>CM057449.1:966240000-971040000 GCA_016271365.2 Neoceratodus forsteri
AAGATCTTTTTTAATTACCCAAATTTCTTTTTTTCTTATGACCATATGAAAAAAGAATAGGGCTATAGGAAAAGATTCCCTTCATACAAAAAAATAATTTGGACTGTTTTCTTCATATTCTTTTTTCATATGAAGCAATCTTTTTTCTTATGAATGACACAATCTCTCAAAAAAAACGATCCCGTCAGGTGAAAAAACAAATTGAACTTAGTTTTCTCCACATTCTTTTTTCCAATAAAGCAATCTTTTTTCAATATGAACAACACAACCTTGGTAAATCAGGCCTGGTGTCTTTGTTGGGGTTATCAACCTAATGCTTACCCCATTCTCATATAGATTTCACATCAGAGCTTATTTGCTGATGGAATGGGTATAGTAGTAGGGTTGATAACCCAATGAAGATCCCAGGCTTGATTTGCCAAGACCAAGGACAGCCAAAACCATTTTTTTTCTTCTTGCTCCTTGCAGGGTGGGGGTGGGGTGTTAGGGTCGGAAACCCTGATGCCACATAGCCCTACTTTTGTTGGTTTAATCCTAACTGGTGCATTAATGGAGATTTTTGCAACATAATGTATATAGGTGGTGCTAGTCACCATGGATATAGATGGAAACTAAGATAGTTGTTAACACAATGGAGAGAATGGAACTTGGTACCACACAGTGAGTTAGTGAATAACTGAAGGGTGTTGCTATTATCATGGTTGTATAATAAGTTGATGAAATATTGATTATGTGCATTATACTTTTAATTAGAAACCATTTTCTCTGAAGCAGCCCAATTTGGGCAAAACATTAGCTTTCAAGGCTAGCATTCTGTATGATGAAAGAAAGAAATAAGAGAAGTTGAGTACTATATTAATGTGTGACTGGTTTGTCCTGAGGGACTAGGATTTTTGCATTGACATTACCGTACCAGTGCATAGAACTATAACATTAACTCTATCTATAAGAAGGGTACCTATTCAAGATACTTTTTGCTGTCCCCAGTTTTATCCTGTTTGTTGTCCCCAGCTGTACCCTGTTTGTTGTTCTACAGTTTTATATCCCAATACTGTGTTAAGTATGAGAGAAAAATAATGCAGCACTCAGTTGAATCTGCATTTGCATAATGGCTTTCTTACAAAGAGTACAAAAAATCCTACTATAGCATAAGAAAGTGGGGCAAATGGTTCCCGGTGGTATACCAAAATGCTACCCCTTAAAATTAATCAGTACACCATGGTTTACATGGTGTATATGTTCCTACACTCTGAGACACCCTGAGTGTTTTGAAGCAGCTGATGAACTGTTGGGCTGGCAAAATTTCTGTACCAGTCCATCCTATGGAAAGGCTCCAGCCAAAGATTCTATGATAAATTCCTTTATTTATTCATTTTTTTTGTTTTGTTGACTGGGAAAGGAGGGCTAGGCAAGTCTGTCTATTTTCAGCCTCATCTGAGGGTGGAAGGAAGGTAAAGGGGAGTGGAGATACAGATGGAAAACAACTGAAATTGAATGAGATTAATCTGTTGGTAGTATTTTTAGTGAATGAGTGAAATTTGGCCAGGACACCAAGGAAACTCCCCAACTCTACCTGCAGAGGGTCTTGCTTCCTGTGAGCAGAGGGGACCCCTTTGTCTGCTGTACCAGGATGGCAGACAACAGGTCGGTTGGTGGAGTTGCTGGCGATTTGCCTAAGGAATCAACTTCTGCTATGGAGAAAATTCCATTTCTACTATGCTTCAGTTGCCAGAGGTTGAGGTGAGCAGTAGAAACTTTGCTTGACTCTAAAAAGGAAGAAGGAATGACTGAGATCTTCTTGTCAACTGAGGATTTCAGTCAACCCAGTTTATACAAGGAAGAAATGCTCAAAACCACTACAGAAAATCCTATTAATACAGAACAGACCCTGCTTCAACAGATGAGGGAAGAAACTGAAAGACACTTGCAAGAGCAAAAATGCCTTACAGCTAAGCTTGCTTCACTTCAAGCTGGAACTGCTGCTGTTAAAACTCCCGGCCCACTTGTCAACCAGCTCCCTGTTGCTGATCATGCAGGAGCATCAAAGGATGCCGCTGGACTGGGTGTCACTCAACACACTTCTCCTTACATCCTTGACTTTAAACAATCTACAATTCTGTAAATCGTCTGGCAGTAGTAATGCTGATAAGGTGCATGCCTAAAGCCGATTGAAGTTGAGAAAGCTGTGATTCAGTAGTGACTAATGTGCAGACTGATGTAACAGGAGTAGGAGAAAGCTGAACACAGGAGATAGTAAGCCTGTCAGGCCAGGAATGTCTCGAGGTAGTCTCGACCACAGATGACCTAAACCCCAAAATTGACACTTTAACAAGGAAGACAGGGTTTGTGTTTAAACACAATGCCCCACAAGCCAAAACCCAAACCTCTTACCCTACTGGGGCTCAAACAATCTACCCAAAAAATAATTTTTCTCAAGCGGGTACTTCTATATTTTCATTTTCGGCAAAGGGCTCCAATGCCAGAATGGGAGCAAGACAGAATACTAAAGTAAAGAGAAATGCATTGATATTAGCGAACAGGAATATCCCTATTGACTGTACACTTGCTCAGGATGATTCTGTGGAGTTTACTCCACAAACTAAAATTTAATATTGTTGCTGCAACTCAGTCAACTGCTGCTGCAATACAATCAGCTTTCACTGTTCAACCCCAAACTGACTCCTTTCAATCAATGGTCACCTAAGAAAGCTTTGAGTGAAGCAGGATGGAAACAAAGTCCAAGTGGGGCCTGGCTTCCAGACCGAGTGAGACCCTAAGCTAGATTTTACACAAGCCACCCCAGAATGGCGTCCATCCACATTGATACAGGTACCACACCCCAGCCCAGAACAGTGCAAAACTCTATATTGTCTACAAATCTGACCCTGGAGAGCCCAATCCAAATAAACAAAACTAACACTCCTTTTGAAAATCAGACAGTTGAAGGGCCTACAAACTACCCTAAGGGTTCTGAGGATCACAAGGACTCGACCCCTGTATTCGGAGATGAGCAACAGAAGCCATCTCAGCCAAAGAAACCCCTGGTTTTGGACTTGTTCACCAAAACAAGAAAAGGCTGCTCCACAGAGAAATGCTGTGAGAATCTGCTATAAAGGTGGTTTGGACAATAGACCTGATAGACATTATGTAGGGAAATTACTGTTAAAAGAATCCCTTCATTTTTCTGCTAGGGATGTCTTCGCTTTTATAAACATCTCGGGTGAAGACAATTATGACGTCAGCTTTCGTTCTGATTATGCAATGGATCTGTTTTGGGAAAGGTATAACCAGGATAAGTTCTTCTCCATATGGACCCCATTTATAGTCATTCTCTTAACTAAGCCCCTTGTTAAGTTTGTTACAATCATGTCTCGGAATGAGGGGGTCCATGTGGAGGATATCACTTACTGGTTATCCCAGAAATGTGATGTACTCAGCTCCCCAGAGGTTATTTTAGATACTGAGCTGTTCTGGATGGGGGACTGGAAATACAAAGTAAAGTTATGACAAACTGACTCTGGGATTGACCATATCCCAAATTCTTTCATGCTAGGAAGGGACGGGGGGTATGCTTTTATGTGGGTCAACCCTGAGCATGTTTATAAATGTGGCTCTAGAACCCATCTGTCCAGCTCTTGTGATCAGCCACAGTGTGATAACTGTAGAGAAACTGGCCACAACACTTCAGTGTGCCAATCACATTAAATGTGACCTCTGCAAAGAAACTGTCACGTTTTTTCTGAATGGCCATGGGCTACAAAAACCAAAGCCACCTGCATTAGTCCCAAGCTGCTGATACAGCAAGCACAGGACTCTGCTTCAGTTAAAGAATCTACACCCCAAGATCCCACTCCCTTCTTAACCCCCCAATCTGAGTTCAGTAAGGAACCTACTGAAACCATTGTGATTCTGGAAACACCTTTGCAGAAAGAACTAACCTCAACCCTCCCCCCCATCCACCAGGAATCCCTAGTCCCGGTGTGCTACAAGATCCAGAAGAAGGGCTGACAAGACCCTGGAACCCCTGCCCCACCTTTTACCCTTACCAAGGAGAAGATCCTTTAGAATATCAAACTTAAAATCCTCCATCCTCTGTGGATTTTGAATCTGAAACCCTATGCTGCATTAGCCACTAATTGGGGGACTCAGAAATGGAGCAGGGGACTCTGACCCACAACCACCTGTAACATACAACCCTTCTCAAAACCAGGATTTAGAGGATTATAAGGGAAAAAAGAAAAACAAGAGGAAAAAAACATCCTAGGCCTGTAACACCTACCTCTGGCTACCTTACATGTGGGGTCTTTAAATGTTCATAGTTTATTGAATACAACAGAACGACAAGCTGTATTTCATTATGTGCATGAAGCTAAACTAGATATATGTTTTATACAAGAAACTTGGATGTTTTCCAGTGACCAAGCAAGGTTTTTCCAGGGGGAATGGTTATGGGGACACTCCTACTGGACCTTTGGCCCAGATAGTGCAGATAGGGTAGGCATAATTTTTAACTCCTACTGCTTTATTTTAACGAAATTGATAGACCTTATTCCAGGTAGAGTCTTAATTACAGATGGGTTATGGAAGCAGATGGATTGCAGACTCATTAATGTTTATGGCCCACAGTCCAAAGCGGAGAGGGTAACCTTTTTGACTACTTTACAGCCATGTCTGGTTACCTCTTACATTTTCTCTGTGGGATTTTAATGTGAAATTAAACAAAAATGTGAAGTCCCAAGGGAGCTGTAGGAAAATCTACTGTGATTCTAACACCTTGTTAAAAGTGATAGAAACTGCCAATCTAATTGTCTGTACCAAATTCCACACACAAGGCCAAGGTTCAATTATAAAGAAGTACACTTCCACTATTGACCACATGTTTATTTCTAAGAATTTACCCACGGTCACATTTAAAATAGTGCCAGTGGAATTTTCTGATCATTTTCTGTTAACAATTACATTCCAAGAATCTCCCACTGAACCCAAGGGAAAAAATAGATAGAAACTGAATTCCTCTATCTTGACAGACCCCATAGTAAGAGCAGGTATCTTAGAATTACAATGGGCTCAGTCCTCTGTCAGCTTTTTATATACTGATCATGGGGAATGGTGGGCTAACTCTAAAGCTGATTTTAGGACATATTTACAAAGATTTGGTAAAAATAAAGAAAACAAAAAATTTCTGAAACATGTACAGCTCAGACAGCAGCTGCAGAACGTATGCTCCCTCACTTATATTCCAAGGCATGATTATTCAGCCCAAATTGATGAACTGAAATCAGACATGAAACTATACCAACATGACAGAGCTACTACTATTAAGGCAATGTCACAAAAAGGAACCCAAAAGTCACCCATTGGGGACCCCTTTGAGGTTTGTAAAACAATTAAAGATAACTTATCAATTCGGGTTTTAGTAGGTAAGGACAGGATCATATCCAATTCTACCGATGGTATTCATAAAATTAATACATGAATTCATTCACTCGCATGCTCCATCTGTTTCTCCCCAGATGTCAGCTATAAAATCTTTTCTCCAAGAAATAAACTTCCCAAAGTATCCAGAGGCAACTCTGGGCATGATTAGGCCCATTAGTGCCACTGAAATAGAACAAGCGATTAAGTCTTTAAATAATGGGACCTCACCAGGATCTGATGGATTAACTAATGAATTCTATAAATCCTTTTCAAAGGAGCTGTCTATTTAGAAATAGTTTTTAGGTATTTTTTCTCGCTAAATGTCATTCCCACTTCATTTATAGAAGGTTTATTAATTTTTCTATTTAAATCTGGGGATAGGAAATTGATTCAGAATTGAAGACTCGTCACCATTCTAAACTCAGATTTTAAAATACTTGCTCAAATTCTAATGTAACATATATTTACATATGTATTTACGGGTTCAGGGAAGGATGAGGTTACCTGGCACAAGGGACCTAGGTTTGGCTACTCTGCACAGGGGCACCCAAGTAAATCCAACTACAGGAAGCAATAACTAATGTCCAGAACCAGAATTGGGATTTTTCAGTGTGGCTTTATTTATTAACTAACTGAACATAAACAAAGCACTGCATGGTCCCCAAAGGGTTACGTTACTGTATGTGCAGATTAGAGGTTAAACACAGCGGTCCATTTGAGGAATGAACACATTACTATAATTGTCTGGCTTTGGACCCACCAGGCACTCAGCCCGGACTTTGCATGCGATTGATACATAGTCTGACTGGCCCTGCCTCCTGCCGCCACTCGACTGATAGTCCACTTGACAAATGAACCCAAACTTTACTTGGAAAGACATCCCATCAAACAAGGAGGTTCCCAAACTGTGGCTCCCACACCACTTGAAGTCTGCAACCCTAGAGAGATTTATTTTCGACTTCCAATCGAAACTCCCATCAAACAAGGAGTAATTTTCCCATCCTGTGGCTCCCCACCACTTAGAGTCTGCGACTCCTAGAGAGATTTTCAAGTTGTGACCCACGTCTGGGTACCCACCCCATCACTGGCCAAGTGCATGAGGCAAGTAGCAAAAACAATGAAGAAATCTGTAGAGGTGGACCTGGTTACTAAAGATAGGGGGCTTTTCCCACTTCCAACTCCCACAGCCCATACCCGGCCATTTCTCTGGACACACAGAAAACTTTAGACTTTAAAATGTAGATTGAACGGTGGATGACCTGAAGCACCCCCTCTACAGCGAACTTTAAATCCATTTAAAACTTTAAACAGTTGACTGCTCTATTTGTTTGTCCTAGTTGACATAGTCCTCCCAAATAGCAGTCCACATTATTTGAAATCCAACTGAAGAAAACAAGATGTTTGCCCTTCCAATGGAGCCAAACACTCACCCATTCGCTGCAGGTGCCCTACAGGCTAAGTACTGTAACCTTTGCTGTTATACAAGAACAGACTGCAATCAAATTAGGCAGCTTTCCCAGGGTGGGAGAAGGGATTGCCCTGGAACCCACAGAGAACTTTCTTCTTCTCCCCCAGAGGGAGGGGGGCACTTGAAACCGGGAGCGTCTCAACCACTTTAAAAAGGTAAAGTACAGGAACACTTCTTTTTCTGAGTGAGAGATCCAACTGCAGACTAATGCTTCCTTCTTGCTTAAGGACAAACGGAAGACTCCCTTTGAATTTCCCAAAGTTCTAAACTTCACCCTGAGCTGGAGATTCCAAAGTGGCTCATGCGCAGCTGCGACAGTTCTATAATGATGTCATCTCTCAAGTCTCAGCTGTGACTGAGGACAGAGTGAGACAGTGTGAAACCCATTTAACTGGAGTTTCTCAAGCTGCTCCTCCTGCCTACCACTAGGTCTTACTGGAATTCTAGTAACCTCGGGTAACAAAGGGGTTACACTCACCCTTGACCAGGAAAATGACTGTCCCCAGTCATTATGCACCTGGCCTTAGGCCATCCCACCCTATGTGCTACCTGCTGAGGGGGGTGATCAGGCCCCCTCCTACCATGTGCAAGCACAGGTAGGCAACACTAAGGACCTAGAGGCCTATAGCTGACATGTCAGCCTCTACTCTATCCACTTACTATGGACACCTAGTGGCTCTGGTAGAACCGTCCAGAGCATAGCCCTGATAGATCAGCACTGCAATCCCTACAGCTGCTCAGGATCACAGCCCGTCTATCCCCCCTAACCCTCTAGGGAAAACCTACCTGCCTCTAACATAATATCCCAAGCAAAACAAAACCCGGGACCTCCCCGACCTTGGACAGCCTGCAACTACAACCATTAGCAATAATAACACAGTACATTTAAATTCTACACCATAGCACTGACGAGGGGCTCCAATGAGCCCTCCTCTCTTCTGTATTCCAGGAACTCCTGTAAGAAAAGACAAAAAACACATCCTAATCTGCATGTACAGTCTATCTAAATGACAACAACCCTTACCACACAGAAAAGCACTGAACAATCCCAAAAAGAATTTTTTTTTAGAAAAGGTAGAAAACAGTATTTACATTAGTACAGTAATGACATTGGTAACAATACACCTTTGGGGGATGGAATACCTAAATGTCCCAACTAGTGACTATAAGGTCCGAAGGCCAGTCCATTAGTCTCTCCTGGGCCGGATCCCCATCAACATAGTCCTTTAAGGCCATAATCCCGAAGGGGAGAGTCTTTGCAGACAGTTCACATGCTGTTTGAAGTCTGTAGTGTAGGGTGTGTATTGCAATGTCATAAAAATAGAATAAAAAGGTTCTTTTGGACTTACCAGCCTCTTGAAGTATTCGGATTTCCACAAACCTGGTCCCTTCCGAAGACTCTCCCTGGCAGCATTTCTTCTGATACAGCTGGGCGGACATCTTCCGGGAACCCACAGGAGTGCACATCTGGAAACAGCTGGGCTGATGTCATAACTGGAGAAGGAACCTTAGAACAGGAACAAAAAGAGAAACAGCTGGTCCGGGGTCATCCGATTACCAGGCGATGAACAGGAAACTGCTGGGCTGGTGTCCTCTCTGGATCTGAAGTCATCTGGTGGTACCAGTAGATGGTAGCTGAACAGGGCAGTACACTGTGGACTGAAGAATATGGGGCACCTGATTCCTTGTTTATTCATATTGGCAGTTCAATAAGGGCACTTCACAGTCTTAGTGTGGCAGTATTGGCTACCACTGCTCGGCTCTCCATTTTGTAGGCAAGGGCTTAATTACTGGGAGGTCCTTGCACTGAGGCCAATAGTAGAGGGGGTCAGGGGGCTTGAATTATTACTCCGTCTGGATGCACAGAATTCACACAGTGGGAGACTTCATGTCCCTCTCCGTCCACTATTCTCAGTCTGTCCTTAAACAGTGTCCTGCCTCTCTTCCACTGTGTATATTTTTCATGGAACAGTCTATTCTTTACATGCTGGTTAGCCCCAGGATGCACATGTTTCATTGCTTCATCCCAGATCCAGGATTTCCTGCAGTTCTCAATCTCCTCCCAGACTCTCCGAGGAAAGGTCATACCAAAGATTGCATTGGCCTTTCTACGAACCAGTCTCTCCTCTTTACTTACTTTAGTCAATCTGAGACCGCTGGCCTGGCTTGGGGGTGGCCAGTCCTGGTTCTGCCAGCTTTGCATCCTCAATGAAATTAAAAACGGATCCCTGACTTCTTCTTCTGGTGAAGCCAGGGCAGTGGCATCACCACCATCTTGAACACATTCCTCCGAGGCAAGATCTTGAGGCTGTGTACCCGTTCCTTTCTCACAAGGCCACATAGGTTCCCCCTCATCTTCCTCTTCACTGAGGATCTGAGCCCAGGAGTGAGCAGTAGTTCTCACCCCCGAGACTATCCATTCATCACTGGGAGCGGAGGTCGACACCTCCCATTCAAAGGCCTCCCGCATCTCATCTTCACCTTAGAGACTTGGGCTAGGCCCCCCCACCCAGGGGACTATTGATGCTTTATCTGAACTTGCCTTCTGAGATCCAGCATTCAATGCTTCAATTTCAGATTCAGTCTCTAATTCTGTACTCTCTAACTTTGTGCCACACTCCCCCGAGGGACCTTCCTCCACAGGCTCTGCCTGATGCTGTGTGCTGCCAACTGCAGATTCTTGAAGTTGTGTCCATGTGGGAGCCAAACGAATTTGAGGCGCTTTATACAAGCCATATTTTGTAGACATCCAGCACAGTGAGGAATCATGAAGACATCCCTTCCAGCACTCAAGCACATCTGGCATACACGCACTGGATAATTAGGAATTGCCACATCAGGAGGGAGTTGCCCTCTATAGCACCAATTTTCAATATCTCTCAATCTATTTACTGCTGCTGTTACTGCAACCCGGGCATGATCCGGGTAATGAGCTGGTCCTGAGGCCATAACTACAGAAAAACAAACAAAAGTTAATTGTAACTGAAAGTCCAACTTTAATGAACACTCTGTAGTTTTAAAATGGCTCCTCTGCTGCTGTTTACTTTACTACCCCACCCTGTAATGGCGGCAGCACTCCTGTGCATCAGCATTCAGACTCTGGGTCAAGCCACTGCACACCCGATTTACATCCGCTACTAATAACTTTTACTCAAACTGCACAACTTGCTCTGTTCTGGCTGTTCACACATTTACAGGATTTTCCTTGGACTTTTCACATGCTGGCAACATTCATTTAATTACAGTCCCTTTTAAACTTCAGGTTTCAGCACAGGATTGCCTTGCTTCTACTAGTGTTGCACTTATTTTGCAACCCAGTCTCTCTGGCTGCAAACTTTAAACTGAGGCTACTTTCATTGCTATGCACACATTTAATGGCTTTGCAGACTTGTACTTGCCAGCAGGACATCATACAATCACTACTTGCAAAGTGACTATACAGCTGCACACACATTTTATATGGCATTCTCTGAAAATCACTGATTTGAGCAGTTTTAAATCGTTTACTCACTGTTATTGTAGCAGATTGCTGCAATGGGGTAAAACGGCCTGCAGCCAGATTTTTGAAGGCCTCAGATTGCAAACGGGTGGGCAGTCTCCGCGATCATAATATTAACCAAACAATTCACTGATCCCATGATCGATAAGTGGTTGAGCCTGATTTTAACTGGAAAGTCACTTTTTTACTGTTTACAGCACTTTGAACACTTCGCGAACGCTCCTCCACTGCCAGTACATGCACTACTCTCTGTCTCCCTCTCGAATGCTGAAGCAGACTCTGAAGAGCTGGCTGAGGGGCGGGACTAATGGCAAACTGACCAACCACACGACGCCATGCAAATGAGCCTCTTCTTCCTCACGAGGGCTCCTCTCCTCACGGCGATCGTCGAGCAGGCAAATTTAAACTGAAAAGATGCACTTTTTTTTCAACTGACTCCACGGCGGGAGCCCATTTCAACCATGTAACATTGCCATTAACTCTGCAGTCTCTAGCATTGCACAGAAAGCATTTCCAACATCCAGGGCATAATTTCTGTTGCTACCCCTAGTTTTCCACACTTCCTTCACAGAACTTTATTTTAAAACTGACAAACGCTGTAAACTATGTTGATGCAGGACAAGGACACACACTTTGGCTTTACAGCTCCTTGGTAAACAGTTGGCATTTTTTAAACAGCAGCACAAGGTTCACAGCACACAGCAACACACTAGGGAAATTGCTTCAACTTTTTAGGCTTCCAACTGCCAGATAGCCAAAACGCTAGCCTACTTGCCCAAGCACCTTCCTTCCCAAACAAATCCAAAGCGATTCCACCATTTTTGTAACATATATTTACATATGTATCTACGGGTTCGGGGAAGGATGAGGTTACCTGGCACAAGGGACCTAGGTTTGGCTACTCTGCACAGGGGCACCCAAGTAAATCCAACTACAGGAAGCAATAACTGTAATGTCCAGAACCACAATTGGGATTTTTCAGTGTGCTTTTTTAAAGGAATATCTGCCTGGGAGAGTTATGCTGGGATAACATCCCACCTGGGTGGTTGGGCCCGAGGCCACTGGCCGAGGCGCCAACACCCGAGAAGGGATGTTATCCAGCATAACTCCTACCCTGAGGGCATTATTCCTATTATACAATGGCTTGTTGTTTTATAATAAAAATAATTTTAAAGAATGTTTTTGTTAGTATGTAAACATATTTTTGTTTCTTAAGAGAAAGAGGAGATCATCATGGAGGTGGTGGGGATCTGAAATCATCCAATAATCAGCAGGGATGTTATGCCAGGATAACATCCCTGCTGTGATAGCCAACTGACCAATCAGAAACCAGGATTCTTTTCTTGCATTGTATAATTATTAACTAACTGAACATAAACAAAGCACTGCATGGTCCCCAAAGGCTACGTTACTGTATGTGCAGATTAGAGGTTAAACACAGTGGTCCATTTGAGGAATGAACACATTACTACAATTGTCTGGCTCTGGACCCACCAGGCACTCAGCCGGACTTTGCATCGCATTGGATACATAGCCCGACTGGCCCGGCTCCCCTGCCGGCCACTCGACTGACGGTCCACTTGACGAATGAACCCAAACTTTACTTGGAAAGATATCCCATCAAACAAGGAGGCTCCCAAACTGTGGCTCCCCACACCACTTGAAGTCTGCGACTCCTAGAGAGATTTGTTTTCATACTTCCAATCGAAACTCCTATCAAACAAGGAGACTCCCATCCAACAAGGAATAATTTTCCCATCCTGTGGCTCCCCACACCACTTAGAGTCTGCAACTCCTAGAGATTTTCAAGTTGCGACTCCACGCCTGGGTACCCACCCCATCACTGGCCAAGTGCATGAGGCAAGTAGCAAAACACAGAAGAACCAGATAGGTGGACCTGGTTACTAAAGATGGGGGTTTCCCACCTCCTGCTCCCACAGCCCATACCCGGCCATTTCTCTGGACACACAGAAAACTTTAGACTTTAAAATGTAGATTGAATGGTGGATGACCTGAAGCACCCCCTCTACAGCGAACTTTAAATCCATTTAAAACTTTAAACAGTTGACTGCTCTATTTGTTTGTCCTAGTTGACATAGTCCTCCCAAATAGCAGTCTACATTACTTGAAATCCAACTGAAGAAAACAAGATGTTGCCCTTCAATGGAGCCAAACACTCACCCATTAGTTGCAGGTGCCCACAGGCAAAGTACTGTAACCTTTGCTGTTATAAAGAACAAACTGAAATTAAATTAGGAAGCTTTCTTACCAGGGTGGGAGAAGGATTGCCACTGAAACCCACAGAGAACTTTCCTCCCCACCCCAGAGGGAGGGGAGCACTTGAGACTGGGGGAGTGGTCTTCACCACTTTAAAAAGGTAAAGTACAGGAACACTTCCTTTTTCTGAGTGAGAGATCCAAGTGCAGACTAATGCTTCCTTCTTGCTTAAGGACAAACGGAAGACTCCCTTTGAATTTTCCAAAGTTCTAAACTTCCTCCCTAAGCTGGAGATTCCAAAGTGGCTCATGCAGCTGCACAGTTCTATAATGATGTTATCTCTCAAGTCTCAGCTGTGACTGAGGACAGAGTGAGACAGTGTGAAACCCATTTAACTGGAGTTTCTAAGCTGCCTTCCCTGCCTACGACTAGGTCTTACTGGGATTCTAGTAACCCCTGCAATAAAGGGTGATACTAACAGTAGGTTAAAACACTATGCTATCTTAGTGATTTCTCCTCAACTTTGTGAGCTGCCAAATAAGAAAATATCGCATGCCCAAATGATAATCAGAGATCTCAGATCATCTTTCCTTAAATGGCAAATAAGAATGTTAGTATCTGTTGACCAATATAAGGCATTTGATAGAGTATAATACCCTTTTTTATTTGCAACACTGGAAGCCTATGGACTACCTTCTGAATTTCTTAAATGGTTACAACTTCTATACACTTCAGATATAGTCCATCCGATAATTAAAATCCAAGTTACTCAAGGGCTGCAGATAGTGACAGGGTGCAGCAGGGGTGTCCCTTAAGTCCCCTCCTTTATATATTTTCTCTGGATCCTTTCCTTAGTAGATTAACTGATACCCCAAGATGGTCAGGGATCTCAGGGTCAGGAATGAGGGAGAGTTTACAGCTTCAATCATATGATGACAATATCTGTTTATTTTTCAGAATATCACCAGTTGGGGCCCTTTTCCAGGAAATGGAGACATACTCGAAACTCTCCAACTCCAAGTTTATATCAGCAAATGTAAATATGCGGCTCAGCCCCCTCCCTCAACCCTACACATGGGGGTATCACTATTTCTTCAGAACCCTTACATACCCTCTGGGAATTTCTTTTGACCCTCAGAACACACCCTTTGCAAACTGGGAAACCACCTTACAAAATGTGGATGCAAAATCCAAAGATGGAAGCACTGGAAAATCTCAAAAGTAAAAGAATTCATATTAAACAGTTTATTATCCTGTGCATACTTTATATAGCCATGGTTTACCCTCCCACTCAGTTAGAAACAAAACTATACAGTAGTTTTTTCAGATGTTAGTAGGCAGCAGACTCAATCCCATTAAAATACACTTTATATACCTTTCAAAAGAAAAGGGGGTTTAGGGATGGTGGATCCAGTGGTATTTTTCCACACCCTGTTTATTTCAAATGGTAAGATGTGGTCTGTTGTGTTCTGCACTACACCATAAATGGGTTTTCCTAAATCTTGCTAGATACTTAGAGTAGGGTTATCACCTTTTAAGAAGCTCAAAGTGGGACATTTCTTACTGAAACATGATTTTTCGCAGGACAATATGTAACCTCGACTAATAGAACAGACTTGTTTTTTCTATATAATCAGAATTAAGGCTAAGTATTCTAGTTTCCTAGTTGCTTCTATTGTTTCTTATCCTTTTAAGATATTTTAGTCAAGGTATTATAGTTTTCTGCAACATTTAGTGCAAAATTAGAAAATGTTTTTTCCACTATAAAGTCAGGACATGTAGTATTGTTCATGTTTTTCTTTTGTAGGACACAGCTGTCCAAATCAGGACTGTTCTGTGAAAATCAGGACAGGTGGTAACCCTAATTTAGAGGCCTGGAAAATAGTCCCTCTGAAAGTATCTAGTTATCTTCACCTACCAGATTATTTTAAGTCTGCTGCACATAAAATATATAAATGGGGTCTATCAAAGCAGCAGATACATCAGGACAGGGCCTACACAATATAATGCAGTTCTAGCTTCAATCTACTCTACTGAACCAAGTTTTAAAACTGCCCCACATGGAGTATATATGGTACTGAAACAGTTAAAAAAAAAAAAAAAAAAGAGCCCCCTCCCCAAGACATGGGAACTCTTACAGTTATTAGTATATGGAGGTTAAATATCAGAGGGAACTCCAAACACAAAGCTAGAGAAGTAAGGAATTGCCCATATTCCCTTGTATCAATCAGAAAGAAACAATGGAACACTATTTTTGTGACATACACTAAACCCTCTGGGAATTCTTTGCAGTCAAATGGAACATGGGATGGCTAAAAAGGTTGAACTGACATTTTGATTCTGGAACTGTTCTCCTAAATTGGGTCTCATTATCTTAAGGACACTAACTGTTTTTTATGCTGTTTCAATTTTTTTTTTCTTTTTGGCAGGCTAAGTGTCAATGGGCATTATACCAGAGGATAATGTCTTATGATACTGTGAGCATTTTAATCCAACAAGCCATAGGAAAAGTGTACCTAAAATACAAGGAACTTCACACATCTCAGAAGGTGTTTAGGTGGTAGAAAGGGTTCTCTGTTTATTAAATTTAAATGAAAATAAGATGGGGGGAAAAAGATATGTTAGAAACTTTTGAAATATTGGGAACTGCTCAGGCAAAAAGGGGGTGAATTTTGAGTTTAAAAGGACCTAGTGACCCTTTGAGTTAAATGTGTTGTTTTTTTTCCCTAATATTTTTTGTTGTTTGGTTTTATCTGTTTCTAAAGCTTGAAAGATGTAGGTTTATGTTCCTTTAGTATGATTTGATGTCATTTCAACAAAAACTCCCCTACTCTTGCTGGTAGGGGGCACTCTGTGTTTCCAGCTATGGAGGTGGACAGTGAGGATAGAGTGATGTTGTGCCAGGTGGTGGACTCTGCTTCCCTCCCCACCCAGAACTCTGAGGAAGTCATGGACCTTGAAATTGCTACTAATGCTGTACCTGACCCTGTTACTGTGCCTGGTTCTCTGTTAGTACTGGACAGTGTGGCTGTCTGTTTCATAGGAAGAAGCTGTTTTAAAGAAGAAAGTGTTCCTGCTCAACATGTTGGCTACTGAAGATCAGAAACTGCTCAATCTATGTAACAGGTTGCATCCTGCTTTGTCCGGAGCTCCATCTGCTGTAAATCCTGCTGTGGTGCCTGTAACTCTAACCCAGATTGCAACAGAGTCAGCTGATAACACGCTCCAGGTATTGTTGAGCTCTTCTTTCTTATGGAAAGCCTGATTCCAGTGCAGCAGCTTCCCAAGTTTACGGTACGTGGAGTTTGCCAACCGCAACTGTTACAGAGCTGCTCTCAGTTGCAGTGTTGCAGAGAACACTACCCTTTGTTGTATTGATTGACACTGTTGTACAACACAATTCTCCTGTTATTTTATCTCCGATAGAGGTGAGAGGCACATCTGCTCCTGTTTTCTTATTTGACAACTCTTTAGCTATATTTGATTCACAACCTCTGACTCTTTTCTCTGATAATGCTGTTCGCCCAGTACTATTGTAACCCCTGCAAATGGGGTTCCCAAAAGACTTCCAGGAGCTTGCTTGAATGCTCCAAGCCTGAATGGTGTTTGGCATTTAAGCCATTTATCAGTGAGTGTTTTAGAGCCTCTGGTACTGTCTCTTTAAGAGCTGTCTGCTTGCAGACATAATTAGTTTGTATGGGGGACTGTGTGCTTCTCTGAGTACCACTCGAGCTGCTGCCAATTCACTTCATTTTTGCAGTCACTAGGAGTGCAAAGGGAACCTATCTGAAAGATGTAACTGTTTGCCAGAAATTATTTAGAGTAATAATGAAATTACAGTTTGTCTAACCTGCTTTCTTTGCAGTCAGAACTGTCTGCTAGTTCCCCATTCTAGTTTTGAACTGCTGAACTGGACCAATCAGTTATGGGGTAAGCTAGCTCTAAAATGGTGCCTTGGACGAATCAGAACTTGGACTCATAATCTGAGCCAGCCACAAGAGGATTGTATGGGCAGTGACTCTGGGAGATGTAGTTTAGACTTCAGTGCCTTTTTGGACCAACAGCAGCAGTCTATTGTGAGTGACAGCCAATCCAGTCAAGAACTGGGAGGAACTCAAAGGAAGTGCCGGTTTTGTCGGTTGGAGTTTCAGTTGAGCTTTGGCAGTGAAGAAGGAAGGAGCCCTGTGCTTTTCAGTGTGCAGTTTTAGTCAAAAACGTGTGTAAGGCCCAGAGTTCCGGTCTGCAGCTTGTGTAACAGCTTGTTAGGACTGAATCCGTTCTGTGAAAAGAATCAAAGGATCTCTGAAGAGTAGAAACCAGGCTCACCCTGTAGAAGACTGGAGGAATTGCTGAAAATTGCACTCGGTCTGTCAGGAACTGAATCTGCTTGTGTTCTCCCGGTATTGTGCAGTAATTGGATCGGATACAGATGCAGCCTGCCTGGTATAGTGCTTTCTTTATATGGATGTGTGAAGAGGTTTGTGTACCTCAAGTGAGCCCTGCTGACATTGAAGGACCCTATCTTATTTGGAGGTCGTGAGTATAAATTCAGGGTCGCTCCCTGTTAAATTGCCACATTAAATCCAAATGGAATTACTGTACTGCTGACTGTTTAATTCTCCTTTTCTCTGTGTGAAAGGGCCCCTACCAGCTGCCACGGTTTGGACTAGCCACTAGGGCTTGGGTACCCAGGGACAGTAACTGATAGGGATAGGCCTGTGCACAGAGCCATAGGTAGATTATTAGAGTGATAAGCTAATTAACCTGATTTCCCTGTCCTTGTTATATCCCCTAAATAAATCAGAGCTGCTTGTTTCAGCAAAGTTATACTGCCTGGAGGTATTTGTCTATGTTAAAGTACTGTACTGTGATTGTTGCACTGTATCTCATTTCACAGGAGGTCCCAGTGCCGAACCAGACCTGGGGGTAAGTGTATACTGTGAAGGTAATTCTGATATATTGTGTGGGCCACTAGTGGAAGAAAGGGGGTTGCAGTGTCCCAGAGGGCTGTGACCAAGTTAGTTTAACTATTGCAACCCTGACCTCTGGGTGGAGGCACCCGCCATTGGATCCAGGCCCCTCAACCTGTTAGTGGCAAATCAGGCAGGGGTAGTAGCCCCTGGGATAGCACCATCTAGGGGTTACACTATCAATTAGGAGTCTACATCTCTATCTGCATTAGCCAGCACGTCCTTTACCTTGCAGGACACTTTCCTTATTCAGCCTAATTTTGATGGTAACCCTTCTGCTTCTGGTTTAATGACTGCAGAAGCATTGTGACAAGCAGGTTGGGAGAGAACAGGGGCGCAAAAGCCCTAGCAGTCTCTGGGTCCTGTTCGTGACTGACTTTGGCAGCTCACTCAGGAGACTCCCTTCTCTCAGGACAGCTTCTTTTCCATTGACTTGCCATCCACTTTTGCCTTAACTCAAAATCCTCAGCTACAGATAGGAAGTCTTGAGATGCCTCCTGTTGAGAATGATACCATGTTTGTTCAAGCTGCTGATTTGACTTCTACCGATAGCTTCCCTTCCATTTCAGCTGGGGAGCTGAAGTTTGGCAATGGAATGATACCCGCCCACCCC
Source organism: Neoceratodus forsteri (assembly GCA_016271365.2). NCBI lineage: Eukaryota > Metazoa > Chordata > Ceratodontiformes > Ceratodontidae > Neoceratodus > Neoceratodus forsteri. The sequence continues at coordinate 966,258,186 of CM057449.1, forward strand.
CATTCTTGCTCCTCCTGTTACCCCTGCTGCTTCCACTCTAATGACTTCTATTTCCTCTTTGTCTGCTGCTCAACACCCTGGCCCAAACAGCTATAACTATGCATGTCTATTTCATACCCTTCCAGAGCCTGCTAAAAGACAAAATGCCATCAGAGTGAAGTATACAAGTATATACCCATGAAAATGTAATAAAAGAATTACAAGCACTAAATGATGATACCAACATTGTAAGCTGGGTAAACTCATGGTTACATAATAGAAGGCAATGAGTAAGTGTGAAGACACCAGTCAGCATGGGGGGATGTCACCAGTGGTGTTAGACAGGATTCGTATGTAAACATCTACTAATGCATGGATGTGTAAATTCATGGATGATGCAAAAATTGGTGCCATCGTTTAAAATAATGCAGTTGAACAGTTTCAGAGAGAAATTAAACTAAGAATGGGCAATAAAACATAAATTATGTTTTAACTTGGATAAATGTAAGGCGATGCACTTAGGTAGACATAATATGATGTCAACATATGAGCTGTGTGGCCAGAAGGTGCAGACAACCAACATGGAAAAGAACTTAGGAGTGATTGTTACCAGTGACTTGACAGCAGAAAGATGGTGTCTAGAGGCTGTGAGGAGGGCTAACAGGACACTTGGTTGTATCAAGTGAAATATTCACAGTAGGGATAAGGGGTTGTATTACCCCTGTAGGATGCTGGTCAGGCCACAGTTCGAGTATTGTGTTCAGTTCTGGGCCCACACTCAAAGGGGTTGTGTAAATATTTTGGAGAGAGTTCAAAGGAGAGCAACTTGATGTATTCACTGTATTACAAACAAAACATATGAGGAGAGAATGAGAGAACTAGGTCTCTGTTCCCAGAAGTATAGAAGGTATAGGGGAGCCATATGTCTGGTGTATAATTCAACCCAGAGACAATACTGTTGAGTGGCTTGGCTTGATCAGAAAGGATTCCAACAGAGGAACTAGGTTACATGGGCTACAGCTAAGAGGAGAGCTGTTTTTAACTAATAAACATGGAGCCTGGTTCAGCCAGAGAGTAGTTGGTCCATGGAATAGTTTGCCAGCTGAAATAACAAATAGTAGTTCCCTGGCATCTTTAAATCAGCCTTAGATGGGTAGAAGGGTGATGGAACATATGGATATACCTCTTAGACTGGGCAAGTCATAGAGGCCTATGGCTAAACAGACTCATATCTATGATTCTATGATAAAGGGGGTTTAGATACATTTCCTGACAGACTTTATGTTGGCCATAAACTCCTGAAAGGTAGTCTGGGCTTTCAAGTCACCGAAATCTCTCCTCTCATTCACACCTCAAGTGACTCTGTCTTTGATGTTAGCTTTAAGGCAGCTTCTGGTTTTGAACAATTTTAGATGCGTTATTAAACTGTACTGTACAGTATACTTCATCATGGTCACCCTTTGTGGCAATCCCCCCTTACGAAACCTGCTTTCAAAACTATCACAGTTCTGTTTAAGAACAAAGGGGTCTGTATTTCTGATATCCTGCACTGGCTAAAATGAAATGTACTGTGCTTGGTCAGCCAGAAACTATTAGGGACTCAGAACAGCTATGGCCAGGGTGGCATATTCGAATACACTTGCCAAAGCTGAATGGTACTCTACATTTGCCCAGTTGTTTTACTTGGGTCATGACAGAGGCTTCATCATGTATGCAGGGGCAGCCTAAGTCCTGCTTTTGCTGTGGTTCTTACTGTCATCTGAATAATGCTTGCAACCAACTTAATGTTCCTTGTGCTCTGGAGTAGGCCATGTAGCTATAAATTGCAATAATCCAGTCAGTTGCAATTTGTGATGAGTCTGATCACATGTACAAAACCTGCCCCTGGGCATTTAATTCTTTGGACTAGGAAGACCAAGAAGTCATAACTAGAGCTCAGAACAGCCACACCCATGGAAACCTGGAGAGTCAGCCACCAAGAATCCTACTGAGGCTCCACACACTGTGGATCTTGAAGTGGTAGAAGATCTGCCTGCACAGTCTCTGGTTCAGATTCACCTTCCTCCACCTGCTCTTTCTTTTGGAGCATTCCCTCATTCAGAATCCCTTGGAGGGTAGCGTGGCACAACCTTTAGGGTCAGAGGTGGACATAGTGGATTGAAGCACCATGGATCTTGCCCCTACTAGTGGATGACCTTCTCCTAATGTTACTTCAGTGGACCCAATCATGCCTCCCCCTACCACCGCTGTGATGGAGCAAAGATCCACTCATAGAACTAGTAGTAGGGGCAGCCCAAGACCAAATTTTCAAAGAACAAGATCTTCCACTCGAGAACCGATTTGCAGTTTTGTCCAAATGAAAGGCATGGGCTGACATCGAGGATGAATCAGACATCTCTTAAGTGGCCTCCTCCCAGCCAGATTCTACTACTGACAACGAGGCTGCTCCAGCTCACTCCAAGCAGTCTAGAAGGAGGACAGTGAAGCAGAAAAGATTGAATAAATTGGATGAATGGATGCCCCCTTACTTTATTTGGCCATGTCTTTCAGTGCAACTATTGCCTCTTTAAATATTAATCGCATAAAAAATGTTAAAGCGAGAGCACTACTTTTTCTATTCTCCGGGATCTCAACTATGGTATCTACTTCTTGCAGGATACTAAGTTACGTACTTCTAGAGAAGTGCATTTGGCTTCAAAAGAAGGTTTGGAGGGCTTTTGGGTTTTTTCTGGTCATTGGGTGAAGCTCCTTGTTGGGAACTTAGAAAATTATTTAACATTATGGGGATTTCAGTAACTTGGTTACTTGACTTGTCCCGGATAGAGTTTTAATGCTGGACATCTATTATGGTAATCAGTAATTCAGACTATTAGTCATATACAGACCCCAAACCAGATTCTCATGGGTTGATATTAAAGGTGGACGAAGTGGCCAAAATCTGCTCCGCGAAGCAATTCAGTCGAAAGGCGAAATCCTCAAAGTAATCCACAATGCGAAGCGGAGTACTTCGCACTATAATAAGGAACACAAAGTCCATTGAAAACAATGACTTAGTGTTACTCTACGTTCCCCCAACCACTTCTGCACCAATTTTAATGGAAATCAATGTACTTCGCATCACTTCGCCTCGTTGTTGAGCTCCAAAGCGAATTTTGTAGTGATTCATGGAATTGCAGGTCACATGGGCTTCAGATTGTTCTTCACATCCTCAGTTCTGTGTAGTGTGTGTGTAGTGGTAACTGGAGACAGTTTGCTGTCAGAGCTCTGAGATTCAGACCCTCTAAAAATCATTCAAAAAGCCTTTTTGAGCCATTTTTTTGCTCAAAATTTAGTGCATCGATTGTAGAAAACCCTGCTGTGCTCATATCAAGTGCTTAATGTTTGTGTGTGGAATTTTAATGTTAAGTTAGAACATTCAGTCTGTGCTGATGCAGACACTTGAAATGTACTTGGGGAGGGGCATATCTGTGGTGGAGGTAAAGTAACTGGGAGAAAGGCAGTCTTTCTGTTTTGGTTATATTTTTCTTGTATAACTGTGTTAATGTACACACAGTAATATATTCAGTAATTTTTGACTTTTTTTGCTGATTGTTGTGGTGCAGTAGTGCATAGTTTCAGTTTGTTTAAAAGATTTGGTTATATTACTGAAGTCTTCAATTTGCTCTGCATTACTTGCAGTGTGTATGCGACGTGTGCCATCAAATCAGACACATTTTATTGTGCCACACAGTAATTGCAACAGTTTGAACCTGCTATCCACTGCACCTGCATGCTTTTTTTGTACTGCTTAGTGGTATCTTGGTAGTGGACTGTTACTGCAGTGCACTGCCCCCCCAACCGGCAAAAGGTATTCTTTTCCAGTTCTGGATTTGTGACTTGTGAGCACTGGTTAGGTGGTGGTGTGCCTTTGTGTCTGCATCTCTTGAGTGTGCAGCACAATGTTAATCTGTCTGTGTGTTTGCATCTCTTTAGGGTCCAATCTCCATTTGTAACTTAAGTCACAGTTGTTTTTGTTTCCCTTCAGAGTACTGGTGTGGTGCATATCTCGGCATGAACACTGTACTCATTGATGTGCATTTTTAAGTCAGGGCGATCATCATGAGTCACTCATGATACAAATCGCATTCTTTATCTTCATGGTCATGATTCATGCATTACAAAACTTTAAGTTTTTTGGTTGTTAGCTGCATGTATGCCTGTTTTGTAGTATCTCGGCTTGACCATTGTAGTCATTAATGAGTTTTCAAGTTGGAGAGTTTTGTGTGGTACAGATCAGGAAAGTACAGCTGTAGGTATCTGAGTGCAGTTTATTATCATTGGTCATGTCACACCAGCCACTCATAACAACTCCGAGACAAATTACTTTCTCCATTTTCAAGGTCACGATTCACGAATTACAAAACTAAGTTTTTGGGTTGTTAGTTGCATGTAAGCCTGTTTTGTAGTATCTCAGCTCTACCATTGTAGTCAGTAATATGAGTTTTCAAGTCGGGGAGTTTTGTGTGGTACAGGTCAGGGAAGTACAGCCAAAGGTATTTGCGTACAGTTCATTAGTCATGTCACACCATTTGCTCATCATGAGACAAATCACATTTTTCATGAATCACAGCAGTTACATTTTTTTTTTCAGTTCTGATGATATGATGAAGACCTGTAAAGATGACCAAAACATTAATGAATCTTTTTTAATATTTTTTAAATACTGCCCCCCACTCCCACCAAACAATACTTACCTTCACTGGCTTGACAGTATTCCAACACCAAAATCCTTCATCAGACCAAGAAATGCACACCAAGTTCAACTATATCACCTGTGATACAAAAAGCAATGATTGTGTGTGTGTGTGTGTGTGTGTGTGTGTGTCGTGTGTGCGTAATGTGCGTGTGTGCATGTGTGCGTGTGTGTGCATGTGCGTGTGTGCATGTGTGTGTGTGCATGTGTGTGTGTGTGCATGTGTGCATGTGTGTGTGTGTGTAGTGTGCTGGTGTGTGTGCGTGTGCGTGTGCGTGTGCGTGTGCGTGTGCGTGTGCGTGTGCTGTGCGTGTGCGTGTGCGTGTGTGCGTGTGTGCGTGTGCGTGTGTGCGTGTGCGTGTGTGCGTGTGTGTGCGTGTGTGCGTATGTGTGTGTGTGTGCGTGTATAATTTATAAAAAGGTAAGAAAAAAGGAATCCTCTGGTTGGTTGAAACACATCAGATGACTGTGCATATATCAGAGCACAACCACACACCTGCACTTTTAGCCTACTCCAAGACAATTTTGCCATTTTATAAGATAGATAAGCCACTCTATGGTATGCTGTCATGCTCTGATATACGCACGCCTTGGGTGGTTGATGCACACCAAGGCGTGCATATATCAGAGCGTGACCACACCTAGAGTGGGTTATCTACTAGAGAAGAGAAGATTTATTCATGGCAAAAAACTCAATTTAATGCATCAGTTATGGTTGTTTCACAGCAACAAAAGTGAGTAAATTCCATGTTAAGGTTCTCACCCTTGCACCCACCAACAGGCATCAGGTGTGCACTGAGGTCATCGGTCTAACTCTCACCCCATCCCATGTAAACAAGCTGAAGTGGTGCAGTACAGGAGAATGAGGTGAGGTTAGGACCAACAACCTCAACGCACACCCCAATGCCTGTTGGTGGGGTGGGTGCAAGGGTGGGAAACCATAACATCTAATTCCTCACTTTTGTCACTGTGGAACAACCTAACTGATACATTAAATGGAGTTTTTTGCAATGAATGTCCCTTATTTTTGAGAATGTGCAGTATAAATAGTGAATGGAATGTGGTGGTGCACACGCAGGGCCCAACGATAACCCAAGTGGAAACGCAAACAGTTACAGTAACAGCAAGGAGGATGCCAAAGAGAACAATAACAAAAACAGAAGCAGAAACATGGGTGCATAATGAAACGCAAATCATAACATGCACAGTCACGGTAACACAATTGGAAACACAAACGCTAACGGTAACAGCAACGATGACGCCAAATGAAATGGAACCGGAAGCACGTACGCAAATGCAAACGACAATGCACATGGTGATGCTAAAGTAAACACAAACACAAAAAAACAGTAATGGAAATGCAAATAGTAACAGTAAAGCAAACGCAAACGGTAACGCACACGGCAACGTAAACGGAGACACTAACGGAAACGGTCATGGAAACACAAGCGCAAATGCTAACTGTAACAGTAAAGCAAACGCACCCACTTTTTGTCCCCAAAAAGTACATTCAGAAGCACAGTGAAAACAAAGAATGTATGCCTAATAATGGCCCTCATAGCAGAAAATGAACACTTGGAATACTAAATTGCTTATATCTCAGGAACTGTGCGATGTAGAAAAAAAAATTAAATTGCATATTACTTTCCTGGCTAGTTTTGAAAGCATTTTCCAATAAAAGTCCGTTCTCAAAGTGGTTTTGAGATATGGGCCCCGGGCAGTGGACGCCGTAATGTTAGCCTATGGGAAAATAGTCAACTTCAGAGTACCGAACTCTTTCAGCCTCTCATATTGTCATCAAACCATGAAAAGACACATCTGAGGGATGTTGGCTTTCTTCCCCAAAATTTCAGCCCAAAAGACCAAACCGTTCTTTTGCAGCAGGGTGGAAAAGATTCTCTACTGTTTTGGGAGTAACACAAAGTACTGTAGTATCACAAATCACGACACTTTCACAAAAAAAAAGTCACGAAAGTGTCGAGTGCGACACTACTTTGCAACACTACAGTTTACAAAAATTTGAAAAACTTATTTCTGGGGTGTTTAACCCCCAGAAAAATGTGGCTAGCATCCTCAGGGCTTGACTAGGTGAACACAGAAAGAATTTTGTCCCTAGAGGGTCCCAAATTTAAATGCCAAGCATTTCTGTGACCAGTAACTGAAAACAAAATGGTGGATTTGCGATTCTACGGGGGTCATTTGCGACACTAAAAACTGCATTTGTGACGCTGTTGAATAGTTTAACTTTTCTCACTGACTATAATGGGAAACTTGTTTTTTGAATAACCTTTGAACCATTTATCATGAAATCTTCAAAAGGCACATTGGGGACCCCAGCTACATGTTCTCTGAAAGTGTCAGACTGGTCGTGCAAACCGTGCGACCTGTAGACGCGAGCAAAGACTGTGCAAAAAAAGCATAAATATGACTCTCTATTGCATTTTATAGCTCCGCAACTATATATCTGACCATTAAGAAACTTGGCAGATCCAGAGATCTATGGTACTGCTCTGTACCTGCCAAATTTCAGGCAAATCCATTATATGCTGGCAAAGTTATTAACCTGCAAATTTCAGACTTTAACCTTAAATGGGGTACTCAGCCCTAACTATAGTAGCACTACCATGCCACTATTATTTAGATATACATATAGATATAGATATAGATATTTAAGGTCAGGTTCTGTGGAAAACCATGATGGTGCCAGGTACATTAACTTACCAAGGGTAGTATTAGTGTACACACAGAGGGCATCCTTCCTGTTGGAGTCAGTTCAGCAGACTTTGGGCAACCAACAGCATTATCACATCATAATGGATGGTTAACTCAATGGTCGGGTCATCCTTCTAGCACACCATTTGGCAAGACACTATGCATCAGCCCAGTCAGGTCAAGGAGCATTACATGAAATTCCAACAGCAGCAGCAGAGTAAATAGTTCTTATTGGAGTATGTGCATGCATGACTGAGTGTGGCATGAATTAATGGAGACTTTTCATTCCTCTTTGCCTGAAGTCAGGAATTTTCTGGACATGAGACAGCAGCATTTTGGGGGTGCACATTAATTCTGGGGAATGGGTGGGTGCACTGCAAGCATCACTGAGTGCGCATGAATTAATAGAGACTTTTCATTCCATTTTATGCTCTCATTTCTCCTCATCTGGAGTCAGGGATTTTCTGGACATAAGACAGCATCCCAAGATTTTTACGAACACTAGCCATAAACATTCTACATAAAATAAGCTAAAAAAATGGTGTACTTCCCTTACTTGTTATATTCCAACTTAATAATCTCTGTTTCCAAAAATAATTTATTTTAGTGGTCTCAGTAATGTTTTATTTCTGTCTGTGTCTGTCTGTGTCTGTCTGTGTCTGTCTGTGTCTGTCTGTGTCTGTCTGTGTCTGTCTGTGTCTGTCTGTGTCTGTCTGTGTCTGTCTGTGTCTGTCTGTGTCTGTCTGTGTCTGTCTGTGTGTGTGGAAATAGGAGTGAGCAGTGTAATAATCTGCTAAACAGCATGTGTGCAGTGCACTGTCAGGTGCACACACTGCCCAGCCCCCTGAAAACATATGATAGCTGACTTGTTCCACTGTTGAAGGTATAAAGAATATATAACGTACATATTTTATTTGTACCATCATGAACAGCGGACCAAGTCATATAATGTTTTCGGGGCGCTTTGTGGGCAATGTGCACCTGATAGTGCCACATGCTGTTTAGCAGATCATTGCTCTGCTCACTTTCCTTTAAACAAACAAACCACAACATAATTGAAACATTGCTGAGGCACCAAAAATATTTCATGGTAAACAGACATTAAGTAGGAATATAACGGGTCCAGTAACACGCTGTGCTAACACTGGCCCGGGTGCTGGTGGAGAGCAGCTAGCTGCAAAAGTGCCAGACTAAACCAGAAAGCCACCACTCCAGACAAATAAATGCCAAGAAAAAATGTTCACTGCTAGTAACAATTTATTGATGGCAAAACAAACCACACACAAATGACCCCTGCACTTCAGCGCTTAGGCCTTTATTAGGGGGCCACCGAAAGAAAGCCTTGCCACCAAAATGCAAGGGTCATTTGCGTGTGGCTTGTTTTGCCATCAATACATTTGCCTTATCAGTGAACATGTTTTCATGGCATTCCTCTGTCTTCAAGTCGTTGGGTTTCTAGTTATCTTCACTTTTGCAACTAGCTGCTCCCCACCAGCACCCGGCCCCAGTGTTAGCGCAACGTGGTTCTGGACCTGTTATATTCCTACTTAAAAATGTCTGTTTACCATGAAATATTTCTGGTGCCTCAGCAATGTTTCATTTCTGTCATGGTTTGTTGAAAAGCAGGAGTGAGCAGTGCAATGATCTGCTAAACAGCATGTGTGCACTGTCAGGTGCACACTGCTCACTGAGCCCCCTGAAAACATATTATATGAGTTGGTCCACTGTTCATGATGGTATAAATAAAATATACATTATATATTCTTTATACCATCAACAGTGGAACAAGTCAGCTATCATATGTATTCAGGGGTCTGAGCAAATGTGTGCACCTGACAGTGCACTGCACACACGCTGTTTAGCAGATTATTGCGCTGCTCATTCCTGCTTTTCAACAAACAAACCATCACAACAGAAAGGAAACATTAGTGAGGCACCAAAAATATTTCATGGTAAACAGACATTATTAAGTAGGAATATAACAGGGTCATCAGAAGCACGCCGCACTAACACTGTGGATAGGTGCTGTTACAGAGTAGCTACCTCCAAAAGTGCAAGACAAACCCAGAAAGCCAGCACTCTATATGAATACATGCCAAGAAAAAATGTTCAATGCAAATGTACTGATGGCAAAACAAGCCACACACAAATGACCCCTGCACTTCAGGGTTAGGCTTTCATTAGGGGCACACTAATGAAGGCCTAACCAAGAAGAATAAGGGTTATTAGTGTGTTTGTTTTGCCATATAAATACATTTGCACGGAAGTAGAAATATATTTTATTATGCTATTTGTGTGGAGTTATGGCTTTCTGATTTTAAGTAGGAATATGAGGGCAAGGACACCACTTTTTTACTTTATTTTATTTCAGCTGTTTTTAGGCATGGTTCTCAACATTTTTGGGAAGTAAACAAGGTTATGCAAAAGAAAGACAGAACACACACTTAACATTATTATACACATAATGATGCACAATAGGTGGGAGGAGACTAAGAACAACAAATGGATAGTGACCTGTGTCAGATGACCTAAAGGCATGCAAGAGAATTGCCAGAAGGAAGTAAGGAAGGCTGGGGGACAGGATATCTGGGATGTATTGGGAGCCATCACATGAAGTCAAAAAATTGCTGTACAAAGGAGGGGAACTAAAATGTTGAAGGGTACGCACTAGAAAGAAGCCAGATGAAGATACACTAAAGGACATTACATATAAACACAAGGAATGGGTGGGCATGATAGAAACTATCTAGTACAGAAAGGACTCAACAAGAGGGTAGCCTTATCCACAACAAAAGACGTGCATGAGGAAGGGACCAAAATTTGAAAAATAGAAACATAGAATTTGATGGCAGATAAGGACCACTTGGCCCACCAGTCTGCCCATTTCCTACCTAATGGATAAGCTGCAGATCCTAGTTAATCAGCAGCCTACTTCTTCCTACCCCAACCCCCTAGAATTGCCTTATGACTATCCCATGCATGCTTGAATTCCTCCACTGTTTTGACCCAACAACCTCCTCCGGAAGGCCGTTCCATGCATCCACAACCCTCTGTGGAAAAAATACTTCCTTACATTACCTCTGAGCCACCCCCATCTTTAAATTGTGCCTCCTTGTTCTTGTACACCTCTTTTCTGAAAGATGCTACCCTCTTGGACTTTGTTGATTCCCTTAGGTACTGAAAGTATCTATCATGTCCCCGTCTCCCTCCTTTCCTCGAGGCTATACATATTAAGCTCCTTAAGGTCTCTTCATATGTCTTCCAGTGCAGATCCTGTACCATTTTAGTTGCCGTCCTCTGGACAGCTTCCATCCTGTCTATGTCTTTGCGGAGACTGGATCTCCAGAACTGCACACAGTACTCCAGATGGGGTCTCAGCAGCTGTCTGTACAGAGGGATAACAACTTCCTGTTTTCTACTGGTGATGCCTCTGCCTATGCATCCCAGTATCCCCCCAGCCCTCCTTACTGCCCGCTCACATTGCTTGCCCACCTTTAGGTCATCTGATATGACTACCCCAGGTCCCTTTCCATTTTTATTGTTTAGTATCTCACCCCCCATTGTGTACTCTTCCCTTGGGTTTTTGTTTCCCAGGTGCATTACCTTGCACTTCTTAGCATTGAATCTAAGCTGCCATACATTTGACCATTCCTCTAACCTTGCCAAGTTCCTTCTCATCCTTTCCACCCCAATTTGTGCATCATATCTGTTGCAGATCTTAGTGTCATCTGCAAAGAGACATACTTTTCCTTGCAGTCCCTCTGCAATGTCGCTTATGAAGATAGAGGGGGAACAGATCAGGGGCAACATTGGGAACTATTTTTTCACAGAGATGGTGGTGGTGGGTGCAAGGACAAACTAAAACTAATAATCAGTGTTGTGATGGATAGCAGCAGTTGAAGCATCCCCATGATCTGTAGTTGGTGCCCCTCAATGCGATCCAAACTGCTGCTCAACATTGTCCGGCTGGTGGTTTGCAGCGTCCATCTCACTCCACAGCAGGCCCAAATTGGTCTGTGTGGCAGGCAGCGAGAGGTTGCCACCATCAGGAAGTGCCTGCATGTTGTGGTGGTGGAGCAGCCAGTTCTGCAATGGCCTCCCCGCTTAACACCATGCACAGGTGGACACTGTTCTGCCCCTTCCCAAGCAGGGCCAGCAGGTGCATTCCTGTCCTATTCTGCAACCTTGGCCTGCCACTCTAGGTGGTGGTGGTTATACATGTGGGTGTGCTGACCCCTGTGCCAAAGTGACTCTCTGGGGCCATGGCGTACCTCAACACTGCATTACTGTACTTTACTACAATGCTGTCCCCAGGCAGTGTAGTAAAAACTCTTACACTAATGAGGTGTGGGGAGGACCAGGCACAGCGGGGGCCCAGGTGGTGTTGGAGCCAGGGCTGCTCCTGTACAGTTGGGACCGGAGGCACAGAAACCTGCTGCCGCAACTGCTGTGGCTCCTCCTCCCTGACTTCCTGCTGCTGCTGAGCTACTGGCACTGGGGCCACTGGTAGGTGCCACAGGAGGTGGTGCCTCCATGGCACCAACTCCAGTACCTCTTACTTCAGGGGAAACACTCAGGATGGTGCTCCGGTCCAGACGCAGCCGGCTACCATGTGTGCGCACACCCACTCAATCTCCACCACGTCTACAAAAACCACCTAGTCTCTCCCCCTCCATTCTGGGCTCTGTCACTCTCACAAGACACACGCGTGCACATACACACATACACACACACACACACACACACACACACACACACACACACAATTAACAATAAACAAATACTAAACTGAAATACTGCACAAACACAAATCCAGACAACAAATATGCAAAAATAAGCACCTAATTAGCAAAAAAAAGACTTAAAGTACTTTTCCAAAAGATTTTACACTCTGCCTAAGCAGCACACAACTTCTTTCTCCTACTGCTGTCCCCCATGTTATTCACAGTATATATGCTACCCCTCAGAGACATTGTAAGATGGTATGAGCTGAGGTTTTATTGCTACGCTGATGATACCCAGCTCTACCCGTCTTTTGCGCCTGACCAGGTTGGTGCTATCTCGATACTGAACAGCTGCCTTGCAGAAATCCAAGATTGGATGAATTCCAGCAGACTAAAGTTGAACCCAGGAAAGACTTAGGTTTTGGCTGTGGACCCGGGTCATAGGATTGAGGGACTGAGAACTGGAATCCCATCTGGTTTAGTCCTGGGGGAGACCCAGATTCTCACCTCTGAACAGGTGCATAACCTGGGAGTGGTGCTTGATGATGATCTGACTCTTCGACATCAGGTATCGGCAGTTGTCAAGATGGCCTTTTTCCATCTTGGGAACATTGCCAGGATTAGGCACCTTGTTCCATCCTGTGACCTGTCTGTTTTGGTCCATGCCTTTGTGACATCGTGCCTTGATTATTGCAACTCCCTTTGTCAAGGACTTTCTGGGGTTGATATCCACCACTTACAGCTAGTGCAGAATGCGGCAGCATGTTTATTGACTGGGGCATCTAGAAGATCTCATATTACCCCAGTGCTGCATGCTCTGCACTGGCTGCCAATACAGTGGCGGATTGCCCTTAAAGTAGGTCTATTGACTTACAAAGTTCTACACGGATCGGGTCCTGATTACTTGAGAGTTCCTGGTTCCTTACACCCCCTTGTGACAGCTCCACTCGGCTGACGAGGGGTTGCTGAAGATTCCGAGGGTTAACTTAGTCATCTGGTGCACATGCCTTTGGGTTTGTGGCACCTACCCTCTGGAATTCTCTGCCCCGTCAGCTTTGGGAGTGCAGGACGGTGGGGAGTTTTAAGCAGCCACTTAAGACTTTTTTACGGGGAAGGCATTTCCTGTTATCATGATCTTATATTATATGTATTTGTATGTGTTTTGTTTTTATGCATATTGTACAGCGCTTTGAAATTTGAAAGGTGCTTAATCAAATAAATGTTATTATTATTATTATTATTATTATTATTATTACTACAAGGGAAAAGTGAAACTCTCTCAAGTATAAGTCACTTCCTGTCTGCCTGCCTGAAGCATGTGACCTACACTGTGTAAGCCATCTGATGTGTGTGGTCTGCTTGTGAATTCTCACTCCACCTTAAAGTGAAGTAAGGTGGAGTGAGCAACGTGAAGTCAGAATTACAATACTGGTGACAGATTGAGGGTTTAAATGGGCAGTGGATGATTAAGCAAGTGGCCACTTCACGTCCATATCGCAGGCGGAATTTGACTTCGCTGCATCTCTAGTTGATATGTTCACACTAATTCAGCCATATGTTTATACCACTAGGGCAATTGTTTTGGGGGGAGACTTTAATTGCATTTTTTCTTTATGTAACAAAATGGGGACAACTGAGAAATTATATAGTGATTAAATTTTTTTGAACTCTTTATACAAAACTGCCAGACTTAAGGACAGTGCCACCTATGGGTCACACCTTCCAAGCCATACTTTTAGAAAGGGGCCATTATCATCCAGAATAGCTTTCTCCATTATATCTGAATGGTTGCCATGTCTTACTTATACAGTAGTAGCCATAGACATCGCCAGCTATTTCCTGAAATTTTTGATATTTCTAGAGAAATCTCCTGCTTTCTGCATTACCACGGTAGGGGCAGCAGAGAGAAACTCTTTAGAAATTTCATGAAATATCTGGAAATAGCTGGCAATGTCTTTGGCTACTACTGTACAATCTTGCCTATTGAAACCACTGATCACTGTCTTATTTCCATTAAAATAGGAACTGCCTTGAATAAACTCATGACACATAATACCTGGAAATTGAATGCCTCCTTGCTGGATGACCCTACATTGTGGATACTGCTTACAGAATTATTAGAAGCCAGACAGTCTGTCTTCAACCTTTATTACAATCCAATACAATGGTGAACAGATACCAAACAGGATTTTAAATCTTTTTTTTTTTTCAAAGCCACGCAGAGAAAGCTTGCAATCAAAAATATTTGTGTTATTTGGAATTAAGACAACTTCAGTCATTAATTTCTTTGTGTTGTGAAACTGGTCATGATTATATGGCACCAATTGCTAACATCAAAAAAGAAATGTCAGCCCTTCAGTATGACAGAGCCACTACTTTGTTTATGGAACAAAAATTTGGCACCCAGGGCAAAGCGCATTCTGTCAATACTTATGATGGTTATAATCAATGAATTGATAGTAAATATATGGCCTATTTAAAATCTAACAATGGGTCGATCACATTGGATAATTATGCAATGTCAAATATTGTTCAGAATTACACCACATCTTTGGTTTCTCCCCACCTGCACAATCATCACCTGACATCTTTTTTCAGGACTTGCATGTCCCAAATCAAATCGGGGAAACTGCAAATTTATTAACAGCTCCCATAATAAAACATGAAATTTGTACAGTTGTAGTATCCTTGAAAGGAGGCATTATCCCAAGCCCAGAGGGCTTACCTGGGGAATTGCATAAATAAATCTTAGACTTTATAGTGGATCACTTGCTACTTGTCTTTAATTTGATATTACAGGGAGATGTTGCCTTGCCACCAGAAGTGTTTGAAAGTCTTCTAATTTATATAAAAAGAGATAAAATGATTCTTGCAAATTGAGCGTATTAGTGTGATAAACACTGATTGGAAAATAATGGGTAAAATAGATTAGCCAAGGCAGCTCACATTTTAATATCTCCTACCCAAACATGTGTGATACCACACAGAAACATTCAGAATAACTTACTCTTGTTAAAGGAACTCTTTGAATATTCCACATCGACCGCCTTTATCCTAGATTTAGACCAGGCAAAAGTATTTGATTCCGTCTCACATTGCTTTTTATTTTCTGTTCTACATAAGTATGGAATTCCACCTATTATTAACTGGCTGAAACAGCTGTATAAGATGGCTACATTATGACCTGTAGTGAATGGAATACCCGGAGCACCCATACAGATTTGAAAGGGAGTTCATCAAGGATGTCTGCTTAGCCCTATTTTATACGTTTTTTGCATAGACCCCTTCCTGCAAAAATTGGAACAAGATACTCAAACCGTACATATTGTAGGCCCAGGAGACCTGGTGCTTCCTTGTGTCTCAGCCAGTGCAGATTATGTCTACATGATGATAGCTGATGTGCAGTCAGGAGAAAGAGCACATTCTGTGTTTCAGATTTTCTTTCTATATCAGGTTTCACCTTAAATATACATAATGCATGGACAAGGTTTTGAACAGTGACATGAGTACACAGCACATCTCTATTGCAGAGATATTGAGAAGGTGGTTGCGCTGCAACTAGACGATCACCTTGCAACTCACAATGTCTATGATACTCTCCAGTCTGGATTTAGGAAGAAGCATAGCACCAAGACTGCACTCATCCAAGTATTGAATGATCTAATGGCGAGAGATCGAAAGGCATGTACCATTCTGGTCATTCTTTATCTCTGCGCAGCGTTTGACACTGCAGACCATGGTGTGCTGTTGGAGTGCCTGCAGCTCCTTTGTGGGCTGTCTGGTACAGTCCTCAAATGGTTTTGATCATTCCTCATGGACAGGTCTCAGAAAATTGTCACTGGAATTTATTCCTCTGGCACACACTCCCTGCCCTGCGAGGTGCCGGAGGGCTCCATCTTGGCCCAATGTTGTTTGCAGTGTATATGCTGCCATTGGGAGATATCATCAGGCGATACAGTTTGAGTTTTCACTGCTATGCAGATGAACTCAACTGTATATGTCCTTTCTGCCCGGGCAGACTGATGTAGTCTCTGTGCTAAATAACTGCCTTGCCGAGATCAGAACCTGGATGAGTACCAGCTGGCTGACACTGAATCATATAAGACTGAAGTGTTGGTAGTGGATCCTGAACGTCTGGGGTGGGTTTGGGGCTGGACAGGCATCAGGTTTACTGATTGACAGCAATCAGTTCACTACCTTAGACCGTGTGTAACCTGGCGTTATTTTTGATGGCTGCCTGACACTGAAATCTCAGGTGTCAGCTGTCATCAAACCTTTTATCATCTGAGGAATATTGCCCGGTGAAACACCTGGTTTCTCCAGACGATCTTCCAACATTGGTCCATGCCTTTGTCACTACCCGCCTTGATTACTGCAATACCCTCTACCTAGGGCTTCCAGGGGTTGATATTCACTGCCTGCAGCTGATGCAGAACATGGAGGCCAGGCTTTTAACTGGGACATCTAGGTCCAGTCATATTATGCCTGTGCTGCGCGAGCTGCACTGGCTGCCTGTTCAGTGGTGGATCACCTTTAAGTTTGGCTTATTAACCTTTAAAGCCCTATATGAACAGGGACCCAGTTACCTGCAAGAATTCCTAGTATCCTACTGCCCCCTCCATCCTCTCTGATCTGCCAGTGAGGGATTGATAGATATTCCCAGGGTGCGGTTAAAATTATCTGGTGCCTGTGCTTTTTCTTTCTCGGCTCCAAACCTGTGGAATTTTCTACCTTGTCGGTTAAGAGAATGCCTGACCGTTGATAGTTTTAAAATTGAATTGAAAACATATTTATTTAATTTATCTTTCCCCGATGATATTTACCTCTACAATTTACCGTTTTAATCTTTTATCTGATATTTATATTTGATTTTATGTGCATCACCTTGGTTTTGAAAGGCACTATAAAAATAACGTTGATTTGATTTACAGGTAAGGACAGACCCTGTAACAATATTGGGTATTCAATTTGGGGAACAGGATCCTGTATCCCAAAGTTGTTTGGATAAAGTTTCCATAGCCGAATATAAAATCAAGAAATGGAAAGCATGGCCTATGACTTGGAAAAACGAGTTTATCTGTTAAACATTTATTATTCCTATCTTCCTTTGTTAGCTTCATTTTCCCTTTCCTCAAAAACTGAGACCAGACTTTAATCTTTTTTAATTACTGTACTATGGGCAGCAGATTGAATTCGTCAAAATGTTTGATTACTTATAGACCTATCAGAGATGGAGGTCTTAATATGATCAATCCAGTGATTTTTTTTCTTCACAATATTTTATATACGACTATCCTGCCATATTGTTGGGTTATGAATGACCTGAGTCCCATTCTTTCAGAAGAGGGGAGGTCTGATTCATCTAGGTATGAATGACCTGTCTGCTCGAACAGGCAGAAACCAAGCAAGATTTCAGTAAGCCGGGAGAATGGCTGGAGGCTAGAATGACCGCCCTGACATTCTCAGAGATCCTCCCAGTGTGGAGCAAAGGGTATTGCAAAAGCAAAATCAGGAATAAGGACATAGAGGAATTCAATACTTGGCATCATGGATGATGTTGTGAAAAAGGACATCACGTCACTGGCTCATAGGAGAGCTTCTGGGAGAGGAAGCTATTTAGATCTGATGGGCTTCGCCTAACAAAGGAAGGAGTAAGTGCGCTTGGGCAGAAATTCAACATCTGTTTCAACATTTAAACTAGGTGAGGGGTGTCTATCGCTAGGGAACCTATTAGAAAATACACTTCTGATAGGAACTTAGTCGTCACTGCCCCACAAGCAGGAAGTTCTGTCCCATGACCTAAGAAAAAACCTAGAAAACAGTTGGAAACTATCAGGAACTGAACACTGAGCCATGCATCAGCATGCCCAAAAGCAAAACCAATAGTAGCAAAAGGCAGCAGGGGTACCAGACTATGGAAAGGGGTATGCATCGATGCCAGAAACCTGGAAAACAAAATAAGTGACCTGTAGGCGATGATGGCAGATTCCCGAGTGTACAGTGGCATCCCCCAGGATGAAACACACTTTTAAAGCACTCTGTAGTATGCTGCAGCAGAGCTACTGAATAAAACTATGTAATTTCAATAGAAAATAGTCCCCTTTGTCATGCAGGAAACTGTAGCATTCCTTCATCCTGGCAGTGTCACATTTTCTGAATGACAAGGGACTAATACCATTGAAATTGCTATTACTTATTCAGAGACCACTGCAGCATTCTCAGAGTGCTGCAAAATGCTGCAAAATTGGCATTTCATCTTGGGATGCTACTGTACCTCATGGCCATCACGGAGACTTGGGCCTCAGAGAAAACAACTGGGACCTTTTGGTCCCAGGCTATGCCCTGTTCAGACAGGATAGAAGGGAGGGCAGGGGAAGGGGTAGCATTATATGTAAAGGATGGGATAAATGCCATCTCATAGACAGCATCAAAAAGGAGGGAGTGGAATCCCTGTGGATGCTACTTAGCTTGGCAACAGGGGAGAGGGTCCACATAGGTATGGTGTACTGGCCTCCAAGACAGGCTGAGGGCAGGGATGAAGAGCTCCTAGAGGATATCAGAGGTGTAGCACAGAAAGGGGATACAGTGGTGGTAGGAGACCTGAATATGCCTTATGTTAACTGGAGCATCCCAGTGTCAGGTTCTACTAGGAGCCAAAGGTGGTCGATGCCCTACAAGCAAGGCCCCAATTTTTCTGTGGCAATTTTGGTCTAAATTCTGTGGCAAGTTAGCTGTTGATGCAGAACTTCTGTGGCATTAGTTTCCTATTTCTGCACTTTGGTAGCAGTCAGCAACCCCCCTGCCAAGCACCCAGATACAGGAAACGTTAGTTTTGGGGCTGGGACCTACAGACCAGAGCAGGTTGTCTATTAACTCCTGAGTTCTCAGTTTTATAAAGTAAAAGATCCACCCCATCCATCTCAGCCTCATCACCCTCCCTACCCCAGTCTGAGAGTCCCCAGGGCCACCAAATCTGAATGAGTAATATTTTTAGTGACTACCCATTACACAGTGATTTTCACCCTTCTAGTTTTACCACTAGGCCAGAATTCCATTTTCTAATTCTAGTAGTGCTTTGTGTAGCTGTGCTCAAAGCACTTCTAGGACAAGAAAACAGAATTCGGGCCCCACTGTGAAATTAGAACGATGAGGATTGTTGCACAGTATGGGACCTGATAAAAATATTTCTACTTCAAATAAAGGGAAACAAGAAGATTCTCAGGGTGTGGTAGGGAGGGTGGTGGGGCTGAGCTGTGGGGGGTGGATTTATCTGTTTTGATTTTTAAGGTAAAGCCCTAGCAAACAAACTAATGGTCAGGGTCTGCTCCACAATGCTTTTTAGATTTTGTTTTTAAATTCCACAAAATTCCAAATAGCATCCTGCAGAGTTTAATATAAACTGCAGAATAGTTTTCCGGGGTTTATACGAGCCATGGAATAACTGCAGTTTATATGTTTCATGGAATAATTTTCCTTGGTCAGAGTCGGCGTAAAATGCAGATTTGTTTTACTCAGTTTACACTGACTTCATTTTTTTTTTTTTCTTTATATCTTCATCCGCCAGCCCCCATAAGTCCCATCTACACATGCTCAGTTCCGGCAGACACCCCTGGACTTACTTCACTCTCAAATACCCCCAGCTTATCCCCCTGCTCCTGGGGGTGGGGCCACTGGGGGCTCCTTCTGAACAATAGGGCGGTGATCCGGCCAGTGTAAGGAGTCTACAGTGTGGGGGCGGACATCATTGGCAGTGGTGGACCCTCCACTTTCCTGTTCTCTCACTGAGAGGCATGTCCTGCAATGATGTTGGGGCAGCACGCTGAACATCTAACACACCTCCCAAATTTAGTCAGTCCCGGCTGTCGTATCCCAGGCTACATACCACAAGGGGTTACCTGAACACTGGCAACTTCCCCACCCTTCCCCCATGGAGGAGGAGAGCAGTACATAGTATGCTCCATCCTCCTCCCCCAGCTGGCCTTCCAACTTCCCAGGCCTGCTCTCAAATCTAAATCATTGGTGTAGTGAGAGGTAGAGCTACCCTGCACTGGTGGGCTGTCTGAATACTGACTCTTCAGTATTAACTATGGAATAATATTCCGCATTTCATGTAAACCTTGGAATAGCATTCAGCAGTTCATGTAAACCACAGAATAATATTCTGCTGTTCATGTAAACTGCAGAATAATGTTCAACAGTTCATGTAAACCATGGAATAATATTCGCGTTTTTCCGTGGTTTACATTAAATTTCATGGCAATCTCCATGATCATGGAATCGTGAAAATTGGGGCCTTGCCTACAAGACTGCCTACTTACACAACTAATTAGTGCCCTGACTAGGCTGGACACCATCCTCGATGTGGCCCTCGCTAACTCAAAGTAGTAAGGGCTACAGGGTGGGGAGCCACTGGCTAACAGTGACCACAACTCTGTGGTTTGAGTTAGCCCTAGGTTTAGAAAAATCAAACCAAGACAGAGGTTTTAAACTTTAGAGGAGCCAAAAATGACAGAATGAGGGATGTAGTCACTAGTCAGAAGCAAGTTGTTGAGAATCCAGTAGCATTTAGAGGTAGAAGAAATATGGGGGCTGGTTAGGTTAGCCATTTTAGAGGCTACCAGGATGTGCATTAGAACAGTGACCAAAAAGAACAAACACACAAAAGAAAATATGGTTCAGTAAACAGATAAGCAACACAATCAGAATAAAAGGGAGGCCTATAGGAACTATAAAAGAACTCGGAAGACAGTGCATGGAAACCTACATTCAGAAGAACAAAGAAGCAAAGAGTATGGTGAATCAGCTAAGGCTGCAATGGAGCTTTGGCTTGCAGAAGGCATTAAAGAAGGGACCAAACACTTTTTTCGATATATACAAGAAAAAAGAAAGAAAAGGGGAGGAATAGTTAGACTCTAAGATGGTGACAGAGTAGTGGACAATAGGAAGAAGGCAACTGTTCTTGAACCACTTTTTTTGCTCAGTGTTCGCCAAGGAACACAAAGGCCCAGTACCAGAAAGTGGCATCAAGGTTGCTGATAAAGGTGTTCCACAAATGGAAGCACCATCAATCACCAACAGTAGGGTTAAAGAGAACCTGGATCAGCTCAGGGAAGGCAAGTCACCAGGGCCTGATGGAATACACCTGAGGGAGCTGAAGGAGCTAGCAAGTGAATTGGCAGATCCCTTAGCACATTTATTCAGCAGATCACTTTAGACAGGGTAGTATCGGGAGACTGGAGAAGAGCTGATGTGGTACCTCTCCACAAGGGTGGGAGTTGGGAGGAAGCAGGCAACTACCAACTGGTCAGCCTTATGTTGGTAGTGGAGAAACTGATGGAAACCTTAATTATTTATTTTTATTTATTTAAATGTTTCACCAGAAGAGGCATACTGAGCTAAAAGCTAGTTTCGGATGCATCCTGCAGGTAAGGGCAGGTGGATGGAACAAACAGTAAATTACAATATACATAGCAACAGAATGAGTAGTACAATTTCAGGAAAGTTACAAGATCAGGAGATTTACAGAACAGTACAATTTCAGGAAAGTTACAGGCACACATGGGTATAGCAAAACTGCATTGTTAGGAATTATGTGAATTACAATCAGAATATGTTTTGGAAGTAAACTATAAAGTGCTAAGCTTAGGTGAGGTCAATGTATGTGGGAGCTAAGTATATAATGTACTAATAGGTGCATGGGAGTTTGTGAAGCAGTAGGGGAGGGGATGGTGGGAGGGAAGATAGAGTATAGGAGGGGTGAAAGATAATTAGAATAGTTATAGGAGCAAATTGCATCCAGGATACATTTTGGAATTATATGGTGAGTTCAGAGCCTGGGTTGGGTCAATGCATGTAGGAGTTAAGTGCATAATGTACTGAAAGGTGCATGAGAGATTGTGAAGCCGTAGAGAGGGATGCAGGTGGGATGGAGGATAGAGTGTGGGGGTGGAAGATAATTGGAACAGTTACAGGAGGAGGGTTGAGGCTATGCAGGAGATGAGTGTTCAGACCAATGGGGCATTTCAGACAGAATGAGGGAGGGAGTTCCAGAGCCTAGGGCAATGATGGCTGAGTGCTGCTTTGCCGATTGTTGTGGATGCAGGGGGACCACCAGGAGTGGTCGCTTGAGCTCCTAAGAGAGTGTGAGGTGGGCAGGGCAAGGAGAGTAAGGTGGAGAGGTAGGAGGAGGAACCAGCACCCATCCTCAAGTGATGAAAAAGAGGCTTGATTCAGGGAACATTGAGTGCAGGGGCAGTCCAGTGAAGCGCAGAAAGAATGGTAGTGTGTCCAGTCTGGCAAGGACTGTAGAAGGTGAGGCACTTAGACCACATCCCCATAATCAAAGATCGGAGAATCATTCTCTGTACAATAGCTCTGCAGGCTGGCAGAGGGTACAGTCTCAGTTCCTGGATAAGGCACAGAGCTTGTGTGCAATTTTGACAGTGGCATCCACATAACCAGAGAAACTAAGAGGGTCAAGCAAAACCTCTAAATATCTGAAGGAGGTGACACCTGCCAGATGGGATCTGTCAAGGGTGTGGAAGGCAGGAAGGAAGGGAACCCAGGTGAGTCTTTGCCTCATGCCAAAGAACATAGATATGGTCTTTTTGACATTTAAAATGAGCTGGTTTGAGCGTGGCTAGAGCTGGACTTGGTTGAAGTCAAGCTGGAGTTGGTGTGCCACATCAGAAATGGCATGGCCAGAGGTATACAGAACCGTGCCATTCACATACATGTGAATGGAAGCTGATGAGCAGGCTGAAGGGAAGTCATTTAGGAAGATGGAGAATAACAGTGGTCTGAGAACAGTCTTACAGAACACCTGTGGTTATGGGTAGTGGCGAGGAGAGGGAGTCACCAGTTTTGACTGATTGGGTTCTGCCCTCTAGGTAGGAGCTAAACCAGCTGACAGCTGCTGCTATGAGGCCAGCGGATGAGAACTTTGTGAGTTGGGGGGGTGGGAGACAGTGTTGAATGCCTTAGCTAGGTCGACAAAGATGGTGGAAGTGATGTGGCCCCAATCCATTTCTGATCTATACCTTAATAAAACAAGACTTGGTAGAGTACCTAGATAAGAATGGTCTGCAGGACGACAGACATGTGTTCATGGTGGGAAGGTTGTGCCAAACGAACCTAATCACGTTTTTTGACTGGCTCACTAGGGAAGTAGACAGGCTACCCAGTGGACTGCCTCTACTTCGATTTCAGTAAGGCCTTTGATTCAGTGCCACACAACCAGCTGAAGAAAACATTGGAGGGCCTGGGTGCAGCCAAGTGCATAGTCAGTTGGGAAGGTAATTGACTTAGGGACAGAAAACAGAGTAGTGGTCAAAACAAAGTGACATCTGATGAAGGTGCAGTCACTAATGGTGTTCCTCAACGCTCAGTGTTGGGGTCAGTCCAGTTTAAGCCTTTATCAGTGACATTGGCATAGGTATTCAAGACAGAATTGCCCCTATTTGTGATCTATACCAAGCTAGGAGGAAGGGCTGACAGCAAGGAAGCAGTTAAGGACCTACAAAAGACCTACAAGAGGCTGGAAAGATGGTCCAACATCTGGCAGCTGAAGTTCGCACAAAAAAATGTAAGGTACTGCATTTGGGTAAAGGGAACCCAAGGACAGAGACTTGATTACCACCTCAACAGAGTCCAGCTCAGCACCACACAGGAAGAACAGGACCTAGGTGTCATCTATAAGCAGCACCCTTAAACAGACAAGCCAATGAAACAATGATAGTAAGGTCATCAAAATGCTGTGATGCATAGGGTGGGGATCGTCTGCAGGAGGAAGGAGGTGATACTGGCTCTCTACAGGTCCCTGTTAAGGCCCCATTTGAGTACTGTGTCCAATTTTGGAGTCCATATCTGAAAAGGAAGTAAAACAAGTTGGAGGCTGTTCAGAGAAGAGTGACCAAAATGATACAGGGCCTTCAAGGGCACTCGTACGAGGAGCATCTGGAAGCATTAAATATGTTCTCACTGGAGACAAGGAGGGAGACGGGAGATATGATTGAAACATACAAGTTCCTGACAGAAATAAAGTGCCATCCTCAGACCTGTTCAACAGAGTCTCCAACTCTAACACTAGAGGGCACAAGTGGAAGTTGGGGGACAGCTTCAAGAGGGAGCTTAGGAAACATTATTTTACAGAAAGAGTTCTGAAGCCATGGAATAAATTGCCATCTGAGGTAGTGGAAGCAGTCCATGACATCACTCAAGCTAGGGTGGGACAAAGCTAAAGCACGATCAAAAGCAACAGAAACAGTAGGAGGCATTAGGGGGGAGAAGTCCTGGATCTGAGAAGGTCCAGGAACACATGGGCATACTAGCTGGTCCCTTGGTCTCATTCTGCCATCTTTTAAATGGAATGCTGGGTTACTAGGAATTTTCAAAAACATACCTGAAGATGTTGCTGTTAATATAATTGATTACTTTAAAACGTTAAAACAGTGAAGCTCCATTCTTAGGAGGTTTTACACAAACTAGAAAGGAGCTGACATGTTCAGATTGCATACTCAGTGTTTTACTACTCTGTGTTTTATTTGTCCACCTGGAATACAGGTAAAGGACTCTTTCTCAACTTATGGAACCTAGAATACCACATAAGATGTGTGACATTGTGGTTATGCTGCCACAACAGATTGAATGTCCAAAATAACCACCATCATAAAGCCATACAGAAATGTTACTGTCTGAAGGAGCATTGCATTAAGCAATTTGAATCCATAGAACACTTGTTCTTCGAATGTCCATACTGCATTTGTCTGGTGTACGCTTGCTAGGCAATGAGTAATCCCACTGTTTTCAGGGATGACTTATGTTAGCAATATCCCACGACATGGTGTGGGGTTATAGTCATTTAACCATGCCTGGGGTGCATTGTGAGGCATAAAGCCGCAGGGTGAGTGTCCTCACAGCGCTCCAGGCATGGATTAAATGCCTATAACCCCACACCCTGGAGTGGGTTACTGCGCTTATAACATGGGTTGCATGAAGGACACAAATAATGCTCAGAAAGGGTGATTTTAAGGCTGGAATAGACCATTTTTATAGTGTATCCTTCCATCTAACAAAATAATTCCACATGTAGATTGAGAATAAACATTTTATGGTTCACTTAGACATTTCTGTAAAGTAAAAGCTTTGTAGACACATTAATACTAATGATCTACATGTAAACTAAGTGAAACACTACATGTGGAAAATACAAACTGCACAATTACATGGAAATTATTCTATTTTTAATCAATAGCAGAATAACAGTGTAACACTTTTCCTAACATATTAACTTGCTTCCTGGAGTATGTGAGTAGAGTGTTTATTTATAGTGTAATGACCTACATACTTTAATACTTTTTTGTGTTCAAAACACAGGAGTGCAAAGTAACACAGCTCATTTCCTAAAGTAATCAATAAAACATGTCAGAACATCTGTTTTACTTGCGTTTTACCATGTATGAGAATACGTTACTTCCATGAGTTGCAAGCACTGCATTATAGGTATGTAAATAATATGCATTATGCAGTAGCTCTGTCATTCTCTGAAAATGCATTTCTGAACAGTTGATCCTGACAGTAAGTTAGGAAAAATACTATATTAGTAAATGTAAAGCTAATATGTACAGAATTACTTAAAATTTCTGTAAAGTAAAAAAAAACATTGCAGACACACTACTGCTAAAAGTCACATATAAACTAAATGAAACACAACATGTGGAATATACAACTGAGCACAGGCAAGCTTGCTGTGGACTGCACAATTCTGAGAAAATGTGTTCTATTTTAATCAACAGTAGAATACCTGTGTAACACTTTTCCTTACACAGTTAACATCCTAGAGTATATGAGTAGACGGTTGTTTGTTTATATTGTAATTATATAAATACTTTAATACTACTTTTAGTGTTCAAAACACAGGAGAGCAAGTAACACAGCTCCTTTCTTAGAGTAATCAATACAACATGTTAGAACATCTTTTTACTTGCTTTTTACCATGTATGAGAATACATTACTTCCATGAGTTGCAAGCACTGCATTATGGGAATGTAAATAGCCTTGCCAGTAGAGTTTCTGACTTAATAATACAAGGCTTCAATTGGATTCTTTTATAGCAGTTGGCAAAATACAGGTAAGTAAAAAAAAAAACATTGTAGACACACTACTGCTAATGATCACATGCAAATATGTATAGAATTACTTGCTGAAAATTGTTCCATTTCTGCTCACAATATTACAGTTATCAGCAACATTTTCAGTGTCACCACTATACTGCATCTGTAGGTAGGGATATGATTTGGGGGGGGGAGAGATAATCACATCACTTGCTTTGAGGGAAGAAGTGCAGGTCATCCAAGTGTGAATTAAAAGGGAATTTAATCCATGGTCACCTGATGCTGTTTGACCAATTGGCCGCTGTCCTTCATACAACCCATATTATAAGACATTTAAATATATGGTAACTTTACAGGAGCCTGACAGGGTCTCCATTCAGGTACTTTATGGTATATATTGGCTGTTCTGAAATGGGTAACATGGCAAGTTAGATGCCAGGTTATTTTATAGCAAAATTCTTCTATAACAGGTTTTATAGAACAAGTAAATAAGGAAATACTACTTGTATATAATATAGAGAAACAAGGAGTGCTGGCCCCTGTTCTTGCATACTGGGGGAAGAATACCCCCTGGCAGCTCATTTAAAGTACACTCTTGTATTTTCCATGGTTCTGTTTCTTCTATTTTTGGTGAGTCAGTGGTTTCTATCAGCTGGCCTTCATATGCTTATTTTCTTGTGAACTGAGGTTGTCATTGTGTCCATTGTGGAGTATGTATGTTGTATATTGTTTTTTCTCAATAAAATTCCCCTACTCTTCTTAAAATCCAGGACAAGTTATGCCTCATAAGAAACATGTTTGAAAGTGGTTACAGAAACCTGATTCAGGGCTTTCTCCTGACATTGGCTCAAGAGAAGTCCATCAACAGTGTGTCCCCTGAGTTTTTATTTTCAGTTTTGGAACATTATGGAATCCTGGGACACTTTGTGGGATAGATTACATTATTGTATTCTTCTGCTGCTATTACACGTAACATAAATGAGGTCATAGGGGAAAAAAATGGTGATCAGGAGAGGGGTGAGGCAGGGATGCCAGCTGAATGCCAACCTGTACATTTTTGTATAGATCCCATCTTATGGAAAACTGAATGCAATGGCAAAGTCCATGGTGTATGGGGCCCCACGGGAAGTGTTTCCAAAACCTCAGTTTATGCCCGATAATGTGTTCCTAATAGTTCGGATGTCGCTGCAGGACAGCAAGCCATGCAACTATTTAAGGATTATTCCATACATTCAGGTTGCAATATTAATTTAGAGAAATTCATGGTGTGCTATTGGGTGAAGCAGAGACCCCAGCATCAGGAATCCTTGTGTGTGGTACATATCTCAAGGACCCTGTGAAAATACTTGGTATTACTTTTGGAGGGCAGGACATGGCAGATAATATTTCACAGGAAAAGTTATTTGAAGCTCACCTTAAACTAGAGAAATGGAAGGCATGGTCTGTCAAAGAAAATATTTTTTTAGGATTAAGTCTTTCATTGGGCAACATAGAACAGCAGCAGGACACAGGAGGGCTCAGGTGGATTTTTGGTGCCTTATTTAAATTAGTCACAGGAGGAGACTTTAAATAGCAGGATACAGCAGCTCGGCAAGTAGAATGCCATAGGAGGTTGCCAAAGTTAGGATTGGAGGACAGGTCTGATTGTGTTTCGTGCACTGCTCTCCCCCCACACTGCCGACTAACACTTGTTGCTGCACTTTTGTTTTTGCCTTTGTTTTTGTTGCCTTGTTGCATAGAGGCAGCATAGAACAGCAGCAGAGACCAGATCCGGGACACCTGAGGGCTCAGGTGGATTTTTGGCCCTCCGTCCAACCCCACCACCCACCAAATACCTTATAGTTGGTCATCAGAGGCAGGAAAATAACAGTGGCAGCTCAGGCTAAAGGAAGTAGATAGCTACTAAATGGTTGGTACACATAGAGCATCTAGAAGTCACTAGCCTGCAGGTGGTTGTTTAAATTAGTGCAGAGAAGAATTGGGAACCAGGTTGGGACAGTAAATTTTGAAATTCAACATCTTTATTAATTTTATAATAGTCACATACCTGGATACATTGCCAAGAAAACAGTACATACCAATGACACCTATCTACCCCTCCCTTTCTTTCCCCCCTACCCACCTTCCCCACCCGAGTGTGCCCCTTAAATAACGAAATCAAGACTATAATTATATATACTTGAAATTAAAGTGTATGGAGAGTTACGGAG
Source organism: Neoceratodus forsteri (assembly GCA_016271365.2). Taxonomy (NCBI): domain Eukaryota; kingdom Metazoa; phylum Chordata; order Ceratodontiformes; family Ceratodontidae; genus Neoceratodus; species Neoceratodus forsteri. The sequence goes on from CM057449.1 coordinate 966,286,654, forward strand.
CTGGTATACTTAGTGCAGGTATAATGCATAGAGTTTACCCCACTTTAAGTCTATTATGGGGGACAGTAAATTTTGGCATTTTGGGTAATATTATCCCCAGGTACTGAGGTGAGAGGAAAACAGAGAGAGAACAGTAGAAAGAAAAGGAGAAAAAAGGAGAGAAAAAAATTACTTTCTTATGGGTAGTAGGTTAGATCTAGTAGTAGTTGAATAACTATGCTGGGAGTTGTGCAATGCAGTGGTTGTGGGACAGCAGTCTTCAGGGAGGCATTCTGGAGATTGCAGTGCTGCCCCATCTGCAGGCACCTCTCTGGGTTGAGAAGAGGTTGCCAGACTCAAGGTCGAGATGGCTTCGGTGTGGAGGACCTACTTCCCCCACCCAGGGACCACCTAGTGCACCCCCACTACCTCAAAGGATGTTGAGAAGGATGAGTGGCTGGACAACAGTGGGCTTGGAGAGGGTTAGGGTGGTGGAGCATAGGCACATTCCACATCCCATGCTACTACAGAATTCCTACGCTACACTGGCAGGATGGGACTGTCCCACAAAGACACCTGAGGTAGTGTCTGGGATGGATGGGGGTCCTCCATGGTGTAGACCCTCAAGAGCAGGAGAGTACCCCAGAGGAGGAGGAAGCAAATCCTGGTAGGGGACTGTAGTAAGGGGATATAGCTGGGGACAGGCAGGGAGGAAGAGAAGGTGGTGAGGTGCCTTCCCAGTGCCACAGCTTGAAGGGATGGAAGGATGATCCTATGGATTGAGAGAGAGAGAGGGGGAGGGGGAGAGAGGGAGCTGTCATTGTCCATTTGGGGGCAAACAACCTGAATGGGGAGAGCCAGTAACAGTACAGGAAGAATTGGAGGGGTCTTAAGCAGGTGACAAAATTGATTACTTTCTCTGAGTTGCTACCTGTCTATGATGAGGGGGATTACAGGAGGGGCCACACCAGGGACTTCAACATATGGTGGAGGAAAATGATGTGAGGAGAGTTTTAGGGTTTCATTGGGACTGGGCCCCACCTGGCAGGTTGGGGCATGTACAGGAGATGGCCTGCATCTATCCAGGATGGGAGCTGAGATCCTCAGTGAAAATTTTAATGCTACAGTACAAGGGAGAAGTGGAATAAGGCAGGAAAACATGATCTGCCCTCCCCATGCTTACTGGGTCAGCAGATGAAACCTGAAGGTGGAAGTCCAAAGAGGAAAACACAGATGAGTAACCAGGTGGGGGGAGAGGAAGGAAGGGAGGAGACAACCAGGAGGGCAAAAGATGAGATGAGGGTAGTTGGAAGTACAGTATGGAAAGCCATGTGTGCAAACTCTCGAAGTCTGGGCAACAAGATGGCAGACCTAGAGGCCACCACAGCAACAGAAGATCTGGACATAATTACAATTACAGAAACCTGGTATAGCAAGAACCAGGACTGGTACATAGCCATACCAGGGTATGCTCTATTTAGGAAATATAGAGTAGGAAAAAAAAGAGGTGGGGTGGCTCTTTACATGTGGGAAAAAATAAAGGTGGTACTGTGGGTCACCCTGGAAACAGGAAAGGGCCAGCTATTCATAAAGAGGTGATATACAGACCAACAGCATAGGGGGAGGAGGGGGATAAGGCTATGATATAAGAATTCCAAGGGATGGTACACAAGGGGAAGGTATTGCTGGTTGAGGACTTCAATCTACCAGATATGGATTGGAGCATCCCTGCTGCAACAATAGCTAAAAGTAGGAAATCCTGGACACCTGCAGGGGCATTCCTCAGGCAACTAGTTAAGGAACCCACCATGAGGGGCAATATTGGACCTAGTACTGTCAAACGGGACAGTGTCATTAACGCGCACAGTGGGTGGCCAACTGGGGACTAGTGACCATTGTATGGTGGTGTTCAATATAAGGACTGGGCCAGAGACTACCCACACTAAAACAAGAGTCCTGGACTTCAGGGGCCAATTTCATGAAAATAAGAGAGTGCCTTGGGAAGAGTCTGGTCTACAGTAAAACCGAGATACTTGAAGCTGTCCACTCTCTCTACAAAGGTGCCACATACATCTTTATGTAACCCCTAGATGGCGCTATCCCAGGGGCTACTACCCCTGCCTGATTTGCCACTAACAGGTTGAGGGGCCTGGATCCAATGGCGGGTGCCTCCACCCAGAGGTCAGGTTTGCACAGTCTAAACCAACTTGGTCACAGCCCTCTGGGACACTGCCAACTCTTTCTTCCCACTAGTGGCCCACACAATATATCAGAATTACCTTCATGTATACACTTACCCCAGGTCTAGTTCCGCACTGGGACCTCCTGTGAAATGAGATACAGGCAACAGTCATAGTACAGTACTTTAACATAGACAAATACCTCAGGTATAACTTTGCTGAAACAAGCAGCTCTGATTTATTTAGGGGATATAACAAGGACAGGGGAAATCAGGTTAATTAGCTTATCACTCTAATAATTCATTTATGGCTCTGTGCACAGGCCTATCCCTTATCAGTTACTGTCCCTGGGTGCCCAAGCCCTAGTGGCTAGTCCAAACCGTGGCAGCTGGTAGGGGCCCTTTCACACAGAGAAAAGGAGAATTAAACAGTCAGCAGTACAGTAATTCCATTTGGATTTAATGCGGCAATTCAACAGGGAGGACCCTGAATTAGTACTCACGACCTCCAAATAAGATAGATAGGGTCCTTCAATGTCAGCTGAGGGCTCACTTGAGGTACACAAACCTCTTCACACATCCATATAAAAGAAAGCACTATACCAGGCAGGCTGCATCTGTATCCCGATCGAATTACTGCACAATACCCGGAGAACACACAGCAGATTCAGTTCTGACAGACCGAGTGCAATTTTCAGCAATCTTCAGTCTTCTACAGGGTGAGCCTGGTTTCTACTCTTCAGAGATCCTTTGATTCTTTTCACAGGACGGATTCAGTCCTAACAAGCTGCAGACCGGAACTTGGGCCTTACACACGCTTTTTTGACTAAAACTGCACACTGAAAAGCACAGGGCTCCTTCCTTCTTCACTGCCAAAGCTCAACTGAACTCCAACCGACAAAACCGGGCACTTCCTTTGAGTTCCTCCCAGTTCTTGACTGGATTGGCTGTCACCACAATAGACTGCTGCTGTTGGTCCAAAAGGCACTGAAGTCTAAACTACATCTCCCAGAGTCACTGCCCATACAATCCTCTTGTGGCTGGCTCAGATTATGAGTCCAAGTTCTGATTCGTCCAAGGCACCATTTTAGAGCTAGCTTCCCCACACTGATTGTCCAGTTCAGCAGTTCAAAACTAGAATGGGAACTAGTACACACAGTTCTGACTGCAAAGAAAGCAGGTTAGACAAACTGTAATTTCATTATTACTCTAAATAATTTCTGGCAAACAGTTACATCTTTCACATAGGTTCCCTTTGCACTCCTAGTGACTGCAAAATGAAGTGAATTAGGCAGCTCGAGTGGTACTCAATCAAAGAAACACACAGTCCCCATACAACTAATTATGTCTGCAAGCAGACAGCTCTTAAAGAGACAGTACCAGAGGTTCTAAAACACTCACTGATAAATGGCTTAAAATGCCAAACACCATTCAGGTTTGGAGCATTCAAGCAAGCTCCTGGAAGTCTTTTGGGAACCCTCATTTGCAGGGGGTTACACCTTTCCTGGTTTGGGAAAGCTTGACGTCCGCCAAGCAAGTAATATCATAAGTTTCAACTGCAACCATATACATTTGCATTAGGCTCCACATGTAATCATCAGTCAATATATCATTTTACCAAGAACACATTTCTGAAACATTGCAGTACGTCACTCTTTTACACAGTATTACATACACATTGTACCATAACTCAAGTTAATTACCTCTTGTACATGAAACCTGAAGAGAGGGGCCCTTCCCTATCAGTTACCTTGGGGCTGTGATGGGGCAAGAGCTCCCATACTTAGAGGGCAACACAAGTATAACTTGGAGTTAGCACTGATGTCAGTTTGGGCAGTGAGCTCGGGACACATACACACTCCTTTATGGACAACATTGAGAGGCAAATCCACAGGCCTCCCAAGGAATCACAATCAGGGTGCACCACAGGCTTTACAGCTCGACCTTAGTCTTTCTAGGGGAACTGTTACAGTCTCTGCACTCTGAGCCTCATTTTCAGCATTGTCCTCACTTGTCAGGGAGTCTCCCATGGGGGTAGAGAGGCTAGAACTTGGGGCACTTTCAGCTCCAGGAGTTACAGTTTCTGAGTCCACAACATTTGGCTCGCATGGAGAGCTTTCTGACACTGGCAGTGGACTGTCAGGGCACTCAAAATACTCTTTCTTGTTCGGTGTATCACCAGTCTGCCCCAATCTATCATTTTCTCCCTGAAAACTCAAACAGTTCAACCATGCACAATGATTCCATTTCATCTGATCTGATGCTTTGCACTTCACTTCTGGGAGCAATGGCTCCAGTGATGAAGCTGGGGCTTAGACAGTCCAGAAGGCCCAGCTTTGTCTCCAGTATTGACTAGAGGATTGCCCGAAACAATTGACTCAGTGTTAGTAGAAGGATAGTATTCAAAGTCACTCTCACTTTCTTCCGATATGGACTGACAGTCATGCTCAACTGGGACTTGTGGAGGGAACACTTTAACTTTGCTTCTTGTAGGTGCACACTTTCTTGATCTTTTCTTAGCAGCAGCTCTGGTCACTGGTCCAGAGGGGGCATCTTCTAGGGGCTCAGACTCAATTAAGATTTGTCCAATGAGCAGTAAATGATTTCATGCATTGTTTTTACATCTTTTGAATTATTCTCAGGCCTTACTTTGTACACTGGCAGATCATCTAGTTTGCCACTACAATGTGAGGGAGATGGTGCCATCTGTCAGCAATCTTGTGCTTGCCATGCAGTCCCAGATTTCTTAGCAATACCCGATCTCCCTCCTGGAGTTCCTGTGCTTTCACCTTTTATCATACCTTTCTTTGTTGGCTAGATTTTTTTTGGCAGCCATGGTTTGAGCTAGTTGGTACGATGAGTTAGCTGGGCCTTTAACTTTTGCACATACTGTAAATAGTTGTCAGCTTGAACCCCTCATCAGGAGAGACCCCAAACACACATCTACTGGTAGTCGAGCTTCTTCCAAACATCAGGCGGTAGGGGGAGAATCCAGTGGCATCACTTTTGGTGCAGTTATAAGCATGTACCAGGGTGCTAATTTGTTGGCGCTCCATCTAGGCTTGTCCTTTGGGTGCAGGTGCCCATAGCATATCTAGCAAAGTGGGTTTGAAACGTTCAGGCTGTGGGTCCCCTGGGGTATTGAGAGTAGGTTCTGGACTTTCGACTCCCTACAGAGAAAGCATCTCTTTGATCAGACGACTCTCAAAGTCTCTCCCTTGATCAGAATGGATTCTCTTTGTGGAGCCCAGTAGTGAACAAAAGTTTTCACAAGTACTTTGGGCCACAGTGGATGCTTTCTGGTCTTTGGTGGGGAAAGCTTGGGCATATCTCATGAAATGGTCAGTGACCACCAGCACATTACTGATATTTCTTTGATCTGACTCCAAACTCAGAAAATCAATACAGACCAGCTCCATGGGTCCACTGGTGGTGATGTTAACAAGGGGGCAGCCCTCTGGGGACAAAGCTTTCCTCTGTAAGCAGCGACTACAAGTTTGAATGTGTTGCTCCACATCAGCCCCCATCTTAGGCCAATAGAATCTGGATCTCACCAAGTCAAGTGTTCTGTCTATACCAAGGTGCCCCATGTGGTTGTGCAAGGACCTCAGTACTGAGTCTCGAAAAGCAGTGAGCAGCACTAGTTGTTGTTTGTCTACTTGTCCCCTCTGTCTACTGTTTCTCTGTATAACAGTTTATTGACTGCGTTCAACTTAGGACCTTCTTTGTATAACAGTGCAGCCTCAAATCAGTGGAAGCGATGTTGGACACATCTTTTCCTGCATAGAGGGCTTTCTAAAGCTGCTTTGATCATATGGATCGCGGGATTGGGCCCTACTAATACTGTCATTGTCCAGCTGAGGCAGTGCACCAAATGTCTATTGCAGAAAAAGTGGCAATAAGGCAGGTATGCAATCTCAGAGGCTCCCAAGCAATCCACCATGCAGTCCACTGCGTCCGTGGACATTTGTTCCTCCCTGTCATCAGGAAAACTTCCGGCCCAGGAGTGCCCGAATGTCAGGTTCTGCCAATCGGACCCAATCATTCAGGGAAACAGGCCTCCGGGAGGAAACATCAGCATCTATGTGGTTCAGGACCTGCTCGCATTCGAGAGCATAGTCATATGTAGATAATGAAAAGCCACCCATGGCCAGTGGCATCCAACTTAGCTGAGGTCTGCACATAGGTCAAAGGATTATTGTCAGTTTTTACTTAGTATTTTAGCCCCATACAAGTACTCATGGAATTGGTCAACAATAGCCCACTTCAAAGCTAGGAACTCTAACTTATGTACAGGATAGTTCTTTTCGGATGGGGTCAGGCTTCTACTGGCAAAGGCCACTGGTCTCAGGCCATTCTCATGCTTCTTGTGTACAACACAGCCCCCAACCCTTGCAAGCTAGCATCAGTGTGCAGGACGTAAGGTTTTCTTGGATCAGCATAGGCCAGCACTGGAGCATGGGTAAGTTGATATATGATCTCATGAAAAGCAGTCTCACAATCAGGAGTCCAGCGGGCCCCAAATACTTCACTCGGATGAAAATACACTCTTTCAGTCTTGAGGGACGCTGACTTTTGGTATTTTTTGTGGGTTGGGGGATACCCTTGAGTAAGATTAAGTAAAGGGCGGATCACTCTTGAATAGTCCTTGATGAAGCTGTATAATAACCAGAATCCCAGGAATCTTGCAGTTCTTTTAGATTTTTGGCTGTGCCAGGTGGTCAAGGCCTCAACTTTACTTGGGTCGGTCTCTATTCCTCGGTGGATACTATGTGTCCCACATACTTTACTGATGTTTGAAAGAATTGACACTTATCAATGGACAGTTTAAGGCCAAAGTCCTCCAGTCGGGTCCAATACCTTAAATAATCTGCTCTCATGTTCCTCCAGTGAGCTGCCAAACACAATAACATCATCTAGGTATACCAGGCACTCTAGTAAGTTCATGTCCCCACTGCACGCTCCATCAATCGCTGGAAAAGTGGCTGGGGCACCTGAAATCCCTTGAGGCATCCTCATGAATTCATAGAAGCCAAGCGGACAGATAAAGGCCGACTTCTCTCACGGTCCTCTGGGGCCATCGGGATCTGGTAGTACCCACCGCGGAGATCCAGCACAGAGAACCACTTGCTCCCTGCTTAGGCAGTCCAAAGCATTCTGAATGCGGGCATTGTGTACTGATCAGGATAGTCCACGGTTTAAGGTGCGATAATCCACACACATCCTTACTGTTCCATTCTTTTTCCTCACTACCACAATGGGGGAAGCATAAGGGCTTCTGGATTCTTGTATTACACCAGCAGCTAACATCTCTTGCAGATGCCGTCTCACATCATCTATGTCAGCAGGTGCCAGGCGTCGAGACCTCTCACGAAATGGTCTTTCGTCATGCAGCCGGATATTGTGCTCAGCTCCTTGCACGCATCCTACATCCCATTCTCTTTAAAGAAAACACCTGGTCTCTCTGGGCAAGCTTCTCACTGATCCTTACTTTCCATTCAGCTGGCAGCGGAGTCGCACAAATCAAACAAGTCAGGCGTTACTCTGTCATTCTTCCTTGAACTCTTGCTGCTGGTAGCACTGCAGTGTCTTGCACAATGCACATTAGCCAGGATGCAACCTCTGTTTACTGAATGTCTTTCAGACACATTATGAACTTGGACCATTACCCTTCTGGTATAAGCATGGGCTCTATGGCAAAATACTAGGCTTGACCAGCAGTCCTCTGGCAATTTTCCATCGCCTGGTGCATCCAACATTAATATTTTATTCTTAACATCCTTTCTGATACGGACCTCTCCCTGTAAGGTACACTGGGCATTTGGCGCCAGGATCAGAGACTCAGATCCTTCTTCCATACAATTCCCGACCGGTTCCTCTGGTTCTGTTTTTTCAGCATCTCTCTGTGCCTCATAGGCCTCTTAATTAAAGCTGGAACTCTTAAAGCTCTACTAGTCTTTGACCCCTGTTTTCATAACACAACTGTGCCAGCCTTCCAACATATGAGCATTTGTTCCAATCAACAAAGGGACACCATCATATAGTCCAGTGGGGACACACACTAAGGCTAGGGGTCTCTACTTGTTCGGCTACCCAGCCACGGAGGTGGGGAAAGACAGCCAAATTCGGATATACCGGAATAGGGGTAGGCCTTCTCACTTAACCCCCATACATGCAGTCCTTCTAATGGTTGTAAGGGTACTCTGACAACTTCTGATACCAATCCTGGAACATAATTGTCACTTGGGGAGCCACTGTCTAATACAGCTCTTGTAGACACTCCATTCACCTTTTACAGTGGTCTCCATGGAGGGACCCACTATTCTGGACCAGTCTGAGAGGCGGTAGTGGGGCCTGGGCAACTGACTTTGCCACAAAAGGACGTGAATTAGCATTTTTGGTGCCCTCACTGGGATCATGTTTGCACCTCTTAACCACTGATTTCTTCTCTGAAGCCTCCTTGTAGCCTATGCAACTTTGTCAGTGTCTTTGGGGACTGGCATTCCTTTCATGTGCCCATCTTTCCCACAATTATAGCAAAACATACTTTCTGGAGTTTGAGTTGGCAGAGGCGCCACACTGGGAGCTAGGGGGGTATTACTAACTGGAAACCTGGGTGCCATCTCTGTCTGCGTTGTGATAAGCATTTGGAGACATCTCGTCAGTTTCTCCACTTCCATGGTCAAGGAATTGAGTTTGGAGCTGTTATCAGCAGGAGATACAGGGTGGGTAACCTCCACCCCATAGCAGATGCAGTCGGATATAGGTCTGGGGCTGATACTTGCAGGCGGGTCTTCACAAAGGGACTGTTTTGGAATTCCCCGGATCTCTCTCAACAGTTCGCCTCCATTGTGGTATATCTTTTCCTTGTCAGAGCACTCATTGACTGTCAACCTCTGCCCCTGAACTTCACTTGATGGGTCACCCTCAGTCACTCGGTCGTAGCCACAGCTGTTGGTGCAGGTACCTCCCGAGGTCGCCTTTTTCAACTCCCGAATTTCCTCATTAACTCATCATAGGAGGGTGGGGATTCCAGTCGATTTGCCAGGCGAACTGAAGCAACAGCAGTTCTGAGAAGGGGGGCAGACTTAAGGATTCTGTCCAGTCTGGTTCGGTCCAGTTCAATCGCCTGCAAACTACCCTTTCTGAGGCATTCTTGCAACAATTTTTCCAGCCGAGACATACACAGACAACAACTCCCTTGGTACTGTTGTGCATTTCTTACTCTCCACCATAGGTCCTCATCAGAATCTGGGCTCCTATACACATTCTCCAAGGCCTCAAGATAGGCCTGTGCAGTTGCTTCAGGTTACTGGCGTTTGCCCATGGATGGTAGCCAGGGCAGGACCTCTGAGAACACTCTCACAACCTCTTTGGCTTTTGCGCCTATCAAGCATTGCCATTCTAGACCCTTGGGGCAAATATAGTCTATCCAGGTCTCCCAGTCATCCTCCCCTTGGGGTGGGGAGGGTGCCAGAGAAGATCCCTCAACCTTCGTAAGAGTCGTGACTAATGGCAGGTGCAGAAATAGGGAGTCTGCATTGGTTCAGCCACCATTACGGGCACTGGAGCAGGAGAGGGTGTTGGGGAGGAACACCCCAAGTGGCAAGAATAGTTTCTTCAAGTCCTCCACAGTTTTCCTCTCCCAGCAACCATTCAGCAAATTTCTCCTCAAAAGTTTCAGATAGTGGTGGGGCTGATTCCCCGGTCTTTACTGTCCTTAGTTATCACCTCCAAGCAGGAGAGGGCTCCTCTGGGGTAATGGTCTGTGGCAATTTTGGAGCTATCCATGGGATCCTTAAACTCTACTAGGGCCAGGAAAGTGTGGGTGAGCAGATTAGCATGCCGACCCACCACCACAGGGTTTTGTAAACCTTCCACCTTGGAAAGTACTCCTGCACAGTGTCGTGATGATACCAGGGGGATGTCCAGGATAAGCATAGCATTTGGGGGTCGATCTCCTCCCCAGTACACCACACCCACCAGCCGGTGCACAGCCACTTCTATCGGGTACCCATTTTTTCTTAACAGTGGTTCGTAAATATGGCCACTAGAGGACACACAATCCCAGCGGTGAGCCTCCAAGATGTAACCTCAGATGGCGCTATCCTAGGGCTACTACCCTGCCTGATTTGCCACCAACAGGTTGAGGGGCCTGGATCCAATGGCGGGTGCCTCCACCCAGAGGTCAGGGTTTGCAATAGTTAAACTAACTTGGTCACAGCCCTCTGGGACACTGCAAACCCCTTTCTTCCCACTAGTGGCCCACACAATATATCAGAATTACCTTCACAGTATACACTTACCTCAGGTCTAGTTCCGGCACTGGGACCTCCTGTGAAATGAGATACAGTGCAACAGTCACAGTACAGTACTTTAACATAGACAAATACCTCAGGCAGTATAACTTTGCTGAAACAAGCAGCTCTTGATTTATTTAGGGATATAACAAGGACAGGGGGAAATCAGGTTAATTAGCTTATCACTCTAATAATCTACTTATGGCTCTGTGCACAGGCCTATCCCTATCAGTTACTGTCCCTGGGTACCAAGCCCTAGTGGCTAGTCAAACAGGCAGCTGGTAGGGGCCCTTTCACAGAGAAAAGGAGAATTAAACAGTCAGCAGTACAGTAATTCCATTTGGATTTAATGTGGCAATTCAACAGGAGTGACCCTGAATTAGTACTCACGACCTCCAAATAAGATAGGGTCCTTCAATGTCAGCAGGGCTCACTTGAGGTACACAAACCTCTTCACACATCCATATAAAAGAAAGCACTATACCAGGCAGGCTGCATCTGTATCCCGATCGCAATTACTGCACAATACCCGAGAACACACAGCAGATTCAGTTCCTGACAGACCGAGTGCAATTTTCAGCAATTCTTCAGTCTTCTACAGGGTGAGCCTGGTTTCTACTCTTCAGAGATCCTTTGATTCTTTTCACAGGACTTGATTCAGTCCTAACAAGCTGCAGACCGGAACTCTGGGCCTTACACACTTTTTGACTAAACTGCACACTGAAAAGCACAGGGCCCTTCCTTCTTCACTGCCAAAGCTCAACTGAACTCCAACCGACAAAACTGGCACTTCCTTTGAGTTCCTCCCAGTTCTTGACTGGATTGGCTGTCACTCACAATAGACTGCTGCTGTTGGTCCAAAAAGGCACTGAAGTCTAAACACATCTCCAGAGTCACTGCCCATACAATCCTCTTGTGGCTGGCTCCAGATTATGAGTCCAAGTTCTGATTCAGTCAAGGCACCATTTTAGAGCTAGCTTCCCACACTGATTGGTCCAGTTCAGCAGTTCAAAACTAGAATGGGGAACTAGCACACACAGTTCTGACTGCAAAGAAAGCAGGTTAGACAAACTGTAATTTCATTATTACTCTAAATAATTTCTGGCAAACAGTTACATCTTTCACATAGGTTCCTTTGCACTCCTAGTGACTGCAAAATGAAGTGAATTGGCAGCAGCTCGAGTGGTACTCAATCAAAGAAACACACAGTCCCCCATACAAACTAATTATGTCTGCAAGCAGACAGCTCTTAAAGAGACAGTACCAGAGGTTCTAAAAACACTCACTGATAAATGGCTTAAATGCCAAACACCATTCAGGCTTGGAGCATTCAAGCAAGCTCCTGGAAGTCTTTTGGGAACCCCCATTTGCAGGGGGGTTACATTTAAATCAAAAGGGGATAAAACCTTAAATTTTTGCTATGTTCCAAAGTGCATATATGGGAGGGGGGGATACATGATGGCCAGCCATTGGATACACTATTTATCTGAATGAGTGGAGTGACCTTGGGTGACCTCTCAAGTGGTGAAGCATAGTGTAGCCATGAGTGATGGTTCCTGAGATCAGTCCACGAGTTCACGTATATAGTGTATTCAGCAGCTGGCCATCACGTATTCCATTTATACAATAGGGGCCGCATACCATGCTTACCATTAGAGAAATTTGCATACCATTACATCAATGGAGTTTACGCTATGGCTGTGAAGATGCATGGATTTATACAGTGGTTTATCCATAACCCTATTGTATAAATAAGATTATACCAACATTCAACAGAAGGCCAATTTTAACAAACCTTTTTGTAGCGGTTCAAAGTCAGGCTGCAAATATATGATTATGTCACTGACATTTGATACCTTTCTGTACAAAACAATCTCATCAGTGTACATGATAATAGGAAGATCCAGAGAGTGGCCATGCTTCTCAAAGACTGGCCAGTGCTTGCCACAAGGGAGGTGGCTAACTTCTGTTAACATAAACAAACCAGAAAGTTGGTAGCACTCAAAAGGAAACCAGAACAAAGTGTAGTTCAAGAGTCTTTACTGCTTCTTGAAATTCACAAAGGTCCACAGTGGTAAATGGTTCACACAGTTTAAAGTGTCAGGCAGTACTCGACAGTGCAGCTACTGACCCATAGCACCTCGACTCCACGAGTCTTCAAAGGGGGTGAGGCTGCATGGAAAAACTTTTAAACAACATCATCATTAATATTCATGAGTGCATATCCAGTAATACAGTGAGTAAACAACACGTTAAACATTTTTTTCAAATAAGAAAAAATATTTTGAAATCAAAAGTACAAACCAAATTAATTCTTTTATCTAACTTTTCATTAATCAATCTTCTAAACTGTTATTAAAGTAGTATTTACTTATCCATTTAAGTTACTATTTAAGCCGATGGAAAGAAAGTGGCGGTAGATCTCTGGACTGCAAACCGCTTTGTTCTCATGTCTGTCACAATCAAGACTCCTGTCAAATGAGTATCCAGGTAGGTGGGAGCTGTCTGACAGTCCAGCATGGCACCAAAGTGTTGAACATGACCTGTGAGGAAGAGAAAAACAAAGGAGACCAATTACTGTAAATACAGTAGATTAACCAAAACAGCAACATTTCAAAATGTTGGAGTCATGCACAAGCTCATGGTGAATGAATCATTTTTTTGAAAATGGTTTTATATCCCACCATTAAGGCCAATATGTCTAACACTATTTAGCTTGAAGATCCATTTAGTCATTCTGAAGCAAAATGTTAGCTCCATCTCCTCCCAATCTCTGTGGTGGGACCTTTTATCCCCATGAATTTCAGATCTGGAGAAGAATTATGGTACATGGTGAAATAAGCTCCTACTGGAGTATCATTACGATTATTAGTTATGGATCGTATGTACTATCTTTCCTATATCTGTAAGACCACATCTACACCATAACACGTAAACCACATGGGGGTATCACACATGAAAAGTGCATGTATGTCTACATTGTACTTGGGGAATTTTGGGTGTGTGAATTTGTTACTGGCAACTGCATATTTACAAATATTACATTTTTGCACTTGGAAGCCCTTAGGTCTTTTGGGTAGCCAATTGAAGGTATTAGCAGTTTTACTTTTTCATTCTGCTGTGTACCAACTTGTCCTTAGGTTCCTTGCCCTACTAAATGTTGCTCCTGGTTTTGGGGCCCACTGCACTTTTCTCGTCATCATCACTCAGTAAAATGGGCTGTATCTGTGAATCAAATTGCTCTATTTGGCCCACCGCAGAAATTGTACACAGTGATTGAAAGTGCAGGGGATTGTATTAGTTTTGTTCAAGATGGATTTGTTTAGTAAGGAAGCCCTGTAATTCTCTTAACTTTATTTTGGGAATTTTGTAATATATTGCCATCATACCACCTAGCTGAAAAACTGTCAATCAGTTAATTTGCTTGTGTATCAAAATCCAAGTCAGTGCTGCAGTTTCTCCCGAGTCTGAAAAGGGAATTGATTTCTTAAGGCTTGTGGGGTGGGCACTGTCACAGTACAGTACAGAGATTGTGGCAGTTAGTTTACTATGTTTTTGTGTCTGTGATTTCCCATTCATTTTATTGATGCTTAATGTAAGGCCACAAAATCTAGTTTCATGGTATCAAATGTGTGAGTAAATACAGGTTTAAGGTGTTCTGGTCAAGCCACCCATGAAATTATTTACCCCAGTATTATCACCCCTGCCAAATACTGACTACAGTACATCATCTATAACGCAAAACCAGTGCTTGATGTTACTATAGTAGGGATTGATATTCTCATTAAATACTATTGACTGTTCCAAAAACCAAGGTAATGTTGTGCATAACTTGATGCCATGACTGCACCCTTGTCAGTTCCACATGTCTGTGTGTAATTAATGCCCTCAAATTCAAATTATATGTGAGTATAAAGTCTAAAGACTTTAAAATAAAATCCACTTGTATGCTATTGTTTCCCTGGTATTTGTCTAAAAAGTATTTGGTAGCAAAAATCCCTTGTTGTTGACGAATGGATGTATATAAAGACACCACGTCTATGCCTAATCAGCTATAGCTTCTATCCCATCCGAAGTTGTGTAACTTATTGAGCAGATTTATCTTTGACATAGGAGTCAAGGCCTGTTACACTGTACTATAAGAAAGTGTATGAATTTCCCAGAATTTTGTGTTATGGAACCTACTCCATAAACAGTTGGCTTTCCTGGGGAATTATCTCTATTTTTTGCATTTTGGGAAGAATATAAAATTCTGGTGTTGCAGGTTGTTCTTGACAGATAAAGTTACATTCTTCCTCTGTAATTTCCCCTCTGGCCAGTGCATCAGTTAGTAATAGATGTAATTCCTTTCTAAACACTGCTGTGGGATTTGCATGCAACTTTCCATAGTTAAATTAATTAATTAAACTAAACTAATTAATTAATTAAATTAATTCCCCAGCAGTGTTAGTACAATGTTTCTGTAATGATCCCGATCAAGAATGACTATGTTACCCCCTTTATCTGCTGGCTTGATAACCACTGTAGAGTCACTAGATAATTGTTCACGCCATATATCATCTTTAGTTAAATTAAACCGGGGCGATGTAATACAAAACACTTCTTTTCTTGCTTACAGACAATTTTTTATTTTATTTGTTTTTTATATTGAAATGTTTCACCAGGAAGGCACACTGAACAAAAGTTGCTCATCTCCTCGTGTGACCTGGGGTAGGTAGATAGAAGTGCATACAATTTGACATACAATTTAACATTTAACTTAACAATGGAATAATACAGTTCAATTGCATAAACCTGTACATGCAATTTTACATTTGTAGAGATGGTGTCCGATTTACTAATAACATAATGAAGGAATTAGTACATATATGTCTGGGAACTAGAACTTTCATATATGTGCCCTGACTGGATAGTGCTAGAGTGTCAGGTCCAAATGCAATATTAATTAGGGGAGGAAGAGCAAGGCTGTGAGGAGCAATTTAAGTGTGAGGGAGCAGGAGCAGGCTGTGGTGAGGAGTAGAGAGGGGGTGAAAAGGTTTGTCCTGTGTTAGCCCTCCAGGGTGGGTGTGAACCCTACCAGGGGCAAGATAGGCACAGGCAAGTTGGGAAATGGTGGGAGAAGGGCAAGGAATAGAACTAGTGGGAAGTTAAAGTAGAAGAGTAGGAGTGAGGGTAACTGGCTGAAGGGGAGAGAGAGATAGCAGGACATAGGAGCAGGTAAAAAGCTGTCACGGCAGGGAATTAGTTAAGGAGGACTGAAACACGAGCAGCTAGCAGAAAGAAAGTTATGTAAGGCAGTGGTTAATGAGCGGGAAGAGGAGGAGTGTTGTATTTGGGGGGGGGAAGGGAATTCCAAATTTGAGAGAAGCGGTAGGAGAAGCCTGATTGACCGATGCGGGTAGTTTAACGAGGGGAATAGCAAAGTGCGAGTGTCAGTGAATCTGAGAGAGTAGGAGCGGGGATGAGAGAGAGCAAGTGAGGTAGTGAGGAAGTTTGCCTAGCCAGAATTTAGAAGTGAGTTTAGCACAATGAGCCAGACGTCTGTTAGCAAGGGGCGGAAAGGACAAGGCATGGTAAAGGTCGCAATGATGAGTGCAAGAAGGGGCATCGAGGGCGAATCGACAGAAGGAGTTAAAGTCCAATCTGGTTAAGGTAGATTTGGGAGTGGCACCATAGACTACATCACAGTAGTTGCAAATGGGAAGGATCATCTTCTGGACAGTTCACGCCATGCTGTAGGAGGAATGCAACTATGATTCTTAAATAGGGTACCAAGCTTGGGACGCAGTTTTTTCAGGATGGCGTCAATGTGGCCAGTGAAGCTGAGGTGTTGGTCCAGTCAGACCCCAAGGTATCTGAAAGAGGAGGTGTCCTCAGGGATTGTCCCATCAAGAGTATGGAAGGAGGGTAAAGGGTGGGGCCTAGTGAGTCTCTGACTAGTGCTGAAGGTCATGGAGACTGCCTTTTTGGCATTTAGGAATAGCTGATGTGAGGCAAACCAGAGCCGAACCTCATGGAAGTCATGCTGCAGGGTGGTTTCTACATCAGTGGGGCATTTGCCAGAGGTGTACAGAACAGTGTCAATGGCATACATATTTACAGAAGATTAGGGGGAGCAGATTGTGGGGAGGTCATTTAGGAAGATGGAAGAGAGAATGGGGCCGAGCACTGAGCCCTGGGGACTCCAGTGGAGATTATGGGGGTGAGATTGCATCCTGGATCTTAACTGATCGTATTCTGCTAGAGAGGTAGGCTCTGAACCAGTTTAGAGCAGGAGCAGGAACAGACAGGCCAGCAGTCACAAGGGAGTTGAGAAGTAAGGTGTGGGAGACTGTGTCAAAAGCCTTAGCAAGGTCGACAAAAATATCAGAGGTGATGAGGCCATTGTCCATCCTGGTGAGGATGGTGTCTGTGAGCCTAAGGATGGAGGTGGTAGTGGAGTGGTTCTTCCGAAAACCAGATTGGAATGGGGTGAAGAAGGAAGAGGCAGTCAGAAAGGTGGTTAGTTGAGAGGAGGACCAGGTGTTCTTACAGCTTGGTGAGGGCAGGAAGAAGGGAGATTGGGCGATAGTTGGCAGGGGAGGAGGGGTTCCCACCTTGAGGGAGAGGGAGGACTAGCACTTGTTTCCAGGGTGAAGGGACGGAGGATGACTTGAAGGAGTAGTTTAGAGTTAGGGAGAGAGGGTAAGCAGTAGCAGAGGCTGAAAGATGTAGGAGTTTAGGGTCGAGGTCATCCGGTGAGGAGCCTTTGGAAGGTTAAAGTTAATAATTTTCAGAAACATCAATCACTGTATTGTGTTTAGGACAGAACACAGCTTTTGTGTTGATTTTACTTTCCTCATTTAGAGGTGTTTTTATTATGCAGATAAATTGCCCATAACGTCCACCTCCTGGGAGGTCAAAGGTCAGACCTGTCTTCATTCTATAGTCACAAATCCTCTAATGCTGAACAGTCTGCAGTAAAAACAGTGCTTTGAATCTCAGTTATTATCCCCAGTGTGTTCTGCTTTAGTTTCTTCAGATGTCATTACATTCACTATGGATGGTATTCCTTATGGTTGCAACAACTTGGTGCCAAATTAATAGTTTCAGATCCAGGTACTTTCAAAATAGCATTTAAAGGAAAACACTCATTTTCGTCACCTCTCCCACCCCTGTAAGCTCTAGCCTCCGATTAAGCTTTTCACATATCAACATTTTTTTTCCAACTGCTACTTACTTTATTTTAATTTTGTAAACTCCACGATCGCCAAACATGGCGGATAATGTGCGGTTACATATCATGTAACGGTGCGGCGCCGTACCACTCACCCCAATACATTTTGTGTTGGGGTGAACGGTGCAGCACCACACTGTTACATGAAATGAAGTCGTGCAGCATCTGCTATGTTTGGCAATCACAGAGTTTACAGTAAACTGCTAGAAACATTTTTTTAATATGTGAAAAGCTTAATCGGGAACTAGAGCTTTCAGGGGTGGGAGGGTGACGAAAATGAGTGTTTTCTCCACTATCTTGGTCCTGGACTGCAAATTGGACCAATCAGTTCTGGTGGGACCTAAAATGTAGCCGGACTACAGGAGTTGTCTGGAGTCAAAATCTGTAGGAACTGTAGTTCGGAGCTTTTTGTAACTGAAGGGGGAGCTCTTTCTTTGACTGATAGCCAAATCAGCCAACTGAATCTTTTGGATCTTGGGGAAGTCCCGGACTGTCGGCAGTTTTCAGTTAGTTCTGAGCTGGGAAGTGAAATGAGTGGATTCGCATGGGAAAACTTTGAAAGGGCTGAGTTTTTGACTTGCATGTCTGCCAGCTGTCCTGAGAGCGAGAGAAGAGAATTATTTTGGACTAAATCCAAGTTTGTGTGACTAAAGTAAGTTACTGAAGTGGGCCAGACTCAACCTGAAGAAGACCGAAGATTTTGCTGAATGCGATCGCCTGTCAGGAGTTCCAGCTACCCCATAGCTCCCAGTGTGTGCAGAGACTTTGCGATTGTGACCGGGGATGCTTTGCCTGGTACAGTACAATTCCCATACATGTAAATGTGTTATTTGCTGCTAGTGGGTCGTGAGTTAGTTCCCCACTTTGTGAACTGTGTTCTGCTTGCTGGAAGCTGTATCCAGCCCAAAACGGACTACATCCGAATTTGTCTCCATGCGGTCTGGGCCTTGCCAGACTGGCCCAGCCAGACTACCCGCTACACAGAGAAGCCATCGACGAGAGACCTGCCTGGGGATCAGCCCCCTGCTCCACCCTTGAACAGGAATGACACCTCTGTGACTCGTGTGGGCCCTGCTTCTCCTGGCATTCCAGATCAACCACCCGCGTCTCGATTTTCGTCCAGCCAGTCTTGGGTATCGTGAGTAAACACCAGGGTAGCTCCCTGCAACAACAGCTTAATCTGAGTGTGTCATCTGATTGTCTTGTCGCTTCGCTTTCTTTACTTAACTGAGCCTCTGGCTCTGGATTACAAATATTGTGTACTGTGCATGTTATGTTTTCCATCACAGGGCCCCAACAAGCTGCAACCCGAGCAATGGTCTTGGCTAGTCTACTCTTCCCACCTGGGTACCCAGAGGTGGACTGTGTGGGGCTCAAACGCATGCATAACTGCTTGACTGATATAACCTTTAAGGTAATTAACCTGATTTTGCCCTCCCTTGTTCAAGTCCCCTGAATAAATCAGATCTTTTCTGCATGTAGTCTGACTGTGGTTCCAGTTTGTGCTCAAAGTACTGTACTGTTGCTATTTGCTGTGCATAACCTTGTTTTAAAGGAGGTCCCCAGGGTCAAGCCAGAGGAACCAGCCCTGGTAGTAAGTGCAAACAGTGTGGGTACTTGTGTGGTACCAGGGCTGTGGAAAGTGATTATTGTACAGTGTTGAGGCCACTAGTGGGGAAAGAGGGGGGTTACAGTGTCCTGGAGGGCTGTGCCCAGGTTAGCTTGACCACTGCCAACCCTGATCTCCGGACGGAGGCACCCGTTTCAGAACTCAGGCCCCTTAACCTGCTACTAGCCAAGCAGGCAGGGGTAATAGCCCTTGTGATAGCCACACTAGGGTTATATAAACACTTTCAAAAATAAAAACTTTTTTCTAATAAGAAAAAATGATTTTGAAATCAAAAGTACAAACCAAATTCTTTATCTAACTTTTCATTAGTCAATGTTTTAAACCGTAACTATAGTAGTATTTACTTATCCATTTAAGTTACTGTTTAAGTGATGAAAGTAATGAAGAAAGTGGAGGTAGATCCCTAAACTGCTACCTGATTGTTCTCATGTCTGTCACAATGAAGACTCCCTATCAGATGAGTACTCGGGTAGGTGGGAGACGTCCAGTAGTCCAAGATAGCTCCAAAGTGTTGAACATGATCTGTGAGGAAGAGAAAAACAAAGAAGGAGACCAATTACTATCGATATAGTAAATTATATAACCCAAACAACAACATTTCGTCTTGTCTCCTCCCAGTCTTGGTGGTGGGACCCATTCCATCCCCATGAATTTAAGATCATCTGGAGAAGAAGTATAGTACAAGGTGACATTAGCTCCTACCGGGGTGTCATTGCAATTATTAGTTATGGATCGTACATATTCTTGAAAGGACAAGTTGGTACAGTACATAGCAGAATGAAAAAGAGTAAAACTGGTATTACCTCTAGTTGGCTACCCAAAAGACTCAAGGGCTTCCATAAGTTCAAAAAATCACATTTCTCTCTTTCTCTCACTCCAAATGCTGCTGCTCTCACTCATCTTGCATCAGGATCTTCTGTTGGCATTCTTCTTCTCGCTCTTGGCACTTTTTCTCTCACTCCTCTGTCTCCAGCTTCACCTTTTGCACCTTTGCCCCAGCATCATCATTTGCAGCTCACCGTCAGCCACTGCTTTAATCTGGATAAGCTTTCATTGCACCCTCAGTCTGGTCTGGTGGTCTGCCCTTCACTTTCACCGACCTCCTCTTATTACTCTGGCCAGCCTGTTCTGTGATCATGATGTCAGCATTCTCCTGGTCACTTCTGTAAGGGTCTTGAGGTCTGACTTTGCTCCTTATAGGTGGGCAATCTTGCAGGGTCTCTCCTCAGGCAGAAATTCTGCAGTTTTGTCATGGTAAGCCATTTCTATTGAGTAGGCATAGCGCCTGCTCACTGTACTGCACTCACTAAGAAAAGAACAAAACAAGTCATTTATAACATACCCCTTTGTACACATTGCTTCATTACCGAACATGTCATTTTGTACTGGGAATCCATTTCTCTGTGTGATAGATGACCATTTACCTTTTCCATTCACAGACTTCACTTCCCCATGCCAAGTGCTTAGCACCAGTGTAGGAAGGCGCACACACAATCCCACCTGCTGCCAACAGTTTGTCACAAAACCACCCAAGAGTAGACCCCTTGGTTGTTGACTGTCTGGCTTTCTTACTTTATTAATTCTGCAGCCAGCCTGGTCAGTATTAACTTGGTGCTGCTTCCTTCTCATCCCACCACAGATTCTCACTACAAACAGTACTAGACCACTTGTACTTAAGACCCCCTTAGTTGATCCAGCTGCACTTTACCCATGTTAAGTATCCGACACAGGTTTACTTTTAAGTTGGTATGTATTCCGGAATAGACAGTAAAATAGATTATGGGTACTTCTTAAACCACTGCACAGTCAATGCCTAAAAGCGTACAGTAATACACATGGGGTGTAAAAAAACAAAAAAAAAATGCAAGCCACTTACACACTGGGGGTGGGGGGTTAATTAAGTCAACTGAGCAGGAGAGGGATTTGGAGATTATAATATCAAACAACCTTAAGGGGGGTAACCAATGCAGCAAGGTAGTGAGCAAGACAAATAGAATGCTGGCGTGCATAGGGAGGGGCATAACAAACAGAAGGAGGGAGGTGCTGATGCCTCTTTATAAAACCATGGTGAGACCTCACCTGGAGTATGGGGTTCAGTTATGGAGACCTCACCTACGCAAGGACATAGATGAGATTGAAAGAGTTCAAAGAAGGGCAACCAAGATGGTGCACGGTATGCACTGGAAGCCCTATGAGGAGAGGTGGGGAAACTGGATCTATACCCATTGGAGACTAGAAGGAGAAACATTTGAGTACGTGAAGGGGATTAATAAGGTGAGGGAGGGGAGCTTATTTACAAGGAACGTGGGTGCTAAAACTAGAGGCCATAGTCTAAGATTAGAGGGAGGAAGATTTAAGGGCAATGTGAAGGAGTGTTACTTCACAGAGAGGGTGGTGGAGTCCTGGAACAAACTACCTGAGGAGGTGGTGGGTGCTGAAATGGTGGAGGGATTCAGGAGAGCATGGAACAGACATAAAGGGTTGAACGGGGAGGTCCCTTGACAAAGAGATGAGTTGGGGGGGCAGACTCTATGGGCCACAGGGGTTCTTTTCTGCTGTCAGATTTCTATGATTCTGTGATTCTATGATTCAGTCAGATATATACTAAGCATAACATAGTTAATATTGACGCAAAATCTGCAAGATACACAGCAAACATATAGGGAACACAAACACACTAGAAAAAAATGTAAACACAAAAGTATAAATGGGGAAAAAGACCTGAAACCGCCTACAGTAAATTCTAAGTTTAGTTCTTGAATTAGAATCTCTCTGTGTTGGAATTACTTGTCGGTCCTGACTGGTTAATAACTCTAAACTCTGGTCCGATTATAGGAACAGCCCTCGTACTCAGACTTTGGCCTATTCCATTCCTTTCCTCTTTGGTTGGTTTCTTCACCTGCTACCCAGAGCTTTATGGAGAAGACCATCACCCCGTTTCCCTGAATGTGGCTGAGTGACGTTCTTGCAGAATAGCCATTCATGTTGGCTGATGGCGTCTCTGGATGAAACCAGTCTCCTATTATAAGAGCTAATTCGAGGAACAGCAGGAAGTCTATTGTTAGCAGTGGTTTCCTAGACCCAGATGAGTCTATTCATTCTCAACCCAGCATCAGAGCCTCTCCTCTTTGTTTACCAAGAACCCACAACAGAAGATAGCGAGCCTCTCATTCACTGCTGGCTCATATCCTAGGATCGATTTGCTTATCAAATAGAGGCCCTTCCTCCTTAGAAGAACATATATGCAGTTAGCCCACAAAGTGAGCAGGAAAACATTTGAGATTCTGTTATAGAAAATGCTTTTATATATACTGTACAGTTCGGGAAGATTGTGCCACACCCAGCCACAGATAAAATTGAGGCTCTAGCTCCATATGAATCTTTTGTGTGTGTATGTGTATTGATGCTGGTGGTGAATATTCTGCCAGTGGTAGCCTGCAGAATTTTAAATTCCTTTATAACATGGGTAACATTGCATATCGGCCCTGGCCACTGTACTGCATTGTTTCTGACTGTTGTAAATATCCTGTACCACAATTTGCCTGTATCTACTGTACTTTTGTATGAATTAAGGTGATATTTTCACACCTTTGTTTGCATCTGTAATGTCTGACACTGTACTCTCTTGTATTGTATTCTGTGATGTGGAGCCTTTGTAAAGGAGTCTCTGACTCAAAAGTATTAATCTCGATATGTTTCAATAAATAAATAAATAAGGAAAAATGTCCAACCCAACTGGGGAGTCCCTCTGTGTGTGCATTAAATTCCCTTTTAATGCACAATTCTTGGAGGGAGTGTGTGAGAGTGCTGCGCACTTGCCTGCTTCAGCAAGGAATACCAGAAGGGCAGCCATTGAAAACTGAGAAAGTGAGGCAGTCCCAGACTATACATCACAACAGTAAACAAAGAAACACCGTTTCTCTCTCATCACTGATATGTCCTAAAATTTGTTTACATCAATGGCAGTAACTCTGCAGTGTTTAACACTGAATCAGCTGTGATTGCCAACAGAGATCACGTTGGGATGAAGAGAGAAAGAGAGAGAGAGAGAGAGAGACAAAGCAGGCTGGAGCCACATCTGGTTGAGGTCGAGAGAGGCCAGCCGTCCAAATGAGTTGTGAAGCAGAACTTGTGAAACCCTGGTTTACTGTTGACAGCTGTGGCTCTCTCTGTTCCCAATGCAAGAAATGCTGATCGCTGTGTCACTTCGGAGAGTGGCAGCCAGGTCCCCTGTCCATCCAAAAGAACCGTGAGCAGTGTGTGTTGGCTCATGGCAGACTGGTGGAAAAAGCAAAATGGAGAGAAAGTTATTCACTCATGACTGTGCTGTCTTCCATTCAAGTTGTACCTCTACCCACTGGCCCCACCCTGCAGTGGGGACAGGCAGAATGTATGTTTTCCACTGCCATTCATGACATGTGCCCAGGTTATCTGCAGCTTCAGGAGAGTGAGAGATGGAGATGTCTAACCCCTCCCCCAAATTGTATCGCTGACAGAGAGGGACATGTTCCATAACCACTGTGGAGCAATCTGGTGTAATTTCTGTGGTAGTTGTCCTCTGTGTTGTTCCCCATGGCCCTCCCGCCACTGTCCTGCAGTGGGCACAAATGGAGTGCATGGTTTCGCCCTCCCATTTGTTCTGTGACCGCTGACACCTGACCTGCTCATCTGCAGGTGTGAGAGACAGAGAGTCCGAGACAGAGTGGCACGCGCCCCCCACTGTGTCCATTGCCAGTTCTCCACTCTCCAGGAACAGAATGTTGTGTCCCTCTCTGTAGCCTCCTTGTGTACCCAGGCAGCGTGTTTGTGTCAGGTGTCCCTCTGTATGGTGCTGTGTTACAGACCTGCCTGGAGCATGAGACAGACAGACCATGCCATGGGAGGGAGAGAGAGAAACAGTGCGACAGCAGGGAGAAGTACAATGCAGGTCCAAGATTGGTGAATCCCAGCACCCCCCCAACCCCTCAAAGCAAGTTGGTTGTCAGAAAGAGAGAATGCAGGTCAAGTGGCTGTGGTCTGTGGTGCCGATGCAATATGTGTCTCTCTGTGGAATGGTGTCCGTTTCTGTGCATGTCATTTGCCGCTGTTGCTCTGTGTCCTCCAGTGGTTCTGCGGTGGGACAGTAGGTGACATCAGTGCTTGGTGGTTATGTGGGGATGGTGGCTCTCTCGACCTATGCCACATGCTTCTATGTGTTGTGTCCAGGTGCAGCTAGTGAAACAGACAGAGGTTGCACAGTGTCCTGCGACACGTGTGCCTGTGAAGCAGTACGAGGGACATCTCTGGAACAGGCAGTGACAGACAGATACACAGAGAAATGGATCTAGCAGTCCCACAGCATGTGTTTCAGCTTGGCCCCCCCCCCCACGCTGGCAATTAGTGTCATGCAAGGCATGTTGTTATTGTGGCACAGGGAGTGGGTGACAGAGACATAGAGAGAGCATTGAGAGTGACATAGAGACAGTGAGCACCCGTGAACTTACAAAGTTAAGGAAAGAGATCTGTGTGTGTGTGTGTGTGTGTGTGTGTGTGTGTGTGTGTGTGTCCCTCCATAGAGACATCAGCTGTCATCCTGCATGTGAAAATGTTGGTGTTTGGGGGGGGGGGCATACAGTTACCGTCATGGGGTAGGAAGCGGACATTGTTATGCAGAAGAAATTTCACAAATCATGTCAGTGTTATATGTGTGTCATTTCTATGGGCATAACCTCAATCCTGCATGCATTATTTGTTAGGGACTATTTTGCAAGGTGGCAGGATACAGTACTTTGTTTGGTGTTTAAACACGAGAAAAAATAGTTTTTCTGTGTTTTCTCATGTTTTTCACATAACCCATGTTAGAAATGCAATAACCCACGACAGGGTATGGGGTTATGGTAATTTAATGTACAGCTGGGGTGCTGTGAGAAACCTTGGCCTGCAACCTTGTGCCTCACAACGACTCCAGACGCGGCATTATCAAATCAACATGCAACTCCACACTCTGTCGTGGGTTATTACTACATATTCCATGATTTATTTAGTTTTTGCTGACCGAGTAAGTGCACTAGACAAATCCTGCCTATTTTCAGGCATGGGAGGGGGATACAGATGAATGCCAACTGACCTTGAATCAGATTAAGCTGTTGGTGGTATTTTTAGTGAATGAGGGAAATTTGGCCAGGACACCAGGGAAATTCCCCTACTCTTTTCAATAAGTGCCATGGATCTTTAACATCCACCTGAACTACCACCAATCCAGGCAGATGGGACCTCTGTTTAATGTCTCATCCGAAAGATGGCACCTCAGAAGTGCAACACCACTCTCATGCTGCACTAAAGTGTCAGTACTGGCATATTAACCCAAGTGCCAGATATGGGAACTGAACCCACAGCCCTCTTGATCTCCCAGCCTCAGAGGCGGTGTGCTACCTGCTGAGTCACTGACACTGCTGATGATATACAGTGATAAACAAGCATTCCATGTACTGACCGTGTGGAAGACGGTGGACAGCTGGGATCAGGAACTACATTTTACTAGTTACTTATAATGAAAGAAAATGTGTCTTATTGCTTGCATATTAAACAGTCATCTGAAATTCTAGAAATACCTTGATTCATCATGTGGAAAAATGCTGAATCATAGCACAATCCCAATAGTGTCTCTTTATTGAACTGCTCCTGTAAGTAGCACACAAAACTGTAAAAATATAATTACAACCATAAGATTCGATACAAAAATGATCTAGAAAGGAAAAACTTTTGCTTAGTAACCTGCTTATCCCCCTAGCTCATATACACACATTTCCATTTAAGTACTCATGATTATGGTAGTTTGTGCTTGTATATGAGTCTGTGGTGACAATGCGTGTATGTGGATGCTGTGGGGTGGGTGGGATATCGTGTATGGAGTGTTGGACTGAGAATGCCTGTGTTTGAGGGATCTGGGGTGATAGTTCATGAGTTTGTGTGGTTTTGGGGGAACAAAGCATGTGTGCAGGAGTCAGTGAGAGGGCACCTGTGGGGGGTCTGAGAGTGCCAGCATATGTTGGGGTGTCAGGGTGACAGCATATATGTATGGAGGTCTGGGGTAACAGTGCCTCTATGTGGGTGGTGACACTGCATATGTGATGGGAAGTGAGAGTAACACTGTATATGCATGGGAGTGTAAATAGGATATTGCATGTATGTTGGGGTGGTAGAGCAGCAAAGCATGTTTGAGCCCTGTGGCTCCTGTCTAGACCTCCTGTTAGCATCCAGTTATCCTGCAGAAGACCAAAAGAGGTGACCTGCATTATGTATTTTTCTACAGATGTGCTGTGCGGTACAGTGTGCATGAAACATCATGTTTGGGGGGGGGCTCTCTCCCTGAACATGCCAACATCTGTCGCAATGAGGGTATATTCAGAAATACTCTGACAGCAGGATGAAGACAGGAAAGGATGGGTACTGATTGGCCAACTCTCCTGTCTTCCTGAATGAGACAGGATGGGGTCCACAGGCACAACTCAAGGACCCTGCTGCACAGATAACCCTCAGAAGAACAGTAGGTGACCAGCCAGCATGGGAGTGGGACTCTATAGGTCCTACCTCTGTTTTCATCCTTAAGTGTAGCACCTTGCATTTGACTACATTGAATCTAGGCTCAGGGTGAAACCAATTGCACAGCTTGCTCAGGTCCTCCTGAAGTTTGTCCCTGTCCTGAAAGCAGCCCACCATCATAGCTAGCTTAATGTAATCTGCAAATGTAAGCAGCCTCCTGGAGACAGTAGCTTCCAGATGGTTGATGAAGATGTTGAAGAGCAGGGGCCCAGCACAGATCCCTGAGGAGGCTGCTGAGTAATCCTCTCCACTGAGTAGTGCTCACCCATCGTTGCCTTTGCTTCCTTCCCCAGTCTAGTTGGCAGTCCACTTAGTGTGTGTCTTGTGTATACCCCACTGGTTTACTTTGTTCAGAAGCTTATCACACAACAGTATCAAAGGCCTTGCTGCAGTCCAGCTCTGCCCCTGTTTACCCCTCCCCATGGTCATCCCTGAAAGAAGCTGATCAGGTTGCTGTGGCATGATCTGCTCCTTGTAAAGCAGTGCTGAGAGGGGCAAGAACCTTGGTCTCAACCAAGTGCTGCATTATTCTGTCATTAATAAGTGCCTCCAGCAGGACCTTGCACAGCAATAATGTGAGGCTTCTTGGGCCTGTAGTTGCCCAGTTCTGACCTTGCTGTCTTCTTAAAGGTGGGGACCACACTGACTTTCCAGTGCTGTGGCACACAAGCTGTCTAGACAAACTCCTGAAAGATTATTACAAGTTGAACTGCCACTTGTTCCTTTAGCTCCACTGTGATCCTGGAGTATATCTTGTCCAGCCCTGGGATTTAATCCTGCTATCTTTGCCAAGTAATAAGCTACCAGGGGTGGCGAAATGCTCAGTGGCTGTATTGTAGCTGTCCTTGTTTGTCATGAGCCCCCAAATGAGCCTTCTTCTACTATTGAGGCTGTTTGGTGAACACTGAAGCAAAGTGTTTGTTAAGCATCTGAGCCATCGCCTCTGGCTCTTTCACAGATTCCTCCTGCCCTGCCTTTGTTTCTAAGGGTCCGTTCCCCTCTTTCTCTTTCCTCCTTCAGTTTATATATTACCAGAAGGCTTTGTTGGTGTTATTTGCTTCTTCTGCTGTCCTGGATTCCAGCACACTTGCTCCCCTTGACCCTGTCCCTGCCGCCACCACCCTCTCCTACCTCTGAGGACTTGCCAATTTTCTGTCACTACCACAGATTCCCCCGCCTCACAAGGTGGGGTCAGGCAGGGGAAGGGAGGGCTGTCTTCCCCCCCAACCCCCCACACCCAATGACTCACATCCAGTATTGGCTGTCTGGGGTTTGTGGAGGAGGGGTGGGGTCAGAGTGCAGGGAGGATACATGCCTGCCTCACCATTTTCCTCCTAGATTTTCTCCCTCATTCCTGTGCTGGGCACACACACAGATGTGCGTATATGTGGAGGCTCATGTGCACCATGGAAGTCCCGCAGCTTCTTCCTTCTTATGCCCTGCAGGCCCACACAGCCCCTAGACCATCACCTGGTGGCAGCTGCTCCACAGGAACAGCATGCTTCCTCCCTGGGAAAAGAGAACAGTCCACTGGACACTCATTTCCCCCCCAAGCTGGCCTAAGCAGCCTGAGATCACTCCCAGTGCCGATTGCCACCTTGGCAAGCGGTAGCACTACCAGCACACTACTGGGCCAGCTCCAACATGTTTTCTGTTGTCTTGGTTCTAGTTTTACAGTCCCTAGTGCTGCTCTGTACTCCTCTCTAGCCTGGAAGTCCAGTCTCTTTCCAGTGGATATAGATCATCTTTTGTTCTGAATAAGTTGCCAAAGGTCCCTGTTTAGCTTGGGGTGGGGGTTCTTTTGGCCTGTTTTCTCTTATTGTATACAGGAATGGAGACACCTGCAGTTGTTTGAAGCACTTTGTTCAATGAGCACATATGTGGAATGTACTCCCAAGTTAGATAATAAATAGTAGTAGTATGGATATCTTTAAGCGTAAGTTAAATGGGTACATGATGGGACACTTAAAAAAAAAAAAAAAAAAAAAAAAAAACTACTATATACAAATTTAGAGATGGTGTTAAATGGATGTTCATGTCTACTGTTATCTCTGATACTCCCAAGTAGGAGCATCACATGTGCTATACCTTACCAGCCTCATGCAACTGCTCCAGACCCCTGGACAGCAGGTCCTTCATCATGGCAAAGTCTGCCTTTGTAAAATTGCTGGTTCTGGTAGCTGAGGTTCAGCTAGTTTTTCCTGCCATCAGAGAGAAGGTGACCCAGTTAGGGTCACAGCCTCCTGTCTGTTCCTTAACTACTAAAGATGCTCCCATCCCCAGTTTTGAGAACTCTGTCAAGGCTGACCTCAAACCTATCACCCTGTTGGACATGCCGCGTTAGGAAGCAGCACTTGCAGATAGAAACATACTGTAGAAACATGGACCCACATTTTCAAATGAGATGGCGGCGCATCTCTGAAAAGAATGGAGCTGAACTGGCCATCTCTAAACTTGCTTCAAACCCCATATTCAAAGGCGCGAGATCGCTGCCAAATCAAGATGGGCCATGGCCCCAAAATTAATGTATTGGCTAAGTAGAGGGCGTGCATGAATCTTCCTTCCACCTGAATATTCAGAGAAGATGGGCCACCCAAGTGCAGGAGATGGGCCACGCAAATTTAGGCAAGGAAAGGCATGCCTAACTTGGCTGGCCACCCACAGCCAGGCTGTGGTAGTGCACACAGCAGCACTACAGCCTTCTGCCCCACAGCCCAGTGGCAGGCCCCAAGCCCCATGTCCCAATGCCCATGAAATGATCCCCCTTTCCATAGTGTTGTGCCCCCCACCCCATTCCAATCCCCAATGCCATGTCCATTCACCAAACTCCCATTTCCACAGCATAAGGCACACCCTCCCTGCTCAATCCCTGTTTGATAATAAAACACTGCCCAACATCTGTACCATAGCGTAGGGCCCCCCACCCCGTCCATGAATCTCGATCCCTGTTTGCATAACAGTCCATGTGCGAATAGGGATCCCAGCCCACGTAAACATGTCACACAACACCCTGTCCAACTTTTCCATAGTGTAGTGCAGTGGATGTCAACTGGGGGTCTACGGCCCGCAGGGGGTCCACGAACACATGCTCTGGGGTGCGTGGAACAGGCAGTGTAACTTAAATCGTGGTATTGTTTTTAATTATCAAGATCAGTGCAACCGCAAGTAACCATCAACAAGCAGCTAGAACACCCTCTTTTCTCTGTGCCTGAGCCAATTTGCTAGTCAGCTAGTGAATCTTTCGTTAACTGAGTGCTAACAGCGTGAGTACTATTGATAGTACATTAGTCCCCAGAGTACTCTCCTGATTGCTCTCCCCTGAAGTGTTTTTACCTGTGCCCACAGTAGCTGTGTGGTGGTCTGCGTACTGCTCCGGTCTGCTTTCAGTCTCTGTAGCAAAGTGTCAGTTTGTGCCCGATTTTGTAACCACCTGGTCGGTCGCTTCTCTCCTCGCTCATTGCTTCAAGTAATCCTGTCCCCTCTTCTCGCTCATAGCTCTCAAATTCTGACATAAAAAATTAAAATCAAAGCTACCCTGTTATCATTTGCTCTTGCGCTCCTGCTAGCTACTGTCCTGCTCTGTTCTCTCACGGACTCACGGAAAATATATAGGAAATATAACAGCAAGCTTGTGTTGGATGCCCCCCTAGTTAAAGATATTTATTTAACTTTGCAATTCATGCCTGCTAAGGACCTGCAACAACTGCTGTTAAGCATAATTAGGACAAGCAATAATTACTGTTTGGTGGTTTTATTTTTTACAGCTCGGTCAGTCGAATGCACGTGAATGTACATGAAAGCAGTGACAGTATAACGATATTGGTGCCTGCTTAGTACAAGCAACAGCTTCTGTCAGTCAGTTGAATACTCACCCCCACCCCCTAAACACACACACGAAGCAGTGGCAGACAGTGGCATACAATGGAGCTAGTTTAATGCTCATTTGAATGTCCATTACTATTAAGTCCTTTTTTTATTTTCATAAATATTAATAAAAACTTTTTTTTTTTTTTTTTTTATAAAATAATGACTTGTGTTGTGTTTCCACAAGGGGAGCTGTATAAATGCAGTAAAATATTAAATACAGTACAATATCTATGGACATTTTTGGTAGTCGGTCCCCGGACCGAAAAGGTTGACAACTACTGTTGTAGTGGACCCCACCCCCGTCCCGAGCCCAAACCCCGATTGGACAGAGACACATTCACCCAGGTTCACCATCCCGTTTTGGGTAACGAAAGTCCCACTCCTGTTAATACTCCCACATCGCATCTGTTCCAAAGTGTATTGGCTCACACCCTGGTGGGCAGGACCCTTCCCCACACCGCCCATTCCAGTGACTGATGCAGCTCTCCCCTCACCACCACCAGCTGCAGACTGATCAGTGCAGGGACATCACTGTACGGAATATGCGCCTATTGGTGGAGTGCATATTCTGTACATTGCCACTCCTGGCTGATCAGTCGGCGGCTGGCCGTGGTGGTGAGCGGTGGGCTGTGCCAGTCGCCAGCATGGGTGGTACAGCAGGTGTTGCAGGAAAGGGGTCCTGCTTACCAGGGTGGGGGGCTGCTACACTTTGAAACAGATGGGACGTGGAAGTATTGACCAGAGGACTTTAATTATCCGAAGCAGGATGGTGTACCTTGGCGGATGTGTCTGTCCGATCGGAGATGGGGTGGGGGGTCCACTACCCTATGGAAAAGGTGTGTGTGTGTGTGTGTGTGTGTGTGTGTGTGTGTGTGCGTGCAATGGGCATCGGGGAAGTGTGGGTTCACTACACTATGGAAAAGTTGAACAGGGTGTTGTGTGACATGTTTATGCAGACTGGGTTCCCTATTCACACAGGGATTGTTATGCAAACAGGGATCAGGATTAAGTGGACAGTGGGTGGCCCTACGCTACAGTACAGGTGTTGGGCAGTGTGGTATTATCAGATGGGGATCAGGCAGGGTGGAGTGCCCTACGGCTGTAGAAATGGGAGTTTGTTGAATGGACATGGGTAGCCAGTTGCAGGGGCTGGGGGGGATGCAGACTGGCCCAGCACAGCTAGTCAACACAGCCATGCTAAGTGGATGCAAATAAGGCCATAATGGGCATGCGAATGGCCCATTAGTCCCTTGCATGCCTGATGGGTTCATTTGCATATTCCAGCTGAATATCGGGAATTTAGTACCAACGTGTCCCCATCCCGGTATTCAGCCCAGGCCCTGGATGCAACAGGGCATTGGTGGATGCCTTCCATTGCGCCGCCACTCAAGTTGGTATATTCAGACATGCAGCAGTCTGTTGGGATCAGTGCATTTGGATCCACTGTCAGCAACTTTTGTGTGTGACACATCTAGATGCGTCATGATCCCCTTCTGAATATGGGGGCATAGACTCCTGACGGCAGATAAGCACTGCTTGGCCCACTAGTCTGCCCAATTTCCTTGCCTACTGCAACACTGCAGACCCTACTTGAGCTCCTGCTTTACCCCCGCCTCTTTCCTTGCCACTAAGGTTCCCTTATGCCTATTCCATTCATTTTGGACATGAATGTGGTCTCAGCCCTTTCATTTGCCCTCCCAACATGTCAGTCTGTGCCTGAGATATTCAAGTCCACCAGGACCACCAGTGCATCTGATTTTGCTGTTCTCATAATTTCCCCAACTAGCTGGGTATCATGCTACACTGAACTGTTTGGAGACCCCTATAGTACTCCCAGGATACCCATTTGTCCTCCTTTCCCTAGATTGACCTAGATGGATTCTGTAACATTATTGACCATTGACTTTTTTTTTTTTTTTTTTGGGGAGGGGTCTTGTCAAACTAATTTAATTATATTTGTTGATGTAACCTGAAGGATTGATGGTGGGGTTGCTGCAGACTTGGTATATTTGTACTTGAGTAAAGCCTTTGACAAGGTGCCCCATGGGAGGCTGATATAAAAAAAAAGTTGCGAATGTAGTATTGCAAGCAGTGCATTTGAATTAACCGTAGCAAGGAGATGCCGCCTCGTGGCCATAGTGGGGATGAGAAGTTTTGGTTTTAATAGTGCTTATGATGTAGTGAGCATGCTCCCCGGCATGCGATAAAATGAAGACGGTGATTGCACAGCTTCACAAGTGAAACTGATGTA
This sequence comes from Neoceratodus forsteri, assembly GCA_016271365.2. Classification (NCBI taxonomy): domain Eukaryota; kingdom Metazoa; phylum Chordata; order Ceratodontiformes; family Ceratodontidae; genus Neoceratodus; species Neoceratodus forsteri. The sequence continues at coordinate 966,319,657 of CM057449.1, forward strand.
GAATAAAATGTCTCGCTCCCAGCTTGTGGACTTCTCTGTTTTCACTATAGCTACAATTAGTATGGACTAGAAATTAGTTGACTAATGGGAGATAGAGAGTGGTGATGATTAGTGTCAGACTGGAAGGCAGCAGATCGTGGGGTTCCACAGGGGCCAGTTCTAGGACCTTTTGTGTTCAACTTGTTCATTAATGATTTAGAATTGGGGATTAAAGGAAAACTACACCCTCATATCTTGTTAATTTTTCTTTGTATCCATGTCAACAGAAGTCTTTTCCTGTAGCTGTTAGGGATATATGTAATTGCTTTAGTTTGTTTTCACTATTCCTTGCTAATCCCTGTAACTGTCCTGAGAATCTGCATTTCATGGTTGTTGAAATCTCATTGTCCATGACAGCTGCATTACACATGAGAACATGATGTCACATCACCCATTTATACCATGTATCTCTATGCTGAAAGGACAAATATCCTAAGGAAAAACTCTGGAAACACACAAATTGAATGTCATTTAAAGGGAAAAACCATGTAGTACAACACAAGACAGTTTGCAGAGCAAACTGAAATGTCTGAGTATTTCACATCTTGCTGCAACTTATTTTTAACTCTAATTGACAGACAGGCATGCTGTGGAGTATAAAGGGTACTGAGGCATCATGTTCTCATATGCAAATGCAGTTCTTGTAGACTGAGATTTCAGCAACCAGGATAGTTACAGGGACTAGTATGAACAGTGAAAATATTTTATTTATTTATTTTTATTCAATTTTGTTGACTGGGTAGGCCTACTGAGCCCCGGAGGTCCCTTTTTCAGGGGCAACCCAGGTTAAATTACAGCGGTAAGAGATACATAGTAGTTTACAAGGTGATGGCTTAGTACATGTTATAAAGCATTCATAGTGGTTTACAGGATGGTAGCACAGTACATATTTTTAGATTTTGCAATATAAATTCGATACAAAGATGAGGATTGGGTCTAAGTGTGGAGACCGGGTATTTGTACAGTTGTTGACTGTGTTAGCTCCGGTATCGTGGCATAAACTAAAGCAATCACATATATCTCTAACAGGTCCACAAAGAGTGTTGTCAGACATGGAAGCAAATAAAATTTACAAGATACAAGAATGCAGTTTTCCTTTAACTGCCATTTAATTATTTTTATGCTTAAATAATTTTCTTTTTGCGTTTTTATTGATCTTGTTTTAAATGTGTAATTTTATTTGTACGGTGCCCAGAGCCTCCGGGATTGGGCATCTTTTTAAATAAACTTTGCCTTGTCTTGCCTAGTCAAGTTTGCATATGATATAGACTGGAAGGCAGCAGCTAGTGGGGTTCCACAGGGGTCAGTTCCAGGAACTCTTCTGTTCAACTTGTTCAATAATAATTTAGTATTGGGGATTAAATGCCATTTAGTCAAGTTTGCACATGATACAAAGCTAGCAAGAGTGGTCAACAGAGAGAGAATGAGTGCGAGACCGTGCAGCAGGAACTAGATAAACCTAAGCTAATGGTCAGACAGATGGAAAATGCAGTTTAATGTGGGGGCATGCAAAGTGATACACCTAGGGGCCAGATATAGAAAATGGGTTTTCAGATAAAATTGTACAGTATTGGATGTGACAGCAGGAGAGCGACTTGGGATTATTATAGACTCATCTTTAAAATTGACTAGACTATACTCGGTGACATCCAGCCAGGCCAAGAGTATTCTTGTGTCCATTATAAGGATAAATAGTAGGAAGCAGGAGGTGGTACTGGTTATACCCCATTTGGAACACTCTATTGCAGCTCTGAACACCAAATTACAGACGTGACATAAAGGAGTTGGAAGAAGTACAACACACAGCTACAAAGATGATTAGGAGACTGGAAAGTGTGCCTTACATGAAGCAAAGTTGAAGCACCTGGGTTTGTTGTCCCTAGAGAAAAGGAAACTGAGAGAAAGAGATGATTGATGTATTCCAAATCATGAAAGAGTGTACAAAACTAGACCAAAAGAGACAGTTCAGCAGATTTAAGGATAGAAGAACCAGATGGCGCAAGCTCAAAGTAATGTTGGAGACATTTTGAAGGGATGTATGGAAATAATTTTTTTATTCAGAGAGAGACCGGGTTGTGAACAGACTGTTAGAGGAGATGAGAAATGTAGAGTAGTGTTCAGAATGTGAAGACTAGACCTGATGGCTCCCTGAATGGAAAAGGATTTCAGGTTACTACTGTTAGGATAGCAGAGAGGTAAGTTAGATAGATCACTTGTTCTTAATTCATCTCACCAAACCATTGTACCCATCTAACCCTTTGTCAGCAAAGAGTTTGACACTTCACTCTGAATTTTTACACAGCAACATCTGGCTTTATGCTCAAACCCTGAATCAATGGTGCTGAGGTCACTCAATTATGAAATGGTTTGCATTAGTGTTGTTGGTGAAATTTAGTCACATGACCATGTAGTTATTACAATATAACTGCAAGGCTCAATTATTTATTTAGTGATTTGGAAAGACCTTTGAGCGTAAGCTCTTTTACAAAGGTTCCACTTCATAGATTGCAAAACAAAGTACAACAGGAGAAAGCAAAGGTACATTACAATGAATGACACAGCTTGGATTCAGAACTTTCAGAATAACTTAAAACATAGGTACAAGATAAAATAACAAGAAAAACACTTTATTGGGGTTGGGGGAGAATAAGCAGCCATAAAGTACCTTGTCAGTAGTTTAGAGGGACGGGGATAGCTGACAGTGGGGTGAAGAAAGGAGGTACGAAAGAGAGGTATGTACTGTGGTGGAGGTGAAGGGTGGGGGAAGAAGGGCGATAAGGTATAGGGAGAAATGGTGGGGTGGGGGAGGCTGAGCAGAGAAGACATGCTAGAGTAAATGGTGGGGTGTTAGGGGGCATGGTCAGGCAGTCTGCATTAGTAGTGACTGTAAGGGGAAACTGTATAATGTATTTTCAGATTTTGGAGTCTTTCATTGTTACAAGTGTGATAACACATACATGGTGTGCTGTTATGCTGCATTAACTGCACTTCCCAAGTGGCTGAAGAAACTTGGCTGCACCTCATGCCTCATAAACCGCCAAAGTATACAGTGTCACAAACTCACTCTGCCCTCTACTCCCAAAGTGCCAACCTCTGAGCATATGATTTGTGTGCAGTGAATAGACAAGGTCTATTCACTTGTCTGTTTTGTGGGTTCAAGTCACCTTAGTCTCAAGCTCTGGAAGGATTCAAACTGATAACCTCTTGTTAGCCTGCCCAATTATCAGGTTCAGATAATTCTGTCTTCAGGGGGCCAGATATCTTTGCCTATGGGCACCCAATCAGGTCTTTCAAATGAACCCTTAGAACTCTATGCAGGACTTTAGCGAACTCTATCCATTTTCCAGTTTGGTATACAATAAGCCCATACACAGTGTACTTATAACCTTTAAAAGCTCCACTTAAAATAAAAAGAAATGTCAAGGCACTCCATGCAGTTTTGTTTGTAAAAAAAAAAAAAAAATCTTTACTTTAAAAATATCAAAACAGAACAATAATTACAGAACAAATGTATAACCCGACACATATAGCCTTAAAACAAACAGGTAAAAAAGTACAGTTCCTACAATTTATAACTTCAGACTAATCTTGTCTAATGCTTACTTTCTTTCAGTGCTTTGAGGTCTCTCTTCTCTCAGTCAGAATTGTCTTGTGTCTCTAAGGCTTGCTCAGTTGGATAAGAGTTCTGAGCGGCCTCCTCTCTCAGATCAGTAAACTCCACCTTGGTGTATTAAAAGTTATATGTTACCACACAGGATGTCCCAACATGATTAAAAAAAATAAATAAATAAAAAATAATAAGTGACATACTCAATTTCCTCTCCGCAGGGTAACTGGTCAGAACTGGTTTGTGCTCTGCTACACATACATCTCAAAAGTTTATTTGATCTAAGTCACTGTATTCAAAGCAAAGTGTATTTGCCTCTTTAATCCCGTCTGGACCTTGGAGTCTGAACCTCAGGTCTCTGTGATGTAATTCAAGGGTTCCCCGGGAAATGTATCTTGGACCTTCCAAATTCATCTGGGTCCTCCCTGGCTCAGACATCAAACCTCTTCAACGTCCATTCTGGCCTCTCTCTGACACCCCTCCCCACAAGTCCTTCCTGGCAACTATGCAAGTCAAAGGATCTCCCTGAGGGCATTATGAATGGCTAATCTTATTTCCTGGGATGAAAGCAAATTGACAAGGTAATTGCACCCCAGATATCTGCAGTTTAAAATACCTCCTGTCCTTTGAACTTATCCCTGGGGGTTTTTGATGTGTCAGTTCCAGTAAGACAGTAGTTTCCTCAAACTCTGACCTATCCCATCACATATTTAATATGTAATAAAAAAAGTGATACAGCACTCTAGTACTCAGAGCTGGCTGTCTACATCACATACAGGTATTACATCATAACTGTACACCCTGACATTTTATCACTTAAATGAGATGGCACTTGGCCCACTGAATGGCTGGAACCAGTCTGGTGATGCTACATAGTTGCCACGTGGGGTGTGTTGGGTTACAATTCTGGTGATAGAAGAAAGCATGCACAAGTGACTGTTTTTTTTGTTTTTGTTTTTTGTAGCTGGTGATAAAAACATTTTTTTAATTGGATAGTTTGCTGTCTCCAAGGCAGGGTTCTTTGATCAAGGAACAGAAAATAATGTCATGTAGAACATTCTCGGTTCTCAACACCATGCAGAAATTTGCAGATTGTGTGTGTGTGTGTGTGTGTGTGTGTGTGTGTGTGTGTGTGTGGTGTGTGTGTGAGAGCATCATACAGACCACTATAGGTGGGGTCGAGGCAATAGTTGCAGGTATCTGACAGGACTTGTGTGTGCTGGAAAAAATCCTGGGAATCTAGAACAAGAAATAACCGCGATGTTAGCTGGGGTGACTGGCATGATCGCACACTTTGTAAGGAAATATAGTACTGTTGCTTTAAGAATGGCATCCAAGGTCACCCACTGATTCAGGGACAGTCTGAGCACTGCTGGGATGTTCAGTTTGGGAAAGCCCTCCTAAAGCTTGCAAGTGTTTCTCCATTGTGCTAAGCTACGCTGCAGTAAAAGTAAACAAACCAATCCTTTGAGCATGTGGTTTGATCATTAAATGGTGTCAGAATGGAGAAATTAGTGCCTCCCCTCCCCTCCCCCCACCGCATTGAAACTGCACAGCAATTTAGCAGACAAGTGGAGGAGATTTAAGCAATACTTTCACATTTTCCTAATTGCCAGTGGGGTTGGAGAGAAATCCAAAAAGCACAGGCTATGACTTTTCTTCACATAGCTGGTCCAGCAGCAGTGGAAGTGTACAGCACATTTGTATGACAGCAAGAAGCAGATAAAGAAGATCTAGAAAAGATCATGGACAATTTTTAAAGGTACAGTAATCCCCCCCCAAAAAATCTGATGTATGAAAGGCATCTGTTTTACATTAGAAACCACGGTCATGGTGAATCCATAGATGCATATGTAAATGATCTGAGATTGAAAGCTCAATCTTGTGAATATGGAGAGCTGACTGACCCCTTAATTTGTGACAGGATTGTATGTGGAATACAGAGTGACCAAGTTAGACATAGCTTACTGTGTGAAGAAAACTTGACCTTGGAGAAAGTATTAACTATCTGCAGGGTTGCAGAACTTGGTGAAAATCAACTAAAGAGCATAAGTGACACAGCCCAAGAGGAAAGCTTTATGCATGCTGCATCTTTCATACAAGAAAATAACAGCTACTGTAAGGCACACATCATAGCAAAGGGTAGCACAGCTCCAAATAGTAATAAATCCAGATGTGGGAAGTGGCAGAGTGCATGAACCAAAAATAGTGCCCAGCTTTTTTAGACAACTGTGTAGACAGTGCAACTGAAGAACTCATTTTGCAGAGATGTGTCATACAGCCTGGAGTACTAATGTGCATATGATTAATGAAGGCTCCAGCAGTGAGACTGAAAGGAAAGTACCTTCTGTATAGACACCCAGACTTCAGGCACAGCCCAAACTAAGTGGAATCTGTTGTTAACCATTAATGGCCATAATGTGAACTTTAGATTGGACACGGGCACAATGCAAAGTATTACCACTGAATCTTTTATAAACAGCTGTCTAAAGAATCAGTTCAGCGGTCAAGGGCAAGACTGGGCTCAAGTTGCATGTCCATGGTAAAGCAATTTTACCAGCATGTTTTAAAAATAAGTATCCCTTAATCACCATCCAGTGGGTGGATGCTCATGTCACACCAGTCCTAGGGCTTCAGACTGGCTTAGAAATGAAACTGGTGAAGAAAATGTTCTCTGTAACCACTAGTGACAAGCCAGTAGACAGCACCAAAGATATACTGTCACAGTTTTCAGATGTTTTTGAAGAACTAGGATGCCTAGAAGGGAGCATCACATAAAAATGGACAAAGTCTGTATCCCCGGAACTGACCCACCCAGAAAGCTTCCATTCACACTGAAAGACAAAGTACAAGCAGAGCTACAGAAAATGGAGACACAGGGGTGATTGAAAAGGTTAAAACCTACAGGCTGGGTCAATTTCATAGTTGTTATAGAAAAGCTCAACAAAGTAAGAATCTGCATTGACCTCGCAACTTGAATAAAGCAATGAAATGGGAGCACTAATCCCATGAAGACAGTGGAGGAGGTTGCTGCAAAGCTCTCAGGAGCAAAGGTTTTCCAGTGCTTGATGTGGGGCATGCATTTTGGCAAACCAAACTAGATGAACCCAGATCCAAACTTGTGACCTTCAACACGCCATTTGCTGCTACAAGTTCAAGCATATGCATTCGACATTTGCAGCACCAGAAGTGTTTCAAAGAAAAAATTCACAGAAGGCACAAGTTGTAACGGATGACATTCTGATTTGGGTGCAGCCATGAAAGAACACAACGACGATTCTGGGTCCTGAATATAGCCCGAGAAAAACGCTTCTCCCTAAACTTAGTCTGAGATGGATCTGAGTGGAGTTCCATACATTGGACACAAGCTGAGCAAACATGGGCTTATAGTTGGTGAAGGCAAAATCAGTGCCATTGTGGACATGCTCACCCGCACAGTAAAACAGACTTGTAAAAATTCATAGGTTGGTGACTTACTTAGCAAAATTCACCCCAAACCAGTCCACGATGAACAAGCCTTCGAGAGAACTACTTGAAAAGGACATTGCTTGGCACTGGAAACCCACCATGAGGAAGTGTTTCAGCAATAAAAACAGTTATCACTAATCTGCCTATGTTGGCATACTATGACTTATGTAAACCATCAACACTCTTGGTAGATGCATCTTCAGAAGGGCTGGGAGCCTGCCTCTTACAAAAGAACAGCCAGTGGCATTCGCATCATGATCTTTAAATAAGGCCAAAAGAAACTACGCCCAGATTGAAAAAGAGATGTTGGCCATTGTTTTTGGCTGCCTCAAATTCCACCAGTACATATATGGCCAAGAAAGGGTACATGTAGAATCAGATTACAAGCCGCTAGAAAGCCTCTTCAAGAAGCCGCTGTCTGCAGCTCCATCGAGACTCCAGCAGATGATGTTGAAGCTGCAGAGATCTGAAGGTTGAATATAAAGTGGGAAAAGAGCTCCATATAGTTGAAATGCTCAGCCAAGCATTCAGTAACCTGGCAATCCAAGCAAGTGACATAAATAAGTATGAAGTATACACAATTAAAAAGTTAACCATCAGCAGTGGAAAACTGGCAGTGTTTTACATGGAAACAAACAAAAGACCAGTCTAGCAGAAACTGAAAGAGGTTGTGCTACAAGAATGACCCCATGAGAAAGCAAGCTCGACTCAGACCTTCAACTGTACTGACAGTTTCGAGAACAACCCCAAGGAAGATTCCACCCCTGATTTGTTTTGGTGTGAGGGTGTGGTTTTAGGGTTGGAAACCCTGAAGTCACATTTCCTTACTTTTGTTGCTTTAGCCGTAACCCTAAATGTTACATTAAATGAGTTTTTTTGCAAAGAATTTCCTTACTTTTTGAGATAGTATGATCATATCCTTATTTATCTGTGGGAGCACAGGGCCCAGATGTGTATATGTAAATTGCTGTGGAAGTGCAGGACCCTCCATTTCTAGCACAACAGCCAAATTGTCATCTTAGCCTTGTTATTACCCCACCTCATGAGTCCTGTAGTGAAACTTTTCAAATCCCTGCCGAAACATTATTCCACACCACCGTATTGTCATTCCATGCCCGAGGTACAAAAAGACATTTTGGTGAAGATTTGAAAATGACAGTATCACATTCATGAATTGGTGTAAGAAATGGCAATGTTGAAAATTTGGAGTGAAAATATTGAGAGTTCACGAGCAAGCGTAGTTTAATTTCAATGGATCGCTTAACTTCCCATTTTAACATATTTTGACTTCAGATTTTGAAAATACCCTTCTTATGACACACACCTCATGAACAAGGGTGGAAAATGTTCAAATCCTGACAAAAAAGATTTTTGCCAAGCGACCAAATAATCACCATTTTGGCTGGATTTGCATAATTCCACTGATATCATTCATAATGTGGGGTTTTAAAAAATTGCCGTGTTGAAAATTTGGTGTCAAAATATACAAAAATGGCAAACTTATGCACTGAAGTTGAAAACCCCATTGAAATACGCTGAACCGCACTTACAGTACCTTACTTCTCATGTAGCAATCGAGTAACTTGTATGGTAGGGTAAATGTAACAAGACGCTTGTGATGGAGACAGATTATAAATGTTATAGCTACTGTATCAGCAACAAGTCACTTGTGGCAGGCATAATGTAGCTGGCTATGAGAAAATGTAACTACTGTAGCCACTGTATTTTATTTATTTATTTATTTAGTTGTTGTTGACCGGGTAAGTGCACTAGACACATTCTGCCTATTTTCAGGCACGACCCAGTATTAATAACACATAACTTGTAGGGATATGTACTGTACAGTAACGAACTGTGTTATCGGTAACCTATCACTTGTGATAGAGAAAATATAAACATGGTAGGAGTAGCAAGTAATTTGTGATACAGAAAATGTCAGTAGCTATGCTGTGAATAAATGATTTAACTATAAAACATAAAAAAAAAGCAGTGTTATCTGTAATGAGTCACTTGCAGTGGTAGGGAAATGTAAATAATTATGCAGTCAATAACAAGTGACAAAATCTGTGTTTCTATAGTATGGGGTAAGCAAAAATTCTTAAGTTACCAATAACATGTACACTAGAGACCCAGTGTATTACTGGCCTGTGCTAGAAATTAAGGAGGTGGCAGGATGACTCAGTGATGAAATTACACTCTATGAGCTTTGGGAGCTGGGGCCCATAAATGTGCTATCATTAAACTGAGCTCCCATTTCCATTTGTAAGTCAGTGGGAGTGATGCAGAGCTACTGGGGCTCAGCTTCAGAGCTAGGGGCTCAGCCTGACAAGCCTGTAATTCCCAACACTGGATGACACCCCAGTCAGGCAGGATCGAGGGCTGTGTAGTACCTGGAGGCGTTCATCATGGTTTGTCGCAGTTGCATGGAGTGGGTCAGACACTCTGACAAGTTGATGTCTGCATCCTTTTCTGCCATCCTACTGGACTTCCCAATGCCGAGCTTAACAGACTGCAGCATACTACCAACAGCAGGCTGCACAACCTGAGGAACAGTTCAACACAGATAACTTTACCACCGAAGTTGAGCCAACTGATTGATATTACAGCCTTTGTATGTTCCATGGGAACTTCTGATCAGCTGTCAAAAGTGTTGCAGATTCTCTCTCTCAGAGTATCTTACTCATTCAATCTTTTAGTATATAAAACGTTCATTGATGAAAAATAAACTAATATACATCAAAATCCTTATAATCAATGTTGTAAATTTAATGAAAAAGTAATATACACGAAATCTTTATAACTCGTATTTGCAGACCTAAGCGCCAAAAATATATAGTCAACGCTTCTTAACTTAAACTGATTGGCTGTTGCACTTTTCTCTAAACCTGAAATCATCAAGCCCTATTAGCAGACCTGAACAGCGGAGTAGTTGCTTACCATTACAAATGGTACTGAAGCTAAGAGACACCATTGTTTCTTAGTTTCATTGCAGGATTCAGAAGACTCGTGTCTTTTGCCGATCTGTTATCCTTATAGTGTATAATGCCGTCCAATGCAGGAGTTTCCCCATGAGTGGATTCAAAATAAAGTTTTGCTGCAAAACAGCAATTCTGAAACTGCTCAGTCACATGTATAAATCAGAAACACTGAGAGGGCACTTTTGTTTTAATTTAGTGTTTTTTTTTTCCCCCTCCCCTTCCTGTGGGGCTGGCAGGCAGCTCCAGCCCCTCCCTTGGAGGAGCTCATTCTCCAGTCCTAGCTCTCCCAACAGGCCCCAGGGGTTGCCTCCCCCACCCCCGTGGCAGGGCCAGGGGCGAATGCTGTCGTCTTCTGCCCCTCCCCAGAAACCAATATCTAGACTCTGGGGTGCAGTGGGGCCACCATGGAGCCTGCCAGCTCCATTTTCCATATTTTCTCCCTCCCCTTGCTGCAGTTACTGTCGGCGTGTGGAGGTGTGTGCACACAGCAATCCGCTGCACCCTCCTATTCTAGCTGCTCTAGTCTGCACTACCCTCGGGCCTCCACCAGGAGGTAGTCCTGCAGTAGGCTTGACTGCGTCTCTACCAGGGAGAGGAGAGCTGCCTTGTAGCCACTCAGTCCAGCTGCTGGCCTCCCCACTGCTGCCGACCCCTGACGACCCAGGCTCATTCCCAAACCTGGGTCGCTGGCATGGCGTGAGGTGTAGCATCCGGCACCTCAATGCTCTGTGCCACTGGGCCGGATGAGTGCCCCTTTCTAGGAGTTATATAGCATATACAAAGTTTTATTTATTTTTATTTATTTAAACGTTTCACCAGGAAAAGCATACTGAGCAGTATTGCTCATTTCCAGATGTGTCCTGGGGGAAGGGGATTGGGTGGCGCAAGAGTACATGGTAACAGTCAACAATTTGCTGGGTTCACTATACATGGTACATAATGCATGGCACCGTTTACGCGGTACAGTTGGCATGGTACAGCATACCTGGTACAATACACTGGGACTATAATACAGCAAAATACAACAAATACAAAATGTAAGGTGCACAAATACAGCATATCTGTACTATATACAATCAAGGCAGTCCAAATAATGCAGATAGGAACCCATGTTATAAATGTTGTGTGATGAGGAAATACTGAGAGGATTAAAGATCCTGGAAGGACAATAGTGACTATTTATTCATTTGTTTACTGGGTAGGTGCACTGGTTCAAGGAGCATAAATCATTCTGGAGGGCAGGATCATGGGGAGGGGACAGAGATGAGATTTAAGGAAGAGTATGGAAGAGGCCTGGGAGGTGATCATTCTATGCTGGGGGCAGGTTGTTCCATAGGGAAGGGGCTGTGGATGGGAAAGCCCATTTACCCGTACAGGTGGAAACTAGGGGGCACTCGAGCATGGAGCCATCAGTGAGGCAGAGCTCCTGAACACAAACTTTTGGCTGGAGGAGGTGGGAGAGTGGAGAGGTAGCTTGGGTTTGGATAGCCTTATTGACTGTGCTGACTGGGAGATGGGTCTGATGAGTGGATGTGGGGGAGCCAGCCTAGGGCCTGTAGAGCGAGCAGTGGTGTGTTGAGTAAGGGGCCAAAAGAGCAAACTGGAAGATATTATTGTAGGTGGTATTTAGTCGAGCCAGGTTTGTAGAAGAGTGAGGTTGAAATAAGGGGCACAGCAGTCAAGTAATGGAAGGAGATTGGATTGGGCGATAGCAAGCCAGGCTTCAGGGTGCCATACCTAATAAGGTGGTAGCTGATCCTAATTTTTGGTTGATGTGGCATATGAGGGTATCTGTGAGATCAGTGAAAGAAAGGGCAGGGTGGAGGATAACACCCAACTATTTAAAGGAGTGCACTGTATCAAGCGGCAATCCATCAGGAGAGTGGATGGTGAGATTGCTAAGAGATTGGGTGAGTTTGGCTAACCTGGGTTTGGTGCCAAAGAGCATTGCTTTTGTTTTGTTTTTTTGTAATGACAGTCAGTTGGTTAGCAGTAAACCATTTATGAGCTTGGATTTGTAGTAAGGGATGAGGAAAGGTTTGACAGTGATTTATCACTCAAGTAGAGGATAAGGTGGCCAACCCAGCGGCACTGGATGCCGTACATCGCACCACACTCAGGTTTGTAGCAGACTCGGATCATCAGGGGTTGGTAGTGGGAGGAGAGGATTGAACATCCGGAGGACTCTCTCCTCTCCTGGGGTGGGATCCAGAGGTTCCCCACCTTGTAGCGGATTCCGGTGGAGACTGTGGGTACTACATTCGGGCGGGGACGTGAGGGGGGAGGCGGCAGAGGTCTGCGGGAGGGGCGGTATCATTCTCTCCATGCAGTGATGTCATTGCACGTCAACCATTTCAGGTGCAACCAATTAAGGTGGAAAACCCTGGACACTAGGAGGATGATGGCAGTCCCCAGGGGGCGATGCACATGACCACTGCCAGTCCCCACCCGGTTGACTCTCTTGGTTCCTCTCCTCTTAGGGTCCCGGTGGAGAGGACTCTGTCCCTGATTCCTTAACGGTGGGATTCGGGCAGGATGGTAGCATCGGTCGAGTGGGTCTCTTCTGAGGCAGGCCCTAGCAACCGTGACTGAGTAAAGAAAGTTGACAAAAAAAGAAGAGGGATAAGGTCATCTGCATATAGCAGGGAGTGGCAGGAGAGGCTGTCTTGGGGAGGAATTTATGAACAAGGATAAGAGGATGGGCCCCAGGATGGATTCGGACACCAGTGGAAAGCGGATGGAAGACAGCAGAGGCGTCACCGTGCTGACTAGCTGGGTGCATTTCAGTGAAGTAATTAAGAAACCAGTCAGTGGTGTGAGGGGCTGCACTGCAGTGAGCACTGGGGACAGAATAGGTACTGAATAGTAGGTAGGGCTATGGGAAGAGAGAGAGTTGATAGGGGAGGGAGACCTGAAGTAGGTGGGCTATGGAGAGAGTAGATGGGGAAGATGGAGAGTAGATGAGGGAGAGGAGGCTATTTGTAGGAGTGGGGACATGAAACAGTGTTTGGTAGTACAGGGAGAGAATTACTGAGGAAGAAAGGAAAGGGGAATGGGGAAGGGGCAACTGTAGGAAGGGGTCATGGAACAGTGTTGGGTAGTACAGAGAGAATTACTGGGGGAAGAGAGAAATTTGGGGAGTGGGGCATCTGCAGAAGGGGTGGTGTGTCTGCAGAGGGGGGAAGATAGGGCATGGAGGGATGTGGCATTTCAGAGGGCACTGGGAAGGGAGTTCCAGAGCTTGGGAAAGTGGTGGGAAAAGGCAGCTTGGCGAGGTAGAGATGCTGGTTGGCACAGCCAGAGTGTAAAGGTCTTGGTTGCGAAGGGAGTAGGTGGGAGGGGGAGAGAGGGAGGAAGCAAGATAAGGCGGGAGTGTGCTGAACCAGAATTTTGCTACAAATTTGGCGCAGTGGGAGAGGTGATGCTTCTCAAGGCAGGGGAAAGAGAGAGATTGGTAGAGGGAGCAGTGGTGAGTGCGGTGGAGGCAGTCAAGAGCAAAGTGGCAGAAAGCATGAAAGAGGTGGTCCAGTCTGGCAAGGGAGGTTCTGGGAGCAGCACTGTAGACTACATCTGCATAGTCAAAATTCGGGACGATAATTTTACGGACAAGTGCCTGGCGGGCTTGTAAGGGGATAGTTCCATGATTCTGGTATAGGGCACCAAGTTTAGGGAGCATTTTTTTGTGGATGACATCTATGTGTCCAGAACATCGAGGTGTTGGTCCAGCCAAACCTCGAGATACCTAAATGAGGCAACATCCTCCAGCAGTGTGTGTGTGTGTGTGTGTGTGTGTTTTTTTTTTTTTTGGGGGGGGGGGAGCCTGGAATATGTCTGCCTCATGCCGAAGGTCATGAAGACTGACTTCTTGGTGTTCAGGAACAGCTGGTTTGCAGAGCTGGAATTTATCGAAGTCAAGCTGGAGTCTGGATTCATGGGACTCCCTCAGCCCTGTTCAGAAGGGAATACATATTAAAAGTGTTCTTCTATTTGATCTGCATAGCCACCCCCTCCTAAATTTTTCCTAACATTCCCCAGCAGGTTAATTATGGGTCCTTTACCTTTGCATCAGCATTCTGCCACTATAATTTATTAATATTGTTGCTGCTTGGGCTCTGTTGGATCTCACGGTTGGAGTCCCCCTAACAGTATTCCAATCGGTTTCACCGCTGCTCATCCCTTCTCATGTTCTTCTTCTTGTGTTCAATCCATCATATTTTTATCCCTGTAAAATACTTATTACTCGTGATCATTTTTAATATTTGGATAACTAGATCTTAAAATCACGTTACAACCGCCCATTTGTTATTTTGCATTACAACTGTGTGGTTGTAATCATCAACTGTCAATCACTCGCGCATTCACATAGATGCGAGCATTACTGAAACAACTACCACTTTCACTTTCTCAAACATGTGAACTCACACTGATTAAAAATGATCACCAGTAATTATAAAAAATAAAACATGGGTGGGTGAGTGTAGAACCAGAATTTTACACACACCCTTGGTGTGGGATGCTTGTGTAAACCCCTCAAGCTTCACTCTCATGGTTTGTCACATCCCACACCTTGGGTATGTGTAAAATACTTGTTACACATAGCCACTGATGTATTATTCCATATATAATGTTTGGCTGTTGCTGCCTGCCTTTGGAGAAGAACTCCCTACCAACACCAAGGATTTAATTAAAAAAGTCACAGCTCCACCGCTCCTAGTGAAATCCAGCACCTTGATGTTTAGTTGTTTTTTTTTTGTAAAAATCAGTGGCATGCCCGGCTGAAAAAAAACAGCAAACTGGAAAGCTCACAGTAGAATTTTTTTTTTTTTAATTTTCCACTAAAATCATCTTGAGATTTCTAAGACCTTTGCAGTAAAATTCACTTATTTCAAAGACCTTTGCAGTAAAATTCAGTTAATTCATAAACAAGTTTGAAATTGCTTCAAGAAAACCGTTCACATTTGATTGCTAACTTTTATTCAAATATCTGCCAAGAGTATAGATGAGTACACGTTTCCAAAGCTTTGGCAGTATCCATCACCTTTTGTGCCAGATTTGTGTAATTCCAGCCACATGATTCATGAGGTGGGGTCTCAATAACACAGTCAAACAAGGCTGTCCCCGGGCTGGGTGTGCTCAAGAGAAAACAAGTCAAGCCAGCCAAAATACTCCGGCACCTCCACCACCAAATCAACATTGCCATATGCCAAAATAGGTTTAAAATGGTTACTTTTTCCCTTCAGGTTGTGGGTCCTACTGGTGTCTTTCCAGCCTTGTAAGAGACCCTCCTGTACACTCTTGTCAGGTTTTTTGAATAAAGGAACCGTTTTAAAACCTATTTTGGTGTATGGCAATGTTGATTTGTTTGTGGGTGGTGCCAGAGTATTTTAAAAGGCTGGTGGGGGTCTTAATTAGGCCATGTTGAAAATCTGGTGTGACAGTATGCAAAAATGACAAAGTTATAAATCAGAGTTGTAAACCCCATTAAAATGCATTGAACCACACTTACCTTAGTTTCTCGTATTGCAGTTGATTCCAGCGGCAAGACGTGTCTCCCATAGCGGAGTGAATTTTCACCCTAGGACTTGTTCAGGTGAGTGAGGTTGTGGGGAGTGCGGGATTGTGGATGCTGAGTGAGAGGTTTGGGTGGGGGGGAGGTTGGGATCAACGAGGGCCCATTTTCTATTTTACAGGTAAAAAAAAAAAAATAGACGACATAGAGGGACCGTTTTCTTTATTTCAGTTGGGGAAGGACTTCGGATGGTGGGTGGTGCCATTAGACACTAGTGACAAATACCATCAGTATGGGGATGGTGATCGGGGATGGGGGGGATGCCACTAGACACCAGAGAACTATTTAATAACTATGAGGATGGCAGTCAGACAGTGTGTGTGTTTGTGGTGCCACTAGACACCAGGGAAAAATCCCATGATTATGGGGACAGCGATTGGACAGTGGAGGCACCACTAGACACCAGGGTAAAATGAAGTAATTACAGGGGCGGTGATCGGTAGCTGGAAATGCCACTAGACACCGGGCAAAAATATTTTTAAAAATGGGGGCGGCAATCAGAGGGTGGGGACACCACACTAGACACCAGGGAAACATAAACAGAATTACGAGGACAACGATCAGAGCGTGGGTGGTGTCACTAGACACAAGGGAAAATATGCAAAAATGCAGGGACGGCTTCTAAAATTCTTTTTTACATTTGCAGGAATCCTTTTCTGTATCAAATGAAAAAGGAAACTAAAAGGATTCCTTCAAATGAAAAAGAAATAGCAAAACAACTAAATCCAAAATCTTGTTCCATATCAAGGGATCCTTTTTCATTTGAATGAAAAAGCCCATACAGAAAAACAAAAGCGAATCATGAAAAAGGATTTTGAAAAACACCTTTCGGGGTCACATTTTCAACAGCTAACTGCAGAATCCACTTAACAGAGTCCCGATAAGCAAGATTCATGTCTTGGTCTCTCTGCAGGATGTCGTGTTTGTGGATTTTAAGTTATTGTTTTCCCCAAGAAAAATGGAAAACACGATGGTGACAAAGGAAAAAGGATTTTTTCCCTCACGAATATGTACTGGCCCCAAATGAAAAAGAATCCTTTTTTGAAAGGACCAAATTATTTTTTCATTCCAAAGACTATACTGAGCCTGTTCAGAAACCAACATTTAATAACTTTGGAATGGATATTTTTTCACCAAACCAGCAAAAAGCGCATTTGTGGGCCATGCCATTCCTACCCTGAAAATTTCAGATCAAAATTCCAAACTGTCTGGGTGCAAGGAGACTGGGGGTGTCAGCAAATGTTTTTCTGCTATCCACATCCCAGAATCTGCACATTCAACCAAGACGAAACTTGCCACATCAAGAGATCTACCCCACGACTGTGCTTACAAAATTTCTTGCAAATCTGTTGAAGGGTTGAGAAGATATTAAAGTTCAAAATTTGAAGTTTAACACAGACCCCCCCTGCTTAACCCTAAATATATTGGCTAGCAGTGTCGGACTCTAAAAGCCAATGGAAGTTTATGCAAATTAACATATACAGTAAGCTGTCTGAGTACCCCTTATCTGCATTTGTTCTTTCTTTGGGCAATTTACTGTTCATTAGCTAATTCATGGTGCTGTAAAAACGCATTATTTGCATGTATGTTATGTAGTTCCCTTTTCATTCTGTACTCTGTATGATGCTTAGTAATGAGAGAGAGGGTGGCTGGCAGACAGACAGACCAACTGTAATCAGTTTGTGTCTGAATATAAAACTTTATTTTTAAAAATAAATCTCGGAGACAAGACTTCCATAGCTTATATTTTGTGTGAGGTATAGACAGCTATCAAAACAGAGCATGTCGCATGTTTTAACCCTTAGGCTTGACAGAATTAGAATGTATAGGAATTCTGGATTGATATATCAGTTCGAGGCAAAGCAAGGGTTAATATGACAATTACAAAACTGCATTTTTTGCCATCTTGTGGTTAACGTTTACAGAAACTGTATTAGACATACAGAGAATATGTAACCTGTTATGGTTGCCTGTGATTTGTTACATTTTACCAGCAGATAAATAGGGTGATTGTGTCCCACCCCATCCAGTTTCTAAGAGGAATGGTCACGGGACATTGGTAAAGCCTTTCAAAGGTCTGACTGCCTTCTGCGTACATGGTACAAACAGGAAGATAATTCAGACATGTTTTCACCTGGTGGGAGTGCAAATGGGATGCAGCAAGCACACAGTGTTCCTGTATTCATTTTAAATCTTTACTTGTTATGAAAGGATGGTAGCGTGTAAGGGTATAATATTTGTGTTCTACATGAGTTATTTGCATTTGAATCTGGGCTTTCCTTTTAACTTCCATTCATATGGTGCAGTTGTACTGTGCCAGTTTAAGTTCTGACGAGTACGGATACTATCCATAAGTTGGTCTTGAAGGTGACACATATACTGTGTGTGTGTGTGTGTGTGTATGTATGTATATATATGTGTGTGTGTGTGTGTGTATATATATGTGTATATGTATATGTATATGTATGTGTATATATATATATATGTATATATATATATATATATATATATATATGTATATGTATATATATATATATATATATATATATATATATATATATATATATATATAATGGTCAGTTTCACAAAATACTAAGCCTGTGAGATACGGCATAAAGCGGTACATGCATGCCAATTAAAGAGCGCCTTTCCTGCTCTTTTTATTATTATGAATAAAAAAAAAAAAAGCCTCCTTATCTCCATGGGAGTTATGGAATTTTTTTCAATGGCCCTTTAAGAAGGGAACTGATAATAGTTTTCCCACTGAGTGGCTAGCCGAGCTATCCCTTCCACTTCTTTATTGCAGGTTTCACCCCAACACTCAGACATTTTGTGACTTGTGTATTGGTAGAACCTGGGGCGAGCTTCATTCACCTTTATGGAGTGTCATTCTTAAACACTTTTTCTGGCATTTAAGTGGACCTTTGGAAAATCTGAGTGAAAGTTCAGCTAGCAAGAGCCTTGTTAGTTGAACCCTGCTCAATTTCCTGTGTTGCTGCAAATACTTTTGCATGCAGCAAGAAAAGGCCCTGTTGCAAGTGACCCACAGGGCCACGTAAGGCACCTGGTGTCTCTCCCAGGCCCAGTTACACAGCACTGCACCCCACCCCCACCCCCAGTTAGCTACTGATAGTTACAAGCAGTGGGCTAAGTGGGCTCCTATAGAGGCTCGTCACCCACTGAGCGTGCCAGTGTTTGGGGGCACTTGACTACTAAGAACAGCTAAGAACAAAGGTTAGAGTGAGGGGAACCACCCAACAACTATCAATATTGGCGATTGGGGTAGCATGAGGAGGGCCTCTGGACCCAAAGAGAGGACAAATAAGAGGGTGATAAGAGAGGGAACTACTGAACTACCATGAAAACAGAGAAGGAAAGGTGTTAGGAAGGGTGCACCTTGGCCAGATGGCTGTGTGCCTGGCATTGCCAACACAGATTCTGCCAGCTGACGTTTGACCTAGAAATTTGCATTGTGCCACACTTGCAGGGGCAACTCCTTCCCCACTACTGAATGTGAGTATAACTGTTTCTGGGGCAGTACAAATCTGGAGCTTCAGACTGCTCATTTGTATTGCCCCCTACTGATACTCAGAATCAAGCCTCGGATACTATTACATTTATACTAGTAGTAGTACATTTTATTTAATATGGTGTCCCTCCCTGAAGGGTCAGGGCACCATACACTACTTACGCATTAATACTTCAAAATAGGAAAAAAATAAATACAGCAATTAAAAAATCCTTAATTAAATACAAATGACTAAACAAGAGGCAGCAAATAAACAGAGTAACTAGGGATCAGTTCATATACTGGCAAGCACTTTAGAAAGATAGAATGAGAAATAAATGGAATTAGTGCTGTAGTATGGAAGGGGGGGGGTCTGCTCATCGTTGAAGATGGATTGCTCTAAAATAAAGGGGCATGCTGACAGCATTTCATAGTCCACATACCATGCACAAATGATTGTCTGCTCAGGATGCTGAGGATGTGCTAAGCACGAATAAAACTGAAGCAAACACACACAGATAATGCAGGAAAGTTCACAAAGATGCAGAGAACAAGGTTTGAAATGGCAAGCTATTGCTGGTTTATTTCACCAGGAAAAGACTCCATTGAGCAAGCTCATTTACAGGAGATCCTGGGTAGGACAGCATATGGTAAGCATTCAACATTATAATATACAATATTTAGAAAGATACATACATAGCACAAGAAATGTGTTCGAGAAGGTCATATGCAGTATAATATGCATGGCACAAGAAATTTGTTAGAATAAGTATGCAGTGCAGTATACATAGGGCAAATACAGACTACAGTACAGCATTTTATAAGATTTATCGCATAAGGGTGCTAAGTGCCTAACACAATATGAGTTTATCAATAGGCTTATACAAATGAAATAATAATAGAACTAGAACCAGTATTTATCAGACAGCTTCTAGTGGGTAAAATGACATCAGGTTTAGCACAGTTCTCCTTTAACACCAAGGTGCTGAAGCTGCACACCCCAGCTGTATATAGTGCCACTGAGAGCATTATAATGAAAAGCAGAGCCTCAAAACCTCCCAGACCTCCTAGCTGGGACAGCCCCTGACTGGGTTGCTACATGCCGGACCTGCAACCATGGCTGGAGAAGCCAGCCATCCACACCACCTCCACTACCCATCTCCAAGACCTCCTAGCTGGGATAGTCCCTGACCGGGTTGCTACGCTGGACCTGCGACCGTGGCTGGAGAAGAAAGCCAGCTGCGCCACCTCTGCTACCTGCCTCCAAGACCTCCTGGTTGGAACAGCCCCTGACCGGGTTGCTATATGCCAGACCTGTGACCGTGGCTGGAGAAGCCAGCCGGCCGCGCCACCTCTGCTATTAGCCTTCGAGGCCTCCTAGCTGGGTAAGCATCTGGTCTTGACTGGGACTGCACCTCGGGGCTCCCATTGGCCACAGCCCGCAAGACCTCTCTCTCCACTGGCTGCTGATTTACAGCTTTTGCGCTGATTGGCCCCCTTCTCCTGCACCATTTTGGCTCTTGCCCTGCTTGAAATTGTGTGTTTTTTAACTGTTTTTTATTTCAAACTGATTGCTGTTAATGCTGACACTGTTTTTGGGGATTATTAGAACTGTATTAATGTTACTCCTGCTAGCCCTTTCATTGTATCCCTGCTTTGAGCTCTCTCTCGTATATTCTACCCTATCCTCACTTCCCTGAGCCCTTGGTACATTGCCTCTCTGATTTCTTTTCCCTGCTCCAGCTCCCTCTTGAATTTCTGATTTAATTACCTAACTGCCAAAGAATTTACTCCCTGCTATGGCGCCAACTCAAATTTGCCTGCAATTTAGTGGTCTGACCGCCACCCCCTGCTGTTTCTTTTGTGCCTTTTGTCTCACTTTTTCCTTTCTCAGCCCCCCCCAATTTAGAACCCTGCCTGCACCTTTTGTCTTCCTGCCTTTATCTCCTAACACCCTGCTCTGATCTGTTCCCTCTAGGACAGCCCCTGACCAGGCTGCGCCATGCCACCTCCGCTACCTGCCTCCGAGACCTCCTAACTGGGTAGCATCTGGTCCTGACCAGGACCATACCTCTAGACTCCCATTTGCCATAGCCTGCAAGACCCTCTCTCCATTGGCTGCTGACTTATGGCTTTTGTGCTGATTGGCCCTCTTCTCCTGCACCATCTCCGCTCTTGCCCTGCTTTTAATATTACCCACCATCCCCACTGCCGGCCTTAGTTAAATACACCTTGGCTCCTCCCATACCCTCTCTCTCTCCACTGCCTGGAAACTACTGGATAGGGACCTCCCTTTGCCTTAAAGCTGCATTAAGCTAAAAACCCTTCTCCACCCAAAGCTTGGATTCCTGAAATTACCATAGTTCCTCACACAAGTTACTGCCTCCAGTCTCCTACAAGCACTTATCTAGTCTATCATGGTGCTGAAATACTTATTCCCCCACCTTCTTCTCCTCTCTATGCTGTTTTCACATTCCAGCCTTCCAAGTGCCTGCTACTCCACTCTACCTCCCTGTCACACACTCAACTATATCTACCTGACTCCTGGCACTCTATCTGCTGACCCCTCTCAGCTCACAGAGGCCACATAAATTATGACTAGCTACTTGCTCCCCAACAGGGTTTGGTAATAAGCTCCCATACTCTCTCCCTCACCTCTGTCCCTTATACCTGCCCTCTGGGAATGTCGACAACCTCTAAACCAGTACCCCAGACATAGGTGGAGGGCTGGACTTATCTACAGGCAGTTACGGCTGGGCTTGTTCAAACTTTTACTTTTGCTGTTACTGTTGTCTGGTGATATTCACCCAAATCTCGGCCCTGGCCTGCCACGTACAGCAACTCCTATAAAGCGACTTGGGATGCTCACTTTGGCATCCCTAAATGTCTGCAGCCTCCTACCAAAGCTGGACGCACTTCAAATATTTGCTAATCTACACAATCCGGATGTTCTGGCAGTTGTTGAAACATGGCTCTCAACAAAAATCCCTGACTCTGCTATTGCCATACCAGGCTATAACATCTTCAGACAAGATAGGACAACCATAAGAGGTGGAGGATGTGCAATTTATCTCAGAATCACTCATGGGACACCTTCTGCCTGTTCTATGGCTGCTACAACCACCCAAATACCGCTATCAAAATTCTGCTAGGTGCCCATAATAAGGCACTTACTGCAGCATCGAATACATCCCTCCAAAAGAGCAAGGAGTGGTGTCAACTCTGTACTGGACTTCATATGTAACCAGCCACCTAGATTGGAGTCAATCCTGATCGGAGACTTCAAAATAAATTGGCTTGCACCTGAAAATCGAGCAATAAGGACACCATCCTGCCGTTAACTTTTTCCAGCTGGTTGATTCCCCAACCAGATGCAGTTACAAAATGGGACTAAAAGCCTTTTGGACTGGGTCCTAACCAGTCATCCAGACTGCATCACTAACACTACTGTCCTCCCGGATATGCTCAGTGATCATTCCCCTGTCATCTGCACATGGACAAACAAATTTTGCAAACCACCACCATGGACAATTACCAGTAGAGTCCTTGCCCGGGGTCACCTGGAACCCCTTAAATCCCTCCTTAGGATGCAAGACTGGACTCCAATCTACAGAGCAAACGATATTGACACATCACTCGAACACTTCATCAACACCTTTAATGCTGCCTGTGACTCTCACACACGCCTAAAAACTCACAAAATCAAAGGCCCTTGCAACCCCTGGCTCTCTGCAGAACTCCTAGCACATATGAAAATAAGGGACCACCTCTGGCACCATGCCCAAGCCACTGGCACTCAATCTGACATCCAGAACTACAAAAGAACGCGTAATGACAGCACAAGGTCCATCTGTCTAGAGAAAATGAAACACTATCAGGAAGTGCTTATTGACACCTGGGGCAAAGGAAAAGCTTTCTGGGATAATATTAAAGAAATCACAGGTAAAACCTCGAAAAAGCCACCCGCTACATAGATGAGATCACTACCCTTGACCCTGTAACTATTACCAATACTTTCAATAATGCATTCACGGACCTCAGCAGTGTTCTTCCACTGGACTTTTTTTGCTTTCATTTTTTTTTTTTTTTGTAACTCAAGTTTATTGAACCAACATCATTGAACAACAATTTGTGCACACACATATGACATCTAAGACATTTAAAACTGTTAATACATCTCTTACAAAAACTTATTCATGTCAATGTGATACTTTGCAAGCTTGATTTCACCATATAAATCCATTATAGGGTTTAAAACTATTTACAGACACACAAAAAAAAGGAAAAAACCAACAATAACCTTAGGGGGAGAAATACATACCTAGAATGCTACATTAGAAGCCATTATTTAACATTGATTAAAACATTTTTCCTTAGGAGGGGTAGGGAATAAAAACAAGGGGAGGGGGGATGGTGGGAGGGGGGAGAATGAAAAACCCATCAATCAACCGAAGAACATTTCTGAAAGGTGACTTTTAGTTTAAATAATTATTCATTCTAATGAAGTGCCCTTAACTGATTTTTCTTTTTTAGGCATTTTATGAATTCATGGACTCGAACAGGGTCTCAGGCGGGCTGCCTCCCAAACAATCCAGGGGCCCCATATCATTCTAAAATTCTCTTCTCTAAGGTGCAACCTGGCTGGGATAGATTCCATGTCCATAATTTTATTAGCTCTGGTGACCCATTTACTCATATTTGGAGATTCCTGGTGCAACCAATGTGCTGTTGAACATTTTAGGGCTACTGCCACCAGTGCCAGTGCTAATTTCAGCTTGAGAATTCACTATTGTGGGAAACCCAACACCTGGACTTGAATGCGTGTCATCTTGTAGCCCTCCCCCAATACAGTCCCACTGCTGCTAAGTCATCTCACACAGAGCCCGTAAACATCCCAGGCAATGGTAAATCTAACACAAGATTCCCTCAATCTTAAACTATTGTCCCTCACACTAGAGGTGCTAGTACTCACTGGGTTCCAATCTCACTGCCGCCAGTTCCCAAGAGATGAAATCGGTCATGGTAACACCTGTACACAAAAGCAGTGACAGGTCTCTCCACCTGAACTACTAGCCCATCTCCATACTTCTGCCCTTCTCCAAGGCACTTGAGCGCATTGTAGCCGACCAGCTTACGGATTATCTTGATAAACTCAAGATCCAATATACCCATCAACATGGATTCAGAAAAGGACACAGCACCTCCTCAGCCCTCATGGAATTCAGTGGTTTCATACACAAATCTCTGGACCATGGACAGACAGTTGGGGGCCGTGATGATCGACCTGACAAAAGCGCTTTGACACGGTCCATCACCCCTACTACTGGAGCAGCTACAACGCTGGAATTTCCACCGATTCCAATGCCTGGTTTAGAAGCTATCTGGAGAACTGTATTCAACAAGTCAAAATTGCTGATGTCATCTCCGACTCTAAACCAGTTAACTCAGGTGTCCCACATGGTCATAGATACATAGATACATGGTGTGTCAGCAGATGAGGCCTCTGACCCCACCATCTGCCCATTTGAGCTTGTAAGTTCACTTTGTTTTCTAGAAGTCTGTTGCACCTACCACTGACCTCCAGAATTCCTTTATTTCTGTCCCATGCATTCTTAAATCCTATGATGGTTTCAGTCCCCACCACTTCCTCTGGCAGGGTGTTCCAGTTGTCCACCACCCATTCTGCGAAGGAATTCTTCCTCATGTTTCCTCTCAGGTCCTCTGATAGTAGAGGGTCCATCCTGGGCCCCCTACTATTTAGTCTCTTCGTAAACAATCTCCCAAGGTCCTGCCCCGAACAAATCCTACTATATGCAGACGATGCTGTTATCTACACACGTCACAGACCCCACACCCCTTGAAAGCCAGCTGCAACTCGGATTTGCATCAGTAGAGAAATGGTTCTGTGATCACAAACTGGTGCTGAACTATATAAAAACTAAGCTCATGCTCTTCTGCAGCTCCCACAATAAACACAGGCATCAACCCTGTCTGTCTCTAACCGCCTTGGTACCGCCTCGAACAGGTACAATATTTTAAAGTATCTCGGCATCACCATCGACAGCAACTTATCGTACAGGTGCATATTGACAATGTTGCCAAAGCAGTCAATACTCTCATTGGTCTCCTCTACAGACATAGGAACTCCCTGACACCAGAAGCCTTAAAGTTGGTCGTACAGAGCTATGTTACCTCCATTATTGACTATGGATTGATCTATGGATCTGTCACTGAAACTGCCCTCCGGCGCACTTCCACTGTTCTAAATGAGGTGTGTCGCCTCATCTCAGGAGCCCACCGTTTAACCGACTCTTGTGACCTCTATGCCCAAAACTAGTTGGCTACAGCTCAAAAATTGCATCAAATGTCAAACATGCCTGTTGGCAAGAAAATAACCCTAGGCCTTCTACCACCTGGAGCACAAGGTCTTCTTTGCCCCTTCTTAATACCTGCCATACCTGTAGCTCTGAATCTCAGCTCCTTCTGGTCCCTCGCTACCCTACCTCCCAGGGACAAAGATCATTCACCTACAGAGCCCCTCTTTGAATGAATGCTCTCAACTGTGACATCTCCGGCGAATCCAAACTGGGCCCTGTTAAATCCAAGCTACAGCGTCTACTCTCTGCCACTTGCTCCTGTGACTGTTTCCTTTAAACCCCTTTGGCAACTTGCAACCTTTGTACTCGATTACTATTGTATCTCATTAGCACCATCTCTGGCATCCCCTCCCCCCTTCTACCCTCCCCACCATCAGTTATCCTTTCCTCTACCTAACCCCCTTCCCCATCTGTCCTGACAAGGCCTGTTGGCTGCTTTCATCTTATTTTGTGATCTTACCAGTAACTGACGAAGCTTGTTTTGGCTGATTTTCAATTTACTGTATGCATTCCGTGCCTGAAATTGCTTAGAATTTTTTTTTAATTCATTAATTTTAATTTTAATTTAATTTTTAATTCACTGTAATCAACTATTTATTTCTTTTATTTTTATAATTATTTTACCATACCCTGTTAGTCTATAAACCTGTTGATCTTCTTTCCTTTTGTATACTGTTTTGCCATACTTTTTGTTCTGTTAACCTGTTATATTATGCTGCTGACGTGGAACCTTTGTAAAAGAGCTCAAAGTTCAAAGGTATTTGTAATCTGAGATCTAAATAAATAAATAAAAATAAAACCGTCATGCAGGTTTTTATGTCCTGTTTGCTAATAAAAAAAAGACAGCTGCAGGGCTCTTGGGATCCAGGTCCCTGTATCCTTGACATGCCAGCAGGTCATCGGGTGCAAGGTTTGTCAGTGCTTTGCATCCTGGCTGTGCTGCCAGCACTTCAGGATGCAGCAACTGTTATCTTCATACACCTGCAATGCAACGGAATGTGCTAAAGGTCACCACTGAAACTGACAGTATTTTCATCGGGGATGCCATTTTTTTTA
Organism: Neoceratodus forsteri; assembly: GCA_016271365.2. NCBI lineage: Eukaryota > Metazoa > Chordata > Ceratodontiformes > Ceratodontidae > Neoceratodus > Neoceratodus forsteri. The sequence goes on from CM057449.1 coordinate 966,346,259, forward strand.
TGTTGGGTGTCCCGGACCCCCATATGGCAGAAAACTACTGAGACTTGAGATGCTGCTAAAATTCCCTTCACTAGATGCATCACTGGGCTAGAAGACAGTAAGTCCTCTCTCTTTTTTTTTTTTTTTTTTAAGGGTTCATTCCCCTAAGGCACTGGTTTACTCCTAAGGGATAATTTAATCTACAAGCTAGTGCACACACCATAAAAGAAGATATGGGAGGACATATTCAGAACTGATTGGATGCACATGCAAAATGATCGCCGCACAAAACAAAGTGGGCTGGCCAGCCCTGGCGCAATATTCAAACACAATGCATGATGGGAGCAGATCACTCATTCTGTTTCAATTTGAACCCTGGATCGTGGGCGCATAGCAGGTGGCCACCATATATGACTCAAGCGCATCCTGGTTCGGGGCTAAAGACCACCAATGGGGAATCGTGGCGCATACCTGGATCGCCATGTCCCCTTGGTAATATTCAACCCAAACATGCAAATGAGCTCATTGGGCATGCATGGCACAAAGGGACCTCATGCATGTCAGTATGGGCTCATTAAATGCACAGGTCCACCCTCCCTCAGCCTCATCTCCATAGAGACAAAAAAAGCTACCCAATAGCCCTGGTAGTCAAGTGTCTTCCCCCGCCCCTGGCCCCGAGCACCATAATTAGAGATGCAGCAAATTTAAATTCCACCGGGGAAGTGAACACGAAGTGGGCACTTTGCACTGCAGTGGAGTGGGCAATGTAAAATGCTCACTTCGCCTTGTCATTACCACTTCACGTTAAGCCAGAATGGTAACGCAAAGTAAGGTGAAGTCGTTGTTTTAAATGGACTTCACGTTCCTCATTATGATTCTAAGTGATCCACTTCACGTTCCAGATTTGGCAGCCCCCACACACACACACACATGGCTTACAGTACTGTAAGTCACATGCTCTTTAGCCAGGCAGGAAGGAAGTTCCTTGCCAAGGAGATAGTTTCACTTTCTCCTGTGCAGACAGAGAAGGTGTGTTGTTTTGTGACTGTGAGACAGCCTGAGACTTGGAAATCAGAGCGAGGAGGAGATTTAAACTTTGAATTAGACCCAACAACTTTTTTAAAAGCTACATATTTTTGTCTTTTCTGTACTTTTTTTTTTACTTAATTTGTTCTTTCTGTAAATTAATTTTTTCTTACCTTTATAAGTAGTTAGTTGTTTGTGTGTGTTGTGTGACAGTGTGAGTGTTTTCTGTTGATTCGGTAGTCATTGCTCAGACTGAGGAGCAGTAGGAGAGATGCATGAGGGAATGTCTGGGGCGGGTGCATTTCTGGGAGGCGTGGTAGGTGTCACCATGTGCACAAGTGGAGGCATGGCTGCCGGTTCCAGTTGGACCAATCCAAAGTTTTGTGTGCCCCCACCCTGGAAGCAGGACCAGCACCTCCTCCTGACTCTGAGGCAGTTGAACCACCACCATCACATCCAGTACCAGCTCCTCTGGAGCAGGATGTGTCTGTGCTCTCAGGCCCAGGTGTGAATCCCATTCCTGTTGAGCACCGTGACCAGAGGGCTGCCAGTGCATCTGACTCTCCCTGCGCCTGGTCCTCTCTGCGCCTCCATTGTTTGGGAGTTTTTTGACTGTCGGGGGGGGACAGCAGTGTGGTCAGGTGCTGCCTATGTCAGGTGGAGGTGCACCGTGGCCCCCCGGAGGACTCACCTGGGGACTGGGGGCCAGCACACCCATATGCTGAACCACCACCAGTTGGAGTGGCAGAATGCCATAGAACGGGCCAGGCCTGCACCTGCTGGCCCTTCTGTGGCAGAGGGTGCAGCTGTGCATGGCAGCAGCCCTAAGAAGAGGAGGGCCATAGCAGCACCTGCTGCTTCACCAGCACCACCACCACCACCACCGCCAGCAGCTGAGCCTGTAGAATGAGTGGACCCCAGAAACTGTCTGTAACGCAGGCTGACCTGGCAGTTCTCTGGAGTGCTGTCGAGGAGAACAGTGAGAGGGTGCGTGCTGTCCAGCAGTGGTTGGATCGCATAGAGGGATACCAGTTACAAATGATGTCCATTCTGGAACTGCTGCTGGACCACCAGGGGATCCCGCATTAGTTTTTTTTTCCTCACACCATATGCCCCCCCAAACACCTTCCCTGCTGTGTTATAAAATGTATTCCTTCACCATCCCTGACCCTTGTATACAATTATGTCCTCTTTTTGTTGTCTTCCATATGTGTGACACTTTGTATTTTGGTGCCCCTTCCTTCTGTTAAGTGTGTGTGTGTGTGTGTGTGTGTGTGTGTGTGTCGCGCACTGTTTTGGTGCCTCATTAATGTTTACTTTCTGTTGCGGAGTGCTTGTGGAAAGGCAGGACTGAGCAGTGCAAGTTTACTGTGCTAAACTGCATGTGTGCAATCAGTCTTCTTTCCTATGTGTGTGTGTGTGTGTGTGTGTGTATGTATGGACTGCAGACACTGTCCAGCTTCTTGCCAACATATATATGCTGATTGCTGTCTGACTTGCTGCTGTGTTTATGGTATAAAGATAAGAATATATAATGTGTACGTTATTTGTTAGGAGATCATAGCAACAAAAAATCCTGCTTTTCAACAAACTGTATCTATCAGACATGAAGTATTGCTGATGCACCCAAAATATTTCACGGTGTACAGTCATTATAAAGTCAGAAAATATATAAGGTCCAGTTCATTGCCACTGCACTGTGCTACCCATTCCTTCTTTTCATTATTTGCTCTGGAATATGTCTTTCTAGTTTACACTGGCAGTATCAGTTTTTCAGCAAGTTGATGTACACCATAACACGACATGGCACCAGTGGTAGCACAGTGTGGTGGAAGTGGACTGCAGGACCTGTTATATATTCTGACTTGAACATGTCTGTACACCATAAAATATTTTGGGTGTCTCAGCAATATTTTATGTTTGTAGGGTATGGTTTGTTTAAAAGCATGATTTTTTTGTGCTGTTATCTCTGCAAAGTCCTGTGTACACTGTCTGTGTGAGTGATTGAGGTGCACACTGGCCCAAGACCTCTGAAAACCTATCATATCACTTTGCTGCCACTGATGGTACAGATAAAATATACAATATATATTCTTATCTTTATTCTTTATACCATAAACACTGCAACAAGTCGGCATCATCATACACATATCTTTGCAACTTGCAAGAAGCTGGACAGTGTCTGCACACACAGGAAAGAAGAAGACTGCACACATGTAGTTCAGCATGGTATAATTGCACTGCTCAGTCCTGCTTTTTGACAAATACTTCATGATAGCATGACAGAAAGTAAACATTACTGAGGCTCCAAAAATATTTACCAGACTCACCAGAATTCCTAATCCCAAAATGCAACTGTCTTGTGTCCAGAAAATTCACAAGTGCTGACGAAGTGAAATGAGAGCGTAACACGAAATGTAAAGTCTCCCAGAATTAACGGCATACTCAGTCATGCAGACAGTACTCACACACAGTCCCCAGAATTATTGTTCATTCCCAAAATGCAACTCTCTTGTGTCCAGAAAATTCACAAGTACTGCTGCTGCTGTTGCACTTAAATGTAATGCTAGTGTGTATTGACCTTACGGTGGTGGTGGTGGTGGTGGTGGTGATGGTGATGATGATGATGATGTCATGATGCACGGTATCTTGCCAAACTGTGTGAAGGAGGGATACCATGACATGAATGACCTTTCAGTGTTCCATCACAAATGATGACAGTGAAAACTATCTGTCAGAAGTGTGCGATGCAATCACCTCAACGGACGGTGCCACTTTCTGTGTGCTAATAGTAGCCTTGGTGAGTTGAGATATAAATACTGTATATGTATTTTCTTGGTGGGGGTTTGACATATACATGTACTTGTATTGTTTTGCATTACAGGTCACATACTGTTGGTGTTCACATTCCCGTGCTTGATGCGAAATTTTGGTGTTGGAATTGGAAATGGAATACTGTCAAGCTTATTATTTGGTTACTTCTTCTCAGATTTTATCTGCATCCTTCTCCAGTCCAGTAATGATGGTCATGGTCATCATCGATTCAAACAACTTCTACTTGTTGCATGTCTGCCCCAACCCGGGGGGGGGGGGGGCATGATGTTGAAGAAGTTCTTTGGATAAGGCAACTATGACACCACAGAGCATCTGGAAGTTTCCTTAAAAGAGAAATGAAGGACGTATTACAACTTAATTGCAGCAATAAGACATTATGTTTAAGCCGTGGATGTTCTACCATGGGTATCTGGGTTAACACAGATAGCAAGCTGTCCCACTGCTATCATCAGATGACAATTTAAATACCAGGCTGTAACAAATACATTGCGTCAGTGTCCCTGCTTCTCAACTCAAGTTACATTTTAAAACCACATCTTGTCAAGTAACACAACCTGGGTCAAAGCGTTTCAACATTCTCATGGCTGCAGCTGCAAATTGAATACAGCACATGATATGTTGCAGAAATATTTTGTGTCATACATGCCACCTGGTTTATAATCATCAGTTGGATTTTTGCACTGTTATGAAAAAAGGAACAGATGAAATAAAATTGATATACTTACCAGTATGGGTTGGAAATGGATATACCATAGGTTCCTGTCGACAGTACTGCTGCTGTACCACTGATACAGACCTTCAGCGAAGGACAGTCCATGTTGTTAACCTGTAAAAAAACAAAATAAGTTGACTGTATGTGTTTGACCAGTGCAGCTCGGAAAAGCTACAGAAAACAAAACACACAGCTAAAGGAAGTTGAATAGCATGAAAACCATTAGTACACATACTCACTTTACAATATTCATAGTAAGAAGCCTTGTGCCTGTGGCTGATGGATGTGGTCTCCTGTTTGACTCCCTCTGCCTTGGCATGGTCAAGACATGTAATGGAAAACATTGTCACAATAGTGGTGGTGGGTACAGCTGAGGCAGATGATGACATTCCCTCTCACATCTTCCTGCATCTGGTGGTGGTGGTAGTGGCTAGCAGTGGTATTATGGTGGTGGTGGTCCGGGGGGGGCACACAGTTTTCATTCCCTATGGTAGCAGTGGCTAACAGTGGTTTCATGGTGGTAGTCCAGGGGATCACACAGTGACATTCCCTATAGTGGCACTGGCTAACAACAGTTTTATGGTGGTTGTCCAGGGGGGCACATAAAGTCATTCCCTCTGGTGGAAGTGGCTAACAGCAGTCTTATGGTGATGGTGGTCCAGGGGGGCACACGGTTTACATTCCCTATGGTGGTAGCAGTGGCTAGCAGTGGTATTGAGGTGGTGGTCCGGGGGGGGGCACACAGTTTTCATTCCCTATGGTAGCAGTGGCTAACAGTGGTTTCATGGTGGTAGTCCAGGGGATCACACAATGACATTCCCTATAGTGGTACTGGCTAACAACAGTTTTATGGTGGTGGTATAGGGGCCAGGATATATTGTGCTTTGTGTTACAAATGTGACATGACATATGGAATTTAAGTCACTCTGAGTGGGACACTCATTTAACTTTATGAAAAAGAAAACATGTATCATACAACAAATGTGACAGCCTTTTAATCACCTAAGTTAAAACCTGTCAACATTAACCTCATCATCATCCTCATAAAGAAAGCTGCCCTCAGTCATCTATGTCTGAATTTTGACCACTGGGAAATTCTTTCTCCATTGTGTCATCCTCCATGTCAGTGGTAGGCCGTTTCATGCTGCCACTGCCAGTGCCACCAGGATGGTTCATTTCTACATCAGCAAAACCATGACTAGGCAGGGGTATGAATACTGAGGTTGCAGTCTGAGCTGATATGTGCCTCTCATTCATTTTAATGAATGCTAGCATACTGACATTTGCAGGAGGGAGGTTTGTACGATGATCCTGAACTATTTCACCTGCTGAGCTGAATACCCTCTCGACACTTACACTGGAGGGCGGGCATGTCAGGTACTTCAGTGCCACTGCAGTCAGCTCTGGCCCATCACTGACCTTTCCACTCCAGTATAAAAGAGGATCATCAGTTATTGACAGATGCCTGTTTTCAGACAAATATGATTCAACCATTCTTTGTGCTGCACTAAGTCCAGTGGTTGATGTATCATCCTGTTCTCCAGAATCATTTATGTTACAAATCCCCACTTGGGACAAAGGCTCCCAAAGTGGGTTAATGCCAACCACTTTTGATGACAGACCACCTGGAACTGCAGTCCCCTTCCAGGATATGCTTGATACTCCTCCAGGTTCACCTTCAGCCTGATTATGCTGCTGAGGTTTGCTGACCTTGGCACGTGACTTCTATGCCCCATGAACCAAGTGCACCAGTTGCCCACTGACATTTTTTACCTGTTCCAGCCTGCCCTCCAGTACTGAGGCAGTTCCACATTTGTATCGTGGGTCCAGCATTGTTGCTATTGCAAAGTTGTCATTATGCTGAATGCTCAAGATGTGGTGATTCTAGTTGAATACAGTCAGCATGTGTTTCAGCAACACACTGCTAGCACTGTCTCTGGTAACATCAAGGCTGTGCTGTACATTCATCAGTGTCTGCCTCAGCACCCGCAGCAGTGGAATTGATTGGCTAATGGAGGCAGACTCTCCACTCACTGCCTGTGTGGTATGTTCAAAAGGCCTCAAAATTGTTATTACAGAGTCAATGAGGCACCACTGTTCATTTGTCATAGACATGGAGGCCCAGGAAGTGTCACGACTAGTGTGCATGACAAGATATTCTGAGATGGCTTTGTATTGTTCATACCACCTGTCTGCCATGTATAAAGTGGAATTCCACCATGTGATAACTTCCAGCTTCAAGCAGTGCTGAGGGAGGCTGTTTTGCATCTGCAGCTGCGAAGTTGGTCACAGGCCTTGCAGGCGTGAAAGTGAGAACAGATACAGCATGCAACTGTCAGCATTTCTTTATATCAGGGGCTGCAGAAACTCCTGTACCACAAGATTGAAACAGTGGGCCATGAATGGAACCCGAACAAAGCCACCATTTGTGATGCATTTCACCACATTTGACCCATTGTCACTTGCTGTGAACCCAGCTGTCGGGGACAGGGGGTTCAGTCACTTGTCAATTTCTGTCAGTACCAAGTCCAACATGTTTTCACCAGTGTGTGAGCAGGTCACATTGCACATAGCAATCATTGCATGTTGTCGAATTCATTGAAGATTGCTACCACGACACTCCACCTTACTGCACTGATAATTAACACTACCAACAGCACAGACAACACCTAGCACCTGAGCCCAGTGTGCAGTTATACACAAATATGAACTCCCCACTGTTTTGCCACTTGTCCACATACCCATACTTAAATGGATGAATGGAGGAGGAATGTTGAAGGGCATGTCTTACAGAGTCGGACTGATGCGGTACAACTCTGGGACAGCACGGGCGAAAAGTATGTCCTGGATGGGACTTTCCATTTTGAACAGGCACGTGCAGCAAACCACCGGAACCCAGATTCTCCACAAAGGAGAAAGGCAAAAGATCAGTTGCCAGCATTTCAGCTACAGCAGCATTAAGTTCACATGACACTGTATGATTGGGTGGGTACTTCAGCTTATCGCAAAATCACTCTGTAACATGGGCTGACTTAAGCGTTTTACAGGGTGTGATGACAAATGGTTCTGCTCTGCGAATGGAAGAGGTTGGAATGTGGATGTTTGATGAAAGCGGTTGCACAGGTGATGATGACAAACCCAGAAATGCATTTTTTCCCAGATTTACCAACTGGGGTTGATGTACCACTTGCACTAGACATACTGCATTCACCACCACCACCACCACCACCAAAACTGCTACTCTCACCACCACTGGACAACATTCCAAAATCATTATGCCCCTCCACCTCATCATGCCTGTAGTAATCATCTGCTCTTATTTCCTCACTACTGCACACATTTAATTTCCCACTTGATTTTACAGACACCGAAGGGGATAACATGCTCGATATGGTTGATGACGAGCGTGAATGCCCCACTGTGGTATTAGCTGTCATCTTGTACTGGGTCCACAGTGCCATGTGCCTGTTCTTAAGATACGTATGCTATCTTCCTGTGCCCAGATGGCTCCCCTTTTTACCTCGACTCACACGCTCATGGCAAACCTGGCAGATTGTAACTGAATCATCATTTGCATCTTGCACAAAAAATCCCAAACAATGGACTGTGATGCTCTAGTTTTAACATGTCCCCGATGCTGCTTATTGGACTCCGTGTTTTTAAGCCATGAAGTGGGGAATGTGCTACATGATTTTTCATTCAGAACACACTTGGACTGCAGCTGACCACCATGACTACCTATCATTATTACTGGGTCATCATTATCATCACCATCGGCTGAAACTGGTAAATCACAACTTTTTACGGGGGTTAATGCAAACAGACCAGACACCTCCTTGAATTTCTTTTCTCCGGTTCCCAGCTGGGGTCACTTACATCATCATCAACATATTCATCAGCATCACCCACATCCACATCTTCTGCTTGGATGCTGGCATGTGGACTGCATGTTGCAACCACAGCAACATCATCATCATCAGGTTCATCATCATCATCATCATCATCAACACCAACACCACCATCACCTGATATTTTTCACCACACTGTGAATCACAGCATAGCCAATGCGTGACCTGAACAGTGGTGGAAATCACATTGTATGCTATCATTGATATGATCAGAATCCTCGTGTTCAGTTACTGGGATGTCACTGGGGAGTATGACATCATCTACACTGCCGCTCATTTGCACTGCTTCACACTCCACTATATTTTTGGACACGGTAAACTGGTCAGAAGTGGAACTTGCGGCAGCAGTACTCATACCACCACCAGCAACTGCACTAACACCACCAGCTGGGACAACATCATCTTCTCCAACTATGAGTGAAGCTAATGATTTGTGCTGTAAAAAACATTGAAGGAGAAATACCTTTCCTCACATCAGCAAAGCACTTCTACGACTGCGTACTACCATGCCCACAGACAATCTTACCACTGGCAGCAGTGCCATGGCGGAAACAGCTTTGCTTGCACATCTCTTTGTGGCCATTTTGGGGATCAACAAGAATATTCTAAACAAATTTTGATTTTAGAACATTCACTCGGGGATGCTGGATGTGAAGCCAAAAACAACTTTGGCTTCAACAAGAGTTACAGATGCAAAGTCACAACTAGTTCAATAACACCTTAACTAACCAGTGGTGCTGAAGTCACAAACAATCCAATGTGGAAAATAATTCCTTTTGCCCGGGGTGAGGGGGAGGAGCACTGACTGCAGATTACAGCACTGCAAAACCAAGAAAAGATACCACAATGGCAGTACAAAATCACACAGCTGCAGTGGATAGCAGGTTCACACTGCTGCACTTGCAGTTACATTGTGGCACAATAAAAGGTGTATTATTTCATGTCACGCACTGCGTGCTTGCACACACACACACACACACACACACAATTTGTCTACAAGTAATGCATAACAAATTGAAAACTTCAGTAATATACCACGTATTTTAAACAACCTGAAATTATGAACTGCTGCACCAGATCCGCAACACACAATCAGCAAAAAAAAGTCAACAATTACTGAAAATATTACTGTGTACATTAACACAGTCAGTTATACAACAAAAATATAACCAAAACACAAAGAACTCCCTATTTCTCCAAGTTAAATCTACCTACATCACAGATATGCCCTCCCCAAAACACACTTTCACTGTCTCTTACTACACAGAGTCAATATTGTACATTAACATTCAAAATCCGGGGACTTCCGGTGACGTCAGGAAATCAATGGCCGCCTAATTCTTATACTCCAGGTCGACTTCGATAACAATCAAAAATCATCAACCATTATCAGCATGCAATCACCAGCAAAGGCAATCCGTTCTAAAGTTCATGCGTCCAAGCCAATAGAAATGCCATCATTTAAACTCTGAGAACTACTCCATAAAGAAAAAATGAACAACCTCCCAGCTGAGGAGGCCACAGGAGAAAGCATGGCCTCCGGGATGCAGCAGGAGCCTGACAGCCCAGACCTCATCACCACCATCCTGCAAACCGCCCACCATCTCCAAAATAGACAAAACACTATCCGACCTCCACTCAGATAGAAGCGGAATAGAGCATTGGACAGACCAACTAGAGCTGTCCTCTCTCTATTTGCCCTTTACATAGAGCCTCTGACCTGCGCCATCTGCACAGATCCAGACATCACTGGAGTGAGGTGGGGGATACAGAGCACAAGATTTCACTATCAAGATGACATGCTGCTATGTGTTACTAACCCTGACCACACCATTCCCAAAGTTTGGAATATTCTTGAAGAATTTGGATGCAACACGGCTACTCCTAAACAAAGACAAAACAGAAGTCTTGAAATTTTCTAACCCCAAAGGAAATATCTAAAATTCTCCACCTGAAATGGGACAACTAAATCAAACTCTTTGGAATTCAGATACCAAAGCACTTGGGCAAGTTGAGCCAACTACACTCCCTTGCTTTTACAAATACAACAGGATATAGATAAATGGCAGTTACTAAAACTCCCAGTGTGTTCAAAAATCCAAACCATAACTATGAACATCCTCCCCAGATTCTTGTACCTTTTCCAATCTCTCCCAATAAATATCCCCAGAAAACAGTTTGCATTATGGCAAAAGATGATTACCAAATTTATCTGGTCTCCTGGCAAACCTAGAATAAAAATGAAAATCTTGCAAGCAGAAAAGCAGGAAGGAGGGAGAGCGGTTCCTAACCTGAAGAACTACTGCCTGACTGCAAACCTAAGAAATGCCACACTTTGGAATTTAGGGGCTTAATAGGCTCACTGGATAGACATAGAAACTCCGGCTTACAGAGGGTCCTCCCCTGGGAGCGGGATTGAAAGACACCTCTCTAAACAAAGGGACAGAATACTTACTGACAGCAGTCAGAGGCACATTAAAAATGGCACATAGGCTATGGACGAAATATGACCTGGAGAAAGCAATTTGGCCTCTGCAATGGTTCGCCTGGTCCGATAAGTTCATCCCTGCTAAATTAGATCACATCTTCAGAATCTGGAGCAGATTGGGCTTTTGTAGGCTAGGGCAGATGACCTCAGGTGATTCTGTGATAGACTTTCAGACACTTAAACAGAAATTCCAGCTGAGAAATACTACTACCGATACTTAGAGCTGAGAACCCACATCCAAGGCCATAAAAGATGGCAAACTTAAAACACATACTGCACCCCTTCTGGCGCGAATTGAATCAATACTGTTGGGGAGACCACAAGGGGACACATTTCAGTTATCTATAAGGCAGTCAGAAAGCTTCAAGCCCAAAGCTCATTCCAAATTAATACCAGATGGGAGAGAGGTGGAACTGCAGCTATCTGAGGAGGAATGCGGGACAATCTTCCAATTAACCAACAGATATCTGAGGAGGAATGGGGGACAATCTTCCAATTAACCAACAAAACCACCCTATCTCCAAATTGGTGAGAATTCGCCTGGAAGGTGAGGGTGAGGTACTTCTACACGCCTGAAATTCAAGGCAGGTGGGGTGGGGGCAAATCATCACATTGCTGGAGGGGATGTGGGGTTCAGATGGCACACCACTCACACATATTGTGAGACAGTGAGACCCTGAAACCCTTTTGGAGACAGATTTCCCGGGTAGTGGAGAGACTCTTTACTTGTCCCCCAGCTTACATTTAAAAACATGATCCTGGGTATACCCTGCCGAGATCAAGGGACCCGATGACATATACTTATGGAACATCCTTTTAGTGGCACACAAATTTATTATGAGAAATGGCTCATTCCTGATCCTCCGGACTTAAAACAATGGCTCTCCATCATAGATGAAATACAGGAGATGGAGGAGTTAACACCGATAAATTGCAGAATGAGAACATTTACCAGGAGATGGAAAAGGTGGAGCATATCAGCTGATCAGTCCATAAGTGAAATATAGTTAAAATTAAGGAAATAAAAGACTGAGATGAAAAATAATATGTTGTAGAAATAAGACTGAACAAGACAACTGTAAAATGTATTGATAATTAAATCTATGTATATTATAGAATGTAATTTGTTGAAGCAGACTCTAGACATTCAATAAACCTGAGTTTAAAAATCCACATACAAACAATAAGCAGCTCGATGATATGAGCACAGGAGAGTTTCCTGCAATCGATGAACTAAAGTTTGAGCAAAAAAATTAGAAAGGCTTTCTTAGCAGCTTTAGAAGGTTTGAGTCACAGAGAGCTCTCAGAGCAGACTGTCTCCTACAGCTTCCTACACACACTACCCTGAACTGAGGCTTTGCAGAACAATCTAGAGCCCATGTGACCTGAAATCCCATGAATCACTGCAAAATTCACCTTTGGAGCTTAAAAACAAGGTGAAGTGAGGCAAAATACGTTTTTTTAATGCACTTTACCTCAAAATTGGTGGAGTAGTGGTTTGGAGAAGGTGGAGTAATGTGAAGTCATTGTTTTAAATGGACTTAGCGTTGCCATCATGACGCTAAGTACTCCGCATCGTGTTGCGTGTACTTTCATGATCCTCACTCACAGAATCACTTCGTGGGCCGGCTGAGCCCACGCCCCACCACTAACCATAATAGTGAAAGCACACCGCCTCCCATAAGCTATGGTGGGGCCCCCATCATGATCACTGTACTAAACTGTAAAAAAAAAAAAAACCTGATCCCTGTTCCATAGTGTAGTGCATCCCCTCCTTCCGAGCACTGGGTATAATGGAGCACAGATAGTCCCTTTACCATAGTGAAACCCCTCCTCTGCCTGAGCACTGTTATACTTAAAATAATACCCGATTCCCATTTTCCATAGTGTAGGTACCCCCGCCCACCCTGGCATGATCACTGACATACATTATAAGACATAATCCCCATTTTCCATAGTGAATGGAGGCCCCACTATCACCCTGATCACCAGCATACATATTTTAAGACACAATCCCCTTTTCCATTGTGTAGAGCCCACCTCGGCATGATCACTGACATACACAAGACCGATCCCCTTTTCCATAGTATATGGACCCCCCACCCAGCCCCAATCACCATCTCAAACAAACACACAAAGATTCCCATTTCCATGGTGTGAGTGTCCCCCACCCGGTATGCAGTAACCCACCACCTGCACCCCTATCCCAACCATGCCAGTGACTGGCACAGCCCTCCTTACCCTGCCATGGCTAGCCACCAGCTGATCTGGACGGTGCATGCACAGTAAATAGTATGCACTTGTTGGCTGTCAAGATGACCAGTGAGCCTGTACTGGTTACTATACGCGGTCGGTACAGGTCAGTCTGTGGCTGACCGCGCTTGAGGTGAAAGAAGCTGTGCAATCGTAAAGTCAGGATGAGTGGGTTACACTGCCGGGATAGAGACGCTGGAAATGCGAATGTTGTTCATGTGTGTCAGGGGTTCCACTGTGGAAGGGAATGTGTATGATATATGTATGTCTGTGATCATGATGGGGTGAGAAAACCACATTGGAAAAGGGGATCGTGTCTTATAACTGGGGATCGAATATTATTTTGGTATGCCAGTGATCAGGGGGGGTTACACTATGGCAAAGGGGACTGTTTCCATATTTCATGACCCCAGTGATCAGGCGGGGATGGAGACTCCACACTATGGAACAGGGGATCAGGGGTTTTATATTTTACTATAGTGATCGTGTTCAGGTCCAGGGAGGGGGATCCCTACACTATGGAACAGGGGATCTGGGCTACTTGTCAACTTTACAACGGTGCTTGGGGAAGGGGGGGGACATATACTTGGCCCTTGACTCTGTGTGGGGCACCAACCTTCACTGCGCGTAAGTAAGGTAGGGTTTCGAAAGCGTAACTATGCGCCCGTGCATCCGGACATAGTTACGGTTGGGGAGGTTGAACATTGTGATGCACAGAATATGCATAAGGGACCTCTCATTTGCATTCGCGCATCGCAGTATTCTGGGTAGCAGCACAGTCAGGTTTGTGGGGTGCATCGGGGCTTCTGAATATTGCCACACCCCTGACGGCCCACGCAAGTCCAGAGATGCGTGAGTGCATCAAGGGATGTACCACGTATCTCTTTTGAATATGTGGGCCATGATCTACATATTCTGATTTCACAATATCAGTTTTACTGCCATCCCAATATTTGTTCAAATCTTTATCACAACATATTTTTCACAATAGCATTTGTGGTTTTATGAAAAGATTTTTTTAAAAATCTGAAGGAGGAGTAGGATTCTTAGTCGCACCATGACAGGAACCCGCTTCCAGAGCAGCAGCGGTGAAAAAGTTAAGATAGTTCTTCATTCCTTGTATACACATTAAATCCTGTGTCATGGTAATAGCTGTGCTGGTTATTTGCAATGATAAAACTCTCATTCGTGGGAAATATCATGATATGTCATTTTGAGTTATTTTGACATGCAAACATGCCAGCCAGGAGGCATAACCTCATGTTAAAATATTTTGATTTAAAAAAAAAAAAAAAAAAAAATTTATTTCTCTCTTCAGTGTACTGATTAGGAATGTTGCAGCTGAGACCAGCATTCTTATTGTAGTCTGTTACATCTTGAATTACATCATCAGAGCCTCTGAAGTTGTATGTCTCCACCCGCTGAGCTAGTAAAAGTCAACCTGACCATCCTGACAGGTACGTGAGAGAAAAAACAGAAAATGAACTAACATATAAGGGTACATTACTTTTTCCCCTAAAACAAAACAACATAATTGGGAGCCCTTTTCATTAAAATACAGACTACACAAGCTCCCCAAAACCTTAGTGTAAATGAAGATAATTTAAATCTCACAGAGAACTGAAAAGTGCAGTGCGGGAGGCTCCAAAGCATCATACTGTACCTCTGTGGTTCAGATTTAGAGACGTAAACTTGTTCAAGGTGTTTGCTCCCCTCCAAAGAACAAGCCCTTTAATTGTACTTTCATCAATTAAATAGTAAGTGCACATTAGCAGTCTAATTTTCTATAATGAAACAGCCACATAAATAATAGCTGAGTCCTAATGGTGGTAATGGGTGCTGGATTTATAGAACTGCAGCCGTCTAGGAGACACCTGCTTATTAACAATGCAGCAGCTTGGAAAGGTTGTTATTCCTAAAGTCTTTTCTTGTCTGTGGGGAAAAGACATTCCATTACTGTGTGTGGATTTTCAGTCTGTTTTGTAGTGAAAGGGAGGGCAGAATTGATCCACGCTTGAGCAAAGTTTTGCTAGTAGCATAGGAAACTGCTCTATGTTAGCATGTTTGTTCTCATGCAGGAAAACTAATGGCACAGGAACCGAAAGAGGCACTGAATATAAATGAGCTATTTGTCGCTAGTACAGAGGTGTTATTTACTGTAGCACTGGCGTTTCCAGTTTTTTGCTTTGAGAACCCCGTATCCAGCTGTGTTCACGTTTGGTATAGACATTTATTTGCATCACTTCTTGAGGGTGCCCAAATATCAATCATGTTGACCTAATTATGCAAGAACTGCTGATACAAATCCATGTGGATGTTCTGATGGCATTGTGCAAAAACATATAAATTTCAAAGATCCAGTGGCACCATGTGATGCCAGGCCTTCCCCAACAAAGTTGGGCATGGTTGGATAGGCTGATGTTAAATTGATGAGCTAGGCATGAAGAGGAAAAGTATAAGAGGGAGATGCCGGTATATCGAGTAAACTCATTCAAGTTGAAGTGGGTTTTACTAAGGGCATCGTTTTGATAATATCTCATTTGGACATCAGGAAGGACCTAGGTAGCAAATGTTCTCATTATTTCTTAACTGTTAATAATGGCAGTAACTGCATAGTGGTTTACTGTGAAGGCTGCTGTATTTATGCAGCACTAATTTCATAGCTTACCGTCTGGCATTTCACATGCTTGTAATATACCAGCACAGAGTGAAAATATATATATATATGTATATGTGTATATATATATATGTATGTATATATATATTTTTTTTTTTTTTTTTTTTTTTAAGTCTTTTTCCCTCCGGTCCACGGCCAGGGGAACTCTCTCAGGCGTCCTCTCCTTGTGCCTGCCGCCTGAGGTCCTCTGCTGGTCTTGTGCTCTCCCAGTTTGACCCACCCGGGGAGGATAGCCTGACTTCTTTCTTGGGCTCTTATTAAGGCAGACTCTGGCAAGCAGGCGGGGCCTGGGTGGAGGAGTGATGAGGCCTGGCCAAGTCGGACCAGGTGCTGGGCATGGAGGATAGATGCCGACTCCTCTCCCAGCGAGTCAGGTTTTCCTTGTTCTGTCCTTCTCCCCTTCTCTCCTGCCGCACTTCACGGCTTGGTGCACAGCAACCCTGCCAGTGTCTGCACGCTGTTACGTGCCACCCACTCTTCAGTGGTGCCCCTGATCTTCACCAGGGGCCGCTGGAGCACCGGGCATCCTGATACCCTCCCGGGACAGGAGAGCAGCCCGCCGGGTACTCAATCTGATCCCTCCTGCGGACCCCAGGCTCCCGAGCTCGCTCCCAAACTCTGGTCACCGGCATGGCGCAAGGTGTGGCATCCAGCGCCTCAGCGCCACCGGGCCGGCTCAAAAAGAATTGTTTAACCTCTGTTGGGCCTTAAACATTACAATGTTTGTTTGTTAGATAGCTTTAAAGGGGAAATTAGTAGTTAAGCCGGAAATATTTCCCTGCTGAGAGTCCTGTGTGTCTTAACTATCCCAATATGAATATTTGTAAGAAAGGTTTTAAGCAGTGAAATCATAACATCCGCACTCATTCCTAGAAGTTCTCCATTACTGGAGATGTATCACCCTTGGGCTATCAAGTCAATATGATTGTATGTGTATTTACTAAAACCTTGAAGGATTTCCCTACTTTATTAATTATCAGAGTAAGTGGCTAACAATTGTTAATATCAATAATATCTGAATGTACTGTAAAGTTCTGTTTTATTGCCTTCTTTGAGTTATGCTGCATTTTTTTGTTTTACTTAAAATAAAATATTAGTTCAGAAACGTCAGAGAGGAGGTGTAGTATCATGCTCATATCTGTCCACATCCCAATTCCATGCTGACCTTGCAGGAAAGTCCTGGTCTTGACATTGAATCCAGAAGGAGGTGTCTGGAGATTGTGTGTGTGTGTGTGTGTGTCTGTCTGTAGTGGGAGGTCGAAGCCTGTTGGAACCCTTAGGCTCTGTCCACACTGCACTGAACATCTGTAATGTTTTGAAACCATTACAGACTGAAAGGCCCTGTCTACACTACCCTTGGAAATCCCCACTGTAATGTTACAGAGGGTCCAAACAGTTACAGTAATGGTTTGCGTTTACACTGGTAACGTTACAGAAAGTGTTTTTATAATCATTACAGAAACCTGTTGTGAGGTGGTTTCAACAGTGGTTTCTGTAATGGTTTCAAAGCTCTGTTTAACCTTGTTCACACTACAAAAGTAAAATCCTTTAACGTTTTCAAAACGTTTTCAATGGTAGTGTGGATGCACTGTAACATTTTCAGTCTGTACCGGTTTCAAAATGTTACAGATTTTCAGTGCAGTGTAGACAGGGCCAAAATGTTACAGTGCATCCACCCTACCACTGATAACATTACAGGATTTTACTGATGTAGTGTAGACAGACCCAAAATATTAGTTTTCAACAAAGGTTTTTAATATGCATTCTATGACATCACCAGTGTAAATGCAAACCATTACAGTAACGGTTTGGACCCTCTGTAACGTTACAGGGGGAATTTTCTGGTGTAGTGTGGACAGGGCCTTAGCTGAGAGATCTGGTACTGCTAAGAAGGAGTTGGATGGGGCTGAGTGCCTTGTGGCCTGGTAGAAGGAATAATTAGGAATTTACCCTTCTCTGATCTGAGAAGTCTGACTGGGACATAGTGCTCCAGGAGGTAAAAAAACATAGAATTTAATAGCAGCTAAGGACTGCTTGGCCCACCCAGTCTGTTTTCCCTTACCTACAGTATTACTGCAGACCCTACTTGATCTCTGCCTCTCCCCCTTCTTTGCACTAAGATTCCATTATGCATATCCCATGCATTAATGAACCCCACCACTGTTTTTGCCCCCACCACCTCCACTGGAAGGCTGTTTCTGGACTCCACCACTCTTTCTGTGAAGAAGTACATCATCACATCGTTCCTGAATCTACCCCTTCCAGCCTAATAACATGTCCTGTTGTTCTTGAGCACCCTTTTGTCTGAAAAATACTTCCCTCCTGTACCTTATTTACCCCTGTAAGGCATTTATCATATCCCCCTCTCCTTCCTGTCTTCAAGGGCGTACATGTTGAGGTCCTTTGGTCTCTACTCATTGGGCTTTTGGTGCAGACCCTGCACCATTTTAGTTGTCCTTCTCTGATCTACCTCCACTCTATCTCCTTTTGGAAATGTGGTCTCCAGAACCGGACATAGTACTCTAGGTAAGGTCTTACCAACGATCTAAACAGGAGCAACACCACCTATTTCTTTCTGATGGTGATACCACTTCCTATGCACCCCGGCATCCCGCTAGCTCTCCCAACTGCCTTGTCACACTGCCTGGCCACCTTGAGTCATCCAACATGATTACCCGCAGGTCTCTTTCCTAATTGTTTGTCATCAGTACCACTCCACCCATTTTGTACTCTGCCCCAGGAGTTCTGTGCCCTAAGTGCATTATTTTGCACTTTTTCACATTCCAAGCAGGGAAATATTCCTACGATATAGAGTCCTGTGTGCAGGTCTTGCCTATCACAATAGGGATATTACATACCATGGTATTTGTGTTTAGTATTGTATCTACTCTCCTCCAGGGTTTTACCCAAGAGCTGAGCATACCCCAAGACCCTCCACAGACTACCCTCTTTAACAAATCATGGGAGGATGGGGTGGTACCCGAGGACTGGAGGAGGGCAGATGTGATTCCCCTTCACAAAAGTGGGAGCAAGGCAGAAGCAGGAAACTACAGACCTGTTAGTTTAACCTCAGTGATAGGGAAAATGATGGAATCACTTCTGAAGGAAAGAATTGTCGAGTATCTAGAGGCCAGAGGGGCACAGGACCCAAGGCAGCATGGATTCACAGCAGGAAGATCATGCCAGACGAATCTGATAGATTTCTTTGACTGGGTGACCAAAGTAGTAGATCAGGGAGGGGCTGTGGACATGGCCTACCTAGACTTTAGCAAGGCATTTGACTCAGTTCCACACAAAAGATTAATATACAAGTTAGCCAGCCTGTGAGTGGGTCCCAAGATGACAGCCTGGGTAAAGAATTGGCTGGAGAATAGGACACAGAGAGTAATAAATAGAATCCACTCTGAAGAAAGGGGGGTTACTAGTGGGGTACCGCAGGGTTCAGTATTAGGACCAGTCCTCTTCAATGTCTTTATAAGTGATATTGCAGAGGGACTGGAAGGAAAAGTATGTCTCTTTGCAGATGACACAAAGATCTGCAACAGAGTTGATGCACAAGGTGGGGTGGAAAGGATGAAGGGACTTGGCAAGGTTAAAGGAATGGTCAAATGTATGGCAGCTTAGATTCAATGCTAAGAAGTGCAAGTAATGCACCTGGGAAACAAAACCCAGGGAAGAGTAACAGTGAGGGGTGAGATACTAACAACAACAAAAATGGAAAGAGACCTGGGGGTAGTCATATCAGATGACCTAAAGGTGGGCAAGCAATGTGAGAGGGCAGCAAGGAGGGCTGGGGGGATACTGGGATGCATAGGGAGAGGCATCACCAGTAGAAAACAGGAAGTTATTATCCATCTGTACAGACAGCTGGTGAGACCCCATCTGGAGTACTGCGTGCAGTTCTGGAGACCCCATCTCCACAAAGACATAGACAGGATGGAAGCTGTACAGAGGAGGGCAACTAAAATGGTGCAGGGTCTGCACCAGAAGACATATGAAGAGAGACTAAAGGAGCTTAATATGTATAGCCTCGAGGAAAGGAGGGAGAGGGGGGACATGATAGAAACTTTCAAGTACCTCAAGAGAATCAACAAAGTCCAAGAGGTAGCATCTTTCAAAAAGGGTGTGTGCAAGAACGAAACAATTTGAAGAGATGCGATGGGATCAGAGGTAATTTAAGAAGTATTTTTTCACAGAGAGGTTGTGGATGCATGAAATGGCCTTCCGAGGAGGTTGTGGAGTCAAAACAGTGGTGGAATTCAAGCATGCATGGGACAGTCATAAGGCAATTCTAGGGGGTGGGGGTAGGAAGAAGTAGGCTGCTGGTTAACTAGGATCTGCAGCTTATCCATTAGGTAGGGAAATGGGCAGACTGGGTGGGCCAAGCAGTCCTTATCTGTCGTCAGATTCTATGTTTCTATGCCTAGGGGTTGGAACAGCTCAGTGGGAAAGCTCCTTTTAGTGACTGTTTATATCTATTCAAGTTGTATGGTACCCGAATGTTCACACCTGATTTGGACCTACAATCCAGGACTTCGGAGTAACAATCACATGGGACTAATGTAAAGCACACGTAGTTGTTGACTTCAGTTTAACAGTTTAAGTTCAATTTCAAAATCACTTCATTTCACTCATAGATTGACATACTCTACAGAATAGCATGTGTAGCTGTCCCACTCTTCTGGGACTACAGAGCACCTCTGGGGCAAACATCTATCAAGCTCCTCTCATCCCTCTGGCACCAGGTGTTCGTACCTCTCTAGGTGAATCCTCTGCTTCTCAGGTCCCTAAGTGCACGTTTATACTATCACACAGAGCATCCCTCACATCACATTCTCCCTCTTCCGGGGAATCTGGAATGTTTCTCATATTGTCAAAGCATTTAGGAACTGTAAAAATCTTTATCTTACTTTTGCATTTTCTGTGGGCATATGGCTTTAAAAGCATATGAGAACATTACCATATCAATGTATTCAGAGCAATTGGGGCCTGCAGAACTCCAAAATCGCACCATCCCCACCCCAGCCCACCTAAGTCCACCCTAGTCATGTCTACAGTACAAAGCCAGAACAGACTATCACCACAACTCCCTGTGCCATTGCCCCCAAGCTAGTCGTGTGGTGTCCCTTGGCCTATAGTTTCACTCCTGGTATATTACAGGCTCCATGTGGGGAAGCATGTCCTACATTACTGCTGTACCTTTTATCCTAGGCATTTTGTTTGTGTTCTTCCGTGCCTCTTTCTTGGCATGGTATCCACCCTGCAGTGGTAGCTTCCATAGTGTGGGGTGCTGTTCCCAATCTGACTGGCCATTAAAGTGTTCTCCTTGAGGGGCCCCCATGGTCCCCACACCTTCTCGGTGATGTCTGTAAATTATGCTACATCTCTGGGAGATCATTGCAAAATCTCCTTTTTATCTTCTATGCCCCTTGTATCCATGAGTTGGCAGCAAAGCTGCCAGTCTTGAGTTAGGCACGACACAGTGAACAATCACCCTCCTCTACGGGTTGGAGGGGCTTATTACAATGTGAATGAAAATGTTGTTATTATACTTGTATGCGTAATTGAGTTCTCTTTGGTTAACATGGATTCAGTGGGCAGATTTTAAGACATGAATCTTTTAAGGTCCCTAAACTTCCTGGTTTAATGACTTATGTATCTGATGTATATGAATGGAGATGGTAGCTCAGGATTTCTTACATTGCTAGGTCTGTCCTTTTAAAATTTTAGGAATTTAAATTGCAGATTTATATTGTACATTGTGAGTGGGTTTTAGGAAACTGTCACAACTTTGACGCACTCACAGAAAGATGTTCTTATCTTAAAATCATAAGGTGCTACTGTATATTGTGTAATTATAGTAAATATATCTGTATGAATGTGAATTAGTTAAAATGATTAATTATGCTTGGGTGCAGTACATAATGTTTAGCACCCTGGCAAGAGCAAGGGTGACTGCCTTCATCTATAAAAACCTGCAGTATTGGGGGCAGGACTTGTGGCTGGATAGGATGGACACATTTGTAAGCATTTCTGTTTTAGGTGTTTTATATTTGTCTGTTAAGTTGCTCGCAGTGAGTCTGTTTTAGTTATGCTGGACCTGCTTCTTTGTTTGAGACATGAGTGCACTGTTATCATGAGGCGACCTAAGGGCTCACAGATAAATGCCACCAAGTATTTCGAGATTAACCAGGCCCTAGCTGGAAAGAGATCTGCCTGTGTCTGTTTAACAGCCAACAGGGAATGAATTGATGGAGATGAAACCCTCTCCTCAAATGTGTCAGTCCATACAAAGTTTGGCGTGCAAGCTGGATGATTTTACAGGTCATGTAGTTGGGGACAAACAATCTGGGATTGGATCGGCTACTAAGATGGACTCTGCCTCAGGGAATGTGGGGAATGCAATGGTGGCTACTGCACAGCTTTTAAATGAAAACCATCAGCACCTGGAGACAAGAGGAAGTACTATTGTGCAATGCAGTCTATGTAGATTTGGTCTTCCTAAGGCCACTTACCTTGGGATGTCTATCCCATTTACTTGTGTGCCTCCACCTCTCTGCTTGTTCTTCCGCCTCCTCACTTTTCTTGACCTCCATGTTTATTATTTCCTGTGAGTGCCTGTTTTCCCTGCAGTCCTACTGTCAACCTTGCAGTTCAGTGTTACTTTTGTTTCTGTTTTAGTCTCAAGTGTTTTGGAATCCACTGTTAGGCAACCCATTAATACCATACATTGTACTAGATTTGTTGTGATTCTTCTGCCTGTCACTGTCTTATTTGTTGGTCATATTGTAATTGTCTTGTGATTCACCTGCCTGCATTTTGTCTTATTTGTTGACTATACTGTAATTGTGTCTCCCAGGACCACCTTGCAAATGAGTTGTCTCAATGATGCTTTCCTGGTTAAATAAAATTGATTGATTGAGGGCTTTGAATCTGCAGACCCAGTCCTGTTCTTTGAGAAAGACTATGGCAGCTGTTACAGTGGGATTCCTCTCTTCCAAATGAATTTGCTGACTATCCTCACAGAGTTAACCTAGGTGGCTTCCAACAAATACTTACACCCAAGCCTCATGGTGCTTATTTTTATCAGGATGACTCTCAGGACTGGGGCATACAATATGCATGGTGTTTGAGGGAGCTGAGGGTGGGAGAGGGGGAGTCCTGAGAGAGAGACGTGCCTCACTCCAGCCACCCTGCCAACTAGAACCACATCAGTGAGCATAGGTGGGGCTACCGAAAGCCCACCAGCTTCAAACAAAGACCTTGTCAACCAGAGCCGGATCGGCGAGCATGGACGGAGCTACTGAAAGCCCCACTCCTTCCTGTATAAAGATTGCTGCCCCTAGCTGTCTTCTGCTACAGTCCTCGAGCAAAGGGCCAAGCGCTAATGACAGTGAAAGGAGTTTGCCAGGAAACAGCCTAGAGTCAGCTATCCGCCAGCCACACGGCTCATATTAGAAAAACCTTGTCTCAGTTTGTGTTTCTAGACTGCGTGCTTTGGACACTTGTTTTCAAAACTGATGTAAGTTGGCCATTGCTGCTCTTTCACTCTGGATACAGGTAACCACTTATCGCAGTTAAATTTCTACTGGTATCACACGCTAAGTACTTTGGCCCCTGCGGAAGATGATTTGTTTTTTATGCTGCATGCTCTATACGATACATTGTTAGGGATGATGATTTGTTTTGTGATACCTGCTTTATGTAGCATTTTATCCTCCCCTCTACTGTTATAAAAAGTAGATGTCTTTAATAATACCCTCTGGGAGGCAATAATGTGATATGTAAGCCTGGATAACCAGTACAACCAGTTTTGTTGTACCCTAATTTTGTTTTTTTAGCCCTGCTAGCCTTAATTATCAGGCCGTTATAAATATTTAAATCACATCTTTTGCTACCTAAAGTGGGGTTTTAGTCTGAGCAATACCTTCTCCCCTTCTACCATATATCCATCATGCAAAATGTAGGTGGTTACCTTACTGCTATTGTTGCTCTTCAGTGTGGGACACACACACACACACACACACACAGAAATGTGGCCTCACACCTTGCATCAACTTTCAGTTGCACAAACAGGGATACAGCTTTTATGTTTGACAGTGGCTACCTTTGGTCTATGAACTGTACCATATTGGCAGACCATCTGGTGACCCCTTCCCTTTTGTTCTGCACACCACTTATAATACTCTTGAAGCCACACAACTGCTCCAAGTATAGCACCAAAGCAGCTCAGTTAACCAACCAGCTGCACTGGCCAAAGGGCAACATAAAGCTTATAAGAAATAACTTTAAACTCATTAACACACCATCACTGTGCTCCTAATCTACTCTGGTAATGTTGAACTCAGCCCAGTGCCCACAGATCCTTCCTAACTCCCTCCAAATGTGCTAACCTACCTGGATTAAAATTGTAGCTATCAACGTCCATAGCCTAGTTAACAAAATTGACAGTGTGAAACTATGGATATGCCTAATCAACCCAGATAGCCTGTTACTCACTGATACCTGGCTTTAATAGTTGGACCACAGTGTCTCAATGATTACTGGCTACAATCAATATGTCCGTAGCCTAGTTAATGTATGGATATGCCGAATCAACCAGATATCCTGTATCTGGCTACTGACTGAAACCTGGCTTTAATCATTCACTGGACCAGTGTCTTGATGATTGCTGGCTACAACCAATATAGGCAGGATAGAGCCTCTTGAGGTAGTGTTATTATCCTCTATGTAAAAGATAAGTTCTCCTTGGGTATTATTAACTCTCTGTCATTACCCCAGGAATTTGAATGTCTTGAGGTCTCGCTAGCAATTTCCCAAAATGAGTCCGTCAATATTGTTGGTTGCTACAGGCTCCGCTCTGGTGGCTTAAAATTCCTTAACCACCTGACACATTTCCTAAGTTCTTATAGTAATTAGACCATAATTCTGGGGGATCTTAATCTAGACTGGCTCTTCTCAAAAATGTAACGACCTTAAGCTGCTATGTAATGAATTTGGTCCAACAAAGGTGATCACTGAACCTACAAGACCCAAGCACAGGAATCCTTTCCACTCCTCACTACTGGACTTAGTACTCACCAACAGACCACAAAAAAAATCACAGCAACAGCTGTATTTGATAATGACTGTAGTGATCACAGTGTAGTAGCCTATATCAGAGGCACACAGAAATCACCCATACGATCTTCCTTACACTATTAAATAAAGCTCCCCTGCTCCTGTGTGATGAGCTACCTCCAGGGTCTGGCAAACATTACTCACTCCGAAAGCCAAGTGTTGCAAGTCCACCAATGTGGGCAGGTGTAATCAGAAGGGCATCCAGCCCTGTATAACACGGAAGTCCACAGTTCAGCTGCACTCAGGAACCAGAAAACTCTCCACAAACTGAAATAAAGTTTTCAAAGGCTTTAGTGCCTATAAACTGGGAATGTGCACAGACAGAGCCACACTAAGCCCAGTGCTTCGACTGAAACTCTTCGTCAGGGGGCGGGTTCTGGCAAACATTAACTGGCAGCACTTTATCTGGTTTACTCTGTGCATACAGCAGTAGATGTTTTTAATCAAGTCCTCTCTGTAATAAAGTGACACTCCCACTAATTAAACAGAGAGTTAGAAAAGATCTGCCTCTCATTCACTGAAGAAATTAAGCAGGTGTTGAGAGGGGTAATCACTGGCCATAGCCAGGAAAACAAAAGTGCCCCAGAACTGGACGGCATTCAGACAAAAAGGAACTGTTGCATCAAACTAATTGCACTGCCAAATCAAACAACTTCCTAAGTAATGTGAGCTAACAAAAATAATCCCTCTAGATTTTGTCAGACCATCAAACCCCTTGAAGGTGGAGCAGCTCCTTCTTCACTACCATGTAAGACTGAGGCAATGGTAAAGTTATTACTGATAAGCAACTTGTCCTGGAAGAATTTAATTCACATTTTGTGTCTGCTGGAATGGCTTTTGACCAATCACCTGCTGCTGCGATCATCTAACAAATTTGAAGCAGTCCCCACATAAAAGCAGCCCAGATCCGGCTTTCTTTTTCCAGACCATCAACTACAAACAGGTAAAGGATATCTTCTCTACTCTCGACACTAAAAAGGGCCCTGGGGCAGACAATTTGGAACCCTTCTTTCTGAGAGCAGGGGCCCCAGTATTAACAGCATCTATAACACACCTGTTCAATTTATCCTCACCAGTCATGAAATCCCCAGCTCTGGAAAACAGATAGTTTAATCCACTTTTCAATGCTGGAGATGAGTCCAAAGCTAGTAACTATTGGCCTATGTCAATCTTGCCTGTCCTAGCTAAGGTCCTGGAAAAATTAGTGAACAGGTTCAGGATTATCTATCAAACATAATTTACTCATACCTTCCTGTCTGGTTTCAGGCCACTACAGCATCACTGCTGTACTCATCAAAGTAACAGATGACTGGTTCACCACCTTGGATGAAATACATGTAACAGCTGCCAGTTTCATAGACCTCAGCAAGGCCTCTGATACAGTGGACCATCAAATATTGCTACACAAGCTGTCAGATATTGGTACTGGTCAGCATAACCTGCCCTGGTTCAAAAGCCACCTAATGGGAAGACAACAACAACTTAAGTCTGAAGGCCTGCTGTCAGACAGTTTAAAAATCGCTAAAGGCGTACCGCAAGGATCTGTCCTTGGACCACTATAGATATATATATATATATATATACATATATAAATATATATATATATAACATATATATAATATATATAAAAAAGTATATGTGTATATATATGTGTGTGTGTGTGTGTGTGTGTGTATATATATATATATATATATATATATATATATATATATATATATATATATATATATTCATTGCCAAAAACTTTGTTAATGCATCAGTTAGGGTTGAAGCAACAAAAGTAGGGGAATGAGGTGTTGGGTTGATACCCTCCCCCGCCCTCCACAGACCAACAGGTGAAAGGGTGTGCCTTGGTGTCGTCGGCCTAACTCTCACCCCATTCTGTATGTAAGAAGCTGACATGGTACAGTATAGGAGAATGGGGTAAGAGTTGAGCCTGATGACTCCAGGTACCTGTCTCTGCTGATCTGTGGAGGTTGAGGGTGGTAGGAGTGGGGGGGTGTTGTGTGTCAACCCCAACACCTCATTTCCCTACTTTTGTCAAGCTTCAGCCCTTACTGATGCATAAGTAAAGTTTTTTGCAATGAATTTCCTTACTTTTTGAGAAAGTGTAATCTTACCCTTATATGGTTTCCCATGGCATCAGTACCATCGCTCACATCTGTCCATAGGTGCACAGATATTATAATGAACAGTCATCTGGCTCTGGGAGAGGGCCCTGCGCTCCCCAGTATTGCATAATGGATGGCCCAGCAGTCCCATTACTGCATAATGGTATCCATATGTGGTAGCGCAGGGCCCTCCCACCTACCTATAATTATAGAGATGCAGCGCAGCCCTAGACACATTCTAAGAAAGCCTTATGCTGCAAATGGTGCAGTATCTCAGTAACCGTAGCAACTGTGGTAAAAAATCCACTGCAGTTGTAATCATGGACTGGTAACCATCATGCATGCTTAGTACACCTAAAGGTGTACTCATCAAAGTAACAGATGACTGGTTCACCACCTTGGATGAAATACATGTAAAAAGGTGTAACTAAAGGTGTACTAAGCTGTGCTTAGTGAAAAATCTGTATCAACCCATTTTTGAGATATAGGTACCGAAAAGGTGCCACGTTCACCACAGTGTTATCCTAAGGAAATTTCTCAACTTCAGAATGCCATAACTAGGAACGATGCAAATTTTTATGCCAAACTAGCATAAGTCACTTCTCTGGGACACCCCCTTCTACCCTGCAAATTTCAAGCCAAAAGTCATAACTGTTTCTTTGCAGTGAAGTGGCAAAGAAACAGCAACCTTTAAAAATCCCTGTTGTGAGCTGTCAGAATCCTTGTTCATGAGCCGCATCCCTGTTCGTGAGGTGTCAAAATCCCTGTTCATGAGCTAGTCCCTGTTTGCAGTGAGGCCATTTGGTCCTCAACTCACGAACAAGGATTTTGACAGCTCACAAATGGGGATTGGCTCACCAACAGGGTTCTGACACCTTACGTAACAAGGATTTTGACAGCTTGTGAACAGGATTTTTGGGCCATCTGGTCGTCTCCTCATGAAAAGGATTTTGGCGGCTCACGAACAAAGATTTCCTCATGAACAAGGATTCTCACAGCTCACGAACAGGGTTTTGACAGCTCACGAACAGGAATTCCTTTTGAGATCCCGTTGCGTGAGCTGTCAAAATCCCTGTTCGTGAGCTGAATCCCTGTTTGTGAGGTGTCAAAATCCTTATTCGTGAGAAATCCTTGTTCGCGAGATAGGGCCATCTGGTCATCCCCTCACAAACAGGGATTTTGATAGCTCACGAATAAAGAGCTGCTCACGAACAAGGATTCTGAGTACTCACAAACAAAGATCGGAAGTAGTGGTGAACAAGGATTTAAAAAATTTAAAAAAGGGCATTTTTGAGTGAACTAAAGGAAACCAAAGCCATAGGTTTGTAGAGGGTGTTGCCCTGAACAATACCCATACTTTAATCTCCACAGAAGACATCCCTGGTGCAAGTTACAAGGTTTTGTTTGCCAAAAATTGAAAACAAGATGGCTTCTGAACAAGGTTTTTCATACGAACAGGGATTATACAAATGCCTGTTCGTGAGCTGTCAAAATCCCTGTTCATGAGGCAAATCCTTATTTGCAATTTATATACCTATACAAAAGACTGAACTGAGCATGCTCAAAACCCGAAATTTCTAAATTTAATAACTTTGGAACGGATTAATATTTTGTTCACCAAACCTGTGCTGGCTTGTTCTTTTGGGCAACCTCTTTCTACCCAGAAAAGTTCAGACCAAAATTCCAAACAGAGTGGCCTCAGCGCAATGGGCAAAAATCATCAAAACTGCCAAAACACACTTTTCTCACTATGCGTTCACAAACACCGACATCCGATCGAAATGAAACTTGGCATGTCAAAAGATCTACCCCATGGGACAGTTCTTACCAAATTACATGCAAATCCGTTAAACAGTTGCAAAGGTATTAAAGTGCAAAAGTTGGGGTTTAACATTAAACTACTTACTCAACCCTAACTATAGTGGCGCTACTGCACCACTGTATATGTATTCATTGCAAAAAACTTCATTAATACATCAGTTAGGGTTAATAGTACACAGACGAAAGTTTGGAAATTCAGTGTTAGGGTTACAAACCCCTACCACACATCCCCACCACCCTCCACACACCAACAGGCACCAGGGTATACGTGTGTAAACAAGCTAAGGTGGTGCAATATAGGAGAATGGGGTGAGAGTTAGGTTGATGACCCCAATGCACACCCCAATGCCTGTTGGTGTGTGGAGGGTGATAGGGGTTGGTAACCTTAACACCAAATTTCCAAACTTTAGTCGGTGTACTATCAACCCTAACTGATGCATTAACAAAGTTTTGTGCAATGAATTTATATGTATGAAAACATAAATTGCACATACCCCAGTAACACAAAGCATCATGGGAACCATATGCAAATACAATGAATTAAATTGGACTGGCTCAACTTTTAGCAGAATTGCATGGTGCCGGAAGGCCTTACAATACAATCAGCAAAGGCTGAGAACAGCAGACACAGACATGTGTTATTATCTCATTTGGACTCATCATTGTGCCATATCTGTATCTCAGCCCAGGGAGAGTGAATCAGCCACCTTATAGGATCTTATTTGTTTGGGTCATGGCAGCCCAAAGTAGCAAGAGATGATAATTACAAAGAACCCCACGCAAATGCACTGGGGCATGGGTTATCCATGCATATGCTTCCCTATGATGTGTGCGTTATTGGGTTATGTGCAATTTGTGTTTTCTTTAAA
Organism: Neoceratodus forsteri; assembly: GCA_016271365.2. NCBI lineage: Eukaryota > Metazoa > Chordata > Ceratodontiformes > Ceratodontidae > Neoceratodus > Neoceratodus forsteri. Next base: position 966,376,058 of record CM057449.1, read on the forward strand.
TGTGGCTGTATGGCCAATATCCTCCTGGATAACCCATGTCCCAGTGTAATTGCTCCATATATATATATATATATATATATATATAAAATCAAAAAACTTTAATGCATCAGTTAAGGTTGATAGCACAGCAACAAAAGTATAGAAAAGTTATGTTAGGGTTACCCCACCACCACCCTCCTCCATCTGCCACTGCGAACTTACATCAGTGTGTGCCATGGGGTCGTCAGACCCAACTCTCACCCCTTTCCATGTGTAAGCAAGCTGACATGCTACAGTATTAGAGAATGGGGTGAGAGTTGGGTCTGAAGATGGGAAATGAAAAAAATCAGGGATTTGGGTCTCCAGAGTATTGACGAATCAATGGTGGGGTCTTACTTGGGGTTGTCAAACCTAATGCCCACCACTTTCCCCAGCCCATAGTCTCCTGTCCCAAGCAGAAGGCACAGCTCCAACCTCGTGCCTCACAGTGATGCAGTATATGGACCCTATGTAAACACATCACATTTGACCGCGTCTGGTCAGGGGAGGGGTGGGCACTAGGGTAGACAACCCAAGTAAGACCCCACCACTGATTCGCCAGTACCCCGGAGACCCAATTCCCTAATGTTTTTCATTTTCTGTCTTTGTGCGCTTTGCATTCTACAACCCTAATGTCTGCATTAACGTCATTTTTTTGCAAATAATTTCCCTTCTTTTTGTAATAGTGGAATTGTATCCTCATTTGTGCAGGTCTCTCAGCGACCTGCGCAAAATGAGATAAATACAATATTGGAGACAGTCCTGACTCACTGCATGGGCCCAGCAGGCCACGGCACACATGTCAATTACCTTGTGGGTGAGGTTCCCTGACCCACCACAGGGTGTGGCGTCTACACCAAAACACTGCTTCATCCCTACTCAGGCTGGGGCTGGTGCTGCATGCTGCTGCACCTTCTATATTAGCCTTGTCCCAGTAAAGCGGCTCACTGAGTTAAAACATGAATTCTGCTCACTGTCACAGTAAGGCAGCATGTTCCGCAGTGGTGCAGCGGACATCCCTGCAAACAACGTTACATGATAAATTCTTTGTTTTTTAATATTTTGACCCTAAACTTCCAACATTGTCTTCTTATGACCCCCACCTCATAAACCTCGTAGGTGAAAATTTTCAAATCTGTGCTGAAATGCCATTCCATGCCACAGGTGCGAAAACACATTTCGGACAGGATGTGAAAAATGACAGATGTGTTGTTTAATGAGGTGGTGTAAAATGTTATATTGAAAGTTACCAAAGTTATGCACCTACATAGAAATATTTCAATGAACGCTCAGAACTCTGCTATTTTTTAGGAATTTTTCACCAGATTTTCAACATGGCCTTTTAGACTCATCTCATGAACACTGGTGGTGAAATTTCATTATTCAGTCCCAAAAGGTGATTTCCCACAGCGACCATGAAATCTCCTTTCGGCGGATTTAACAAAACAACAGTGACAGTGTTCATGAGGTGGGGTCCCAAAAGGTAATGTTTGTTTATTTATTTATTTATTTAGTCAATCATAGGAATTACAACCCTTTGAGTCATAGACTCATTTACAAAGGCTCCGGCCAGCATAGTCATACATTCAGAGATAGTACATTAGTGGGAAATCACATTTCAAGTAATTACATATAATAGCCAAGGTGGCTGAAAGTCTATACATGTAGTAGCTAGGGTATTGATGATATTACAGTGGAACAATTATAATACAAGTGCAGCCTCTGGGGCATTGTCGTATAGTAGTAACAGTGATCTATACAATAGTGAGACAACACAGTTTTAAGGAAGTATTTACATATAGTAGCCTGGGTGGCTGTTGACCTATACATTTAGTAGCTAGGGTATTGGTATTAGTATAGGAGGTATAGTTAGTGTAGGTGCAGCCTCAAGGGCATTGTCATATAGCAGAGACAGAGATCAGCAGCAGAGATGTCCTATACAGTTAGTCCTATACAATTGGTGGCAATCTCAATGGGGAGCGGCCATAGTGCAGCTCTGTGCAGGTCAATTAGGAGGATTAGCAGCTGCACTGACATTGACGCAAGGAGAGAATGTGTGTTTTTTTTTTTTAGGATGGTCTTGAAGTGTCCTAGATTTGGAATGGAGGTTACGGCTGGGGGGAGTTCATTGTACCAGGTGGGAGCTCTAAAGGGGAATGATCTCTGAGCAAGGGAAATTTTTGAAGCAAGGGAATGTTGAAAATCTGGTGAGAAAATTCCCAAAATTGGCAAAGTTATGAACATAAGTTCAAAACACCATTGAAATTCATTATACAGCACTTACCTTGATTCCTCAGTTCACAGTTCAGCACTGAAGAGTGCAGATGTGTCTTGGGCCACAGAGGATGGCATTGTACGATCTCCGATGGTAAGTATGGGGTAAGGGGTGGTGGGTGCTCAGTGGGAGGGTCAGGATGGGGGAAGGGATGGTGGCAATGACAAGGGACCGTTTTCTTTCATTTATTTTTTCTTATTCCTCTATTGGGGGAGCTGGCAGGCGGCTATGGCTCCTCCCTCAGTGAGCTCATCTCTCTGGCTCCACATCCCCACACCATTCTCCCCGGGAAATACCCCACCGGTTGCCCCCCTGTGACAGGGCCAGGGTGAGGAGTGTTGACTTCCTCCTCCCCAGATAACCAGCGCTCCAGATTCCGGGTTCGTGGGCACAGGCGGCGATCAAGCCTGCCAGTTCCATTGTTTTGCTTTTTCTCTCCAACCCCACCTTCCCTCTGATATCATCGCGCCTGTGTGCCTTCCCACCTGTATCTCCTTCCAGCTGCCACTAGAGGGCATTCAACGGGCAGGATGGCATTCCCTTCCTCTCCAAGAGAGGAGAGTTGTCCTCTGGACACTCAATCATCTCTCACCCCTGCAGACCCCCTGTGGCCCAGGCTCATTTCCGGACCCAGGTCACCAGCGTGGCGTGAGGTGTGGTGTCCAATGCCTCAACCTCCAGTGCCACTGGGCTGGTCTCTTTTTTTTCCTTTTTAACATAAAAAAAAAAGACCGCAACTATGGCACCTGAGGGTTGTGGTGCTGGGCGCCACACCTTGTGCCACCAGGAACCCAGGTATGGGAGCAAGCCTGGCTGCCAGGGGGTGGCTGTGGGGGGAGGGCGAGGAGTCAGGATTTAGTAGCCGCCAGGCAGCTCTCCTCTCTGGGGAGGGACGTGAGGTTTCCCCAACTCTTGGCTGCCACCCAGTGGAGGCTAGGTGGCAGTGCCATGCTGTGGGGAACCTAGACGCTAAGTCAGGAGGGCATATGGGACCGTCACTGGAGCTGCATAGCATTTGTGCACCTCCACGCATGTGTGCGACCGCATTCTGGGGTCCCGGGAACAAGGGGAGAAAATAGAAATACCATGGCTCCCCCACTTGCCGTAAGGTGGGAGTGGTAACAGGGGAGCACCAGGCTAAGTTTAAAAAATAAATAAATAAATAAATAAAGGAAAAAGACATTGTGGGACGGTTTTTACTTTGCAGGGACTTAATAAATAAATAAAATTATGTTAGAACACTGGAGGTGGGCTCCCAGTGTCCCACACTTGTTAATGCCAACATGAGATTGGCCCCCAAAGCTGGCAACTAATAAATAAAACAAGGGGCTATGGGGGTGACATCTGACACAGGGTGGGGATCCTGGTGTCGAATTATTATACATAAATACATTTTTAAAAATAATATAAAAATAAATACAGTGCCACTGGGGATTGGGGACTTGTAAGTAAACAACAGCTGTGTCATATAATGCAACCAGCTGTTTTCATACATTATCGGCACATACATCATTCCTCAGTTAACGGTTCGACTTTGAAGCGCAGATGTATCTCAGTCCACAGGTGATGACAACATATGACCCCAGCAAGTAAGTATAGGATATGGGGTGGGGTGGTGGGTGCTCAGTGGGAGGATCAGGATGGGGGGGGGCGGTGTTGATGACTAAGGACTTTTTTCAGGTTAAAAAGGAAAAATACATCATGGAACGGTTTTCTACTTTGCAGGGACTTAATAAATTATTTTAGGACACTGGGGGTGGGTTCCCCAGTATCCCACATTGCTGGGGAGGAGGACTTATTAATGCTGACACGGGGATTGGGCCCCCCGATGTTGGCAACTAATAAATAAAACAATGGGTGATGGTGGGGGGGCATCCGACACCAGGGGTAGGCATCCTGGTGTTGGATTATATAATATAAATAAAACAAGTAATAATATAAAGAAGTAAGTACACTGCCACTGGGGATTGGTTCCCCCTTGTGTGCAGATACAGTTGAAGATGCAGCACAGTCAGGATGGCGGGGCTACAATGACAGTAGCCCCGTCCCTGACCTACGAGTTACAAAAGCAGCAGCAGTTGCACTATACAACACAACTGTTTAAGACAGCTGTGTCATATAGTGCAAGTTGTTGCTTTCGAAAAAATTCAGTTATGAATAGAACGTTGATTTTTTTTTTTATTTGCACATGCTCAGAAACTGAACATTTTTATTACATATATTTTTTTTTATTATAACCTTCTTTATTGGATTATAACAAGTTTCATACAAGCAAACACTAGTCCTAGGCAAGCCCAGGATCCACAACCCAAAACTGGTTGTGTAACCTATGTACAATAGCAACTATTTACATGCACAGCCATGGGATGTCCCTCTGTACATAAAACCAAACCTATTCATAGCTATATCTTCAAAAGGCATCGTCATTTAGAACAAATAGCACTGGTAGGTGACAGATCTACACTACTAGCCACATTACCACTATATTATTAACTTCAGGCCACCTACATTAAACACAGAACATTCTGGAGGTAGTCCCCCGCTGTGCCCCTGGAAAGAGAAAGAGTCCCCCATACTTAAACCCTGGCAGACCAAGGCCTTTATTCCATTACCAAGTCCCGATATGTGTTACAGCCAAAAACCGGTCCCTAATAGTTACATCTTTTGACCCTGAAAACAATCCACCGAATACTACATAATTCTGTACTATTCATATCTAATGCTCATCACAACCCGACAGACAGAGCTGGGTTTGGCCATTGCCTATCTGTAATAGATAGATAGCCTCTAGAGTCGACCACCTTTTATTATACAGCCCTTTCTTACCCTCCAAACACATGAACCTCTTTATTCTTCCCAAAACCCATAAAAGGTCTCTCACCCACTGTACATATCCATATTTTTGTTCATCCTTCCAGTGTTTTAAAATAAAGGACTTGACTATTGCCGGCATCAAGGATATGTGATACTTGGGTGTGACACCTGTTATATGCGACATATCACCTAGTATACAAATATTGGGTAGTATAAAATCAGAATTGGTCCAACATAGGGTCCATGTGCTGTTTAATTTCCTCCAGAGTGGGCTTATCTTACTACAGTCCCACATAACATGTAGAATGTCACTGGACTCCAGTTTCGCATCTGAAACACAGGTCTGTCTGTCTCAGCTGCCTATCGATAGTTTTTAGGAGTATAATAATATTTGAGGCAATAAAGAACTGCATAGTTCTATATCTGGGTATAGGTACATATTTAATACACTTCCAGATAACCTCCCAAGCAGGCTGTTGGGGGCCAATATTCTATCCCAACCTAGAACCCTTGTTGGTAAGTTCGGACTAAAATATTCTAGTAGCACCTTATAGACCTTTGACAAGGGCTAGATAGGGATCTATCATATTCAGATACTCCCAGGTGAAGGCGTTAACTGGAGGATCTCTAACCTTTCCTCACCCCTTCCAACATTTTAACAAGCTGTAGTCTTATAAAGAAGTGAATTGCATCACAACCCACCGGAGAGACACTTTATTGTCTTTTATAACATCTTTTAGCATCAGTCACTCCAACTGATTACTCCAGCGTTTTTGTAATTACATGACCCCCAATCAATAAATTGGGATTGCCCAGCACAGGCTGTTCCCAGGTCTTCATTTGTTCCCTTCTCTGAGCAGGAGTAAGATACAGCCACCAGGCCATCGCTGTCTTAACAATTGGAGTCATAGCTGCTTTTTTGAGGCATCCTCCTAAATTAGAAAACAGCAATGCCTCCGGAGATAAATTCAGTTCCTTTATTAACTGTCTCTCTATCTGGAGCCATATTGGTGTATATAACTCTCCCTCCTCCTTTCTTCCCCAGCAAATCATGAGACCCAGCTGCCCAGCCACATAGTATAAGTGAAGATCAGGCAGCTTAATCCTACCCATTTTATATGGCAAGCACAGGATACTATGTTTTTTCCTAGGGGGCTTGGAATTCCACAAGAACGCAGAGAGTAACTTTCTAATTTTAATGAACCAAACTTTAGGGATTATGTATGGGGCTAAATAAACTGGATGTAGTATCCTCGGCAGTAGATTCATCTTGATTAGTCCCATTCTCGCTGCAAAATTTAAGGGTAGTTTATTCCATCGAAGTACATCCCCCTAAATGGGTGCCAAAACCCTTTCCATATTCGTTGCTGCCCATCTTCCAAATGCGCAGTGACCCATATACCCAAATATTTAATCTTATCCCTCCAACTTATTTGCAGCAGTGCAAAATCGGACCTATAAACATGCAGAGTCAGAGGGAGAATCTGAGTCTTATTCAAATTTAAGTTATAATTCAAACTCTGGAGAATCGCTCTATAATTTCCACTGATCTTTGAAAACTTTCTGCGGGTCCTGTAAGTGCAGCAATATATCGTCAGCAAAACAGAATTTCAACTCCTACCCATAGTTGTGATCCCCTTAACATTGGCATCTGTGCTAATGGCAATTAGCAAGGGCTCCAGGTAAATATTAAATAAAATTGGCGAGAGGGGGCATCCCTGTCTAGTCCCATTTTTAACCTGGATCTCCTGTGAAATATATCTGCTACACAATACTCTAGCCGTGGGGGCCACATATAAATTTTTAATGCCTCTGAGAAGGCCTTCAGGGAATCCTATCCTTTCCATTGTGGCAAAAAGAAATGGCAGGGAGACCCTATCGAAAGCCTTCTCTGCATCAAGAGATATCAAGTCTAATGAGAGTTGGGAATCTGGAGCATAGCTGAGTATATGGTGAAGTTTCCTGAATGCATCATGCGCCCCCCTCCGTGGCATAAATCCTACCTGTTCTGGGCTAATTAGATGTGGAGCGACCTTCAATATACGGTTAGCAATAATCCTAGTCAAGATCTTTATGTCCTGATTCATTAGAGCAATAGGTCTGTAGCTGCCAGGCAAATCCTTTGGCTTGTCTGGCTTGGGGACCAACGTAATATAAGCTTGATATAGTGGAGGGTGGATCACACCTTCTTGCATTATGTTACTAAAAGTTCCTTAAGAATGGGCAATATAGTGCCGAGATGCACCTTATAAAATTTAGCCGTGAGGCCATCCGGCCCTGGCGCTTTGACCATGGGCAAAGCTTGAATCACTTCTACTACCTCACCTTCACTTATTGGGGCAGCCAGTTCTCCAATCTGATCTGGGCACAACACCGGCAGTGGGATACCATCTAAAAATGCCCTAATTTCCTTCTCCCCACCCACTTATCGTAATTGATAGATTTCTTGGTAATATGAGGCAAATGCGTCCACCATTTTCTGCGGATCCGTAGTAACCATCCCATCATACTTTATGGCAGTGACTGTTCTAGAGGCTTCCCATTCCTTAACCCTAGCTGCAAGTAAATGCCCAGGCACATCCCTTGCAGTAGATATTTAGCCTGAATCTTTTCTAGCCCAAATTCATCTTTACTATATTGAATATCCTCCATTTCCTTTGTAGACTATGAAGTTCAATGTCTATTTCCTGAGGTCCCTTCCAGCGGGGTCAGGGACTGAACAGCCCCACTAAAAACTCCTCTTTAGCTCGTCTCAATCTTTCTCCTCAGTGCATAACCCTGTGCTATACCAGCATATAAAACCTTACAAGTTGGCCAGGCCAGGGATCTATTCTGTAATGTAGGTAGCCGGGTCTGAATTATTTCCAGAATGGCGTCCTCTAGTTTAGTCTTAAGAGTAGTCTCTGTCAATAAGAAGTCACTCAACCTCCACCTAAATGGCCTAGCAGGCGCGGTTATTAGCTCCCAAGTCAACTGGATGGGGGCATGATCCGATAGCATCCTACATTTAGTCGTCACCTCTTTAACCTCCCTAAGTGCCTCCCTATTTACCAGAAAAAAATCAGTTCTAGAATGACTCTTGTGGGCTGCTGAATAGAATGTCATATTATCTCCTCCTATGGAGAGAGCCCGGAGAGGGTCTACCAAGGCTGTAACCTCCAGCATTCTAATCATAGCCTCCTGGGCCTTAGATACAGGCCCTCTGGATGGTGAGTCTATCCTCCCAGTTATTTAGACAAAGGTTCCAACCCCTCAGTAGTATAATAGAATGTGGAAAATAAAGCAATATCCGCTTTCTAATGATGCAAAAATTCCAGGTTAGAAGGAGCTGGGCCATAAATGGAGGTGACTAACAGTTCTATACCCAGAATATTACCCAAAAGAAAAATCCCTCTACAATCTTTCCTTACTGTCACCTGCGCTATGTCATAAGGGCAGTTTTTCCCAATTAAAATTGCAACGTCCCCCGACGCCGGTTCCTTACCTACCCCAAATACCTGGCCCACCCACATCCTCCTAAGGGAACTCAACTCCTCTGTCAACAAGTGAGTCTCTTGTAAAGCGCATATGGGCTCCATCTGTTCAGTATGCTTCAGAATTACTGTTCTTTACTGTGCCTCAAGACCTTTTACATTCCATGATATAATTTTAACACAAGTCATCTTACTGTTTGTAGAACTGGTACAATCCATCTTTTTAACTCTCGTATGGTCTGCATCACCCTCTTATTCCTATTGAACTCTCTCTCTTCCAAATCCCTTTAACCCACCCAACTCCCCTTCCCGATCCCTAGATTGACCTCCTATATAACATTGATCCATGGACGAGCCATTTCCGTGCACTCCCAAGCCCTACAGGCTACTAAAATAGCTAAGTACCCCACCCCTCCCATAGACCTTTAGATCAGTCCCATCCCCCAACAGCACACCCCTAATTATATAATTCACCGCGAAGCCACTCTTCCTCATAGGCCCATCCCATGTGCCTCATATCCCCATCTACCTATATAAATTGTGCTGCCTGATAAACACCTTTATTCCTTCGTTTACCCTGATTAAAGATAATTTAGGCCACCAAGTCAGGACCCCAGCTCGTAAACCTCCCCAAAGAAGAGGAGCCCCCTACAAGCTAAATAGAGTGTGTGCCCACCGTCATCATTGAAATATTAACTTCCACCCTCCTTCCTAGTGGCACACTGTCAAAGCCTGGAGTCCCACCTAAAGGGAAGGCATAGAGACCCTGACTTGCCTGCTAGTTAGGGTAAGCCCAACTCTTAAAATAATAAGTCAGTTATCGCGCTTGATCAGGACAATAGAGCAAAAGATTAGGGGTTAACCCCTGTAGCACAGATAAAGATCCATTCAGATTCGAAAGAACAAGAAGAAGAGAAAAAAACAAAACAAAAGGGGTAGGCTCATTTCTAGATCTTACCCCACACATAGCCTCCTTCCCTCAGTAGTCTCAGACTGCCCCACCCCATTCTCCCACCCAACAAGTAACCCAAAAGGAGCCCCAAAACGCTGTTGCAAAAACCTCGCAAAAACAATTGCATCTCTCTTCATCTCTCAAGTCCCAGTTCTACAGAGCCATATCAGCTCACCACTTGTCTGCAAGAAACTCAGGTTATCGACTGGAATAATGTTGGAAGTTCACTCTGCAAACCCTCCAGGGCGTCTTGTGCTGTCAGATATCTTTTCTCCCCGGCTTGCAACCGCACAGATAGAGTAGCAGGATATTGCATCCGAAATTTAATTCCAGCTAGATACAGCTTTTTCTGTATCTCGGAGTATTCCTTCTGCTTCTCTCTCACCGATGGCGTCTGGTCTTGAAATAACCAGATAGACGCTCCATTCCACTGCAAAGCTTTGTTTTTCCTGGCACAGGCAAGCACATGCGATTTTTCCTTATAATTCAGGAACCTCATAATTATAACTCTGGGTCTCGCCCTGGGGCATCTCTCAGCACCCTGTGTGCTCTTCCAGATTATAGGCCTCCCAAACGGTGTAGGGCCCAATAACTTAAGGAGGAGATCTTGTAGAAAGGGAACACAGTCCAGCCTTCAGCCTCTTTCAGGTAACCCAGCCAGGATAAGGTTGTTCCTCCTGCTTGAATTCCTGATCCTCCAAGCGCCCTCGAGTTTTAATTTGCTTACGGGCTATCACCATCTCTTGCTCCATAGTCAAGACTTTCCTTTCTTGTGAGGAGACCTAGCTTCCACATCCCCATCCTTTGGGCCAATGAATGCAGCACTGGCTTAACAGTGGCAAAATCTGTCACCAGCCCCTGCAAGAGTTGCTTTATCTCCAGCAGATCGTCGGAATTCTTACATTCACCTCCGTTTCCATCCCTGTGCTCCGCTTGCTCATCTGGTACCGGCGACTGAGGCTTCGGTCGCTTAACTGCTGGTGATCTCGCTGATAGGGGCTCATTGACCTCGGGCTCCATCCTACTGCGAGAATGCGGCCTGGCACAACCGCAGAGAGCGCAATGCTGGGTGAGAGAAGTTCACCTGCAGTTACCGCAACTCGTGATTTTTCCAGCGAGGGACGACAAGCGAGCACTTCTCCATGTTAACTGGGGTAAGGAAAAGCGATATATCCCGTTGGGGGTGGTTTGAAATACAATTTAAGCTAAGTAGGGCCTAGGAGCAGCACAACCGACGTCCTCTCACGCCCGGCTCATCACGTGATCTCCCTTTTTATTACTGTACATATTTTAATAACTACTTAACAGCTGGACCTAAAAACCACAAAAGCACATACCTTTGACCAAGCTTTATCAAACCTGAAAGTTTCAGGTTTCAAAGCCTCCAATTTTTTTAGTTGTCCGATGGCAAAAAAAAGTCTTAAAAGTTTCAAAAATGGAGACTTTTATGTTCATTTGCACCTCTGTAACTTTGCCCCCACTGATTCGATTTAGCATTAAGAGACCCTGGCACAGAGGCTTTGCTTTCCAAATTTCATGTAAATCAGCTGAAAGGGGGCAACATGATTAAGGTGCAAAATTTGAGTTTAACATAGAAATGCTTACTCAACCTACACACAGGCATGACCGCACCTGTATAATATATACTAATGATCTGGGAGATGATCGGAGATGTCAAATTCCACTGCTGCGCAGATGATGCAGTATTTTATTTTTTATTTACTATGCTTTCTAGTACTCTGGCAACAACCCATTCAGCCCCCACTGGCGGACCCTGAGGACACCCACTCACAATACCCCCTGGACTACCCCCCCAAGGCGGAGCCTCCGGAGCCCTCTTTGACTTGGCCCCATCGGATCGAAGTGTCGGTTGTGGCAGGGACCAGAATCTGTTGTGGGCTGGGAGTGTCAGGCCTTGGGGAGGATTTTTTCAACTGTGGTGGTGTTGGGGGGTCTGTTGCCAGCAGCGTTACCACATTACTGTGTGTCCCACGTGCCCCCCAGAGAGCAGTACTAGCTAGTGCTCTCGATAATGGTGCATCCATGGTCACCCAGGAGCACTGAACTGGAGGCACTCTATCCCCCACTCAGATATGGAGAGCGTGCTATGGTCGCTCAATCCACCCCTGCCCCGGCCAGCCCTCGAGCATCCCGAGTCTATTTCCGAACCCGGGACCCCCATGCGGGCAGTAACTCTTTTCGCTGAGCCGGTGGGCTGGCACTATGATACAGTATTATATGCAACCAAACTTGTTAGAAGCTTTACATGGCCTCCAGTCTGCTTTCAATATTTTCCAGCTAAAACTGTGTTCTTCCAAGCTCCTTCTTAATGCCGAAGAAACAAAATATATGATTCTAGGGACATGGATATGTTGTTCATCCACACCTACTGGCAGGTATCCTTGCCGCTTTAAATCTTGCCGGAAGGTCTTCAATCTGGCTCCTCCCACCCACCTGGGTGGTAAAACTCTCAGCTCCGCCCCATGACGCCAGATCTTCCTTACCGCTTGGAAGCTCAGGTTCCCTCCTTAACGCTCTGCGTATAAGACTGGTTCCTATTTCTTCGGTTTACCCGAAATTACTTTCAAGGTTTTCAAGACTTCGGTCACTTTCTACTTCGCTGCGATGGACAAACCGACTCTCGCTTTTCTGGAGGTGCCCATGCGGCAGAAGATGTCTCGACGGACCCGCACTCCACGCATGCCTACTGCTTGGGCCTTGGGCACGACCACGCAGGCTTCATGACCTGTGCTCTTCTTTTTCGGCCTACGCCCTGAAGACCATGCCACCTGTTTACAACTTGGGCGACCTGAAAATGTTATCCTCCGCAAAGTCAAGGAGGTCGGTTGGCGGTTTCTGCGGCAGCGGGCTCATGGAACAGCTTGAGCATTTATCCCGCTCTCCCTGGGATCCTCCTATTCAGCTTCTTTTAAGGAGCTCTGTCTCTCCCTCTCCACTAAGGGAGAGGGACCAACATCTTCAGGGCCTTCCTCTCGGTCCAAGAAGAAGGACCACAAAGGTAAGTCCCTCCGTCGACGCTCTTGGGAGCGGGAGAGGTCCCTCTCACCGAGTAGTCGACCATCGACTTCGGTCGATCCTTCGGCTTCGGCCACTGGCTTCACGGTGTCCCCGTCAGGTCAGTTGACCGAGACTCCCGTCGACGCAGTCGAGATTTTTCTCGACCCGTTGGATGGGCTGTCGACCGGTGAAGCCGAAAACCCTCACTCCCCGGTTCCCCCGGCGGTGGTTGAGGTGTCCGTGGACTTGCCCGTGCCTCCGGTTCCGGAGTCCACGGTTGAGCCCTCCGAGCCGAGGGGAAGGCGGGTTTCCCCCGCCCTCCTCCCCGTAGCCTCCTCCGTCACAGGCAGTCTCGGTCTCGGCACCGTGGCAAGCGGCGCCGCCGCTCGTCCTCGGACAAGGGGAGGCTTTGACGTAAGTTGTGTCGACGATACGAGGACCTCATGTGGCAACAGCTTCTTCTGTCCAGGAGCAAGCCGATGTCGTCTCCTTCCCGCTATCAAGTGGCTGTCACCGAGTGGCCAAGCAACCCTCGCCTTAGCCGAGGCGCCTGCTTCAAGCCTGTTGCTCAGCCGAAACCGGCTGCCCCACCAATTCCGGTGGAACCTCCGCCTCCATAGCCGTTGTTTGAGGCTCCGACCAAGAATTCTCGGTCGGCCCAAGGTCTGCCCCATAGGCTGTCTGTCACCCCCACTCCCGATCGCCCTCGGCAGGTGGAGGGTGGCTCAGGCCCAAGGCAGCTCTTTGAGGACTCTTCTGAGTCCGACGACGATGCCTCCCTGTTCTACAGGCGGGTCGACTTGGAGTCCTCGGGAGGTCAGTCACTGGATGATAGCCCTTCGTCCTTCATGGGTTTGCTTAGGCTCATCTCGGAATCCACCGGGATGCAGCTCGAGCCCATATCCAAGCGGGCCAAGTGTCCCCTCACGGAGATATTGGACCAGGGGATTCTCCTACGGAGGCCTTTCCGTGGCTGAGGCCATTGTAGGCCCGGCCTTGGAGCTCTGGCAGCGCCCTGCTTCCTGCCCTGCGCCTTCAGCCAGGATGGCAAGGATGTACGCGGTCCCTACCAGTTCCCTGTCTGGTTTCTCGGAACACCCCTCAGCCGAGGGTTAGTTACCGACAGCGCTTTTCGGCGTGCGGAAATTCCAGGGACGTGGACAAACCTCCCGACAAGGAGTCCAAGAAGTTGGACTACGTCTCTGGCGAAAAGTCTCGCTTCTTCCTCCCTTGGCCTTCGTCCAGGCCAGCTCGGCGCATACTGATGGCACATTTTTCTCATGCCCTGTTGGGCTCCCTGGACGAGGTAGTCCCTCCTCTCCTGGCTGACCTGCAGACTACGGTTAAGCAGGTGCGGGACCAGGGCAGGGCAGTGGCCAAGCAGCAACTTCAGACTGCTTTGGACATCGGTGACTCATGCGCCAGGTCAGTAGCGGCTGCAGTGGCTATGCGCTGTCGGGCATGGCTGAGGATATCCACCTTCACAGCGGATACCCAGCACAAATTGGCGGATGTCCAGCACAAATTGGCGGATGTCCCCTTTCTGGGGACCGACCTTTTCGGCCTTGGAGTGGAAGGCCACCTCCAGAGGATCGAAAAGTCCAATGCCACTTTGGACTCGGTCTCATCCGCCCAGAGGGACAAGGGCCGCAGACCGCAACCCAAGCCCTTTCATCCGTCTGCGCCCGCGGCACGTCCGGCCCAGCAGCATCAGGGCCAGCAGGCTCGCGCTTGGCATCCCAAACCCGAGCCCACGGCTTCCACCTCCAGGAAGCAGGGAGGTAGAGGCCCAGGAGGTCCCTCGGCCGGTCCCTCCTCCAAGCCTGCACAGTGACGGGTTGAGGGGTGTCGCCCCCAACCTCGTCACCTCACCCCAGGTTCCCCCATGGGGGGACGGCTCCGCCACTTCCTTTCTGCCTGGTCTGCTATAACCACAGACCGGTGGGTGTTGGAAGTGGTAAGAAAGGGCCTGCCTCTGGAGTTCGAGCAGGCCCGCCCTTCAACCGTCACCCCAGGGGGCCTCGATCTGCAGCCTCGCTGTCGCTCGCCAAGTCATTATCACTCTGCTTCTCAAGAAAGAGGTGATCAGAGAGGTGATGACCTCCTCAGACCCGGGTTTGTGTCCCGTACTTCCTGGTCCCAAAACAGACGGGGGCTGGCGCCTCATTCTCGACCTACCACCTAAACAAGTTCCTAAGTTGTCTGACCTTCAGGATGGTCACTCTGGCTCAGATAATACCATCCTTGGAACGCGGCGTGTGGTTCTGCTCTCTGGACCTGCAGGGCGTGTTTTTCATGTCCCTATCCGTCCGTCTCACCAGAGATTCCTCGCTTTCGAGCGGAAGGATCCCTTTTCGAGTTCCGAGCCATGCCCTTCGGCCTGTCTCTTGCACCCAGGGTCTACACCAAATACATGGCAGTGGTGACAGCATTCCTGTGGTGCTGAGGGGTCCGGGTGTACCCTTACCTGGATGATTGGCTGATAGCAGCCCCCTCCAGACAGGAGGTGGAGCGGTCCAGAGATCTGGCCCTCCAGGTTTGCTCTCAGGTCGGCCTCCTCATCAACAAGGCCAAGTCGGAACTCGAACCGAAGCAGGTGATTCTCTTCATCGGGGCAGAGCTTGACTCTCTTTGAGCCAGAGCATGGCTCCCGGCGGACAGGGCCGAGGTTCTTTCCTCCTTTGCCCGATCATTTCTGGTTGGGCAATCGCGCCCTGCCCGGGACTTCCTGCGCCTCCTGGGTTGGGCCCGCTGGAACATGCGCCCCCTTCAATGGGGGCTGGCCAGCCAGTGGTCTCAACGCTGCGATCCATTGGACCAGCTAGTGACGGTAACCCAGGGGTTGTGGAACACTCTCCAGTGGTGGATCGTTCCAGCTCATCTGCAGGAGGGCATCCCGTTTGTTCACCCCGAGCCGACGGTCTCTTTATCGACCGACGCCTCTCTGATGGGTTGGGGTGCCCATCTGGGGGAGCACAGAGTGCACGGCCTCTGGTCCCCGCGGGAGTCCCGATGCCATATCAACCTGCTGGAGCTCCGAGCGGTCCGCCTAGCTCTCACCGCCTTCGCTCCGTTTCTACGGGGTTAAGTGGTTCAGGTCCAGACGGACAATACCACGACCATATACTACCTAAACCGCCAGGGTGGGACCCGCTCCATGCCTCTGTGCAAGGAAGCTCTCTGCATTTGGTCACTCGTGCGCAGCCTGGAGGCGGATCTCCTAGCCATTCATGTGGCAGGAGCCTCCAACACCCTGGCCGATGCCCTAAGCCAGATAGGGGCTGTGTCCCACGAGTGGTCTCTCCTGCCGGAGGTAGTACAAGATCTGTTCTCCCACTGGGGCACACCTCAGGTGGATCTGTTTGCCTCCAGGGAGAATGCGAAGCTGAGGCTGTTCCATGCCCGCCCCCCTCAGCAAGGCTCGCTGCAGGGGGATGCCTTCTCGAGGCCATGGACCCCGGGCCTCTTCGCCTTTCCCCATTTCCTTGATCCACAAGGTGCTTCTCAAGGCGAGGAGGGACAAGGCGCAGGTGATTCTGGTAGCCCCAGACTGGCCCCGCCAATGCTGGTATCCAGATCTCCTCAGCCTCAGCTCCAGGCTCCCGAGGCAGTTTCCAGCTCGCCCGGACCTGCTTTCCGTCCAATCAGGGAAGGTGTTCCATCTGGACCTTCAATCCCTGCACCCGGCGTGACCTGGTTCCTGAACGGCTAGAGTTCCAGGCCTTGGGTCTTTCCGACGAGGTCCTCAATGTAGTTGAGGCATCCCGTAAGGAGTCGACCAGGAAATGCTATGCCTTCAAATGGAAAAGGTTTTCCATTTGGTGTCAGGGCAAGGGCCTGGACCCTTCCACCTGTTCCTTGGCAAGCATCTTGGACTATTTATGGTCCCTTTCTCAGCAAGGGCTCAGGTCGACGACCCTAAGGGTGCACCTGGCAGCCATCTCCGCTTACCAGGCGCGGGCCGGGAAGCAGTTGGTGGCGCAGGAGAAGGTGGTCTGGCGCTTTTTCAAAGGCCTTGATCACATTTCCCCTCCGGTGCGAGAACCTTCACCTCCGTGGGATCTACTGCTGGTACTGGCAAAGCTCATGGGCAAGCCATTCGAACCAATGCACAGGTGTGATCTCTCACCTGTCGTGGAAGACCGCTTCTTGGTGGCTATTTGTTAGCCAGAAGGATGGGAGAGCTCCAGGCGCTTTCCATTGAGTCTCCTTACCTGGTCTTCCACAGGGACAAGGTTGTCCTGCGCCCCCAACCGAAATTCCTTCCGAAGGTGGTGTCGGAGTTTCACCTTAACCAAGGGTTGACTCTGCCGGTGTTCTACCCCAGTCACACCTCGGAGGCCGAATATAGGCTCCATACTCTGGACCCTAGAAGGGCGCTCGCTTACTATAAGGAGCGCATGGCTGAAATTTGGGGAGAGGTTCGCCAGCTGTTTGTCACCTACACTGAAGCCGCACCTGGCAGACCTGCAGCCAAGCGGACGATAAGCAGGTGGGTCACCTCCTGCATAGATCTCTGCTATAGGTTGGCGGGCATGGAGCCTCCCAGAGGGATAAGAGCTCATTCTACCTGCCATACCGCTGCATCAGTGGCTGCTTCCAGGGATGTCCCTATCCAGGAAATCTGCAGGGCTGCTACCTGGAAGTCAGCACACACCTTCATCACCCACTACCACATCGACCTTGAGTCACGCTGGGATGCTGGTTTTGGGGCCTCGGTTCTCCAGTCTCTTTTCCTAAGTAGGGGGTGTGCGTCTTGCCTCCCTCCTCCCGGAGAACTGCTAGGAGTCTGCCAATAAGTGTGGATGAACAACATATCCATGTCCCTAGAAATACAGGTTACTCACCTGTAACAGGAGTTCTAGGAATAGTATATGTTGTTCATCCTACATTTCCACCCGACCTCCTCAAGCTCGAGCACAACCCTGAGCTTCCAGCCCGGCCAGATCTGGCGTCATGGGGCTGGAGCCGAGATACCACCCGGGTGAGTGGGAGGAGCCAGCTTGAAGACCTTCCGCAAGATTTAAAGCGGCAAGGATACCTGCCAATAAGTGTGGATGAACAACATATACCATTCCTAGAACTCCTGTTACAGGTGAGTAACCTGTATTTTTGTCCTCAGTAATGAGCAGTTGTCTGACCTCTTCACTCCTGGTATTCTTTCCTATTAGGCAACAGAATGGAACTGGTAGAGATGTCCAGATACCTAGGAATATGGCTAGATAATTAACTTTCCTTCAGCACCCATATAGATAATTTATATAAGAAGCTTAGGCCAAGTCTGGTCTTCTTTTTCCAAAATAAATTCAGTTTATCCTTAGATGCCCGCAGAAGCCTGGCGAGGCTACATTCTTACTCCTGCTCAGCTACAGTGATTTTATATATAGGGGTGCTGCTGGCCAACTTGCCAAACTGGATGTCCTGTATCATAGGGCACTTAGGTTCATTGTTGGGCTTCCTACAAGAACCCATCGCTACACCCTCTATGCATCTGTTGGCTGGCCCTCCCACACCACCAGGCACCTCAGAAACCTTTATCTGTGGACCTATAAAACCCTTATGAATGACATACTCCAGTATATCTCTGACCTTATCAGTATAGTCTGTTGTATAGACAACCTGAGATAATGCAACCATATGTTGTTAGAAATGCCGAGCTGCATCTAAATATGGGAAAATAGCCTTCAGATGGCTTGCCCCCAAATACTGGAATACACTTCAGGTCTCTCAAACTGAATTATGTTGTGAGCCTAAGTACCTTCAAATCTCTGATCAGTACTGCTCTGATAACTGTACTTGCTCCTAGTATTGGCTGCTACTGTTGATTACTTTTAGAGCACTGCTTTATTGTTTTATTGTTTCCCCCAAATATAATCAGCCCTGCTCTTTTATCATTTTATGCAATATATTGTATGTTTTTTTTTGCCTCTGTTTTGTGCCTTTTACTATTGCTATGACCTAGCAGACTATGCACTACAGTAATTTATATTATTCCTCAATCTGTATACGTGTCAACCACTGTTTCTTTTTTCCCTTGTATTGTGCTGTCCTAACCAGGACCTCCTTTCAAATGAGCTTTGCGTACTGGAGCTTTCCTCGTAAAACAAATAAACTAAAATGAAATAATATATGTACCCATATATTTTATATGCTACTTACCTTTTACCAGAAAGAAATCTGATGAGGGGAAGTAATATTTTTGTGCTGTGAACCTGCCCTTTGCTCTACTACTCCTGGTGAGGCAGTTGTTCTAAGACATAGCTACATTCTACACCACAAGGCATAGATCATCTGGTGCAGAAGACAGAAGCAAAATGAGATTAGACACTGGAAGAATCTGTCTTGAAAAATGATGAGTTGGACCCAGACAGGAGTGAGGTATTCATTTTACTAGGGTCAAGAAATGGCATGTAAGGTTGTGTTTACAGACCTTTCAGGTGGTGAGACCTACGCTGAAGTTATTTCCTTTCCTGCATCAGACAGCACATATAACAGAGGAGACTGATTTCTTTTTTTTGTTTGTTTGTTTTGTTATGTTGAGGTTCTTTTTCCCTGGTTAGTAGGTTATTGCAGGGATATACTCCATTCACAGGGATATACCCTGGTCAGGCTGAACTCGGTTGTCGTACTTGGTTTTTCTCTACCCAGTTTATCCTCCCTCCTCCCTGGCAGGAATGAGTGCCTGTATCAGCCGCACACAGCTGCAGTGCTCCACATGTGGTAGGAGCAAGCTCTCTGACTCAGCCGCAGGGGTTATCTTGGTGGCGCAGTTCGCTGCCAACCCTTTCCGACCGGGATGCATTTGCCAGTTGTCTCAGCCATGGCCTGCCTCCTGCCACGACTTCCCGGGTCCGGCTCTGAACCCAGGTTGTCCTAAGTAGCTCAAAAGTATGCACCTTTGCCAACCAGACCATGAGGGAATTGAGGACTCCCAGTCAAATGTTGCTACATGAACCAGATGGACTGCTGAGAATAAGTCTGAGCTAAGTTTTTTTCTTGTCACACAGATTGGATAGTGCAGGTAACGTTCTCCCAAGTTAAACTTTATTCGGTGCCTGGTTAAGATTGGCAAAAGATTCCAAGTTACATTCACCAGGAGAACTGGTGGGACTTCAGAGACTTAAGACTTTAGTTAATTGCATTATTTCTCCCTTTCTCTGCTACACATGCTGCAGGGGTGGGTGGGAGGAGTGTACGCATTATGCCATTC
Source organism: Neoceratodus forsteri (assembly GCA_016271365.2). Classification (NCBI taxonomy): domain Eukaryota; kingdom Metazoa; phylum Chordata; order Ceratodontiformes; family Ceratodontidae; genus Neoceratodus; species Neoceratodus forsteri. The sequence goes on from CM057449.1 coordinate 966,395,818, forward strand.
AGTACTGGTCACTGTAATTGTTAATTTGATCAATGTTTATCAAGTAATGTTTACATAGAAATATAGAAACTGACAGCAGATGAGGACCCCTAGGCTCATCCTGCCTTGCCCTTACCCTACCTATATTAGCAGCCGTTGACCCTACTTGGCCATCAGCTTTAGCCATGCCTTCCCACCTCTAGGGTTCCCTTATGCCTGTCCCATGCATGCTTAAATCCTTTCATTGGGCTTGCTCTCAACACCTCCTGTGGCAGGCTATTACATACATCAACCACCCTTTCCATAAAAATTAAATTTCCTCACATTTCCCCTTATCTTACCCCCCTCCAATCTCACATCATACCACTGTGTTGTGATACTTTTCCTGTATTGAAAGATGTCACCCCTTGCACCTTGATTATGTCTTTAAGATACTAAAAGGTTTCTATCATGTCTGACCACCCTCCTTTCCTTCTGTGAATACATGTTGCAGTCCTTAATCTCTCCTTATGTGTTTTCTGGTGCAGCCCTGTACCATCTTAGATGCCCGTCTCTGAACTGCTTCCACCCTGTCTTATGTCCTTGCAGAAGATGTGGCCTCCAGATGAGGCCTCACCAGTGTTCTATACAGTGGAATCATCACCTCCTTCCTTCCGCTAGTGATACCTCTACCTATGCACCCTAACATGCCACTGGCTGTGACTTTACCAGTTTACTATGAAAGCACTTTACTTATACTAGTTTTTAATGAGGTTTATAATGTAGAACTTAATCAATACTGATTTCACACATATAGTCCCTATGCATGATGCGAACACGCTGCGTATACCAGGCGTGTTTGCATCCAGTATCTTTGTGTGAATGCTTCGATGGTGGCCGGTAATCACAAAATGTGGCCTGTAGCTGTTATGTGCTCCGATCCCCGCCATGCGGACAGCAATGCGCCTGGCTGGGGTGTGCCACAGTAAGTGGGACCGCTGCAGGTTAGGGGCAGTCAGAATCCTGATTAACCCACTGTGCGCCCCCACAGACTTGCTCCACCGTCCCGGAAGGACAGGCTGATGACCCACTGTGCTGCCCCAGCTCAGTAGGTGCTGGAGAGGGTGGGGGCAACTGCACATGTGGGTGCCCGTACATCAGGGCACAGTGCCCATTTCCACTGGGACATGGTCCTGCCAGACTCCCAGGACCCCCCCACACACACATATACTGCATCCCAACCCTGATGGAGCACACCCCTACACCCCTGTGCCCGGAACAGCCCCCCCCAAACAGGTGTACCATCATGAATGCACATCGTGCGACAGTATGGCAGAGTATTGCACACCTGGGCCACACCTGTATGGTGTTCCATCTGGAACAACCCCCAACCCAAGTGCTCCTCCACCCCCATTGCCAGCCTGTCCCCCCATTCCCGGTACCTGCCAGTTGGTGCCGGGCACTGGATGGCCAATGGCACATCCCTCCACACACCTCCATGGTCGCTGTCCATCTGACATACGCAGGGCATGCACAGCCAGTGCATGCCCTGCATAAGTCAGATGGCCGACGGCCGTGGCAGTGTGTGGAGGACTGTGCCACTGGCCGTCCCCAACCCCGGCACCAGCAGGATGGTACAGGGTATTGGGTGGGTTTTGCCGGTGCTGTGGGTGGGTGGGGGACCACTGGGAACCGAGGTATGGATCGGGGCGCAGGGTGCCTCTATATGGTGGTGGTGGTGGATGGTGTCCAGAACTGGGGTTGGGGCTGCACTGGGGCGGGGGCTGCCTTGTATTACCGGGGATGGTCGGTGGTGCTGTGGTGGGCAGCAGTGGGTTGGTGCTGTGGCAGTGTGGGTTCGTGCCCCTGTGGGTGCTATTCACGCACCCGAACCCGCGCCCGCCTGCATCGGGGATCCACTCTGGGACCCAAAATGGGCTTTCCTATTGGATGCCCACCTAGGTTCGCTACTCCACCCTGGCTGCCTTGCAGAGTCCTGCGTGTCGGGGGGGGGGAGGCACAGATGGGTGATGGCCGGTAGTGAATACTGGCTGGTGCACACCTGTCCACAGGTGCAGAGATGCGCGGGCAGGCATCCAGCTCATATAGCAATGCATTGCACCCATTGTGTATCTTCATTTCAGCATGGCACCTTTTCTCCTCTGAGGGTCGGAGGAAATAGTCTGTGATGGACATTTTTTTAAATATTCGATTATAGTCATGCAGCTCATGGACTCCTCTTTACAGAGGAACATGTTCTTATTATTTAAGAATTATAAAATTTGTTATAGCAATTACCCTTCTTATGATGTATCTTCATGATGTCTTATTGTTGATAGTATTAAGAGGAGTGGTGCACTCAGTGTTTTCTACCTGTTTTAATGCGCTGTGTCTGGTATTTTACTGTATGTATAAATCAATAGACATAAAGTTTAAAACTGAAGTGAGACGGGCGATATTCTGTATATGCCTCTAATATAAACAAGGCAAGGGCCATGGCAAGACCATTTTGATTCCATTCATTACTCTGTTTGCCTTGCTTAATGAGTAGATCCCTTAGGTTGATATGTCATTTCAACAGGCTGCCTTTTTTTGCAACAGATGTTACCTTGGCTTTTATATATCTTCTGCTGAACACTGATTTAAAAAATATATATATATATCCTGCAATTGTTTCTAGGTAAACTGATGGTCCTTCTTCATGGCCAGCTAAAAATGGGCAGTGACCTTAACATGACCACATCTAGCGATCTTGACACTTCCCACCTGGCTAGATTTCATGCTTCTTTCACACAAAACTATTTTAGAACCAGTTTGGCATATTTTGAAATAATAGATGTCTGGCACACTCTTTTTCCTTCAGCTAGAACATACAATATACCCATTTTTCTCAAGACATGGTAGTAACTCCAATCTAGACTAATTTTTTTTTTTTTTTTTTTTTACCCCATGCAAGCACTTTTCCACTGTTCAAGATTTATCTTATGGCCTGCAGCTTCTATCAAATCATCGTACTTTGTTAATGAAATTAGATTTGGGTAAGAGACGTAGAGCCTCCTTTTGAAGATTCATTACCTCCTTCGGGAAGAAGACTTTTGTACTGTGGTCATTGGCTGTATTTTGCAAATCATAGTGAGAATAATTCAGCAGAGATCTCTGAACCCATCCTCTGGAATACCTTAAAAGTGGTATTGTGGCAAGATATTGTCTCTCTTGTTACATAATGAAAAGACACCAGGATGTGTGCTAAGAGCATCTTACGGAACAGTTACAAACCCTACAACAACTATATACTCAGGGTGACTCACATATTAATGCACAAATCAAAGTTTACATTGTTATATCCAAGATATCCTGAACAATAAAGTAATGCAGGCACTGAACTACCTTAAGCAGTCTTATTATGAGGGAGGGCTCAGTTGTTTTATTGACCATTAACTTGGAAGCTTTGAACAAAAAGAAGGTGTCTATTGTTTTACAGCTCCATGAACCCCATACCAGAAGAAAGGGGAATGGATCACATAAAGTCATTGGCATTCTAAAGGACTACTGTCAGGAGCTTTACATCAAGGCTACCCCTCCCAACACTTCAAAGTGGAGGCTTATTTGTCTAGACTGACCCTGCCCACCCCCTGAGATACAGATCTCAGCCTTGGTTGCTCCTACTACCCTTGAAGAGGTACAACTGGTACTCCGGAAGGCTAAAACGCAAAAATTCACCAGTCCAGATGATAATACTGCTGAGTGGTATAAGGCCTTTTCTGATGTTCTGCTGCCACATCTGTATTATATTTTAGTAGCAGTGCGAACTGGTAAAACTCCCTCCATCGTGGAGATTACCTACCTCTCGGCTGTTCCTAAGCCTGATAAGGATGTTACAACAGCAACCCCCAACATTCCATATCCATTTTTAATGTAGACTACAAATTCCACGTGGCTATTTGGGTGCATAGATTAGACCATGTTTAACCATCCCTTATCCACCAAGACCAGGTAGGTTTTATCTGGTGGTGATAAACAGCGACACTATCCATTATACTCTGTTTTTATTATATCACACAGTGGGCCATTCCAAGTGCCTTTATTAGCTTGGATGTGGAGAAGGCATTTGACAGGGTGTCCTGAGTTTTCTGGGCACTCTGTCAGCTTTTGGCTTCCCAGTCTTCTTTGCCTGGTTACACAACACCTATACAACCCCACAGGCTTATATTCGGGTTAATGTTCCTGTACCCCCCAAAAAGCTCTACAGAGGGAAGCAGATAGGGTGCCCTCTTTCCCCGATGCTGTTTGCTTTGTATATTTTACTTATTTATTTAGTTTTTGTTGACCGAGTAAGTGCACTAGACAAATTATGCCTATTTTCAGGCACAACCCGGGGGAAGGGGATACAGATGAATGCCAATTGACTTTGAACCAGATTAAGCTGTTGGTGGTATTTTTAGTGAATGTTGAATCCTTGGCAACAGCAATTTGCATTAACTTGGGGATAGAAGGGATACCCTTGGGAAGTTACTAACTATAAAGCATCATTATTGTAGGCAGTATATTGTTGTGGTTTAGGGCACTGAGCTGCAAACCTGGAGACCTGGGTTTGAATCCCACAGCCGTAACTTGCATACTGTTTAACCCTGAGCAAGTCACTTAACTTCCTTGTGCTTCCAGGTCGCACCTGAAAACAAGTTCTGGCTTAGTGTGCCTTTCCTGGTTAAACAATTTCCCTTTTTCCTTTACCTTATATGCCGATTACGTTTTACCGACCCTACTCAACCCCAGTAGCTCTTTGGTTGAAGCTTGGGCAGAAACTGACAGATTTGGCACAGTGGCTGCATCTTTGCTTCTAATCTCTGTAAACAGAAGTTTTAGCATTTAATTTTGCCTCTTCTGAACTTAAACATCGGTTTCAAATTAAATGGAACAAAACTATGATTAAATACTTGGTAATAAATATCCCTAAATACCTAGGAAATGTAGGATTCCTGAGTTATGAACCTATAACAGTTGCCCTTATGACTGCCTTGTCATGCTGGGGACAATTAACTTGTGTTTTTCTCCCGGATTGAGACAATTCAGATGAATGTCCTGCCCAGAGTGGTCTATTTTCTCCAAACGAACTGCCATCCACTTGTGTGGAGTCAGCCCTTCGATTTTAAAATGCTACTCTTAAACAGCCTACCTCTGTACTGTATATTACTGGCTTTTCCGACATTATACAGCCCCATGAAAGCAAATAGATTTTACAATCAATGATATGTTTGATACAGGCAAATTTTTATTTTCCTATTCCTCTGATAACCTCCAAATGGCCAATTTACTAGATACACAGTGCCGACATTGGCACAATGGTTTAAGTTCCAGAGTTAGTTTAGTTTATTGAAAAAATAATTGCATACCAGACCAAAAAGGTGGGTTGAAGCTGTATACAAAAAAATGTCACTTCCATAGGCATGCTATACAAATATCTCATAAGAGTACTACTCTAAACTAACACAAGTTTGTATAAAAGGCTATCTAAAACCAAGCTCACACTGCCCCCAGGATGAGTCAGGTGTTCTGCTACTGCCAGGTATTGGGAGTGGATTCAGAGTACTTACCCTCTCACATAGGTCACACATTTACTAGATGGGAGACAGTTACACTGATCCTTTATTTTCCAGTTTATTGATGTCCACGGAGTCTTCCCCCCCCTTCTTTGCTGAGTTGCAGAAAAAATATGGCCTAACAGGTAGGAAGCACTACAGGTATTTGCAGATTTAGAACCTATTTATTACATAAAACCCCAGATCAAGATCTGTTTACCAGACCCAGCCCTTTTCCAAATGAGGATGTTTATGTGGACACTTAAGAGGGGACACATGGCAGCATTTAACAGGCAATATATACTTTGCGCTCCATGATTTAATGGGAGACAGCACTCAAGCAGTCTTAGATCACTGGAATAAGAAATGGATGACTGTGACGCTTGGCCAGCTGGATGATTGTTGTATGAAATTTGTAATATAAAAATATAGTAGGTGATTATCTCATAAGACAGCCTGTGCTCATGGGTGACCCCCGGTTTCAGTTAAGCGAACCATTTAATTAACTGACTTACTTCAGAGTGGCATTTATTACCTTTTATGATATGCCTAGGCTCTTTGAAGTGGAAACGAAATGTGACTTTATGAGTCTGCCGGGGATGAGTCTAATAAACTTTGATGACATCTTCATAGGAAGAATATTTTATACCAACATGGTGCTAAAAGTTGTAAAACCCTTTGATATGCCTTGGGAATAGGAACTGCTCAAGATCAAAGAGAAAATGTTTAATTAAGGAGTCCTATTTAGGAAGTGGAATTTTTGCTGATGTCACCTTATTTAATATACCTCTGATAGGACATCATGACTGTATTTTTCTATTCTAAAGGGAGGAGCTAGATGACTCACCAAGGGGTGGGAGATGGAGTTGAAATGTATCCTTGTAACTGGGGAATATGACATATCTTTGGACTCAAGAAAGACAGATCTCTGATATAACTTAAGACTTTATAGAGGTAATACATTAGACTGAAAAGTCTAATTGTATTGTGGTAGGAGTTTGTTTTGTATGCTCTTGATTTTCTTTTATGTGATTGTGAGCTCTTTAATATATTGTTCTGTGTTTACATTTTTCATATTTTATCATCTTATAGTAAAATCTTTATTTTGAAAGACTGCCTGGGTCTGCCAGTTCTTTTTTTTGCTTGTGACGATAGAGGGTTAAGACTGACAAAACCTGTTCAAAAGCTTGATGGTGTTACTAAACTGGGAAAAGGTAAGAATATTCCCAAGGTCTTTTATAGAGTTTTAAGGGTTCATTTTGGAAGCCTGGCTTGGTGCCCCTGGTGAAAGATTGTACGGCAGATCCCAAATAGGGTACGTATCTGAGCCTGTACATTGGGTATGCTAGCATAAGGTTCATAGTTTGAATCCCCCCAGAACTTGAGACTAAAGGTGATTCAGACCCAAAAGCAGCCAGGAGGGTTACCCTGTCTGTTACCTGTTCACACTATTGCGCTTGGAGTTTGGAACTGTGGGAGCAGAGGGCCTGACCTGTTGAGTGCATTTATGACAGATTTGGTTAGCAGCGGTGCGATAAAGTTGGTGACACAAGCTTGAACTGTTCAGTGTGTCAGCTTAATATTGTACAGCTCACTTGCAAAATAAGGCAGTGATTTATTTTTAAAAAGGAAACAGAACTATATAATTTTGCTTACAGTCAAGTTCCTACCTGTTTTATTTTTTTTCTAAAGTGCAAGCTAGAGTAGCTGTAGTTGGGGAAGAAGATGGCTTCCAACTACAGCGGGTACACTGTAGACTACTTTGAGGCAGTTGTGCCAGGACAGAGGAGTCCTGCACGAGGCGAGAGCCACCAAGCAGAACCTTGTGGATGCCCTGATGGCAGCAGATGCCCAGAGCATTGAGTCATAGACTGTGACAGTAAAGGACCAAACCTTGGGCTTGGAAGGGCCAGGGGCCAGTGCAGTGTCCAGATCCAGTGAGGATGACAGCAGGGCCAGTGCCAACGAAGGACCACAGCAGCAGGGGAAGGTCACCAGCATTCTAGAGCCAGAAGCAGTCAAGCTGCAGATTGAGTTGCACAGAATGGAGCTGGAGTTCCAGAGAGAAGAGAAGCGAGAACAGCGAGAAGCTGAATGTGAACAGCGAGAGGCGGACTGTGAAGAGTATGAGCCAGAGGCGACATGAACTGGAGAAGTTACAACTCCAACCACCAGCACCAGAGCAGGTAAGTGGCTTGGGTTTAACTGGAACTACAGGACTGGGTTACAAATTGAATTCCAAATTGATAGCTGAATTTAAAGAGGGGAGGATATGGATACCTTTTTAAATTCCTTTGAAAAAGTTTGTATTCAGGCAAAAATTCCTAGAAGGTCTTGGAGCTTCTAGCTATCCCCACTACTTACCAGGAAAGCTCAGGATGCATTGGGTCAAATGGATAATGAGGACAGTAATGATTACAGCAAACTTACAGCTGCACTGTTAAAAAAGTTTGATTTAACTGCAGAAGCATACAGAGCTAAATTCCATCAGCTCAAGAGAAGCCCTGATATGAGCTACAAGGAGCTAGCTGCGAAACAACATCACCATTTAAAACATTGGTGGGAAGGAATTGAAGCAAACTCTGTAGATAAAATTGAAAATACTATTTTGTTAGAGCGTTTTTTTTTTTAGCATGCCCAGCAGAGCTGAAAACCTAGCTGGAGGACCGAATCCCAAAACAGTGCAAGAGGCTATTGAACTCTCAGACCGCTATGCCAAGAGCAGACCTGCTTTGAGAGCGAATGGGGTGGGCGTGGTAGTGCAGAAAGGGAAAAGTGTGCCATCAGGGCAGCTAAAACCCTCACTGCCTCCACCGAAATCAGTTAGCCCCAGGTTTCAAAGAAAAGATTTTTCTGAGAAAAGAAATGAATTTTGGGTTTGAAAAGAAACTGGGCATAGTGCCAGACAGTGTCCCAAAAGGACAAGCACTACACAACATGGGGCTAGGAAAGAAGTGGGCTGTTTATGTGTCCCTGGAAGCATGCCTATGAACATGAGGGAACATATGCACCCAGTCACGGTGAATGGTGTACAGACACAAGGGTTAAGGGACACAGGGGCATCCCTGATGTTGGTAAAAGGGGATCTGGTAAAGCCTGGTCAGCTTATACCCAATGAATTTGTAACTGTGCAAGGATTCACTGGTGAGGAGACCACATTGCCACTCGCTAGTGTTCTCCTAGGCTGGGGTGAAATGGGGAACTGTGCAACAGGTGGCTGTTGCCAAAACCTTAGCTGTTGACATCGTCCTTGGCAACAATCTCAAACGGGATGGTGTATGCAGTTACCCGTAGCCAAGCAGCAAGGGAAAATTGTAGCTCCCTGGACCCCACAAAAGCCATTGTGGAAACCACTGGGAGGCTGGTTCCCCAGCCTGGGTCTTCTGATAGGGAGACTAATGAAAAGGGGGTAGAAATTCCCCCAGTAGCAGTTAACCAAACAGCTACGGAGGGTTACTCCGAAGAAGGAGGGGTGACCCATTGTCAGAGGGTTAGGGATGACAGTGATCCTGAGTGCCCTGATGCTAGTGCTAGGGACCCTAGTTTAGAGACTGAAGGGGACCTGTCCCATGCCTTGGGAATGTGTAAGGAGTTTGCAGCTGCTCAGAAAAGTGACCCTAGTCTAGAGAGGCTGAGGGCTTGGGCAGACTCTGACGGAGCACGAGGAGGTGACGGTAAACATAAAGTTTATTGGGAAAATGGACTGATGTATACTCAGGCTGTAAAGACAGAGGGAGGGGTGATAGGCAGACAGCTTGTCGTTCTCACGGTACCGTGAGAAGTTGCTCAAGATTGCACACGATATTCCCTTGTCTGGTCATCTGGGAATTGTGCGCACTATGCAGTGGTTGGCCCAGAATTTCTATTGGCCCAATTTCACCCAGCAGGTGAAGGAGTATTGCAGGTCTTGTCACCGGTGCCAAGAAATAGGGAAGGCAGGTAAGAAAACCCAAGCTGCCCTAATTCCATTGTCCATAGTGAAGGAGCCATTCCAGAGGGTGGGAATGGATATTATGGGGCCCTTAAATACCCCCAGGTCATCCGGGAAGAGGTTCATCCTGACTGTGGTGGATTATGCCACCCGGTATCCAGAGGCAGTCACCCTATCCTCCCTCAGGACAGACAAAGTGGCAGATGCCTTACTAGGGATTTTCTCCCGTGTTGGGTTTCCGCAAGAGGTTATCACTGATCGAGGGGGTTCCTTTATGTCGGACCTGATGAAATGTTTGTGGGAGAAGTTTGGGGTGGTGCAGAGGTGCACGACATCTTATCACCTGCAAGCCAATGGGCTTGTGGAAAGATTTAATGGTACCCTGAAGTCAATGCTCCCAGCATTTGCTGAACAGCATGGGAGGGACTGGGAGAAATACCTTCCCCACCTGTTGTTTGCATACAGGGAGGTGCCCCAAGAGTCGACAGGATTTTCCCCCCTTCAAGCTCTTATATGGACGCCGGTTACATGGGCCCCTAAACTCTATCCGGGAGGACTGGGAAGGCAAGCATGCAACCCAGGGCACTCCCATAGTGGATTACGTCCTTAGGTTTAGGGAAAGGCTGAAGGAGCTTATGGGGACAGCCTAGAGCAACCTGGCAGCTCCCCAACAGAAAATAAAAGTGTGGTATGACCGCAGAGCTAGAGCTCGCTCGTACATGGTAAGTCAGGAGGTTATGGTCCTTTCGTCCGGAAAGACAAGCTGCAGGCTGAGTGGGTAGGACCGCACAAAGTAGTTAGTAGGGTAAATGACGTGAACTATATCATAGAATTACCTGACAGAAGACATACAGAAAGAATGTACCATGTCAACATGATGAAGCCACACGCTAATAGGGCTGACATGGTGTTTTCAGTATGTAGTCCTGGGAGGGGATAGACAGAGGAGACCCCTTCTGGACTTGCTGGAAGAAAGCAAGCGGAGTCCTCTCTGGAGGTAGTTAAACTGTCTCCCCAGCTGGCCCCAGACAAGATCCAGGAAGTAAGGGAGGTTTAACAGACTTTGCTCCTTGTTTAGCGCCAAACTAGGACTAACCCTTAGCGACATACGATGTGGAGACAGGGACACAGACGCCCATATGGCAGACAGCATATCAGTCAGAGGCTGTCCAAAAGGACATTAGAGGAGGGTGGAGGAAATGCTGGATTTAGGGTAATCCAGAGATCCCACAGCCCTGGCCTCACCCATAGTCCTTGTGCCCAAGCCAGATGGCTGTACCATTTCAGTGTGGAGCACGGACTGAATGCAGTCATGAAGTTAGACGCCAACCCAATGCCCCGGACGGATTTAACCCTGGACAAGTAGGGAGGGGCGACCTACTTTACGGCTATTTACCTGACAAAGGGGTATTGGCAGGTAGCGTTAACCTGACAGAGCTAGGAGAAGTTGGCCTTCATCACTCCGATAAGCTTATTTGAATTTAAAATAATGCCTTTCCGAATGAAGAATGCCCTGGCCACTTTCCAAAGGTTGTTGAACCAGGTGTTAAATGGTGCTGAGGAGTACGTCGTGACGTACCTGGATGACATTGCCATCTTTAGTACCAGCTGGGAGGAACACCTGTCCCACCTTAGGGAAGTGCTGGGCAGGATACAGAGGGCCGGGTTCACTGTCAAAGCTGAGAAGTGCCAGGTGGCCATGGCTGAAGTGGCATACCCGGGCATGGTGTAGGCTGGGGACAGCTCTGTCCTAACAAAGTAAAAATAGAGGTGATCAAGGCATGGCCCAGACCAGAAACGCAGAAGCAGGTCAGAGTTTTCTAGGGATAGCTGGGTACTATAGGAAATTTGTACCCAATTACTTTGCCCTGGCTGCTCCCCTGTCTGACCTGGTAAAGAAAAAGATGCCTAAGAAAATACCTGGGAACCAGCCTGTGAAAAAGCCTTTACCAGACTGAAGGAGGCACTGTGCAGTGCTCCTGTATTGGCAAGTCCTGACTATAGCAGACCCTTTATAGTCCAGAGTGATGCCTCAGACATGGGTATTGGGGCAGTACTGAGTCAGACATCCAACCAAGGGAAAGATCACCCTGTAGTGTACCCGAGTAAAAAGTTACTTCCCAGGGAACAGGCTTACTGTACTGTGGAAAAAGAGTGTCTTGCCATAGTGTGGGCCCTAAAGAAGTTGGAGCCATACTTATATGAGCAGCATTTTGGGGTACAAACTGACCACAACCCCCTGGTTTGGCTGACACAACTGGGAAAAACTAATGGTAGACTATTAAGATGGAGTCTTGCCCTGCAAGGGTATGACATGACGATCTTACATAGGGCTGGAGCGACCAATCAGAATGCACGTGACTTATCGCGTCTATATGAGGAGTGAATTGACTTGGGAAGCTCATCCCATGCAGGGGATAGAGCCCTCAAATTCAGTCTAGGTGGGGAGGACTATGCCGCTTGGCCAGCTGATTATGATTTTTGTATGATATTTGTAATATAAAAATATAGTAGGTGATTGTCTCACATAAGACAGCCTGAGCTCATGGGTGACCCCCCCCCCAAGGTTTCAGTGAAGCAGGAACCATTTAATTTACTGACTTACTTCAGAATGGCATTTTATTACCTTTTTATGATATGCCTAGGCTCTTTGAAGTGGAAATGAAATGTGACTTTATGAATCTGCCAGGGGATGAGGCTAATAAACTTTTATGATGTCTTAATAGGAAGAACATTTTATACCAACATGGTGCTAAAAGTTGTAAAACTCTTTGATATTCCTTGGGGAATAAGAACTGCTCAAGATAAAAGAGAAAATGTTTAAATAAGGAGTCCTATTTAGGAAGTGGAATTTTTGCTGATGTCACCTCATTTAATATACCTCCTGATAGGACATCATGTATTTTTTTCTATTGTAAAAGGGAGGCGCTAGATGACTCACCAAGGGGTGGGAGATGGAGTTAAATGTATTCTTGTAACGGGGGAATATGACATATCTTTTTGGGACTCAAGAAAGGCAGATCTCTGATGTAACTTAAGCACTCTATAGAGGTAATACATTAGATAGAAAAAGTCTAATTGTATTGTGGTAGGAGTTTGTTTTGTAGCTTTCCTTGTTTTTCTTTTATGTGATTGTGAGCTCTTTAATATATTGTTATGTGTTAACATTTTTCATATTTTTATCATCTTTTACTGAAATCTTTATTTTGAAAAACTGCCTGGGTCTGCCAGTTCTTTTTGCACGTGACGTATAGAGGCTTAAGACTGACAAAACCTGTTCAAAAGCTTGATGGTGTTACTAAACTGGGAAAAGGTAAGAATATTCCCAAGGTCTTTTATAGAGTTTTAAGGGTTCATTTTGGAAACCTGGCTTGGTGCCCCTGGCGAAAGATTGTACCGCAAATCCCAAAGAGGGTACGTATCTGAGCCTGTACATTGGGTACGCTAGCATGAGTTCACAGTTTGAATCCCCCCAGAACTTGAGACTAAAGATGATTCGGACCCAAAAGCAGACAGGAGGGTTACCCTGTCTGTTACCTGTTCACACTATTGCGCTTGGAGGTTGGCACTGTGGGAGCAGAGGGCTTGACCTGCTGAGTGCATTTGTGACAACGACTACATGCTCTTACCCCATTTGGACCAAATTTGCACTTCCAGCTCTAAAATGACATCCTTCACTCAATGGAGGGGGACTGTAATTTCTTTCTCCTGCCATGGTAGCCAAGTATATGACTCCTACTTTTGGGCACTGTTGGAGTAAATGTGGCCACACTGCGGCAGGCCACTCTCATATATTTCTGTTTTGTCCACTCCTTTCAAACTTTTTATGATATAGGACCCAACTGGAACAGATGTCTCTTAATCCATGTTTACTTATTCGGTGATGTCCTTTTCTCAATCCCTTAGAGAGAGTGAGATTGATTCTTCCTCTCAGCCCCCAATTTACATACTGGCTGCAAAAAAAGCAATTATATTAGCCGGTGGCGCAGTGCTTGAGGCACTGGACACCACACCTCTTGCCACGCCGGTGACCTGGGTTCAGGAATGGACTCTGGACGCTGGGGGTAGGCAGGGGAAGGAGAGGATTGAGCATCCAGAGGACTGCTCTCCTCTCCTCTCCTGGGGCAGGTTGGGGGGATTGCCTCACTCTGTAGTGCTCCCGGTCTCCACTGGGTGCTGCTACAGAGTGACGCTGTAGACTGGACGAGAAAACCAGGAACATGGCATCTCAACTGACTGGATGACTGCCACCTAGACCCTCGCCACCACGGAGGCCCCGTACTGCCGGGACCGACCTCAAGAGCACCCAGGGTCAAGAAAGGTAAGCCACAAGGCTCACTTTCTCCAGAAGGAAGGGACCCACCCGACGAGAGGAGACGCCAGGTTACCCTGGGGAAAGGCTGCAATATGGAGTGAGAGTTGATGACTCCTGGGAGGAGGTGAGAGCAGTCTCTGGTGGCCCAAAGGAGAGGCTGGTCAAGACATAGGGGAGGCATATAAATAGATAATGCAAAAAAAAAAAGGCAATTACATGGACGTGGATACAGGTGACATCCCTTAGCGACATCCCCAGCACTGAAGCACTAGTGGGGAATAGTTGGTTCTGTTTATCTCATGGAGAATTTGACCTCCTCACTTAGAAATCATTTGCCCCAATTTCAGACCAGGTGGATATTATATATTTTGTGATGATTCTTTTGTCCCGGAATCTCTAAACCAGGTTTTGACATTTAGTCCACTTAATTGCCTTACAGTCTCAAACTGTTTTTTTTTTTTTTAAAGTATACTTTTTCTTCCTGAATCTATCCACATCAACAGTCCACTCTCTTCCAGCCCTGTCACCTGCTGTCCCTGGGACTTACTTCTGACCTGTACAGTGCCCCTGGCTTGTACCTCATGGCAGAGCCTCCTGGGATCACCATGCCCAGGAGGAGTTTAGTCCATTTGTGGTCAGCAGCCAAGTGATTGGTGAGGGGCCTGTGGAGAGAGAGAGGGGTGGTGTCATCCTGCCATGGTCATAGGAGGCTTTTTCCTTTCCCTTTTATTCTCATCCCAAACACCTCGTGGGCAAGGCCTAAGTGGGGGTCAGCACGCAAGGATGCAGACATCCTAGTCAGAAGGCGTTCCACCCACCCCTTGCGACTCTGCTAGCACTGCCACCTGGGGTCACCCAGGTGGCAGTGTTGTAGCAGAGCACGAACCTCCTCCCAGCAGGAGGGAGGGAGGCCTCTGGGACGCTCAGACCTCCTCCTGGCTGGCTCCCCCATGACTGTGGCTCACTCCTGAACCTGGGTCACTCGAATCGCGAGTGGTAGCTCAACCACTGCACTGGTGGCCCAGCATTACACAATGTGTTTTCATTGTTCATAAAGACAAATTGTATTTACTGTGGACTATAGGCTGCATACTTTTACCACAACTAAGGGAAACTGTCCTGAAACTGTCTGTATATCAAGGGAGCAGGAGCAGACTGATTTCCTTCAGGATTTACAGTAGATACTGCTTCGGTTATTGACTTTTTATTTTATGTTATGCGCGTTGTTGTTTATTCTCTCAATTTTCCTGTTTAAGTTTTTGTAGCACTTTGTCCTTTTGTCATGCTACTGTACCTAGGTCCGCCTTGTAATGAGTTCCACTCAATAGTGTTTCACCTGGTAAAATAAAGATTGATTGATTGATTTATTAGCTTTGTGTATACCACTGTAGCACTGTGTGCACCTTGACTAGTTTGTACTTTTTCATCCAGATTTGCTGTCTTGCAGTTTGTCTTTTGTTTAATAAAATTGAAATAAAAAAAAGTGTTGTTACAGGATATGGCCTGTGGATTGCTGTGGGTTATTTTCATTGTGAATCCCTTGCCTTGCTATTGGAGAAAGGGTTATGGGAGACATGGAATGACCTGATTCAGAATATGCCATTTATCTTCATGAGTGAAGGGTTAGGACCATAACTCCTGAGTGGCAGAGCCATGAGTGAGTTATGAAAGTCCTGCCCCAAGTGTATTAAATAGCTGCTATAGCATAGCACATCACTACACACGACAAGGGGTAATACTAACCATTTCCACAAATGCATAGCAGTAGACTGCTATCCATTTTTAAAGGGGATCCATGCACCATGGACAAATATTAATAAAGCTACATATATTTTCTTTCAATTCTGCTAGCCATTCTGTGCCAAGTGCCCTGCATTTTCACAGCTGATGGGCACTTTCACGATAAAACTACTGATCATTTTTTCAACTTATTCCTTATTTAATACCCTGCTGGCTCACAAGTGATGATAAACTACATATTCGATTTATAAACTTCCAATTACTTGTCATATCTTTTGAATCTGCTGTTTGTGTGAAGAGTTACAACAACAGTGCATGACAGCAATGAAAATATTGACCATAACTTTTTATTCTGTTTTAGGTTGCCCTTATCTCCTGTCTTGTTTGATGCAGTTCTTTCCCCATTTTGAGTCTTCTCTATCTGAAACGCTCTGCTAGGATTGGGAAGAGATCATTACAAAGGGTTTCACAAGTATACTGTCAACACAGTGTTGTATGCAACAGGAGTCCCCTCCTGCTTAATATCTTCCATCCCATATGGCATCGCTTTTTGTGGAAGCACGCTTGCAGTTGCTCAAAACTAATTTAACGGGTATACAAAAGAAACACCAGTGTTTTGAACTTCGGGGCTATTCAAGGCAAATTCTGAATGAAGCTTTGTAAAAGGCTTAAAATGTTGTGAGGGATGATCTGCTTGAAGTTAAAATAAGAGTTGCAGGTGTGTTGAATACTATCACTTATGTTCTATAGTATAACATGATGGCGCCAAAAATGAAGAACGTTGAGCAGTCTTAATTGGCAAATTCTGCACCATTGCAGTATTCCAGGTTTATTTCATGCGTCCTCCCAGGATTACTTTCAGCAGAGGGAGTAACTGAAAACATCTGGTGATACACAGTCACTTTATGCCTGTAAGGACAACACGCCCAAATTGGTTGCCACTGTCTCCAAAATGCTTTTTTAGGTGTGGGCATTGCACCGTATGTGCCCAAACTATTCCTGCTAACAAATATGAAATTACAGAACTAAATACTAAAGTGTTCATCTGTGAATTTATAACATACCAAACCAACTTTATATTGTACGTATTAGTGTACCCATACATCTGTGTGGGGAGAACAGTTTGTCCCTTGAAGGAAAGGGCCCTTATTGTAATGGCAGTCTAAGCACATCAGTAGGCAGGCAATTTTGTGGAGCCCTCCAAACGAACCAGAATTTAGAAAAATTGTTGGGACAGAACATGTTCCGCCCAGTAGTAGGGGTGTGAACAGGACACTGGTCCTCTTCATCTTACAAAAAGAATCCTGCTGGATTTTTAATTTAAAATCGCTTCAGCCAATAGGATTGAATGAAGAAATTGACTACACTGTTTTTCTCTAGAATGTACAGCCATCCTTTATAGTAATCTGTTAAAGTTGACAATTATACAATTATTTTCTGTCTGAAGCCTGAAAGATTCATTTAAAGTGGCATTTCAAATCAGTTGGTTTAGGAATTGCATAGTTATTTTTTTTTATATTTTATTTTTATTCATTCACATAATACAATACAATGCAAATATAATTAAAATGCTTGGTTCCAGGGCATAGAAATCAATAAAATAAAGCAATATATTAGTAGGATTACTTTCCTGTCATCCATTGGCACCCACATGAGGGGTCTACAATTACAGTAATACAACAGATAGCATTCACTACCAGTATGGGAGGGCCTATAGGTACCAGGATCATGGACATAATACTGCTTATGTGAGTTGATAATATCCCAGAGTGAGTGTGTGTGTGTGTGTGTATGTATATGTGTAGTGTGTGTGTGTATATATATATATATATATATTATTATATATATATATATATATATATATATATATACTTTCTAATTAATGGTAAGTAGCCAGTGTATAAGGGTTCAGTGCAAACTTCTATGTTAAACCCAACACTTTGAACCTTAATAACTTTAGAACCACTAAACGGATATGTATGAAGCTTGGCATGCATAACCTCCAGGGGTAGTTCCCTTGATGTGCATAATTGCGTATGAATCCGTTGTGTGGTTTGTGAGATAGAAACTGTCAAAACTTCCTAAATTTACCTGTTTTTTCACGTTTCTTTCTCCACCTATATCTCACAAATGCATTTATGTTGTGGTTTGAACTTTTCAGGGTAGAAAGCCTTTGGGTCACAGATGTGCCTTTTGAATGTTTGGTGAAAAAATATTAATCTTTTCCAAAGTTATTACATTTTCAATTTCCCATTATTTCCTATGGGAAAATGTATATGGATAATGAAAGTGAAAGTACCTTTCCACACTGCCATCCAGTGTTGCATACTTTGCACCTTAATAACTTTGTAACCCTTCAATGGCTTTGCATGAAATTTGGCATGTCTAAGCTCTGAAGGGAGATCTCATGATGAGGTAAATTTCATGCAAATCCATTGTGCATTTTCCGAGATACTCTGTATCAAACATCCTTAAACTTGTATGTTTTATTCCCATTTTGCAGTCTTCCAGTTTTGCATATTTGCACCTTAATAACTTCATAACTCTCTCAGTGGGTATGTCTGTAAATGTGATACATTTCATTTGAGCCTCTTGTGTGATTTGTGAGACATTGTGTCTCAGACATCATTAAACTTATGTTTTTTTCCATTTTTACTTAACAGTCTTCCAGTTTTACATAATTTGTACTTTAATAACTCTGGAGCCCAATAACATATGTGCTTAACATTTTGCATTCATCATTTCATAGAGCTGGTCTGTTGATGTGTTTAATTCCATTTGAATTGCTTGTGTGGTTTTGAAGATACTGTGTCTCAATTATCCTTAAATTTCCCATTTTGAAAACAGTCATCTACTTTTACATACTTTGCACTTTAATAACTTTGCAACGCTCAACGGTTTGCGTGAAAGTCTGCAACCATAATTTTGTGAGGTAGATCTGTTATGGTTGCTAATTTCATTTGAATTGCTTTTGTGGTGTCTGAGATATTGTGTATTAAACAACCCTAGATTGACATGTGTTTTCCATTTTCGCAGTCTTCCAGTTTTGCATATTTTGTACCTTAATAAGTTTGCAAACCTTTAATGGATGTGCATGAAATTTTTCATGCATAATCCCATGGGGTAGCTCTGTTGATGTGGCCAACTTAGTTTGAACTGCTTAATTGCAGCATTGTTTGCCAAAGAACAAGGATACTGCTGCAGTTTGCGACACTACTTTTCCAGAAATGTCTGTTTCTTTGTCACTTCATAACTGAAAAATGATTTGGGCTTTTGGGCTGAAATTGTCAGGGTACAAATGACTTTCCCCAAAGATGTACCTTTTTAGCTGGTTTGGTGGAAAAGTGCTAATGTGTGGCAGAGTTATAACACTTTGAAATTTTGCAGTTTCCTTTAGGGTAACATTGTGATGGTTGGGGTACTTTTTAGATGCTATAGCTTCAAAACGCTTCAAGATACAGCTTTGGCACTATGGGTAGTTTAGTACACTTTTGGGTGTACTAAGTTGTTTTGCACGTTACCAGGCCCTGTTTCAAATTGTTGGTGAATTGTAATGAATGGGGCACATATGACCCATACTGTGGCTTGCATTATCAACATGGCAGTGGTACTGCTTTGCAGGGCACAGTGGTATCACAACACACTATGCACTGATGGGAGTCCCACATGCACATGAGGGAAATTACATACAGTAGGCATGCTAAGTTGTTTTGCATGTTACCATGCCCTGTTCCAAATTGTTGGTGAATTGTAATGAATGGGGCACATATGATGTATACTGTGGCATGCATTATCAACATGGCAGCAGTACTGCTTTGCAAGGCACAGTTGTATCACAACACACATTGCACTGATGGGAGTCCCACGTGAAAATGAGGGAAATTACAAACAGTAGGCATGCATAGGAGCACAGGGTCTGGAGGGACCTGTGTCCACGTCTTACTATGGACTGATGGGTGTGCAGGGCCCAGAGGGCCCTACAGTCTCACATGGAAATGAGGGACAAGTACAGTAGGCACATATGAGAGCACAGAACCCTCCCACTCACTGTATACTGATAGCATAGGGCCCAGAGGTCCCTGTGCTTGCACACGGAAATGAGGGACATTTGCAATGGGCATGGATGGGAGCACAGGGCCCTTCTACCATTCTGATAATCAAATAAGGCTATAATTATGCTTTCTCAAAAAGTAAGGAAATTCATTGCAAAAAAACGTCATTAATGCACCATTAGGGTTGACGTATCAAAAGTAGGGAAATACAACCTTAGGGCTCCCAAACCTATGAACCCACCCCACTGTACATGCAGGAATAGGCATGGGGGTGTGTTTTGGTGTTGTGAACCCTGGTGCTCACCCCATTCTCCTATGCTGTATCCATCTTACCATATTTGCTCATGGAATGGAGTGAGCATTAGAGTTCAGAACCCCAAAACACACCCCTCATGCCTGTTCCTGCATGCATAGTGGGGTGTGTTCTTAGGCTTGGGAGCCGTAAGGTTGTATTTCCCTACTTTTGATGCTTCAGTCTTAATGGTGCATTAACAAAGTTTTTTGCAGTGTGTGTGTGTGTGTGTGTGTGTGTGTGTGTGTGTATATGTATATATATATATATACATATATATATATATACACAGGGTTGTCTAACCACGTACACTACTTAACATACAAAATTTGCCAGCAGATAAAGGCCTAGAGGTCTCAAGTCTGCTCGAATGTGCAGCTAGCACCCCGTATTCTGCAGCTGCCCCTCCCTTCCACCCTTCCCTTCATTAACCCTCCCCTTGTCCTGTCCAATCCCCTTTTGAAGTAGTCCACTGTTCTACTGGATACCACTTCTGCAGGTAACGCATTCCACCCAGCCACCACCCTCTCTGTAAAACAAAGCATCTCCTCATCTCCCTCCTGAACCTTCCTCCCTCCAGTCTCGTGTCATGGCCCCTGGTGTCCCTCCCCTTCCTTACATTGAACAGCCCCTCTGTACCTGTCTTGTTTATTCCTTTCATGTACTTGAAGCTTTCAATCATGTTCCCCCTGTCTCTCCTCTCCTCCAGTGAGTACATGTTCAACTCCCTCATCCTCCTCTCGTATGATAAGTCCCCCAGCCCCTTGATCATCTTTGTTGCCCTGCACTCCACCCCCTCCAGTAATTTAATCTCCCTCTTCAGATACGGGCACCAGTACTGCATGCAGTACTCCAGGTGCAGTCTAACTAATAACCTATACAGTGGCAGAATCACCTCCTCCCTCCTCAAGGATATACCCCTTGCAATACAACCCAGCATTTTGTTGGCCTTTGCAGCCAGTGCTCATTAGAAGCGATAATCCGTCTGCAAACTAAGACAGTGTCTATTTATTTATTTATTTATTAGAACATCAGTTTAACAACCTTTGAGCCAGAGGCTCATTTACAAAGGTACCTCGTCACAGTGAGGACAAAACAGTGCAAGAAACAAACATCAAGGCAGACAAAAAATCTGAGTACATTTAGGAATCAGCCAAAAAATACAGGCATTTGTCAAACACAGTATACAACAGGCTTACATGTGCGCTTTACAGAGTAGACAATATACAGTAGTTACATGGAGATTGATTCAGTGGGCAGAATAAAGGTAAGGCTGGGTGGAAGACATCAGAAGAGTGTGGGGAAGATGGTAGCAAGTAAAGGTAGAGCTGGACAGAAGGTCAGAGAGCGGCTCAGTGAGCCTTGTCTGGGAGGATAGGAGGAGGCTTAGAGGCAGGTACAGCTGCATGTTGAGAGCAGGTGATTTCTAAGACTAGTTTTAAAATAAGATAATGAGGCGGCATCAGTGACTCAGGCGGGGAGGGCATTATACCAACAGGGGGCTCTGTAGGGGTAAGCCCTTTGACCTTGCGAGGTTCTCGCCCTCGGTATAACCAGTGCAGTTTTGTGGGATATGCGGGTATGCACTGTAGGGTTTGCACGGTAGATAGTGGTTGACAGACCCAGTGGGGATAGCCCAAGGAGTGATTTTTTGGTTAGGAGGCAGGTTTGGTATTTGAGGCGCTCATCTAGGTTGAGTAGATTAGCCATGGTGTAAAGGCGGCAAGTGTGGGTTAGACTAGGAGCCCCAGTTACGAGCCTGCAGGCCTTGTTTAAGGTGAGGTGGATCTTGTGCAGGGCAGTCTGGTCTGCTGCACCATACACAGGTAGGCCATAGTCTACCAGAGATAGAACAGAGGATGTGACTGCAAGTCGGAGGGCATCCGTGGGGAGGCAGTTTTTATGACGATAGAGGATACCCAGCCGAGTGTTAGAGGCTGAGGCAAGGGCAGAGATGTGGGCATGAAAAGAAAGGGCAGGGTCAAAGGTTATACCTAGGTATTTATAAGAGTGAACTAGCTCAATAGGGAGTTTAGAGGTGGAGTGGACTGCGAGAGGATAGTTACTGGATTTATTTTGGGGGTGGGCAAAGAGCATGGTTTTGGTTTTCTTTAGCTTAATTACGAGCCTGTGCTCAGTAAACCAGGCTTCTCGTCATTGTAGGATTCCTGCAGAGAATCCTGAAGTGAGATGGGATTACGGTCGGAGGCAAAGTACAGCCTGATCTGCGTAAGAAGGATTGTACCAGTACATACACTGGGCAGGAGTTGAGAAAAGGGAAAGAGCAAGGGCCCAAGAATGGAGCCCTGAGGGACTCCGGAGCGGATAGAGCAGGTGCTGGAAAGTTTCCCGTTGATTTTCACATGTTGTGAGCGGGCCGACAAGTAGCTGGAGCACCAGGAAACAGGCCCAGTGTCAAAGCCTAAGTGACTAAGGGTAGTTAGCAGGAGGGGGTGGGAGACAGTATCAAAGGCTTTTGATAAGTCAATGAACACTGCACCTGCTAGGGAGCCAGAGTCCAGTGAGGTGTGAAGAAAGTTAGAGAACTCCAGGAGGGCAGTATTGGTGCTGTGGCCTGCTCTGAAACCATGTTGTTCTGGGCAGAGGATGCTATATTTATCGAGGTATTCAGAGATTTGGGTGGCCACAATTGTTTCTAAGGCCTTAGAGAAAGGAGAGAGGATTGAGATAGGTTGATAATTGCTAGGGAAGGTCCTATCACCACCCTTGTGTATTGGGGTGACAGTAGCTATCTTTCAGGCAGAGGGGAATTGCCCTAAGCAGAGGGATTTGTTAAAGAGGCTAGTGATTGATGAGATAACCAGATCCAGAACCTGATGGAGAAGACTGGGATCAAGGGAGTCATTGCCAATTGTGTTACTCTTTAAGGCCTTGAGTAGGTAAGGTCTGACTTCCTGGGCAGTGACTCGGCGTGGGAGAATAGGGACAGACCTGGGGGGGAGGGGGAGTGAAGAAATTATCAGGGAGCACCAGGCTAAGGTCTGTGAAAGATTTGTTGAGGTGGTTGGCGATAAGGACAGGGTCTGAGGAGACCAACCATTAATGTTGATAAGCGAAGGTGGAGGAGCGTGTGCCACCATTCAGCTCTTAATGTTGTCCAAGAAGGTCCTAACGTCTAAGCAGGGCTGCCCTCCCAACTTGGATTTTAACAGAAGCAAGAAAGTAAACATAATTTGATATGCACTAGTCCCTTCAGTAAGTAACAAATATATAAGGCAAAGTAACTGCAGAGAAGGTGAATCTCAACAAGGCACATAAAAGGAGTAATTAACTCCCCATTAAATTAACAGTGAAGTATCACTAAGAAAATATATCCCCCAAGTTGAACCACATGCCTCTCCTCCCAAACTCTGCAGTATGCCACCAGCCCCCACTGTGGTGGTCTCCAGTCCCAGTCTTACCTAAAACATACAATATTCAAATATCAGCATGTGCCCATATTAATAAGGAGAATAATTGAGGGGCTACATACTGGACACTAGTAGCCAGAGATTTATATATCCCTGGCCTAAAATAGATACATGAGGGGTTCCCTTACCTCTGTCAATGGGGACACCTACCATAATAGGATACCAATCAAGATTAAACACTGTGTCACAGTTTTCAAGGCCCCACAATGCCCAATATCTAACATTGTAAGGTACCAAGAGTTCCATAAGAGCTTTAAGAATACTGGTATATCAGTATGGAGAGCACTTAGCCAAACCAGAGACTAAAACAGAAGAGAGGAAAAAAAAAAAAATTTAAAAACTGTCTGCAGGCTAGACAGCAGTATTAAAATGGTGAATTATAAATCTCAACTGTATGACGAACCAGCTCAGCTGTCTTCTGCCGACTTTTGCTCCGAGAGAGCATACTATTTAGCAAAGCCTTCTCTGATTTTGCCTAGTCTCTTACCTGCTTCCATGGGATAATTAAAAAGATAAATCTTGCCTGCACAAGAAATTCGGAGTTTATTCGGTAATTGCAGCAAATGTGAGATCTCAAGCTCTTTAAGACCTGCTTGAAAAGCATCAAGAAACTTCC
This sequence comes from Neoceratodus forsteri, assembly GCA_016271365.2. Classification (NCBI taxonomy): domain Eukaryota; kingdom Metazoa; phylum Chordata; order Ceratodontiformes; family Ceratodontidae; genus Neoceratodus; species Neoceratodus forsteri. The sequence continues at coordinate 966,419,729 of CM057449.1, forward strand.
TTCATTGCCTCATGTAATAACTGAGATCAGGGAACAAAAGATTGGTCCCAGTCACTAGCTGCAGCAGTCCTTTTTGAGTAGCCTGAGTGAGAATTTGATCTGAATGTGGACTCCCTTGTTACCATCAGCAAGAGTACAAGGAAAGTCAACGGAGTCCGAGCATTTGCTTGGGGTGATATAGTAAGTTGTAATTATGGAGCCATGCAGTTCCAGTCCAAAAATGAGCCCAAAAGCATCTTGATGTATTGGATTGGGTCACTGCCTTCCATCTCTTCAAGGAGACCAAGTAACGTATATTCACTTGAGAACTGAGGTTTCTAAATGTTTGAGTCATAGGTGCAAGATAGTATTTTCTTGTAGGACTCCTGCTTCAGCTGTAGTGGATTTATGTATCGGTGTGACTGCTTGGGCCAGCTTGGCCTTAACCAAGTCCATGGAAGTCTCTAGGAGAGCTGGCCCAGTGGGACTAGAGGTTGAGACATTGGTTGTTACAGCTCGCACCATGCTGGTGACCCAGGTTCAGAAATGAGCCCGGGCTGCCTGGGGTTGGCAGAGGTGAGAGAGGATTGAGCATCCAGAGGACTGCTCTCCTCCCTCGGGGGAAGGAAGTTCTGTCATCCCGCTCATTGACTGCTGTCTAATGGTGGCTGGAGGGCAGTATGGGTTGTGAGGCATGTAACCAGTGTCCTTGCATTGGTGGGGAGGGGGGATGGGAGAAAATGTAAAAAAGGGAGCTGTCAGACTCCATAATGGCCTGTTGCATCCCCATGGCAGCCCTCAGCTTCTGGATTATGCTCTGGCCCTGCCGTGGGGTAAGCCACAGTGGAATTACAGGGGTTGGTCAGAGCAGGGACGCGCAGTCATGGAAGGATGAGTCCTCCAAGGGAGGGCCATAGCCACCTGCCAAGACTCGGGACAAAAAATCTATAGGAAGTCTCTAGGAGGGTCCCATGGTGGTTAAAGCCTTCCAGCCTGTGATCTAATGTGTTCATGTTTTGTCCAAATCCTGGACTGTACCCATCAACTCCCAGACTGCCTGCAAGACATCTAGCAAAGTCGGTCTGCATCCTCAGGCAGATCTCCAATCATGCCACTCGATCCCAGGCCTTTAGGAAGGTTTGCTGCTTGTTCTTCCTGGAATTTTAGGAAGGATAGTGACAGTATTTCCCCATCTCTCTATGCAAAATAAATGCTCCCAGTAATAGACAAACTCAGACACTTCAATCAGGAGTCGTTTGGCATAGAAAAAACTAGTGAAAATAGTAGATATGTAGATACATAGAATGTGATGGCAGATAAGGGCCACTGAGCCCACCCAGTCTGCCTAATTGTTTTTTTTTTCATTTTTATTATTACTATTATGCTCACTACCTTACCCCATTATTCCCTTGTGCCTATCCCAGGCATTTTTTAATCCATTTACTGTTTTTGGCCCTATTACCTGCTCCGGAAGGCTATTCCAGGTATCCACGACCCTTTTTGTGAAAAAGTACTTCCTCACATCCCTCCTGAATTAACCCCTCATCGGCTTCATGTTATGCCCTCTCGTGTTAGAACACCTTTTCCTCTGAAACATACTCTCCTCCGGTACCTTATTAGCCCCTGTAAGGTATTTTAAGGTTTCTATCATATACCCCCCTCTCCCTCCTTTCCTTCAGGGTGTACATATTTAGCGCCTTAACTCTTTCCTCATAGTACTTTTGATGCAGACCATGCACCATTTTGGTAACCCTCCTCTGGATCGCCTCCACCTTGTCTATGTCTTTTCTGAGATGCAGTCTCCAAAACAGTACACTATACTCAAGGTGGGGGTCTTACAAGTGATTTATATTGGGGCAGAATCACATCTCTCTTCCTGTTGGAGATGCCCCTACCATCCCACTAGCCCTCCTGATTGCCTTATCACACTGCTTTGCCACCTTTAGGTCATCTGATATCACCCAGAATTTAAGGAGACTTTAAGGTTTAATTGCAAGCTATAGAGGGAGTTCGCTGAGAGATGTCTTTATCCATCAGTAGCCAGGTCACAGCCCCTCCAGAATTGTATAGTTATTGTTTAAAGTAGCTTTGGAACTATGTGTTTTGCAACGTAGTTATGATAATGAAATTATGCATTTTTGTATGCAGTGATACATTTTTTTTGAGTACTGTCTTGTTTAGTATCCCTGTCTCTTGTATAATCTGTATGAACTAGGTCAGAAATGTAATTTGCCTTTTATGAACTGTTCACTGTCTGTTTTTTCATCCACTTTTCTTCCTTGAACCCTTTAAACCCCCCCATCCTTTCTTAGTTTTCAGCCTTATTTTGCTTTCATGTTTTCCCTGCTCCCCATGCCACTTTTCTTTCTTTTTGTTTCTCACTGTTTCTACTTATTCACCAATCTTCCATTCTACCCCACAGTTGGGGGTGATGAGCTTTTTGTAATCATGAGTTTACAAAATGTAGGCATGAATTGTTTCTAAAGAAATTGTTTTTGATAGATGTTATTATCTAAATTTGTTAAATGTTCACAAGTTTGTTGACAGTGTCTTTGAGAATTAATGTCACCTTTGCATTTGGCAGCATATTTGTAATGAAATACTTTAGTGACTGTTGTTGGCTGTGTGAAATCGAGATATAGCTGACCCTATCGGCTACCATTCATACTATATCAGCCAATCAGAATTATGCCTTGTGTATTTATCAGCCATGACTTTGTCCAACTAAACTTCATCCCCCAACAAAGAGGCTGTGCTCATTGAAGTGACGACTGATGGTGTTTTTTTATCCCATACAGAACAAGTCAATTTCAGCATTGAGCTACTTGGTGCACTAGTATTTTATTTTATTTTTTTACCAGGAGAGACACACTAATCTGAAAGCTTGTTTGCAGGTGTGACCTGGGAGCACAGGGAAGTTAAGTGACTTGCTCAGGGTCGCACAGTATGCAAGTGGAAACTGTGGGATTCAAACCCAGGTTCCAGGTTTGCAGCTCAGAGCCTTGAACCACTGCGCTATACTGCCTCCTTTGTTACTTTGCAGTTTGAGACATTTTCTGGCACCACCTTAACTCGCTTGAGCCCATAGTAGTTGGTTTCTTGAGCTTTCTTTAACCCTTTTTTCTTATTTGAAATAAAAGGAGCACTTGTTTTAATGTGGCTCGAACCAGGTTTTCAGCAGTATTCTCAGCTGTTTTTGTATGCCTGTTCCTGATCAGGTCAGGAAGGAGTGTCTGCTGCAAGCTACTTTGTTATAGTCACAGACAAAGGGATCTTAAACAATGGGTGTTCAAAAACAACAGATAATGTTGATTAAAGTAAAACCTGGTCCAAAACATATTAAAAGGAGTGCTGTTTAATTTTTAAATAAAAAAAGTTCTAAAGCAGACTCAAAATGGGGGAGGGGAGGTATCATACAGTCAGGAGATAAGGGACAATCTAAAATAAAAAATTATAGGTCAGAATGTCCACAACTATGGTGCACTGCTGCTTTAATTGTTGGTTTTCTACCGCTGGGGTCAGTACTTCACATGGCTTTTGTGATGTAATCAGCATTGTGAAAGCTACTCTCAGATTGGTTCATTACTCTATTGTGATGTACCCAGGTTTGCTTGATATCAATTGTGACATACTCCAAAATGCAAGATATCAATAGCTCATAAAATGGGTCCAAAAATATAAATTTTATTCTGTGGCATTTATCTCTACGTGTGTTATATAAAATGGAGTATCTTCATATATTTTACTGAGTCTGTAGTTTTATTAATTTTATCTGGACTTATATTTATCTTCATTATCGACACATTTTAGAAGTGTTGATGTTCAGCTTGATGGACATTTTATAACTATTCTTTAATGCTTTCTAAGAAATGTTGCTAGTGCTCATTTTGAAACACTGTTAATCTTGATTATAAAAAGGGTCTGGAAATACTAATTACTGATTGACTGATGGCATTCTGTCAGCCTTGTAGGACCTGATTACCTGAGCACTGATTTTCTTAGTGAGGTGCAACATGTTTCATTAATTCTAGTTACAGAACTCAGAGCTGCAATGATACTTACCAGCTAGACCTGGCACAAACAAGAAATTAATGTTGCATAAAAAAAGTTGACAACCAGCAAAACAAATATGAGAAAAAATATTAAGTTTCTCTGTTTTAACCCTTAGGCTGCCAAGAGAATTAGAAAGTATAGTTATTCTGGACTATTGTCGAGGCACAGGTCAGGAAGCATAGAGAAACCCAGGAGCAGTTGTAAAATTCCACAAAACCATTTATTTGTAATTGCAGTAACATAAAATAAAATAAACCTGTTCAGAATAACTATATACAGAAGCAAAATAAAATCTCTTATGAAAAAAAATATCCCTTGCAGCTCAGCTTACTTGTTTTTATAAGTCTTTTTCGATCCCCATCCTTTGCAAGCATCCTGTTCGTTGTAAATTTCGGGAGCTGCTAGAACATTGAGAACTTCCTGAGGTCCCCACAGCAACTGCAAAAGGCTCAGGCATTTGCACTCAAATAACCTCTAGCTTTTTACAGTGTTCTCAAATTATAAATATATACATTTCAACAGTAACACAATTTTCTAAACAAAGTGATCCCAGTATCAGTTTCATTTCCATATATTGATTTGCACATATTCTTATATTACCAGATGTAGATATGCAAGGGAGGAAAAACAGACAGCAAGAGACAACAGAGACAGTGAGAGGAAAGACTTGCAAGACTGTTGGGTTGATCAAGTCCGAAGTCTCACAGGAAAATTTGGTTGCGTAACCAGACAGAAGAGACAGAAAAGGAAAGAATACAGATCCTTGCACTTAAACACTTTCTCCAAAACAAATGGGACATGGTCCTATTCTACCTTGTCACATGGACAAATATGTCAGTCTGCAGCACAGCAAGGGTTAATACTAGCTGATGCATTTTAAGTCTGTTAATTAGAGCAGTGTCTCACACTTCACTTAATGGTCCCTCTAACTCCGCTTCTATGTTGCTGTACAGCCCACAAGGTGATCTCTAGAAGTTATATCTAAGGGAAAAAAAAAACTTTGTTGACTGCAGTTTTGCGTTTTAAACCTGTCTGCAGTAAGATTTGTTTTTCTTTATTTAAAAAATAAAAACATAAGGTTACTACAGGTTACCATGAAAATGTAGAAACAATGAGCACACCTCCGTGACACGCACATACTTTAACTCAACTTTCGTTGCTCTCACCTCTGCTGTGCTGTCCTAAACGGCCCAAATTAACAGCTTGGTGGCAAAAATAGGGCATCCTGGGCACCTTCCACTCATCGGCCGAGCTTTTATGTTTGAAAAGCATGACTATACAAGCGCTGCTCTGATAGCATTGCTGCAGCAATGACCAAGCACAGACAAGCAACACCTGCAATCGAAGGTTCTGCCTCAGAGTTTGTGTAATATTAATAATATTTATTAATTTACTGTGAAACTGTTTCTGTTATTCCTTAGCCCTGTATCACCTCAAACTTGGTTCCTGTCTCAGCGCTTTGGACAACAGTCTCCACATTAAACACTACAGTAAATATTGTCAGCTCCGCAATTTATGTAAAAATAAAATAAAGTGACCAAAAGAGACATTATATCTTTACAAGAAACAAACCTTACCACTCATAAAAGCTTCGGCGCCAGATGAATACCCTACTAAAAAGTAGAGAATTCATTGTTCCCTGAACCATGACCGCTATATGGAGCCACTCTCACAACACCTCTGGACATTGCCAGTGGAATAAACAACTTCTTTACAGAGCTTACTCCCTACAAACATGGTCTTCCCCTCTCTTGCTTGTACTACAGTGCCAGCCACATCAACATGAGACCAACCTCTCTCCTTTCATATAAAAACTACCACCAATTTTGAGGTCCTAAAGTTGCTCAAGAGACTCAAGTGTGATATAGCTCTCCAGGCTTTGACACCATGCCCCCCAAATTCCTCCGCATTGGGGCATCAGCGCTTGCCCTGCCAATCTCGATGCTACTCAGTCGATCTTTCATCACTCACTCTATCCCGGACAAATGGAAAATAGTGGTAGTGGTACCTGTCCACAAATCCAGCCCAGTTGATACAGCCCAAAACTACAGACTAATTTCTATCCTCTTACCTATTGCAAAAATTCAGGAATGAATCCTCTATGAACAGTTGTACTCATTTCTTGAACAAACAAACATCTTCATAGACTTTCAGCATGGTTTCTGTAAACAGCATGGAACTGACTCTGTTCTCCTTTGTGTTACCTCTGACTTGTTCAATAACATGGATCTGGGCCAAGCCACCGGCGCAGTCTTTGTAGACCTAACTAAGGCCATTGACCTTGTTACTCACCCCTGCTCATAGCTAAACTACACCACATCGGAGGATAACTCCTTGAGTGGTTTTCAAATTACCTAGCAAATTGTTGTCAATGTGTCAAATGGGCAAACACATTATCTCCTCTAGCACCAGTCACTGATGAGGTACCCTGCAAGGGTCTATACTTGGTCCCCTACTATTTTCCATATTCATCAATGACCTGCCTCTAACTGTGGTGGTGCATCAGTACAACTTGTGGATGATGCAGTACTCTCTGAGATCTTCAAGGATATCTGCATCCTGACCTTGAATCTTGAGCTAGACATTTATGCCCTAGAATCTTGGTTCTTAAATAACCAACTGGTTCTCAATGAGGAAAAAAAACAAAACTATGCTCTTTCATCACACCTCCTTCAAAACCCCCATATGTCACACGTTCCTCTTAAAAACCTCTTGGTGACTCCACTAGAAACATAGAAACATAGACTTTGAGGGCAGATAAGGACCGCTTGGCTCACCTAGTCTCCCATTTTCCCTACCCTAGAGGATAAGCTGCAGATCCTATTTAACCAACAGCCTATTTCTTCCTACCCCAACAAAAATTGCCTTATGTCTGTTCCATGCATTCTTGAATTCTCCACAGTTTTAGACCCCACAACCTCCTCAGGAAGGCTGTTCCATCGCGCACCACCTCTCTGTGAAAAATACTTCCTCACATTGCCCCATAGCCATCCCTCTCTATCTTCAAATTATGTCTCCTTGTTCTTGCACATCTCTTTTCTGAAGATGCTACCCTCTTGGACTTTGTTGATTCCACTGAGGTGCTTAAACATTTCTATCATGTCCCCCCTCTCCCTCCTTTCCTCAAGGGTATACATATTAAGCTCCTTTAGCCTCTCCTCGTATGGCTTCTCTTGCAGACCCTGCACCATTTTAGTTGCCCTCCTCTGAACTGCCTCCATCCTGTCTATGTCCTTGCGGAGATGGGGTCTCCAGAACTGGACGCAGTACTCCAGATGGGGTCTCACCAACTGTCTGTACAGGGGGATAACAACTTCCTGTTTTCTGTTGGTGATACCTCCCTATACATCCAGTATCCCCCAGCCCTCCCTACCGCCTTCTCACATTGCTTGCCAACCTTAAGGTCATCTGATATGATTACCCCCAGGACCCTTTCCATTTTTGTTGTTACTACCTCCCCCATTGTGTAATCTTCCCCTGGGTTTTTGTTTCCCAGGTGCATTACTTTGCACTTCTTTGCATTGAATCCAAACTGCCATACTTCTGACCATTCCTCCAACCTTTCCAAGTCCCGTCTCATCCTTTCCACGCCTCCTTGTGTATCAACCCTGTTGCAGATCTTTGTGTCATCTGCAAAGAGGCATACTTTTCCTTCCAGTCCCTCTGCAGTGTCACTTATAAAGACATTAAAAAGGACTGGACCCAGTACTGAACCCTGTGGTACCCCACTAGTAACCCCTCTTTCTTCAGAGTGGACTTCATTTACAATTACCTTCTGTGTCCTGTTGTTCAGCCAATGTTTTACCCAGGCTACCACCCTGGGACCCACTCCAAGGCTGGTTAATTTGACTACTAATCTTGTGTGGGACTGTGTCAGATGCCTTGCTAAAGTCTAGGTAGGCCATGTCCACAGTCCCTCCCTGGTCTACTACTTTGGTCACCCAGTCAAAGAAATCAATTAGATTCGTCTGACATGACCTTCTCGCTGTGAACCCATGCTGTCTTGGGTCCTCTGCCCCACTGGCCTCTAGGTACTCAACAATTCTTTCCTTCAGAAGTAGTTCCATCACTTTCCCTACCACAGAGGTCAAACTGACAGGTCTGTAGTTTCTTGCCTCTGTCTTGCTCCCATTTTTGTGAAGGGGAATCACATCAGCCTTCTTCCAGTCCTCAGGTACCACACCATCCTCCTATGATTTGTTATAAAGGGTAGTCAGTGGTGTCACTAGTTCTCTGCTTAATTCTTTTAGAATTCTGGGGTGAATTCCATCTGGCCCCATTGCTTTGTCCACCTTCAGTTTTAGGAGTTCTTTCAGAACCCTTTCTTCTGTGAAAGGACTGGGATTGACCCCCCAGAGTGCTTCTGTTAATTGGATTAGGCACCTCCCCCACTTCCTCTTTTGTGAATACTGAACAGAAGTATTCATTCAGTATCCCTGCTTTTTCACTGTCACTCTCTGCCCACCCACCATCCATTCTATTCAGCCTTACTATCCTTCCCTTTGTCTTTCTACACTCCCTGATATACTGTACCTATAAAAGGTTTTATCCCCCTTCTTAACCGAGTTGGCTATCTTTTCCTCCGTTTGTGCCTTTGCTATTCTGACTACCCTTCCTGCTTCCTTCTGCCTTAACTGGTACAGTTCTCTGTCCTGCTCCTTCTGTGTTTCCTTATACTTCCTAAATGCTATATTTTTCTCCCTAACCTTCACCGCTACTTCTTTTGAGAACCATAGTGGCTTTTTCTTTTGTTTTGATTTGTTTATTTGCTTCACACAAAGGCTTGTTTCCTCTGTGATGGCAGTTTTGATATTTCCCCATTGTTGCTCCACCCCTCCTTCTAGGCTGTTTTCTAGTGCTTTTCTAAGGCACTCTCCCATCTTGCCAAAGTCAGTCCTCCTGAAGTTCAGAACCCTCACTTTTGTATGGCTTGACTCTGTAGCTGGGTTTATCGTGAACCACACTGTTTGGTGGTTACTTGTTCCCAAATGCCTACCCACTTCTAGATCTGAGATCCTCTCATTGTCCCCATTTGAGAGTACGAGGTCTAAGATTGCTCCCTCATGAGTAGGTTCCAAAACTAGCTGTCTGAGGCATGCCACCTGAAAGGCATCAAGAATGGCCCTGCTTTTGGATGTGGCTGCAGCAAATGTACTCCAGTTAACATCTGGCATATTAAGGTCCCCCATCAACAGTATCTTCCCTTTCTCTGCCATCCTAAGTATGTCTTTTATCATATCCTTGTCCATTCCCTCCCCCTGACATGGGGGTCTGTATACAACCCCTGTGTGGATTGTGGTGCCATTTCCAGTCTCTGAGGTGACCCACAGTGCCTCCTCTCCTCCCTGTTTACTCTTTTGTTCAGTTGCTTTTATCCCTTCCCTTACATAGAGAGCTACTCCCCCCTCCCCCGCCCTCCTGTCTGTCTCTCCTGTGGGTTGTCTACCCTGGTATGTTAACATCCCAGTCATGGTTCTCTGTGTACCATGTTTGTGTGACTGCTACGATATCCAGGCATCCCTCTTCCATCAAGGCCACCAGTTCAGGGAGCTTGTTGCCCAGACTACGAAGAAAATGTCTCATCATTCAAATACCTGGGACTCACACTTCATGAGGACCTAGTGCTCGAAGCACACATAAACAACACCATCAAAACCACTAATCAAAAACTTGGGCTACTCTTCCACTCAGCACCCTACCTCTCAAAGCATGCCAGAGTGACCACTGCCTCTTCCACCCTACTACCTGGTGTAGTCTATGCGGCACCTGTCATCCACTCGGTTAAGGCTTCGTTACTGAACAAACTAAAAAAGACATCACTCACTTTGCCGCTTCGGCCCCCGACACATACTCACCACTGCCTTGTACTCAACAAACTAAGTTGGCCATCCTTTGACAACAAATTTGACTTCCCATGCACTGTACCACCTTTAGTTGATTCATCAGCCCTCTCCCAGTCTGATGGGCCTGCTAGCCTAAAATCCACCCCTTGTGTACTAATATCTTTTAGCCTACCATTACTGGAGCACCTGAAGGCCAGACTAAAGAGAGGCCAAAAATCTTATGCCGTCACTGCCCCCAGAATTTGAACAATTTGCCCCACCCTCTACTTTCCTGCAAAACCATTAACCAATTAAAAAAACTCTACAAGGATGAGGTCTTCAATCCCCCCCCAATACAGAGGTAACTGTTATTAATAAGTTCTGGTCAGAGCCAAAACATCTGCAGGATTTGACCTGATAAGGAATGAATAAATTTAGTGTGCATGACCCATGCTACTAGATGTGTTCAGACCTGCTGCTGGCTGCGACAGCCTCTGGTCTGCAGCTGTGGTGCTGTCAGTTTCATGTCAAGGTGTAAAATAAACAGCAGCACCTCCAAGCTGTTTGGCACACTGTTAGCAAGGCAGGCAAAGCAAGCAGTACCGACTAATACCAGGCCTCACCTTCCCATTACCCTCCTTCCACTCACCTGCAGAGCAACAAAACCGAGACTTTGTCAGCTGATGAGAGAAAATTCCCCATCAGTGACATGCAAGTTGCCAGCCGGAGACAGGCTCCCCTGCCGCACCTATTCCATCTGTCTCCACAGAAACACAACCAGACAGCCAGTGAGTAAACCAGCTTGTGTGGTGTACGGCAGCTGAGACATCGGAGACCTGGGGAAAGGGATGGACCAAGCCTAGTGAGCAGTCCCATGCCAGTGACTAGGGAATTTCTTCTTTGAAGTGCACACAAAGAAGAACTTTCACTTCTTCTGATCTGGTCAAATTTCAGACCCGATTAAGAAGTTTTACTGTGCAGTGTCAGTAACAGCAGCAGTGCGGATGTGTGACTTGTCAGGCAGGCAAGCACCGGGCTCGGAGCATTCACACAAGGGTAATTGTTAACTCTGCAGCATGATGGACTGATCAGTATCGTCAGATAATTAAGAACAAGAGCGCAGGATTCGCAAGGGGTTAGTTGACCCCCACGCTTTGCTGCAGGAACCTGGGAGGAGGAAGAGGTGGAGGCTGGCTTGGAACCGAGGGGAAGCCCCTAGATCTCCAGCTTTCGAGATTGGGGACTCTCCAGTTTCCTAAATCACAGATGCATTGTTATAATGCTCTCCTAATTGTTTCGGAACTGAAATACTAACAGTTCGCAAAGACTACAGATGGTGTTGGACTTTCCTGCTGCCTTTCTATTGCCAGTGCTGCCTATAGGGACTGTAAAAGATCCGCTCTCTCTGGAGCTGCATCCGATTTTTTACTTCAGAACTGAAGTTATGTGTGCCATTCCTGGCATGCACTGGAAGACATCGGTTAAGTCGGGAGATAATTAGTATGTGGGGAGTGGACAGAAATGGCAGGGATGCAGAAATGTACCAAAAAAAATGCCCATAAGAAGAAAAAAAAAAAAAAAAAACTGTGATATAGTGCAGTGCTGCAGTCCATAGGGACAACATGGGCGGATTACTTCTTGGAGGAGGGGCAGGTGAAGAAAAAACAGTTCCACGGATGGAAAACATGACGTAGGTCCTTTTCTGATGCAAAACGTCTGCAGGCTCCGCCCACTGCAGACGTAAAAATAGAACTAACTTACTGATTGTGTTCTGTGTATGTGCATGGGAGGTACTCACCTCACTCAGTTTATTAGCTCAAAACTACAGGACAGTAAAAGCTTGCAATGACTTGCAGCTACAACCTACAACCACTTAGCGTAGCACTCAAAAAGTGCTTTAAGCACTTTAAGCTGAAAGCGGGAAGCCTTGGCCTTCGCAGCAAAAGTTAAAATAGAGCCAAGTCTTTCACGGCAAGCTACGGCATTCACTCCATAATAGGCTTACAAAAAAATGATGAGACTGAAGAAACAAGACCACGCATGAGTGTTATAAGGTCTCGGGGGGAATCATATGACCTAGTGAGACCAAGAGAGAAAGACCCACTAAATCGGGAATTTCAAATGTAAACTGTCCCACATATATGTAATAAGTAATATGTGCTATGTGTCTCACAAGTACCAAATAATGAAATTACAATTCTGAACAGCAGAAATACTTTCCCTTTTTTTTCCTTGAGTGTGGAAATGAATGTGGAAGTCCAAACCCAGGATCGTTTAAAATGCCACAAAAGATTGCTTACTCAACTGACAGTACTATTATAAGCAAACTTTAATTCTGTGACTCTGTCTGCAGTAAAAATCAAGTCATACAACCCAATCTCTAACTCAAGCCCCCAGTCTTCTTTAGTTCTGACAGGATTCCAGGAGACCGACGCTATGGCTCAAGCTGCTTGCAGTCCTCTCCGTCAACTCCTCCCATGAGGGTTACCCACCGACCTCTTGCTGGCTCGGCTACACCACCGCTTTGCACTCCAAACCTGCTAGAAAGACAGAGACTGGGAACGGACTGGAAGCAGAATAAACAAACTGCACAGGACAGCCCGAAAGGCTGTGCACTTAGACAGGTATGTTTAGCTCAATTTAGTTTACAACAATGGTGGCATACTTTTCTAGAAAAAAGAAAGCCTTGCACAGCTCCTGCTTCCCTTGCTTCTCCTCAACCAGGTAGCATACAGCTCTGTGGATCTCGTCAACCTCAATGTTTGTCGCTCAATACGGTGGTCGGAGATCAGCCACAATTTAATTACAACTATTATTCCATACAGCTTTTCCGATGTATCTGGATTTAATAAAAGTGAATAAGAAAAAGTAATAGTCATGGTGATTTTTTTTCTTTGCAAATTTTCTAGATCATAATCCCTAGCGTAACCGAGTTAAACAAAGTTCCAGTTAGACTCTTTTGATTCCCTCCTCCTCAGTTTTAGTTAAATGCCCACTGTGATATAGTGCAGTGCTGCAGTCCATAGGGATAACATGGGCGGATTGCTTCTTGGGGGAGGGTCAGGTGGAGGAAAAAACAGTTCCACGGACGGAAAACATGACGTCAGACCCAACCACCAAAACAAGTGACAACTCATAGAGCACAAGCGCACGTCCCGTTTGTTTTATAAAAAGGTTGCAACGCCTATTAAAACTTCACAAAGATATTGAACGGCATCAGAAGACAAATGCAATCACTACCAAACTTGAATAAGTACATTTGCTTCATTAACTTTCACAGCTGGAGTACGACATTGAACTTAGGCAAAGAACAGGCTTTCAACACAATACTGGGATGGACTGATCGATTTGTCATGTCTGTCTGCCTATCAATCTAGCTATCCATCTATCCATCCATCCATCTCCTCATGTTAGAATAGTCCCTGTACCAAGTTTTCTGTTATTTTTTTCATTTAGGAGCTTCACTTCTTTAATAGATAATATTGAATTGCGGCTTTTAGAACTACAGAGCAGAGCTCTAAGAACACACATGACCCAGAAAGCATCGGAAGACAATGGTTGTTTTGCAAAATAAATAAAAAGGGTAACTGCTGTAGGCTAATGTAATACTAATCCTAATGGAAGCACTGTGTTTCCATTTATGCCCCTTAAATAGTATTTAATCAGCACTTGCAGCAACCTCTTATGGAAACGGTTAGCAATCCTACCCTTATTTGCCTCACAACGTGAAATGTTAAGCACACTGATATGCCAACAGAACAAGTAGAATATCCTAAGCGGGGAACAGGGCTACATCCATGGAAATGCTGAAGACCCCTGGAATACAACGTAATAACTGTATCTCGGTTCCGCAATGCACAGTCATACTTCTGTAAATACAAGCTCCGCCATAAAAATACCTAGTATTGCTGTTTGGACAGTACAAGGATGCGGAAGCCGCAGGACTGGTGTGCCAAATCCTAAGAGAACTGCAACGCTTGCTACAAACATTGTTTTACCTTGGAGAAATATGGTCATATGTGTAGGTCAGTTTGCCATGAATAGGGCTGTCATTTTTCAGGGCAAAAAAAGCCGTATTTCACGGGTCTCTCATGACAAAATTTCATGGAAATAGTGATGCAATAAAAACGCCAAATATATATGTAACATCTCACATTTTAATATCAAAATCAGTAAGATTTGCTAAAACATTTTAAAAAACATTACAGAGCAGGTAATATAAATGCACATAGTAGTAAAGAATGCAATAATTTATATTTAGCATGTTATAAAAATGCACAAGACAATGTATTTTGCTGCAACAGTGAGTACACTTTTAAATTATCAGACTTAATACTTTATGTGTCAGCAAAGCACTATACTTTGAAAATGAGCACTCAACACTGGCGCTATGAACAGGGACACTCAGGCAACTAAGTGCTATTGAAGCGAGATTTGGAAAGTGCACCCAAGTGTCCTGCCAATATTGCACAATAGTCCGGTCATTTAGTGTTACACGGTTGAATGTCCTGTATGTACAGTAGCTTTTAAGCTCTGCTTCAGCATGAATGTTGTCCTATTGGGCTGTTCACTGCCTCGCCTCAACATTTCCAGTCTTGGAAGCAGGAGACATCTTCGAGTAGACAGACATGGATCAGGATCAAAATGCAGCAGCAGTACTAGGTCAGAGCAACCAGAATATTATGCTGCAGATGTAGTCAACTAATATACTGATGTATTAATGTTAACAAGTGCAAGCTGTGTCTGATCAATCAGGTCAATCAAGTAACGGGGCAGTTTAGTGTAGTTGGAAAAGACAAAAAGTGTGTTGGTACTAAAACACTACTTAAGCACTGACCACTAGCGAGTGATGAACGAAAGATTAACGCGGCTTGTCCAACAGAAAGGTGAGAATTAATGACAGTGTAGTGATCAGAGGTCAATTATACCCTCTGTCAGACTAGGACCACAAGTTGAAAACAACAGCCAAGCAATCTCTTTTTCTATGTAATGTTTAATTTAAAGAGATATGCACATTTACGCGCACATCTGTGTGTTGCACAGAGCTCATAGTGGCATTACGTTTTCATGGGAATCGTGAAATCCCTGCATGCCGTGATTTACTCACAGCCCTAGCCATGAATCACGTGTATTGCTGATCGGACAGTACAAGGACATGGAAGCTGCAGGGCTGGTGTGCCAAATCCTAAGAGAACTGCAACGCTTGCTACAAACATTGTTTTTACCTTGCAGAAATATGGTCTTATGTGTAGGTCAATTTGCCATGAATCACTTAAGCGAAAGACAGCTCATGTGGTCCTTGCTGTTAAGGGGAGTGTACAGAAATGGCAGGGATGCAAAAATTAGAAAAAAAAAAAACGCCCATTTAAAAAAAAAAAAAAAAAAAAAGCCCACTGTGATATAGTGCAGTGCTGCAGTCCATAGGGACAACATGGGCAGGCAGAGGAAAAACAGTTCCATGGACAGAAAACATGACGTAGGTCCTTTTCTGATGCAAAACGTCTGCAGGCTTCACCCACTGCAGACGTAACAAGTAAGGCCACGTGTGACTAATGTTACGCATCTCTCTCAATCTCTGCAATGGTCACAAACAGCCTCCCTTCCTATCGCAAAGACAAGCTGTTCTCCCCACTTCTCACTCCTCCTCTACCTAGAATTACATCTGACTGTAACCTGAACCCCATATCTCTAACTAAATGCAGTTGAATCTGGCTATTCTTAGTTATCTTGCTGTTTAAATTGTTGACATCCGGTATGTGAATGTCATAAATGTCCCCGTACATGGTATAAAATGTTAATCTGCCTCCTGCCTCCCCTGGCTACCTATAAACTACCTGTAATCCTGAATCCTTTCGTTATTGCCTACACAGGTACTGCTGTTATTTACCTGTGGCTTAACTGTATATTGTGACTCACTGTACTATTCTATGTGTATTATTGTATTTTGTAACATGGCAAAAAAGAGAAAGGTGAAATAATGCAACGTGATTGGGCAGAATGCATCACCTGATCAAAGTTGGAGCGGGGATTAATCACTGGGAATGCCTGCTCCAGCACAATAATCACCACTAGGCAGCGGGATCGCACATAGGAAATTGCTGTGTGGTCTGTGGTCAATTGCTCCCGATAGGTGGCAGCAAAAGTTAGCGCTGTGTCAAGTTATTTTCACCTCCACCCACCCCGCAGCACTTCACCGATCACTTGTTGTCAGATATAGCAGAGACCGATGGCGCTAAACACTGCTCTGCGTGTTTAAAAAAAAAAATACTATGAAACTGTACAGTCAAGTTTACGCAATTGTTGTGTCCACGGAGTGGGTCCACAGAAACAGAGCACCTTAGAAATCACTGCCGCCATGAACAGGAACAGACAGACAAATTAGCAAGAAGGACTCCGTTACAGGTTCGTCGGTGCAGCGGCTGGATTTCCGCTTGTGACGCCGGCGACCCGGGTTCTGGAACGGATTCGGGTCATCGAGGAAACGACCAGGGAGAAGGTTGGAGCGTCCGTGGACAGCTCGCCTTCTCAGGGGAGGTGGGATGGAGCTGGCATCTGCTGGCCCCTGGCAGAGGCCAGGAGCATGGCAGAGTGTTAGGGGCTCAAATTTCCGGGGGAGTGACTAACTTCGGTGTTCGCCATGACGTCAGGTATGTCACTCTCCGTGGGGAGAAAACCTGAAAATGGCTCTCTGGCGAGCCAGATGACGGCTCTCCGGTCTCCTCCCTGCCGTCACGGCCCCGGGACCTCCCACCCCAGCAGCACCTGGAGCCGATGCCGCAGTGCGCTGGACGACCCCCACCGGTGCCTTCCCTCTTGGAGGAGGGGGACCCACCCAGTGAAGGGTTACACCGGGCTACCTGCAGGGGGCTGCGATCTGGGGTTGAGGCAGGTCATGGGATGGCGGACAGAGGGGCAGGACATTGAGGGCCGAAGAGGTGCTCGCCAGATGGAGCAGAGCGCATAAAAAAAAAAAGGACTCCGGTTGTGTGTATCTCAGTGTTACTCGCAATTTTTAACCCGCAATGCATGTAAGGTAAATGTCATTGGTTTCCGACGACTAATGCATTGTGGGAACATTAGAAAGATTTGCATACATTGGTATGTCTAAGCAAGTGAGATGTCTCACATGAAAATATTTCTACTTTCCCCATAATGCATTAGCGAATTAGAACAAAAAACTAAAGAAACGATTGAAAGGAACACTATTTTAAAAGACAGAGGGAAGTGCTTCTGTACTAGTTTTGTCTACTTGTGTTGAAAACATGAGGTTCAGATGTGTGGAAAAACAGTCACAATATAAATAGATGTTGAACAGTAAACCTGCACGTACACCATCGCAGATGTAGTTAGCCTATGTAGAAGTGCAGACTTGAACAGCACATAATATTGCATTCAGTAATATACAGTTGCTGCTACTTTCTGTCCCACATGTAATAGACTTGAAACATTATTAACCTTACAGTTGTCATGTTACAAGCACATTAATGCCCTCTGAGTCTGCTTCTACTGGGGAATTAATGCATGGTTGGGAGGTTATGGGCATTCAGCCTTGGCCTTGTGCCACAACCCCACACACACACAAAACCATATGTTAATTCTCTAGTAGAAGCCTCCTTCATAGGGCATTAATGTTACATATTTTGTTATTGGAATGCTTTATTAGTCTGGTCGTCACTAAAAAGGGACTTTGTCTCAGTTGACCTACCCGTCATCAAAATTCAAATAAATAAATAAACAGTGAGGCATAGAGATTTTGATGCACTGGAGAGGCCTTGAGACAGTCGGAAAACCTGTTGGTGGCTCAGGGCAATTAGTCCTTTTCATACAAGAAAAACTGAGGTAAACATGATTAAAAAAAAAAAAAAAAAAAAAAAGTGTAACACTATACAAAGTAAAACATTTATAAGCAGGCTGAACAGTATTTACAATCCCCATGTGCAGCACAGCCCTGGAGCACAGCACACCAAGCATTCTAAAGACAGCGGATGGACTGTTTTACAAAATATCTTACTATAATGTATGGACAGTGTCTATTAACCCCTGTTTTCAATCAGTTTGTAACCTGATAATCCCTTCATTATGACATCAGTGTGCTGTAAACCTTGCTTAACTATGTCATAATGATGGGATTATAGGATTGAATGTCACCACCTGTCAAAATTCTTGGAAAGGAAAGGTTATTTACAGCTTGGACATTCATTCAAAACACACACATTCCATTCAGATAGTTACATACCCTGCAGTATAGATTGCAGTGGCTAATTTCAACACTTCAGTTGCTCAACATTCAAACCAGGAGGCATTCATAGCTGAGCAGGAGAACAAACGCACATTGAAAAAAAAACTACCCAGTGGCTAGTTTTTCCATACACTAGAAAATACAGTGCCCGAGTAACGGTGGTCAGCAACGGATGTAATCACCTCTCATGGTTGCCATGACAACTGTAAACCATTTGAGCTGCACTCTTGAGGTTTACTTGGTAGTTCTGGCAACTGCGTGAGGTGATTACATCGTGGTTAACCACTGTTACTCAGGCATTATCCTCTATATAATTTAAATAAATAATAACAGGTACCCTCGTAACATAAAAATTGCAGATGACATAAAAATCGGCGGTCAGTGCTCAAATCCAGAACAAATAGCATCTATTCAGAATGATCTAGATCATATTCCCCACTGAGCTGTATGCATTTGGGAACTAATAATATTAACCACACATACATATTAGATGACAGGGTGTTGCCCAGTACTTGTACAGAAAAAGATTTAGGGTCTCAGATGTCAAACGACTTCCTTCCCAATTCACAGATAAATGGAAAATTCTTAAGGCAAATAGGATCATTTGGTCCATTAAGGGAAACATCAGATCAAGGGATAGAAAGGTATTGATGCCCTTGTATAGAGCCTATGTTTGCCCCCATTTGGACTTTTCCTCACAGTTATGGTGCCCATTTAGAAAATACGACATAATGCAGCTTGAAAAAGTTCAGACATTACACCAAATTAGTCAAAGGTTTGCATGACACCCCCTATGAAAATAGACTTACTTCTTTTAAAAAAAAATTTTATATATATATTCTGATATTTTTGCCCCCTCACCTGCCGCCAGTATATCTGCCCTAGTCACGGCGTCCCTGATGCATCCACCTCCTACTAAGCCCTTCTTGCTCCCCTGGTTACCCCTGGCTTACCCCACTCAGGGGAGTGGGTCCACGACCAGAGGGGACGTCACTACGACACCGATATCTGTTTGGGAGCGTGGTGCTAGGAGGCTAATCAAGTCCACAGACAGGGCTTCATTAGGCGGCAGGTGTGGAATCTTGTCCCCTGTAAGCTGGGGTGGTGACATGCAATGACACCAGCGCCTGTCCTGCCCCAGAGTTACTCGACCTTTGCGTTGGTCCTAAGGCGATGGACCCAGTGTCCGCTATAGGTGTCGCCTCCTGTGCCGAGCACACAGCCCTCCCCCGGAGAAGGGGAGCAGTCCGAGGGAAGCTCACTTTTCTCCACCCAGCTGGCCCTCCGACGATCTGGATCCATTCCCGAACCTGGGTCGCTGGCATCGCAAGCGGAAATCCCACTGCTGCGCCGGCGGGCCGGCTACCTGCTTTCAGTTTAATGTCTCTATCACACCAACGTCTGAGAGGTGACGACCTTCTCATGTGTGATATAATGCAAGATCCTTTCTTGCTGACTACATTGGGTTGAGTTCAAAAATAATATTTATAACATTAGAGGTCATCCACTACAGCTGAAAGGCAGAAAATGTAATTTAATGCCACGAAAATGTTTCTATACTTTACGGACTATCAATCCTTGGAATGCACTTCCACTGGAGGTGATTACCAGTAGCTCTAAATCAGCATTTAAGTCCAGATTGGATAAATTCATTTTCTCTGGCATTAATATTTGTTATTATTAATTACAGGAGCAATCATGGGCTTCACAGCCTCCAAGCTCCTGAACAATCCTAGTATGAGCTTTTTAGTTTTATTTTATAATAGCAATAATGTACTACCAGGGGTTATGTTAATACTTGATTTAATCACCCCCTAGAGGCATGCTACACGCGTCACATTATACTTCCAGGGGTGATTAACTAGAATAAGATAACCCCTGATCGCACTTTACTGCTTAAATACTACCTGTAGGTGGAGCTTTACAGCCTGGTCCACACACTGGTATTAATACAGGCCTTTAAGTTCCACTGGTCAGAAGTGCTTAAGTACTGTAGGAAAGTTGCTTAACCATTTGTTTTCAGTGGCTCTGCTTCATTATTATTAAGATTATTATATTGATACAATAGTGCCCACTGTAGTTAGGGTTGGGTAGGCAGTTTTAATGCTAAATGCTAATTTCTAGACACCTATTTCTCCCAGCCGGTCCTTGACAGAATCTTACAAAATTTTTGAAAGCATATATTCTGGCTGTGGAGAAACTGTGACATTTCAATTGCTCCACTCAGATGGCAGATGGTCTGAGTCCTATCCCAGGCCACCATTAGTATTGCTGCCACTGAGTTTCTCTCCCACCTCCTGTCCCACCACAAGGCATTTGACCATCAGTTATGTCTTTCCAAATCGGCAGTCGGGAGACCATCCCTGGGAGACCGTCTCTGTCAGTAGTGTTGCTGCCACTGTTGTCTCTCTCTTTCTCTCTCTCTCTCTTTTTCTCTCTCTTTCTCTCCCTCCCATCTCCCCCAAGACACTTGGCCACTGATTTTTGTTGCATTTTCCTACCGGGAGTCAGGAGCCAGTAGTGTCACTGCCACTGCATCTCTCTCCTCCCCCCAACCCAATAAAATTAATTGCATCCCACCCACCCCACCCACCTTTTCAAAAACAAGGACATGTAAGGTCTTGGTAGGCAACTGACACGACCTGCTCCCACCTTGGCCAGCCACTATTTAATAAATGAAAGTTTCATGGTTTTATTCATTCAAGGTGGCCAGAAGAGGTACAGGCAGAGAGGGCTGTGCCTGTTGCCTACCAAGGCACCTGATCTGTCCTTTTGGAGAGTGAATGGGAGGGAAAGAAGGAAGTGATTGGCAGAGGGTGGTGGGGCAGGAGATGCTGACACCAAGAGGTTGTGTACTCTTGTGGTTAGAGCTCTGCCTTGAGAACTGGAAGACTGCAGGTTCAAATCCCACTAGAGCCAAATACTCACTGTGTTAACCTTATTCAAGACTCACTGCTGTAGGAATTGGTAGAAAACAAAGATGCCACATCTTAGCCTGAATTTCCTAGGTAAATAAAAAAAAAAACGTAAGAGGAACTGTCGTCGAGGGCACAGGTCAGGAAGCATAGGAAGACCAAAAGCGGGTATAAAATTCGCAAGTAGCGTTTTATTTTTTTCAATAACAGTAAAATAAAAAATAACATTGTTCAGTATAACTATTTACAAAGGCAGTACGAACACAGATAACAAAATCCTTCATCTGATGATATCTCTCATTCCAAGTTTCAATCTTGCTCTCTTCTAGCAGACGTATTGCTGCTCTAAAGTCTCTGGGAGCACGTTAAGAGAACATTGTGGTTTTCAGAAAATGTTCTTGTCAGTTTCCTTCCTTGCAGGTGCAACAAAACAGTACATGGTGTCCCAGAAACTGACGACCTGCTCACAGCTTCTGCAAAAGAGCTAGTATTGCATTCCATGTTAACCCCTCTAAGTTCCAAATAGCTTTTTGCAATGATTTCAACAATGTAACCATATATATTTTCAAACCAATGGATCCCACTTTCACATAAAGATTCACACATATTTTATGACTTCAGATATGCAAGGGGAAGAAAAGATAGAAACAGCAAGTGAGAGAGCAGAGATAGCAGGAGGGGGAATAAGCGTGACTGTCGAAGTTGCCAGTTCCTAGGTCTCACAAGAAAATTTGACTGCGGAGTCAGACAGACAAGACAGAACAGAAGAGGGAGGAAAACGATCCTTACGTATAACTCTTTCTACATAACAAATGGGGCAGGGTCTTATTCAGCTCTATCACATACCCCTCTTTAAGAGGGAACCTGTTTATAAAAAAAAAAAAAAAAATGGTTTTCAGAACATTCTTTATAGTCTCCTTTAACATTAGCTTATAATCTTTACTGTTCTCAGCATATGCAGTATTCCTTTTCTCCATAACAACCAGTACAGCAAACAGTGAAGTTTAAACTCACACATTTTTTTTCCTACCTTTGGAATTCTCAATTCCTGATCCTTATCTTGACAGAAAATCAGCATTGACATTCTCTTTTCTGGATTTGTGTATCACCTTGAATTTAAATGTCTGTAGTGCTAGATACCACCTTGTGATTTTGGGAATTGTTATCCTTCATTTAGTTAAACCAGCAGTGATGATTATGATTGGTTAGAAATACAAAGTCAGCTCCTAGCAAATAAAACTTAAGGGACGCTATGGCCCACTTTGCTGCAAGGCATTCCTTTTCAATGGTGGAGTACTTTTTTTTTCTGTCGTGCAACTTCGTACTGATATGTAGAATGGGATGTAATTTCCCAACTATATTTTGACTCAAGACTGCACCTAGGCCTACCTCTGATGCATCTGTCTGTAACAACAATGGTTTCTCAAAGTCTAAACTTCTTAAAACAGGGGCTGAACATAATGCAGTCTTAATGGCTCAAAAAACTTCATCACACTCTGGGGTCCACTTCACATTATTCGGAACCATTTCTCGTTGAGTTCAGTTAGAGGAGTAGCTAGCTGGGCAAAGTTGAGAACAAATCTTGATAGCAACCAGCCAGCTCTAAAATGACCTGACATGTTCCTTTGTTTTAGGGATAGGACTGTTAGCTACAGCTTCTATCTTAGAAATCTCTGTCTTTACTTTTCCATTTCCCCAAACATATCCCAAATATCTGGTTTCCTGCATGCCCAATGCACATTTGGTAGGATTAATGGTCAGACCTGCATTTTTGATAGCTTAGATAACTGCTTGTAGGTGTTCCAGGTGGCTTTTCCAGTCTGTACTGTACTCCATGACATCATCCAGGTAAGCAGCACAATAACCAGTGTGAGTAGCTAAAATTACATCTATGTACTGTTTGAATGTAGCGGGTGTACCATGTAAACCAAAGGGCATGGTGGTGAACTGATAGAATCCAACAGGAGTGGCAATTGCAGTTTTGTCTCTGGATTCTTTCACTAGGGGAATCTGCCAGTAACGCTTGGTAAGTTTGAAGGTACTGATGTACTTGGCGCTTCCCAATTTGGCCACCAACTCATCTGTCCTTGGCATAGGATAGCTGTCAAATTCAGATGCTTGATTGTTTCCTAAAATCAAGGCAGATTCTTACACCCCCCCCCCCTCTTTTTTATTTACAATCTCTGTTGTCGAGGCACAGGTCAGGAAGTATAGGAAGACCAGGAGCAGGTATAAAATTTGCAAGTAGCGTTTTATTTTTTTCAATAACAGTAAAATAAAAAATAAAATTGTTCAGTATAACTATTTACAAAGGTGGTATAAACACAGAAGACAAAGTCCTTCATCTGAGGATATCTCTAATTCCACATTTCAGTCTTGTTCTTTCCTAGTAGAAGTATTGCTGCTCTTTTTATAAGTCTCTGTCTGGGAACTCCTTAAGAGAACATTCTGTGTTTCAGAAAATGTTCTTGTCAGTTTCCTTCCTTGCAGGTGCAACAGAACAGTACATGGTGTCTCAGAACTGACCTCCTGTTCACAGCTTCTGCAAAAGAGCTAGTGTTGCATTCCAGGTTAACCATCCTAAGTTTCAAACATCTTTTTGCAATCATTTCAACAATATAACGATGTACATTTTCGAACCAAGGGATCCCTCTTTCACATAAAGATTCACACATATTTTATAACTTCAGATACACAAGGGGGAAGAAAAGATAGAAACAGCAAGTGAAGGCAGAGAGATAGTGGGAGGGGGGAATAGCGAGACCATCAGAATGGCCAGTTCCTAGGTCTCACAAGAAAATTTGGCTGCGCAGTCAGACAGAAAAGAGACAGAACAGAAGAGAAGGAAAACAGATCCTTGCTTATAACTCTTTCTACATAACAAATGGGACAGGGTCTTATTCAACCTATTCACAGGGACATTGGGTGGGGGGGATTTTCACTGAACTCTAATGGGGGAAGGGGCATGGATGCTACATCTCTCTCTCTCTCTCTCTCTCTCTCTCTCACACATCCTGAAGCAGGAGTGGCAGGACCTGTTTGAAGGGCAACAGCATGACTGTGAACACTGGAGGCAGCACACATGAGGGGAACACCAGAGCAACTAATAATAAATAATTGAACTTCTGTATTTTTTAATTAGGGCAAGTGGAATGTTTTGGAGAAGGGTGGCAGCAAAGATAGATCATGGTGGTCATGGGATGGACTGTAATTTTATCCAGTGCATGGTGTGTGCCTGGAGGGTTTGATGTGCACTGTGATTGTGTTCAGTGTTTGGTGGGGAGCTCCATTGTGGAAAGGGTCTGGGAATTCTAGGGAGTAGCAGTGGGGACATGGTCTCAGGTCAATGGCAGGAAGGGGTGTGGGGTTACAGTTTTGAGGAGCCCCATGCTATAAGCTCTCTTTAAGCCTGAGCCTGTCTTCAGGACCCTGTGCTTTGTAATTAGCCCACAGGACCATTCACAAAGCACATTATAGGCCTAAGCAAGTGTGAGGGCCCATGTATTCATAAATCATGCTGTAGGCTTGAGACAATATGGGGCCCCATGCTTTGTGAATTGCCCGCTTTAAGCATGTAATAGGCCAAAGGCCAGTTAATAAAAGTATTGGGAATGCCATACAAAGGTGTGAACAGTGGTTGTTAATTATCTTTTCAAAAATTAAGGAAACACTTTGCAAAAACTACGATAAGCATCAGTTAAGGGTTGAAGCGGAAAGCATCAAAAGTAGGAAAATGCTGTGTTAGGGTAAAAGTCTGTTGAGCCTTGTTGAAGCTATGACATGGCATTCCTTGGGTTTGAATAATCTCATAGTGCAGCATTGGTGTTTCTAACTTCAGCACCAAGTCTCCAAGCATTGGTGTGGGACTGTTTGTCTAAACAGACAGTGCCAAACTTTCAGCAGCACCAATACTGCATTGTGTGATTAGTCAAACCCCAAGGAAAGTTATGCCACATCTTAGTAGACTTTGTACCCCTAACTTTGAATTTCTCTGCTTCTGCCGCTTTGTGCTGCAACCCTAACGGATGCTGTAGTGTAGTTTTTTGCAAATCGTTCACTGGTGGAAGACTGGTGCTGTGCTAGTATTGCATGCTACTTTGCAGCTCAGTTGAAGCATCCTTCATTTATTTTGTTTATTTTTCTATTTATGCTCCCTTCTGATCTCCAGCACCTGCATTCCTTCAGAAACAGCAAAGGACCAGCCAACCATGACACTCCCACCTGATGCTGTCATCCTTTTTTGATACTTGGCTCTGCCCCACAAGTGAGGATGTGAAGTGGCGGGATTCACTTTCACCCCCAAGTCTTATGTGTTGTCTGGATGTGCTGCAGGTGGTGGTGGTGCAGAGCCTGGATATACCAGGGTCCACTGTCGGCCATGCTGGGGCCTGTTTCCTAGTTTTTCTCCCTGCTCCATGGACATCAGCATGCAAGGGACTCAATGATGGGGCATGCACAACGGAGTGCCAGCTATGAGCATGGCTGAAGTCCACCCTCCCACTCTGCATTTCACTGCACTATGGATAAACTTCCTTGAAGCAAGCTTTGAAGCATGGGACTGATGCTGTTAGTCTACAGTGCCTGCCATGGGTGTGGGGGCTTCCGTGGGGTGTATTTCCTAGTGGTGGTCTGGACTGGGGACTTGAAAGAAATGAAGCATGAAGTGGATGGCCAAGAGCAGCATCTGACTGAGGAAAGAAGACTAGGCGGTGAGCAGACATGCAAGAGCTTAAATAGTAAATTAGAAAGCAGAAACAGTACATCAAAGCTGTCACATGCAATGGATACAGGTTCATCTCTGGTCCACTGTATTTTATGTTCCACAATTCATCTGACAGTTATTATCTTGTCTAGATCTAACTTGTTCCAGGTGTTCCTGCAGTGTGAAACCAATACCTGTAACCTCAGGCATTTACAAGAGATGATATCTTGAAAATAGGCAAGGCATGATAATCACAGTCCACATCATTCTCCTCTCTGGAACATTACAAATATCTGATCCTAGTACAGCTAACATAAAACCACTAGTGTCATTTATCTGGATTGGCTGAAAATCATGTGGGCTCAACTGACCCCTATGTCATCTAGAAGTGGGCTTACCACAGTCCAGAGCATACTGTACCATTCCAAAAGGCTTACTAAGCTTTGCTGAATGTAGACTTCTTGACAGAGACTCTCCTAAATGATGAAGAATTTCACTTGAACTCATGAGCCCTCCCTGTCCCCAGAATATGTGCTATTGATTAATTTTTTAAGTTTAATAGACTTAATTTTGTTTTCTAATTGTGTGCATGGTCCTAATATTATAGGTGCCCTGTGCAAAGCAAATTACCACTCTGCTTTCTCAAAACTAAGGAAATTCATTGGAAAAAAAAAAAACATTAATGCGGATTAGGGTTGCTAATGCACAAAATTCAAACTAGCAAATTTGGAAAACTGCTACAGTATTATGAGTTTCAAACCAATGCCCACAAAGTTTGGAAATGTGCTATAAGGGTTTTCAAGCCCGACTCCTACTCCTTTCCCTACCCTCGTTACCCAAGGCCAGGCTAAAGGTATGAAG
The DNA here is from genome assembly GCA_016271365.2 of Neoceratodus forsteri. Classification (NCBI taxonomy): domain Eukaryota; kingdom Metazoa; phylum Chordata; order Ceratodontiformes; family Ceratodontidae; genus Neoceratodus; species Neoceratodus forsteri. The sequence continues at coordinate 966,446,300 of CM057449.1, forward strand.
CTGTGCATCAGTGATATGGTACCACATACAGGGCCAACATATTTAAAATTTGTAAATAGCAACCCTAATTTCCACTCCCTCCTGCCTCCCCTACCCTGATGACCCAAAGCCAATGTGCAGGTCTGGAGGCATGCCATGTAGGTCTGGTGTTTCATATACACCCTATGGATTATTGATCTGCAATAAGAATACTTGTAGAACAGAGCTAGAGATTTTAACATAGATTTATGATGCGGCTTACTTTGCACACAATATTATGGACCCTGCGCAAAGCAGCAGACTTGTTACAAATGTGTTAGTACTATTGCAAGGGTTTTCTCCTGGGGCTGGGCATGGCCTTACAACACCAACGGGCTGTTGAAGATGTTTTGGTGGCTCCTGGGTTCTGGGGTTCACTATCCATATTGGGGGGGGGTTGTTTTCACAGTACTCTTTATGCCGAGTGTCTCCACCCAGTGTTGTTTGATTGTGGTTTAGCTGATAAGTTAATGCAACCCTCTGGAAAGCTACACCTCCTCACATCCCTCTAGGCTAACCAGCTTCCACCAATACTGTACACTATAATGGTTCAGACAAAAATACCATATTAGCAGGAAACAGGCATATTTTGGTACCAGTACCTGCAGTGGAAATGGGTTACATAGAAAGTGATGGCATAAGGGGACCGTATGATCCATGTAGTCTGCCCATAAGCCTATCCTCCTCCCTTAACTGCTATTCAGTATTATAATACCTTTGTGCCTATCCCATGTCTTCTTGAACGATCCGACTGACCTAGTCTCCACAACCTCTAGTGGAAGGCCATTCCAAGTATCCACCACCCTCTCAGTAAAGAAGAACTTTCTTGTGTTACTCTTGAACTTGCCTCCTTCCAGCGTCATGGGTTAGCACGGATAATCTCAGAACAGTTCATCCACATTTAGATGTCTTCATAGGTGGGATTCAAGCTAGTGCTGTGATGCTGCTTAGACAAACCCTTGTAGGCAAGAGGTGGGAAGTCCCTTCTCGGCTGCATTTAACAAAGCCCAACTAGGTGCAGCTTCACTTAATCGCCAGACATGCATGCTACACTTTCCCCAACCAGATGAGACCACACGTACTGTAGGTCACTACCTTTCCTGTGGTACCAAACTATGGTATGGGATAAGGGCTACTTGACATCAGTCCCTGGATAGCCAGTATTGAAACTTAGCGGGCCTAAGGATAATGTCACTAGTTGACCGGCATTGGTGCACTTAGAATGTGGAAACGGATAAGCAGTGAGCCTCTTAATTTTCTTCACAGGCCATGCAGTTGCTAAAATTACCTCTTCACCACTGAAAATGAGGTATTTTAATCCTACAGTACACAGTGACCAGCTAGGAAAACCAACTGGAAACACACATAGAAAACAGTAGAAAGAAAACACTTCCCACGGTTACTCATGGTTACTGGGAATGGCTCTATAAGGCTGCAGCCCTGCTTGAATGGTTTAGTTTCACAACCTCTGTGATTCTTCAATACCAGCTCCAAGACCACACAGGTCTGTTCATTAACATTCGCTGCCTTCCCCCCGAGATGTCACTCAGGTGCCAAGAAATGTTTGAGTCTGTACTCCTTCACTGAGGGCTACTCATTGATCTTCAATTCTGTCTCTTGTACAGGCTGGCAAACATATGCCACTCGAACTACCGATACTCACAGGCACAAGGCCTAGGAAGATGCACTTATTCCCATTATCATAACACACTGTCTGCTCACTTTGGGATCTCCCACAAATCTGTCTACATCTAAACTATCCCCCCACCTCATACAGGGCTTCGACTTGGGTTTCCAGTTGGTCTCATCACTTGTCACTTGGTCTCCTCAACACTTGATAGAGGTATAGACAGTGACAACACAATGTCACTCCTGTTAGAGTCCTTGCAGTGGTTCTTGGACCCAGGAGAATTATTGATTGGTCATCCCTAAGGTCAGAAGGTTGCAAGGGTCATCCCTGAGCTCAGAAGGTGGCAAGATAACAGAATTCTTAGAGGCTTTCAGTTTGTTCCCACAACTGCTGATCCAACAGAGCTCTGTCATCACTTAACCCCCACTTCCTGGTAGGTTAGATTGACTCGGGCAACAGTCACAACTCTGAAAGAAGGTGGTTATACTATACATATTGCACTCTTGTAACTTTCTACCTTTAGGACACATACTTGGAACTACTCAAAGCAAGTTGCATGTCCCAGATATGTATACTATTTCATTAAGGGTCTTGTTGAAGCTGTATGAAGAAGTTACAAGTGGATAGTACATATCCTAGGCAATATGTGACACAAAATACTGCTGTCAAATGGGTATTGTGTTATACACAGGGTCCACAAGGCCATATACCAGCAAAAGTACAGGTCTATGGTACAGTGACTGCACAACTTAGGGTTAGATCTGTAGACTTGTGTGACCCAGCAAAGCCTTGTAACGTAGAGGCAGATCTGTAGCTTGGCCTTGGGTCATGAGGGCAAGGGATGGGAGAGGGAGTAAAGATTAATGTTGCTGTTTACAAGTCCCAAACCTGTAGCTTGACCTCGTATAACAAGGGTAAGGGAGGGGGTAGGAATTAGACTTGACAACCCTAATAGCACATTTTCAAACTTTGTAGGCATTGTAGTGAAAACTGTAATAGCACATTTGTTTGAGTTTTGTGTGGTAGCAACCCTAATCTAAATTGATATTGCTTTTATAATAAATTATTTTTATAAATGATAGAAAGGATAGGGTGTCAGTAAATCTGACTACTACTATATTGAATGTTTGTGTATCTGCTATGGGAGAAGTGACTGTTGTGTTTGCTACTCTCCAATAGGGAGGCTGTGGTTTATAACCATGAGGTTTGTAGCTGCTCTCTTATCCACATCACTGAGTGGAAAGAGGGATACAGAGCAGGGTCAGCCAGATTAGTCGGGCTTGTTTGGTGGGGGGGTTTAAAAAATCATAATGTTTGCTGTGAATCAGCGATGTGACAGGGTTGGGATAAGACCCTGTTACATTTGTTATGCAGATAGCTGGAAGCAAAGATCTGTTTTTCTGTCCTTCACTCAGATTTTCCTTGCGGAGCCTTAGAATTGGCCACCCTGATGGTCCTACAATTTCCCCCTTTATCTCCTTTCCTTCACTTGCTGTTTCTATTCATTCTTTCTTCCCTTGCTTCTCTGTGGTTAAAAAAATATATCTGAATCTGTATGTTGCTGGTATTCCTTAGTTTGCAGATGTATACAGTTATGTTATTGAAATGTTTGTAGAAAGTTGCCAGCCTGCCAGCACAGCAAAAGTGCTACCGCCAGGATGCTGATGACCCGCTTCAGAAGTGAGCTAAGGTGTCACAGGGCTGGCCTAGGGTAGGAGGATTGAGCATCTGCAGGATTGCTGTCCTTGGGGGAGCTTGGTGCTTGATTGGCCCCTGTGGAAGCCAGAGGAGAGGTAGCCCAAGTTGAAAAGATTGGGGATGCATGGCAGATGTCTTGTAACCCCTGCAAATGGGGGTTCCCAAAGACTTCCAGGAGCTTGCTTGAATGCTCCAAGCCTGAATGGTGTTTGCATGCTTAAGCCATTTATCAGTGAGTGTTTTTAGAGCCTCTGGTACTGTCTCTTAAGAGCTGTCTGCTTGCAGACATAATTAGTTTATATGGGGGGACTGTGTGCTTCTCTGTTTGAGTACCACTCGAGCTGCTGCCAATTCACTCCATTTTTGCTGTCACTAGGAGTGCAAAGGGAACCTATGTGAAAGATGTAACTGTTTGCCAGAAATCATTTAGAGTAATAATGAAATTACAGTTTGTCTAACCTGCTTTCTTTGCAGTCAGAACTGTGTCTGCCTAGTTCCCCATTCTGGTTTTGAACTGCTGAACTGGACCAATCAGTGTGGGGTAAGCTAGCTCTAAAATGGTGCCTTGGACGAATCAGAACTTGGACTCATAATCTGAGCCAGCCACAAGAGGATTGTATGGGCAGTGACTCTGGGAGATGTAGTTTAGACTTCGTCGCCTTTTTGGACCAACAGCAGCAGTCTATTGTGAGTGACAGCCAATCCAGTCAAGAACTGGGAGGAACTCAAAGGAAGTGCCCGGTTTTCTGTTGGAGTTTCAGTTTAGCTCTGGTAGTGAAGGGGAAAGGAACCCTGTGCTCCTTCAGTGCACAGTTTTAGTCAAAAAAACATGTGTAAGGTCCAGAGTTCCGGTCTGCAGCTTGTGTAACTGCTTGTTAGGACCGAATCCGTCCTGTGAAGAGAATCAAAGGATATCTGAAGAGTAGAAACCAGGCTCACCCTGTAGAAGACTGGAGAATTATGGAATTGCACTCGGTCTGTCAGGAACTGAATCTGCTGTGTGTTCTCCCGGTATTGTGCAGTAATTGCGATCGGATACAGATGCAGCCTGCCTGGTATAGTGCTTTCTTTTACCATATAAATGTGTGAAGAGGTTTGTGTACCTCAAGTGAATCCTGCTGCCATTAAGTGACTTTTGCCTGTGACTGTTTACCATATAAATGTGTGAGGAGTCTCTTGAGCTCAAGAGTAGCCCTGCTGACATTGAAGGACCCTATCTTGTTTGGAGGTCGTGAGTACTAATTCAGGGTCGCTCCTGTTGAATTGCCACATTAAATCCAAATGGAATTACTGTACTGCTGACTGTTTAATTTTCCTTTCTCTGTGTGAAAGGGCCCCTACCAGCTGCCACGGTTTGGACTAGCCACTAGGCTTGGGTACCAGGGACAGTAACTGATAGGGATAGGCTGTGCACAGAGCCATAGGTAGATGAGTAGAGTGATAAGCTAATTAACCTGATTTCCCTGTCCTTGTTATATCCCCCTAAATAAATCAGAGCTGCTTGTTTCAGCAAAGTTATACTGCCTGAGGTATTTGTCTATGTTAAAGTATTGTACTGTGATTGTTGCACTGTATCTTATTTTACAGGCGGTCCCAGTGCCTGAACCAGCCCTGGGGTAAGTGTATACTGTGAAGGTAATTTGATATATTGTGTGGGCCACTAGTGGGAAGAAAGGGGGGTTGCAGTGTCCCAGAGGGCTGTGACCAAGTAAGTTTAACTATTGCAAACCCTGACCTCTGGGTGGAGGCACCCGCCATTGGATCCAGGCCCCTCAACCTGTTAGTGGCAAATCAGGCAGGGGTAGTAGCCCCTGGGATAGCGCCATCTAGGGGTTACATCTGCATATGCACCTTGATATCTGAGCATGCCACGTCTCCAGTGGAGAGAAAAAGGAGAAACTCCTAGTCATGCAGGATGACCGCCAACCTCCGCAGGCCTTGCACTAGGCAACTTCGCTCCTTCCAGAATCTGGATCTGGTCCGGTTGGGTCAAGGGACTCCCTGCTGAGCCGTGGGGGACTACATGAGAGGTAAGTTCTGGGGGAAGCTGGGGTGATGGGGTGGGAAGACCAGCGGGAAGGAGGGCTGGAGAGGACAGAGAATATTTAAAAAAAAAAAAAAAAAAAAAATGTTTGCACAGGGGTTTATTTGACAAACCTTTGACCTTCCACAAGCTTTGTTTGCAGAGCTGTCAGCAGGAAAACCAGCTCTGTCCAGAATGTTTTAATTGTCTGTATCTGTTGAGAAGACTGGATGTACTGGTCACAGAAAGAAATTGACAAAGTTTGGTACATTGTGTAAAATGGAGATATAGCTTATCGAGAACAGGATGCAGAATGTAATTGCATATACCAGCATCTTATAATAGAGCAATGTTTGTTGAGAGAGAGATTGAGACTGAAATTTAGATTTAGAGATGCCCTCGGATAAAGGACCTTGATTTGTTTATACTGCCTGTACAAGGGCTATTCTGCACAATTTTAATTTTTATTTTACTACTACTGATAATAAAACACTAGCAAATTTTATGACTTCTCCTGGTTTGCCTATGGTTCCTGACCTATGCCTTAACCACAGGTGGCGTATGTGGATTTTGCCATTCATACTATATACCAGGAGTTTTGTGTGGGTACTAGACTTGGTACCTGGGAAGCATAGAAGAAAGGTAATGGATCCTGCAACAGCAAGCCCATGAGGAGTGATGACTAGAAGAATGGCAGTCAAACTAAAAGCAGAAACAAAAGTCCAGACTGAAACTGTACAGCCAGAACTAGTGAGGGAAGACCAACAGCCAGGGACAGAACCTGAGAGCGTGCCTGCCTTCTTTAAATGGTGGGCTATGCACAGCAATGGGCTACCAGGCTGGTACCTTATCTGACTGGTAAAGCCCAACCTGCTCCACAGCAATATGGACGCTGTGCAGTCAGAAAAGCTATGACATTGTGAAAAGAGAAATTCATAAACGATATGACATCTCAGAAGAGACCTACAGGCAGAGATTCCTGTCCCTGAAGTACCACTCAGTCAACAATTGACTAGAAGCCTTTACCCGACTCCAAGAACTCCTCATTAAATGACTGCAACCAGAGGGAAAAGCAGTCCAACAGATCACTGATATATTTGCAGTTGAGCAATTCATCAACATCCGGTCCACAGACATGCTGGTCTGGGTAAAAAACACTGACCAGAAAGTGGAGAAAAGGCTGTTTCTGTAGCTAAGGACTATCACATGGCCAGACAAGCACCACAGCAGCTAAGTAATAGCCAAGGAATGGTACAAACCTCTTTTTCCATTTAACTTCAGATCAGATATGAACTCTGACAGGGGTAACAAATCTGCACCCAAAGACTTTATTTACTATAACTGTAATAAGCCAGGCCATAATGCAAGAAACTGACATGAAAATAAAGAGGGCAACACTGGAGAAAGTTTGGCCTTAGAAAATTTGGGTGTAACCCCTAGATGGCGCTATCCCAGGGGCTACTACCCCTGCCTGATTTGCCACTAACAGGTTGAGGGGCCTGGATCCAATGGCGGGTGCCTCCACCCAGAGGTCAGGGTTTGCAATAGTTAAACTAACTTGGTCACAGCCCTCTGGGACACTGCAACCCCCCTTTCTTCCCACTAGTGGCCCACACAATACATCAGAATTACCTTCACAGTATACACTTACCCCCAGGTCTGGTTCCGGCACTGGGACCTCCTGTGAAATGAGATACAGTGCAACAATCACAGTACAGTACTTTAACATAGACAAATACCTCAGGCAGTATAACTTTGCTGAAACAAGCAGCTCTGATTTATTTAGGGGATATAACAAGGACAGGGGAAATCAGGTTAATTAGCTTATCACTCTAATAATTCATTTATGGCTCTGTGCACAGGCCTATCCCTATCAGTTACTGTCCCTGGGTACCCAAGCCCCAGTGGCTAGTCCAAACCGTGGCAGCTGGTAGGGCCCTTTCACACAGAGAAAAGGAGAATTAAACAGTCAGCAGTACAGTAATTCCATTTGGATTTAATGTGGCAATTCAACAGGAGCGACCCTGAATTAGTACTCACGACCTCCAAATAAGATAGGGTCCTTCAATGTCAGCAGGGCTCACTTGAGGTACACAAACCTCTTCACACATCCATATAAAAGAAAGCACTATACCAGGCAGGCTGCATCTGTATCCCGATCGCAATTACTGCACAATACCCGGAGAACACACAGCAGATTCAGTTCCTGACAGACAGAGTGCAATTTTCAGCAATTCCTCCAGTCTTCTACAGGGTGAGCCTGGTTTCTACTCTTCAGAGATCCTTTGATTCTTTTCACAGACGGATTCAGTCCTAACAAGCTGTTACACAAGCTGCAGACCGAACTCTGGGCCTTACACGCTTTTTTGACTAAAACTGCACACTGAAAAAGCACAGGGCTCCTTCCTTCTTCACTGCCAAAGCTCAACTGAAACTCCAACCGACAAAACTGGCACTTCCTTTGAGTTCCTCCCAGTTCTTGACTGGATTGGCTGTCACTACAATAGACTGCTGTTGGTCCAAAAGGCACTGAAGTCTAAACTACATCTCCCAGAGTCACTGCCCATACAATCCTCTTTGTGGCTGGCTCAGATTATGAGTCCAAGTTCTGATTCGTCCTAAGGCACCATTTTAGAGCTAGCTTACCCCACACTGATTGGTCCAGTTCAGCAGTTCAAAACTAGAATGGGGAACTAGCAGACACAGTTCTGACTGCAAAGAAAGCAGGTTAGACAAACTGTACTTCATTATTACCTAAATAATTTCTGGCAAACAGTTACATCTTTCAGATAGGTTCCTTGCACCCTAGTGACTGCAAAATTAAGTGAATTGGCAGCAGCTCGAGTGGTACTCAGAGAAGCACACAGTCCCCCCATACAACTAATTATGTCTGCAAGCAGACAGCTCTTAAAGAGACAGTACCAGAGGCTCTAAAAACACTCACTGATAAATGGCTTAAATGCCAAACACCATTCAGGCTTGGAGCATTCAAGCAAGCTCCTGGAAGTCTTTTGGGAACCCCCATTTGCAGGGGGGTTACATGGGCATGTTTTTAACAGATGGCAAGGCAGGGGATAAGACTGTAAAGGGACTTATAGATTCAGGAAGCAAACAGACCCTGGTGCATGCTGAAGTTATCGGAAAAGACTGTGCAAAAGGTCCAGTTACTGTCATCTGTATCCATGGGGACACCCCCCCAATTGTTTAACCAGGTGAGACACACTAAGCTGAAAGCTTGTTTACAGGTGCAACCTGGGAGCCCAGGGAAGTTAAGTGACTTGCTCAGGGTCACATAGTATGCAAGTGCGGGCTGTGGGATTCAAACCCAGGTCTCCAGATTTGCAGCTCAGAGCCTTAAACCACTGCACTATACCACCTCCCTTGATACTATCCCTCCATTCAATACTATCCCATCACCCAAGTGACTCTGAACACTAATGGGATATTGCACCAAATGAAAGTGGGGGCAGTACCTAAGTTACCTGTGACTGTGATTATTGGAAATGACTTTCCTGGATTTGCAAAGTTAATCACAGAGGGTGTAAATCCTGCTGTTTCGGCAGCTATGATAACAAGAGCAAGGCAAAGAAAATCTCAGATGTTGGGACTCTCCTTTGGTGACTTTGATTCTGATTTGTTTGAGCCCAGTTCCAAGATCTGAAAGTCCAGGAAAGAAAGAAACTTGTAGAAAAAGAGTAGCAAAAATACTGATGGACATAAGGGTTGGTATATGAAAATGCTGAAACTAAACTGATAACTGATTGTGATTTTGTTTCTGAGCAAACTAACAATGTTTCATTCCAAGGTTATTTTAAGTAGCTTGAGGTGAAACAAAACAGGGCGAACCTATGTTTAAAAAATGTAATGGGCTACTGTACAGAGTCTGGGGTAATCCTGAGATGCAGGGACAGATAGAACGATTGGTCATACCAAAGAATTGTAGAACTTAGTTGTTGCAGATAGTACCTGACAGTCCTATGGCTGCTCACTTGTGGAGGGACCGCACCCTTGCCAGACTGTTGTACAGATTTTACTGGCCTAGATTCATGAGGTTGTTGCTGCCTATTGCAGTTCTTGTGCTGAATGCCAGAAAGTAGCCCAGTAACTAAAAAGACAAAATGCCCCTGGTGCCCCTATCCTTAATAGATATGCCTTTCAAGAGAATTGCAATTGCTAGGAATTGACTTTGTACTTATAACAGATGATCCTCTCTGTTGGCTTAACCAAATGAAGGATAAAAATCCCAGAATCACAAGGTAGTACCTGGTACTACAGCCATTTAAATTCAAAGTGATACACAGATCTGGAAAAGAGAATGTCAGGGCTGATTTTCTGTTAAGCTATGGTTCAGGAATTGAGAATTCTGAAGATGGAAAAAAATGTGTGTGCCTAACTGAAATGTTTACTGTAACAAGTGTCACGAAAAAGGGGTACCCATATGCTAAGAACTGTAAGTGCTATAAGGTACTCTTAAAAGAGAAATGAAAGAAGGTTTGGAAAAAAAAGAACCAGGTTCACTCTTTTGAGGGGGGGTTATGGACAGGGTTGGGAGAAGACCCTGTCCCATTTGTTGTGCAGAGAGAGTTAAAAGCAGAGATCTGTTTTTCTGTCCTCTTCTGTTCTGTCACTTGTCTATCTTTCTCTGTGTGTTTCATATGTACAGTTCTTGACCCTTTCTACATGTTTGCTGAGTCATTATGCATACATGATAGAATCTCTGTGAAAGACCCACGGTCCTCCTGCTCGACCCAATCTGCTCTCAGCTTAACTCTACTGGAGCCCTTGCAAAAACTTACCACAGCCTCAACCCTGTTTGGCCCTTGTGAGTGAATTAGTGAGCGATAATTATTCCCTTAAAAATTAATGAACTCCCATGAACTCTTCCTGGTGTCCAGTATCTTGTTACCCTGTGTCTCCTCTGTACCCTGTGAGGTTTGCAGTTTGTTACCCCTTGGGGGGGGGTTGGGGAGAAAAACAGTCCTCCCAGCCCAACAAAAAAGAAAAAGAATGCTACCCCCAATCTACAGACTTTTAACCTGGGCAGAAGAACAAATGGTGCCAGCAAATGTGTTGATACCATCCTGTGGAGTAGACTGATTGTACTGTATTGAAATTATAAAGGAATTCTCATTGATCAAAGATTCAAAGTCCTTCTACTTCATCTGTTAAATGTTTACAGGAGAGTCATCTTGCTAGAAATGTTTCTTGTTTCAGCTGAAGCTGAGCTGTAATCTGTTCCATAGATTTATTTTTTTTAGGTTTGTGATCCAATTCCCAAGTGCAGGACTAGTATCCGACAGCCACTTCCGTGTAATAGACTTAAGGGCTGCCGCTATGAAAATATTATAAATATATTTGAGTTGCCCTTATGGGCCCCTTTGAGGAGGGAGACTCAAGACAAGCTGTGCAAACCCCAACTCAACACTTATATTCAAATGTGTTTTTATTAATCTGCCTGTCGATTCCAAAATTCAGTTAATCGAGGGCAGCTCCAAAATATGTGAAAGGATATGCCCTTTACGTTACATACTCTCCAGCACCTGCCTGTTGATCCTGTTCCTAAATATTTAGACCTGTCTGGCATTAGGAAATAATAACTTGCCAATGTAATTCCCTCCAGCTACCTGAGGAAGTTGTTTTGTGGACTGACTGCCAAACCCCCTGCCACTGCTTATCTTGAGGTATTTAAGTTCAAGTTTATTTGTAGGAAAACTCTGTTGAGCATGCTCAGTTACAAGGAGGTCCTGGTAGGACAACAGTACAGCAGGCAGTAAAAATAACATAATCTACAAACCACTGTAAGACGACGAATGTAATTCACAGTATAATGTCATTACAAATAAGAGAACAAAACATTTGGGACATAAAAATACAAAATCTACCATGAGAATGTAAAGAAGCAGTTAAAGAAACGAGGGGGGGCTGGGGGTGGTTAGAGAACTAAGTGCTTATGTGCTAACTGAATTATGACCAGGGCCACTGGAAAATTGCAGAAACTTTTACCCAAAAATATGGAGACTTTTTGCAGAAATTGCAGGAAAATTGTGGGGGTTCACTGTACATCCACACTGCCCCTAATAAATCTTATTTTTTGCAGCAGTTTATAGTGATCACACAAATTGTTAGATAAATGTATTGCCACTTGTAAATACTTTCAATATGAAGAAAAGTGGGCGTTTTCGAAATGCACTGCAAATTAATTAGTATGTACCATATCTTCTAAAAATCTAAAGACATTTAAGTCATGCAGTGCTAACCATATTTTATTTACTAATTCACAGTTAGTCTGTATTGAATAGATCCTGAAACCACAAATGTTGCCAGTTTCTAGATGTGAAATAGTGAAGCCTGTTTAACAGCTACTTGCTTTGGTGCCAGAAAAAAAATAAGCAAATAACTGGGGTGCCTAATAAAGTTCTAGTAAAATAAATGTTTATTTTGTTAAAATAATTACTGTTCTTAATCAGCACTTTAAGTACATTTTAAAATCACATGATAAAAGTATTAAATCATACCAATAGCTTTTCATTACATCATACAATAGTTTTTAATACATGGTACTTTTGTTCAACTCGGTTTGCAGTGATTTTACTTGGGGTGCAATTATTTTGTCTATTTGAAGGTAACTGTTTAAATATGCTTAACCTGGTCAGCATGTTTTCAGAAATGTTTGCTTTTTTGTAGGCTTTGTACGTAAGTGCGGTTGTGGCAGACTAACATGGCAGAATCACTGTTACCAACCCCCCTCAGAAGCACATTCAAGTTTATAATCAGCAGGGCCATCCAAACTCTTCACACATTTGAATCAAAATCATTTCAGAATGAAAGTATTTATACAAGGAAACCCTACCCTACCATTCAAAAGCAAGCATTGTGGCCAATGCTTCATTTAGGCAAATGGGGCACTTTGTATCTCTTGTCACACCTGTTTTGTTTTCAGTCTCTGTGTCAGCAAAAAGTGCTCTGATAGTCTGCTTTAATTTAACACAGATTGTAAGTGGTCAAATTTACATGTGCATGGCCAGAGGATTTTGAAATCGAAGCAGGGAAGTGAAGCACACGAAAGTGGAGTCACATTGGTCCCCTTTTCACCGCACACTGTATTGTTTTGGTCAAATCCAAGTCTGTGTACTAAATTATTAGCATATCTGAGTAGATTTCCTTGAGAATTTAAATATTTTTACACAATTTCAGTCAAAAATTCAATAAATGTAAGAAACTGCAAGAAATTGCAGATTATGTGCGGAGAAGGGTGAAAACTGCAGAAATTGCGTAAAAATTGTAGGCACAATTTTCCAGTGGCCCTGATTATGACTGAGATAAGCGCTAGCCACTGTAGCAGTGGCAATTTTCCTTAAATGTTTTCTTGGCAAGGAATCTGAATAAGTTTACAGAGACCAGTTCTGGTAGTTTGAGCAAGGATTGGATTTTATTCCAAACTGATGGGATGACATAGCTAATAGTACCTCTGCCATGGGATATGTGCCTTTGGGACATGACCAGTAAAATGAGGGTACTCTTCCTTAATGAATAGTTACTGTATGACCTATGAACAAGGGAGGAGATATATGGTGGCAGTTATTTATTTAAGTCTGCTTTGTCTGCTTATTTTCCTCCAACTACCTGAGAAAGTTGTCTTGTGGACTGACCACCAACCCCTCTGCCGCTGCTTATCTTAAGGTATTTAAGTTTATTTATTTATTGGAATTTTGGAAATGATTTTTGAGTAAGAACTCTTACAAAGGGTCCACATCCGTTAAACAGTACGAATACAGACATAATTGAATTCACAGTACAAATACAGACATAGTTGAAATTATCAATACAGGAAGTAGCAAAAACAGCCAAGAGTTTATGAGTTTCATTAAGAGTTTAATATTAAGTGCTGTATGGCATAAGGAAGTATGTGAAAGAGAGGAAAATGTAGGATAGGGAGAGAGTGGTTAGTGAGTGGAGCATCGGGATGGAGCAGCCCAAGAGGAGTACTGCCGCATTGCATTACAGCTTTGGAGCTGAGGAGCTGGGGATGGTGCATGTGAGAGTGTGTGGTAAGATGGGAGAAGGTGGTGAGGGGGGAGAGAGAGAGGGAGGAAGGAAGGAGAGACCAAGCCGGGGAGATATCGTGAGAGTGGAGATTGATGGAGAAAAGGGGATGGGAAGGGGTGAGGTGAGGGGAGAGAGTGAGAGAGAGGGGTGATGAGGTGTGACACAAACGAGCGAGTGCAACCTATTTTTCTTGAAGGTGCCATGCGCTACCATCTCCTGTGTTTTTATTAAGTTCAAAGTGTAGTTTGGAGAGAAGTTGTTTTGATGCTGGCTGCATTACACCATTCCTAACTAAGCCAAGCAGGGCTGGTAGCGGTGAGGTGAGGTGTACGTTCAACTGGGTAACATTAATTAGGGAATGCACCTATAAAATACCTATAGCGGGCAGAGATTTTTAGTCTGTATTTTTCTTGCAGGGGAGCAAAGGAGATTATTGTATCTCCTGGTAAAAAATTGTGTTGAGGGGGGCACTGTGGAGCCCGAGCGTACAGGCAGCATTCTAGTGTAGCTCTCTACTTTGAGCTCCTAAATTGTAAAATATAAGAATTTTAAGCTGAGATCAACTTCAATAAAGATCATTAATCGATAGAGGGACTTCGCAACTACAGGATGGGGAACCCTCAGAAGGATAGAAGCACCAGTTCGGGTGCTAAAGCATCTGGATTATCGCAAACACACCACGATGCTCAGGCCACACCTCAGAGAGAAGCGGAGGAGGCCATGGCGTCAATAGGGCTAAAGCTGCAATGCTTGATTTCATCAGTCTCCGACATGAACACCAAACTGGACTCATCTGGCACAAGTTACGGTGGTGGAGAAAACGATGGAGGGGATTCAAACACAAGTTGTGGATTTAAAAAGGCAATCTGAGTCGGCCACTACCACTACTGCTTTGCTGGTTAAAGAAAATACACACTTGAGGGCCCAACTTGAGACTTTGGAAAACCAGGCTCGTGCAGCCCATATCAGGGTCTTAGGCTTGCCCGAAGGGATAGAGGGTGACTACCCCCTGATGTTTATGCAGGAGTGGCTGGCGGAGAAACTGGCCCCGAAAGACCCTTAAGCCACTTTTGCCCTCCAAAAAGTGTACCGGATTACCACTCGAGGATACCGGGAAGATTTTGAGCAACCTCGTACCCTGCTCATTATAACTGATGGAGTAGATATGAGAGACAAGATTCTACGTTTAGCTCGGCAAAAGGCTCCAATTCTCCAGGACGAGAGCACAGTACACATGTTTCCCGACATAAGTTATGCTACTCGTCTGAAGCGAAAACAATTTGATGGAATACGGAAGCAACTAAAGGAAGCCTCGATTCCACATGCCATGATATTTCCGGCTCGCCTTCAAATCGTATTCAGTAACAAGGTTTGGGTATTTTCCGATTCATCTGAAGCAAGCAAATGGGCCCGTTGTTTCTTCGCTGGTAGTGGAGGTCGCCGAAAGCAGAGAACTGAGGGCAGCGGTTCGGAAAGCCAAGAAGATGTCTGAGAGGTCTTTGGCAGAGATAAGATCCTAAGTTACTGTTTTGAAAATAGATGCCTCTGCCAGGAAACTTTTGATTATTAGGGTTGTTCGAGTTCCATATAGTTAAGCGGCCCAGTGGATCCCAGTTGATTTAAATAAAATATCCCACTGTCTATGGATATCTATAATTAATCGGTTTTTTTGAGTAGTTTCTTCATCCTCTAACTGAGGATCCTTTACTGGGCTCTATATATATATATATATATATATATATATATATATTTATTCCATTACTTGTTAACTAGAACTCTATCAGTAATATAAAATGGAGGCTTGTTTGAAGTTAAAAAAGGGATAATGTTACCTAGGATGCCTTAACTTTATAGTTTTTACCTTAAGGTTTTATAGTGTGATGCCAAATAGCCCCTAAACCATGGGCAAAGAATCTTTGGGACTTAATAACCATTGGACTTCTAGATAATCGAAGTAGTCACACAGCTGTTGGGCTTAATTTTGCAGCTATTTGTACATAACACTTTTTCTGGAATATTCTTGAATACCCCTCGATGTGGTATCTCAATATGTGGGTCACTTATATCCTAGGATTAAAGAGGGGATTTGGTTTCTCTCTCTGGTACGTAATGACAAAATTTTGAAAAAAATTGTGTTGAATACAGTAAATCAACCCTTTTGTCTCCCAAATCCTAAACCCACCATCTAATTTGCCGGGCAGAAAGTGCGGCTGCCAATGCAGCAACAATTGCCAACATTTGTGAAGATTTCCTGTTTAAGTCCGCCATAATTGGCATGATAAATCTGCGTTACATTATTCAGAAACATTATGCCTAGATCTCTAACTCTGTCATGATCCCAGTTGCAAGGAAGTTTGTTTTAAGCTTCTGACTGAAATGCCCATTAATCCTAATGACTTCTGTTTTACTCAGATTGATTTTAAAACCTGATATTGCTCCAAAGGAATCCAATATGTTTAACAGGGATGATAAATTTGTTTACAGATCTTGGAGGAACATGACTGTATCATCTGCATATAGAGAGAGATGCAATGATATTACTCGAGGAAGGCTCTGCAGCTGGCCACACTGGCAGGACTAAGCTGTCAGGTGCCAGGACCACACAGAAAACTTCTAGCTAGCAGTCTCACCACGGGACTGCCCACTGTCAACCTCTGTAAGCTGAGCCAGGCTGGTTTATAAAGGTGGGTGGTCCCCACACCTACAGTACCTCAGTTCTTTTCCCACCATCAACCCGCACATGTCGGACCTTCACGAACGCTGCAGCTACAGTCGACCAGCATTACCCATGCTTGCTGCACTTCTTTATTTTTCATTCTTTCTCAGTTCAAAGTATTGAGTTTTCTGTGTTTTTCCTTGATGAGTTTGTCTTCTCCACCAGCCTCGTCTTCTTCTCAAATTGTGCCTGTGACAAACAGATCCCTGAAATGGATGGCCACTCTGTGTGTCTCATCTGCCTAGGCCCCAGCCACGGCACTGAAGCCTGCCAGTTTTGCCAGAATTCAACCAGGCCACTTGGAAATGTCATCTAAAAACTCTGGAGTGCCACTTTTTGAAGCAGAAGTTGGTTGTGATGGAGAAGGAGGTGCAGGCCAGGAGCTCTTCAGCATCACCAGTACAGTCCTCTGGGGTCTCCTCATCTCCTCACAAAGAGAAATCTGGGAAGCACATCAACCAGGGAAAAACACTGGGACCAGGCCCGGTCAGCTTCCTATTCACAGTCACCTCACAAACCATCGACTGTGATGGGGTCATCATTGTGGTTGGGGGGGGTTGGCCCTCCAGCCCTCTCTTCCTCCAGGCTCCCAGTGGCTCCGCTGCCTGCCCATATTGCTATCTTGGGCGGCTGTCCAGGGCAGAGGACTTCGTCTCCTGCTTCCCAGCCACTAACATGTAGGCCCATCTCTTCCATGGGCTCTCAGCCAGTTGGCTTGTCCAGTGTTGGTTCCTTGGCCATCAATTCCATAACCATCACTCCCCCGGCCATGAAGCTGCCTTCGTTGGTTCCTGCTACTGGGACTGACAGTCCTTTTAGGTAACACCTGCAGCAAGCTACCGCTGTCTACCCTCACGGCGCCACCTCTACCTTTGCCTCAGGGGTCTCATTCCCCAGGCACCTGCTTCTCAGCTTGGTTGGTGCCAGGATCCTTCCTCCGGATGCTCCAGGTAACCTCCTGCTGGGCTGCCACCAGTGCTGCCGCAGCCCCAGCCTGTGGGCCCAACCCAGTCATCGCTCCTGCCAGAACTTGCACGACAGTCAATGCCTGTTGGGCCGATGCCATATCCCCAGTCAGCTCCGGGTGGGCCTATGCCTGGGTACCCTATGCTGGCTGCTCTGCCATCGTACTCTTACCCGGCACCCTCTTATCCTTTTCCACCAGTGTATAATATACTGCCCCTGGTGGATTACAGTGCCCTCTTCTCAGCGCAGTGGTCCTTCGGCCAGAGGCAGACCCCCATCCCTCAAAGGCTGCCTCTGACATCTCCCCTCTCTCCTCCCTGGGACACCCATCCCCAGAACCTAGACTGGACTAGGCCGAGTGACCCCCGCAAGTCAGGGGCCTCCTGATCTCGACCTGACGTCGGCTCAGGCTCTTACAAGGATGAGTTCCAGCCTCCGGCATTGGTCCCAGATAATGAGTCTACTATGATAAATCTGAATCTTCAGGGTCTTCCTCCTCACCTGAGGAGTCCTTGGATTGGGATGACCATACCAAGGAGGTACCCAAGTCCCCCCCTGATGATTCAACCTTCATGGATATCATATGCCACATCCAGTCCATCATGGACTGGGAGACTGAAGAGCAGGACCCAGAGAGAGACCACCTGGCCATTTACCACCAGCAGTGGGATGTCCTCCCTGTGGTGGTGCCCCATTTGATTGACTCCTGTGAGGATGTCACTAGGGCAACATGGAATCATTGCTCTACCACCCCTCCTCTGCCTAAGAAGGCAGACCATCTGTATCATGCCCCAGCTGGCAAGTCCTTTTAGAGGGCCACCCTAAGGCGGATTCTGCAGTGTTTAATGTGGCACATGACCGTATCTAAGAAGCCCAAGCAACTTAGTACCCTTTCCCAGACTGGGAGTCCAGGCAGCTGGATCGCTAGGACAAACATGTATTCGCCTCTGCTACCCTGGCTATCCGGACCCTGAATTATCTGTTCCACATGGTCCAGTATCAAAATGTTCTTTGGAACCAAGCCAGGGACCTGGTGCAGACCTTGTCAGAGGACCCACCAAGATGCAGCTCACTCAACTCATGAAATCAGGCTCAGATGTTGGTAGTTATGTCCTCCAGTCTGCATATGATGCTGTGGATTCCTCCGGGTGTGGGCAGCTGCTGGGGTCTGTCTCTGGCACCTTTCTTGGCTCTGGGTATCCGGCTTCACCTTGGACATACAGGCCAGCATTTTGGACTCCCCCTACCATAGTTTGGTCCTTTTCAGAGGGAATATCCAGGATATTATTTCCACTCTGCAGGAGTCAGGGTGGCCTCAAGTTGGTCCATTTGCTCTATCATACTCAGCCTAGAGGAGGCCAACGTCAGTCCTTTCGCAGGTCTTCCCATAAGCAGTCTCAAAACCAGCCTGCTAAGGGTCGGCACAACCGTACAGCGACAGGGCCCCCTGCTGCTGCCACCGCCAGAGCCCCCAGGGCCCCCTGCCTGCACCCCCACCTCCTGACT
Organism: Neoceratodus forsteri; assembly: GCA_016271365.2. Taxonomy (NCBI): domain Eukaryota; kingdom Metazoa; phylum Chordata; order Ceratodontiformes; family Ceratodontidae; genus Neoceratodus; species Neoceratodus forsteri. The sequence goes on from CM057449.1 coordinate 966,464,903, forward strand.
CCTCAGCCAACTCTCCCCCCAGCTAAGGATCCAAGGGAGGCAGTCAAGGGTTGGTTCTTCCTTCACCTAGAAGGGTGGAGGGGTGTGACCACAGATAACTGGGTGCTTCAGATTCATAGAGCACGGTCACACTTTGGAGTTTCTAGAGTGGCCTCCAGAAAATCCCCCAGTCAATTCCACTTACCCTCCCACTCACCTGCCTCTGGTTTGGGAGGAAATCAGGCCTTCTTCAAATAGAGCCATAGAACTCATCCTCCAGCTCAGTGGGAGGGGTTTCACTCCACTCTTCCTGTCCCATCCTGGACCTGAGCCATCTGAATCTGTACATTGAGTACAAGCACTTCCAGACGGTCACACCCAGGGCTGTTACTTCTTTGCACCAGGGGACTGGCTTTGTTCTCTGGACATGCATGATGCTTGCCTGCACATCCATATCTTTCCTGCCCACGGTCACTTCCTCCGTTTCCACTTTCATGGAGCCCATTTTCAATTCTGGGCCCTCCCATTTGGCCTTTCATCTCTCCGTCGGGTATTTACCAAATGCCTGGCGTTAGTGGCGACTGCTTCACCGAGGCAGGGCTTCGGTGTGTTCCCCTACCTGGACTGTTGGCTGCTAACAGCCCCCTCCAGGGATCACCTGGTTTAGACTCTGGAATACACGTTCCACCTTTTTCAGACCTTTGAGATCACTGTCAATTTACCAAAGTCCAGCCTCTTTCCTTGCCAGTGCCTTTAAATACATTGGGGCATATTCTGACACCAGCCAGGGCAAGATCTTTGCCCGACGACAGGGGTGGAGCGACTGATGGTACAGACCAGTCTGGTTTCCTCGTCGGCAGGTCCCCATCACAGTGTTCCTGCACCTTCTGGGCCAAATGGCAGCAGCCATTGCTACGGTTCCCCTGGCCCACCTGCATATGCAGTTTCCTTAGTGGACCTTGAGGGTCCAGTGGAACCAACGCATGGACGACCTGGACCAGTTGGTCCTGGTCTCTGACCTAGTTCGGTGGGGTCTATCATGGTGGCTGGATCCAGCCAACCTACTTCGGGGTGGGGGTCTCTTTTCAGCTGTTGACCCCCTGTCAGATTATTATGATAGATGCATCTGGCCTGGGATGGGGTGCTCATCAGGCCGATCACCAGACCCAGAGTACCTGGACAGACATAGAGCAGGGTCTCCATATCAATGTCCTGGAGATGTGGGTGGTTCTCTATGCTCTACAGGCCTTTCAGACTATCTCCACAGTTCACTGCTGGTGCAGACGGACAACATGTGTGTGATGTATTACATCAACAAGCAGGAGGACTCATTCATACCCCTGTGTCTGGAGGCAATGAGAGTCTGGTATTGGGCCATCAAGCATGGTCTGGAGCTCTGAGCTGTACATGTTCCAGGTGTTTAAAATGTTCTGGCTGACAGTCTCAGCCGCTTCAGGTCACAGGCTCATGATTGGAGGCTTCTAATCTCGGAGAGCGAAAATCTCTTCGATACCATTCAGAGTTGGACCTGTTTGCATCCCCACTCAGTGCAAAATGGACACTTTTCTGCTCACTTGATCCTGGGCCTGGAGTTTTCTGGTGAGATGCATTGTCCCTTTCTTAGAAGGGGAGGTTTCTGTACACATTTCCTCCCTTCCCGCTCCTGCAGAGGGTTCTGCTCATGCTCCAGTTGGAAGGGGCGGAGATGATCCTCATAGCCCCTTCTGGCTATGTCAGATTTGGTTCCCTTTGCTACAAAAGCTGGCAGTGGAACATCCGTGCCTTTGCCTCTGTGCACAGGCTTGCTTTCCAGGGATCAGGGCACCCTGATCCATCCGGACCTGAAGTCCCTGCATCTCCATGTATGGTTCCTGCAGACCACCTATTGCCTGCTTCAGGGTGTCCGCTAGGGTCGCAGAGGTCCTGGTGACTGCTAGGAAACACTGCACCAGAGCCACTTACGTTATGAAATGGAAATGTTTCTTCCTTTGGGCTGCTGCTCACCATTTGAATCCTTTCACCTGTCCAGTGAATCAGGTGTTGCAGGACCTTCTTCCCCTTTCGGATTCAGGCTTGGGGTACTTCTCACTTAAGATGCACCTTTCTGCCACCTCTTCATACCATGCACCTGTTGAGGACAAAGCTGTTGCCCAGTTTGAGGTGTCCCACACATTCCTGCAGGGCATTTTGCATCTGAAGCCTCCAATTTGGGACCCAGTCCCTCCATGGGACCATAGCTTTATGTTGGAGAAACTCAATTTACTTCCCTTTGAACCAGCCGCAAGTTGCGATCTGCTCATTCTGTCATGGAAAGTGCTCTTTTTAGTTGCTGTTACTTCTGCTTGAAGGATTTCCAAGCTCTAGGCTCTTATGTGTAAGGAGCCTTATTTGTTTTTTCACAAAGACAGGATGTCTTTGCGTCCCAATCTTAAGTTTACCTAAGGTGGTGTCAGAGTTTACTTTGAATCAGTCCATCCACATTCCAGTTTATTTTCCTGAGTATTCTAATCAGGGGAGGCCTTGTCTGCATCTTTGATGTACATAGGATTTTAGGAGCAGTGGAGCCCGCTTAAATGCTAACCCTCGGGATATTGGGTTTTTGTGCACTTAACCGGGCTGTCCATTTAACCGAGCAATCAAATAAAATGCATCCGAGATGAGAGAATTGCAGCCACGATTTATTGTGCATTGATGCTATAACTTAAAAGCGTGATAAGTGTGATAAGAGTAAAAACACACACTATACATTACTGTACACACAAATACTGTACTTCTTAAAAAAATCAGTCATTTTTCTCTGCTTACTGGATTGTATAGCTAGAGACTTCACATAGCTTTCAAAGTTAAATAAAATACTTAAGTCCTGCTTTTCTTTCGTTAGCATAAACTTCCTTACTGTTTCCATTCTGGCATTCGCCGCTGCAGCGGTAACTGGCTCCTCGTCGGCATGTTTCTCCTCCTCCTCCCCCTCATCAGGTATCGGTAGCCCACGAACGTCCTCACATATGTCGGCATTAGTAAGTGCTCCTTCTGTTTGAAGGCCAGAATCTATTTCTGCGTATTCCATAAAATCCTGGAAAGTCATACCCGCGGGAAGCTCGGGAGTTGGCTCGTCGACAATATCCTCATCTGTCGGAACTGTTGCGTCTGACGTAGTTGTAAATCCCGCCTTGCAAAAGCAATTGGCAATTGTCTCTTGACATACCCCGCCCCAAGCTGCATCATGCATCTGGATGGCATTCAAAACTGTGATCTTCTTGCTGAGATCAGGAACAGCAACGTCCGATCCTGCATTGATGCTGACAATAATTTTCTGGATGATCTAGAGGGAAAAAAAAAAAGGTTGGCACAGCAGTGTACTTTTTGAAAACAGCCGGCACATTACTGAACCTGAAGCCTTACCTTAACCCTGTACAACTGTTTTGCATTACGAATGATGCCCATATCCATGGGCTGGATCAAAGAGGTAGTGTTTGGGGTAAAAGATAAGTTTAACATGGGAGAGGTTTACATTGGGGTGTGCGCTGCAGTTATCAAGCAGCATAGCAATTCTTCTCCTTTTACGTATTTGGGAATTGACAGTTTGTAGCCAGCGAGTGAAAATCTCTGCGTCATCCAGGAGTTACAGTTGGCGTCGAGATGACTGGCAAAGCACCCATTTCGACCCATTAAGCATCTCGGTTTTTAGACTTGCCAATCACAAGGGCTTTAATTTCTCTGTACCACTCATATTTTGCATAGAAGAACAGAGATGCGCCCCTGGCTTTTTTCCCACATGCAGCATCCTGTTTAAACGCTAAAGTGCCCTCTGGTGTAGCCCTAAAATATAGACCTGTTTCATCACAGTTGAATATGTCTAGTGGGCTGTAGTCAATTAGAATCTGGGGCAGAATAATCTTCAGCCGGTTTTCTGCAGACTCAGCGTCGCGTCTTTTTCCACCATGGCATCTCTTGTAAATTATGCCATTGCGCCCTTCCACCTACATAACCATCCATTTGTAAGTGTGAAGGGGATGTCAAGCATATCTGCCGGCTGTTGGGCTTTCTGCAGTAGAATTGGGCCACTTATTGGAGCATCAACTGCACGGCTTGCTGTGAACCAGCGTAAAAGTGCAATTTCTACAGTCTCACTTTTTCCAGTGCGCTTTCTCTTTTGCTCAAATTTGTCCCCACTTTCCTATTCAGAAAGCAAACGATCCCTTTGTGAAAATATCCTGGAAATGGTGGAAACATCAATGCCGTAATCTTTTGCTATGTCAGAATGCTTTGTATTTGGCTCAGTCTCTGTATTACAGCTACCTTCTGCTCCAGCGTAAGTGTATTTTTCCTAACTTTATCCATGTCTGTCTTCAGAAGTGCTGCTGTGCTACTGAGGGGGTCGGTGATCTAACTGTAGTTAAAACACTCAAGTAAAGGTCACTTCAATTAAGTAAATTAGGTAACTTAGGTAAATTATGTTTACATTCCATGATGTTAAGGTGGCTACATGACAGCAGCAGTTAAGGTGGAACCTGTACACTTAGTCATTGTTGAAATCACAATTTTAAATCGGATGTTTTGTAATATTATGTGCACTTATTTGTGGTGCACTTAGCAGGGCTATTTAACATTGATTAAATAGGGAAAAATCGATATTGAAAACTGTGCACTTAAGCGGATGTGCACTTATCCGATGTGCACTTAAGTGGGTTTCACTGTACTACACAAACCGCACAAAGCCTTTCAGGAAATCTGAGCAGTTGTTTGTTTTGTTCAGCCCCAAGAGAGATGCTCCTGTTTCCAAACAGTGTTTGTCTAAGTCATTATCAAATTGCATTGTTTATTTATACCGAGTACAATAAACCCTTCCGAAGTGTTCAAGGGCCATTCCATCAGAGGTATGGCTGCTTCATTGGCTTGCTTCAGAACTATGACTGCTGTGACATCTGTAGCTGCCACTTGGAGTTCTATCCACACCTTCACCGAGCATTACAGTCTGGACATCGCTCTCAGCACAGAGACAATTTCAGCCTGGCAGTTCTTCAGAGCCTTCTCTCTTGGCTGCCAATCTGTTCCTCCTCCTGGTAGTGTTCTCCTGATGCTACCTGGTACTGCTCAGGACTCCATCCTACTGGTGTGGCCTGCTGCAAGAGCCTTTCTTGAAGTAAGATAGTACAGTCACGTAAGAACTTACCGTAACAATAGATCTTCAAGAGAAGTTCTTGCAGTAGGCCCTGCTTTTCCTCCCTCCTTCCGCCTGCTGCTCTTTGTCTCTTGTATTTCTTCTGCCTTTCTTTTTGGCTCTCAGGAAACCTCCTCAGTTCTCCATTAGCTGTCTGTATGGGGTCTCTGGTGGGAGAACTGAGGCAGGCATGGGGGACTGCCCACCTTTATAGGCTAGCCTGATGTCAGCTGACTGATGGCGGTGGGTGGTCCCCCGTGGTGGACTGCTAGCTAGAAGTTTTCCATGTGGTTCTGGTGCTGACAGCTTAGTCCTACCAATGTGTTCTGCTGCAAGAGCTTCTCTTAAAGATCTACTGTTACAGTAAGTTCTTAAGTAACTGTACATCTTACTTCAAGGGTGAGCTGTTGCAGTAAACTACACCATTAGGACTTGGCTGCCAGGCACCAGGACCCCCTGAAAAACTTCTCAGCTTCTTGATATACAGTGGGGGCCACCCCTGATGTTGGCCCCTCCATGTTGTCCAGTGGTTTAAAAGGGGCAGTCCCCAGCCCCACCTCGGTTCTTTTCCAGCTGTTGACCTGTGCACATCAGCTCCACGGACACCTTGTGCTCTCAGTCGACCGCCATTTTCACGTTTACTTGCATTTTATTATTTTCTTTAAAATAGTGAATTTTTTGACTTCTCTGCATGTCTTCTTCTCTGACCTCATCCAAACAGTGGAAATCCAAGTGTGGCTACAGCAAGCAGATCTCTTCGAAAGATGACCGTTCAGCCTGCCTCATCTGCCTGGGCCTCGACCACAATTCTGAGGCCTGCTAGCACTGTCTTGGCTTCAACCGTAGGACTAGGATCTGTGACCTGAAAACCTTAAAGAGCTTCTTGCTGGAAAAGCAGTTGGCCACCATGCAGAAGAACCCTTCTGAACAAAACTCCTCTTCTTCTCCAGTTTCAGGGACCTCCTCCTCTTCTTTAGCTCATAAGGAGAAGAAAACCAGCGACAGACATAAGCACCAGGACAGGGATAAGGATAGACACCAGTCAGACTCCTGCTTCAGGTCCCTGCACAGGTCAGCGACCACATCCAGCTCCTCCCACGGGAGGTAGAACTCTGCCCCCTTGGCAGCTCTCACCCTTCTGGGCTCCTGTTGATGAAGCCTCCTGCTATGGTTCTAACGTCTGGTGGGGTCTTCGTGGCATGGGCCTTCTTCGACCCTCACTCCCCTGAGTCTTAGGCCTTATAACCAGACCTCCAGGCCTAAGCCAGGTGGATCAGTCAGTTCTTCTTCAGGTGGCAAGTCAGAGCCCATCGTCTGCCCGGCTGGGGCATCCATGTCGTCAGATCAGACTTTGGGATCCAGCAACACTAGGCATCGCCAGGAGCAGGAGCTCCAATTGGGAGTTCACACCCCTAAGCAGGTGCACCCTCAGCCACTGACAGCCAGTACCCCGGACCACCGTCAGCAGATGCCTGCCCCTTCGACCCCGGTTTCCCCGGAGTCAAATCGGGCAACGCCCTCCCCGTCATCTCCAGGCCCTCAGATGTCGCCAGTTCCTCCAGCTTCCGCTGAGCTTGAGGACTGGGCACCAGATAACCCATTTGTCCTCTGACCCAGTGCCTGCTAACCTGATGACTGCTGGTCTGATGATGGATAATCTGATGCCTGCAAGGCTGCAGCCTGCTAACCCTGCGACTCTGGACCTGACGACAAGGTCACCCGCTCTGGCGGGGCTGACGCTGGGGCCGTCCAACGTGCCCCTCCGGCGCCTAGGCCTTCCAGTGCCCCCATAGTATCCCTTGCAGATGTGGAGGCCCTATTCAATTTCTGGATGAATACTATAAAAAGGGACCTTCTGCCCAGAGGACCAGTTGCCCCCCAGACCCCAGAACCCACTCCTTCGGGGTTTCAGCTGCAGGCCCCACCTAAGCAGCCTTTACCCTCTCCACCCAGGATACCCTCCCCACCTCCAAGAAAGACTGTGCTCCTCCTGATCACTCGGACGAGGGGTCCTCATGGCGGCACAGGCATAGGCACTATTCTTTTTCCATGTTCTCTTCCAGGTGCCAGTGACACTCCAATGGATGCCAGCCCCAACATTCCTGTACTCACTCCCCATCATCAGAGGACTCCAGCTAGAGTTTGTCTCTCCCTTCAGGTCATTGGGAGAAGATGCGTCTGCTCATCCTGGCACCCATAAAGATACTCTGAGGTCTCCCCCAGATGATCCCGCATTTATGGATGTAATTCAACATATCCAGTGCCTCAGTGGATGGGATACTGAGGACCTGGATCCAGAGCACCTTGCTCAATTCCTGGGGCTGCAGAACCCTAAGCCTCTGTTTGTGCCTCTGTTGGTAGCCCCTTTCCAGGGCATCACTCAGCTGGCCTGGAAACACCCCTTGTCTGCTTCGACAGTTCCCAAAAAGGCAGACAGGCTCTATAGAACCCCCAGGAGCAAGTCTTATTTGGAGGAGCAACCTAGAGCCAACTCCATGGTTTTGACTGTGGCTCATGGTAGGATCAAGCAGCATAGGCATCTTAGCTCTCAGCCTCCAGACAAGGAGTCTAAGGGGACTGACCAGTTTGGCTGCAAGGTCTGTTCTTCGGCCACCTGTACTATTTGTTCTCTTAACTTTTTGGCACATATGGTCCAACACCAGAACTCCCTGTGGGCAAAGGCTCAACCAGATTCCTCTCAGAAATCTGAGTTGTTGGATATCCTCCAGTCAAGCGTGGATGTGGGTAAGCATGTCCTTCACTCATACTATGATTTGGCAGACACTGTCGCCAGGGTGGCTGCCACTGGCATTTGTCTTTGCTGGTATTTCTGGCTCAGAGTCTTTGGGTTTCACCAGGACCTTCAAAAGGGCATTTTAGATGCTCCTTTCCAGGGCCCGATTCTTTTCAGGGAAGACATTGAAAAGATTATTATGGCCTCCAGGATTGTGGAAACCAGTTCCTTCCAAATGCCGTCTCTTTTGTCACCCAGTGGGCCAACAGCCCATGATCCATCAGTCCAGAGGGGCCTTCAAACATAAGGCCTCCTCTCAGCCTTCAGGAACCTCGGACCCCAGAACTTCCAAGGCATCCCAGGTCTCCTTGCCTGACCCCCCTCCTCCGGTGGAACTCCTGGGGGAGGCGATGGGGGGGGGATTGGTTCTCCCTGTACCTTGAGGGGTGGACCAAGATCACACCAGATCAGTGGGTCCTACAATTGGTAGAGCGAGGACATGCTCTGGAGTTCTTGTCACTACCTCTGGACAACCCTCCTGTTCCCTCCCATTACTTCCCCATCCCATGCTACCCTTGTACAGGCAGAGATTCAGGAGCTTCTCTCCAAATGGGCCATAGAGCCCCTTCCTCCAAACCAAAGGGGGAAGGGCTTCTACTCCCAATTTTTCTTGGTTCCCAAGAAGACTGGAGATCTTTGCCCTGTCCTAGATCTCAGCCACCTGAACAAGTACGTGGAGTACAAAAGATTCAGGATGGTGACTCTTCTAGGCCTGCTCCCCATGATCCATCAAGGGGATTGGCTTTGCACTTTGGTAGGGTGCAGCAGGTAAAAAGTGAAGGCAACCTTTCTTCCTCAAAACCACTCTTAAGAGGAGTTCCTCAAGGCTCCATCTTGGGCCCTATCCTCTTTGCCATCTACATCAATAACATTGACTCAGGCCTCACAAATTCTAATGTTCACCTTTTTGCAGATGACACTGTCCTTTATGTAAGCAATCCATCACCAAAAAGGCCTATGATCTACTACAGCTGACTTCTCCTTACTGCAACACAAATTACTTGAAAAGAAGCTTCTATTAAATGCCAAGAAGACTAAAGCTATGTTCATCTCCACCAATACCTACTCACCGAACATTCTTCCCCAACTTTCTACCGTCCTTGGTGAGAGCCTTGACTGTGTAGATAAATTCAAATATCTGGGGGTCTGGATTGACAACAGGCTTGATTTCACCCAGCACATTGAAGAGCTCCTGAAAAAACTAAGGCAAAGCCTTGGCCTATTCTTCAGGATCAAACATTTTCTAAACAGAGAATCTAAGCAGAGATTAATCCAGGCTTCATTTATATCCCTCCTTGATTACGCAGACTTCCTATATGGCCACTGCTCCCTGTCCTACCTAAATAAACTGGATACCCTGTACCATAGAGTTCTAAGCTTCATCACTGACCTTCCTTTCAGTACCCACCACTGTTCTCTCTATGCTACAGTTGGCTGGACATCCCTACATCACAGAAGGAACAAAAATGCTGCTCTTTGGATATACAAAGCTCTGACAAATAAACTACCATCCTACATTTCTGATTGCTTCTCTCTTGTTACTCCAAGGCCATATGCCCTAAGAAGCAATAACCTCATCCTGCTGAATCTACCTAAGGCATGTACCCGACATGGAAGGGCTGCAATCAACTACTTTCTAGCACACATCTGGAACTTCTACAAAAGACCCTGAAGCTGAACACTTTCATTCCTGTAGTCTCCTTCAAAAGCTGTACCTAAATCTTTTCCCAGAGATATGCAACTGCTTCCACAATTCCTAGCCTCTTCAGACCCCTTTTCACCCCTGCCCCATTAGATTCCCCTCCCTTATCTGTTCATGCATTCATCCATTAACTTCTATATTATCTACCTCCTAAACCCCTACTCATTACTTTTTTTTTATTTTTGCTCTATGCCCAATACCACTGTTTACTTGCCTTGTATATATGTGTATATTATTGCATTTGCTCATTCTTTGTTGTTTATTCTTAAAAGTCTTTGTTACTGTACTCATTCTATATTTGTATATTTGTGAGTTTAAACCATTTCGTTGTTTATGACCAATCAGGTCCATCTTGTAAATGAGCTATGCTCAATGATGTTCGCCTGAATAAATAAAGATTTTGATTGATTGATTGATTGATTGATTGATTGATTGATTGATTGACTTTGGACATGCAAGATGCGTATCTTCAAACCCTGGTCTTGTCAGCCCACAGAAGGTTCTTATGCTTCACCTTTCAATGAAGTCACTATTGGTTCTGAACTCTGCCTTTCCGCCTGTCCTCAGCTCCCCGCGTCTTCACCAAGTGCCTGGCAGTGGTAGCTGTGGCATTCCAGAGAAAAGGTCATTACGTCTTCCCTTACCTAGACAACTACCTCCTGACAGCTCCAACACTGGGCCAGTTGCTGAAAACCATGGAAGACAACTTTACATTGTTCCAAGACCTGGGGATCAATCTGAACCTTCCAAAATCCTCCCATGGCCCAGCCAAAGACTGCAGTACATAGCGGCAGTCTTGGGACGCCATTCAAGGGAAAGCTTTCCTTCCTTCCAACAGGCAGATCACCTCCAAGCTCAGGCTGTAGAGATTTCCTCATCTCGTCATGTTCCGGACAGATCCCTCTTAAGTCTTTTCGGTCACATGGCGGCCGGCAATGCAACCGTTCCTTTGGCACAGCTTCAAATGAGGGTGCCCCAGTGGACTCTGAGAGTTCAATGGGACATGCACACAGATGACCTAGAGCAGTCTGTGAAAGTCTCTGTGGCAGTATGCCTGACCCCTGGCGTGGTGGCTGAACCACTCCAGTTTGGAAAAAAGGGCTCCTTTCTGGAGAGATACCCATCAGCGGAGTCTGACAACAGATGCTTCAGGTCAGGGATGGGGAGCTCACTTCAGAGACCGCCAAATGCAGGGGACCTGGCCTCCAATGGAACAGAATCTCCACATCAATGTGGCAATCCTCTGTGCTCTGCAGGCATTTTACCCGGATCCTCTCCTGGCTGGTCTTCTACATCAACAAGTAGGGAGGGACTCATTCATACCCCCTCTGCAGGGAGGACACGAGTCTGGTTCTGGGCAGTAGAACACAGTCTGGAACTCACTGCAGTTTATTTTCCAGGTGTAAAAAGCACCTTGATTGACAGCCTAAGCAGGTCTCAATCCAGGGTCCATGAGTGGGAACTCCTGCAGTCCGTAGCAGAAGAGCTCTTCGAAAGGTAGGGACATGCCAAGCTAGCCTTCTTTGCATCCCCACTCAACACCAAATTGCCCAGTTTCTGCTCACTAGATCCAGGGCCTGATGTTTTCTGGTGAGACACACTGTACCTCTGTTGGACAGTGAGGTTTCTGTATGCCTTCCCTCCCTTTCCATTACTACTGAGGGTCCTACTGAGGGCCCTACTCAAAGCTGCAATCAGAGGGGGTGGACATGATCCTGACTGCTCCCTTCTGGCCTTTGCAGATTTGGTTTCCTCTGCTCCAGCATGTGGCAGTGGAGCCTTCAATTCCTCTGCCCCTTTTCTCGCATTTGCTCACTGAGGAGCAAGACACTGGTACACCCGGACCTTGGGTCACTGCACCTGCATGCATAGCTTCTACAGACCTAACCATTTCGGGGTTCCCCTCTGGGGTGGCTGGCATCTTAGTGGCAGCGAGAAAACCTTTTTTCCAGAGCCACTTAACCATGACGTGGAAGCGGTTCTGCCTGTGGGCCTCTGCCTGTAACTTTGATCCCACCACCTGTCCAGTGAACTCCGTCCTGGAATACCTCCTCTCCCTATCAGATTATGGACTTAGTTACTCCTTCATCAAGGTGCATCTTTCTGCTGTTTCTGCCTATCATGCACCTATAGAAGGCAAGACCCTTGCCCAATTGGATCTGTTCTGCACCTTTCTGCAGGTCATTGTGCACCTGAAACCTCCCATCTGGGATCTTGTCCCTCCATGGGACCATCTGTTTTTTGGAAAAGCTAACCTTGCCTCCCTTCGAACTGGCTGCGAGCTGTGCTTTCTGTCTTGGAAAGTGTTTTTAGTTGCCGTTACTTCTGCTTGAAGGATTCCTGAGCTTCAGGCTCTGATGTGCAAAAGAGCCTTGTTTAGTTTTCCACAAGGACAGGGTGTCTTTGCAGACTAATCCTAAGTTTTTGCTTAAAGTGGTGTCTGAGTTTACACTTAATCAGGACATCCATTTGCCTGTCTATTATCCAGAGTATGCTAATCGAAGGGAGGCTCTGCTTCACACTCGTTTATAGGGTGCTTCGTTATTATTCGGACTGCACCCACACTGTGAGAAAGTCTGACCAGTTGTTGCTTTCACCTTGAAGACTGAAGAGGCTCCAGTTTCTAGGCAGACTTTATCCAAGTGGTTGGTTAACTGTATTGTTTTTGTTACACAAGTCGTCAAGCCTTTACCAGCCCAGTTAAAGGCCACTCTACCAGGGGTGACAGTGCCTCCTTTGCATAATTGAGGAATGTATCAGCAGTGGACACCTGTGCAGCTGCTACCTGTAGTTCCGTCCACACTTTTGTCAAGTGTAACCCCCCATTGAGGCTTACCCGAGTTACCCTGTTATCCCGTTTCTGCCTGGCATTCTCCCGAGTCCTCTAAGGGGCTCCCCAAGTCCCTAAACAGCCTGTGCTTTATTTTAGCCCCTTTGGGCTTTAAAACTAAGTTGCAATCCGTCGCTGTTTGTTCTGCTCCTCGGAGCAAGTGGGATCGTGCATGCACTCGAAAGTGACTTGACGTGCCAACTGCTAGATTTACGGTCCATCGGGGAGTGTGTTGGTGGTTCCAGTTCCCGTTTGTCACTTTGGGGACCAGTAACCTTTAAGAGGCCAGAGAGAAGCCTCATTACTTTCTAAAAATGAAGTTTTGCTCTAGGCTTATTAATATGTATAAGTGCTCATGAATATTAATGAGGGTGCTGCCTGCTGCCTGGGGGACTGTATTGTGGCAGCAGCAACAGGGGATCTGTAAAGAATAAATATGTAAGTGTGGGCTCATTTGAAAGAGCACAGTTTGTGCTACAGGACTGTGGGGATACTATAAATAAAGTTTTTAACCCAGCTGCACCAGAACTGTAAATGAGGGACAACATAAGGACTGCCGTAAAACTGAATGGAAGCAGCCACATTCTTGTACTTTGACCCTTGTCGGACATCCAGTTGGGTAACTAGGGTGCCTGACACTGAACCAAAGGACTTCTTGGAGAGGGAGTTTCATTAATTCTGGTGCCTACATATGCCCCAATGAGAAATTAGGAAATATTGATCTCTGTATGGCGGCAGCCGCGCTGGGCTAGTCGCTTGTCTGTTCATCTGTTTTTTGTTTCAGCTGACTGCTGCTTATTTTTTCCTGCATCGCTTTATTTGTTGCTGTGTTATTTTTATCTTGTTTTTTTACTTTGTCCACTCCCCGTGCCGGATCTGCTGATTTGTGGTTCATATTTGAGGGCCTAGGGTGAATGGTAATTTCGGCCTGAAAACACGTTAAGAGTGAAGGAGCTGAGCTCTAATGCCCTATCCCGGATTGGAGTGAGGAGAACTGAGGATTGTGTATCCGTTTGTCTCGGACTCTATCTGAGAGTGTTTGTTTCGATCGTTCTCTGGATCTTTTTTGGGGATTATTACTTTGTTGCTGGCTTGCTTGGCAATGGAGGAGTTGATTCGAGATCCTGGTAGCTTCGGACGCCACCTGAGTGTGCTTTGCTTGCTTCAGCTGTTCTCCAGATCCTTTTTGGGAATTACCATTCTATTATTGGCTTGCTTGGCAATGGAGGAGTTGATTCTAGATCCTGGTGGGGAGATGACTGTATCGGGCCTGTTAATGGCTTACAGTGGTACTATTTTTCTTTTAAATATTAAATGGTTATTTTAGCCTTGAAGCTTCTTTCTGGAGTCTTTGTTTTTGATCCGAGTAAGGGTAATTTGGGAGTCTGTTTTGGAGGCTTGACTTGGGATCTGAGGGGCTTCGGGGGGGGTTAGTGTCCCATGCAGAGATGGGGAGTGGGGTCGGTTGGAGGACCTGGCCTGTTATTCCCCCCCTCCTAGGCTCTTGGGGTAGTCTGTCGGGGGGTGGACTTGTCCCAGAGCCGTAGTGGTGGGCCACTGACCTTTTTTAACGGAGTAATTCCCTCATGACAGTGAAGAATCCCTGTGGTCCACTGTGTGTTTTAACATTTATAAGCTGGAAGACTGAGGATTTATGTGAATTCTGAATTTCGGATGACATCGGTCCTGGCGCAAGCGAATCCTTATCTTTGACTGTTTTAGACTGTGGGTTGGTTGGCTTACAGCCAGTTCGATCCTTCCCCAACCGTATTTATCTTTATTTTATATATTTTGGGAAGTTATGAGCAGTAAGAGGGCTCAGTTGCCATCTGTGAATTTACCCTGTTACAGAGATTTGTGAGAGACTTTCCTGAAGGGTGTCTTTGAATAACTTCCATAAAATTTTTTAGTTTATCTGTTTACGTTTTAGTTTATTTTCTTTATTTTATTATTTTGGTTTGAGTGTTAGAGTACCGGGGAGTGAGAGTCCCAGGTGCTATAATTTTGTTTTACTAGGTGGCCCAGGTAGTGAGAGGACCGGTGGGCCAATTTAATTTAATGTGTGTATTAGGGAGGTTAGATTATATTGTTTAAATTGTTTAGTTAGTTATTTGTTTTATTTAGAGTTGGTTTAGTTATTTAGTTGGGGGGGTGAGAAAAAGTTTGGCTGTGATTTGGGGTTTTATATATTTTGTTTAATTGTTATAATTAACCAGTTAGACTGGTGTTGTTTGGCTATGTGGGGGTCCTGGGATAATTGTCAACTTGGGTTCCCCCAGTTGTGTGCTAGTCAGCCTCTGCTCTCCATGCCCTCTGCCCTTACCACTCCCCTCCATTGGCTTTTTCTATCTACCAACGTTGCTGGGCTTTAGGTATTGCCCATTGGGGTGAACAGTGGAGGCTGGAAGAACGGGGTGCTCCTATCGGGGTTGTTAAGTTCAGGAGATGCCCTGGGGTGAAATGGAGTCTAGAGCGGGGGTCTCCATGCCTGGTTTCCATACCCAAGGGCACCATCGTTGGGGATGGGCTAGTGGTCGGGGCATCCCAGGAGTTCAGTCCAGCTTGGGCGTTTTGTGCAATGCCAGATGTGTCAAGAACAAGACTGCAGTGATTGCGGATCTTGTTGGGTCGGCAGATCTGGCATGCATCACCGAAACCTGGCTGGGTGATAATGCGGGTCCCATATTTGAGGCCGCAATTCCAGCTGGGTATGCAGTGATATACCGCCTGAGATTGGATCGGGGGTTTGCAGTCTGTTTTAAGACTGAATTGGAGTTTACCAGTGTTCCAGTTGAGGTGACCAGCTCATTTCAATGTGCCATAGTAGCAGGTGCAGGCTATAGACTCGCTCTCATCTATCGTCCACCCAGAGATGGGAGGCAATTCCTTAAGGAAGTGGCGGACTTCGTTGTCAATATGGCATTTAAGTCGCCCATGTTGATGGTCCTGGGCGATCCCAGGTCGCATCTGGAAATGAGTGGATCCCGCTCAGTATGCTTATCTGGTAAATCTCTTAAATAAATAAAATACCTGGATCGACAACGAACTCTCGCAAGTTGGACAACACTTCCTCCAGTTGATGAATTCACTGGGCCTGACACAGGTGGTTACCACTGCTACTCATAAAGGTGGCAGTTCCCTTGATCTGGTTTTCTTCCTGGGGATCGAGGCCTCGAACGTGGGGGTGGAACCAGTCGGTTGGTCTGCTCACTAAACGGTGAGGTTCAATTTTGACATCCCCCATGGTAGGCTGAGCCTTGTGGAGATGGTCAAGTTCCGGCCTTTACAGAATGTTACATCTGGTGGCCTAGCAGTGGTACTTGACCTTTCAGAACTTTCTGTGGCTTGCAAGGATTCTGAAGCCTAGGTCTTGGCATATAATACTGCCATCACCTCGGCTTTAGATACCATTGCACCAGTGTGTGTGCATGTCCTCTCCCTCCGCCCTCAGGCTCCTTGGTTTGATGGAGCCTTGAGGGAGTTGCGGCGACTAGGTCGCAGGTTAGAACATTGTTGGCAGAAATCCAGCCTGGATGCTGACCACCTTAGACTGCTAGAACATTACCAGTTCTACCAGTCAGACATTTCCCGTAAGAAGGCAGAGTTCCTGTCCAGGGAAATTTCTGCCGCTCAAAATCGACCTGCTCAGTTCTTCAGAACTGTGGACAGGTTGTGCAACCCAACCTGTATGTAGCTCCGAAGAGCTTTTTCACAATTGCAGTGTGATGAGCTTGCTCGGTTCTTTGCTGATAAAGTAGCTGACATCAGGTCAGAAATCCTTACGACACATTCTGTGCGAGTTGCTGAGGATCAGATTTTGGTCACAGTCCCTCCGTTCTCCTGGAGTACTTTCGACCATCCGGAAGTCATGGATGTTATGCGGATTGCCCAAGGGATGCGCCGTACATGCTGTAGTTTAGACCCGCGCCCGACATCCCTGATTATGCATTGTGGTGGTTTTATTGGCCCGGTTCTGGCACAGATAATCTGGTGCTCCCTTGAATCCGGTGTTTATCCCTGTTGCTTGAAAGAGGCAGTGGTGACACTGTTGTTGAAGAAAGCTTCTTTGGACCCAGATTCCCTTGCTAACTACAGGCCTATCGCGAACCTTCCCTTTTCGGGGAAGGTGATCGAGTAAGTAATGGCTGCACAACTGGATAACCATTTGACCATCCATAGCATCTACGAACCTCTCCAGTCTGGTTTCCGGAAGAGGCATAGTACTGAGACTGTGCTGGTTCGGGTGCTCAATGATCTCCCGATGGCGAGAGACCAGAGAAAATGGTCCATTTTGGTACTTTTAGATCTGTCATCAGCTTTTGACACCATTGACCATGGGGTGCTGCTTGAGCGCCTGAGATCTATCTGTGGACTCTCTGGTTTGGTCAACAGATGGTTTACATCGTACCTCATTGGAAGAACTCAGAGAGTTGTGTCGGTTTTTTGTTTTCCTCTGATCCGATCCTGCTGTCTTGTGGGGTTCCTCAGGGCTCAGTGTTGTCCCCCCATGTTGTTTGCAGTGTATGTGCTTCCCCTTGGAGACCTTGTAAGATGGTATGGGCTAAGGTTTCATTTTTATGCTGATGATACCCAGCTCTACCCGTCTTTTGCTCCAGACCAGGAAGGAGCAGTCTTGGTATTTAATAGCTGCCTCAATGAAATCCAAGATTGGATGAAGTCCAATTGGTTGAAGTTGAACCCTGGGAAGACAGAGGTGATGGTCTTGGATCCAGGCCACCGGATGGGGGGTTGGGGGCAGGCTCCTCCCTAAGATTGTTCCTGGGAGAGGCTGAGTTCCAGGCCTCTGAACAGGTGCGAGATCTGGGGGTGTTGTTGGACGCGAGACTGACACTTCGAGCACAGGTGTAGGCCGTTGTAAAGTCATCTTTTTACCATCTAAGAAACATCTCCAGGATCAAGCACCTTGTTCCATCCATAGATCTGCCTGTATTGATCCATGCCTTTGTGACCTCACGCTTAGATTATTGCAACTCGCTTTACTTTGGGCTACCGGGGGTTGATATCCATTGCTTGCAGCTGGTGCAGAACTCAGCAGCCCGGTTGTTGATGGGGATTTCAAGATCTACCCATATTTCACCGGTGCTGCGGGAACTGCACTGGCTGCCGGTTCAGTGGCGGATCTCCTTCAAAGTTGGGTTACTGACATATATAAAGCCCTACACGGACTGGGCCCTGACTACCTGAAAGAGCTCCTGGTTCCTTATCACCCTGAGCAATCACTTTTGCTCGGCCGACGAGGGGTTGCTAGAGATTCTGAGGGTTATTTTAAAATCAGCGGGAGCTCGGGCAGTTATGTCCATGGCCCCAACCCTCTGAATTCTCTACCCGACAGATCAGGGAGTGCGCGACTGTGGGGGGATTCAAACAGGCTTTAAAACTTTCCTTTGGAATAAGGCTTATAGTGAAGACGTTGACTGATATGCTTGTATTTATTAAACGTGATGCTGTTTTATGTGTTTTAACTGTTTTTATTGTTATGTGCCTTGGTTTGGAAAGGCGCACTATAAATAAAGAATTATTATTATTAATGATTGATCAGCTTGAACAGCCCATCAAGAGTCTGGATTCTCAAGTGAAAACCCAAGGACTTCTGGGCTTGAGTAAGACTGTGCACGGGCTCTTCACAAGTCAGGAGGATCCTGTGTGAGTGGAATTGGACTGTCAGAGGCCTTGCCCAGGTGTCATTCGGAGATTGCCACTGCAGAAAAGGAGATTGAAGAGAAAACAGAGGGGAGACTGGACTAATTCTGAAACTCTTCAGGTACTGTGAACTGTGCTGTCTCAACTGGAGGAAATAACTGTTGCAGAGACCCTGCACTGTGCATGGAACTGAGGCAATAGAACTGTACTGTTTGTTGGGAAGTTAAACAGTTGCGGCAGAGAAACCGCTTTAAGGACTGGGACTTTTAACAGTATCTTTGAAGAGACAAAATGTCTCTGGAGCAGGGTGCTAGCCAAGTTCTGTGAATTTACTCTGTGGACTGAATGAAGTGGCTGAGAGCTGTGTCCCAGCTGAAGCTGAAGGAGACCTGTTATCGACACGTAGCGCCTACAGCTCTGGAGGTGAGCAGGGACTTGCCTAGTTCTGAACTCCCTGCTGACTGCTATAGTTAGAGTGTAAACTGAAGCTGTTGTCCGAGTGCTAGCATCTGAGGCAAACCCGCACTGTTGTTTATTTAGAAGAATTGGCTAGCTTCCAGTGACTCGCGGATTCAGTGCAGGGGTCTCCTACTGCTTGGGAGTCCCCATCCAGGGCCAGGGAAGGAACTAGTAAACTCCTTCCAAGTGGGACCCACTGTCTTAGGAGGTCATTGACACTTGCTGGGGTACTCAGGCACCTATGACACTTGTGGAGAGACAGGCTGCGGAGCCACTCCTGGGTCTGGGCCTTCTGGGGCTGGTGTGGACCTGCCTTCGAGTTCTGCAATGGGCCAGAAGTGTCTGAAGGTGACAGGTGGCCAGATCTTCAATCAAGAGGACAAGCTGCAAAGGCCTTCAAGCAAAATTAAATCTGCCGAGGGAACGGAGACATCCTTCTTTCTGTTCCATTGTATACTTCTTGAGTGGAGTTCCACACTCCAGGACACCAGGAGATCCCATCTACAGATGCTTTTAAGTCCTGCAGACCATGAGTACCCAGGACTTGATTCCTGGAAAATCAAACAAGGTAGTGTAACTCTAGTTTAACATCTTTTCAAAGTTTCAGGACCCCAACAGCCTGCCAACCCATGGCAATGTCCAGGCCTGTAACTAGTGGGTACCCAAAGACTCTCAGGGTTAACACTGGTACCAGTGGGGTGGGCAGCTGGGGGAGGTCTGGCCTCCAAGCTCAAGTTGTTTCTAACCTGTTTAATTCCTGCTAACCAATTTTTCTCTGCAGCTATCCCTCATCCAGGTACTCTTATTGTAACCCACCCCCCTAATAAAGCTGTGACTTTATTGATTGAAATTGTTGCATGGAGGGTATTTCTGTGTCTGCTGACTTGTTACTGGTCTATGGTTTATGGTGTTAAAGAACTGTTGGGTATGCAGTGTGGGGAGTGGTTGGTAGGGGAGGTGGGTAGGTGCAACATCCCAAGAGGCTGTGCCATCCAGTCACCTGACCCACTTTTAACTTACTCTGGGTGGAGGCACTGCACTATTTATTATAACATTGCGAAAGAACCCCCAATCACCACTGTAGCAGGAGCAAGACTCCTTAACCTCTTTGAGAGCTAACAGGCAGGGGTAGTAGCCCATTGGCCCATGGCACCTGGGCTACACAAGCATTACAGCCTGGACATTGCCTGTAGGCACTGATCTAGCTTCGGACTAGCTGTCCTCCAGGGCCTACTCTTTTGAGAGCCTTTGCTGACTTCTTCACTCCCACCCGTCTGATTTGGGTTTATCCTTTGACTGCTTGGGACTCTGCCCTAATGGTGTAGCCTGCTGCAAGAGCTCACCCTCGAAGTAAGATAGTGCAGTTACATAAGAACTTACCATAACAGTAGAGGTTTGAGAAGAGCTCTTGCAGCAGACGCTGCTTTCTCCCCTCCTCCTCTCCCCGGCTCTTTCTTCTCCTTATTCTAAGATTTATTGGAACCTCCTTGATTCTTCATCTCTCTGTAGGCCGGGTCTCTGGTGGGAGAACTTAGGTGGGGTGGGGGGTCTGACTCTTTTATACCATTAGCCGATGTCGGGGGCAGGCCAATGTCAGTGGGCGGTCCCCTACTGTACACTGCTAGCTAGAAATTTTCTGTGGGGTCCTGGTGCCTGGTGGCTTAGTTCTAATGGTGTAGTCTGCTACAAGAGCTCATCTCAAAGATCCACTGTTAAGGTAAGTTCTTAAGTAACTGTACTTTTCTTGACCTCCTACCCTCACACCCTGAATCGTAGGAATTTGCCTAATCTTCTCTGCCATGGGTTCCATTCTTAGTGCAGAAAGCAGGGGAGACAGCTGATACCCCTACTTCATGCCCCTACTGATGGTAAAACAGGTCAACATTGTGCCATTTACCTTAACTGCAGCCACCAGTGCTGCGTATGTAATTTTAATAATTCTCAGCTTGGTGTCCCCAAATCCCATTTTCTCTAAATTCTCTATCAGATATGCCCAGTTAAGCCTATCAAAGGCTTTCTCAGCATCTACTAAAATTGCTAGTTGCATTTCTTTACCGGAGGCGCCTTCTGAGATTATATTAAAAGTCATTTGATATTATCTCCTATGTGGTGGCTAGGGATGAACCCTGTTTGATCTGAATCTGCTAATTTAGGAACAATTTTCTGGAGCCTGTTTGCCAGAATTTTCATAAACAATTCTAGATCCTGATTTAATAAAGATATAGGCCTGTGGGACTTCTTAGACCTCCCGGTTCTTTCCCGGTTTTGGCAAAACTGATACTGTTGCCTCTGCCCTTGTACCTAGAACCTCACCCATTTTATGGCTTTAATTAAAACCTTGCAAAGTCTGGGGTTCAAAACCTTCCAGGCCGCCTGGTGGCGCTGAGGTTGAGGCGCTGGATGCCACACCTTATGCATGCCTTGGCGGCCGTGTTCGAGGCAGGCAGGACGGATGCAGGTGGTCGTTAGGAGGAGATGGATTGAGCGTCAAATGGACTGCTCTCCATCTCTGGGGAGGGGGGTTTCCTGCGGCTGGTGCTCACCTGACCTCTAGCGGAGGCTAGGGATCAGTGGCATGTAGCCGCACGCCATGGGGGCAGGTGGCAGCAGACGCTTGATTGGGGCATGCATGGGAGCATGCAGGCACCCAGTCGCTGGTGTCATTGCATGCCATCAGCCCGCAGGGGAGAAAAGCAGAAGAAGGGAATTCCAGTCGCAGCGGCTTGTTGGCCATCTATGAGCACCTGTGCCAGCTCCAGGACGGGGGGATCACCAAGTGTGGATCCATATTAGGAGGGGGGGAATTGGCCACCCCCTACCTCCCCACCATGGGGGGTAAGCCGTGGGGCAATTGGGTGGTTGCCCTCCACGGAAGACTGGTACAAGTCAGACGGCAGCCGGAGAAAGGGATGCGAGGTCAGATTGGCCGACTGGAAGCCCCAGGAGAAACAATACCTGCAAAAAAAAAAATATTCCTAAATTTCCTATAAAAATTAGTGTTAAAGAGCTGGTGTATTGCCTGGAAACTGCCTGCAATTAATTGTAACTTTCAAATGTAATCAGCTATCATTTCTTATATCTCAAGTGTTTTTTTCTTTTCGGTTTGCCAATTAGATTTTCCACATGGCAGTATTAGGGTGATGAGTGAAGCAGCACTCTGGAGGAAAAAAAGTCTGTTATGTTCCTCCCACTACATCAAAACTGAGACCACACTGACTATGATATCGCTAATAGCCAATGAGAACCACTTCTCACTGCCAGGTTTCACTTTCACATGAAGCAGCAGGGACTGGCTCTCCCTGGTTACTAGTGAAGTCACAGTTTACTGCCTTGCGATTGGTAACTTATGAAAGTCATTGCTCAGGCTGCCAGGACTGTGGTGCCTCAAGGTGCTCGGTCTCATTTCTGATGATGTAGTGGGAGGAACAGAACTGACTTTTTTTTCTTCCAGACAGAGTGCTGCTTCACACATCACCCCAGTACTGCCAGATGGAAAATCTTTTAATTAGCAAACAGAAAATTAAAAAAAAAAATACTTCAGATATTGGAAGTGATAACTGACTGCATCTGAAAATGACTATTAATTCCAAGCAGTACACTAGCTCTTTAAGGACCAGGTGCCTTATTGCTTTTCAATGAAAGAATGGTCGCATCAACTTCTTCAGTGGTGATAGAGCTACCTAACAAGCCCGATCTTCCTCTGATAATTTTAGTAAGATTAAGGTCTTGCATGAATGCTTGGGTCCGGAGCTGAACTGTTTGGTCACTGTTAGGCTCTGCGTATAATATGGAATAGTAATTCTTAAAACATTCAGCAATATCTTTAGGAATGTATAACACTGCCCTGTTCCCCATGCATCTTGTATTTTCGAAGTACTGCATTCTGCCTCCTGTTTCCTTATTCTGTAAGCTAATAATTTCTTGGTAGTCTTACCTCCATATTCATAACATTTATGAACTGTATACCTTAGTTGACCCTCTACTTTCCTGTTCAAGATATCCTGTAATTCTCCCCTTAGCCATCTAAGTTCAGTGTAAATTTGTAGGTTTCTGGTAGCCTTGTGATCTTTTTCTACGGCTGACTCCCTCTTTTCCAAGTTCACCCTAAAAGCGTTTGTTTTTTCTTAGCTGAAGCCCAGCTAATAATTTGGCATCTTAAAACTGCTTTCATAGCATCCCAGGTTGTTTGTACTGAGACCTCCTGTCCCTCATTAGCGGCAAAATAAGAATCCGTTTCCTTCGCCATCATTTCTAAATGGTTTTGCTTATTTAGTAAAGTAGTATTAAACCTCCATGCCTGTGAGTGGTTTTGGAGCCCAGTATCCGCATCTATAGCAATTGGGGGATGGTCCAATTGCGTGATACTATGAATATTGCTCCAGATAATTCTGTCTGCACTGGTTTTGGGAACTAGAAAAAACTCTATTCTGGAATAACCCCGGTAGGGATTTGAAAAGTAGGTATAATCTTTGACTTTTTTCCTCTGCATGTTGCTCCTTCTAAGACCCAATTCCTCCATGTAAATTTTAGTTATAGTTCTAGTGGTTTTGGTAGATGCAGCCTTGCCAGATGTCTTATCTGCTTCGGGGTTTAAGACACAGTTAAAGTCACTGTCTATAATTACCATACCTTTTAACTTGTCTGCAATTCTAGGAAACATATTGTGGAAGAAGGTTGAGGCCATGGAGTTGGGCGCATATAAATGTAATGTAACCTCTTTTATCATACCTGAGACCAATATCATTCTACCTTCCTTTTCTGTTTCTGTATGTGTCAATGTGTGATCTCAAATGGCAAGCCTCTTTTAATTCAGATGACCATGCCATTGTTTTTCTCCGTTGAGTGAGAGGCTGCTACCACTGTACCCACCCACATTCTTTGTAATTTGATTCTCAACCTCTGAGAGGTGAGTTTCCTGCAGAAATGTCAAGTCGCAGTTTAGATTGCGAAATTCAGTTAAAATCCTGGCCTGCTTAACTACTGAGTTGCTCCCTTTAATATTTTACGAGACTATCCACATACTGTCCGGTGAACAGGGGCTATGCTACCTTCACTTCACCATGTAGCTCAGTAACTGCAAGACATGCCCTACGGCCAGTGCAGCTGCACTTACATTGGAGTGTGGGTAGGGCCCGCTCCAAGCTGGGTCCTCAGGCCCTGACACGAACCCTCCTTGTCACTCACATGTGACTGTTTTAAAAGTAGTTCCATCCCCCTCCCACCCATGAGCCAGCTATCTAGCTTCATTTGTCAATGAAATGGACCTGCATAGTTGACTATGAATTCTGAGAAAAAAGAAGAAAAGAAACAGAGTTTCTCACTCTATATCAACCCCCTTGAGGGACTGTTGAATGCAATATGTGCCGGAGCCCAGGGCCGAAGAAGCACAGCTGTGCCTAAATAGTTATTGGCCGGTACATGGCCACAGAGAATCAGGTGACCTCCTCCAGTGCACTCCATATGTCCAGGAGGTGCCAGTATACTCCTGGTGTCATGCTTCAGGTTCAAAACTACGGCGATGTAATACTATAACTTTGCAAACCTTATGTTAAGACTGTCCCCGCTACTAAAAGATTTCTGATTAAATCTAGGAGTGAAGAGGCATGGTCGAAGCCTGCTATCCCCCAGGATGAAAGATCCCAGTTCTGCAAGTCCTCCCCCACTGTGCCCTGCCTATAGAGTCACATTCCAAATGGGGCTATCTTTCCAAAAGGTCCCACACAGTGAACTGTATATGTGATGTCTTTTCAACCTGGCTAGAACTTAGGCTGCACACCCCAGAGAGGAACCCCCATGACATGCTAACCGTCCCTTCGACCACACCAGACCCACCAGCTAAAGCAAACATGCGAATAGTATGATTGAACCATATAAAGGGTGCCATTGCCTCCCCAGCCCCAGATTGCCACCCCACACCCCAAGATCCCCCATACCTCCATAGAAGCAGAAGCCAATGGACAAAGGTCAGGCCCTCCCTCCCGGAGCTCCATTCCAAATGGTGTCCATTAGCTGGGCCATAACTAGCTGGTCCATAATATGAAGATAGTCTGGTTGAGTGCTTTAACCATCAGCCATTCTATTTCCAACATAAACAAGATTTCAGGTTGCAGTCATCCATTGTCCTGCTGAGTCTCCTCCTGTTCCCTTGAACCATTAAGATGGTATGGAGGGAGTGTCCTTAGTTGGTGAAGCAGTGCCATTTAAATCTGGTGACATGATTTTTATCAGGGTTTTAATGTCCTCCTTTAGTTTAGGTGGAAGGGTGGAACCTGGTCTGGCATGTTTCTTCCCTGTACCAGCCACAGTCCATGTGGATCGATTCAGCTGAGCCTCCACTTCTGCCATATCTGAATCTGGACAAGTAAAGACCCACTTTTTAAGTCGTGAGCCATCTCCGTGCTGCGAGTCAACATTTTTTATTCCATAGGTAAACACAGAAGTGGGGGCGGGGGGAGAAGCTACACTTAAAGCGGGTGCTCAAACTCCAAGGAGGACTCACGTATGGACACAAATTCAGTAAGAACTGAAGGAGGGCACTTCCAAGCTGTGCAACCAAGCAACCTTTAATAGCTACAGGTACAAAAAAAGCAAGGTGCAAATAGAGCTATGAAAGCCATAAGCATACTGCACTACAAAAAAGGAGGGTCTGCAAAGAACTTTCACCATTTGCCAAAGCATAAGGCAAAAAAAGATTCTAGCGGTGATATCCAGACTTGAAAGCCACAAAGAGCCACAATAAAGTATCAGGGCATAGATAGTTCCAAAGGGTACTCACTCAGCACCACCGCAGTGTGCACACATAAGTCACCACCGGATAACATCACACCATGGAGTACATAAAAACGAAAAACAGCAGCAGCCCCCACGCAGTATGCTTCTTCCTAGTAACGCTTACGTTTCGAACTAGGTTCATCATCATGGCTTTCATAGCTATATTTGCACCTTGCTTTTTTTGTACCTGTAGCTATTAAAGGTTGCTTGGTTGCACAGCTTGGGAGTGCCTTCCTTCAGTTCTTACTGAATTTGTGTCCATTTTTTATTCCATAGTCTAAGTGGATCTTAAACCTCACTAGGCTTAAGATCCACTTAGACTATGGAATAAAATATGCCTTTATGTCTTTAGTTTTCTTTAGCTTTTTAATGACTCCCTCCACTGCTTGGTGTTTGCTTTATAAAGCCAGAAAAAAATCTTGATCAAAGTAAATTGGTTGATTATCATATTTGACACCTTTAGTTTTCTAAGCGGTGGATAAAATATGTTCCTTACTCTGGTGATGGAGCATTTTCACTATGTGGATCTCAGTCAGGCTGTTCGTTCCTTTGGCTTTGGGCCCAGTGAGCAGTGTGTGCCCTCTTGATTGTCAGGGGAAGATCTTGAGGCAGTGCTAACGTGGTCAAGAGAACATGCAGTTTACAAATTCCATCACTGAGGGGAATTCATTTTCAGCTCCCTCTGGAACACCATGTACCTAAAAATTATTTCACTGTCCTATTTTCAGTGCCCTCAGCTCTGTCCTGTATTGTGAGTGGTCATGGTTTCAGCAACTTCCCCCACTCTCTGATCTGTGGCAGCGAGTCTTTTATCTGGTGAGTTTAAGCTCATTTGCACATCTGCACAGGCAGATTCTAGCTTTTGTCCTGTTTTTATGACTTTGCTAATGGCAATATCAGTGTCAGTGGCTCAGTAGGTAGCACACTCGCCTCTGAGGCCAGGAGATCAGAGAGCTGTGGGTTCAGTTCCCACATCTGGCACTTTGGTTAATATCCCAGTACTGACACTGTAGTGCAGCATGAGATGGGTGCTGCACTTCTGAGGTGCCGTCTTTCAGATGAGACATTAAACCGAGGTCTCATCTGCCTGGATTGGTGGTAGTTCAGGTGGATGTTAAAGATCCCAAGGCACTTATCGAAAAGAGTAGGGGAATTTCCCTGGTGTCCTGGCCAAATTTTCCTCATTCACTAAAAATACCACCAACAGCTTAATCTGATTCAAGGTCAGTTGGCATTCATCTGTATCCCCCTCCCGGGTCGTGCCTGACAATAGGCAGGATTTGCCTAGTGCACTTACCAGGTCAACAAAGACTAAATAAATAAATAAAATCAGTTTCAGTGATTTGCTCCCCATCCTTGTCACATTCAGGATCAGCTGACGAGACTGATGATGATGTGGAGGGGTTATGAGATAACAGATGGACCAGACACCGAACTTCAAGTTCAACACACAATCTCTGTGTGATGTTTATTCAAAGTATAGTAGATAACCTTAAACAATGGCATATCCCTTCTTCAATACATCACTTTGCAGCAACAGACTATGTATGTCCTTTCTCTGCACTTAGCCAGCACCTACTGACACTGATCTCTGATCTAACTCAGCAGTTGAGATTCAGCCTCCACCCCTATGTGGACCTTGTTTGCTTGGGTGGTGGGGGCTGAAATAAAAAAACAAAACAAGCTAAAGACAAAGAACCTCAATGCAGAAGCACTGAAACATGGTTTACCCCAAAGGGCATCGACAATAAGCCAAGTTTCAAAGAAACACAACATCACACATACTTCCATATAATACAAAGCATCGTGGGATATATGCAAATCACCATGCAATGTCAGATTTGTTCATTTTTATAGCAATTTACATGCATTTTAAATAGCATAACAAATTGAATTCTTATAATAGTCACCTAGTACTTTTAACCATTATCAAACACACCTAGTGCCATGGTATTTTCAACATTTACAGGTTTCGTAAATGTAAGATATATACATCAAGGTATTTTTATGACATAGTGCTATTACATGCTAAATCCAACAACGATAAACATAACCTGTTTTACATACGCTTGGAGGTCACCACAATAACCTCCCTGTATGAGGACCTGAGAGGGAAATGGGAAATTAAAGAGGACACTATAGCATAGTCAAGAAAGGGAAGGGGTGCCTACAGGTGGCCAACCTTGTGGACTAGAAATTGTAGAGGATAGATTAGGCTAAGAAACAGAAGAACTGTTGCAACAGATTTAAGAAAAGGTCGGTCCTCAAGAGTGGCAGGAGCTCCCTATCACAGGCGGCGAATGCGAGGAACAGGCCTGAGTCACAAGGGCACCGCTCTCATTCTCCAACTGCTTTAATTTTGTCATTGGAATTTGCGATTGTGACCTCGCTGCTCTGCTATAAATTGTGGGTATCCTTTACTGCTGTAGCTGGTAAAAATTAGATTTCTAAGTGCCTAGATCAGTTAGGATGGCTCATGGGTTAGTGGAGCTCTCCTTTCTCCCTTTTGCCATGGCCGTGACATCACTGGAAGCCCCTAGTATTGTCATTTCTGCTCTAGAACAGTGACTTTGATGGTTTCTGCCACTTTTGGAGCTGTATAAATGTAAAAAAGGTACTGTATTTATAAGGGAAAAAGAGCATTCATTTATAACAAAGGATTGCAATTCTGAACATGCGTTCCCAAAGTGACCCAGCTCCCATTTTTTTTGTGTGTCTGCATGCATGTGTGTATGAGTATGCTGAGGAGTCTTTGCAAAGAGAAGTTCATCGTGCCATCAGGGTTAAGACACTAGCTGTCTAGAAAGTACCACCATGGAATTTATGTCCACATGGTAGATAACTCTGTTTTTTAAACTTTATGTTTCTAACATTTAAAAAAATTGCATTTCCCAAATCCCAACAAGGGAGAGATCCGTAAGGCATGCCTACTGATCCACCCTGTCTTGTTACCAGTAATGCACTCTTAAAGCAGCAGTGCAGTGAAATTGGGCAAACAATTTGACCCTACCTTTTTTCACTATAAAAAATTAAAGGCACCTTCCAGTTTCATTTGGTGGTACCATTTTCTAGTTCTGCTAAAATCTAAGTATTTTGTAAATGTTTTAATATATTTTTTCTCAAGAAAACAAGATGGCCTCCACATTTTGCTTAGAAATAGTATTGTAGAACTGGCAAGGGTTAGGATCAAGAAAATAAATAAAGCCTTATAGTGTGCAGCATAGGTGGCACCTAGAAAAGTAGATTTGACAGGTATGCTGATATCTGTATTAATTGAAGCTGAAACTAGTTTTTTGAAGAACATTTTTTGTTGCACCGCTGCTTTAAAAACCCAGGATTTCAGAATGTTTCAGTACTCCTAGACTGGTTTCCAATTAAATTCATACATCCATATCCTCTACTTATTATATGAAAAATAGCTATGTGACTATTCATAAGAATAATGAAAGGAGTTAGCCAGGAGACATAAAAGAAAGATTTTCTTAGTTTAATATAGGGTGTCAAATAGGCAGAATTAATTGTATTGTGTAAACAAGAAACAAAGCTGATTCACTTACGATATTGTGTTTGCATTTTCTGTCTATATCTGTGCTGAAGATGAACCAACATTGTTTCATGCTGTAGGAAAGTTATATGAACTAGTGCAATAGGATCATACAGCTTCCAAACACAAATGTTTACGCATTGAAACAAAATCTCTTGGCTGTCCAATGGTCCAGTGGGCTGGCAAGCATGCCTGAGATAATGGGAACCCAGGCTCACATCCCAAGCGCAGTGCACCTCACTCTGGGAGATGGAGGCAGGGAGGGCACTGCTCTTGAATGCCTTGGGGAGGGAGGCACCTGTTGATGCATAACTACCCGCTTTTGACTCAGGGACTGCAGCCTGTGTGAGCAGGAATACAGGCTTTGGATGCTTCCAACTGCTGCAAAATATTGGAATGTTAGACATCAATGTGCAGGTTCTGATGTCCAGTGCGTGGGCCCATGCTGTGTTGAAAGGGACAGGGGCAAGGATTATCCCTCGCCTGACTGATTTTTTTTTTTTTTTTTTTTTTTTTAGTAGCTTATGTTCACAGAATAGCCAGAACCCCAGACTGGCCAGAAGGTCATCCCAGGGCCCCCCTCTTAGAAGTGGAAATAGGATCTGTGGGGAAACGAACCAAGGAGAGATTGTGAAATCGGCCTTGCACTCACACCCAACAAGGGCCTGCAGTGCCCCTCCTTTTCAAGATGGGCATCTCCTCTTCCTGATATACCTTCCCAATTCCAAATTCAGCTATCCTCTGTGGAAGTTTACCACCACTTCCTGAGGGCCTCACTGTGTATGGCTACTAAGGTAAAGGAGGCCAGGAATCTGAAGCAAAGGCACAGGAAGTAGGGTAAGATAACTGAGTCCTCTGGTAGGTAGCGGCTTGCATTAGAAATAAAGGTATCACCCTCATACTGGATAAATACAGAGGAAGAACAGAAAGTATAGGAAAAAAAAGAATCTCCTACACTGACTTTATAAAAGAAGCCATAGTCATGTAAATATAATACCATTCATTTAAAAAATGATTGCTTGTATAAATTTAGTAAACTACATGGCAGATTATGCCTCTGACATACTGTAGATACAGCTAAATTTACATGGTTGGACTTTTTCTGTAATCCTTTGAGAATATTGTTTATTCTGGCTTTAAATTATAGGCAGCTAATGGATGGTTATGCATTGCAAGCTAAAGTTTGCTTTTGTAGGATTTCCAGCACACACCCATAGACGGACTGAAGAAATGCTGGGTGGATCTTCCCTGGCAAGTTCTGTGGGGAAGGCTGTAAGACATGCAGAGACTTGTTTTGTTTAAAAGACCCAAGTCTGAAACCTGCAAGAGACAGGAAGTCTTAACATGAAACAAATGATGTGAGAAAAGAACATAAGAAAATGCATGCATTATGACCCTGTTGAGGAATGAATAATGGAACAGGATATCATGGAATCTATCCGGCTCATTGCATTAGCGGTAGGGCTTCTGCTCGCGACACCGGCAACATTGGTTTGGGAACAAGCCCGAGACATCAGGAGCATCTGGTGGGAGGAGGACTGAGTGTCCTAGAGGGTGCTGTCATCCTCCTCTTGGAATGGGGGTGGCAGGCCAACTGCAGTACTGCCACTTGGGTGTCCACAGGATACAGTGCAGTTGGAATGCTTGGGCGGAACAACATCAGCTGGTGTTTTGCACAGTCACACCACTGTGTGAACATGGATACTTAGCACTCTTATTGTGGTGCCCTGATGGGAGAAAACAGAAAGCATGCAGAATGGCACCCAGTGCTTTTAGGCTTTGCCCTCCCAACTGGCCAGTCCACCTCCCTCACTAGAGGACCAAGGGGCAGCTGAGCATTGACCTCCTGGGAAACACCCTGGGCAGAAGCTGCATGGTGGCAATGGAGGATGGAGGCAAGTGCCAGGGAAAGGATGGGATGGGGCTGGGAGTCGGGTTAGAAGGGGGCAGCCCGCGGTGGTAGGGGCATGAAGCATAAGGAAAAAAGATATTACAGCACCTTGAAAATATAATCCCACTAGTTATTTGTGTCAAAAATAGTCTCTTTCTTCAGCATATTGTGACTAAGTCAGGGAGAGGCGATTAGTTGTATTTTTTAACTTTATCATTTACCAAATGACTGTGTAATAAAAAAGTTTTGTTGAAGCTTTTAATAATAAACATGTTCTGTTTAGGCTCCACATTTTTACAGTAGGATGCTGTACGGACATGTCATATCTCACTCATCCGGGGGCTGACACACCCCTTTTT
Source organism: Neoceratodus forsteri (assembly GCA_016271365.2). Classification (NCBI taxonomy): domain Eukaryota; kingdom Metazoa; phylum Chordata; order Ceratodontiformes; family Ceratodontidae; genus Neoceratodus; species Neoceratodus forsteri. Next base: position 966,496,054 of record CM057449.1, read on the forward strand.
CTGACTCTCACCCCCTCCCAAATCTATATTTTAAGATTATTGACTTCTGTATAAGCATTTTATTTTTCTCACTATGTTGTATTAGAATAATAGAACACCTTTCTTTAAATATTATTGACCTAATACCTCTTCCTCATTGCCATCCACAACAGAGAAGACTGGCTAATGCAGCTGTCATTGTCACCTTGACCAGCTGCTGCTCCATGTGCAGTTGTCTGAAAGGTTTTGACTGTCTTAACAAGATGGGGAGATGTACAGTTCTTTTTCTCATGGTACTCCACCCTGCAGTGAGATGCTTCAAAGAGCTGTGGAGTCAAAACGGGCCAGTCTGGTGTAATTTATTCCAGGGTGGCTTGGAGTCCTTCCCCCCAACCCCATTTGTTCCTGCTGAAACTATCAATGTGGCTCAAATAGTAGCTCTCTCACCTCTGTGTCAGAAGTTTGTGGGTTCATGCCCCAAAGCAGGGACTTGGGCTCATTCCCAACACTATAGTTTAGTGCTGGGCCCAGCATGTACTGATATGTCCATGGGGCTGTTCTTTAGAAGAGAGGTTCAGTCAATGGCCCATCCATCTGTCACAGGAGACTTCCCAGATGGAATTTAAAGATCCCTTTTGAAATGAGGGAGGGATAAACCCAGTAGTGTCAACATGAATAGGTTGGGAGCACATTCACCTCTGAGCCAGAAGGTCGAGTTCTATTCCTACACTGGAATGTGGGCTCCTTCTGCAGATCCTTGCACACCACTGCATTACTGGTGGGGTGCTGTACTGTTGGGGTGTGCAGTCCTTTGCATAATGCCATAAACCAAGGTTCCTTCTGCCTATCTCTGGTGCTGTGCTGGTGGGTGTTGAGGTAGAGTAGTTAAGGAGGGCATGAGAATGCACCCACACCAGATCTCAGGAGATCTGTTTAAAACTTGCTGCAGGAGATACTTGATTACCCAGAGAGTGATGGCATGATGGAACACCCGTCCAGTAGAGGTGGTTAGTAGTAGCACTATAAACATTTTTAATAGTAGATTGTAACATGGCATTAATGAGAGAAGTGGAATGGGCAGGAGCGATTGGCGCAACAGCATCACGGGACCGAAATCGGAGTGGGTATTAACCCACGATATATGCCATGCACTATAAGGTAGTACTAGAAGCAGCCAGACCCCCAGCTTAGCAGCACTAGGCACAGGTGGTCACGAGTGTTAGAGAGGGAAGCGTGGCAGACGAAGAGTGAGCGATCTGGAGGCAGACGAGCGGGGGACAAGCAGGTGCGACAGGAGCGATAGGTATGCCAATCCCATACAGAGACCCCATGCAGGAAGTGGTGTATGGTCGGAGAGTCTGTGAGAGGCAAGGAAGTGGTGACTCGCATGCTAATTTGTGACCCCATGCCCTTTTTTGGCGAGGAGAGCCACGGAGACCTCCAGCGGGTGATAAGAAACAACAGCATACATTGGGACAGCTGGTGGACGAGTATGTCAGCCGCGCTGGTTGCTATCATTACAGGTACAGACTCTTTTGACCGCATATACATCGTAATGCCGGTTTGTTACCCGATCTGTAAGTGCACTGTAAAGTTTGCTCAGCACACCGACTCCTCCGCTTGTGCCAGTTGCACGACACGAAATAGGTTCTGGCGTCTCTCTCTCTCTCATGGCGGCCCATGTACAAGCGCATTAAGCCACTCGGCGGTGGCATCTAATGTGATTGATGCATGGTTGGCTGGTTGTTCGCCGCCTCGGCCACAACCCCCCAACCATGCATCAATCCAGCATTAGATGCCACCTTCGTCGTGGCTTAATGCTTACTTGGATGCTTACATGGAGTATCTACATTAACAGGATACAACCAGTGAGAACCAACAGGCAATTTAAAAAAGCATTTGCCTACCGTATTTTAATTGTATTCCTAGGTTTGTTTTATTGGCATTTTATTTATGAGCTCTGTACAGCGCTCAGAGCCGTTTTGTATTGGGCGCTTTATAAATAAACTTTGCTTTGTCTTGCCTACTTTTGCTGATCAATGACTGTGTTGCAGTACTATGTTACAATGTATGTTAAGTGGACATTGAAGAATCCATGGAACTGTTAACAAGATTAGTAGATTTTCCCCCAGTGTCCTGGTCAACTTTCCACTTCCCATAAAACCAATTCTTGCAATAGAATATGAACATATGAAAACTGCCAGCAGAAAAAGGCCATTTGGTCTGTCGAGTCTGCTTGATAATACAGCTAGCAACCCTGTTTTGCAGCTGCCTGTCCCTCTGTGCACCCCTGCTCTTGACTCTCCCTTTTGCCTTGTCCCAGCCCCTCTTGAAGCATCCCACTGTTTTACAGGCCACCACCTCTGCTGGTAGTGCGTTCCACTCTGCCACCACCCTCTCTATAAAAAAGTGCCTCCTCATTTCCTTCCTAAACCTTCCACCCTCTAATCTCATATCATGATGACCTCAAGTATCCCTCCCCACCTCCCCTTGAACAGTCCCTCCATGCTTGTCCTGTTTGTTCCTATCACGTACTTGAAGGTTTCAATCATATCCCCTGTCCCTCCTTTCCTCCAGTGAGTACATGTTCAACTCTTAGTCTACTTTCAGATGGTAACTCCCCCAGACCCTGGATCATCTTTGTACTGCATTGCACCCCTTCTAATAAGCTAATGTCCCTCTTTAGGTACCGCCGCCAGTACTGCACGCAGTATTCCAGGTGGAGTCTGAACAGCGATCTATACAATGGCAGAATCACCTCCCCCCTCCTTGAGGTTATACCCCTTGCTATACAGCCCAACATTTTCTTGGCCATTGCCGCTGCTTTCCTACACTGTGCAGAGTTGTCACAACACATTTATAATGACTTTATCAGTTTATGATTGCCTGTAAATTACTTTTGGGATGCATTTTTTGTTAATACCGCCTCGGAGAATGTAAGTGAGACCACTCTTACAAGCGTAAGAGTGATCTCCGCAGGGATATTAATATATTATTGATCAAGCTTAATCAATAATATCTATATATATATACAGTATATATTTTTTTTAAACTGTCCTGGAACATGACCATTTCCAGGGCATCTGCGCGTGAGATACTCTTCACAGAATAAGAGTGTCTTACACACAGAGAAAAGGAGCACTTCAATTGATCGGGAGCACTCCCTTGATCTATAATTATGTTTATTGACATATTCACATATTTACATGATCAAACAGAAGACAACAGAATTCAAACAGATTACAGCAGAATTTGGTTTTACAGTGTCTTTCCTATATACTGTATTTTGAAGTGCTTTACAGAACAGTGAATTAGAACCAAGGCAGGCCAAAAACTACATAAAAACACTGCAGTCATCATGCTGTCAACTACAGCCTACTGCAGCAGAGCCTATGTTACTGAGACTGTTCGCAATACTGCGTTACTGCACAAGAAGAATCTGCATTTATATAGTAAAGCACTTTTCATACAGTGCATATGAAATGTGCTTTACTGTATAAATGCATATTCTTGTTATGCAGTATCGCCAACAGTCTCATTAAAATAGGCCCTGCTGCAGTAGTTCTTTACCCTGTGTAGGCTGTAGTTGACAGCATGATGACTGCTGTGTTGGTTGCATATACAGACTTTGGCCTGCCTTGCTGGTGTCTTCTAATTCACTGTTTCGGAAAGCACTTCAAAATACAGCATGGAGGAGAGGCACTGTAAAACCAGATTCTGCTGTAATCTGTTTGAATTCTGTTGTATTCTGCTTGATCATGTAACCTTGTGGACAGACAATGAAACTGCTTTCCTAAACTCACGACTACCACTTGCGTACTGTGTGACACTGAGCAAGTCATTTAACCTCCTTGTGCTCCTAGGATGCCCCCTGAAACTGAGCTTCCTCGCACTGTGCCTCTCCTGATGAAAATTCTAAAATAAAAATAAATAAAACTACAGTAATTACAAGACAACTTTTGCCTTTGGTGCTTTACTGATGGGACCCACTAGAAAAGATGCAGCAGCAACAGAAGTCAAAAGTTCAGGTGTCTGTACTGGGTCAGGCCAAGTGCTGGATTTTGGAATAGTGTAAATTTAAAGTGTTGTGAAAAATAGGATGCTTTTTATTAATCAAACAAGGAGCCTCGAAGTCTGCAGCCATGCATTGACCTTTGCTTGGCCAGTCATCTTAATTTTCCTGGAGTAGGGACAGGCCCTGTTAAGGAAGGTTTGATGCGACCCCAGTGCCCTCCTAGAGCTGTTATTCCACTGGATAGCCACTGCAAAAGAGCAGGAGATCAGAGAGTGCAGGGAGGGAGTAGGAGATACACTAATCACAGGGCACTGTCAGCATAGGGAAGAACTGCCTGTAATCATTTCTCAAAAACAAAACAAAAAAAAAAAAGCCATAACGGTGGTTGAATAGCACTGTTATGTTACGTTAAACATTCACAGGTGTTTCTACAAACCATTTGAGGAGTTTTGTTTCCGAGTACATGGTATTCATCCAGAGATTTCAGATCAGCGGAGTAACCTAAAGGTTCCCATGCTTACTTTCAAGTTATTTGGGCACACTTACTGCTTCATGCTTTATCTGCACTAGACTGGCTATTGTTTAAACAAGGGTTTGTATGGATTAAGGGTAGTATAGTTTAAATAATACACCTGACAAAAGTAAAGTAAAAAAAGACCTGATTTAACAAAAAAAAAAGACAATGAAGAAAAACAACATCCTATTCAGAAGTTGAGCCTCACTTACTTTTCACCTAATCAGTTCAGTCATTGGAGATTTCTGCCCTGACATATTGCAACTTTTCCCTCCACAAAGCAAAGGGCATCCTGGACCCCCCCCCCTTTGTTTTGTTCATGCTTGAAATAGCCAATAAGGCTTCAGATTATAATTATATATAATAAACAGAAACACAGACTCTGTCAGCAGAAAGGGACCAATGGCCTGAATCTGCCCATATTATATTACCTCACCCCAATCTATTTTTTTTTTTTTTTTTAATTTGCTCTTTTTCCTGGCAGGACCACTGGGGCCATCCACCCTGGTCACGGCCCCCGGAGACCTCTACCTCCGTCAATTGCTGCTGGGGACCCACAGTCACCCCTGGCTTGCCCCCCGGAGGGTGGGGCCGCGGGCCACCTTCGTGACCCCGGAACTGTAACTGGTCGTGGGTCCTGTGCAGCGGGCAGCAATGTGAGGCCTCCAGGAGGGCTTCATAGATCGGTGGTCCTGCCCGCCTTTCTTTTTCCACCAGATTTTCTCCCGGAGGAGGCGGGACGCAATGACGCCAGCGTCCGCCCAGCCCCCATGTCGAAAGCCGGTTGCGTGGAACTCCGGCCCCACCAGGGTCCCTTATCGCACCGAAGTGCTGTCCGCGCCTCCCCGGAGTAGGAGAGCTGCCCATCGGATGCTCGATCCTTATCTCGCTGGCCTCCGACGACCCAGATCCGTCTCGAACTCGGAGCCGCCGCAAGCGGAAATCCCACCGCCGCGCCAACGAGCCGGTCCACCCCAATCTAGTGTCCTGTGGGGTTGTCCCTTTGCCCCTCCCTACAACCCCACCTCCCCAGTACTGACAGAAACATAGTGCATCAGTTGAGGGATCTGAGTTACCAACCTCGGAGACTGAATTACACTGTTGCAATTCAGAGCCGGTCTATCTTTCTTGTAAGATATGACTAAGCCACCCAGTTCATCTCTTAATATTTGCAGCTTTTTTTTGTTTTGTTTGTGAAAGTCACAGGGTGGCGTTTACTTTGTTTATTTCTTTGACCCATGTCTGCTTGCTCTCACACACCATCTGTGCCAGTTTTTAGTGAGAGTGTTCTGTTTATCTGTATTTATTTTGTTTTACTTAGTAGTATTCATTCTGTTTCAGTTCCCTGGTTTTTAATGTGTGCAGTGCCCCGAGCCTTTGGGTTAGGGCACTTTAAAAATAAAATTGCCTTGCCTTGCCACAGTGCAGCACTTAGTTTCTCCTTTTCTGTGGTACTGTCTGTTTCTGTTTGCAGTGTCATACCAGCCGTGCCAGTATGTTGTGAAAGTTAAGTCTTTAGTCACGGTTACCATTCTCCCAGGAGCATGTGACCATGTGTGCAATGTAAGAACAAGAGATGCAGTTTCTGTGAGTGCACTGGTCACACAGATTTGTTTGTAGAGAGCCACAGACCATAATTCATGGATTGTAATTCACAAATATGATGTCATATGCGAGGATGATGTCACAACTGTGAATTATGAGCCTGGAAACTATGATGTGAGTATGAATTAAAGGTCTCTTTGTCATTATTAGCAATGTTTTTATTAGCAACAACATAAATTGTTATAGACTTTAACATACAGTAAGTGGAAAAGCTAAGATAACACATTAATACAGTATTTGTCATGGTCTTTGTTTTTTGCATCCCATAGATGGTGGGGTAGCCCCATGAGATGCAAGGTCTCATTTTCACAGGGTACTTCCGTACAGTTAGGGTACTGAGTATGTAAGGGGTAGTGCAGTACAGTACGGTAAGGTATGTAAATACAGGTCACTGAGAGAACATGAATGCATACAGAGGGCACAGTGGAGATTCACAATTATTGCACCTTGCTAGCAGGTACAGTTATTCACTGGTTCAGTTATCGGAAGGAACAACTGTCTTTGTAAGAACTCTGGTGTGTAGCGGGTCTGGTATCAGAAAAGCAAGGGTAGTAAACTCCGGGGGACTAGCATCGATAGGTGAGCAGAGTTACATGGACAGTTACGGGGTCCTTGACCTGCCCCAGCAACAGCATTTGGAAAGCTGGAAGCTCAGGATATAGTCAAAGAGTGGTTGACACTTGTTAAAGTCAGCCGTGTCTGAGAAGGAGAAGGCCTACTCTGCCACAGCCCTTCTTGCTAGCCTCGTTGAGCTGTAGCATCTCTTTTTTTGGGGCCAGCTTTTCACCCAGTTTAAACAGCAGAGAGGGATTAATGCACTGAGAGGTTTAAATCAGATTGCATACTCAGGGTCACAAGACGTGTGTGGCTGTGTTGGGACTTGAACCTAGGTCTCATGCATCTCCTGGTTACCAAACCTGCACTCTAGTCACTAGATCACACTGCCTCTAAAGCATTCTAAGCTGCCTCTAAAGCATTCTAAGCGTTTTCTGTTTGCAATTCCACTTTATTCAAACATTTGGGTTTGACAAAAAACACAACAGATATGAACCTTCACAAGATGACTGTGGTTACATACAGCAAAACATTGGCAAAAAACCTAGGAATACACTGGACACAAACTCAGAAGTAAAGGAAAAGGGAAAAACAAAGTAATGATAAAACACTGTTTCACAAGAACAGCATAGTACACTTGGGACCATTAATCCATTACATTCCAGTCACTAATTAAATTACAAAAGTATTTGTATTTTGAGTGTAAGCCCCCCATGGGGCTTAAATCCTCTGATTCTAGTAACTCCTGATGTCATCTGGGATTGCCCATCGGCGGGTGGCCTGGGTAGGTATGGGAGCCTTAAAGGGGGGATTTTGGTGTGAATAGAAGAGCCTGGTCAAAGAGAGGGTCTGGTGCTAAGGGCTGGGGTGGGGTGATTGCCCCCCAGCCTACCACATTCTCAATAGGCAGTGCTGGGGAGAAGTGTATGGCGTGTCCCGTGCTGTCCCTGTTTAGAGTGGCTGTGATAGAGAAACCCTGGAGAGGAGGAGGTGTAATGCCGCTGAGGGAGAAGGGTTCATGGGCAGTGATGAGAGTTTGTCCTGTCCCCGCATGGCAGTGGTGAGAGCCTGCCTCACTCTTCTTTGAGAGTAGGTGCTTGGTAGAAGAACAGAATGGTGGAGCAGGTGGGAACGGACAGTGCGGGGAGCCCGGATGTAAGTCTGTGCAAACAGCTCACAAAAGGGCAATCTCCGATGTGTGTTCAGGGTACCCACTTTTGTAATCCGTTATTGTGTGCCCTGTGGCAGAGAGAGAGGGAGTAGAAGTGACTCAGCAGAGAGGGTGCTCCGGAAAGTGACACTGTGAGTACGGACTGTGGAGGCTTAAGCCCCATGAAAGCCAGTCCAAAGCTACGGCTGAAGTGTTTGTGGTTCGCTCGTGCAGTTCCAGAAATCTGGGATGTATGTTTATCTGTAACCAAGTTGTGCAGCAGAGGAAGAGAAATGGGAAGTGGAAGCTGCTAGAGGATGCATTTAGGCCTGAGTCAGCCTCAGGACATGTGAAACATCCAGAGGGAGATCTTCACAATCAGCTGTAACCTGCTGGGTAAGGTACTGATGTGCCTAGAAATTAACTGTTGCCTCATGTAACCCTCACGCTCCACAGAGTGGCCATTTTGTGCAATTTTTACAATTAAATGAAGTTTTATTAACTTTTATTCTGGAGTGGACATTGGACTTTTTAGTGTTCTACTCTTTAATGTTGGTTAAACCCGTTTCCTCCCGAAGCTGCAGCACCGTGATTTGGGCAATCCAAGGAAGAAAACCAGGTAATGCAGCCATCTGGGCGGTTTCTGCTATGTGTGGTTGCCCCCTTCCCATGTACATACCGCCATACCCCTAGACATCAGGGAGGGGGGTCCTACAATGAGTTATTACAGAGCAGAAAGTGATAGTCATAGGTTTCAGTTTGAGGTCTAGTCTTGGTATACCGGTTCAGTACAAGTCTGCAATTGCCATGTTGCCTTATTGGCTACTTACAGTTCCTGCTAACTGATCCAGTATTGATTGACTATAGTGGTCCTCCAGGTAGTGCAGGAAGGGCAGCCACCGCATGGTATGGCTGTTCTTTTTAAAGTGTAAGTGTGCAGTGATACCTTCCATCATCTGTACCCTCTTATAATCCTAGGATACAAAACATTTAGGAGGGACAGGATAACTGGCAGGGGAGGAGGAAAAGTGCTATTTGTGAGGGAGGGGATTGTATGTAGTATAGAGGAGGGCATGGACAGGAACGTGGACATTTTGTGGATCACCTTACAGGATGCTAAGGGCAGGATGGTCAATCTAGGGGGTAGTCTACAGACCACTAACCCAAACTGAGGAACAGAACAGGGTAGTGGTGGCAAACCTAACAAATCACTGTGATAGATGGAGAGGTAGGACAGCGGTGATGGGGGATTTCAACCTGCCTGGGATGGATTGGTGCACTATGACATCAACAAATGGTAAAGAACAATGGATTCTGGACTCATTTCAAGATGTATTCCTTTCACAACTGGTGGTGGAGCCAACCAGGGAAGGAAGCATCTTGGATTTGGTTCTGACAGACGGTGAGCAGGTAAAGAATGTTGTAGTAGAGGACCTGCTTGCTGGGAGTGATCACTCAACAGTATGGTTTTCCCTGGACCTGGGGAGGGAGGGAAATCTCACTAATATGACGGTAGTGAATTTCAGGGAGGCCGATTTTGGGAGGATGGCCACCATTCTGGTGGGCCACTTAGAGACTGTATGTGCGGGTCGAAGGTAGGAAAGTGGGCCTGTTGGAGGCCACTAAAACCTGCACTACATCCCAATGCAAGAAAGCGAGGTGACGGAAACCCTTCTGGTGGACTAGGGATGTACAGGAGCATGTAAGGGAGAAGAGGCTAGCCTACCAAAAGTACAATAAACCTGTAAGGAGAAGGCCAGGTAAGAGTGTTATATGAAATTGAATGAGGTGAGCAGGGTGGTAAGAGCAGCAAGGCAACCAGAGCTAAGGTTGGCACAGGGGATCGGGGAAGGGGAGAAGGATTTTTTAGATATAACAGGGAGAAGAAGTGTAGGGGGCAGATCACCAGGTTAAAAAAGGAGGGTGGGTGGGCAGAAGAGGGAGTGGAGCAGGCTGAGGTACTAAACGAGTACTTCTGCTCTGTCTTTGTGAGGGAAATGGATGGTCCAATTCCACAAGGGGGGTGTTAAGGTAAAGAGTGGGGAGAGGGGTCACTAATATGTGATGAGATCCTGGTGGAGAGAATATGGGAGGGCCTTAGGTCATTAAGGACACACAAGGCCCCAGATCTGGATGGGATACACCCCAGAGTCCTAAAAGAGTTGGTGGATGTCCTGGCAGCACCACTGATGGAGTTATTCAACTCCTCCCTCCAAATGGGAAGTGTACCATTGGACTCGGGGCCAGATTAACCATTGGGCAGAAGGGGCAGTTGCCCAGGGCCCAGAGTATGGGAGGGGCCTCCAGAGGCAGTATGCAGTTTATTTAATTCTTTTAACAGCTGTACCTGCTAGCAAATCTTAATTGTTTTATTTTGGGGGGTAGGTGATAGACTCGATGCCAAGTGAGGGGTAGCATTTTGAAAATGTTCCAGAGTTTCTGCCTACCCAGCTTTTTAAAGCAGCAGTACTATGTAAAAAAAAATCTGTGCACTTTCTCGACAGTTTATTCCCTGTGCTCTGTTGAGCATTTCCCTGGTAATCTTTCCTGCCAGCATTGTACTATAACCCCATAATTTGTTCGGTTTCCCTTTGTTTTTGTTTACATTTCTGCCACCAGCCATGTTGACAGCTGCAGTAAAAGATAGGCAGCCGAGACAGCCACCATATTTTTTGTAGATCTGCAACTGGAAACTGATCACTTCCTGATTAGCTGACTACTTACTGCCATGATAGCTCCTAATTTGTTATTTCCAACAGGGGGCTGCCTACATAAGGTGGTGGGGGTAGGGTGAAGTGGGTGAGTGTAGTATGGAGGGGCATGGCTGGCAGCTGAGGAAACAATGGTATAGTAAGCCAATTGGCTGTCAACCAAGCACTAGGTAATACTTCCACTTGCCATTGGTTGGGGGGGGGGGGCAGGTTGGCTCCATGGGCTTTTCAAACCCAGCATCTTTAGTGGCAAAGAAAGGGGAGGCATTTTAGTTATGGGCTTCCTTGTTCCAGTGGCTGAGAGGATGGGAACTATGGCTCGGTGATCACGACTGGCACCGGCATCAGCAGTAATGTTTTCACCTGACCTGACCCAACATCAGACTCCTAGATTTGGAGAAGCAATCAATGGTGACAGGGACTCTGACAACAGACTGCAATGGACAGACTGCCAGAAACTTCCTTGGATTCAGTAACAGCGTGATGGTTGTGGCTGATTAGCAGAGCAGAGCAAGTGGAGTCTTAAATATTTTCTTATTGTCCTGTAGTCTTCAAAAGCTTTCTTGATTCAAGGTTAGTCAATGAGATTGGCAGGACTCAATTGAAGGGAGGGAGGGAGCGTGGGAGGGGTTGCAGTTCATTTGCCTGGTACCATCTTAAGTTTTGTATTTCTAGGGTGAGATTCATCCCTACTGTCCGTGGATGAAAAATGTTGTTTAAGCACTGAGCTCCCAGAGGACCATTTCAGAGAGAAAATTAGGTTGGGAATGTATAGGATTACTTTTGTACCGAGTTTTGTACTCACTGAGATGCAGTGTTGGTATTGAGGAGATTTTATTAAGGGCAAGTAAAAAATATCCCAACAGAAACACTTGTCTCTCAATCTCACAAAGATGCTGTTTCAGTAATGAGTGCCCAAAGGTGAGGCACGGCAGGAAATTATGGAATATAAGGGCAAGATTTTAAAAGAAATTGTAAACTGTGTGCTCTTCTACATGTAGATGTATATATTTTACAGCACTAGTATTTGGATGGTGCATTTTCCTCTGTCTACAAAGTAAAATGGCACATTAATTGAAATTACAAAATGTGTTTATGGGTAATTTCACGGTAGACTGGAGTTTTTTATCTTCAGGGGAACCGTACTTTTTAAAACTAGCTGCCCAGATTTCCTTTGAGAACCCATGCCCAAAAGGCAATAAATTAATTATGTGCACGGGGACTAGTATTGAAAAGGTAGCCGTAGCCCTCAGTGTAAGAAGCATCTTGTACAACAGGTCAGCTTTGTTAGATTTAAACCTGCTTAACTGGGAAAAGCAAGGACTCTCCCATTTCCAGTGTTAACTGACAAACAAGCCAATCCAGATGTGCTTTGGAGGGAGCACTAAATATTACTTCTCCATGCCAGCCTTTAGGAATAAATGTGTGAATCTGTGAAATCTGTTTGCAAGAGAACAAATTTGGGCACCCTCTGGGTACTTACTAGTTGGTTTGGGGTTGCTGAGTGTAGTTGGGCTGGTTGCTGGGTGTGGCTAGGCAGGAGGAGCTGGCAGTGCTGTTGGGTCTGGGTGTGAGCCTTCTTGCTGTTTGCAGGCGAGACCCATGTCCAGAGGGTATAAAGAAGGTGAGAAATTAGATTCTGGAGGATTTCTGCTGCCGAGAGAGGGGTTGGGGGGTTCAGCCCGTGAGTTCGGCCAGAGGGCCATGGAGGGGACGGGGTGGTCCGCTTGCTCTCCCGGCCCTCCACCCTTGAAGGCCCGCAATGAAGAGTGTTGGTTCAAGTGTGCAGAAAGGGGAGCAATGGAGCAAAGCATAGGGGCCTGTCAGTGCATGGGGGAGCCGAAGCCCTGGGAGAAGAAATGAAAATGGAGGCCTGGCAAGTGCACTTTGGCACCTTGGTAGGGTAAGTACTGATAGGGCCTGAAACCCTAAACAAGAGATTGCCCGTGGGTGAGTTCAGCTGCTGGGTCAGATGGCTTTACTGTGGGCGGACCTGCTATGGGGACATGCAGTGGTCTGATTCATCCCTACTGCCAGTGGATGCAAACGTGTTTCAGCAAGCAGGAAAATAAATCTGCACTGCTCTGTGCCTGAGTTGTAGAATATATTACTGCAAATACGATTTTACTGATTGATATAAACAGTGCACCCCCTCTTATATGCAAGTCTAGGTTTATACTTTTTCCTTTCGTGAAGTATTCCATTTTTAAAAGTATGTGTGTTATATGTCATTACCCAGATGATGTAACTAATGAAAAAGCCAGAATGCAGTCTGAGCCCAAAGGATACAAGTACTTAGTTTGCATGTCCTACTGCATATAATGTGTGGAGCTCAGTTCCACTTACCTAAGGTTCATTTCTCCACTGATGAGGAGGAACATGATGTTCCAGAGGTTTGTAGATCTGGAGGGGTTCAGGAGGGTTGCTGACAGCTGAGAGGGGCTGTTCAGGGTATGCTACTAATGTCAAGAAAGATGCTGACAGCAGAGTGGTTGACCTGTGATATTACAGATCTAGGGGGTTGCTGACTGCTGAGTTGGTGTGGGGGGAGGGGGGAGTCTGTTTGTAAGAAACAAACACATATGTGCTGTGCTGAAAGAGGGGGTCTGTGCTGTAATGGCTTTTCCACAGAACCTCATGTGCTGTGCTGAAACAGGGGTATCTCTGGGTTGAAACCTGTGAAGGACTGTCTCTGTGCTGAATCAGGGAAGTGGCAGTATAGCCATGGAGCGGTCTGCCCTCCCTGGAGGAGGGGAGTGTCCTCTGGGATGCTCAATCCTCCTCCCTCCAAGCCTGTCCCTGATGGCCTAAGTTCGTTCCCAAACTCTGGTCACCAGTATCACAAGCAGTTGCCCTACCACTGTGCTGACGGGGCAGCCTAAACTATCTTCTTAAATGAAATAAAAGTCCAGTTTAATACTGGGAATAGATATGTCATCATCCCATACAATTTCAAACATTCTAGCCTTCATTTCCTGCCCCGAAAAAGGCATTCAAAGTGACTGGAAACCGCCAGGGGGCCCCACCATTATACATTGCCCATGGCCTCAGAAGTTGTTAATCTGGCCCTGATTGGACTGGAGAATGGTGCACATAGTGCCCCTCCACATGAGTGGGTCAAGGGCCGAGCCAGGAAACTATGGACGGGTCCACCTGACTTCCATGATGGGGAAACTATTGGAAAGTACACTGAAGGAAAGACTGGTGAAGTTCTTGGATATAAGTAGACTTCAGGATGTCCGGCAACATGGTTTTGCCAAGGGGAGATCTTGTCAGACTAATCTGGTTGAATTTTTTGATTGAGTGACAAGATCTCTGGACGGTGGTAGGCCAGTTGATGTTTTATATCTAGACTTTAGTAGGGCATTTGACTCAGTGCCGCATAGGAGACTTCCGGGCAAGCTGAGTGACTTGGGGGTTGGGGAAAGTTTGGTTAGGTAGACTGGGAACTGGCTAAGCGACACCCATTGACACCCAGAAGGGTCATTAGCGGGGTCCCTCAGGGTTCGGTTTTGGGTCCATTGTTAAACACTTTCATAGCGGACATTGTGGTGGGACTTAGGAGTAATATGAGCCTGTTTGCTGACAACTCCAAATAAGATGCGGAGGTGGATAGTGAGGAGGGAAAGAGGACACTACAGGAAGACCTAGAAAGACTAGAACGGTGGTCAGTCACATGGCAGCTGGGGTTTAACATTAGGAAGTAAAGTGTACTTCACTTGGGAGCTAGGAATCCAGGGTACAACTACAAATTGGGGGGGTACAGTTAACAGTCTCAGAGGAAGAAAAAGATCTGGGAGTAGTGATCACTGGTAAAATGAATCACTCAGGACAATACAGGAAAGCATCTGCTAAGACAAACAGAATGATGGGGTGCATTGCTAGGGGATGACTTCGAGAAGGGACGAGGTAATTCTGCCACTGTACAAATCTTTGCTGATGCCGCACTTGGAGTACTGTGTGCAGTTCTGGCACCCTTAAAGAAGAACATTATGTTCCTGGAGAGAGTCCAGAGGATGGCGTCAAAGATGATCCTCGGAATGGGAGATGAGCCCTACCTGGAGACTTAGGGAGCTAAACATGTACTCCTGGGAAGACAGAAGGGACAGAGGGGACATGAGCAAGACCTTTAAATACTTGAAAGGTATTAAAGGAGTAAACAGAGAGGGGGAGTTCAGACTGAAGGGAGAAGGGACAATGAGGGATCATAGCCTGAATCTGGTTGGTGGAAGCATAGAAAAGACCTGAGAAAGCATTACTTCACAGAAAGGGTGGTGATGCCTTGGAATGCACTACCTGAGGAGTTGGTATCAAGGGAATTAGTGGGAGGTTTTAAGAAGGGATGAGATAGATACATGGGCTGGGTACAGGTAGGGAGGGTAGAGTCCATGGGAACTCAGAATGGAAATCAGGGGAGGGATGGAAAGGAGGGGTGGGCAGCAGCTGTCATCAAGCTGTGAGCTGCATCTCGAGCAGACGCGATAGATCTCATGGCCTAATCTGCTGGAATTTTCGTATGTTCATACAGCAAGCCAGATCTCCAGGTCTGGTGGGGATTTCTGCAGCCATCACAGTGTAATTGCTTTGGCTGCACTGCTAACCAGTATCTGGAATAAATATGTGTCATGTTTACTTCGAATTCCTTGTGAGGTGACCCCTATGACAAGGTATTTAAACTCCTTAGGTATGTTTTTCTTCAGTATTTGGCTCATAGCTATATTTATATTATCCCAAAATGGGTCTAGTTTCGGACAGTCCCAAAACACGTGTGGTGAATTTGTAGACCACATTTACGTTAGCAGGTGTCTGAAAATGTGTCCCCAAACTTCTTGGGCAGCACCTGTGTCTGGAAAAAATGAGTTACCACCTTCCACCCCTTGTTCTCTCCACACATGCAAAGCTGATACGCTGGCCATGCTCCTGCCACACTTCCGTCCACTCTTCCTCTGTGAGCTGCACCCCATTTCAGCTTCCCATTTTGATCGTACTTTAGCTCTAGGCTCTACCTCTGATGCAACTATTGGTTTGTGTAGGAGGGATGCCCATTTCCCTATGGCTGGTACATTCTGATGAAAGGATATGATCTGCTATAGTGCATCCAATGGCTTTTGCAGTTGTGCTTTCTTGCTAGGGATTGGAGGTAGCTGCTTAACTGCAAATAGCAATAAAAATCCATTTGTGGCAGATGAAACTCCTGCTTTAGCTGTTGGAAGGACTTCATGGTGCCCTGTGATAATACTTGTCCTGTTCATTTCAAATCTGTGCGTTTCTGGCTTTGAAAGGTAGAGTTAGTAATCCCTGGTACAAAGTCTGTGCTTGCCCAAATGAGTGCCAGTACACTGGCCCCCTAGTCCCTTGAATCAGATCCACTGTCTGTATCCATGCCCTTGCTGAGACTTTCATCCATGTGTTGTGAATCTGATTAATCAGGCCATTGACCATAGGGGTGAAAGGAAAGTCTCCCACTCTCTGAAGATCTGTACCCCCCTCTTCAGTGCTGCCCTGCTCAGTTGTTCTACTGAGGTTTGTAATAATATGCCATGCATCTCACAGGCAAGAAAATATTTCCTGAAGTTTGGGACTCCCAGCCCTCCCTTCCTTCTGCCAAGCTTCCATAGGTCCCATTTCAGCCTGGGTTTTCTGTTTACCCATATGAACTGGAAAGTGATTTTGGTCAGTCTGCCCTATAAGGAGTTGGGGGGCTCTACTGGTAAAGTCGAGAACATGTATAACAATCTAGGTAGGACGTTCTTCCTTATTACCTCTCCACCCTTGCCACCATGGTAAACGGTAGATCTTCTTTGGGGGTATCTCCATCATCAGGTCACACCATAGGAACTCCACTGCTGATGAAGCAGGATCCACACGGAAGATTGTCAGTAGTACAACTGGGGTCACCCATGCCGACATCACCAGCCCTATATAGGCGTCAGCAGCCCGGCCCTCTCCTCAGTTCTTTCCTGCCATCGACTCAGTTTGCATGGGTCTCTGTGGAACGTCCGATGCAGTTTTGGACCATTTTTGCCTACGTCTTTTATTTACTTTGTTTTAGAATCTCTTTTTATCAGAGATTCCCCTGTCGAGAGTTTATCTTTCTCTTTCCCTTGTCTATTGCTGCTGTAGCGGATGGAAGATCGCCTCCGCAGACTAATTCTTTTCTCTGTGTCTGCCCTCTCAGACCTGACCTCGTCATCTTGCACTGTGAGACTCTGTCAGCTTTTTTTTTTTTCCATCTGCCTTCCAGCGCAGAAGAAGGCTCTATAAAAATTTCCTCATGGAGCAATTCTGGGCAGGGATCTTCTGGGGTACTTCCCTCTCCATCGCCAGTGGGTTCTCTGAGCTCGAAGGCCTCCAAGGCCCGGGACCAGTCCTCGGGATTAGTTGTCAGACAGACCATGACCAGGATCACTTCCCCTTGCATTCCTGCTCCTTGATGGACCCTTGTTCTTTAGGAGTTCCTCATCGATGGTTCTGGCCTCGGCAAGGGTTGCTGTCCAGGTCTTTGCCCTTATCAGACCCTCTCCTTGTGGGCCAGGGTTTCTCCAGGGCCCCGGGCCTTGGCCACTTTAGGTTCTCAAGACCTGTTGACAGGGTCATCATGCCCTGTGCCACTGACTTTTCTGCCATTGGCAAAGCCTTCTGCGGTCGTCAGCCTTAATGATACCTGCTCCCTCGTCAACTGATTCATCAGGGGCAGCCCTCCTGTCATGGTCTGATGCTTCCCCAGGCTTCGGGCTATTCGGGCACTTAAGGCCCATCTCTGGGGTTGTAGTGCCCTGTGCTGTCCTCCCCTCTACTGTCAATGATGTCTTCTACCTTCTTCGACCTTAACGGTATGTTCTCCATCTACAACTGGTTCACCGACAACAGCCCTCCCATCATGGCTTGCTGCTTCTCCAGGCCCCTGGGCATCAGACTCTTCGGCTCTCAGGCTCATTATCGGGGTCATTGTACTCTGTGATGGTGACTCCCCCACAGTCAACAATGCCTTCTACTATTGTCAGCCTTACTGATGCCTGCTTCATCAGTGACTGGCTTGTCGATGACAGCCCTCCCATCACAGCCTGATGCTCTCCCAGGCCCTGGGCTTGGGACTTTTTTGGGTTCTTGAGCCCATTGAAAGGCTCATCGTGCTACGTGCCATTGACCCTCTGCCATCGATGATACATTCCATCGTGATTGACCTTGCTGATAGGCCTGTCCAAGTTCTTTTCAGTCTTGTTCCATCAGCTTGGCTCCTTGCAACCTGGTTCGCCCCTGCCATCGATGGGTTATTCCCCACGAGCCACCATCGATGCCTTGCTCTTTGGATCCTGAACCTGAGCACGTCAACATCGAGGTGGGCTACCCTCCAGACCTCTTGCTGCCGGAGGAAGTGGAGGAGAAAGAAACCCCCCTCTTCTGACAGATTCACTGTCCCCTCAGTGAGCAAGGACTCAGCCAAGTATACTCTCGAGCCTCCTCCTGAGGATTTTACCTTCCTTACTATGCAGTCCAGTGTTGTGGTCATTAGGCAGCTTATGAGTGTCTAAGCTGCACAGGGACCTTAGCTCCCTCCCACCCCAACAAGGAGCCCCGCAGGCTTGTCCTTGGAGGCAAGAGGGTTTCTGCTTCTTTTGCATTGTGGCTGAGGGTTGCCCACTACCTCTCCCACTTGGTGGAATATCAGAGTACTGTCTGCCCTAGCCCTACTTGTTTGCCCTCAAGACATGAGGTTCCCAAGTGCTTGCACGCTGCAGAGAGTTTCGGCAAGCACCTCATCAGGGCTCTTTGTGATATGCTTTGGGCAAAACTGACCCTGTCTCTGTCTGAGCCAGCTGCAACTTACGAACTACACGCTGTCTCTTGGAAAGCATTAATTTCAATGGCTCTTACCTCTGATTGGCAGTTTTCCAAGTTTCTGGTTCTTTGGTGCGAAGAGCCTTATTTGATTCTCTACAAAGACAGGGTGTCTTCACGCACCAACCCTAAGGTTCTTCATAAGGTGGTGTCTGGACCTACTCTGAACCAATCCATCCAGCTTGCAGTCTATTTTACCGAGCATGCCAGTCCAGGTGAAGCACTGCTCAATACATTAGGGATGCACGGAAATTTTAAAGTGTTATCTGCTTCGGACTTAAGAGCACGTAATGTTGAAGCAGTTCTTTGCACCTTTCACCCCAGATAGAGAGGGTGCTCAGGTTTTGAAACAATGTTTGTTCAAATGGTGCGGCACTTAGTATTGTGCTTTGCTTCAACAAGCTTGGCAAAATGTTGCCTGGGACGGTGAATGCCCATTCTACAAGGGGCATGGCTACCCCTGTGGCCTGTTTCAAAGGGGTCTCAGCTGCTGACATTTGCGCTACTTTCCCAAGCACTACAGTCTGGACATTGACTCTTCGGCCTATGCAGGTTTTGGCAGGGCTGTGTTATGAGGTCTCTTATACTGAATTTCAGCTGGCCTTCCTCCCAGACTGTTTCCTTGCACTTGTAACTGCTTGGGATTCATTCCTGTGGTGTGTCCCGATGGCTGAGATACCCCCAAAGAACTTAGAACAGTCACATAAGCTGAGAGAGAACAGAATGGTGCTAAACTCTGATAAAACCAAGGCGATGCTATTCAGGCCCAGATCACTGGGTCATGACAGGTCTGCATCCTTGCACCTTATCACTCTCACTGGAAAAAACATCAACATAGTGCCCTCCATTAAGTATTTAGGCCTGACTCTAGACCAAACTATTACTTTCAAGGACCACGTGGACCACATCACCAAGACCATACACCGTAAACTTGGAACCTTGTATTGACTCAAGGACCAGCTAATCCCTGAGGCTAGGCTATCTATTGCCAAAGTGTCCTGCTCCCTACCTTGACCTGTGCCGCACCTGTTATACAGGGCATGGCTAAACAAGAGGTCTCGAGGATGCAAATCCTGTACAACAAGTGGCTCGGTTCGCTACTCAGGACCATCTGCGACTCCACCACTGTGATACACTGGCCCAGCTAAACTGGCCCTCCTTGACTACCTGCTTGAGATACCCCCTGCTCATCCAAGCATACAAACTACTAAACCTGCCCGCCCCTCCCAGCATAGCAGGTACTATAGCAATAAAGCACAACCCCAGGAGGCTAAGGACGTCTGAGCGAAAGCTATTTACAGTCACCAGAGTAAGAACAAATGCAGGTGGCAGATCTTTCTCCTCCCTAGCCCCCAACCTATGGAACAACCCTCCCACCTCTGGTGCAGGAGGCCTCCTCACTCATGAACTTCCACACCAGACTAAAAGCACATATGATTGCCACGAGCACGTGCCTCTGCCACTGCTCATAACTGCCTCTGGCTACCTCTACCCCCCGCTCAAAAAAGCGAGTAACGGAGAAACCTCTCCCAACAACCAGGGTACCCAGATTCCCCAAAACCCTAAATACTATCTGTGGCATGGGAATTTCTCTCTTGCCAAAAACTTCTCAACAACTCGCCATGCTTAACACTAGGCCTAGCAGCATTGTAATTAAGACTGTGTCATGATGATAACCATGTAAGCAAACTGCAGAAATAATGCCTGTATAATACCGTAACCAAATGGCTTACCACTGTATTAGAAATGTATTGTTATCCCGGGTCACCCCTGAAAAAGGGACCTCCGGGGCCCAGTGGGCCTACTCGGTCACCAAAATTTAATAAATAAATAACATAAGACCTTACCGTAAGAGTAGATCTTTGAGAGGATCTCTGTCATCAGGTCTGCTTTCCCTCTCGCCATCTCCTTGTAAGAGGTTCTTTTCTCAAAAACTGGTTTTCTGGTGTACAGAGCTTTTTATTTTGGTCTGAACACTCTCTCTCTCTCTCTCTCTCTCTCTCCCCCTCCTCAGTTCCCTTTGGCTTGGGTGTGCTTCCTTAGTTTCGGGGGAAAGAACTGAAGAGGAAGCGGGGCCGCTCACGTCTGTATAGGGTTGATGATGTTGATAGATGACGTTGGCGGCCGCAGTTGTACTGCTAAAAACTTCCATGTGGATCCTGCTTCACCGGAGGTGAAGTTCCTATAGTGTGGCCTGATGACTGAGATCCCCTCGAAGATCTACAGTTACGATAAGTTCTTGCATAACTGTTCTATCTGACCATTGGTCCAAGTCTGTTTGTATCACCTCAACTTAGGACTCAGTTAATTCGGTACAAGGAGCATAAATGTTTTGTGATTTGGACCCTAAGTATCTGAACTGTTTGCACATCCTTTTTTCACATATAATTTATGCTTTTGCCCACCCATTTAAAGGGGCATACCCAATTAAATTCAGGTATCATGGTACCACTTAACAGCATGGCTCCTTTTTTTCTATCTGCATTCATTTTAAAACTGGAAACCAGGCCAAACCTCTCCAGTAATTCTAGTAGTTTAGGGGAGAGACACCACTGGGTCCCATTGGTGTAACAAAGTCATCAGCATACAGAGAGATTTTAACTTTATCTCTTCCACTTTGATACCAGTAATATCTTGCCTTGATCTCAATGCTTCTGCCAAGGATTCTGTACTTAATGCAAACAACAAGAGTGACAGAGGACACTCTTGTCTGGTGCTCCTCTGTGTGCTAAATTCTGAGTACAGGACCCCATTGACTTTTACCTGAGCTTTAGAACTGACTCCCATGCAACTCGTGTATCAATTTCCTAAAGTTGCCTCCAGGACCACACCCAGAAACCCCTAGTCCAGGTGATCAAACACCTTTTCAATGTCTACTGTTAATCATGAAGTTAGTCTCCTATCTGCCTCCAGTACTGGAGGTAACATTTAGCAATTTCCTAATGTTATCTTGAATATGGGTCCCTGGGATTAACCCAGTCTGGCCCCCATGTACCAGATCCCCAGTAATCTACTGTAGCTGGTTGGCTATGGCATTTGCAAAAATGTTTGTGTACTAATTTAGGAGCGAGATAAGCAAAAAGGCCTCACACACTGACAGATCTTTACCGCCCTTCGGTATGACTTTAATCATGGCCAAGAGCCACCAATCCGGCATCTCCCCATCTTTGTGGATTTTATTAAACATGCAGTCCAATACTGGAGTGGATTGTTCCTAGAAAACGTTATAAAATTCTGCTATACAGCTTTCTGGTCCAGGCGACTTAAGCATTTTTTATAACCGTTGACACTCTAAGCATTTATGCAAAAGTGTATACCAGTAGAAGTCCCCACAGATAGCAGGGTTCAGCCAGTTGGTTCAGCTGTGTAACAGGCAGTACTAATCCTTGAGTCCTTGGGCCCTTCTCAAGGGTGAATCTGTAGACACTGGAATACAGGACGTGCAGCTAATGCAGAGTGACTCCATTATCAAGAGGAACAGTTTTTCATCTGCTTTCTCATTTAAGTACCAAGGCAGCTCCTTGCCCTGGCCTGCAGAGACATCCAAATCAGCTGCTCATAGCGGCTGTGATGTGGTAAGTCTGTCTGTGGAATGTCAGCTGTGGGTCCAGCCACATTCCCATGTATTTGATGGACTCGATCTGCTCAAGTGTAAGGTTATACTGGGTGTGAATTGTGAGGGGAGAACCCAGATTGTGAATTTGCATGCGGGTTCCAAATATCATTGTTTTTGTCTTCTTGGCATTGGAAATGGGAGTGTTATCAATTAGACATGCTTCCACAACTCAAAATCAGGTTGGTGATGATTTTCTGTCTGTGAGAGGTCACTGCTTCTGACAGTCATAGAAACATAGAAGTTGATGGCAGGTAAGGACCGCAAGGCCCATCCAGTCTGCCCATTTATTTTTCTATCTTATGAATGTTCCATTGGCTTTTGCTCTGTCAATGGCCAATCTATTCATACTTATCTGTATTGCTCCCTTATGCCTGTTTGAAGCCCTGCACTGTATTCATATCCACCACTTCCTGAGGTAGGCTGTTCCATGCATCCACCACACTTTCTGTGAAAAAGAACTTCCTCACATTACCCCTTAATCAGCCTCCCTCTAATCTAATGCTGTGTCCTCTCATCCTGATATTTTTTTCTTATATTGAAACATGTTAGACTCTTTCACCTTGTTAATGCCCTTAAGGTGTTTGAATGTTTCAATCATATCACCTCTCTCCCTCCTTTGCTCTAGGATATACATATTGAGCTCCGTTAATCTGTCCTCATATGTTTTCTGATGCAGTCCCTGCACCATTTTGGTTGCCTTTCTCTGGACTGCCTCAGTTTGGTTAATGT
Source organism: Neoceratodus forsteri (assembly GCA_016271365.2). Classification (NCBI taxonomy): domain Eukaryota; kingdom Metazoa; phylum Chordata; order Ceratodontiformes; family Ceratodontidae; genus Neoceratodus; species Neoceratodus forsteri. The sequence continues at coordinate 966,518,767 of CM057449.1, forward strand.
CCTTGTGAAGGTGTGGCCTCCAGTACTGCACACACTACTCCAGATAGGGCCTAACCAGTGTCTTGTAAAGAGGGATTATTACCTCCCTCTTACGACTTGTGATACTCCTACTAATACACCCCAACATCCCACTAGCCTTACCTACTGCTTTAGTGGTCTGCTTGGATGATTTCAGGTCATCTGTGATGATGATGCCCAAGTCTTACTCTACCGCAGACAGGGATCTGAAACCAAATAATGACAAAATCGGTGATAAAACCGACGGATTCTGGACCAAGCCGACTGAAGCGAAGGAACAAACTCTGGAGCGACTGTTCAGTTAGGCGGAGTAAAGAATCTGACGGTTACACTTTGAAGTGCTGCAGACAGAGGTTTGAAACCAAGCTTGAGCTCAACGTTCTAAGCTCTCTACATAGAGTTAACCCTTTCCTGTCTAGAGCAGTTCAAGTGCTGGGGCTAACTGCATATGTCAGAATACAGCAAGACTTCATGTTGTTTGAACATATGGTTTTATGTGTCGAAAAACATTTAAAAAACTGCTGACATGACTGCAGCAGGGTTACGGAGGTAGAGTGAATAACTGATCTGTTCTTAAGGCTTTGCTGTTCGTGCGGGTTGGGGATATGTTGAGATCATTACCAGTTGCACTGAAAAGTGGCTGGCAGGGTAGCAGAAGGATATCTCATAGAAACATAGACTTTGATGGCAGATGAGGACCTGTTGGCCCACCTAGTCTGCCCATTTCCCTACCGATTGGATAAGCTGCAGATCCTAGTTAACCAGCAGCCTACTTTCTCCTATACACCACTATAATTGCCTTATGTCTGTCCCATGCAATCTTGAATTCCCTCACTGTTTTTGACCCCACAACCTCCTCAGGAAGGCCATTCCATGTGTCCACCACCCTCTCTGTGAAAAAAATACTTCCTCGTGTTGCCCCTGCTCTACGTTACTGGGTCACTGGTGCTAGGTCTTGTTTTTGCCATGGCATATCTTAAATAAAAGACATACCTGGAAGGGCTGTCAGCCAATCAAATTTCTCCATGGTCTTTATCCATAAGCATGTAAGAAATTCATGTTAATTCATAGAAGAAACTGCAAAATCCATACAGTCATGCAAAAATGTCCAAAATCCATTTACAACAATCCATAATCATAAACAGTGAATACTGTGGATAAGTCATCTGAGAAATTTTAAGTGGAAGTCCATAACAGGTAGAGGCAGATGGGCTGCAATCTCCCTACTTACAGCAATAATTCCAAACATGGACCGGGGGAGAATCAGCTTACCCTAGGCCCAGTTAGAACAAAGAGAAAATATGGTCACTGTTTATGTTTATGGACTGTTGTAAATGGATTTTGGACTCACATTCTTCTATCTGTTACTGCCCCCACCTCCAAAAAATTCCAAGTCTCAGCAATATGATGTAAGCAGTCACCTAATCAGGAATGGCTGTATTAATTAGACTGGTGGTATTTAAGAGGTTAATCATCACTAGGACACCGCCCATGATGAAGACTACGGTCATAGCACTGGGACATCTTGTGGTCACTGACCTGTTCACCTCCCTCATAGGTCATGTAGTTTTGAATGCACATTAAAAGAAGTTTTCACTTGATTCCTGTGTCAGCCCTCTCATTCACTGACTAAATTTGCTCTGTGAGCGCCCAGCTTACCTAGTTTTGTTCTGATTTTCAAAGGGCCAGCAATGGTGCAGAGACTAAGTCCTCTGCCACAACCCACTGGTGCAGAAAAAAAATATCTCCACACTGACAGGCTCAGCCGCGGAGGAATGTTTTGCCCGCTAATACCAGGCATAGCATTTTGGTGCAGCTGAGCATAAAAAACAGCCTGAAGCTGCTGTAAATCACAGAGCTGGACACAAAATGGCTCTGCATATGAAAGTATCACGCATGCGACAAATCCTGCAGGTGAACAGGGGAAGCCCCCGTTAGGCATGGTTTTTGCCACCCATATGCAGATTTCAGGTTCTAAAAATGGAGCCCCGGATGGTTTGCCAGTTTGGTCAGACATCCAACTTTGAAAATATAGACAGATGGATCTGAGATTGCTTTGTTGGAAACTGTCGCCATTTATGTGCACAACTAGTCAGTTATTACAGTTTGCAGTGCTAGACTAACCAATGAGGTTCTCATTTTTCAGATTATGACTGTTAACCAACCATCTTATTGAAAAAGTATTTTTCTATATAAATGTACTTTTTCTGAGTGTAACAGAATTAATTAAAAAAAATATGGTTAGCTTTTGTACCATGTCAGCAGAGTAGTGCTGCAATATTGGCATTTCTACTGTAGCGTTAGATTCTAATAGCTATATGGGTAGTTTAGAGAAAAAAAAAAGATAATACTGACATGACCATAAACAGAATTATAAAATGGGTTGAGAAAATCCTGGTTTGTGATTGGCTAAGGCACGCTGGCACTGCATGTCAGCCTAATGCCCAGTAAAAAATGTACTGGTGGCAGCCGGCTTACATACCAATCATATCCACGTGCAGCGTTGAAACCTTACATTTTCAAATATCCACCATGTTTTTGTTTTGTTTTTTTACTCACTTGGCAGCTTCTGTTCATTTAGTTTCTCTACTTTTTTTCTCTTCCTGAGTAACCTGTGCATCTCTCATTGTCTTAACACTCACCTGAGTAGCTCCAACAATAAAAATGCCCTATCCCAGCCATTCACAAAAAAACAGTTTCAATGTTTCTTTCCACTCCGTCAACTGAACCATGCACACACCTCTCACTCATGCCTACTCACTCACTCATTCAGCCATCCACTCCACAAAACTACGATCATTTTCATTCACACAGTGCATCCCTATTAGCAGTCTGCACTGACTCCCAAATCACTCCACAAATAAATATTAAAAAGGAAAAAATTACAAATAGTGTTATAACTTATAATTGTCAAACAAATACTGTGGAGCGGGGGAGAAGGAACGAAAAAAAACAGCTGGCACCACCTCATGTACCTTACACTGTATGCAGACTACTACAACCACAATGGAACCCCCTGATGTCCGTCCGCCAGCAGGACTATTTTTATAGAAAACTACTCATTTGAAATATTAAATGTATTTTTTGAGTTCTAAACAAATTTCCACATAAAACCTATTTTGTAAATACAATAAGAAAGTCCACATTAGACCTTATGCCACAATATCCAACCTTCCAGAGGCTGTAAGGCCCTCTGCCTGCAACATAAGGCCTCACTACACCTTTGGGAAGGCAGTCCTCTCAGCATAAAGCCCACCCTGTAATGTCTTACTGCTTGCTTAAATGAATCTGCCTAGAATCTGTTAGGTCTGATTCTCAAAACTCTGCACAAGCTGTGCCAAAGGTAGCTTGTACCGATCACCCATGTGCCGTGGACCTTGGGCACGATTCCCTATTGGCCAGGGTCCTGGAGGCAAGGTCCCACAGCTTGCAGCAACCCTAGCAGTGCACCAAACAGATGGCACACCAGGACAGGTTGCCACAAGCCTGCAGAAATGTGCATAACCACACCTGTCTAGCACCCCCCCCTGATCACTGGTAACAATATATAAAATAACCTTGTGGTCTGGTGGCCTCCCTCCCCGATCCCTGATCATTGTTTAATAAAAAAATTTTAGCCCCTCTTCCCTAGTAGTCCAGTGAACCCCCACCCCAATCCCCAATCAGTATTACATTAAATATTAAATTGTCCCTTTTCCCTGGTAGTGTCTCCCCACCCCAATCCCGATGACCCCAAAATTACTGTATCAATTAACACCTGGTGGTCAAGTGGGCCGCCACCTGGCAGTGCCCTACCATCCCACTCCCGCCAACCCATAAGGGACCCAGAGACTGGCACAGCCTACCTCTCACCACCATGGCCAGCCATCAACTGAGCTCTGAATGAGCATGTACTGTATATAGTACATGCTCAGTGATTGACAGTTCACTGAGTACGTACTATATACAGTACACGCTCATTCAGAGCTCAGTTGTTGTCTGGCCACTGTGGTGAGAGGTGGGCTGTGCCTGTTGCCAGCCCCTTATGGGTTGGGGAGCGAGGTAGGGGGACTGCCTGGTGGGGGGCCACTTGACCACCAGGTGTTAATACAGTAATTTGGGGGTTATTGGGATCAGGGCACTAGGCTACAAGGAAAAATGTATTTTAGTATTTAATGTAACACCGATCAGGGATCAGAGTGGGGGGGCCACTAGACTACTAGGGAAAAGGGGCTAATTATCTTTTAATGAAACAATAATCAGGGTCATCGGGGGGACCATGGCACATTGCCACTACCAGGTCAGCTCCCCCAGTGGTGAGATTTCTAAGTACCCTTAGACCAGCCAGTGCTGCTCTAAGGGTACTTAGAAATGTCACCACCAGGGGAGTTTTATAAATTACGATGCAGGGATTTGGTAGCCTGCATCTGCTGCAAGCCCCTGGCACCACGCCACAGCACAATGTGTGGTGCAAGCACTGTTAGGTGTAGGCTGCATGTGGTAGATGCAGCCTGTCTTTGTGAATTGCTCCCAGGGCATCACTTGGCACAAGGGGCACTTTGCACCAATCATTTGGACGCAAGCCCCTTGTGCCACCCCAGGAGCTCTGAGAATCATGCCCATCAGTTCTAACCATTAGAACTAAGTCCAGGTGATTCTTCACTTCATTTGACTCCTGCTGCAGTCCAACATTCTGTCTAGGTTCCATATCTATGGTCCATTTCCATATGTGTAGGATGTTGTAGAGCTCATAAAACCTGTTTCATTCATGTATATGCAGCCACTGTGCTACTAGTATATAATTCATTTCCTATTATAGCACTTTGAGATACTTTGTAAATGAAAGGCACTCTGTAAAATGTATTTCTGGTCTGATTCCATTTGCTACCTCTTCTTTCACAGTGATTGATTGTCTAGCAGTAAGAGGGCAGTTCAGGTAGTAGTTCTGTAAGTCAGGTCAGATACTTTCTTCCCCAGTTCTTGCAATAAAACTTACATGCAATGCATAAAAGAGACTTAGAATTAAATGTCAAACACTTGCTTTGTTTTGTTTTTTCTCTGCTGCAACTCTACCTCACTAATGTAGCAAATGGTATTAAAATTTATTATTGGCGTGAGACTGCGAGCATAATTCAACAACTTGTTTCTCTGTGTTTCGCATCCTGTCTAAACATGATGTTTTAGATAGAGTAACTAAAAGTAGGAAAAGGATCTTAGAGAGAAGAAGGGATGAATTATTGAATTCAAATAGAGAGAAAATTACATTAGAGACAGGTCCCATAACTTTTGTGACAGAATATAACAATTGGGCAGCCCAATTAGGCAATGTGGTGCACCGAAATTGGCATTTACTACATACAGATAGTAATCTGAGGGATGCTGTGGGCTGCAGCCCCAGGATTACTGTTTCCAGGGGCTTGAGCCTTAAAGACAAATTAACACACAGTAAAATTGTGCCAGCAGTCAATAAAGGTATATGGTTGGATACGAAACCGAAGGGTATGTTTAAGTGCCAGAGATGCATTTCTTGTAAATACTGCAACACTGGAAGGGAATTTATACACCAAGGTAGCCATAAATCCTTTGATCTCAGAGAGTTTATAAATTGTGATACCACCTTTGTTGTATATGCTGTCTGGTGCCCTTGCAATATCCACTACATAGGAAGAACTACCACAGCCCTTAAACTGAGAATGCAGGAACATGTAAGGAACATTTTAAATAAAAAATAGACACACCAGTGGGGTTGCATTTTGTGCAAGACCACGGTGGTAATCCTACAGGTCTCAAATTTATGGGCATTGATTGCCAGGCCCCAATGCATTATGGTGGCGACAGGGAGGGTGAATGAATTGTTAAAGGAAGAAAGTGAATGGATTTATAGACTCAAGAGTGGAAAACCTGACAATCTAAATGGCCAACGGAACCTTAAGCCATTTCTCAGAAAGTAAAGGCTTCATTACGATATGCTATTAGGATTTGAATGAATAATGATTTAAATGTGTTTAATCTGCTTAATATCGTTAATCCAAGAGATAAATGTAGAAAAGAAAAATCCATTCCTCTATTTTCTCCCTTATAGGTCTGTCTGTTTGCAAGAAGCTTTTGTATCCTTGCAGATCCTTTCAAATGAACAAGAAAAGATGTGGGGTGATCATATATGAACAGCCTCTCCACTCTTTACAGTGTCCTATATATGGATTTAATTTTGGTCCATTCCTTTGAAGTTTCAAATCTTGTATTCTGTTTAAGTATTGCCTCCTTACTGTGTATGATGTGATTTTAATTTTTGACTCCCTGATCCATTTTCTTTCTTCCCTTCCTTCCTTTTTCCTCCCTCCTCTTTTCCTGCTCCCTTTCCCTTCCCCTTTCCCTTTCCTTGTTTTCTCCTTGTTTTCCCTCCTTCCTTTCCCTTTCTCCTCTAAACCCCTCCCATCCTATACCCTCCCTCTTTCCCCATCCCTCTCTTATTCCCCCTTCCTTCAAAAATGTTCCCTAAATCCCCTTTCACCTTCCTGTCCTCTCTGTTCCCCCTTCCCTCCCTCACACCTCCCTATCCTTCCTCTTCCAGCTTGAGCTCTCTCCTCACCTCTTTCTGGCTAAAAGAGGCCTAATATGTTTACTCTGGTCCTTTAATATGTTTAGACTGAATGAATTACTAGTGATATCTTGAATTTATTGGAAAGTAACAAATGAGTAAATGACTTGAAAATGTTGGAATATATCCATTTATTTATAATTGATTTGGAAATGCTGGTATATATCCACCTATTTAAGAATGTATGACTTTATGTACAGCTTTTTGTATTTTTTATATCTATTTATATGTTTAGATATTGTGGATGCACATTGGGCACTTTATGATGATGTCACTAGGTTTTGTGTATATATTGGTATCAGGGTGTTCCCGTGACACAAACCCCATTGAAGGCCTAACTGCCGAAGCGCTGGGTTTATTGTATGTTGACAGCCTAAATTAAATTTTGCACATGCAGTGAATTTTGCCTTGTCAACATCTTTTTTTCTGAGAGCTGGTGCTTTGGATTCTAGTTATTAAAGTGTGATGGCCCCAATGGGATTGACCCTGACCTTCTATATTGTATTGTACCTCTCCACCCTGCTGTACCATCTCTGATCTGCTTAAAGAACAACAGCTTACTGTAAATAAGGTTAAGTGCAGAGGCAAGGGTAAAAGAAGCTGTTGCCTTGTGGTGCAGTTAAAAAAGATACATTTTCTTAAAACAGAGATCCCAAGACGTTGCTGAGCAGTCAGCATGCAGACAGACATTTCAAGTGCGATCGCTGGCTGCCACAAGATAATGAAGAATGATAGTAGTAACCCTGCATGAATGTGACATGAGCACCCCCCATAATGCAACGCTCTACATACAGAGACCTTGTTTGCATTATTTGTTATTTTGTTTATTAGTTGTTAACTGAGAAATGTACTGGTCCAGGGACCTTTTTGGGGGGCTCAGCTTGAGTCATAACAGAGTGAAAGTGCAATGCAAAGAGAATAATTACGACTTAGAGTAACTCGAGAACCTGCAGTCAGGAAGTAAAGGAAACAGCAATAAATTATATATTCAGTCAACACTGGAACTGACAACATTTAACATGATCAACACTGGCTTTTACAAAAGCTCAGTGGAAGAGTTGAGATTCGAAAAAAAGGTGACATGACTGGAAACGGATGTGATCAGGACAACTATTCCACATTAGGGGAGCAGCCACAGAGAAAGCCCTGTCACCTGTGTTCATATAAACATGTTTTTCAGTAAACAGCTGTTGACTGTCAAAATGTGAGTCTTCTGATTACTTTTGACACAACAAAGATTTGAAAGGGAAAGATGGCAGTACTGTATAGGTTTTCCTGAGTATTCAGACTATAAAATATTAAGGACGCACCTCAAGGGATAACTTGCTTAGTTGGGAATACAGTGTGCAGGGCCGGATTAAAGGGGGCACAAATGGAACAAATGCCCTGGGCCTCCCACCATAAACCAGCACCCCGGCCGGCCGGAGCGTGAGCAAGGTATTTAGGCATTGTCCTAGTGCAGTGGACTGGTGCTCAGTGCTCGTTCTATGGTACTTTTCTCTGCACCGCTGCACATGTATTTTAATTAAATTTAGCAGCCCCTCCCCCAGCAGTGTGAGAAGTATTTAAATCGGAGCGAAGCGAGGCACTGCCGCCATCCTCCCAGTAGCGAGCGACTGGACTGGAGTGCAAGATATTTAATTTAATTGCAATTCAGTAGCCTCCCCCCCAATAGATGGCTCCCCAGGTGAGGCAGACTATCAGCAGGACTCAAGAAGAAAATGAAAGTCCAAGCCCGGGCTCCGCCATGGATATGGAAGGGCCCCCACCCCCCTGGCCAACAGTGCAATCGTGATGTGAGAAAGATGTGCAGTGCTAAGCCCTGTAATTCAACTAGTCTGTATAGACTCTGCAAAACTCAGATAAGCCAGCCAGCACCCCGCCCTACCTTAGATGGTGCCCTCCCCCCGCTGACAGCAGATGTGGTGTCATTTAAGTAACACAGGCCAGCCAAGATACATAAGGTTGTTGATTGGGTGGCGGCCTCCCATTTACATGATTTACAAATGCAGCAGCTCCAGCATCACCTACTCAGTTTTTCTTTTTCTCCGGCGATCCCAAATCAATTCCTCCAGTCCTGCAGCCGGCACAAACCCCGCAGCCATTCTAGTGCTCGAGACAGAGTGTTTAACTTCTCAGATATTTAAAGGGAGCACGGAGTAGCAGACACCACCTTGTTTAAAGTTCAGAAAGTGGTTTAGGAAGCTACCCAATCAGAGCCACGTCAAAAGTGTAATCATACCAATCAGATTATGGGTGGGGGGGGCAGAACCAATGACAAGCCTGCACTGATGCAAATGTGTGGCGGGAAAAATAAACAATGGGCACACTTGGCTACTTTGCCCTTTAAAATGGTGCTTTAAACCCTTTTCGGCATCTGGACCATCCAGTTTTCGAGAGGCAGCAGCTACTACTACTGATCATGATCATCATTTCTGAAGAAGATACTCCAGAAAGGCATTCACCATCACGATCTCCAGACCGATCGGCAGGATGAGCCCTACCCGACCAGCTCGATTCAGAGAACCAGGACCTCGGACACTTTTCAGCCAGAGACCGCCAGACGGTAGACACTGTCTCATGAAGAGATTCCCTGGCTCATCACAAGAGGCGAGCGATTGCGAGTTGTTATTGTGGCACACTGCTCTACACAGGAGCTAGCAGCAGTCTTTATTTGAGGTACGGTAATGTTCAGCTAAGGTGATGGGGGTTTATATTGTGTTTTTTATTTGAAATATGTCAGATTATCAATTTGTCATCAAACTGAAGGGGGGGTAGATCATTTTAACTGTTACTGGCACTGCACAACTCTGTACCATGCACATATAACTTTACTTGAGGTAGACTCAAGCATGCTGGTGGGGTTTATATTGTTGCTTTATTTTAAATATAAATGCCTGATTGTCAAATTGGGGGGACTGCACACCTGTACCATGCATATATATGGTAACTTGCTGTCCTTTGGGGTAGGATGCATCATAGTAAAGAACTGTTTATTTTTTCTTAAAAATAAACTGATTAAGGGCTGGGGATTGAGCATCCCATGGACTGCTCTCCTCCTCAGGGGAAGGGTGTGTCCAGAGCAAAAATGTGACCCCCTGGTGTAGGCTGGGGATCCAATGTGACTGGCACCTAATATGGGGGGGGGGTTGTCAGTCAGAACAAAGAATGTCCTATTAACCAGTTGTATTCAAATTGAAACAACAATGCAACAGCTAGCTTAGCTGGTCATTTGCATGGTTACAGTATAATCAGTTACTGTATGTATGCACGGTACAGAGCCAGAGGTGTGCAGTTCCAGTGTTCCATGATAAAGTAGTCCAGGCCATAATACAGTTTGATTCTGATGTACAGTTTGCTTAGCCCTCAGCACCGCAGCAGCATCCAGTTTTTTATTTTTTTGCATTATTTAGAAAGACTGCTCATAACATAAGTTAACACTGCCAGAGACTATAATTACCAGTAAAATAGAAAGAGACTTGCAGCAATTTGTGAGCAACAGCCAAGCATTTATTGATGAAGAGGGATTGTTCCCTTGAAGTGCCAGGAATGCCACCGGCACAACAAATGCTTGGCTGTTGCTCGCAAACTGCTGCAAGTCACTGTGTTCTTTCTTTTTTGTACTAATTTTGCCTCAAGGTTGCTGAGCCAGCAGTATTTCTTGATTGAGCACTCCTTTGTTTTGTTAATATAATTACCATTAGCTGTTAACAAACTAGCCAGCCAAATAGACGTGCACCTAGGTAAACCGGGCATGATGAGCAAATGCAGCCAGCAGCAGAGAATGTCCTTAAGTTATTAACCAGTTGTGTTGAAATCAAAACTTTTAGGGCTTGCCCAGGCCCAGACATGACTGTAGCTGAATTTTCACTTGCCCCATTTAATTACAGGGAAATTATCTCTTTTTGTACTTGCCCTTCAAGGAAATTTACTTGCCCTGGACAGGGGGCAATAGGGTTTGCACACCCCTGCATTAACCAGCCACAGAGTGCAAACTGGATGTGGAAATAAGTATTCTTTGGAGTAGGACTTTATTTATTTAGTTATTTATGTAATTTATTTAAAATTTGGTAACCAGGTGCATCATAGTAAAGTACTATATAAATAGTAAGTTACTATATGTATGTGTGTATGTGTATGCAGTACAGAGCCAGAGGTGTGCAGTTCCAGTGTTCCATGATAAAGTAGTCCAGGCCATAATACAGTTTGATTCTCATGTACAGTTTGCAAAATGCCTCAGTCCATGTCTGTACCATGCATACATGCAGTAACTTACTGTTCTTAGGAGTAGGATGTGATGCATCATAGCAAAGCACTGTATATTTTTGTTTTCTTAAAATAACTCGTGATTCCATTTTGGACCAAATTTGAAGTGGGAAAAACAACAATGCAAGAACAGCCTTAGGTGGTCATTTGCATGGTTACAATTTAAGCACCTATTTCCACATCTAGTTTGCTTTCCGTTCTAATCTGGGGCTGGTTAATGAGGGCATTCTCTGCTGCTGGTTGCATTTCTTCATCATGCTTGATTTCTTGGTTTACCTAGGCGTACATCTACTTGGCTGGAAGGCTGGCTGGCTAGTTTGTTGGCAGCTACTCATAATTATATTCTCTGCCAACATTAACTGATTGTTATAGCTGGCAGTCTGGCTGGCTAGTTTTTTTGGCAGCTACTGGTACTGGTAGTTAGTCGCTGGCAACTGTAACTGAGTGTTACAGTATATTATGAGTTTTTTTCTAAATAATAAGAAAACACTGGCTACTGCCAGATGCTGAGGGCTTAGCAAATTTTACAGCAGAATCTAACTGTATAATGGGTTATTTTAATAAGACTTAAATATGAGATAGTGTGATAGAGTGTGTGTGTGTGTGTGTGTGTGTGTGTGTGTGTATTCATGGAAATAAATTCTAATTCCTGTAGGAGCCATCCAGCTTGTCTATACCAGTACTGTGATTTTAAACAGAATGTACTAAGAGCCAGCAGAAGAATGCCATTTGGACTATCTAGTCTGCTCATATTGTAGGGTCAGGAGCTTGAGCTACTGTCCTTGCCCCCCCACTCCTCCCATCCTCCCTACTCATGATCCTTCACCCTGTGCCTATCCCAGCCTCTTTTGAAGCCACCCACTGTGTTAAACAAGATCACCTCTCTTTCAACAGTGCATTCCAAGTGTCAGCCACCCTCTCTGTGAAGAAGTGCTTCCTGACCTCCTTCCTAATACTCTCAGCCTGACTGCCCCCTTGTGTTACGGTCGCTACTCTATTTAAAGAGACTTTCTCCACCTTATTTATCCCTTTTAAGTACTTGAAAGTCCCACTCTTCCTTCCTTCCTTTCAAGTACATGTTCAATGCCTTACCCTGATGACTGGCTATCATCTTGTAGCCCTCCACTGTAACTTCTCCAGCAGGTTAATGTCCTTTTCAACGTAGGCACCAGTATTGAACTCCATACTCTAGATGTGGCATCACCAGTGACCTGTAAAGGCAGTATAGCCTCTTCTCCTCACAACTGATCCCCACCCAGCTATGCATCCCAGCATCTTGTTTGTTTTTGCTGGTCACTAGTGATCATCTCTTCCAAGTACTTCTCCTCCTCTGGTAGATAGCAGGACTCCAACCAGGTAGTACTCTGTCTTGGGATTATTGGCCCGAGTAAGTAGAATTTCGCATTTTTAGCCTTGAAGCCAAACTGTCAGATACTGGACCACATCCCCAGCTTTTCCAGATCATCATATAGGTCCTGTATCCCTTCAGCCAACAACCTCATCAGACATATTATTCTTTCTGTGGGGGTGCTCTGCCCCCCCACACACACCTGGGTGCACCGATGAAGTTGAATTTACAATAATATGCTCAATAGTCTTTTCTGCTCCCACTGGATAATGAGTGGCTATATTGTGCTGGGGATGTTATTGTGTCCAGGAAATAATCAGGTGGAACTGGTCAAGAAATGTAAACAAACATGTTTTGCTGTGGTAACACCAGTATGGTTGGCAGTCAGTTGCTCACTCTTTAAAACAAAAAAGGGAAGTGATTAAAACTACCAGCTGCATCAACAGTCCCTATAGAATGTGAGCAATCAGAATCTTTTTTTTTTTTTTTAAATGGGGGCACTTTGAGGCCTAAGGGGTGTCACAGTGTCTCTTTAAGCAGCTGGGATGCCATTTTTTGGAAGACCTAACAAGTGTTTTTATCTTCAGTTAAAGCCCCAAAACTCACCACAGAGCTTCTAAATGCCCAGAGCTTCTTGGTGCCTTGTGGCCCCCAGACCCCGGCCTTCACATGTTACATGACAGGGCATGTGCAACAGAGAACACTTCTGGGACTTTCATTCAGCAAGTATAGTTAAAATTACCCTCCAATGTTGTACCTCAAGATACTTTTTTTTCCTCCTATGAATAAGGGGGTTGTCTCCCATATGGTGGTTTTATGATTAATAAATTAAAACTATAATTTAAAACAATGTGCTCAGTAAATGTTATGCAAAATAAAAAATTTGTTTGAAAAGTTGAGTGTTTACATGGTCACTCGAGTTGTGAGTGTCCGGCGCCCCTAAGGCTTGATCTGGCCCTGACAGTGTGCACTGGTGGGTCTGATAAGAAACATGGACACATAGACAATAATGGCAGAAAAAAAAGAACAGCGGTCCATCCAATCTGCCCATGAGATAAAAAAGCAAAACACTAAATATAATTATAAGCTACACTGTTAGGTTTCTAAGTGTCTCTAGTTTAAAAAAATGTTTTAATAATTGCTCACATTCCGCAGAGACTGCTGATGTAGGCAGTAATTTAATTCTGATTCCTTTTTCTTCTTAAAAGTAAAAGAGACTGCTCACCATACTGGTTTTATCACACAAAAAAAAAGTGTTTATTTACAATCCTTGATCAATTGCATCTTTCCTGGACTTGGGAACACCCCAGCATAGTCAAGCCACTCATGATACAGTAAAAGGAGAGGAAACAATTGCATCATGAGCAGCTGCATTATTTGAGGATGTTATTAATATTCAGGAAGGATGCAACATGAGTAGATTAAGAATTTAAAACAAAACAAGGTTTGGTATGATAACACCATTAGCATGCATTTCAGTTCTACTAAGAAAGAAAACAGATAAAACAACCAGAAGTATCAATGAATTATAGGGAAGGTAAGCAATCAGAAAACATGTGTTTTCAACTAAAAATAATATGGTGCAAAGAGGGCTGACAGTGTTTACTAAAGAGGAAGATGGTAACAAGAAATACCACCACGAAGGCAGGGGTTGATACAAGCCACTTCATAGCAGGGCAAGTCTTGGAAGCACTAAATAAAATAAAAGTAGATAAGACCATGACACCAGATGACATACACCGCAGAATCCTAACAGAACTGGGAGAGGAATTGGCAGCACTTGGGGGAACTCTTCACCAAATCACTAGCAGCGGAGTTGTTCCAGATGATTGGAAGAGGGCAATGGTGATCCCTCTTCATAAATCTGGAAGCAGAGAGGAGGCAGGTAACTATCACCCAGTGAGCCTCCCCTTGCCATGGGAACATTAATGGAATCTTTAGTCAAACAGAGGATAATAGCATTCCTATAGTCTAGCAGACAGCAGGACCCAACACTGCATGGATTCACAGTGGGGAGGTCTTGCCCAACTAACCTGGTTGAATTCTTTGACTAGGTCACCAAGGCGGTGGATAGGAGGTCAGCAGTGGATGTAGTCTACTTGGACTTTAGTAAAGCCTTTGACTCAGTTCCACACAGAAGGCTGATAAAGAAGTTAGACTGCATGGGGGTGGGACAGGAGGTTGCAGAGTGGATTGACTATGTGGTAGAACACAAAGCATGCACGTGAATGGCACATTATCAGAGGAAGGGGAGGTAACTAGTGAAGTGCCCCAGGCCTCAGTGCTAGGACCTCTACTGACTATGAGAAAGCAACGGCCTGTAATACCACTGCTATTCATGACCTCCAGGCTACTGTTCGTAATTAAGATCGAACTATTAAATCCCTACAAGCCAAATTTGACGATATTGAAAATCATAATCGTCGCAACAATTTACAATTTTTTGGCTTCCCTGAAGGTGCAGAATTAGGAGACACTACTGTGCTTTTATTACATGTGCTGCCTGCAATGCTTAAACTGTGTTCTCACCGCACTCTGGGTCCCAGGCCAGCATCAGACCAGCAACCGAGACCCATCATTGCTCACTTCTGAACTATTACCATACAGAATTAATATTGAAATGAGCCAGAGAAATGGGAAACTTCAGTGGCAAGAGTTTAATATTTTCATCTACGGAGACTTTTCAAAGATTTAACCATTAGAAGGAAAGCCTACAATCCACTTAAACAAATCCCCACCAAAGAAGTATTAAATCTGCTTTGCTACGCACCCGACACTATGCCTTTTCTCAGGCTCTTCCTTCAAGGATTTTAAAACCCCCGACACCTTAGACAACTATCTGGAGGTTTCTCTTTGTAATCTTACCCTGAGGGGTTCAGCAGCAATTGACAATCTGAACACAAGTCTGGTATACATACGAAGAGAAGACGACGAGGTTCAGGAGTGTGGGGAAAGTGTTGCAGAACTCGCAGCCTCAAGCAGCAAAGCCACAACTGATTTTATCCTAAGGCAATCAACACGGCTGCAAGAGAAGCTTCTGTGGGGCATTATTCTTCAAGACTTTCATGCTGTTCTAGTGAGGTCTCAGCCCAAACACCCCAAGCTGCAGCTTCTCACCTTCAAATCGACCCCTCTAATCCCTTGAGCAATAAATTTGCTCTCTTGGAGGATGACATGCACTCCTCACAGGAGGATCTTTCCCAGCAAATTTTAGATGAACATCCCTCTAACTTGGGCCCAGTGCCTCAGGGATGTATTTTGGCCAATAGTTCATGGGCAGAAGCTGTTGCAAGTTCCCCCTCAAATCTTTAGAGCTGCCCAAAAAGAAACGTAAGGCAAAGGCCAAGAGCAAAAACATCAATAGTCACAATCCCACTAATAAATCTAAGGTGTTATGAGCTTATATGGTCAGTAATATGGTTACAGTTGTTATATATTGGTAGGTTTTGCTCTCCAGAATACTTAAATGGAGTGCCAGAACACTTTTTCTGCCTAGCTGCCCACTCTACAGTCTATGCTACCTGGTTGCTTTCGCTCCCAGCGTGTGCAGAAAGCAAAGGCAGTACATCATAGCGTATCAATTTATTTTTGTTGTAATGTTTAAACGAGAGTTTAAATGTCTTCAAGGGAACTTTGGTAGATCAGCAACACTTTTCTAAGCCATTATTTTAGTGTTAGATCTTATACATTACCTTACTAGACAGGTGCTCTATAGCTAGCCTTTTACTCTCCTGTTTAGCAGTGCATCAGGTTTACGGTCTTTGGGCTGTTCAGATGCATATCCTCAATCAGTATGCATCCTGATTATTGCCTTTTCTTTTTTTATGTGTGAATTATCATACATTACAAGGCAATTTACCCCTTTCCTCGCCTGATGACAGGTTCTTAAGTATTATTACCAGTTACATTTAATATATCTCCTTCCCTACGCTCCATTATTTTTACTACCTCCTATTTACAATATGGAACTATCATTAGCACTCAAAGAGGTGGGCTATGTTTGGTGTACTGTTGCAAAGGATTGTCAATCTATATCTTCCTTGTGCTCCTTATTTTACTCGAAGCATACATATATTATAGAAATCCACTGTTGTGTGGTCCCTCCTGTTTTGGAGCTCACTGGGCCTAGTCTTTTAGACCTAGTCACCCCATATAATATCTATTTAGGTGATTTTTGAATAATTGGAGAAGACCTTTAATATGACTATCTCTTCTGCCCACAGTTATCATCGATGCCTATACTTCCCCATATAATCCCAAATTGCATTTGGCTCAGGGCGTAAGGGCTTAAATTGGCCTCCCCTTTCTTTTCCCCCCTCAATATTGTATTTATTATGTGCTTATTCTGTTGCACTGTGAAGTATACTCAGAGTCACTCTGATGTGGTAATGATCTACTTTTCCTTTTGTATTTGTTCATTTGCAGTACACCTGGCTCCCTGAACTCCTTGCTCTATGTCTAGGCTGTACTGGCATCTCATATATGGTTCTTTAATTTACTGTTATTTTGAGTTGGTATATCTTGTACAATTACTACTATTGTTTATAAATACGTTCTGGTGTTTAGCTTTATCCTTATACCTTGTCCTTGTTAGCTTAGAATTAAGCTGAGGTTATTACAGTTCCCTGCCTTTCTTGGTATTATTCCCTTTCAGTTTAGCTTATCAGGAATACTTACTTTATTATATTACTGGGATCAGACTTAGATTTGGGCCGATATTTATAACCGGTCCTCCCTAGTCTCCTCCCTACATCGACGTCCCAGAATGTGGTGAGACAGTCTCTTAGCCAGTTGGCCGACTCATATCTCCTCACACCCATAAAAAGTTTTCTTTGTTATTTAGCTTACTAGTATTGTTGTTGTTATTAATGACTTTTCTCCTTCCCCTTCTTTATTCTAACTTTAATAAGATATCTGTGCCGCTCATGTGTCATACATTTCACTTTTTTTGGCTTGAATGTTCCTGCCACTCTCTGCATATCGTAAGCTCTCTATATTGTATTCTGATCATCCTCTGTCTCATTTATTTGTCCCTTCACATTCCAGTGATTATTTCCTTTAACACCGACAATATGAGTGACATACCTTTATATACATGGAATGTGAAGGGACGAATTCTTCTTGTAAGCAAAAGCAAATTCTTTCACATCTCAAAAACATAAAACACAAATTGCTTTCCTTCAAGAAACAAAATTATTAGCACAGGATGTTCATAGACTTAAGAAAGATTGGATTGCTCAGACCTATGAATCATCCTATACTTGAAAAAAAAGAGGATTTGCTATTCTTATTCATAAGAGTCTCAAATGGTCCCTTGTAAACTTCCTTTCTGACACTGACGGCAGATGGGTGATGGTTAAATTGAATACCAGCTCTGGTCCTCTTCTGCTTGTTAATGTCTATGCACCCAACTCTGATTCCCCGGAGTTTTTTCACAATTTAGCTCAACACATTCTATCCTTTAACACTAATAATACACCAGTTATTCTCGGAGGGGATCTTAACTTAGCTTTAGAAGCCAGCATTGACAGAAGTACCCTCACAACAGATGCCCACCCTAGAAGTACTAAAGACCTCTCATTACTAATGCAAGATGTTGGATTAGCTGATGTATGGTGCCTCCTTCACCCCCACGATCAAGAATTTACTTTTTACTCCTCTCTACATAAGACATACAGTTGAATCAACTACTGGTTAGCCTCTCCTGTTATAATGGAAAAAACTACTGATTCATCCATCTCTCCCATCATAATCTCAGAACATTCCCATGTCAAATTGCAACTTTTGTGGGGCCCATTAGCACCTAAATCTTCTTACTGGCAGCTGGATCCTCTCCTTCTCAAGGATCCCAATTTCTTACCCATGATAAAGAACAAATTCTGGACTTCCTCTTTCACAATACCCCAACCAAATCTTCTAAGTCCTCTGTATGGGAAGCTCTTAAAGCTACGATTCAAGGGAAAATTATCAGTTATGCTGCACATAGGAAAAGAGTAAGGGGAACAACTGGCTGATTTGGAAAAATCTCTTAAGGCTAAAGAGAATTTATACTTTTCCTCTAAGAAGCACTGTGCTGATTCTCAACTTCATCTTGAAATTATCCAACTTAGAGTCAAAATAAATGAGTTAATTTCTCGTAAAACTGAACTGGCCTTGTTTAAACTTAAATATGAGTTTTGGGAACACAGCAATAGAAACAAGAAACTCCTCTCTTACCAGCTCAATGCACAACAAATGGAACGACATATCCTAACCCTAAAAGATGAAAAGGATATAATTCACACTGACAACCCCTCTATAAACCGTATCATGAAAAACTTTTATCAAAAACTCCATCTACTTCACAGATTCAGCAGTTCCTTAAATCATTACATCTTCCTCAGCTTTCTACTCTTGAAACAAATTCCTTAGATGAACCCTTCTCACTGCAGGAAATCCAGAAAGCCTTGTATTCCTTGAAATCCGGCAAATCCCCTGGGATAAGAAGGAAAAAGACCCCACTCATCCCGCAAGTTACAGGCCCATCTCTTTATTAAACATGGACGGGAAGATATTTGCTAAACTACTAACTTCTCAACTTGAATCCTTGTTTCCCAAGATATCCCATCGTTCACAAGAAGGTTTTATTAAACATAGATCTGGTTCTAATCACCTACGTTCCTTATTTAATCTAATTCACAAAGCCAGATCCTCAAGACACCCCAGCTGCAGCCATAGCTATTGATTTTGAGAAAGCCTTTGATTCCTTAAACTGGGACTACCTTCATCAAGTTTTATCTCATTTTGGTCTTTCTCATACCTTTTGCTCCTGGATCAAGCTATTATATAATTCCCCTGTTGCTAAAGTACTTACTAATTCCACCCTTTCCTCTTACTTTCATCTAGGAAGGGGAACTAGACAAGGTTGTCCCCTGTCACTTTCCCTGTTTATTTTAGCCATGGAGTCCCTGACCACTTGTTTACGTCAATCTTTTGGCATTATGGGCATACCTGTAGGCAATTCAAGATATGTCTGTCTCTCCTGCACAGATGACCTCTTAATCTTACTCGAAAACTTGAATGAGTTGGGCCCTTTGTGATTGATTTGCCTAATAATTTTACTAACATTTCTGGCCTTGCTTTGAATTATGGTAAATCACAAACTCTGCCCTAATGACCACTGTAAAGCCTTTTATGAACATACTTATTGGATTCCGTTGGTCACCACAGGGTATATCATATCTAGGAATCAAACTTACTACTAACTTCAGAAAGATATGGACATCACTTTAACCCCTACTAGGTAACATCAAAACAATTCTAAAGATGGAAGCTTCTTAATCTCTCCTTCATGGGGAAAATTGCAGCCATCAAGATGCCCATATCTCCCAAGATTCTTTACCTCTTTGCCAATATTCCTTTAGTCTTACCATCCTCCTGTTTTGCTAACATTGATAAATTAATAGGCAGCTTTATCTGGGACGGGAAACCACCGTGATTTAACCGTAACAAACTTTGATCACATTGGAAAAAAGGGGGATTCCCATTTCCCTGGTTAAATGGCTATTTCTGGGCTTTTCGAATGGCCCAAACCATTAAATGGGTTCAGAAACCCTCACCACTATGGGTTGCAATGGAATTCGCATTGTGCCCAGGAGGAGTTCCTACTTCCTTCATTTTTAATCAAATTTCCTCAAAACTAAAATCTCACCCGACTATATCATCCTCTGTTCTTTATTGGAAACTAACCCACAAATTCCTGAAATCCAATCCAACACCCTGGTTTTATGACCCTTATGGGGCAATCCACTGCTCACTCTAGAAGATCAGCCAATTTTCTGTCATACGTGGCGGAACAAAGGTATTTTCTTTCTAGGAGATATCTTGGACAAGAATTCATTCACTCTTAGATTGTTCTTCGACTTGCAGGCTACATGGAAACGTCCTAAACAGGACTTCTGGAAGTTTTTACAAATTCAGGCAGCTTATAACTCTCTTTCTCTAGTTTAGTGTATAAGCATACTCTTCTAAACCCATACATTTCGCACAGGACTAATTTATCTGTAAAACTGAATAGCTCCATTTACAAAGACATTATTGATTATCTACCAGATCAGTTTATACAGGCCAAAAATAAATGAAGTACTCTTCTTAACTACAATATTTCAGATGCACAATGGAGTAATTGTTGGTGTCTTGCACATAATACTTTTAAAGATGCCCGTAGTCCTGTAATACATACTAAAATCCAGCATCTTTGGTACAGAACCCCTCTGTGCTTGCACAAATTGGCCTATTAATAATAATAACTGCTGCCACTGTAATTAGGCCAACAGGGATCTACTTCATATGTTGTGGTCGTGTGCTTCCATTAATAAGCTCTGGTGTAAAGTCTATTTACTTGCCTCCAGAGTAACAGGACAAAAACTACCTTTTGACCCCAAGCTATTCCTTCTAGGCATCCTTATCCCCAATAGCTCTCTCCTCTCACATGCACATTTTAGATGGCTAAACATACTTTCTCTTCTGGTCAAACGTCTAACTCTTATGAAATGGAAATCAGCTCTGGTGCCTTCTCTTTCAGATGTTCTTCAAAGCCTTTCTCAGTATGTCTCCTTAGACTGATTATCTCATGTTACTCATAACCATCTCACTGTATATGACAGATGTTGGCAGGATTACTTCAAGTACATCGAACCTAGTTCTTCTAGACCCTAATTCTAAGGGATATTTAGCCCTCTTCTTATTTTGCTCTCAGATTAGGTTTTCCCAAAACTTTTGTGCACAGATATCTCCTCTTTTTTCCTACTTCTCTATTTTCTCCTTCTCTTCTTCCCTTCTTCCTTGCTTTTTCTCTTCTTTCTTTCTTTCCTTGCATACTTTTTATCTTATCTTTACCTCTCCATTACTGAACATTGTTCATATTACCATATTTATCACTTTTGTAATTTACTGAATGCCTTGCCATAGCCTGCCCTAGTATTTATTTTGTACATGGTTGCCATTTCGGATTCTATAATGCCCTATTGATTGTAACCCTTCTGCTTTCCACTTATAACCTGTTTAGGTTTGTGTTTTATTATCAATATGTGTATATAAGGCTTCTTCAATATGTTTACCCTAAATACTGTGTTTAAGTGATATTTTATAGCTTATATGGAGGATATTCTTCTATTGTATAAGAAGTGCGCTTTCTTATATACTCAAATTTCAATAAAAAGATAGAGTGAAAAAAAAATATGTGCCTTACTATGTTCAAAATTCAAACATTGTATTCCAAAGTTTGTACACCAACAGAATTGTTAGTGTAGGGACTGTGTTATCCAAGCCAATCTAATGCAATCCATCTTTATTTTTATAGCACCTTTCAAAACCAAGGCACTGTACAGACCATAAATACAATAAAATACCATAAAACTGATTTACAGATATAAGAAACCAAAACATTGTCATCCAGTTCTAATTCAGGAAGGCCAAGAAAACAAATAGGTTTTTGAACATTGTTTTAAAACTACTGATGGACAGGCATTCTCTTAACTGATGAGGTAAAGAATTCTACAGGGTCAGTGCTGCAAATGAAAAAGTACGAGTGCCAGATGTTTTAAGATGAACCCTGGGAATTTCTAGCAATTCCACATCGGTGGATCAGAGCAGACAATTGGAGGAGTAGGGAGTCAGGAGAACTTTAAGGTAGTTGGGTACCTGTTCTTGTAGGGCTTTAAAGGTAAGCAAGCCTACCTTATAGGTAATCCACCACTGAACTGGCAGCCAGTGCAGTTCACTCAGGACAGGTGTTATATGACTGGACCTAGAAGTAACAGTCAACAACCTGGCTACAGCATTCTGCACCAGCTACAAGCGGCAGATATCAACCCTGACAGCCCTAGGTAGAGGGCATTGCAGTAGTCAAGACGGGTGGTAATGAAGGCATGACCAATGTTGGAAGGTCGCAGGGGAGAATCTGATGTTTCACCCGGGCAATATTCCTCAGGTGGAAAAATGAGGATTTGACAACAACCGACACCTGAGACTTCAGGGTCAAGCCATTAACAAAAATAATGCCAGGTTTTGCCCCCAATCTGAGGTGACGAGCTGGGCACCATCAAGCCAAAAGCCAGACATTTGCCCAACACCAACACCCACCTCCCAGTGACCTGGTTCCACCACCAACATCTCAGTCTTATCCGAATTTAGTCTCAGCCAACTGGAGCTCATCCAGTCTTTGATCTTAGAGAGGCAGCTGTTTAGAACAGAGACTGCATCGACTTGTCCAGGGACAAAGAACATATACAGCTGAGTATCATCAGCATAGCAGTGAAAACTGAAGCTGTAATGCCTAATGATTTCTTCCAAGGGCAGCATGTATACTGTGAACAACATGGGTATCAAAATGGAGCCCTGAGGCACCCCATAAGGCAGGGAGAGGGCATCAGAGGAATACATTCCTGTGACCACTCTCTGAGACCTGCCTATCAGGAATGATTGAAACCATTTGAGGACTGTGCCTGACAGTCCACAAAGAAGCTGTAGGGTCTCCTAAAGCACCTCATGGTCCACAGTGTTAAAAGCTGCTGAGAGATCAAGAAGGACCAAGATGGTACAAGCCTTTCAAACTCTCGCCATTAGGAGATCATTTAATACCCGAACAGGGCAGTGTCCAGTACTATGCCTCTTTGGAAAACCAGACTGGAGAGCCTCATGACACCGTGAGTTACTAAATGACTGTCCAATTGCACTGCAACCACCTTCTCAATAACCTTCCCAACAAAGGGAAAGTTAGAGACAGGTCGGTAGTTGGCTGGATCGTCAGGATCTAAGGAAGATTTTTTAAGGAGTGGTTGAATGGCCACCTCCTTTAAGGGGTCCAGAAAGGGTTCCCCCTCCAAAGATCTCCTAACAATTTCAGCTAAGATTGGGCAGATAACATCTATACACCCCACCAGCAGGAACGTAGGGGCCTGAATCCAAACTACAAGTTGGGCACAAGGTTTGGACAATCTCCATGATGTCCATGAATTCCAGTTGGCAAAACTCCGTTAAGACAGACCGGGCATTCATCACCTCCCATCGATCACCGCATCCCTTTATGGAGAGGGCTTGGCCGATTCCGGACCTGATGCTGACAACCTTATCTGCGAAGAACCGCTAGCTCATCACACTTAATCTGTGAAAACTCTTCCAGACTGCAGACAGACTGGATTGCACACTCTGTCAACAGTGCAAAAGAGTTGCGCCAGTCAGTTTTGCACAGCAGAAATCTCCATGGACAGAACTCTGCCTTCTTATGGGTGATTTCTGATTGGTAGAGTATTATAATGCTCCATCAATCTAAGCCTGTCAGCATCCAGGCCAGATTTCTGCCAAGCTCTCTCCAGCCTTCGACCACCCTGCCTCAACTCCTTCAAGGACCCATCATACCATGGGGACCTCGGGCGAAGAGTGAGTGGTCGAACATGAACAGGAGCAAGCAGGTCCAGAGCATCTCCCACTGCCCTATTATAAGCCAGTACAAGGTCCCCTGGACTTGTGCTTTCACCCAGAAATCTTGATAGATCTAGCACCACCGATAGACCATCTGGGGTAACTCCACTCAAAGGGCGGTACCGGACCATCTCCACATGGGAAGGTCCAATTGGGGAGCCCCGAAACTGAACCCTATGGTGTGATGGTCAGACCAATTGACTGGTTCCACCACCAGATCAGTGATCTCCATCCCCAAAAGGAACAGCAGATCCAATGAGTGGCCTTCTATATGGTAGAGGAGGTAACAACCTGTGTAAGGCCCAGTGATGTCATTAACTGGAGGAGATTTTGACCAAACTGTGAGAGTTCGTTATCGACCCAGGCATTGAAATCCCCCAGAATTATCCATCTGGGAAACTCCAATACCATGTTAACTACGAAGTCCGCAATCTACCGCAGGAATAAACCCCCATCATCTGGTGGACGGTAGAGGAGGAGTATCCTGCAATCTACACCCTCACCCATAACACACTCAGAGAATCTGGTGGTCCCCACTGGAATATCCACAAGGCCCAGTCCGGTCTTAAAAAAGATGGCTACATCCCCACCCCTTTTATCCAACCTCGGGCGCTGAATCACCGAGAACCAGCCAGAACTGTAGAAGCCAAAACTGGCCTGCATTTTCATCCAGCAGGTCTCGTGATGCATGCCAGGTCCACCGTTTCAACAAGATCAGCTATAATGGCTGTCTTGTTCTTGATGGACCTAGCATTGCATAACACCGCCCGTGTTGGATGAGATGCTGAGGAAGACCTCAACTCCTGTCCAGCACTAACTTCTGGACCCTTGGGTATGGGAACAAGACAGGGACTTCCCCTATCTTGACACCATTTTGCCCCAGGGTGCCGCCTGGTCCCCACCACCTCAGTACGTCCCCCCCTTTCCCTTCACCCACCAGGCTCAGCCCCCGCCCCTCTTCCTATGCCTCCTAGCAATCTGGAGGGATTTACAACACTTATAAATTTCAGTTGGTAAAAAAGAGCAATCAAAGGGTCATAACTCTTTGAGACTAGTGGGGGAATACTGCCTGACCATTCTTATACCTTCCTTACACATTATAACATGAACTATCTACACACAGCAGAAAAATTTACAACAAACAAATATAATACACTACAGATTTAAACCCTATACCACAACTCTCACTTGTGGAACTCAAACTCACTAAAATAATATAATGTAATACATTAATACCAAACAGCAACAACGCACTGCAACAGTCTAATCAGATTGAGTTCATCAACAGTTGTTATCCAGATGTAAACTGCAAAATTAAATTAAAAATTTTGCCAGAAAGTCAGAAAATGTTCACAATGTAAACAGAGGAGCTCTCACCATCCCCATTCAAACGTCTGTCCATACAATGCGGCCTTCTCACTGTCACATTTTAACTGTCTTAAATGTTAAGGAAAAACACGGGCTCTCTCACTGCCCCCTAAAACAACAGTAATTATATAAAACCAAAGAGTGTACTTGCAGACTTTAATGGATAAGTCCAACATCCAGTCCTCCACAGATAATCAAAAGGATCTTCAACTGTACTCAATCAGCCAGCATCCTGAAAATACAGTCCAAGAGAAATAAAATCGAATCCAGGCAACCACTCTTCGCTAGCCTGGGCCAGACTTCCACACAGCAGGCACACAGGGCTAGTAATCCCCACAGTTTAGCCACCAGATTATACCCAACAAAGTCAGGCAGCCCCTGGATAAGCCTGGGACAGTTCAAAAGAACTCACCCTCCAGTCAGCACTCTCTGAACCTCCCTGTGGAGATGGCTGCAACGCCCACCTCCCAGGCAGAACAGCCCAACCGCCCAGTTTACTACACTCACCTTCTCAGATCCCTCTCAAGGAACTGGCTCGAGTAAAAGGCCAACTTGGGTCCTGATATTGATCACTTCAAGACACCAACAATGTTTAATCCATGAATCTTAAACTTAGGAATTCCAGATCAATAAAATCCACTGATCGACATCACGTTCAGGCAAATTATCCTCCAACCACCAATCAAGCATAAGATCTCAGAGATTTCACCAAGCTAATACAGGCTACAGCCTATGATCATTCACAGAAGTACAGTAGGACATCTTGACAGTAGACGGCCGAACAAACACCACAATGAGAAAAACAGCACAATGTTGCAGAATGACTAAAAATGATAAAATAAATGAAAATATGCTTCAAATTAATGACTAACAAAAAACAGTATTATATAAACTAAAACTAAAGCTAAAACCAAAAAAAAACTAAATCAGTCTGCTGCAGCATTCGAGTGGCAGACCCCGCGTAGCCGCCATCTTCATGTGAAATACATTTGAGTTCAGGTAGATAGTAAATCATACCAGAAATGCTGAAAATAGGTGTTTATTTAAAAAGCACAATAGGACACTCTGGAGTGTGGACTACAGTCTTTTAACCATACTTTCCAGGAGGCCTGAGGCACTATGACCTGGGCCTAATTTTCAAAGGCCTGGAAATCATACACAGGAAAAGTTGTGCAATGGTGGGCCCCACTGTGTTCTCACAATTTATCCTGCATACATGCAGTTTTCAAAAAGAGTGCCTTTTTGTGATATTTTTTCCTCTTTATGACAGCTTGGGACCATTTTTCTGCACATATGTTTTACCTGGTATGACAAGGCATAGCTGTGCACAGTCATGAGAAAGTGGCACAGCTACAGAGAAATTGTTGAAAATAGCATTGTCTCTGCAGATTGACAGTGCGGAGCTTTTCTTTCCACATTGGCAAGTTGCAACAACACTTAGCCTCTGGTCCGCTCCTGGGTCTTTGCAAACTAGGAGGATAGGAACAGAGAGATTCATATGAACATATGAATCATCCAGGAGAAACAGACCACCCAATCTATCAATGTCTGCCGAGTGTGTGCAGCTAGCACCCAGATTGCAGCCGCCCCAACCCCTTCCCCATCTGTCATTCCATATGACGGCCTCAGCCCCTCCTCCCAGACCCTCCCTCTTGCTTTGTCCCACTCCCTCTGAAAACTTCTACTGTCTTACTTGATACCACCCCCTCTGCTAGAGTGTTCCATTTAGACACCACCCTCTCCATGAAGTAGTGCCTCCTCAGTTCCCTCCTAAATCTTCCACCCTCCAATCTTAGTCCGTGCCCCCTCATGTCCCTACCCCTCTTCAGTTTAAACACCCCTTCAGTGCTGGCTTGTTTATTCCCCTCAAATACTTGAATGTTTCAGTCAATGACCCCCATCCCTCCTCTCCTCCAGTGTGTACATATTCGGCTCATTCAGCCTGTCTTCATAGGCCTTGCCCTCCATCCCCTGTAACATTTTTGTTGCCCTCCATTGCACACCTTCCAGTAAATTAATAACCCTCTTCAGATATGGCCGCCAATACTGCACACAGTAGTTAAAGTGCAGACTGACCAAAGACCTGTACTGGGCAGGATCACCTCCCTATGCCTGGACGAAAAACCCCATGTGATACCACCCAGCATCCTGTTCGCCATAGTTGCTGCTTTCCTGCATTGGGCAGAGTTGTTCATGCTCCCTGTTACCAACACCCCTAAGTCCTTCTCTTCCTCAGTGATCCCCAGCCTCACCCCTCCCAACCAATAGTTCCTTCTTGGGTTCTTTGCCCCAAGGTGCATAACCTTGCACTTTTTTGCATTGAATTCCAGCTGCCACTTCTCCGACCATACCTCCACTTTCGTTAGGTCTCCTAGTAGTTTTTCCCATCCATTCACTTTATCCACCACTGCCCCCATCTGCAAACAGACTAGCCCTGAGATAAAGAGCCCAAATAGCACCAAACCCAGCACCGAGCCCTGCAGCACACCACTCATCACTGGTCTAGGTGTCGAGAGCCCCCCCAAACTAACACCCATTGCAGCCTCCTCTGAAGCCAGTTCCTTATCCAGTTTGTCAGCTTCATCCCCCTGCAGCAATCAGCTTCCCCAGCCTCCCATGAGGCACTGACTTGAAGGCCTTGCTGAAGTCCAAGCACAGGACATCTACAGATGACCCATTTCCAGCTCACTTGTTACCCAGTCATAATATTCTATTAGAGTGGTCTGACAAGACCTCCCAAGATGAACCCATGCTGCTACCCATCCTGGAGATTGTTACCCTTGAGGAACGACACCTGCCTCTTCTTCAGTATCATCTCCATGGGTTTATCCACTATGGAAGTGAGACTGACAGGCTGATAATTTACTGGCTCATCCCCAGGGCCACTCTTGTGTATGGGCACACACAGGCCACCCTCCAGTCCTGAGGCACCCATCCCATGTCCAGAGAGGTGCTGGAACAAGTCTGCCACTGGCTCAGAAAACACCTCTGCCATCTCGCTTAGCGCCTGGGTGGATGCTATCAGGACCTGATGCCTTGTCCACCCTTAATGCCCTCAGACACTCTAATACTGTACTCCCCTTGATCATTCTATCCATCATCTCCTGCTCCCCACCCCCACTCTCCAGTCCATGGTGGTAATGGACCATATTTCTCCTTCATGAAAATGGAGCAAAAGTATTCATTTGGTACTTCCGCTTGTTCCTCTCCCTTTTCCACCCACTCCTCTTCCCACTTTATCTTCACTATGTGGTCTCTGCACTTCCTCTTTTCCCTAACATATCTAAAAAAAGCCCTTCTCCCTTCCCTTCATGCTCTGAGCTTATCTTAGCTCCCTGGAGGCCTTGGCTACTCTCACTCACTTGGTCACTTCCTTGGACCAACTCACATGTTTCCTCCCTGTCCTCTTCCTTCCTCGTTCTCCTGAACTTCTGTGTATGCAATCTCTTCACCTTGCACCTCCAAAACATCTCCATTCAGTCAGCATGGTTTCTGGCTCTGCACTACTTGCTCCTAGTCCTGGTGCAAACTTTTGAAGCCTCTATTAGCCCAGTTTTAATTATTTCCCACTTTTGCTGTGCATCCATCTCTGGCCTAATGCCCTGAGTCTCCCTTGCAGATTTCTCTTATCCTCCCTAAGTCCACCCTCCTAAAATCCACCATCTTTGTTACTGTGCCTCTTGACTTCCTGCCCAACCTGACAGTGAACCACACTGTTTGGTGGTCACTACCAGTTAATGGATCTTCCACCCATATTTCCCTCACTGCCTCCCCATCTGACAGCACCAAGTCCAGCGTGTTACCTAGTCATGTTGGCCCACTGACCAGCTGTGTCAGGAGACCATCTTGGATCGCATCCAGGAGCACCTGCGCCCTGGCACTGGAGGTGGCAGGGGTGCTCCAATCTATGCCCAGCAGATTGAAATCCCCAACAATCACCACACTCCCCTTGCTACACACCCTCCTTCTTTGCTCTGCTAACTCCCTGTCCAGTTCTACTGATTGGGCTGGTGGTCTGTACACCACCCCAGCCTCAGCTTTCACCCTTGGAGTCCAGAAGCTATCCAGTGCCTCTGTCCTCCCTTCCTATTCACTTGTTCTCAGAATATGTGATTATGAGATTATAACCCACACCCTGTTGTCATGTATTGTTTACAAGATTCCTGATTCACAAGCATTTTGATCAGTGCAAGGGACTTGTGGCTGAGGGTTTGATGTAAGGGTGACTTGCATCAAACCTTGCAGCAAGTGCTTTTCAGGAACAATGCCTGCCGCAGACCCTTGCTGCAACTCCCTTGCACCAAATGCAACAAGTTAGACTAGCTCCTCCCGGTTTAACTTTGCACCATTCCATTGGGGGACCCATATTATGGGACTTGTGCAAAAGATTTGGTGAAAACTGCCATAAAGTGGTGAAACTGTCACAACTGTACCAGCCCTTTGTGAATTGGGCTGCATTGTGCCAAATGGCTTTCATGAAGTTGTGCCAACACTGCAGATGACGAGGACTTATCAACCTTCGTGAATCGGGCCCAGAGTTTCTAAATGGAATTTCACCACTGGAAATAAAGAACAAAATTACTTTGGTTATAGTGATAAAACACTATGATACTACTAATGGTCAAGAGACAAAATCCTTTTTCCACTCCCTTCCTGGATGATATGTTTCTGTATTATGTGTCCTGTTCCTCATCCCCCAGGTCTTTACTTGAAATGATCTTCAGCTCAGTGTGTTTATCCAAGTCACCAATTTTAAATAAATTAAAGGAGGTTCTGCCTGCCTTTTTCTGGTGTTTGTCCAAGTGAAAATTGAAATTCTGTGGCTATTTTTTGAAAGAGTAGGTAA
This sequence comes from Neoceratodus forsteri, assembly GCA_016271365.2. Classification (NCBI taxonomy): domain Eukaryota; kingdom Metazoa; phylum Chordata; order Ceratodontiformes; family Ceratodontidae; genus Neoceratodus; species Neoceratodus forsteri. The sequence continues at coordinate 966,548,650 of CM057449.1, forward strand.
TGATTATGGTACCCTGGCCAGAGTTAAATTGCAAAAATTAACAAAGAATTCAGTTTTCTGCTTGACCATGACAGTCTGTGCCTAAAAAAGCATCTGTATTTGGAGGAACGTTTCTGAAAGGCTTGTACTATCTGGAAGCAACATTCTTTGGCCTGGATTTTCAAAATGGTTAGCTGTAGGGTGATCAGATACTTTGCAACCAAATCCAATGATCCGCTTTTTGAATTTTTGGATCATCCTAGTCCGAAATCTAATTCCAATCTGAGTACTTCAAATTTCAATTTCATCTGCGTATTTCAGATTTCAGAATCTCGAATCTGATCAGAATCCTATTGGTAGTATTTAGGAGTTTTGTCTACGAGATCTGAAAATCCATAAATTTAGGATTGGAATCTGATGTATAAGAATCCAAAAATCACAATCCGAACAAATGCAAGATGCACCTACATTTGTATCTGATCTAATCCAGCCATTTCTGCCCTCCCAATTTTCAAAGATTACCATCTTTTTGCAACACAAACAGTCATGCTTTCTGGTCTAATAACGATACCAATCAGTCTTTGCATCATTTTTTGTTGACAATACAGCTGTTTGAGGGAACCAAATACATCCAAAGTTCAGGGGCCTGATTTTCAATGGAATCAAGGAAACAGATGTGCGTAGGCAGAGATGGAATCTGGTGCCGGGAAGGAGCTACAAACTCCCCAAGCTAAAGGGAACAAAATTAGGTAAATTGGGTACTCACATAGCAGATGTAGTTAATGAATGAGGCGCTGACATAGGAATTAGGTGAAAATCTTCTTCTGTGTATTCAAAGCTACACAGCATATAAGGCAAGTGAACAGGTCAGTGACCACAAGACATCCTGGCAGTTTGCACCATGAAGCTTTCATCAGGGGCAGTGTCTAGTGGTGATTAACTGCAACCTCATAAAATACCACCAGTCTAATTAATGTAACTGTGACTGATTAGGTGATTGCTTGCATCATATTGTTGAGACCTAGGTGTTCAGTGGGGGTTGACAGTAATACTATAGTACAATGCAAATTCAGATTACAAGTAAACATATAATAGTAAGCAATAACACAAGATGGGGAGTGGTTTATTCCTGGATAAACTTATGCCGGGGGGCATAGTGAGGCATGAGGCTGCAGGCCAAGTGCCTTGCTGCCCCTAGGCATGCATTCATCCAGAATAAACCACAACCCAGAGTGTGTTATTGCACTTATAAGATGGGTATCTGTTTGAAAAAAAAGGAAGAGAGCACAAATAAAATTAATTTTCAAGGAAAAAAATAGAAATTTATTGAGCTATTCTCCACAAGAAAAATAGTTCCTAGCTTGGATTACTTTTGGGTTGGACAAAATAACAAACGCATGAAATTCTACGTTGCAATGTGTTTGCAGGTTTCGGCTAGCAGTTGTACTTTTCTCTTTGGTTTTTGTTTTTGTTTCTTTCAATAGTTTTATTTGTTCTTGCCAGCGTGAAGTGAATGGTGGCTGTTTACCCTCGTGCCAGGCTGCCACAGAGCTTTCATGCTCTAAAGTGGTCCATCTCTCACATCAGTTTTGAGCTGCATTTTATTTTCACAGCTTTGAAGGGAAAGAGTGTTTCTATCATTTCTGTGCAGCGGAATGTGTGAACCTGTACATGTAAAGGTTGGTTGTTTAAATGAGCTAACCACTGGTAAAGGACTGTGGTTTTAGCTAGGAGACTAGAGGAGGATGGCATAGGGAAGATCTGATTTGTCATGCTGCTTAAAACAATTAAAGAAATGCTTGTTCTTTGGTTGAGCGGGACTTACAGAGTCTGATAGCTGACCGAGAAGCAGGATGTGGAGGGTGGTGGTGAAGAAAAAATTACTCACCTTAGTAATTGTGTTTCTTCTAATGGAGTCTTGCATTCTGACATATGCAGTTAGCCCCAGCACTTGAACTGCTCCGAGAGTTAAAGGGTTAACTCTGCAGAAAGCTTAGAACGTTGAGCTCGAGCTCGGTTTCAAACTCTGTCTGCAGCACTTCAAAGTGTAACCATCTGTATTCTTACAGCTATTACTAACTAACTACACTTCTTTAAAGTGGAAATTGTAAAAGAACATAGCCAACAGGCAACAAATGTTTTGCTTCCCCAAAAGACTCAAGTCGAGAACCAAAATAATAAACATGACAGTGAACCAACATATAGCTACCAGAAACAATATATCAATAACCTACTCCCCCATTTCTAGAAAGGAGGAGGTTGGCACACCCTGAGGTGCTACACTGTACCTGCCAGCCCACTTCCCAAAAATCAGGTTCTGAGAGGGAAGGTATAGAGAAGTCAAGAATACAGCAAGATTCCATTAGAAAAACACAGTTACTAAGGTGAGTAATTTTCTTAAACAACATGAAGTCTTGCTGTATTCGGACACTCTGCAGACTACCAAGCAGTACCACTATGGAGGGGGTACTGAGGCCTATTTTGGGAATAAGCTCTGCAGTACTGTTGTTCAAACCGAGCATCACTCCTAGCCTGGATATCCAGAGAGTAATGCCTCATGAAAGTATGGATAGTTTTTCCAAGTGGCATGCTTTGCATCTCTAATAAAGGAGTATGTCATAGCAGCCAGGGAAGCAGCTGTACACCTAAGTCGAATGAGCCCTCAGGCCTGAGGGAGGTATCTTACCAGCTTTTCATAGCATGAATTGAATACAAGAAACAATCCACCAAGGCAGTGTTCTCTCTAGTTGTCATTACCTTTTCCCACTTCACCATAAGTGAGAAACACTGGGGACATGTCATGCCTAAGTGCCTTAGTATGCTCAATGTAGTAGCTAGTGCCCTCTTAACATCCAAACTATGGATCTTTCTTCTTCTGAAGAAGAAATGATCAGTGAAGAAACATAGGAAGAGACATGGACTGGTTCAGATGAAATCTGAGATCACTTTGGGTAAGAACCCCAATTGGTTTTATGACCACTTTATCTCCATAGAATAGAGATAAAATCTGGCTCTACTGACAGAGCTTGTAATTCACTAATACGCCATAGCAGAAGTGATAGCTACCAGAAACACAGTTTTCCAAGTCAAATACTTGAGTTTGGCTGAAGCCAAGGGCTCAAAAGGGGGTTGCATGAGCTGAGCAATGCAAACATTAAGATCCCAATCAGAGGTAGGGTCCCTATATGGAGTGTTGGTATGAACCAAACCTTTAAAGAATTTACAGAAGACAGGATGAAATGCCAAAGAGATAGCTTTCCCTGCTGACAGGAATGCAGATGCAGCTGCTAAATTAACTTTTAAAGTGGTTGGCCTGAGGCCTAGGCCATTAAGATTAACCATGTAATCCAGAACTGTAGCCAGATCAGCAGTATCAGGTAATACAGCCTTACTGGAACACCAAATGCTGAATCTCTTCCATTTGGAATTATAAGTTTTTCTGGTGGTAGGTTTTCGAGAGGCTTTGAGAATATCCAGCACCCCCTGAGACAGGTGCAGACCTGCATACTGTAACTCTTCAAGAGCCAGGCCTTGAGGTTATAAGACTGAAGGTTGGGGTACCAGATTCTTCCCTGAGAGGAGGTTAACAGTTTGTGCCTCTTGGGAAGAGATAGGGGAAGATGGACTGCTAGAGACATCAACAGGGCATACCAAGGCTGTCTGGCCCAGTCTGGTGCAATCAGGATCACCTTGCATGGGTGTGACCTGATCTTGACCAGGACTTTGAATAACAGGGGAAAAGGGGAAAGGCATAAAATTTGCCCCCAATCCAGAAACAAGAGCATCCAGGGAACTGTGCCCATGACTGGAGGTCTGCAACAGAAGAGAGGAACTTGATGATTGTCTGGGGCTGCAAAGAGATCTGTCTCTGGAATGCCCCACCTGGAGAAGACTACTTTTAATATGAAGGGGTCCAGGGACCATTCCTGATGGCCCTGAGAGATCCTGCTCAGGGCATCTGCTAGCACATTGTCCTTCCCAGGTAGATGGACTGCTGCTAGGGATGCTTACAGGGAATAAGTCAGAGACCATATTTTTATGGCTTCCATGCACAAGGCCATAGACTGAGTGCCTCCCTGCTTGTTGATGTGCCACATGGTGGTGGTGGTGTCTGTCCTAACCTGAACTACTTCATTCCTTACTGAGTCTGAGAAAGCTTGGAGAGCCAAGAATACTGCCCTGAGTTCCAGAAGATTGATATGAAGTATAGACTCCTGAGATGACCACACACCTTGTGCTGTGAGGGCTCCTAAGTGGGCTCCCCAGCCCAGGAGAGAGGCATCTGTGGTTAGTACCACTGAATGAGTCTGACTAATGAAAGGGGCTCCTTGCCTGAGATTTTTCTGATCCAACCACCATTGGAGAGCTTGGACTAGAGTCTGAGTCACTGGAATCAAATGGTTTGACTACCCTACCAAATGTGCACTTATGCTACTCACCCATTCCGGCACTCCCCCCAGCAACTCCAACCCCTCATCTTCCCCAACTTACCTTTTCCCTCCCTGCCCCCCCTGTCCTAGTCCCACCCCTACCCCTCTTTTCCCTTGGGGCCAACTTCCCTTCCTGCTTTCTTCACCCTCACCTTCCTCCCCCACGCCCTCCTGACAAGGCGAAGCCAGAGTTTCCACTTGCAGTACACCTATTTTACCCACCTCCCCTTACACTGATTACCTACCCCCTTCTCATTTTTACCTCTGCTTCAGCCATGACTCTGTCTGTGTGTCAAGTTTCACATCCTATCTCCAGGTCCTCTGTTAAGTCCTAGTGCTTTTGACTTCTGTCTTACGCTCATTGGTAAAACTGTGCTTTATGCTTGTACATTTGTATTTTCTTCCTGACATGGAACCTTTGTAAATGAGATGGTAGCTCAAAGGTTGCAATCTGAGAATTCAATAAAATAAAAATAAAATAAAATTTGGTTAGAGGATCTTTTTTTCTGGGACCAAAAAGACCTCACATGGAACTGAATGTCCCTCATTTGGAATATGACTCCCTGTACCACAGCAGTGAAAGCTGCCATGTGGCCCATGAGCTGAAAAACATGTCTTGCTGGTTAGAACACCAGAAGGTGGAAAGAGGAGGCAAGATCTGTAAGGGCCTTCACCCTTACCAAGGGAAGAAAAGCCTTTGCCTGCATGGTATCCAACTCTACCCCTATGAAGGTGAGAAGTTGTACTGGTTAGAGAACAGACTTTGGTAGGTTGAGAAGAAAACCTAGAGAAGTGAGCAGCTGTTGAGTAACTTGTAGATGTACTTTCAGGAAAAACCAATAAACTCGAAGTCTGCTGTAGCTTCTCAAATTATTTTCATTTATTTCAAAACAACACCCCTACGTTTCGATGCTAAGAGCTTGATCACAGGGCTTCTTTGTCTATGTAAAAATCAATTTACACATTATTGTACTTATATCAACTCTCCAAATGGTATGTAAATTGAATATACATAAGGTTATAATGCATATTATCTACCTTCAAAATAAACGTTCTATGTATATAAACACTTTGCACTTGGCTTTCAAAAATCGCTCTTCTCCTGACAAAGAATACAATTTTGTCATTTAATAATGTATTTAAACATCCAAAATCAAAAGCCATGCCAGAATGTAACATAAGTATTTAAACTTAATGTCCCAATAACTTCGCACATACCTTGGGAAGCTTAACAACTAAGTACTTGACTTGTTTATACTTTAAATCATTCTGAAAAAAACATACGAAATAATCACTTTTAAATTCAATATCATATCATTTCAAATGACGTTAGATTATGTTGTCAAATATATATATTCATTTAGGAAAAACTCACCCTCCTTTCTTAATATTTGTCCAACAAACTAGATAAGAACCCAGTACATGTTTAAAAGTACTCCGTGGCATTTAAATATAGCTCAACTATGGCGTCTAACACCAGAAAACGCTAAAACGCTACTGTGCATTCCTAGGTTGCTGTTCTCTCTTGAACAGCTGATTTTCCGATGGGAGTGGCGTCATCACATCCTGAAACTCTAGCCTCCTACGCGAAATTTTGTAACAACAACACTGCGTTCCCAAAACATGGGAAGCGCCATGGTATCCTCAGGCTGCTCCTATTATGGCAAAGGCTTATTCTTTGGGTGTTCCTCCATATTAAAACTTCGATGTTTGACACCAATCGAGAACCAACATTCTCAGGAAACATAAAGGTGGCAGCTGATTAATTTGACCAACATATATCCTATTTTTTAATGATATTGGACTTTAAATAAGCTGAGACATTAACAACTAAGCAAACAAGGTTGTGGTTACTTAAATCAATATTTTTAACATCTAAACAAACCAACACAATGATGGATTTTAATATGACTAATAAACAAATCTTTATGACTGAACACTCTACATACATTTTATATGTGCTCTAGGACACTCCAGCATTTCCAAGTAAATACAACACCATTAAAATGTATCAAACTTATTATTTCTAACTAATTTATCTATTGTTTATAGATAACAATCAATGTCTATACTTCAAAAATGCTTTAATGATGAAATTAAACTATAAAAACGCTACAATTACAATCAATATTCATACCAATGTTAGGATCGAAGTTTTCAAGTTAAATATCCACTTCATTTCTATTTTATCTAACAATTTTTATAATTTCCACCCCTAAGGGGTTGTTTCACCACCTCCAAACCCCAGAACCTCAGAGATGCTCCTGTGTGTGCTGCCTCATTAAAATGTGTAGCTACTGGAGATTTTTCATTTTTATTTCTTATATCACTTTTGTGTTCTCCTATCCTTAATTTTAAAGCTCTTTTTGTCTGTCCTACATATAATCTGTCACAAGGACATTGTAGTACATATATAACACCTTCAGTGTTACAGTCAATGTGATCCTTAATATAAAATTCCTCATTATAATGTGGATGCTTAAATAAGTTTTTTACTAGTGTTATTGCACACTGCACATTTACCACACCTAGTCATCCCCGGTTGTAGTGGTCCCAGCAGTAATTGTACTTTATTTGGAATTTGACGTTCAAACTGAGAATGTACCAATCTATCTTTTAGATTTTTTACTTTTTTAGATACTATTATAGGTTTTAATTGTAAAGAATGAATGTTTAAATTATCCATGGCTACTAAATGCCAATGTTTATTAATAATTTTTCTAATTTCAGTCATCTTATGGTTATATTTCGTGGCAAAAACTAGTCTGTCCTTCTTAAGATTCTGCTTCTTATTTAAAAGTTGTTCACGTGTTGTTTTTTCAATTTTATTACTTGCTTGGTCTAAAACTTTTTTAGGATAGCCCCTCTTTTGAAATCTATTCAACATATTTGGTTTTTGTATTACGCAATCACTATTCTCTTTGCAATTACGCTAACCCTTACTAGTTGAGAATAAGGAATACTGTTTTCATTTGGATTCATGATAACTTGTACTATGTAATAAAGTGTTTCTATCTGTGACTTTTCCTGAATAATGATGTGCTGTATACAGAATCTATTATTTTGATTTGTAGATCTAGGAATGGAATTATAGTCTTATTATAATTTAAAGTAAACTCTAAATTTGTATCAAATTATTTAATAATTCATTAAAAGACCTCAATTCCTGTTCAGTCCCGTCCATAAACAAAATATGTCATCTATAAAACGCTTCCAGAATTTTATGTGATTTTGTAGATGTTTTTATCCGAGTTGAATACAAATTCTTCTTCAAAATAATCATATAGAATTAGCATAGCTAGAAGCCATCTGCTCCCCATAGCTAGTCCCTTTATCCTGTTGGTAAAATTCACCATCAAATTCAAAATAATTGTTTCTCAAAATAAATGTTGCTAATTCTTGTAACAAAATAGACCTAGGAATGTATACCTCTGGTCGTTTTTCAAAACTTTACCCATATTTATGACTCCTCTCTATGTGGGATGAGATATAGATCTTTTACATCCCAGGTAACCAAAATATATTCTTCCAAATTATTTTCATTCAACACTATCTCTAATTTTTTAATTAAATCTGTGAGTCTTATATATGATTCACTTTTTCTATTAGTGGTTGTAAATAATAGTTAACATATTTTGAAACGGATCAAAAACTGAATCAATTCCATAAGAATTGGCCTACCTGGAGGATCTGACATATTTTATGAATTTTCGATTATAGAATAAATGCATAGAATTCTTGGAAATTCTATTAACAGTATTCTCATTTCCCAATCTTGCAACCAGTTAAAGACAAATTCAGCTAATAGTTCCTTAATTTACTCTGAATAGATAACGTGGGATCACCCTTCAAAATTGAATAATTAACCCTATTTTCTAATAATTTTAAACACATAGATCTATATTGTTCTCTATCTTGAATAACAATCCCACCCCCTTGTCCGCCTGTTTGATAATTATCCCAGTGTCTTTACTCAATTGGTTTAAAGCCATTCTTTGTTCCTTATTAAGATTGTGATAGGGAGGCCACAGGGAGGTTTTATCTTTAAATAGAGCCAATATTTCCTTCTCTTTAAATTTCAGGGATACACATTTAGAATGGCACGGACTTACTCTCACACAGTATTTAGAGCACAACAGAATCCCAAGAGGTTTAAGAGTTACAGTAGAACCTAATAGGCATTAATACTTCAAAATTATATACAAAATGGGCTGGAATTAGAAATAGGGCCAGTTGTGACTTTATGTATTCCTAATAGAGGCCATTATAGATGAGAGAACATCTTTAGCAGAAGAAATCCAGAGAAATCAAAATTTATTGAAACAACAATTAGTATTAGATGGAGTATACTTCTTCATTAGAAGATTTAAAGCAAAATAACTGATTATGAAAGTAAATTAAAGCAACAAAAATCAGGAAATTCATCAGGGACAAAAATGATTATAAAGATAATAAAGTATATATATACAAACAATTTATGAAAACAAAGATATAGCTATAATTTGGAGAGTGGTACAGATAGTGACAATAGTTATACAGTAGAATCATCTACAGTCAGAGAGGATAATACAGGGACAGGAGAGTCCATGCCATCTAGCGCTGCATCAGAAAATCTATCACATAGATATGATTTGAGAACTACTAATATGAATCAACAATATTCAAGAGCCCAAGGGGTTTCGGGAGGCAGAAGGGAGGGAAGAGGCGGAGGAACAGGTGGAAGAATAATAAGGACAACAAGTATGGACAGGAGATTTACCAGAGAGATGCAGAAGTAATTCCAATATTTAATTTGAGTAAAAGGAATTTAATGAAGCAGAATCCAGTGTATTGAGACTTGGATTAAGTTTTGCACCATCAACCAGTTAATTTGTTCGATTTATTGAGATTTACAAGGGTTTTTAGAAATTTGAGAATTAAAAATCTGTTTGGAAAAAAATATTTCAATGAGTGAGAGCGGAAATTAAAACAAACCTTAAATATCAAATCGAATTTTAGTCCCCAGTAGACAAAAATCATGGAATAGAATGTTTTGCACATTAGTAGAAGGAAATATTGGCTCTATTTAAATAAAACCTCCTGTGGCCTCCCTATCACAATCTTAATAAGGAACAAAGAATGGCTTTAAACCAATTGAGTAAAGACACTGGGATAATTATCAAACAGGCGGACAAGGGGGGTGGGATTGTTATTCAAGATAGAGAACAATATAGATCTACGTGTTTAAAATTATTAGAAAATAGGGTTAATTATTCAATTTTGAAGGGTGATCCCACGTTATCTATTCAGAGTAAATTAAGGGAACTATTAGCTGAATTTGTAGATCGTAACTGGTTGCAAGATTGGGAAATGAGAATACTGTTAATAGAATTTCCAAGAATTCCTACATTTTATTCTATACCGAAAATTCATAAAAATATGTCAGATCCTCCAGGTAGGCCAATTGTATCAGGAATTGATTCAGTTTTTGATCCGGTTTCAAAATATGTTAACTATTATTTACAATCACTAATAGAAAAAAGTGAATCATATATACAAGACTCCACAGATTTAATTAAAAAATTAGAGATAGTGTTGAATGAAAATAATTTGGAAGAATATATTTTGGTTACCTGGGATGTAAAAGATCTATATACATCTATCCCACATAGAGAGGGAGTCATAAATATGGGTAAAGTTTTGAAAAAATGACCAGAGGGTACACTTTCTAGGTCTATTTTGTTACAAGAATTAGCAACATTTATTTTGAGAAACAATTATTTTGAATTTGATGGTGAATTTTACCAACAGGATAAAGGGACAGCTATGGGGAGCACGATGGCTCCTAGCTATGCTAATTCTTATACGATTATTTTTGAAGAAGAATTAGTATTCAACTCTGATAAAAACACCTACAAAAATCACATAAAATTCTGGAAGCGTTTTATAGATGACATATTTTGTTTATGGACGGGGACTGGACAGGAATTGAGGTCTTTTAATGAATTATTAAATAATTTCGATACAAATTTAGAGTTTACTTTAAATTATAATAAGACTATAATTCCATTCCTAGATCTACAAATCAAAATAATAGATTCTGTATATAGCACATCATTATTCAGGAAAGTCACAGATAGAAACACTTTATTACATAGTACAAGTTATCATGAATCCAAATGAAAAAACAGTATTCCTTATTCTCAACTAGTAAGGGTTAAGCGTAATTGCAAAGAGAATAGTGATTATGTAATACAAAAACAAGATATGTTGAATAGATTTCAAAAGAGGGCTATCCTAAAAAGTTTTAGACCAAGCAAGTAATAAAATTGAAAAAAAACAACACGTGAACAACTTTTAAATAAGAAGCAGAATCTTAAGAAGGACAGACTAGTTTTGCCAAAATATAACCATAAGATGACTGAAATTAGAAAAATTATTAATAAACATTGGCATTTAGTAGCCATGGATAATTTAAACATTCATTCTTTACAATTAAAACCTATAATAGTATCTAAAAAAGTAAAAAATCTAAAAGATAGATTGGTACATTCTCAGTTTGAACTTCAAATTCCAAATAAAGTACAATTACTGCTGGGACCACTACAACCGGGGATGACTAGGTGTGGTAAATGTGCAGTGTGCAATAACACTAGTAAAAAAACTTCATTTAAGCATCCACATTATAATGAGGAATTTTATATTAAGGATCACATTGACTGTAACACTGAAGGTGTTATATATGTACTACAATGTCCTTGTGACAGATTATATATAGGACAGACAAAAGAGCTTTAAAATTAAGGATAGGAGAACACAAAAGTGATATAAGAAATAAAATGAAAAATCTCCAGTAGCTACACATTTTAATGAGGCAGCACACAGGAGCATCTCTGAGGTTCTGGGGTTTGGAGGTGGTGAAACAACCTCTTAGGTGGAAATTATAAAAATTGTTAGATAAAATAGAAATGAAGTGGATATTTAACTTGAAAACTTTCGATCCTAACATTGGTATGAATATTGATTGTAATTGGCAAGCATGCTTATAGTTTAATTTCATCATTAAAGCATTTTTGAAGTATAGACATTGATTGTTATCTATAAACAATAGATAAATTAGTTAGAAATAATAAGTTTGATACATTTTAATGGTGTTGTATTTACTTGGAAATGCTGGAGTGTCCTAGAGCACATATAAAATGTATGTAGAGTGTTCAGTCATAAGATTTGTTTATTAGTCATATTAAAATCCATCATTGTGTTGGTTTGTTTAGATGTTAAAATATTGATTTAAGTAACCACAACCTTGTTTGCTTAGGTTGTTAATGTCTCAGCGCTATTTAAAGTCCAATATCATTAAAAATAGGATATATGTTGGTCAAATTAATCAGCTGCCACCCTTATGTTTCCTGAGAAATGTTGGTTCTCGATTGGTGTCAAACATCGAGTTTTAATATGGAGTGAACACCCAAAGAATAAGCCTTGCCATAATAGGAGACCGCGCGCTTTCCCATGTTTTGGGAATGTGTGTTAAGTTGCTAAGCAACGCTCTCGCGAGAGGCGAGAGTTTCAGGATGTGATGACGTCACTCCCACGGGAAAATCAGGCTGTTCAAGAGGAACAGCAACCTAGGAATGCACAGTAGCGTTTAGCGCTTTCAGCATTAGACGCTATAGTTGACGAGTTATATTTAAATGCCACGGAGTACTTTAAACATATACTGGTTCTTATCTAGTTTGTTGGACAAATATTAAGAAAGGAGGTGAGTTTTCCTAAATGAATATATATATTTGACAACATAATCTAACGTCATTTGAAATGATATGATATTGAATTTAAAAGTGATTATTTCGTATGTTTTTTTCAGAATGATTTAAAGTATAAACAAGTCAAGTACTTCATTGTTAAGCTTCCTAAGGTATGCGAGTTATTGGGACATTAAGTTTAAATACTTATGTTACATTCTGGCATGGCTTTGATTTTGGGTGTTTAAATACATTATTAAATGACAAAATTGTATTCTTTGTCAGGGAGAAGAGCGATTTTGAAAGCCAAGTGCAAAGTGTTTATATACATAGAACATTTATTTTGAAGGTAGATAATATGCATTATAACCTTATGTATATTCAATTTACATACCATTTGGAGAGTTGATATAAGTACAATAATATGTAAATTTATTTTTACATAGACAAAGAAGCCCGTGATCAAGCTCTTAGCAGCGAAAGCGAGGTGTTGTTTTGAAATAAATGAAAATAATTTGAGAAGCTACAGCACTCCGAGTTTATTGGTTTTCCTGAAGGTTTCTACACCCTTCGGAGTTTGGAATCATTCTTTACAAGAATATTATCATTTCCCAGATACGAGTTGTTATTGTTAACTTGTAGATGTAAGTTGACCTGTTCTGGAGACTGCCCTACAATGAGACAGTCGTCCAGGTATGGAAATATGGAGATCCCCCTGTCTTCTGAGGAAGACCACTGCTGCTGCTAGGCACTTTGTGAACACCCTTGGAGCTGATGTTAGGCCAAAGGGCATTGCTCTGAACTGATAATGGCCTGAAGGCAATTCAAACCTGAGGTACTTTCTGTGGGAGCACCTGATAGGGATGTGAAAGTAGGCATCCTTGAGGTCCAGGGAAGCTAGCTAATCTCCTGGCCTTAGAGAGGGGAAGAATTACTCCCAGAGTCACCATCTTGAACTTTGGTTTGAGGATGTGTTTGTTTAGGTATCTGAGGTCTAGGATGGGCCATCACTCCTCTGTCTTTTTTGGGGTAAGGAAATATCTGGAATACAGACCTTTGCCCCTGTGTTGAGTAGGAACTCTCTCCACAACCCTGAGGACTAATACAGAGGAAACCTCTTCTTCTAAAGCAGTGGTCTTGAAAAAATTTGCTGGTGGAAAGGATTTGGCCCTCAGTTTGGGGAATTTTTCAAAACTGAGGGCCAGCCCCTGGCTTACTACCTCCAGGACCCACCAGTCTGAGGTAACAGACTTCCAGGCCTGGAAGTAGTAAGCCAGCCTGCCTCCTACTGGAGTTGGGGAGTCGACCTGGGCTGACACCTCAGGGTGTCTGCTTGGCAGGAGCCTTAGGCTGGGAGGAGAAAGGAGCCCTGCTCATCCCCCTTCTGCCTCTCCCTCTAAAGACCCCCTCTGTGAAAAGGAAGAGGAGGTCTGTGCTTGGTAGAAAGGCCTCTGATAAGGCCTACCCCTGCCCCCTAGCATGCTGCTTCTGAGGAGTTGCCTGCCTTTCCTTGGCCTGTGCACTCCTGTAAGTGGTCCAGTACTCATCCATTTTCTTCATGTAATTCTCTGCTCCTCCCCAAACAGAGAATTACCCACCTGATGAAATCCATAGCCTTAGCCTGAGTGTCCTGTGAAAGACTAGTACATCTGAGCCAAGCCAACCTCCTGAGAGACACAGATGTAGCCATAACTCATGATGCCACATCATTTGGGTCCACAGCAGAATGGAATTGCAATTTGGATGCCTCAATCCCATCAGCAGCCACCTCCTCCAGCTCCTTGGCTAGCTGGGGGAGATCTGTTTATCCAGCTCCAGAACAGTATCCCATCTAGACTTCTGGTATCTGGCTGTGTAGGCCATATTAGCCTGCCTGAGTCCCAAGCATGATGCAAGTACTGTTTCTTGGCCATAGCATCAACCTTCCTAGAGTTTTTATCTGGGGGGGGGGTGAAGCCAGGGTATGTTAGCCTTGTCACAGGCTGCAGCATGCACTACCCTAACATGGCTACATTGTTTTATACAAAAACTCTGTGCCAGAGCCAGTATATACCTCCTGTCCATCCTTTAATCTACTGGAGGTAAAAATTTGGAGTTTGTAAGATTTTATGTGTCTGTTTCCCTAAGGATATATGAATGGGAATAGACAACCTTTTGGACTCTGATGTCCATCATTTCCACAAAGTCAGGCTCTTCTTGTTCCTCAACAGCTTCCACTAATGGAAGCTCGAGTGTATCAACCACCTTCTTGTAAAACAAGTAGTGGGCTGGGGACTCAGAAAGCCTGGGAGGGGAAACATTGGAAGGCCTGTCTGGGGAGACGACCGGTTCAATGGTCTCATCCAGATCTTTATCACTGATATTATCATCTTCTTCTTCATCTCCTTCCCATTCTAGTTCATAATACTCATCCATAATGTATTCCGGAACCAGGGGATCCAACTGAACCGAGCGCCTACCGAGAGGCGCCAGATCGGACGGTACCGGACGAAGTGATTCCACTATGATAATCGCTCTGGCTATCTCTTCGGCAGTTAGAGTATGCGGTTCTGGATCCAAACCGGCCGATTTTCTTTTTCGTTTTGTTGGAACCAACCCCTCGGGGTTGGATCTCCTTTTGCCCGAGGGTGTATAGCCCAGGTCAGCGGGCACCCCTCAGGTTCGGTAGGAACCAAACCAGGCTGGTCATCCAGATTAGCGGACTTCTCGGCCTCCCTTTCCCTAAGCCTACCCAACCTCTTTTCTAGGGTGGCTTTAGGGAAATTCTTACAAATTTGGCAGTCTGAATCGAGATGGTCAAACCCCAGACAATAAACAAAAGTGGTGTAATGGTCTGCCTTAGCAAAGGCATCCCACTCACCACAATGTTGAAACCAATCAATAGACCTGGTCTTTTTCTTGGGTTTCTTACACAACCAGGCTACAAAACTTACCCTTTACAGCTTTTTTTTTTGCCAGGTAAGACTCTCCTATCAGTTACCAATCATGTTACTGGTCTTGGAAAAAAATGTGTAAAATCACATTTTTTAAACCAATAGAACGGTACTTCACACTACAGAAAAATAAAGAAAAACCTTAACACAGTCAGTTCCTAACCGGACAGATCCAGAGGTTTTACAATTTCCACACAAACACAATAATGTTTCCTATGATTCACTACCTACAACACTTACTGTACACTGAGACGGGATCTGAAACTGAATAATGACAAAATCGGTTATAAAACCGACGGATTCTGGACCAAACCGACTGAAGCGAAGGAACAAACTCTGGAGCGACTGTTCAGTTAGGTGGAGTAAAGAATCTGATGGTTACACTTTGAAGTGCTGCAGACAGAGTTTGAAACCAAGCTCGAGCTCAACGTTCTATGCTCTCTGCATAGAGCTAACCCTTTCCTCTCCAGACCAGTTCAAGTGCTGGGGATAACTGCATATGTCAGAATACAGCAAGACTTCATGTTGTTTGAACATGTGGTTTTATGTGTTGAAAAACATTTAAAAAACTGCTGGCATGACTGCAGCGGGGTTACGGAGGTAGAGTGAATAACTGATCTGTTCTTTTAGGCTTTGCTGTTCGTGCTGGTTGGGGATATGTTGAGATCTTACCAGTTGCACTGAAAAGTGGCTGGCAGGGTAGCAGAAGGATATCTCATAGAAACATAGACTTTAATGGCAGATAAGGACCATTTGGCCCACCTAGTCTGCCCATTTCCCTACCTATTGGATAAGCTGCAGATCCTAGTTAACCAACAATCTACTTTCTCCTATATCCCACTATAATTGCCTAATGTCTGTCCCATGCAATCTTGAATTCCCTCACTGTTTTTGACCCCACTACCTCTTCAGGAAGGCCATTCCATGTGTCCACCACCCTCTCTCTGAAAAAAATACTTCCTCGTGTTGCCCCTGTCTCTACGTTACTGAGTCACTGGTGCTAAGTCTTGTTTTTTGCCATGGTATATCTTAAATAAAAGACATACCTGGAAGGGCTGTTAGCCAATCAAATTTCTCCATGGTCTTTATCCATAAGCATGTATAGAAATTCATGTTAATTCATAGAAGAAACTGCAAAATCCATACAGTCATGCAAAAATGTCCAAAATCCATTTACAACAATCCATAAACATAAACAGTTAATACTGTGGATAAGTCCTCTGAGAAATTTAAGTGAAGTCCATAACAGATAGAGGCAGATGGGCTGCAATCTCCCTACTTACAGCAAAAATTCCAAACATGGACCGAGGGAGAATCAGCTTACCCTGGGCCCAGTTAGAACAGAGAGAAAAGATGGTCACTGTTTATGTTTATGGATTGTTGTAAACGGATTTTGGACTCACATTCTACTATGTGTTACTGTCACTCCCACCCCCAAAAAAAACTCCTAAGTCTCAGCAATATGATATAAGCAATCACCTAATCAGGAATGCCTGTATTAATTAGACTGGTGGTATTTAAGGGGGGTTAATCACCACTAGGACACCGCCCCATGATGAAGACTACGGTCATAGCACTGGGACATCTTGTGGTCACTGACTTGTTCACCTCCCTCATAGGTCATGTAGTTTTGAATGCACATTACAAGAAGTTTTCACATGATTCCTGGGTCAGCCCTCTCATTCATTGACTATATTTGCTCTGTGAGAGCCCAGCTGACCTAGTTTTCTTCTGATTTTCAAAGGGCCAGCAATGGTGCAGAGACTAAGTCCTCTGCCACAACCCACTGGTGCAGAAAAATATCTCCACACTGACAGGCTGAGCCGTGAAAAGAGTGTTTGCCGCTAATACCAGGCAAAGCATTTTGGTGCAGCTGAGCATAAAAACAGCGGAAGTTGCTGTAAATCACAGAGTTGGACACAAAATGGCTCTGCATATAAAGTATCAGCATCGACAAATCCTGCAGGTGAACAGAAGCCCCTGTTAGGCATGGTTTGCCACCCATGTGTAGATTTCTGGTTCTTAAAATTGAGCCCCGGTGGTTTGCCAGTTTGGTCGGACATCTAACTTTGAAAATACAGACAGATGGATCTGAGATTGCTTTGTTGGAAACTGTCGCCACTTATATCACAACTAGTCAGTTATTACAGTTTGCAGTGCTAGACTAACCAATGAGGTCCTCATTTTCCAGATTATGACTGTTAACCAACCTTCTTATTGAAAAAGTATTTTCTATATAAATATACTTTTCTAAGTGTAACAGAATTAATGAAAAAATATAGTTAACTTTTGTATCATGTCAGCAGAGTAGTGCTGCAATATTGGCGTTTCTGCTGTAGGGTTAGATTCTAATAGCTATATGGGTAGTTTAGAAAAAAGATAATACTGATATGACCATAAATAGAATTATTAAATGGGTTAAGAAAATCCTGGTTTGTGATTGGCTAAAGCACACTGGCACTGCATGTCAGCCTAATGCCCAGTAAAAATGTACTGGTGGCATATCAATCATATCCACGTGCAGCATTGAAACCTTACATTTTAAATATCCACCATGTTTTGTTTCATTTTTTACTCACTTGGCAGCCTCTGTTCATTTCGTTTCTCTTTTTTCTCTTCCTGAGTAACCTGTGCATCTCTCATTGTCTTAACACTCACCTGAGTAGCTCCAACAATAAAAATGCCCTATCCCAGCCATTCAAAAAAAAAACAGTTTCAATGTTTCTTTCCACTCCGTTAACTGAACCATGCACACACCTCTCACTCATGCCTGACTCACTCATTCAACCATCCATCCACAAAACTACGTTCATTTTCATACTCACAGTGCACCCCTTTTAGCAGTCTGCACTGACTCCCAAATCACTCCACAAATAAATATTAAAAGAAAAAAATTACAAATAGTGTCATAACTTATAATTGTCAAACAAATACTGTGGAGCGGGGAAGAAGGAACGAAAAAAATACAGCTGTCACCAGGTTATGTACCTTACACTGTATGCAGACTACTACAACTACAATGGAACCCCCGATGTCTGTCCGCCAGCTGGACTATTTTTATAGAAAACTACTCATTTGAAATATTAAATGTATTTTTTTAATTCTAAACAAATTTCCACATAAAACCTATTTTCTAAATGCAATAAGAAAGTCCACATTAGACCTTATGCTGCAATATCCAACCTTCCAGAGGCTATGAGGCCCTCTGCCTGCAACATAAAGCCGCACTACACCTTTGGGAAGGCAGTCCTCTCAGCATAAAGCCCACCCTGTAATGTCTTACTGCTTGCTTAAATGAATCTGCCTAGAATCTGTTAGGTCTGATTCTCAAACTCTGTGCAAGCTGCGCCAAAGGCAGCTTGTACCGATCACCCATGTGCCATGGACCTTGGGCCGATTCCCTATTGGCCAGGGTCCTGGAGGCAAGGTCCCATGGCTTGTGGCAACCCTAGCAGTGCACCAAACAGATAGCACACCAGGACAGGTAGCCACAAGCCAGCAGAAATGTGCATAACTACACCTGTGTAGCACCCCCCTCCCGATCACTGGTAACAATATATAAAATTACCCTGGTGGTCTGGTGCCCCCCCCCCGATCCCCGATCATTGTTTAATAAAAAAATATTAGCCCCTCTTCCCTGGTAGTCTGGTGTCCCCATCCCTGATCCCGATCATTGCTAAATAAAAATATTAGCCCTCTTCCCTAGTAGTTCAGTGACCCCCACCCCAATCCCAATCAGTATTGCATTAAATATTGAATTGTCCCTTTTCCTAGTAGTGTCTCCCCACCCCAATCCCAATGACCCCAAAATTACTGTATCAATTAACACCTGGTGGTCAAGTGGGCCGCCACCTGGCAGTGCCCTACCACCCCACTCCCCCAACCAATAAGGGACCCGGAGATTGGCACAGCCTACCTCTCAATACCATGGTCAGCCATCAACTGAGCTCTGAATGAGCATGTACTGTATATAGTACATGCTCAGTGATTGACAGTTCACGGAGTGCGTACTATATACCGTACATGCTCATTCAGAGCTCAGTTGTTGTCTGGTCATGGTGGTGGTGAGGTGGGCTGTGCCTGCTGCCACCTCCCTTATGGGTGGGGGAGCGAGGTGAGGGGACTGCCTGGTGGGGGCCCACTTGACCACCAGGTGTTAATACAATAATTTGGGGGTTATTGGGACAGGGGGCACTAGGCTGCCAGGGAAAAATGTATTTTAGTATTTAATGTAACACCGATCAGGGATCAGAGTGGAGGGCCACTGAACTACTAGGGAAAAGAGCTAATTATCTTTAATGAAACAATAATCAGGGTCATCAGGGAGGGGACGTGCACATTGCCACTACCAGGTCAGCTCCCCAGTGGTGAGATTTCTAAGTACCCTTAGACCAGCCAGTGCTGCTCTAGGGTGCCAGAACTGTCACCGCTAGGAAGTTTATCAATACGATGCAGGGGATTTGGTAGCCTGCATCTTCGAGAACCCCTGGCACACGCCACAGCACAATGTGTGGTGCCAGGGTGGTGCAAGCACTATTGGGTGCAGGTTGCATGTGGTAGATGCAGCCTGGCTTTGTGGTGCTTCGGGACATCACTTGGCACAAGGGGCACTTTGCACCAATCATTTGGACTGAAGCCCTTGTGCCACCCAAAGCTTTGAGAATCATGCCCATTGTTTCTAACCATTAGAACTAAGTCCAGGTGATTCTTGACTTCATTTGACTCCTGCTGCAGTCCAACATGCTGTCTAGGTTCCATATCTATGGTCCATTTCTATATGTGTAGGATGTTGTAGAGCTCATAAAGCCTGTTTCATTCATGTATATGCAGCCACTGCGCTACTAGTATATAATTCATTTCCTATTACAGCACTTTGAGATACTTTGTAAATAAAAGGCACTCTGTAAAATTCATTTCTGGTCTGATTCTATTTGCTACTTGTTCTTTCACAGTGATTGATTGTCTAGCAGTAAGAGGGCAGTTCAGGTAGTAGTTCTGTAAGTCAGGTCAGATACTTTCTTCCTCAGTACTTGCAATAAAACTTACATGCAATGCATAAAAGAGACTTAGAATTAAATGTCAAACACTTGCTTTGTTTGTTTTTTTTTCTCTCTGCTGCCAACTCTACCTCACTAATGTAGCAAATGGTATTAAAAGGTATTATTGGCATGAGACTGCGAGCATAATTCAACAACTTGTTTCTCTGTGTTTCTGCATCCTGTCTAAACATGATGTTTTAGATAAAGTAACTAAAAGTAGGAAAAGGACCTTAGAGAGAAGAAGGGATGAATTATTGAATTCAAATAGAGAGAAAATTACATTAGAGACAGGTCCCATAACTTTTGTGACAGAATATAACAATTGGGCAGCCCAATTAGGCAATGCGGTGCACCGAAATTAGCATTTACTACATACAGATAGTAACCTGAGGGATGCTGTGGGCTGCAACCCCAGGATTACTGTTTCCAGGGGCTCGAGCCTTAAAGACAAATTAGCACACAGTAAAATTGTGCCAGCCGTCAATAAAGGTATATGGTTGGAAATTAAACCGAAGGGTATGTTTAAGTGCCAGAGATGCATTTATTGTAAATACTGCAACACTGGAAGGGGAATTTATACACCAAGGTAGCCATAAATCCTTTGATCTCAGAGAGTTTATAAATTATGATACCACCTTTGTTGTATATGTTGTCTGGTGCCCTTGCAATGTCCACTACATAGGGAGAACTACCACAGCCCTTAAACTGAGAATGCAGGAACATGTAAGGAACATTTTAAATAAAAAATAGACACACCAGTAGGGTTGCATTTGTGTAAGACCACGTTGGTAATCCTGCAGGTCTCACATTTATGGGCATGATTACAGGCCCCAGTGCGTTATGGTGGTGACAGGAGGGTGAATGAATTGTTAAAGGAAGAAAGTGAATGGATTTATAGACTCGAGTGGAAAACCTGACAATCTAAATGCCCAACGGAACCTTAAGCCATTTCTCAGAAAGTAAGGGCTTCATTACGATATGCTATTAAGATTTGAATGAATAATGATTTAAATGTGTTTAATCTGCTTAATATCTTTAATCCAAGAGATAAATGTAGAAAAGAAAAAATCCATTCCTCTGTTTTTCTCCCTTATAGGTCTGTCTGTTTCTAAGAAGCTTTTTGTATCCTTGCAGATCCCTTTCAAATGAACAAGAAAAGATGTGGGGTGATCATATATGAACAGCCTCTTCACTCTTTACAGTGTCCTATATATGGATTTAATTTTGGTCCATTCCTTTAAAGTTTCAAATCTTGTATTCTGTTTAAGTATTGCCTCCATACTGTGTATGATGTGATTTTAATTTTTGACTCCCTGATCCCATTTTTCTTTCTTCCCCTCCTTCCCTTTTTTCCTCCCCTCCTCTTTTCCCTGCTCCCTTTCCCTTCCCCTTGTCCCTTTCCTTGTTTTCCCTCCCTTCCTTTCCTTTCTCCTCTAAACCCCTCCCATCCTATACCCTCCTCCATCCCCATCCCTCTCCTTATTCCCCCTTCCCTTCAAAAATGTTCCCTTAAATCCCCTTTCACCTTCCTGTCCTCTCTGTTCCCCCACTTCCCTCCCTCCACCTCCCTATCCTTCCTCTTCCAGCTTGGCTCTCTCTCCCTCACCTCTTTCTGGCTAAAGAGGCCTAATATTTTACTCTGGTCCTTTAATATGTTTAGACTGAATGAATTACTAGTGATATCTAATTTATTGAAAGTAACAAATGAGTAAATGACTTGAAAATGTTGGAATACATCCATTTATTTATAATTGATTTGGAAATGCTGGTATATATCCACATATTTAAGAATGTATGACGTTATGTACAGCTTTTGTATTTTTATACCTATTTATATGTTTAGCTATTGTGGATGCATTGGGCACTTAATGATGATGTCACTAGGTTTTGTGTATATATTGGTATCAGGGTGTTCCCTGACACAAACCCCATTGAAGGCCTAACTGCCGAGCTGGGTTTATTGTATGTTGACAGCCTAAATTAAATTTTGCACATACAGTGAATTTTGCCTTGTCGACATCTTTTTGTCTGGAGAGCTGGTGCTTTGGATTCCTAGTTATTAAAGTGTGATGGCCAGCAAGGATTGACCCTGACCTTTATATTGTATTGTACCTCTCCACTCCTGCTGTACCATCTCTGATCTGCTTAAGAACAACAGCTTACTGTAAATAAGGTTAAGTGCAGAGGCAAGGGTAAAAAGCTGTTGCCTTGTAGTGCAGTTAAAAAGATACATTTTCTTAAAACAGAGGCCCAAGGCGTTGCTGAGCAGCCAGCATGCAGACAGACATTTCAAGTGCTATCACTGGCTGCCACAAGATAATGAAGGGTGATAGTAGAAACCCTGCGTGAATGTGACATGAGTACACCCCCATAATGCAACGCTCTACATACAGAGACCTTGTTTGCATTATTTGTTATTTGTTTATTGTTATTAACTGAGAAATGTACTGGTCCAGGGACCTATTTTTGGGCTCAGCTTGAGTCATAACAGAGTGAAAGTGAAATGCAAAGAAAATAATTACGACTTAGAGTAACTCGAGAACCTGCAGTCAGGAAGTAAAGGAAACAGCATAAATTATATATTCAGTCAACACTGGAACTGACAACATTTACACCTGATCAACACTGGCATTTACAAAAGCTCAGTGGAAGAGTTGAGATTTGAACAAAAGGTGACATGACTGGAAACGGATGTGATCAGGACAACTATTCCACATTAGGGGAGCTGCCACAGAGAAAGCCCTGTCACCTGTGTTCATATACACATGTTTTTCAGTAAACAGCTGTTGACTGTCAAAATGCAACAGATTTGAAAGGGGAGAGATGGCAGTACTGTATAAGGTTTTCCTGAGTAGGCATACTATAAAATATGAGGCGCATCTCAAGAGATAACTTGCTTAGTTAGGAATACAGTGTGCACTGGTGGGTCTGATAAGAAACATGGGCACATAGACAATAATGGCAGAAAAAAAGAACAGTGGTCCATCCAATCTGCCCATAAAGAGATACAAGAGCAAAACACTAAATATAATTATAAGCTACACTGTTAGGTTTCTCAAGTGTCTCTAATTTTAAAATGTTTTAATAATTGCTCACATTCAGCAGATACTGCTGATGTAGGCAATAATTTAATTCTGAATCCTTTTCTTCTTAAAAGTAAAAACAGACTGCTCACCATACTGGTTTTATCACACAAATAAAGTGTTTATTTACAATCCTTGATCAATTGCTTCTTTTCTGGACTTGGGAACACCCCAGCATAGTCAAGCCACTCATGATACAGTAGGAGGAGGAAACAATTGCATCATGCGTGGCTGCATTATTTGAGGCTGTTATTAGTATTCAGGAAGGATGCAACATGAGTAGATTAAGAATTTAAAACAAAACAAGGTTTGGTATGATAACATCATTAGCATGCATTTCAGTTCTACTAAGAAAGGAAGCAGATAAAACAACCAGAAGCATCAATGAATTAAAGGGAAGGTAAGCAATCAGAAAACGTGTTTTCAACTAAAAATAATATGGTGCAAAGAGGGCTGACAGTGTTTACTAAAGAGGAAGATGGTAACAAGAAATACCACTACGAAGGCAGGGGTTGATACAAGCCACTTCATAGCAGGCTAAGTCTTGGAAGCACTAAATAAACTAAAAGTAGATAAGGCCATGACACCAGATGACATACACCCCAGAATCCTAAGGGAACTGGAAGAGGAATTGGCAGCACCACTGGCGGGAACTGTTCACCAAATCACTAGCAGGCGGAGTTGTTCCAGATGATTGGAAGAGGGCAATGGTGATCCCTCTTCATAAATCTGGAAGCAGAGAGGAGGCAGGTAACTGTCATCCAGTGAGACTCCCCTCTGCCATGGGAAAATTAATGGAGTCTTTAGTCAAACAGAGGATAATAGCATTCCTATAGTCTAGCAGACAGCAGGACCCAAAACTGCATGGATTCACAGTGGGGAGGTCTTGCCCAACTAACCTGGTTGAATTCTTTGACTAGGTCACCAAGGCGGTGGTTAGGAGGTCAGCAGTGGATGTAGTCTACTTGGACTTTAGTAAGACCTTTGACTCAGTTCCACACAGAAGGCTGATAAA
The DNA here is from genome assembly GCA_016271365.2 of Neoceratodus forsteri. Taxonomy (NCBI): domain Eukaryota; kingdom Metazoa; phylum Chordata; order Ceratodontiformes; family Ceratodontidae; genus Neoceratodus; species Neoceratodus forsteri. The sequence continues at coordinate 966,572,853 of CM057449.1, forward strand.
AAGTTAGACTGCATGGGGTGGGATAGGAGGTTGCAAAGTGGATTGACTATGTGGTAGAACACAAAGCATGCACGTGAATGGCACATTATCAGAGGAAGGGGAGGTAACTAGTGAAGTACCCCAGGCCTCAGTGCTAGGACCTCTACTGACTATGAGAAAGCAACGGCCTGTAATACCACTGCTATTCATGACCTCCAGGCTACTGCTCGTAATCAAGATTGAACTATTAAATCCCTATAAGCCAAATCTGACGATATTGAAAATCATAACCGTCGCAACAATTTACAATTTTTTGGCTTCCCTGAAGTTGTAGAATTAGGAGACACTACTCTGCTTTTATTACATGTGCTGCCTGCAGTGCTTAAACTGTGTTCTCACCGCACTCTGGGTCCCAGGCCAGCATCAGACCAGCAACCGAGGCTCATCATTGCTCACTTCTTGAACTATTACCATACAGAATTAATATTGAAATGAGCCAGAGAAATGGGAAACTTCAGTGGCAAAGTTTAATATTTTCATCTACAGAGACTTTCAAAGATTTAACCATTAGAAGGAAAGCCTACAATCACTTAAACAAATCCTCCACCAAGAAGTATTAAATCTGCTTTCACGTTACCCGTGACACTCGCCTTTTCTCAGGCTCTTCCTTCAAGGATTTTAGAACCCCTGACACCTTAGACAACTATCTGGAGTTTCTCTTTGTAACCTTACCCTGAGAGGTTCAGCAGCAATTGGCAATCCGAACACAGGTCTGGTATACACACGAAGAGAAGACGACGAGGTTCGGGAGAGTGGGGAAAGTGTTGCAGAACTCTCAGCCCCAAGCAGCAAAGCCACAACTGATTTTACCCTAAGGCAATCAACGCGGCTGCAAGAGAAGCTTCTGTGGGGCATTATTCTTCAAGACTTTCATGCTGTTCTTGTGAGGTCTCAGACCAAACACCCCAAGCTGCAGCTTCTCACCTTCAAATCGACCCCTCTAGTCTCTTGAGCAATAAATTTGCTCTCTTGGAGGATGACATGCACTCCTCACAGGAGGATCGTTCCCAGCAAATTTCAGATGAACATCCCTCTAACTTGGGCCCAGTGCCTCAGGGATGTATTTTGGCCAATAGTTCATGAGCAGAAGCTGTTGCAAGTTCTCCTCAAATCATTAGAGCTGCCCGAAAAGAACGTAAGGCAAAGGCCAAAGCAAAAACATCAATAGTCACAATCCACTAATAAATCTAAGGTGTTATGAGCTTATGGTCAGTAATATGGTCACAGTTGTTATATATTGGTAGGTTTTGCTCTCAGGATACTAAATGGAGTGCCAGAACACTTTTTCTGCCTAGTTGCCCACTCTACAGTTGCTACCTGGTTCCTTCGCTCCCAGCAGGTGCAGAAAGCAAAGGCAGTACATCAGAAACACGATCAATTTATTTTTTGTTGTAATGTTTAAGCGAGCAGCTTAAATGTCTTCAAGGAACTTTGGTAGATCAGCAACACTTTTCTAAGCCATTATTTTAGTGTTAGATCTTATACATTACCTCACTAGACAGGTGCTCTACAGCTAGCCTTTTACTCTCCAATTTAGCAGTGCATCAGGTTTACGGTCTTTGGGCTGTTCAGCTGCATATCCTCAATCAGTATGCATCCTGATTATTGCCTTTTCTTTTTTATGTGTGAATTATCATATATTACAAGGCAATTTACCCCTTTCCTCGCCTGATGACAGGTTCTTAAGTATTATTACCAACTATATTTAATCTATCTCCTTCCCTACGCTCCATTATTTTTACTACCTCCTGTTTACAATATGGAACTATCATTAGCACTCAAAGAGGTGGGCTATGTTTGGTGTACTGTTGCAAAGGATTGTCGATCTATACCTTCCTTGTGCTCCTTATTTTACTCAAAGCCTACATATATTATAGAAATCCACTGTTGAGTGGTCCCTCCTGTTTTGGGGCTCACTGGGCCTAGTCTTTTAGACCTAGTCACCCCATATAACTGCTATTTAGGTGATTTTTGAATAATTGGAGCAGACCTTTAATATGACTATCTCTTCTGCCCACAGTTATCACCGATGCCTATACTTCCCCATATAATCCCGATTTGCATCTGGCTCAGGGCGTAAGGGCTTAAATTGGCCTCCCCTTTCTTTTTCCCCCCTCAATATTGTATTTATTATGTGCTTATTCTGTTGCACTGTGAAGTATACTCAGAGTTACTCTAATGTGGTAATGATCTACTTTTCCTTTTGTATTTGTTCATTTGCAGTACACCTGGCTCCCTGAATTCCTTGCTCTATGTCTAGGCTGTACTGGCATCTCATATATGGTTCTTTAATTTACTGTTATTTTGAGTTGGTATATCTTGTACAATTACTACTAATGTTTATAAATAAGTTCTGGTGTTTAGCTTTATCCTTATACCTTGTCCTGTTAGCTTAGACTTAAGCTGAGGTTATTATAGTCCACTGCCTTTCTTGGTATTATTCCCTTTCAGTTTAGCTCATCAGGAATACTTACTTTATTATATTACTGGGATCAGACTTAGATTTGGGCCGATATTTATAACCCGTCCTCCTTAGTCTCCTCCCTACATCGACTTCCCAGAATGTGGCGAGACAGTCTCTTACCCAGTTGGCCGACTCATATCTCCTTACACCCATAAAAGTTTTCTTTGTTATTTAGCTTACTAGTATTGTTGTTATGATGACATTTCTCCTTCCTTTCTTTATTCTAACTTTAATAAAATATCTGTGCGCTCATGTGTCATACATTTTCCTTTTTTTGGCTTGAATGTTCCTGCCACTCTCTGCATATGCGTAAGCTCTCTATATTGTATTCTGATCATCGTCTGTCTCATTTATCTGTCCTTTCACATTCCAGTGATTATTCCCGTTTTTTAACACCGACAATATGAGTGACATACTTTTATATACATGGAATGTGAAGGAACTTAATTCTCCTTGTAAGCAAAAGCAAATTCTTTCACATCTCAAAAAACATAAAACACAAATTGCTTTCCTTCAAGAAACAAAATTATCAGCATAGGATGTTCATAGACTTAAGAAAGATTGGATTGTTCAGACCTATGAATCATCCTATACTTCAAAAAAAAGAGGATTTGCTATTCTTATTCATAAGAGTCTCAAATGGTCCCTTGTAAACTGCCTTTCCGACACTGACGGCAGATGGGTGATGGTTAAATTGAATACCAACTCTGGTCCTCTTCTGCTTGTTAATGTCTATGCACCCAACTCTGATTCCCCGGAGTTTTTTCACAATTTAGCTCAACAGATTCTATCCTTTAACACTAATAATGCACCAGTTAGTCTCGGGAGGGGATCTACTTAGCTTAAAGCAGCTGACGAAGTACCCCCAACAGATGCCCACCCTAGAAGTATTAAAGACCTCTCATTACTAATGCAAGATGTTGGATTAGCTGATGTATGGCGCCTCCTTCACCCCCACGATCAAGAATTTACATTTTACTCCTCTCTACATAAGACATACAGTTGAATCAACTACTGGTTAGCCTCTCCTGTTATAATGGCAAAACTACTGATTCATCCATCTCTCCCATCATAATCTCAGAGCATTCCCATGTCAGAATTGCAACTTTTGTGGGGCCCATTAGCACCTAAATCTTCTTACTGGCGGCTGGATCTCTCTCCTTCTCAAGGATCCCAATTTCTTACCATGATCAAAAGCACAAATTCTGGACTTCCTCTTTCACAATACAACAAATCTTCTATGTCCTCTGTAGGGAGCTCTTAAAGCTGATTCAAGGAAAATTATCAGTTATGCTGCACATAGGAAAAGAGTAAGGAACAACAACTGGCTGATTTGGAAAAATCTCTTAAGGCTAAGAGAATTTATACTTTCCTCGAAGAAGCACTGTGCTGATTCTCAACTTCATCTTGAAATTATCCAACTTAGAGTCAAAATAAATGAGTTAATTTCTCGTAAAACTGAACTGGCATTGTTTAAACTTAAATATGAGTTTTGGGAACACAGCAATAGAAACAAGAAACTCCTCTCTTACCAGCTCAAAGCACAACAAATGGAACGACATATCCTAACCCTAAAAGATGAAAAGGATATAATTCACACTGACAACCCCCTCTATAAACCGTATCATGAAAACCTTTTATCAAAAACTCCATCTACTTTACAGATTCAGCAGTTCCTTAAATCATTACATCTTTCTCAGCTTTCTACTCTTGAAACAAATTCCTTAGATGAACCCTTCTCACTGCAGGAAATCCAGAAAGCCTCATATTCCTTGAAATCCAGCAAATCCCTAGGTAATGGATTCCTAATAAAACTTCTATAAAATGTTTTCGACACCTTATGTCCCCTTCTTCTTAATGTTTATCAAAGCCTCCAATACTGACAAACTTCCCCATCTTGCACCAAATTAATCATAACCCTAATCCCTAAGAAGGAAAAAGACCCCACTCATCCCGCAAGTTATAGGCCCATCTCTTTATTAAACACGGATGGGAAGATATTTGCTAAACTACTAACTTCTCAACTTGAATCCTTGTTTCCTAAGCTAACTCATTGTTCACAAGAAGGTTTTATTAAACATAGATCTGGTTCTAATCATCTATGTTCCTTATTTAATCTAATTCACAAAGCCAAATCCCTTAAGACACCCCAGCTGCAGCCATAGCTATTGATTTTGAGAAAGCCGTTGATTCCTTAAACTGGGACTACCTTCATCAAGTTTTATCTCATTTTGGTCTTTCTCATACCTTTGGCTCCTGGATCAAGCTATTATGTAATTCCCCTGTTGCTAAAGTACTTACTAATTCCACCCTTTCCTCTTACTTTCATCTAGGAAGGGGAACTAGACAAGGCTGTCCCCTGTCACTTTCCCTGTTTATTTTAGCCATGGAGCCCCTGACTGCTTGTTTACATCAATCTTCTGGCATTATGGGCATACCTGTGGGCAAATCAAGATATGTCTCTCTCTCCTCACAGAATGACCTCTTTAATCTACTTTCGAAAACCTGAATGAGGTTGGGCCCCTGTTAATTGAGTTGCCTAATAATTTTACTAACATTTCTGGCCTTGCTTTGAATTATGGTAAATCACAAACACTGCCCCTTAATGACCACTGTAAAGCTTTTATGAACATACCTATTGGATTCCGTTGGTCACCACAGGGTATATCATATCTAGGAATCAAAATTCCTAGTAACTTAGGGAAGATATGGGACATTAACTTTAACCCCTTACTAGATAACATCAAAACAATTCTGGACAGATGGAAGCTTCTTAATCTCTCCTTCATGGAGAAAATTGCAGCCATCAAGATGCCCATATCTCCCAAGATTCTTTACCTCTTTGCCAATATTCCTTTAGTCTTACCATCCTCCTTTTTTGCTAAAATTGATAAATTAATAGGCAGCTTTATCTGGGATGGGAAACCACCGAGATTTAACCGCAACAAACTTTGATCACATTGGAGAAAAAGGGGAATCGGATTCCCCTGGTTCAAAAGCTACTTCTGGGCTTTTCGAATGGCCCAAACCATTAAATGGGTTCAGAAACCCTCACCACTATGGGTTGCAATGGAATTCGCATTGTGCCCAGGAGGAGTTCCTACTTCCTTCATTTTTAATCAAATTTCCTCTAAACTAAAATCTCACCTAACTATATCATCCTCTGTTCTTCATTGGAAACTAACCCACAAATTCCTGAAATCCAATTCAACACCCTGGTTTTATGCCCCTTATGGGGCAATCCACTGCTCACTCTAGAAGATCACCCAATTTTCTGTGAACAGAGGTATTTTCTTTCCAGGAATATCTTGGACCAAATTCCTCTCATAGATCGTTCTCAGACTTGCAGGCTACATGGAAACATCCTAGACAGGACTTCTGGAAGTTTTTACAAATTCAGGCAGCTTATAACTCTCTCTCTCTAGTTTAGTGTATAAGCATACTCTTCTAAACCCATACAATTCGCACTGGAGTAATTTATCTATAAACTTGAATAGCTCCATTTACATAGACATTATTGATAATCTACCAGATCAGTTTATACAGGCCAAAAATAAATGAAGTACTCTTCTTAACTACAATATTTCAGATGCACAATGGAGTAATTGTCGGTGTCTTGCACATAATACCTTTAAAGATGCCCGTAGTTCTTTAATACATACTAAAATCCTGCATCTTTGGTACAGAACCCCCTCTGTGCTTCAACAAATTTGCCTATTAAATAATAATAACTGCTGACACTGTAATTAGGCCAACAGGGATCTACTTCATATGTTGTGGTTGTGTGCTTCCATTAATAAGCTCTGGTGTAAAGTCTATTTACTTGCCTCCAGAGTAACAGGACAAAAACTTATTTTGACCCCAAGCTATTCCTTCTAGGCATCCTTACTCCCCAATAGCTCTCCTCTCACATGCACATTTTAGATGGCTAAACATACTCTTCTTCTGGTCAAGACGCCTAACTCTTATGAAATGAAATCAGCTCTGGTACCTTCTCTTTCAGATGCCCTTCAAAGCCTTTCTCAGTATGTCTCCTTAGACTGATTATCTCATATTATTCATAACCGGCTCACTGAATATGACAGATGTTGGCAGGATTACTTCAAGTACATCGAACCTAGTTCTACTAGACCCTAATTCTAAGGGATATTTAGCCCTCTTCTTATTTTGCTCTCAGATTAGGTTTTCCTGAAACATTTGTGCACAGATATCTCCTCTTTTTTCCTCCTTTTTTCTCCCTTCTCTTCCTTCTTCCTTGATTTTTTTCTCTTCTTTCTTTCTTTCTTTCTTTCTTTCCTACATACTGTTTCTCTTATCTTTACCTCTCCATTACTGAACATTGTTCATATTACCATATTTATCACTTTTGTAATTTACTGAATGCCTTGCCATTGCCAGCCCTGGTATTTATTTTGTACATGGTTACCATTTCGGATTCTATAATATCCTATTGATTGTAACCCTTCTGTTCTCCACTTATAACCTGTTCAGGTTTGTGTTTCATTATCAATATGTGTATATAAGGCTTCTTCAATATGTTTACCCTAAATACTGTGTTTAAGTGATATTTTATACCTTATATGGAGGATATTCTTCTATTGTATTAGAAGTGCGCTTTCTTATATACTCAAATTTCAATAAAAAGATAGAGTGAAAAAAAATATGTGCCTTGCACCATGTTCAAAATTCAAACATTGTATTCCAAAGCTTGTACACCAACAGAATTGTTAGTGCTAGGGACTGTGTTATCAGTCAATCTAGCAATCCATCTTTATTTTTATAGCACCTTTCAAAACCAAGGCACTGTACAGACCATAAATACAATAAAATGCCATAAGACTGATTTACAGATATAAAAACCAAAGCATTGTCATCCAGTTCTAATTTGGGAAGGCCAAAGAAAACAAATAGGTTTTTGAACATTGTTTTAAAACTACTGATGGACAGGCATTCTCTTAACCGACGAGATAAAGAATTCTACAGGGTCTGTGCTGCAAATGAAAAAACACGAGTGCCAGATGTTTTAAAATGAACCCTGGGAATCTCTAGCAATCCCACATTGGTGGATCGGAGCGGACGATTGGAGGAGTAGGGAGTTAGGAGAACTGTAAGATAGTTAGGTCCCTGTTCATGTAGGGCTTTAAAGGTAAGCAAGCCTACCTTATAGGTAATCCACCACTGAACTGGCAGCCAGTGCAGTTCACGCAGGACAGGTGTAATATGACTGGACCTAGAAGTACCAGTCAACAACCTGGCCACAGCATTCTGCACCAGCTGCAAGCAGCGGATATCAACCCCTGACAGCCCTAGTTAGAGGGCATTGCAGTAGTCAAGACGGGTGGTAATGAAGGCATGGACCAATGTTGGAAGGTCACCAGGGGGAATCTGATGTTTCACCGGGCAATATTCCATAGATGGAAAAATGAGGATTTGAAAACAGCCGACATCTGAGACTTCAGGGTCGAGCCATTATCAAAAATAATGTCAGGTTTTGCCCCCAATCTGAGGTGACGAGCTGGGCACCATCAAGCCAAAAGCCAGACATTTGCCCAACACCAACACCCACCTCCAAGTGACCTGGTTCCACCACCAACATCTCAGTCTTATCCGAATTTAGTCTCAGCCAACTGGAGCTCATCCAGTCTTTGATCTTAGAGAGGCAGCTGTTTAGAACAGAGACTGCATCGACTTGTCCAGGTACAAAGGACATATACAGCTGAGTATCATCAGCATAGCAGTGAAAACTGAAGCCGTAATGCCTAATGATTTCTCCCAAGGGCAGCATGTATACTGTGAACAACATGGGTATCAAAATGGAGCCCTGAGGCACCCCATAAGGCAGGGAGAAGGCATCAGAGGAATACATTCCTGTGACCACTCTCTGGGACCTGCCTATCAGGAAAGATCAAAACCATTTGAGGACTCTGCCTAACAGTACACAAAGAAGCTGTGGGGTCTCCAAAAGCACCTCATGGTCCACAGTGTCAAAAGCTGCTGAGAGATCAAGAAGGACCAAGATGGTACAAGCCTTTCAAACTCTCACCATTAGGAGATCATTTAATACCCGAACAAGGGCAGTCTCCGCACTATGCCTCTTGGGGAAACCAGACTGGAGAGCCTCATAGACACCGTGAGTTACTAAATGACTGTCCAATTGCACTGCAACCACCTTCTCAATAACCTTCCCAACAAAGGGAAAGTTAGACAGGTCGGTAGTTGGCTGGATCGTCAGGATCTAAGGAAGATTTTTTAAGGAGTGGTCGAATGACCACCTCCTTTAAGGGGTCCAGAAAGATTCCTCCCTCCATAGATCTCCAAACAATTTCAGCTAAGATCGGGCAGATAATATCTATACACCCCACCAGCAGGAACGTAGGGGCCTGGATCCAAACTACAAGTTGGGCACAAGGTTTGGACAATCACGATGATGTCCATGAATTCCGGTCGGCAAAACTCCATCCAGACAGACCGGGCATTCATCACCTTCCATCGACCACCGCATCCCTCATGGAGAGGGCTTGGCTGATTCCGGACCTGATGCTGACAACCTTATCTGCGAAGAACCAAGCTAGCTCATCACACTTAATCTGTGAAAAACCTTCCAGACTGCAGACAGACTGGATTGCACACTCTGTCAGCAGTGCAAAGAGTTGCACCAGTCAGTTCTCACTGCGAAATCTCCTGGACAGGAACTCTGCCTTCTTATGGGTGATTTCTGATTGATAGGTATTATAATGATCCATCAATCCAAGCCTGTCAGCATCCAGGCGAGATTTCCACCAAGCTCTCTCCAGCCTTCGACCACCCTGCCTCAACTCCTTCAAGGATCCATCATGCCATGAGGACCTCAGGCGAAGAGTGAGTGGTCGAACATGAACAGCAGCAAGCAAGTCCAGGGCATCTCCCACTGCCCTATTATAAGCCAGTACAAGGTCCCCTGGACTTGTGCTTTCACCCAGCAATCCCAATAGATCTAGCACCACTGATAGACCATCTGGGGTAACTCCACTGAAAGGGCGGTACCGGACCATTTCCACAGGGGAAGGTCAAATTGGAGAGCCCCGAAACTGAACCCTATGGTGTGGTGGTCAGACCAATTGACTGGTTCCACCACCAGATCAGTGATCTCCATCCCCAGGAGGAACAGCAGATCCAGTGAGTGGCCTTCTATATGGTAGAGGAGGTAACAACCTGTGTAAGGCCCAGTGATGTCATTAACTGGAGGAGATTTTGACCAAACTGTGAGAGTTCATCATCGACCCCGGCATTGAAATCCCCCAAAATTCTCCATCTGGGAAACTCCAGTACCATGTTAATGACGATGTCTGCACCATCGCAGGAATAACCCCCATCATCTGTTGGAACGGTAGAGGAGGGTATCCTGCAATCTACACCTCACCCTAACACACTCAAAGAATCTGATGGTCCCCACTGGAATATCCATAAGGCCAGTTCGGTCTTAAAAAAGATGGCTACATCCCCATCCCTATTATCCAGCCTCGGGCTGTGAATCACTGAGAACCCAGCTGGAACTGTAGAAGCCAAAACTGGGCCTGCATTTTCATCCAGCCAGGTCTCGGTGATGCATGCCACGTTCACCATTTCAACAAGATCAGCTATAATGGCTGTCTTGTTCTTGATGGACCTAGCATTGCATAACACCGCCCATGTTGGATGAGATGCTGAGGAAGACCTCAACCCCTGTCCAGCACTCAACTCTGACCCTTGTATGGGAACAAGACAGGGACTCCTTATCTTGACACCATTTTGCCCCAGGACAGCCTTAGGTCCCCACCACCTCAGTCATGCCCCCCTTTCCCTTCACCCACCAGGCTCAGCCCTGCCCTCTTCCTATGCCTCCTAGCAATCCTGAGGATTACAACACTTATAAATTTCAGTTGGTAGAAAGGACAATCAAAGGGTCATAACTCTCTGAGACAAGTGGGGATACTGCCTGACCATTCTTATAACTTCCTTACACATTATAACATGAACTATCTACACAGCAGAAAAATTTACAACAAACAAATATAATACACTACAGATTTAAACCCTATACCACAACTCTCACTTGTGGAACTCAGACTCACTAAAATAATACAATGTAATACATTAATACCTAACAGCAACAACGCACTGCAACAGTCTAATCAGATTGAGTTCATCAACAGTTGTTATCCAGATGTAAACTGCAAAATCAAATTAAAAATTTTGCCAGAAAGTCAGAAAATGTTCACAATGTAAACAGAGGAGCTCTCACCATCCCCATTCAAAGGTCTGTCCATACAATGCGGCCCTCTCTCTGTCACATTTTAACTGTCTTAAATGTTAAGGAAAAACAGGGCTCTCTCGCCCCTTAAACAACAGTAATTATATAAAACCAAAGAGTGTACTTGCAGACTTTAATGGATAAGTCCAACATCCTGTTCTCCACAGATAATCCAAAGGATCTTCAACCGTACTCAATCAGCCAGCATCCTGAAAATACAGTCCAAGAGAAATAAAATCGAATCCAGGCAACCACTCTTTAGCATGCCTGGGTCAGACTTCCACACAGCAGGCACACAGCGCTAGCAATCCCCACAGTTTAGCCACCAGATTATACCCAACAAAGTCAGGCAGCCCCTGGATAAGCCTGGGGACAATTCAAAGAACTCACCCACTCAGTCAGCACTCTGAACCTCCCCTGCGGGAGATGGCTGCACCAGCGCACCTCCCAGGCAGAACAGCCCTACCCCCCAGTTTACCACACTTGCCTTCTCAGATCCCTCTCAAGGAACTGGCTCCGAGTAAAAGAGCCAACTTGGGTCCTGATATTGATCACTTCAAGACACCAACAATGTTTAATCCATGAATCTCAAACTTGAAATTCCAGATCAATAAAATCCACTGATCGACATCACGTTCAGGCAAATTATCCTCCAACCACCAATCAAGCATAAGATCTCAGAGATTTCACCAGGCTAATACGGGCTACAACCTGAGTCATTCACAGAAGGACTGAGTAGGGCCGGTCCTGACAGTGAGCGGCCGAACAAAGCATACAATGATAAAAACAGCACAATTTTGCAGAATGACTAAAAATGATAAAATAAATGAAAATATGCTTCAAATTAATGACTTAAAAAACAGTATTATATAAACTAAAACTAAAGCTAAAAGCAGAAAAAAACTAAATCAGTCTGCTGCAGCATTCGAGTGGCAGACCCAGCGTGGCCGCCATCTTCATGTGAAATACATTTGAGTTCAGGTAGATAGCAAATCATACCAGAAATGCTGATGTAACATATCTTCACATATGTATCTACGGGTTCGGGGAAGGATGAGGTTACCTGGCACAAGAGACCTAGGTTTGGCTACTCTGCACAGGGGCACCCAAGTAAATCCAACTACAGGAAGCAATAACTGTAATGTCCAGAACCAGAATTGGGAATTTTCAGTGTGGCTTTATTTATTAACTCACTGAACATAAACAAAGCACTTCCACGATCCCCAAAGGACTCGTTACTACTGTAATGCAGATTAGAGGTTAAACACAGCGGTCCATTTGAGGAATGAACACATTACTACAGATGTCTGGCTTTTGACCACCAGGCTCTCAGCCCGGACTTTGCATGCCATTGGATACATAGTCCCGATTGGCCCAGCCCCTCACTCACCACTTCCCGACTGATGGTCCACTTGGCAATGAACCCAAACTCTACTTGGAAAGACATCCCATCAAACAAGGAGACTCCCAAACTGTGGCTCTCACACCACTTGAAGTCTACGACTCCTAGAGAGATTTGTTTTCGTACTTCCAATCGAAACTCCCATCAAACAAGGAGACTCCCATCCAACAAGGAGTAATTTTCCCATCCTGTGGCTCCCACAACTTAGAGTCTACGACTCCTAGAGATTTTCAAGTTGGAGCACGTCTGGGTACCCACCCCATCACTGGCCAAGCGCATGAGACAAGTAGCAAAAACACAGAAGAAATCTGTAGAGTGGACTTGGTTACTAAAGATGGTGGGTTTCCCACCTCCAGCTCCCTGCAGCCATACCCGGCCATTTCTCTGGACACACAGAAAACTTTAGACTTTAAAATGTAGATTGAGCAGTTGGATGACCTGAAGCACCCCTCTACAGCCGAACTTTAAATCCATTTAAACTTTAAACAGTTGACTGCTGTATTTGTTTGTCCTAGCTGACATAGTCCTCCCAAATAGCAGTCCACATTTATTTCCCAACTGAAGAAAAAAAGTTGTTTGCCCCTTCCAATGGAGCCAAACACTCACCCATCCATTGCAGGTGCCCCACAGGCGAAGTACTGTAACCTTTGCTGTTATACATGAACAGACTGAAATTAAATCAGGTAGATTCCTTCCCAGGGTGGGAGAAGGGGATTACCCCTGGAACCCACAGAGGATTTCCTCTCTCCCAGAGGAGGGGGCGACTGAAGACCGGGGAGGTCTCCACCATAAAAAGGTAAAATACAGGAACAGTTCTTTCTGAGTGAGAAATCACACTGCACACTAATGCTTCCTTCTTGCTTAAGGACAACGGAAGAACTGACTTTGAATTTCCCAAAGTTCTAAACTTCACTCCCTGAGCTGGAGATTCCAAAGTGGCTCATGCAGCTGCGACAGTTCTATAATGATGTCATCTCTCAAGTCTCAGCTGTGACTGAGGACAGAGTGAGACAGTGTGAAACCCATTTAACTGGAGTTTCACAAGCTGCCTTCCTGCCTACCACTAGGTCTTACTGGGATTCTAGTAACCCCAGGTAACAAGGGGTTACACTGCCCTGACCAGGAAATGACTGTCTCCAGTCATTATGCACCCGACCTTAGGCCATCCCACCCTAAAGCTACTCATGAGGGGGGTGATCAGGTCCCTCCTCCACCATGTGCAGCACAGGTAGGCAACACCAAGGGCCTAGGAGGCCTATAGCTGACATCTCAGCCTCTACTCTATCCACTTACTATGGACACCTAGTGGCTCTGGTAGAACCATCCAGAGCATAGCCTGATAGATCAGCACTGTGGCCCCTACTGCAGGTCAGGGCCACAGCCTGTCCATCCCCCCTAACCCTCTAGGGAAAACCTATCTGCCTCTAACATAAGTTCCCAAACAAAACAAAACCCGGGGACGTCCCCGACCTTGGGCAGCCTGCAACTACAATCATTAGCAATAATAACACAGTACATTTAAATTCTACACCATAAGCACTGACAAGGGACTCCGATGAGCCCCTCCTCCTCTTCTTGTCTTCTCTTCTGTCTTCCAGGAACACCTGTAAGAAAAGACAAAAAAAAAAAAAAAAAAACATCCTAATCTGCATGTTCAGTCTATCTAAACAACAACAATGACAACAACAACAACAACAAAAACCCTTACCACACAGAAAAAGCACTGAACAATCCCAAAAAGAAAAAATTTTTTGTTTTTAGAAAAAGGTAGAAAACAGTATTTACATTAAAGTACAATGACATTGGTAATAATACACCTTTGGGGAGGATGAAAGCCTAAATGTCCCAACTAGTGACTACAAGGCCCGAAGGCCAGTCCATTAAAAGTCTCTCTGGGCCCAAAGCCCCATGAAGCATAGTTCTTAAGGCAATAATCCCGAAGGAGAGTCTTTCACGGACAGTTCACACACTGTTTGAAGTCTGTAGTGTAGGGTGTATTGCAATGTCATAAAGATAGAATAAAAGGTTTTGGGACTTACCAGCCTCTTGAAGTATTCGGACATCACAAACCTGGTCCCTACAAGACTCTCCCTGGCAGCATTTCTTCTGATACAGCTGAGTGGACATCTTCAGGAGACCCACAGGAGTGCACATCTGGAAACAGCTGGGCTGATGTCATAACTGGAGAAGGAACCAGAACAGGAACAAAAAGAGAAACAGCTGGTCCGGCATCATCTGATTACCAGGCGATGAACAGGAAAACAGTTGGGCTGGTGTCCTCTCTGGATCTGAAGTCATCTGGTGGTACCAGTAGATGGTTGCTGAATAGGGCAGTACACTGTGGACCGAATAATATGGGGCACCTGATTCCTTGTTTATTCATATTGGCAGTTCAATAAGGGCACTTCACAGTCTTAGTGTGGTAGTATTGACTACCACTGCTCGGCTTTCCATTTTGTAGGCACGGGCTTAATTACTGGGAGGTCCTTGCACTGAGGCCAATAGTAGAGGGGGTCAGGGCTTGAATTATTATCTGCCTGGATGCACATAATTACATCAGTGGGAGACTTCGCCCCTCTCCGCCCACTATTCTCACTCTGTCCATAAACAGTGTCCTGCCTCTCTTCCACTGTATACTTGCGAACAGTCTATTCGCTACATGCTGGTTAGCCCCAGGATGCACAGGTTTCACGCTTCATCCCAGATCCAGGATTTTCTGCAGTTCTCAATCTCCTCCCAGACTCTCCGAGGAAAGGTAGGAAAAGGTCATACCAAAGATTTCATTGGCCTTTCTACGACCAGTCTCTCCTCTTACTTGCTTTGGTCCAATCTGAGACTGCTGGCCTGGCTTGGGGTAGCCAGTCCTGGTTCTGCCAACCGTATCCTCAGTGAAATTAAAATGGATCCTGACTTCTTCTTCTTCTGGTGAAGCCAGGGCAGTGGCATCACCACCTTCTTGAAAACATTCCTCCGAGGCAAGATCTTGAGGCTGTGTGCCGTTCCTTTCTCACAAGGTACATGGTTCATCCCATCTCCTCACCTGGGATCTGAGCCCAGGAGTGAGCAGTGATTCTCACCCCTGAGACTATCCATTCATCATTGGGAGCGGAGGTCGACACCTCCCATTCAAAGGCCTCCCGCATCTCATCTTCACCTTCAAGACTTAGGCTAGGCTCCCCCACTCAGGGGACTATTGATGCTTTATCTGAACTTGCCTTCTGAGATCCAGCATCCAATGCTTCAATTTCAGATTCAGTCTCTAATTCTGCACTCTCTAACTTTGTGCCACACTCCCCCGAGGGACCTTCCTCCACAGGCTCCACCTGATGTTGTGTGCTGCCAACTGAAGATTCTTGAAGTTGTGTCCATGTGGGAGCCAAACGAATTTGAGGCACTTTATACAAGCCATATTTTGTAGACATCCAGCACAGTGAGGAATCATGAAGACATCCTTCCAGCACTCAAGCACATCTGGCATACACGCACTGGATAATTAGGGAATTGCCGCATCAGGAGGGAGTTGCCCTCTATAGCACCAATTTTCAATACCTCTCAATCTATTTACTGCTGCTGTTACTGCAACCCGGGCATGATCCGGGTAACGAGCTGGTCCTGAGGCTATAACTGCAGAAAAACAAACAAAAGTTCACCGTAACTGAAAGTCCCACTTTAATGAACACACTCTGTAGCTTTAAAATGGCTCCTCTGCTGCTGTGTTTACTTTACCACCCCACCCTGTAATGGCTGCGGCAGCACTCCTGTGCATCAACATTCAGACTCTGGGTCAAGCCACTGCGCACCTGATTTACATCAGCTACTAATAACTTTTATTTCAAACTGCAACTTGCTCTGTTCTGCTGTTCACACATTTACAGGATTTTCCTTGGACTTTTCACATGCTGGCAACATTCATTTAATTACAGTCCCTTTTAAAACTTCAGGTTTCAGCACAGGATTGCCTGCTTCTACTAGTGTTGCACTTATTTTACAACCCTCTCTCTGGCTGCAAACTTTAAACTGAGGCTACTTTTCATTGCTATGCACACATTTAATGGCTTTACAGACTTGCACTTGCCAGCAGGACATCACACAATTGCTTACTTGCAAAGCGACTATACAGCTGCACACATTTTATATGGCATTCTCTGAAAATCACTGAATCGTTTACTCACTGTTATTGTAAGCAGATTGCTGCGATGGGGTAAAACGGCCTGCAGCCAGATTTTGAAGGCCCTCAGATTGCAAACCGGCAGGCAGACTCAGCATTGTAGTATTAACCACACAATTCACTGATCCCACGATCGACAAGTGGGTTGAGCCCGATTTTTAACTGGAAAGTCACTTTTTACTGTTTACAGCGCTTTGAACACTTCACGAATGCTCCTCCACTGCCAGTACACGCACTACTCTCTGTCTCCCTCTCGAATGCTGAAGCAGACTCTGAAGAGCTGACTGAGGGGCGGGACTAATGGCAAACTGACCAACCACACAACGCCATGCAAATGAGCCTCTTCTTCCTCACGAGGGATCCTCTCCTCACGGCGATCGTCGAGCAGGCAAATTTAAACTGAAAAGATGCACTTTTTTTTTTAAACTGACTCCACAGCGGGAGCCCATTTCAACCAGGTAAAATTGCCATTAACGCTGCAGTCTCTAGCATTGCACAGAAAGCATTTCCAACGTCCAGGGCATAATTTCTCTGTTGCTACCCCAAGTTTTCCACACTTTCCTTCACAGAACTTTATTTTAAAACTGACAAAACGCTGTAAACTTTTTTTTTTTGTGATGCAGGACAAGGACACACACTTTGGCTTTATAGTTCCTGGTAAACAGTTGGCATTTTTAAACAGCACAAGATTCACAGCACACAGCACACACTAGGAAATTGTTTCAACTTTTGGGGCTACCGATCGTCAGATACAAAACGCCAGTCTACTTGCCCAAGACCTTCCTTCCCAAAAAATCCAAAGTGGTGCCTCCATTTTGTAACATATCTTCACATGTATCTGGCTGGTTCAGGGAAGGATGAGGTTACCTGGCACAAGAGACCTAGGTTTGGCTACTCTGCACAGGGCACCCAAGTAAATCCAACTACAGGAAGCAATAACTGTAATGTCCAGAACCAGAATTGAGATTTTTCAGTGTGGCTTTATTTATTAACTCACTGAACATAAACAAAAGCACTGCATGGTCCCCAAAGGGCTACGTTACTGTAATGCAGATTAGAGGTTAAACAAGCTGCCTTCCCTGCCTACCACTTAGGTCTTACTGGGATTCTAGTAACCCGGGTAACAGAGGTTACACTGAAAATAAGTATTTATTTAAAAGCACAATAGGACACTCTGGAATGTGGACTACGGTCTTTTAACCATACTTTCCAGGAGGCCTGAGGCACTATGACCTGGGCCTAATTTTCAAAGGCCTGGAAATCATACAGGAAAAAGTTGTGCAATGGTGGGCCCACTGTATTCTCAATTCATCCTGCATACATGCAGTTTTCAAAAAGAGTGCCTTTTGTGATCTGTTTTCCTCTTTATGACAGCTTGGGACCATTTTTCTTCACATATGTTATACCTGGTATGACAAGCCATAGCTGTGCACAGTCATGAGAAAAGTGGCACAGCTACAGAGAAATTGTTGAAAATAGCATTGTCTCTGCAGATTGCCAGTGCGGAGTTTTCTTTTCCACATTGGCAAGTTGCAAATAACACTTAGCCTCTGGTCCGTTCCTGGGTCTTTACAAACTAGGAGGATAGGAACAGAGAATTCATATGAACATATGAATCTGCCAGGGAAGCAGACCACCCAATCTATCAATGTCTGCCGGAGTGTGCAGCTAGAACCCTAGATTGCAGCTGCCCCAACTCCCTCCCATCTGTCACTCCCATGATGGCCTCATCCCCTCCACCCAGACCCTCCCTCATGTTTTGTCCCACTCCCTCTTAAAACTTCTATTGTCTTACATGATACCACCCCCTCTGGTAGAGTGTTCCAGTTAGACACCACCCTCTCCATGAAGTAGTGCCTCCTCATTTCCCTCCTAAATCTTCCTCCCTCCAATCTTAGTCTGTGCCCCCTCATGTCCCTAACCCTCTTCAGTTTAAACACCCCTTCAGTGCTAGCTTTGTTTATTCCCCTCAAATACTCGAATGTTTCAGTCAATTTCCCCCATTCCTCCTCTCCTCCAGTATGTACATATTCAGCTCATTCAGCCTGTCTTCATAGGCCATGCCCTCCATCCCCTGTAACATTTTTGTTGCCCTCCATTGCACACCTTCCAGTAAATTAATAACCCTCTTCAGATACGGCTGCCAATACTGCACACAATACTTAAAGTGCAGACTGACCAAAGACCTGTACTGGGGCAGGATCACCTCCTATGCCTGAGCGAAAAAAACCCATGCAATACCACCCAGCATCCTGTTCGCCTTGTTGCTGCTTTCCTGCATTGAGCAGAGTTGTTCATGCTCCCTGTTACCAACACCCCTAGGTCCTTCTCTTCCTCAGTGATCCCCAGCCTCACCCCTCCCAACCAATAGTCCCTTCTTGGGTTCTTTGCCCCAAAGTGCATAACCTTGCACTTTTTTGCATTGAATTCCAGCTGTCACTTCTCTGACCATACCTCCAGTTTCGTTAGGTCTCCTTGTAGTTGTTCCCATCCATCCTCTTTATCCACCACTTCCCCCTTCTGCGAACAGACTAACCCTGAGATAAAGAGCCCAAATAGCACCAAGCCCAGCACCGAGCCCTGCAGCACACCACTCATCACTGGTCTAGGTGTCAAGAGCTCCCCCACCAAAGTAACACCCATTGCAGCCTCCTCTGAAGCCAGTTCCTTATCCAGTTTGTCAGCTTCATCCCCCCCCCCCGCAGCAGTCAGCTTCCCCAGCCTCCCATGAGGCACTGAATTGAAGGCCTTGCTGAAGTCCAAGTACAGGACATCTACAGCATGACCCATTTCCAGCTCTCTTGTTACCCAGTCATAATATTCTATTAGATTGGTCTGACAAGACCTCCCCAAGATGAACCCATGCTGCTACCCATCCTGGAGATAATTATCCTTGAGGAATGACACCTGCCTCTTCTTCAGTATCATCTCCATGAGTTTATCCACTATGGAAGTGAGACTGACAGGCTGATAATTTCCTGGATCATCCCCAGGGCCACTCTTGTGTATGGGCACCACACAGGCCACCCTCCAGTCCTCAGGCACCCATCCCATGTCCAGAGAGGTGCTGAACAAGTCTGCTAGTGGCTCAGAAAACACCTCTGCCATATCGCTTAGCACCCTGGGGTGGATGCTATCAGGACCTGGTGCCTTGTCCACCCTTATTGCCCTCAGACACTCTAATACTGTACTCCCCTTGATAATTCCATCCATCATCTCCTGCTCCCCACCCCCACTCTCCAGTCCATGGTGGTAGTGGACCATATTTCTCCTTCATGAAAATGGAGCAAAAGTATTCATTTGGTACTTCCGCTTGTTCCTCTCCCTTTTCCACCCACTCCTCTTCCCACTTCATCTTCACTATATGGTCTCTTTACTTCCTCTTTTCCCTGACATATCTAAAAAAGTCCTTCTCCCTTCCCTTGATGCCCTGAACTACCCTTAGCTCCTGGAGGCCTTGGCTCTCTCACTCACTTGGTCACTTCCTTGGACCAACTCACATAAGCCTCCCTGTCCTCTTCCTTCCTTGTTCTCCTGAACTTCTGGTACGCAACTCTCTTCGCCCTTGTACCTCCAAAACATCTCTATTCAGTCAGCATGGTTTTCTGGCTCTGCACTACTTTCTCCTAGTCCTGGTGCAAACTTTTGTAGCCTCTGTTAGCCCAGTTTTAATAATTTCCCACTTTTGCTGTGCATCCATCTCTGGCCTAATGCCCTGAAGTCTCCCTTGCAGATTTCTCTTATCCTCCCTAAGTCTGCCCTCCTAAAATCCACCATCTTTGTTACTGTGCCTCTCACTTCCTGCCCAACTTGACAGTGAACCACACTGATTGGTGGTCACTACCAGTTAATGGATCTTCCACCCATATTTCCCTCACTGCCTCCCCATTTGACAGCACCAAGTCCAGCATGTTACCAAGTGTAACCCCTAGATGGCGCTATCCCAGGGGCTACTACCCCTGCCTGATTTTCCACTAACAGGTTGAGGGGCCTGGATCCAATGGCGGGTGCCTCCACCCAGAGGTCAGGGTTTGCAATAGTTAAACTAACTTGGTCACAGCCCTCTGGGACACTGCAACCCCCTTTCTTCCCACTAGTGGCCCACACAATATATCAGAATTACCTTCACAGTATACACTTACCCCAGGTCTGGTTCCGGCACTGGGACACTCCTGTGAAATGAGATACAGTGCAACAATCACAGTACAGTACTTTAACATGAACCAAATACCTCAGGCAGTATAACTTTGCTGAAACAAGCAGCTCTGATTTATTTAGGGGATATAACAAGGACAGAGGGAAATCAGGTTAATTAGCTTATCACTCTAATAATCTACCTGTGGCTCTGTGCACAGGCCTATCCCTATCAGTTACTGTCCCGATACCCAAGCCCTAGTGAGCTAGTCCAAACCGTGGCAGCTGGTAGGGGCCCTTCACACAGAGAAAGGAGAATTAAACAGTCAGCAGTACAGTAATTCCATTTGGTTTAATGTGGCAATTCAACAGGGGCGACCCTGAATTAGTACTCGACCTCCAAATAAGATAGGGTCCTTCAATGTCAGCAGAATCACTTAGGGGTACACAAACCTCTTCACACATCCATATAAAGCACTATACCAGGCAGGCTGCATCTGTCGATCCCGATCGCAATTACTGCTACCCAGGAGAACACACAGCAGATTCAGTTCCTGACAGACAAGGTGTAATTTTCAGCAATTCCTCCAGTCTTCTACAGGGTGAAGCCTGGTTTCTACTCTTCAGAGATCCTTTGATTCTTTTCAGGACGGATTCAGTCTAACAAGCTGCAGACCGGAACTCTGGGCCTTACACACGTTTGTTACTAAAACTGCACACTGAAAAGTACAGGGCTCCTTCCTTCTTCACTGCCAAGCTCAACTGAACTCCAACAAACAAAACAGGCACTTCCTTTGAGTTCCTCCCAGTTCTTGACTGGATTGGCTGTCACTCACAATAGACTGCTGCTGTTGGTCCAAAAGGCACTGAAGTCAAACTACATCTCCCAGAGTCACCGCCCATACAATCCTCTTGTGGCTGGCTCAGATTATGAGTCCAAGTTCTGATTTCGTCCAAGGCACCATTTTAGAGCTAAACACCCCACACTGATTGGTCCAGTTCAGCGGTTCAAAACTAGAATGGGAACTAGCAGACACAGTTCTGACTGCAAAAGCAAGCAGGTTAGACAAACTGTAATTTCATTATTACTCTAAATAATTTCTGGTAAACAGTTACATCTTTCAGATAGGTTCCTTTGCACTCTAGTGACTGCAAAATTAAGTGGTGTAGCAGCAGCTCGAGGTGACACAGAGAAGCACACAATCCCCCATACAAATAATTATGTCTGCAAGCAGACAGCTCTTAAAGACAGTACCAGAGGTTCTAAAAACACTCACTGATAAAGTGACTTAAATGCCAAACACCATTCAGGCTTGGAGCATTCAAGCAAGCTCCGGAAGTCTTTTAGGAACCCCATTTGCAGAAGGGACAACCTTCCCTGGCCTGGGAAAAGCGTGACGTCTCGTCAAGCTAGAAACCCTCATAAGTTTCTAACTGCAACCATATACATTTGCATTAGGCTCACATGTAATCATCAGTCAATATATCATTTTACCAGAGAACATTTCTGAAACATTGCAGTACGTCACTCTTTACACAGTATTACATACACATTGTACCATAACTCAAGTTATTACCTCTTGTACATGAAACCTGAAGAGGGGCCTTCCTATGAGTTACCTTGGGGCTGGATGGGGCAGGCACCATGCTGAGAGGGCAAACACAAGCAACTTGGAGCAAGCACCTGATGCTCAGTTTGGGCAGTGAGCTCGAGACACATACACTCCTTTATGGACAACATTGAGAGGCAAGTCCACAGGCCCCCAAGTGAATCATAACTGAGGGTGCACCACAGGCTTACAGCTCGACCAGTCTTTCTAGGGAGAACTGTATAGTCTCTGCACTCCTGAGCCTCATTTTCAGCATTGTCCTCCTTGTCAGGGAGGTCTCCATGGGGGGTGTAGAGCAGAACTTGGGGCACCTTCAGCTCCAGGAGTTACAGGCTTCTTGAGTCCACAACATTTGGCTCGCATGGAGAGCTTTCGACACTGGCAGTGGACTGTCAGGCACTCAAAATACTCTTCGGTGTATCACCAGTCTGCCCCAATTCATCATTTTCTCTCCTGAAAGCTCAAACAGTTCAACCATGCAACAATGATTCTATTTCATCTGATCTGATGCTTTGCTTCCACTTTCTGGGAGCATTGGCTCCAGGGATGAAGCTGAGGCCCAGAACAGTCAGAAGGCCCAGCAGCCTCCACTACTGACTAGGGGATTGCCCGAAAACAATTGACTCAGTTCGTAAGGAAGGATAGGTATTCAAAGTCACTCTCACTTTCTTCCGATATGGACTGACAGTCATGCTCAACTGGGACTTGTGGAGAGAACACTTTAACTTTGCTTCTGTAGGTGCAGACTTTCTTGATCTTTTCTTAGCAGCAGCTCTAGTCACTGTTCAGAGGGGCATCTTCAGGGGCTCAGACTCAATTAAGATTTGTCCAATGGGAAATGATTTCTATGCATTGTTTTACATCTTTTGAATTATTCTCAGGCCTTACTTTGTACACTGGCAGATCATCTAGTTTTCCCACTACAATGTGAGGGAGATGGTGCCATCTGTCAGCAATCTTGTGCTTGCCATGCAGTCCCAGATTTCTTAGCAATACCCGATCTCCTCCTGGAGTTCCTGTGCTTTCTACCTTTTATCAGTACCTTTCTTTGTTGGCCAAGATTTCTTTTGGCAGCCATGGTTTGAACCCAGTTAGTGCGCATGGGTTAGCTGGGCCTTTGCTATTTTTGCACATACTGTAAATAGTTGTCAGCTTGAACCCCATCAGGAGAGACCCCCAGCTTTTACATCTACTGGTAGTCGGGCTTCTCTTCCAAACATCAGGCGGTGAGGGGAGAATCCAGTGGCATCACTTTACGAATGACAGTTATAAGCATGTACCAGAATTGCTAATTTGTTGGCTCCATCTAGAAACATCCTTTGGGTGCAGTGCCTAGCATATCTAGCAAAGTGCAGTTGAAGCGTTCAGGCTGTGGGTCCCCCTGAGGTGGTAAGGAGTGGTTCTGGTTTCGCACTCCCCACAGAAAGCATCTCTTTGATCAGGCGACTCTCAAAAGTCTCCTTGATCAGAATGGATTCTTTGTGGAGCCACTAGTGAACAAAAGTTTTCTACAAGTACTTTGGCCACAGTGGATGCTTTCTGGTCTTTAGTGGGGAAAGCTTGGGCATATCTTCGTAAATGGTCCAGTGACCACCAGCACGTACTGATGTTCTTTGATCACGACTCCAAACTCAGAAAATCAATACAGACCAGCTCCATGGGTGCACTGGTGGTGATGTTAACAAGGGGCAACCCTCTGGGGCCAAGCTTTCCTCTGTAATAGCGACTACAAGTTCCGAATGTGTTGCTCCATCAGCCCCCATCTTAGGCCAATAGAATCTGGATCTCACCAAGTCAAGTGTTCTGTCTATAGCCAAGTGCCCCCATGTGGTTTGTGCAAGGACCTCAGTACTGAGTCTCGAAGGCAGTGGAGCAGCACTAGTTGTTGTTTGTCTACTTGTCCCCTGTCTACTGTTTCTCTGTATAACAGTTTATTGATCAGTTTCAACTTAGGACCTTCCTGTATAACAGTGCAGTTCTCAAATCAGTGGGCGTAATTTGGACACATCTTTTCCCATAGAGGGTCTAAAGCTGCTTTTGATCATGGATCGCGGAGTTGAGCCATCGAATACTGTCATTGCCAGCTGAGGCGGTGCACCAATGTCTATTGCAGAAGAGTGACTAAGCAGCAGGTATGCTGCAATTCTCAGAGGCTCCCCAAGCAGTCCACCATGCAGTCCACTGCGTCCGTGGACATTGTTCCTCCCTGTCAAACTTCCGGCAGAGTGCCCAAATGTCAGGTTCTGCCAATCGGACCCAATCATTCTGGGAACAGGCCTCCGGAGAAAGCATCGCATCTATGTGGTTCAGACCTGCTCGATGATCGAGAGCATAGTCATATGTAATGCAGAAAGCCACCTATGGCCAGTGGCATCCAACAGCTGAGGTCTGCACATAGGTCAAAGGTATTGTCAGTTTTACTAGTATTTTAGCCCCATACAAGTACTCATGGAATTGGTCAACAATAGCCCACTTCAAAGCTAGGAACTCTAACTTATATACAGGATAGTTCTTTTGGATGGGGTCAGGTCTACTGGCAAAGGCCACTGGTCTCAGGCCATTCTCGTGCTCTTGGTACAACACAGCCCCCAACCCTTGCAAGCTAGCATCAGTGTGCAGGACGTAAGGTTTTCTTGGATCGGCGCAGAGGCCAGCACTGGAGCATGGGTAAGTTGATATGATCTCATGAAAGCAGTCTCACAATCAGGGAGTCCAAGCCCAGACCAAAATACTTCACTAGGATGAAAATACACTCTTTCAGTCTTGAGGGCTGACTTTTGGTATTTTTGTGGGTTGAGGGATACCCTTGAGTAAGGTTAAGTAAAGGCGGATCACTCTTGAATAGTCCTTGATGGTACCGATAATAACCACAGAATCCCAGGAATCTTTGCAGTTCTTTTAGATTTTTGGGCTGTGGCCAGGTGGTCAAGGCCTCAAAGCTTTTACTTGGGTGCGGTCTCTATTCCTAAATTGGATACTATAGTACACTACTTTACTGATGTTTGAAAATTGTACTTATCAATGGACAGTTTAAGGCAAAAGTCTCTCAAGTCGGTCCAATACCTTAAATAATCTGCTCTCATGTTCCTCCAGTGAGCTGCCAAACACAATGACATCATCTAGGTATACCAGGCACTCCTAGTAAGTTCATGTCCCCACTGCACGCTCCATCAATCGTTGAAAAGTGGCTGGGGCACCTGAAACCCCTTGAGGCATCCTCATGGAATTCAAGCCAAGCGGACAGATAAAGACACCGTCTTCTACGGTCCTCTCGGGCCATCGGATCAGTAGTAGTACCCACTGCGGAGATCCAGCACAGAGAACCACTTGCTCCCGTTTAGAGCAGTCCAAAGCATCCTGAATGCGGGGCATTGTGTACTGATCAGGGATAGTCCGCGGTTTAAAGATGCGATCCACACACATCCTTACTGTTCCATTCTTTTTCCTCACTACCACAATGGGGAAGCATAGAGGCTTCTGTTCTTGTATTACACAGCAGCTAACATCTCTTGCAGATGCGTCTCACATCATCTATGTCAGCAGGTTGCCAGGCGTTCCGAGACCTCTCACGAAATGGTCTTTCGTCATGCAGCCGGATATTGCTCAGCTCCTTGCGCATCCTACATCCCATTCCTTTAAAGAAACACCTGGTCTCTCTGGGCAAGCTTCTCACTGATCCTCACTTTCCATTTCAGCTGGCAGCGGGGAGTCGTGAAATCAAACAAGTCGAAGGTTACTCTGTCATTCTTCATGAACTCTTGCTGCTGGGTAGCACTGCAGTGTCTGCACAATGCACGTAGCCAGGATGCAACCTCTGTTTACTCGAATGTCTCTTTCAGACACATTATGAACTTGGACCATTACCCTTCTGGCATAAGCATGGCTCTAGCGGGCAAAATACTAGGCTTGACCAGCAAGCCCTCTGGCAATTTTCCATCGCCTGGTGCATCCAACATTAATAGCTTTATTTTAACATCTTTCTGGATATCACGGACTCTCTCTCGTAAGTACACTGGGCATTTAGCGCCAGGATCAGAGACTCAGGATCCTTCTTCCATACAATTCCAACGGTTCCTCTGGTTCTGTTTTTCAGCATCTCTCTGTGCCTCATAGGCCTTCTTAATTAAACGCCGGAACTCTTAAAGCTCTACTAGTCTTTGACCCCTGTTTTTCATAACACAACTGTGCCAGCCTTCCGAACATATGAGCATTTGTTCCAATCAGTGGGTGAGTTCTTTGAATTGTCCCCAGGCTTATCCAGGGGCTGCCTGATCTTTGTTGGGTATAATCTGGTGGCTAAACTGTGGGATTGCTAGCGCTGTGTGCCTGCTGTGTGGAAGTCTGACCCAGGCATGCTAAAGAGTGGTTGCCTGGATTCGATTTATTTCTCTTGGACTGTATTTTCAGGATGCTGGCTGATTGAGTACGTTGAAGATCCTTTGGATTATCTGTGGAGAACAGGATGTTGGACTTATCCATTAAAGTCTGCAATACACACTTTGGTTTTATATAATTACTGTTGTTTAAGAGGGCAGTGAGAGAGCCCCTGTTTTTCCTTAACATTTAAGACAGTTAAAATGTACAGAGAGGGACGATTGTAGACAGACCTTTGAATGGGGATGGTGATCCTCTGTTTACATTGTGAACATTTTCTGACTTTCTGGCAAAATTTTTAATTTGATTTTGCAGTTTACATCTGGATAACAACTGTTGATGAACTCAATCTGATTAGACTGTTGCAGTGCGTTGTTGTTGTTAGGTATTAATGTATTACATTGTAGCTATTTTAGTGAGTCTGAGTTCACGCGAGAGTTGTGGTATAGAGTTTAAATCTGTAGTGTATTATATTTGTTTGTTGTAAATTTTGCTGTGTGTAGATAGTTCATGTTATAATGTGTAAGGAAGTTATAAGAATGGTCAGGCAGCATCCCCCACTTGTCTCAGAAGTTATGACCCCTTGATCGTCTCTTTCTCTACCAACTGAAATTTATAAGTGTTGTAAATCCTCGGGATTGCTAGGAGGCATAGGAAGAGGGCAGGGCTGAGCCTGGTGGGTGAAGGGAAAGGGGGGGACGACTGAGGTGGTGGGGACCTGGCAGGCTCCTGGGGCAAAATGGTGTCAAGATAGGGGAAGTCCCTGTCTTGTTCCCATACAAGGGTCAAAGTTAGTGCTGGACAGGGTTGAGGTCTTCACAGCATCTCATCCAACATGGGCGGTGTTATGCAATGCTAGGTCCATCAAGACAAGACAGCCATTATAGCTGATCTTGTTGAAATGGTAAGCAATGGACCATCCTACAACCTGGCTGGATGAAAATGCAGGCCCAGTTTTGGCTTCTACAGTTCCAGCTGGGTTCTCAGTGATTCACAGCCCGAGGCTGGATAATAGGGATGGGGATGTAGCCATCTTTTTTAAGACCGAACTGGCCTTATGGATATTCCAGTGGGGACCATCAGATTCTTTGAGTGTGTTATGGGTGAGGGTGTAGATTGCAGGATACTCCTCCTCTACCGTCCAACAGATGATGGGGGTTTATTCCTGCGGTAGATTGCAGACATCGTCATTAACATGGTACTGGAGTTTCCCAGATGGAGAATTCTGGGGGATTTCAATGCCGGGGTCGATGATGAACTCTCACAGTTTGGTCAAAATCTCCTCCAGTTAATGACATCACTGGGCCTACACAGGTTGTTACCTCTACCATATAGAAGGCCACCACTGGATCTGCTGTTCCTCCTGGGGATGGAGATCACTGATCTGGTGGTGAACCAGTCAATTGGTCTGACCACCACACCATAGGGTTCAGTTTCGCTCTCCAATTTCGACCTTCCCTGTGGAAATGGTCCGTACCGCCTCTTTCAGTGGAGTTACCCCCAGATGGTCTATCAGTGGTGCTAGATCTATTGGGATTGCTATGAAAGCACAAGTCCAGGGACCTTTGTACGGCTTACAATAGGGCAGGGGAGATGCCCTGGACTTGCTGCTGCTGTTCATGTTCGACCACTCACTCTTCGCCGAGGTCCCCATGGCATGATGGATCCTTGAAGGAGTTGAGGCAGAGGTGGTGAAGGCTGGAGAGAGCTTAGAGAAATCTAGCCTGGATGCTGACAGCTTGGATTGATGGATATTATAATAGCCTATCAATCAGAAATCACCCATAAGAAGGCAGAGTTCCTGTCCGGGAGATTTCGCAGCCAGAACTGACTGGTGCAACTCTTTTGCACTGTCGACAGAGTGTGCAATCCAGTCTGTCTGCAGTCTGGAAGAGTTTTTTCACAGATTAAGTGTGATGAGCTAGCTTGGTTCTTCGCAGATAAGGTTGTCAGCATCAGGTCCGGAATCAGCCAAGCCCTCTCCATGAGGGATGCGGTGGTCGATGGGAGGTGATGAATGCCCGGTCTGTCTGGATGGAGTTTTGCCGACCGGAATTCATGGACATCATCGTGATTGTCCAAACCTTGTGCCCAACTTGTAGTTTGGATCCAGGCCCCTACGTTCCTGCTGGTGGGTGTATGGGATATTATCTGCCCGATCTTAGCTGAAATTGTTGGAGATCTATGGAGGAGGAATCTTCGGACCCTTAAAGAGGTGGTCATTCACCACTCCTTAAAAAATCTTCCTTAGATCCTGGCCCCAGTCCAGCCAGCTACCGACCTGTCTAACTTTCCCTTTGTTGGGAAGGTTATTGAGAAAGGTGGTTGCAGTGCAATTGGACAGTCATTTAGTAACTCACGGTGCCTTGAGGCTCTCAGTCTGGTTTCCCAAGAGGCATAGTACGGAGACAGCCCTTGACCGGGTCATTAAATGATCCCTAATGGTGAGAGTTGAAAGCTTGTACCATCTTGGTCCTTCTTGATCTCTCAGCAGCTTTGACACTGTGGACCATGAGGTGCTTTTGGGAAGACCCCACAGCTTCTTTGTGTACTAAGGGCAGGAGTCCTCAAATGGTTTGATCTTTCCTGATAGGCAGGTCCCAGAGAGTGGTCACAGGAATGTATTCTCTGATGCCTTCTCCTGCCTTATGAAGTGCCTCAGGCTCCATTTTGATACCCATGTTGTTCACAGTATACATGCTGCCCTTGGGAGAAATCATTAGGCATTACGGCTCAGTTTTCACTGCTATGCTGATGATACTACAGCTGTATATGTCCTTGTACCTGGAAGTCGATGCAGTCTCTGTTACAAACAGCTGCCTCTAAGATCAAAGACTGGATGAGCTCCAGTTGGCTGAGACTAAATTCGGATAAGACTGAGATGTTGGTGGTGGAACCAGGTCACTTGGAGGTGGGTGTATGATGCAGCAAATGTCTGGCTTTTGGCCTGATGGTGCCCAGCTCGTCACCTCAGATTGGGGGCAAAACCTGACATTATTTTGATAATGGCTCGACCTCGAAGTCTCAGATGTCGGCTACTTTTCAAATCCTCATTTTTCCATCTATGGAATATTGCCCGTGAAACATCAGATTCCCCACGTGACCTTCCAAACATTGGTCCATGCCTTCATCACACCAGTCTTGACTACTGCAATGCCCCTAACTAGGGCTGTCAGGTTGATATCCGCTGCTTGCAGCTGGTGCAGAATGCTGAGGCCAGGTTGTTGACTGGCACTTCTAGGTCCAGTCATATTACACCTGTCCTGCGTGGAACTGCACTGGCTGCCAGTTCAGTGGTAGATTACCCATAAGGTAGGCTTGCTTACCTTTAAAGCCTCACATGAACAGGGACCTAACTATCTTACAGTTCTCCTAACTCCCTACTCCTCCAACTCGTCCGCTCCGATCCACCAATGAGGGATTGCTAGAGATTCCCAGGGTTCATTTTGAAACATCTGGCACTCGTGTTTTTTTCATTTGCAGCACAGACCTGTAGAATTCTTTATCTCACGGTTAAGAGAATGCCCAGTCCATCAGTAGTTTTAAAACAATGTTCAAAAACCTATTTGTTTCTTTTGGCCTTCTAAATTAGAACTGGATGACAATGCTTTGGTTTTATATCTGTAAATCAGTCTTATGGCATTTTATTGTATTTATGGTCTGTAACAGTGCCTTGGTTTTGAAAGGTGCTATAAAATAAAGATGGATTGCTAGATTGACTGATAACACAGTCCCTCACACTAACAATTCTGTTGGTGTAAACAAGCTGAATACAATATTTGAATTTTGAATATGGTGCAAGGCACATATTTTTTTTCACTCTATCTTTTATTGAAATTTGAGTATATAAGAAAGCGCACTTAATACAATAGAAGAATATCCTCCATATAAGGTATAAACATCACTTAAAACACAGTATTCAGGGTAAACATATTGAAGAAGCCTTATATACACATATTGATAATGAAACACAAACCTGAACAGGTTATAAGTGGAGAACAGAAGGGTTACAATCAATAGGATATTATAGAATCCGAAATGGTAACCATGTACAAAATAAATACCAGGGCTGGCAATGGCAAGGCATTCAGTAAATTACAAAAAGTGATAAATATGGTAATATGAACAATGTTCAGTAATGGAGAGGTAAAGATAAGAGAAAAGTATGCAAGGAAAGAAAGAAAGAAAGAAAGAAAGAAGGGAAAAAAATCAAGGAAGAAGGAAAGGAGAAAGGGAGAAAATAGAGAAGGAGGAAAAAAGAGGAGATATCTGTGCACAAATGTTTCAGAAAACCTAATCTGAGAGCAAAATAAGAAGAGGGCTAAATATCCCTTAGAATGTAGCTCCAGAAGAACTAGGTTCATGTACTTGAAGTAATCCTGCCAACATCTGTCATATTCAGTGAGCCGGTTATGAATAACATGAGATAATCAGTCTAAGGAGACATACTGAGAAAGGCTTTGAAGAAGCATCTGAAAGAGAAGGTACCAGAGCTGATTTCATTTCATAAGAGTTAGACGTTTGACCAGAAGAAGAAAGTATGTTTAGCCATCTAAAATGTGCATGTGAGAGGAGAGCTATTGGAGACAAGTGATGCCTAGAAGGAATAGCTTGGAGTCAAAATAAGTTTTGTCCTGTTACTCTGGAGGCAAGTAAATAGACTTTACACCAGAGCTTATTAATGGAAGCACACAACCACAACATATGAAGTAGATCCCTGTTGGCCTAATTACAGTGTCAGCAGTTATTATTATTTAATAGGCAAATTTGTTGAAGCACAGAGGGGGTTCTGTACCAAAGATGCAGGATTTTAGTATGTATTAAAGAACTACGGGCATCTTTAAAGGTATTATGTGCAAGACACCGACAATTACTCCATTGTGCATCTGAAATATTGTAGTTAAGAAGAGTACTCATTTATTTTTGGCCTGTATAAACTGATCTGTAGATTATCAATAATGTCTATGTAAATGGAGCTATTCAAGTTTATAGATAAATTACTCCAGTGCGAATTGTATGGGTTTAGAAGAGTATGCTTATACACTAAACTAGAGAGAGAGAGTTATAAGCTGCCTGAATTTGTAAAAACTTCCAGAAGTCCTGTCTAGGATGTTTCCATGTAGCCTGCAAGTCTGAGAACGATCTAAGAGTGAGTGAATTCTGGTCCAAGATATCTCCTAGAAAGAAAATACCTCTGTTCCACCAGAAAATTGGGTGATCTTCTAGAGTGAGCAGTGGATTGCCCCATAAGGGGCATAAAACCAGGGTGTTGAATTGGATTTCAGGAATTTGTGGGTTAGTTCCAATGAAGAACAGAGGATGATATAGTTAGGTGAGATTTTAGTTTAGAGGAAATTTGATTAAATGAATGAAGAGAAGGAACTCCTCCTGGGCACAATCAAATTCCATTGCAACCCATAGTGGTGAGGGTTCTGAACCCATTTAATGGTTTGAGCCATTAAAAAGCCCAGAAGTAGCTTTTGAACCAGGAATCCGAACCCTTTTTTCTCCAATGTGATCAAAGTTTGTTGCGGTTAAATCTCGTGGTTTCCATCCCAGATAAAGCTGCCTAATAATTTATCAATTTTAGCAAAAGGAGGATGGTAAGACTAAAGGAATATTGGCAAAAGAGGAAGAATCTTGGAGATATGGGCATCTTGATGGCTGCAATTTTCTCCATGAAGGAGAGAGATAAGAAGCTTCCATCTGTCCAGAATTGTTTTGATGTTATCTAGTAAGGGGTAAAGTTAATGTCCCATATCTTCCCTAAGTTACTAGGAATTTTGATTCCTAGATATGATATACCCTGTGGTGACCAACGGAATCAATAGGTATGTTCATAAAAGCTTTACAGTGGTCAATATGGGCAGTGTTTGTGATTTACCATAATTCAAAGCAAGGCCAGAAATGTTAGTAAAATTATTAGGCAAATCAATTAACAGGGGCCCAACCTCATTCAGGTTTTCGAGTAAGATTAAAGAGGTCATCTGTGAGGAGAGAGAGACATATCTTGAATTTGCCCACAGGTATGCCCATAATGCCAGAAGATTGATGTAAACAAGCAGCCAGGGCTCCATGGCTAAAATAAACAGGGAAAGTGACAGGGACAGTTTTGTCTAGTTCCTTCCTAGATGAAAGTAAGAGGAAAGGGTGGAATTAGTAAGTACTTTAGCAACAGGGGAATTACATAATAAGCTTGATCCAGGAGCTAAAGGTATGAGAAAGACCAAAATGAGATAAAACTTGATGAAGGTAGTCCCAGTTTAAGGAATCAACGGCTTTCTCAAAATCAATAGCTATGGCTGCAGCTGGGGTATCTTAAGGTTTGGCTTTGTGAATTAGATTAAATAAGAACATAGATGATTAGAACCAGATCTATGTTTAATAAAACCTTCTTGTGAACAATGAGTTAGCTTAGGAAACAAGGATTCAAGTTGAGAAGTTAGTAGTTGAGAAAATATCTTCCCATCCAGTTTAATAAAGAGATACGGCCTATAACTTCATGGGATGAGTGGGTCTTTCCTTCTTAGGATTAGGGTTATGATTAATTTGGTGCAGATGGGGAAGTTTGTCAGTATTGGAGGCTTCTGATAAACATTAAGAAGAAGGGGACATAAGGTGTCGGAAAACATTTTATAGAAGTCGACAGGGAATCCGTCACCTCCAGGGGATTTGCTGGATTTCAAGGAATATGAGGCTTTCTGGATTTCCTGCAGTGAGAAGGGTTCATCTAAGGAATTTGTTTCAAGAGTAGAAAGCTGAGAAAGATGTAATGATTTAAGGAACTGCTGAATCTGTAAAGTAGATGGAGTTTTTGATAAAAGGTTTTCATGATACGGTTTATAGAGGGGGTTGTCAGTGTGAATTATATCCTTTTCATCTTTTAGGGTTAGGATATGTCGTTCCATTTGTTGTGCTTTGAGCTGGTAAGAGAGGAGTTTCTTGTTTCTATTGCTGTGTTCCCAAAACTCATATTTAAGTTTAAACAATGCCAGTTCAGTTTTACGAGAAATTAACTCATTTATTTTGACTCTAAGTTGGATAATTTCAAGATGAAGTTGAGAATCAGCACAGTGCTTCTTCGAGGAAAAGTATAAATTCTCTTTAGCCTTAAGAGATTTTTCCAAATCAGCCAGTTGTTGTTCCCTTACTCTTTTCCTATGTGCAGCATAACTGATAATTTTCCTTGAATAGTAGCTTTAAGAGCTCCATACAGAGGACATAGAAGATTTGCTAGTATTGTGAAAGAGGAAGTCCAGAATTTGTGCTTTGATCATGGGTAAGAAATTGGGATCCTTGAGAAGGAGAGGATCCAGCCGCCAGTAAGAAGATTTAGGTGCTAATGGGCCCCACAAAAGTTGCAATTTGACATGGGAATGCTCTGAGATTATGATGGGAGAGATGGATGAATCAGTAGTTTTTGCCATTATAACAGGAGAGGCTAACCAGTAGTTGATTCAACTGTATGTCTTATGTAGAGAGGAGTAAAATGTAAATTCTTGATCGTGGGGTGAAGGAGGCGCTATACATCAGCTAATCCAACATCTTGTAGTAGTAATGAGGAAGCTCTTAATACTTCTAGGGTGAACTCTGTAGGGGTACTTCTGTCAAAGCTGGCTTCTAAGCTAAGTTAAAACCCCTCCCGAGAATAACTGGTGCATTATTAGTGTTAAAGGATAGAATCTGTTGAGCTAAATTGTGAAAAACTCCTGGGAATCAGAGTTAGTGCAGAGACATTAACAAGCAGAAGAGGACCAGAGTTGGTATTCAATTTAACCATCACCCATCTGCCGTCAGTGTCGGAAAGGCAGTTTACAAGGGACCATTTGAGACTCTTATGAATAAGAATAGCAAATCCTCTTTTTTTTGAAGTATAGGATGATTCATAGGTCTGAACAATCCAATCTTTCTTAAGTCTATGAACATCCTATGCTGATAATTTTGTTTCTGAAGGAAAGCAATTTGTGTTTTATGTTTTTGAGATGTGAAAGAATTCTTTTTGCTTACAAGGAGAATTAAGTTCCTTCACATTCCATGTATATAAAAGTATGTCACTCATATTGTCGGTGTTAAAAAACGGGAATAATCACTGGAATGTGAAAGGACAGATAAATGAGACAGACGATGATCAGAATACAATATAGAGAGCTTACGCATATGCAGAGAGTGGCAGGAACATTCAAGCCAAAAAAAGGAAAATGTATGACACATGAGCGGCACAGATATTTTATTAAAGTTAGAATAAAGAAAGGGAAGGAGAAATGTCATTAATAACAACAACAATACTAGTAAGCTAAATAACAAAGAAAACTTTTTATGGGTGTAAGGAGATATGAGTCGGCCAACTGGGTAAGAGACTGTCTCGCCACATTCTGGGAAGTCGATGTAGGGAGGAGACTAAGGAGGACGGGTTATAAATATCGGCCCAAATCTAAGTCTGATCCCAGTAATATAATAAAGTAAGTATTCCTGATGAGCTAAACTGAAAGGGAATAATACCAAGAAAGGCAGTGGACTATAATAACTCAGCTTAAGTCTAAGCTAACAGGACAAGGTATAAGGATAAAGCTAAACACCAGAACTTATTTATAAACATTAGTAGTAATTGTACAAGATATACCAACTCAAAATAACAGTAAATTAAAGAACCATATATGAGATGCCAGTACAGCCTAGACATAGAGCAAGGAATTCAGGAGCCAGGTGTACTGCAAATGAACAAATACAAAAGGAAAAGTAGATCATTACACATTAGAGTAACTCTGAGTATACTTCACAGTGCAACAGAATAAGCACATAATAAATACAATATTGAGGGGGAAAGAGAAGGGAGGCTAATTTAAGCCCTTACGCCCTGAGCCAGATGCAAATCGGGATTATATGGGGAAGTATAGGCATCGGTGATAACTGTGGGCAGAAGAGATAGTCATATTAAAGGTCTGCTCCAATTATTCAAAAATCACCTAAATAGCAGTTATATGGGGTGACTAGGTCTAAAAGACTAGGCCCAGTGAGCCCCAAAACAGGAGGGACCACTCAACAGTGGATTTCTATAATATATGTAGGCTTTGAGTAAAATAAGGAGCACAAGGAAGGTATAGATCGACAATCCTTTGCAACAGTACACCAAACATAGCCCACCTCTTTGAGTGCTAATGATAGTTCCATATTGTAAACAGGAGGTAGTAAAAATAATGGAGCGAAGGGAAGGAGATAGATTAAATATAGTTGGTAATAATACTTAAGAACCTGTCATCAGGCGAGGAAAGGGTAAATTGCCTTGTAATATATGATAATTCACACATAAAAAGAAAAGGCAATAATCAGGATGCATACTGATTGAGGATATGCAGCTGAACAGCCCAAAGACCGTAAACCTGATGCACTGCTAAATTGGAGAGTAAAAGGCTAGCTGTAGAGCACCTGTCTAGTGAGGTAATGTATAAGATCTAACACTAAAATAATGGCTTAGAAAAGTGTTGCTGATCTACCAAAGTTCCCTTGAAGACATTTAAGCTGCTCGTTTAAACATTACAACAAAAAATAAATTGATCCGTGCCCTGATGTACTGCCTTTGCTTTCTGCACCTGCTGGGAGCGAAAGGAACCAGGTAGCATAAACTGTAGAGTGGGCAACTAGGCAGAAAAAGTGTTCTGGCACTCCATTTAAGTATCCTGGAGAGCAAAACCTACCAATATATAACAACTGTGACCATATTACTGACCATATAAGCTCATAACACCTTAGATTTATTAGTGGGATTGTGACTATTGATGTTTTTGCTTTTGGCCTTTGCCTTACGTTTCTTTTCGGGCAGCTCTAATGATTTGAGGGGAGAACTTGCAACAGCTTCTGCTCATGAACTATTGGCCAAAATACATCCCTGAGGCACTGGGCCCAAGTTAGAGGGATGTTCATCTGAAATTTGCTGGGAACGATCCTCCTGTGAGGAGTGCATGTCATCCTCCAAGAGAGCAAATTTATTGCTCAAGAGACTAGAGGGGTCGATTTGAAGGTGAGAAGCTGCAGCTTGGGGTGTTTGGTCTGAGACCTCACAAGAACAGCATGAAAGTCTTGAAGAATAATGCCCACAGAAGCTTCTCTTGCAGCCGCGTTGATTGCCTTAGGGTAAAATCAGTTGTGGCTTTGCTGCTTGGGGCTACGAGTTCTGCAACACTTTCCCCACTCTCCCGAACCTCGTCGTCTTCTCTTCGTGTGTATACCAGACCTGTGTTCGGATTGCCAATTGCTGCTGAACCTCTCAGGGTAAGGTTACAAAGAGAAACCTCCAGATAGTTGTCTAAGGTGTCAGGGGTTCTAAAATCCTTGAAGGAAGAGCCTGAGAAAAGGCGTAGTGTCACGGGGTAACGTAAAGCAGATTTAATACTTCTTTGGTGGAGGATTTGTTTAAGTGGATTGTAGGCTTTCCTTCTAATGGTTAAATCTTTTGAAAAGTCTCTGTAGATGAAAATATTAAACTCTTGCCACTGAAGTTTCCCCATTTCTCTGGCTCATTTCAATATTAATTCTGTATGGTAATAGTTCAAGAAGTGAGCAATGATGAGCCTCGGTTGCTGGTCTGATGCTGGCCTGGGACCCAGAGTGCGGTGAGAACACAGTTTAAGCACTGCAGGCAGCACATGTAATAAAAGCAGAGTAGTGTCTCCTAATTCTACAACTTCAGGGAAGCCAAAAAATTGTAAATTGTTGCGACGGTTATGATTTTCAATATCGTCAGATTTGGCTTGTAGGGATTTAATAGTTCAATCTTGATTACGAGCAGTAGCCTGGAGGTCATGAATAGCAGTGGTATTACAGGCCGTTGCTTTCTCATAGTCAGTAGAGGTCCTAGCACTGAGGCCTGGGGTACTTCACTAGTTACCTCCCCTTCCTCTGATAATGTGCCATTCACGTGCATGCTTTGTGTTCTACCACATAGTCAATCCACTTTGCAACCTCCTATCCCACCCCCATGCAGTCTAACTTCTTTATCAGCCTTCTGTGTGGAACTGAGTCAAAGGTCTTACTAAAGTCCAAGTAGACTACATCCACTGCTGACCTCCTAACCACCGCCTTGGTGACCTAGTCAAAGAATTCAACCAGGTTAGTTGGGCAAGACCTCCCCACTGTGAATCCATGCAGTTTTGGGTCCTGCTGTCTGCTAGACTATAGGAATGCTATTATCCTCTGTTTGACTAAAGACTCCATTAATTTTCCCATGGCAGAGGGGAGTCTCACTGGATGACAGTTACCTGCCTCCTCTCTGCTTCCAGATTTATGAAGAGGGATCACCATTGCCCTCTTCCAATCATCTGGAACAACTCCGCCTGCTAGTGATTTGGTGAACAGTTCCGCCAGTGGTGCTGCCAATTCCTCTTCCAGTTCCTTAGGATTCTGGGGTGTATGTCATCTGGTGTCATGGCCTTATCTACTTTTAGTTTATTTAGTGCTTCCAAGACTTAGCCTGCTATGAAGTGGCTTGTATCAACCCCTGCCTTCGTAGTGGTATTTCTTGTTACCATCTTCCTCTTTAGTAAACACTGTCAGCCCTCTTTGCACCATATTATTTTTAGTTGAAAACACGCTTTTCTGATTGCTTACCTTCCTTTAATTCATTGATGCTTCTGGTTGTTTTATCTGCTTCCTTTCTTAGTAGAACTGAAATGCATGCTAATGATGTTATCATACCAAACCTTGTTTTGTTTTAAATTCTTAATCTACTCATGTTGCATCCTTCCTGAATACTAATAACAGCCTCAAATAATGCAGCCACGCATGATGCAATTGTTTCCTCTCCTCCTACTGTATCATGAGTGGCTTGACTATGCTGGGGTGTTCCCAAGTCCAGAAAAGAAGCAATTGATCAAGGATTGTAAATAAACACTTTATTTGTGTGATAAAACCAGTATGGTGAGCAGTCTGTTTTTACTTTTAAGAAGAAAAAGGATTCAGAATTAAATTATTGCCTACATCAGCAGTATCTGCGGAATGTGAGCAATTATTAAAACATTTTTAAAATTAGAGACACTGAGAAACCTAACAGTGTAGCTTATAATTATATTTAGTGTTTTGCTCTTGTATCTCTTTATGGGCAGATTGGATGGACCACTGTTCTTTTTTTTCTGCCATTATTGTCTATGTGCCCATGTTTCTTATCAGACCCACCAGTGCACACTGTATTCCCAACTAAGCAAGTTATCTCTTGAGATGCGTCCTTAATATTTTATAGTATGCCTACTCAGGAAAACCTTATACAGTACTGCCATCTCTCCCCTTTCAAATCTGTTGCATTTTGACAGTCAACAGCTGTTTACTGAAAAACATGTGTATATGAACACAGGTGACAGGGCTTTCTCTGTGGCAGCTCCCCTAATGTGGAATAGTTGTCCTGATCACATCCGTTTCCAGTCATGTCACCTTTTGTTCAAATCTCAACTCTTCCACTGAGCTTTTGTAAATGCCAGTGTTGATCAGGTGTAAATGTTGTCAGTTTCAGTGTTGACTGAATATACAGTATAATTTATTGCTGTTTCCTTTACTTCCTGACTGCAGGTTCTCGAGTTACTCTAAGTCGTAATTATTTTCTTTGCATTTCACTTTCACTCTGTTATGACTCAAGCTGAGCCCAAAAAATAGGTCCCTGGACCAGTACATTTCTCAGTTAATAAATAATAAACAAAATAACAAATAATGCAAACAAGGTCTCTGTATGTAGAGCGTTGCATTATGGGGGGTGTACTCATGTCACATTCACGCAGGGTTTCTACTATCACCCTTCATTATCTTGTGGCAGCCAGTGATAGCACTTGAAATGTCTGTCTGCATGCTGGCTGCTCAGCAACGTCTTGGGCTCTCTGTTTTAAGAAAATGTATCTTTTTTAACTGCACTACAAGGCAACAGCTTCTTTTACCCTTGCCTCTGCACTTAACCTTATTTACAGTAAGCTGTTGTTCTTTAAGCAGATCAGAGATGGTACAGCAGGAGTGGAGAGGTACAATACAATATAGAAGGTCAGGGTCAATCCCGTTGGGGCCATCACACTTTAATAACTAGGAATCCAAAGCACCAGCTCTCCAGACAAAAAAGATGTCGACAAGGCAAAATTCACTGTATGTGCAAAATTTAATTTAGGCTGTCAACATACAATAAACCCAGCGCTTCGGCAGTTAGGCCTTCAATGGGGTTTGTGTCAGGGGAACACCCTGATACCAATATATACGCAAAACCTAGTGACATCATCATTAAGTGCCCAATGTGCATCCACAATAGCTAAACATATAAATAGGTATAAAAAATACAAAAAGCTGTACATAACGTCATACATTCTTAAATATGTGGATATATACCAGCATTTCCAAATCAATTACAAATAAATGGATGTATTCCAACATTTTCAAGTCATTTACTCATTTGTTACTTTCCAATAAATTCGAGATATCACTAGTAATTCATTCAGTCTAAACATATTAAAGGACCAGAGTAAAAATATTAGGCCTCTTTTAGCCAGAAAGAGGTGAGGAGAGAGAGCTCAAGCTGGAAGAGGAGGATAGGGAGGTGAGGGAGGGAAGTGGGGAACAGAGAGGGACAGGAAGGTGAAAGGGGATTTAAGGGAACATTTTTGAAGGGAAGGGGAATAAGGAGAGGGATGGGGGATGGAGGAAGGGTATAGGATGGGAGGGGGTTTAGAGGGAGAAAGGGAAAGGAAGGGAGGGGAAAACAAGGAAAGGGACAAGGGGGAAGGGAAAGGGAGCAGGGAAAAGAGGAGGGGAGGAAAAAAGGGAAGGAGGGGAAGAAAGAAAAATGGGATCAGGGAGTCAAAAATTAAAATCACATCATACACAGTATGGAGGCAATACTTAAACAGAATACAAGATTTGAAACTTAAAGGAATGGACAAAATTAAATCCATATATAGGACACTGTAAAGAGGAAGAGGCTGTTCATATATGATCACCCCACATCTTTTCTTGTTCATTTGAAAGGGATCTGCAAGGATACAAAAAGCTTCTTAGAAACAGACAGACTTATAAGGGAGAAAAACAGAGGAATGGATTTTTTTCTTTTCTACATTTATCTCTTGGATTAAAGATATTAAGCAGATTAAACACATTTAAATCATTATTCATTCAAATCTTAATAGCATATCGTAATGAAGCCCTTACTTTCTGAGAAATGGCTTAAGGTTCCGTTGGGCATTTAGATTGTCAGGTTTTCCACTCTTGAGTCTATAAATCCATTCACTTTCTTCCTTTAACAATTCATTCACCCTCCCTGTCACCACCATAACGCACTGGGGCCTGTAATCATGCCCATAAATGTGAGACCTGCAGGATTACCAACGTGGTCTTACACAAAATGCAACCCTACTGGTGTGTCTATTTTTTATTTAAAATGTTCCTTACATGTTCCTGCATTCTCAGTTTAAGGGCTGTGGTAGTTCTCCCTATGTAGTGGACATTGCAAGGGCACCAGACAACATATACAACAAAGGTGGTATCATAATTTATAAACTCTCTGAGATCAAAGGATTTATAGCTACCTTGGTGTATAAATTCCCTTCCAGTGTTGCAGTATTTACAATAAATGCATCTCTGGCATAAACATACCCTTCGGTTTAATTTCCAACCATATACCTTTATTGACGGCTGGCACAATTTTACTGTGTGCTAATTTGTCTTTAAGGCTCGAGCCCCTGGAAACAGTAATCCTGGGGTTGCAGCCCACAGCATCCCTCAGGTTACTATCTGTATGTAGTAAATGCTAATTTCGGTGCACCGCATTGCCTAATTGGGCTGCCCAATTGTTATATTCTGTCACAAAAGTTATGGGACCTGTCTCTAATGTAATTTTCTCTCTATTTGAATTCAATAATTCATCCCTTCTTCTCTCTAAGGTCCTTTTCCTACTTTTAGTTACTTCTATCTAAAACATCATGTTTAGACAGGATGCAGAAACACAGAGAAACAAGTTGTTGAATTATGCTCGCAGTCTCATGCCAATAATACCTTTTAATACCATTTGCTACATTAGTGAGGTAGAGTTGGCAGCAGAGAGAAAAAAAAACAAACAAAGCAAGTGTTTGACATTTAATTCTAAGTCTCTTTTATGCATTGCATGTAAGTTTTATTGCAAGTACTGAGGAAGAAAGTATCTGACCTGACTTACAGAACTACTACCTGAACTGCCCTCTTACTGCTAGACAATCAATCACTGTGAAAGAACAAGTAGCAAATAGAATCAGACCAGAAATGAATTTTACAGAGTGCCTTTATTTACAAAGTATCTCAAAGTGCTGTAATAGGAAATGAATTATATACTAGTAGCGCAGTGGCTGCATATACATGAATGAAACAGGCTTTATGAGCTCTACAACATCCTATACATATAGAAATGGACCATAGATATGGAACCTAGACAGAATGTTGGACTGCAGCAGGAGTCAAATGAAGTCAAGAATCACCTGGACTTAGTTCTAATGGTTAGAAACAATGGGCATGATTCTCAAAGCTCCTGGGGTGGCACAAGGGGCTTGCGTCCAAATGATTGGTGCAAAGTGCCCCTTGTGCCAAGTGATGTCCCGGAAGCACTTCACAAAGCCAGGCTGCATCTACCACATGCAACCTGCACCTAACAGTGCTTGCACCACCCTGGCACCACACATTGTGCTGTGGCGTGGTGCCAGGGGCTTTCGGAAGATGCAGGCTACCAAATCCCCTGCATCGTAATTGATAAAACTCCCCTAGCGGTGACAGTTCTGAGTACCCTTAGAGCAGCACTGGCTGGTCTAAGGGTACTAGAAATCTCACCACTGGGGAGCTGACCTGGTAGTGGCAATGTGTACGGTCCCCCCTCCTGATGACCCTGATTATTGTTTCATTAAAGATAATTAGCCCTTTTCCCTAGTAGTCTAGTGGCCCTCCACTCTGATCCTGATCGGTGTTACATTAAATACTAAAATACATTTTTTCCCTGGCAGCCTAGTGCCCCCTGATCCCAATAACCCCCAAATTACTGTATTAACACCTGGTGGTCAAGTGGGCCCCCCACCAGGCAGTCCCCTACCACCTCGCTCCCCCAACCCATAAGGGAGGTGGCAACAGGCACAGCCCACCTCTCACCACCACCATGACCAGACAACAACTGAGCTCTGAATGAGCATGTACGGTATATAGTACGCACTCAGTGAACTGTCAATCACTGAGCATGTACTATATACAGTACATGCTCATTCAGAGCTCAGTTGATGGCTGACCATGGTATTGAGAGGTAGGCTGTGCCAATCTCCGGGTCCCTTATTGGTTGGGGAGGGGTGGTAGGGAACTGCCAGGTGGCGCCCACTTGACCACCAGGTGTTAATTGATACAGTAATTTGGGGTCATTGGGATTGGGGTGGGAGACACTACTAGGAAAAGGGACAATTCAATATTTAATGCAATACTGATTGGGGATTGGGGTGGGGGTCACTGAACTACTAGGGAAGAGGGCTAATATTTTTATTTAGCAATGATCGGGATCAGGATGGGGACACCAGACTACCAGGGAAGAGGGGCTAATATTTTTTATTAAACAATGATCGGGATCGGGGGCACCAGACCACCAGGGTAATTTATATATTGTTACCAGTGATCGGGAGGGTGCTACACAGGTGTAGTTATGCACATTTCTGCTGGCTTGTGGCTACCTGTCCTGGTGTGCTATCTGTTTGGTGCACTGCTAGGGTTGCCACAAGCCATGGGACCTTGCCTCCAGGACCCTGGCCAATAGGGAATCGGGCCCAAGGTCCATGGCACATGGGTGATCGGTACAAGCTGCCTTTGGCGCAGCTTGCACAGAGTTTTGAGAATCAGACCTAACAGATTCTAGGCAGATTCATTTAAGCAAGCAGTAAGACATTACAGGGTGGGCTTTATGCTGAGAGGACTGCCTTCCCAAAGGTGTAGTGCGGCTTTATGTTGCAGGCAGAGGGCCTCATAGCCTCTGGAAGGTTGGATATTGCAGCATAAGGTCTAATGTGGACTTTCTTATTGCATTTAGAAAATAGGTTTTATGTGGAAATTTGTTTAGAATTAAAAAAATACATTTAATATTTCAAATGAGTAGTTTTCTATAAAATAGTCCAGCTGGCGGACAGACATCGGGGGTTCCATTGTAGTTGTAGTAGTCTGCATACAGTGTAAGGTACATAACCTGGTGACAGCTGTATTTTTTTCGTTCCTTCTTCCCCGCTCCACAGTATTTGTTTGACAATTATAAGTTATGACACTATTTGTAATTTTTTTCTTTTAATATTTATTTGTGGAGTGATTTGGGAGTCAGTGCAGACTGCTAAAAGGGG
Organism: Neoceratodus forsteri; assembly: GCA_016271365.2. NCBI lineage: Eukaryota > Metazoa > Chordata > Ceratodontiformes > Ceratodontidae > Neoceratodus > Neoceratodus forsteri. The sequence goes on from CM057449.1 coordinate 966,616,649, forward strand.
TGCACTGTGAGTATGAAAATGAACGTAGTTTTGTGGAGTGGATGGTTGAATGAGTGAGTCAGGCATGAGTGAGAGGTGTGTGCATGGTTCAGTTAACGGAGTGGAAAGAAACATTGAAACTGTTTTTTTTTTGAATGGCTGGGATAGGGCATTTTTATTGTTGGAGCTACTCAGGTGAGTGTTAAGACAATGAGAGATGCACAGGTTACTCAGGAAGAGAAAAAAAGAGAAACGAAATGAACAGAGGCTGCCAAGTGAGTAAAAAATGAAACAAAAACATGGTGGATATTTAAAAATGTAAGGTTTCAATGCTGCACGTGGATATGATTGATATGCCACCAGTACATTTTTTACTGGGCATTAGGCTGACATGCAGTGCCAGTGTGCTTTAGCCAATCACAAACCAGGATTTTCTTAACCCATTTAATAATTCTATTTATGGTCATATCAGTATTATCTTTTTTTCTCTAAACTACCCATATAGCTATTAGAATCTAACCCTACAGCAGAAACGCCAATATTGCAGCACTACTCTGCTGACATGATACAAAAGTTAACTATATTTTTTTTCATTAATTCTGTTACACTTAGAAAAAGTATATTTATATAGAAAAATACTTTTTCAATAAGAAGGTTGGTTAACAGTCATAATCTGGAAAATGAGGACCTCATTGGTTAGTCTAGCACTGCAAACTGTAATAACTGACTAGTTGTGGATATAAGTGGCGACAGTTTCCAACAAAGCAATCTCAGATCCATCTGTCTGTATTTTCAAAGTTAGATGTCCGACCAAACTGGCAAACCACCCGGGGCTCAATTTTAAGAACCAGAAATCTACACATGGGTGGCAAAACCATGCCTAACAGGGGCTTCCCCTGTTCACCTGCAGGATTTGTCGCATGCGTGATACTTTCATATGCAGAGCCATTTTGTGTCCAACTCTGTGATTTACAGCAACTTCCGGCTGTTTTTTATGCTCAGCTGCACCAAAATGCTTTGCCTGGTATTAGCGGCCAAAACACTCTTCTACGGCTCAGCCTGTCAGTGTGGAGATATTTTTTCTGCACCAGTGGGTTGTGGCAGAGGACTTAGTCTCTGCACCATTGCTGGCCCTTTGAAAATCAGAAGAAAACTAGGTCAGCTGGGCTCTCACAGAGCAAATATAGTCAATGAATGAGAGGGCTGACCCAGGAATCATGTGAAAACGTCTTGTAATGTGCATTCAAAACTACATGATCTATGAGGGAGGTGAACAAGTCAGTGACCACAAGATGTCCCAGTGCTATGACCGTAGTCTTCATCATGGGGCGGTGTCCTAGTGGTGATTAACCCCCCTTAAATACCACCAGTCTAATTAATACAGGCATTCCTGATTAGGTGATTGCTTATATCATATTGCTGAGACTTAGGAGTTTTTTTTGGGGGTGGGAGTGACAGTAACACATAGTAGAATGTGAGTCCAAAATCCGTTTACAACAATCCATAAACATAAACAGTGACCATCTTTTCTCTCTGTTCTAACTGGGCCCAGGGTAAGCTGATTCTCCCCGGTCCATGTTTGGAATTTTTGCTGTAAGTAGGGAGATTGCAGCCCATCTGCCTCTATCTGTTATGGACTTCCACTTAAAATTTCTCAGAGGACTTATCCACAGTATTAACTGTTTATGTTTATGGATTGTTGTAAATGGATTTTGGACATTTTTGCATGACTGTATGGATTTTGCAGTTTCTTCTATGAATTAACATGAATTTCTATACATGCTTATGGATAAAGACCATGGAGAAATTTGATTGGCTAACAGCCCTTCCAGGTATGTCTTTTATTTAAGATATACCATGGCAAAAAACAAGACTTAGCACCAGTGACTCAGTAACGTTAGAGACAGGGGCAACACGAGGAAGTATTTTTTTCAGAGAGAGGGTGGTGGACACATGGAATGGCCTTCCTGAAGAGGTAGTGGGGTCAAAAACAGTGAGGGAATTCAAGATTGCATGGGACAGACATTAGGCAATTATAGTGGGATATAGGAGAAAGTAGATTGTTGGTTAACTAGGATCTGCAGCTTATCCAATAGGTAGGGAAATGGGCAGACTAGGTGGGCCAAATGGTCCTTATCTGCCATTAAAGTCTATGTTTCTATGAGATATCCTTCTGCTACCCTGCCAGCCACTTTTCAGTGCAACTGGTAAGATCTCAACATATCCCCAACCAGCACGAACAGCAAAGCCTAAAAGAACAGATCAGTTATTCACTCTACCTCCGTAACCCCGCTGCAGTCATGCCAGCAGTTTTTTTAAATGTTTTTCAACACATAAAACCACATGTTCAAACAACATGAAGTCTTGCTGTATTCTGACATATGCAGTTATCCCCAGCACTTGAACTGGTCTGGAGAGGAGGGTTAGCTCTATGCAGAGAGCATAGAACGTTGAGCTCGAGCTTGGTTTCAAACTCTGTCTGCAGCACTTCAAAGTGTAACCATCAGATTCTTTACTCCACCTAACTGAACAGTCGCTCCAGAGTTTGTTCCTTCGCTTCAGTCGGTTTGGTCCAGAATCCGTCGGTTTTATAACCGATTTTGTCATTATTCAGTTTCAGATCCCTGTCTGCGGTACAGTAAGTGTTGTAGGTAGTGAATCATAGGGAAACATTATTGTGTTTTGTGTGGAAATTGTAAAAACCTCTGGATCTGTCCGGTTAGGAACTGACTGTGTTAAGGTTTTTCTTTATTTTTTCTGTAGTGTGAAGTACCGGTTCCTATTGGTTTAAAAAAAATGTGATTTTACACATTTTTTTTCCAAGACCAGTAACATGATTGGTAACTGATAGGAGAGTCTTACCTGGCAAAAAAAAAAAGCTGTAAAGGGTAAGTTTTGTAGCCTGGCCATGTGTAAGAAACCCAAGAAAAGACCAGGTCTATTGATTGGGTTTCAACATTGTGGTGAGTGTGGGGATGCCTTTGCTAAGGCAGACCATTACACCACTTTTGTTTATTGTCTGGGGTTTGACCATCTCGATTCAGACTGCCAAATTTGTAAGAATTTCCCTAAAGCCACCCTAGAAAAGAGGTTGGGTAGGCTTAGGGAAAGGGAGGCCGAGAAGTCCGCTAATCTGGATGACCAGCCTGGTTTGGTTCCTACCGAACCTGAGGGTGCCCGCTGACCTGGGCTATACACCCTCGGCAAGGAGATCCAACCCGAGGGGTTGGTTCCAACAAAACGAAAAAGAAAATCGGCGGTTTGGATCCAGAACCGCATACTCTAACCTGCCGAAGAGATAGCCAGAGCGATTATCATAGTGGAATCACTCGGTCCGTACGTCGATCTGGCGCCTCTCGTAGGCGCCAGTCTGTTGGATCCCCTGGTTCCGAAATACATTATGGATGAGTATTATGAACTAGAATGGGAAGGAGATGAAGAAGAAGATGATAATATCAGTGATAAAGATCTGGATGAGACCATTGAACCGATCGTCTCCCAGACAGGCCTTCAATGTTTCCTCCCAGGCTTTCTGAGTCCCCAGCCCACTACTTGTTTTACAAGAAGGTGGTTGATACACTCGAGCTTCCATTAGTGGAAGCTGTTGAGGAACAAGAAGAGCCTGACTTTGTGGAAATGATGGACATCAGAGTCCAAAAGGTTGTCTATTCCCATTCATATATCCTTAGGGAAACAGACACATAAAATCTTACAAACTCCAAATTCTTTACCTCCAGTAGATTAAAGGATGGACAGGAGGTATATACTTTCGGGCTCTGGCACAGAGTTTTTGTATAAAACAATGTAGCCATGTTAGGGTAGTGCAGGCTGCAGCCTGTGACAAGGCTAACATACCCTGGCTTCACCCCCCCCCCAGATAAAAACTCTAGGAAGGTTGATGCTATGGCCAAGAAACAGTACTTGCATCATGCTTGGGACTCAGGCAGGCTAATATGGCCTACACAGCCAGATACCAGAAGTCTAGATGGGATACTGTTCTGGAGCTGGATAAACAGATCTCCCCCCAGCTAGCCAAGGAGCTGGAGGAGGTGGCTGCTGATGGGATTGAGGCATCCAAATTGCAATTCCATTCTGCTGTGGACCCAAATGATGTGGCATCATGAGTTATGGCTACATCTGTGTCTCTCAGGAGGTTGGCTTGGCTCAGATGTACTAGTCTTTCACAGGACACTCAGGCTAAGGCTATGGATTTCACTGTGGTGGGTAATTCTCTGTTTGGGGAGCAGACAGAGAATTACATGAAGAAAATGGATGAGTACTGGACCACTTACAGGAGTGCACAGGCCAAGGAAAGGCAGGCAACTCCTCAGAAGCAGCATGCTAGGGGGCAGGGTAGGCCTTATCAGAGGCTTTCTACCAAGCACAGACCTCCTCTTCCTTTTCACAGAGGGGGTCTTTAGAGGGAGAGCCAGAAGGGGAATGAGCAGGGCTCCCTTCTCCTCCCAGCCTAAGGCTCCTGCCAAGCAGACACCCTGAGGTGTCAGCCCAGGTCGACTCCCCAACTCCAGTAGGAGGCAGGCTGGCTTACTACTTCCAGGCCTGGAAGTCTGTTACCTCAGACTGGTGGGTCCTGGAGGTAGTAAGCCAGGGGCTGGCCCTCAGTTTTGAAAAATTCCCCAAACTGAGGGCCAAATCCTTTCCACCAGCAAATTTTTTCAAGACCACTGCTTTAGAAGAAGAGGTTTCCTCTGTATTAGTCCTCAGGGTTGTGGAGAGAGTTCCTACTCAACACAGGGGCAAAGGTCTGTATTCCAGATATTTCCTTACCCCAAAAAAGACAGAGGAGTGATGGCCCATCCTAGACCTCAGATACCTAAACAAACACATCCTCAAACCAAAGTTCAAGATGGTGACTCTGGGAGTAATTCTTCCCTCTCTAAGGCCAGGAGATTAGCTAGCTTCCCTGGACCTCAAGGATGCCTACTTTCACATCCCTATCAGGTGCTCCCACAGAAAGTACCTCAGGTTTGAATTGCCTTCAGGCCATTATCAGTTCAGAGCAATGCCCTTTGGCCTAACATCAGCTCCAAGGGTGTTCACAAAGTGCCTAGCAGCAGCAGTGGTCTTCCTCAGAAGACAGGGGATCTCCATATTTCCATACCTGGACGACTGTCTCATTGTAGGGCAGTCTCCAGAACAGGTCAACTTACATCTACAAGTTAACAATAACAACTCAGTATCTGGGAAATGATAATATTCTTGTAAGAATGATTCCAAACTCGAAGGGTGTAGAAACCTTCAGGAAAAACCAATAAACTAGGAGTCTGCTGTAGCTTCTCAAATTATTTTCATTTATTTCAAAACAACACCCTTACGCTTCTTGCTAAGAGCTTGATCACAGGGCTTCTTTGTCTATGTAAAATAAATTTACACATTATTGTACTTATATCAACCTCCAAATGGTATGTAAATTGAATATACATAAGGTTATAATGCATATTATCTACCTTCAAAAATAAATGTTCTATGTATATAAACACTTTGCACTTGGCTTTCAAAATCGCTTCTTCTCCCTGACAAAGAATACAATTTAGGTCATTTAATAATGTATTTAAACACCCAAAATCAAAGCCATGCCAGAATGTAACATAAGTATTTAAACTTAATGTCCCAATAACTCGCATACCTTAGGAAGCTTAACAATGAAGTACTTGACTTGTTTATACTTTAAATCATTCTGAAAAAAACATACGAAATAATCACTTTTAAATTCAATATCATATCATTTCAAATGACGTTAGATTATGTTGTCAAATATATATATTCATTTAGGAAAAACTCACCCTCCTTTCTTAATATTTGTCCAACAAACTAGATAAGAACCCAGTATATGTTTAAAAGTACTCCGTGGCATTTAAATATAACTCGTCAACTATGGCGTCTAATGCCAGAAAACGCTAAAACGCTACTGTGCATTCCTATGTGTTGCTGTTCCTCTGAACAGCCTGATTTTCCCGTGGAGTGACGTCATCACATCCTGAAACTCTCGCTCTATGAGAGCGTTGTTTAGCAACTTAACACACATTCCCAAAACATGGGAAAGCGCATGGTCTCCTATTATGGCAAGGCTTATTCTTTGGGTGTTCATCTATATTAAAACTCGATGTTTGACACCAATCGAGAACCAACATTTCTCAGGAAACATAAGGGTGGCAGCTGATTAATTTGACCAACATATATCCTATTTTTAATGATATTGGACTTTAAATAGCGCTGAGACATTAACAACCTAAGCAAACAAGGTTGTGGTTACTTAAATCAATATTTTTAACATCTAAACAAACCAACACAATGATGGATTTTAATATGACTAATAAACAAATCTTTATGACTGAACACTCTACATACATTTTATATGTGCTCTAGGACACTCCAGCATTTCCCAAGTAAATACAACACCATTAAAATGTATCAAACTTATTATTTCTAACTAATTTATCTATTGTTTATAGATAACAATCAATGTCTATACTTCAAAAATGCTTTAATGATGAAATTAAACTATAAGCATGCTTGCCAATTACAATCAATATTCATACCAATGTTAGGATCGAAAGTTTTCAAGTTAAATATCCACTTCATTTCTATTTTATCTAACAATTTTTTTATAATTTCCACCCTAAGGGGTTGTTTCACCACCTCCAAACCCCAGAACCTCAGAGATGCTCCTGTGTGTGCTGCCTCATTAAAATGTGTAGCTACTGGAGATTTTTCATTTTTTATTTCTTATATCACTTTTATGTTCTCCTATCCTTAATTTTAAAGCTCTTTTTGTCTGTCCTACATATAATCTGTCACAAGGACATTGTAGTACATATATAACACCTTCAGTGTTACAGTCAATGTGATCCTTAATATAAAATTCCTCATTATAATGTGGATGCTTAAATGAAGTTTTTTTACTAGTGTTATTGCACACTGCACATTTACCACACCTAGTCATCCCTGGTTGTAGTGGTCCCAGCAGTAATTGTACTTATTTGGAATTTGAAGTTCAAACTGAGAATGTACCAATCTATCTTTAGATTTTTACTTTTTTAGATACTATTATAGGTTTTAATTGTAAAGAATGAATGTTTAAATTATCCATGGCTACTAAATGCCAATGTTTATTAATAATTTTTCTAATTTCAGTCATCTTATGGTTATATTTCGTGGCAAAAACTAGTCTGTCCTTCTTAAGATTCTGCTTCTTATTTAAAAGTTGTTCACGTGTTGTTTTTTCAATTTTATTACTTGCTTGGTCTAAAACTTTTTTAGGATAGCCCCTCTTTTGAAATCTATTCAACATATCTTGTTTTTGTATTACATAATCACTATTCTCTTTGCAATTACGCTTAACCCTTACTAGTTGAGAATAAGGAATACTGTTTTTTCATTTGGATTCATGATAACTTGTACTATGTAATAAAGTGTTTCTATCTGTGACTTTCCTGAATAATGATGTGCTATATACAGAATCTATTATTTTGATTTGTAGATCTAGGAATGGAATTATAGTCTTATTATAATTTAAAGTAAACTCTAAATTTGTATCGAAATTATTTAATAATTCATTAAAGACCTCAATTCCTGTCCAGTCCCTCATCCATAAACAAAATATGTCATCTATAAACGCTCCAGAATTTTATGTGATTTTGTAGGTGTTTTTATCAGAGTTGAATACTAATTCTTCTTCAAAATAATCGTATAAGGAATTAGCATAGCTAGGAGCCATCGTGTTCCCATAGCTGTCCCTTTATCCTGTTGGTAAAATTCACCATCAAATTCAAAATAATTGTTTCTCAAAATAAATGTTGCTAATTCTGTAACAAAATAGACCTAGAAAGTGTACACTCTGGTCATTTTTTCAAACTTTACCCATATTTATGACTGCTCTCTATGTGGGATAGATGTATATAGATCTTTACATCCCAGGTAACCAAAAATATATTCTTCCAAATTATTTTCATTCAACACTATCTCTAATTTTTTAATTAAATCTGTGGAGTCTTGTATATATGATTCACTTTTTTCTATTAGTGATTGTAAATATTAGTTAACATATTTTAAACCGATCAAAACTGAATCAATTCCTGATACAATTGGCCTACCTGGAGGATCTGACATATTTTTATGAATTTTCGGTATAGAATAAAATGTAGGAATTCTTGGAAATTCTATTAACAGTATTCTCATTTCCCAATCTTGCAACCAGTTACGATCTACAAATTCAGCTAATAGTTCCTTAATTTACCCTGAATAGATAACGGGATCACCCTTCAAAATTGAATAATTAACCCTATTTTCTAATAATTTTAAACACGAGATCTATATTGTTCTCTATCTTGAATAACAATCCCACCCCTTGTCCGCCTGTTTGATAATTATCCCAGTGTCTTTACTCAATTGGTTTAAAGCCATTCTTTGTTCCTTATTAAGATTGTGATAGGGAGGCCACAGGGAGTTTTTATCTTTAAATAGAGCCAATATTTCTTCTCTACTAATGTGCAAAAACATTCTATTCCATGATTTTTGTCTACTGGGGACTAAAATTCGATTTGATATTTAAGGCTTGTTTTAATTTCCGCTCTCACTCATTGAAATATTTTTTCTCCAAACAGATTTTTAATTCTCAAATTTCTAAAAACCTTGTAAATCTGCCATTAAATCGAACAAATTAACTGGTTGTGATGAAAACTTAATCCAAGTCTCAACACTGGATTCTGCTTCACTTAAATTCTTTTACTCAAATTAAATATTGGAATTACTTCTGCATCTCTCTGGTAAATCTCCTGTCCATACTTGTTGTCCTTATTATTCTTCCACCTGTTCCTCCGCCTCTTCCTCCCCTTCTGCCTCCCGAAAACCCCCTTGGGCTCTTTGAATATTGTTGATTCATATTAGGAGTTCTCAAATCATATCTATGTGATAGATTTTCTTCTGATGCAACGTTAGATGGCATGGACTCTCCTGTCCCTGTATTATCCTCTCCTGACTGTGTAGATGATTCTACTGTATAACTATTGTCACTATCTGTACCACTCTCCAAATTATAGCTATATCTTTGTTTTCTAAATTGTTTGTATATATATACTTTATTATCTTTATAATCATTTTTGTCCCTGATGAATTTCCTGATTTTTTGTTGCTTTAATTTACTTTCATAATCAGTTATTTTTTGCTTTAAATCTTCTAATGAAGAAGTATACTCATCTAATACTAATTGTTGTTTCAATAAATTTTGATTTCTCTGGATTTCTTCTGCTAAAGATGTTCTCTCATCTATAATGGCCTCTATTAGGGAATACATAAAGTCACAACTGGCCCTATTTCTAATTCCGTCCCATTTTGTATATAATTTTGAAGTATTAATGCCTATATTAGGTTCTACTGTAACTCTTAAACCTCTTGGGATTCTGTTGTGCTCTAAATACTGTGTGAGAGTAAGTCCGTGCCATTCTAAATGTGTATCCCTGAAATTTAAAGAGAAGGAAATATTGGCTCTATTTAAAGATAAAACCTCCCTGTGGCCTCCCTATCACAATCTTAATAAGGAACAAAGAATGGCTTTAAACCAATTGAGTAAAGACACTGGGATAATTATCAAACAGGCGGAAAGGGGTGGGATTGTTATTCAAGATAGAGAGAACAATATAGATCTATGTGTTTAAAATTATTAGAAAATAGGGTTAATTATTCAATTTTGAAGGGTGATCCCACGTTATCTATTCAGAGTAAATTAAGGGAACTATTAGCTGAATTTGTAGATCTTAACTGGTTGCAAGATTGGGAAATGAGAATACTGTTAATAGAATTTCCAAGAATTCCTACATTTTATTCTATACCGAAAATTCATAAAAATATGTCAGATCCTCCAGGTAGGCCAATTGTATCAGGAATTGATTCAGTTTTTGATCCGGTTTCAAAATATGTTAACTATTATTTACAACTACTAATAGAAAAAAGAATCATATATACAAGACTCCACAGATTTAATTAAAAATTAGAGATAGTGTTGAATGAAAATAATTTGGAAGAATATATTTTGGTTACCTGGGATGTAAAAGATCTATATATGCCTATCCCACATAGAGAGGGAGTCATAAATATGGGTAAGTTTTGAAAAACGACTAGAGGGTACACTTCCTAGGTCTATTTTGTTACAAGAATTAGCAACATTTATTTTGAGAAACAATTATTTTGAATTTGATGGTGAATTTTACCAACAGGATAAAGGGATAGCTATGGGGAGCACGATGGTGTTCTAGCTATGCTAATTCTTATATGATTATTTTGAAGAAGAATTTGTATTCAACTCGGATAAAAACATCTACAAAAATCATATAAAATTCTGGAAGCGTTTTATAGATGACATATTTTGTTTATGGACGGGACTGAACAGGAATTGAGGTCTTTTAATGAATTATTAAATAATTTCATACAAATTTAGAGTTTACTTTAAATTATAATAAGACTATAATTCCATTCCTAGATCTACAAATCAAAATAATAGATTCTGTATACAGTACATCATTATTCAGGAAAGTCACAGATAGAAACACTTTATTACATAGTACAAGTTATCATGAATCCAAATGAAAAACAGTATTCTTATTCTCAACTAGTAAGGAGTTGTTTAATTGCAAAGAGAATAGTGATTATGTAATACAAAAACCAAATATGTTGAATAGATTTCAAAAAGAGGGCTATCCTTAAAAAGTTTTAGACCAAGCAAGTAATAAAATTGAAAAAACAACACGTTAACAACTTTTAAATAAGAAGCAGAATCTTAAGAAGGACAGACTAGTTTTGCCACGTAAATATAACCATAAGATGACTGAAATTAGAAAAAATTATTAATAAACATTGGCATTTAGTAGCCATGGATAATTTAAACATTCATTCTTTACAATTAAAACCTATAATAGTATCTCAAAAAGTAAAAAATCTAAAAGATAGATTGGTACATTCTCAGTTTGAACGTCAAATTCCAAATAAAGTACAATTACTGCTGGGACCACTACAACCGGGACGACTAGGTAAATGCAGTGTGCAATAACACTAGTAAAAATCTTCATTTAAGCATCCACATTATAATGAGGAATTTTATATTAAGGATCACATTGACTGTAACACTGAAGGTGTTATATATGTACTAATGTCTTGTGACAGATTATATGTAGGACAGACAAAAAGAGCTTTAAAATTAAGGATGAGAACACAAAAGTGATAAAGAAATAAAAATGAAAAATCTCCAGTAGCTACACATTTTAATGAGCAGCACACACAGGAGCATCTCTGAGGTTCTGGGGTTTGGAGGTGGTGAAACAACCCCTTAGGGGTGGAAATTATAAAAATTGTTAGATAAAATAGAAATGAAGTGGATATTTAACTTGAAAACTTTCGATCCTAACATTGGTATGAATATTGATTGTAATTGTAGCTTTATTTATAGTTTAATTTCATCATTAAAGCATTTTTGAAGATAGACATTGATTGTTATCTATAAACAATAGATAAATTAGTTAGAAATAATAAGTTTGATACATTTTAATGGTGTTGTATTTACTTGGGAAATGCTGGAGTGTCCTAGAGCACATATAAAATGTATGTAGAGTGTTCAGTCATAAAGATTTGTTTATTAGTCATATTAAAATCATCATTGTGTTGGTTTGTTTAGATGTTAAAATATTGATTTAAGTAACCACAACCTTGTTTGCTTAGGTTGTTAATGTCTCACTATTTAAAAGTCCAATATATTAAAATAGGATATATGTTGGTCAGAATTAATCAGCTGCCACCCTTATGTTTCCTGAGAAATGTTGGTTCTTGATTGGTGTCAAACATCGAGTTTTAATATGGAGTGAACACCAAAAGAATAAGCCTTGCCATAATAGGGCAACCTGAGGATACCAGGCGCTTTCCCCCATGTTTTGGGGAACGTGTGTTAGTTAGTTATATAACGCCTCATGGAGGCTAGAGTTTCAGGGATGTGATGACGCCACTCCCATCGGAAAATCAGGCTGTTCAAGAGGAACAGCAACCTAGGAATGCATAGTAGCTGCTTTAGCGTTTGGTGTTAGACGCCATAGTTGAGCTATATTTAAATGCCACTGAGTACTTTTAAACATGTACTGGGTTCTTATCTAGTTTGTTGGACAAATATTAAGAAAGGAGGGTGAGTTTTTCCTAAATGAATATATATTTGACAACTATAATCTAACGTCATTTGAAATGATATGATATTGAATTTAAAGTGATTATTTCAGATGTTTTTCAGAATGATTTAAAGTATAAACAAGTCAAGTACTTCGTTGTTAAGCTTCCTAAGGTATGCGAAGTTATTGGGACATTAAGTTTAAATACTTATGTTACATTCTGGCATGGCTTTGATTTTGGATGTTTAAATACATTATTAAATGACAAAATTGTATTCTTTGTCAGGAGAAGCTGACTTTTGAAAGCCATGCAAAGTGTTTATATACATAGAACGTTTATTTTTGAAGGTAGATAATATCATTATAACCTTATGTATATTTCATGGGCCCACATGGCAGCTTTCCACTGCTGTGGTACAGGGAGTCATATTCCAAATGAGGGACATTCAGTTCCATGTGAGGTCTTTTGGTCCCAGAAAAAAAGATCCTCTAACCAAATTATATTTTATTTTTTATTTTATTGAATTCTCAGATTGCAACCTTTGAGCTACCATCTCATTTACAAAGGTTCCATGTCAGAAAGAAAAATACAAATGTACAAGCATAAAGCACAGTTTTACCAATGAGCGTAAGACAGAAGTCAAAAGCACTAGGACTTAACAGAGGACCTGGAGATAGGATGTGAAACTTGACACACAGACAGAGTCATGGCTGAAGCAGAGGTAAAAATGAGAAGGGGGGTAGGTAATCGAGTGTAAAGGGGAGGTGGAGTAGAAATAGGTGTACTGCAAGTGGGAAACTCTGGCTCGCCTTGTCAGGAGGGCGTGGGGGGGAGGAAAGGTGAGGGTGAAGAAAGCAGGAAGAAGTTGGCTCAAGGAAAAAGGGGAGTAGGGTGGGACTAGGGACAGGGGCAGGGAGGGAAAAGGTAGGTTGGGGAAGATGAGGGGTTGGAGTTGCTGGGGGTGCCGGAATGGGTGAGTAGTATAAGTGCACATTGGTAGGGTAGTCAAACCATTTGATTCCAGTGACTCAGACTCTAGTCCAAGCTCTCCAATGGTGGTTGGATCAGAAAATCTCAGGCAAGGAGCCCTTTCATTAGTCAGACTCATTCAGTGGTACTAACCACAGATGCCTCTCTCCTGGGCTGGGGGAGCCCACTTAGAAGCCCTCACAGCACAAGGTGTGTGGCTCATCTCAGAGTCTATCACATATCAATCTTCTGGAACTCAGGGCAGTATTCTTGGCTCTCCAAGCTTTCTCAGACTCAGTAAGGAATGAAGTAGTTCAGGTTAGGACAGACACCACCACCACCATGTGGCACATCAACAAGCAGGGAGGCACTCAGTCTATGGCCTTGTGCATGGAAGCCATAAAATATGGTCTCTGACTTATTCCTGTAAGCATCCCTAGCAGCAGTCCATCTACCTGGGAAGGACAATGTGTTAGCAGATGCCCTGAGCAGGATCTCTCAGGGCCATCAGGAATGGTCCCTGGACCCCTTCATATTAAAAGTAGTCTTCTCCAGGTGGGGCATTCCAGAGACAGATCTCTTTGCAGCCCCAGACAATCATCAAGTTCCTCTCTTCTGTTGCAGACCTCCAGTCATGGGCACAGTTCCCCTGGATGCTCTGGTTCTGGATTGGGGGGCAAATTTTATGCCTTTCCCCCTTTTCCCCTGTTATTCAAAGTCCTGGTCAAGATCAGGTCACACCCATGCAAGGTGATCCTGATTGCACCAGACTGGGCCAGACAGCCTTGGTATGCCCTTGTTGATGTCTCTAGCAGTCCATCTTCCCTATCTCTTCCCAAGAGGCACAAACTGTTAACCTCCTCAGGGAAGAATCTGGTACCCCAACCTTCAGTCTTATAACCTCAAGGCCTGGCTCTTGAAGAGTTACAGCATGCAGGTCTGCACCTGTCTCAGGGGTGCTGGATATTCTCAAAGCCTCTCAAAACCTACCACCAGAAAAACTTATAATTCCAAATGGAAGAGATTCAGCATTTGGTGTTCCAGTAAGGCTGTATTACCTGATACTGCTGATCTGGCTACAGTTCTGGATTACATGGTTAATCTTAATGGCCTAGGCCTCAGGCCAACCACTTTAAAAGTTAATTTAGCAGCTGCATCTGCATTCCTGTCAGCAGGGAAAGCTATCTCTTTGGCATTTCATCCTGTCTTCTGTAAATTCTTTAAAGGTTTGGTTCATACCAACACTCCATATAGGGACCCTACCCCTGATTGGGATCTTAATGTTTGCATTGCTCAGCTCATGCAACCCCCTTTTGAGCCCTTGGCTTCAGCCAAACTCAAGTATTTGACTTGGAAAACTGTGTTTCTGGTAGCTATCACTTCTGCTATGGCGTATTAGTGAATTACAAGCTCTGTCAGTAGAGCCAGATTTTATCTCATTCTATGGAGATAAAGTGGTCCTTAAAACCAATTGGAGGTTCTTACCCAAAGTGATCTCAGATTTTCATCTGAACCAGTCCATGTCTCTTCCTATGTTCTTCACTGATCATTCTTCTTCAGAAGAAAGAAGATCTCATAGTTTGGATGTTAAGAGGGCACTTAGCTACTACATTGAGCATACTAAGGCACTTAGGCATGCATGTCCCCAATTGTTTCTCACTTATGGTGAAGTGGGAAAAGGTAAGCCAGCTACTGAGAGAACTACTGCTTGGTGGATTGTTTCTTGTATTCAATTCTGCTATGAAAAGCTAGGTAAGATACCTCCCTCAGGCCTGAGGGCTCATTCGACTAGGTGTACAGCTGCTTCCCTGGCTGCTGCCAGGCATATACCTTTATTAGAGATATGCAAAGCAGCCACTTGGAAAACTGTCCATACTTTCATGAGGCATTACTCTCTGGATATCCAGGCTAGGAGTGATGCTCGGTTTGGAACAGCAGTACTGCAGAGCTTATTCCCAAAATAGGCTCGGTACCCCCTCCATGGTGGTACTGCTTGGTAGTCTGCATATGTCCGAATACAGCAAGACTTCATGTTGTTTGAAGAAAAAATTACTCACCTTAGTAACTGTGTTTTTTCTAATGGAGTCTTGCTGTATTCTGACTTCTCTCCCAGCCTCCCCTCTCAGAACCTGATTTTGGGAAGTGGTCTGGCAGGTACAGTGTAGCACCTCAGGGGTGTACTTGGCACTCCTCCTTTCTAGAAATGGGGAGTGGGTTATTGTTATGTTGTTTCTGGTAGCTATATGTTGGTTCACTGTCTGTTTATTATTTTGGTTCTCGACTTGAGTCTTTTGGGGAAGCAAAACATTTGTTGCCTGTTGGCTATGTTCTTTTACAATTTCCACTTTAAAGAAGTGTAGTTAGTTAGTAATAGCTTGTAAGAATCTGATGGTTACACTTTGAAGTGCTGCAGACAGAGGTTTGAAACCGAGCTCGAGCTCAACGTTCTATGCTTTCTGCATAGAGTTAACCCTTTGCTCTCCGGAGCAGTTCAAGTGCTGGGGCTAACTGCATATGTCAGAATACAGCAAGACTCCATTAGAAGAAACACAATTACTAAGGTGAGTAATTTTTTCTTCACCACCACCCTCCACATCCTGCTTCTCGGTCAGCTATCAGACTCTGTAAGTCCCGCTCAACCAAAGACAAGCACATTTCTTGTTGTTTTAAGCAGCATGACAACCAGATCTTCCCTATGCCATCCTCACTCTAGTCTCCTAGCTAAAACCACAGTCCTTTACCAGTGGTTAGCTCATTTAAACAACCAACCTTTACATGTACAGGTTCACACATTCCCGCTGCACAGAAATGATAGAAACAGCACTTTTTCCCTTCAAAGCTGTGAAAATAAAAATGCAGCTCCAAAACTGATGTGACAGCGATGGACCACTTTAGAGCATGAGAAAGCTCTGTGGCAGCCTGGCACGAGGGTAAACAGCCACCATTCACTTCACGCTGGCAAGAACAAATAAAACTATTGAAAGAAACAAAAAACAAAAACCAAAGAGAAAAAGTACAACTGCTAGCCGTAAACCTGCAAACACATTGCAACGTGTAATTTTCATGCGTTTTGTTATTTTGTCCAACCCAAAAGTAATCCAAGCTAGGAACTATTTTTTCTTGTGGAGGAATAGCTTCAATAAATTTCTATTTTTTTTTCCCTTGAAAATTAATTTTATTTGTGCTCTCTTCCTTTTTTTTTTTCAAACAGATACCCATCTTATAAGTGCAATAACACACTCTGGGTTGTGGTTTATTCTGGATGAATGCATGCCTAGGGGCAGCAAGGCACTTGGCCTGCAGCCTCATGCCTCACTATGCCCCCCCGGCATACGTTTATCCAGAATAAACCACTCCCCATCTTGTGTTATTGCTTACTTATTTTATGTTTACTTGTAATCTGAATTTGCATTGTACTATGTGTTACTGTCAACCCCCCACTGAACACCTAGGTCTCAGCAATATGATGCAAGCAATCACCTAATCAGTCACAGTTACATTAATTAGACTGGTGGTATTTTATGGGGTTGCAGTTAATCACCACTAGACACTGCCCCCTGATGAAGGCTATGGTGAAACTGCCAGGATGTCTTGTGGTCACTGACCTGTTCACTTGCCTTATATGCTGTGTAGCTTTGAATACACAGAAGAAGATTTCACCTAATTCCTGTGTCAGCGCTCTCATTCATTAACTACATCTGCTATGTGAGTACCCAGTTTACCTAGCTTTGTTCCCTTTAGCTTGGGGAGTTTGTAGCTCCTTCCCGGCACCAGATTCCATCTCTGCCTGAGCACATCTGTTTCCTTGATTCCATTGAAAATCAGGCCCCTGAACTTTGGATGTATTTGGTTCCCTCAAACAGCTGTATTGTCAACAAAAAATGATGCAAAGACTGATTGGTATCGTTATTAGACCAGAAAGCATGACTGTTTGTGTTGCAAAAAGATGGTAATCTTTGAAAATTGGGAGGGCAGAAATGGCTGGATTAGATCAGATACAAATGTAGGTGCATCTTGCATTTGTTCGGATTGTGATTTTTGGATTCTATACATCAGATTCCAATCCTAAATTTATGGATTTTCAGATCTAGTAGACAAAACTCCTAAATACTACAATAGGATTCTGATCAGATTCGAGATTCTGAAATCTGAAATACGCAGATGAATTGAAATTTGAAGTACTCAGATTGGAATTAGATTTCGGACTAGGATGATCCAAAATTCAAAAAGCGGATCATTGGATTTGGTTGCAAGTATCATATCACCTACAGCTAACCATTTTGAAAATCAGGCCAAGAATGTTGCTTCCTGATAGTACAAGCCTTTCAGAACGTTCCTCCAAATACAGATGCTTTTTTAGGCACAGACTGTCATGGTCAAGCAGAAAACTGAATTCTTTGTTAATTTTTGCAATTTAACTCTGGCCAGGGTACCATAATCATTACCTACTCTTTCAAAAAATAGCCACAGAATTTCAATTTTCACTTGGACAAACACCAGAAAAAGGCAGGCAGAACCTCCTTTAATTTATTTAAAATTGGTGACTTGGATAAACACACTGAGCTGAAGATCATTTCAAGGTAAGACCTGGGGGGATGGGGAACAGGACACATAATACAGAAACATATCATCCAGGAAGGGGAGTGGAAAAGGATTTTGTCTCTTGACCATTAGTAGTATCATAGTAGTTTTTATCACTATAACCAAAGTAATTTTTGTTCTTTATTTCCAGTGGTGAAATTCCATTTGGAAACTCTGGGCCCGATTCACGAAGGTTGACAAGTCCTGCGTCATCTGCAGTGTTTGGCACAACTTCATGAAAGCCATTTGGCACAATGCAGCCCAATTCACAAAGGGCTGGTACAGTTGTGACAGTTTCACCACTTTATGGCAGTTTTCACCAAATCTTTGCACAAGTCATAATATGGGTCCCCAATGGAATAATGTAAAGTTAAACCGGGAGGAGCTAGTCTAACTTGTTGCATTTGGTGCAAGGGAGTTGCAGCAAGGGTCTGCGGCAGGCATTGTTCCTGAAAAGCACTTGCTGCAAGGTTTGATGCAAGTCACCCTTACATCAAACCCTCAGCCACAAGTCCCTTGCACTGATCAAAAATGCTTTGTGAATCAGGAATTCTTGTAAACAATACATGACAACAGGGTGTGGGTTATAATCTCATAATCACATATTCTGAGAACAAGTGAATGAGGAAGGGAGGACAGAGGCACTATGGATGCAGCTTCTGGACTCCAAGGGTAGAAAGCTGAGGCTGGGGGTGGTGTACAGACCACCAGCCCAATCAGTAGAACTGGACAGGGAGTTAGCAGAGCAAAGAAGGAGGGTGTGTAGCAAGGGGAGTGTGGTGATTGTTGGGGATTTCAATCTGCTGGGCATAGATTGGAGCACCCCTGCCACCTCCAGTGCCAGGGCGCAGGTGCTCCTGGATGCGATCCAAGATGGTCTCCTGACACAGCTGGTCAGTGGGCCAACATGACTAGGTAACACGCTGGACTTGGTGCTGTCAGATGGGGAGGCAGTGAGGGAAATATGGGTGGAAGATCCATTAACTGGTAGTGACCACCAAACAGTGTGGTTCACTGTCAGGTTGGGCAGGAAGTCAAGAGGCACAGTAACAAAGATGGTGGATTTTAGGAGGGTGGACTTAGGGAGGATAAGAGAAATCTGCAAGGGAGACTTCAGGGCATTAGGCCAGAGATGGATGCACAGCAAAAGTGGGAAATAATTAAAACTGGGCTAACAGAGGCTTCAAAAGTTTGCACCAGGACTAGGAGCAAGTAGTGCAGAGCCAGAAAACCATGCTGACTGAATGGAGATGTTTTGGAGGTGCAAGGGTGAAGAGAGTTGCGTACCAGAAGTTCAGGAGAACGAGGAAGGAAGAGGACAGGGAGGCTTATGTGAGTTAGTCCAAGGAAGTGACCAAGTGAGTGAGAGTAGCCAAGGCCTCCAGGGAGCTAAGATAAGCTCAGAGCATGAAGGGAAGGGAGAAGGCCTTTTTTTAGATATGTTAGGGAAAAGAGGAAGTGCAGAGACCACATAGTGAAGATAAGTGGGAAGAGGAGTGGGTGGAAAAGGAGAGGAACAAGTAATACCAAATGAATACTTTTGCTCCATTTTCATGAAGGAGAAATATGGTCCATTACCACCATGGACTGGAGAGTGGGGTGGGGAGCAGGATGATGGATAGAATGATCAAGGGGAGTACAGTATTAGAGTGTCTGAGGGCATTAAGGGTGGACAAGGCATCAGGTCCTGATAGCATCCACCCAGGGCGCTAAGCGAGATGGCAGAGGTGTTTTCTGAGCCAGTGGCAGACTTGTTCAGCACCTCTCTGGACATGGGATGGGTGCCTCAGGACTGGAGGGTGGCCTGTGTGGTGCCCATACACAAGAGTGGCCCTGGGGATGAGCCAGTAAATTATCAGCCTGTCAGTCTCACTTCCATAGTGGATAAACTCATGGAGATGATACTGAAGAAGAGGCAGGTGTCGTTCCTCAAGGGTAATAATCTCCAGGATGGGTAGCAGCATGGGTTCATCTTGGGGAGGTCTTGTCAGACCACTCTAATAGAATATTATGACTGGGTAACAAGTGAGCTGGAAATGGGTCATGCTGTAGATGTCCTGTACTTGGACTTCAGCAAGGCCTTCAATTCAGTGCCTCATGGGAGGCTGGGGGGAAGCTGATTGCTGCAGGGGGGGATGAAGCTGACAAACTGGATAAGGAACTGGCTTCAGAGGAGGCTGCAATGGGTGTTAGTTTGGGGGGGCTCTCGACACCTAGACCAGTGATGAGTGGTGTGCTGCAGGGCTCGGTGCTGGGTTTGGTGCTATTTGGGCTCTTTATCTCAGGGCTAGTCTGTTTGCAGATGGGGGCAGTGGTGGATAAAGTGAATGGATGGGAAAAACTACTAGGAGACCTAACGAAAGTGGAGGTATGGTCGGAGAAGTGGCAGCTGGAATTCAATGCAAAAAAGTGCAAGGTTATGCACCTTGGGGCAAAGAACCCAAGAAGGAACTATTGGTTGGGAGGGGTGAGGCTGGGGATCACTGAGGAAGAGAAGGACTTAGGGTGTTGGTAACAGGGAGCATGAACAACTCTGCCCAATGCAGGAAAGCAGCAACTATGGCCGAACAGGATGCTGGGTGGTATCACATGGGGTTTTTCGTCCAGGCATAGGAGGTGATCCTGCCCAGTACAGGTCTTTGGTCAGTCTGCACTTTAAGTACTGTGTGCAGTATGCAGCCATATCTGAAGAGGGTTATTAATTTACTGGAAGGTGTGCAATGGAGGGCAACAAAAATGTTACAGGGGATGGAGGCAAGGCCTATGAAGACAGGCTGAATGAGCGAATATGTACACACTGGAGGAGAGGAGGGATGGGGGTCATTGACTGAAACATTCAAGTATTTGGGGGAATAAACAAGCCAGCACTGAAGGGGGTGTTTAAACTGAAGAGGGTGAGGGACATGAGGGGGCACGGACTAAGATTGGAGGGTGGAAGATTTAGGAGGGAACTGAGGAGGCACTACTTCATGGAGAGGGTGGTGTCTAAATGGAACACTCTAGCAGAGGGGGTGGTATCAAGTAAGACAGTAGAAGTTTTCAGAGGGAGTGGGACAAAGCAAGAGGGAGGGTCTGGGAGGAGGGGGCTGAGGCCGTCATGGGAATGACAGATGGGGAAGGGGTTGGGGCGGCTGCAATCTAGGGTGCTAGCTGCACACTCGGGCAGACATTGATAGATTGGGTGGTCTGTTTCTCCTGGATGATTCATATGTTCATATGAATCTCTCTGTTCCTATCCTCCTAGTTTGCAAAGACCCAGGAACGGACCAGAGGCTAAGTGTTATTTGCAACTTGCCAATGTGGAAAGAAAAGCTCGCACTGTCAATCTGCAGAGACAATGCTATTTTCAACAATTCTCTGTAGCTGTGCCACTTTCTCATGACTGTGCACAGCTATGCCTTGTCATACCAGGTAAAACATATGTGCAGAAAAATGGTCCCAAGCTGTCATAAAGAAAAAAATATCACAAAAAGGCTCTTTTTGAAAAACTGCATGTATGCAGGATAAATTATGAGAACACAGTGGGGCCCACCATTGCACAACTTTTCCTGTGTATGATTTCCAGGCCTTTGAAAATTAGGCCCAGGTCATAGTGCCTCAGGCCTCCTGGAAAGTATGGTTAAAGACTGTAGTCCACACTCCAGAGTGTCCTATTGTGCTTTTTAAATAAACACCTATTTTCAGCATTTCTGGTATGATTACTATCTACCTGAACTCAAATGTATTTCACATGAAGATGGCGTGCACGCGGGTCTGCCACTCGAATGCTGCAGCAGACTGATTTAGTTTTTTTTGGTTTTAGCTTTAGTTTTAGTTTATATAATACTGTTTTTGTTAGTCATTAATTTGAAGCATATTTTCATTTATTTTATCATTTTTAGTCATTCTGCAACATTGTGCTGTTTTTCTCATTGTGGTGTTTGTTCGGCCGTCTACTGTCAAGATGTCCTACTGTACTTCTGTGAATGATCATAGGCTGTAGCCTGTATTAGCTTGGTGAAATCTCTGAGATCTTATGCTTGATTGGTGGTTGGAGGATAATTTGCCTGAACGTGATGTCGATCAGTGGATTTTATTGATCTGGAATTCCTAAGTTTAAGATTCATGGATTAAACATTGTTGGTGTCTTGAAGTGATCAATATCAGGACCCAAGTTGGCCTTTTACTCGAGCCAGTTCCTTGAGAGGGATCTGAGAAGGTGAGTGTGGTAAACTGGGCGGGTTGGGCTGTTCTGCCTGGGAGGTGGGCGTTGCAGCCATCTCCCACAGGGGAGGTTCAGAGAGTGCTGACTGGAGGGTGAGTTCTTTTGAACTGTCCCAGGCTTATCCAGGGGCTGCCTGACTTTGTTGGGTATAATCTGGTGGCTAAACTGTGGGGATTGCTAGCCCTGTGTGCCTGCTGTGTGGAAGTCTGGCCCAGGCCTGCTGAAGAGTGGTTGCCTGGATTCGATTTTATTTCTCTTGGACTGTATTTTCAGGATGCTGGCTGATTGAGTACAGTTGAAGATCCTTTTGATTATCTGTGGAGGACTGGATGTTGGACTTATCCATTAAAGTCTGCAAGTACACTCTTTGGTTTTATATAATTACTGTTGTTTTAGGGGCAGTGAGAGAGCCGTGTTTTTCCTAACATTTAAGACAGTTAAAATGTGACAGTGAGAAGGCCGCATTGTATGGACAGACGTTTGAATGGGGATGGTGAGAGCTCCTCTGTTTACATTGAAGACATTTTCTGACTTTCTTGGCAAAATTTTTAATTTAATTTTGCAGTTTACATCTGGATAACAACTGTTGATGAACTCAATCTGATTAGACTGTTGCAGTGCGTTGTTGCTGTTTGGTATTAATGTATTACATTATATTATTTTAGTGAGTTTGAGTTCCACAAGTGAGAGTTGTGGTATAGGGTTTAAATCTGTAGTGTATTATATTTGTTTGTTGTAAATTTTTCTGCTGTGTGTAGATAGTTCATGTTATAATGTGTAAGGAAGGTATAAGAATGGTCAGGCAGTATTCCCCCACTAGTCTCAAAGAGTTATGACCCTTTGATTGCTCTTTTTTACCAACTGAAATTTATAAGTGTTGTAAATCCCTCCAGATTGCTAGGAGGCATAGGAAGAGGGGCGGGGCTGAGCCTGGTGGGTGAAGGGAAAGGGGGGACGTACTGAGGTGGTGGGGACCAGGCACCCTGGGGCAAAATGGTGTCAAGATAGGGGAAGTCCCTGTCTTGTTCCCATACCCAAGGGTCCAGAAGTTAGTGCTGGACAGGAGTTGAGGTCTTCCTCAGCATCTCATCCAACACGGGCGGTGTTATGCAATGCTAGGTCCATCAAGAACAAGACAGCCATTATAGCTGATCTTGTTGAAACGGTGGACCTGGCATGCATCACCGAGACCTGCTGGATGAAAATGCAGGCCCAGTTTTGGCTTCTACAGTTCTGGCTGGGTTCTCGGTGATTCAGCGCCCGAGGTTGGATAAAAGGGGTGGGGATGTAGCCATCTTTTTTAAGACCGGACTGGGCCTTGTGGATATTCCAGTGGGGACCACCAGATTCTCTGAGTGTGTTATGGGTGAGGGTGTAGATTGCAGGATACTCCTCCTCTACCGTCCACCAGATGATGGGGGTTTATTCCTGCGGTAGATTGCGGACTTCGTCGTTAACATGGTATTGGAGTTTCCCAGATGGATAATTCTGGGGGATTTCAATGCCTGGGTCGATAACGAACTCTCACAGTTTGGTCAAAATCTCCTCCAGTTAATGACATCACTGGGCCTTACACAGGTTGTTACCTCCTCTACCATATAGAAGGCCACTCATTGGATCTGCTGTTCCTTTTGGGGATGGAGATCACTGATCTGGTGGTGGAACAGTCAATTGGTCTGACCATCACACCATAGGGTTCAGTTTGGGCTCCCAATTGGACCTTCCATGTGGAGATGGTCCGTCACCGCCTTTGGTGGAGTTACCCCAGATGGTCTATCGGTGGTGCTAGATCTATCAAGATTTCTGGGTGAAAGCACAAGTCCAGGGGACCTTGTACTGGCTTATAATAGGGCAGTGGGAGATGCTCTGGACCTGCTTGCTCCTGTTCATGTTCGACCACTCACTCTTCGCCCGAGGTCCCCATGGTATGATGGGTCCTTGAAGGAGTTGAGGCAGGGTGGTCGAAGGCTGGAGAGAGCTTGGCAGAAATCTGGCCTGGATGCTGACAGGCTTAGATTGATGGAGCATTATAATACCTACCAATCAGAAATCACCCATAAGAAGGCAGAGTTCCTGTCCATGGAGATTTCTGCTGTGCAGAACTGACTGGCGCAACTCTTTTGCACTGTTGACAGAGTGTGCAATCCAGTCTGTCTGCAGTCTGGAAGAGTTTTTCACAGATTAAGTGTGATGAGCTAGCTTGGTTCTTCGCAGATAAGGTTGTCAGCATCAGGTCCGAATCGGCCAAGCCCTCTCCATAAAGGGATGCGGTGATCGATGGAGGTGATGAATGCCGGTCTGTCTTAACGGAGTTTTGCCAACTGAATTCATGGACATCATGGAGATTGTCCAAACCTTGTGCCCAACTTGTAGTTTGGATTCAGGCCCCTACATTCCTGCTGGTGGGGTGTATAGATGTTATCTGCCCAATCTAGCTGAAATTGTTAGGAGATCTTTGGAGGGGGGACCCTTTCTGGACCCCTTAAAGGAGGTGGCCATTCAACCACTCCTTAAAAAATCTTCCTTAGATCCTGACGATCCAGCCAACTACCGACCTGTCTCTAACTTTCCCTTTGTTGGGAAGGTTATTGAGAAGGTGGTTGCAGTGCAATTGGACAGTCATTTAGTAACTCACGGTGTCTATGAGGCTCTCCAGTCTGGTTTTCCAAAGAGGCATAGTACGGACACTGCCCTTGTTCGGGTATTAAATGATCTCCTAATGGCGAGAGTTTGAAAGGCTTGTACCATCTTGGTCCTTCTTGATCTCTCAGCAGCTTTTAACACTGTGGACCATGAGGTGCTTTAGGAGACCCTACAGCTTCTTTGTGGACTGTCAGGCACAGTCCTCAAATGGTCTCAATCATTCCTGATAGGCAGGTCTCAGAGAGTGGTCACAGGAATGTATTCCTCTGATGCCCTCTCCCTGCCTTATGGGGTGCCTCAGGGCTCCATTTTGATACCCATGTTGTTCACAGTATACATGCTGCCCTTGGAAGAAATCATTAGGCATTACAGCTTCAGTTTTCACTGCTATGCTGATGATACTCAGCTGTATATGTTCTTTGTCCCTGGACAAGTCGATGCAGTCTCTGTTCTAAACAGCTGCCTCTCTAAGATCAAAGACTGGATGAGCTCCAGTTGGCTGAGACTAAATTCGGATAAGACTGAGATGTTGGTGGTGGAACCAGGTCACTGGGAGGTGGGTGTTGGTGTTGGGCAAATGTCTGGCTTTTGGCTTGATGGTGCCCAGCTCGTCACCTCAGATTGGGGGCAAAACCTGGCATTATTTTTGTTAATGGCTTGACCCTGAAGTCTCAGGTGTCGGTTGTTGTCAAATCCTCATTTTTCCACCTGAGGAATATTGCCCGGGTGAAACATCAGATTCTCCCCTGCGACCTTCCAACATTGGTCCATGCCTTCATTACCACCCGTCTTGACTACTGCAATGCCCTCTACCTAGGGCTGTCAGGGGTTGATATCTGCCGCTTGTAGCTGGTGCAGAATGCTGTGGCCAGGTTGTTGACTGTTACTTCTAGGTCCAGTCATATAACACCTGTCCTGAGTGAACTGCACTGGCTGCCAGTTCAGTGGTGGATTACCTATAAGGTAGGCTTGCTTACCTTTAAAGCCCTACAAGAACAGGTACCCAACTACCTTAAAGTTCTCCTGACTCCCTACTCCTCCAATCGTCTGCTCTGATCCACCGATGTGGAATTGCTAGAAATTCCCAGGGTTCATCTTAAAACATCTGGCACTCGTACTTTTTCATTTGCAGCACTGACCCTGTAGAATTCTTTACCTCATCAGTTAAGAGAATGCCTGTCCATCAGTAGTTTTAAAACAATGTTCAAAAAACCTATTTGTTTTCTTTGGCCTTCCTGAATTAGAACTGGATGACAATGTTTTGGTTTCTTATATCTGTAAATCAGTTTTATGGTATTTTATTGTATTTATGGTCTGTACAGTGCCTTGGTTTTGAAAGGTGCTATAAAAATAAAGATGGATTGCATTAGATTGGCTTGGATAACACAGTCCCTACACTAACAATTCTGTTGGTGTACAAACTTTGGAATACAATGTTTGAATTTTGAACATGGTGCAAGGCACATATTTTTTTTTTCACTCTATCTTTTTATTGAAATTTGAGTATATAAGAAAGCGCACTTCTTATACAATAGAAGAATATCCTCCATATAAGCTATAAAATATCACTTAAACACAGTATTTAGGGTAAACATATTGAAGAAGCCTTATATACACATATTGATAATAAAACACAAACCTAAACAGGTTATAAGTGGAGAGCAGAAGGGTTACAATCAATAGGGCATTATAGAATCCGAAATGGCAACCATGTACAAAATAAATACTAGGGCAGGCTATGGCAAGGCATTCAGTAAATTACAAAAAGTGATAAATATGGTAATATGAACAATGTTCAGTAATGGAGAGGTAAAGATAAGATAAAAGTATGCAAGGAAAGAAAGAAAGAAGAGAAAAAGCAAGGAAGAAGGGAAGAAGAGAAGGAGAAAATAGAGAAGTAGGAAAAAAGAGGAGATATCTGTGCACAAAAGTTTTGGGAAAACCTAATCTGAGAGCAAAATAAGAAGAGGGCTAAATATCCCTTAGAATTAGGGTCTAGAAGAACTAGGTTCGATGTACTTGAAGTAATCCTGCCAACATCTGTCATATACAGTGAGATGGTTATGAGTAACATGAGATAATCAGTCTAAGGAGACATACTGAGAAAGGCTTTGAAGAACATCTGAAAGAGAAGGCACCAGAGCTGATTTCCATTTCATAAGAGTTAGACGTTTGACCAGAAGAGAAAGTATGTTTAGCCATCTAAAATGTGCATGTGAGAGGAGAGAGCTATGGGGATAAGGATGCCTAGAAGGAATAGCTTGGGGTCAAAAGGTAGTTTTTGTCCTGTTACTCTGGAGGCAAGTAAATAGACTTTACACCAGAGCTTATTAATGGAAGCACACGACCACAACATATGAAGTAGATCCCTGTTGGCCTAATTACAGTGGCAGCAGTTATTATTATTTAATAGGCCAATTTGTCGATGCACAGAGGGGGTTCTGTACCAAAGATGCTGGATTTTAGTATGTATTACAGGACTACGGGCATCTTTAAAAGTATTATGTGCAAGACACCAACAATTACTCCATTGTGCATCTGAAATATTGTAGTTAAGAAGAGTACTTCATTTATTTTTGGCCTGTATAAACTGATCTGGTAGATAATCAATAATGTCTTTGTAAATGGAGCTATTCAGTTTTACAGATAAATTAGTCCTGTGCGAAATGTATGGGTTTAGAAGAGTATGCTTATACACTAAACTAGAGAAAGAGAGTTATAAGCTGCCTGAATTTGTAAAAACTTCCAGAAGTCCTGTTTAGGATGTTTCCATGTAGCCTGCAAGTCGAAGAACAATCTAAGAGTGAATGAATTCTTGTCCAAGATATCTCCTAGAAAGAAAATACCTTTGTTCCGCCACGTATGACAGAAAATTGGCTGATCTTCTAGAGTGAGCAGTGGATTGCCCCATAAGGGTCATAAAACCAGGGTGTTGGATTGGATTTCAGGAATTTGTGGGTTAGTTTCCAATAAAGAACAGAGGATGATATAGTCGGGTGAGATTTTAGTTTTGAGGAAATTTGATTAAAAATGAAGGAAGTAGGAACTCCTCCTGGGCACAATGCGAATTCCATTGCAACCCATAGTGGTGAGGGTTTCTGAACCCATTTAATGGTTTGGGCCATTCGAAAAGCCCAGAAGTAGCCATTTAACCAGGGAAATGGGAATCCCCCTTTTTTCCAATGTGATCAAAGTTTGTTGCGGTTAAATCACGGTGGTTTCCCGTCCCAGATAAAGCTGCCTATTAATTTATCAATGTTAGCAAAACAGGAGGATGGTAAGACTAAAGGAATATTGGCAAAGAGGTAAAGAATCTTGGGAGATATGGGCATCTTGATGGCTGCAATTTTCCCCATGAAGGAGAGATTAAGAAGCTTCCATCTTTAGAATTGTTTTGATGTTACCTAGTAAGGGGTTAAAGTTAATGTCCCATATCTTTTCTAAGTTAGTAGTAAGTTTGATTCCTAGATATGATATACCCTGTGGTGACCAACGGAATCCAATAAGTATGTTCATAAAGGCTTTACAGTGGTCATTAAGGGGCAGAGTTTGTGATTTACCATAATTCAAAGCAAGGCCAGAAATGTTAGTAAAATTATTAGGCAAATCAATCAACAGGGGCCCAACCTCATTCAAGTTTTCGAGTAAGATTAAGAGGTCATCTGTGCAGGAGAGACAGACATATCTTGAATTGCCCACAGGTATGCCCATAATGCCAAAAGATTGACGTAAACAAGTGGTCAGGGACTCCATGGCTAAAATAAACAGGGAAAGTGACAGGGGACAACCTTGTCTAGTTCCCCTTCCTAGATGAAAGTAAGAGGAAAGGGTGGAATTAGTAAGTACTTTAGCAACAGGGGAATTATATAATAGCTTGATCCAGGAGCAAAAGGTATGAGAAAGACAAAATGAGATAAAACTTGATGAAGGTAGTCCCAGTTTAAGGAATCAAAGGCTTTCTCAAAATCAATAGCTATGGCTGCAGCTGGGGTGTCTTGAGGGATCTGGCTTTGTGAATTAGATTAAATAAGGAACGTAGGTGATTAGAACCAGATCTATGTTTAATAAAACCTTCTTGTGAACGATGGGATATCTTGGGAAACAAGGATTCAAGTTGAGAAGTTAGTAGTTTAGCAAATATCTTCCCGTCCATGTTTAATAAAGAGATGGGCCTGTAACTTGCGGGATGAGTGGGGTCTTTTTCCTCTTATCCCAGGGATTGCCGATTTCAAGGAATACAAGGCTTTCTGGATTTCCTGCAGTGAGAAGGGTTCATCTAAGGAATTTGTTTCAAGAGTAGAAAGCTGAGGAAGATGTAATGATTTAAGGAACTGCTGAATCTGTGAAGTAGATGGAGTTTTGATAAAAGTTTTTCATGATACGGTTTATAGAGGGTTGTCAGTGTGAATTATATCCTTTTTCATCTTTTAGGGTTAGGATATGTCGTTCCATTTGTTGTGCATTGAGCTGGTAAGAGAGGAGTTTCTTGTTTCTATTGCTGTGTTCCCAAAACTCATATTTAAGTTTAAACAAGGCCAGTTCAGTTTTACGAGAAATTAACTCATTTATTTTGACTCTAAGTTGGATAATTTCAAGATGAAGTTGAGAATCAGCACAGTGCTTCTTAGAGGAAAAGTATAAATTCTCTTTAGCCTTAAGAGATTTTTCCAAATCAGCCAGTTGTTCCCTTACTCTTTTCCTATGTGCAGCATAACTGATAATTTTCCCTTGAATCGTAGCTTTAAGAGCTCCCATACAGAGGACTTAGAAGATTTGGTTGGGTATTGTGAAAGAGGAAGTCCAGAATTTGTTCTTTATCATGGGTAAGAAATTGGGATCCTTGAGAAGGAGAGGATCCAGCTGCCAGTAAGAAGATTTAGGTGCTAATGGGCCCACAAAGATTGCAATTTGACATGGGAATGTTCTGAGATTATGATGGGAGAGATGGATGAATCAGTAGTTTTTTCCATTATAACAGGAGAGGCTAACCAGTAGTTGATTCAACTGTATGTCTTATGTAGAGAGGAGTAAAAAGTAAATTCTTGATCGTGGGGGTGAAGGAGGCACCATACATCGCTAATCAACATCTTGCATTAGTAATGAGAGGTCTTTAGTACTTCTAGGGTGGGCATCTGTTGTGAGGTACTTCTGTCAATGCTGGCTTCTAAAGCTAAGTTAAGATCCTCCGAGAATAACTGGTGTATTATTAGTGTTAAAGGATAGAATGTGTTGAGCTAAATTGTGAAAAACTCCGGGAATCAGAGTTGGGTGCATAGACATTAACAAGCAGAAGAGGACCAGAGCTGGTATTCAATTTAACCATCACCCATCTGCCGTCAGTGTCAGAAAGGAAGTTTACAAGGGACCATTTGAGACTCTTATGAATAAGAATAGCAAATCCTCTTTTTTTTCAAGTATAGGATGATTCATAGGTCTGAGCAATCCAATCTTTCTTAAGTCTATGAACATCCTGTGCTAATAATTTTGTTTCTTGAAGGAAAGCAATTTGTGTTTTATGTTTTTTGAGATGTGAAAGAATTTGCTTTTGCTTACAAGAAGAATTACGTCCCTTCACATTCCATGTATATAAAGGTATGTCACTCATATTGTCGGTGTTAAAGAAAGGGAATAATCACTGGAATGTGAAGGGACAAATAAATGAGACAGAGGATGATCAGAATACAATATAGAGAGCTTACGCATATGCAGAGAGTGGCAGGAACATTCAAGCCAAAAAAAGTAAAATGTATGACACATGAGCGGCACAGATATCTTATTAAAGTTAGAATAAAGAAGGGGAAGGAGAAAAGTCATTAATAACAACAACAATACTAGTAAGCTAAATAACAAAGAAAACTTTTTATGGGTGTGAGGAGATATGAGTCGGCCAACTGGCTAAGAGACTGTCTCACCACATTCTGGGACGTCGATGTAGGGAGGAGACTAGGGAGGACCGGTTATAAATATCGGCCCAAATCTAAGTCTGATCCCAGTAATATAATAAAGTAAGTATTCCTGATAAGCTAAACTGAAAGGAATAATACCAAGAAAGGCAGGGAACTGTAATAACCTCAGCTTAATTCTAAGCTAACAAGGAC
The DNA here is from genome assembly GCA_016271365.2 of Neoceratodus forsteri. Taxonomy (NCBI): domain Eukaryota; kingdom Metazoa; phylum Chordata; order Ceratodontiformes; family Ceratodontidae; genus Neoceratodus; species Neoceratodus forsteri. The sequence continues at coordinate 966,647,285 of CM057449.1, forward strand.
AAGGTATAAGGATAAAGCTAAACACCAGAACGTATTTATAAACAATAGTAGTAATTGTACAAGATATACCAACTCAAAATAACAGTAAATTAAAGAACCATATATGAGATGCCAGTACAGCCTAGACATAGAGCAAGGAGTTCAGGAGCCAGGTGTACTGCAAATGAACAAATACAAAAGGAAAAGTAGATCATTACCACATCAGAGTGACTCTGAGTATACTTCACAGTGCAACAGAATAAGCACATAATAAATACAATATTGAGGGAAAAGAAAGGGAGGCCAATTTAAGCCCTTACCCCTGAGCCAAATGCAATTTGGGATTATATGGGAAGTATAGGCATCGATGATAACTGTGGGCAGAAGAGATAGTCATATTAAAGGTCTTCTCCAATTATTCAAAAATCACCTAAATAGATATTATATGGGGTGACTAGGTCTAAAAGACTAGGCCCAGTGAGCTCCAAAACAGGAGGGACCACACAACAGTGGATTTCTATAATATATGTATGCTTCGAGTAAAATAAGGAGCACAAGGAAGATATAGATTGACAATCCTTTGCAACAGTACACCAAACATAGCCCACCTCTTTGAGTGCTAATGATAGTTCCATATTGTAAATAGGAGGTAGTAAAAATAATGGAGCGTAGGGAAGGAGATATATTAAATGTAACTGGTAATAATACTTAAGAACCTGTCATCAGGCGAGGAAAGGGGTAAATTGCCTTGTAATGTATGATAATTCACACATAAAAAAAGAAAAGGCAATAATCAGGATGCATACTGATTGAGGATATGCATCTGAACAGCCCAAAGACCGTAAACCTGATGCACTGCTAAACAGGAGAGTAAAAGGCTAGCTATAGAGCACCTGTCTAGTAAGGTAATGTATAAGATCTAACACTAAAATAATGGCTTAGAAAAGTGTTGCTGATCTACCAAAGTTCCCTTGAAGACATTTAAGCTGCTCGTTTAAACATTACAACAAAAAATAAATTGATCGCGCTATGATGTACTGCCTTTGCTTTCTGCACACGCTGGGAGCGAAAGCAACCAGGTAGCATAGACTGTAGAGTGGGCAGCTAGGCAGAAAAAGTGTTCTGGCACTCCATTTAAGTATTCTGGAGAGCAAAACCTACCAATATATAACAACTGTAACCATATTACTGACCATATAAGCTCATAACACCTTAGATTTATTAGTGGGATTGTGACTATTGATGTTTTTGCTCTTGGCCTTTGCCTTACGTTTCTTTTGGGCAGCTCTAAGATTTGAGGAGAACTTGCAACAGCTTCTGCCCATGAACTATTGGCCAAAATACATCCCTGAGGCACTGGGCCCAAGTTAGAGGATGTTCATCTAAAATTTGCTGGAAAGATCCTCCTGTGAGGAGTGCATGTCATCCTCCAAGAGAGCAAATTTATTGCTCAAGGGATTAGAGGGTCGATTTGAAGGTGAGAAGCTGCAGCTTGGGGTGTTTGGGCTGAGACCTCACTGAGAACAGCATGAAAGTCTTGAAGAATAATGCCCCACAGAAGCTTCTCTTGCAGCCGTGTTGATTGCCTTAGGATAAAATCAGTTGTGGCTTTGCTGCTTGAGGCTAAAGAGTTCTGCAACACTTTCCCCACACTCCTGAACCATGCGTCTTCTCTTCATTGTATACCAGACTTGTGTTCAGATTTCAATTGCTGCTGAACCCCTCAGGGTAAGATTACAAAGAGAAACCTCCAGATAGTTGTCTAAGGTGTCGGGGGTTTTAAAATCCTTGAAGGAAGAGCCTGAGAAAAGGCATAGTGTCGCGGGGTAACGTAAAGCAGATTTAATACTTCTTTGGTGGGGGATTTGTTTAAGTGGATTGTAGGCTTTCCTTCTAATGGTTAAATCTTTTGAAAAGTCTCCGTAGATGAAAATATTAAACTCTTGCCACTGAAGTTTCCCCATTTCTCTGGCTCATTTCAATATTAATTCTGTATGGTAATAGTTCAAGAAGTGAGCAATGATGGGTCTCGGTTGCTGGTCTGATGCTGGCCTGGGACCCAGAGTGCGGTGAGAACACAGTTTAAGCATTGCAGGCAGCACATGTAATAAAAGCACAGTAGTGTCTCCTAATTCTGCACCTTCAGGGAAGCCAAAAAATTGTAAATTGTTGCGACGATTATGATTTTCAATATCGTCAAATTTGGCTTGTAGGGATTTAATAGTTCGATCTTAATTACTGAACAGTAGCCTGGAGGTCATGAATAGCAGTGGTATTACAGGCCGTTGCTTTCTCATAGTCAGTAGAGGTCCTAGCACTGAGGCCTGGGGCACTTCACTAGTTACCTCCCTTCCTCTGATAATGTGCCATTCCACGTGCATGCTTTGTGTTCTACCACATAGTCAATCCACTCTGCAACCTCCTGTCCCACCCCATGCAGTCTAACTTCTTTATCAGCCTTCTGTGTGGAACTGAGTCAAAGGCTTTACTAAAGTCCAAGTAGACTACATCCACTGCTGACCTCCTATCCACCGCCTTGGTGACCTAGTCAAAGAATTCAACCAGGTTAGTTGGGCAAGACCTCCCCACTGTGAATCCATGCAGTGTTGGGTCCTGCTGTCTGCTAGACTATAGGAATGCTATTATCCTCTGTTTGACTAAAGATTCCATTAATGTTCCCATGGCAGAGGGGAGGCTCACTGGGTGATAGTTACCTGCCTCCTCTCTGCTTCCAGATTTATGAAGAGGGATCACCATTGCCCTCTTCCAATCATCTGGAACAACTCCGCTTGCTAGTGATTTGGTGAAGAGTTCCCGCCAGGGGTGCTGCCAATTCCTCTCCCAGTTCTGTTAGGATTCTGCGGTGTATGTCATCTGGTGTCATGGTCTTATCTACTTTTATTTTATTTAGTGCTTCCAAGACTTACCCTGCTATGAAGTGGCTTGTATCAACCCCTGCCTTCGTGGTGGTATTTCTTGTTACCATCTTCCTCTTTAGTAAACACTGTCAGCCCTCTTTGCACCATATTATTTTTAGTTGAAAACACATGTTTTCTGATTGCTTACCTTCCTATAATTCATTGATACTTCTGGTTGTTTTATCTGTTTTCTTTCTTAGTAGAACTGAAATGCATGCTAATGGTGTTATCATACCAAACCTTGTTTTGTTTTAAATTCTTAATCTACTCATGTTGCATCCTTCCTGAATATTAATAACATCCTCAAATAATGCAGCCGCTCATGATGCAATTGTTTCCTCTCCTTCTACTGTATCATGAGTGGCTTGACTATGCTGGGGTGTTCCCAAGTCCAGGAAAGATGCAATTGATCAAGGATTGTAAATAAACACTTTTTTTGTGTGATAAAACCAGTATGGTGAGCAGTCTCTTTTACTTTTAAGAAGAAAAAGGAATCAGAATTAAATTACTGCCTACATCAGCAGTCTCTGCGGAATGTGAGCAATTATTAAAACATTTTTTAAACTAGAGACACTTAGAAACCTAACAGTGTAGCTTATAATTATATTTAGTGTTTTGCTTTTTTATCTCATGGGCAGATTGGATGGACCGCTGTTCTTTTTTTTCTGCCATTATTGTCTATGTGTCCATGTTTCTTATCAGACCCACCAGTGCACACTGTCAGGGCCAGATCAAGCCTTAGGGGGGCCCGGGACACTCACAACTCGAGTGACCATGTAAAACACTCAACTTTTCAAACAAATTTTTTTTATTTTGCGTAACATTTACTGAGCACATTGTTTTAAATTATAGTTTTAATTTATTAATCATAAAAACCACCATATGGGGAGACAACCCCCCTTATTCATAGGAGGAAAAAAAAAGTATCTTGAGGTACAACATTGGAGGGTAATTTTAACTATACTTGCTGAATGAAAGTCCCCAGAAGTGTTCTCTGTTGCACATGCCCTGTCATGTAACATGTGAAGGCCGGGGTCTGGGGGCCGCAAGGCTCCAAGAAGCTCTGGGCATTTAGAAGCTCTGTGGTGAGTTTTGGGGCTTTAACTGAAGATAAAAACACTTGTTAGGTCTTCCAAAAAATGGCATCCCAGCTGCTTAAAGGGACACTGTGACACCCCTTAGGCCTCAAAGTGCCCCCATTTAAAAAAAAAAAAAAGATTCTGATTGCTCACATTCTATAGGGACTGTTGATGCAGCTGGTAGTTTTAATCACTTCCCTTTTTTGTTTTAAAGAGTGAGAAACTGACTGCCAACCATACTGGTGTTACCACAGCAAAACATGTTTGTTTACATTTCTTGACCAGTTCCACCTGACTATTTCCTGGACACAATAACATCCCCAGCACAATATAGCCACTCATTATCCAGTGGGAGCAGAAAAGACTATTGAGCATATTATTGTAAATTCAACTTCATCGGTGCACCCAGGTGTGTGTGGGGGGCAGAGCACCCCCACAGAAAGAATAATATGTCTGATGAGGTTGTTGGCTGAAGGGATACAGGACCTATATGATGATCTGGAAAAGCTGGGGATGTGGTCCAGTATCTGACAGTTTGGCTTCAAGGCTAAAAAATGCGAAATTCTACTTACTCGAGCCAATAATCCCAAGACAGAGTACTACCTGGTTGGAGTCCTGCTATCTGCACCAGAGGAGGAGAAGTACTTGGAAGAGATGATCACTAGTGACCAGCAAAAACAAACAAGATGCTGGGATGCATAGCTGGGTGGGGATCAGTTGTGGGGAGAGAGGAAGCTATACTGCCTTTTACAGGTCACTGGTGATGCCACATCTAGAGTATGGAGTTCAATACTGGTGCCCACGCTTGAAAAAGGATATTAACCTGCTGGAGAAGTTACAGTGGAAGGCTACAAAGATGATAGCCAGTCATCAGGGTAACGCATTGAACATGTACTCGAAAGGAAGGAAGGAAGGAAGGAAGAGTGGGACTTTCAAGTACTTAAAAGGGATAAATAAGGTGGAGAAAGTCTCTTTAAATAGAGTAGCGACCGTAACACAAGGGGGGCAGTCAGGCTGAGAGTATTAGGAAGGAGGTCAGGAAGCACTTCTTCACAGAGAGGGTGGCTGACACTTGGAATGCACTGTTGAAAGAGAGGTGATCTTGTTTAACACAGTGGGTGGCTTCAAAAGAGGCTGGGATAGGCACAGGGTGAAGGATCATGAGTAGGGAGGATGGGAGGAGTGGGGGGGCAAGGACAGTAGCTCAAGCTCCTGACCCTACAATATGAGCAGACTAGATAGTCCAAATGGCATTCTTCTGCTGGCTCTTAGTACATTCTGTTTAAAATCACAGTACTGGTATAGACAAGCTGGATGGCTCCTACAGGAATTAGGAATTTATTTCCCATGAATACACACACACACACACACACACACACACACACACACACACACACACACACTCTATCACACTATCTCATATTTAAGTCTTATTAAAATAACCCATTATACAGTTAGATTCTGCTGTAAAATTTGCTAAGCCCTCAGCATCGCAGCAGTAGCCAGTGTTTTTTCTTATTATTTAGAAAAAAACTCATAATATACTGTAACACTCAGTTACAGTTGCCAGCGACTAACTACCAGTACCAGTAGCTGCCAAAAAAAAAACTAGCCAGCCAGACTGCCAGCTATAACAATCAGTTAATGTTGGCAGAGAATATAATTATGAGTAGCTGCCAACAAACTAGCCAGCCAGCCTTCCAGCCAAGTAGATGTACGCCTAGGTAAACCAAGAAATCAAGCATGATGAAGAAATGCAACCAGCAGCAGAGAATGTCCTCATTAACCAGCCCCAGATTAGAACGGAAAGCAAACTAGATGTGGAAATAAGTGCTTAAATTGTAACCATGCAAATGACCACCTAAGGCTGTTCTTGCATTGTTGTTTTTCCCACTTCAAATTTGGTCCAAAATGGAATCACGAGTTATTTTAAGAAAACAAAAATATACAGTGCTTTGCTATGATGCATCACATCCTACTCCTAAGAACAGTAAGTTACTGCATGTATGCATGGTACAGACATGGACTGAGGGCATTTTGCAAACTGTACATGAGAATCAAACTGTATTATGGCCTGGACTACTTTATCATGGAGCACTGGAACTGCACACCTCTGGCTCTGTACCGTGCATACATACACACATACATATAGTAACTTACTATTTATATAGTACTTTACTATGATGCACCTGGTTACCAAATTTTAAATAAATTACATAAATAACTAAATAAATAAAGTCCTACTCCAAAGAATACTTATTTCCACATCCAGTTTGCACTCTGTGGCTGGTTAATGCAGGGGTGTGCAAACCCTATTGCCCCTGTCCAGGGCAAGTAAATTTCCTTGAAGGGCAAGTACAAAAGAGATAATTTCCCTGTAATTAAATGGGGCAAGTGAAAATTCAGCTACAGTCATGTCTGGGCCTGGGCAAGCCCTAAAAGTTTTGATTTCAACACAACTGGTTAATAACTTAAGGACATTCTCTGCTGCTGGCTGCATTTGCTCATCATGCCCGGTTTACCTAGGTGCACGTCTATTTGGCTGGCTAGTTTGTTAACAGCTAATGGTAATTATATTAACAAAACAAAGGAGTGCTCAATCAAGAAATACTGCTGGCTCAGCAACCGTGAGGCAAAATTAGTACAAAAAAGAAAGAAAACAGTGACTTGCAGCAGTTTGCGAGCAACAGCCAAGCATTTGTTGTGCCGGTGGCATTCCTGGCACTTCAAGGGAACAATCCCTCTTCATCAATAAATGCTTGGCTGTTGCTCACAAATTGCTGCAAGTCACTGCTTTCTATTTTTTACTGGTAATTATAGTCTCTGGCAGTGTTAACTTATGTTATGAGCAGTCTTTCTAAATAATGCAAAAAATTAAAAACTGGATGCTGCTCGGTGCTGAGGCTAAGCAAACTGTACATCAGAATCAAACTGTATTATGGCCTGGACTACTTTATCATGGAACACTGGAACTGCACCTCTGGCTCTCCGTGCATACATACAGTAACTGATTATACTGTAACCATGCAAATGACCAGCTAAGCTAGCTGTTGCATTGTTGTTTCAATTTGAATACAACTGGTTAATAGGACATTCTCTGTTCTGACTGACAACCCCCATATTAGGTGCCAGTCACATTGGATCCCCAGCCTACACCAGGGGTCACATTTTGCTCTGGACACACCTCCCCTGAGGAGGAGAGCAGTCCATGGGATGCTCAATCCCCCAGCCCTTAATCAGTTTATTTTAAGAAAAAATAAACAGTTCTTTCTATGATGCATCCTACCCCAAAGGACAGCAAGTTACGCGATATATGCATGGTACAGGTGTGCAGTCCCCCCAATTTGACAATCAGGCATTTATATTTAAAATAAAGCAACAATATAAACCCCACCAGCATGCTTGAGTCTACCTCAAGTAAAGTTATATGTGCATGGTACAGAGTTGTGCAGTGCCAGTAACAGTTAAAATGATCTACCCCCCCTTCAGTTTGATGACAAATTGATAATCTGACATATTTCAAATAAAAAACACAATATAAACCCCCATCACCATAGCTGAACATTACCGTACCTCAAATAAAGACTGCTGCTAGCTCCTGTGTAGAGCAGTGTGCCACAATAACAACTCGCAATCGCTCGCCTCTTGTGATGAGCCAGGGAATCTCTTCATGAGACAGTGTCTACCGTCTGGTGGTCTCTGGCTGAAAAAGTGTCCGAGGTCCTGGTTCTCTGAATCGACTGGTCGGGTAGGGCTCATCCTGCCGATCGGTCTGGAGATCGTGATGGTGAATGCCTTTCTGGAGTATCTTCTTCCAGAAATGATGATCATGATCAGTAGTAGTAGCTGCTGCCTCACTGAAAACTGGATGGTCCAGATGCCGAAAAGGGGTTTAAAGCACCATTTTTAAAGGGCAAAGTAGCCAAGTGTGCCCATTGTTTATTTTTCCCGCCACACATTTGCATCAGTGCAGGCTTGTCATTGGTTCAGCCCCCCCACCCATAATCTGATTGGTATGATTACACTTTTGACGTGGCTCTGATTGGGTAGCTTCCTAAACCACTTTCTGAACTTTAAACAAGGTGGTGTCTGCTACTCCGTGCTCACTTTAAATATCTGAGAAGTTAAACACTCTGTCTCGAGCACTAGAATGGCTGCGGGGTTTGTGCGGGCTGCAGGACTGGAGGAATTGATTTGGGATCGCCCAGGGAAAAAGAAAAACTGAGTAGGTGATGCTGGAGCTGCTGCATTTGTAAATCATGTAAATGGAGGCCACCCAATCAACAACCTTATGTATCTTGGCTGGCCTGTGTTACTTAAATGACACCACATCTGCTGTCAGGGGGGGGGCACCATCTAAGGTAGGCAGGGTGCTGGCTGGCTTATCTGAGTTTTGCAGAGTCTATACAGACTAGTTGAATTACAGGGCTTAGCACTGCACATCTCTCACATCACGATTGCACTGTTGGCCAGTGGGGTGGGGGCCCTTCCATATCCATGGCGGAGCCGGGCTTGGACTTTCATTTTCTTCTTGAGTCCTGCTGATAGTCTGCCTCACCTGGGAGCCATCTATTGGGGAGGCTACTGGTGCAATTAAATTAAATATCTTGCACTCCAGTCCAGTCGCTCGCTACTGGGGGATGGCGGCAGTGCCTCACCGCTCGATTTAAATACTTCTCACACTGCTGGGAGGGGCTGCTAAATTTAATTAAAATACATGTGCAGCGGTGCAGAAAAGTACCATAGAACGAGCACTGAGCACCAGTCCACTGCACTAGGACAATGCCTAAATACCTTGCTCACGCCCGCCGGCCGGGGTGCTGGTTTATGGTGGGAGGCCCAGGGCATTTGTTCCATTTGTGCCCCCTTTAATCCGGCCCTGCACACTGTATTCCCAACTAAGCAAGTTATCCCTTGAGGTGCGTCCTTAATATTTTATAGTCTGAATACTCAGGAAAACCTTATACAGTACTGCCATCTTTCCCCTTTCAAATCTGTTGTGTTCAAAAGTAATCAGAAGACCCAGCATTTTGACAGTCAACAGCTGTTTACTGAAAAACATGTTTATATGAACACAGGTGACAGGGCTTTCTCTGTGGCTGCTCCCCTAATGTGGAATAGTTGTCCTGATCACATCCGTTTCCAGTCATGTCACCTTTTTTTCGAATCTCAACTCTTCCACTGAGCTTTTGTAAAAGCCAGTGTTGATCATGTTAAATGTTGTCAGTTCCAGTGTTGATTGAATATATAATTTATTGTTGTTTCCTTTACTTCCTGACTGCAGGTTCTCGAGTTACTGTAAGTCGTAATTATTCTCTTTGCATTGCACTTCCACTCTGTTATGACTCAAGCTGAGCCCAAAAAATAGGTCCCTGGACCAGTACATTTCTCAGTTAATAAATAATAAACAAAATAACAAATAATGCAAACAGTGTCTCTGTATGTAGAGCGTTGCATTATGGGGGTGTGCTCATGTCACATTCACGCAGGGTTTCTACTATCATTCTTCATTATCTTGTGGCAGTCAGCGATCGCACTTGAAATGTCTGTCTGCATGCTGACTGCTCAGCAACGTCTTGGGATCTCTGTTTTAAGAAAATGTATCTTTTTTAACTGCACTACAAGGCAACAGCTTCTTTTACCCTTGCCTCTGCACTTAACCTTATTTACAGTAAGCTGTTGTTCTTTAAGCAGATCAGAGATGGTACAGCAGGAGTGGAGAGGTACAATACAATATAGAAGGTCAGGGTCAATCCCGTTGGGGCCATCACACTTTAATAACTAGGAATCCAATGCACTAGCTCTCCAGACAAAAAAGATGTCGACAAGGCAAAATTCACTGCATGTGCAAAATTTAATTTAGGCTGTCAACATACAATAAACCCAGCGCTTCGGCAGTTAGGCCTTCAATGGGGTTTGTGTCAAGGGAACACCCTGATACCAATATATACACAAAACCTAGTGACATCATCATTAAGTGCCCAACGTGCATCCACAATAGCTAAACATATAAATAGATATAAAAATACAAAAAGCTGTACATAATGTCATATATTCTTAAATAGGTGGATATATACCAGCATTTCCAAATCAATTACAAATAAATGGATATATTCCAACATTTTCAAGTCATTTACTCATTTGTTACTTTCCAATAAATTCGAGATATCACTAGTAATTCATTCAGACTAAACATATTAAAGGACCAGAGTAAAAATATTAGGCCTCTTTTAGCCAGAAAAAGGTGAGGGAGAGAGAGCTCAAGCTGGAAGAGGAAGGATAGGAGTGTGAGGGGAAGGGGGAACAGAGAGGGACAGGAAGGTGAAAGGGTTTAAGGAACATTTTTGAAGGGAAGGGGAATAAAGGAGGGATGGGGGATGGAGGGTATAGGATGGGAGGGGTTTAGAGGAGAAAGGGAAAGGAAGGAGGGAAAACAAGGAAAGGAACAAGGGGAAGGGAAAGGGAGGAGGGAAAAGAGAGGGAAGGGAAAAAAGTGTAGAAGGGGGAGAAGGGGAAGAAAAGGGAGAAAGAAAAATGGGAGCAGGGAGTCAAAAATGAAAATCACATCATACACAGTAAGGAGGCAATACTTAAACAAAAAACAAGATTTGAAACTTCAAAGGAATGGACCAAAATTAAATTCATATATAGGACACTGTAAAGAGTGGAGAGGCTGTTCATACATGATCACCCCACATCTTTTCTTGTTCCTTTGAAAGGGATCTGCAAGGATACAAAAAGCTTCTTGCAAACAGACAGACCTATAAGGGAGAAAAATAGAGGAATGGATTTTTTTCTTTTCTACATTTATCTCTTGGATTAACGATATTAAGCAGATTAAACACATTTAAATCATTATTCATTCAAATCCTAATAGCATATCGTAATGAAGCCTTTACTTTCTGAGAAATGGCTTAAGGTTCCGTTGGCCATTTAGATTGTCAGGTTTTCCACTCTTGAGTCTATAAATCCATTCACTTTCTTCCTTTAACAATTCATTCACCCTCCTGTCACCACCATAAGCACTGGGGCCTGTAATCAATGCCCATAAATGTGAGACCTGCAGGATTACCACCGTGGTCTTGCACAAAATGCAACCCCACTGGTGTGTCTATTTTTTATTTAAAATGTTCCTTACATGCTCCTGCATTCTCTGTTTAAGGGCTGTGGTAATTCTTCCTATGTAGTGGACATTGCAAGGGCACCAGACAGCATATACAACAAAGGTGGTATCACAATTTATAAACTGTCTGAGATCAAAGGATTTATGGCTACCTTGGTGTATAAATTCCCTTCCAGTGTTGCAGTATTTACAAGAAATGCATCTCTGGCATTAAACATACCCTTCGGTTTAATATCCAACCATATACCTTTATTGACTGCTGGCACAATTTTACTGTGTGTTAATTTGTCTTTAAGGCTCAAGCCCCTGGAAACAGTAATCCTGGGGCTGCAGCCCACAGCATCCCTCAGATTACTATCTGTATGTAGTAAATGCCAATTTCGGTGCACCACATTGCCTAATTGGGCTGCCCAATTGTTATATTCTGTCACAAAAGTTATGGGACCTGTCTCTAATGTAATTTTCTCTCTATTTGAATTCAATAATTCATCCCTTTTTCTCTCTAAGGTCTGTTTCCTACTTTTAGTTACTCTATCTAAAACATCATGTTTAGACACAGAGAAACAAGTTGTTGAATTATGCTCGCAGTCTCACGCCAATAATAGATTTTAATACCATTTGCTACATTAGTGAGGTAGAGTTGGCAGCAGAGAAAAAACAAAACAAAGCAAGTGTTTGACATTTAATTCTAAGTCTCTTTTATGCATTGCATGTAAGTTTTATTGCAAGAACTGGGGAAGAAAGTATCTGACCTGACTTACAGAACTACTACCTGAACTGCCCTCTTACTGCTAGACAATCAATCACTGTGAAAGAAGAGGTAGCAAATGGAATCAGACCAGAAATACATTTTACAGAGTGCCTTTCATTTACAAAGTATCTCAAAGTGCTATAATAGGAAATGAATTATATACTAGTAGCACAGTGGCTGCATATACATGAATGAAACAGGCTTTATGAGCTCTACAACATCCTACACATATAGAAATGGACCATAGATATGGAACCTAGACAGAATGTTGGACTGCAGCAGGAGTCAAATGAAGTCAAGAATCACCTGGACTTAGTTCTAATGGTTAGAAACAATGGGCATGATTCTCAAAGCTCCTGGGGTGGCACAAGGGGCTTGCGTCCAAATGATTGGTGCAAAGTGCCCCTTGTGCCAAGTGATGCCCTGGGAGCAATTCACAAAGACAGGCTGCATCTACCACATGCAGCCTACACCTAACAGTGCTTGCACCACACATTGTGCTGTGGCGTGGTGCCAGGGGCTTGCAGCAGATGCAGGCTACCAAATCCCCTGCATCGTAATTTATAAAACTCCCCTGGTGGTGACATTTCTAAGTACCCTTAGAGCAGCACTGGCTGGTCTAAGGGTACTTAGAAATCTCACCACTGGGAGCGCTGACCTGGTAGTGGCAATGTGCCATGGTCCCCCCTGATGACCCTGATTATTGTTTCATTAAAAGATAATTAGCCCCTTTTCCCTAGTAGTCTAGTGGCCCCCCAACTCTGATCCCTGATCGGTGTTACATTAAATACTAAAATACATTTTTTCCCTGGTAGCCTAGTGCCCTGATCCCAATAACCCCCAAATTACTGTATTAACACCTGGTGGTCAAGTGGGTCCCCCACCAGGCAGCCCCCTACCACCTTGCTTCCCCAACCCATAAGGGAGCTGGCAACAGGCACAGCCCACCTCTCACCACAGTGGGCAGACAACAACTGAGCTCTGAATGAGCGTGTACTGTATATAGTACGTACTCAGTGAACTGTCAATCATTGAGCATGTACTATATAAAGTACACGCTCATTCAGAGCTCAGTTGATGGCTGGCCATGGTGGTGAGAGGTAGGCTGTGCCAGTCTCCGGGTCCCTTATGGGTTGGCGGGAGTGGGTGGTAGGGCACTGCCAGGTGGCGGCCCACTTGACCACCAGATGTTAATTGATACAGTAATTTTGGGGTCATCGGGATTGGGGTGGGGAGACACTACCAGGGAAAAGGGACAATTTAATATTTAATGTAATACTGATTGGGGATTGGGGTGGGGGGTCACTGGACTACTAGGGAAGAGGGCTAATATTTTATATTAGCAATGATCGGGGATCAGGATGAGACACACTAGACTACCAGGGAAGAGGGCTAATATTTTTATTAAACAATGATCGGGATGGGGGGCACCAGACCACCAGGGTTATTTATATATTGTTACCAGTGATCGGGAGGGGGGTGCTACACAGGTGTAGTTATGCACATTTCTGCTGGCTTGTGGCTACCTGTCCTGGTGTGCTATCTGTTTGGTGCACTGCTAGGGTTGCCACAAGCCATGGGACCTTGCCTCCAGGACCCTGGCCAATAGGGAATCGGGCCCAAGGTCCATGGCACATGGGTGATCGGTACAAGCTGCCTTTGGCGCAGCTTGCACAGAGTTTTGAGAATCAGACCTAACAGATTCTAGGCAGATTCATTTAAGCAAGCAGTAAGACATTACAGGGTGGGCTTTATGCTGAGAGGACTGCCTTCCCAAAGGTGTAGTGAGGCTTTATGTTGCAGGCAGAGGGCCTTACAGCCTCTGGAAGGTTGGATATTGTGGCATAAGGTCTAATGTGGACTTTCTTATTGCATTTACAAAATAGGTTTTATGTGGAAATTTGTTTAGAATTAAAAAATACATTTAATATTTCAAATGAGTAGTTTTCATAAAAATAGTCCTGCTGGCGGACAGACATCGGGGTTCCATTGTAGTTGTAGTAGTCTGCATACAGTGTAAGGTACATGAGGTGGTGCAGCTGTTTTTTTTCATTCCTTCTCCCCCGCTCCACAGTATTTGTTTGACAATTATAAGTTATAACACTATTTGTAATTTTTTTCTTTTTAATATTTATTTGTGGAGTGATTTGGGAGTCAGTGCAGACTGCTAATAGGGATGCACTGTGTGTATGAAAATGATCGTAGTTTTGTGGAGTGGATGGCTGAGTGAGTGAGTCAGGCATGAGTGAGAGGTGTGTGCATGGTTCAGTTGACGGAGTGGAAAGAAACATTGAAACTGTTTTTTTGTGAATGGCTGGGATAGGGCATTTTTATTGTTGGAGCTACTCAGGTGAGTGTTAAGACAATGAGAGATGCACAGGTTACTCAGGAAGAGAAAAAAAGTAGAGAAACGAAATGAACAGAGCTGCCAAGTGAGTAAAAAAACAAAACAAAAACATGGTGGATATTTAAAAATGTAAGGTTTCAATGCTGCACGTGGATATGATTGGTATGTAAGCCGGCTGCCACCAGTACATTTTTTACTGGGCATTAGGCTGACATGCAGTGCCAGCGTGCTTTAGCCAATCACAAACCAGGATTTTCTTAACCCATTTTATAATTCTGTTTATGGTCATATCAGTATTATCTTTTTTCTCTAAACTACCCATATAGCTATTAGAATCTAACCCTACAGTAGAAATGCCAATATTGCAGCACTACTCTGCTGACATGGTACAAAAGTTAACCATATTTTTTCATTAATTCTGTTACACTCAGAAAAGTATATTTATATAGAAAAATACTTTTCAATAAGAGGTTGGTTAACAGTCATAATCTGAAAAATGAGGACCTCATTGGTTAGTCTAGCACTGCAAACTGTAATAACTGACTAGTTGTGACATAAATGGCGACAGTTTCCAACAAAGCAATCTCAGATCCATCTGTCTGTATTTTCAAAGTTGGATGTCCGACCAAACTGGCAAACCACCGGGGCTCAATTTTAGAACCAGAAATCTACACATGGGTGGCAAAACCATGCCTAACGAGGCATCCCTGTTCACCTGCAGGATTTATGCATGCGTGATCCTTTCATATGCACAGCCATTTTGTGTCAAGCTCTGTGATTTACAGCAGCTTCCGGCTGTTTTTTATGCTCAGCTGCACCAAAATGCCATGCCTGGTATTAGCGGGCAAAACATTCCTCCACGGCTGAGCCTGTCAGTGTGGAGATATTTTTTCTGCACCAGTGGGTTGTGGCAGAGGACTTAGTCTCTGCACCATTGCTGGCCCTTTGAAAATCAGAACAAAACTAGGTTAGCTGGTGCTTACAGAGCAAATATAGTCAATGAATGAGAGGGCTGACACAGGAATCAAGTGAAAACTTCTTGTAATGTGCATTCAAAACTACATGACCTATGAGGGAGGTGAACAGGTCAGTGACCACAAGATGTCCCAGTGCTATGACCGTAGTCTTCATCATGGGGCGGTGTCCTAGTGATGATTAACCCCCCTTAAATACCACCAGTCTAATTAATACAGCCATTCCTGATTAGGTGACTGCTTACATCATATTGCTGAGACTTAGGAATTTTTTTTGGAGGTGGGGGTGGCAATAACAGATAGAAGAATGTGAGTCCAAAATCCATTTACAACAGTCCATAAACATAAACAGTGACCATATTTTCTCTTTGTTCTAACTGGGCCTAGGGTAAGCTGATTCTCCCCCGGTCCATGTTTGGAATTATTGCTGTAAGTAGGGAGATTGCAGCCCATCTGCCTCTACCTGTTATGGACTTCCACTTAAAATTTCTCAGATGACTTATCCACAGTATTCACTGTTTATGATTATGGATTGTTGTAAATGGATTTTGGACATTTTTGCATGACTGTATGGATTTTGCAGTTTCTTCTATGAATTAACATGAATTTCTGTACATGCTTATGGATAAAGACCATGGAGAAATTTGATTGGCTGACAGCTCTTCCTAGGTATGTCTTTTATTTAAGGTATGCCATGGCAAAAAACAAGACCTAGCACCAGTGACCCAGTAACGTAGAGACGGGGCAACACGAGGAAGTATTTTTTTTCACAGAGAGGGTGGTGGACACATGAAACGGCCTTCCTGAGGAGGTTGTGGGGTCAAAAACAGTGAGGGAATTCAAGATTGCATGGGACAGACATAAGGCAATTATAGTGGGGTATAGGAGAAAGTAGGCTGTTGGTTAACTAGGATCTGCAACTTATCCAATAGGTAGGGAAATGGCAGACTAGGTGGGCCAAATGGTCCTTATCTGCCATCAAAGTCTATGTTTCTATGAGATATCCTTCTGCTACCCTGCCAGCCACTTTTCAGTGCAACTGGTAATATCTTAACATATCCCCAACCCGCACGAACAGCAAAGCCTTAAGAACAGATCAGTTATTCACTCTACCTCCGTAACCCTGCTGCAGTCATGTCAGCAGTTTTTTAAATGTTTTTCGACACATAAAACCATATGTTCAAACAACATGAAGTCTTGCTGTATTCTGACATATGCAGTTAGCCCCAGCACTTGAACTGCTCTAGACAGGAAAGGGTTAACTCTATGTAGAGAGCTTAGAACGTTGAGCTCAAGCTTGGTTTCAAACCTCTGTCTGCAGCACTTCAAAGTGTAACTGTCAGATTCTTTACTCCGCCTAACTGAACAGTCGCTCCAGAGTTTGTTCCTTCGCTTCAGTCGGCTTGGTCCAGAATCCGTCGGTTTTATCACCGATTTTGTCATTATTTGGTTTCAGATCCCTGTCTGCGGTAGAGTAAGTGTTGTAGGTAGTGGACCATAGGGAAACATTATTGTGTTTTGTATGGAAATTATAAAAACCTCTGGATCTGTCCGGTTAGTAACTGAGCGTGTTAAGGTTTTCATTTATTTTTTCTGTAGTGTGAAGTACCAGTTCCTATTGGCTTCAAAAAAACGTGATTTTGCATGTTTTTTTCTATGACCCATAACATGGTTGGTAACTGTTAGGAGAGTCTTACCTGGCAAAAAAAAATCTGTAAAAGGTAAGTTTTGTAGCCTGGCCATGTCTGAGAAACCCAAGAAAAAAACCAGGCCCACTGGGTTTCAACACTGTGGTGAGTGTGGGGACGCCTTTGCTAAGGCAGACCCTTACACCACTTGTGTTTATTGTCTGGGGTTTGACCATCTCGATTCAGACTGCCCAATTTGTAAGAATTTCCCTAAAGCCACCCTAGAAAAGAGGTTGGGTGGGCTTAGGGAAAGGGAGGCCGAGAAGTTCGCTAATCCAGATGACCAGCCTGGTTCGGTTCCCACCGAACCTGAGGGGTGCCCGCTGACCTGGGCAATACACCCTCAGGCAAGAGGAAATCCGACCCCAAGGAGTTGGTTCCAACAAAGCGAAAAAGAAAATCAGCCGGATCCAGAAAAGCCAGAGCGATTAGCATAGTGGGATCGCTTAGTCCGGTTCTGTCCGATCTGGCGCCTCTCGGCAGGCAGTCGGTTCAGTTGGATCCCCCGGTTCCGGAATACGTTATGGATGAGTATTATGAACCGGAATGTGAAGAGGATGAAGAAGAAGATGATATCGATGATGAAGATCTAGATGAGCCCATTGAACCGGACATCTCCCCAGACAGGCCTTCCAATGTTTCCCCTCCCAAGTTTTCTGAGACCCCATCCCACTACTTGTTTTACAAGAAGGTGGTTGATACACTCCAGCTTCCATTAGTGGAAGCTGTTGAGGAACAAGAAGAGCCTGACTTTGTGGAATGATGGACATCCCAGAGTCCAAACGCTTGTCTATTCCCATCCATAAATCCTTAGGGAAACAGACACATAAAATCTTACAAACTCCAAATTCTTTACCTCCTGTAGATAAAAGGATGGACAGGAGGTGTGTGCTTTCAGGCTCTGGCACAGAGTTTTTGTACCAACAATGTAGCCTTGTTGTGGTAGTGCAGGCTGCAGCCTGTGACAAGGCTAACATACCCTGGCTTCACCCCCTCCCAGATAAAGACTCTAGGAAGGTTGATACTACGACCAAGAAACAGTACTTGGCATCATCCTTGGGACTCAGGCAGGCTAATATGGCCTACATAGCCAGATACCAGAAGTCTAGATGGGATACTGTTCTGGAGCTGGCTAAACAGGCCTCTCCCCCAGCTAGCCAAGGAGCTGGAAGAGGTGGCTGCTGATGGGATTGAGGCATCCAAAATGCAATTCCATACTGCTGTGGACTCAAATGATGTGGCATCATGAGTTATGGCTACATCTGTGTCTCTTAGGAGGTTGGCTTGGCTCAGATGTACTAGCCTTTCACAGGACACTCAGGCTAAGGCTATGGATTTCCCTGTGGTGGGTAATTCTCTGTTTGGGGAGCAGACAGAGAATTACATGAAGAAAATGGATGAGTACTGGACCGCTTACAGGAGTGCACAGGCCAAGGAAAGGCAGGAAACTCCTCAGAAGCAGCAGGCTATGGGGCAGGGGCAGGCCTTTTCACAGGCCTTTCTACCAAGCACAGGTCTCCTCTTCCTTTTCACAGAGGGGGTCTTTAGAGGGAGAGGCAGAAGAGGGATGAGCAGGGCCCCATCCTCCTGCCAGCCTAAGGCTCCTGCCAAACAGACACCCTGAGGTGTCAGCCCAGGTCGACTCCCCAACTCCAGTAGGAGGCAGGCTGACTTACTACTTCCAGGCCTGGAAGTCTGTTACCTCAGACAGGTGGGTCCTGGAGGTAGTAAGCAAGGGGCTGGCCCTCAGTTCTGAAAAATTCCCAAAACTGAGGGCCAAATCCTTTCCACCTGCAAATCTTTCCGAGACCACTGCTTGAAAAGCAGAGGTTTCCTCTCTACTAGTCCTCAGGGTTGTGGAGAGAGTTCCTACTCAACACAGGGGCAAAGGTCTGTATTCCAGATATTTCCTTACCCCAAAAAAGGCAGAGGAGTGATGGCCCATCCTAGACCTCAGATACCTAAACAAACACATCCTCAAACCAAAGTTCAAGATGGTGACTCTGGGAGTAATTCTTCCCTCTCTAAGGCCAGGAGAGTGGCTAGCTTCCCTGGACCTTAAGGATGCCTACTTTCACATCCCTATCAGGTGCTCCCACAGAAAGTACCTCAGGTTTGAATTGCCTTCAGGCCATTATCAGTTCAGAGCAATGCCCTTCGGCCTAACAACAGCTTCAAGGGTGTTCACAAAGTGCCTAGCAGTAGTAGTGGTCTTCCTCAGGAGACAGGGGATCTCCATATTTCCATACCTGAATGACTGGCTCATTGTAGAGCAGCCTCCAGAACAGGTCAAGTCACATCTACAAGTTACTTAACAGCTGCTCACTTCTCTAGGTTTTCTTCTCAACCTACCAAAGTCTGTTCTCTAACCAGTACAACTTCTCACCTTCATAGGGTTAGAGTTAGATACTGTGCAAGCAAAGGCTTTTCTTCCCTTGGTAAGGGAGAAGGCCCTTACAGATCTTGCCTTCTCTTTCCACCTTCTGGTGTCCCAACCAGCAAGACATTTTCTTCAGCTCCTGAGCCACATGGCAGCTTCCACTGCAGTGGTATAGGGAGCCAGATTCCAAATGAGGGACATTCAGTTCCATCTGAGGTCTTTTTGGTCCCAGAAAAAAGATCCTCTAACCAAATTTTATTTTATTTTTATTTTATTGAATTCTCAGATTCCAACCTTTGAGCTACCAGCTGATTTACAAAGGTTCCACGTCAGGAAGAAAATACAAATGTACAAGCGTAAAGCACAGTTTAACAATGAGCACAAGACAGAAGTCAAAAGCAAAAGGACTTAACAGAGAACCTGGGGATAGGATGTGAAACTTGACACACAGACAGAGTCATGGCTGAAGCAGAGGTAAGAATGAGAAGGGGGAAGGTAACTGAGTGAAAAGGGGAGATGGAGTAGAAATAGGTGTACTGCAAGCGGGAAACTCTGGCTCGCCTTGTCAGGAGGACGTGGGGGAGGAAAGGAGGGTGAAAAGCAGGAAGGGGCGTTGGCCCCAAGGGAAAAAGGAGGGTAGGGTGAGACTAGGACAGGGGGCAGGGTAGGGGAAAAGGTAAGTTGGGCAAGGTGAGGGGTGGGAGTTGCTGGGGGGAGTGGCAGAATGGGTGAGTAGCACAAGTGCACATTTGGGGGGTAGTCAAACCATTTGATTCCAGTGACTCAGACTCTAGTACGAGCTCTCCAATGGTGGTTGGATCAGGACAATCTCAGGCAAGGAGTCCCTTTCATCAGTCAGACTCATTCAGTGGTACTAACCACAGATGCCTCTCTCCTGGGCTGGGGAGCCATTTAGGAGCCTTCACAGCACAAGGTGTGTGGTCATCTCAGGAGTCTATACTTCATATCAATCTTCCTGAACTCAGGGCAGTATTCCTGGCTCTCCAAGTTTTCTCGAACTCAGTAGGGAATGAAGTAGTTCAGGTCAGGACAGACAACACCACCACCACGTGGTACATCAACAAGCAGGGAGGCACTCGGTCTATGGCCTTGTGCATGGAAGCCATGAAAATATGGTCTCTGACTTATTCCCTGTAAGCATCCCTAGCAGCAGTCCATCTACCTGGGAAGGACAATGTGCTAGCAGGTGCCCTGAGCAGGATCTCTCAGGCCATAAGGAATGGTCTCTAGACCCCTTCATATTAGAAGTAGTCTTCTCCAGGTGGGGCACTCCAGAGATAGATCTCTTTGCAGCCCCAGACAATCATCAACTTCCACTCTTCTGTTGCAGACCCCCAGTCATGGGCACAGTTCTCCTGGATGCTCTGGTTCTGGATTGGGGGGGCAAATTCCTTTATGCCTTCCCCCTTTACCCCTGTTATTCAAGGTCCTGGTCAAGATCAGATCACAACCGTGCAAGGTGATCCTGATTACGCCAGACTGGGCCAGACAGCCTTGGTATCCCCTGTTGATGTCTCTAGCAGTCCATCTTCCCCTATCTCTTCCCAAGAGGCACAACCTGTTAACCTCCTCTCAGGGAAGAATCTGGTACTCCAACCTTCAGTCTCTCAACCTCAAGGCCTGGCTCTTGAAGAGTTAGAGTATGCAGGTCTGCACCTGTCTCAGGGGGTGCTTGATATTCTCAAAGCCTCTCAAAAACCTACCACCAGAAAAACTTATAATTCCAATGGAAGAGATTCAGCGTTTGGTGTTCCAGTAAGGATGTATTACCTGATACTGCTGATCTGGCTACAGTTCTGGATTACATGGTTCACCTTAATGACCTAGGCCTTAGGCCAGCCACTTTAAAAGTTCATTTAGCAGCTGCATCTGCATTTCTGTTAGCAGGGAAAGTTCCCTCTTTGGCATCTTATCCTGTCTTCTGTAAATTCTTTAAAGGTTTGGTTAATACCAACCCCCACTTTAGGGACCCTACCCCTGCTTGGGATCTTAATGTTTGCATTGCTCAGCTCATGCAACCCCCTTTTGAGCCCTTGACTTCAGCCAAACTCAAGTATTTGACCTGGAAAACTGTGTTCCTGGTAGCTATCACTTCTGCCAGGCATATTAGTGAATTACAAGCTCTGTCAGTGGAGCCAGATTTTATCTCATTCCATAGAGATAAAGTCGTCCTTAAAACCAATAGGAGGTTCTTACCCAAAGTGGTCTCAGATTTTCATCTGAACCAGTCCATGTCTCTTCCTGTGTTCTTCACTGATGATTCTTCTTCAGGAAAAAGAAGATCACATAGTTTGGATGTTAAGAGGGCACTTAGCTACTACATTGAGCATACTATGGCACTTAGGCATGAATGTCCCCAATTGTTTCTCACTTATGGTGAAGTAGGAAAAGGTAAGCCAGCTACTGAGAGAACTACTGCTTGGTGGATTGTATTCAATTCTGCTATGAAAAGCTTGGTAAGATACGTCCCTCAGGCCTAAAGGCTCATTTAACTAGGTGTACAGCTGCTTCTCTGGCTGCTGCCAGGGGTATACCTTTACTAGAGATATGCAAAGCAGCCACTTGGAAAACTGTCCATACTTTCACCAGGCATTACTCTCTGGATATCCAGGCTAGGAGTAATGCTCGGTTTAGAACAGCAGTACTGCAGAGCCTATTCCCAAAATAGGTTCGGTACCCCCCTCCATGGCGGTACTGCTTGGTAGTCTGCATATGTCAAATACAGCAAGACTTCATGTTGTTTGAAGAAAAAATACTCACCTTAGTAATTTGTTTCTTCTAATGAAGTCTTGCTGTGACTAACCTCCTCCTGCCTCCCTCTCAGAACCTGTTTTTGGGAAGTGAGCTGGCAGGTACAATGTTGCACTTCAGGGGTGTGCTTGGTACTCCTCCTTTCTAGAAAGGGGGAGTGGGTTATTGTTATGTTGTTTCTGGTAGCTATATGTTGGTTCACTGTCTGGTTATTATTTTGGGTTCTCGACTTGAGTCTTTTGGGGAACCAAAACATTTGTTGCCTGTTGGCTATGTTCTTTTACAATTTCCACTTTAAAGAAGTGTAGTTAGTTAGTAATAGCTCGTAAGAATCTAACGGTTTAACCCTTTCCTCTCTGGAGCAGTTCAAGTGCTGGGGCTAACTGCATTTGTCAGAATACAGCAAGACTCCATTAGAAGAAACACAATTACTAAGGTGAGTAATTTTTTCTTCACCAGCACCCTCCACATCCTGCTCCCGGTCAGCTATCGGACTCTAAGTCCCGCTCCACCAAAAACAAGCACATTTCTTGTTTTTTGTAAGCAGCATGACAACCAGATCTTCCCTATGCCATCCTCATCCTTGTCTCCTAGCTAAAACTACAGTCCTTTACCAGTGGTTAGCTCATTTAAACAACCAACCTTTACATGTACACGTTCACACATTCCCGCTGCACATAAATTACAGAAATAGCACTTTTTTCCCTTCAAAGCTGCGAAAATAAAAATGCAGCTCCGAAACAGATGTTACAGCGATGGACCACTTTAGAGCATGAGACTGCTCTGTGGCAGCCTGGTACGAGGGTAAAACAGCCGCCATTCACTTCACTCTGGCAACAACAAAAAAACTGTCGAAAGAAAAAAAAACAAAAACCAAAGAGAAAAAGTACAACTGCTAGCTGTAAACCTGCAAACACATTGCAATGTGCAATTTTCATGTGTTTTGTTATTTTGCCCAACCCAAAAGTAATCCAAGCTAGGAACTATTTTTTCTTGTGGAGGAATAGCTTCAATAAATTTCTTTTTTTTTTTCCATGAAAATTAATTTTATTTGTGCTCTCTTCATTTTTTTTTCAAACAGATATCCATCTCATAAGTGCAATAACACACTCTGGGGTGTGGTTTATTCGGAATGAACATATGCCTAGGGGCAGCAAGGCACTTGGCCTGCAGCCTCATGTTTCACTGTGCCCCCCTAGGCGTACGTTTATCCAGAATAAACCGCCCCCCATCATGTGTTGTTGCTTACTTATTTTATGTTTACTTGTAATCTGAATTTGCATTGTACTATGTGTTACTGTCAACCCCCCACTGAACACCTAGGTCTCAGCAATATGATGCAAGCAATCACCTAATCAGTCACAGTTACATTAATTAGACTGGTGGTATTTTATGGGATTGCAGTTAATCACCACTAGACACTGCTCCCTGATGAAGGCTACGGTCAAACTGCCAGGGCATCTTGTGATCACTGACCTGTTCACTTGCCTTATATGCTGTGTAGCTTTGAATACACATTAGAATAAGATTTCACCTAATTCCTGTGTCAGTGCTCTCATTCATTGACTACATCTGCTCTGTGAGTACCCAGCTTACCTAATTTTGTTCCCTTTAGCTTGGGGAGTTAGTAGCTCCTGCCCGGCACCGGATTCCATCTCTGCCTGTGCACACGTGTTTCCTTGATTCCATTGAAAATCAGGCCCCTGAACTTTAGATGTATTTGGTTCCCTCAAACAGCTGGCTTGTCATCAAAAAATGTTGCAAAGTCTGATTGGTATAGTTATTAGACCAGAAAGCATGACTGTTTGTGTTGCAAAAAGATGGCTATCTTTGAAATTTGGGAGGGCAGAAATGGCTGGATTAGATCAGATACAAATGTAGGTGCATCTTGCAAGTGTTCGGATTGTGATTTTTGGATTTGTATACATCAGATTCCAATCCTAAATTTTAGGATTTTCAGATCTAGTAGACAAAACTCCTAAATACTACCAATAGGATTCTGATCAGATTCAAGATTCTGAAATCTGAAATACGCAGATGAAATTGAAATTTGAAGTACTCAGATTGGAATTAGATTTCAGACTAGGATGATCCAAAAATTCAAAAAGCGGATCAAGGGATTTGGTTGCAAAATATCTGATCACCCCTACATCTAACCATTTTGAAAATCCAGGCCAAAGAATGTTGCTTCCTGATAGTACAAGCCTTTCAGAAATGTTCCTCCAAATACAGATGCTTTTTTAGGCACAGTCTGTCATGGTCAAGCAGAAAACTGAATCCTTTGTTAATTTTTGCAATTTAACTCTGGCCAGGTACCATAATCATTACCTACTCTTTCAAAAATAGCCACAGGTTCCAATTTTTCACTTGGACAAACACCAGAAAAAGGCAGGCAGAACCTTCCTTAATTTATTTAAAATTGGTGACTTGGATATACACACTGAGCTGAAGATCATTTCAAGGTAAGACCTGGGGAGATGGGGAGCAGGACACAATACAGAAACATATCATCCAGGAAGGGGAACGGAAAAGGATTTTGTCTCTTGACTGTTAGTAGTATCATAGCAGTTTTTATCGCTATAACCAAAGTAATTTTTGTTCTATATTTCCAGTAGTGAAATTCCATTTGGAAACTCTGGGCCCGATTCACGAAGGTTGACAAGTCCTGCGTCATCTGCAGTGTTTGGCACAACTTCATCAAAGCTATTTGGCACAATGCAGCCCAATTCACAAAGGGCTGGTACAGTTGTGACAGTTTCACCACTTTATGGCAGTTTGCACCAAATCTTTGGCACAAGTCCCATAACATGGGTCCCCAATGGAATAGTGCAAAGTTAAACCTGGGGTAGCTGGTCTAACTTGTTGCATTTGGTGCAAGGGAGTTGCAGCAGAGGTTTGCAGCAGGCATTGTTCCTGAAACACACTTGCTGCAAGGTTTGATGCAAGTCACCCTTGCATCAAACCCTCTGCCACAAGTCCCTTGCACTGATCAAAAATGCTTTGTGAATCAAAAATTCACATAAACAATACATGACAACAGGGTGTGGGTTATAATCTCATAATCACATCTTCTGAGAACAAGTGAATGTGGAAGGGAAGACAGAGGAACTATGGATGCAGCTTCTGGACTCCAAGGGTAGAAAGCTGAGGCTGGGGGTGGTGTAGAGACCAGCAGCCCAATCAGTAGAACTGGACAGGGAGTTAGCAGAGCAAATAAGGGGGGTGTGTAGAAAGGGGAGTGTGGTGATTGTGTGGGATTTCAATCTGCTGGGCATAGATTGGAGCACCCCTGCCACCTCCAGTGCCAGGGCGCAGGTGCTCCTGGATGCTATCCAGGATGGTCTCCTGACACAGCTGATCAGTGGGTCAACATGACTAGGTAACACACTGGACTTGGTGCTGTCAGATGGGGAGGCAGTGAGGGAAATATGGGTGGAAGATCCATTAACTGGTAGTGACCACCAAACAGTGTGGTTCACTGTCAAGTTGGGCAGGAAGTCGAGAGGCACAGTAACAAAGATGGTGGATTTTAGGAGGGCAGACTTTGGGAGGATAAGAGAAATCTGCAAGGGAGACTTCAGGGCATTAGGCCAGAGATGGATGCACAGCAAAAGTGGGAAATTATTAAAACTGGGCTAACAGAGGCTACTAAAGTTTGCACCAGGACTAGGAGCAAGAAGTGCAGAGCCAGAAAACCATGCTGACTAAATAGAGATGTTTTGGAGGTGCAAGGGCGAAGAGAGTTGCATACCAGAAGTTCAGGAGAATGAGGAAGGAAGAGGACAGGGAGGCTTAAGTGAGTTGGTCCAAGGAAGTGACCAAGTGAGTAAGAGTAGACAAGGCTTCCAGGGAGCTAAGGTTAGCTCAGGGCATCAAGGGAAGGGAGAAGGACTTTTTTAGATATGTCAGGGAAAAGAGGAAGTGCAGAGACCATATAGTGAAGATAAAGTGGGAAGGGGAGTGGGTGGAAAAGGGAGAGGAACAAGCAGAAGTACCAAATGAATACTTTTGCTCCATTTTCATGAAGAAGAAATATGGTCCACTACCACCATGGACTGGAGAGTGGGGGTGGGGAGCAGGAGATGATGGATGGAATGATCAAGGGGAGTACAGTATTATAGTGTCTGAGGGCATTAAGGGTGGACAAGGCACCAGGTCCTGATAGCATCCACCCCAGGGCGCTAAGCGATATGGCAGAGGTGTTTTCTGAGCCACTGGCAGACTTGTTCAGCACCTCTCTGGACATGGGATGGGTGCCTCAGGACTGGAGGGTGGCCTGTGTGGTGCCCATACACAAGAGTGGCCCTGGGAATGATCCAGTAAATTATCAGCCTGTCAGTCTCACTTCCATAGTGGATAAACTCATGGAGATGATACTGAAGAAGTGGCAGGTGTCGTTCCTCAAGGGTAATGATCACCAGGATGGGCAGCAGCATGGGTTCATCTTGGGGAGGTCTTGTCAGACCACTCTAATAGAATATTATGACTGGGTAACAAGAGAGCTGGAAATGGGTCATGCTGTAGATGTCCTGTACTTGGACTTCAGCAAGGCCTTCAATTCAGTGCCTCATGGGAGGCTGGGAGGAAGCTGACTGCTGCGGGGGATGAAGATGACAAAATGGATAAGGAACTGGCTTCAGGGGAGGCTGCAATGGGTGTTAGTTGGGGAAGGGAGCTCTCGACATCTAGACCAGTGATGAGTGGTGTGCTGCAGGGCTCGGTGCTGGGTTTGGTGCTATTTGGGCTCTTTATCTCAGGGATAGTCTGTTCACAGTTGGGGGCAGTGGTGGATAAAGAGGATGGATGGGAACAACTACAAGGAGACCTAACGAAACTGGAGGTATGGTCAGAGAAGTGGCAGCTGGAATTCAATGCAAAAAAGTGCAAGGTTATGCACTTCGGGGCAAAGAACCCAAGGAGGGACTATTGGTCGGGAGGGGTGAGACTGGGGACCACTTAGGAAGAGATGGACCTAGGGGTGTTGGTAACAGGGAGCATGAACAACTCTGCCCAATGCAGGAAAGCAGCAACTAAGGCGAACAGGATGCTGGGTGGTATCGCATGGGGTTTTTCGTCCAGGCATAGGGAGGTGATCCTGCCCCAGTACAGGTCTTTGGTCAGTCTGAACTTTGAGTACTGTGTGCAGTATTGGCTGCCGTATCTGAAGAGGGATATTAATTTACTGGAAGGTGTGCAATGGAGGGCAACAAAAATGTTACAGGAGATGGAGGGCAAGGCCTATGAAAACAGGCTGAATGAGCTGAATATGTACAGTACACACTGGAGTAGAGGAGGGATGGGGGGAAATTGACTGAAACATTCAAGTATTTGAGGGGAATAGACAAAGCCAGCACTGAAGGAGTGCTTCAACTGAAGAGGGGTAGGGACATCATGGGGCACGGACTAAGATTGGAGGGTGGAAGATTTAGGAGGGAGATGAGGAGGCACTACTTCATGGAGAGGGTGGTGTCTAAATGGAACACTCTACCAGAGGTGGTGGTATCATATAAGACAGAAGAAGTTTTCAGAAGGAGTGGGACAAAGCAAGAGGGAGGGTCTGGGTGGAGGGGGCTGAGGCCGTCATGGGAATGACAGATGGGAAGGGGGTTGGGGCAGCTGCAATCTAGGGTGCTAGCTGCACACTCCGGCAGACATTGATAGATTGGGTGGTCTGTTTCTCCTGGCAGATTCATATGTTCATATGAATCTCTCTGTTCCTATCCCCCTAGTTTGCAAAGACCCAGGAACGGACCAGAGGCTAAGTGTTATTTGCAACTTGCCAATGTGGAAAGAAAAGCTCCGCACTGGCAATCTGCAGAGACAATGCTATATTCAACAATTTCTCTGTAGCTGTGCCACTTTCTCATGACTGTGCACAGCTATGCCTTGTCATACCAGGTATAACATATGTGCAGAAAAATGGTCCCATGCTGTCATAAAGAGGAAAAAAGATCACAAAAAGGCACTCTTTTTGAAAACTGCATGTATGCAGGATCAATTGTGAGAATACAGTGGGGCCCACCATTACACAACTTTTCCTGTTTATGATTTCCAGGCCTTTGAAAATTAGGCCCAGGTCATAGTGCCTCAGGCCTCCTGGAAAGTATGGTTAAAAGGCCATAGACCACACTCCAGAGTGTCCTATTGTGCTTTTTAAATAAACACTTATTTTCAGCATTTCTGGTATTATTTGCTATCTACCTGAACTCAAATGTATTACACATGAAGATGTCGGCCACGCAGGGTCTGCCACTCGAATGCTGCAGCAGATTGATTTAGTTTTTTTGTTTTTCGCTTTAGTTTTAGTTTATGTAATACTGTTTTTTGTTAGTCATTAATTTGAAGCATATTTTCATTTATTTTATCATTTTTAGTCATTCTGCAACATTGTGCTGTTTTTCTCATTGTGGCATTTGTTCGGCCGTCTGCTGTTGGGACCGTCCTACTGTACTTCTGTGAATGATCATAGGCTGTAGTCCATATTAGCCTGGTGAAATCTCTGAGATCTTATGCTTGATTGGTGGTTGGAGGATAATTTGCCTGAATGTGATGTCGATCAGTGGATTTTATTGATCTGCAATTCCTAAGTTTGAGATTCATGGATTAAACATTGTTGGTGTCTTAAAGTGATCAATATCGGGACTCAAGTTGGCCTTTGACTCGAGCCAGTTCCTTAAGAGGGATCTGAGAAGGCAAGTGTGGTAAACTGGGCGGGTTGGGCTGTTCTGCCTGGTTGGTGCGCGGTGCAGCCATCTCCCGCAGGGAGGTTCAGAGAGTGCTGACTGGAGGGTGAGTTCTTTTGAACTGTCCCAGGCTTATCCAGGGGCTGCCTGACTTTGTTGGGTATAATCCGGTGGCTAAACTGTGGGGATTGCTAGCGCTGTGTGCCTGCTGTGTGGGAGTCTGGCCCAGGCCTGCTAAAGCGTGGTTGCCTGGATTCGATCTTGTATTCTCGGGATGCTGGCTGATTGAGTTCGGTTGAAGATCCTTTGGATTATCTGTGGAGAACTGGATGTTGGACTTGTCCATTTAAGTCTTCAAATACACTCTTTGGTTTTATATAATTACTGTTGTTTAAGGGGGCAGTGAGAGAGCCCCTGTTTTTCCTTAACATTTAAGACAGTTAAAATGTGACAGTGAGAGGGCTGCACTGTATGGACAGACCTTTGATTGGGGATGGTGAGAGCTCCTCTGTTTACACTGTGAACATTTTCTGACTTTCTTGGAAAATTTTTAATTTAATTTTGCAGTTTACATCTGGATAACAACTGTTGATGAACTCAATCTGATTAGACTGTTGCAGTGCGTTGTTGCTGTTTGGTATTAATGTACAGTATTACATTGTATTATTTTAGTGATTTTGAGTTCCACAAGTGAGAGTTGTGGTATAGGGTTTAAATCTGTAGTGTATTATATTTGTTTGTTGTAAACTTTTCTGCTGTGTGTAGATAGTTCATGTTATAATGTGTAAGGAAGGTATACGAATGGTCAGGCAGTATTCCCCCACTAGTCTGAGAGAGTTATGACCCTTTGATTGCCCTTTTTTACCAACTGAAATTTATAAGTGTTGTAAATCCCTTGGGATTGCTGGGAGGCATAGGAAGAGGGGCGGGGCTGAGCCTGGTGGGGGAAGGGAAAAGGGGGGACGTACTGAGGTGGTGGGGACCAGGCGGCACCCTGGGGAAAAATGGTGTCAAGATAGGGGAAGTCCCTGTCTTGTTCCCATACCCAAGGGTCCAGAAGTTAGTGCTGGACAGGAATTGAGGTCTTCCTCAGCATCTCATCTAACACGGGCGGTGTTATGCAATGCTCGGTCCATCAAGAACAAGACAGCCATTATAGCTGATCTTGTTGAAACGGTGGACGTGGCATGCATCACCGAGACCTGGCTGGATGAAAATGCAGGCCCAGTTTTGGCTTCTACAGTTCCAGTTGGGTTCTCGGTGATTCACCGCCCGAGTTTGGATAATAGGGGTGGGGATGTAGCCATCTTTTTAAGACCGAACAGGGCCTTATGGATATTCCAGTGGGGACCAACAGATTCTTTGAGTGTGTTATGGGTGAGGGTGTAGGTTGCAGGATACTCCTCCTCTACCGTCCACCAGGTGATGGGGGTTTATTCCTGTGGTAGATTGCGGACTTCATCATTAACATGGTATTGGAGTTTCCCAGATGGATAATTCTGGGGGATTTCAATGCCTTGGTCGATGACAAACTCTCACAGTTTGGTCAAAATCTCCTCCAGTTAATGACATCACTGGGCCTTACATAGGTTGTTACCTCCGCTACCATATAGAAGGTCACTCACTGGATCTGGTGTTCCTCTTGGGGATGGAGATCACTGTTCTGGTGGTGGAACCAGTCAATTGGTCTGACCATCACACCATAGGGTTCAGTTTCGGGGCTCCCCCAATTGGACCTTCCCCTGTGGAGATGGTCCAGTACTGCCCTTTGAGTGGAGTTGCCCCAGATGGTCTATCAGTGGTGCTAGATCTATCGGGATTGCTGGGTGAAAGCACAAGTCCAGGGGACCTTGTACTGGCTTATAATAGGGCAGTGGGAGATGCCCTGGACTTGCTTGCTCCTGTTCGTGTTCGACCACTCACTCTTCACCTGAGGTCCCCATGGTATGATGGGTCCTTGAAGGAGTTGAGGCAGGGTGGTCAAAGGCTGGAGAGAGCTTGGCGGAAATCTGGCCTGGATGCTGACAGGCTTAGATGGATGGAGCATTATAATACCTATCAATCAGAAATCACCCATAAGAAGGCAGAGTTCCTGTCCAGGGAGATTTCTGCTGTGCAGAACTGACTGGCACAACTCTTTTGCACTGTTGACAGAGTGTGCAATCCAGTCTGTCTGCAGTCTGGAAGAGTTTTTTCACAGATTAAGTGTGATGTGCTAGCTTGGTTCTTCACAGATAAGGTTGTCAGCATCAGGTCCAGAATGGGCCAAGCCCTCTCCATGAGGGGATGCGGTGGTCGATGGGAGGTGATGAATACCCAGTCTGTCTGGACGGAGTTTTGCCTACCGGAATTCATGGACATCATGGAGATTGTCTAAACCTTTCGCCCAACTTGTAGTTTGGATCCGGGCCCCTACCTTCCTGCTGGTGGTGTGTATAGATGTTATTTGCCCGATCCTAGCTGAAATTGTTTGGGGATCTTTGGAGGAGGGAACCTTTCTGGACCCCTTAAAGGAGGCGGTCATTCGACCACTCCTTAAAAAATCTTCCTTAGATTCCGACTATCCAGCCAACTACCGACCTGTCTCTAACTTTCCCTTTGTTGGGAAGGTTATTGAGAAGGTGGTTGCAGTGCAATTGGACAGTCATTTAGTAACTCACGGTATCTATAAGGCTCTCCAGTCTGGTTTTCCCAAGAGGCATAGTACAGAGACTGCCCTTGTTCGGGTATTAAATGATCTCCTAATAGTGAGAGTTTAAAAGGCGTGTACCATCTTGGTCCTTCTTGATGTCTCAGCAGCTTTTGACACTGTGGACCATGAGGTACTTTTGGAGACCCTACGGCTTCTTTGTGGACTGTCAGGTACAGTCCTCAAATGGTTTCGATCTTTCCTGATAGGCAGGTCTCAGAGAGTGGTCACAGGAATGTATTTGCAGTGTCAGTGGCTCAGTAGGTAGCACACTCGCCTCTGAGGCCGGGAGATCAGAAGGCTGTGGGTTCAGTTCCCACATCTGGCACATGGGTTAATATCCCAGTACTGACACTGTAGTGCAGCATGAGAGGGGTGCTGCACTTCTGAGGTGCCGTCTTTCAGATGAGACGTTAAACCGAGGTCCCATCTGCCTGGACTGGTGGTAGTCCAGGTGGATGTTAAAGATCCCATGGCACTTATCAAAAAGAGTAGGGTAATTTCCCTGGTGTCATGGCCAAATTTCCCTCATTCACTAAAAATATCACCAACAGCTTAATCTGCTTCAAGGTCAGTTGGCATTCATCTGCATCCCCTTCCCCTGGGCCATGCCTGAAAATAGGCAGGATTTGTCTAGTGCACTTACCCGGTCAACAAAAACTAAATAAATAAAAATAAATAAAAATTCCTCTGATGCCCTCTCCCTGCCTTATGGTGTGCCTCAGGGCTCCATTTTGATATCCATGTTGTTCACAGTATACATGCTGCCCTTGGGAGAAATCATTAGGCTTTACGGCTTGAGTTTTCACTGCTATGCTGATGATACTCAGCTGTATATGTCCTTTGTACCTGGACAAGTCGATGCAGTCTCTGTTCTAAACAGCTGCCTCTCTAAGATCAAAGACTGGATGAGCTCCAGTTGGCTGAGACTAAATCCGGAGAAGACTGAGATGTTGGTGGTGGATCCAGGTCACTTGGAGGCGGGTGTTGGTGTTGGGCAAATGTCTGGCTTTTGGCTTGATGGTGCCCAGCTCGTCACCTCAGATCGGGTGCGAAACCTGGGCATTATTTTTGATAATGGCTTGACCCTGAAGTCTCAGGTGTCGGTTGTTGTCAAATTCTCATTTTTCCATCTGAGGAATATTGCCCGGGTGAAACATCTGATTCCCCACGGCGACCTTCCAACATTGGTCCATGCCTTCATTACCACCCGTCTTGACTACTGCAGTGCCCTCTCACTATGGCTGTCAGGGGTTGATATCCACCGCTTGCAGCGGGTGCAGAATGCTATGGCCAGGTTGTTGACTGTTACTTCTAGGTCCAGTCATATTACACCTGTCCTGCGTGAACTGCACTGGCTGCCAGTTCAGTGGTAGATTACCTATAAGGTATGCTTGCTTACCTTTAAAGCCCTACACGGACAGGGACCCAACTACCTTAAAGTTCTCCTGACTCCCTACTCCTCCAATCGTCCGCTCTCATCCACCGATGGGGGATTGCTAGAGATTCCCAGGTTCATCTTAAAACATCTGGCACTCGTGCTTTTTCATTTGCAGCACTGACCCTGTAGAATTCTTTACCTCGTCAGTTAAGAGAATGCCTGTCCATCAGTAGTTTCAAAACAATATTCAAAAAACCTATTTGTTTTCTTTGGCCTTCCCGAATTAGAACTGGATGACAATGTTTTGTATTTTTATACCTGTAAATCAGTTTTATGGTATTTTATTGCATTTATGGTCTGTACAGTGCCTTGGTTTTGAAAGGTGCTATAAAAATAAAGATGGATTGGATTAGATTGGCTTGGATAACACAATCCCTACACTTACAATTCTGTTGGTCTATAAGCTTTGGAATACAATGTTTGAATTTTGAAAATGGCTCAAGGCACATATTTATTTTTTCACTCTATCTTTTTATTGAAATTTGAGTATATAAGAAAGCACACTTCTTATACAATAGAAAAATATCCTCCATATAAGGTATAAAATATCAATTAAACACAGTATTTAGGGTAAACATATTGAAGAAGCCTTATATACAAATACTGATAATAAAACACAAACCTAAACAGGGTATAAGTGGAGAGCAGAAGGGTTACAATCAATAGGGTATTATAGAATCCGAAATGGCAACCATGTACAAAATAAATACTAGGGCAGGCTATGGCAAGGCATTCAGTAAATTACAAAAAGTGATAAGTATGGCAATATGGACAATGTTCAGTAATGGGGAGGTAAAGATAAGAGAAAAGTATGCAAGGAAAGAAAGAAAGAAGAGAAAAAAGCAAGGAAGACGGAAAGGAGAGAGGGAGAAAATAGAGAAGGAGGAAAAAAGAGGAGATATCTGTGCACAAAAGTTTCGGGGAAACCTAATCTGAGAGCAAAATAAGAAGAGGGCTAAATATCCCTAAGAATTAGGGTCTAGAAGAACTAGGTTCGATGTACTTGAAGTAATCCTGCCAACATCTGTCATATACAATGAGCCGGTTATGAGTAACATGAGATGATCGGTCTAAGGAGGCATACTGAGAAAGGCTTTGAAGAACATCTGAAAGAGAAGGTACCAGAAGTGAGTTCCATTTCATAAGAATCATACGTTTGACCAGAAGAGAAAGTATGTTTAGCCATCTAAAATGTGCATGTGAGAGAAGAGAGCTATTGGAGATAAGGATGCCTAGAAGGAATAGTTTGGAGTCAAAAGGTAGTTTTTGTTCTGCTACTCTGGAGGCAAGTAAATAGACTTTACACCAGAGCTTATTAATGGGAGCACACGACCACAACATATGAAGTAGATCCCTGTTGGCCAAATTACAGTGCCAGCAGTTATTGTTATTTAGTAGGCCAATTTGTTGAAGCACAGAGGGGGTTCTGTACCAAAGATGCAGGATTTTAGTATGTATTAAAGAACTACGGGCATCTTTAAAGGTATTATTGCAAGACGCCAACAATTACTCCATTTTGCGTGAGAAATATTGTAGTTAAGAAGAGTACTTCATTTATTTTTGGCCTGTATAAACTGATCTGGCAGGTTATCAATAATGTCTTTGTAAATGGAGCTATTCAATTTTATAGATAAATTAGTCCTGTGCGAAATGTATGGGTTTAGAAGAGTATGCTTATACACTAAACTAGAGAGAGAGTTATAAGCTGCCTGAATTTGTAAAAACTTCCAGAAGTCCTGTTTAGGACATTTCAATGTAGCCTGCAAGTCCAAGAATGATCTAAGAGTGAGTGAATTCTGGTCCAAGATATCTCCTAGAAAGAAAATACCTTTGTTCCGCCACGTACGAGAGAAAATTGGGTGATCTTCTAGAGAGAGCAGTGGATTGCCCCATAAGGGGCATAAAACCAGGGTGTTGAATTGGATTTCAGGAATTAGTGGGTTAGTTTCCAATAAAGAACAGAGGATGATATAGTTGGGTGAGATTTTAGTTTAGAGGAAATTTGATTAAAAATGAAGGAAGTAGGAACTCCTCCTGGGCACACATGCCTCTCACATGCACATTTTAGATGGCTAAACATACTTTCTCTTCTGGTCAAACGTCTGATTCTTATGAAATGGAAATCAACTCTGGTACCTTCTCTTTCAGGTGTTCTTCAAAGCCTTTCTCAGTATGCCTCCTTAGACTGATTATCTCATGTTACTCATAACCGGCTCACTGTATATGACAGATGTTGGCAGGATTACTTCAAGTACATCGAACCTAGTTCTTCTAGACCCTAATTCTTAGAGATATTTAGCCCTCTTCTTATTTTGCTCTCAGATTAGGTTTTCCCTAAACTTTTGTGCACAGATATCTCCACGTTTTTCCTCCTTCTCTATTTTCTCCCTCTCCATTGCAACCCATAGTGGTGAGGGTTTCTGAACCCATTTAATGGTTTGGGCCATTCAAAAAGCCCAGAAGTAGCCTTTGAACCAGGGGAATCTGAATCCCCCTTTTTTCCAATGTGATCAAAGTTTGTTGCGGTTAAATCTCGGTGGTTTCCCATCCCAGATAAAGCTGCCTATTAATTTATCAATTTTAGCAAAAAAGGAGGATGGTAAGACTAAAGGAATATTGGCAAAGAGGTAAAGAATCTTGGGAGATATGGGCATCTTGATGGCTGCAATTTTCCCCATGAAAGAGAGATTAAGAAGCTTCCATCTGTCCAGAATTGTTTTGATGTTATCTAGTAAGGGGTTAAAGTTAATGTCCCATATCTTCCCTAAGTTACTAGTAATTTTGATTCCTAGATATGATATACCCTGTTGTGACCAATGGAATCCAATATGTATGTTCATAAAGGCTTTACAGTGGTCATTAAGGGGCAGAGTTTGTGATTTACCATAATTCAAAGCAAGGCCAGACCTGTTAGTAAAATTATTAGGCAAATCAGTCAACAGGGGCCCAACCTCATTCAGGTCTTCGAGTTAGATTAAGAGGTCAACTGTGCAGGAGAGAGAGACATATCTTGAATTGCGCATAGGTTGCCCATAATGCCAGAAGATTGATGTAAACAAGCAGTGAGGGGTACATTTCTAAAATAAACAGGGAAGGTGACAGGGGACAGCCTTGACTAGTTCCCCTTCCTAGATGAAAGTAAGAGGAAAGGGTGCAATTAGTAAGTACTTCAGCAACAGAGGAATTAAATAATAGCTTGATCCAGGAGCAAAATGTATGAGAAAGACCAAAATGAGATAGAACTTGATGAAGGTAGTCCCAGTTTAAGGAATCAAAGGCCTTCTCAAAATCAATAGCTATGGTTGCAGCTGGGGTGTCTTGAGGGATGTGGCTTTGTGAATTAGATTAAATAAGGAAAGTAGGTGATCAGAACAAGATCTATGTTTAATAAAACCGTCTTGTGAACGATGAGTTAGCTTAGGAAACAAGGATTCAAGTTGAGAAGTCAGTAGTTTAGCAAATATCTTCCCATCCATGTTTAATAAAGAGATGGGCCTGTAACTTGTGGGATGAGTGGGGTCTTTTTCCTTCTTAGGGATTAGGGTTATGATTAATTTGGTGCAAGATGGGGGAAGTTTGTCAGTATTGGAGGCTTCCTGATAAACATTAAGAAGAAGGGGACATAAGGTGTCAGAAAACATTTTATAGAAGTCGACAGGGAATCTGTCACCTCCAAGGGATTTGCCAGATTTCAAGGAATACAAGGCTTTCTGGATTTCCTGCAATGAGAAGGGTTCATTTAAGGAATTTGTTTCAAGAGTAGAAAGCTGAGGAAGATGTAATGATTTAAGGAACTGCTAAATCTGTAAAGTAGACGGAGTTTTTGATAAAAGGTTTTCATGATACGGTTTATAGAGGGGTTGTCAGTGTGAATTATATCCTTTTTATCTTTTAGGGTTGGGATATGTCGTTCCATTTTTTTGCTTTGAGCTGGTAAGAGAGGATTTTCTTGTTTCTATTGCCATGTTCCCAAAACTCATATTTAAGTTTAAACAAGGCCAGTTCAGTTTTACGAGAAATTAACTCATTTATTTTGACTCTAAGTTGGATAATTTCAAGATGTAGTTGAGAATCAGCACAGTGCTTCTTAGAGGGAAAGTATAAATTCTCTTTAGCCTTAAGAGATTTTTCCTAATCAGCCAGTTGCTGTTCCCTTACTCTTTTCCTATGTGCAGGATAACTGATAATTTTCCCTTGAATCATAGCTTTAAGAGCCTCCCATACAGAGGTCATACAAGATTTGGTTGGGGTATTGTGAAAGAGGAAGTCCAGAAGTTGTGCTTTGATCATGGGTAAGAAATTGGGATCCTTGAGAAGGAGAGGATCCAGCCGCCAGTAAAAAGATTTAGGTGCTAATGGGCCCCACAAAAGTTACAATTTGACAGGGGAATGGTCCGAGATTATGATGGGAGAGATGGATGAATCTGTATTTTTTTCCATTATAACAGGAGAGGCTAACCAGTAGTTGATTCAACTGTATGTGTTATGTAGAGAGGAGTAAAAAGTAAATTCTTGATCGTGGGGGTGAAGGAGGCGCCATACATCAGCTAATCCAACATCTTGTATTAGTAATGAGAAGCCTTTAATACTTCTAGGGTGGGCATCTGCTGTGGGGTACTTCTGTCAAAGCTGGCTTCTAAAGCTAAGTTAAGATCCCTCGAGACTAACTGGTGCATTATCAGTGTTAAAGGATAGAATCTGTTGAGCTAAATTGTGAAAAAACTCTGGGGAATCAGAGTTGGGTGCATAGACATTAACAAGCAGAAGAGGACCAGAGTTGGTATTCAATTTGACCATCACCCATCTGCCGTCAGTATTGGAAAGGGAGTTTACAAGGGACCATTTGAGACTCTTATCAATAAGAATAGCAAATCCTCTTTTTTTTTGAAGTATAGGTTGATTCATAGATCTGAACAATCCACCTTTCTTAAGTCTATGAACATCCTATTCTAATAATTTTGTTTCTTGAAGGAAAGCAATTTGTGTTTTATGTTTTTTGAGATGTGAAAGAATTTGCTTTTGCTTACAAGGAGAATTAAGTCCCTTCACATTCCATGTATATAAAAGTATGTCACTCATATAGTCGGTGTTAAAGAAAGGGAATAATCACTGGAATGTGAAGGGACAAATAAATGAGGCAGAGGATGATCAGAATACAATATAGAGAGCTTACGCATATGCAGAGAGTGGCAGGAACATTCAAGCCAAAAAAAGTAAAATGTATGACACATGAGCGGCACAGATATCTTATTAAAGTTAGAATAAAGAAAGGGAAGGAGAAAAGTCATTAATAACAACAACAATACTAGTAAGCTAAATAACAAAGAAAACTTTTTATGGGTGTGAGGAGATATGAGTCGGCCAACTGGCTAAGAGACTATCTCACCACATTCTGGGACGTCGATGTAGGGAGGAGACTAGGGAAGACCAGTTATAAATATCGGCCCAAATCTAAGTCTGATCCCAGTAATATAATAAAGTAAGTATTCCTGATAAGCTAAACTGAAAGGGAATAATACCAAGAAAGGCAGTGGACTGTAATAACCTCAGCTTAATTTAAAGCTAACAGGACAAGGTATAAGGATAAAGGTAAACACCAGAACTTATTTATAAACATTAGTAGCATTTGTACAAGATATACCAACTCAAAATAACAGTAAATTAAAGAACCATATATGAGATGCCAGTACAGCCTAGACATAGAGCAAGGAATTCAGGGAGCCAGGTGTACTGCAAATGAACAAATACAAAAGGAAAAGTAGATCATTACCACATTAGAGTAACTCTGAGTATACTTCACAGTGCAACAGAATAAGCACATAATAAATACAATATTGAGGGGGAAAAGAAAGGGGAGGCCAATTTAAGCCCTTATGCCCTGAGCCTGATGCAAATCGGGATTATATGGGGAAGTATAGGCATCGGTGATAACTGTGGGCAGAAGAGATAGTCATATTAAAGGTCTTCTCCAATTATTCAAAAATCACCTAAATAGCTGTTATATGGGGTAACTAGGTCTAAAAGACTAGGCCCAGTGAGCCCCAAAACAGGAGGGACCACACAAGAGTGGATTTCTATAATATCTGTAGGCTTTGAGTAAAATAAGGAGCACAAGGAAGATGTAGGTCGACAATCCTTTGCAACAGTACACCAAACATAGCCCACCTCTTTGAGTGCTAATGATAGTTCCATATTGTAAACAGGAGGTAGTAAAAATAATGGAGCGTAGGGAAGGAGATATATTAAATACAGTTTGTAATAATACTTAAGAACCTGTCATCAGGCGAGGAAAGGGGTAAATTGCCTTGTAATATATGATAATTCACACATAAAAAAGAAAAGGCAATAATCAGGATGCATACTGATTGAGGATATGCAGCTGAACAGCCCAAGGACTATAAACCTGATGCACTGCTAAACTGGAGAGTAAAAGGCTAACTACAGAGCGCCTGTCTAGTGAGGTAATGTATAAGATCTAACACTAATATAATGGCTTAGAAAAGTGTTGCTGATATACCAAAGTTCCCTTGAAGACATTTAAGCTGCTCGTTTAAACATTACAACAAAAAATAAATTGATTGCTCGATGATGTACAGCCTTTGCTTTCTGCACCTGCTGGGAGCGAAAGCAACAAGGTAGCATAGACTGTAGAGTGAGCGGCTAGGCAGAAAAAGTGTTCTGGCACTCCCTTTAAGTATTCTGGAAGCAAAACCTACCAATGTATAACAACTGTGACCATATTACTGACCATATAAGCTCATGACACCTTAGATTTATTAGTGGGATTGTGACTATTGATGTTTTTGCTTTTGGCCTTTGCCTTACATTTCTTTTTGGGCAGCTCTAAAGATTTGAGGGGGAACTTGCAACAGCTTCTGCCCATGAACTATTGGCCAAAATACATCCCTGAGGCACTGGGCCCAAGTTAGAGGGATGTTCATCTGAAATTTGATGGAAAAGATTCTCCTGTGAGGAGTGCATGTCATCCTCCAAGAGAGCAAATTTATTGTTCAAGGGACTAGAGGGGTCGATTTGAAGGTGAGAAGCTGCAGCTTGGGGTGTTTGGGCTGAGATCTCACTAGAACAGCATGAAAGTCTTGAAGAATAATGCCCCACAGAAGCTTCTCTTGCAGCCATGTTGATTGCCTTAGGGTAAAATCAGTTGTGGCTTTGCTGCTTGAGGCTTTGAGTTCTGCAACACTTTCCCCACTCTCCCGAACCTCATCGTCTTCTCTTCGTGTGTATACCAGACTTGTGTTCAGATTGCCAATTGCTGCTGAACCCCTCAGGGTGAGATTACAAAGAGAAACCTCCAGATAGTTGTCTAAGGTGTCAGGGGTTTCAAAATCCTTGAAGGAAGAGCCTGAGAAATGGTGTAGTGTTGCGGGGTATCGTAAAGCAAATCGTAAAAGATTTAATACTTCTTTGGTGGAGGATTTGTTTATGTGGATTGTAGGCTTTCCTTCTAATGGTTAAATCTTTTGAAAAGTCTCTGTAGATGAAAATATTAAACTCTTGCCACTGAAGTTTCCCCATTTCTCTGGCTCACTTTAATATTAATTCTGTATGGTAATAGTTCAAGAAGTGAGCAATGATGGGTCTCGGTTGCTGGTCTGATGCTGGCCTGGGACCCAGAGTGCGGTGAGAACACAGTTTAAGCATTGCAGGCAGCACATGTAATAAAAGCACAGTAGTGTCTCCTAATTCTACACCTTCAGGGAAGCCAAAAAACTGTAAATTGTTGCGATGATTATGATTTTCAATATCGTCAGATTTGGCTTTTAAGGACTTAATAGTTCAATCTTAATTATGAACAGTAGCCTGGAGGTCATGAATAGCAGTGGTATTACAGGCCGTTGCTTTCTCATAGTCAGTAGAGGTCCTAGCACTGAGGCCCGGGGCACTTCGCTAGTTACCTCCCCTTCCTCTGATAATGTGCCATTCACGTGCATGCTTTGTGTTCTACCACATAGTCAATCCACTCTGCAACCTCCTATCCTACCCCCACGCAGTCTAACTTCTTTATCAGCCTTCTGTGTGGAACTGAGTCAAAGGCCTTACTAAAGCCCAAGTAGACTACATCCACTGCTGACCTCCTATCCACCGGCTTGGTGACCTAGTCAAAGAATTCAACCAGGTTAGTTGGGCAAGACCTCCCCACTGTGAATCCATGCAGTGTTGGGTCCTGCTTTCTGCTAAACTATAGGAATGCTATTATCCTCTGTTTGACTAAAAACTCCATTAATTTTCCCATGGCAGAGGGGAGGCTCACTGAGTGATAGTTACCTGCCTCCTCTCTGCTTCCAGATTTATGAAGAGGGATCACCATTGCCCTCTTCCAATCATCTGGAACAACTCCAATTGCAAGTGATTTGGTGAAGAGTTCCTGCCAGGGGTGCTTCCAATTCCCCTCCTAGTTCCCTTAGGATTCTGGGGTGTATGTCATCTGGTGTCATGGCCTTATCTACTTTTAGTTTATTTAGTGCTTCCAAGACTTGGCCTGCTATGAAGTGGCTTGTATCAACTCTTGCCTTCGGGGTGGTATTTCTTGTTACCATCTTCCTCTTTAGTAAACACTGTCAGCCCTCTTGGCACCATATTATTTTTCATTGAAAACACATGTTTTCTGATTGCTTCCCTTCCCTTTAATTTATTGATGTTTCTTTTTGTTTTATCTGCTTCCTTTCTTAGTAGAACTGAAATGCATCCTAATGGTGTTATCATAGCAAACCTTGTTTAGTTTTAAATTCTTAATCTACTCATGTTGCATCCTTCCTGAATATTAATAACACCCTCAAATAATGCAGCCACTCATGATGCAATTGTTTCCTCTCCTCCTACTGTATCATGAGTGGCTTGACTATGTTGGGTGTTCCCAAGTCCAGGAAAGATGCAGTTGATCAAGGATTGTAAATAAACACTTTTTTTGTGTGATAAAACCAGTATGGTGAGCAGTCTGTTTTTTCTTTTAAGAAGAAAAAGGAATCAGATTTAAACTACTGCCTACATCAGCAGTCTCTGTGGAATGTGAGCAATTATAAAAAT
Source organism: Neoceratodus forsteri (assembly GCA_016271365.2). Taxonomy (NCBI): domain Eukaryota; kingdom Metazoa; phylum Chordata; order Ceratodontiformes; family Ceratodontidae; genus Neoceratodus; species Neoceratodus forsteri. The sequence goes on from CM057449.1 coordinate 966,689,154, forward strand.
ATTTTTAAAACTAGAGACATTTAGAAACCTAACAGTGTAGCTCATAATTATATTTAGTGTTTTGCTCTTTTACCTCCTTATGGGCAGATTGGATGGACCGCTGTTCTTTTTTTTCTGCCATTATTGTCTACATGCCCATGTTTCTTATCAGACCCACCAGTGCACACTGTATTCCCATCTAAGCAAGTTATCTCTTGAGGTGCGTCCTTAATATTTTATAGTCTGCCTACTCAGGAAAACCTTATACAGTACTGCCATCTCTCCCCTTTCAAATCTGTTGTGTCCAAAAGTAATCAGAAGACCCTGCATTTTGACAGTCAAAAGCTGTTTACTGAAAAACTTGTTTGTATGAACATAGGTGACAGGGCTTTCTCTGTGGCAGCTCCCCTAATGTGGAATAGTTAAAATGGTGCAGGGTCTGCAAGGGAAGCCATACAAGGAGAAGTTAAAGGAGCTTAATATGTATACCCTTGAGGAAAGGAGGGAGAGGGGGACATGATAGAAATGTTTAAGTACCTCAGCGGAATCAGCAAAGTCCAAGAGGGTAGCATCTTTCAGAAAAAGAGATGTGCAAGAAATAGGGGACTCAATTTGAAGATAGAGGGGGGAAAGCTCAGGGGCAATGTGAGGAAGTATTTTTTTACAGAGAGGGTGGTGGACGCATGGAACAGCCTTCCTGAGGAGGTTGTGGGGTCTAAAACTGTGGGAGAATTCAAGAATGCATGGGACAAATATAAGGCAATTTTTGTGGGGGTAGGAAGAAATAGGCTGTTAGTTAAATAGGATCTGCAGCTTATCCTCTAGGTAGGGAAATGGGAAGACTAGGTGGGCCAAGCGGTCCTTATCTGCTGTCAAAGTCTATGTTTCTATGATCATATCCTTTTCCAGTCATGTCACCTTTTGTTCAAATCTCAACTCTTCAATTGAGCTTTTGTAAATGCCAGTGTTGATCAGGTGTAAATGTTGTCAGTTCCAGTGTTGACTGAATATATAATTTATTGCTGTTTCCTTTACTTCCTGGCTGCAGGTTCTCGAGTTACTCTAAGTCGTAATTATTCTCCTTGCATTGCACTTTCACTCTGTTATGACTCAAGCTGAGCCCCCCAAAAAAGGTCCCTGGACCAGTACATTTCTCATTTAACAAATAATAAACAAAATAACAAATAATGCAAACAATGTCTCTGTATGTAGAGCGTTGCATTATGGGGGGGGCATGCTCATGTCACATTCTCGCAGGGTTACTGCTATCATTCTTCATTATCTTGTGGCAGCCAGCGATCGCACTTGAAATGTCTGTCTGCATGCTGGCTGCTCAGCAACATCTTGGGATCTCTGTTTTAAGAAAATGTATCTTTTTTAACTGCACTACAAGGCAACAGCTTCTTTTACCCTTGCCTCTGCACTTAACCTTATTTACAGTAAGCTGTTGTTCTTTAAGCAGATCAGAGATGGTACAGCAGGAGTGGAGAGGTACAATACAATATAGAAGGTCAGGGTCAATCCCATTGGGGCCATCACACTTTAATAACTAGGAATCCAATGCACTAGCTCTCCAGACAAAAAAGATGTCGACAAGGCAAAATTCACTGCATGTGCAAAATTTAATTTAGGCTGTCAACATACAATAAACCAGCGCTTGACAGTTAGGCCTTCAATGGGGTTTGTGTCACGGGAACACCCTGATACCAATATATACACAAAACCTAGTGACATCATCATAAAGTGTCCAATGTGCATCCACAATATCTAAACATATAAATAGATATAAAAAATACAAAAAGCTGTACATAAAGTCATACATTGTTAAATAGGTGGATATATACCAGCATTTCCAAATCAATTATTAATAAATGGATATATTCCAACATTTTCAAGTCATTTACTCATTTGTTACTTTCCAATAAATTCAAGATATCACTAGTAATTCATTCAGTCTAAACATATTAAAGGACCAGAGTAAAATATTAGGCCTCTTTTAGCCAGAAAGATGTGAGGAGAGAGAGCTCAAGCTGGAAGAGGAAGGATAGGGAGGTATGAGGGAGGAATGGAGCAGAGAGGGACAGGAAGGGAAAGGGGATTTAGGGAACAATTTTGAAGGAAGGGGAATAAGGAGAGGGATGGGGAAAGAGGGAGGGTATAGGATGGGAGGGGTTTAGAGGAGAAAGGGAAAGGAAGGAGGGAAAACAAGGAAAGGAACAAGGGAAGGGAAAGGGAAAGGGAGGAGGAAAGGGGAAGGGAAAAAGAGAGGAGGAAGAAGTGGAAAAAGGAACAAATAAAAAAGGGGGGGGGGAGCAAGGGAGTCAAAAATGAAAATCACATCATACACAGTAAGGAGGCAATACTTAAACAGAATACAAGATTTGAAACTTCAAAGGAATGGACCAAAATTAAATCCATATATAGGACACTGGAAAGAGTGGAGAGGCTGTTCATATATGATCACCCCACATCTTTTCTTGTTCATTTGAAAGGGATCTGCAAGGATACAAAAAGCTTCTTACAAACAGACAGACTTATAAGGGAGAAAGATAGAGGAATGGATTTTTTTCTTTTCTACATTTATCTCTTGGATTAACGATATTAAGCAGATTAAACACATTTAAATCATTATTCATTCAAATCTTAATAGCATATCGTAATGAAGCCCTTACTTTCTGAGAAATGGCTTAAGGTTCTGTTGGCCATTTAGATTGTCAGGTTTTCCACTCTTGAGTCTATAAATCCATTCACTTTCTTCCTTTAACAATTCATTCACCCTGTCGCCACCGTAACGCACTGGGGCCTGTAATCAATGCCCATAAATGTGAGACCTGCAGGATTACCACCGTGGTCTTATACAAAATGCAACCCCACTGGTGTGTCTATTTTTTATTTAAAATTTTCCTTACATGTTCCTGCATTCTCAGTTTAAGGGCTGTGGTAGTTCTTCCTATGTAGTGGACATTGCAAGGGCGCCAGACAGCATATACAACAAAGGTGGTATCACAATTTATAAACTGTCTGAGATCAAAGGATTTATGGCTACCTTGGTGTATAAATTCCCTTCCAGTGTTGCAGTATTTACAAGAAATGCATCTCTGGCACTTAAACATACCCTTCGGTTTCGTATCCAACCATATACTTTATTGACTGCTGGCACAATTTTACTGTGTGTTAATTTGTCTTTAAGGCTCAAGCCCTGGAAAAAGTAATCTTGGGGCTGCAGCTCACAACATCCCTCAGATTACTATCTGTATGTAGTAAATGCCAATTTTGGTGCACCACATTGCCTAACTGGGCTGCCCAATTGTTATATTCTGTCACAAAAGTTATGGGACCTGTCTCTAATGTATTTTTCTCTCTGTTTGAATTCAATAGTTCATCCCTTCTTCTCTCTGAGGCCCTTTTCCTACTTTTAGTTACTCTATCTTAAGCGTCATGTTTAGACAGGATGCTGAAACACAGAGAAACAAGTTGCTGAATTATGCTCGCAGTCTCACGCCAATAATAAATTTTAATACCATTTGCTACATTAGTGAGGTAGAGCTGGCAGCAGAGAGAAAAAAAAAACAAAACAAAGCAAGTGTTTGACATTTAATTCTAAGTCTCTTTTATGCATTGCATGTAAGTTTTATTGCAAGAACTGGGGAAGAAAGTATCTGACCTGACTTACAGAACTACTACCTGAACTGCCCTCTTACTGCTAGACAATCAATCACTGTGAAAGAACAAGTAGCAAATAGAATCAGACCACAAATAAATTTTACAGAGTGCCTTTCATTTACAAAGTATCTCAAAGTGCTGTAATAGGAAATGAATTATATACTAGTAGCGCAGTGGCTGCATATACATGAATGAAGAAGGCTTTATGAGCTCTATAACATCCTACACATATAGAAATGGACCATAGATATGGAACCTAGACAGAATGTTGGACTGCAGCAGGAGTCAAATGAAGGCAAGAATCATCTGGACTTAGTTCTAACAGTTAGAAACAATGGGCATGATTCTCAAAGCTCCTGGGGTGGCACAAGGGGCTTGCGTCCAAATGATTGGTGTGAAGTGCCCCTCGTGCCAAGTGATGCTCTGAAAGCAATTCACAAAGACAGGCTGCATCTACAACATGCAGCCTGTACCTAACAGTGCTTGCACCACCCTTGCACCACACATTGTGCTGTGGCATAGTGCCAGGGGCTTGCGGCATATGCAGGCTACCAAATCCCCTGCATCGTAATTTATGAAACTCCCCTGGTGGTGACATTTCTAAGTACCCTTAGAGCAGCATTGACTGGTCTAAGGGTACTTAGAAATCTCACCGCTGGAAGCTGACCTATTAGTGGCAATGTGCCACAGTCCCCCCTCCCCGATGACTCTGATTATTGTTTCATTAAAAGATAATTAGCCTCTTTTTCCCCTAGTAGTCTAGTAGCCGCCCCCCCGCTCTGATCCCTGATTGGTGTTACATTAAATACTAAAATACACTTTTTCCCTGGTAGCCTAGTGCCCCCTGATCCCAATAACCCCCAAATTACTGTATTAACACCTGGTGGTCAAGTGGGCCCCTACCAGGCAGTCCCCTACCTCGCTCCCCAACCCATAAGGAAGCTGGCAGCAGGCACAGCCCACCTCTCACCACCACCATGGCCAGTCAACAACTGAGCTCTGAATGAGCGTGTACGGTATATAGTACGCACTCAGTGAACTTTCAATCACTGAGCATGTACTATATACCGTACATGCTCATTCTGAGCTCAGTTGATGGCTGGCCATGTTGGTGAGAGGCAGGCTGTGCCAGTCTCTGGGTCCCTTATGGGTTGGGGGGCGTAGGGTGGTAGGGCACTGCCAGGTGGAGGCCCACTTGACCACCAAGTGTTAATTGATACAGTAATTTTGGGGTCATCGAGATTGGGGTGGGGAAACACTAGACTACCAGGGAAAAGGGACATTTTAATATTTAATGTGATACTGATTGGGGATTGGGTTGGGGGGTCACTGGACTACTAGGGAAGAGGGGCTAATATTTTTATATTTAGCAATGATTGGGGATCAGGGAGGGGACACTAGACTACCAGGAAGTGGGGCTAATATTTTTTATTAAACAATAATCGGGATCAGGGAGGGGGGCCACCAGACCACCAGATTATTTTATATATTGTTACCAGTGATCGGGGGGGGGGGTGCTAGACAGGTGTGGTTATGCACATTTCTGCAGGCTTGTGGCTACCTGTCCTGGTGCGCCATCTGTTTGGTGCACTGCTAGGGTTGCCGCAAGCCGTGGGACCTTGCCTCCAGGACTCTGGCCAATAGTGAATCCTGCCCAAGGTTCACGGTACATGGGTGATCGATACAAGCTGCCTTTGGCGCAGCTTGCGCAGAATTTTGAGAATCAGGCCTAACAGATTCTAGGCAGATTCATTTAAGCAAGTAGTAAGACATTACAGGTTGGGCTTTATGCTGAGAGGACTGCCTTCCCAAAGGTGTAGTGAGGCTTTATGTTGCAGGCAGAGGGCCTTACAGCCTCTGGAAGGTTGGATATTGTGTCATAAGGTCTAATGTGGACTTTCTTATTGCATTTACAAAATAGGTTTTATGTGGAAATTCATTTAGAATTAAAAAAAATACATTTAATATTTCAAATGAGAAGTTTTCTATAAAAATAGTCCTGCTGGCGGACAGACATCGGGGGTTCCATTGTGGTTGTAGTAGTCTGCATACAGTGTAAGGTACATACGGTGGTGTCAGCTGTTTTTTTTCATTCCTTCTCCCCCGCTCCACAGTATTTGTTTGACAATTATAAGTTATAACACTATTTGTAATTTTTTTTCTTTTTACTTATTTATTTGTGGAGTGATTTGGGAGTCAGTGCAGACTGCTAATAGGGGTACACTTTGAGTATGAAAATGAGCGTAGTTTTGTGGAGTGGATGGCTGAGTGAGTGAGTCAGGCATGAGTGAGAGGTGTGTGCATGGTTCAGTTAACGTAGTGGAAAGAAACATTGAAACTCTTTTTTATGAATGGCTGCATTTTTATTGTTGGAACTACTCAGGTGAGTGTTAGGACAATGAGAGATGCACAGGTTACTCAGGAAGAGAAAAAAGTAGAGAAACGAAATGAACAGAGGCTGCCAAGTGAGTAAAAGGACAAAACAAAAACATGGTGGATATTTAAAAATGTAAGGTTTCAACACTGCATGTGGATATGATTGATATGTAAGCCGGCTGCCATCAGTACATTTTTTACTGGGTATTAGGCTGACATGCAGTGCCAGCGTGCTTTAGCCAATCACAGACCAGGATTTTCTTAACCCATTTTATAATTCTGTTTATGGTCATATCAGTATTATCTTTTTTTTCTCTAAACTACCTATATAGCTATTAGAATCTAACCCTACAGTAGAAATGCCAATATTGCAGCAATACTCTGCTGAAATGGTACAAAAGTTAACCACATTTTTTTTTATTAATTCTGTTACACTCAGAAAAAGTATATTTATATAGAAAAAACCTTTTTCAATAAGGTTGGTTAACAGTCATAATCTTGAAAATGAGGGCCTCATTGGTTAGCCTAGCACTGCAAACTGTAATAACTGACTAGTTGTGGACATAAATGGCGACAGTTTCCAACAAAGCAATCTCAGATCCATCTGTCTGTATTTTCAAAGTTGGGTGTCCGACCAAGTTGGCAAAACATCCGGGGCTCAATTTTAAGAACCAGAAGTCCACACATTGGTGGCAAAAACCATGTCTAATGGGGGCTTCCCTTGTTCACCTGCTGGATTTGTTGCATGCGTGATACTTTCATATGCAGAGCCATTTTGTGTCCAGCTCTGTGATTTACAGCAGCTTCCAGCTGTTTTTTATGCTCAGCTGCACCAAAATGCTATGCCTGGTATTAGCGGGCAAAACATTCCTCAGCGGCTGAGCCTGTCAGTGTGGAGATATTTTTTTTCTGCACCAGTGGGTTGTGGCAGAGGACTTAGTCTCTGCACCATTGCTGGCCCTTTGAAAATCAGAACAAAACTAGGTAAGCTGGGCGCTCACAGAGCAAATTTAGTCAGTGAATGAGAGGGCTGACACAGGAATCAAGTGAAAACTTCTTTTAATGTGCATTCAAAACTACATGACCTATGAGGGAGGTGAACAGGTCAGTGACCACAAGATGTCCCAGTGCTATGACCATAGTCTTCATCATGGGCAGTGTCTTAGTGGTGATTAACTCCCCTTAAATACCACCAGTCTAATTAATACAGCCATTCCTGATTAGGTGACTGCTTACATCATATTGCTGAGACTTGGGATTTTTTTTTGGGGGGGGTGGGGGTGACAGTAACACATAGTAGAATGTGAGTCCAAAATCCATTTACAACAATCCATAAACATAAACAGTGACCATCTTTTATCTCTGTTCTAACTGGGCCCAGGGTAAGCTGATTCTCCCCTGGTCCATGTTTGGAATTATTGCTGTAAGTAGGGAGATTGCAGCCCATCTTCCTCTACCTGTTATGGACCTCCACTTAAAATTTCTCAGAGGACTTATCCACAGTTTATGTTTATGGATTGTTGTAAATAGATTTTGGACATTTTTGCATGACTGTATGGATTTTGCAGTTTCTTCTATGAATTAACATGAATTTCTATACATGCTTATGGATAAAGACCTTGGAGAAATTTGATTGGCTGACAGCCCTTCCCAGGTATGTCTTTTATTTAAGATATGCCATGGCAAAAAACAAGACCTAGCACCGGTGACCGAGTAACGTAGAGACAGGGGCAACTCCAGGAAGTATTTTTTTCACAGAAAGGATGGTGGACACATGGAATGGTCTTCCTGAGGAGGTTGTGGGGTCAAAAACAGTGAGAGAATAAAAGATTGCATGGGACAGACATAAGGTAATTATAGTGGTGTATAGGAGAAAGTAGGCTGCTGGTTAACTAGGATCTGCAGCTTATCCAATCGGTAGGGAAATGGGCAGACTAGGTGGGCCAAACGGTCCTCATCTGCAGTCAAATTCTATGTTTCTATGAGATATCCATCTGCCACCCTGCCAGCCACTTTTCAGTGCAACTGGTATGATCTCAACATATCCCCAACCTGCGCGAACAGCAAAGCCTAAAAGAACAGATGAATTATTCACTCTACCTCCGTATCCCCGCTGCAGTCATGTCAGCAGTTTTTTAAATGTTTTTCTACACATAAAACCATATGTTCAAACAACATGAAGTCCTGCTGTATTCTGACATATGCAGTTAGCCCCAGCACTTGGATTGCTCTGGAGAGGAAAGAGTTAACTCTATGCAGAGAGCATAGAACGTTGAGCTCTAGCTTGGTTTTTAACCTCTGTCTGCAGCACTTCAAAGTGTAATTATCAGATTCTTTACTCTGCCTAACTGAACAGTCGCTCCAGAGTTTTTTCCTTTGCTTCAGTCGGTTCGGTCCAGAATCCATTGGTTTTATCACCGATTTTGTCATTATTCTGTTACAGATCCCTGTCTGTGGTACAGTAAATGTTGTAGGTAGAGGACCATAGGGAAACATTATTGTGTTTTGTGTGGAAATTGTGAAAAATCTCTGGATCTGTCCGGTTAGGAATTGATTTTGTTAGGGTTTTTCTTTATTTTTTCTGTAGTGTGAAGTACCGGTTCCTATTGGTTTCAAAAAGACGTGATTTTACACGTTTTTTTCCTTGACCAGTAACATGGTTGGTAACTGATAGGACAGTCTTACCTGGCAAAAAAAAAAATGTAAAGGGTAAGTTTTGTAGCCTGGCCATGTCTATGAAACCCAAGAAAAAAAACAGGCCCACTGGGTTTCAGCACTGTGGTGAGTGTGGGGACGCCTTTGCTAAGGCAGACCCTTACACCACTTGTGTTTATTGTCTGGGGTTTGACCATCTCAATTCAGACTGCCAAATTTGTAAGAATTTCCCTAAAGCCACCCTAGAAAAGAGGTTAGGTGGGCTTAGGGAAACGGAGGCCGAGAAGTCCACTAATCCGGATGACCAGCCTGGATTGGTTACTAATGAACCTGAGGGGTGCCCGCTGACCTGGGAAATACACCCTCGGGCAAGAGGAGATCCAACCCCGAGAGGTTGGTTCCAACAAAACGAAAAAGAAAATCAGCTGGTTTGGATCCAGAACTGCATACTCCAACCGCCGAAGAGATAGCTAGAGCGATTAGCATAGAGGAATCGCTTTGTCCAGTTCCGTCCGATCCGACGCCTCTCGGTTGGTGCTCGGTTCAGTCGGATCCCACGGTTCTGGAATACATTATGGATGAGTATTATGAACCGGAATGGGAAGGGGATGAAGAAGAAGATGATGATATCGGTGATTATGATCTGGATGAGCCCATTGAACTGGACATCTCCCCAGACAGGCCCTCCGAGGCTTTCTGAGTCCCCATCCCACTACTTGTTTTAAAAGATGGTGGTTGATACACTCCAGCTTCCATTAGTGGAAGCTGTTGAGGAACAAGAAGAGCCTGACTTTGAAACAGACACATAAAATGTTACAAACTCCAAATTCTGTACCTCCTGTAGATAAAAGGATGGACAGGAGGTATATGCTTTCGGGCTCTGGCACAGAGTTTTTGTACCAACAATGCAGCCATGTTGGGGTAGTGCAGGCTGCAGCCTGTGACAAGGCTAACATACCCGGGCTTCACCGCCCCCCCACCAGATAAAGACTCCAGGAAGGTTGATGCTATGGACAAGAAACAGTACTTGGCATCATCCTTGGGACTCAGGCAGGCTAATATGGTCTACTTAGCCAGATACCAGAAGTCTAGATGGGATACTGTTCTGGAGCTGGCTAAACAGGCCTCCCCCCCAGCTAGCCAAGGAGCTGGAGGAGGTGGCTGCTGATGGGATTGAGGCATCCAAAATGCAATTCCATGATGCTGTGGACTCAAATTGTGTGGCATCACGAGTTATGGCTACATCTATGTCTCTTAGGAGGTTCGCTTGGCTCAGATGTACTAGTCTTTCACAGGACACTCAGGCTAAGGCTATGGATTTCACTGTGGTGGGTAATTCTCTGTTTGGGGAGCAGACAGAGAATTAAATGAAGAAAATGGATGAGTACTGGACCACTTACAGGAGTGCACAGGCCAAGGAAAGGCAGGCAACTCCTCAGAAGCAGCAGGCTATGGGGCAGGGGCAAGCCTTTTCACAGGCCTTTCTACCAAGCACAGGTCTCCTCTTCCTTTTCACAGAGGGGGTCTTTAGACGAAGAGGCAGAAGGGGGATGAGCAGGGCTCCATTCTCTTCCCAGCCTAAGGCTCCTGCCAAGCAGACACCCTGAGGTGTCAGCCCGGGTCGACTCCCCAACTCCAGTAGGAGGCAGGCTGGCTTACTACTTCCAGGCCTGGAAGTCTGTTACCTCAGACAGGTGGGTCCTGGAGGTAGTAAGCCAGGGGCTGGCCCTCAGTTTTGAAAAATTCCCCAAACCGAGGGCCAGATCCTTTCCACCTGCAAATCTTTCTGAGACCACTCCTTTAGAAGCAGAGGTTTCCTCTCTACTAGTCCTCAGGGTTGTGGAGAGAGTTTCTACTCAACACAGGGGCAAAGGTCTGTATTCCAGATATTTCCTTACCCCAAAAAAGACAGAGGAGTGATGGCCCATCCTAGACCTCAGATACCTAAACAAACACATCCTCAAACCAAAGTTCAAGATGGTGACTCTGGGAGTAATTCTTCCCTCTCTAAGGCCAGGGGATTGGCTAGCTTCCCTTGACCTCAAGGATGCCTACTTTCACATCCCTATCAGGTGCTCCCACAGAAAGTACCTCAGGTTTGAATTGCCTTCAGGCCATTATCAGTTCAGAGCAATGCCCTTCGGCCTAACATCAGCTCCAAGGGTGTTCAGAAAGTGCCTAGCAGTAGTAGTGGTCTTCCTCAGGAGACAGGGGATCTCCATATTTCCATGCTGTTACTCAACAGCTGCTCACTTCTCTAGGTTTTCTTCTCAACCTACCAAAGTCTGTTCTCTAACCAATACAACTTTTCATCTTCATAGGGGTAGAGTTGGATACTGTGCAGGCAAAGGCTTTTCTTCCCTTGGTAAGGGTGAAGGCCCTTACAGATTTTGTCTCCCCTTTCCGCCTTGTGGTGTCCCGACCAGCAAGACATTTTCTTCCCCTCCTGAGCCACATGGCAGCTACTACTGCAGTGGTACAGGGAGCCAGATTCCAAATGAGGGACATTCAGTTCCATGTGAGGTCTTTTTGGTCCCACAAAAAAGATCCTCTAACCAAATTTTGTTTTATTTTTATTTTATTGAATTCTCAGATTCCAACCTTTGAGCTACCAGCTCATTTACAAAGGTTCCACGTCCGGAAGAAAATACAAATGTACAAGCGTAAAGCACAGTTTAACAATGAGCATGAAACAGAAGTCAAAAGCACTAGGACTTAACAGAGGACCTGGGGATAGGATGTGAAACTTGACACACAGACAGAGTCATGGCTGAAGCAGAGGTAAGAATGGGGGGATAATTGAGTGAAAAGGGAGGTGGAGTAGAAATGAGTGTACTGCAAGTGTGAAACTCTGGCTCGCCTTGTCAGGAGGGCATGGGGGGAGGAAAGGAGAGGGTGAAGAAAACGTGAAGGGGCATTGGCCCCAAGGGAAAAGAGGGGGGTAGGGTGGGAGTAGGATGGGGGCAGGGAAGGGGAAAAAGTAAATTGGGTATGGTGAGGGGTGCGAGTTGCTGGGGGAGTGATGGTATGGGGAAGTAGCATAAGTACACGTTTGGTGGGGTAGTCAAACCATTTGATTCCAGTGACTCAGACTCTAGTCCAAGCTCTCCAATGGTGGTTGGATCAGGACAATTTCAGGCAAGGAGTCCCTTTCATCAGTCAGACTCATTCAGTGGTACTAACCACAGATGCCTCTCTCCTGGGCTGGGAAGCCCACTTAGGAGCCCTCACAGCACAAGGTGTGTGGTCACCTTAGGTGTCTATACTTCATATCAATCTTCTGGAACTCAGGGCAGTATTCCTGGCTCTCCAAGCTTTCTCTGACTCAGTAGGGAATGAAGTAGTTCAGGTCAGGACAGACAACACCACCACCATGTGGTACATCACCAAGCAGGGAGGCACTCGGACCATGGCCTTGTGCATGGAAGCTATGAAAATATGGTCTCTGACTTATTCCCTGCAAGCATCCCTAGCAGCAATTCATCTACCTGGGAAGGACAATGTGCTAGCAGATGCCCTGAGCAGGATCTCTCAGGGCCATCAGTAATGGTCCCTGGATCCCTTCATATTAAAAGTAGTCATCTCCAGGTGGGGCACTCCAGAGATAGATCTCTTTGCAGCCCCAGACAATCATCAACTTCCTCTCTTCTGTTGCAGACCTCCAGTCATGGGCACAGTTTCCCTGGATGCTCTGGTTCTGGATTGGGGGATTCCTTTATGCCTTTCCTCCTTTTAACCCTGTTATTCAAGGTCCTGGTCAAGATCAGGTCACAACCGTGCAAGGTGATCCTGATTGCACCAGACTGGGCCAGACAGCCTTGGTATCCCCTGTTGATGTCTCTAGCAGTCCATCTTCCCCTATCTCTTCCCAAGAGGCACAACCTGTTAACCTCCTCTCAGGGAAGAATCTGGTACCCCAACTTTCAGTATCTCAACCTCAAGGCCTGGCTCTTGAAGAGTTAGAGTATGCAGGTCTGCACCTGTCTCAGGGCGTGCTGGATATTCTCAAAGCCTCTCAAAAACCTACCACCAGAAAAACTTATAATTCCAGTGGAAGAGATTCAGCATTTGGTGTTCCAGTAAGGATGCATTACCTGATACTGCTGATCTGGCTACAGTTCTGGATTACATGGTTCACTTTAATGGCCTAGGCCTCAGGTCAGCCCCTTTAAAAGTTCATTTAGCAGCTGTATCTGCATTCCTGTCAGCAGGGAAAGCTCTCTCTTTGGCATTTCATCCTGTCTTCTGTAAATTCTTTAAAGGTTTGGTTCCTACCAAACCCCCCTTTAGGGACCCTACCCCTGCTTGGGATCTTAATGTTTGCATTGCTCAGCTCATGCAACCCCCTTTTGAGCCCTTGGATTCAGCTGAACTCAAGTATTTGACTTGGAAAACTGTGTTCCTGGTAGCTATCACTTCTGCCAGGTGTATTAGTGAATTACAAGCTCTGTCAGTGAGCCAGATTTTATCTCATTCCATAGAGGTAAAGTGGTCCTTAAAACCAATAGGTGGTTCTTACCCAAAGTGGTCTCAGATTTTCATCTGAACCAGTCCATGTCTCTTCCTGTGTTCTTCACTGATCATGCTTCTTCAGGAGAAAGACGATCGCATAGTTTGGATGGTAAGAGGGCACTTAGCTACTACATTGAGCATACTAAGGCACTTAGGCATGAATGTCCCCAATTGTTTCTCACTTATGGTAAAGTGGGAAAAGGTAAGCCAGGTACTGAAAGAACTACTGCCAGGTGGATTGTCTCTTGTATTCAATTCTGCTATGAAAAGCTAGGTAAGATACCTCCCTCAGGCCTGAAGGCTCATTCAGCTAGGTGTACAGCTGCTTTCCTGGCTGCTGCCAGGGATATACCTTTACTAGAGATATGCAAAGCAGCCACTTGAAAAACTGTCCATACTTCCACCAAGCATTACTCTCTTAATATCCAGGCTAGGAGTGATGCTCGGTTTGGAACAGCAGTACTGCAGAGCCTATTTCCAAAATAGGTTTGGTACCCCCCTCCATGGTGGTACTGCTTGGTAGTCTGCATATGTCTGAATACAGCAAGTCTTCATGTTGTTTGAAGAAAAAAATTACTCACCTTAGTAATTGTGTTTCTTCTAATGGAGTCTTGCTGTATTCTGACCTCCCTTCCTGCCTCCCCTCTCAGAACCTGTTTTGGGAGGTGGGCTGGCAGGTACAGTGTTGCACCTCAGGGGTGTACTTGGCACTCCTCCTTTCTAGAAATGGGGAGTGGGTTATTGTTATGTTGTTTCTGGTAGCTATATGTTGGTTCACTGTCTGGTTATTATTTTGGGTTCTTGACTTGAGTCTTTTGGGGAACCAAAACATTTGTTGCCTGTTGGCTATGTTCTTTTACAATTTTCACTTTAAAGAAGTGTAGTTAGTTAGTAATAGTTTGTAAGAATCTGACGGTTACACTTTGAAGTGCTGCAGACAGAGGTTTGAAACCGAGCTCAAGCTCAACATTCTATGCTCTCTGCATAGAGTTAACCCTTTCCTCTCCGGAACAGTTGAGTGCTGGGGCTAACTGCATATGCCAGAAAACAGCAAGACTCCATTAGAAGAAACACAATTACTAAGGTGAGTAATTTTTCTTCACTACCACCCTCCACATCCTGCTCCCCGGTCAGCTATAGGACTCTGTAAGTCCCGCTTCACCAAAGACAAGCCCATTTCTTATTTTTTTAAGCAGCATGACAACCAGATCTTCCCTATGCCATCCTCACCCTAGTCTCCTAGCCAAAACCACAGTCCTTTACCAGCAGTTAGCTCATTTAAACAACCAACCTTTACATGTACAGGTTTACACATTCCCGCTGCACAGAAATTGCATAAACAGCACTTTTTTCCCTTCAAAGCTGCAAAAATAAAAATCCTGCTCCAAAAGAGACGTGACAGAGATGGACCACTTTACAGTATGACAATGCTCTGTGGTAGCCTGGCACAAGGGTAAAACACCCACCATTCACTGCACGCTGGCAACAACGAATAAAACTGTTGAAAGGAACAAAAAACAAAAACCAAAGAGAAAAAGTACAGCTGCTAGCCATAAACCTGCAAAAACATTGCAATGTGCAATTTTCATGCATTTTGTTATTTTTCCCAACCCAAAAGTAATCCAAGCTAGGAACTATTTTTTCTTGTGGAGGAATAGCTTCAATAAATTTCTATTTTTTCCTTGAAAATTAATTTTATTTGTGCTGTCTTCATGTTTTTTTCAAATAGATGCCCATCTTATAAGTGCAATAACACACTTTAGGGTGTGGTTTATTCTGGATGAACGCATGCCTAGGGGCAGCAAGGCACATGGCCTGTAGCCTCATGCCTCACTGTGCCCCCCTAGGTGTACATTTATCCAGAATAAACCACTCCCCATCATGTGTTATTGCTTACTTATTTTATGTTTACTTGTAATCTGAATTTGCATTGTACTATGTGTTACTGTCAACCCCCCTCTGAACACGTAGGTCTTAGCAATATGATGTAAGTAGTCACCTAATCAGTCACAGTTACATTAATTAGGCTGGTGGTAATTTATGGGGTTGCAGTTAATCACCACTAGACACTGCCCCCTGATGATGGCTACGGTCAAACTGCCAGGGCATCTTGTGGTCACTGACCTGTTCACTTGCCTTATATGCTGCGTAGCTTTGAATACACATTAGAAGAAGATTTCACCTAATTCCTGTGTCAATGCTGTCATTCATTGACTACATCTGTTCTGTGAGTACCCAGTTTACCTAGTTTTGTTCCCTTTAGCTCCTGCCCAGCACTGGATTCCATCTCTGCCTGAGCACACCTGTTTTCTTGATTCCATTGAAAATCAGACCCCTGAACTTTGGATGTATTTGGTTCCCTGAAACAGCTGTATTGTCATCAAAAAATGATGCAAAGTCTGATTGGTTTAGTTATTAGACCAGAAAGCATGACTGTTTGTGTTGCAAAAAGATGGTAATATTTGAAAATTGAGAGGGCAGAAATGGGTGGATTACATCAGATACAAATGTAGGTGCATCTTGCACGTGTTCGGATTGTGATTTTTGGATTTGTATACATCAGATTCCAATCCTAAATTTAAGGATTATCAGATCTAGTAGACAAAACTCCTAAATACTACCAATAAGATTCTGATCAGATTCAAGATTCTGAAATCTGAAATATGCAGATGAAATTGAAATTTGAAGTACTCAGATTGGAATTAGATTTCGGACTAGGATGATCCAAAAATTCAAAAAGTGGATCAATGGATTTGGTTGCAAAATATCTGATCACCCCTACATCTAACCATTTTGAAAATCCAGGCCAAAGAATGTTGCTTCCTGATAGTACAAGCCTTTCAGAAGTGTTGCTCCAAATACAGATGCTTTTTTAGGCACAGACTTTCATGGTCAAGCAGAAAACTGAATCCTTTGTTAATTTTTGCAATTTAACTCTGGCCAGGGTACCATAATCATTACCTACTCTTTCAAAAAATAGCCACAGAATTTCAATTTTCACTTGGACAAACACCAGAAAAAGGCAGGCAGAACCTTCCTTAATTTATTATAAAATTGGTGACTTGATAAACACACTGAGCTGAAGATCATTTCAAGGTAAGACCTGGGAGATGGGAGCAGGACACATAATACAGAAACATATCATCCAGGAAGGGAGTGAAAAGGATTTTGTCTCTTGACTGTTAGTAGTATCATAGTAGTTTTATCACTATAACCAAAGTAATTTTTGTTCTTTTCCAGTGGTGAAATTCCATTTGGAAACTCTGGGCCCGATTCACGGTTGTTGACAAGCCCCCGTCATCTGCAGTGTTTGGCACAACTTCATCAAAGCTATTTGGCACAATGCAGCCCAATTCACAAAGGGCTGGTACAGTTGTGACAGTTTCACCACTTTATGGCAGTTGTCACCAAATCTTGGCACAAGTCCCATAATATGGGTCCCCCAATGGAATGGTGCAAAGTTAAACTGGGGGGAGCTGGTCTAACTTGTTGCATTTGGTGCAAGGGAGTTGCAGCAGGGGTTCGCAGGCATTGTTCCTGAAACGCACTTGCTGCAAGGTTTGATGCAAGTCACCCTTGCGTCAAACCCTCTGCCACAAGTCCCTTGCACTGATCAAAAATGCTTTGTAAATCAGGCCCTCTGCATATAAAATTGGGAGTTTGGAATTCATGTAAACATTACAACACAACAGGGTGTGGGTTATAATCTCATAATCACATATTCTGAGAACAAGTGAATGAGGAAGGGAGGACAGAGGCACTATGGATGCAGCTTCTGGACTCCAAGGGTAGAAAGCTGAGGCTGGGGGTAGTGTACAGACCACCAGCCCAATCAGTAGAACTGGACAAGGAGTTAGCAGAGCAAATAAGGAGGGTGTGTAGGAAAGGGAGTGTGGTGATTGTGGGGGATTTCAATCTGCTGGAGGTAGATTGGAGCACCCCTGCCACCTACAGTGCCAGGGAGCAGGTGCTCCTGGATGCAATCCAGGATGATCTCCTGACACAGCTGGTCAGTGGGCCAACATGACTTGGTAACACGCTGGACTTGGTGCTGTCAAATGGGGAGGCAGTGAGGGAAATATGGGTGGAAGATCCTTTAACTGGTAGTGACCACCAAACAGTGTGGTTCACTCTCAAGTTGGGCAGAAAGTCTAGAGGCACAGTAACAAAGATGGTGGATTTTAGGAGGGTGGACTTTGGGAGGATAAGAGAAATCTGCAAGGGAGACTTCAGGGCATTAGGCCAGAGATGGATGCACAGCAAAAGTGAGAAATTATTAAAGTTGGGCTAACAGAGGCTACTAAAATTTGCACCAGGACTAGGAACAAGAAGTGCAGAGCCAGAAAACCATGCTGACTGAATAGAGAAGTTTTAGCGGTGGCAAGTGCGAAGAGAGTTGCGTACCAGAAGTTCAGGAGAATGAGGAAGGAAGAGGACAGGGAGGCTTATATGAGTTGGTCCAAGGAAGTGACCAAGTGAGTGAGAGTAGCCAAGGCCTCCAGGGATCTAAGGTTAGTGCAGGGCATCAAGGGAAGGGAGAAGGACTATTTTAGATATGTCAGGGAAAAGAGGAAGTACAGAGACCATATAGTGAAGATAAAGTGGGAAGGGGAGTGGGTGGAAAAGGGAGAGGAAGAAGCAGAAGTACCAAATGAATTTCATGAAGGAGAAATATGGTCCACTACCACCATGGACTGGAGGGTGGGGGTGGGGAGGAGGGGATGATTGATGGAATGATCACGGGGAGTACAGTATTAGAGTGTCTGAGGGCATTAAGGGTGGACAAGGCACCAGGTCCTGGTGGCATCCACCCCAGGTCGCTGAGGGAGATGGCAGAGGTGTTGGCCGAGCCATTGGCAGACTTGTTCAGCACCTCCCTGGACATGGGATAGCTACCTCAGGACTGGAGGGTGGCCCGTGTGGTGCCCATACACAAGAGTGGCCAAAGGGATGAGCCAGGAAATGATCAGCCTGTCAGTCTCACTTCCATAGTGGATAAACTTATGGAGATGATACTGAAGAAGAGGCAGGTGTCATTCCTCAAGGGTAATGATCTCCAGGATGGGCAGCAGCATGGGTTCTTCTTGGGGAGGTCTTGTCAGACTAATCTAATAGAATATTATGACTGGGTGACAAGAGAGCTGGAAATGGGTCATGCTGTAGATGTCCTGTACTTGGACTTCAGCAAGGCCTTCAATTCAGTGCCTCATGGGAGGCTGGGGGGAAGCTGACTGCTGCGGGGGGCGGATGAAGCTGACAAACTGGATAGGGAACTGGCTTCAGGGGAGGCTGCAATGGGTGTTAGTTGGGGGGGAGCTCTCGACACCTAGACCAGTGATGAGTGGTGTGCCGCAGGGCTCGGTGCTGGGCTTGGTGCTTTTTGGGCTCTTTATCTCAGATATTGCACACCGAGTTAGGAGCAGTGTTAGTCTGTTTGCAGATGGGAGCAGTGGTGGATAAAGAGGATGGATGGGAACAACTACAAGGGGACCTAACGAAACTGGAGATATTGTCAGAGAAGTGGCAGCTGGAATTCAATGCAAAAGAGTGCAAGGTTATGCACTTCGGGGCAAAGAACCCAAGGAGGGACTATTGGTTGGGAGGGGTGAGGCTGGGGATCACTGAGGAAGAGAAGGCCTAGGGGTGATGGTAACAGGGAGCATGGACAACTCTGCCCAATGCAGGAAAGCAACAACTAAGGCGAACAGGATGCTGGGTGGTATCGCATGGGTTTTTTCGTTCAGGCATAGGGAGGTGATCCTGCCCCAGTACAGGTCTTTGGTCAGTCTGCACTTTGAGTACTGTGTGCAGTATTGGCGGCCGTATCTGAAGAGGGTTATTAATTTACTGGAAGGTGTGCAATGGAGGGTAACAAAAATGTTACAGGGGATGGAGGGCAAGGCCTATGAAGACAGGCTGAATGAGCTGAATATGTACACACTGGAGGAGTGGAGGGATGGGGGGATATGATTGAAACATTAAAGTATTTGAGGGGAATAAACAAAGCTAGCACTGAAGGGGTGTTTACACTGAGGAGGGGTAGGGACATGAGGGGGCACGGACTAAGATTGGAGGGTGGAAGATTTAGGAGGGAGATGAGGAGGCACTACTTCATGGAGAGGGTGGTATCTAAATGGAACACTCTATCTGAGGGGTTGGTATCATGTAAGACAGTAGAAGTTTTAAGAGGGAGTGGGACAAAGCAAGAGGGAGGGTCTGGGTGGAGGGGGCTGAGGCCATGATGGGAATGACAGATGGGGAGGGGGTTGGGGCAGCTGCAATCTAGGCTGCTAGCTGCACACTCGGGCAGACATTGATAGATTGGGTGGTCTGTTGATCCTGGCAGATTCATATGTTCATATGAATCTATCTGTTCCTATCCTTCCAGTTTGCAAAGACCCAGGAATGGACCAGAGGCTAAGTGTTATTTGCAATTTGCCAATGTGGAAAGAAAAGCTCCACACTGGCAATCTGCAGAGACAATGCTATTTTCAGCAATTTCTCTGTAGCTGTGCCACTTGCTTATGACTGTGCACAGCTATGCCTTGTCATACCAGGTATAACATATGTGGCTGTTGGCTAACTAGGATCTACGGCCTATCCTGTAGGTAGGGAATTGGGCAGACTAGATGGGCCAAGCGGTCCTTATCTGCAGTCAAAGTCTATGTTTCTATGTGCATAAAAATGGTCCCAAGCTGTCATAAAGAGGAAAAAAGATCACAAAAAGGCACTCTTTTTGAAAACTGCATGTATGCAGGATGAATTGTGAGAGTACAGTGGGGCCCACCATTGCACAACTTTTCCTGTGTATGATTTCCAGGCCTTTGAAAATTAGGCCCAGGTCATAGTGCCTCAGGCCTCCTGGAAAGTATGGTTAAAAGACCGTAGTCCACATTCCAGAGTGTCCTATTGTGCTTTTTAAATAAACACTTATTTTCAGCATTTCTGGTATGTTTTGCTATCTACCTGAACTCAAATGTATTATAACACATGAAGATGGCGGCCACGCTGGGTCTGCCACTCGAATGCTGCAGCAGATTGATTTAGTTTTTTTGTTTTTAGCTTTAGTTTTAGTTTATATAATACTGTTTTTGTTAGTCATTAATTTGAAGCATATTTTCATTTATTTTGTTATCATTTTTAGTCATTCTGCAACATCGTGCTGTTTTTCGCATTGTGTCGTTTGTTCGGCTGTCTACTGTCGGGACCGTCTTACTGTACTTCTGTGAATCGTCGTAGGCTGTAGCCCATATTAGCCTGGTGAAATATCTGAGATCTTATGCTTGATTTGTGGTTGGAGGATAATTTGCCTGAACGTGATGTCGATAAATGGCTTTTATTGATCTGGAATTCCTAAGATTGAGATTCATGGATTAAACACTGTTGGTGTCTTGAAGTGATCAATATCGTAACCCAAGTTGGCCTTTAACTCGAGCCAGTTCCTTGACAGGGATCTGAGAAGTCGAGTGTGGTAAACTGAACGGGCTGGGCTGTTCTTCCTGGGAGGTGCGGGGTGCAGCTGTCTCCCGCAGGGGAGGTTCGGAGAGTGCTGACTGGAGGGTCGGTTCTTTTGAACTGTCCCTGGCTTATCCGGGGTCTGCCTGACTTGGTCGGGTATAATCCAGTGGCTAAACTGCGAGGATTGCTTGCACTGTGTGCCTGCTGTGTGGGAGTCTGGCCCAGGCCTGCTAAAGAGTATTGCCTGGATTTGATCTTATTTCTCTTGGACTGGATTCTCGGGATGCTGGCTGATTGAGTTCGCTGAAGATCCTTCGATTATCTGTGGAGAACTGGATGTTGGACTTATCCATTAAAGTCTGCAAGTACACTTTTTGGTTTTATATAATTACTGTTGTTTAAGGAGGCAGTGAGAGAGCCCCTGTTTGTCCTTAACATTAAAGACAGTTAAAATGTGGTAGTGAGAGGGCTGCATTGTATGGACAGACCTTTGAATGGAGATGGTGAGAGCTCCTCTGTTTACATTGTGAACATTTTCTGACTTTCTGGCAAAATTTTTAATTTAATTTTGCAGTTTACATCTGGATAACAACTGTTGATGAACTCAATCTGATTAGACTGTTGCAGTGCATTGTTGCTGTTTGGTATTAATGTATTACATTGTATTATTTTAGTGATTTTAAGTTCCACACGTGAGAGTTGTGGTATAGGGTTTAAATCTGTAGTGTATTATATTTGTTTGTTCTAAATGTTTCTGCTGTGTGTAGATAGCTTGTTATAATGTGTAAGGAAGGTATAAGGATGGTCAGGCAGTATTCCCCACTAGGCTCAGAGAGTTATGCCCCTTTGATTGCCCTTTTTTACCAACTGAAATTTATAAGTGTTGTAAATCCATCGGGATTGCTAGGAGGTATGGGAAGAGGGGCGGGGCTGAGCCTGGTGGGGGGAAGGGAAAGGGGGGACGTATTGAGGTGGTGGGGACCAGGCAGTGCCCTGGGGCAAAATGGTGTCAAGATAAGGGAAGTCCCTATCTTGTTCCCATACTCAAGGGTCCAGAAGTTAGTGCTGGACAGCAGTTGAGGTCTTCCTCAGCATCTCATCCAACACGGGCGGTGTTATGCAATGCTAAGTCCATCAAGAACAAGACAGCCATTATAGCTGATCTTGTTGAAATGGTGGACCTGGCATGCATCACCGAGACCTGGCTGGATGAAAATGCAGGCCCAGTTTTGTCTTCTACAGTTCCAGCTGGGTTCTCGGTGATTCACCGCCTGAGGTTGGATAATAGGGGTGGGGATGTAGCCATCTTTTTTAAGACCGAACTGGGCCCTATGGATGTTCCAGTGGGGACCACCAGATCCTTTGAGTGTGTTATGGGTGAGGGCGTAGGTTGCAGGATATTCCTCCTCTACCATCCACCAGGTGATGGGGGTTTATTCCTGCGGGAGATTGCGGACTTCGTCGTTGACATGGTATTGGAGTTTCCCAGATGGATAATTCTAGGGGATTTCAATGCCTGGGTCGATGATGAACTCTCACAGTTTGGTCAAAATCTCCTCCAGTTAATGACATCATTGGGCCTTACACAGGTTGTTACCTCCTCTACCCATATAGGAGGCCACTAACTGGATCTGCTGTTCCTCCTGGGGATGGAGATCACTGATCTGGTGGTGGAACCAGTCAATTGGTCTGACCATCACACCATAGGGTTCAGTTTTGGGGCTCCCCCAATAGGACGTTCCCCTGTGGAGATGGTCCGATATCGCCCTTTGAGTGGAGTTACCCCAGATGGTCTATCAGTGGTGCTGGATCTATTGGGATTGCTGGGTGAAAGCACAAGTCCAGGGACCTTGTACTAGCTTATAATAGGGCAGTGGGAGATGCCCTGGACTTGCTTGCTCCTGTCCGTGTTTGACCACTCACTCTTCGCCCGAGGTCCCCATGGTATGATGGGTCCTTGAAGGAGTTGAGACAGGGTGGTTGATGGCTGGAGAGAGCTTGGCAGAAATCTGGCCTGGATGCTGACAGGCTTAGATTGATGGAGCATTATAATATTTATCAATCAGAAATCACCCATAAGAAGGCAGAGTTCCTGTCCATGGAGATTTCTGTTGTGCAGAACTGACTGGCAGAACTCTTTTGCACTGTCGACAGAGTGTGCAATCCAGTCTGTCTGCAGTCTGGAAGAGTTTTTTCACAGATTAAGTGTGATGAGCTAGCTTGGTTCTTCACAGATAAGGTTGTCAGCATCAGGTCTGGAATCGGCCAAGCCCTCTCCATGAGGGGATGCGGTGGTCGATGGGAGGTGATGAATGTCCGTTCTATCTGGACGGAGTTTTGCCGACCGGAATTCTTGGACATCATGGAAATTGTCCAAACCTTGCGCCCAACTTGTAGTTTGGATCCAGGCCCTACCTTACTGCTGGTGGGGTGTATAGATGTTATCTGCCCGATCCTAGCTGAAATTGTTTGGAGATCTTTGGAGGGGGAACCTTCCCAGACCCCTTAAAGGAGGCAGTCATATGACCACTCCTTAAAAAATCTTCCTTAGATCCCGACGATCCAGCCAACTACCGACCTGTCTCTAACTTTCCCTTTTTTGGGAAGGTTATTGAGAAGGTGGTTGCGGTGCAATTGGACAATCATTTAGTAACTCACGGTGTCTATGAGGCTTTCCAGTCTGGTTTTCGGAAGAGGCATAGTATGGATACTGCCCTTGTTCAGGTATTAAATAATCTCCTAATGGTGAGAGTTTGAAAGGCTTGTACCATCTTGGTCCTTCTTGATCTCTCAGCAGCTTTTGACACTGTGGACCATGAAGTGCTTTTGGAGACCCTGCGGCTTCTTTGTGGACTGTCAGGTACAGTCCTCAAATGGTTTCAATCTTTTCTGATAGACAGGTCTCAGAGAGTGGTCACAGGAATGTATTCCTCTGATGCTGTCTCCCTGCCTTATGGGGTGCCTCAGGGCTTTATTTTGACACCCATGTTATTCACAGTATACATGCTGCCCTTGGGAGAAATCATTCGGCATTATGGCTTGAGTTTTCACTGCTATGCTGATGATGCTCAGCTGTATATGTCCTTTGTACCTGGACAAGTCGATGCAGTCTCTGTTCTAAACAGCTGCCTCTCTGAGATCAAAGACTGGATGAGCTCCAGTTGGCTGAGACGAAATCCGGATAAGACTGAGGTGTTGGTGATGGAACCAGGTCACTTGGTGGTGGGTGTTGGTGTTGGGCAAATGTCTGGCCTTTGGCTTGATGGTGCCCAGCTCGTCACCTCAGATTGGGTGTGAAACCTGGGCATTATTTTTGGTAATGGCTTGACCTTGAAGTCTCAGGTGTCAGCTGTTGTGAAATCCTCATTTTTCCATCTGAGGAATATTGCCTGGGTGAAACATCAGGTTCCCCCCTGGCGACCTTCCAACATTGGTCCATGCCTTCATTACCACCCGTCTTGACTACTGCAATGCCCTCTAACTAGGGCCGTCAGGGGTTGATATCTGCCACTTGCAGCTGGTACAGAATGCTGTGGCCAGGTTGTTGACTGGTACAGTGATCCCTCCAATATCCGCGCAACTTGGGGCCACAGTTTTTGGGCGGATAAGGGAGGGCGGTGGATAATGAAGGGTGTCTGAAAATAAAAACCAAAATGTAGTGATGTGAAATACAGAACACTGTATCTGGTAGCAGGGTTTTATGGTGGTGACAGTGACAAAATGGACACATTTTTGGTTTTTCTGCATATAAATTATATACAGTTATCTTTATTTTGTATTCAAAAATGTTAAAAACAGTGCAATAAAGTGCTTCTCAGTGCTAAAAGCACAGCATAGCAGCTTATTGTAGCAAAGCAGTATGAGGTTCACAATTACAGCATCATAGTATAGCAGAGCAGTATGAGGTTCAAAACCACAGCAGTATAGTTTTAGTTACAAACTGGAGTTATGTAAGCTTGAAGTAGTCTGTAATAGACATTTGCTTAGCTCTCACAGAAGCAAGTTGTCTTATCTTGCATTGTAGGAAAAGGCACTTCTCAATATCTGTCTCATCTGCAAGCTCATAAGACTCAAAAAATCTAAGCACGGTGTTTATTGCATTCTTTGCCTCCACTACAGAAGCAGGTTTTATCTCCTGTTCTAGGGTGTCATCATTTTCATCTTGTGATTCTGTGGGTTCTAAGAAATCATCTGGGACCTTTAAATTTGCTACCTTTGTTACAGTATCATCATCAGTGACACTTTCATAAACATCACAATCATTTTCAAAAGATACATATTCAGCAGCTGAAATTCTCATTTCTGTTTTTATAGCCATTGCACCAGATACAGTTCTTATCAGATCATTCAATTCAGTGCCTTCTTGTTCTGTAAGTTCTGGCATCACTCTTGGCACTGACAAGGGCCTAGGCATTATGCCAGTGTGAAACCAGCAGTTTTGAGCTGTCTCTGCTGTAGCAGAATCCCAAGCAATTTTAATAAACCTAATGGCAGCACTAAGTAGAAGTGCCTGTGGTTTCCCAGAGTCAATGCATTCAATTAAATGCTGAAGGTGCTGCCTTCTGTAATGACCTTTAAAAGATTGAATAATGCCTGCATCTAGAGGCTGAAGGTGGCTTGTGGTGGTTGGTGGGAGAAAATTAATTTTTACATTGCCAAAACATTTGGGGGTAATATGTGTTGGAGCATTGCCCAGAAGCAACAAAATCTGCCTTTTTTTTTTCTCATAGAAACGTTAAGGTCATTCAACCACTGTGCAAAAATGGAAGAGTCCATCCAAGCCTTTCTGTTTGATTTGTATTCTACATAAAGACCAGCATTAAATGATTTGAAGCACCTTGGGTTTGCAGATTTTGCAATAACTAAGGGTTTCAATTTTTCAGTGCCATCTGCATTGCAAGTTAGAGCAACAGTAATTCTGTCCTTGCATCTCTTGACACCTACAAGGGCTGACAGGGGCTGACAAGGTGGACTAACGTGAGCGGCTGTCACCAGCTAGTCAACAACAATTGATGCACTAATGACTACCCAGGTGATAGGTTTCTAAACATTTATCAATCAGCACTGACACTGTGCTATTAGGCTAATTTATTCGATTACTTGTTTGCTGTACAAGGGCTGACAGGGTGGACTAACGTGAGCGGCTGTCACCAGGTAGTCTGTGAATTTTTTGTGATGCGATGGCAAAAGAAAGAGGGCAATTTCTATTACAATATGGGCGAGTGGGATGATTAATGAATGGCGGATGGTGGACAGTGAGGGAGGCGGATATCGGAGTGTGATAACATGGACATGCATTTGGGACGGGACATAAGAATGGCGATAACGGAGGGTGGCAGATAATTGAGGGGCGAATAAGTGAGGGAGCACTGTACTTCTAGGTCCAGTTATATTACACCTGTCCTGCGTGAACTGCACTGGCTGCCAGTTCAGTGGCGGATTACCTATAAGGTAGGCTTACTTACCTTTAAAGCCCTACACGAACAGGGACCCAACTACCTTAAAGTTCTCCTGAATCCCTACTCCCCCAATCATCTGCTCCGATCCACCGACGAGGGATTGCTAGAGATTCCCAGGGTTCATCTTAAAACATCTGGCACTCATGCTTTTTCATTTGCAGCACCGACCCTGTGGAATTCTCTACCTCATCAGGTAAGAGAATGCCTGACCATCAGTAGTTTTAAAACAATGTTCAAAAACCTATTTGTTTTCTTTGGCCTTCCCAAATTAGAACTGGATGACAATGTTTTGGTTTTTTATATCTGTAAATCAGTTTTATGGTATTTTATTGTATTCATGGTCTGTACAGTGCCTTGGTTTTGAAAGGTGCTGTAAAAATAAAGATGGATTGGATTGGATAACACAGTCCCTACATTAACAATTCTGTTGGTGTACAAGCTTTGGAATACAATGTTTGAATTTTGAACATGGTGCAAGGCACATATTTTTTTTTTCACTCTATCTTTTTATTGAAATTTGAGTATATAAGAAAGCACACATCTTATACAATAGAAGAATATCCTCCATATAAGGTATAAAATATCACTTGAACACAGTATTTAGGGTAAACATATTGAAGAAGCCGTATATACACATATTGATAATAAAACACAAACCTAAACAGGTTATAAGAGGAGAGCAGAAGGGTTACAATCAATAGGGTATTATAGAATCCGAAATGGCAGCAATGTACAAAATAAATGCTAGGGCAGGCTATGGCAAGGCATTCAGTAAATTACAAAAAGTGATAAATATGGTAATATGAACAATGTTCAGTAATGGAGAGGTAAAGATGAGAGGAAAGTATGCAAGGAAAGAAAGAAAGAAAGAAAGAAAGAAGAGAAAAAAGCAAGGAAGAAGGGAAGAAGAGAGGGAGAAAATAGAGAAGGAGGAAAAAAAGAGGAGATATCTGTGCACAAAAGTTTCGGGAAAACCTAATCTGAGAGCAAAATAAGAAGAGGGCTAAATATCCCTAAGAATTAGGGTCTAGAAGAACTAGATTCGATGTACTTGAAGTAATCCTGCCAACATCTGTCATATACAGTGAGCCGGTTATGAGTAACATGAGATAATCAGTCTAAGGAGGCATACTGAGAAAGGCTTTGAAGAACATCTGAAAGAGAAGGTACCAGAGTTGATTTCCATTTCATAAGAATCAGATGTTTGACCAGAAGAGAAAGCATGTTTAGCCATCTAAAATGTGCATGTGAGAGGAGAGAGCTATTGGAGATAAGGATGCCTAGAAGGAATAGCTTGGGGTCAAAAGGTAGTTTTTGTCCTGTTATTCTGGAGGCAAGTAAATAGACTTTACACCAGAGCTTATTAATGGGAGCACACGACCACAACATATGAAGTAGATCCCTGTTGGCCAAATTACAGTGCCAGCAGTTATTATTATTTAATAGGCCAATTTGTTGAAGCACAGAGGGGGTTCTGTACCAAAGATGCAGGATTTTAGTATGTATTAAAGAACTACGGGCATCTTTAAAGGTATTATGTGCAAGATGCCAACAATTACTCCATTGTGCATCTGAAATATTGTAGTTAAGAAGAGTACTTCACTTATTTTTGGCCTGTATAAACTGATCTGGTAGATTATCAATAATGTCTTTGTAAATGGAGCTATTCAATTTTACAGATAAATTAGTCCAGTGCGAAATGTATGGGATTAGAAGAGTATGCTTATACACTAAACTAGAGAGAGAGAGAGAGAGAGTTATAAGCTGCCTGAATTTGTAAAAACTTCCAGAAGTCCTGTTTAGGATGTTTCCATGTAGCCTGCAAGTCCGAGAACGATCTAAGAGTGAGGGAATTCTGGTCCAAGATATCTCCTAGAAAGAAAATACCTTTGTTCCACCACGTATGACAGAAAATTGGGTGATCTTCTAGAGTGAGCAGTGGATTGCCCCATAAGGGGCATAAAACCAGGGTGTTGAATTGGATTTCAGGAATTAGTGGGTTAGTTTCCAATAAAGAACAGAGGATGATATAGTCGGGTGAGATTTTAGTTTAGAGGAAATTTTATTAAGAATGAAGGAAGTAGGAACTCCTCCTGGGCACAATATGGATTCCATTGCAACCCATAGTGGTGAGGGTTTCTGAACTCATTTAATGGTTTGGGCCATTTGAAAAGCCCAGAAGTAGCCTTTGAACCAGGGGAATCCGAATCCCCCTTTTTTCCAATGTGATCAAAGTTTGTTGCGGTTAAATCTCGGTGGTTTCCCATCCCAGATAAAGCTGCCTATTAATTTATCAATTTTAGCAAAAAAGGAGGATGGTAAGACTGAAGGAATATTGGCAAAGGGGTAAAGAATCTTGGGAGATATGGGCATCCTGATGGCTGCAATTTTCTCCATGAAGGAGAGATTAAGAAGCTTCCATCTGTCCAGAATTGTTTTGATGTTATCTAGTAAGGGGTTAAAGTTAATGTCCCATATCTTCCCTAAATTACTAGTAATTTTGATTCCTAGATATGATATACCTTGTGATGACCAATGGAATCCAATAGGTATGTTCATAAAGGCTTTACAGTGGTCATTAAGGAGCAGAGTTTGTGATTTACCATAACTCAAAGCAAGGCCAGAAATGTTAGTAAAATTATTAGGCAAATCAATCAACAGGGGCCCAACGTCATTCAGGTTTTCGAGTAAGATTAAGAGGTCATCTGCGCAGGAGAGAGAGACATATCTTGAATTGCCCACAGGTATGCCCATAATGCCAGAAGATTGATGTGAACAAGCAGTCAGGGGCTCCTTGGCTAAAATAAACAGGGAAGATGACAGGGGACAGCCTTGTCTAGTTCCCCTTCCTAGATGAAAGTAAGACGAAAGGGTGGAATTAGTAAGTACTTTAGCAACAGGGGAATTATATAACAGCTTGATCCAGGAGCAAAAAGTATGAGAAAGACCAAAATGAGATAAAACTTGATGAAGGTAGTCCCAGTTTAAGGAATCAAAGGCTTTCTCAAAATCAATAGCTATGGCTGCAGCTGGTGCCTTGAGGGATTTGGCTTTGTGAATTAGATGAAATAAGGAGCATAGGTGATCAGAACCAGATCTATGTTTAATAAAACTGTCTTGTGAATGATGAGTTAGCTTGGGAAACAAAGATTCAAGTCGAGAAGTTAGTAGTTTAGCAAATATCTTCCCATCCGTGTTTAATAAAGAGATGGCCCTGTAACTTGCGGGATGAGTGGGGTCTTTTTCCTTCTTAGGGATTAGGGTTATGATTGCTCCGGTGCAAGATGGGGGAAGTTTGCCAGTATTGGAGGCTTCCTGATAAACATTAAGAAGAAGGGGACATAAGTGTCAGAAAACATTTTATAGAAGTCGACAGGGAATCCATCACCTCCAGGGGATTTGCCAGATTTCAAGGAATACAAGGCTTTCTGGATTTCCTGCAATGAGAAGGGTTCACGTAAGGAATTTGTTTAAAGAGTAGAAAGCTGAGGAAGATGTAATGATTTAAGGAACTGCTGAATCTGTAAAGTAGATGGAGTTTTTGATAAAAGGTTTTCATGATACTGTTTATAGAGGGCTTGTCAGTGTGAATTATATCCTTTTCATCTTTTAGGGTTAGGATATGTCATTCCATTTGTTGTGCTTTGAGCTGGTAAGAGAGGAGTTTCTTGTTTCTATTGCCGTGTTCCCAAAACTCATATTTAAGTTTAAACAAGGCCAGTTCAGTTTTACGAGAAATTAACTCATTTATTTTGACTCTAAGATGGATAATTTTAAGATGAAGTTGAGAATTAGCACAGTGCTTCTTAGAGGAAAAGTATAAATTCTCTTTAGCCTTAAGAGATTTTTCCAAATCAGCCAGTTGTTGTTTCCTTACTCTTTTCCTATGTGCAGCATAACTGATAATTTTCCCTTGAATCATAGCTTTAAGAGCTTCCCATACAGAGGACATAGACGATTTAGTTGGGGTATTGTGAAAGAGGAAGCCAGAATTTGTGCCTTGATCATGGGTAAGAAATTGGGATCCTTGAGAAGGAGAGGATCCAGCCACCAGTAAGATTTAGGTGCTAATGGGCCCCACAAAAGTTGCAATTTGACACGGGAATGTTCTGAGATTATGATGGGAGAGATCGATGAATCAGTAGTTTTTTCCATTATAACAGGAGAGGC
Source organism: Neoceratodus forsteri (assembly GCA_016271365.2). NCBI lineage: Eukaryota > Metazoa > Chordata > Ceratodontiformes > Ceratodontidae > Neoceratodus > Neoceratodus forsteri. Next base: position 966,719,426 of record CM057449.1, read on the forward strand.
TAACCAGTAGTTGATTCAACTGTATGTCTTATGTAGAGAGGAGTAAAAAGTAAATTCTCAATCGTGGGGGTGAAGGAGGCGCCATACATCAGCTAATCCAACATCTTGCATTAGTAATGAGAGGTCTTTAGTACTTCTAGGGTGGGCATCTGTTGTGGGGGTACTTCTGTCAATGCTGGCTTCTAAAGCTAAGTTAAGATCCCCTCCGAGAATAACTGGTGTATTATCAGTGTTAAAGGATAGAATCTGTTGAGCTAAATTGTGAAAAAACTCCGGGGAATCAGAGTTGGGTGCATAGACATTAACAAGCAGAAGAGGACCAGAGTTGGTATTCAATTTAACCATCACCCATCTGCCGTCAGTGTTGGAAAGGGAGTTTACAAGGGACCATTTGAGACTCTTATGAATAAGAATAGCAAATCCTCTTTTTTTTGAAGTACAGGATGATTCATAGATCTGAACAATCCAATCTTTCTTAAGTCTATGAACATCCTATTCTAATAATTTTGTTTCTTGAAGGAAAGCAATTTGTGTTTTATGTTTTTTGAGATGTGAAAGAATATGCTTTTGCTTACAAGAAGAATTACGTCCCTTCACATTCCATGTATATAAAGGTATGTCACTCATATTGTCGGTGTTAAAGAAAGGGAATAATCACTGGAATGTGAAGGGACAAATAAATGAGGCAGAGGATGATCAGAATACAATATAGAGAGCTTACGCATATGCAGAGAGTGGCAGGAACATTCAAGCCAAAAAAAGTGAAATGTATGACACATGAGCGGCACAGATATCTTATTAAAGTTAGAATAAAGAAGGGGAAGGAGAAAAGTCATTAATAACAACAACAATACTAGTAAGCTAAATAACAAAGAAAACTTTTTATGGATGTGAGGAGATATGAGTCGGCCAACTGGCTAAGAGACTATCTCACCACATTCTGGGACGTCGAAGGGAGGAGACTAGGAGGACCGGTTATAATATCGGCCCAAATCTAAGTCTGATCCCAGTAATATAATAAAGTAAGTATTCCTGATAAGCTAAACTGAAAGGAATAATACCAAGAAAGGCAGTGGACTGTGAATAACCTCAGCTTAATTCTAAGCTAACAGGACAAGGTATAAGGATAAAGCTAAACACCAGAACTTATTTATAAACATTAGTAGTAATTGTACAAGATATACCAACTCAAAATAACAGTAAATTAAAGAACCATATATGAGATGCCAGTACAGCCTAGACATAGAGCAAGGAATTCAGGGAGCCAGGTGTACTGCAAATGAACAAATATAAAAGGAAAAGTAGATCATTACCACATCAGAGTAACTTCTGAGTATACTTTGCAGTGCAACAGAATAAGCACATAATAAATACAATATTGAGGGGGGAAAAGAAAGGGGAGGCCAATTTAAGCCCTTACGCCCTGAGCCAGATGCAAATCGGGATTATATGGGGAAGTATAGGCATTGGTGATAACTGTGGGCAGAAGAGGTAGTCATATTAAAGGTCTTCTCCAATTATTCAAAAATCACCTAAATAGATATTATATGGGGTGACTAGGTCTAAAAGACTAGGCCCAGTGAGCTCCAAAACAGGAGGGACCACACAACAGTGGATTTCTATAATATCTGTAGGCTTCGAGTAAAATAAGGAGCACAAGGAAGATATAGATCGACAATCCTTTGCAACAGTACACCAAACATAGCCCACCTCTTTGAGTGCTAATGATAGTTCCATATTGTAAACAGGAGGTAGTAAAAATAATGGAGCGTAGGGAAGGAGATAGATTAAATATAGTTGGTAATAATACTTAAGAACCTGTCATCAGGTGAGGAAAGGGGTAAATTGCCTTGTAATATATGATAATTCACACATAAAAAAAGAAAGGGCAATAATCAGGATGCATACTGATTGAGGATATGCAGCTGAACAGCCCAAAGACTGTAAACCTGATGCACTGCTAAACTGGAGAGTAAAAGGCTAGCTATAGAGCACCTGTCTAGTGAGGTAATGTATAAGATCTAACACTAAAATAATGGCTTAGAAAAGTGTTGCTGATATACCAAGGTTCCCTTGAAGACATTTAAGCTGCTCGTTTAAACATTACAATAAAAAATAAATTGATCGCACCATGATGTACAGCCTTTGCTTTCTGCACCCTCTGGGAGCGAAAGCAACCAGATAGCATAGAATGTAGAGTGGGCGGCTAGGCAGAAAAAGTGTTCTGGCACTCCCTTTAAGTATCCTGGAAGCAAAACCTACCAATATATAAATAACTGTGACCATACATTATGGTCTATAGAATTCTGGCGTGTGCAGAGAATTTTGCGAGAACTTGCAATCTACTGCAGAACTTCTTCGGTGCCATCAGAATTCACTCTTCTTGGTGATTTTTTATTAATATTTCTGTTTATACATATAATCTGGTTCTCTTCCCCTCTTTTTATTTCCAAAATCCCCCTATGTGTTCAGAATGTGATGTTATCATTGCTATAACATCATACATTAGCTAATGAAATGGCTGCATTCTGCAACAGAAATGAACAGTCACTTATCTGCCACAGCTCCCACTGCCAGAGACGGTGGCACAGCATATCATGCATGGTGATATTTGCTCAACCTGCACTACAGCCTAATACAATTTTCAGTCTGACATAGTTGCACTAGGGCCAACTTAAACAAAACCTTGTCAATAGCACAGACCTGTTAAGTCCATACCTCACTTTGTACAAACCTATTTGTGCCTTTTAAGGTATAGAGACGCTTATCTGAAATGAATAACTGGTAAAATGAATTTAACTGTCTAAATTTTTAAGAAAAATAAAGTAATTATGCCCAGAAAAGTGAAATATAATAATGTGTAGACCTGTTGAAAGAATAGACCTGTTAAATAAATAATTGCACTGTAGATGTTTTGCCAGGGCTATTGATTACATATCGCCATTGGTTGATAGAATCACCTCAAAAGTTATTGAGAATGTTGTGTGCAGGGACAACTGTTGGGCCAGAGGGTAGCATGCTGTGTTTCCGGCTGCAACTCAGGTTCAGAGATTAGCTCTGGGAGCTGGCTGGGCAGCACAAGGATTGGTGGAACACATCACTGCTCGGAGCCTGGGAAGGTATGGTGCAGTGTTCTGTCACATGGTGGACACATTGTGATGGGCCTGAGAGCTCTATCTCACAATTGGTTCATATGCATGTCATGGCCTGATGGTGTTACGCAGTGTGTCAGGGAAAGCAGGTTGACACGAAAAATTAGTTTTGCAATAACTCCTCTATTCCATTTCCAATGGAACCTGTATGAATGAGGATGCAAGTTCATGGAAATTAAAAAAAAATATATATATACACACACACACACACACATATATACAGTATCTCTGTCTCTCTCGCTACACACACACACACATATATTTGTATGCATGTTACAGATTGCTTGTAAATATATGTCATACACAGTGGGAACCTCATGAGTGGTGTAGAAAGCACATACAAATATATAAGTGATAGACAGTGGAAACCTCATTAGTGGGATAGATAGCATGCGTATAGAAATACCTTATTTATCATATAAGATCCCCTCTGCAAATGTCATTTATGCAACAGGCTAGGACCTTAAGGGAGAGACATTTGTTTTGCTTTTTTAGGCATAAAATTATTTTTATGTCTGTTATTTTTTGAACTAGTGTTACTGTGCTTTCCACCATCCTGATTGCTATAACCACTGCCATGAAAGTGACGTCAGGATGACAAGCTGACACTGTGATATCGTAGTTTGTTAGTGCCGCAGAACTTCCACAGAAATTACAAACCACCGCCGCAGAAGTTCTGCGGCAAATGGTAGTCTTGCCGCAGAACTTGGTCCCACTGTGCCGCAGAAAAGTAGGGGCCCTGCATATTACTGACCATATAAGCTCATAACACCTTAGATTTATTAGTGGGATTGTGACTATTGATGTTTTTGCTTTTGGCCTTTGCCTTACGTTTCTTTTTGGCCAGCTCTAAAGATTTGAGGAGGAACTTGCAACAGCTTCTGCCCATGAACTATTGGCCAAAATACCTGAGGCACTGGGCCCAAGTTAGAGGGATGTTCATCTGAAATTTGCTGGGAAAAATCCTCCTGTGAGGAGTGCATATCGTCCTCCAAGAGAGCAAATTTATTGCTCAAGAGACTAGAGGGGTCGATTTGAAGGTGAGAAGCTGCAGCTTGGGGTGTTTGGGCTGAGACCTCACTAGAACAGCATGAAAGTCTTGAAGAATAATGCCCCACAGAAGCTTCTCTTGCAGCCATGTTGATTGCCTTAGGGTAAAATCAGTTGTGGCTTTGCTGCTTGGGGCTGAGAGTTCTGCAACACTTTCCCCACACTCCCGAACCTCGTCATCTTCTCTTCGTGTGTATACCAGACCTGTGTTCGGATTGCCAATTGCTGCTGAACCTCTCAGGGTAAGATTACAAAGAGAAACCTCCAGATAGTTGTCTAAGGTGTCAGGGGTTTCAAAATCCTTGAAGGAAGAGCCTGAGAAAAGGCGTAGTGTCGGGGGTAACATAAAGCAGATTTAATACTCCTTTGGTGGAGGATTTGTTTAAGTGGATTGTAGGCTTTCCTTCTAATGGTTAAATCTTTTGAAAAGTCTCTGTAGATGAAAATATTAAACTCTTGCCACTGAAGTTTCCCCATTTCTCTGGCTCATTTCAATATTAATTCTGTATGGTAATAGTTCAAGAAGTGAGCAATGATGGGTCTCGGTTGCTGGTCTGATGCTGGCCTGGGACCCAGAGTGCGGTGAGAACACAGTTTAAGCATTGCAGGCAGCACATGTAATAAAAGTGCAGTAGTGTCTCCTAATTCTACACCTTCAGGGAAGCCAAAAAATTGTAAATTGTTGTGACAATTATGATTTTCAATATCATCAGTTTTGGCTTGTGGGGATTTAATAGTTGGATCTTAATTATGAACAGTAGCCTGGAGGTCATGAATAGCAGTGGTATTACAGGCCGTTGCTTTCTCATAGTCAGTAGAGGTCCTAACACTGAGGCCTAAGGCACTTCGCTAGTTACCTCCCTTCCTCTGATAATGTGCCATTCACGTGCATGCTTTGTGTTCTACCACATAGTCAATCCACTCTGCAACCTCCTATCCTACCCCCACGCAGTCTAACTTCTTTATCAGCCTTCTGTGTGGAACTGAGTCAAAGGTCTTACTAAAGTCCAAGTAGACTACATCCACTGCTGACCTCCTATCCACCGCCTTGGTGACCTAGTCAAAGAATTCAACCAGGTTAGTTGGGCAAGACCTCCCCACTGTGTATCCATGCAGTTTTGGGTCCGGCTGTCTGCTAGACTATAGGAATGCTATTATCCTCTGTTTGACTAAAGACTCCATTAATTTTCCCATGGCAGAGGGGAGGCTCACTGAGTGATAGTTACCTGCCTCTCTCTGCTTCCAGATTTATGAAGAGGGATCACCATTGCCCTCTTCCAATCATCTGGAACAACTCCGCTTGCAAGTGATTTGGTGAAGAGTTCCTGCCAGGGGTGCTGCCAATTCCCCTCCCAGTTCCCTTAGGATTCTGGGGTGTATGTCATCTGGTGTCATGGCCTTATCTACTTTTAGTTTATTTAGTGCTTCCAAGACTTGGCCTGCTATGAAGTGGCTTGTATCAACCCCTGCCTTCGGGGTGGTATTTCTTGTTACCATCTTCCTCTTTAGTAAACACTGTCAGCCCTCTTGGCACCATATTATTTTTAGTTGAAAACACATGTTTTCTGATTGCTTACCTTCCCTATAATTCATTGATGTTTCTTGTTGTTTATCTGCTTCTTTTCTTAGTAGAACTGAAATGCATGCTAATGGTGTTATCATACCAAACCTTGTTTTGTTTTAAATTCTTAATCTACTCATGTTGCATCCTTCCTGAATATTAATAACATCCTCAAATAATGCAGCCACTCATTATGCAATTGTTTCCTCTCCTCCTACTGTATCATGAGTGAGTTGGGTGTTCCCAAGTCCAGGAAAGATGCAGTTGATCAAGGATTGTAAATAAACACTTTTTTTGTGTTATAAAACTAGTATGGTCAGCAGTCTGTTTTTACTTTTAAGAAGAAAAAGGGATCAGAATTAAACTACTGCCTACATCAGCAGTCTCTGCAGAATGTGATCAATTATAAAAAATATTTTAAAACTAGAGACACTTAGAAACCTAACAGTGTAGCTTATAATAATATTTAGTGTTTTGCTCTTTTGTCTCCTTATGGGCAGATTGGATGGACCACTGTTCTTTTTTTCTGCCATTATTGTCTATGTGTCCATGTTTCTTATCAGACCCAGCAGTGCACACTGTATTCCCAACTAAGCAAGTTATCCCTTGAGGTGCGTCCTTAATATTTTATAGTCTGCATACTCAGGAAAACCTTATACAGTACTGTCATCTCTCCCCTTTCAAATCTGTTGTGTCCAAAAGTAATCAGAAGAACCTGCATTTTGACAGTCAACAGCTGTTTACTGAAAAACATGTTTATATGAACATAGGTGACAGGGCTTTCTCTGTGGCAGTTCCCCTAATGTGGAATAGTTAAAATGGTTCAGGGTCTGCAAGAGAAGCCATACGAGGAGAGGCTAAAGGAGCTTAATATGTATACCCTTGAGGAAAGGAGGGAGAGGGGGGACATGATAGAAATGTTTAAGTACCTTAGTGGAATCAACAAAGTCCAAGAGGGTAGCATCTTTCAGAAAAAGAGATGTGCAAGAAATAAGGGGACTCAATTTGAAGATAGAGGGAATCGAGGGGCAATGTGAGGAAGTATTTTTTACAGAGAGGGTGGTGGACGATGGAACAGCCTTCCTGAGGAAGTTGTGGGGTCTAAAACTATGGGAGATATCAAGAATGCATGGGACAGCCATAAGTCAATTTTTGTGGGGGGTAGGAAGAAATAGGCTGTTAGTTAAAAAGGATCTGCAGCTTATCCTCTAGGAAGGGAAATGGGCAGACGAGGTGGGCCAAGCGGTCCTTATCTGCCATCAAAGTCTATGTTTCTATGATCACATCCGTTTCCAGTCATGTCACGTTTTGTTCTCAACTCTTCCATTGAGCTTTTGTAAATGCCAGTGTTGATCAGGTGTAAATGTCAGTTCCAGTGTTGACTGAATATATAATTTATTGCTATTTCCTTTACTTCCTGACTGCAGGATCTCGAGTTACTCTAAGTCGTAATTATTCTCTTTGCATTACACTTTCACTCTGTTATGACTCAAGCTGAGCCCCAAAAAAGGTCCCTGGACTAGTATATTTCTCATTTAACAAATAATAAACAAAATAACAAATAATGCAAACAAAGTCTCTGTATGTAGAGCGTTGCATTATGGGGGGTGTGCTCATGTCACATTCACGCAGGGTTTCTACTATCATTCTTCATTATCTTGTGGCAGCCAGTGATCGCACTTGAAATGTCTGTCTGCATGCTGACTGCTCAGCAACGTCTTGGGATCTCTGTTTTAAGAAAATGTATCTTTTTTAACTGCACCATAAGGCAACAGCTTCTTTTACCCTTGCCTCTGCACTTAACCTTATTTACAGTAAGCTGTTGTTCTTAAGCAGATCAGAGATGGTACAGCAGGAGTGGAGAGGTACAATACAATATAGAAGGTCAGGGTCAATCCCGTTGGGGCCATCACACTTAATAACTAGGAATCCAAAGCACCAGCTCTCCAGACAAAAAGATGTCGACAAGGCAAAATTCACTGTATGTGCAAAATTTAATTTAGGCTGTCAACATACAATAAACCCAGCGCTTCGGCAGTTAGGCCTTCAATGGGGTTTGTGTCACGGGAACACCCTGATACCAATATATACACAAAACCTAGTGACATCATCATAAAGTGTCCAATGTGCATCCACAATAGCTAAACATATAAATAGATATAAAAATACAAAAAGCTGTACATAACGTCATACATTCTTAAATATGTGGATATATACCAGCATTTCCAAATCAATTACAAATAAATGGATGTATTCCAACATTTTCAAGTCATTTACTCATTTGTTACTTTCCAATAAATTCAAGATATCACTAGTAATTCATTCAGTCTAAACATATTAAAGGACCAGAGTAAAAATATTAGGCCTCTTTTAGCCAGAAAGAGGTGAGGGAGAGAGAGCTCAAGCTGGAAGAGGAAGGATAGGGAGGTGTGAGGGAGGGAAGTGGGGGAACAGAGAGGGACAGGAAGGTGAAAGGGGATTTAAGGGAACATTTTTGAAGGAAGGGGGAATAAGGAGAGGGATGGGGATGGAGGGAGGGTATAGGATGGAGGGGTTTAGAGGAGAAAGGAAAGGAAGGAGGGGAAACAAGGAAAGGGACAAGGGGAAGGGAAAGGGAGCAGGGAAAGAGGAGGGAGGAAAAAGGAAGGAGGGGAAGAAAAATGGGATCAGGGAGTCAAAATTAAAATCACATCATACACAGTATGGAGGCAATACTTAAACAGAATACAAGATTTGAAACTTCAAAGGAATGGACCAAAATTAAATCCATATATAGGACACTGTAAAGAGTGGAGAGGCTGTTCATATATGATCACCCCAATCTTTTTTCTTGTTCATTTGAAAGGATCTGCAAGGATACAAAAGCTTCTACAAACAGACAGACTTATAAGGGAGAAAAATAGAGGAATGGATTTTTTCTTTTCTACATTTATCTCTTGGATTAAAGATATTAAGCAGATTAAACACATTTAAATCATTATTCATTCAAATCTTAATAGCATATCGTAATGAAGCTCTTACTTTCTGAGAAATGGCTTAAGGTTCTGTTGGCCATTTAGATTGTCAGGTTTTCCACTCTTGAGTCTATAAATCCATTCACTTTCTTCCTTTAACAATTCATTCACCCTGTCGCCACCATAACGCACTGGGGCCTGTAATCAATGCCCATAAATGTGAGACCTGCAGGATTACCACCGTGGTCTTACACAAAATGCAACCCCACTGGTGTGTCTATTTTTTATTTAAAATGTTCCTTACATGTTCCTGCATTCTCAGTTTAAGGGCTGTGGTAGTTCTTCCTATGTAGTGGATATTGCAAGGGCACCAGACAACATATACAACAAAGGTGGTATCACAATTTATAAACTGTCTGAGATCAAAGGATTTATGGCTACCTTGGTGTATAAATTCCTTCCAGTGTTGCAGTATTTACAAGAAATGCATCTCTGGCACTTAAACATACCCTTCGATTTCGTATCCAACCATATATCTTTATTGACTGCTGGCACAATTTTACTGTGCGTTAATTTGTCTTTAAGGCTCGAGCCACTGGAAAAAGTAATCCTGGGGCTGCAGCCCACAACATCCCTCAGATTACTATCTGTATGTAGTAAATGCCAATTTCGGTGCACAACATTGCCTAACTGGGCTGCCCAATTGTTATATTCTGTCACAAAAGTTATGGGACCTGTCTCTAATGTATTTTTCTCTCTGTTTGAATTCAATAATTCATCCCTTCTTCTCTCTAAGGCCCTTTTCCTACTTTTAGTTACTCTATCTAAAACATCATGTTTAGACAGGATGCAGAAACACAGAGAAACAAGTTGCTGAATTATGCTCGCAGTCTCACGCCAATAATAAATTTTAATACCATTTGCTACATTAGTGAGGTAGAGTTGGCAGCAGAGAAAAAAAAACAAAACAAAGCAAGTGTTTGACATTTAATTCTAAGTCTCTTTTATGCATTGCATGTAAGTTTTATTGCAAGAACTGGGGAAGAAAGTATCTGACCTGACTTACATAACTACTACCTGAACTGCCCTATTACTGCTAGACAATCAATCACTGTGAAAGAAGAAGTAGCAAATAGAATCAGACCAGAAATTAATTTTACAGAGTGCCTTTCATTCACAAAGTATCTCAAAGTGCTGTAATAGGAAATTAATTATATACTAGTAGCGCAGTGGCTGCATATACATGAATGAAACAGGCTTTATGAGCTCTACAACATCCTACACATATAGAAATGGACCATAGATATGGAACCTAGACAGAATGTTGGACTGCAGCAGGAGTCAAATGAAGGCAAGAATCACCTGGACTTAGTTCTAACAGTTAGAAACAATGGGCATGATTCTCAAAGGTCCTGGGGTTGCACAAGGGGCTTGCGTCCAAATGATTGGTGAAGTGCCCCTGTGCCAAGTGATGCTCTGAAGCACCACAAAGACAGGCTGCATCTACAACATGCAGCCTGTACTCTAACAGTGCTTGCACCACCCTTGCACCACACATTGTGCTGTGGCATAGTGCCAGGGCTTGCGGCATATGCAGGCTGCAAATCCCTGCATCGTATTTATAAAACTCCCCTGGTGGTGACATTTCTAAGTACCCTTAGAGCAGCACTGGCTGGTCTAAGGGTACTTAGAAATCTCACCACTGGGGGAGCTGACTTGGTAGTGGCAATGTGCCACGGTCCCCCCTCCCTGATGACCCTGATTATTGTTTCATTAAAAGATAATTAGCCCCTTTTTCCTAGTAGTCTAGTGGCCCCTCCACTCTGATCCCTGATCGGTGTTACATTAAATACTAAAATACATTTTTCCCTGGCAGCCTAGTGCCCCATGATCCCAATAACCCCCAAATTACTGTATTAACACCTGGTGGTCAAGTGGGCCTACCAGGCAGTCCCCTACCTCGCCCCCAACCCATAAGGGAGGTGGCATAGGCACAGCCCCACCTCTCACCACCACCATGACCAGACAACAACTGAGCTCTGAATGAGCCTGTACGGTATATAGTATGCACTCAGTGAACTGTCAATCACTGAGCATGTACTATATACAGTACATGCTCATTCAGAGCTCAGTTGATGGCTGGCCACGGTGGTGAGAGGTAGGCTGTGCCAGTCTCCGGTCCCTTATTGGTTGGGGGAGGGTGGTAGGGCATTCGCCAGGTGGCGGCCCACTTGACCACCAGGTGTTAATTGATACAGTAATTTTGGGCTCATCAGGATTGGTGTGGGGAAACACTAGACTACCAGGGGAAGCGGCACAATTTAATATTTAATGTAATACTGATTGGGATTGGGGATTGGGGTGGGGGGTCACTGGACTACTAGGGAAGAGGGGCTAATATTTTTATATTTAGCAGTGATCAGGGATCAGGGAAGGGGGACACTAGACTACCAGGGAAGAGGTGCTAATATTTTTTTTATTAAACAATGATCGGGGATCGGGGAGGAGGGGCCACCAGACCACCAGGGTTATTTTATATATTGTTACCAGTGATCGGGGGGGGGTGCTAGACAGGTGGGCTTATGCACATTTCTGCTGGCTTGTGGCAACCTGTCCTGGTGCGCCATCTGTTTGGTGCACTGCTAGGGTTGCCACAAGCCGTGGGACCTTGCCTCCAGGACCCTGGCCAATAGGGAATTGGGCCCAAGGTCCATGGCACATGGGTGATCGGAACAAGCTGCCTTTGGCGCAGCTTGCACGGAGTTTTGAGAATCAGGCCTAACAGATTCTAGGCAGATTCATTTAAGCAAGCAGTAAGACATTACAGGTGGGCTTTATGCTGAGATGACTGCCTTCCCAAAGGTGTAGTGAGGCTTTATGTTGCAGGCAGAGGGCCTTACAGCCCTCTGGAGGTTGGATATACATAGATACATAGATACATAGATAGTGTCGGCAGATAAGGGCCTATGGCCCACCCAGTATGCCCATTTGAAATTGTAAGTTCAGTTTATGTTTTCCTAGAAGTATGTTGACCCTTACCCGTGACCTCCAGAATTCCTTTATGTCTATCCCATGCATTCTTAAATCCCGTGATTGTTTCAGCCCCCACCACTTCCTCTGGCAGGGTGTTCCACTTGTCCACCACCCGTTCTGTGAAGAAATTCTTCCTCACGTTTCCTCTGAATTGTCCTTCCTCCAACTTCATCCCATGCCCTCTAGTCCTGGAACATCTTTTCACTTAAAATAGTGTATTCCTGCACCCTGTTCCTCCCTGTAAGATACTTGTATGTCTCTATCATATCCCTCTCCTTCCTTCCTCCAGGGAGTACATGTTCAGTTCCTTCAACCTGTCCTCGAGGACTTGTGATGCAATCCATGCACCATCTTTGTTGCCCTCCTCTGAACCTTCTCTACCCTGTCTATGTCCCTACGTAGGTAAGGTCTCCGGAACTGTACACTGTACTCCTGGTGGGGCCTCACTAGTGTCTTGTATAGTGGAATTTTGACCTCCCTTTTTCTGCTGGTGTTGCTCCTGCCTATGCATCCCAGCATCCTATTTGCTTTACCTGCTGCCTTGTCACACTGTTTCCTCTTCCTTGAGGTCATCAGAGATGATAACCCCAAGATCCTTTCCTGCTTGGTGCATGCTATATCCTCACCCCCAACTGATATATTGTGCCAGGGTTTTGTGCCCCATATGCATTATCTTGCTTCTTTGCATTGCATTTCAACTGTCAAACCCCTGACCATTCTTCAAGTTTCTGCAGGTCCCTTCTCATTCTGTCTACACCCTCTGGTGTGTCTACTCTGTTACAGAGCTTTGTGTCATCAGCGAACAGTGAAATTCTGCCTTCTAGGTCCTGTGCAATGTCACTGATGAAGATGTTGAATGGGATCGGTCCCAGCACTGATCCCTGTGGTACTCCACTGGTCACTCTTCCCTTTGTGGAGTGACAGCCATTTACCACCACCCTCTGTGTCTTGCCGCCCAGCCAGTTACCTACCAACCACACTGCTGTCCTGCCCACACCCATATTCCCCAGTTTGTGTAATAGTCTTCTATATGGCACAGTGTCAAAGGCCTTGCTGAAGTCCAGATAGGCCATGTCCACTGCCCTCCCCTGATACACCTCCCTAGTCACCCAGTCAAAAAATTCAACGAGGTTGGTCTGACATGACCTCCCCCTGGATATTGTGGCATAAGGTCTAATATGGACTTTCTTATTGCATTTACAAAATAGGTTTTATGTGGAAATATGTTTAGAATTAAAAAAATACATTTAATATTTCAAATGAGTAGTTTTCTATAAAAATAGTCCTGCTAGCGGACAGACATCAGGGGGTTCCATTGTGGTTGTAGTAGTATGCATACAGTGTAAGGTACATAAGGTGGTGCCTGCTGGTTTTTTTTCGTTCCTTCTCCCCTGCTCCACAGTATTTGTTTGAGAATTATAAGTTGTAACACTATTTGTCATTTTTTTCTTTTTAATTATTTATTTGTGGAGTGATTTGGGAGTCAGTGCAGACTGCTAAGAGGGGTGCACTGTGAGTATGAAAATGATCATAGTTTTGTGGCGTGGATGGCTGGAGTGAGTGAGCTGTGGCATGAGTGAGAGGTGTGTGCATGGTTCAGTTAATGGAGTGTAAAGAAACATTGAGACTGTTTTTTATGAATGGCTGGGGTAGGGCATTTTATTGTTGAGCTACTCAGGTGAGTGTTAAGACAATAGAGATGCACAGGTTACTCAGGAAGAGAAAAAGTAGAGAAACGAATGAACAGAGGCTGCCAAGTGAGTAAAAAAACAAAACAAAAACATGGTGGATATTTAAAAATGTAAGGTTTCAATGCTGCACGTGGATATGATTGGTATGTAAGCCGGCTGCCACCAGTACATTTTTTACTGGGCATTAGGCTGACATGTTGTGCCAGCGTGCTTTAGCCAATCACAAACCATGATTTTCTCAACCCATTTTATAATTCTGTTTATCGTCATATCAGTATTATCTTTTTTTTTCTCTAAACTACCCATATAGCTATTAGAATCTAACTCTACAGTAGAAACGCCATATTGCAGCAATACTCTGCTGACATGGTACAAATGTTAACCATATTTTTTTTATTAATTCTGTTACACCAGTAATAATCTTGAAAATGAGGACCTCATTTGTTAGCCTAGCACTGCAAACTGTAATAACTGACTAGTTGTGGACATAAATGGCGCAGTTTCCAAACAAAGCAATCTCAGATCCATCTGTCTGTATTTTCAAAGTTGATGTCCACCAAATTGGCAAACCATCCGGGCTCAATTTTAAGAACCAGAAATCTACACATGGGTGGCAAAAACCATGCCTAACGGGGGCTTCCCTTGTTCACCTGCAGGATTTGTCGCATGCGTGATACTTTCATATGCAAAGCCATTTTGTGTCCAGCTCTGTGATTTACAGCATCTTCCGGCTGTTTTTTATGCTCAGCTGCACCAAAATGCTATGCCTGGTATTAGCGGACAAAACATTCCTCCATGGCTGAGCCTGTCAGTGCGGAGATATTTTTTCTGTACCAGTGGGTTGTGGCAGAGGACTTATTCTCTGCACCATTGCTGGCCCTTTGAAAATCAGAACAAAACTAGGTAAGCTGGGTGCTCACAGAGCAAATATAGACAATGAATGAGAGGGCTGACACAGGAATCAAGTGAAACTCTTGTAATGTGCATTCAAAACTACATGACCTATGAGGGAGGTGAACAGGTCAGTGACCACAAGATGTCCCAGTGCTATGACCGTAGTCTTCATCATGGGCGGTGTCCTAGTGGTGATTAACCCCCTTAAATACCACCAGTCTAATTAATACAGCCATTCCTGATTAGGTGACTGCTTACATCATATTGTTGAGACTTAGGATTTTTTTGGGGGGGGTGGGGTGATGACAGTAACACAGTAGAATGTGAGTCCAAAATCCATTTACAAAAATCCATAAACATAAACAGTGACCATCTTTTATCTCTGTTCTAACTGGGCTCAGGGTAAGCTGATTCTCCCCGTCCATGTTTGGAATTATTGCTGTGGTAGGGAGATTGCAGCCCATCTGCCTCTACCTGTTATGGACTTCCACTTAAAATTTCTCAGAGGACTTATCCACAGTATTCACTGTTTATGTTTATGGATTGTTGTAAATTGATTTTGGACATTTTTGCATGACTGTATGGATTTTGTAGTTTCTTCTATGAATTAACATGAATTTCTATACATGTTTATGGATATAGACCATGGAGAAATTTGATTTGCTAACAGCCCTTCCCAGGCATGTTGTTTATTTAAGATATGCCATGGCAAAAAAACAAGTAGAGACAGGGGCAACACGAGGAAGAATTTTTTTCACAGAGAGGGCGGTGGACACATGGAACAGCCTTCCTGAGGAGGTTTGGGGTCAAAACAGTGAGGGAATTCAAGATTGCATGGGACAGACATAAGGCAATTATAGTGGGGTATAGGAGAAAGTAGACTGTTGGTTAACTTGACCCGCAGCTTATCCAATAGGTAGGAAATGGGCAGACTAGGTGGGCCAAATGGTCCATATCTGCCATCAAAGTCTATGTTTCTATGAGATATCCTTCTGCCACTCCTTCCAGCCACTTTTCAGTGCAACTGGTAAGATTTCAACACATCCTCAACCCGCACGAACAGCAAAGCCTAAAAGAACAGATTAATTATTCACTCTACCTCCTAACCCCGCTGCAGTCATGTCAGCAGTTTTTTAAATGTTTTTCTACACATAAAACCATATGTTCTAACAACATGAAGTCTTGCTGTATTCTGACATATGCAGTTAGCCCTAGCACTTGAATTGTTCTGGAGAGGAAAGGGTGAGAGCATAGAACGTTGAACTCGAGCTTGGTTTCAAACCTCTGTCTGCAGCACTTCAAAGTGTAACTGTCAGATTCTTTACTCCGCCTAACTGAACAGTCGCTCCAGAGTTTGTTCCTTCGCTTCAGTCGGTTTGGTCCAGAATCCGTCGGTTTTATCACCTATTTTGTCATTATTTGGTTTCAGATCCCTGTCTGCGGTACAGTAAGTGTTGTAGTGGACCATAGGGAAACATTATTGTGTTTTGTGTGAAATTGTAAAACCTCTGGATCTGTCCGTTAGGAAATGATTGTGTTAGGTTTTATTTATTTTTCTGTAGTGTGAAGTACCGTTCCTATTGGTTTTAAAAACGGTTTTACACGTTTTTCCATGACCCAAACATGGTTGGTAACTGATAGGAGAGTCTTACCTGGCAAAAAAGCTGTAAAGGGTAAGTTTTGTAGCCTGGCCATGTCTAACAAACCCAAGAAAAAAACCAGGCCCACTGGGTTTCAGCACTGTGGTGAGTGTGGGGAAGCCTTTGCTAAGGCAGACCCTTACATCACTTGTGTTTGTTGTCTGGGGTTTGACCATCTCGATTCAGTCTGCCAAATTTGTAAGAATTTCCCTAAAGCCACCCTAGAAAAGAGGTTGGGGGGCTTAGGGAAAGGGAGGCCGAAAAGTCCACTAATCCGGATGACCAGCCTGGTTCAGTTCCTACCGAACCTGAGGGGTGCCCGCTGACCTGGGCAATTCACCCTCGGGCAAGAGGAGATCTGACCCCGAGGGGTTGGTTCCAACAAAACGAAAAAGAAAATCAGCCGGTTTGGATCCAGAACCGCATACTCCAACCGCCGAAGAGATAGCCAGAGCGATTAACATAGTGGAATCGCTTCGTCTGGTTCCGTCCGATCTGGCGCCTCTCGGTAGGCACTCGGTTCAGTCGGATCCCCCGGTTCTGGAATACATTATGGATGAGTATTATGAACCGGAATGGGAAGGGGATGAAGAAGAAGATGATGATATCGGTGATGAAGATTAGGATGAGCCCACTGAACCGGACATCTCCCCAGACAGGCCTTCCAATGTTTCCCCTCCCAGGCTTTCTGAGTCCCCATCCCACTACTTGTTTCACAAGAAGGTGGTTGATACATCATGGAAATGATGGACATCCCAGAGTCCAAAAGGTTGTCTATTCCTATCCATAGATCCTTAGGGAAATAGACACATAAAATCTTACAAACTCCAAACTCTTTACCTCCTGTAGATAAAAGGATGGACAGAAGGTATATGCTTTCAGGCTCTGGCACAGAGTTTTTGTACCAACAATGTAGCCATGTTGGGGTAGTGCAGCCTGCAGCCTGTGACAAGGCTAATATACCCTGGCTTCACCCCCCCCAGATAAAGACTTCTAGGAAGGTAGGAAGGTTGATGCTATGGCCAAGAAACAGTACTTGACATCATCCTTGGGACTCAGGCAGGCTAATATGGCCTACACAGCCAGATACCAGATGTTCAGATGGGATACTGTCCTGGAGCTGGCTAAACAGGCCTCCCCAGCTAGCCAAGGAGCTGGAAGAGGTGGCTGCTGATGGGATTGAGGCATCCAAAATGCAATTCCATGCTGCTGTGGACTCAAATGATGTGGCATCACGAGTTATGGCTACATCTTTGTCTCTTAGGAGGTTGGCTTGGCTCAGATGTACTAGCCTTTCACAGGACACTCAGGCTAAGGCTATGGATTCCCTTGTGGTGGGTAATTCTCTGTTTGGGGAGCAGACAGAGAATTACATGAAGAAAATGGATGCACACTGGACCACTTACAGGAGTGCACAGGCCAAGGAAAGGCAGGCAACTCTCAGAAGCAGCACGCTATGGGCAGGGTAGGCCTTTCACAGGCCTTTCTGCTGCACAGGCCTCCTCTTCTTTTCACAGAGGGGTCTTTAGAGGAGAGGCAAGGGGATGAGCAGGGCTCCATCCTCCTCCCAGCCTAAGGCTCCTGCCAAGCAGACACCCTGAGGTGTCAGCCCTGGTTGACTCCCCAACTCCAGTAGGCTGGCTTACTACTTCCAGGCCTGGAAGTCTGTTACCTCAGACAGGTGTGTCCTGGAGGTAGTAAGCCTGGGGCTGGCCCTCGGTTTTGAAAAATTCCCAAAACTGAGGGCCAGATCCTTTCCACCTGCAAATCTTTCCGAGACCGCTGCTTTAGAAGCAGAGGTTTCCTCTTTACTAGTCCTCAGGGTTGTGGAGAAAGTTCCTACTCAGCACAAGGGCAAAGGTCTGTATTCCAGATATTTCCTTACCCCAAAAAAGACAGAGGAGTGACGGCCCATCCTAGACCCCAGATACCTAAACAAACACATACTCAAACCAAAGTTCAAGATGGTGACTCTGGGAGTAATTCTTCCCTCTCTAAGGCCAGGAGATTGGCTAGCTTCCCTGGACCTCAAGGATGCCTACTTTCACATCCCTATCAGGTGCTCCCACAGAAAGTACCTCAGGTTTGAGTTGCCTTCAGGTCATTATCAGTTCAGAGCAATGCCCTTCGGCCTAACATCAGCTCCAAGGGTGTTCACAAAGTGCCTAGCAGTAGTAGTGGTCTTCCTCAGAGACAGGGGATCTTCCATAGTTCCATACCTGGATGACTGGCTCATTGTAGGGCAGTCTCCAGAACAGGTCAAGTTACATCTACAAGTTACTCAACAGCTGCTCACTTCTAGGTTTTCTTCTCAACCTACCAAAGTCTGTTCTCTAACTAGTACAACTTCTCACCTTCATAGGGGTAGAGTTGGATACTGTGCAGGCAAAAGCTTTCTTCCCTTGATAAGGGTGAAGGCCCTTACAGATCTTGCTTCCTCTTTCTGCCTTCTGGTGTTCCTACCAGCAAGACATTTTCTTCCGCCTCCTGAGCCACATGGCAGCTTCCACTGCAGTGGTACAGGAGCCAGATTCCAAATGAGGGACATTCAGTTCCATCTGAGGTCTTTTGGTCCCAGAAAAAGATCCTAACCAAATTTCATTTTATTTTTATTTTATTGAATTCTCAGATTACAATCTGTGAGCTACCAGCTCATTTACAAAGGTTCCATGTCAGGAAGAAAATACAAATGTACAAGCGTAAAGCACAGTTTAACAATGAACATAAGACAGAAGTCAAAAGCACTAGGACTTAACAGAGGACCTGGGGATAGGATGTGAAACTTGACACACAGACAGAGTCATGGCTGAAGCAGAGGTAAAAACAAGAGTGGGGGGAAGGTAATTGAGTGAAAAGGGGAGGTGGAGTAAAAATAGGTTTACTGCAAGGGGGAACTCTGGCTCGCCTTGTTAGTAGGGCGTAGGGGGGAGGAAAGGAGAGGGTGAAGAAAACAGGAAGGGGCGTTGGCCCCAAGGGAAAAGAGGGGGAAGGGTGGGACTAGGACAGGGGGCAGGGGAGGGGAAAGGTAAGTTGGGGAAGGTGAGGTGGAGTTGTGGGGAGGGGCGGAATGGGTGAGTAGCATAAGTGCACATTTGGTCTGTAGATCAAACCATTTGATTCCAGTGACTCAGACTCTAGTCCAAGCTCTCCAGTGGTGGTTGGATCAGGACAATCTCAGGCAAGGCGTCCCTTTCATCAGTCAGACTCATTCAGTAGTACTAACCACAGATGCCTCTCTCCTGGGCTGGGGAGCCCACTTAGGAGCCCTCACAGCACAAGGTGTGTGGTCATCTCAGGAGTCTATACTTCATATCAATCTTCTGGAACTCAGGGCAGTATTACTGGCTCTCCAAGCTTTCTCAGACTCAGTAAAGAATGAAGTAGTTCAGGTCAGAACAGACAACACCACCACCATGTGGTACATCAACAAGCAGGGAGGCACTTGGTCTATGGCCTTGTGCATGGAAGCCATGAAAATATGGTCTCTGACTTATTCCCTGCAAGCATCCCTAGCAGCAGTCCATCTACCTGGGAAGGACAATGTGTTAGCAGATGCCCTGAGCAAGATCTCTCAGGGCTATCAGTAGTGGTCCGTGACCCTTCATATTAAAAGTAGTCTTCTCCAGGTGGGGCACTCCAGATATAGATCTCATTGCAGCCCCAGACAATCATCAACTTCCTTTCTTCTGTTTCAGACCTCCAGTCATGGGCACAGTTCCCCTGGATGCTCTGTTCGGATTGGGGGAAATTCCTTTATGCCTTCCCCTTTCCCCTGTTATTCAAGGTCCTGGTCAAGATCAGGTCACAACTGCAAGGTGATCCTGATTGCACCAGACTGGGCCAGACAGCCTGGTATCCCCTGTTGATGTCTCTAGCAGTCCATCTTCCCCTCTCTCTTCCCAAGAGGCACAATCTGTTAACCTCCTCTCAGGGAAGAATCTGGTAAACCAACTTTCAGTCTCTCAACCTCAAGGCCTGGCTTTTGAAGAGTTAGAGTATGCAGGTCTGCACCTGTCTCTGGGGGTGCTGGATATTCTCAAAGCCTCTCAAAAACCTACCACCAGAAAAACTTATAATTCAAAATGGAAGAGATTCAGCATTTGGTGTTCCAGTAAGGATGTATTACCTGATACTGGTGATCTGGCTACAGTTCTGGATTACATGGTTCACCTTAATGGCCTAGGCCTCAGGCCAGCCACTTTAAAAGTTCATTTAGCAGCTGTATCTACATTCCCGTCAGCAGGGAAAGCTCTCTCTTTGGCATCTCATCCTGTCTTCTGTAAATTCTTTAAAGGTTTGGTTCATGCCACCCCCTTAGGGACCCTACCCCTACTTGGGATCTTAATGTTTGCATTGCTCAGCTCATGAACCCCTTTTGAGCCCTTGGCTTCAGCAGAACTCAAGTATTTGACCTGGAAAACTGTGTTCCTGGTAGCTATCACTTCTGCCAGGCGTATTAGTGAATTACAAGCTCTGTCAGTGGAGCCAGATTTGATCTCATTCCATAGAGATAAAGTGGTCCTTAAAACCAATAGGAGGTTCTTACCCAAAGTGGTCTCAGATTTTCATCTGAACCAGTCCATGTCTCTTCCTGTGTTCTTCACTGATCATTTTTCTTCAGAGAGAAAGATGATCCATAGTTTTGATGTTAATAGGGCACTTAGCTACTACATTGAGCATACTAAGGCACTTAGGCATGAATGTCCCCAATTGTTTCTCACTTATGGTGAAGTGAAAAGGTGAGCCAGCTACTGAGAGAACTACTGCCAGGTGGATTGTCTCTTGTATTCAATTCAGCTATGAAAAGTTGGTAAGATACCTCCCTCAGGCCTGAGGGCTCATTTGACTAGGGGTACAGCTGCTTCCTTGGCTGCTGCCAGGGATCTACCTTTACTAGAGATATGCAAAGCAGCCACTTGGAAAACTGTCCATACTTTCACCAAGCATTACTCTCTGGATATCCAGGCTAGGAGTGATGCTCGGCTTGGAACAGCAGTACTGCAGAGCCTATTCCCAAAATAGGTTCTGTACCCTCCATGGCGGTACTGCTTGGTAGTTCAGATATAGTCCAGTACAGCAAGATTTCATGTTATTTGAAGAAAAATTACTCACCTTAGTAACTGTGTTTCTTCTGATGGAGTCTTGCTGTATTCTGACCTCCCTCCCTGCCTTCTCTCTCAGAACCTGTTTTGGGAGTGGGCTGGCAGGTACAGTGTTGCACCTCAGGGGTGTACTTGGCACTCCTCCTTTCTAGAAAGGGGGAGTGGGTTATTGTTATGTTGTTTCTGGTAGCTATATGTTGGTTCACTGTCTGGTTATTATTTTGGGTTCTCGACTTGAGTCTTTTGGGGAACCAAAACATTTGTTGCCTGTTGGCTATGTCCTTTTACAGTTTCCACTTTAAAGAAGTTTAATTAGTTAGTAATAGCTCATAAGAATCTCACAGTTACACTTTGAAGTGCTGCAGACAGAGGTTTGAAACCAAGCTCGAGCTCAACGTTCTATGCTCTCTGCATAGAGTTAACCCTTTCCTCTCCAGAGCAGTTCAAGTGCTGGGGCTAACTGCATATGTCAGAATACAGCAAGACTCCATTAGAAGAAACACAATTACTAAGGTGAGTCATTTTTTCTTCACCACCACCTTCCACATCCTGCTCCCCGGTCAGCTATCAGACTCTATAAGTCCCGCCTCCACCAAAGACGACATTACTTTTGTTTTTTCAGCACATGACAACCAGATCTTCCCTATGCCATCCTCACCCTAGTCTCCTAGCTAAAAACCACAGTCCTTTACCAGTGGTTAGCTCATTTAAACTCTTACATGTACAGGTTCACACATTCCGCTGCACAGAAATTACAGAAACAGCACTTTTCTCCCTTCAAAGCTGCGAAATAAAAATGCAGCTCCAAACAGACGTGAAGCGATGGACCACCTTAGAGCGTGAGGAAGCTCTGTGGCAGCTTGGCATGAGGGTAAAACAGTCGCCATACACTTCATGCTGGCAACAACAAATAAAACTGTCGAAAGAAACAAAAACCAAAAACCAAGGAGAAAAAGTACAACTGCTAGCCATAAACCTGCAAACACATTGCCATGTGCAATTTTCATGCATTTTGTTATTTTGCCCAACCCAAAAGTAATCCAAGCTAGGAACTATTTTTTTCTTGTGGAGGAATAGCTTCAGTACATTTCTATTTTTTTTTCCTTGAAAATTAATTTTATTTGTGCTCTCTTCATTTTTTTCAAACAGATACCTATCTATAGTGCAATAACACACTCTGGGGTGTGTTTTATTCTGGATGAACGTGCCCAGGGGCAGCAAGGCACTTGGCCTGCAGCCTCATGCCTCACTGTGCCCCCCTAGGCGTACATTTATCCAGAATAAACCACTCCCCATCATGTGTTATTGCTTACTTATTTTATGTTTACTTGTAATCTGAATTTGCATTGTACTATGTGTTACTGTCAACCCCCCACTGAACACCTAGGTCTCAGCAATATGATGTAAGCAGTCACCTAATCAGTCACAGTTACATTAATCAGACTGGTGGTATTTTATGGGGTTGCATTTAATCACCACTAGACACTGCAACCTGATAAAGGCTACAGTCAAACTGCCAGGGCATCTTGTGGTCACTGACCTGTTCACTTGCCTTACATGCTGTGTAGCTTTGAATACACATTAGAAGAAGATTTCACCTAATTCCTGTGTCAGTGCTCTCATTCATTGACTACATCTGCTCTGTGAGTACCCAGTTTACCTAGTTTTGTTCCCTTTAGCTTGGGGAGTTAGTAGCTCCTGCCTGGCACAGGATTCCATCTCTGCCTGAGCACACCTGTTTCCTTGATTCCATTGAAAATCAGACCCCTGAACTTTGGATGTATTTGGTTCCCTCAAACAGCTGTATGGTCATCAAAAAATGATGCAAAGTCTGATTGGTATAGTTATTAGACCAGAAAGCATGGCTGTTTGTGTTGCAAAAAGATGGTAATCTTTGAAAATCGGGAGGGCAGAAATGGCTGGATTAGATCAGAATACAAATGTAGTTGCATCTTGCATGTGTTAGGATTGTGATTTTTTGATTTGTATACATCAGATTCCAATCCTAAATTTAAGGATTTTCAGATCTAGTAGACAAAACTCCTAATACTACCAATAGGATTCTGATCAGATTCTGATTGATTCAAAATTCTGAAATCTGAAATACGCAGATGAAATTGAAATTTGAAGTACTCAGATTGGAATTAGATTTAGACTAGGGTGATCCAAAAATTCAAAAAGCGGATCAATGGATTTGGTTGCAAAATATCTGATCACCCTACATCTAACCATTTTCAAAATCCAGGCCAAAGAATGTTGCTTCCTGATAGTACAAGCCTTTCAGAAATGTTCCTCCAAATACAGAAGCTTTTTTAGGCACAGACTGTCATGGTCAAGCAGAAAACTGAATCCTTTGTTAATTTTTGCAATTTAACTCTGGCCAGGGTACCATAATCATTACCTATTCTTTCAAAAAATAGCCACAGGATTTCAATTTCCACTTGGACAAACACCAGAAAAAGGCAGGCAGAACCTCCTTTAATTTATTTAAAATTGGTGACTTGGATAAACACACTGAGCTGAAGATCATTTCAAGGTAAGACCTGGGGGGATGGGGAACAGGACACATAATACAGAAACATATCATCCAGGAAGGGGAGTGGAAAAGGATTTTGTCTCTTGACTATTAGTAGTATCATAGTAGTTTTTATCACTATAACCAAAGTAATTTTTGTTCTTTATTTCCAGTGGTGAAATTCCATTTGAAACTCTGGCCCAATTCACTGAGGTTGACAAGCCCAGTGTCATCTGCAGTGTTTGGCACAGCTTTATCAAAGCCATTTGGCACAATGCAGCCCAATTCACAAAGGGCTGGTACAGTTGACAGTTTCACCACTTTATGGCAGTTTTTCGCCAAATCTTTGGCACAAGTCCCATAATATTGGTCCCCAATGGAATGGTGCAAAAGTTAAACCAGGGGAGATGGTCTAACTTGTTGCATTTGGTGCAAGGGAGTTGCAGCAGGGTTTGCAGCAGGCATTGTTCCTGAAATCGCACTTTTGCTGCAAGGTTTGATGCAAGTCACCTTGAGTGAAATCCTCTTCCACAGGTCCTTTGCACTGATCAAAATGCTTTGTGAATCAGGCCCTCTGCATATAAAATTGGGAGTTTGGAATTATGTAAACAATACACCACAACAGGATGGGCTATAATCTCATAATCAAATATTCTGAGAACAAGTGAATGAGGAAGGAGGACAGAGGCACTATGGATGCAGCTTCTGGACTCAAGGTAGAAAGCTGAGGCTGGGGATGGTGTACAGACCACCAGCCCAATCAGTAGAACTGGACAGGAGTTAGTGAAGAGCAAATAAGGAGGGTGTGTAGAATAGGGAGTGTTGTGATTGTGGGGATTTCAATCTGCTGGGGTAGATTGAGCACCCTGCCACCTACAGTGCCAGGGAGCAGGTGCTCCTGGATGCGATCCAGGATGATCTCCTGACACAGCTGGTCAGTGGGCCAACATGACTTGGTAACACGCTGGACTTGGTGCTGTCAAATGGGAGGCAGTGAGGAAATATGGGTGGAAGATCCATTAACTAGTAGTGTCCACCAAGCAGTGTGGTTCACTCTCGTTGGGCAGGAAGTCTAGAGGCACAGTAACAAGGTGGTGTATTTTAGGAGGTGGACTTTGGGAGGATAAGAGAAATCTGCAAGGAGACTTCAGGGCATTAGGAAGATGGATGCACAGCAAAAGTGGGAAATTATTAAAACTGGCTAACAGAGGCTACAAAAGTTTGCACCAGGACTAGGAGCAAGAAGTGCAGAGCCAGAAAACCATGCTGACTGAATAGAGAAGTTTTGGAGGTGGCAAGGGCTAAAGAGTTGCGTGCATGGAAGTTCAGGAGAATGAGGAATGAGGAGGACAGGGAGACTTATGTGAGTTGGTCCAAGATGACCAAGTGAGTAGAGTAGCCAAGGCTTCCAGGGAGCTAAGGTTAGCGAGGGTATCAAGGGAAGGAGAAGGACTTTTTAGATATGTCAGAAAAGAGGAAGTGCAGAGACCATATAGTGAAGATAAAGTGGTTAGGGAGTGGGTGGAAAAGGGAGAGGAACAAGCGAAGTACCAAATGAATACTTTGCTCCATTTTCATGAAGGAGAAATATGGTCCACTACCACCATGGACTGGAGGATGGAGGTGGGGAGGAGGAGATGATGGATGGAATAATCAAGGGGAGTACAGTATGAGTGTCTAGGGCATTAAGGGTGGACAAGGCAACCAGGTCCTGATGGCATCCTCCCAGGACGCTGAGGGAGATGGCAGAGGTGTTGGCGGAGCCACTGGCAGACTTGTTCAGCACCTCCCTGGACATGGGATAGGTGCCTCAGGACTGAGGGTGGCCCGTGTGGTGCCCATACACGAGTGACCAAAGGGATGTTCCAGTAAATTATCAGCCTGTCAGTCTCACTCTATAGTGGATAAACTTATGGAGATGATACTGAAGAAGAGGCAGGTGTCATTTAGGGAACATTTTGAAGGGAAGGGGAAATAAGGAGAGGATGGGGAAAGAGGGAGGGTATAGGATGGGAGGGGTTTAGAGGAGAAAGGGAAAGAAGGAGGGGAAACAAGGAAAGGAACAAGGGAAGGAAAGGGAGGAGGGAAAAGAGGGGGGAAGGGAAAAAGAGAAGGAGGGAAGAAATTGAAGAAAAGGAACAAATAAAAAAGGGGGGGGGGAGCCAGGGAGTCAAAAATGAAAATCACATCATACACAGTAAGGAGGCAATACTTAAACAGAATACAAGATTTGAAACTTCAAAGGAATGGACCAAAATTAAATCCATATATAGGACACTGGAAAGAGTGGAGAGGCTGTTCATATATGATCACCCCACATCTTTTCTTGTTCATTTGAAAGGGATCTGCAAGGATACAAAAGCTTTCACAAACAGACAGACCTATAAGGGAGAAAATAGAGGAATGGATTTTTTCTTTTCTACATTTATCTCTTGGATTAAAGATATTAAGAAGATTAAGCACATTTAAATCATTATTCATTCAAATCTTAATAGCATATCGTAATGAAGCCTTTACTTTCTGAGAAATGGCTTAAGGTTCCATTGGCCATTTAGATTGTCAGGTTTTCCACTCGAGTCTATAAATCCATTCACTTTCTTCCTTTAACAATTCATTCACCCTGTCGCCACCATAACGCATTGGGGCCTGGCAATCAATGCCCATAAATGTGAGACCTGCAGGATTACCACCGTGGTCTTGCACAAAATGCAACCCCACTGGTGTGTCTATTTTTTATTTAAAATGTTCCTTACATGTTCCTGCATTCTCAGTTTAAGGGCTGTGGTAGTTCTTCCTATGTAGTGGATATTGCAAGGGCACCAGACAACATATACAACAAAGGTGGTATCACAATTTATAAACTCTCTGAGATCAAAGGATTTATGGCTACCTTGGTGTATAAATTCCCTTCCAGTGTTGCAGTATTTACAAGAAATGCATCTCTGGCACTTAAACATACCCTTCGGTTTCGTATCCAACCATATATCTTTATTGACTGCTGGCACAATTTTACTGTGTGTTAATTTGTCTTTAAGGCTCGAGCCCCTGGAAAAAGTAATCCTGGGGCTGCAGCCCACAACATCCCTCAGATTACTATCTGTATGTAGTAAATGCCAATTTTGGTGCACCACATTGCCTAACTGGGCTGCCCAATTGTTATATTCTGTCACAAAAGTTATGGACCTGTCTCTAATGTATTTTCTCTCTGTTTGAATTCAATAATTCATCCCTTCTTCTCTAAGACCTTTTCCTACTTTTTAGTTACTCTATCTAAAACATCATGTTTAGACAGGATGCAGAAACACAGAGAAACAAGTTGCTGAATTATGCTCGCAGTCTCACGCCAATAATAAATTTTAATACCATTTGCTACATTAGTGAGGTAGAGTTGGCAGCAGAGAAAAAAAAACAAAACAAAGCAAGTGTTTGACATTTAATTCTAAGTCTCTTTTATGCATTGCATGTAAGTTTTATTGCAAGAACTGGGGAAGAAAGTATCTGACCTGACTTACATAACTACTACCTGAACTGCCCTCTTACTGCTAGACAATCAATCACTGTGAAAGAAGAAGTAGCAAATAGAATCAGACCAGAAATAAATTTTACAGAGTGCCTTTCATTTACAAAGTATCTCAAAGTGCTGTAATAGGAAATGAATTATATACTAGTAGCACAGTGGCTGCATATACATGAATGAAGACAGGCTTTATGAGCTCTACAACATCCTACACATATAGAAATGGACCAAAGATATGGAACCTAGACAGAATGTTGGACTGCAGCAGGAGTCAAATGAAGGCAAGAATCACCTGGACTTAGTTCTAACAGTTAGAAACAATGGGCATGATTCTCAAAGGTCCTGGGGTTGCACAAGGGGCTTGCGTCCAAATGACTGGTGTGAAGTGCCCCTTGTGCCAAGTGATGCCCTGAGAGCAATTCACAAAGACAGGCTGCATCTACTACATGCAGCCTGCACCTAACAGTGCTTGCACCACCCTTGCACCACACATTGTGCTGTGGCATAGTGCCAGGGGCTTGTGGCAGATGCAGGCTACCAAATCCCCTGCATCGTAATTTATGAAACTCCCCTGGTGGTGACATTTCTAAGTACCCTTAGAGCAGCATTGGCTGGTCTAAGGGTACTTAGAAATTTCACCGCTGGGGGAGCTGACCTGGTAGTGGCAATGTGCCACGGTCCCCCCTCCCCGATGACCCTGATTATTGTTTCATTAAAAGATAATTAGCCTTTTTCCTAGTAGTCTCAGTGGCCCCCACCTCTGATCCCTGATCGGTGTTACATTAAATACTAAAATACATTTTTCCCTGGTAGCCTAGTGCTCCTCGATCCAATAACCCCAAATTCATTGTATTAACACCTGGTGGTCAAGTGGGCCTCACCAGGCAGTCCCCTACTACTCGCTCCCCAACCCATAAGGGAGGTGGCAGACAGGCACAGCCCACTCACCACTAATTACGGTTGGTGACAACAACTGAGCTCTGAATGAGCGGCGGTATATAGTACGCACTCAGTGAACTGTTCAATCACTGAGCATGTACTATATACAGTACATGCTCATTCTGAGCTCAGTTGATGGCTGGCCACTGTGGTGAGAGGTAGGCTGTGCCAGTCTCCGGTCCCTATGGGTTGGGGGAGGGGTGGTGGGCACTGCCAGGTGATGCCCACTTGACCACCAGGTGTTAATTGATACAGTAATTTTGGGGCTCATCAGGATTGGTGTGTGGAAACACTAGACTACCAGGGGAAGCTGCAATTTAATATTTAATGTAATACTGATTGGGGATTGGGGATTGGGGTGGGGGGTCACTGGACTACTAGGGAAGAGGGGCTAATATTTTTATATTTAGCAGTGATCAGGGATCAGGGAAGGGGGACACTAGACTACCAGGGAAGAGGTGCTAATATTTTTTATTAAACAATGATCGGGATCGGGAGAGGGGCCACCAGACCACCAGGTTATTTTATATATTGTTACCAGTGATCGGGGTGTTAGACAGGTGCTTATGCACTATTTTTCTGCAGGCTTGTGGCTAACCTGTCCTGGTGCGCCATCTGTTTGGTGCACTGCTAGGGTTGCCACAAGCCGTGACCTTGCCTCCAGGACCCTGGCCAATAGGGAATTGGGCCCAAGGTCCATGGCACATGGGTGATCGGAACAAGCTGCCTTTGGCGCAGCTTGCACGGAGTTTTGAGAATCAGGCCTAACAGATTCTAGGCAGATTCATTTAAGCAAGCAGTAAGACATTACAGGGTGGGCTTTATGCTGAGATGACTGCCTTCCCAAAGGTGTAGTGAGGCTTTATGTTGCAGGCAGAGGGCCTTACAGCCTCTGGAGGTTGGATATACATAGATACATAGATACATAGATAGTGTCGGCAGATAAGGGCCTATGGCCCACCCAGTATGCCCATTTGAAATTGTAAGTTCAGTTTATGTTTTCCTAGAAGTATGTTGACCCTTACCCGTGACCTCCAGAATTCCTTTATGTCTATCCCATGCATTCTTAAATCCCGTGATTGTTTCAGCCCCCACCACTTCCTCTGGCAGGGTGTTCCACTTGTCCACCACCCGCTCTGTGAAGAAATTCTTCCTCACGCTTCTCTGAATTGTCCTTCCTCCAACTTCATCCCATGCCCTAGTCCTGGAACATCTTTTCACTTAAAATAGTGTATTCCTGCACCCTGTTCCTCCCTGTAAGATACTTGTATGTCTCTATCATATCCCCTCTCTCCTTCCTCTCCTCCAGGGAGTACATGTTCAGTTCCTTCAACCTGTCCTCGTAGGACTTGTGATGCAATCCATGCACCATCTTTGTTGCCCTCCTCTGAACCTTCTCTACCCTGTCTATGTCCCTACGTAGGTAAGGTCTCCGGAACTGTACACTGTACTCCTGGTGGGGCCTCACTAGTGTCTTGTATAGTGGAATTTTGACCTCCTTTTTCTGCTGGTGTTGTTCCTGCCTATGCATCCCAGCATCCTATTTGCTTTACCTGCTGCCTTGTCACACTGTTCCTTCCTTCCTTGAGGTCATCAGAGATGATAACCCCAAGATCCTTTCCTGCTTGGTGCATGCTATATCCTCACCCCAACTGATATATTGTGCCAGGGTTTTTGTGCCCCATATGCATTATCTTGCACTCTTTGCATTGCATTTCAACTGTCAAACCCCTGACCATTCTTCAAGTTTCTGCAGGTCCTTCTCATTCTGTCTACACCCTCTGGTGTGTCTACTCTGTTACAGAGCTTTGTGTCATCAGCGAACAGTGAAATTCTGCCTTCTAGGTCCTGTGCAATGTCACTGATGAAGATGTTGAATGGGATCGGTCCCAGCACTGATCCCTGTGGTACTCCACTGGTCACTCTTCCCTTTGTGGAGTGACAGCCATTTACCACCACCCTCTGTGTCTTGCCGCCCAGCCAGTTACCTACCCACCACACTGCTGTCCTGCCCACACCCATATTCCCCAGTTTGTGTAATAGTCTTCTATATGGCACAGTGTCAAAGGCCTTGCTGAAGTCCAGATAGGCCATGTCCACTGCCCTCCCCTGATACACCTCCCTAGTCACCCAGTCAAAAAATTCAACGAGGTTGGTCTGACATGACCTCCCTGGATATTGTGGCATAAGGTCTAATATGGACTTTCTTATTGCATTTACAAAATAGGTTTTATGTGGAAATATGTTTAGAATTAAAAAATACATTTAATATTTCAAATGAGTAGTTTTCTATAAAATAGTCCTGCTACGGACAGACATCAAGGGGTTCCATTGTGGTTGTAGTAGTATGCATACAGTGTAAGGTACATAAGGTGGTGCCTGCTGGTTTTTTTTCGTTCCTTTCCCTGCTCCACAGTATTTGTTTGAGAATTATAAGTTGTAACACTATTTGTCATTTTTTTCTTTTTAATTATTTATTTGTGGAGTGATTTGGGAGTCAGTGCAGACTGCTAAGAGGGGTGCACTGTGAGTATGAAAATGATCATAGTTTTGTGGCGTGGATGGCTGAGTGAGTGAGTCAGGCATGAGTGAGAGGTGTGTGCATGGTTCAGTTAATGGAGTGTAAAGAAACATTGAGACTGTTTTTTTATGAATGGCTGGGGTAGGGCATTTTTATTGTTGGAGCTACTCAGGTGAGTGTTAAGACAATGAGAGATGCACAGGTTACTCAGGAAGAGAAAAAAGTAGAGAAACGAAATGAACAGAGGCTGCCAAGTGAGTAAAAAAACAAAACAAAAACATGGTGGATATTTAAAATGTAAGGTTTCAATGCTGCACGTGGATATGATTGGTATGTAGTCGCTGCCACCAGTACATATTTTTTACTGGGCATTAGGCTGACATGTTGTGCCAGCGTGCTTTAGCCAATCACAAACCATGATTTTCTCAACCCATTTTATAATTCTGTTTATCGTCATATCAGTATTATCTTTTTTTTTCTCTAAACTACCCATATAGCTATTAGAATCTAACTCTACAGTAGAAACGCCAATATTGCAGCAATACTCTGCTGACATGGTACAAATGTTAACCATATTTTTTTTTATTAATTCTGTTACACCAGTAATAATCTTGAAAATGAGGACCTCATTTGTTAGCCTAGCACTGCAAACTGTAATAACTGACTAGTTGTGGACATAAATGGCGACGGTTTCCAACAAAGCAATCTCAGATCCATCTGTCTGTATTTTCAAAGTTGGATGTCCGACCAAATTGGCAAACCATCCGGGGCTCAATTTTAAGAACCAGAAATCTACACATGGGTGGCAAAAACCATGCCTAACGGGGGCTTCCCTTGTTCACCTGCAGGATTTGTCGCATGCGTGATACTTTCATATGCAAAGCCATTTTGTGTCCAGCTCTGTGATTTACAGCATCTTCCGGCTGTTTTTTATGCTCAGCTGCACCAAAATGCTATGCCTGGTATTAGCGGACAAAACATTCCTCCATGGCTGAGCCTGTCAGTGCGGAGATATTTTTTCTGTACCAGTGGGTTGTGGCAGAGGACTTATTCTCTGCACCATTGCTGGCCCTTTGAAAATCAGAACAAAACTAGGTAAGCTGGGTGCTCACAGAGCAAATATAGACAATGAATGAGAGGGCTGACACAGGAATCAAGTGAAAACTTCTTGTAATGTGCATTCAAAACTACATGACCTATGAGGGAGGTGAACAGGTCAGTGACCACAAGATGTCCCAGTGCTATGACCGTAGTCTTCATCATGGGGCGGTGTCCTAGTGGTGATTAACCCCCCCTTAAATACCACCAGTCTAATTAATACAGCCATTCCTGATTAGGTGACTGCTTACATCATATTGCTGAGACTTAGGATTTTTTTGGGGGGTGGGGGTTGGGGTGACAGTAACACACAGTAGAATGTGAGTCCAAAATCCATTTACAAAAATCCATAAACATAAACAGTGACCATCTTTTATCTCTGTTCTAACTGGGCTCAGGGTAAGCTGATTCTCCCCCGGTCCATGTTTGGAATTATTGCTGTAAGTAGGGAGATTGCAGCCCATCTGCCTCTACCTGTTATGGACTTCCACTTAAAATTTCTCAGAGGACTTATCCACAGTATTCACTGTTTATGTTTATGGATTGTTGTAAATTGATTTTGGACATTTTTGCATGACTGTATGGATTTTGTAGTTTCTTCTATGAATTAACATGAATTTCTATACATGTTTATGGATATAGACCATGGAGAAATTTGATTTGCTAACAGCCCTTCCCAGGCATGTTGTTTATTTAAGATATGCCATGGCAAAAAAACAAGTAGAGACAGGGGCAACACGAGGAAGAATTTTTTTCACAGAGAGGGCGGTGGACACATGGAACAGCCTTCCTGAGGAGGTTGTGGGGTCAAAAACAGTGAGGGAATTCAAGATTGCATGGGACAGACATAAGGCAATTATAGTGGGGTATAGGAGAAAGTAGACTGTTGGTTAACTTGGACCTGCAGCTTATCCAATAGGTAGGGAAATGGGCAGACTAGGTGGGCCAAATGGTCCATATCTGCCATCAAAGTCTATGTTTCTATGAGATATCCTTCTGCCACCCTTCCAGCCACTTTTCAGTGCAACTGGTAAGATTTCAACACATCCTCAACCCGCACGAACAGCAAAGCCTAAAAGAACAGATTAATTATTCACTCTACCTCCTAACCCCGCTGCAGTCATGTCAGCAGTTTTTTAAATGTTTTTCTACACATAAAACCATATGTTCTAACAACATGAAGTCTTGCTGTATTCTGACATATGCAGTTAGCCCTAGCACTTGAATTGTTCTGGAGAGGAAAGGGTGAGAGCATAGAACGTTGAACTCGAGCTTGGTTTCAAACCTCTGTCTGCAGCACTTCAAAGTGTAACTGTCAGATTCTTTACTCCGCTTAACTGGAACAGTCGCCTCCAGAGTTTGTTCCTTCGCTCAGTCGGTTTGGTCCAGAATCCGTCGGTTTTATCACCTATTTTGTCATTATTTGGTTTCAGATCCCTGTTCATGTACAGTAAGTGTTGTAGGTAGGACCATAGGGAAACATTATTGTGTTTTGTGGAAATTGTAAAACCTCTGGATCTGTCCGTTAGGAAATGATTGTGTTAGGGTTTTTATTTATTTTTTCTGTAGTGTGAAGTACCGGTTCCTATTGGTTTTAAAAAAACGCGGTTTTACACGTTTTTTTCCATGACCCGCAACATGGTTGGTAACTGATAGGAGAGTCTTACCTGGCAAAAAAAAGCTGTAAAGGGTAAGTTTTGTAGCCTGGCCATGTCTAACAAACCCAAGAAAAAAACCAGGCCCACTGGGTTTCAGCACTGTGGTGAGTGTGGGGAAGCCTTTGCTAAGGCAGACCCTTACATCACTTGTGTTTGTTGTCTGGGGTTTGACCATCTCGATTCAGTCTGCCAAATTTGTAAGAATTTCCTAAAGCCACCCTAGAAAGAGGTTGGGGCTTAGGAAAGGGAGGCCGAAAAGTCCACTAATCCGATGACCAGCCTGGTTCAGTTCCTACCGAACCTGAGGGTGCCCGCTGACCTGGGCAATACACCCCGGCAAGAGGAGATCTGACTCCGAGGGGTTGGTTCCAACAAAACAGAAAGAAAATCAGCCGGTTTGGATCCAGAACCGCATACTCCAACCGCCGAAGAGATAGCCAGAGCGATTAACATAGTGGAATCGCTTCGCCTGGTTCCGTCCGATCTGGCGCCTCTCGGTAGGCACTCGGTTCAGTCGGATCCCCCGGTTCTGGAATACATTATGGATGAGTATTATGAACCGGAATGGGAAGGGATGAAGAAGAAGATGATGATATCGGTGATGAAGATTAGGATGAGCCCACTGAACCGGACATCTCCCCAGACAGGCCTTCCAATGTTTCCTCCCAGGCTTTCTGAGTCCCCATCCCACTACTTGTTTCACAAGAAGGTGGTTGATACATCATGGAAATGATGGACATCCCAGAGTCCAAAAGGTTGTCTATTCCTATCCATAGATCCTTAGGGAAATAGACACATAAAATCTTACAAACTCCAAACTCTTTACCTCCTGTAGATAAAAGGATGGACAGAAGGTATATGCTTTCAGGCTCTGGCACAGAGTTTTTGTACCAACAATGTAGCCATGTTGGGGTTGTGCAGCCTGCAGCCTGTGACAAGGCTAATATACCCTGGCTTCACCCCCCTCCCCCCAGATAAAGACTCTAGGAAGGTAGGAAGGTTGATGCTATGGCCAAGAAACAGTACTTGACATCATCCTTGGGACTCAGGCAGGCTAATATGGCCTACACAGCCAGATACCAGATGTTCAGATGGGATACTGTCCTGGAGCTGGCTAAACAGGCCTCCCCCCCAGCTAGCCAAGGAGCTGGAAGAGGTGGCTGCTGATGGGATTGAGGCATCCAAAATGCAATTCCATGCTGCTGTGGACTCAAATGATGTGGCATCACGAGTTATGGCTACATCTTTGTCTCTTAGGAGGTTGGCTTGGCTCAGATGTACTAGCCTTTCACAGGACACTCAGGCTAAGGCTATGGATTCCCTTGTGGTGGGTAATTCTCTGTTTGGGGAGCAGACAGAGAATTACATGAAGAAAATGGATGCACACTGGACCACTTACAGGAGTGCACAGGCCAAGGAAAGGCAGGCAACTCCTCAGAAGCAGCACGCTATGGGGCAGGGGTAGGCCTTTTCACAGGCCTTTCTGCCAAGCACAGGCCTCCTCTTCTTTTCACAGAGGGGGTCTTTAGAGGGAGAGGCAAAAGGGGGATGAGCAGGGCTCCATCCTCCTCCCAGCCTAAGGCTCCTGCCAAGCAGACACCCTGAGGTGTCAGCCCTGGTTGACTCCCCAACTCCAGTAGGCTGGCTTACTACTTCCAGGCCTGGAAGTCTGTTACCTCAGACAGGTGTGTCCTGGAGGTAGTAAGCCTGGGGCTGGCCCTCGGTTTTGAAAAATTCCCAAAACTGAGGGCCAGATCCTTTCCACCTGCAAATCTTTCCGGACATCTGCTTAGAAGCAGAGGTTTCTCTTTACTAGTCCTCAGGGTTGTGGAGAAAGTTCCTACTCAGCACAAGGGCAAAGGTCTGTATTCCAGATATTTCCTTACCCCAAAAAGACAGAGGAGTGACGGCCATCCTAGACCCCAGATACCTAAACAAACACATACTCAAACCAAAGTTCAAGATGGTGACTCTGGGAGTAATTCTTCCCTCTCTAGGCCAGGAGATTGGCTAGCTTCCCTGGACCTCAAGGATGCCTACTTTCACATCCCTATCAGGTGCTCCCACAGAAAGTACCTCAGGTTTGAGTTGCCTTCAGGTCATTATCAGTTCAGAGCAATGCCCTTCGGCCTAACATCAGCTCCAAGGGTGTTCACAAAGTGCCTAGCAGTAGTAGTGGTCTTCCTCAGGAGACAGGGGATCTCCATAGTTCCATACCTGGATGACTGGCTCATTGTAGGGCAGTCTCCAGAACAGGTCAAGTTACATCTACAAGTTACTCAACAGCTGCTCACTTCTCTAGGTTTTCTTCTCAACCTACCAAAGTCTGTTCTCTAACTAGTACAACTTCTCACCTTCATAGGGGTAGAGTTGGATACTGTGCAGGCAAAAGCTTTTCTTCCCTTGGTAAGGGTGAAGGCCCTTACAGATCTTGCTTCCTCTTTCTGCCTTCTGGTGTTCCTACCAGCAAGACATTTTCTTCCGCTCCTGAGCCACATGGCAGCTTCCACTGCAGTGGTACAGGGAGCCAGATTCCAAATGAGGGACATTCAGTTCCATCTGAGGTCTTTTTGGTCCCAGAAAAAAGATCCTCTAACCAAATTTCATTTTATTTTTATTTTATTGAATTCTCAGATTACAATCTGTGAGCTACCAGCTCATTTACAAAGGTTCCATGTCAGGAAGAAAATACAAATGTACAAGCGTAAAGCACAGTTTAACAATGAACATAAGACAGAAGTCAAAAGCACTAGGACTTAACAGAGGACCTGGGATAGAGATGAAACTTGACACACAGACAGAGTCATGGCTGAAGCAGAGGTAAAACAAGAGTGGGGGAAGGTAATTGAGTGAAAAGGGGAGGTGGGTAAAAATAGGTTTACTGCAAGGAACTCTGGCTCGCCTTGTTAGTAGGGCGTGGGGAGGAAAGGAGAGTGAAGAAAACAGGAAGGGGCGTTGGCCCCAAGGGAAAAGAGGGGGGAAGGGTGGGACTAGGACAGGGGGCAGGGGAGGGGAAAAGGTAAGTTGGGGAAGGTGAGGGGTGGGAGTTGCTGGGGAGAGTGGCGGAATGGGTGAGTAGCATAAGTGCACATTTGGTCTGGTAGTCAAACCATTTGATTCCAGTGACTCAGACTCTAGTCCAAGCTCTCCAGTGGTGGTTGGATCAGGACAATCTCAGGCAAGGCGTCCCTTTCATCAGTCAGACTCATTCAGTAGTACTAACCACAGATGCCTCTCTCCTGGGCTGGGGAGCCCACTTAGGAGCCCTCACAGCACAAGGTGTGTGGTCATCTCAGGAGTCTATACTTCATATCAATCTTCTGGAACTCAGGGCAGTATTACTGGCTCTCCAAGCTTCTCAGACTCAGTAAAGAATGAAGTAGTTCAGGTCAGAACAGACAACACCACCACCATGTGGTACATCAACAAGCAGGGAGGCACTTGGTCTATGGCCTTGTGCATGGAAGCCATGAAAATATGGTCTCTGACTTATTCCCTGCAAGCATCCCTAGCAGCAGTCCATCTACCTGGGAAGGACAATGTGCTAGCAGATGCCCTGAGCAAGATCTCTCAGGGCCATCAGTAGTGGTCCGTGGACCCCTTCATATTAAAAGTAGTCTTCTCCAGGTGGGGCACTCCAGATATAGATCTCATTGCAGCCCCAGACAATCATCAACTTCCTTTCTTCTGTTTCAGACCTCCAGTCATGGGCACAGTTCCCCTGGATGCTCTGGTTCGGGATTGGGGGGGCAAATTCCTTTATGCCTTCCCCCTTTTCCCCTGTTATTCAAGGTCCTGGTCAAGATCAGGTCACAACCGTGCAAGGTGATCCTGATTGCACCAGACTGGGCCAGACAGCCTTGGTATCCCCTGTTGATGTCTCTAGCAGTCCATCTTCCCCTCTCTCTTCCCAAGAGGCACAATCTGTTAACCTCCTCTCAGGGAAGAATCTGGTAAACCAACTTTCAGTCTCTCAACCTCAAGGCCTGGCTTTTGAAGAGTTAGAGTATGCAGGTCTGCACCTGTCTCTGGGGGTGCTGGATATTCTCAAAGCCTCTCAAAAACCTACCACCAGAAAAACTTATAATTCAAAATGGAAGAGATTCAGCATTTGGTGTTCCAGTAAGGATGTATTACCTGATACTGGTGATCTGGCTACAGTTCTGGATTACATGGTTCACCTTAATGGCCTAGGCCTCAGGCCAGCCACTTTAAAAGTTCATTTAGCAGCTGTATCTACATTCCCGTCAGCAGGGAAAGCTCTCTCTTTGGCATCTCATCCTGTCTTCTGTAAATTCTTTAAAGGTTTGGTTCATGCCACCCCCCCCCCCTTAGGGACCCTACCCCTACTTGGGATCTTAATGTTTGCATTGCTCAGCTCATGCAACCCCCTTTTGAGCCCTTGGCTTCAGCAGAACTCAAGTATTTGACCTGGAAAACTGTGTTCCTGGTAGCTATCACTTCTGCCAGGCGTATTAGTGAATTACAAGCTCTG
This sequence comes from Neoceratodus forsteri, assembly GCA_016271365.2. Classification (NCBI taxonomy): domain Eukaryota; kingdom Metazoa; phylum Chordata; order Ceratodontiformes; family Ceratodontidae; genus Neoceratodus; species Neoceratodus forsteri. The sequence continues at coordinate 966,757,246 of CM057449.1, forward strand.
TCAGTGGAGCCAGATTTGATCTCATTCCATAGAGATAAAGTGGTCCTTAAAACCAATAGGAGGTTCTTACCCAAAGTGGTCTCAGATTTTCATCTGAACCAGTCCATGTCTCTTCCTGTGTTCTTCACTGATCATTTTTCTTCAGGAGAAAGATGATCGCATAGTTTTGATGTTAATAGGGCACTTAGCTACTACATTGAGCATACTAAGGCACTTAGGCATGAATGTCCCCAATTGTTTCTCACTTATGGTGAAGTGGGAAAAGGTGAGCCAGCTACTGAGAGAACTACTGCCAGGTGGATTGTCTCTTGTATTCAATTCAGCTATGAAAAGTTGGTAAGATACCTCCCTCAGGCCTGAGGGCTCATTTGACTAGGGGTACAGCTGCTTCCCTGGCTGCTGCCAGGGATCTACCTTTACTAGAGATATGCAAAGCAGCCACTTGGAAAACTGTCCATACTTTCACCAAGCATTACTCTCTGGATATCCAGGCTAGGAGTGATGCTACGCTTGAACAGCAGTACTGCAGAGCCTATTCCTCAAAATAGGTTCTGTACCCTCCATGGCGGTACTGCTTGGTAGTTCATATAGTCCGAGTCAGCAAGATTCTCATGTTATTTGAAGAAAAATTACTCACCTTAGTAACTGTGTTTCTTCTGATGGAGTCTTGCTGTATTCTGACCTCCCTCCTGCCTTCTCTCTCAGAACCTGTTTTTGGGGAGTGGGCTGGCAGGTACAGTGTTGCACCCTCAGGTGTATTGGCACTCCTCCTTTCTAGAAAGGGAGTGGGTTATTGTTATGTTGTTTCTGGTAGCTATATGTTGGTTCACTGTCTGGTTATTATTTTGTTCTCGACTTGAGTCTTTTGGGAACCAAAACATTTGTTGCCTGTTGGCTATGTCCTTTTACAGTTTCCACTTTAAAGAAGTTTAATTAGTTAGTAATAGCTCATAAGAATCTCACAGTTACACTTTGAAGTGCTGCAGACAGAGGTTTGAAACCAAGCTCGAGCTCAACGTTCTATGCTCTCTGCATAGAGTTAACCCTTTCCTCTCCAGAGCAGTTCAAGTGCTGGGGCTAACTGCATATGTCAGAATACAGCAAGACTCCATTAGAAGAAACACAATTACTAAGGTGAGTCATTTTTTCTTCACCACCACCTTCCACATCCTGCTCCCCGGTCAGCTATCAGACTCTATAAGTCCCGCTCCACCAAAGACGAGCACATTTCTTTGTTTTTTTAAGCAGCATGACAACCAGATCTTCCCTATGCCATCCTCACCCTAGTCTCCTAGCTAAAACCACAGTCCTTTACCAGTGGTTAGCTCATTTAAACCTTTACATGTACAGGTTCACACATTCCCGCTGCACAGAAATTACAGAAACAGCACTTTTCTCCCTTCAAAGCTGCGAAAATAAAAATGCAGCTCCAAAACAGACGTGACAGCGATGGACCACCTTAGAGCGTGAGGAAGCTCTGTGGCAGCTTGGCATGAGGGTAAAACAGTCGCCATACACTTCATGCTGGCAACAACAAATAAAACTGTCGAAAGAAACAAAAAACAAAAACCAAGGAGAAAAAGTACAACTGCTAGCCATAAACCTGCAAACACATTGCCATGTGCAATTTTCATGCATTTTGTTATTTTGCCCAACCCAAAAGTAATCCAAGCTAGGAACTATTTTTTTCTTGTGGAGGAATAGCTTCAGTACATTTCTATTTTTTTTTCCTTGAAAATTAATTTTATTTGTGCTCTCTTCATTTTTTTTTCAAACAGATACCCATCTTATAAGTGCAATAACACACTCTGGGGTGTGGTTTATTCTGGATGAACGCATGCCCAGGGGCAGCAAGGCACTTGGCCTGCAGCCTCATGCCTCACTGTGCCCCCCTAGGCGTACATTTATCCAGAATAAACCACTCCCCATCATGTGTTATTGCTTACTTATTTTATGTTTACTTGTAATCTGAATTTGCATTGTACTATGTGTTACTGTCAACCCCCACTGAACACCTAGGTCTCAGCAATATGATGTAAGCAGTCACCTAATCAGTCACAGTTACATTAATCAGACTGGTGGTATTTTATGGGTTGCATTTAATCACCACTAGACACTGCAACCTGATAAAGGCTACAGTCAAACTGCCAGGGCATCTTGTGGTCACTGACCTGTTCACTTGCCTTACATGCTGTGTAGCTTTGAATACACATTAGAAGAAGATTTCACCTAATTCCTGTGTCAGTGCTCTCATTCATTGACTACATCTGCTCTGTGAGTACCCAGTTTACCTAGTTTTGTTCCCTTTAGCTTGGGGAGTTAGTAGCTCCTGCCTGGCACAGGATTCCATCTCTGCCTGAGCACACCTGTTTCCTTGATTCCATTGAAAATCAGACCCCTGAACTTTGGATGTATTTGGTTCCCTCAAACAGCTGTATGGTCATCAAAAAATGATGCAAAGTCTGATTGGTATAGTTATTAGACCAGAAAGCATGGCTGTTTGTGTTGCAAAAAGATGGTAATCTTTGAAAATCGGGAGGGCAGAAATGGCTGGATTAGATCAGATACAAATGTAGTTGCATCTTGCATGTGTTAGGATTGTGATTTTTGGATTTGTATACATCAGATTCCAATCCTAAATTTAAGGATTTTCAGATCTAGTAGACAAAACTCCTAAATACTACCAATAGGATTCTGATCAGATTCTGATTGGATTCAAAATTCTGAAATCTGAAATACGCAGATGAAATTGAAATTTGAAGTACTCAGATTGGAATTAGATTTCGGACTAGGGTGATCCAAAAATTCAAAAAGCGGATCAATGGATTTGGTTGCAAAATATCTGATCACCCCTACATCTAACCATTTTCAAAATCCAGGCCAAAGAATGTTGCTTCCTGATAGTACAAGCCTTTCAGAAATGTTCCTCCAAATACAGAAGCTTTTTTAGGCACAGACTGTCATGGTCAAGCAGAAAACTGAATCCTTTGTTAATTTTTGCAATTTAACTCTGGCCAGGGTACCATAATCATTACCTATTCTTTCAAAAATAGCCACAGGATTTCAATTTCCACTTGGACAAACACCAGAAAAGGCAGGCAGAACCTCCTTTAATTTATTTAAAATTGGTGACTTGGATAAACACACTGAGCTGAAGATCATTTCAAGGTAAGACCTGGGGGGATGGGGAACAGGACACATAATACAGAAACATATCATCCAGGAAGGGGAGTGGAAAAGGATTTTGTCTCTTGACTATTAGTAGTATCATAGTAGTTTTTATCACTATAACCAAAGTAATTTTTGTTCTTTATTTCCAGTGGTGAAATTCCATTTGGAAACTCTGGGCCCAATTCACTAAGGTTGACAAGCCCAGTGTCATCTGCAGTGTTTGGCACAGCTTTATCAAAGCCATTTGGCACAATGCAGCCCAATTCACAAAGGGCTGGTACAGTTGTGACAGTTTCACCACTTTATGGCAGTTTTCGCCAAATCTTTGGCACAAGTCCCATAATATTGGTCCCCCAATGGAATGGTGCAAAGTTAAACCAGGGGGGAGATGGTCTAACTTGTTGCATTTGGTGCAAGGGAGTTGCAGCAGGGGTTTGCAGCAGGCATTGTTCCTGAAACGCACTTGCTGCAAGGTTTGATGCAAGTCACCCTTGAGTGAAATCCTCTTCCACAGGTCCTTTGCACTGATCAAAAATGCTTTGTGAATCAGGCCCTCTGCATATAAAATTGGGAGTTTGGAATTCATGTAAACAATACACCACAACAGGATGTGGGCTATAATCTCATAATCAAATATTCTGAGAACAAGTGAATGAGGAAGGGAGGACAGAGGCACTATGGATGCAGCTTCTGGACTCCAAAGGTAGAAAGCTGAGGCTGGGGATGGTGTACAGACCACCAGCCCAATCAGTAGAACTGGACAGGGAGTTAGCAGAGCAAATAAGGAGGGTGTGTAGAATAGGGAGTGTTGTGATTGTGGGGGATTTCAATCTGCTGGGGGTAGATTGGAGCACCCCTGCCACCTACAGTGCCAGGGAGCAGGTGCTCCTGGATGCGATCCAGGATGATCTCCTGACACAGCTGGTCAGTGGGCCAACATGACTTGGTAACACGCTGGACTTGGTGCTGTCAAATGGGGAGGCAGTGAGGGAAATATGGGTGGAAGATCCATTAACTAGTAGTGTCCACCAAGCAGTGTGGTTCACTCTCAAGTTGGGCAGGAAGTCTAGAGGCACAGTAACAAAGGTGGTGTATTTTAGGAGGGTGGACTTTGGGAGGATAAGAGAAATCTGCAAGGGAGACTTCAGGGCATTAGGAAAGATGGATGCACAGCAAAAGTGGGAAATTATTAAAACTGGGCTAACAGAGGCTACAAAAGTTTGCACCAGGACTAGGAGCAAGAAGTGCAGAGCCAGAAAACCATGCTGACTGAATAGAGAAGTTTTGGAGGTGGCAAGGGCGAAGAGAGTTGCGTACCAGAAGTTCAGGAGAATGAGGAATGAGGAGGACAGGGAGACTTATGTGAGTTGGTCCAAGGAAGTGACCAAGTGAGTGAGAGTAGCCAAGGCCTCCAGGGAGCTAAGGTTAGCGCAGGGTATCAAGGGAAGGGAGAAGGACTTTTTTAGATATGTCAGGGAAAAGAGGAAGTGCAGAGACCATATAGTGAAGATAAAGTGGTTAGGGGAGTGGGTGGAAAAGGGAGAGGAACAAGCGGAAGTACCAAATGAATACTTTTGCTCCATTTTCATGAAGGAGAAATATGGTCCACTACCACCATGGACTGGAGGATGGAGGTGGGGAGGAGGAGATGATGGATGGAATAATCAAGGGGAGTACAGTATGAGTGTCTGAGGGCATTAAGGGTGGACAAGGCACCAGGTCCTGATGGCATCCTCCCCAGGACGCTGAGGGAGATGGCAGAGGTGTTGGCCGAGCCACTGGCAGACTTGTTCAGCACCTCCCTGGACATGGGATAGGTGCCTCAGGACTGGAGGGTGGCCCGTGTGGTGCCCATACACAAGAGTGACCAAAGGGATGTTCCAGTAAATTATCAGCCTGTCAGTCTCACTTCTATAGTGGATAAACTTATGGAGATGATACTGAAGAAGAGGCAGGTGTCATTCCTCAAGGGTAATGATCTCCAGGATGGGCAGCAGCATGGGCTCATCTTGGGGAGGTCTTGTCAGACCAGTCTAATAGAATATTATGACTAGGTAACAAGAGAGCTGGAAATGGGTCATGCTGTAGATGTCCTGTACTTGGACTTCAGCAAGGCCTTCAATTCAGTGCCTCATGGGAAGCTGGGGGGAAGCTGACTGCTGCAGGGGTGGGGATAAAGCTGACAAACTGGATAAGGAACTGGCTGCAGAGGAGGCTGCAATGGGTGTTAGTGGGGGTGAGCTCTTGACACCTAGACCAGTGATGAGTGGTGTCAGCAGGGCTCTGGGCTGGTGCTGTTGGGTATTGGTGCTATATTGCACATCGTTTAGTCTCAGGGTTAGTCTGTTTGCAGATGGGGGCAGTGGTGGATAAAGAGGATGGATGGGAACAAGTACAAGGGGACCTAACAAAACTGGAGGTATGGTTGGAGAAGTGGCAGCTGGAATTCAATGCAAAAAAGTGCAAGGTTATGCACTTCGGGGAAAGAACCCAAGGAGGGACTATTGGTTGGGAGGGGTGAGGCTGGGGATCACTGAGGAAGAGAAGAACCTAGGGGTGATGGTAACAGGGAGCATGGGCAACTCTGCCCAACGCAGGAAAGCAGCAACTAAGGGGAACAGGATGCTGGGTGGTATCGCATGGGGTTTTTCGTCCAGGCATAGGGTGGTGATCCTGCCCCAGTACAGGTCTTTGGTCAGTCTGCACTTTGAGTACTGTGTGCAGTATTGGCGGCTGTATCTGAAGAGGGATATTAATTTACTGGAAGGTGTGCAATGGAGGGCAACAAAAATGTCACAGGGGATGGAGGGCAAGGCCTATGAAGACAGGCTGAATGAGCTGAATATGTACTCACTGGAGGAGAGGAGGGATGGGGGGATATGATTGAAACATTCAAGTATTTGAGGGGAATAAACAAAGCTAGCACTGAAGAAGTGTTTAAACTGAGGAGGGGTAGGGACATGAGGGGACACAGACTAAGATTGGAGGGTGGAAGATTTAGGAGGGAGATGAGGAGACACTACTTCATGGAGAGGGTGGTATCTAAATGGAACACTCTATCAGAGGGGTTGGTATCATGTAAGACAGTAGAAGTTTTAAGAGGGAGTGGGACAAAGCAAGAGGGAGGGTCCGGGTGGAGGGGGCTGAGGCCATCATGGGAGTGACAGATAGGGAGGTGGTTGGAGCAGCTGCAATCTAGGGTGCTAGCTGCACACTCGGGCAGACATTGATAGATTGGGTGGTCTGTTTCTCCTGGCAGATTCATATCTTCGTATGAATCTATCTGTTCCTATCCTCCCAGTTTGCAAAGACCCAGGAATTGACCCGAGGCTAAGTGTTATTTGCAACTTGCCAATGTGGAAAGAAAAGCTCCGCACTGGCAATCTGCAGAGACAATGCTATTTTCAGCAATTTCTCTGTAGCTGTGACACTTTCTCATGACTGTGCACAGCTATGCCTTGTCATTCCAGGTATAACATATGTGAAGAAAAATGGTCCCAAGCTGTCATAAAGAGGAAAAAAGATCACAAAAAGGCATTGTTTTTGAAAACTGCATGTATGCAGGATCAATTGTGAGAATACAGTCGGGCCCACCATTGCACAACTTTTCCTGTGTATGATTTCCAGGCCTTTGAAAATTAGGCCCAGGTCATAGTGCCTCTTGCCTCCTGGAAAGTATGGTTAAAAGACCGTAGTCCACACTCCACAGTATCCTAGTGTGCTTTTTAAATAAACACTTATTTTCAGCATTTCTGGTATGTTTTGCTATCTACCTGAACTCAAATGTATTATAACACATGAAGATGGCGGCCACGCTGGGTCTGCCACTCGAATTCTGCAGCAGATTGATTTAGTTTTTTTGTTTTTAGCTTTAGTTTTAGTTTATATAATGCTGTTTTTTGTTAGTCATTAATCTGAAGCATATTTTCATTTATTTTATTATCATTTTTAGTCATTCTGCAACATCGTGCTGTTTTTCGCATTGTGGCGTTTGTTCGGCTGTCTACTGTCAGGACCGTCCTACTGTACTTCTGTGAACGGTCGTAGGCTGTAGCCCATATTAGCCTGGTGAAATCTCTGAGATCTTATGCTTGATTGGTGGTTGGAGGATAATTTGCCTGAACGTGATGTCGATCAGTGGATTTTATTCATTTGGAATTCCTAAGATTGAGATTCATAGATTAAACAGTGTTGGTGTCTTGAAGTGATCAATATCGGGACCCAAGTTGGCCTTTTAGTTGAGCCAGTTCCTTGAGAGGGATCTGAGAAGGCGAGTGTGGTAAACTGGGCGGGATGAGCTGTTCTGCGTGGGAGGTGTGCGGTGCAGCTGTCTCCCGCAGAGGAGGTTCGGAGAGTGCTGATTGGAGGGTCGGTTCTTTCGAACTGTCCCTGGCTTATCCAGGAGCTGTCTGACTTTGTCGGGTACAATCCTGTGGCTAAACTGTGGGGATTGCTTGCGTTGTGTGCCTGCTGTGTGGGAGTCTGGCCCAGGCCTGCTAAAGAGTGGTTGCCTGGATTCAATCTTATTTCTCTTGGACTGGATTCTCAGGATGCTGGCTGATTGAGTTCGGTTGAAGATCCTTTGGATTATCTGTGGAGAACTGGATGTTGGACTTATCCATTAAAGTCTGCAAGTACACTCTTTGGTTTTATATAATTACTGTTGTTTAAGGGGGCAGTGAGAGAGCCTCTGTTTGTCCTTAACATTTAAGACAGTTAAAATGTGGCAGTGAGAGGGCCGCATTGTATGGACAGACCTTTGAATGGGGATGGTGAGAGCTCCTCTGTTTACATTGTGAACATTTTCTGACTTTCTGGCAAAATTTTTAATTTAATTTTGCAGTTTACATCTGGATAACAACCGTTGAAGAACTCAATCTGATTAGACTGTTGCAGTGCATTGTTGCTGTTTGGTATTAATGTATTACATTGTATTATTTTAGTGATTTTAAGTTCCACAAGTGAGAGTCGTGTGGTATAGGGTTTTAATCTGTAGTGTATTATATTTGTTAGTTGTAAATTTTTCTGCTGTGTGTAGATAGTTTGTTATAATGTGTAAGGAAGGTATAAGGATGGTCAGGCAGTATTCCCCCACTAGGCTCAGAGAGTTATGCCCCTTTGATTGCCCTTTTCTACCAACTGAAATTTGTAAGTGTTGTAAATCCATCGGGATTGCTAGGAGGCATAGGAAGAGGGGCGGGGCTGAACCTGGTGGGGGGAAGGGAAAGGGGGGGACGTATTGAGGTGGTGGGGACCAGGCGGTGCCCTGGGGCAAAAATGGTGTCAAGACAGGGGAAGTCCCTGTCTTGTTCTCATACCCAAGGGTTCAGAAGTTAGTGCTGGACAGGAGTTGAGGTCTTCCTCAGCATCTCATCCAACACGGGCGGGCGGTGTTATGCAATGCTAGGTCCATCAAGAACAAGACAGCCATTATAGCTGATCTTGTTGAAATGGTGGACCTGGCATGCATCACTGAGACCTGGCTGGATGAAAATGCAGGCCCAGTTTTGGCTTCTACAGTTCCAGCTGGGTTCTTGGTGATTCACCGCCCGAGGTTGGATAATAGGGGTGGGGATGTAGCCATCTTTTTTAAGACCGAACTGGACCTTATGGATGTTCCAGTGGGGACCACCAGATCCTTTGAGTGTGTTATGGGTGAGGATTTGCACGATACTCCTCCTCTACCGTCCACCAGGTGATGGGGTTTATTCCTGCAGGAGATTGCGGACTTCGTTGTCGACATGGTATTGGAGTTTCCCAGATGGATAATTCTGGGGGATTTCAATGCCTGGGTTGATGATGAACTCTCCCAGTTTGGTCAAAATCTCCTCCAGTTAATGACATCACTGGGCCTTACACAGGTTGTTACCTCCTCTACCCATATAGGAGGCCACTCACTGGATCTGCTGTTCCTCCTAGGGATGGAGATCACGGATCTGGTGGTGGAACCAGTCAATTGGTCTGACCATCACGCCATAGGGTTCAGTTTTGGGGCTCCCCCAATTGGACCTTTCCCTGTGGAGATAGTCCGGTACTGCCCTTTGAGTGGAGTTACCCCAGATGGTCTACAGTGGTGCTGGATCTATCAGGATTGCTGGGTGAAAGCACAAGTCCAGGAGACCTTGTACTGGCTTGTAATAGGGCAGTGGGAGATGCCCTGGACTTGCTTGCTCCTGTTCATGTTCGACCACTCACTCTTCGCCCGAGGTCCACATGGTATGATGGGTCCTTGAAGGAGTTGAGGCAGGGTGGTCGAAGGCTGGAGAGAGCTTGACGGAAATCTGGCCTGGATGCTGACAGGCTTAGATTGATGGAGGATTATAATATCTATCAATCAGAAATCACCCATAAGAAAGCAGAGTTCCTGTCCAGGGAGATTTCTGCTGTGCCGAACTGACTGGTACAACTCTTTTGCATTGTCAACAGAGTGTGCAGTCCAGTCTGTCTGCAGTCTGGAAGAGTTTTTTCACAGATTAAGTGTTATGAGCTAGCTTGGTTCTTCGCAGATAGGGTTGTCAGCATCAGGTCCAGAATCGGCCAGGCCCTCTCCATGAGGGGATGCGGTGGTCGATGGGAAGTGATGAACACCTGGTCTGTCTGGATGGAGTTTTGCTGACCAGAATTCATGGACATCATGGAGATTGTCCAAAGCTTGTGCCCAACTTGTAGTTTGGATCCAGGCCCTACCTTCCTGCTGGTGGGGTATATAGATGTTATCTGCCTGATCCTAGCTGAAATTGTTTGGAGATCTTTGGAAGGGGAACCTTTCTGGACCCCTTAAAGGAGGCGAACATTCGACCACTCCTTAAAAAATCTTCCTTAGATCCTGACGATCCAGCCGTCTACCGACCTGTCTCTAACTTTCCCTTTGTTTGGAAGGTTATTGAGAAGGTGGTTGCGGTGCAATTGGACAATCATTTAGTAACTCACGGTGTCTATGAGGCTCTCCAGTCTGGTTTTTGGAAGAGGCATAGTACGGAGACTGCCCTTGTTCGGATATTAAATGATCTCCTAATGGCGAGAATTTGAAAAGCTTGTACCATCTTGGTCCTTCTTGATCTCTCAGCAGCATTTGACACTGTGGACGAAGAGGTGCTTTTGGAGACCCTGCGGCTTCTTTGTGGACTGTCAGGTACAGTCCTCAAATGGTTTCGATCTTTCCTGATAGGCAGGTCTCAGAGAGTGGTCACAGGAATCTATTCCTCTGATGCCCTCTCCCTGCCTTATGGGGTACCTCAGGGTTCCATTTTGACACCCATGTTGTTCACAGTATAAATGTTGCCATTGGGAGAAATCATTAGGCATTATGGCTTGAGTTTTCACTGCTATGCTGATGATACTCAGCTGTATATGTCCTTTGTACCTGGATAAAGTCGATACAGTCTCTGTTCGAAACAGCTGCCTCTCTGAGATCAAAGACTGGATGAGCTCCAGTTGGCTGAGACTAAATCTAGATAAGACTGAGGTGTTGGTGGTGGAACCGGGTCACTTGGGGGCCAGTGTTGGTGTTGGGTAAATGTCTGGCCTTTGGCTTGATGGTGCCCAGCTTGTCACCTCAGATCAGGTGCGAAACCTGGGCATTATTTTTGATAATGGCTTGACCCTGAAGTCTCAGGTGTCGGCTGTTGTCAAATTCTCATTCTTCCATCTGAGGAATATTGCCCAGGTGAAACATCAGATTCCCCCCAGCGACCTTCCAACATTGGCATATGCCTTCATTACCACCTGTCTTGACTACTGCAATGCCTTCTAACCAGGGCTGTCAGGGGTTGATATCCGCTGCTTGCAGCTGGTGCAGAATGCTGTGGCCAGGTTGTTGACTGGTACTTCTAGGTCCAGTCATATTACACCTGTCCTGCATGAACTACACTGGTTGTCAGTTCAGTGGTGGATTACCTATAAGGTAGCCTTGCTTACCTTTAAAACCCTACACAAACAGGGACCCAACTACCTTAAAGTTCTCCTGACTCCCTACTCCCCCAATCGTCCACTCTGATCCACCGATGAGGGATTGCTAGAGGTTCCCAGGGTTCATTTTAAAACATCTGGCACTTGTGCTTTTTTATTTGCAGCACCGACCCTGTGGAATTCTCTACCTCATCGGTTAAGAGAATGCCTGACCATCAGTAGTTTTAAAACAATGTTCAAACAACCTATTTGTTTTCTTTGGCCTTCTTGAATTAGAATTAGATGACAATGTTTTGGTTTTATATATCTCTAAATCAGTTTTATGGTATTTTATTGTATTTATGGTCTGTACAGCACCTTGGTTTTAAAAGGTGCTAGAAAAATAAAGATGGATTGGATTGGATTGGATAACACAGTTCCTACACTAACAATTCCGTTGGTGTGCAAGCTTTGGAATACAATGTTTGAATTTTGAATGTGGTGCAAGGCACATATTTTTTTTTCACTCTATCTTTTTATTGAAATTTGAGTATATAAGAAAGCACACATCTTATACAATAGAAGAATATCCTCCATATAAGGTATAAAATATCATTTAAACACAGTATTTAGGGTAAACATATTGAAGAAGCCTTATATACACATATTGATAATAAAACACAAACCTAAACAGGTTATAAGTGGAGAGCAGAAGGGTTTAATGGGCCCCACAAAAGTTGCAATTTGACACGGGAATGGTCTGAGATTATGATGGGAGAGATGGATGAATCAGTAGTTTTTTCCGTTATAACAGGAGAGGCTAACCAGTAGTTGATTCAACTGTATGTCTTATGTAGAGAGGAGTAAAAAGTAAATTCTCGATTGCGCGGGTGAAGGAGGCGCCATACATCAGCTAGTCCAAAATCTTGCATTAGTAATGAGACGGCTTTAATATTTCTAGGGTGGGCATCTGTAGTGGGGTACTTCTGTCTATGCTGGCTTCCAAAGCTAAGATAAGATCCCCTCCGAGAATAACTGGTGTATTATCAGTGTTAAAGGATAGAATTTGTTGAGCTAAATTGTGAAAAAACTCCGGGGAATCAGAGTTGGGTGCATAGACATTAACAAGCAGAAGAGGACCAGAGTTGGTATTCAATTTAACCATCACACATCTGCCGTCAGTGTCGGAAAGGGAGTTTACAAGGGACCATTTGAGACTCTTATGAATAAGAATAGCAACTCCTCTTTTTTTTGAAGTATAGGATGATTCATAGATCTGAACAACCCAATCTTTCTTAAGTCTATGAACATCCTGTGCTAATAATTTTGTTTCTTGAAGGAAAGCAATTTGTGTTTTATGTTTTTTGAGACGTGAAATGTGCTTTTGCTTACAAGGAGAATTAAGTCCCTTCACATTCCATGTATATAAAAGTATGTCACTCATATTGTCGATGTTAAAGAAAGGGAATAATCACTGGAATGTGAAGGGACAAATAAATGAGGCAGAGGATGATCAGAATACAATATAGAGAGCTTACGCATATGCAGAGAGTGGCAGGAACATTCAAGCCAAAAAAAGTAAAATGTATGACACATGAGCGCACAGATATCTTATTAAAGTTAGAATAAAGAAGGGGAAGGAGAAAAGTCATTAATAACAACAACAATACTAGTAAGCTAAATAACAAAGAAAACTTTTTATGGGTGTGAGGAGATATGAGTCGGCCAACTGGCTAAGAGACTCTCTCACCACATTCTGGGGCGTCGATGTAGGGAGGAGACTAGGGAGGACCGGTTATACATATCGGCCCAAATCTAAGTCTGAACCCAATAATATAATAAAGTAAGTATTCCTGATAAGCTAAACTGGAAGGGAATAATACCAAGAAAGGCAGGGAACTGTAATAACCTCAGCTTAATTCTAAGCTAACAGGACAAGGTATAAGGATAAAGCTAAACACCAGAACTTATTTATAAATATTAGTAGTAATAGTACAAGATATACCAACTCAAAATGACAGTAAATTAAAGAACCATATATGAGATGCCAGTACAGCCTAGACATAGAGCAAGGAGTTCAGGGAGCCAGGTGTACTGCAAATGAACAAATACAAAAGGAAAAGTAGATCATTACCACATTAGAGTAACTCTGAGTTTACTTCACAGTGCAACAGAATAAGCACATAATAAATACAATATTGAGGGGGGAAAAGAAAGGGGAGGCCAATTTAAGCCCTTACGCCCTGAGCCAGATGCAAATCGGGATTATATGGGGAAGTATAGGCGTCGGTGATAACTGTGGGCAGAAGAGATAGTCATATTAAAGGTCTTCTCCAATTATTCAAAAATCACCTAAATAGATATTATATGGGGTGACTAGGTCTAAAAGACTAGGCCCAGTGAGCTCCAAAACAGGAGGGACCACACAACAGTGGATTTCTATAATATCTGTAGGCTTTGAGTAAAATAAGGAGCACAAGGAAGATATAGATTGACAGTCATTTGCAACAGTACACCAAACATAGCCCACTTCTTTGAGTGCTGATGATAGTTCCATATTGTAAACAGGAGGTAGTAAAAATAATGGAGCGTAGGGATGGAGATAGATTAAATATAGTTGGTAATAATACTTAAGAACCTGTCATCAGGAGAGGAAAGGGGTAAATTGCCTTGTAATATATGATAATTCACACATAAAAAAAGAAAGGGCAATAATCAGGATGTGTACTGATTGAGGATATGCAGCTGAGCAACCCAAATACTATAAACCTGATGCACTGCTAAACTGGAGAGTAAAAGGCTAGCTACAGGGTGCCTGTCTAGTGAGGTAATGTATAAGATCTAACAATAAAATAACAGCTTAGAAAAGTGTTGCTGACATACCAAAGTTTCCTTGAAGACATTTAAGCTGCTCGTTTAAACATTACAACAAAAAGTAAATTGATGACGCCATGATGTACAGCCTTTGCTTTCTGCACCTGTTGGGAGCGAAAGAACCAGGTAACATAGACTGTAGAGTGGGCGGCTAGGCAGAAAAAGTATACTGACACTCCTTTTAAGTATCCTGGAAGCAAAACCTACCAAGATATAACAACTGTGACCATATTACTGACCATATAAGCTCATGACACCTTAGATTTATTAGTGGGATTGTGACTATTGATGCTTTTGCTTTTGGCCTTTGCCTTACGTTTCTTTTTGGGCAGCTCTAAAGATTTGGGGGGGAACTTGCAACAGCTTCTGCCCATGAACTATTGGCCAAAATACATCCCTGAGGCACTGAGCCCAAGTTAGAGGGATGTTCATCTGAAACTTGCTGGGAAAGATCCTCCTGTGTGCAGTGCATGTCGTCTTCCAAGACAGCAAATTTATTGCTCGAGGGAATAGAGGGGTCGATTTGAAGGTGAGAGGCTGCAGCTTGGGGTGTTTGGGCTGAGATCTCACTAGAACAGCATGAAAGTCTTGAAGAATAATGCCCCACTGAAGCTTCTCTTGCAGCCGTGTTGATTGCCTTAGGGTAAAATCAGTTGTGGCTTTGCTGCTTGGGGCTGTGAGTTCTGCAACACTTTCCCCACGCTCCCGAAGCTCGTCATCTTCCCTTTGTGTGAATACCAGGTCTGTGTTCGGATTGCCAATTGCTACTGAACCTCTCAGCGCAAGATTACAATGAGAAACCTCCAGATAGTTATCTAAGGTGTGAGGGGTTTCAAAATCCTTGAAGGAAGAGCCTGAGAAAAGGTGTAGTGTCACTGGGTAACATAAAGCAGATTTAATACTTCTTTGGTGGAGGATTTGTTTAAGTGGATTGTAGGCCTTCCTTCTAATGGTTAAATCTTTTGAAAAGTCTCTGTAGATGAAAATATTAAACTCTTGCCACTGAAGTTTCCCCATTTCTCTGGCTCGTTTCAATATTAATTCTGTATGGGAATAGTTCAAGAAGTGAGCAATGATGGGTCTCGGTTGCTGGTCTGATGCTGGCCTGGGACCCAAAGTGCAGTGAGAACACAGTTTTAGCATTGCAGGCAGCACATGTAATAAAAGCACAGTAGTGTCTCCTAATTCTACACCTTTAGGGAAGCCAAAAAATTGTAAATTGTTGCGACAATTATGATTTTCAATATCGTCAATTTTGGCTTGTAGGGATTTCATAGTTCGATCTTAATTACGGACAGTAGCCTGGAGGTCATGAATAGCAGTGGTATTACAGGCCGTTGCTTTCTCATTAAATGCAATTTTCTGGCCAAAAGTTTCAAGAATGGTTGCATTCTGTTGGGTGGAGGTTTTTAGATCCTTAATCTCAGCCATCAGTTTAGAAAACATTACTTCCACTCTAGCAAGTAAGCTTTGCTGTGCTTGGAGATCTGCCATAATGCTGAAGAATGCAGCCCAGTATGCTGCAGCATAGTGTAGAATAATTGAATATAAGCAGACAATGGATCAAAAATGACTTACAGACTGTGTCAGGCAGTAAGATTACAGGATGGTCACAGGAGTTGGTACCAAAGAAGGGTCTTGTGAAGGCTGGATGAGGTTAGATTGCAGTCATTCCTGCAGAGATTCTGAATTATGCTGCCTCTTCTGCCTGGTAAGGCCACGTCCCAAGGCACACATTTTAGAAAGGGTACAATGTGCTATTTTTTTCTAGGAGTTTGGTGTTATGTTTTGCTAAGCATGCATGGTACAGATTTTGGAATAGGTGCCAGGTATAAATTTCAGGATAGGTGCTTGGCATATATTTAGGAAGGAATGTGGGATACAAAATTTGGGGAGGGGGGAGTGTAAATTTTTGAAGGGTGTAGGTGCCAAACTCAGGAGGGATGCCACATGCTACTTTTAAGCAAGGTACACAATTCAGGAGGGGTAGGGGTCACATTTAATGAGTGGTGTGGATCAGAAAGTTTGGTATGGTGGCAGGTGTACATTTTGGAGACTGAGAGGTGCAACATTATGAAAGGATGCAGGGTTTAGAATTCAGAAGTATGGGTCACAAATGTTGGGAGGGGTGTGGGCACAAATTGTTTTGGGGGGAATGCAGGCAAAGATTTTGAGAGGGGTGTAAAGAACAAATTTCCAGAGGAACGTAGTACTCAAAATTCAGGATGGGTGTTATACTCAAGGTATGGGAAGGGTATATGGTATGCAACATTTGGTACTGGTATGAGGTGCATATTTCTGGATGGATGCGGGGTGCAAATTTGGGAAGGCAAAATCTGGAAGATGTACAAGGTACAAAATGTAGAAAGAAGCATGCACAACATTCTGCAGGGGTGTGAAACAAAAAAAACACAGGAGAGTTACAAAGTAAATTGTGGCAGGATGGGGTGTACAAAATTCAGGTGGTGTGCGGGGCACAACTGTTAGGCAGGGTGCAGAATTCTGGAGAGGTAATGGGTGCCAATTTTTGGAGCAGTGAGGGTTGCAAATTTTGAGAGAGACGTTGGTGCATGTCACAGGCAGGGTAAGGGTTACAAAATTCTGGAAGTGTACAAAATACAGAATTCAAGAGGAGTGTGGGTTACACATTTTTGAAGAAGTGTGGACAAATCCTTTGGAAGTGGTTGGGGCAAGAACTTTGGGAGGGGTCTAACGTACACATGTTTGGAGGGGTATGACACTCACAATTTAGAAGGGGTGTGCTGCACAAAATTTGGGGGGGATATAGTGTAAACATTTTGGTATACCATATGGGTTGTGAGGTTTAAATACAGGAGGGGTTGAAGGTGTGTAACCCCTAGGTGGCACTATCCCAAGGGCTACTACCCCTGCCTACTTGGCTAGTAGCAGGTTAAGGGGCCTGAGTTCTGAAACGGGTGCCTCCACACAGAAGGTCAGGGTTGGTAGTGGTCAAGCTAACCTGGGCACAGCCCTCCGGGACACTGTAACCCCCCCCCCTCCTTCCTTACTAGTGGCCAGAACAATACACAATCACTTTCACAATACCCCTGACACACCACACAAGTACCCACACTGTTTGCACTTACCACCAGGGCTTTCCTCTGGCTCGGCCCTGGGGACCCCCTGTAAAACAAGGTTATACACAGAAAATAACAGCAGTACAGTACTCTTGCACAAACTGGAACCACAGTCAGGGTAAATGCAAAAAAGAGTTAGATCTGATTTATTTAAAGGGGCTTGCACAAGGGAGGGGCGTAATCAGGTTAATTTGTTTAAAGGCTCTATCAATCAAACAGTTATGCATGAACTTCAGGGTCCATAAACAGTCACATACTCTGGGTACCCAGATGGAGAATGGTGGGCTAGCCAGGAACATTGCAGCTGGTTGGGGCCCTGTGATGGAAGAAAACAAAATGCACAACACACAGTATTTGTAATCCGGAGCCGGAGGGCTCAGTTCGTGAAAAGAAAACAACAAGACAATCAGATGACACACTTTTAGATTAGGCTGTTGTTGTAGGGAGCCACCCTGATGATTACTCACGATACCCAAGACTGGACACAGAATGGATGAAAATTGAGACAGCAGGTGGTTAATCTGGAGTGCCAGGAGAAGCAGGGCCCACACGATTTGCCGAGGCGTCATTCCTGTTCAAGCATGGAGCAGGGGGGCTGATCCCCAGGCAGGTCTCTTGTCGGTGGCTTTCTCTGTGCAGTGGGATAGTCTGGCAGGGCCAGCATGGCATGGCCCAGGTCGAATGAAGATGAACGTGGGATTCAGTCCGATTAGGCTGGATAAAGCTTCCAGCAAGCAGAACACAGTTCACACAGTGGGGAACCAAATCACGACCCACTTTCAATACACAACACATTTACATGTGAAGGATTCTATGGTACCAGCAAGCAGAACACAGTTCACACAGTGGGGAACCAAATCATTACCCACTTTCAATACACAGCACATTTACATGTAAGGAAATTCTATTGTGCCAGGCAAACCGCTCTCCGGTCACGATCTCAAAGTCTCTGCACAAACCGGGGATTCAAAAGCAGCTGGAAACCCTGACAGGCCAATCGCATTCAGCAAATCTTCGGTCTTCTTCAGGTTAAAGCCTAGTCACAGTCCAATGGCTTAAATAGTCCTCACAACTCAGATTCAGTCCAAATAAACTCTATTTTCCCTCTCAGGGACAGCAGGCAGACAGGCAGGCCAAAACTCAGTCCTTTCACAGTTCTCCCATGCAAAACTACACAGAACTGCTGCTCAAAGTCACTTGAGCAGTGACTTCTTCACTTCTCAGCTCAAACTGAAACTAGCTGCAGCAGCCTGGGAAATTCCCCAAGATCCAAAAGGTTCGGTTGGCTGATCCTCCTGTCAGTCACAACAAAGGCTCCCCCTTCAGGTGCAAAAAGGCGCAAAAAGCCCAAAACTACAATTCCTACAGATTTTGACTCCAGACAGCTCCTGTAGTCCAGCTCCATTTTAGGTCCCACCAGTACTGATTGGTCCAATTCGCAGTCCAGGACCAAGATAGTGGAGATAAACAAAACAGTCCTTGCTGCAAAGAAGGCAGGTTAGACAAACTACATTATCATTATCACGCTAAATGATTCGCAGCAAATAGTTACATCTTTCAACAGAGCTCCCTCTCAGATTACTTATGACTGCAATCCAGGCAGCTCTTAAAGAGACAGTACACAGAGGCTATACAGGCATTCTCTGGCAATCACATTTAAACTGCTAAAACGCAGGGCACCAGCCTGGCAGTGAGCTTTTAGGCAAGCTCGAGGAAGACTTTTCGGGAACCCCCATTTGTAGGGGGAGTTACAGGTGCAAATTTGGGAGTGGTGTGGGAAACAAAATTCCAGAGGGGTGCTGATGCACATTTCAGAAAGTTAATGGGGCACAACATTCATGAGGGGCATGAAGTGCAAATTTCATGAGGCATGTGAGTCACAAATTTCGGGAGGGTTGTAAAGTGTATATGTAAATTTCAAGAGAGGTGTGGGGTATACTGTACACTTTGGGAGGGATGTGGGTAAAAAACCTTCAAGGTATTTGGGTTATAAATTGTAGGAGGGGCTTTAGGCATGACACATAGGAGAGGTATGAGGTACAGAGTTCAGAAAGAGTGTGTGGAGTACAGAACTGGAAGGGTGTAGCGCACAAAAAGAGTCAAAAAACATTTGAAACTGCTAGGTTGGTTGTGTTGGTGGTGGTGGGGTTGATTTCCACTGAATGAGTTGCCCCATCTCTGTTTTGAATACATGTGCAAACTGCGGGACTGTGTTTTTTTTAAGTGGGTCTGCCTCTGCCCACTTACCTGTATTTTCTCACCTCCCCCATCCTTTACTTTAATTATTTCCTCTTCTCCAAACAGTCTTTTCTCTGTCATTCCCTGCATTCAACAGATGGAGAGGGGACATTTTCAAAACCATCCTCAGGACTTCTGGCATGTTTTTGATGCAATCCTGCCAACTGCACATGAAAAATGTAGCATTTTGGGCCCCATTTGTGTCACTTTTTTTGATTCAGGCTTACTGAAACTGTCATGAATATGGCAACCATGTTTGAAAATAGGAAATGTTCTGATGCATTTAGGATGATACAGTTGCTACTCGAAAACGCGAGCAGTGATTACATCCTTCATTAGAAAATTCAGCCCAGAATGTTTAACCATCAAATGCAAGAATTAAAACACTCTGCACAAATCCACTGGCAGAATGTCCACTCCCCTCCATACACACACTCACAGCAGCAGGTCTCATACAGAACCATGACCTCAATGTTATCTGTAGCAGGGTAAGCAGGTAAGATTTCCCTAGTAAGCAGGTAAAGAAAGAAGGGGTAGTTTTCATGGTCAGCAAAGGAACACTAAAAAATAGAACAATGAGTAGTGTTTCATTTTTCAAATATGGGTATATGTGTATAAGGGGGAAAGGGGAAATTTGTTTAACCCCAAGAGGCACACTAAGCTGGAGCGTGTTTCCAGGTGTGACCTGGGAGCACAAGAAAGTTAAGTGAATTGCTCAGGGTCACTCAGTATGCAAGTGGAGGCAGTGGGATTCAAACTCAGATCTCCAGATTTGCAGCTCAGTGCTCTTGACCACTATGCTATACTGCATGAATGTAAGGAAAGGATGTCGATGGCAAACAACTTTTATTACTTTTTAAAGAGAGTTCAATTTTTGGGGCCTAGTGGAAGGGTTTTATTGAACAGAAACAAATGGCTGCAATTTGAAGGTTTCTGGAGGGTGCATTGATATGGCAGTAGTGATACATCTGTGCTGGAAAACTCAGATCAAGACCTTTATATATTATACCTGGAGTGTATTATTGTAATTATGAAATGTATCCTTTTGTTGCATTAAGAAAAAGTTTCACACATTTTTTTTTTATTTGTTTACAGTATGTTCAAGAATGTTTAAATTGAATAAATTAAATTGGCAGGTCACTCAGTGCAAGTCATGTAGTCACAGCCTTATATCGACCACTCAACAGCCCTCATAATATTTTGTTGCTGTCACATTGATAGTAATATTAAAATCAACAAATAAAAGCATGGGATATACAACATACAATTTATTATACATACATATTATGGGTTCTCTGCACAAATTGGCTCGAAATGCTCTAGTAAAGGTGCATACTGAGCCATGCAGCTATGTGCTGCAGGGCCAGCCTCAGCAGGACATGTGGGGTCTGATTCACTACCCACAGCATCCCCTCCCCTCAAGAACATAGCAACACAGAGGGAAAAGGCCAGTCCAGGGAGGGAAGTTAATGGGGGCATCAGATTTCCAGTCAGAGGCCCAGTATAAGATTGTAGTCAATCACATGCCTCGTAGGAGCAAGGTATGGTAGGATACAGTGCTGTAATAACTGCTGCCCGTGAGTCTCCCAGCTCTTCATATCCTGGAGGGTTGCTGGAGATGCTCAGCAGCTAATTGATGGGGCTAAACGCGCACAGAGAAAACAATGTTGGGAGCCAAGCAGCACTTATGGCTGCTTTTCCCCGATGTAGTTATTACACCTCAGTACGTGTACCAAAAAGTGGTTATACAGCTTGGTGTATAGGCAAGCAAGTAAGCAAATCTCTTCTTTTTTCATTTATTATGCTTTTTGTGCCACCTGCTGCCATTCCTCAGCCTTGGTCACGGCCCCCTCTGCTCCCAATCCCACATTAGCCTCAAATCCCCGATACCCCTTGGCTTGCCCCCCCAGGATGGAGTTGCAGCACTGCCTTAAGTGCTGCAAAGTCGGGATAGGTCAGGGAGCCATCCTGGGAACTCTTCGGAGTGGAGGGGCAGGCTTCATTCAGGTGGCAAACAGTTGAATTTTCTCCCCTGTATGCGAGGGGCGGGAACATGCAATGACGGCCAGCATCTACCCCACCCCTCAAACTATGTTCTGGTGCCAGCTGCTGCAGTGCCCCTGGCCTCTGCCAGGGGTTTGTCAAGCACCGGTCACACTACCCTCCCTCCCCCCCAGAGAAGGAGAGCAGTGCTTGGGATGCTCAATTCTTCTCCCTGGCCAGCCCTCCAATGTCCTGGATCCATTCCTAAACCGGTTGCCGGCGTTGCAAATGGAAATCCAACTGCTGTACTGATGGGCCGGCCCCAAGTAAACAAATCTTATTTAACATAGTGCCCCCTCCTCAATGCACAAGACACTTTGTATACATAAAACTTCAGCTACAATAAACCAATTTAAAATATCCTAAAATAAACAATGCAATAACAGATTAATACCCCTGTCACTATAAACCATAAGAAAAATAGATTAAATTAAACACATTAGGATTTATAAACATTAAAAAGCATTAAAAAGAACCCTCGGACACTGGGGGAAAGAGATGGGTCTTCAGTGGCCTTTAAACAATGTCAGCAGAGGGGCAGCCACCATAATGCAGGAACCTAGGTGTACATGGTGCCACAGCAACCCCACTTTTGCTGGACACTGAAATACCTTTGAAGCTGCCAAAGCTTTACATGTTAGTGCCCTTGAAGCTCTGACCAAGCCCTTTCTAGTTGATTCTAAGTTGTTTCAGCCTGTAGTAGCTCTGCTTCAACCGAGTTAAAGTGCTGCAATTAGCATCTTTTGTTCTCAAGAGGGCCATCCTGTAAAGAAACAACCTCTCCCCAGCCCACAGCAGCCATCACATTTAAAAGATAGTCTGCTTGGAATAACTTAACTGGTTAGTACTGTCTGCTGCCTTTGTTTTGAGTGAATGAGCTGAGGAGAGTGAGAGTGTGAGTGTGAGAGAGACCTAAAACAGGGAGAAAGAGAATGAGGGGGAGGTTTCGTTTCTGTGCATAATGTTGCTGCTTGGATTATACAGGAATCTTGTTTAGTTTGTAGACAGAAAATACAAAACAGCAGCATCACTTAATAACACATGGTATGTAATTTTAATGCATTATAATAGGTGGGTCACAGTCAGAACTCAGGAGTGCAGGGCAGTTAGGGCCAGAGTGCAGGGCAGGCAGGACAGAAGGAGCTCCACTTGCTAAAAAATCTAAGAACTTCAAAGATCATGATGACTACCGTCTTTCTTACTGTGCACTGTAAATCCTTTCTTTGCGGTGTCTTGGCTCCTTTATAACAGGAGTGCCTTTAAAAATGCAAGAGATAAGCACTGACAGTTTTATAGTCACAGTACTTCTTTTTATTAGAGGAAAATACATTACACAGTACAGTATCTGTACGGTAGGATTATGCTGAAGTACAATTATATGCCTGTAAAGAGCCTGGTAAATCAGATTTATATACATAGGTGAGTTAATACCCAGGTGGGTACACCCACACATATAAAGCATGTGGTACAGTACAGTCAACAGTAAGGGAACATCCCTAACAAAGCTACTTCTAAACATGCAAAAGGTGCAATTAATGTTGAATCACCTGTTAGTTACAGTTCGGCCATTATTGGGGTAGGACAATGAGTTAGTAAATGTTCAACCTTAGACACTAGGGGAGTCAAGTGGGCAGGGAGACCTGCTCAGTGTGACACTGTTAGGGCCAGGTCAGAAGGGGGATGGGATGACTAGTTGGGTCACAGGAAGGGTTGACTGAGGCTCTAAAGGGATCCCATATTTTGTAGTACTTCAAGAAAGTGCTATTAGCAAAGTGTGACATCCTCTCAAAGTTAGCCAATGTCCCCACTGACACTTTCCAATGTTCTAGTGAGGGTTCTTCTGGAGTTCTCTAGCACTGGAGGAACAGTCTTGGGTCTCTACCAAAGCCACTATGCTCCAGCTGTGGAGGTGCATGGGGAGACAGAAGGTCTGTGGGGGGACCAGTGGCAGCCATAAATCTGGGGATTTTGGTAGAGAGTGCTTCAGTGTATTTTCACAGAAGGCTATAACTTTCTGCCAGAAGAGAGTGACCATAGGGCAGTACTGGAAAATGTGTGCCACACCTCAAGCATCAATCGCTGGGTAGGACCTGCATGGCTTTGAATTGAGCAGAGGTCTTATACATCTGATGTATGATTTTGTTTTGGATCAGGATGGCCCAACCTTCTGTGCAGGCATCGTGAGTGAGCCTCCAGGCTTCAGACCACTGGGAGTCAGAAACTGAGCTAGAGAGCTAGAATTCCCACTTTTGCTGAGCTCTTGTGACTGGTCTGGTAGAGAGTCTAAAATGGACTTGTATACGGCTCCAGCTCTACCACTTTTCACTTTTAGCAATCCCTGGGCCTTGTGTGGGCTGGGGAGGGACTTAGGTCTTGCCCCTGGGCTACTGACATAGAAGTCGATGGTGCTCTACGCTGTAGGTAGTGTCAAAGATCTGCACTAGGCAGGTGTAACCTTGACTGAAGTGCCTCTAAGGAGAGCATCCTGTATTGCCCAGATACCTTTGTCCCTCCATGAGGGCCAGTTCAGGTCTTCGTGGTCCCCTTGGATCAGGGAATTATTCCAGATTGGGCCAAGTGTGCTCGCTAAGAGAGGCATTTTCACCAGCTTGGTGACAGCGTGCCAAGCCTGGAGAGAGCCCTGCACTGAGGAGTGTAGCTTATTGTAGGGTGTGACTTGAGTGAACAGGAAAACCCCTAACAAGCTTCTATTGGTGGCTGCCATTTCCAATCCCATCCAGAGCAGAGTGCTGACAGTTTTGAAAAGGAAGAAATTTAAAACACAATTCAAAACAAAAGTTGACAGTCTTTGCAAGTTCCTTTACATATGTGTGTGTGTGTGTGTGCTTGTGGTGGTACTCCCACCACAGAGGTTAGAGGCAGCACAGATGGATAACTCTGTGAATTATGACCTCAGTCACTGGTCACTAATCTCAAAGAATAAGGAAACTGCAGGCTTCACTCCCACAAAGATGATGGACGCAGTCATCATGGACACAGTGCAATGTATTCTACCAGTGAGTATGTTGGACATGAGTCCTAAAACTGTGAATAAAAGATTATTTATAAGGGATTGCCATTTTCAGATATTCCCTGGCAAGGGAGTGGTGGTCTGAAATTTCCCTTTGAGTCCCCCAGTACAGTCCCATGTGAGTACATTGTGAGGACTCTGAGTTTTCCTGGAAACAACATAGTCCCCTTACCTGGAGAAAAACACTGTAAAGATATACACACACACACATATATGTGTGTGTGTGTGTGTGTGTGTGTGTGTGTGTGTATATACTGTATATATATATCTATATATACTGTAGAATTGATTTATTTTACTGTAAACAAAAGTCTTGCTATGTTCGCTGTAGAAAGAGACCCGCTAAATTAATTGAACAGCTAAGTTAGTTACAGTATCTATGTCAGACTCATTAAATGGAAGTATGGGATAGTGAAATTTAATTGCAGCTAACAAATCCCATAGCCTCGGACTGCTAAATTAAATGAACGTGCTACTTTTCAATTCTACAGTATACACACACACACACACACACACAACACACACACACACACACACACACACACACACACAGTGCACAGTGATTTTCTCCAGGTAAAAGGGCACAACGATGTTGTTTCCAGGAATTCATTCTGTCCATCTATCTATCTGTCTGTCTGTCTATCTTTTTACATTTCTGTTAAGTGGATTGGGGTGATCACCCCCAGTACAGCTTCTTTCTTCTCCCTCCACTCCAGGTCACCTACCCCCTTTCTCATTGTTAATTTTTATAAATATTATAAGTGGTACTGCCATGATCTGCTCCCTCCTCCTAGATAATCTATACCCCACTGCACCTGCAGGCTCTAAAATTTGAGAGGCCCTGTTGCCAGATTTCAACTTCAACTGGGAACATATCTGGAAGGATCTCTATAGTTATACCACTCAAGACCAGCTAATTCTCACCCAATTCCATATTTTAAATAATATGTACTATACCCCCGTAAATTGGCTAGGATGGGTCGCATCAATTCTTCCTCTGGTACCAGATGTGGTAAGGAGGAGGGCACAAGTTTGCATATCCTCTTGCCTTGTGAGAAGGTCTCCCCACTATGGGCCCTGACAGAATCTTGCACTGACCCCCTGCTGGGTTTGGAGGGCCTTTTCTCCCCAGAGATCTGTATTATAGGGGACTACACCCAGAGTGTAATCAAGGAGTGGAGATGCTATATGGCCCTCATCACACTAGCAGTGAAGAAGTTGGTCCTTAAACACTGGCTGGACCAATCCTCTCTTTCATACCGAGAATGGCTACATGAGCTTTCCTTCTGCCTCAGGACGGAATGCCTGATTGCCAGTACTCGTCACAGATTACCTCTCTTTACCAAAAAGTGGGGCAGACTATATGATTTATACCTTAACTGACCTCATTTCTGTCCTGTCATGTTCTCCGTTTTGCATTTGTCTCTCAGATTTCTTGCTCTCTTAACTAGCCTAGCACTTGTCTTGGGGTCACACTCCGTAGGGGGAAGGGAGGGATCTAAGGGGTTTGGGGTGTGGGGGGTAGGGAAGGTTTAATATGACCTTAGACTTTACATGTTCTAATTCTATGGTTTGCACTTGCAATGTAAAATCAATAAAGTTATTTAAATTTCAAAAAAAAAATATTATAAGTGGACCAGGGTGCCCACCTTGGTACTGCTTCTGTAGCCCCCCTCCTTCAGATCACCCGGTTCCCTTTTCTTTAATATACCTGACAGCAAGAAGGTGCCCATTCCTGGTGCGGCTAAAGATCATCCAGATATTGGGGTGCCCAACCCCCAATGCTGGCGTCTGCCTACAATAAAAAAATGTCCCTCATTGATCATCTTTTGTGGGGTTTAACCTGAGAAAAAGAAAATGGTTATCAGCAATCTGACCACCCCAGCACCCCCACCCATTCACCCCAACCACCCACCCACTCAGCACCCCCAAACCCCACCCCACACCCACCCACTCACCCTCACTCACCTGAGCATGCCCCATAACATAGATCCACTCTCCAATCAAAAACAAGTCTTGCTGCTGGAACCGACGACTGCAATATGAGAAAATAAGGTAAGTTCAGTTTACTGTATTTCAGTGAGGGTTTTACTTATATTCATAACTTTGTCATTTTTGAAGATTGTTGCACCAGATTTTCAACATGTCCTTTTTTGGGACCCCACCTCTTGACCATGGGTGATGGAATTATGCAAATGTGGCCTGAAAGTTGATTTTGCCACTGCTGCACAAAATCACCTTTTGGCAGGATTTGAAAATGCTCTATACCCTTGTTCATGAGATGAAGTCATAAGACCATGTTGAGAATTTGGGGAAAAAATATGAAAACACAATAAAGTTATGCGTGTACATAGAACGTTTTCGAAAGACGCTCATAACTTTGGTAATTTTCACTATTTTGAACCCAAATTTTCATTTATTTATTTATTAAATTTTGGTGACCGTGTAGGCTCACTGAGCCCCGAAGGTCCCTTTTTCAGGGGCGACCCAGGATAACAATACAAGTTATAAGAATGAACAAGGACATAAGGAACATTTGAGGCATTGTGAGTTACATCATGAGGTGGTTACAGTAAAGAAAAATAGTGGATACAGGCATGGTTACAGGCATGGTAAAAGAAAAGCAATGGATACAGGCATGGCTTACAGGCACAGTAAAAGAAAAGCAGTGGATGCAGGCATGGGTACAGGCATGGTTATCATCATGACATGTAAGCAATTGGTAGTACTTTGCATATAGTTTATTCGGGGGTTACACATGGCCTCTGGCCATCATGCCATTTTTTCACACCATGTTATGACCATGACAGCTGTCATTTTTCAAATCCTGTCCAAAACACGTTTTCACAGTTGTAGCACAAAATTATGCTTTGAACGAGATCCGACAATTTTCACCTACTGGCTTCATGGAGATTGGTTTATAAGAAGACTATGTTGAAAATGTGGGTCCAAATATTAAAAAAACAACAAAGTTATAAAGGTACAGTGACATTTTGCTATGCACATTCATGACTTTGGTTCTTTTTGACATCAGTTGCTGCACACAAGTGCAGGGTCAGCAGGGCCCTGCACTTCTGTAGGCAGACAGACTCTTCCCTTGGTGCAGGGCACAGACAGATCTGCATATCTGCATCTATTCATACAGGTCCCAAAGGGTCCTGCATGAATGAGGATGCAATTCCAGTATCTCAAGAAGAAAGGATATTCTTTGCAATAAACTGCTTTAATACACCAGTTAGGGTTCAGCTTAATGCAGCAAAAGTAAGAAACCGTGGCATTAGGGTTTCCAACCCTAACTCTCCACACCCACCCCCCAAGCAGCAAAAGGAAAAAGTATAAGGGTTTTGGGCTTCCTGACTTAATGAATCAGTGAAGCGGTCTTCCTTGGGGTTGTCAACTCTAATGCTCACCCTCCCAGTTCTTAGCCTCCTGTCTAAAGCACAATGTACAGCTCTAAGTCAGTGCCTCATAGTGATACACTCCTCAAAGTTAGAGAAGTGATCCAGCTAGATGGGCCAGTGCTGGGGGACTGTGGTGCCATGCGGCACCACCTACTAGCCTGTGAAGGGAATACCCAGGGAAGTCTACGTTGGCCCACACATCATATAGTGAAGAGAAATATTCTCTTGGCATAGCGCTCTGCAACTCTTTACCTGTGGATGCCACAAGGCCCTGCACTTTGGTGGACAGGTGGACCCTTTGCTATATATTTCTGTATCTGTAGCCACATGGAAGTGCAGGGACCTCAGCCCACTAGACAGCCCCACTATTTCTAGGCATCCATTGCCATCCAGAAGTGCAGGGCCCTGCATGTCTGCATCTTTTCATCAGTACCACTGCAGTTGTGTCATCCGGAAACAGTTGTATGTTGCTTGTCTAACCTGATGATGGCTGTCAGTTGTTGCTTGTGTGGTCTTGTACTTTTGCTGCTTGGGGAGATGGGGAGTAATGGTTGGAAACCCTAAGGCCACATTTCCCTACTTTTGTGGCATTAACTTGAACCCCAACTGGAGCATTAACGATTTTACAAAGAATATATATATATATATATATATATATCTATATCTATCTATATATATATATATATATATATATATTATATATATATATATATATATATATATATATCTATATATATATATATATATCTATATATATATATATATATATATATATATATATATATATTTATATCTATATATATATATATATATATATAGAATATACACACACTGTATATACATATGTATATTATAGTGGCATGGTTGTGCCAGCCACTATAGTTAGGTTGAGTACCCCATTTAAGGTTAAATCTGAAATTTGGCAGCTTAATAACTTTGCCACCGTATGACAGATTTACCTGGAATTTGGAATGCACAGTCTGGTACCATAGATCTCTGGACATGCCAAGTTTTGTTATGGTCAAATGTATGGTTGCGGAGCTACAGAGCACAAAAAAAAACGCATTTGTGTGCATTCTTTGCTTGCACCTAGAGCTCACACAGTTTGTGTGACCAGTCCAAAACATTCAGGGAACATGCAGCCAGGGTTCTTGATGTGCCTTTCAAAGATTTCGTGAAAAAATATTAAACGGTTCAAAAGTTATTCAAAAAACAAGTTTCCCATTATAATCAATGGGAAAAGTTAACAAAATATGCGAAAGCGTCGCAAATGCACTTTTTACTTTCACAAATGACCCTTGCAGTGTCACAAATCAGCCATCTTGTTTTCAGTTGGTGGTCACAGAAATGCTTGGCATTTAAATTTGAGACCCTCTAGGAACACAATTCTTGTTGTGCTCACCTAGTTGAGCCCTGAGGATGCTAGCCATGTCTTTTTTTGGGGGTAAAACACCCCAGAAATATATTTTTTTAATTTTTGTAAAAAGTAGTGTCGCAAAGTACTTTTGCATATGCAACACTTTTGTGATTTCATTTGCGAAAGTGTCGTGATTTGCGAAAGTACTTTGCGACACTATGGCCAAAACAATAGGGAATCTTTGCCACCCTGCTGCAAAAGAACGGTTTGGACTTTTGGGCTGAAATTTGGAGGGAAGAAAGCCAAGATCCCACAGATGTACCATTTGTTGGCTTGGTGATAAAATATTAGAGTGCTGCAAAGTTACGTCACTCCAAAGTTGATGATTTTTCTCATACGATAACATTACGGCATCTGTCGCGCCTTTCGGGGCCCGTATCTTGAAAACGGTTCAAGACACAGACTTTCTGTCAGAAAAGTGCTTAGTCCCCCACTAGTGGCCTAATTACAAAACTAGCCTGGAAAGTCATAAATAATATGAGATTTTTCATTTTTTTCTACGTCGTACGGTTCCTGAGATATAAGGAATTTACTGCTCCAAGGGCCATTATTGTGCACACATTCTTTGTATTCACTGTGCCTCTGAATGCACCTTTTGGAAAAAAAAGGGTGTGTGTTTTGCGTTACTGTTACCGTTAGCATTTCCGCTTTACGCTTCCACATCAATATGAAGACATTTGTTTACATCAATCAGTAGGTTACCTTTTTGCATTTATGCTTGCATTTGCATTACTGTTACCATTTGCATTTCCATTACTGCTTTTGTTTGCATTTACTTTGTGTCAACATGTGCTATATATTTGTGTTTGCATAGGCTTGCATTTATGCTTCCATTTGCATTACTGTTTCCTTTGGCATCATCGCTTGGTGTTACCATAACCGCTTATGCTTCCAATTGCTTTACCATTACTGTTTGTGTGTTTGTTACCGCTTGTGTTTCTGTTTGCATGCTTCTGTTACCGTTTATATTTTTTGTTACCGTTTTCAGTACCGTTTGCATTTCTGTTGCCATTAGCATTTGCGTTACCATTTGCGTTACCATTTCTGTTTTCATTTACGTTTGCGCTTGCATTTCTTTTACCATTTGCATTATGGTTTCCATTTGTGTCAACATGTGCGTTACCGTTTGCGCTTGCATTTGTGTTGCTGTTAGTGTTACTATTTTCTTTTACCTCACTGTTGCCATCACCGTTTGCATTAATGTTACCGTTTGTGTTTTTGCATTTGCGCAGTGCTGTGCAAAACTCTGTTTTTGCTATTTTTCTGCATTGTCTTCTGCAACACATAGCAAAGCCAGTATGTGGTTGATTGATCTGAAACTTGCCACGTAGAAGGACCTGTGTTCAAGGAACATGGCAGTTTTTGTTTGGTGAAAAAATGTTGTTCCATTCCAGAGTTATTGCCATTTGAATTTGGCCCCCCTTGCAGTTACAGATTTTTTTGGCCACTAGGTCTGCCATTTTAGGCCGCAGTTTCCATGATTTTGTGGTGGAAGACTTCTTAAAGGTGCAGAAATGTAAAAATTGAATATCTCTGGAACAATTTGGTCTTTTCACAGGAAATTTGGAGGGTGTTGAGTTGATGTCCTGGGGATGTGAATAATGCTGTTTACATATTGGAAAAATTATTTGCTGCAGAGATACTGTGTGATGCAGTTAACGTTTTGCGCATAGCATTCTGCATGGTGCTACTGGCTTGAAATTTATAGCATAGGTAGCCCTAGTGGTACGGGGGTGCCTTGCAGTGGTTTGGTGTGTAAAACATTAACAGGTGCGGAATTATGCCACTCTGACAAATGAACATTTTGTTCATTATGTTTCAATAACTTCTGAACTGTGTGTCCGATTTGCCTGGCATTTGGAATTTACAAAGATTTATAATACATCTTTGACTGTGACAATGTTTGGGTCGCTGGCACTTACGGTTGCTGAATTGTGCATGTAACGTTGCTTGCTCATGGTGCTGTGTGACTGTTGAACAGATGTACACACAATTCTGGACACACGGTGTGTCTGCCAGCCAGACCATGTATACCAAATTTTAGCACTATTTTGTTGACTGTCACCAATGTTATTAAGGTGCAAAAATTGGGGTTTAATGTGAAACACCTTACACAACCCGAATATTATATATATATATATATATATATATATATATATATATATATATCATGGAAAAAATCCATTTAATGCATCAGTTAGGGTGTTCCACTGTGACAAGAGTAAGGAAATTCAGTGTTAGGGTTGCCACCTCTTGCACCCTATTCCCACCCCACCCCACAAACAGGCATTGGGGTGTGTGTTGGAGTTGTCGGTCCCAACTCACCCCATTCTCCTACACTGCACCACCTCAGCTTATTTACACATGGAATGGGGTGAGAGTTAGGGCCGACAATCCCAACGCACACCCTGATTCCTACTGGTGGGGGCGGGGTTGGAGTGGGGTGCAAGGGGTGGTAACCCTAACACCGAATTTCCTTGCTTTTGTTGCTGTGGAACAACCCTAACTGATCCATTAAACAGAGTTTTTTTTGCCATGAATATATGTATATAAATATATATATATATATATATATATACACACACACACAAACACATACAGTATATATAATATATTAGGGTTGTGTAAGGTGTTTCACGTTAAACCCCAATTTTTGCACCTTAATAACATTGGTGACAGTAAACAAAATAGTGCTAAAATTTGGTATACATGGTCTGGCTGGCAGGCTCTCAAAACGTGAAAAGTTTTATGATAGCAGTATGCAAGGTTTCTGAGATACAGCATGTCAATGTTTTTTGCAGTTAAAAACTTTATTAAAAAAGTTCCAACTTACTTAGTCAAAACTAATCATAAGAAGGAGGTGAGAGAAATAACACAAACAGTTTCTTGTAGTCGAGGTACACACATCATTAATGTAGCGGAAATCTAAGTACTGTCAGCGTATATATTAACTTCGAGTACATGACATGCACATGCAAATGAGGGAGCCCACATACATATGAGAGTTTCAGAAGTGCTAAATGGCCACCAGCACAGCACAGTTTAATGTTTCTGAAACCCAGCCTTTAATGGTGTGCGGGGGGGGTTCCTGCACCCCAGCATGCACTGTCAAGGGCTGGGGTCCATGGTGGTCCAGTGGTCCCTCCCTATCCTTGATCCACTCACATGTAAAAAAACAAACATCCCAGGTGGTCCAGTTGTCCCTCCCTAGCCCCGATCCACACAGCGATAACAAAAAAGTAAGCCCTAGTTGTTTAGCGGTCCCCCCAGCCCCAATCCCCACAGATATTAAAAAAAGTATGCCCTAGTGGTCTGTCTGACCCTCCCTAGCCCTGGTACCTACAGAAATTAAAAAAAAGTATGTCCTGGTGGTCTAGCAGTCCCTCACCAGGCCTGATCCCTACATAGCTGAAAAGACAGTTACTGTATCACTGGTAGTGTAGCGGTCCCCCCTCCCAAACACCAGTGTGCCCTTATCATACATCTAGCAGTCCCTGGTGGTCTAGTAGGCCCCACACCCTGGCAGATACTGTCCCACCACCCTGCTCCCCCTGTCCCAACCCTGAGAGCCGGCAACCAGCAGAGCCCTTCACATGACACCACAGCCGACCACAGACTGAAGTCTCATGATGTGCATACAGTACACTCAGCTTAGGAAAGCCCCCTCAACAGTACCCTTTCTCCATTTCTGAAGTGAAACATCTGCTCAGACTGCATACTGCTAGATTTATCACCAAAAAATTGAAATATAAAAACAAGATGAACAAGAGGAAAATTAAGGTATTAAAATGTAAGATATATGTTGTGCAGGTGTCTTTTCTGTTTTTTGACAAAGGTGTATATGGCTCAGAAAAGATCTGTTGTGGGGTGGCATGGTGGTAATACTGATCAATGTGATGACAGTTCACAACACTGTTAAGATACAATGTCACAGGTCCCCAAGGAAAATTCTGTTGCCAGCATCTGAGAGGTGCCCACCATCTTTTAAATATAGCCTACTATTGAAATACTTAACTTTGGGGTGGTGTGTGCATGCCCAGATCATGAAGGAAGCCAGATATCTGAATATTTGCCTTTCTACATGATCTTTCAGGTCCAGGTGCATGTTGCTGGCCTCTCCAGATCATCTGCTCTGTAATGTCTGAATACAGAACCTTACAAGCAGGTAAAATTGCTGTAAGTGCAGCCAAATCTGATTTAGCTGCTTCAGTCAACTCTATACTCCTTTTGTCGCCCAAATCATTACCTCTAAGATGGTTTAGAAATATGTCTGGCTGAAACTGACTGTTTAAAAAGCAATGCGTAGCTGGCATGAGCTGCTCCGATCTAATGCCACCCTTACCAAACCAGTAGACATCCCAGTTCAGCAGTAAAGATGCAGTGAAGTTTAACTTTGCTAGCGTAGCAGAGGTGAAGTGGCCCACTCCACCTCAACATACAGCTACGCGAAGTGCCCATTGAAATGCAGTACTTCGCGTCATGATGACTTCACATTATAGTGAATCCGCATTACTTTGCTTTATTTTCTTTTAAAGGTGGAGTGAATAGGCATTGTAACAGCCCACAGATCACATGACTTACAGTCTGCAGGCCACATGCTTCAGGCAGGAGTTAATCATGTAAGACAGTGAAAGACTTTCACTTTACCTAGTGTGTGAGAAAGAGTTGTGTTTGAGAGGAGACAGAGAGATTGCAAAAAATATAGGCCCCACTTTGAGAGGCAACAGAGAGATAGCAACAATTATAAACCCTGCATCTGAACTGGAGAATCTTCTGGGCTAGTGGTCCCCTCCCTGAAGCAGGAGGTAGTGGTGCCATGGAAGCACCACCTCCGGTGGCACCTACCAGTGCTGCCCCCACCAGTACCACCACCTGCCATGGCCCCTGTGCCAGTGGCTCAGCCGGAAGTGAGGGAGGAGTCACAGCAGTCATGGCCATAGCAACAGCATCATCAGGCTTCCCCACCCCCAGCCCAAATTGAGCACCAGCAGCAGCTGGCAACAACATCTGGGCCACCCCGCATGTGCCTAGTCCTCCCAGCAGCTCATTAATGTGGGAGTTCTTCAGTACACTGCCTGCGGACACCAGTGTAGTGAAGTGCAATCTGCGTGGTAAGGTGGACTGCCATGGCCCCAAGGGAAGTCATCTGGGCACAGGTGGTCAGTGCACCCACCTGTATAACCACCACCATGCAGATTGGCATTCCAAGCTTGCCAAACAGGGCAGGAATATGCCTGCTGGCCCTGCTGGGCAACTGGTGACAGCATGGCCTCCACCTGCACATGGTGTCAAGCGGGGGTGGGTCATGGAGCAAGTGGCTGCTTCACAACCTGCAGGTGATAGTGGCAACCCTGCACAAATTCCTGCCACACATGCAGATTTAGACCTGTAAACCACCGGAATGACAATGTGGAGCAGCAGTTGGAGTGCATGTTAGTGCACCAACTCCAAATAATGGGCATGCTTCAACTGCTACTCTCACATCATAACACTGATCATTAGTTTTTGTTTGTCCTGGCACCCACCACCCTCTCTATGAAAAAATAGTTCCTGATGTTGCCCATGATCCTTCCCCCCCATTATCTTCAAATTTCGGCCCCTTGTTTGTGCACATCTCCGTTTCTGAAATACGCTACTCTCTTGTACATTGTTGAGTCCTTTTCAGTACTTGATAGTTTCTATCATGCCCCCCTCCTTTCCTTGTGGTTATACATATTAAGCTTTAGACTCCACAATATTTGGGAAACTGGTTAACATGTTGTCACGGGTTGAACTTGGGGCAATACTCATGCCATCAGCAACTTCAGTACCACCAGCGGGGACAACAGCATCTCCAACCATGATTGAAGCTACTGATTGCGCTGTGAAAAACATAGAGAAATCCCTTTACTGGCATCAGCTATGCACTTCTGCTGCATACTACCATGCCCATGGCCACTCTTGCCACTGGCAGCAGTGCTATGGCCAGAAGCATCTTTGCATGCACAACTCTTTGCAGGCATTTTTGGAGATTACACAGAAAACTCACAACAAATTGAGATTTCTGAAATTTGGGGTGGATGGGAAGCCAAAAAGCAACAACTGTGGCTTACAGATGCAGATTGGGCACTAAAAAGATACAAATGCAAAGACGCAAACTGCACACTATAAAGAGATGCAGCCATACTGTACAGGCACAAAAACACCTTAACCAGGGGTCACACAAATCCAAAACTGGAAACATAAATGACACCTTTTGCGGGGTTGGTTGGGGGGGGCACAGCAGTAGCAGTCCACCAGCTAGGTAGAAGGAAGCAGTAAAAAATACCGCATACGGATAACCAATTCAGAGTGCGGCGATTACTGTGTGGCACAATAAAATGTGTCTGACCTGATGGCACACGCACACACTCACGCACTACAGGTAATGTGCAGAAAATTTAACAGTGCAGCACATTATATAAACAAATCTTTCAAACAGAATGAAATTATGCACTGCACCACAACAAACAGAAAATAATTATCAAAAATTACTTGAAGTATTACTGTGTGTACATAAACACGTAAATACTAACACACACTGCTAGTACAAAACAGTTAGAAATACTGCCTTTCTCATGTGAATCTCACTCCACCACAGATACGCCCCTCCTCCGAAGCACACTTCAACAGTGTCTGTCAGTACACAGGCTGAATGTTCTAAATTAACATTAAAAATGCACACAAAAACAATCAACACTCGATGATCTAAGCACAGGAGGATTTCGTACACTCAGTGTACTAAATTTGGAACAAAATAATGGATCAAAAGTGATTTTTTTTTTACAGTGGCACTGGAACATTTTTATGTTGGCTTGCGCTTGCTCAGCCAACATATTGCAGTAGTAGCAGATTTGAAGGATTGGTCACTGTGGGCGAATGCAGGGCACGCATCAGTAGGTGCAGCTCTCATTTCCCAATGAGGCAGCTGCAGGCACTGACACCAGCAACACATAACGTGGCCACCAGATCAAAGAAAAGGTCCACTGCAATGACAGCCAAGCTCATCATGCAGCGGCACCTTCTAATGTGCCTTTGCTGGTGAAGCAAAGATGGCGGCAGTGACTGCTGCCACCACCTGCAAAATGCCGAAGTTCAGGGGGTGCCCAATCCCCCTGTCGGCATGCCCTAACCCATTTCATGCGCAGATGGGGGAGCCCACTCCCTGTCAGCATAATACCACCTCATTTGTTGTGTGCCGGGTGCCCAATCCCGCCGGTTAGCCCCCACACACTCAGGTGGCATGCTGGGAGCCCACCCATGCAGCAATGCCCCAGTAAACAAAACCATCTTGCAACATTTTTTGTCTTTTTAAACCTGTAAAGAAGAAAACGGTCCTCACGGTTCCCCTTCGGGTATGTGCCAGTGGGGTGCCCTAGTCCCGTCCGGCCAGGCCTCCCCAAACACTCAGGTTGCACACTGGCAGCCCACCCCAGCATGCCAAATACCCAAGAAAAAAAAACATCCCGCAATGTTTTTTTTTAAACCTGTAAAAGAATAAAACGGTCTCTCGCGGTCTGTCCTGCTCCCTTCCCAACCCGCGCCCACCCTGTGTGCACCCTTCCTCCCCACTTCCCCCCTTCACCCCATACTTACCTCTGGAGTCCAGCACGATGATCTACAGTGGACTGGGAACACGTCTGCACTCTTCAAAGCCAACCGCGAACTGAAGAAATGCCGTAAGCTGTATAATGGCATAAATAGTTTGTTTTTCAACTTTGGTGCATATCTCAGGCATTTTTAGGAATTTTGGCATCAAATGTTTAACATGGGATTATTGGGGCCCCTCCTCATGAATTCAGTCACTGTCATGGCGTTATTCGGTCCCAAAAGTTGATTTCGCGGTCACTGCGCAAAATCACTTTTTGGGACTGATTAATGAAATGACAGTGCTACTGTTCATGAGGTGGGCTCTCAAAAAGCCTATGTTGCAAATCTGGTGAAAAAAATTCAAAAAATGACTGTTTTACGAGCATGTGTTGTGAAGTTTCCACGCATGCTCATAACTTTGTGAATTTGTAATATTTTCACTCCAGATTTTCAACATTGCCATTTTCCACATCTCCTTATCAACAGTACAGTTTCATTTTACATATCCTGGCCCAAATGTGTTTTTGCACTGGTGCAGAAATAGCGTCGCAATCATCAGTTTTGGGACAGTTTGACAAATGACAGTGACACCCTTCATGAGCAGAGGTCCTAAAATGCATATGTTGAAAATTTGGTGATGAAAGTGCCTAAAATGACTGTGTTACAAGCATGCGTTGCACAGTTTCCACGTACCCTTGTAACTTCGCAAATGTGCAATATTTTCAAGCCAGATTTTCAACACTGGCATTTTTTCACACCTCCTTATGAACAGTACAGTGATATGCGATTCCCCATAATTATGAACAGATTATGGAGTTCTTTAGAATCGATTACAGGGAAACAGTACGAATCTATTAAAGGGTTTACATTCACTTTAAAAGCTGAATTAAATATAATTTGTGAGTGTTTTGGATAAATTTTGTTTGTTTAGGGTATTTTTTATATTATTGGACTGAGGAATCTAATTTAAATAATTAAATATTGTTTGTTTATTGTTGGAGTAATGTTATGTGTTTATTTGTTAAGAAAATTTTTGTATTGTTTATTCTGTTAATTGTCTAGTATTTTTTGAAATTTTATGTATAAGTATTAATGTTTTAAATAACAGGACCATCTTGAAACTAGGACTTGTCCTAATGATGTGAAAATCTACCATCCACTATCCTCTATAAAAATAAAGGTTTTACTACTACAGCACAGCTGTCATTTTTCACATCCTGCCCAAAATGTGTTTTTGCACCTGTGGTGCAGAATAACTGGTCGCTGTGGGAAATCAACTTTTGGGACAGATTAACAAAATCAGTGCCACTGTTCATGAAGGGAGGTCCTAAAATGCCTATGTTGAATATGTGTCTCTTCAGGGTGGAGGTGAGGTTGGCGTCAGTTCAATACTTCACTGCCATTCCTATTATGCATCTCTAACTCCTGCACTACCAATGCCAATGCCAGCAAGACAACATTCGGCATTGACAAATGCTTGTTTATATTGGGGATGCTGAAAACCCTTTGAACTGGGCCACATGAAAGCTGGGGGTCTTGGGGTTTAGATGTTGTCTGGTGAGTTTTGGGGCTTTTATTGAAAATAAAACACACTTTTTTCCAGGAAAAAAAGTTGTCCCCCAACCCCAAGAGTCAGGGGTGTGGCAGACTCTGGCTGGTCTTAGAGTCTGCAGCTGCAGCTGGGACTGGGCTACTGGCTGATGAACAATGCCATCAACCATTCACCCTATAGACATTATTGTAATGCAGTGTGACAGATTTCTTATAAAGGCTGGGGATTTGGAGGCCGCTAGACCCCAAAAGCTCTAGGGTTTTAGATAGTCTGTGGTGAGTTCTGGGGCTTTTATTGAAGATAAAACCCACTTTTGTTACATCTTCCCTACTCCTGACTCCAGGGAAAACTTACATAAATTTAACTTGCACAATTTGCTGCAATGTTCAGCGCTTGTATCTCCGACCCTCCTGCAGCTGGATACTCCCCCCACCCTGCAGCTGCACCCCCAACCATGTAAATAAAATGAAGAGAACAGCATCAACTCGTGTTTAAGTAAAAATGTTTTAAACACAGTCCTTGCTACATTGTTTACAACATGCTTACCATAAAATGTTTTGGACAAACAAATCGAAAGTAACTTATCATTTTATGATCCACTTAGATATGGCAATTTAGAAATGTCTTTTTTTTAAACTTTATTCATATAAAATGCCACAATTGTAACAACAATTTATACATTCACATATGGTAAACATTCCAAATACAGTGCTGTACCTCTGGAAGCACAAAGGCTCCTTAAATCAAAGGGTAAGATACATTCACCATATTTTGGCACAACATAGGGGAGAAACCTTCTAATTTCAACTCTCACTAAAGTAAAAATTTTTCACGGATATGATGCCCAAGAGCAGCATGACTGTGAGTGAGATGTGAAAAAGTCCATTTTAGGATAGTCCAACAGAGAACTTATCACAGAGGGACAAAAATATTGTCATGCATGCAGCCTAAAGCTAAAAAAAGACCAGCATAAGTACATACATAGGCAAACCCCACTTGTCCCTAAGCTATTATACAGGGAAAAACAGATAATCCCAGAGAACCAGAAGTAAGATAGTTTACAGGGCTGGCACACTGATCTATGCACATACTTTAGGAAGTGTAATGTAAGTTATGGTAAAACCACAGAGGTCTTCTTTTCAAAAAGAACTTGACATAAACAATCATCAGTTACAGTGTAAGGGACACTGAGGACAAAAGTCTATTGGCGAGGATCTGGAACTGAATGACAGAAACAAAATGTCCCAAGGTGTTGCTCTGAGTCCCAAAATACTTCCCAAAGCTTTAAACCAGTTTTTCATTGAGCCAGTCCTTTACAGATATTAGGAGGTGATTCTCCTTAATGGCAAGGCAAGGCAAATTTTTATTCATAGGGCGCCCACTCCATGGGGATCTGGGTGCCTAACAAACATATCAAAAGTAAAACAATAAAACCACAATAACAATTTTCAGAATAGATAACATTCAGAATAGCAGCATTTAAGATCAGCTTCAGATAACTAGGATGCTTGGGCTGGTTAGGCTGGAAAAATCAGTCTGTAAAAGTCAGGCTAAAGAGGTGAGCCTTCAGCCTCAGCTTGAAAACCTCAATCGAGGGAGCCTCCTGAACTGCAGATGAAAGTGGGTTCTACAAGGTCGGCCTAGAGACACTAAAAGCATGGTCTCCCAATGTCCTGAGCCGAACCCTGGGAACATCCAGGAGGCCCCTCAAAGAGAAGCAGAGGAAGCAAGCAGAGTTCACAGGTGTCAGGAGCTCCGACAGGTAGCTGGGACCCAGTCCATATAGGAACTTATAGGTGAGTAAGCCCACATTGAAAAGGACCCTCCACCTGACAGCCAGCTAGTGCAGTGCACACAAGACCGGGGTTACATGACTGGACCTAGACAGGCCAGTTAGCAAATCGGGCCACCACATTCTGCACCAGCTGCAGTCTGTGGAGGGTCCCTCCCATGTCTCTGAAGTATAGGGAGTTGCAGTAGTTGAGCCTAGAGGTAACAAAGGCATGTACCAGAATTGGCAGATCCTCGGGCTGAATGAGGGGCTTGATCCTGGTGATGTTCCACAAGCGGTAAAAAACACTTCTGACTACAGTCGCTACCTGATCTTCAAAGGTCAGCCTGTTGTCCAGGATCACATCCAAATTATGCACCCTTGGGGAGGCCACCAACAGAGCAGACCCCAGGAAGACCTGTGTCAGCTCCAGGTGGCAACCAATCATGCCCGTGACCTGGCTCGATCATTAGTACCTCTGTCACATCCGGATTTAGTCTCAGACAGCTTGAAGCCATCCAGTCACTGATTTTAGCCAGACAGATGTTAAGCACATTGATAGCACCGGATGTTCCAGGTGCAAATGACAAATACAGATAGGTGTCATCTGCATAGCAGTGAAACTCCACTCTGTATTGCCGAATGATCTCACCCAGGGGCAGCATGTACACTGAGAACAGCATCGGTGGCAAGGTTGAGCCCTGTGGTACTCCACATGACAGGGGCATTGAGGAGGAGGAGAAATCCCTCATCACCACCCACTGCACCCTATCAGAGAGATAAGACTCAAACCATCTGATGACTACACCAGCAAGTCCACAAAACTCACAGTGCTGATCAAGAAGGACGTCGTGGTCCACAGTGTCAAATGCTGAGGAGAGATCGAGAAGCATAACAACTGACCTGTCTCTTCTATCTCTAGCCGTAAGCAGATCATCATGCACCCTAACTAGAGCTGTTTCTGTGTTATGTCTAGCCCAGAAACCTGACTTAAATGGCTCATAGATGTCAAAAGGACACACGGTGATACTCGAGCTGCTGTGCCACCAATTTCTCAACATCCTTGCTCAAAAAAGGCAGGTTGAAGATCGGACGGTAATTTTCCAGATGCCTGGTCGAGGGAAGGTTTCTTAAGGAGGGGTCTACTCTCACCAGAGCCTCTTTCAAGACCACTGGGAACACCCCCTCAACCATTGAGCACCTTGCAATCCTGGAAAACATGGGCCAACAGGTTCAGTGCATCCCATTAAGAAACACGTCGGGGCTGGGTCCAGTTCTCAGTACATGTGCTTCAGCTCTAAGGTCACCCCAGTCACTTCAGACATCTCCACTGGTCTAAACTCTTCCCAGACAAGCAGAGTGCCTCTGTTTCTCCCAGTCCAGCCACTGTGAGGTGATTGCTTCCCTGACAGAATCCCTGACCGGTAGATGACACACTGTCAGAGAAAAACAGAGCAAACGCTTCACATAAAGTGGATGAAAAAGTCTTTCTAAGCTGTAGAAAGGCAGGATGGAGAAGTCTATCCACAGTGCAAAAGCTGAGAAGGTCTGTTTCTCCCTGCAGTAATTTCCCTGAACAGGAATTCTGCCTTCTTACAGGAACTAGCCCCCTGGTACTCACAATAGCGAGC
Source organism: Neoceratodus forsteri (assembly GCA_016271365.2). Classification (NCBI taxonomy): domain Eukaryota; kingdom Metazoa; phylum Chordata; order Ceratodontiformes; family Ceratodontidae; genus Neoceratodus; species Neoceratodus forsteri. The sequence goes on from CM057449.1 coordinate 966,798,968, forward strand.
ACGCAAGGCCAGTTTGTTGGCCTCCAACCGGGTCTTCCACCAACAATGCTCCAACTTCCAATCCTTGATCTTCAATGCATTGAGATCCCCATTAAACCAAGGGGGATCTCAAGTGAGAGGCTCTGGGTCATATACCAAGTGTAGTGATGGCATCCAGTGCTTCGGATACCACTCTACTATAGGTGGCCACCGACTCACTGGTGCCAATCACACACGCTGCATTTACTCTAGATAGGTCAGCTAATGCCAAAAGTTCTTATGGGTGCAAACCCCTTATAGGGCAGTAAATGACCATCTCTGCAGGGGAAGGACTTTTGGTGGGGGGGCCCAAACGTGAACCCCATGGTGCAGTGATCAGATTAAGAGACCTGATCAGCCTTGATGGTATCAACCCCAAGACTCAGCTGGAACAGCAGATTGAGTGTGTGGCTATGCCTGTGGGTTGCAGAAGCAACTGCTTGTGCCAGACCCAGTGATGACATCAACTGGAGGAGGTTGTAACCAAAATGCAAGGATTCATCATCAATCCAGGCATTGAAGTCCCCCAGGATTAAACACCTGGGGACTCCAACACCCGGTCGACAACAAAATCCACTACCTCTGCAGGAATTCTCTCCCTGACCCCGGTGGGTGGTAAACAAGTAGAATCCTGCAACCTGCATCTGGACCCCCACATGCATGGCAATGCACTCAAAACATCTGGTATTACCAGCTGGATGTACCGTGAAGCCCTGGCTGGATCTAAACACGATAGCCACTCCCCCACCCCTGCAATCCTTCCTCGAGTGGTGCACTATGGAGTACCCAGCGGGGACAGTAACCTCTAAAACTGGGCCAGCATCATCTCCCGTCAGGTCTCCTTAATGCAAGCCAGGTTGATAGAGGAAATCAAGTCCACAAAATTGGCGGTCTTGTTCCTTATTGACCTGGCATTGCAAAGCACTGCTCAAAGAGGATTAGAGGATGCTGCTGTCCCTTTAGCGGCCTGCCCACTCAGTCCGGTGGGAACCCTGGGTACAGAGGCAGCCCCATAATCTGGAAATTTGCAGCCCTGACTTGGTTTTCTAGTGTTTCTAAGTGGGCTCAAAAGTGCTGTGTTTCCTTCACAACTTCTGTCAGACTTGTGAATGATGTGGTTTGTTTTTGGACATCCATCTGTCTTTTTTAATATAATGTGCACAATTTTACAATTCTTGGCATGGAAGCCAATCTACCAGATCCTGGACTACCTCCCCAGCTTTTCCAGATCATCCTGTATGTCCTGTATCCCTTCAGCTGTGTCCACTTTCCCGCAGAGCTTGGTGTTGTCTGTCAATAGGCACATTTTGCCCTTAATGCCATCCCCAATGTCATTGATGAAGTGAAGACATTGAACAACAGCAGCCCCAGCACCAAGCCCTCTGGGACCTCATTGGTGACCTCTCTGGTGCCAAATAACTCCCCCCTCTCACAACCACTCTCTGGGTTCTAGCCTTCGGTCAGTTTTCCACCCATCTGGTCATCTTCTCCCCAACCCCATGATCAGCCAATTTTGTATAGGAATGAAAGAAGGTGCATAACCTGCATCTGCCAGTCAAAACAAATAAAATAAAAAATAAATCTTCCCCCAGGTTTTTCACCTCACCATGAAAATTAAAAAAGGCTAAAATCTAGAATGGGATAGAGCACATAAGATGAGGTTGCCCAAAGACTGGGGAATTTATAGGAAGTTAAGAAATGCATATGAAACCTCGATCAGAGATGCCAAAACAGCATTTTATTTTGCAAAAATTGATGATGCGGCAGGTGACCCCAAAGGTTTGGTCTATAATAAAAGAAATAAATGACCAATCAAAAAAACTACTAATGCACACCTTTTTGAGACAACAGGTAGCTTTGATGGGGAGTCCCAAGCTGATAAATTTAGTAAGTACTTTTTAGAGGCTGGGAAATTTTTGGCAGCTCTGACTCCAACCTAGCTATCCCTGGAGTCCAGGAAGGAGAGGAAGAGGCACCATCTTTCACATTTGGAATGATAGAGGTATATGAAATTATGGATTTCTTGCTGGAATTGAAAACCAACATTTAGTGGACCAGACGGATGAACACCTTCACTTTTAAAATACTCCACTCCAGATTGCTGAACCGCTTACTTATTTGTTGAATTGGTCTTTTTCTGAAGTGGTGATCCCACAAGAATGGAAGCTGGCTAGAGTTGTCTCCATTTTAAAGGGGTGGGCAGCCCTGGCCAGTTAATCAACTACCACCCTATATCCCTACTGTTTCAAGTCTCAAAGTTATTTGAAAGGCTACTGACTAGGCAGCTAACTGATTTTTTACATAAAAACAACTTGATAAATATCAGTCAGAATTCCATAAAACTCATGATATGGTGGTCTCCATGGCAAGAGTCTTAGATGATGTCAACAAAGTTATGGACAGTACAGCTGACCAGGGCTATTCTTGTTGACCTCTCCAAGATCTTCGATATGGTTGACCATGAAATCCTTCTACAAAGGCTAGCAGAAATAGGGGTTACTAAAGAAACTCTGAAATGGTTTTAGTCATATTTCCAATACAGGAAACAGTTAACTGCTATAAATGGCATGGAATCTACACCTTTGCCAGTAGTCCGAGGAATTGCACAGGGCTCGGTCCTAGGACCATTATTGTTTCTGATTTATTTAAAAGGTCTGGGAGAAAGTGTGCCAGACATGGCATATCATTTATATGTCAACAATACAATACTTTATGTTGCTGCATCATCATTGTCTGAAGTTCAAAGTAAACTACAGATTAGTTTTTACGGTCTGCAGGCCTATTTTGGAAGCTCTAAACTTAAAATGAACACAGGTAAAAATAAGTGCATGTTGTTTGGAACCACAACTAAAATTAAGAGCGGCAGAGGTCTAACCATCCTGGATGCTGAAGGAGCACATTTGGAACAGGTAGATTCCAGAAAGTATTTAGGATATTGGTTGGATTCTTCGAGCTCTGGCAATGTTCACATAGACAAACTTCTTACACAGATTGGCAGAAGAGTGAGGCTTTTGTACCATAACCAAAACTGTTTGGGTAATCATACTGTATAAAAAATAGATGAAACTCAGCTTTTTCCTTTATTAAATTATGGTGATATTTTGTATGACTATTCAAACAAAAGTAAACTACAGAAATTAGATACACTGTATAATCAATTGGACAGGCTGATCTTGAAATGTCCAAAAAAGACTTATCATTGTAGTATGTATAAATGTGTAAGGTGGATTTCCCTTACAGTTAGACATCGACAACATAAATTTGTTTTAGCCTACAAAAGTGGATTGGGTAAAGTACCAGATTATTTAGTAGATAAGTTGCAGGACAAGAAGGTAAACTCATCTTTCAGGAATTTAGACTATTGTGAATGAACTGTTCCTATAGCCAAAACACAAAGGTCAATGCAATTCTATAGTCAAATGGTACCCTTTATATTGAAATAATTTGCCACACAGGTTTCAATTGTTTAACATCAACCCCTTCTCAATAAATGCAGTAAAACAATAGTTTTTAGATAACATTACTAGTTAGATTAAATGTTGCTGTGGTTAATTTTATGACTGTTGAATGGTTTTATTGTTTATGATTGTTGTTCCTTATAATGTATTTTTAAATGTGTTGTAATAAGTCTTTGTTTGTAATTTGTTTACTCTGGGTCACCATTTCAAATGAACTTGCTCAATGGTTTAACCTAATAAAAATGAAAAATGAAATGATCAACCTCTTGTGGGGCACAAAATCAAAGGCTGTGCTGCTATCCAGATAGACGATGTTTATCACTTGGCTCCTGTCTGCTGTCTTAATGACCCAGTCAAAGGAGCCAGTCAGATTCATTTGACATGCTTCCCCCCTCCATGAAGCCATGCTGCCTTGCATCCTGGAGTCCTGCTCCTCTATATATTCTGTTAACATTTCCTTAAATATGATCCCCATGAGACTGTACATGATTGAGATCTGACTGACTGGTCTATAATTCCCTGGGTCATATTTGGGACCACTTTGGTGGAGAAGCACCACATGTAATGGTCGCCACTGAAAAAGGGACTGTCTTGTCTCAGTGGGTCTACCCCATTACCAAAATTCAAAAAAATAAATAAATAATGTGCTCTTCTCAAGTCCTGCGGTACAATGCCCTCCAGTGAACTATTAAACAGGCCTGCCAGTGGCTCTGCAAGCTCCTCACCAGTTCCCTTAGTATTCTTTGATGTACTCTGTATGGGCCTGGTGATTTGTCCACCTTTATTGCTACCAGCCTCTCCCTCACTCTATTCTCCTCTGTCACTACATCTGTGCCCCCCAACTCCTGTTCTCCCTCCTGAAGGCACTGGTCCATCCTTCTCCCAGGTGAAGACAGAACAGAAGTATTCAATTAGTATCTCTGCTTTTCCCCCATTATCCTCCACCCACTCTTCTCCTTTCTTAAGCCTCACAATCCCATCCTTCTTGTCCCTTTTCTCACTTATATAATGAAAGAAGGCCTTCTCCCCCTTCTCAATTCCTTCAGCTATCTACAACTCCTTCTGTGCCTTAGCTCACTGGTCGAAATACAGAGACATATCCATATAAAAGTGAGACTAATTGTGGGAGTATTCAGTTCCCTGCTACTGTAGCCTTTTTACATGCACATATAGAGTATTGTACTTCAGGTACATATGCTCTAGTTTTTTTCCCCCAGTACGCCACAAGAGTACTTTCAAGGTACACTTGTGCATCAGCCATGTAACCATGCAAGATAATAATCTCAGTGCTTACAGTTGAGGCTAAAAAAATATGATCTCTCCATATAATAGTTGGGGGGGGATGAAGGGGCATAGCCAACCAGTTATCAACACTGGTAGCAAGTGCTGTCATTGGCATTGCATAGCTGTACAGAAACTCAAAGACTCACTTATGCTTATGCTAGCTAATTAGAACTATTGCTGACTTAATTGTAGTTAACACCTGGAAAAAGACTTTGCTGTTCATTAAAGTAGCATTAAATCAGCTGTTGTGTAGAAAACCTCTCATTGGGGACCTCCAGCTTTCTGTCTTAAAATCAGTTGCCATTAACTGCCTTTCAGCTAAAGCTGGGTCTAGTCAGCTCCTCTCCTGGTCATGCAGGATCACTCAAAATCATAGAAATCAGTGTGTGCCATGGGTCTTTTAGGGTGATAGGGCTTGTCTTCAAGCTAGGGAGTGCTGCAGCACCCCAGCACCCCTAGTTCCAGCACCTATGATTTTTTTTAAACTTTTTCAATGGTTCGTTTCTCAGAGCTCTGAGAGCAAACTGTCTCCCAGCTCTCCACAACACACACTATGCAGAACTGAAGCTGTGCAAGACAATATAGAGCCCATGTGACCTGCCATCCCATGAATCATGCAAAATGCACCTCAAATAGCAATAAAAGCAATAAACAGGAGAAGCAAAGTGAAGTTCATTAAAATCAATGACACTTCATGTTCAAATTAAGGGGAAGGCTGTAATGCAAGGTGAAGTAGCGTGAAGTCCATTGGAAACAATACACTTTGTGTTCTAACTTATAGGCTGAGTAATTCACTTCGCGTTGAGGAGCACTATGCGGATTGAGGAACAATATCTGAAGTGCTCCACATAGCAAAGTGGGAGCACTTCACTCACCTCTATTCAGCAGCTGTAAGTCATTCCCAAAATGACTCCTCCTGACAAACTGTACAGCCCTTCACACAATTAATCTTCTGAGAATCCAAACAGTAGTCCTGTAGTTTTCCACCATGTTCAATCCTTTCACAGAAAGTGCAACCAACAGCAATCTCAAAAATGTGTGTCTCTCTGTCAACAGCCTGTGCCAAGTGACATTCTGACTTTCTGTGTCCAACTGGCAAGAGGCAGATTACTCGAATCAACCAGCAACAATTGTTTTTAAAGCACCTGATTGGATGCTGCTAACCTGTATCATCCAATCATAAAATTATTGTTATTGTGCATTCTGGAAACTTTGCAATTGATCATTTGTCTCTGTAACATATATAACTTTTAGAGGGAAATTAAACACCTCTGGTAGGCCAACATATGTAACATAACAATATTGAGAGGTACCATTGGTTTGCTGGTTAGCTATTAATATGGCCATACATCTTCTCTTCCCTCCTTTTTAACTTGGCATCCTAAGTGGTAAGACAGATTTTCAATCTATTTGTAGAAACTTTTTTTTGTAGAAAAAAAATTCAATACTGCATAATAACAAAATGACACTGAAGTCAGATATTGTAGACTGACTTGTTCTTGCTGGATAACTAGTGGTTTCCCACTGAAAAGAATATTTCTTAAAGGAGAACTGCACTGACTCTATAAGTAATTTGTCCCCAGTAAAAGCTGTTTTTAAATACTGGTCCTAATTGTGTTATTGCTCTAGCTGTCCAGGCTTTTCAGTAATCCTAGTGGGTATTTCTTATTTACATGCTGCTGGTAAAAAAACATTTTAAAATTGTATGATGAGGTTCATGTCCCTGTTCTACTCCTCTGTGCTTGGCACAATACATCTGTGTTCTACTATAGAACTATGTGGCTGAGTGGGACATAAACTACATCATACAGTTCTAAAATGACACTTAACACCAGAGTGTAAAGCAGAAACACCCACTGAGGTTACTAAAAGGCATGTATAGATGGAACAATAACAGAAATTTTACCAGTACTTAAAAACAGCTTCTATCTGGAAAAATGACTTAGGCTCAGTGTAGTTTTCCTTTAATACAGAACTTTCAAGGTTATTGAGAGTTTTCTGCTGTGACAAGCACATTGTGAGCTAAATAAATGTATGACTGTGGAAAGGCACATTTGTGCCACCATCTTTTGAAAATCGTTTCTCGCAGATGTTTTCATTTCTGTTGCATGACTAATTACTGCTTATAACTTAAATGCATGAAGTTAACAGTTACTGGTTTTGTAGGGGGTCACGCTTTACAAAACAAGTTTTTTTGTATTATACTATCAAATTGCTCGTTGATACATGTATGTGGCAACTCACGGCAAAATCCGATTTTGTCTCATGTCATTTTAGTTCTGTAGAATGATTTTATTTAGTGCAGTTTGTAAATCTTTAAAATTAATATTTACTAGAATAGTTTCAACTCAGAGATGCTGCACTGAATGTAAAATTTAATATGGCACACTTGGTGTGGCCAGTCAAGTTGAGAACAGCTTCTCATTGGCTGCTCTGAGCCATTTCCTGCTTGTGTTCGAATTCTTTTTCATTTGCCATCATTCTTTGTTTGTGAGCGAAGAATGAAAAAGGATTTGTGAGATACAAAAAAGGATTCTTTGTTGTTTCAGCTGCAATGGTTTTCAATGGGTGGTTGGGAGTTCTCGAACATAGCTTTAGTACCTCTGATTTTTGGAACTCCAAACCTTGCAGGAATGCTGTTTACCACCTCTCCTCAGGCCCACTAGAGTTAGACTCTGTTCAAGCAATGCTTTTATTTTTTGTGTGACTGTATACTATTTGCAATATTATTTTTTCATACTGTCAGTATGACAGGATTCACAGAAAACGAAACATGAAACATAGAATGAACAAGGATCCTTTTTTTTATTTATTTATTTTATTTATTTAGTTTTTGTTAACCGGGTAGGTGCACTAGCCATAAAATGACTATTTTCATGCACGACGCAGGATGTTGTATGTAAGCACACTGATTACACTGCAAATTGTGCATTTATGGGCTAGAGATATGCTGTTCTCTAATGTTTGGGCTTCTATGTCTCAACATAAGTCACTTACAGACATATCTATTGGACACAGATGTTGATTTCTGTTTTTTAATGTTTAGTGCTGATATCAAACAGCATAGCTCTCTGGCAAGATATGCAACTGTGTTATGACAGCCATACATGAAAGTATGGCATTTTAACACAATGACATATTGGTGTTTTATTCTGGAATGGAGGAAAATTACAGCTAATATGGGTATACCACTATTTTGCTCAAATATTATTACTGGGAAAAAACATATGCACGCTAACAAGTAATGCAGCTTTCATTAATGGTCTCAATGCCTCATGAACTTATAAGAAGCTGATATTGTCTAGGTTAAGTACTTCAAATGGTCTTTCTATTTTTGTGCTTTATAACTATTTTTTCATGTATAACTGTTACGTATAACATTATGTTTCTAAGAATGTTCTGTTATTGGAAGATCAAAACTTTTTGCAGAACTGCTATCTTGTTACTAAAATTACTTGGTTTTCAATTATAACATTGTGATACATGCACTTCTATGGTACAACAGTTATAAATATTGTGACATACGAAGTTAGATACTAATGCAAATGTGTTTTAATACACACACAGTTATGAACTGTGTGCTTTAACGTTATATGTAGCAGTTTTCTGTCTCAGTACATTCCATGGCAATAGCTGGATAGACACAAAATGCTAAAATATTTCACCTATTTGTAAATGGTTAGGTTCAAAGTCTGTATTTAATACTGTCATTATTTGTTTTCCATTCTGTTTCTCTTGCAGATTTTACATAACATTTGAACTCTGATTTGCAAATTCTGAACACATAAAAACTGATGCCTACTGCACTTCAGACAAGAAATAGAAAACAGAAAGACAGGTATTATGGTAACTGTGCTGAGCATCACAAGGGTAATGGTGTACAAGTAGACAATACAGCTGGGGCAATATGTCTTTACTCTTGCTTGAAAGGGAAGGTAAACATAAAATGCAGAAGATGATGTGGCAACAAACAGAGTTCTGCCACAGTGACAAAACTGTAACAGGAACATGTAGGGCACCTACAGTCACATGTCAAACATTGACAAAGACTCAGAAGGCAAAATGAAAGACAAACTGTGCAAATGACAGCTTCCCAGTATGCATCATCTGCTGTAGTAAGATGTACTGGTAGAAAAATAAAGAGCAAAATTAACCAGATGAGACTACATCTGAAAGTAAGACAGTTTGCCAAAATGGTCATAAATGTACAGGGACAACTGTGGTCAACCATGATGGCTATAATTGACAAATTCACAAAAACAGTTGATAATGTTACAGTAAAATTGGATGACTATGAACATTTAAGTAGAGACACCTTCTGTGTAATATTTGATGGATGCTGGCTACACAATCAGCATAGTGAGCCATATATCTGGGATGAAACTTATCAGGTACACAGTAAGGAAGTTGACATTTGTGTAGATGAAACTGGAAAAGCTCAGAGTATTTTCCAGTTGTACAAGATGATGATGTGCATGAGATGGACAAAGAAAATATGTCAGATGCACACCACAAAAAAACACAATATCTTACATGGACATGTGATGACACATGCAATATGACAGAAATTCTTTTTAAAAGGAGGAAACATTCTTGAGAGGGTGTCTCACCACAAGACGTAGTGAGAAATACAAACTTATTGAAAATATTGAGAAATGTGACAGTAGATCACACCGTGGTTTACTGGGCCACTCCCTGACATGTTTGCAAACTGGAGCTTGTGACAACGTGTTTCATCACTTCTCAATGATTGATGTACACAATTCAGGAATGAGAATGTTTGTGTCAGGTCTGTATCATATAAGAAGATCTGTTAAGACATTACATGATTTGAGTATTTATTGTCCGATGGAGATATGGAAGGTGCACTTTATTTTATTCAGATACTAAAACAATGCAAAGCACCTTCTGACAAACTGTAGGGTTATAGTGTGGACCAGATGTGTCAACATGTAACAGTAAATGAATCACAGTTCATAATGAAATTTGGTAAGCAAATTGCAACATTTGAGGTGGCAAAGAGACAGAAATTTGATTATAAATGTGTATCTTGTAATCAAATATTTTATCGCAAGCAAACGGTGAAGGTTGACCTCGCTAGCATTCCAAGGTAGAATGAGATGTGTGGTCATTTGATTGCTTATCTCTCACTAAAAGAGAATTTGAACCACAGGAAACAATGGACATGTGTTCATACTGTTTCCAAAATATAAGATCAAACACTTTGCCTCCTAGGTCTGTGCTAAACAATATGCAGGCAGATGTTACACCTCTCGAGAAACAGAAAAATACACTTCACAAATAGCATGTGGAAAGGACAGGTAACAAGAAACCAGTGAATGAGGGACTGGGTGCAAAATACAAATTTATTGGTGCTCACACAAGTAAGAGCCAAGGGTAATCCAGGCAAGAAAAATATCCCCAAGATGTTACACCTCCTGAGATAGCCAGCCTGAATTTTTTTTTAACAGATTCTAATACAGACATTGAATCCATTTCAGACAATATTGAGATTAAATACTAAAACGAAGAACATACCACAAAAGGAGCTAATTAAATCACTGAAGGGATTTATTATGTACCTGCCAGTGCCACTCCGAGAAAATGTAGAGACAGTAACTAGAGACAACAGTACTGTCATTTTGGTAAATGGTGCACAAACGAAGTCCGAAAGATTTTGGCAGGATGTTGTCGATGTTGAAAATGTAAAACATGCTGTATACCACTTAAAGTGTAACTTACAGTGTAACAACCCATTGTAAGAGGATATTAATGTGGATCATCTAGCTGACATTCATACTCAGGTTGTAGTAGTGGACACCACTAAAGCAATGACTGAAAAGGTCTCAGTGAATACAAGTGAAAATGTGTATGAACAGTACACAATACATCCACAATATGGCAAGGATCCAGTCCTTGACAATATTGCGTTGTACCAGATGAAGTAGGTCAAAGGTACCCCATTAGTATCTGGGACAGCACACTGGAAGCACATTGTTTTCCAGGTCTGTTTCCACAAGGTAGTGGTGATCAGTTAGATGAACATGAGATATGTGTTCTAGGAGCCAAGTACAGAATGTCCAGTGTTTTGCATTTGGATGGTAAGTTCCACAGAAATATCCAATATTTATTTCACCTGCTGTGGGAGCGTGTACAAAGTATACTGTCAGCGTCCATTGTACATACTCTGTGGCTCACCAAAGATCTACATACTGTGATAGCTGCAAAGTTACTTCAAAAATTGCAACAAAAGGATAACACACTGCAGGTAAATTTGAGCTCCATCCTTTCCAGTATGCGTGGCACCAAAGAATATTGGTACCGAAGGCACTCAGAAGTGATGTGTATGCTGTGAGAGTATGGTGCAGCCACCTGGTTTGTCATCCTCAGCTGTGCTGAATACAGCTTGGTAGAGTTGGCAGAATTTCTCAAGTGGGCATATCGTCTATGGCTGTCAGTGAAATGTGCTCTCTAGACCCTGTGTCTGTGTCACAACACTTTCAACATCGATTTCATGCACTGTTTGAAGAACAATCCACCTCTTGGTGTTGTTGAACACTACTTTGAAGAGTGAAATATCAAGCATGCAGGGCTCCTCATATTCATATGCTACTTTGGATAAAGGATGCTCCCCACATTGGTGACAGTGAGGACTCTGTGATCTGCAAGTTTATCAGGCAGTACATCACAAATCAAATGCCTGACAAGTACAACAGTGCAACACTCTGGAAACTAGTGCACAAGTGCCAGTGTCATTTGTGTTGTAAGTACTGTCATAAAAAGGCGAAGAACCATGGCAACTGGTATACAAGGTGTCATTTTGGATTTCCCAGATGAGTGCATGAGAAATCTCATATGAATAATCTGTTCTCAGCCATATGTCATCATCTTAAAGCAGAATCCACAAAGAGAATGTATGAACTGCTCAGAAAGGAAAATGAGGCATTCATAAATGATTACAGTCCATCTTTGTTGACGTGGCATGCTAACATTGATGTGCGATTTGTTATGGACAACTCCATGGCCCTGGTATGGTATGCTACTTCATACATCACCAAAAACAAGCAGATATGTGTGATAGTGTCCTTGTAGCAACTCTTTATTGTATATGTTCATCCGGAATGCATGAGAGTGTATGGTTGTTTTTATGCATTTGTGAGTCAGTGTGTTCTGCGTGCAATAGTGAGCACTGGACTGACCATCCATTGCACACTATTGCAAAAACCCATATGATGAATTACGTTAGCCAGGTACCCGTGCTAAGCTTGGGGTAACTAATTCTGGGGTAAAGATATTATTTATAAAAGAACACTTCTTGAATGCCTCGCCTCCAGGAGTCTGTTTATGGTGGTATGAAAAGTAATAATAAACCGTCCCCCCCCCCCTTTTCTATTCGTAGTATAAGCACTAAGGCGCTTTTATGTAATCCAAATCATGGAGAAATGTATTTTCTGTTTTGCTCTTGCAGTGCCTAGAAATCTGTATGCGCTAGCCTTGAGGGTTTCATGTTTACTGTAGGAGCGAGGTATTAGGCTCCATCTCCAATCCGGGTAAGACAGAAAAACCCTGCTTCTGGTATGAAGGAATAAAGATACAGGACCTACCAGTAAAATTTGGAGTTATTTAGGAAATGAGCTGCTACATTGTTGTGATACTATCCATTTCCCTGCTCGAATGTGTGCACAGTTGTACTGTCCTGCCGTTTAACTTGCAGGATGTAGTGGGGACAGAAATAAAAGTTTATAGATCACCACAGGCTCAGGAGGCAATGCTAAATTTAGTTATTATTTATATCTTGTGGAATAAGATTTTTTATTTGTTTGGAATCCACCAAGAGGAACGCCACAGTACCACCCCAGCAAACCTGTTTCTAAAAGACGAAAATGATAAGAAGAGCAGGAGCATGTTGCAAGATAAACAACACCCAAGTTGTCACACATTATAAGATGTATCTCAAATCTTTTAAATGCATTTACACTCAAGAAATCCTTACTGCTTACAATGTTTTTACAATATGTGCCTAAGGTGCACAAAACTTCAGGAAATTCTCCAGGCTGACCTATAGTTAGTGGCCTGGGCTCCCTTACAGCACCCCTTTCTAAATTTGTGGATTTCCATCTGCAACCTTTTGTGCAAAAACTTCCGACCTATAAAAGACACTAAGGCCTAGATATTCTGTTGCACCATGCACAACCCACTGATGCGCCCCGGCGTGATATTCAAAAGGGAAAAGTGTGCCACACAAATCCCGATGCGCCGGAGCGCATCAGTAATGTATACAGGCAGAGGTGGGGGGGTGTGCCCATGCATAACCTGCACAGCCCGATATTCAGCTCGGGATGTGCAGAGTCATGAATGCACAACCCCTACCTGCTCCTGCACAAAGTTACACCAAAAAAAAAGGAACAAGTGATGGCCACCCACAGGTGAGCTGCCACATTTCAGGGCACAACACAGCAGCTGCCACCTGTGAGTGGCCACCTGAGTTCCTGCCGCACCTGGCGGCGCACCCCCATGCCCCATCGTGGGCATCCATGTAGCAAAATCCCCCCAAGTCCAATATCCCTGGTGGTCCAGTGGACCGCACTGAGCCCGAGTGTGGGCATCAGTAATAGAACCCCCTCCCAAAGTCTAATATCCCTGGTGGTCCAGTAGACTGACTGCTGCCTGATCACGGGCATCTGTACCTTATCAAATACCCCTGAGACCCTGGTGGTCTAGTGTATCCCCCACCCACCCACTGAGCCCCACTGCCCCTCTCCCCTCTGTCAGCCGGTGGGCGTCAGCACCCCACCCGCCTGCTGCCCCGCCACCCGCCGACTGACAGCTCAGTAGGGTTGCAAGCCCATTGCTTCACAGCGTGAGCCAATGGGTGTGCAGCTATACCGTACTACTCAGTCCAGATATGTGAATAGATTCATTCACATATCTGGACTAATGTTATAGACTGCATGCCCATTGGCTCATGCTGTAAACCAATGGGTGCGCAGCCTACCGAGCTGTCAGTCAGTGGGTGGGGGTGGCAGGCGGGTTGCTGCCGCCCACCGCTGACGGGGAGCGGGCGATGGGGCCCGTGGGGCGGTGGGTGGGGTACACTAGACCACCAGGGTCTTAGGGTATTTGATGAGGTGCAGGTGCCTGCAATCGGGCAGCAATCGGTCCACTGGACCAACAGGGATATTGGACTTGGGGGGCTTCTATTACTGATGCCCATGATCGGGCTCAGTGTGGTCCACTGGACCACCAGGGATATAGGAGGTTTTTTGGTTTTACATGAATGCCCGCGATCGGGCTGCAGGAGGCATCGGTCCCTGACGGCTGCTGCCTGGCAGGGTGCCAGGTGCAAGTCCTCGGGGATCGGCGCACCTGCATGCTAATGACATGCAAATGGGGCCATGATGAGATGCAAATGGCCCCCTGTGTGCCTTGCATAAATTATGGCCCCATTTGCATGTCCCCTTTTGAATATCACAGGTGCTGTGCATGGCGCAATTGCACTTGCACTAGCGCATCTCCATGCTCCACTCTGGCCACTTGAATTTCTGCAGTGCCACTGCACCATGCACAGTGGGGGTGGCCAGGGTGTGATATTCAAAGCTGCTGTGCCATAGCGCAGCTCCGTTGAATATCACCCAGGCCACACCCCGATGCAACAAAGTTGAGCTGCACCCAGGCTTGCACCACAGCCTGGCGCAGTTTGAATATCTGGGCCTAAGGATGTTCTTAAAGTATTGAATAACATCTGATTTCCAGCAGACACCATCTTATGTACATTAGATATTGAAGCGCTCTACGCGAACATCCCCATGAAGGGGCTTTGGATGTGGCAGCAGAATTTCTCAATCAGCAAGATCAGGCAGCAGTTCCACCTAATGACTTTATTGTTAAATGACTTGAATTTGTGTTAAAATGCAATGTTTTTTATTTGATAAAAAAATATTTTTGCAAAAGAAAGGAACAGCGATGGGGAACACTTGTGCCCCCACAATTGCTAATTTGTATGTGGGTTTGTGGGAAACCAAGTATGTTTTGGATGCAGTAAATAATCAATTTTTCAGTAGTGTCTTAATGTTTAGATGTTTTACTGATGATATTCTATTGATATGAACTGGTGGAGAAACTCTGTTAAAAGAGTTCATTGATTAGTGCATGAGTGCAGGACTGTGGGGAGCTTTAAGCAGGCACTGAAAATGTTTTCATGGACTAAGGCATTTCCTGTTCTGTTGTGATGTTAATAATGTTTTTAAAGGTATTATCTGAGACTCTGAAGTGCCTTGATAATCTGAAAGGCGCTTAATAAATATATTTTTAATATTATTATTATTTATATAGTACCACAGAGCATTTCAAATTTACATATACCATGAGTCATTCTATGATTAATTTTCTAGACCCAAACATCTGTATAATAGCAGAGGGCTATAATGAAACTAGGATTTCCCAGAAAATCTACTGATGGTAAAAGATTACTCCTAGCCTCGAGCTGCCACCCAAAACATATGATTCAGAATATACCAAAGGGGCAGTTTCTGAGAGCAAGGACAAATTGTAGCACTTCAGCACAAACTAATAAAAGTATGGGAGAAATGGTTATAAGATTTCAAGAAAGAGGCTATAGCAATACGGTAATAGAACAAGCAAGGGGGTTTGCTATGGAACAAAATAGAGAATTTTTTGTTACAAGACAAAGCAGGAATAGATACACTACAAGACGAAAGTTTCAACTTTGTTACAACTTTTTCTGAACATGATAATGAGTTAGAACACATTTTGAGAAAACACTGGTGCATTTTGGCAAGTGACCCAGGGCTGAAAGATTTAGTACAGCAGCCTCTCAGAATGACCTTTAGGAGGGCAAATACCCTAAAGGATCTATTAGTGCCCAGTCATTATACCAATTCGGTTCACACACAAACTTGGCTCAGTAGAGGAGCTAGAGGCTGTGTTACTTGTAAAAAGGTGAACATATTGTAAAAACATTGTAAGCAGTAAGGATTTCTTGAGCGTAAATGCATTTAAAAGAGTTGAGATGGAACATCTTATGACGTGTGACACCTCAGGTGTTCTTTATCTTGCACATGTTCCTGCTCTTCATTTTACTGTATGTGGGTAAAACTACTCAACATTTTAAGGTAAGAGTCAGGGAGCATGTTCATGCAATACAATGAGGGGGACTGTACATATGTCACTGCAGCATACATTGTCAAAATGCAGCACAGAACTGTCATGGATCATATTTTCAGTTTTCAAGAAATAGAGAAAATTACTTTAGCTCCCAGAGGAGGTAATTTTAATGATTTAGGTTTACAAAGGGAAAACTTCTGGATCATACAGTTAGGTGCCAACAGAGAACCAGGACTAAATTCAGGCTTGGGCATTAAATCTTATTTAAAAAGAAAATAAATAAAGAAACAAAGAGGATAATGTTTAGATCTGACTGCTGAATAATAACCTTTTAAAAAAGAAAAACAATACTCCTATGTTTATATATGTAGTTTTGCTTGTTTGCTGGATGTCTTAACAAAAAATATATGAATGTATAAATGTATTTTTCCTTTGTTCCCACCCCCCTTTCTGTTTTATGTTTTTGTATTAAATATGTATGTTTTATTTAGATTGTTTTCAGCTGGATGGAAAAATATTATTGGGACTGAGGACTAAATGTGGCTGATTGGCATGCATGTGCTGAAGTGAATAATTAGCCTATCATGATGGATGAATTCTAAACATCTTTATGACATCACAGTGTATTCTTATTATTTAAATGGAGTGTGTTATTAGTATTTTAGCCTTTGATAAAGGATCTGGATGATCTGAAATGCATCAGGTGTTTTTTTATGAAATAAAGTATATTTTTTGCTCAAACCTCCAGTGTCCATGTAATTTGAGGTGGTGAGTGCTCAGCCTTTGTGTTTTGCATTTATTGTTTTTAGCTGGAGCACCACTGACTCAGTGCAAAACCTTTTTGTCTTGTATCTGTATTTTCAGTTAAATACGCACAGGTTGCAGGAATATTTTGTGTAAAACCTCAGATGGGATACACCTATGGAGAGGTAAATTAAAATTATTATCATTAAAATACTTTAGAAGAGGTATTTGCCCATTTGACCCTCTGATATAAAATGTCTTTGGAAGCAATTCCTAATTTGAATTTATTGGCAACACCTGAAGATCCCTTCAGCTATGTTAATCAGCTTTTGCTACAGCAACAGCAAGCGACCCTTTCCTACAGGAGCAACACAGAATGGACAACTTGTCACCTGAAGCTCCCTCCCTCTTTGAAGCCTTTAGAAACTTGGAAAAAACAATGACACAACTTAGATGAATCTATTGGAACACCACAAATCTAGAGGCATATATCCAGGTAAATAGAATACCGAGGAGATGGAAACTAATTAAAAACCCTGCCTATGGGGGAGATAATATAGAGTTCATGAGACTGTGGCAGGAAATTCTCTCTGAAGCAAGTACAAAATGAATGCAGTTGGTTATTCGATTCAGTAAGGGAGAGAGAGAGAGACTAAGCTTAAAAATTAACTGAAAGTAATGGAAACAGAAGTTTTAAAATATAAAGAACAAACAGAATTTAACATCTTAAATGCCAAATTGAAAGATACTATCAATAAACTTGATAATGAATTAAAAACAGCCAAATTGACTACATTTCGGAGAGATATTGGGGATTATGAGAATCACAGGGTTTACAACTGAAAAAAAAGGCCAAATGCAGCGAAGAGGAATTCTAAGGTGAGAACAGCATGTTTCTTTTGAATATAGCATAGAAACCAGAGATTCTGAACATGAAACAGAAGGTAATCACCACAGTATTGAAAATAAAACATTATCCCCTTTTCAACAGGCCAGGCCAAACCCGGATCCTCCTTTCCAGCTGAGATGCAGCCCCAGGTTTCAAATGAGATACAACAATTACAGAGAAGAAGGAAGAAGACAAGACGGGGTTGGAGAAGACAAAGGAAATGGCTACCAAATCAGCTGGAGGGGCAATACCAACAGGAGACGGAACAACTACAGGGGCAGGAGGCAGTTTCGATACTGAAGGTAATAAATCTTTTGAAGCACATTTTAAATGCAGATGAAAACAGTGTTTTGAGTAAAGGACTGGGATTTGCACCAACCAATATGTTAAATAAATATGAATCCATTATGGACATTAATGTTGCGTGCAAGAATTTAAGCCTTAGATCCTTTTTTAATTAAAACAATAGAAGTATGGATAACAACAAATTGAATAATGAAAATCAACTGTTTCAACCTAAATCAGACTTCTGCCCACCCCTTCACCTGCTATACAGGTTTATAAGGAAGTGGTGGAGCAAGATCTAGAAATTTTATTTAAAACATTTCCAAGACCGAATTTTCAAAATTTAAGTAATGCTGAAAGGGCTGCTATAAAATATTTACTAAATGTTGTGAATTTAATAATTAAAGAGGCAGACAAAGGGGGTTGTGTAGTGCTATAGGATCTTGGGGATTATACAACAGAGGTTTATAGGCAACTGAACAATGTTAATTTCTATTCTAGACTGAACTTGGACCCCACATTTGAGTATAAAACTTCAGTGGATGAAACACTTCAGACTGCCCTTGAACATGGTTATATTGACCAAAATGTGAGGGAATTGTTAATGACAGATGATCCAGTTAAAGCAACTTTTTTGCATTTTGCCTAAGGTGCATAAAACTTTAGAAAATCCTCCAGGCCGACTTATAGTTAGTGGCCTGGGTTCCCTTACAGCATCCCTTTCTAAACTTGTGGATTTCCATCTGCAACCTTTTGTGCAAAAACTTCCAACCTTTTTAAAAGACACTAAGGATGTTCTTAAGTATTGAATAACATCCAGTTTCCGGCAGACACCATCTTATGTACATTGGATACTGAAGCGCTCTACGTTGAACATACCCCATGAAGGAGCTTTGGATGTGGCAGCAGAATTTCTCAATCAGCGAGATCAGGCAGCAGTTCACCTAATGGATTCATTGTTAAATTACTTAAATTTGTGTTGAAATGCAATGTTTTTTCTTTGATAAAAAATATTTTTGCAAAAGAAAGGAACAGTGATGGGGGCCACTTGTACCCCACAATTGCTAATTTGTATGTGGGTTTGTGAGAAACCAGATATGTTTTGGATGCAGTAAATGATCCCTTTTTCTATAATGTCTTAATGTTTAGACATTTTATTGACGATATTCTATTGTTATGGACTGGTGGAGAAACTCTGTTAAAAGAATGTATTGATTATTTACATAGTACCACAGAGCATTTAAAATTTACATATACTATGAGTCATTCTGTGATTAATTTTCTAGCTCTAAACACCAGAGGGCTATATTGAAACTAGGATTTTTAGAAAATCTACTGATGGTAACACATTTCTCCTTGTCTTGAGATGCCACCTGAAACATATGATTCAGAATATACCGAGGAGACAGTTTCTGAGGGCAAGGAGAAACTGTAGCACTTCAGCACACACTAATAAAAGTATGGGAGAAATGGTTGCCAGATTTCAAGAACGAGGCAATAGCAGCATGGCAATAGAACAAGCAAGGGGGTTTGCTATGGAACAAAATAGAGAATTTTTGTTACAAGGCAGAGCATGAATAGATACATTACAAGACAAAAGGTTCAACTTTGTTACAACTTTTTCTGTACATGCTAATGAGTTAGAACACATTTTGAGAAAACACTGGTCCATTCTGGCAAGTGACCCAGGGCTGAAAGATTTAGTACAGCAGCCTCCCAGAATGGCCTTTAGGAGGGCAAATACCCTCAAGGATCTATTGGCGCACAGCCATTATACTGATTCAGTTCACACACAAACTTGGCTCAATAGAGGAGCTAGAGGCTGTGTTACCTGTAAAAGGTGCACACATTGTAAAAACATTGTAAGCAGTAAGGATTTCTCAAGTGTAAATGCATTTAAAATATGAAAACGTTAGAATATGAGACTAGATTAAAAGGGCTGAATCGTTACTCCATTAAATATTGTTCTTTAAGAGGTGATTTATGTTTTATTTACAAAGCAACAAGGGATATGGCTTTGTTTGAATAAATTTGTATGGAATGGTGACAAACTGTGAATAATACTAGGTCTCATAAATTAAAGCTCAAATCAAGTATAAATAAGACAACCAGAAGAAATCACTTTTTTACACAAAGAGTAGTACCAATATGGAATTCACTACCTTTAGAAGTGGTGTATAGTAACAGTCTCCAGCTATTCAAAAATAATCTTGATTTGCTTATGGGTGATTTTATATATAATTTCCAGCCAGGCTAGTGGGTGGTGAGTTCTCAAATGGGCTAGTCCCTTGAACTCGTATTGACCTATGAACCTATTTAAAAGATTTGAGACGAAACATCTGAAGTGTAACAGCTTGGGTGTTATTTATCTTGCAACATGCTCCTGCACTTCATTTTATGTGGGTAGAACTACTTGAAATTTTAAGGTAAGAGTTGGGGAGCATGTTCATGTGATACAATGAGGGGACTGTACATATGCCACTGCAGCACACATTGTCAAAATGAAGCATAGAACTGTCATGGATCATATTTTCAGTTTTCAAGCTTTAGCACCCAGAGGAGGTAATTTTAATGATTTAGGTTTACAAAGGGAAAACTTCTGGATCATACAGTTAGGTGCCAATAAAGAACCAGGATTAAATTCAGGCTTGGACATTAAATCTTCTTTAAGAAGAAAATAAATAAACAAAGAGGATAATGTTCAGATCTGACTACTGAAAAATAACATTTTAGAAAAGAAAAACAATACTCCTATGTTTATATATGTAGTTTTGCTTGTTTGCTGGATGTCTTAACAAAAATATATGAATGTATAAATGTATTTTTCCTTTGTTCCCACCCCCCTTTCTGTTTTATGTTTTTGTATTAAATATGTGTGTTTTATTTAGACTGTTTTCAGCTGGATGGAAAAATATTATTGGGACTGAGAACTAAATGCGGTTGATTGGCATGCATGTGCTGAAGTGAATAATTAGCCTATCATGATGGATGAATTCTAAACATCATTATGATGTCACGGTATATTCTTATTATTTAAATGGAGTGTGTTATTAGTATTTGAGCCTTTGATAAAGGATCTGGATGATCCAAAATGTGTCAGGAGTTTTTAATGAAATAAAGTATATTTTTTACTCAAATCTCTGGTATCCATGTAATTTGAGGTGGTGAGTGCTCAACCTTTGTGTTTTGCATACTGTAATAGTCATTCACAACTTTGTGGATGAATATATCCATTTGTTGCTCCGGCGCAACTCAGTTGCACTGAGCAACCATTTGCGCCATTGCCAGGTGCACTTTTAAATATCTAGCCCTTTGAATATAGTGGAAAATAATGTATAATAGGGAGTGACATAATCAGATAAGCACTAGGAAAATAAAAAAAAAAAACCTTCAACAATGAATGTGAACCACTGCAATGTATACATGTTTAGTGCTCCACAAGTGATCAATGTCCTGACAGCACAGTAAGGAACTTCCCTGAAAGAACATCACACACATGAAGTACAGACACAGACAGACAGCCAGAAACACACACACACACAAACACACACAGCTATCAACCATCACTAACAATTGACAGCAGAAAACTCTAGAACACAGGAAGAACTGATGTGCCTCCATTTGCAAATTCATCACTCTGGTACACAGTTGCATGACAGTCAACAGTCATTTTCTGTTTAAATTTCATCTGCTGCAGCAGTAAAATTTATTAACACATCCTTCAATGCATAGAATTTACATGCATTTACACCATTTGAAAAAAAGTACTCTTTTCTGTCACACTGCTACAAACACAACATCAGAACTAATATGTGTGTGTGTGTGTGTGTGTGTGTGTGTGTGTGTGTGTGTGTGGAGCTTGGGGGAGGGAACTAACTTCAAGAGGAATGCAAGTGGCCATTGAGAAGTATGAAAAACTCACAATTTACACATCACTCCAAATCATAATATCTACCCCTAATTCTGGCACTGGCAGTCTATACAAATAAATCTAACATGAACCTAATATCTTTTTGGATGCCAAGACCCTCCAAAATTCACAGTTGTACATCTCAGCAAAAGCATACATTAAAAGACTAGATTCAAACACTGAGATCACAGAGCGCAGAGATACAACATCCAACCCATTGAATGCCTTCTACAGTACATTACTTATGAAACAGTCAATGATGCATAAAATGTGAGAAACCACCATATCAGCCATTGGGAATTATGTCATTACCTAAATTCAGCTCTGAACCTCTGAAATCCCTCTTTAAAACTTTTCCCACACTCTTACCTGGCTGAAAGGTTAGAACTCAGGGATGTGAATTCCTCTTTAAGGAATGCAGCTTACCGTGAGTTGTTAATACCAAGGACAAAAACTAAATGCTCTGAGCACTTTTTCAGCCAGCTAGTCTCAAAACTTTGGAATAATTTGCCTTTACAATTCCGTTTGTTTAATAGTAAAAGTCCCTCACAAAATGCTTTTAAAAACTGGTTTTTGGAGACACTTTCAGCTCAAGTTAAGTCTTGTTGTGGCTAACTGTTTGTGATATGGTATTTGTCTGTATGTAATTGTACTTGCAACTGTAATGTGTTTATGTATTGTACTTTGTCTTGTTGTTGTTTGTTACCTAACCAAGGGTCATTATTTTAAATGAGTTTACTCAATGGTCTAACCCATTTAATAAAAATGAAAATGAAATTCAAACAATACAGCATTACAGTAAACCTTCAATAGATAACACGGCCAGATCTGCTGTTTCTTTACACGGTTGCTCGGGAGATAACATAGTGGGTGGATCTGGTCCATATATCACTTCCAGTATCCCGAGCCAGGCAGATCACAATGAGTTTTTCAAATGCTGCATCTCAAACTTTTAGACAATACAAGTAATCCAAACACTGTAAGAAAATAAAAAGTTTGTGATTTCATTAGAACCTATGCTGCATTCAGGGATGAAACTTAAACTTACTTCTGGAACCTCTGAAATCCCTCTTTAAAACCTTTCCCACCATCTGACACTGTGGACAAGTCCAGCAGTATCTTGGCATGTCCTTAAAGATACAGGACCAGTAAAAATTGTTAGTCAGCTGCCATTTTGTATGGCAGACTCCTACGTGTCCGGAAAAGGGCATATCATGGGCAAATACTAGAAGCTGCTTCTTGTGCTCCTTAGGAACTGCTATCTGCCGGGTTACCCCTTCCTCCAGTCATGCCTTTGAAACCCACTCACAATATAGGAGCCCATTCTCCCAGTATAATTCCCTTTTCTCTGATCCCTGAGAGTCACCTTCAACCCTGGTGGCCAGTTCCCTTAATTTCTGTAGGGATGGGTAAGTTTGCTGAGCTGTCCCTTGTGCCTCACTGCTGACCTTCCACACTCTCTTGTGGGAGAGCCACCCATGGGTGGGCTCACCCCAGTCTGTAGCTGTGGCTCAGAACTTCTACTCCCAGTTTTTTCTTCAACTTCAGTTTTCCCTGCTGATGATGGAGGAGTTGTTTCCAGCTGCACTGCCTGCTTTGTGCCCTCACAAGCTGGTTCCATAGCCTTACTATAGATAGTGAGGTGCACAATTTTGGTCCTAAGGTCAAAGTTACTAACCATAATTACATTGACGGGCAGGTCTAGTACAAAACCCACCACCTATATGCCCTGGCCACCTTCCCAGTTTAGAAAGATCTGAGCCATTGGCACCGAGACCACAGGACCCATCACTCCTTTAATTCTTGAAAACTGGTTTGGCAAGATCTGTTCCTTGTGACTTAAATCCTATTTTACTTTTTGAAATGGAGGACAAAGTGTCACTCAATCCCTGGGTTACATTCCACTTACTAACATGGTATGTGTGCAGTCAAGTTAGTGGGATCTGCACTCTGGGTATAGGCCACTAGTTGCTAACTCCTCCATCTGCACTCACCCCTTTTACTATATTTTTTGGACAGTTATATGACAGGTGTTCCAGTTTTTGATAGATATAACACCTACATTCCCTTGACTCATTGATTTTGAAACCATTTGGCTTCCCTTTTTTTCAGGCACATGCTGGCTTCATTTAGACTCCCTCCACTGGGGCTTTCTTGAAGACAGCTAATGTTCGTCATAGGTTCATAGGTATATACAAGTTCGAGGGAAAGCCCATAATGAACTCACCACCATTATGTCCTAATGGTGGACAAATTATTTCCTATCACCCATATACTGATCAAGTCTATATTTATATTGTTCAGTATTGTCACTTGTTACAACAGATATGGGAAGGGAATTCCATATTGGCGGTAGTCTTTGAGTAATAAAATTACTTCTTCTGACTGTTTTATTAAGGGTTGCATAAAGTTTTAATTTATGTGATCTTGTGCTATTTGTTGATACATGCCTCTCAAGGCAAATTGTTTCAAACAAGGCAGGATCTTGAAAAGCCTTGTATGCCAAACACAGTTCGCTCCTAAGAGCTTTATATTCGAGGGAGTATAGTCCCAAGAATTTGAGTCTATCTTCATATTCAGGTTTAACTAGATTGTTTATATTCTGTATAATCTCTCTACAGTTGCTTTTCCTCTTGTTGAGGTAGGTGAACAGAAAGGAGCACAATATTCAGTGTGTGATCGGACTAAACTAGTGTAAATTGGAATAATGACCTCAGGATCCCAGCTCTTGACATGTTTGAGAATACATCTAATAGTTCCATGGGACTTTTTAACCATTTTGCTAATGTGGGTGCTGAATTTTAGGGTATTCAAAATAATGACACCTAGGTCTCTCTCTGATGTTATCACTTGTAGCTGGGTATCGTTTAGAGTATAACCAGCCAAACTTATTTTTGCCAAGATGCATAACCTTACATTTGGCAGCATTAAATACAATGTTATTCTCTGTTGCCCATCTAGCCAAACTATCCAAGTTATTTTGTAAAGACCTGATGGATTGGTTATTATTTATTACACAGCCAAGTTTACTGTCATCAGTGTATTTATTAATCCAGACCCCATTAGAGGTCTGTATACTAGAAATCAGGATATTAACCAGTATAGGTCCCAGTACAGAGCCCTGAGGGACCCCACTGGTGACATTACCCCAGGCAGACTTTTATCCTCTTATAATGACCCTTTGCTGCCTGTCTTCAAGCTAGGATTTTATCCATTTAATAATGTTAGAATGGAGTTGGATTCTGACTAGCTGGTCAATTAGGATTTTATGAGAGACAGAGTCAAATGCTTTTTCATAATCTAAAAAGATCACTTTCACTGGAAATCCCATATCTAAGGCCTTGCTGACAGGTTCAAAAAAGTTAATCAGATTGCTCTGACATGATATTCCCTGTGTAAATCTATGCTGGGATATATCACAAATACCTGTATCTTGCAAATGTGCAATGAGTTTTTGTTGCAGAAGTATTTCCATTAATTTATCTATGCATGAATTGAGACTTATAGGCCTGTAATTAGTAACGGTTTGATTTGCTCCACCTTTATGTATTGGTGTAATGGTTGCAATCTTCCAGTTTAATATGGCAGTGCCTTCTGTAATAGATGTATTGAATAATAGTGTAAGTATCCTTGTCAGTTCATCTGAGAGATTCTTAATGAAACTTGGGGAATTCCATCAGGTCCAGAGGATGAGTGGATTTAGTGCTATGAATAGCTGCCAAGATATCTTCTTTTGTGAACAGCACTGAATTCTGTGATGTTCCTAAGTTATTAAGGCATATGTTCTCCTTTGTTTTAAATACACTCAGGAAATAAGTATTCAGTTCTTCCGCCATCCTGTTCTCATCAGTGATGAGCAGTTGATCTTTGACTAGTGGACCAACACTGGGGGGGATTTCTCTTTATTGACCCTATATAATTATGAAATATTTTTTATTACCTTTTGTTAGGGTTGCTAGCTTGTATTCTAGTCTCTGCTTTGCTGACCTGATCAGTTTTTTAGTCTTGTTTGCTTTAACTTTAGACCTTTGCCAATTTACCTCGGATGGATTTTTTGTATTTGTTATATGCTTTTTTCTTGTTATAGTTCTCGTCATGTTTGTATTCCATCTTCCACCACAAGGGAACTCTTTGTTTATTTTTATTATATTGCATAAATTCTGGGACCCAGTTCATAATACAAAAGTCTGTTTTCCCCCAGATAACCTTCCACATACCAGTAGCATTTAACTGTTTTAATTCTCTCCCAGTTACAGGTATCACTGTTTTTGTGTTGAAAGTATAGTCAGACGGACACAGACTGATCAGCACTCTCAGCTGCCTCCTTCCTAGAACTAGGAGTCTGATCCTGTAACCAGATCTTCAAATCTTCTGATGCAATCCTTAGAAACTGTTCCTAGCCTTTGCACTGTCTAATCATGGACTAGTTGTACACACATTTCAGAATAGCTATCTCCCAGTGGCTTCCTTAAACCTCTAAATCTTTGTCTATCAGCCTCAGTAGTCAGTTCAAAACATTTTAACAAGGCATTTTCACTTTTTTATAGTCCATGCAGTTATCATTGTGTGTCCTGATGAAGGCTTCTAATGCCCTGCCCATAAGGAGTGGCACAAGGTGAGTTGTCTAAGAAGTCCTTTCCAGTTCAAATGGCTCACATATTCTCTCAAAGGATTTTATAAACAAATCAAGATCATTCCCTACTGATCTATGGGAAACATTTTGGAATTAATTTTGGCTTCTTGGGTCAACCCCTGATGCCAGTACTTAAGACTTGCAGTGGTGTCCTCTAGTGCAGAATCACCATTTTCCTCTCCTGTTAACACTCTTGCACTCTCTTCTCTGTCAGTGGGATCTTGTGCTGGCACTGCCTTTCTCATTCCTCAACTTCCAGCATTGTCCCCTGCAGCCCCCCATCTGCATTTTGCTTCTCAGCTTCTGCCTTTTTTCACTCAGCCTTTGCCTTCACCATAACCAGGGCAAGCTCCAGCTACATCATCTCAATCTGCACAACAGCCCCAGTTCTAGGCTCTGGCTCACTTGAATGCTTCCTAGCCTCTGTCTCAAAACTTTAGCTAGCAGTGACCACTTCTGTACCAGTTCTCTGGTCACTTTTTTTAAGGATGTCTCTGAGTTCTGCCCATGGCTGGCCTTTCTCAAAGACAAGTCCTCTTCTTTTGCACAGCTCTTCAAGGCCTGCCACTGTACAGTACAAGTCAGATTAAACTGTTCCTCCAGCTCACTGTTCTGGCATTGTTTTTTTGTGCTGCTAATGCAGTGACAATTCAAAACGCTTAAAATACAAACTCCTTTACAACTAATCATCAGCTCACAAGCAATGCACTTCCAGCCACTGTAAATGCACTTCAGCCCCCTCTCTAATGGTCATGTAATGTATTTTAAACTGCATTTACAGTGCAGTACATAATGTGGGTTTTTTAATTCCAGCACTATCCACCATCTTGGTTCTCACTCGCTTCTACTGCACAGTGCAGTACTGTAAGTATAGTACTATAAAGCAAAGTACAGTAACCCCACTTCATAAAAAAAAAATCATAAGAGTACAGGAGATAGAAGGTGTATTTATTTTAGTTAAATTTGGGTAAAAAACAGACTACACCGCTCATCTGCTACCCACCCGCTCGCTACATTGCTTGTCTGCTTCCTTACCACTCGCTGTTGCTTTTCTGCTTTTGCTTTCTCCTCGACTCCCCTGACTCAGTACAGATATTTTAGAGTTTGTACAGTAGCTGTACAGTACTGTACAGTTACTAAATTCCATCCCTGATCAGCAGCTTCCCTTCCTTTGCCAAAAATAAATGCTATGGTATGCGATCTGCACAGGGATCTGCGTGGGGGACCATGAAAGTGATCATGAGCGGCTTTGGAGATCAGTGCTGGTAGGAATCAGACTTTAATCAAGCCACAGTACACACCAGTGCCTGTACTTATTTTTGAAATAAATTAAGTTACTGAAGCTTGCAGAAAAGTATTTTTTGTGCAGCAGTACTATATAGTATTTTAGTAGGGAATGAACCACAGTTTGCATCAGGGGTTGGGAAAGTGAAAACGTGGGTACTGTACCTGTAACAATTGGGGATTTGAAGGTGAATTACTGAAAGCTTGGGTGCTTGGAATTTTTTTTTTTTAGTAAATGGCAAATGAAAGCAGAATTAAATTGGGTAGATGTGTGTAGTACTGCACACAGCCATACAGTACAATACAGTACAGTAGTGAGATCAGGCTTCAGCTCATTACTTAAGCATTTTTTAAGAGTTGCTTAATGTGTGCACTGATCATTTCACTGCATTAATAAAAGTTTCCAGACAGCTGCAAAGTACGCTGAAACTGAAAGGCAGCTAGACAGAAACCATTAGGAAACTTTTATTAATTCTTTGCAGTGAGAAGTGCACACAATAAACAACTCACTTAAAAAAATGCTAAACCAGTGAGTTGGAGGAACAGTTTAATGTGACTTGTACTGTACATCTCTCATAAGTTCCATGCAGTATCTTCTCACTATCTACTCTTCCTTAAAACAAAATACAAATGGTAGTATATACGGTATCCCCATTTGTATATCCTGTTCTATAAATAGACAGGTAACCTTATCATTGTCTGGTTCTTTCACAGAACTCAGTCTGCACTACTACCAGTTTTCACAACCCTTCAGACACTTGAATGGTTACCTTGGCCCCCTGATGAAGCCTTCTTTGGTGCTACATAGGGGTGTTGGGTGTCCAATGTCAGCACTTAATTAAGCAACAATTTTATTGCAGTCTGTGGTCTGTGGTGGTTTATGCACCCTGTTATGATGCTACCACTCAGCCGGACCCTCACTTGGGGTATCTTTCGGCCTGAATCCCACTAGAGCTATTGCTCACATAGTACAACTCCCTTTCCCAAAAGGCAAATGACCCACCCCTTTAGTCACAGCTGAGAACATGTTGCTTTAGATGTGGTAACTTTATAGCCTGTCCATTCTGAAATGAATCATGAACTTGCCAATTTATCCCAAGTTATCTATACCCAAATGGACTCAATCATGGAAACCATGAAGTATATAAAAATAACATTTACTGCTCTACAATATTTACATATGATTCAGGATTATACACACTAAAGACTATGGGGAATACATGATACTACAGAGATAAAAATAAACAGAATTAAAATGAGAGAGATCACTCAGAAAAACCTAACTCTGAATTACTAAGTCAAATAGAAACAGCTTACCCTCTATTAGGAATGGGTGAGTTATGACAGACAGACTTGAGCCCATGATGTTACCAGCTCAATGTCCCAAAGCATAACTGAATTATCATTGCAAACATACTACAGATACAGATATTACACAATACCTGGATCATTGGATAGGCCTCTCTGACATCACACCCAGGATCTTACTTTGATCTCTGAGGACCATCGGACACAGAAGAGTTTAATCGGTGACTAAAGGGATAGTGTCAGATTGGTCCAAACTGGTTTTGTGGAGTAGAGTTTGGTCTTTTTGTTGTTCTGGCTGATGACTCAGCAGGATAACATCTTAATGGACCAGCCATGTATATATAGACAAAACTTAGCCTTTTTAGATGACAAGGGGGCCAGCCCTTTGAAGTTTGCTTAAAACAAATGGCATTTAAAGGAGAGGAACTGTTACTGTCCCCCACCCAACCTGTGTTTCTCTGAATACAAAGGACTGCTTACACAAAAAGCCACTCTCAGCTGAATGGCCTGAAACTTGGACCACAGAAGAATGTAATTTTCAGTTTCCATCAGCTCTCCCAACTCTGCTTAAATAATTTATAGAGGCATAGATGATGATAAAAGATACAAAAACACACAGAAAATACATGGCAAGTGGTCACAATGTTACTTCCGATTTTGATTCTTTGTCATGTAAAATCTTATGGAGTAAACTTGAAACACTTGGTTTAGACTGAGGATTATTACACATTATACAATTACTGTATTTGGAGACTTGGACTAGGATAAGATTTTGCATAGATGGTCAATTTCTGATTCATTTGACTCAAATAAAGTTGTTAAACATGGGTGCTGTTGGCTCTATTTTTAACTTATACTTAAATGATTTATTGAACTCTTTATCATTCAATCCCAATTTTCTAAAAGTTGCTAAAGTCTCAATCTCAGCATCTGTATATGTGGGAACTGGAGTGTCTCTAACTAAGGCAGGGTTGCAATCTCTTTTGAATAACTTTGAAAAATGTTGAGAAAATGTAAGCAAAACAGAAATATTGCAGCTTGGAATCACTTAGTCCTCGTCTTTTGCATGGACATTTGATAGAACAAATCTAGAGGCTTTTAAAAATTAAGCATACCTAACCTTTGTCCTTTCCTTGAATCTTGTAAGGAAGGATCATTTTCATTACATTACAAAGAAGTTGGACACTGTCTTGATGGGCCTGCATAGACTTTATGGAAACTATGGAGGCAATGTTCTGGGTGCCTTAAGGCAGCTAATGTAAAATTAATTTCAAATATTCTTTATTGTGCAGAGCTGTACAGCTGTGAAAGTCTTGATTTATTTAATAGAAAAATAAGGGTATGCTGACCGAACAGTGACAATTTTATGACGCACGACATTACAGCAGCAGTTTGATGTTGCCGCTGTTATATACCCACGGGACTCCAACACTGCTTTCTCCTGGTATAGCACCCCTCCTGAATTCCCCCACATGGAGGTTTTGGGGCAAAGACCCCTGAAAAAAACTGACAGTTTACCTGATGGATTTATGCCAACTACAATTTGAGGGTGGCATAAATCCGTCGCTGTAACGTTGACTGACAAAATTCTTGTTGAACCAGCATCATAGACCCAAAAATAGCAAGGTAATGGAAGCAGATTCTTGGACTTCCTGTAGGCATCCAGGGTTGTATGGATAGAGCTGAATCGGGACAGCCAATCATAGAAGCTCAGCCTAAATTAAGATCTTCTTTTACTTTTAGGATCTTCTTTTACTTCTTTTACCCAAGAGGTGGGTAGGCAGGAAGGTGGCAAAATTCAGCAGAAGGGCAGACAACAGGGAGAAACAGGGATAAAGGACAACCAGGGAGGGGGATGGAGTAGAACAGCTAAACAGTCCAGGGAGTTAAAATCATGGAAAGCCATGTGTGCCAATGCCAGGCACTTTGGCAACAAGATGGAGGATCTGGAGGCTGTCATGGTGCAGTCGAACCTGGACATTGTGGCCACCACAGAGACCTTGTGTAATGATAACCATGACTGGGAGATGGCCATACCTGGCCACAGCATATTCAGAAGGGACAGGGCAGGTAGGAAGGAAGGAAGAGGAGGAGTGGCACTTTATGTGAAAGATGGCATAAAGGCCACAGAGATCCAGGAGGAACAAAATGGGGGAGAGATACTGTGGGCTAAGCTGGAAAGGCAAATGGGGCCAGCCATCTGCACAGGGGTGGTCTATAAACCACCAGCCCAGGAGGAAGAAACATACAGGGAGCTGATGCTAGTCATCCAAAGGATGGCAGACAAGAGTGAGGTGATGCTGGTTAGAGATCTCAATATTCCAGATGTGGACTGGAGCCTCCCAGCAGCAGCATTAACCAGGAGCAGATTAATCCTAGAGTCCCTTCAAGGTGCCTTCCTGAAGCAACTGGTCATGGAACCAACTCAGCAGAAGGCAATACTGGACCTTGTGTTCACAAACGGGGACAGTGTGATGGGGGTAACAGTAGGGGAGCACCTAGGGAACAATGACCATCAGTTACTGTGGTTTGACATCATAGAAGGAGCAGAACCAAACCACACAAAAGCACGTATCCTGGATTTTAAGGGGGCAGACTTTGGGAAAATGGGGAGATGCTTGAATGAGGCATTAATGGGAATGGGGTGGGAATAAGGGGTTGAGGAACAATGGGCAATATTTAAAATGGGGATTACAAGAGCAACAGAATTATGCATTAAGCAGGTTAGCAAGGGGAAAAGAAAGAGGAGGCCATTATGGTTTTCCAAGGAGGTAGTGGAGAAAGTGAAAGCCAAAAAG
The DNA here is from genome assembly GCA_016271365.2 of Neoceratodus forsteri. Taxonomy (NCBI): domain Eukaryota; kingdom Metazoa; phylum Chordata; order Ceratodontiformes; family Ceratodontidae; genus Neoceratodus; species Neoceratodus forsteri. The sequence continues at coordinate 966,830,703 of CM057449.1, forward strand.
ACTGCATTCAGGCAATACAAAAAAGATGCAGGCAGAAGGGGATAGGAAGAAATACCAGGAGAAGTAAAGGGAGGCAGAGAGGTCAGTGAGGCAAGCCAAAGCTCAGACAGAAGAGCGCATTGCAAAATCAGTGGGTAGAGGGGACAAGACCTTTTACAGGTACATAAGTGAAAAAAGGAAGACAGAAGGAGGGATAGTGAGACTGAAGGGGGAGGATGGGGACTGCGTGGAGGATGACAACAGTAAAGCTGACATATTGAACAGGTATTTCTGCTCAGTCTTTACTGAGAAAGATGAGGGTAATGGGCCTGAAGGGAGTACAAGGGGTGGGAATGGTGCAGAAATGGATACAAGTCCCTTTACACGAGAAAGGGTCCCAAAGGAACTGGAAGGAATAAGAGATGATAAAGTAATGGGGCCAGATGGGGTGCACCCCAGGGTCCTAAAAGAACTAAGAGAGGTGGTGGCTGAGCCTCTGGTAATCCTGTTTAGCCAATCACTGGAAACAGGAGAGGTACCCAAAGACTAGATGACAACAAATGTAGTTCCCTTATACAAAAGCGGGAACAAATAGGAAGCAGAGAACTACAGACAGTCAGCCTCACCTCAGTAGTGGGGAAGATCATGGAAGCACTACTGAAGGAGAGACTTGTGGAACATCTGGTTGCCAATGGACTACAGGACCCAAGGCAGCATGATTTCACCAGAGGGAGGTCATGTCAGACCAGCCTCGTTGAATTTTTCGACTGGGTGACAAGGGAGGTGTATCAGCGGAGGGCAGTGGACGTGGCCTATCTGGACTTCAGCAAGTCCTTTGACACTGTGCCACGCAGAAGGCTATTAAACAAACTAGGGAATATGGGATTGGACAGGACAGTAGTGCAGTGGGTAGGTAACTGGCTGGGTGACAGGACACAGAGGATGGTGGTAAATGGCTGTCACTCCACGGAGGGAAGAGTGACCAGTGGGGTACCACAGGGATCAGTGCTGGGACCGGTTCTATTCAGCGTCTTCATCAGTGACATTGCGCAGGACCTAGAAGGCAGAATTTCCCTGTTCGCTGATGACACAAACCTCTGTAACAAAGTGGACATGCCAGAGAGTGTAGACAGAATGAGGAGGGACCTGTAGAAATCTGAAGAATGGTCAGGGGTTTGGCAGTTGAAATTTAATGCAAAGAAGTGCAAGATAATGCATATGGGGCACAAAAACCTTGGGAACAACATATCAGTTGGGGGGGCGAGGATATAGCATGCACCAAGCAGGAAATGGATCTTGGTGTTATCATGTCTGATGATGTCAAGGTAGGGAGACAGTGCGACAAGGAAGCAGGTAAAACAAATAGGATGCTGGGATTCATAGGCAGGGGCATCACCAGCAGGAAAAGGGAGGTCATAATTTCACTATACAAGACACAAGTGAGGCCCCAGCTTGAGTACAGTTTACAGTTCTGGAGACCTTACCTACTTAAGGGCATAGGGCAGAGAAGGTTCAGAGGAGGGCAACAAAGATGGTACATAGATTGCATCACAAGTCCTATGAGGATAGGTTGAAGGACTTGAATATGTACTCCCTGGAGGAGAGGAGTGAGAGAGGGAATATGATAGAGACATACAAGTATCTTACAGGGAGGAACAGAGTGCAGGAATACACTACTGTATGTGTCAGTGAAAACGATGTTCCAGGACTAAAGGGCATGGGATGAAGTTGGAGGGAGGTTGATTCATGGGAAACGTGAGGAAGAATTTCTTCACAGAATGGATGGTGGACAAGGGGAACACCCTGCCAGAGGAAGTAGTGGGGGCTGAAACAATCACAGGATTTAAGAATGCATGGGATAGACATAAGAGAATTCTGGAGGTTAGAGGTAAGGGGCAACAGACTTCTAGAAAAACATAATGTGAACTTACAAGCTCAAATGGGCAGACTGGGTGGGCTGTAGGCCCTTATCTGCTGACAGTGTCTATGTATCTATATATCTATGGTTGAGATTACTGAATATGCACTCTTCTCATTTGCTTAAATTCACCTATATGGAAATGACAGAGTTAAGAAAAGAAGGACTTCAAACTGGTTGACTCTCCTGCCTTGAGCAGGTATCAAATCAACTAAAACTTTCTTCCCTGTTTTCCTTGTCCCAGATGAATATCTTGATTAATTGTGGTTGTAAGGCAGTAATATAGTCAAAACTTAGTGAAGAATTGAAAAAGAAAGATCTTGTAGCACTTGATTCAGTCTGTGGTTAGTGGCAACAGAGAAAAATCATGCTTTAGAACCCTATTTAATTAGTTTGACTGATGGTCATATTAGATTAGCTTTCAGAAAATTCAGATTTCCAGCATTTGAATCAAATGTCTTAAAAGCAAGGTACTATATGCTGGGAAATCTCATATTTATGAATCTACATTCTGTTGTTGTAGATTAAAAAATCCTGAAGATACCATTCATGTGGCATTGTGCTGCTCAAGATGTGGGAAACTTAGGGAAAATTGATTAAGCTCCTTTTTAGCAAAATTTCGAGAGTCTCTGCACAAACTGCTAGATACATTTCTCTCTGGAAAGGAGATAATGTTAACTCAAAACTGTAACATTTTTGAACGCTGTTATATTATTACGGAAAAAAATTACAGAATAACTTATGTATAGGTATGACTCAGACTGCTGTTTTTGGATGGAACATGTTAAACAAATGCACTTTGTATCAGATGTGGTGCATGGATGTCTTTTAAATATGTTTTGTAATGGCTTCTGAAGCCAGTTGAATAAAATTTGACTATGACTGAAATTCGTATAAGCCATAATCACTCAAGAAAGACAGAAACACCTAGTCTACATCGGTAACAACCATTTTTGTACTGTCTCACGGTTTGTGGAAATAAGTTCTACTGTCTCACCACCGCCACTCACACACTGTTAGCATATCATGCACTTACTGCATGGACCACCATTGTCTGCTTTAGTTGCAGTCTTATAGCCACTAATCAAAGCCACTACTAAAGATATACAGACAGTTAAAAATAACTATCACGCTTGCATTACCTGGAACAGCACAGCAGCACTGATGTCAGCTCACATGCCTTGATCCTAACAGGGGCCTCCAATGGTCAGGTTAGGTGAAAAGAATATATTGCAGAATGAAGAGGAGCTTAGGACATAGTTAAGAGCTATGGGGGTTAGTGGGATCAGGGCTGGGGTCCTTGAATGTTGAATGCTAGCAAAAATTAAGCCCCTCCAGCCTCCATTTTTGAAAGATCTTTTAGGCACCATGAGCCTAATCCCCCCTTGCCCTCTATGTATCTCTTCCACGCTCCCAAATTTTATGGAAACATGATTGCACCCCTCGGCTTTATAGGAAACCCTTATGACAGTTGTTACCCTAGTGATCTTCCTCCCAGTCAGAAATGGAAGGCTGATGGGGCTACCTCCATAACATTCATGTTTGTCTCTTCATCCCCTTTGTTACGGAAAATAAGAGTGCTATGTGTGAAGGGTTTTCTCACCTAACCTGAGTTGTGTTCCACAGAACCTAAAACATAAGTGAGGAGGATATGTCACTGCTTGTAACCACACTAGCCCTCTTGATTATCTTATCTCAGAAACTGTGAATATTAGGGCACTCCCACAAGATGTGGTGGATATGACCTGGAGCTTTCAAACATATCTAACATACATATAAAATATTCACATCCAAATTCACTAATTTAGCTGTTGTTCTATGCCAGTGACCTAGTATTTGTTCTTTTTTTTTTTTTTTATTAGCCAATATTTGGGGTCTGGTGTCCATTTGTGGTTTGAATTTCAGCGCTCATCCCAAACTTGGAGGGGAATTTCCTGAACTAGCTTTTGTGCCCATTTTATTTATTTATTTTTTTTAACCTGGAGAGACACTAAGCTGAAAGCTTGTTTACAGGTGCGACCTGGGAGCACAAGAAGTTAAGTGACTTGCTCAGGGTCACACAGTATGCAAGTGGGGGCTGTGGGATTCAAACCCAGGCCTCTAGGTTTGCAGCTCAGAGCCTTAAACCACTGCGCTATACTGTCTATTCTTGAATGGTCCCAGTCTGGCTCATGCAGTGACTGTCTATATTTACAGTATCTGTAAGCACTGTACACCCCAACCTTGCTATTTCACCAACCACTGCTCTATGCTCTAGATCTCTTCCATTTGGACTAAAACATATATCTTGATTAGCCAGGGTTTCAGTGCATGACTCAGCTGTAATTTTTATACCTCCAGTGGTCTGTCTGTTAAAAGCCAAAGTGTGCCTGCAACTGTCTGAATGATTTGAGGGTTTTTGTCCTGGGGCACAACAGATATTGGATTACCTGTATTCCTGTCTCTTCTCATGTTCTGGGCTGAGTCCCACCTTTCCATCTGACCATCTTCCTCAGCCGTATCCACACTATGCTTGTGAATTTGATAGGAGCAGTAGTGTCATCTACCTTGGGCATGTCTTCTGACACAACCAGTCTGACCCAGGCCTGTCCTATCACAGCTTATTCCAGTTGTACCCACAGTGGGGTGCTGGCATGGGCTCCTTCAAGCCATTGCAGGGCCTGTTGAATCATTGCTGTCTTGGTAGGCCCAGAATCAGGGTAGATTCCACCCTCCTTTCTAATAGGAGGCTTTTAAAACTTTTTTGCTGAATCTAGGAGTGTTGTTTGCATATAAAGTTGGAGATCATGCTACCTGTTTTCTGACAATTTTTAAGGGGTATTTGAATAGGGAGGTTGTCTATGCAAAAAATTAACTTAGGTAGAGTCATCATTTTGAAGGCAGCAATTTTACCTGGTAATATAGGATTTAACTTCTGCCATCTTTCACATTCTAGAGTCACATTCTAGAGTGATCTTGTTTATGAGTGGTGATACATTTTTGGCAGTTAAATCCTTCATTGCTGAGAGTATCCACATTCCAAGGTATCTTTTACCCTTTGGTGTCCAGAACAACTGCTGTCTTCTGACCTGCACTATATTTTGCATACAATTGGCTATTGGCAACACCTCTGTTTTTGATCAATTGATTTTTCCACCTGAGAAAGACCCAAAGTGACTTACAGTGGCTAGTACTGCTGGCAGCGAGCTCTCCACCTCACTCAACATTAATAGCAGGTCATCTACATACAGTAGGGCCTTATTTGGGAGGTGCCCCACAGATATCCCCTTTACACCTTGATTATGCCTCAGTGTAGCAACTGATGGTTCCATTGCTTCCACAAATAGCAGAGAAGACAAAGGGCAGCCTTGTCTGGTGCCTCCGTGAAATGGGAAGGAGGCTGAGATAAGACCATTATTGAGAACAGTCACCTTGGGGAGGAGTATACAGTAGCATCTGTACCCACGCCTGGAAATTTGGCCTTTTCGCTACTATCCCTAGAGCCTCATAAAGGAACTCCTCTTCATTGACTCAAAGGCCTTTTCAAAATCTATAATCCCTAAGGCAGTTGAGCCCTTCCCTTGGTTAGCTTAATCTTGAAGATCAATTATGACATGAATGTTATCTGCATCCTGGAAGCACCTTCTCCAGTCTGAATGCCATAACTTTAGAAGTTGATGTTGACAGCAAATAAGGACCGCAAGGCCCATCCAGTCTGCCCATTTCTTTTTCTACCATATAAATGTGCCATCGGCCTTTGCTCTGTCTGTGGCCTATCTATTTATATGCATCTGTATTGCTCCCTTATGCCTATCCCATGCCTGTTTGAAGCCGTGCACTGTATTCATAGCCACCACTTCCTGAGGTAGGCTATTCCATGCATCCACCATCCTTTCTGTAAAAAATAATTTCCTCACATTCCCCCTTAATCTGCCTTCCTCTAATCTCATGCTGTGTCCTCTTGTCCTGCTATTTTTCTTATATTTAAACGTTAGACTCTTTCACCTTGTTAATGCCCTTAAGATGTTTGATTGTTTCGATCATATCACCTCTCTCCCTCCTTTGCTCAAGGATATACATATTGAGCTCCGTTAATCTGTCCTCATATGTCTTCTGATGCAGTCCCTGCACCATTTTGGTTACCCTTCTCTGGACTGCCTCAATTTGGTTAATGTCCTTGTGAAGGTGTGGCCTCCAGTACTGCATGCAGTACTCCAGATGGGGCCTAACCAGTGTCTTGTAAAGAGGGATTATTACCTCCCTCTTCCGACTTGTGATACCCCTACTAATACACCCCAACATCCCTCTAGCCTTACCTACTGCTTTAGAGGTCTGCTTGGATGATTTCAGGTCATCAGTGATGATGACGCCCAAGTCTCTTTCTTCCCTTGTGACTGCCAGCAACTCCCCTCCCAGCCTACAGGTGGCTTCAGGGTTTCTCTTCCCTATGTGTATGATCTTGCACTTCTTTGCATTAAATCCCAGTTGCCACTGTTCTGACCATTTTGCTAGTTTATCCAGATCTCTTCTCATTCTGCCCACCCCATCGGGATCATCTACTCTGTTGCAGATCTTGGTGTCATCTTCAAACAGACAAGCCTTACCCTCTAGTCCATCTGCAATGTCATTAATGAAGATATTGAAGAGGACTGGCCCCAGGACTGATCCCTGAGGTACCCCATTTGTGACTTGCATCTCTTCTGACTGTATACCATTTACCACCGCTCTGTTTTCTGCCCATCAACCAGTTTGCCACTCAGTTGACCAACTTCTGACCCACCCTGAGCCTACCCAGCTTATTTATTAATCTTCTTGTGGAACAGTGTCGAAAGCTTTGCTGAAGTCAAGGTGGCGACATCAACTGCTCCCCTTGGTCCACGCTCTGGTTACCCAGTCAAAAGAAATCTATGAGATTGTTTGACAGGACCTTCCTGTAAACCCATGCTGTCTTGGATCCTGTGCCCCTATGGATTCCAGGTGTTGCACTATCCTTTCCTTAAGGACTGCCTCCATAATTTTGCCCACTACTGAGGTCAGACTGACTGGTCTGTAGTTCGCTGCCTCCTCTCTGCTACCACTCTTGTGGAGCGGGATCACATGAGCCCTTCTCCAGTCTTCTGGGACCTCTCCTGTGCTCAGAGACTCACTAAACAGTTCTACTAATGGCTCTGCTAGTTCCACCCTTAGCTCCTTAAGTACCCTGGGATGTATGCCATCAGGTCCCATTGCCTTGTCCACCCTGAACGTAGCGAGCTCCTGTAAGACCCTTTCTTATGTGCAGGGAGTAGTGCTCACCTCCCTCCCCCTGTGTCCATGGTGCTGAGCTGTGGGCCCTGCCCTACCTTCTCTTCAGTAAATACTGAGCAAAAGTATCTATTTAGGATAGATGCTTTTACAGAGTCCTCCTCCTCACATGCCCCCTTTTGTCCTTTGAGCTTGGCAATATCCCCTCTGGACTTTCTCCTTTCACTAATGTATCTATAGAAAGTCTTGTCACCTTCTTTTTACTGTTCGTGCTAGTGTTTCCTCAGTTTGGGACTTTGCCTGCCTTACTGCCTTCCCTGCTTCTCTTAGAGCAGTTTGGTATGCCTCCCTATCTTCATCCCGCTGTGTTCCCTTATATTTCCTGAAGGCCAGCCTTTTGGCTCTGACCTTTTCTGCTACTGTATTTGAGAACCAAAGTGGTTTCCTTCTTCTTTTGCACTTCCTTTTCTGTCTAACACAATGGGTTGTTGCTTCAAGTATTGCTTTCTTAATGCTTGACCACTTTGCCTGTACCCCCTCACCTGTGTTTCTTTTTGACAGGGCAAGCTTAATTCTGTTGGCGATCTTATCAAAGTCAGCTCCTCTGAAGTCCCATACTTTTGCCTTGGAATGGGATGATTTAGATGTAGTGGCCAAATTGAACCATACCATGTTGTGGTCACTGGCCCCCAGGTGACCTTCTACCTGGAGATCTGTGATCCCTCCCCTGTTAGTCAGTACTAGATCTAGGATAGCCCTGTCTCTTGTGGGTTGTTGTACCAGTTATTTGAGGCCCTCCCCCTGCAGGGAATCCACCATGTGTCTAGTTCTGGCAGATGTTCCTGCTGGTATTGATCAATCTGTATCCAGCATGTTGAAGTCTCCCATTATCAGAACCTCCCCTTTAGCTGTCATGTTTTGTATATCTTCTAACAGTAATGTGTCTATGTCCTCCCCCTGGTCTGGGGGCCTGTAGACAACTCCAGTTGTCAGTATCTTCATGTCCACATTCAGGAGTGAGATCAGCCTATAGTTTGAACATGCTGCATGGTCTTTACTAGGTTTTGGAAAGACTGTAATTGTCATATGGTGTATGGGAGTGCATTATTGCTGTTAGAATTCGATTAGTGGAATTAGCTTGTTGTACTACACTCACTACTGTAGCTGTTGCACTACACTAGCTACGTCACTACTGCAGCACAACAGCATAGAACGTCTTTGTGAGGGTGCAATGAAGCAGCTGCAGCAGTGAGAGCTGGCCCTAAAGTGAGTGGCGCTGGAAAGAACCGCTACAGCCCACAGTTCAGTAAGTAAATTTAAGTACCGGGGGGTCCTTTTTATGGACACAGTATTGTAACAGTGATTGCCCATACACTATAAAAGATTGTGTATGAGCAAACATACGCAAACAAGGATGTTTTTTTAATCTTGAGGTTTCTGTGGTAATGAGACCTCACAAGCTGCTCTATCGAGGTCGCTTGTAAGCATGGAAACCTCTCAATTGAAAAACAGCCTTGTTGTCTATGATTGCTCATACACAATCCTTTGTTTTCTACATGGGTGCTGGAAGTATTCTTGTTGATTGTACCTGTTTGTAGACTTGGTGTAGGAATGTAAGTGAGGTAAATGCCTTAAAAATGTTGGCACTTAACCTATTCGACCTTAAGGTCCTTTCCCTTGGATAGAGCATGAATGGTGACCCTGTCCTCTTGTACCGAGAGCTCCACCTTTATGGCCTTGAAGACATGGGTGGGTACTTTGGGCAGGTTCGACCTCTGTAGAAAGCTTCGGATTTGGCTGAGTGTTGACCTAACTTGAGACTTGTACAGAGACTCATTAAATAGTCTGAAAGTCTCATTGATCTTCACTGGGACTGGGGTTAGCCCCTCTTTCAGCAGCTTAATATAGGAATCGAAGCTTCACTTTTACTGTTCTTGAGCCCAAAGGCTAGTAGTTTATCCACATTTTCCCTGTTTTCCCAGTAGTTCTGTTTTGTAAAAAACAGAGCACTCTCCACCTGTTAGTGTAAGATGGAATTAAGCCTTTACTCAGGAGCATAATACTTTTCAGTTTCTACTGGGTTTTAGTGGACCATGAGTAGTATTTGATCTCCACTTCCCTCAGTTCCTTAATGAGGTCAGCCACCCCCTGTTTTCTATGCTTATTTAAGAATTAAGAGTGGCTAATGATGCAGCCCTTAAAGAATGCCTTGAAAGCATCCCACGCTACCTGTTTCAACATTTCCATTAGAACATTTTAATCAAGATATGTTTTGATCTCACCTGCTAGCAGTTTTTTTGAAATTTAAGGATTGCAGGAGACAAGATTAATCCTCTACCTCAGGGATTTTGTCACAGATTAAGAAAGTATAATTGTTATGTTTACAAGTGCATGGCCTAACCAAGACCACTACGAGTTGGATGGTGGCACTCACTACTTATGGGAATTCTAGGAGCAGGTTCCGAATCTGGGAGAGAAGAATGTATAAGCATTACCCATGGGCACGTTAGGCTCCACAGGTCTATTAAACTGAACTCTGTACTCAGTTGGAGGAGAGTCACCCTAGCCTGCATGTGAGATGGATTCCCTTAGTACTCTTGGTGTCCTATTTAACATAGGGTCCCATAAAATTCCCTCTAAGATAATTGTGCTTGCACGTTGTATTACATCTGCCACCTTCTGAGCTAGTTCCAGAATGATCCTGGGGACATCATAGTTTGGGGCACACATTATTAGTACAGTATGTGATGTGTCTGCACCAACCTTTTAAGCATGACCCTTTTATCCATCTCTATGCTCCCTATTGCATATCAGCAACCCTTCTTTATTAGCATGGACATCCACCACTGCTTTGCCAAATACAGTAGCTGCTACAGGCCTCTGTACCCATGCACTCTTTTACTAGTTTGACTGACTCCCTCTTAAGGAGTAGGGTCTCTTGTAGCAAGGCCACATCACAATGGGAGGAGTTCAGCTGTGCTAAGATTTTGTTCCCCTAGATTGGGTGTACCCCCTGAACAACCCACTTTACCAACTTTATTTAAGTCATGGAAATGATGTGTGGTAAGTAAGAATTGCATCATGTGAGAGTAACCCCCCTCACCAATTTGGGGGTTTACCTTAATGTCTTCCTGGGTTGCTCAGTGCACACTGCCAGGCTGGTGTCCCATCCCAGTATGATTCTGCTTATTTACTTGTGAGTGCCATGTTGAGCCACCACATCTGTCCCTTTAAGAGACTAGCTAATCTGTGTGTAGTGAATGGTCTGTACTGGGTCTGAGTGATTTAGGGCTTGTGACCGGCCAGCCACCCCTCTGATTTGCTCCATTCTGCAGTCGATATTTGTGCAGAGGGAGCCTGTATGGAAACTGTGCTTATTTACTGTGCATATGCTGTTATATTTGAAATGGAGAAGTTTGTTCAACCTGTTTTTCTTGCAGCTTATCTTTCTGAATGAAAGCCACCATGCTAGGTCTGGGACTTCCCATAATTGGACCAATAGGACTGCAGGGAACCTAACATGACTCCTGGCCAAAGTACCTCGTGGGAAGGAAAACGGTAGTTTTTGTAGTTTTTAGGTTGGCACCAACACTAACCTAGAGGGGAGACCTAACTGTGACTGACAGCTTCCCCAGTCAACTGAATTCCTGGATTACAAGGGAAATCCCCAGTGCTACATGAGACAGTGGATCAGTTAGAGTTGGAGCTTGACAGGTGAACTGCTCAAGCTTTCGAGCAGCTGCTCCCTGAACAGAGCATAGGGGAATCGGCAGGAAAAGGCCTACCTTGCCTCCCAATCACCTTTCTGCTGCTTAGGACCGCCTATCGCAGAAGTCATAAGTGATCTAATTTAGGCCTGGAACTGCGGCAGAAAGAAGAAAAGAAACTTATCAGTGCCATTTGCGTTTTGGACCAAAAATTTGCTCCTGTGAAGTGATCATCCCAGCTTGTGTGTGAGATGAATTTTGGATTGAGGGGTTTGCTCAGTGAAACTGCTGAATTAGCAACCAGCCTGAATCTGAACTGTACAAAGTTAGTGCTGTTTATTCTGAATGTGCTGAATGTGTTTTGTGGATCAAGTCCTGCTTGCTCGACCCATCCTTCTATGCCAGCTGGAGGCTTCACCAGCAAGGAGATAAACAAAATTTGCCAAATTGCTCATCCTGCCTGGGTCTTTACCAATCTGGACCAGACTGATTGCCCTGCACCAGAGACTGTTTTGGTGAGAGACCAGCTTTGGGGATCCAGCCCCTGTGCAACAACAACTCTCAGGTTGTGACCACCTGGAGGAAAGGCCGTGAACAGGAGGTGTGTCATGTCAGCCCTGTTTCCCCATGCTCATCAGTGAACACCACGCGGTCTCCATATCGCCTGCCTGTCAGCAGAAATCTGGTAGCGTAAGTGGAATCAGGGTAGCTCCTGCAAAGAACAGTTAAATCATCTGTGGTACCATCTGATTTTATTTGCTTTTTGGGTTTACAAGGGTCTGAGACAATCGGCTCAGATTACAAATAATCACCTTGTAACTGTAAATCTAACTGTTTTCTTTCCATCAAGGGCCCCAACATCAACTGCAACCCCATCCACCCCAGGGCAATGCCTCTGACTAGCCAAATACTCCATCCTAGGTACCCAGTGTTGCGTGACTGTTATTTGGGACTAGAAAAGTGCATGCCAAACCTGAATCAAATCAGACTGCCAATCATTTGCTTAGATTCACTCCCCCTTCCTTGTTCATGACCCCTAAATAAACCCGATTGTGTGTTTTCACATTTAACCTGGCTAGTGTGCATATTATTAGTGGGGTTACAGTGTTGACAGTGTGTATCTGTATTGCTGGCCTTATTTTATAGGGGGTCTCCAGGGAAATTTCTGCACATCCAACCTTGATGGTAAGTGTAATGGGTGTGGGCATATCATTACTGTGTTATACTGACTATAAATTTATTGCTGTACCAGGTATTGGGCCACTAGGAGGGTTGGCAGGTAGTTATAGCTTCCCAGAGGGCTATAGTAGGCTAGACAGGCACCCTCAATACCATTACTCTGGGTGGAGGCACCTTAATACTGAATCCAGACCCCTCAACCTGTGCATAGTCATACAGGCAGGAATAGTAGCCCTCAGAATAGTGCTGCCTAGTGGTTACATGAGTGGTAATAGACCTTACCTGATATGAACCACCATATTGCCCCCTGATTCCTGACGAACCTGGGAGAGAGGTGAATTGAGTAGAGTCAGAGATGAGAGAGATGCACTGAGAGTCAAAACATAGTGAACATTCTGCAAATGGAAGAACAAACTGTTGTACATTTCTAGTTAATTCCTGAAACAATCTTTCTATTATACTAAAGGGTTGTTTGCACACTTATATTCTGCTCCCTGACTACCCACAGAAATTAGACAACTGGAATAACAGTGTACCCTTTGTGAGTAGTTTACAGACACAGGAAGGTCTTTTGGAGACAGTATAGTGTAATGGTTAAGAGCACTGAGCTGCAAACCTGGAGACCTGGGTCTGAATTCCATCAGCTCCCACTTGCATACTGTGTGACCCTGAGCAAGTCACTTAACTTCCTTGTGCTCCCAGGTCACACCAGGAAACAAGCTTCAACTTAGTGTGCCTTTCCTGGTTAAACAATTTCCCCTTTCCCCCTTTCCTGTCTGTGGAAGGGTAGAGATTCTCCTACCTACTGCCCCTTTGCCAATGCCTACTGCACTACCTTAATCTTTTCTGTTTTAACTCTACGGCCATTCAGATTTAGCCCCTTCCATTGCTTTACCTCACCATAAACAGGCCAAACTGGTCCTGGGACATGCCTGCACTGCTGAGCTGTCCGGCACCCTTATTAGTGTTGGTCAGAGCTGCTGCATATGTTTCTGGGAAGTCAGGGAACACTTGTAAATGCAGTCCCCCTGAAAAACAGACCTCTCTCTCTCTCTCTGTCCAAATGGGTCTTATGGACTAGCTGTTTTTGGTCTTGAAAATGGTGCAGTTTAATAAATATGAATCTCTGATGGTCCCTTTGATTATGAATTAGGAAGTCTCGAAAGTAGTGAAGTGGCTCATGGCTCTCAGAACCCCTCAGGAAATGACTCGGTGTATTTGTATTTATTTATTTGAATCTTGGATACACCATTGAGAACAAGCTCATTACATAAGTTCCATGTCAGGGTTGAACAATACAATACAGTAAACAAACAGTAAAACAGTACATTACAGTAAGATGTCAGATGCAACATAAACTCATTTGATCCTCTTGTCATTTAGAATGCTCATGCAACTTCTGCCTGCTGCTGGAACACCTGTGTACCTGAAGCAGTTTTAGACCTGCAGAATTCATACAACCACACTATGTTTTGAGCTTTGTATCTTGTAAATTGTAACTCCAATTGTAAAACTGTAAAAAGGAAAAATGTTCAGCACAAAAAGCTCTATAAAAGTAATGAGGTTTGGCAATCCTTATTTGACTTGTTTTTATGTTGTTTTAGATTGTTTTCCCTCTTGATCATGAAATCTGATGATTTTATGTAGATGTAATTATGCCATGTGTAAACAGTCATACAAAAAGATATTTTTTTAAATTTATGGGACCAAATTGTTAAAGATGTTCAGTAAACATCTGTCCTTGACTAAATACCAACTTTGTACTTTTTTTGTCATTTTATTAGTCATAAAAGAGTGTCTGTATCTATTGGTATAATAATTTGAATTTGAGATTGCACTGGAGTTGTTGGAATTTTAGTATGTTTTTATCTTCTTTACCAAACAGTACTTAGTTAATGAATCTGATAATCATTTTTTCTGTTTTATTCTAATTTAGTAAGAAAACAGTTGCAAAGTACCTCAGAAAGCTATATCATGATTATCAAGAAGTGATGCAGGAAGGAAGTGTTTTGTGAGGTCAACATATGCAAATGGCAAGAACTCATCAAGTTCAGGTCAATGAGCTGACACAGGAAATGGATACATTTGTTAGTGCTGGCGGTCTATCTATGACTGCTGTCTTATGTATTGTTGTTCATTGGTGATCTTTCATAGAAATAAACTATGTTTTTCAAATTTTGCAATAAAATTAAATAATAAACTTTATTGTTTGTGTTGGTGTTTGTTTTATCATACTTCACGTGAAGTGTGTAATAGCTGTATGCATAAAGAAGCATACAGTCTCTAAATTTGCAGTACTAATTCCATGGTATGATTGTATTTTTTTTTCTGTATAAAAGTATATTTCTTAGTTGGTCTAATGTAAGATACTGCCTGGAGACTGAAGAAGTAACATAGTTAAATGATCAACTTACTGGGTGTGGTGGGATGTGAACATGCAGTGCACTTATCACAGTGCAATTGGTGGGGGGAGGGCAGGGATGCCTGCGCCTTGTAATGGTACTCATAGGCACTGCGGCCACAGTGAGATACATATGATCAATAGTCATTGGAGTATACTGTGATTTGTGGTGGGGGGAGTGGGATGTGGTTGCCTGCACATTGTAATGGTGCTTATGGGCACGCCAACCACACTGTGTTGTGTATTGTCACTAATAACTAGTGCATAATGGGCTGTGTGGATGGGGTGGGGGTGGTGGTGCCTGATCACAGACAGTTGATGTGATGGGACTCAAACCTGCAGTGCACTTATCACTGTGCCACAGGAAGGACGGGAGGGACAGATGTCTGCATAGTTGAATGAACAAATTGCTGGGTGTGGTGGGATGTGAACATGCGGGCACTTATCACAGTGCAATTGGTGGGGGGAGGGCGGGGATGCCTGCACCTTGTAATGGTACTCATAGGTACTGTGGCCACACTGGGATATATATGATCAATAGTCATTGGGGTATACTGTGATTTGTGGTGGGGCGGAGTGGGGTATGGATGCTTGCACATTGTAATGGTGCTTATGGGTACACCAACCACAATATGATGGGACTCAAACCTGCAGTGCACTTATCACTGTGACACAGGAAGGACGGGAGGGACTGATGTCTGTGTAGTTGAATGAACAACTTACTGGGTGAGGTGGGACGTGAACATGCAGTGCACTTATCACAGTGCAATTGGTGGGGGGAGGGCCGGGATGCCTGCACCTTGTAATAGTACTCATATGCACTGCGGCCACACTGGGATATATATGATCAATAGTCATTGGGGTATACTGTGATTTGTGGTGGGGGGAGTGGGATGTGGATGCCTGCACATTGTAATGGTGCTTATGGGCACGCCAACCACACTGTGTTGTGTATTGTCACTAATAACTGGTGCATAATGGGCTGTGTGGATGGGGTGGGGGGTGGTGCCTTATCACAGACAGTTGATGTGATGGGACTTGAACCTGCAGTGCACTTATCACTGTGCCACAGGAAGGACGGGAGGGACAGATGTCTGCATAGTTGAATAAACAACTTACTGGGTGTGGTGGGACGTGAACATGCAGTGCACTTAGAGTGAATTGGTGGGGGAAGGGTGGGGATGCCTGCACCTTGTAATGGTACTCATAGGCACTGCAGCCACACTGGGGCATATATGATCAATAGGTATTGGGGTATACTGTGATATGTGGTGGGGGGATTGGGGTGTGGATGTCTGCACATTGTAATGGAGCTTATAGGTACTCCAACACAATGTGATGGGACTCTAACCTGCAGTGCACTTATCACTGTTCCACAGGAAGGACAGGAGGGACTGATGTCTGTGTAGTTGAATGAACAACTTACTGGGTGAGGTGGGATGTGAACATGCAGTGCACTTATCACAGTGCAATTGGTGGGGGGAGGGTGGGGATGCCTGCACCTTGTAATGGTACTCATAGGCACTGCAGCCACACTGGGGCATATATGATCAATAGGTATTGGGGTATAGTGTGATATGTGGTGGGGGGAGTGGAGTGTGGATACCTGCACATTATAATGGTGCTTATGGGCACGCCAACCACACCATGTTGTGTATTGTCACTAATAACTGGTGCATAATGGGCTATGTGGATGGGGTGGGGAGGTGAAGCCTGTTCACAGACACAAAGGAGAAGGGATGGGAGGGTCTGATGTCTGCTTAGTCGAAGGACCACATCAGTGGATGTGGTGGGACTCCAACCTGCAGTGCGCCCCCATCACAGAGATAGAGGAGGGACGGGAGGGTCTGATGTCTGTTTAGTCGAAGGACCACATCAGTGGATGTGGTGGGACTCCAACCTGCAGTGCGCCCCCATCACAGAGATAGAGAAGGGACATGAGGGTCTGACGCCTGCTTAGTTTAAGGACTACATCAGTGGATGTGGTGGGACTCCAAACTGCAGTGCGCCCCCATCACAGAGATAGAGAAGGGACAGGAGGGTCTGACGCCTGCTTAGTTTAAGGACCACATCAGTGGATGTGGTGGGACTCCAACCTGCAGTGCGCCCCCATCACAGAGATGGAGAAGTGACGGGAGGGTCACTTACAATTTGATTTGCAGAGTATTGCTGATCTTGACACCGATGTTATCAGCTCACGTGGATTCGAAGCAGCCCAAATATACTTGATGTGAGGCTCCTATTCTTCTTTGTCTTCAGGACTCCACGAGAATTTGATGAAACGAATCATGCACACATCACAGTACATCAAACAAAGGGAGGACCTGGTCCTGATTACTCTATGGACCAGATCAATGGAAATGAAGGGGTTTTGGACCTGATGGGACTCGAATCTGTGATGCACTTATCACAGTGCATTCAGAGGGATGGCAGGACAAGGGCTTAGGCGAAGGACTGCGACAGCTGTTGATGTGCATTTTGAACATGAAATGCATGATTCACCGTACATTAAACAAAGGGAGGGACCTGGTCCTGATTACTCTATGGACCACATCAGTGGACATGAAGGGATTTTGGATGTGATGGGATTCAAATATGTGACGCACTTATCACAGTGCAACCAGAGGGGATGGCTGGACAAGGGCTTAGGTGAAGGACTACGACAGCTGTTGATGTGCATTTTGAATATTATGAGAGGGGAAGAGCAATGCCAGATTAGACAATGTAGTAAATCACTTGTTGTTGCTGCCATCAATTGAGTACGTTGAGGTCGCTGGTTTTGACACCGAAGTCGTCTGTTTGTGTGGATGTCATGTGACTCAATAATAATCACTGATGAGCATTTTTATTTTATTTTTTATTTGCTGATTTTTAGTTGTTTTATTTCTTTCAGATGGCATTTGCCCAACACTTGTAAATGTTATTGTCTTCTTTGACTGGGTGACCAAAGTAGTAGACCAGGGAGGGGCTGTGGACATGGCCTACCTAGACTTTAGCAAGGCATTTGACACAGACCCACACAAAAGATTAATAGTCAGATTAACCAGCCTGGGAGTGGGTCCCAGGGTGGTAGCCTGGGTTAAACATTGGCTGCACAACAGGACACAGAAGGTAATTGTAAATGGAGTCCACTCTGAAGAAAGAGGGGTTACTAGTGGGGTACCTGAGGGTTCAGTATTGGGTCCAGTCCTTTTAATGTCTTCATCAGTGACATTGCAGAGGGACTGAAAGGAAAGTATGCCTTTTGCAGATGACACAAAGATCTGCAACAGGGTTGATACACAAGGAGGTGTGGAAAGGATGAAAGGGACTTGGCAAGGTTGGAGGAATGGTCAGAACTATGGCAGCTAGGATTCAATGCAAAGAAGTGCAAAATAATGCACCTGGGAAACAAGAACCCAGGGGAAGAATACACAATGGGTGGGGAGGTAGTAACAACAACAAAAAAGGAAAGGGACCTGGGGGTAATCATATCAGATGACCTTAAGGCTAGCAAGCAATGGGAGAAGGCAGTAGGGAGGGCTGGGGGTATACTGGGATGTATAGGGAGAGGCATCAGCAGCAGAAAACAGGAAGTTGTTATTCCTCTGTACAGACAGTTGGTGAGACCCCATCTGGAGTACTGCGTCCAGTTCTGGAGACCCCATCTCCGCAAGGACATAGACAGGATAGAGGCAGTCCAGAGGAGGGCAACTAAAATGGTACAGGGTCTGCAAGAGAAGCCATATGAGGAGAGACTAAAGGAGCTTAATATGTATACCCTTGAGGAAAGAAGGGAGAGGGGGGACATGATAGAAACTTTTAAGTACCTCAGTGGAATCAACAAAGTCCAAGAGGGTAGCATCTTTCAGAAAAAGAGACGTGCAAGAACAAGGGGACACAATTTAAAGATAGAAGGGGGCAGTTCAGGGGCAATGTGAGGAAGTATTATTTCACAGAAAGGGTAGTGGATGCATGGAACAGCCTTCCTAAGGAGGTTGTGGGGTCTAAAACTGTGGGAGAATTCAAGAATGCATGGGACAGACATAAGGCAATTCTTGTGGGGGGTAGGAAGAAATAGGCTGTTGGTTAACTAGGATCTGCGGCCTATCCTGTAGGTAGGGAAATGGGCAGACTAGATTGGCCAAGCGGTCCGTATCTGCCATCAAAGTCTATGTTTCTATGTTATGTAATAGCATAATACATAAAGTAATAAAGCTAATCAGATGTATAAATTCAATCACTAGTTGTTCATATAGAAAACATCCTCAAATCATTATGTGATGCACTGTGGTCGAATGTATTTTTTTTTTTACTTATATAGATAACATACTAACATATTAATTGCCAGCAGATTAGGCCTTATGGTCTATCAAGTCTGCTCGGGCCTCAGATCCCTGTCAAGTTACGGTGTTACCCAGTCATAGAAATCCACAAGGTTAGTTTGACACGATCTTCCTGGCACAGACCCATGTTGTCGACTATCCAGACCTCCTACTTCCTCCTAGAACACCCTAAAAGTCCCCCAAACAAATAGATATTACATAGTTTTGTTGTTTAATCATTGTACACCAATATGAGTTGATTATCATGTGCGTTGTCTATGATACTGAAATGCAAGAAACCAAAAATAATGTGAACAGTTTATCATGTTCACCTTGACCATCTACAGCTGGCCAAAGGATTGAATGTAGACTGTAAAAACAGTTTGTCTCACCTTGCTTTGCTGTAGCTGACTAAAGAATGTTATAAGCAGCTGTTCATGATTTTTTTTTACAGCTATGTAAAAGTACGACCTTGTAAATAATGCAACCCTGCTGCCCGCAAAATGACAATTTACTATAGTAAATGTAAGCTCTTTGTTTCACACAGTGGACCCATGGACTTGTATTGCATACTGTGATAGTCATTCTCATACATTCTGCTGTAACTCAGTGGACTGTGGTGCAGTGTGCGTGCAGGATTACCACTGCATGCCGATGTGATGGGGGGGCTCTGTGGACAGTAGATTGAAAGGAGGCCTTGCACCAATCTCAGATGTCCCACAGCAGACCAGACTAACAATGAATGGAGAACCGAATAGGTCTCCTCTATCCAAACAGTAAAAATGTTACTTGTCTATGGTGACTGGAGGGTGTGAAAGCAAGCTGTTGGAATTGTACCTCTCGAACACATACTATTACAGTAAGATACGAACACACGAAATTGTCAGCAGATACAAGCCATTTGGTCTATCTAGTCTGGTGGAGTGTGTCCTCTCCCCATCTCCCACCACTTCCTGATTTGTACCATCCCCTTGAATCTGTCCCACCCCCTATTGAAGACCCCAACACTGTTCAACAACACACCTGCCTCTGAAAGAGTGTTCCACCCTGCCACCACCCTTTCTGTGAAATATTGCATCCACAGTTCCCTCTTGAACATACACCTGGTATTGACTTACTTCAAACTTTTCAGGTACTTGGAGGTCTCAATCATATCCCCTCTTTCCACTCTTTCCTCCAGGGTTCTGAGGGAGGTGACAGATGTCATGTCGGAACCCCAGACTGAGCATTTCAACATCTCTCCGATGATGGGGTGGGTCCCACCGAAGTTGAAAGTAGCCCAACACCACCCACCCTGGTGGGTATTATTGCCTACAAAAAGACTAGGGTGGATGATACTAAAAAAGTCAGGATGCCTGGACGATAAGGCGGCATGGCTTCGGCCAGGGGAAATAGTGTCAGTCAAACGTAGTGGAGTTCGACGATTGGGTGACGACTACATTGTACTAGATTGGGGTCTATTCTCATCTCAAATTAGGGTCATTAGTGGGGTCCCTTGGGAATCGGTCCTAGGCCCCCTCCTGCTCAATGTCTATGTCTAGGGCATAAGAGATGGTATCAGGAGTGAAAAGGGTCTGTTTGTGTGAAACAATGAACCATTACAGCACATTTGCAATTTACTTCAATTCACAACTCAGTAAAAAAAAACATATATACAGAGATATATATATACTGTATATATAATATATATATATATATACACACTTACCTGTCCAGACCATGTTTTTGTTAGTACTGCGAGCTCAGATATAGTCAGTATTCAACTGACGATAAAATGTACCTGTACAAAAAACCAAAAAAAGAATGTCACAAAGAGTCATGCATTCATAAATTATCACACCTAACATAAATACACAGATAATAAGTAATCAGTTCTTATCTGATGTCCCATATGACATAAAAAAGTCACACACAGCATCTATCTGCATGAGAGATTCTGTGAAAAAAAAAATCAGAAGAACATGAATGAATAAGCGCATTCAACAGTGCATGAAACTACATCATTAACCGGTAAGGTTCATGCATTCCTATGGTCACCCTGAAAAATTCCACTGTTGCAATTTATGTCCTGAGGACATCACAGGTCAGTCCAGTCCATCAACAGTGTGATACATACCAAACCCCGGTACGTACTACACTGTTGATGGTTTCAGCGTGACCGTCAGCATGCAGAACCTGTAGGTGGGCGTCAACTGAGAAACAAACTGCAAACATACTCACACGGTGCGTGAAACTACACCACCAACCGGTGAGGGTCATGCATTCCGATGGTCACCCTGAAAAATTCCCCTGCTGCAATTTATGCCCTGAGGACATTACAGGTTGTTCCAGTCCATCAGCAATGTGACATATACCAAACCCAGGCATGTTCTACACCGTTGATGGCTTCAGCATGGAGAACCTAAAGGTGGGCGTCAAGTGAGAAACAAACTGCAAATATACCAACACTCCAACCGCCAACCAGTAAGGGTCATGTATTCTGACGGGCAACCTGAGAAAGATGGGTGTCATTGATCTGTATCATATCTTACTGTGACTGCATGTCGTTCCGCATGCAATGCTAGTCCTCATTACGACCCTCATTGGTACAGCATACGACAATACCACCATCCATGTAGGGTGGTATTTCTTAAATTAACATCATTGGCACCATTATACAATACATTGCCCACCACAAGACACTGCACAACCAAACCTAACCTTTCCTATCTGCTCTCCCTGATGCTACTGCAGAATTACATAAACTTACCTTCAGTGGAATTAAAATTCCGATGCATTCCAATTATTGAAGATAACACGCTGCTGATTACACGATTACCTACAAAACAAGAAAAAAAAATCAGGATCATTCCAATAATCACTTTTTTTGTTGTTTTTGACATTTCTGTTTATTACAACCCCACGGCCTAGGCATCCTTCAGAGATGCACACTCAGTCTACTGACTCTCACTCCCAGCATGAACCCCCTACTGGTCGGTACTCTCCCCCCCCCCGGGCCCCAAGCCGGACATTCCCCCAACAACCTTTTCACCCATCAAGGGAAAGCCTACCTGAGCATCGATGTCACCGGAGAAGGAGGCCGATGTGAAGGAGCAAAGGATTGTATGTAGGCATAGTCACTGGCACCCTATTCATCTCCACATGTCAAGGGAGAATTTTGGACTTTCCCCATTCCCCAGTTGTGGTGTACTGTGAGGTCATGGTGCATTCACCCCTCCTTGCGACTCCACAGTGCTGTACTGCCTCCATCTCCCTTGGCTGGTCAACAGAATGCCAGACATCTCCACAGCCCTCCCCCTGTGATGCGAGCGTAGACCTCCGGATGCTCAATCATCTCTCTCACCTACAGATCCCACACGCCCAAGTTTGCTCCTTAAACTGCATCACCAGTGTGGTGCAAGGTGTGGTGTCCTGCGCCTTGACCATCATTTACACCATGCAGGCTAAAATTGAAATGCATTTGTTTTCAAGAATCATACATGTGTTAAAATAGCAAAAAAAGCATCTGATTGGTAGTGGACATCCAACTGTACATCATCCAGCTCACATATGGACCTAAGAGTAATGAACACGTTATGAGTTACAAAAAAAACTCATCAAATATTGTATATACATTCCCCACCGCTTATAACGGGCTAGTTTGTCATAACGTTATTTGCCCGATATAGAAGATGGATGGTGTAACCATTTTTATGAAGTAGCATAGCTGCCATCTGCTATGGAAATTGATGACCACACTTTTTAAGTGACTTGCACATTTCAAGTACTGTACAGTAATGAGACAGAATTTAAAATAAAGAAATTCAGTATTTTAAGTAAAGTCACAGTACTGTAGTAGAGCTAAACTATAGTAGCACTACTCCTACATGTGTTCCGTGAAGTATTTAACGATCCGGGTAAGGTTTCTTCGACATTCGGCGGCATTTCCCAATTCACAAGCTGGTCAGCACTTTGATCCGTGACCCTACAGAAAGTTAAGAGAGCTGAATGAACATCGGCAGGAGCAGCTGAAACTCCTACACGAAAAGACCAGATGGAACAGGTGCAGTGCCAGGGACTAACAGTTAATCAGGGACTGCCACTGCAAATCCAGCCTTTTTCAAGCATCGCACACTAGTACACTAGCAGTGTGATTTTTTTTTAACAGCTTTGTTGAAGACTGACACAGAAGAAAAAATTACTCACCTTAGTAATTGCTTTTCTTCTCATGGAGTCTTGCTATATTAGGACTTATTGCAGTTAGCCACTGCACTTGAACTGCCCCGGAGAGGAAAGAGTTAACTCCAGAGAATCTGGAGTTCTAAAGCGCGAGGGCACTATACCAAAGCTCTATCTGGGCAGTTTCAAATGAAACTGTCAGATCTTTAAGAAGCTAACACTAAGCAACAAGTCTGTGTGGAAAACTCTACACTAGGCAAATGGCTACCTACTAGTAGTAATAACAACAATAGAAACAACAATAGAAACAACAATAACAATAATAAGAATGAATAATGGTATTATTAGTTTTCCCCCCTGACAAGCACTATTAGGAACCCCTTCCCCAAAGACTCAAGTCCAGGAAGGGGCCAACAAATCACTCAACCAGAAACCCTAGTTCCCTAACCCTAAATAAAAGAGGGTGAAGGAAGAACTACAATGGCATGACACAGTGCTTGCACTAATTTGCCACCCCCACCCCAGTAGAAGTTCTGAGAGGGGCAGGTTGGGGGGGGGTGGTCCTAATATAGCAAGACTCCATGAGAAGAAAAGCAATTACTAAGGTGAGTAATTTTTCTTCAAACACCATGAAGTCTTGCTATATTAGAACTTATTGCAGATTACACAGCAGTACCTCCATGGAGGAGGTCAGAACCTACTTAGGAAATAGGCTCTGAAGCACAGCTGTGCTAAAACGAGCATCTCTCCTGGACTGAAATCCAGGGAATAATGCTTAGTAAAGTGTGAACTGTCTTCCAAGTAACAGCTCGACAGATTTCAGAATGGGAATATCTCTAGCAGCCGCTAGAGATGCAGCTGTACACCTGGTGGAGTGAGCCCTCAGTCTTGAGGGGGCTCTCCTACCTAGTCTTTGATAACAAAATGGATACAAGAGACAATCCACCTTGCCAATTGTCCTCTTAGTGGCAGGTTCCTTTGCCAACCTCGCCCTAGGTAAGGAAGAGTTGGAGGGATTCAAACCTGTGACCCTTGGTGCGCTATAAATAGTAGCATAAGGCTCTTTGACGTCCAAGCTGTGCAGTCTCCTCTCACCTGAGGAAGAATGCTCAGTGAAAAATCCTGGAGAGAGATGGATTGGTTCAGGTGAAAACCTGAAACCACTTAGGGACAAACCCTGTGTTAGTCCTAGGGGCTGTCTTATCCCTGTGGGGAGAAAAATCTTCTTCCACTGCCAGGGCCTGTAGTTCACTTATGCGCCTGGCAGAAGTGAAACCACCAGAAAAACATTTTCCAAGTGAGAAGCTTGAGCTCTGCTGGGGACAGAGGTCCAAAGGGTTTGCATTAACTGAGCACGCAAACATTCGGCTCCATGCAGGAGCTGGTTCCCAAAAGGAGGGTTGGTGTGAAGCAACCCCTTAAAAACTTGGAAAACACAGGTTGAGAAGAAAAGGAAGCAGGCTTCCCTGCTTGCAGAAAAAAACAGAGACAGCTGCCAAAGGAACCCTTAAGGTAGCTGGCCTAAGACCTAAAGAATTTAAAATGGACCAAAAAGTCCAGAAAATGGGCAGATAAGCAGACTGTGGTATAATCTGCTTCTCAGCACACCAGACTGAAAACCTGTTCCACTTAGAATTGTAAGTGGCGCCAGTGAAAAAGCTTCCTTGAAGCCTTTAAAATATCCGCGACACCTTGAAAAAGGTGTAAATCAGCAAATTCTAACTCCTCAAGAGCTGCCTTGAGAAGGAGGAATTTGAGGTTCGGATACCACACCTCCCCTTGTGCAAAGGCCAGTAAGTCATGGACTCTGGGCAAGCTCAGGTAGGGTGGACTGTCAAGGACAGAGACAATGGGTACCAGGGCTGTCTGGCCCAGCTTGGAACAATCAGAATCGCTTTGCAGGGCTGAGATCTGATTTTTACTAGTACCCTGAAAGAAAGGGAAAAGGGAGGAAAGGTGAACAGAAACTTCCCTTTCCAATCCAAGTGAAAAGCGTCCAGGTGGGCTGATCCCAGCACTGGAGGCCTCAACAAAACAAAGAAAGTTAGTGGTTATCTGGGGCTGCGAAAAGATCTATCTGAAAATGAGCCCCATCTGGCAAGGACTGAACCCAGCACCTGAGGATTCAGAGCCCAATCGTGATGGCCCTGAGAATCCTGTTGAGGGCATCTGCCAGGGCATTGTCCTTCCCTGGGAGGTGAACTGCTATCAGGGAGGTGTTCAGGGAGTAAGCCAGAGACCACCACTTCATTGCTCCGGTGCACAAGGCTGATGACCGAGTGCCCCCTGCCTATTGATGTACCACATTATTGTGGTGTTGTCTGTCCTGACTTGAACTACCTTGTTCTGGACAGAAGCTGAAAACTCCTAAGAGCTAAAAAGACAGCTCTGAGTTCCAAAAATTGATGTGGAGCAGAGATTCCTAGGGAGACCACACTCCCTAGTGGACAGGTGCCTAAGGGCTCTCACCCCTAACACAGGAGCATCCGTGGTGAGGGAATGAAGAGGACCCCTAGTTTTAGATTGCTTTGATCCTGCCACAGTGTAAGGCCAGGATCAGGGATTGAGTCACTAGAACCAATTTGGAAAGGGAATCCCTCCTTTGGGACCAATAGGCCTCAGATGGAACTGAATGTCCCTCATCTGGAATCTTGCTCCTGCACTACAGCTGTGGAAGCAGCCATGTGCCCTAGTAGTTGTAGCAAATGCTTTGCTGGTCAAGAGACTCGCAGAGTAATGGAAGATGCCAGGCAAGAGACTGCCTACCCTTTTAGAGGGAGAAATGCCCTGGCTAACTTTGTGTTCAACTCTGCACCTATGAAAGTTAGTACCTGAACTGGTTCGAGAACTGACTTTGGTAAATTCAGCAGGAATCCCAGAAAGGTGAGAAGCTGCTGGGTGACTTGCAAGTGGATTTAACTTGATCTGAGACTGACCCACTAAGAGCCAGTCATCCAGGAAAGGAAACAAAGCAACCCTTGCCTTCTTAAAAGAGCCACTACCACAGCTAGAATTTCTTGAATACCCTTGGTGCAGAGGTAAGGCCGAAGGGCATTGCCCTGAACTGGTAGTGGCCTGAGGGTAACCTGAGGTACTTTCGGTGAGAAGGCCTGATCAAGACATGAAAAATAGGCATCCTTGAGGTCCAGGAAAGCTAGCCAGTCCCCTGGCCTCAGCCAGAGTTAACATTTTAACTTTGTTTTCAAAAGATGCTTGTTCAGGTACCTTAAATCTGAGATGGCCGCCAATTTCCTGCCTTCTATAGGTTAAGAAAGTATCATGAGCACAGCCCTTGCCCCAGTGGCAAGGAGGGACCTTTCTACTACTTTGCAGTTCAGAGGAGAAGAAACCTCTGCTCCCAAAGCAAGGATTCAAGGATTTGCAGTGGACCTGTCTGGCTCTCATCTTTGGAAACTGTTTGAAGCTGAGAACCAGACCTATTACTTCCAGAACCCACTTGTCCGAGTTAGGGACACACAGTTCTGGCTGAAATAAAACCAACCTGCCCACTGGTATAGGAGAATCGGCCCTGGGCACCCCATCAGGGTGCCTGCTTGGCAATAGTCTTAGGCTAAGGGAGGGACGGTTTACTTGTGCCCCGTCTATCTCTGCCTCTGAAGAGACCCTCTGGCGAAAGCAGAGGAGGCCTGAGCCTCCTGGGCACTTTTGTAGGTAATCATCCATGTTTTCATATAGCTTTCTGTTTGTTCCTCAAACAGAGAATTACCCACAACAAGAAACAAATCCATAGACTTTGACAGAGTATCTTGGGACAGATTAGTGCATCTGAGCCATGCCAACCTACGAAAGCTACAGAAGTGGTCATGACCTAGAGAAAACAAGATTAACACCAACAGCAGTATGAACTTGAACTTAGAGGCTTCAGTGCCATTAGCAGCCACCTGTTCCAACCCGCTAGCCAGCTGGCCATGGGCCTGCTTAGGCTAACTGCAATACTCGTCCCACCTAGATTTCGAAATCTAGCCACATAAGCCATACAACTTGCCTGTCTGAGTCCCAAGAAGCTGCCATATACTGTTTTCTTGCTTATGGCATCAATCCTCCTGAATCCTATTCAGGAGGATGTGAGGCCAGGGAACTAACCTTGACACAGGCTGCAGCTTGTACCACACCTACATGACTACACTGCTCAGTGAGGAAGTCTGTAACAGAGCCTGACGAAATACACCTTCTGTCCATTTTTTTATCTTACAGGAGGGACAGAAAGAAGAATCTTATAAAATCTTAGTTGTTTACTTCCTAAATGACTTATGCAAAGGAAGACAACCTCCCAGCCCATCATTCCTACATAATCAGGCTCCCTTTACTCGTCCATAGCCTCCTCTAAAGGAAGCTGGGGGATTCTGCAAGTTTTTGTAAAACATAAACTGAGAAAGGACTCAGACAGAATAGGAGGAGATTCTAAAAGTCTGTCTGAGAAATGTCCGCTAAGTGGGCACGCCCAGACCCTACCAGCCACACATGTATTGATCAATTTTCCTCCTCCCACTCCTGTGGTTCATAACAATTCCTCAACATCATAAACCTGAACCACTGGAACTGAACGAGCCACCTTTTACCAACTGTAGATGGTTCGACAGGACCTAGAAACAGTGACTGGACAATCTGTATGGCTTAACTACTTCTGCAGCAGTTGGAGACAATCTTGGACTCAAACCTACTGATTTCTCTGTCATATTCTTATTTCTTTTTTTTTTTTAAACTGGTTTCTCTGAACCATCCTTTTGCCGAGGAAGTCTAGCCCTGGTCAGAGGCACTCCCTCCTGGTCCAGTGGGTACTGGACCAGGCTGGCCATCCGGTCAGCGGACTTTTGGCTAATAGTCTCTGAGCCGGCCCTATCTCTTTCAGGGTGGCTGCAGAGAAATTTTAAACACCTGGCAGTCTGACAGGAGGTGGTCAGCCCCAGACAATAAACACAAGTGGTGTGTGGGACAGCCTTGGAAAGGCTTCCCACAGCATCACAGTGTTGAAACCCAGTGGGCCGGTTTTTCTTTTGGGTTTCCCAGACATAATGCCAGCCTAACCAAAAACTTGCCCTTTTATGGCCGTGCCAGACAAGACACCTTATCGGTTCCTAACCGTTTCCGAATTTTGAAAAACCCTATTTAAAATCAAGGTTTTTTAGAACCGATAAGAACCGATACCGCCTCTAAAAGCCCAAACTTTAAAATGTTAAAATAAGCAAACCGATCGGTTCAAAACCGAACCGATAACTAAATTTCCACACAGACTTTACATTTTGTATTACGGTTTACCAGATAGAGCTTTAACCGAAATGCGGTAAAATAATTACTTTTTGCGGTTCAAATGAACCGAAAATACTCGCTTGACCGAGAAATGAACTGAGCTGAAGGAGCTGATCTCGGGCGACTGTTCAGTGAAGCGGAGTAAAGAATCTGACAGTTTCATTTGAAACTGCCCAGATAGAGCTTTGGTATAGAGCCCTCGCGCTTTAGAACTCCAGATTCTCTGGAGTTAACTCTTTCCTCTCCGGGGCAGTTCAAGTGCAGTGGCTAACTGCAATAAGTCCTAATATAGCAAGACTTCATGGTGTTTGAAGGTGTCTTTTATCATTCTACTATGAACTGCTAAGCGATTAGTTGCTTGGTGTAACTGTACTTGCTAACCGCTAACCGCTAATTAGGTGTGAAAACTGTCAGCACCTGGCAGATTCAGGGATAATCTGCCCGTAATAGCAGGCGGGTCAGGATAGTTGTAAACGGTGTTTATATAATGGCACTCAATTAGAAATGGCAAATGGTTTTACTGAATTGCCCGTTGAAACCGATTGACCGCTGTAACTGCGGGGGTATAAGCAGAGTAGACTGTACATCTACCATTTGCATAATTACTGGAGTACAACTAGCATTACATCTATTCATTTACATTTTGAAAACAGAGACAGTACCCATGCCCCCCCAAAAGAACTGATTCAGATTAACGTGCTGCTCACTACTCCTCAGGGTGACATCAAAAAATGCATAGAACAGACCATGTTGAAACTAATGACAACAAAAAGAGTCATACGTGAAACTAGCAACAACAATTTAATACAACGATAACTATATATATATATATATATATATATATATATATATATATATATATATACAAATGTAGCTCAAAGGAGGAAATCCCTGCACATTAAGACAGATGGCATGCAGCTCCCATCCACAACTCCCACTCACTACTCAGCCCTGCTGGCCATTCCATGGCCGCAGGCATAATTGGGCAACCAAGCACATACTGTGGCTCTCTCCCCCTTTGTTGCACTGTAAAGGATCCAAATATCAGGGAGCAGGAACATTAACAAAAAAAAACCTCTAGGCCCTATAAGACTCCACTTCCTTCTGCAATCGAAAGAGAGCCCATGGCATCAAGCCACATGGGGGAAAATAAGTGAAATCCCCTCTGATGACTCCATACAGGTGCCTGTCAATGCCCCAAATCTGGGCATTTCCTGCTATCCCCATCAGGCAGGCCACCAGACAATCACCACAGCCAGCACCAGAGCCAGGACCCCGTTTTAGGCGCCTCGAGACCCAGACTCAGTGCTGGCCAGGACAGTCTCCAGAATTTTTTCCAAAACATAAGTGCCTATTTTCCTGTTTTCAAGAATTTTATTTTTTGGGGCCTGAGCCTATGGTGAGGGGCTTGTCAAGGTGATCCAGTTTCCCACCAACACTCCCCATCAGTGTCTTTCAAAAGAAAAATCCAAGGAAGGTGTCCCAAAGGGACGCTTTCACATGGTATATTGTGTGCATGCTTTATAGTCTCTAAGCTGTTTAGAGCCAGGTGTCTGCCCTGCATCTGATCCTAACCCTCCCCCCGCAAAGATTATTTAAAAAAAACTACAAAATATGTATTGATAACTACAACAGAAACATATCAAATACATTACAGAACCTCTGTTGTGTGAAAAAGAATTCCTTTAATAGCAGTAACACTGGTTTGTTCCTACTGAAGAATCCTGCTTCAGAACAAGATTGGGGGATGGGTCAGATCAGAGGGACTGTAGAATAGATAGAGCCCTAGAGCAACAAAAAGGAATTATATTCACTGTTAAAATTCACACACAAAAAAACTACTGGGAGGATCCCGAGGAGGAATATCTGCTTTTTGTTTTACAATTGACTTATTCTAGTTATTCCAGTACCAACTGAGATTTGACCTCTTATTTTCACTGGTGTTTTACAGCTGCCTAATTTTATAGCTGGCAAGACTAAAGCACAGGGAGGTCCAGTGGATTTGATGGGATGCAAATGTGTGTTCCCCTGCTTCACTGTTCAAAGCTGTTACCACTAGACAACACTGATTCACATTTTGACCTTGTCCCATGTTGTAACTTACAAGCTGTGAAAGTAATAAACATGCTTATAAAATGGTATTGAAAAATAAATAAACCTTATTGCCACATATCACGTGTCAGCAAAACGTTTGCACAGATCAGGCCTGTGAAAGAAATCACTGATAATAACCACTGGGAAAAGAGGGGATGCCTGAGTAAGGCTCTACTCAAGGAGCAGCAAGAGAGCTCACCCTTGAATACTGGTACAGCTGACACAGGTTCGGGTATTACTGCTGCTGTTAACACTGCAGATTTGTGTGCACGGTTTGTAGTTTACCTTCAGTAGGGAAGGCAGCACTGGGGGTTGAAGAAAGTAAAGGAGTTTGGAGGGAAGTTTGGGGCATGGCAAGAAGCCCACCATGTTTGACCTCTTCCGACCAACATTTCTAGTATAGTGGCCAACAGAACAGGCTGTACCAGCATGTCAGTAGGACAGAATGTTAGAGAGGACAGAGGTTATCTACAGTGCCAGCCAGCATAGAACCAGAAGCATTTCTTGAAATAGTTTTGTTTTGAATTTTGTTGACCGGGTAGGCCCACTGAGACTAGAAGTCCCTTTTCAGGGGTGACGGGGGATACAGATGGTAACCAACTGAAATTGAACCAGATTAAGCTGTTTGAGGTATTTTTAGTGAATTGGGGAAATTTGGCCAGGACACCTGGGAAATTCATCTACTCTTGGGAAGGGGGCGCTGTTGGCCTTTCCAAGATGGCAGACCCTGAGCCAGCTGTGAAGGTGGAGGTGCTGCCAGCTGGGGAGTGGTTCTCCCTCCCGGTTGAAGTCTATCAGGAGAACAATGTCATGGATGTTTCAAGGACAGGATCAGCTATGGATGGTACTTACGGAGTGTATACCGGTGCTGTGGTATTGCACATTTCTGAAAGTTCCATTGCTGCAGGTGTGGTGGACACTGATGATTCTGAGATGGTTACTGCCTCGGAAGAATTTCATTTGGCCAAGGATGCATTGCATAAATCAAGAATTTCTGGAGGACCACAGATTGAGGTGAGGCCTGATGCAAAATATGGCTTACGCTCCTGCAAATGACTGGAGCTGGAGTTTATGGAGGCCACACAACAATGGTAGAAAAATAAATCATCCAGAAAAGAAATAACCGGTTCTGTTCACAGTGGCCCTGGAGGATCACAAGGGACCCGGCAAACTCCAGTTGAAGGAAGCCTTTTCGGTGGAGACTCCAGGAATGACTGAGGAGGACTGGACACTGGAGCGAGCCTTGCTGTTGGCCGGCTGGCAGCAGGATGCTACTGGTAAGTGTGTCTCTGACCCAAACTTTGGTTCTGATACTTATTTATCTGGAGTGATACATGATCAAACGGAGCCGAAGAACACTGTTGGTATAACTGTAGCGAGCATCGCTACACAGAGGGCTCCCAGAACTGTAGTTGATGCGAATACTGTGAATCACAGCCAGATGATTGAGCAATGTGGAGGGCATTCTGTTCCTCAGGTATTACTTGATTTGGCCAGGACAGAATCTATTGATATTTGCAAGCCGACTGAAACTGTAGATATTCACAAACTGGTGCTGGCAGACTGTACTAATGGGGCACAGATGGGGACTGGAAATATGGAGATTATGCTGGAGGTGACAGGGAATGTTGAACCACAAAGGCAAGATTTAGCACCTGATATCTGAAGACACCAGCCTGTGGATTGTGAGGCAGGTGAAGGACTAGAGGAACAACACAGTAAGGATTTCTCTATAGATTCGAGGGATGCATCTAGGGAGGATGGAACTTCAGCTGCTTCATGACACAGAGCAGAGCATAGACCAGCAGCAGAGGAAATGAGCCAGGATACTGGTGATAAGGACAGCTTTTAACCCCCACCGCAGTCTACCAATTGTTCTGATTTATTTGATAAATCTCCCCCCCAAACCACACAGACATGCTGTCCGTAATCATTATAAGGGTGGGCTGGAATTATTTCCGGAGAGGGAATATGTTGTAAAAACACTTATTAAGGACTTATTGCACTTTGTACCTGCCGAAATTCATGCTCTGATACACATATCGGGTGAAGAAAATTTTGACATCAGTTTTCATACTGCACAGGGCCTTGATAAATTTTGGACTTCATACAATCATAAAAAGTTTTCCCCCTGTGGACACCATTTATGGCTACCCCCTTAACAAAACCTGTGTTAAAAAAGATAACTGAGCTCACCGGTGGTTGTGAGGGCTGCAAGAAATTGCCCTCCCCCCACACACCCATCGCACCAGATTCCACGGAGCGTTTAAGGTACTTACCAGGAGCTGCTTGCCAGGATCGCTTTCTGCTCCACGGTGGCTCTTTCAAAAGAACTCTCTTGGCGCCTTTTCTAAAGGGGGTCTTTGTCGGCCCAACAGTGGAGTGCATTTTCTGGCGTTTTTTTAGATGAAATTCCATGTTACCTGTACCTCTGCATACCACCTATTTAAGTTGCCTTCCCCTTTAAGGACGTTTTTTCTTTTCTTACCCTTTAATACAAACTGTTCCTTTTAATGTGCTCTTAAGTGTAACTAAAAACTGCATTGGGTCATTTCATGTAAAAAAAAAATAAAACTACAACCCTTACTGTGCTGGGGTACTGCCCTGCAAGGCTCTCCCTGCTAAATGCCATTTTTGTAAGCTAAACTCTGTTTGTGCCTTCTTAATTATCATGGAAACTGCAGGCAGTACAACATAAATTGCTACCTCCAAAGTTAAACTCTGTTTGTGCTTTTTGTAATACTCACTGAAACTGCAGGCATTTATAGCATTATTTCCATTTTTTTTTTGTAAGTTAACATCCATTTGTGCCTTTTTATTATAAGTGAAACTCCAGTGAAAAGGCAGTGAAACTCATACATATCCCCATACAACCTGCCCCCAAGGTAAACCTCGAGCCCTATTTAATCCTTGCTGTTTTTTCTTTCTCCCCAGAGCTCACCGGCAGTCGTGAGGACTGCAAGAAATTGCCCTCCCCCACACACCCATCGCACCGGATTCCACGGAGCGTTTAAGGTACTTACCAGGAGCTGCTTGTAAGGATCGCTTTCTGCTCCACGCTGGCTCTGCACCGCTGAATGCTACGTGTTCGGCTCCCCACCGCCGCCACCACCCCCCTTGGTCGGCATCCAAATATATAGATTGTTTTCTGATCACATGGTCACAAAATAACCTATCAGGCCACTTTCCCATCTGCAACTTATCTTTTTCCACATAGAAACATAGATTTTGACGGCAGATAAGGACCGCTTGGCCCACCCAGTCCGCCCATTTCCCTACCTATTGGATGAGCTGCAGATCCTAGTTAACCAGCAGCCTACTTCTTTCTACCCTCACCCCCTAGAATTGCCTTATGACTGTCCCATGCATGCTTGAATTCCACCACTGTTTTGACTCCACAACCTCCTCCGAAGGCCATTCCATGCATCCACAAGCCTCTCTGTGAAAAATACTTCCTTAAATTACCTCTGAGACGCCCCCCTTCTATCTTCAAATTGTGCCCCCTTGTTCTTGCACACCTCTTTTTTTGAAAGATGCTACCCTCTTGGACTTTGTTGATTCCCTTGAGATACTTGAAAGTTTCTATCATGTCCCCCCTTTTTCTCCTTTCCTCGAGGCTATACATATTCAGCTCCTTAAGTCTCTCTTCATATGTCTTCCGGTGCAGAAATTGCTACCTCCAAAATTAAACTCCGTTTGTGCTTTTTGTAATACTCACTGAAACTGCTGGCATTTATAGCATTATTTCCATTTTTTTTGTAGGTTAACATCCACTTGTGCCTTTTTATTATTAGTGAAACTCCAGTGAAAAGGCAGTGAAACTCGATACATATCCCCATAGAACCCTGCGCCCCACCACTAGAGGACCTTCACCTTTTTTACTCTTTTCCTTTCTTTTTTATGCCTTTTCTGCCAGTCCTGTCACACACTTTTCCTCACGTTTTTCAACCCAACCATGCTCCCACTTACTCTCATTACTCTACTCCTGCAATTTATGCAGGCACCTCCACCCCCCACTCACGACATGAAAAAGGGGCAAAATATTGAAACCCACTGTCAGCATACGAGCTGGCACTCCCAGCCCTGCCCCACTCCCCCACTGCACCTGCACTATCAGCCCATACAATCTTCCCCACCCTACAACTCACATATAGACACCGCCACCCGCACCCCTGGATGTCATCTCCCATGGCAAGCTACCCAATGTAGCCCCTTTTCTCCTGCCAACCTCCCTCCATATCAGCAGCACAACAAATCCCCAACCCCCGTTTACTCCTCCTATCTGCCACCATTACCCTGAAACTACCAATACCCACCATCAGCCACACACAGCATAAATGCCGAAGACCTGCTGCTCAAACAAACCGCAACCGACTCAGGTCTCTCATTCTCCTTCTTCTGCTGACAGGTAATGTCCACCCAAACCCTGGCCCCCAACTTGCCACATCATCCCACCCATCCCATGGAAAAGGCCTGTGCATTGCCTCACTAAACATTTGCAGCCTACAAAAAAAATGGGATTCCTTTCAGGGCTGGGTACTCCAGAACAACCCAGACATCATTGCCCTGACTGAAACCTGGCTTTCCCCCTCTGTCCCCGACTCTGCAGTCAACCTCCCTGGATACTGCCTCTATCGTGCCGATCGTATGGGAAAGCGAGGGGGTGGCTGTGCTACCTACCTCAAGGACTCCCTCAATGGCCACCTTCTCCCCCTACCCGTACTAACCTCCAGGGCTCAGGCCCTCACCCTGAAAATTACTCTAGGTAAGTCTACTTCCACTCTCCTCCTTACCACGGCCTATGTCCCCCCCAGAGAACAGAAGCTAGCCTTCCAAGCCATCATGTCCTACCTCACCACCCTACCCCCAAAACAAGAAAAAATACTAGTGGGGGACTTCAACATAAACTAGCTGGCTAAAACAGCTGTGCCCTACATCAATGAGGCTGCTGCCCTCGATCTCACCCAGGTCATCAAAACACCCACCCGGCTACACGCCCGTATGAGGACATCCACCATTCTAGACCTCGTTTTCACTAACTGCCCCCACAAAATAACAAGCACCAAGTCCTCCCTGACACCCTAACCGACCACTCACCAGTACTCTGTAACTGGTCTGGTACCCCCCTCAAAACCGTGCCCAAAATAAATACACTACATAAACTAGGACCTGGCAAATTACCCCTTCTCAAGGCCCACCTCAGAGATTGGGACTGGACACCCCTTACAAATACACTCGACCCTGACCACGCACTTGAACTGTTTGTCAACATCTTTAACTCAGCCTGTGACAAGTTCGCCCCTTTCACCAAAACTATGACAAAGGGTAATAATGCCCCATGGTTCTCGGACCACCTCCAAGGCCTACTACATCAGCGTGACTCCCTATGGCATCTAGCCAATGAGACCCGATGGCCCCAGGACAGGCAATGCTATCGGGAGGCCCGAAACAAGTGCACCTGGGCCATTTGCACTGCCAAGGCAAACCATTACAAAGCCGCCTTAACCTCCGCCTGGGGAAATGGGCGCAAGTTCTGGGAGAACATAAAGGAACTCTGTGGCAAAGGCCCAAATCTCCCACCTGACCAAATGCTCATAGATGGTAGCCTCTCCACTGACCCTGCCAGCATAGCCGCTGCCCTAAATACCACTTTCACGGATCTCTCCCATGTGTTGCCCACAAACTTCTTCGAGCCCTCGCCGGACCATATCATCCCCACCCCCACTTGCGCCGCCTTTCTACTTACGAGTCCTTACACCGGAGTCTGCAAAACCCTACCTTACTAAAGCTTTAAACAAAAACCACTACAGCCATGAATCCCTAGACCATAGACTTCTCCGCATCACCCTCCAGGAAGTTCTGGCCCCTCTCACCCACATTCTCAACCGCTCCCTCTGCCAAGGGAAATTCCCCACCCACTGGAAATCGGCCTATATCACGCCTATCCATAAAAGTGGTGACCGAACATCCACAAATAACTACCGTCCCATCTCTATCCTACCCCCCCGGTCAAAGGCACTTGAACGCATAGTTGCCGACCAACTCTCTGAACACCTAAATAAATATAACCTTCTATCCAGGCAACAACATGGTTTTCCTAAGGGCCACAGCACCACTACTACCCTTCTTGAATTTACCTCACACGTTCACTCAGCCCTGGACCACGGCTACCTCATGGGTGCCATCTTCGTGGACCTATCTAAAGCATTCGACACAGTAAACCATACCCTCTTACTAAACACCCTGGCCTACATGGGTTTCTCCGATGACACCCTAAAATGGTTCTTCGGTTATCTCTCTGATAGGATGCAGATAGTCAAGGTAGGCCCTGTCCTATCACCTCGCCTCCCTATCTGATCCGGTGTCCCACAGGGCTCCATACTTGGCCCCCTACTTTTCAGCATATACCTCAACTCCCTCCATCCGCATGCCCCAGAAATCTGCTCCTTTATGCAGATGATGCAGTCCTGTTTGTCTCTGATCCGGCCCCCCTTAAACTCCACCAAACCCTCCAGCACTCCTGTGAAATCAAAGACTGGCTCACCACACAGCATCTTATTATCAACTATAATAAGACTAAAGTCATGATATTCGCCCACCCTCAGAACCCACTCAAAAACCTGTGCCCCAAATTTCTCACTACAGATCAGACCCCCTAGAACAAGCATACAACTTTAAATACTTAGAGATCACACTAGACCCCGCCCTCAGCTTTAATCAACATATCACACCTAACAACGCTCATAGCTCAGACTTGAGTGCTCTTCCGCACAAACACTGCCTCACCACTGAAGCATTACAGCTTACTGTTAACTCCTCGATCCTCTCCTCCTAGACTACGGCATCCTAATATACAGTGCCGCGCCTCCACAACCCCTAAGTAGACTCTGCTTGTGCTCAACAAAGCCTGCCGCCATCCTAGGATGTGATCGCTTTCACTCACTCCTGTTCCTCTACAGCAGCACAAACTGGCTAAACCTGGATAGCAGAATCAGGTACCACACCTGCCTTATGACCAAAAAGGTATTACTCGGCCTCACCCCACCATCCCTGCACCAAATTATCCTCCCAACTCCACCAGGCAAAACAACCTGTAGCACAAGCAAGCAGCTACTATGGGTACCCTGTGGCCGGACCTCCCAATACCAATGCACTTTCAGTTTCAGAGCCCCCTGCCTGGACAAACTCCCTTCCTATCCATATAACTGATGAAAGAAGGCTGGGCCCATATAAATCAAAGCTAAGGGAATACCTTCAGGCTTCAAATATATGTGACTGCCCTTGATACCTGATCTGCCATTGCCTCCTTACAAACAATCGATTTTAGCAGGTCAATGTACAAAAAAAAAAACAACAATGCATTTACGAAACATGTCAATCAGCCTCCGACAGAATCTCTCTGTCTTTTTTTCTTTCCTCCTGGCTGTGCTAAAGTACCTAAATCTCTGTTAAACCTCCATGAAACAACCATGTAACCTGTTTTTTTTTTTATTATTATTGTTACTTTGTTATGTACTGTATTTTTTCTGTATCATAAGTCCCGTCCTTGTTCAATTTATGTATGACTTGGAACCTTTGTAAATGAGTCCCTGACTCAAAGGTCTTTCTGAATATCACAATAAATAAATAAATAAAAATAAACTGTGATGTTTCAAACTGAAAGTGTTCACATTGGGGACATTCACCACTGGCTTCAGAAGTGCTGTGAGGTTCTCAGTGCATTAGAGCTTATTATTGATTCTGAATCCTTTTGGACTGGTGGTTGGCATTTTAAGATTAAATTGAGGCAAAATGACTCTGGTATTTTCCATTTACCTAGCATTTTTTTCATAGGGAGGGACCGTGGAGTTTGTTTTTGTGCTGGACAGCTGAAGGCCTGTCATAAGTGTGGGGACAGAACTCACTTGGCCAGCTCTTGTGATAAACTATGATGCATTCTGTGTGGGGAATATAACCATATTAGCACTGAATGTAGAAATGTAGCACATTGTAATCTGTGCGACACCAGGGGTCATGTGTTCTACAAATGTCCGTGGACCACACATAATAGACCTAATGGAGTTAACCAGGATGCTATCATTAGAAGAGCACAAAGAAAGGCCGAAGGTCACCCTGAAAAACAGGGCCAGGGGCCCATGGGGAATAGCACTACAGATGAACGTGATCCGGGTCAACATGAGAGTTCTCAAGAGACCTCATACCATGATGAACAACATCAGGTACAGCCTATGAGTGAGTCACAGTCTCCACAATCAGCACCTCAGCAAGCTCAGATGGAACAGGAGGTTCTTCCCCCCCCTTCTGTCCCTCAGGTCAATTCTTTGGTGGACCCTACTTTAACAGAGGTACTTGATGTTCAGGAGATGCCCCCTCCCCCTCCCCAGCACCCTTTGAGTACTCCGGTGACAGTGAGAGGTGCTAGGCTATGAACTTCTTTGATCTCTGAGACTGCTCTGAGCAATAAGTATGAGGTACTTTCTAAACCTGAGGATTGGGGAGGATCTGACACTGAAAATGCTGAGACTGATGGTTCTTCTACATCCCTCCCTCCTCTTGACCATAGAGAGGGCATGATGAAAAAGAAAAAGAAGAAATGTGGGAAAACTCAGGACTGATACTGTTCTTTAATTACTGCCAATGGGTTCTTTGACCTTTGCTACTCTTAATGTGTGTAGTATTCTTATTGGGGGTAAACACAAGGCAGTGTTTGTTTTACTACATCAGCAGGCCTTGAATGTTATCTTTCTGCAGGAAACCTGGCTTAATACGGAGGCTATGCTGAATCAATGTAAAAAAGCTTGGCTGTGGGGCCCGTCCTACTGGTCCTTTAGGCTGGTCCGGGATGGAGTTGGGATTCTTTTTCAAGGGGTACAGCTTCAGTTACAAAAACTGATTGACATCCTTCCTGGTTGCTTACTGATTTTGAATGGTTTATTGAATGGGAAAGCATGCTGGTTTCTTACAGTTTATACCCCCAAAGTAAGGCTGAAAGGGTTGACTTGTTTAATACATTGCAACCCTACCTGCTGACCACTAGGCAAGTATTTTTGGGTGGGGATTTTAATTGCCCCCTGGATTTACCAGAAGCCTCCTTGGGGGAAAAAAGTTTATTGTGACACACGTATGCCTTACAAAAATGTTTGAAAATTACAGGTATGATGGATGCTGCCACCTCTTTGACTCCCCATAATGTGGGAAAAACATATGTTAGGGGACAGTTGGCTACCAGGATAGATTATTGGTTTCTTTCTGCAAATGTTCATGCTGTA
Source organism: Neoceratodus forsteri (assembly GCA_016271365.2). Lineage (NCBI taxonomy): Eukaryota > Metazoa > Chordata > Ceratodontiformes > Ceratodontidae > Neoceratodus > Neoceratodus forsteri. The sequence continues at coordinate 966,870,203 of CM057449.1, forward strand.
GACTTTCGGGTTATACCAATGGAATTTTCAGACCACTCGATGTTACAGCTTACCATTAGAATTCAGGACCCTACACAACGAGTAGATAGAGGGTGGAGGTTAAACATTGCTTTACTGCAGGATAAAATGGTCCAAGCACATATTAGAGGGGTACGGCATGTGCACCGTACTATTTTGTGCATCTGTGATACTGCTGAGGAATGGTGGGAGGATACAAAAACAGAAATCCGACTTTGTTTTCAAAAATATGGCAAACGTAAACAGACTCAGAATTTTTTTAAATATCTTTTATTACATCAACACCTTTAGTATTTGTATTGTTTGGGTAACACTACAACAAAGGATTTTAGCCCACAAATAACACAGGTAAAAAAACAGACGCAGACTTATGAATATGATAGGGTGGCCACACTCACAGCAGCTTTTCAGTATGGTACTGTACAAACTCCCACTGGGGACCCCTGAGAGGCATGCAAGACTAAACTTGAGAATTCCTGTATTACTGCATTAAAAGATACAGATGGAGTAGTGAAATCCTTTTTACTGGGATTTACAATGTATTGTCCAGACTTATTTGGATTCCTTTACTGATCAGTCAAGCATGGATACTGCCGAGATGAGTCATTACGTATCAGAATTTGGTCCTCAGTTACATGGTTCCACACTTCACACTAGTGATAGCCCATTTACAGACAGGAAATTAATGGAAGTTATTAAGGGGATGAGGAAGAATTTGTCCCCTGGGCAGGATGGACTTCCCCTGGAATTTTATTTAATGTTTCAAGATGAATTGATAGACATGTTAATTCCAGTGTATAATGAGATCGTGGATCATAAGACAATACGACAGAATTTTGCTCAGGGGTTGGTGAAATTTTTATTTAAGGCCGGGGATAAGACATTATTATCCAGCTGGAGACCTACAGTATATGTTTATTGAATATGGATTGGAAAATATTGGGGAAATTGATTCATAAGAGATTACAGTCTCAGTTGCCAGATTTGTTACACCCATCACAGACTTGTGGGGTGCCAGGTCTGAAAATGCAGGATAATCTTATTTCGATAAGGGATTGTTATGAATTTTGTAAATCTAATAACCAGCCTGGGTTTTTGGTTTCATTTGACCAGAGCAAGGCCTTCGATGGGGTCTCTCACACTTTCCTGCTACAAGTTCTGATGCACTATGGAGTACCGCAACAGATAGTACAAGGCATTCAGAATCTTTATGAGAATGCATCAGTAATTCTTCTGATGGGGGGAGGCCAGGGTACCCTTTAGCTTTAAAAGTGGGGGTGCATCAGGGTTGTCCACTGAGCCCATTGTTATACACATTAGCATCTGATACCTGCATTAGACATATCTCGGAAAATGTTTTTGTTGAAGAAATTCAGCTGACAGGGCAAGCTTCAGAGGTGAAAGTGTCAGCCTGTGCAGATGATCTCTATTTATTGTTACGGACTCAGGATAGTGTGTCACATGTAATACAGGAATTATGGCATTATGGGACATTTTCCAGGGCTAGTTTAAATACAGAGAAAAGTCTGGGAATTAGTTTTGGGCAATCTGTGGCAGCATACCGTCTTTCGGGGATTAGGCTATCTAAGGATCCAATTAAGATTTTAGGTTTATATTTTGGAGATGGGAATATGGCATAAATAAATTGGGCAGTAGCACTGCAGAAATGTGAATGGTGGGCAGAGAAATTGAAAAATTGTTTGCTATCCAAAAGAAAGAGAATTTTTATTATAAAACAGTTTTTGGTTCCCCTATTATTATATGTAGACTGGGTATATCCTATCCCCTTTAATCTGGAGGCTAGAATTTACAATCTGTTTTTCCGTATGTTGTGGGGGAATAGGCTTAACCCGATTAAGAGGGTCTATACGTATTTACTTATGACAAAGGGAAGGGTAGGGATGTTTCACCCGTCTTTTTTTCATGTTATGTTTTGGGTAGCAAATCTTAAGAAATGTTTACTATTTCCGGGTTCTGGAGAGGCGGCAGTCATGTAGTCCAAAACAATGCTTCAGGGGTTTTTGAACAGTTGGCAGGAAGATTCTCTTATGATTCTACGCAGAATGAAAGTGCCAGAGTTTATGAAACACACTTTAAAGAAATTGTATATGTGGTAAGTTACAAATACTCAGTTATTGAATTCTACGAGGCAACAATTGTATGAGTTAGTTTTACAAAACGTATGTCCCCAGTCCAATTTTTAAATTTTGTGCTCTCAGTCAAGTAACTGGAGCGGTTTCTCAATTAAATAATACTCGTATACCAGTTAGAATGTGGGATAATTTATGGTTATGTACTTATGGATGGCTGAACATTAGGGCAACTTAAAGCATAAAGCTATTGAGGAGCGGGGCTGCCCATACATGGATTGCCTTGCCCCTGAAGAAACAATGACACACTTTTTGTTCAAGTGTAGTTTCTCCTCATGTTTATGGTCCTTTCTGGCTTGCAGATGGAATTTGCCATGGTTGGTACGATTAACTTATGAACAACTGATTTTAGGTCAATATAGTGGTAGATGTGCAGCTTGAGATAGGAGCACTCTTGAGGTTTTTTTTCACCTGTTTAAAATTTTATTTGTGGCAGGCTTGCAACGATTATGTAGTTCAGCAACAGAGAATGTTCTATTTAGCTATTGGTAGATTGATTGAATCGGCATGTATAGAAGTATATAATAGAGATGTATTGAACTATTCACAGATGCCTTTATATTCTAAATGGAAAGGGTTACAGTAGATTTTATGTTAAATATATAGTGTGTTGATATTTGTTTCTGGGGTGGGTGAGTTTTGTTATGGTATGTTGGGTTGAATGACCTTTTAACTTATCTTTATTGCCTCCTTATTTTAAAATAGTTTTATTATTTTTTTCTCTTGGAGTTGTTTGTTTTATTTTTCCTTTGCATTTTTTATCCCTTTCAATTTGTCTGTATTTCTATGTCCTGGTAGTTCATTTTGGGGGAGGCACATGTTGTTTTTTTTTGTATTTATTGTGGGGCATTCTTTTTATTACTTTGTATTTTATTTTTATGTACATGATGTAGGGCTGGATATTCAAAAGGGTTGCGCCATGCGCAAGTCCGAAATTGCGCCATTCTGCCATATTCAGAAGGAGGCAGTTGCGCCCCCCAAGTCAAGCTGAGCAACAGCACAATGCTAATGAAAGCATGCTCAACCAGAGGGGGAGGAGCCATGCATAAACTGCACAGCCCGATATTCAGCGGGCTGTGCAGAGTTGTGCAGGCGCCAACCCCAACCTGCGCCTGCACAACTTTGAGCCAAAAAAGGAGTAAGTCGAGGGCCACCCACAGGTGAGCTGCCACATTGCAGGGTGCAACACAGCAGCTGCCACCTGTAGGTGGCCCTCGACCTCTCCTATGCCCTGCAGACCAATGGCGGGCATAATGTAACCCCCTCCCCGACTGGTCGATGGCGGGCATAAGTGTAATAACCCCTCCCACTAGCCCAATTGTGGGCAAAACTATAACCCCTCCCACTAGCCCGATCGCGGGCAGAACAGAAGTTCAATCCCCAACCCAGAGCGCTATCCCTGGTGGTCCAGTGGAGCGCAGCCCGATTGTGGGCATTAGAGTCCACCCCAAGGTCCGCGTACCCCTGGTGATCTAGTGGCCCCCACCCACCCACCCACGGAGCCCCACCACCCGCTTCCCCGTCAGCCGGTGGGCGGCAGCACCCACCCGCCCCTGCCACCCCGCCCGCCGACTGACTGCTCGGTAGGCTGCACACCCATTGATTTAGAGCAGAACAATGGGCGCTGCAGCCCATACCCGCTAACAAGAGCAGTCAGATACTGAATGAATTCATTCATTCCATATCTGACTGCCCTCTGGTATGGGCTACATGCCCATTGGCTCTGCTCTGAACCAATAGGCGTGCAAGCCCTACCGAGCAGTCAGTCAGTGGGGTGGGGTGGCAGGCGGGTGGTGCTGCCACCCACTGGCTGACGGGGGAGTGGGGTGGTGGGGCTCCGTGGGTGGGTGGGGTGAGGCTACTAGATCACCAGGGTACGTGGACCTTGGGGGTGGTGGACTCTAATGCCCGCGATCGGGCTTCATGGTCCACTGGACCACCAGAGATATGTTCTTGGGGGTTGAACTCTGTTCTGCCCGTGACCTGGCTAGTGGGGAGAGGGGTTACTACGTTTTGCCCGCGATCGGCTAGTGGGGGAGGGGGTTACTACACTATGCCCATGATCGGGCCAGTCGGGGAGGGGTTACTATACTTATGCCCGCGATCGGGCCAGTCGGGGGAAGGGGATTACTACAGTTATGCCCGCGATCGGGCTGCAGGGGGCGTCGGTCCCCGACGGCTGCTGCCTGGCAGGGCGCCAGGCGCAAGTCGTCGGGGATCCTGCATGCTAATGGCATGCAAATTGGGCCATAAGTAGATGCAAATGGTCCCCCCTGCGCCTTGCATGAATTATGGCCCCATTTGCATGTCACCTTTTGAATATCGGAAATTTGCACATGGCGCAATGGAACTTGCGCCACCGCATCTTGAATGCTCCACTCTGACCACTTGCGGTAGCGCAAGTTCCACTGCACCATGCACAGTGGCTGTGGCCATGGGGTGATATTCAAAGGAGTTGCTCAATAGCGCAGCTCCGTTGAATATCGTCCCGGCCACACCCCAGCACAACTATTTTGTGCAGCGCAAGGGCTTGCGCCACAGAATGGTGCAGTTTGAATATCTAGCCCATAATGTATACTATTTTCTTATGATTTGTATTGAATTTTGCAATAAAAAATGCCCATACTCTTTCCAAGAAGTGCCATGGGATCTTTACCGTCCATCTGAACAACCACCAGAACAGGCAGACGGGACCTCGGTTTAATGTCTCATCTGAAAGACAGCACATCAGGAGTACAGCATCCCCTTCATGATGCACTACAGTGTCAGTACTGGGATTTATCTCAAGTGTCTGGTGTGGGGCTAGAACCCACAGCCTTTCGATCTTCCAGCCTCAGAGGCGAGTGTGCAACTTAATGAACCACTGACACTGCTACAGACAGTAAAGTATATCAATAAATACATCAATAACTAACATCTGTAAATAAACACATACATAAAGACATGAATAAATAAATAACTGGAAGTGGGCGAGGGGATTTTTTGGGGAAGGAATACACCCAAAAAATGAATAGGGCTAGCTGTCTGGGACTGGAAGCTGAAGGCAGAGCTCAGGCAGTGGTTACAACTATAGGGAGTCAGGTACTTCCTGGGTCTCTAGGAAGCCAGGCTACCAGATCTCCTAGCATTTAAAGGGACCTGCACACTTGAATGACATGGTGGAAAAAACTAATTAAGACATTCTTCTACTCTTTTTCTGTTTGTAAATGCTTTGTACATGGGGTTTGGTAATGTTTCATTTGTGGACATCCAGTGAAAGAGATTTTGAAATCCGGCATACTTTGAAGCCAATTCGTTGGGGCTAGTTAGTGCATTTGGGAACTTGGTTAATGGTCAGGTGATCCCTTAGGGAGATATATAAGGGCTCACCTGATTACTGGGAATCAGTTCATTCCAGGTACTGTATTTGGCATGGAAGATTGCATTGAACCATGCTATACTGCATGAAAATGTTGTTACCTGCTGCTGTAAGGTTACAGAGCCCAGTGTTTTTGACTGGTCCCAGCTGACTGGCAGGCCCTAGTAGGACACATTTTTAATGCAGCAATGTGGGTCGATCCCTCATGTCTGGGATCATCTATATAAATGGACTATTTATGTGAGCTGATGCTATATTTTAAAATAGCTTCAATCGTCACCTAGCCACTTCCCACAGGCCGGCACCCATAATGTGAATCAAGTGAACTACAGCAACTTCCCGCGGAGATTGCTCATCCATCTTTAGGTGTTGAGTTACTGTACATCTGTGTGTACTATGAAACAGGAACAAGGAGGATTAGGTTTCAACCTGCAAACAGGTGTTCTTTGGCAACATAATAAAGAAAGACATTCTTGTACCAGATTGTTCCTGTTAAATTTCTAATCACAGTCATTTGAGAGGTTAGTTCTTCTCCTTGGGAGCACATTAATTAGCCCCTCTATGTTCATTCTTTGTATTATGGCCCTTTTCAAAACACTTTGAAAATAGACACTTAATTAACCAGATGTCACTCAGCAGGCCTCTGCTGCTATTTGCGTACAAGGGAAACAAAGCAGTTTTAAGGGGACTTGGAACATTTTTTTTAATGTTTAATTAGTTTTTTTGGGGGGGGGAGGAAACACACACACATATACGTTAATTTCTTTTAAAGGGTTTCTAATAAAACTTTTTGTCTTGCAGTTCCATTTTCCTTATAACATGATACAGCATGCCTTCCCAACTCTTCTGCTGAGTTGGCAAGCTGTTGTGTTACCATTCCTTTTCTTTAAAAAAGGTTTTAATTAAATGCACACTAAAGCCATGCAAACCTTCCAGAGTTCAACCATGCAAACTTCAAACTTTTGAATCAGGTCAATTTCCTTGTGGTTTGTAGAGGTCTAAAGTTTGCATGGTCACAAAACAAAACAACAATTGCTGGCTCCAGGCACTGAGCCGAGAGCCAACATTACCATTTAAAAGTAAACAACCTCTACCCTATTTTGACCCTTTTGAGGGTCACACACATCATAATTTGTTTATTTATTTAGTTTTTGTTGACTGGGTGGGATCTCTAGGTAGCAGGAGCTGCCTATTTTTCGGCACGGCCTGGGAGGTTACATACAATAGGGTAAAAAGCAACAGTAAAATACATGGATAAGACAGATGAATGACAGCTGTACATTTACCTAACAAAGCACTGATATACAATGTACTGTACATACCACAGCGGCAGAAGACATAAGGAACTGGTACAACAGTGGCATCATATGTAACAACAAACACAATAGTACAACAAAGAGTAGTAAGTACCAGGTGTAACTTGGTTCGAGAAGAGCTTGGTGAGAGCCTTGCTCAGTGATAGGAATAAGTGTACAGTAGTAGCCACAGACACTGCCAGCTATTTCCCGAAATTTCTGTGATATTTCCAGAAATATCTTCTGCTTTCTGCATTTCCACAGTAGGGGCAGCAGAGTGAAACTCTTCAGAAATTTCGCAAAATATCTGGAAATAGCTGGCAATGTCTGTGGCTACCACTGTGGTGATAGGAATAAGTGCCAGGGCAGATCTAAGAGGGGCAGGCAAGGAAGTGTCAGCTCCCCCCACAGGAGCAGTGGTATGAGTTATCAAGTAACTTGTGGAGTTCCAGTTTAAAAATCTGGTGAGTTTGGGAGTGCCAGAGTTCCAGCGGTAGGGAGTTCTATAATTTTGGAGTGAAAACAAAGAAGGTGTTTGCTCCCATTTTGGTGGTGCACTGGGGTATGGCAAGGTATGACATAACAGCTGATCTCAGGGGGGTAGGCAGAGGGGGGCAGTTTTAGCAGGAGAGTCAGCTTGCTAGGTTTCTGGGCATCGATGATGTTGTTAACAAAGCAACAAGTGGTGAATTGACAGAAGAGCCCCTCACTGACCTCTGAGCCATGATGTTGGGTGAGGGGGGACAAACTGTGTACAACAAGGCTGTCCCCACCTCCCTGTCTTTCTCATGCATAAAACAAATCTTGCCAGCTCCATGGCATTAAGCTAGGAGATGCTAACTTTTCTGAACTGCAGTCTCCCTAGGCCCCCAAAGTACCTAGTGTAGTAGTTGGGCAGCCCCTCCAGACCCCGATCCATTATTTGGTGGGTTCAGTAAGAGTTTCAAATACTGCCTAACTCAGTCGCTCCAACCTCCAGCAGCAACCCTGCTCCAGGGTAAAGCATTAAACAGTATGAACATGACTGGAAGGGAGGAGCAAAGCAGTTGCATCACTGATGATACTAGGTAGATTTGATGACTATAATGGTGTTTGAGGGCCTTAATCAAAGGGTCGGACTAGAAAGGGAGGTTATTCTAAAAGATGGTGTCTGTTCCTGACTCAGTGCAAGTAGCTAGCAAGTTTTTGAATGTGTCTGTGTTAGGGGTGTTCGAATAATTAAGCAATAATGCCTGACAAGGTGTGTGTCGTGCTGGGATAACGTCACGCCTCAGGTGGTTGGGCACGAGGACGCAGGCCGAGTGCATCCAACAACTGAGGCGTGCCGTTATCCCAAACGACACACACCCTGGAGGGCATTATTGTTATTATACAATGGCTCGTTAAATATAAAATAAAAAAATAATTTTAAAGAATGTTTTTATTAGTGTGGAAAAATATTTTTGTTTCTTAAGAGGAGATGCAAAAAAAAAAGCTCATCATCCAAAAAATCATCTGCAGGTTCACAGTGAGGCTGAGACTAGACCTGTGATGTTGTACTGGGATAACATCATGAGTCCAGCCCAAGATTGACCAATCAGAGACCAGGAAATATTCTTGTCATTGTATAATGAATAGTATTTCTGGAACACCACGAATAATAGCCTATTTGTTACTCGGGAAGAAAAAAGGAATAATCAGAACAATTTGGTACTGTTCTGTGTTCTGATATTCAGCATGACTTCAAGATCTTCTGAGGCTTCCTGTCCAATCAGGGGTCACATTGGAAGCTCACAGAAGGCAGCTCATGTGTTCCACCACTTGCAGAAGCTACCAGCAAGAGAGACAGACATCTGAATTGATGTAACAGAACAATTGTTTCCTTTCTAAATCTGAAGTTAGAAAGGGTTGATTTTTTCACTGTAGTGTGAAAATGAAGCTTTTTTCAAAACTGCTAGAATGACTAGAAAGTGAAAGTAAAGAAAAGGCTGTTTAGTGTTTGCTGAAAGACACAGGCAGGGCCAAAGTCCAGCAGACACACACAGTCTGTGTGTGTACCAAAACCAACTTTCAATTTAAAACTGTAGGGCCCCATATTCAAAAGTCCCAGGCTGCATCATGCAAGGGCCTGCACCGTGCAACTGAGATGTGCTGGTACAAAATAATGGCATATTCAGAAGACACACCATGAGATGTGCTGGTACAAAATAATGGCATATTCAGAAGACACGCCATGAGATGTGATTGCTCATGTCTGACTGGATATCCCAAACATGCATGATCGTGCAGTGGGAGATGCACAGTGAGGCAGGTGCCCTGAGCCATATGAGGAGCATAGAGATATGCAAATGGCCTCATTGCACATTCTGAGCCCATTCCTCACATGTGCAGCTCATTACTGGAATGTATTCAGGCAATTTGCATACCTCAGGTATGCTCAGTCCAAGCTCTGCAGGGCTGCCCCACCACCCCACAAAGGTGAACTGGAGGTACTGCAGACTAGCAGGCAGGTGTGATGAAATGTTTGTGTGTGGTAGGGTGAACTGCATTGGCCTAGGGTACAGTGCTATTACCCATAGCCATTTACAGTGTTGGACTGGGGTATGGGGGCCCATCTGAACAAGCAACAGGGGAAGGCACAGGGTGACACAGCCTGATCAGTACACCACATGCAAGTGATACACTGGCTCCATATACAGTGTATAGTCACCTGCAGTGCCCCACATATACCAGTATGAGAGGAACATGGTGATAATTGTAAGGCATGGTAGTGTGCAGAGGGTGACCAGGTACCCAAGTGGGTGGGTCCCACCTGTGTGCACCTATGGTGTACCACCATGGGTGTGTACCACAGGTCGGCTCCTGGCCCATGCCAGACTGCCACTCATACCACCAGGCTACCTGGGCACTGTTGCCCCAAATGTCACTCTGGGTGCATGCCACCATTGGATGGCACCCTACAGTCCACATGGGTGCAGGCCATGGTTCCTGGTACATGTGCTGCAATGTGGCCATCTGCTCTGCTGGTGTGCTAGGGGGGCACCCAACACTACTGGCATGTGGCAGCTGGGTGTATATGCCCTGGGTGTGGTGTGGGGGATGGCTATCTGGGTGGTACCAGTGATGTGCTGGCACCTGTGGCTTTGGGTACTTCCATCCTGGCATGACTGCTGTGTACGGGAGCCTGTAACACATCCTGGTGCACCTGCAAGGGCTGTCTCAGGATGGGCTGTCTGCAGTTCTGCGGCCTGCCTGTGTGTGGCTGGCCAGATTAGGACGTCTTTTGTCTGCCTAACTTTGCGCAGCACACTTCTGAGATGCGTGGCAGATGCACCGCACATTTTGGCTGAATATATGGATGCGTGGCATATTCATGTAACCGCCCCCTATTTTTGCACTGCATACATTACTTCTGCATGATCGCACATTTGGAAATGCGTGACAGATCTCTCCCTTTTGAATATCACACTTCCACACATTTTCTGGGGTGCACCATGCATGTCCATTTTGGACCATGCATCTCCTTTGAAAATGCGGGCCATAGTGTTTTAAACAGCTTAAGGGAGTAATGGGTATTTAGTAAGGGTTTATATAGTGAATAGAAATTTTAAGTTTTTTTGCAACTTTAGAAATTTAAGTTGTTGTTGTGTGTAACTTAATTGGACTTGTCTTCTGAAATAAAGAACAAGGGAAACTAAGGATTTAGATTCATAGTAGTTCTACTGAAGTGCAGTGAAGTGCCCAGCTGTACTGACAATAGAGAATACTGGTTGGACAACTTTGGCCAACCAGCCTGTGCTGCCACAGAGGGGTTCTGATTACATCAGACCTCAAGAACCCCTCTGAGGCAACACAGACTAGCTGGGCAGGTGGTTGTCCAACAAGCATTTTTTATAGTGTATAGTTTTTTGTTTTAGTTGTTATTTCTTTTCTTAAAAAATAAAAGTTTTTTCACAGCATGTTCCACAATAGCAGCGAATGTGCCTGTGGTTTCAGTTCAGAACTTGAACTAATAGCTCTGAACATGGCAGTGTAGTGAAAAACAGCAGCTCCCTCAATGATTTCCAATCAGCTGGAACCTTGTTGTACTAGAGAGGGGTACAACCACATTCCATGACCTTTGAATTGTGGTGCAATGAGGTTTCAACTGACATGGAAATCCATGCAGAACAAACCCTCATTGTACATCAAAATTCAATGTATTATTTTTTGTTGTTGTTGAGGTCAGAGTTGGCTGACTCCCACAATCACTGCTTCGGGGTGGCTACCATTTTGTTCTGTGTTTGAGTTGTGTACTGTGTACACTTGTGCACTCAGCTTGCTCGTGGCTTTGACCAAAAGAAGAAATGTAAAAAAAGAACTGTTTTAGTTAGGCTTGAATATTGTTGAGTGAGACTTGTCAGCTCACTAACACTGTTGAAGCGAGTGACTGTATTTCATTGTAATATACAGTGGAGCCAGCCATGATGCAATACAGTAACTTGCAGACACGGTAAGTGACATGTCACAAAATACTGCATAACTCGCATATCTGTATGGTTGCACCCCCCGCTGCAAAATCCCCCTGTTGGCTAAAGATGGGCTAGGATAACAGTCTGGGTCCTCCCCCTTTCTGAAGGGAGCTCATGCTTTTGTTTCCCACCACTGTGAACTGTGTTTTCTGATTATCTCCTAACTCACTTGCTACTCCTCGGATAATTTTCTACTTCTTGATTTGGTTGCTACTCCTACCAATAGTAGGCCTGTCTAGTTTATCTTGACCAGCTGCTTTTTAACTTATCACTTTAATAGGTGCTTCTATGGCTGCTTATAATAAGATGTTGATAGACAATGTAAGGTATAATTGGTTTTTGAAATCTATTATGTAATTTCAGATACATGAAGATAAGCTGTTTCTTCTTAAATCAGTTACATTGACACAGGATGTATAACCTGGTGGAAAGCTAATATCTAAATGTATTTGGACCAGCTTACTGTTGATGTGGATAGTACTGTTATATGTACTTTATCAATGCTGTGCTACGTTTGAAAATTAATAAAATGTTACATGATAAAAAACAAAATACTGCATAACAAAAGGTTAACTGTCCTTGAATTACACTGTTCCCTGCAGTATACTGCATAGCTTTGTGATATACTGTACTGCAGCATTACTGTGTTGCACTCTAGCTGGTGCTGCTGTAATTTAAATTTAATATCAGGCAACTTCCTGTGAGGAACCTGGACTCAGGTCTCTCCATGACCACTTGTACAACTGCCAGTGCACCGCCAGATCTAGCTGTTAGCTAGTAAAGTGGGACTAGTTAAGTGACTAACACCACTTCTAGACAGCTAGCTGCCATTTGGTTCTAGTTGCACAGTGTGCACTCAAGAAAGACATTGTTCTAAGTTTGTGACTTTGTGCCAAAGAAGAAATTAAAAAAAATACATTATTTTAGTCAGGCTTGACTATTAGTGAGTGAGGCTTGTCAGCTCACTGGCATTGCTGCAGTGAGTGACTATATTTCATAACAATATAATTTAATTTAATATTAGACTTCCTGTGGGGAACCTCTGCTTGGGTCCCTTGATGACCACTTGTGCAACTGCAAGTGGGCTGCTGTATATAGATGTTAACTGTTATGGTGGGACTAGTTGACTGACTCCCACTGCTTTTGGGCAGCTAGTTACCATTTGGTCCTGTATACGTGTGCAGTGTGCACTCAAGATATTGTTCTAAAATTTGTATCTTTGGGAAGAGGAAATTTAAAAAATACAATGTTTTTCTTCATAGACTTTATTTACTAGTCAGGCTTGATTAGTGAGTGAGACTTGTCAGCTCTCGGACAAATCTGTTGTATAATAATATAAATTTAATCTTCCTTGAGGAATACTACAAAGGCAGACAGAATAGGTACTATAAAACATAATTGGCTCAGCCTCAGCAAAGTGGCAGTAGGGGAAGAGCAGCAAGCAGCAGGTGGGGGTGAACATACTGCAGAAGAACACGCAAGGTGGGCTCACGGCCCAAAAGCATTTTACATAACATGTTTCTGACCCAGATATAACTTCTGTTCTCATTGTTTTAATACATGTCATTATCATGTATGTTTTGTGTGTGTGCACATTGTGCACTCAAGACATTGCTCTAAGTTTATGGTTACATGCCTAAGAAGAAATTTTTTAAATATTTTTTTTTTCTTAAGAGAACTTATTTACTGGTCAGGGATGACTAGTGAGTGAGACTTGTCAGCTCACTGACATTGCTGTAGTGAGTGACTTTATTTCATAATAATACAATTTAAATTTAATATCAGACATTTTCCTTTGAGGAACCCAGGATTGGGTCCCCCCATGGCCACTTGTGCAACTGTGAGTGCACTGCCATATATAGCTGTTAGCGGGAAGGGGGGACTAGTCAGCTGACTCTCACCATTGCTGGGTAGCTAACTGCTGTTTGGTTCTGTGGGTCTGCATAGTCTGCACTCAATACATTGTTATACATTTGTGGCTTCATGCCTAAGAGGAAGTTTAAAATAGAGATTGTTTTTATTCAGAGAATTTATTTACTAGTAAGGCTTGAGATTCATTGCGGGGTGGAGCAGCAAGATGGCTGTGCTGCTGCTCTGTTCCGTTAGACAGCTCCGATTCTAACTTTATTTTTATGGTCATTGACTACAAAGTTTTAATGATGGAAAGCTTATTTCCAGCTCATTGCTCTTAGAAAGCATTTGTATACTCTTAACCTGAAGATCAAGGGAATGATCAATATATTGATACTCTGAAGTTCTAAGGGGAGCAGGAAAGTAGTGCTCCTCATGCACTTTCTCCTAATGCTGGCTCTTTGAACTGATTTACAGTGATCTAAGTGGTCTTTCATGCCATATTCTTTGAACTGATCCAAGCAGTCTTTGATGGTCTGTAATGTCTGGTCCACAACCCTTGTTCACTGGAAAGTGTTCATGGAAAATGTTTTGCAAGATTTTGTTTGGAGATATTGGTGAAACCATAAAGCTGAAACCACAGAGACTGGAGGCTTTGTATCTATTTTGAGAGGTGAAGATTTCATGACACTGTTAAGTGCATAAAGCATTTTATTGAATGGGGGTTCAAATATTATTAAAAGAAAAGAAAGAACTACTGTGCTCAGTGGTGCATTCTCTTTGTGTTTGACTCCATATGTAAATCACTTTGTCATGGAGGTCAGATCGAGGGAGCCCAAGAGGTGGAATTAAAGAGAGCAAGACCTGAGAAACCTAAAGGAAACACCTACCTGAGATAGGGGACAAGTAAGGCCACATTCCCTTTAGTAAGTAAGACCAGTGGCTGAGCCTTGAAACTCTTTAGAGATAATGAGCACAGACAAATGTTCTGAAATTTTGCAGTACTTTGAGTCCCATGTAAACCCTCTATTAAGGGTGATTCCACTTGCTACTTTTTCCCTGAGGTGAATTTGCACACAAAGTATGGTTTATATGTACTCTATATGTATTTTATTCAACAGCACACTTGCTAAGGGGAAATTAAAGGTTGGGTTTGGAGACTCATAAATGAGATAACATAAGCAGTCTGTTTTTCTCTGACCTAACCATAAGAATGGTAAAAACTGGGTTTTATTCCAGACATTATAATGTTTGAATGTCTTTGCATTCCCAGGAACAGATAAAGTTTTGAATATTTTATATTCATGAAAATGTTTAAAAAATGGAGCCAAAGCACTCTGGGCTTCTCTCACATGGACATTATGCAGTGGTGAATATGATGAATCTGACATTAATTCAGTTCATTTCTTTAATTCTGCTTATTTAACATTCTTTGTATTTGTATATTTTGTGTATATATTAGTGACCTGTTTTAATTATAGAGATGGGCTCATTTGAATTCCTGTGAATGATAAGACAGTGCTATCCATAACTGCAATGCATTTTTGTGTAACAATCAAATTTAATAAGTCTCGGATACATTATCTGCTATTTGCACTCAGTTTCATCACGTCAAGATCTTTCCCTTTATCTTGTAATTTAGGTGTAGTAATTTTGTGGTCTTATTATCATGTTATTATAGAATTTAACAGAGGACTATGTGGTGGAATTCAGATATCTGATCTGATTCATCATCATCATCGCCGGAGTCCAGGAACTCCCTCAACTACACTATTATTTTGTTGAGAATCTTATATTTAAAAACCTTCTATACTATTCCTTCTTGAATTATCTCCCAGAATGGGGCCCATATTTTTTTTCATAAGTTTCCTGCTGTTTATTTTTAATATAGCAGATCTGTTCCAATTTGGAAATGACTACCATCAAATTGACCCATGTTTTGTATGCCGATGGAGTGCTGTTTTTCCATATAAGTAAAATACATTTTTTTAGCAACAATAGATGCCATGGTGAGAAACCTGATTTGATTGGCATCTAAGTCACCATTTAGGGGGAATTTCCCCAGAATAGTTATCATAGGGTTTAAAATCATTGTTTTCTTGAATACTTTTGTTAACACCTTGACTATTTTGCTCCAGAAGCCTGATAAGTAAGGGCAAGAGTGGATTAAATGTATCAGGGTTCCTGCCGTGTGGGTACATCTGGGACATCTATCTGTGATTGTGTTATTGAACTGGTATAATTTGGAGTATAATATGTTTGATGAGTTGGATTCATTTGTATCTGTTGTAGTGTAGTTGACTGAACATTTACCATATAAGTATTTATAAGTTGTTGCCATATTTCCTCTGTTATATTAATCTCTAGATTAGTTTCCCACTTTCTCTTTAACTCATTAATATTATCTTTTTTTCTCATAATTAATTGATAGATCTCTGATAGCAATTTCTTACCGTACTTATTATCCTATAACATCTTAATTAATGTTGGAGGTTCTACTATTTTGAGTAACAATTTATTTTTAGTCAGATAACTTTTAATCTGTATATATTGAAATTCTTGTGTGTTAGGTAAATCATATTGTTCCTGTATTACAGTGTATGGTTTTATGGAGTTTACCTGAAAAAGCTTATCACACTGTGTAATGCCTTTATCCTGCCATATCTTGAAATTATTACATATTGTAGAAGGTGGGAAGTTATCATTTTTTTAAATGTGTGTATATTTTATGAAGCAGCCTTTCTCCCCTATTAAAACCATAGTTTTGTTCCAGCAATCATAGGTAGTATCTGTAGTTATGCAGTAAAGTTTATTTTTCTTATGCTGAGATTCTGCAGAAAATAAGAAATTCATTAATCTGGAATATGGTTGTGCATTTTTTTCTATTACGGTAGATGTTAATATCTCTTTATCACCTTCCATCCACTTCCATACATGTGCAATTTGAACATATAAGTAATATGTATAGAAGTCTGGAAGTCCCTGGCCTCCTTTCTCTTTTGGGTGAGTCAGAGTATTCCATGCAATTCTAGCATTAGCATGTTTCCATAAGAAGTTTCTTATATAAGTTTTTAATACTGAGAAAAATGTCTGTAGTATTGAGATGGCCAGGATCTGAAATAGAAACAGGACTCTAGGCAGTATCTGCATCTTTATAATGTTTATTCTACTTATTAAAGTTAGTAGCAATGAGTTCCATCTTTTTAGATCTTTTTGAATATTTTCTAATAACTCAATAAAGTTTGCCTTATATAAATCGGTGATGTTTGAAGTGATATTGATGCCTAAATAGTGTATCTGTGTGGTCATCTGTATCATATGATACTGTAATGGAACATTAACTTTGAGGTTTGTATTTAGTTTTAATAGTATGGATCTGTTCCAATTTATTTTATATCCAGAGACCCCATCAAACACTTCTGCTACTTTTATGAATTCCTTTATTGAGTTTTCAGGTTGAGTCAAATACAACAATGCATCATCTGCATATAGTCCTAATTTTTGTATACTATTATTTATATTTATTCCTGAGATTTTCTCAGCCTCCCTTATGGCCATTGTAAATGGCTCCATAATTGTTGCAAATATTAAGGGAGATAGTGGGCAACCTTGTCTTGTACCTCTATATATTCTGAATTGTTTAGATTATTGGTCCTTATATAGGCATTTGGGGAGTCATACAATAGCCTGATCATCCGTTGAGCTGTGCACCGAACTCCATATTTTATATTGTTGTGAATATATAAGGCAATTCTATCCAACTGAATGCCCTTTTGGCATCTATTGCCATTAATACAGTGTCTGTTGATTTGTTTAAGGCATTTACGTTTATAGTACGTCTTATGTTTTTGGTAAGGGCTTGCCCCTTTATAAATCCATATTGATCTTGATTTATGGAGGCAGTATAGTGCAGAGGTTTAGGGCTCTGAGCTGCAAACCTGGAGACCTGGGTTTGAATCCCACAGCCACCACTTGTATACTGTGTGACCCTGAGCAAGTCACTTAACTTCCTTGTGCTCCCAGGTCACATGTGGAAACAAGCTTCGGCTTAGTGTGCCTTTCCTGGTTAAAAAATTTCCCCTTTCCCTTGTGATGGTAGGTAATATTGATTCCAGTCTGTTTGCTATCATTTTTGTAAAGAATCTGTAATCAGTATTAAGAAGTGAAATGGGGTGGTAGGATGCACAGCTCAGAGGATCTTTCCCCTTTTTAAGAAATACTTGAATAATAGCTTGTTTAAAGGTTTCAGGAGTTTTTTTGTAATTTGTTAAATGAACTGAATAGTTTTTCTAAAGTGGTTATTATCTGGGATTCAAATTTTTTATAGAAGTCCACCTCGATTCCATCTGGGCCAGGGGCTTTGCCAGTGGGAAGATCTTAAATTGCCTTTGCAATTTCTTCCTGCATGATTTGTTGATCTAATTTTATAAGTGTGTCTTCATTTATTGCCTTTATTTTTAAAACTTCAAGAAATCTCAATGGTCCCTGCGTATCCTTACCTTTTTTTGAAATGTAAAGGTCTTGATAATATTAGATGAAGCATGCATCAATTTCTGCTGGTGTACTGAATTCCTTGCGATCATGATTTTTGATCTTTCATATAGTCTGAGCTTTCTGTTCTTTTTTTAGTCTTCCATGTGAGTAATTTAAGTGGTTTATCAGTAGTGATATAATAATTTGAACTGCTATTATGTATTTGCCTTCCTGCTAAGTCGGTTGTTAGCTGATTATATTGTTCTCTTTTCTTAATTAATCTATTAATAAATATTATTGTCCATTGAGGTGCTGTGAAGTGCTAATAGATGTTGACTTTATTTTTCTAATTATTTTAATGTTCTTTCTCTGCCTTTTTTTCAGCTGCTTCTATACTGATTATAATCCCTTTTATGTAGAGTTTAAAGGCTTCCCGTATATTTATTATAGAAGTATCCTAAAATATTCTTGACAGGCTTTAATTATTTTTTCATGTATGTTAGGTTTAAATATTATAGCTTGATTTAAATGTCAAAATTTAAATGAGTCCTTTACTTGAGTTATTTGAATAGTCAATGTACATGGAGAATGATCAGACAATGTAATTCCTAAATATTCCACATCTATAATGGCATGGATTGGTGCTTCTGAGACTAAATACAAATCAGTTCTAGGATAGCTGTGATGCACCATTGCAAAAAAAAGAATAGATCTTCTTATCTCTATAACGTGACCTCCATGGGTCAGTTGAGCCCAAATCCTGTGCAAACACATTAATTACTTTTCTGGCTGAGTTATCTGCTTTGTCTAATCCTGTTGTTATATCTGTTTGTTGCATAATAAGATTAAAATCACCCCCGATAATGTATGGAGTGTCAAAAGTTGATAGATTAAGAAAAAAGTCTGCAAATAATTTAGGATCATTGACATTAGGAGCAGATAGTGTTGTACATGTAAATTTCATGTTATACAGTTGTATTTGATTAATAACATATCACTCTTGTTTTTCAATAAGATGTTTACTAATAGTTGGTAAAGTTCCTTTCTTATTCAGTGCTATCAGTGTTCCCCTCGAATTCCTGGAAAAATCTGATGTTAGGGCAGGGCCCCACCAGTTCACAAACCATTTCACTGGGAGTCAAATTAGTCTCTCGTAGCATTATCAAATTTGCTTTTCTTTTCTCAAGATAATTTATGACTTTCACAGTCTTCATGCAGTTCTGCAGCCCTTTTACATTCCAGGTTGCAATTTTAAAGTGACTACCCTTATGTGTTTTATCTATCATAGACCATTGTATTTCCTCTTTATTTTTCACAAGTCGTATTTTGCTCACTATTTTTTTCCCCTGGACCCCTTTGCCAAATTGCCCAATGTTTATCATAAAAAACTGATATTTCATATTTAAGAATATTGCATCTCTGTGTAAAGTTACAATACTTTTTTTGTTCTGCCCCTACCTCATCCTTACCCTATTTCTTACATGTAAAGATAAAAGGTTAGAAATCAGAACAAACAGGTGATCCCTAACTCCCAGGTGGTCTAGCCACTCCTCCCCAATCTGAGATGGTTGGGTAACAATCTCCATACACAGCTATAGACACCAAGATTGATGCACATCTACTATAAATATTTTAAGGCTGAGAGAGTTGGTTACAGTGGATTATCCCACCAACATCTCTATTAACTAGAATTACAGTATCTGAAATACGCTTCAGCCATTTACTATCCTTATTATTGGACTATGCTTCTGCCATACATCTCTTGAAACTGTTGACCTTTTTATAAGTGCTGAGAGAGCCTTTAATATCATTTAATACTTGTAACATTTCTGTTTTCAGATTGGCTACAGCAGTTACTGCCAATCTTTGGGGGTTATTATCTGCTGTTTCTTGGGGATTCATTGGTGCTGCATTTTTTTACTATGGCTGTAATTCTGAGAGCCTTGTAAGATATTTCATTTGTTTTTTGAGTGACTATCTCTACCCCTTCTTGTGTGTCTTCTAAGGTCATTTCTTCCGTTTCCTTATAAACACTAGTTTCTTTTAGTTTCTACTGAGAGTTTTTTTCTGTATTATTTAAGTCTTCTCTCACCTCTGTCTCTTTTGCAGACATGTCTGAGCTCCATTCTTTACTAGGGTATGTATCAGGTAATGTAACACAGCTACCTGCCTGCTTCGGGACCTTGCCCCTTTTAAAATCAAAATGTGTTGACTGCTCTGGCTGTTTAATTAACATCGGGTTTGAACCCCTTTCTTTGCTATACACTGTGGTCTCTATATTTGCTGGTTCTTTAATTTTAAAATAAGTAGAAATGTTGCCTTTCCCTGGAGTATCGGTTGATATTGGGGATGTCGTCAATGGAGGGAGAAGAATCTGCAGTGCATCCATAAAGTCTCTTAAGGCAGGCTTGGTGAGTGTAACTTTTTTTGCTGCCGAGTTGCCTGTGTTGTTTTTTGTTCTTTTGCCTTCTTTCTGTCACTGAAAAGATCATCCAATAGTTCTTTAGCCTTCTGAACCACCTTTGATACACCTTGTTTTAACAAGGAATTATAGAGACAAAAAAATAGAGAGCGAGAGAGAGGAAAGAACACTTTATCTGAAGTGCTGTGCTTCACTATTGGCATTTAACCTGAATGTGGTTGCTTTTTGATTCCATTTTCTTCCACTGTTCTTTCTGAGGTGCTTCAGCCTGGTGCTGTGGCATGTCCTTCACCTGGCCATCTTGGATTTCTCCAAGTATGACATAGAGACATTCCTCACATGTGCTCCCCCCAAGGCATAAACTTATTGACCTCTTTTTACAAAGTAAAATTTAACTTGCACCAAAGAGGACTGCACTTGATTATTTACTAGTCCTTTTATTATTAAATTATAAAAGTGTCTAATAGGAGAATTGAAGCAAACATATTCAGAAAACTAGAGGGAAGTTAGGAATGAAATCTGCTGATTAACACTTAACAGACACTTCCATATTGATGTACAGAATGTAGTATAATCAGGAATCCTGCTTTTGCTTAATAATATAAATGAATGATGTATTAGCATGTATCATTTTTATTAAGTTGTAAATGATGTGATTTTTTTCCTTTTTTATATTGTTTTAATCTAATGAATATTTTCTATGTATCTTTACCTTTTAAACTTTTTAACATGTTTGTAATGGTTTGTAACAAAATGAACAGTAAACCAATACTATTACTGATACTGATACTAGTAAGGTGTTAGTAATATATGAGAATTGTCCACTCACTGATATTGCTGCATTGAGTGGTTATATTTCTTAATGATATAATTTGAGCAGTATTTGTTAGTCACCTTTTTTTTTCTGCAAAAATATTTGTCTGGCAAAAATATCAAGATAAAGTTTTTTTCATTTTCTTTCACTCCTGAAACAAGATACATGATTTTGACGTTTTTAAAAGTTTACAATAATGTCCACCATGAAAAAATTAAATATCTTTATTTATTGAAAATTAATAAGTGGGAAAGGCACACTGAGCCAAAGTTCATTTCTAGGTGTGACCCAAGGGTAATGGGAGTAGGTAGAACAAGTACATTCAAAGTAAAGTACAGTAAATGTAAAAAGAAAACAGCATGCCAAATTACCAAGGTTATTTAACAGCAGTAATCACACTATAGCAAAAGGAATTAGAGTCAATAAGATATTTTACATAATTAAGCAAACTAACAATAAATAAAATAATTAGACAGAAGGGGGAAATACTGGACATACAATAAAATGACTAATAAGTATAGGCAAAAACAGGGGAAGGGAAGGGAAGGGGAAATAGGAATAACACATACTGTATCTTATAATAACATAATATCAATATATCATATCATATAACATAATATAGAAACATAGAACTTGTCAGCAGAAAAGGACCGCTTGGACCATCCAGTCTGCCCAGACATTCCCTGCCTAATCTGTCTTCACCGATCCAAACTGGTCTCCAACAAACCTCCCCTTCCCCTTCCTATTTACTAATATACACCTATGTCTATCACACACATGCTTGTATCCTCCTACTGTTTTTGCCTCTATCACTTTCACTGGTAGTCTGTTCCAGGCATCTACCACTCATTCAGTGAAGTGATATTTCCTGACATCCTTCTTAAATTTCTCCCCCTCCAGCTTCATTGCATGCCCCCTAGTCCTGGTGCTCTTTCTCATTTGAAAGAGATGCCCCTTTTGCACCTTGTTCACCCGTGTGAGGTACTTGTAGGTCTCTATCATGTCACCTCATGCGCTCCTCTCTTCCATGGTGCACATGTTAAGATCCCTCAGTCTCTCCTCATAGGGCTTCTCATTCAACCCTTGCACCATTTTAGTTGCTCTCCTTTTGACTGCCTTCACCCTGTCTACATTCTTTCTGAAGTGGAGGTGCAACCTCCAAAACTGGACACTTTCTTAACATACTAACATACTAGACATCAGCAGAGTAGGACTGTTGGTCTATCAAGTCTGCTCATGCTTCAGCACCCTGATTGGGTACCATAGCCCTCTATCTGTCTTCTTCCACTGTTACTCCATCCCCAGTACTCCAGGTGGTATCTGACCAGCGAGAGATACAGTGGCGACATTACCTCTGTAGGAATATGACAATTTAGTATAATGAAAAACATTGCAAAGTGCTGGCAGGAGAAGGCAAAGGGTTAATGAGAATATTTTTTGTTCTACAGCTTTCTGCTTTTCTGTGCTAATGTCCTTGCTATTGCAAAAATAGAGCTGGCAGCTAGTACACTGTGTACAGCTTGTACAAAATGTTGAACATAGACAAAATTAGAGATAGCAAGAGCTATGTGTATATACCTGTCTTTGAGGTTCCCATAGCTAAACTGTCCTTAAGTTTAAAAAAATTAAAATTCCTTCTTGCTTGCAAGGACCATTACATGATTATGATCAGTAACAGTATGCATGAAGCAAGATAGGTACTAGATGAGTTACTAAATGATGGTGACTTGGACTTGGTTCTCTCCTACACATGGCTAGAACTTGTATTTGTAATATTTCAAGCTGTCTTTAATTTTTTTTGTTACGAATATAATTCTTTGCTGCTTGCAACAAGTTTGAGCACAATATAGCCAGCAGTTACACTTTTTACACACTATGCAACAGACCATAATGTTATTGTAAGCCAGCCATGCCAGCAAGTGAAGGATATAAATAATATTTAACAAAGAAATTTTATATTTCCTGTGCTGCTTATGGACTGATTGGCAAAACTGTATCAGGCCATTGGACCATTTGCAGCACACACAAGGTCATATTTGGATGGTAATGTATGTGCTTTGCACACATCAAGCAGGAGACTGTAGGAATATGACAATTTGATATAATGAAAAACATTGTAAAGTGCTGGCAGGATAAGGCAAAAGGCTTAATGAGAATATTTTTTTATTGTAAGGCTTTCTGCTTTTCTGTGCTAGTGTCCATGCTATTGCAAAAATCCAGCTGGTAGGTAGTACACTGTGTGCAGCTTGTACGAAATGCTGAACATAAACAAAATTTGAGATAGTAAGGACTATGTGTGTAAAACATGCAGTTTCAAACTGGAAAAACACAGTAATGTACCCAGCGAAAGATTACCTTATATGGACATATGCTGAGTTCTGTAAAGATAACAGCTAATGGAAAGTATATACAACATGAATTGTGGGAGGCAGGGGGGGGTGAGAAACTATGAATCCCAAGATGAAGTGCTGAGGCCTTCATGGTGCCTGCTTAGTTTGTCCTCCAAAGGGAAAGAGACTGATCATTACTGGTACCTTGTAAGTGGGACTGCCAGGGCTAATGCAGTACATTGTGTTACTTCAATAAACCTTGCTTTGTGGCACGCAGTTCCTCATTTCCAGTGTAGTCATTGGCTCAAATACCTAATGCCTCTCTCATTCTGCTGGAGATTCTCCTCTCTATGCATCCCAGCATCCCACTAGTCCTCCCTCACTGCATCATCACACTGCCCTGCCACTTTGAGGTCATCAGTTATGATAACCCCTAGGTCCCTTTCTTGCTTAGTGATTGTCAGTACCTCCCTCCCATCCTATGCTCGGTTCCTGGGTTCCTATGCCCTAGGTGCATGGTTTTGCATTTTCTGGCATTGAATCCTGACTGCCATGCCCTTGACCACTCCGGGTTTCCCAAGATCCCTGTGCATTCTCTCCACCCCTCCTGTGTGTCTATCCAATTGGATTTTGGTATAATCTGCAAAAAGTCATACCTTTCCTTCCAGTTCCTCAGCCATGCCATTTATGAAGACATTGAAGAGGACCAATCCCATGACTGAACCCTGTGGCACCCCACTGGTCACTCCTCCATCATTTGAGTGAGTGCCATTTATCACCAACCTCTATATCCTACCTGTTCTAACCCAATTCATCTGTTTGGATCCCACCCCTAAGCTGCTCAGCTTCTTTATCAACCTCCTGTGTTACACAGTGTCAAAGGCTTTGCTGAAGTCCAGATAGTCCATGTCCACTGCCTTTCCCTTTGTCTATTTCCCTGGTCACCCAGCCAAAGACATCCATGCTGCCTGTGGTATTGTAACCCATTTGATCCAAGATACTCTTCCTGTTTTTCATTTAGCAGGGTTTCCATTCATTATCCCACCACTGAAGTAAGACTGAGCAGCCCACAGTTGCTAGCCTCCTTCCTGCTGCCACTCTTATGTAGACATACCATGCCAGTTCTTCTTCAGTCCTTCAAAACCATGCCTGTTTCCAGTGAGCTGTTGAACAAGGCTATCAGTAGAGCAGCACTGGTTTCCTTCTAGGTTGCATGTTGGGGCTTTTCTGTCCCATGCATTGGAGGAAGGATTTGATAGAAGAAAGCAAAAGAAAGGATTGACTCTTTGGTGAATGAAGATGAATAATGAATTGAATGCAAGACAGATATTGGTTTATAGCAGTATAACTCAACTTCTTCATAAAATGACAGTAGACGGCAAAAGCAAGCACTATTTTTGTGTAAGAAGGTGTTGTAGGCTCATCTTGCAAAGTACAGAAAGTGGAGAATTGTTTCCAGGTGGTCAAATACTGTATGTGTGTTGCATGGATGGTGCCAATGAAGACAAAATGCAGTCATTTGCTTGTTGAATATAGAATGCTATTTTTTATTGTGGTATGGAAGGGAGGAGGATGAGTCATTTATAAATTGGCTGCCAGCAGTAGGTTTTGAAAAGTCTGGAATTTGAAACAAGATAAAGTATCAGCTGCTAAATGGGCATCTCTTGGGATGTATATAAAATGATCATCTTCAAAATGATAAATCAAAGAAGTCCAGGTTATGTGTCTCAGAAATGACAATATAGATGGACAAGTTAATCTGCCTTTATTAACAATATGGACAGCAGCTTGATTGTCAGAATAGAATGTGACTGTCAAACAAGTGCCATTGTTGGCCTGAGATAATTGTAGCATTAGTAATAATATACAGTCCAAACAAAGCTGAAGTCAAAGATGAATGAGGAAGCAAGCTGAATTCCTGAAGCCATGATGCTAAAAACCATTCAGTTCCAAATATGGCTGCCAAATTGTGTGGTTGTAAGGAGTCTGTGAAGTTCTGAGGTGACCCAATGAGTGACTCATTATTGTAAAATTTGGAAAGGCCATTCTGTTGGTCAAGGAAGGATGAAATTGACTAACTCACCTTTGGTGGAAGGGAAAATGAGAATTTGTTGTTCTAGGCTGGTAACTGCCATGATGAGTTGAAGAAGATAAGTGATGAAAAATCTGCCTTGAAGTATAACTCCAATTACAAAATACCGTGTTTCATCAAACTGTAGCAGCAGCTTCTATTAGATACACGTGTTTTCAGATGTGACTACTATTCAAGTGTGGCTTCAATTTTGGGGCGGCTTCTATTAAGAATCATTCAGCGGAGCGAGTCTGCCAGTGGTAATTTAATCAGCTTTGTTAGCCGATTACTTGCCTGCATAATTAGAACATGCCTTCCTGCTGCCAGCTGCTGTAGGCAGTGTCAGTTACTGTGCTGCTTGAACTCTGGTGGGGCAGACACGGGTCTGTGATCAGTTTGGAGAAGGATTTTCTTCTAGACAACAACAGTGGATCTGACCCTAATGCAGAGCTGTACAGCCAAGACGATCTCAAATGAGTTACATCGAGGAATTGCTGCAGACTGCCCATTGTTTTCTTTGTTTTTTTTTTATTTTATTTACATAAAAGTTTGGTAACCAGGAGAGACACACTGAGCTAAAGCTCATTTCTAGGTGTGACCCGGGTGAAAGTGGAGGAGGGTGTAATTATGAAGACAGGTTACAATTTAAATAAAACACACAAGTAAAAAAAAACACAATGTGCCTTGAATGTACAATTATGAGAGCAGTAAGGATTGGAATAATGCATAGGTATTTCCACAGCAAATTTGGTATAGGTAAAAACTATAAGAAGCAGCAAAGATAAGCAGGAAAGAAGAGTTGTTGCCAAGCTTCAATAAAGGCTAAAAATATTTAAAGTGGTTTCCTTTTGATTACTGGTGAAAAGATAACATATATTGCATATCACTGAATAACAGCTGTATCTCACTGAGTTTTAGACATGCTGTAGCTACAGAATGAGGCAGCTGCTATTAGGATAACTGGATTTATGTATGGCTTTTATTTGGGGGTGGCTTCTGTGAAAAGGTGGCTGCAATTTGGTGTAATATCATAGCTAAAAAGAAAGAGAAGCTCTCTTTTTGTACATACTTGTTTCTATCTTGAAGGATTAAAGGAGATGTAGAACAGCTTGTTCTGGGGTAGTTTTTCTTCCATTTGAATGGGACTGAGAGTGGTCCTTAAAATTCGATTTAATTTGATGGTCTATCTTTTCAGGAGAAAGGGACGTGCCTAAGAAGGTAAACAGATTAGACAGGATTGACAGATTTGCTAATAGTGTAGTTGAATAGTCTGCTGTAAGACCAGCGAGTTATCGAGAAGATGGACAATGAAAAATGTTCAGTAGTATCAAATATTTCATTTCTGATAATAGACTGAACAGTTTGGGGCTGCTCCTACAACCAAACATTTGACATACATTTAAGTAATAGAGTTCTTTTAATGAGACACCTTATAAATGTTATAGGGAAGGGTGGATAAGGAAACGTTTATAAAGAATGAGTGGCTCAAGGGGCAGGCCACGGGGGGCGGGGATTAGGGGATTCTGAGAGTACAAATGCAAGAGATACACTTCAAACAACATGAAGTCTTGCTATATTATGACATATGCAGTATAACCCCAGGTTAGAACTGCTCCGGAGGTGAAAGAGTTAACTTTCCATGCAGGGCATGGAATCTTGAGCGCGAGCTCGGTTGAACACTCTGTCTGTTGTAGCTCAAACTTAAACTGTCAGATTCTTTACTCCACCTCACCAAACAGTCGCTCTGGAGATTCCTCCTGCTACTCAGTTCGTTTGTCGGTTTTAAAGTGTAATTCTCGGTTTATTTTACGAAATTTAACCACAATCGTCAGTTCAAGCTCTGTCTGTGGTATTGTAAGTAATAGATAGGCTTTTGTTTATTTTCTTCTGTGTGGAACTTGTAAACGTCTTTTCGGTTCGATTTGAACCGATCAGATTGGGTTTAAAATGACTTTCTAGTCCTTTAGAGTGCGGTTCCCGGTTCTTATCGGTTCTAAAAAAACGGATTTTATTACGTGTTTTTCCATGACCCGTGACACGGTTGGGAACCGATAAGAGAGTCTTGCTTGGCGGATTGACATTAACAGGCAAGTTTTGGTTAGGCTGGCACTATGTCTGAGAAACCCAAAAGAAAACCGGACCCACTGGGTTTCAGCACTGTGGCCTCTGTGGGGAAGCCTTTGCTAAGGCTGACCCACATACCACTTGTGTATATTGTCTGGGGTTTGACCACCTCAATGCAGACTGCCAGATTTGTAAGAATTTTCCTGCTGCCACCGTGGAAAAGAGAGTTGGTAGGCTCAGGGAAAGGGAGGCCAAAAAGTCCGCTGACCCGGATGGCCAGCCCGGTTCGGTTCCAACCGAACCTGAGGGAGTGCCCTCTGACCAGGGCGAGACTTCCTCGGGCAAATGAAGAGCCAGCTCTGAGGAGCCAGTTCCAACTAAAAGGACTAGAAGATCAGCTAGTTTGGGGCCAAAAGTTCTTTCTCCAACTGCTGAGGAAATAGCCAAAGCTATTCAAATTGTCCAGTCTCTCTCCCCAGTTCCGTCCGAACCGACACCATCAGGGAAGCGCTCGGTTCGGACGGTTCCCCTGGTTCAAGATTATGATTTTGAGGATTTTTATGAACCGGAGGAAGGGGAGGAGGGGTATGAGGAGAGTGAGTGTGATTTGAAAGTCTGGATGTGCCCATTGAACCGGACATCTCTCCAGACAGACCCTCAGGAGTGTCCCCTCCCAGGCTGTCTGAGTCCCCTTCTCATTTTTTGTTTTACAAGAAAGTTGCTGAGACTCTGCAACTCCCTGTTGAGAAAGCTGTTGATGATCAAGAAGAGCCTGATTTTGTGGAAATGATGGATATTCCAGAGTCTAGGAGACTGTCTATTCCCTTGCACAAATCTTTTAGGAAACAGACAGTAAAAATTCTGAAAACTCCTCATTCTATCCTCCCTGTGGATAAAAGGATGGACAAGAGGTATGCTTTATCAGGCTCTGATATGGAGTTCCTGTCCCAGCAGTGCAGCCATGTGGGGGTAGTGCAGGCTGCAGCATGTGACAAGGCTAATATTCCTCTAGCCTCTCACCCTCCTGAAAAGGATTCCAGAAGGATGGATGCCATGGCAAAGAAACAGTACATGGCAGCATCTTTGGGACTCAGACAGGCAAATTATATGGCTTATGCAGCTAGGTACCAGAAATCCAGGTGGGATACCATCCTGGCCCTAGCAAAACAGGCCCCTGACCAGCTTGCCAGGGAGCTGGAGCAGGTGGCTATGGATGGTATTGAGGCATCCAAGGTGCAATTTCATGCTGCAGTAGACTCTAATGATGTTTCATCAAGAGTCATGGCTACATCTGTGTCTCTTCTCAGAATGGCCTGGCTCAGATGTACTGCCCTGTCACAGGATACCCAGTCTAAGGCTATGGATTTTCCTGTTGTGGGAAATTCTCTGTTTGGGGAGCAGACAGATAATTATATGAAGAAAATGGATGAGTATAGGACCACCTATAGGAGTGCACAGGCCAAAGAAAGGCAAGTCACTCCTCAAAGGCAGCATGTCAGGGGCAGGGGCAGGCCTTTTCATAGGCCTTTTTACCAAGCCCAGGCCTCCTCTTCTGCTAATGCCCAGAGGGGGTTCTTTAGAGGAAGGGGCAGAAGGGGTTCTAGTAAGCCTGCTTCTACCCCTCAACCCAAAGCCCCTGCAAAACAGGCTCCCTGATGGGGTGGCCAGGGCCGATTCTCCACTACGGTAGAGGGCAGGCTGGCTTACTTTGTCCAGGACTGGAAGCCTTTAACATCAGACAAGTGGGTCCTGGAAGTAGTAAGCCAGGGACTGGTTCTCAGCTTCAAAAATTTCTGAAGATGAGAGCCAGGTCTTTCCACCTGCAAACCCATCAGAGGCACTTGCCCTGGAAGCAGAAGTTTCTTCCCTCCTGGCTCTCAGAGCTGTGGAAAGGTTCCACCCATACACCAGGGCAAAGGTTGTACTCCAGGTACTTCCTTACCCCAAAAGACAGAAGAATGGCAGCCCATCCTGGATCTCAGGTATCTAAACAAGCACCTTTTAAAACCAAAGTTCAAAATGGTGACCCTGGGGATTATTTTACCCGCTCTAAGGCCAGGGGACTGGCTAGCCTCCCTGGACCTCAAGGATGCCTACTTCCATGTTCTTATCAGAAGCTCCCATCGAAAGTACCTCAGATTCAAACTGCCCTCAGGCCATTACCAGTTCAGAGCAATGCCCTTCGGCCTCACCTCAGCCCCGAGGGTGTTCACAAAATGCCTGGCAGTAGCAGTTGCTCATTTAAGAAGGCAAAAGATTGCCATCTTTCCTTATCTGGATGACTGGCTCATTGTAGGCCAGTCTCCAGAACAGGTCAAACTACACTTACAAGTAACCCAGCAACTACTTACATCTCTAGGTTTCCTTCTCAATCTTCCAAAGTCAGTTCTGGAGCCTGTCCAGCTTCTCACCTTCATAGGTGCAGAACTGAACAAAAGAAGCCAGAGCCTTCCTTCCTCTGGAAAGAGCAAGGACCCTGGTGTCTCTGGCCTCTTCTTTCACCCTGCAGGTCTCTCGACCAGCAAGGCATTTTCTACAGCTCCTGGGGCACATGGCTGCTTCTACAGCAGTAGTGCAGGGAGCGAGATTTCAGATGAGGGACATTCAGTTCCATTTGAGAGCCTTTTGGTCTCGAAGGACAGATCCCCTAACCAAATTGATTCCAGTGACTCGAACCCTGATCCAGGCCCTTCAGTGGTGGCAGGATCAGAACAATCTGAGACAGGGGGTTCCCTTCACTCCCCAGTCTCAATCCTTGACCCTTCCTACAGATGCATCCTTCTTGGGGAGCTCACATGGGCGACCTTTCCACCCAGGGGCTGTGGTCCCCTCAGGAATCTCTGCTCCACATCAATTTTCTGGAACTCAGAGCAGTTTTTCTAGCACTCCAGGTTTTTCCACATCTGTCCAGAACAAGGTTGTTCAGGTCAGAACAGACAATACCACTACAATGTGGTACATCAACAAGCAAGGGGGCACTCGGTCTACGGCCTTGTGCACCGAAGCAATGAAATTGTGGTCTCTGGCTTATTCTCTGAACACCTCCCTTACGGCAGTTCACCTCCCAGGCAAGGACAATGTCCTAGCGGATGCTCTTAGCAGGATTTCCCAGGGCCGTCACAAATGGGCACTGGACCCCCTTGTACTGGAGGTAGTATTTGCCAGATGGGGCACCCCGCAAATAGATCTCTTTGCAGCCCCGGACAATCACCAACTTCCACTTTTTTGCTGCAGGCCCCCAGTGTTGGGCTCAGTCCCTCTGGATGCCTTTCTCCTCAGTTGGGAAGGGAAGTTTCTCTATGCTTTCCCCCCTTCCTCCTTCTTTTCAAAGTGCTAGTCAGAATCAGATCTCAATCCTGCAAGATGATCCTGATTGCTCAAGATTGGGCCAGGCAGCCCTTGTACCCACTCCTCATGTCCTTAGCAGTCCACCCTCCCCTTTGTCTTCCCAGGAATCACAACCTGTTAACCTATGTCCAGGGGAGAGTTTGGTATCTGAACCTCAAATCTCTCAGTCTCAAGGCATGGCTCTTGAAGAGTTAGAGTTTGCTGACCTACACCTTTCCCAAGGTGTATTGGATATATTGAAGGCCTCTAGGAAGCCTTCCACCAGGGCTACCTATAATTCAAAATGGAAGAGATTTTACATATGGTGTGCTGGTAAACATATTTCCCCAGAATCTGCTGGCATGCCCACGATCCTGGATTATTTGGTGCATTTGAATTCCTTGGAGCTGAGACCAGCTACCCTAAAAGTGCACTTGGCAGCTGTGACTGTCTTCTTATCAGCAGGTAAGCCCTCTTCTTTATCAGCTCACCCTGTGTTCTCTAAGTTTTTTAAAGGGTTGCTTCACACCATCCCCCATTCAGGGACCCTGCCCCTGCTTGGGATCTTAATATTTGCATCGCTCAGCTTATGCAACCCCCTTTTGAGCCATTGTCTTCAGCAGAGCTTAAGTACTTGACTTGGAAAACTGTGTTTCTGGTAGCCATCACCTCTGCCAGGCGCATAAGTGAGCTACAAGCTTTGTCAGTGGAGCCTGATTTTATCTCCTTTCATAGAGATAAGGTGGTCCTCAGGACTAACAGGAAGTTTTTGCCTAAGGTGGTTTCAGAATTTCACCTTAATCAATCCATGTCTCTTCCTGTGTACTTCACTGACCATTCCACCTCTGGTGAGAGGAGATTGCACAGTTTAGATGTCAAAAGAGCCCTTAGTTACTATATAGAATGTACCAAGGGCCACAGGTTCGAATCCCTCCAATTGTTCCTCACTTATGGTGAGGTTGGTAAAGGGAAACCTGCCACTAAAAGATCCATTGCCAGGTGGATTGTCTCTTGTATCCAATTCTGCTACGAAAAACTGGGTAAGGTTCCTCCCTCAGGCTTGAGGGCTCACTCTACCGGAGGTACAGCTGCGTCTCTGGCTGCTGCCAGGGACATCCCATCCTAGAGATATGTCAAGCAGCTACCTGAAAACAGTTCACACTTTTACTAAGCATTACTCCTGGATATCCAGGCTAGAAGTGATGCTCGATTTGGCCAGCTGTGCTTCAGAGCCTATTTCCCAAGTAGGTTCTGTCCCTCCTCCATGGAGGTACTGCTGTGTAGTCTGCATATGTCATAATATAGCAAGACTTCATGTTGTTTGAAGAAAAAATTACTCACCTTAGTAATGTTGTTTCTTCTAATGGAGTCTTGCTATATTATGACCTCCCCCCCAGCCTGCCCCTCTCAGAACCTCTATTTTTGGGATGTGGGTGGGCAGTGCAATGTTGGCACTTCATTGATGCCCACTTTATTTTCACCCTTTCTAGGGTGCTTAGGTGTTATGCTTATTTTTTCTTTCTTGAATCCCCCGACTTGAGTCTTTGTTTTGGGATCAAGAACAAAAATGTGTTTTTGTAGTTAGTAGCCAGTGGCTAGTGTAAGTTTACGGCTTCCACACAGAACCTTAGTGAGTTTTTGCTTGTAAAGATCTGACAGTTTAAGTTTGAGCTACAACAGACAGAGTGTTCAACCAAGCTCACGCTCAAGATTCCATGCCCTGCATGGAAAGTTAACTCTTTCACCTCCGGAGCAGTTCTAACCTGGGGTTATACTGCATATGTCATAATATAGCAAGACTCCATTAGAAGAAACAACATTACTAAGGTGAGTAATTTTTTCTTACTGTATATATCCTGTTGACTACACCAAGCTGTAAGAAGTGGCCTAAGGTGGAGCTAGGCCATGGATACTCTGAGAATACAGATGTATGAGACACACTTATATATCCTGTTGATTATGCCAAGCAATAAGAAGAGGCCAAGATGCAGGCAGGCCATGGGGGCTCCGAGAACACAGATGTAAGTGACACACATATATTATTTCAGCTATGCCACCTCCAGGGATTTTGTTCTAATGGATAGGCTCCTTTCTGAAGTAATTGACCTGTAGCCTGGACATGCAACTAATACCCAGTCAGGGGTCCCACAGGGTTCGGTACTCAGTCCAGTGCTGTTTAATATATTTATTTGAGACATAGCGGGTGGAGTAAAAGGTGAGATCTGCCTGTCTGCAGATGACACCAAACTCTGTGAAAGGGTGGACACAGGGGAAGAAGCACAGGCTCTCAAGGAAGATCTAGCCAGGCTTGAGAGGTGGTCGGGTATTTGGCAACTGGGGTTCAATGCCAAGAAGTGCAATGTCATGCACATGGGGGCAAAGAACCCAAAGACTGAATATTGTCTGGGTGTTGTGCAGACTACCAAGTCAGAAGAGAAGAGAGATTCAGGGGTGGTCATCTCAAGTGGTCTGAAACACTCTGTGCATTGCAGGAAAGCTGTAAGTCAAAACTACTACATTATTGGAATGCACAGCCAGAGGAATGACTAGGAGGAAGACAGAGGTCATTCTACCACTGTATAGATCCCTGATGCAGACACACCTGGAGTGCAATGTGCAGTGCTGGTGCCCACACCTAAGAATAGGCATCACTCTTCTGGAAACAGTACAGAGAAGCTCAACTAAAATGATACAAAGTCATTAGGGAAGGATGTACAAAGAGAAACTTAGAGACCTCAACATATACATGCTGGAGGACAAGAAGGAGAGGGGAGACATGACTGAAACATTTAAATACCTCAGTGGAATAAACAAGGTGAAATCTGAGGGTCTCTTCAGCCTTAGCAGTAACAAAACCACTACAGGACACTGTTTCAGGCTTGTGGGAGGATGATTCAAGAGGGGAAATGAGGAGGCATTTTTTTCACTGAGAGGGTGGTAGCTAAGTGGATTGAGTTGCCAGATGAAGTGGTATTCCTAAAGACAGTGGACAGCTTCAAGTGGGGTTGGGACAAAGAAAAGAAGAGGGTTGTAATTAAAAGTGGAAACAGATTTGCCAGATAAAGATTTGTCAGTACCAGCAGGGACATCTGCCAGAACTAGACACATGGTGGATTCCCTGCAGGGGGAGGGCCTCAAACAACTGGTACAACAACCCACAAGAGACAGGGCTATACTAGATCTAGTACTGACTAACAGGGAAAGGATCACAGATCTCCAGGTAGAAGGTCACCTGGGGGCCAGTGACCATCACATGGTATGGTTCAATTTGGCCACTAGATCAAAATCATCCCATTCCAAGGCAAAAATATGGGACTTCAGAGTAGCTGACTTTGTTAAGATGGCCAACAGAGTTAAACTAGCCCTGGTAAAAAGAAATACAGGTGAGGGGGTACAGGCAGAGTGGGCTAGCATTAAAGATTCAGTACTTGAAGCAACATCCCATTGTGTTAGTGAGAAAAGGAAGTGCAAATGAAGAAGGAAACCACTTTGGTTCTCAAACACAGTAGCAGAAAAGGTCAGTGCCAAAAGGCTGGCCTTCAGAAAATATAAGGGAACACAGTAGGATGAAGAAAGGGAGGCATACCAAACTTTCCTAAGGAAAGCAGGGAAGGCAGTAAGGCAGGCAAAGGCCCAAACAGAGGAAACAGTAGCACGAACAGTAAAAGAAGGTGACAAGACTTTCTATAGATACATTAGTGAAAGGAAAAAGTCCAGAGGGGGTATTGCTAAGATCAAAGGGGATAAGGGGGCGTGTGAGGAGGAGGACCATGTAAAAGCATCTATCCTAAATAGATACTTCTGCTCAGTAATTACTGAAGAGAAGGTAGGGCAGGGCCCACAACTCTGCACCATGGACACAGGGGGGAAGGAGGTGTGCACTAGTCCCTTCACAAAAGAAAGGGTCCTACAAGATCTCAATAAGCTCAGCGTGGACAAGGCAATGGGACCTGATGGCATACATCCCAGGATACTAAGGGAGTTAAGGGTGGAACTAGCAGAGCCTTTATCAGAACTGTTTAGTGAGTCTCTGAGCACAGGAGAGGTCCCAGAAGACTGGAGAAGGCTCATGTGATCCCGGCTCCACAAAAAGTGGTAGCAGGGAGGAGGCAGGGAACTACAGACCAGTCGGTCTTCACCTCAGTAGTGGGCAAGATTATGGAGACACTCCTAAGGAAAGGATAGTACAACACCTGGAATCCATAGGAGCACAGGATCCAAGACAGCATGGGTTTACAAAAGGAAGGTCCTGTCAAACTAATCTCATAGATTTCTTTGACTGGGTAACCAGAGTGGTGGACCAAGGAGAGCAGTTGATGTTGCCTACCTTGACATCAGCAAAGCTTTGATACTGTTCACATAGAAAGATTGATTAATATGCTGGGTAGGCTCAGGTGGGTCAGGCGTTGGTCAACTGGGTGCAAACTGGTTGACGGGCAGAAAACAGAGAGCAGTGGTAAACGTATCAGTCAGAAGAGATGCAAGTCACAAGTGGGGTACCTTAGGGATCAGTCCTGGGCTCGGTCCTTTTCAGTATCTTCATCAGTGACATTGCAGATGGACTGAAGGGTAAGGTTTGTCTGTTTGCAGATGACACCAAGATCTGCAACAGAGTAGATGATCCAGATGGGGTGGGCAGAATGAGAAGAGATCTGAATAAACTAGCAAAATGGTCAGAAGAGTGGTAACTGGGGTTTAACGTAAAGAAGTGCAAGATCATGCACATAGGGAAGGGAATCCCTGAAGCCACCTGTAGGCTGGGAGGGGAGTTGCTGGCAGTCACAAGGGAAGAAAGAGACTTGGGCGTCATCATCACTGATGACCTGAAATCATCCAAGCAGACCTCTAAAGCAGTAGGTAAGGCTAGAGGGATGTTGGGGTGTATTAGTAGGGGTATCACAAGTCGGAAGAGGGAAGTCATAATCCCTCTTTACAAGACACTGGTTAGGCCCCATCTGGAGTACTGCATGCAGTACTGGAGGCCACACCTTCTCAAGGACATTAACCAAATTGAGGCAGTCCAGAGAAGGGCAACCAAAATGGTGCAGGGACTGCATCAGAAAACATATGAGGACAGATTAACTGAACTCAATATGTATACCCTAGAGCAAAGGATCGAGAGAGGTGATATGATTGAAACATTCAAACACCTTAAGGGCATTAACAAGGTGAAAGAGTTCTAACATGTTTCAATATAAGAAAAAATAGCAGGACAAGAGGACACAGCATGATATTAGAGGAGGCCGATTAAGGGGTAATGTGAGTAAGTTCTTTCACAGAAAGGGTGGTGGATGGCGGAACGGCCTATCTCAGGAAGTGGTGGATATGAATACAGTGCAGGGCTTCAAAAAGGCGTGGGATAGGCATAAGGGAGCAATACAGATGAGTATGAAT
The DNA here is from genome assembly GCA_016271365.2 of Neoceratodus forsteri. Lineage (NCBI taxonomy): Eukaryota > Metazoa > Chordata > Ceratodontiformes > Ceratodontidae > Neoceratodus > Neoceratodus forsteri. The sequence goes on from CM057449.1 coordinate 966,906,260, forward strand.
AGATAGGCCATTGACAGAGCAAAGGCCTATGGCACATTCATAAGGTAGAAAAAGAAATGGGCAGACTGGATGGGCCTTGTGGTCCTTATCTGCCGTCAACTTCTGTGTTTCTGTGTAACATGGGAGGACTCCTGTCAGGGAGAGGGAAACTTCTAACAGGGACGGGGATTGACTATGGCAAGGCGTCGTGGACATAATTCATAATCTCTGGCTGTATAGTAAAACACACACTATATGGTGAAATACATACATCATATAGTGAAATATATACATTATATAGTGAAATACATACACAGTGTAGTGAACCACATACAGTATCTACTGAAATATATACATTGTATAGTGAAAACATATACTGCATACTGAAATACATATATTATATAGTGGAACACATACAATATATAGTGAAATGCTTACATTGTATAGTGAAATACATACACCATCTACTGAAATCCACATACTGAGTACTGAAAATCCACATACACTATATACTGAAACAAATGTACTATGTACTGAAACATATACACTACCTATTGAGATACATACACTACAGACTGAAATATCCACATAAACTATCTACTGAAACAGATACTCTATAGATTGTAACACATACACTATATATTGAGAAAAAAACTACATACACTGTATACTGAAACAAATACACTATATATTGAAATGCATACACTATATACTGAAACAAATACACTATAAATTGAAACATCTACACTTTATATTGAAATACATACACTATCTATTGAAATAAATACACTATGCACTGAAAAATCTGCATACACTATATAGTGAAACAAATACACTGTATATTGAAATACATACACTATCTATTGAAATGCGTATACTACACACTGAAAAAAGCACATACACTATATACTGAAACAAATACACTATATATTGAAACATCTTCAATTTTATATTGAAATACATACACTATCTGTTGAAATAAATACACTATAACTGAAAATCTGCATACACTATATATACTGAAACAAATACACTACATGGTGAAACACATACACTATGTATTGAAACACATACACTGTAGACTGAAAATTCACATGCTCTATATACTGAAACAAATAAACTATATACTGAAATGGACTATGTTTTGAAACTACTCATCCCCCTGCCCCTTCCCCATGAATGTCCTACAGCTGAACTCATTGCCTGTTGCATTCAGTTAGCTGCTAGCTTGACGAGAGGACGTCTAAAACTGCAGAGCTGATGTAAACAAAACAGGGCTATCTCTTATTCTACTTCTTTATGGGGGTTTTCCTTTTGTTTTGCTTGCACACCTTTGTCAAATTTCAGACCATTGTGATGTGACAAGAAACTTTTAAAACTAATTTAAATGCTGTAGTTTATTCTTTTTAAATAAGTGCTGCCCTCTATTTACTGTCAGACTACACATTTGTAATAGGAAGCTAATACAGGATATTCCTAACACACCTGTATACATAGGGAGCTGCATGCATTTTTCCAAGTTAAAAGTGTTGATTTGTTTTATGTGTAATTAATTACTGTGTAAGTCCACAACTTATCTGAGTTGAATGCTTGGGAAGCACTTCAGGAGCTGTGGAAGTGTAAGCCAAAATCATTGCTAGTTTGTACTCTATGGACTATGTTTTGATTAAGTTTTTATTTTAATGTTTTGTTTAATAAACATTTCTTGGTTAAGAAACAAAAATATATATCTTTGCTGCAATCCCTCAGTATTCAATTCTCATCAGGAGTTTAGTTGACACATGCATATAATTTGCATTGTTTTACTAAATAACTTTACTGTGAATCCTCACTGGAGGCATGCACAGTCTGTTTTGGGGTTTGAGCTCTCAAACTGTGTTTTATTTCTTTTTTTTTCCCATAGAAATTTTTATCTCTTAGTCACCCTGCTACCCCTTGCCCACTGTCATCTCCAGCCCAATCACTTACCATCCACAGGACATATTTGCTTGAGTCCCCCCACTCACATCCCCGTGTTGGGGCCAGGGAGGGAGGGCCATTGACAAGGAGACACATATTCCGATATGAGCAGAGCCTGGTTAGCAGTGCAAAATCATGCGAGGTTGTTGGATCATTTTGCCATTAAGGGTTTCTACCTTTGCATCTCATCCCCTGGCAGCCAAGCATGGAATGATGCAATTGTATATAAAGACACATGCTTGCTTTGTGCCTGCCTGAGCCCTCCCCTTACAACTCCACTGCCCTGCCAGCCCCCTCAGCTAGGTGGATGTTGAAGAGTGGGGTGGCTGACTTCCTCACTGAGAGGAGAGCATTCCCCGAGATGCTCAATCATATCTCCCCCCCAGCTAACCCCTGTGCAACTCAGGTCCACCCCCAAAACTGGGCCACTGGCATGGGAGGCAGTGCAATCACCACCAAGCTGTTAGACCAGCCCACAAGACTGTGCTTTTATAAGTAAATAAAGACAGCATATAGGTAAAAGAAGAAAACAAACCGTATTTTAACTAGTCTGTTATAAACATTTTAAGTCACATCACAATGTTTTGAAATTGGATAAAGGTTTTGCAAGCAAAATATGATAAAACAATACATAAAGAGATAGATAAGATAAACCTTTTATGTTTACCTTCTGCATCTTAGGGGGCATCTGCCAGGATTTTTAGTCAATTAGGGCCCTATTTTCAGAAGGTTAGCGTGCAGAACTAAACATTACACTGTGGGAACAGCATGGTTGGATCGGTGTCATATTCAGTATCACTTGATGCTACCCTGATCATGTGCATGTGCATATATACTACTACGGCCATGCAAATGAGTAATCCTCTCCTGCATACACAGCACAGTGCTGTATAAAAGGTTTCCTTAGTGACCATAAGTACCTCCCTCTACATTTTATACTCATCCTCTAGGCTTCCAGTACCTAGATGCTTGATTTTGCATTCTTTTGGCTTTGAACCTGAACTGCCATGTCCCATAGCACTCTTTAAGTTTCATGTCTCCACTCATTCTCTCCATCTGCACCTATCAACGCTATTACAGATTGTGGTGTCATCTGCAAAAGGCATATCTCCCTTCCAGTTCTTCTGTTATGCCACTTATAAAGACACTGAAGAGGATGTGCCCATTACTGAGCCCTCCGGCACCCTACTGGTCACTCTCTCCTCACTGGAGGGAGTGCCATTTACCACCACCTTCTGTGGCTGTGCGCTATCTCAGGTGCAGCACTTAGGAGCGCACAACACTAATCTGAAAATCGGGGCCCACATACCACTGTAACAGGACTAGCACTGCATTGTGATAATCATGGTTGGTACTATTTTAAAAAGCATTCTTCTGTGCAGTGCTAACCTATTAATGTGGCACTATTTTTTTTTTTTGCACAGGATTACTAATTGCAACCAGGTGCTCATACAACTGGGGGTTACTCTAATGCATATAAGGTGTACAGGTATATTAAATGCTTTCTTGAAGTGTTAACACACTGCGTGGTTAGTGCTAGTTAATGATTCTGGAAATCATGTTTTAACTGCACACACGCAGCCTGCCAGCAACCCCCCCACACACATACACACACAATCAGCTCTGGACACAATAAAAAAACAAGCATTTGTCAATGCTGAATGTTGATTGCGTTGGTCCGTTGAGCTCGCTCACTGGCCCTCTGTCACTCGCTTGTTCTGTTTCTCCCGGTGCTGCAGGCTGCTGTTTTGTACTGAGCTCCTTCCAGCGTTGGCACCCTTTTCTGTCCACAAAGAAATCTGCAGATGGCCTGACAGAGCTCCGTTGAGGTGAGTCACTCCCTCCTCTGACTCCCTCATTCTGTTTCTCCTTGCACTGCAGGCTGGCCTTTTGTACTTGGCTCCTGCCTCTGTTGGTGGCTTTTTCTGCCAACAAAGAAATCTGCAGTAGTCTCAATACAGTTCCGTTGAGGTTGCTCACTCCCCCTCTGTCACTCACTCGTTCCGTGTCTGCCGGCGCTGCAGGCTGGCCTCTTGTATTGGGCTCCTGCCCCTGTTGCCACATTTTTCTGCCCACAAAGGAATCCGCAGCACTCACAATAGAGCTCTGTTGAGCTCACTTACTCCCCCCTCTCTCACTGACTCGTTCTGTTTCTGCCACCGCTGTAGGCTGTCCTTTTGTACTGGGCCCCTGGGTGCATTGCTGCCTTTTTCTGCCCACAAAGAAATCCACAGCAGTCCCAACAGAGCTCTGTTGAGCTCACTCACCCACTTCCTCACTTTCTCACTGGTTCTGTGTCTCCAGTGGTGCAGGCTGTCCTTTGTACAGGGTTCCTGCCTGCATTGGCTGCTTATTCTGCCCACAAATAAATCTGCAGCAGTCCTGATGCAGGTCCGTTGAGCTTGCTCACTCCCCCTCTCTAAGTCACTCATTCCATTTCTGCCTGCGCTGCAGGCTGGCCTTTTGTACTGGGCTCCTGCCTACATTGCTGCTTTTTTCTGCCCACAAAGAAATCCGCAGCTATCCCGACAGAGCTCCATTGAGGTCACTCACTTCCCTTGTCTCACTTGCTCATTCTTTTTCTCCTGGCGCTGTAGGCTGCCCTTTTGTACTAGGCTCCTGCCTCAGTTGGCACCTTTTTCTGGCCACAAAACAATCTGCAGCAGTCCTGACAGAGCTCCGTTGAGCTAGCTCACTCTCCCTCTCTCACTCTCTCATTCCGTTTCTGACAGCGCTGCAGGCTGCCCTTTTGTACTGGGCTCCTGCCGGCTTTGCCACCTTCTTCTGCCCACAAAAAAATCTGCAGCAGTCATGATAGAGCTCCATTGAGCTCGCTCAGTGCCCCCTCTGACCTCGTCTCATTCTGTTTCTCACGCTAATGCAGGCTGTCTTTGTATTTGGCCTCAGTGCATTGCTGCCTTTTCCTGCCCACAAAGAAATCCGCAGCAGTCCCAACAGAGCTCCGTTGATCTCACTCACTCCCCATCCCTCACTCGCTCATTCTGTGTCTCTCGCTGCTGCAGACTGTCCTTTTGTACTGGGCTTCTGCCTGTGTTGGCACCTTTTTTTGCCCACAAAGAAATTCGCAGCTGTCCTGACAGAGTTCTGTTGAGGTCGCTCACCCTGCCTGTCTCATTTGCTCTTCTGTTTCTCCTGGTGTTTCAGGCTGCCAATTTGTAGTTGGCTTCTGCCTCCATTGGCACCTTTTTCTGCCCACAAAGAAATCTGCAGCAGTTCCAACAGAGCACCGTTGAGCTCGTGCACTCCCCCCCTCTCTCACTCACTCATTCCATTTCTGCCGGTGCTGCAGGCTGCCCTTTTGTACTGGGCTCCTGCCTGCATTGCCGCCTTCTTCTGCCCACAAAGAAATCTGCAGCAGTCATGATAGAGCTCCGTTGAGCTTGCTCAGTCCCCCTCTCTCACTCACTCATTCTGTTTCTCACGCTAATGCAGGCTGCCCTTTTGTACTGGGCCCCTGCATGCATTGCTGCCTTTGTCTTCCGACAAAGAAATCCGCAGCAGTCCTAACAGAGCCTGGTGAGCCACCACCCTCCCTCACTCGCTCATTCTGTGTCTCCCACTGCTGCAGACTGCACTCTTGTACTGGGTTCCTACCTGCATTGGCAGCTTTTTTCGCCCACAAAGAGATCTGCAGCAGTCCTGACACAGTGCTGAGGTCGCCACTCCCCCTCTGTCACTGCTGCTCTTTTCTGCAGGCTCTGCAGACTGGCCTTTGTACTGGGCTCCTGTGTGCATTGCTACCTTTTTCTGCCACAAAGAAATCTGCAGCTGTCCCGACACAGCTCCATTCAGCTTGTCTCATTCCCCCTCTCTCACTCACTCATTCCGTTTCTGCCAGCGCTGCAGGCTGCCCTTTTGTACTGGGCTCCTCCTGCCTGTGTTGCCGGCTTTTCATGCCCACAAAGAAATGTGCAGGAGTCACGATAGCGCTCCATTGAGCACGCTCACTCCCTCTCTCTCACTCACTCATTCTGGTTTTCCCGCCACTGTAGGCTGCCCTTTTGTACTGGGCCCCAGCATGCAATGCTGTCTTTTTCTACCCACAAACAAATCTGCAGCAGTCCCAACAGAGCTCTGTTGTGCTCACTCACTCACTCCCCCTCCCTCACTCACTCACTCATTCTGTGTCTCCGGCCACTGCAGGCTACCCTTTTGTACTGGGCTCCTGCCTGCATTGGCAGCTTGTTCTGACCAGAAAGAAATCTGAAGCAGTCCCAACACAGCTCCATTGAGCTCGCTCACTCCCCCTCTCTCACTCACTCATTCCGTTTCTCCCGGTGCTGCAAGCTGGCCTTTTGTACTGGGCTCCTGCCTGCATTGCCGCATTTTGTGCCCCCAAAGAAATCCACAGCAGTCACAATACAGCTCTGTTGAGCTCGCTCACTACCGCTCTGTCACTCACTCATTCTGTTTCTCTTGGTGCTGCAGGCTGTGCTTGTGTACGGGGCTCCTGGCTGCGTTAGCACCTTTGTCTGTCCACAAAGAAATCAGCAGCTGTCCCAACAGAGCTCCATTGAGGTCGCTCAGTCTCCCTCTGTCACGCGCTCATTCTGTTTGTCCTGGCGCTGCAAGCAGCCCTTTTGTACGGTGCTCATGCCTGCATTGGCGCCTTTTTCTGCCCACAAAGAAATCCGCAGCAGTCCTGCTAGAGCTCTGTTGAGTTCACTCAGTCCCCCATCTCACTCACTCATACTGTTTCTCCCACCGCTGCAGGCTGGCCTTTTCTACTGGGCCCCTGCCTGCTTTGACACCTTTTTTTGCCCACAAAGAAATCCACAGCAGTCCTGACAGTGCTCTGGTGAGTTCACTCACTCAACCTCCCACACTTGCTCCTTTATTCTGTTTCTCCCAGTGCTGCAGCCTGCCCTTTTGTACTGGGCTCTTGCGCTGTGGCCTTTTTCTGCCCATAAACAAATCCGCAGCAGTCTCGACAGAGCTCAGTTGAGCTCGGTCACTCCCCCCTCTCACTTGTTCGATCTTAATCTGTCCCAAACACTGATTTCCCCCAGCGACTGTGCTATTCTCTGGCAGGAGTGCAAAAACATATTTAGCCCGGATGTGAAAAATGACAGCTGTACTGTTCATAAGGAGGTGTGAAAAAAGTGCCACTGTTGAAAATGTGGTGTGAAAATATTACAGATTTTCAGCATAGGGCTTTTAGGACCTCTGCTCATGAACAGTGCCACTGTCATTTTCTTAATCTGTCCCGAACACTGATTTCCCACAGCGACCGCATTATTGTGTGCCACAACTGTGAAACCACATTTCAGTCAGGATGTGAAAATGACAGCGTACTGCTCATGAGGAGGTGTTAAAAAATGCCACTGTTGAAAATCTGGCATGACAATATTACAAGTCTGCGAATTTACAAGGGTGTGTGGAAAGTGTGCAATGCACACTTGTAATACAGTCATTTGATGGGCTATCATCACCAAATTTTCAACATAGGCATTTTAGGACCTCTGCTCATGAACAGTATCACTGTAATTTTATTAATTTGTCCCGGACAGTGATTTCCCACAGCTACTGCTCTATTCTGCGCCGGAAGTGCGAAAACACATTTCGGCCAGGATGGGAAAAATGACGGATGCACTATTCATAAGTAAGTGTGGGAATATGGTAATGTTGAAAATCTGGAGTGAAAATATAAATTCATGAAGTTACGAGCATGCATGCAAGCTGCGCAACACACGCTTGTAACACAGTCATTTTATGGAGTATCGTTAGAAGATTTTGAACACAGCCATTTCAGGACCTCTACTCATGAACAGTGTCACTGTCATATTCTTAATCTGTCCCGAACTCTGATTTCCCACAGCAACCGCACTATTCTGCGCCAGAAATGCGAAAACACATTTCCACCAGGATGTGAACAATGACAGCTGTACTGTTCACAAGGAGGTGTGAAAAAATGCCAATGTTGAAAATCTGGCATGAAAATATTGCAAATTCATGAAGTTATGAGCGTGGGTAGCAACTGCGCAGCGCATGCTCGTAAAACAGTCATTTTTTTGATTTTTTCCACCAAATTTGCAACATAGGCTTTTTGAGACCCACCTCATGAACACTGACACTGTTGTTTTGGTAATTGGCCCCAAAAGATGATTCCACGCAGTGGCCACGAAATCACCTTTCGGGGCCGATTAATGCAACGACAGTTCAAGAAATCATGAGGAGGGTCCCAAAAACCCTATGTTGAAAATTTGGTGAAAAAGTCCCAAAAATGCCCGAGATATGTACTAAAGTTGAAAAAACCCTATTTATTATGTTATACAGCTTACCGGCATTTCCTCAGTTCATGGTTGGCTTTGAAGAGTGCAGACATGTTCCCGGTCCACCGAAGATCGTCGCGCCAAGCTCCGGAGGTAAGTATGCGGTGATAGAGAGTGTGGGGAGGCAGGGTGCGCAGTGGGTTGGTGCGGGTTGCAGGTGGGGGCCAGGGACACTACGAGAAACCGTTTCCTTTTTTGCAGGTAAAAAAAAAATACTTTGGGGACCATTTTCCTTTATAGGCATGTGGCACACTGGGACTGGGCACCCAGCCTGCCACCAATGGCTTTTTGGGGAGCAGCAGTAGCCAACAGAATGTCGACGGGAGTGGAACTCATAGCACCAGAAACAATAAGATCAGAGGCCGACAATTAAACCCCTGCTACAATACAAACACGGTGGGGAAGAGACAGCTTCAGAACACGGCGAAACCGCCACTGTTCACAAAAAATATCAGGGTTTTTACATCCCACCCTGCAATAACGGGTCGTTCCCTCGTTGCAGCAGATGGCTGAGACTGCATTGACGAGGCGGCCCCTGATTGCAGCGGCGAAATTGTCAGTAGTTGGTGCAAATATTCCAAACTACTGTCACCAGCAGCCTGCAATGGCATTGGAAGAAGCGGGACAAGCCTTTGCAGGCTGTGGGGGCATTGGCCACAACAGTACCGTGCTTCCACAGCTTGATACTGAGAAAGCTGCCACAATATGTTATTTGCGCTGTGCGCAGTCAACATAAGAATGGTACATCCTGTCTACCCCATTTCCCATATTAAACCTCAGACCCTACTGTCCATGCAGGGTAATAGCCTTCACTATCCACTCCCTTGTTCCCCTCCCTACTACTATCAGCCTGAGCAACCATTATACCCTTCACTTTGTCACAGCCATGCTTGAAACCATTTATGGTTTTGGTGCCTGCCATCTCAGTTGGCAAACTATTCCACATTTCCACCACCTTTTCTGGAAAATAAAACTTTCCAATATCCCTCTTGAACCTCCCTCCCATCAGTCTCTACTTGTGCCCCCATAACCTTGAACTGTTACTCATGCTAAGTAGTTCTCCATTCACCTGATTTATTCCTTACAGGATCTTGAAGGTCTCTGTCATATCATTCCTTTCTTGTCTGTTCTCCAGTGAAGACATGTTCAGTGCCTTGAGCAGATCCTCATACAATCTGTCCTGTCAGCTCTGAATCATTCTGATCACTGTTTGTCCTTATCTTTCCTGAGGTGAGGTCTTCCGAAGTTCAGAACTCTGAACAGTATACCCAGTGCAGCCTCACCAACGATCAATAAAGAGGCAGTCAACCTCTTTTCTTCTACTATCAGAGCCCCTTCTGGCACATCCTAGTATCCTATTTGCCTTACTAGATGCCTCACTGTACTAGCTTGATTGTTTAAGGGAGTCACTAATGATGAATACTAGGTCCCTTTCTTCAGCTGTAGTGCTCAGCTGTACCCCTCCATATCCAGTACTCTGTCCTGGGGTACTTGTCCCCTAAGTGAATCACCTTGCACTTTTTGGCATTGAATTTCAACTGCCAAACCTTAGGCCACCTCTCTAATCTTTACATGTCAGTCTGCAGTTTCCTACTTCACCATCACTATCTACCTTCCCATGAGTTTGGTGTCATCTTCAAAGAGACACAGCCCCAGATTCATTCTCAAACGTTGTTAATGAGCATATTGAAGAGAACAAGAGTCAGGATGGATCCCTGTGCATTCCACTCTTGACTTCCCTCTTTCTGATTTGACACCATAATCACAACCCTCTGATGCCTCTCATTCAACTAAAGCCCCTCACCCCCACCAAAACACTGCTTATATTTTCCTTCAAATCCCTGGACTCACCTCTAGCGGCGACCTACGGCCACTCTGATTGGTCTCCTATCTCATTGGTCTGCTCCACTGATTCCATGCTAACATATTTCAAAACAAAAATTCTCTAAATATTTTTTTTTTTTTTTTGTTTAACCAGGAGTAGCACACTAAGCTGAAAGCTTTTTTACAGAATTGACCTGGGAGCACAGGGAAGTTAAGTGACTTGCTCAGAGTCACACAGTATGCAAGTGGAAGCTGTGGGATTCAAACCCAGGTCTGGTCTGCTGAATGTCACCAGATTTGCAGCTCAGAGCCTTAAACCACTGCGTTATACTACCTCCCCTTTATGGGACTGCCATCCCCCCCAGAGCAGGACATGAGAAAAGGTACACCACCTCCCCTAGATCATGGCTTACCTCATAGCTTACTTGCAAGTGCATGATTTGGCCAGGTCAAAAAATTAATGTAACCCACCCCCCATGGCTTCTAGAGGTATCATCATCTCTGCAGCACCTGTACCATGGCAATAAGCTTGCCAAAGGTGAGAATTTTACATCTAACTTCAGTACCAACATTGGTTACCTGTCTAAACTGTGAAAGGCTGCCACACCTCTCTCCTCCCACTCCTTTGCCTGTCCTCAGAGTCAGTGACACCCCTGTCTCTAACCTCTCCTTCATCACCATAGAGATGTATTTCCTTTTCATCACCTGTACCTCCTCTTTCTCTCCTCTCCTCCCTCTCCCTTCCTCACATGCCTCTCACCCTGCTGGCCTGCATGATTTTCATCTCCTCCTTCCCCTATTGTTTTTTTTTCTCCAGTAACTCCATCCTTTATCACCGACACACTCCTCCCGCCTCAATCCTTCCAAGGGTAGGAGCCCAGATGGCGGATAGGAAGCTCCTCCATCTGACTGCTTCTGCAATCTCCCCATTGGATGACCTCCCTAACTCTTTCTGGTGTTCCTCCATCCCTGCTGACTGGAAGGCTGCCACTTTTACTCCTCCTCCAAAGATGGTGACCCGCCAGTGTTAACAGCTACTGACTCATTTCTCTCTCCTTCAAAATACAGGAACAAATTATCTTGTCACAACCTCTCCCTTCTGGACTCCCTCTTTTTCACCCAATACAAGTCTGACTTGCAAAATCACTCCACCACCAGCTCAGGGCTCACCAAATCCATCCATAATGGTATGGATCACAAGCCTATTCACTTCTGCTATCTTCATCAATCTATCCAAAGCACTCAACCCTGTCTACCACCCAATTATTAGCCAAACTCCAGGCTGCAGACCTCTCTGACTTAGCCATCAGCTGTTCCACTCCTACCACAGGGGTAGGTCCCAAGCAGTCAAAAGTAGTCACCCCCTCTCTCCTCCCTGCCTGTATCCACTTGGGTCCCACAAGGATCTGTGTTAAGCCCACTACTTTTCTCCATTTTCCTTAATGATCTCCCCCTCCATGTACTTGTCTGCATCCATTCATATGTACATCGGATGACACGGTCCTCTTCACAGCAGGCCCACAGACTCCAGCTGGACTTTGACTCAAGTTCAGCCCTGACCACACAAATCAGTTTTCCTCAATGCCAAGAAGGCTGTCCATGTCCTTGGCACAAGGCACCAGACTCCTAGGCTCTCCCTTTCCTACTTTCCATACCCCTGCATGGTCTCCTGTGGAGGATGTTACCTCCTTTAGTTATCTGGGTATCTGGCTTGACCAGCACCCAAACATTTCTGAACAAGTGGATGCTATGTCAAAAAAGCTGCACCCCAATTTGGTGCACTTTACAGGAACTGTGACTGTATCCTGACCTCCAGTATACCATGCTATTATCCAGAGAATGATCCTCCAAATTCTGATTATGGTGATGTGGTCTACAGTGTAGCCCTCTTCACCACACCTTTCCAGACTGGACACTCTTCAACTATTTCTGCCATTACACTCTCAACTATCCTTCTTGACTCACCATTGTTCTATATATAAATCTCTCTCCTTTTCTTTTCTTGTGGACAGACACCATGCCCACTGTGCCAGCTTTGTGGGCAAATCTGGTTTGTTTCCCCACTCTCCTATCTCTCCGACAGCCCCCTTATAGCCATACCATCAGAAGCTGAAATATTCTAACCCTAGCAGTCTCTTCAGTTTCCTCAATCATCGGCAAAGTCACGTTCAGCCACTGCTGCCCTAAAATGTGGAACTCCCTCGCCCCAGCCATTCACCAATCTCCTCCATGGATTCTTAAACCACTTCATGTGTCTCAACTCTCCCTCTGCCTTGCTCTAGTTTTCCTCTTGCTCTCCTATTACTTGTTTCCAGTTTAGGTACAGCTAAAATTTGGCACCTATGCTTCCACTCTAGGCATTATGCACAAATGTTTATAGCTAATGCTGAAATAAAAGCCTCTCCAGCCCCTTTGCATATCAATTGTGTGGATGGAGCTCCCCTCCTAACTTTGAACTCCAACAAATACCTTGGGGTGACACTTGACCCCCAATTGGACCTAGGGAGTCATATCCTAAATGTCTGTAGAACTGTGGACTGTAAATTGGGTCTGGCCTATAGGGCCAAAAATAACCTGACACCTGCTGCTCATCTGGCACTTGCTAGAGGTGTACTACTTCTCTCCCTTAGTTATGGTCTCCACCAATTTGCCTGTACCTCCAAAGCTCTTCTTACTCGGTGGCACATGACATGCAATAACATCTGTCGCTTTGCACTGGCCGCCCCCCGTCTCACCCACCATTGTGAGCTTTATGATAAACTATGTTGGCTTTCCCTGACCAATCACCGGAACTTTGGGCTGGGATGCCTCGTGGGCAAAGTGATCAGAACCAGCACCCCCCCCCGGGGCTGGCACAGCTTCTCTCACCTCCTGACCCCTCCTCTTACCCACTCATGTCCCAGGGTCCTGGGATGCTAAAAGTATCCCTCAGCCGAACCCTTATGAGGGACAGGGACTTTGTTGCATGTGCTCCTAGGCTCTGGAACTCCTTTCCTGACCACGTTCATTCCGCCTCCTCCCATCAGTGCTTTAGGAAGTCCCTGTGGGGGCATCTGAAGCCGGCCTCAGCGTGCAAATGTCCCAAGCCTCCCTAGCCTAATTATACTTGCAGCCCAACTGTTCTGAGGACCTGCCAATGATCTTTTGGTTGTTTCTCGTGATCCAGTTGCTCTCCTAGGCATCTGACTGCGCTATATATGCTCTAGACTATATATTGTTGATTATATGTACTTTATCAATTTCTGTCTTAGCAGTTCACTCTATGCCATACCGTTTTGTGGCTCAATGCATTTTGTTACTCTACGTACTTGCTTTACTTTTGTTATGTTCTGATGTATCAGTATTACCTGTTGTACTCTCCCGGGAAGTTCCTGAAAATAGGCATATAACTTGTCTAGTGTACCTACCCGGTTAACAAAAGCTAAATAAATAAATAAATAAAACTGCTCTGTATTGATCACCAGCATAGGTTTGTGGCTCCTGACTGTGCTGTATGTGCATTGTCAATTGTTTGCTTGTCACTCAAGTTCTCACATCTTGCATGTATTATTCCCAATGTAATTTGTGGTTGTGTACCACTCTGCTCCATTTATGTTATGTATTTTGAACTAGTATGCTACCTCAGGCCCACTTGTACAAGTTCCCTTCCCCAGGATGCATCTAGAAATGAGCTCCCAGCTTGGTATTCCTGGGTGGGGAGCACTAGACACCAAGAATCATTTTACTATAATAACTGGAGCCATTTAAACTGCGATCAGGGGTGTAGAACCTTTACATGCCAAGGATCATTTTGGTATACTACTGGGAGCATCATAATGGTGACCAGAGGTAGGGTCACAATATGCACCACTGTGTACTCAAATTTATTTATTTATTGAAAAGTTTCACCAGGGAAAGTACACTGAACAACAAGTTGCTCATCTCCTGGTATGACCTGGGGGAGAGGGTGGTGGGAGTTACATAGTATCAATGAGTACACACAAAATACACAATATCATACAAAAACATAGGTTACAACTGAATTACACATTAGCATGAAAAGCAAATAATTACAAGGGTAGAGAAGTGTAAACCAGTCGCAGTGAGCTTGTGGTGAGACAGAGAGAGAGAGAGAGAGAGAGAGTAATGTAATAGCAAGTGTGAACTAATGGCCTGCACAATGCAGACTAAGAATAGCACAGGGTGGCAAATGAAGTGAGTCAGCAGGGCATCAAACAGGATGTAGGGACAAGAAAGGGGGAGGTAGGGCAGTGCAATTTACAGAGAGAAAATTATGAAGAGCTTGGATTTAATGGAGCCAGGAGAGGAAGAGGATCTGATACGTAGAACAGCATTTCACATTTTTGGGAGATGATAGAGTAGGAGGCCTGCCCACTCAGTGGGTGGCTTCTCCAGGGAACAGACAGAGTTTTATGGTCATGGGATCTTGAAGTCGAGAGGGAGTGGTGGGTGGGGAGATTAGGAATTTAGGTAGGAGGGAGGAGCCAAGCCAGTACTTAGAGATGATTTGTGCAATGATGCAGTCGCTATTTGTTAGGGATGGAAGGCTAAAGCTCTGTATAAGTGTCAAGGTGGGTAAGGCAAGGTGCATCCAGAGCAAACCGACAGAATGAGTTGAAAAGAGTATCCAGGTTGGCTAAGGAGGTGGCAGGAGCAGAGCAATAAACAACATCACAATAGTCAAAAACTAGGAGGATCATTTTTTGGATCAGTTCGCATCTTGCCTGTCGCGGGAGGCAGGAGCAGTTTCTATATAAGGCGCCGAGTTTGGGACGAAGCTTTTTTATTATGGCATCTATATGGGCCAAGAAGGTGAGATGTTTACCCAGCTAAACGCCAGATACCTGAAAGACCTCGTAATAATTAAGTTGCTCCATCGAGGTAGTGAAGGTAGGCAGAAGGAGCCTTAATAGCTGACATGTGCCAAAAAGTCATGGACACAGTTTTCTTGGCATTTAGGAAGAGTTGTTGAGCTTGAAACCAGCTCTGGACATTATTGAAATCACGCTGGAGCCTGGAGGCAACATCCAAGGGTGAGGGCCCAGAGGAGAATAGAACCATATCATCAGCATACATATGCATAGAAGATGAGGTACAGATGGATGGAAGATCATTCAGAAAGATGGAGAAGAGAATCAGGCCTAGTATGGACCCTTGGGGGACTCCAGAGTATATAGGTAGAGGAGGAGAGATGTAGTCGGATATTTTTACAGACTGTGAGCGGTCATATAGGTATGTGCTGAACCATTTAATGGCATGTTCAGACAGCCCAGCTGATGAGAGGGAGTGGAGCAGGAGGGAGTGGGAAACCATGTCAAAAGCTTTAACAAGATCAATAAAAATGGCAGTGGTTATGTGACTGCAGTCCATGCCTGTCAGGATCACATCAGGGATTCAAAGCAGTGAGGTAGTAGTAGAGTGATGTTTACGGAACCCAGATTGATATTAGGTGAAGAAATTTCTGTCTGAGAGGTACGAGGATAGTTGGTCAAGGACTAGATGTTCTTGTAGTTTGGCTAACGTCAGGAGGAGAGATATAAGGCTGTAGTTCTCAGGGAGGAGGAGTTGCCTCACTTAGGGAGAGGGAGGACAATAGCATGTTTCCACTCACGGGAATTTTGGCCATGGAAATGAGAGATTGGAAAGAGCAGTGAGTGGGGAGCAATGGCAGAGGCAGACAAGTTTAGTAACTTTGGGTCCAGTCCATCAGAGGAGCTACCTTGCTCGGGTTAGGGCTTCCGCGCCACCAGCATGTCAGTTCTCAGAATTTTAGAGAAGGAAAGCTGTGAGGTGGGACTGGAGGACTTCTAATGGGTGCGGAGATTAATTGGTTAATGGCTGGGAGGGAGCCTAGCAGAGTAGAAGCACATGAGGTAAAGTGCGAGTTGAAAGCAACAGCAATGCTAGGATGGTTGGCAATGACAGTATTGTTTATTTGGAGGAGTGGGGCGGGAGGGGGAGCCTGTGGGGAGAAAAGTGAGTGGATTACTTTCCAGAATTTGGATGAGATATTTATATTAGAGTTAAAAGTAGAGCTGAAGTAATCAGCCTTGGCCAAACGAGTGGCTTTTGTGCATTTGTTTCTGAGGACCTGGTAGGCCTCATAGTCTTTAAGAAGCTTTGTGCTTTTATGGAGCTTCCAGGCTGTATCACATGCCCTTAGACTAGCAATGAGTTCTGGGGAGATCCAGGGGCGGTGGCTTCCACGGACACGTACCCAGCGTAGTGGTGCATGTTGATTCCAGACTTCAAGGAATCGGTCTCTGAAGTAGTTAGCTGCGACATCTAGGTTACTGACAACATAGGTGCCCAATTAGTGTTGGTCAAATAATAAAGAAGGTCAATGTTCAGGATTTGTATGATCGATTGTGGAGTTTATAGGGACTTGACTTTTGAATTTGTGCAACCAGAAAAGTCATGCAATGGTCACTGAAGGCATCTGCTAGAGTATCGGAATTAATGACCCTATGGGTGTGAGTTGTAGCGGGCCCAGTCAATGATGGAATGGTTCCTTTCTTGTGATTTAGCCTAGTCGGATCTTGGATAATTTGTAGGATTTGCGACGTATAGCATTTAGCACTTTGCTGTATGGTAGTCCATTGTTGAACTCTCCTACATAATATAATTCACCTGCAGAAGAGTGGTGAACTAAGGTGGTTAGGAGTTCAGTAACAATATTGGGTTGTGAGCCAGGATGGCAGTAGACGCCTGCTACAAAGATAGGTTTGAGGAAGGGGAGATTTGCAACAGGAGAGCCTTTAAGCTTTTGGTAGAGCACTAGAAAAGACGGAAGTGAATTGATGGAAGAGAAGACATAGATGGCTACCCTACCCTCTCCCAAGTCGGTCCTGTCTTGATATTGTAAGCCAGGAGGTGAGAGATGAGTTGCTGATTTTTTTATTTAGCCAGATTCAGAAATTATTATTATATCAGGTGGTTGGCGAAAGCCACCAAGTGGCAATAGCAAGTCCACTTTGGGAGGAGACTATATATTGATATGTAGCATTTTAAGGCCATTTGGAAGAGCTGAGACATGGCTCAGTGCTGGCTGCAGGAGGAGGTTGAGCTGGGCCAGGGTTGGGGTTTCTATACTCACCAGCTGATAAGTAGTGATAAGCATACATATATGCGGTTTTGCTTCCTGGAGGTAGTTGCATAGCAGTCGTGAGCTAGGGCTTTGGGTATTAGCAAAGGGTGGCTAGGGCTAAGCTATATTATAAGAGTAATGTACATAGGCAGCTGGGCCGAGAGGTGGTGGGGCGAGGGGTGAGCAGAGACCAGGATATGGTAATGGAGAGGGAGTTGTCTCTGATTGTAGATGGGGAGGGATATCATCTAATTCCCAGAGGAGGGATGCAGGATTAGGTGGCAGAGGGGAGAATAAGTGCTGTGAAGTGTAGGGCAGCATCTTGGTTAAACTGGGGAGTATTGGTCATGGAGCATGAGGCTGAGTCAGTAAGAAAAGCTGTACTGGCTCAGTAGGTCAGTGGAGCAGCAGGGTTCTGGGAGAGCCAATGAGAGCAGGGACAGTAGGAGGAAGGTGGAGCATAATCCGTATTTAAAGGAGGCCTGGGAGGGGTGGGGCCTGGGAGAGGTTGGGGGAGAGAGAGAAAATCACAGCAGAAGAATATGAGCAGGCTGAACTGAAACCCAATGCAAAAGGCGCACTAATCGTGAGCCGTATAGTCGTTGACCAATCAGATGCCCGAGCAAAGGGGCTGGAGCTAATCCTGCACTCCTTGGTGCACGCTGAAGCACAGGAATACCTGGGAGTTGATCCGGGGCGAGTTCCAGGAGGCGCAGGAGCTGTAGGTCCTTGCTGCAGCGCCAAGGAGGTACCGCCTTTCTGATGGAAGCGCCACTGGGTGCCGCAGAACTGGGAGTTGATCCGGGGTGAGTTCCAGAGGGCGGCAGGAGCGAGGGTCCATCGCCGGTGTCCAAGGAGGCACCACCTTCAGATTTGGAAGCGCCTACCTGGGTGCTTGGTGAACTGGGAGTTGATCTGGGGGTTCCAGGAGGCGGGCGTAGGGTCTCGCTGGACGGGTGCCATGAGGCACCCCTTTTTGATTTGAAGCACTTTGGGGGCGGTGATCTGGGAGTTGATCCGTGCAGTTCCAGAGGGCGGTGATGTAGGTTCATCAGCAGCGGCAGCCGAGGAGGTGCTGTTTTTCCTATTGTAAGCGCCGCAGTACATGTCTATCAAATGAGGGCAGGATTTTGAAGTAGTAAATGTATTGCAATTTAGTTGTTAAGTACTTTCAAACCTTTATATAGCACTGGCTCTGTATGCAGGCAGGATCCTTATTGCAAGGTTTTCACATATGCACATGCACATGATCAGATTAGTATCTGGCTGCTAAAATATGGTACCTGTTCAACCATGTCTCCACATGGTACAGTGCTTTGATGTTTAATATTCCACTAACCTCTGACAATGGGGCCTAATTGATCAAAACTTCTGTCATGCTCTAAGATGCAGAAAGTAAACAAAAATGGACTATCATATTCTATATCTTTATGTATTTTTATGTTATTTTCTTTCTTTTCATCCTGAAAAGTTGTTTATTTGCTTATAAAAATGCAGTCTGGTTCTAGTGGTTTAGTTTAGGCTTCTGTGGCTAACTGTACTGCCTCCTATGCCAATGGCCTGGTTTCGGTAGGACCTGGGTCAAACAGGGGTTAGTTACAGGAGAGATGACTGAGCATCTCTGGGACAGCCTGTGGTGCAGGTTATGGATTATTTTGCCATTGAGGTTTTCTACCTTTGACTTATCCTCTGAGTTCGCTACATGCAACGATGCTAACATAATTTAAAGGCATTGCTTTGTGGCTGCCTGAGCTCCTGCAAGCATTCCTCACCTAGGTGGCTGTTAAAGAGCGTGGGTGTTAGACTCCCTCCTGAGTGGAGAGCAGTCCTGAAGATGCTCAGTCATCTCCTGTAAGCTAACCCTGTTTGACCCAGGTCCTCCCCAAACCGGGCCACTGGCATGGAGGCAGTACAGTTACCACTCAAGCCTAAAACTAAACTACTAAACCAGACTGTATTTTTTATAAGTAAATAAAAAACAGCACTCAGATGAAAAAAAAGAAAGAAAATAACATAAAATAATACATAAAGATGTAGAATAAGATAGTCCTTTTTTGTTTACTTTCTGCATCTTAAGAGGCATCGGCAGAGGATTTTTAGTCAATTAGGGCCTCGTTTTCAGAAGGTTAGCAGAATGCTAAACATCTAAGCACTGTGCCATGTGGGAGAACAGCATGGCTGAACAGGTACCATATATTTTAGCAGCCCCAGATACTAATCTGATCATGTGCATGTGAATATGTACTACTAAAACCTTGCAAATGAGGGATCCTCTCTGCATACAGAGCACAGTGCTATATAAAAAGGTTTTGGAAAGTGCTTAATAAGTGAAATTGCAATACTGTTTACTGCTTCCAAAAATCCTGCCTCATTTGATTCATGCTATGCAACCCAAGCGGTGCTCCAATCCAAAGGCAGTGCATCTTCGGCTGCCGCTGCCGATGGGACCCTACAGCTCCTGCCGCCTCCTGAACTCGCCTCGAACAACTTCCCAGATCTGCCGAAAGTCTCTGAGTGGCGCCCAAATCGTGAAAAGGCGGGTGCCTGACTGCCGCTGCTGACGGTACCCCAAGGGCTCCTGCCGCCCTGAACTCCGCACCCCGGATCGTCTCCCCAGATCTGCCGAGCGCCCCGTGTGCGCCCCAATCCAAAAAGGCGTGTGTCTCCCTTGGCTGTCGCTGCGATGGGACCTTATAGCTCCTGCCGCCTCCTAGAACCGCGCCCGGATCAACTCCCCAGGTATTCACCACCATTACTGCTGCACCGGTGGTGCTACGATTGGCTGCAGCTTCTTTGTTACGGCAACTGATTGGTCAGCTGGCTAGCACGGCTCAGCCGATTGGTGCGCCTTTTTGCATTCAGGTCTATTTCAGCCTGCCTCATTCTTCTGCTGTGATTTTATTCCTCCCCCAGGCCCCCACCCCTCCCAGGCCTCCTTTAAATACACGATGTCTCGCCTCCCTACTGTCCCTGCTCTCATTGGCTGTCCCAGAACCCTGCTGCTCCACTGACCTACTGAGCCAGTACAGCTTTCTTCTGACTCAGCCTCCTCCTCTGTGACCAATAATTCCCAGTTTAACCAAGATGCTGCCCCACACTTCACAGCACTTATTCTCCCTCTCTGCCACCTAATCCCGTGATCCCTCCTCTAAAATTAGATGATATCCTCCCATCTACAATCAGGTAACTCCCCTCCCATTACCATATCCTGGTCTCACTCACCCACCTCCCCTGCGCCTCTCTCATCCAGCTGCCTATGTACATTACTCTTATATGGCTGCTTAGCTCCTGGCCACCCTTTGCTAATACCCAAAGCCCTAGCTCCCGACTGCTATGCAACCACTCCTGCTTCAAGAGCGCAAAGCTGCATTATATTATTATTGCCCTCCTACTCTTATCAGCTGGTGATATAAACCCCAACCCTGGCCCAGCTCAACCTCCTCCTGCAGACAGCACTGAGCCACGTCTCTCAGCTCTTCCAAATGGTCTTAAAATACTACTTATCAATATGCGTAGTCTCCTCTCTAAAGTGGACTTGCTACAGCCACTGGTGGCTACGCTCAACCCTGATATAATAATATTTCTGAATCCTACAAACAAAAAATCAGCAACTCATCTCTTACTCTCCCTGTCTTCACAATATCGAGACAGGACCGACTTGGAGAGGAGGTAGCCATCTATGTCTCCTCTTCCATCCAATTCTACTCCGGCCTTTCTAGTGCTCTACCAAAGCTTACAAGGCTCTGCTGTTGCAAATCTCTCCCTTCTCCAAACCCTATCTTTGTAGCAGGTATCTACTGCCATCCTGGCTCACAACCCAGTATTGCTACTGAACTCATAACCACCTTAGTTCACCACTCTTCTGCTAATACTATATATATTATGGGAGAGTTCAACATAAATTGACTACCATACCAGCAAAGTGCTAAATGCTATACATGCTCCAACCTAACCCAAATTATCCAAGATCCGACTAGGCTAAATCACAAGACAGGAAACCATTCTGTCATTGACTGGGCCCTATAACTCACACCCATAGGGTCATTAATTCGCATTTCCAGCAGATGCCTTCAGTGACCATTGCATGACTTTCCTGGTGCGCAAAATTCACAAAGTCAAAGTCCCCTATAAAACTCTACAAATCCGACCATACAAATCCCTGAACACTGACCCAGTTCTTTATGATTTGACCAACACTAATTGGGCACCTATATCTGTTGCCAGTAACCTAGATGTCGCAGCTAACTACTTCAGAGACCGATTGCTTGAAGTCTGGAATCAACATGCAGCACTACGCTGGGTACGTGCCCGTGGAAACCACATCCCCTGGATCTCCCCAGAACTCATTGCTTGTCTAAGGGCACGTGATACAGCCTGGAAGCTCCATAAAAGCACAAAGCTTTTTAAAGACTATGAGGCCTACCGGGTCCTCAGAAACAAATGCACAAAAGCCACTCATTTGGCCAAGGCTGATTACTTCAGCCTCTACTTTTAACTCTAATATAAATAACCCATCCAAATTCTGGAAAGTAATCCACTCACTTTCTCCCCACAGGCTCCCTCCTCCCCTCCTCCAAATAAACTAATACTGTGATTGCCGACCACCCTAGCATTGCTGTTGCTTTCAACTACGCACTTTACTGTGTCTTCTACTCTGCTAGGCTCCTCCCAACCATTAACCAGTTAATCTCCGCACCTCTTAGAAGTCCTCCAGCCCCACCTCACAGCTTTTCGTTCTCTAAAATTCTGAGAACTGACATGCTGGTGGCCTTGGAAGCCCTAAACCCGAGCAAAGGTAGCTCCTCTGATGGACTGAACCCAAAGTTACTAAACTTGTCTGCCTCTGCCATTGCTCCCCCACTCACTGCTCTTTTCAATCTCTCATTTCACTTGGCTGAAATTCACCGTGAGTGAAACATGCTATTGTCCTCCCTCTCCCTAAGTGAGGCAACTCCTCCTCCCCTGAGAACTACAGCCTTATATCTCTCCTCCTGACGTTAGCCAAACTACAAGAACATCTAGTCCTGACCAACTATCCTCGCTCTCTAGACAGAAATTTCTTCACCCAATATCAATCTGGGTTCCTGAACATCACTCTACTACTACCTCACTGCTTTGAATCACTGATGCAATCCTGACAGGCATGGACTGTGGTCACATAACCACTGCCATTTTTATTGATCTTGCTAAAGCTTTTGACACGGTTTCCTACTCCCTCCTGCTCCACTCCCTCTCATCAGCTGGGCTGTCTGAATATGCCATTAAATGGTTCAGCACATACCTATATGACTGCTCACAGTCTGTAAAAATATCCGACTACATCTCCCCTCCTCTACCCATATACTCTGGAGTCCCCCAAGGTCCATACTAAAACCAATTCTCTTCTCCATCTTTCTGAATGATCTTCCATCCATCTGTACCTCATCTTCTATACATATGTATGCTGATGATATGGTTCTATTCTGCTCTGGGCCCTCACCCTTGGATGTTGCCTCCAGGCTCCAACGTGATTTCAGTAATGTCCAGAGCTGGTTTCAAACTCACCAACTCTTCCTAAATGCCAAGAAAACTGAGTCCATGACTTCTGGCACAAGTCAGAAGCTGTCAAGGCTCCCTTCTGCCCCTACCTTCACTACCCTTGACGGAGCAACTGTAATTGCTACCGAGTCTTTCAGATATCTGGGCATTTGGCTGGATAAACATCTCACCTTCTTGGCCCATATAGATGCCATAATAAAAAAGCTTCATCCCAAACTCGGCTCCTTATATATGAAACCGCCCTGCCTCCCGCCACAGGCAAGACGTTAACTGATCCAAAAATGATCCTCCCGTTTTCACTTGCGATGTTGTTTATTGCTCAGCTCCTGCCACCTCCTTAGCCAACCTGGATACTCTTTTTCAACTCATTCTGTCAGTTTGCTCTGGATGCACCTCGCTTACCCACCGCTGACACTTGTACCGAGCTTAGCCTTCCCATCCCTACAAATCAGGCGACTGCAACATTGCACAAATCTCATCTCTAAGTACTGGCTTGGCTCACTCCTCCCTACCTAGCTTCCCTAATCTCCATCCCCACCCACCCACTCCTCTCGACTTAAGATCCCATGACCATAGAACTCTGTCTGTTCCCTGGAGATCCACTGCTAGTTGACAGGCCTCCCACTCCTATCGTCCTCCCAAAATGTGGAATGCTCTTCCACATATCCGATCCTCTTCCTCGCCTGGCTCATTAAATCAAGATCTTCATACATTTCTCTCTGTAACTGCACCTGCCCCAACCTCTTCCCTTTCTTGTCCTACATCCTGTTTGATGCCCTGTTGACTCACTTCACTTGCCACCCTGTGCTATTCTTAGTCTGCGCTGTGCAGGCCATTGGTTCACACTTGCTATTACATTACTTCTCTCTCTCTCTCTGTCTCACCACAAGCTCACTGCACTGGTTTCTCACTTCTACCCTTGTAATTATTTGCTTTCATGCTAATGTGTAATTCAGTTGTAACCTATGTTTTGTATGATATTGTGTATTTTGTGTGTATCATTGTTACTATGTAACTCCCACCACCCTCTCCCCCAGGTCGCACGGAGATGAGCAACTTGTTGTTCAGTGTACTTTCCTGGTGAAACTTTTCAATAAATAACAATTTGAGCACACAGTGGTATATTGTGACCCTACCTCTGGTCACCATTATGATGCTCCCAAGTAGTATACCAAAATGATCCTTGGCATGTAAAGGTTCTACACCCCTGATCGCAGTTTTAAATGGCTCCAGTTATTATAGTAAAATGATCCTTGGTGTCTAGTGCTCCCCACCCAGGAATACTAAGCTGGAAGCTCATTTCTAGATGCATGCTGGGGAAGGGGAACGTGTACAAGTGGGTCTTAGGTAGCACACTAGTTCAAAATATATAACATGAATGGAGCAGAGTGGTACACAACCACAAATTACATTAGGAATAATACATGCAAGATGTGAGAACTTGAGTGACAAGCAAACAATTGACAATGCATACACAGCGTAGTCAGGAGCCACAAACCTATGCTGATGATCAAATACAGAGCAGTTTTATTTATTTATTTAGCTTTTGTTAATCGGGTAGGTACACTAGACAAGTTATATGCCTATTTTCAGGAACTTCCCAGGAGAGTACAACAGGTAATACTGATACATCAGAACATAATAGCAAGTACATAGAGTAACAAAATGCATTGAGTCACAAAACGGTAAGGCATAGAGTGAACTGCTGTGACAGAAATTGATAAAGTACATATAATCAACAATATATAGTCTAGAGTACATAGTACAGTCAGATGCCTAGGAGAGCAATTGAATCACGAAACTTACCAAAAGATCATTGGTAGGTCCTCAGAACAGTTGGGCTCCAAGTACAATTAGGCTAGGGAGGCTTGGGACATTCGCATGCTGAGGCTAGCTTTCAGATGCCCCACAGGGACTTCTGGAAGCACTGATGGGAGGAGGCAGAACTAACATGGTCAGGAAAGGAGTTACGGAGCCTAGGAGACATGCAACAAAGTCCCTATCCCCCATAAGGGGTTTGGGTGAGGGGTACTTTTAGCATCCCAGGACCCTGGAATATGAGTGGGTAAGAGGATGGGTCAGGAGGTGAGAGAAGCTGTGCCAGCCCCAGAGGGGGGGTGCCGGTTCTGATCACTTTGCCACGAGGCATCCCAGCCCAAAGTTCAGGTGACTGGTCAGGGAAAGCCAACCTAGTTTATCATAAAGCTCACAATGGTGGGTGAGACGGGGGGCAGCCAGTGCAAAGTGACAGATGTTATTGTACGTCGTGTGCCACCAAGTAAGAAGAGCTTTGGAGGTACAGGAAAATTGGTGGGGACCATCGCTAAGGGAGGGAAGTAGTACACCTTTAGCAAGTGCCAGATGAGCAGCAGGTGTCAGGTTATTTTTGGCCCTATAGGCCAGACCCAATTTACAGTTCACAGTTCTACAGACATTTAGGATATGACTCCCTAGGTCCAATTGGGGGTCAAGTGTCACCCCAAGGTATTTGTTGGAGTTCACAGTTAGGAGAGGAGCTCTATCCACACAATTGATATGCAAAGGGGCTGGAGAGGCTTTACTTCAACGTTAGCTATAAACATTTGTGCATAATGCCTAGAGTGGAAGCATAGGTGCCAAATATTAGCTGTACCTAAACTGGAAACAAGCAATAGGAGAGCAAGAGGGAAAACTAGAGCAAGTGCAGGAGGGAGAGGTGAGACCACTGAAGTGGTTTGAAAGAATCCATGGGAGGGAGATTGGTGAATGGCTGGGGCGAGGGAGTTCCACATTTTAGGGCAGCAGTTAGGGTTGCCACCTGTCAGGTTTTTTACCTGGTGATCAGGTTTTCTGGGTCCCTATCAGGTAATCGGTTTGCTGTGTGCTGGTCAGGTTTTGAGCCATTTTGAGTGCTCACATACTTTTGAAACAAATGTTGTCATATTATTCATTGTTTCAGCTGCATGGCCAGCTTACAAACAAGTTCTGTGTCAATATAACCTTTGTTTGTGAAAGCAGTCAGCCTGGGAGGTGTAAAGTATGGCCATTAACACCATTAGCACTTACTTAACCTAATCTTTTCCACTGCATCTTATCTTTTATTGATATAACAGATGGTCTTCTAGGAGAAACAATGCATGATGAGTCATAAAAGGGGTGGGGGCTAGGGCGGAGCTTAGGATCCGTTTTGCCCCATCCAAAGGTGGCAACCCTAGCAGCAGTGGCTGAATGTGACTTTGCGATGATTGAGGAAAGTGAAAGGACTGCTAGGGTTAGAATATTTCAGCTTCTGATGGTAGGGCTATAAGGGGCCATCGGAGAGATAGGAGGGTAGGGAAGCAACCAGATTTGCCCACAAAGCTGGCAACAGTGGGCATGGTGTCTGTCCACAAGAAAAGAAAAGGAGAGATTTATATAGAACAATGGTGAGTCCAAGAAGGATAGTTGAGAGTGTAATGGCAGAAATAGTTGAAGAGTGTGTCCAGTTCTGGCAGGGTGGTGAAGGGGCTTGCCAGACCACATCACCACAGTCAGAGATTTGGAGGATCATTCTCTGGATAATAGCATGGTATGCTGGAGGTGGGATACAGTCACAGTTCCTGTAAAGTGCACCAAATTGGGGTGCAGCTTTTTGATTATAGCATCCACTTGTTCAGAAACGTTTAGGTGCTGGTCTAGCCAGCTACCAAGATCACTAAAGGAGGTAACATCCTCCACAGGGGAGCCATGCAGGGTATGGAAAGTAGGAAAGGGAGGGAGCCTAGAGAGTCTGGTGCCTTGTGCCAAAGGACATGGAGACAGCCTTCTTGGCATTGAGGAAAAGCTGATTTGTGTGGTCAGGGCTGAACTTGATCAAAGTCCAGCTGGAGTCTGAGGGCCTGCTGTGAAGAGGACCATGTCATCCATGTACATGTGAATGGATGCAGAGAAGCACATGGAGGGGGAGATCATTAAAGAAAATGGAGGAAAAGTAGTGAGCTTAACACAGATCCTTGGGGACCCAAGTGGATACAGGCAGGAGGAGAGAGGGGTGACCACTTTGACTGCTTGGGACCTACCCCTGTGGTAGGAGGAACAGCTGATGGCTAGCCAGAGAGGCCTGCAGCCTGGAGTTTGGCTAATAATTGGGTGGTAGACAGGGTTGAGTGCTTTGGATAGATTGATGAAGATAGCAGAAGTGAATAGGCTGTGATCCATACCATTATGGATGGATTTGGTGAGCCTGAGCTGGTGGTGGAGTGATTTTTGAAGAAGTCAGACTTGTATTGGGTGAAAAAGGAAGAGGAGTCCAGAAAGGGAGAGGGTTGTGACAAGATAATTTGTTCCTGTATTTTGGAGGGAGGAGAGAAATGAGTCAGTAGCTGTTCGTACCTGACGGGTCACCATCTTTTGGAGGAGGAGTAACAGTGGCAGCCTTCCAGTCAGCAGGGATGGAAGAACACCAGAAAGAGAGGTTAGGGAGGTCATCCAATGGGGAGGAGATTGCAGAAGCAGTCAGATGGAGGAGCTTGCTATCCCGGCCATCTGGGCTCCTACCCTTGGAAGGATTAAGGGCGGGAAGTGTGTCGGTGATAAAGGATGGAGTTACTGGAGAGAAAAAAAACAATAGGGGGAAGGGAGGAGATGAAAATCATGCAGGCCAGCAGGGGTGAGAGGGATGTGAGGAAGGGGAGAGGGAGGAGAGGAGAGGAAAGAGGAGGTACAGGTGATGAAAAGGAAATACATCTCTATGGTGATGAAGGAGAGGTTAGAGACAGGGGTGTCACTGACTCTGAGGACAGGCAAAGGAGTGGGAGGGGAGAAGAGATTGTGGCAGCCTTTCACAATTTAGACAGGTAACCAATGTTGGTACTGAAGTTAGATGTAAAATTCTCACCTTGAGTGTTTTTGCCATGGTACAGGTGCTGCAGAGATGATGATACCCTCTGGAAGCCATGGGGATGAGTTACGCTTATTTTTGACCAGGCCAAATCATGCACTTGCAAGTAAGCTATGAGGTCAGCCATGATCTAGGGAGGTGGTGTACCTTTTCCATGCCCTGCTCTGGGGGCATGGCAGTCCCATAAAGGGAGGCAGATAGCACAGTGGTTTAAGGCTCTGAGCTGCAAATCTGGTGACATCCAGCAGACCAGACCTGGGTTTGAATCCCACAGCTTCCACTTGCATACTGTGTGACTCTGAGCAAGTCACTTAACTTCCCTGTGCTCCCAGGTCAATCCTTTAAAAAAGCTTTCAGCTTAGTGTGCTACTCCTGGTTAAACAACTAAAAAAAAAAAATATTTAGAGGAATTTTGTTTTGAAATATGTTAGCATGGAATCAGTGGAGCAGACCAATGAGATAGGGGACCAATCAGAGTGACGTAGATCACGGTGCAAGGGGGTGAGGTCCAGGGATTTGAAGGAAAATATAAGCAGTATTTTGGTGGGGTTGAGGGGGCTTTAGTTGAATGAGAGGCATCAGAGGGTTGTGATTATGGTGTCACATCAGAAAAGAGGGAAGTCAAGAGTGGAATGCCACAGGGATCCATCCTGACTCTTGTTCTCTTCAATATGCTCATTAACAACATTTGAGAATGAATCTGGGGCTGTGTCTCTTTGAAGATGACACCAAGCTCATGGGAGGGTAGATTTTATGTTTTTATTTTTGTTTTTCTTTTTTCATTCTAGTGCTGTTTATTTGCTTATAAAAATGCAGTCTGGTTCATAGTGGTTTAGTTTAGGCTTCTGTGGCAACTGTACTGCCTCCCATGCCAATGGCCTGGTTTGGTAGGACCTGTCAGACGAGGGTTGGTTACAGGAGAGATGACTGAGCATCTCTGGGACAGCCTGTGGTGCAGGTTATGGATTATTTTGCCATTGAGGTTTTCACCTTTGACTTATCCTCTGAGTTCGCTACATGCAACGATGCTAACATAATTTAAAGGCATTGCTTTGTGGCTGCCTGAGCTCCTGCAAGCATTCCTCACCTAGGTGGCTGTTAAAGAGCGTGGGTGTTAGACTCCTCCTGAGTGGAGAGCAGTCCTGAAGATGCTCAGTCATCTCCTGTAAGCTAACCCTGTTTGACCCAGGCCCTCCCCAAACCGGGCCACTGGCATGGGAGGTACAGTTACCACTAAGCCTAAACTAAACTACTAAACCAGACTGTATTTTTTATAAGTAAATAAAAAACAGCACTCAGATGAAAAAAAAGGAAAGAAAATAACATAAAACTAATATATAAAAGATGTAGAATAAGATAGTCCTTTTTTTTTACTTTCTGCATCTTTAAGAGGCACTGGCAGAGGATTTTAGTCAATTAGGCCTGTTTTCAGAAGGTTAGCAGAATGCTAAACATCTAAGCACTGTGCCATGGGAGAACAGCATGGCTAATCAGGTACCATATATTTTAGCAGCCCCAGATACTAATCTGATCATGTATGTGAATATGTACTACTAAAACCTTGCAAATGAGGGATCCCTCTGCATACAGAGCACAGTGCTATATAAAAAGGTTTTGGAAAGTGCTTAATAAGTGAAATTGCAATACTGTTTACTGCTTCCAAAAATCCTGCCTCATTTGATCTGCTATGCAACCCAAGCGGTGCTTTCCAACTCAAAAGGCAGTGCATCTTCGGCTGCCGCTGCCTGATGGGACCCTACAGCTCCTGCCGCCTGCCTGAACTCGAACAACTTCCCAGATCTGCCGAAAGGTCTTGAGTGGCGCCCAAATCTGAAAAGGCGGGTGCCTGACTGCCGCTGCTGACGGTACCCCAAGGGCTCCTGCCGCCTGAACTCCGCACCCCGGATCGTCTCCCCAGATCTGCTCGAGGCGCCTGTGGCGCCCAACCAAAAGGCGTGGGTCTCCCTTGGCTGTCGCTCCGATGGGACCTTACTAGCTCCTGCCGCCTCCCAGAATCCCGCCCGGATCAACTCCCCAGGTATTCACCACTACTTGCTGCGGTACCGGTGGTGCTACGATTGGCTGCATTCTTTGTTACGGCAACTGATTGGTCAGCTGGCTAGCACGGCCCAGCGATTGGTGCGCCTTTTGCATTCAGGTTTTCATTTCAGCCTGCTCATTCTTCTGCTGTGATTTTATTCCTCCCCCAGGCCCGCACCCCTCCCAGGCCTCCTTTTAAATACACGATGCTGTCTTGCCTCCCACTGTCCCTGCTCTCATTGGCTGTCCCAGAACCCTGCTGCCCACTGACCTACTGAGCCAGTACAGCTTTCTTCTGACTCAGCCTCCTCCTCTGTGACCAATAATTCCCAGTTTAACCAAGATGCTGCCCTACACTTCACAGCACTTATTCTCCCCTCTCTGCCACCTAATCCCGTGATCCCTCCTCTAAAATTAGATGATATCCTCCCATCTACTAATCAGGTAACTCCCCCTCTCCCATTACCATATCCTGGTCTCACTCACCCACCTCGCTCATGCCTCTCTCATCCAGCTGCCTATGTACATTACTCTTATATGGCTGCTTAGCTCCTGGCCACCCTGCTTACACCCAAAGCCCTAGCTCCCGACTCGCTATGCAACCACTCCTGCTTCAAGAGCGCAAGTTGCATTATATTATTATTGCCTCCTACTCTTATCAGCTGGTGATATAAACCCCAACCCTGGCCCAGCTCAACCTCCTCCTGCAGACAGCACTGAGCCACGCCTCAGCTCTTCCACAATGGTCTTAAAATACTATATCAATATGTGAGTCTCCTCTCTAAAGTGGACTTGCTACAGCCACTGGTGGCTACGCCAACCCTGATATAATAATAATTCT
This sequence comes from Neoceratodus forsteri, assembly GCA_016271365.2. Classification (NCBI taxonomy): domain Eukaryota; kingdom Metazoa; phylum Chordata; order Ceratodontiformes; family Ceratodontidae; genus Neoceratodus; species Neoceratodus forsteri. The sequence goes on from CM057449.1 coordinate 966,936,679, forward strand.
GAATCCTGCTAAATAAAAAATCAGCAACTCATCTCTTACTCTCCCTGTCTTCACAATATCGAGACAGGACTGACTTTGGAGAGGGGTAGGTAGCCATCTATGTCTCCTCTTCCATCCAATTCACTTCCGCCTTTCTAGTGCTCTACCAAAAGCTTACAAGGCTCTGCTGTTGCAAATCTCTCTCCCCTTCTCCAAACCTATCTTTGTAGCAGGCATCTACTGCCATCCTGGCTCACAACCCAGTATTGCTACTGAACTCATAACCACCTTAGTTCACCACTCTTCTGCTGGCGAATTATATATATTATGGGAGAGTTCAACATAAATTGGACTACCATACCCAGCAAAGTGCTAAATGCTATACATGCGCTCAACCTAACCCAAATTATCCAAGATCCGACTAGGCTAAATCACAAGACAGGAAACCATTCTGTCATTGACTGGGCCCTTACAACTCACACCCATAGGGTCATTAATTCGGTATTTCTAGCAGATGCCTTCAGTGACCATTGCATGACTTTCTGGTAGCGCAAAATTCACAAAGTCAAAGTCCCCTATAAAACTCTACAAATCCGACCATACAAATCCCTGAACACTGACCCAGTTCTTTGATTTGACCAACACAATTGGGCACCTATATCTGTTGCCAGTAACCTAGATGTCGCAGCTAACTACTTCAGAGACCCATTGCTTGAAGTCTGGAATCAACATGCAGCACTCGCTGGGTACGTGTCCGTGGAAACCACATCCCTGGATCTCCCCAGAACTCATTGCTTGTCTAAGGCACGGATACAGCCTGAAGCTCCATAAAGCACAAAGTTTAAAGACTATGAGGCCTACTGGTCCTCAGAAACAAATGCACAAAAGCCACTCATTTGGCCAAGGCTGATTACTTCAGCTCTACTTTTAACTCTAATATAAATAACCCATCCAAATTCTGGAAAGTAATCCACTCACTTTTCCCACAGGCTCCCCTCCTCCCCTCCTCCAAATAAACAATACTGTGATTGCCGACCACCCTAGCATTGCTGTTGCTTTCAACTACGCACTTATGTGCTTCTACCTGCTAGGCTCCTCCCAACCATTAACCAGTTAATCCTCACTCCTTAAGTCCTCCAGCCCCACCTCACAGCTTTTCGCTCTAAAATTTGAGAACTGACATGCTGGTGGCCTGGAAGCCCTAAACCCGAGCAAAGGTAGCTCCTCTGATGGACTGAACCCAAAGTTACTAAACTTGTCTGCCTCTGCCATTGCTCCCCCACTCACTGCTCTTTTCAATCTCTCATTTCACTTGGCTGAAATTCACCGTGAGTGAAACATGCTATTGTCCTCCCTCTCCCTAAGTGAGGCAACTCCTCCTCCCCTGAGAACTACAGCCTTATATCTCTCCTCCTGACGTTAGCCAAACTACAAGAACATCTAGTCCTTGACCAACTATCCTCGTACCTCTCAGACAGAAATTTCTTCACCCAATATCAATCTGGGTTCCGTAAACATCAATCTACTACTACCTCACTGCTTTGAATCACTGATGCAATCCTGACAGGCATGGACTGTGGTCACATAACCACTGCCATTTTTATTGATCTTGCTAAAGCTTTTGACACGGTTTCCCACTCCCTCCTGCTCCACTCCCTCTCATCAGCTGGGCTGTCTGAACATGCCATTAAATGGTTCAGCTACATACCTATATGACTGCTCACAGTCTGTAAAAATATCCGACTCACATCTCCCCTCCTCTACCCATATACTCTGAGTCCCCAAGTCCATACTAAAACCAATTCTCTTCCATCTTTCTGAATGATCTTCCATCCATCTGTACCTCATCTTCTATACATATGTATGCTGATGATATGGTTCTATTCTGCTCTGGCCCTCACCCTGGATGTTGCCTCCAGGCTCCAACGTGATTTCAGTAATGTCCAGAGCTGGTTTCAAACTCACCAACTCTTTCCTAAATGCCAAGAAAACTGGAGTCCATGACTTGGCACAAGTCAGAAGCTGTCAAGGCTCCCTTCTGCCCCTACCTTCACTACCCTTGACGGAGCAACTGTAATTGCTACCGAGTCTTTCAGATATCTGGGCATTTGGCTGGATAAACATCTCACCTTCTTGGCCCATATAGATGCCATAATAAAAAAGCTTCATCCCAAACTCGGCTCCTTATATAGAAACCGCTCCTGCCTCCCGCCACAGGCAAGACGCGAACTGATCCAAAAAATGATCCTCCCGGTTTTCGACTATTGCGATGTTGTTTATTGCTCAGCTCCTGCCACCTCCTTAGCCAACCTGGATACTCTTTTCAACTCATTCTGTCAGTTTGCTCTGGATGCACCTCGCCTTACCCACCGCTGACACTTGTACCGAGCTTTAGCCTTCCCATCCCTAACAAATAGGCGACTGCAACATTGCACAAATCTCATCTCTAAGTACTGGCTTGGCTCACTCCCTCCCTACCTAAATTCCCTAATCTCCATCCCCACCCACCCACTCCTCTCGACTTAAGATCCCATGACCATAGAACTCTGTCTGTTCCCTGGAGATCCACTGCTAGTTGACAGGCCTCCCACTCCTATCGCCTCCCAAAATGTGGAATGCTCTTCCTACACATATCCGATCCTCTTCCTCGCCTGGCTCATTAAATCAAGATCTTCATAATTTCTCTGTAACTGCACCTGCCCCAACCTCTTCCCTTTCTTGTCCTACATCCTGTTTGATGCCCTGTTGACTCACTTCACTTGCCACCCTGTGCTATTCTTAGTCCTGCGCTGGCAGGCCATTGGTTCACACTTTCATTACATTACTTCTCTCTCTCTCTCTCTGTCTCACCACAAGCTCACTGCACTGGTTTTCACTTCTACCCTTGTAATTTGCTGTTTTCATGCTAATGTGTAATTCAGTTGTAACCTATGTTTTTGTATGATATTGTGTATTTTGTGTGTACTCATTGTTACTATGTAACTCCCACCACCCTCTCCCCCAGGTCGTACCGGGAGATGAGCAACTTGTTGTTCAGTGTACTTTCCCTGGTGAAACTTTTCAATAAATAACTAAATTTGAGCACACAGTGGTGCATATTGTGACCCTACCTCTGGTCACCATTATGATGCTCCCAAGTAGTATACCAAAATGATCCTTGGCATGTAAAGGTTCTACACCCCTGATCGCAGTTTAAATGGCTCCAGTTATTATAGTAAAATGATCCTTGGTGTCTAGTGCTCCCCACCCAGGAATACTAAGCTGGAAGCTCATTTCTAGATGCATGCTGGGGAAGGGGAACGTGTACAAGTGGGTCTTAGGTAGCACACTAGTTCAAAATATATAACATGAATGGAGCAGAGTGGTACACAACCACAAATTACATTAGGAATAATACATGCAAGATGTGAGAACTTGAGGACAAGCAAACAATTGATAATGCATACACAGCGAGTCAGGAGCCACAAACCTATGCTGATGATCAAAATAGAGCAGTTTTATTTATTTATTTAGCTTTTGTTAATCGGGTAGGTACACTAGACAAGTTATATGCCTATTTTCAGGAACTTCCCAGGAGAGTACAACAGGTAATACTGATACATCAGAACATAATAGCAAGTACATAGAGTAACAAAATGCATTGAGTCACAAACCGGTAAGGCATAGAGTGAACTGCTGTGACAGAAATTGATAAAGTACATATAATCAACAATATATAGTCTAGAGCATACATAGCACAGTCAGATGCCTAGGAGAGCAATTGAATCACGAGAAACGACCAAAAGATCATTGGCAGGTCCTCAGAACAGTTGGGCTCCAAGTACAATTAGGCTAGGGAGGCTTGGGACATTCGCATGCTGAGGCCAGCTTCAGATGCCCCCACAGGGACTTCTGGAAGCACTGATGGGAGGAGGCAGAACGAACATGGTCAGGAAAGGAGTTACGGAGCCTAGGAGCACATGCAACAAAGTCCCTATCCCCCATAAGGGTTTGGGTGAGGGGTACTTTTAGCATCCCAGGACCCTGGAATATGAGTGGGTAAGAGGATGGGTCAGGAGGTGAGAGAAGCTGTGCCAGCCCCAGAGGGGGGGTGCCGGTTCTGATCACTTTGCCACGAGGCATCCCAGCCCAAAGTTCAGGTGACTGGTCAGGGAAAGCCAACCTAGTTTATCATAAAGCTCACAATGGTGGGTGAGACTGGGGCAGCCAGTGCAAAGTGACAGATGTTATTATATGCCGTGTGCCACCAAGTAAGAGAGCTTTGGAGGTACAGGAAAATTGGTGGGACCATCGCTAAGGAGGAGTAGTACACCTTTAGCAAGTGCCAGATGAGCAGCAGGTGTCAGGTTATTTTTGGCCCTATAGGCCAGACCCAATTTACAGTTCACAGTTCTACAGACATTTAGGATATGACTCCCTAGGTCCAATTGGGGGTCAAGTGTCACCCCAAGGTATTTGTTGGAGTTCACAGTTAGGAGAGGAGCTCTATCCACACAATTGATATGCAAAGGGGCTGGAGAGGCTTTACTTCAACGTTAGCTATAAACATTTGTGCATAATGCCTAGAGTGGAAGCATAGGTGCCAAATATTAGCTGTACCTAAACTGGAAACAAGCAATAGGAGAGCAAGAGGGAAAACTAGAGCAAGTGCAGGAGGGAGAGGTGAGACCACTGAAGTGGTTTGAAAGAATCCATGGGAGGGAGATTGGTGAATGGCTGGGGCGAGGGAGTTCCACATTTTAGGGCAGCAGTTAGGGTTGCCACCTGTCAGGTTTTTTACCTGGTGATCAGGTTTTCTGGGTCCCTATCAGGTAATCCGGTTTTGCTGTGTGCTGGTCAGGTTTTTGAGCCATTTTGAGTGCTCACATACTTTTGAAACAAATGTTGTCATATTATTCATTGTTTCAGCTGCATGGCCAGCTTACAAACAAGTTCTGTGTCAATATAACCTTTGTTTGTGAAAGCAGTCAGCCTGGGAGGTGTAAAGTATGGCCATTAACACCATTAGCACTTACTTAACCTAATCTTTTCCACTGCATCTTATCTTTTATTGATATAACAGATGGTCTTCTAGGAGAAACAATGCATGATGAGTCATAAAAAGGGGGGGGGCTAGGGGCGGAGCTTAGGATCCGGTTTTTGCCCCATCCAAAGGTGGCAACCCTAGCAGCAGTGGCTGAATGTGACTTTGCCGATGATTGAGGAAAGTGAAGGGACTGCTAGGGTTAGAATATTTCAGCTTCTGATGGTATGGCTATAAGGGGGCCATCGGAGAGATAGGAGGGTAGGGAACCAAACCAGATTTGCCCACAAAGCTGGCACAGTGGGCATGGTGTCTGTCCACAAGAAAAGAAAAGGAGAGAGATTTATATAGAACAATGGTGAGTCCAAGAAGGATAGTTGAGAGTGTAATGGCAGAAATAGTTGAAGAGTGTCCAGTTCTGGCAGGGTGGTGAAGGGGCTTGCCAGACCACATCACCACAGTCAGAGATTTGGAGGATCATTCTCTGGATAATAGCATGGTATGCTGGAGGTGGGATACAGTCACAGTTCCTGTAAAGTGCACCAAATTGGGGTGCAGCTTTTGATTATAGCATCCACTTGTTCAGAACGCTTAGGTGCTGGTCTAGCCAGCTACCAAGATCACTAAAGGAGGTAACATCCTCCACAGGGGAGCCATGCAGGGTATGGAAAGTAGGAAAGGAGGAGCCTAGAGAGTCTGGTGCCTTGTGCCAAAGGACATGGAGACAGCCTTCTTGGCATTGAGGAAAAGCTGATTTGTGTGGTCAGGGCTGAACTTGATCAAAGTCCAGCTGGAGTCTGAGGGCCTGCTGTGAAGAGGACCATGTCATCCATGTACATGTGAATGGATGCAGAGAAGCACATGGAGGGGGAGATCATTAAAGAAAATGGAGAAAAGTAGTGAGCTTAACACAGATCCTTGTGGGACCCAAGTGGATACAGGCAGGGAGGAGAGAGGGGGTGACCACTTTTGACTGCTTGGGACCTACCCCGGTGGTAGGAGTGGAACAGCTGATGGCTAAGTCAGAGAGGCCTGCAGCCTGGAGTTTGGCTAATAATTGGGTGGTAGACAGGGTTGAGTGCTTTGGATAGATTGATGAAGATAGCAGAAGTGAATAGGCTGTGATCCATACCATTATGGATGGATTTGGTGAGCCTGAGCTGGTGGTGGAGTGATTTTTGAAGAAGTCAGACTTGTATTGGGTGAAAAAGGAAGAGGAGTCCAGAAAGGGAGAGGGTTGTGACAAGATAATTTGTTCCTGTATTTTGGAGGAGGAGAGAAATGAGTCAGTAGCTGTCTGCACTCTGACGGGTCACCATCTTTTGGGAGGAGTAACAGTGGCAGCCTTCCAGTCAGCAGGGATGGAGGAACACCAGAAAGAGAGGTTAGGGAGGTCATCCAATGGGGAGGAGATTGCAGAAGCAGTCAGATGGAGGAGCTTGCTATCCCGGCCATCTGGGCTCCTACCCTTGGAAGGATTAAGGACGGGAAGTGTGTCGTGGATAAAGGATGGAGTTACTGGAGAGAAAAAAAACAAGGGGAAGGGAGGAGATGAAAATCATGCAGGCCAGCAGGGGTGAGAGGGATGGAGGAAGGGGAGAGGGAGGAGAGGAGAGAGGAAAGAGGAGGTACAGGTGATGAAAAGGAAATACATCTCTATGGTGATGAAGGAGAGGTTAGAGACAGGGGTGTCACTGACTCTGAGGACAGGCAAATGAGTGGGAGGGGAGAAGAGATTGTGGCAGCCTTTCACAATTTAGACAGGTAACCAATGTTGGTACTGAAGTTAGATGTAAAATTCTCACCTTTGGCAAGCTTATTGCCATGGTACAGGTGCTGCAGAGATGATGATACCTCTGGAAGCCATGGGGGATGAGTTACGTTTATTTTTTGACCAGGCCAAATCATGCACTTGCAAGTAAGCTATGAGGTCAGCCATGATCTAGGGGAGGTGGTGTACCTTTTCTCATGCCCTGCTCTGGGGGGGCATGGCAGTCCCATAAAGGGGAGGCAGTATAGCACAGTGGTTTAAGGCTCTGAGCTGCAAATCTGGTGACATCCAGCAGACCAGACCTGGGTTTGAATCCCACAGCTTCCACTTGCATACTGTGTGACTCTGAGCAAGTCACTTAACTTCCCTGTGCTCCCAGGTCAATCCTTTAAAAAAGCTTTCAGCTTAGTGTGCTACTCCTGGTTAAACAACTAAAAAAAAAATATTTAGAGGAATTTTGTTTTGAAATATGTTAGCATGGAATCAGTGGAGCAGACCAATGAGATAGGGGACCAATCAGAGTGACGTAGATCACGGTGCAAGGGGGTGAGGTCCAGGGATTTGAAGGAAAATATAAGCAGTATTTTGGTGGGGTTGAGGGGGCTTTAGTTGAATGAGAGGCATCAGAGGGTTGTGATTATGGTGTCACATCAGAAAAGAGGAAGTCAAGAGTGAATGCCACAGGATCCATCCTGACTCTTGTTCTCTTCAATATGCTCATTAACACATTTGAGAATGAATCTGGGGCTGTGTCTCTTTGAAGATGACACCAAGCTCATGGGAGGGTAGATAGTGATGGTGAAGTAGGAAACTGCAGACTGACATGTAAAGATTAGAGAGGTGGCCTAAGGTTTGGCAGTTGAAATTCAATGCCAAAAAGTGCAAGGTGATTCACTTAGGGGACAAGAACCCCAGGACAGAGTACTGGCTAGAAGGGGTAGAGCTGAGCACTACAGCTGAGGAAAGGGACCTAGTATTCGTCATTAGTGACTCCCTTAAACAATCAAGCTAGTACAGTGAGGCATCTAGTAAGGCAATAGGATACTAGGATGTGCCAGAAGGGGCTCTGATAGTAGAAGAAAAGAGGTTTACTGCCTCCTTATTGATCATTGGTGAGGCTGCACTGGGTATACTGTTCAGAGTTCTGAACTTCTGAAGACCTCACCTCAGGAAAGATAAGGACAAAGGGTGATCAGGATGATTCAGAGCTGACAGGACAGATCGTATGAGGATCTGCTCAAGGCACTGTACATGTCTTCACTGGAGACCAGCCAAGAGAGGAATGATATGATAGAGACCTTCAAGTTCCTGTAAGGAATAAACAAGGTGAATGGAGAACTACTTAGCATGAGTAACAGTTCAAGGTTATGGGGGCACAAGTAGAGACTGATGGGAGGGAGGTTCAAGAGGGATATTGGAAAGTTTTATTTTCCAGAAATGGTGGTGGAAATGTAGCATAGTTTGCCAACTGAGATGGCAGGCACCAAAACCATAAATGGTTTCAAGCATGGCTGTGACAAAGTGAAGGGTATAATGGTTACTCAGGCTGATAGTAGTAGGGAGGGGAACAAGGGAATGGATAGTGAAGGCTATTACCCTGCATGAACAGTAGGTTCTGAGATTTAATATGGAAAATGGGGCAGGCAGGATGTACCATTTTTATGTTGATTTCGCACAGTGCAAATAACATATTGCGGCAGCTTTCTCAGTAGCAAGCTGTGGAGGCACGGCACTGTTGTGGCCAATGCCCCCACAGCCTGCAAAGGCTTGTCCCGCTTCCCCCATGCCATTGCAGGCTGCTGGTGACAGTAGTTTGGAATATTTGCACCAACTACTGACAATTTCACCACTGCAATCAGGGGCCGCCTTGTCATTGCAGTGTCAACCATCTGCTGCAATGAGGGAGTGACCCGTCATTGCAGGGTGGGATGTAAAAACTCTGATATTGTTTATGAACACGGAAGTGGGTTCCCGCTGTGTTCACAAACAATATAACCCCCTCACCGTGTTTATAGTGCTAACGGGGTCCCCAACCCGCCAGCCTTGGTGCCCCATTAGTTTTGGAGCCGACAGGAAGCCCACTCCCACGGCATTCTGTAACACCCCCCACTTTTATTCCTGTTGACGGGGTGCCCAATCCCCGTCGGCTACTGCTGTCCCCCAAAAGAAAGCCATTGGTGGCACGCTGGGTGCCCATCCCAGCGTGCCACATGCCTCTGTAAAGGGAAAAACGGTCCAGCGAAGTATTTTTTTTTTTACCTGCAAAAAAGGAAACGGTTTCTTGTAGTGTCCCTGGCCCCCACCTGCAACCCGCACCAACCCACTGTGCACCCTGCCTTCCCACACCCCCCATCACCCCATACTTACCTCCAGAGCTTGGCCCGACGATCTTTGGTGGACCGGAACACGTCTGCACTCTTCAAAGCCGACCGTGAACTGAGGAGATGCTGGAAAGCTGTATAACGTAAGAAATAGGGTTTTTTCAATTTTAGTACATATCTCGGACATTTTTGGGACTTTTTTCACCAAATTTTCAACATATGGTTTTTGGGACCCTCCTCGTGAATTCTTGAACTCTCATTGCGTTAATCATCCCTGAAAGGTGATTTTGTGGTCACTGCGCGGAATCACCTTTTGGGGCCGATTAATGAAACGACAGTGCCAGTGTTCATGAGGTGGGTCTCAAAAAGCCTATGTTGCAAATTTGGTGGAAAAAATCCAAAAAATGACTGTTTTATGAGCGTGCGCTGTGCAGTTGCTACCCATGCTTGTAACTTTGTGAATTTGCAAAATTTTCACGCCAGATTTTCAACATTGGCATTTTTTCACACCTCCTTGTGAACAGTATAGCTGTCATTGTTCACATCCTGGCAGAAATGTGTTTTCGCACTTCTGGCACAGAATAGCACAGTCGCTGTGGGAAATCACTGTTCGGGACAGATTAAGAAAATGACAGTGACACTGTTCATGAGTAGAGGTCCTGAAATGGCTGTGTTGAAAATCTGCTAACGATACTCCATAAAATGACTGTGTTACGAGCATGTGTTGCGCAGTTTGCACGCATGCTCGTAACTTCTGGAATTTATATTTTCACGCCAGATTTTCAGCATTGCCATTTTCCCACACCTACTTATGAACAGTGCATCCGTCATTTTTCCCATCCTGGTCAAAATGTGTTTTCGCACTTCCGGCGCAGAATAGAGCAGTCGCTGTGGGAAATCACTGTCTGGGACACATTAAGAAAATGACAGTGATACTGTTCATGAGCAGAGGTCCTAAAATGCCTATGTTGAAAATCTGGTGATGACAGCCCATCAAATGACTGTATTACAAGTGTGCATTGCACACTTTCCACTCACCCTTGTAACTTCGCAGATTTGTAATATTGTCATGCCAGATTTTCAACAGTGGCATTTTTTCACACCTCCTTATAAGCAGTACAGCTGTCATTTTTCACATCTTGACTGAAATGTGGTTTCACAGTTGCGTCACACGATAATGCGGTCGCTGTGGGAAATCAGTGTTGGGACAGATTAAGAAAATGACAGTGGCACTGTTCATGAGCAGAGGTCCTAAAAGCCCTATGTTGAAAATTTGGTGATGAAACTCCATAACATGACTGTGTTACAAGCGTGCATTGAACTGTTTCCACACACCCTTGTCACTTCGCACATTTGTAATATTTTCACACCACATTTTCAACAGTGGCACTTTTTTCACACCTCCTTATGAACAGTACAGCTGTCATTTTTCACACCCTGGCTAAATATGTTTTTGCACTCCTGCCGGAGAATAATACTGTCGCTGTGGGAAATCAGTGTCTGGGACAGATTAAGATCGAACAAGTGAGAGGGGGGAGTTACCAAGCTCAACTGAGCTCTGTCGGGACTGCTGCAGATTTGTTTGTGAGCAGAAAAAGGCCGCAGCGCAAGAGCCCATTACAAAAGGGCAGCCTGCAGCACTGGGAAAAACAGAACGAGAGAGTGAGTGAGGGAGGGTGAGTGAGTGAACTCACCGGAGCACTGTCAGGACTGCTGCGGATTTCTTTGTGGGCAGAAAAAGGCGTCAAAGCAGGCAGGGGCCCAGTAGAAAAGGCCAGCCTGCAGCGGTGGGAGAAACAGTACGAGTGAGTGAGACGGGGGACTGAGTGAACTCAACAGAGCTCTAGCAGGACTGCTGCGGATTTCTTTGTGGGCAGAAAAAAGGTGCCAATGCAGGCAGGAGCACTGCACAAAAGGGCCACTTGCAGCGCCAGGACAAACAGAATGAGCGTGTGACAGAGGGAGACTGAGGGACCTCAACGGAGCTCTGTCGGGACAGTTGTGGATTTCTTTGTGGACAGACAAAGGTGCCAACGCAGCCAGGAGCCCCATACACTAACGCAGCCTGCAGCACCAAGAGAAACAGAATGTGTGAGTGGCAGAGCAGTAGTGAGCGAGCTCAACAGAACTGTATTGTGACTGCTGCGGATTTCTTTGTGGGCAGAAAATGCGGCAATGCAGGCAGGAGCCCAGTTCAAAAGGGCAGCGGCAGGAGACACAGAATGAGTGAGTGAGGGAGGGGGAGTGAGTGAGCACAACGGAGCTCTGTTGGGACTGCTGCAGATTTGTTTGTGGGCAGAAAAAGACAGCAATGCACGCTGGGGCCCAGTACAAAAGGGCAGCCTGCAGTGGCGGGAAAACCAGAATGAGGGAGTGAGAGAGGGGGAGTGAGCAAGCTCAATGGAGCTCTATCATGACTGCTGCACATTTCTTTGTGGGCATGAAAAGCTGGCAACACAGGCAGGAGCCCAGTACAAAAGGGCAGCCTGCAACACTGGCAGAAACAGAATGAGCGAGTGAGAGAGGGGGAATGAGAGCAAGCTGAATGGAGCTGTGTCAGGACTGCTGCAGATTTCTTTGTGGGCACAAAAATGCGGCAATGCACGCAGGAGCCCAGTACAAAAGGCCAGTCTGCAGCGCCTGCAAAAAAGGAACGAGCGAGTGACAGAGGGGGAGTGAGCGACCTCAACGGAGCTGTGTCAGGACTGCTGCAGATCTCTTTGTGGGCAGAAAAAGCTGCCAATGCAGGCGGGAACCCAGTACAAAAGTGCAGCCTGCAGCAGCGGGAGACACAGAATGAGCAAGTGAGGGAGGGGGAGTGAGTGAGCTCACTGAAGCTTTGCTGGGACTGCTGCAGATTTCTTTGTGGGCAGATAAAGGCAGCAATGCATGCAGGGGCCCAGTACAAAAGGGCAGCCTTCAGCGGCAGGAGAAACAGAACGGACGAGTGAGAGAGGGGGAGTGAGTGAGCCAGCTCAGTGGAGCTCTATTGTGACTGCTGCAGATTTCTTTGTGGGCAGAAGAAGGCGGCAATGCAGGCAGGAACCCAGTACAAAAGGGCAGCCTGCAGCACTGGCAGAAATGGAATGATTGAGTAAGAGAGGAGGAATGAGTGAGCTCAACGGAGCTCTGTTGGGACTGCTGCGGATTTCTTTGTGGGCAGAAATAGGCAGCAATGCACGAAGGGGCCCAGTACTAAAAGGCAGTCTGCATTAGCGTGAGAAACAGAATGAGCGAGTGAGAGAGGGGGACTGAGCGAGCTCAATGGAACTCTATCATGACTGCTGCAGATTTCTTTGTGGGCAGAAGAAGGCGGCAATGCAGGCAGGAGCCCAGTATAAAAGGGCAGCCTGCAGCACCGGCAGAAACGGAATGAGTGAGTGAGGGGGAGTGAGTGAGCTCAATGGAACTCTGTCGGTACTGGTACAGATTTCTTTGTGGGCAGAAAAAGGCGCCAACGGAGGCAGAAGGCAACTACAAAATGGCAGCCTGCAATGCCAGGAGAAACAGAATGAGCAAATGAGACAGGCAGACTGAGCGACCTCAACAGAGCTCTGTCAGGACAGCTGTGAATTTCTTTGAGGCCAAAAAAAGGTGCCAACACAGGCAGACGCCCAGTACAAAAGGACAGCCTGCAGCAGCGAGAGACACAGAATGAGCAAGTGAAGGATGGTGAGTAAGTGAGCTCAATGGAGCTCTGTTGAGACTGCTGCAGATTTCTTTGTGGGCAGAAAAAGGTGCCAACAGAGGCAGAAGCCAACTACAAAATGGCAGCCTGCAACTCCAGGAGAAACAGAATAAGCGAATGAGACAGGCGGAGTGAGCGACCTCAACAGAGCTCTGTCGGGACAGCTGCAGATTTCTTTGTGGGCAAAAAAAGGTGCCAATGCAGGCAAAAGCCCAGTACAAAAAGACAGCCTGCAGCAGCGTGAGACACAGAGAAACGGCGAGTGAGGGATGGTGAGTGAGTGAGCTCAATGGAATTCTGTTGGGACTACTGCGGATTTCTTTGTGGGCAGGAAAAGGCAGCAATGTATGCAGGGGCCCAGTACAAAAGAGCAGCCTGCATTAGCGTGAGAAACAGAACGAGCGAGTGAGAGGTGGGACTGAGCGAGCTCAACGGAGCTCTATCGTGACTGCTGCAGATTTCTTTGTGGGCAGAAGAAGGCAGCAATGCTGGCAGGAGCCCAGTACAAAAAGGGCAGCCTGCAGCACTGGCAGAAAGAGAATGAGAGAGTGAGAGAGGGAGAGTGAGCTAGCTCAACGGAGCTCTGTCGGGACTGCTGCAGATTGTTTTGTGGCCAGAAAAAGGTGCCAACAAAGGCAGGAGCCTAGTACAAAAGGGTAGCCTGCAGCGCCAGGAGAAAAAGAATGAGCGAGTGAGACAAGGGGAGTGAGTGACCTCAATGGAGCTCTGTCGGGACAGCTGTGGATTTCTTTGTGGGCAGAAAAAAGCAGCAATGGAGGCAGGAGCCCGGTACAAAAGGCCAGCCTGCAGTGCAGACAGAAATGGAATGAGTAACTGAGAGAGGGGGAGTGAGCAAGCTCAACGGACCTGCGTCATAACTGCTGCAGATTTATTTGTAGGCAGAATAAGCCACCAATGCAGGCAGGAACCCTGTACAAAAGGACAGCCTGCACCCGCAGGAGACACAGAACCAGTGAGAGAGTGAGGGAAGTGGAGTGAGTGAGCTCAACAGAGCTCTGTTGGGACTGCTGCGGATTTCTTTGTGGGCAGAAAAAGGCAGCAATGCACCCAGGGGGTCCAGTACAAAAGGTCAGCCTGCAGCAGTGGCAGAAACAGAATGAGTCAGTAAGAGAGGGGGGAGTGAGTGAGCTCAACAGAGCTCTATCGTAACTGCTGTGGATTCCTTTGTGGGCAGAAAAAGGCGGCAACGCAGGCAGGAGCCCAATACAAGAGGCCAGCCTGCAGCGCCAGCAGACACAGAACGAGTGAGTGACAGAGGGGGAGTGAGCAACTGCAACGGACCTGTGTTGGGACTACTGCAGATTTCTTTGTTGGCAGAAAAAGCCACCAACAGAGGCAGGAGCCCAGTACAAAAGGCCAGCCTGCAGCGCAAGGAGAAACAGAATGAGGGAGTCGGGGGGGGGGAGTGACCCACCTCAACGGAGCTCTGTCAGGCCATCTGCGGATTTCTTTGTGGACAGAAAAGGGTGCCAATGCAGGAAGGAGGTCAGTACAAAACAGCAGCCTGCAGCACCGGGAGAAACAGATGAGCGAGTGACAGAATGCCAGTGAGTGAGCTCAACGGATCAACGCAATCAACATTCAGCATTGACAAATGCTTGTTTTTTTATTGTGTCCAGAACTGACTGTGTGTGTATGTGTGTGAGGGGTTGCTGGCAGGCTGCGTGTGTGCAGCTAAAACATGATTCCCAGAATCATTAACTAGCACTAACCACGCAGTGTGTTAACACTTCAAGAAAGCATTTAATATACCTGTACACCTTATATGCATTAGAGTAACCCCCCAGTTGTATGAGCACCTGGTTGCAATTAGTAATCCTGTGCAAAAAAAAAAAAAAATAGTGCCACATTAACAGATTAGCACTGCACAGAAGAATGCTTTTTAAAATAGTACCAACCATGCTTATCACAATGCAGTGCTAGTCCTGTTACAGTGGTACGTGGGCCCCCATTTTCAGATTAGTGTTGTGCACTCCTAAGTGCTGCACCTGAGATAGCGCACAGCCATAGAAGGTGGTGGTAAATGGCACTCCCTCCAGTGAGGAGAGAGTGACCAGTAGGGGTGCCAGAGGGCTCAGTAATGGGACACATCCTCTTCAGTGTCTTTATAAGTGGCATAACAGAAGAACTGGAATGGGAGATATGCCTTTTTGCAGATGACACCACAATCTGTAATAGCGTTGATAGGTGCAGATGGAGAGAATGAGTGGGGACCTTAGAAAACTTAGAGTGCTATGGGACATGGCAGTTCAGGTTCAAAGCCAAAAAGTGCAAAATCAAGCATCTAGGTACTAGAAGCTTAGATGCTGAGTATAAAATGTAGAGGGAGGTACTTATGGTCACTAAGGAAACCTTTTATACAGCACTGTGCCGTGTATGCAGGAGAGGATTACTCATTTGCATGGCCGTAGTAGTATATATGCACACGCACATGATCAGAGTAGCATCAAGTGATGCTGAATACAACACCGATCCAACCATGCTGTTCCCACAGTGTAATGTTTAGCTCTGCATGCTAACCTTCTGAAAATGGGGCCCTAATTGACTAAAAATCCTGGCCGATGCCTCCTAAGATGCAGAAGGTAAACATAAAAGGTTTATCTTATCTATCTCTTTATGTATTGTTTTATGATATTTTGCTTGCAAAACCTTTATCCGATTTCAAAACATTGTGATGTGACTTAAAATGTTTATAACAGACTAGTTAAAATACGGTTTGTTTTCTTCTTTTACCTATATGCTGTCTTTATTTACTTATAAAAGCACAGTCTTGTGGGCTGGCCTAGCAGCTTGGTGGTGATTGCACTGCCACCCATGCCAGTGGCCCAGTTTTGGGGGTGGACCTGAGTTGCACAGGGGTTAGCTGGGGGGAGAGTTATGATTGAGCATCTCGGGGAATGCTCTCCTCTCTGCGAGGGGAAGTCTGACCACCCCGCTTTTCAACATCCACCTAGCTGAAGAGGGCTGGAAGGGCAGTGGAGTTGCATAAGGGGGAGGGCTCAGGCAGGCACAAAGCAAGCATGTGTCTTTACATTCAATTGCATTTTCCATGCTTGGCTGCCCAGGGGATGAAACCAAAGGTAGAAACCCCTTAATGGCAAAATGATCCAACAACCTGCCGGAGATTTTGCACTGCTAACCAGGCTCTGCTCATATCGGAATATGTGTCTCCTAGTCAATGGCCCTCCCCCTCTTGGCCCCAACGCAGGAGATGTGAGTTGGGGGGGGGGGACTCAGAGCAAATATGTCCTGTGGATGGTAAGTGATTGGGCTGGAGATGTCAGTGGGCAAAGGGGTAGCAGGGTGACTAAGGAGATAAAAATCTCTATGGGAAAAAAAAAAAGAAATAAAACACAGTTGAGGAGCTCAAACCCCAAAACAGACTGTGCATGCCTCCAGTGAGGATTCACAGTAAAGTTATTTAGTAAAACAATGCAAATTATATGCATATGCCAGCTAAACTCCTGATGTGAATTGAATACTGAGGGATTGCAGCAAAAATATATATTTTTGTTTCTTAACCAAGAAACGTTTATTAAAAAAAACATTAAAATAAAAACTTAATCAAAACATAGTCCATAGAGTACAAACTAGCAATGGTTTTGGCTTACACTTCCACAGCTCCTGAAGTGCTTCCCAAGCATTCAACTCAGATAAGTTGCTGGACTTACACAGTAATTAATTACACATAAAACAAGTCAACACTTTAACTTGGAAAAATGCATGCAGCTCCCTATGTATACAAGTATGTTAGGAATATCCTGTATTAGCTTCCTATACAAATGTGTTGTCTGACAGTAAATGAAGGCAACACTTATTTAAAAGAATAAACTACAGCATTTAAATTAGTTTTAAAAGTTTCTTGTCACATCACAATGGTCTGAAATTTGACTAAAGGTGTGCAGGCAAAACACAAGGAAAACCCCCATAAAGAAGTAGAATAAGAGATAGCTCTGTTTTGTTTACCTCAGCTCTGCAGTTTTAGACGTCCTCTCATCAAGCTAGCAGCTAACTGAATGCAACAGGCAATGAGTTCAGTTGTAGGACATCCATGGGGGAGGGGCAGGGGGATGGGTAGTTTCAGAACATAGTCCATTTCAGTGTATAGTTTATTTGTTTCAGTATATGGAGTATGTGAATTTTTCAGTCTACAGTGTATGTGTTTCAATACATAGTGTATGTGTTTCACCATGTAGTGTATTTGTTTCAGTATATAGTGTATGCAGATTTTTCAGTGCATAGTGTATTTATTTCAATAGATAGTGTATGTATTTCAATATAAAGTGTAGATGTTTCGATATATAGTGTATTTGTTTCAGTATATAGTGTATATGCTTTTTTCAGTGTGTAGTGTATGCATTTCAATATATAGTGTATTTGTTTCAGTATATAGTGTAAGCAGTTTTTTTCTCAATATATAGTGTATGTGTTACAATCTATAGAGTATTTGTTTCAGTAGATAGTTTATGTGGATGTTTCAGTCTGTATTGTATATCTCAATAGGTAGTGTATATGTTTCAGTACATAGTACATTTGTTTCAGTTTATAGTGTATGTGGATTTTCAGTATGCAGTATGTTGATTTCAGTAGATAGTGTATGTATTTGACTATGCAATGTAAGCATTTCACTATATAGTGTATGTGTTTCACTATATAATATATGTATTTCAATATACAGTATATGTATTTCACTATATGATGTATATATTTCAGTAGACACTGTATGTGGTTCACTATACTGTGTATGTATTTCACTATGTAATGTATATATTTCACTATATGATGTATGTATTTCACCATATAGTGTGTGTTTTACTATACAGCCAGAGATTATGAATTATGTCCCTAACGGCTTGCCATAATTGACTCCTTCATTATCACTGAAAGAATCACATTACAAGCAGACAAGCTAGGCCGTTTGCCCTTTTTCTACTGGCATTTTTTGAATGCTTGTATATACTGTAACACACACCAAGGGCAAATGTATGGGTTCCAGATAATCATGGGTTATTAATGAGACTTCATGCATATAAACAATGTAGAGGTACCATACATAGCACTATAATATACCTTCTGGCAACCTGTAAAAACACTGAGCTGAAAATGGACTGAGAAAAAAAAATATTGCCCTTATTTTTTCCTAGTGTGACCTGCTTCCCATGGTAAACGGATGAAACAAAATCTTTAAGTTTCACAGTACTTTACTAAGAACAATCCCTCTTGGCCCAGCACCAATTAGCCACAAATTGATTCCATCCCCTAGCCTGCAGGGAAAAAACACTGGCTCCTTATAGAGCACTAGAATTACAAACAGCACAGTCACGGTGCTAAATACTTAATGCCACCACTAAACTTAACTCACAGCAAGTTGGAACAACAGTCACAGTCTTCATCTATTACCAGTCAAATAGACCGTCCTGCAAAGGATCTACTATGGAAGACTGACATGCAGAAGTCCAACACCCAGAAGCTTGAAACTGATAGCCCAACACTTGGTATCCCAACAGTTGGCAACTGCCAGCGGCAGAGTTTTTTTCTGTTTCGAGGGACTATGCCCCCCATGCCCCCGAATGCAGGGGGCGACCCCCCTTATTTTTGATTGCCAACTCTGCCATGGGCAATTCCCGAGTGTCAGGATACCAAATGATGTGCTATCGGTGTCGGGCTTCTGCATGTCAGTCTTCCATAATATTTCCCCCGCGATTGTATGCATACTAACACAGAGACAGCCCTCTACATCACAAAAAAATTCATTCTATCCAACAGAAGAGAGTAAGAGAGACTCAATGCATTGTTCCTATCTTGGGAAAGGTTTCTCAGTCCTATTTCAGTGTGTTCCCTTTCAATAAGTCCTCTGAACATGTCTCCAGCTACAAAAAAAAGCAAAGTCCACATTGCAGTTCAGACTGAGAATGCAGAGTTTTTTCTTTTTTTTTCCTTTTCCTTTCCAGTTGTCCTCAATGTGGGCACCCATGTACCTTGCTCTCAGTAGCAGGGACCTTACACTGATCTGCGGTTCTTCCAGGTCAGCTCCACCCAGGCAGATAGAATGGATTCCCTTGTCTCACTTGTCTTCTCTTTCTCGTTAGAAGCTTGTAGCTCTGCTTTTATAGTCCTCTTAGGATCAGGTAGTATCCTATATGCGTTTTCTACAATAGCTTAGTGTCATTTGGGCTTCCATTATGTTCTTAGGAGATTTATCACCAGACCTTTGGAATCTTCTACAGGGCACTCACACCATTGGACATGGCAGCAAGCAACTGGTCAATGAGCTAAATGTGCATTATTGTTACTGTCTCTCTGTTTTGAACACTCTCTATCAGAAGGTTGCTTTGCATTTTAATTGTTCCTTACCTCTCTGTTACAGATAGGCATATCCAGAGCTTCAAGTTACTATGCTTACACCCCCACAGAATCACAAAAAAAACCAGTAAAATTCTTGCAGTTACAATGGAAATAAATGGAACTCTGTTTACCCGTATTACATAAAGGCATCAGTGATGTCAGCTTCAGTAAGTCAAGTACCATTCTAGTTTCCTTGATGAGAGAGATATCGTTGTTTATATGGGCATAACTGATGGAAAATTCTTCGGAAGGAATAAGAGCATTGATACTGGGAGTAATGGACTTCTGTAGTACTAATAGATCAGTAATGTATTTTCTTCAGAGTGATTTTGCATTTAGTGGTACCAAGCATATGATATATGGGAAAGTATGATAGTATAAATGGGTGATCATTAAGCCTTTGGCAAGTTCTTATTGATGCAATTGTGTGGCAGCATCAGGTTCGTGCATGGCAGATAGCAAATTGGTACAGATATACAAGTCCTTAGTTTTGAACTGAATGTAATGCCACTGATCGAGTGACCAATGAAGTGATGGCTGGCATGTGTGATAAATAGATGTTACAGATGGTGAGTGGCAAGCAGCGTGGATGTATGGCTTCATTACAAGAGACAGTGCTGGCTTTGCTTCACATGGCTCACTGTCTTGGCATGAGCACCTACTCAATCACTGCATACATGAAGCAAGTAACAAGCCGTGAAGAGGTAGCTGAAGCCATTAAAATTCCGGCACATCATTTTGCCAGATGAGAGAATGATAGACCTGCCTTTCTTATCTGCAAAACATCTGAAGTGAAGGGAGCTATGCATGTGACTGACTATTTAGTGATAGTATCAGGTGTATCAAACACCATTAATGGACAGAGAGAGGATTAACAAGTTAGTGAGCTGCAAGTTGCACATGGGAGAGCTTGTTGACTGTTAAAATAATGGCAGAAGAGTTAATTGTTGAATGCCACAGTTTAGTCTGGTCCTAAAGTGAGGCAAGTAGGCTGCTGCTTTGGCTGAAAAGGCTTGATGGTAATTGAAGAAGGGAGTGAATCCATAATGGATGAAGAGATTGACTATACCACACAAATAGGCATCTAATATGAAACACCTAGTCAGAAAATCTGAAGGTCCCAACAAATTTGGGGACAGTTAACTTCTTGAGGAATCGAGGGACCTTTGCTTTGAAAATAACCAAAATGTCTCCACATGAGATCACTCTATTCTCCACTGTGTCATGGGAATATATGAGTAAGATGACTACATTTACATCTTTACCAGTAATCATGTTCCATCAGAGAGGAGATGGAATTATATGAATGAGACTAGGCAAAACAGAAGTCATAGAACATATGGAGGTCAAAGAATCAAGTTTCAAGTTTATTTCATTAAAAAAGCATATGTATCAACTGACAAGTTATAACATAAATTATAGATAGACATTAAAAAGGTACATTATCATAAATATTTCCAACATTACCATTTATATGGCTACCATCAAAACATACAGTAAAATCCTCAATGAATGCAGAAGCAGTTTTTTCCATCATTGGAGTCACAGTAAATCACGAAAATTTGTATAAAGCATAACAGGCAACATTTCCCATTGAAAAAAATAGTTGGTTTGGAGTTAGAGAACAATAAATATTCAATTAATTTATTTTGTTCAAGTCGTGTACATCTGAATCAATCTAATGGCCCTGATTCTCAAAACCTCCCAGAAGGGTGCAAGGGACTTGCCCCACATGGAATTGTGCAAGGTGTCACTTGCACCAAAAGATGCGCTGGAAGCAATTCTCAAACATAGCCTGCATCAAGCACAGGCTGCATGCACCAAAGGGGGCTTGCACCTTCCTTGTGGCACAAAATGTGCTGTGTCATGGTGCTATGGGGTTTGTGGCAGATGCAGGCTGCCATATCTCCTAATTTGGGATTCTCTCAACCCTCAAAGAGGATGAAATTCTAAGTACCATTAGACCAGCCAGGGCTGGTCTAAGGGTACTTAGAAATGTGTCCTCTGGGAGGGTTAGAGCACTTGCACTGCCTCTGAAGCTCTCTCTGAGTGGGAGGGACATGTGCTGCAGTCCCTCCTCACCAACCCCAGTCTATTGTTAAAAAAGTAACAGTTCCCTGGTGGTTAGGGTCTCCCCCATCCCTGATGTGCCTGTAGTAATATAAATATCTATGTCCTTGGTAGTATAGCGGACCCCCTATTCATGGTCTGCCCATATTAATATAAATATCATAGTCATTGGTGGTCTAGCAGACCCCCTCCCTATCTCTGACCTGCTTGTATTGATCTACATATCACTTTCCCTGCTGTTCTAGTGGACCCCTCCCCCATACTTGAGCTGCCCATAGTAATATAAAGATCACTTTCCCTGGTGGTCTAGAGGACCCCCCCACACCGGCATATAATGCCTCACCACCCTGCTCCCCCCATCCCATCTCGGAGCAGGCGACCGGCATAGCCTCCACTCTCCACCACAGCCGGCCACTGACTGAGCTGTCAATCAACGAGTATGTACTGTATACAGTACTTGCTCCTTGATCACTCAGTCAGCAGCTGGCCATGGTGGAGAGTGGAGGGCTGTGCCAATCACTGGCTCTGGGATGGGATGGGGCAGTAAGGTGGTGAGGCACTGCCAGCCAGAATGGGGGGGACCACTAGACCACCAGGGAAAATTATCTTTATATTACTATGGGCATATCAGGAATGGAGAGGGGGGTCTCCTACATCACCATGGAAAGTGATATGTATATTAATACAGGCAGATCAGAGATAGGGAGGGGGTCCACTAGACTACCAGGGACGGATATAAGTATATAATGGGGGAGATTGGGGATGGAGGTGTCTGCTAGCCACCAGGAAGGGGATGTATGTATGTATGTATGTTGCTTTACCAGTGCTTTGTGCTTGGGTACTGGATTGCGCTGGTCATTGTTTATTGGTGTAGCCGCTGCTACCCACCCACCACACAGCTTGTGGCAAACCTCGTAGATGCACCGTCTGTTTGGCGCATGGCCACAGTTGCTGCAAGCTGTGGGATTTTGCTGCTGGGACCCTACCCGATAGAGAATTGGGCACAGGGTCCTGGGTGCACCGACAATCAGCTCAAGCTGCATTGGCAGACCACTGAACACCAGGGAATATGTATAAAACATCAGGCATGGGTGTGGGTTGGGGAGGGACCACTGGACAGTGGGGAATACATATTGAAACATCGGGCATGGGTGCGGGTAGGGAGAGGGGCCATTGGACACCAGGGAATATGTATAGAAACATCAGGCATTGGTGTGGGTGGGGAGCAGGACCACTGAACACCAGGGAATATGTATAGAAACATTGGGCATTGGTACAGGCGGGGGGAGGGATCACTGGACACCAGGTAATACATACTGAAACATCGGGCATGGGTGCAGGTGGGGGAGGGACCAGTGGACACCAGGAAATAGCTATAAAAACATCGGGCATGGGTCCTGGTAGGGGAAGGGACCACTAGACATAAGGGAATACATATAGAAACATCAAGCATGGGTCCTGGTGGGGAGAGGGACCACAGGACATCAGGGAATATGTATAAAAATATTGGGCATGGGTACAGGTAGGGGGAGGGACCACTAGACACCAGGGAATACATATTGAAACATTGGGCATGGGTGCAGGTGGGGGAGGGACCAGTGGACACCAGGTAATAGGTATAGAAACATCGGGCATGGGTCTGGGTAGGGGGAGGGACCACTGGACACCAGGGAATACATATAGAAACATCAGACATGGGTGTAGGTGGGGTGAAGGACCACTGGACTCAGGGAGTACATATAGAAACATCGGGCATGGGTGCGGTGGGGTGGGGACACTGGACACCAGGGTATACATGTAGAAACATCGTGCATGGGTGTGGGTGGGGTAGGGACACTGGACACCAGGGAATACATATAGAAACATGTGCATGGGTCCAGGTGGGGGAGGACCAGTGGACACTAGGGAATACGTATAGAAACATCAGGCATGGGTCTGGGTGGGGGAGGGACCAGTGGACACTAGGGAATATGTATAGAAACATCAGGCATGGGTGCAGGTGGGGGGAAGGACCACTGGATATCAGGGAGTATTTATAGATAGATAGACAGACAGGCAGACAGACAGACAGACAGACAGACAGACAGACAGACAGACAGATAGATAGATAGATAGATAGATAGAAAAATAGATATTTTATTTATGAAGCACCCAATTCCTGGGACTCTGGGCACTGTACAATAAAAACAATAATACAAAATACAAATATTTAAATCAAGCAAAAAACACACATATCAAATAATTATAAATACAATCAATAGATAACCATCTATCTATAATTCATAGCAACATCAATCAGTAAAGGCTAGCTGGAATAGGTATGTTTTTAACCTCTTTTTGAAGGCTTCCACTGAGGGATCCCCCCTCAAATACTCAGGTAAGGAGTTCCACAGGGTTGGTGCAGCCAGTGCAAATGCTGTCTCCTGAATGTCACAGCCTAACCCTGGGAATCCCAAGGAGGCCTCCCTTGACAGAATGGATTGCCCGGGCCAGATGGTAAGGGACAAGGAGATCTTGTAGATAGACAGTACCTCCTTCATGCAGGATTTTATAGGTAAGGAGCCCTATCTTGAAGACGATCCTCCACCTGACTGGCAGCCAGTGCAGTCCACGGAGGACAGGGGGTAATATGCTCACATCTCCTTACCCCAGTCAGAAGTCTCGCTGCCGTGTTCTGCACCAGCTGCAGCCTATGGAGGTTGCCTCCAGTTAACCCAACATACAGGGCATTACAGTAATTCAGCCTGGAAGTGACGAAAGCATGCATCAGTGTGGACAGATTCTCAGGAGGGATCAAGGGATTGGATTTGGTGATATTCCTAAAATGATAAAATCCACTTTTGACCACGGCCAATACTTGAGCATCAAGTGTCAAGCTGTTGTCTAGGATCACACCCAAATGCTTCACATGTCTAGAGGGGACAAGGGGAACACCCCCCAACACTAGGTTAGGGGGCAACCCCCCCATCCCCTCCTCCTCCATGATGACCCTGCTCCACCACCAGCACCTCAATCTTGTCTGGGTTGAGCTTAAGCCAGTTGCGAGTCATCCACAACTGGATTTCCTTGAGGCAGCTGTTACATACAGAGTCTGACACCTGAGCATCGGGTGCACAGGACAAGTACAGCTGGATATCATCTACATAGCAGTGAAAACCCAGCCTGTACTGCCTGATAATGTCCCCCAATGGCAGCATGTACACCATGAACAATAAGGGCGACAAGACCGACCTCTGCAGGGATCCCACAGCTCAGAGGCTTTGAGCTAGATGAGACAAGCCCCATTTTTACCCTCTGTTCTCTGTCTGTCAGATATGATCTGAACCAGCAGATGACATTACTGGAGAGGCTACACCAGAACCGCAGGTGGTTAAGCAGCACCTCATGGTCCACAGTGTCAAACACCACAGAGAGATCCAGGAGAACCAAGCTGGTACAGGCTCTTCTGTCCCTCACCATCAGGAGATCATTAAGCACCCTTACCAGGGCAGTCTCCATTCTATGTCCCACCCAGAACCCAGGCTGATTGGTAGAAGAAGATGCGAGATGTCTCTCAAACTGAATGGCCACCACCTTCTCTATAACCTTCCCTCAAAATGGGAGGTTTGAGACTGGCCTGTAGTTGCTGAGGCAGTTCAGGTCCAAAGAGGGCTTTTTAAAAAGGGGTATAACCAGAGTCTCTTTCAAGCAAACCGGGAATACCCCACTCTTCAAGGAACTCCAGACAACCTCAGCAACCACAGGTCCTATCAGGTCCGAACAGCCACCCAAAAGGCATGTTGGACCTGGGTCCAGATCACAATGTGTAGGCCACAGCTTTGAGATTATCCCTATCACCTTCTCCACCCCAACCAACTCAAACTCATCCCAGACAGGAGGAGTGTTTTGGCATACTCGAGGAGACCTCAGCCTTGACAGAGGACACCTTGTCGGCGAAGAACAGAGCCAGCGTCTCGTACCTAGTGCTAGAACCTGTTTCTCCAGCATGGAGGCAGACAGGAGATAAAAGCCTGTCTACCATCTGGAAGAGTTGAGCTGGCCTACTACTCACTGCAGTAGTCTCCTCAGGCAGAAACTCTGCCTTCTTTCAGGAGATTGCCCCCTGATTGTCAGCATAATGTGATCTCAGGGCCAATTTATCATCCGTCCAGCCATATCTCCTCCAGCACCTCTCTAATCTCTGCACCTTAGTCTTTAAACTCTGGAGATCCTCATCATACCAAGGAGGTCTCCAGCTAGTAGACAAGGGATGGACACAAATGGGTGCGATTGAGTCAAAGGCCATAGACACAGCCTCATTATAGGCTGCCACTGCTTTCTTTGGCTCAATCACACAAGCTTCCCCAACGCATGATAGGTCCAGCACCACTGACAGTCCCATAGAGGAAACTCCTCTCAACGGGCTGTACTGGACCATCTCCACAGGGGCAGGACCATCTGGGGGGGGGGCTAAATACCAGTCCGACAGTGCTGTGATCCGACCAAACTACTGGATTAACACACAGATCAGTAATATTTAAACCTACTGAAAAAATTAAGCCCAATGTGTGGCCACCCGAGTGCTTTGCTAATATTACATTTTGTGACAGGCCCAGGGCCTCCATGCTCATAAGGAGATCGCTTCCAAATTTTGAGAGCCCACCATCGACCCAAGCATTGAAGTCCCCCAGAATCAACCACCTGGAAGACTCCAATACCAGGCCAGTGATGAGCTCCTTGATCTACCTCAAAAAGTCCCCATCTATTTCAGGGGGAAAATAGAGCAGGAGAACCCTGAAGCCCACATCCACACCTCTCTGGGTGGCCACACATTCAAAGGACCATATAGGACCTGCAGTTAACACTGTGTGGTTCAGGCATAGAAACATCAGGCATGGGTGTGGGTGGGGAGAGGGACCGCTGGACACCACGGAATATGTATAGAAACATTGGGCATGGGTGTGGGAGGGACCACTGGACACCAGGGAATCCTTTTTTACATTAGGCTGGTGATTGGCTGGGTGGAACAACTGGACACCAGGGAATGTTTCTTTTTTACATCGGGCCAGTGATCAGCAGGAGGATCACTGCACAACAGGGAATGTTTTCTTTGTACATGGGGCAGGCAATCATTGGGTGGCGGGATCTCTAGCATTAGGGAAAGTTTGTTTTACAATAGGCTGGTGATCATCTGGGGTGGGGGGACCACTAGCATCAGGGATAGCTGTCTGGGACCAGGCAAGTGAGGGGCAGTTCCATGCTATATTGCCAAGCTACCCATGCAAATGAGCCTGTAATGGGCATGCAAATGACCCCTTAGTGCCTTGCATGCCCAATGAGCTCATTTGCATGGGTCCCTTTGAATACTGGAAAGTTAGCCCGAGTTTAAGCCATTGTGGTGCCCTATTTCAGAATATAGCATCTTTGGGCTCCCAGGCAAGTGCAAGGCACAGTGCTTATTTTGGTGCTGCACTTTGTGCCTCATAGAATATCGGGCCCCAGAAGTCCATCCAGTCTGCCCAAGTTTCCTAAATCCATATATCCTTCCTTGGAACTTTTTATTTATTTTATTTAGTTTTTTGCTGACCGGGTAAGTGCACTAGACAAATCTTGCCTATTTTCAGGCATGACCCGGGGGAAGGGAATACAGATGAATGCCATCTGACCTTGAAGCAGATTAAACTTATTATTCTCTTCCCATGTCTGCAAACCTGGAGAGAATTATTCTGGTAAAAATGTTTAGGCCTATACAAAGCAATGATGCAGGCCTACAATTCAACGGCTGACTTGGATCACCTCTCTTAAGTACAGGCACTATTGTTCCTTTGGACCAGTCAGTGGGTAATGTCAAGATGGCACAAATAGTGTTGAATAAAGGGGTTAAAATCTTAGCCCAAACCTCTGGGGCAGACAGAAATACTTCAGCTGGAATGCCTTCATACACTGGCAGGTTTCTTTGTGACCTAATTGCTGCTAAAACCTCCTGTTCATGTATGACCATATTAATATTACTGTCCAAGGTGGCTGCAACATCCTTCCCATCTACTTCCCGTCCCTTTACTATTGCTTTCATTCAAGCCATGTCACTGCATGTTCTATGTTTGTCTCTGAAAAAAGGTTTCCCCAGCATTTGCTGTTAATAACTGCCATGATTTCTTACCAAATATGTTGAACCAAAGGTACAAGTTCCCAGAATGTCTTATTATCTTTTTCATTCCTAGAATGTCTGGTTATTTTTTCATGTATTGTTCTCTGTAGTTGTGACCACAGGTTGGCGTTATATTCCCTTTTTTAACTTTAAGCATGACCTTGTATTCATTTTTGAGAGAGACCAAGGCTTTACAGTTGTTTATATCCACAGTTTTTGAAAGCTCTTCCCCATCTTGAATGTTTTTTTTTCATATTAACACATTCTTTATCAAGTTCCTTGGTTTTATTTGTACTTGCATATTTGGTCAGTTGCATATTCATGGGTACTAACTCTTCCACAAGCTGAACAATTACATTTTTATAGGTTTTGACTACGCCTATGCATACTGAGTTATCAGGGTTTGTTTTCAACAAAGACAGGTTGTCCATATAACTTTTTAGAAGGTCTCCAGTAATTGGCATTCACTTTATTTTTTTCCTACTGTGTATGAACATGTAGTTTTCTGCTAGTTTTAGATTTTTTCCATTAGGGGTTTTCTGTACCTCCCATTTAGACAGAAAAGGTTAGGATCCCAAAGTTTTTTAACAACCATCTTGGAGGCTTTGTTAAAGTTAAAAATATCTATGATAAATAGATCAAGTAATGTACCTCCTGCAGCGATCAGTAAAGTGAAGTTACCATTCATCTCCCCTGGCCTTTAACTGTACTATTTGCAACTCAGCATATTTTCAGGTAGTATTTACTGTAACTTTGCCATCCACTGAATTTCTCAAGGGGCCATTGTGTATATTTAATTTATTTATTTGAAAACTGATGACCAGAAAAAGTACACTGAGCAGCGGCTCGTTTCCAGGTGTGGCCTGGGGGAGAGGGATACAGGAGAAAACAACAAACAAATTAAAGTGCAGTTCAAGTACAGAAATAAAGTGCAGTCACAAAAAAAAATGTAATATTTCACAGGTACATCTTGGAACAGTTGAAAGTGCAAAAATGCAAACTCATATCATGCCAAGTGCACATGCAAGATGCAACAAAAATGGTGCCATAGGAAAGGTAACTGAATGAGCAGGCAATGCAATAGGCAACGACTTTAGGTAGGGAGAAAACCGGTACCATTTCTGCTAGTGTTAGACAGGGAGGACCTGTTAGGGGAAACAAGAACAGGTTGGAGGTGGAAGGAGGTTCAGCTGGTGCCTGAAAGAGCCTGAGGTGGTGCAGTGGTGGAGGGAGGAGGGGAGCTGGTTCCAGAGAGCTGGAAGGTGATAAGAGAAGGCAGATTGCCCAGCAGAGGAATGGAGATGAGAAATGGAGAAGGTACACTGGACTCTGAAGTGAAAAGTGCATGAAGCAGGCACAACTGGGAAGAGGAGTGATGAGAGGTAGGAGGGAAGGGAACTGAACCAGTATTTGGAGATGAAGGAAGAACGGTGTAACTGGTGATGAGATGTTAGGGGGATGATGGAAAGGTATGAGTAGAGACAGCAGTGGTGAGTACATGGAGGGGAGTTTGTTGAAAAGTGACAAAAGGCATTACAGAAGGTTTCCAGTCTGGCTGGCGGAGTGGTGGGGGAAGTACCATAGACTATGTCGGCATAGTTGAAAACCAGGAATACCATTTTGATAAGCAACTCATGGCTAACCAGCAGGGAAAGACAGTCTTCCTTATGGTACAGGACACCCAGCATGGAATGCAGTTTCACATGGATGGCATCAATGTGGGCTGAGAAGTCAAGTCTGTTGTCTAGCCACATGCCAAGATACTTGAAGGATTGCACTGTTTCAAGTGGGGAGGCATCCCACATGCAGAAGTGTGGAAGTCTCGAGAGCCTGGCCAATTTCTGACTGATACCAAAGGTACAGGATACCTTTTTATGGTGTTGACCCGAAGATGGTTGATGTGGAACCAGCATAGGATGTTTTGAAAATCATCCTGAAGCAGATTTTTCACAGAAGCGGTGGTGAGACCTGAGGTGAAGATGACTGTGTTATCAGCATATACGGTATGTGTATATGCGAGGTGGAACAGGTGGATGGGAGGTTACTCAGAAAAATGGAAAGCATCATATGGCCTATTATGGAACCCTGTGGAACCCCACACTTGATAGGAAGGAGTGATGATAAGGTGCCTCAAACCTGAACCGACTGTTGATGGCCC
Source organism: Neoceratodus forsteri (assembly GCA_016271365.2). Lineage (NCBI taxonomy): Eukaryota > Metazoa > Chordata > Ceratodontiformes > Ceratodontidae > Neoceratodus > Neoceratodus forsteri. Next base: position 966,966,182 of record CM057449.1, read on the forward strand.
AATAGGTAGGAACGGAACTAACCAACTATGGAAGCTGAGAGGCCAGCAGAGCTCAGCTTGTCCAAGAGTAGTGGGTTGGACACTGAGTCAAAGACTTTGGCCAGATCAATGAAAATGGCAGCCATAATGTGCCTCTGATCCATCCATGAGAAGATGAAATCAGTGACTCAAGCAGGGAAGAATAGTGGAGTAGTGCTTTCAGAAGTCAGACTGGAATAGGGAAGAAACAAGCAAAGAGTTAAAGAACTCCAGGGGCTCAATTTTAAAAGGTTTGGGATTGGCACAAGGGGGCATGCATCAAGGAGAAATGGCACAAGGGGCTCCTTGTGCAGCACCTTGCACTAGTCCTGATTTTTTAACATAGCCTGCACCATGGAAGGGAGTGTCTGGGCCAACCAGGCTTGCACCATCCCTGCGATGGCCTCACATATACTGCCATGCCCCACTGCTACAGCTCTTGCTGGGTGGGGGGGTGACCCTGTGCTCCTCTGGGGAAGGTACCCAAATGGCCCCTGAGACTTGCCAGGCCACTGCTGGAGTAGCTGGTGGTCCACAGCAGGTGAAACCCTACACCACCCTGTGGTGGCACTGGTGCATCCAACCCCCACTGACCTGCACTGTCCATGCCGTCCCCCATCAGGGGCAGTTGTCACCCCTCTCCCCCTAAGCCAGACCTGTCTCACCCCCTTCTGTGAGCCAGGGCATCCTCTAGATGACCTGCTAGCCAGCCAGGTGACCAGCCAGCAGGTTGCCATCACTGGCCATTAATGCCGCAAGCCTGTGCCACAGTTTGCAGCACTTCCCTTCTGTGCCCCATTTGGTCTGCACATGGGTCAGCTTGTGGCACACTCAGGGACTAAGGTTCTAGGACTCCTGTTCTTTTCAAATACGGTGCAGAGTCCCTGGTGCACCCAAGTTTGCCGCAGGTGGTGGTTTGCCGCACAGCGTACCAATTTAAGTTGGTGTTTTAAAATCAAGCCCCAGGAGTCTAGAGTAGACTAACTTCTCTTGGAGCTTGGTGAGGGAGTGGAGGAGGGAGATGGGATGGAAGTTACTAGGGGAAGCAGGATCACTACATTTGTGAAGTGGAAGGACTTTAGCAATTTTCAAGGACTGAGAAACATAACAGAGGATGAATGAGAGGTGGAGCAGGTGACTAAGTAGAGCGGCTGTTGCAGGAGGTGATAGGTGGAGGAGTTTGGGGTCGAGCCTCTGGACTTTTGACACGTTGAGGGACTGCAGGGCAAGCAGAGTTTCTTGTGTGGTGACAACAGGAAAATGGAAACCTGTGGAGGTAGGGGGTAAAAGATGGGGGGGACAGGAGGAGAAAGAGGTGAGTCAGCAGCAGAATGGGGGAGAGCACATGGGGTGAAAATCTCAGTGAAATGAGCAGCAACAGAGGCAGGATCAGACACAGATGAATCATTAACCACAAGAATCGGAGGAGTAGACTGGTCAGAAGGTTAAAAAGTGAATGGATTACCTTCCAGAATTTAGAAGTAGAGTTAAGGTTATTCTGGATATTTGATTTGAAATAAAGGGATTATATATCTTCAAATGCCACTTATTCGTGTATAATGCTTGTCTATTTCCAATTTTAACATTACAATCTCCAGCTAGGCGCAACATTCTGTCTGGGTGAGTGACCATAATGTTTTGCAATATGTTATTTAGTAATTCAAGTGGGCCAAATCTGAGTGAGTATAAGAAGCAGGAGGTACATATGAATTTATTACAATAAAATCTGTATCATCTTGATTTTTTACATATATGTAAAAATGTATGGAGCACCAATATCTAAAACAGAAGATCTTATTTTTTAAAGAGGCTGGATATCAAGGCGATGAGGATCCCTTTTCGGTCTACCCATTTTATTGTTTTTACTTGCTTTTCAGTCATAACATGTATAACACTGGAGAATAATTTTTTTATGATTTAACCAGGTTTCTTGCAGCAGGGTTCAATTATTTGATGTCATTTCTGAAATCAAAGTATTGTTATTGCACTTGTCCCCCAATCCAGAGATGTTCCAGCTGATCACCTTAATATCCCTTTTATTCATTTGCTGTCAGTCTTGATCTATCATTTCATTTGTCTCTTTGTAGTTTATTACAGGAGCTTCATTTGTATCAAGCAAAGAACTAGCATCTTCCATTGTTGACTCTGAATCTGAAAGAATTACACTGCTATTCATTTTTAGGCCCTTTTGCTTCTTTCCTCTAATGTCTCTGCACTGTTTCCATAGAGCAAAGTCTTCCTCGTCTACTAACGAGTGGATTGTCTCCACTGGTTCTACTGTAGAATTTGAAATCTTCACTGTAAAAATAATTTCACTATATTCGCTGGAGAGTGTTGTTCAGTGAAATTATTTTTACAACGAAGATTAATGTGTGAAAATAGCCTTGTCTCTGCTCGTCTTTGCCGTCTCCATCACCATCACCACCTCACCACCCCGCTAGCATATCATAAAGCACCGTAAAGTGCTACGGTTAAACACTTACCTGTCCATTGTGTAGCTAGATACTGTGATATGTGTTCCAAGTAGATGTTGCACAACAACACCACGCCACTACCTGTACTACTAGAGCCTGCATACCAAATCAGTACTGTACTAAGTACAATACATTAAAAGGACTGAATGTAAACTTTGCTATCCATTACTGTAATAAACAGTACTGTATATTGTCCTTTGCTCTAACTTGCCATGTAGTTCTATGCGCATGATTCATCGTTGAGAATCACGTGATCGGTCAGTTTTACTTCTGCACTACCGGTGAAAACCCCTTTGCTCGTATTTCATTTGTTTTGTGTGTAATAAGCTGGATATACAGTAAAACAGAGAAAAACAAACGGTAAGGTGATGCAAACACTTTATTTATAATTACTAGGTGCAGAAGCAAAACCAAAAAACAAAATAAATCCAGGTTTGATTCTCAATTTGACACAATGCCATGTACACTCTACAGAGCACATGCGGCTCCTTTCTCAGTTTATTCTCAGTTTAGTCATCTTCTGTAGCATCATCTGTAAAAGAAATAAAAATTCAGTATGAATGTAGACACAGTTTAGATGTAACATAGTAATACAGTAACAAAAGGATTACTGTTCAGGCAATCAGAATGTGCATGTAGGATTCCAGCTTGCTCGAAGACCCTTTTGCAGTCCTAGGACCAAGCTGAAAGTTTGGAAATGCTTGCAATCAACCTTTGAGCATGTCTGTTTTTTAGACTGGTTGTATGGAGGTCAATGTTAAATTTGGTTGTGGGCTCATGTTGTGTCATTTTAGCTGTCACCTCATTCTCATACCACTCAGTGAAGTGAAGCTTTAATTCATCTTTTAGAATCGTATTCATTGAAATGTCAAGTGGTTGAAGAAGATCTGTGCAGGAGGCAGGTACAAAAACTGACACAATGTTGTGCTTGTCAAATGCCGCAATGACATTTGATGTAATGTGGCCACGGAATAAATCCAGTATTAGAAGGGTCCTCTGAACAGTTGACAGCTGAAGTTTTGTTTTTATGGATTCCACATAGGGAACGATAACTCCTTCAATGTACTGCACAGTTGTTTGTGAGTTGGCCCAATGGTTTTCGGTGTGAGTAACCTGCCAATTAGATGGGAATTTGTATGAAGGGTGGCACTGGTCTGTCTTGCCAGGGTAGATGATCTGAGGAGGGAGGTAGTGACCAGACAAAGCGCAATAAAGGACAACAGTAATCTGCCGTTTATCACCCAGATCTGCAACTTCAACTTGCTTGTTACCCACCATGTCCATTATCCACTCCGAGCATGGCAGAAGGTTGACACCTGTTTCATCAAGATTTAAAACTAGCTCTGGTGGGATTAGCTCTTGATGGGCGGTGGTTGCAATTCTGTTCAAGAAAGCTTTTTTCAAAGCATCAAAATCAGTGTATGTTTTCCGTGTGGCCTCGGTGCCCTTCCACTTACTGAAGCCCATTCGGTTGAGGAATAGCCATGACCACTGCTGTGAAAAAGTCAGACTTACCCCATTTTCTAAAAGAAATTTGGGGCTTTTGGCCTTCACAATGCCAGTTGCAATGACAATCAAGAACCTGCCGTTAATCACCGCACCTTCTGCTAGCAAAGCCTTCACAAGAACTCACTCTCAAGGTCTGCCATGAGTAGACAGGGACGTCCTCTGCATTTTATTGAGAGCTCTTTGACAAGTTTGTCAGGGTCTAGTGTGTCTGCCAACTTTAGTTTATAATCCTTCTTAAATGTTTGCACTGTACTTTCATTTATTTTCTGGTGATACTTGCCGAACGGCATTCATGACACCATGTTCGGCAGAATATTTTCCGATTTCAAATCAGACTTTAGGCAGATAAACCACATAGTGGGACCGACGTTTCTTGGCAGGTGGAGAGGCAGCAGCTAACTCCTTTGTAACAGCCTATGCCATCAGATTTGAGATGCCAGCTGTGACTGACAGAACATCAGCATCCACATTGTCGCGCTGTAAGGCTGAGAAATTGCGCTTGATACTGACTCTCCCAGGTGAGTTAAGCCACTTGATGAGAGACATCCTTCAAGTCAAGTGGTATTGCAGACATGAAACAGAGTTACATCGATGTGATCAGAGACCCGTCAGTGTGATATTATATAGGCACGACCAGGTGACTAGTCTTCAGAGTGCGATATAAACTTTACGCGCATATTTCTATCAATCAATCAAGTCTTTATTTATCCAGGTGAACACCATCGAGCAGGCACATTTACAAGGTGGACCTGCATTACACAAGGTCAAGAATAACACTTTTATGTACAGATAATAAATAGACATAATTATACAGAAATAGAAAAAAAATACACAGAGCAATAACAAGTATTTCAGGTATAGGGTTAACAAGGTTAGGGAGAATGGTATGAGAAGAGGAATGAAAACATTCTGAAACAGCCAGCACATTAAAACATTTTCAAACAGCATGGCATATAATTGGTCAGGACATATACAAACGTAAGGGGCAGATATGGAGGGGAGGGGTACATGACTGCAGCTGTTCTAGGAGAGGTGCTACGGTAGATGGGCTGGGGACACATATGTAAGGAGTCTGAGGGTAAGAAAGGTAGTGGATTAGCAGGAAAAAAAGGGGGATATAGGTGGAGACAATCAAGGGTCCGGGTTAGGTGGAGATGTAGTGGTCAGGTAAGCAGTAGGCACCCTAGCACACGTTCTACAGTATATATTCAGTTACTCTTGTTTGTTGTTTATGAACATCTTTTTGTATAGTAGCTGTTTTTTTTTACTGTATGGTTTGTGCTAACTTTATTTTGTCTTGTGGCCTAAATTGTGTGTATGTTTAGCTTCATAGGTGACTTATGTCTCTTCATCAGTGATTGTACTGTGCAATCAAGCTTAACTCCCACTGGTGTAAAATCTTTTTCAACTTTCAGGAGTTCTCTTCTTATCTCAGTACTGTGCAATGTGATGCACATGATTCCCCAAAAATCCTTGCTTTTGTATCTGTGTATGGCTGTATGTGTTGTCAACTAATTTTGTTACCCAAGGCACTTTTACAGAAACTGTAAATCATGACACTGAACAACCCTAATGACTCATTTTTACAGCTGCATGGGTGGAGCTATTCAAATGTATTTCTAATATTCTTTTAGAGGGCACTGTGGAAGCACGTGACCAGAAAATGCTCTGGCATTCTTCCACAGTGCTGTGACAAAGTTCCAGTGGGTTGTGTTGTAACAGCCCTTCCCTTCTACAGGCCACATCAACACCTCTCCCTTCACGGGCACTACTTTCTTTCCCGCAACTACAGAAGTGACAGCCACCATGCCCAAGATGGCCACCAATTCAAACTGCGCATGCCATCTTGGATACATCAGACTCTGGTGCGATGAGAGCCCCGTGTATTCTATCACTTGGTCTCACCGCTCTGAGCAGTCATATCAGCTGTGACCAAGACTTGTTTATTTTGTCACACCACTGAGATAGACTGTTGCTAATCGAGAACCTCTGTTAACCTCTCTCTCTCTCTCTCTCTCTCTCTCTCTCTTTTCATTTTCTTTGATTGATATTTCTATATCAGCAACATGGGGTCTTATTTCTGATTTTTTTGTTTAACTTATTTGTATTTCCTCTGAAAATCTGTTCCTTGTTCATTGTGTTATTCTGCCCCCCATCTATTGTTCATATCATCCCCACTTTGACACTTGTAGTTTCTTTTTCATTATTTTTATTCTTGTTCAAACTCTTTTTGATGTTTTTGTTCAGGTCATGCTTATTTAGTTGATCCACTAGTTTGTCAGTTTCACCTTTTTCGCTATCTCCTATTAGCTCTGTGGTTTTGCGACTTTTTACTTCTGTTGTTTTTAATAGGTTCTGTTATTCTAACTTGTTCAATTTCATTGTTTTCAATATCTGGATGCTGGTTTACTAGCAGTCCATAATTAGTTTCAGCTTGTATAGTTAAAGCAGCTGTATTAGGTATCCAGCAAAAATGTCATCCTACTTTTTTTGCAGTATTATTTTCCTGATAATCTTAGATTCTTCAATGGGGCATTTTAAATTCAGTTCGCCATTTTTAAGACTGTGTTTAAGTACAACATTTGTAATTTGCGTGACTCTACAGTAAAGATGGCAGTTCCAAGCAACTTTAAAAAATCTTCTCCCCAGAGAGCATGCAGTAACTGCATCCACTGTATTTATAATGCAAATATGTCAGGGTGTTTCCAGCACATGTTTCTGATGACCAGCAACACAGCACCATTCTGATTTGTGTACATCCATGACTGCTGACATGGCAAAAGACCAATAACTTTTTCAGAAGACTTCAAAATCCTTTATCTTGCCTTGGGTATGAAATAAAGCAAAAAGAAAAGAATGTTGCCCAGATTGCAATCAGGGCTGATCTCTGCCCTGTGTTCTGTGTTACTATGGACTAACATCTCTTGTTATAAATCCAATTCCCCACGTGACTATGTTGCATGCTCAACGTGCTCTCTCATTGGTCAGTGTCTGCTTATGAATTTTAAAGCTTTAAAACTGTATAATTTTATACTTTATACTTATTCTTTACAAAGGTGTAGTTTATAGAGTGAAGAATATAATATAAAAAAATTAAATACCTCCTGGTGACATAGCGATGTATACTGATGTATAGATATACTGTATATAAAACAAAAATTAATTGTGTATCTTTGGCTGCAGAGAATGTCCTTCTGGATGTGTTCACTGTAAAAAAAATCTAGAAAGGAAGAAAAAAAAATGCATGTTTCTTAATAAAAGAATCACCTAATCATGTACAGTATGTGTCTGTCAGCTACTCCTCAGCATCCAGCACCAGCAGCAACCAGCAGCAACAGCCTCTGCCATCTTTCAGAGTCATGAGACCTGAGAATTGACATGCACATCCTTTGTTGCAGGATCTGAAAGCCTACCAAATTTAGTAAACATCTATTCAGTGGTTTTAAAGTCAGAGTGGCCCCAAATGTTAAAATTTATCAATTTTAAGTTGTTTTTCTTTACAATAAATGAACAAACTCTGGTCAGAGCCAATGTGGATGCTAATGTATTAGCCTGATATGGGATGTAGAATAATTTGGATATAGAATCAACTGGTAGTTGCTGTAGGATAATAGAGAACTGGGATGTAGAAGGAATTACTGGTATGGTTGAATCATGAGAAGGAATAGTGGAACAGCAGTCAGAATATTGTCGGTTCTGCTGTACTGGTTTGTCATGTTGTTGAGGGACCAGGATTGGGAACAGCATTATTGAGTGCTGGCAATATAGATTCCATTGCTGTAACTTTCATTTTCCATGTAGGAGACCAATGATTTGATTGGAAGCATCAATTTGCTAAGCTTAGATGCTGGATTATGTACCAGAGAGGACCTTGGGGAGGTATACTCAGTGTTAACTTGTTTAGCAGCTTGATACAAGTCAAATAGCTGTCTTTTACCTTGGTGGATGCTGCAGAGGGGTTCCCAAAGAATAGAGAGTCACTTGAAGGAACCCATACTTAATATCCTGGAGAGGATACCGTACACATTTGTTGTAGGGATTGTGAGGCAGTCAGGAGATTAAGATGAACCAGACAGGTCAGTTATTGAATCGACAGCATAAGCATGGGCCATGGCTGCCAAGAAACAAGATGATGGTTGAAGGAGTTCAATCTCTGAAACAGTATATAGAGGGTATTAGAACAGCTGAGCTGTGGGAGTTTAAACCACAGCTATTGATCACTGAGTGGGCATTAGAAACACTGTGCTTGGGTGTTAAAACCATGACTTTAGAAATGAGTGGGAGTTAGAACTGCTACAGCTGTGGATGTTAGAACAGAGACTGAAAGTTGCTTAGTGAGTATTTTCACTGCTATGTGTGGAAGTTAAAAAATTAAATTAGGAATTAGTGGGTGTTAGGACCACTATAGTTCTGGATGTTAGAAGCATGGTTGTCAGTTACTTAACATGCATTATAACCACTATTTGTGGGTGTAGAACCATGACTTTAGGAATGAGAATGCATCAGAACCGCTACATATATGGGCATTAGAACCACAACCAATGGTTACTTAGTGGGTGGTAGAACCTCTATGCATGGGCAGGACTTTAGGACTAAATGGACACTGGAAGCACTACAGTAGGAATAATCATCATTAGAACCACTATAACTGAGGGCATCAGAACCATGGCTGTTAGTTACTTAGTGGATATTTATGTGCGGGCATTGGAACCATGACTTATGGATAAGTGGGCTTTAGCACCACTACAGCTGTGGGTGTTATAACCATATTCAGAATGACTTGGCTGATGTTAGAACTGCTAGATATGGGCATTAGAACCATGACTGCAGGTAGGAGTGGATGTTAGAACTGCTACAGCTGGAACCTATGCAGGAAATAAGGCAGCAGCTGTGTTGCTGTACATATCCTGTGCTACCTTAAAATACTTCACCCATATGACCTTAAAGACTATGAGGTCTGGTTCAAGTAGAAGCAGCAGTAAGTGCTGTATGGTGGAGAAGACACATGGGCAGTCAACTGCTTCAAGCACAGACATAGGCAGCATTTCTAAGTATGTCACTGCGGTCAGTAACCAGAGCAGAGTGGCAAACAAGAACAACATGCAGTGAAATGGGAATAGAGACCTAGGCAGGCTGGCTAACGCAAGAAGCAGGGCTGGAGGTTGGCTGAGAAAAAAACATCTGAATTGGTACAGGGCCCAAGCAGAATGGGCAGAAGGCAAGAGCCAGCAACAGGAGGATGATGTAGTGCAGAGGTAAGAAAATAAGAAAAATGGCATGAACTGCTAGCAGTAGGAAACTAGGAGTACCCTCCCAAGGACACGTGAGCATATTGCTAGGCATATGAAGATGACATGATCAGCCCTGATGGCAGGTGAAGTCTGGTTAAATATATCTGTGGGAGGAGCCTATTATGGGTTGCCCTACTGAACCACAGGCAAAGTCATTGTAATATCAATACCCAGTGTACTGTGAGTTGTGGTTTGACTTCAGTGATCAGAACTTGCTTTGCATAGATCCTTCTAAATTGTAGTTGGTCATTTCCAGATATAAAACCCCCACAGGAAGTCAGCAGTTCAGGGTCAGTGCAGAATTAGGAGGGCGGCCAGCCCTGATACAGTGCTAGAGGAGCAACAGAACAATACCACACTCACAGTGCTGAAATTAGCACAGACTTGATATTACTCTTGACCTGGAGGTGCATTTATAGTTTACTCAAAATGCCACTTCTCACAAGTTCTTCAAATACAAAATATGACTACAAACACAGATACTCTGTGCTACCAGTAACCAGCAGGGACACAGCTCAGACTGCCTCAGTGCTTCTCTGTACAGACCTTCATCATGGGATGTGGTTCAGAGAGATGTTGTGTCTTATATACCCTGTCAGTTATGATGTCACATATCTACATTCATGTAATCACAATTAATTACAAGTACTCAATTCATTCTTTAAAAGAAAAAAAACAGAAAACCTGTTCACAAAAACACAGTTTGGAGAGTCAGCAGTGTGAAATCAAAAATATGTGCAAATGACTCAGTAGCACATTAGGATGACTTTTTTTGCAGCGAAGTCCACCACAGTGCTAAATCTTGCTGGGTGAAGATTCGTCGCTGTGGTGGTCTGCTGTGTGCCAACACTGCAACTTCCAGTGTTTCTCCCCCATGCCAAACCAACTCCGACTCAGAGTTGGTTATTTAGAGATGGGGGAGGGGTGTGGGGGCAAAGCCCCCCACAGAAAAACACTTTGTCCCGATGGGAACAATGCCGACTGTCAGCATTGTTCCCATCATTGTGCAGGATGTCAACAACGTTGTTGTCAAAATAAATCAGACGCACATAAAGCTAAATCCTGCTGTGACACATGAGTCAAGGAAAGTAGTACATATACCAAAGGTGATTTCAAATATCTCTGTTGTATAGACTCTTCATGTATTATAAAACATAACTGTTATTTCTACCATAAGAAGACAGATGGAAAACCCAATGCCAGCACTGTGATCATACTCAAATATCTGGATCGTTCCTTTATCCTGCCGCAAGAGATCATTAATATGCTGTCTCTGGAGTAAGACCAAAGGGACTGAGAGAGAAAAAACAATATTTCATATCCTAAAAATAACAGAAATAAAAGGAATTCATTAGTAACAATGTCAAGATAGATAAACATGATCTGGACTAATCAAATTTAGGCAGTTTCAAAGAAATGGCTTTAGATTCCAATTTCCATTGAGTCTATTTGGTCTTACACTGTTCAATTTAAAAATCTAAGAGCTCTGATTCTGAAGATTAATTTTCAACCTGTCTCCACCTCTCTCTGGGGGTCCAGTCCATTCAAGACCCATAAATCTGAGTTCCCTTGGGTTCACCTCATGAACCTCTTTGAAGTAGTTTCCCACTGGAGTGTCTCTATTTTCATTGGTAATTGACCCTCCATGTTCTTCGATCCTTATTTTGAGGCTCCTAATGGTTCTTCCCATATAAACTAGGTTGCCAGGGTACCACAAGACATAAAATGACAAATGAGGTGTTATACTGTAGGATAGAAATTCCCTAACCTCAGCTACTCTACTGGTGCTAGATGGGAAGATTTTATACCTGGAACTGCTAGTCTACACACATTACAACTACAGCTTTACAAAATCTTGTGGGCTGATTAGGCAACCAGCTGAAGCTGGTGAGTACAGATGGTTGATGATCAAATTGGCTGTGGACTAGTCTGTCCCACAGACTGTTCACTTTGCTGAAAATAATCCTAGATTTATGTCCATCAGCTTGTGCAACACATTCATCTGCAAGAAGAATTTACCAGTTCCTCCAGATGACAATGCTAACTTTTCCATCTCAGTTGTTAAATTTGGTTACAAATGTCACCGGACCATGTTTCTTACTACTTCCTGCTGCATAGGCTGCAGTGTCTTTTCTGTCTAGTGCCTTTGTCCTGGAATTTAGCAGAAAAGTGGCATAGTAGCCCATTCTCAGAAACGTGTTACTCGGTCCAGCAGCCTGTTTTTCAAAATCTTTCAGTGTGTAATAGTTTTGTCTCAGGCTGAGGAACTGACCAAAAGGTATGGATTTTTTCATCGACTTACAGTGGGCACTATCGGTCCTCAACAGAGCATCTGTAGCTTTCTCCTTTCTGAAACTGAAAGTGTGTTTGTTACAGCACTGATCAGACTTGAGTGATATCCAGAAAAAATTCAGTTCAGTTCTGCTAGCAGTAACAATTAATTCCTTGCAATTGCACATATTCTGCAGCAGGGTACAAGTTCTGTGGAAACTTCTGTGGATATGACATCGCAGAATTGCAGGAGCCTTGAGCTTGGGATACAGAATGATAATCAAAATGGCAATTTGCAATACAGTGCTGCAAATTTTGTCCTGAGTTCTTCATTACCAAAATCCTCTCAAAACTCTGCACCAACTCTATACTGGCTCTTACACACAGTGGAGTCAGCCAGGATGCAGTGCTCTGTGATACAGTGGCAGTAAGAGTTATGTCCTAGTAAATCTTTAGATATATCTTGATACTGTATATCACTGGAAATCCCATTGAAGTTCATAGTGATTTCCTGTGAAATATCCAGATATATTTAGAGTACATGTCTCTGGCTACCACTGTAAGCATGTCACACTTTCCTGCATGACAAATAGGAATAATTGCCACTGGGCAGTGACTGTGATAAGAGTGTTGCAAACTGGTTGACTTCTTCTGTTAATAAGTACAGTGGTAGCCATCACCCTTTGTAGCAATAGCATGCCATGGCATTTGCTACCACATTGCTGATAGGTGCCACTATTGCTCATAAACCATTAAGTTACATTGCAGTGATAATGCACCGCAGCATGTTATAGTGATCACTGTTGCTACTGATGGCAGTGGCTACCACTGTAAATACAGTTGCAGCCAGTGACAAGTTGCAGTATATCCAGATATACTGCAATATATCATAATACAACACAGAAAATCCCATTAAAATGAATGGGATTTTTCATTATATATCATGATATATCATGTTATGTCTAGATATACTGCAAATGGTCACTGGCTGCAACTGCATGTAGGGGAAAGAAGATGAGTTGTTCATTGAGTTCCTGCCTCCCACTTGTTCTGTGGAAATACTGTCACCTTATTTTCTTTAAAATATTTGTCTAGTCTGGGCTTGAAGGCTAATCTATATGTATGCAATAAGTCATGATGGGGTGTACATTTGACAGTTCTAACGCATGGTCAGGGGCGTAGTATCCACAGCTCCCGACCATGCATTAGAACTGTCTAATACATGCACCGTGGAGTGGCTTATTGCACTTATAAAATGTTTTTTTACATGTCAGAATGAATAAAAAAAAACTGTTCAAATACTCATATTTAAAAAAAATTCAGCCTAATGTTTGATAAAAGAATCCTTCTGCCTCCATTAGCTTTATGTGTTTTTCTCTCTCTTAGGTTATTTGTCCCATTATGGCCTTTGTATCTATAGTTCTTTAAATGGTGAGTACTATACAGCTGCCTAGTTCAGAGTGCTCCCTTCCCCCCCACCAATCACAGGCACATTTCTTAGGCTAGGTTCATGTTGCTTTGTTTGTTTTTCTTTTTTGGTTTAATTTTCCTCTGTTTTGTGAAAAAGAGGCAAGTGAGTGATGAGCAAAGAGAAAATGTAAACTCTTTGGCACCAGCTGGTAAGCTAGCAACCACAGCAACATTGCGTGCCATCTGAACTAATGCGGCTCCTGAGATACTGGTTTTCTGTCTCGTTTTTTTTTATCTATATAGATGTATGTAAAGTAAATCATCACCGAGGCTCTTCCAGGTCAGTTGCATGTCAGATGAAGGGAGCAAGAAAATAAGGCAGGTCTCTGAAGTAAGTGAGAGCTGGTGAAAGATCTGAAAAGATGCCAGTCTCAAATGAGCAAGTATTAGCATCTGCAGTAGTGGGCAGGTTGGCAATTGTGCTCCGATTTAAAAACTTTAAATGAAATGAAGTAAACTATATACTTCGATCTGGGTACTTTCTAATAACTAGGGTGTGAGATTCCTGGGACACTGGATCTGTATTTTTGAGGACTCAGGCTTGTCAGATTAAAAAAAAAAAGATGGCAGCTGCTAAAATTCAGAAAAAAGAGAAAATTCGGAAAATGGATTGATTTTCTTTTTGTGCTGCATCCATCTTGTCAGCACTTGTCTTTACCTGTGCATTATACAGATCTTTTGTACAGGTAACAGCCAATCAGCTTGAAGGATTTTACCTTTCTATTTTATAAAAGGGCATTATAACATGCCTATATCTACTTACAAAGTGTCTCTTAATACATTTCATGATTCTGTTTGCCTTACTACTGAACTGCAGTTGCTACAGTACCTTGCACTGCTGCTCACACTTAAAAATGCTGCTGATCAGTACATCCAAGTCTTTTTTTTCTGCTTGACTTCAGTAAACTCCATGTTGCCCGGGTAGTTTTTGGTGTTTGCGTTTTTACCCCCAAATGCATCACCTTGCATTTCTCATAGTTGAAGTTCATCCGTCATTTTGCTGCCCATTTTCCAAATATGTTTATATCCTTCTGCATTTTGTGTAACTCTTGCTATGATTTAACTGCTCTTACCATGTGAATCTCAGTGTGTTTGGCAAATTTGCCAATCCAGATACTATAGGTCCCAGAACCAACACCTGTGGAACTCCACTGATCACCTGTTTGCACATTGATGGTTACCATTAATTAGGACTATTTGCCTCCCATCCTATAACCAGTTTTAAACCTGTTTCAGCACACCCCAAGTTACACCTAGGTTCTCTAGCTTGTGAACTAGCCTCCTGTGTAGAACAGTATCACATGGTTTACTGAAGTCCAGATATACAACAACAGGATTCTCCACATTTAATTCTTTTGGTGACATTCTCAAAGCAATGCAATTTGTTTGGCATAACTTCCCATTATAGAAACAATACTGGGACTGCAAATTCTAATACTTTGATACTATGATCTGTGGCTGTGTGGCTAGTGATGAAGGTGAAAGAGGACCTGGGCAGATTGGAAGGGTGGTCAAAAATGTGGCAGTTAAAACCTAACACCAAAAAGTACAAGGTGATCCAACTAGGGACAAAGAATCCTAACACTGAATGTGGCATGGGGGAGGTGGTGGTTCAAAGCACTATAGAGAAAAAGGACTTAAAAGCAATAATGATGTCAGACAGTCTCAAGACATCAGTGCAATGTGATAGGGCAGTAGGTAAGGAACAGAGGATATTGGGATGCAGAGGGCGGGGATCACTAGAAGGAGAAGGATGTTGCTGCTACCACTGCATAGGCCACTGGTTTGTCCTGATCTGGAGTAATGTGCCCATGTTTGGAGCCTGTATCTAAAGAAGACAGGGATAGAGAAGGTTAACCAAGAGGATCCAGGAAGAGTGGGAAAGGATGTACGAAGAGAGGTTGGCACATCTGAACATGTACAAACTTTAGGTAAGAAGGGAGAAGGGACATTATTAAGACATTCAAATACCTCCATGGGGTAAATAAAGTGGCATCTGCCACCCTCTCCTTGTACACCCTTTCTTTCTGTCCTTGGGGCATCTTGGTTACCTTCCTCTAAGCTGTTTTAACTCTGTCTCTGTCCTTCGTTAGATGTGGACATCCACACAGTACTCCAGGTGAGGCTGAACCTCTAACCTATACAGCGGTAGAGGCACTTCCCTTCTCCAGCTAGTGATCCTGCTTCCTATGCCCTGCCCATCACCCTATCACATTGTGCTGATGCCTTCAGATGGTCTACAATTATCCCTCCCATGTCCTTTCATCTGTAGTGCTTCCCACTATTACATCCCCATCCTATATTCAGTTTTAGGATTTTTTGCCACTATGAGTATCAACTTGTACTTTTTGGTGTTAAATTTAACTGCCACATGTTTGATCACCTTTTCAATCTATCCAGGTCCTGTTTCATAATTTTGACACCCTCTTCACCACCCACCTGGCCACAAATTTTAGTATCATCTGGAAAAAGGTACATCTTGCCCTGAATCCCTACCCCTGTGTCACAGATAAAGATGTTGAAGAGGACCAGTCCCCAGACCTATCCCTGTGCCACCCTGCTAATGACCCTCCCAGCCCCCAAGGATCCCCCATCTATTACTACCCTCTGCCTTGTCACTTAACCAGTTTCCCTTCCACCTAGTAATTTTGTCACCTACTCTGAGGTCCTGCATCTTCTTAACCAACCATCCATGTATTGAATCTTGGAATTAAAGGCTTCACTGAAGTTCAGGTACAGTATGTCCTCCACATGTTCCTAGTCCACTACTTTTGTCACACAATCAAAGAAATCAATCAGGTTTGTCTAACACAACCCCCACCCCCGAGCCCTTGTTGTCTTTTGTCCTACAGTTGGTTTGCCTTCAGGAAACTTGCTATTCTTTCCCTTATTATTATCTCTAGCAGATTACCCATGATAGACATTAGGCTGACAGGTCTGTAGTTCCCTGGATCATTGCTGCTCCCACTTTTGTGCACAGGAACTACATTTGTTGTCCTACAGTTCCTGGGTACTATCCTTGTTTCCAGTGAGCTATTAACTATTAGCTATTAAGTGGAGATATTAAATATGCATTTTTTTCCTTATCGTTAGTTCCTTTTCCATGTCCCCCTGGCTCCCACCTACACTCCTTACTTACCCCCCATGACACCGTCATGGTGTTTTGCTTTCCACTCCCTAACTGTTGCCACCCTTCCCCCTGCAATCACTACATGCCCTTGCGGGCATGTGCCATGTACCTGTCCTTACTTACCCTCTTGCATCCCCCTCCCCACCCCTCACATACCCCACCAAGCTCCTTCAATCAATAATTGTGTTCAAGGATGCTTCAAATACACACTGTAATTATAGTTGCGTACATTTAACCTGTATATACTGTACTGCAGTTGCTATACTTTTTAGCTGCATACTCTTCATGGCTCTTTTTAATACTCTATTTCATGTGTATTATAAACCTCCTGTGTATAATTACTGCTCTATGTAAATACTATGTAAGTGTGAATTCATTTTGTATATATTGTTTACCTTATTATGATGTAACTGAATAGTCCTTTGCATGTATTTTTAACCTCTCCTTTCCAGGTCCGTCTTGAAAATAAGCTTGTTCAACGTTGTTCGCCTGGTTAAATAAAGATTTTGATTGATTTGATTGATTGATTGGTTGATTGAAATAGCTCAGCTAGCAGTTTAGCTAGGACCTGCCCATCTCCTTAAGCACACAGGGATGTAGCCCATCTGATCCTATGGACTTATCCACTTTACATGCATTTATGTCCTCTAGTGCCCTTTCAACTGGAATAGGATCCACATTGACCCTTCCATCACCCCCTCTGCCCTGATGGCATAGTCAGACATTAGTCCCTTGTCCTGTACATTGAACACTGAGCAGGAATATCTGTTCAGGATACTTACTGTATCATTCCCTTCCAACTTCTCTCCTTGCTTCTGTCTCCCTCTTTCATTGCCCTCTTCTCCCTTATGTAACAAAAGAAGATTTTGTCAGCCCTCTTTGAACCTTCTGCAAGTCTCATTTCCATGTCAGTCTTAGCCCACTTCACTGTCCTATTGTCCGCTTTCATTCTGCTGTGAAATGCCACTCTGCCCCCCTCTTCTTGGTTGATTCTGTCTTTTTAAATGCCCTTTTCTTAGCCTTCATAGCCTCCCCTACTTGTCTCATAAACCACAATTGTGTTTTACTTCTCTGCTTCTTGCTGATTACTGCATCACAGTACTGATTAGGCCCAGTCACAGTAATGAAACTGCTTTAATCAGAATACTCCATGATCTCCTCACGGCAAGACACCAGGGACACTGTACTATCTTGATCCTGTTGGATCTCTTGTCAGCATTTGACATGGTTGACCACACTGTGCTGATTGATCACCTGAGGGACTATGTGGGACTCACTGGTACAGTCTTATGTTGTCTGAGTCCTACATTATCATGAGATCGCAGCAGGTGGCTGTAGGAGTATTCATTTCTGGAGTGGCTGCAGTTTTCTGTGGTGTTCCCTAAGGCTCGATCTTGGCACCTGTGTTGTTTTCCATGCATATGCCTCCTTTGGCTGAGGTCATTGGATAGTGTGGAGTTGAGTTTTATTGCTATTCAGACGATACTCAGCTCTATCTGTCATGTGCTCCTGACAGGTCAAAACAAGATGGTGCTGGAGCTGGTTCTTGGAGTTGGAGGAAGATGCTTGTATGAGTTGAGAGACTCAGAGGGGGCAGTCAGTTTTTGTGTTCCCCTGCCCAACAAAAGCCTCAAGTCTGTTGGCAACACTCATTTCCCTGGTCATGTGAGTACTTGCATTCATCTTGCTGATGATGCTGCAGTGGACATCCTTGGTTCCTGTTATTTCTAATATTATGCTTTAGCTTTCTGCAAACTGCAGCAGTGTGTTCTCTGAATCCATGCCACTGGCAGATAGCAGGCTCTTGAGAAGGTGGTGGTTGAGCGAGTGGCTGTCATGATGGTTGCAGAGCATTGACAAAGGTAGCAGTGGAAGAAGTTGAGCTCAGCAGTAAATTATTGGCAGATGTGATGAGCTTGTCTATCATTGCTTGTTTCTGTTGGACGCATGTTGTGAGGGCAGCCATGTGTGATGACTGAGGTCCTTGCACATTGGTCTCCTGGGACATTGATATGGAATCTTGTGCAAGTCATGCAGCTTGGATTTTGTCCATCCAGGTTGTCAGCTTCTGATGGACCAAATAAGGATGAAGCTGTGGGAGGAGTCCTCGGAAGAAGGCTATTATTTGATCCTTCTCAGTTTTCTGCAGACATGTACATTATGACTCAATGTCCCCTATGAAGGCTTCCAAAGATTCAGATTTTTTTTCTTTCAATTTCAGTATCGTAGATAGGCAACAGGTAACACAGGAACATCTATAATTTTCTATTCTCTGCAGCCAAAGTTGTGGTACAGGTGCCCAAGGGTCCAAATAATTTAGGTGCTGGACTGGGCTAGTAACTAGGTACCCAGCAACACACTTAGCAGTTGGGAGCCAGCTCCGGCAGTCATGATACAGTCAGGGAAAGAGAAGGTCCACTTTCTTCACCATGTGTGGTGTTGTTGCTTTGGTCTGCTGGTAGGACCCTTGCCTTCTCTTCAGGTCTTCTATGCCTATCTCTTGCTGCTCTGGCGGATGCTGTCTTGCTGGACCATGCAAATAACAGCTGTACACATAAAATAAAAGTAGAAAAGTCTTTATTCATCACAGGAGACTTCTGCACATGATAAGGCAATGCTTCAGACTGAGGGGTTTCCCAGACTGTCCCTAGAATAACATGGCACTGCCAGGCAGGGCAACAAATGGCAACATGCGTGTTCTAAGTGCTGTTAAGAGGCAGTTGCCCAAACATTAAGCCCCATGCTTAATTGTGTACTTCACAATACCATACCATGCCATATCATGCCATACCATGCCATGCCATGCCGTACTGTACCATACCATACCATACCATACCATACCATACCATACCGTACCGTACCATACCATTTTTATTTCTATTGCACCCTACTAAGCTAGACTATCCCAAACGAATTATGGGTACAATACACAGTGTACTATAAAGAATTGCTTGGCAAATTAAAACAGAACCTAACCAAAAACTTCCTGAAACATAGTTCCCAAGCCCTACCTAAAGAATTTCAGGGATGATAATATATACTTGTATCCAACAGTGCTTTACAAGCATTAGCCATTTGGTGAGCATAGGAAGCTTAAAGTAACAGTGCTTGTTAGGGTGACAATTTTGACCTACTGTATACTTTAGTCCATTTTAGATTTCCCTAGCCACCATAAGCACACAAGACAAAAACAGATGCCTATTTTCAGGTGCGAAACCGGAGGTTACAAGGAGATAAGGACGCAAGTAACAGTCAGGCAATACAATGCACAGGTAAACAATAAACAGGCAGTTCAGCGATAAGGCAGAAAGACAATACAAGGTAACACAGAGTGAACACACGAGGAACAGGTAAACAATATACAGACATTTCAAAAAAGAGACAGAGAGGCAATTCTAAAAACAATAGAGTACCTGTGTGAGGAACACTGTGAGCAGGTATGGCCTGGAGAAGCAAACGCATACAGCATTCTGGCAGGTACCCCTCAAGTAAGGACCAGTATGGCACTAATCTGGGGACCACTGGCATCTTAAGTGCAGCTGTAGACTGAGAAAAGCAACAAGTGAATCCCAGAGGGTGATTCGGAAACAGGTATGAGAGAATAAAGTATGAACATGGACAGGAATGGAATTCCATTATCTTGGAGCACATGAGGCAAATGCTCTGTCATCCATTTAGGTGCAGGTAATTGGAACCTGGAATACTGCTGGACCCTGCGACCTTAGGGAATAAAAGGAGTAGGCAGGTTTGAGGAGCTCTGCCAGAACTGGAGGAGTGGCCGTTCTGGCAACCTTGTCAGCAAAATAGCCAAGGACAAAGCTCCAATGATGGCCTGGTGAAAGCCAAATAAGCTTATTGTAAAGGTCACAATGGTGGGTGAGACGATGGGCTGCGAGGGCAAAGTGGCATATATTAATATAAGCCATGTCCCATTTAGAGAGGTGAGTTTTAGCTACCTGAGCAAATGTGATGAGACCATAGCAAAGCATGGGGAGAAACACCCCTTTCGCCAGGGCAATATGGGCGGCAGGGGTAAGGTTGTTTTTTGCTCTGTAAGCCAGGCCCAACTTACTGTTAACAGCTCTGCATACATGGTGAATGTGCTGGGAGAGATCAAGCTGAGGGTCAAGAGCAATGCCCAAGTATTTGATGGAGTCAACAACCATCACAGGGGATTCATCAGTGCTGGCAATACTCAGGAGCACAGGGAATGCTTTTAACTTTGCCAGGGATCTGAAGAACATGGCCTGTGTTTTCCTAAGTCTATTTGCATTTAGCCAGGATTGTATGTTGTTAAAGTCAACGTTAAGGTGCCGGTTTATGTCACTGATGTCTCGGGAGTGAGTAAAAATGACCAGGTCATCAGCATACTAGGTGGCACTGCAATGGGACAGCACAGTGGGGAGTTTGTTAACAAACAGGGAGAAAAAGAGGGCCCTAGGACAGACCCCTGAGGAACTCCATATTTAACTGGGCTGAGCTCTGAGGGAGCCTTGTTGAATTTTGTAAATTGCTGTCTTCCTTGAAGGTAGTTGGTGAAACCACCCAAGGACAGAGGCGGATAGGCCCAGGAACCAGAGTTGCGAGCACAGCAGTGCATGATCAACCAGGTTGAAGGCCTTGGCAAGATCAATGAAGATGGCTCCAGTGAGTTTGCCTTGATCCATGGCAACCCTGACCTCTGAAGTAACCTTGGTGAGGGCAGTGGAGATGCTGTGGCCTTTTTGGAAGCCATATTGGGCTGGCAGCAGCAGCTCGTGTGACAGGATATATTCAGAGAGTTGGGTAGCAACAACTATTTCAATGAGTTTGCTAACAGCTGATAAAATCTCTATGGGCCGGTAGTTTTCAAGGTTTTTGGGGTCATCTTGTTTGCGAACCGGGATCATCCTTGATACCTTCCAGAGCTCAGGGATAACCCCAGAGGACAGCAATGAATTAAAGATATGTAAGATAGGTAAGGCAATGAAAAGGGGACCAAAGCGGAGGAGTTTGGGCTCCAAGTTATCTTGCCCAGCACTAGAGTGAGAGGGGAGATCAGAGAGTAGTCTCTGCGTCTCCCTCCTGGACACAGCCTTGAAATAAAATGAAGGGCGAGATGCAGATTCAGTCTGGGGGCAGTAAGGCACACCTTTATTATCACGATCTGGGTCTGGAAATAGGGAGGTGTATGCAGACAGGTCAGAGAAGTGAGAGTTAGAGGCGTTAGCAATTGTGAGGGGATTGTTATAATTAGTACCACCTAAAATCATGTCTGATACATTCCCTTTTGAGGAACCACTAACTGTGTTCTTGATATTTTGCCAGAGATTCCTAGGGTCTTTGGCTGTGGCTAGCAAGGCAGATTTGCAGAAATTACTCTTAGCAGACCTGATAGCTTTTTTGCACACATGTCTGAGGCGTCTGTATTCCTGGTACACAGATATGTCATGTGAGGCCTTGAAACTCGCTCAGCATTTATCCCTAGATTTTATAACGGCAAGTAGGCTACCATGGAGCCATTTTGTTACAGTGCCCCTAACTCTCTTTTTGATGAAAGGGGCATGTTTGTCCTGCAGGGTAAAAAAAATGGCAAGAAAGTTACTTAGGGCAGTAGAGGTGTCAGGGGAATCAAGTACTGAGGACCAATCTGTAAGTCCCAGGTCGGCATGGAAGGATTCCAAGTTAGATTTAGAGAAATCCCTCATAAAGAGGATTTTGTATGGGATCCTCGGAAGGAAGACCTTCCAGACACAGAAGATAGGGGTGTGATCGAGATCAAATCTGGGAATGTACCAGAGTCTACCACCCTCTCTGGTCTGTTGGACAGGACCCAGTCAAGTAGAGTACCTTTCTCCACTGTTGTTGAAAACCTAGTAGGTTCACAGATTAGTTGAGAGAGGGAGAACCCAGCCAGCAGGGGCTCGTATTGTCTGGTTTTGTCCCCTAACCAGTTGAGGTTCAGGTCACCTAGTAGCAGCAACTCATTCTCATGGACTATAGGAGTTATGGAGTCAAGGAGTTATGTTAACCCTTGCACGCCACCCTTGGGAGGATTGTATATGCAAGCTATGTGCAGCTTTTTTGTATTACCTACAGTAGCAAGAACAGCACATGAGGGAAATCGCATGAGGGTGAAGAGGGAAGTAGATGGGGTATAGCAGATACATTTAGGTGATTTTTGTAATGGATAACTATACCTCCCCCTCATTTTTTCCCAGCATGGTCAAGCCTGATAAGGTTGAAGCAGGAAAGAGCAAACGCAGAGTCAGGAGTAGATGGCTTCAACCACATTTCAGTAACACCCAGGATGTCTGGATTATAGTGACCTACCCAGGCAGTAAGTTCAGCAAGGTTTGGCATGAGGCTATGAATATTTAGGTGGGCCATTTTCAAAGCTTTGGTGGGTGGCCAGCTTGGGGGCGGTGGTGGAGAAATTTCAGGAGACAGGGGGAGAGGGGGGCCAGGGTTAAGCTCGATGTCTCCTACCAGGATGAGAAGTAGTAATAGAAGCAATACTAGGCATGATAGGCAAAGTAGGGAGAGATGACTCCTGGGGGACCCAGTTTTACACAGGAATCATTTGACCAGTTTTGTAGTGAACAGGACAGACTTGAAATTCATGCACCCGGTAGGCCAGAGTTGGAAGTTAGCTGTGGCAAGGAGGTTTGAGTAGGTAAAAACAAACTGCTGGGCTGGTCAGAGTTTCCCCTAGAACCCACCATGAGGGGAAGATAATCAACAGTGAGTAATAACAGAGACAGGGAGGTAAGGGTAATAATGCAAATCAGGAGGATGAGAACCTTAGAGGGGAGCACTGGTGCTGAGCCTTCACTTGTTAAGGAAGGCATGATTTGGGGCCCCACCTAGCCAGCTGTTTTGAGAGGCCAGAAATAGGTCCTGGGGGAGCTAGTTTTGGACCTTCAGGAACATGACTAAGAGAGACAACAGAAAAGGGGCCAGGTAGCAATAAGACAGTCTAAGTGAGCCTCATTTCAAGTTACTGAATACCCAGAAATCAACAAATTAGAACTAATAACAAGTTACTGCTGCTTGTAGTTGTAGGCTAGACTACTAGATAACAAGTCACTGCTACATGTAAAGGTGTACTTGACTGTTAAAGACAGTACTAGGACCTGTCAGATTCAAAACAGGACCAAAGACCATCCCATTTTGTCCCTTCATAATAGTGAACAGTTTTTCGGGTCTAGCAGTTCTCACTGCCAGATTTTTTAAAGAGGTTCACTTTACAACAGGGACTCTAAGATGGTAGATTTCATTACTTGAAGGTTGGGTACTGAATCATTTTAGAACTGCAACATTAACAGAGAAAATACAAGCCTGTGTTTTTTTTTTACTACAGTCAGCTCTACTCATGTACCTAAGAAAAGCCCCGCCTCTTCCCATTCATAACAGCCAACCACAGACTTTTCAGGGGCATTTAAGAGGTTGTGGTGGAGGGGCAGGTGGGAGGGCTTTTGTGTTTCTGTAAATGTCTTACAGCAGACTGGGGGAGGAGGTGGTCCCAGTGAGGACCAGTCTAGACCGCCTCACACCCTGTGATCTCCGTGGACTAAAGCTGGTGCTGCTTGCTTTTCCAATTAAAACTGCTCCCAGCACTTTAAAAATTGGCACCTTTTTCTTTTGTCTAGTTCCTGCAAGACAAGAGTGCAATGGAGAAACTCTGGCCCCATCTTGGAGAAAAATACTGCTCCTGTTTTGCAACAGAGCAATGTTGGGTCATGCCGATAAAGCCAATTTTTATTCCTATACATGTTCTGCAGCAGACTGGGGGAGGAGGGGTCCCAGCGAGGACCAGTCCAGACCTCCTCACTCCCATTGATCTCCATCTCCATCTTGTGTAATACCCCTCATTCCCCAGTTTAGAGTCTTCTTTAGCACTTTACATTTGTAATAATAAAAGGAGCATTCCTTTCAATATGGCTCAGTTCATAATTTCATCAGTATTTTAAGCTGTTGTTGCACACCTTTTGTCTTATAACGCCAGAGGACTACATACTAGTTCATTTTAGCCACAAGAAAAGTGTTGTTAAACAATGGTTGTTTAAAAACAACCCAGAATACTGATAAAAACCTGGACTGAGCCATATTAAAACCAAAGCATTCCTTTTATTATTTCAAATGTTAAAAAAAATACTAAAGCAAACTCAAAAAGAAGAAAAAGGAAGGGAGATTAATGAAAGCTCAGGATAGTTAACAGAGAGAGATGAGTACCTTTTTGTGCTTACTATTAATATAAAAATCATCTGTAAAATATGACTTAGTCTGAAATGTCACTAGCTTTATGAGAATTTTACACTTATGGAGAAAACTAAAAACTATTAAAAAGCTGAAGCTATTATGCATGTACACATTACACAGAAAATGATGCTCATTTGTTTCTGCTTTGCTCAAGTTCTGTTTTGGCCTGTGGATTAATTTCCTTCATTAATTTAGGATTTATCAGCTAATGTAGGTGGATGTTTCCTGATTAATTTTAGGTCCGCTTTCATCATTACCTTCTAAATGATGTCACAGTTGGCTGAAGTTTTGAAAAAAAAAGCAAAGAAATCAACATTCAAAGGACCCTGCCAATCCCCATTGGGTCTATAATGGCTTTTTAAACACTAAATTGGAGTAATGGATTAAGCACTCACGAAAGCTGGATGATTAATGGTATTGGGAACTGAAGCTCTTTGCTCAAATGCAGGCCAGGTGCAATGCAGATAGGCAGAGTGAAGGCATGCACACTGTCCTTAATACCGACCAGGAGGGATTTCCAGGGTGAGAGGGTCATTTAGGCATTAGTGGCGGGACAGACAGGTATTTCCTGGGAATTAAAGCTGGCTGGGGTTGCTGAGAGACAATTACTCCAACAAGTTTGTTAAGCCACTGGAAATGCCTGGTAGTAAGGGCATCATGATGATCATAAGTCTAATTGTGTAAGGAAAGAAAAAAAGGTTTGCACAAGCACACGCTGGACTGCTCTGAGCTGTTACAGGTATTTCTAAAGGATTAACTCCCAATACAGCAACCAATCAGAGCACACACTGGCATCACGAATACCCAGTTACACATAATTATCATTATGCTATGCATTCATTCTGGGCTTGCTTTTTGAGCAATGATTGTGAAGTGTGCTATGTCAGTGTTGTTACACTGCCTAACTGGCTGTGTACCTGATGTTCAGAGCTCCAAGATAGCAGGTGGATGTTGGTTGAGCAGGGAGCGGGGAGGGCTAGGGAACAGAGCCCTCACAACCCAAGGAACAGTGGGAGACTGAAGTGAGAACAGCAGCACCAAATATCCAAGTATACCATATAGTGCATCTTGCCACTGACTACAACTGTATTCCATAAAGTAAGGGATCCTCAGGCCCTATCTACTACATGATGGCAGACATTCACATGTGGGCAGGGAGAATTCTGTGTGTGCGTGTGTGTGTGGGTTGGAGGGGACTCTGGTCCAGATCGGTTTTCTAGAGAGTAGAAACCCCATCTGCATAGGAACAAAGGATTGTGGGACTGCCAGGTATTCCATAACCCCCCTAGAGTAAACTTTACAATTTATTAAAAAGACTGGCACCCAACACTCTATGCAGTAATGGAGGGCTGGAAGCAACAGGTTGGATGACTATTTGGGCCCCCAAACTGTCTAGGGTGTCTAGCCTGGGTGGGAGGCATGCTAGACTTACTAACTTAGGGTCCCCCTTGTATAACTATACACCCTCCTGATTGCTTCTACAGTGCCCATCTCATGTAGAGGATTTCTGCAGTGTGCCAGAATGCCAACCCATGATCAGGCGCTTAAAGGTCCATGACCGAATCTGCACCTGTGGAAAGAGGCCTTCATACACGCTGGCCCTATGCTTCCACATATGTGTGTGTAGTAGAGCTGTGCAGAATGGGAAAATTCTGAATCTGTTGAATTTTGACAAACTTTTGTGAAATTCCATGAATTTTCACAGAATTTTGTTGGAATTTGTAACATTTAATAATATGGTTATAACTCAGCCTTTGTTTAAACTAGAGCTCTGATATTTGGCATATATACGCTTTAGGTAGATAGCCACTAACTTACCAAACATCATAAAATTCAGATGGATAGTTTCAAAATAGTAGATGTTCAAAGTTGTCATTTTATTGTTTGTGTGAAATTTCATGAGCATTGTTATCTGCATATACAGTACCTTAACCATCTATTGGGTCAAAAATCTTAAATTTGGCATGATTTCTTGATGACAGGTGTTCTAACAATGTGCCAGATTTAATGACAATGTGATGCATCATCTCAAAATTATATGTGCTCAGAATCTGTCATTTTTTGTGCAGTAAATTTCATGAAAAAATTTCATCTGCATATAATTCAAGCACCTTTGGAGCGAGACAGGTGTAAATTAGTATGGATAACCTTTTTGTAATGCTTATAGAATGATCTACATATAGAGAAAGAATTAGGAGATTTTTAAGTTACAGGGGTTCAAATCTTTTCTATGTAAATATATGCAAAACTTTGTGAAAACTATCAAAAATGTGGATGTAACTTCTCTGCTCTTGTATGCATAGAGTTAACATTTGACATACATATCCATAGTCAGTGTATTCTGGTGTCTAACACAACTGGATAAATTGGTTGAGCAGTTTTAAATTTGCAGAAGAGAAAATGATTAGTAAAATGTTCTCACACATTTATGATATCTTATACTGTAGATGAAGCATCCAGATGTTTTTTGTGGAATTTAAAGCAGGAGTCTGGTCAAAAGTATTACGTTGCAGAATTATAATCAGCCTACCCCGAATAAATCTTGTACCAGAAATTAGGTTTCTATGTTACTTCGTTTTAAAGTTATGAGCTATTTTGTAACACTGATTTCACTCCCTGTTCAAAAAAGCCAGTTTTAGTGAAAAGCTACTGATGATGTCACAACCAGAACTCGCAGACTAGCCCTCCCTATCAGCAACCTTATAGGACCTATTTCTTCAAAATTATTGAAACTGTAGCTGTAGTATTTATTTAAAAAACAAAAACTGACACAGGGTTGCCTGCAGTGCTTGCAATTTCAGAATGTTCTGATGCATGGTACTGTACTTTAGAATGCACCAGGAGATGGTTTTGGAATGCAGTGCTGAACAAAGGTATAGGCTGTCAAAGTGGTGCACAATTTTAGAATGTTGGGGGGCATGTAATCTCAGCAGGTGGCAGGGATGTGCCTTCTTGCAGTGTGGTGGGACATTCAATCTCAGAATGCGACAGGGGCACACATTGAAGAATTTAATGGGGACTTGCTATTCTGGAATATAATTAAGGATGTACACTATTGGAATATGGCAGGACACACCATTTTATTTTGAAACCGCTTGTCCTTGCCACTTTCTAGAATTGTATGCTTCCACTACATTTTAAAATTTGTGCATCACATCCTCACCACAATCCAACATTGTGTGTCCCAGCCATATTTCAAAATAACGCATCCTCGCCACATTCCAAAATTACACTTCCACACCACATTCCAAAGTTCTGTTTCAGTGCCACATTCTGAAACTGTCACCTTCACATTCCAAAACTGTGTCATTGGCACATTCTGAAATTGTGCATCACCACCACATTCTGAAACTGCGCATCATCATCACATTCCAAAATTGTACGTCACCACCACATTCTGAAACTGTCACTGCCAAATTCTGAAACTGAGCATCACCGCTGCATTCTAAAACTGTGCATCACCACCGCATTCCAAAATGGTATGCCAGCGATGCATTCTGAAATTGTGCATCAATGCCACATTCTGAAGTTGTGCATCACTGCCACATTCCCAAGTTGTGCATCACCACCACATTCCAAAGTTGTGCAGCACTGCCACATTCTGAAACTGCCACATTCCTTCCGACATCATCACATTCTGTAGTCATGTGACACCACCAGATTCTGAAGTCATGTGGCACAACCACATTCCAAAGTCATGCTGCACGGCCACATTCTGAAGTCATGCAGCATGGGCACATTCCAAAGTTGTGCGGTGCCCCACCACATTCTGTAATCGCGTGGCACTGCCACATTCTGAAGTCATGTGGTGGTGCCACATTCCAAAGTCAGGAGGCACTGCCACATTCCAAAACTGCATGAGTGTTTGTCAGCACCACTGCCACATTCCGAAACTGCACAAGTGCTCATCAGTGCCACATTCTGAAATTGAGCATCAGCGTAATGTTCTGAAATTGAGCGTCAGCGCCACATTCCAAAATTGTGTGTCAGCGCCACATTCTGAAATTGTATCTGCCTGCCACATTCTGAAATTACGTGTAAACTTCCATGCTCCAGTTTTGCCTGTCATCGTCACATTCTGAAAATGTGCATTCCCACCATATTCCGAAACTGCACATTCCCACCACATTCTGAAGATAAGTGTCACTGCCACATTCAAAAATTGCATGCTCAAGTTACATTATAAAGGTATGCATCCCTGCCTCATTCTGAAATTCCATGTGGCTACCAGATTCTGAAACTGCATCAATGACACTTTCTGAGATTTCATGTCCATGCCGCATTCTGAAATTGAATGTTGCCACCACAATCTGAAATTAAGCATACCAATTACATTTTGAAATTTTGCATCACTACACCACATGCCAAATGAATCCATCCAAGACACATTACAAAATTACATATCCCTACCACCTTCCACAACTATGTGTCCCGCATTTCAAAACTGTGTGTCTCTGCCACGTTCTAAAACTATATAACACCATCACATTATTAATGTTAGCATCCCTGCCACTTTTCAAAAGCGTGTGTCCCACCTACTTTCTGAGATTGTATCACTGATGCATTCCACAATTACAGTCTGATGACATTTGAAATCTCATCCCTGCACTATTATAAAAATTGCACGTATTTTTGTCATTCTAAAGCCATGTTTGCTGCTGTATTCCAACCCCCCCACCCCATCACATTCCTAATTACTGTACCTTGCATCTGCATATTATGGAAATGCATACTCTGACTCACCCACTGTCAGCTTTCCTTTTCCAGATGTTTAATACCACTGCAGTTTTATGTGATGTGGGAGAAATAAGTTTTGTAAGGTAGTTTGCAAGAAGGACTAGGCTGTGAGTTCTGGTTGTGACATCATCAGTAGCTCTGTACTGAAACTGGCTTTTTTGAACAGGCAGTAAATTAAGGGTTGCAAAATGACCTGTATCTTTTAAACAAATCCAGAAACAAATGATTTGATACCTTTTATTGGACCAACATGGATGTTACAGAAAAGAACAAAGTGCTTTAGCTTTCGAACCAACCAGGTCCTTCTTCAGAAGCTTTGTGGCAGTTTTTTCAAATATCCCATACTATTAACACCAGATTATATAGAAAAAGCAGAAATAATTCTCATTGGTTTAACATATACATTTAAAACATAATAGAAGATTACATCAGAGAAGCCAATTAACACCAGTATGCCTTAAACTGAAGAGCCTCAGAAGGGCAAAGGTTATCAAGAATTCTCTACAGCCAGAGAGTTCTTGTCACATAAATTTTAAAATGTCTCAGTATGCCAAGAAAGCATTCTAGTGATAAAAAAACCTTGGAGTGGCATTCTCTCTAATACATGTAAGATGAGCTGCAACTTACATTCCAATTGTCCTGGTATATTAAAGGACAGATAATGAGAGACAAAATCCTGAAATTAGGTATAACTGCAAGTTGAAATCAAGCCTCAAATTAACCTACACATATAAACATGATGCATGAAAGTATCACTTGTAAGTGTAAGTGCAAAAAAATAAAAATTTCTTGTCAAGGACCCCCAAGAAAAGCGAGACCATGAGCCTGATAAATCGCAGTTTCAACACAGAGTCTGTGTATAACAAAATGCACAGAATCAGTCTAAGCAATCTAAATGAAACCCAAAGGCATTACACCTTTAATGAACCCCCAAGTAAATGAGATATGCATCTTAATATGAGCAGTTAAAAATGTGACAGTGTGAAAACCACCCACTGACAACTAATAGAAGGAAATAAATGCACACTATATGTGAAAACTAAGTGTTCTAGCCACATAACAACTGCCCCATGCCACGCTCCACCCACACATATGTGTGTACATACACCATACACACCCCACACACACACACACACCTGCACACCCACACAACCACAACACACAACAAATATAGCAAACACATTCTGCACACACCACACCACACCATGCACAACAAACAAAACACACATACACACCATACCCACAACACACAAAAACACAACACACACCAAACACACACACACACATACATACATACATACATCAGTATACACACACACACACACACTCAAACGCACTCACCACAGTGTTAAGGTGAAAAGTCAACAATGTAGATAACTATAAACTCACAAAATCAAAGGCCCGCTGAAGAACTAAACTGTTTATGTCCATCTTTTAAAGTAAAGGTCTATGTAAGTTTAAGTGGAATAATGTGTCATGTACCCAACATCAATGTTCAATCCATCCACCACCATATTGAGAAGTAAAATAAGTCTAATTTCAGAAGCCCGTCTCTGTTGTGTACTGTTGAAATGTCCTTTTAAGACCATCACAGACATATCTGAGATTGAGTGGTCATCCTGGGAGAAGTGCTGGGCTACTGGTTTCTCAATCATCTTGTGATTAATAGAATGTCTGTGTGAATTCATTCTAGTACGGAGTTGTTGGCTTGTCTCCCCCACATAACCTGTGCGAGGACATTTCTTGCATTGGATAAAATAGACCACATTACTTGATGTACATGTATAATTCCCCTGTATCCTGAATAGTCTGTTTTGTGATGTAACCACACAGTCTGAAGTGGAAATGAGGTTACATGTCTTACATGTGCGTTGATGACAGGGTCGTGTACCATATGATGTCATGGTATTCTGTTCCAGTTCAAGTTGACTCCTAATAATCAGGTTGGTTAAATTAGGTGGTTGTTTAAAAGACAGTAGTGGTAGTTCTTGAAAAATACAGTTAAGGGTTTCATCCTCACTAATTATTGGATGGAGATCCTTAGTAATCTTCATGTAGGGAGTTCAAGGTCAGGATGGTATGTGACTACTAAGGGTATTCTGTTGGTAGTCATCGTTCCTTATATTGCAGTAGCTGTTCTCTTGGGACCTGTGTTGCATGTTCACTGCTCTGTCAATTTCCCTGGATAGTGTCCCTGCTCAATAAAGGTGTTTTCAACATCGCCAGATGTGTGTCTCTGTCTTCCTCATTTGAACAGAGGCGGTGATACCAAGTGCTTGACTATATATAACAGATTTCTTTGTGTGGCTCGGTGATTACTTTTCTTGTGTAAGTATCTCTGTCTGTCTGTTGGTTTCCTGTAAAGACAGGTATGTAAGTACCATCCTTAATAGTGACAGTGGTATCCAGAAAATGTACACTTGTGGCAGAATATTCTAGGAAAGCTTTATAGTTGGGTGGAGGTTATTAAGTTCTTGGTGAAAATCTTTAAGTGTGTCAGTGCCCTCTGTCCAAATTATAAACAAATCATCAATGTAACGGAAATAAGCGAGTGGTTTATGTGTACAGTGCCTTAGAAAATCCTCCTCCAAATTCGCCATAAAAAGATTAGCATACTGAGGAGCCATCCTGGTTCCCATTGCGGTTCCCATAGTTTGAACATAATGTTTACCATTAAAGCTGAAGTTGTTATGTGTCAGAATGAATTCAGTGAGTTTACCCACTCCAGGGTCAATGTTGGGGTCCAATTCTTTGTCATGCAGGTATTTGAGGCAGGCTGAAATGCCATCTGTGTGTGGAATATTAGTGTAGAGGAGGTTACATCCATCGTGGCTAAAAGGGTATCAGGTGGTAAGTCCTTAAAACCAGAAAGTTTATGTAGGAAGTGAGTGGTGTCCTTGATGTAACTATCCTTTGTATAACCAGCGGTTTGAAAATAGCTTCTACAAACCCTGATATCCCTCTGTCAGGGTGCCATTACCAGAGACTATGGGTCTACCAGGATTACCAGGCTTATGTATTTTTAGGAAGCATGTAGAATGTCCCTAGCTTAGGTTCACTGGGGACGAGGTCCTTTAGTTTGTCTTGGACATGCTCTGGAAATGTTTTAATTAACTTCTGTAGTTCTCTTTTATATTCTGTAGTTGGGTCACTTCCCAGTACTTTGTAGTAGAGTAAGGTCCTTAGCTGCGGTTGGCTTCCGTAATGTAATCTTCCCGATTCAATATCACCACTGCCGAGCCTTTATCAGCTTTTTTTATGACAATGTTATGGTTTGATTTTAGTGTTTGTATAGCCCTCCGTTCCAATGGAGAGAGGTTGTAGCGGGCCTGTTTCTGCCTATTAAGAATCTCACCAGTAACTCTCTGGCGAAAGCAATTAATGTATTTGTCCAGTTTCTTGTTACGACCACTTGATGGGGTAAACTCATATGGTTTCTTTTTCTTATCCATAGTAGTTTTACTGTTTGTGATTTCTTCCCTGTCTATGATGTCTTCTCTGCCATGAAAAAATTCCCTGAGTCTCAATTTGCGGAAGTATTCCTCCATTTCACCACAAAACTGTATTCTGTCCAGTGGTTTAGTTGGGCAGAAATTGAGGCCCTTAGAAAGTACATTTAATTCCCCAGTAGTCAGTGTGTGGGTGGACAAATTAACAACTGAAAGGTGCCCATCTGTGTGGCTTAGTTGTTCAGGCACTCCGTTCTGTTCTTCATGGTTGTTAGGAAGTATGGTAAGTTGAAGGGCATCTAACTTCCTGTTTTTAATGAGCATGGCTTTTCTTAAGGTTCTTTGGTAGTTCATGTCTATCTCATGCAAGATGTCCGGAATAGGCTCACCAGACATCCTCTCCAGTGTGGTAGCTATTTCATTAAACTGTTTCTTCAAAAATGCTTTTTTGGCATATGAGCTGTGGATTCTGTGATTTCTCAATTTCTCAGAGGTCCTATGACAAAGTTGTTCAGCATATGTAGAATTATCTGTGTTTCTCAGTGGATTCAAATAGTTAGACCTTTAGGGATAATGTTATTCCTTTTGCACTGGGATAAAAAGTAGATGTCACTGTCTAGCTGTGCTAGCTTCTTCTTGATGTTATGCAACTGCCATGTCATGCAGCGAATTTCGGTATCTTCCATGATGCAAAAAAATGTTGTAGGTGCCGTATTGGTCCTTTTAAAAAAACAGATCCAGAAACAAATGATTTGATACCTTTTATTGGACCAACATGGATGTTACAGAAAAGAACAAAGTGCTTTAGCTTTCGAACCAACCAGGTCCTTCTTCAGAAGCTTTGTGGCAGTTTTTTCAAATATCCCATACTATTAACACCAGATTATATAGAAAAAGCAGAAATAATTCTCATTGGGGGTCCTTGACAAGAAATTTTTATTTTTTTTTGCACTTACACTTACAAGTGATACTTTCATGCATCATGTTTATATGTGTAGGTTAATTTGAGGCTTGATTTCAACTTGCAGTTATACCTAATTTCAGGATTTTGTCTCTCATTATCTGTCCTTTAATATACCAGGACAATTGGAATGTAAGTTGTAGCTCATCTTACATGTATTAGAGAGAATGCCACTCCAAGGTTTTTTTTATCACTAGAATGCTTTCTTGGCATACTGAGACATTTTAAAATTTATGTGACAAGAACTCTCTGGCTGTAGAGAATTCTTGATAACCTTTGCCCTTCTGAGGCTCTTCAGTTTAAGGCATACTGGTGTTAATTGGCTTCTCTGACGTAATCTTCTATTATGTTTTAAATGTATATGTTAAACCAATGAGAATTATTTCTGCTTTTTCTATATAATCTGGTGTTAATAGTATGGGATATTTGAAAAAACTGCCACAAAGCTTCTGAAGAAGGACCTGGTTGGTTCAAAAGCTAAAGCACTTTGTTCTTTTCTGTAACATCCATGTTGGTCCAATAAAAGGTATCAAATCATTTGTTTCTGGATCTGTTTTTTTAAAAGGACCAATCCGGCACCTACAACATTCTTTTAAACAAAGTAACTTACAGATCCCATTTTTGGCATGCAGCTGACTGGGAATATGATGATCCAAATTCTGAATTTACTGATGCTAGAAATTTTGGCCAGACTCCCTCTTTAACATTAACAATGCACATATCACCACTTCATTTGATAAGCTGGGCTGAGCTTTTTGCAGTCCTGTTGTTCCTCTGTGGGGGACTATTCCCCCCCTTCTCTTTTGGCACAGCCAGATTGACTCATTAGAACTACTGATCCCAATAATATCCTCTTTGTTCTTTACAGTGACAAACTACCTTATAATGTGAGTCACCTACTCCTTTTCCTATTGTTCAACACTGTTGGAATAGCCAGAATTATTTCTTCCTGCTGCCCCAGACATTGTCTTCCCAACTACATCTTTTTGAGTTCCTCTAATTCCTAGACTTAAATGTACACCAGGCTCCCTGGATCATAAATTTACTGGATGTGATCCTAAAATATCCTGCAATCAGGTTGGAATTGTTGACACTCTGTGCTTTCTTGCTCCAACCTGGGGGTCTACTAGTGTTGTGCTACCTGGCTCAGCTGTCCATTTCTTGGAGAAACTGTGCATCTAACTCCAGAACCTGGTGACCCCCTGCAATACCTGCCTCTTATGCCCCTATCCTTTAATTAGAATCCCCCAGATAAGGCTGAGTGAAATTAGAAAATTCTAGTTTTATGGAATTTTTCATGAAATCCTACAATTTGCACAAAGATGCATGGAATTTGACTTTAAGTACAGATGTTATTTTGCAATTTCTCGCAGTAAGCAATTAATACAATTGACACACACTGTCTCCTTGTAAGGTCTAAGAACCTGCCAAATGTAATGGTATTGCATATTCTAGTTTTAAAGTTTCAGGGGTTTATACATTTGTAGTTTGCATTCTTGCAAAATTACATTTTTGAATGTTTTTAAATTTTGACTACTTTTTTTGTATTATTTATTTATGCACCTCCCTCTGCTACCTTGGCCGGTCTCTCCTTTGGACCACCAAAGCTTAACCCCACCCAGCTACCTCTTCTCACCCTCTGCCAGCCTAGATGGCCACCTCCCAAGGTAACCCGACATATCCCGTCATCGGGTGGGTCCTCTCAATATGGAAAGAAAGGGTCTTATGGCCTATCTTATTGCCTCTGTGTGGGGCTGGGCTGTCCCAGCTGATCAGGGGCTCCATGGTGAAGGGTCTGGGTGGCCATCATCTGGTCGGCCAAGGAGCTCTTTTTCTCTTTTTCCACTTATCTCTGCTACATTCTCAGCTTATAGTAGGCGTCGCCCTCGAGTGGAGTGTGTGCTGGGGGTGTGTCAAGGCCCACATCCCCACATGCATGCCTCCAATCCCACCTGAGCTAAGGCAGACACACACCCCCGGGAGCGAAGTGTCCAATAGATGCTTGTGTACTTTCTCTTCCTGCTAGCCTACGCTTCTGGCACCTGGGCTCTGGTCGTGAGCCCAGGTTGCCAGCATGCTGAGTGAACCCCTTCACTCGGCACCACGGAGCTGGCTGACTACTTCTAATTCAGTTCCATTTAAAGCTGCAAATATGAACTTTTTCAGGAATGATCATGTGGTATAGTAGTTTAAATGTTTCAGCTCTGGTTAAATTTGAATATGTAGTTTTAAAATTAGAGGGAACTAACCCAAAATTTTAATTTTTGGCAACCTGTTTGGCAGGCTATAACTCAATCATAGTTAAAGCTAGAAATCTGAAACTATGTGCATGCACAAATGTATAATAACCTATATACCTGTCAATTTTTGTAACATTTCAATGAATACTATCAAAATTATACAAAAATTACAGAAATCCAAAATTTGGCAAAATATTTGGCTACCTATAACTCAACTCCCATTGAAGCTTGAGACTTAAAACATGGTGCATATATGCATTCTAGGTGCTTCTTTAAATCCTGATATTGTGGAGAAATTTGGATAAGAAATTTTTAAATGATCTCAAAATAACTAAAAATTACATTTTTATTAAATGTTTGGCCATCCATAGGTCTGTCCCCTTTAAATGTACAACTCTAAAGTTTGGCACACTCTTGGAAGTCATTGGGGGCTGTTTACATTTCAAGTTTGGTGTTATTTGATTGTGAACTTTTAAAATTATAATTAAATAACTGAAAGTTAACATTTTGCAAAATTCTGCAGAATTTTCATGAAACTTCTGCAGAATTCTGCAGAATCAGAATGGTCATTACACAGACATTCCATGGGTGGAATTTTATATTTCACACAGCTCTAGTGCATAGGGGTTTTGTGGATAAGGCTGAAAGCAGTACAGACAAATGTTCAAATTATTACTTGTCATGAAATGTCATGAGCAAATAATGATGTAACACAGTAAATCTACTGAACGGTATTGAATATATTTTTACTACATCATGGAAAATGCCAGTAAAAGTTTTTTTTTATTCTATTTTTATTTTACAGTTTATCTATGATAGCTCACCTGTGATAAATTTTCATTTCCAGTGTGGTCCCACTTCTAACCATTTCTGCAGCTCGGAGTACTGGAGCACTGGGAGGTTATGTGACTTGTTCAAGGCCATGCAGTGAATATTTGGGAGTAGTGGAGTTTAAATCTGTGACCTCTTTAAGTAGGGCTGGGTTAAATTAGTAAATTCTGATTCTGCAGAATTTTGGTGACATTTCCCAACATTTTATGAATTTCTTAATTTGGTCAAAACACAGCTGTCTGTTTGGTTGGAGACCTGAAACTTGGTGTGAGTACATATTGTCACAGTTCCAAGGGCATCATACTATTTTGATGAGTAGTTGTGAACCTATCAGGGCTCTAAATCTGACATCCATTTTATTTTTGTTTGTGAACTTTTGTGAAATTATCAGATTCTGATTTTGAAGAATTTTAGTGAAATTTCACAAACTTCCATTAAATTTTCCAACATTAATTTGGTTAGAACACAGCTGTCAGTTTGGTTAGAGACCTGGAATTTGACATGAGTACATATTGTCACAGTTCCAAGGAGTATCATGATATTTGGATGAGTAGTTGTGAAACTATTAGGGCCCTAGATCTGGCATCCATTTTATTTTTTTGTGAACTTTTGTAAACATATTGCTAATAAGAACTCAGCCATGAAGCCAGGTAAAGACCCAAACAGTCCTGTGTCTTATGGGCCTATATCTATCTTAAATATAGATTACAAATTTCCATGACTGTTTGGGCCAGAAGAATAGATGGGCTCCTTCCTACTCATATGCACCCAGATCAATCTGCCTTTATTCAGCAACAGGGCACTTCAGATAATATTTGCCACACATTATTGCCCATGGAATATGTCTCTCAACATACTATTTTAGTGACGTTTCTCAGTCTTGATGCTGAAAAGGCATTTAATAGGGTGTTATACATATATTTTAGGTATATCCTATCAGCCTTCAGCTTTCTTCTTCTAGTTATAGAATGTTTTCAGTCTCTGTATATGGCCCCTCAGACCTATGTCCATATTAATGGCACTCTGAACTCCTCTATCCATTTACAAAGGACTTGATAACTGTGAGGTTTAAATTACTTGTAGAAAGATCTAGTAAGTAGGAGGAGTGGCTTAGCTAGAAGGAAGCTACATTTAAAGACTGCCTTAGAAAGATTCTGTTATAGCTTGGCAGAAGACACCAGGAGAAAGGAATGCTGTGTGACTGGACTTCTCTACTGGGACTATATTGTCTATACTGGCATGATGGGCTGCATCTGTCCAGGAGGGGAACCAGGATCCTAGGTGATAGGTTTAAGTGCTTCATTGGCAAGCATTTAAACTAGCCAAGGGGGGAGGCACTGGAAAGGAGCAGGGAAATCCTAGCCCCCAAAAATCACGGTAGTAAGTGCAGTAAACACCAACATAGAGGTGCCGATAGGGAGAAGGGCAAGGGTAAATGGAGACAGTGACAAAGGCAAGAAGGACAGGGATGGGGCAAAAAGGTGTAAGGCCATCAGGAAATGGAGGGTAATGAGTACCAATGCCTGTAGTCTGGGCAACAAGCTCCTGAGCTGGTGGCCTTGATGGAAGAGGGATGCCTGGATATCGTAGCAGTCACAGAAACATGGTACACAGAGAACCATGACTGGGATGTTAACATACCAGGGTACATAACCTACAGGAGAGACAGGTAGGGAGAAGAGGGGGAGGAGTAGCTCTCTATGTAAAGGAAGGGATAAAAGCAACTGAACAAAAGAGTAAACAGGGAGGAGAGGAGGCACTGTGGGTCACCTTGGAGACTGGAAAGGGCACCACAATCTGCACAAGGATTGTATACAGACACCCATGTCAGGGGGAGGGAATAGACAAGGATATGATAGAAGGCATTCTTAGAATGGCAGAGAAAGGGGAGATACTGTTGATGGGAGACCCAAATATGCCAGATGTTAACTGGAGCACATTTGCTGCAGCCACATCCAAGAGCAGGGCCATTCTTGATGCCCTATAGGTGGCAGGCCTCAGACAGCTAGTTTCGGAACCCACTCATGAGGGAGCAATCTTAGACCTCATACTCTCAAACGGGGGCAGTGAGAGGGTCTCAGATCTAGAAGTGGGTTGCCATCTGGGAACAAGTGACCATCAAACAGTGTGGTTCATGTTAAACTCAGCTACAGAGTCAAGCCATACAAAAGTGAGGGTACTGGACTTCAGGAGGGCTGACTTTGGCATGATGGGAGAGTGCCTCAGAAAAGCACTAGCAAACAGGCTAGAAGGAGGTGTGGCGCAACAATGAGGAATCATCAAAACTGCCATCACAGAGGCAACAAGCCTTTGTGTGAAGCAAATAAACAAATCAAAATGAAAGAAAAGCCATTATGGTTCTCAAAAGTGAAAGTTAGGAAGAAAAAGATAGCATTCCGGAAGTATAAGGAAACACAGAAGGAGCAGGACAGAGAGCTGTACCAGTTAAGGCAGAAGGAAGCAGGGAGGGAAGTCAAAATAGCAAAGGCCCAAACTGAGGAAAAGATAGCCAACTCGGTTAAGAAGGGGATAAAACCTTTATAGGTACATCAGCGAAGAGAAAGACAAGGGAGGGATAGTGAGGCTGAATAGAATGAACGGTGGGTGGGCAGAGGAGACAGTGAAAAGCAGGGATATTGAATGAATATTTCTGCTCAGTATTCACAAAAGAGGAGGGGGAAGTGCCTAATCCAATTAATAGAAGCACTCTTGATAGGGGGTTGATCCCAGTCCTTTCACAGAAGAAAGGGTTCTGCAAGTACTCCTAAAACTGAAGGACAAAGCAATGGGGCCTGATGGAATTCACCCCAGAATTCTAAAAGAATTAAGGGGGGAACTAGTGAAACCACTGGCTACTCTTTTTAATAAATCATGGGAGGATGGTGTGGTACCCGAGGACTGGAGGAAGGCGGATGTGATTCCCCTTCACAAAAGTGGGACCAAGACAGAGGCAGGAAAATACAGACTGGTCAGTTTGACCTCTGTGGTAGGGAAAGTGATGGAGTCACTTCTGAAGGAAAGAATAGTTGAGTACCTAGAGGCCAGTGGGGCAGAGGACCCAAGGCAGCATGGGTTCACAGTGGGAAGGTCATGTCAGATGAATCTAATAGATTTCTTTGACTGGGTGACCAAAGTAGTAGACCAGGGAGGGGCTGTGGACATGGCCCACCTAGACTTTAGCATGGCATTTGACACAGTCCCACACAAAAGATTAATAGTCAAATTAACCAGCCTGGGAGTGGGTCCCAGGGTGGTAGCCCGGGTAAAACATTGGCTGGACAACAGGACACAGAAGGCAATTGTAAATGGAGTCCACTCTGAAGAAAGAGGGGTTACTAGTGGGGTACCGCAGGGTTCAGCATTGGGTCCAGTCCTGGAAGGAAAAGTATGCCTCTTTGCAGATGACACAAAGATCTGCAACAGGGTTGATACACAAGGAGGCATGGAAAGGATGAGAAGGGACTTGTCAAGGTTGGAGGAATGGTCAGAAGTATGGCAGTTAGGATTCAATGCAAAGAAGTGCAAAATAATGCACCTGGGAAACCAGAACCCAGGGAAATAATACACAATGGGGGGGAAGGTAGTAACAACAACAAAAAAGGAAAGGGACCTGGGGTAATCATATCAGATGACCTTAAGGTTAGCAAGCAATGTGAGAAGGCAGTAGGGAGGGCTGGGGGTATACTGGGATGCATAGGGAGAGGCATCAGCAGCAGAAAACAGGAAGTTGTTATCCCTCTGTACAGACAGTTGGTGAGACCACATCTGGAATACTGCGTCCATTTCAGGAGACCCCATCTCCGCAAGGACATAGACAGGATAGAGGCAGTCCAGAGGAGGGCAACTAAAATGGTGCAGGGTCTGCAAGAGAAGCCACATGAGGCGAGACTAAAGGAGCTTAATATGTATACCCTTGAGGAAAGAAGGGAGGGGGGGACATGACAGAAACTTTTAAGTACCTCAGTGGAATCAACAAAGTCCAAGAGGGTAGCATCTTTCAGAAGAAGACGTGCAAGAACAAGGGGACACAATTTAAAGATGGGGGGGTTCAGGGGCAATGTGAAGAAGTATTATTTCACAGAGAGGTAGTGGATGCATGGAACAGCCTTCCTGAGGAGGATGTGGGGTCTAAAACTGTGGGAGAATTCAAGAATGCATGGGACAGACATAAGGCAATTCTTGTGGGGGGTAGGAAGAAATAGGCTGTTGGTTAACTAGGATCTGCGGCCTATCCTGTAGGTAGGGAAATGGGCAGACTAGATGGGCCAAGCGGTCCTTATCTGCCATCAAAGTCTATGTTTCTAAAGGGGAATGAGACAGGGTTGCCCCATTTCTCCATTTCTTTTTTCTCTTTATGTAGAACCTCTGGCATTGGCTATTCATCACTGTTGGAAGGTAGCAGGCATTTCTCTTGGTGGAACACAATGCACAATTTCATTATACATGGATGACATTCTTCTAACATTATTGGACCAGGAGATATCCATTCCAGCTGTATGGGAGGTACTGCAGGAATTTGGCACCTTATCTACAGGGGGGACAGGGAGGGTAAAAGAGGAGGTGGAGCCTTCTATGTAAGGGAAGGGATCAAAACAATGGAACTAAAGGGTAAACAGGGAGGAGAGGAGGCACTGTGGGTCACCTTGGAGACAGAAAATGACACCACAATCAGCACGGGGGTTGTATACAGACGCCTGTCTCAGGGGAAGGCAGTGGACAAGGAAATGATATAAGGTATACTTAGAATGGCAGAAAAAGGGGCGATATTGTTGATGGGGGACCTGAGTAAGCCAGATATTAACTGGAGTACCTTTGCTGCAGCCACATCCAAGAGCAGGGTCATTCTCGATGCCATACAGGGGGCACGCATCAGACTGCTTGTGTTGGAACTCACTCAAGAGGGAGCAATCTTAGACCTGGTACTCTCAAATGGGGACAGAGAGAGGATCTCAGATTTAGAAGTGGGTAGCCATCTGGGAACAAGTGACCACCAAACAGTGTGGTTCATGATAAACACAGCCGTAGAGTCAAGGCATACAAAGCAAGGGTATTGGATTTTAGGAGGGCTGACTTTGGCAAAATGGGGGAGTGCCTCAGAAAAGCACTAGCAAATGGGAAAGAATGAGGTATGGAGGAACAGCGGGGAAAAATCAAAACTGCCATCACAAAGGCAACAAGTATTTGTGTGAAGCAAATGAACAAAACAAAATGAAGGAAAAAAATAATATGGTTCTCAAAAGAGGTGGCAGGGAAGGTTAGGGAGTAAAAGATAGCATTCAGGAAGTATAAGGAAACACAGAAGGAGCAGGACAGAGAACTGTATCAGTTAAAGCAGAAGGAAGCAGGGAAGGCAGTCAGAATAGCAAAAGACCAAACTGAGGTAAGGATAGTCAACTCAGTTAAGAAAGGGGATAACATCTTTTATAGGTACATTAGAGAGTGAAGAAAGAACAAGGGAGGGATAGTGAGGCTTATTAAAGGGAAGGGGGTGGGCAGAAGGTGACAGTGAAAAAGTAGGGATATTGAATACTTCTGCTCAGTATTCACAAAAGAAGAGGAGGGGGAGGTCTCTAAATCAAACAATAGAAGCACTCTGGATAGGGGGTCAATACCAGTCCAATCACAGAAGAAAGGGTCCTGAAAGAACTCCTAAAACTGAAGGTGGACAAAGCAATGGGGCCTGATAGGATTCACCCCAGAATTCTAAACTATACTGGAGGCAGTATAGCGCAGTGGTTTAAGGCTCTGAGCTGCAAACCTGGAGACCTGTGTTTGAATCCCACAACCCCCTTTTGCATACTGTGTGACCCTGAGCAACTCACTTAACTTCCTTGTGCTCCCATGTTGCACCTGTAAACAAGCTTCAGCTTAGTATGCCTCTCTTGGTTAAAAAGAAAAGAACTAAGGGGAGAACTAGTGACACCACTGATTACCCTTTTAAACAAATCATGGGAGGATAGTGTGGTACCCGAGGACTGGAGGAGGGTGGATGTGATTCCCCTTCACAAAAGTGGGAGCAAGACAGGGGCAGGAAACTACAGACCTGTTAGTTTGACCTCAGTGGTAGGGAAAATTATGGAATCACTTCTGAAGGAAAGAATTGTTGAGTACGTAAAGGCCAGTGGGGCACAGGATCCAAGTCAGCACAGATTCACAGTGGAAAGGTCATGTCAGACAAATCTAATAGATTTCTTTGACTGGGTGATCAAGTAGTAGACCAAGGAGGGGCTGTGGACATGGCCTACTTAGACTTTAGCAAGACATTTGACACAGTCTCACACAAAAAGATTAGCAAACAAGTTAGCCAGCCTGGGAGAGGGTCCCAGGGTGGTAGCCTGGGTAAAAAATTGGCTGGACAACAGAACACAGAGGATAATAGTAAATGGAGTCCACTCTGAAGAAAGGAGGGGGTTACTAGTGGGGTACCGCAGGGTTCACTACTGGGACTAGTCCTCTTTAATGTCTTTATAGGTGACATTGCAGAGGGACTGGAAGGAAAAGTATGCCTCTTTGGAGATGACACAAAGATCTGCAACAGGGTTGATACATAAGGGGGAGAGAAAAAGATGAGAAGGGGCTTGGCAAGGTTGGAAGAATGGTCAAAAGTATGGCAGCTTAGATTCAATGCAAAGAAGTGCAAAGTAATGCACCTGGGAAACAAAAACCCAGGGGAAGAATACACAATTGGGGGGGGGGTTACTAACAACAACAAAATGTAAAGGGACCTGTCGGTAGTCATATCAGATGACCTAAAGGTAGGCAAGATATGTGAAAAGGTAGTAAGGAGGGCTGGGGGATACTGGGATGTATAGGGAGAGGCATCGCCAGTAGAAAACAGGAGGTTGTTATTCCTCTGGACAGACAGTTGGTGAGACCCCATCTGGAGTACTGAGTGCAGTTCTGGAGACCCCTTCTCTGCAAGGATATAGACAAGATGGAGGCAGTCCAGAGGAGGGCACCTAAAATGGTGCAGGGTCTGCACCAGAAGCCATGTGAAGAGAGATTAATGGAGCTTAATATGTATACCCTCGAAGAAAGGAGGCAGAGGGGGTACATGATAGAAACTTTCAAGTACCTCAAGGGAATCAACAAAGTCCAAGAGGGTAGCATCTCTCAGAAAAAGAGATGTGCAAAAATAAGGGGGCACATTTTGAAGATAGAGGAAGGACAGCTCAGGGGCAATGTGAAGAAGTATTTTTTCACGGAGAGGGTGATGGATGCATGGAATGGACTTCCTGAGGAGGTTGTGGGGTCAAAAACAGTGTGGAAATTCAAAAATGCATGGGACAGACATAAGGCAATTCTAGTGGGGGGGGGTAGGAAGAAGTAGGCTGTTGGTTAACTAGGATCTGCAGCTTATCCATTAGGTAGGGAAATGGGCAGAGTGGGTGGGCCCTATCTGCCATCAAAGTCTATGTTTCTATGTTTCTATCTTGTCTTTCCCTTAATCTTTCTAAAACTTAAGTTCTTCGGTTGAATTATAACCCCACCACTTCATTGAAAAGGATCCTGCCTCTCCCTTGAAGTAGTACTAAAATAAAATATCTGGGGTTTCAGATTCCCTGATCCTTGGTTAATCTCAGACTCTTGAATTATGAACCCCTAGTGATTATTCTAACTCAGGACTTGTCCTGATGGAGTCTTTTAAATGTATCTTTTTTTCTGGGGTGGAAGTTCTATGAATGAACATCTTAACAAGAATATTATATTTTCTGCATCTGTACCCCTTGTGCCAGGGCCTATATTTTTTTTTCCTGGAATAAGATAATTTCACGATTTGTTTGGGGATGCCAACATCCCAGAATCGAGCTTTGGCATCTGCAGTGATAACCTCCTAAATATTTTACTCTATGCTAAGGCAGCACATCTTAATATTATTTACCAGTGATTACATCCGCAGATATTTCCTCCATGGAAGACTTCAGAATTTGTGCTGAATTAGATGTTTGATATCGGGAAATTGTTGTTTTCTGGTGATGTTCATGTTCTCCACTGTTTATCAGACTTTTCCGTGCTTTCAGCCCATTCCTTGCCTGTTTCCAATTGTATCATTCATCATGTATATCTAAGCTTCTTTATTTGTGTACAGTTCTGTCTACTGATGCGGACTTTCTCCCTTCTTGAATAGATCACTCCTTTCAATGTTGGCAATGTCTGGGCCTTACATATATTTTTGTATTTCTCAA
This sequence comes from Neoceratodus forsteri, assembly GCA_016271365.2. Taxonomy (NCBI): domain Eukaryota; kingdom Metazoa; phylum Chordata; order Ceratodontiformes; family Ceratodontidae; genus Neoceratodus; species Neoceratodus forsteri. The sequence continues at coordinate 967,010,990 of CM057449.1, forward strand.
CACCCGTGGAGTTATTCCTTTTAAATGGCTCCAATCTGACTGGCAGAGAACACTTCCATTATTTAAAATCTGAACATATTTCCTTCACAAGGAATCTGAAAAGACACATTTCTCAGGTCTCGCTCTCATACTTCTCTGAATTCTAGTGAATAATCTCCAGGGGGTAACTTGACAATACTTAATAGACCATTTTTATAAGAGTCTCTTGGAATGTCTGTGAGATTCCTCACAATCTATCCTAGATGCATGGGACAGAGAGTTGTCATAACTATTTCCAACTCTAAGCGGCTAAAATATGCTCTCTGGATGGTTAAGATCACATCTTCTTTGAGACGGAAAGAATTTGTCTGGAAATGTAGATCTAGATTCTTTCGCCTCCACCTTAATCAAGTACTTACCAGCACACTACAGGCATTGTTGGAGGAAATGTGGACACACTTTAGCTGATCACTCTCATGCTTTTTAGTCATGCCCAATTCTGACTTCTTTCTGGGAAGTGCTCTCAGAATGCTTTCATGAGTTACCTTTGTCACTGGACCTGGTGCCACTCACTGTGGTTCTGTTGTCTATCCTACCTTCTCATATAAAACTTTTCCCTAGCTCTATGGCCTTCCTTTACCTTCTGGCTGCCAAGAAAGCTATTGTGAAGTTATGGATGACCATGAATTCTCCCACCATAGATTCTTGGCTATATATATTCCATGGAGTGGGCGGTGGCTTCTTTACATGGTGAACTCCCTCAATTTCACACTAAGTAACAAAGATGGAGCTTTTACTACATATCTTTGGATGATTCATTTGTACCTGAGTCTGGGCCAGGAAATGTCACCCCCCGAAGGATTTGTCATTGGCCTTTTACTTATTAAGTGATAGTGATGTGCCGGGTTTGCTTGTTTTTGCTGAATTTTTCTGTATCGTATTATGTATAAGTCAATCCCCGGAGTGGCCATGACCATATGGAGATTTTCTGTGCACAGCCTGTTTTACCACACTTTATAATATACTTTAGTATACTGAGTTGAGATCAAGAGGTGTCCTTTTGTTTTTTGTATATCTTGTCTGTCTGTCTGCCTGCCTGCCTGTCTGTCTGTCTGCCTATCTATCTATCTATCTATCTATCTATCTATCTATCTATCTATCTATCTATCTATCTATCTATCTGATATGCAATGCCATTTCATTTGTTTGTTACAGTTTTGTTTTTTGTTTCATGTTTTAAAAATACGTATTTTAAATGCTTTTTCCTCAGTGTTTCTTTCATCGTGCTCTTCCTAGTAGGTTGGGATGCTAGCCTGGTTGCTAAGGTCCCTACCTAAATCTGTCACTAATGTGGCCTTTGATTGACTTGTTCTTTTATGTGGGTGGGGTGGGCTGAACATTTTTTTAAATTTGGTGGTGGCAGCTCCCGTCGGTTAGCGAGGGAGCGAGGTTTCAATTCTGAACTTTTTTTAATTTTTTCTTTTTCTTTTAAATGTTGACTATCTGGTTGATTCTGCTTTCTGTTATTGAGGAGGATGTTGCGGGCCAGTGGAAGCAATGTTCAGCACATTAGGATGTTCCCGGCTGGCCGATACACTGAGAGCCAGTGAGAGATAGGGAGTGGAAGTCCAGGGTGGGAGGGGACAGAGTTATTGGCTGCAGCGTTTTGGGGTTTTGGCAGGTTGCAAGACTTTCTGGTGGCAATATTATTATTTTTTCAGAAAAAAAAAGAACTTCTCAGTGTAAATGCTGATTTCACACTGAAGAAGTTCTCACTTGCAACTTGCAGCTGGCATGTGGGTGAACTTGGGGCTGTCTTGAGCTGCAGTTTAAGTGCAGTTTGTTCCCCTGGTGTGGTTAAGTGGAGATAGTGCCTCGGGGGCACCTATTTTGTGGATAAATGACCTACTTTGAGGATAAATGAGATGTCCTCACTGTAGGTCAGACTACCCTGGAAATATGGACAATATTTTCCAAAATGTATACTCACTGGTATTACACACACACACATATATATATATATATATATAAAATATATATATATATATATATATATATATATATATATATAGTGACTATTTCTATTTTTCTCTTTGACATCATATTTTATGGTATATGATGACTCAAAATATGATTTAAGAAGCTAGATATTCGCAAATCAGCATGCATAACCCTCTTGGAAGGATCATATAAACTAATAAATATGGAAAGATTTGGTTAAGTAAAGTTTACATTACAGGGTTCCTAATTTCTCTATTTATTTATGAACTTTGTAAAAAAAATTCTAAAAAAGTGGATGTTTGTAACTTAGAAACACAGAAATACAGATAATGTCAGCAGAGAAAGAACACTGGTCCATCCAGTCTGCCCAGTTTAACCCAGCTCTACCCTGTGGCCTATTGTTCAGACAGGATTTTCACCCCCCTCTTCCCCCCTTGCACCTTGCCTTACTGCTGCCTTCCTAAGAAGCTATTAAGCCCTTTACTCTGTTCCATATGTGCTTGAACCCAGCCATGAGTTTTGTGCCCACATCCACTACTGGTAGGCTTTTCCACATCTCAACCACTCTTTTGGTAAAGTAAAACTTCCTTGCATTCCTCCTGAATCTTCCCCCCCCCAACCAGTTTACATTCATGTCCCCTTGTTTTTGACCCATCATGCCTGCTAAATAGTTCCTCACAGTTTATCTTGTTTGTTCCTTCCAGGGACTGAGGGTCTATATCATGCCCCCCTTCAACCTTCTGGCCTCCAGCAAGTACAAATTCAGAATTTGGAGTTTGAATTGGAAATTCAAATCACAGAAGACTTCAAAATGAGCACCTGTTATGATTGAACATTAAGGAAAGCTAGACAATTATTGAGTTTATCAGGAAAGCTTTTACAAGTAGATCCAGAGAGGTAATTTTACCACGATATTATTGATATGTGCATCCATACTTGGATTATTTGTCTCTGTTCTAGTAACCATACTTAAAGTCATCTAGACACTAGAAAGAATATAGGGTAAGGCAACTGAACTAAGCAACCAATTGAAAAACTTACATATCCAGAATGGCTAGCAGATCTAAATACACATAGCCTATGGAGAAGACAGGAGAGAGGCGATTTATTATTTTTGTTCAAAACAGTAAATGACACTACACTTTTGAGTGAACTAAGATTGGTACATAGAAACAAGTCTCACAACACCAGGGGGCACAAATGGCAGATTGAAGCAAAGGAATTTAACACTAACTTTAGAGGGCCATACTTCACTATCAGAGCTGTAAAATATTATAATAGTTTACCAGCTGATATTGCTAAGGCAAGACCATTCAACAGATTTAAAAGTAAGCTAGATGAATGTATCACTAACAAATTTATTTCTCAAATCTGCTGAAAAGCAGGGAGATATTCTCGATAAACCTAACAGTCTTATGTCTGTGCAATCTATATATTAACCTAAGTATTAACATGTTCAGTGCTTGAAGCTCATAGGTTCTGCCCTGTTGTCCTTGAATCATTGTGGTTACTCTACACTGCACAGCCTCTAGCCTGTCTCTGTTTTTCTTCAGGTGAGAACTCCAGAATGGGGATAGCACTCCAGTTGGGGTATCATCAGTGATCTGTAGAGAGATAGTTTGTTTTAAGGAGTTCCTTATGATGATCCATAGGTTCTTTTCCTCTGAAATAGTGACCAGCTTAACCATTCCCATGCAGTACTCCTTCCTGGGGTTCTTGTTCCCAATGTGCATCACCTTGCACTTTTTGGCATTGCATTTCGGCACCTAGACCTTGGACCAATTCTTTAACCTTTACAGGTCCCTCTGTGACTCCCTTATGCCCTTCTCGCTGTCTACTTTGCAACAGAGCTTAGTGTCATCTGCAAAGAGAAATGTCTTGCCCTGTATTCCTTCTGCAATGTGGCTGATGAACATATTGAAAAGGACTAGTACCAGGACTGTCCCCTGTTGTACCCTTCTCATGACTTCCATTTCCCCTGATTTTACCCAGTTAACCACTACCCTCTGCTGTCTCCCCCAACCAACTTCCCACCTATTTAACTAAATCCTTTGATATTCTCAGATCCTCTAATTTCTTTAACAACCTTCTTTGTGGCACTAAGACAAATGCCTTGCTGAAGTCAAAATAGAGTAAATCCACTGCTTGTCCCTTATCCACTGCTATAGTTACCCAGTCAAAGAATACTATCAGGTTAGTCTGAGAAAACCTCCCTTTTATGAGCCTTTGCTGCTTACTATTCTGGAGCCCATTTCTCTCTAGGTAGTCCACTAGGTCCTCGATGACTAGCATCTCCATCAGTTTACCCACAATGAAGGTAAGACTGATGGGCCTGTAATTTCCAGGTTCCTCCCTGTCTCCTCACTTGTGAAGTGTCTCCGAGTCTGCTATCCTCTAATCCTTTGAACCACTCCTGACTGTAGTGACCTACTGAGCAGCTCTGCCATGGGTTAGACAGTTCTAATGCTAATTGCCTGAGCACCCTCAGGAGCATCCCATTTGACTCTGGAGCCTTGTCTGTTTTTAGGACTGCAAGCCCTTTTCTAACCCTTTTGCTTGTAGTTACTATCTGTCCCATTTCTGGGATCCTTCTCGCAGCAAGCTTTAAGCCTCTTTCCAGTAGAGGCTCACTATCCTCCACTGTGAATACTGAGCAGAAGTAGTCATTTTGAATGACTGCCTTCTGTTCATCCTCCTCTACTACCCTTCCCCCCTCCATCAGCCTAACAATTCCTCCTCTTGTCTTCCTTTTTTCCCCTGTGTACCTGAAGAACTGTTTTCCCCCTCCCTTTACTCCCTCCACAATAAGCAACTCTGTGTCTGCTTTTGCATTCCTTCATCTTTACCAGGTATTTGTTCCATGCCTCATCCCCCTGTTCTCTCTTCATTGACTCTGTCATTTGGAGTTTTTACTATGTCATGGTTTATGTACAGAATGCTAAGCATGAGCTGTTGACCTATCAAAATCATGCTCAGAGATTTATGCTAAAACCATGCCATGGTTATAACTCCAGATCAGTAGTTCCATGAAAAGAACTGTAGCAGAATGCTGCCCATAAGGCAAAACAATGCAAAATACAGTTTTTGTGCCATTATTTATTCAGGTACAGTGAAATATGGATCATTAAGGCATATGGGTATAATTTCTGTAAATTGGAATGTTATAAACAGCTGCCAGTTAGAAATAATTTCCTGTCCTCTTTAAAAATACATATTATAGAACATCACAAACCATATATTATCTATAAAAACATTATGAGTCATTCTCATAAATGCATCTCTATGTTAAAATTTCATTTTCTAAGTTATATTTATATATTAATAAATGTGTAGGAAGGATAAGGGACAAGAACATTAGATAATATTGAAAATAAGTAATAAGTAAACACAGATAGTAAAGGTTCAGGTTTGAATACCTACATTCCAGTACTGTTTCTGTAAACTCTTGATCAAATAATTTTATTTGTAAGCGGCACCAAGGTAACCAGTTTGGATCTTGATGATATCTTGTCCTTAGCAACCAGTTGTTTATACTAATTTACAAAATGGGAAGGGAAAATCCTGCATACTGAATGGTCATTAGCCGTGCATTAGAGGTGACTAATGCACATTTAAAACAAGGGTTGTCAACCTGGATGCATGCCATCAAAAAAATTATTGAGCCTCTTAGAATGTTCAAAAAGTAAAAGCCACCATTTTCCTCCACTTAGCACGCAGCCCAGTTGCCTGCCATACAGAAGCCACTTCCTTCTGTGTGTGGCAAATCACAATACACAAAAAAAATGTAGTTACTCATTTAAACAAAATATTTCACACTTTAAAACAAAATCTGATAAATAGATATATAGCTAGCTAGTTAGCTATATTGATAGATACACTTCATTTATAAAGCCCCCCTTCCCGAGGGCTCAGAGTGCTGTACAATCCATACAATCCGATGCAAATACAAACATTCATCTTCATCATCATCATCATCATCATCATCATTTGTTTATTGGACAGCAAGTTTACAACTGCGTCCAAACACAGATAAGACACATTTACAGAACATACATACAGTTTCATATTAAAAAAATATTTTAAAAATAAATCAGTAAAATCATTTGAATTATTCATCCAAAGCAATCACAGTGGTTATAGATTAGACTAGCAAGGAAGGCCCTAAATCGTGCAATTGGCAATTATACATTTAAATCACATTTTTTCTGAATGAAATCCCAAGTACGTGAAACAGTAGCAGCTAAAATCAGTTCCCCATATCTTGTTCGGCACCTAGGTATGTGGAAATATAAGTAATTAGCAGATCTACAGTAAGACTATACTTAGTAGATGTTCTGAACTGTAGTGCACATAACAAAAATGATGGTGTGTGATCATATTCGTTTTAGCAAAACGTAACCACTGAGGTTTTTTTCATTAAGTAAAAGCCTCAGATCTATAAGGGCTTTCGGTATATTGAAAAAAATCTTGTAATATGTCAAGGGCCAAATTTACATTATCTTGTTGTGTACACATGATTTTATTGTCAGCATACAAATAAATATGTGTATTAGTAGAGAAAGATTTGGGGAGATTGTTCAAGTAGAGCAAAAAGAGCAGGGGACCGAGCACGGATCTTGACATACATAAAAACATTAACATACATAAAAACATTACATTACAGAGCATTAACATAAATCAAATTCAAATTCAAATCACCATATTAATAAATAAAATGGCAGTCATCAAGAGTGTTTCATACTATAATTGGTTAAGTGCTTGTTCAAATAAGAAGGTCTTGATCCCCCTCTTAAATGCTTCCACTGAGGTGGGTCTCTCTCAGGTACCCTGGGAAGGAGTTCTACAGGGTAGGTGCAGCCACAGAGAAAGCATGATCTCCTGAAATTCACAACCTTGCCCTGGGAATGACCAAGAGGCCACCCTTGGAGGAACGGGGGGGGGGGTGGTCAGGCAGTGTGGAACCTGGAGGTCTTGTAGATAGTCAGGTCCCTGACTGTGTAGGGCTTTATAGGTTAGAAATCCAACCTTGAAGGCAATCCTCCACCTTAATGGCAGCCAGTACAGTCTGCGGAGAGCCAGCATAATATGTTCAAATCTAAGGACTCCTGTCAACAACCTGGTCGCCATGTTCTGCACCAGCTGAAGATGGCAGAAATTGCCTCCCAACAGCCCCAGGTACAAGGCATTGTAGTAATCTAACATCAATGTGACAAAGGCACATGGTAAGCATCAAGTGTCTGGCCATTATCAGGTACCACACCCAGATCCCTAACCCATGTTGAGGGAGTCAGGGATGAGCCACCCAGTCTAAGACCCAGGTCACTACCCAAGCACCCCGCCACATCGCCGGTGACCTGGCTCCACCACCTGTACCTCCGTCTTGTCTGGATTGAGTCATAGCCAGTTTTGGGTAATCCTGTACTGGATATCGGCCAGGCAGGTGTTACACACAGAGACTGCCATCTGGCTCCCAGGTGCACAGGACAGGTATAGCTGGGTATCATCGGCATAGCAAGGAAAACACAAGCCATACCACCGGATAACATGAACAGGAGGGCTGACAAGACCGAACCTTGCAGCTCCACAACACAGGGGCCTCAGGCTGGATGAGGATAACCCCATCACCATCGTTTGCACTCTGTCCATGAGGTAGGCACTAAACCAGCTGATGATGTTGCCAGTTGGTCCACATCAGTTCTGCAGGTAGTCCAGCAACACTTCATGATCCATGGTGTATAACATTGCAGAGAGAGACTGAGGAGAACAAGAATAGGTCACTCTCCATTATCCTTTGCTCTAAGAAGATCGTTAGACACCCTCACCAGGGTGGTCTCTGTTCTATGCCCAGGTCTAACTCCAGACTGGAATGACTCAAAAATGGCACAGGAGGTGAGACAAGCCTCAAGCTGACTGGCCACTATTTTCTCCAAAACCTTTGCTAAAAATGGGGATGTCATCTGTTGCCCACTACTGGCTCCAGTCACTACTCATTCCAGCTGGTTGCTGGCCCAGCCAACCCCTTGCTCCAACCCTTTTCCTTACCAACACACAGGACCTAAACTAAAATAAACTGCCATCACCATTCGTTTGTCATTCTGGCAACCCACTTGCCCACCTGCTCTCTCTCTCCCTTGTTCCTCGATAAAATTTAAAGAGAACAAAGCATGCAGCAGTTTTATCAGCTGCTGTAGCCACTCACCTGCTCCCTAGCATGCTGCAAACATCAGCAATATCTTTTCTACTGCTAGCAAATCAGAGATTGTTTCTTTGTTAAAAACACAGCTGTAGCATACAAATCCTCCCATTTTATGGGCAGTAGTAGGAACTGATGTGTTCTCCCATCTGCAGAGCCATGGTTTCCTGCAATCTGCCAACCACTCACTCACAGCTTACATTTCTTATATGTACTTGTGTAGGTATGACATAAGCCCCTCTGCAGTAAGCCCAGAATTGCCAGTAAACCTTTTAAAGTTTACTGTGTTTTTTTCTTAAAACATTTCCTTTGTTTTTGTTTTAATAATAAACATTGTGTGTGTGTGGGGGGGGGGGGAGGAAGAGCCATAGCAACCACATGTAAACTCAGCTATGGTGGCCCTAAGAGGTCAGAAAGTGAAAGCTAATGCATGCAGAAGAACTATTTGATGTCACAATACAGTAGCAAATTATTTTTTTATTATTGAAACCTAAAAATGTTTAATTTCTCCTCCTATGTATATTAAAGAGCAGCTGACACTATTAGAACAACTAACAAAACATAACATTCAGACACATTTCAGCTTGTATTTCATATTAGTTATGTATTTATTCTCTCCATTATGTATTACTAAGGTCATTTGCATGAACATGGGATCTTTGCTCCTGAAGAGTTCATCTGTTCCTGTTGCTTTCTCCCTACCTGAGGTCATAATGCTCTAACTGTGACATCATAATTACTCCCATGGCAACAGACTGTGATGTCACAATAGAGGATTAAGCCATGAAGTAGGGAGTAAGCTAAAGAGGCAGATGAACTCTAAAGGACATAGAACAAGTTTCCATGCAAATTTCTCAGTAATGAGTAATGTGGAGGAGAACTCTATTGAATACATATGGAATGCAAGCTAAATTGTTCCTAAATATTATGTTTTTCAAAATTTCCTTTGAGTCGTTAGCAGCTCTTTAAGTAACCCAATTTTATAAGTGCATAAGACACTCCAGGGATAGGCAGTAGGCAGTTCTAACACATGGCCAAGGGCTGAAGGCACTCAGTCTGTGGCCTTGTGCCTTGCTATGCTCCTGGCCATGCATTAGAACTGTCTAATGCACACCCTGCTGTGTCTTATTACTTGCAAAGAGAATTCAGGAATTGCAGCAGGTTCCATTTCTGCTTCCATTTTGTTACCACTAAAGGTTCTGTTTGGACCCGGTGTTCCTTTGCAGGAACATCCTGGGATTGTATGGCAAAATTTTATGCAGGCAATATAAGTATTCAGTGTTGTATAGTTACATTTATGTACTGTATAGGTGTCTATATTCCAGGACTGTTGTTTGTGAGGGTGTGGGGGGGTAGTATAACCCTATCTGGGTGCTGCTATGCAGGGATTTACATTCAGGTATTGTGGGAAGGAACTTGAGGTATTTGATGCACTCTGTGTAGCCATGGGCAGCAGACTGATAAGGAGAATTTGGGAGGGGGATTTAATTAGCTGCAGGACCTGTGATTCAGACACATTCTTCCAGGATACTCTGTAGAGGACTGGAGGATGCACAGTCTACATAAGGTCTGCAGCACTCTATTCTAAGCTGGCTGCAGCATGGGTCATAATGTGAGTTGTACATTAGACTGTAGTGGTGGTTGAGGGTTTCCACTGCTACTCTTCTTCCTCAGTATCCCCCAATAGTTTACAATGTGGGTTGGAATGTAGTGGTGTTGTTTATATGTACAGGTGATACAGTCAAATAATGCAGGTGTTTCAGATCAAATTCCTTCATCAGTGCTTATCAGTATCACACCTTGCAACCAATAAAAATATATATCCATGTAAATCCTGATTTTTCATTATGTAAAGAATATATTAATATTTATGTAATATTGATGTCCAATATAAATCTCACCATATCAAAAAGAATCATCACCACCTTGTGTATGCAGCATTTAATAATTAATTAATAAAAAATTATAAATACACTACTGTTCATCACAAAAAATGTAACTATTTATCAACAGTTGATAGTTTAACATTTTGTGATGAACAGAAGTGTATTTATAATTTTTTATTAATTAATTATTATATGCTGCATACAAAAGGTGGTGATTCTTTTTGTTATAGTGAGATTTACTAGTGGACTTAATTAAATATTACATAAATATTAATATATTCTTTACATAATGAAAAATAGGGACTTACATGCATATATATTTTTATTGGTTGCAAGGTGTGATACTGATAAGCACTGATGAAGGAGTTTGATCAGAAATGTCTGCATTATTTGACTGTATTACCTGTACATATGTACAATACATGTATTTTTTGAAGTAAAATGATTTACGTTATATACACACATTTGGTGAATGGGCTGTTTATTTACCAATCTGTACATACTGATTTCTTTAGTTATGATTGGTAGTGGCTCCTCCCTTACTTAACCTTTTCTTTGTACCGAGATTGGCTGGACTGGACTTTTTCCAGATTTTGGAATGTAGTGGGCAAGGGAGAGGGGCAGAAGGTGGCAATCATAGGAGTGGCAAGGACTCTGTAACAGCAACAAGAAACTGTTTCTCATCATCGATGGATGCAGTGCATGTTACTTCCCATGACAGGGGAGTACACCATGTTGCTCACAGAGCATCAGCAACACCTAAACCTGCCATCGGGTGTACAGTCAGAAGGGGAAACTAGAAGGTTATTGGGGATGCTATACTTAGGGGTACCAAGATGGTGGCATGTGGCACAAAACAGCTGTCAGTGGTGGTATACTGTCTCCCAGGGAAGATAGCAGATAGGGTTCTTTCTAATGTAGATTGGTTAGTCAGGGAAGTGGTGGTGAGCCCAGATGTTATTGACTATCTTGCGATGAAAGATCTTGCAGGAAAGCTGTTAGGTGCCATACAGGATAGTTTTAGAGCACTGGGTTTTAGACTAAGGAGTTGGCTAGTACTGTGACCTTCTTGAAGGTTCTCACAGCACACAGTAAGAGAGAGGCAAGGAAAATGAAAATCTTCCAATTCAGCGACCAAATGAAAGAATAGTGTACTTAAGATGGTTTTCTTTTCCTTGTACACTGGCCTTTTGGTGGATTAAATGATCTATTTAAACTAGCTAAACTTTGTCCTACATGGGAGGGTACAAGGACACTGTGCCAAAGTTTGAAACTTACAGTGCATCTCAGGACAGTTAAACTAGTAAGGGAGAAGCTAGCACTAGGGTCATCCACAGGGTAAATTCAGTTGTGGGGGACCTGGCTGAAACTTCCTAGCTAGTGGGGGTAATCATGAATGAAGAGACAGCACAGATGGAGAACAATGAAGAGATACGCAACAGAGAGTGAGAATCATATCAGATTGGGGGAAGGTACAGACAGAAATACAAAACAAGTAATAGAGAAAAACATGTCCAGTCAGTGGATGGGGAAATGTCAGAAAACAGGGCTCTTGAAGAGTGGCTTACTTAAATACCAGAAGCCTTGGTGGTAAAATGAGTGATATCCAGTCTATGGCATCAGAAATTAACACCCTTTTGCCATTGTGAGAGCACCTTCATACTGCTTGACTCAACGTGTTCCTTGTACCAGAAACCTTGGCTGTAATTCAGGAGGGTTAGGATTTAAACCACTGTAGTGACCACAAACAGGGCCAGAGTGCTGCTCCAAAATTAAACGTATTCAGTGAGTAAGAAAAGGAGCACACATCAGTCCAATCCTACCCCTCCTGAATTACAACCAAGGTTTCTGGTACAAGGAAGACACTGAGTGAAGCTGCACAAAGCTAATCTCACAATGGCAAAAGGGTGTTAGTGCTGGGATTAGCCGTGATTTTCATGCAATAAGTTAAAATAAAACTTAAACCTCAGAAGGGGTTAGAAGTAACAATAATGCTTTCTTTAGGTAAGTCAAGGAAAAAAGAAAGAACAAGGGACTTGAGAGGCTGAAAAAGGAGAAGCCTGGATGGAAGAAGAAAGGAAAGGTGATATTCTGAAATGTTTCTCCATCCAGCCCTTATCCCTCTTATCTTGTCTACCTAGGCTCCATCCTCAGCATGCCTCTACTCGATAGTACTCCTCCTTTTTCCTCTCCTACTATTTACCCCTGCATCATGCATATTAAATGTGTTTCTGCATTATCTTCTGCCTTGTTAACCCCTCGCATCTCTTACCATTGCCCTCTGCCATGCTCAGGAAACTGTCATTTTCAGTGAAAATCATTGTTAATTTGTGCTATTCCAATTGTGTTTGCCAATGATCATTGTACTTGTATATATTGTCCCTTAATAATGTGCTTTCGCCTGTTATTTCTATGTGCTTGTATTACATGTATTTCCTTGCTGACTGTCCCAGGTCCACCTTGTAAATGAGTTTGTCTCAATGGTGTCTCGCCTGGTAAAATAAAGATGATTGATTGATTGATTGATTGATTGAATGAATACATCCGATCAGTCTTAACAATAGAGAAAAGAGGGCCACTGCCAGAGTGTAGTGTCAAAGTCGGTAAGGGAAACAAAAATGACAACAGGGATTATCACCAAAGAAAGGGTGCTCAAGGGTCTCAGAGGGTTGGTGATGGGTAAGTCCCCAGAACTGGATTGGTTGCACCCACAGGTGTTTTAGAAAGTGTGGCAGTCTCTAGCAGCACCCCTGGCAGACCTGTTTAACTACTTGATTGAGATAGATGTTGAGTCCAGAGACTGGAGAGTTGCAAGTCTAGTCTCCCTGCACAACAGTGGGTATAGGAGAGAGCCAGGGAACTATAGACCAGTTTGCTTAATGTCCATTGTGAGAAGCCACTTGAGTCTGTAGTCAAGGAATAGCTGGTGGCTTGCTGGAGACACAAGTTCTTCAGGATAGGAAGCAGCATGACTTTGCAAAGGGGAGGTACTGTCAGATGATCTTGCAGAATTCTTAAATGCCATGTCCCAGGTGATAGACAAGGATCAAGCATTGTACATCCTGTACCTGAACTTCAGCAAGGACTTTGATTTTGCCCAAAAAAGGCTAGTGAAGAAATTGGGAGATGTGGGAGTTGAGTGGGGGAGAAAGTATGGAGAAGAGTACAGAACTGGGTAGGGGGAAGAATTCATAAGGTAATACAGTACTAAATGGTTCACACTCAGAGGTCAGTGGGTTAATTAAATAGTGTGACACAGGAGTCGGGCTTGGATCCAATGCTTTTAAATGTTTATTTGTGACATTCGAGATGAGGTCCAGGGCAAGATGCATCTATTTGTGGATGATACTAAGATGACAGGATGGATTGTGATGAGGGCATAAGGGGCTTGAAAAAGGATCTGGATAAATTGGAAATGTGGTTCAGGATATGGCAACTGAAATGTAATATCAAAAAGCGCAAGATTATATATTTAAGGAAGATGAATTTAAGGCCTAAAGACTGGACGGGGGTAATATGACAGAGGAGAGGAATCTGGGAGTTATATTAGGCAATAGCCTCAAGACCTTAGCCCAATGTAACAAGGTATATGGGAAAGTTGGAAGGATGCTAGGATAAGTTGGGAGAGCCTTTTCAAGTAGATGGAAGAAATTAATTCTACTCATTGTACCGGTCCATGATGAGGTTGCACTTGGAGTACTGAGTGCATGCAGTTCTGTAACCCTCACCTAGAAAAGGAAAAGGAAAAGAATCTCCTGGAGGCAGTCCAGAGGAGAGCAACTGAAATGTTTCACAGCCAGTGTGGAAAGACCAATGAGGAAAAGATTGGTTAACCTCAACATGTGCTCCCTGGAGCGGGGTGGGGGTGGGACAGCATGATAGAAACCATCAAATGTCTGAGTGGTATACACATGTTGTATAACCAGCAACTGCTTAGGCCTAGTGAGGGATCCAGTGCAAGAGCCACAACTTTAAGTTATAGGGAGAAATGTAAGAGGGTTGTGAGGAAGAACTTCTTTACTGATAGCGTAGGGGAAAAGGGGAACAGTATATCTGAGGAAATGGTTAATGTTAGGATTGTTGCTAGTTTCAAGATGGGGTGGGATAAGCACATGGAATTAGTTATAATTACTCAGGGGAAGGAATGGTACTAATGAGGGCAATGGGAATGGCCAAGTGGAACCAGGGGATCAAGGCTCTACCTAAGGACCTGCCAGTGCAAGACTGATGGGGACGTAGAAACTTGAACAGACTTGGTGGACCTTGTGCATTTTTCTGTTCATAAACTATGTTTTGGATGTTTCTAAAATTACTTTTTTTTGCTGTTGAAGATCAATCCCCAGCCATCCGCTCAACTTTCAATATATACAGATCTTTCTGAAGACTAACAGCATCTTAAAGCGCCCTTGACAGCATTAGGAAAACTTTGAAAAAAGTAAGATTTATATTCAGTTCCATGCCATTTTCTTTATTACTGCATACATTTTCATTAATTAATTCCCCATTTTCTTTATTACTGAAAACAGTTGGATGAAAAGATAATTCCTGTCTTCTAGATTATACTTTGGCTGCTTCTCTAAACATGATATCACAATCCCATTTGTGACATCATGATTATCTCCACAGAAACACATTTTTATGTCATAAACAGAATTACGATGTTAGGTGTAGGCAGGCAGCCAGAGCTAAAAGGGCAGAGATACTGTATTCATGCAAATACCCTTAGAAATATGGAAATAAGGGTGAGAATTACATAATAAAATATGAAATATAAGCTACAGTTATGCCTGACTATTGCATTTTTTCAGAGTTGTCTCAACTGTGTCAGGAGCTCTTTAAAATGTAGAGACTACTCTCCCAATCTTTGTATTTTCAACAAACTAGGCTATCCAGCCTCTGACATCTGAGTCCAGATCTCTTACATATATGTTAAATAAGAATTGCTCCCAAAGAAAGCTGATCCCAACACTAACCCCTACAGAGAACCACTCCTTGAGACCTCCCAATCAAAAATCTTCCCCTTGATACAAACTCTCTGTTTCCTGTAGTCGATCCAGCCATCAACCCATCTGATTATGCTTTTGTGTACTCCCAGACCATTATTATCATTGTCAGTTTATGGCGATCAGCGTGGCTCAGTTGGTTGCACATCTGCCTCTGGGCCAGAGGATGATGGGTTCTAGTCCTACACTGGGATTAGGCTCATACCTTCAATGCTGGCACCCAAGTGCAGTACTGGGGGTAGCTGGAGGGTTGCTGTACTGTCAGGGTGTGCCATCCTTCGGATGAGACATTTTTATTGTTTTATTGAGGATTCAGAAATACCTTTGAGTCAGAGACTCATTTTCAAAAGTTCCACGTCAGTACAGATGAAAACAAAAGAGGACAGTACAGTGCAATACAGAAATAGAACAACAAGCAAGCAAATTATGTACAAATATACAAGTATTAGCTACAATAACTCTGTTCATTGAAGATTCAGATGAGGGCCAAAGGGAGCTACTAGAGTATGTGTGTGTGTGTGTGTGTGCGTGTGTGTGTGTCGGGGGGGGGAGTTTACAGCTGGTCTAGGTCAATGGAATATAGGGGGAGGTCAGGTCCTGCTGCAGTCACATAGGTTTGAGGACTGTAGGTGGTTTCTAAGTAAGGATTTGTAGGAGCCAAGCCTGTTCATGCTTAACAGCATGCTAGGCAGTTTATTGTCCCAGGAAGGGGCTCGGTAGCTGAAGGTTCTTTGGAGTTGGGAGGTACGACATCGGGGAATAAGGAGGAGTTGCTTACTAGCACTGCGGGTGTGCTGTAGTGACTGGGCCTGCTGCTTTAAACCAAGGTCTCTTCTACCTATCTCTGCTGCTGTCCTGGTGGGTGTCTATGTGGAAGTAAAATAACCCAAGGCACTTTTTGCAAGAGTAGGGGAATTTTTTATTAACACTTAGAAGGAAAATACATACATAATTGTGTTACAGCACACACAATCATAATACCAAACAAAGATAAACAGAAAGAAGTATTACAGCATAACTTCAATACAAAAATCCATTCCCCAGACCCAAAACTCCGTAAGAAATACTAAACCCCCCTCCTCTCCAAAAGAGAAGAGGAATTCAGATTCAAAGGGTAAAAGGACAATCAAACAGACATTGCAAAACATCGTAGGATAAAAAACAGTCACTAACAGTACAATATACCAGAAAACCCCCAACCATGAAGAAAAACAAACCCCCTCCCCTATCTTACTAAAAAAAGATATAGTAGTACAGAAATATAATAACAGAAGAAGCAACTAATATACATACAGTGTTAAGTCACACTAATCAGTATACATTAGGTATAAGGAAAGAGTAGTGTTTAAGTCACACTAAAATTAAAAACCGAAAAAGAAAAGCAAAAGAGCAATACAGTCATGCGAACATACATGAAACTTCCCAAAAATACTTAGAATCTGAAAGAAGATGACACCATGAAAAAGAATCACCTCCCTCCACTAAGAGTAGGGAAAAACCTAAAAGCAAACTATGCCCTTATATGAAGGAGTACAATAAAAGATAGTATACATGTCAGCAACCTCCAAAAAACAACATAGAGGCTCAAAAAACCCTTACAATAAAAAAGAATAGAAAAAAGGGGGAAAAGGGTCCGAAACAAACCTCTACCCCGTATCAAGCCAATTCATTTTCCTCCACCAAAGTTTATAAAGACCTGGGTGCACTTTCCCCTTTTCCAGCATCCTCCAACTGAGTACTTCTTTTCTAATATTAAATAACTTCTGATGTTCAGTTTTCAATTGCTTCCGAAGCGTAAGGCTGCACCGAGCCTGCCAAAGTTGAAAGCCAATGTATCCCATTAAAAGACGAATTGTAACAGAATCATAAACAACCCATGAGCCAGGAAGAACCGCCTCTGTCCAGATCTCAGATGAATGACCCTGGAAAGGGTTCAGTGGCCAGGTATCATGGAATTGAGACCAGAAAGATACCACAAAGGGACAATCAAAAAATAAATGTTGCAACATTTCCACTACTCCAGTACAAGACTCCTCCCTGGGGCAAAATCTCTCCGAGAGTTCTTTATGCTTCATATTACCCTTCACCCCTAACCGTTTATGCAGACAAAGCCATAAAAAATCCCACATATACTTAGGAACTCTTTTGCTAACTAATAATTGCAGCTTGGAAAGTTGATCAGAAATGGGCAAATCCTGAAACCGTGGAGCTGCATAAAAAAAAATCTTGTAATATACAACAGTAAAATTGCTTACGAGATTGAAGAGAAAGAGATTGTTTAACAATATGCCAGGACTTTAATTTCCAAAACATCTCCTGAAAGTGACTAGCCATGGTACACAGTCTGACTTGACGTGATAAAAATGTAGTAGAGTTCCACTGCTTCAGAAGGAGACCAATGCCATCAACCACCCACGGGGTCCAGATCTTACTGTCCCCTTTAAGCAATGGAATTGAATTATAAAAAAGAAAAATACCATGAAGAAATACCACTGGATTCGACATCCCCAGACCTCCCTCACTAACTGGTAAATATTTATATCCCTCTTCACCGGGTTCAGCCTACTTCCCCATAAACAAAGAAAAAACACACTATAGAGAGATGTCTCCAAAGAAAGGGGGGGGGGGGGCGTAAACTGCTGCCAAAACCAAAAAATATGGTAATAAAAAGGTCTTAATAAGGTAAATCCGTTTGGCTTTTGTCATTCACCCCTTATTTCAGAGAGTCACTCTTTCATGTGCCTCCAACAACTGCCTTTCCCAATTGTAACTATGGGCATCAGCACCTCCAAAATAAACCCCAAGAATCCTCCTATACTTGAAATCTATAGGCATATCCCAAATCAAGGCCACATCAGCAGCATTGTAGCCTAATGGTAATATCCCACTCTTAAGCTTATTAATGGAGGAGCCAGAAATTTCAGAAAAGGTCTTCAATAACAGCTGCGTCGCTACAGCCGAAGCCCTATCCGACAAAACCAAGACCAAATCATCTGCATATGCTATAGAAACAATCTGCGAATCTGCACAACCCACTGACAGACCTATAATGTCATCTGACTTATTTAAGGCATGCAGGAAGGGGTCTAAGGAAAGCACATAAAGCAGAGAGCTTAGCGGACACCCCTGCCTAACACCCCTATATACCCTAACCTTCCTTCCCAACCAACCATTCTCACTAGGTAATAAACTAATACCTTTATAGCATGTTTGCAACCATCCTATGAATTTTAAAGGAAAACCATAACTCCTCAAGGTCTCCCAGAGGTAAATATATTCCACCTGATCAGAAGCTTTCACTTGATCAAGACAGATCAGATGACCAAAGATTTCCCTTTAAGCCCCCTTACGTAGAATCTCCCTAAGAAGAATCAGAGCATCCTGAACCCTCCTATGTGGTACCCCACTAAACTGTGAAGGATGTAACAAAAAATCCAAAATCCACCGTAAACGAGTACATAATACCTTCATCAGAATTTTGTAATCAGTATTTAGCAGAGACAAAGGCCTCCAGTTATCCAAATCCCCCCAATCACCTTTGTTTTTATAAATCAGCAACAAAACACCCTGCAACATACTCTCAGGGAGAGTAACAGTTTGCAAGCCTGCATTCAAGACCTCACAAAATTCCACCCAAAACACTTCCCAAAGTACCTTATAGACCTCATGAGGTAGCCCATCAGAATCAGGTGTAATGCCTGCTTTCAGGGACCAAATAACAGATTTTAATTCATCCAATGTAATGGGTTTAATCAAAGTATGCTGAAATTCAGGAGCCAAAACAGGCAATGTCCCACAAGATAACCAATCACACATAGAGGCCTTTGAAAGAGATCTACTCCTAAAAGAGTCAGAAGCATAAGCATGAATAGTATTCAGAATGCCTTCAGTAGTCGATACTCACCAACCCCCTTCAGTATTCAAATACAGCATACCACGAGATTCCTTAAAAAGCCTTATAGATTGAAATGGTAAGGTGCCCCGCTTTTTACCAAGAATCTCATACTTATGCTTCCACTCCATATCCTGCAAAACCTGTGACTGTAGCTGTGCCAACTTCATCTTCAACTCCTTAATCCTGTCAAGACAGTCAGACCCAAGATGCTGATGGAGAGTGGACCAGAAATGAAATCGACCCCTTAGATAGCGAAGCTCATCATGCCAAAGCCTCCCATTAATTCTACCTATTACCTTAAAGTATGTCCTGACTTCATTTTTGGTATCCCCCCACCAATCATTTAAATCATCATATAAAAAAAACACAGACTGATGTGCTAGCAAGAGAGAATGAAGTCCATCAGCCACACAAGGGATAGCTAAAAGCCGGTATTTAACTTCCAAAGGCCTGGTCCCCTCTGGACCTCTGGCACATCACACAAGGTTAATTTAAGTAGCTTATGGTCAGATGTAGCCACCTCTTACAAACATTTGGACTGCACCTCAACCCCTGAGGAAAGCAAAAATTATCAATCCGGGATGCCTGGGGACCACAAAAATATGTATTGCCAGACCCATCAAAAGTAGGCCCAAAAGCATCAAATAAACCAACATCTGTGAGTAGTTGAGCCAAACAAGCCACATCAAAGTAAACCTTCTTACCACAGGCTGGAGATACAGGGTAAAGGACAGTTAAAATCAACTCCCAAAATAACCATAGAAGAAGTGCACAAAAAGGGATAAAGTGATTTAAAAAGGGTCACCCTATCAAATTTGGATTGTGGTGCACAAACATTCAATAAACGCAAAGGCAGGGAACCCCATTTAATATCCAGAACTAAGGCTCTTCCTTCCATAATTTCTACATGATGAATCACCTAAATGTGTGACAGAAAAAAACATATCCCAACCCCACTACATAAATCCTTCCCTTGTGACCAAAAATAGTCCCCCCATATCCAACCAGTGGTAGCAGCCAATAATTCCTCAGGAGAATGTAAATGAACATCCTGAAAAAAGACACAATCCAAATTCTCATGTACAAATTGAGAAAAAGTGTGTTTACAGTTAGCAGGAGTCTTAATGCTATTCGCATTCAAGGATGCCACCCGAAAGTGAAATGGAGCCATAAATTACAGAAAGAAAATATCACTTCACTTTACTGGAGGCCCGAGTCACCCTTCCACTTTTACAGTCCTGAGGCCTAGGTTCCAATTGGTTTCCTGAAGGCTCCAGGGGCTCAGGCTGAGAAGGGGTCACAGAAGGCTGGGCCAACTCCAACACCACCTCTGAATCCTCCATCAAAACTTCATAAATATTAGGGTCAGCTATAGGAGGTGCCAGGACAGAGACAGTGGAATTCTTAGCCAGTTTACTTTTCCCTTTTAGCGCCTTCCCTTTTCTACCACTAACTGTGGTAAAACCCTCATCGAGGGGGCTGGAACCGAAGGCGGGGGAGGACCAGCAGCTCCCACAACACCCATCTCAGGTGCCAGGGGCGCTTTAACTCCATCTAAATCAGTATTAGCAGAAACCAAAGCAGGCTCCTCAGGCAAAGGTTTCCCAGCCAATGGAAGCCCAGCCTCAGAGACTCCAGGATCTATTCTCCCCACAGAAGAAAGGTCTTGCCACACAGCCAACCGAATGTAATGGTCCTGAACCCCAAAATCTGCTTCAGACATGTTTTTAGCAGCCAGAGGACAAGTCTCAAAAGCATGACCTATCTCATCACAGAGATTACATCTGGATGTCTGAAAGCAGTGGGCACTAGGGTGACCAGTCTCACTTAAGCACATCACATGAGGTGCTAATATGAGTCCTAGACCCACATTTGAAGCAGTCTCTAGGTTGACCTGGGTAGAAAAGGAAGCCCTTATCCCTACCCAGGAAAAAACAATTAGGGAGATGTATTAAATCAGAATCTGTAGAATGCAGTTTCACCCGAAATTTCCGTCCCCCATTCCAGAAGTCATCAGCGTCCAAGATAGGAACAGGATTACCCTGAATGTCACATCTTTTAGTTAACCAGTTCACAGTATCAACCACATTAACCTCTTCATTCCTAAACAGGATGGTGATAACCTGAAAGGGCTGTTTAGATAAAGGCAAAACAATAAAGTCAGACCGTCAAGGATTAGTTTTCAAATTTAAATAATGGCTCCAAAAGATCTCTAATAATGCAGGGGTATGAAAACTAATATCAAACATAAACTCCCCAGGGACATGAATCAGTGCATAGACTTCAGAGGGTGAGAACCCCATGCTATGTTTCAAAAGCATTTTTCCAATATAAAATTGATCAGGGGGATTATCTCTGGGACCCACATAGTGCAGACGAATGGCATTACACCGCTTAGCCAGTTCCACAGGCTGCCAAAAATGGCTAGCATAAGTAGGCTTTTCAGAGAGGTCGGGGGCCGGCTGCTGCACTGCTGCTGAATCAAGAGCAGAATCTTCAGCCACCCCACTAGGCATAATATCTAGGGGAAAGGCAGACTGAGGAACAGACTGAGGACCGGGGAATCATCACACAGGACTGGGTGAGATAGAGAAGAAACATCACCAACAGTTTTAGCAGTACTTATCTGTGCATCTGAAGCAATAGACATAGTTATAACTTCCCCAGCCGGCTTCCACGCAGCTCCCAACACAGGGATCCAGCCAACATCCCACAAAGCTCGTTCCGGGGACCAAGATGCTTCAACGAGATCCCCCCAAGCTGAAGATGCCATACAGTTCTCAGAAACTGACCACTCAATGGCCGTATGTAGCTTACTCAGCCCCACCACCTCCAAAGCTCCCAGCGACGTCGTAGAAAGCTTCCTCTTCTGGTCTTCCTCTAGGTCTGCCATCCAATTCCCCAGTGCAATTAATTTGCTCACTCTGAGGAGTTCCTCCTCTAAACAACGCCTTTTCTCAGCCAAACTTAAAGGCTGTACTTCGGAAACATCCAAGGGCCCGCTGACTTGGGCGATATGCTGGCCACCCATCAGGTGCATCCCAGCTGCCACCTCAGCAGATCCCTCATGCAACAGAACTCCCTGTACTTCAGAACTCTGGGCCATCATAGCCTTCTGCTGCAAACCTTCCTCCTCCAATGTCAGGGTCAGAAAGACCACCACGCACAGCAACAGGGTCCCCCTACTGGCAAGAGTAGTGGATTTTCCTCGGTGGCTAGGCATTCCTCTTCCTTTAAAACCAGTTCATGCAATTGTCCAAGGTTGTGTGTGGATATTGATATGCAAAATGTCTGCTACTTTATGTCCAGTCACTTCACTACCAAGCTGCACCCTATCTACATGTCTACCTCTAACCACCTCCCTTGTCACACTCTCAAAAGAAAGGAATTATGTTAATGGAAATGGAAACCTAGACAATGACAGCAGAAGAAAGTCTTATGACATCCTCAGTGGGATATTCAGAAATGCACCAGGCAGGGGCACAAGCCGAGCGCGGCGCAACTGGGATGCGCCAGGGAGCATGCTGGGTGATATTCAATGGTGCTGCACCATAGCTCAGCACTGTTGAATATGGCAGTGTGGCCTCCCACATTGCACATGGTGCAGTGGCACTGCACCAGTGCAAGTGGCAACAGAGGAGCAGGGGGATGCGCCAGCACAAGTGCAGTTGCGCTACATGCAGGAACCACGATATTCAGCGGTGGATATGCAAATGGGACCATAATGCATGCAAGGTGCAACTGGGGCCATTAGCATGTCATTATGGCCCCATTTGCATGCAGGTGCACCGATCCTTGGCGACTTGCACCTGGCACCCTGCCAGGCTGCAGCTGTCGGGGACCGCTGCCCCCTACACTTCGTGGCAAAGTGCCCCAATGCCCGATCGCAGGTATCAGTATAATATAAAACATGTCCAATATCCCTGGTGGTCCAGTGGACCATTTCCAGCCCAATCGTGGGCATAAGTATAATATAAAACATGTCCAATATTCCTGGTGGTCCACTGGACCGATTCCAGCCCGATTGCGGGCATAAGTATAAAATAAATCAAGTCCAATGTCCCTGGTGGTCCAGTGGACCACTTCCAGCCCGATCACGGGCATAAGTACACTAAAACAGTCTAAATCATCCCTGGTGGTCCAGCGGAACCCCTTTCCCACCCACCCACCCACTGGGACCCACCACCCCGCTCCCCCCCCCGGTCAGCGGCAGGTGTCAGCTCCCCACCCGCAAGATGCCCGCCAGCCGACTGACTGCATACAGTACGGCTGTACACCCATTGGTCCACAGCATGGGCCAATGGGCATGCAGACCATACCATACTACACAGTCCAGATATGTGTACTATAGCCTCTGCTGTGCTGCATGTCTGAGCAGTGAGTCCCTTAGCCCTCCCCCTCTTAGCTCAGATTTCATCCCCCTTTACCCCCTGGTGGCTGCTTACCTTTTCTTCTCTCTTCCCAGATCTCCTCCACACAGGCTGGAGTGCTCAGAGATTGCACAGGGTTTGAAAGGGCAAAGCTGCTGTAAGGATCCCTCCCCATTTCCCCTCCTAAGGATACTGGATGGCCATACTCTCTCCCCATGTATGACTACAGGAGCCAGCTGTACTCAGTACCTGGAGTGCGGCCCCCTGCAGGTGGGGCTAATGCAGTTTTTGTATAAATTTTCCACCACATACAACAACAAAATAATAATTATTGGAGATCTGAATTATGACTGGCTAGCCCCAAAAGCTAAAGACCTGAAATAGTTCAGTGATGATATGGGCTTCCAACAGCTCGTGACCGAACCCACCAGACCTAATATGCACAACCTCTCAAACTCATCTATCCTGGATCTTTTTCTCACTAATAAATTGCAGAAAATTTCCCAAATGCTATCTTTGACAATGTCTTTCGTGACCACAAAGTAGCTGCCTATGCTAGAGGCATCCCTAAATCTGGTGGTAACACATCTTTTATCCGTAAAAGTTCCTTTTCCCATTTTAACATGTAAGAGTATCTCCAAAAACTAGCTGCTATTAACTGGCAGGATTTTTACTTAGCTCCTACAATTCCGGGTGCCTCTGATTATTTTACTGAGAAAGTCAATAGGGTCATTAACCAACTAGACCCCCATGTCAGGAGAAGAGCCAGAAGAAAATTTGTTCCATAGTTCACCAAGGAATTAAAAGCAGAACTCAGGGATAGAGACTGGCTATGGGCTAGGACATGACTCAAATCTGAACATGACTGGCCAATGTTCAGGGAAAAAAGGAAGTGGTGCACCAAATTAATTTGCATAACCAAATCTATCTACTGTAAGACTCTTCTGAATAATCATAGATATAAGCCCACAGGTTTCTGGTAAGCTATCAATAACCTAGAAGGGGCATCAGCTCTGCCATCCCTGCCAAAATAGCTCCAAAATGGCTCCCAGCTGATATTGGGCAAACAATTGATTCTAGAAGAAATGAAGCTACACTTTACCTCAGCCAGGAAGACCTTTGATATCTCAGCCATTGCCATTTTATCCATCCCTGTTCCTAACCCATCAGCCTCTTCCCCAAATGTCCCATATCTTTTTCATTTCCAACAGGTCACATATAAGGAGTTGGAACATCTTCTCCTTACCATACAGCCTAAAACAAAGCACAGGAGCAGATAATCTATAACCTCTCTTCTCAAAAAAAGTATATCCAATCCTCACTGCTCCTATTATACATCTCTTTAATATCTCTCTGTTGATATGCAAAGTTCCCTCCCTATGGAAGATAGCACATACTACACCTTTCTTTAAATCAGGGGTTAAAACCTCACTGCATAATTACCAACCAGCTTCCATTTTACCTGTTCCAGCCAAACTGTTTGAAAAACTGATACATGGCCAAGTAAAACGCTATCTTGACACCCTCTTGCTTGTCAGCCTTATGCAGTCAGGTTTCCGCACCAAGCACAGCACCATGTCTGCATTGGTCAAAGTCACCAATGATTGACTTACAGCCCTAAACCACAGACCACTACTGCACTTTTTCTGGATCTAAGTAAGGGATTCAATACCATTGACCATAGTATCCTACTGGGCAAAGTTGCCAGCATTGGACTTAGCCCATATGTAGTTTAATGGTTTAGTTGCTACCTCTCTGATAGGCATCAGCACCTGAAGGTAAAAGATCTTACCTCCACATGTGTTCAAATTTGCAGATAGTCAGGTCCCTGACTATGTAGGGCTTTATAGGTCAGTAATGCAACCTTGAGGGCAATCCATTTCATTTCATTTTTTTTTTACTTGTAAGCAAGATGGACAAATTGCCCATTTTCACAAGCGACAAGTTTAACATAAAAACATGCATTATTTAAATACAAGACATACGACAAACATATAAATAACAAAATATACTATCACGTATCACATTCAAATCAAACACATGATTAGTGAAAACAATTGCACTCTGATTTAGTATCAAGCCATTGAACCAGCCTATACTTGAATGTCCTCACTATACTACAATTTGTTACTGATGAAGGAAGGCTATTAAAAAGCATTATGGCCCTATAAATCACTGATTTTTGACCTATAGCAGCCAGTGCAGCCCACGGAGAGCCAGCGTAATATGTTCAAATCTAGGAACACCTGTCAATAGCCTGGACACTGTGTTCTGCACCTGCTGCAGATGCTGGAGATTGCCTCCTGATAGCCCCAGGTACAAGGCATTGTAGTAGTCTAACATTGACATGACAAAGGCATGTATTAGTGTGGGAAGATCATCCGGCAGTATCAGGGAATGGATTCGGGCAATATTTCTTAGATGGTAGAAACCACTTTGGATGATGGCCGACACCTAAGCATCAAGTGTCTGGCCATCGTCAAGTACCACACCCAGATCCCTAATCCATGTTGAGAGAGTCAGGGATGAGCCATCCAGTCTAAGACCCAGGTATCTCCCCAGAGCCCCTCCACATTGCCAGTGACCTGGCTCCACCACCAATACCTCTGTCTTGTCTGGATTGAGTCATAGCCAGTTTTGGGGTCATCCAGTCCTGGATATCGGCCAGGCAGGTGTTAAACACAGAGACTGCCATCTGACTCCCATGTGCAGAGGACAGGTATAGCTAGATATCATTGGCATAGCAATGAAAACCCAAGTCATACTGCCTGATGACAACTCCCAAGGGCAGCATATACACCATGAACAGGAGGGGTGACAAGACCAAACCTTGCGGAACTTCACAACACAGGGGCCTCGGGCTGGATGAGGATAACCCCATCACCACACTTTGCACTCTATCCATGAGGTAGGAACTAAACCAGCTGATGATGTTGCCAGTTAGTCCACACCAGTTCTGCAGGTGGTCCAGCAACACTTCATGATCCACGGTGTATAACACCACAGAGAGAGTGAGGAGAACAAGAATAAGTCACTCTCCCCTATCCCTCGCTCTAAGGAGATCATTAGACACCCTCATAATGGTGGTGTTTGTACTATGCCCAGGTTTGAATCCAGACTGGAATAACTCAAAAATGGCTGAGGAGGTGAGATGAGCCTCAAGATGACCAGCCGCCACTTTCTCCAAACCTTCCCTAAAAATGGGTATGTGATCTGTTGCCCGCTACTCACTCCAGTCACTACTCGATCCAGCTGGTCGCTGGCCCAGCCCACCCCTGGCTCCAACCCTTTTCCTTACCAGCACACAGGACCTAAACTAAAATGAACTGCCATCATCATTCATTTGTCATTTTTGCAACTCACTTGCCCACCTGCTCTCTCTCTCGTGTTCCTCGATAAAATTAAAAGAGAACAAATCAAGGAGCAGTTTTATCAGCTGCTGTAGCCACTCACCTGCTCCCTAGCATGCCGCAAACATCAGCAGTGTCTCTCCTCCTGCTAGTAAACCAGATATTGTTTCTTTGTTAAAGACACATCTGTAGCATACAAATCCTCCCATTTTAGGGGCAGTAGTAGGAAGTGATGTGTTCTCCCATCTGCAGAGCCATGGTTTTCTGCAATCTGCCAGCCGCTCACCCTCTCAATCACAGCTTGCAACTCTCACATATACTTGTGTAGGTATGACATAAGCCCTTGTGCGATGAGCCCAGAATTGCCAGTAAACTTTTTAAAGTTTATTGTGTTTTTTTTCTAAAACATTTCCTTTGTTTTTGTTGTAATAATCAATCAATCAATCAATCAATCAATCAATCAAAGTCTTTATTTAAGCAGGCGATCACCGTTGAGCAAGCTCATTTTCGAGGTGGACCTGAGTTTGTTAACAAGGAACAAGAGACAATATACATGGGATGCAACACACAAGAAAATAGTAATAATACAAATAAAGTGAGATACAATAATACAGTATATACAAAGTATCAGCAGGTAGCATTGACAGTAGTATATGTTTGGAACCGAAGATACAGCTAGTTTTGGTAGGACACAATTTTTCATAAAAGTAGAGAAATATACATATCAGGTGCACCAAACACAAATAAAACCTATTATAAAAAGATATATAGTGATATGGTATGGAGAATTTAGAGCTGGAACCAGAGTCAAAGGAATGTGGAAGGGACAGATATGGGGGTCAGAAAAAGGGGAGAGGGAAGAATCGATTATAGATGTGATCAGTCTTTTAACAGCAGTAATTAGTGTGTGCTTGGACTTATAGGAGTCACTATTTAGGGTAGACAGGCACAGGACTCCTTATTATGATGTAGATATAGAGATTTAAAAACTGCTAGACTGATGGGGTGAGTTAATTTCAAAGTTTTTTGCAGCTTGTTCCACAGTTGAGGGAGCACAGAGCTGATGGCTGCTCTGCCAATGCGAGATTTTGCTTTGTAAACATAAAGGTAGATATATGAGGTGCTTCTCAGGGCATACTTCCCCAGAGTGCACAAAGGTAAACAGACAGAGATATACTGGGGCAGTTTATTTGAGATAGCTTTGTATGTCCAAACCGTAGCATTTTTTTGCTGTCTTTAAGCAAGAGATGACCATCCCACTGCC
The DNA here is from genome assembly GCA_016271365.2 of Neoceratodus forsteri. Lineage (NCBI taxonomy): Eukaryota > Metazoa > Chordata > Ceratodontiformes > Ceratodontidae > Neoceratodus > Neoceratodus forsteri. Next base: position 967,038,931 of record CM057449.1, read on the forward strand.
GTGTACAATACACAGTGGTGGGTTGAGTATGGAAGACCCGTGATTAATCTTATGGCTCTGTGATAAAGCGTATCGAGTTTGGCTAGGGTACCTGCAGGTCCCTGACTATATAGAAAGTCTGCGTAATCCAATAGGGAAAGAAAGGTAGTTTGAACCAGTTTCAGTTTAGCATCTCTTGTGAGGAGATTATTAATCCTAAAGAAAAGACCAAGTCTTTGTCTAAGTTTCTTTGCCAGTTCTTCTAAGTGATCTGTGAAAGTAAGTCTAAGTAAGCAATAATACCCAACAGGGTGGGCGGTATTGTGCTATACCGGACCGCCCAGGGGCGTAATGAGGCCCGACGCCGCAGGCGGAGGGCCTTATAGCCCCTGGAAGGTCCGTATAGCATAATACCGCCTACCCTGAGGGTATTATTGTAACTTAGAAAATGGGTATATGTACATTTTTGTTAGGTTGTGAAATAACTAATGAAATGACTGAACATAAATAGAAATATCAAATAATTAACTTTGGTTTCATAAAGTAGTCCCTCATTTTATGTGCTGTTCTATCTCCTAACCCCCTCCCCACACACACACACACACACACACACACTCATTCTGGTGACAGAGCCATTCTGTTCTCCTACCTCCCCCCCCCATCATCTAAAATAAGACATCAAGTTTCCGAAACTGGAGAGGGAGAAACTGGTTTTACTGCAGGTTCAAAAAAGGTGCCAGTAATAAGTGAGTACAAACGGGGGATCGCTAATCCGGAAGTATTGGGGAGGGTGGTTTCATGCTTCACTTGGTAACAATCTGTTGTGTCACTCCCCCCCCCCAGTTGCATGGCACTATTACTTTTTGTTTTATTTTTTACTTTAGCGCAATGGTGAGCGTGCGGTGTTTGTCACCTAAGCTGCTATACTGAGCGAGTTACGGCTGTTGTTTTTCGGCAAGGACATGTTTTAGAGCCGCCCGCTTTGTGCTTGTTTGTCTCCCTAGCTGCTGGGCTCTCAGGGTTTTGTAGGAGCTGTATGCGGTTTTATTATCTTCTTGCCCGAGGAAGTGTGGATTGCTTTTCCCGGATGGTGGACTTACGGTCGATGCCTTCAATCTCCTGGAGTGAGTCTTTGTCATTGTGATTGGTTTGGGGGTTGTTCAGGAAGGTGCCCTTGTGCCGCCTGGTTGTTTTCCCTTTTCTGTTTGAAACCGGGCAGGAGTTGCTTGGTTTTGGGGAGCCGAAAGGATTCTGGTGCTTCCCCTTGGTCATCTCCGTGGTCTTGTGGTTCGGCACTTCTGTATAGGGTATTGGGGGCTGGTTATGTTTCTAGTGTGCAGAAGAGTGTAAACAGACAGTAGAAATGAGCTGGGAGAGGAGGAAGGGAAGTTTTGGTTTAGGTTTGGAAAGGCATGCACGCGCTGCGCATTTCAAAACCGCACTGATTACAGGCGGTTCCATGAAGCTGATCGGTTGGACAGCTTTGCTTTTATTGGTTTATTTTTTTTATGTGTGGCTAGTGTATGTTGTTTTTTATTTGAAAAGCTAACGGAAACTGAGAGATCGCTTGGGGGCTGTCTTGCTCAGTACCCAGTACAGTTTTCTCGTGGGAGTGAGAGGTAAGCTGGAGGGATAGCTCAGGTATTGAGAGTCACAGATAATTGCTTAAGAGGATACGGTACACAAGAAAAAAAAATGTGACTGAAAGGAGCCCCGCTGAGGTTGTGTGACAGATTGGTGCGGTACCTGGTAGTGAACTGCATAGCATTGAGGGCCAGTATCTCTTGCTAAGGGAGAGTAAAAATGGCGGTGATTTAAATTTAAATTGTGTGTTTTCAGCCAGTCAGGATGCAGACTGGGCACAGGGGTACATGAGTGGGTGATGGGGCACTAAGGCTGGTACTTTTTATTTCCTGGGCATCTATTGAAAGTTAATGTACCCCCCTTGGCAAGGGCACCAGCCAATCAGATGCCAGGAAATAAAAAGCCCATTTTCTAAGGTCTAACTAGACCCCCCAGGTACTTGAACTTTGGTACGCAGTCCAACTGCTCACCTAGAATGGTAGTGATCTACGGGAGTGTCCCAGCAATTACAGTATTTATTGCATTTTGAAGGGGCGAGAGGAACATTGCTTTGTTTTTTTTTGCATTTAAGAGCAGTTTCTGGTTTATAAGCTGATGTTGGAGCAGATTAAATTCATTTTGAAGGGCTTTACAGGCCGCTTCAGGTGTGGGGCTACTAGCATAGAGTACCGTATCATGCGTGAATAGGTGTATTTGTGCTTCTTTGATGGGGGCATCTGCGTTGTTAATATAAATGGTGAAGAGCAAGGGACCAAGAATGGAACCTTGTGGTACACCCCTCAGTAGGGGTTTTGGTGGATAAACTTCTCCTTCTGCCTTTACTTGTTGAAGTCATCCTAAGAGGTAGTTGGAGAACCTTTTAAGGGATAGGGAATCCAAACCAATGTTCTGGAGGGATGACAGAAGCAATCTGTGATCAACAGTATCGAACGCCTTGCTTAGGTCCAAGAAAAAATGCGCAGACAAAGTTTTTTGTCTAATTCAAGCTGCCAGTCATTTGTCACCTTGGCTAGAGCAGAGATTGTACTGTGATATGCTCTAAAACCGGATTGTAATAGGTTGAGCAATTTTTCTGATCCCAGGTACTTCCGAAGCTGGGAGTTCACTATTTTCTCCAGCATCTTTGACAGGATTGGAAGTAGGGAGATTGGCATTGTAGTTATTGAGGTCAGTAGGATCTCCTGACTTAAACAAAGGGACCACAAGTGCATTTTTCCAAATGGCCAGTAGGTCACCCTGGGACAAGGATAAGTTGAAGAGATGAGTAATTGGGACTGAGAGGACATGGTGGCCAACCTTTAAGAAGTACGGGTCAATGAGGTCGGCCCCAGCACTTTTCCTTGTGTCCAGCTGAAGGAGAAGATCTTTGACTTCTTTTAGGGGAGGTAGGCTGCAGAGAGAAGGATGGACTGGGGATGTGTTTTTCTTGTGTATCCAATCTAAGTTGTTGGTGGAGGATATTCATGGGAGAGGAGTCAAAGGCTAGCCCTGCAGTGGTAAAATGATTATGGATAGCATCGAGGATAGACGGTCTGTCAGAGATGACAGTATTGTCGATCAATAATTTAGTAGGTAGGGAATTTACAGTAGTGTGACCTTCAATATCTTTGATAGTCCTCCAGAATTTGGAGGCATTTCTTGAGGAGCTCTCCAGCTGAGAGCGGTAGAAATTAGCTTTGGCTTCTCTGACCATTTTGGTGCAGAGGTTCCTTGCCCTCCGGAAAGAATTTCAGTCATTTATTAAATTAGTTTTCCTAGCAGCACTCCAGAGCACATCTCTACTCCACAAAGCATCTTTAAGGTCTTCTGTAAACCATAACAGGATTTGTTTCTGGCATGAACTTTTACTATGGGAGCATACTTGTTGAGAGCCCCTAGCACAATTTCTGAGAAAATATTATAAGCCGTAGTTAGGGACTTGGCTAGATAGAAGTCCTGCCATCGCATGGAGTCTCTTAGGTCTGATATATACCAATGGAGATCAAAGCTGCGTATGCACCTTTTAAATGAGAATTTTGGTACAGTTGTGGATTTAAGAGTGGATCTTACACACGTGATGAAGCAACGGTCGCTAATATCAGAGAAAAAGATGCCAGCATGGGAGAATAAATGGGGTTTGTTAACTAAAATGATATCCAAGAGAGTACTGTTATTAGGGTTGATCTTGTTAGGATGAGTAGATTTGTTTATTAGCTGTGACAACCCAAGGGAATCACAGAACATTTTAAGTGGGGTGGATGCACTGGAGAGCCAGTCTAAGTTGAAGTCCCCTAGTATGATACACTCTGAAGATGCCAAACCCAGGATGTTTTCGTGATATTTTAACAACTGTAGTCCAGCTGATGGGGGTCTGTAGCATCCTATTACACATAATGTGACACCGGTGGCAATTTCAATCTTTAATGACAAGCTTTTGAATTCTTTTGGGACAGAGGTTGAGTCAATTATGGAGGCAGGGAATTTATCCTTGATGTAAATAGCTACCCCACCACCTCTAGTTTGCCTGTTAGCTCTGAACAAAAAGTAGGAGGGGATGTTAACTCTGTTGTTACTGGTCACAGGCCAGAGCCAGGACACCATAACCACCAGAACATCTGGAGCAATATGACATACCCAGGCCTGAACAGAAGTGATTTTTTTTAATAAGCTACATACATTAACATGCAAGAATGTAGGCCCCTTGAGGCTTTGTAGCTCTGCTGGGGATTCCATGGGTGCCAGAGGGCCTGGATTAAGCTCAACATTTCCTGAGCATAGTAAAAGCAGGAACAAGAGTTTCCTGCAGAGTCCCAGGAGAAGTGTGGGTGGCTGGGTCTTCTTTCGGTTACGTGATTTGTCTGCGGCAGTATAGGGAGTTCTGAGGCTAGTTCCCAGTTTTCCTGATGCTGCATACAATATTACCCTGACTGAGAGAGTCAATGGGAGTAGGGGAGAGTATGCAGAAGGTGGTGTAGCCCTGTGGGCAGGCTGTAGGAGAGTTCCTGTATGTCGGTGCAGGTGAAAGACCAGCAGCAGGCTAGGGGAAGTTAGAGAACATACAAGTTCTTCTACTTGATAGGAAAAGCCCCGGTTGGACAATGTAAAAAGAGAGCCATTCTCCACTCTAGGAGTTATCTTTTGATTCATGTTTGGGTCCAATACATGTAAGATGAGCAGAGACAAGCATAGAAGCAGGTAATATGCCCTCATTATGAGACTATCACCCAATGGGCACTACAAGTGCGGGCAAGAGAAGGGATTCTCAATGGAGGAGAATTTCTAAATCCCTGCAGAATACTACTATAGGCAGTGGAGCCTGAAGCAGTAATCCTTAAGTACAGCTCCTAGTCAGGCTAATAAGAAAAGAGTGCACCTGACTATAGAGTAGTACTAGGGGCAGAGAGGCTTTGAAGCAAATGTCTTAGCTACTACTCTGGAGCAGGCTGAGTACTAGAGAGATCACCTGACCTAAATCAACTGCCTTAGCAAGACAGGATATGCTAGTGAGCAATAAGCAAACCTAAAGTACCAAAATGGTATACCTCAGCAAGACAGAATGAGATAAAGCTGCTAGAAGGCTTAGTTGCAAAAAGGGGATGGGAGGAATTGCAGTTGTTGACAGTAAGTAACCAATAAATTGAAACATTAGATAGGAGTGGGCAGAGACTGTGTGCATTTAAAGGAGGCCTGGGAGGGGGAGGGGGTGGGATGAAAAATCAAGGGGAAGTTTGCAGAGCTAGCACTGAATCAGTGCACATGCAGTTGGAGAGAAACTGCAGCGGGAGGATGGTAAGTTACTTTACACAGGTCAAGCAGAACAGGCTAAATTAAAATATATAAATTAGAAGCCAAGTACAGGGATGCAGGCTTACATTAAGCCACACATCGCGGGTGCTCCTGTCTCAGGTGAGTGAGACCAGCCAATCAGGGAGCTCTACACAGGCATGGAGCCAATAGTGCTACCCCGAGAAGGTGCTGAAATTGAAAACAGCAAATTGCAAGTGATGATCAGATTCAGTGTTCACACAGCTCAGAGAAATCGTGGCCATTTTTCAAGTGTCGTACCTTATCTATCTCTTTGGGGTGTGGGTGGATCAGACTCCTTGCACCGTAGAGGTGTTATGGCTGGATCGTGACCGCTGCCCGTGGGGGCAAGTGGCACCTTATCTATCTCTTTGGGGGGTGGATCAGGCTCCTTGCGCCATAGAGGTGCTACGGCTGGATCGTGACTATTGTGCTAGCGTGTGGGGAAGGGAGAGTCATAGCAACCACATATAAGCTCAGCTATGGTGGTCCTAATAGATCAGAAAGTGAAAGCTAATGCACGCAGAGGAACTATTTGATGTCACAATACAGTAGCAAATTATTTTCTATTATTGAAACCTAAAAATGTTTAATTTCTCCTCCTATGTAAATTAAATAGCCCAATTTTATAAGCGCATTAAGACACTCCAGGGATGGGCAGTAGACAGTTCTAACATATGGCCAAGGGCTCAAGGCACTCAGGCAATGGCCTCATGCCTTACTAAGCCCCTGGCCATGCATTAGCTCTATCTAATGCACACTCTGTTTTGTCTTATTGCTTATGAAGAGAATTCAGGAATTGTAACAGGTTCCATTTCTGCTTCCATTTTGTTACCACTAAAGGTGCTATTTGGTCCAGGTATTTCATTGCAGGGACATCCTGTGATTGTATGGCAAAATTTTATGCAGGCAAGATAAGTATTCATTGTTGTATAGTTACATTAATGTGTAGGTGTCTATATTCCAGGACTGTTGGTTATAAGGTAGTATATGTGTGTGTGTGTGTGGGGGGGTTAGTATAACCCTATCTGGGTGCTGCTGTGCAGGGATGTACACTCAGGTATTGTGGAAAGGAACTTGAGGCACCTGATACACTCTATGTAGCCATGGGCAACAGACAGATAAGGAGAACTTGGGAGGGGGATTTAACTATTTGCAGGACATGATTGAGACACATTCCTCCAGGGTACTCTGTAGAGGACTGGAGGATGCACAGTCTACATAAGGTCTGCAACACTCTATTCTAAGCTGGCTGCAGCATGGGTCATAGTGTGAGCTGTACATTAGACTGGAGTGGTGGTTGGGGGTTTCCAGTGCTACTCTTCTCCCTCAGCATCCCCCAAGAGTTTACAATGTGGGTTGGAATGTGGTGGGCAAGGAAGAGGGGCAGAAGGTGGTAATCATAGGAGTGACAAGGACTCTGTAACGGCAACAAGAAACTGTTTCTCATCATTGATGGGTACAGTGCATGTTACTTCCCATGTTTATTTATTTATTTAGTTTTTGTTGACTGGGTAAGTGCACTAGACAAGTTCTGCCTATTTTCAGGCACAACCCGGGGGAGGGGGATACAGATGAATGCCAACTGACCTTGAACCAGATTAAGCTGTTGGTGGTATTTTTTGTGAATGAAGGAAATTTGGCCAGGACACCGGGGAAATTCCTCTACTCTTTTCGATAAGTGCCATGGGATCTTTAACATCCACCTGAACTACCACCAATCCAGGCAGATGGGTCCTCGGTTTAACGTCTCATCCAAAAGACGGCACCTCAGAAGTGCAGCACCCCTCTCATGCTGCACTACAGTGTCAGTACTGGGATATTAACTCAAGTGCCAGTTGTGAGAACTGAATCCACAGCTCTCTGATCACCCGGCCTCAGAGGCAAGTGTGCTACCTACTGAGCCACTGACACTGACACAGTATGAAAGAGGCAAGGAAAATGAAAATCTCACAGTTCAGCAACCAAATGAAATATTGATGTCCTTAAGATGGCTTTCCTTTCCTTGTACACTGGGGGGGGGACCTTTTAGTGGATTAAAATGTCTATTTAAACTAGCTAACCTTTGTCCTACATGGGAAGGTACAAGGGCACTGTGCCAGAGTTTGAAACTTACAGTGCATCTCAGGACAGGGGAGTGTACCATGTTGCACCCAGAGCATCTGCAGCACCTAAGCCTGCCGTCGGGTGTACAATCAGAAGGGGAAAACTAGGAAGTTATTGGGGGATGCTATACTTAGAGGTACCAAGATGGTGGCTTGTGGCACAAAACAGTTGTCAATGGTGGTACACTGTCTCCCAGGGATGATAGCACATAGAGTTCTTCCTAATGTAGATTGGTTAGTCAGGGAAGTGGAGGGGAGCCCAGATGTTATTGTCTATCTTGGGATGAAAGATCTTACAGAAAAGCTGTTAGGTGCCATGCAGGATAGTTTAAGAGCACTGGGTTTTAGACTAAGGTGTTGGCTAGTACTGTAACCTTCTTGAAGGTTCTCACAGTACACAGTAAGAAAGAGGCAAGGAAAATGAAAATCTCCCTGTTCAGCAACCAAATGAAATATTGATGTCCTTAAGATGGCTTTCGTTTCCTTGTACACTTGGGGGGGCGGGCTTTTGGTGGATTAAAATGTCTATTTAAAATACCTAACCTTTGTCCTACATAGGAGGGTACAAGGGCACTGTGCCAGGGTTTGAAACTTACAGTGCATTTCAGGACAGTTAAACTAGTAGGGGAGAAGCTAGTGCTTGGGTCATCCACAGGGTAAATTCAGTTGAGGGGGACCTGGCTGGAACTTCCTAGCTAGGGGGGGCAATCATGGAAGAAGAGACAGCATAGATGGAGAACAATGAAGAGGCAAGAATCATATCAGATTGGAGGAAGGTACAGGCAGAAATACAAAACAGACAACAGAGAAAAACAAGTCCAGTCAGTGGATGGGGTAATGTCAGAAAACAGGGCTCCTGAAGAGTGGCTTGCTTAAATGCCAGAAGCCTTGGTAGTAAAATGAGTGATAACCAGTCTATGGCATCAGAAATTAACACCCTTTTGACATTGTGAGAGCAGCTTCATACTGCTTGACTCTGCGTCTTCCTTGTACCCGAAACCTTGGCTGTAATTCAGGAGGGTTAGGATTCAAACCCCTGTAATGACCACAAACAGGGCCAGAGTGCTGCTCCAAAATTTAATGTATTCAGTGAGTAAGAAAAGGAGTGCACATCAGTCACTCAAAGGTGCTCCAGTAAATGCAGATACCAAACAAAGCAGAAAAAAGCTGGGCATGCTGAAGTTGAAGATGAAATTTTATTTTAATTTATTGCAGGAAAAGCATGGCTGATATCAGCACTAACACCCCTTTGACATTGTGAGAGCAACTTCATACTGCTTGACTCAGCATCTTCCTTATACCAGAAACCTTGGTTGTAATTCAGGAGGGTTAGGATTTGAACCCTTGTAGTGACCACAAACAGGGCCAGAGTGCTGCTCCAAAATTAAACATATTCAATGAGTAAGAAAAGGAGCGCACATCAGTCCAGTCCTACCCCTCCTGAATTACAACCAAGGTTTCTGGTACACAGAAGATGCAGAGTCAAGCAATACAATGCTTTTCATGCAATAAGTTAAAATAAAACTTTATCTTCAGCAGCTCTGGTGTGTACTCAGATTTTTCTACTTTGTATGGCATTAAAAAGCAGCGAAGACATAATGGCAATAACAGAAATGTGGGCAACACCCAAGAGCAACTGGGACCTATGATACTGGGCTACATAATGTTCAGGAGGGACAGGGAGACAGGCAGGGGGGATTGCACTGTACATTATGGAAGGGATCATGATGTTGGAGGATAAGGACATGTGGGACCGGGGCAATGTGGAATCATTACTGGCTCAGATGATGGCTGATAGGGAAGTGCCATCTGCATGGAGGTAGTCTACAGGTCCCCTAGGCAGCCTGAGGAGGTAGATAGAGAACTCATCAAGGAGATCAGGAGTGCAGTGGGGGGGGGCAGTTATGCTGTCAGGTGACTTCAACATGACCGATGTGGACTGGAGCATTCCTGGGGCATAGAGAATCATGATCCAGATGCTGGTGGATGCCTTCCAGGACTGTTTCCTGACTTCTCAGTGAGAAGTTCTGGATTTTAGGAAGGTAGGTTTCAGGACAATCAAGGGGGAGCTAAGGGAAAGGCTAGAGGGATCTTGTTCACTAGTAGGGATGGAGAGCAAGTGGGAAGTTATTAAACAGGGGATCCTTGATGCATCAAAGGGATGCCTGGGGCAGGGAGGGAAAGTACAAGAAGCTTACTGTATATAGTTTTCTAAGGTTGGGGTAGCAGTGAGCTCAACACAGTCAGTTGTCAGAAAGTACAAGGTTGAACAGATGAAAGCTAGCAGGGTGCTTGACCTCAAAAAGTCATAGGAAGCTAGTAAGGTAGTAAGGAGAGAACAGGTGGAGGCATTGCTGAAATTTCAGAAGAGGTTAGAGGTAACAATAAGGCCTTCTTTAGGTATATCAAGCAAAAAAGAAAGAACAAGGGGACTTGAGAGGCTGAAAAAGAAGAAGACTGAATGGAGGAAGAAAGGCAAAGCTGATATTCTGAATGAATATATCTGCTCAGTTGTAACAGTTGAGGAAAGAAGGCCACTGCCAGACTGTAGTGTCAAAGTCAGGAGGGAAACAAAAATGACAACAGAGATTATCACCAAAGAAAGGGTGCTCAAGGGTCTCAGAGGGTTAATGATGGGTAAGTCCCCAGGACTAGATTGGTTGCACCCACAAGTGTTTTAGAAAGTGTGGTAGTCTCTAGCAGCACCCCTGGCAGACCTGTTTAACTACTTGTTTGAGATAGATGTTGTGTCCAGAGACTGGAGAGTTGCAAATCTAGTCTCCCTGCACAAGAGAGGGTATAGGAGACAGCCAGGGAACTATAGACCAGTTTGCTTAATGTCCATTGTGAGAAGCCACGTGAGTCTGTAGTCAAGGAATAGCTGGTGGCTTGCTAGAGACACGAGATCATCAGGATAGGAAGCAGCATGGCTTTGTAAAGGGGAGGTCCTGTCCGACGATCCTGCAGAATTCTTAAATGCCATGTCCCAGGTGATAGACAAGGATCAAGCATTGTACATCCTGTACCTGAACTTCAGCAAGGCCTTTGACTTTGCCCAAAAAAAGCTAGTGAAGAAATTGGGAGTTGTGGGTGTGGGGGAGAAAGTATGGAGAAGAGTACAGAACTGGGTAGGGGGGAGAATTCATATGGTATTACAGTACTGAATGGTTCACACTCAGAGGTCAGTGGGTTAATTAAATTGTGTGACTCAGGAGTCAGGCTTGGATCCAGTACTTTTAAATTTTATTTATGATATTGGAGATGAGATCCTGGGCAAGATGTCTCTATTTGTGGATGACACTAAGGTGACAGGGTGCATTGTGATGAGGACATAAGGGGCTTAAAAAAAGATCTGGATAAATTGGAAATATGGTTCACGATATGGCAATTGAAATGTAATATCAAAAAGTGCAAGATTACATACTTAGGGAAGATGAATTTAAGGACTAAAGATTGGATGGAGGTAATGTGACAGAGGAGAGGAATCTGGGAGTTATATTAGGCAATAGTCTCAAGACCTTAGCCCAGTGTAACAAGGTATATGGAAAAGTTGGCAGGATACTAGGATGAGTTTGGAGAGCCTTTTCAAGTAGATGGAAGAAATTAATTCTACTCATTGTACAGGTCCATGATGAGGCTGCACTTGGAGTACTGTGTGCATGCAGTTCTGTAACCCACACCTAAAAAAGGAAAATTATCTCCTAGAGGCAGTCCAAAGGAGAGCAACTGAAATGATTCACAGCCAGTATGGAAAGACCAATGAGGAAAGATTGGTTAACCTCAACATGTGCTCCATAGAGACTGGGGGGAGCATGATAGAAATCATCAAATGTTTGAGTGGTATAAACATGTTGGATAGCCAGCAACTGTTTAAGCCTAGTGAGGGATCCAGTGCAAGGGCCACAACTTTAAGTTATAGGGAGAAATGTAAGAGGATTGTGAGGAAGAACGTCTTTACTGATAGGGTAGGGGAAAAGGGGAACAGTCTACCTGAGGAAATGGTTAATGTTAGGATTGTTGCTAGTTTCAAGATGGGATGGGATAAGCACATAGAATTAGTTAAGATTACTCGGTGGGGGGAGGGATGGTACTAATGGAGGCAATGGGAATGGCCAAGTGGAATCAGGGGTACAGGGCTCTGCTTAAGGACCTGCCAGTGCAAGACTGATGAGGACTTAGAAACTTCAACAGACTTAATGGACCTTGTGCCATTTTCTGTTCATAAACTATGTTTTGGATGTTTCTAAAATTACTTTTTTTACTGTTGAAGGTCAATACCCAGCCATCCATCCAACTTTCAATATATTCAGATCCTTCTGAAGACTAACAACATCTTAAAGAGCCCCTGACAGCATTAGGAAAACTCTGAAAAAAAGTAAGATTTATATTCAGTTCCATGCCATTTTCTTTATTACTTCATACGTTTTCATTAATAAATTCCCCATTTTCTTTATTACTGAAAACAGTTGGATGAAAAGAAGATGTCTGTCCCATAGATTATACTTTGGGTGCTTCTCAACATGTGATATCACAATCTTCTGTTTGTGACATCATGATTATCTCCACAGCAACACATTTTGATGTCATAAACAGAATTATGATGTTAGGTGTAGGCAGGCAGCCAGAGCTAAAAGGGCAGAGATACTGTATTCATGTAAATACCCTTAGAAATATGGAAATAAGAGTGAGAATTACATAATAAAATATGAAATATAAGCTACAGTTATGCCTAAATATCGCATTTTTTCTGAGTTGTCTCAACTGTGTCAGGAGCTCTTTAAAATGTAGAGACTAGTCTCCCAATCTTTGCATTTTAAACAAGCTAGGCTATCCAGCCTCTGACATCTGAGTCCAGATCTCTTACATATATGTTAAATAAGAATTGCTCCCAAAGAAAGCTGATCCCAACACCAACCTCTACAGAGAACCACTCCTCAAGACCTCCCAATCAAAAATATTCCCCTTGATACAAACTCTGTTCCCTGTCTCCGATCCAGCCATCAACCCATCTGACTATGCTTTTGCGTACTCCCAGTCCATTATTATCATTGTCAGTTTATGGTGATTAGCATGGCTCAATTGGTTGCACATCGGCCTCTGGGCAGAGGATCATGGGTTCTAGTCCCACACTGGGATTAGGCTCATACCTTCAATGCTGGCATCCCAGTACAGTATTAGGGGAAGGGGGAGGGTTGCTGTCCTGTGGGGATGTGCCATCCTTTGAATGAGACGTTAAACCAAGGTCCCTTCTACCTATCTCTGGTGCTGTCCTGGTGGGTGTCTATCTGGAAGTAAAAGAACCCAAGGCACTTTTTGCAAGAGTAGGGGTGTTTTTATTAAGGACATAAGAAACTAAGGCAAAAAATACAAAGACATGTACGAAAGAACTGAAAATAAACAGAGGTACAGTACACATAAAATACAGAACTAAGGAATCACAATCAAGTAAAACAAAAACTTAAGGTGGATCATAACACCAGTTTTCACAATTCCTCCAAAGTTGTAACAATTCATGTCTGGAAAGAAGGGCTAACTCTTTCAAGTATAATAACTTCACCGGAGTGTAATCATATGAATGGTTTCCAGCTGTGTCCACCAAGTTTGCTGGAAAATCCAAGTACACCTCGCTTACCACATGTAATATTTCAAAAAGCTCATAATCACACTCAGTGTACTATGCTGATATTTCACCCAAACAGTTTTATAGTCACCCAAAACCAATGTATCATAGTCTATGGATTCAAATTCTGGACTATGCCAAAGTGTTGCCAGTGTGGACCAAATTGTCAGAACATAGGGACATTCAAAAAATAAATGATGCTGTGTTTGAAGAAGACCATTACAAGTATCCCTAGGACAACATCTGTCTGAGATTTATTTATGTTTATGAGAATTTCTCACATTTAGTTTACCATGACAAGAAAGCCAAGTTGTTTCCCATAGATAGTCCGGTAATCTGGGTTCAGTTAACAATATAAGAGTAATTTCTAAATTATCAGTAGACCCATACGGAAAAATCAAAGAGTCCCAAAATGACTCTCAATAATATGGCCAGAAAATTCTTTTTTGGAAAATAACACAACCACTTCTCTAGTAATATGACAGTGTTTAATTTTTTTAAAAGTCACCACCATGTAGCTGGGAATGTATATCTTCCGCCAGAGAGTATGAAAATACCATTTTCCATTAACCCATAAAGTAAATAAACACTGTAAGTCATTAGACATCCAGAAATGCCAATTTTTAGTTTTTGAACCAAGAATAGGTTTAATATTATGAAAAATAAAATTTGTGAAATAAAAAGCTACTGGGTTTACCATAGCTAAACCACCATTTACCATCGGGAGGAATGTAAAATTGCGTTTTATGGGGTTAAGCCTGGAACCCCATAAGGCCTGAAAAAAGAGACTATATAATCGAGCCTCCATGTCCTGTGGTAGGGGAAAACCTGCACTAAGATATAAAAACAAAGGAAGCAGCAGAGTTTTGATTAAAATTACCCGTTTTGTTTTAAATCTGCATACTTTTCCATTTAGTCATTTGTGCAAAACCATCATTCAGTTTCATACCACAATTTAGTTTACCAGCATCAGATCGACCAAAGAAAATACCTAAGATTTTCAAATTATCTTCTATAATGGGAACATCCGATATTTCAGTATGTTTATGCAATTCATTCCCTAGCTGCAAAGCCTTACTTTTATGAATATTAATTTTAGCATTAGAAATGGCCGAGTAATCCTGAAAAATATGAAGCAATGCATCTCCAGAGTACGCATTTGCTAAGAAGATGCATATAACATCTGCATAGGCCAAGATTTTTGGTACAGATAAAAGGGTAGATGCTCTGCTAGGAATTACCTCTGGAGATAAAGGTATCTTCTGTAAAAGTATGTCAAGCCCCAGAATGTATAAACTAGGGCTTAACGGGCACCCTTGTCGAACCCTTTTAGATTGTCTAATAATTTTACCCTGAAAACCATTAATCAACTTTCTAAAAGTGGCATTTTGATAAATTAACTGTATCCAAGATACAAACTTTTCAGGAATACCATGATAGTGAAGGGCCTGATAAAGAAATCGATGGGCGATCCTATCAAAGGCCTTCTCTTGATCAATGGAAAGTGAAAAAACAGATAATTTATTGTCTATACCATATTGTATAATGTCCCGAATCTATATGAGATTATCCATTATGTTCCTAGTCGGGATTGAACAGGTTTGAAATTGGGAAACAACTCGAGGTGTGACTTTATTCAGCCGTTTAGTCAAAATCTTAGTGAGTATCTTCTGATCAGTGTTTAACAAGGAGGTAGGTCTCCAGTTCTTTAGATCCGTATGGTCTTCTTTTTTAAAAATCAAAATCATACAAGCCTGTAACCAGTCACAGGTAACATATTCTATATTAAGGATTTCATTGTAAAGTTCTGTCAATATACATGCCAGGATGTGCTAGAATTGTTTACAAAATTCAGAAGGAAGGCCATCAGGGCCTGGAACTTTATATAATGGAAGTGCTTTTATGGCCGCCTCAACTTCCAGTCGTATTATAGGTTGAACTAATAATATGGTCTCAAGTTCAGATAAAGTATGAGGTTCCAAATTAGAAAAGAAAGCATCCTCCGATTTTAAAATTTCAGTGTTGGGGGAAAAAAGCATCATAAGCATATTCAGTATAGTGTAAAATCTCTTCACTAGTCTGCAACATAACCCCATAATCATTTTTCATTCCCCGAATAACTGTCGTATTATTCATTTCTAAATTATATTTGAAAACATCTAAAGATCCCTTATGAAGTCTAGTTCTAAAACGTTGTTCTGTTTCCAAAGATCTGGCTCTATCATAAAGGTAGGTTTCATATCTGATTGTAATTTATCTATTTGAGAGGCATAAGAATGTTTAGTGGTGGCTTGTAAGGAAATGAGTTTAAAGAGCTGCTGTCGTAACTGTAAAAAAATTAAGTAAGAAGCCTCACTACATTTTTTACCTCTGGAGAAAAAGAAACATTTAAAGTCAAGCTTAGATTGCATCCACCAATCTAATAGTGAATCATAGAAAACCATGACTGAAAGACGGACCTTAAACAGTTCGAAACACTCCTGAGAAAGATCTTCCCTAGTCAGTAAAGAAGCATTTAACTTCCATAAACCTCTACCCATGTGTCTGGTGTCACCTAAAGCAACTAGAACATGTAACTCCATATGATCAGAAGTAGCATTGGCTGCAGTCCATGCACCTTGTAAGTTACTGCGCTCTGATACAAAAATAAAATCAATCCTAGTAGAGATCAAGTTCCTATAGTATGTATGTCCCCCTTTAGAATGAAATTGCCTAAAAGAGTCAAGCATCCTAGCAGTCTGCATGACAGAAGTTAAAGAATTCGTATCGCAAAAAAGTTTTGAAGTTAAACCAGTTTTATCTGCTAAATCCAAGGGACAATTAAAATCTCCCCTAATTATAACTAATTTTGCAATATGTAGGTAGGGCCTCAAAACCTTAAAAAGTGAAATCCTCAGACTCTTGGTTTGTGGGGCATAAATAGTGCCAATCCTAATAGAGACATTGCCTAAAAGAATATCCAGCAGTAATAATCTTCCTGGCTCTATATCTAAGACTCAAAGAACAACTAAATCCCCAAACTTGAAAAGTATGCCAACACCGGAACGAGACTTAGTCCCCAACGACCAAAAAGAAGGCCCCCAAGGCCAAGATCATTAGGCAAGAGTAATGTCAGAAGTGGTCTTCAGTCTGGTATCCTGCAAAAGAAATACATTCACTTTTGTGAATTGCACGGAAGAAAACAAAGTATACTGACGTTTGACATTCCGTATACTGTTAACATTTAAAGTTAACAAAAGTAAATCAGTAACAGTCAGAGTCAAGAAAAGGAGTCTCTAAACATATTTCTTTCTAGTTCTTTTATAAGCTTTTACTTTTTTATGTTCCTCTTCACCTTCTGACACCTCTTTGTGTTGAAAGTGTTGAATGCCTGAATCTTTAGTCTCAAGTTTGACCTTTAGCTGCCAGCCCCCCATCCATATATTTTCAGAATCCAGGACAGGAGAAGGCCTATCAATGACTTCCACACATTTTATCCAGTGTAAGATATTAGAAATTTCCACCCTTCATTTTTAAACAAAATATTGACAGTTTTCCAAACTGGTTTTGTCAAAGGGATAACTGTAAAGGGAGTCCATGCTGGAGTGTGCTTAAGAGAGATATATTTCAGCCAGAATTTATCAAGTAAAACAGAAGAGCGAAAACTGACATCAAACTGGATGTCCCCAGAAGTATGAATAAGTGCTAGGATCTCTGTAGCAGTAAAATGCATGATGTCTTTAAGTAGTGTTCTGGCAATATAAGTTCTATCAGGAGGTATGTCAAGGCCTCCAGCATATTTAAAATGCACAGCATTTTTGTGTTTGGCAGGTTCTCCCAAATTAGCAAACAAATCAGACAGCTTAAAACATCTGGCATGATTTTGAGGGCTTCGCTGATTGTCTTGATTACCAGTAGTGTCCAAATATGGGGAAGTAGGTAGCTGATTATTATCAGAATGGGTAATGGGAGCAGTTTTCTCCATCATGTCAGCCCAAGAAGTAGAGGGAGGCTCATTCACAAGATGCACATTAGAAGGAGCATTTTGGTGAGAAGACTGAAAAGCACTTACTTGGGAAACTGAAGAATCCAATACATGTTGTGCAGCAGTCTCAAAACTCGTCTCCGTTTCCTCGACCGGCAAAACTTGTGGCGCAGCCTCAGGCTGTTTGCTGCTGCAGGTAGCGTCCGTAATACAGTCAGTGTGGGCCTCAGAACAGACAGGCTATGGTAGAGCAACTGAGGGCGTGACTCATCTGTCAGTCCTTGAATCTCTGCGGCAGTTGGAATTGAGGTGGAAAACCAAGTGGAGCCATCAGCTGTTTGCATCCAGCCGGCTGCGTGTAGAGCTCGATCCGGGGACCAAGCAGATTGCAATCTCTGTGCACCTTTAGAAGATAAAAATAGGCTTTTACCACTAGTGTGGGCTTCCTGAAAATCCATTGGAAAATGTCCCTTCGAGGTCTCCAAATGGAGTAGAGCTTCATCTTCCTTTTGCAGTAAGGTCAATAATGCCTCTCTGCGTTGTTTAATGGCCAAAAGTTGAGGTTCAGATACCAGGTCTTGCCTCCTATGCATTGCCCTCAGTGTTTCAGTCCTAGGAGAGAGTTGCCTTAGAGCTTCTGCAGTCTGTTGCTGAAAAGCCAGAATTTCAGGGTGCAGGTGTCCATTATCTTTATCAACAGTGTCAGATGATGATAAATCCATCCATTCTGATACAGCAACATTCTTAATGTGCACAGGCCTTATAGACAGAGTAATCTCCATGTCCTTGTCCTGAGATTGTTGATCAAAATTCTGAGCTCCTTCTCCAGCTCCTACACACCCACCTCCTTGGTCAGCCATCTTGTCCATCGGAAGACGGACAAGAGTTCCCCCTACTGCAAGAGCAGGGGATTTTCCTCGGTGCCCTGGCCAATATTCCCCTTCCTTTAAAACCAGTTCATGCAATTGTCCAAGGTTGTGTGTGGATATTGATATGCAAAATGTCTGCCACAACATGTTCAGTCACTTCACTACTAAGATACACCCTATCTACATGTCTACCTCTAACCACCTCCCTTGTCACACTCTCAAAAGAAAGAGATTATGTTAATGGAAATGGAAACCTAGACAATGATAGCAGAAGAAAGTCATATGACATCCTGTCTATTATAGTGTATGTTGCATGTAGCAACAGGAATATGGTTCATTTGACAGGATATCATGTCTTTAAAACCATAACTGTCTTCAAATTCATGTAAAATCTCCTTCAAGATCCTGTCTGATATATTGCAGACCACTGAGGTCAGGAACACTAATTCATAATTTCCCTTATCATCTCTCCTACTTCATTAATGTATTGCCACCACATTTGCCTGTCTCCATAAATTTGAAACCATCACGTACAGTATCTAAGTGATGAACTGAAAATCAAGGTGAGCAGTCGGGCAATCTCATCTTCCACTTCCAAAAAGATTCTTGGATGACATCCACCTGGCCCAGTGGACCTATTAACATTCAGCCTTCTTAATTTCCTATTTATAGTCATTTCTTGGATTGTAATACCCTCACCTTCCATGCTCCCATCACAGCTATTAACTTCCCCTTCCCTAGCTGCATCTATTCAAATGGGTTAAACACTGTCAGAAAATATTCAGTCCCATCACAATATGTCATGGATCATGTATTAATCCAGTTTCATCCTGTACTCTGATTGGTCCAGTGACAAGGCAGGAGCAATCAGAGACAGCTCAGGGTTTGAGAGGGCAAGGCTGCTATAAGGAGCCCTCCCTGTTTCTCCTCCTGAGGATACCAGATGGCCATACTCTCTCCCCAGGTATGACTACAGGAGCCAGCTGCATATACCCCCACTACCTGGCATGCAGAACCATCTTGAACTGCTATTTTCAGCCACAGTACCTGACCGCATGGCCCCCTCTGGCGTCGGAGGGCAGGGACTGTTTTTTTTATATGATTAGGATTTCTTTGTCCTAGTGTACTTTGACCTATTTTTCTACTGTGATTTAAGACACTTTCATTTATTTAGTATTAAGTCATTGCCTGCCTGCAAATAATCTTCTGTGATTTAATCTAACTCAGATGTAGGTGTTTCTGTAGGTAATTTTGCTAGTGATTTCATTATATTTTAAGTTGGCCACGGCATCCTACATTGTTCTGTGTTTTTGTTCTAGTACGCTGATCCTTCCTTTGCCTTAGCTGACTCAGTTTTAGGGCTGTATTCTGTAAAACTACTCGAGCCTACCTCCAGTTTGTGTACTATAGCCCCTGCTGTGCTACATGTCTGAGCAGTGAGTCTCTTAGCCCTCCCCTCTTAGCTCAGATTTCACCCCCCCTTTACCCCCTGGTGGCTGCTTACCTTTTCTTTTCTCTTTTCAGAACTCCTCCACACAGGCTGGAGTGCTTAGAGATTGCACAGGGTTTGAGAGGGCAAAGCTGCTGTAAGGATTTCTCCCCATTTCCCTTCCTAAGCACACTGGATAGCCATACTCTCTCCCCAGGTATAACTACAGGAGCCAGCTGCATACACCACCAGTACCCAGAGTGTGGCCCCCAGCAGGTGAGACTAATGCAGTTTTTGTATAAATTTGCCCCACACATAACAACAAGATAATAATGATGGGAGATCTGAATTATGACTGGCTACCTCCAAAAGCTAAAGACCTGAAACAGTTCAGTGATAATATGGGCTTCCAACAGCTCATATCTGAACCCATCTGATCTATTATGCACAGCCTCTCAAACCCATCTATCTTGGGTCTTTTTCTCACTAGTAGACTGCAGAAAATGTCCCAAACCACTATCTTTGACAACATCTTTAGTGACTACAATGTAGCTGCCCATGCTAGTGGCATCCTTAAATCTGGTGGTAACACATCTTTTATCCATAAAAGTTCCTTTTCCCATTTTAACATGCAAGAGTATCTCCAAAAACTAGCTGCTGTTAACTGGCAGGATTTTTACTTAGCTCCTACAATTCCGGGTGCCTCTGATTATTTTACTGAGAAAGTCAATAGCCCCCCATGTCAGGAGAAGATCCAGGAGAAAATTAGTTCCATGGTTCACCAAGGAATTAAAAGCAGAACTCAGGGGCAGACATTGGCTATGGACTAGGACATGACTCATCAAATCTGAACATGACTGGCCAATGTTCAGGGAAAAAAGGAAGTGGTGCACCAAATTAATTTGCATAACCACATCTATCTACTGTAAGACTCTTCTGAATAATCATAGATATAAGCCCACAGGTTTCTGGTAAGCTATCAATACCCTAGAAGGGGCATCAGCTCTGCCATCCCTGCCAAAATAGCTCCAAAATGGCTCCCAGCTGATATCGGACAAACAATTGATTCTAGAAGAAATGAAGCTACACTTTACCTCAGCCAGGAAGGCCTTTAATATCTTAGCCATTGCCAGTTTATCCATCCCTGTTCCTAACCCATCAGCCTCTTCCCCAAATGTCCCATATCTTTTTCATTTCTAACAGGTCACATATAAGGAGTTGGAACATCTTCTCCTTACCATAGAGCCTAAATAAAAACCACAGGAGTAGATACTCTAGAACCTCTCTTCTTAAAAAGAGGATATCCAATCCTCACTGCTCCTATTATACATCTCTTTCATATCTCTCTGTCAATGTGCAAAGTTCCCTCCCAATGGAAGATAGCACATATTATACCTTTCTTTAAATCAGGGGATAAAACCTCACCGCACAATTATCATCCAGTTCCCATTTGACCTGTTCCAGCCAAATTGCTTGAAAAACTGATGTATGGCCATGTAAAATACTATCTTGACACACACTTGCTTGTCAGCCTTATGCAGTCAGGTTTCTGCACCAAGCACAGCACCATGTCTGCATTGGTCAAAGTCACCAATGACTGGCTTGCAGCCCTAAACCACAAACAAACCACTACTGCACTCTTCCTGGATCTAAGTAAGGGATTCAATACCACTGACCATAGTATCCTACTGGGCAAACTTGTCAGCATTGGACTTAGCCTAAATTTAGTAAAGTGGTTTAGTTGCTACCTTTCAGATAGGCATCAGCAACTGAAGGTAGAAGGTCTTACCTATACATGTGTGAGAATTTGCAAAGTAGTCCTGCAAGGCTTCATACTAGGCCCTCTATTGTTCACAATTTATATCAGTGACCTAGGCCAAAACATAACTAATGCCAATTTCCATTTCTATTGGATGATACGGTACTCTTTACCACAAACCCAGACCGAGGTGTAGTGAAGCAAACCCTACAAGACAAGTTTAACTTACTACAAATCAACCTCTATGCATCCAAGTTGCTTCTTAATGTAGCCAAAACCAAATACATGGTGTTCTCACAGAACCCAAGCAACACCTCCCCAGTATCTGGCATCCACACTCTCACTAATAAATCAATTGAATCTGTATCCACCGGTAGGTACCTAGGAAAGTGTCAGTGTCGCTAATGTCACTAATGCTTTTAGGAGAAGAAAGGGCTGTGTGCCGTTGAGTAGCTTCTCAAATTTCTGTGTAATATCTCATTTCATCACCATTTTCAATGTAGGTATCTAGCTTTTTCTTAAAAGTATCCTTAGTCTTGCTTACAATTATGTCAATAGGCAGTCTGTTCCATAGGTAAACCATCCTCTGTGTAGAAAGGTATTTCCTTTTTGCTGATTTAAACTTTGTGACCTTTGTCTGTAATGGATTGCCTCTTGTTGCTGAATTTCTATTCTTAAATTCTAAGTTTAGGATTTTTATCAGTATAAGAAATACAAAATCACACATACCCCTATAATGCAAAGCACCATGGGCTGTATATGCAAATCACCACAAAATATTATGCTTGTTCAACCTTGAGCAGAGATGCATGGTACCAAAAGGTCTCTCACACAGTCTGCAAAGGGTGCTAACAAAAGACACATACACATGTTTCATCCTACCAGGACTCATCAGTATGCCTCATCTTTGTTATCATGTACTATGTCATAAAGCAACAGGAGGTCTCTTCTCTTTCTCCTGACCTCTAAAGAAAGCAGCTTAAGCATATTCAGTCTATTGTCATAAGAATTATGGTGTAGTTTTTTTTAACTATCTTGCTCATTTTGTGCTAAACTCTTTCAACTTTTTCAATGTCTGCGCTCCTATAAGGGACACCATATCTGTCCTTCATTGTCTAGCTGTGACCTTACATAGAACATATAAAAAGGCATCAGAACTTCAGCTCTACAGCTTTTAATGCTCCTCTTGATGGCTCCCATAAATCTATTCACCTTTGTGGCTGCGGCAGTACATTGTTCCCTAAAACTTAAGTTTGTACAGTATCCACAATAATATCAAGATGCCTTTCTTTGTTTACAGATTTTAGAATGATGTTGCTTAGCACATAATTATGTGGGTGATTGCTTTTACCCATGTGCAAGACACAACTTTTGTCCATATTAAAGGACATACCCTAGTTATATGCCCACTTGGTTATTTTGTCTAGATCTGACTGTATTATTCTGATTTGTTCTTGTGTACTACATGGGCCCCCAAGTTTTGTGTCATCTGCATACTTGATCATATAATTCTGTACAGTTTTGCTGAAATCTGCAATGAACAACTGAAATATTGTGGGGCTCAGGACTGACCCCTGAGGCACGCCACTTGTCATTTGCCTCTCCCCAGACATGTAACCGTTAACTGATACCCTCTGTGTTTTTTCTGTAAGCCATTTGGTAATCCAACTGAAAATAGAAATGTCCATTTTATATTTTAATAATTTCTCAACTGTTGCCCAATATGGGACTGTGTCAAATGCCTTACAGAAATCCAGAAGAACCACATCCACTGCATCCCCCCCATCAAGTAGGTTGGTTATGTATTCATAAAGGTACACTAGATTTGAGGTGCAGCATTTCCCTCTGTGAATCCATGCTGATTAATATAAGATTTGTTATTCTCAGTAATGAGGGTCAACATTCTGTCCTTTATGATAGATTCTAAAATTTTTCCTGGGACAGATGTCAAGCCGATTGGTTGATAATTCTGCACCTGTTGCCTGTTTTCCTTTTTGTGTATAGCGGTAATTCTAGTTACCTTCCAGTCCCTAGGAATCTCTCCTGTATTTAAGGATTTTTCAAACAGTATTTTAAGTGGGTGGCAGATGGTATCTTCCATGATCTTTAACATGTGTGGTGTGATTTCATCCAACCCAGGTGCCCTGTGAGACTTTAGTCCATCTGTCTTCTTTTTTATTGTCTTCTGTGTCATTAAAGTGGTTCCAATTCTGATCATGTTTGAGTTGGTTAGTAATGCTAGTTTTATTGTGTATAGTGCAAAAATATTCATTAAAAACGTCTGCCATTTCTGACAGATCTTTGACAGTGTTATTATTAGAAACCACAGTTAAGCCAGTTTGAGAATTCCTTAAAGAGTTAATATAAATATAAAGCTGCTTACTGTTTTATTTAGTGGCTGGACAATAAACTCACATTCCACATCCTTATAGATGCCCTTTGTAAGAAGCTTTGGCAGAAACTTGATTTTGTCTTCCACAGCAAAGCCTGCCTAACACAGAATGACAAGAAAATCCTGGTACAGAGCACTTTCCTCCCATTGTTGGACTATGGCGATATTGTACACAGCAATGCTACAGTCACACATCTGGTTAGCTTAGATATACTCTGTCACAGAGCTCTTAATTTCATTAACAGACTCCCTGACTTTACACCACTGCCTCCTATATAAGGAAGTAGGCTGGCCATCACTTGGAACCAGAGGATTAAGACATCTAAATCTCTGGACCTACAAAGCCTTACATAATTCACTACCCAAATACATCTCATTACTCCTCAGCAGGGCCCAAGGTCCTTACACACTTAGGGTGCACAGTGCAGTTGTACTTGATATCCTGAGGCACTTTACTAAGTGTGGGAAAATGGCCTTTAGTTGGGCAGCCCCTTCAGCATGGAGTGACCTTCAAAAATTAGTTAAGCTACCCACCCTGGTGTGTCCCTCTCTCTTCCTTTCTCTCCTTAAACAATATCGTACTGATAAATATGATTGCTTCTAATAAACCATTTGATGGTGGCACTATGTGGTGCACTCACTATAGCTACCAATCTCCTAGGGCTTCAAGCTTATCCTTTGCCGATAATCATAAATTGCTTTGCTTTATTCTACCTTTATTATGTGGATTACACCTAGTCTAAAAATGTGATATCCCTTTTATACAACTTAAACTGTAATTTTCTGCCTTAATACACATTTCTTCCTATACTATATATATTTATGCACTAGCTGATGGCCATTGTATATCTATACTGTATCTTCAGACTGTATGTACTATGTGTTTTCACTGTCCTATCCAGGACCTCTTTGCAAATGAGCTTAGCTCGATGGAGCTTCTCCTGCTGGTAAAACAAACAAGCAAATAAATGTTTCATTCTTCTCATGCTGTATATGTCTTCTTATTTATCCTTACATATATTGTTATATCCAGTTCCATTTTAAGGGGTTATCTGAATAGCAAACCAGTTCCTATTGTAATCAAAGTCAGGAAGTGTAATATAGCTGTCTTATTCAAATGTATTTGGGAAACTGTGTACAACTTTATATGGTTTAATGGGTGCATACAACTTAGTGAGGAGTTAAGCTTGTGCAACTTTGTTGATTATCTGAAGGTATCTAAATGAATGTTTTGTTGATTGTCATACATGGATAGTTTAGCCATTTGCGCTGTTTGTCCCTGCGGGAACTACCAACCTGTCAGCATACCATGAAGGCAAAGGAACCCTCCTGAGGAAAGTTCCACCCTTAGAGGTGCCACAAGAACATAATTCCTTTAGGCTAAAGGTACTTTAGGAAGGAGACCAAAAAATACTGCATAGCAAATGGTAAACTCAGAACCTGAGTGAGGACAAATTGACAATGACTAGTGACAACTATGACAGACAGAGACTGAATTGAGCGATGACTGAGTCTGACAGTAATCACTAACCGATAGCAGAAGAGACATAACTTCCATAAGGAGAGAAGAATGGCTGGATGGAAATAGTGCCATCATCCAGCCCAAACTCACAGCAGAAACCTACCTGGGTAAACGCTATACTAATATAAATGTACTATGCTATGGACCACCTTCTGCGGAGACTACCTAAATTTTATGACCCTCAACATGGAGGAGAGGGAAACCCCCCATGAGGAGGAAACTTCTGGGGATCCAAAGCCTTGGTCACCTTTCCTCCAGGCTTGGGATAAAATTAGTGATGCTCAGCTATCACAATTTAGAGACCCAATTCAAGGGGAAAATTTTAGAGGAAGGACTCTCATTCTATCCTTCTAATGAGAAAGTCATGGGGGGTGCCATAAGTCAATCTCTGCAGCTAAAGGAGGTTCTCTGTGAAGGACACCCACCTCCCAAGGCAGGAGAAAGAGACCAACAACAGCTGAAGTGCACTCACCTGCCCTCCATGCAGGGGAGGCCTAGAGAGGAAGCCGAACCCTTGAGGGATAGGACAATGGAGTTGGACACTTGAGGAGCTAGAACTCAGACAGTTGTATGATCTTCATCCTTGAGGGGCAGAGGGAGGGAAGGAGGTTAAGACCAGGTGAATCTTAGGTAGCCATAAGAGGTGCTGCCGATGTAGTCTGCATGGCTAAAGGGGCCCCCATGGACTTAGAGGTCCCACCCTACAGCAGCTGAAGTCTTAAATGCTGTATCAAAGGGTGCCACCAAGTTGATCTGCATGGCCAAAGCTTACCAGGGAGTGCAGGACATTCTCACATGAGAGGAAGAAAGAGAAGCACCCCTTCTTGAGGGACCCACCCTCAAAATACAGACTGCAAGGGAGCAGAGTGAGACCATCGGCTAAGAGGAACAGAGCCCAGGAAGCCATGAATGGTAGTGGCTGGCATGGAATGGAGTTGTGGGAGGCCAATTGGCGAAGCCTGATGGCCATGAGCACAAGGTAAAAACAAAATGTAGGTAAAGCTGAATGACTGAGTGACATAGCTAATGACAACTAGGACACAGTATGAGACTTAATGAAGCATGCCTGGACTGAATGGTGAATGCATGCCAACTAGTTCCATAAGGGAGGTCAGTGTTAGTTGCTGATACATTGCACGCCACATACGCTGAGGCAGCCAAGAACAACAAAATAAAAACTGCTAGGGAAAAAAGGAGGATATGAGGACTAAAAACTAGGAACTAGCATGCTGCTGAACTGAGCACCTAATTAAACCACCACAATACAAAAGAGAGTGGCTGCCTAGCTAGGAGCCAGGTGTAAACATTTAAGGATTGTAGCTGAACTGGGAGATTTCAAACGGTAATGAAAAAAATAGCAAACATGGAAACCTGAAATAGCACAAATCAAACAGAAAACAATGAAGGCAAGATACTGGGAAAACTAGAAGCACACAAAAACCAAAACAGAAAGAAACACGGTAAACAAGGGTACATGGGAAAATGAGTGCAGCAGAAAGAGTTGACTGAGAGAAGCACAAACTCCAGCCAGGAAGGTAGAAAGGGAAATACTGACCTAAAAAGCTAATGGAGGTACAAACAAAACAGAAAGCCCAAAAGCACAAAGTAAAGCAGGAGGCAAACACGGATTGGGGGGGGGGTGCAGAGCTTCAGGCTGCAGCAAAGAAAAAGGCTTGTTAGTGAGACTGGAGGAAGCTGCCTTAAATGTCTTAGGTAGGGGAATGGCTGGTTGCTCCCACCCACTGAACTTCAGGCATAGCATGAGTGTGTGCCTTGCAATTGGTCCTTGTAGCTGTCTGCAACCAGTGATATGTTCCTATTGGTTACAAGAAGTACAGCGCAGTGCATGAGAGCTGAAGGGCAGTGCATAAGAGCTGGGAAAAAGCATGTGGCATCCATCTTGGGAACATTGGGACTGGTGATCTAAGTTGTGCAGCCCCCTAAACAAGATGCAGCATGGGGGTTCCCACCCCAGTACCACCAAACAACAGTATTTCCTTCTTATCTTCCCCTTCTGCCTGGTACAACAGGGTTCTATGATGCCAGTTCGACAACACTTTATTGACCGGCATCTCAATGACAGGATTTATGTCGACCGCAAGTTGCAGTTGACATAAATCTCGTTTGTCTCCCAGTCCATTTTTTTATCAGGCGGCTTTTGCCCCTTGAACCCCCCATGTGGGGGGCTCTGCTCCCCACACCCCCTGTACTTAGGATTATCAACTGCAGTTGGAGTTGATTTGGGAAGGGGGTGCAGGACCGGGAGACAGTGCACCTCTGTGTCAGGCGCACCAACACAGTGATCTATCAGCAACCTGTTGATTTTGTTGATGGGTTGATAGGTCGCTGTGTTGGTGTCACCGTTGGGTCAGCATACCTTACAACAGCATCCCCCTCCCAGCTCAGGATGTGACAACAGGGTTCCCACCCCCAGCACCACCAAACAACAAACCGACACAGTTGTGCTCAATCCCCAGTGTGTTGGGGGCCTGAAAGAAAGGAAACCATCCTTTGTAGTTTTTGTTTAAACCTGTAAAAAATTAAAAAAGGTCAGAGCCAAAAGGCTGTCCTTCAGGAAATATAAGGGAACACAGCGGGATCAAGATAGGGAGGCATACCAAACTTCCCTAAGGGAAACTGGGATGGCAGTAAGGCAGACAAAAGCCCAAACCGAGGAAACACTAGCACAAACATTAAAAGAAGGTGAAAAAACTTTCTACAGATTCATTAGTGAAAGGAGAAAGTCCAGAGAGGGTATTGCTAAGATCAAAGGAGATAAGGGTGTGTGTGAGGAGGAGGACCACGTAAAAGCATCTATCCTAAATAGATACTTCTGCTCAGTATTTACTGAAGAGAAGGTAGGGCAGGGCCCACAGCTCAGCACCATGGACACAGGGGGGAGGGAGGTGTGCACTAGTCCCTTCACAAAAGAAAGGGTCCTACAAGAGCTTGATAAGCTCAGGGTGGACAAGGCAATGGGACCTGATGGCATACATTCCAGGGTACTAAAGGAGCTAAGGGTGGAACTAGCAGAGCCATTATCAGAACTGTTTAGTGAGTCTCTGAGCACAGGAGAGGTCCCAGAAGACTGGAGAAGGGTTCATGTGATCCCGCTCCACAAGAGTGGTAGCAGGGAGGAGGCAGGGAACTACAGACCAGTCAGTCTTACGTCAGTAGTGGGCAAGATTATGGAGGCACTCCTTAAAGAAAGGATCATGCAACACCTGGAATCCATAGGAGCACAGGATCCAAGACACCATGAGTTTACAAAAGAAAGGTCCTGTCAAACTTATCTCATAGATTTCTTTGACTGGGTAACCTGAGTGGTGGACCAAGAGGGAGCACTTGATGTTGCCTACCTTGACTTCAGCAAAGCTTTTGATACTGTTCCACATAGAAGATTAATTAATAAGCTGGGTAGGCTCAGGCTGGGTCAAATGTTGGTCAACTGGGTGGCAAACTGGTTGATGGGCAGAAAACAGAGTCGTGGTAAATGGTATACAGTCAAAAGAGATGCAAGTCACAAGTGGGGTACCTCAGGGATCAGTCCAGGGGCCAGTCCTCTTCAATATCTTCATCAGTGACATTGCAGATGGACTGGAGGGTAAGGTTTGTCTGTTTGCAGATGACACCAAGATCTGAAACAGAGTAGATGATCCAGATGGGGTGGGCAGAATGAGAAGAGATCTGAATAAACTAGCAAAATGGTCGGAAGAGTGGCAACTGGGGTTTAATGCAAAGAAGTGCAAGATCATGCCCATAGGGAAGAGAAACCCTGAAGCCACCTATAGGCTGGGAGGGGAGATGCTGGCAGTCACAAGGGAAGAAAGAGACTTGGGCATCATCATCACCGATGACCTGAAATCTTCCAAGCAGACCACTAAAGCAGTAGGTAAGGCTAGGGAGATGTTAGGGTATATTAGTAGAGGTATCACAAGTCGGAAGAGGGAGGTAATAATTCCTCTTTACAAGACACTGGTTAGGCCCCATCTGGAGTACTGCATGCAGTACTGGAGGCCACACCTTCACAAGGACATTAACCAAATTGAGGCAGTCCATAGAAGGGCAACCAAAATGTTGCAGGGACTGCATCAGAAAACATATGAGGACAGATTAATGGAGTTCAATATGTATACCCTAGAGCAAAGGAGGGAGAGAGAGGTGATAGGATCGAAACATTCAAACACCTTAAGGGCATTAACAAGGTGAAAGAGTCTAACATATTTCAATAAAAGAAAAAAAGCAGGACAAGAGGACAAAGCATGAGATTAGAGGGAGGCCAATTAAGGAGTAATGTGAGAAAGTTCTTTTTCACAGAAAGGGTGGTGGATGCATGGAATGGCCTTCCTCAGGAAGTGGTGGATAGGAATACAGTGCATGGCTTCAAACAGGCATGGGATAGGGATAAGGGAGCAATACAGATGAATATGAATAGATAGGCCATTGACAGAGTAAAGGCCGATGGCACATTTATAAGGTCGAACAAGAAATGGGCAGACTGGACGGGTCTTGCAGTCCTTATCTGCCGTCAGCTTCTATGTTTCCATGTTTCTATGTTTCTATATGACTTCTGTGCCCCCCACTCCGACCCCCTCTCAACACCCACTGCCCCCACTCCCTCCCACCCTCACTTACCTATCTGGTGGGTCCAGTATCGCCTCTCAAATGTCCTCCTGCTTACAATGCTGAACCAAAACTGACTGAAAACAAGGTAAGTTCAGTTATTGGCTTTTCAATGTGTTTTCAACTTTTACTCATAACTTTGCCATTTTTAGTATTTTTGCCTGAAATTTTTGACACATTCTTTTTATTACCCCACCTCATGAACCAGGTAGGTGAAAGTTTTCAAATTCCTCCCAAAATGTGTTTTTTGCAGTCACTCTATGAAATCACATTTTGGACAGGATTTAAAAAAATTCCCCAGTGTTGATAATAAGGTGGGGTTATATAAATACTGTTGAAAATCTGTAGTCAGAATGTCAGAAAACAGTTATGAAGAAACATTAAATTTTTTTGGCATTGATGTGTTCGCTGTAATGGTGTCGTCGTATGTTGGGCATACCATTTACTACCCCACCTGACATAACAGTGTACTTCTTAGGTTGGGTAGTTTTGACTTGGGTAACAGGTAACGGTTAACAGGTAATTTTTTAAATGGGCATTGCAGGCAGCCTATAGGGTTCTGGAACTCCTGCAAGGACTTCCCAGGCAT
Organism: Neoceratodus forsteri; assembly: GCA_016271365.2. Taxonomy (NCBI): domain Eukaryota; kingdom Metazoa; phylum Chordata; order Ceratodontiformes; family Ceratodontidae; genus Neoceratodus; species Neoceratodus forsteri. Next base: position 967,069,149 of record CM057449.1, read on the forward strand.
GAAAGGGCAGACTGTGGGGTCCTTCACAAGCTCACAGCCGAATTAGGAGCACAGGACATCGGTATGACAACTTGATTGGTCAGTGGTGTCTGTGCTTCATCTGCTGTGAGCCCTGTTGCACAGATACAGTGCCTTCCAAAAGTATTCACCCCCCTTGGATTTTTTCACATTTTGTGTTATTACCAGAATTTTTAATGCATTGAAATGATTTTTTCCTCCTTGATTCACACAGCATACTCAACAATTTAAAGGGGCAAAATATTTTTATTGTGTAACAAAAATTTATGAAACATTAAAAACTGAAATATCTTGTTTACTTAAGTATTCACCCACCTGAGTCAATACTTTGTAGAAGCACCTTTGGCAGCAATTACAGCTTTGAGTCTTCTTGGGTATGTCTGTATCACCTTTGCACATCTGGATTTGGGGATTTTCAACCATTATTCCTTGCAGATTTGCTCAAGCTCTGTCAAGTTGGATGGGGAGCGTCGGTGAACCGCGCAATCTTTAAGTCTTTCCACAGATTCTCAATGGGATTCAAGTCTGGGCTTTGGCTGGGCTACTCAAGGACATTCACCTTCTTTTTCTGAAGCCACTCCAGTGTTGCTTTGGCTGTATGCTTGGGGTCGTGTCCTATTGGAACGTAAATCTTCGTCCCAGTCCTAGGTCTACTGCAGACTGATGCAGGTTCTCCTCAAGGATGTGCCTGTATTTGGCTCCATTCATTGCTCCCTCTGTCCTGACAAGTGCCCAAGTCCCTGCCACTGAAAAGCATCCCCCATAACATGATGCTGCCACCACCATGCTTCATGGTAGGGATGGTGTTACACGGGTGATGAGCTGTGTTCAGTTTGTGCCAGGCATAGCGCTTTGCATTCAGGCCAAAGAGTTCAATTTTTGTTTCATCAGACCAGAGAATCTTTTGCCACATGGTCTCAGAGTCTGCCATGTGCCTTCTTGCAAACTCCAGGCATGCTATTATGTGGCCTTCTCTCAGGGTGGCTTCCCTCTAGCCACTCTCCCATAGAGGCTACATCTGTGAAGTGCTGCAGAGATTGCTGTCCTCTGGACAGGTTCTCCCATCTCAGCCATGGAAATCTGTAGTTCTGTCAGTGTGGTCATTGGGTTCTTGGTCACTTCTCTGACCAAGGTCCTTCTTGCTCGGTTGCTCAGTTTGGGAGGACGGCCTGCTCTAGGAAGAGTCTGGGTGGTTCTGTAATCTTTCCATTTCCTAATGATGGACTTGACTGCGCTCCTGGGAACTTTCAACACCCTAGAAATGTTTTTATACCCCCCCAAGATCTATGCCTCCTCACAATTCTATTACGGAGTTCTACGGACAGCTCCTTGGTCTTCATGGTAGAGTTTCTGCTCTGACATGCACTGTCAACAGTGGGACCTTATATAGACAGGTGTATTTCCTCTGAAATCATGTCAACCATTTGAACTGACCACAGGTGGACTCCATTCAAGTTTTAGAGTGATCTCACAAGGAAAGTGGATGCACCTGAGCTCAATTTTGGAGTGTCATAGCAAAGGGGGTGAATACTTATCAAATCAAGACATTTCAGGTTTTTATTTTAAATTACATGTACAAAAAATTCCAGAAGTTTCATTCCACTTTGACATTATAGAGTAATTTGTGTAGATACGTGACAAAAAAATCCCATATAAATGTATTTTAATTTGAGTTTGCAACATCACAAAATGTGACAAAATCCAAGCGGTGTGAATACTTTCTGAAGGCACTGTAGCAGCCAGATTCTGGAGTTGAAGGAGGAATCAGGTGCTCTATCTGCAGTTTGCAGCTAAATCGTAGAAAATGTGAAAACTTTCAATTAAAAAAAACACATAACCTCCACAAAGGAGCAAAGAGAGTGAGGATCAAGGTTGGGGACTGAAACAATCTCAGGGAGGGGGCGATTGGGGATCATCCTCAATTGAGGAGGTGGATGGTGTAGTGCTGGGGAGAGAAGGAGTGGGGAAGGGGGGACAAAAAACACAGAAGGCAATGCACTGGCAGTTGGTTTTAAAAGGTTTAGGTGCCCCACCCTGTCAATTACTGTATTAGTTAGCTAGCTATACTGTGTGTCTGTGCAGCATTTAGGTTGTATTACACCATTTGTTAGGTGCCTTGAGGCCTGTACTCTCTTAGTGTGCCATAGCAACACTGTATGTCTCTGCTGTACAGTGAAAGCCATTTATACTGTATTACACTGTTTGTTAGGTACTCTGAGCCCTGTCATTTAATACTGTGATGTAGCTACACTGTGTGTCTCTGCAGCACACAGAAAGCCATTTGCTGTAGACTGTATTACATTGTCCGTTAGGTGCCCCAAGCCCTGTCATTTATATTACTGTGAATAGCTACACTGTGTGTCTCTGCAGCATAGTGAAAGCCATTTATGCTGTATTACACTGTCTGTTAGGCATCCTGAGCCCTGTCATTTATTACTGTTTCAGTTCAGTTTATTGTTAACTGTTTTTTTTGAAAGAAATCATTCCAACATTACAAAGGCTTCACAATAAAGTATTAACAATAATCTCCATCAATTAATACATTACAGGGAGCTTAGTATACAGACAGCTTACTTATCCAAGGCACTAGCACTTTAAAATAGATAAAAGGTTTTACAGATCGGCAGCCCAGTGGCACTGAGGGTTCCAATCCAATCCAATCCAATCCAATCTAATCCAATCCACTTAATTTATAAAAGTGCTTTTCATAAATAATTAAAGCGCTGTACAAAAGTATTAAAACCAATTAAATAACCATAAAAAGATAAAATACAGATACCATTAGCATTCATTCAGAATTCTAAGAAAAAGCAAGATTAAAGAGATATGTTTTCAGTGCGGTTTTAAAACTCTCCACGGTCAGGCACTCCCTTATCCAATGAGGTAGAGAGTTCCACAGGGTTGGGGCTGCAAATGCAAATGCTTGAGCCCCCGAGGTCTTCAAATGAACCCTGGGAACCTCTAGCAATCCCTTGTAGGTGGAGCAGAGTGGGCTGAGGGGGCAGTAGGGACACAGAAACTCTTGCAGATATCCCAGTCCCTGTCCATGTAGAGCTTTTTAGGTCAGCAAGCCGACCTTGAAGGTGATCCACCACAGAATAGGCAGCCAGTGCAGATTGCGTAGCACTGGCATGACATGGCTAGCTCAAGGAAGACCAGTCAACAGCCTGGCCATCGTGTTCTGCACCAGCTGCAAGTGGCGGATATCAACCCCCCAATGGCCTTAGGTACAGAGAGTTGCAGTAGTCAAGGCGGGTGGTCACAAAGGTATGAATTAACGTTGGAAGGTCATTGGGTAGAACCAGGTGCTTGATCTGGGTGATATTCCTCAGATGGTAAAAAAAGAACTTGACAACGGACAACACCTGAGATTTAAGCGTCAGTCCATTGTCAAAAATAACACCCAGATTCTGCACCCAATCAGAGGTCATCAGCTGACTGCCACCAAGCCAAAGCCCAGAAGGTTGCCCAGTCAAAAGCCCCTCTACCAACACCCGGGTCCACAACCAGAACCTCGGTCTTGACCGGATTCAACTTCAGCCAAGTGGAACTCATCCAATCCTGGATCTCAGAGAGGCAGTTGTAAAAGACCGAGACAGCATCTTCATGTTTGGGCACAAAGGACATGTATAACTCAGTATCATCTGCATTGCAGTGAAAACTCAGCCCATACCACCATACAATGTCTCCCAATGGCAGCATATACACTGCAAACAACATGGATGATAAAATGGAGCCCTGTGGCACCCCACAAGGCAGGGAGGATGAGCCAGAGGAATAAACCCCAGACACCACTCTCTGAGACCTGCCCATGAGGAAAGACTGGAACCATCTGAGGACTGTATCAGACAGTTCACAGATCAGCCACAGGTGCTCCAATAGCACACCATGGTCCACGGTGTCAAATGCTGCAGAGAGATCAAGAAGAACCAAGGTGGAATGACTCTTCCAATCTCTTGCTATCAGGAGATCATTGAGTACCCAAACTAGAGCCATCTCAGAACTATGTCTCTTCCAAAATCTGGATTGAAGAGGATCATAGATATAGTGGAGGGTAAGAGGATGATCCAGCTGCTGTGCGACCACCTTTTTGATAACCTTTCCCACAAAGGGAAAGTAAGAGATAGGTCTGTAGTTAGTGAGACAGACTGGGTCAAGAGAAGACTTCTTAAGGAGAGGTGTAACAACCGCCTCCTTCAGGGTGTCCAGAAACACACCTGTCTCTAAAGAACTTCAGACAACCTCTGCAAAGACTGGGCTGATGACATCAACATACCCCACCAGGAGGTGCATTGGCCTGGGTCCAAACTACAGCAGGTCGGCCGCATACTCTGGATGATCCTCACAAGATCCCCGATCTCCAACCTGGCAAAGTTGGACCAGATCAACTGAGCACTGCAACCTCCCACCGACCACCACCACCCCTGTTAGAATGGGATGTATGGATCTCAGACTTGATGTCAGCAACCTTATCTGCAAAGAATTGAGCAAATTCATCACATTTCTCCTGTGACAACACTCTCTGAAACTGCAGACAGGCTGGATTGCACAGTCTGTCCATAGTTCAGAAGAACTGAGATGGTCGATTCTATGCAGCAGCAGCAATCTCCCTGGACAGGAACTCCACCTTCTTACAGCAGGTAGCAAATTGATAGTCCTTGAAATGAACCATCAATCTAAGTCTGTCAGACTCATGGCCTGATTTCTGCCAGCGCCGTTCCATTCTTTGCCCCTCTCTTTTCAACTCCCTCAAAGTCCTGTCAAACCACGGGGGCTAAGGGCGAAGGGAGAGGGGATGAACCCAGACAGGAGCTATGGAATCCAGAGCCTCAGTTATGGACATATTATAGGCCAGTACCAAATTGTCTGGATCCAAGCTTGCACTATGAAGGCCCAATATGTCCAGCACCACTGCCAAGCCATCTGGGATCAAACCCCTTAAAGAGCAGTGTCGGACCATCTCCGTAGGGGCAGGCCTATAAGACGGAGCCTGGAAATTAAACCTTATAGTGTGATGATCAGACCATCCGACCAGCTCCACCACAAGGCGGGAGATCTCCATACCCAGTAGGAAGATCAGCCAGTCCAAATAGCGAGAGTTCATCATTGACTCAGGCATTGAAGTCCCCCAGAACCATCCTTCTGGAAGACTCTAAAACCATGTCTGCAACAAAGTCTGTGACTTTCAGCAGGAATTGCTTCTTGCCCCCGGGTGGATTGTAAATGAGAAGAATCCTGCCCCCCACACCTGCACCCACGATACATTCAGAGGAACTGATCTCCCCAACTGGCACATCTACAAGGCCCAATTCTGTTTTAAAACAAATGGCTACACCCCTGCCCCTACGATCCATTCTCAGGTGGTGTATCATCGAGAACCTGGCTGGAATAGCTGACTCAAGAACTGGGCCAGAATTTCCATCCAGCCAGGTCTTGGTGATGCAAGCCAGATCAGATGACCCAACAAGTTCAGCAATCACTGCCATCTTGTTTTTAATAGATCTGGCATTGCACAACACCGCCCAAGTTGGATGGGACACAGAAGCCAACCGTGTCATCTGCCCACCCACAATGGAACCCTTGGGTATGGGAACCAGACAAGGAGGACTACTCTCTGGGACCCATTTCACCCCAGGGTGTCTTCTGGTTCTCACAACCCCAATCCACCCACCCAGCTCCACTCTCCCTCCACGTCCAGGACCCCCCTATATCTTGAGGCACTGGACACCACACCTGTGCTGTGCCAGTGACCCACGTTTGGGAACAAGCCTGGGGTGTCAGAGGTCAGCAGGCAGGGGAGGGCATGGAGCAGAATCGAGATGCCACAAGGTGGCTCTCCTCTCAAGGGGAGGGATAAGGGATCCCCCCGGCCCTTGGCAGCCACCCGGTGAAGGACTGATGGCAGTCAGACCACATGGGAGCCCAGCGATCACCAGGGATGGGCGGAAGGGACTGAGGCAGTGCCTGGCATGCATGTGCACTTCCATGCACACACACTGCTGTGACTTCTGGGGTCCCGGGCATTACAGAGGAGAAAACGGGGGGGGGTGGTGTTTGCAGATCAGTTAGTAATAGATGAATTTTAAATGTACTTTTGTTCCTAAATGGTCTTCTAATATCAAAACATAATGATATCAGTACAGAAAACTCAATTTAGGTAAAAAGTGCAGCAATCAAGGAAGGTTTACTTAATTCTACTGAAATGCGGTCGGCTGCACTGACCATCAATATTTCCATGCCACAAGCCATCCTCAGGCTACTGCTATGAACAAAGTCAAGCCTACACATTTAGGTTCTTTAGGGTGCTGGGTAAACTTGTGAAACAGCTATGTTGCAAACAAAATGAAGAGGCTAAGTCACTAAGCCCACATTTAGAGATCCCATGGTACCAGTGAAACCTGTCCTTTTAGGTGAAATATCAAGGTGTGACCCACAGCGCATGCTACCCTGTGCTCCTACTGTCACCAGATATGGCAAGATTTACCGTATATGCCAGCTACCATTTGAGAAATCATATGAGAGTTTCTATGGACTGTGCCCACTTCCACTTATCCCCACTTTTCATTCCAATTTCAGACCTCTTAAACCCCTTACTGAGTCCATTTGAGGCTATCGATTTATATCCCAGTATAGTAGTAGTTTATTGTTAACAAGTTAAAATTGTTTTTACAATATCAATACTTCATATTACACATATTAATGCATAATAACACATTTAAAAACATTCAGCATGTTAAAATAAAGTTTACACACGATAGATACAGCAATTTATAAATACAAGTCAAACTATTTTCCACAATTTTTTCATGAGGTTGTGACTTTATTACCAATATGTCATTTTTATACTCAATTATCCTACAGAATCTTGATATTCGTTGTAAATGAAATACATTACATGTTTTTAGAAGGTAATTGAACTGATATTTTGGTTCCATGTCCAGTTCTGATAATGTTTCTCCTAAGTAGAGCAACCTTTGGGTTTTATACAATGGACAGAATAAAAGGAGGTGTATTGAGGAGTCAATCATCCTTCCCACAAGCGCATGTTTTAGTTATGCCAGTTCCATATATTTTCCTTAAGATATTGCTCTTGATGAGCCCAAATCTAAATTTTGTGTATGCTTTCCTATTGATGGGATTTTTTTATCAAATGCAAATATTGATTCATTCCCAATTGGTTTTTCATGTTATTTGCCGTGTATGCACTATGTTTATAATTTTTGGCCAATGCAATTTCTTTCTGAAAATGAATATCTTTTATACTAGTTTTTATAACTACTTTTACTTCTTCCTGTTGGATTCTATGACTTTTAGTTAATAGTTCCAAGAGCCCGTATAGTTTAATCATTTTTTTCCAAAATAACAGTGCTTGGGAAGCCATTTGATGTATATAATAGCGTCTCCTCTATACATATCCTAGGAAGGTAACTGTCTTGCATGTTGTACACTTTAAACCGATGATTAGTTGCTCTAATTTCTGACCAGCATTTAATAGGTAATTGGCCTAGTTCCAATATCACTAAACAGGGAGCCACACTATTTGGTAATGCCAACAATTGTTTATAGAATTTGTTAGCTATTATCTCTAACTGATCTATTTTCCTAATCCCCAGATCTCCGCCCCATTTAAGATCTATGAATGCACTTTGGCGTTTATTACTCTCAATAATCCCCTTACTGATTGGCCTCCAAATTTATAATTAAATCTTTCAAACAAAGGTAAAACTCTATTTAGTCTAGCCATCATTGAATTAACATAGTCTTTCTATTTAAGGTTATATGTGTATACTATACCAAGATAGCAGAATGATGTCACATATTCAATGCCTTTATTCCTGCAACTTAGTCTACACATCTTACTTTTCTTAACAAAGCTATTGCTGAATATCATATACTTTGTTTTACTAAAATTAATCTCGAGGTCCAGTTTACAATATTCTGTATAAAATTGATTTATACTCCTATGTATCACTGAGTAACTTGTGGATATCAATACCACGTCATTGGCATAGGCCAGGTATGGGCAATCCCTGGATCCCAGCTTGGGCATGTGCAGCTCCGAGCTCCTGATCCCAAGCAATACCTTGTTAAGGAACACATTAAACAAGATGGGGATAACACACAGCCCCGTCAAAGACCTGTATTTGATGGAAATGTATTAGTACAGTCTCCTTCGATATTATATCATACTGTAGTGGAATTATCAAAATATAATTTTTTTTATTAATTGTAAAATATCTTGATCTATACCATAATCCTGTAATACCTCCCAGAATTTCCCCCTCCTTGCCCGATCAAAAGCTGCCCTTAAATCAATAAAAACACAAAATCATTTCTATTTCTTTATATTTATGTATTTATGTATCAAATGGGATAAGACAAATCACTGATCTATTGTGGAGTGACCTGGCATAAAGCCAGCCTGTGCCTCATCCAAACTTTTCTCCTGAATTGTCCATCTCATTATTCTATTAAGTAGCATCTTTGTAAATATCTTTTGAGAGTTATCCAATAAACTAATTGGTCTATAATTACTAGGGAAGCACCAAATTTTCCCGTCAGCGAGAATGCCGACCTCCCCCACAGCGACAGCACAATACCGACACAGGCATTGTGCCACCTCTTGAATGGGTGTTTTCTGTGAGGGGGCTATGCCCCCCACACTCCCCATGTGGAGGACTCTGCCTCCACACCCCCGGACTAGGATTCCAACTCCAGGTCAGAGTTGGTCCGGGAAGGGGGCAGAACACTGGGGGAAGGTGAAACACAGAAAAAGGACCATTACCGCCAATGTCGCCATAATGGTCTTTTTCTGTGTTTCGCCAATGGGGTGTCAACAAAAAGGGGTGATGTGAATTACTAGGATCTCTGCAATCTCCCTTCTTAAAAATTGGGACAATTATGTTCCTCCTCCAAGTATCCGGAATCATCCCGGTATATATAACATTATTAAACAAACCATAAAGAACCGATGCCCATATAGTTGGGTCATCTATGAAAATGTCCATCGGGATCCCGTCCAGTCCTGGGGCTTTATGTCTTTTGACTTCACTGATTGATCGAGAAATTTTGTCTAAAGTGATTTTAAGTGACAATGGGATCCATTCCTCCTTTCCTTTAAGCTGGTCATCCCCCTGTATATAGAACATATCTTTAAAATGTCTTTCCCAAGTTGATGGATCTATATAACCCTCAAGTTGTTCTGATATTCCATCCCATCCCTTTAGAACCATCTGCCAGAATGTTCTACTATTATTCTCATAAGTTATTTTTTCAAATTGGCTCCATAATTTAATTCTATATTTTCATCTTTTTTCATTCAAAATCCTCTTATAATTCTTTCTTTTTTTATTCAATTCTATTTTATTATCTTTAGTAGGGTATTTATGTGTTTTTCTTGCACATTTGTTCAAAGACTTTTTGTAATTTCTACATTCTATATCATACCATTTACTCCCTTTCTTTACCTTAATAGTCGTGAATCCCATTGTAATAGATTATATTAGTTTCATATTTTCACTGAACTTAATGATAAAGTCCACTGTAGGTTTACATTGAATTAAATTTTATAATTCTTCTCTGATTCCAGAGTCTATCAATAGCTGGATTGATTTGAAGTCTGACAATAAGTCCCATTTAATCCCTTTCCTTATCCTTACTATTCCTACATCCCCTACTTTCTGATTTTTTATATGTGTCCACAAATCCATATTAATTTCTAATGGACAGTGTTCACTTTCTGTTTTAATTCTGACCATAAGGTCCTTCAAGGATGGAATCAGGTCTAATGAGATCCAACACAGATCCAATATTGATGAACCCTTGGTTCCAATATAGGTAAACACACCTTCTTTATCGCCCCTGGTTCTCCCATTAATCACGATTAGTGCTTTTTTTTCTAATTGTTGAATAAGTCTCAAACCTCTTTTACATTGTTTTCGGTCTCTGCATTTCCTAATCATACTGTACAAGTTTGAGTACGAAGCTGCACATGCCCAAACTAGGTCTCCAGGCACTTCCTGGCTATGTCCAATCCGGGTATTGAAATTGCCTACTATTATAAACTTGCAGGCAGGATCTGATATATGACAACATTCGATTACATCTACTAATTTCTCTAAATCACTTTCCTCAGAGTACTTAGACCCTTTGGGTGGAAAATAAACATTAATAATTATATAACTTAATGTATTAACTACCATTCTTATGGGGAAAATATGTTCTGAGTAGTGTGTGCAACATCATTTAATATTTTACAACAAGTGCTTAGACCTCCTGACAATCTACCATATTTTATAGTACTCCTCGCTTGTTTATAAAAAACTTTTGTAGCCATTAAGTGTTAATTCTTTCTTGGACCAGGTTTCCTGGAGACAAATACATGTAAATTGTGTCAAGTAATGTGTAAAAGAGGGATAAGCTAATTTGCCCTTTAAACCTGCTGTATTCCAAGATATCATGTTATAATCCTCAGACTTCATTTCTTTTTCTAAGTAACCAGTTTTATCCAATTCATGTCAATCTTCCAGATCCTGCAATATTTTATAGCGATTTGCTGTCTTAACCATGTTTATCCAATGTTCATTTCCTATAGCTGGTTCACCCATCCTTTCCATTGTTTCATGTTCTCCATGTAAACAAATTTCTACTTTATCCAAAATTTCAAACTTAGAAAGAATATATCTATAGTCCTTCTCATTTTTATCCCCTAGCAACATTTGTCCCCATCCTCATGTCTTTTGACATATTGAACCAGAGAGAACAACTTTCTATCTTTAGTTAAATTCTGTAATAAATCAATTACCTTTACCCGAAGATTGTGTTTAGTTTCATGCAAGAAACTGCTTAGACTGAAGACTGAGATCACCAGATCCTTCTTTGGATCAGGTCTATTTTTATTGTTTTTATAGAACTCTGGAAACTATGACTTAATTTCAGTCACCTTGTCAATTTCCATTCCCATTTCTCTTAATCCAGTTTTTTGATTTTCTATAGCCTTTAATACGTAGTACTGATCAGAAAGCAATAAGACCATTTATGTATCTATTAAAGGTCTAATAATACTGAATTTAGACATAAATATGTCATTGCCAGTTGTATTTTGTAATACAAATCCTATAAGTTGTGTTAAGCTTTCATTCATTTTCTCTTCAATTTCATCTGGCATAGTAGAGACTTTATGCAAGGGTAGAACAAAGTCAGATTCCAAAGTTCTATATAGGAAACACTCCAAATTCTTTTGTACTTTCAATTCCTTTCATTCTTCTCCATTTCTAACCAATGTTGTTTGTCTATTTTTCTTCACCACCTGATTTATCATTGCAGTCTAAATGACTACTCGCTTTTTCAGTTAATATTTCAGGCTTTTGTACAAGGATTCCTTTTGTCTTTTGTTTTCCTTTGTTATTTCATTTATTGTCCTTTTTTTAATGATTTTTTTCTTAAACTTCTTAGTTCTTTCCTCCTTCCCTACCTCTACATTTCCCTCCATTACCTTTCTTTTCTCTAACGGTGGGATCCTATTATGTTTTAATTCTTTTGCTGGAAGATTTTCCCTCACTTTGATTTGTTTAGTATCATTAAGTGTTCCCATTTTGTCAATCAAACTTTCGTCATCTATACAGAGTTCTGATAACTCACTATCTGAGACCACAGGGCTCTGTTTTTTGAGCTTCTTTCTTTTTTATTAACTATTAGTTCTTTACATCCTCATTCTCTTACACTTTTTTTTTGCTCTATTCCCTTTTTCCAAATCACAAGGTTCCTTTGTCTTAATTCCTTTATGACACTATTGCTTTGATCAAATCCATCTGGTAGCATTACTAGTTTCCTTGTGGAATCTCCATCAAGACTGTTCTCTGAGGATGCCTGTTCTATATTGGCACTAACATCGGCCTTCAATCCTGTGGCTAGGTCTGACAACTTGATATCTTTAACATCTTTACCTATTTCTAAACTGCAATTATCTGTCTTATTTAATCTAATACTTTCTTTATCCCAGTGGCCATTACCCAGTTTATCATGTAGCCAATCCATTTTGCTTTTATTTTACATACAGACTCCTTTTAGAAATGAGAGGTTTTGGGAAATATTAATCAATTGTTCATAAATCATGGTGTTGGCTAGTAATGGGTCTCTGAGTTCCCTCACACATTCCCTGGTTAGACTTTGTAGAGGGGGTGTGTCCTCCTTCATGGGGCTCATGAATTGCATCATTTCATTTATGGACCATGATATTTCAGGGGATATTTCTTCTTGAGTCCCCCACATGTTTTAATTTTTCTCCTTATTCTCTAGGGACACCAAGAGAGGGGAACTACGGTTATCTATTAAACTCATTTTTATTCTATTAAGTTCCTTAATTTTTTCTTCCAACTTAATATTAGCTTGGATGGTTTCTTTTATGTTTGCAACCATATTATTAACTTCAATACCTGCCTGTTCAATATCTCTAGAGTTTTATAAATAGCCAATTTGGGGCACCAGGGTCGTCAGAGGTTCTAAGATTTCCCTGATGCTCTGATCAAGAGAATTAATAACTTCTGCTTGCTCCTAATGAGGAGATTCAGAGATAACCTTCTTTCTGAGTTTCTGATCCCCCTGGACATCTCCAGTTTCCTGGTTCACTTTGGTTGCCTTACCCTTCCAAAGATCCCAAACAGTGGGCTAGATAAATTTATTTTTACCAAGCTTTACCTTGTTAATTGCCTCATGTATTGGCACATTAGTTAACATATTTTTGGTTACGTCCACATCACCTTCATCAGGAAGCAAACTGCTATTTTTAACAGATTTCTTGCTTTCTGAAAGCCCGATGTTCCCAATATTTTCAGTATCTCTGTCTATTATCTTGTCCTTCATTTCTTTGTTCAAAGTTTCTAAATCATCCAAAAACCTACTTGAGCCCTTTGTCCCATTGTTCTTAATCTCTGCTTCTTATTACTTTTGATAACTATACTTTTTCTCCTCAATGATTTTTCAGGCAGCTTGTTATTTGCTCTACCCCTAGTCATTACATGCATAACAAAAGGAAAAAAGTAACAACCAAATAACTAACACCTGAAGATAATATCTATAAAAAATAATGGCAAGGTATGGCCATGTATAAACTAGAGGGAGATCTAACAAACCTACACATCAATCACAAAGGTTGAATCAGCATCAGTATCACAGTCAATGCTCAAAAAAAAGCAAAGAGACAAAATTTATAAACTTTGACATCAAGTCTGAAAAATCACAGGAGAGAGACCCTCGGGAGTCCAAAAAAGAGTCAGCAACACTCCTTATTAATTCAGGGTTACGATACCTCAGGTTTTCTTTTTTCCCTCTTTCAAATGCCTTTTATAAGGTCCCGCTTCTTGATGTAATTCAGGGGTTTCTTAGGAATAAAACTGGTACAGTTCCCAATTCCACTGATCTCCATTGATCTCCACAAGTCAATAATGGCCATGTTGACTGTTCCCAAAATAGGGCATTCAAGACTTTCAAAACATTCAGATCTGTCCTAAGCTGTTTCTTAATCAAAAAATCGCCTCTGTTGTATTCAACACAGCCTTTGATGACAATAGTCATAATCTTTAGGGACACTATATGTACACAAATAAAGGAAACAAAGAAAATAAAATAACAGAATAGCAAAGGGAATATCTCAGTACCACTTTGTCTAAGGCAATTAAATGGCAATGACTGAAACAATGATTATATATGAAGACTCAACCTTAGGGCCTAAACACTTTAACACCTAAAAAAGCACTAATCTTAACTAATTTAGAAGTTTATTCCTCACAACTTCTTAATGCGTCTTAGTGCTTCTAGTGTTTATTTCAGTTATTTGTATGAGCTGACTTTAAAAACCAAACTATTTTTAATCAGACAACTAACAATCAGAAAATAATATTAGGAGAACTTGAATTAAATTAAAAAAGGCAAAAAGCGAGAGAACCATGGCTTGACCCTCTTTAACCCCATGTGAACTCCCGCTATGGCTGGTGCTCCAAAAATGCTTCAAAGACAGTAAGATCAATAAAATCGGTAATCAAAAAATAAGTTTAAGTAAACTAAATATTTACTTACTTTTTACAGTATTTCAGCCCTGCTCAGAGAAAAAGGCCTGATATCAAACCAGAGTGTTGTAAAAATCCTTCAGACCTCGGAGCACAAACTGCAGATGGTCTACTGTCAAGGTGCTGTTGCTGCTGCTGCTAGGACAAAGGTTAAATGACAATGTGGCTATAGCACAGACCTGCGCATTAAATACTAGTGGGTCATGCGCAAATCAGGACCGTCAGGATTAAACTTTAACTTCCTACTTCCTGGTTCTAAAAAACTCAAAAAAAGAACTTTAAAAACTATAAATTTTAGTTTGTTTTAAGGTTTCTTAAACCAAAAAAATACTTCTAAATATCTCTCACAGACCTTTCACAAAGCCCTTTATGTCATCTGGTGATAAAAAAATTACCTAGCAAGCAGGAGTATACAGGAGCTCAAGACACACTGAAATACAATCCCTGACCCAATTATATATCTTTGTATCTTTTGTGCTTACACACGGAGCAAAATAAGTGAGTCAAGTATTGTTTTAAGTAAGCGAGCAAGCACTAGCATACACTTTGGTATACAGTTCACTAGTAACAATCATAAAAACATCAAAGCATATAAAATTTCAAAACAATATGAATGCAACTGTCCATCTATACTTGTATCACTTGATGGTTGCAATCACTGCAATCGCTGCAACCACAGCAAAAACCACAGCAAAAACACTACCAGTCCCTCTGTTGAAAAGACAGGCCAATAGACCCCTGCGGGTTTTACTGGATCTTTTCCTCCACGGATTCGGCTAGGCTACTGCTCCAATTCCTCACTCCAATGGAGGTTGTCCAGAGGCCTTTTCTAAGTGTGAGAGACACCAACTTTTGCCATTTTATTTGAGAGATACCAAAGAAAGTCTGGTAAGGTTAGTAATGATAATCTCTAGTTAGGCAATGGTAGCATACCTGTTCTAGAAGAGTTTAAAGCATTTACCAACTCCTGCTGCAAACGTTCCTCCACAATGAGTCAGCGTGTATCCTCCCTTTGGGGTAATGACAGAGTCATTTTCCAGTATAAGCCCATTAGCAGCTATCTGCAGGATCACATTGTCTGAGTGCACCCTTCAAGCACCCAGGATATCTTTCTATCCCCATCTTTCTCACTGCAATTCGACATAGTCCTCAGAACATTATACATTACATTTAAGAATTATGTTAATATTTCAAGTGACCCCAGGAGGTAGCATTCCTATTAATTTTCTTGTGCTATTTGATTTTTACATTCATATATATATATATATATATAGATGTAGCCCCATTTGTTCTTTGCACTTTAAACATCCCTTATTGTTATATTAACTGGACAATCAAAATAGCACAAATAAAAACTCCTAATATGTCACATATCTTTAAGTCTGAAATAAGGCCATCTACTATATTCATAGGTCCTTCTTAAAGCAAATAAAAACACATAAAACAGTTACTCTGTTAAGACCACAATTCTTTGTGCAGATTTCCACAATTAAACTATCTAACGCAAATTGGAATATTGTGCAGCTCCAAGTTAATTGGTAAATTAACTGCTAAAACGTCAAAAACTGTGGCATCGTTCCCTGCATGATAAAGTCCAGCTGCAAAATGTTCAAAAACACGTATTGTTTTAAACCTTAAAAATTCCACAGTTATAGCCACATCAAGGAGTCCAAGGCCTCTCAAGAGAGAGAGTCTAATCTGTGATCCATTTTAATTTTTATTCAATAGTAAATGAATGTGCAGCTGAGCAAACTAAAATTAAATTATTTTCTTTCAGTTAGAAGTGAATTTTAAACTTGTTTCATAAAACAATAAAAAGAAAGATAGTCAAAGCAGTCCAACTCGGATCTTTTAAATTGTTATATGGCCAGTCACAAAATCAAAGGCTATCTGAGTATATGTCTATTCCACACAATGTGCCTCAGTGGCAAGCTCCCTACAGACTATACCAAAACATTAAGTAGGAAAAGGTTTGGATATGTCATGGGTACTGGGTCCATATGCAAACATAGAAACATAGAATTTGATGGCAGATAAGGATCACTTGGCCCACCCAGTCTGCCCATTTCCCTACCTAATGGATAAGCTGCAGATCCTAGTTTACTAGCAGCCTACTTTTTCCTACCCCAACCCCCTAGAATTGCCTTATGACTGTCCCATGCATGCTTGAATTCCACCACTGTTTTTGACTCCACAACCTTCTCTGGAAGGTCGTTCCATGCATCCACAACCCTCTCTCTGAAAAAATACTTCCTTACATTACCTCTGAGCCGCCCCCCTCTATCTTCAAATTGTGCCCCCTTGTTCTTGCACACCTCTTTTTCTGAATGATGCTACCCTCTTGGACTTTGTTTATTCCCTCGAGGTACTTGAAAGTTTCTATCATGTTCCCCCCTCCCTTCTTTCCTTGTGGCTATACATATTAAGCTCCTTAAGTCTCTCTTCATATGTCTTCCGTGCAGACCCTGCACCATTTTAAGTTGCCCTCCTCTGGACAGCTTCCATCCTGTCTATGTCTTTGTGGAGATTGGGTCCCCAGAACTGCACACAGTACTCCAGATGGGGTCTCACCAGCTGTCTGTACAGAGGGATAACAACTTCCTGTTTTCTACTGGTGATGCCTCTCCCTATGCATCTCAGTATCCCCCCAGTCCTCCTTACTGCCCTCTCACATTGCTTGCCCACCTTTAGGTAATCTGATATGACTACACCCAGGTCTCTTTCCATTGTTGTTGTTGTTAGTATCTCACCCCCCTTTGTGTACTCTTCCCCTGGGTTTTTGCTTCCCAGGTGCATTACCTTGAACTTCTTAGCATTGAATCTAAGCTGCCATACATTTGACCATTCCTCTAACCTTGCCAAGTCCTTTCATCCTTTCCACCCACCTTGTGCATCAATTCTGTTGCAGACCTTTGTGTCATCTGCAAAGAGACATACTTTTCCTTGGTCCTCTGCAATGTCGCTTATAAAGACATTGAAGAGGACCAGTCATACTTAACCCTACGTACCCCATGCATGCTTTCTCTTCAGAAATGACCCTCTTACTATTACCTCTGTGTCCTATTCTCCAGCCAATTTTTTTCCCAGGCTATCATCTTGGGACCCACTCCCAGGCTGGCTAACTTGTATATTAATCTTTTGTGTGGGACTGTATCAAATGCCTTGCTAAAGTCTAGGTAGGCCATGCCCACAGCCCCTCCCTGATCTACTACTTTGGTCACCCAGTCAAAGAAATCTATTAGATTCATCTGGCATAACCTTCCCGCTGTGAATCCATGCTGCCTTGGGTCCTGTGCCCATCTGGCCTCTAGGTACTCGACAATTCTTTCCTTCAGAAGTGATTCCATCATTTTCCCTATCACTGAGGTTAAACTAACAGGTCTGTAGTTTCCCGCTTCTGCCCTGCTCCCACTTTTGTGAAGTGGAATCACATCTGCCCTCCTCCAGTCCTCATCATGATTACCCCATACTCCCATGATTTGTTAAAAGAGGGTGGTCAGTGGTGTCACTAGTTCTCACCTTAGTTCTTTTAGAATTTAGGATGAATCGATCAGGCCCATTGCTTTGTCCATATTCAGTTTTAAGAGTTCTTTCTAGAACCTTTTCTTCTGTAAATGGGCTGATATCAACTTCTGTATCCAGAGTGTTTCTATTGTTTGGTTTAGGTACCTCCCCCTCTTCATTTGTAAATACTGAGCAAAAATATTTGTTTAATATCTCTGCCTTTTCACCATCACCCTCTGTCCACCCCCTCCCCTTTATTAAGCCTCACTATCCCTCCCTTGGTCTTCCTACGCTCCCTGATGTACCTATAAAAGGTTTTATCCCCCTTCTTAACTGAGCTGGCTATCTTTTCCTCGGTTTGGGCCTTTGCTGTTCTGACTGCCTTCCCAGCTTCCTTTTGCTTTAACTGATACCATTCTCTGTCCTGCTCCTTCTGTGATTCCTTGTACTTCCTGAATGCTTTGTTTTTCTCTCGAACTTCACTGCCACCTCCTTTGGAGAACCATAGTGGTTTCACATCATTTTGTTTTGTTTATTTGCTTCACTGCGCTTATTACCTCTGTGATGGCAGTTTTTATTATTCCCATTGTTCTTCCACTCCTCCTTCCTGCCCATTTGCTAGTGCATTCCTTAGGCACTCACCCATTTTGGCAAAGTCAGCCCTCCTAAAGTCCAGTACTTTTGCCTTTGTATGGCTTGACGCTACAGCTGTGTTTATTGTGAACCATACTGTTCGATGGTCACTAGTTCCCAGATAGCTACCCACTTCTACATCTGTGATCCTCTCTCCATCTCCATTTGAGAGAACCAGGTCTAAGATTCCTCCCTCTCGAGTGGGTTCCAATACTAGTTGTCTAAGGCATGCCCCCTGTAGGGCATCTACAATAACCCCGCTCTTAGAAGTAGCGGCTGCAGCTGCACTCCAGTTAACATAGAAGTTGACAGCAGATAAGGGCCGCAAGGCCCATCCATTAAACCCTAAAGTACTGACCAGATATTTGTCCCAGCTCTTTTAATTAAATTACTCCTCCCAAAATTGGGTTGCCAGATAACAGACATGAGATCAAAGATACCTTTTGGGGAGTTTACCTCTTAAACTGCCTTCACCTATTGGTAAACCAGCATCTTTATATAAATATAGAATGGAAGAACTATATGCATAAGTACATGGGAAACCTAACTCTCTTGTCCTGCTCTGGAAGTCTCTCCACTGCATTCAGTAATTCTTCCATACTCAAAAATGCTCCTCCATGCTAATTTCTCCAGTTTTTAAAAATCCATGCCTTTGGTAGCTATCTTTTGTAAATATAAATGAGCATTTAAAGCATGTATCGTGCACCTATAGCTGTTAAAATTCTTGCATTGACTCTTCTGGTTCCCAGTGTCTGGAAAATGGCATGCTGCATGAGAAAATCCAACTCTTCCTCTCAGAATTATAGAGTATAATAAGTGTCTCTGTATCCTCATCTCAAGGACACCATTCCCAAATACCTACACTTTGCAAGAAATCACACAACTGCGTTCTGAGTCGGGAAACTCGTGCGGCCATTAGTTGATAAAAAAGAAGGCAAACCACCAAAAACTTCTCCACTACACATCCAAAAGTAAAATAGCACCAGTTCCATTTACCATTCCCAGCACAGTGCTAAAGTAAAGATTTGTATCAAAAAGTTGTTGAATGCTCACTCAGTGGAACAGCAGGGAATGGAGCAGACATCTTGCTGCTCCACCCCTCCAATTGTCTCCAACAGATGACCAACTACATTTATTACTGTGACATAGCTACGCTGTGTCTCTGCAGCATACAGAAAGCCATTTAGGCTATATTACACTGTCTATTAGGTGCTCCGAGCCCTGCAATTTCTATTACTGTGACATAGCTAAATCGTTGTCTTTCTGCAGCATAGTGAAAGCCATTTAGGCTGTATTACACTGTCCCTTAGGTGCCCTGAGCCCTGTAATTTATTACTGTGACATTGCTACACTGTGTGTCTCTGCAGCATAGTGAAAGCCACTTAGGCTGTATTACACTGCTTGTTAGATGCCCCATGCTCTGCCATTTATTACTGTCTGTCTCTTCAAGTTATTGAAACAATATCCATTCCTTTTAAAGTTGTGTCTACTATGTCTCATAGTTCCAAATCTAAGTCTACTAAAAGAAAGCACAGTGCTGTTGCACATGCAACTGTTAATGATATGGACAATATTTATTTATTTAAACATTTGGTAACTAGGAAAGGCACACTGTGCCAGGGCTCATTTCCAGATGTGACCTGGGGAAGGGGGTACAGTAATGTCATATGGAAAATTGTACTAACAGCACAAATACATAAGCAGATACATAATAGTAGAACAACTACAAGAGTAATTAATAAAGCAATAAAGCAAACACATTACATATCATTATTAGTCTATGAATCATACCACTAATAAAGAATATAGTGGCAATAATAATTACAGCACCAGGACTGGCAGTAAATGTCCTCCTTAACCAAAGCAGCATGTTAGTAATGAAATGATAGTAGAGTTTCAGAAAGAACTGAGTGGAGTTACTCATAAAGGTACTGAATGTTTTGCCACATGTGCCAGGATACTTTCAGCTGCTGAAGCAGCATGCAAGGAGGCAATCTCCTCAAATATAAGCATAGATGCTGAGGCAGCGAATGTTGACAGAGATAGTGGTGATTGTGGGGACTGGGAATGGGATATCCCAGGCTATGTCCCAGATGATGATGATAGCACTTCCAGTTCTTCTGAACCCTGTGGCGATGATGTCTGTAGTTTCGATGAGGGGGTAGGAGAGGATGCTACTGTAATGCATGAGACGCAAGTGCAGAAAAAAAATCATATGCTGAACATAAGACTAAGAAGATAAGCATGAATGAGAACAATTCATCTCAACAAGGAAATGGCAGTGTAGGGGTTCACTCCATGTCTCTTGAGTGTACATGAAATAGTGCCAGGCACCGTGGTACAAAGCAAAAAAGGAAAATCTTTAGTGTGGCATTTATTTTATATTGACCATGCAGAAAACTCTCAAGCTGTATGCAGTCTGTGCAAAAAGAGCATCAGTTGTGGTGGCAAAGTAGGAAACTTTGGAACATCAGTAATGCTATGACATGCACAGGCAAAACACCCAATTGAGTGGGACAGGGCAAGGTGTAGTGTGGTTGGTATGGGCAGTAGTGGAGGTGGCAGTGGCAGTGGCAGTGACCATTGTGACAATGAACTGGAAGCAGGAACTGACATTGAATTACTTGATGTGTCCCTGCAGTCTTCCCAGACAAACACAGAGTGTTTTCTTCTGACACCATCAAGTACTGCAAAATCCCAAACTAGTACTCCACTTGAAAAAGGCATGAAAAATACATTCCCCCCAAAAATTAATAGTATCTTATGATTCTTGTCAACTAACGTTAACAGAAAGTGTTGGAGGACATCAAAATTTACCTGCAGGCATCCAACATGGCAGTTGTTAAATAGAGCCATTGCAGAGCTGTTGGCTGATTGTCAACTCCCTTTTGCTTTTATTGCCCAAAAAGGTTTCTTCAAGTTCATGAACTGGATTGAAAAAGGCTGTTCTACAGTTGTATGACTTGGTGTGTACTGAAGTCATTAAGCAATTGAAACTCTCTGAGGTGAAGCAGCACCTCTCAACCTTTCTTCATCCAAATGTGTGACACAATGTGTGACAAATGAGCAAAATGTGTGACATATCATCTAACATGGCACTGGAAGGTCAGAACACTATAGTTATCAGTGCACTAATGTTCATAATGTTTTTGTATAACTGAGCATAGTAGATTATTATGAATTTCTACTTTAAAGTCTCAGTGGGGAATGTGGAATATCACCTTCCCCATGATGGACAAAGGGTTTCTGAGAGGTAAAATGAGTGACGTACCTCATAATGTGTGATACTTGAGAGGTATGGGTTCACATAACTATTAATATATGGACCAGCAACCAAACATGACTGTTGCAGCTCATTGGGCAAGTTTTCAGTCAGAAAGTAATAATCCCCACTCTACCATAAGCAGTAGGAAGCAGAATGTATTATGTTCCATCACTTTTGAGGAAACCACACTGCTGTGAATATTTTTGGAGCTGGAAGAACAATTCCAGAAATGGCTTACTCTGCATTCCTTATCTCCGGGGTTCATAATGTCAGATAATGGTGCCAACAATCAAAGCTGTTAGAGATGGCAGCTACCAACACTTACCTTGTTTTGCACATTATTTAAATTGTTTCATCCATAGTTTCTTAAATGGAGACAGAAATGTTGAAAACCTGTTCGGTTTTTCTAGGAAAATATGTGGCCATTTCAGTCACTTAGTGAAAGCACAAAAAATCCTGGAAGGGTTGCAGAGGTCAAACAACTTACTGCTGCATGCATTAAAGCAGGAAGTTCCAACCCATTGGAATTTAACATTTTACATGTTAGGAAGGCTTCTTGAACAGAAAAATAGCTGTACATGACTATACCATGCATAATCAAATAGATAAAGTAGGCATCATATTCAGTTCCAGCAGCTGGACTCTACTTGAATCTTTGGTCAACTTTTTGGAGCCATTTGAGGTTGCCACATGTGATGTCAGTGTGGACAGTGCAACTCTGAGTCATATTCTTCAGATAAGATTTCTTCACATTTTCCTTGATGACATAAAGAAAGACTTTCAGTCAAAAGAAGACACCGCCGCTGTTATGCTGGCAGATGACCAGAGTCTTACACTGTCAACTGATCAGAGAATAAATGCCATGTTTAAGAATGACACATATGTCATTGCTAGATCCCCACTTTAAGTGGAACATTGAAGCCATCCTTCCTGCAGGGAAGACATTGACTATTGGAGAGATCTTCTGCTAATCAAAGGTGACATCACCCCACCAACACCATTAACTGATGTACAGCAGTCAGACCCTGCTGAACCATCAGAGTGTGCCTCTGGCACACACAATAGCACGTCTATCAATTCTTCACAATCACAACTGTCATCAGTGAAGGAAATGACTTCTACTGCTACTTCTCAGGCATCCTATGTTCATGGTCAGAAAGGCAAATCACTTCTGAGTTGCCTGGAACAACATGGACTAACATCCTGTAAAGAAAGTGCAGCTATTTCATCTGCTAGACTGGTAACCAACTCATGCACCACAATGATCCTCGAGCATTTTGCAGACCATACTGTGATTGGTCTTGAGGAAGATCCCTTACTCTCTTTGAGACAAAACAGAACAAGATGGCCAGATCTAGCAAATCTTGCAGTAATATACCTCAGTTGTCCACCTTCATGTCTGTATTTAGAATGTGTATTTAGTGCAGCTAGAGGAATAGTCACTGATCAAAGAACACTGTTCAGTCCATGCGTAACAGCTTGCATTTCTCAGAATGAATGCTGACAATTTCCCAGTTGTCCCAAACACTGAATTATGCTGTTCTGACCCTGAACATGAACAACCACCTGCAAACAGTGATACTGAATATCATGACTAGGCTGTGTATGAAATGAATAGAAACATCACCACTGCCACCTTGCCAGTCACATGTGCCACACTACTCTTAGTTATCTTTTGTCAGTCATTAGTTTTACATTATGTAACTTTCATTCCTACCATGGGTATAATTTTTGGAAACAGCAGCAGGCTTAATCAGAGCAGCTGCACCTCTTGTACCTCCCTCAGCAATGGCTGCCATGGGTATGATTTTTGGAAACAGCAGCAAGCTCTCTCACAGCAGCTGTACCTCTTGTACCTACCTCACCAATGCCTGCCATGGGTATAATTTTTGGAAACAGCAGAAGGTTCAAACAGAGTAGCTACACCTCTCATACCTACACTACCTCAGCAATGCCCACCTTGGGTATTTTTATTTATTTATTTAAAGCAATTGGATAAATACCTTTGAGCATAAATGTTCATTTACAAAGGTGCCACGTCAGTTAACAAAATGGTACAACAAATCAGGACATACAGTTACATATTGGGGTCAGATTACAATAGTCAAATAGGTAATAACAGAGAGGCAATCAATGAAGGCTTTGTCATCACATACAAGATAATGTATAGTAGCTCACTGTACTGAATGAGCTACACAATTAGTCAAGGGTTGATAGGAGCTAGCATAGGGATTAATGCGATTAGGCAGGATGGGGTGCAATTGCCAGCAACAGCTACATAGGCCAGGTGTGAGTGACTTCAATAGTTCTTTTTTGAACTGTCCAATTTTTGAGATCTTCTGAAGTGGCAAACCCAGAGCATTTAGCCACTGAGTGGCCCTTGTTGCAAAAGAACATTTGACCAGGCTAGTTCTGCAGAGCAGGACAGAGAGGTTACCAAGGGATGAGCTCCTGGTGGCATAGGTATTATGGGATGGGGTTAGTAGCTTTGGTATTCCAGGGAGGTGAGGCCCAGGAGTGCTTTTGTTCCCATCAGACAGGTCTGATATTTTATCCTGTTTGTAAGGGGTAACCAGTTAGTGAGGTTATAGAATGTACAGGTGTGGGAAGTTTTGGCAGCTCTGGGACATGCTTTGTTCAACATCATCTTCACCCTGTTTAGGACTGTATCAGGGGCCATGCCATAGACCAGAATGCCATAATCAGTCATAGAGGATGGAGCCAGTGACTGCTACTCTTTTTGCCTCAGACGTGGGGTTATGCCTCAACCTGTAGAGCATCCCAAATTTCCTGTTGATATGGCAAACCAGCTGGTCAATGTGGTGTATGAAGGTGAGTGACTGATCTGACATGATGCCTAGGTATTTAAATGCTACAACTTGGTCTAGGGCTTCCCCCTTGGTATTAAGGATGGGTAATGGGGGGAACTTGTTTCTTTTCTGTATGCTAGTGAAAAGCATTGTCTTTGTCTTTTTGTAGTTTAGTACTAGTTGGTTCTGTTGGAATCGTTGCTCAAGCGACATAAAATGTTGTTGTAGGTCACAGTGAGGGCCTCTTGACTTGGTCCACTAGTACTGATGACTGTCTCATCTGCATAGAGTAGTATTGATGAGGTTGGACAAGCTGTTGGGAGGGTGTTGATGAAGAGGCTGAAGAGGAGGAAACCCAGTACACAGCCATGTGGTATCCCTACATTGACGGGTCTGGAGTCTGAACAGACTCCATTGATCCTGACATGTTGGGATTGTTCAGTGAGGTAGATGCTAAACCATTGGACAGTGTCAGCAGAAAGACCAAGTGTGTGCAGTTTTGTGAATAGAAGTGCTTGGCTGACCAAGTCAATGACCTTGGTTTGGTCAATTAAAATAGAGTCCACCAGATGGCCTTTATCCAGTTATATACTTAGTTACATACTAAGAGTGTTAATTGTACTGAAGGTGTTTAACCCATATAAGTGCATCTGCAGTGTCTGGATATCCTTATGCCTTATTTAATAAAAATTTGTCAAGACTGACTTTAAAGGTTTCCACATTGTCTGTATCTAACAATAACTTAGGTAATCTGTTCCATATGATATAATTCTTTGGGTGAAAAAAGAGAGTCTGATATCTACTTTAGGGTATCTTAGAGCCAATTGAAACCTGTGGCTCCTGAGATTACGTTCTCTCGTATTGAAAGTCATTCCCAGTTGTGTCATTAATTCATTATCTCTAACAATATTAAACATCAAAAGTAGATCCCCCCTAGTTCTTCTCAACTCCAGTGAGTACAAATCCAGTACTTTCATTCTTTCCTCATAGTCTCTGTTCTGTAAACCATCCATCATCTTGGTAACCCTTTGCTGCACCCGCTCCAATGTGTTAATATCACGTCTAAGGTTGGGACTCCATAGTGGAAAGCAGTAGTCCAAATGAGGGCGCACATAGGCTCTATAGAGTGGGAGTATACATGCCCTGTTTCTGGTGACAAAAGATCTCTTCATACAACCTATTATTCTGTTCACTTTTTTTTAATATAATTGCAATGTGAGGTAAATGTAAGGCCTGCATTGATAATTACTCCAAGGTCTTTTTCTTCTTTTACCGAAACCAATTGTAAACCATTTAACATAAACAGCAAGATAACTTTGCAGTGAATATTTAAACTACATACATTTTTAACATGGACACTGCAATAGATAATATGTTCATGCTTCTTATGCTACAAAAACAGGCTATACTAAGCAACTTACAAATCACTACTGGTACAGTCATGGCTCTTAACCTTTTTCACTGAAATGAATGACACAAACACTCAAGATGAGGGACAATGAGGAACACTGATCCAGTGCAGTGCAGAATAACAAAAATGATTCAGGGCCAGCAGGGCCGAACCTATGAGGAGCACCTCAAGGCACTAAATATGTACTAACTGGAGACCAGAAGGGAGAGGGGAGATTTGATAGAGACGTTCAAGTTCCTTAGAGGAATTAACAATGTGAACTGCAGGGAACTATTTACCCTGAATACCAGTTCACAGTCACATGGACACAAGTGGAAATTAACAGGAAGTAGGTTCAGGAGGGATGTGAGTGAGTACTGCTTTATGGAAAGGGTGGTGGAACCTTGGAACAGTGTGTCGGCTGAAGTGGTGGGTGCAAAAACAGTCATGGGATTCAAGCAGGGCTGGGACTTATTGAAGGGAAAAGTGGTTACTGGGGATAACAGGACCAGGGAACAAGGCAGAGGCAGGAAACTACAGACATGTTAGTTTGACCTCAGTGGTAGGGAAAATGATGGAATCTCTTCTGAAAGAAGGAATTGTTGAGTACCTAGAGGCCAGCTGGGCACAGGACCTGAAGCAGCATGGATTCACGATGGGAAAGTCAAGATGAATCTAATAGCTTTCTTTGACTGGGTGACCAAAGTAGTAGACCAGGGAGGGGCTGTGGATATGGCCTACCTAGACTTTAGAAAGGCATTTGACACAGTGCCTCACAAAAGATTAATAAACAAGTTAGCCAGCCTGGAAGTGGGTCCCAGGGTTGTAGTCTGGGTAACAAATTGGCTGGACAATGGGATGCAGAGGGTAATAGTAAATGGAGTACACTTTGAAGAAAGAGGGGTTACTAGTGGAGTACCACAGGGTTCAGTACTGGGACCGGTCCTTTTTAATGTCTTTATAGGTGGCATTGTGGAGGGGCTGGAAGGCAAGGCAAGGCAAGTTTTATTTTTTCAGGCACTCAATCCTGGAAGGCTCTGGGTGCCATACAATAAAACACACTATCAATACAAAATAAATAAATTTCGAATAAATAACAATAATAATAACAGCATAAAAATAAATGTGGTTAGTGACAACACAGAACCCTATTAAAAAAGGTACTGAGAGGGAAAAGGAGCAGGGGCTCCCAAAGAGGACTAATATATAAGGTCTGGGAAGGCCTGGCTAAACAGGAAGGCCTTGAGGTGGGCCTTAAAAACCTCAACTGAAGGGGTCTCCAAAATAGATGGAGGGAGCAAATTCCACAGGATGGTGCCGATGACACTAAATGCTCTGTTGCCGGCAGTTTTAAGCTTCATCCTGGGAATCACCAATAGGTCCCTAGAGGAGGACCAGAGGGAGTGGACCTAGACAGCGGACGCAAGAAGGTCTGACAGATAGCCAGGGCCCAGCCCATGTAGGGCCTTAAAGGTGAGCAAGCCCACCTTAAACAGGATCCTCCACCTCATTGCCAGCCAGTGCAGATCACATAGCACCAGGGTGATGTGGCAGAATTTCAACTTCTCAGTCAGCAGCCTGGAAGCTGCATTCTGCACTAGCTGTAGCCAGCAGAGGTCACCCCCTGAGACCCTGAGGTAAAGCGCATTACAGTGATTGAGTCTGGATGCCACAAAGGTGTGCACTAAAGTGAGGAGGTCCATGGACAAAACTAGGGTCTTAACCCTGGTGATATTCCTAAGATGCTAGAAGCTGATCTGGACAATGGACGACACCTCAGAATCAAATGACAATCTACTATCAAAGATCATGCCGAGATTTCACACCCTATAGGAGACCTTCAATGGCACAGATCCCAGAGATAAACCGGTTTTAGTGCCAGAGGCCATTGTAATCCATCCTCTGTTCAAAGGAAAAGTATGCCTCTTTGCAGATGACACAAAGATCTGCAACAGTATTGATACATGGGGGGGTGGACAGGATAAGAAGGGACTTGGCAAGGTTGAAGGAATGGTCAAAAGTATGACAGCTTAGATTCAATGCAAAGAAGTGCAAAGTAATGCACCTGGGTAACAAAAACCCTAGGGAAGAGTACACAGTAGGGGGGAGGTAGTAACAACAACAGAAATAGAAAGGTACATGGGGATAGTCATATCAGATGACCCTAAGGTAGGAAAGCAATGTGAGAAGGCAGTAGGAGGTCTGGGGGGATATTGGGATGCATAGGGAGAGGCATCACCAGTAGAAAACAGGAAGTTGTTATCCCTCTGTACAAACAGTTGGTGAGAGCCCATCTGGAGTACTGCATGCAGTTCTGGCAACCCCATCTCCACAAGGACATAGAAAGGATGGAGGTAGTCCAGAGGAGAGCAACTAAAATGGTGCAGGTTCTGCACCAGAAGCCATATGGAGAGAGAGACTAAAAGATCTTAGTATGCATACTCTTGAGGAAAGGAGGGAGAGGGGACATGATAAAAACTTTGAAGTACCTCAAGGGAATCAACAAAGTCCAAGAGGGTAGCATCTTTCAGAAAGGAGATGTGCAAGAACAAGGGGGCACATTTTGAAGATTGAGGGGGGATGGCTCATGGGCAACATCAGAAAGTATTTTTTCATAGAGAGGGTGGTGTACACATAGAACAGCCTTGTGGAGGAGGTCATGGGATCAAAAACAGTGAGGGAATTCAAGAATGCATGGGACAGACATAAAGCAATTTTAGTGGGGGGGGTAGGAGGAAGTAGGCCATTGGTTAACTACGATCTGCAGCGTATCCAATAGCTAGGAAAATGGACAGACTAGGTGGGCCAAGCGGTCCTTATCTACCATCAAAGTCTATGTTTCTATGTTTCTGGAATAGAGAGATTATAAGGAGGGTTAGTACCCTGGAGGAATAGCAGGTTTCAGGGATTATGGGGAACCTGGGCAGACTCGATGGTCCTCTGTATTTTTTTTGCTGTCATTGTCTATGTTTTGATAATAAGGGACAGATCCTCAAACATTAAGATACAAGCTTAGAACACTTTGGAAACTCTTGTGTTTATCTGTACAAAGTTAATTTGTGATTTGACATCTTAGAATAGTATGAACGTCTGCTTTAAAGTCTTAATTTACAGCATGTTCTTTGTGTAGGCAGCACCTTTTTCATGAGGAATGGTTGAGGGACAGAGCAATATTGAGGGGTAAATGAGGAATGGCTCTAGTACTCAGTAACAGTTGAGAGGTATGGGTATGGTAATGAGAACAGGGATGGTTTAATTAAAGTGGCACTGTCAGCTTTTCCCCTCATTTCTGTCTCAAAATGAAGCAGTGCCCCCACAGACTCATACTAATAACGCAAGTACAATAGAATGCAACTGTCTAACATCAAAGTAACCAATTTACCTGTATTTGCGCATTTTGACTTAATGTATGTAGGGGCAGTCCGCAAGTAAATCCCCCATCCCCCGGAAGCACACTGGCACTGAGAATGCACCTCTACTATGGAGCGCCATCCCGAAGATCGATTTTTCACATCCGCATTGGACCCAGCTTTTACTCTAGAAAAGTATAGCATACTAAGCCATTCACTTTATCATTAATGCAAAACCGAATACTCCTTGAGCCTCAAAATGAATTTAAACTCTGTTGCCAAAATCCCACACATGCGTGAGAGTGAGAGCTTTTTCTCCTTTCACTCTTGCATATGCACAGGATTTCGGTGAGAGTTTAAATTCATTTTGCGGCTCAAGGAGTGCTCAGTTTTGCATTAATGATAAAGCAAATGGCTCAGTATGCCACACTCCTCTAGAGTAAAAGCTGGGTCCAATGCGGATGTAAAAAATCGATCTTTGGGATGGTGCTCCATGGTAGAGGTGCATTCTCAGTGCCAGTGTGCTTCCCGGGATGAGGGATTTATTTGTGGACCCCCCTACAGACATTAAGTCAAAAAGCACAAATATAGGTAAATTGGTTACTGTGATGTTAGACAGTGGCATTCTATTGTACTTGCTTTATTAGTATGAGCCTGTGGGGACACTGCTTCATTTTGAGATAGAAACGAGGAGAAAAGCTGACAGTGCCCCTTTAAGTAATAAGGCACAACGGGGGTTATATTAATGTCCTGTTAATCACCCCCTGTGGGTGTGATGTGGGATGAGGTGAAGCCAGGTGCCACATGCCCACGGGGTGATTAACTAGACATTAACATAACACCCTGGAGTACCTTATTGCTACTATTATAATTTCATATGCATGTTCTTGATCACTATCATGGTTTTGAATACAGTTTTTATAATTTTAGATGTTTTCACCATAAAATAGCCATTCCACTTTAGATTATTCTTTTGTTTGGATCTATGTATACATTAGTTGGTTGACAAGTAGAGTTACACGTTAGCTTCCGAGTAGTTAATCATGCCGGCCCAGTGGGTACTGATTGTATGGCATCACTACAAAAAACTGACACTCCTTTCCCTGACCGATGGTTGCCCGAGCCCGTAATCCCGAACCACAAAATCCTGACAGTGGGATTTTGCCCCCCCCAAGTTTGTTATATTAATTCTGGGGGGTGCTGGGGGCAAAGCCCCTCGAAACATCGAAAAATGCAAAATCCCACTGTCATGAATTTATGTTCAGGATTATGGGCTTGGGCAATGGTGGGTCAGGGAAAGGGGTTTCTGTTTTTCGTAGTAGATCCAATTGTACTGACTAGTGGATACTGCTCACAGGACCTGCTACTGATATTCAGGCCAGTATCAGTTATGTTGCTGCTGTTGTTTCCAGGCCATGAGTTAGGGTATAGCAGCAGTCAGACACATACAGAAAAAAAGAGAAAAGAAAAGAAAAAAATAGACTCATCAGTGCTACAACTGCTGCTGCTTAGTAGGGAAAAATGATAACAGTGACTGCTACATTTCAGTGGACAGATGCTGCAGTGTGTTGTGGGAGGGCACTGGAGAAAATCTTTACTGTACAGAACCTGTACAGAAAGAGAGGCTGGAACCATGCAGAGGTCACATTAAATGACAATGACTAATTTTCATTTTTTATTACTTGAAACAAATCATAAGTCTATTGAGTCCATCTGCAGGCAGTAACAAGTCTGGGGAATTCAGATTATGCATGTTCATAAGTCTCATTTTGTGTGACGAGGTCCTAGATGCATCCTTATTTAATATTAACCTAAAGTATGTGGAATGTGACTGATCAATCATATTTCTGGATTTTATTCACCATGATAATAATGACTAATGTAGTCCAGATAAGAGTAAGGACTGCCAAACCAAGTAAGGAAATGGCAGACTAGGTGGGCTGTATGGTTCTCATCTGCCAACAGATTCTATGTTTCTATGTTTCTAATGTGGTACAAGATGTACCATGAAATAATTGTATACTCACTCTGAGCTAGCTGGAGTTTCACTGGCAGATGTCAACATCGATGTGCATATGACATGCAAAGACCATCAAACTGTGAAGATTAACTGGTGACTAAATAACTTCCTCCTTTGCTGTTGCGTACATGCTGCCAGTTCACTGTTGAGTTCTTAGCTATCCATGTGCCTATGCATCAATTAGGAATGTACAAATTGCCACGCACTAAGTGTGGACTGAGTTTATACAGAATTGCATGTGAATGGTTAGCCAGGTGTAGCAGCCTACTACAGTGCGCTGGTGCATCCCTGTGCCATGATGCTAGTTAGTATGGAACCTGAGCAGTTGGGATGATGGATGAGGGAGATGAGTGGTGTGAATATTGATGCTGGAGTTAGACCTGGATGGGACAATTTCAGCCAGGAAGCAAACATTATCAATGTCATGATCTAGGCAAAATACATCAAGTTTTTTTGTTCATTTTTGTAGAATTGATTAAAAAGTATTTAGAAAAAAAGAAAGCCTGTTCATTTTAACTTCTTTTAGAGTGCAATATCCTTACTAGTGGTACGTTTTCAGAGTCATAGGAATACCAAGACAGACTAGAGCTGCTGCTATCCTGAGTTCCGCTTTCAGACCACTATACTGAAGAACAAGATGAGTAAATAATAAACTTACAGTACTAGGACAAGCAGTATGTACCTATAGTATATTAACGAAAAATGTCAAAGGGAAGAGAATACAAGCATGATTAAAACATTTTCTAGCGTTAAACTTCACTAATAGCTGCTCTACATAACAAATTTATGATCTATGTTCTGCAACAAACAACACTAATTATGGAAAGATCTAGCTGAAATGCAAATTTATTCGATCATAAAAAAAGAAATTAGGCAGTAAAAAATACAAGAATTAATTTACAGCCATTTAAAGTTATTTTTTCTATCCCTTGTAGCCCTTCCTGTGAATACCAATTGGAAAAGTGTTTTGCAGTCAGTGTACTGTGATGTTTGTCATAGACATTCTGTTAGCATTATAAATGCCATGTTTTTCAACAAAACAATACCAGCATATCAACCCAGAAAGTTATCTGACATGCCTCTCTGTAATCTGAGTATGCTAGTCCTGTTGTCCTATGTTAAATTCCTAAGCTTTTGCTTGCAAAGGTAATAGGAAGTTTTGCACACTGCGGTCTGTCTTGGATCTTTTTATGTGAAAACTCTAAGTGCCCTAGACATGAAAGGTTCTTGTATAAGCTGCAGAATAGGAGAAACTGCTTTGTGGATAGGTGCCTACGTTAGTTATGTAGAGGTAAGGTTAAGCATTGCTTTGCTCTGTTTGTATTTAATTCAGGTTCATTCTAGATATGAAAGAAAAGAAAAAACAAATAATGTGTTCAGTGCATATCATGTGCAGCAGTGTACACATCAATGGCAAATTTTAGAGCAAAGTCAGCTCGGTGGCACTGAGGGCTGAGGCGCTGGATGCCTTACCTCATGTCATGCTGGTGACCTGGGTTCGAGAATGGGATTTGGGTCATCGGAGAACCAGCATGGGGGGGAAGGAGCAGGACTGAGCAGTCAGAAGGCAGCTCTCCTCTTTGAAGGGTGGTCACCGTCTCCTGTAGTGCCGCTGCCACTGGGTGGAGGGGATGACACATAGTGGGTGGGTACCTTGAGACGCAGCGTACAGATGCCTCCATGTGCATGCGTGTGTGTAAGGTAGGGGGCTGGGTTATGGGAAGAAAAACACTACAAACTACATAGAGAAAAAAATGTTAGAACAAAAGGAACACTGCACAGAACTTCAAGCTTATGCGAGTGCATATTTATCAGGACATAAGGTGTAAAGGGTCCAGCACTATGGGGAATGCTACCCCTTCATCAGGGAGCTAAGTGCAAAGTGCACTGCAAACATGCATATTTAGATAATCAAGTGGTCATGTGACAGAACAGGTGTAGATCATTCTTTGTTAAACACATCAAATTTAAAAAACATTTCATGTGGTCATAGTTCTAAAACATTTTCAATGTATAGGCAAACCAAAAGTGGATATAATATACATAAAAGACATGTCCCATGCTTCATTAGAGAAACTGTCCATATAAAAGGTTGTGGGACCGAAGTGTGCATGCACCAAAATATTACAAATTTTTTAATATGTTGTAGTATAATAAGTGATCTGATGATAAGCGAGCAGAACTAAATGAAGTGCAAATCACACAGTGTTCAACAGAAAAAAACATTGTTAAAATAAAGCCTATTATTATAAATGAATGTTAAGGTAAGTTCGTAACTTAATGTTAATATATGCATAGACTAAACACATATATTTGCTAGATAGCCTGCCATAAATTAATTAACCCCACACCCAAACCAATGCATCAGTGCTTGTGCATAGTTAAAAGCAAATACATCTCATATACCAACACTCCTAAGTCTATAAAATAGTAATCACTTATTTAATGTTCAGCAAAGTTAGGATGTCACACATGATTATGACTAGATATAGACAAGACAGTTCAGCATTTACAGATCAGACTGATTAAACATCTCAGGCATGAATTTTGAGCAGTTCCAATATTGCTGTAGATACAACTATAGTTATGGATTATTCTCCATAAGAATTTCTTAATTTTATGTTGTTCAGTTTCTCCAGATCCCTCTCCCCCGCCTCTTGTTTCTTCATCATATCTGCCCTAGTTATCACTTGGATATCTTCCCCCCCTTCCAGTTCTCTTTTTCCCCCTATCTTTCTTTTTGGTATTAAGTACATGTTTTTATTTATTCAGTTGGTTATTGTTTTTGTGTATCTTTTATATATATGTTATAGCCCCCTTTGGTTTTCTTATGCACTGAAAATACTGTTATAGAACTATGAACACATTTTTTTTAATCGGATGTATTTAACAAAGAATGATCCACACCTGTGCTAACATATGACCAGTTGATGTATTTAAATATGTACATTTGTAGCATACCCTGAAGAGGTGGAGCCTTTGCATGTTATGTCCTAATAAATGTGCACCCACATAAGCTTGGTGTTTTACACAGTTTACCTTTTGTCTCAACATCATTCATTCTAGACATGCTATAGAATGCGAGTCTTTTAAAGATCAATTGCAGTGTTTTTAAAATGCTTTGACCGTATTTTATTTGCTCACCATGAGAACAACCACTCTGTATATAGTGCAGGAACAGTAATTTCCCATGTTCAGATGCTGTTTTACTGCCTGTCTTTTTTTGAAGGTTTCATAGAAAATCCCTCATACATTTTCAGACGAGCTGGCAGAATCTTGGGTGAGTCCTGATTCCATTCAATCAACAATGACATAATTTTCCTCAAGGTCCTGGCAGCGCAGTACATCATATTATGACTTTCAAAAATCAGTCTTTGCTTCCAGTTTTCTGGTGGTGGCCTGTATTAATCAAATCATTCCAGTAAAACACTCTGGCCCAGATATTCAGACTGCGCCAGGCTGTGGCACAAGCCTGGGTGCAGCGCAACTTGGCTGCGCAGTGGTGTTGACTGGGTGATATTCAACAGAGCTGTGCCATGGCACAGCATCATTGAATATCACACCCTGGCCACCCGCAGTGTGTATGGCACAGTGGCACTGCACCAGTGCAAGTGGCCAGAGTGGAGCAGGGGGATGCGCTAGCGCAAGTTCCGTTGCGCTATGTGCAACAACCTCAATATTCAAAAGTGCACATGCAAATGGGGCCATAATCTATGCAAGGCACAAATGGGGCCATTTGCATGTCGTTATGGCCCCATTTGCATGCAGGTGTGCCGATCTCTGGTGACTTGCGCCTGGTGCCCTGCCAGGCAGCAGCCGTCGGGGACTGACACCCCCTGCACAGCGTGGCAATGCGCCCCTCTGCCCGATCGCGGGCATACTGAGAGTTAAATAATGTCCCATATCCCTGGTGGTCCAGTGGACTGCTCGCAGCCCCATCACAGGCTTAAATATAAAAAGATAAAGCCCTATATCCCTGGTGGTCCAGTGGACCACTCGCAGTCCAACCGCAGGCATTTGTATAAAAAGATAAAGTCCTATATCCCTGGTGGTCCAGTGGACCGCTCGCAGCCCAATTGCAGGCTTAAGTATAAAAAAATAAAGTCCTATATCCCTGGTGGTCCAGTGGACCGCTTGCAGCCCGATCACAGATCCATTCCATATCTGGATCTGGTAGCCGGTACGGAGCTGCATTTGGCTGGCTTCCGCGCTGGTGTGACCAATGGGCGACAGCCCTACCTATGGTGCGTCAGTCGGCAGGCAGCGGGTGGCAGAGGTGGGGCTCAGTGGGCAGGTGGGGAGGGGGGTACCGCTGGATCACCAGGTATATTAGACTTAATATTTTAATACAAATGCCCATGATTGGGCTGCGAGTGGTCCACTGGACCACCAGGGATATAGGACTTTATTTTTTATACAAATGCCTGTGATCAGGCTGCGAGCAGTCCACTGGACCACCAGGGATATTGGACTTGATATTTATTATACAAATGCCCGCGATCGGGCTGCGAGTGGTCCATTGGACCACCAGGGATATAGGACGTGCTATTTTTATACTTAAGCCCGTGATCGGGCTGACAGTGGTCCACTGGACCACCAGGGAGATAGGACATTATTAATTTACACAGATGCCCACGATTGGGCATGGGGGGCGCCGCCACGGAGGTGTAGCCAGAGCTCTGGTGGCCACCCACAGGTGGCAGCTGCCATGTTGCACCCTGCAATATGGCAGCTGACCTGTGGGTGGCCAGCCGTTGTTCCTATTTTTTTTTGGCTCACCTGTGTGCAGCGCAAGTAGGGGTTGTGCATGCATGGACTCAGCACATCCCGGCTGAATATCAGGATGTGCGGAGTATGTATGGGCATGCCCCCACCTGCGTGGCATACATTACTGATGCGCTCCGGAGCATTGGAATTTGTGCCAGGCACAATCCCATTGAATATTGTGTCAAGATCAGTGGTCTGCGAGGAGAACACTGTTGCGCCATGTGCAACCCTTTGAATATCTGCCTATGAGTAAATACCTGTCAATTTCCTAAGTTGATCATCACTTGTACACAGTATCACCCTCCCCAAAAAACAACAGCAACATGCAAGACTCTTAACATGAACATTTTTGCTTCCTTTGTTCTCTTCCTGCCCTGAATGAGTCCCCAACAGCTTCCTCCTTAAAGT
Source organism: Neoceratodus forsteri (assembly GCA_016271365.2). NCBI lineage: Eukaryota > Metazoa > Chordata > Ceratodontiformes > Ceratodontidae > Neoceratodus > Neoceratodus forsteri. Next base: position 967,105,377 of record CM057449.1, read on the forward strand.
ATTGTCCCCTAAAATTACTGATTAATCTGTGAAAGTAACTATTTATCTGTAACGCGGTATCAAAATTCAATAGGCAAATATCCTCAGACAATTGAAGTAAACATGTGTGTGTGTGTGTGTGTGTGTGTGTGTGTGTACTGAGCTGCAGGACCTTGAAGAAAATGATGTCATTGTTGCCTGAATGGAATGAGCACTCACTCAAGATTCCACCAGCTGGTTTAAAAATGTGTGAGGGATTTTCTGTGAAACCATCAAATAGGAGACATTAAAATAGTATCTGTATGTGACAAATGGCAATTTCTTCATTTCATATGTAATAAATAAGGCTTGGTTGTCCTTATGTTAGGGACAAGGAGTAATGTTTATTATATGTTTGTGATATATCTGCAGTTGATCTTTAAAGATGCTGCAAAGTTTTCCTTTACCAGTTAAGATGTGGCAAAGTCACAGACCTCACCCTTCATGAAGACCTTGCACTAGTAACCCACCGCTGTGGTGTGGTGAACTTTATGAAACTATGCAGGGTGATTCACTGGCAAAGTCAGCTCTTCTTCTTCTTGAATCATGAGTATTATTATTGTATTATTAAGATTTATTTTAATTAGCAGATGACAAAACAGGATGAGGTTTGTGGTGACTGAAGCAAGGCACACTGGAGTAGGCCCCTGAAGAAGATGGAGTAACTTATAAGGACATATGATATTTAACTAAGTAAAAACAGAATACAGTAATAATGGATGAGGTTCAGAATGATGAAGCTACTGTAAGCACATTAGAATAGACCCCTAAGGAGGAGCATTATGTAATTAATTATATGTACTATTACGTATTATTAATAATCTGTTACACTAAACAATAATGAAGATGATGATTAGAGGTGGGCAAAGTCATGAAACTTTGCTTTGTGAAATCCTGGTTGTCAACTAATTAGGTATTACTACTAGGATATGCATCACTCATCATTTTTTTGGCTCTCAGCATGGAAGAGCAAGGATGTGCTTGTGTTGATGAGAGATTTTTTTCCACAGGTATTTTCTTATACTACATACTGGTGCTTGGGGGTTTTGGGAGAGGGGGTTATTGGCAAGAGGAAGTTGAAAGGTGGGGGTTGATCTCATATTTAAGAGGGCTGGGAGTGTGGTGTTGGGGAACTTGCTTTTGTGGGCAAGGGAAGGTATTCAGACCATATATTTACATTTCTGCTTTAACAAAACTTCTTTGGATATATGGGGAGGAGGAGGAGGAGGGAGGTAGGGGCCTAGCAAAGGGATGGTTGGGTGTATATTACTTTAAAACATGTGGTGTGATGGGAGGAGGAGGGTGACTATGACCGTTAACAAAAAAAATGGAGAAAATGTGGAGGAACTTGATGAGAGGTCAGGGACTTTGTGAAGCTTCATGAAATGTGAAGTTCCTTGACTTCACGCCAGCTTTGCTTATGAATTTAAAATCTGCTGAATCTTTAATGATGATGGTTGAGGTTTTGAGCAACTGATGTTAGATAAACTGAAATAGACCCCTGAGAAGGAGGAAGGAGTAATGAACTATATGTGATAATATTATTTTTTTAATATTAATTATAATAATATAATTGAGGAGCATTTTCTCCCATAGGGAGACCCAGTTGTAATTCATCATTATAACCAACTGGCTATAATGGTGAACACACACCAGGTTCCCCTTACTCTAGGCATGTGCACCTTCCTCACATACACATTACAGTCAGTGCACAGTAAATGGACTCATCTCTGAGTGAAGGTTTTCACAAACGTCTTGAAAAATATATTTGCTGTTCAGTTCCTAAGTTTCTAGTTTCAGAATAGTCATGCAAAAAGGGAAAAAAAGGTAAACAGTTATTTAAACTGTGATCCAGCCCAAATGTGCTATCAGAACCACTATTTTCTATAATTGCTAGGTAGTATTTTCAAGGCAGGAAAATGCTGCTTAGTAATTATATAAAACAAGACATGTGCTAGTGTGTAAAACTTGAATTTTACACACATCCTAGGTGTTGGATGCTTGTATGAACCCCTCAAACTTCACTCTCAGGGTTTATGTAGCATCCAACAACTTGAGTGTGTACAGTTCTCATTATACACACTACCCCATATATTATTCTATATATATTACTCAAAAATGAGAAGATAATGATGAGGGATGATGTTTGGAGTGACTGGGGCTAGGCAGACTGGCTCCTGAAGAGGAGGATGGAATATCTAATCAATAATTACATATGATATTATTTTTAAATATATTATTATATAATATTAGACTGAGTAAAGAGAGAGGACAATAATGATGGATGGCCACCAGACAGACACCACTATTAACTCCCTGGATGGTATGGTTGAAGAATTTAATAACTATTTCATCTTTGTATACACAAAACAGTTAGAACCCACTGATGCAAATGATGATAGTTCCACCAACACTAACTGGGTTACCAAATAAAATATAAGTGGGAAAATTAAGCTTGGGAACACAATTCAGCACCAGGCCCTGATGGTATAACATGTACTATGTTAAAATGATTGGGAAAGCATATAATAGAACCATTACAGGTAATATTCTCTATGTCTCTTAAGGAAGTCTCTGTGCCACTGGATTGGAAGGACTGCCATGTAATTCCAATCTCTCTGAAAGGGTCTAGCGTGGATATCTCAACTTATAGACCCATTAGCCTTACAGTAATTCGATACCTGGTAAAGTGTTGCAGGCAATTATTAAGGAGAAGCTAGAGGTACATAGGGAAAATTGTACTATTCAATATCTTCATCAGTGACATTACACAGGACCTAGAAGGCAGAATTTCACTGTTCGCTGATGACACAAAGCTCTGTAACAGAGTAGACACACCAGAGGGTGTAGACAGAATGAGAAGGGACCTGCAGAAACTTGAAGAACAGTCAGGGGTTTGGCAGTTGAAATTCAATGCAAGGAAGTGCAAGATAATGCATATGGGGCACAAAAACCCTGGCACAATATATCAGTTGGGGGGTGAGGATATAGCATGCACCAAGCAGGAAAGGGATCTTGGAGTTATCATCTCTGATGACCTCAAGGCAGGAAACAGTGTGACAAGGCAGCAGGTAAAGCAAATAGGATGCTGGGATGCATAGGCAGGGCATCACTAGCAGGAAAAGGGAGGTCATAATTCCACTATACAAGACACTAGTGAGGCCGCACCTGAGTACACTGTGCAGTTCTGGGAGACCTTACCTACGTAAGGACATAGACAGGTAGAGAAGGTTCAGAGGAGGTCAACAAAGATGGTGCATGGATTACATCACAAGTCCTATGAGGACAGGTTGAAGGCACTGAACATGTACTCCCAGGAGGAGAGGAGGGAGAGAGGGGATATGATAGAGACATACAAGTATCTTACAGGGAGGAACAGGGTGCAGGAATGCACTATTTTTAAGCAAAAAAGATGTTTCCAGGACTAGAGGGCATGGGATGAAGTTGGAGGGAGGACGATTCAGAGGAAACGTGAGGAAGAATTTCTTCACAGAACGGGTGGTGGACAAGTGGAACACCCTGCCAGAGGAAGTGGTGGGGGCTGAAACAATCACGGGATTTAAGAATACATGGGATAGACATAAAGGAATTCTGGAGGTCAGGGGTAAGGGGCAACAGACTTCCTGGAAAACATAAACTGAACTTACAAACTTAAATGGGCAGACTGGGTGGGCCATAGGCCCTTATCTGCCGACACTGTCTATGTATCTATGTATGTATAAAATACAAATATCCTTGACAGACAACAACATGGATTTCAAACCTGCCTAACAAATTGGTTAACATTCTATGAAAATGTCAGCTGGGAGTTAAATAAAAATAATCCTATAGACTCAAATAACTGTAAACTGTACCACACTTTGCCATAAATATCAAAAATGTTGGCTTAGATAACTCAACAGTAAAGTGGATTGCAACACTGCTGATGAATAGATCCCAGAGGGTTAAAATAAATGTACATCTTTCCTCAAAGGGTCAGGTAACAAGTTGGGTACGACAGGTATCCATCTCAGGGCTGATATTATTTGATATCTTTATTTCTGACATAGACCAAACCTCAAACATTTGGTGCTGTAAGTATGCAGATGATACTAAGATAGGTGGAGTCTGTACCAAAATTGAACAGATAAAACATATTCAATCAGGTCTGGACTGTATAATGAACAGGACTACAAAATGGGGGATGCACTTCAACCAGGATAAAAGTGCAGTACTGCACCTAGGAAAACATAACCCACTTCAGTAATCCAGATTTGGAAATGGTACCATTAAAACTATAGTAAGCAAAAATATCTAGGAGTAATTATAAATAATATATTCAGTCTAGAAGATCAGTGTGGAGAGGTAATTGCAAAAGCAAATAGAGTCTGGTGGAATATAAAGAAATCTGTTAAAAGGAGAGATATAGCATTTATATTGCCACTATATAGGGCTTATATCCAACCTCTTATGGGTAACAGTACTCAGTTTTTGATACCCTACAAGAAAACAGAAAAACTATCCATAGAAAAGGCGCAAGTAAAATTACCAAATCTATCAAAGGCATGAGGAATTTGACTTACAGAGCTAGACTAGGGGAAACAAAACTGCAGTCTCTATAGAATGGTCACATACTACAAGTGGGGATATACTGTTTATGTTTGATATCACCAGTGACCCTGAACTGATGACTGAACTTGATTTTGAATTTAAACAAGACAGCAAGATCACTGGAGGGCACTGCGTACAGGAAAAGACTGAAAAATGTAACAGCAGTAAAAGGAAAATTGTCTACATACAAAGAGTGGCGGGGATTTGGAACAGTCTCCCACTAAAAGTGATTATATTGTAAGTGATAAAAGAACCTGGACTTTTTATGGCTACAACAACCATAAAATACTACCACTGAAATAGTGGGGAGTAGTTCACATGAGTGGGTCCTTGGCCTTTATCTGCTCCTAAACACCATAGTATAAACTGTAGTATAGTAATGTATTGTAAAGTGAGGGTTTGCTCTGCAAAGTTTTCCATTATTTAACCAGTTGCTTCCTGTTAGATAGGTCATTTTTGAACCAGAGACAGGAGTGTTCATCAAAACCCAGGGTGCTAAGTTTAGTTAGCAGTATGCCATGGTTAACTGAGTGAAAAGCCTTTGTTTAAGCATCAAAGATGGCACCAGTTGCAAGGCCGGAGTCCATTGCCTGAAAGATAACTGAAGTTAGCTGGATCAAGGCAATGTCAGCACTATGATTAGATCTAAATCCATGCTGAGCTGCATTTCAGGATATTATGCATGTCAAGAAACATTTTGAACTGATTAAAAATAAGTCGCTCTTGTATTTTGGATCGAGGACTTACAGTGTAGGCTTCTGAAATGTTTAATTGTTGCTCTTTTGAGCTCATGATTACACGTATTTCTAAGTCTCCTATAGCTTTGTCAAGTTGCTTGCAAGGTTTGTTGATTTGTAACGCTCCCAATTTTTTTCTCTTAATTTCATGATCCGATGCAAGTCAGAGGTTAGCCATTTCGAGTAAAACCCTTTTCTCCTTCTCTGGATGAGGGTAGCATGCTTGTTGACAATGCTTAGAACATTTTTCTGGAAGAAGTCGAAAGCCTCATCAACTGTACTGAACTTGTGTATGGAGCTCCAGCATACCTCAGTAAAACTACTATGGTACGTAGCTATATTGATCTAAGACAGGTCACGAACAGATATGATTCTGGGCAAGAGACTTGGGGCATTGTTTTTCCACACACAAAAACTGGAGAAAGGTCACTCAAGGAGTTAGCAAGTATACCAGTGGCCTTGATTCTGTGTACTTTGTTTACAAGGATTCAGTCCAGGAGTGAATGGTTACCAGTTTTGTTGTTCATCCACATCAGATTCTTGATAATTTGGAGGAGCTGAGCATCAGCTGGGGTATTCAGGGCTATGCTTGAGCCACATTCAAATCAATTGAGGATAAAGTCACTAAGTAGGATAATTTCTCCCAGATTTTGTTCAGCCAAGCAAGTAGAGATTGCTGTAAGGGCTGGTTTGGCCACATGAGGAGGGTGATATATACAACCAGTAAGAACTGGTTTACTCTCACCAAGTAACAACCTAACAAAGGAAGATTCACCTGGGGTGTCTTTGGGGTTGGGGAGGGGGATCTCCTTACAGTTGAAATGGGCCCTTGCATAGATTAGCATTCGCTCACCTTCTTTTATTACTCTGTTCTTCATGAATACTATGTAATTCGGAATGGAGTTCTCTGTTTTTTACTTATGGGGGCTGTGCACCCATTTTTATGATATGTGTCTGCTGTAATAAATAAACTATTTTTTGAGATAACAAACAAGACACATTTGTAATTTTACTCCAAGAGGCATTGACCGAGGTCTCTCTCTCTCTCTCTCTCCCATATTGATTTGGACTTGTTCCAGACTCCATGCACTACTTACTTTTGGAAGTGACCCTGATTTTCTTGTGCTAAAGCTATATTATAGTTCAGAGGGACTGGACCAGGGTTAGGTTCCATATCACCTGCTGAGAGCAGTAGGAGTAGCAACAATAATTTACTGTTCAGTACATAGATGGGGAAGGACTTACTAGATACTTTTCTAGCATAGTATTTAAGCTTGTAGCATAGCCTTTTGCAGGATAGAGAATAAATCTCCAATATCTGAGGATTACCCCAAGAAGCATAAGGCACATCAGCAGGCGCCATTGTTAAGCCATGGCTAATCTTGTGTCTTAGAGTAAGAGTGGCTATGGCTAGATAGTCCATAATAGCAAAAAGAAATATGTATAATGTGGCTAGAAATATACCCTTGAGAGCCATGGTTGATGCACTAGAATAAAAGTGGTTGCTAAATTAAAAAGATTAAGGTGGACAGTAATACATTTTTTACAGTTCTGAGTTAGAGATTTTAAAATAATTTTGTAAGTGCTGGCCCCACAGAATTAGGTATATCAAGTTCACTCAATAAAACAAAACATTCAGGTTATAGGGTCTATCGGTTGAGTTCAGTATTCCTACTGTCTGCACCAGATTAGAGACTAACCATGCATAGGCTCACAGGCATACATGCAATTTAGACTGTATACATCTAGGTTTGAAAATAAATGCAGGTAAGACACCTTAAAATAGCCTACAGCTAACAGTGTAAAAGGAGCTCCAGCAGGCAGCAGCAATAGGAGCAACAGTAATAAGACTCACACAGTAGAAGAATGAGAAAAAGTACATTTGGGGAACAGAACAGCTCTATATAGAATTAAGTAGCATAAGCTTAAAAACACTATTTATACAAATGTGAGATTGTTTTGATGAAGATAAACTCATGTATCTCACTAGATGCAGGTAAACATTAATCTGTACCTAAGGAATGTCACAATGAAAATGCAGTGATCCTTACACAGGCAAAACACACAAAACCTCAACATGCTCCTGGGACTACTTCCTTTCAAACTGCTGCATTCCAAACATTCTCCATTTCAACTAATAGTGCAGAGCTGTTGGGATGCATGCTGCTCACATACAGTTGCTTTCCTATAAAGTCAAGAAATTAAACTTGTAACAGCATCATCATTTACTGTAGTGGATGAAGAGTAAAGAAACTCAATATAAAAAGCCCACCCAATCATTAAAAAAAGAGCTTGTCATAAATGTACCTTCTTTCTTCTCCGTGCTGTCACGATTATGCACTGCTTCATCCACATCATTTCCACCTTTATCAGTACTTTGTGAATGTCTATCAGAGAATACAAAATAGAAAAAAGGTAAAAAAAAATCATGCCAGTGACAATCGCAGTATTAGCACATTTGTAATTCATGTAGCCCAGTGATCAAAGCAAACTGTCCAAAAGAAACAAACAAACAAACAAACAAACAAAAAAACTAGCAATCACTTGCCTGTCATCCCACCACCCTGCCTCTGGTTAGATGACCCCACAAAGTGCCAGGCAGTTATTTCTCAATAAATTAGTAGTTATAAAAAATCTCTTCACACAGGCTCCTCTAAAGTATCAAAAATTATTCAGTCTAAACACTTTTTTTCAAAGTCATGCTAAAAAGCAGCAACGTGCACACATTAAACTGGCAAAGTACTCACTGACTAGACACACATTAATTAAAGTAAAAATAAGTAACCAACTGGAAAAAATGGGAAAACACATTAATATGATAAAAGTAAATACAAAGGTGATTTTGTAAAAAGCACGTCATTCAGCATTAGGCAATGTACAAGGCATCACCGTGCAGTAATCATTTTCACAACTGCACTCCCACCCCCCCATGGTAAACACATTAAATGGTTTTAGTGACCAGTCAGTGATCAGTAACATAAAAAGATAATATTCACATAACAAAAGTCCATAAATGGCATATTTTGAATGTAATAAAAAAACTGCAACTGCACTATTACCAATATTAAGCTACAGCATCATACCGAGATATGGGCACCAAAAATAATAGCTGTCATAACTTTTTTTCCAACTCTAAAGGCATCAAAATGAACACACGGTTTAGAAGGTAGGGAAAAACATCACAAAATAGATGTGAAAATCCAAATACATATATTTTTTGCAACACAGTTTCTATCAATAGCAGCATTCAGACAGAGGTGTCCAAACTCATTCGCCAACACTGCAAGAGACACACAGATGCCAGCAAAGTAAGCTGTTATTTGCAATCAGAAAAGTACCATATTTTGATGTTTGCCAATTTCCATCCCCCCTTCCTCCTTCAAGCAAACCCCAGAAAACAAAAACTCAGGGAGCTGCACAATATAAATAAGTAGCAGTGCTATTGTATTCAGCATTCTTAAGTACTTTTACCCCCCCCCAAAATGTGTAAGATAATAAATTAACAGGCATGTATTTTTTTTGCTTCCCCCATACTGCATGTCATTCTGTGCTTGCTTATGCATGATACAATTGTTCCGTGAAACAGCCGTTTCTTGTCTGTGTGGTCATTTTCCCACTCAGCTTTTTTTTTTTATTTGTTTAACCAGGTATAGCACACTAAGCTGAAAGCTTTTTTGCAGGAGCGACCTGGGAGCACAAGGAGGTTAAGTGACTTGTTCAGGGTCACACAGTATGCAAGTGGAAGCTGTGGGATTCAAACCCAGGTCTGGTCTGCTGGATGTCACCAGATTTGCAGCTCAGAGCCTTAGACCACTGCGCTATACTGCCTTCAGCTTTTATCAGACAACACGTAATTAATAGCAAATCCTACTTATAAAAAAAATAACATTCAAAATAAAGGAACAGCTGTCATTAATGAGAACATTTTCCATTAAAAATGTCACTGCTTGTTGATAGTTTCACAGTTGACTTTGAAGATCAGCTGACACCATTTGAAGCAGGCGTTGAGCCTCTAACTGACCCAGACAGGAATGATGTTTTGACAGGTGAGAGTGGTGTTTCACAGCCAGTAGTACAACAGCCAGTTGTCATAATGGAAGATGTCAACAGGGTGACAGAAGAAAGAAAAGTTTTAACAGAAATTCTGTGTGAGAATGATCCAGAAACAGAGGAAATCACAAGTGTAGAAGTTTTATCCAGCTTCCTAAATATGCAGTTAGGGTCTTTAAATGAAGAGATTAGTAATGTCATAGAAAATAATAAAAATAAAAACACGAAAAGAAAAACAACTTTTGATGTAAGTACCATAAAGACATATGTAGGAACAGAATTTAAGGATAACTGGGACTTACAAGATATTCCACCCAAAGATCTTAACAAAATGTTATGTATGTTTTTCATGCCTGCAGAGAAAAAAAAAGGGTGGGCATTATGAGCCACTTACATTACGTAGCATATTCCAGTCAGTTGAGAGGTATCTTAAGAGCAAGTAATACTGCAGTTCATTATCTTTTTCTCCAGAGTTTGAAGAGACCAGGAATGTATTAGTGGCTAAGCAAAAAAATGTAAAAAGTCTGGGAAAGGGAGCTAAAACCAATGCAGCAGAGGAAGTAAGTGACAAGATAATTGAAGAACATTTTGAAAAGCAGCACCTATGTTCACATTCTACGTATTCACTGTTAAATATAGTATGGTTGTACTGCAGCCTCTATTTCAGAATATGCAGAAACACAGAGATGCATGATATGAAATGGGGTGATGTCCAGCTTAGAACAGATGAAAATGGTTGTAGATATGTTGATATATTGAATACTCAACAGAAAGGCAGACCAAGACTCGAACTGGCACAAATCTTAAAGAAGTACACAAAAGAAAGCCAAGGGCCTATGAAACACCAAGTGTTCCAGCAAGATGCCTAGTACTGATGTACCTAAGTTACAAGGCACAAAGGCCAGATGTAGCACAACATGCTGACAGTCCATTTTTCCTTGGACTAAACCAGAATTGCACCCCTAACAACACATCCATAAAGTGGTACAAGAACCAACCGACTGGTATCAATAAATTATCAAAAATAATGAAAATAATGATATCAGGAACCGGCATAGCTACAGAAAAAAAAACTCACTAACCCCAGTGTTAGAAAGAATCTTGTGCAGAAACTAAGTGAGGAAGGTGTTAGAGCAATCGAGCAATCGAAATAATTCAGGTCACAGGACACAAAAAGGTTCAAAGCCTAAGTGACTGTGCAAAACTGAACGAGGGTCAGCACAAGAAAATTAGTAGTATTCTAAGTGGAGTTCAAGAATCTCGGTCCAGTGCAAATGAATCAATATTCCATAAAGCTGAGTTCTCCAAAAAGGGGTAATTTCCCACCACATCACAATAAATTTCAGTGGAGGTAATTATGTCCTGTCCAGCATGTCATCACATTCAAAAGTATAACAGTGTAATACAATAAATGTCTATTTTTGGTTCCAGTTTTTTTGTCCCTACACAGGCAAGATGGAAACAGAAAAGGTGAAAAAAAAGGGCCTGTGTTATATATGATGACAGTGAAAGTGACTGAGGTAAGATGGTCACTGATTGTGTATAATTTTTATTTTGACAGTCTATTTATAAATGAACAATGTAAGTCCCATAAAAAACAGTTGAGTGTATCAAGAAGTGACTAAAGATAAAAAGATTGCTTTTTAAGTAAATAAAAATTCATTCCACAAACAAATTGAGAAGGATAACAATATTAACCAGTGTTGTCCAAATAGTGACACCAGCCTCCATCAGGGTTCCATAACCTGTCACAGGTTAGTTTTTTAGAAATTCTGGTGTAATAAAGTGCCTAGTAAATAAATTTTTTGCAGCAATGTTACTTAAAGTAGTGAGTCCAACTGTGCAGATCAAGAGAGGTAAGTCCAGATGTACATATAGAGGTGATCCCAGATAGACAGAAACAGTTGAAGTAAACAATGTAAGGCCTGGCCAAATCATATCTACAACATTCACCTAATTTGTTATATAAGGATGTCATAATAATGGAAATACATGTAATGAAGCACCAAATGCAGGCACCAAAAATCAAGGGTTTGTTAAAAGGTTTGTATTGAAGTACTGTGCCTAGCAATGGAACACTAAAAATCTAAAAAGGTATGTACCCTTTGTCATTTGATACTTAGCTTAATGTGTGTCTATATATCTTTAATTTAACAGGACAGTGGCCATAACAAGATGTGCATCACAGGAGAGAAAAGCTAGCTTTGAAGATGCCACCTGGAAAAAAACAAATTATCAGACTGTACATACACACTTTCATCTGTGCAGGAAATGTCAAGACTTAATTGGTTAACTAATACAACAATTGTGAAAATGTAATTTTTTTTGTATTCATTATTCTTATTGTAACAAAACATAGATAAGGACACTAATACAGTGTTCATTAAAGAAAAGTTATCTAAAGATAAAAAAGGCTAAAAAGGTTAGTGTAATGCATAACAAGTTTGTTTGTTGATAGCAAAAAGTGTAATATAACATAACATAAGAATGAGAGCAAGACAGAGACTAAAAATGTTTTAATCAACCTGTAATTATCCTTATAATAAATTCATGAATGGCTGTGTACCATTTTTTAGTAGTATTCAAAAATAAATTCAGTACTAATCAAACTGATTAAATATACCATCATGAAATATGTTGTGATGTTGTCATACTGATTTGGCATGGTTGTGCTAGCATTGTCATAGTGTGAAAACACAACAGTAAAATAAACATAAGTTTTTCAAATGCAGACCTTATCAGAGCCTCATTTCTTCATAACATTGCAATGTCCATAAACTTTTAAACAAATAACTTTCTTGGTTGTGGTGACAAGTTGACAATAAGCTCTGACTAGTTAAAAGGTTTTGGTGCTCCCCCAACTCCACTGAAGAAAAATAGTGACTTATTTAGTTTGTGCATAGTTTCTATGTTGTTTATTGAGGGTGTGACTATGGAGTGGTTGTTAGAAGTGAATGTTTAACTATGCACTATAAAATACTTAACATACACCCAATGCCACAAACTAAGGTAAAACATTCTTTAGTGCTAAATCAGCATTGCAAATATTTTTAATTTAGAACAAGGGCTCAAAGATCAAACAGAGAGTGACAGGGTGAGCTAGAATTCTGTGCACTATCCATACTAGCATAGGTCAGGATTTACAAACATTTTTATTTTTACACAAATCGGCTCCATGACAACAAAAAAAAGATTTACAGTGCTGTGTGTACTAATGAGATAGGTCAGCGGTTGGTACTATGTGCATCTGTGTTTGAGGAGTAGGCACAGACTGCAGGGCTACACTGAGTGTTTTATTTTACAATTGGTAAGCCATCTGTTGCCAAAGTGTGTAGCCTTTCTAAATTATCTTATTGTGCAGCTGCTTTTGGTCCCCTGTCTGTCTGGTGTTCTTTATTTCACTTTTCCCAGGAGGATATCCCCATGCAGATGTGCATGTGATGGAGCTGGATCAGTGAGACAAGCCATTCGGGTGGCTGATTGAGAATGCTGTTGGAAAAAAAATTACAGTGGGACCTAGTCTGGAGAAAATTTGTCTGCTCTGTACGGGCTTCTTCTGATTAAACAGCCTACATTTGACCTAGGAATCCAGGAACAGTAGAGTGTTAAAGAAATTTTAAAGGGAAGTGGTATTGAAAACATACATATGTGTTGCAGTTATTGTTTTTGTGGTCTGCGACTTATAAATTTGATTATTAAATGTACAAGAAACTGTTGCAATTAGAGTTTGTAACTGGGGCAGCTGGAGCTGCTGGATTATCATTTTACTGATTAATGTGTTTATTTACTGAGTTAAGTGTTGACAATTCTGTGCAGCACTGTGTAGTCTTTTGTGATAGCTTTTTTAGTCTAAGTGTATTTTAGTTTGGTTATTTGGTTTGGTCATTTAAAAAAAAAGTTCTTTTTCTTTTATTCTCTTTGAATTTTGTGCCAAAATTACTGTACAACTTCAAACACCTGTTAATTTGTTAACCTGTGATTTAAGGTACTGCTCATTACACTTGCTGATGTCAGATGCCAACTGTGAGTCGGTGAAGGGAGGCGAGGGTGCAAGCGGGTGTTCAGAGCAGGCCGCTGTTTATGGCAGTATTTTAAATCATTTTTCCTTTATCAGGCTTTTGCACTACTTTGTACTTTTATAGCTTTGCTCGTCTGCTATGCTTTATTGACTATTTAAAAAAAACAAACTGTGAGTTGGTCCGGTACAGCATTATTTTGACATTTATTCGGCACTAATTTATCAAGTTGGCAGTTTTTCTGTTTTCTTTTTAGTTTTGGCTCTAGTATCTACCATTAAATTGCTTAAATTGCTTTGCATAATCCTCCTCCTTGAAGGACAGAGAGCTCTTGGGCTTTCTTCTGCAATATCTAAAGTAAGTGTGTTTGGTATTATAAAATTTTATTTGTTTAAAGTTATTTTGTTTTGTATAGCAAGTGCTCTAAGGTGGTGAAACATCTGGTCTATTTGGTTTTATTAGCCAGGTATTTTTTACTGAGTAGTGTTAGGGTCTGATAAGGGTTTGCTGTATGCTTTATTTACTCTCTTTTTAAACATTTTATATTATACCTAGTGTCTTTTGTTTTTCCCTAGTGCTTATATGACCTAGAGGTAATTATCTTTTGATGCCCTGACTATCCTGTGTGTTCTGATTGTTTCTGATTGCTCCTCCTCCTCGTGGCTCTACAAAACGTTTTTCTTCTCTCCATGCTCCAAGCCCAGGAATGGACAACACATATTGATCCACTGTGAAGGAACTGGATGCTGTAAGAGGTTCATAGTATTCCATCAGAAAGATCTTGGTTTTTGTTTCTAAAGATCTCCTTGAACAAACTAATGAATACAAGACTGACAAGTACTGGTTTTGGCTTTGCTTTTTTTTCCCTGAAAATAACAAACTATTACACCTTCACTGAACTAAAGTAAATTATTGTGCAACTTACTGTTCTATTAATGCTGTTGTTATTACAGATCCAGTTTAGGAGGAAGTAAAATATATAGTAGGTTTGGACTTTTGATGCACTTTTAGGGTTATTTTTCATTTTTAAAGTGCTTTTTATAAGTTTGTTTGTTTTGTTTGTTTGCCTGTTTGCCTGTTTGGGCTGTCTGGATTGTTTAAGCTCTACGTTTTAAAGGTGCTGAGGTGCCAGGGTGGCAAAAATGGTGTTTACTAAGAGGCAATGCACTTTAGTTAATGACAACCCTGATCAAACTACCATGGGCACTATAGACTTCATTGAATCAATCCCAAACACTACTTGTGCTCCAGTTATAGATACAACTGATAGTATTGGTGCTTCTGGGGGGGGTCGTACCCTAAGGATAGTGTAATAACTGGTGCAAAGCCCAAGGATCAGAGAGGAAGTAATAAACATTCTGTAAACCAGCCAATTAAGAAATCTGTTACATCATCCTTAAAGGTAAAAATGAAGGGAACTAGGAATGTTCCCATCAAATTTAGACAGCAGACTTTGAGTGAAATACTCTTCAGAGATACAGCTAAACTGATCAAAGAGGGCAATCATATTTTATCTTTGCCCCCTTTGAACCTTACTTTTACTCCCACTCCCACTCAGTCCCTAAAATCTTGTATGCTCAGTTCTCCAACATCTTCTTTTGTTGTTACTAACAAAATAAACATAAGTTCTAACACCTTATTTCCAGTTATGAAACACCCAATTGGCACTTATGACAATTATAATGGGTACATTCATACTGAGCAGCAGGATATGGGTCAAGCTGTGGTATCCTCTGTTTCTGGGGAAGATGGTGTAGGAAGTTCTCCAGAGTCTGGGATGCAGAATGTGCAAAATATATTGTATTCAGGATTATGTGTCAATAATGGGATAGCTCATTCTGGAACTAATAAGGTCAGAAGGGTCAGTGTGGTGGCTAACTCTAGTCAGGAAACATTTCAAACTGGCAAAGCAATTCTGAACTAGGCATTAGATAAATTGGAAGTTACTATTCAGGGGCTTAAACATCTGGATGCAATACAAAACACAAATTCTTCTGTTACTGACCCTATTTGCTCTCCTGTTGTAGATGGGCTTCAAAACACATAAACTAAGAGTTTTCTGGATAATGATAGTATAATTAGTCATTTACATGATTTTGAGTTACCCAGTTTATAGTCAAATAGAAATGCAAATGGCTCAGAACTGGTTTACAATCCTTCAATTCTGAGTGAAGATATAATTAAGGTACTTAAAAATCAGTACGCTGCTAATCTTTTGTCTGCGAGCAACTGATAACAAATAGAGCTGAAATTGAATCACTGAAGGAACTTAAATCTGTGAATGGTGCAAGGATGAATGATGTTATTAGAATTTTTAAAGAAATGCAAACCCCAAGAGAGTCCTCTTCTATTCCTTAGGATTGTGGGGCTGATATTGATGATGCTCCCGAGGTTAATAGCCTAGTAGCTATTAGACCAGATTTTTCATCACTTATCTTCCATGATGATATATTAGCAGATCAAAGGAAAATAATTGGGATGGATAACCATGCTGATGAATCTGACTAAACTGGTGTCTTAGAGAGAATACCGAAACCTGATCATTTGGCTGGAAAGACAAGTATGAGTCACCAAAGGGTAAACACAAGAGTAACAATTGTACAGGTAGTAAAAAGAAGGTTGTAGGTCAAAAGTAAAATGCACAGAATATTGTAAAGTACAGGGAAAAAATAAAAAAGGGAGCAGAAAAAATTACAAATCTACAAGTGTCAAAGGAAAAAAACGAATGAGGCTATAAGTAAGTTCTCTATGACTAAGACAAGAGCCCATTCTACTAATTTATTACAAAATCATGAAAGTCTGTGCAAAATTGACCAGATCCATCAGTCAGTCCCCATATCACTGAATACACCACGGTTTAGAAATGTTGGGCTTAGAATGGTGAATGAAGATGCCTTACAGGATTTGGTTTATAAATTACTCAACAACTTATTGAAGCTTGATATTGCCCTCAGTGGTCTTTCCACAGTTAGAAGAAATGTGGAAGCTGATGGGAATTTTTCCACTAACAGTATGGATGTATATTTGGTTTCTGAAAGATTGACACACTATGTCTGGAGAAATCTCCTGGGCATTCAAAGGCTCAACTTTAAAGCAGTGTTATTTGATAAAGACTTTAAGGTGATTAAGTCAATTAACCAGTAAAGGGGATCCCTGAGACGTAATAATGGGACAGATACTGACGCTGTCACTTATGATTTTGCACCATTTACCATGAGTCTTTTTGGGCATAGGAAACTGTATAAGGAAACCAATGATAAATTGGCAAGTGTGTTATGTAATCTGTTTGCAAATTCTTTAAACATTAGATTAGGCCATAAGGGTGTGTTAAGAGTATTTAGGCATCCAACCTTGTCAAACAAAGGGCAAATTGATATAATTTTTAAGAATTCTATGATTGCAAGTAGGGTTTGGAAGGTGGCACCAGTGCTAGATGCACTTGGTTTGCATTTGGTTGACCTTACTATAGGAGCCAGAACTCCATCTTTTTCTTCCTGTCTCAGTTTTGCTTCTGTAGGAAATTTACCTTTTTATGACTTACAAAGTGCTTATACAGTCACAATTTCAAATAGATTCATGGCTATAACAGGCTATGAGGATTGACTTCCTGGCCCGAGAGTGGAGATTAACCCTCTTAACTCGGGGGCTCGGGAGGATGAGTCTGAGGTGAATAACAGTGGGAGGTCCTCTCTGGGAAATCTGTCTTTCATTTCCTTGGAAGGGTGTGCCCTTTTTCTAATTTCATGGAATACAGTGGGTCTTAGGTCAAAGTTCCAAGATGGGGACTTAATGGATTACATCCGCTCCTTTTATATAATTTGCTTGCAAGAATCCTGGCATAAGCAAGTGGATGATTTAAATATTACTGGCTACACATTGATTCACTCTCCTGGCTTTAAGTCCACAAAGATGGGCCATTTATCTGGTGGTATTCTTACATATATTAGGGTGGTTTTTTTCAAGTGGGTTAAACTATTGATACTGGATCATAATTTTATCTGGATCATTTTATCCATCAATAGAACTTTACTTCTTCTGTTTAACTGTTATATCTCCCCTGGCAAGGATAGAAAACATTTAAATGATATATGGGGTAGATTGTTTGACTCAGTAGGAACATATCAATTAGAATATCCCAATGCTTTTCTATTAATGATAGGAGATTCTAACACTAGAATTGGTAATTTTGATGGATTAAGTGATAATTCAATTTGGGGTTACATGTTTCCAGACACTCTTAGAGTAAAGAGATTTTCATCTGATTTAAAACACAACTATAGTGGATGTAAACTAATAACATTTATGAAGGATAACTTGGTATATCCTTTGAATGGTAAAACACAGGAGGATCATTTGGGTTCACCGTCTTTCTTGACAACAACTGTTTTTTCAGTAATTGATTTGGCCCTTTGGCAGGGTTTGGGAGGACTTGGTAGTAGTAAATAGAGTGGAAAGTGACCATTTTCCCATTACATTGCAAAATTTGATATTCCAGGAAAATTGAATGGTTTTAGGACCTGTAACTTTGATCACCTCTTTTTTTGATAATTGGGATAATTCTATTACAGATCCCTTACAGATTTATAAAAAATTGAAATCTCTTTTTAATATTCTTGAGCCTAATTTATATAAAACTATAATCAAGTCCAGTTCTCAAGTGACCCTAGGATGGTTAAGTTTAGAGTATAAAATACATAAAAGGCAGTTGCATAAAATATCTACAAAAGCTATGGCAAGTGCAGATCAGACTAGTGCTACCAAACTCAAATTAGAAAAAAAAATTACAGAAATTTAGTGAAGCAAAAAAATAAATCATTTAATGAACAACAATGGGGTAGGATGCATGCCGCTGTTTTGGATAATGATATTAAATCCTTTTGGTCCCTAGTTGCTAAGGGTTGTAAGGGGTGGTCTAATGTTTTAGACCATCATATTGAACCAAATAGATGGCTGGAGTTCTATGGTAATGTGTTAGTAGATCTAGATGTGGCTTCTTCATGGGATCCTGTAGATATGAATACTATTAAAAATCAATTTATTCCATTCTCAAAATTAGAGGTGTTCAATGCAATTCAGAATATTAAACCTAATAAGACTTTGGGCCCCAATAGGATACCCAGGGAAGTCTTACTGTCCTTACTCGAAGTCTGAACAAATTACTTACACTCTTTTTTTAATTAATGTGTCTGTAATAATTATATTCCTGAGTCATGGGCAGGTGCTATCAGTTTTCCAATTTATAAAAAGGGCCCAAAAGGATGGCCCTGTGATGTATTGGCCCATAAGTTTACTGGATATAGTGGTCAAAATTTTTGCCCAGTTATTACTGGTTAGACTTAGGGACGAGATAGAATTATTAGGGGGGCTTGCTCCAGCTCAGGCTGGATTTTGGTAAGGCTATTCTACACTCGATAATTGTTTTATACTTTCACATTTGATTGAAAAGTATGTAACTATAAGAAAAGAAAAAATATATGTAGTCTTTGCCGATTACAGCTCAGCATTTGATACAATAAATAGATCAACATTATGGGAAATAATGCTAACTTGTGGCATTTCCCCTGTACTGGTTAACAGTATTAGAAACCTTTACTCTAACACGTGGGCTCAGATTCTTTCTGGAAGTGTACTATCAGGCAGAATTAACACAAACAAAGGGGTCAGACAGGGATGCATTCTAGCACCCACACTTTTTTCTATTTATTTGGATGACTTATTAATTCAATTGCAGTCACTACAATCGGATTCTCCAAAAATTGGTACTAATATCTGTTCTGCACTTGCTTATGCTGAAGATCTTGTGTTGTGCTGTCTTTCAGTTTCAGATCTCAAGAAGAAATTGGATCTTTTATCAATTGTATCGGAATCTTTATAATTGCAAATTAATCTTAGTAAAACAAAAGTAATGGTATTTGGTGCTAGAAATAACAGGTATAGGTGGAAACTGATGGAAGACTACCTGGAAACAATTTTGTCATATATATATTTGGGTATATTATATTCTAGTAACAGTTCCTGGTGTGGTCATTATGATCATATACTTTCCAAAACTGATAAAATAGTAGGGGCTTTGACAAAATTTAACCATGCCTACGGTGGATACTCTCTTAGACCTCTTTTATCCACCCTACAGGCAAAGTTCAATGCTCAATCTCTGTATGGGGTAGAAATTTGGGGATTAAAACCTCTTGATCAATTAGAAATTCCAGCTAACAAACTTCTGAGTAAAGTCACTGGCAGTCATAGATCCATTCCAGCCTATTTTTTTAAGGGCCGAATTGGGTATTCCCAAATTACAGGCACTGGCCAATTCTAGACTTATCAACTTTTGGATCAGGCTATTAAGATTGCTTAAGGAAATATGGGCCAAGTTATGTATAATGGAGAAAGAGCTCTGGGCTTTACACCAACATAGGCAGGCAGTCAGTCTGGCTTTCCTACCTGTACAAATGTATTGATAAATATTTACTGTCTTTGTTGTTGAAGTATAGACATCAGCGTGTGAGTATCAGTGAGAGTTATAAAACTTTTGTTAAAAATGAAACGATACAATTCCACAAAGAATTGGATCTGGCACATATTGCTGCCTCAAAATAAGCGAATTGGTACACCCATAGTATTGATAATCATGCATATAGATTCTATCTTGATGTTTTAGAAAATCCAGACATTCGTAAAACATATAGAAGATTCAAGCTTGAATTGTTTGAATCTAATGTTAAAATTGCGTTATACAAGAAATCTAGTAATCCTGAGGATACTCTTTGTGGTTGTGCTTAAGGAGAAAGGGAGGATTTGGCCCACTTTTTTTGTGATGCCCATGGTATTCTAAAATTAGGCACAAGTGGCTACATCCACTGATCTCTGGAATAGCGACAACTAGTGACACAGAGCTTAAGGTGTTCCTTTCCTCAGAGGATCAAACTATTATACTTTCTGTGGGGAAATTTGTATTCCTTACTAGGAAAATGAGGAAAAAGAAAGTGAGCAATCATTAAAGCTCATTCTCATTGGTCGAGTGGTACTTGGCCCTCTCACTGTTGCTCACCCTGGATTCATTCACTTGACTTCTTGCTGCTATTTTGATAGATTGCATAATCTTGAAGATATTTGCACTTTTTGAAATTAAGCTTTGTATTAAGTATGTCTTATTGTAAATTTCATTTGTCATGTGTCTTTGTATGTATGATTTTTTTTTATATTTTGTATTTTGTGATAATCATTTTTAAAGACTGTACAAATAAAACCAAACACACACACTACTAATGAGATATTTCTCTTACGCTCTTTTTTCAGTGTCACGTTACTGAATGCAAGATTTCCATTTTATAACACAATCAGATTGCAGGCCCTTAATTGTAGTGAAAGAGAAAGAAATACATCAGAATCAGCAGCCCGGCTAACCAGCCTTACAACAATTTATTTTTAAAAATGGAACAGAGAAATAGGAAATAGTAAGCAGTCTTAAGCAATAACTGTACCACTTCGTGGTTGCAATAAGCTATGAACCATGTTGCCCCTGAAATCATTTGCCATGACAGTGCATATCACCAAGGAAACCGAACCCCATAATGCAACACTTCTTGTTGCCATAGCTACCTCACCCTGGTAACTGACTCCTTATTATTAATAGGCTCTCTGTGTAAACAAATCCGGAAATGGAAAAAGTATGCATTTGTCAAAAATGTGCACTTGTCAGGATTGCATTTAAATGAAATCCACTGTATCAGTTAGTTAGTAACTTTATTTTTTGACAGGATAGACCTTTAGGTCTGAAGGGATCTATCTACAAAGTTGTCCTGTATACACAAAGCACAAACAGTTAACAATACAAATCATACATACATTAACAAACAGCTGTTATCAAAATACAATAAATAGTACAAACATGCAAGATTAAATCAGGAACAAACATATTCTTGTTGGTAAAAAATGTCAGTAACTGACTTAAAAGCAGATAGTCTATGTTGGTTCCTGATTGGTGAAGGTATTTGATTCCACAAAACTGCAAATGAATATTGGAAGGTCATTTGCCCAAACCTTGTTCATATTTTGTGAATTTTTAAGCCTCAATGGGCTACATCTCTTAGCATATATCGTTGTCCTTCATTTTCTGGTGGGATGGTTAGGTTACCCCTTATAAGGCCCTCCTTAAGTTTAAATATTAATGTGGCATGTTGCTTTTTTAGGTGAATAGCCAGACTGTCCCACTCTATTTTTTCATACATTGTGAAATGGTGTGTTTGGAATGGACATTTCAGAACAAATCTTGCAAGTCAATTATATGCAGCATCTAATTTTCCTAGCAATTTGGTCCCTGCAAAGCCATAGACTAGGTTCCCATACTCCAAGACTGGAAGAATCAGTTGTGTGGCTATTGTTTTACGCATTTGAAAAGACACACTAGATGCCGATCTTCTTAGTGCACCTATCTTCATGTTGACCTTCTTTGTAATGCAATTTATATGTTCTTCAAAGGACAGTTGATTGTCAATAATTATGCCCAAATATTTATAGTTATTTGTATTTGTTAGTAACTGTCCATTTTTAGTAAAAATTTCTATTTGAGATGTTACTTGCTTATTGTTCCTAATGTTTTGAAAGCACATAACCTGAGTTTTTTTGGCACTTGACACCAATCATGAACTGTCAAGCCAGTCTTGGAGTATGTCGAAGTTGGCCTGAAGCTTTGCTACCATCTGATTATGAGTTTTTGCTGACAGAAATAATACAGTATCATCTGCATAAAGTCTTATCTGGGTACTCAGAATGTTGTCAGGCAAGTCGTTTATATAGATCAAAAATAATAATGGCCCCGGGATAGAACCTTGGGACACTTCTCTAGTCAGAAGACCTGAGGGCAACAGTTGGCCTGCAACTTCCACCTGTTGGATTTGTTGCCCCAGGTATGATTGAAACTGCTTTAGTGGGCCTAAGGTCAATCCTGTCCTTTCCAATCTCTCAAAGAGGATGGAGTGATTCACCAGATCAAAGGCTTTGGACAAATCGACAAACACCGCACCCTCGGACGGCATCCATAGCAAGTGCTACTTTGTCAAGGAAGTCCATGAGTGCAGTGCCTGTTGAGTGCCCAGCCCTGAAACCATGTTAGTATGGGGTCAATTTAAAATACTTCTCCAAGTACTCATACAATTGGTTATAGGCCAGGCACTCTATCAGCTTTGACAGAATAGGAAGGAGAGCAATTGGCCTATAATTTGAGGGGTCATTTGGGTTACCACCTTTAAAGATAGGAATGATTTTTGAAGACTTCCATATGTCAGTAAATTCATTTTCTATTAAACTTTGGTTAAACAATTTAGTTATGACTGGGATTATTTGTTTCTGAGCATCTTTTAAAAATCTTGTTTCTATCCGATCCTGGCCATGTGACTTCCTAGGGTTAACTTTTTTTTAGGTCTCCCTTATTTTCCTGAAATAAAATTTAGGGTGGTTAACTTCAGGTAGCCTTTTTGTTTATTATACAAAAAAATAAAAGTTAGTCATAAATAAAACACTACTCATTTTGTAGATATTTTTGTGCCGAACAACTTTCGTGCTTGCAGTACCATGCTATCATTTCATGTTTTAAAGTTATTCACAGTTGTTCGTTGAAAAAGTGAAAAAAATGCACTTTTTGTTGTTTTTTATCTAATTATATAAAAAAATAAAAGTTACCCATAAATGAAACACCACTCATTTTGTAGAGTGTTTTGTGCTGAACAACTGTCGTGCTCACAGTACCATGGTATCATTTTTCGTTTTTAAGTTATTCGTATTTGAACACAGTTACTACTGCTACTGCGGCTGAATATGCAAATGAGTTCCGAATGAGCCAGTCTCTACCTACTGTGTGGATAAATTTACATACAGTGAGGATAAATGCAATATCCTCACTGTAGGTCTGACCACTCTATGAATATCAAAATATTTGCCCTTTTATCCTCACAGGTATGGCATATATATATACAGTTTATATATATATATATATATATATATATATATATATATATATATATATTATGCAAAAAACTTCATTAATGCATCAGTTAGGGTTCTTCTTCAGTGAAAAAGTGAGGAAATTCGATTTTAGGGTTCCACCCTTGCACCCACCCCAGCCCACCCCACCAACAGGCATTGGGTGTGCGTTGGGTCATTGCCTAACTCTACCCCATCCCATGTAAGCAAGCTGAGGTGGTGCAGTGTAGGAGAATGGGGTGAGAATTAGGGCCAATGACCCCAACGCACACCATGATGCCTGTTGGTGGGGGCGAGCTGGGGGAGGGGTGCAAGGGGTGGGAACCCTAAAATTGAATTTCCTAGCTTTTTCACTGTAGAAGGACCCTAACTGATGCATTAATGAAGTGTTTTGCATAGAATTTCCTTACTTTTTAAGAAGGAATATAAAAAAAGTAGAACATTGCGCACATTGGTGTGCCCCACGCTCCCACCAACTTGTAAGTATCAGGCCACATTACACAC
Organism: Neoceratodus forsteri; assembly: GCA_016271365.2. Classification (NCBI taxonomy): domain Eukaryota; kingdom Metazoa; phylum Chordata; order Ceratodontiformes; family Ceratodontidae; genus Neoceratodus; species Neoceratodus forsteri. Next base: position 967,129,270 of record CM057449.1, read on the forward strand.
CTAATGGCTAAAAAGTACATTGACAACAGCAAGGCCACCCACCAAACAAATGTTAATCTAGTAGAGCAATAGAAAACACTGTCCACAGAACGTAAACTGTGCCACACAATAGCTCCACAAAAAATATATTGTCCAACACATAAAACCGCTATTGACATCTACAGGACATGGCATCGACACTCTCCAAATTTCAAGTAAAAAGACTAAGCCATGGCCGAGATATAACATGTCAAAATTTGAAATTTTCATTCGTTAGAGTGGCACAGTTCTGCACCTGTTGACATTTCACATACACAACAACTAAAAATTACATCCATGACACTAAGGCTAGGCACCCTATCAATTTCAAGCCACCAGCAGAATCCAAAACACTGTCCACAACACAGAAAGTGCGTCACACAATATCTCGGAAAAAAATTCTTCTCCGACATGTAAACACCATAATTCACATCTGCAGGACATGCCGTAAACACCCTCCAAATTTCAAGTAAAAAGACCAAACCGTTTCCGAAATATTCAATCTTAAAGATTGGTAACATTTCTCTATCTATTGCATTATAAAACATCTAGCAGCCTTATCCCTCACTCGTGATCAAAGGTAGGCATCTAAGAATCTCACGATCAAAGAATTTGCAGGCTTGCGATCAAAGAATTTGCAGGGTCACGACCAAAGAATAAAAACTGTTGAAATTAAAAAAATTAAAAGAATTGTGGTAAACCACCACCATGGTTCATCAGAACGAAGCCCCCTGAGTAAAACCCACCCTGATTAGTCTTCCTAGGACACCACTAGGCTGAGAAAATAGAATTTTTAATCTGGTCATCTCGTCCTTCACTCGCGATGCATGATCACGATCAAAGAATCTCACGATCAAAGAATTTGCAAGCTGGCGAGCAAAAAAATTGCTTGCTTGCAAACAAAGAGCGAGGATGAGATGACCAGATTTTAAAATAATTTTGTAGCCCAGGGGTGCCTAGAAATTATATGGGTGGGTTTTGCTCAGAGACTTCGTTCTGCCCCATCTGAATAAAAATAAATAAGTTTTCAATATCCCTGGTAGTCTAGCGGTCCTCCCGATCATGATAGCATATATAATGATCTGTGTCTCCATGGTAGTCTAGTGGCCCCCCCAATCTATATTTTATTGATATTGGTTTCTTTTATCCCTGGTAGTCTAGTGCCCCCCAGTGTGTATTTGATTTATATTTGTTTTATATACCCTGGTAGTCTAGTGGCCCCAATCTGTATTTAGTATTATTATTCTTCATATCCCTGGTAGTCTAGTGGCCCCCATCATAATAAAATAGATAAGCATTTGCCATTACCTGGTAGTCTAGTGGCCACCCTCACCCAGCCATGCCAGCCCACCAGCACCCCCACCCTTCCCAGCGGGTGACTGGCACAGCCCACCTCTCACCTCCATGGCCAGATGCTGATCTGTTATTATGAGTGCAAATGCAAAGAGGCGCTCTGAAATAATTTCTGAGTGCCTCTTTGCATTAGGCTCATAATACACACAGTCGGCGGCTGGCCGTGGAGGTGAGAGGTGGGCTGTGCCAGTCACTGGCTGGGGAAGGTGGGGCTGCTGGGGGCTGGCATGGCTGGGTGGTGGGTGGGGCTACTAGACTACCAGGTAATGGCAAATTCTTATCTATTTTATTATGATGGGGGGCGCTAGACTACCAGGGATATGAAGAATAATAGTAATTAAATACATATCGGGGGGCCACTAGACGACCAGAGATATAAAAAACAAATATAAATCAAATACACATGGGGGTGGGGCACTAGACTACCATGGATAAAATAAACCAATATTAATAAAATACAGATTGGAAGGGCCACTAGACTACCATGGATACAGTGATTGTTATGTATGTTATCATGATGGGGGGGCGCTAGACTACCAGGGGTATTGAATACTTTTTTTTTTATTCAGATGGGGCAGAACAAAGCCCCCTGAGCAAAATCCACCCTCATATAACTTTCTAGGGCACCCCTGGGCTGAAAAAATGTATTTTAAAATCTGGCCATCTCGTACCTCGCTCGCGATGCACGATCGCGATCAAAGAATCTCGCAATCAAAGAATTTGCAGGTTCACAATCAAGGATCGTTAGTGAGCTGCAAACGAAGATTTTAAAAGCTCAAAACTCTATTTTTGGACTGATTTGGATAAAATCAAAGGCATGGCTCGATAGATCGGAGTCCCCTGAGTAAAACCCATCCAAGTTTTACTTCACAAGTGACCCCTGAGCCGAGATATTTGTGTTTTTCCGATCGGAAAATTGAAAACAAGATGGTGGACCTCACAATCAAAGAATTTGTAAAATTCTCTGGGACAAAGATTCTTGAACCGCGAGGCTGCAAATTCTTTGATCGCCAGGTGGCACGAGATGGCCAGAACCCCATTCTTTGTTCGCAAAACATACATATAAATTTTCCCATTGACTTATAATGGGAACTTAAAAGTGGCATAACTTTTGAATGCCTTAATATTGCTTCACCAAATGAAAAGCGTCATGTTCGGCCACCAAGATCTTTCAAACAAGCCATCTTGCAGAGTGGCACACCACACAATGGCCGTGCTGGGCCACGTCCCAAATCCCAAAAGCTGCCTCCAGAATTGGATAATTTTGCATTTTTCAGCGCTTTCATACACAAAGACCATAAGTTCGACTGAAACACAATTTGGGAAATCAAGAGATCTACCATGCCCCACTGCGTGTACCCAATTTCAGACAAATCAGTTGAATGGGTCCAAAGTTATTAACACCCAAACTTTTTACTTTAGTATGTAAGTGACCGCTGAACCCTAATTGGTCGCGCCCTATAATCTCTCTCTCTCTCTCTCTCTCTCTATATATATATATATGTATATTAATAAAAACAGATATATCCCCAAGCAAATTATTCTTAAACTCTACACTGCAACCTCATTTTTCCACTGGGATTTATCACATCTTTTAGAGGTTCTTGCTTCAGTCCTTTAATTATGAATTTTAAGAGTAACACTGCTACCTTCTATGCTCTAATATTTTAAAATTTAAAAAGATTTTACAACTGGCATGACCGGCATGACCCACTTGTTATTGCATTGGCAAAAAAATGCACCATAATTACCACCTGTTCAAGAGAAAACATTGGCACTTAAGAAACTGCAGTAAAACAGCATTTAACATTGACTTTCAAGGGTATTTATGTGAAAACGTATCTTTAAAATCTTTTACTTAAAAAACAACTGGACATGAAGACTTGTAACCATTTAATATATGCTCATAAAAAAGCATCTAAGAGCTGTAAGAAATAGATTAGGCTTACCCTGATTAATCCTGGATAAGGTATACAAAAAAGGCATTTACTGCATCTTAAACAGTAGCAGCTTCAGTGCTCGCTTGTTTATGTACTGCAAGAAGCTCAGGTGGGGTAGGGTGTCAACATGACATCATTCCTACCTTGCACTCCTGATCAGCACATGGCCTGCTGTTCTTATTATGGACATGGGAAAGAAAAGTGGCCAGTGTGAGCGGCATCTCAGTGATAAATCTAGTGCTCATATTAACCAGTGCTTGATGGGCAGATCACCCAAGAGTCTGCACAGCTGTGCAGTAACTGTTTATGCACAACACCACCTTCCAGGTGCTATATCAGTGTGGCTACGCCACTGCTTTGACACAACACTCCACCTGCCCCTTCCCATGCCCCTATGATCCAGGTCCCTGCCTGGCACTGTTTCTCCCCTCCAACATCCCAGCCCCTGTAGTTTTGCACTGGGTGGGTTGGGGGTCTGCTCCCTGCGTCGTTGTTGGAGAATGTACCAACTGTTTGGCGCATCTCCACACTTGTGGCAAACCCAGGGAGTTTGGTGCAGTGACCCTGCTTTTTGTAAAAATTGGGAGCAGGGTCCCTGGCACACCCAGGGTTTGCCAGAACCCTTACAAGGATGCAATCTGCATCCCTCTAAGGGATCTTTGAAAATCAGGCCCAAAGACTGTTTTTAATAACTTGCTTTCCTCCATCTGCCTAGTACACTTAGACTAGAATCAAACGGGCCTACCTTATATAGTATAAGGAGTTCTGGTATACATATATGGAGTACTTCCTACACCTCCCTTACATGATCATAGAATTTGAATTTGATGGCAGATAAGGACTAATAGGCCCATCTAGTCTGCCCTGGTTCCCTACCTACTGAAAAAAAATGCCTCAGATCCTACTTTATCTCCGGCATTACCTCCCCATTTGTATCGATAAGGTACCCCTATGTCTATCCTATGCAGTTTCGAATTCCCCCGCTGACATTGCCACCAGCATCTCTGCTGGTAGGCTGTTCCATGTCACCACCACCCTTTCTGTAAAGAAGTACTTTCTTACGTTACCTCTTATCCTCCCACCTTCCATTCTCATGTCATGCCCCCGAGTTCTAGAGCTTCTCCTTTTCTTAAGTATGCTATCCTCCTGAACCTTATTTATTTCCTTCAGGTACTTGAAGGTCTCTATCGTGTCACCTCTCTCTCCTCTAGGGCATACATATTGAGCTCCTCCAGTCTCTCCTCATATGTCCTTTCATGTAGGCCATGCACCATTTTCGTTGCACTTCTCGGAACTGCCTTCATCCTGTCTATGTCCTTTTGGAGATGCGGCTTCCAGAACTGGATGCAGTATTTCAAATGAGGTCTCACCAATGACCTCAACAGTGGCATCACCACCTCTTTACTTCTGCTGGTGATACCCCTCCCTATGCACCACAGCATCCCATTAGCTTTCCCCACTGATTTGGCACATTGTTATTTTTTTTTATTCTTTTGGTAGCCAGGTAAGGCCCACTAGGCACAAGTGCCTGTTTTCAGGGGTAACCCAGGAGCATTGAGGTGGTTAAGTGACTTACTCAGAGTCACACAGTATGCAAGTGGAGGTCGTGGGAATCAAACCCAGGCCTCCTGGATGTACCAAGCTTATTCACTGTTCATTACTCTAACCTGTAGGTTATACTGCCAGCCTCAGGTCATCAGATATGAACACCCCTAGGTCTTTTTCCTGTTTGGTAACCACCAATGATTCCCCACCCATCATGTAATCTACTCCTGGGTTCCTGCACCCTAAGTGCATGATTTTGCACTTCTTTGCATTGAAACTCAGCTGCTATACTGTGAACCACTCCTCCAGTTTAGCTAGGGGGTCCTTCCTAATTTTTTCCACCCATCCTGGAGTGTCTACCCTATTGCAGATCTTAGTGTCATCTGCAAAGAGGCATACCTTCCCCTCCAGTCCCTCTGCAGTATCACTAATGAAGATATTGAACAGGACCAGCCCAAGGACGGCTCCTTGTGTCACCCCACTGGTCACCCACCCTTCTTTGGATTTAGCTCTGTTTACCAACACTCTCTGTGTTCAATCCATCAACCAATTTACTACCCAGTTCACCACCTTTTGCCCTAACCCCAGGCTGTCTAGCTTGTTTACAAGTCTCTTATGGGAAATGGTGTCGAACGCCTTGCTGAAGTCCAGGCAGGCCACATTCACTGCCCCACCCCGATCCACTGCCCTGGTCACACAGTCAAAGAAATCTATCAGATTCATTTGACATGACTTTCCTGATGTGAATCCATGCTGCCTCAGATCTTGTGCTCCATTGCTTTCAAGGTGTCCCGCTATCTTTTCTTTTAGCAGTGATTCCATGATTTTTCACACCACTGTGGTCAGGCTGACAGGTCTAAAGTTTCCTGCCTCCTCTCTGCTACCACTTTTGTGGTAATTCCAATTAGAAAATTGGTTGAAAAAATCCCAGTCTCTGACCGGCTAAGCTCCTTACCTAGGGGTACTTTTATGTGCCAATAGAGAGTGGGATAAAACAAGTCCTACACCAACCTGCCTCAGCACAATGGGAATTACTGTGCCCAAATACAATTTTTAAAACCTAAATGGCAGCCATTTTGTTTTGCATGCTTAGCAGACAAGTAGACCCCTGACATGGCATGCAGCTGGATATCCCATCACTTCTACCTACATGGCCATGGTTCCCCCGCATGGTAACAAATGAAATAAATCATTCTCTGAACTCAGCTTTTTTTTTTTTAGAGAAAGAAAGTGACCTTAGCACGACCACTTCTTCACTGTTACTACAGGAGTCCTGCTGTTACATAACAACTGCTCTGCCGAGTCTGACCACGCCGATGACCTAGCTCATTACAGTCCTGACTGCACTCAAATGCTCTTATGCCTATTCCCATACCTGTTTGAAGCCCTACACTGTATTCATATCCACCACTTCCTGAGGTAGGCCATTCCATGCATCCACTACCCTTTCTGTGAAAAAGAACTTCCTCACATTAAGGCGTAATGTGGAGGAAGTTCTTTTCACAGAAAGGTGGTGGATGCATGGAATGCCCTACCCCAGGAAGTGGTGGATATGAATACAGTGCAGGGCTTCAAACAGGCATGGGATAGGCATAAGGGAGCAATACAGATGAGTATAAATTGATAGGCCATTGATAGCATAAAGGCCTATGGCGTACATTCATAAGGTAGAAAAAATTGGTAGACTGGATGGCCTTGCGGTCCTTATCTGCTGCCAACTTCTATGTTTCTATGTTCTATGTTAATGTGTGCTGCATGCTTAAAAGGTGATAGAAAACAGTTTTTTACACCTCTAGATGCCCTCATGTTGTCTCTTTAGTGTCTATTCAATATTCTGATATGTTTTGACCTTTTATGTTAAATGATAATCTAATGTTGTTACCTTTTAACTACTCCAAAATCCTCTCTCCTCAGCAGTTGCTGCTGTCTCTTTTCATATTGCCTGAACATTCTATGACATCAGTAACACCATTCCAAGCCATTGAGATGAATAGCATGGTATGGTGGTGTTGATGTCATCGAATGTCTTAGAAATATGAAAAGAAAAAGCCGTAGTTGGTGAGGGGAGTGTAGCTTTGAGGGCATCTCAAAACTTGATTATTTATTGACCAAAAATTGATCAAAGCATTTCAGAATACATAACTGACATGGAAAGGAAGATGAAAGGGCAGTTAACTATGTAAAAATAATTTCCTGTCTTCGTAAAAGAATGATACAGTCATAAGCAGTTCTCACACAGTGATCAAACAAATCAGTTCTCCACACTGAAATAATACTCAAGGTGGGGGAGGTGTAAGGAGTTCACAACAAAGTAGGCAAATGCTCTAAAAACCAACAGCACCTCTACTGTTAATTCTACCAGTGGAGAAACTACTTTCCATGCAAACATTTTTTACTTAACTTTCATTAGTGTTTTTAATTTTTTTTATATTTTGTTTGAACTTTAAAAAAAAAATTTCTAAGCTCAGTAATACCCTTCAGGGTGGGTGGTATGAGCTATACCCACCCTTCCATTGTCTGTAGGGTCCTCCACCTATGGCATCAGGCCTCATTTTTATTTTATTTAGCTTTTGTTGACCAGTTAAGCATACTAGACAAATATATGCCTATTTTCAGGTATGACCCAGGAGATTGCAAAGAATATATTAACAATGCCAAGGTTTAACATTGAGAAGGCAGCAAAACAATAAAAAGGTAACAAGAGATAAGCACATAGCATAGTTAACAACATAATACAATTAAGTTATAACTCTTACTAAAATTCCATGTTATGTATTGGTCTCGCCCCCAGGTCGATCTGGAATCGAGCATGTTGCTCAGTATGCCTTCCTGGTAAATCTCAGAAATAAATAAATAAATAAATAAATAAATTAGTACCTCTGTCTGTTAAAATGACCTTTGGAATACCCATCCTACTGAATACCTCGGCCAGTTCTTGTATTACCCTGGGGGCGGTTACCGTTCTCATGGGTATTGCTTTCGGGTATCTAGTTGCATAATCACAAATGACCAATATAAACCGATTGCCCTTGGAACTGGTCTCTAGGGGGCCCACCACGTCCATGGCAATACGGTCAAATGGCTGACTAATAAGGGGTATACTCTGTAGGGGTACTATATCCCTTTTCCCTGTTCGAGCTACTTTTTGACAGGTAGGACAGCTTTGCACATATTCAGCTACCTGGTCATGAATACCCAGCCAATGAAATCTTCCCAAAATCCTATTTAAGGTGGTGTCCCTCCCAGAGTGGCCTGCCAGTGGTATGTCATGGGCTAAGTGAATTATTTCATTCCTGTACTTCTGGGGGACAACCAATTGTGTAACCTTGTTCCCATTCTTTGGGTTAGAACACTCCCTGTACAAAATGTTATTCAACAGCAGATAGTTGGGGACCCATCAACAGTTTGCTTCTCGGCCTGTAAAATAAAGGGTTAGAGACACATCATCCTTTTGTTCAAATGCCATTGTCTCAGGCTTTAGAGTCATAGGCCCATAAACCCTTTTTCTGCCAGTCCTTTTTCCTTTCTTTTGGCTGTTTTCCCCTTTCGATCTTTGCCTGGGGACTCATACAGTTCCTCTGCAAATGGAAACAGTTTTCCCAGCTCAGCCTGTTGCTTGGTTTGTGACCTAGTTGTTACTGCCACCAAAAGAGAAGGATCCTGTTGACCCAACAAGGCAGCAAAGTCTGGATGGTCCTGCCCAATAAAGATGGGGACCAGTAAATGGGGTACTATTCCAACAGATACTACTTGTGTCTTCCCATTTACTGTAAGGTTCAAAGGGGTGGTAGAATAAAAGTGAGTGTCCCCGTGGATACATGTCACCATTGTCCCAGTTCCTGTTCTTGCAACACCCTCCATTAGGTCAGCTCGAACCAATGTCTGGCGACTTGCTGAGTCTAGGAGGCCTAGTACTTGATGTGATCCCACCTCCGCAGTAGCTACATAGGGCACCCAATTAGCTAGGGCCAAGTGTCCAAAGTCTCGTTTTACAGCTGGTCAGTTCCTAATGACGTCCTTTTTTCTGGCACCCATGGCATATAATTTCAGACAAGGTACTCTCTCCTCCTTTCCTCTTTATTTCAGGATGGCTTTTAGAATTAGTAGAAGAAAAGATGGTTCTTACCGAGTTGGTGGAGGGAGTAGATGGAAAACCTCCTTGGTTTCTCCCTCTTGCTAAGTCACGCAGCAGAAAATCCTCTGCCAGGGCCTTGGCTTTTCTGCTCCTTCGGGCCTATGTTCCTGCACCCACAATTGGACACCCTGTGGTAGCATCTTGATAAATTGTTCGATAGTAATAGCCTCCATGATCTGCTGAATGGTCTTGCTGCCTGGTTGCAACCATTTATTGCTCAGATCCTTCAGTCGTGCATAGACATCCCTGGGAGCATCGGTGGCCTGCATCTTCAGGTACCAGAACCTCTGCCAGTATGTCTCAGGATTAATGTCATAACGCCTCAGGATTTCATGTATAACATGGTCATAGTCATTGCCAAGTTGTATTTCCTTTTGACTATAAACTATTTTGCTCGTCCGGTTAGTTGGGGGGCAAGACACACCACTCATTGGTCTCTTGGCCAGCCACATGTCTGCGCCACCCTCTTGAATGTGGTGAGGTATGCCTCGATGTCATCTGTCTCTTGTAGCCTTGCCAACTTAATGTCTCTGGGGCTCTGTGACCTTTCAGCATGTTCAGTCCTAATGGCCTGGAGCACCTGCGTGGTGTCTGCCCACTTAGCACCCTATCTCCGTCGTTCCACTTCTCTCTCTCAATCCAGTTGAACCTGTCTGACACAGAGCTATTTTAATAGCTCACCAACATCCTCCATGGGGCATGTTCCAGGTCAGGCAGGAGGTATCACATCCTCCCTGTGTCATCATGGCAGCTGGTCCATGGGTGTCTCTTCCCCATGCTCACTGAACTCCTCCTCTGACCTCACGGATGGCTGCTTCTTAATTTTGGGGCACACATCTGGCAAACCAGTTAGCAATGGGGCCCCCGTCTGTGCTGCCATGTGCCTTGTGAGGGTGCCTTGAGCTGGACCGCCTCCACCATGTCCACCTTGGGTACCAGGGAGTACCTGCTGCAATGTCTCCCTTCCCTGGCAAGACGAAGTCTGCAGTAGAAATCCCACTTTTGACACCACTTGTCACGGTGTGGGTTCTACAGATGGACACAAAGATGTTTGGATAAGGTGCAACCCACTGTTTACCTGGTGGGATGTTTATTACTTCATAAACAAATGAGCACCAAAACAAATAAATAATATACAAAAGAAAATACTTGAGTATAAACAGCGAAAGTAAATGCTTCTCAAAACAGAACTGCTCTCACTGCTAGTCAGAAAGCACTGACCTTATCTAACCTGATACCTGCTCCGGTAGTGCCTTAAGTACCCGCCTACCTGAGTCAGGTGATCTAGCATCATCAGAACTTTAAAACATTTTGTTTAGCCCCATATTATAGATTTAAACAGGCTTGGAATATTGTACATGTAAAGTACAAGCAGCAGTTGTTCAAGAACTGCAATGATAAGCTTTCTTAGAGTAATTTGCTAACCACATTGTTTCCCAGAGAGTGATTGACATCACTGTTACTATAAGAAGAGGCCAGAAGGGGCCACTGTCCCCCATACAGTGGATGCTCAGTTCAGTAGCAGTAGTTTGGAGAGACCACACCTTTTTCTCCTGCAGTGTAGGCTGTGAATTAGCAGACTACTTATATTACAGTAGTTTTGGTTTTACTTAACAAAACCCCTCTGCAGGACTGCTTATAGGCAGAGGAGACCTTTCTGGAAACACCCAGCAAACCTAAGGTGAGGAAGAATAATAAAATAAACCTTTATGCTTTAATGTGGGAGTGTTCTGCTTTTGTAAGAGTTTTACATGTGTTCCTGCAGTTCCCAAAACAGTAGTTGTGGAGGTGACAAGGCTGCTACTAACCAAGAAGTCCTGAAATATAATGTTTAGCTTATTTAAATGGTTCCAGGGCACTGTATAGTTTAATTAAATATTTAATTTTTATTTTATTTTATGTTTTTGGTGACCATCTAAATGCACTGATCCAGAGGACCATTTTCAGTCACGACCTGGGCTACAGGGTGGCGATACAGTGAGAAATGTCAGCCGACAATAAGTTACATTATGGTTAACCAGTCAGGTGCAAACAATTATGGACAGTAGAAGAAATACAGACATAAATTACTATTTACATATAGGTCTGATAGATATAAAGAAAGAAACTACAAGCAGCAAGTACAGAGGAGAGAGTAGTTAAGCATTTGCATTCAATGAACCATATGGTACTCAGTAGATTTACGCAATTACGCACAAATGTACATAGGTAATCGGTCAGTTTACACTAAGGTAATAGTCAAACTGCAACAGTTTTTCCGGGGGGTGGGGGAGACCTTGATGACATATAGTGTACAGGCATTTGCAGATAAAAGAAACAGGGATACAGGCAGACAATTACAGAGGGGGAAGGTAGTAAACCATTTGCGCAAGCTAGCCCAGGGGCCATTGAAGGAATAAGCAGATACATTGACAAGTTGTCTAGGGTAGACTTGTCTATGTCCTGGCATATTGTCGGAGCAGGCCGAGTTGAGAAAAACCTATCAGGTAGGCTGAGCGAGACAGAAAGAGGGTCGCATGTGGGGTGGTGTCCTGGACAGTTGGGGGCTTTAGGCAGGGAGACAAAAAAGGGGGGGTATAGCAGCTTCTGACTTGGTAGGTTTAAGGCTGTTTTGAGGTTCCTGCGCATCCCAGTGAGCATTTGCAGGTGGACTCTTCTAGTAGCCAGGCTTTCAGGTTAGCTTTAAAAGATGTATGGGATGGAGATGCATGAATGGATGCAGGAAGATGGTTCCAGAGGGAGGGGCAGATACAGAGAAAGCCTTACTGCCCATCAATGTAGAGATGTGAGGGACTTTCAGGGGTGGAAGTGGAGGAGGGCCCTAAGAGGTCTGGTGGCCACTCTATTTGTGAGAAGGTTGGGGATAGTTCATGTTTCTGAGGCGCTGTCCACCAGGCGGCCCATGGCATAGTCAAAGCGTGTCTGGAGAGGGAGTCATCTAATGACTGGTAGAGAGTACAGTGGTGGGTAGATGAGGGGGCTTTGAGAACAAAGCAACAGCTAGCATTGTATGTCACAGACAGGCAGGAGTGTTGCTTCACGGACGTGACAGAGTAGATGAGTGAGCAATAGTTAAGGAGAGGGAGAAGGTTTCCCTGCGCAATGGCAAGGCAAGCTTCAGGTGAGAGCAGGTGGGCTGCGCGGTACACTGCTCCTAGCTTCTGGTTTATCTTTTTTGCAGTCAGGGTTGTGTGATCATTGAAGGTGAGGGAGGGGTTAAGAGTAACGCTGAGATATTTGAAGGAGGTGACTTGCTCGAGTGGGGTGGTGGGCCTGCGAGTGTGCATACTGTGAGGGACGATTTTGAGTTAGGACTTTAGGAAGAGCTTTGATCCAAGGAGCATAGCCTTTGTCTTTTTCCCATTTACTAGGAGCTTTCTGGATGCAAACCAGCTTTCTGCTGCAGCGTAGTCAACAATGGGGGCGGAGGAGATGGCTTCCAAGGACTTATTGCTGTGGTACAGGACTAGGTCATCCATGTAAAGGAGTGCATTGCAGTTTAAACATTCAGCCAGTAGAGCATTGATAAACATGGAGAAGAGAAGGGGACCGAGAATAGATCCTTGCAGGACTCCAGTATTAGTAGGAAGGGAAGCTGAGGCCACTTTGCCTATGAGCACGGATTGGGACCTGTTTGTGAGGTAGCTTTGGAACCATGCTACAGGTCCAGGGGCACAGCCAAAAAGTTGAAGTGTGGAGAGAAGGAGATGACGGTCTACAAGGTCGAAAGCCTTTGACAAGTCAGCAAAGACTACACCCATGGCCTTACCTATGTCCATATTTTTGAGGACATGATTTGAAAAAATGGCCAGGGCAGAGGAGGTGCTGTGATGCTTATGGACGCCATGCTGAAGGGGACATAGGAGGTTGTATTTGTTGAGGTGTTTGGATAGATGGGAATGGACCACCTTCTCTAGCAGTTTGCTAAGGTGCGGGAGCAAGGAAGTGGGTCTGTAGTTCTCTGGGGCTAGGTGATCTCCCACTTTGAAGATGGGTGTCACATTTGCATGCTTCCAGGTGTCTGGCACTGAGGTCGTAGTCAGTGCGAGGTTAAAAATGTGTATTAGTGGTCTGACAATGGCAGGAGAGATGATTCTCAGGAAGGCAGGGTAGAGTCCATCACTTTCCGGGCTACCCCTGGAAGGGAGGGTTTTCAGGAGTTTTGTCATGGTTCTGGTACCAATAGCTTTGAGGTAGAAAGGTGGGATAGAGGCACCAGTACTTAGAGGAGTGAGGGGGGGTGGTATAGCTATTTATGTTCGAGGGATGGTGAGGGGAAGATTGCTTAGATACGGGGTCACGTCAATGAACATAGCGTTGAGAAAGTTTGCGATGTCCACAGGGTCATTGATTTTGCCTGTAGGGGATGTAGGGAACATACAGGCGCTATCTTGTCTGTGGCTTCTTGCAAGAAGCTATAGCATTTCTAAGGCAACACATTTGAGTGAAATATATTACACTTGGTACTGGGACCCTCCCTTTTTACCAGACTCTGCAGGCTTATATGCGAATGCATGGGGGTGTACACCCTGTTTTCTCAGCTTAAGAACCTCCATTTTATCTATATTCAGCATTACAGTTAGGGCAAAGCAGCACAGGGCACACAAAAAAGAAAAAGGGAAAGGGAATGCTGCTTGCCTATTTTTAGCCTATACCTTTACTAGCCACTTTTCATACTTTTTGCTAGCCACAGACAGACAATCATGTCCGTCTTTGATGAACTCAAGATCACCTTTCTTTTTTGTCCTTCTTACCTGGACCCAGAGAAGGAAGGGAAGATAAAAGAGGGCTGCGATAAAAGTTTTTTGGGGGAAGGGGTTGCATGGACGTGGCCTGCCTCCAAACAAGAAAGAAAGGGATAGCCATACAAAAGAGAAGGATAGAGGTTGCAACCTTAAAGAAAAGAAAAGAAAAAGTTGGGTCCACACATCAGTGGCAGGGACCAACCCTGTCACAACGAGCCTCCACAGGCTGCATACCTGGCACTGCTACAGCCCTGTGGCAGAGGCATACGCTAAGGTAAGTCCCTGAGAAGCCAAGGTGATAAGACTTGGGGATCAGTCTGAAGAGGGCAGCTAGGGGAGACCGGAGGATAAAATTTATATAGAAAAAAGGTGATGCTGGAGGCAAGGAGTGAGAGAAAGAGCACCAGCACCAGGCGCATGAGAAAACATGAAGTTCCAAAAGCAAATTTCCTGCGCTCACACTTGCAGGAGGAGTTTGCTACTAAGGTAAACCCTAAAAACTCCAGCACTTCTCCAAAGCAGTAGCGCTCATCCACAGCAAAAACGGAGATACAGATATCCATTTACAACAATTGCTGTTCTTTATTTCCGAATGTGAGAACCCTAAGCGCCTTGGCAGAGTGCCTTCAAGGGGCATAATACCAAATTACAATCTTGAGCATTTAAATACATTTGTCATAAGTGACATCACACTATTTTAACCAATCCAAGCTAAATATTTATGTAGACTAATCAAAAGAAGAAAGAAAGATAAACCAATAGATTGAGAAGGGGGTGTAGGAAAGAAAAATTTAGTTAATTTTAAACTAACATTAAAAATTTCAAAAGCAAAATGGGATGAACTCCCAGTTTTACAGTATTTTACCTGCAATCCAAAGAATATACAAATTTTAGGATACAACTATGCTATATTTCAGTATTGCCAGTATAATGAATCTTTTCTATGTTTTCTATACTTTTCAGGATTCTCCTGAGAACTAGGGATACACCAAACTTTAAAAACATTAATTGATTCAAATTCTGAAGCAAATAACCCAGCTGACAAGTACATTTTACATTTAACTCCAGCCTATCGACTATTCATGACTTGTATTACACTTTAGAATACATTTATATCCAAAATTAGTATATAAAACAAAACAGATTTTACTTCTATGAAGTTTCACAGTTGTAGAGAGGTAGATGCAGGAGGATTTGAAGACCCATCTAGACCGAGATATAAAGAACAACAATTGTTGTAAATGGATATCTGTATCTCCAGATCTTCCTGGACATAAGTCTCCACCACTCATTCACACTAGTGGGATTAGCGCGGAGGCACTAGGACCCATCGGAGCAAACTTTTGCTGGAGAGTGGTGCGAGATGGCGCTGCGAGGCATGGCGCCGTGAAACAGCGGCTCGGCGGCAATGACCATCTGGCGGCGACCCTCCAACCGCCTCAGTTCCTTTTTTTCCCGCCATCGGTGCGCTTCAGTGATGACGCTGTCATTGTCTGGAGTCAAACTTCAAACTAGCGATAGTTTTCAGTTTTTTGGTAACATTATCTCGATAGTAGTATCGCTTATTTTATTCTATTTTCGTTAAATTTTTCTAATATTTTAAATTTAACTTACTTGAAGAAGTCTCGGCCTACTGGACGGAGTCGACCATGAGCAGGTCAGGTGACGGTAGGGAGACTTCGTATGAAAGCTGTTCAGTCAGCCGGGCTGGGTCCGGTCAGCCTCCTTCTCCTCAGCGGGGTTCCGACAACGGTCAGTCCGATGCCCGGGGGGATGGGCGGTCCCCTGTCGGCATAAAAATAAACGGTCGCATTCTCGGCACCGTTCGGCCTCGAGCTCTTCTTCGGCCCACAGGTCAAAAAAGAGAAGGCATCACTCGAGGTCGCCCTCTGGTATGTCTGCGCGTCGACGGTCGGTTATCGTAGCTAGTTGCCATTCTCCTCCTTCGGAGTCGCCAACTGCTGGTGACCATCGTCCTCGACATCGGAGCCCCTCCCCGCCTGTAGGTAGGGCTCCAGATGAGCAGTTTCATCAGTGGGCCGCTCTTATGGAGCGATGGGCTCGGAGGTTGGTTCTCCTGCCTGGCTCGGTTGCCACGGAGCCCCCGGGCTCCTCCAGCGATCGGGTAGGGCGGTTGGACCTTCCTAGTCGCGCGGCGCCTTCTTCGGTGCCGGTGACTCCGCGCTTAGGTGTTCCCCTCACATGGCTGCGGCGCAGGGGGCCACACCGATGCCCTTATCTCCTGTTTTTCCTTCTCTAGCTTTCCAGGTTCCTGGGGCATTTCCGGCGCCTTCCGCGGGGTCTGTTGGCTTGTCGGTGCCGTTTTCGGTGCCGCTCGGCCTGGCGGGGCGCCGTCCGCAGCACCGCGTGGTCTCCCTGTTGGGTCTGCTTAGCGCCATTGGCGCCGCCCGGCTGTTCTGGCGGGCGCTGTCAGGTGCCGTGTGCCTCTGGCGCTGGCGTGCCCCTCTGCGTGCCGTTTTCAACCCGTTTTGCCTTCTCGGCGCCGGGGGCCCTCGGGGACTCTCCTTGTTTCTCTGCTATTTCCTCCTCTCCTAATTTTCATTCCTTTCCTGTCCAATCAGTCCTTTCTGGACCATCAGGAGATGATGTTGAGCCTGACCCAGACCTTCGGTTGGGTGATGAAGTGGAGGAAACAGGATCTTTCTTTGCTACAGAGGCTGTGGTCGAGGACCTGTCCTTTAAGTCTCTGTTGAAGAACCTGAGATCCACTCTTTCTCCAGACTACAGACATCGATCCTGGAAGATATTAAGACTCCAGTACCTTCATGCTCGGAGATCCCTACGGATTTGACTCCTCCATCCAGCCTTCCTTCGAGACGCTGTCTCAAATGGTATGGAATAATCCTGCTCTTATTCCCTCAGTGGCTAAATCCATTGATAAGAAGTATTCAGCTCCCAAGGATCATCCCATTTGGCATCCCACAGCTTTATGGATCCTATTGTAGTCCTGGCAGAGAATGATAAGGTCATTCTTCCTCAACTACTACAGCTCGACCTATTAACAAAGAGTCTCGTAAGATTGATACATTAGGTAAGAGAGTCTTTGCTGCCTCCACTCTAAGTATGCGATTGCCAGTTATCAAGGCTATTTTTCTCAGTATGAGTATATCCTGTGGCACTCTTTGAAAAGAATGGTTGAAGCTCTTCCGGATTCGACTCCAAGTCAGAGCTTCTTCTGACCGTTACTAGGGTATTGAGTCCAATAACCAACAGGTCAAAGCCGCTATGGACGCTTTCGACACTGCTTCTCGCTCAGCAGCCGCGGTTTGTACCGCGCCATTCCTGGCTGCGTATTCTGGCTTCACGAATGATGCTCAGCAACAGGTAATGGCGCTGCCCTTGATGGCTCCTTCTTTTCGGCCCTCAGGTGGAACAAGCCTTAGAGGCCACTCAGAAGACTAGGTCGGCCATTGTTGGCCAGACCTCCGCCTGCTCCCTCTCGGGGCATGTGAACAGACGTCAGTTTCATAGTCGTCAGTCCTTTTGAGGCAGAGGCAGGGGAAGCTTCCATAAAAGCCAACCTGCCCAACCTCAAAAGAAAGCGCAGCAGAAAGCGCAGGGGCCTAAAGCCCCCAGCGCCACCTTATGAATTGCTGGCCCAAGTTCCATCCACATTGCCCGAGCTGGAACTTTCTCCTCCAGTGGGAGGTCGTCTGATGTACTTCTACAACCAGTGGAAGTCCATAACTTCGGACAAATGGGTCCTTCGGATAATTCGCGAGGGTTATTCTCTCAATTTTTTGGAAACCCCCCCGAATTGTCCTCCCAGACGACAACCCAGGTTGTCAGCCTCTCAGTCAGACCTCCTCACCGCCAGATCCAGGGCCTTCTAAGCAACAGGGCACAGAACTGGTGCCCCGCATTCACGGAGCACAGGGTTCTACTCCCATTACTTCCTGGTTCCAAAGAAGTCTGGGGAATGCGCCCATTCTAGACCTCAGAAAGTTAAACAAATTTCTCCCCAGGGAGAAATTCAAAATGATTTCTAGGTACCCTGTTTCCTTTGCTGCATCAGCATGACTGGCTGGCCTCCTGGATATGCAGGATGCTTACCAGCATATCCCTCATCCACCCGACCCACCGCAAGTTCCTCAGGTTTGTAGCTCTGGGTCAGCATTATCAGTTCAGAGTCCTGCCTTTTGGGCTATCCTCAGCTGCGCGAGTCTTTACAAAGTGTTGTGCAGTTCTCGCAGCGCATCTCAGGAAGATCGGACTCCGAGTGTTTCCCTACCTGGACGATTGGCTTCTAGCAAGCCCTTCCAGCCAAGGGACTTTGGAAGCCGTGCAAATGACTTCTCGTCTTCTTACATCCATGGGAATTCTGCTGAATTTGAAAAAATCACAACTGCAGCCCTCCCAGAGGCTCCTTTTCATAGGGACGCTTCTAGACACCTCTTCCGCGAAGGCTTTCCTTCCAGAGGACAGAAGACTCGACATCCTTGGATGGCCCGTTACATCGGGGAGAACCAATCGATTACAGCTCTCTCGATGCAACGCATGTTGGGTCTCATGGCGCCTCGGTGTTCACTGTACCCCTGGCCCGGTTGCACATGAGAACCACCCAATGGATGCTCTCCACTCAGTGGTCTCCGACCTCTCACCCCCAGTCTTATCCCATCAAGGTGACGGAGCCCCTTCGAAGGTCTGTCACCTGGTAGACTCAAGAGAGCAATCTCCTGGAAGGGTTCCCCTTTGCTCCCCCGGATCATCAGATCTCCATCACCACAGACGCATCGCTAATGGGATGGGGAGCTCACTGTCGCTCCCTCCACACTCAAGGTGTATGGACTCAGTTCGAAACTCTTCTCCACATAAATGTCCTGGAGATGAGAGCGGTCCTCTACGCGATCCGAGCTCTGAGGGATATCCTTTGTCACAAGAACATTCTCCTTCAAACGGACAACAAAGCTGTGATGTATTACATCAACAAGCAAGGCGGTGCTCATTCTTACCCCCTTTGCAGGGAAGCAATGAGGGTGTGGGAGTGGTGCTTGGAGCACAAGTCTCTGATTCAGGCGGTTTATCTGCCAGGTATACAAAACGATCTAGCAGATCACCTCAGCAGAACGGAGGCAGACCTCACGAGTGGTCTCGATCCAGCCGTAGCTCGGTCACTATTCAAGAGTGGGGACTCCAGACCTGGACCTTTTGCATCCCCACTCAACGCAAAACTGCCTCTCTTCTGCTCCAGAAATCCAGGGCCTGGTATTTTCTGTCAGGATGCGCTTGGCCGCGTGGACAAAACGCTTTTACGCCTTTCCACCGCTTCCTCTAATCCAGAGAGTTCTCCTCAGTTCGAGTCTCAGGGGACCAAAATGATTCTCATTGCTCCTCCTGGCCTCGGCAACTATGGTTTCCTCTGCTCAACAGTATGTTGGCAGCCCTCCGAGACCACTTCCCTTGCAAATCAACTTTTGACTCAGGGTTCTGTGGTCCATCCCAACCTGAAATCACTTCACCTTCATGCTTGGCTCCTGAAGAGGTAGAAGTGAATCGATTCAACATCTCTCGTAGAGTCTCGGACATCCTTCTGGCTGCGCGAAGCCAGCCACCGAAAACGTACGCTCCAAATGGAAACGCTTTTCTCTGGTGTGCAAAGTCCTCTTGGAATCCTTTTCCTGTCCTCCTGACAAGGTTCTGGAGTATCTTTGGACCTATCAAACTCAGGTCTCCAGTACTCCACAGTTAAAGTTCACCTTAGTGCCATCTCAGCTTCCATGAGCCGGTTTCTTCCTTGACTCTGGCTCAGCTTCCTATGGTGAAGAGATTTCTTAAGGGATTCTTCATACCAGACCCCTGTTAGGCATCCAGTTGCAACCTGGGACATTAACCTGGTGCTGGACATGCTCACTGGAAGCCTTCGAGCCCTTAGCTACCTGTGAGCTAAAATTTCTTACCTGGAAGACTGCCTTCCTGGTGGCCATTACCTCAGCCCGTAGGGTCTCGGAGATTCATGCCTTGGTGACGGACCCTCCGTATACTGTATTCCATAAAGACAAGGTAGTTCTCCGTACTCATCCTAAATTTCTTCCCAAGGTTGTGTCAGAATTCCATCTAAACCAACCTCTGGTACTTCCCTCTTACTTCGCTAATTTCCAAATGAAGGGACGACTCTTCATTCCTTGGATGTTAAGAGAGCCTCATGGTTCTATTTAGATAGAACCAAGAATTTTCGCAAGACTCAGCAACTGTTTGTTTTTTTCAGTGACACCCGCTGGGTCAACCCGTCGCTATTAGATGCATCTCATCATGGTTAGTGGCATGCCTTCGACATTGCTACTCCATGGCTCAAGTTAAATTGGAGGGTAGAGTGTCAGCCACTCTACTAGAGGCGGTCATGGCATCTTTAGCGGAGATTCACAATGTTCCAATTGCAGATATCTGCAACGCCGCCACCTGGAGCTCAGTGCATACCTTAAGCATTATGCACTGGATGTTCATGCCAGGCGACATTCCGCATTCGGCAGAACTATCCTTAATGGTCTTCTATCTTAGACGCGTGAGCTCTGGCTCTCCTGCCGCCCTTTTGGGGGATTATCAGCTTGGTACTCTCCCACTAGTGTGAATGAGTGGTGGAGACTTATGTCCAGGAAGATATGAAAATTACGTACCTACCGTAATTCTTGATCTTCTTGGCCGAGTCTCCACCACTCATTCACACGCCCACCCTCCATCCCCCGAGCTCACCGCTGTGTTGGTCTTCACTCCCTCAAATCTTTAGGCCGTGAGGACTTCTTTGCTGACCCTTCTTACACGGGTCGTACGGACTATCTTATGTCCGTTTTTTAAGGTTAGATTTACTCTTTACGTTAGTTGCGCTGCACCTCCTTGGTAAAAAAGGTACTGAGGCGGTTGGAGGGTCGTCGCCGAGATGGTCATTGCCGTTGCCGAGACGCTGTCCGCGGCGCCATGCCTCGCGGCACCATCTCTCGCGCCGACCCTCCAGCAAAAAGTTTTCTCCCGATGGGTCCTAGTGCCTCCGGCGCTAATCCCACTAGTGTGAATGAGTGGTGGAGACTCGTCCAAGAAGATCAAGAATTACGGTAGGTACGTAATTTTCATTTTTTGCTCTGGATGAGCGCTACTGCTTTGGAGAAGCATGAGAAAACATGCCTGCAAGAGGAGTGCAAGAAAGCACCAGCACAAGATCCACAGTTGTCAGCCAGGAGCACCTACTGTATGTCTTGAACCACCAGATCTGTTATAATTGACTCCAACACTTTGCCAAGCTCAGAGCTGAGGCTCACAGGTCTGTATTTACCAGCTTCTGACCTTGTCCCATTCATAAATAGGGGAATGACCCTGGCTGTTTTTCCTTCCTCTGGCACTGTCCCTGTCTGTAAGGACTCCTGAAAGAATCAGACAGCAGCCCAGCCAGACCATTCTTTAACTCCACTTTAGCGGATATCATTGGGATCCTGGGTTTTTCCAAGGTACTCACCTTCCAGATAATTATTTAACCCCTATCCCAAAAGCTGGAGTTATGTAAATCTCTTGCTCATAATCTGTATTTATAATATTCATAGCATAGGCAACAACATTTTCAGTACAGAGACAGGATGTGGGGGATTGGGGAGTCGCAGCTAGCAGGCTGCAACCTGAGTTCTAGTTGAGCTCAGCTGGAGAGGGAAGACAGTGCAGTGCTGTTGCAGGTGCCTGGAAACCTCAAAGCCTGCACCATTTTCCTGCAAGCTCCATGAAGCCTGGAGCTGAAAAGGCAGAGGCTGTCTGAAAGTGAACCTCACTGGGTGTATGGGTTACCTAGTTAGCAGTGCTACAACAAAAGAGGAGAAAGTGAACTAAAGGTTCTGATTACTGTTGGATTCAATAGGATTCGGTCAGTGAAATACCAAGGAAAATGAGTGACTGATGTAAGGAGTCCCTGAAGTGTCCCTTATCTGAGGACCAACCCTCTGTGGGTTCTTTCCAAATGCAGTTTAACTCCTGTTCCAGGGTTGATGCTCACTACTCACAGGGGGTGTAAGTTTGCAGAAGAGAGAAATAGATGCTGTATGAGTGCTATCAAGTGTGTTTTCAGTTGAGAAGGAATTAAAGTTTAAATTGATTTCTTGAGAGCCACACCAGGTCCTACCTAGAAGACAAATGAACTGTAAGCCATGCCTTTTCTTCGTATTAGTTGTATTCATTCTTATTTTTGATCCCCCCCGGTCACATCTTTAAATGAGGTTATTCTTTGCATCTCTCTATGTCTGCCTGGTGAAACAATTCAAAAAATAAATACGATATCCCATAACTACTCCCCCCCCCATGGCGGGACCTTCAGATTACGGGAACCTCCACAAGAAATTGCCTAGGTGGGTGGATAGTTAATGGCACAGGGTCCAAAAGTGTTCCAATGTCATCCTCTGTGTGCTGGACATTTTTCTGCATAGGTACTTCCCTGTCCGTAGGATGCGACCTGATGGTCCAAGCATGAGCATGTCTCCATGGAGAAAACATTGGCATCCTCCATCCCTGCCCTGTTCAGGTCACCCAGGTGGCAATCATGCTGCAGCAAGGGTGCTTGATCCTCTCCCTCCTCCTTCCCCCACTGTCCCTCCAATGCTCAGAGCTCATTCCCAAACCCCAGTTTCCAGTGTCGCAAGTAGCAATGCTGCTTCAGTGCTGACAAACCAGCATATACTGTTCAGAGTTCAAAGTTCACCAGCATCCCCAAATGCAAGTAAACCTTGATGTCATTTCTGCTGTAGGTTGGTTTAATGTGTTAAATTATTAACAATGAACAGGCACTACCAAGTAAAGCAATCAGATCCCCATTAAATCAATTTGGACCTGATCAAATTATATTATTTCCACTAGCTGCCTGAACATCTTCTAACAAGCAGTCACTGAGGGGTCCTATCAAGCCACTGATGTTTCATTTCCTCATTATTATCTGTAAAA
The DNA here is from genome assembly GCA_016271365.2 of Neoceratodus forsteri. NCBI lineage: Eukaryota > Metazoa > Chordata > Ceratodontiformes > Ceratodontidae > Neoceratodus > Neoceratodus forsteri. Next base: position 967,151,931 of record CM057449.1, read on the forward strand.
AACAGGTCAGGTGAAGTGTTGCTGCATAGGTGGTGGGGTTCACAGAAAACAGTAGTTGCAGATGAGACTGATAATAACTTACTCAAGGACTGCAATAAGCCTATTGGCGAGCTGATCCAAAAACTGTGAGCCAAGTTTGCATGGACTCATTTTAGATCCAGTTGTACAAGAGAAAATAAACTAATTGAAGGGCAAGTGAGGACTTGATAGCAGATTTCAAATATTTATGAAAGCAGCCCATATTATCCCCACCAAATGCTTAAGTAAGCAGACAGCAGCTTGTAAAGCATTCAGTAAATAAGGATTCTAAAAGCACAAACAATATGCAACCCTTTCATACCACAAATTCTTAAAATAGAAAGTAATTACAGGAAAAAAGCTCAGCAGCTGATTCCTGACCAATAGGGACACTAAAATATTCAGAGTTAATTAACTGGCACGCAGGCAGAATGCAAGAAGTATGTATCAGCGTGTTCTTTACAATTGATTTACCTAGAATAAACCATCTAAACTGTAACATCTCATTTTCCTAATTTTACATGTGAGTGGACTGAAGTACAGGGACATGAACCGGTTTGCTCAAGGTCACATTCAGTGAACAAATTGCTGGGTGGGATTTACACCTGAGATCTTTGGTATATATAGGTTTTGTGGAGCCGAAAGGTTACTATTATCCCAAGCATTGATGGGAAACCACAAAATTACCTCACAAGGAGGGTCACATGGGACCGGATCCAAAAGAGGCTCAATGAAGACATCTGGGGCAGGATTTTTGTATGTCCTGTAGAGGTGCAGTGGTGTGCCCGTAGACTTAGATGCTGGCAGCATGCTTTGTCTGTCAACATACACCTATAGACAATTTACAAACAGCTGCCAGTTTTCCAGCAGTTGAAAACACTTAGTTGTAGTTAGACACACACACACACACACACTGAGAAAAGGATCACTATCTTAAAACATTTATGCGTATCAAGATATGCATTTGTGGTCTACTTTGACAAAGTTGTATTGCTTGTCAGCCATATGGCCCACCAAAACACCCTGCACCGGTAGCATATCAGGGCAGGGGTAAACACTCCCAAATTATATACGAGATGATTTATTTGAGATAATAAAGCCATATGGAGTTTACAGCTGGGTCCTTTCAAATGTAACTGCTGAGTGACCACATTTGTCTGTAACCTTTCTTACCATGAAAATGTTTTTCTTTTGATAGTTGACAACAGTTCACACTCAGTCTACTGTTTCATTTTTACAGTCGACGTACCAGATCATGTTAATGTCAGTGTTTACTCCATTAACAGTGAATCGTTTATGTACATTTGGCTGGGTTTGGCAGATGGTTGTGCATATATTTAGCAGACTCGCAGACTACCAGCTATTTCACTCTTAGGAGGCATTCAGCATATAAATCAAGAAGCCAGAAGTCATTTGTGCTCTTCTTTATGAATTCTAAGTGCAGAACATTGACAGCTTTGTGGTTCTATTAGCTAACACAGAAACAACTTTTCTTTGATCATTTTAGATCCCTGGAAATTTAACATATAAGTTGTTATTATTTTTACTGGTCATATAGTAGATACTAGTAATAGAAACTGTGTTTAAGTAAAAAAATATTTCTCAGACTCCCAATTATTTCTACCCCAGCTCTTTATGAAAATTAAAAAAAAGATATATAATTATAGTGATGTTTTATTTTTATGTACTGTCACTGTTCCACTGGCTGATAACTGGCTTAATGCAGTTCACCGATGCTGCCATCAGCCTGTTGCTAATTTACCACTGGGCTGTTCCCTTCTCATCCCACTTTATGATCTTACTTGCTTAGTACCGGGCCTCTGGACGTACTGTAGGGACCCCTGTTTGCTTCAGGAACTACTGAACATGCTCCTAAAGTGGAAGCAATATCCATTTAATTTGGTATGTGCGCTCACAGATGAAACACAGAGGTGCCAGCAGATGTTATCTGTATCCACAGAAAACACTGCCTGATCACATGTGGATCAACTATAAAATATTTACTATACCATCTAAAAAGAAATACAATAACAAAATCGAGGCGCAACGCACACTAAATAAATTAAAAGTATTTTAAATTACAGAATTTCAGTCAGAACAAAAAATGGAACTAGGGTCAAGATAAAAAGCTAGGTCTACTTTATAGGCTGAATTTGCAACTCATCCTGGGAACCAGGGTAGCAGTTGCAAACAGCATCCTCCTACCCAAGCTTACCTATGCTGTCCCAATCATACAGTCACTTACTGGGAAAAAAACTGGGCAGGATGCAAATACTCTACAACAAGATTGCTTGATCTGCATCCAAATCCCACCTGAGGTGCCACCATTATGGGGTACTTGACTACCTAAATGGGCCATCCCTATTCCAACATCTCCAGTACCCAATCCTGCGCACTGCCTACAAACTAATAAATGGTCCCCTCCCATCTGGCCTTGCCAGGCTGCTGTTCCCCAAGCACCCAAGTAGGCTGCAATGCATTTCCTTACAGAAGCTCCTAGAGGTTCCCAGGGTGAGGATGACAGCAGGAAATAAGTCCTTCTCCCATGCAGCCCTGGTCCTCTGGAACAACCTCCTTGACTAGCTGAACAATGTCAGCACACTGGCTTCCTTCAGAAAAGGGCTCAAAGTGCACCTGCTAGCAAAAACCCATGCATGTGCCAGGGGTAATCCCAGCAGCTTAGTTCCCTTGTAACCTATCCTGCCTGTGAGGGCAATGCCCCAGCATAAAAGGCACAACAATGGAAGCTAATTAATATGAAAACAGCCAACATGGCCTAATGTCTGTTACCTGCAACCACAATAACTTATAATTAACACACTGTCAATGTCGGTAGCCTCCTCCTGCCTAAAAGAACGTATGTACAAAAAGCACAAGTAAGTTACACCAAAATGTAGTCTTCTGGAATTTCTGTGACTGTCTGGAAATACTGTGTTTGTTCCTAAAAATTGCTTTGTATCATTGAAATGTATTACTGATGTGTCCTGTACCCAACAGGCTTCTATGTAACTAATCCTGGTTCACCCCTGTAAAAGGGACTATGTGGGCCCAATAGGCCTACCTGGTCAACGAAATTAAATAAATAACTAAATAAATAAAATAAAGAGATTCATTCTACACAAGTTTACTCTAGAAAGGACTTTTGCACACTGTTCTACTTCCCCCAAAGAAGACCATGCAACACAATTAGGGAAAGGCATTCTCTTTGTTGAAGGCATGAACAGAGGACACACAGCATTGTTCTGAGCCTAGGTTCAGCATTTGAACCAGCAGAAAAAGGGGCAAGGGGGAAAAGGGAGGGTTGAAAAGATAGATCAGATTGTCTCTATACAGTAGATCATAGTTGCTGTTCATGCTAGCGTTAATATCAAATATTCACAGTGATGGATTAACTATTCCTATTGCTTTTACTAGAAATACATCAACTGTAAACCATGTTTTGAATTGGCAATAACTACAAGCACAACAACCAGTAACTCATATTCAATCACATAAAGGCTACCTCATGACAGAAAAGTATGCATTATATAAACAGAAGCACAGTACTGCATTGTCTTCAAGTAGTTGAGGCAATTTTGCTTCTTTTAAAATGTATATTGATTTAGTGGAATTAGCACTTTGTCGCCATATTTGCACAACTGTTAATGTATACACGCATCACTTTTTATTTGTATGAAAGTCAGTACTAGGTCAATACCACGCAAGAAATAGAAACTACGGCATTAACTGCACTGTGTAGAAGATAAACATGATTACAGCGATGGGTATAACATGTAGGGAGTTATCACACTCTGTCGCTGCACGCTATAAGAGTGTAGGGACTGTTGCCATGTGCTGGTGTCGGGTCTTGCCGCCCAGTGGTGGAGTGGCTAGGCACCAGCAGACGGGCAGAATTGGGAGACCTGGGACCATGGTTCATCTCCCCAAGTCTCCCCATTGTACTACTTTTAAGGTTCTTTTTTTCTTTTTAAACAAAGTTCCCCCCTCCGAGTTCTCCCCATCCCCTAAGTCCCCAAAGAGCTTGTTACATAAATTCTGGGGTTGTGAGGAGAGTAAAGCCCCCATGTCAGGGGTGCAGTGAGCCAAAGCCCCTGCAAAAATAGAGTCAGCCATTGTAGAGAGCAGCGCCGCTTTTGTGTAGGTCAGTATTTTACCCGACCTTATTTCAGAGCACGCCGGTTTACCTGCGGCATCTATTTGCCATGCTGTTTTTGTTTTAGGTGACATCATGCCGTGCCATGAAAGTCTACTTGCACTGGATCGATGGCACTATCCTTGACAAAACATTCATGGTCAGTACAAAATGTTAGGTCTTACTTGGGGTGCTGTGTTGATGTTCATACTGTGATCAAATAAAATTTGAACTTACCATCTTTGCTGCTTAATGGAAATTTTCTTTTGCTTTCTGGTACTGCTGATGCTCGGCTTCTGTGCTTGTGAGTATTGTTTCCGTTTGCTGAGGTGCTGATGCTGTCTCTTAGCAGCCTTTTTGTCTGTGACTGGTTACACATGACCTGCATTTGTGTAATCCTTGCTGAGTTCTGTCTTCTAGTTTGTCAGATATGTAATCTTAATTTTTTCTCTAATGGTTTCCAATACTTTTTTTAAATACTTTATTTAAGGGCATAAGGATGAGGTCAAAACTTATACTGTACAGTTATAAGCAAATTCTGACACAGTTTACAGGACTAAGGCAGTTATCAATCTCATAATCAAGTCATCAATGTCAGGGTGAGGGGGAAACTTTTTTTTGGAGGGGGGGAGAAGAACATTTTTATTTGTCAGTATGTGTGCAGTTGGGTCTAAATAGGGATCCAGTGACTCTTCATCTTCCACAAGATTATAAGCCATCTTTGGCACGCCCATGAAATTCCTAAATTGGGTTCTCATCTTTTTTATAAAATCTGATATTTTCAAGGATTAGGTAGTGTACTTTCTCAATTCTACAAACTGAAATCATGAAATTCAGCCAAGTCACATTGTCAGGAGGGGTTGCATACCTCCATTTGAGGAGAATGCATTTTTATGAATTCTTTAGTCCAAGACTGATAGAAATATAGAAACATAGACTTTGACGGCAGATAAGGACCACTTGGCCCAACTAGTCTGCCCATTTCCCTACCTACAGGATAAGCTGCAGATCCTAGTTAACCAACAGCCTATTTCTTCTTACCCCCCAGAAGAATTGCCTTATGTCTGTCCCATGTATTCTTGAATTCTCCCACAGTTTTAGACCCCACAACCTCCTCAGGAAGGCTATTCTATGCGTTCACCACCCTCTCTGTGAAAAAAATACTTCCTTACATTGCCCCTGAACCGCCCCCCTCTGATGAACTTACTCTTATGTTGTGGGATTCTATTATTGCATAAGCCTAAGCTGAGTAGTATCGTACCTTCTTCTTTTGTAAGGTCTACAGTACAACATATTTGTGGCTTTAGAGAGGGTAGTTACACTCCTACTACAAGAGGTGTCTATGGCATACAGGTAGCAAACATTTGTTCTAGAACGCTGACTGAGGTTTTACATATTGGGCAAAGATTTGATATTGTTTTGCTCATACTATGCTGACTGCAGGTGGTGTCATATGAATATTAAAGGATTTTACTAGATAGCAAACCAGAGAATTTATGTGAACTGAACTATACGCCCCTGATTAAAGCCATTAAACAGGACTAGGACTTTGGGAATGACTCCCTCTGACCCTTATAGGAAGGGCCAGATTAATGAATACACTTCTGAAACTTAGTTTTATTTCAGACTCTATCGACCTAAACAATGACTTCTTTTCACATTTGGATAAGATAATCAAAAACTTTGTGTGAAGAGGTTAGAAACTGTGACTGAATCTAGAAAAATTGTACTTCCTTAAATCTAGTGGTGGCATTTTTCTGACTAATTTTGCATTGTACTGTTTCTCAGCTCAGTTATCACAGATCCATAGTTTGTTTGGAAATACTGTCACAACCCTTTCCAGTCAGACTGAATGTACTGTCTGCCCTTGGGATCACATTAAACATGTATTATTTGCAGGCCCTTACAGAAAAAGAACAGACAATCTACTGTATGTGTAAGCATGCTTATTGTACGTCATGTTTGGGACAAAGTAATGACTTTAACTAATAACCCTGAAAAACCCATCCCAGCATTAACTGCCCTTTTTGAAGTATATGAACCCTTATCACACCATAAAATAAACTGGGCAAAATGTGAGTGGCTGCCATTGAGCAGAGGTGACTCTCCTCTACAGATAAATGGTAACAGGATTCAACCTGCATCATTAACAAAATATTTGGGAATCCATCTCCTTATTTTTGCACTATTTCTGCACTCTGCACTGTGAATTATAAACCCCTCTTCAAGAAGGACTAAGAGGCCAGGGTTGAGATGAACATCTCCCACATGCAGATGCAAAGGGGTGATAATGAGCCTCAGGGAGTGGAATATCTTCCAGTGAGGAGGGAGAAGGGAAGATGAGCAGTGAAGGAGGGGCGGAGAAGACAGAGGAGGAGATAGATCTTCAGAAGAATTTAAGGCTGAAATATGGAGGGGGAGGAGGCTGCTACTGATGGGTAGAGGAAAGGTGTGAGGGTTAAAAAGGGTTTGGGAAGGGAGCAGAGAGAGGGCAGGGAAGGGACTGGGGATGAGGAGAGGGTGGAGCATAAAAGGGGAGCCGGGAGAAAATTAGACAGGGTATGAGTAGCATAATGAAAAATTAGAAGAGATAGGAAATACAATAGAGTGTGATGAGCATAAAATGGAGTAATGACCAAGTAATGTCAATAGAAGCAAGGAGGTGAAGAGCGGGACTGTAAATGGGAGGAGAAAGGAGAAGAGAAGGGGAATCTGTTGTAGTCTATCCAGTATCACTCAGCAATTCTGGTAGGTCACTTCCATCCCCACATGCACATCAGAACCTGTTAATAGCATTGCGGGAAGGGGACTGACTGATCAGCTTGGATTTGACCTTTTTCACCTCATCATCATAGACTGAGGGGGGTTGAAGATTGCTGGGCCTTGGGTTGACATAAGACAGAGGGCTGAAGGATAGGGTTATGGAAGAGAAAGTTAAAGGATGGTGTTGAGGGGGGTAAGTGGCAGGACACCAAATATTTTGAACTATGCCCACTGGAAATAGGACATGTGCCCCCATCAAACATGGACGGGGGTGAGGTTGAAGACAATTATAGGGGACTTTGCCCCACTCTAATATGGGACTTCAAGGGTGAGGTTATAGAGGGAAGACATTACAAATACAGTGTTATATGGGAATTAACTGGAGGCCATGAATTCATTTTAAGGACTGGGAGGAATGGAGAGAGAGGAGATGGCATAGAAGACAACTTGACATAGAAACAAAGAAGCTGATGGCAGAAGGAGACTGCTAGGTCCATCTAGTCTGCCGATTTTTTTTATACTTATTTTGACATTTTAGTTGCCCTTTGTAGTCAGGGCTCCCTTGTGTCTATCCCATGCATTCTTGAATCCCCCCCTCACAGAATTGACCCTCACAACCTCTTGGGGCAGGCTGTTCCAGGCACCCACCACTCTTTCTGTGAAGAAAAACTTCCTGGTGTTAGTAGTGAACCTCCCTCCTTGCAGTCTGAGGTCATATCCCCCGGTCCTGGAACCCTTCTTGAAGTGAAAAGGTTCCTGTGCCTGTATCTTGTTAATGCCTTTTATGTACTTGAATTTTTCAATCATGTCCCCTCTCTCTCTTCTCTGCTCAGGGCCAGTGTTAGGACTTTGGGGGCCCCCAGCAAACTCAATTACTGGGGCCCACAGATGGGCCCCTCAATGGGCCCCTGCACCCCCTCCCTGGGCCCTCTCTATGAACCCACTTCCCTGTTCCCCCTCCCCAAACCCCCAGTAATCTTTGTACATAAATCCAACTTCTGCACAATATGTCAGACACAATGACCTGGAGACACTAGAATTATTACATTTCTAACAGATAATAGAATAAATTGCAAAAAAAAAAAACCTTCCTTAACTGCTCCATCGACTACTGCATAATTTGTCAGACTCAGCCTCAAACACAAATTAATGACCTTAAGAGCAATAATACAAATAATATAATTGCACAAAATGTTCCTCTCCAGCTACTGCAATATTTTTTACCTCTGCTCTGCTGCTCTCACCTCTTCAGACTTCCATCTTCCCGTACTTATGCTGCAGACATGCACCTGAGGGGGGCATAAATTTTCAAGTCTGAGTTGGAGAAGGTGCGATAAATAGTGACGGACCTATTGGAGCCCTATGAATGGTTCCAGCACAGAACCTCCTCCCATGTCAGCACGTTCTGTGTAGCACAATAAGAGGAACGTGGGGAACATGAAACAAAACTGCCTAGGGATAGAATTGAAGGCAGGATGGTGGCGTGGACCAGATGGCGTGGTTTGGCATTCCTTTCGTGCACAATGGGAAGCCGGCAGCAACAAACGCAAAGTTTCACAGTCTAAACCACACAAAAGAGCAACTGGACAAGGACATCACATGTTGTTGATGGGGAGCCGGAGTGGAGCCGGAGACAATTCGCTAGTGCAGTCAGCGAGGAGCAGAAGGGCTAGCCAGGTACTAATGCTGCTCAGCTATGTTGATCTGGTGGGGGGGGAGTATTTTCTTTTCTTTTAAGATGCTGTGGTGATCCAGGCAGGGAGTGGGGTGGGCCAGACAAAAAAGTATGCTGCTGGGCTGATTAATGGTATGCTGCTGGTGCCCGGCCAGACCCAGCTACATGTGCCACCTGCAGCCTGGTTACATTTGGGGCCCCAGCGGCCACGGGGTTCGCGGGTGCCTAATGCCGGCCCTGTACTCTGCTCCAGGGAGTACATATTCAGTTCCCTAAATTTTTTCTCACAGGACATGTACTGCAGACCCTGAATCATTTTTGTTGCCTTTCCCTGTATGCCTGGTCAATGTTCTTCCTGAGGTGAGGCCTTCAGAATTGGACTCTGTATTCCAGGTGAGATCTGACCAGTGATCTATACAGTGGTTGTACCACCTCTCTCCTCCTGCTCGTGATTCCCCTCTCAGTGCAGCCCAGCATTCTGTTGGCCTTCAATGGTACCTTCTCATACTGCTTACTAACCTTCAAGTCATCCGAGATTATGATGCCCAGATCTCATTCCTGGTTTGAGGCCACCAGTCTTTCACCTCCTAGGTAATACTCCTTTCTTGGACTTTTCTTTCCTACATGCATGACCTTGTACTTTTTGGCATTAAATCTCAGCTGCCACACTCCAGACCATTCTTCCATCTTGCTCACTCCTTCTGAGGTGTCTACCCTGTTACACATCTTGGTGTCGTCTGTGAACAGACACACCTTCCCTTCCAGTCTATCAGTGATGTTTGCTATAAAAACACTGAGGAGCAGAGGCCCCAGCACTGAGTCCTGGGGCACCCCGCTGGTCACCCTGCCTTCCGTCGATTGTGTTCCATTAACCTGTACCCTCTGGGTTCTGCCTTGCAACCAGTTATGTACCCATCTGACTACTTCTGGATCAACCCCTGTGTTGTCAAGCTTCTTTGCCAGCCTTCTGTGTGGAACCAAGTCGAAGGCCTTACTAAAGTCTAGGGAGACCACATCTACTGATCCACCATCATCCACTATTTTGTAGCGTGGTCAAAAAACTCGAGCAGATTTGTCTGGCATGACCTACTTGTTGTGAAACTGTGCTGTTTAGGGTCTTGTTGGCTGCTAGTTTCGAGGAATGCTATGATCCTCTGTTTGAGTAGTGCTCCATTAGTTTTCCTACTATAGACATGAGGCTTACCAGTCTGTAATTACTAGCCTCTTCACAACTGCCTGATCTGTGAAGTGGAACCACTGTTGCCTTTTTCCAATCTTTGGGTACCACACTGCTCTTCAAGGATTTTGTGAATAGAAGTGCCAGAGGGGCTGCTAATTCTAACCCTAGTTCCTAGGTGCATCTCGTCTATGAGGGGGTTGCCCATGGAATTAGACTTGGGCCCCTGGGGAGGAGAAATACTTTTTTTTCTGTTTTAGGTTTATGATCTGAAAAACAGATATATTAGGATTGATATTCATTTTATTTATTTACAAATTGTTGACCAGAAAAGACACATTGATCCATAGCTTATTTTCAGGTTTGACTGGAGTGGGGTGGGGTGGGGGTTGGGAATTGCAAAGGGTGGAGTACAGCAGAATAAAATTCAAACAAACAATAGTAACAGTGGCAATAAGATAAAAGAGAACAATAACACTACTGAAAAGTTTTGCAATTTGGCTTACAATTATGCAGAGAATAATACGTGGGTGGGTATAAGATTTTATACACACCTGAAGTGTATAGTGCTACATAAAACCATAGAACAAAGCTAGAGGGGTTTATAAAAATATCACAAACCAAGGGTATTATTGAAATTATTGATTAAACTCACCCACACATTTGTTTTTTTAAATAATTGCTTTTCCTGCTGACTGAATAAAGCTGTCATATATCACTTGGTGGTAGTCTATTCAGGAAGGATTGCATTGGTAAGGAGGAGAACGGTGCTTGACTTTGCATGGAGGGGTGTGGGGTTTGCTGCCTGTCCAGTAAGAGCAAGTGAGTGTGTGAATGTGTGAGTAAATGAGCGAAGGAGAGTGAGCATGAACTTTGTCCACTTCCTGCTGAGTTTTTGCCATGCACTTTGAGAGCTGCTCATTTGATTGGCAGCTCTTGATTACACACGGCTGGTTGTAAGAGATAATTACAACACATTTATGGGTGTATTTTTTTTAATTGCAAAAGTTTTTTTTATTAATATATAACAGTACAATGCATCATATGATTCTATCACTTTCCATACATTACCAGTACAGTTTCATTTTATGTTTGACATACATCCAGAGTTACATTCCATTTCTTTATAAACTGGCCCACTTAACATCAGCACTACTATTTTATCATTTACTTTGTAATCTATATATCTTCCAATTGTTCTATTCTAAGAGAAGGATGATAGTACTTATCGTATTGTGGTTATCTGTAGTAGAAAATGGAAATGTAAGAGAGGGAGATAGCAGGTGGGGTTGGTAATTTTATAGAGTTTCAAGTGAAAAGTATAGGTAGGGCATTTATGTGTGTATTAAAAGTGATAACCAGTAATTAAAAAATAATTAGAATGGCACAAAGTTGTTTTTTTTTTTTATTAAAAATACTTTATTGATTTGGTGACATGTATGGACACAAGACACCGATTACATGGACACAACCATTTCCTGTGAGAACAACCATGGGGAAATAAAATAGAGTATTATTTCAAGAAAATATCAGTATTTGGATAGTACAGAGGCATTTGTACATTGTTAACAATGGGTCAAACATTAAAAACCTGTTATAATCCCTTAATCAATTTTATGAAGCTTATAATATTCCCTAGACAATGATATTCCTTCTGATCTTGAGGTACTGTGTATAATGTATGAAGCTTGCCCCATCTGTATTCAAAAGTAACCATTCTGTCCTGGAGGCTAGTAAAGATTAAACAGCAATTCCTGTAACCACTTGTTGTATGTAATACTCTCTTGGTCTAACCAGTGCCTAAGTACTGTAAAACCCTCTTTGCAGAGGTTGCAGTCATTGTCATGTGATATTTTCTCTCTGTTACAGAAACTGTGCTAAAGTCCCCTACTACAAAGGTTTATGCAAAGGTTGTGAAAGAGCTAAAGAGCCAGTTAACCCATAATGCTCCATAGCTAGTAATATTTTAATGAGTTCGGTTTACTTAAAAAAGGAGTCTAACCTTTTTTAAAAACTGGATTTATCTTTTCCAGTTAATTCTTCCAAGGGAACTTGGCACAAAGTTAGTAAAATATAGAGATTATAACATTACATTGTGTTTTGTTTTCTGGACCACTAGCCCCCATGGAGTATGCTGTTGTTTATAGGGCTAGGGATCAGAGGGTGGGAAGGACCCCTGGATGCCAGAGAATTACAGTATTCACATGGGGCTGGTGAGTGGAGGATGGAAGGGACCTCTGGACACCAGGAAATTACAGCATCCACAAGGGGCTGGTGATCGGAGGGTTGGGGGGATCTCTAGGCACCGGGGAAGTGTTCTTCACCCTAACATGGCTGGCAATTGGAGGATGGGGGACCTCTAGGCACCGAGAAGTGTCATTTATACAATGGGTCTAGTGACTGGAGGCTGGGAGGGACCACTGGATGCCAGGGTGTTCTGATACATTATGGGACAGTGATCGGAGACTGGGGGGGAACCACTAGGCACCAGGGAATATTTTTAACATAACAAACCTGGCAATCATAGGACAGGGGACCACGGACCAGCAGGGGGAAGGTGTGCTCCCACCTCCCCCCAATTTGGTTGTTGGCTATAGTAGCTCCAGCAGCCACTAGGGTTCCCTGGAGTAAGTTGAGCTTTTTTTTTCTGAACTCTATTTTTTTCCTTCCCTTCTTGAGCCCCACCGAACTCTCTCCGGTGACTGCCCAGTCCTGGACTCTACCTCACTGCATGACCCCGACTTATCTCCTCTCTCCCTGACACTGGTCATCCCCCGGGTCTACCCTCCGGGGAAGGGCTGCCCCCGCTCAGGGCGCTCTTTCTTATAGGGTTGAGCACCTGGCTGAGGAGGAGGAGACAGGACGAGGAGACAGCCATGTCCGACCTCTGGGAGTGTGGACCTTGGGTGGGAGGCGCAATCACCTATTGGTGGGAGGAAGGAGGTATTTACTTGGTTAGATCCCCTGTGGAGCCTGGCTATCAAGGAAATTCAGGAATATTTAGAAGGGTTGCGCATGGCGCAACACAATTGCGCCATGCGCAACCCACTAATCGCCCCCAATGCAATATTCACATTTCTGGACTGTGTAGACGGTATGGGTTGCACGCCTATTGGCCCACTGTGGACCAATGGGCATACAGCCCTACCATACGGAGTCAATCGTGGGCAGCGGGTGGCTGGCTGGTGGGAGTTGCTGCCCGCCACTGCCGGGGAGCGGGTGGTGGGGCCAGTGGTGGGTGAGGGGGTACCGCTGGACCACCAGAGATGGATTGGATTGTCATATATTATTACTGACACCCGTGATCGGGCTGCGAGCGGTTCACTGGACCACCAGGGAGATGGGAGAGTTTTCATTAATGTACTTCTGCCTGCGATCGGTCCACTGGACCACCAGGGACATGGGAGGGTTTTTATTAATGTACTTCTGCCCGTGATCGGGCTGTGAGTGGTCCACTGGACCACCAGGGATATAGGATGGTCATTCACAATCCCTATGCCCACGATCGGGCAGTGGGGCACTTTGCCGCTAGTGCAGGGGGCGTCGGACCCGACAGCTGCAGTCTGGCAAGGCATCAGGTGCACCTGCATGCAAATGGGGCCATAATGACGTGCAAATGGCCCCATTTCTGCCTTGCATGCATTATGGTCCCATTTGCATGTGCACGTTTGAATATCGCGGTTGATGCGCCTAATGCTAGTGCATCCCCCTGCTCCACTCTGGCAACTTGCGCTGGTGCAGTGCCACTGCGCCATGCGCACTGTGGGTGGCCAAGGAGTGATATTCAATGATGCTGTGCTATGGCACAGCTCCTTTGAATATCACCCCATCAACGCCCAGGCACATCCCAGTTGCGCTGTGCCCAGGCTTGCGCCACAGCCTGGCGCAGTCTGAATATCCTGCCCAGCATCTTTAATGGTAAAGTGCTTTACAAATGCTGTACAATTCTTGAAATTTGTTGACTCAAGGAGCAACTGCCGTAGCAGGTTCTGTTTGTAGCGCCTCTTTAAATTTTCCAGCATCCCCTGATCCATAGGCTGCATCAGGCTAGTAACATTAGGAGGCAAGAAAAGGGACTGAAAACACCCATCTGTTGTTATCAATCTCTCTGAAGCTTGGTGTGAGGAGGCATTGTCCATCAATAGGACAGCACACTGTGGGAGTGATTTTGAAGTGAGATATTCTTTGGCAAGGGGGACAAAGTGACAGAAAAACCTGTCAGAAAAAATATTTCTGTCCATCCATGTGCTCCTTTTGACTGTAGTAATGGACAGGGATAGAGAGTTCATGTTCACTGAGGCAAAACATCTTGGTTTGGCGCTTTTGTATACGAACACTAGAGGGAGCCTGAATTCGCTGCTCACATTGGCTGTTGCCATTAGGGTAACATGGTCCTTACAACTTTTAAAGTTTTTAACTTGTTACTTCATTCCATCAGCCAAGGTTTTGTTTGGCAGGATATGCCAGTAAAGACCAATCTCATCACAGTTAAAGAGTTGGTCCTGGGTAAGTCCATGTTCCTCCAAGAATGCCTGCAATGTTTGTTTAAAATTTTCATTAGCAGCTGTATCTGCAGACATTGATTCCCCCTGTAGCTGCAGGTACCTAATGCCGTGTCTGTTTTTGAATCAAAATAACCACCCAGAGCTTGCTTTAAATTCTGTCTCTTCTCGGTCTGGGTACATTTGTCCATACAGCAGCTTAGCCTTTTCCATTAAGATAACACCACTTATTGGAGTCCCCTTTTGCCACTCCTGTGTGAACCACAGGTGCATGGCATTGTTAAAGTCCTCATCGGCTGCTTTCCTTACAATGCAGTGCTTTTTACTACACCACTCTCCTGTAACTCACAGGCAAACATTCACATTTTTTTCTTGTCCCTTTCGAATATCACACACTGTGTTTTTCCCAATCCCATACTCATCAGCTAAACTGCTTATGCTGACACCTTTCTCCAGTTTACCAATGATGTTGAGCTTGGTCTCGATTGAGAGGGTCACTTGTTTGCACTTACAAGACATTGGTGCCACCAGAGTTTCAAACGGCTGTTCTGTGAAGGCATTTAAAGAACTAAAGGTAACGCTATTGGCTGCAGTTGGGGAAGGGGGCAGGTGAGGGCATGGAGTTTGGTTGACTGGTCATACCGGATCTGTGGGGTTCGTAACTCTGGGGTCCCACTGTTCTCTAAAGATAAATATGCAAAAAATTGCTTTAAATACAAAATTGCAATAAAAATGGCATTGAACAAAGCATAGCCATTAGTAGCAAAACAAATTAATTGTTGTCATTTGCAATATATGTAAATATGTATGCTTAACCATTCAATTGCTAACGCCAAAACAACCCATGCAATTAGGAATAAAGAGAGAGATATGTAGATTTCATTAGAGAAAGAAGTTTGGTACCAGATTCTTTCCAAATCAGATGATTGCCAGGTATACCATTGTAGTGATCTCCCATATCTCAAAATAGGCCCTCCCACTGTTAGGGGATTGGCAGCAGCATTCCTGGATCTGAATAAGGTAGAAATTCAGAGGTTACATTCAATAAGGGAAAAAGGTTAAAAAAGCGAAGGCAGACATTCAATTCATCCTACTAAAATACACTGACAGGAAAGGTTTCAAGTCCCCCACTTCATCAAAACCTACAGGTTTTAAAACATTCAATGCAAAAATCAAAAATGTTTTGTTCTGAAGAAGTCTCTGTAATCTATTGCCCATGCCTGCAACTCTGATACATTCCAATACCGTGAATTTAAGATGCTCTCGATTAGCTTTATGTACCTCTTGGAATGCACTGTATCTCTAATATAGGAGTGGTTGCAACACTACACAAGGTTTTAGAAAAAAGGCTACAAAATGACAGCTTATCAGTAAGAGAACCCATACTTGAAACTATGGGTCTCCCTTGTTGACTGGCAATGGATCTGTGGACCTTAGGTAGTGTATACAGAGTGGGGACTATGGGATTATCCTGCCAAAATGAAATTAAACACATTTTCAGTTATATACCCTTAGATCCCTAGCAGTGTCCAGCAAACTCATCAATTCCTCCTGAAATTCTGTGGTGGGATTACCCCATAATCTCTTGTAGTTTGTTTCTACAGTTAATAAATTCATCACCTTCTTGTGGTAGAAATCTTATGTCATTATTACCATGTTACCTGCATTATCTACAGGTTTAGTGATCACATCATTCATTTTAGGTAATTCATCTAGCGCTAAATATTCACTGTAGACATGTTTCTGCATCAGTAATGGGGTTCTCCAAACACGAGTTTTCCAACCTCCCTCATCACCACATTTTCATATGTTTTAATGTTTTGATTAGTACAGGGTGGACAGAAAGATGATCTGCCCTTGAACATATTTTTACTGAGTTCTTTGAATTGCATATCTGTACTGTCCCAGATGGGAGCATTGTAGTTGCTGGTCACTTGAGTCCCCCTATTTCCTTCATAAAGATCTGTTAAAATATCCAAATTTACTGAATCTTGATCAGTCCATTTAAACCTAGTTTCTAATGTGTCTTGTGTAGATTCCATGGAATAAGGTTCGGAATGGGTGGTCTCCACAGTGCTCTCTTCTGCCCCAAGGGCTGTCAGGTCAGTAGAGAATCCCATATTTGAGTTTCCTTTTTTTCTTTTAAAGGCCTTTAGGTGTAATTTCTGGAAGCATTTGTACAAGTCAACTTTAATTTCAAATAAATCAGAATGAGTGAGGATCAAAATTCAAAACTTTTGCCAGGACAGATTCCTATGCCTTGGTGAGACTAATGGGGTTAAATTTATTATTTTTGATTTCTCTGTTTCCTCAGGTTGTAATGATCTTCTCGTCACCTTCAGCCCCTCCTGGTTTTCCTTTTTTCCTTTTGCTGTGTTTGTTTCTTGGTCTGTGGTTGCTTGGATTTGTCTAAAAAATAGTCCTGATTGTTTTGATGATATTCCTCCTGAGAGCTATTTTCTGAATCTGACACTATGGTGACTTTCTTTTTTATTTTTATGGGCCTCCTTGGTCACAGATTTGCTTTTTCTGCATTGAGATCTAGAGCATCCCCTGCTTGCAGGCCTTGAGCATTTCATCCAACTAAAGACTTGGCTTGTGGCATAGTCTGTATTGTCCCTCTCCAGTTTGTGTTGTTTCCTTTTTATTGCCTCTTCTTCATGCCTTGCAAATTTTTCGTGTTATTACTTTTCCAAACTCAGAAACTCAGAATGTAATTTAAATTGTGAGATTTCTTTTTAAATTGCAGTTATTTCTTTCTGTAGGACCTCATATTTCTCAGTGTCTTCCTTAATTAATAAGGCTACAAATGTCAGAGTGCACTCTGTGGCTGCCTTTTCCCAGTCAGGGTGATTATTAACATTTTCTAAATCAGTAGATGGACTAGTAGAGTGCTGGAAAGGTGAACATTTTTTGACTTAGCAGCAGCAAGAGTGAAGGTCTAGCGCTGGCGGAGGGAACGCTTCACTGTGTCTCCCTCATGACCTCAGGGGAGAGATGGAAGCTTAGGCCACGATGTCGAATCTAGACTTCCTTCCTTCCTTCCCTTCCTTCCTCAGATCCAAAATCAATAGTAAAAAATTCAAAAATACCTAACCTACTGAGGAACTATGCTATGGGACAAGCTAAACTTGGAAATCACACAGGTTAAGAGTGTCCACATACAGAATACTATAATCAAATATCACTGTAAAGAGAAATGCTGTATATTTATTGTCCATAACATTAGCGTTATTTATTGGTATATACAGTATTTACTAAATACAGTCATTATCTATAATCTTTAAGTTCTGTATACTGAATGTTTACTAAACATAAAGGTCCAAGATACCCACTTTATGGGAAAATTCTTTCAGATGGTAGAGTTGTTGTAAGACAGTACAATAGTTACAAAGGAAAACAGCACTCAGTCTCTTTCAAAATTCAGTTCTTTATTTCGTCACTGTTTACTATTATCCTTAACATTTAACTGTGACAGTCATGAAAAAATCCAGATTTAGTATTTGCCATATTGGTCCTTGTAAGAACAGATATAGAAACATAGAATTTGACAGCAGATAAGGACCGCTTGGCCCACCCAGTCTGCCCATTTCCCTACCTAATGGATAAGCTGCAGATCCTAGTTAACCAGCAGCTTACTTCTTCCTACCCCCACCCCCTAGAATTGCCTTATGACTGTCCTATGCATGCTTGAATTCCACCACTGTTTTTGACTCCACAACCTCCTCCGGAAGGCCGCTCCATGCATCCACAACCTCTCTGTGAAAAATACTTCAAATTACCTCTGAGCGCCTCTATCTTCAAATTGTTCCACCTTGTTCTTGCACACCTCTTTTTGAAAGATGCTACCCTCTTGGACTTTGTTGACTCCTTGAGGTACTTGAAAGTTTCTATCATGTCCCCCTCCTCCTTTCCTCGAGGCTATACATATTAAGCTCCTTAAGTCTCTCTTCATATGTCTTCGGTGCAGACCTTGCACCATTTTAGTTCCTCCTCTGGACAGCTTCCATCCTGTCTATGTCTTTGCGGACACTGGGTCTCCAGAACTGCACGCAGTACTCCAGATGGGGTCTCACCAGCTGTCTGTACAGAGGGATAATAACTTCCTGTTTTCTACTGGTGATGCTTCTTCCTATGCATCCCAGTATCCTCCCAGCCCTCCTTGCTGCCCTCTCACATTGCTTGCCCACCTTTAGGTCATCTGATATGACTACCCCCAGGTCCCTTTCCATTTTTGTTGTTGCTAGTATCTCACCCCCATTGTGTACTCTTCCCTGGGTTTTGTTTCCCAGGTGCATTACCTTGCACTTCTTAGCATTGAATCTAAGCTGCCATACATTTGACCATTCCTCTAACCTTGCCAAGTCCCTTCTCATCCTTTCCACCCCACCTTGTGCATCAACTCTGTTGCAGATCTTTGTGTCATCTTGCAAAGAGACATACTTTTCCTTCCAGTCCCTCTGCAATGTCACTTATAAAGACATTGAAGAGGACCGGTCCTAATACTGAACCCTGCGGTACCCCACTAGTAAGCCCCCTTTCTTCAGAGTGGACTCCATTTACTATTACTTTCTGTGTCCTATTCTCCAGCCAATTCTTTACCCAGGCTGTCATCTTGGGACTCACTCCCAGGCTGGCTAACTTGTATATTAATCATTTGTGTGGGACTGTGTCAAATGCCTTGCTAAAGTCTAGGTAGGCCATGTCCACAGCCCCTTCCTGATCTACTACTTTGGTCACCCAGTCAAAGAAATCTATCAGATTCATCTGGCATGACCTTCCCACTGTGAATCCATGCTGCCTTAGGTCCTGTGCCCCTCTGGCCTCTAGATACTCGACAATTCTTTCCTTCAGAAGTGGTTCAATCATTTTCCCTATCACTGAGGTTAAACTAACAGGTCTGTAGTTTCCTGCTTCTACCTTGCTCCCACTTTTGTGAAGGGGAATCACATCTGCCCTTCTCCAGTCCTCGGGGAACCACCCCATCCTCCCATGATTTGTTAAAGAGGGTAGTCAGTGGTGTCACTAGTTCTACCCTTAGTTCTTTTAGAATTCTGGGATGAATCCCATCAGGCCCCATTGCTTTGTCCACTTTCAATTTTAAGAGTTCTTTCAGAACCCTTTCTTCTGTAAATCGGCTGGTATCAACTTCTGTATCCAGAGTGTTTCTATTGTTTGTTTTAGGTACCCCCCTCTTCATTTGTAAATACTGTGCAAAAATGTTTGTTTAGTATCTCTGCCTTTTCACAGTCACCCTCTGCCCACCCCCTCCCTTTATTAAGCCTCCACTATCCCTCCCTTGGTCTTCCTTCGGCTCCCTGATGTACCTATAAAAGGTTTTATCCCTTCTTAACTGAGTTGGCTATCTTTTCCTCGGTTTGGGCCTTTGCTGTTCTGACTGCCTTCCCAGCTTCCTTTTGCTTTAACTGATACAGTTCTCTGTCCTGCTCCTTCTGTGATTCCTTGTACTTCCTGAATGTTTTCTTTTTCTCTTGAACCTTCACTGCCACTTCCTTTGAGAACCATAGTGGTTTCTAACATTGTTTTGTTTTGTTTATTTGCTTCACACAAAGGCTTGTTACCTGTGTTATGGCAGTTTGTATTATTTCCCATTGTTCTTCCACCCCTCCTTCCTGCCCATTTGCTAGTGCATTCCTTAGGCACTCACCCATTTTGGCAAAGTCAGCCCTCCTAAAGTCCAATACTTTTGCCTTTGTATGGCTTGACTGTATTGCTGTGTTTATTGTGAACCATACTGTTCGATGGTCGCTAGTTCCCAGATGGCTACCCACTTCTACATCTGTGATCCTCTCTTCATCTCCATTTGAGAGAACCAGGTCTAAGATTGCTCCCTCTCGAGTGGGTTCCAATACTAGTTGTCTAACGCATGCCCCCTGTAGGGCATCTAGAATAACCCCACTCTTCGAAGTGGCTGCTGCAACGGCACTCCAGTCAACATCTGGCATATTCAGATCACCCATCAGCAATATCTCCCCTTTTTCTGCCATTCTAAGTATACTTTCTATCATTTCCTTGTCCATTTCCTCCCCGAGAGGGAGTCTGTATACAACCCCTGTGCGGATTGTGGTGCCATTGCCTGTCTCCAAATTGACCCACGGTGCTTCTTCTCCTCCCTGTTTACACTTTTGTTCTGTTGCTTTGATTCCTCCTCTTATGTAAAGAGCTACTCCTCCTCCTCTTTTACCCTCCCTGTCCCTCCTGTAGATAGTGTATCCTGGTATGTTTATGTCTCAGTCATGGTTTTGTGTGTACCATGTTTCTGTGACTGCCACGATATCCAGATGTTCCTTCTCCATCAAGGCCACTAATTCAGGAAGCTTGTACCAGATCCAGAAGCAAATGATTTGCTACCTTTTATTAGACAACACAGTAACAAAAAGAACAAAGGCCCAGATATTCAAACTGCACCATTTTGTGGCACAAGCCCCTGCGCCACTCAAAATAGTTGTGCAGGGGTGTGTCCAGGGTGATATTCAATGGAGTTGCGCTATGGCACAACATCTTTGAATATCGCCCCCTGGCCACACCCACTGTGCGTGGCACAGTGGAACTGTGCCAGCGCAAGTGGTCAGAGTGGAGCATTGAGATGCAGTGGCCCAAGTTCCATTGTGCCATGCACAGCACCTGCGATATTCAAAGGATGACATGTAAATGGGGCCATAGTTTATGAAAGGCGCATGGGGGGCCATTTGCATCTGATTATGGCCCCATTTGCATGCCATTGGCATGCAGGTGCGCCGATCCCCAACAACCTGCGCCTGGCACCCTGCCAGGCAGAAGCTGTCCGGGACCGATGCCCCTGCAGCCCAATCATGGGCAGAACAGTAGTGTCCCCCAGCAGCCCGATCGTGGGCAGAACAGTATTCTCCCCCAGCAGCCCGATCAGGGCATAACTTAAACATCCCCATCCCCTAGTAGCCCAATTGCAGGCATAATGGTATTTCCCCCATTAGCCTGATCGTAGCATAATCAGCCGGTAGTTTCGATCGGGCATGGGCCGAGGCCTCATTAGCCCGATCGCAGGCACTGGCTGTCTTCACCTGAATTGATCGCGGGCGCATCCTCACCCTCCCATGTCCGGAAATACCACATCTAGTGGCCCCCTCACCCCACCTGCCCATGGAGCCCACCACCCCACTCCCTTCAGCCAGCAGGCGGCAGCACTCACTCCTCCTGCCGCCCCACCGCCTGACGATAAGCTCGGAGGCTGCATGCTCACGGTTCAGAGCATGAGCCAATGGGCGTCAGTCATACGTGCATAAGCCAGTCCAGATATGTGAATGAATAAATTCATTTTCATATCTGACTGACTTAGAGATGGGTTGCACGCCTATTGGCTCATGCCTGAACCAATGGGCGGCAGCCCTCCCGAGCTGTCAGCTGGTGGGTGGCGGGTGGCAGGTGGGTGGGTGCCGCCACCTGCCAGCTGACGGGGGAGCGGGTGGTGGGGCCCGTGGGTGGATGGGGGTGGAAATACCAGATCATCAGGGATTTGACGGGGGTGTGAGGATGCCACCGCACTGGCTATCAGTGGTCCACTGGACCACCAGGATATTGGACTTTGGGGAGGTCTGCTGCCCGCGATCGGGCTACTCGCTGGGGGTGGGGGATTGGTATGCCTTGATCGGGCCATCGGGGAACACCGTTATGCCCACGATCAGCTACGAGGAGGTGACACTTCAGCCCACATTGGGCAGGGGTGCCGCTAGGTGCGGGCGGGAATCACTTAGGGCCACCCACAGGTGGCAGCTGCTGTGTGGCACCCTGCAATGTGGCAGCTCACCTGTGGGTGGCCCTCGACTTGTTCCTTTTTTTTCAGCGTAACTTTGTGCAGGCGCAGGTAGGGGTGTGCCTGCATAACTCTGCATGGCCTGGGCTGAATATCGGGCTGTGCAGTTTATGCATGGGCACGCCCCCCCACCTGTGCCTGCATACATTACTGATGCACCCCGGCACATCGGGATTTGTGCAGGCAAACTTTTCCCTTTTAAATATCGCACCGGGGCGCATGAGTGGGTTGTGCGTGGCGCAACACTGTTGCGCCATGTGCAACCCTTTTGAATATCTGGGCCAAAGTGTTTTAGCTTTTGGACCAACAAGTCCTTCGTCAGAAGCATAATGACAGTTATTTAGACAAGCCAATACTTTTAACACCCAGACCATGCAGAAAAAAAGCAGAAAACATAAAAGGTATCAAATTATTTGCTTCTGGATCTGTTCAGTCATAAAAAGTGATACTTAATTTAACAGGGTAGTTTCCATCTTTCATGCCAAATATTAGACTCCCAAGGAAATTAAGGATCCGTTTTGAGTCTTGTTTAAATCCATCACCTGCTGTCATGAAATGTCTCACACTTATGCTTCTTAATCCAGAATGTCAGATAGTAACTGTTTGGATTGAATCCATGTTACTGTTCAGAGAATTCAGCATCTGATGGTTTTGTTCCTTGTCAACTATCCTGCTACAGTATATCCTTAATGACAACTTCTTATGACTAAGCAAGGCATCGCAAAACAGTGAGGTTAACAGTGGCCAGTGACCAACTAAAGAAGGATTGCAATTTGAGATGGAGATTGAGCACTGCTTTCTTTTTTTAATGAATGTTTTACCTAATTGTATTGCTATTGTACTTTATACCGTATTAAATTTGGCAATCACAAGGTTAGCGTTATGAGTCGTGGTACAACAATGAGCAAAAAACAAAGGTACTTACACCAGAGTCAGGCATTCATTCGAGCAACCTGCACACAAAATAATGTCTGTTTGCAAAGAAGGAAGGCAGATTTGCACACAGTGCATAAAGGTGCTCATTCTTGGTGTTGTAGATGGTTGAGGTAATTTATGATTCATGTGCATAAAATAGGAACTGAAGGGAGCTTTGGTGACCCATTCTAGCTACAAACTTACATGATTACCCAGACACAATATTTGTAGAGTTACATTGCAGTATGGAATAATTTTGAGAACAGCAATAATAGTGTACAGTAGCAGGTCTACACTATAAATTAATAAAAGGGCCACTATTTGATCTTATCAGCTAAACATTGTTAAGTTGGTCCCCTTCCTCATATCCTTCCCCCTCACCTCTAATCAAATAGCCTTAAAGTGATTGGTATAGCTAGCCGGGATCTATATGCACCACATGAGGATTACATATTAACAACTGCTTTCTCATCCTTTACCTATTGAAACAATACTGAGGGAGAACTTGAACACTGAACAAAGTTTAACAGGACAATAGCAGGAAACAGGTGACAATGAACTCAGGTAAGCAACACATGGATCACAGAATTGACTTGACTGCTGAACACAGACTATCTTTTTTCTTAATATAAATCTTTTGTTTGCTTTACAGAAATGTTTATCCAGGTTTCATCCTTTTCAGATATGGGTACATGAATTTACCCTTGTTCACAGGGTATGACAAGCTGTTTAATATTATTACATTAACTCTTGTTTTTATTTTTAGGGCTGTGGGTGGAGCCTACAGCCATTTTGTGATCACTCTGTAGCTCTGAAAATGGCCAATCGTGGAACCCTCTGTTGGACTTTTGGAAGTATCCTTCTGAAAGCCCAATGGAGCTTAAACCCCTCCGTCACAATTGGCCACTGCATAAAAGCCACACTATTTCAGCTGTTATTTCTGCATTCCGGTGCATGAACTGCACATGCACGTGACTCATGCGCATGCACAGTTCAGCGGGTTCTGCCATATTATGAATGGCAAAATGTCATTCCTGACATCAGCCACCAGCTCCATGGCATTCTGTGCCCCCTGCCAACTCAACGGGCACACTGGGAACCCATCCCAGTGTGCGCAAAGATTTTTCTGTGCCCATTCCCCAAAGTCAAGTGACACACTGGGAGCCCACCCCAGTGTGTCCAAAGATGTTCCTGACATTGGGGTGCCTGATCCCCATGTCGGCATCCCGTACAACCCCCCCATTTATGTGGCACACTGGGAGCCCACCCCAGTGTGCCAAAATGTTTTTTTCCTTTTTTTCTCTGTAAAATAGAAAATGGTCCCTGTTCCTCATTGTCATGTTTTTTTCCCCCTGTAAAACAGGAAAAGGTCCCTCATCATCGCTTCAGCCCCCCTCTCTCCTCCCCACCCTCCGACTGAGCACCCACCTCCCCTTAACCCATATTTACCTCTGGAGGTCAGTGCTGTCATCTTCTCTGGACCGGGACACGTCTGCACTCTTCAAAGCCCAACCGCGAACTGAAGAATCAAAGGTAAGCGTGCTATACTGCCATTCAATGGGGTTTTCAACTTATGCTGATATCTCAGATATTTTTTGGAATTTTTGCCCAAAATTTTCAACATGGGGTTCTTGGAACCCTAACTCTTGAAAACTGTCACTGTCAGTTTGTTACTCAATCCTGAAAGGTGATTTTTCAGTCACTGTGCGGAATACCTTTCAGGACTGATTCACGAAATGACAGTGCCACTGTTCATGAGGTGGGGTCCCAAAAAGCCCATGTTGCACATTTGGTGAAAAAATTCCCAAAAATGACTGCACTATGAGTGTGTGTTGTGCAGTTTCTATGCATGCTCCTAACATCACCAATTTTTAACATTTTCACTCCACATTTTTAACATTGCCATGTTTGCATACCTCCTTCAAAACAGTACAGCTGTCATTTTCCACAACCTGCCCAAAACACGTTTACACATCTGTGGCACAGAACAGTGCATTTGCTCTGTGAAATTATCTTTTGGGACAAGTGAACAAAATGACACTGGCACTGTCCATGAGGAGGGGGTCCAAAAAAGGCCATGTTGAAAATTTGGTGCAACACCTCTAAAAAATGGTAAAGTTAAACCTGGGTGTTGAATAATTTCTTTGCACATGTGTAACTTTGGTCACTTGGTAGCTCTTCACAGCCCTATCAGCTCTGGCTAAATCTTATTAGATTATGGACTCAGTTTGTTTTAGTCTCATATTTTAATGACTCCCATGTAAAGTTTATAGGAATCTCTGTTAGAATAGCAGGTTTTTTTAAATTCCTATTTACTTATATAGTTGTTATTGGGCTATGGGTTTTCATTGATATTTCCAGAGCTATGTGTACTAAGAGAATAGTGCAGCTTAAGTTAAGACATAGATCTTTTTTTCAGATAGGATTAGAATGTGTGAATAGTATTGTCATCTCTAGTCATACCCCACACCTGGTCTTTAAACTTCATGATATTAAAAAGAATATGGTGACTAAAGCTAACAATGAGTAAGAAGAACAACCTAAATGTAATATCATGAAATGTTAAAGGACTGACCTACCCTGTAAAAAGAAAAAAGATATTACATCATCTACTCAGACCTGGAACCAGTGGCACTGAACCAGTTTTTATAGTGGGGTGCTGAAATCCCTTTCAACTGGGACACATGAAGACCGGGGTCAGGGGGCGTAGATGCTCTCAGGTGTGTTTTGGGGCTTTTTTTGAAGATAAAACACACTTTTTTGTTACATCTTCCCTACCCCTGACTCTAGGAAAAAAAGTTTTTTTTTCCCCTGAGTCAGTGATGTGGGAGATCCTAGCTGGCCTTAGAGTCTGTAGCTACAACTGGGGTGGGCAAGTGGCTGTCCAACAATGCCATCAATCATTCATCCCATAGACATTATTGTAATGCAGTGTCAATGATTTCATAGTAAAGGTTAGAATGCTAGGCCCCCAAAAGCTTTAGGGTTTTAGATGCTCTGGGGTGAGTTTTGGGGCTTTTATTGAAGATAAAATCCACTTTTGTTGCATCTTCCCTACTCCTGACTCCAGGGAAAAAATAACATAAATTTAACTTGCACAAATTGCCACAATGTTCAGTGCTTGTATCTCCGACCCTCCTGCAGCTGGATACTCCCCCCACCCTGCAGCTGCATCCCCCCAATCATGTAAATAAAATGAAGAGAACAGCATCAACTCGTGTTTAAGTAAAAATGCTTTAACCACAGTACTTGCTATACTGTTTACAACATGCTTACCATAAAATGTTTATAGCAAACAAATTGAAAAGTAGCATATCATTTTATGACCCACTTAGATACTGCAATTTAGAAATGTATTTTTTAAAACTTCATTCTTATAAAATGTCACAATTGTAACATGGTAAACAGTCCAAATACTGTGCTGTACCCCTGGAAGCACAAAGGCTCCTTAATCAGAGGGCAAGATGCAGTCACCATATTTTGGTACAACACAGGGGAGAAACCTTTTAATTTCAACTCTCACTAAAGTAACAATTTTTCATGGACATGGTGCCCAAGAGCAGCATGACTGTGAGTGACATGTGAAGAAGTCCATTTTAGGATAGTCCAACAGAGAACTTATCCAAGAGGGACAAAAAATATTGTCCTGTATTCAGCCCAAAGCTAGAAAAAAAACAGCATAAGTACATAAATAGGCAAACCCCAATTGTCCCTAAGCTATTATACAGGGAAAAACAGATAACCCCAGAGAACCCGAAAGTAAAACCGTTTACAGGGCTGGTAACACTGATCTATGAACATACTTTAGGAAGTGTAATGTAAGTTATGTTAAAACCACAGAGGTCTTCTTTTCAAAAAGAACTTGACATAAACAATCACCAGTTACAACGTAAGGGACACTGAAGACAAAAGTCTGTTGGTGAGGATCTGGAACCGAATGACAGAAACAAAATGTCCCAAGGTGTTACTCTGAGTTCCATAAAAAACAGAGAAGAGTTCAAAATACTCCCCAAAGCTGTAAAACAGTTTTTCATCGAGCCAGTCATTCACAAACATTAATAATAATAATAATAATAATAATAATCATAATAATAATAATTCTTTATTTATATGGTGCCTTTCAACAACCAAGGCTCCTAACAAACAGTTAAAACAAAATAGGTCATAAATTCACTACATCATAAATAGTATAAAATGCAGATAATGTGGATAAAACAAAATTTTAATCATTCACCATATGCTTGGTTCCACAAATAAGTTTTAAAAGCCTGTTTAAATCCCTCCATGGTCGCGCACTCCCATAACTGACGGGGTAGAGAATTCCAAAGGGTAGGGGCCACATGCATAAGTGCCTGAGCCCCAGAAGATTTTAAACACACCCTTGGAATCTCTAGCAACCCCTCATCAGCCAAGTGGAGTGATCGCCCAGGGCAGTAAGGGGCCAGAAGCTATTTCAGGTAGTCCAGGCCCTGTCCATGTAAGGTTTTATAAGTCGGAAGTCCGACTTTAAAGGTGATCCACCACTGTACTGGCAACCAGTGCAGTTCACGCAGCACTGGGGAAATATGACAGGGCCGAGGGGTTCCCGTCAATAACCGGGCTGCTGTGTTCTGTACCAGCTGCAAGTGGCAGATATCCACCCCAGGTAGCCCTAGGTAGAGGGAATTGCAATGATCTAGGCACGAGGACACAAAGGCGTGGCCCAATGTGGGGAGATCGCCAGATGGACCAAGATGCTTAATCCTGGAGATATTCCTGAGATGGTAGAAAGAGGATTTGACAACGGCTGACACCTGTGAACGAAGTGTCAGCCCTTCATCAAAAATTACCCCCAGGTTTCGCACCTGTTCAGAGGTCAGGAGTGATAAGCCCCCAAGAAAAAGTCCCGAAGGCGAACCTACCCCCTGCCCCCCTATACAGTGCCCCGGGTCCACAACCAGCACCTCATCTTTTTCCGAGTTCAACCTCAACCAGCTTGAATTCATCCAATCCTGGATTTCTTCGAGGCAGTTGTTAAAGACTGAGAGAGCTCTATCCTGGTCAGGTGCAAAAGGAAGGTAAGGCTGGATATCATCAGCATAGCAGTAAAACCTCAACCTATACGTTCTTACAATGTCTCTGAAGGTTAGCATGTACACTGTGAACAACATGAGGGACAACACCTTATCCCTGAGGAATCCCACATAACAGAGGAACTGAGTCAGAGGAAAGAATCCCTGACACCACCCTCTGAGTTCTTCTGGTGAGGAAAGATGTAAACCACCTGAGGACTGTACCTAAAAGGCCACAGATGAACCTCAGGTGACTGAGCAGAACCCCATGGTCCACAATGCTGAATGCTGATGAGAGATCTAGAAGAATCAAGACAGAGTGTTTTTTTCCAATCTCTGTCCATCAGGAGATCATTGAGCACCCAAACCAGTGCAGTATCAGTACTGTGCCTCTTTCAAAAACTGGACTGGAGAGGTTCATAGATGTCATGGATGGTCAAATGGATCTCCAGTTGTACAGCCACTACTTTCTCAATCACCTTTCCTATAAAGGGAAGGTTTGAGATTGGTCTGTAGTTCGCATGGCAGTCTGGGTCCAAAGAAACTTTCTTCAGGAGGGGTGTTACCACTGCCTCCTTCAGGGAGCTAGGAAACTCACCTGTTTCCAAGGAGCACCAGACTATCTGTGCTAGGGTCAGACCAATGATGTTACTGCAACCCGTAATCAGGGTAGTTGGTCCTGGGTCCAAACTACAGCATGTAGGGTACATAACCTGAACAATCTGCGTGACATCCATAAACTCCAGCTGGTCAAAGGTACTCCAGGAAAGTTGAGGGGCAGTGACCGAGCACCAATCCAAGGCAACGCCCATAGAGTGTGCTGGTTGGAGTGCCACCCTGATGTCAGCCACCTTAGTCTCAAAGAATTGAGCAAGCTCATCGCACTCTACTTGTGAAAAAGCTTTTCAAACCTGTAGAAAGGCTGGATTACATGGTCTGTCCACAGTTCAAAAGAGCTGAGCTAGTCGATTCTGAGCTGCCGCAATCTCCCCGGACAGGAACTCTGTCTTCATGGGTGATTGCAGATTGATAGGTTTGATAATGGTCCATCAATCTAAGGTGGTCAGCATCCAGGGTGAATTTCCACCAGCAACGCTCTAACCTTCGTCCTAATTGCTGCATCTTCCTCAAAGTCCGATCAAACCAGGGGGACCGAGGGTGAAGGGAG
The DNA here is from genome assembly GCA_016271365.2 of Neoceratodus forsteri. NCBI lineage: Eukaryota > Metazoa > Chordata > Ceratodontiformes > Ceratodontidae > Neoceratodus > Neoceratodus forsteri. The sequence continues at coordinate 967,181,142 of CM057449.1, forward strand.
AGAGGACGAACTCGGACAGGAGCAACGATGTCCAGGGCTATAGAAATGGCCTTATTATTTTATTTATTTATTTAAGTCTAGGATTACAATTACCTTAGAGCCAAAGGCTCTTTTTCAAAGGTTTCATGTCAGTTTGAAGACAGTATAACAAATAGAGGCAGTGCAAGATAATACAGTAATACAGCAATCAGAAGGTGGTATACATAGGATAGAGTAATTTACAAACAGCTCCTAGGGGAAGAGACAAACAATGTTGGTATACACAGGTCAAGGGCGAAAAAGGCTTGGTTTTGCTACAACATTACATGGAAATGTGAGTTAATACAGCAAATACAGCAATTAAAAGGAGGTGTACACTGGATAAAGACATTGACCAACAGTTCCCAGAGGAAGAGGCAACCAATATCGGAAAGCACAGGTCAAGGGCAAAAGAGGGATTTGCTACAATGTTACAAGACAAGGGTAGGACGGGGGGATATGAGCTGCCAGGGGCATTGTCGCAGAACGTAGAGAAGTGCAGGGGTGGGTGGTAAAGGGGGTGAGGTAGGGGCAAAGGGGACATGGGGAGGAGGCAGTCAAGGACAAGGGTGGTTAAGTGCTAGGTTGGGCGATTAGGCAGCATTGAGAGGGTAGCTAGGGTTGCTGGCTAGATGCGACAGTCACAGGTACTGGAGGCAGAGAGCGAGAGGCGAATCTTAGATTTGAAAGGTGATAGAGGAGATTTCATTATTGAGATTATTTAACCAGTTTGGTGCTGTGTAGGCAAACGAGCATTGTCCCATAGATGTTCTGCAGTGGGGGTCAGCAGGAGTTGAAAATCAGATCCCCTTGTATGGCGGGGGTTACTCTTTGGACTGAGGAGGGCTAGGACACCTGGTGGAGCAAGACCCAAGGTTATCCTCTTGGCCATGATGCAGGTTTGGTATTTTATATGGTTTGATAGTTGTAGCCAACCAGATTGGGCATAGAGGTTGCAGGTGTGGGTTAGGTGGTGGGCGCCAGTTAGAAGATGACAGGCTTTTTTTAGGGCAGTTGAGATGCGCCTGAGGGCTGTTGAGGTGGCAGAGCCATAAATAATAAGGCCATAATCGATAACAGAGACTACAGAGCTTTGGACAGCGATCCTTAGAGTTTCAGGTGTAAGGTGCGCCCTATGTCTGTAGAGGATGCCTAGTTGCAAGTTAGCCTCCTTGGCTACATAGTCAATGTGGGCTCCATAGGCCAGATTATTGTCCAGAGCGATCCCCAGATATTTAAATGAGTGAACCTCTTCAATGATTACTCTGGGGTGGTTAGCAATGGTTAGTGGATGTTGCCTGTTCTTGTAGTGAGAGTTACAGAAGAGCATGGATTTGTTTTTTTTATAGTTAAGGATGAGTCTGTGTTTGCTGAACCAGTTCTCAATGGAGGTGAAGCCGATCTGGAGTTTGGTTTGTAGGGATAGTGGATCCTTGTGGGAGGCAAGGATAACAGCATCATCAGTATAGAGGATGAGACGTTCCGGGCATGACTGGGGGAGGATATTTAAGAATAGACTAAAAAGAAGGGGCCCGAGTATGGATCCCTGGGGGACTTCAGAGCGGACAGGTCGTGCTTCGGACAGGACACCTGCAATTTTCACTCTTTATGATCTGTTCTCATGGTGACTTTTGAACCAGGCTGAAGAGTCAGGAGAGAGCCCTGCATTTGTGAGTTGTTCTAGACGTAGGCGGTGGTGAACGGTATCAAAGGCCTTAGTTAGGTCTATAAAGACTGACCCGGTTAGATGTCCATTATCCAGTGAGCTGTGGATGGCTCTGGTGAATTCTAAGAGTGCTGTTGTAGTGCTATGTCCTTTCCTGAAGCAATGTTGTTGTGAGCATAGGATGTTGTATTTGTCCAGGTAATCAGTGAGCTGGTCAGTAACTATGCATTCGATGGCCTTGGATAGTGGCGGCAGTATGGAGATTGGTCGGTAGTTACCAAGGTTGGTCTGGTCACTTGATTTATGGACCAGAGTAAAGGTGGCAGATTTCATTTATCTGGGAACTGGCTGAGGCTGAGGGGGAGATTGAAGATCTTGGTAAGAGGACTAATCACATCATCAAGCGTGAGGGACAGCAGCTTTAGGTCAAGAGTATCCTCACTATGTCTTGTTTTAGTGATTGCATTTGCGATGTATTTCCGAGCTTCGTGCATTTTGATGGCTTTGAAGTAGAAGGGAGGCTGGGCAGGAGTTGGTGTGGTGGTGGTAGGCTGAGATGGTAGTAATCTTCATTGAAGAAGTCGGGGGAGAACGTTACTGAGGTCTGTGAAGGCCATGTTGAAAGTATTGGCAATGGTGGCAGGATTGAGGGTAATAGACCCATCCATGAGTAACATAGTAGGGGTGGTCTTTGGCTGTTTTCTGAATATTTCTTTAATATTATTCCAGAATGCTTTTCCATTTCCCCATGTGTTGGTGAGCACTTCTTTGTAGTAGGTGCTTTTGTGAAGCCGGATTGATCGTGTAAAGACATTACGGGCATGTTTGTAGTTCTGAATGTTGGTTTGCATGCCGGACTCCTGAGCCAGGAGCCAGAGGTGATCCCTTGCTTTTAGTTGTGTGATTAGTTTGGTGGTGAGCCAAGGATTGGAGAGGGCTTTAACTTTATGCTTTTTTAAGGGGGCGTATGAGTCACAGGCTGTATTAAAAGTGGAGATGAAGAAATCGAGGGCCGAGTTCACACCAGTTGCATTGCAAATGGGAGACCAGTCTTGTTGCTTGAGGAGAGATTTGAGTAGTTTTAGTTTTCCTTGGGGAATGGTTCTGCTGCTGGTGACGGATGGTGGTGGTTTATAAAATTTATTGGACCATTCACAGATGACAGGGGAGTGGTCACTAAGAGAATCAGGGAGGACGGAGATATTGGTGATCCAAGTGGGGGTGGCTGGTTACAGGGGCATCATGCAACCAGAAAATTTGGAGGGCCAAAAAATCCAAACCTTTCTAGACAGGTCCGGGGGATGTTCCCCCAGGAAAATTTTGAAAAATTGAAGTAAAATGATGCATTTTGGTGACTTTTAGCAGGCCAAGAAACTGTTCCACAACATGCTAAATGCCATCGTAATGGTTTAGCAATGATACATTTTTTTTCTGTCTTTGTTCAGTCTGTGGACAGTGGCCTTTTGTATTTTCCTCAGCAATGCAGCTCACTTGGTGACAGAGCACGGTACCACACACCCAATGAAGCAAAAAAGGACATTGAATGATGAAATATACCAGTCCCACAACTGCCTGACCCCCTCAGAGACCACAGATAGCAAGTTGGGGCTGTGGCAGCCATCCATCCCTACCTTGCCCTGCCTCAGACAACTTTTTGGATCAAGAGGCCTCAAGAATAGATCAAAAACATGCACATTTGAAAATGACTATGGCTACTATCAAGGACCTATTACAGCACTCTGATCGTAGAGCAAGATGACTCAGTCAGTCTGAAGTTGTGGATGAGTATTAAATGGTAAATTTCACATGCATTTGATTTTCCTAGACTACACCTATACAGCCAGTACCTACCACCCCACCAACACAGTCAGTCCCCAGCACCTACATAGCCAGTGAGTTCTACCATTTCACGCATTCAGCTCTCAAGTAAAACACCACCAGCTCCTCACTCCTGGAGCAACACAAACAGCCCCTGCACCAGTGTAGCCAGTACTGACCACCACACCAACACAGCCATTCCCCTGCACCAATGGCCAGTGAGCCCTCACCCATCCAAGCAACCAGCTCCCACTCCACATGGCCAGCTTTCTAAAATGAACATAGCCAGCTCCCCTAAACAGTACCTGCACCAGTGTGGTCAGTGCCTTCCACCACAACACAACCAGTCTCCTGCACTGACACAGTTAGTCCCCCCCATTCAAGTGCAACTCCCTCCATACCTAGGAAGAACCCTCAAAATGAACACAGACAGCTTTCCAATTCCCACCATGCAGCAACATAAACAGACCCTGTACCAACACGGCCAATACCACCATTCCACCAGCATGATTGGACAGTCCCTCCAGCCCACTCAAGCGGACCTGGCCAGCATCTGCATGAAGGATACCCTACTTCTACACAGGTGAGGAGCCAATGTATTAGGTCAGAAGCTGGATGTACCAGTCAGTGCAATTTGAAACTATTCAAGGGGGAGGGAAGTGTAAGCCATGGAGCACAAAAGAACACACAATGAGAGGCTAGCTGGTTCTTCCCAGTACATATAAACCATATTATACAATGGCAAGTCAGAATACTAGTCTCTGATTGGTCAGTGTACCACTGGACCTGTGATGTTATCCCAGCATAACATCACGGATCTAGTCCAGGCACCAACAAGACCGTATGTCTTGTAAAATAGAAATCATTGCACAGAGAATGACCCATTGTCTATGCTTGGCATGCAGTTCCCCAGTCACTGAAGCCCAAACCACCACTGAACGTGAAGCAGCGAGATAAAACATAGAACCCCGCATTCATTTAATACCTGAAGTAGTTCAACCCATCACTGCTTTTGCTCTCCCTCCTCAGTCTAAAATGGCACCGATGTCTGATTTTGAAAGGCACCAGAGAGCACTGCTTTTTGTTTTCCCCAAAACTGCCTGTCTGAGTTGTAACCAGGACAATGAGTGGCTGCAGCTTTCTACTAACCCTTTCAAGGGAAGCATTTAAGAGAAATGACTGCCCCCAACCCCCATTCTCCACCCCTCTGAACATAAAGCTTGCCATTTAAAATTTTGCTGTGTTAACTCTGCTGTTCCAAGCGCTGCTGACATAATATAACTGTTTAGCACGCGCCCCCTTCTTCCTTCTCTACTCAGTCAGCTTCGCGGTCGCGCTGCTCCACTCAAGAAATTGCCAAATATTTTAGGCACAAGCAAATAATAAAAAAAAGAAACGCATAACAGAAGCTGGCACAGACAGACCTCTGTATGGCTGTGACTCCCTCTAATTTCTTTCAGCAATTGGCTAACTCCCCGCAGCCCACTCAGGATTGACTTACTGCCTGCCATTCAGATTGCTTTCACAGAAAAAAAACGGATAAGAGACACAACGCAGACCTGTATAGACAAAACAAAACAAAACCTCAAGTAACAGAACTGCAAGACAGTTTGTACTGGCAGAACATCTAGTGGGTAAAACAGAAACTATGGATTATTTTTTTAAACATATTCCTACACACAGAAAAATAAAGGGAAAACTCATTTAAAAAACATTTTTCATCCATTTTTTTTTTACTAGCCATGCCATTGTATACTAGGAATAATGAACTCCAGGGTGTGTGTCGTGCTGGGATAACGTCACTTCTAGGGTGATTAGTTGCACTCGGCCTGTGGCCCCATGCCTAATCACCCCATGTGTGACGTTATCCCAGCACGACACACACCCTGTCGTGCATTATTCCTTTAATAACATAGGAGAAGCAGGTAAGGGACATTGTGCCAGTAGTGGGAAATCAAAATTCAGCAGGGCTAAGAGGACAAGAGGCAGAAGCAAAGGTAAATGCACAGTAATGTCTACAAAAAGGCAATAAAAAAGGAAGGGTGGTTATTTAGTCCAGGAGGAAAAAGTCCTACATAAATAAATGGCCAGCCAGTTAGTGCCCATTACAGCTTCCTCTAACAATCTCCAGGTCGAGAATTCCCTTATCTCACTCCTCATGAAACAAAACCTCAATTGGTGTAGGATGAAAACCATTATTTGGTATCCTTTTAACCAAGGTAGGCCTAGTCCTCCTACTGACCTGTGTGCCTGAGCTTGTTGTAGGCCAACCGCAGGTTCCCTCTCCCTCTCCCCATATAAAATTCTTCAGTAATTTATCTTATCCAATGTTCCAAAATTTCTCTCTCTCGGGGATTGAATATGTAATAAAAGCAAGGAACTGCTACCACCTGACCTTACAAATATTGACTCTGTTTGCCCCATATTGTATGATGAGATTAATTTTCTTTTTCTCCCACCTTTTTAGTTCAGACTAATGTGAAAGTTATCATTAATCATCATGGTCAAGATTATAATGAATTGTGATAAATCACACAGCAATGGCATCTTTATTCACAGTTCCAGGCATGCCACTTGCCAGGTGGATACTGTGTTACCAACTTAGTCAGAGTCTTACCAGGCTTCAAAGATGTGTGGCTCCCTGGTACTCGCTAGGCCCAATGCAGATGGCATGCGATGCCATTTTGTGTACTGCTATGGCTCAGACTTGGCTGAGTTGGCTCCCACAATCAGAGAGATGTTGTCCAGTCCGACTCCATCCGTACCATACTAATTCAGAACCTCCACCCCCACCCCACACAAAAGACTTTAAAAAACAACACTGTTGTTTTTCGGCCCTCCACATAATAAAATAAAATAACAGACCCTCCAACATTTGACAGATCAAAATAGGTATACTTCTGTATTGCAGTCAGCAGGGTGGGGGGGGACTACTGCCCCCACTTTTGCCCATGAGTATTCCAAGGGCCTGTGTTTCACAGTTTACTGGCTGAAACACTAGTTAGGAATCACCTGCTGAAACAGCAATCAAATCAAATTAAATCAAAATTTATTTATAAAGCGCTTTTCAGAAAATCAAAGCTAATACAAAACAGAGATAAAACATCAACACTAATAAGTAAAAGCATAAAACTATAATATATTCATTAAATAGACTAATCAAATGCCAGCATAAATAGATAACTTTTCAACGATCTCTTAAATGCTTCCACGGACAGGCACTCTCTAACCTGGCGAGGTGAGAATTCCACAGGTCAGGGCCATAAAAGAAAAAGCCCTGGCCCCAGATGATTTATAGCAGACCCTGGGAATCTCTAGCAATCCCTCGCCAGTGGAGCGGAGTGGGCGGAGAGGACGATAAGAACATAGGAGATCTTGCAGGTAGCCTGGTCCCTGGCCATGTAGGGTCTTATAGGTCAACAATGCGACCTTGAAGGTGATTCTCCATCGCACTGGCAGCCAGTGCAGTTCACGCAGCACAGGTGTGACATGACAAGTTCTTGGTAGCCCTGTCAACAACCTAGCTGCCGCGTTCTGCACCAGCTGCAGGCGACGGAGATCTACCCCCGGCAACCCTAGATATAAAGCATTGCAGTAGTCAAGACGGAAGAAACAAAAGCGAACCAACACAGGCAGGTCATCGTGGTGGAATAAGGTGTTTTATCCTGGCGATATTCCTCAGATGGTAAAAGAAGATCTGACAGTGGCCGACACCTGCATTTTAGTGTCAGCGCCTGTCAAAAATAACGCCCAGATTTCGCACCTGTTCAGAAGGTCTCAACTGGGTATCCCCTAATAGAAGATCAGAGGGGACCCCAGGAGTCAACTTCTTTACATAATGACCCGGGTCAACGACTAAAACCTCAGTCTTGTCCGGGTTTAACTTCAACCAGTTCGCACTCATCCAATCCTGAATTTCAGCAAGACAGTTGTTAAGAACCGAGACAGCATCATTTTGTTCGGTGCAAGGACATATAGAGCTGAGTGTCATCTGCATAGCAGTGAAAACTCAGCCCATAACGCTTTATAATGTCTCCCAACGTAGCATGTACACCGTGAACAACATGGGAGAAAGCACAGAGCCCTGCGGCACCTCACAAGACAGAGCAAAGGGAGCAGAGGAAAAAATCCCTGAAACTACCCTTTGACTTCTGCCTGTGAGGAAAGATTGGAACCATCTAAGAACTGTCCCAGATAATCCACAACGTAGCCGCAGGCGATCCAGCAACCTCCCATGATCCACGGTGTCGAATGCTGCAGAGAGATCAAGAAGAACCAAGATCGAACGGCTCTTCTGATCTCTCGCCATTAGGAGATCATTAAGCACCCGAACTAATGCAGTCTCGGTACTATGTCTTTTTCTGAAACTGGACTGGAGAGAATCATAGACTTCATGGGTGGTAAGAAAGTCATCAAGCTGTAACGCGACTACTTTCTCAATAACCTTAGCCAAAAAGGCAGGTTAGAGATCGGTCTGTAGTTAGCAAGGCAGTCGGGTCAAGGAAGATTTCTTCAAAGGTGTCACCACAGCCTCTTTCAGAGACCCGAAACACCCTTGGTCCAAAGAACCCCAAACTATCCTCGCAAGGATTGGTCCGATCGTATCCAAGCAACCCACAAGGAGGCGCATAGGACCAGGATCCAAACTACAGCAAGTCGGTCGCAGACCTTGGACAATCTTCATGATATCCATGATTGCTGGCTGGTTGAAGTCCACCCAGACAGGCCGCAGACATGTAACCCCATGTTGGTCACTGCAATGCTCGTTTGAACGCATATCGTGGATCTCCTGTCTGACTGACGACACCTTATCATCAAAGAACCGAGCAAACTCATCACACTGTATTTGTGAAAAAGCTCTCCGATCTCGCAGACAGGCTGGATTGCACAGTCTGTCGACGGTCCGGAAGAGCTGAGCAGGTCGGTTTCTTGATGCAGTTATCTCCCTGGACAGGAATTCTGCCTTCTTATGGGAGATCACTGATTGATAGTCCACATAATGGGCCATCAATCTAAGCTTATCGCCTTCCAGGCCGATTTCCGTCAACATGCTCCAATCTCGCCTTTCCTCCTCAACTCCCTCAAAGTCCTATCAAACCAAAGGGATCGAGGGCGGAGGGAGAGGGGCTTACGGACAGGCGCAATGGAATCCAGTGCTCTCAACACCATATTATTATAGTGCACTACTAAGGCATCTGGTTCCTTGCACTCCATCGGCCAACTCGATAGGTCCAGCACCATCAGACCCTCTGGGGTAACTCCCTCAAAGGGCGGTATTGGACCATCTCCAAAGGGGTGGGTCTCATAAGGGGGGTCGCGAAATTGAACCCTACAGAGTAATGGTCAGACCACCATTGCACCAAGCATTTATGGTGGTTCAGCAACAAGCACTTAACCCCTGAGTGCCAACAGTGTCCTTAACTACTAAGTCCTTCAGATGCTAGATACCTTCCTCTGACTCCTCCAGCCTGGTGCAGGCATTTCGAAGGGTGCAGTGAGTACTTGAGAAAATCTCCAAGGGAGTCTGAGGCCTTATGTGCCTTCCAAATGCTCCCCTTGAAGCTGGAATGGAAACAGTGGGGTGCGAGGGCTGTACAACTCTATGGTTCCATGTCAATTGTGCACAAAACATTTTGGCGTGGTCAATTACCGTGCAGATATTTCAGCGCGATCTTTCTAAGCGTTTAATGACTACAGCACTAGACAAGTCAGTGCCTGAAAGCTGTCACATCAGCTTTTCAAGGTAGCACTCGCAGTCCCTTATACCCTTCAGAGACTCTCTACTTGCAAGTGTAAAAGCTGTCAGTGTGATCAGATTCATGGCTATCCCTTCTGTTACCCCCACAGTCCCAGCTGACATTGTGAGTGAGTGTGTGTGTGTGATTGCCATTTTCTGCCTTTAGTCTCTTCTCCCGATGAAAGCTGTACCAGGAGAGCACACCCATGATAATGAGATAGGGCTGGATCTCCAACTTCAAGGTGACACAGGAACAACCATGACTGAGAGAGCTGCGGGTGTGCACATCTCACTTCCTGACAGTGGCAACATGAAGAATGAGAGAGGGAAAAGAGAGAGAGATAGAAACAGAATGTTAAAAACTGGAAAAATGGGTTTAATAGTACAGTGAGGGAATTGGACAGAAAACAACAACATGGACAATGGTTAGTGTGTGTTTTTTTTGTACCAGCAATTGTTGTACTTGGACCGGGGTCTGTGTCAGGTTGGAGTGGGTACAAAATCAGACACAGGAATGAACTGCCGAACACACAAACAATTACTTGTGAAATCGGCTAGTTGGGAAGTCTGGCTTGGGGTCAGGAGGGTGTATCTTTATTACGGAGCCTACCATAGTTATAATTAGAAAACAATTAGACAAGCAGTGCACTGTATTTGTTGTGCGCTTAATTGCTCTGCTAGCGGTAATGTTTTTCACTATGTTTGATGTGCTGAAATGCTTGCGCTTAAATGTTCATGCGGAATTGAAGTGATACCCAACTCTGTCTGTAGCTACACACGGGGCAGGTGTAGTGAAGAAATGTGGAAAGGGACCATTTTAGGGACCCCAGTGGGGTGAACTCAGTGTGCAGTAGAGTGGAGACTGTGACTCCAGTCCCCAGTCTCCCCCCCAGCTGCCATCCTGCCTAATGAAGAGCGCAGAGAAGCATTGCGAGAGCTTTAGTTTAAATTGCAGCAGGACTAAGAAGGACTGACTTTTGCAGAGGCAGACGTCCATACCCACTCACCTGGAGACTGGAGAGGAAAGAGAGAGTGTATGCCCTATATTTACTGAGCCGTGCTGCTGGATGAATCGGATTGCATTTCTGCTTTTTATTCCTATTTACCAGTTGTCATTGGTCCTGTTTTCTTTGTGGTTTCCTGAGTGACAAGTATCCATAGTCTCAAGGGGCTGGCCTCTGTTACTATTCACAAACCGGTAAATGCAGGACAGTTGACAAATGACAAACAGGATAGGCACAGTGCTGAGGGTGCAGGGCACGTAGACAGCAGCCCACGTGTCAATAAGCAATAGATGTGTGCAGAACACATGGGTAGCAAAGGGCATACCTTTCAAAACTGTGCCATGGACCAGCGCGACTCACCTCCTGTTTAGGAACCCAACCCCAACCCCCCCCGAGCCTTGCCAAATATGGCACCTGCTGAATACGTCTTTTTTTTATTCTTTTCTTGACTCACCCCACTACTTTTCTCCAGGCTATGCATTCGTCTCACTCACTCTGGGAGTCCAGATATGTCAGCCACCAGCCAGGCCTGGGTAATAGCTTTCTCCTTGACTTCCTCTCATCTTCAGAGACTGAGACAGTAGGATGGATGACAAGCAAAACACCATGACTAGGCAGCAGTCCTGTTTCCAGCCAGCTGGCATGCCATCCACACAGTGAGCCACCTGCAGCCTGCATTGCTCCGAGTCTCGGGTGACTAGTAAAGATGATGGTGGCACTGGCACTGGCGGTAAACACTCATTGCAGTAACACTACAACTGCTCGGGCCGGCCTCATAGTCCAAGGCTCAGCAGGTCAGTTCTCTTCTTCTTTCTCAGTCTGTACCATGACTCATACTGCAGAGCACTGCTGTTTCAAACCATTTCACCGGTTTAACCAGCATGACCCGATGACACTTGTGGCTCGGCACTCGATCCTCTTCTCAGACGACAACACGGCAGCATGCTTGCTGTCTTCACCAGGAGCTCCCACTCTGTATGATGATGTGACATCTTTTTAGCTGGGTCACATACATTTATTTATTTATTTGGTTTTTGTTTACTGGGTAAGTACACTAGACAACAATGTTGCCTATATTCAGGCACGACCCGGTAGAGTACTGACAGGGGAGACCAGAGTCAACATGAAAGAGTATTTCATGACGCAGCATGAGGTGAGAACAAACATTTGAACAGTATACAGCCAGGTACAGTCATTATCGGTGATGACAAAGAGAAACAGATAACATTACATTAATTATTTTCATCTGATGATACATCAATGACTAAATTGAAACGACAAACAGCAAACAAAACTTAAATGAAGTAGCATTATAACAATAGGATTTCTGCTGGACGTGGAAAACTTTCAGATTTTGAAGACCAGCAGGAAATCAGTAAGTGCCATAGGGAGGAGAAAACGCTAGGAGAGAGGCTCAAGTTACAGCACAAGAGCAGTAGTCAGATTCTAATAGGAGTGCCCGAAGACCCAGTTTAAAGGCCTTGTGGGCTTTGAAGAGTTGGATGTGGGAGGGAATGGAGTTCCAGGAGTGGGGGGCAGATATGGCGAAGGATCATTCTCCTTTTTGTGTGAGATATCTGGGAATTTCAAGTTGGGTTTGAGCAGATGCCCTGAGGAGGTATGCTTGGGAGGGCTGAGTTAGTAGTTCGGCAAGGTATTTAGGGGACCCTGTTCTGATCATATTGTCAATTGTACAGCCTGCAGAATAGTATCTGAGCGAGTCTGGGGAGAGCCAATTTAGTTTCGAGTAGAGCAGGCAATGATGGGTAAGTCTGTGAGTGGAGACAGCAAATCTGCATATACTGTTATAGCAGGTGCTCCATTTCTGGAGCGCTCCTTTGCTAGCTTTAAGGTAAACCTGAGAGCAATATGTTAGAGCAGGGAGGAGAAATCCATGTGCAACAGCAAGCTGGGCAGCATCATTGAGGAGGACCTAATTTTAAAAGGCAAGACCAAGTTTTGAGTAAACTGTCTTACATGTAGCCGCAATGTGGAGGTTAAAGTCAAGAGATGGGTCGAGAGTGACTCCTAGATACCTGAAGGAGGTAACGAATTCAAGAGGGGAGTCATCTAGAGAATGTATCAATAAGTCTGGAGTAAGAGATCTGATTCTTGACGGGGGGCCAAAAAGCATAGTTACGGTTTTCTTAGCATTCATTAGGAGCCTGTTCTGTAGTAACCACTCCTGCAAGCAGTTGAAGTCTGCTTGAAGATGTGCTCTTACTGATAAGGGATCTTTACCACTGGAGAGAAGCACCATGTCATCAGCATAAAGGATCAACGAGGAGGAGCAGAGAAGGGAGGGCAAGTTGTTAATGAAAAGGGAGAAAAGTAGTGGTCCAAAAATAGATCCTTGGGGGTCTCCAACAGAGGTAGGGGAAAGATTTGAGACGTCGGATTCAATTTGGACAAATTGCAACCTTCCTGAGAGGTAGCTATTGAACCAGGAGATGGTCGACAGGTCAAAGCCAAGGTGGGACAGTTTGGAAAGTAACAGAGAGGGATTCACAAGGTCAAATGCCTTTGTGAGATCGATATATATGGCCCCAGTGAGCAGGCTCTTATCCATCGCTGTAAGGACTGCATTTGTCAGTTGAAGTAGAGCAGTTGTGGTGCTGTGTCCTGTTCAGAATCCGTGCTGGGTAGGGGATATAAGGTTGTGAAGGTGCAGGTAATTTGTGACCTGAGTAGCGATGGCCTTCTCGAGAAGTTTATTTAGTGTAGAGAGAATTGCAATCGGTCTATAGTTTGACATATTTTTGGTATCCCCTTTTTTGTGAACAGGGACAATGCGAGCTGTTTTCCACAATGTTTGTACCGTTTGGGTTATTATGGAAAGATTAAAGATGCAATAGGAACAGCAAGGGCAGGGGCTGCCTGCTTCAAGAAGCTTGGCAGTAGCCCATCCGGGCCAGCAGATCCATAGGTGGATACTGAGTTGAGGAGATGCAGCACTTCGGTGGAGGAGACTAATGTGAGACAAAAAGGGGTTTCATGCGAAAGTTGCACCTCAGGAGGAGGTGAAAGAGGTTCGTTGAATTTCTCAGTGTATTCGGAGAGATCCGAGAATTGTGCATTAAGAGCATTAGCAATAGTAGGTAACTTATTACAGTTTGCGTCATTCAGTGTCATGCCAGTAATGGCCGTCTTGGGCCTTTGCCCAATGAAATTTTTGATGTGGTTCCAAAAACCCCTGGTATCACCCGCTGAAGACTGGAGAGGCTTAAGGCAGTAACTCCTTTTAGCCATCCGAATATCTTTTTTGCAGGCATTTCTCAGTTGTCTATAGTTAACCCAGTCTTCTGATTGTTGTGACTTCTTTGCCAAGGTCCAGGCCTTGTCTCTTTTTATCATGGCTCAAGGAGGTCTTTTTTTTAGCCATTTATTAGAGGAGCCCCTGAGATGCCTTTTTTTCAGAGGGATGTGCAGATCCTGAAGGGCAAGAAGCTGAGACATCAGGTATTCAAGTGCAGTGTTTACATCATCAGTGTGACAGATGGGAGACCAGTCTATATTATTAATATCCTCGAGAAGTGCAGTTCGGTTTAGTTTGGCAAAATCCCGAAATTGAATGATTCTTGGGGGTTGAGGCAGTGGCCATTCCAGATACAGAAAGTAGGTAGGTGATCACTAATAGAATCCGAAAAGGTCCCTGCAATTATTTTATTTTCTGTTATTTGTAGCCATCCAGTCTAGGAGAGATTGCTGCTCTGAGATGGAAGAGATGCATGTAGGGCTAGAGATAAGTTGAGAGAGGTTAAGTCAGGCGAGAGTTTCAGTATATGTACCGACATGACTCCCTGATAGGTCTAGGTTGAAGTCTCCCATTAATATGACTTCAGATCTACCCTTTAGAGTGGCCAGATAATCCAAGCCCATTTAAGCCAGGGAGAGCCCCCTTTGAAGGATTGTAGGAACAGATCAGATTTAGCCTTTTATCACCCCCTAGTTGTAGAACCATATGCAGAGCTTCACAGTGATTTGTTATCCAAGACTGGAGTACAGAGACATTGAGATGCTCTTTATAATAAAGGGCAACTCCTCCACCCTTTTGTTTGGTGGGGCGATCGGATCTGGACAAGCTGTAGCCAGGTATTTTGTACATGGAATCAGGCATCTCTGGCCTGAGCCATGTTTCAGTTAGTCCAAGTATGTCCAGACAGTAGAGGGCTATCCAGGCTTCAAGTTCAGGAAAGTTTGCTGGTAAACTTCTGATATTCATGTGGGCAATTTTCATGCCCTTAGTGGAAAACCATGAGGAGTCATCCGTGGACCTGGCATTCCAATGGGGGCCAAGGTTAGATTCTATGTCTCCTGATAAGCGTAAGTGCAGAAGCATCACCCAAACTTCTTTGTAGAATCTATAATTGCGCTTGAGGTATTTGGGCATGCTAGTGGGGTGGTAGAGAAGGAAGTGCCCTAATTTGGAAGGATGAGTTATATGAAGGGACAGGTTAGGAGAAGGGAGCAAGGTTCTAGTTGGTATAAGGTTGGAGAAGACAAAGGAGAATTCTTCATGGCAGTGGGACCCAGGGTATCCAGCTGGTATGTTACGTGAGAGATAGGAGAGGACGATTACGGTGGGTAGTAATCCTGATACCACCAGAAGTGACCTTGGGCATGTAAGAGAGAACATTATGTATGCCTTGTATGAAAGCTCTGTAAATCAGAGGTGGATTGTCCCTTATAAGAGTAGAATATAAGTGACAGAAATGGTGACTTAATGGCAGGGTGACACCTATAGTGAAGGCAGTTTGAGTGAAACCCTTAGTGGCCAGAGGTTGGCAGTCAATTATACAAGTTATTCACAAGAAGCAGGTATTCCAATAGAGTGCAGTTTATGAGGAGCGGACAGGAGCAGGGGGAATTTGAAAAGGTGAGTGGAAAAGATAAAACTGGGATGCCTTCAGTCTGAGTTACTTTTCCAGACAAAATAAGTGTAGAACAGAGGCAAACATAGAGAATAGGCAAGAGTGAGTGGAGGGAAAAAAAAAAAGGACTGCCTCGCTGGTTTGAATTAGGACTGATGCAGCAAGGGGAAGGGGTAGGACTGCCTTTCAAGTGAGTTTATAGGTTGGAACAAAAGTGGGTGGGATTACTAGCGTATTTAATTAATGGTGGTGGTGGGGGCCGAAAATTTCAAGCCTGCAAGCAGCTGCTGTGTTAGAGGATCTGCTAAAATTAATTAAACAGCAGCTGCAGTGTACCAGAATCAGCAAAAGTTAATTAAATCAAGGTAGGCAGGCTAGAGTGTATTGTAGGCACAGTCTTGGGTTTAAAGTGGCTGCAGCAGTGAGTACTACAGCGCTAGGGAGCTGAACAGAAAAAAGGCGCCAAGGTTTAAAACCGAGTGCAGTCTTGAGATTGCGTACCTTCCTGCTGCCACCCTTGTAGCTTCGGGGAACCGAGGGGAGCTGGGAAGGGCTTTTCAACAACCGTTGCCCTCTCGACCCTGGGGAAAAGAGAAAACACACAAGGGCTTAAATACAGGGAAAGTCAGGGCTGGGTCAGACAGTGAATATGCACAAAGGAGTTAATCAGGGGGACGGGGAGGGATTAGAACTTAGCAGCAAGTGAGAAGCAAACACAACAAATCAGTAGAAATGAAATAGAAATTGTAAAAGGCACACTTTCAGCTCAGTTTTATACTTGGGTTACTGGAAAAACAGTGAAAATTTCAAGCCTACAAGCAGCTGCTGTGTTAGAGGATCTGCTAAAATTAATTAAACAGCAGCTGCAGTGTACCAGAATCAGCAAAAGTTAATTAAATCAAGGTAGGTAGGCTAGAGTGTATCGTAGCCACAGTCTTGGGTTTAAAGTGGCTGCAGCAGCAAGTACTACAGCACCAGGGAGCTGAACAGAAAAAAGGCACCAAGGTTTAAAACTGAGCACAGTCTTGAGATCGTGTACCTTCCTGCTGCCAGCCTTGTAGCTGGGAACCGAGGGGAGCTGGGAAGGGCTTTTCAACAACCGTTGCCCTCTCGACCCTTCCTGCTGCCAGCCTTGTAGCTTTGGGGAACTGAGGGGAGCTGGGGAGGGCTTTTCAACAACCGTTGCCCTCTCGACCCTTCCTGCTGCCAGCCTTGTAGCTTCGGGGAACCAAGGGGAGCTGGGGAGGGCTTTTCAACAACCGTTGCCCTCTCGACCCATACATACTGTGCTGGTTGCAGCTAGTTCCAGCTGCTATGGACACTAGAATTTTGAGTTTAGTCTGCTCTGGTACTGAGCAGATACAGTAGAAATTATTGGGGAAAAATTAAAGCAGAACAGAAACAGGTGAAAGTTCAGTACATGGTACAAACTAGGCAGAAACTGGTACCAGTGTTAGGTGTTGATTTTTTTAATGGATTGCACCACAATATTGGGGGCACATGCCCCTTCGGACCCTATGAGCATGACGCCACTGGCTGGTTAGGACCCAGTCCAGGAAGGAGGCAGTTCCTGTTTTGTAGTTGTGGCGGGTTGGGGTGGTGACCAATTGCGTGAGGTTTACAGAGGTGAGAGCATCCTTGTAGTTCCCTATATCAGGGGTGAGCCAGTTAATGTTGAAGTCGCCAAGTAAGATTAGCTCAGAGCCTGGGGGTTGTGTACGTACAAAGTCCAGAGGGGCATTGAGGCCTTTTACTTGTTCTTTTGGTGGGATGTATACTGCAGCAACAGTGATGCTTTTTCATGGGCTCCTAAGATGATACAAATGGGGAGGACCTGCTCAGATGTATCCGATAGAGGGGTGTTTAGGGGATAACCCGTGAGCATCTCTCTGAGTTAGATGGTGCATCCCCCTCCTCTTTTTGTTTTTCGGTCTAGTCGGAAGACATTGTGGCCAGGTAGTGCGATTGCAGAGTCAGGGACTTTCGGTGATAGCCAACTTTCGACTAGCAATGACGTCTGGCTTGTACTGGCACGAGAAGATTTGCAGGGCATTGAGCTTTGGGAGAAGGCTGCAGATATTGAGAGAGGCTAGGGAGAGTGTCCCAGTGCGATTAACATGATTGTTCTATACTTGAGCTATAGGGCCAGGGTTAGGGTGGATGTTGCCAGAGATAAGAAGTAAGAGGAGCAGTAGCTTCAGGGTGCACAGATGCAGGTACCTGATGGTGACTTTACAGGAATGTTTCGTCCTGACGGGTGGGGAGAGCCGACAGCACTGATCCCAGTGGGATGTAGTAAGAAGCATGAGAGGGATGGTTGGTGATATGGACTGTGGCCTTTGGGTATTGTATCTGTGATGAGCCAATCAAGTTTCATGGGAGGTGGGGGGAGATGCCAGAGTGTGCAGCGTACATCTGCGGAGATGGACAAAGTCAAATTGGAGACTAAGTTGATGGAAGGGGTAGCAAGCTCCAGGGGGATAGCAAAGGGGAATAGAGGCCAGGAGAGTAAGTAGAATTAGGGGGGCATGGGACATGTTTCCAGCGGTCGAGGCTGGTGGAGCTGGAGGGGCACAGGGGGAGGGCACAGGAGTAGTTAGGGAGTAATGCTGTGGAGCAATGAGAAGTGGGAGGGAGAGGGAAAGCGAGTGAGAGGAGGGCTGGCTTGGAGAGCAAGGGCTAGGCAGTGGGAGGTACCTACAGTTATCCAATGGGTGTCTAAGCAGGAGGAGACACAGCTAGGAGGTGGGGCTTATGTCTATTTAATAAAGGTGGGGGGGTGGGGAGGCGGGCGCAAAACTACGACTTTTCAAGCTGAGCAGAAAGCACAGAACAGAGGGTAAAAGGCCGGGCCAATCAGTGGCAGAAATGTAAGCTGCCGTTCCAATCAGTGGTGGCTGCAGAGAGCGCTGGCCAATCGGAGCTTTTGACGGCTCACCGGTCAGGGCTGAGTTCTTACCTGGTGATCAAAGCTCCTGGGCGGCTGCAGGGATGGAGTGGGTGGACAGCTGGCTGCTCGAGCCATGGCTGCTCCTGCGGCAGAGTCAGGCCCTGGAATTCGTCCGGAGATCTGAGGGGGAGAGAGACGGGAGTGACTAAATTGGTGGTCAGAAGCCAGGAAAAGTGACGCAGGTGTAAGTTCAGGGTGGGGGAGACTGCGGGGTTGAGGACAGTGAGTAATTAAGCAGCAAGCAAGAAAGCTGGATAAAGAAAGGGGGTGGGATGGGCGGACAGGACAATCAGCCCTGGTGCCACAAGAGAGTAGGTGTTAGACAGGAGGTGGCTGGACGGGGAGATCACAGAGGGAAGGTGATTAAGCAAATGTGGCTATTGAGAGGAAAACAGTAGGTGGGCTAAGGGTGAGGGAATTTGAGACAGCAGTGCAGTTACATACAGTCAAAACAAACAGTAATCCAACAAGTGTCAGCAATAAATCAGTAAAAATTGCAAAACTACGGCTTTTCAAACCATGCAGAAAGCGCAGAACAGAGCATAAAAGGCCAGGACAATCAGTGGCAGAAGCGTAAGCTGCCAGTCCAATCAGTGGCGGCTGCAGAAAGCGCTGGCCAATCAGAGCTTCTGATGGCTCACCGGTCAGGGCTGAGTTCTTACCCGGTGATCAGAGCTCCTGGGTGGCTGCAGGGATGGAGTGGGCGGGTGGTTGCTGCTCGAGCCGCAGCCGCTCTGGTGGCAGAGTCAGGCCCTGAATTCGCTGGAGATCCGTGATCGGAGCTCCTGGGTGGCTGCAGGGATGGAGTGGGCGGGCAGCTGGCTGCTCGAGCCGCGCTGCTCCAGCGGCAGAGTTAGGCCCTGGAATTCAGCTGGAGATCCGATGATTGGAGCTCCTGGGCAGCTGCAGGGATGGAGTGGGCAGGCGACTGGCTGCTCGAGCCTCGGCCGCTCTGGCGGCAGAGTCAGACCCTGGAATTCAGCTGGAGATCTGGTGATCGGAGTTCCTGGGCGGCTATTATAGACCATCACTAGGGCCTTTGGGTCATTGTTTGCTGATGGAAGGACCGATAGTTCAAGCGCTGCCACCAGGCCTTCAGAGCTTACATCTCATAAAGGGTGGAACCTGACCATCTCCACAGGGTAGACCTGAGAAGGGGGGCACGGAAACTGAACCCCATGGTGTAGTGATCAGACCATCTGACTGGTTCCACCCCCAAATCTGAGGCTTCGATCCCCAGGAGGAAGACTAGGTCAAGAAAGTGACCATGTTTATGGGTAGCAGTAGTAACAAACTGTGTGAGGCCCAGAGATGTCATCAACTGGAGGAAGTGCTGTCCAAATTGTGAGAGTTCATCATCGAAACAGGCGTTAACGTCACCCAGGACCATTAACCTAGGGTGGCTCAAATGCCACAACGATCACGAAGTCCACCACTTCCTGAATGAACTGCTTCTCATTCCTGGGTGGATGGTAGATGAGGGCGATCCTACAGCCTACACCTGCTATCACAGAACACTCAAATGACTCAGTCTCCTGAACTGGTACACTCGTGAAGCCCAGTTCGGTCTTGAAATAGATCGCAACCCCCCCACCCCCAGCGATCCAATCTTGAGCGGTGGATCACCGAGTACCTGGCTGGAGTTGCAGCCTCCAATATAGAGCCAGAGTTCTCGTCCAGCCAGGTCTCAGTGATACAAGCCAGGTCCGCTGTTCCCACAAGATCTTCAATAACTGCAGTCTTGTTTTTAGTGGACCTGACATTGCATAACACCACTCGAGTTGGATAAGCTTCCAGGGCTGCCCAAACAACCTGCCCACCAAAACTGATAGTGCCCTTGGGTATGGAAATCAGACATGGTGGACCACGATCTGGGTTCTATTTCGCCCCATGGCGTCATCTGGATTTTACGACCCTGATGCGGTGGCCCTGCTCACTCACCCTCCACTGTTCACACCCCCAACCCCCCTCCCTTCCCCCGGCAGGCAATACCCAGTGCTCTACAGTGTTGGTAAGTTGTAAACTAAAATGGGGAGATAAAGGGGCGGAGGGTGCGAAGGGCAAAGGTTGAATAGCGCACGACCGTGGGGTCTGGCCTCCAGCACATTTTGATGACCACAATAAGGCTACACCAATCTGCAAACTAGAAAATAAAACAGCATAACAAAACAACCCTAATCACTTAATTTAGCTAAATATACTCATAAAACAAAAATAAAAATTAACAATATTTAAATTAAAAATAAAATACAAATCCCTCAACTCTCACTTTGGGGGGGGGGGAGATAAAACAAGTTCTGTAACCAAATAAATGATCATAAACTTAAGACCAAAAGTAGATGAGTAACAAAACAAACTCTAAACCCAACCCCTAAAAATTATAAAATTAATAATAAAATAAATAAAGTGTCGTAGTCATTAGTGGCGTCACCACGCTGTTTTTGGGGAGGCTGAAGCCCCCTAATGTAAGCTCAAGCCCTCCCAATCATTTTCCCTGGAAAAGTTTAAGGCTTACAGCTTCACTGCTTGCTGAGGAAAAAAGAAGCCATGGTTTAGAGTCAGCACATTATAGCTCTACCACATGGAGCACACTTTCCTTTTTCTTTGCCTGGCCCAGGTCCTTTGATCCCACTGCGATCATTGGTGGTGTTAGTGGTGGAGGTCGGGGAGCTCTGCTCCAACCCAATGCTTTGGTTGCCCCTGAACAGTGGCAGGGCAGAACTTTCGTGGTGCAGGTGCTGGTTTCCACCCAGACACACTTTTCTGCTGCACCTCATGGTCTGTCTGCCCAAACTTGTCCCCCGTTGGTGAATGCCGCATGGACCGCAATCAGCTGGGCGTCCAGCTCCACAGCTGCAGTGGCATTAATTTACTGTGGAAGAGAGGTGGGGAAGAGAGCTGAGCAGGGGAACTTCACCACCAACGACCACCAAAACGGATGCCGTCACTTCATTCGGAAGTGGCGGGGGTTACATATATTTCACCATTAAAATGCAGGAAAAGCCACCATTTGAAGGTAAAAATCTCAAAATTTTCCCGGGAGGGCATGCCCCCAGACACCCCCTAGATTTGTTAGGATTTTGACAGTAGGGCATTAGCCCCCCCATCTTTATAACTCTGGTGACACCCGTGGTGAAAAAGAACTTCCTCACAGTACCCCTTAATTGGCCTCCCTCTAATCTCATGCTGTGTCCTCTTCTCCTGCTATTTTTCTTATACTGAAACATGTTAGACTCTTTCACCTTCTTAATGCCCTTAAGATGTTTGAATGTTTCGATCATAAAACCTCTCTCCCTCCTTTGCTGTAGGGTATACATATTGAGCTCCGTTAATCTGTCGTTATATATCTTCTGATGCAGTCTCTGCACCATTTTGGTTGCCCTTCTCTGGACTGCCTCCATTTTGTTAATGTTCTTGTGCAGGGGAGGCCTCCAGTACAGCACGCAGTACTCCAAATGGGGCCTAACCAGTGTCTTGTAAAGAAGGATTATTACCTCCCTCTTGCGACTTGTGATACCCCTACTAATACACCCCAACATCCCTCTAGCCTTACCTACTGTTTTAGTGGTCTGCTTGGATGATTTCAGGTCATCTGTGATGATGACGCCCAAGTCTCTTTCTTCCCTTGTGATTGCCAGCAACTCCTCTCCTAACCTATAGGTAGCTTCAGGGTTTCTCTTCCCTATATGCATGATCCTGCACTTCTTTGCATTATACCTCAGTTGCCATTCTTCCAGTTCAGGTGGCAGACAACTTCATCCCTAAAGTTGTCTGCCACCCTGGACCTGTTTCCACAACTTGTAAATATATCCTCTTCCACCCTACCCCAATTGATGAAGCCTCTCTGGCTGATGTATTGTCCCTCCCCTATGAAAGTCTTCCTATCTATCATGTATGTCTTAGCCTGTCTTACCTAACTCTTACCTTTACTACCCCTCACTCTTGTGCTTCTAATTGTATTTTTACATACATTGTGCAATGCCAACTTGAAGTCTTGTTACTGTACTTGTCTACGTTTAACATTGTGTGTATAGTTTACTTCATATTTAATTCTTGCTGCTAAACAGCAATCACTTATGTTTACACTGTTCGTCTAACTCTGATGTAGAACCTATGTAATGATCTTGTTTTCAAAAGGTATTAATCCAAGATCACAATAAATAAATAATTTGTATAGCTTTCATTTCCTCTTTGATATGTATTATCTGGGCAGAGAAATCATCCCATTATAAGTGTTCATTAATAATGTAAATAACTGTTCCCTAAGGGATAAATACCTAAGCCTTCTGACATTTACAATGTGTTTCCCATATGCCTGTAGCCATTTAATAATATCAGCCTTACTTTGGATCCACCAGTTTAACATGTTGGTATATAATCCCAGCACCAAAACCCTTGCTAATAGGACATCCAAAATACCTTTTCATATCTCCAGTTGCAGCACGCTTTCAGTATTTAGTTTCCCCCTTTGGTTTGATATCTGCACTCTGGGATCTGTGGCTACTACCCCTACCACCATTACGTGATCTGAAAATTCTACCGGAACTATGTTTACACGGTGAATTCTAATTTTTTTGATAAGAAAATGTAATCAATTTTTGACATGAAACAATTTCTTACATATGTATAGGTAATGCTTGGTACAGTATGTGTACTGTAGTCTACTAGTTCGGCCATAGTGATACAGGCTTTTAGGGCACAGAATCACAATAAACCTTTTTCCCTTGATCTCTTCTCCCTGTCACCTCTGAACTGCAATGAAAGTCTCCCACCAGGTACACCAGTCTTGATGTTGCCAAGAATGGCTGGATTTCCTCCAGCATTTCCACCCTTTCTGCTTTACTTTGGTCTGCGTACACTCCTATAAATTGACTGGGCTGTCCCTGCCAGATACCATCCAAAATAAATACTCTTCCAGGTATTAAGGGTGGGTGCAGGATCTGGCTATGGGGCTGGCTTTGCAAAACTTGTTTCAGGGGATTTTTCCCTTTGTTTGAGCCTTTTTAATCAGCTCATCTGGGTTTATCGGGTGAGCCTTGTTGTGAGCTGCCCAGGGACACCCCTGGAACAAGTGACCAAAATTCGTCCCACAGGTTACATTTAGTCATATTGGCACACTGATCGCTGTTACAGATACCACACCTTAACCTGTCACACACATTTGACAGATGAGTCCTAGCCCCACACTCCTGGCATGCTTTAGGCTGCCCAGCATAGTAGTATACCCCCTCTGTCTCGGCCTAGGAAAGAACTGTTTGGTAAATGAATAACGCCTTCACTGGACTGACGTAATTTGACTTTAAGGTCCAGGCACCAGCCAAAAATGTTCTTTGTTCAATACGGCCTCTGTTGCACTCAACACCTCATATTGCTGCTGAAGCCAAAATGTAATGTCACTGATATGGGCCCCTCATTCCTGAACATAATCGTAATTTGTTTAATGATTGGTTTTAAAGCGGAATGCAGATAAATGGGGACCACAATGGAGACAATTTTAACTGCCCATATTTTATCCATAATACTCTAATGATTGAGGGGCGAAAACTAATATCAAAGTGTCTTCTTCAGACACATGTATAGGCGTACACCTCTGATTCTATGAAGTGCATTGACTCTTTTATTAGAGTAAGACCCACACAGTATCTATTGGGTTTTACCTCCATACCTTTATATCATAGCCTCACTGCGTTCCTTCATTGTGCTGGCTCAGTCTTTGAGAAGAGATCTGAATATCTTAACCTTGAAGCACGGGGTGGGGGAGATGACCCACCATCTGGGTCTAGGCAGAGCACCTGCCCCTGACCAGACTCCTGAGGTCCGCATATCAGACATATTTATTTCACAATTCTGGTGACTTAAATCTTCGGTGGGCCTTAGTTGTGCCTGGATTCCTTGGTAACTCCTCTTCTGTGGTTTCTCTCTCCCCTGCACCTCTTACCCAATCTGGGGTTGAGGTCTACATTACCTGGCTCACTTGTAGATGCT
Source organism: Neoceratodus forsteri (assembly GCA_016271365.2). Lineage (NCBI taxonomy): Eukaryota > Metazoa > Chordata > Ceratodontiformes > Ceratodontidae > Neoceratodus > Neoceratodus forsteri. The sequence continues at coordinate 967,205,191 of CM057449.1, forward strand.
CCTTCCCCTACTAGCACCATAATTTCCCCATTCTGTTCTACATTTAGCCACACATCCCCAAGTACCTGTGGGAGAATAGCCCTGCTCCAAATCCTTTCTGGTTATGTTCACCATCTGCAGCATATCCCTTCTGCTTCAAGCTGTTCCGATGTTGATTTGAATGACCCACTCCTCATCTGTTTGCAAATCCAAAACTTCAGATTCATGTCAGGAATCCAATTCCCTTTTGCTGTTTGTATCCATCCTGCTTCATGGAATGCTTTCTCTGGTGACCATTCCTGTTTCTGGGGGACCTCTCCTGTGTGAAATGCCACCTGGATCAGTTCCTGCGCTGTCATTGGTCTGGTGCTATCCTCTCCACAATGCAGCTAAGTGGCAACATCACTCTCCATCTGAGAAGGTTCCTCTGGTCAGGCTGAGCTAGGCCCAGGCTGCTCATCTTCACAAGAAGTCAGTCCCGAACTGGAGGCATGACGAGATGCCATTTTCCTCCATTTGTATCGCTCCTCATCCTCTACCAGCAAGGTGAATAAAACTGTCCTTCTTTCCTCCAGCTCTTTCTGTAATTGCGCCTCAGCAGATGCAATATCCTCCTCCATGGTATTTATAATCACAGTGGAGGTTATCTCCATACCTTATGACTCTTTTTCTATATCGAAATCCTCCTCCTTGTCTCCTTCAGAAACTTTGGTGTCCATGTCTGACACCTCAGAAAGCATTTCTTCTTCATCCTCCTTAGTTTCCTTGGCTGGACCAGAGGAAAAACGCCCAGCCTGCTGCTCCCCTGCTTGCTCCTCTGAGTCTGGATCCTCCATCAGGCTGGCCAACAGTGCCCCTGCCTGAAAGAGTAGGGGAATTTCCCCAGTATCCTGGCCAAATTTCACCCATTCACTAAAACTACCACTAACAGCTTAATACGGTTCAATTTCAGTTGGCTACTCTTTGTATCTCCCCCCACCCTGGTATAAGGCTAAAATTAACAGAAGTGTCTAGCCCTCATTTCTTGGTCAACAAAAAATCTAAAACTAAATGGCTGCATAGCCATATGTATCAGTCTGCATGATCTTTCAAATAATCTGGGTTCTCTTGTATGCCACCAGAGCCTTCTTTTAACAATGTGAGAGCACAAAGTGCACACCAGGCCAAGTGTGTTTTAAAAAGACAAGTACTCTTTCGTGATTCATAACAGTGCCAATAACCTTTCCAACCCCAGATCATTGCTCCTCCAAGTGTACTGTACAACCAGGATACTGGGACGACCACACCACCAAGCTTCAGCTGTGATCCACGGTAGCAGAGCACTCTGTATCATCTCCCATCATTCCAGCCACGGTACTCAAGCTTGCTCGGGGTCCAGAAACAGTTTCTCACCTCCCTGGGGCTGCCTTGCTCTGACAGCCACCCAATGGATATAAGAATGCTGCAGATCCACACTTGCTCAGGCTTGGAACTGTCACCTGTCAAGAAACAAAACAGCAAATGGGGTTTCACATAACTCTCAAAAGCCTGTGACATCCAGTCTCCAAGGAACTGTGTCTGATTGTCTGTTAACCCTTCCACCGTTTGTGTATGAGGCAGGCCGAATACAGAATGAGTGGATATTAAATTCCATTGAGTCCATCCCCATCCCTGACATGGCCTTCTTCAACATATGTCGTGACTGAAAGATTGTCAAGAGTGACCTGCCCTCATGGCAAAAAAAATGCCACTCCTCTTACAGTCTGCCAGGTCACATAATCCTAAACCAGTGTTCTGATGTCCCACTGTAACCCCTGGGGGCAATGTCAGGCTGCACCAACATCCCTGGCCTCTCCTGTCTGTCTTGCTTTTACGCAATCGGACACAGACACCATTAGGCATCACTACCACATCATCTTCCTCCAAGCTCACTGGCAAATGAGCTGTTTGCTAGGCTGCATCAGTTCTGATACTCTAAAGGGCTTGCAAAATGCCACCAAGAAGACCATTGTGAACAAATGCACCTCAAAAAGTGAGGAGCGCACCTGCAGCAGAACTTCCCACACCCTTTCTAGGAGTGCTGAGCTTATTGACTGCCAGCCATCCTGCCTGCTTGGTAGTCCCTGGGCCCACCCTCTAACATTTTACCGAGAGGAAAAGCCTGCATGTTATCTGCCTGGCCTGTGATGCTGGAAAACCATGCCAACCTTGCTAGGTGCTACTCCACTGCCACTGATGATGACCCATCTTATCTTATGTGGAGAACATAGGAGGTGGAGCACAACTGGTCCACTGGGATGGGCCATATGTTTCCCAACCCCTGTGCCCATTGGACATTGAAGAAATTCTCCACCCTCTCCAGTATGCCACCCACATGCTGGACACTAAAGAAAACTTGAGTAACTCCCAGGCTTCTGGGTCACGAGTTCCCAGAGGTAGGCTGAGACTTTCCTGCAATACATTTCTGCTTCTGGAGCCAGCTCCTGGAATATTCTCCACTGTGAAAAAGAAAGGGTGTCAGCAATATTGTTTCCAACTCCTGGCACAAGCACATCTTTAAACAGTATATTTAGAATTAAATATTTCAGCTCAGAAATCTGCATAAGATTGCCCAGTAGGCCCTTGCTACCAAACCAACCATTGATAGTATAAACTATCCCTGTATTGTCTGTCCTGAAGATGACTTTCCTGTCCCTTAGCTGCTTCCCCCCATATGTCTAGGGTGACCAAAATGGGGAAAAAGTCCATTAGTGTGATCTGAGTAAGCAAGCCTTCATCTACCCATGCCTGAGGCCATTGGCCCACACACCATGGTCCCCCGAAATAGGCCCAGAAACTCAAGCCTCTGGATGCATCCATGAATAGCTCCAGCTCCTGATAGCTGCCCCATTAAAACATTTTAAAAATGCCAGTCACTTCCCCAGGTCTTCCCTCAAGACTTCTGTCACCTGAACCTTGTGATAAAGCTTCATGCAACTGGACCTTATCTTGGCTATCCTATGTATAAACATCCTACCCATGGTGATAACCTTGCAAGCAAAATTAAGGTGCCCGACCACCCGCTACAGTTCATGCAAGGTGATTTTGCAAGCCTGAGATGGGACCTGAGGACTGCTAACTTATCTTGGGCAGTGAAATTCCATGGCCATTGTGCCAATCTTGATACCCAGAAAGCTGAGTCTCATGCATGGCCCTTCTGTCTTCTCATTAGCCAAAGGCACCCCTAGGTCATGGCAAACCTCTCAGAAAGCCTCCATGAGCAGACCACAGTGCTCAGTGCCTGACCTCCCTACAAACAAAAAGTCACCCAGGTAATGGACTACTGCTGCTCTACCAGTCCTAACTGTGGTGACCCAGTGCAAAAATGTGATGAACTGTTCAAAGACAGCACATGCCACTGCACACTCCATCGGCAAGCAGTTATTGATGTAATATTGCCCATTGAATTTAATGCCCAGCAGGTCTCTGTCATCTGGGTGCACCGGCAACAGTTTCTGATATTACCCTGGTACTGTCTTCAGAACCTCCCCAATGAGAGATACACAAAAGAGTGGCCAAGTGGGGTCACGAAAGGGCCGCTGACCCTTCCTGCTGCAATCTCCTTATCTTACCTGGGCCTTTCAAGCCACGTCCATCCATGCTTGCTGGCATACATGGACATAATCCAACTAAAATACATCCACAGTCCAGTTGCTTTTGCTGGATTCATCTGCCGAAGTAGCCCTACAAATATTGCAAAGCCAGCCAACCAATTTTCCCACATTTGCTTCAGCATCACTTTCCACTGTTTTTCTTCACTCTCATTGCTGCTCTTCTTATCCTTTTCCTTCTCTGGGTCTCTGGGCCTGTTTAACAAAGTAAACACATCCATGTATTCTCCATTAACAATTTGCTGCCAGACCTCCTCCAACAAGTGAGACCTCTCCGGTTCACTCAGGCTCACAAAACCCACATGCATTGGCTGTAACACCCTCTGCCATGGTAAAGTAGCAGTCATCCCATCAGTTGAGATCTGATCCCCCCCGGTTCCCTCAGCCAGCCATGTGGCATCCATCTGCTTCTGCTCCTGCACTGCTATGAAAGCCACAACCTTGTCAAGCTTTTTTGTTCAACAGCAGTCAGAGCTGCCAGGAGGGGAAGGCAATGGGCCACCTGGAGGCTTCCAGTTTCCTGGTTGGGGCAAACCAGTGCTGGGGTGAGGGTTGGAGCAAACTAGTGCTGGGGTGAGGGTGTACACAGCCCTTGGGGCAGTGACTGCAGAAAACCTGAAACTGGTGGCATTTGGGGTTGCAGCTGTGGAAAACCTGGCACTGGTGGCAGCAGTACCAGAACCAGTGTCAGGGGTACTGGCAAAGGTGGAACTGGAGCTGGCATGGGAGGTGTATTAAGTAAAATTGGTGTCAAAGGTACCAGAAAAGAGATACCAGTACCGGTGTCCCTGGAGGGTTGATTCAGGGGGAGATGGACCCATTGGTTCAGGAACTGGGTCATCCCCTGGGCCCACTGTGGCTGGAGCTCTGCCTTGCAACCCTCATGGCCACTTTGGCACCCTTGGTGATGGAACTACAAATGTTTTCCATAATAATTCCCTCATCTGTTCTTCATTTATATTTTCTAAGTCAGACACACCTGGTTGTGGGGTCACTGGAACCGATGATTTCTTCCTGGGCTTCTTAGCTGTGGGAGTCAGTGCTGGAAGATCTGGATTTGGTCCACCTGGAGTCACTGACTATGGTTGCCGCTCCAAGCTTGAAGGACCTGCTGGTTCTGGGCCATCTGGAGTCTTAAACAACATCTCCCACCAAGCTTTTTCTTTTCCATGAACTCAAGCCACCAACTACCTTTTGAACTCTTCTCCTCCATTCAGACTCTGTCCAAATATCTTGTTTCATGAAGCTGCAAAACACAAGCACAATCAACAATACAACTACACCTGTGTTCTTGGCTCCACCACAACTGACCACACGGTATACACAGGCATTAGTGACACTTATTAGCTAGGTAACTTCACAGCACAGCCCTGATATGAACACCAAGAGACCCCCACTCCTAATGACATGAAATAAGTAAGTGACCAATTCAGGCAGAAATAAAATCATATTTGTAAAATTTTCCATTGGGAGTGCACTGAATTCCCTTTTTAGAAAATTGTTCTACACTGGTTAAACTTGCTTGCACAATATTTTGTAACTCATTAAATATTAGACTGCTAAAATATGGAATACAATAGCTTGTTAGCTCTTTGGATTGTGATGATAATCACAAATAGATGTTGGAGAACTGAAAAAGATGTTAAATTAGCAAACAAAATAATAAATTCATCTTAAAACCTGACAGCTTGGGCATGTTAATACATGGCTGAAACCACTTTTTAGAGCAAAGGCAAATCAATGAAATAGAAAAACAAATTCCAGATGAGTCTGTCCAACCTCCAAGTCAGTTAAGTTTAAAGAACTAAATATATTCACAAAAATCTTTTAATAAAAATATTTATGAGATTTGAAAATTAAAAAACTTACATATTCACAAACTTTTTAATGAAATATTTAAGATTTTAAAAATAAGTTTTTCCCCATTCCAATAGAGCCCCCTCTTTGGATTTCCAAATTTTTGATTTAACTGGTAATTGCCATCGAGGCACAGGTCAGGAAACATAGGAAACACCAGGAGCAGTTGTAAAATTCATTACAAGAGTATTTCTTTGTAGTAGCAGTAACATAAAAAAAAATTTGTTCAGAATAACTATTTGCAAAGGCCAAATAAACAGAAAAAGTCAATCTGAGTTTTTCTTGAATCTCTGTGTGTCCATCTTACATGTAATTGCAGCTCAGCTCTCATAAGTTCTTCCAACCCCCATTCTTAACAAGCATTGTGTTTCTTCCAAAGTGTTCTTGTATGTTTCAGGCAGGTGCTGCAAGAACAGTGTCCCAGAGCTGAGGCCCCTTTTCACAGCTCTTCTGCAAAAGGCTTAAAAATTTGCACTCAGGTAACCTGTTGAGTTTTCCAATAGCTTTTTGCAATCATCTCAAACCACAATTATATACATTTAAAAAATGAGTGTAACCCCCACCCAGGTATGCTGTTTCTATCTTGACAGCTCTACCTGGAGGGCTGGGTTCGGGGAGGAATATGTCACTCGGCACATTGGCTAGGTTTGGCTACTCTGCAACAGGGGCACCCAAGTAACTCCAGACACAGGAAGCAATAACTGAAATGTCCAATACCAGAAGTGGTATTCTAAAGTGTGGCTTTTATTCACATTCAACAGAATAAGCAAAGCATAGATGGAACCCCATGGGGACACTCCTGGTAATGCAGATGAAAGGAGACCAGAACACATCCTCATCACTTTAGCCCTCAGGCTCTGAAACACACTGGGCACACAGCCCGAACTTGTATGCTGCTCTGGGTTTTCCCTGGCTCGGCTCCCTAGCCAGCCACTTGGACACTTTCCATGTAGCATGGAAACATTTACTGGTGGCTCCCTAAACCACCTAAGAGCACTTCTGCTCCATAAGGAAATCTTCCTCATCAATCCCACATCTGGGTACTTTCATCAGGCACTGGCCAAGTACTGGAGAGAAAGCAACAGGTGTCCCAGAGCAAATCCGTAGAGGTGAATTTGGTTACTACTGATGGGGGAGTCTCCCAACTCTTGCTCCCACAATTCATACCCGGCCATTTCTCTGGACTGTAACACCTCATCCTTTAAAACACTTTGCTGTGTAGATTCTTTTAAAATGTATTTCACATTCAATCTACTGTCTTTTCTTCCCATTTATGCTGGACTTGAACATACTTATTAAGTGGCTTTGTCCATTACTCTAGACCCCCCCACAGAGTTAAGCAGTCCACTCCCCACATCTTCCAAACTGTGCTTGGCTGTCTTTTCCTGACCCCACAGTATCAGTCTCCTTAGTTTCATATTGATGCAGGTGAAAACACATGGCCCTTTAGCAGAGCAACTCACCCTTTGGTTGCAGGTGCCCCACAGGCATTTCCTCCTCAAGGAACTCTATTCCAGAGCTTCTGGTGCCTCAGCACAAACTTAAACAGGCAGCTTCTTTTCCTTAGATGGACCAAGGGGGTTTACCCCTGGAAACAGGCTGATACCTTCCCCCCATCCCCGCAGGGATGGAGCCCTGAACCATTGAAAGCGGTCTCCACCACTTCAATTTGCAGTTCTTGTGTTCCTCTTCAGGTGGAAACACACACCTAAAAAAAACAAAAGTAGCTCTTTAACGGAGCTTAAAGCTCCTCTGGGGGCTTGCCTCAGCAGAGCACCTCTTTCAGCCTGCACACACTCTGCTGAACTCTACAGAACTCTCTCTCAGACTCACTTCAAATTCCCCAACATTCTACTCAAACCTCCAACTGCAACATTCAAGTGTGGCTTATGCAGCTGCGACAGTTCTAAATGATGTCATCCCTCAGTCTCAGCTGAGACTGAGAACAGAATGAGACAGTGTGAAATCCATTTAACTGGAGTTTCACAAGCTGCCTTCCCTGCCTACCACTAGGTCTTACTGGGATTCTAGTAACCCCGGGTAACAGGGGGTTACATTAACATTATATAATTTCTAAAGAAAGGGATCCCAATATTAGTTACATTTTCACATAATGATCTGCATATAATTTTATATCAGCAGATATGCAAGGGAGGAAGAAAGACAGACAGCAAGGTAAGACTGGGAGACAGTGAGAGGCAAAGAACTGTGAGACTGTCGGGTGATCAAATCCTAGGTCTCACAGGAACATTTGGTTGCACAACCAGACAGAGAAGGGAGGAAAGGAACAGAACAGAATAGATCCTTGCATTTAAACACTTTCTCCAAAACAACTGGGACATGGTCCTATTCCACCTTGTCACATACACCCCCCTCCTTAAGAGGGAACCTGTTTTATCAAACAGATTTCCAAAACTTTTTTAATTCTCTGATATTAGCTTCAAACTTTCAGAAATTAAGCACATGTGCATTATCCATTTTTTTCTATAACAGTACAGCAAACGGTAAAGTTTAAACTCATACATTTGTTTTTCACCCTTCAGAACCTCAATTCCTGATCCTTTTCTTGACAGAAGATCAGCATTGCTATTCTCTTTACCTGATCTGTGTATCACCATGAATTTAAATGGCTGTAGTGCCAGGTACCATCTTGTGATTCTGGAATTTTTATTTTTCATTTGGTTAAGCCAACAGAGAGGATTGTGATCTGTTATAAGTACAAAGTCAGCTCCTAGTAGATAAAACTTAAGGGACTCCATGGCCCACTTTGCTGCTAAACATTCCTCTTCAATGGTGGAGTACCTTTTCTCTCTGTCATTCAACTTCCTACTTATGTACAGGGTAAGATGTTCTTTCCCATCTATATTTTGACTCAGGACTACACCTAGGCCTACCTCTGATGCATCTGTTTGTAACAAACATGGTTTCTCAAAGACTGGGCTTCTCATAACAGGGCTGAACATAATGCAGCCTTAGTGGCTTGAAAAGCTTCATCACACTCTGAGGTCCATTTCACATTATTTGTGTACCGTTTTTCATGAGTTCAGTGAGGGGAGTAGCTAACTCAGCAAAGTTGGGAGCAAAACTCTGATAACCAGCCAGCCGGAAAAATTACCTGACTTGTTTCTTTGTTTTAGGAACAGGGCTGTTAGCTACAGCTTCTATTTTAGAAATTTCTGGCTTAACTTCTCCATTTCCCAACACATAGCCCAAATATCTGGTTTCATGCATGCCCAGTGCACATTTGGTAGGATGAATAGTCAGACCTGCATTTCTAATAGCTTGGATAACTGCTCATAGGTGTTCCAGGTGGCTTTTCCAGTCTGGACTGTACACCACAATATCATCCAGGTATGCAGCACAATAACCAGTGTGAGGTGATAATATTATATCCATGTACCTCTGTAATGTGGCTGATGCACCATGTAAACCAAATGGCATGGTGATGAACTGATAGAATCCAACAGGAGTGGCAAATATAGTTTTGTCTCTGGATTATTTAGCTAAAGGTATTTGCCAGTAACCTTTGGTGAGATTGAGGGTACTGATATACTTTGCACTGCCCAGTCTGTCCACCTAATCATCTATTCTGGGTATAGGATAACTGTCAAATTCTGACACTTGATTAAGTTTCCTAAAATCAAGGCAGATTCTAACACCCCCTTCTTTTTTGTTTAAAATTACCATTGGAGTTGACCAAGCACTCCTCAACTCTTCTGTGATACCCAATTCTTTCATTTTTTGTATTTCCTTAACCATATCAGCTCTTAACCTCTCTGGTAACCTGTATGTATTTTGCCTAATAGGACGAGCATTCCTTGGAACTATTACTTGCACGACCCTTTTTGCTCGGCCTAGTACTGTGGTAAAAGTACTGTTAAATGTCTTTAGTACCTTACAAATGTCTGCAGTTTGTTCTGAGATTAAGGAAACATTCACCTTTACAGCATCAGCATTTACAGTTTGTTCCAGTCTATCATAAGCTACATCAATATCTTCTTTATCAGTTTCTGGTAAAACTAGTAAAGTAGCTTTTGGCATTTTTTCAACCCATTTCTTGAGGAGGTTAGCATGGTATATCTTAATAGGATTTTTCCTGTCAGGGGTCTCAATCTCGTAGTTAACGGTGCCAGTACATCTAAGCACTCTATGAGGCCCTTGCCACTTCCTTAACAATTTATTATCTGTTTTGGGTGACAGTAGCAAAACCTTTTCACCTGGCTCGAAACCTTTTTCTTTTACCCCATAGTCATAATATACCTTATGCTGGTTTTGGGCCTCTTCCTGATTACTATGGGCAATATCAACATATCTTGCCAGCTTCTTTCTTAGGGACACATATAAGATGTTATAGATTGTTTCTGAGTGGGGCTATCTTCCCATGTTTCTTTAATCACATCCAGTGGCCTTCTTAGCTGCCTACCATAGAGCATTTCAAATGGCGAAAACCCTGTTGATGTATGTGGCACTTCTCTGTAAGCAAAAAGTAGGTAAGGCAAGTATTGGTTCCAATCTTTCCCTTCTCCTTTTACAAACCTTTTTAACGTGCATTTTAGGGTTTGGTTAAAATGCTCAACAAGACCGTCTGTCTGAGGGTGATGGAGGAGGTTCGTATGGCAGTGATATCTAGTAGTCTGTACAGCTCCTTAAGTAATGCAGCACCAAAATTGCTACCCTGATCAGTAATAATTTCTTTAGGTATGCCCACTCTGCTAAACGTTTTTGCAAGCTCTGCTGCCACTTTTGAAGCTGTGACAGTGCGCATTGGAACTGCTTCTGGGTATTGAGTAGCACAGTCATATACTACCAGGATAAATCTATTAATCTTTTTACTTTTGTCAAAAGGACCAACCACATCCATTGCAAGTCTCTCAAAAGACACATCTATCAAGGGTGGGGCACCAGGGGCACCTTGTATTTTCTAGTGGCTGGGGCTACTTTCTGACACTCAGCACAGGAATTACAATAGGTAGCAACATCTTCATGAATTCCAGGACAGTAAAATCTATACAGCAATCTGGCAAGGGTACGATCCCTCCCTGAGTGACCAGCCATAGGACTATCATGTGCTATCTGTAACAACTCTGTTCTAGACTTCTGTGGTATAACCAATTGTTCTGTCTGTTCTTGTGTCTGAGGTTTAACCCAAACTCTGTACAGTAACCCATTACATTTTTAGACATTGGTTGACCTTGTTTTGGTTTCACCCCCAGCTACTTAAAATAACCCTGGAGAGAAACATCGTTAGCTTGTTCTGAAAGAAAATCATAATCAGTTATCAATTTAGTTTCAGCATTTTCATATTTTAACCCTTTATATCCATCGGTCATTTGTTGCCACAGTTTCTTCAGGTATTATCTTTCTTTCCTGGATTTCCAGATCTTGGAGCTGTGCTCAAACAAGTCCAAATCAAAATCACCAAAAGGAAAAGTGTCGCCACCATCTGAGATTTTCTTTGCCTGAGTTCTTGTCACCACAGCTGCTGAAACATCAGAATTTACTCACTCCTTGATTAACTCAGTAAACCCTGGAAAGTCATTTCCAATAATCACAGGTACAGGTAACTTAGTTACTACCCACACTTTCATTTGATATGACACACCCTTGATGGTCAGAGTCACTTGGGTAGTGGGATAGTATTGAGTGTCCTCATGGATGCAGATGACACCAGTACCTGGTCCTTTTGCACAGTGTTTTCTCAGCACTCCAACATGCACTAGGGTCTGTCTGCTTCCCGAATCAGTGAGTCCCTTTACAGTCTTATCCCCCACCTTCACATCTGCCAAGTATGAAGAGCAGTTGTACCACAGTGGGTTCTGGGAGGGTGCGGGTGGTGGAACAGAGGCGAAGCCCCCTAGTTGTACCTCTACACAAATCATATACCAGTCTGGCAGAGCAAGGTTCCTCTATGATGGCACCCTCAGTGGAGACCAAGAAGAACACTGAGGACATCCACAAGGGAGACCCACAGAAGGGTGGCAAGGGACACCACAGGGGAAGGAAACAGCTTCTGATAGGGGACTCAGTTGTTAGAGGGGTAGACCTGGGGAAGGGAGAGGAGAGGGAAGTAAGGTGCCTGCCTGGTGCCATGGCTTGGAGGGACAAGAAGTGAATCCTCAGGATTGCAAAAGCAGCATCACAGGAAAGGGAACTAGATATCATTGTCCACCTTGGGACAAATGACCTAGCTAGGCATGGGATCAGTGCATTGCAGGATGAAATTGTGGAGTTGGGGAAGGGCCTCAGACAGATAGCAAGCATGGTTACCTTCTCAGAGGTGCTGCCAGTCCATGACAGGGGTGAGGCTAGGGTACTATACACCATGCAGTTTAATGAATGGTTGCAAAACTGGTGCAGAGCACTGGGCTTTGGCTTCATTGGGGACTGGGTGTTCACCTGGAGAGATGAAGGTCTATACTGGCATGATGGTCTGCATCTGGCCATGAAGGGAAACAAGATCCTAAGTGACAGGTTTAAATGCTTCCTTGGCAAGCTTTTAAACTAGCCAAGGGGGGAGGTGCTAATAAGAGGCAGGACATTTCAAGCCTCCCCCACAAAACATGACAGGTAGTAAGGTAAACACTGAGGTACAGTGCTCAACAGAGAGCAGGACAGGGGTAAATGGAAAAATAGACAAGGGCAAAAAGAGCAGGCATGGGGGGGAAGATAAAGCCAACATTAAATGGAGGGCAATGAGTACTAATGCCCATAGTCTGGGAAACAAGCTTCCTGAGCTAGTAGCCTTGATGGAAGATGAACAATTGGATATTGTGGCAGTCACAGAAACATGGTACATGGAGAACCATAACTGGGATGTCAACATACCAGGGTACACAGTCTACAGAAGGGACAGGGAGGGGAAAAGAGGAGGTGGAGTAGCTCTATACATAAGGGAAGGAATCAAAGCTACAGAACTAAAAAGTAAAGGGGGAGGACAAGAGGCACTGTGGGTCACCTTGGAGAGAGGGAATGGCATCACAATCCGCATGGGGTTGTGTACAGACCCACTCTCAAGGAGAATGGACAAGAAAATGATAGAGGACATTTTCAAAATGGCTGAAAAAGGGAGATACTGTTGATGGGGACCTGAATATGCCAAATGTTAACTGGATGACATGTACTGCAGCCACATCCAAGAGCAGGGGTCATTCTCATGCCTTCAGGAGGAGGCGACCTTAGACAGCTAGTGTTGGAACCCACTCAGGAGGGAGCAATACTAGACCTGGTACTCTCAAATGGAGAGAGGATCACAAATTTCAAAAGTCAGTAGACATCTGGGAACAAGCGACCACTGCACAGTGTGCTTCAATAAGCACAACCATGGAGCAGCCATACAAAAACAAGGATACTGGACTTTAGAAGGGCTGACTTTGGCAAAATGGGTGAATACCTGAGGAATACACTAGCAAATGGCCAAAGGTGATGGAATTACAATGGAGAAAATCAAACTGCCATCATAGAGGCAACAAGCCTTTGTGTGAAACAGATAAAGAAAACAAAGCGGAGTAAAAAAACACCATGGTTCTCAAAAGAGGTGGCAGGGAAGGTTAAGGAGAAAAAGGCTGCATTCAAAAAGTATAAGGAATCACAGAAGGAACATGACAGGGAACTGTATCAATTAAAGCAGAAAGAAGTGGGGAAGGCAGTCAGACTAGCAAAAGCCCAAACAGAGGAAAAAATAGCAAATTCAGTTAAGAAGGGGGATAAAACCTTTTGTAGGTACATTAGGGAGCATAGAAAGGTTAAGGGAGGAATAGTGAAGATTAATAAGGGAGAGGGGAGGTGGGCAGAGGGAGACAGTGAAAAGGCAGAGATACTGAATGAATACTTTTGCTCAGTATTCACAAAAGAAGATGAGGAGGAGTTACCTAAACCAGAAAATAGAAGCACTCTGGGTAGGGGGGTTGACACCAGTCCATTTACAGAAGAAAGAGTCCTGAAAGAACTCCTAAAACTCAAGGTGGACAAAGCAATGGGGCCTGACAGGATTCACCCCAGATCCTAAAAGAACTAAGGGAGGACCTAGTGACACCACTGACCATACTTTTTAACAAATCATGGGAGGATGGGGTAGTACCTGAGGACTGGAGGAGGGCAGATGTGATTCCCCTTCACAAAAGTGGGAGCAAGGCAGAAGCAGGAAACTACAGACCTGTAAGTTTGCCCTCAATGGTAGGAAAAATGATGGAATCACTTCTGAAAGAAAGAACTGTTGAGTACCTAGAGGCCAGTGGGGCACAGGACCCAAAGCAGCATGGATTTCCAGCAGAAGGTCATGTCAGATGAATCTAATAGATTTCTTTGACTGGATGACCAAAGTAATAGACCAGGGAGAGGCAGTGGATATGGCCTACCTAGACTTTAGTGAGGCATTTGACACAGTCCCACACAAAAGATTAATAATCAAGCTAGCCAGCCTGGGAGTGGGTCCCATGGTGGTAGCCTGGGTAGCAAACTGGCTGCACAACAGGACACAGAAGGTAATAGTGAATGGAACACATTCCGAAGAAGGGGGGGCACTAGCGGAGTACCTCAGGGCTCAGTATTGGGTCCAGTCCTCATTAACATCTTTATAGGTGACATTGCAGAGGGTCTGGAGGGAAAGGTATGCCTCTTTGCAGATGACACAAAGATCTGTAACAGAGTTGATACACAAGGGGGGTAGAAAGGATGAGAAGGGACTTGGTAAGGTTGGAGGAATGGTCAGACATATGGCAACTTAGATTCAATGCAAAGAAGTGCAAAGTAATGCACCTGGGAAACAAAAATCCAGGAGAAGAGTACACAATAGCAGGGGAGGTACTAACAACAACAAAAATGGAAAGGGACCTGGGGTAGTCATATCAGATGATCTAAAGTTTGGTAAGCAATGTGAGAAGTCAGTAAGGAGAGCCAGGGGGATACTGGGATGCATAGGAAGGGGCATCACAAGTAGAAAAAGGGAAGTGGTTATCCCTCTGTACAGACAGTTGGTGAGACCCCATCTGGAGTACTGTGTGCAGTTTTGGAGACCTCATCTATGCAAGAACATAGACAGAATGGAAGCAGTCCAGAGGAGGGCAACTAAAATGGTGCAGGGTCTGCATCAGAAACCATATGAAGATAGACTGAGAGAGCTTAATATGTATACCCTTGATGAAAGGAGGGACAGGGGAACATGGTAGAAACATTCAAGTACCTCAAGGGAATCAACAAAGTCCAGGAGGGTAGCATCTTTCAGAAAAAGAGATGTGTAAGAACAAGGGGGCACAATTTAAAGATAGAGGGAGGATGGCTCAGGGTAATGTGAGGAAATTTTTTTTCATGGAGAGAGTGGTGGGTGAATACATGGAACCACCTTCCTGGGGAGGTTGTTGGGTCAAAAACAGTGGGGGAATTCAAACATGCATGGGACAGACATAAGGCAATTGTAATTGGGGTTTGCAGGAAGTAGGCTGTTGGTTAACTAGAATCTACAGCTTATCCTGTAGGTAGGGAAATGGGCAGACTGGGTGGGCCAAGTGGTCCTTATCTGCTGTCAAAGTCTATGTTTCTATGTTACTTGCCCCAATTTGTCAAGGACAAATGTGCTCCAGTGCCACTCTCCTTACAATGGCAGTTTCTTGCAATATGGCCTGGCTCATTACGATTATAGCAAATAACATCTTTGGGCACAGATTTGTTACTCCCACCAGAGTTCTTATCAGGCTTGGCATTTAAATGGGAAAAAGAGTATCTTACGGGTGCTTGGCTGTTACCTCACTGCTATGGCATCTGTCTGGCCATTTGGTAGTCCTCGGCCAAAGAAATAGTCTTTTCCCCACTATCTGGTCAGTGTTCCTTTATCCAAAGCTGCACATCTGTAGGCAGGATGTTGATGAATTGCTCCATTGCAAATATGTTGGTGATCTGTGGGACTGTTTTGCTCTCTGGTGGAGCCATTTTATCAGGAGTTCTCTGATTCGGGTGAAGGCTTCTCGAGGATTGTTGACTGAGTTGTACTTCAGAGACTGAAATCTCTGCCTGTATGTCTCTACGGAGATGTCATAACTTTTCAGGATTTCACTTTTCACCAGGTCATAGTTTTCTGACTGTGCAGTGTCCATATTGCTGTAGGCAAGTTGGGGTTTCCCTTTTAGGTAGGGAACCAGTCTGATTCTCCATTGCTGCTTTGGCCATTGACAGGCTGTGGCAACTCTTTCAGAAGTTGTCAGGTATGCCTTGATATCATCGGAGGGACACAACCTTATAAGTTTAATGGCTTTTAAGTTGCTTGTGTTTTGTTGCTCATCTGGATCTGTGCCTCTGCCTTTGATAGCTTGCAAGGCATCCAGCCATCGCTGCTCCTGAAGCTGCATCTCTTCTCTCACCTGCTGCTCCTGTCACTGCATCTCTTCTCTCCTCTGTTTCTCCATCTCTTTTTGTTGTATAGCCCACCATTTGAAAAAGACCATCAGGCTTTCAGGTTCTGTCGCTGCCTAATCTTTTTCCATAACTTGTGCTTGCAATACAATCTCAAGCTTGGACTTCTGCCTTTGCTAGTTTGGCTGTCATTCTCCTGGTAACCACTCCTGGACTTGCTGCTGCAGAATCCATACTTTTCTCTGTGCTTCCTTGGTAGTAGATCCAGTACCAATGCACAAAACTCCTATCTTAGGGTATGCACGGCATAAACCCCACTTACACTGACACCATCTGTCTTTGAGGCACAGGTCAAGAAACATAGGAAAAAACAGGAGCAGTTGTAAAATTTGCAACAAGAGTATTTATTTGTACTAGCAGTAAAATAAAAAAATAAAATTATTCAGTATAACTATTTACAAAGGCCAAATAAACAGAAACAGTCCATCTGAGTTTTTCTTCAATCTCTGTTTATTTATTTATTGAAATGTTTCACCAGGAGGCACACTGAACAACAAGTTGCTCATCTTAAGGTGCGACCTGGGGGAGGGGTTACGTAGGGTTGTGAAGGATGATCAGTTACAATACTGTGTGGGTAGTACAAACAATACAACATTGTAAGATTGTGCAACAGCTGGAACACAAGGTATTGTACAATAAACAGTAGAGGAACATTGGGTAAATTACAATCCATATCAAAAATCATACAAAAGAACATATGAATGTACAAAACAGTAATAATGCTATAGAACCATTTATAGTGCATGAGTGTACCAGGAGCAGGCTCGAGTTAGTATGCAAGTGCTGTTGGATTAAAAAAGGATGGGGTTAGGTTGTGCACACTGGTGGCCCAGAAGGGTAGGTGGAGAAGATGTGTGTCCATCTTACATGCAATTGCATCTCAGCTGTCTTATAAGTCCTTCCAACCACATTCTTAACAAGCATCCTGTTTCTTCCAAAGTGTGGGTGTATGTTTCAGACAGGTGCTGCAAGAGCACAGTGTCCCAGAGCTGAGGCCCCTTTTCACAGCTCTTCTGCAAAAGGCTTAAAAATTTGCACTCGGGTAACCTCTTAACTTTTCCAATAGCTTTTTGCAATCATCTCAAACCACAATTATGTACATTTCAAAAATTAACATTATATGATTTCTAAACAAAGGGATCCCAATATTAGTTACATTTCCACATAATGATCTGCATAGATTTTTCTATCAGTGGATATGCAAGGGAGGGAGAAAGACAGACAGCAAGAGAAGACTTGAGACACAGTGAGAGGCAAAGAATTGTGAGACTGTCAGGGTGATCAAATCCTAGGTCTCACAGGAAAATTTGGCTGCGCAACCAGACAGAGAAGAGACAGGAAAGGAATAGAACAGAACAGGTGCTTGCATTTAAACACTTTCTCCATAACAATGAGGACAGGGTCCTATTCCACCCTGTCACAGTAATCTGATTCAAAGCGTTGACAGTTTCTGTTATTTGAGAGTTTACTTAAATTGTTTACTTTCAAGACTCATAATGATCAGTTAATGAAAATATTACACATGAAGCTTGGTGTGCTGTACAGGATAAACCAGTTTTTGACACTGGAATCACATAAACTATTGGCCACTAGTCTTCTGTTAGCAAAATTTGATTATGGAAGCCTATTTTATTTTTCTGTGAGTGAAACTCTTTTTAGTAGCTTGAATATGTTATGTAGTTTTAGTTGTAGATTTGCAACTGGAATGAGTGGATTGGTTCACTATTGTGCTCGTGTCTAAAAGATCACTTCAACTATAAAGCATCAATTTGTCTGCATAGGATAATGCTAGGTTTAATGTGCAGAAGACCATGCTAAAGCTGCCACAAAAATACTAAAACCACTGTGGGTTGTCTTATACTAAAGTTTGTATTAAAAACACTTAAAAAGATATAACAGCAAAGCAGACTCATGCCAAACATTTTTGAGATACGTTTGGCATGAGTCTGCTGTGCTATTATATATTTTTCATGTGTTTTTAATAAATACTTTTGAATCAGACAACCCAAAGTAGTTTCAGTATCTTTGTGGCAGTCTTAGCATGACCTTTTGCACTACAAGTTTTGAACCTTTTATGATTGGAACTTGGCATGCTGTCTGGCAGCCACCTCCCCTCTGCTAGGTTTAATGCCAAATTCAATAAAGGAAATGTTTCCACAAAGCACTAATACATTTTTCACCAGAACAAAAAAATAGTTATTTATGCCATTCCACTGTTTGTATCCTCCTATGGGTAAAGAAAATGCAAGGCTATTAACTGTTATAACAACCTGCCAGAATCTGTTTTGGGATGTGAAAAATTGAATGCATTCAAATTTAGACTATATAATTTTTTTATGAATGGTTCAGATTGCTCATGTTTTAAGTAATGTGTTACGTTGTGTATGCATAAATGTTATTTATGTATACTGGTCACTGTGAAAAATGGCAGTTCTGCCAGTCTGCTTACCAGTTCAAATAAAAGAAAAATGAAATAAAAAAGTCTAAAGAATGAATATTTCCACAAAATCTTGTAATGAAAATATTTATGAGATTCTAAAAGAAACAGCAGATTGTCACAGGGACAAGTCTAAGGGTGGAACTGTTAAGTATAAAAGACAAATTGAAATTACTGACTTGGAATGTGGCAGGATTATCTGTAACACTGGTTAATGAAGAATTTAAATGTGTCATCATGGCTCTGAAATAACTTTACTGCAAGAAACTTGGTGGTTCAATAAATAATTAAGTGATAAGATCCAGTGAGTTGGAGTATATGAAGCAATAACCAGCTTCTGTGGATGATTAAATGCCAAGGCAAAGCCAAGGTGTTTAATCTCCACAGAAGCTGGTTATTGTGAGTGTATTCCAACTCGCTGGATGTTATTACTATTATATGAGTTGGAGTTGCCTGTACATTTTTGAATTGCCAGGAACTTGCTTACTTTGTTGTGCCCCTCCCCTTTATGAGCTCGCTGAGAACGCAGAGTGCAGTGGTCATCCTTTGAACTGTCAGTCGCACCTGTACCAGCAAGCTGAGGCCACCTACACTTTTTTCCTGTGGAGTGCCTGGAATTCAGCGGTTTTCTTTGGTAACTCGGTTTATGCATTTTTCTCTCTCTGTAGTCCAGTAACGTGGCTGGGAGGACCACATGGCAGGAGCTGGTGTTTTTTTTTTCTGTACTTGCTGGAGCTGCACGGCTGTTAATCAGTCATACAAACAATGTCCACCTTGCGGTGCTACTGCACTACAATTGCCAACCAGGTCAAGTTACAATTTTAGTTTATATTTTCTTTCTTTTTTTCATGAGTGCCTGCATTTAATCACTTGGTCTCTTCTCTCTCTCTGCCAAAAAGTTTCTGCCAATATTGCTGCAGTAGGTAAAGGTTTCATTAACTGACTGTGGGTGTGGCTATGGGTTGATTAACTGACTGTGGGTGTGGCTATGGGTTGATTAACTGACTGTGGGCAGGGTTTGAGTGAATAACCGACTCTGGGGGTTCTCCAGTGCAGTTTGTGAGATAACGACGGATGGCAATTCTCAATTCTGATTGGTTGACAACAGATGCCTCTTGTATAATTGAAAATAAAGGATACATTTCCATTCTACTTACAGCAATTACACATAGGAAAAGAGCAAGACCCATGGGTTTTCTCTTTGTATTAACAAGGAATACCATTTAATTTAAAACATTAATGTGGTGAGACTATACATAGACTGCAAAAGTTGTATTATCCTTGAACTGCCGATAGCAGAGGTAGAGTAAGTATTGTCTTCTTAATGCATAGAAACCTCCCTTTTATACTAAAAACTACACAAGGTAAATCAATCTGAAAGTTCAGAAAATTGGGGGGGGCCATCACATGGTGATCGGTGCTGCCAACAGCCAATTAAGCTGCTTAGTAGCCTGACTGTATGAGAAATACTGTGCCCTCCTTAACTTACTCATATTCCCATTATACTATTTTATGGAAAGCTGTCCCTGAATCAGGTTGAAACCAATAATGCAAACACCTCAGTGGGGGGAGGGCACCATGTGCTAGGTGGTGTTCACTGATTACCTTGGCCCTGACCCCCTGGGCTCCTAAGATCTCCTAAATTCAACCTCTCACCTCTGTCATAAGACTTCTTGCCATGGGACAACAGGTGGTGAAGCAAACTTGTAATTCGCTTTCGCTCTGGCCACCTTTGTTTCCTGTGGTCCACAGTATGTACATAGACACATAGAATTTGAGAGCACCTAGTCTGCTCATTTCTCTACCTGTTCCATATACTGCAGATCTTAAATGATCTGCAGCCTTACTCTCTCTTTCCTATTGCTAGAGTTCCTTTATGTCTGTCCCATGCATTTTTGAATTCCCCTACTGTTTTTGCCCCTACAACCTCTGCTGGGAGGCCATTCCATGGATCCACAACCCTTTCCATGAAAAAATACTTTCTCATGTTACCCCTAAGTCTACCCCCCCCTCTATTTTCATATCATGGCCCCTTGTTCTTGAACAGCTTTCTTTTTAAAGATGATACCCTCTTGTACCTTATTTACCTCCGGTTTTGATTTCTGGAGCAGAGCAGTAAGATGGCAACATGCTGCTCCGGCTCCTCGTTGCCCCCTTTCACGAGTATTTGATCAGTGTTTTCAAGGCAGAGGATAAAGGCCCACCTCTTCAGTCTGGCTTTTACAGAGTAATCAGTACAAGATAGTGAATCTTATTATTTGAAGTCTGATCTTATCTATCTGTTATTTATGGATTTTAATTAGTTGCCTTATTTGTAATATTTTGTTAGGCGCCAGAGCCTCCGGGATTGGGTGCCATAAAAATAAAATTGTCCTTGCCCTGCCTTTTATTTTTAAGCTTTTTTTGCTTTCTTTTATGTCACTTTTTATCACTGTAGCTGAGCCTCTGTTGATCGACTGTTGTTTCAGATAGCCTGTTCCGTGCACAGCCTGAAATTTGAGGCAGACTGAACACTCTGAGGTTCGATAGTCTCGAGAACAGAGCTCTCAGAGGTGCCTTTGAAAGGAGAGATTTTGGTCGGTTCAGGCAGGTTTCTGAGCCCCACTCAAGAGCTCATGAATGAAACTCATAATGCTCTGATGTATGGTCCCAGAAGAGCATGTTTGTAGCCAATACTGCAAATGTTTGAGATCAGAGGAGAGGAGAGGTGAAAGCCAACAACTGAGATAGCACATCTGGTGCTGATGGGCTTTACAAACCTTTTAAAAAATATGACATTGTTACCTGGGGGTTATGATTATTATTTGCATCTTGATACTTTGTTTTACTGCACTTAGTGGAGTGCTGTCTTTCTGATTGCTTCTTTTAGGAAAGAGCAGTGAAGCACCTGAGTGAGGGAGAGCTACTGGACAAGAGAACAATCAGACAGCAGAGACAGCTGGAAGTTGCAGAGACTCTGAAATTTACAGACACCTCAGTTGGGAGTATGGAGTCATGCCTACAGAGGTTTTTGTTAATTAAAATCACGCAGTGAAGTTGCCGGTAAGCTCCTGGCTATGGGGAAATTTAATTTAGACACTGCATCAAAAGGTACTATCTCATTATTACCACTACTTTGCTCGCCTGTGTAATATGATTAAAGCAGGACTCCTGGTCTAGGAGCCACTTATTGTGAAGGAGTTCCAAGGCCTCAAATATTTTTGTTGGTCATTCCAGGAGTTAAATTAAACAGTGAGCAGATACTTGGTAACTGGAAAAATGACTTTAGAAAAGTGCAGCTAGTGTTAAGTGACAAGTGATAGCAGTGTTTTGTAAGTATTTTAAGGTATGAATGCTGGAAATGCCGTTCTGAGCCCTGTGCAACAGGAATTTTAAAAATGGCAGGTGTCACTTTAAAATGTTATTCCAAATAACTTAAAATGACTCACTTGCATAACACGTAGCACTGAACATAAACCAAGAAACAATTTCATTTCCTTCATGGACATCCTGTACAGAATGTTTTCTAATGAGTAGGGATGTAAGTTTGTCATGGCAGTCATACACATCATTGATTCCATGACGTTTGATCTTTATTCAGGACTTCCATGACTTTCACTAGTGTCCTCAGAATGTAGCAATGATGACAGTGCCACAACATTTACTACTGTTTACTAATGATTTCATGAACAAACAATGAGTCATTAAAACCTCATCCATGACAAACTTACATCCCTACTAATGAGGCCTCTCTATAAATCCTTGGTTTAAAAAGCTTGTCTGCAGTTTAAAACTGCTTGGTTCTGTGTCTCAAAGATTTTATTTACAGCTTGAAATTTCAAATGGGATACTAATATGTAAAATAATGCTTGGGTACATTCATGTGAGACATGATCCTGTGATTCTATTGTGGCACAGGGACTGCTGAGACCTGGGTCAAGGCAATAGTTATGCCTTGGCCGGGAAATTGGGACTCCCCAAAAGATGGAGTATTTCCCTTGATAAGAGGTACTACTGTGCAAACTGTTCCTTGGGACCTTAATATGTCGTTCTCAGCACTGTCCAAAACTTATGGAACCTTTAATTTTATCATGTTCTAAAATGGAGAGACTCCTTGTTGTTTTAGAACTTTAAAATTATTATTTAGTTTAATTTTATTTCATTTTTAATTGTTTAAAAGTGATTGAATGTTTGGCTTAAAGCACGTTTTCACACTGTACATATTAACTGGGGAGAACTTGGTTTAATTCAACAAACTGTTGATGGTAACGTTCCTTATTAGTAAGCAGCTACAGGGTTAAAAATGTTAAATTATTGTTGTGAATTTGAAGGTTTATTTAGCCTAATTAAAGATGGCTTTATGTTGACCTCCTAATTAGTTAGCGTGACACATTGAGCTTTAGAGTTATTTGGACAGGTCCAGGCATATAATCCTAAACTGAACCATTGATAAATCCCTATTGTGGGCTCTTTGTTGTAGGTTTTGTCTTAGGAGGATCAGTATGGCTTTTAAAATGAAACATTATATGACTGGTAAATGTCCGGCTTCTAATGGGCCAAAGTTATGCTCCTTCCTGGAACCAAATTAAAACAGCCCACATTTTGGAAATTGAATTAACGGATATCAGAAATCCTGAATAAGTACTTCTGCTCGGTATTTACTGAGGAGGACCCAGGCGATGGCCCAGAAATGACAAAACACAACACCCCTGGACAAGGGGTTGATACTAACCCCTTCACAGAGACGGAAGTACTGGAGGCACTAAATAAACTGCAAGTTGGCAAGGCCATGGGGCCAGACGAAATGCACCCCAAGATCTTAAAAAAACTGAGATTTGAGTTGGCTGCCCCACTGACTAAACTATTCACCAAATCCTTAAAAAGTGGGGAGGTACCCAAAGATTGGAAAAGGGCAATCGT
This sequence comes from Neoceratodus forsteri, assembly GCA_016271365.2. Classification (NCBI taxonomy): domain Eukaryota; kingdom Metazoa; phylum Chordata; order Ceratodontiformes; family Ceratodontidae; genus Neoceratodus; species Neoceratodus forsteri. The sequence continues at coordinate 967,228,393 of CM057449.1, forward strand.
GGTCCCAATCCACAAATTGGGCAGCAGGAAGGACTCTGGAAATTACAGGCCGGTAAGCCTCACATCCATAGTGGGGAAGTTAATGGAGACACTACCCAGACAGAGGATCATGGAATTTCTGGAGGCAAATGGCCATCAGGACCCCAAGTAGCATGGTTTCACAGTGGGTAGGTCATGCCAGACAAACCTGATTGAGTTTTTTGACTGTGTTACAAAGGTTATAGATGATGGTGGGGTGGTAGTTGTGGTCTACTTAAACTTTAGCAAGGCCTTCAACTTGGTTCCACACAGAAGGCTGGTAAAGAAGCTAGACCACACAGGAGATGGATCAGAAGTAGTTAGATGGGTTAAAAACTGGTTATAGGGCAGAAGCCAGAAAGTGCAGGTAAATGGAGCACTGTCATCAGAAGGTAGGGTAACCAGCGGTGTTTCCCAGGGTTCAGTACTGGGGCTCCTGCTCTTCATTATTTTCATATCAGACATAGCTAACGGACTACAGGGAAAGGTGTGTATGTTTGCAGATGACACCAAAATATGCAACAGAGTCGACACCCAGCAGGGAGTGGACAAGATGGAAGCTGATCTCAAGAAACTGGAAGAATGGTCTGGAGCATGGCAGTTGAGATTCAACACCAAAAAGTGCAAAGTCATGCACATATGAAAAAGAAATCCAAATAAGGCATATTTCCTTGGAGGGGAAAGACTAGCTGCCTCCACCCAAGAGCATAATTTGGGAATCACTATCTTAAACAACTTGAAGGTAGGTAAACAATGTGAGAAGGCAGCATTAAAGGCCAGTGGTATGCTGGGATGCATTGGCAGGGGAATCACAAGCAGGAAGAGGGAAGTGATCCTGTCACTGTACAGATCACTGGTTAGGCCTCATCTGGAGTACAGCATCCAGTTCTGGAGGCTCCATCTCAAAAAGGACATTGGCTGAGTGGAAGCAGTGCAGAGAAGGGCAACAAAAATGATTCAGGGGCTGCACTAGATGTCCTACAGGGATAGACTGAAAAAACAGAACATGTATTCCTTGGAACGGAGAAGAGAGGGGGGTGACATGATTGAACCATTCAAGTACATAAAAGGCATAAACCAGGTGCAGATAGATGATCTCTTCCAATTTGAGAAGGGCTGCAGAACCAGGGGACATGATCTAAGGCTGCAAGGAGGGCAGTTCTCCACCAGGAAGTTTGTCTTCACAAAAAGAGTGGTAGATGCCTGGAACAGCCTGCTAGCAGAGGTGGTGGGGGCAAGCACAGTGGTAAGTTTCAGGAATGCTTGGGACAGATATAAGGGAGTCTTCAAACCCAAGGGCAGTTAGAAGGCTAGGCTAAAAGATAATGGGCAGACTACATGGACGTGGTGCTCTCCCTCTGCCGTCAACTTCTACGTTTCTAAGTTTCTATGTTTCTATGAATAGTAAGGTAAAAGCCTGGAGTAGTCCTTTACAGTTAGAGTTCTGTTTGTACTTGATTTTTGGAGGAAACATTAGAAGCTTAGGGTTTGCGGTAAATATCCGAATGCATGCTTATAAGCCTTTTTTGCTTGGCTTTGAACTGACTGACTAACATATTGCCTAATCAGCCTTTGACTGTAGGTGTTCTACATGGCCTAGGCTGCTTAACAGAAAGTGAAAATGATTTTAGAACAGAGAATTCTTAAGCATAGAGAAATGGATATATCCAGATATAACTATATTTTTCCTTTTCCCCTTGATATTTATTGCAGAGATTGTTAAAGTGCTGAATCAATTGATATGATTTGCATATTCAATCAAATCTGTGATGGACTACTTGACTGTTTTTGTGATTTGTAATGGCTTTATGTTGATAAAATAAATTTATTTGTCCTTGTACTTATTTACACCCTTGAGGTATTTGAAAGTCTCTGTCTTTGACACAAAAAAAGATAAGGACCTCTCAGAAGTAGCTATCATCCCATCTACTTGTTAAATGTTGATTATGAAATATTAGCCAACACCTTAGCAAATAGACTACAAGGTATAATTGATCTACTTATTCATAAGGACTAAGTAGTGTTTATACAAGGTAGGCATGGATACAAAAAAGGTTATGAGACTAGTAATGATGTCAATTTGGTATTCCAAGTTATCAAAAATACCACAGCCATCCTTTTGTTAAATATACACAAGGGATTTGACTCGATGGACTACGCTTACCTAAAAGCAGTTCTAAACAATTTCAATTGAGGTTTAAATTTCTCTAAATGAGCCTCAGTACTCAATCAATATTCTTCTGCCAAAGTTTGTACTATTAGAAAAACATCAGACAAAATAATGCTAGAAAGAGGTACCAGGCAAGGATGCCCTCTTTATTTGTTAATACTTGTTCTGGCAATGGAGCCCCTCTTAAGCACAATAAGAAATAATAAATAGAATAATAGATAGGTTCTGGTGTATTACAAGGTAGTAATTCCATTGAGAGGTTCTGGGGACACATGAAACCTCTCGAGTGAAGCTCGAGAGGTTTCATGTGTCCCCAGAACCTTGAGATGGAATTGCTACCTTGTAATGCCAGAACCTATTTGTTATTTTTTTTAATATATGGATACGAGGTGAATTGACTCACCTCCGTTTGACCACTGGAGTCAGCGGGTGGATGTGCATGCTGGCAGGGTTCCCCAGTCCTGTGTGGATGAGCGGCTGCTGTGGGCTTCATTTAGCCATGTTTTTTTTTTTTAGTGTTTGTCAGTGGCGGTATCGAGCGAGCAGAGGAGCCCCGGAGAGAGTCCGATTGTTAATAGTACAAGAGAGATGGTTTTCAAAGTAAAAAAATGGTTGCTGCAGGGAAGATTGTCTCGTCGAGCGAGCAAGCCACCATGTTTTCAGACTCGTTCTGCCCACCCACAGAGGAAAAGCAGCCAATCAGAAGGCACGCCGTTTAAGACGTCGGGGATAGACTTGCACATGCGCTCTTCAGCTTTGTTAATAATCCTATCGTTCGGGTGCTGAATGATAGTACTACGGCACCCCAACGATAGTATTATCACTCAGGAAGAGTAATATTATCACTCCAGGAGCGATGGTATTATCAGGAAATTTTTGTATGCTTTGCAAGCATATTATTTTAACAATCCATATACTAAAAAGAAATACATGGTTTTAAAATAAATAGAAAGGAACATAAATCTCTTGGATACACAGAAGATTTGATCCTTACAATATTCAAACCCCAGACACCAATGCCTTACAACTAATTTGACTAAAACAGAAGTTTTAGCCTTTAACAACTGTAACAGTAACATAGAAAATGTCTGTAAAAATAATCTGAATTGGGTAAATAATCACCTAACTTGCTGTATCTGGGAATACAAATCACAGCTGAGTTATCTAACATAGTGAAGATGCATTTAGATCCTATAATAAATAAAAGTAACACAGATTTTGAGAAATAGAGTAAATGAGATATGTCACTAGGTGGTCAAATTAATGCCTTCAGACTAATGTCAGCCCCCAGAAGTATGTACTACCTGGAAAATGTGCCTTTAAATGTGGGTAACTCTTGGTTTGCTGGAATTATTAGAGTACTTAAAACATTTCTATGGGAAAGTAACCCTCCACACCTAATTATAGGAAAGCTTAGAGCTCCCTGTGAGAAAGGGGGCATAGGATTGCTCATTTTAAAACCTAATTAGGCAGGGGGGTTTACTTTCCCATAGAAATGTTTCAAGTATTCAAACATTTGTTTTTGGTTGCTTCACAAATACCAACAACTACCTTGGGATAAATATGATAGTAGCTAATAAAACCGTATTCAGTTGTGTACATAATCTATAAAGTCCCTAGCACCTTTAAAAACCTCATCCAGAATGACTGCTAACAGTAAAATAATTACTCAGTTACTCAGTTTCAATAAGCTTAAAGCATTTACTCAAACACAAGCAAAAATCTAGAAAGGGAAAGTTGTGCACTTATTTTTTTTAACCAGGAGAGAGACACACTAAGCTGAAAGCTTGTTTACAGGTGTGACTTGGGAGCACAAGGAAGTTAAGTGACTTGCTTAGGGTCACACAGTATACAAATGGGGACTGTGGGATTCAAACCCAGGACTCCAGATCTGCAGCTCGGAGCCTTAAACCACTGCACTATACTGCCTTCTAAATGTACAAAAATATACAAAATACACTCATATACAAAAAGTGACAATATCAGTTTAAACTTCATGGTGCAAATTATGGATAAAACATACATTAATGAATTTATGTATAATTCCTCTGTTCTCATTTAAAAACTAGTCTCAAAGGGTGCAGTGTTATGAGCACAAGAGGACATTCACCATGTTTGGGCTACTGTTGGTTCTATTACCAGTTTTGTATATAGTGAGCATACTTTGTTCTGTAGTATTGCATATATATAATACAGTATTGTGGTTCCAGAGGCCAAAACCCTGGGCATGCTACACCCCCACCCCCCCCCAACAATATGGCAGTAAACCTGTGGTCATTCTGGGCAATCCACTACTACCAAGCATGGGTGAGGTTCATGCTGTGATGTGGAATGTGAGGGGTCTAAATGCTCCTTTCAAGAGAAAGAAAGTACTGTCCCCTCTGTGAAGGCTGCACACTCAAATTGCCTTCCTTCAGGAGGTCCGGTTTAGTCAATTGTGGCTGTCAGACTTAAACGAGCATGGGTAGGGGTAGAGGTCAAAAGAAAGGCCACAGCAAAGAAACACAGAGTCTTGATTCTTCTCCACAAAAGCCTGCAATGGGCTTTTGGCAAAACAGCAACAGACAAAGAGGGTTGATAGCTCCTAGCAGAGGCCACCACATCTGAGTCCCCTCATCTTAGCTAATGTCTATGGTCCGAACATAGGCGAGCCTCAATTTTTTCATTCTCTCAATCAAGCAATGTCACAGTTCATATTTCCTGACACTCACACAATGTATGGGGATTTCAACTTGGTTATTGAAGCCTGTGTGGACCGAAGTTCAGGTCATAATGAACCCCACATCAAGGCATTGGAGGCACTGTGGGAGCTATTGAAAGAACATGGCTTGGTTAACTCATGGAGGCTGCATCATCCCCAAGAGAGAGATTCTACATGTTTCTCTGCAGTGCATTTGTCCTCCTGCTATGTAGACTGATGTATGGTTTACTTCCTCAGAAGTGACTCACAACATACTGTCCACTAAGATCCAGCCACTAGGGATTTGTGACTATGCCCTGTGTCACTGGTCACACTGCAGGGTAACCCTTCCTTCCACTCCAAATGATGGTAGATCAATCCTCTCCTACTTATGGATCCACACTTCATCCAGTGGGTGAAATACGAGTGAAAAACCTTTATGCAAATCAATCATATGGGAGCTATCTCTAAGCAGATGACATGGTAAGAATACAAGGCGGAGATGTAGTAGTAGTAGTAGTAGTAATAAAAACTTTTATTCATTACATGAATTGGAAGCTCAGCTGAGACAAGCTCATTTTCAGTGAGGTACAAATTGTAGAATGATTGCTTCAGTTGTTATACATAGTCATACTTCAAGTGTTACACAAAAATAATCACATAAACAGCACATTTAAATATACATAAAATACAGATATAAAGCATAAAGTATTGCACAAATACAATTTCAACCACTTAATCCTTAACCCTAATTTTTATTCTCTCATCCCTAAACCAAGATTTTATCTGTGCAGTCTGTTTCTTCCCACCTTTTTGCCTAAATGAAATAGGTAATGAGTTCCATAAATATGGCCCTTTATAGAAAAAATGTGATCTTACTAATTCTGTATATTACCTTGGGAGATAATATTCCAGTCCCTCTGCAGATCTAAGCCCTACCTTAATATCTCTAAAGTTTAATCTATTAATAATGTAACCTGGAACCTCGTTTCTAAAACATTTATCCATGTAGATTATTGCATGAAGTCTTCTTATATCTTTTAAAGAATACCAATTTAATGCCTGATACAGTTCTCCTATAGGGGTTCTTTTTGGTGCCATACTGATATAGCGTGCCAATTTATTATACATAGTATCTAATCTGTTTAATGTAAAGTCATTAGTACCCATTAATATGAAATCCCCATATTCCAGTAATGGAACAATAGTGGTATTGATCACATGTTTTCGAATTAACTCAGTTGTACAGTATTTTATTCTGTACAAAGCTCCCAAACATCTGCTAACTCTTTTCACAACCTGATTTACATGAACATTCCACTTACTGTAAGTGATTCATCCAGATACATACTCAGATATCTATAACTGGAGACTTGTTCGAGTACTGAACCTTCCAATTTTTTAATCTGTAGAGTTTTTTCCACTATATCCCTACCTTTTCTTTTCTTATGAAATATCGTAACTTGTGATTTTTTTGAATTTAAAACAAGTTTAGATTGTAACAAAAAACTCTGCAATTCATTGAAAGATTCTTGCAGAGTTTTTTGTATTTGGTCATTCAAGGAACCACTTACGTAGATAACCATATCGTCCATGTACAAATGATAGTTAACTTCCAAATTGGTAAATTTAAACAAGTTCATATAAATATTATATAACACTGTCCCTAAAGTAGATCCTTGCGGAACCTCCGACACAATTGTACTCAAACTTGACTCCCGTTCTTTTAATGCCACTAGTTGTAATCTATCTTTTGAATAGGATTCAAACCACCTCACAATACTGTCAGAAAGTCAATTTTTCTGAAGCCTGGCCAGGAGGATGTCATGGGCCAAAGTATCAAAGGCCTTAGAAAGGTCAATGAATATAGCTCCAGCTGACACCCCCCAGTCCAGGCTCTCACACAGATGTCCCTTGACATGCAATAATGCAGAAGTGGTTCCGTGACACGGTCTGAAACCAGATTGATGTTTGTCAATTATGTTCCCATTTTCTAGGAAAGTTTGTAATTGTTTAGCTACTGAACCCTCAAATACCTTAGCAACAATAGGCAATAATGATATAGGCCTATAGTTTTATATAAAATTTTTCTGTCCTGTTTTAAAAATAGGCACCACTTTTGCCATCTTCCATTCAAGGGGAAATTCTGCTTGTGTTAATGACATATTAAATAATTGTGTTAAAAGATAAGCTATAGCAGGTGCTGCATACTTAAGCAGTATATTAGGTATTCCATCCAACCCTCTTGATTTATGTATGTTTAGATTACTAAGGGATCTTTGAACTTCATTCGGGTCAATTAACTTAAAAGAAAAACTACCCTTTGATGTCCTTTCTATTTCCATACTGGCAGTCAAATTATTTGATACGGCGGTCAATGTTTTTGTACCCATAGATATAAAGTACTCATTAAATTCATCTGCTGCCTCAGTACCCATGGGTAACTTTACACCCCGTATCTCAAAACGTTCTGGGAGGTCCATTGTTTGTGATCCTTGCAGTTTTTTCATGATTCTCCAGAATTCTCTGACATTACCCATCACATTGGAGGCCAATTCTTTTCTATAGTAATTTTGTTTAGATTTTCTCAATTCTAGTTTATATTGATTATGCAGTTGTCTATATCTTAGCCAGTTTTCATTATTTTGTTTAATTTTGGCCTCCTGCCATGCCCTATCATGCTGTTTCTTTATTTTATATAAATTTTAATTGTACCAGGGGGCACTGTTTTTTTTACCCTTCTTGATTTTAATGGAGCATACTTACTTATACTTACTTTCCATAAACTTGTCATATAAACATTTCCAGGCCTCATCCACAGAGGGAATCAATCCCATCCTATCCCATTTTTGATTTTCTAAATCTAGCATAAAATCTACATACTCAAAATTCTTGCATGTTCTAAACCTAACAGTTTTCCCAGTTATTCTATTCTTTTTCTGTCTCATCTTACAATATATCATTTGATGATCAGATAATGAATCAGGGAGAACCCCACTAGCATCAAATATTTCTGGATGGGAAACAAAAATTAAGTCCAATATTGTAGAGGAGTCAGGATGTTTATTATTTAATCTAGTAATACCTTGGATAAATTGAGTCAGACCTAAAGTAATGGTCATATCCTTTACTGGATGATCTTGTCCCACTGTTCTCCAATCAATATTAAAGTCTCTAATTATAAGTATTTCATGACTTTGCCCATATTTTTCTAACTGCTCCTGTACTAGGTGGAATATTTCACAACTACCCTTAGGTGGACGGTACATACCTAACAACATAGGTTTATGGAATGCTAACTTTATTTCCAATAACAGACCTTTGGAACCAACCCAGTCTATTAAACAATCTATGTTTGATACTTCATAGGCCTTATTTACATATATTATCACACCCCCACCCCTCTTAGTTCTATCTTTTCTCCACATGTTATGTCCCTGTATCATAATTTCTTCATTGGGAATTTTTTTACTAAGCCAGGATTCAGAGATTATAATAATATCAGGACTGTATTTAATAGACCATTCTCTAAGATGGTCAGTTTTGTTTAATAAGCTACGAATATCAATGTGTACCACACTGATTCCCTGCTCTTCGAATATCTCAGCTGTAATATCAACGTGTCTCACATATTGTTCTTTACTTTCTATTTTCTTCAAAAATTCTCTGTTCACATTTATTTGAGGATCTGGGTTAGGATGTACATCTCCACTTATGAGCAAGGATAGCATAAAAAATGTTCTACAAAGTCTACAGAGATGATTAGATAATTATGTTTGTTTTTTTAATTTTATACATAACCGGAAATAATCCTTATTCTTTCCCTGATTTCCCCCCAATGTCACATACTTAAGTATTGAAATCCACTTAACCATAATATTAAAAACATTTCCATCCAGTAAATTTGGAGCTATTTTCCTTGCCACAGAATATAATGTCTCTCACATTGTACATTTGTTTCCCTACGAGGCAAAATTATATGATCTTCCTTGTGCACTGGATTATTATTCCGTGGCAAAAGAATATTCCTTCCCACCAAGAGACACACAATCCAAGCAAAATATATTTGTAAAATAGATACTACAGCCTAGAAACACTTGGGAAGGAGAAATATTAAAATACAATAATACTTTAAAAATATTTGTGCAACTAATGTTTATAATAACAGTCCATAGTTTGACATGTAAAATAGATACTACAGCCTAGAAACACCTGGGAAGGAGAGATATTAAAATGCAATAATACTTTAAAAATATTTGTGCAACCAATGTTTATAATAACAATCTTTAGTTCGACATAGGAGCACTTGGCTGTGTATAAACTATATTCCCATATCCAATTATTTTAAATCTCCCAAAACAAAACTAACCTTTTACACACCCTCCCATAAGCTCCACTATACAAACTAATAAAAATTTCTAAAATAAATTTCTTTAAAAGATCCTTATCTATGCATAAAATACTCTCAATTAGTATCATAGCAGCTAAGGAATAAACCTTCTATGATACACAATCTTATTTATACTATATTCTACTATTTAATAATATATCAAGGGGCCCTATCCTAAATTTTGTTTTATTTCTGCAGCACCTAACTTGCAGTATAAATTAAACCACAACAGGATGTATTATTTAGTTGCAAATAAACCAATATAGTAATAAACTATAACCAATAATACCTTACTTTCAGGAGCTGCAGAAACCAATCTGTCTATTCAAATTCCTTCTATCGAGTGCCACTCATGCTCGCATCTGCACGCTCACGCTTGTAGGCAACCCGTGCTTTTAACAATGCTAGCACCTCCCTCCACTCTGTTGCTTAGCAGGTGGCCTGCCTCCGAGACCCATGCCTACCAAGCTCATGGTAGGAGATTTAAAATATGGGGCACAGCAATTAGTGGTATAATAAATGTCCATGGAGCAAAAAATGATGGGTAGCTGAGCTTCTCCAGTCAATAAGCTTCTGCAGCAATTCACTGATGAATACAACGGGCAGCTGAGCTTCTCCCGTTCGTTGAGTCCAGTTGCAGTTCAGAGCTATAATGGGTAGCTGAGCTTCTCCCATTAATCACTCCAGCAGCAGATCTATGAATGCTGAAATGGCAGCTGTGCTTTTCCCTTAGATGTTCCCAGCCTCAAGTTTAAACAGCAATAACGGGCAGCTGAGCTTCTCCTGTGTGGTGAAAATAAACAGTTATGCTTCTTGCAGGCAACCCGTGCTTTTAACTATGCTAGCCCCTCCCTCCACTCTGTTGCTTAGCAGGTGACCCACCTCTGAGCCCCAATGCCTAACAAGCTCATGGTGGGAGATTTAAAATATGGGGCACAGCAATTAGCAGTATAGTAAATGTCCATGGAGCAAAAAAACAATGGGTAGCTAAGCTTCTCCCGTCAGGTATTTCTGCTCAGTCTTTACTGAGGAAGAGGAGGGTAATGGGTCTGAAGGGTGTACAAGGGGTGAGAATGGTGCAGAAATGGACACAAGTCCCTTTACACGAGAAAGGGTCCTGAAGGAACTGGAAGTAATAAGAGTTGATAAAGCAATGGGGCCAGATGGGTGCACCCCAGGGTCCTTAAAGAACTAAGAGAGGTGGTGGCTGAACCTCTGGCTATTCTGTTTAGCTGATCACTGGAAACAGGGAGAGTACCCAAAGACTGGAGGAGAGCAGATGTCCCTTATACAAAAGTGGGAACAAAGAGGAAGCAGGAACTACAGACCAGTCAGCCTCACCTCGGTAGTGGGAAGATCATGGAAGCACTACTGAAGGAGAGATTGGTGGTACATCTGGTTGTCAATGGACTACAGGACCCAAGGCAGCATGGTTTCACCAGGGGGAGGTCATGTCAGACCAACCTCGTTGAATTTTTTGACTGGGTGACTAGGGAGGTGGATCAGGGAAGGGCAGTGGACATGGCCTATCTGGACTTCAGCAAGGCCTTTGACACTGTGCCACATTGAAGACTGTTACACAAACTGGGGAATATGGGTGTGGGCAGGACAGTAGTGTGGTGGGTATGTAACTGGCTGGGTGGCAGGACACAGAGGGTGATGGTAAATGGCTGTCACTCCACAAAGGGAAAAGTGACCAGTGGGGTACCACAGGGGTCAGAGCTGGGACCGGTCCTATTCAACATCTTCATCAGTGACATTGCGCAGGACCTAGAAGGCAGAATTGCACTGTTCACTGATGACACAAAGCTCTGTAACAGAGTAGACACACCAGAGGGTGTAGACAAAATGAGAAAGGACCTGCAGAAACTTGAAGAATGGTCAGGGGTTTGGCAGCTGAAATTCAATGCAAAGAAGTGCAAGATAATGCATATGGGGCACACAAAACCCTGGCACAATATATCAGTTGGGGGGTGAGGATATAGCATGCACCAAGCAGGAAAGGGATCTTGGGGTTATCATCTCTGATGACATCAAGGTAGGGAAACAGTGTGACAAGGCAGCAGGTAAAGCAAATAGGATGCTGGGATGCATAGGCAGGGGCATCACCAGCTGGAAAAGGGAGGTCATAATTCCACTATACAAGACACTAGTGAGACCCCACCTGGAGTACAGTGTACAGTTCTGGAGACCTTACCTACGTAAGGACATAGACAGGGTAGAGAAGGTTCAGAGGAGGGCAACAAAGATGATGCATGGATTGCATCACAAGTCCTATGAGGACAGGTTGAAGGAACTAAACATGTACTCCCTGGAGGAGAGGAGGGAGAGAGGGGATATGATAGAGACATACAAGTATCTTACAGGGAGGAACAGGGTGCAGGAATACACTATTTTTAAGCAAAAAAGATGTTCTAGGACTAGAGGCATGGGATGAAGTTGGAGGGAGGACGATTCAGAGGTAACATGAGGAAGAATTTCTTCACAGAACGGGTGGTGGACAAGTGGAACACCCTGCCAGAGGAAGTGGTGGGGGCTGAAACAATCACGGGATTTAAGAATGCATGGGATAGACATAAAGGAATTCTGGAGGTCAGGGGTAAGGGGCAACAGGCTTCTAGGAAAACATAAACTGAACTTACAAGCTCAAATGGGCAGACTGGGTGGGCCATAGGCCCTTATCTGCCGACACTGTCTATGTATCTATGTAATAAGCTGCTGTAGCATTTCACTAATGAATACAATGGGCAGCTGGGCTTCTCCCATTCATTGAGTCCAGTTGCAGTTCAGTGCTGTAATGGGTATCTGAGCTTCTCCCGTTAACCACTCCAGCAGCAGATCTACGAATGCTGAAATGGGCAGCTGTGCTTTTCCTGTAGATGTTCCCAGCCTCAAGTCTAAACAGCAATAACGGGCAGCTGAGCTTCTCCCGTGTGGTGAAAATAAACAGTAATGAGGCAGAAGATAATCAATTATGCTTCCCACAGAAGGAAGGAGAGGGAAGCAGAGCTCTATGCCTTGGACACAGACCTAGTGTCATTGGAATTACAATACAAATGGCAAAACCCCCATCACAGGCTACCCTGCACAGCCTTATGAACACAAGAATGTGCTGAATGAGGTCCTCTCCAGGAAAGCTAAGCTAGCAAAGCACTTTTCCACCTGAGGCAAGCCTACTGGGGAGGCAGTGAAAAAACTGGCAGATTGCTAGTTTACAGGGTGAGAAGGCAGCAGGCTGAGAAAAGCATAGCTGGGCTCAGAGACAACATGGGCAAGGTTCAATCTGACCTCCAAACCCAAACCATGAACTCTATCATGCAAGGCTTTTGTAAAGATCTGTACTGTTCCCCATCCCAGCTGACCAAGTAATGCATACAGGGCTTCCTTAGCACTCTCCCCATCCAACAGACTGCACCTGTAAAGGCCTCTGCTCTCACTCAGCCAATCACACTTCAAGAGTTACAGACAGCCAAACATGCCTTAAACAAAGGAAAGGCCCCAGGAAGGGGACGGGTTTTCCATTAATTACTACCAGCGTGTACTAGATGAAGTCAGCCCAACCCTATTGCAAGTCTTATAAGAAGCCCTGGAGCTCAATTTTCAGAACCAGCCTTATATCAGTGCAATCTGTGGCAAACAGCAGCTTGCATCCATTGCCTGTGCGCCAAGCACCTGCACCCAATTCTCATAGAGGTGGGGTCCTGGCACCAAACTCTGACAGTTTGCCGCAACTGCTTCCATGCATTAAACAAGTGGTGTATGGAAAGGGTTTGATGGAGGTTGCAGCAGTATACGGTAGCTGAATAAGAATATGCGGGACACATGCCAACATATACTGCAATGCAAGGGAATGGCATTGCATGTTCCCATTTAACTAAGACTCTGCATTTGATAATGGAAAAGCAACTATAGCATGCAAAGTGCAGTCTTTAATTTGCTCCACAGTGCATTGCAATGACTCCAATAATAATGCTGTATGAAATGCCAATTACAATAGGCACACAGGGCTTTTAGAATATTATAACTGATGGTATTTTATTTATTTATTTGCTTTTGTTTACTGGGTAAGTCACACTAGACATCCAAGTGCCTATTTCCAGATGCGACCCGGGAGAGTTACAGACTTGAATTTTACAGGTACACTGACTAATACAACTTTTACATACAGTGAAATATCAGGATACATAGAGGAATGACAGTCACTAAAAAACACATGAGCATGGGGGTGGTTACAGATGACCTGGGAGAGTTAAGAGCTAGAGCATACATAGATAGTGAGTGAGTCAAGTTTACATGCAATGGGAGAAGAGACGATACCAGTTATGGTAATCCAATTAGTCAATGGCTTTCAGCAAAACAGGCTAGTACTCAAGACATGCAGATGAGTACAGAACCACATCATATAAGCTGATACATGTTATGTAAGGCCAAACAACCATATGGGTTATCAGCATGTTGGTAATGGTGATACTGACAGTGCTCATCGGTATGTATCTGACAGATCAGACAGAAATGCACAGGTTACTGACTGGTCCACTGAGTTTGCTGGCTAAAGTGCTTCAGTATTGTCTGGGTATGTGACTAGTAAAGCAACTGAGCTGATGTCCTTGTGGTGCCTCAGCCATGTAACCCTAGCTGTCTGGCTCCTATGGCCCATGTCGGTACATCCTGCAGTTAAACTGGCTCAGGCTAATCTAACTGCTAGTCAGCTCTGTGGTATTTGGACTTTGAAAATCCCAACATAGGGGATGTTGCAGAGCTGTGGTGGCGTAAGCTCCATTCCACCATGGTGCACCCCCATGTTGGGGCGCAGGGCTGGCACAGGGCCAGTTCAGCACAAGGGCATCTTATTTCAATGCAGCATGTATTTAGAAAAATCAGGCATGCTGCAGTTGCTAGGCAGTTACAAAACAATCTGTTTCATCAATGCTTATGTCAAGATTCTGGTGAAGATCATGGCAACCTGCTTGGAACCAATGTTACAGAGGCTCATCCACCTTGCTCAATTTTGTTTTATCAGACAAAGCTCAGATCATCTCCATTCCCTTTTGAGTCTATTTCTGAGGTCCAGAAAAGCTCCTCACCAGCTGCCACTCTGGCCACTGATTTTGAAAAGGCTTTTGACTTGGTGGAGTGGGAATATCTGCTAAGTACTATAGAATGCATGGGTTTTTGTCACACATTCCTCCAATGGATATGACTAATATATTCATCTGCCACAGCCTGAGTGCTGACCAATGGTCTTCATTTGCCCACCTTTCCACTTCAGAAGGGTGTCCCCTGTCACCCCTTTTATTCATTTTGGATATACAGCCCCTTGCCATAGCAGTACATCAGTATCCCCAACTTAAATCAAATCAAATCAACTTTATTTTTATAGCGCCTTTCAAAGCCAAGGTGCTGTACATAAAACCAAATACATAAAAATAACATTAAAACAAGAACATTGAAACAGATCATCCATGACTAGGGAAGGCTAAGCTAAATAAATAGGTTTTTAACTCAATTTTAAATCTATCAACAGTTGGGCATTCTCTCAGCCAATGAGGAAGAGAATTCCACAGGGTTGGCGCTGAAAAAACAAAGGCACGAGAACCAGATGTCTTCAATCGTACCCTGGGAATCTCCAGCAATCCCTCATTGGTGGAACAGAGAGGACAGAGGGGGCAGTAGGGTACCAGGAGATCTTGCAGGTAACCGGGTCCCTGATCATGTAGGGCTTTAAAGGTCAGCAAGCCAACCTTAAAGGTGATCTACCACCAAACAGGCAGCCAGTGCAGCTCGTGGAGAACAGGTGTAATATGACTGGTTCTAGAAGTCCCAGTCAAAAGCCTGACTGCCGCATTCTACACCAGCTGCAGGCCACGGATATCAACCCCTGGTAGCCCTAGGTAGAGGGAATTGCAGTAAGCAAGACGGATAGTGACAAAGGCATGGACCAGTGTTGGAAGATCATCCGGGGGAACCAGGTGTTTCACCTGGACAATATTCCTCAGATGGTAAAAAGAGGATTTGACGACAGCTGACACCTGAGATTTTAGGGTCAAGCCATCATCAAAAATAACACCCAGGTTACGCACCCGATCTGAGGAAGTGAGCGACATACCACCAAGTAATAAACCTGATGGTTGTCCAGCCCCCAAACCTGCCCCCGGATAGCCTGGGTCCACTACCAGCACTTCAGTCTTATCCGGATTCAGTCTCAGCCAGCTGGAACTCATCCAAGATCTGATCTCAGTAAGGCAATTATTTAGCATGGAGAGTGCATCATCCTGTCCGGGCAGACAGGACATATACAGCTGAGTATCATCTGCATAGCAGTGAAAACTTAGACTGTATCACCTGATGATATCTCCCAATGGCAGCATGTACACTGCAAACAACATGGGGGCTAAAATGGAACCCTGCGGTACCCCACAAGGCAGGGAGTGAGCACCACAGGAATAAATTCCAGTAGCAACTCTCTGAAACCTGCCCATGAGGTAAGAATGGAACCATTTAAGGACTGTACCAGACAGCCCACAAAAGAGCCACAGGTGCTCCAGCAGCACACCATAGTCTACAGTGTCAAATGCAGTAGACAGATCAAGAAGTACCAGAATGGTATGTGCCTTTCGATCGCTAGCCATTAGGAGGTCATTCAATACCGGACAAAAGCAGTCTCCATGCTATGCTTCTTCCTAAAACCAGACTGGTGAGTATCATAGACATTGTGAGTTGTAAGATGATCATCCAATTGCAACGCAACCACCTTTTCAATAACCTTACCAACAAATGGCAAGTTAGAGATAGGCCGGTAGTTGGCTAGACAGTCTGGATCCAAGGAGGGTTTTTTAAGGAGTGGTTGAATGACCGCCTCCTTAAGGGGGTCAGGAAAGACCCCCCTCTCCAAGGACTTCCAGACAATGTCAGCAAGGATTGGGCAGATAACATCTACACATCCCACTAGAAGGGGTGTAGGGCCTGGATCCAAACTACAACTGGTTGGGTGCAATGTTTGGATGATCTTCACAATGTCAGTGAACTCTAGCTGGTGGAAATCTGACCAGATAGACCGAGTGCATGCCACTTCTGGTCCACCACTGCACTACCTCATAGGAGAGGTCGGACCAATGCCAGACCTGATGCTGGCTACCTTATCCGCAAAGAATCGAGCAAACTCCTTGCATATCAGCTGAGAAAAAGCTTCTCTGGGCTGGAGACAGTCCAGAAGAGCTGAGCCAGTCGATTCTGTGAGGCAGAAATCTCCCTCGACAGGAATTCTGCCTTCTTACGGGTGATTTCTGATTGATAGCCAACATAATGTGCCATCAACCTAAGCCTGTCAGCATCATGGCTGGACTTCCACCAGGCTCTCTCCATCCTTCATCCAACTCCCCTCAACTCCTTCAAGGAGCCATCAAACCAAGGGCTTCTTGGGTGAAGGGTGAGATGGCGAACATGAACAGGAGCAATCTTGTCCAGAGCATCTCCCACAGTCTTATTATAGGCTAGTACGAGATCATCTGGACTCATGCATTCACCCGACAAGCCTGATAGGTCCAGCACCGCTGATAGGTCACTAGGGTTGATACCCCTTAAAGGGTGGTACTGAACCATCTCCATAGGGGCAGACCTATTAGGGAGGGCCCTGAAGCTGAACCTTATGGTGTGATGGTCAGACCAGCTGACTGGTTCCACCCCCAAATCAGCAATCTCCATACCCAAAAGAAAGATCAGTTCCAACGAATGACCCCCTACATGGGTCGAGGAGGTAGCTACTTGTGTTAGGTCCAGCGTCATCATCATCTGGGGGAGATTTTGACCAAAATGTGAGAGTTCATCATCGACCCAGCCATTGAAGTCTCCCAGAACTATCAATCCGGGGGACCTCAACACCATGTCGATGATGAAGTCTGCTATCTCCTGCAGGAATTCTCCACCGTCTCCTGGCCGACGGTAGATGAGGAAAATCCTGCCACCTACACCCTCTCCCAGGATATATTCGAAGGATCTGGTACTTCCCAATGGCACATCCACAAGGCCCAGCTCAGTCTTAAACATAATGGCCACACCCCCGCTCCTACGATCCAACCTTTGATGGTGTATCACCGAGAACCCGGCTGGATTTGCTGAGGCCAAAACAGTGCCTGGATTTTCATCCAGCCAGGTCTCGGTGATGCAAGCTAGATCGATTGATCCAACAAGATCAGCTATAATAGCTGTCTTGTTTTTAATAGATCTGGCATTGCATAACACTGCCAAGGTAGGATGAGCTGTCGGGGAAGACCTCGGCTCCTGCCCACTTGATGGTATTAGGTGTTGTGGTGAGGAGTCTCATGCCTTAATCTATGCTAATAACTTACTCATTCTGCAAGAAAATGGTCAGCAGACTCATGATTCACTCCTAGAACTCCTAGGGAGGTTCATGGAAGTGTCAGGACTTTGAGTCAACCAACAGAAGACTGAAATGCTGCCTTTACACCCACTCTCTAAGGCAGAACCATTTACCAAGAAGGGTCTTAAATGGTCTCCAGAGGGCATTTCATACCTTGGCATCCTTAGTCACCCCTCTACTGCCAAGATACTGCAGTTGAATATGACACTGCTCATAGACTCCACAAGGATGCAATTATAACGTTGGATGCTCCATTTTTATTTACCTGGCAAAATAGATGCCTTCAAAATGATTCTGATACCCAGAATCACAGACATACTCTCCTGCCTCCCCCTCCTGATCCCAGGCAAGTGGTTCCAAAAGCTATATGGTCTTGCCAGGACCTACTTATGAGATGGGCACCCCCCTCATTATAGTCGCACAGTATTGAGGGCTCACTGGTCAAAAGGAAGGTGGGGCTTCCCCTGGTTTGAGGGCTACCATATAGCTTTTACCACCATGCAAATTGTTCAGAGGTTTAACCCTGTCCATTAGACCTCCCCCTTATGGCAGTGCTTAGAAACTGGCCTCTCTACCTCACCTTTAGCAGCCACTTACCTGTATGGTCAACTGTCTCAGTCTCTCAAGGGTCATCCCACCATTAGCTTCTCTGTATGTGTATGGGGAAGGTTATTCAAAGTCCTCAGCTTCTCACCAAGCCCCTCCCATTTGCATTACTGTGGAGCAACGGCACCTTTCATAGAGGTGCTTCCCCCCCAAGTGGAGTTCATGGGCTCAGAAAAAGCATCCATCTGGTCAGAGATCTCCTTACCACAGATGGAAACTACATGGATAGCTTTGCCAATCTGCAAAGCAGATATGACATCCATAAATGGGAGTTTTGGTGGTGATTACAGCTGAGAGTATGGTACTTGCCAGAGGACCCCTGCACCCTGTGGATCCAGTCCGAGACTCTGTTTTGCTGATTCTCAAAAGAGCATAGCTCAGATGGGGATGGGCTAGCTTCCTTTACCGCAGTCTCAGGGATGCCCTCCCAGACCAATCTATCTCCTCCAAAACAGCCTGGGAACAAAAACTGGGAACCCAGATAACTGAAGGGGACTGGGAGGTCTGCCTCTCCCATGCACACTTGACATGTCGAGATGGCAGAAGCCACCTTATCTGGAATAGAACCCTACTTAGGTGGTAATGCATTTCAGATGCTCTTTGTAGGATGGGATTTCTACAGGACAATCAGTGTCGGCTGTGCTAGC
Organism: Neoceratodus forsteri; assembly: GCA_016271365.2. Taxonomy (NCBI): domain Eukaryota; kingdom Metazoa; phylum Chordata; order Ceratodontiformes; family Ceratodontidae; genus Neoceratodus; species Neoceratodus forsteri. Next base: position 967,247,281 of record CM057449.1, read on the forward strand.
AACCTGGAGCCCACCTCACCCATGTGCTTTGGAGTTGCCCTGCTATCACACCCTACTGGTAGGGCATAACTCAGGTGTACAAGTCTGTCACTGGGGACAGAATACCACTGGATGCCCCACCCTTTCTCTTAGGACTGTCCACTCCTCACTTGCCTAAACACTCGTTGATGGATAAGTGGCTTTTGGCCATTAGTGCAGTGGCAAAGCATCTACTCTTATGTAAATGGTGCACTACAGAAGCTCCTTCAGTGGCTGAGTGGCAGGCTGCAGTTGGACAGCTAGCCACCTTTGAGAAGATCTCCCACAAAACAGCAGCCACTCCAGATAACTTCCAGTAGCTTTGGAGACCTATCTCTCCTCCAAATACTGTAGTCAGTCCTGATCCATGTCTCACAGGGCGTAGGAGTATCACCATAGTGTACTGTGAAATCCAGAACCAGGGAGCATTATTTTGTTACATGTGGCAGCCTAAGACTTTAGCCAGATGTCTGTCTGTCAAAGACATAATCAAGTGAAGAGTGGAGGTGGGTGTTATACTGATAGGCTGGTAGTTGACACTTAGGATTACTGTGTCTGATAACTCTTAGTAAGTCTCTGTATTAGATAGTGTTTGATCTATTAGTGTTGCTTCCTTTGTATTTGCAGTGAGTGTATTCCATGTTAATGCAAAGATCTGCTTTTGTGTTTTGAAATTTTCAATAAAAAGATTAACCCAAAAGAGTCCCAAAGTGTATGTATGTGCATATATGTGTGTCTATCTATCTATCTATCTATCTATCTATCTGTATATACAGTATATATGTGAGTGTATAAGTTGCAAAAAACTTCATTACAACAGTTTGTTTTATTTTTTTATTTTTTTTATTTTATTTAAACAGCAGTTTGGAAAACCTTTGAGCCATAGGCTCATTTACAAAGGTACCTTGTCACAGTAAGACAAACCAAAATACACAGTATAGCAGTACAACACATAAGTATAACAGTAAATTAAGACATAGATACAAACAAGCTGGTACAGGTAGGATGGATGCAAACAATACCAGAGTTATGTTGTGCTTAGCAGCTTAGTAATGAGCTTTGTCATAAGTATTGAGTACGGCTTTGACTAGTGGCAGTTACAGCATTGGGTGTTAATAAGGTGGTTACGTAAGGAAGTTTTGAAGCACGATATAGTTGGAGCTTCGGAGATGGAGGGGGGCAGTGTGTTGAACCAGGAGGGGGCCCTGAAGCTGAAGGCTCTTTGGCCGTGAGAGGTCCTAGCTCTAGGGATAACAAGAGAGGTTTTCCCAGAGGTCCGAGTATGAACTAGAGGGACAGAGCGGCGTATGGTGGTGGTCAATCCTGGTGGGGAAAGCCCAAGGAGGGTCTTTTTTGTAAGGGTACAGGTAAGATATTTGAGGCGCTCGTCGAGATCAAGTACCAGCGCTTTAGCATACAGTAAACAGGTGTGTGTCATCCTAGGTGCTTCAGTAATTAACCTGCAGGCCTTATTCAGAGTAGTGCGAATTTTATGGAGTGCGGTCTGATCAGCAGCACTATACACCAGCAGTCCATAGTCCACTAGGGACAGGATAGAGGAGGTGACTGTGAGTCGAAGAGCCTCCGGGGGGAGGCAGTGTTTATACCAATGTAAGATGCCCAATCGGATATTAGTGGCAGTGGCTAGGGCAGCGATGTGTCCATGAAAGGAGAGGGAGGGGTCAAAATGGATCCCTAGGTATTTATAGGAGCAAACTTGTTCGAGTGGGAATGAGGACCCAGAGTGAATGAGGAGTTTGAAGTTGCAGGACTTGTTTTGGGGATGAGAGAAGAACATGGTTTTGGTTTTTTTAAGATTTATCACCAATCTATGTTCCTTGAACCAGCCCTCGGCTTCAGTGAAGGACTTCTGCAGCGAGTCCTGGAGGGCAATAGGGTTATGACTTGAGGCAAAGATGACTGCATCATCAGCGTACAATAGAATGTTCCCCGAGTAAGAGTGTGGAAGGGTGTTAAGGTAAAGGGAGAATAGTAAGGGGCCCAGAATGGAGCCTTGGGGAACCCAGAAAAGATAGGACAGATATCTGAGTAGGTCCCATTAATTTTTACATGCTGTGAGTGGTCAGACAGATAACTGGTACACCAGGAGATAGGCCCAGCAGCAAAACCAGAGAGACTAAGGGCATCAAGAAGGAGGGGGTGGGAGACAGTGTTGAAAGCTTTCGAGAGGTCAATGAAGACAGCACCAGCCAGAGAACCAGTGTCTAAGGAGGAGTGGAGAAAGTTGGATAACTCTAGGAGGGCTGTGTTGGTACTGTGGCCCGCTCGGAAGCCATGCTGCTCAGGACAAAGGACATTGTAGGTGGAGAGGTAGTCAGAGATTTGAGAGGCTACCACTTTTCCAAGGCCTTGAGAGAGGAGAGAGAATGGAGATCGGTCGATAGTTTCCAGCCACGGTCCTATCACCACCTTTAAAGATAGGGGTGACAGTGGTGACTTTCCAGGCAGTTGGAACCTTCCCCAGGCAAAGAGAGTGGTTGATGAGGCATGTGATCGGGGTAAGGACTGTGTCTAAGACCAGCTGTAGGATACACGGATCCAGGGTGTCACTGCCTGTACTATTACTCTTGAGGGCAGTGACAAGGTGCGGCCTAAGTTCTTGGGCAGAAACATGGCAGAGGAGAAAATAAGGGCGAGAAAGATTTACGGCAGGTGCTGGGGGAGGAGGGTCAAAAAAATTTATAGGGAGGATAGGGCTAAGGTCAGTGAATGAGGTGTTGAGGTGGTTGGCTATGAGGGCTGGGTCTGAGGAGATCACACCATTAATGTTGATCTGGGTGGTTGTGGGGGAGTGTGTACTCCCATTTAACTGTTTAATGTTATCCCAGAAGGTTCTGGGATTCCCCCATGAGGCAGTGAGTGAGGACCGATAGTGCTCAGACTTGGCCCTTCTGATGGCCCGAGTGCACTTGTTTCAGGCGGTAGCATATAACCGCCTGTCATTGGGCCTGCCAGTCTCAATGGCATGGTGCCATAGGTTGTCCCTATGTTTGAGCTGGTGGATCAAAGCTGGGGTAACCCAGGGGGCATTCTTACTTTTAGAATGGCGGGTCAACACTGGGGCAAAGATATCACAGGCATTATTAAAAGTTTGGGTAAAGAAGGAGAGAGCTGTGTCGATGTCAGGAGTTGCCAGTATAGGAGACCAGTCAATTTGGGAAAGAAGTTCCTTAAGTTTTATCAGTCCACCAGGTATTAGACACTGCCGGCATGTGGACTGTGCTATGGGTTTGGGGACTGAGGTTGACCAGTGGAATAGAATGGGGGAGTGATCACTGAGAGAGTCTGGGAGGACTTGTACATTGGGGATCTGATTAGGGCGGTTGGTGAGTACCACATCAAGCAGGGTACTGGAGCCTCTCTTGGGGTTAGTCCTGGTAGGGTGGGTAACTAGTTGCGTTTGGTCTATTGCAGAAAAGGAGTCTCGGGTAGGGAGGAGGAGGGCTGAGCCAGTTGACATTTAAGTCACCCACCAGAATTTGATCAGTGGAAGGAGGTGAGAGGTGGGTATTCTGTGAAGAGGCAATGGCCTGCGTTTGGTCCCTGGGGGCGCATGTGTGCAGTAGTCAGAAAAAGGGTCCCTTTTAAAGGGTCAGGGGTTAGTTTCAGCGTAAGCACCTGGGTCCTGGAGTCAAGGATGGGAGGCGGGCAGGGCTGCTCTGAGGAGAAGATTCCTTGACATAAATAGTGCAGCCGCCGCCCTGTCTCCCAACACGGTCGGACCGGAAAAGGGTGAAACCAGGAAGGGAGACTAGAGAGTCAGGGGAGGATTTCACAGCCAAGTCTCAACCAGGGTAATGACATCAGGGTTAATTGATGTGACCAGGCATTGTAGTGAATCAAACTTTTTTAGGAGGCTACAGATATTCATGGAGACCATGCATAGGCCTGTGGTGCGAGTTGGGGAGCTCCTGGGAACCGGGCCAGGGTTTGGATGAATGTTTCCTGACAGGAGTAGTAGCATGACTAACACCCTGGCTGGGAGATGGTGAGAGGTTTTCCTACGATTGACATGGGGGAGGGAGGCTAAGGGAGCAGGGGGTGGGCAGGGAGGTACAGGAGGGGAAAGCAAGAATAAGAAGACACCCAGATGTGCCTGAGGTGAAGAGAAAGCTATGGGGAGGGCAGGGAGGATGGGGACACACAGAGGTCCCAAGGGGCAGGAGAGGAGGTTCAGGAGCAGGGGGAGGGAGGGGTGCCAGGGCACAGTGTGGACTAGCAGATGGGTAAGTGGGTAAGTGCACTGCTAGTGGGGATAGGCACAGGAAGAGCATGAGGCAGGGCCAATACATTGTAGTGAGCAAGATCCCAGGGAAGTAGTGCTGTACAGGTAGGAGTAGGAAGTAGTGAGGGAGCATAGGTCCCTCTAGTGGCCAGCAGGTATAACCTGCAAATGGGAAAGTGGGGAGATAGGTTCTGGGCAACAGGTCGTGATGTCACCGGATGTGATGTCACGGGGTGGATCCTTAAATTGACAGCCGCCCCTGGTTGGGAGGGTGGTTGGGGTGGGCGGGGCAGATGGCACAAAGCGCCATCGGGCTAGCACCCCTCTGCAGGCGTCCAGATGAAGAGAAGAGGCTCTCTTTACCTTGAAAGTTATCAGGCTGGAGATTTGGCTTCCTCAGCTACTCAGGTGAGCTGCTTGTTGCTTCAGTTGCTTGATTGTCCCAAGTGCCTAGCTGGGGGGCTGCCTATGTAGTGGAAAAAACAAAGCCTCTCATTACTATGCAGCGGGAGAATATGTTGTGACTTACACAAAGGAGCTCCACTCTAAGCAAACAGGGCTATTCCAAAATGAGGTCACACTAGGACCCAGCTAACCTAATGCCTTCAGATTACAAGCACAATTAGCTCAGTACCACCATATTAAACAAGTCTGATCTATATTAGCTGCTTGGTATATCTGGCTTTAAGAAGTAATCAGCAAATTAGCTCCAAGTCTGGGAAAACTGAAAACAAGATGGCAGCTCTTGAAAAAGGAATTTTTTTCTTGTGAAAAAGGAATGACCGCTTGCAAAAAAGAATCCTTTGTCATGAGACCAAATTCCTTTGTTGTCCCAGAAAACTACCCAAAAAACAGTACTGAGCATGCTCAGAACCCACAAATTTAAAATTAAATAACTTTGGAACAGATTAATATTTTTTCACCAAACCAGCAAAAGACACTTCTATGGGGCAAGCCATTTGTATCCTGAACATTTCAGATCAAACTTTCAAACTGGTAACTTTTAATGTTTTAGCACTATTCACAGCTTGAAATCCTCCATTCTGACTGAAACCAAACTTGGCAGGTCAAGAGATCTACCACACAACACTGTGCATGCAAAACTGCATGCAAATTTGTTGAAGAGCTGCAAAGTTATTAAAATGCAAAATTTGAGATTTAACATTAAAGCGCCTACTCAACCCTAACTATAGGGGCACAATCACACACACACACACATATATATATATATATATATATATATATATATATGATATTATATGTATATACTCCTTGCACCCACGCCCACTTGCCCCTCACTAACAGATCAGGGTGTGCGTTGAGTCATCGGCCCTAACTCTCACCCCATTCCATAGATAAATAAGCTGAGGTAGTGCAGTATAGGAAATTGGGGGAAGAGTTAGGCCTGACAACCCCAACACACACTCTGATGCCTGTTGGCGGGGGCAAGGTGGGCGTGGGGTGCAAGGTGTGGTAACCCTAACACTGAATTTCCTCACTTTTAACACTGTGGAACAACCCTAACTGATGCATTAAACTGAGTTTTTTGCCATGAATTTCCCTTCTTTTTGAGAATGTGCTCCCACCATGCTTCCCATGTCTGCGTAATAACCATAACAATAACACTAACGCTAACAGTATTGGTACTGGTGAGTGAAATGCAAATGCTAATGGTAAGTGTAACACCAACAGACATGTTAATGCAAATGCAAATAGTAACTGTTACAGTAATGCAAACAGAAATGCAAATGCAACTGGTAATGCAAACGATAATGGTAACAGCAAGGTGATATAAGGCAACAGTAATGAAAAGTCTGTATCTTGCTTTGTTTCCGAGATAACGGCACAAAGGTGATCTGAGCCAACAGTAGCGGAAAGTGTGTATCTTTCTTAGTTTCTGAGATGACGGCACAAAGGTGATCTGAGTCAACAGTAGTGAAAAGTCTGTATCTCGCTTCGTTTCCGAAACGCTAATGACAATGGTAACAGTGATGCAAATGTAAACACAAACGGCAACAGAAACTCAAGTACAAATAGAAACGGTAATGGTAACGGTGACACAAAAGGAAATGGTAATGCAAACGGTAATGTAAATGCAAGCACAAACGCTAATGGTAACAGAAACAGAAATGCAAACTCAAATGGTAACACAAACACAAATGATAACAGTTACGCAAGCGCAAGCACAAATGCAAATGGTAACAATAATGCAAATGCAAACTGTAAAGCAAAGGGTGGTGCAAAAGGAAACAGTAATGCAAATGGTAATGCAAACAAGTGCAAACGAAAACGCAATTGGCAATGCACATGTTGACGCAAACGTAAACAGTAACGCAAATGGTAACGGAAATGCAAGCGGAAACATAAACACTAACAGTAAGAGTAACTCAAATGCATATGATTTTTGTCCCAAAAAGGTGCATTCAGAAGCACGGTGACTAGAAAGAATGTGGCCACTATAATGGCCTTCGTACCAGAAAATGATCACTTGGAATACTAAATTGCTTATATCTTAGGAACCGTATGACGTAAAAAAGAAAATTAAAATCTCATATTATTTATGACTTTCCAGGCTAGTTTTGCACTTAGCCCCCTATTGAAGGACTAAGTTTTTCTGACAAAAAGTCTGAATCTTGAACCATTTTCGAGGTACGGGCCCCGAAAGGCACGGCAGATGCTGTAATGTTATTATATGGGAACAATTGTCAACTTCAGAGTGCTGTAACTTTGCAGCCCTCTAATATTTTGTCACCAAACCACCACAAAGCACATCAGTGGGATCTTGGCTTTCCTTCCCTCCAAATTTCAGCCCAAAACACCAAACCGTTCTTTTGCAGCAAGGTGGCAAAGATTCCCTATTGTTTTGGGTATCGTGTCGCAAAGTACTTTCGCAAATCACGACACTTTCGCAAGTAAAATCACAAAATTGTTGCATATTTGAAAGTACTTTGTGACACTACTTTTTGCAAAAATTTAAAGAAACATATTTCTGGGGTGTTTTACTCCCAAAAAAAGACATGACTGGCATCCTCAGGGCTCGACTAGGTGAACACAACAAGAATTGTGTTCCTAGAGGGTCCCAAATTTATATGCCAAGCATTTCTCTGACTGCCAACTGAAAAAAAATGGCTGAATCATGAAAGTAAAAGGGTAATTTGTGACAGTAAAAACTGCATTTGAAATACTTTTGAATATTTTAACTTTTCCGATAGACTATAATGGGGAACAGGTTTTTTTGAATAACTTTTGAACTGTTTAATATTTTTTCATGAAATCTTTGAAAGGCACATCAGGGACTCTGGCTGCATGTTCCCTGATGGTTTTGGACTGATCATGCAAACCGTGCAACCTGTAGGCACGAGCAAAGAAATGCACAAAAACTCATAATTTATGTGTTTTCTGGCGCTCTGTATCTCTGTAACCGTACATCTGACTGTAACGAAACTCGGTAAGTCCAGAGAGCCATGGTACCAGACCTTGCATGTCAAATTTCAGGCAACTCTGTTCTATGGTTACAAAGTTATTAAGCTGCCAAATTTCAGATTTAACCTTAAATGGGGTACTCAACCCTAACTATAGTGGCACTACCGTGCCACTATTATATATATAAACTTCGTTAATGCAACAGTTAGAGTCAAAGTGACAAAAGTAGGGAAATGTGGCATAAGGGTTTCCAACCCTAACACCCCATTGCCCACCATGCACAGACCCACAGGTGGGGGTGGGTCTGTCTTGGGGCCCGTGAACCCTAACTCACACTCCATTCCAATGCAAAATCAAGTGACATGGGTACAGCATAGGTGAATGGGGTGATCATTAGGGTTCACGGGCCCCAAGACAGACCCTCCCCCACCTGTGCATCTGTGCAGGGTGGGCAATGGGGTATTAGAGTTGGAAACCTAAACACCACATTTTTTTCCCCTACTTTTGTCACTTTGATCCTAGGTGATGCCTTAACAAAATTTTTTGCAATTTATTTCCTTACTTTTTGAGATCATATAATAGTGTCCATATTTTATGGCGGGAGCACAGGGTCCTTTGGACCCTGCACTCCCATCCCTCCATTGAAATAGTATAACAGTATACTTATTTGACCCCAAATTTTCAACATACCTTTCTTATGACCTCACCACATATATCCAGTACAGAAAATTATCAAATCCCCACTACAATATAATTCTGCACAAACACAATGCCATTGTACGTCACAAGTATGAAAACACATTTTGGGCAGGATTTGAGAAATGACAGTCATGACACACGTGAGGTGGGGTAATAAGAAGAATATTTTGAAAATATGGGGTGAAAAAATTGTAAATTTCAACAGTTACAAACGTGCATAGTAAGATTGCAATGAATGCCCGTAACATAGCCATTTTTCAAAATTTTACCCCAAATTTTCAACATAGCCTTCTTATAACCCCACCTCATGAACAATATGACTGTTATTATGCAAACCCCATCAGAAAGGTGATTTTGCCAACCGACCATGAAATCACCTTTCTGGCGGAGATTTGCAAATGACAATCATATTATTCATGAAAATGAAATCTCAAACTGTGTTGAACATCTAGAATCAACATATTAAAAAATGGCAGCGTTATAACCATAAGTTGAAACACCCTCATTGAAATGCATTGAAGCGCATTTACCTTACAGTAGTTCATATTGCAGTCGCTGATTCCAGCAGCAAGACATGTCTTTGATCGGCAAAGCAGGTCATAAACCTGGGACCTCCTCAGGTGAGTGGTGGTCTGGGGAACATCAGGGTGTGTGTGGGGAGGTAGCCGCACAGTAGGGGGTCGGGTGGGGGTATGGGGTGATTGGTGGTGGACATGTTTTATTTTAAAGTGGCAATCGAGCAAAAAAATTGAGGATGTTTTTTCTTTTCAGGGTGAAAACATAGAAAAACAGAGGATCCTACTGCCACCAATGATAACTGGGGCAATGGAGGGTGGGAAGTAAAACACAATGAGGGACAGTTTTCTTCTTTCAGGGACAAAATAAATAAATACAAATAATGGGATCACTGCCACCAAGATAACTGGGTAGTGGAGGGTGGGGATCCACTGGACATCCAGGAGATGTGGCAAAAAGCCACAAAAATATATGAATTTTATATCTACATATATATATATATATAGAATACAGGGTGGGGGGTTCCAGTAGACACCAGGGTTAATGGGGGGCAAAACAATAAATTTATATGGGGCAACAACTCAGGGCACTTTTTAACATAAGGAGATGGCAGACACAATCCTTGCTTGCCATCTCCTTTCCTTGACCACCAGCATGAGCATGATTCATCAATTGAGTGGCGAACAAGGATTCCCAGTCTGGCCATCCGGTCGGAAAATTTAGCCAACCAGATGGCCAGACAGGAATCATTGTCCACCAGCCAAATTCCTTGTCTGCCACCCTGATTCATCACTGGCAGACAAGGATCCTGGTCTGGCCATTTGGTGGGAAATCTTCACAACTAGATGTCCAAACAAGGGATCCGTGTTCACCAGCTGAATTCCTTCTTTGCCACTGATGAACCAGGATGGTGAACAAGGAATTTAGTGAGTGGCAGACCAGGATTTAAAAACTCCTAAAAATAGCAAAATAATGATAAACAAACAGGGGAAAGCACACAGGACAGCTCATCAAGTCTCATCAAGTCCAGAAGAGTAAAACACATCCATAGATGTGTTAAAGAGACATCCCTGGACAGAGAAATCAGTGTTGTTTTGGGGAAAAACAAAAAACACAATGATGGCACAGGAACAAAAAAAAAATTTTTCTGGTGATCCAGGATTGGCAACTGGCATGCAAGGAATGCCCCCTGGTGAACCAGGATCTTGGTTTGTACCATGCAGCTATCCTGAAAAATAAAACTCCCATTGAAAATAATGGGACTTTAAAAATGTTATAACTTTTGAACAGATTAATACATTTTCACCAAACAAATGCTGGTCTGTTCTATGACCAAAACTCTTTCTACCATAAAAATTTCAGACCAAAATTCAACACCGTCTCTGGGCAGTGCGATGAGAAAAAAACTGGTCAAAGTGGTGAATTTTAGGTTTTTTTCACTAACTGGATCTCAGAATTTGCAAATCCGACTGGAACAAAACTTGGCCCATCATGAGAGCTACCCTAAGAGACCATGCATACAAAATTTTATGCAAATCTATTGAATGGTTGCAAAGTTACTGAAGTGCAAAATTTGAGGTTTAACATAGAAGCTGCTGCTCATCCCTAACTATAGTGGCGCTATACAGTATGTTTTTCTCTCTCATAGATCTCTCTCTCTGTCTATATATATGTAAAATCACACATGCCACCACAATGCAAAGCATCATGGGTTGCATATGCAAATCACCACAGAATACTTTACTGCTTCAACTTTAAGCAGAAATGCATGGTGCTGAAAGGCCTCTCACACAGTTTGCAAAGGATGCCAACAGAAGACATAGACATGCGCTTCATCCTACTAGGACTCATCAGTATGCCTTGTCTGTTTGACACCCCAGTGAAATGAACCAGCTACCCTAAGATGGACTATCTGGGTTACATTGTGGTGAACCCAATTAAAACAAAAAACTATTAAAAGACAAAGAACCTCTGTGCAAGCACTGAGGCAATGGTTATCCCAAAGGGCATTTGGCTGGGAAGCCAAGTTACAAAGAAATACAAAATCACACATGCCACCACAATGCAAAGCATCATGAGTTGCATATGCAAATCACCACAGAATACTCTACTGGCTCAACTTTAAGCAGAAATGCATGGTGCCAAAAGGCCTCTCACACAGTTTGCAAAGGATGCCAACAGAAGACATAGACACGTGTTTCGTCCTACCTAACGTTTCAGAACTGAGTTCCTTCAGTCAGACTAGGAGCTAGTGTTGCTCTGAAAATCAAAAGGAAAAGGAAAAATAAAGGAGATCCAATAAATATATAATATTTATGTCTGAATGTATATATGAAATAAACTTATTAGGTGGAACTAACCTACAATCATGTAAATACTCTCTTCTATGGTGTTTGTCAATGTTGGCGGCTTTTTACTAGCTTACTTAGAGGAGGGGGGAATGTGGCATCAAACGCCTGCTTTAAATACCACTCGCTGACACTCTGAAAAAAGGAATATATCAACTTGTTAACTTAAAATAATACCAATATGTAAAAGTTAATGCCAATATAAAGGACTGCTTACTGTTTAAAAGTTCCCAAATGGAGCAATTATCTTAATTGGAACTTGCGAGGTATCAATATCACTATATACAAAAAAGAAAAAGAATAAAGTTTTACTTTTTCAATTCTCAATCAGAATAGTACCTAAAAATGTAAAAAAATATACCTCGTGAAAATAGATATTACTATGGATGTAAATCCAGAATGTAAGAATTCTTTTCATATGTGTTCCACTCTCTGCAATTAAATAACGAATCCATATCAATTAAAGAATGTAAAGATCTTTTCTCGATCCTTTTTTAAAGTAAAATGGGTTACAAAGGTTCTTACCAATAAGAAAGTGCTCTCAACGAACTTTAAAGAGACTTCTGAGACTTTTTATTTCACGGTGAAAGCCGCTGCCATTGAACAAAATGCCGTGAGTTACCATACACCTGACTCAAGGTGCTTGCTAAAGAAGAAAGGGGGCAGGGACCCACAGGTATACACGTAACGTGTTGATGTCACTCTGTGATGTTTGTAAGTGGGTTTGGTTACATATATGTAAACTCTCATAATTCTAAGAGCTTCCCCCATTTTTTATTCTTCTAAGTATTATTTAAGAAATACTGGTTCATTCAGCAAAACCAAAACCATTCTAAATGAAGCTTGTATACATGAAAATAGTGTTATTAAAATCAGATCAGTGAAATAACACAAGTATTATTTAATATACATGTAATATAATAAAAATCAATCATAAACAGTCCAATTGAGTGTTTCATTCAGTCCATATCTTGGCAAATGTGTTTTCAGGTTAAAGATCCACCAAGCTTCCCTCTTGAGGAGAATTCTCTCTCTGTCTCCACCACGATGTAATTCTGGTATTTTTTCTATTCAAAAAAACTTCAAACTTGCAACTTGATGTTGTCGCTCTAAAAAATGCCTTGCTAGTGGAGAGCGTAAATCTTGTCTGCGAATGGTACTTTTGTGTTCTGAAATTCTGATTTTTAAAGATATGGTGGTTTCACCAACGTAATATAATGAACAAGGACAGACTATACAATAAATGATATATTCTGTGTTAAGGTGATGAAATCTTTTATATGACAAATACGATCATCCCATGTGCTTTTAATACTTTTGGTTTTCATGCCATTATTACAATGGATACAATTTCCACAAGGAAAAAAAAAACTTTTATATCACTTTTTTTGTAACTTGACTTCCCATCCAAATGCCCTTTGGGGTAATCATTGCCTTGGTGCTTGCACACAGAGGTTCTTTGTCTATATATATGTATATGCATATTTATAAAATGGATAAATCTAGTAGCTCCAAATCCAATCTTCTGATTGTATAAAACACTTCACATGACCACACGTATATCAGAGCGCGACCACACACCTGCACTTTTACCCCTTAAAAAACAATTTTGCCATTTTATAAGATAGATAACCCACTCTATGGTGTGCGGTCATGCTCTGATATATACACACCTTGGGTGGTTGATGTGCTGGCCTGTTGCCTCCGTGCGTACAATGCACACCAAGGCATGCATATATCAGACACGACCGCTCTAGAGTGAGAATCTATTATATATATATATATATATATATATATATATATATATATATATATACAGTATATATATATGTGTGTGTGTGTATATGCCTCAGGCAGGGGTCTACACACCTCCATGGTGAGAAGAGCCTTCTGCCACACTCCCTGAGCCCTTGCTAGCAGATACAGCCTGGACAGAGTTCCAGGAACTCAAGGCTGCGTGGCTGTCTCTGTAAATTTTCTAAGGACAATTACCTTTATTTTGGGACAGCTCTTATTGGCTGTCCATGGAACATGAGCTCTGTGTTTGGTTCCCCATCCTGCCAGGCATTTCCAAATTCCTCCTGACTGGACTATGTCACTACCATTGGCCAGCTTATTTAACCTTTTTTCCCCCAATCCAGTATTGCCTCTGATATCTGGTCTGTTTTAATACTCAGTGCTGAATTTCTTCAGTTTAAAGTGTGTTTTTTTTTTTAACTGTACTTGCATGTATTTTAACTTGGAAGTTTAGAGGACTAGACTATATTCCAAATTCCGTGCTGAGTTTCTGTTACCACATTAGGTATTTCTGTGAAAAGTCACTTTCAGTTAATTTCTCCATCTTCCACCCCTCCTCCCCCAATTTCAGCATCTTTTATTTCTTCTCTTTGTAGACCCAGCCGGCACCTAGCTGACTTTTCCATTAGCAGATTATATCTTTTAGCCACTAGAGGGCCCAGTTATAAGCACACTTACCCAATACAATACAACACAATCCTCCTGACTGTCACATCATGCTGTCCCTCCATGCACTTTAGACCCTCCAATCCCATCTATACTGTTCCCACCTCTCCCCTCCTTCTAGTACTCCCCTCCTCCTAGTACCCCACCCCATTTACTTTGCGCTTCCCTTCTGCCCCTCACCCTGCTTGCTATCTGTGGGTGCTGGAGGTTATAATTACTCTCCACTATGCTTTCTAAACTCATTATCCTGTCACCATTACGCCCTCTCTTCTACCTCCCTGGTGCCTGTTACCCCACTCCTGTATCCAGTTACCATTTTGACTTTATCCACTACCACCCAGGCACTCTACACTCTGTGTCTCACTTCCCCCCTGCACCCCCCACTGATTACAAATGGCTGCTCACAGGAGCCCCTGTTTCAGGACTCTGGGCTTCCCCACCCCATCTCCCACTCTTGGTACACATGACTACACTCTGGGACCAGCACCAGCAGCTCTCTCTGCCTACCAGCATGGCGTGGTCTCATAAACTCTCCATCAGGGACCTACATTTGTGTACCCTGAAGCTGCCACTCCTTCTGCTACTGCTGTCTGGCAACATTCACCCTAACCCTGGCCCCATAACCAAAGGCTCATCCAACCAAGTAAAACACTCTGGGGCACTCTCCTTTGCGACCCTAAACATCTGTAGCCTTCTCTCAAAGCTTGATGCTTTGCAAGTTTTCGCTAACCAGCACAAACATGATGTCATTGTGGTTGTCAAAACCTGGCTAACACCTAAAGTCCTTGACTTGGCAATTGCTCTACCAGACTACACCATCTTTAGGCTGGATTGGAAGGCCAAAAGAGGAGGGGGGATGTGCTATATACCTCAAAGAAACTCTCCTGGGCCACCCCCAAACCACCCCACTGTCTGACTCATCTGCACAGATCCTTCCTATCCATATCATCCTAGGAGCCCACAGCAAAGTCCTCACATTCGCAGCAGTGTACATTCCTCCTAAGGAGCAAGTGAAAGGCCTCAACACTATCCTAGACTTCACCTGAATGTTACAGTACCCCCTGGTTCTGAGTTAATCATGCTTGGTGACTTTAACACAAACTGGCTTGCCTCAGATCCTGGGGGCCTCAAAGATGCCATATCTTCTGTAAACCTTACTCAACTGGTTGTCTCCCCTACCAGACACAACTACAGAACTGGTACTAGCACCCTTCTGGATAGGGTTCTAACCAGTCACCCTGCCCGTATCTCCAATATCTCCATCCTTCCGGATTCACTTAGTGATCATTCTCCTGTCATCTGTGAATGGACTAACAAATTCTGCA
Organism: Neoceratodus forsteri; assembly: GCA_016271365.2. Lineage (NCBI taxonomy): Eukaryota > Metazoa > Chordata > Ceratodontiformes > Ceratodontidae > Neoceratodus > Neoceratodus forsteri. Next base: position 967,262,319 of record CM057449.1, read on the forward strand.
AACCTCCACCTTCAGTCATCACCAGCAGAATCCTTCCCTGTGGAAAGCTGAATCTCCTCAAATCCTATCTCAGGCAGCAGGATTGGTCTCCTATCTACAATGCGACGGAAGTCAATTCGGCACTGGATTCCTTCATTTTCAACTTCAGTGCAGCCTGTGACTCCTATGCCCCCCTCAAAAAGCATAAAAGTCAAAGCACTTTACAACCCCTGGGTCACCACACACCTAATAGTGCAGCTAAAATCTAGGAACCACTTATGATTTCTGGCCCGAGCCTCTGGCTCACAAACCGACATTCAGAACTATAAATGTGCACGGAATGACTGCACTAAAGCTATCAGACTGCACAAAAGCACCTACTACAGGGAAGCTCTCACCAATTCATGGGGCAACGGAAGAGCGTTCTGGAACAATATCAAAGAAGTAACCAGAAAGCAGCCAAAAACCTCACCAACTATGCTAGACATTGATGGGACTATTACCCTGGACCTCAAGACAATAGCTAACACTTTCAATACTACTTTACAGACCTCGGTTCTGTCCTCCCCCCAGACTTCTTCAATGATGTTGTCCCATCTGCTCACCCTACCAGCACTACCCCCTCTCTACCCACCCTCCTTTCTACTTTAAAGCATTCAAGGTGCACGAGGCACACAAATACATCAATAAAGCACTTGCCAAATCAAGAAATAGTGGGGACTCACTGGACCTAAAACAGCTGTCCCTCACCCTTGATGAAGTTATCCGACCATTAACCAAGATTTTCAACCTCTCTTAGCCTCAGCCAGTTCCCTGACAGATGGAAATCTGCTACCGTCACTCCGGTACATGAAAATGGAGACAAGATGAATCATGGAAACTACCGCCCAATCTCCATATTGCCTCCCCTCTCCAAGGCTCTCGAACACTTTGTTGCTGACCAACTCACTAACTACCTGGACAAACACAATATCCTCTGCGCACAACAACATGGCTTCAGAAAAGGACACAGTACCTCTTCTGCACTCTTGGAATTTACCGGAGCCATACACAGTTCCCTGGACAATGGTCACCTAGCTGGGTCGGTCTTCATTGATCTAACTAAGGCCTTCAATACCGTCCATCACCGACTGCTACTGGAACAGCTCTTAACTGCTAGGCTCTCCCCAGACCCCATGGACTGGTTTAAAAGCTACCTGGAAAATAGATCACAAAGGGTAAAAATTGCTGGTGTCCTCTCCGTTGCTAGGCCAGTCTGCTCTGGAGTCCCCCAGGGTTCTATATTGGGCCCGCTTTTATTCAGTCTTTTCCCGAATAGACTCCCTCAATCTTGCCCAGAACAAATTATACTCTATGCTGATGATGCTGTAATTCACACCTCCCATAAGGACCCACAATCTCTGCAAAATAATCTCCAGCTTGGTTTTGCCTCTGTTGAGAACTGGTTCAGCAAACAGAGACTCATTTTCAATTATAAAAAAACAAAGTCCATGCTTTTTAGTAACTCCAACAGCAAGCACAGGCTGCTTCCTCTGACCATCACAAACCACCTAGGAATGACCCTTGAACAGGTGCAATCCTTTAAGTATCTGGGGATCACTCTTGACAGTAACCTGTCCTATGGGGCCCACATCGACAACGTCACCAAGGCTGCCAATACACGACTTGGTCTCCTCTACAGGCACAGGTCATGCTTAACCCCATCAGCCTTAACAATTTGCAAAAAAAATAATTTTATATAGCTGTTTCTTTGTCACCTCATGGCAAAGAAATGGTTTGAAATTTTGGACTCAAGTAGAAAGGGCTTGCTCCACAGATGTGCCTTTTGCTGGTTTTTTGAAAATATATTATTTTGTCTTGGAGTTCTGTGAATTAAAATTTTGGTTAATTTTCTGTAGAATAACATTGTACTGGGAGGTTTACAGAACCATTTCTTTGTTACTATGGTGTTAAGAAATGGTTTGCAATTTTGTTCTGAAATTTTCAGAATACTGAGGGCGTGCCTCACAGATGTGCCTTTTGCTGGTTTGCCGAAATATATTACTTTGCTCTTGAGCTTTACATTTTGCTTAATTTCCCATAGGATAATATTGTAGTGTGAGGTGTATGCAAGTGTTTCTTTGTCACTTCATACATGGAACTCTGGGCCCTGTGCTCCCACACAGAAATACAGATACTATTAAAGACTGGTACATGGATTTGAGTGCAGGGCCAAGAGTGCCCTGTGCTACCACACACAAATATGGATACTATTAAGCAGTAATGCATGGATAGCAGTGCAGGGCCTGGAGAGCATTGCACTCCCACAGAGAAATACAGATACTGCTAGGGACTGATGGATGGACAGAAGTACAGAGCCCAGAGGGTCTGTGCTCCCATACACAAATACACAGAGGAGTATGGAGTGATGGGAATACAGGGCCTGCACTCCCACAGGGAAATAAGGATACAATTACAATCTCTTAAAAAAATTATGGCGGGTTAAGGGAAATGTGTACCTTCAGGTAAGCTTTGGAGGGGGACTTGTCCCTATCCACTTTGTGCAGCTTGATGCACAGAATAACATATATGTTGACTACCACTTAAATCCTGGTAGTTTAGAAATTAGGGTTAGGGTTACTGTTATTGTTAAGGAAAATGTGTACATTCAGGAAAGGGTAGGGGGGGGCTTTGACTCTTCCAGTCTAGGGGGCATTCCCCAAAGAGTAACATAAATTTAGGTTTGCACTTAACTCCCAGTGGTTTAGGAATTATGGGTTAAAATCTGGTTTCTGAATTTTAGGGCATAACTCCATCAATTTACAAGGGAGGTCTCTGAACCTTGGCGAGCTTATAGTTCAAGAGGAGGTACATAAATTTATGAAATTTAGTGAAGATCAGCCTTGAATTCTGCATTTGGCACCATGTTTAATTTTGGTGGAAATGTCAGGGTGCTGTGGAAACCCTGTGAGTACTGTCCTTGGTATTATGTATTAATGATCTAGTACTCAGTGAGATCTTTCATTTCATATATAGTGTTGCAATTACCTCCAAATATTGAGTGAGCTATGGCCTGTGAACGTTCTAATGTTATTCTGTAGGAATATTTGCGTTCATGCAGTTTCGGGTTAGGGTTAGGTTATTTATCTCTTGGAGTTAATGGGGGACACATGTCTGATATTGTTCAAGGTGTTGAGGTACACCTTCTTTTGTGTGTGCCCCCCATTAAATATAACTCTTTCCGGAGTTAGGTTAGGGTTATGTTATGAATCTGTTGGAGTTAATTGTGGGCACATATGTGATATTGTTCAGGGTGCTGAGGTACACTTTCTGTTGTGTGTTCCTCCATTAAATATTACTTGTTCTGGAGTTAACGTTAGGGTTTGGGTGTGGGTTAGGTTATATGTCTGTTGGAGTTAAGGGGGGACACTTGTCTGATATTGATCAGGGTGCTGAGATACACCTTCTGTCATGTATGCCCCCTACTAAATGTTACTTGTTTTGGAGTTAGGTTAGGGTTAGGTTATGTGTCTGCTGGAGTTAATGGGGGGCATATATCTGATATTGTTCAGAGTGCTGAGGTATACTTTCTGTCCTCTGTGCCCCCGATTAAATATTACTTGTTCTGGTTCTGGGATTAGAGAGAGCTGTTCAGATTAGTGTTACAAAGGTGTTTGTGATTTAGAGTATGAATACCACTAAGGACTAATGCATGGATGGGAGCGCAGGGCCTAGAAAGCACTGCGCTCCCATACACAAATACGGGCACTATTAAGGAGTAATGCATGGATGGCAGTGCAGGGCCAGGAGGGCCCTGCACTTCCAAAGAGAAATACAGATACTACTAGAGACTGATGCATGGATAGCTGCACAGGACCTGGAGGGCCCTGTGCTCTCACACTCAAATATGCAGAGGAATATGCAGGAACAGGTGTGAGGGGTGTGTTTGGGGTTGCAAACCCTAATGCTCACCCCATTCTCTTATTCTGTGCCCATCTTAGCTTATTTACTCTTGGAATGGGGTGATCATTAGAGTTCGCAACCCCAAGGCACACCCCTCACACCTGTTTCTGCATGCAGGATGGGAGTGGGGTGTTAGGGTTGGAAACTGAGGGTGAGGGTGGGGTCTTAAGGTTGGGAACCCTAAGATGTAATTTTCCTACTTTTGGTGCTGGAAGTTTTTTCAGAGAATTTCCCACTTTTTGGAAAGTATAATCATAACATATCTATATATATATATATATATATATCTTAGAGGCAAAAAACTCAATTTAATGCATCAGTTAGGGTTGTTTCCACAGCGACAAAAGTGAGGAAATTCGGTGTTAGAGTTGAAAGCCCTCCCTTGGACCCCCAGCCCACCCCAACCGGCATTGGGATGCGCATTTGGAGTCGTCGGCTCTAACTCTCACCCCATCACATGTGTAAACAAGCAGAGGTATGGGAGAATGGGGTGAGAGTTGGGACTGATGACCCCAATGCGCACCCCGATGCTGGTTGGAGGGTGGGCTGGAGGGTCCAAGGGGGGCTTTCAACCCTAACACCGAATTTCCTCACTTTTGTCACTGTGGAACAACCCTAACTGATGCAATAAATGGATTTTTTTGCCTCTAATTTTCCTTCTTTTTGAGAATGAGGATGATAAATAGTGAATGGTATGCGGTGGCGGGAGCGTGGGGCCCGAACCACATAATGTCTTGTTACATAGTAACAGGAACTGCAACGCAAATGCAAGCGGCAACAGTTACACACATGGTAAAGCAAACGTAAATGGTAAAGCAAGCGTTAATAGAACATAAGTGTAAAGTGATGTTGAAGCAAACAGTGATGCAAAGCAGTTCTGGCTATGAAAGCATAACTGGTAGCTTCGCACAGTGACAGCGCTGGTATTGTAAATGCAAATGTTAAGTGTTAGAGCAACAAGAATGCCAAAGAACAGAAATGAAAATGTGAGCAGGAAGCGCGCAGATGACGTGAACCGTAATGCACACGGCATGGTACTCCAATTGTAAATGTAAATGGTAAAGTTAACATGAACAATAATGCCTAAGTAAACAGAAATGTAAATCCGAACACAAAGCATGTCGTAAACCAAATAGAATCTATTAACAGTCATGCTATCGTTAATTGTAAATGCAAATGGTAATGGTAACAGCAACAGTAACGGCAAAGGAAACAGAAACACAAAAGGAAATGCAAGCACATATGGAAAGGCAAACCGTAACGCGCACTGGCACAGTAAGGCAGTAGGAAACACAAATGGTAACAGTAACAGCAATGAAGACGCAAAACGAAAGACAAGCACAAACACAAATGAAAGGGCTGCCATAAATGCAAATAGCAATGCACACGGTGACGCAAAGCGAAATGCAAACACAAACAGTAGTGGAAACTCAAATGGTAACAGTAATGCAAATGCAAGCGCAAATGAGAATGCAAAGGGGTAATGCACACGGTGGCGTACACGGGAATGGTAACTCAAATGGGTACGTAAACGCAAGTGGAAACAGTAACTGTAACATTAACAGAAGTGCATACCCTGTTTTTTCCCCAACAGCTGCATAGAGAAACACAGTGTGTACAAAGAATGTATGCATAATAATGGGCCTCGGAGCCGAAAATGAGGTGCTGGAATACAAAATTGCTTATATTTCGGTAACTGTACGATGTAGAAAAAAAAAATCCACATAATTCATGATTTTCCTGGCTACATTTTCACTGATTGCATAGCCCATAGGGCTATGCATTGTCACAACGAAAATTCTATATCTCGCACCGTTTTCGAGATACGAGCCCCGAAAGGCATGGCATACGCCACCATGTTAGTCTATGGGAAAAAGCATCAAATTTGGAGTACTGTAACTTTGCATCTGTGCAACATTTGTTCACCAAAACACAAAAAGGCACATCTGTGAGGTGTTGGCTGCCTTCCCCTCCAAATTTCAGCTCAAAAGACCAAACCATTCTTTTGCAGCAGGGTGGCAAAGAACTCCTGTCATTTTGGCCATAGTCTGGAAAAGTAGTGTCATGATTTGCAAAAGCTTTCACAAAATTTGTGAAAGTGTCGTGAGTGCGGACCTACTTTTTCCAGAAATTTGAAAAACATATTTCTGGGGGGTTTAACCCCAAAATAAAGACATGGCTAGCATCCTCAGGGCTTGAATAGATAAACACAAAAATAATTATGTCCCTAGATGGACCCAATTTTAAATGCCAAGCATTTCTGTGATCAGTAACTGAAAAAAAATGGCTGACTCCCGACACTACTAGGGCCATTTGCGACACTAAAAAGTGCATTTGCGAAAGTGTTGAACTTTTTGTTAACTGTTCCCATTGACTTATAATGGGAACTTGGTTTTTGAATAACATTTGAACCGTTTAATATTTTTTCATGAAATCTTCAAAAGGCACATCGGGGACCCAGGCCTCACGTTCCCTGAAGTTTTCAGACCAGTCGCGCAAACCGTGCGACCTGTAGGCATGAGCAAAGAATGCAGAAAAAACATAAATATGCACACAGATGTCACTTAATAATTCCACAGCTTTATATCCGACCAGTATGAAAGTGGGCAGATCCCAAGATCTATGGTTACGCCCCATACCTGCCAAATTTCATGCAAATCCATTGAACGATGGCAAAGTTAATATGGTGCAAAGTTTCACCCTTTAACCTTAAAAGGGCTACTCAACCCTAACTATGGTAGCACTACCGTGCTACTATATATACTGTGTATATATATATATATATATTCTATGCAAAAAAGTTTGTTAATGCATCAGTGAGGGTTCTTCTACAGCGACAAAAGTGAGGAAATTCGACATTAGGGTTCCCACCCTTGCACCCCACCCCACCCTGCCCCCACCAGCAGGCAGCCGGGTGTGCTTTGGGTCATCGGTCCCCTAACTCTCACCCATTCTCCTACACTGCACCACCTCAGCTTGTTTACACATGGGATGGGGTGAGGGTTAGGACCGACAAACAATGCACACCTGATGCCTGTTGAATGTGAAAAATGAAATTAAGCTAATATCGATTTTCCTGCTGTCACTATGAAAGAACTAACTGATGCATTAACTAAGGTTTTTGCATAGAATATATATAAATAGATATATATCATCTGTTAATGCATAAGTTAGGGTTAAAGTGAAAAGTAGGGGAATGTGGCATTAGGGTTTCCAACCCTAATACCCCACCCCTCAACAGTCCTTAAGGGTGTACCTTGGGGTCATCAGCCCTAACACTCACCCCATTCCATAAGTAAATAAGCTCAGATGGGTACAGTATAGGAGAATGGGGTAAGTGTTAGGGCTGACATTGAAATACATTGAAGCGCATTTATTTTAGTTTCTCATATTGCAGTCGCTGGTTCTTGCAGCAAGATGTGTCTTTGAATAGGAGGGCAGATCTCAAACCTGGGACCTCTTCAGGTGAGTGAGGGTGTGTGGGGGGTGTCATGGGGGTGTGGGAGGTGGGGGCACAGTGGGAGGTCAGGCAAAGGGAGCGGGTGTGATCGGTAATGGACCCTTTTTTACAGGTAAAAAAAATTAAAAAAGAGATTGAGGGATGGTTTTCTTATTTTCAGCATACAAATATCATGGGAGGGTGGTGGTGCTGGGAGGATGCCACTAACCACGACAAAAAAAAATTGTACCTTGGGGATCAAGAAGAAAGAATAATGGGGATGGCCATTGGAGGGTAGGGGGAGCACTAGACACCAGGGATAATATAAAATAAAATGGGGACATTGATTAGAGGGTGGAGGGTGCCACTAGACCCCAGGAATAGAAATAAGAAACCAAAAACTGCAGAAATAGAAATATTATGCTAAACTGCCTACATTTAGAGCTGCCATCTAAGTTAAATTATAAATACAGTAGCTATCCAACTCGAGTGTAGCACAGGATCTTTTGTTGTTTAATTTGGCCACAAAACAATATATTGTCAGCAAACCAGCAAAAGGCACTTCTATGAGGGGAGCCTTTTAAACCCTGAAAAGTGCAACCTAAAACTCCAAACTGTTTCTTGCACATTAAGTGATAAAGAGAAACAGGTGAAAAAAAATGTTTTGCCGCAAATTGCAGAAAAGGATTCATGTTTTGCGACACTGCCGAACCCTTGTTTGGAAAATTTGAGGGGGAAACATGGTTCTTTCATGAAACAGTGTGCCACAATTTGTGGCAAAAGAATGTGTTGGATGAAATTAACACATTTCTGAGCATTGTTTAAAAAATCTGACCCCAGAATCCAATTCTTCGGGCCTCGAATAAGTAAACACAACTCTTTGTGTTTACCAAGTAGCAGCATTTTTTGAAGTATTTAACTTTGTTTACCTTGATAGCTGAAAATAAAATGGCAGAATCTCAAAACAACATTCCACATTTTCAGCAAAACATACTGCTTTAGTGGTAAAAAGAATGTTTCAAGCTGGACATCTAACTTCACATAGGAAATAATGGGAAACTTTTAAACTTAATAACTTTTGAACAGATAATGTTTTTTCACCAAGCCTTCAAAAGGCACATCTGCGACCCAAAGCCTGTATACCCTCCAAATTTCAGACCACAACTCCACACAGTTTCTGAGAAACAGTATACTAACATACTAAAATGCCAGCAGAATAGGCCTAACGGTCTTTTGTGTCTGCTCGTTTGGTCAGCCCCCACCCTGGGTGCTGACCTTGCTACCCCCCTCGCCTTCTCTGGCTTCTCCCTTCCCAGTTCCAGATATTCTTGCTGCATTGGATTTAGCTTCCAGAACCCTTCCCCTGTACCTGTCCCACCCCCTCTTGAACCCTCCACCATCTCTGCCTCCTCCAGCCCCTAGGCAGTGCATTCCATGGCTCCACCACCCTCTCAGTGAAGTAGCACCTCCTCCTTTCTCCCTGAATCTTCCCTCCAACTTCCACCCATGCCCTCTAGTGGCCCCTCCTCCTTCCTTTGAAGCACCCTGACTGTTCCTCCCTATTTACCCTCTTCATGTACCTGAAGACCTTTATCATGTCCCCGGTCCTTTCTCTCTTCCAGTGTGTACATATTTAGCTCTTCGAGCCTCTCCTCATAGGTCTTGTCCCCCAAGCCCCAAATCATTTTGGTTGCCCTCCTCTGGACCCTCTCCAGGAGTTTAATGTCCCTCTTTAAGTGTTGCCTCCAAAACTGCACACAGTACTCAAGGTGCGGCCTCACCAAGCAGTTATACAGAGGGAGTATCACTTCCCTCCTTCTGGAGGTGATCCCCCTAGCGATGCATCCCAGCATCCTGTTGGCCTTGGCTGCTGCCCTCCTACAAGTCTCAGAGTTGTTCATCTTGACATCCACCACCACCCCCAGGTCCCTCTCAGCCATCGAGACTTGTAGCATTCCCCGGTGTACACTTGGCCCGTTCTGCCCCAGGTGGAGTACCTTGCATTTCCCTGCATTGAACCACAGCTTCCACTTTCTAGACCATCTTTCCAGAGCCTCCAGGTCCCCCTGTAGGGCCACCCTCCCCTCCTCCCCATCCACCACCGCCCCCAGTTTTGAGTCATCCGCAAAGAGACTCATCTCACTCCTGATTCCTGTCCTTGTGTCAGAGATGTAGGCGTTGAACAGGAGGGGCCCAAGGACTGATCCCTGTGGGACCCCACTAATGACCCTCCTTGGGGATGAGACTATCCCACCAACTACGACCCTCTGGGTCCGGTCCTGGAGCCAATTACCTATCCATCTGATCATCTGGTTCCCCACCCCCATTTCTCCCAGCTTATCCAGCAAGCCCATGTGAGGAACAGAGTCAAATGCCTTGCTGAAGTCTAGAAAGAGGACGTCCACTGGTCTACCCAGGTCCAAGGCACTCGTCACCCAGTCATAGAACTCCACAAGGTTTGTCTGACATGATTTCCCTGGGATGAATCCATGCTGTCTATCGTCCAGGCACCCTGACTTTTCCAGGTCCCCCCCCAGCCTCTCCTTGACAATGCCCTCCATCACCTTGCCCACCCGATGTCAGGCTGACAGGCCTGTAGTTCCTGCCACCTCCTTGATCCCCCCTTGTGGATAGGCAGTATATCGCCACCTTCCAGTCCTGGGGCACCCACCCTGTCCTCAGAGAGATGGTGAAAAGCTCCAGGGGTTTCACTAGGACATCACGAAGTTCCTTCAGCACTCTGGGATGTAATTTATCCAGCCCGTGCTTTCTCCATCTTAAGGAGCTGAGGCTTTCCTCACCTCTCTACTGTGATTTCCACTTCGGTACCTCTTCTCCTGCTTAGCCCCCCCCCTCCTGCCAGTGATGCCTCCCCCTCTCCCCAGACCCGCCAATCAGTATGGGTCCCCCCCTCCTCAGTATCTCTGTCTCCTCCCATGTATGATGCAGCACCCCCATTTTCCTTGGTGAAAACTGAGGTGAAGTACTCATTTAGTACCTTAGCCTGTTTCCCGGGTCTTGTGCCCATCTCTCCCCTGATTTAATCCTGCTAATCTGCCCCTTCACCCTTTGTTTTTCCCCAATGAATCTAAAGAACCCCTTGTTCCATCTCCTAATTTCCCTGGCCAGGTTCTGCTCCTTCCTTGCCTTAGCCTCCCTCGCCACCCTAGTGGCCCTTCTAGCCATCAGCTCATACTCCCCTCGATCCCTTTCACTCCTTGAGCACTTGAATTGCTTATAGGCTGCCTTCTTTCCCCGCACCACCTCCTGGACCTCCCTGGTCCACCAGCAGGGTTTTCGGGCCCTACTGCATTTTCATCTTACTCATGCACAGGTGCTGGTAGCATCCTGCATCCCTGTCCTGATGATTTCCCACCTACTATCAGCGTCCATGTCTGACCCAATCACATCCAAATGCTCCTTAAGGATCCTTCCCATTTCCTTAAAATCCATCCCCCTGAAGTCAGTTACCTCCGTCTCTGTGCAGCTTTCTAGCCCTCCTAGGTCCAGGCAGAACCAGACCGTGGCATGGTCACTTCCCGCCAATGGGTCCCTTACCTCCAGGCCCCCAATCTGGTCACTGTCTGCCAGGACCACATCCAGTACCTGTGCCTCCCTGGTCGGTTCCCCCACCTGCTGAGTTAGGAACGCGTCCTGAAAGACATCCAACAACCTCTGTTCCCTGGTCACAGAGGATGTCATAGTCTCCCAGTCTGTTCCTGGCATGTTTAAGTCCCCCGACACCACCACCGTTCCTCTGCCCAGTCTGCAGTGTCTCCCAAAATCTGCCACCAGACTCTCCTCCAGCTCCTCCGCCAGGGCAGGGGGTCTATACACCACTCCTATTTTTACTCTCTTGCCCTCCCTCCTGTTATCAAGGTGACCCAAATCACCTCCACGGTTCCCTCCGCCTCCTCTACTCCCCCTATGCCAATGCAGTTTTTGACTATCATTGCTACCCCTCCTCCCCTTCCCTCCCCCCTGTCCTTCCTGAACATAGTGTAACTCTCCAGGTTCAGGTCCCAGTCGTGTCCTGCAGTGGCCCAGGTCTCAGTGACCGCTGCCACATCCACTGCTCCCTCAGCTAGCATCGCCTGGAGCTCAGGCATTTTATTGCCCAAGCTCCTGGCATTTAGCAGGACTACCTTCCACCCTTTCCTTATACTTCCATTTCCCCTGCTCGTGTTCCCATAGGGATTCTGTTTTCCCTGGTCTGCACTTTACCAGTCGACCTTTTCCCGCAATCCTCCAGCTCCCCAGGAGGGTGGAGACAGAGTCCCTCCTTTATCGGCACCCCCTTGACAGCCTTTTCTCCCATCTCTCCCCCCTTCACAAGTTTAAACCCCACCTTTCACCAATGAACCCCTCTATTTTCAACTTAAGGATTCCCTTCCCCTCCAAATTGAGATGGAGTCTATCTCTAGCATACAGCTACTTATCCTCCCAGGTCTCCCCCCAATCCCCCATCAACCCATACCCTCTGGCCTCACACCACTCCCTGAGCCACTGGTTTATCTCCCTAATCTTCCTTTTGTGTTCCCCACTAGCCCTTGGCACCGGCAGGATTTCTGAGAAGGAAACTGTGCATCCTATGTCATGACAGACCCTGGCAAGCTCCTGAATCTTGCCTGTATCTCTAGCTAGCTATTTCCTCAATGTCATTTGTACCCAGGTGGACCAGTGTCAGGAGAACCCCACAATCCTTTGCCAGCTGACATACCTCGTGCTTAGCCCTGTGCACCGTTAGTCCAGGGAAGCATTTTGTTCTAACTGGCCAGGCTTCTCCCTCCCTATCCCATTTGATACCCCTGATCATAGAATCCCCCAACAGGAGCACTCTGACTGCTCTTTTTCCTCCATTCCCCCCCCCTTCCATGTCCCTCATTCTTTCTACCGGCCCCTCCACCCAGCCGACTCCTTGTTCCTCCCCCTATCTGGGTGCCACATGCCACCCCCTCCTTATTTACCCTGGCCACCCCCCCCTCCAATCCTATGCCTCTTCTCCTCCTGAGTATCCTTCTGTACCTTGCTAACTCCCCCCTCACTGCTCACGACTGGTACTTCTCCCCCATCTGCTAAACTAGCCTGGCTCATCCTCCTTTCCTTCCTGTCTCCATTTAGTTCCTCCTTGCTTGTCATGCTCCCCTGGCCTAAACCCTCAGCTCCCTTTACTGAATCCTCCTTGTACTTCTGGTCTTTCTCCTTTACCTTTCCTCCCAACTGGTCCTTCTCCTTGCGCTTTCCTCCCTCTTCCCCTTCCCCTCCTGCTCTGATTCACTGCTCCCCCCATTTTCCTGCATTCCAGGTTCCCCCCTGTTCTTTCTGCTATCCGGACCCTGCCTCCTGCCCCCCACTCCCTTTCTATCTCTAACCACCCCTGTTGTGGCTACATCACCCCCCTCATCCTCGAGCAGAAGAGAATTGAAGCGGTTACTGAGTGTAAGGTCTGATCCACCTCCCCGCCTTGCTTCCTTCTGTCCAGCCCTGGCCATCTGCCTACTTCCCTGAGAATGTTGTCCCTCTGTCCCTCCTTTGTGAGGGTCCCCAGTTACCTTCCTGCTTCCTTGGTAGTATCCTTTTGGACCCCCTCTGCCAGGGTCCCTATGTGACCCCTGAGTATCCTCCTGCACTCCTTTCCCTATGCCCTCACCCCCAGTGCTTGGTGCAACCCCTTGGGAGATCCCTGCCCTTCCCCAACCATACTCCCCTTCCCCAGCTGTCTCCTGATCCCCACAACCTCCTCCCTTAGCTGTGCCAGCTGGTAGCACACTGGGCAACCACCGAATTTCCAAGACCAGTCCAGTATCATGGCTGCTCCACACCCTGTGCACCCCACCACCCTCCTGAAGATGCTGGCCCTAATGACATGTGGTTTCATCCCCTTCCAAGTAGGTTTCCTTGGGTGAGCCACCAGGTTCCCCCCCTAGTCCAAGATACACCCCTACTGCCTAATCAGGTCACCCACTAATCTTAGATACAGTCCCACAGTACACTGGTAACCCTGTTACTATACTATACTATGTATACTGTTAGTATGAGAAACAAATTTACACAAAAATGTTAATTTTTTAATTTTATGACATTCTATATCTCCACACCTGCACATCTGACCCAAACTAAACTTGCCACATCCAGAGAGCTTTGGTCCCCAATGCTGCATGCAAAATTTCATGTGAATTGGTGGAATGGTTGCAAAGGTATTAAAGTACAAAACTGTGAGTTCAGCGTAGACATGATGGGTGAACCCTAACTATAGGGGCATGATTGCACCCCATATACACACACACACACATATATATATATATATATATATATATATATATATATATATATATATATATATTATAGGGCCGCACCCCTATAGCTAGGGTTTAACCTTCACTTCTATGTTAAACTTGACATTTTGCACTTTAATTACTTCACAACTGTTCAAGCGATTTGCATGAAAGTTGGTATGGACCATCAGAGGTCACAGATCTCTTAATGTAGCAAGTTTTGTTCTGGTCAGATGTGTGGGTGTGGAGATGTGGAGTGTGAAAAAATGTGACAATTACCATTTTGTTTGTAAAATTATTTGTCATGCCACTATGCAAAAACAGTGTATAATTCTGGTCTGAAATTTTAAGGGAAGAAATGTCTTGGGTCACAGATATGTATTTTGAATATTTGTTGAAAAAATGGTAATCGGTTCCAAAGTTATTACATTTTAAAGTTTCATTATGTTCAATGGGAATTTCACTCTCCAGTTAGATGTCTTGCTTGAAAAAGGATCCTTTGTTGCAAATGGGTAATTCTTTTTTGCAAACAGGTTATCCCATGTTGCAAATGGGAAATCTTTTTTCGTGCTGCTACCATTTTGTTTTACAGTTAGCGAGCGAAACAACATCAAATAACTTACAACAGTTATGGTCACGTCAAACAAATCTAACTGATTTCTTTACTGGGTGACCAAAGTAGTAGACCAGGGAGGGGCTGTGGACGTGGCCTACCTAGACTTTAGCAAGGCATTTGACACAGTCCCGCACAAAAGATTGATAAACAAATTAGCCAGCCTGGGAGTAGGTCCCAGGGTGGTAGCCTGGGTAAGACACTGGCTGGACAACCAGTCACAGCTAGTAATAGTAAATGGAGTCCACAGTGAAGAAAGGAGGGTTCCTAGTGGGGTATCGCAGGGTTCAGTACTGGGGCCGGTCCTTTTTAATGTCTTTATAAGTGACATTGCAGAGGGACTGGAGGGGAAGGTATGTCTCTTTGTACATGACAGTAAGATCTGCAACAGGGTTGATACACAAGGTGGGGTGGAAAGGATGAAAAGGGACTTGGCAAGGTTGGAGAAATGGTCAGATGTATGGCAGCTTAGATTCAACGCAAAGAAGTGCAAAGTAATGCACCTGGGAAACAAAAACCCAGGGCAAGAGTACATAATGGGGGGTGAGATACTGACAACAACAAAAATGGAAGGGGACCTGGGGATAGTCATATCAGATGACCTAAAGGTGGGCCAGCAATGTGAGAAGGCAGTAAGGAGGGCTGGGAGGATACTGGGATGCATAGGGAGAGGCATCACCAGTAGAAAACAAGAAGTTGTTGTCCCTCTGTACAGGCAGTTGGTAAGACCACATCTGGAGTACTGTGTACAGTTCTGGAGACCCCATCTCTGCAAGGACATAGACAGGGTGGAGGCTGTCCAGAGGAGGGCAACCAAAGTGGTGCAGGGTCTGCACCAGAAGATATATGAAGAAAGACTAAAGGAGCTTAAGATGTATAGCCTTGAGGAAAGGAGGGAGAGGGAGGACATGATAGAAACTTTCAAACACCTCAAGGGAATCAACAAAGTCCAAGAGGGTAGCATCTTTCAAAAAAAGAGAGGTGCAAGAACAAGGGGACACAATCTGAAGCAAGAGGGAGGACGGCTCAGAGGTAATGTGAGGAAGTATTTCTTCACAGAGAGGGTTGTAGATGCATGGAATAGCCTTCCTGAGGAGGTCATAGGGTCAAAAACAGTGGGGGAATTCAAGAATGCATGGGACAGACATAAGGCAATTCTAATGGGGGGTTAGGAGGAAGTAAGCAGTTGGTTAACTAGGATTTGCAGCTTATCCATTAGGTAAGGAAATGGGCAGACTAGGTGGGCCAAGCGGTCCTTATCTGCCATCAAATTCTATGTTTCTATGTAGCTTGCTTATCAGGACCCCCTCATCTGGATTCTGTACTTCTCTCTTGAAGAAATGCCCTTGATTTTTTTTTCCAGATTATAAATCATTTTTTGTGACTCATGATAGGAAAAAATATTCTTTTTGTATCATGAGTCATGAAAAAGGATCCTTTTTCGTTATGGGAAATCCTTTCCCCGGTGTCTAGTGGCACCCCCACCCTCTGATTACCATTCAAGTAGTTTCCCTGATATATAATAGCGCCCACCACCCTACCATCACTGATCCCATTGTTTCCCTGGTGTCTAGTGGCACCCCCACCCTCTGATTACCATTCAGATAGTTTCCCTGATATCTAGTAGCACCCACCACCCTACCATCACTGATCCCATTGTTTCTCTGGTGTCTAGTGGCAACCCCTCCCTATCCTCCAATTGCTGGCCCTGTTGTTTGCCTGATGTCTAGTGGTACCCCCACACCCCCATTGCTGCCCATGCCCTAAAAATGTATAATGTTGCCCTGGTAGTCCAGTGGCCCCTCCCTCTCCCTGTTCTCTATTTTCCATCCCTATTTGTAAAGAAAAATTCACTGGTCGCCATTCCATTGAAAAAAATATACAGTATATGTTCCATGGTAGTACAGTGGCCCCTCCCCCCATTCTCTGATCGCTGTTCCCATAAAAATAAATAACCTGGTAGTCCAGTGTTCCCTCCCCCCTACCCAGATCACCACAACTATTTTGTTTTATAATGTATGTCACTGTGAACAGCTGTCATTCTTTATCAGACCTGCTCTGAGTTCAGAAACAGGAACTGTCAAAGCTATAGCTGCATGATTTATAAAATGGAACAGTCATTCACAGTGAAATATATTGTAAAATGAAACAGTTCTTTCTGGCATTTCCATATGGATGAAGCAGAAAGGGCAATTTTTAAAATAAATGTTCTGTGAATGTGAATATGCACTGTCAAGTTAAATTGTTTTGCTGGAAGTACGTACCAACACTGCAATTTATTCCATAAGATTTGAATCTTGATCCCTATTATTTATTTATTTGAATTTTGGTAACTGGATGAGCCCACTGAGACCATTCAATATGTTTTTCAGGGGTGACCTGGGATGGCAGTAAAATGACAATGACATGGCAGGTACAAGGGTTACATTTACATCATTTACAATTACATCATTTATAGTTACACTTACAAATTACAGATACATATACATAGGAAGTTCAGACGGTGTTAATACCTATACATGAAGTTTGGAATGCAGATATTACAATCACCATAAATGGAAGTACTATTAGAGAGGAGAGTTGCATTCATAAAATCATTCTGTATATTTAATTAGGTTAATGGAACTTTCTGATGCTGCACAATATGCGCGCTTCCATTTATGGTGTTTGTAATATCGTTTTGCATTAGTATCTGTGAAATTAAATCTTTTGGCATTTTGACATGAATGAAATAGAAAATTTTTTTTACAGGAATTGATCTGTGCATGGGAATTAATTGCTGTGTTGTTGGAAATACATAGTTAACATCACAATTCATATTATAGGGTTTGAATTTTAAGTTCAGTTAGAGGGATTGTTGTACTTGGAAAACTATTTTATATATTTAATTTGTTCAATTGAATTTTTTTGATGCTACTTTTTTTTTTTTTTAATTTCCAGCTATGGTCACTGTAACATCTTTTTGCCAAAATTCCTTTGCTCTAATATTTGTATCAGAAAAGTACTGTTACCCTGCTGGATAGCGTCATTAGCATTGGGATAACAGTGTTGAGGCTTAGACGTATTTAAACTGAATGGTGTCATTTGATTGATTTCTTTAATGATTTATCTTTCTGAGAAATGTGTGCCAACATTTGGGCTTTTGTCTAAATTGGTTGCTTTGGCATGCACTCCCTTTCTTTTCTGCAAGCCCGTTATAACTGTGTCCCCCAGGTATTTATATATTTTTCCTGGTGTCTAGTGGCACCCTCCCAAAATTGTTGTCGCCATCTTTTAATGCCCTGTGAAAAAAATAAAACCTTCCATAGATCTTTTTTTTTAAAACAAAGTCTGTCACAGTTCTGACCCTCCCAGTCTGATCTCCTACTGAGTATCCACCACCCTGTACCCCCTTCACACCCACCACACACCCTCACTCACCTGAACAGGTCCTAGGGTCAAGATCCACTCTCCGATTGAAACCACGTCTTGCTGATGGAACTGATGACTTCAATATGAAAAACTAAGGTAAATGCAGCTCAGTATATTTCATGGGTTTTTCAACTTTCATGCATAGCTTTGTAATTTTTGCAGACTGTGACCCTCAAATGTTCAACATGTGCTTTTTGGGACCCCACCTCATGTCCAATGTTGGTGGGATTTCATAAATCAAGCCCAAAAGGCAATTTCACAGTCACTTGGTGAAATCACCTTTTGGATGGGATCTGAAAACTTTTACCAGCCTTGATCATGAGGTGGGATCTTAAGAAGGCTATTTTGAAAATGTTGGGGAAAAAAAATGTAAACAAGGCAAAGTTATGCCCATAAGTTGAGATATTGCTATGCTCGCTTGTAATTTTGACAATTTTAAATATTTTGACACCAAACTTTCAACGTAATCATCTTTTTACACCACCTCACAAACATGACAGCTGTCATTTTTCAGACCCTTGCTTAACTGTGTTTTTGCACCTGTGGCACGTAATGGCATTGAGCTGGTACAGAATCATGTTTTTGTGGGGATTCGTTACTGAGTTCATGAGGTAGGGTAATAAGAAGGCTATCCAGACAATTTTGTTCATATTATATGTACACATCTAAGGAGGGATGGGAGCGCAGGGTCCACAGACAAATGAGAATACAGTGCTCCTTTGCTATAACGAATGAAGTGAGAGCCATAACATAAGTTCATTATAGCTCCCTGTTTGTTATGTCGAGGGATGCTGAAAAATCAAGCTGATCATCATTGGGTTTAAAGTCTGACTCTGCTGTAATTGTTTGTAGATACAGAGATACATTACAGATATAAACTGTCAGTTAGTATAGGTTCTTTATTTATTTAGGTTTTAGTTATGCTGTATTTAATTATATTTTGATAGTAGATGTAAAGAATAAGCACTGCATACTGTGCACTACCCCTACAACCATGCCACTGAATCTCCTTCCGTTGGCTTTCCCAACTTTCCAAAATTGCTTTTTTCCATATCTTAAACAACCTCTGTTTAGTAGTTTTGCCACTACTTACCTACTTTCCTTTTGAGTGATGTAGTGAGTGATGTCTGCTGGATGCAGGTTAAGGATGAGCGATGGTGCGGAATGAGGCATGCATTCTAATGTACTGACTGACCTTTTAATTTTTATTACAGCTGCTTCACTTTACAGCATTGTCTACTTTTGTTTTCTAAGAGAGATCTACTTTTTTTTTGTTTAACTAGAGATTTGTATGATCAGGTCAGATGTACCATCACAGTGCCACTTGATGACTTTGATCAGCTGAACAGAACACCCACACTCCACCAGCTGCCGATTGTTTCTCTCTGATACAGCACAGTACAAATTACATGGTGTCTTGGCAAACAGTGCTGAATTTAATGTATTTTACTCTATTTCTTTAAATGAGATGATCTGGTGGATAGAAGAGACTAAGAGGTGCAGTATAACTTCAGGGGCCATAGGGACCATTCGTAATAAGCAGGATTTTGCTATAGCGAGGTTCGCTATAGCAAGGGAGCACTGTACAATTATATTATCTGAAAAAGTAAGGAAATTCTTTGCAAAAGAACTTAATGCACTTGTTAGGATTAAAGCGACAAAAGTAGGGGAATGTGATGCGAGGGTTTCCAACCCTAACACCCAACCCCCACCCTGCAGGCATCAACAGAAAAAAAATTATAGTTTTGCAAATCACCTTTCAGCTGGGGTTTACAATTTGCACCACACTTGTTCATGAGGTGGGGTCATAAGAAGGGTATGTTGAAAATTTAGGGTCAAAATATGTAAAAATGGCAAAGTTGTTCATGTATGGTGAAATTTTGCTATGCTTGCTGGTAACTTTTGATAATTTTAAATATTTTAACCCCAGATTTTCAACATAGCCTTTTTTTTACATTACCTAATGAAAGTGACATCTGTAATTCTTTTAAAATCCTGCTAAAACTGTCTTTTTGCACCTATGGCATGGAATGACAGTGGGGTGGTGCAGAGTCACTTTTTTCCTGGGGATTTGGAAAGTTTCAGTACCACGTACATGAGGTGGGGTAATAAGAAGGCATTGCTGAAAATGTGTGTTTTTGTTGTCCTACAAATGGAAACATACATACAAATGCCCATTTATGGAGGGATGGGACTCTGAGCCCTGCACTCCCACAGGCAAACATGGATACAATTACACTATTTCAGAAATTATGGATGAATAGGAGCAAAGGACCTGGAGGGCCCTGCACTCTCACAGGGAAATAAAGATATGATTATACTATCTCAGAAAGTAAAGAAATTAAATGCAAAAAACATTGTTAATGCACTAGTTAGAGTTAAAGTGAAAAAAGTAGGGGAATGTGGCATTAGGGTTTCTAACCTAACACCCTGCCCCCACCCAGCAGGCAGCAAATCAGGTGTGGGGTATGCCTTGGGGTTTTCAAGCCTAACAGTCACCCCATTCTATCAGTAAATAAGCTGAGATGTGTCCAATGTATGATAATGGGGTGAGTGTTAAGCTTAACAACCCTAAGGCACACCCCACGTCTGATCTGTAATCAATGGGTGTGGGGCAGCACTGTTTTTGGGAACCTGGTGGAAGGTGGGGGTTCCAGTGTGCAGGCTGTTCAGACAGCTTATGCTGGAGATAGAGAGCTTGAGATGGGAACTGGGGGTAGGGAACAGGGATGAGAGGGTGAGGAAGAGATGGGGCAGAGGAGCAGGAAGGGCTCCGTTGCAGAATAGACCAGGCTGTCAAGGGCAGAAGGGGGTGCCTGGCCTGGGGGACCAAGTCCACAGGGTCCTGGGAGCACCAAAAGGGGGTGTTGGCAGGTGGTAGGGAACATGGGCAAACAGAAAGGAAGTAGAAAAGAGGTTCAGGGTGAGCAGAGGCAGGGAGGGATTATAGGGGAGTGCTGGGGCAGGAGGCTGGAGACAACAAACAGGTATGCAGTACTGGCTGATGAAACAGAGCAGGAGGTTGGGGAAGTCACCATAGAACAAGAGTCAAGGGACCAGAAAGAGAGGGGGAAATACAGGGTACAAGCTGAGAGGGAAGACTGTGGGGTAGAACTGGGGAGTGGCAGGGAAGCAGGTCGGGTTGGCATGAACACACTAAATAAAGAGGGAGGAAGGCCAAAACATGTTGGAGAGGGGGAGGGGGAGTCACAGTGCAGGGGGCAGTGGGAGGAGATACACATAGTGGAGGGGGAGAGGTTGTGGAAGGGAGCAAGCACAGAAGGGATGGAGGAGGAGAGAAGGTGGAGGTGCAATTGAAGGAGAAGGGAAGGGGAAAAGGGCAGTGTATGGAAGGAGAGAGGACACTGAGGAAAGGGGATTATAGGAGGGCAAACCATAGGGGATGTGAAGGGATGGGGGAATGAATACTTGTATTAGGGGATTCTATGCTCAGGGGGGTGAGATGGGGAAGAAAGGGAGCAAGGAAGAGCTGAATTTTGGTGGAGTGTATGCCAGGCATGACAATGGGGAGAGTAGGGCAGTGCATTCAGAAATGTGTGAAGAAAGTGGGAGGGAAACCTTATATCATTGTGCACCTAAGAACAAATGACCTAGAGGGCAGTACAGTGGAAGAAATACAGGGGAGGTTCAGAGAAGTGGGGGTATCTGCAATCAGGTGGGAAGCTTAGTGACATTCTCTGAGGCACACCAGGTACCTAGGGCAAACATGGTGAGGAAGCTAAGAATACAGGAGTTTAATGGTGGCTGAAGGAGTGGTGTGCAGAAATGGGGTATGGGGTAGTAGAGAAGTGGGGCAAGACATGGAACAATAAGGGGCTTTGTGCCAAGGATAGGCTGCATTCCAGCATCAAGGGTACTAGGGCATTGGGAAAGGGGCTGGAGAAGCACATCAGAAACAACATAAATTTAAACTGAGGAGGGGGAGGGCCGAGTTGGATAGCAGGGAGGAGGCACCTTCCAGCGGAGACCAGAAGGCCTGTCCCCCCTGAGAGGGGGGAGGAGGACAATGAGGGGAAGTTACCAAGACAAAAGTGGAAGGGGGAGAGATGGGAAGAGGAGGGGTGGGGCACAAGGTGAACTGTAATATCCTTGAATGCAAGGAGCTTAGCAGACAAGGTGACAGAGTTCCAGGCAATGGTGGTTGAGGGAGAGGTAGATATTGCTGCCATCTCAGAGACCTGGGCCACCCAATACCATGACTGGGAATCTTATAATCTCTGGTTGCAAGGTGTTCTGCAGGGACTGGGAGGTGGGAAGGGCTGGAGGGGTGGCTATTTATGTCAGAGAGGGGATACTGTGTACCAGGGAGGTGGGGGATGAGGGGAGGCCAGAAGCCATATTGGTATTGCTCCAAAGCCCTAAAAATAAGATGCTCAGGATGGGGGTGGTATACAGGCCACCCTCACAGAGTGAGGAGGTGGATAGGGAGCTTGGGGAGCAAATCAGGAAGGTCAGCGGCAAGAGAAATAGTGGGAGGCTTCAATCTACCTTGTGTTGACTGGCATACAATAACTACAGCACACACCAGGGAACAGGTGCTGCTGGAAGCTATTCAAGACAGCTACCTAGTGCGAGGGGTGATGGAACCTACTAGAGAGGAGAATATACTGGATTTGGTGCTAACAAATGATGATCAGGTGCAGGATGTGGTTGTACAGGACCCTCTAGCTGGAAGCGACTACTGCTCAGTGTGGTTCCACCTCAACACAAGGAAGGAGTCGGCTAAGACCAGGACAAGAGTGTTGGACTTCAGGAAGGCAGATTTTGCTGGAATGAGCAACATCCTAGAGGGGTATTTAGCTAAAATTAACCAAGTGATGGATGCTGAACAGAAGTGGGCAATCATTAGGAAGTGGCTGAATGAGGCCACAAACACATGTGCCAAATTTCAGAGTAAGCAATCCAGGTCCAAAAAGCCTAGCTGGTTCAGCAAGGAAGTGGAGTGGAAGGTGAGGGGAAAAAGACTGGCCTTCCTTAAGTTCTAAAAATTGAAGTGTGAGGAGGACAGAGAGGTGTTCACAAAGGCATCTAAGGAGGTGACCAGGTCAGTCAGGGAAGCCAAGGCAACAAAGGAGCTGAAGTTGGCTCAGGAGGTCAGTGAGTGGGAGAAGGGGTTCTTTAAATACATAATGGAGAAGAGCTGCTAGCTTTTGGAAGACAGAAATCTTGCTTGTAGAGCAGAAAGCAGCTGATTAAAAAAGCTAGCATTTTTTTACTAATTTAACACTTCTATCTCAGCAGGAGTCAGTGCCTGTGGGGATTAAGCAAAAATATACTTTATGAGAAGAAGAGGGGATCTCATTTAGGGTTAAAAAAGTCAGTGTGTGTTTCTGTGTTGGGAAGGGTACTGTGTCAACTTACTTTGCTAAATCAGTAGGAGGGGAGAGAGGTTAATTGGGTTTGTGGCTTAGGCAGTAGAAAAGCAGGTGACTCCAATTACAACTTCCTGCTGCTAGCTTTTGAAAGACAGAAATCTTGCTTGTAGAGCAGAAAGCAGCTGATTAATAAAGCTACAATTTTTCTTACTAATGTAACACTTCCATCTCAGCAGGAGTCAGTGCCTGTTGGGATTAAGCAAATAGATACTTTATTAGAAGTAGAGGGGGTCTCATTTAGGGTTAAAAAAAAGAAAGTTGGTGGGTGTTTCTTGGGAAGGGTGCTGTATCAACTTACTTTGCTAAATCAGTAGGAGGGGAGAGAGGTTAATTGAGTGTGTGGCTTAGGCAGTAGAAGAGCAGGTGACTCCAATTACAACTTCCTGCTGTAGTTTTTGGAAGACAGAAATCTTGCTTGTAGAGCAGAAAGCAGCTGATTAAAAAAGCTACCATTTTTCTTACTAATTTAACAGATCTATCTTAGCAGGAGTCAGTGCCTGTTGGGATTAAGCAAACAGATACTTTATTAGAAGTAGAAGGGGTCTCATTTAGGGTTAAAAAAAAAGAAAGTCAGTGTGTGTGTCTGTGGTGGGAAGGGTACTGTATCAACTTACTTTGATAAATCAGTATGAGGGGAGAGAGGTTAATTGGGGTGTGGCTTAGGCAGTAGAAAAACAAGTGACTCCAATTACAACTTCCTGCTGTTAGCTTTTGGAAGACAGAAATCTTGCTTGTAGAGCAGAAAGCAGCTGATTAAAAAAGCTACAGTTTTTCTTACTAATTTAACAATACTTTCTCAGCAGGAGTCAGTGCCTGTTTTAATTAAGCAAACAGATACTTTATTAGAAGTAAAGGGGGTCTCATTTAGGGTTAAAAAAACAAAGAAAACCAGTGTGTGTTTCTGTGCTGAGAAGGGTACTGTATCAAATTACTTTGCTAAATCAGTAGGAAGGGAGAGAGATTAATTGGGGGTGTGACTTAGGCAGTAGAAAAGCAGGTGACTTCAATTACAACTTCTTGCTACTAGCTTTTGGAAGACAGAAATCTTGCTTGTAGAGCAGAAAGCAGCTGATTAAAAAAGCTACCATTGTTCTTACTAATTGCCCTCCATCCCACCCTAAGCCAGTTCTACTTTTATAGCCACTGGATTTGACTGACAACAGGAACTTCCTGTTTGGCAGTAGGAAGGGAAGGATCATAGAGAAACATTAGTTTTGTCAACCCTGAAGGAAATAAGTAGCTCTTTCTCCCCCTCTAGTTGCTGGAGGTCTGACTCTGAGCAAGGAAGAAGGAGGCTACTGAAGAATACAGGAAGTTGCTGTCCCAGAACAGGAAGGGTGAGAGTTGTAAGAAGAGGAGAGAGTAAGCATACAGAGCAACAAGAGAGGGGACACCAAATAAGACATGATGGGAGTGGTGCAGTGCAATGGCTGTGGGGAGGCAGTGTTCCGGGAGACATTCTGGAGGCTGTGATGCTGCCCTAGTTGCAGGCACCTCTCTGGTCTGAGGGAGGAGGTTGCCCGTCTCTAGGCTGACCTGGCTAGGATTCATGAAACCTCCTCCCCCACCCAGGGACCACCAGGGTCACCTCCACTACCTCAGAGGTTGCCAAGAAAGAGGAGCGGTTGGACCAAGGTGGGCTCAGGGAGGGAGAGGGTGGTGGAACAGAGGTGCATCCCTCCAGCTGTACCTCTCCACAATTCATACACTGTTCTGTTGGATAGTGGTTCCTCTATGGAGGCACCTGCAGTGGAGACCAAGGAGGATGCTGGGAACCTCCACAAAGGAGACCCACAGGAGGGTGGCACGGGACCCCACAGGGGAAGGAAACCACTCCTTGTGGGGGACTCAATAATTGGGGGGGTAGAATGGGAGAGGAAGGGGAGAAGGAGATAAGGTGCCTGCCTGGTACCATGGCTTGGAGGGACAGGAAGTGAATCCTCAGGATCATGGGAGCAGCTGCACGAGAGAGGGAGCTGGATGTCATTGTTCACCTAGGGACAAATGACCTGGCTAGAAATGGGATCAGAGCAGTGCAAGAGGAGTTTGTAGAGTTGGGAAGGGGCCTTAGACAAGTAGCACATACGGTAACCTCTTTGGAGGTGTTGCCTGTCTATGGCAAGGGTGATGCTAGGGTACTCCACACCATGGAATTCAATGAATGGTTGAAAAACTGGTGTGCAGCTCCGGAGTTTGGCTTCTTTGGGGACTGGGGAGCCACCTGGAGGGATGCAGGCCTATACTGGCGTGATGGTCTGCATCTGTCCAGGGGAACCAGGATCCTAGGTGATAGGTTTAAATCCTTCATTGGCAAGCATTTAAACTAGCCAAGGGGGAGGCACTGAAAAGGATCAGGGAAATCCCAGCCTCCCTCCACAAAATACAGTAATTAGTGAAGTAAACACCAAAGTAGAGAAGTCATTAGGGAGCAGGACAGAGGTAAATGCAAAAAAAGGCAAATGCAGTAAGGACAGGGATGGGTCTGAAAGGGTAAGGCCATCAAAAATTGGAGGGTGATGAGTATCAATGCCCATAGTTTGTGTAACAAACTCCCTGAACTAGTGGCCTTGATGGAAGAGGGATGCCTGGATATTGTGGCACTCACAGAAACATGGTACACAGAGAACCATGACTGGGATGTCAACATACCAGGATACACAATCTACAGGAGGGACAGGGAGGGTAAAAGAGGAGGAGGAGGATCTCTCTATGCAAGGGAAGGGATCAAAGCAATAGAACTAAAGAGTAAACAGGGAGCAGATGAGGCACTCTGGGTCACCCTGGAGACAAGAAATGGCACTACAATCCACATGGGGGTTATATACAGACCCCCATCTCAGGGGGAGTGAATGGACAAGGAAATGATAGAAGGCATCCTTAGAATGGCAGAAAAAGGGGAGATATTGTTGATGGGGGACCTGAATATGCCAGATGTTAACTGGTGCTCCTTTGCTGTAGGCACATCCAAGAGCAAGGTCATTCTTGATGCCCTACAAGATGCATGCCTCAGACAGCTAGTATTAGAACTCACTTGGGAGGGAGCAATCTTAGACCTGGTACTCTCAAACAAAGATCGAGAAAGAATGTTGAATTTAGAAGTGGGTAGCCATCTGGGAACAAGCGACCACCAAACAGTGTGGTTCGTGATAAACACAGCCATAGAGTCAAGCCATACAAAAACAAGAATATTGAACTTTAGGAGGGCTGACTTTGGGAAAATGAGAGAGAGTGCCTCAGAAAAGCACTAGCAAACAGGCAAGAAGGAGGGGTGGAGGAACAATGGGCAGTAATCAAAACAGCCATGATGGAGGCATAGAAACATAGAAGTTGACAGAAGATAAGGACCGCAAGGCCCATCCAGTCTGCCATTTTCTTTTTATATCTTATAAATGTGCCATCGTCCTTTGCTCTGTCAGTGGCCTATCTAGTCATAGTCATTTGTATTGCTCCCTTATGCCTATCCCATGCCTGTTTGAAGCCCTGCACTGTATTCCTAGCCACCACTTCTTGTGGTAAGCCATTCCATGCATCCACCACCCTTTCTGTGAAAAAGAATTTCCTCACATTCCCCCTTAATCGGCCCCCCCTCTAATCTCATGCTGTGTCCTCTTGTCCTGCTATTTTTCTTATATTTAAACATGTTAGACTCTTTCACCTTGTTAATGCCCTTAAGGTGTTTGAATGCCTCGATCATATCACCTCTCTCCCTCCTTTGCTCAAGGGTATACATATTGAGCTCTGTTAATCTGTCCTCTTATGTCTTCTGATGCAGTCCCTGCACCATTTTGGTTGCCCTTCTCTGGACTGCCTCAATTTGGTTAATGTCCTTGTGAAGGTGTGGCATCCAATACTGCACGCAGTACTCCAGATAGGGCCTAACCAGTGTCTTGTAAAGAGGGATTATTACCTCCCTCTTACGACTTGTGATACCCCTACTAATACACCCTAACACCCCCTAGCCTTACCTACTGCTTTAGAGGTCTGCTTGGATGATTTCAGGTCATCAGTGATGATGATACCCAAGTCTCTTTCTTCCATTGTGACTGCCAGCAACTCCCCACCCAGCCTATAGGTGGCTTCAGGGTTTCTCTTCCCTATGTGCATGATTTTGCACTTCTTTGCATTAAATCTCAGTTGCCACTCTTCTGACCATTTTGCTAGTTTATCCAGATCTCTTCTCATTCTGCCCACCCCATCTGGATCATCTACTCTGTTGCAGATCTTGGTGTCATCTGCAAACAGACAAGCCTTACCCTCTAGTCCATCTGCAAGGTCACTAATGAAGATGTTGAAGAGAACTGGCCTCAGGACTGATCCCTGAGGTACCCCACTTGTGACTTGCATCTCTTCTGACTGTATACCATTTACCACCACTCTCTGTTTTCTGCCCATCAACCAGTTTGCCACCCAGTTGACCAACTTCTGACCCACCCTGAGCCTACCCAGCTTATTTATCAATCTTCTATGTGGAACAGTGTCAAAAGCTTTGCTGAAGTCAAGGTAGGTGACATCAACTGCTCCCCCTTGGTCCACCACTCTGGTTACCCAGTCAAAGAAATCTATGAGATTAGTTTGACAGGACCTTCCTTTTGTAAACCCATGCTGTCTTGGATCCTGTGCCCCTATGGATTCCAGGTGTTGCACTATCCTTTCCCTAGAGTGCCTCCATAATCTTGCCCACTACTGAGGTAAGACTGACTGGTCTGTAGTTCCGCCTCCTCCTGCTACCACTCTTGTGGAGTGGGATCACATGAGCTCTTCTCCAGTCTTCTGGGACCTCTCCTGTGCTCAGAGACTCACTAAACAGTTCTGCTAATGGTTCTGCTAGTTCCACCTTTAGCTCCTTAAGTACCCTGGGATGTATGCCATCAGGTCCCATTGCCTTATCCACCCTGAGCTTAGCAAGCTATAGGCAACATGTCTTTGTGTGAAGCAAATTAACAAAACACAATGAAGGAAAAAAATGCTATGGTTCTCAAAAGAGGTGGCAGGGAAGGTTAAGAAGAAAAGGAGAGCATTCATGAAATATAAGGAAACACAGAAGGAGCAGGACAGAGAACTTTATTAGGTAAAGCAGAAAAAGGCAGGGAAGGCAGTCAGAATAGCATAGGTCCAAACCGAGGAAAAGATAGCCAACTCTGTTAAGAAGGGGGATAGGACCTTTTATAGGTACATTAGGGAGTGAAGAAAGACCAAGGGAGGGATACTGAGGCTTAATAAACTTAAATCAAACAAGAGAAACACTCTGGAGATGGGGGTTGACACCAGTTCATTTACAGAAGAAAGGGTTTTGAAAGAACTAGTAAAATTGAAGGTGGACAAAGCAATGGAGCCTGATGGGATTCACCCAAGAATTCTAAAAGAACTAAGGGTAGAACTAATGACACCGCTGACTACTCTCTTTAACAAATCATGGGAGGATGGGGTGGTACCTGAGGACTGGAGAAGAGTGGATGTGATTCCTCTTCACAAAAGTGGGAGTATGGCAGAGGCAGGAAACTACAGACTAGTTAGTTTGACCTCAGTGGTAAGGAAAATGATGGAATCACTTCTGAAGGAAAGAACTGTTGAGTACCTAGAGGCCAGTGGGGCACAGGACCCAAGGCAGCATGGATTCACATCAGGAAGGTTGTGTCAGATGAATCTAATAGATTTCTTTGACTGGGTGACCAAAGTAGTAGACCAGGGAGGGGTTGTGGACATGGCCTACCTAGATTTTAGCAAGGCATTTGATACAGTCCCACACAAAAGATTAATAAACAAGTTAACCAGCCTTGGAGTGGGTCTCAAGATGGTAGCCTGGATAAAAAATTGGCTGGACAACAGGATGCAAAGGGTAGTAGTAAATGGAATCCACAGTGAAGAAAGGAGGGTTACTAGCGGGGTACCACAGGGTTCAGTACTGGAACTGGTTCTTTTAATGTCTTTATAAGTGACATTGCAGAGAAACTGGAAGGAAAAGTATGTCTCTTTGCAGAGGACACAAAGATCTGCAACAGAGTTGATACACAAGATGGAGTGGAAAGTATGAGAAGGGAATTGGCAAGGTTGGAGGAATGGTCAAATGTATGGCAGCTTAGATTCAGTGCAAAGAAGTGCAAGGTAATGCACCTGGAGAAAAAAATCCAGGGGAAGAGTACACAATGGGGGGTGAGATACTGACAATAATAAAAACGGAAATGGACCTGGGGGTAATTATATCAGATGACCTAAAGGTGGGCAAACAATGTGAGAAGGCAGTAAGGAAGGCTGGAGAGATACTGGGATGCATAGGGAGAGGCATCAACAGCAGAAAACAGGAAGTTGTTTTCCCTCTATACAGACAGTTGGTGAGACCCCATCTGGCATACTGTGTGCAGTTCTGGAGACCCAATCTCCACAAAAACATAGACAGAGTGGAGGCTGTCCAGAGGAGGGCAACCAAAATGGTGCAAGGTCTGTACCAGAAGACATACGAAAAGAGACTAAAGGAGCTTAATATGTATACCCTCAAGGAAAGAAGGGAGAGGGGGGACATGATAGAAACTTTCAAGTACCTCAAGGGAATCAAAAAAGTCCAAGAGGGTAGTATCTTTCAGAAAAAGAGATGTGCAAGAAGAAGGGGAGTACAATTTGAAGATAGAGGGGGGACGGCTCAGAGGTAATGTGAGGAAGTATTTTTTCACAGAGAGGGTTGTGGATGCATGGAACAGCCTTCCTGAGGAAGTTGTGGAGTCAACCACAGTGGGGGAATTCAAGAATGCTTGGGACAGACATAAGGCAGTCCTAGTTGGGGCTAGGAGGAAGCAGGCTGTTGGTTAACTAGGATCTGCAGCTAATCTGTTAGGTAGGAAAATGGTCAGATTAGGTGGGCCAAGAGGTCCTTATCTGCCGTCAATTTCTATGTTTCTAAGAAGAGTTGTAGAGATGACATTATTTGAATCAAGAGGGTTGGGGGCTGGGCAGAACAAGGGGAAGAAGAGGCAGAGGCACTCAATGAGTACTTCTGCTTGGTGTTCATAAAAGAAAGGGATGGCCCAATACTGCAGGGGAAAGGGTGAAGGAGGGGCAGAGATAACAGATGGGGTCATCCAAGAAGATAGTGTTCTGAAGGGCCTTAATGCCTTGGTGGGCAAGGCACCAGTTCCAGACGGTGTGCACCCAAGGGTCCTGAAGAAACTGGTAGAGTTGTTGGCAGGCCCTCTGACAGACCTCATCAACACCTCCTTGGAGATGTGGAATGTACCCAGGGACTGGAGGATGGCTCATACGGTGCCCATTCTCAAGAGTGGAGCCAAGGACCAACAGGGCAACTACAGACTGGTAAGCTTGAATTCCATAGTGGGGAAGTTGATGGAGACCATTCTAAAGATGTTGATAACCTTTCTTGATAGTAATGGTCTACAGGATAAGAGACAGCATGGGTTTGTCTCGGGAAGATCGTGCCAAAGTAACCTGATTGACTTCTTTGACTGGGTCACTAGAGCAGTTGATGAAGGCCACGCTATGGATGTCCTGTAACTAGACTTCAGCAAGGCTTTTGACTCAGTGCCCCATGGGAGGTTAATGAACAAGCTGATGGACATTGGTGTGCGGGAGAGACTAGTGGGGAGGGTTGAGAGCTAGTTGCAGGGCAGACAACAGATGGTAGTTGTAAGGGAGGGAGACATCCAAGCCAAGGACAGTAACAAGTGGGGTACTGCAGGGCTCAGTGTTGGGCCCTGTTTTGTTCAATGTCTTGGAGACATTGCAGAGAGGGGTCAAGAGTAAGATCAACCTGTTTGCAGATGACACTAAGATTTGTGCAAATGTGGACAATGAGGAAAGGAGGCAGGTACACAGGATGGATCTAGCTAAACTCAAACACTGGTCTAGGGAGTGGCAGTTGGGGTTTAACACTAAGAAGTGCAATGTCATGCACCTTGGAGCAAGAAATCCCAGGACCAGCTACTGGCTGGGGGGAGTGCAGGTAACAGCTTCAGAGGAGGAAAGGGACCTCGGGGTAATAGTCACAGGGGACAAAAAGGTATCAGCACAGTGTAGGAGTACAGCAGCAAGGGCAAACAGGATGCTGGGGTGCATTGCCAGAGGGATCACCTCTAGAAAGGAGGAGGTCATCCTGCCCTTGTATAGATCACTGGTGAGGCCACACTTGGAGTACTGTGTGCAGTACTGGTGCCTATATCTCAAAAAGGATGTGAGACTACTGGAGGGGGTGCAGCGCAGGGCTACGAAAATGGTCATGGGACTGGGGGTGTTGCCGTATGAGGAAAGATTGAGGGAGCTCAACATGTATTTGCTGGAAGAGAGAAAGTAAAGAGGGGACATGATAGAGACCTTTAAGTACTTGAAAGGCATAAACAAAGTCAGAGAGGGAGGATTGTTCCGCTTAAAGGTGGGAAGAGTCATTAGGGGGCACAGTCTGAAGTTGGAAGGGGAAGGTTCAGGAGGGAGATGAGGAGGTACTAGTTTACAAAGAGAATGGTGGTGAGATGGAACGCACTGCCGGAGGAGTTAATTGAATTGAGGACAGTGGATAGCTTTAAGCAAGGTTGGGATAGAGGCAAGGGCAGGAGTAGTACAGACAAGAACACAAAGGGGGGGTGCCAGCCCAGTGGCGCTGAGGGTTGAGGTGCCAGACACTACACCTCATACCATGCCGGCAACCCAGGTTCAGTGACCGACTCGGGTTGCTGGCAGTCAGCAGAGGAGGGAGAGGATTGAGTATCCAGAGGACAGCTCTCCTCTCCCTGTGGAGGGCTCAAGGATTGCATGGTGTCGTGGTGACTTCTAATGGCGATTGGGGGTAATGCAGGTGCACCAGCCAGAATGAATTGGGGACTGAGAGTGGCAGATGCCAGCAAGGAAGCTGTGTTCAGGTGTCATTGCTCGCCGCACTCCAAGGGGACTTGTGCGAAACCAGTGTTGGACATTCTCAAATTCGCTTTGTATTCTGGTCACAACATCAGAGGCAGAGGGGGCCTGATGTATACAGGATGGTGTTGTTCACACACATGGGGATGGATGTGTGTGGGCAGGCAGTGGATAGGTCGTTGAGGAAGATAGAGAATAGCAGAGGGCCAAGGACAGAGCCTTGAGGTACACCAGTGGTGGTGGGGAGGGAGGATGAGAAGAGAAAGTCTCCAGTCCTGACAGATTGAGTCCACCTACAGGGTAGAAGTAGAACCAGCTGGTGGCCTTGCAAGAGAGCCTTGCTAGTGATAGCTTGGATAGGAGGAGAGTGTGGGAGACAGTGTCAAAAGCCTTTGCAAGGTCAACGAATATGGCAGAGGTGATGAGGCCCTGGTCTATGCTAGTAAGAATGGAGTCAGTGAGCCTCATTAGGAAGGCTGTGGTTGAGTGGGGCTTCCTAAACCCAGACTGGTAAGGAGTGAAGAAGGAGGTGGAGTCGAGGAAGGAGGAGAGCTGAGAGAGAGAACAACGTGTTCCTGAAGTTTTACAAGAATGGGGAGTAGAGAGATAGGTCTATAATAATTTCCAGTGGAGGAGGGATTGCCACCTTTTGGGAGGGGGATAACAGTGGCATGTTTCTACTCTGTCAGGAAAGTAACAAGAGAGAAAGAGAGGTTGAGGAGTGAGGCAATGGTGGCAACTATGGCAGGGGCTGCCAAGATAAACATTTTGGAGTCCAACCCGGAGGGACATTTACCCTTGTAGGGGTTAAGCACAAAGAGGGTATTAAAAACCTCTGCTGGGGTAGTGCAGAGAAAAGAGAAGGAGGGTTGTGGGGCTTAGCTAGGTTGGGGGGGGCTGTGGGGGCTTGTCCGTGGGCAGTTGGGTGTAGAATGGACTGGAGTGTGGAAATACATGGGGTAAAGAATTAATTATACTCAGTTGCCACTGCAAGTGGGTCGGTTAAGGTGTTTGACAGGGGTAGGGGGCTGGGATGGGGGGGTGAAAGAAGGATTTCACCACCTTCCAGAATTTAGAAGGGTGATTTATGTTTGTAAGGAAGGTGTATTTAAAATAGTCTGCCTTAGCCCACCGGATTGCTCTAGTGCAGGTGTTATGAAGAGTGCGATAATTCTGGTAAGCCATGGTTGAGCCTTTGTGAGACTTCCAAGCTTGGTCCCTAACCTGAAGGCAGTCCATGAGATCGGTGGTGATCCAGAGCAGGTGAGAGCCTTGCACACAGATGTGTCTGAATGATGCATAGGTATCCCATACCAAGAGGAACTTAGATTTGAAATAATCCAAGGCAGAGTCAATTCAGGTGGCATGAAGGATCAAAGACCAGTTGGTTTTAGTCAAGTCATTTAGGAGGGGGGTGAGATCCAGTGATTTGTAGGACTGGACCAGCAGAGATTTGGGGGAAGGGGCTTTGGGCCTATGGATTTTCTGAACTACATAGATTTGGTGGTGGTCGCTTAAGGAGACGGATAGAAGACCCACAGTGATTATCCAGTGTGGGTGTGAGGTGAGAGCCCAGTCCAACAGGGTGTGATTTTGAGTTTTGGCATTTAGCCGTGAAGGTTCACTAATCAACCAGATTAGGTTGAGAACGGCAATGTCGTTATGAATTTTAGTGTGGGAGATGGAGAGCCAATTCACGTTGAATTCCCCTAGGATATGGAGCTCACTGTCAGATACGTGTGATGAAGGGTAGCTAGAAGGTCTGATATAGTGGGCATGGAGGAGCTGGGGCAAAAGTATGAGCCAGCTATGAAGATGGGTATGGTGTGGGGAAGGGAGATTTGTACCATCAAGGATTCAATAGACTGCAGGGGGATATATAGGAGCAGGGGAGAACTGGAGGGATGAGGAGACACACATGGCAATACCACCACCTTTTTTATCTCCAGGTTGGTCATTGCGGGTGATGGAGTAGCCTAGGATGGACATACAAACATCATGGATATGTCGCTTTAACTATGTCTCGGTTATGATCACGACATCAGGCCTGAGGGATAAGACAATTGGTTGCAGCAATGAGATTTTGGCGAGACCACTCCTGATGTTTAGGTGTGCTATCTTTAGGCCATTTGGAAAATGGAGGGGGGCAGGTCAGGGGTTGGGTTTAATGTCCCCTGCCATCAGTAGCAGGAGTGTTACTAGATTCTTGGATAGGGATACCAATGTTTTATGGTGAGATGGAGGAGTGGGTGAGTAAGAGCCAGAGATGCCCCAGGAGGGAACTTAAGGGCGAGCAGACCAGCATGGAAATGGGGGGAAGTATGGAAGAACCAGGTGGCCAAGTGTTTGGAGGCAGCAGGGGGATCTGTGGTGGGGGTGGTGGTTGTGAAAGGAGGGGTGTGGGGAGGCAGAGAAGGGAGGTGGGCATTGCAGGCCTGACATGCAGGGAGGAGAGAGGGTGGAAGGGAGGCCAAGGGAATAAGGAGAGAGGGGGAGATGACAGTGATGAGGAGCATGGCAGAAAGGTGAGGATAGGGTAGGGGCACCGCTTAATTCAGTGGGGGTAGCAGCGCTGACAGGGCTGAAAGTAGCAGGAGAGCAGTTGCCTGGGAGGCACTGCTACCAGTAAGTGGTAGTCTAACAAGTGCAGTGGGCTTAGTGGCTACAGGGAAAATGGAGCAAGTGGGATGAGGCAAAGGGAGTATTTGGAGAGCAGACAATTGCTGATGCTGAGAAAATATCTGTGGAAGGGCAGCATCTAGTGGTGATCCATGATAAGCTGCAGAAGGGAAAGTTGGCTGTTGGAAATTTCAGGGTGTCACGTGGTGCCATGGACCTTATAAAAGAAGATGATTGCCAAGGGTGGTGGCGGGGGTGGTAGGGTAGCCATCGTGAAGTGGTGGTGGGGTAAATCAGGTGGACTCCACAGGGAAGCTCCACGCATTCACACAAAAAGCAAAGTGGCATGCAAAATCTTGCACTGCACTTCCATGCTGCGCTGGTGGGCAATGGAACTATTCACAGTCGGATAGTGCTGTGTGCTATTTGACTGTGAATATTGGCAGTGCTAACCCAGGAAAACCAGCAGGAAGCACAGTAGAGCTACCCCCACAGCCAGCCAGGAGAATGGGCCAGCAACAATAGTGCACACACGCTAAGTTGCTATTCACTAAAAAAGCCATGCAAATGAGCCTATTGGTCATGCAAGGTGCTAGTGGCCATTAGCATGCCCATTATGGGCTAATTTGCATGGCATTATTGTGGCATTACAAGGCAGTCCACCCAAACCAAGCCCCATGCAGCCGCATACCCTAGTAGTTTAGTGGTGCCCCCCCCAATCACCGATCCCATAATGAATAACTTTTTCCTCCTCCCTAATCTCCCACCCAACAGTAAAAAATAATTTTTCCATAGTGTAGTGTCCCCTACCCCTGGTCCCCGATCTCCCACCTGACTTTAATAAAACACTTTTCCATAGTGCAGTGTCCCAGGTCCTTGCGTGGAGATAAGTACCACTGTCAAAAACCTGGCAGTAATCTACGCAACCCTAGTGGCTGGTGGAGATACTGCAGCCCCCCGCTCCAGTCCCTGATCTCCCACCCGAGGGTAAAAACTCATTTTTCCATAATGTGGTGGTCCCTCCACCCTCCCTGATCTCCCACCCGACAGTAGAAAATCAGTTTTCCATAGTGTAGTGGTCCCTCCCCATCCCCGATCATGCACCCAATATTAAAGAAACTGTTTCCATAGTGTAGTGGTCCCTCCCCAGTCACTGATCACCATCCCCAAATTA
This sequence comes from Neoceratodus forsteri, assembly GCA_016271365.2. Taxonomy (NCBI): domain Eukaryota; kingdom Metazoa; phylum Chordata; order Ceratodontiformes; family Ceratodontidae; genus Neoceratodus; species Neoceratodus forsteri. The sequence continues at coordinate 967,298,020 of CM057449.1, forward strand.
GAAACCACTCAGTCCCTGGTAGTCTAGTGTCCCTCCCCCTCCCCAATCACCGTTCGTCGTCCCCATATTAAAAACATATTTTACCTGGGGTCTAGTGGCCCTCCCACCCCTCCCATCCTCTCAGGTAATCACCCACCACCCTGCTGCTCCCCCATTCCAGCTCCCATTCGACAAGCAGCACAGCCCTACTCTCACCTCCATGGATGCCTACCGACTGGGTATGAATGGTGATCAAGGAGGAACATTCTTTAAAAAACAGAAAATCCTAATATCATTTATGCTGCACTCTGTGCGTGGTTGGTGTTTTTTCCGATGTTGTTTCGGCCTACGCTCTGTTGTTTGCAGCATTTATTGCCACACTGTTTTTCATGCGCTGTTTTGACCCTGTGCACTATGGAAAAATAATTTTTTATAGTCTGGTGGGAGATCGAGGACCGGGAAGGGGAGTGAGGGGCCACAGTACCTCTGCCAACCACTAGGGTTGCACAGATTACTGCCAGGTTTTTGTTGGCAGTACTTTTCTCCACGCTAGGACCTTTGCCAATTCCCTTGCATGTAGCAAAACCTTAGAGAATAGGATTGCGGGGATATGCAGTTCCTCTCCCCTTCATTTGCATTGCGGCTCCCCAGATTACCTTGCCTGGGCACAAACCCAGTCTGTGGATACCAACTGCAGGCAAAACCCAGTTTGCCCAGGGAAAACTGGGCTTGTATCCAGGAAAGGTTTTATGAATCTGGCCCTATATATTTTATATATCTCCATAATGCTTCTCAGTTATCTTAAGACAAAATAATAAGAAAAGAATATATGCCTGTGCTGCCCATGTGTGCACACAGAGTCATGCTGTTACCTAATGTGCGGCCAGCGATATAGGCTGTGTAACAAATTAGTGTCCCTAAATTTGTTTACTGAAACTGTTTCTGTTGTCCCAACAATAAAAAAGAATTTAGAATAATAAGCAATCAGTGCTCTTTTTTTGAGTATCTTAATTTCATTAACTTGTACAAATTGTGCTCGTTTGATCATAGCAGTAGTAAGACTGCGTAAGTTACAGTTTGTAACTTAGAGAGAAGGCCTTCTGCATACATCTGGATCAGAGTCCTTGGAGTGCTAAGCAAAATGTTGGGCTTGGTGCATTTGGCATATATTATGCAGAAATGAATTAAAATGGAAATTGGATAATATTTCTGTGGTGTGGCTACTTTTGTTTTATTTTGTTTGGACTTTGCCAGAACCAACCCTTAACTACTGTATACATGATTTAAAAGGAGGGACTGTTGAGGGGAACCTCTACTCTCGCACTGATTTTGGAGATGTAGAGCCTGTCTCTTTCTCCTGGAGGACCCTATTCCTGAAGTTCTTGCACAGACCCCTAAGGGATGAAGATATAATTATAGAGAACACTGCATATATGTGATGTATGTAGAGGACAGTAGTCTTACGGGTAACGTGAGAATGTATTTTTTTGTGGAAAGGGTGGTGGATCCATGGAACAGCCTCCTGGCAGAGGTTGTAGGGGAAAAAATGGTAGGGGAATTCAAAAACACATGGGACAGACATAAAGTAACTCTAGCGATAGGAAAGCAAGAATAAGCTGCAGATCATTTAGGATCTCCAGTATATGAATTAGGTAGGAAAAATGGCAGACTAAGTGGGCCAAGCGGTCCTTATCTGACGTTAAATTCTATGTTTCTATGATGTTCTTTGGGGGTATTTTGTATTGAAATGCCTCTATATAAAAAAGATTTTTAGAAATATTTATTCATAAACTTTTGCAGCCAGTACTCACAAGTGTGACTGATTATTTATAGATATGTGATACTTTTTTTTTTTAATCATTTATACTCCAGCCCTGCAGCCCTCTCCCTCTGGGAGAACCCCAGCCCTGTCACCCTGGTGTCTACCATCCAGCACAGCAGTCGCCCCAGGGCTTACCCCCCAGGTGGGGTCGGAGAAGGCCCCTCCCCTCCGAAACTGGGTCCAGTGATGCCGTGCTGTGGCTGGCCAGATGCAAGGCCTGCAAGTTCCCCCTTCATCATCTGCAGGCTATTTTCAGGTTTTCTCCTCTATGCGGGAGCATGGCGTGTGATACCATCACCAACTGGGACCACACATGCTCTGGTATGCACACCCCATCAAGCAACTGCCACGTTCCCGCCCCCTAATGTGCGGCTCCGTGCTGTCGAGCCTCAGCCTCCGCTAGGGGTCAGGCAAGCACCGATCACTGATTCCCCCCTTGTTGGTGATGGAGAGCAGTCCATTGGACACTCATACCATCTCCTCCCTGCCGACCCCTGGTGACCCATGCTCATTCCCGAGCATGGGTCACCGGTGTGGCGTGAGGTGTGGCGTCCATTGCCTCAACCCTCAGCGCCACCAGGCCGGCCCGATATGTGATACTTTTGAAGAAAATTTCAGTAGCCTTGAAACTATACAACCTCTTCTTCATGTATTTAGTGACAATGAACTAGAGCACTTAGCCGGTTAACAAAAACTAAATAGTCCCACCAAAGAAGGGTTGAAAGGTCCAGAGAGTGTCCCCTCTTCCCACAGTGAGGATCCCCCCCTGAAGCCCCCCACACTGCTCAGATACAGACCCGTGGCCCTTTTAGTGACCCTGTACCTGATTATTTCTGGCAGCACTGACTCGCAGCTGCTCTTGGAGCATATAGGAGGGAGTGCTTGTACTACTAAGGGCACAGACTGACCAAAGATTGCTGTTAGGGCAGGTTTATGAAGGGGGAAGACTGTCTAGTGAAGCCATGTGTTGTGAAGAGATACATTAAAGTATGTGTCCCATAGCATTTGCTAAGACGCTCAACATGTGTGGGGTGTGTTATAACACTGACCCAGGATACAGGATTAGAGATCCAGGAGCAGTGGCAAACAGGTAAACTAGTGTGCTGCCTCTGGGCTCAGAACAAGTGGTTTCCTGTTAAAGAGGCCACTAAAGGGGTAGGTAAAGTGCAAGCAAGTGAATAAGGCAGAATACAGGATGTTTGCTGAGGCTGTAAGAGCAGTAGGGTAAACACAGGTTAGAGAATTGCCTACCCCTCTATACATGTAAAGTATCGTACAGGAAGCTGCAAATAGCAGTAGAAAAGGAATCAACGAGCACTCAGGACAGTTCATGTAAAGTGCCGACGGTTGTAATAATCGAATATAAATGATTGGATGAATGTAAAGTGCAACGGCTGTAAAAAATAGCATAAACAAAGGAATTAATGCAAAGTGCCAAAGGCTGTAAAGGTACAGTACTGTAAACACAGGAATAAATGTAATATGCTAAAGGCAGTAAAATATAGTGATAAAGCAGGCTAGAGTAAAATAAATCACTCAGGACCTACACCTACATTATGGTTATTGTTCTGTCGATGACCTGAACTTGTAAGGGATAGCAGGGTGGAAAGATTCAAGACTGGGCCAGATCGCCATTTTAGCTGCTCACTGGTGTGAGCTTCTAGTCCCCCCCTCTCCCTATCTCAATAGTACCTTGCCCCCCCCAACTGTGAGCGGAGCAGATTCCCACCTGGCCACTCATGCGGCATCGCTTTTGTCTCGTTCCAAGTGCAGCAGTCCCGCCAGAGAAGGGTTGAGAGGTCCAGAGAGCATCCCCTCTCCCCACACTGAGGATCCACCCGAAGCCCCCCATGTTGCTCAGGTACGGACCTGTGGCCTTTTAGTGATCCTGTACCTGACTGTTTCTGGCAGCACTGACTTGTAGGTGCTCTTGGAGTGGCACCATGTGAAGTGGCTTAAAACAAGATACCCACCCACCCTGGTGGGTCCCTCATTTAACCTTGTTTGGACGCTGGTCTGAGCCAACCAGAACTAACTCCCCAATCCCTAATCATCATCCAAAGAATCACTCTGCCACGCCCACCTGTGCTGCTTCCTATTTGAAATCAACTCCCTCACAGTCCTCTAATACCTGGTCCTCTCTCATAACTCATCACAACAATTTAACCTTTTCTCCCACAACTGAGCTACCCTTCATATTGAGGACCTGCCTTTTTTACGGCTCCTCATACATCCTTCCTGCCAACTTTGTCCTTTCCCTAAAGGTAGCAAAATCTTCCTGGGGGGGCAGTAATCAACTATTTAGTATACAATCTCATGCAATCACTGTTGTGGACCTGCCTTAGTTATTGCTCATCCCTCATACAACCTACTAGATCAGTCCTCTTCTTAAAGGTAGCAGAAAGCTTCTTAGAGGGAAGTAATAAACCATCTAGCATATAATTGCAACTGGGGGACAAATAGCTAATATGTTTACCCTTCCATAGCCATACATATACACAAGGACCTCTCCTCTCTAAACTCCTTACACGATGTTAACCTTAATCGGACTCCTGGTCCTAGCTCTTCCCTTCCCACTTGGAGTCAAACCTGAATGCTCCCCTGGTCCTGGCAGGTAAGCTGGTACACCTGTGAGACTCACTGTAGTAAACTCAACCACATTTAGCAACCCATGACAAACAGTAACTAGCTCCCACCCCCTCCCGACACACTGCCCACTGACAACCACAATATGTAGCACTACACCTGAATGGCTCATTAGCCACCACCATTGCTACATTATTTTTAAGCTCTGTCACACTAATATGCCAAAGACATAGGCCAACCTAGCAGTCCCAACTAGTAAACTCAGCTGTAAGTGGCTGATAATAATGCTCCTTCTCATCTTAGGAAATGTCCACACTAACCCTGGTCCCATTGTTGGGGAGGGAGCTACCCCTAGCCATGAGGGCAGGCTAAGGATAGCATCGCTCAACATTGGTAGTCTGCTTCCTAAGCTACCACTTTTAGAAGCCTGGGTTTAACATGTTCAACCTGACTTGCTTGCCATCACTGAAACATGGTTGAACAATAGAATTTCAGACCCAAAGATTGCCTTGCATGGCTATAACATTTTTAGGCAGGACAGAATGGGAAGAAGAGGAGGTGGGATGCCTTATATACCTTACCACTAGACTGCAAGTACAGAAAGTGAAAATGAATCCAACTACCAACCAGTGCAGTGCCTTGCCATCCAAATCTGACAGGGCAGGGGGCTGCGAGATATCACAGTGATGACACTCTATATTCCTCCAGGAAAGCACTCATCAGGCATGGAATCCTTTGTTACCCACTATTCCCAGACATGCTTAACTGGTGAACCTATTATACTAGGAGACTTTAATATAAGCTGGTCAAAGAAGTCTAGCACAGTGTACCATGATATCATTTTTGGCCTGTTCAGAACTCAAGTAATTGGGGAGCACACTTGAGTGAACTATAAAACTGGTACCAAAACTCTTAATAGACTTGGTCTTAACCACCCACCCTGAGTGGTTAACTAAAGTCCAGGTACTTCCAGATGCCATTAGCAAGCACACACCTGTCCTGTGTGAGTGGTCTGCACATCCCCTAAAGGCACCCTCTGAATCATAACCTACAGGGTCCTCCATAAGGATTGGTTTGCACCCTTCAAGATGTATCTAACCCAAACTGATTGGAGTTTTCTGAATGATACACAAGATGTAGACTTGGCCCTTGACTACTTCTTCAGCAGATTCACAGAAACATGTGACAAATTTGCCCCACTCAAAAGGCATAAAGTAAAAGGCACATCTGCTAGCTGGATCACACCCCTACATGCCCTAATGTGGGACAGGATAATCTATGGAGCCTAGCCAAAGCCACTGGGTCCCCAAGAGACCTGCAAAGGTACTGCGAAGCCCAAAACAATTGCAGACGACTAATTAGGAAGGCCAAAGCAGACTTCCATAATACCCAGCAAAGGCAGTGCTGGAGTGATAGTAAGAAATTCTGACAGTGCATAAAGGATCTAATGGTCAGAGGCGATCAGTCCCCCCCCAACCATGCTCATCAACAGTACCCAAGTGCTATCAACCCCAGCTGACATAACAAATGCATTCAATTCTGCATTCACTGACCTAGCCTCAGTACTGCCCACAGGTTTGGGAACTTTGGGTAACTGTGCTGAAGGCACAGAGCAACAAAGCAGTAACCTTCCAAAATTTTACTTTGGGCAGGTCTCCCCCAAGGGAACAGTAAAATATTTAAGGAGAGTTATTGGCAAAACAAGAGTGGGTAGTGATAAGTTTGACATGGTATTCCTGGTCCAGGTCCTTGAAGAGGTGGCAAAAATAAATGAAAAAAGCACTCACAACATACAGAAATTTCATAGCGATATTCACCAGTTTATTGTGGCCGACTGCCTGGACAGTAGCCTCTCCCCAGCACTTCGACCGTAGCACAGGGTCTTCCTCAGGAGGTGGCATTGCCTCTGAGAAAGATATTTAACTTCTCTTTGCAGTTCAGCCAATTCCCATGGACCTGGAAGGCTGCCATAGTTACCCCAGTGCATAAGGGTGGGGATAGTACTAATGTGGCCAGTTACAGACCCATCTCCATACTAGCTCCCCTCTCTAAAGCACTTGAAAAAAATAGTGCCCCATCAGCTGGTCTCTTACCTCAAGAAATATAGCCTACTGTGTTGCCAACAACATGGCTTTAGAAAACTGCGTAGTACAGTACTACGACTGCACCCATCAAATTCACATCCCACCTAGATGAAGCCCTTGACAAAGGACATCTGGTAGGTGCCACATATATGGCTTTAACAAGGTGTTCAAACTTGTTGATCACCTTCTGTTGCTACTAAAACTTCAATGCCTTGGTCTCTCCAGAGACAGTGTCATGGTTTTGTTGTTATCTTTCTGGGTGCACACAGAAAGTTAAGATTGATGGCATGCTGTCTGAAGTGAAATGGGTCTCAGTAGGAGTTCCACAGGGATCAATACTAATACTAGGACCTATTCTTTTCAGCCTGTTTATTAATGGCCTTCCAGTTGCTTGTCCTCAAACACAGATGCTGCTCTACAGTATGCTGATGATGTGGTCATCCTCAACAGCTGCCCTCAGCACAAGGTCATTTCCTGGGAGCTTCAAAGCAGCTTCAAGACCCTTGAACACTGATTCAAGCAGAATAAGCTTGTCCTTAATTATATAAAAAAACAAACTAAAATCATGCTGTTTGCCAGTACCCATCTAAGGAGAAATAACCCCCTCCCACCATCCTGAATACACTGGGATTTACGCTAGAACAGGTGCCTACCTTTAGATACTTGGGGATAACATTGGATGAGTCTCTTACCTTCACAGAGCACATGGACAACATTGTTAGCCTGGCCAATAGAAAACTAGGGGTCCTCTTCTGGAAGTGCCTGAACCTAACCCATGAGGCCAGGCATCTAGCTGTAGCAAGCTCTGTCCTCCCACTCACTGATTACAATCTCGCTGTATATGGGGCAGCCTCTGACATTGCCTTGGATAGGGTGAGGGTACTGCTCAATAAGGCCTGCTGATTCATCATGTGCTCTGACAGACTGACACATAGCTGTACCCTATATTCCCTCACTGGCTGGCTTCCCCTGTGGGAACGCTTAAAGTACCAGTGTATCATACAGGTCAAAAAAGCACTTGCTGGACTTATCCCTCCTGCTGTGGTCTCACTGTTCCACCCTGTCCACAACCAGTATACTACCAGGAGCATGGCAAGAAAGACATGCACTGGTAGTCCCCAAAGTAGAACAAACCAGGGTCAACAATCATTTGTTTACTGAGCAGCACACTGGCTAAACAACCCTACTACCTCCATCTCTGAGCTACCAACAATGTCTCTGTTCAACTATGCCCTTAAGAAGGAGCTCACTCGGGACCCCTCATGCAGATGCCTGTTCTAACCATAACTTGAGCCTGGCCATCCAGTCTACCATCCCCCAGCCCAGCAATGCCCTCCTGCAACCTTGTCCCCCACTCCCACCATCCCCCTCTTCCTACTCAACTAATATTGAGAGTGATTACATCTATGGTAATCAACTTATTTATTAAAACATAACTTGCATTGTATATTTGTTTATTGTTGCTTTGACAAATGCTCACCTGAGCTGCATGTATCCAATTTACTGACTGTATTGACAAATGCTCATCTCTGCTGCATGTATCCAAATTTGCTTGTTACAATGCTTGACATGGAACCTTTGCAAATGAGCACTTAGCTCAAAGTTGACCGGTGTAAATAAATAAAATAAAATAAATAAATAAAGTTGATATCTGCAATGATAGGGAACAGGAATCTAAAGGTGGGAACTAATGTGAAAGAGCCCCTTTGCATGCAGTGGTGGCACAACTACCAACATCCCATTGTGTCATATTGCTTACTTAGTGGAGGTCATGATATAATGTTCCTGTGGGCCTTTCTGAACCAATAATTGTCATTTTTTGGATCATTTTTAATTTGTACAATATGTAAGAATATATATCTGTAAATGGGCATAAAATATAGACTAAAAATTATTACACTTAATACACACCTTGTTATTGTGTTCAGATCACTGCTCACTGTGATTGATTATGCTTTTCCTGTATTCTTAGATGCTGTTGCTAATGCTCTACAGTAGCTTGTCTTAAAGAGACATAGAAACATAGAAGGTGATGGCAGAAGGGAACCGCAAGATCCATCTAGTCTGCCCAAGGTTTGTAGGTTGCTACCCCCCTCCCTAGTTGCCTCTCTGTGTAATGATACCTCTGTGCCTATCCCATGCACTTATGAACTCCCCCACTGTTTTGGCCCCCATGATATCCGAGGCAGACTGTTCCTGGTGTCCACCACCCTCTCAGTGAAGAACTTCCTAATACTGGTCCTGAGCTTCCCGCCTTTTGGTCTCAGATCATGTCCCCTTGTTTACTATCTTCCTTGAATGGATGAGGTCCTGTACCTGTACCTCATTTATACCTTTGATGTATCTGAAGGTTTCAGTTATGTCTCTCTTCTCCCTCCTTTGTTCCAGTGAGTACATGTTTCATTCCCTCAACCTATTTTTGTATGTCATCTGGTGCAGTCCCTGTATTATTTTTGTTGCCCTCCTCTGCACTGTCTCTGTCCTGTCGATGTCCTTCCTAAGGTGTGGCCTCCAAAACTGGACACAGTGTTCCAGGTGTGAACATATGAGTGCCCTGTACAGTGGCAACACCACACACTCCTTCAGCTTGTGATTCCCCTCCCAATGCAACCCAGCATGCCACTTGCCTTCAGAGCCACCATCTCAATATGTCTACCCACCTTAAAGTCATCCAGTATAAAGATCCCCAGATCTCATTCTTGACTGGTGGCAGCTAGCTTCTCCTCCCCTCTCCCACCAAGTAGTACTCCATTTTAGGGTTGCCCTTCCCTAGGTGCATAACTCTAGACTTTTTTGGTATTAAATTTCAGCTGCCATACTCTAGACCACTGCTCCAATATTCTTTAGGTTTGAATCTATCTTTCTTACTCCCTCAGGGGAGTCTGCTCTATTGCATATTTTAGTGTCATCCGCAAACAGACACACCTTTCCCTCCAGCCCATTTGCAATGTTGGCTATGAACACATTGAAGTGTAGAGGTCCTAGCACCGAGGCCTGGAGCACTTCACTAGTTACCGCCCCTTCCTCTGATAATGTGCCATTCACATGCATGCTTTGTGTTCTACCACATAGTCGACTTTTAATCCACTCTGCAACCTCCTATCCCACCCCCATGCAGTCTAACTTCTTTATCAGCCTTCTGTGTGGAACTGAGTCAAAGGCCTTACTAACGTCCAAGTAGGCTACATCCACTACTGACCTCCTATCCACTGCCTTGGTGACCAAGTCAAAGAATTCAACTAGGTTAGTTGGGCAAGACCTCCTCGCTGTGAATCCATGCAGTTTTGGGTCCTGCTGTCTGCTAGACTCTAGGAATGCTATTATCCTCTGTTTGACTAAAGACTCCATCAATTTTCCCATGGCAGAGAGGAGGCTCACTGGGTGATAGTTACCTGCCTCCTCTCTGCTTCCAGATTTATGAAGAGGGATCACCATTGCCCTCTTCCAATCATCTGGAACAATTCTGCTTGCAAGTGATTTGGTGAAGAGTTCCCATCAGGGGTGCTGCCAATTCCCCTTCCAGTTCTCTTAGGATTCTGGGGTGTATGTCATCTGGTGTCATGGCCTTATCTACTTTTAGTTTATTTAGTGCTTCCAAGACTTGGCCTGCTATGAAGAGGCTTGTATCAACCCCTGCCTTCAGGGTGGTATTTCTTGTTACCACCTTCCTCTTTAGGAAACATTGTCAGCCCTCTTTGCACCATATTATTTTGAGTTGAAAACACATGTTTTCTGATTGCTTACCTTCTTCCCTTTAATTCATTGATGTTTCTGGTTGTTTTATCTGCTTCCTTTCTTAGTAGAACTGAAATGCATGCTAATGGTGTTATCATATCAAACCTTGTTTTGTTTTAAATTCTTAATCTACTCATGTTGCATCCTTCCTGAATATTAATAACACCCTCAAATAATGCAGCCACTCATGATGCAATTGTTTCCTCTCCTCCTACTGTATCATGAGTGGCTTGACTATGCTGGGGTGTTCCCAAGTCCAGGAAAGATGCAGTTGATCAAGGATTGTAAATAAACACTTTTTTGTGTGATAAAACCAGCATGGTGAGCAGGCTGTTTTTACTTTTAAGAAGAAAAAGGAATCAGAATTAAACTACTGCCTACATCAGCAGTCTCTGTGGAATGTGAGCAATTATAAAAAAATGTTTTAAAATTAGAGACACTTAGAAACCTAACAGTGTAGCTTATAATTATATTTAGTGTTTTGCTTTTTTATCTCCTTATGGGCAGATTGGATGGACCACTGTTCTTTTTTTTCTGCCATTATTGTCTATGTGTCCATGTTTCTTATCAGACCCACCAGTGCACACTATATTCCCAACTAAGCAAGTTATCCCTTGAGGTGCGTCCTTAATATTTTATAGTCTGCCTACTCAGGAAAACCTCACACAGTACTGCCATCTCTCCCCTTTCAAATCTGTTGTGTCCAAAAGTAATCAGAAGACCCAGCATTTTGACAGTCAACAGCTGTTTACTGAAAAACATGTTTATATGAACATAGGTGACAGGGCTTTCTCTGTGGCAGCTCCCTTAATGTGAAATAGTTGTCCTGATCACATCCGTTTCCAGTCATGTCACCTTTCGTTCAAATCTCAACTCTTCCATTGAGCTTTTGTAAATGCCAGTGTTGATCAGGTGTAAATGTTGTCAGTTCCAGTGTTGACTGAATATATAATTTATTGCTGTTTCCTTTACTTCCTGACTGCAGGTTCTCGAGTTACTCTAAGTCGTAATTATTCTCTTTGCATTGCACTTTCACTCTGTTATGACTCAAGCTGAGCCCCCCAAAAAGGTCCCTGGACCAGTACATTTCTCAGTTAACAACTAATAAACAAAATAACAAATAATGCAAACAAGGTCTCTGTATGTAGAGCGTTGCATTATGGGGGGCGTGCTCATGTCACATTCATGCAGGGTTACTGCTATCATTCTTCATTATCTTGTGGCAGCCAGTGATAGCACTTGAAATGTTTGTCTGCATGCTGACTGCTCAGCAACATCTTGGGATCTCTGTTTTAAGAAAATGTATCTTTTTCAACTGCACTACAAGGCAACAGCTTCTTTTACCCTTGCCTCTGTACTTAACCTTATTTACAGTAAGCTGTTGTTCTTTAAGCAGATCAGAGATGGTACAGCAGGAGTGGAGAGGTACAATACAATATAGAAGGTCAGGGTCAATCCCATTGGGGCCATCACACTTTAATAACTAGGAATCCAAAGCACCAGCTCTCCAGACAAAAAAAGATGTTGACAAGGCAAAATTCACTGCTTGTGCAAAATTTAATTTAGGCTGTCAACATACAATAAACCCAGCGCTTCGGCAGTTAGGCCTTCAATGGGGTTTGTGTCAAGGGAACACCCTGATACCAATATATACACAAAACCTAGTGACATCATCATAAAGTGCCCAATGTGCATCCACAATATCTAAACATATAAATAGATATAAAAAATACAAAAGCTGTACATAAAGTCATACATTCTTAAATATGTGGATATATACCAGCATTTCCAAATCAATTATAAATAAATGGATATATTCCAACATTTTCAAGCATTTACTCATTGTTACTTTCCAATAAATTCAAGATATCACTAGTAATTCATTCAGTCTAAACATATTAAAGGACCAGAGTAAAATATTAGGCCTCTTTTAGCCAGAAAGAGGTGAGGAGAGAGAGCTCAAGCTGGAAGAGGAAGGATAGGGAGTGTGAGGGAAGGGAGAACAGAGAGGACAGGAAGGTGAAAGAGGTTTAGGGGAACATTTTTGAAGGAAGGGGAAATAAAGAGAGGGATGGGGAAAGAGGAGGGTATAGGATGGGAGGGGTTTAGAGGAGAAAGGGAAAGGAAGGTGGGGAAACAAGGAAAGGAACAAGGGGGAAGGGAAAGGGAGGAGGGAAAAGAGGGGGGAAGGGAAAAAAGAGAAGGAGGGGAAGAAATTGAAGAAAAGGGAGAAAGAAAAAGGGGGAGGGGGAGCCAGGGAGTCAAAAATCAAAATCACATCATACACAGTAAGGAGGCAATACTTAAACAGAGTACAAGATTTGAAACTTCAAAGGAATGGACCAAAATTAAATCCATATATAGGACACTGTAAAGAGTGGAGAGGCTGTTCATATATGATCACCCCACATCTTTTCTTGTTCATTTGAAAGGGATCTGCAAGGATACAAAAAGCTTCTTGCAAACAGACAGACCTATAAGGGAGAAAAATAGGAACATATTTTTTCTTTTCTACATTTATCTCTTGGATTAACGATATTAAGCAGATTAAACACATTTAAATCATTATTCATTGAAATCTTAATAGCACATCGTAATGAAGCCTTTACTTTCTGAGAAATGGCTTAAGGTTCCGTTGGCCATTTAGATTGTCAGGTTTTCCACTCTTGAGTCTATAAATCCATTCACTTTCTTCCTTTAACAATTCATTCACCCTGTCGCCACCATAATGCATTGGGGCCTTGCAATCAATGCCCATAAATGTGCGACCTGCAGGATTACCACCGTGGTCTTGCACAAAATGCAACCCCACTGGTGTGTCTATTTTTTATTTAAAATGTTCCTTACATGTTCCTGCATTCTCAGTTTAAGGGCTGTGGTAGTTCTTCCTATGTAGTGGATATTGCAAGGGCACCAGACAACATATACAACAAAGGTGGTATCACAATTTATAAACTCTCTGAGATCAAAGGATTTATGGCTACCTTGGTGTATAAATTCCCTTCCAGTGTTGCAGTATTTACAAGAAATGCATTTCTGGCACTTAAACATACCCTTCGGTTTCGTATCCAACCATATACCTTTATTGACTGCTGGCACAATTTTACTGTGTGTTAATTTGTCTTTAAGGCTCGAGCCCCTGGAAAAAGTAATCTTTGGGCTGCAGCCCACAACATCCCTCAGATTACTATCTGTATGTAGTAAATGCCAATTTTGGTGCACCACATTGCCTAACTGGGCTGCCCAATTGTTATATTCTGTCACAAAAGTTATGGGGCCCGTCTCTAATGTATTTTTCTCTCTGTTTGAATTCAATAATTCATCCCTTCTTCTCTCTAAGACCCTTTTCCTACTTTTAGTTACTCTATCTAAAACATCATGTTTAGACAGGATACAGAAACACGGAGAAACAAGTTGCTGAATTATGCTCGCAGTCTCACGCCAATAATAAATTTTAATACCATTTGCTACATTAGTGAGGTAGAGTTGGCAGCAGAGAAAAAAAACAAAACAAAGCAAGTGTTTGACATTTAATTCTAAGTCTCTTTTATGCATTACATGTAAATTTTATTGCAAGAACTGGGGAAGAAAGTATCTGACCTGACTTACAGAACTACTACCTGAACTGCCCTCTTACTGCTAGACAATCAATCACTGTGAAAGAAGAAGTAGCAAATAGAATCGGACCAGAAATAAATTTTACAGAGTGCCTTTCATTTACAAAGTATCTCAAAGTGCTATAATAGGAAATGAATTATATACTAGTAGCACAGTGGCTGCATATACATGAATGAAGCAGGCTTTATGAGCTCTACAACATCCTACACATATAGAAATGGACCAAAGATATGGAACCTAGACAGAATGTTGGACAGCAGCAGCAGTCAAATGAAATCAAGAATCACCTGGACTTAGTTCTAATGGTTAGAAACAATGGGCATGATTCTCAAAGCTCCTGGGGTGGCACAAGGGGCCTGCGTCCAAATGATTGGTGCAAAGTGCCTTGTGCCAAGTGATGCCCTGGAGCAATTCACAAAGACAGGCTGCATCTACACATGCAGCCTGTACCTAACAGTGCTTGCACCACCCTTGCACCACACATTGTGCTGTGGCATAGTGCCAGGGCTTGCGGCATATGCAGGCTACAATCCCTGCATCGTGATTGATAAAACTCCCTGGTGGTGACATTTCTAAGTACCCTTAGAGCAGCACTGGCTGGTCTAAGGGTGCCAAAATCTCACCACTGAGACTGACCTGGTAGTGGCAATGTGCCACGGTCCCCCCTCCCTGATGACCCTGATTATTGTTTCATTAAAAGATAATTAGCCCCTTTTCCCTAGTAGTCTAGTGGCCCCTCCACTCTGATCCCTGATCGGTGTTACATTAAATACTAAAATACATTTTTTCCCCTGGTAGCCTAGTGCCCCCTGATCCCAATAACCCCCAAATTACTGTATTAACACCTGGTGGTCAAGTGGGCCCCCCACCAGGCAGTCCCCTACCACCTCGCTCCCCCAACCCATAAGGGAGCTGGCAACAGGCACAGCCCACCTCTCACCACCATGGCCAGCCAACAACTGAGCTCTGAAAGAGCGTGTACGGTATATTGTACGCACTCAGTGAACTGTCAATCACTGAGCATGTACTATATACAGTACATGCTCATTCAGAGCTCAGTTGATGGCTGGCCATTATGGTGAGAGGTAGGCTGTGCCAGTCTCCGGGTCCCTTATGGGTTGGGGGAGTGGGGTGGTAGGGCACTGCCAGGTGGCGGCCCACTTGACCACCAGATGTTAATTGATACAGTAATTTTGGGGTCATCGGGATTGGGGTGGGGAGACACTACCAGGGAAAAGGGACAATTTAATATTTAATGTAATACTGATTGGGGATTGGGGTGGGGGGTCACTGGACTACTAGGGAAGAGGGGCTAATATTTTTATATTAAGCAATGATCAGGGATCAGGGATGGGGCACACTAGACTACCAGTGAAGAGGGGCTAATATTTTTTTATTAAACAATGATCGGGGATTGGGGGGGGGCACCAGACCACCAGGGTTATTTTATATATTGTTACCAGTGATCGGGGGGGGGGTGCTAGACAGGTGTGCTTATGCACATTTTTGCAGGCTTGTGGCAACCTGTCCTGGTGCGCTATCTGTTTGGTGCACTGCTAGGGCTGCCACATGCCGTGGGACCTTGCCTCCAGTACCCTGGCCAATAAGGAATCGGGCCCAAGGTCCACGGCACATGGGTGATTGGTAAAAGCTGCCTTTGATGCAGCTTGCACAGAGTTTTGAGAATCAGGCCTAACAGATTCTAGGCAGATTCATTTAAGCAAGCAGTAAGACATTACAGGGTGGGCTTTATGCTGAGAGGACTGCCTTCCCAAAGGTGTAGTGAGGCTTTATGTTGCAGGCAGAGGGCCTTACAGCCTCTGGAAGGTTGGATATTGTGGCATAAGGTCTAATGTGGACTTTCTTATTGCATTTACAAAATAGGTTTTATGTGGAAATTTGTTTAGAATTAAAAAAATACATTTAATATTTCAAATGAGTAGTTTTCTATAAAAATAGTCCTGCTGGCGGACAGACATCAGGGGGTTCCATTGTGGTTGTAGTAGTCTGCATACAGTGTAAGGTACATGAGGTGGTGCCAGCTGTTTTTTTTCATTCCTTCTCCCCCACTCCACAGTATTTGTTTGACAATTATAAGTTATAACACTATTTGTAATTTTTTCCTTTTTAATTATTTATTTGTGGAGTGATTTGGGAGTCAGTGCAGACTGCTAATAGGGGTGCACTGTGAGTATGAAAATGATCATAGTTTCGTGGAGTGGATGGCTGAGTGAGTGTGTCAGGCATGAGTGAGAGGTGTGTGCATGGTTCAGTTAACTGAGTGGAAAGAAACATTGAAACTGTTTTTTTGCGAATGGCTGGGATAGGGCATTTTTATTGTTGGAGCTACTCAGGTGAGTGTTAAGACAATGAGAGATGCACAGGTTACTCAGGAAGAGAAAAGAAAACGAAATGAACAGAGGCTGCCAAGTGAGTAAAAAAGAAACAAAACATGGTGGATATTTAAAATGTAAGGTTTCAATGCTGCATGTGGATATGATTGGTATGTAAGCCGGCTGCCACCAGTACATTTTTTACTGGGCATTAGGCTGACATGCAGTGCCAGCGTGCTTTAGCCAATCACAAACCAGGATTTTCTTAACCCATTTTATAATTCTGTTTATGGTCATATCAGTATTATATTTTTTTTTCTCTAAACTACCCATATAGCTATTAGAATCTAACCCTACAGCAGAAACGCCAATATTGCAGCACTACTCTGCTGACATGGTACAAAAGTTAACCATATTTTTTTTCATTAATTCTGTTACACTCAGAAAAAGTATTTTTATATAGAAAAATACTTTTTCAATAAGAAGGTTGGTTAACAGTCATAATCTGGAAAATGAGGACCTCATTGGTTAGTCTAGCATTGCAAACTATAATAACTGACTAGTTGTGGACATAAATGGTGACAGTTTCCAACAAAGTAATCTCAGATCCATCTGTCTGTATTTTCAAAGTTGGATGTCCGACCAAACTGGCAAACCACCCGGAGCTCAATTTTAAGGACCAGAAATCTACACATGGGTGGCAAAAACCATGCCTAACGGGGGCATCCCCTGTTCACCTGCAGGATTTGTCGCATACGTGATCCTTTCATATGCACAGCCATTTTGTGTCCAGCTCTGTGATTTACAGCAGCTTCCGGCTGTTTTTTATGCTCAGCTGCACCAAAGTGCTATGCCTGGTATTAACGGGCAAAACATTCTTCCCCGGCTGAGCCTGTCAGTGTGGAGATATTTTTTCTGCACCAGTGGGTTGTGGCAGAGGACTTAGTCTCTGCACCATTGCTGGCCCTTTGAAAATCAGAACAAAACTAGGTAAGCTGGGCGCTCACAGAGCAAATATAATCAATGAATGAGAGTGCTGACCCAGGAATCAAGTGAAAACTTCTTTTAATGTGCATTCAAAACTACATGACCTATGAGGGAGGTGAACAGGTCTGTGACCACAAGATGTCCCAGTGCTATGACCGTAGTCTTCATCATGGGGCGGTGTCTTAGTGATGATTAACCCCTCTTAAATACCACCAGTCTAATTAATACAGCCATTCCTGATTAGGTGACTGCTTACATCATATTGCTGAGACTTAGGATTTTTTTTTGGAGGGGGTGGGGGTGACAGTAACACACAGTAGAATGTGAGTCCCAAATCCATTTACAACAATCCATAAACATAAACAGTGACCATCTTTTCTCTCAGTTCTAACTGGGCCCAGGGTAAGCTGATTCTCCCCCGGTCCATGTTTGGAATTATTGCTGTAAGTAGGGAGATTGCAGCCCATCTGCCTCTACCTGTTATGGACTTCCACTTAAAATTTCTCAGAGGACTTATCCACAGTATTTACTGTTTATGATTATGGATTGTTGTAAATGGATTTTGGACATTTTTGCATGACTGTATGGATTTTGCAGTTTCTTCTATGAATTAACATGAATTTCTATACATGCTTATGGATAAAGACCATGGAGAAATTAGATTGGCTGACAGCCCTTCCAGGTATGTCTTTTATTTAAGATATACCATGGCAAAAAACAAGACCTAGCACCAGTGACTCAGTAACGTAGAAACAGGGGCAACACGAGGAAGTATTTTTTCAGAGAGAGGGTGGTGGACACATGGAACGGCCTTCCTGAGGAGGTTGTGGGGTCAAAAACAGTGAGGGAATTCAAGATTGCATGGGACAGACATAAGGCAATTATAGTGGGATATAGGAGAAAGTAGGTTGCTGGTTAACTAGGATCTGCAGCTTACCCAATAGGTAGGGAAATGGGCAGACTAGGTGGGCCAAATGGTCCTTATCTGCCATCAAAGTCTATGTTTCTATGAGATATCCTTCTGCTACCCTGCCAGCCACTTTTCAGTGCAACTGGTAAGATCCCAACACATACCCAACCAGCACGAACAGCAAAGCCTAAAAGAACAGATCAATTATTCACTCTACCTCCGTAACCCTGCTGCAGTCATGTCAGCAGTTTTTTAAATATTTTTCAACACATAAAACCACATGTTCAAACAACACGAAGTCTTGCTGTATTGTGACATATGCAGTTAACCCCAGCACTTGAACTGCTCTGGAGAGGAAAGGGTTAGCTCTATGCAGAGAGCATAGAACGTTGAGCTCGAGCTTGGTTTCAAACTCTGTCTGCAGCACTTCAAAGTGTAACTGTCAGATTCTTTACTCCACCTAACTGAACAGTCGCTCCAGAGTTTGTTCCTTTGCTTCAGTCAGTTTGGTCCAGAATCCGTCGGTTTTATCACCGATTTTGTCATTATTCGGTTTCAGATCCCTGTCTGTGGTACAGTAAGTGTTGTAGGTACTGAATCATAGGGAAACATTATTGTGTTTTGTGTGGAAATTGTAAAATCTCTGGATCTGTCCGGTTAGGAACTGACTGTGTTAGGGTTTTTCTTTATTTTTTCTGTAGTGTGAAGTACCGGTTCCTATCGGTTTAAAAAAAATGTGATTTTACACATTTTTTTCCAAGACCAGTAACATGGTTGGTAACTGATAGGAGAGTCTTACCTGGAAAAAAAAAAAAGCTGTAAAGGGTAAGTTGTTAGCCTGGCCATGTGTAAGAAACCCAAGAAAAGACCAGGTCTATTGATTGGGTTTCAACACTTTGGTGAGTGTGGGGATGCCTTTGCTAAGGCAGACCATTACACCACTTGTGTTTATTGTCTGGGGTTTGACCATCTCTATTCAGACCGCCAAATTTGTAAGAATTTCCCTAAAGCCACCCTAGAAAAGAGGTTGGGTGGGCTTAGGGAAAGGGAGACCGAGAAGTCCGCTAATCCGGATGACCAGCCTGGTTTGGTTCCTACCGAACCTGAGGGGTGCCCGCTGACCTGGGCTATACACCCTCGGGCAAGAGGAGATCCAACCCTGAGGGGTTGGTTCCAACAAAACGAAAAAGAAAATCATCCGGTTCGGATCCAGAACCGCATACTCCAACCGCCGAAGAGATAGCCAGAGCGATTAGCATAGTGGAATCACTTCGTCCGGTTCCGTCCGATCTGGCGCCTCTCGGTTGGCGCTCGGTTCAGTCAGATCCCCTGGTTCCGGAATACATTATGGATGAGTATTATGAACCGGAATGGGAAGGAGATGAAGAAGATGATGATGATATCAATGATAAAGATCTGGATGAGACCATTGAACCGGATGTCTCACCAGACAGGCCTTCCAATGTTTCCCCATCCCAGGCTTTCTGAGTCCCCAGCCCACTACTTGTTTTACAAGAAGGTGGTTGATACACTCCAGCTTCCATTAGTGGAAGCTGTTGAGGAACAAGAAGAGCCTGACTTCGTGGAAATGATGGACATCCCAGAGTCCGAAAGTTTGTCTACTCCCATTCATAAATTCTTAGGGAAACAGACACATAAAATCTTACAAACTCCAAATTCTTTATCTCCAGTAGATAAAAGGATGGACAGGAGGCATATGCTTTTGGGCTCTGGCACAGAGTTTTTGTATAAAACAATGTAGCCATGTTAGGGTAGTGCAGGCTGCAGCCTGTGACAAGGCTATTATATCCTGGATTCACCCCCCCCCAGATAAAAACTCTAAGAAGGTTGATGCTATGGCCAAGAAACAGTACTTGGTATCATGCTTGGGACTCAGGCAGGCTAATATGGCCTACACAGCCAGATACCAGAAGTCTAGATGGGATACTGTTCTGGAGCTGGATAAACAGACCTCCCCCCAGCTAGCCAAGGAGCTGGAGGAGGTGGCTGCTGATGGGATTGAGGCATCCAAATTGCAATTCCATGCTGCTGTGGACTCAAATGATGTGGCATTACGAGTTATGGCTACATCTGTGTCTCTCAGGAGGTTGGCTTGGCTCAGATGTACTAGTCTTTCACAGGACACTCAGGCTAAGGCTATGGATTTCCCTGTGGTGGGTAATTCTCTGTTTGGGGAGGAGTCAGAGAATTACATGAAGAAAATGGATGAGTACTGGACCACTTACAGGAGTGCACAGGCCAAGGAAAGGCAGGCAACTCCTCAGAAGCAGCATGCTAGGGGGCAGGGTAGGCCTTTTCACAGGCTTTTCTACCAAGCACAGACCTCCTCTTCCTTTTCACAGAGGGGGTCTTTAGAGGGAGAGACAGAAGGGGAATGAGCAGGGCTCTCTCCTTCTCCCAGCCTAAGGCTCCTGCCAAGCAGACACCCTGAGGTGTCAGCCCGGGTCGACTCCCCAACTCCAGTAGGAGGCAGGCTGGCTTACTACTTCCAGGCCTGGAAGTCTGTTACCTCAGACAGGTGGGTCCTGGAGGTAGTAAGCCAGGGGCTGGCCCTCAGTTTTGAAAAATTCCCAAAACTGAGGGCCAAATCCTTTCCACCTGCAAATCTTTTCGAGACCACTGCTTTAGAAGCAGAGGTTTCCTCTCTATTAGTCCTCAGGGTTGTGGAGAGAGTTCCTACTCAACACAGGGACAAAGGTCTGTATTCCAGATATTTCCTTACCCCAAAAAAGACAGAGGAGTGATGGCCCATCCCAGACCTCAGATACCTAAACAAACACATCCTCAAACCAAAGTTCAAGATGGTGACTCTGGGAGTAATTCTTCCCTCTCTAAGGCCAGGAGATTAGCTAGCTTCCCTGGACCTCAATGATGCCTACTTTCACATCCCTATCAGGTGCTCCCACAGAAAGTACCTCAGGTTTGAATTGCCCTCAGGCCATTATCAGTTCAGAGCAATGCCCTTCGGCCTAACATCAGCTCCAAGGGTGTTCATAATGTGCCTAGCAGTAGTAGTGGTCTTCCTCAGGGGACAGGGACTCTCCATATTTCCATACCTGGACGACTGTCTCATTGTACGGCAGTCTCCAGAACAGGTTAAGTTACATCTACAAGTTACTCAACAGCTGCTCACTTCTCTAGGTTTTCTTCTCAACCTACCAAAGTCTGTTCTCTAACCAGTACAACTTCTCACCTTCATAGTGGTAGAGTTGGATACCGTGCAGGCAAAGGCTTTTCTTCCCTTGGTAAGGGTGAAGGCCCTTACAGATCTTGCCTCCTCTTTCCACCTTCTGGTGTTCTAACCAGCAAGACATTTTCTTCAGCTCATGAGCCACATGGCAGCTTCCACTGCAGTGGTACAGGGAGCCAGATTCCAAATGAGGGACATTCAGTTCCATGTGAGGTCTTTTGGTCCCAGAAAAAAAGATCCTCTAACCAAATTTTATTTTATTTTTATTTTATTGAATTCTCAGATTACAACCTTTGAGCTACCAGCTCATTTTCAAAGATTCCACGTCAAGAAGAAAATACAAATGTACAAGCATAAAGCACAGTTTTACCAATGAGCGTAAGACAGAAGTCAAAAGCACTAGGACTTAACAGAGGACCTGGGGACAAGATGTGAAACTTGACACACACAGAGAGTCATGGCTGAAGCAGAGGTAAGAATGAGAAAGGGGGAAGGTAATTGAGTGAAAAGGGGAGATGGAGTAGAAATAGGTGTACTGCAAGTGGGAAACTCTGGCTCGCCTTGTCAGGAGGGCATGGGGGGGAGGAAAGGAGAGGATGAAGAAACCGGGAAGGGGCGCTGGACCCAAGGGAAAAAAGGGGGGTAGGGTGGGACTAGGACAGGGGGCAGGGGAGGGGAAAAGGTAAGTTGGGGAAGGTGAGGGGTGGGAGTTGCTAGGGGGAGTGGCGGAATGGGTGAGTAGCACAAGTGCACATTTGGTGGGGTAGTCAAACCATTTGATTCCACTGACTCAGACTCTAGTCCAAGCTCTCCAATGGTGGTTGGATCAGGAAAATCTCAGGCAAGGAGTCCCTTTCATCAGTCAGACTCATTCAGTGGTACTAACCACAGATGCCTCACTCCTGGGCTGGGGAGCCCACTTAGGAGCCCACACAGCACAAGGTGTGTGATCACCTCCGGAGTCTATACTTCATATCAATCTTCTGGAACTCAGGGCAGTATTCCTGGCTCTCCAAGCTTTCTCAGACTCAGTAAGGAATGAAGTAGTTCAGGTCAGGACAGACACCACCACCACCATGTGCACATCAACAAGCAGGGAGGCTCTCAGTCTATGGCCTTGGGCATGGAAGCCATGAAAATAGATAGATAGGGATGTTGACACTAAGGGGAAAGCGTACAGGGTGAACATTCTGAATACAAAGAGAGTGGAGGTGGAAGAGTCAGGAGGGGCTGTTGTGGAGAAGCCTAGCAGAGCAGACATTGAGAAGGGAGGGGCTGTTGTGAGGAAGCCTAAAACAACAGACTGTGGGAAGGGAGCTCCTAAGGAGAACAGAGCAAGAGGGGAAGAAGAGGGGCAGTTTGGAGGTGCAGTCAGGGGAAACTCGGGTTACTTGATGGAGGCTGACATAGAGTGTCACTATAAATTTGAGCTACTAAGCAACCTAGAGGGGGAGGAAGGGGTTTGGTGGAAATGAGGAAACTGATACAGAGGCCGGGAGGAGGGAGTCAGATACCCATAGGGCATCACAGACCAGCAATGGAAAGGATAGAAGTAGTCCCAGAGGGAGAAGGGGAAACATAAATGTTAAGCAGATGGGGGAGATGCAACATATTGCAGACAAGATGGGGGAGAGCATGACTGGAGAGAAACTGGGAGACAAGGAGGTGGGAGAGGAGCCCCGCTTCAGCAGGGGAGTCAGTACCAAGTATGGGGCACTAGCTAAAGGGGACCCACAGAGAGCCTCTGGAGGCAGGGGTACTATTACAAGGGGGGAGGATGGCAGTGTGGGGAAGCGGAAACCATCAGGGCCAGGATAAATGGTTTGGATAAGAGAGGGTTAAAGGGGACACCTATTCAGAGGGGGTCTGAGTTAAGTGGGCAAAATAACGAGGGAGGCAGAAAGGGAGGGTGACAAAGGGTCTCTAATAAGGCAGGAAGACTCCATGGAATTGAGATCATGAATAAAGGGGAGATGGGGCTGAGAGGGCATAGTGGAGGTAACCATAAGGATGATGGAGTGTTAAGGTTCTGTTATTTGGAGACCTCGATGATTAGGGGTATCCAGGAGGGACAGGGGGATGGATGCCATAGCCAGGTGAAGGTAGTGAATATCTCTGGGCTGACAGTGCACAGAGCAAAGTTCATGGTGTATGAACTGGTTAGGGATTGTGGAGGGAAACCGGATTTCCTGGTGCATTTGGGAACTAATGATCTAGAGGGAAATAGCGTTTTGGAAATCCAAGCAAGGTTCCAAGAACTTGCCAGAGTCTGTTGGGATAATGGATGCAACATTTCCTTTTCGGAGATATTGCCAGTACCAAAGGCCTCAGTGGAGAAAAAAAATGAAGATTACAGAGGTTAATGACTGGCTCAGGAAGTGGGGTGAAGAGAGTGGGTTGGGGGTGTTAGGGAACTGGAAAGGAGTTTGGGAGGATAAGGGACTGTATGCCAAGGACAGGCTTCATCTTGCCCCATTAGGGAAGGAAGTCCTTAAACAAGGGATGGCTGACTACATTCAAGAAAGGTGGGGTTTAAACTTGTGAGGGGGAAAGGATAAGGAGGGCTTCCCAGAAGCCCTCTCCTCCAGATGAGGGAGTAGCCTTCAAACCCAAGGGGTTGGGGGAAACAGACTGGAGGTGGAGGTTTCAGGAGGAGCAGAGGAGGATGGAAGTATAAGGAACCTGGGTGGGGTTCGACAAAGGGGGTCAGGGATAAGGGGTGGGGGTTGGTGTTAGTAAATGCCAGGAGCTTGGGAAACAAGTTACCAGAGTTCCAGGCCATGCTGTTCGAGGGGGGATGGATGTGGTGGCAGTCACGGAGACGTGGGCCAACAAAAACCATGACTTGGACCTAAACATGCAGGGGTACACTATGCTTAGGAAGGATAGAAAGGAGGGCAGAGGGGGTGGAGTGGCTATGTTCCTTAGAAATGACATAGAAATTGCTAGGGTAGAAGAGGCAGAGGGAAACGTGGAGGCCTTATGGGTCACCTTACAATCCCCAGCAGGAGATAAGGTCAAGCTGGGTGTAGTATATAGGCCCCCCAGGGTGAGTGATGTTCTAGAGGATGGTTTGCTGGACAACATCATTGCCCAGTGTGGACCAAAAGGGGAAGGAGTGGTGTTGATGGGGGACCTTAATATGCCAGGTACAAACTGTGGAACCATGTCCTCTAAGGTGGCCAAGGATAAGATGCTGCTGGACGGCTTCCAGGATGTGTTCCTAACACAGCATGTGATGGAGCCCACAAGGAAGAAGCATGTCCTGGACGTGGTTCTGGCAGATGGGGATCTGGTAAGGGACCTGATTGTAGAGGACTCCCGACTGGGGCGACCACAATACTGTCTGGTTTCAAATAAGCATGGGGAGATCTAGGACACTGGCAGTGGACTTCAGGGGGCAGACTTTGTGGGCAAGGAAATATTCTCAGGGATCACTTGAAGGGATTACATCAATGACAAGTGTGGAAAGGAGATGGAGGTCATAAACGGGACTTCATGAGGCAGTCAGGATCTGCGCTAAGTTGAAATGAAAGGGAGGAAGGTCACATAAACCATGCTGGTGGTCCAGTGAGGTACAGGTAGCGGTCAGAGAAAAGAAGGCGGCCTACAAAAAATATAAAACAACAAGAGGGGATAGGGATAAGGAAATGTACCATCTTGCATCTAGAAAAGTCATCCAGATGGTGAGGGGAGCAAAGTCCAGTAAAGAGCAACAAGTGGCACAGGGGATACATGGAGGGGAAAGGGGTTCTTCCGGTACATTGGAGAGCGGAGAAAAAGTAAGGGCCATCTCAGCAGATTGAGATCAGAAGGAGGGTGGGTGGAAGAGGCAAGGGACCAGGCAGAGGTATTTAATGAGTACTTTGCCTCTGTGTTCACTAGGGAGGGGGATGGGATATCTGCAAAGCAAGGCATGATGGGGATAGAAGCTGCAGTGAGCGGGATCAGGGGAGCAACAGAAATGGAGCAAGAGGGAGGGAGAGGTACCCCAGGGGTGTCACATCTGGATAAGGATAAAAAGGCCAGTAAGGTGGAGGGGATGGATGATGCTATCTCTGCCAAAAGGGTGTGGTTAGCCCTCAAGGCCCTAAAGAAAGACAAATCTCCTGGGCTGGATGGCATTCATCCAAGAGTACTATGGGAATTGGTGGACATACTGGCTGCACCCCTGGTGGAGCTCTTCAACAGGTCACTTGAGACAGGGAGGGTACCTAGGGATTGGCGAGAGGCACATGTGGTGCCAATCCATAAAGGGGGGTTCGAAGGAAGTACTAGGTAACTATAGACCCATCAATTTGACCTCGGTGGTGGGAAAATTAATGGAGGGTATACTAAAGGAATGATTGGGGGTGTACTTGGAGGAGGTGGGACGTCTGGATAGTCAGCAACATGGGTTTGTGCCAGGTAGATCATGTCAAACCAATCTTGTGGAGTTCTACGAATGGGTAACATCAGAACTGGACAGGGGAAAGCCTGTGGATGTATTATTCTTGGACTTCAGCAAGGCATTTGACTCTGTCCTCCACAATGGTCTGGTGGAGAAACTGATGGGGTTAGGAGTAGGCCTTTGATGGTCAGATGGATTGAAAACTGGCTAGCTGGATGCACCCAGAGAGTAGTGGTCTGTGGGAGCTAACCCTAGAGAGGTTGGTAGTGGGACCGGAGGGCTCGGTCCTGGGTCCAATCCTGTTTAATGCATACATATCGGACATCAGGAGGGTATAGGTGTGAAATGAGTCTCTTCATTGATGACTCCAAGATGGGAGCAGTAGTTGAGGGAGAAGAGGGGATGGTGGCCCTGCAAGGGGACCCGGACACCCTGGAAAGCTGGGCTCACACATGGAAATTAAATTTCAATATCACCAAGTGCAAGGTGTTGCATCTTGGGTGGGGAAACCCTAAACACAGATACATCCTTTGAGGGGAGGCGCTGGAGGCCTCAATAGAGGAAAAAGACCTAGGGGTCATGGTGGATTCATATATGAATAACTCTGAGCAGTGCAGGAGAGCAACCAGCAAGGCAAACAGGATGTTGGGATGCATCGTAAGGGGGGATCACCTCTAGGAGCAAGGAAGTGATTCTGCCGCTGTACAATGGACTGGTTAGACCACACCTTGAGTACTGTGTACAGTACTGGAGACCACACTTGAAGAGGGACATACAGCTCCTGGAGAGAGTACAGAGGAGGGCAACTAAGATGATACGAGGGCTAGGGATTTGGCGATGAGGACACACTTGAGGAGCTCTGCCTGTTTTCATTGGAGGAGAGGAGATACAGGGGGAACATGATTGAGGTCTTCAAGTACCTCAAGGGAATAAACATGGAGGGAATCTTTAGACTAAAGCAGGGAGGTATCACCTGAGGGCATGGTTTGAAGTTGGAAGGTGGAAGGATGAGGGGGAAAGAGGAGGAGGTTTTTCACTGAGAGGGTGGTGGACCCTTGGAATGTACTGCTTGGCGAGCTGATTCAGAGATCCACAGTGGAGGGCTTCAAGAGAGGGTGGGACAGACACAGAACGTGGATGTATCAGATGATGGCCTGGCCCGGGGGGGTGGGAATGGATGATAGGGGTTTCTGGAACACAAGGGGGGGGGTCTCGGCACCCAACTAGGGATCTGAGGTTCGAGTAGACTCGATGGACCGTAAGGCCTAATCTGCTGGCAAATAGTATAGTATGTTAGTAAAATATGGTCTCTGACTTATTCCCTGCAAGCATCCCTAGCAGCAGTCCATCTACCTGGGAAGGACAATGTGCTAGCAGATGCCCTGAGCAAGATCTCTCAGGGCCATCAGGAATGGTCCCTGGACCCCTTCATATTAAAAGTAGTCTTCTCCAGGTGGGGCATTCCAGAGATAGATCTCTTTGCAGCCCCAGACAATCATCAACTTCCTCTCTTCTGTTGCAGACCTCCAGTCATGGGCACAGTTCCCCTGGATGCTCTGGTTCTGGATTGGGGGGGCAAATTCCTTTATGCCTTTCCCCCTTTTCCTCTGTTATTCAAGGTCCTGGTCAAGATCAGGTCACACCTGTGCAAGGTGATCCTGATTGCACCAGACTGGGCCAGACAACCTTGGTATCCCCTGTTGATGTCTCTAGCAGTCCATCTTCCGCTAGCTCTTCCCAAGAGGCACAACCTGTTAACCTCCTCTCAGGGAAGAATCTGGTACCCCAACCTTCAGTCTCACAACCTCAAGGCCTGGCTCTTGAAGAGTTAAAGTATGCAGGTCTGCACCTGTCTCGGGGGTGCTGGATATTCTCAAAGCCTCTCGAAAACCTACCACCAGAAAAACTTATAATTCCAAATGGAAGAGATTCAGCATTTGGTGTTCCAGTAAGGCTGTATTACCTGATACTGCTGATCTGGCTACAGTTCTGGATTATATGGTTCATCTTAATGGCCTAGGCCTCAGGCCAACCACTTTAAAAGTTAATTTAGCAGCTGTATCTGCATTCCTGTCAGCAGGGAAAGCTCTCTCTTTGGCATTTCATCCTGTCTTCTGTAAATTCTTTAAAGGTTTGGTTCATACCAACACTCCCTATAGGGACCCTACCCCTGCTTGGGATCTTAATGTTTGCATTGCTCAGCTCATGTAACCCCCTTTTGAGCCCTTGGCTTCAGCCAAACTCAAGTATTTGACTTGGAAAACTGTGTTTCTGGTAGCTATCACTTCTGCTAAAGTGTATTAGTGAATTACAAGCTCTGTCAGTGGAGCCAGATTCTATCTCATTCCATAGAGATAAAGTGGTCCTTAAAACCAATTGGAGGTTCTTACCCAAAGTGATCTCAGATTTTCATCTGAACCAGTCCATGTCTCTTCCTGTGTTCTTCACTGATCATTCTTCTTCAGGAGAAAGAAGATCGCATAGTTTGGATGTTAAGAGGGCACTTAGCTACTACATTGAGCATACTAAGGCACTTAGGCATGCATGTCCCCAATTGTTTCTCACTTACGGTGAAGTGGGAAAAGTAAGCCAGCTACTGAGAGAACTACTGCCAGGTGGATTGTCTCTTGTATTCAATTCTGCTATGAAAAGCTAGGTAAGATACCTCCCTCAGGCCTGAGGGCTCATTCGACTAGATGTACAGCTGCTGCCAGGGATATACCTTTATTAGAGATATGCAAAGCAGCCACTTGGAAAACTATCCATACTTTCACCAGGCATTACTCTCTGGATATCCAGGCTAGGAGTGATGCTCGGTTTGGAACAGCAGTACTGCAGAGCCTATTCCCAAAATAGGCTCGGTATCCCCCTCCATGGCGGTACTGCGTGGTAGTCTGCATATGTCCGAATACAGCAAGACTTCATGTTGTTTGAAGAAAAAATTACTCACCTTAGTAACTGTGTTTCTTCTAATGGAGTCTTGCTGTATTCTGACCTCCCTCCCTGCCTCCCCTCTCAGAACCTGATTTTGGGAAGTGGGCTGGCAGGTACAGTGTTGCACCTCAGGGGTGTACTTGGCACTCCTCCTTTCTAGAAATGGGGAGTGGGTTATTGTTATGTTGTTTCTGGTAGCTATATGTTGGTTCACTGTCTGGTTATTATTTTAGGTTCTCGACTTGAGTCTTTTGGGGAACCAAAACATTTGTTGCCTCTTGACTATGTTTTTTTACAATTTCCACTTTCAAGAAGTGTAGTTAGTTAGTAATAGCTCGTAAGAATCTGACGGTTACACTTTGAAGTGCTGCAGACAGAGGTTTGAAACCGAGCTCGAGCTCAACGTTCTATGCTCTCTGCATAGAGTTAATCCTTTCCTCTCCAGAGCAGTTCAAGTGCTGGGGCTAACTGCATATGTCAGAATACAGCAAGACTCCATTAGAAGAAACACAATTACTAAGGTGAGTAATTTTTCTTCACCACCACCCTCCACATCCTGCTTCCCGGTCAGCTATCAGACTCTGTAAGTCCCGCTCAACCAAAGACAAGCACATTTCTTGTTTTTTTTAAGCAGCATGACAACCAGATCTTCCCTATGCCATCCTCACCCTAGTCTCCTAGCTAAAACCAGTCCTTTACCAGCAGTTAGCTCATTTAAACAACCAACCTTTACATGTACAGGTTCACACATTCCCACTGCACAGAAATGATAGAAACAGCACTTTTTCCCTTCAAAGCTGCAAAAATAAAAATGCAGCTCCAAAACTGATGTGACAGCGATGGACCACTTTAGAGCATGAGAAAGCTATGTGGCAGCCTGGCACGAGGGTAAAACAGCCACCATTCACTTCACGCTGGCAACAAAAACCAAAAAACAAAGAGAAAAAGTACAACTGCTAGCCGTAAACCTGCAAACACATTGCAACCTGCAATTTTCATGCGTTTTGTTATTTTGTCCAACCCAAAAGTAATCCAAGCTAGGAACTATTTTTTCTTGTGTCGGAATAGCTTCAATAAATTTCTATTTTTTTTTCCTTGAAAATTAATTTTATTTGTGCTCTCTTCATTTTTTTTTTCAAACAGATACCTATCTTATATGTGCAATAACACACTCTGCGGTGTGGTTTATTCTGGATGAACGCATGCCTAGGGGCAGCAAGGCACTAGGCCTGCAGCCTCATGCCTCACTGTGCCCCCTCGGCGTACGTTTATCCAGAATAAACCACTCCCCATCATGTGTTATTGCTTACTTATTTTATGTTTACTTGTAATCTGAATTTGCATTGTACTTTGTGTTACTGTCAACCCCTCACTGAACACGTAGGTCTCAGCAATATGATGCAAGCAGTCACCTAATCAGTCACAGTTACATTCTTTAGACTGGTGGTATTTTATGGGGTTGCAGTTAATCACCACTAGACACTGCCTCCTGATGAAGGCTACGGTCAAACTTCCAGGGCATCTTGTGGTCACTGACCTGTTCATTTGCCTTATATACTGTATAATTTGAATACACATTAGAAGAAGATTTCACCTAATTCCTGTGTCAGTGCTCTCATTCATTGACTACATCGGCTCTGCGAGTACCCAGCTTACCTAGTTTTGTTCCCTTTAGCTTGGGGAGTTAGTAGCTCCTGCCTGGCACTGGATTCCATCTCTGCCTGAGCACACCTGTTTCCTTGATTCCATTGAAAATCAGACCCCTGAACTTTGGAGGTATTTGGTTCCTTCAAACAGCTGTATTGCCATCAAAAAATGATGCAAGATCTGATTGGTATAGTTATTAGACCAGAAAGCATGAATGTTTGTGTTGCAAAAAGATGGTAATCTTTGAAAATTGGGAGGGCAGAAATGACTGGATTAGATCAGATACAAATGTAGGTGCATCTTGCATGTGTTCGGATTGTGATTTTTGGATTCGGATACATCAGATTCCAATCCTAAACTTAAGGATTTTCAGATCTAGTAGACAAAACTCCTAAATACTACCAATAGGATTCTGATCAGATTCAAAATTCTGAAATCTGAAATACGCAGATGAAATTGAAATTTGAAGTACTCAGATTGGAATTAGATTTCGGACTAGGATGATTCAAAAAGCGGACAAATGGATTTGGTTCCAAAATATCTGATCACCCCTACAGCTAACCATTTTGAAAATCCAGGTCAAAGAATGTTGCTTCCTGATAGTACAAGCCTTTCAGAAACGTTCCTTCAAATACAGATGCTTTTTTAGGCACAGACTGTCATGGTCAAGCAGAAAACTGAATTCTTTGTTAATTTTTGCAATTTAACTCTGGCCAGGGTACCATAATCATTACCTACTCTTTCAAAAAATAGCCACAGGATTTCAATTTTCACTTGGACAAACACCAGAAAAAGGCAGGCAGAACCTTCCTTAATTTGTTTAAAATTGGTGACTTGGATATACGCACTGAGCTGAAGATCATTTCAAGGTAAGACCTGGGGAGATGGGGAGCAGGACACAATGCAGAAACATATCATCCAGGAAGGGGAGTGGAAAAGGATTTTGTCTCTTGACTGTTAGTAGTATCACAGTAGTTTTTATCACTATAACCAAAGTGATTTTTGTTCTTTATTTCCAGTGGTGAAATTCCATTTGGAAACTCTGGGCCCGATTCACGAAGGTTGACAAGTCCTGCGTTATCTGCAGTGTTTGGCACAACTTCATCAAAGCCATTTGGCACAATGCAGCCCAATTCACAAAGGGCTGGTACAGTTGTGACAGTTTCACCACTTTATGGCAGTTTTCACCAAATCTTTTGCACAAGTCCCATAATATGGGTCCCCCAATGGAATGGTGCAAAGTTAAACCGGGGGGAGCTGGTCTAACTTGTTGCATTTGGTGCAAGGGAGTTGCAGCAGGGGTTTGCGGCAGGCATTGTTCCTGAAAAGCACTTGCTGCAAGGTTTGATGCAAGTCATCCTTGCATCAAACCCTCTGCCACAAGTCCCTTGCACTGATCAAAAATGCTTTGTGAATCAGAAATTCATGTAAACAGTACACGACAACAGGGTGCGGGTTATAATCTCATAATCACATATTCTGAGAACAAGTGAATGAGGAAGGGAGGACAGAGGCACGATGGATGCAGCTTCTGGACTCCAAGGGTAGAAAGCTGAGGCTGGGGGTGGTGTACAGACCACCAGCCCAATCAGTAGAACTGGACAGGAAGTTAGCAGAGCAAATAAGGAGGGTGTGTAGCAAGGGGAGTGTGGTGATTGTGGGGGATTTCAATCTGCTGGTCGTAGATTGGAGCACCCCTGCCACCTCCAGTGCCAGGGCGCAGGTGCTCCTGGATGCAATCCAGGATGGTCTCCTGACACAGCTGGTCAGTGGGCCAACATGACTTGGTAACATGCTGGACTTGGTGCTGTCAAATGGGGAGGCAGTGAGGGAAATATGGGTGGAAGATCCATTAACTGGTAGTGACCACCAATCAGTGTGGTTCACTGTCAAGTTGGGCAGGAAGTTGAGAGGCACAGTAACAAAGATGGTGGATTTTAGGAGGGCAGACTTAGGGAGGATAAGAGAAATCTGCAAGGGAGACTTCAGGGCATTAGGCCAGAGATGGATGCACAGCAAAAGTGGGAAATTATTAAAACTGGGCTAACAGAGGCTACAAAAGTTTGCACCAGGACTAGGAGAAAGTAGTGCAGAGCCAGAAAACCATGCTGACTGAATAGAGATGTTTTGGAGGTACAAGGGCGAAGAGAGTTGCGTACCAGAAGTTCAGGAGAACAAGGAAGGAAGAGGACAGGGAGGCTTATGTGAGTTGGTCCAAGGAAGTGACCAAGTGAGTGAGAGTAGCCAAGGCCTCCAGGGAGCTAAGGGTAGTTCAGGGCATCAAGGGAAGGGAGAAGGACTTTTTTAGATATGTCAGGGAAAAGAGGAAGTAAAGAGACCATATAGTGAAGATGAAGTGGGAAGAGGAGTGGGTGGAAAAGGAGAGAACAAGCGAAGTACCAAATGAATACTTTTGCTCCATTTTCATGAAGGAGAAATATGGTCCACTACCACCATGGACTGGAGAGTGGGGTGGGAGCAGGAGATGATGGATGGAATTATCAAGGGGAGTACAGTATTAGAGTGTCTGAGGGCAATAAGGGTGGACAAGGCACCAGGTCCTGATAGCATCCACCCCAGGTGCTAAGCGATATGGCAGAGGTGTTTTCTGAGCCACTAGCAGACTTGTTCAGCACCTCTCTGGACATGGGATGGGTGCCTGAGGACTGGAGGGTGGCCTGTGTGGTGCCCATACAAAGAGTGGCCCTGGGATGATCCAGAAATTATCAGCCTGTCAGTCTCACTTCCATAGTGGATAAACTCATGGAGATGATACTGAAGAAGAGGCAGGTGTCATTCCTCAAGGATAATTATCTCCAGGATGGGTAGCAGCATGGGTTCATCTTGGGGAGGTCTTGTCAGACCAATCTAATAGAATATTATGACTGGGTAACAAGAGAGCTGGAAATGGGTCATGCTGTAGATGTCCTGTACTTGGACTTCAGCAAGGCCTTCAATTCAGTGCCTCATGGGAGGCTGGGGGGAAGCTGACTGCTGGGGGGATGAAGCTGACAAACTGGATAAGGAACTGGCTTCAGAGGAGGCTGCAATGGGTGTTACTTTGGTGGGGAGCTCTTGACACCTAGACCAGTGATGAGTGGTGTCTGCAGGGCTCGGTGCTGGGCTTGGTGCTATTTGGGCTCTTTATCTCAGGGGTTAGTCTGTTCATGAGAAGGGGAAGTGGTGGATAAAGAGGATGGATGGGAACAACTACAAGGAGACCTAACGAAACTGGAGGTATGGTCAGAGAAGTGACAGCTGGAATTCAATGCAAAAAAGTGCAAGGTTATGCACTTTGGGGCAAAGAACCCAAGAAGGGACTATTGGTTGGGAGGGGTGAGGCTGGGGATCACTGAAGAAGAGAAGGACCTAGGGGTGTTGGTAACAGGGAGCATGAACAACTCTGCTCAATGCAGGAAAGCAGCAACTAAGGCGAACAGGATGCTGGGTGGTATTGCATGGGTTTTTTCGTTCAGGCATAGGGAGGTGATCCTGCCCCAGTACAGGTCTTTGGTCAGTCTGCACTTTAAGTATTGTGTGCAGTATTGGCAGCCGTATCTGAAGAGGGTTATTAATTTACTGGAAGGTGTGCAATGGAGGGCAACAAAAATGTTACAGGGGATGGAGGGCATGGCCTATGAAGACAGGCTGAATGAGCTGAATATGTACATACTGGAGGAGAGGAGGAATGGGGGAAATTGACTGAAACATTCAAGTATTTGAGGGGAATAAACAAAGCTAGCACTGAAGGGGTGTTTAAACTGAAGAGGGTTAGGGACATGAGGGGGCACAGACTAAGATTGGAGGGAGGAAGATTTAGGAGGGAAATGAGGAGGCACTACTTCATGGAGAGGGTGGTGTCTAAATGGAACACTCTACCAGAGGGGGTGGTATCATGTAAGACAATAGAAGTTTTAAGAGGGAGTGGGACAAAACATGAGGGAGGGTCTGGGTGGAGGGGGATGAGGCCATCATGGGAGTGACAGATGGGGAGGGAGTTGGGGCAGCTGCAATCTAGGGTTCGAGCTGCACACTCAGGCAGACATTGATAGATTGGGTGGTCTGCTTCTCCTGGCAGATTCATATGTTCATATGAATCTCTCTGTTCCTATCCTCCTAGTTTGTAAAGACCCAGGAACGGACCAGAGGCTAAGTGTTATT
This sequence comes from Neoceratodus forsteri, assembly GCA_016271365.2. Classification (NCBI taxonomy): domain Eukaryota; kingdom Metazoa; phylum Chordata; order Ceratodontiformes; family Ceratodontidae; genus Neoceratodus; species Neoceratodus forsteri. Next base: position 967,332,417 of record CM057449.1, read on the forward strand.
TGCAACTTGCCAATGTGGAAAGAAAACTCCGCACTGGCAATCTGCAGAGACAATGCTATTTTCAACAATTTCTCTGTAGCTGTGCCACTTTCTCATGACTGTGCACAGCTATGGCTTGTCATACCAGGTATAACATATGTGAAGAAAAATGGTCCCAAGCTGTCATAAAGAGGAAAACAGATCACAAAAGGCACTCTTTTTGAAAACTGCATGTATGCAGGATGAATTGTGAGAATACAGTGGGGCCCACCATTGCACAACTTTTCCTGTGTATGATTTCCAGGCCTTTGAAAATTAGGCCCAGGTCATAGTGCCTCAGGCCTCCTGGAAAGTATGGTTAAAAGACCGTAGTCCACATTCCAGAGTGTCCTATTGTGCTTTTTAAATAAATACTTATTTTCAGTGTAACCCCTCTGTTACCCGGGGTTACTAGAATCCCAGTAAGACCTAAGTGGTAGGCAGGGAAGGCAGCTTGTTTAACCTCTAATCTGCATTACAGTAACGTAGCCCTTTGGGGGACCATGCAGTGCTTTGTTTATGTTCAGTGAGTTAATAAATAAAGCCACACTGAAAAATCTCAATTCTGGTTCTGGACATTACAGTTATTGCTTCCTGTAGTTGGATTTACTTGGGTGCCCTGTGCAGAGTAGCCAAACCTAGGTCTCTTGTCCTAGGTAACCTCATCCTTCCCTGAACCGCAGATACATGTGAAGATATGTTACAAAATGGAGGCACCACTTTGGATTTTTTGGGAAGGAAGGTGCTTGGGCAAGTAGGCTAGCGTTTTGGCTATCTGGCAGTCGGTAGCCCCAAAAAAGTTGAAGCAATTTCCCTAGTGTGTGCTGTGTGCTGTGAATCTTGTGCTGTTTAAAAAATGCCAACTGTTTACCAAGGAACTATAAAGCCAAAGTGTGTGTCCTTGTCCTGCATCACAAAAAAAAAAAAGTTTACAGCGTTTTTGTCAGTTTTAAAATAAAGTTCTGTGAAGGAAAGTGTGGAAAACTTGGGGTAGCAACAGAGAAATTATGCCCTGGACGTTGGAAATGCTTTCTGTGCAATGCTAGAGACTGCAGCGTTAATGGCAATTTTACCTGGTTGAAATGGGCTCACGCTGTGGAGTCAGTTTAAAAAAAAAGTGCATCTTTTCAGTTAAATTTGCCTGCTCGGCGATGCGCGTGAGGAAGGATCTCGTGAGGAAGAAGAGGCTCATTTGCATGGCGTTGTGTGGTTGGTCAGTTTGCCATTAGTCCCGCCCCTCAGTCAGCTCTTCAGAGTCTGCTTCAGCATTCGAGAGGGAGACAGAGAGTGATGCGTGTACTGGCAGTGGAGGAGCATTCGTGAAGTGTTCAAAGCGCTGTAAACAGTAAAAAAGTGACTTTCCAGTTAAAAATCGGGCTCAACCCACTTATCGATCGTGGGATCAGTGAATTGTGTGGTTAATACTACAATCGCGGAGTCTGCCTGCCCGTTTGCAATCTGAGGCCTTCAAAATCTGGCTGCAGGCCGTTTAACCCCATCGCAGCAATCTGCTACAATAACAGTGAGTAAACGATTCAGTGATTTTCAGAGAATGCCATATAAAATGTGTGTGCAGCTGTATAGTCGCTTTGCAAGTAGCAATTGTGTGATGTCCTGCTGGCAAGTGCAAGTCTGTAAAGCCATTAAATGTGTGCATAGCAATGAAAAGTAGCCTCAGTTTAAAGTTTGCAGCCAGAGAGAGACTGTGGGTTGTAAAATAAGTGCAACACTAGTAGAAGCAGGCAATCCTGTGCTGAAACCTGAAGTTTTAAAAGGGACTGTAATTAAATGAATGTTGCCAGCATGTGAAAAGTCCAAGAAAATCCTGTAAATGTGTGAACAGCCAGAACAGAGCAAGTTGTGCAGTTTGAAATAAAGTTATTAGTAGCTGATGTAAATCAGGTGCGCAGTAGCTTGACACAGAGTCTGAATGTTGATGCACAGGAGTGCTGCCGCAGCCATTACAGGGTGGGGTGGTAAAGTAAACACAGCAGCAGAGGAGCCATTTTAAAGCTACAGAGTGTGTTCATTAAAGTGGGACTTTCAGTTCACGGTGAACTTTTGTTTGTTTTCTGCAGTTATAGCCTCAGGACCAGCTCGTTACCGGATCATGCCGGGTTGCAGTAACAGCAGCAGTAAATAGATTGAGAGGTATTGAAAATTGGTGCTATAGAGGGCAACTCCCTCCTGATGCGGCAATTCCTAATTATCCAGTGCGTGTATGCCAGATGTGCTTGAGTGCTGGAAGGGATGTCTTCATGATTCCTCACTGTGCTGGATGTCTACAAAAATATGGCTTGTATAAAGTGCCTCAAATTCGTTTGGCTCCCACATGGACACAACTTCAAGAATCTTCAGTTGGCAGCACACAACATCAGGTGGAGCCTGTGGAGGAAGGTCCCTCGGGGGAGTGTGGCACAAAGTTAGAGAGTGCAGAATTAGAGACTGAATCTGAAATTGAAGCATTGGATGCTGGATCTCAGAAGGCAAGTTCAGATAAAGCATCAATAGTCCCCTGAGTGGGGGAGCCTAGCCTAAGTCTTGAAGGTGAAGATGAGATGCGGGAGGCCTTTGAATGGGAGGTGTCGACCTCCGCTCCCAATGATGAATGGATAGTCTCAGGGGTGAGAACTACTGCTCACTCCTGGGCTCAGATCCCCAGTGAAGAGGAAGATGAGGGGGAACCTATGTGGCCTTGTGAGAAAGGAACGGGTACACAGCCTCAAGATCTTGCCTCGGAGGAATGTTTTCAAGAAGGTGGTGATGCCACTGCCCTGGCTTCACCAGAAGAAGAAGAAGTCAGGATCCATTTTAATTTCACTGAGGATACGAGCTGGCAGAACCAGGACTGGCTACCCCTAAGCCAGGCCAGCAGTCTCAGATTGACCAAAGCAAGTAAAGAGGAGAGACTGGTTCAGAAAGGCCAATGAAATCTTTGGTATGGACCTTTCCTACCTTTCCTCGGAGAGTCTGGGAGGAGATTGAGAACTGCAGAAAATCCTGGATCTGGGATGAAGCGATGAAACCTGTGCATCCTGGGGCTACCAGCATGTAGCGAATAGACTGTTCCCAAAGTATACAGTGGAAGAGAGGCAGGACACTGTTTATGGACAGAGTGAGAATAGTGGACGGAGAGGGGCGAAGTCTCCCACAATAAGTAATTGTAATGCATCAGGCAGATAATAATTCAAGCCCTGACCCCTCTACTATTGGCCTCAGTGCAAGGACCTCCCAGTAATTAAGCCCGTGCCTACAAAATGGAAAGCCGGAGCAGTGGTAGTCAATACTACCACACTAAGACTGTGAAGTGCCCTTATTGAACTGCCAATATGAATAAACAAGGAATCAGGTGCCCCATATTATTCGGTCCACAGTGTACTGCCCTATTCAGCAACCATCTACTGGTACCACCAGATGACTTCAGATCCAGAGAGGACACCAGCCCAACTGTTTTCCTGTTCATCGCCTGGTAATCAGATGATGCCGGACCAGCTGTTTCTCTTTTTGTTCCTGTTCTAAGGTTCCTTCTCCAGTTATGACATCAGCCCAGCTGTTTCAGATGTGCACTCCTGTGGGTTCCTGGAAGATGTCCACTCAGCTGTATCAGAAGAAATGCTGCCAGGAGAGTCTTGGAAGGGACCAGGTTTGTGATGTCGAATACTTCAAGAGGCTGGTAAGTCATAAAACCCTTTTATTCTATCTTTATGACATTGCAATACACACCCTACACTACAGACTTCAAACAGTGTGTGAACTGTCCTCAAAGACTCTCCCCTTCGGGATTATTGCCTTAAAGAACTATGCTTCATGGGGCTTTGGCCCAGGAGAGACTTTTTAATGGACTGGCCTTCGGGCCTTGTAGTCACTAGTTGGGACATTTAGGGCTTTCCATCCCCCCCAAAGGTGTATTGTTACCAATGTCATTGTACTTTAATGTAAATACTGTTTTCTACCTTTTTCTAAAAAAACAAAAAAAAATCTTTTCTTTTGGGATTGTTCAGTGCTTTTTCTGTGTGGTAAGGGTTTTTGTTGTTGTTGTTGTCATTGTTGTTGTAGATAGACTGAACATGCAGATTAGGATGTTTTTTTTTTTTTTGTCTTTTCTTACAGGTGTTCCTGGAAGACAGAAGAAAGACAAGAAAGAGGAGGGGCTCATCAGGTCCCTTGTCAGTGCTTATGGTGTAGAATTTAAATGTACTGTGTTATTATGCTAATGATTGTAGTTGCAGGCTGTAGCTCTGCACCAAATGGGCGGCAGCCCTACCGACAGTCAGTCGGCGGGCGGCGGGCGGGCAGGCGGTGGGATGCTGTCACCGCCAGCTGCAGGGGGAGCGGGGTGGAGGGGCTTCGTGGGTGGGGGACACCAGACACCAGGGAGATGTGTGGGGGAGTTGTGTTGTGACATTCTGCCCGCGATCGGGCTTTACGGTCCACTGGACCACCAGGGAGGTATTCGGCTGGGGGGAGGTTACATCTCTGCCCGCGATCGGGCACTGGGGGTTCATACAGGTTCCTGCCCGCGACCGGGCACTGGGGGGTTCATGCAGGTTCTGCCCGGTGATCGGGCTCAGGAGATGTGTGGGGGACATGTACGTGTTCTGCCCGTGATCGGCTGTGGAGATGTGTGGGGGTTCATGTACCTGTACTGCCCACGATCGGGCTGGTGGGGGCATAGGACCGAGTTGGGGCCAGCCAGGATGGCAGCTGCCGTTGCGCCCTGCAATGCAGCAGCTCACCTGTGGGTGGCCCTCAACTTAAGCCTTTTTTTGGCTCAGCTTGTGCGGGCGAGGTTGGTTGCGATGGGTGACAACTCACGAGAACCCGACTGAATATCGGGCCGCGAGGTTATGCATGATCCTCCTCCTGTTGAGCATGCATTCATTTGCATTGCTCTCTCTAGCAACCTGTTGCCAGTGGCGTAACTGCCTCCTGCTGAATATCTCAGAATGGCGCATTTTGGACTTGCGCATGCGCAACCCTGTTGCGCATGGCGCAACCCTTTTGAATATCTGGGCCTTAATCTCTTAGGGCTCCAGTCCACCCAGCTGAAAAAATAGGGTAGAAGCAGGACCCACTCCCCTAGAAATGGGATGTTGCATCTGGACAGTGCTATCCTGGGTATATCGTTATAATGAAAAAATGCAGGACCCAACTGGAATGGAAATGTTGTATCTCAGCCAGGCCACTCTTGGTAAATATATCGTAAAAAGCAAAACCAAAACATGACTGACAACCTCTGTTTTTTTTCCAGTAGTCCACTCTCAGATCACAGATTTAAACCCTGCTATGGCTGAATACTGTATAACCCTGAGGAAGTTACTGAAAACAAAATGTTACACCTAAGCTGGACTATCCTGGGTAAATACATTGAAACAATGAGTAAAACCATGACCCCACTGGAATTTAAATGTTAGATCTTACTGGGGCTTTCCTTAGCAAATATATTGTAAAAAAGAAGAAAAAAAACACAATATTTATTTTATTTATTTAGTTTTTGTTGACCGGGTAAGTGCACTAGACAAATTCTGCCTATTTTCAGGCACGACCCAGGGAAGGGGGATACAGATGAATGCCAACTGACTTTGAACCAGATTAAGCTGTTGGTGGTATTTAGTGAATGAGGGAAATTTGGCCAGGACACCGGGGAAATTCCCCCTGCTCTTGCTGCACACCGCGCAGACGCGTTGCAGGAGAGTCGCATGGAGCTCAGTGTGTCTTCGGATGTGGAAGGGGAAGGTCGTGCTATGGAACAGCTACAAGAGGTGGAAGAATTATGAACTACACCCGCTATGGAGCCTAAATCTGTGAGGGCAGCTTCTTTACCTATGGAACCCTCTACCTCAAGGGAGCATCTTATAGATGCCACAGATCCAGAAGAGGAGACCCTTAGACGGGATTTAGATGCTAAAAAGAAACAATTGTTGGACTTAATTACAGTGGCCGAACAAGAATTTCTAGCTAGTAAGCTATCGCTGGAGGAACGAAAATTAAAACAGTTAGGGCTAAGTCCGTTACCTGGAGGAAGTAAACGACTACCTTTGGATCCTAATATGACTCAATCTTCCATTTGTTCGGAGTTGACTACAGTGGTGGATTGGGAACAGCTTGATGATGTCACTTCGGAGATGACTAACCCGGATACTGAATGGACCCCCGGGCTGGTGCTGCAAAATGCCGGATGGATTCGGAAAGGAGATAGATGGATTCCAGACCCGATTACACCACTACCGGGATCTCTAGCACCAGAGGTAGTTTTAACCCCGACTGTTCTGGATGGGAGCTCTCCACTGCCGGTTGTGCAAATTGCACCAGAGGTTCCAGTGGCGGCTACAGTAAACGGACATGGATCTGAAGGCCCCCAGGGATCTACTGTGTTGCCCGAATCTGTTTTTCCCATCATGCCGGTTGCTGACCAAGGTAAGGATGTTTTGCCTTCTATGGGACATGTAACTACTGGCTTGGAGAGAGCTTCTACAAGCAAGGAACCGCCTAAAATATTTGCAGGTTTATTCCATAAGCCTGCAGAAGCGGCGAAGAGATGTTTTTTGGTCGTCTCAAGTATACAGGGACTGCGCCTATAGTCCTGGATAGGATCTGGGTGGGTAAAACATTGATAAAGGACTCTTTGGGCTTTGCATCTTTTTTTTTTTTTTTTTATTTGGTTGTTTAACCAGGTATAGCACACTAAGCTGAAAGCTTTTTTACAGGAGCGACCTGGGAGCACAAGGAAGTTAAGTGACTTGCTCAGGGTCACACAGTATGCAAGTAGAAGCTGTGGGATTCAAACCCAGGTCAGGTCTGCTGGATGTCACCAAATTTGCAGCTCAGAGCCTTAGACCACTGCTCTATACTGCCTACATGCTCCTGGGGATCGTTTATGTGATCTGAGCTTTTGTTCCATGCAGTTGCTAGATAAATTTTGGAAATTGTATTATACTTTCAAGGATTTTGGTGCTTGGCATGACTTTATAGCTATTCTGGTTACAAAACCAACTATCAAAACTGCTACTGTCTAATTTTGGAATGAGTGGGTCTGTATAAATGATATTATGTTTTGGCTGGAAAAGAAATGTAATGTTATGGAACAGCCTAAACCTATTATAGATGAGAATGTTTTTTGGAATGGGGGTTGGTTATTCAGGGTTCAATTGAATCAAACAGAGATTGGGATTTCGCATTTACCCAGTTCCTTTTTTTTGGGTCGGGATCGGGGGGTCCTGTTTTATGCTGGGCAACCCAAAAGTTGTTATAGATGTGGGGCATTGGATCACCTCAATGTTGATTGTACTTAGATTAGATGTTTCCATTGTAGGATGCTGGGTCATACTGCTCCTCAGTGTACTGCCCACCCCTTTTGTAATTTATGTGGGGAAGAAGAACATTCCTTTCAAGATTGCCCCTGGGCTGCTCACAATTTGGAGGGAGAATCAGATCATGATTATTTCCTCAATAAAGCTAAACAACATTTTGATCCTGCTAGCGAGCAGACTCATGAGGGTCCCTTTCCAGGCCGTGGTAGAGGACATGGCCGTACCTCGAGACCTGGGTTTTCGGGTAGCCATCCCTCCCTTTCTGTTTCACATGTGGCTTTAGATGCCATAGGGATACTTCCCTCTCACCCTTCTGGGAAGCAAGAACAGTTACAATCAAAACCGATGGATTCTGTGACCCCTTTTGTTACTCCACATGGTTCTCCTGTATGTACAGTGTCATTAGATGACTTTAGGGTGAACCAACAAGCAGACAACCCATTTTTTCCTCCTTTAGGACCTTCTGATGATGCAGAGATTACTGCGGTGGCTTCTCCTTTGGTTGATCTGGGGAATGAACCAGGTATCTCTGCAACTGAGGATGGTTTTGTGCTTCCTCCACAGTCCCGATCTCGGTCGCAGACTAAGGAAGTAACTCCTCTTTCTCCCTTACCCCTATCGAACCGGTTCTCAGTTTTTTCTTGAGGTAAGCAGGTGGATTCTGACTTGTCTATGATGGGCATTGACCCGGACCCCTTTCCCCCTCTCGTTTCTAGCTCTGCCACGTCAAAAAAAAGTCAATCCAAAACTCTGCAAAAACGGGTGACCAGATCTAGTGGTAAACTAGCAGCTATTCCTCCCTAATCCATTTGGTTTAAGGGTTGCTTGTCTAAATGTGAATAGTGTGTTATCCAGGAAAAAACATCTCATTACTTTTGGGATTCTTCAACAACTACCTTTTGATGTTTTCTTTTTGCAAGATACTAGAATACATTCTCTAAATGATATCAGTCAGATTACGAAAGAATGGAAAGGAGGTTTACCATTTTGGTCGGCTGGTCTGGATCCTTGTAGTGGGGTGGGTTTTTGTTTTACTTCTGACATTCGTTGCTTTCATTTGGTTGATATTGAACCTGGGCGTGCTTTTTTGTTGGACATTGAAATAAAAAATGCATCTTGTAGATTGATTAATATTTATGGTTATCAGTCAAAAGCCCTTAGGATTTCATTGTTGAAAAAAATACAACCTTATTTATATACTAGTAGACTTATTTTTTTTGCTGGGGATTTTAATATTAATATATTGAAGGAAGGTCCCTTACATAAAGTCTATTGTGACAGAGCATTTTTGCGGGATTTGATACATCAGGCAGCGTTGAAACAAGTGTCTGCTAAGAAGCTTCAGTTGGCAAAACCCACTTACTATAGAGGTAGATTGGCTTCATGTATCAATATGATTTTCATTAAAAAATCTTTAGTACAAGGGAATATGTTTTCTATCCCAATTGAATCTTCTGATCATATGCTGATTGGGGTATATATAGATTCTCCTTCTCAAAGAATGGCAGGACCAGGATACTGGAGGTTGAATTCCTCTCTTCTAAAGGACCCTATAGTTGTGTCGTCTTTGTCCGAGATACTTCAAGATAAACTTTCTACTAAGTTTTTGTATGATAATTTGGGGGTATGGTGGGAAGACTTAAAAGGTTGTTTATGTGATTTTTTTTAAGGAAGTAGGTAGGGGCCAGCAGTATTCGAAATACTCAAAATATTTGCAGTTGAGGGAACAATTGGGTGCATTACTTACTAAACACCATTTGGTACGGGAAGATGTGTCTATAGAAATCCAAGAGGTAACAATCAAGATGGAGTTGTATCAATATAATAGAATGTTGTCTCTACAACAGGAACAAATATTTGGCACCCAAGGGAAATTGGAACAAGGGAATCCCTTTCTTAACTGCCACAAATGGACAGAGAAGAAATTGTTTCATGGCTTACTTACATCACAGGGTAGTTATGTTACAGATAATAAGGGTATTATGTCAACTATAGAAGATTACATACAATTAGTATTTGGGACTTCAGATACAGATGTAGGCTATAGTGACGAAATTTTGAAATCTGCTGCTTTACCCCAGTTGTCTTCTGTATCACAGGCTGAGTTACTTTTACCGTTTTCTCATTTGGAAATGGATGCGGTTATTAAATCCTTAAAAGGGGATAAGGCACCTGGGTCAGATGGATTGACTGGTGAACTATATAGAATAGTTTGGCGCATTATTTCAAAGGATTTTTTAGATGTGTTTAATTACTTTTGGAATTATTTTTTTTTTTACCTTCTTCTAAGTATGAAGGATTGATGATTTTTTTGTACAAATCTGGTGCCCGGGATGAGTTTAGGAATTGGCGACCTATCACTTTATTAAATGTGGACTTTAAAACATTTGCTAAGTTGATAAGTAACAGAATGACGTCGGTGATGGCTCAGATCATTATTCCCACGCAGTTTTGTTCAGTTCCTGGTCGCCGTTTAACTGAGGCTTTATTATTAATACGGGAAATATTGGAAAGCCGGACTTCCTTAACAGAGTCGGGAGGTACAGGGTATATAGTAAGTTTGGATCAGGTGAAGGCCTTTGATGGGGTTTCACATTCCTTTCTTTGGAATTGTTTAGCTGCATATGGGTTTCTGGACTTATTTGTACAAAGGATTAAATTGTGTTATGCTTTGGCTGGTGTTAAACCATATGAGAATGCGTGGATGGGGAAGATGATTTTGATGCAGAAAGGAGTAAGACAAGGTTGTCCTTTAAGTCCCATTCTCTATGTGTTTACTTTGGATCCATTACTACGCATAATCCAATACTCACTGAATATTCATGCTTTAGGTATGGGTGTAAAGTTACAGTATAAAGTGATAGCCTATGCGGATGACATCTGTTTATTAGTTTCGACAATATTTCCGTTAGGTGGCTTGTGCTTTGTTGCAAGAACTGGGTAAAATTACCGGAGCCCGGTTAAATGTAGCTAAATCTCGTTGTTTGGCTGTCATGGGTTTTAATGATTCAGAGGATTTTGTAGGTGATATTCCCATTTCTAAGGTGCCCTGTCGTATTTTAGGTATCTATTTTGGTGGAGAGGATATGGCACGTATGAATTGGGAGCAGATTTTAGACATAGGGCATTCTAAGGTTAAGTTATGGAATCGGTGGAAGTTGTCAAAGAAAATAAGGATTTTTCTATTAAAAACTTTTTTGATACCTGAATTTTTATTTGTTAGTTCAATCTTTTCCTTGCCATCTTGTTTAGTTACTTCATTAATGGGTTGTTTCTTTTCTTGTGTATGGGGTAGCAGGTTAAATCTGGTAAACCGGGATATTTTATATAATTCTATTAAATCTGGGGGTTTGAATATGGTACACCCAGTGGTATTCTTTTTTACGATTTTTCTTTATAATAATATTGTTCCTTTAGTTAAAGGCCATGTACAGTTATGGAGTAAGTGGAGAAATGCAGCATTAGCGGGAGTATTTATAGAATGGGCGAATGATACCTTTTTGCATACAAATAAATTATTCCTCGCCTATCTAACAGATGGGATGGGGTTATAGATGCAATAAAGAAATGGTGAGTAAAGTTGAGTGACGTAATTCATCTTTCTCAGAAAGCCATTTATGAGCAAATTATTTTTCAATATTTTAATGTACCAATATTCACAAACTTTACTCAGTTGGAGCAAAAATGGATTTCCAAACATATCTCAGATTCAAGACTTCTTGCCCATTTGTGGGATACTGTTTGGTTGGGTTTACATGGTCGAATTAATGTAAAGGGAAATCACAAACATAAAGCTTTAATGGAACGGTACTGTCCTCGGGAGTCCTGTTTGATGAAAATTGAAACAATGGACCATTTATATTTCCACTGTCCATATATAACAAATTTTTGGGACATAGTCAAAAATAGATGGAAAGAGATAGAATCTATTCCACCGGCACCTTATCTGTTGTTTTTTGGGATAACTCCATCTTTACCTGTTGGAGTACATTATGGAACATATCAAATTATTTTTGCTCATTTTCTCTACTGGATATGGATAAGTCATTGTAGGTTTGTTTTGCAACAACAGGTTATTTCTCCTTGGGAGCTTTTTCATATTATTAATACAGAATTGCATAAATGGAAATCAGAAGAAAGGGAACAGTTTTATTATTGTCAGTGGACTGCTTTATGGAAAAACCTTGCTTTTGTGGGCCGGTAGATATGACATCAGTTTAGGAATATGTTTTTTTTTCAATTAATATAGGAAGGGCTTTTTTTTCCTTCTTTTTCCCTTGTAGGATGGGTGTTTTGCAATGTGTTGTTTTTTTTTTATATTATGTTGTTATTATTTACTGTCCTACTGAGTTATGTATATTTCCTCTTGTTTTCTCGCCATTTCTGAACCTAAAATTGGTTCGGACAGATGTATTTGCTATATTTTAGTTATGTTTTGTATTATTCTTTAGTGTGAAGTAACATTGTTTTGTATTGTTTGATTTTGTTATCTCAATAAAAAATTCCCCCTACTCTTTTTGATAAGTGCCATGGGATCTTTAACATCCACTTGAACTACCACCAATCCAGGCAGCTGGGACCTCAGTTTAAAGTCTCATCTGAATGATGGCACCTCAGAAGTACAGCACCCCTCTCATGCTGCACTACAGTGTCAGTACTGGGATATTAACCCAAGTGCCAGATGTGGGAACTGAAACCACAGCCCTCTGATCTCCCAGCCTCAGAGGCAAGTGTGCTACCTACTGAGCCACTGACACTGACACCTATTGCTTGGAGTTACCTTCCTTCACTTACTAAGCATAACTATTTATCTTATACAACATCATTTGTAGTGAGAAAGCAATAATGTGAATTTCTCAGAATTTAACCTAGGCCCCTAGAATACCACCTCAGTATTCCACCATTGAGCTACAGGCTTGCATAGTTAGATGTGGGATTTTCAGAAAAAATAACTTTCTCTGGTATTGCATATCCTGAAGCTAGGAACAATCAAGAAGACAATTTGATGTTTGGTGCACTATTAGCCACCACATAGCAACTGAATTACAAAGTGTAGCAAGAAGGAACAAAGAAATAATGTACAACATGCAAGTAAACATTACGGCATTCATCACTAATTGTCTTTGTTGTGTATCAGTTTGTATAAGATTTCAAACCTAGTACAGATCCCCCATACTGTATACACAGCTGGAATGGAATTTAGTAGCTATGTATGTGCAGCTGGTTCTTGCTCAATTTGCATTTAAATTTACATACAAACTTCAGCTGGTACTAATTAAGTTGATTGCAGCATAGAAAAAATAGCTATTCACTGCTACAGTAGATCTTTGAGAAAATATCTTCCATTAGGCCACACCTTTGAAACTGCAAGCTGTTGGCATTAGGACCACTTGGAAACTTTTGCTAGCTGGGGAACCCCTTGCTTCTCAGTTCTCTGCCAGAAATAAGCTTGGAGAGCCTCTTGCCATGAGGAACCAGGAAATCAAACCAGTACCAGCCACACAAGGAGAGGCATGGGACTGGAAATTTAGGGCAGGATTCACAAAGAAAGCCAAAATTCCCCCAGCTGTGGAGAAAAAGGCCTGCAGCACTGTGGAAACGCAGTTGCACAATATTATTAAAGAAAATTGTACTTATTTTATTTATTTATTTATTTATTCATTCTAGGATTACAAATACCTTTGAGTGCCAGGCAGCTCATTTACAAAGGTTCCACGTCAGTAGGGAGGGTTACAAACAGTTGCAGGGAAACAGGCAAGTCATACAGAATATTTCAGAACAGATGTACATGTGTTTACATTATAGTATAGGACAAGTAAGCTTCAGTTATATACACATTAAGCAAAACCTGATCAGAGGCAGAGGGAAGAAAAGTAGAGTGGGGAGGAAGAACCAAGAGGGAGAGGAGCAGCCAGGCAACTTTGTAAAGTTGCAACTAAGATAGGGGGGAGGAAAGAGTCTTAGAAAGGGAAGGGAGAGGGGAGAGGGGCAAAGGCAGGGAGGAGGATGGTAAGATGTGGGTGATAGAGGTGTCAGTGAGGGGAGGTCCAAGAAGGGGGGGATGGACTAGTGGAGGTCCTGAAAGGAACCTGGAAATTAGGTGGAGCAATCACAGGAGTTCAGTTAGGAGGGGAGTTTGGAGCTTATGTTTGAACTCTCCAAGTTTAGGAAGGGTAGCTAGACTATTGGGGAGTCCATTGAACCAGGAAGGCGCTGTGCTACCAAAGGCGCTTTGGCATTGCATGGGCTGGCACTGTGGGACTAGTAGGAGTTCAGTGGATGAGGTGCACGTATGTTGGGTCTTTGGAGATTTGTGAAGCAGACAACACAGACCCTTCGGCATGAACCCAAGTAGAATCATTTTAGTGAGAAGGCAGGTGTGGTATTTAATTCTCCCAGATAGATTGAGCCATCCTGTCTGTTTATAGAGATCGCAGGTGTGGGTGAGGTGGGATGCCCCCATTTGGAGTTTACAAGCCTTGCTTAGCTCAACAGTGAGCCTTTTGAGAGCAGTATCAGTAGCAGCTCCATAAATGAAACGGTCATAGTCAATAATAGAGAACACCAAACTGTGAATCGCCAGATTGAGAGCTTCAGGTGTTAGACACTTTCTGAGTCAATAGAGAAGACCAATCCTATCATTGACGGCTCTAGCTACATTTTTGATGTGGGGTGTATAGGTGAGGTGACTATCTAGGGTGACCCTAAGGTACTTGAAGTGCTGTATTTGTTCAAGGGGGTCATCTTGGCTATTTCTGATAGTGAGAGCATGTCCGTTGTATCTACTGTGGGCAGAGGAGAACAACAGGACTTTCGTCTTCTTGTAGTTTAGCACTAGTTTCTGTTTGGAGAATCAGTGCTCGACGTCCAGGAAACCATTCTGTAGGTTGCTTTCAAGCACGTGCAGGTCAGGGTGGCTTGCAAAAATGACAGTGTCATCCACATAGAGCAGTGTGCACAGGTGGCAGGCAGATGGTAAATTGTTAATGAAGATGCTTAATAGTAGGGGACCCAGAATTGAGCCCTGGAGTACACCAGACAAAACTGGTTTTTAGTTTGAGATAGCAATGGAAATCTTCATGCATTGTGATCTATCTCCAAGATAGCTTGTAAACCAGGACAGTGAATCAGGGGGAGAGGCCAGTTTGAGAGAGTTGATTAAGGAGGAGCTGGAGATTAACCGTGTTGAAGGCCTTGGTTAAGTCTATAAAGACTGCCCCCCAAGACTGCCTTGGTCAATAGATTGGTGGACGAAGCTGGTGAGTTCTAGGAGAGTAGTGGTGGTGCTGTGCCCTTTTCTAAAACCATGTTGTTGTTCACACAGCAGGGAGTATTTACTGCGGTAGTCCACTAGTTGGTTGGCAACAATATGCTCAAGTATTTTTGAAAGGGGAGGGAGGATTGATATAGGCCTATAGTTGCTGTGTAGCACACAGTCCCCAGCTTTATGAACTGGTGTAACAATGGCTGTTTTCCAAACCTCTGGGAACTGAGACAACAACAGAGAGAGGGTTAAGGATCTTAGTGATAGGTGGGAGTACTTCCTCAGCAGTAAGTGTGATTAGTTTGAAGTCTAGGGTATCCCCACTATGCCGTGACTTACCCAGCACTTTGCTCAGTAGTTTCCTAACTTGGGCAACAGAGACATGTTTAAAGTAGAAAAGAGGATAATCATTTGTCTTGTTCTCCTGCTGGTGTGTAGACTTTAAGGTGGTATTATCAAAGAAATCTTGTTGTAGGACATTGCTAAGATCGGTAAAGGAATCATTGAAAGTATTTGCAATTTGGAGTGGATCCAGTATGTGGGAGCCATCAAGGTTTATCATAGTTGGTGCCTTTTTTGGGTCTTTTCCAGTTATATCTTTAATATTTGTCCAGAATTTCCTGCTATCACCCCAACTGTTGGTAAGCTGCTCCCTATGGTGATTGCTTTTCACTTTGCAGATGGCTCGAGTGCAGGAATTTCTTGCAGCTTTATAGGCTTGCCAATCTTGAGGTTTGCCTGATGATTTAGCACAGTACTAGAGGTGGTCCCTCATTTTGATGATAGCAAGAAGATCGGGGTAATCCAGGGATGTACAGTGCCGTGCACCTTCATTTTTTTGAGGGGTGCATGTGCATCACAGGTGGCGTTGAAAGTACTGATAAAGTGCTGAAGGGCTTCATTAGTGTCGACAGAGGAGTCCAGTAGAGACCAGTCCTGACAGTGAAGGTGTTGTTTTAGGTGCTCCAGGTGACCATGTATAAGCACTCTGTTGAATATAGTCAGAGGCGGTGGGGACTGGAATTTGTTGGTCCAGTTACAGGTGACATGGGAGCAGTCACTTAGAGAGTTAGGGTGCACAGCTACATTGGAGATACAGTCAGAGCAGTTTGAGATTACCCAGTCGAGAGTGGTGCTTTTCCCAGTTTTGTAGTTAATTCTTGTGGGAGAGCTGACAAGTTGAGAAAGAAGCAGCACTGATAGTGAATCCTTTATGGGACCTGAGGAAGCTGACAGCCAGTTTATATTGAAGTCACCAAATATATTTGCCTCGGCGATGTGTTTTTGGGCTTTTAGGTAATCCAAGACTTTATAAAAGCCAGTGTTAGGGTCTTTGGGTGGTATATAAACTGACAGTATTGTGGGAGTCTTTTGATGTGCTCCCAGTAGTACTTTGATCCCTAATACCTGAGTGGGGCATCCAAGGTCAGTCACAGGCATGGCTAGACCCTTTAGTGAGTCTTTCAGGTAGATGGCACAGCCACCACCTCGCTTGGTCAGCCTGTCCAATCTGAAAATTCTATAACCAGGTAGGGGACCTGCAGAGTCTGATATTTTGGGGGATAACCATGTTTCCACAACAGAGAGCGTGTCAGGGTTGTTTTGTGAAACCCAAACTTTAAGGGAGTTGATTTTACACAGGAGGCTGTAGATGTTGAGAGTAGCCAGAGTAAGAGTTCCCTGTTTGCAGTGAGAAACATTTGGAATGCATTGTGCTGGTTCTGGGTTAGGGTGGATGTTGCCTGATAGTAAAAGTAGCAGGAGGGAAAGCATATGGAGGTATTCTCTTATCAGTTTAGACACCTGTTTAGCAGCCCTTTTGGAGCTGTGTTGTCTTTTCAGTTTCCCTTTCTTCCCCTGGTGGTGGAAGACAATGGAACCTGAGAAGGTGATGATAAGGATAGGTGGTAGTTAGAGATCCAGCTATCACATTGGGGAAAGTTAAATAAGGGGGACCATGGCCCATTTACGATGGAAGAAAAATCCCCAGATGTCCAGCCAGTAGTGTAATGGAGGTATTGCCCTGGTGCTCGGTTGGGGAGTAGTGTCCAACTAGGGGAAGTGTTACAAGGGTGACTGTGCAAGAAGAGAATGACACAAAGGAAGGGCAGTGTTGCAATGGTAAGTTTGAGCATAGTGACTAGTTAAGAATTAAAAGAGAGAGAAAAAAGCAGGGACCAAGGCTGCGTAGGTGGTATACAGCTGACAGACAGCCTGGATAAACAACAGCAGGCTGCAGATATTCATCGTAGCAAGTTTCAAGCCATTTCCCTTCAGCCCAGTATACCCTGGCCCACTCATGGGTTTAGGTTGCATTCTTGATGTAGTAATATTAAACCATGCACATAATTATGTTCCGGGATATGTAATATAAAAATCTTGTCCAAGGTACCAGGAGTCAAATGATGAAAAATAATCAAATCCACAGGACACGGTGAACTAGTGGGGACCAGTAAACTGTTGTTACTGTAGATCAAAGACATAGAATGTGTTAAATTCCTGAAGGCAATGAACATTGGCCTGGGGCATATGCAGGATGTAAAAATTCTTTGTTAGTGTCTTCCCTTTGTTCTCTAAAATGGTTGTGAATAGACCTCAAAGACAAGCACAGATCTTTTAAGGAACAAGTCAGACAGAAATGTGGATTCAATGCAGCACTCCACAACTCAGAGCTTGTATAACAGATTTACTGACCTTACTTTTGCTTTTAATGGTTCTAAAAAAGTTGTTTTATGATGACAATGCTAATATCTAGTAGTGACGTTTTACAGTTTCTTAGTCCAGGAAACGTTCATAGATGTCATGTCCAAGAATGATCCAGTTCCTCCAAGTAGAAACACATGAAAATCCACAAAAACTAAACTACTGGCAGAGAGACAAACACAGACAGCCAGCTAGCCCCTCAGCTTGCAGTCACAATTTGCGCAGGTTCGGAATTCCCTAACAATTCCCACAGCTGCGGAAATTCAGCACCTGCAGAAATTGAGCAAGTGCCGAAAATCTGCAGCTGTGGAAATGGCTTAGGATGCACAGCAACAGTGAACCTAATTAACTGAAGCAGCAGACTTTAACACTGCTGTCATAGCATGAAGCTGAAAGCACCCACAAAGAGATCAGCAACCACTGTAGCACCACAGGTACCAGCAATACCATGGCACCAAAGTGGCTGTCTGTCACTGCTGGTCATCCCACCCTGGAGTATTCCTGTTACCTGCAGGAGTAACACTGCTGAATGAATGAATGTATTCATTCACAAATCTGGACTGTCGTGTACGGTATGGGCTGCACGCCCATTGGCTCTTGCTCTACACCAATGGCGTGCAGCCCTACCGGGCAGTCAGTCGGCAGGCAGTGGGGCGGTGGGATGCTGCCAACCGCCAGCTGCCGGGAGGAGCGGGCGGGGCTTGTGGGTGGGTGGGTGGGGGGACACTAGCCACCAGGGCTATGTTCGGGGGTTGTTTGAACTTTACATCCCACGATCGGATATGCCACTGGACCACCAGGGATGAATTCGGGGGGGTTTATTAAACAACTACTGCCTGCATCGGAATTTACGGTCCACTGGACTACCAGGGATACGTTCGGGGGAGCTGTCCCCGATCGGGCTGGTGGGGGGATTAAACTATGCCCTTGATCGGGACAGTGGGGGTGGTGGTGGGGATTTACAGTTGTCTGCCAGCGATCGGGCTGTGGGGAGTACAGGGACTGGGTTGGGGGCCAGCCACAGGTGGCAGCTGCTGTGTTGCGCCCTGCAATGCAGCAGTTCACCTGTGGGTGGCCCTCGACTTAACCCTTTTTTTTTTGGCTCAAAGTTGTGTAGGCGCAGGTTGGGGGTTGCGCCTGCACAACTCTGCACAGCCTGGCTGAATATCGGGCTGTGCAGTTTATGCATGGTTCCTCCCCCTCCAGTTCAGCATGTATTCATTTGCATTGCGCTGTTGCTCAGCATGTTTTCTGTGGCGCAACTGCCTCCTGCTGAATATCACAGAATGGAGCAAGTTCGGACTTGCGCAGGCGCAACCCTATTGTGCATGGTGCAACCCTTTTGAATATCTGGGCCTATGCCTTTAAATCTCCACTGAACTTGGTCTGCTGTACATGATATATGGTGATTAGTATTAGTTGTATTGTAATGCATTGTCATATATGGATAAGCCTTAATAATACCACTTTGGCCCATCAGAAAATTTTCTTGAAATACACGACTGCCAATGTCATAATATTATCGTTCAGCACTGATAATACACGGTTTCAGACTTGATAACACATGGTTTTAGACTGATAATGCATGGTTTCAGATTTAATGTATATGGAATATACAAGAACATTTTTGGAAGGGCCAAGGTGGTATTATTAAGACTTATCCATATATTGCAAAAATAATAAACAGATAAGTGTTTTATAAGGCTGTAATCCCATCTTGAGGTTTTGGGGACTTTGGGAACCTCTCGAGCTTCGCTCTTGAGGTTCAAAGTCCCCAAAACCTGTCGATGGGATTATTGCCTTGTAATACATACTTGTCTATTATTCTATTTATAATAACTGGTGATCCCTCATAGTAATTCACTGCTGATTGCTTTCAAAATGCTGTAATAACTCGATACTGGGTTATTACGGCATTTTTGGCCTCGAGCTGTCACTGCTATCAATTCATCCCCATTCTGTCGTTGCTATCAGCCATGAAAAATACACTGGTTCTAAAACTTGCACCAGTTAATTATAAAAAAATAATGCCTGTGCAAAATTTGTGTTATGAGGATTTTTCGCACACTTTTAGTGTTTGATAATCTCAAACCCTTCAAGCTTCACTCTCAGGATTTATGGATTATTACACACCTTGGGTGTGTGAAACATTTCTCATAACAGAATATACTATGAAATCCCGACAGTCACTCGCCCAACGTACAATAGTCCAACTCCATTTGCCTGACAGTAAAAATTTGCCCGAGGATGAGGTGATTTTATGTTTCAGGGGGCTTTGCTCCCTGCACCCTCCATATTTAAATAAAATCACCTCCACCATGGGCAAATTTCTACTGTCGGGCAAGTGAATATTGGACAAACAGAGTCAAGATATTGTACATCGGGTGAGTGACTGTCAGGATTTCACAGGACTCCCCTCATAACACACTCCTGCATAGGCATTATTTTTTATTTAATTCACAACCACTATAAAATCCAGCAGCTGTAGGTAGCTCTTTCTCCATGATGAAGAGGCAGAGTGCCTTGAAGTGTTGGAGGTAGTGGCACAGGGTTTTTTTGTATAATAAATGAGTGCTTAATGGAAGCAGAGTGAGTGCTGTGTATTGTTTGCCTTTGGCCATGTACAGCACCATGAATTTCCCTACCATACGTCCTATAACAAAATTCAATACAGGAAGTCAGCCATTTGGTCAGGTACTGTTTAGTAACAGATGCACCCTCTTTCCCAGGGGCAAATGAGGCAAAAAGCTTAAAAGACTTTCTGCAGTCCTTGGTGCATTCAAGACAGAAATGTAGTGTTCTGTGTACATCAAGTGTATGGATCAATGCCTCACCCTTATTAGCATGCTCAGGATAATACACAGGAAAGTTCATGTCTGATTCAAGGTAAAGTCAGAGACCATCTTTGGTAGAAAGCATGGATTGATCCACAAGGACACCCTGTCCTTGTGGAAAACTTGGTAAGGAGGATCATGCATCTGTGTGAAAAGGTATATCTTGTGGAAGGCTTTCTAGCCACCAGTAAGACATCAGCAACTTAAAGAGAAACCCAAAAGCATGCAATGGCTATGTCACCAGGAGCCATGCATGCAAATGTAGGGACCACGGGTCCAGATGGACCAGGGACCCTCTGTCCTATGACAGTAGACCCTGACAAAGGGGTAGTTCAACAGAAGGCTTCACTGCCAGATGCTGTAGCAGAGGAAACCACATTAGGCAAGGTCAGAAGGGAGCTACCAGTGTTAGAGTGGCCAGCTCTGATCACAGCTTGAGCAGAACCTTTGAAATAAGCAGGATCAGAGGGAATGCAGAAAGGAACCTCCCTTTCTGGGAGAGGGACAAGGTGTCTTTCCAAAAATCTCCAAGCTCTGGAGTGAGAAATCAGAAATGCAGCAGTTTTGCATTGTGTGGAGATGCAAAAAAGTCCAACTCTGAATGACTCCATCTTGTGAAGAGGTCGTTTACCACTGATGTCAGTAGTTGCCATTCATGTACTGGTGACTGGGATCAACTTAGCCTGTCTGCTAAGATATTTTGGACACCTGGGAGAATCATGGCTGACAGTAGAAGGCCTTGAGACATCATCCAGTAGCATTCTCTCATTGCTTCTCTGCACAGAGGATAAGTATGAGTGCCCCCGTGCCTGTTGATGTGGTGCATTGCACTGGCATTGGACTAAATTTTCAGCAAGCCCTTAGACTGACACAAGTTGCATCACTCTAGGGCTGCAGCAAACTCTGGGTGTGTCAGTGACCCTGCACCCAATTTTATAAAAGGGGAGTCCCTGTGCCAAAAACCCAGGAGTTGCCACAAGCTAGCGCATGCCACACCTGCAGGAACTGCTGCAGGGATCCAGTCCCACTCCCACCTCGTGCAACATCAGGGGGGCCGGGATGGTTGGGGTGGAGAAACTGCATGCCAGGAGGGGGGTCAGAGGCAGAAGGGGCACAGGGGGTGCTGTAGAGGGCATCGGGGAGACAGTGAGCATGTGAGGGAGTGATGTGGCACCTAGCAGGGGTGCTGTTTACATAGCTATAAAGCTGATGGGATGAGACCACAGGGGGGTTCCAGGGACAGACAGTGCCATGGCCCCAGGTGGGCACAGACCTGGCAGCAGCAGCATAGATGACTGGGGCTGCTGCTAGGGCTGTGCTCACCTGAGACCATGGCACTGTCTGACCATGAAACCCCCCCGTGGTCTCATCCCATCGGATTTATGGCTGTGTAAATGGCACCCTCACCAGGTGCCACATCACTTCCTCTCATGCCAACTGTCTCCTCAACAGCTTCTATGGTACCCCATGCCCTTTCTGTTGCCAGAAGCCCACTTTCAGATCCTGCCCCCTTCGCTACACTGTGTGGCACTGTTGCAAGTCCCTTGGACTATCTTCTGGCTGGTCTAAGTGAAGCTCCTTGCTGTGTCCACAGCGGGGCTTGCAAAATCCCCAAAAAGGGGATGGTGCAGCCCCACCATGGCTCAAGACCCCTTGTGACCTGGCACAGGAGTGCTTTTGCCGCAAGGGTGGGTTGGACATAAGTCATCCCAATTTTGACACATCCTGCATTCGAAAATAGGGATTGCCACAAAGTTTGACATAAGGTGCGACTTGCAGTATGCCCAGTTGGTACAGGCACCTTGTGTCAGACTTCACTGTTTGAAAACGGAGCCGATTGCCTGACATTATGAACAAGGGACAAGGAATGAGGTGTTCAGTGAAGGCTTAGAGATCAAGCAGAAAAGTCCTCCTCTTCAGAACCTTGATGTAGAGATCTGAGTCTAGGTTGGTACACAACCCATGGGCCTGAAAAGGTCCCAGATGGGTACCCCATCTTGACCTGGAGACATCCATTGTGAGGGCCTGTACTGGAGTCAGAGAGAATAATGGGACACCTAGCAGCAAGTGCTGGGGTTCCATCCACCAATTCGGTGACTTGCGATGAGGAGACATGGTGAGAGCCATTTGTTCCAGCTCATCCATCAACTGATCCCATTGCACCTGAAGTATCCACTGCAGGATTTGCATATGGAAATAGGCCAAGGGTACTGTCAAAAGAACAGCTGCTAGAAGTCCCAGGAGACTGAGCATGGTCCGGGTGGACATATAATGGCTCCTGTGGGCCTGAACAACTAGGGCCTTGGCTCTGTCTGTAGGTAGAAATGTACTGCCCACTGCCATGTTCAGCACTGCTCCAATGAATTGCAGGCAGGGAATGAGTGTGAATTTTGGTACATTGATTATAACACTCAAGTCTATGAACAATTGCTGTGTTCTGGACAAGGTATGCTAAAATACTTCCCTGGACAGGCCCTTCAATAGCCAGTCATCCAGATAGGGTAAGACACAAATCTCTTTGTCCAAAGGGCTGCTGTCACAACTGTGAAGCATTTGGTAAGTACTTGTGGTGCAGAGGATAAGCCAAAGGGTAAGAATCAGAACTGTCCAAGGCACGGAGTCAATCCCCTTTTTGTAGTAAGGGGATGAGAGCTGGATGAGACACTAATCAAAACTTCTTGTAGTCGATAAGTTTGTTCAGGTCTCTGAGATCTAGTACATGGTGTAGATCTCCTGTCCATTTGGGAACCAGAAGTAATAGAACTCCTTGTTCCTTTCCTTGGGAGGGATGGATCTAATTGCATTCTTTCAAATTAGGGATTGTAATTCTCTCAGAAGGGACAAGTGACCCAGAGGAAAATGAGAAGGAATCAGAGGGTGAACTGGAGGACTGACAGCAACTCCAGAGCACCCCTCTTTTCTATTATTTCCAGGACCCACTCATTCATTGTGCTCTTCCTCCATTTTGATAGATGAAGGGAGGTCCTTCCCCCACTTGTGCACTTGTAGGCAACAGTAGAGGAGGAGGAAGTGGGAATTGAGAAGGTATTGTAGGTAGCCTTAACTAATACTTATAGCTGCTTTAGTACAGGCACCAGGGGTGCGGGACCCAGAAGGGCAACCACCATGACCTCAGGACTGCTGATTGTAACCATGGCCACCACAGCCTGTGAGTCTATAAAATGAATCTCTACTGTGTCTTCTGGCAGGTTGTGGGGTCAGGGATATAACAGACCTTAATATCATTTCACATGCTTGAAATTCCCTAAGAGTTATCATTACCATCTAGTTTAAACAGCTTGGAGCCCCTAAAATAGGCATTCAGTACTGATTGTTGTAAATCAGTAGCAAAGCCAGCCATCCTGTGCCAGGAATACTTTCTGAAGCAGATGCCACAACCCTGGCAAATGTATCAGAGGCATCATATGCAGTGGCGGTTTTAGGCACAAGCGAACCAAGCAGCCGCTTGGGGCACCTGCACAGAAGGGGCGCACTGAAGTAGAACATATAAGCAGAAATCATCTTGAAATGCAAAAAAGTGTCAATCTAAAAACCATAATTCTCACCCCAGGTATTCTTCTATATTCCTTACTCTCTGCAGTCAGCCTCCTAAATAGAACTGCCCAGAGACAGAACATTATGCAAATGATAGAACCTATCATTGGTTCATGCCACTGATTCAAACTACTGCCCTTATCAGCTGCAACATTCCACCAACATATCAGATTTCTTTCTCTGCTTGACAAGTCAAGATGCCTCGGAGACTACCCTCTCAGTCGTTCCTTGTGTGGTTCTTCACTAAAAATAAATATTTTAATTATTACTACTGCTGCCTTTATTTCTGTTTAAATTCCTACTGTTAGTTTAGCGCTTATTTTAGTGTTTTTGGTTTAATTTTCTCGGTTCCTCACGGTTCAGTATAACTGTTGTGGAACCAAGCCTTAAATCCTTTCTCAGAGCTTTTATTTCCCTTATCTCCAGTTCAGTTTAGTTATTTTTAGTATTTTATTTTAAATAAATTCTTGCTTTTGTTAGTTGCCAAGCCGGTTCAGTGAACCGCTCAACCCAGTTCAGTTGTTCGTTCTCGGTTCAGTATTGAACCTTCACCAGTTGCTGAACTGACTGCAACCGAAAAAAAAAAGAGTTTACTTTATTTGCGGTTCTGTTTTTCTTTATCAGTTTGATGATGGCAGAAAAACCTAAGAAAAAGGCTGGACCACCAGGGTTTAAAAACTGCCTTAAGTGTGGGGATATTGCCTGGCCCAGTGGCACTGAGGGCTGAGGCACTGGACACCATACCTTGCACCATGCCGGTGACCCGCATTCAGGAATGAGTGTGGGCCACCAGGAGTCGGCAGGGAGGAGATGGATTGAGTGTGTGACGGACTGCTCTTCATCTCCGGGGAGGGGGGGCGATCTGCAGTTGGTGCACATTTGACCCCGGCGGAGGCTGGGGCTTGACGCTATGCTGCCACAAGTAAGGGGGATGGAAGCTCAGGAGACGCTTGGTGGGGACACACGTGGGTGCGTGCATGTGCCCACTGCTGGTGTCACTGCATGGCGAATACCCATAAGGGAGAAAAAA
Organism: Neoceratodus forsteri; assembly: GCA_016271365.2. Classification (NCBI taxonomy): domain Eukaryota; kingdom Metazoa; phylum Chordata; order Ceratodontiformes; family Ceratodontidae; genus Neoceratodus; species Neoceratodus forsteri. The sequence goes on from CM057449.1 coordinate 967,357,131, forward strand.
TGTAGGAAAAAGACCCTGGTGGCTGATCGTGGTGGCTTGATGGCTGTCCCCCAGCCCTTCATCTCTGGAGATAACACCCTGAACTGAATCCTGCTTGGCAGGTGAGTAGGGGGCTCCCCACAGCCCTGCTGGGGAGGGTAAGCCATGGGAGTTGCAGGGGCGAGGGCCTGAAGGAGCAAAGCATGGGGATGGCAGCTGGATGAGGAGATGACCAGGGCCAGGGAAGGGGGAAGATAAAAGAAAAAAAAAAGTGTGGGGACATTTTTGCCAAGGCAGAGAAGCAAGGCTTATGCATGGTCTGCCTTGGAAATGAACAGTTTTCTGCAGATTGATAAATCTACTAATCATTTCCACAAAAGACAATTGACAAGAGGCTGGAAAGGCTCCGAAGAAAACTTGAGAAGGGTGCTATGGGTTCTGACCAACCCACACCCTTTAAACATGCAGGTGAAACCTCACTGTCCAAACTGAGCACCCCTGACAAGGGTGACGCAGCTTCCAGTAAAAGGTTGGGTGAACTGGCTGACTCCCCAGTTCCTACCAAAAAGACAAAGAAAACAAAGCATGTTGAACCCCTGAATGAGAAACCAAGGGGGTTTCATCTGTGCCTCACAGTCTGCCATCCTCAGAAGAGATTGCCCAGGCCATGAAGGCCATACAGGCTTTGCAGGGTCTTATACCTGCTCCAACTCCTCCAACACCGGTTCAACTCCTGGTTGGGTCTTCTTCTGTCCCAACTCCATCCCAGGAGCAGATGCAGTTTGAGGAGTTTGATTTGCCTAAAGTAGAAGAGGGTGAACCTATTGAGGCTGAGATCTCACCTGAACAGGAATTTGGGTCTCCTCCTAGAGCAGAGGATTCTTCCTCTCATTTTCCCTTCATAAGGAAAATAGTGGAAACCCTTGATTTGGCTACCACATAGGTTATAGAGGATGAGGAAGAGGCCAAATACATGAAAATGATGGGGTTAACACCCACAAATACAGGTTACTCACCTGTAACAGGAGTTGTGGGAATGGTATATGTTGTTCATCCACACTGTCTGGCAGGTTCCTTGCCACTTTAAATCTTGCCAGAAGGTTCAAGCTGGCTCCTCCCACCCACCTGGGTGGTAAAACTCTCTGCTCCACCCCATGACACCAGATCTAGCCCACTGGAAGCCAGGTTGTGCGTCGAAGCCAGGGAGGCCGAGGGAGTTAGTGGATGAACAACATATACCATTCCTAGAACTCCTGTTACAGGTGAGTAACCTGTATTTCTAGGGATTTGGATATGTTGTTCATCCACACTGTCTGGCAGACTCCTAGCAGTTCTCTGAGAGGAGGAGGCAAGTCACACACCCCCTACTTGGGAAAAAAAGACTGGAGAACCGAGGCCCCAAAACCAGCATCCCGGCATGACTCAAGGTCAATGTGGTAGTGGGTGATGAAGGTGTGTGCTGACTTCCAGGTAGCAGCCCTGCAGATTTTCTGGCTAGAGACATCCCTGGAAGCAGCCACTGATGCAGCAGTATGGTGGGTAGAATGAGCTCTTATCCCTCTGGGAGGCTCCATGCCAGCCAACCCATAGCAGAAATCTATGCAGGAGGTGACCCACCTGCCTATCGTCTGCTTGGCTGCGGGTCCTGCCAGGTGCGGCTTCAGCGTAGGTGACAAACAGCTGGTGAACCTCTCCCTGAACTTCAGCCATTCACTCCTTGTAGTAAGCGAGCGCTCTTCTAGGGTCCAAAGTATGGAGCCTATATTCGGCCTCCGAGGTGTGATTGGGGTAGAACATCGGCAGAGTCAACACCTGGTTAAAGTGAAACTCAGACACCACCTTTGGAAGGAATTTTGGGTGGGGACGCAGGACAACCTTGTCCCTGTGGAAGACCAGATAAGGAGACTCGGTGGAAAGTGCCTGGAGCTCTCCCATCCTTCTGGCTGACGTGATAGCCACCAAGAAGGCGGTCTTCCACGACAGGTGAGAGATGTCACACCTGTGCATCGGTTTGAATGACTTGCCCATGAGCTTAGCCAATACCAGCAGTAGACCCCACAGAGGTGGAGGTTCTTGCACCAGAGGGGATATGTGAGCAAGGCCTTTGAAAAAGCACCCAACCACCTTCTCCTGCACCACCGACTGCTTCCTGGCCCATGCCTGGTAGGCAGAGATGGCTGCAGCTGCACCTTAAGGGTCGTCGACCGAAGCCCTTGCTGAGAAAGGGACCACAGGTAGTCCAGAATGCTTGCCAAGGAACAGGAGGAAGGGTCCTGGCCCTTGCCCTGACACCAAATGGAGAATCTCTTCCATTTGAAGGCATAGCATTTTCTGGTCGACTCCTTACGGGATGCCTCAACAACGTTGAGGACCTCGTCGGAAAGACCCAAGGCCTGGAACTCTAGCCACTCAGGAACCAGGCCGTCAGGTGCAGGGATTGAAGGTCTGGATGGAATACCTTCCCCGATTGACTGAGATCAGGTCCGGGCGGGCTGGAAGCCGCCTCGGGAGCCTGGAGCTGAGACTGAGGAGATCTGGATACCAGAACTGACGGGGCCAGTCTGGGGCTACCAGAATCACCTGTGCCTTGTCCCTTCTCACCTTGAGAAGCACCTTGTGGATCAAGGGAAATGGGGGAAAGGCGTAGAAGAGGCCTGGGGTCCACAGCCTCGAGAAGGCATCCCCCTGCAGCGAGCCCTGCTGAGGGGGCCGGGCATGAAACAGTCTCAGTTTTGCATTCTCCCTGGAGGCAAACAGGTCCACCTGAGGCATGCCCCAGTAGGAGAACAAATCTTGTACTACCTCCAGCAGGAGAAACCACTCATGGGACGCAGCCCCTATCTGGCTTAGAGCATTGGCCAGAATGTTGGAGGCTCCTGCCACATGGATGGCAAGGAGATCCACCTCCAGACTGCGCACGAGTGACCAGATGCAGAGAGCTTCCCTGCACAGAGGCATGGAGCATGTCCCGCCTTGGTGGTTTAGGTAGTACATGGTCGTGGTATTGTCCATCTGGACCTGGATCACTTGACCCCATAGAAATGGAGTGAAGGTGGTGAGGGCTAGATGAACCGCTCGAAGCTCCAGCAGGTTGATGTGGCATCGGGACTCCCAAGGGGACCAGAGGCCGTGCGCTCTGTGCTCCCCCAGATGGGCACCCCAACCCATCAGAGAGGCATCAGTCGATAGAGAGACCATCAGCTTGGGGTGGACGAACGGGATGCCCTCCTGCAGATGTGCTGGAATGGTCCACCACTGGAGGGCATTCCGTATCCCCTGGGTTACTGTCACTAGCTGATCCAAGGGATCGGAGTGCTGTGACCATTGGCTGACCAGCCCCCATTGAAGGCGATGCATGTACCAACAGGCCCAATGGACCACAATGGTGCAGGCCGCCATGAGGCCCAGGAGGCACAGAAAGTCCCAGGCAGGGTGCAATTGCCCAACCTGAAATTATTGGGCAAAGGAGGAAAGAACCTTGGCCCTGTCCACCGGGAGCTATGCTCTGGCTCATAGAGAGTCGAGCTCTGCCCCGATGAATTGTATCACCTGCTTTGGCATGAGTTCCGACTTGGCCTCATTGATGAGGAGGCCAACCTGAGAACAAACCTGGAGGGCCAGATCTCTGGACTGCTCCACCTCCATTCTGGAGGAGGCTGCAATCAGCCAGTCGTCCAGGTAGGGGTACAGCCGGACCCTTCGGCACCACAGGAATGCTGTCACCACTGCCATGCATTTGGTGAAGACCCTGGGGGCTAGGGAAAGGCCGAAGGGCATGGCCTGGAACTCGTAGAGGGATCCCTCTGCCTTGAAGTGGAGGAATCTCTGGTGGGACGGACGGATTGGGATATGAAAGAACGCATTCTGGAGGTCCAGAGAACAGAACCACATGCCTCATTCCAAGGATGGAATGATCTGAGCCAGAGAGACCATCCTGAAGGTTTGAGACCATAGGAACCTGTTCAGGTTGTGCAGGTCTAGAATGGGGTGCCAGCCCCCCCATCCATTTCGGGACCAGGAAGTACCTGGACACAAACCCCGGGTCTGGTGGAGGATCCGCCACCTTCCTGATCACCTCTTTTTTGAGGAGCAGGGCGATATCGGCTCGGCGAACCGACAGAGGCTGCGGACCCCGTAGCCCCTCGAGGGGCGACGGCTAGGAAGGGCAGGGCCTGCTCGAACTCCAGGGGCAGGCCCTTTCCTACCACCTCCAACACCCAGCGGTCCATGGTGATAACGGACCAGGTGGAAAGGAAGTGGCTGAGCCATCCCCCATGGGGGGATCCCAGGGCAGAGTGACGAGGCTGGGGGCGACACCCCTCAACCCGTCACTGGGCAGGCTTGGAGGAGGGACCGGCCGAGGGACCTCCTGGGCCTTTTCCTCCCTGCTTCCTGTTAGAGGAAGCCGCAGGCTTGGCTTTGGGATGCCAAGCTCGAGCCTGCTGGCCCTGATGCTGGTGTTGTTGGGCTGGATGTGCCGCAGGTGCAGAAGGGCGAAAAGACTTATGTTGTTGACGACGGCCCTTGTTCTTCTGGGTGGAGGTGACTGAGTCCAGGGTAGCATTTGACTTTTCGATCCGCTGGAGATGGCCTTCCACTCCAGGGCCGAACAGGTCAGTCCCCAAGAAGGGGACGTCTGCCAGTTTATGCTGGGTATCCACCGTGAAGGTGGATATCCTCAGCCATGCTCTGTGGCACATGGCCACTGCGACCACAACTGATCTGGCACAGGAGTCTCCAATGTCCAGAGCCAGCTGCTGTTTTGCCACCGCCCTTCCCTGGTCCCGCACTTGCTTGACCGTGGTCTGCAGGTCGGCCGGGAGATGAGGGATCACCTCATCCAGGGAACCCATGAGGGCGTGGGAGAAGTGTGCCATCAGCATGACCGAGCTGGCCTGATGGAGGCCTAGGGAGGATGCAGCGTACACCTTGCGCCTGGCATAGTCCAGCTTTTTGGACTCCTTGTCGGGGGGCTCATCCATATCCCTAGCATTCCCGGAATGCTGGAAAACGCTATCGGTGACTAACCCCTCCGCAGAGGGGTGCTCTGAAAAACTGGACAAAGAGTCGGTAGGGACTACATTCTTCCTGGCCATCCTGGCCAAAGGTGCAGGGCAGGAAGCCGGCCACTGCCAGAGCTCCAAGGCTGGGCTAACAATGGCTTCAGCCACCAGAAAGGCCTCCGTGGGTGAATCCCCTCGGTCCAGTATCTCTTTCAGGGGATACTTGGCCCGCTTGGATACGGGCTCGAGCTGTATCCCAGTGGACTCTAAGATGAGCCAAAACAGACCCATAAACGACGATGGCCTCTCGTCCATCGACTGCCCCCCAGAGGACTCCAGGTCAAGGGGCCAGGAAAACAGGGAGGAGTCATCGTCGGATTCAGAGGAGTCTGCAAAGAGCTGCCTGGAGCCTGAGCCACCCTCCACCTGCTGAGGACAGTCGGGAGTGAGGGTGACCAACAACCTGTGGGGCAGACCCTGACCCAACCGAGAGTCCTTGGTCGGCGCCCCCAATTTCGGTTGTGGAGGCGGAGGTTCCACCACAATCAGTGGGGCAGCTGGTTTCGGTCGAACAACCGGCCCAGGCTTGGGCACCTCGACTACAGTGAGGGGCTGTTTCAGCTGATCGGGTGACAGCCACTTGATGGCCGGGGAAGGCGATGGCATCGGCTTGTTCCCAGGCAAAAGTAACTGCTGCCACATTAAGTCCTCGTAGCATCGACGCAATTTGCGCTGAAGCCTCTCCTCTTCCGAGGAGGAAGACGAGGATGAGCGGTGCCGCCGCTTACCTCGGTGCCGAGACCGAGACCGCTGATGTCGGTGGGATCGGCTGGACCAAGACGAGGTCCGAGACCGAGACCCTCGGTGTTTCCAAGAACGGGTCTGGGAAGGGGCGGGGGACACCCACTCTTCCCTCAGCTCGGGAGCCTTGACCAGAGACTCCAGCACAGGAGGCGCAGGCAAGTCCTCGGTCTCCACCGGGGAACCAGTGAAGAAGGGTTGTCGGCTTCACCAGTCAACAACCCATCCGACGGGTGTCTCGGCCGGCTGACCTGGTGGGGACACCATGAAGCCAGCGGCCTTAGACCTCTCCCGCTCCCACGTATGCCAACGGTGGGACTTACTTTGAGTCTTTCTTTTTGGACCAAGAAGAGTGTCCCGATGGCCCCTCTCTCTTCGTGGAAAGGGATTGGCAAAGCTCCTTAAAAGAAGCTGTGTAGGAGGGTCCCAGAGAGAGCGGGATAAATGTCACGACCGAGGAAGATGAAGATGTGGCCTGGGTCGCCTCCCCCTCGAGGGCGATCATCTGCTCGAGTGGCTCAGCTGAGCCCGCCACCGCGGACACGGCCCAATGGGCCTCCTTGGACTTCACCAGTGGATAGCACTTCTCGGGGTGCCCAAGCTGTAACCAGGCAGCGCGGTCTTCCAGGACATTGGCCGAAAATGAATGGCATAACTCGCAGGCCTGCGGGTCATGATCTAGGCTGAGGCAGTAGACACACGTGGAGTGCGGATCCGTCCTGGACATTTTCTGCCCACATGGGCACCAACAAAATCTGGGAGTCGAATTGTCCATCGCAGCCACGAGATAGTAATTAGACCGAAGTCTTGAAAACTTTAGAATTAGTTTCGGCCGAACCGAAGAATTAGGATCCAGTCTATACGCAGAGCGTTAAGGAGGGAACCTGATCTTCCAAGCAGTAAGGAAGCTCTGGCATCATGGGGCGGAGCCGAGAGTTTTACCACCCGTGTGGGTGGGAGGAGCCAGCTTGAAGACCTTCCGGCAAGATTTAAAGTGGCAAGGAACCTGCCAGACAGTGTGGATGAACAACATATCCATGTCCCTAGAAAGAAGATATTACTCCCTATCAACAAGTTTTCAAAAAAGACTTGTTTAAGGTTTTGCAAACTCCAAATTCTGCCCCCCCCCCAGACAAGAAGGCAGACAAAAATTACCAGCTGGACAGACAGGGGGCGTTGTTCCTCTTCTCTCACCCTGACCATCAAGGGATAATCCAGCAAGCAGCCTGTGAGAAGGCAAGGGTGCCATTGGCATCACACCCACCTGAGAAAGATTCATGCAAAATAGACAGTATGGTCAAGAAGGGCTACCTGGCATCCTCTCTGGGAGTCAGACAGGCTATTTACCAGGCTTATTCTGCACAGTATCAAAAGTCACTGTGGCAGTCAGGCTTGCCCATGGTAGATAAGGCTCCTTCGGGCCTCTCGGATGATTTGGCTGAGATAGCCAGGTTTGGGCTGGAAGCAGCAAAATACCAATTTCAGATGGCAGCAGATGTCAGTAATACAGCTTCCAGATGGATGGCCCTTACCATAGCTCTTAGGAGGTTGGCCTGGTTTAGGACCACTAATCTTACACAGGATACCCAAACCAAGGCTATGGATTTTCCTGTGGAGGATCATTCAATTTTTGGCCAACAGACTGAGGCTTATATGAAGAAGGTGGATGAGTACAAGGCCACCTATAAGAGCAACTTGACAAAGGAGAGACCCTCCTTCTCCTACAGGTCATACAGAAGGGGAGGCAGAGGTGGAGCAGCCTATACCAGACCTTTTTAATCAGGCCCAGGCTGTCTCTCAATATCAGCAATACCCACAGCAGACAGGATAGTTCAGAGGCAGGGGTAGAAGGGGCTCCAGGAGGGGATCCCAGACTACCCAGGCCCAGGCCCAAGCAAAACAGAATCTCTGACTCAGTGATCAAGGGTGCCTCCCCTGACCCTATCCCACTAAGGGGCAGGCTGGCTCACTATTTCCAGGCTTGGGAGTCCATTACCACAGACAAGTGGGTCCTGGAAGTGGTGAGTCAGGGTCTGCCCCTACGTTTCAAGTAATTCCCTCTCTTGAGAACAAGGGTGTTCAAAACCAGCTTCCCTCTTGGAAAAGAAACTATTGGAGAAGGAGGTTCAAAGCCTCCTCCTGTTAAAAACAGTAGAACATGTTCCACTTCAGCAGAAGGGAAGGGGTTTCTACTGAAGATACTTTCTCACCAAAAAGAAAAATGGGGAGTGGCGACCTATTCCAGACCTCAGTCTACTGAACAAGTACTTAGTAAAGCCAAAGTTCAAGATGGTCACATTGGCAGTTATTCTGCCAGTCATTCAGAAGGGAGATTGGCTAGCATCTCTGGATCTGAAAGATGCCTATTTCCACATTCCCATAAGAGAATCTCACAGAAAATATCTCAGATTCAGACTTCCATCAGGACATTACCAGTTTTCAACCCTACTCTTCAGTCTCTCCTCAGCGCCAAGGGTATTTGCAAAGCATCTGAGTGGTGGTGGCACACCTAAGAAGGTTAGGTGCATCAGTCTTCCCCTAGCTCGATAATTGGCTGATGGTGGGAAGCTCACCCAGGCATGTGCAAGATCACCTGCAGGTAACACTAAACCTGTTACACTCACTAGAGGTCCTAGTAAATCAGGAGAAATCTGTTCTCACTCCAATACAGGTTCTGCACTTCATAGGAGCAGAACTGAACACCTTAGAGGGAAGAGCCTTCCTCCCTCAGGACAGAGTGCAAAGCATCTGGCAAACAGCGGCTTCTTTCAGGCTGAATGAGCCAAAGCCAGGAAGACAATTTCTGCAGCTTCTGGGACACATGGCTGCAAAAAACAGGCACAGTTTTGGGTGTCAGGTTCTAAATGAGAGACATACAGTTTCACCTTGGTGCACATTGGTGCCAAAGGAAAGACACTCTTTCAAAGCCAATTCCAGTAACAAGAACATTGCTGTAAGCCCTTCAGTGGTGGAAGGAAGCAGACAACCTCAGGGAGGGGGTATCCTTTCAATGGGAAACCCCATCAGCCATTCTTATAACCAACACCTCCCTGTTAGGGTGGGGTGCCCACTTAGGGGAACACACCACTCATGGAACCTGGTCCAGCGCAGAGTCACTCCAGCAAATAAATCTGTTGGAGCTGAGGACAGTGTGCCTGGCACTGAAGGCATGTGCACCACTACTACAAGGAAAAGTGGTGCAGGTCATGACAGACAACACTACAACAATGTATTACATATACAAGCAAGGGGGGATAAGGTCAGGCCCCTGTACATTGAAGCAGTGAAGAACCGGAGTTTGGCTTACTCACTGAAGGCCTCCCTACTGGCAGAGTCATGTGCCAGGGAAAGACAGTACCCTAACAGATGCCCTGAGCAGAATCAATCAGGCCCACCACAAGTGGTCCATCAACAAGAAGATACTGGAGGCAGTATTCAGGAGGTGGGGCACACCAGAGATAGATCTCTTTGCATCCCTCAAATCATCTGTCCCTTTTCTGCTGTAGGCCACCAGCCAAGGGTACAATCCCACTGGATGCTTTGACAATGGACTGGTCAGGAAGAAGCCTATATGCTTTTCCTTTTCCTCTCATTTTCATAGTTCTGATCAAACTCGGGTCACAACCTGCATCAATGATCTTGATAGCACCAGACTGGGCTAGACAGCCATGGTACCTTCTATGATTCTCCATGTCTGTAGCTAAACCAATACATCTACCCAGGAGGCACAACCTGCTGATCTCCCATCAGGGCAGGTTCCTGTACCCGAACTTCAGATCTCTTCAACTCAAAGCATGGCTCTTGAGGACTTAAGAGTTTGCACACTCTAAGTGTCCTGGATATCCTGCAGGGCTACAGGAAGCCTTCTACTAAGAAGACCTATGCTTCAAAATGGAAGAGGTTCTCTGGTGTGCTTACAAAGGTACCTCCCCGCTCATGTGGGGATACCAGCTGTCCTGGATTATCTTACCTACTTACACTCCCAGGGTCTGCAACATACATCTCTGAAAGTGCATTTAGTCTCAATATCTGCTTACATTTCTTCTGGGAGGAGCACCTCCATGGCATCCAGTCCCATTTTCAAAAGGTTTTTTAAAGGTCTGTGCCATTTGCACCCACCTATTAGGGAGCGAGGACCAGCATGGGACCTGAACATATGCATTACCCAGCTCATGAAGCCCCCATTTGAGCCCATGGCTTCAGCACACCTAAAGTATGTTACCTGGAAAACTCTCTTTCTGGTTGCTATCACCTCAGCTAGAAGAATTAGTGAGCTTCAGGTCTTGTGTGTCTAGAAGAATTATCTTTCCTTCCACAGAGACAAGGTAGTATTACGAACAAATAGAAAATTCCTCCCCATAGTGGTCTCTGACTTTCATTTGAACCAGTCCATTACCATGCCAGTCTTCTTCACTGAACATACTAGTTCAGGTGAGCGCAGACTTCATAGTCTGGATGTCAAGAAGGCATTAAGTTACTACATGACCCACACCAGAGATCATGGCAAGACAAACAGTTGTTCCTGACTTATAGGGATGTGGGTAAAGGTAACCCAGCTTCAAAGAGGACAATTCTCACTGGATAATCCAGTGCATTCAGTTTTGCTATTCGAAAGTTGGCAAGGAGCCCCCAGCAGGGCTGAAAGCTCATTCCACAAGGTGCACAGCTGCAACCATGGCAGCAGCCAGAGATGTTTTATTAGTGAAGATCTGTAAAGCAGCTACCTGGAGGACAGTACATACCTTTACTAACCACTATAGTCTAGACACTTAGTCCAGAAGTGATGCCAGGTTTGGCACAGCAATCCTGCAAAACCTTTCCAAAAAAAATAGGTTCTGTGCCCACCTCCAAAAGTACTGCTTTGAAGTCTGCAGAGAGTTAGGAATATAGAAGAATACCTGGGGTGAGAAGAAGAAATTACTTACCATAGTAATCTTGTTTCTTCCAGGGTATTCTTCTATATTTCTAGCTCTCCCACCCTGCCTCCCCTTCCAGAACCAAAGCCTCTGCACTCCTAACTGAGCTTTTCAATATACGGAGTCCCAAACACTGACATACGTTGTTTAAACCCTAATAGGTGGAGTTTTTCCTTCCCTTCTTTTTCCAGGTGATTCTGGCATTTGAGGGGGGGTTGGGTTTATGTTAATATCTGTAGTTTCTACTAGACAGTATAGTTTTGTTGTAGATAGATATATAGGTGTAATTATAGTTAAAATTGCCTTGCAGTCTCCTTAGATATCTGATACGTTGGTGGAACGTTGCAGCTGATAAGGGCAGAAGTTTGAATAAGTGGCATGAGCCAATGATAGGTTTTATCATTTGCATAACATTCTATCTCCGGGCAGTTCTACTTAGGAGGCTGACTGCAGAGAGTAAGGAATACAGAAGAATACCGTGAAAGAAACAAGATTACTATGGTAAGTAATTTTTTCTTGTTGTCATCACCCTTGCATTCATAGAATTCTTATCACTTTTGTATGTGGATTGGGGAAGAAGGGAGGATGGGGGGGTGATGTGAAGCAGTGTAGGGGGCACCACAAGTATTTCTGCTTGGGGTGCCATTAGTTCTTAAACCGGTTCTGATCATATGATGACAGTAACAGATGCTTTCCAGTATCAATACCAGCTGAAGAGCTTTAAATAGTTCAGCCTTGGCAGGACTGCGAGGCAAAGCCTGAACTGTAGTCATGGCAGATTTCCACAGGCTATTTGGATATTTTATCATATAGAGTGGTAGTTACAAAAAAGTTGACCGTTATCACAGTATTTATCATCAGCCACAGAAAAAAATACTGCGGATTTATCACTACTGCAATAAAGAAAACTGCATTGAATAACATTGATGTCTTTACCAAGGTAGCAGTAAATCCATGGTATTTTTTTCCACAGTTTATAATAAATACTGTGGAAATGGTCAACTTTTTTGTAACTACCACTCTATGCCTGATAATTTTCAGTTCTAAGGCCCAAGGATACAGAAGCATACGTTTGTTTGCCCATAACATCCAGCCTCCTGGATTCCTTCTCAGGAGGCAAAGTACTCATGAGTTTAGGAGCTGTAGAGTGATCGTGAGCAGCCATGAATATTACTTTCTGGCTGAGAAGCATAATAAGGCTTAACCGATGGTGCAGGATACTGTTTATCAGCCTTTATAGGGACTGTAGGCAAGCTGTTAGGCCTATGCCATGCAGCAAATAAAACATCCTAAATGCAGGGTATACAGAAGGGGTATGCCGACACTACCTCGACATTTTGAGAGTGACCGACACTGCAGCGACAACAGCGCCAGGTCACTATAGTGTCAGCGTGGGACCCCACCACTGCTTTCCAGGGGTATTGCACCTCCTCCCAAAAACAACTCCAACTTGGAGTTGGTTATTTCAGTAGCGGGGGGTGCGAGGGCAGAGCCCCCCACATGGGGGTTCGGGGGCAAAACCCTCCGAAGAAAACAATCTGCCCTGTGACTCTCTTCATGCCGACTGCAAATGCAGTCGACATAAGGGAGTCACTGTAACATCAGCCAACAAATAATTTGTTGACCGACTGTCATGGATCCTACAGAAGGCACCACAATAGTGTATGCAGCTACAACCTTTGAAAACTCCATTAAATGTCTTTTACTGGAGTCTTTCTCTTCACCCTCAAAGCTCATTACATCCTGGATTTGTCTGAGCAAAACCTGGGGTTACAGACCACAGACTCCTCGCTGCAAGAGGATAGGAGCTGGAATGGAGCCCTCCTTCGTAGGGTCGTTCCTCTCTATTTTTAGCCTTCAAATCCTTCTCCATATTTAGGAGGTCAGGATTATTATTCCCATCCTCCTTGTCTTGAATGACGATGGGGGTAACTGATGGAGTCTGCAAGGGAGGCAGCAGTGGGATGGAGGAATGGTAGGTGTGCTTTTATGTTCCATCAATAACGGTACCATCCCTGTTGATGGAACTGTAGTCCCCATCGTTGGCAGTGACAGGAACAGGTGAAGCAGCATTTTTTATTTGATGATTAGATAAAATAAGTGCAAATAATATGGAAAGTATAAGAACAATAAATATCAGATTGTTAATGACAAATAATGCACTTACATTAATTGCTTACTTGAGTTGTAGGCAAGAGATTTCATATTAGCGTATTGTCAACTGCCCTTTGTAAAAGTTCCCAAATCTCCCAATATTTTTTAATATGCTTAACTGAAAAATAGTAATTATATTCAAGTCACATACATTCAAGCAATACATTTTTCCATAACTCCCAAGTGGGTGGATTGGGATCTTTCCATTATCTAGCAATACACCTTCTTGTATTTAATAGGGATATATTTAGAACTGTATTAGCTACTGTTAAAGGAAGATTCTGACAGAATGATATTCGTAGAAGGCAAATTTCCAGATCTGGGGACAGATTCACAAAACTTTGCCTGGGCACAAACCCAGTTGGGTTTTGCACAGAGTTGGTATTCACAAAGCCCAATTTACCCATGCAAACTGTGTTTGCACCTGGGCAAAGGTGTGAGGGAGCTGCAATGCAAATGAAGGGGAGGGGACCTGCATATCCCTGCAGTACTTTCCACAAACCCTGTGCTCCATGCAAGCACCATTTGCAAAGGCCCTTGCATGGAGAAATTACTGTGAACAAAAACCTGGAGGTAATCCACACAACTGTAGTGGTTGGTGGAGGTACTACGCCCCCCCGTTCTCCAATCCCTGTTCCAATATGCTGCAAAACTGTTCCATAGTGTAGTGGAACTGCCCCAGTCCCTGAATGCCCACCCTATGTGTAAAATATAGTTTTCATAGTTTAGTGGTCCCTCCCCAGTCCCCAATCGCCCAACCAATATGTACAAAGTATTTTCCATAGTGTAGTGATCCCTCCCTGGTCCCTGATCACCTGCACAATGTACAAAATAGTTTCCATAGTGTAGTGGTCACTCCCCGGTCCCTGATCACCCACCCAGTATGTACAAAATAGTTTCCATAGTGCAGTGGTCCCTCCCTGGTGCCCAATTTCCCACCCGATATGTACAAAATAATTAACATAGTGTAGTAGTCCCTCCCCAGTCCCTGATCACACACCCTATGTGTAAAACCCAATTTCCAGTGTAGTGGTCCCTCCCCCATCACCAATCACCATCCCCAAATACTGAAAACTCCAGTTCCTGGTAGTCTAGAGTCCCTCCCCATCCCCCAACCAGTCCAGTGTGTCACACCACCTCACTCCCCCATCCCAATTGGTGATTGGCGATCAGGCACAGCCCTCCTCACACCACTGTGGCTGGCTGATGACAGAGCCCTCATACAGCATGTACTGATTATGGTACAGCTGTACTGTAATCAGTATGCACTCCATGAGGGCTCAGTCAGTGGCCAGACACAGTGGTGTGAGGAGAGCTGTGCTAGTCGCTAGTCACCAATCACCAAATGAGATGGTAGGAGTGGGGCTGTGGGTCACACTGGACAGGGTATGGGTGGGGGTGGGATCCTAGACTACCAGGGACAGGGGTTTTCTATATTTGGGGACAGTGATGGGTGACCGGGAAGGGGGGAGGGACTACTACACTATGGAAATTGGATTTTAAACATAGGGTACACAGTCAGGGACTGGGGAGGGACCACTACACTATGGAAACTACTTTGTACATTTTGGGCAGGAGATCGGGTACAGGGGAGGGACCACTACACTATGGAAACTATTTTTTACACATAGGGTTGGTGATCAGGAACCGGTGAGGGACTGCGATACTATGGAAACTATTTTGCACATATCAGGTGGGTGATCAGGGACTAGGAAGGGGCAACTACACTATGGAAACTATTTTTTACACATAGGGTGGGTGATCATGAACCGTGAGGGACCACTATACTATAGAAATTCTTTTTTTTTTTTTACACATAGGGTCAGTGATCGGGAACCGGGAGGGGAGGGACCACTACATTATGGAAACATTTTTTTTTTTTTTTTTTATGAGTCAGCGATCAGGGTGGGGGGAGGGCACTGGATTTGGTTTAATGTGTTATTTAGTGAAATTCTCCAGGAATTACACATATATTCCCATTGATGATCTGAAATAGTATGATTAAGTTCTGTCTGCCAACTGTCCCTGATTTCTTGTAAGTCAGGTGCTTTAAATATTAATAAATATTAATATATTTGAGACAATAATTTCTATTGACTTGCTGAAAGGTAAATCACATCAAATACAGGGATTACTTTTAGTACATTTTGATGTGTGATATGCTTGTTCAAAATAGTACTTATTTGTAAATATCTGCAAAAAATTACTTTTATGAAGACTGTATTGTGATTGCAGTTGCTGAAATGATTTAAATACATTGTTTACAAATAGGTCTCCAATAAAAAGGATCCCCTTTTTATCACTCAGTGCTTAAAAAGTTATTATTGAATGAAGTATTAATATTATTTTATCTAATAGATGTATATGCATTAATAAACATCTTATTCTTGCTAAGTTTATTTATTTTATACCATGCAATTAATGTGGCAGAAAGAAACCTATTATATATGCCTACATACTGTTTTTTTCTGTAGATTTTGAAATAGAAAGAGTTCTCTTTTAGCAAAAAAAAATTGCTTTCAGTTTCCAAGTAGACCCAAGGTAAAGGAGTGAAGTTAGATCATTCCCTCATTGGCTCAACCAGAGCAGCCAGATGGTACAGCAGAAAATCAGAGCATTTTGAACCCATATTATTATATGACTCAGTTAATTTAGATTTGTTTAACCTAGGTTTCCCATTTTTCCAAATAATTTTTAAATCATTTTGTCTAATTTATTAAAATAATCCATAGGGTTAAAGGAGACAGGAACCAATTACTTTTGTGCAGCTGTTTGAAATGTCTCTATTTTCATAAATTATATTAATACCTCTAAAGGATCCCTATTTAACTGTGTCTGAACAAAAGTTGAAGCTGCCAGTTGTGTTTTGTATTGTTTTCTTTTTATGGGCAACATTCTGTGCAGTTCCTTTCATGAAACCAAGAATTTGGAGTTTTGACTATGTCACTTCATGGTTCAGAAATGTGAGCATGAACTTATCAATACAGTGTACAAGGTTCTGAAACCATGAAGTGACATAGTCAAAACTCCAAAATTCTTAGTTCCATGAAAGGAACTGCATGGAATGTTGTCCATACAAAGAAAACAATACAAAACACAACTGACAGTTTCAGTTTTTCTTCAGGCATAGTTAAATAGGAATACTTTAGAGGTATGAATATAATTTATGAAAATAGACATTTCAAACAGCTGCACATAAGTAATCAATTCCCATCCCCTTTAAGTAAGGGGATAACCTGAAACATATGCAATAATCAGGGTAAAATATTCATTTTTACAATAAGGATATGACCTGTTAATGACAGAGGAAGGGAATCACAGTGACTTAGATCTTCAGTAATTTGCTGAAATAGTGGATCCAAATTTGTACTGATCAGATGATCTAAGTTATTAGTTAATAATATTCCTATATATGTTAGTTGTTTTTGTCTAATTTGGTATTGCAATTGTGAATGAGTAATATCACACTGATCAGGGTGAATTGGCAATGCTTCAGACACATTTCAGTTTTTGTTTTATATCCCGACACCTGACCACATTTATCAATAAGTTCAGGTATCATTTTAGTTTCATTTACTGGATCTTTCAAATAAAGCAGCATATCATTAGCAAATAATGAAATTTTTGGAAAGTTATCTGCATATTGAAATCCCTTGATTTCCTTAAAAGTTCAATGTGTATTGCAAATAAAAGTAGAGAAAAAGGATACCCCTGTCACTGCCTTCTACATAAATTAAATGCTAGTGAGATAATATTATTGGTTCTCACCTTGGCCACAGAGGTTTTATACATTAATTTAATCTAGGACAAATACTGCTTCCCCATACCAGCTTTTTCAAGTACAGAAAATAGATATGACAATTTCACCCCATCAAATAACTTCTCAGCATACAGGGTCACAACCATAGCATTCAATTCATGAGTTGTATAAATAATGTTTAAAAATTTCTTATATTATTGTGACATCTTTCCTTGATGAAGCCTGTTTGATCTTTGTAAATCAAATCTGGTAAAACTAATTCCAATCAAGCTGCTAAGATTTTAGCAAAAAAATATTATAGTCTGAACTAAATAGTGAAACTGGATGGTAAGATGTACATAATGTATGATCTTTACCTTTTTTTCAGAATAACTGTAATTAAGGCTTTGTCAGAGGAAGAGGGAAGTTTATTTTGTGCAATAAAGGAATTGAGCAGATTATATAAATGAGGCACTAAAGATTTCCCAAATGTTTTATAGAAATCAAAACTAATCAGTCCAATCCAGGAGACTTCCCTGATTTTAATTGTGCTATTTCCTTAGAAATTTCCATAGTTGTCATAGACTAATCTAGAAATCTGTTCTAGTGCTAAGTACTGAAATATCATGATGTAGTTCCTTTTATTGGTGTGTCCTGTTAATTTGTTCTGATTCATATAACTTGTTATAATAATTCATAAATTCTTTATTAATATCCTCTGGATTGGAGGAAATGAATCCTGTATGTACCTTGGCCTGTTTAATAAACCTTTCAGCTTTTTTCTTTTCGTAGCATAGAAGCTAATAGTTTTCCATTCTTATCTGCTTGTGCATAGTATTTAGTTTTAGTAGTAAGTGCTAATTTTTCAGGGTTTTCATTAAATATAGTATTATAATTACACCTTTGTTTTTCAAGATGACAAATGAAAAGAGGTGCTAGATCTTGAATGGATTTCTTGAGCTACTTTAATATCATTTTCAATCTTTTGAATTCTCTCTTTTTGAATTCTATTTTTATTTAGCTGAATAAGCCAAGAAGACACCCCACACTGTAGCTTTATATGCATCCCATATTATATTTAAAGGTGTTTCCTCTGCTTTATTTACTGGGGGAAAAATGTTGTTTTTTCTTTTTGTATTAGATCGAGGTATGCTTGATCTTTTAATAGTAATGGATCTAGTTTCCAAGTTTTAGGAATGTAGGTGGTGTCCCTGGATGTGAGATGCAGCTCAATGAATGTCTGAAATTGTAACTGAATGATATTTAATATAGATAATATGGGATGGTAAAGTTGTAGAATCTAAATAGTAATCAATTAGTCTCTTTGGGTTACAATAACACCAATAAACTCCTTACCCCTGATTATGGGTACTTGTTATCAGCCTCCAAATTCCTCCACAGAATACCTGGAGGCAAATATTGATGAATTAGAATCAGCATGTGAATTAGGAACATTATGGTGATGGGGAATTTTAACCTTAATGATATAGACTGGTGTAATAATTTAGCCAAATCCACCAATAGTAAAAAACTTTTGACCACCTGTGCACAGCTTCACTTGAAATAAAGTGTTCCCCTTCCCACAAGAGGTAGCAATACTGTATATTAGACCTTGTGTTGCATAGTGACATCCTTAATGTTCAGGATATACAGATAGAAGCACCATTTGGTAATAGTGATCACAATGCTATTACTTTTACCTTAAAGTGTATGTGTTCAATAGACACCGAATCAGCCATGATATACATGTATTACAGAGCTAACACAATGGCAATGGAACAAGCCTTAGGACAAATTGACTGGTATAAAGAACATACAGATCTTTCACTACACGAATACTGGGAATTACTGTATCACACTTTATTACATATTAAGGATAGGTTCATACCTTCCAGAAAAAAAATATATAAAAGGGAAACTTCATCCGAAATGGCTTAGTAAGTCCATAAAAAAAACTTATAAAGTTAAAAAACAATAAATATGCAAAATATTTAAAATCTAAAACCCCACAAAATTGGGCAGTTTATCCTGCAGCTCAAAAACAATGTAAAAGAGCCATTAAAAAAGCAAAAAGAAAATGGGAACTTAACCTTGCCAAGAATGCAAACAAATCTAATAGTAAATATTATTCTCTTATATCAATTCCTTACATAAACCACAATGCAAGTCTGGACCAATTCAAATCAATAATATAGTTATTCAAGATCCAAAAGATATGGCTAATATTTCTAATGAAGAATTTTTTCAAATCTACACAGCCACTATTCCCTCTGCCCCCTGTCTCCCTCACATCGGTGAAGTCTAGATTACTTTTGGGGTCAATGAAATTGCTGATAAATTACTATCACAGAAAGGCAAAACATGTATGGGACCTGATAATATTATTGGACATTTTCTATGCCTACTGACTAATAGCTTGGTGGTTCCTTTAAAACTCTTATTCGATTTGTGTCTTTTAAAGAGTTTTGTCCCAAAAGAATGGAAAACTGAAAATGTTATTCCCATTTATAAAAAGGGTGTAAAATTTGACTGGTCACACTATCGATTTATTATTCTCATATCACCACTATGCAAAATATTTGAAAGTTTGGTTAGAGATATTCTAGCTCCAATCCTAAATAAATCAGACCTAGAACAACATGGTTTCATGAAAGGTAGACGCTGCCTGACCAATTTAATGAGTTTTTATGAAAAAAGCAGTCAGTTAGCAGACAATAAAACATCATATGATATTATCTTTACAGATTTTAGTAAGGCCTTTGATGTTATGCCTCACTGGGCCTTAAAGATTAAGCTACAAAATTTAAATATTAACTATATCATGACACGGATCTGCAGTTGGCTTACTAATCACATATAGTGTGTCATTATTAATGGTCCGTTATCCAGTGTGGGCTATGTCACCAGTGGGGTACCGCAGAGCTCAGTGCTCAGCCTATGCTTGTTTCAGGCCTTTATTTCTGATCTTACAACTAACTGCCTATATACATCCGTTAAGTATGTGAATGATATGAAAATTGGGGGACCTAGTGCCAGAGACGACGACACTGACACTATTCAACATGATCTGGATATCATTTCTGCCTGGGTTATTGATTGGGGAGTGAAGCTAAATAATGACAAATGCAAGGGCATGCACTTAGGCCCACACAATCTTATGAGGACATATGTCCTAGGAAATTGGACTTTAGTGACCACTACTGACAAAAAAGATTTGGGGGTAACTATCTCTAATAATCTGGAATATGCCCATCATATTAACGAGTCAGTTAACAAAACTAACAAAGTTATTTGGCCCATTAAACGTAATACCACCACTAGAGATCCTAGGATAATGATGCCCCTGTTTAGGGCTTATGCCAGACCACATCTCAAGTATGTGTCACAGCTCTGGTGCCCTTATAAGCAGTCTCATATTAACCAGTTAGAGAAAGTCCAGTGAAAATATACAAAACACATTAAAGGAATGTACAATCAGCCATACAAAAATAGATTAAAAAGCCTAAATCTGCTATCATCAGAGATTCATCATTTATGTGAGGACTTTTTTTATGATATTATTCAGGACCCAGTTTTAATGACAGATCTAGGAATACAATATAAGGACACTATATAGGACACCAGAGGTCACCATCTTCAATTAATCTGCAAAACCTTTAATTACTTAAGAACATTTTTCTTCACCTTAAGGGTTATCAACCCCAGGAATAAACTTCCACTCAACATTATTATTAGCAAAAACAGAACAGAATTTAAAGCAAGACTGGACGCTTATTTACTGTCAGATACATTTTCAACATATTATGATTTTTGATTAGCATGAAAGCTCCCATGGGCCTTTGGCTCTCTTGCTCTCAGTACCTTAGTATAAACCTATGTCTTATATCTACCTGAAAAAAAGAAAAATACCTAGTATCTGGGTTTTGATGTCTCATAATGTATTTTAGTGAGAAATCTAACATCTGCTTTTTAAAGAGATCTACCAAGCTTTATAAAATACTCTATTCAGTACATATACTGACGCCTTACCCCTGCGAATAGTAATTGCTGCACATGGTGCCAAAAGAAAAAATTACTCACCTTAGTAATGTTGTTTCTTCTAATGGAGTCTTGCTATATTATGACATATGCAGTGAGTCCCAACCTTCGAACTGCTCCGGAGGTGAAAGAGTTAACTTTCCATGCCAGGCATGGAACGCTGAGCTCGAGCTCGGTTGAAACTCTGTCTGTTCTTCAAACTCAAACCATCAGATCTTTATGAGCTAAACTCACTGAGGCCCTGTGTGGAAGCTGTAAACCTACACTAGCCAACTGGCTACTAAACATAAGAACACATTTTTTGGTACCAAAACAAAGACTCAAGTCAGGAGACCCAAAAAATGAAAACACAACACCAAGTCACCCCAAAAAGGAGGGGTGAAAACAACAAGGTGGGCATCTACTAAGTGCCAACACTGCACTGCCCACCCACATCCCAAAAACAGAGGTTCTGAGAGGGGCAGGCAGGGGGGAGGTCATAATATAGCAAGACTCCATTAGAAGAAACATTACTAAGGTGAGTAATTTTTTCTTCAAACAACATGAAGTCTTGCTATATTATGACATATGCAGACTACACAGCAGTAACTCCATAGAGGAGGGACAGAACCTACTTAGGAAATAGGCTCTGAAGCACAGCTGTGCCAAACCGAGCATCACTCCTAGCCTGGATGTCCAGGGAGTAATGCTTGGTAAAAGTGTGCACTGTTTTCCAGGTAGCTGCTTGACATATCTCTAGAATAGGGATGTCTCTGGCAGCAGCCAAGGAAGCAGCTATACCTCTGGTAGAGTGAGCCCTCAGGCCTGAGGGAGGAACCTTACCCAGCTTTTCATAACAGAATTGGATACAAGAGACAATCCACCTGCAATGGATCTTTTAGTGGTAGGTTTCCCTTTACCAACCTCACCATAAGTGAGGAACAGTTGAAGGGAGTCAAACCTGTGACCCTTGGTATGCTCTATGTAGTAACTAAGGGCTCTTCACATCTGTTGTGCAGCCTCCTCTCGCCAGAGGAGGAATGGTCAGTGAAGTACACTGGAAGAGATATAGATTGATTAAGGTGGAAATCTGAAACCACCTTAGGCAAGAACTTCCTGTTAGTCCTGAGGACCACCTTATCTCTATGAAAGGAGATAAAATCAGGCTCCACTGACAAAGCTTGTAATTCACTTATGCGTCTGGCAGAAGTGATGGCAACCAGAAACACAGTTTTCCAAGTCAAGTACTTAAGCTCTGCTGAAGACAAAGGCTCAAAGGGGGTTTCATAAGCTGAGCAATGCAAACATTAAGATCCCAGGCAGGGCAGGGTCCCTGAATGGGGGTTGGTGTGAAGCAATCCTTGAAAACTTGGAGAATACAGGATGAGCTGAAAGAGAAGAGGGCTTACCTGCTGAAATAAAAGCAGACACAGCTGCCAGATGCACTTTTAGGGTAGCTGGTCTCAGCCCCAAGGTATTTAAGTGGACCATATAATCCAGGACTGTGGGTAAATCAGCAGATTCTGGGGAAATAAGCTTTCCAGAGCACCATATGGAAAACCTCTTCCATTTGAAATTATAAGTAGCCCTGGTGGAAGGTTTCCTAGAAGCTTTCAGGATATCCATTACACCTTGGGAGAGGTGTAAATCAGAAAACTCTAACTCTTCAAGAGCCAAGCCTTGAGATTGAGAGATTTGAGGTTCGGGTACCAAACCCCTCCCTGAGCACAGGTTAACAGGTTGTGATTCCTGGGAAGACACAGGGGAAGATGGACTGCTAAGGACAGTAGGAGTGGATACCAGGGTTGTCTGGCCCAATCTGGGGCAATCAGGGTCATCTTGCAGGGTTGAGATCTGATTTTGACTAGCACTTTGAACAGGAGTGGGAAGGGGAAAAGCATAGAGAAATTTCACTTCCCAATTGAGAACTAAGGCATCCAGAGGGACTGAGCCCAACACTGGGGGCCTGCAGCAAAAAAGGGGAAGTTGGTGATTGTCTGGGGCTGCAAAAATATCTATCTGCGGGGTGCCCCATCTGGCAAATATCACCTCCAAGACCAGGTGGTCCAGTGACCATTCGTGATGGCCCTGGGAAATCCTGCTGAGAGCATCTGCCAGGACATTGTCCTTGCCTGGTAGGTGAACTGCTGTAAGGGAGGTGTTCAGGGAGTAAGCCAGAGACCACAACTTCATTGCTTCGGTGCACAAGGCCGTAGACCGAGTGCCCCCTTGCTTATTGATGTACCACATTATGGTGGTGTTGTCTGTTCTGACCTGTACAACTTTGTTCTGAACAGACTTGGAAAAAACTTGAAGTGCTAGAAAAACTGCTCTGAGTTCCAACAGATTGATGTGGAGCAGAGATTCCTGAGGGAATCACAACCCCTGAGTAGTGAGGTCGCCCATGTGAGCTCTCCACCCCAAGAGGGATGCATCTGTAGTAAGGATTAAGGAGTGAGACTGAGTGACAAAAGGAACCCCTTGTCTCAGATTGCTCTGATCCTGCCACCACTGAAGGGCCTGGATCAGGATTCGAGTCAATGGGATCAGTTTGGTTAGAGGGTCTTTCCTTTGAGACCAAAAGGCTCTCAAATGGAACTGGATGTCCCTCATCTGAAATCTTGCTCCCTGCACTACTGCTGTAGAAGCAGCCACGTGCCCCAGGAGCAGTAGAAAATGCCTTGCTGGTCGAGAGACCTGCAAGGTGAATGAGGAGGCCAGAGAGACCAGGGTCCTTGCCCTGTCCAAAGGAAGGAAGGAAGGCTCTGGCTTTCTGTGTTCAGCTCTGCGCCTATGAAGGTGAGGAGCTGGACAGGCTCTAGAACTGACTTTGAAAGATTCAGAAGGAAACCTAGAGAGGTAAGCAGTTGCTGAGTTATCTGTAGATGTAACTTGACTTGGTCTGGAGACTGGCCTACTATGAGCCAGTCATCCAGGTAAGGGAAGATGGCAATTTTTTGCCTTCTTAGGAAAGCAACTGCTACTGCCAGGCATTTTGTGAACATCCTTGGAGCAGAGGTGAGGCCAAAGGGCATTGCTCTGAACTGATAATGGCCTGAGGGCAGCTCGAACCTGAGGTCCTTTCGATGGGAGCTTCTGATGAGAATATGGAAGTAGGCATCCTTGAGGTCCAGGGACGCTAGCCAGTCCCCTGGCCTTAGAGAGGGTAGAATAATTCCCAGAGTCACCATTTTGAATTTTGGTTTTAAAAGGTGCTTGTTTAAATATCTGAGATCCAGGATGGGCCGCCATTCTCCTGTCTTTTTTGGGGTAAGGAAGTACCTGGAGTACAACCCTTTGCCCTGGTGTAGGGGTGGAACCCTTTCCACAGCTCTGAGAGCCAGGAAGGAAGAGACCTCTGCCTCTAGGGCAAGTGCCTCTGGTGGATTTGCAGGTGGAAAGGATCTGGTTCTCATCTTTGGAAATTTTTTGAAACTGAGAACCAGTCCCTGGCTTACTACTTCCAGGACCCACTTGTCTGATGTCAGAGACTTCCAGTCCTGGACATAGTAAGCCAGCCTGCCCCCTACAGGTAGCTGAGAATCGGCCCTGGCAACCCCATCAGGGTGCCTGTTTGGCAGGGGCTTTAGGCTGAGGGGTGGAAGCAGGCCTGCTTGTACCCCATCTGCCTCTCCCTCTAAAGAACCCCCTCTGGGCATAAGCAGAAGAGGAGGCCTGGCTTGGTAAAAGGCCTATGAAAAGGCCTGCCCTGCCCCTGAAAGCTGCCTTTGAGGAGTGGCCTGCCTTCCTTGGCCTGTGCACCCTATAGGTGGTCCTATATTCATCTATTTTTCATGTAATTCTCTGTCTGCTCCCAAACAGAGAATTACCCACAACAGGAAAATCCATGGCCTTAGTCTGGGTATCCTCAGACAGGCTAGTACATCTGAGCCAAGCCATTCTGCATGTGCCACAGATGTAGCCATGACTCTTGATGACACATCATTAGAGTCCACTGCAGCATGGAATTGCACCTTGGATGCCTCAATACCATCAGCAACCACCTGTTCCAGCTCCTTGGCAAGCTGGCCAGGGACCTGTTTTGCTAGAGCCATAACAGTATCCCATCTGGATTTCTGATATCTAGCAACATAAGCCATATAATTTGCCTGTCTGTATGAGACCCAAGGATGCTGCCATGTACTGTTTCTTTGCCATAGCATCAATCCTCCTGGAGTCCTTGTCCGGGGGGTGTGAAGCCAAGGGAATATTTGCCCTGTCACAGGCTGCAGCCTGCACTACCCCAACATGGCTGCATTGTTGTGTAAGGAACTCCATATCAGAGCCGGACAATGTGTACCTCTTGTCCATTCTCTTATCAACAGGAGGTATAGTGTGAGGAGCTTTTAACATTTTAAAAGTCTGTTTCCCAAAAGATTTATGCAAGGGAATAGACAGTCTCCTAGACTCTGGGATATCCATCATTTCCACATAGTCAGGCTCCTCTTGATCATCCACAGCTTTCTCCATAGGAAGCTGGAGGGTTTCAGCCACTTTTTTATAAAATATAAAATGAGAAGGGGACTCAGAAAGCCTAGGAGGAGACACTCCTGAAGGTCTGTCTGGGGAGATGTCCGGTCAATGGGCACATCCAGACTTTCAAATCCACATTCACTCTCCTCATACTCCTCTTCCCCTCCTCCGGTTCATAATACTCCTAAATCATACTCTTGAACCGGTGGAACCGGCCGAACCGGGCGCTTACCCAATGGTGCCGGTTCGGTCAGAACCGGGGAAAGCGACTGGACAATTTTTATTGCTTTGTCTATTTCTTCAGCGGTTGGAGAGAAAAGTTTTGACTCCACACCAGCTGATTTCCTAGTCCTTTTTGCTGGACCCGACTCCTCAGAGTCGGATCTCCTTTTGCCCAAGGAAGTCTCGCCCTGCTCAGAGGGCACTCCCTCCGATTCGTTTGGAACCGAACCGGGCTGGCCATCCGGTTCAGCGGACTTTTTGGCCTCCCTTTCCCTGAGCCTACCAACTCTCTTTTCCAGGGTAGCTGCAGGAAAACTTTTACAAATATGGCAGTCTGCATTAAGGTGGTCAAACCCCAGACAATAAACACAGGTGGTGTGGGGGTCAGCCTTGGCAAAGACTTCCCCACACACACTGCAGTGTTGAAACCCAGTGGGCCCGGTTTTTCTTTTGGGTTTCTCAGACATAGTGCCAGTCCTAACCAAACTTACCCATTTATGGCAATCCGCCAGGTAAGACCCTCTTATCGGTTCCCAACCGTGTCACGGGTCATGGAAAAAAACGTAATAAAATCTGTTTTTTTAGAACCGATAAGAACCGGTAACCACACTCTAAAAGACAGATTAAGATATTTTAAACAACTTGATCGGGTCAAACTGAACCGATAAACCGTTTACAAGTTCCACACAGAATAGAAATTAACGTAAAACCTATCTAGTACTCACAAATACCACAGACAGAGTCTGAATCGACCGGTTGCAGTTTAAATTCGGTCGAAAACCGAGAAAAACAATACTTTAACTGACAAAATGAACTGAGCAGAAGGAGAAATCTCCGGAGCGACTGTTCAGTGAGGCGGAGTAAAGAATCTGATGGTTTGAGTCTGAAGAACAACAGACAGAGTTTCAACCGAGCTCGAGCTCAGCATTCCATGCCTGGCATGGAAAGTTAACTCTTTCACCTCCGGAGCAGTTCGAAGGTTGGGACTCACTGCATATGTCATAATATAGCAAGACTTCATGTTGTTTGAAATAGCCCTGCAGTTTTCCAGCAAGAACGCTCATAAAATCGTCCTGATCAGGTTTAGCTTACTTCCAGATCTGCAGTGCAGCCTGCACTCCGCCCCCATGCACAGACATGTTATGACGCAAAATCAGGGAGTGCTCGGGGGTGTGCTCCATAATAGCCTATAAGGGCCTTGTTAGTCGATCGGTGCCCTTGATTGATCACCAGCTGGCCATTATAATATATAGAAACAGTTGGAAAGTTTTCCCAATAGGCTATTATGAAGCATGGCCCCCACGCACTCCCTGGTTTTGCATCATAACGTGGCCATGCGTGGGGGCGGAGTGCAGGCTGCACTATAGACCAGGAAGTAAGCCAAACCCAGTCAGGATGATTTTATGAGTGTTTTTTACCGGAAAACTACATGCAGTTTGTTTGTTCATTGTATAAACACATGATAAAGTAAACTGCAATTTATTATATTCAACAGTAATGATACAAAATATATCATTAGGATCAGAGTACTCTTTGCTAATTTTCACTGTCATCTGTTTACTGATTAAAGTGGATGCACCATAACACTTAGAAAACTGAATGCATACCTTTGTTGCCCCATACTTTGTCTATTTTAACTGCCTCTGGATTAGTCAAATGTGTTTCTCGGAGGAGTAAAAAATCAAGTTTAGTTCCTCTTTGCATAACCAACATTTTTTTTGTCATTTTATTTCATTTGTGGAAGCCATTAATATTCCAAAATAACATTTTTATTTCTTTATCTGACACATTATATACAGAGAATGAAACTAAAAATGGAAAGTACACCCTGATTTCTGCTGCACCCTTCTATAAATTAAATACCATACAAAAGTGCCTTGTTACACAACTGTCACTACCTTTTTTGTATAAAAATGTTTTTATTAAATTTCCTGCATTATTTTTTTTTCTTTTTCTATATTGTATTTATCCTTCTGGCAGGCTGGTGGATTGTGTCGGCCATCCAACGCCGGTCTCTGCAGTCATTCGGGGCATCTCCTCCTCTACCCAGGCGGAACCACCGGAGTCGTAATGGGTGGCTTCATCCAGCTGCGGCCCCCAATTTTTCCACTTTTTCTCCCATGTTATCCCTTGTTCCCCAGAGCCCCCAGACAAGGTCAGCATGCATGTGGAGGTGCGCACACATGCCTTGGCCCAGACTGACTCTGCTCCGCCCACTCCTGGCCTAGTGCCTGGCTCCAAGCCCTGCTTGCACCACCACCATCATGCCTTCACATGGTAGTGGTCAAAGGCTGGGAGAACCAACCTCCTCTATTTAGGAGAGAAGAACTGCCAGCGGCTGCTCAACCCTCACCTGGCCCTCCCCTCCCAGCTGAATCCCAGCATCCCATGCTCATTCCCGAACACAGGTTGACAGTGTGGTGAGAGGTAAGGTGTACAGTGACTCAGCCCTCTGCACCACTGGGCCAGCTAATTTCCTGTATTATTAACAAAAAGAAACATGCGTGTTAGATCACGTTCAACAAACAAAGAAGAACATATTCTATACAGAGAAAAATTCCTGACTGGAGAAAACCCTATGGAGATACAACTCTAAAGCATCAAAAATATCAATCTTATAAACAGTACAGATGTATAATAAAAGTCTGCATTGACAACTAGTTTAAATAAGAGTGGCCTACTGTAGGTGAATAGGAAATAGCAAGCCTTGTAACAGTTAATGTAATATGCATCGACAACTAGATAAAATGTACAGAAGCTCAACATATTGAGTCCCTAAGGACCAATTAATGGTGTCAGAAAAGAACCCTAACAATGTCTGGCTTTGGTAAAAGTGTTACTACCTTAAATGTAATCCTGATTTTTAATCTAATCCTCCCTTTTTTGCTACAGTACAAAGATAAATCATACCCACCACCACTATGTGACCATTACAAACCTCAGATTCCCTTCCCATTATCTCAGACCCCAGACCCCACAACAATTGGATCTAATGAAGCAACCTCCCCCATCACCCAAATAGTCCAAGAGAGAGTCCATAGGACTTGAATAGAAAAGACAGATATCGGGGACCCCCCCACACACACAAAAAAAAGTCTCATCAAGAAATCTTTATGTCACAGAGGAGTTTTCAATATTGGTGTTAGCCTGTAAGTGATCTTCACAGTTGTTGGAACAGGAATTTGCTTATCTAGTTACAACTTTAGATTGTCTTTTGTAAATTTCATTGATGGAGGCTACTTTTCCTTCATCTTGTTTCTTGTCATTGCTCCCAACTGCGGCCCTTGAACTGGAACTCTGACTTGTAGATATCCTAGAATTCAAATTTTGGCTAGGAACCTCTATTCCTAACACATTCTTAGCATAGTCCACAGTATCTCATAGTTTCATAATATTGTAACAGCAGAAAAGGACCATCCTGGTCCATCTAGTCTGCCCATATCCTTCCACCTCTTAACTGTTTCCCTTTATTAGAGATACTTTTTGCCTCCCATCCACCAACTCCTTATACCTATCCCAGGCTATCTTAAAGCAGTTTACATTTTCAGTACCCACCACTTCCTCAAGTAATCTGTTCCATGGCTCCACCATCCTCTCTGTGAAGAAATACTTCCTCACATCACTTCTAAATTTACCTCCTTCAAGTCTCAAGCTATGACTCCTTGTTTTGGCTTCAAGTTTCCTTTTAAATATACTTCAATTTCTTACCTTGTTAATTCCCTTGATGTACTTAAATGTTAATCTGTTAAGGAGTCAAAAATATGTATGGTATCTTCATTAAATATTTCTGAGACAATTTGGCATAAGATGTTGAAATTATATTTTATGTTTCCAAAGTAGAGATATTAATGGATTAAATGCTTTCCTCTTTTTATAATCATCTGGGCCCATATCCAGAAATACCAGAGATCTGTTTATTGTCAAAATACAGTCCACTTTTCCTTGAGAATTGGAAAATCAGGCCAGCCTGGTGGTGCTGAGGGTTGAGACACTGGACACCACAGCTCGTGCCACGCCAGCGGCCCAAGTTCAGGAATGAGCCTGGGCCATCTGGGCCATTGCGGGTTGGTGGGGGGAGAGAAGATTGAGCATCCAGAGGACTGCTCTCCTCTCTTGGGGGGAGGGAGACTTGTTGTCCCACTCACTGATTGTCCTCTGGCAGTGGCTGAAGGGCAATACAGGTAGGAAGGCACATACTGACATCTCTACATCAGTGGGTGGGGAGAACAGGAGAAACATTACTTACCATAGTAATCGTGTTTTTTGTAAGGGAATCTTACAGTATTCTGACAAATGCAGTATGGTCTCATCATAGGACTACCCCAGAGCTGAAATGGTTAATAGATCCTATGCTAATGATGGAATGTTAGGCTCAAGCTTGGTTTTCAAACCACTGTCATTGGTTGCACTTCCTGCAACCATCAGATTCTTATGAAGCATGCAGAAGCTAATAATACTAATCAACTAATCTAAACTTAACTAATCCTAATTACCCTAACCAGGATAAAAAACACCTCTTAAACAACATAGGGCATTTCTAAGACTCAGGTCAACAGATGCCCAAGAAACTAATAGGTACCCACAGGTCTCCAACATCAATATACAGGCAGTGTGCAGTGCCCTGTAGGTCCTAGCAGGGGAGGAAGGGTGGGAGCTCAAAATACAGTAAGATTCCCTTAGAAGAAACAAGATTACTATGGTAAGTAATGTTTTCTTCAAACCCCAGGAAATCTTACTGTGTTCTGACAAATGCAGACTACCCAAGCAGTGCCTTTGGAGGCGGGCAGAGGACCTATTTAGGAAACCAGCTCTGCAAAACTGCTGTGCCAAACCTGGTATCACTCCTGGCCTGAGTATCCAGGCAGTAATGTTTAGTAAATGTATGAACTGTTTTCCAGTTAGCTCCCTTACAGATTTCCAATAGAGGGATATCTCTTGAAGCTGCTATTGACACAGCTGTCCCCCTTGTGGAATGAGCCCTGAGCCCTTGAAGAGGCTGTTTGCCCAGTTTGCCATAACAGAATTGGATACATGCCACAATCCATCTTGCTATGGATCTCTTACTGGCAGGTGTACCTTTTCCCACGTTTTCATAAGTCAGAAAGAGTTGAGTCCTATCCCCCCCGTGACTTTTTGTCTGCTCCAGGTAGTAGCTGATAGCTCTTTTAACATCCAAGCTATGCAGTCTAAGCTCACCTGAAGTGGAATGGTCAGTAAAGAAAACTGGAAGGGTGATGGACTGATTAATATGAAAATCTGAAACCACCTAAGGAAGGAATTTGTTATTGGTCCTAATGACGATAGTGACCCTATGGAAAGCCACATAGTCAGCTTCCATGGACAAGGTCTGAAGTTCACTGATCTTTCTGGCAGAGGTAATGGCAACCAGGAACACAGTCTTCCACATTACATACTTGAGATCAGCTGTTGACATGGGTTCAAAGGGTGGTTGCATAAGCTGTGCTATGCAAATGTTCAGATTCCACACTGGAGTGGGAGTTCTATGAGGTGGGTGCAAATGCAGCAATCCCTTAAAGAACCTCCTAAACACAGGATTAGAGACCAAGGATGATGTCTTACCTGCTGACAGGTAAGTGGAGACTGCAGCCAGATGCACCTTCAATGTGGAGGGCCTTAAACCCAGGGAATGAAGATGGGTTAGGTAATCCAAAACCACAGGCAATCCTGCCTGATAATGGTCCAGGTTTTTATTCTGACACCAAATAGAAAATCTTTTCCATTTGGAAGTATAAATCTTCCTGGTAGAGGGTTTTCTAGAAACCCTAAGGACCTCCGTGACACTTTCTGAGAGGTGCAGGTTGGCATACTTTAGGTCCTCAAGAGCCAGGCCTTGAGCCTGAGAAACCAAAGGTTTGGGTACAGAATCCTGCCCTGGGATGAAGTCAGCAAATTGTGTCTCCTGGGGAGGCTGACTGGCTTGGCTACTGAAAGTTCCAGTGCCAGGGAGTGTCACAAACCCACTCAGTAGGTCAGCCCTCTGTTCCCAAAGTGCCAACCTCCAAGCGCAGTCTTGTGAACAGTTAACAGAAACAGGGTAACCCTCCTGTCTGTTTTGTGGGTTCAAATCAACTTTTGGTCACAAGTTCTGGAGGGATTCAAACTGTAAACCTCTTGCTAGCATACCCAATGCACAGGCTCAGATAATTCTGTCTTCGGGAGGGGCAGATATCTTTGCCTATGGGCACCTAACCAAGTGTACAAAAATGAACCCTTAAAAACCCTAATAAAAGACTGCATATTTAACTCTACCTTTTTCCAGTTCAGTATCACCATTCAAGCTTATGCATAGTGTCAGCTTTAACCAAATATACTTCACTTGTTAAAGAAAGAAATTCAAAGACAGACCGAGTAGGCTCTAAAAACAGAGTTTTAATAAAATAGATAAAAATAAGTAAAACATAAAATACAGAACCATATATCACAAGAACCATACAATCTTTTAGAACAAGGTTTTAACAGTGCAATTCCTACTACAGTACTTAGATTTCTCTCTCTCTCTCTCTCTCTCTCTAAATACCTGCTTAAAGTACTCAAAGATGTGTCTTTCTCAGAGTGTAGATAAAAGTGCCTCTGAAGAAAAACAGAATTGTTTAAAAAACTGTCTTTGCCAACCTCTTTGCAAGAGGTCACCTAGCTCCTCCCTGTCAGAATATATAAAAAAATATATCTATGCAAAACAGGATGTCTTATCAAAGGTAAATTCTGTGATCTCAGCACAACTCATTTTCTCATATGACTTTGTTTGATTTTATGAGCAGCTTCCCCTTTCCAAGACATCAAGGACTTGCTATGTTTCTCTGCCAGCTCTCACGGAGGTGCGACATGCTTTGTATCACCATGTGGATTTTAACTTTGTTTCCTCTGAACGTTATAAAATTTTATAATGGCCTCTTCTAACCTGTAATTATCTCTTGGCCTTCCAGGAAACACCTATTAGCTAAAACCTAGGAGGGGGGTTTGTTATTCCACAGACTGTCAGCATCTCTCATTAAAGACATTCAATAACACATTTTTATATTACAAAAAAAAAGGTTAATCAGAACCAGCTGTCCAAGTGTCACATGGCTGCCTGGCCCAATCCGGAGCAATTAGGATCATTGTAGCTGGCTGGGATCTGAGCATGATCAGAACCCTCAGCAACAAGGGAAACGGAGGGAAAGCATACAGGAAATTCCCTGTCCAGTGTAGAATTAGTGCATCCAGTGGCACTGACCCTGTCACTGGAGGCCTGCAGCAATACTTTGGGAGCTGGTGGTTGTCTGGTGAGGTAAAGAGATCTATCGCTCGAGTTCCCCACCTTTTGAAAACCACCTGTAGTACATGACTGTTCAGGGACCATTCATGATGGTTCTGATGTATCCTGCTCAGTGCATCTGCCAACACATTGTCTTTGCCTGACAGATGAACTGCTGACCACCAAATATTCAGTGAGTAAGCCAGACTCCATTTTCTCATGGTCTCTGTGCACAGGGGCATGGACCATGTGCCACCCTTCTTGTTGATATAGTACATTGTGGTTGTGTTGTCTGTTCTGACCTGGACCACATAACCTTGAAGCATGCTGGCAAATGCCTGCAGTGCTAGCAAGACTGCCCTGAGTTCCAGCAGATTGATGTGCATCACGGACTCTTGTTTGGACCATGAACCATGAACAGTATGCTCCCCTAGATGTGCTCCCTGCCCCAGAAGGGATGCATCTGTGGTGAGCACCAGGGAGGGTTGCTCTTATAAGAAAGGGACTCCCTGTCTGAGGTTTTCCTCCTCTGACCACCACTGCAGAGCCTGCAGGAGGGTTTGCATTACTGGGACCAGCTTTGATAGTGAATCTTTCTTCTGGAGCTAGTATTGCTTTGGATGATATTCATGTAGAACCCAATGTGTTAAAATGAATAATACCATATCTACTATGCTGTCTGTGCATTCAGGAGTTCCCCAGGGATCTATCCTGGGTCCCCTACTATTCAGCATCTACCTCAACATCCTGCCTAAATCCTGCCCTGGCAACCTTCTCCTCTATGTGGATGATGCTGTTCTTTATGCCACACATCCTGATCCTCTCTCTCTCTCTCTCCAGCATACCTTACAAAACTCCTTCTCTCAGATTGAACACTGGTTTGCTGAACACAGATTGGTGGTCAACATTAAAAAAATAAGACGATGCTCTATGCCCACCGCCAAAACAGATCAAAGGATTTTCCCTTGGAAATACTCTCTGCCTCCCTCATCCCACTGGAACAGGACCAAAAGTATAAGCATCTAGGTATTACATTTGACCCTTCCATCTCATTCCACGAACATATAAAAATCCTCACCTCCACCACCAACACCCGCATTGGTCTCCTTTACAGACATAAAAACTGCCTGCCACCTGAAGCACTTCACCTAGCCATTACCTCCTGTCTTTTTTTTTGTTGTTGTTCTTTCTATTTTTCCTCCTTCTCCCCTCAGCTCCGGTCTCCTTGGGAGCACCTAGGAGTCATCCCACTGTGATTTGCTCCTGCCTGGTCAGTCCTCCATTGCCCATGTAGCCTCGGTTTACCCCCCAGGTGGGGACGAGGTGAGCCCCTTAACCTCGAAATCCTCTGGCAGCATCAGTCAGGAGTGTGCCAGGAGGGCGGCCGCATATCATGGGCAAGCTCCAGTGCTCCGTCTCCGCTGGAACTGAAGGGTAGTTTTCCCCTGTTCTGGGGAGTGGCTGGTGCTCTGACATCAAGGCATGCCACCGATGTCTGCCACTCCTCACCCCGTCACTAAGCTCAGCCCTTGCTGTGTCTCTGGCTTCTGCCAGAGGCCAGCCGAGCGCCAAACAGGGACCCCTGTCCCTCCCAGGAGAGGAGACCTGTCCTCCGGATGCTCGATCCTCTCCCTCCCCTGCCGACCCAGAGCAACCCAGGCTTGTTTATGTACTCGGGTCACCGGCGTGGCGCGAGGTGTAGCATCCTGCACCTCAACCCTCAGCTCCACTGGGCCGGCTTACCTCCTCAGTCTTATTGCTGGTGGACTATGGCCTCACAATCTATGCTGCCGCCAACCCTACGGCACTTCATCAAATATAAGTAGCCATCAATAAGGCCTGCCAGCTCCTCTCTGGTGCTGACAGAAATACACATACCTGCACCTTATATGCGCTCACCAATATCTTCTCCCTTGAGGAAAGACTATTATACCAGACCTGTCTCTTCACCAAAAAAATCCACCTGGGTTTAACCCCAATAGGTGTCATGGCTTCTCTTCAGGCAGCCACCATCTCAGCATCCACACAGGCTGCCCAAAAACTATCTAGAAGTGCCTACAGTCAAGACCACCCTGGCCCAGCGATCCTTCCCCCTTAGAGCTCCATCCTGGTACAGTGCCCTCCCTCCAGCTGTTACATCAATCACCAATCTAGGTCCTTTTAAAGCTGCCTTAAGGGCCCATATCCTCTCCACACGTCAATGCCAATGTAACCGGTAACCTGTGGATCCTGCACCATGTGACTAAGCCATGCACCTGCCCTTGGTCAGGCAGTGAAGAGCCCTCACTATTTCCATCCTACAGGCTCATCACCTTCCTCGGTTACCATATAGTTGCACTGGACTTTGAATGCATTGAATTATGTGTAAGACAAGGCCTCCCTAAGGCGTCTTACTACCAACTCCCATCATGCATTGCTTTAGCTACCAATTGTATAGGTCTTAACCACTCATTAGGTAAATATGTCGCTAGCTCTGCCCTGTTTTAGCTACCAAATGTATAAGCATTAACCAGTGCTCATTGTACTTATACTCTGTATGATTGCTCACCCACATTATTCTATGTATGTACTGTATGAATGTCTATGTTTTATTCTGATGTGGAGCCTTTGGAAATGAGTCTATGACTCAAAGGGTTGTAATTCCGATTTCCTAAATAAATA
This sequence comes from Neoceratodus forsteri, assembly GCA_016271365.2. NCBI lineage: Eukaryota > Metazoa > Chordata > Ceratodontiformes > Ceratodontidae > Neoceratodus > Neoceratodus forsteri. The sequence goes on from CM057449.1 coordinate 967,392,351, forward strand.
AATAAAAACATCTCTCATCTGAAACCTTGCACCCAGCACTGTAGCTGTTGATGTTGCCATGTGGCTCAATAACTGCAGGAAGTGCCTGGCAAGTCTGAGACTGTGAAGCTTGAAAGGGCTTGCCAACTGTACCAAGCTGCTTACTCTTTCCTGTGGAAGAAAGGCTTTTCCTTTTACTGAATCCAGTTGAGCCCCTATGAATTCAAGGAGCTGCACTGGTTGTAGTACTGACTTTTTCTAATTTATCAGAAACCTCAGAGACTGTAGGAGAGCCTGTGTGACCACCAGGGAATGCCTGATCTGTTGAGGAGACTTCCCTATGACTAGCCAGTCATCCACATAGGGAAATACTGCCACCCCGTCTCCTTAGGTGTGCCACAACTACAGCCAAACATTTTGTGAACACCCTTGGAGCAGAAGTGATAATGAAAGGTATTGTTCTGAATTGATAATGGCCTGAAGGCAGTCTGAACCTGAGAAACTTTCTGTGTGACTGTCTCACTGGGATGTGGAAGTAGGCATCCTTCAAATCTAGGGATGCCAACCAGTCCCCTTGCTTTAATGTGGGCAGACCATTTTGAATTTTGGTTTCAGTAAACGCCTGTTTAGGTGTCTGAGATCCAATATAGGTCGCCACTCCCCTGTTTTTTTGGTGGTGAGAAAGTATCTTGAATAGAGGCCTTTCTCTCTCTCTCTCTCTCTCTCTCTCTCTCTGTGGCAGAGGGACTCTATTGCCCCTAAGGATAGGAGATTTAATACTTCCTTTTCTAGCAACAGAGTTTCTGCTGGGGAGGAAGGTCGAAAAAAGTTTGCTCTCAGTTTTGATCTGAGTTTGAAACTGAGAGCCAGACCCTGGCCCACTACCTCCAGGACCCACTTGTCTGTGGTAATGGATTGCCATTCCTACAGGTAGTGGGCCAACCTGCCTCCTACCTGTGCTGGGAAGGCAACCCAGGCAGACTTCTCAGGATGTCTGCTTAGGTTGGGATGCTGGCTGAGTGCTGGAGCCTGTGCAGTTACCACCTCTTCTGCCCCTGCCTCTAAAGTAGCCCCTCTACTGTTGGTACTGTGGATAAGCTTGGGGCTGGAAGAATGGCCTATAAGGCCTGCCCCTATGACTCCTGGCTTGCTGCTTATGGAGTGTAGAGGTCTTGTCCTTTTCAACAGCACTCTGGTATGCTATCTTGTACTCATCCATTTTTTTCATGTAGGCCTCTGTGTAACAGGGTGCCCGTTATGAATATTTAGTCTTGAAGTAAAAATGTGTACACCCCCCAAATCTTCTTTTCCTACTTTTCTCTCATCTTTTTCTTCCTCCTTTCTTTGCTAAATTTCGTGTCAGGGTGGCCAACCTGGCATATCTCTACAAACTTTGCTGTCCCTTTAAATTATCCTAAAACCCTTACGGTTGCACAATGAAAGTTTATCCTTTTTCCGTAAGGAGCTCTGTGTTTGAGTAATGGTTGTGCTCCTAAGGTGCCCCCAGTTTGTTTATGTAGCACTTCAGCACTGGAATGTTGGTGCTTCTGTGAAGAAAGTGAAGCGCGAGGTGCTATTGTAATTGGTGCCCCTTTAAGACGCACAAAAATGCAGTGCTACAAGCCCGAGGTCAGGCGATGTAAATAAAAAGAGAATCACTTGTTGTGGTAGTAAAGAAAAGCTTCATGTTTTGCTTAAATAAAATATGCTTTAATGGCAGGTCTCCTGGTCTGGCAGGGAAAGGCAGATAGGGAGCACACCCCTCATTTGCCATTCCCCTGCCCAGACTGGGTATTCCTGTATATTACCAAGTTTAAAAATAATTCTTCTTTACCCGAAATCCTGATCATTTGGGGAAACTCCTACTATAGGACGGTCAGCCCAGGTAATGACTGCTCTTGTAGGAATCAAGAGAGATGAGGTCACTGCAGGTGGGAGGAACTATGCTCCAAATGAGGTAGAAACCCCTTAATTGAGGTTTAGATGATCTAAAACTGATATTTTAGGATATATACACAGAAGGAATATAACATAAATGCTTGTTTTTCCCTATTGTACAAAAATGATCCAAGATAGCCTTAGATAGGACTACATAAAGGTCTATTTTATGTTAAGTGGGAAATCCCCTGATTGTGATGTCACCCTAAGGATTGCTATAAAACCTGCCACCCGGGGACTAAGAAGTGTGTGTGTGTCAGTATCTTCTGACCACCGAGGGAGAAGGAGCTAGTGTGAGAGCTTACACACAGTATTGTTGGGAATTAAGTATTGGATATTGAATATACAGAAGATAGACAGGAGTCTCAAGAAGAAGTATTTCCTGATGTGTTGAAATGGTGTGATGGACTAACACCCACAATTTTCTTTCTGTAAATATATATATATTTTTGTTTTGTTTTTGCAAATAAATTGATAAACACATTTATTATGTTTTTTTTTTATGCACTAATTATTACAGTTTGGTGCCTGTCATTTATCCCACACCTTCTACACTCTGTCTGCTCACTGAAAAGAGACAGAGGCTCACAAGGAAAGTCCATGGCCTTGGACCGAGTGTCTTGTGTCAGGTTAGTAGTCCTGAGCCATGCAAACCTCCTTAAGGATACGGAAGAGGCCATCTGTCTGGCAGCAGTGTCATTACTGTCCACTGCCATGATGCGAAATTGGACTTTAGAAGCTTATATGCCCCTTTTTGCAGCTTCTTCCAGGTCTGCTGCCATAGGGGCTGGAACTGACTTTGTGTTTTCCATCACAGTGTTCCACAAAGTCTTCTGATATCTAGCAACATAGGCCATATAGGAAGCCTGTCTGATAGCAAGATAGGACCCCAGGTATTGCTTTTTATCAATTGAGTCTATTCTCCTGGAATCCTTGTCAGGAGGGTGTGATGCCAGAGGGATGCCAGCCTTATCACAGGCTGCAGTCTGCACCACTCCCTCATGGCTAGGGTACCCAAACAAAAATTATGCTCCACCCTTAGCCACCCAATACTTTTTGTTCACCTTTTTCTCCAGGGGTGGAACTGAAGTAGGGGTATGCAGCAACTTTAAGACCTGTTTCTTCAAAGATTTATGGATGGGCAACAAAACCCTTTTAGAGGCTGGCACATCCATTATTTCTCTATAGTCCTGTTCCTCCTCATCATCTGTAAATTCCTGAGTGGGGAGATCCAGGGGCTCAGCCACCCACCTAATGAACTGAAAATGAGAAGTCTAATCTTCAGTTCCCTTATCAAGGGAATCGGGTCAGTGAGGATCTGGGGAAATGTCCGATTCAATCGGCTCCCCATAGTCCTCTTCTTCATCATCGTCATCCTCATCATATTCTTCTCCAAAAGTCTCTGTTTCGGGTTCCAATGAACCAGGAACCGAAGTACAGCCTGTGGTAACCAGATGTGGTTACTTTTCAACCAGAACCGGGCTGGCCAGAAGAGACTGGATAATGCAAATCGCATTCGCTATCTCTTCAGCAGTTGGAACCGATGCCTCTGGTTGCGGTTCAGCTGCTGAATGTTTTTCTTTCTTTTTTTCTTTTGTCTGTATGTGCCAGGTTAGTGGCTGGTTCAGCAGGTCTTTTCTTAGTAGAGAAAGAGTCACCATTGTCAGAGGCTGGTCCTCCAGTTCTTTATGGCTGTCTGTTGCCGGTTCAGCGGCTTTTTCAGACATCTTCTCCTGCAGTCGCTTAAATCACCTATCAAGCATCGACTGAGGGAAGTTCTTACAAATTTCGCAGTCCTTCTTGAGGTGGTCAAACCCCAGACAAATTACACAAATAAGATGAGGATCTGCCTTAGCGAACGGTTCCCCACACTCTGTACAATGCCGGAAACCTGTGTGGCCTGTTCGTTTCTTGGTCTTTGACATTTATCGGTTGGTTAGAACCGAAACTTATCCGAGAATTACCCCAGTAAAAAAGACTCAAAATTTAGACCAAATAAAACCGCCTTACCGGATGGTACAAATTGTTAAATTTATTCACTAAACACCAGATAGAGCTATCAGTTCCCTCCCAGTTGGAAGAACCAAGGAGAAACCAACAAAACTTACCAAACTAACACTATCTAAACTAATTCTACCTGTGAACCAAGGACAGTGCTTCAAAAATCAAATAAAATAAACAGACTTTTAAAATAAACCAAGAAAATAACTTATTCAGTCGAAGTGAAGGAGAGCTCTCCGGAGACGTCTTACTGAGGCAAGCGGAGAAAAGAATCTGACGGTTGCAGGAAGTGCAGCCAGGGACAGTGGTTTGAAAACTGAGCTTGAGCCTAACATTCCATCATTAGCATAGGTTCTATTAACCATTTCAGCTCCAGGGCAGTCCTATGGAGAAACCATAGTGCATTTGTCAGAATACAGTAAGATCTCCTGGGGTTTGAAACAGAAAACTGGAGCCTGGCAGGTTCCATGATGGCCCCGTGTCTCTGAGGGCTATCCCAGTGTCTGGATTGGGTCTCGGGGGGGATGGCCAGCACTCTCCACCCTGGCCCTGCTGTGAGGGGGGCAATCTGTGGGGAAATTTCCAGGACAGCAGAAGCAGAGACAGAGGGGACCAAATAAGTGAACCCCTCCGTTCAGAGGATTACAGCCCCTGCCAGGGCTCCCAAGGAGGATAAAAATCTAAAAAAAAAAAAAGAAGAATTGGAAAATCAGTTCTCTGTCCTGAAAGTATAGAAAGTTTATATGTTATGCATAGGTATTTCGGGTTATGCTGGTCTGTGGTTGATGACACAAGCTGCATGTACATGTGTTAGGTATCAACCACTACACCTCCCTCCCCAGGTTGTCCACCATGCCGCAGCTAACACGCCAACCTTTGTGGCTAAAACTGAGTAGTATGCTCCCCTCTTTCAACTAAAATACTCATTTGCGAAACTTTTTTTAGATCCTTTCCACTTTTACATCAGCAATCCAGCCACTCGCTAAAGAATAATACTGGAGAATGGTCTTAACATTCTACCTACAAGCTCATATTCAGATGAGCATTTTATGCTTCTTTAGCAGTCGATAAACAAAGGTTGCCTGTGCCGGTGTTGACTTTGTGGAGGGAACCCGTTGTTTTTTCTCTGCCTACGAAAACAGCAGACTGGAGAGATGAGAGCAGCTTATTCATTTTTTGAGATCACTGCACCTATCAGAAAACGTTGAGATGCCAACTACAAGTAGCAGGTGATTGGAGAAGCAGATCTGAATCAAAGATGGAAGGCTCATATTTGGACAATTCCACAAATTAATTGGATGATTACTAAAGATTATCTGAATCAGATTTAAGAAACTATTTCAGAGCTCCTCTACAACCGTTGAAACTGACTAAATGATTGTAACTGCAGCTGCGTCTTCAGTGCCAAATGTAAGTCGTACCTATATTGCCTTTTACATTCGGATTTTATTGACCTGACTTCATGGCAGAAGTAAGACTGTTTCAATATAAAAGAGGAGGTGGGGAGAAAAGAGTTTTTCTGCCATTAAAATAAATTGTCATTAAAACCTGCCCATTTTTGGTCTTTCTACTGTATACTGTCCAGGGGCTTAACTTTTGGAGCAGTGCCTTTTAAACACATTACAAGAGCCATCCTCTAACAGTTATCCAACTCTATTTATCCTGTTTGTGCTATAATTGCTTTGTGTAAAAAGAAGTGGAGGGTAGAGATGTTTCTCTGGACAAGTTTTCTAACAAAACAAGGAGCTCCCCTTTTTTCTCTTCCTTCTCTCACACAAATGTCAAAGTATCTCACCTTAAAGAGCTTGAACTGTCATTATATATTGCCCTGCTGGATACATTTGTTGGTTTCCTACATTTCTATTGGGAGGGATCCAGCTGCAGTTAAAAAACACAAATCAAGCCTGCTTAAAAAGTTAATACTAAGTTTATCAAAAGGCCCCAGAACTTGCCATCTCTGTGTCCCTTCAAATTTTCCTGTCTTTCTTTTCCTTTTTTGATATTCTGGATCTCCCAGATCAGCAAGACAAGAACTTGAGAAAACTGTTTAATTTACCCAGATCCAAACCAAGGGGTACTAGTGGAGCATCAAGTGAGTCGGGCAATTTTCACACACTGACTCACAAAGGTCCTCACTCACCAGTGAAAAAGTTATTCCAGACCTGTTTGTCCTTTGCTAAAACCAGTAGACAACTCAACAAAACTATGGGAAAGCAGACCCTGAAAAAAGGTGGGGTAAAAAAGGGAAAACAACTGAATTACATGATGAAAATTCAAAAGATACCATACCAAGTCAAAGCCCATACCCAGCCCTTCTGCTTCACAAGCTTCTCATGCTGATGAATATGACCAGCAGGAGGACAGCAGAGAAGACATTGAACAAACACAGGCATCTGCACCTGACAAAGAACCACCAGGATGGGCCAAACAACAATCATTAATATAACAGGATTACAGAGTTCGCTCAATGAGCTGAAAACTTTACCAGAAACAATAAATGATATTCTGCAAACCATGACCAACATTGATAACAAAATGGAAAAATAAATGAAAAGGATTAATGAACTTGAACAAAGACAATCAAATTTAGAGGACAAGGTGAACCCCCTCACCCAGGAAATTCTTCAACAGAAAAAGCATCAGGACATACTTTCTGGAAAACTGGATGACCTGGAGAATAGATCATCTGAGGATAATGGCATTCTACAAGAATGGACAAAACAATCTTCTATACATGAGATTCTCACAGACTTATTTTAACTACTACTCAAGGCTAAAGAGGTAGCCCCAACTATCGACAGAATGAATTGGCTGGGAACATCATGACAATCTACAGAGAATAATGTCAACAATGCACAACCAGTGATTATCAAATTCCTGACTTCAGATGGAAAACAACAAGTTTGGCAAGCTTTCCAAGCATCTAAAGATCTGACAGAGAATGTATACAAAACAGAACATTTCTAAGGACTTATAGTCACTCAGGAAACAATACAATCCTTTGCAGCAAACTTTTTGGAAGGAAAAACGTTAAATTTTATCTGATCTACCCAGCAAAATTGAAAGTTTTTCTCAATAACCAAATGTTGTTCTACCAGACTTATGCAGAAGCTATTTAAGACCTAAAAATACACCTGCCTAACATTCTTAATAATTTTTGAACACTCTGATCTATCATTGAGAATCCATGGCTTAGATGCGCAGCACAGATTATATTACTGGTGGCATTTATGAAACATGGTGATAAAAGGATATTTTACTCTAATGCACAGAATTAGTATAAAAAAAAGTTTGTTGAGGGGTGCTACTGAGCAGCCTAATAGGAAGTAGAATTTCACTTGAGCTCCACAAGAAACTTATCCTAAAATAATATTGTTTCTGCAACCAAAGTTTGCTAGTTCAGTTTCTGAAGGGTACCACTACTGCCACTCACTGTTAAAATTGCCAAAAATGCAGAAAAACGGGATGACAGCTATAACTGTGTGTGACTTCTTTGCTCCCAAATGACAAAATCGGGATCAGAGGCCTGGGCTATGTGGCACTACTGCAGATCCTGCTCCTGAACCATTGGAGGAGATATCACTCACTACTGTTAAGACTACCTTGCATCAACTGGTGAAAACTGTACAAGAACTTGATAAAAAATTTGATAATCTTACCCCACGGGTGAGCGCCTTAGAAACACGGATGGGTCATTGTGAGGATACGGTTCAGAGAGTGGAAGCTTCAGCGCTCAGGTCGGTGGATGCAACAGCTAAGCTGGTGAAAGAAAACACCCTCCACTGACAGCATTTGGAAATGGTAGAAAACCAAGCTAGGGAACAGAATTTACAAATTCTGGGGCTGTCAGAGGGAGCTGAGGGAGAAGGCCTTTTGAATTTTGCTAAAATCATGTTGCCAAGTATTTGGGGTCTTGAAGAATTGGACTCTCCATTGTTAATTGAGAAGGCCTACAGTATTTCCCGTCGACATGCTCTGACTGACCCCATGGCTTCACAGACCTTCCTAATAATTAGTACTGGCATCGGGGATTGGGATAGAGCTCTACAGGTCACCAAACAGCATAGAGTTTTAAAATATGGAGATGACTCCTTGTCGTTGTTTCCAGATCTCTCCTACAGTACATGATTATGCCGTAAAGCCTTTGATGGCCTCCAAGGTAGGCTTCACTTGCTAAAGATATCCCATCAACTATTGTTTCCAGTTAAGCTCCAGATTGTATGGGGAGGCCAACAATTTCTGTTTAACGATGCTCAGGAGGCAGAGAAGTTGCTTACTCACATTGAAACAGAGGCAGCAGAGGGAGATAAGAGGTACACTTCAGAAGTGGACTAGACAGTTGGTACCCCGGTATTGCTTTCTGATATCCCGAGGGAGTTACTTGACTACATTCTAGTCTGTGGAACTTGTCTATGGATTTATGTTTGATTTAAGTGCCTTTCTTAACTTTTTATACTATTTTCTAACAGGGACATGGTGGCTGTTTTTTAAGCATGCGAAAGGCTGAAACTCTGACTATACTTGCAAGTTTCTTTAAGGGACATATCCGACTTGCCACTCCGTTATTGACTTAGGAGATAATGTTCTTGGGATACTGGTTATTTTATTTTCCTTTATTGTAACTGGACCTTATATTATTTTGCATTCACTGGAACTGGGGTGCTCGACTGCTTCTATACTTGCTTTTTGTTTTATGCATAGTTTTTTTATTGTTATCTCAAGGAGCTTGGAGAAATCTTATTGGTTATGAAATTATTTCTGTAATATTTTGGGAGAAACATTTTAGACATTATGTCTGTTATGGTAATAGGGTAATCTGCTGTATTCTCATCCTTGGAAGTTTCCCCTTTGGCCTTCCTGGCTTAATGCTCAGTGTTCTTTTTGGTTACCTGTCATTGACTGGGTTTCTATCTGGGTAATTTCCCTCATGAGGTAACAATGGAGGGGTGTCCTGTACTAGTACTGTATAAGTTTAGGCTATGTCTATTAATGTATGTGATTAACATCCTATGTATATTTGTGCTGTATGTTTTTGCTTACAAACTCAATAAATATAAAATAAAAATAAAAAGTTTGTCTTTTTCACATAGATTAGATGGTGGATATGGGGTGGAGGGGTTATCACGTGTTATTGCACCCTTTGCTAGGGGGTGGAGGGATGGTTAGTTTTGGTTCAGGGAGGGGGTAGTTAGTGCTCTGGGAGGTTGCTTTCAATAATCTATTTTCTTTTTCAGGTACTCAAGGTCAGCAATTGTAGAAATGATAAAAAAACACAAACCCTGCCTGGATTATATCATTTAAAGTAACCTCTTGGAACATTAACAGTCTTTCAGACTTTACAAACAGAGATACAATTCTCAGCAGACTCTAGAGGCTTAATATGGACATTACACCATTACAAAAAACTTATCTCAGCCTAACTGATCATCAAAGGTTGGGTGGACTTGGTAATAGGATCCCAGGCCTTTTCTAGGAGTAGTATGGGGGTGGTTATTTTGTTTCACAAGAGGGTTAAATATAAAATATTGGATTCTTTATCAGAGAAAGAAGTTCATGTCATCCTTGCCCTGGTCCAGTTGGATACAGAAACACTTATAATAGACTCAGTGTTTGCCTCATTTAAAGGTTTTAGCACATTTTTGGCTAATCTCGACAAATTAATCAATACATGGGGATGCACCAATTTATTAATTTTAGGAGATTTTAACTGCTTGAAAAATCCAGACTTAGATAAAACAACCCTAGCATCTAAGTGGGACAGATACAAATCTCGAATATTTAATAATTTTATATTGGATAACAATCTTGTGGACTTATGACAAGAACTACACATATCTAATAAAGCATATACCCACTACTCGTCCCGACATTCAACCAATTCTAGACTGGATTATGTTTTCATTTCAGAGGATTTGGAAATTAAATGTTCTAGGGTTTCTGCAGAAATTTTGCCTCTACTTTTTTCTGATCACAATCCTGCCTCCGGGGTTTGCACTTAGAGCATAAAAATAAAACTATTTACAATGGAGGCTTAACAATGATATCCCACAGGACAAAACCACGATAAAGAAAATTTCTCTAGCAATACATAATTTTATAGAAGACAATCATCTTTGTGCCAATAACATTATTAACTCTTGGGATGCTTTTAAGGTTACTTTACAAAGACTAATAATTTCAATAAATTCATGGAAAAATAAATAAAGACAGTGGAATATTGATGAAGCAGAGGAAAACTTGGGAAGATTGGAGGCAGAAGTTAGAGTAGGCAATTTATCCAAAAAACAAGAATATGAGGAACTTAAAAAACTAATATTAACAACAAAAAATGTTCACAATAAAAATAGGAAGCTTAGAAACAGGAAAAGATGGCAACAAAATTGCAAACAAGCAGAGAAATATTTGGCTAAATGATTTAAACAGGCTAAAATTAAAAAAAATATTTCCTCTATCTATTATGAAAATGGGGTACTAGTGACTAGAGACAATAATATAATTTCTGAATTTTATAACTATTATGGAAACCTTTATCAGTCTGAAAATAATCCTTCTCAAAAAGAATTAGAAGTATATAAAACATTTACAAACTTCGATAAAATTATGGAACAAGAAAAGAAATCACTCGTGCAACCCATTTCTTCAGCAGAAATAAAACAGACAATTTTAAATTTGGCCAAAGGGAAAAGTCAGGAAGTGATAGGTACACTTTAGAATTTTATCTGGAACTATTAAATACTTTGCTTCCTCTGCTAACATTATTATTTAACCAAATACTAGAAGAATTACATATGCCAGACTTTTTTTTATTACGATTACATTACAGTAATTCCAAAAAAAGGTAAAGATGACAAATCTGTTCAAAACTACAAACCAATATGAATTTTAAATACAGACTACAAGATATTTACCAAAATAATAAACAATAGGTTATTGCCTCATCTCAGTAAATTAGTCCACAAAGATGAAGGAGGCTTTATTCCTTATAGACAGATATTTTTTGTCCTTCACAGTGTCCAATTCATAATAAATCATCTCATAAGCTCCAAAAATAAAACAATAAAATGCTGTGTTATTATCGTTAGATGCATGTAAAGCTTATGACGTGTTTGAGTGGAAATTCTTTTTTTTTTCACTTTGAAAATTCACAGATTGCCAGACATTTTTATCTAATTTATCAAGATTCTTTACAAGGAACCTAAAGCAAGAGTTAGGGTCGGTAATACTTTTTCTGACATCTTTTCACCATTTGGGGAGGTTAGACAGGGTTGCCCCCTTTCACCTACCTTATTTGTGCTTAGTCTGGAATTACTATTAAGATCAGGGAAGAGGGAAACATCAAATGGATCTTGGTGGGCAAGGTGGAAGTAAAGACAAGCTTACACAGACTATTAATGATGCTTGAAGACCTTTTACAGAGTCTGAAAGAACTTAAGATTGTCTTAAATACTTTTTCTGAAGTTTCAGGATATCTAGTAAATGAAACAAAATCTGAAATTTTAGTGTTTTACTGTAGTCAGATTAATGAAATTTGGACGATTTTCAATGTAACTCTGGTGGATGCAAGCATGCCTTATTTAGGGATTCAGTTAACAATGATCCAGTTACTATTTTTGAATAGAATCATGGTAAATTGCTTACTCACATACAGGATAAACTAACTGGCTGGGGGAAAATATCAGTCTCCATATGGGGAAAAATACAAATTCTCAAAATGTTCATTTTAACAAAAATATTGCATACCTTACTGGCTTTAATTACTAAGATCCTCATTTCATGGTTCAATAAAATTAACTCCCTATATGAAAATTCATATGGAACAACAAACATCCAAGAGTTACATGGAAAAAATTATGTTTGAATAAAGTACAAGGTGGTTTGGCATGCCAAGACATTCATTCATATTACTTAGAATTTATAGCTAAATTAGCAATCAGATGGGCATGGTCTAACACCGAGAGAACCAGATTTTCAATAATAATAAATCTGGATGAGACAGGATGGAGATCAAAAACATTTGGTTTGCCTCAGCAAAGTTCTGTAACAGCACAAATAATGATTTGGAATATCTCACAACAATTCTGAACCTACCAAAACCATCTAGGGTGGGAAGCTAATCTGTCCCCTCATAACTATATCTGGTGCAATCCTAACAATAGGATATGGGGAAGAACCCTATATAAGAAAAGCTAGCAAGAGGAAAGGAATTTTAAGATGGACCAACATGCTAGACAATAATACTAAGGTTCATACTAAGGTGTGGAAAAGAGAAAGGAGGCCAAGGGCCCATATTGCTCTTATACTAAGCCAAAGAGTAATAGGATAAATTATACCCAGAGCCGATTAATCTATCAAGCTGATATTTTAAAATGCCCTTAGTTTCGCTGATGACAACATCCACAGGGACGGATAGTTCTAATGGTGAAGAAGTATTGTTGGCTAGTGTGTTTAAATGGTTTCCCTACAAGTTGCAAGGGGTGACCTCTGATATCATGAGGATAAGTTTTAAAGTCAAGTCCTAATTCTGACATGAGGTAGGGATCCTGAATGACATCAAAGAGAAACATAAGGTCGCCTCTAAAGCGGCAAGTGGATAGTGACATAAGATTTAATAATTTTAATCTGTTATCATAGGATTCTGATTTGAGCCCAGAAATGTGTTTGGTAAACTTTCTTTGTATTTATTTCTAAAATGTTACTGTCTGATTTCTTATAGGGGCACCAAAGCCAGGATGCATACTCCAGGTATGGCCTGGCATATACCCTGTAAAGAGGCGTCAATACATTAGAGTCCCTAGATTTAATGTTCTGTAGGATGGACCACACAACTCTATTAGTTTTACAAATGACACCTTGTAGATGTTTTTGTTGAGAAAGATCATGGGATATGGTAATACCAAGATAATACCAAGGTCCTTCTCATCTGAGGTGGTACTTAGTGTAGGGATGATTTAAATTCCTGGGACCTAAGTGCATCACCTTGCATTTGGATGTATTCAATTTCATCCCCCATGTATTTACCCAATCTGAAATAATATTGAGTTCCTGTTGAATAATAGCAGCTTGTGCTGGACTAATGCTTGGGCCCCCAATTTTTAACATCGGTGGCATATTTAGTAGTAATAGAAGAGCATTTTTTTCTTAAATCCACTATAAATGCTTGAAATAGGTAGGAACCCAGGACAGAGCCCTGGGGCACCCCACTGAATACTTTACCCATGTCGGATAAAATGCTGTTAATAATTACTCTTTGGGTCCTATCCTGTAACCAATGGCAGATCCAGTTTATTATGTAATTATTGATATTACGTTACTGAAGTTTGCTAATGAGGGCCCAGTGAGGCATGACATCAAATGCCTTACTGAAATCGATGAATATGATGTCACATGATGTTTGACTGCCCAAAAGTGTACTAACATGTTCATAAAAAGCATAGTAGATTAGTTAGGCAGCTTCTTCCCCTCTTGAAACCATGTTGTTCTGGGTTGTAGTTATCGATTGTGGGGGGGAAATGATATCTTTGAGGAGGCTCTCTAGGGTCTTACATACGGATGAAGTTCAACTTATGGGCCTGTAATTCTCCCAATTGTGTTGTATACCTTTTTTTATGAATGGAGACAACCTTTGCCTCTTTCCATTCATCAGGGTCAAAGTTATCAGCCAGCTAGCATTTAAAAAATAATTTTTAAAGGGAGGGCAATATTGTCAGCCAACAAGAATAATAAATGTCCAACCAGAATGTCAGGACCTGGACAATATTTCCCCTTAATAGTCAACAGCTTATTTAATACAAGCTCTTCTGAGAAACTAATCTGAGGGTCATTATAATGCTTGGTGGGATGGGTTATATTTTGATTGGTAGGTGAAAAAATGTTACAAAATTCCCTATTAAATAGATCAGCCATAATAATCATAAAAAAATCAATTTATGAGTTGGAAGAAATTCAAGACCAACTATGGTTTGGAGGACCATCAATATTTCTTTTTTCATCAATTAATGAACTTATTCAGGAAAGACTTTAAATGGTGGGAGACAGAACCCAATCCCAGGGAGTACTTTACTTGACAAAGACCTCCAGACAGCCTATCCTCTCCCCTTTCCTCCGACCCCACTCCCCATCCCTACCTCCACCCTCTCCAGGTATTATCTAGGTATGTCCAGGACTGTACTCCCAATGTAACCCTTGGGTACTTTGTATATGACTGTAACCTATTATAAGTAACATTATTATGTAACCTATGTGTACTCTATGTTTAATGTTCTGCACCAGTAATGTTCTCACTGTTGTAACCACACTATGTAACTCTGTCACCCCCGGAACGAGGTGCCTTTGTAAATGAGTCCATGACTCAAAGGTTGTAAATCCAACTTTTCTAATAAATAAAAGGAAAAAAACTAGAAGCCATACTTCATAGGAAACCTAAACATCTTTCTTCTTGGATACAGAGTCACTTGCACTGTAATACCAATATTTATTCTGGAATGATCAAAACATGGGCACCCAAGTTAAATGAACACACTTTGGCACTTAATTAGCATTCTTTTGAATTTATTTATTCATTTCTTTGGAAAATGTTTCACCAAGAAAGACAACATCAGCTGTAAACAGCTTGTTTCCAGAAGCATCCTGGTTGAGGGGGGTACAAGAATTGGGAGAACAGGCAAACACAGCAATAACAGAGTAATGCAAGTACAGTTACTAAAACAATACTGTGCAGTACAATTACAGAGCAGAAATAACCCAGACCAGACTGGCTAGGGTAAACAAAACCATGTTTGGATATAATGTACATTGCAACAACCTAAGATCAGGTGATCCAGTAAGGTAAAGATTAGAGGATGGATAACACATTTGAAGTGCTGGAAGTAGTAGGCTGAGCAAACGATTCAAAATGCTATTCTATACCCAAGGGAGGGCAGTTACAAGACAAGTGGGGAAGTGGACAGGCGAAGGGTAGAAGGTGGGGGATGGAAGAGGGAGAGAAAGGGACAGCCAAGATCTAACCTCTTCTGGATGCTGAGAACCCTGCAAGTCGGACAGGACCAGGCAGAAAGGGAGGAGAGAAAGAAAGGGAGCGGGGAGGTAGAGAAGAGAGGGGCAGAGGAACAGGAGGGGAGGAGAGAGATAGGGAAGTAGGGAAGTGGGTGGGTGATGGATTTGAAAGTAGGGGGAAGGAAGAGGGGGAAAATGAGAGAGAGAGAGACAATCTATACCACTTCAGGATGCAGAGAACCCTGCAAGGGGTCAGGATTAGAAAGTGGAGGGAAAGGAAGAGAGGTAGAAGAGAAGGAGTCAGGATCTATACCCCTTCAGGATGACAGAGAATCCTGCAAGGGGACAGGACCAGGCAGAAAAGGAGGAGACAGAAGGGGGCAGGGAGGAGGAGTGGAATGTGGTGGGTGACCGGAGCGGAGGAGGAGGGATAAGGGAGGCTGAAGAAAAAGGGCAAACTAGGAATGGGAAAAGGAGCGCATCAGTGGGGAGGGGTAGTGGGGGAAGGACAGCAGTAGAGTGTTGAAATAGCACAGTAGATTGTGGATGGTAGTAGAGCATAAAAATGGCACAGTAGGTTGTGATAGGGGGTGGGAGGAGGGGGTATAACAGGTGGTAGCATGTGAAGAAGTAATTAGAGGAAGGGTTCAGTTAGAAGACAGGAAGTAGGTCAGGCATATTATATCTACCAGTTTACATGATTTCAAGCTTACAAGGGATAAATCTATAACATATAAAATCATTAATCATGCATATTATACACCATATAAACTATTTAAAATTAATCTTAAACCGGATGGCAATTGTTGGCACTATGGTCAAAGGGATACTGATTTTTTTTTTTTCATGTATTTGCAAATTGCAATTTAGTTAGGGATTGGTGGCTACAATCCTTCACTGTTCTGGAGCAAATTGGAATAGATACTGTAGATTATAATAATCCTTTAGCTATATTATTCAGTTACGGAAAAAGCAATATTGCTAAATACAGGAAGAAGATGGTCAACCTGGCAAATAATATCTCTATTAAAAGGCTAATCCTGAAATACTGGAAATGGAATACTGACAATATGGACTTTCCTCAGCTAGAATGGAAGCATCTTTTTAGGAGCATTTTATATAACAGAGGTCTGTTTTCATCAGACTCAGAATTCTGGCTAATTTACAATAAGAAATGTGACATGTGGTCATCCGAAGACTTTCATCCCTGGGATCTGGCGCCTTCCCCAATAATATGTTTAAGATTGGACATAAGACGTTTAATGATAGAGGAATTTATTAAGTGATATACAGCTTAGCATTTTCTATTATCCTTATTGTTATGAACACTCAATGTAATGCTGACCTTTACCAGTTCACGGGGGGAGGTGTAGGGTGAGAAGGAAGGGAGGGTTGGGAAGGGGGAATGTAATTCTAAAAGGTTATGTACAATAATGAATTGTATGGGGATCTTCCCACTTGATCGCACTGATTGCAATTTGCATAACCACAAATAAAATATTAAAAAAAAAAAAAAGAGTATTTCAGGTTATGCTATTGTCATTTCACTGGTGAGCAGTGTACATGTTCTAGTTCAATTTCATTTGTTGGAAAGTCTCTTCCCCAGGGCTGATGTTAGTAGTTTTTCCATAAAGAAAGTAACATCATTACCTTCAGCTCCCTCTGAAAGGCCAAGGAACTTTTAAGTTGTTTCTTCATGATTTCCAGTCAAGATCATCTTTATTTTTTGAATCAGCTAGTTCCTTGTTTCATTTAACATTTTTATATCTATTTGAGGTAGATAGTCTTCTATATCTGATACGCAGGCTTCCAGTTCTGGAATTTTGGACTTGATTAGTCCAACTTATTTTTGAGTATTTGATATCTCTCCCTATACACTTTCAAACTTTTTACTTAGTATATCAAAACCAGCTCTAATTGCCATCAAAATAGTATAAAGAGTGGCTTCACTGTCACTGGTTGGTGTTCCAAGGTTTAACATGGAATCAGCTTGTACTTTCCCAGAGTGATTAGTATTGCTAGTGGAACTTCAATTTCTTGGAATAGCCCCATAATGTTCCCAGTTCTGGGATGCAGTATCTATGGTGGCATTAAGGGATGGGTGTAGTGATATCGCCTAATCTAATTCAGCATTATTCATAACTGTGTTGCCTCTTATGGGAGATTTGGGTTTAGCCCCCAGCACCTTATTTTCAGAACCAATGTTATTTAGCAATTTTTGTTTAGTTTTAGCTTGTTCGAGAAATTATATTGAATTATTACCATCACTAACAGGGTTATGTATTTCAGTTTGCAGATTGTGACCCTCTAATTGATCTTCATTAGCTTCCTCTGCTATATGCTTATCTTCCAGTGTTTGTAAGGAGTGTTGGAAGGCATCAGCTTCATCTTCCTAACTATGCCGAGTGCTATTGAATTGCTGCTGATCAGGAGAATGATCCATAGCGCAAGTTGCCATCTCTGTATACTGATTAGTTATTACATCAGCTTCATCTTCCTAACTATGCTGAGTGTTATTGGATTGCTGCTGATCAGGAGAATGATCCATAAGCGCATGAGTGCCATCTCTGTATACTGATTAGTTATTACATCAGCTTCATCTTCCTAACTATGCTGAGTGTTATTGAATTGCTGCTGATCAGAGAATGATCCCATAGCAAGTTGCCATCTCTGTATACTGATTAGTTATTACATCAGCTTCATCTTCCTAACTATGCTGAGTGTTATTGAATTGCTGCTGATCAGGAGAATGATCCATAGCGCAAGTTGCCATCTCTGTATACTGATTAGTTATTACATCAGCTTCATCTTCCTAACTATGCTGAGTGTTATTGAATTGCTGCTGATCAGGAGAATGATCCATAGCGCAAGTTGCCATCTCTGTATACTGATTAGTTATTACATCAGCCGTCTTCCTAACTATGCTGAGTGTTATTGAATTGCTGCTGATCAGGAGAATGATCCATAGCGCAAGTTGCCATCTCTGTATACTGATTAGTTATTACATCAGCTTCATCTTCCTAACTATGCTGAGTGTTATTGAATTGCTGCTGATCAGGAGAATGATCCATAGCGCAAGTTGCCATCTCTGTATACTGATTAGTTATTACATCAGCTTCATCTTCCTAACTATGCCGAGTGTTATTGAATTGCTGCTGATCAGGAGAATGATCAAGTTGCCATCTCTGTATACTGATTAGTTATTACATCAGCTTCATCTTCCTAACTATGCTGAGTGTTATTGAATTGCTGCTGATCAGGAGAATGCTCAAGTTGCCATCTCTGTATATGGATTAGTTATTACAAATGGCTGCATTACCTTTGAATTTTCTCCCAGTTCTGCATTTTGATCAATTAGTAAACCTTTTACATGCTCTTTAGGGTGTAATAAAGATATAGTCCTTTTAGACTGCAGTTATATCAACTTTATCCTGCTTTTCAATCCTTTCAGTTAGGTCACTGATGCCTTGAGAGTTTTTAGAAGCAGGGTCATTGTCTATTGTGTCTATAATACTTGCACTTCTGTACTGAGTGCAATGTTCTGCTCTTTTTTCAAGAGCACTCTGAGCAGATCCCTTTTTTATTTTAAAACTCTCAGGGTCCAGTTTGCATCTCTTTCTGAATGCTCTGAAGTGCTTTTACTTTTAGCTTTAGCAGAAGCTTTTGGAGAAAAAGTTTTACTTTTTTTAGCTGTCGGAGCTTTAGACATCTTAAGAACTATTCCTGGGTTTGATATTTTAGTTCCCACACTCCAAAAAGTATTAAGGTAACTTTACACAAAAAGAGTTAATATTTGCCATATGAAATGGAGCATATATCAAACTTATGTCTCTGCCCATTAGACCAGCAAATGCTGTAGAATATGTGCCAGGATTTAATTCAATCACAGATGGCACATGTCCACTTTTCAACTCAGTTGGAGCCCACTTTATATTTTGCAGGGAGTGGAAAGAAAGCGCTAATATAAGTCCATTGTAAAAATCTCCCACAGGCGAAAAATAGAAACAGCTTCACTCCAACAGCAAGGTATCCACTAGTAGCAAAATACAGGGATATACCAATAACTGAAATTCTTTTCGAGCTCATTCAGGCTTTGTAAAATAACAACATTATACATACTTAAAATTGAAAAGATGAAGGCAGGAATAGACAGCATGTGCTTTATTGGCTTTGCTGGTTTCAATCATAAACAGCCTTTAAACACTGTTTTACTTCACAAATTTAACCAAGTTTTTTAATACGTAGGATGCACA
Source organism: Neoceratodus forsteri (assembly GCA_016271365.2). NCBI lineage: Eukaryota > Metazoa > Chordata > Ceratodontiformes > Ceratodontidae > Neoceratodus > Neoceratodus forsteri. The sequence goes on from CM057449.1 coordinate 967,411,514, forward strand.
AAAGGTTTTTAAACCAGAACCAGTTTAAGTTCAACCAGCATCAGGTGCTTACCCCCATATATCTTCCACAAAGACAAACAGCTTCACACTATGAAAAAAGTATGGAAGTATGCCATGGGACTCGGATTCTAAATCAACTTTTCAAACTTGCTCAGAGCTTGAATATTATCAGCGTTATACACCCTTCCAGCCCTGCAATAAAGGCTGGGATAAACAGCAAGTTCTTTTTACAACTTGCATTTTAAGCACTTTCAATCAGAACATTCACAACTTAGAGTTCAGCCATTATTTTAACATTAGTGTACACATTAAGAAACATAGAAACATAGAAGTTGACGGCAGATAAGGACCGCAAGGCCCATCCAGTCTGCCTATTTCTTTTTCTACCTTATAAATGTGCCATCGGCCTTTGCTCTGTCAGTGGCCTATCTATTCATACTCATTTGTATTGCTCCCTTATGCATATCCCATGCCTGTTTGAAGCCCTGCACTGTATTCATAGCCACCACTTCTGGAGGTAGGCCATTCCATGCATCCACCACCCTTTCTGTGAAAAAGAATTTCCTCACATTCCCCCTTAATCAGCCCCCCTCTAATCTCATGTTGTGTCCTCTTGTCCTGCTATTTTTCTTATATTTAAACATGTTAGACTCTTAAGCAGTCTGTTGTCCTTTTTTTATTTCACCTGCACTGGTGATTCTGTTTTTTCCACAGTTCTACAAGTCTCATCTCTTTACCAGAAACTTAGTAGAGAAAAAAACAAAAGTACAAAAGGGGTAAGGACGATGCCGATGTACAAACATCTCCATTTCGGGGAGGGCAAACAAGGCAGCAGCAAGTGTCTCCTACATCCCTGGTGTGATCTTGCCTCAACCAACATTCCACCCCACTCTTGACATGGTGATGCAGCATTTATTAAAATGGCACCAGCGCAGTCTCAGAGTCAACACCCATTAAAGGGTTTATGACTGCTGTTATTGCTGGGAAAGAACCCCAATGACGAAGGTGGCATACCATCTATAATAGGTACAGCAGTGTCAGAGCTAAGTTCCAAACTTGGTGTCTCAGCAACAGTCTGGGGGGCTGTAGTCAATGCTGCCTGTGTGTTTGATGATGAGGACTTACCCTTCTCCAAAGGAGACCCTGACTTCACCAGTGAAGCACGTTTCTCCTGATGATTATGGTGATGGCGAAAGGCTTTAATGATAATCTCGCCATGTCTTTACTTTTCTCCAACTGTTTTGCCAATCATGGTAGCAATAGCATCACCGACTACCTGGGAGTATCTCTGTTTCTCCAGTCATGGCAGCAACAGCATCACCAATTGCCTGGGAGTATCTTTCCCAGCAGCGGTCAAGTGTGAGGGTGAAGCCAGCTTGGAACCTGAGTTCTTTGTCTGAGATTCCATGGCCCTGAGGGCAATGAAGGCTTCCAGAGCCCTCTTGTGGTATTTCCTTGTGGCTTGGTTAAATCACTGGCAAATTTTGTAGGCTTTTATATTATGGGACAAGTCCAAACAGCAAACACACACAATGTGCATGTCATCCTTTTAGGTCTTTAAATCACAGGCACAAAACCTAAATAAAGGCTCTTCCAATGGCATCATACAGTGATAATGTCAATAAGTTAAGTTTAAGTAGAAAAACAAATACAATCATAGAAAATGATGGCATTGTTTCTCTGCAGGCCCAACAAACAATCAACAATGAAAGAAAGAACCAAGCAGCAGGGGGGCACACTTTTATAGGCACTGACGTTGCACCTCATTATGGGTGGCACCCAGCTAGCATAAGTTTCCAAGTAGTCCTGACACTGATGGCTTACATTTCCAAAGATGTGGTCTAATGGAGGAGTTACCTTTCATGAAGATCTAACAGTTCCATTGTCTGCAAACCTACTCTAAGTCCAAGCCCTATCACTGTCATCAGCAGTTATATCAGCAACCAAACCACGCAGAGCAAATGTAACAATATTTTTTAGTAAATGCAGAAAAAAGTACATATGACTAAAAGTGATGCTACAAGCTACACTTGTTGGAACCTAAAAAACTACTGCATTCACCTGTAAGAGCCATTAATATAGGATATACAGCAAGTCTTACTAGTTCACAAATTCAGTTAGGCATCTTTTCAAGTCAGTCTCATTTATGACAAAGATAATACAGATGCTGTCATGGCAACATAATTCTCTGAATCAGCACTACAGCCTTAACTGTCTTTATCAGATGGAGGACCTCCCTGTTGTTCTTAGAAAGGCTGCAACCTGACTGGGTCAATCCAAAACTGGACATACATTCCCTTTAACAGCAATCCTGCATTTAGTGGCATGTATAACTCATAGATGACCTTCCATTCTAATACATCAGACTAAACATTTAGTAATTTCCTTCTCCTTAGTCGAGTTGACAGGGCCACATCTGGAAAAATGAGATCCTATGATGTCGAATCTACTTTTGTCTCTAACATGGTACATACAAAATAAAGAAATGTCCAGGTTATTTTTGCAATTTACATTTTATATTTTTGCAAAATTGCACCTCCTAGAATTCTTTTTATTTTATTTACTGCTTGTCTTATTTCACTCTGAAGCATTTTGCACAGAAGCCCTAAGTACAGAGGTCCTAAAGTGCAAAAATACAAACAAAAAAAAAGTAAAATACATTCATACGAGTAAAGCAAAAATAAAGAAATTAAATGCAAACAAAAAAAAGCAACAAAACTAAATGTGAAGTGTGATGCCACAGAAAGAAAGTAACAAAGCAAAAACAAATGCCAAGAGCAGCCAAAAGAAAATGAAAAAAACTCAAATGCAAACCAGAACAGTTAAGCATGGTTCCATGTCATAATAGTGATTGTAAAACAGGGATCCCTATTATGGTGAGTGTATATTGCCGAAAAGCAGATCGGCGATATACACATGCTGTCGAGAAGACATCCAGCAACAATACTAAGTGTTTTTGTGGAGGGGCTGTGCCCCTCACACCCCCGACTATAGATTCCTAACTCCAGTGGGCTGCTTGTTGGGAAGGGGGCAAAACTCCAGTCTGGCATAAAAAATAAAGGCAACCTTAGGCACTGGCAAAATATTTACTCCCGGTCCCCAGCCCTGAACCCAGTACCTGCTGTACCAGAGATAGCCACCCTCACCACCACACCACATGGATAGCTTGGCAGAAGCAGGCACATCACTCCCCTACAAACCCCTTCCCAGTCCCTCACCTTCCCCTTCCAGTCACCCTTCTCTATGCTCGCTTTCGCATAGGGTCGCTACCCTTGCAGGGTAGCCCATGGGGATAGTGCTAAATATGAGTCACCATCTTGACAGTCACTCATATTCAGTTGCTATACTCACTGGATACCATTAAGTACATCTACAAGTGATGTTCTAGCAATGGCTGCAATGCAGTAATAATGTTAAACAGACCCAATTACCTATCTCTCTGGTGCACATCCAGTTAAAGAATCCAATACCTTGGTCAAAAGAGCTTTGCAAGGACTTTCAAACTACGATGGCCACTGGGCATGAATGTGTCCTGTTAAAGGGGAAGAGCCAGCACTAAGAGTCCCTCACACCCAAGTGTGGGGGGCTGGACTCAATTTGTGCTTTGTGTGCAAAAACATTTTTTTTACATCTGGTTACTGAAGTACAGCAGACTGTGTCAGACTGATTCTGCTGACTTGCAAGTTGACTTTTTTTGTAACTACAAATCCCAAAATCCCCCACAGCTAACAACAGAGGAGGGCTTCAGCAGTGCATGATTTAACAGCCTGCTGTGCATGTTAGAGCTTTTATAAGCTCAGATCTGATGTTTGCCAGTCCCACTGTTTTCCCAGGGCTAAGTACAGTTCTCTGCAACTGTACTTAGCTGAGGGGGACAGCAGGACCAGCAAACAAAAGACTGGAGCTCATAAAAACTTTAACATGCACTACAGGCTATTGACTCTTCTACTGCTACAGCCCTGCTCTGATGTTAGCTGTAGGAGATTCTGGGATTTGTAGTTACAGAAAAAGTCAGCTTGCAAGTCAGTAGAGTCAGTCAGATACAATCGACTGTACTGCAGAAAACAGTAAGCAAAAAAATGTTTTTGCACACAAAGTGAAAACTGGGACCAGACCCACTTGGATGTGGGGTTCTTAGTACTGACTGTTCACCTTTAAAATAATATATTAGCACATCTAAAAAATGAATGCCAACAAACATTTAGTACAACTAAAAAGTAAATTCAAACAAAAAAGCAGGGGTGTCTGAAAAGTAAATGCAAACAAAAAAGCAACAACAACTAAAAAGCAAATGCTAACATAAAAGCACAGTACAACAAAAAGAGAATACTAACAAAAAAAAGCATAGCACAACAAAAAAGTGAATACACACGAAAAAATCACAGCACAACAAACACATGAATGCAAACAAAAAGCACAGCACAACAAAAAAGTGAATACAAATGAAAAAGCACAGCACAACAAAAAAGTGACTACAAACAAAAAAGCACAGCACAACAAAAAAGTGACTACAAACAAAAAAGCACATCACAACAAAAAAGTGAATACAAACAAAAAAGCACAGCATAACAAACACATGAATGCAAACAAAAAAGCACAGCACAATAAAAAAGTGAATACAAACAAAAAAGCACAGCACAACAAAAAAGTGAATACAAACAAAAAAGCACCAACTAAAAAGCAAATGCTAACATAAAAGCACAGTACAACAAAAAGGGAATGCTAACAAAAAAGCATAGCACAACAAAAACGTGATTATAAACAAAAAAACACTACACAACAAAAAAGTGAATGCAAACAAAAAGGCACAGCACAACAAAAAAAGTAAATACAAATGAAAAGCACAGCACAACAAAAAAGTGAATACAAACAAAAAAGCACAGCACCACAAACAAGTGAATGTAAGCAAAAAAAGCACAACTAACAAACACTGGCCAATGTCTTAATGTGTGCCTGCATGTTTTAGTACTGCAATAGATATGGTTAGGTAATTAGGTAATTTAACAAGTGGTAGTGAAGAGTGTGGAATGGGAAGGGGTACCAGGTGATGGACAGGTGGCTGGGTTCTGTTGAATACATACAAAAAAAGCACAGCACAACAAAAAGAGAAAGCAAACAAAACAAACTCTGGCCAGAGCTGGCATGGCTGCAGCTGTGCTTTTATAGCACTCGCTGAGCTCACAGTGCAACAGTGTGCCATGCCCAAGGTGGCTGCTGGAGCTCGCACATGCACACTAAGCTCTGATGGCCATCTTGAGTAAGGTGGAGTGTTCCACTGTGAGCTCAGTGAGCATGTGAGATGTGCAGAGGAAGTCACGCCAGCGCTGAGAGCACCAGCAGCCATGTTGGCCACAGCAGACTGTTGTGCCATGAGCTCAGTGGCCATGTGTGAGCAACAGAGCACTTTTACTGACTGATCAGATTGTGCTGCAGCTCCAAATCTGTGCTTCAGTTGAAATCCAGTCAGTCATTTTTCCAGCTGATGAAACCACGGCTGCAGGCTCTGCTCTCTGCAGCCATAAAAAGCACAGCAAAATTAAAAAACAAGTGGTCAATGTCTTAATGTTTACTAACATGTTTTAGCTGTGCCACAGATAGTGTTAGTGAGGTAAAGGCATAAATGTTAACAAGTGGTACTGCATTGCATGGGGTGGAAAGGGGTGCTAAGGTGGTAGCAGATGACTGGGTTCCACAGAGGATGGTGAACACAGCAGAAAGGCTCAGACTTGAGACCAGCTCCAGAACAACCAGTACAGACTGGGAAGCCAGAGCAGAGACACAGTGGTAGTTATACAGAAGCTGACCAGTACTGCAACATAACATGGTGTCTGAGGCATCAAACCTTGGTATTTGCAGCAGCAAATACATATTCTTCAATGCTACCACAATACCGCACCGCATTTGTGGCAGCAAATACAGCATGCTATACTGCAGTACTGGTCAACTTCTGTATAACTACCACTGTACATCCATTCCCAGTGGGGTCCTTCTTCTACTCATTTTTGCAGGTGCATGGACTGGAGCACTGGGAAGTTACATGACATGCTTGGGGTTACACAGTAAGTATTTTGCTCCATTGGGGTTTGAACCTACAATTTCCCAGTTCTCAACAGTGCTTTAACCACTAGAGGGCCATAAGCTTCTGCTGTCTTCATGAGCATGGATGGCTCAGTATATAGTTCTTTGAGCGATACCTAGAGGTGGCATAGTAGAGGTTCCACTGGTGGTGTCGGTGTTCCCACTCCTGGCAGTTACAAGCATGTTAGAAATGTCATATTTTTTTTTTATTAAGGGTTAGGTTCTTTACTTCTTTGAATATTTTTGTGTATTTTTTGAAGCCAGTATAGGATAGTTACTATAAAATAAATGTAGACTGAGGCCCAGATTTTCAAACTGCTCCACAAAGTAGCGCAATAGCAGGAGCAGGCGCAAGTCCACTGCGCCCATGCGCAACACGTGTGATATTCAAACACTGCGCAGGTCAAGATGCACCTCCGGCACACGACTGAATATCATGCCAACTGCACCATTGCGCAACCAGGGATGTGCAGTGGTGCAGGTCAGATGCACAACAGCACAACCAGGGATGCTCAGTGGAGCAGGGCAGCAGCGCAACAGCACAACCAGGGATGCACAGGGACAGGATGCAGGGGCCCACCACCCATGGTAGAGATGGGCAGAGGAGCACACAGCAGAACAAACATCGCCCTCCACACCCCATGCACTGCACAACCGGAGGAGAGCAGGAAGAACCACTGGCCTATGGACACAGCAACAAACCCACCGCCGGGGCATGGTGCCCCAGCACACCCCCTGGCAAGCTGTGACTGTCACACATGGATGTCCAGCTACCCTGTGCCACACCATCCCACCAATGCAGAGCACACCCTGCACCACGATCCCCATACACCCTGCCCAGGAGTAGCGTCCAACAGTGCAGGAGACCACATGCATGCCACCACTCCCACTGTGACAATGCAACCCTGTGCACAACAGAACCATGCAAGGCAGCCCCACCATGAGCACCCTGCAGTGGGTGGCAGCAGACAGCGATTCAATGACTGCATACACAGTGCCACCCCGCACGTCCCCCCCGAGGTACAGCTGAGAGATCGACCATGCGTCGGCACACGAGGTATCCCACATGTGACAGGACATGCCCTGGACCCCACCACCAGTGGTACAGCACACTGCACACTCTCCCAAGGACACACCCCATCCCAGCACTGGCCACAACAGCCAGCGCAGACACCCACAGTGGTGCATGGATGCATGTGCCACACAGGATGCAACACAGTGCATGGACAAACACCCACCCATACCCAAGGGCACACCAACACAGGGACACAGTAGCGGGTCAACCAACCTGGCATGTGGCCATGGCAGCCGTGTACATATGGCCAGAACACCTCCGCAGCACAGGTGTGCCAGCAACCCTGTGCAGGCACCACGATGCTGTACACCACCAGCATGCGGCCGGAGCACAAGTGACAGACAGTGGAGCACATCCCCTGCAATAGACACAAGTGACAGCATCGAGGTGGGACAACAACAGCAAAGGCAACAGTGCCACCCGAGGCAGACATGCACCACACCAGTGACAGGAGGCAACCCGGCATCGTGCTGGGTACAGTGGCTGTCCAGCATGGGCAGCCACCACTGACATGCCAGCGGACTGTGCAGGTCACAGACATGTAAGTGTGTCAGCTGCAGAGGCCATGGATGGTCTGACAGGGGCACCATGGACACAGTGCATGCACCGTGGACCACTGCACACAGTCATCCAGTGCACAGGGAACAACACACAAACCACAGACAGTGACTGAGAGCTACGCCCACACCAAAGTCACCTCCCCTACGGACACACACACACGCCCATGACAGCACCACCCCTGACACCATGCACACCACTGCAGCTGAGCACCTTTAGCCCACTGCAAATCAGAGAAAACCACAGTAGGCATAACAAAACAAATGTATTTGAAAAGTTAACACAAAACTATATACAACTATATACAATCTGTATGGGGTGAGGGCCACGAACCAGGTGGGGGTGGGTAAGGGGCAGGGGTGAACATATGGAAGAGGGAAGGAGGGGTGTGAGGGTGGGTCCAGGGGGGTAGTTTTGATCCTGGGGTGCATGCATTTCAGTGGGAGCCTCAGTCCCTGCTCCATTGGCGCCTCCCGCCATGCCTCCTGCGGATTCCATGTTGCTCCACCCACTGCTGTAGTTCTAAAGAGGCCCGTGCCACCTACAACAGCTCCTGCACTACCCTCTCTATCCTCAACATCCTCCATCCACCTAGGACAAGGGAGCAGAGTCAATAGGCGTGAATGCACATCCCCCTGCAGCCCACCCATTGTGCATGGCATACAGCCATAGGACACACCCTTGTGATGGTGTGCGACCACCCACAGTGATCGTGTCCACATGACCTGCCCACCTAGGCACACACAGCCATGCAGACCACTGCAACACCCACCACACAAGTCCCGCACAGCACCACCATGGCTGTACAGTGACATGGCTATGTGGTGCGAAGGCAGTGGCACAGCCATGTACCCGGGTGCACGCATGGACCACCAGCACTGCACACCCAGACATGCAGTGCCACTGGACAGTGCTGACTGTCCCATGTGGCATGCACGGCAGTGGTGTCAATGGACGGTGGCCATGCCCCGCCACCTGCTCTGCTACACAGCATGCACAGAATATCCTGGATGAAAGGCACTCACCATCATCGGCCTGGTCCTGGCGCTGACCCACGATTGGACCTCCTGCACAAGGACATAGCTCCCCTCCCCTCATCTCGCATCACCGTCTGTCCTCCCAAGCGCGGTGACGCTCATCAGGGCCTAGTGTGCAAACATGGGGAGAGGAACATCAGTACAATCCAGTAGCAAAGGCCCTCCACCCCCTGGGTGTGTGCAATCCCACACAGCCCAACCATTCCACCCTCCCTACACCACTACCACCACCACCACCACCACTGCCCACACCGGACAGCCCACCCCCTCATGTGGTGGACACATGCCCACCGCGATACCCATATGGACGCAACCAGTGTATGGATGGGGCACCTACCTGGCCATGGAACAGCACCTCTCCTGGCGTGTGCCCGCAGGTGGGCAAGCCTGTCCGGGTCCCTCCGCTGGAGGTCTCCATATTGGTGTCGACACTGCTGCACTGACCATTCAATCCCTGTGGCCTCCTCCAGCGCCACCGCCACCTCCTCCCACATGGCACTCCTGGCCCTGTCCAGGGGTGCATCGCCGAATAGTGCACCAGCATGGGGCTCCACTAGTGCCACCAAATTTGCAAGCTCAATCTGGCTCTAAACTGCAGCCCTCCTACGTGCCATCTCTGAATCTGCTTGGATTCAAAATGGCGCTCCCTAGCACACGTCTGCCACGTGCAGATGCTGCATGGTAATTTGCAAGCTGCCATTCCCATCGCACTGTCACCAAACAGCATGATAGGGGTGCACCCATGCAGACGCATGGCGCCTAGGGGGCAAAGGTCGGGCACAGGGTCAAGGGTCTCTCGCCTCATGGACCACAACAGCGCAATTGGTACTCCCCACGTGTAGCATGGTAGGGCACCTGTGTGGACTTCCTGTAGTGGCCTACGGCACTGTGGCACCACAGCGGCTATGGCGCTCCAGGGCAAGGGCGCGATACATTTGAACAGTGCACTAGCACCACTGGCACAGTGATGGACATGCCCTGCACTGCCTCTCATGCTCAGCACATCAGCAGCATGGCAGGCGTCGGTGTCAGCACCCCAGGCATGCGCCGTGCGGTGCCTACTGTGCATGTCACAGAGCTGCACCTGTGCCTGAGTACGTTCAACACAATTGCACAAGGCACAACAGCGTGACATTCAGCCAGCATATGCAAATCAGCTCATCAGCAATTCCATGGCGCAGCTACTGCAATAGCATCCACTTAAATTTGAGCCTCGCCTCATTTGCATGCATTGCGCTATATAAATGTGACATGGGGCTGCAGAGGCCATAGTCTGGTATTGCAGTCTATTGTGGTGGGTTACATGCTGTTTGCCACTGTGGACTGTGGTGTGTGGGAGATGCATGGGACTGCACAGTGAAAGGTAACACCTGTCATTCACACAAGCTCTACAATGACCGAACATGTGGAAGAGGTGGAACAGGAATGTTGGAGGAAGAGGAGGCCCAACTTCACACGGGCAGAAACAGATGCCCTGTTCGAGCCATACCTTGACAGGGAACCGCTGCTCAGCGTACAGCGGGGAACACCACAGGGCCATGCTGCGGCATGGAGTGAGGTTGCACATGCCATGAACCACCATGGCAGCCACCAGCGGTCCGTGAAGGAATGTAAGAAGAAGGTTGGCACAGACAGGAGGAGGAGGATTAAAGACAAGGTGGCTGCCATCAGGGCTGCACGTGCTGCAACCGGTGGTGGGCAGCCGGATGTGCCTCGCCTGATGCCACAGGAGACGAGGATGGCCGGCAGCATGTGGCATTGTTCCATAGAGGGCATTCCAGGTGGTGGCTTTCAAATGGGTGGCAGCCCATCACTGCATGGTAGGTCCTGTGCTGTCACTGTGTGGGTGGCGGGGGGAGTGCCACAGGGTAGGGCGGTGACATTAATGCTACTGTGTTCCTCTGCAGCTCCTGAGCGTCTGCATGAATCAGCGGTGGTGGGTGTGTCCACCGTGGATGAGGCCCTGGACACGAAGGAGCGCCCATCCACCTCCACAGGTGTCCGTGGGTCAGTACCACCACATACCTGCCTGTCTGTTTGGACTGAAGATGGTGGTGATGGTGCGGCTGAGGCCCTGCCTGTGTCTCAGCATGACGGCGGCCACAGAATCCAGCATGCTGGGACATGGACTGGTGCTGGATCAGGCACCAATGATGATGATGGCTCACACATCCCAAACAGTGATACATGTGGGACGCAGGAGGGTCCCACAGCAGAGAATGGCACGGGCGTACCACCGTCCACCGTGGAGGCCTGCATGACATCACAGTCCCAGCCCGTGCCTGCATGCCCCAGTGGGGCAGCACTGGTGTGCATCCAGGCCGGTGGGGCTGTTGCGGACAATGCATCGGCACCGGTGAGCCCTTGCGATCGGTGGCCAGAGGGGCAGTGCCAGCAGTTGGACTATTGAGATGGGGGGGACAGTGTCAGGGTGCAGCGTCAGTGCACCACCTGTGGACTTGCCCAGGCATGGCCCTGGTGAGCAGCGCCCAACCTCAAGCAGTGCTGTCCAGCACAGCCGTGAACACCATGAGGGACAGCATGCCGATCAGGTGGATGACCTCTTAGATGAGCACACCCGCATACTCCAGGATTCAGTGGATCAGCAGTTGCAGCTTGTAACGACGGTGGATACACTCAGTTCGGTCCTGCATCAGGCAGAGGAGTGGCACAGCAAGGACACCGGTCTGCTCCCGGCAGGGATGGACCGGCTGCAGGAGGATGTGATTGTCACCATTGATAGACACTGGCATTCACAACTGTTATGGCCACAATGGGCACCCAGTTATTTGCCCATGCGCCGCAGACACTGCGCAGTGCTGTGTCTACCCCCCGTTCCCGGCATCGTGCGACACCTCCCATGTTGACACCGGGTTCGGCTGTGGGCATACCAAGCACGCCAGGTGCAGGTATGTTCAGTGAGCTGCAGACCCCTGTGTGAACACAGTCGCATTCCCGCAGCATCACCCCTGGTGGTACATCTGTGCCACCCCATGAATCCAATGGTCAGCCTGTCATGGCTGGCAGGTCTCAGCAGGGCCGTCCATGCATCTGTGGTGGCCGTGGCACTGTGCCACATGACTGACCTGTCTCCCACCATGGTCACTGTCTGCCACTGCCCTGTGTGCAGTGTGTTGTGCACTGTGAGATGCACGGGTGGGGTACCCGGCCCTGCACACACACAGTCCATGTGCACACCCTCCCAGCTGCTGTCCACTGTAGCATGTGCATGATGATGCCTGCGTTGCGCTGTCCACCAGTGTGCAGTGGTGCCCAGCATCTGACACATGCACAGTGACGGCCACTGGGTGTTGCCATGTGTGGGTCTGTGTGTGGCTAGGTGTTGCAGTCATGGTCGGCGTGCCTTCTACCCCTTGCGCATGTCTTGTGGTGTGGGGGTGTGTGCATATGTGTGTGTGTGTGAGTGTGTGCATGTCATGTTTAGCCATACCCATCCCTGACGGCGTGTGTGGATCCACGCTCAGTCCCATTCACTTGCCACCATCCACCCTTGGGTTTCGTCCATGCATGTGTGTGGGTTGTGCCCTTGCCAGTGGTGGTTGCACATGGCCCCGTGACCTACCTGTGTTGGCCAAAATGCTCCCCTGTGATGGCGTCCCGGTGCAGCTGCACCATCCTGAGCAGGCAGGGGTCCCTTCGCCAAGGGGGTGGCTGCTCATCACCATCTGGAACGGCGTCCTCATCATCCCCATCGTTGTCCCCTGCTTCGACCTCTACAGCTATCCCACAGTCATTGGTTATGTTGTGCAGGATACAACAGGCCAGGAATAGCCCGCAGACTTTTGAGGGGTTGTATTGTAGGCAGGGCCCCTAGTGCTCTGCAGCAGCATTTTCTGATTTCTGCGGCAGGGCTCCTAGGATTCTGCGGCAGCATTTTCCAATTTCTGCAGCATGATTTATTCATTTATGTGGCAGAATGCTGTCCTGCCATTGGCTAAAATATGATGTGATGTCACTGATGACATCACGTGCCAAGCATAGAGGAGGGGTTTCAGGATAAACAAGATTAGTATGGGAGCCTAGCACTATCAAAAACTGAATTTCTGAATGAAAGTTCACCAAAAACAGTGAATTCTGCAGCATTATAAGAATTCTGCGGCATGATGCAAATTCCGTGGAAAATTCCGCAACCACAGAATCGCAGAATTCCAGGGGCCTTGATTGTAGGGCACCGCCAGATGTGTCCAGGCACCGGATCCCTGACTTCAGCATCCCAAACACATGCTCGATGATATTACGTGTGGTGGCATGTGCCTCATTGTACCGTTGCTGCGATGGGGTCACAGGGCGCTGGTACGGTGTGAGCAGCCAGGGACAGAGTGGGTATTCACTGTCACCTGTATATAGAGGGTGTACATTAGTATGGTGGTCTGCATCGCTCTGCCATGGGCCGTCAAAGCCGGTACCCATGGCACCTCTGACTATGCCTCCCCCCCACAGCTGCCCATGTCATCCTGCGTGTTGTGCATACTCACCCACTAGGTGGCCAGGGGGGATATCCCCACTCTCGAACCTGTGGCACAGTGCTGACTGGTGCCAGATGAAGGCGTCATGTGCTCCCCCCAGGGTGCATGGCACAGACATTGGTTATGCGCCCCCTGGCATCGCACACCACCTTGCAGTTGATGCTGGAGTATCCCTTGCGGTTACGATAAGCAATGCCTTCCGGGCCAGGTGGTGTGCGGATGGCCTCATAGGTGCAGTCAATGGCCCCGAGCTCACCAGGCATATGTGCTACCCTGTGGAACTGTTGTATGCGTGCTGTGCGCTCTGCCTGTGTGCTGGGGAAATGGATGTACTCCACAGCATGTGGCAGCAGTGCGCTGAGGAATTGTGTGAGTAGACGTGATGCGGCCAACTGGGTTATGCCTGTCGTGTCCCCTGTTGGTCTTTAGAAGGTGCCCTTGGTGAGCAGGCACATGACAGCTGTCACCTTGGTCTCCACTGACAAAGCATGGCTCCATCATGTGGGTGCTTGCATCTCATCACTGCACAGCTCACAGAGCTGCCTCAGGATCACCCAGTTCAGGCGGTACCAGCCCACAGTCTCTATATCACTATACTGCTCGAAGGTGATGCGGGCTCGGTACTGCCTGTTGGGGGCATACCGCTGACGGGCCCTTCCACATCCATGCCCCCTCCCGCTGCCTGCCTTCTCACACCCCTCATTACTGCCTCCATCTGTATGGTGGCACTGGCCATGTCCCTGGCTGTTGTACACCCCCCTGGCAGATGTTGTCCCAGTCCCCCCGCTGTCCTCTATGCTGCTCCCCCTGCACCGGGTACACCTCCGGCCTTCTGCTGTCCTGCCTCCTGCCACTGCCCTGATCACTCTGCAGCACTGCCGTGTTGTCCCTGCTCTGTTTGTCTGGCTCCCCAGACCTGTCCTGCGTGGCACACGTGTGCTCTGTCCTGCTCCACCACTGTCCCTCACTCTGTTCCTCTCACTGGTATGGCTGCCAGCTCACCCCCACTGCAGGCCTTCCTGTAGCGTTCTTGCACCTCTCTCATGCTCCTTTTTATTTTGGCTCACTTCAGCTATGGCGCAACTTCCGCTACCTCCCCTATTGCGCATGGCGCATGTCGCTGAATATCGCACTGCGCCATTTAATCATGGTTCCTCCCCCTATGGTGGCGCATGCATTCATTACCATTGTGCTCTTGCACATTGCAATTTGAGTGGCACAGCTGCCTCCCACTGAATATCACAGAACGGCGCATTTTCGGACTTGCGCTGGCACATCTCTGTTGCATATGGTGCAACCCTTTTGAATATCTGGGCCTATGTTCTTAAAGATTCTTTGTGTATTAATCTGAAAATATTTTACTGACCTGTTATTCTTTCAGTGGAAATGATAAGAAATCAAGGAGTTGTGTGCTTATTTATTTAGTTATATACTAATACAGTGGTGCCAGCCAGGATGCAAGGTGTAACTTGCAGTATTACTGTAAAATGTTGCATTATGCTGCAGGGGAACAGTTTAATTCAATGGCAATTAAGCCCTTAGTCATGCAGTATTTTGTGACATATTTACTGCAAGATACTGCGTTCCATGCTGGCTCACTCTGCTTTATATTGGGAATTTGACGGTAGCAACGTACCTGGAGCAGGCGCCTATAAGGTGGATGTTTCCACACTTGCTGTTTCAGGCACTTATTGTTTTCTGAAAAGTGCACAGAATTGTAGGTTACATGTTTTCTATTTTTAATTTATCCTTATTTAGTTGCTACATGCACTGCAGAAAACCTTTTGCCTTGAACTCTGGGCAGACTGGATGGGCCAAGAGGTCCTTTTATGCTGACAATGCCTATGTTTCTATAAAACATACAACACATTACTGACACCCTTCCTTGTGTGAGTTATGTCAAACATTAAAAGATACTTCTAACATTTAAAAGCACAGGTGAGTGGATCATTTTTTCAATATACACTCAGAGTACTGGTGATGCTCTGGTCGTACTTCATTCTGCAGCCAATAGGATACTTTCGTCCCTCCTTTTAGTCCTATCTACCTCCCAAACATTATGTGGGCACATGCTCATGACTGCCATGAGTGGGGTCATCCTCACCACCAGAAGAACATCTACCATGCCACTGCAAGGTATTACTCAACAAGCTGTACACCGAGTCACCATTCCCCAGGAGGAGAGCAGAAACACCTGGTCCTCTAGCTGTTCAAGCACTGTTAGGAACAAGAAAACTGCAGTTTCAAACCCTGCTAAAGCCAAATACAGTGTGACCCTGAGCAAGTCACCTAACCTCCCAGTGTTCCAGACTGTGAAGCTGCAGAAGGGGGTAGAAGCTGGACCCAACTGGAAATGAGGTGTTGCATCTCAGTGCCTGCTTCTCAGTCTATACTACCTCTCCTGCAGCAAGTCTCAGATCTGATGCTGCCCGTTGCATTCACAGTCCTAACCAAGACCCAGTCACCTGCCCACCACCATGGCACCCCCCTTCACACTCCACGTGCTGCATTACCAATTGTTAGCATTTATTTGTTTACCTCACTAACTAACCCTACCTATTGCACTACTAAAACATACAAGCAAACATTAAGGCATTCACCAGTGTCTGTTAGTTATGCTGTGCTTTTTAGGACTGCAGTGTATGGAGCCCTGCAGACTTCTTGCTTTCATTAAAAAGCCACTCCCACATTCCTTGCAAATGAACATGTTGAGTGTCAAAAAATGTCACCTCCATGTCAGAACAGTCCACACTCACATTATTTATTTTTACTTTTCCCCTGGTCCATGAGAGGGAGAGAGAGAGAGAGAGGGAGAGGGAGAGGGAGGGCCAGAGAAAACTGTCCCACAGACCAGCAAAGGTTGCACAGCATTGACACTATTTTTTTTATTTACTTTCCCCAAGTCCATGTGAGGGAGAGAGAGACGGAGAGAGAGAGAGAGAGCCAGAGAGCCAGAGCAAACTGTCCTGGCAGATCAGCAAAGTCTACAGAGGTAATGAGCAAAGATAGTTTCCAGGGAGGGAGTGAGTGCAGTAATCCCCAGTTCATGCAGAGTCGAGGATCCACTAGTGGGCTGACCTGTCTGGTTATGATTTGTCTCTCAGGTCAGCCCCTGTGACTGCAAGGAGCTTTGCACCAATGGATGGGATAGACAGCTTAAGATTTTTGCTTTCCCTGGTCCATGAGTGAGATAGAGGGGGAGGGCCACAGCGAACTATCCCGGCAGACCAGCAAAGACTGTACAGCGCTCACACTATTTTTTTTTTTTTTTTACTTTCCCCAGGTCTGTGAGAGACAGACATAGAGAGGAACAGAAAGCCACAGTGAACTGTCCCAGAAGACGAGCAATGAATAAAGATAGAGGTAGTGAGTGAATGGAAGATAGTTTCCATGGAGGCAGTGAGTGCAGTAATCTCCAGTTCCTGCGGATTCGAGGATCCAATAGTGGGCTGACCTGCCTGTTCATGATCTACCTCTCAGGTCAGCCCCTGTGACTGCAAGGAGCTTTGCACCAGTAGATGGGGTAGACAGCTTAAGTGAATGTCAGCCACAACCTATGCTTGTGAAGTAGCACTGGGGTACAAAGTCACTCGGGCCAGCTATGCAAGAATACCAGGTACACCAGCCTTATATTTGGATCAGCTGTTAGTACAAATCATTGTCCTGTCTTCAAGGGTCACTATAAAATCAGGATAATTCACTTCTTTTAGAAGATATAGGGTACTGGATGTGGGCCAGGCAGTTAATGTCCTGTACCTGGACTTCAACAAGGTCTTTGACTCGGTGCCATATGGCAGACTGGTGGGCAAACTAAGGACCCTAGGAGCAGGAGAAAAACTGGTTGGTTGGATAGGTAACTGGCTGAAAAACAGGCAACAGAGAGTGGTGATGGGGGGAAGGAGTACTCGATGCCCCAGGAGGACATTAGTGGAGTCCCACAAGGTTCAGTTCTGGGGCCAATGCTCTTTAACATCTATATTGCAGATATCGCAGAAGGGGTTGAGAGCAAGATGAACCTTTTTGCAGATGACACCAAAATACGTGCAGTGGTGGAACATGGGGAGGAGGGCAACATGCTCCAAAAGGATTTGGAAACACTGGAGAAGTGGTTGGAAATGTGGCTGCTGGGTGTCAATGCTGTGAAGTGCAAAGTCATATCATTTCATTTGGAGCCAAGAACCCAAGGTACAGTTACCACCTGGTGGGGAGGGTGCAGTTAAAGGTCTCCAAGGAGGAAAAGGATCTGGGAGTGATAGTAACGAGAAACCTAAACCACTCTGAACAGTGCAAGAGAGCAGCAGCCAAGGCCAACAGGATGTTGGGATGTACTGCCAGAAGGATCACCTCAAGGAGCAAGAAAGTGATCCTGCCACTGTACAGAACACTGGTGAGGCCTCACCTGGAGCACTGCATGCAGTTTTGGCATCCCTACTTAAAGAGGGACATCAAACTCCTGGAGGGGGTCCAGAGAAGGGCAACCAAACTGATAAGGAGGATGCTTGGGAAGCCCTACAAGGATAGACTGAAGGAGCTAAACATGTACTCCCTGAAGGACAGAAGAGACGGGGGGACATGCTAGAGACCTTTAAGTGCCTAAAGGGTATAAACAGGTGTAGTACAGAGGGCATGTTCCAGCCAAAGATGGGAGGGATCACAATAGGACACAGTATGAAACTGGAGGGGGAGGAAGGTTCAGAAGGGAGATGAGGAGGCACTACTTCATGGAGAGAGTAGTGGCAGCATGGAATGTACTCCCTGAAGAGATGGTCTCTCTGAAATCAGTGGACAGCTTTAAAAGGGGGTGGGACAGAGTCAAGGGCTGAATAAGAGCCAGAGATGACACAAACCAAGGGGGTAACTCATCCCAAGGAGGGAACTCAAGACATGGAAGGAATGAAGATGGGGCGGGGGTGGGCAGCAAAGGTGTAACCCAATGGCTGCACAATCAAGCAGACTAGATAGACATTTGGCCTTTATCTGCTGGCTTTATTTCGTATGTTCATAACATAATTTGGATGGAGAAGGTGAGGACTACTGATTCAAAATGTCGCCCTCTCTCTTCCAAAATGTGACGCCTGTTAAAATAAAGGTAAATGTTAAAAATGTGAGATCTTTTTGACCTAATGAACCTTTCATAGTCTGAGTAAGGGGGGAAGATAGTCAGATCTGGTTAATATGTGCCCTGTTTATATTGATGTCTAATCAGCCATCTACTATCTTGAATTTTGCAAACGAAGGGTTATAACTTTGGTAATTTTCAATATTTGTACCCCACATTTACAACATAGCCATATCCTTACAGCACCTCATGAATGTGACAGTTATCATTTTTGAAATTTCGCCAAAAAAGGTTGTTGTTTTTTTTTATATCCTGGGCCAAAAGGTGACTTTGCGGTCCCTGCATAAAATCACTTTTCAGTCAGGAGTTGGACATTTTCTCTGCCGCTTTTCACAAGGTAGACTCATAAGATGGCTATGTTCTAAATTTGGTGTAAAAATATTTAAAGACAAAAAAGTTATGAGGCTATGCTGAATTTTGCAAACACAGGCTCATAAGTTTGGTAATATTCAATATTTTACCCCAAATTTTCAAGATAGCCATTTCTTTACAGCACCTCATGAATGTGACAACTGTCATTTTTCAACTCCTGCCCAAAATGTGTTTTTGTGTCCCAAAAGTTGATTTCGCAGTCCCTGCATGAAATCACCTTTCAGGCAGCAGTTGAACATTTGCTCTGCCCTTCTTCACGAGGCAGGATCATAACAAAGCTATGTTGAAAACATGGCATACAAATATTTAACAAATTTATGAGCCTATGTTACATTTTGCCAACGCAGGCTCATAACTGATCATTTTCAATATTTTTACCCCAAATTTCTCAACTGCAGCCCCATCAGCTCTGGCCAGAGTTTGTTTTGTTTGCATTCACTTTTTGTTGTGCAAGCGGGTTGCCATGAATGTAACAGTTACTACCCCTGCCTTGTGGGCTTAAACAAGGTTGAGGGACCTGTGTTCTGATTTTTCTAAATGGGGGGGGTCTGTGATTGGGTCAGGTAGTGACCCATCACTGGTTAGGGAAAGGTTCTTCCCCCCCACCCCCATGGAGCTAGGCCTTCGCCTTGAAGGCTCCTCCTGGGTTGTTTCAGACAGGGATTGGTAAACTTGCTAGTGACCAGACAGAATTAATTTCTGAAATTCACTTACCAGTGTCCACATTTCTTCACATTAGCTGTCAAGTTTCTTTGTCTTCCTGTGGGTTGCCCACCCACAGTATCACTTTTTTTCTTCTCTCTCCTCCATGTCAGGGCCAGGTATAGTATAGAGAATAGCCTCACTGCCTTTGAGGCTGTGCAGCTTAACAGGCATTATAACATGGGTTCCAAAAATACTGTCTTCTGATTCGTCCAAACAGGTCATCTCACTGTTGATTAATCTCTGATATACCAACAGCTGCATGTTCACATGGCTTTATTTCACTAGTTCTTTCAGTACAACTCTTAACAAAACATTGCCCATGTCATAAGAGGATTAACCCACTCCAGTGTATGGGTTTACTGAGCATTAATCCATGCCTGGGTGGTTGAAATCACTCTGCTTTGCCTCGTGATTCCAACCCCCCAGGCATGGATTAATGCTCAGTAAACCAATATCCTATTGTGGGTTAACCCCTCCTTACTTAGGAGGTTAAGAAGTCCTACTTTCTAGTTCTACCCCCAGTATTAAAAAAAGAAAATGGTATTTGTCTTATTTACTGACTCAGCCAGTCAGTTTACAAAAATGCCTTTCCTTATTCAATCCTCCCCCCGCTTACCCGATAGCCAGCAGTCAACTCCGAGGGAGGTTGTCAGTTTAATTAAAAATACATGTTGGGTCAGGGATTGCTTGAAAACAGTGGTTCTTTTCAGCTCCAAGCAGCAGTGACAGCAGGATTAGCTCTCTTTACCAGTGTGCTGCTATGTTGTTCCAGTGAGGAACTGCTGCCTAATACAAATGGCTTTGTGGGAGTGAAGTCCATTTTAAATAAAATAAAATTGAGTTGGGGGCCAAAGTAAAATAAATGAACATTAAGCACCTAAATGGAATAAAAATGTAGGCGAATGGACAGAATGTTTTACCCCCCCCCTTCCTCCTAGATTTTTGCATAGTGAAGTCAAAAGCACATGATACCTTGAGTTTCTGTCCTGTCTTCTTCTTGCTCTTACATGAAAAGTTTTGTAAATAAAGAAGAGTAAAAAAACTGAAGGCAAACATTGTGTTCATAAGTGCAGGCTTTCCTTGGAGGTAATGATTTAAAAGCACATGGCCAGCCTGGCTTGTTTCTGTTTGCAGGCTTTTGGTCTATAAATGAGCTTGTAAGTAAGAAAGCACAAGTCATTTTTCATAAGCATTAGAGCCTTTGGTTTAAAACATAAGAAGGGTTAACTAACTTATAAAAGTGCAAACTCACCAAACAAATGTTCTGGTCCTATGGATTGTTCTTCCAGTCTCTCTATAGGGAGGCAGCGGCCATGTTTTCACTATATTTATGTTTGTAAAAGAAGGTAACACCTAAGGGGTGGAGTTAAGGGCTAGCCTGAGGGTGGAACCCAACTCTTTATAGTTTTTCTGGAAATATTATGATGTACAAAGTTGTAAATGTGTAAATAAAGGACGGGTGATTGATTATTGCAAATGGCTACGAAAAAGGGATTTGTCCCAGTGTTTTAAAGTAGTGTAATTTTGAAATATCTGTATAATTAGTAAACTGGGCTGATCATGTGACTTCATCCCAGGTGTAGATAAGCCAACTTGTTTGGAAGAAAATAAAAATACTAGAGGAAAATGGATTATCCCTGCATATAAGCTTATGGTGCTATATACAGTATAAAGAATAATACATAGGGTGGTAAACATTTTGAGAATTTAATGCACACCAGAGGTGTGGGATGCATCATTAAACCTCTGAGAGAGAAGTTCGAGGGATTTAACAATGCATCCCACACCAAGGGTGTGCATTCAATTCTCATAATGTTCACCATCATGTCTTATTTTATATATTTGCTGGTTTATATTTTTTTTCCAGCCAGAGAATTACGTTTCGGCCAAAGTAAACTGGTAATACATCTGAGTCAACACCACAGTTTGTGAAGTACTGAACTGCTTATTTAGTTTATTGAACGGCAAAACACAAATACACTGAAACACAGGAGCAGTCTTACCTCAGAAGAATTATATAAATAAGTGAGGAACAAAGACTAGTAATTCGCACAACAAAAAAGGACGACAGAAGTAGCTAGCACATGTTCATGTTTTGCTTCTCCTGCGGTTGTACCGGAACATTGGTGCGCTTCTGCAGAGTGCTAAAAAACTTTGCAAATAAATTCAAAATAACTACAATTAGGCAGTTTGTTAAAAGGAATCTTAAATATAAGTCTACAGTATCAGTTTCTTAACTCCATATGCTGTCTTTCCATTGCTGCACAACAGTTCGTAGCCATTGATACCGGGTCCGCCCGACTGCAGTGCTTGAAATGAAATAAGGGACAGTGTTGCAACTGCATGTTTCACACATAGGGCTGCCATACTTACAGGAGCCAAATAAGTACATTTCTTTCTCTTTCCTTGTTTTCTTTTTGTTTGTTTTTTACAGTTGCCCTGTTACAGAGAAGTTTGCTGAATGGCTTACAGCAGCGTCAGAGCTTAGAATGTTCATCGAGTGACAGGGAGGCAAAAATGACAGTTTGACAGCTGTCATGATCCCTTTCTGTTTACCGACTGAAGCTAACTGGAACACTTGCACTGCACTGCTGTTACCTGGCACGTGAATGTCATATCAACCAACTAGTGATTACGGGGAATACCAACTGAGAATTCCCATTGAAAAAAATGTACACTGGTAATTATACTGGCATAATTATTAAGAAAATGTTTTTAATAGATTTTATGTTGAGGCACTTTATTAATGAGATTAAATTAGTCTGAGTTGTGTTGTTTGCTGTGTTGCACTTTACTTGTATGTCTGAGTACTAACAAACTCATTTCCTGTAATGGGGATGAATGAATGATTCACTAACATGGGGTTATTGGTGGATTTGAACATGTCGTGATCTGTATAACAGTATGAATGGAGTGAAATTTTGTACTCAGGCTACACCTTGATAAAGTGTCGAGTATGACTTGAAACGGTGCTTTTATGGGAGGTTATGCTGCTATTTTTTATCTGTTTACATTAATAAATGAATGATTTAAACATAACTTAATCTTTAAGTCATATGGTCAGTTCTGTGATGCCCGACTTTTGTTGCACTTCTGAAACTTTATTTACGTCTGGGCTCCAGTTTATGTTTTAAGTAGCCGCCTACTAGAACAGAACAATAAAGTTTAAGTGGGCCTGCTGTCAAACTGCTACAACTCCCTGGGATGAAGTACCTCCAGACCTCCCCACAGTGTCCCCCTACATATGAAAAATCACAGTGCAACCTTAAAATTAACAGAAGTACAATTTATGACTTACCACTAATAACAGGCTCATGAGATAAAATGTGAAATACCAATCAAATATTTATTGGGAGAATATTCACAAGGGATGAGAGAATATAATGCAGCAATAGATGTCCAGCTCCTCCCTTGGCACAAAATAAACTCAAATGAGGGAGCAGTATGTTGCCATGAAAGCCAAATTACTGCAATGTACACAGGAACTCCTGACCACTCACCCTCAGCAGATTTAAAGTACTAGTGTTTATTGTTAATCCCAAGCCATAGACAAACACCATAACCCACCAATGTTTTGGGGTGTGCAGTTATCCCCTTCCTCAGGGTGGCAGGTGGTTCTAGATATAAAATACATGTAACATACACATTCACTATAATTCCTTACAGTAACCATAGCATAACCACCAAAAATGTGCTCAGGTAAAAGCTGCACAGGCACATGCCTACTGGCTATATGTAAACAACACACCTGAATCAGGACAAACCAACAATTATTGTGATTCATTATTTTGCCACGCGTTTAAATGTGGCTATTACACAACCAGTGAATTATGTACAGAACTACTCACTATAGGCTCCTGTCAGTGATTTAATTAGTTTTGTGAATTGAAAAGTAAATAAAACCATCTCTCAAAGGTTCTTAATTCATGCACCTATAAGAAAAAATTACTTACCATAGTAATCTTGTTTCTTCCCAGTGATACTCAGGTATTCATAACTTTATGCAGTAAGCCTTCTAGGTAAAACTGCCCGGAGATATGGAACATATGCAAATGATGGAATTTTTTGCATGAGCCACTTTTCAAATGCTGCATTCTACTAACTGCCTTAGCTCTAAACTCCTCAGATTTCCTAGAAGCCTGGAAAGACAGGCCCACGAGGACTAAGTGTAACAATAATAACAACAATATTGAATATAATAATAATAATTCTAGTAGGAACTCCCTTAACACACAGAAAAGGCCTCCAACAGGAGGGCATAACATATGAAAGAATACCCCTGAATGTCAGAATCACCTGACAAGGGTAAGCAACAATAGTCAACACAATCACAATATATGTGCCAGAAATTGCTTTTATACCCCTGAGAGCTCAGTATGCAGGAGTGCAGAGGCTAAAAGTTCTGGAAGGGGAGGCAGGGTGGGAAGTTATGAATACCTGAGTATCTCTGGGAAGAAACAAGATTACTATGGTAAGTAATTTTTTCTTCTAACCCCAGTAATACTCAGGTAATTCATAACTTGATGCAGACTACAAAGCAGTACCACTGGAGATGGGCACAGAACATTATTTTGGAAACAGACTCTGCAGGACTACTGTGCCAAACCTAGCATCACCCATGGAGTGAATATCCAGGTTATAGCTCTCCGTAAAGGTGAGTACTGTTCTTCAGGTAGTTGCTTTACAGGTGTCCACCATAGGAACATTCCCCACAGCTGCTATGGTAGCAGATGTACCCCTTGTAGAATGGGCCCTCAACCCTGTTAAGAGTTCCTTTCCAGGTTTAGAGTAACAAAAACTGGATACTATCCAACAAGAAATTGACCTTTTGATGCTAGCTTACCCTTTCCCACATTCCATAGGTCAGGAACAGCTGTTTTCTGTCCTGCCTATGGACTGTAGTGGCTGATAAGTAGTAGCTAAGAGCTCTTTGATGACCAAGCTATGAAGACTCCTTTCAGTTGAACCAAAGTGTTCGGTGAAAAAGAAAGGTAAGGTAATGGTTTGGTTCAAATGGAAATCAGAAACCATTACAGGAAGAAACTTCCTGTTTGTTTTCAGGACCACTTTGTCTCTGTGGAATGAAATGTAGTCATGTTCAATGCAGAGAGACTGGAGCTCACTGATTCCTCTGACAGAAGTCATTACCATAAGGAAAAACAATTTTCATGTGACATATCTTAAATACGCTGAAAACACAGGCTCAAAGAAGGAACCCATGAGCCTAACTTTTCACACATTTAGGTACCATGCTGGCACTGGTTCCCTGTGAGGGTGTGTGCAAATGGGCTAGGCCTTTAAAGAACCTTTTGAAGACAGGGTCTGAGGCCAGAGAAACATTCTGTCCACTGAAATGTAAGTATATGCTTGTAAGGTACTGGACTGCAAGCCCAGTAAATGCAAATAGGTAAGATAGTCCAGCATAGCTGGGACACCAGCCTGTACTGTTATGGGCCAAGCCCTTAAAAAGCCTTTTGGAGACAGGATCTGGAGCCATTTGAAACATTTTGTCCAGCTGATATGCAGGCAGATATTACAGCTAGGTGGACCTTGAGGGTGCTGGACTGCAAGTCCAATGAATGTAAATAGGAAAGATAATCAAGCACAGCTGGGACCCCAGCATGTGCTGGTACAGTACCAGTTCCTAGTTAAATACCAAATAGAAGAAACCTTTTCCATTTGAAGCATATATTTTTTAATAGAGGGCTTCCTGTAATCACTTAAAATGTCCAAGACACTTTCAGAAAAATACAAGCCTACATATTGTAGGCCCTCAAGATCCATGCCTCAAGCCTGAGTGACCTGAGCTTTGGGTACAGGAGCCTCCCTTGGTTGGAGGTTAGCAGATCATGCCTCTGAGGAAGGAGTATTAGTTCAGACCCAGACATGGAGAGTAACAGAGAGTACCATGGCTGCCTGACCCAGTCTGATGCTACCAAGATCATTGACACTGACCTGGGACCTGAGCTTAATAAATACTCTGTACAGCAGAGGGAAGGAGGAAGAGCATGTAGGTGCTTCCCTGACTAATCCAGAGCCAGAGCATCCAGGGGGATTATCTGGTGGTCTGCCATAGTATTATGGCAGGTGGTGGTTCTGGTGGGACACAAACAAGTCTACCTCTGGGGTGCCCCACCTCCTAAAGATTACTTGCACCACCTGACTGTCCAAGGCCCGTTCATGATGGGATTAGTTGATTTGAGTCAGGGTGTCTGCCAAGGTATCGTCCGTGCCTGGCAGATGAATAGCCTGCAGGGGAACCCCCATGGAGCATCCTAGACTGACTCCATATTATCATGAGTCCTGTGCAGGGAGGGCTTGACCTTATCCATCCCTGCTTGTTTGTGTAATACATTGCGGTGGTATTGTGTGTTCTGACCTGTACCACCTTCCCTGCACTAGTTGTGTGAAAGCCTTTAGTGCCAGTAACACTAATCTTAGCTCTAGCAGGTTTGTGTGCAGGAGTGACTCTGCACTTGGGTGATGTGAACCCCCAGATGGGAACCCCACTCTAGTAAAGATGCATCTGTTGGCGGAACAACTGATGGGGACTCTCGCTGAAAAAAGGAACCCCTTTCCTCAGGGTTTCTTCTTTCCACCCTTGGAGGGCCTGTAACAATGTTTTTTGTCACCAGAATTAGTTTTGAAAGAGGGTCCTTTCTCCCAGTGAGTCCTGAGGTGAAACTGAATGTCCCTCATCTATAACCTGGATTCTAGGACTATGCCAGTGGCAGGTGCCATGTGGCCAGTAGCTGAAGAAACTGTCCAGCTTTTGGTTTGTTCGGGCTGAATGAGTCCGCTATCAGTGGAATACCTCTTTCCCTGCCAAGAGGCAGGTATGCCCTGCCTTGCAGGATATCTAGTGCTGCTTCTGTGAACCATAGTGCCTAAACAGGCTGAAGGAAAGACCTTCTTTAGATTTATCAGGAACCCTAGAGACTCTAGGAGCCCCTGAGTGAGTTGCAGATGCTCCCACTTGTTTGGGTTGTTTTTAGAACCCCCAGCCAGCCATCTAGGTATGGTAAAACTGTGACACCTTGTCTTTGAAGCTGTGCCACAACCCCTGCCAAGCAATTTGTGCACACTCTTGAGTAGTTACCTGATGGGAGTATGAAACAAAGGTACTTTCTGGGAGACTCCCTTATGGGGATGTGGGAATATGCACCCTTTAAGTCCAGTGATGCCAACCATTCTCTTCTTTGGAGAGTTGGCAGAATCAGTGACATAGTAATCATTTTGAACTTTGGCCTTGTTAAGCCCTGTTTAGTACCCTGAAGCCTAAGACAGGCCGGTACTCCCCATTTTCTTTGTGGTACCTTGTGCTGTATTAGGACAGGCTCCACTGTTTGACAGTAACAGGTTTTGAACCTCCTTTTCCAAGAGTTCTCTCTTTACATCTGTAGATGGTTTTAAAACATTTTTTTAACTGCCAGAAGGGAATTGAACTCAGATAATCCCTGACAAAATGTGGTGCCTGAAGTACCCCTACTGTGGGTACTGCTGATACTGAGGCACAACCCTGGTCTGATAAAAAAAAAAGGCTTGGTGTGAAATGATCTGCCTCTTGCCTCCCCTTCCATATGTTTTTAGTGTACAGGGAAGCTTTCTTTTGCAGAATTGCTACTATAGGCAGTTTTGTATACATCCACCTTTTTCATGTAAGCCTTTATCTTCCCTCCAAGAGAGAATTACCCTAGACTGGGAAATACATAGCCCTGGTTTGGGTATCCTGAGTAAGGTTTGTGGCTCTCAGCCAGGCAAACTTCCTTTGAATCACTGTGTTTTCCATCCATCTGGCAGCAGTGTCACAAAGTCAGCAGCCATTTGACTGGTATTTGGCTGCTCCCAAACCAAACTTAACTGTTTCAGCTAGATTATCTGACAGGGGAGTCTGAGCCTTGACTGCCATAGCATGGACAGACTGCCATAGTGACTTTTGGTATTGAGCATCAGAGGCTTGAAAGCCGTGTTGTAAATTTTTCTGGAATTCTTGTTAGGAGGATGGGATGCCAGGGGTATTTTTGTCTTGTCACGGGCTGTCACTTGTACTACTCCTTGGTGGACAGGGTGGGAGAATAAACATTCAGCTCCCTCCCTGTCCAGCTGATATTTCTTATGCAGCCTCTTTTCAAGAGGGGAAACAGAGCTTGGAATATGTAGAATCTTTAAAGTATCTTTCCAGAAGAGTGTATTCACAGGAAGGAGAAGCTTTTAGTGGGTGTCAACCCAATCATTTCTCACAAATATGAAAAGTGAGGAATAATCCTCAGATGCTCTGTGGGAATAGCCCAACTCCTGTTCAGGGAAAACCTCAGATTCAATAGGTTCCCTTCCTCTATTTTATCATAATCACATGTTCTTCCTCTTAAATAACAGGAAGACTGAGCAGTGGAGACAGACTGCTTTGCAGGGGTCTGCTGCTAAGAAGCAGATAGCCCCTGTAAGCCTACGCGTTTTTTCTTTACCCATTCCAGGCATTTTTCCACACTTTCTCCTTGGAAAGTTTTAAAAATTTCACTGTGCAATTTCTGCAGGAGTTGTCAAGCTTTATAGCAAAGGCACAGAAGTCCCCAAATGCTGTCCAGTAGGGAGTTCTGGTGTTTGATTTCTTTAAGGGAACTGGGGAGTCAGCCGGTTCAGCAAGCCTCTTAGGAACTGTTTGTATACCCATCTCAGGGGTAGAAGTTACAGTAATTGTTGTGGTTTCACTCACAGTAATTTAGGGTGTTGGCTGGTCAGAGCTAAAGGGACCCTTAGGTGGTGATAGTTTTCTCTTTAGCCTTATTCAGGCATTTTTAAATAAATAATTTTCTTAGGACATGTATTGTAGATTTCACTCTGCTTTTAATGTCCATGTCCAGGTAGGCAAAACAAAGAATGTTTGCTTTGCAACATTTCACCACACTCAATACGTGGTTTGAAACTGGGATCACCAGTTTTCTTCTCGGGTTTTTCTGATATTTACAAAGCAAACCGATAAAAATTGTAACTGCTAAAAAATGTTTTAATTTAAAGTTTAACAGTTGCGGTCGGTTCCAGAACTAATGAGGAACCGATCAGGAATCTGGAACCGAGGTAAAATGAACTGAGGCTATCGGTTCAGGAACCGGGCTTAGCAGTTCTTAAAACAAGCTAAATTTAATAAAATTAAACATAACTAATGGAGCTTTTTAGTCAGAAGACTCCTATAAATAAAAAATAAACCTCAGATTACCCCTGGTTATACCAAACTAGGAGAAAACGAGAAAACTTACAATTTAAACACTAAAACTACAAGTTTACTTAAAATTCCAAAAAATAAAAGGCAGCAAATGAAATGTAAAGAATATTTATATATATTTTATAAGTTTTCTCATGTCAGAACAAGGTGATGAGGAGAGAATCTCTGAGCGTCTAGTCTTGACAGGCGGAGAGATAAATCTGAGGGGTTTAGAGCTAAGGCAGTTAGTAGAATGCAGCATTTGAAAAGTGGCTCCTACAAAAGATTCTTTCATTTACATATGTTCCATCTGTCCAGGCAATTCTACCTAGAAGGCTTACTGCATAAAGTTATGAATTACCTGAGTATTACTGGGGTTAGAAAACATGTGAATTTGATGAGCATATATTGTGGGGCACATTGTCCTACTTACTATATGTAGTTTCAGTCTCAGAATCTCTGGTCAGCTAAGAAACAAAAACATTCTAAGGTGCTTAAAAGCCTAAGTCAGCCACCGGGAAGGCCTGTATGGGGGGATTTTGGAACCTCCATCCACCTTTGTGGACGATCATGAAAGTCATACCAACCAGGGCCTTCCTTAAGGACAACACAGATGTGATAAAGTTAGTTTAGTTTAGTTAGTTTAGTTTTTTTTTGTGGACCGGGTAAGTGCACTAGACAAATCCTGCCTATTTTCAGGCATGACCCGGGGGGAGGGGGATACAGATGAATGCCAGCTGACCATGAACCAGATTAAGCTGTTGGTGGCATTTTTAGTGAATGAGGGAAATTTGGCCAGGACACCGGGGAAGTTCCCTACTCTGTGGAGGGAACCTTTGGTGGACAGACATAAGATAACACTTCTGCTCTGCCTTTGGAGGAGATGGAGGTGACTGGGACAGGGGTGGGCCTCCTCCCCGCTCCGATTGAACATGAGGCTGTGGATTACTTGTTGCTGATCAGGATGCTTCTTTGCCTATTGAGTTTTTGACACGGTTGATGCGGTGCTTGAGGATGCATAAAGGTACCTACACAGTGCACTTTATTGAAGGAATCGAGTTCTGCACTTACTGAGAAGAACGTTTGCTGAATGAAGTGCAGGATGCAGCTGAGCGCTGCTCACGTCGTGAGCTCAGCTCAGTCTGAAATTGCTGCTGGGTGCCTGACTCGACTGTTTTGGCGCGTCGACCTCCCTTACTTCGGTCATGACATTGTGATCTGGCGTTGAGTGCGTATTGTAGAGCGCTCCTGCCTCTCAGGTACAGTCTAGCCTGGCTCCTATACTTTGGACCCGATCCTGACTGTTTTCCTGACCAAAACTCGGATTCTGGTAGTCGGGAGGATGATGCGACTACATCACTCGGCTTGGTTGTTGCAGCGGCGACATTTTTGACGAAACGGATGGGTTTGACTTCCATTATTAAACAGAGCGAGGTTGTGTTGCATGAAAATGGTGTTTCTACCGAGATGGGGAGTACCTTGCTTGTGGGAAAGGGAACTGTTGGACTTGGCCCTGCTTCACCTTTACCGGTATCTGACTTACATCTTTCTCCTGCTATTCAGTGTCCTCCTGCTGCACAGAGCTTAGATCCCTCTTTGCCTCATAATGACTCTTCCTGTTGGTCTCCTGAAGAGCGATAGCTGCAGCAGGGTGGTTGCCTAGCTCTAATGGTACCTGTGTGCCGGATCCAGCAGATGCAGCTGTACAACGCTACCAATCCTCTGCTAGTAACTCGGTGGCTACATGTACTTTATCTAGTACTGACTCTGTGCCTGCTACTTCTCAACAGTCTGTTTCTATTCCACCTGTTTCTGTGGTTACTACTCCAGCTGTCTCTTTATCTACTTCTGGTGTTGTTCCTCAAATAGCTGTTTCTGTCCCTGTGCAGGAAAACAAAGGTCACCCCACCATTTAAACTTTCTGATTTGTTTTCTAACAAGGGTGAACCTGCGCCTCATAGGAATGCTGTACGTTTGATTTATAAGGGGGGTTTGGAGGATTTACCTGATAGGCTCTATATTGCCAAAGTTTTGCTAAAAGGGTATATGAAGTTTTTGTCTGATGATATTTATGCTCTGATTCATTTGGGTAATTCTAACTAAAATGTTAGTTTCAAAACCCCTTCAGGTTTGGAGCGTTTTTGGTCTCTTTTCCAGATGGTTAAGAATTCTCCACTCTGGATATCTTTTTTTGCTGTGCCCCTTACCAAACTGTCTGTTAAGTTAATTACGATCATGTTCCGTAATGAAGGAGTACATATTGAGGATATCCTTTTCTAGCTGCGTAGAAGATGTGAAGTACTAGATAAACCTGTACCGATTCTTGATAGTGAACAAATTTGGAATGGGGGTTGGAAAATTAGGGTAAAGCTTTTTGCTTCAAATAATGGCCCTCAACATTTGCCTAATAGTATTTTTGGGGGGAAGGATAGAGGGAGTTTATTTTATGTTGGTCAGCCAAAATCCTGTTTTAAATGTGGTTCTAGAATTCATCTCAATATGGCCTGTGACACTCCTCGCTGTTCCCATTGTTTTGAATTTGGACATTTGGCTGCCACATGCCTTAACCTGTTTAAATGCAATTTATGTGAACAGACTGGACATGGCTATGCTAAATGTCCTTGGGCATCCCATAATAGGGATGATTGCCCTTCACATGAAGGCTTGATTGTAGGAGCTCAACATGCTGAATCTGACCCTATCCCTCCCCCTATTGGTGGAGACTCACTTCCGACTT
Source organism: Neoceratodus forsteri (assembly GCA_016271365.2). Classification (NCBI taxonomy): domain Eukaryota; kingdom Metazoa; phylum Chordata; order Ceratodontiformes; family Ceratodontidae; genus Neoceratodus; species Neoceratodus forsteri. Next base: position 967,442,881 of record CM057449.1, read on the forward strand.
CACCATTACCTAGTGCATCTTCTTTAACAGTTCCAGACATGGGTTCGAGTGCTTCGGTTCCAGCTGCTGTGCCAGCTGCCGGGACCCTGCATTCCTCAGTAGTTCCTGGGGTTGTCTCATTCCCTGTCGCCTCTGATTTATCTCTGTGTGGCAGGTCGGAGGATCCAGAGATGCCTCCTCCTCAGTCACCAGTGTTGTCTTTTAAAAAGGTCATTGCTAAAAAACGTCACAGATCGGGGAAACCTGTTCCTGCTCGGCCGGTACCTGTGGCCTCTACTAGTGGAGTAGTTTCTGAATCTTGGAAACTAAGTAACAGCTTTGCTGTTTTGGGGTCAAAGGATGAATCTGATGGTGAAGACTCAGATCTTTCTTCCAGAGCTTCTGTGATTACTGGCGCTTCGTAGAGGTGATGGTGAAGTAACACAGGTGGAGGGTCTACCTAGACGCTCTCAGTGTAGACGTGTTTCTAAAGTCTCATGAGGCTAGTATGATCCTGAAATATTGTTCTCCCTTTCTTTGTTTTCTTATTATGGTTTCTTTGACATTTACTACTATTAATGTTAATAGTATTAAGAGTCACAGGAAGATGGTTACTACTATGTCCTGTTTACATGGCTTACGCAGTGATGTGATTTGTCTCCAGGATACACATTTAAAATCTCTTTGTGAAGTGCAACGCGCACGTAACCTATGGTCTTCAGGGTGTCTTTCTGGTCGAATGGGAATCCCTTGTGAAGGGTTGGGGTACTTTGCCAATCCAGAATTGAAAGTATCAAGGATGGTTGACATTTCTCCGGGACCAACATTGTTGCTTGATCTTAATTTTGAAGGAAAGATTTATTAATTAATATTTACACTCCACAGACCAAGGCGCCCATGTTGCACTATTACAAGACATTCAACCTTTTTGTATACCTCTCGCACTAGTTTGGGCTGTAGATTTTAATTGTGCTCTTAGTACTAGGGATAGAGGTATGAAGACGTCCAAATTGTTTTGTGATTCTCATAAATTAATGCAGATATTAGATACTGCCCAGCTCAAAGATGCATATCGTAGTGTCTATTCTGAGGGTGGTAAGACATCTTTTAAGAATACATTATCCACCAGGATAGATTTTATTTTTCTTTCTGTTGTTTTACAAGTTAATAAGGTGGATTTACGGGTATGGGAATTTTCTGACCATAAATCTCTTACTGTTTGCTTGACATGGCAAGGTATTCCAAGATGTAAAAAGAATGTATGGAGGTTGAATTCCTCCTTATTGAATCAGGAACCTCTTCAACGATCTTGGAAGTTAGAATTACAGGCTAGGCTTTCTGTCTTTGACTTTTATGAAGATGCTGCTTCTTGGTGGGAAGATTCTAAGACGGACTGGAAGACTTTTTTCCAGACTTACTCTACGCACCAAAAGCACCACAAAGTATCTGGAATACTTACGTCATAGAGCACAGTTACAGAAATTGATCTCTTTGATGGAAACTGAGGGGTGTGACTATAGTACTCAAATTAGAACTGTTAAAAATCGTATGATGGAATATAGGTATGATAGGGCAAAGTCTTTAGACCATGAACATCGATTTGGTCTGAAATTGCACTAAGGTGCCTTAGATCCCTTTCAAGATTGCAAACACAGGGTTGGTAAACGTTTCATTTCAGAATTACAAAATGAATCTGGTGACTTGGTTAAGACTCCTTTGGCTCTACTTGAGATAGTTGGACGTTATTTGGAATCTTTATATCAGAAGGATGATGGGGTTCAGTGCGGATTGATAGATTTTGATGGATTACAAATACCACAATTATCTGCTGCTGATGGTCAGCAGCTGTTGAGACTATTTCTGAATCTGAGGTTAAGGATGCTATTTTCTCATTGAATGTAGATTCTTAGCGAGTACGGATGGGTTTAGGCGATTTCACCGGACCTTTCATGTGGATTTGGTTCCAATATTGACTGTGGTGTTTTCCCAAATGTTGTCTACTTCTCGATTGGCTCCCTCAATGAATCAAGCATTGGTGGTTTTACTGTATATAAAAAAGGTCTGAAAGTGGACTTGAGTAATTGGAGAACATTGAGTTTATTGAATACAGATTTAAAAATTTTGAGTAAAATTTTTTTGCTTAGATTGTCTGTTCTTGTGGATAGCTTGATAAGTCCCTATCAGACGTGTTCCATACCTGGTAGGACCCAAAATGATAATTTATTATTGTTACGAGAACTTTTCTCTGCATCTCAGTTAGGTTCACTGGAAGGGTATTAACTTAGTCTTGACCAAGAGAAAGCTTTTGATTGTGTTTCTCATGAGTTTTTGTTTTCTGTCTTATGTGTGTATGGTTTGCCACAAGGTTTTATTGATTGGATACGGTTATTGTATCATTCCGCTTCCCTTCTGCCGAACATGAATGGATGGATTGGTACTCCAGTTGCGGTACGGAGAGGGGTTCGTCAGGGATGCCCCTTGAGTCCGGTCCTGTATGTGTTTTTTATTGATGTGTTACTTCGTCTGATTAGTGTTCATGATGGTCTGGCAGGAGTAAGTATTGCAGATGGAGTTGTGCCTATCAAGGTCCTTGCATATGCTGATGACTTAGTTATTTGTCTTTCAAAGGTTACGGAAGGTCCTATATTGAGTAATGTGCTGAATCTATTTTCTAGTGTTTCTGGTTCAAAGATTAATTATGAGAAAAGTAGGGGTTTTCCCTTTGGTACCTCTAGTATCCTGGACACCGGTCTCCTTGCTGATGTTTTAATCTCTAAAGCTCTGATACATATCTTAGGAATAGAATTTGGTGATGGTGACATGTCGTATACCAATTGGTCTCATAAATTGTGTATAGCTCAATCAAGGGTAGCGAGTTGGAAGGGTAAACAAATCGCTAAACAGAAACGGGTGTTGCTTATTAAAACCTTGTTGTTACCTATTTTTTTGTATATTAGTTATGTGTTTCCACCTCCGATGTCCCTTTTTACTTCCCTATATAGTGTTTTTTTCCAGGCCTTTTGGGGAAGTAGACTGAATCCCATTAAAAGAGGCTTCACTTATAGGAATATTCGACAAGGTGGGGTTGGTATGGTTCATCCTGTGGCCTTTTTTCTTAGTGTTTTTTTTTATTACAATTTTAGTCCTCTACTTAGACCTGGTATGAAGGTTTGGTTTCCTTTGGTTCAATTATGGTTTTTGGTTGGAATGCCTCTGTGGAATCAGGGCAAGTCGACTTCTTTTGCTCGACTTCCCCTGTTTCCCAAGTCTGGCATGGAAGCCTTTTGTCTTTTATTGAAATGGAAGATCACTGTTTCTTGTTTGGAAATGAAGACTAGGAAGCAGTTGTGCGATTCCATTGTTTTAACTGATTTCTCTGATATTTTGACCTTTCCGGATTGTCCTCCCCAGTCTCAAGATAGAGTTTTATTGTTACTCTCCAGTAAACGGTTACCTGACTATATATGGGATGGTGTTTGGTTGGGTTCCTATGGCAGATTACCAGTGGGTAACACACACAAACATAAACAACAGTGAGGCGATGTACCCGTGAGTCATGTGGATCATTGTTAGAAAGCAGGGAACATCTTTTTGGATTGTCCATTATATTAAATCCTTCTGGGTTTTGTTAGCTACTCACTGGAATGAGCCTCTCTTTCAGTCACTTTCTTATAGGACTTTAATGTATGGTACAAATGGGGGTGAATGGTCCGTGTGTCCTGTTGACACTTTACTGTTGTTTTTTTTTGTCATTCGTTTTTATATTTGGCAATCCAGGTGTTATTGGTCCACTCAACAATGTATGGTTTCATTTGAGGAGCTTCTTTTCAATATTAAGTCTACTTTATGAAAGATTTATGAATCTGATATGACTATCTATGGCCATGTTAAATGTTCCTCTTTATGGTTGCATTGTGAAAAATGGCTGACATGAGTTCCTTTTTCAGTTTCTTCTGTTTAGTTCAGTTATTTTTGCTCTGTTTTGTATGTATTGGTTTATGTATTTTGTATTCCTTGCTTGTCTGGAGTCCTCTTTTCAATAAAAACCCCTACTCTTTTCGATAAGTGCCATGGGATCTTTAACATCCACCTGAACTACCACCAATCCAGGCAGATGGGACCTCAGTTTAACGTCTCATCCAAAAGAACGGCACCTCAGAAGTGCAGCACCCCTCTCATGCTGCACTACAGTGTCAGTACTGGGATATTAACTCAAGTGCCAGATGTGGGAACTGAATCCACAGCTCTCTGATCTCCCGGCCTCAGAGGCGAGTGTGCTACCTACTGAGCCACTGACACTAGGGGTGAATGGGAAGGGATTAGACTTGGAGAATTGTATACTGATAACTGGGATCTTAATGACTCATGTACTTCTATACCTCATGGGAGTGGTTTTGAGGCATTAGGAGAGATACTAATAAAATACAGAGTATAAACTACATCTCCAAATGAGTTCCTACTGAGAATACCTTAAATTGTTTAAAACAAGAACTACTTTATGTTTGAGAACTGCTTCTACTGGCAGAAGAAGGTACAGCAATGGGGTCTATAACTGTCCCATCACATGTAAATCTCCACATGAATGCTTTTAAGGAAAGATTTGTACACTCGGGAGCAACATAAATATCTGGCAAACAATGTTCAACAGGAATGATCTACTGAAGAAATTTCTGAGGTTCGGGGCACACAGAGGCACAGCTGGAAGGTTTCCATCAGTACCTGAAATAGAAGGACTGAGAACCTGGAAAGGATTTTCAAATCTCAGTCGCAAGCTGCGACAATGGCAGCTTGAGCCATGTGCCAGTGTGTCCGGGACCCTGTGCCCGAATTTCCATCGGACAGGTTCCCTGCACCTAAGTCCTGCATTGAGCAGAAAGGATGGCAGTGTGCCCAACTGACAGTGCACCCACAAGGTGTGCCGTAACAGCTTTGGTACAGTGGGGTGGCAGCTGCGCCCATGACTGCAAGAGCGCAGTAGTGGCTATGCCCCCCCACTGATCTATTAATCACCAGTGCCCTATCTAGTGGCCCCCCCAATACCAGACATGCCCTACTGTACAGTTCTAGGGATAACAGGTGATTCCCGGTGAGCTAGTGTGGGTCCCCCCTCATCATATTCGGTAACACAAGATTTGTCACTGTTCTCACCCCCAGCCCGATATGCCTGATTATGTCCATGCCTGCAGTAACCTCTCCTGGTGGTCTAGTGGCCTCCCACCCACCCACACCCCGGTAGGTGGTGCCCTCAACCTGCTCCCTCTCCATCCCAGACCCCGATCGGGCAACTGGCACAGCCCTCCACACACTACCATGGCCAGCCACCAAATGAGCTGTCAGAATGCGTACTTTGACAGTTAATTTGGCAGATGGCTGTGATGGTGTGAGGAGGGCTATGTTGGTCACCCAATCAGGGTCCAGGATGGGGGGAGCAGGGTGGAGGGCACTACCTGCTGGTGTGGGGGTAGGAGGGGCACTAGACCACCAGGAGGGGCTATTGTAGGCATGGACATAATCGGGCATATCGGGCTGGGGGCATGAACAGTGACATATCTTGCATTATCGGAATATGATGGCTTGGGGGGGTTATCTCACTGGGGCTTCACCAGTTATCCCTACTACTGTACAGTGGGGCAAGTCCAGTGTGGGGGACTTCTGGATCACCACCAGGGACTGTCTGTTACTGTGATTTACTGTCCATGACAGGCAGATCAGGGTGGGGGGAACAGAACACAGCAGCATATGGTGCACAACACTCTAAGGGGATGTCTAAGTACCGTTAGACCATCCCTTGGCTGGTCAAACAGTACTTAGATCTTTGTCCCCGGGGATGGGGTTGAAAATCTGACTTTGGGGGCTGTGGCAGCCTGCCCCTGCTGCAAGCCCCATAGCACCATGCCGCATCCACTTTTGTGGTGCAAGGCTGGCACAAGCTCCCTGTGGCACATGCTGCCTGCAGTATGCTGCAGGCAGCATTGGAAAATAGCTAGGGGTGCATTCCGTGGTGCAAGGTGCCTATTGCACCAAACATGTTTGACACAGACACCTTGCATCAGTCTTATGGCTTTGAAAATCCTGCCTCTGTTTTTTGTCAAGACTTAGAGTAGGGAATGTATTAGCTTCCTGGATATTAAAATCTACATAAAAACAATAAATTGTGCAGCAGAATCTACTGCAAGCCAACAGACAAGAACTTGATCCTACATGCCAACAGCTTTCAGCCTGCGAGGACTATGGACAACATACCTGCAGGACAACTCCTTAGAGCAAAGAGAAATTGCTACAAGGAAGAAGACTATCTAAAGGCATCAGAAGAAATGGCAACACATTTAAAGGACAGAAACTAAAAACAGAGCAGACAACACTGATAGGAATAAAGACAGGAACGGAATACACCTCCGGAAGGATGAACTTTTCTACTCCCTACTCTGACAGCTGTGGTAATATAAAACACATCATTAAAAACATTGGAACATGCTATCATCTACCAGGTGGGGCAAATGGTGTTTCAGGAAAAAACATTACTTGTTGCCAAAAAGGCAAAAAAATTGAAAGACAGAATGGTCTATAGTGACCACCTGATACCAAAGGACAATAGTGGGAATTTTCTAGCAGGCTTGAACATTAAAGAGAACTACCCATGCAGGAGATATGTGCATTGCTCTAATACCCATCACCTTAAAGAGGTACACAATGCAGCTACAGGTACAAAAGTGGAAATTAGAGACTTTGTTAATTGTCAAACAGTAGGAGTACAGCCAGCCCAGAGGCGCTGAGGGTTGAGGCACTGGACACCACACCTCGCGCCACACTGATGACCCGGATTCGGAAATGGAAAGTCATATGGGGGTCAGCTGGGGGAGGCAAGGATTGAATGTCTGGAGGACTGTTCTCCTTCTTCGGGACAACAGGAGGAGTTTTCCCTGCGCCCAGGGTGCTTGGCTGCCTCCGCAAAGGTGGAGATGGCTGTTGCACCCATTGCACAGGTACGGGGGGCAGGAGAAAAACCAGAGGAAAAACATACCAGGACCTGGCAGGACCCATGATGGCCCCAATGGGCCAGAGAACGTACCCCTCCGAGGAGGGGGTTGTAGCCACTGCCAGGTCCATGGAGGTGGTGGAAAAGTAGTGTTGTGATAAAAAAAAAAACAGTAGGAGTAGTCTATGGTATAAAGTACCCATGTGACCTCACTTATATCAGAAAAATGGGAAGGGAACTGAGAAAATAGACTGCGGAACATAAGAGCGAAGGCAAGCATGGAGCAAGTACAGGAGGACTTCAGAGAGCTGGGAGGGCACCTAGGGAAGGTAGCAAGTTCCGTGTCATTTTTGAAGGTGCTGCCAGTCCACAGCAGGGGGGAAGATGGGAATCTCGGTATCAGAAGCTTCAATACATGGTTAAAGGGCTGGTGCAGTAAGGAGTATGGCTTCATTGTGGGCTGGGGACCCACCTGGACCGATGTGGCCCTGTACTCAGGTGACAGGCTGCATCTGTCCAAGAAGGTGAAAACAGTCATAAATGAATGATTTAAATGCTTCCTTGCCGAGCACTTAAACTAGCTGGGGGGGGCAACAGGTGCAGGGAGGCTCTAAAAGCCCACCCCCACAAGACAGAGAAGCCAGTAATGAGGAACAGAAAGGCACGATCTGCCAGTAACACATGAATCAGACACAAAGGGAAAGGCAAAAGAAGGAAGGCAGAAAAAAAAGGAAATTTGGGTTGAGAGAAAGAAGCAGGGGAGCAAAGGCAAGAGTACAGGGCAGATAGACAACAAAACATGGAAGGCCATGGTTACCAATACTCACAGCCTGTGGAATAAAATCCCAGACCTGGAGGTGCTGCTAGTAGAAGCAGACTTGGACATAGCAGCAATAACATAGACTTTGTATATCACAGATCATGACTGAGATGTTGATGTACCAGGGTATGCTCTGTTCAGGAGGGATGGGGCAATAAAAAAAAGGGGGGGCATGTACGTCAGAGAGGGTATAAAGGCAACAGAGGTACTGGGGTAACAGCGGGAGGCCAAGACACTGTGATCAGCCTAGAGCAATGTAATGACACAGCAATCCACACAGGGGTTATCTACAGGCCTCCAGCACAGGGGGAGGAGGTGGATAGACAGCTAGTGGATGAAATACACGAGATGGCAGCAAAAGGAGAAGTACTTCTGCTGGGTGATTTCAATATGCCAGACGTTGATTGGACCATCCCGGCAGCTGCTTCAACCAGGAGCCGAGGCATCTTGGAGTCCCTACAGGAGGCAGGCCTCAGGCAGCTACTGCTTGATCCCACCAGAGACAGGGTGATTCTGGACCTACTACTGACAAATGGTGACAGAAGTCTGGATAGAAGGTCAATTGGGGTCCAGCAACCACCACATAGTGTGGTTTAGCATGGGGACAGGGACACAGTCAAGTCACACAAAGGCAAGGAAGTGGGAACAACTAAAAGGAGCCATGGAGGAGGTGATGAACCAATGCATCAGACTGGTAAACAAGGGCAAGAGAAGGAGGAAACCACTATGGTTCTCGAAAGATGAGGCAAACAAAGTAAGGGCCAAAAAGGCGGGTTTCAGGAAATATAAGGGGTCTCAAAAGGAAGAGGACAGGGAGAGGTACCTAAAGTGTCTAAAGGGAGCGGGGAAGGCTGTTAGGAGTGCAAAGGCGCAGATTGAGGAAACATTAGTGCAGACGGTGAAGAAAGGAGATAAGACTTTCTACAAGTACATCAGTGAAAGAAGGAAAGCCAGAGGGGGATTGTAAGGTTCAGAGGGGATACAGGGAAGTGTAAGGAGGAAGACCTGGAAAAGGTGGAAATATTAAACAAATACCTCTGTTCAGTATTCACTGAAGAGGGGGAGGGTCAGAGGCCACAGTTTGGTAACAGATACGGGGGTAAACACAAGTCCATTCACAGTGGAGAGAGTCCTGGAGGAACTAACAAAACTAAAGGTGGACAAAGCAATGGAGCCAGATGGCATGCACCCAAGGATATTAAGACAGCTGCGAAGAGAGCTAGCAGCACCTCTGGAAGCCGTGTTCACTGAGTCACTCAACACAGGAGTGCTTCCAAAGGACTGGAAGAGGGCACATGTAGTCCCCCTACACAAAAGTGGTAGCAGGGAGGAGGCAGGGAACTATAGGCCAGTCAGCCTCACCACAGTGGTGGGTAAGGTCATGGAGGCAGGCACTGCTTAAGGAAAGAATAGTGGCACACTTGGATTTCAGCAGTGCCCAGGATCCAAGGCAACATGGATCCAAAGTAGGAAGGCCATGTCAGATGAATCTGATAAATTTTTATGACTAGGTGATGAATGGGGTAAATCAGAGGGAGCAGTGGACATCACCTACCTCGATTTCAGCAATGCCTTCGACACCGTCCCACATAAGAGGCTGGTTAACAAGATGGATAAAAGAAAAAGTCAGTGCGCACACCACACACACCTCCCAAAGATAAAAACATTTAGGTACATGTAACAATGAACATTGATCAGCCTGGATTGTCTACTAACTAGTTTAATTTAAAGACACAAAGTTTAGGAAAATGTAACATTAAACATGTTCATGCCTGGACTGGCTACTTACTAATTAAATAACAAAAGAAGTGGGGGTCTCTTGGTATTCACCTCAGGGCCCTGTTGTGAAGTCGGTCAGCTACCAACGTCGAGGCTGGGTCACTAACCAAAAATGCCTCTGCTTCAAGTAGCTTCTTATATAGAGTGCATCAGCCTGCAATGGGCTTAATTAAGGTGTGGTCCCCAGCCACATGTGTAGGTAACTAGTGGAGGAGATAGCTAAATGGGAAAGCCATACTTCTCCCAAAGCTAGTTAGCTGTTCACTCTTTCTCATTCACATCATTAAAAGGGCTTCTAGTGGGGTGCTACTGCATATGGCCAACAACATCAATAAAAAAAAAGTCACCCCCCAAAAGATAAAAACATTTGTGTAAATGTAACACTGAACATTGGTCAGCCTGGATTGGTTACTTACTAGTTTAATTAGTTAACAAGATGGGTAGTGTGGGCATGGGACACAAGGTGGTAAACTGGGTTAGAAACTGGTTAACAGACAGGAGGCAGAGGGTGGTGGTAAATGGGATCCAATCCAGAGAGAGAGGGTGACCAGCGGGGTACCTCAGGGATCAATCTTTGGGCCAGTCCTGTTTAATGTCTTCATTAGTGACATTTCAGAAGGACTGGAGGGAAAGGTCTGCTTGTTTGCAGAAGACACCAAGATCTGCAATAAGGTGGATACTCCAGACGGGGTGGAGAAAATGAGGAGGGTCCTGGGGAAGCTTGAGAAATGATCTGAGGTGTGGCAACTGAGGTTCAATTCAAAGAAGTGCAAAATAATGCAGCTGGGCTGAGGGAACCCTGGTGAGAGCTACAGGATGATGGGGGGAGTTGCTGACGATCACCAAGGAAGAACGGGACCTGGGGGATATCATATCAGATTACCTACAGATGTCTAAGCAGAGTACAAATGCTGTCAGGAGGGCCAGTGGCATGCTGGGTTATTCAAACAGACAAACAAAAGGAAACTGTGACCAGCAGAAATTCAAATCGGTGCTCACCACAACGAGCAGCCAGCTCATAGCAACTGAAACAAAATCCAAAATGGGTGGTGTCACTCGGGTCTCCTGCCACTTGATCTGGATAATCCAAATAATTCACAGAAAATCCAATGAATTCAAAATATCTATTCACAGCAGAGAGTACCAGCAACAGTAAAGGCTCCCTTCAACCACCCAGCGCTTCGACTCCTCGCAAGTTTTCCTCAGGGGTGTGGCTACAGTGGGAAACAGTCATCACTTAAATACATCATCTCATTAATTATACATGAGTTGTATCATTGCAGACTCAAGCGATTTCATGCTTTTAATTTATACAAAGAAATTAAATAAAATAAGATAAATATAAATAATAAAGAATAAAGAAAATGTTAAATTATACACTGTATTTATACAATATTTTAAACATTATAAAGTAACTATTGTGGTCATTTGTATATTCTATAAGTATTAGCTAAAGTGCTCATACATCATACCTTTAAGTAAAGATTTCCATTATGCTCAAATTGGCCATAATGTCTTATTAAGTTACAGAAATAAGAATTATGAATTGCTTTCAAAATATGATTTATAAACTTATAACAAAAAAAATAGTTTCTGAGTATTTAGATTCTATATTATTCACATTATGTAACTTTCATAATATATATATAGTAATTCCTAGCTATCAGATACTTATAAGCCTACTATAAAAATGCCATTTTATTATATCTATATTTCTGATTTCATGAAGGCTGCCAATGGCACCCATTCAACAATTTTAGCGATATAGTAAGCTAGGAATTGGATGTCCTAGACAGGTCTCAATGTCATAGTTTTCATTCTTGGTTAATACAGATTTTCTCAGATTCCTAGGTTTCTGGTAGATGTTGAGTTCTGTGTCAGCAAAAAAGAGAGAGAGAGAGAGAAAATGAAAAGAAGAAGAGGTTTATACATGTCAATAAACTAACAAATTCACTTTCTTTTCAAGAAGGGTTTTAAATCCCATCTTTCGTTCAGTCCAAATGGTTTAACACAATTTAATTTGTAAATCCACATACTTTCTTTTTCCAATAATACATTCGATCTATCTCCTCCTTGTATTGGAGGAGGCACCCATTCTAGACCCATAAACTGGATTTCTGGTTTAGAGGAATGGTGTGTTAGAAAATGCATTCCTATTAGTGTGTCTTCTTTTTGGTTTAAGATAGATCTAATGTGCTCTTGGATTTTTATTTTTACAGGGTGGACTGTCTTGCCAACGTAAATTAGATTGCACGTACACCATAGTACATAAATAATGTAACTGGTATCATGCGTGATGAGCTGTCTGATATCTACTTTGATATTCGGCTCTAGTGGGTGTTGAAATGTTTTGCCTGGTACACTGTACTTACAGATATTACATCTGGAACATTTGAAAAGAAACAGATGGTTACTGTGGTAGCCAAGTGGTTCTATCCTTCCTTTGTACTGATTGTAACCTACTATGTACCACAAAATCTTTTAGATTTTTAGCCCGACTAAATGATACTCTACGTGTGGCCCATACTGCTGTCCTTATAGCTTCATCAGAATGTAGGATATGCCAGTTTCGATGAATGATGTTACCAATCTTTCCTGCTTTGTGATTAAATTCAGTTATAAAAGTACATGGCTGTGTGTGTACCATTGTGGAATCTGATTCCCTTCCTGATTCTATTCCTGTGATTAGTTTTTCTCGATCTAATGTACTCACTTTCTCTTTTAGTTTTTTTAAAAGTGAATGATCATAGCCCCTGTCTAAAAATCTGCAAATAAGTTCATCTGCTTGTATGTTGAATGAATCTTTGCTATTGCAGTTCCTTTTTAACCTTAACAACTGACTGTAAGGAATTGAATCTTTAAGATCCTGAGGATGGGCACTGTGAGCATGTAAAACCAAGTTGGTTGCTGTCGGTTTACGATAACTAGATGTGTTAATAACTTTACAGTTTTCTTTCTCATCCAGTGCCTCAACCCTCAGCACCACTGGGCCATTTTGTTTACTGACTTTTTATTCTCCTCAGGCGGCTAGGGGATATACCCCACATTCGTCTGCTGGGTCTCCGCAAGGATCCCAGACTTCATGTACTCATTATTCAAGGGATTATTTTGCATGTGGTTCCCCCATTGCCACCCATGATGGAGGCAAGCATGTAATGACCTAGGCAAACAGCCAGGCATGCTCTCACCCTCTGAAATGCAGACTTCTGCCACCACTACCAATCCAGCCTTAATACTGGTCCCAGGCTCACCTGCTCCCAGCAGTTGCTAAGGATTGGCAGATGTTGGGTGCCAGAACCCCTCCCTGCCCAGGAAAAGTGAGCAAACCAATAGATGCTCATGCTTCTCCATCGGGCCAGCTCTCTAACAACTGTGGGTCCACTCACAAACCCAGGTTGTTGGCATCACAAGTGATAGCACTACTACTGTGCCAGTGGGTCAACTACATTGATCTGTTTAAGTCAACAGACAAAAGGTACAGGCTAAATGAAGGGATAAATTGGCTACCCATTATTTAACTTCACATTTCTTGATTCTTTCCAGATATACAACCTCTGTCTTTTCTCTTTTCCTGAGGGTTGAGTATCCTTCAGCTCAGGTTCCTCTATGTGATCACAGTGATTACATGCTTTAAATTGTGTTAGGGTGAGTAGCACATAGTTCCTGTGTACATTGTTCAGAATGCAATGCAACACTCTTTTTGTAACTCTTGTGAATTCTTGTTGCAAGACCGAAGTTAGGTGCCTGACTAGCTCAGCCTATTAAACACTCTTAAAACAGTAGTAGTGCCCACCCCAAGTAATGCAGTACAGTGGTAGATAAGTACTATAACATGTACTACCAGTCCACCTGTATTGGGGACACTACCCACCTCCCACTGGTACCAGTTTAAACCCTTTTAAACCTTAGTGAACTCCATGTGTTGGGGCTTTCCCTGTCCCTTGGGAGTTCTGTGATTGCAACCCCCCGCACAGCAGTTCTCCCACAGTAAATGTGGCTGGCAGAGAGGGTTCAATTGTGCGATAGCACCAAACACATGTCATCTCCCTCGCTCCTCCTCATAGTGCCTCCATGGCCCCTAATGCACTGCTGCTGTCCCTGGGGCCGCAGCACACCAGGGGAGGTCTACTGTGGTGGCCGCAGGTTGCAGTGGTGAGATCCACATACAGTGCCAGAAAGACAGCATTCAAGCTGCGCTGTCAGCTCACACATTTGCAGTGGCTTGAAAGTGCACACACGCTGTATGAATGTTGCAAACTTCTGAGCAGGCAGCAGCTCAGTGATTTTCATTCACCCTGTCCCCCACAGGCTGCAGTCCTGGGGGCCAGAGTCAGCGACTAGATGGTAAGCAGCAATCCAGGGGCAGGAAAGATCCAAGTAAACCCCCACCATTTGGGGGAGAGTTACAGTTGTGCTGTGCTTTTTTTTTTTTTGCAGTCACTTTTTAGTTGTGATGTACTTTTTTGTTTGTATTTACTTTTTAGTTGTGCTTAATTTTTGTTTACATTTATTTTTTAGTTTTGCTCATTTTTTTAATTCATTAAATTTTAGATGTACTTTACTGTTTTGGTTTATATTTGATTTTTATGTGTCATTTTCTTTTGCTTGCACTTAACATTTGTTTTGGTTTTGTTACTTTATTTTTGTGGCATCACACTTTACATTTATTTTTGTTGCTTTTTTTTGTCTGCATTTCATTTTTTTGATTGTTGCTTTAGTCATGTGATTGCATTTTTTGTTTTTGTTTGTGTTTTTCACCTCAGGGCCATAGTACTCAATCAATTTTTATTAAGGATTATAGGGTTACCTGGATGTAAGGTAACAACCATATCCTGTAGGCCTAGATATTCAAAAGTCCCCTGCAACCTCGCACAAGTGCCTGCGCCACACATCTGAGATGCGCCAGACCAAAATAATGAGTTATTCAGAAGATGCACCATGAGATGCACTCGTGTATGTCCAGCTGAATATTCCAAACATGCGTGATAGCACAGTGGGAGATGCGCAGCACAGCAGGTGACCTTAGCCCTATGTGGAACATGGGGAAGTGCGTGATGCAGAGCCACTTGTGTGGTGTGCAAAAGTGCAATATTCTGCCAGCATATGCAAATGACCTCACTGCACATTCAAAGCCCATCTCCCACATGCCAGATCTCATTACTGGTATGTATTTAGGCCATTTGCATACCCCAGGCATGCTCAGTTCCAGCTTTGCAGGGTTGCCCCACCACTCCACAAAGGTGACCAGGAGGAACTGCAGCCTAGCAGGCAGGTGTGATGGAATGTTTGTCTGTAGGAGGGTGGACTGCATTGGCCTGGGTACAATGCTACACCCCATAGCCATGTACAGGGTCAGGCAGGGGTACAGGGGTCCCACCTGGACAGTGGCCTCAGGGGCCCACCTGGACATGCTACAGGGGAGGGCACAGGGTGACACAGTCTGATCAGCATATCTCATGCATGTGATGTACTAGCTCCATATACAGTTTACAGTCACCTGCAGTGCCCCACATATGAGTTGAACATGGTGATGACTGCAAGGAATGGCAGTGTGAGAGGGTGACCAGGTACACTAGTGGGTGGGTCCCACTTGCATACACCTATGGTGTGCTACCATGGGAGTATGCCACAGATCAGTCCCTGGCCTGTGCCAGACTGTCACCTGTCCACCAGACTACCTGGGTATCACTGCCCCAGATGGCACCTGGGTGCATGCCACAGCCAGGTTGCACCCTGTAGGCCATGTGGGTGCACACCATGGCCCCTGGTACATTTGTTGCATTGTGGCTGTCCACATCTCTGTTGTGTCCAGAGGGCACCTGACAGCACTGGCATGTGGCTGCTGGGTGTTTATGTCCATGGTGCGGTGTGGGGGGATTGCTCCCTGGATGGTGCCAGTGGTGACATAGCACCTGTGGCTCAGGGTTCATCCATTCCAGCATGACTGTTGTGTGCGGGTGCCTGGAGCATGTCCTGGTGCACCTCCAAGGGCTGTCTTTGGATGGCTTGACTGCAGTTCTGCGGGCTGTCTGTGGGTGGCTGGCCATTTTGGCATGATTTTTCCATGCCTAACTTTGGGTGGCTCATCTTTGAGATGCGCAGCAGATGCACTGCACAGTTTGGCTGAATATAGGGATGTGCAGCACATTCATGGGAATGCCCCTCTACATGCGCCACATACATTATAGATGCACGATAGCACATCTGGAGATGTGCGACGGTTCTCTCCCTTTTCAATATCACAGTTCCGCCTATCTTCTGAGATGCGTAGTGCAATTCCACTTTGCACCGCACATCTGCTTTGAATATCTAGGCCATAAACTTCCTATTCAGAACAGCTCAACTGAAATATAATATCCTACAGTATGTTCAGTGGGGGTTCTGCTTCTGTCCAGTTTTATAGCCAGAAGGACTGGAGTCCAGGAGGTCAAGTGAGTTGCCCAGGGTCACAAAGGCAAGCGAGTGTCAGTGATGGGATGTGAAGCCAGGATTTATTGCTTCCCAATGGATGCTCTAGCAACAAGACAATGCTGCCGGCCACATCTTGATGACAATGAAAGGGTGGAAATGGACTGGCACAAGTTGGAGTGAAACTCTTGCAGTAAAGTCAAGTACTGTACACAGAAATGCATGATCATCGGAATTGAAATTGGACAGGAACCCACAGAGACTCAGTATCCCCATCCTATTATAATACTGCATGAGAGTGCTTGCTCCTCTGTGACCTTTCTCCACTGAATACTACAGGCAAGTTCCACCTAAAAGAGTTGACAGTTCCACCTCTTACAAATCAAGAGATGAGCGTTTTCCCACCTAAACATTTCCAATGTAACCCCCATGGAGAATACAACAAATAATACTGTACATACACATTCAAATATTTGAGACTTGAGGGAGGAGAGATGTCAAACCCCAAGTCCTCTTCTAGAGACTGAGGGGTTTTCCCAGATTTGTTCTGACTATCTCAAAAGCCAAAGAAAGAGAGTGATACCTAGTTCTACTATTTCCATCCTAAATAACAGGTACTGCTGATGCAGAAGCTGTACAACAGTTTAGATCCCCACCCCCACCCCTGTGCTTGACCCTGGGTTATTTGTTTTAAGTGTCAAAGCTAACTGTCTAATTTAGACATGTTCCACTTTGCTTTGGCTTCTAGTGATTATGTTTTTGTATCCATGATACCAAAAACAACAAGCTATTCTTCTGGTGTGCAAAGGCTGGGCAGTAAATTGTCCTTTATTCCATCTCCTTTCAAACCTCATACAAAGGCAAGTGCTTACTCTGCTCATACTGGTTCCAGACTGTTCCACACAAATCAAAGCCTGCTAAAGGGCAACCCTGGTAATCTGAGAAAGCAGCACACACTAAACACACAAGGAAATCATTTTTGTGTATCATTCCATGCATTAGCCAGTGATAAATGACAACAATTAACAATTAGATTTCCAGTGAGGCTGGGTAAGTAGCTACAGCGTGGCATGAATTACTAGACTGCTGCCTCTTCTTAGTCTGCTGTGAGGCAGTGATTGGATTTTAATGTCAAACTCTTATTTCTAGAGGCACCTAGAATCTCATTAAAACGCACCTCCCTTGGTAACCTCAAATGTAATAAAAGTAAGTAGGTCAGTAAAAACTTTATTTTTATATAAGAGTACAAGTCATTTGGACTTATATAGTCCAATTCACAAGACAGTCCTGTGTAAAGCTAAGGTTACATTATAAGTTAGATATAAAATAACACAAAACTCAAAACACTGAACACGAACATTTCAAATGCAGTTACATTTTACAAGTCGTGCAACATAGAATATAATATCCAAAGACAATAATTTACAGTATCTCACTAACAAAAAAAATTAAGATAATAAATATTGAAACTTGTTAAATACATTGACAGGTAAGTCTATTACCTCTGAATATTCATTTTCTTTTAAAAGTTACACAAGAAGCCTGGGATTTGTAGCAGTCATATTTTGCTTCTGTGGAGTAAAACAAACTGACAGTTTTGCACCTGCCAGCATACCAATTTCCTGTAGCAAGATGATGACCTCTTAGGGTGGTACTGATGCTATCCTTTCCTTTTCAAACAGTTGAGGAAACCTGAACTATCCAAGGATCTGGCATGGATAGTACACTACCCAAATCAACCATCTTGGTTAAACAGATTGGACACCTTCAGATATCTTGGTGGATTGGATAGTGCACTGTCTGCATAACCCTAGCCTATATGGAGCAAGCTACAGCAGGCCCCATTCATTTCAATGTGCATATTTTTCAGCTAAGGGACAGGGAGCTATTGCAGGAATTCCAAGAATGTGGCTTTAGGGATAGTACATGGAGAGAGACTCATAGTATGCCCCAAATTGAAGGAAACATTGTAAACTGCTGCTTTCCAGTACTAAAAGGTACTGCCTATCAGCAGTAGAAAGTGTGTCTACTGTGGATGTAATGTATACAGAATTATAAAGCAGTGGAACTGTCTCCACCAATCAGAGGACAGCATTACTGTGCTTCTTATTCTGCATACAGTTGCTGCCTCACACTCCTCCCCACAGCTGATTCCGGCCGCAGTGATGTTGGGTTATCACATTGTTCCTGTCAGAATCTCTGGTGATGAGGATACTATCCCAGTGAGACCAGAAGCAGAAAGCCTTCTGGTGGGGAAAAAAAGAGGAAGTTGTATAATGTAAAACTAGAAACCAGATGCAGAGTGCCATCTGGTGGAGAACGTGAAGATTGCAGTATGCAAGAATAAGAACCAGTCTCAGTCTGACAGCTTGACTAAAAGGAAGACTGCTTTTTAGCTGAATGGTTAGAGCACCTACCTCTTAGACTGGGGACACAAGGCTCAGTCCCTGTGTCTGGTAATTCAGTTTACAGAAGATGTCCCCCAGAGAAGTAAACATTACAGTGGACATGTGGTAAAATATCCTTTTCCGTGTGTTCTTTTTCTTTGTTCCAATTTGCTTTAATCATCATTAAGCATTATGTGTGATTGTGTATCATTGCATTTAATTACTGAGGCAAGAGGATGTTCCAAAAAAGGTCTGCTTACTTCACTATTTGTTGTTGGTAGAGGTTAGTAAGCAAATCTGACAGCTTGGAGACTCAAAGCCGGCCTTCATTTAATGTGTCAATAACAATACTTCAGCATAGGGTTGTACAGATAGCGCACCATTTAATCAGCCAGTGGAACCCAAGGCTTGGATAGTGTAATAACTGAATGCAGCCAATCAAAGGGATACTGTCAACACCCCTTAGTCCTCATAGTGTACCAAGTCTAAGAAATGCATTTTATGATTGGTCACATTCTGTAGAGACTGCTGATATATATCATAGTTTAATTCGGATTCCTTTTTTCTTTTAAAAAGTGAAAAACAGACTTCCCACCATATTGGTGTTACCACACCTAAACGTGTTTGTTTACATTCTTTGATCAAAAATTCCCACTGCATCGTTCCTGGACTTGGGAACACCCCAACACTGTCTAGACACTTTCAATGCAGCCAAAGAAGAGGAGACTATTGTATCTTGACTCACAGCACTGTTTGGTGGTCTTCCTAATGTTCATGAAGTATGCAGTAACAGCTGATCAAGGATTGGAAACAAAACAAGGCTGGGTATTAATACACTATTAGCATGCATGTCAGTTCTACTAAGAAAGGAAGCAGATAAAACAACTAGCATCACCAATGAATTTTAGAGAGGGTAAGAAATCATAAAATGTGGGCTTTCAACCAAAAATAGTATGATGCAAAAAGGGCTGACAGTGTCCCTTTAATTTTGCCCCGATAATAGATTCTGATAGTGTACTATCTACTTGAGCTTCATGGATAGTTCACACTATCCAAACCATTCGAAACTGAATGGATAGTGTCTGCACAGCCCTACTTCAAAGCAAAGGCTGTCATCATTAAAAGCTCATTAGTCATGGTTGCAGTGACTCCCTTATTTGCAAATCTTTTGTCATCTTTGACTTCATTCATCATCATGGTACTGAAATGTTCCAGCACACAGGAACCTGGCACTTCACCTCTGATCAGTGTTCTCTCACCAAAGTCATCCTTCTGGCTCTACTGTCTTTGAAAAACCTAGACGCTTAGGTCATGATGATGGCCTCTCCATCAGTGCCAGAGCTGAGATAAAAGTATCCTCCCTCACCACTAAAATTTTCCCTTCTTTCAAACACCACCCACTCTTTCTTCCTCCTTGCCCAGTCTCAAGATTTCTGTTATCTGTTGCACAGTAAAGCTTCATCTATCCTTCTTTCTCTAATTCACTGATCACCTTGACATTGCTAGACTCTGCTCCTCTGGCTTCCTCATCGTCATTGGTGACCCCAATATTCATTTGACATCCCTGGTGACTCTCACTTTCCTCCAATGTGTGACATTTGTTACCCACTCTCACAGCCACGGTCTTGATCATGTGCAAAAAGGAATGGCTGCACTCCACCCTGGTAATGTTTCAAACATTCTTATTTTTATTATATATTTTGGAGATCTTTGGCCTGATTTTTAAAGTGGCAGATTGTTGCAAACCCCAGGGGCCCCACCAGGCTTGCAGCACTCTAATAGCATTTTCCACCCCCTTCAGCAATTGCCGCAAGTTAGACCAGCTTTTTGTGGTCTAACTTGCGTCAATCATGGCGTTGCTTTTTCATTTATTTATTCATTTCAAAATGTTTCACCAGGAGGGACATACTAAGCTGAGAACAGCTCATTTCTAGATGTGTCCTGCGGGAGGGGGAAGAGGAGGTAAAGTACAATAAAGAGTAGACAAGTTATACATGAGCACATTTAGAACGTAGATACAAGCAGAATTGACAAGTTATACATGAGCAATTTAAGACATAGAATATAAGTAGAACAGCTTGGTCATCACTGATTACAGCAACTGGTAACTTAGGTAACTAGTAAAGTACAGTTGTATGATATACTCTATGCTAGGAGGTGGAGCCATTGTTAGGAGATTGGGAGGAGCAGCAATGGGTAAGAAAGAGGGAAGCAGCTTAAGAAAGAGAATTGGATTGAGAAGGCAGCTGGGAAGGTGGAGGAGAGGGGAGTAGGAGTGAAACGGGAAAGGGAGTATATTTATTTATTTTTTATTTATTTTATTTAGTTTTTGTCGACCGGGTAAGTGCACTAGACAAATCCTGCCTATTTTCAGGCACGACCCGGGAGAGGGGGATACAGATGAATGCCAACTGACCTTGAACCAGATTAAGCTGTTGGTGGTATTTTTAGTGAATGAGGGAAATTTGGCCATGACACCGGGGAAATTCCCCTACTCTGTGGTAGGGTCCCCTTACATGCTGGCATTCCACCAAGATGGCCGTCCAAGGAGGAGCTGTGGAGGACATGGAGGTGTTGGAGGCAGGAGAGCCGGTCTCCTCCCCTGTCTCTGTATTGTGAGAGACCGCATTGCCTAAGGACTTTCCTGCACTATTGAGACTTCATTCAATTTGCCGTTGGATTTGGAAAAATCTACTTTTACTCCTGTGAGTCAAGAATTACAAGGTAACTCCATGCCTTCTAACAGAGCTGCTAATGCTGCAATCCTTTCTCCTGAGACTACTTCTGTTAATCTTCCTGTTTCTGTACCTGCTAATGTGGCTGCTGTTGATGCTTTGCTAGCGCTGGAAGAACAACGTTATTTATCAAAGATAGCTGAACTAATTGCTCTAAAATGAACTGCTACTGTGCCTTTTGAAGACCTTCCTGCTGACTCACAGTGTAAGAATGCAGTTTCCTTACCCACTGATGCTTCAGAAAGCGATTTGACACTTCCTCATTCCTTACCTGCCCGACCTACAATGACACAGTCTGTCTCTGCTGACGGTGGGGGTTCACCTGGAATGGCGTTACCAGCTGTCTCCGAGCCGGGCCTACGATGAGCCCTTTCACCTGCAACCGGAAAACTGAATCTGGATTGGTCGGTAGACTCAGCCCTCAGTGCAGCGGGCTGGGAAAGAGATCCTGTTGCTGGAGCTTGGCGCTCAGGTCCCTCGCCGATACAGGCTTCCATGGAACCTGCTAAGATTGTTTTTTCTCTTGACCCGCATTCGCCTGCCTCACCGCAACCCCCAGAACCCTTTCTCCTTCCTGAATTGCAACTTACTCAGCACCCAGTCTTGAATTTCCCATTTGTTGCACTGCTTGTAGAGCCCTCCCCGTTGCAAACTACATCTTCTCCCGGTTTGCGACCCCAGGACCCTGGGTCACATTTACTGCCCACTAGACAAGATTCCTTTTCATGCTCTGCTGCTCCTAAAACTTATGCCTCTTGTTTTACAGTGTCTACACATCAGGCTAAGTGACATAATGCGGTCTGACTGCAGTACTTGGGTGGTATCCCTGAACTACCTGATCGTGTCTTTGTGGGAAGAAATCTCCTTAAGGACTCGATGAGATTTGCTGCTTACAAGATTCATGCTTTACTCCATGTCTCCAATGAAATGCACTTTGATGTCAGCTTTAAAACTTTGTCAGGTTTGGAGAAGTTTTGGACTAAATTTCATGAAATGAAAACTTTACCCTTATGGGCCCCATTTAGTGCAGTTCCTTTAACTAAGCCTGCTCATAAAAATGTCACTATTCTGTTTCGTAATGAGGGGATCAGTTTGAATGACATTACTGTATGGTTGAAACAGCGTTGTACAATACTTAAAGATCCAGAGGATATTTTTGATTCCAAAAATTTGTGGACAGGGGGTTGGAAAGTGAGAGTGATGCTTAAGACGACTGATGTGGGGGTGCAACATTTACCCAACAGTTTTATGCTAGGCAGGGATAATGGAGTTCTCTTCTATCCTGGTCAGCCAAAGGCATGTTACAGATATGGATCTGTTAGCCACCTTAGTAGCATTTGCGATGTAGTAAAATGCTCTGTTTGTGGTGAACTTGGCCATGCTGGTTCTCAGTGTGGAGAAGAGCCCAAGTGTGTTCTTTGCGAAGAAACTGGTCACACTTTTCAACAATGCACTTGGAAAGCACATAACTCTCCAATGCTAGCTGATGGGGAGGAACAGAGACTACTTATCACTGTGGCACAACGTTCCAAGATTCGTGGTTTTTCCTCTGCTCCCCAGAGTGAACAGCCTTCGGAGGCTCTACCCATGCATTTCCCTTGTTTTGCTGCTCCCCCTGCTGTTGTGCCAGTGCCCCCTACTGTCCTGCACACTGATATAGTTGTCCCTGCACTGGACCCCCCCCTCCCTCTCCCCCTGTTTTGCCTAGTTGTTCTGGCAAGGCTCCCCTGTCCACTGTTGATACCCCGGCACTTCCTGCAGGTACTATGAACCCACCACCCCCAGAACCTTTTGTCCCTCATACTAGAGTTACGAGGGCTCTAGAAAATTGGGGTCACCTTATCCTAAGGCATTGAAGGTGGATGATATCCCTTTAGCCAATAAATTTGACTTACTGCGTGACCCCTCGGAAAACAGGGATTCTGACTCTGCCTCTGTACTTTCTTCTCATCCAGAATTGATTACAGATACAGAGGTCCCCCTTGATAATCCGGGGTCACAAAAAAGGAAAGCTAAGGCTAAGGTTAAACATAAGGACAGTGTGTCCAGGAGGGGTAAACCTAGGTGAAAGTTCTTTTTGTTGCCTTACAGCTGATTTCTTTTCTTTGCCCAAATCTTATGGCTCCCTCATTTTCCATACATACTGTGAATGTTAACAGTACTAAAAGACAGCCCAAGAGGGATTCATTTTTTTCCTTTTTATCTTGTCTTACTTTTGGGGTGATCTTGTTACAGGATGTGAGGTTTCATTCCCTTTCTGAAATATCTACAGCACATCGGGCATGGTTTCCTGGCCTATCCTATTGGTCCTTTGGCCAGGAGACGTGTTCCGGTGTGAAGATTTTGTTCAACTTACCTGATGTTTCTGTTCTTAAAGTACTTGATTTATACCCAGGTAGGCTGTTGCTTTTGGATGTGAGTATTTCTAATGTTTTATACAGGATTATTAATATTTATGAGCCACAATCCAAATCACTTAGAATTGATTTATTGAAGCTTGTTTACCCTTATCTGTACACCTCTCAGTATGTTGTTTTCGGAGGAGACTTCAATTGTGGCTTGTCTCTCAAAGATAAATCACAGTCCTCTAAGACAAATAAATTATTTTGTGATACAAATTTCCTGAAACAAATGTTGCAGTCTGCAAACTGAAGGATGCATATCTTCAGATAAATCATACACATACCCCCACCTTTCATAAAGGTCCTCTGGCTACCCGTATTGATTTTTTTTTTATATCCCGCCACTTGCCACTTTCTGCTGCTACTGTCCAGGTTTTGGCCTTTTCAGACCATAATCTTTTAACTGTTACCCTTAGTGCTGCTCATATAAGGTGTTTTGGTCTGGGTTCATGGAAACTGAATTCTGCATTGTTGAATGTTTTGCAGTTGTTAGCACGGCTTAAAATATTTTTTCAAGCCAGAAAATCAGTTTTCATGCTATGTGATGACCTCTGGGGCTGGTGGTCTGATACTAAATCAGACTTACGGCATTTTTTGAGATATTTTAGTCAACAATCTCACAATGATCAACAGTTTGACTACCAGAGGACGCGCTGTCAATTACAAAAACTCCTTACATTGTCTTATACTACTGGTCATAACTTTACTGCTCAAATTACTCATCTTAAACAGGAGCTTAATATATATCATTCCAAACAGTTTTCCTTGTTACAACAACAGCAACAGTTTGGACTTTCAGGTTCCTATCGTGCTGTCTGCCCATTTGACAGCTGTTCTAAATGAGTGGATAGTAAAGTTTTTAAGTCCCTCTTTGATGATAATATGACAGAACTAACTGATTCTTTAGATATTCAGAGATAAGTGGCTGATTATACCAGAAAATTATTTGGTCCCATTACCTCACAGGTAGCAGGAACCTTTACCTACCTCTCTCACTTGGACATCCCAGACGTTCTGCAAACAATTCTTGATTTTGTTACAAGTGATATACAGATTCAAGAAGTGGGAGATGCGATTCATGCTTTGAGACTAGGGGTAACTCCTGGCTTAGATGGTCTCTCCAATGAACTGTACAAGTTATTGGATGTTGACCTACGTGACGAATTAACAGCAATGTTTAATTATGTTTTACGGCAGGATGCTCTACCATTGGATTGACTATGGGTAGTCTTTTTATATCTACAAAAAGGGGAATAGGCAATTGTTAGTCTTTTAAATACTGACTTTAAAATTTTAGCTAAAATTATTTCACTCCGTATGTTAAAAATAGCCCCTCTTGTAATCTCTAAAGCTCAGTTTAGTAATATTCCGGGGAGGAGTATTTCCGATCATGTAGTTTTATTATGAGAAATAGTTGAACGTGGCAATCATGACCTGCTGAACGGCTTCCTGATCTCCTTGGACCAAAAGCAAGCTTTTGATTCAGTCAAGCATGAATTTTTAAGGCTTGCCCTACATCATTATAAAATCCCTGCTAGAACAATTTCTTGGATTCAGTTATTATATCCATCAGCCATGACAGTCCCTATGGTGAATGGTTGGAAAGGTCCTATAATACCACTGAAAAGGGGGGTTAGACAAGGCTGTCCACTTAGCCCTATCTTATACGTATTTTTTGAGATCCCTTACTGCGCTCTATTAATACATCCCAATCTACTGTTCCGCTTTCTACTCCATTATATTCTATTCCACACAATGTAATGGCCTATGCGGATGATATGAGTCTAGTTGTAGCAGACACCTTTTCAATTCCTGAAGCCGTCAAGCATTGTTGGGCTTTTGGGTCTCTTTCTGGAGCAGGCCTGAACTTGGATAAATGTGTGGGTAGACAATTGGGCTCTTGTGGTTCGAGACACACTTTAGTTTCAGACATTAGAATAACCTTGGACCCTATTAAAATGTTGGGTATTTTGTTTGGGGATGGTTCTTTGGATATTATTAATTGGGGTCCTAAACTAGATATGGCACAGTCTAAAGTTACTTTATGGAATAGGTGGAAAATGGGGAAAAAGAAAAGGGTGTATACCATTAAAACTTATTTGTTTCCTGTTTTTCTTTTTTTAGTATATATTTTTCCCCCTCTGTGGAGCTTTGAGACCAGATTATTGAGTATTTTTTTTCAAGCACTATGGGGCAGTCGCTTCAACCCTATTCAGCGCAATTTAACATACCTGCCACTTTCGGAGGGTGGTCTCGATATAGTCAATCCCTTATTTTTTTATAATAGCATTTTTTTTATGACCAACATTAAACCTTTTCTGATAAATTGTGAAAAGGGGTGGAAATCTTGGTTTTATGAAACCTGTAACCCATGGTTTGGCCTTTGGGAAACGAACTCTCTTAAGGTACTAAAATAGATCACTTCGATACCATGTTATGTTAGGGAATCTTTTCTGCGCTTGAAACAATGGCGTGTATTGAGCTCCACAATTATGACCTTGAATAGAAAGGCTTTGTATAAGCATTTACTTCCTTACGTTTGCACTGTCCCAGCAACTTTCCCTAAATGCCCGGATAATTCCCTGAATGACCTTCTGACACTTTCGCATAATGACCGGATCCCTCGGAGGATGTGGGACTTACATTGGTTGAGCTGTTATGAACGTATTAACATGAAAGTGAACTAAAAACACAAATAGTTAACTGAACGATATTGTTCAAGACAGTCCTATATACAACAAGAGGAAACTATCCACCATTTGTTTTTCTATTGCTCTTACAGTAAGGATTTTTGGTCTTATTTGGCCATCCAATGGCGAGAACCTGTTTTTGCATCTGTGTCTTATGAGGTCTTAATGTATGGTTCATTTTCACAGGCATGGGGAAAGTGGAACATTGATATTTTAAATAGGGAGGCAGTATAGCGCAGTGGTCTAAGGCTCTGAGCTGCAAATCTGGTGACATCCAGCAGACCAGACCTGGGTTTGAATCCCACAGCTTCCACTTGCATACTGTGTGACCCTGAGCAAGTCACTTAACCTCCTTGTGCTCCCAGGTCGCTCCTGTAAAAAAGCTTTCAGCTTAGTGTGCTATACCTGGCTAAACAACTAAAAAAAAAAAAAAATAATAATATTGTCTTTACTGTTCTCAAATGGCATATTTGGACTGCTCGCTGTCTCTTTACAACAACTGGATTTATCTCATCATGTCCTGCTACAAAAAGTTGTCTCTGATTTGAAATCCATTTATGTTTCAGACTTATAGTCTAAACCCACTATAACTCTGTTGGAATTGTGGAAATGCATGCCTTGGATAACTGACTTGGATTTCCCTGTAACATGAATTGTGGATTCTTGAATGTATTTTTCAATTTTTTGTTGTTTATGCTTCTAGTATTTCTGTTAATAAAGAATTCCCCTACTCTTTTTCGATAAGTGCCATGGGATCTTTAACATCCACCTGAGCTACCACCAATCCAGGCAGATGGGACCTCGGTTTAAAGTCTTATCTGAAAGACGGCACCTCAGAAGTGCAGCACCCCTCTCATGCTGCACTACAGTGTCAGTACTGGGATATTAACCCAAGTGCCAGATGTGGGAACTGAACCCACAGCCCTCTGATCTCCCGGCCTCAGAGGCGAGTGTGCTACCTACTGAGCCACTGACACTGCACTTATATAGTTAGGATAAGCACAGGAGCATGTGAAGCGGAGCAGGTGGGTTGGGGAGAGCTGAGTAGATAGTGGGGGGTCAGATGCAGGTATAGGATGGAGAGGTAAAGTAAAGCAGAAGGGAGGGTAGAGAGTGGGGAGCAGAGGGAGGAGGCAGAACAGATGGATATGGGAAGAGAGTTTCAGAATTTAGGAAAGCAGAATGAAAAAGCAGCCTGGCCAGCTGAGGGAAGTCCTGGGGGGAGAGTAAAGCAGCGAAAGGTGGAGCTGTGAAGGGTGTAAGAGGAGGAGGAGGAGGAGGGCTGGGAGAGGATAGTGATTAGATAAGAAGGGAGAGCGCCAAGCCAGTATTTGGCTAGAAAAGTGGAGCAGTGAGCTAGGCATCTAACTTCAAGGGAGGGGAAGGAGAGGAAGGGGCAGAGAGAGCAGTGGTTGGTCCAAGGTGGGCAGTCCAGAGCAAACCAACAGAAGGAGAGAAAGAGGGAGTCCAGGCTGGAGAGGGTGGGTTTGGGCACAGCGCTGTAGACTATATCACCATAGTCAAATATAGGGAGGATAATTTTCTGAACGACAGCTCTGCAGGCCAACAGAGGGATGCTGCCATGGTTACAGTACAGTGCTCCTAATTTGGTGTGCAGTCTTTTGTGAATGGCATCCATGTGTTCAGAAAAGTTGAGGTGGCTGTAAAGCCAGCCCCTGAGGTACTTAAAAGATGATACATCTTCAATGGTGGACCCTTCCAGGGTACAGAAGAAGGGGAGATGAGCAATCCTAGAAAGTTTTTGCCTTTTGCCAAAGGTCATGGAGACCTTTTTTTGGCACTTAGAGCCAGCTGATTGGAGTGAAACCAGTGCTGAATGTATATGTGAATGAACACCGAGGTGCAGGAAGCAGGGAGGTCATTTAGGAAGACCGAAAATAGTATGGGACCAAGGATGGAGCCTTGGAGGACACCAGTACTGACAAGGAGGGGGGACAGGGAGTTGCCAATTCTAACTGATTGAGTCCTACCCTCAAGGTAGGAGTGGAACCAATTAGTGGCAGTGATGGACAGCCCCGCTGCTACAAGCTTAGTGAGGAGACGGCAGTGGGCAACAGTGTTGAAGGCTTTGGCAAGATTGACAAAGATGGCTGCAATGATTTGGCCCTGATCCATTCCTGTGAGAATGGCGTCAGTAAGCCAGAGGAGGGAGGACGAGGTGGAGTGGGATTTCTGGAACCCAGACTGGTAAGGGGCAATGAAGGGGGAAGAGTCAAGGAAGAGGACAGTTGAGATAACACCAAGTGTTCTTGGAGTTTGGTAAGGGTGGGGCTTAGGTAAATAGGGCAATAGTTACCTGGATTTGAAGGGTCCCCATCTTTAGGGAGCGGAATAGCTGTGTCATGTTTCCAGGCTTCAGGGACAGAGGCAAGGGAGAAGGAAAGGTTTAGAATGGATGGGATAGGGAGTGCGATGGCAGGAGCACAGAGATGGAGAAGTTTTGGGTCGAGCCAATCAGGGCTCTTGTGCTTGTGGCGTAAAGCTAGTAGAGCCTTAATGATGACAGCAGGTGAGATAGGAGCGAAGGAGAAGGGGGTTGGGGAGGGTGGGTGAAGGGTTGAAGGAGGTGGAGAGGCCAGGGGGAGTGAGGAGAGGAGGGAGGAGGCACAGAAGCTGAAGAAAGAACTTGAACTCATTGACCACTGAGAGGGGGTCAGAAATGGTGGTATCAATCGTCTTGAGGACTGGTACAGTGTACAGTGCCTTGGGGGAGAATAAGGTGTGGATGACCTGCCAGAACTTTGAGGGGTGGTTGATGTTGTTCTGAAAAGTGGAGGAAAGGTACTCTGCTTTGGTTAGCCTAGTGGCTCTAGTGCATGCATTATGGAGGCCATGGTATTTGTGTAAGTCCTGGGAAGAGCCTGAGGACTTATGTGCCGTCCATGAGAGGCCTGGTGCATGCACACAGGCTAGAAGTTAAGCTGAGATCCAGGGGAGGTGGGAGCCTCTGACCCTGGTTTTCCTCAGGGGGGCATGTCGATCCCAAATGGACAGGAATTTGGATTTGAAGTAGTCTAGGGTAGAACTGGTGGTAGTGGAGGTAGAAATAGGTGATCAGTCAGTTGCAGCCAGTTCCTCATGGAGGGGGGACAGGTCCAAGGATCTAAAGGACTGGATCAGGAGGAGTTTGGGTAGGGCTTTGGGGTGGTGAATTTTGTGAATGCAACAGACCATGTGGTGATCACTGAGGGCATCCATGAGGTTGCCAGCGGCAATAATGTGGTGGGGGTAGAAGGTGAGGGCCCAGTCCCGTAGGGGGTGCTTGAGAGATTGATGGTTGAGTTGAGTGGGGTCAGTGATCAGCTGAGTAAGATTTAGGGATGTGGTGTCATGGTGAATTTTGAAGTGAGGAGGGGCAAGCCAGTTCAAATGAAAGTCCCTTAGGATGAGCAATTCACCTAGAGAAGCATGGGTGGAGATGGTGGTGAGTAGGTCGGTGATAAAGGAGGAGGGGAGGCCTGGACAGCAGTAGACTCCAGCTACAAAGATGGAAAGGGAGAAAGGGAGAATTTTTAGGAATACAAGCTTGCAGGCAGACAGGAGAGACACAGAGAAGATAGGGGTGAACTGGATGATGGAGGAAATGTAAATGGCAATAGCCCCACCTCTGATGGTGCAACTGTGCCTAGCAAGGCACTACCCAGGGATGGAGATGGCATTATCCAGAATTTTAGGGAGAGCGATGATTCCAAGATGATAAGCACGTCTGGCTGAAGATTAACCGGGGCTTCAGTTAACTCCATTTTGGGAGTATTTGACTTCCAAAAATCAGGCAAAAACTTTCAAAATAAAGAGGTAAGAAAGTCATTGACTTCCAGATGTAAAATCAAAAATTAGGTGACTTCCAAAACTGCAGGCTTGGAAGTCAGACATGATGTATTTTTCTGAAAGAAACTGTATTTTACCACTTATATATTATTTTAACATCATAGATGTGTTCTTCCTAGAATACTGACTTTCAGAGATGGGATTCTAGAAGTATTTTGACTTCCAAAAAGTTGAAATGACTTCCAGATTTTGACTCCCAGAAGTTTTAGACTTTCACTGAAAATAAATTAACTGAATCCCTGAGGTTAACCATGGCTGGTTGTAGGAGGTCAACCTTAGGGAGGATACTCCTGATGTTGAGGTGAGTGATTCCCAACCCTTTGGGGAGGCAGGAGGCAGAAGAGATGGTAGGGCCAGGACAGGGCTCAATACCACCTGCCAACAATAGCAGCAGTGAGATAAGGAGCTGAAGAGAGAAGGTGATCCATCTGCTTGGAGGATGGTAGTGAGAGTGTGGGATGGTGGAGGGAAGGGGTGGTGAGGGGAACAGGGACCTGAGAGAAGCAAGATGGAGGCAAGGGGAAGAGAGAAGTGAGGAGCCAGGGAAACAGGGAACTTTTACAGTGCTGGTGCCAGAAATCAGGCTCAAGCTGCTGTAAATTGGGTAAATTGTCACAGCTGCATCCGATCTACTAAAATCGGATGCAGTTAGCTAGCCTAGTGGCATGGAGGGCTGAGGCATCTATGCCTTACCTCTTGCCATGCTGAAAACCCGTGTTCGCAGTGTTCGTGGGATGCCGAAGGTCAGCCTGGGAGGGAGAAGACAGAGCATCTGGAGGACTGCTCTCCTCTCCTGGGAAGGGGTGGGGATGGAGTCCACTGCATGACTGGCCCCTGGTGGTGGCTGGCGTAATGGACCCATAACGTAGGGGGTGGATGCAGGGCAGATGCCCAGCATGCCATGCACAGAAGCATGTGCAGCTCAGCCATTGGCATCATTTCACACCTTCTCTCCATGCTCAGGGTCGGGGAAAGTAAATCCAAAGGAAAATCCTGACCGGCAGGATGATGCTGACCCCTGCAGGTGCTGCACTCAGCCAGCTGGCACCTCATGAAGCAGAGGTGAGTCTGGTGGATGCCAGGATGATGGGGCTGGAGGGGCTGGTTGGAAGGAAAGAGAAACAAATTAGAAAAAAAATTGGACGAAGGTACGGCCAAACCCTTTGGCTCACCACCAGATTTAAAGTGTTGTGGTACAGGCTTGATGTAAGCCCTGTGCCACTCTTTGAAAATCCAGCCCTTTGTATTTTACTATACACTTTTTCATGTTGTTCATTGCAGCCAGTTGTTTCAGAATCTTGGCTGTTTCGCATAGCAGCTATTTCTGTTTTTCTGGTAGCTAATAAGTGTTTGTTTCTAAGTGGGAGTGGCTGAAACTCACTTGGTAACTGACTGCTGGTGAGTGACCTTAAATAGCTGTGTGCGTTTTCAGAACTTCAGCCAGTTGCTTCAAAATTGTGGCTGTTTCACAAAGCACTAGCTGGCTAAACCATAACATTGGCTAAACCTTACCTGGCTGGCAGATTACGCATACTGGGGACCACTGAGTAAAGCTGACTGTTTTTTTTTCTTTACAGTACTTCTTTTATCTTTATTTTTTGCAGCAAGGGAAGCTCCCAATCACCCTCCCCCATCCCTGCCCTCCCTCAGCTCATCACTTTATATAGTCCAAGACTCTATACACAGACTTCCTGCCTGGATAAAGGAAGGGGCAGGGCATAACAAAAAAAAGTTTTCTTTATTCTTTCCTTTTATATTTTGTCCACTGTATACACCGCAGAAACCAGCCAGATTGGATGTTGCCAACTGCTGGCACTGTGGAACCATCTTCAACAGGATTGTTATCCAATGCTTGGGTCACTGTCATAACTGTTGGACACACAGGGACCTAAGGGCTCAGCTCCAAACAGCATGGGTAGAAATTGCCTACCTCCACTCCCAGTTGCAGGGAGATGTTTACAACAGCAATTGTCCACCACACCTCCAACACCAACTTGCTGCAGCTCATCCTCCGAGGATAACCAGGCCTGGGGGTTGGCAGGTGGTTGGATAAGGCAAGGCAAGTGCCCCATCAAACAACCCACACAAGCTAAACATCTAAAAAAAAACATTACCAACAACAAACAGGTTCCTACCGCTGACATCCAAGCCAAATGCCGAGGCAGAGGATGTAGCAGATCACCAGCCATCAAAACCAATAATGACACCCAACAATCAAAATGGATCAAAAAAGGCAAAACCAAAAAAGAACATTTTAATCATAGGAGATTCCATGATTAGGGGAGTTGGGACCCATTTACCGCCCAAGGTAATGGTCAGATGTCTCCCAGGATCATCCGCAAGGAGGGATACTGACCACATTGAAAAAATTATATGGAGGGCAGGAGACAATACAAATGTTCTTATTCACCTAGGAACAAAAGACTTCACCAATCGGTCAGCAGAGGAGACCAAGGAACACCTGACCAGACTAGGTGATTGGTTGGCATCCATAACATCTGACATCTCCTTCTCTGAGGTTCTGCCTGTCTGGGAGAAGGGTGGCAGCAGGCAGAAGATCAGGGAAAGAGAAATAGATGAACTAAATGCCTGGCTTAGCAACCGGTGCCACGAGAAAGGACACTAATTGGCAGGAGATTGCAGACCTGCTGGGAGAGGGAGTTCTTTAAATTCAATGGCCTCCACCTAACAAAGGAGGGGGTCAGAGCACTGGGGTAAAAGTTTGACATTTTTGCAGGTCATTTAAACTAACAGATTGGGAGAGGGGTCTGACACCCGTTACATCACATAGGGTAATAGTCGGCCCTCCACCCTTAGCTAGCGAACCACCAGCAGGACAAAGCGCGGGGTGCACCACAAATGGTAAGAAACTCAGATATCCAGAAGAATTTAAAAATAGTAAAAATGACACACAATGGGTGAAGGGTAAATTCGCGAACAACGTAGGAAACCTGGGTTGGAAGACAATGTGCACCAACCTCGCAGTCCAGCAAATAAGATATCAGACCTTACTGCCATGATGCCAGAATTAGACCTAGGCCGGATAGCAGTGACAGAAACATGGTTCAATGAAAACCATAGTTGGGATGTTGTCATCCCAGGATATAACTTGTTCAGAAGGGACAGGAAGGGAAAAAAGGGGGGTGGGTGTAGCTATCTATGTAAAGGGAAGGAATCAAGGCTACAGAAATCCAGGGGACACACAGTGAAGCCAAAGCCCTGTGGATTACTCTAGGAACCAGAAACAAACCCCCAAATGGGTAGGAGTGATATACAGACCCCAATCTCAGGAATTAGAAAAAGACAAGGAAATTCTAGAAAACATTCAAAAGATGGCAGACAAGGGTGAGCTACTACTGGTTGGAGACTTCAGTTTACTGGATGTAGATTGGAGCTCCTACACGGCTGCTTTGGAAAGGAGCAAGGAATTTCTAGTGGCACTCAAGGAGCAGACCTAAGCCAACTGGTGGAAACCACCACCAGAGAGGAAGCAGTTCTGGACCTTGTGCTAACCAACAATAACAGAGTCCCAAACGTACAGATGGGAGCCCATCTGGGATCAAGTGACCACAGGACTGTAGTATGGTTCACAGCAAACATGACCGAAGGCATCAGTCACTCTAAACAGAAGGTCCTGGATTTCAAAAAGGCAGACTTCATCAAAATGAAAAGCTGCCAAACAGAATCTGGGTTGCTGGCCAGAAGGGAAGTGGAAGAACACTGGAGGAGACTGAAGGAAGCAATTTACACTAGTCACATTACAGTGTACCAGGCTAGTTAACAAATCCAAAAGGAGAAGGAAACCACTCTGGTTCACAAAGGATATAGCATCCAAAATCAAGGAGAAGAAGAAAGCATTCAGGAGATACAAGGAAATAAAAAAGGACAGTGACAATGAGGTATATAGGGAATTACTTAAAGAGGCTGGAAGGTAATTTGGACTGCAAAAGCTCAAACAGAGAAAAGGATATTGAAGCGAGTCCAACATGGTGAAAAAATATTCCACCAGTATATGAGCGGGAAAAGAAAGAGCAAAGGGGGAATAGTTAGATTGGCTTAGAACAATGACCAGCAAACAGAAGATGACGGGAGAAAGCAAAGGTTCTGAAGAAATACTTCTGCTCGGTTTTTACACAGGAGGAAGCAGGCAAAGGACCATCTCTCTGCAGGGAGGTGCACCACCTCAAGGGAGCCGACACAAGTCCTTTCACAGAGACAAGAGTCCTGGAGAAACTCAAGAAATTGAAGGTCGACAAAGCAATGGGGCCAGACAAAATAAACCCAAGAATACTACGGGAGCTTGGGGAGGAACTAGCAGCCCCACTGGTGGAGCTCTTCAACTAATCACTGGAAAGTGGGGCGGTCCCTGAAGACTGGAAAAGGGCTACAGTAGTACCCTCACACAAAAGTAGCAGTAGGAAGAAGTGGGACACTATCGCCCGGTCAGCCTCACCTCGGCAGTAGGGAAGCTGATGGAATCCCTACTACAGGAGAGGATGGTGACATTCTTAGAAGATAGTGAACAGCTGGACTCAAAGCAACATGGCTTTCTGGCAGGAAGGTCCTGCCAGACTAACCTAATCAAATACTTTGATTGGGTCACAGAAACATTGGACAATGGGGGGTGCAGTAGACATGGTATACCTAGACTTCAGCAAGGCTTTCGACTCAAGTCCACACAGGAGGCTAATAAAAAAGCTGGAGCACACAGGCATTGGGCCAAAAATTGTAAACTGGATCCAAAACTGGCTCAATGGGAGGACCCAGAAGGTGTTGGTAAATGGCACGCTATCAGAGGAGGATAGAGTTACAAGTGGTGTTCCACAGGGTTCAGTGCTGGAACCAGTATTTTTCAATGTATTCATCAGTGACATAACTGATTACCTAAATGGGAAGATGTGCCTATTTGTGGATGACAAAAAGCTCTGAATAGGGTGGACTCGGCTGAAGGACTCAAAAGATGGAGTCAGACCTTAGGAAATTGGAAGAATGGTCAGGGGAATCAGCAGTTGAAGTTCAATGCCAAAACATGTAAGGTTATGCACCTACAAAGACACAACCCAGGGAGAAATTACTTTCTAAATGGGGTACAGCTGGCAGTAACAAAACATGAGTGTGATCTTGGGGTGATCATCGCAGACAACCTGAAGGTTGGCAAGCAATGTGAAAAGGCAGCACAAAAGGCCAGCAGCATCTTGGGTTGCATAGGAAGGGGCATAACTAGTACAAAAACGGAGGTGATTATGCCACTGTACAGGTCCCTGGTGCGGCCCCACCTGGAGTACTGTGTCCAGTTCTGGAGGGCTCACCTTAGAAAAGACATAGAAAGACTAGAGACTATACAAAGAAGGGCAACAAAGATGGTGCAAGTTCTCCATCACGAGACATATGATGCAAGGCAAAAACAGCTCAACATGTACTCACTAGAACAAAGAAGGGAAGGGGGGACATGACAGAGATGTTTAAATACCTGAAGGGTATCAACAAGGTGCAGGCACAGGATCTCTTTCAGGTTAACAACTGCACCCAAACCAGAGGTTACGACATGCGCCTAAAAGGGAAGCAGGTTCAGGAGCAACACAAGAAAGTTCTTTTCAGAAAGGGTAGTGGAGCCTTGGAATGTCCTCCTCCCACAGGTGGTGGGATCAAAGACCATCAGAGAATTCAAGCTGGCATGGGACAGAAAGTGTGGAAAACTTAACACAGCAGGTTGATTTGGGGGGGGGGGGGGTAGTATACATGGAACAGACTAGATGATCCACATGGACCCCATCTGCAGACACATTCTGTGTTTCTCTGTTCTTGCTCATGAAGTCAATTAATATGCATTGGTGTACTGTTCTAGTTTTAGATTTGTAATCCCCCCCCCCAAGCGTGGTTGCTTACCTTAAACGGCTGACACCCTTCCTCATTCTCTCCAGCACCCAAGGACTTCAGCCTTGTGGTTGGGGCCCAGAGAAGTGCTGCTGGCAGGACAGAGGGGTGGGAATCTTTGGCACCATTCGCATCAGCATGGCTCTGCATCTCCTTCATGTCAAACCAAAGAACCATAGCACTCTGGGAACCCAATCAGCAGTCAGGATCCAAAGAGCTTCATTAATGCTGACTTTATTTGTCAAAATAACAAAAGATGCAAAGTCTCACAGCGTGGAAACATGTAGCAGGAGCTGCCTGCCACTAGCCCCGATGCTTCGACTTAAACAAGTTTTCATCGGGGGTGGCCTCTCAGCCTGGGACTTAAACATGGCATCTCCTGCTGCACATCAAATGCAACCACCCACCAATGAAGCAAGCAATCACACTTGCAGTGGATCAGAGAGTTCCCTAACTGGCATCTTGACCAGACTGGACTGTAATTGCAAATGCACATATGTAAACCAGAGGCACCAGTGAATATTATAAGAGCTGGAGCCCTATACAAAGTAGACCCTGAGGCCAGTGTAGGCCAGTGTCACACAGCAAGCCAATATCCTGGCATCTTGTGACTCGTGACCCCCATCACTATTGCAACAGAGGTCAGGGTTAGCACCATCAACAAATCAGGCTGTAGAGCTTGAAGAACAGTCACAAGGAGCTCCTGGGATACTAGAGGATAAAGGAATTTCAATCATGAATTTGTGGGCCACTCAACTGTCGAGTGATAGACCTCCAGTCTGGCCCCAAAGTGATTGACAGCTCAGTGGGCCAACAATAAGCTGACATTTCCCAGGGGATGAAAGGGGCTGTGCCAGGATCCATTTAGTCTGCATGTGACTGCAGTGGGAGTGAGAAGCAGACTAGTGGCTATTGGAGCTGATGGATGGGACAGACCACATGTCTGCCAAAGAAAGGAGTGAAAGAGGGAGACAAGCAGAACACCTGCTGCTGCTAGTGGAGGTAGTCGCACGCTAATCCAGCATGGAAGCAAAAGCAATGGTTCCAGTTACTGCAAGGCTGTTGCTGTGCTGCAGACCTGGTTATGCTGAACTATAACTACGACTAGCCTGGAGAAGTCGCCCAGCCAGTGTCACCATCCAGTACTGGTTATCCACAATCTTAGGGACTGCATGCCAGGATGCGTTGGGTGGTGCAGATAAAATCGAGTATTCACAGGCTGAGTTGTCCTGCCAGAGGAGGACGATCATCTGTTACATGTAAGTGTGGAGGTTAGGAGCAGCCTGACTAGATCTGCAGAAGGTGCTACCTGCAATCTGCAACATCAACAGCCTGCTTATCAAAAGACAAGATGATACCAGCCAGAGAGGGACTTACTGAAAACTAAACCATTTCCCTTTTCCATCAAGGGAGATCCCCTGGTCTGGGAGAACCATGAGAAAGCTCAGAGCTTGCCTTGCCTCCACGACCTTTGTGTATCATAGCTGAAAGCATTTACTGAACCTGGCCATCCAACCAGAATTTATAAATACCTCAGCTGAGGTCTAAAAGCATTCTGGTTTGGGGTTTAATTTAAAAACATTACTTTATTTGTTAAGTGCACCACCACCAGCCAACCATGTGCAACCTCATTGGACCTACACAACTTCCATGACTGGACACTCACTAAATCACTAGGAGCTTCCTTGTAAGTACCCCAGTACAGGAGGCCTGAAGCAAACTACTATACTGTGCAGGTGTAGTGTGGGGGTGAGCTACTTTGTTTTGGGGCTGAGCCTGGACAGGCACGTAACCACAGACCACAGTGGAGCAATAATTGACTGTGCTTAGGAGAGTGACACAAGAGCAGCCCCTGAGTAGATAGGCTGCATCTGGATGGTACTGATAAAACCAGCCAGGGTTATACCCAACTACTCAAATTGACTAACTTTTCCTTCCTTCCTGTAGGACCTTGTTTCTGACTCCCAATAAACCCTTTTGCTATTTGATACATTTCCTTACTCGTGAGTATATTATTCCTTCTGTGCATATTATTAGTAGAGTGCTAGTAATAATATTTTTGGTTAAACTGTTATTGCACTGTATGAGTACACAGGTGAGGTGTTGCCGTGGAGAGGTGGGGAGGTATTGCATTCCAGGGGGCTGTACCATACTGGCACCAGGCCCACTTACACTTTTTCTCTGCATGAAGGTGTTGTGCAATTATTTAGACCTTGGATATAAACCTCCCAATCAGGTGATTATTGATCCAGGCCCCTCAACCTTGTTTGAGCCCACAAGCAGCGGTAATAACTGCAACAGTCACAGGGACCCGGTTACAGATGCAGATTTGATTTTTCAGACTAGACCCCCTTTCCAAGTGGGATGTGCCTTCCATATTAAGTTGCCTTTCCTTTATGGAACATGTGGTTCCTCCTGACTGGAGAAAGCAAAAAACATCTGTAAAGGAAAGGCAACACAAAGGAACTTAAGCGGAAGAGAGTATTAACTATACTTTTCTTCCCATGTCCTCCTCTATATGGTGTTCCTTGGGCTGTAGATTCTATTGTTATTCATCTACCTTCTCCACATGGGGCAACACATTTCCGTTTTATTCTCAACTATCACTTCTACACTGAAGATTCCCAGCTCTGCATTAAATCTGACTCTCTGCTTGACCTCTCCTTTCTTGTCATATCATCCTGCCTTCACCATGTTAATGCCTTATTTAGAGCATATTTCCTACAGCTTTTAATGTGTTTAGAGTCCCTCTTCTCCTACTCCATTTAATACAGTGCATTCCGTTTTTTTCAGTTTTATATTATTTACTAATAAGTTGCCATTATTACTAATGTGACTGTATCATGAAGGACATGATTTTTGTTCAGTTTCCCTTCTTTCTTACATTTTTGGATAGCGATGTGACTCAGACTAAAAATATAATTTACAATGAAATTGCAGGATAGCCTAATGAAAAGTGTGAAAAAGGAAAATGTATCAGCTGATACAATTAATAACATCAGCCTTTTTCATAGCCTTTTATATGCATATATACAATTGTTCATGTTTTTTCTCCATATCCATTTAATTAGGTATTAATGTATATTATCAAGGAGTTGAGGGTAACATGCATTATCCACTGTTAGTCTGATCTTGATTTGACCTTACTCTACCTTCTTCCTGCTTTATCATACCTCCTCTTTTGGCATAGTATTGCTTTACACTACATCCCCCCCCCAACCATTACCTCAGTTATACATTTGTGGTATTTTAGCTATTCATGTTTTGAACACTAATTTGTTACACTATGTATGTTGCCCCCCACGATCACCCCAACCTCGTAACTTTCCCCTGCCTCCCTCTGAATACTCATTTTCTTCTCTCCCTCCCCCTCTTATTTCTATTCTTTATTCTTTGTCAGTCTCCTCCTATTCATGTAGACTTGTTGGGTTTCATATTTTACCAGCTACCGATGGAACTGACAAGCAGTTTCTGATGCACTGGCTGCCTCCCCCCCGCGCCCCATCTAATCTGCCCAAGCCTGTCTAGTTATGGGACTGTGCCCCATCACAGCATTAGCCATTTGTCCACAGTTTCATGACTATGTCCTAATCCTGTTTACAGGCTGTGTAAATCTGACTGATATTTCCATGTGGCCCCCTACTGAGATGCACAATAACCCTGCCTCATCTCAGCGATTCCTGTTTCGTATGTGTAATGTAGCTACGCCACTTGCTCGTGTGCCTATACTCTCCACTCCCTGTTCCTAGTTTGTCATGCATGGCTGTCAGAAATTTCGCCCTCATATCAAATTGACATTTGACTAATTGGAGGAGAGGGATCCTCAGATTGTTTCTGTTACCTGCGCATGGCAAACTACGCACCTAAATGAGCTTTTGAAGAGTCCAGCCAGTGGGTCATCCAGTTCTGCTGCTAATTCCCTAAGTATCCTTTGATGCAACCCATCTGGTCCTGGGGCATTATCTATCTTAAGGGCTGCTAGCCCTTTCAGGACCCTCTTGCTAGTAAGTATTGGCTGCCTCATTTCCAGGA
Source organism: Neoceratodus forsteri (assembly GCA_016271365.2). Taxonomy (NCBI): domain Eukaryota; kingdom Metazoa; phylum Chordata; order Ceratodontiformes; family Ceratodontidae; genus Neoceratodus; species Neoceratodus forsteri. Next base: position 967,482,812 of record CM057449.1, read on the forward strand.
CTCCCTTAGTGGCCGCTTTGATGTCACTTTCTGTCATGGACCTGAAGTCCTCCTTAGTGAATACTGAGCAAAAGGAGTCATTCAGGACAACGGCTTTTTGCTTATCCTCCTCTATCACCCTACCCCCCTCAACCAGCCATGCAATGCCCCCAACTGTTTCCTTTTTCCACTGATATATCTAAAAACAATACCCAATACTACTGCCCATCTCCTCAAATGTCCCAAGAAGCATGCTCATGCTTTATTACTTCTATTCTCTGTGACCTTCACTGGCTTCCAAACCCTTCAAGAGCTCACTTTAAATTTGCTCTGCTTATCTTTAAAGGAACACTGTCAGACCCTGATTAGTTTCACTACTGCCAATCTTTAACCTCATCTACTCACTCCCATTTGCATCTACAGTACCATGCAGCTTTCCTTTTTGATATCTCTCACCATCATTTTTATGTTTGCTTGCACGCATGTGCAAGAAACATAGTGCCATCATCCGAGTTTTCGGAGGTGTGGCAGCCCTCTTCCAATTCAGGCAGTGTGTTTACAGGCGCGGCCGCAGTTCTCCTATGACAGCTCCAAAATGCAGTGGAGTACAGTTGAAAGGGAGAGCTATGCTTCAGTGAGCAGCGATAAGATATCGCCTGCTCATGCGCGCTTTCCTACACACACACACACACGCACGCATACTGCGTGCTGCCCCCCCATGCACACACTGTATAGCCGGGGGTGCCCAATCCCGTCGGCTGTACTGCACCCCCCCCCAAAAGCCTTCCACATGCCACGCTGGGTGCCCACCCCAATGTGGCAACTCATTGTATAGCTGACAGGGGTGCCCAATCCCCCATCGGCTCCACTGTCCCCAACCCAGAGTACAGGGTGCCACGCTGGGAGCCCACCCCAGCATGGCAACAGATGATATGTCCGACGGAGGTGCCCAATCCCCCATCGGCTCCACACCCCCCAACCAGCCATCCTTGTGTCATGCTGGGAGCCCACCCCAGCGTGGCAAACGTCCCGCGTCATCATTTAAAGAAAAAAAAACATGCAATTAAAAAACTGTCCTCGGCGCTTCTCCTGCCCTCCCACAACCACCCACTGCGCACCCTGCCTCCCCACACCCCCCACATCCCATACTTACCTCCAGACCTCGGCGCGACAATCTTCCGTGGATCGGGAACACGTCTGCACTCTTCAAAGCCGACCGCGAACTGAGGAAATGCCGGTAAGCTGTATAATGGGATAGATAGGGTTTTTTCAACTTCTCTGCGTATCTCAGGCATTTTTGGGAATTTTTGCACCAAATTTTCAACATGGGGTTTTTGGGACCCCTTCTCATGAATGCTGTCACTGTCATGGCATTATTCGGGCCCAAAGGGTGATTTTGCAGTCACTGCGCGAAATCACCTTTTGGGACCAATTAATGAAACGACACTGCTAGTATTCATAAGGTGGACGCTCAAGAAGCCTATTTTGAAAATTTGGTGGAAAACTCAAAAAATGACATTTCTGGCGATGTCAGCGCAGTTCCACGCCTTTCGTAAGTTCACGAATTTTCAATATTTTCAATCCAGATTTTCAACATTGCCATTTTACCACACCTTCTTATGAGTAGTACAGCTGTCATTTTTCACATCTCACCTAAAACATGTTTCCGCCCATGTAGCGCACAATGGCACAGTCGGTATGCGAAATCAATGTATGGGACACATTAAGAAAATCACAGTGACACTGTTCATGAGCAGAGGTTTTAAAATGGCTATGTTGAAAATTGTAAAAAAATCCTAAAATGACTGTTTCTGAGTGTGCATTGCTGGTTCTACGCCACGCTTAATAAGTTTGCCAATTTTCAATATTTTCAATCCAGGTTTCAACATTGCCATTTTATTACACTTTCTTATGAGCAGTACAGCTGTCATTTGTCACATCTTGCCCAAAACATGTTTCCACCCATGTAGCGCACAATGGCGCAGTTGGTGTGCGAAATCAATGTATGGGACACATTAAGAAAATCAAAGTGACACTGTTCATGAGCAGAGGTCTTAAAATGGCTATGTTGAAAATTTGGTGAAAAAATTCTTAAAAATGACTGTTTTACGAGCGTGCATTGCGCAGTTCCTACGCACGCTCGTAAGTTTGAGAATTTTCAATATTTTCACTCCAGATTTTCAACATTGCCATTGTATTACACTTCCTTATGAACAGTACAGCTGCCATTTTTCACATGTTGCCCAAAATGTGTTTTCGCACATGTAGCGCACAATGGTGCAGTCGGTGTGTGAAAGCAATGTTTGGGACAGATTAAGAAAATCACAGTTACACTGTTCATAAGCAGTAGTCTTAAAATGGCTATGTTGAAAATTTGGTGACAAAAGTCCATAAAATGACTGTGTTATGAGTGAGCATTGTGCAGTTTCCACGCACCCTCGTAAGTTCATGACTTCGTAATATTTTCAGTCCAGATTTTCACCAGTGGCATTTTTCCACACTTCCTTATGAACAGTACAGCTGTCATTTTTCACAACATGGCTGAAATGTGTTTTCACACTTTTAGCACAGAGATGCGTGGTCGCCGTGTGAAATCATTGTTCGGGACAGATAAAGAAAATCAGAGTGACACTGTTCATGATCGGAGGTCCCAAAATGCCTGTGTTGACAATCTGCTGTAAAAAATCCCCAAACTAATTACATTACGGGTGTGCGTTGCACAGTTTCTATGCACGCTCATGACTTCACTCAGTTTTTTTTATTTTTACTGCAGATTTGCAACATTGCCATTTTTACACCTCCCCATGAACAGTACAGCTGTCATTTTTACATCCTGTTCGAATGTTTTGCACCTGTGGTGCTAAATGCTGTAGTCACAGCATAAGCAGCTTTTGGCTAACAAACTGATATTGCCACTGTTCTGAGGTGGGGTCACAAAAACATGTTGAAAATTTGAAGTGAAAATACCAACGAATGCCTGAGGTATTAGGGTTTCCAACCATAACACCCAACCCTGTAGAGAATGACAGGCATCAGGGTGTGACTTGGGATTCTTGCCTGTAATGCTCATACCATTCCACACCCTGCAGCCAGTGAGAGGCATCGGGTATGCCTTGGACTCTTCGACCCCAAAGTTCACCCCATTCTCTTATACTGCACCCATCTCACCATATTTCTGATGGAATGGGAGTGCGCGCAAAGGCCAAAGACCCTAAGGCACACCGTGACACTTGTCAGTGTCTGCAGGGTAGGGTGTGGTGAAATGGCGTGGCCGTTATGCCTGACGACCCAAAGGCACACCCCAATGCCTGTCACTCTCTGCAGGGTGGTGGTGGGGTTGGCTTCAGTTCAATACTTCACTGCCATTCCTATTATGCAGCTCTGTAACTTCTACACTACCAATGCCAGCAAGCAAACATTCGGCATTGACAAATGCTTGTTTTATCAATGGCATAGCCTTTTCGACTGCTGTCCTCTTTGCCTAGAACAATCTCTCTCTCTCTCTCTCTCTCTCTCAAATTCCTTTCACCTTTTCAAATATAGTATTGTATCAAGACTCATCTCATCTCTCTCGACTTCAACTCCTAACCTAAATCAACTATCTTTTGGCTCTTGGTTTTTGTGCATTTCATTTACATGACTGCCCACTATGTTTAGTTTTTAAGAAACCTGTGAAGTGTTTTGTGAAAAGTTGTATGAAAGGCACACTTCAAAATAAAATATAATTTTATAATGATATTTTATACAATAGTATCACCGTTTTTGCAAAAAAACAGATGTTGAAATTGTAAACAGTCAGGTTATCTGCCTCACTAGTCAAAATACTGATAATTCTATTGCAAATTAAATGATTTTTCTGTGCCTTTTAAAATAAAATGATTGTTTTTAAAAAAATGTCATGGAAATATGCCCTTTAAAGGAAAACCACACCTTCATAGCTTGCAAATTTTGTTTCCATGTCGACAGACAACTCTTTTTCTGTAGCTGTTAGAGATATATGTAATTGTCTTTATTTATTTTCACTGTTCATACTAGTCCCTGTAATTATCCTGCTGTCTCCATTTTTTGGTTGGTGAAATTGCATTGTGGCTGACAGCTGCATTAGCATAGGAGAACATGATGTGTCAACACCCTTTAGTCTCCACAGAATGGTTAATTAGAGTTTAACAAAACAAGTTGCAGCAAGGTGTGAAATACCACATTCACCTTCAGATAGCTCTGCAAACTAAGTTATAATGCAGGGTTCTTCCCTTTAAATTACACACAATTTGTGTGTTTCCAGAGAGTTTTTTCAGGATATTTGTACTTTTCAGCATAGAGATACTTGTTTATGGTATAAATAGGTGATGTGATGTTACGTTCTCATATGCTAATGCAGCTGTCGTGGACAATTAGATTTCAACAACCATAAAATGGAGACTCCCAGGATAGTTACAGGGGACTAGCATGGACAATGAAAACAAACTAAATAAAACACAAATATCAAACAGCTACATGAAGAGTTGTTTGTTGACATGAAAACAAACAACATTTACTTGGTATGGGTGTAGTTTTTCTTTAATGCAGTCATCTGCTGCTGTGAGTTGCTAAAGGCCTTAGAAGCAGTTTAAGACAAAATGTCATTGGCTAGCTGGGTCTATAATTTATTGTGCAAGTATAAAAGTTCAGTACTATGTTACCTGCAGTCTGTCTGAAAGAACCCCATAGGCATAATTTGAAAAGTGCATAAAAAATCCTAAAAGTTTATGAAAAACTGAACAAAAGATAAAATATATTTAGCCATAGTTTTACACTGTATGGCAGAAACTAGACTTGGTGCAATTAAACAACAAAGGCAATACCAGGGTTATGTTAATGTTCTTTTTATCTCCCTCTAGGGGTGTAATGTGGTGTAGTCATAGTTAAGTGCTACATGCCCATAGAGGTTGGTTAACAGAACATTAACGTAACCCTGGAAGCCCCTTATTGCTACTATAAAATGGGTGTAAGAGTTGTATCCCATAGAGGATTTGAATAGACTCTATATATATGTTTGACAAAAATTAGCATAGGCCTAAGAGGATGTTCACAGTCAATCAGGAAGCTTTATTTCACCAACCCTTTTCATAAGGCAAAATAAATACTGGCTTCAAGGAGTCCTTAATCATATCTACTTTTAAAGTATTTACAGTAATAAATATTAAGTGTAGTTTATTCATGTGAAAGGTCTGTTATTCTAATTGCTAAGTGCTTTTTAACCAGTTTTATAGGGGCCTTTCCCTGTCCCCACCCCAACCCTCAGGGTTCCAATGGCTGCGCTTAGACCTTTAAATGAGAGGGCAGCGAGTAGATTTTTATTTATTTATTTTACTTATGACTTTGTTAACTGGGTAGGTGCATTGATCCCTGGGACCGTTTTCAGGCATGACCCGGGTCACGTGGTTGCCATAACAAACAGTACCATGACATGACATGCCATGACAAATAGTACCAGTATGGCTCCATAGTTAGCTAGCAGGGGTTGTGGGTATGCTGGACAGTCTGCACTCACATCCTGTCCTGGGAGCTGAGTAAATCCCTGCTGGTCCCTGAGAAGTATATACAGTACAGCACAGGTCTGGACGTTCTCACACTCTGTACCAGTGAAAGAGCAGACCACTGCTGACGCACCACTGAAGCAATCGTGTTTGTTTGAACTTTACTTTCTTCAGCATAGTTTATACTGAGTATTCTTCCCTCAGTCTCCCACCTTCTACATTGCTCTTTTTACATAATAGAAGTCACTGCTGCACTGCTGGTATAGTATGTTAACACCAAGTAAGGGAAACCAGATTACTTTAAGGGTAGAAACTAAAGTCCTACGCAAGTCGTGATCTTTTCAAACAGAACTGGGCAGGCTGTGAAATTATCATAGGGCTAGCAAGCCTCCCTCTGTGGCATGCCAAGTACATCAGACAGTACCACTTAAAAACTATCTCTAATAACAGCAGGCAACTCTGGTTCATTCATAACACACTCCAAGTCTGATAAGATAACACAAGAAGGAAACAAAAATGACTGGAACAAGTTCATGATTTGGGGCTGCAGATTATCTCTCTGTTGAAGTGATATCATTTATGTAACATGAGGAACAATGGTTCCCTGGAAGCTGGAGTCCCAAACTGTCTAGTGTTCTTTCATATCTCAAGTGACCTTTTCATTTAACTCTCAGTACACTAAAATAAGTATCCAAAACGGGCTAAACATGATGAGTTTTATTCATCCATTGTGTCATGCCTTTAAAGAGCAAGCATTCTTAAAGCAGCAGTATTTATGTGACAAAAAAAATTCATGATATTTTAGCAAAATGTATTTCTTACATCTTTAGATTCATCCTCACTGTAGTTTTAATTTTCTCAGATATTTTTACAGCAGCTTTTATAGTTAATTTTGTACTTACTGAATCATCATTAGAGATGGCTACCACTCGGACTTTTTTACAGTCTGCTTAGCTGAGGTTGCCGATTGAATGTACATGCTAGATTATTACTGTGGATGTATTAGGATGGTGTTACCACATGTTTCAGATGGTAAGCAGCACAGCACTGTATGAAGATATTCAGTTTTTTTGTGGCCGTCATGGCACAGGAGCAGGAACATTTAAGAACTTCAAAATCCCATATCTCAACTTAGGAATGAAAGAAAGCAAAAAGAATAATCTGTATGCTCGTGTTTTGGCCAGAAAAACATTACTACTGAAAAAATGTACATGGTGACTGAAAAATACTGCTGCTTTAACGCAGATGCTTCTTAGTTGCTATGACAGTGAGCTATTCTGAAAGTTTTCTGGCACATGGCTGTGACAAAGTCATCTCCACCAATACTGTACATGATTGTCCTACCTGGAATGTTTGGAAGTTGATCAGAAGTGGAAGTGCAGCTAAATGTCACCGTGTTATGAATATGTTGCCAACACATGAAACTGTATGATGGAATTCAACTTGAGTAAGCCAGGGAGGAACAAGGTGCATGGGCAAGTCCCAGGAAAGGGCAGTAATAGGGCCAGGGGAAAGGCGGGACCAATGATTAGGCTAGTCAGAGATGGGAAGAAAAGTACACTTAACAAAAAAACTTGTGCAATACATTACGTGGGTAAAAAGGAAAATAATATCCTGGGTAAAACTGGATGTGTAGTTACTCCTTGAAGTTATCCAGCTGGAGTATGAGTGACAGTGCTTACAGTGTAGACCAGGCATCTAGAATCCCTTCTTATAAAGTTCAGTTCAGCACTTCAGAGAGGTAGCCAAATTTCTGTACAGCAAGACCAAACAATTCCACACTGCTGGCATAGGAAGACAGCTCTAGAAGGGTGCTACAGCATACAGCTCAAGAAAGAAAGAAATGACTATGTTATAGTACTGTACTTACAACTGTAGCCATCAAGTTGTCCATTTATCATCAGATATTTTACAATATTTCTAATGAAATCTCTCTGGTGGTTCTACAGTCATACTACAGGCAGGCAGAAAATTTCTCAGGAGACATCACAGAAATTTTAGGAAATACTCAAGACATTTTAGTGACTGCAATTGTACTTGTAACTGTGCATTGCCAGTGTCACGGCTTGTCTCCAAGACTGTGTTTTCTGCAATTTCTAGCCCTCTGTTTTCAAAAAGAGCCATTTCCCCGAGTTCAGCTGTGTTTTAACTATCAAAAACAACCTTTAGCTGAATCTGGGTCTTAAAAATTAGTGGTTCATGTTGCTGAAACAACCAGAAGTGCAGGCTGGGAAAAGCCTGTCACAATGTTGTAGGTGTTGCAGGCTGTTCAGACAGCCACACAAAAGGGCACAAAATGCCCGCAGCACTACATGATCCCAAGAAAAGAGAAATCACAGTCACAGTGAAATGGCAACCCAAAATGGCAAAACTGTGACATTTAGATGTGCACAGCTGCAACAATCTCGCTGCTGTGCACCACCAACAATGCTGCAGAATTGGCTATGTGAACAGGGCATCTATTTCACACCTTGCAGTGTTCTAACCTCTAGGCTATACTGCCTCCAATCAGTAAGAACCCACTAAGCATGTGCATAAACCTCAGACAGTAATCAGGATTCAGGTTTCCTCACTTAAGGCCAACTGGACCAGAACCTAATATGAACTGCTCCTAATAGAAACCAAAGATCACTGTAGGTGTTGTATTATCTAACAACCCAACACCATCCGATACCTTATTGCTGGTCACAATGCACTGACAACCCAATGAATGACTTGCAAAAAAGATAACAGAAGTACTTAAGCTTGGTTGACTCCAGAAAACTGTATGCTTGCTAAACATGCATATCTTGAGACATGGGGATGATGTAGTGTGAATCGGATATACTTTTAATTTTTTATTTATTTATTTATTTGAAGTATCGGATTTACAAAGGTACCGTGTCACATGGAGGACAGAAAAACAAACAGAGAGGGTGTAGTTACAATGGAATAGCCATCATGTATAGGTTACAGACATTGTTTACAAATATTATATACAGTTTTGGATACAGATATTTACATAAGCACAGCAAAACATTATTACCATGAGAGAGCATCTGTTACAGTATAATCCATTTTATTCATGAGCCAGAGGTGGATTAGACATTGTTGCAAGTGGTGGCAGTCCAATAATGGACTTTGTCAGAGGTTTGGGCCCTAGAGGGTATGAGAGCGCAGGCCAGTTGCAGTTACAGGAGCGGGCACTGAGGAGGTGGTTGCAGAGAGCGACTTTGAAAGGGGCAATCTTGGGTGTGCTGGTTATGGTGGCTGGGAGTGCATTAAACCTGACAGAGGCCCTGTAGCAGAAGGATCTCTGGGCAAGGGAGGTTTTTACCCTGGGTATCACCAGTATAGCTTTGTCTGAGTTTCGGGTGGAGATAGAGAGGGTGGCAAGTTGGGGAGAGGCGGTGACCCCAGGAGGGGAATGACCAAGCAGAATTTTCTTGGTCAGTAGGCAGGTCTGGTAGTGGAGTCTTTCATTGAAGTTGAGGAGATTGGCAGTGGAATAGAGGAAGCAGGTGTGGGTGAGCCTAGGGGCAACAGTTAGGAGCCTGCAGGCCTTGTTGAGGGAGATTTGAATTTTCTGGAGTGTGGAATTATCTGCTGCCCCATACACAGGGAGTCCATAGTCCACTAGGGACAGTATAGAGGAAGTAATGGCAAGCCTAAGGGCATCAGGAGGGAGGCAGTCCTTGTGCTGGTAAAGGAGTCCAATCCGAGTGTTTGCGGTGGCCACTAGGGTGTTTATGTGGTCATGGAATGTAAGGGCAGAGTCAAGGGTAAGCCCAAGATATTTGTAGATGGATACCTGTTCAAGGGGGTGCTGGGTGCAGGGGAGGATGAGGAGAGGTTCACTTTTCACTTTGTTTTGGTGGTGGGAGAAAATCATCGATTTCTTCTTTTTTAGGTTTATGACCAGTCTACAGTCCTTGAACCATGTTTCAGCCTGGAAGAAGGTGTGTTGGAGGGAGTCCTGGAGGGGAGTAGGTTTATATTACAAGGCACAGAGCGCTGCATCATCCGCATATAGTAGCATTTTTTCAGAGCAGGCCTTTGGCAAGGTGTTTAGGTAGCGGGTGAAGAGTAGTGGACCCAGGATGGAGCCCTGGGGCACCCCAGAGCAGACAGGTAGTGTGCCGGATACGGTACCATTTATTTTGACGCATTGGGACTGGGTAGAGAGGTAACTGGCACACCATGCCAGGGGGCCCGCGGGGAAGCCAAGTTGGTAGAGGGAGTTAAGAAGCAGTGGATGGCAGACTGTGTCAAAGGCCTTGGAAAGGTCTATGAACACAGCTCCAGCAATGTTACTGGAATCTAGGGAGGAGTGTAGGAAGTTGGTGAATTCTAGGAGGGCTGTGGTAGTGCTATGGCCTGAACGGAAGTCATGCTGCTCCAAGCATAATATGTCATGCTTTGCTAGGTATTCAGTGAGCTGTGAGGCAACCACTTTTTCCAAAGCTTTGGGGAGGGGGAGAATACAGAAGGGTCGAAAGTTACTGGGGGAGGATTTGTTACCACTTTTATGAATAGGGGTAATGACGGCTGTCTTCCAGGCACTGGGGAATTGCCCCAGGCAAAGGGATATGTTGAGTCGGTCCATTAGAGGGACTAGGACCTCATCGAGGACTAGCCGAAGGAGCCTAGTGTCTAGTGGGTCATTGCTAGGGTTATTGCTGTTTAGTGCTTTGTGCAGGTATAGACAGGCTTCATGGGTAGTCATTTTGCACAGGAGGAAACAAGGGTACTGCAGGGTTGGGGGTTGGGATTCAGGCACAGGGTCAAAGAAACAACTGGGGAGAACAGTACTGAGATCTGTGAAGGTGGTGTTTAAACAGTTTGCTATGGTAAGTGGGTCAATAGAAATGGTGCCGTCTATGGATAGCTGGGAGGGAGGCAGGGAGCGTGATTTCCCATTAAGTTCTTTGATATTACTCCAGAAGGTCCATCCAGACCCGCATGTGGTGGTGAGAGTAGTTTGATAGTGGTCTGCTTTGGCCTTGCAGATGGCTCGCGTACATCCATTGCATGTGGCATTATAGGATTGTCTGTCAGCCGACCTGCCAGACTCCGTAGCTTTGTACCAGAGATTGTCCCTTTCCCTTAGTTTTTGGAGTAGGGAGGGGGTGATCCATGGTGCATTTTGTCTTTTGGTGCAGTGTTTGGTGAGTGGTGCATAGAGATCACAGGCCTTAGTAAAGGCCTGAGTGAACAAATTGAGCGCAATGTCAATGCGGGGGGCTATATTAATGGGGGACCAGTCCATTTGGGTGAGAAGTTGTTTAAGTTTTTTTAACCCCCCTGGGTGAGATGCCTTTGGAAGGTGGTTTGGGCTATGGGTTTTGGGGTGGAGGAGGTCCATAGGAGTAGGATGTGTGAGTATTCGCTTAAGGAGTCGGGAAGAACTTTTATGTCCTGGATTTTGTGGGGGCGATTAGAGATAATGATATCAGGCGGGTGCTGGTACCAGTAGAAGGATGACGTCTAGTAGGTTGAGTGACTAATTGGACCATGTCAAGGGCGGTGAAGGAGTCCTTCATTGGTGCAGCCGAGGAACCAAGCCAGTTGACATTTGTTTTTTATCTTCCTACTATTTATTCTCCTTGGCAGAGCTGTCCTACACAAACTCCGGCCACCGGCTCTGCACCCTCGGACCCGGTCATGCGTGTGGGCCACATGGACCCGCTCCCCCAGTGGGCCGGCCATTATCGCTCATGCACCCACTGGGTACTCGCCCCTCTCGGGTCTCTCCAGGGGTGCAAGGTGAGGCCATCAGCCGCGAAGATCGCCCTCCACATTTTTCCACTTTTTCTCCCAATGGAGAGCCGGACGTGCAATGGCATCCAAGCATGCTGATACCCACCGCACTCTCCCCCCCCTTGCTATTGCATGCCACTTGTAGTGCGGCTGGCCTCCGCCAGTCACCGCTACAGGGCGATGCAAGCCCTACTACCCACCTCAGAGAGAGGACAGCAGTCATCAAGACACTCAATCCTCCCTCTCCCCTGCCAGCCCCCAGCGGCCCGAGTTCGTTGCCGAACCCAGGTCACCGGCATGGTGTGAGATGGTGGCGTCCAGTGCCCTAAACCTCAGCGCCACCGGGCCGGCAAGCCAGATGTCATTTAGGTCCCCTATTAGTGTCTGTTCAGCTTTGTGTGGGAGGGTAGAGAGATAATCAGTGAGGGATGTGATGGCTGGCTTTTGGTTCTTAGGGGGTATATATTAGACAGTGAGGTATAGTGGGCCCCTGGAGGGGTCCAGGGTGATTTTTAGGGTGAGGGCTTGGACTCCATTTTTGAGCTTGGGGGCGGAAGCATGTGGCCAATAATGTTATCTCTGATGTAGATCGCACAACCGCCCCCATGTTTACCCACCCGGTCTTCCTGGTATAGGGTGTATCCAGGGAGTGAGACAAAGGAGTCAGCAGTAGATTTGGAGAGCCAGGTCTCAACTAGTGCAATGATGTCTAGTTGGTGTAGGGTGGCCCAACATTGGAGTGCTGCTGATTTTTTTGGCAGGTTGCATATGTTTAAAGAGGCAATGTGGACTCCAGAGGACCTAGTTGGTGGACTCGTGGGTGCAGGGCCTGGATTAGGGTGGATATTACCAGAGAGGAGTAATAGAATGACCAAGGTTCTAGCCATAGGGTGACAGCTAGTTAACTTTTTGGGGGTACATTGAGAGGAGGGGGAGGCCATAGTGGAGCAGGGGATGGGCAGGGTTTGGAGGGCTGGTAAGCCACAAAGGAGGTGGAGTCAAGGTTAGCCAGGGTGGGCAGCGGGGTTGGGAGGGCAGCTAGGGGGTGGATGAGGGGGTCCAGGGTGCGATGACAAGGTAGGGGGAATGGGTAATTCCGGAGGGATACAAAGCTGCAGTACAAAAAGGGCATGGGATGAGGTCTGGCTGGTGGGAGGTGAGCCCCTGGGTGGTTATGAAGACGAGGCACATAAGGAGGAAGTGAGCAGACATGGTGCCTAGGTAGCCTTGGAGTCAGAACAAAGTGGTTGGGGGGGAGCCAAAGAGCTTTAAGAGCTTTAAAAACAAACCAAGAGAAATTAGCTTGACTTGTTGGCTTAGTGGCAGAGTTGCTGACTTTGGAGTCAAGGGTACAGGGTTTGAGACCTGCAGGAGACAGTAGCAAACTATGGGAAATAGGGGGTGTAGCAGTAGGAAAGTGAGGAGGAGTAGAGAGAAAACAGAGTGGTGTGAGGAAGGCAGAAAACAGGGACTAGGAAGGAAGGAACTGTAATGACTCCTAGTGGACAGAAATTGATATTCGCTGCAAATAGGAAGTGGAGAAGGATGGAGTGGTGCCAGAAAGGGCACTGTAGCAACCCCTAGTGGTCAGAAAATATAAGCTGAAAATGAGAAAGTGGACACTTAGTAAATGGAAGGAGAGGTTATGTGAAGTGTCACGTGACCTGTATGCAGCACTAAAGGTAGAGCCGAGCTTGGTGGGGGTAACACCCCTTCAGAAAATAAGCTGAAAGGAGAGAGGCTTTACCTCTTACAGCCCCTCTGTGAGTCCTGCAGTCCCCTGATGAGAGTTCTTCAGCTGGGCAGTGTTCTGAGGGAAGAGGGAAGGGGGGATTCAGAGGCCTATATGGGAAGGCAAACAAAGGAATCACAGATTAGTATGCAGCTGGACAGGACAGGGCCTTACTACGCATGCGCCAACTGTTGGGGACAGAGTCCCACGTTAGTGAATGACTTTGAATTAACATAGTGATATCATACAGTACCGTGGCATTCATATAAAATGTACAACAAGGCTCACCACAAACAGTAAGCTTAGATGCAGGTAGTGATATTAATAAATAAAACTGATTCAAATTACAGCCAGTTTGATTGGGATGAAATTCCAACAAAAAGGTTTCTCCTGTAAAGAACTGAAGCAAGTAAAATTTTAAAATGCAAAATTATAATCCCACTGCCATTTGACACAGACTGAGAAAGCACTATTCAGAAGGTTGCTTAGCTGTAATGGGGCTATATTTTTTAAAGTACAAAATCTCCACATCTATCCCGCTGTATCATTAATTACCCCAGAACAGAGGAAGCAGTTTCTACAATACTGAGAGGAAGTTCTTGAACTAGGCACAACATTCGTAGCCCCTTTTCTAGCAAAAATGCATTATCACTTTGGGGGAAGATATCTGTTCTTTGATCCCAAGCAGCGGAAAAAATGCTGATATTTAAAAAAGTTGAACAAGATTAGACATAAGAAACTACAGCAGGAGCTAAAGATGATTTTAATAGTAGCCCAGAACTTGAACCATACTTGCCTTTCTGTGATTTATAGCTTTTTTTTAAATATAAGGCCCTGATATTCAGAAAGTTAGTGTGGAGCTAACAGGAACAGCATGTCTGAACAGGGTGGTGGCCATATTCAAAGGGCCAATGTAGCATGGCACTCAGCAGACAGCATGATCATGCTACATACACCATACATATGTGCTACATGCAAATGAGGGAACCCTCTTGAAAACACAGTGCAGTGGGATATTTAGAGGATTCTGAACTGAAGTGTTAAAAGACTGCCAAGGCAGTGCTATTAACAGCTTTCAAAACCCAAGTCTTGTCAACATGCACAGCAGTGGTGCCAAGTAAAGTCATATCTCCCTCCTGCTCCAAATGCTGTAGTTAAAATAACTTTCCCTGGTAGTTAAGTGGTACCCCCTTCCTGCCTTGAACCCTGATGTAACATAGAAACATATAACATAACGGCAGATAAGAACCGTGTGGCCCACCTAGTCTGCCCCTTTTCCCTACCTAATGCAATACCGCACACCCTAGTTGATCTGCGGCTTCCTCTCTCTTCCCTACTGCAAGAGTACTCTTATGTATTTAAGGAGGCAGTATAGTGCAGTGGTTTAAGGCTCTGAGCTGCAAAGCTGGAGACCTGGGTTTGAATCCCACTACCTCACTTGCATACTGTGTGACCCTGAGCTTAACTTAACTTCCTTGTGCTCCCATGTTACACCTGTAAACAGCTTTCAACTTAGTGTGTCTCTCTCCTGGTTAAAAAAAATGTCTATCCCATGCATTCTTGAATTTCCCTATTGTTTTTGCCCCCACCACCTCCACAGGGAGGCAGTTCCAAGCATCCACTACTCTTTCTATGAAAAAATACTTCCTCACATTGCCCTCCCAGCCTCACATCATGCCATGTTCTTGTACACCTTTTTTTCTGAAAGATGCTATCCTCCTGTACCTTGTCTATATCCCTAAGGTGCTTGACTGTCTCTAACATATTTCCCCTCTCTCTCTTCTCCAAGGAATACATATTGAGGTCCTCTAGTCTTTCCTCATATGATGACTTTTGGTGCAGTCCTTGCACCATTTTTGTTGCCCTTCTCGGGAATGCCTTTATTTTCTTTATGTCCTTCCAGAGATGTGACCTCCAGAACTGGACATAGTACTCCAGATGAGGACTCACTAGTGATCTGTACAGCGGCATAACCACCTCCTTTATTCTGCTGTTGATATCTCCCCCTATGCACCCTAGCATCCCACTGGCTCTCCCCACAGCCTTCTCACATTGTTTGGTTACCTTTAGGTTATCAGATATGATTACTAGGGGGTCCCTTTCCTGATTGGTGGCCATCAGTACCTCTCCCATCTTATACTCCTCCCTTGGATTTATGTGCCCCAAATGCACGATTTTGCATTTCCTTGCACTGAATCTTAGCTGCCACCCTTTTGACCTCTCCTCATACATGTTTAGGCCCTTCCTCATTTTTTCCACCACCACTCCCCTCCGGAAGTGTCAGCCCTGTTGCAGATCTTAGTATCATCTGCAAGGAGACATACCTTCCCCTCCAGCCCCTCTGCAATGTCGCTTAGGAAGACATTAAAGAGGACTGGCTCCAGCACAGATCCCTGTGGTACCCCACTGGTCACCCCCTCTCCTTGGATTGAACACCATTTACCACAACCCTCTGTGTAAAAATAAACTTACCCTGGTAGTTCAGTGGCACCCCCCACCTTGATCCACATAGTCAGGGGAGTAGCCAGGATTTCAAAACCTGAAGATCCAAGCATGAGTACACACTGTGTAAAGCAGGTTGGTATCCATGGTCAGCTAAGTTAAGGCAGATTTAGTTATAATTTTTTAATCCAAATAAAGACCTAGGCCTTCAGGCTACAGCCTGGCTACTCCCCTAATAGTAAAAGTAAACTTTCCCTGGTAGGCCAGTCGTACCCCACTCCTTCCCTGATTCCTGTAGTAAAAAGAAACCTTCTCTGGTAGTCTAGTGGCACCTCCTCACCCCCAATCCCCATTATATAACACTGTCCCCCCAGCACCACTATCCTCCACCCTCTGTCAACATATCCTAAACATCCCATTAATGACTGTGGGCAGAGTGGTCGAAGGCCACTGGCACAGACCCTTCACTTACCACCTCAACTGGCCGCTGTCTGAATGACTGACCAAATGCAAGCACACTGTAGCTGCACTACACACACACTTGCTCTCAGTCATTCTCATGACAGATGGCTGAAGTGGTAAGAGGAGGATTTATGCTGGTTGCACATCCACTGCTCTGCCCACAGTCATTAATGGGCTCTTCTGGGGTGAGCTGGGTGCCAGGAAGGGGGTGGAGGGTGCTAAGTAGGTGGGCCAGGGAGAGGGGGTGTGACAGTATATAATAAGGATCGGGTGGGGGTGACTACACTGGACTGCTAGTGAAGTTTCTTTTTATTAGAAGGATCGGGGTGGGAGGCGGCTACCACTGGACCACCAGGAAAAATTTCATTTTGCTACAGGGACCGGGCCAGGGGGTTATCACTGGGACTGGGTGAGGGAGTGAGCACTGTGAAAGCTCTGCACAATGCCTCTGCACATCCCAATGCACAGGGGCATTGTGCAGAGCTGCTAAAGAACACGGGATGGCATGTAAGTGACCCCTTAGTGCCTTGCATGCTTTATGTAATCACTGGTAAACAGGTCTCTGAATGTGGCACCCAGGAACAAAGGCACCAACCCATTTGGGATGTACTGTTTGCACCCGAGTGTCAGAGTGTCTGTTGGCAGCAGGGGGCTGTCGCGTGCCATACTTACGCACTTTGCAAAGCACTACCACAGCCTGATATTATTTATCATTTTAGTTGATGCAAGCCCTCCGTCAAGGTCTAGGGGTATCATGATGACACAGTTCATTTTCCATAACAGGACCCACATAAACCACTTACTTGCCCTTCCAGATATGAAGTGGCCTCTAGGGCTGTGCAGGGACCAAATAGTAGTTTCTGAATACTCGGGAGCCCTTCCTGAATAGGGCACTATTCATATTTGAGAAATACTATTCATCTCTGATTGAAAATGGGAAGGAAAAACACCTTTCCCCCATCCTTGCCCCTCTCTCAGTCATTACCCCCAATCCCTCCACCAATTATCTACACCTGATCCCACCCTCTCCCCTCACAACTCTCACAATATGTTAGATGTTATTTTCCATCACACGGTGGGCGACCAACACAATCTGCCTGCCTCTACAGTCAGCCACCATTTTGTTCAACAAAAAGTGCTTGTTTGCACAATACATACTAAGTATTCCCTGTCCCCCCACCCTGACAGTATCTTTAGTCTACCCTCTTCTCCCTCAGCACCCAAGTAGTGGCACTCCAAAAAGGCAAACGGCACAACCCGCCCTCCTCCACAGCCAGTCACCTTCTAATGAATGAAAGAGCTCACTCTGACTGTATAGAAACCCAACTGATCATGTGATTAGCTGGGTTTCTATAGAGATAGAGTGAGCATGTTCATTCATTAGAAAGCAGACAGCTGTGAAGGAGGGTGGATTGCGCCAGTCGCCTTATTGGAGTGCTGCTACTTGGTGTTTTGTGGGGGGGAAGAGGGTGGAATAAGGATACCATCAGGGTGGAGAGATGGGAGGAATACATAATCTGTATACCACAAATGAGCACTTTTTGATGAACAACACAGCAGCCGGCCGTGGAGGTGGACGGGTTTAGCTGGTCATCCACCATGGAACGGAAAATAACATTTAATATATTGTGTGGGTGCTGGCAGGGAGAAGGGTGAGATCAGGTGCAGACAATGGGTGGGGGAGGGGTGAATGTTTTATGACTGGGTGGGACACTGAGTAAAGCAAGGGTGGGGGAAGTGTGCTCTTGTAGGTTTTTTTAATCAGAGAGAGACATTTTGAATATCTAAATACCAAATACCCAAATATTTGGCTTCCAAATACTGAATATTCAGCCAGATATTTGGGAAAAGGTATTTGCACAGCCCTAGTGACCTTCCACAGCTCAGGCGCTCTTCAATCTAGTCACGGCTACAAAGAAAGGGGGGTTAGCAGCAGCAGGAACTCCAAACAAGAATTTAATGTCCGAACAGTATATAACATCAAAAAGAATACTTTTGTTAACTAGAAGCTCATGAGCAATTTAGTCCCCCATGAGGCAAGCTGCATTTTCTCCCTTTTTTAAACACTTCGTGTTTATATGCAGTCCAAACCCCTGCCACCGAGAGGTGATAGTTCTAAGGCATTGTTCAATTCAATTCATCTTTATTTTTAAAAGGCGCTTTTCTTAAAATCAAAGCGCCTGTACAAATTCACAAAACAATAAATACAATAAAGTTAAAAATTAATATAAGTCCTTAAAAGCTATACTAAAAAGGTGGGTTTTTAAAGCTCCCTTAAAACTAAGGACGGTCGGGCAAACTACGCACCTGGCGAGGTAAAAATTCCACAGGGTAGGTGTCATAAAACTAAGCGATCTAGCACGGATGTTTTCAAACGAACCCTGGGAATCTCTAGCAATCCTCGTCAGTGGATCGGAGGAGCGGGGGGATTGTAAGAGCAAAGGGCTCTTTCAGGTAGGTGAGGTCCCAGATCATGTAGGGCTTTATAGGTCAGTAAACCCGACCTTGAAGGTGATTCGCCAAAACACTGGCAGCCAGTGCAGTCCGCGAAGCACAGGCATTATATGGCTGGATCTAGAAGATCCAGTCAACAACCTGGCTGCCGCATTCTGCACTAGATGCAGATGGCGAAGTTCAACCCCCGATAGCCCTAGGTATAAGGAATTACAGTAGTCAAGACGGGAGGTAACGAAGGCGTGGATCAATGTTGGAAGGTCCTCTGGAGGAACCAGGTGCTTCACCCTGGCAATATTCCTCAGATGAAAAAAGGAAGTTTTGCGACCGCTGACACCTGAGATTTAAGTGTCAGGCAGTGCGTCAATTGTCTGTCAATTCCACACCTGATCTGAGGTCGTCAGTTGAACACCTCCAGCCATAAGCCTGAGGTGATCCTCCGGCAGACCGCCTACAGCGACCTTTGTCACGACCAACACCTCAGTTTTCTCTGGGTTTAACCTCAGCCAGCTCCCATTCATCCAGTCTTGGATTTCTTCAAGGCAGTTATTAAATACTGACAAGGCAGCATCCTGGCCGGGCACAAAAGACATATACAGCTGGGTATCATCTGCGTAGCAGTGAAAACCCAAACCGTATCGTCTAGTAATCGCCCCTAACGGTAGCATATACACCGAAAACAACATGGGTGCTAAAATAGAACCCTGCGGTACCCCGCATGGTAGGGAGAATGATGCTGAGGAAAAAATTCCCGACACCACTCTCTGAGTCCTACCCTCGAGGTAAGATTGAAACCATCTGAGGACTGTACCAGACAGTCCACAGACTAACCGCAGATGCTCCAACAGCACACCATGGTCAACGGTGTCAAACGCTGCAGAGAGATCAAGTAGTACCAAGATGGATCGGGTCCTACGATCTCTCGCTATTAGGAGGTCATTTAATACCCGTACGAGCGCTGTCTCGGTACTATGCCTTTTCCTAAATCCAGACTGGAGAGAATCATAGATATTGTTGTTGGTCAGATGATCCTCCAACTGCACTGCGACCACTTTCTCAATAACTTTACCCACAAAGGGTAAGTTAGAGACTGGCCTGTAATTTGCTAGACAATCTGGATCTAAGGAGGATTTCTTTAATAGAGGCTTAACTATAGCCTCTTTAAGGGGATCTGGAAAATCCCCTCCAAAGACTTCCAGACAGATCAAAGCTAGGACGGCGATCTTATCCACACAACCCACTAAAAGGCGTGTGGGGCCAGGGTCTAAATCACAGAAGTCGGTCGCAGTGCTCGAATGATCATCACAACATCCTCGATTGTGGGAAGGCTGAAGTCAGACCAACTAAACTGGGTGTTCAACATCTCCTGCCGACCACCGTCGCTCCCACTGGGGAGGGAAGAGCGAATATCCGATCTGATTTTGACAACCTTATCTGCAAAGAAGAGAGCAAGCTCCTCACACCATTCTTGAGATAAAGCTCTTCTGGGCTGAAGACAGACTGGATTGCACAGTCTGTCCACAGTCCGAAAGAGCTGAGCTGGTCTATTCTGTGCAGCCGCTATCTCTCTGGACAGGAACTCTGCATTCTTACGAGAGATTGTGGATTGATAGGCCAAATAATGGTCCATCAAACTAAGCCTGTCATCATCAAGACCGGACCTTCGCCAACGCCTCTCCAGCCTTCATCCAACCCTCCTCAACTCCCTCATGGTCTCATCAAACCAAGGAGACCTGGGGCGAGGAGTAAGAGGACGAACACGAACTGGTGCAATAGAATCCAGGGCCCCTGTTACTGCCTCATTATAAGCATGTACCAGGTCACCTGGATCTAAGCAATCTATCGGTGGGCTTGATAGGTCCAACACTGCCATCAGGTCATCCAGGGATACTCCCCTCAAAGGGCGGTATCGGACCATCTCCATAGGGGCAGACCTAACAGGGGTGGCCTCAAAACTGAACCTAATGGAGTGATGGTCAGACCATCTGACTGGTTCCACCACCAAGTCGGATATCCCCATCCCCAGAAGGAACACCAGGTCCAATGAGTGTCCACCAACATGAGTCGAGGAGGAACCACCTGTGTGAAGCCCAGTGATATCATCAACTGGAGAAGTCTTGACCAAATCGAGAGAGTTCATCGTCGGCCAAGCATTGAAATCCCCAGAACCAACCATCTGGAGGACCCCAGCGTTAGGTCGACAATGAAGTCTGCGACTTCCTGCAGGAAGACATTCGCCACCTGGTGGACAGTATACAAGAAGTATCCTGCACCCACACCTGCCCACAATACACTCAAAGGATCTGGTGACTCCGCTGGTACCTCCACCAGACCCAGTTCTGACTTAAACATATGGCAACACCCCCCTCATTTATCCTGCCTCGCGGTGTAATCGAAAACCCAGCTGGAAATTGCGGCTAAAACTGGCCTGGCTGCCATCCAGCCAAGTCTCGGTGATGCACGCCAGGTCAGATGACCCGACAAGATTGGCTATAACAGCCGCCTTGTTTTAATAGACCTGGCATTGCATAACACACGCCCAAGTAGGACAAACCTCCGATAATGGCCGCTTCTACCTGATCCAAATCAGAACCACTTGGATATGGGCACAGACAGGGAGGACCCCTCTCCTGTGCCCATTTTGCCCCAGGGCATCTCCTTGACCCCACTATCCCAATCCGCCCACTCCTTTCCATTCCCCCAAGCCCAGCACCAACCCTCCGTCTCCCTCTCGCAATCCCCAGAGCCCTACATTTTCTGTAGACTTCCGGTGACAAGGAGACAGGAGAAAGGACGGAGGTCCTTGAGCGTAGAGGTGGAATAATACCCGACCGCCTTATTATCATTCTAGCACATAGTTCACACCACAATTAACAATAATCAACACTACTCAACTTATATAAAACAGATTTAAATAAACTTATATAAAACAAAATTCCAAATAAAACTAAAAATAAAACACTAAATAATCATAATATAATACAAAATCTATTAATCAATTCTAGTGCTGTCAAATTATCAAAACATATTATATTTCTACCCCACCCACAGTACTCTCACCACTGCAGGAGAGGAGCATACCACCTGAAACCACAAAAATGGCCTTTACTTTAAAACTCATCCATCAGTACCCTCATTTAACTCAAAAAACAGAGTTCAAAGTTTTTTGTTGTATAGTCACACTTCTGTGCTCTCACCACACTGTATGGCTCCAACATTAATCAGACTCCTCTCACGAGACGGATATTTCAAGATGAACTCAGTTATAGTTAAATTTCATGTTGGTCTCCCATAGTCTCCTAGTAATTAAAACACAACAGTTACAGCAAGAGATGATTCAGAAATACTTCACCAAATCCAACTCCACACCGCTCTAAGTTCTGTCACAGTCTCCAAAATTCCAGTGCGAAATCCTGGAAGCAGCAGACGAGCATATAACAGATAGCACCAACAACTCCTCCACCTCCACAGATATTAACCACAGGCTCCAGCTCACCCGACCCTCGCTATGATGAGGCAGGCAGAACCACCTCAATAGTGCCCCTGCCTCACTCAGGGAGCAAAGCAAGCCCACCACCCTCGAGCTTGGACAAACCAGCCCCCGTCTGGACCAGAGTCAAGCCTCCAGGTTATGTGGACAACTATCCCTCAATCTTCACTGCCGTTCTTCTGCCTTCCACTTCCTTGTCGAATAGTCCCACACACACGAGAGCCAACAGTCTCTTTCCCCCGGTCCGGCGAAGATTTTATCCCCGAACAGAAACTGCAGTTCACTTTACTGAGTTCCAAACGAGCGTTCTCTGCAGTTCCCAAAATGTGCTCTGTGTGTGCCCAGCAGAAGGAAGAGCCGTCACCAAGCCTCCAGGCTACAAACCACCAACCTCTCCAAAAAAATGTCCAGGTAGACCGACACCCAGCACAACACCAAACGAACCACCTACAACCAGGTCAGTCTCTCCAATGCATCACCGACTTTAAATAACAAAAACATAAATAGTCGCAATATTAAACGACTGCTAGCGATTATATAGCGGGTGGTACTGTAATTCAAACGGCAACGTTATATAGCGGGTGGTACTGTAATTCAAACGGCAACATTAAATAGCATAAAATAACATAAAATCGGGCCAAAAATCAGAACTTCTGAACACTCATAGACGGCAGCCCAGCGTGGCCAGCATCTTGCCTCCAATTGTTCCAGATATTCTTTTTTTTTCTCCAACTTTCAGGGGTTGTGCCAACAACCCACTAGGGCACATGGGTACAGATGTGAAATATCTCTCTTACAGTTTGACACAGAGTTGAGCTCTCTAAGCAAGTAAGCCAGGACTGCATTTAACTAATAGGTCCCCCATAGCCGGGATCTAGTATTCATGCAACTTTACTTTCTCACACTCTAAACCAGGTGCATCTTACTTTCTAATTGCATTGAGCATCAGGATTCACCCTGTACAGTCCTTCTTCTGCAGAGCTAGGGTATTTTACTCCTTAAAGCTACTCAGAGAATAGCCACCAACTTCCCCTGAACCTGGTACCAGTTTTCCACTACCAATCCCACCTGCCAAGGATTTTTATGGTAGGGGCCCCCAGGTGCATGAATTCACATATACTTCACAAGCTTTCAACGCAGTTTAAATACTGGTAGCTATTGGGACTGTTTCCACGGACAATTTCCACTGCTAGGAGAGACCCTGGTGGTCTGA
The DNA here is from genome assembly GCA_016271365.2 of Neoceratodus forsteri. Classification (NCBI taxonomy): domain Eukaryota; kingdom Metazoa; phylum Chordata; order Ceratodontiformes; family Ceratodontidae; genus Neoceratodus; species Neoceratodus forsteri. Next base: position 967,505,839 of record CM057449.1, read on the forward strand.
AGGTGCCACTACTGATGCCTTCTACTCTCCCCCAAGCTCTAACCCCTGTGTGCAGAGAGTCCAGGTCCACATTAATATTTCTTAAGGCTTCGTCCCCACATGTAGGGATGTGCCAAAGTTTAAGTTTGCCAGCGAATTTCTAGCAAAGTCATTGACTCTGTCTCATCGGAACAATCAGCACATGTTTGCTATCAGCCTGTAAATTCGCCTGCGTAACTTTGCCGGTACCCTCGCGGTAACTTTGACATTAAGACAGTTAGGCGAAGTATGTTAACTTCATGGGGGCGGTGACTTTCCCAATAACTTCACTATTAGAGTTAGGTGAAGTCTGTTCAAAACGAGGCTACTGCCTAGTGGTAAACAAGAGATTGAGGTCACATGGAATGCCTGCAGGTCACATGCTACTGTTCTATGTACTGACTGATCTTTAGTTTCACTGCTGCAGTCTGAGTTAGTGAATGGAAGGGGACAGATCTGCTTTTTTGATATTAAAACTTAGGCAAAAAAAACATTGTTTCAGCTTTCTTTTGCTTCTTCTGCATCTTATTTTTACTGTAGAGTTTGTGAGACTGTTTAGTTTTCTTTTAGACTTAGACTTTAATTTTAGACTTTCTATAAGACTTTCTATAGATACATTAATGAAAGGAGAAAGTCCAGAGGGGTATTGCTAAGATCAAAGGGGATAAGGGAGCATGTGAGGAGGAGGACCATGTAAAAGCATCTATCCTAAATAGATACTTCTGCTCAGTATTTACTGAAGAGAAGGTAGGGCAGGGCCCACAGCTCAGCACCATGGACATGGGGGGAGGTATGCACTAGTCCCTTCACAAAAGAAAGGGTCCTACAAGAGCTCGATAAGCTCAGGGTGGACAAGGCAATGGGACCTGATGGCATACATCCCAGTGTACTAAAGGAGCTAAGGGTGGAACTAGCAGAGCCATTATCAGAACTGTTTAGTGAGTCTCTGAGCACAGGAGAGGTCCCGGAAGACTGGAGAAGGGCTCATGTCATCCCGCTCCACAAGAGTGGTAGCAGAGAGAAGGCAGGGAACTACAGACCAGTCAATCTTACCTCAGTAGAGGACAAGATTATGGAGGCACTCCTTAAGGAAAGGATATTGCAACACCTGGAAACCACAGGAGCACAGGATCCAAGACAGCATGGGTTTACAAAAGGATGGTCCTGTCAAACTAATCTCATAGATTTCTTTGACTGGATAACTAGAGTCGTGGACCGAGGGGGAGTAGTTGATGTTGCCTACCTTGACTTCAGTAAAGCTTTCAATACTGTTCCACATAGAAGATAGATTAATAAGCGGGGTAGGCTCGGGGTGAGTCAGAAGTTGGTCAGCTGGGTGGTAAACTGGTTGACGGGCACAAAATAGAGAGTGGTGGTAAATGGTATACAGTCAGAAGAGATGCAAATCACAAGTGGAGTACCTCAGGGATCAGTCCTGGGTCCAATCCTCTTCAATATCTTCATCAGTGACATTGCAGATGGACTGGAGGGTAAGGTTTGTCTGTTTGCAGATGACACCAAGATCTGCAACAGAGAAGATGATCCAGATGGGGTGGGCAGAATGAGAAGAGATCTGGATAAACTAGCAAAATGGTCGGAAGAGTGGAAACTGGGGTTTAACGCAAAGAAGTGCAAGATCATGCACATAGGGAAGAGAAACCCTGAAGCCACCTATAGGCTGGGAGGGGAGTTGCTGGCAGTCACAATGGAAGAAACAGACTTGGGCATCATCATCACCGATGACCTGAAATCATCCAAGCAGACCACTAAAGCAGTAGGTAAGGCTAGGGGGATGTTGGGGTGTATTAGTGGGGGTATCACAAGTCAGAAGAGGGAGGTAATAATCCCTCTTTACAAGACACTAGTTAGGTCCCATCTGAGTACTCGTTGCAGTACTGGAGGCTACCGTTCACAAGGACAATGTAAATTGAGGCAGTCAGAAGACAACCAAAATGGTGCAGGACGGCATCAGAAAACATATGAGGACAGATTAACGGAGCTCAATATGTATACCCTAGAGCAAAGGAGGGAGAGAGGTGATATGATCGAAACATTCAAACACCTTAAGGGCATTAACAAGGTGAAAGAGTCTAACATGTTTCCATATAAGAAAAATAGCAGGACAACAGGACACAGCATGAGATTAGAGGAAGGCCGATTAAGGGGTAATGTGAGGAAGTTCTTTTTCACAGAAAGGGTGGTGGATGCATGGAACAGCCTACCTCAGGAAGTGGTGGATATGAATACAGTGCAGGGCTTCAAACAGGCATAGGATAGGCATAAGGGAGCAACACAGATGAGTATGAATAGATAGGCCATTGACAGAGCAAAGGCCGACAGCACATTCATAGGCTAGAAAAAGAAATGAGCAGACTGGATGGGCCTTGTAGTCCTTATCTGCCGTCATCTTCTATGTTTCTATGTTTCTATGTTTAGTTGTTCTTTGCCTGTTATTTTCTTTATATTGAAAACTTTTATTTGTGTCTCTATTCCTGCTTGCCGCTCGCCACATCACCACGGAGAAGCCACAAGCTGGGTGGTGAGCATTTCTGACTTCTGCCATGCTACACGAGTGAAAAGATGCAGCCATGACCTTGTTTCACCACTGTCCTGCCACAGACTGGAGGACTACAGAGAGAGTGGCCAAAGGACTACAGGGATCTGCCGCCATGATGGATCTTGCAGAATATGCGACACTTACTTGTGGTGACCTCCAGGAGTACTGTAGTGTGCATGAGCAGGTCACCGGGAACCACCTAACTGGATTCAGCACGAGCCTGCAACAGGCTGATTGAATTATTGGCACAGAGGAGTTGTGTCTGATTGGAGACATTTGCTAGACACCTCTCCTCTGGCTGATCAGTTGGGGTTGGGTGTTCTCTGGGCAGGCTATCGTTGTGGAGCAAGTCACTCGGGCTGCAGCGGTGGAAGGGAGCAGATGCTCTGCAGTTTCAGTGATCGCTCACGGTGCATGAAAAATAAATTATATTGCTGGCATATTTAGATTGTGGTTAGGTAGGGAGGGCAGTGGGAAATGAACTTAGAGGCAAGAAAGAAATGACGGGGAGGTGGATAAAAAATGGGGATCATTCGAGTGCAGATTTTAAAAGTAGGAGACTGCAGAAAATGCAGTAGATCAATGAAACAATGAATGGAAATGATAAAGAAAGAAAGCAGGGGGACAGATATAGGGCACTGTGCCAAAAGAAAGATGCAGGCAGTGAAACATAATTTTAAGAAATAAAAGGCAGGCAATGATAACTTGATAACGGGCAGACAATAAGAACTGGGAAACAGTAAGAGAAATTAAAGAAAGCATATATCTGGGCACAAATCAACTGTGGGCCGATACTGAAAGAAAATGCGACAGATATCATGTATTTGAGCAACTAAGCCTAAATGTGAAGGGCTTTAACCAAGACTGAATGAAAAAAAGCAATATATTTTACAGCAGAATACATACTCCCCAGTACATAAGGAAAAAAAGAACCTAAGCAAACAAAAAGGAGTGGATTGAGAAAAACAAGGGCTGCTGATTTTGCTCTGAAATTTAAATAAGTATAAAACAAAATAACTGGGAACAAAATTGTGTGAATGTACACGAAGCAACCTCAAAGACTGGTGCACTCAGCTCCTGAAATAGAGAAGAGAGCAATAGGGATAGGGGTCACTGTAAAAAACTGGGCAAAAAACTGCAACAGATTTCTATTTGTGATCAAGAAAGCATTAAATAAAATTGTAACATGGCTCTGTACAGTACTACTGAATAATGAAATGTCATTAGTTGAATGCTAACAGGTGACTACAAAGCAACCATGGATTAATTCCACAGTAGAACCATGGTTGCTTCTGTAGTACCTTTAGCAACCACAATAAATATTAGCAGAATTCCTTGCTTTTCCCACCCACCCACCTACCCAGTGGACCACCATTCTGCCGCCAACAATGCTCAAATTAGCAAAGAAAATGCAGAAGCTGCTCCGATATGCAGAAACACACCGCATAACCAAAAGACATAGCAAAAAAACATACCAGAAGCAATCCCAATGTGTACCGCCAAACAGGCAAATTGCAGTGAATAGCAACAAGACAGCTCAGTGACTATAACAGAGTGACCGGTGAAAACCTAAGCTAGTATTGTACTGGAACATTTTCCACCTATTCAGTCCTGTTTCAGTCCCTTTCACATGCCAAATCTTACCATAAATCATCCTGTTAATGGTAACCATTTTAGTGGTACAGCGGACCAGTCCTCCGTGTAGCTGTACTGAACCGGCAAACTTTGAATAGTGGCAGCAGTATACCGATGGCCCAAGTTAAATAAATCAACCGAAAAACTTTGAATGGTAGCAGCAGTATTCCAAAGCTGCACGTTAAGTACAGCTCTAAACAAATAAGTTAGTTTGCAATATTACCGCAGGTAAATTTCTTTTTTTTCAGATACGGAAATAAACAGAGCCATCTCAAATTGTGCATAATAATGAGGTCGCATCGTGCGTTTACTCCCATAATTCAGTGCTGTAACTGTAAGGAAGCAGAAATGTGCATTGTAGCGAGTAACATTATTGAGTTCTAAAGGTCTTTTTTTGAAGAAAAGTGAATGTTTGTCATTCTGGCAAATTGCTATGTACACTGAGTGGTTATTTGTTGATACAAGACACCCACAACATATGTAAGTAGCACTACGTTAGCGCAACTGTCTTTCATTAATTACAGTGCAAACCAAACAAAATGTCTGTGTGTTTTAACTGTGTATATGTTAAAATAGTCGAAATGCTGCTGCCATGTTACTAGAGCATTAAACCATTCCAGACCATGGTTCTACAGTGGAATTAATCCATGGTTGGGTGGTTGGAGGCACTCGACCCTCCCCAACCATGGATTAATTCCACAGTGGAACCATGGTCTGTCATGGTTTGATGCTTACATGATAAGTTATCAAAGCAGGACAGACAAGCTAAGAGGGCATAGCACTGTGCACAATTACTGTGGAAAGAGCCAGGAAGTACTGAAACAAACTGAGTAGTGTGGGCTAGTTCTAAAGTGAACTAGAGACTGAGGCAGCTAAAATAAGTGGAGGAGCGTTTTTTTGGAAGAGAAACAGAAAAGTCAAGGACAGGCAGGGAAGCTGGGAGGAGAACATAACAGAGGGATGACTGAAAAAGAAAATATAAAGGACACAGCTGCTGCTAAACAGATAATAAAAGGCAGAAAGAAATTAAAGCCAAAGCAAAATAATTTATTTTATAGCTGACTGATGTGTGACTACACTGGGTGTGTAAAAAAACAAGCACTTGCACTGCAGCTGGCAGCAAGAGCTGTTTTACTGTTTTTTACTATTGAGAAAAAAACAAGTTAAAGTGCTGAAGCACACTCATAATCATTTACCCTGTGCATAAATAAATGTGTGCCCACTCCCCCCACATATATACTGCCACATGAAAGTGTGTGTGTTAGGGTGCTTGCATGAGTGTGAAGAGAAGTAGTGTTGTGTTGTATAATTAAAGAAAACTGTCAGAGACCTAAGTGCATTTTCAAGAACTTTTAATAGTCATACACAATTCAAAAAGTAAAGACATTTTGACAGTGAAGTATATATTGTGCAAAACACTGTCTGTAACATATATTTGTGTGCCCTCAAACTGTCTAAATAAGCAAAGTAACACACTATTGTGCAAACAACTCTGTGTGTCTCATATATTCTTGTGCCATCAAACTGTCTAAATAGTAAAGCAGAGACACTACTATTTGGTGCAAACTATATCTGTCGAGTGTCACATATATTTCTGTGCCATTGATTACACTGTATGCATAAAAATGTCAGAAGCATCAAATCCTGAAACTGCTAAACAGAGTCCTAGTACTAGCCGGGTGCTGGCCACAGTAAAACAAAGCAAGAAAGCAGATATATTCAAAAGACCCTGATCAACAAGTCCTGTCCCCAAACCTGAGCCAGAACTCAATGCAGAATGTCACAGCACCTCTGTAACAATGGAGAGCAGCCACTCTCAAATTACAAGCAAGAAAGTCAGAGTTTATGACAGAGAGAACCATAGGGAAATTCAGGATTCATGGTTTAAAACCTACCCCTGGCTTATTCAAAGGGGCTACAGCTACAAAGAAGCTGCATAATTCTATTACAGAATTTGCAAAGAAACTGGCCGAAGAACTATTTTCATAGAAGGAAAACCAACCAATAAGCTAAAGGCTGACGATTTCAATAAGCATCAGAGGCCCGATTCGAAGGCAGCTGGCGTAATTCGCATGCATTTGCGCGTTACGCTGGTTGCCTCTACGCCATGGACCCTATGCTGCATTCCAGAAGCAGCAGGGTTCCAGCAATTGTGACATGCGAGATACGCCATGTGTGTGGTGGTAGCCACACATGGCATATCAACTCATGAGTCTCCATCAAAAGCAAGCATCAGGTGTCCCCTTGGAGCCACCCACCCTGGAACACCACAGAACACATCAGGGGGCATAGGGGGCAAGGATAGATGGCACAGGCATCTGGGGGGGTGCTACTGACACGGAACCCCAGGGGTCCCTCATGGTCGGGGGTTTGGGGGGTGAGGTGTGCTAGTGGGAGCCAGGTGGACAGCAAGACGCCATTGCCATGGTGCTGCGAGGCTGCATCTGATGATGCCAGCCATCAGATGCCAGTTATGACAGCTCCAAGCTGTCAGATATCAGCTACACCACTGCGTGTCCTGGAATCGCAATTGTGGGTTGCAACAGTGGGTCTTCTGGAATTGGGCAAAGTTGCTGTCACAACCTGCAGTTGCGCCAGGAATTGCGGGCTGTGGTGTATGTGTGGTCATATCTTGTGATTGTCACAGCCCACAGATGCAATGGCGTAGGTGCCCTCCTGGAATAGCAATGGGCGTATCGCATGGCGTAAGTCGCAGGATATACCATGGGGATTGGCGTATCCCGTCTTACACCAGCATAACCCGTCTTGACATTGGGCCCTAGGTATATAACGATTACAAGTGAGTTTCATTACAGATGCCCCACCAGTTTGCCATTCTTGTTGTCTTCTGAATCTGTTGTTAATTGTCACGGTTTTAAAAATTATTTTCTCTGTTTTAATAAGGCTTGCAGTCGATGCTGAAAGAGGGAAAAAAGGAATGACAAAAGCTATGAGCATAGCTTATTCATCAGTGAAAAGTGCCATCATAGCAGAGATGTGAAGCATTTATTACATGGGCAAAACTCTGACTGCAAATCATAACGTACAGAAACTTTTGGAACTGCAGGTTCACAATGCAAGTATTTTCACTTGCCATATAATATCTCGAATATACAAAATAAAGTCTAGCTTCCTTTATGTATATATTAAATTCTTGAATAAACAACATAAAGTCTTGCTTCATGTATATATTAAAATAAGTCATGGGGAGGCAACAGAGTGACTGTAAATCATAGCGTCACGAACTGCAAGTCCGACAATACTACCTCCGAGTCGCCTACCTTGACTTCAGCAAAGCTTTCAATACTGTTCCACATAGAAGATTGATTAATAAGATGGGTAGGCTCGGGGTGGGTAAGAGGTTGGTCAACTAGTTGGTGGGCAGAAAACAGAGAGCGGTGGTAAATAGTATACAGTCAGAAGAGATGCAAGTCACAAGTGGGGTATGTCAGGGATCAGTCCTAGGGCCAGTCCTCTTCAATATCTTCATCAGTGATATTGCAGATGGACTGGAGGGTAAGGTTTGTCTGTTTGCAGATGACACCAAGATTTGCAACAGAGTAGATTATCCAGATGGGGTGGGCAGAATAAGAAGAGATCTGGAAAAACTGGCAGAATGGTTGGAAGAGTGGCAACTGGGGTTTTTTTTTTTGCTGTACCGTCCATCGTGGTCCTGCTCTTCAGAGGTTAGCTGACCTCCTCCGATCCCAACCCAACTATCCCCCTCAGCTCTGAGCCCCCTGAGGTAGGGCCACCTCCACTTACTGGCACTCTATCTATAACCTAGCGCATTGGACAGGTCGGTGGAGAGGCAGAGGGGGCGGAGACAGAAGCCCGGTGTTGGACGTGTAGCGTCTGGTACTGTGTGGAGCTGTCGCCTATCAGACTCTGAGTTTTTTTTTCCTTTTTTTCTTGTTGTGCCCCTCCCATTGGCCCGGTGGTGCAATGCATTCCAGCACGGTGCATGGACGCTCCTGCCCACGCCCGCAGGAGTGCTGCCGTGACCACTCCCCTGCTTTACGTGATCCCCAACTGCTGTATGGCCCCTAGTCTCCACTAGGGGTCACCGAACACAGAGGACTGATCTCCCCTCCCTCCCAGGAAAGGAGAGCTGTCCTCTGGACGCTCAATCCTTTCCTCCCCTGCCAACCCCCGACGACCCAAGTCCGTCCCTGAACCTGGGTCGCTGGTGTGGCGCGAGGTGTGGCATACAGCGCCTCAACCCTCAGCACCACTGGGCCAGCTGGCAACTGGGGTTCAATGCAAAGAAGTGCAAGATCATGCACATGGGGAAGAGAAACCCTGAAGCTACCTATTGGTTGGGAGGGGGGAGTTGCTGGCAATCACAAAGGAAGAAAGAGACTTGGACATCATCATCACAGATTACCTAAAATCATCCAAGCAGACCACTAAAGCAGTAGGTAAGGCTAGAGGGATGTTGGTGTGTATTAATAGGGGTATCACAAGTCATAAGAGAGAGGTAATAATCCCTCTTTACAAGACACTGGTTAGGCCCTATCTTAAATACTGTGTGTAGTACTGGAAGCTGCACCTGCATATGGACATTACCAAATTGGAGGCAGTCCAGAGAACAGCAACCAAAAGAAAAAATTACTCACCTTAGTAATTGCTTTTCTTCTCATGGAGTCTTGCTATATTATAACAATAGCAGTCAGCCACTGCAGCTGAACTGCCCCGGAGAGGAAGGAGTTAACTCCAGAAGATCTGGAGTTCTACAGCGCGAGGGCGCTGTGCCCAAAGCTCTATCTGGCAGTTTCAAATGAAACTGTCAGATCTTTACGAAGCCAACATCAAAGGACGGAAAAAGTCTGTGTGGAAAAACTACACTAGCCTATGGCTACCTACTAGTAGTAATAACAACAATATAAACAACAAAGAAACACCCAGAACCATAATAACAAAGATTGATGGTATTATGGTTCGTTTCTCACCATGACAAGCACATATGAACCCCCTTCCCCAAGACTCAAGTCCAAGAAGGGGCAATAAAAATAACCTAAAGAACAATCTAGATCCCTAACCCAAAGGAAAACAGGGTTGAGGGAAAACTAAAATGGCATGACACAGTGCTTGCACCAATTTGCCACCTCTACCAAGTAGGAGTTCTGAGAGGGCAGGAGGGAGGTGGTTATAATAGCAAGACTCCATGAGAAGAAAAGCAATTACTAAGGTGAGTAATTTTTCTTCAAACACCATGAAGTCTTGCTATATTATAACAATAACAGATACAGCAGTACCTCCATGGAGGAGGGTCAGAACCTACTTAGAAATAGGCTCTGAAGCACAGCTGTGCCAAACGAGCATCTCTCCTGGACTGGATATCCAGGGAATAATGCTTGTAAAGGTGTGAACTGTCTTCCAGGTAGCAGCTTGACAAATCTCCAGAATAGGAATGTCTCTAGCAGCCGCTAGAGACGCAGCTGTACCCCTGGTGGAGTGGGCCCTCAATCCTGAGGGGGGTACTCTACCCAGTTTCTGATAACAAAATTGGATACAAGAGACAATCCACCTTGCAATTGTTCTCTTAGTGGCAGGTTTCCCTTTGCCAACCTCGCCATAGGTAAGAAACAGTTGGAGGGATTCGAACCTATGACCTCTGGTGCGCTCTAGATAGTAACTTAATGCCCTTTTGACATCCAAGCTGTGCAGTCTCCTCTCACCTGAGGAAGAATGCTCAGTGAAAAATACTGGGAGGGAGATAGATTGATTCAGGTGGAAATCAGAAACCACCTTAGGCAAAAACTTTCTATTAGTCCTAAGGACTACCTTATCTCTGTGGAAAGAGATAAAATCTTCTTCCACTGACAGGGCCTGTAACTCACTTATGCATCTGGCAGAGGTGATAGCTACTAGAAAACGGTTTTCCAAGTTAATACTTGAGCTCTGCTGAAGACAGAGGCTCAAAAGGAGGTTGCATTAACTGAGCAATGCAAATATTCAGGTCCCAGGCGGGGGCTGGTTCGAAAGGGAGGGTTAGTGTGATAGCCCTTTGAAAACTTGAGAACACAGGGTGAGAAGAAAGGAGGCAGGCTTCCTGCTGACACAAAAGCAGAGACAGCTGCCAGATGAACCTTCAGGGTAGCTGGTCTAAGGCCTAAGGAATTCAGATGGACCAAATAGTCCAAAAGAATGGGAAGATCAGCAGATTCTGGGGTAATCTGCCTCTCAGAGCACCAGATGGAAAACCTCTTCCACTTAGAATTATAAGTGGCCCTAGTGGAAGGCTTCCTTGAAGCCTTTAAAATATCCATAACACCTTGAGAAAGGTGTAAATCAGCAAATTCTAGCTCCTCAAGAGCCAAGCCTTGAGGTGGAGGGACTTGAGGTCCGGATACCACACTCTCCCCTGTGCACAGGCCAGTAAGTCGTGAACTCTGGGCAGGCTCAGGGCAGGGTGGACTGCCAGGGACAGGAGCAGAGGGTACCAGGGCTGTCTGGCCCAATCTGGGGCAATCAGAATCACTCTGCAAGGTTGAGATCTGATTTTCACTAGTACCCTGAAAAGGAGAGGAAAGGGGGGGAAAGCATACAGGAACTTCCCTTTCCAATCCAACAGAAAGGCATCCAGAGGGACTGAGCCCAGTACTGGAGGCCTGCAGCAAAAAAGAGGAAGTTGGTGGTTGTCTGGGGCCGCGAAAAGATCTATCTGAGGAGTGCCCCAACTGGCAAAGACGGACCCCAGTACTTGTGGATTCAGAGCCCATTCGTGATGGCCCTGAGAAATTCTGCTGAGGCATCCGCCAGCACATTGTCCTTCCCTGGGAGATGAACCGCTATCAGGGAGGTGTTCAGGGAATAAGCCAGAGACCACAACTTCATTGCTTGGTGCACAAGGCTGAAGACGAGTGCCCCTTCCTTGTTGATGTACCACATTGTGGTGGTATTGTCTGTCCTGACTTGAACCACTTTGTTCTGGACAGAATCTGAAAAGATCCGAAGAGCTAAAAAGACAGCTCTGAGTTCCAGAAGATTGATGTGGAGCAGAGATTCCTGAGGAGACCACACTCCCTGAGTGGTAAGGTCGCCCAGGTGAGCCCCCCACCCTAACAGGGAGGCATCCGTGGTGAGGGAGGGAGAAATGGAATGAAGGGAACCCCTTGTTTCAGATTGCTTTGATCCTGCCACCAGTGTAGGGCCAGGATCAGGGATTGAGTAACTGGGACCAATTTGGTGGGGGTCCTTCCTCTGAGACCAATAGGCCCTCAAATGGAACTGAATGTCCCTCATCTGGAATCTTGCTCCCTGCACAACAGCTGTGGAAGCAGCCATGTGTCCGAGGAGTTGCAGGAAATGCCTTGCTGGTCGAGAGACCCGCAGGGTAAAGGAGGATGCCAGGGCGATGAGTCTGTCCACCCTTTCCGAGGGAAGAAAGGCCCTGGCTAACCTTTGTGTTCAATTCTGCGCCTATGAAAGTTAGGGGCCTGAACTGGTTCCAGAACTGACTTTGGTAAGTTTAGCAGAAATCCCAGAGAAGTGAGAAGCTGCTGGTGACTTGTAAGTGGATTATCCTGACCTGGAGACTGACCCACAATGAGCCAGTCGTCCAGGTAGGGAAACACAGCAACCCTTGCCTTCTTAAATGAGCCACTACTACAGCGAGACATTTTGTGAATACCCTTGGCGCAGAGGTAAGGCCAAGGGCATTGCCCTGAACTGGTAGTGGCCTGAGGGCAGTTCGAACCTGAGGTACTTTCGGTGGGAAGGCCTGATCAGAACATGAAAATAGGCATCCTTGAGGTCCAGGGAAGCTAGCCAGTCCCTGGCCTTAGGGAAGAGCAATATCATTGCCAGGGTTAACATTTTGAACTTTGGTTTCAACAGATGCTTGTTCAAGTATCTTAAATCCAGAATGGGCCGCCATTCTCCTGTCTTTTTGGGAAAGTATCTTGAATAAAGCCCCTTGCCCTGATGGCAAGGAGGAACCCTTCCACTGCTTTGCAGACCAGAAGAGAAGAAACCTGTGCTTCCAAAGCAAGGGCTTCTGAAGGACTTGCAGGTGGAAATGCCTGGCTCTCATCTTTGGAAAATATTTGAAGCTGAGAACCAGACCCTGGCCTATTACCTCCAGAACCCATCTGTCCGAAGTTAGGGACAGCCAGCTCTGGCTGAAATAGGCCAACCTGCCCCCACTGGTACAGGAGAATCGGCCCTGGGCACCCCATCAGGGTGCCTGCTAGCAGCAGCCTTAGGCTGAGGGAGGAGATGGTCTACTAAGCGCCACGTCTACCCCTGCCTCTGAAGAAAGCCCCTCTGAGACAGCAGAGGAGGCTTGAAATTGGTAAAAGGCCTGGAAAAGGGTCTGCCCTACCTCTGGGAGCATGCCTTTGTGGCATGGCATGCTTCTCCTTAGCCTGGGCACTTTTGTAGGTAGTTCTGTATTCATCCATCTTTCATATAATTTTCTGTTTGCTCCCAAACAGAGAATTTCCCACTACAGGAAAATCCATAGCCTTTGACTGAGTATCTTGGGACAGATTAGTGCATCTGAGCCATGCCAACCTACGGGAAGCTACAGAAGTGGCCATGACCCTAGAGGAAACATCATTAACATCAACAGCAGTATGAAATTGAACTTTAGAGGCTTCAATGCCATCAGCAGCCACCTGTTCCAACTCACTGCAGCTGGCCACAGGCCTGCTTGGCTAACTTCTGTACTGTGTCCCACCTAGATTTCTGATATCTAGCCACATAAGCCATATAATTTGCCTGCCTGAGTCCCAAAGAAGCTGCCATATACTGTTTCTTCGCCATGGCATCAATCTTCCTAGAATCCTTATCAGGAGGATGTGAGGCCAGAGGAATATTAGCCTTGTCACAGGCTGCAGCTTGTACCACACCTACATGACTACACTGCTCAATAAGGAAGTCTGTATCCGAGCCTGACAAAGTATACCTTCTGTCCATTTTTTTATCTACAGGAGGGACAGAATGAGGATTTTTTAAAATCTTTGTTGTTTGCTTCCTAAATGACTTATGCAAAGGAATAGACAACCTCCTAGACTCTGGAATATCCATCATTTCCACATAATCAGGCTCCTCTTGCTCATCCACAGCCTCCTCTAAAGGAAGCTGGAGGGTTTCTGCAACCTTTTTGTAAAAAATAAAGAAAGAAGGGGACTCAGACAGAATAGGGGGAGATTCTAAAGGTCTGTCTGGAGAAATGCCCGGTTCGATGGGCACGTCCAGACCCTCCCAGCCACACATATATTGATCAAATTCCTCCTCCCTCCTGTGGTTCATAAAATCCTCAACTTCAAAATCCTGAACCACTGGGACTGAACGAACCAACCTTTTACCAACTGTTGGTGGTTCTACAGATCCTGAGACAGTGACTGGACAATCTGAATGGCTTTAGCTATCTCTGCAGCAGTTGGAGACACAATTCTGGACTCCAAACCTCCTGATTTCTTTGTCTTTTACTTGGGACTGGTTCCTCTGAACCAGTCTTCCTTTTCCCGAGGAAGTCTCGCCCTGGTCAGAGGGCACTCCCTCTGGTCCAGTGGGTACTGAACCGGCTGGCCATCCGGTCAGCGGACTTTTGGCCTCTCGTTCCTGAGCCGCCCAATCTCTTCTCAGGGTGGCTGCAGGAAATTTTTAACACCTGGCAGTCTGACAGGAGGTGGTCAGCCCCAGACAATAGACACAAGTGGTGTGTGGGTCAGCCTTGGCAAAGGCGTCCCCACAGACATCACAGTGTTGAAACCCAGTGGGCCGGTTTCTCTTTGGGTTTCTCAGACATAATGCCAGCCCTAACCAAAAACTTGCCCTTTTGATGGCAGTGCCAGGCAAGACACCCTTATCGGTTCCCTAACCGTGTCACGAGTATTGAAAAAACCGTAATAATTTGGTTTTAGAACACGATAAGAACAAGGAACAGCACTCTAAAACCAAAGTACAGTTTTAAAAGACAGAAAACCAAGCGATCGGTTCAAAACCGAACCGATAATTAATTTTCCACACAGACTTGAATTTTTGTACTTACGGTTACCAGATAGAGCTTTAGAACCGAAATGCGGTAAAAATAATGACTTTTGCCGGTTCAAATGAACCGAAAACTACTCTTTTAAACCGAGAATGAACCGAGCTGAAGGAGCTGATCTCCGGAGCGACTGTTCAGTGAAGCGGAGTAAAGAATCTGACAGTTTCATTTGAAACTGCCAGATAGAGCTTTGGGCACAGCGCCCTCGCGCTGTAGAACTCCAGATCTTCTGGAGTTAACTCCTTCCTCTCCGGGGCAGTTCAGCTGCAGTGGCTGACTGCTATTGTTATAATATAGCAAGACTTCATGGTGTTTGAATGGTGCAGAGACTGCATCAGAAAACATATGAGGACAGATTAACGGAGTTCAGTATGTATACCCTAGTGCAAAGGAGGGAGAGAGGTGATATGATTGAAACATTCAAACATCTTAAGGGCATTAACAAGGTGAAAGAGTCTAACATGTTTCAATACAAGAAAAATAGCAGGACAAGAGGACACAGCATGAGATTAGAGGGAGGTTGATTAAGGGGTAATGTGAGGAAGTTCTTTTTCACAGAAAGTGTGGTGGATGCATGGAACGGCCTACCTCGGGAAGTGGCAGATATGAATACAGTGCAGGCCTTCAAACAGGCATGGGATAGGCATAAGGGAGCAATACAGATGAGTATGAATGGATAGACCATTGACAGAGTAAAGGCCTATGGCACATTCATAAGGTAGAAAAAATGGGCAGACTGGATGGGCCTTGTGGTCCTTATCTGCCATCAACTTCTATATTTCTATATTACTTTACTTGCCATTTCCATTCTAATAAAAAAAAAAAAAAACAATTAAAGCTGCAGCCTGCTGCAGCAGAGTCTCGCTAAGAGTCACGTTGGGGGGGGGCGGCTCACATTACTGAGTAACTCACTGACAAGTCTGTTCAATTCCTTTCTTCTCTTTTTCCACACAGGAACAGGAGTCCACTATGCTAGCACCTATAAAACAATCAGTACCTCCAAGGCACAGGCATCTACACACATTCTGAATCCATCAATGACTTTTACAAAGCTATTTCTAAGACTGTGCAGGATGCTTTTTTAAAGGAATTGGAGGATTCCCCATATACTTTTTTTTCTTTACAGACTGATGAGGGAACATATGTGGCCAACAAGAGCACACTGATGGTATACCTCAGATTCATGGACAGCAAGGGTTATGTTCAGTCAAAATTTTTAGGTGCAACTCAGCTTGCAGAATGCAATTCAGAAACTGTATATAATGCTGTGAAGTATATGATATCTGATAAAAATCTGGGAAATAAAGAGCTGATAGGACTTGCAACTGATGGGGCATCTGTAATGACAGAATGCAAAAAAGGTATGACCACTCTTGCCAAACTTGATCATCCATATTTAGTTGCCACTCACTGTCTCACACATAGACTCATCTTAGCATCAGAGAAAGCAGCCAACCAACAGCAGTATCTGGTCAGTTATATGTCCACAGTGCATCAGCTTGGAAAACTGATACAGTACTTGCCCACATTTTTTTAAAATACTTGATCACAGCAAAGACATACACCAGGAACACGCTGTGAAGCTAAAACAGATTTTCTTCACTAGTCGGCTTTCATTTTCTGATTCTGTATAGGCATTACAAGCATGATAGCCTCACTTATTTCTGCTTTGTCACAAATGGCAGAGGATAACTATCAGCGAAACCTTGCTATGGGGTTCCTTAAAAAAATGGGGACTTTCAAATTTGTTGCCACTACTTTCTTTCTGGCTGATGCAGTGGGTCTTCTTGCAATTCTCTTGAAACTTTTCCACAAATGGTCTGTCATCTTCTTGGAGGCAAGGCAGCAGCTTGTTAGCACCACTGATGCACTTCGTGCACTGCCTGAAAATCCAGGACCACACTTAAGTGTTTTTTTATCAGAGATGCCAAGTGAACCACCAGAAGAGGGAAAATCTGCATTTCGAACACATACACTGCTAGATACATGGGATCAAAGAGAACAGTTCAAAAATCTGCAAACTTCTTATAAACAGTCAACTGTTGAACAACTTGAAAGTTACTTTCCAGAAGGGGCATTGTTGGACAACTGGACGGTATTAGACCCACGCAATGCACCTATTGAAAACATTGATATCTTCAGAGAACAGGAGATTGAGAATCTTATTGTTCACTATGGTGTCCTTAAAGAAGGGCTCAGTACTAACATCCTGCCATTTAACCAAGATGAAACTAAACTGGAATGGTCTTTATTACATAGATTATTCTCGGCACATAAAGAGTCCACTATTGAAGAAGTCAACGTCAAAGTGGTAGTCCCAAACAAGGAATCCTGTCCAAACATGTCCAAACTGTATTCAGTATGTCTTGCAACCCCATCAACTTCAGTGGAGTGTGAACGTGAGTTTAGCACATACAACAACATTAAGACTGCCAAGAGGAATCATCTTAAAGTCTGGAATGTGAACTATCTAATGACTCTTCTGGTCAAGGCTCCTGATGACATGAGAAAAGTTGAGTCTGAAACTACATTTGACATCTGGGCATTAGAGAAGGACAGGTGTGGTTTCCTTCAAACTGTCAAGACAACTGAAGATGCACCTCCACATTCCTCTCAAGATCTGCTGCAGCGCTGCCTAGACCCAACAGAAAAAAAAAATAAATCAGTCCCTGGCCAGCGCTGTACTCATTCCTTGAGATTTATTTTGCTGTATATTTTGTACGTACAGCAAAATGTGCTGCTGCCAGATTTTCTCCACTGCTTGAATCTTGTGTGGTCTTCACAAAGCTCAGGCAAGTCACACAGAAAAAAGCAAATGCTGTTGGTTGGCAGCATCTCATTGTAATTAAATGTCACAAGTCCGACAGTCTGGCATGTGGCCAGCCTTGCTTAATGTTTTCAAACAAAAATTTTTCATAAATAACACATCTAATAATATTTTTCTGCTTTTGCCATAAATGTAGTTTCACTGCCTCCATGCTTACGAACCTGGCCTGGCACTGATCTGGGCAGAGATTCAAAACTTACTGTACTTCTAGGCACGACTGGTGCTGTCATTTATTTTCATGAAATAACTAGTTACTGTTTCACTGGTGTCACATATATTCTTGTGCCATCAAACTGTCTAAGCAAGATCACTGTTTCTCTTTTACTCTACTGCTTTTCCTGCTTGAAAAAATGTACTGACTGGGATGCCTTGCCTTTACTGACTTTTTTGTAATGGCACATATTCCTCTTCAACAATGTGATTTTAATAATTTTAAAAACATGATTGCTTGCTAAAATGTGAACATGTATTTCTGGCTGCCTTGGCCTTTCAGACTTTATTGAGCCTGACCCTGACATTTCTTTGCAGTTACTCCGGGGCAGAGAGTGGGTACTAGTAGGCACGACTCAGGGGCTATCATTTTCACAAATAACTACTTAGACTGTTTGACTGATGTCACATATATTCTTGTGCCATCAAACTGTCTAAGCAAGATCACTGTTTCTCTTTTACTGCTTTTCCTGCTTGAAAATGTACTGACTGGGATGTCTTGCCTTTAATGACATTTTTGTATTGGGCACAAATTCCTCTTACAATTTAATTTAATAGCTAAAACATGATTACTTGTTATCATGCGAACATGTATTGTAATCTGGCTGCCTTGCTTTTCAGGCTTTACTGAGCCGGACAAGTCCCTGGCATTTTTTTGTAGTTTATGGGGGCAGAGATTCAGAACTTACTTGGTACTTCTAAGCATGACCGTGGTGCTGTCATTTTCATGAAATAACTACTTATACTGTCATTTGCCTGGTGTCACATATATTCTTATGCCATCAAACTGTCTAACCAAGAGCACTGTTTACTATCTTACTGCTTTTCCTGCCTGAATGTACATGCCTTGCCTTTACTAACATCTCTGTTTGATCTCAGACGGCTTGCCTAAACTACAATGTGCACAATTTTATTATGCTGCCATTTTGGGGGGTCAAAATTGGACTAGCTGTGTGGCCACATCTTAAGCTTTCTGTTATGTGCTGTGCACATTACTTGCACAGCTACCACAATAATATATAAAAAACATTATTTCAAACATTTTGGCTCAAACTGTGTACATTTGAGTCTAACCACTACAAAAATGATGTTGCTCATGTAAAGGTACTTAAAAAATAATGTGATCGGCAGTTAATACAACTCGTATACATTTTACCATTACTTGTCATGTGTGGCTAAAGACTTCTTGCAGTGGCTAAAAATATTGGTTCTGTTTAGTCACAGTGGCTAATAATTTTGAAACCCTAGTGGGAATGTAGTGTGTTATTTTTTATTTCTTATAGCTTGCTTTTTATTACTCTTTCTACTCTGTGTTTTTTTGTGGGAGGTTAAAATGAGTGGGAGTGGTGAAGAGGATAGGAGATGCAGGCACTAGATGGGCGACATGCTTTTCGGATCAAGAGGACCTAGGCCATGGAGCTGGCAGTAGGAGGACACAGCAGCACCCAACCCCCCCAACAAAGCAGCACCACCAGCAACAAGATGAGACAAGGGCACCACCACCACCACCAATACCTAAGGAAGCTCAGCCCAGCCAGCTATTGTGCCACCATCATCACCACCACCACCTGCACACCACGAGGAGGAGGAGGAGGAGGAGTCACAGCCAGGACCATCTTGCTCCTCCCCTTGCCAGTAGCAGCTGAAGTCCCTTGTCTGGGACTTTTTTGGTACTGACCCCACCGACAATAGTGTGGTTACCTGCAAGCTATGTCACATTGCTGTTTGGTGTGAGAAATGGGGGACCCATTTGGGAACAGCTGGGCAGTACACACTCCTTAGAAAGAGGTACTGCAAAGAGTGGGAGAAGCATCTGCAAAAGAAAGTTGGTGAGAGGGAGGTGGTGCCACCCTTACTGGTTCTTCTGTCCCAGGCAAGAGCAAGAGAAAGAAACATGGTGTGCAGGTGCAGGATGGGGAGAGGGAGAGGACTGGGAGAGGGACCTGCAATCAGACTCGGGTGCTGTAGAGGGGGCACCTGAGAGACCAGCCTCAGATCTTCCTCCCACATCCACCCATATGGAAATAGAACAACTCTGCAGGGAGGTAGGGGAGCCCTCCTGGCAAGTTGTGGGGATGAAGGAGCTGTTGGAGGTGGTGGTTCACAAACAGCAAACCATTCTGGAGGGTTTGGCCAAACTGAGACGTGACGGTGCACCCCTTGTACCTAGGCCATAGCCATCAAACTCAGTTATTTTCTTTTAACTTTCTCCTTTACCCTGTGTTAAAATCTAAAAATGAAAAAAAAAAACTTAAAAAGAAAAAAATGGTTTGTCTATCCTTATTTCTCTCTGTCTGTCTGTCTGTATTTGTTTATTTCTGTTAGTGCTGCACTGTTAAACCCCAAAAATGGTGAGGGGAAACAATGAAAAAACTTAAAAAAAATTGTTCAACCATCTTTATTTCTCTCTGTCTGTATTTCTTGATTTCTGCTACTGCTTTGTTCTATCTATTGAAATTCTTCTGTTCTCATCCATCAAAAGAAAAAACCTGATTTCAGCTCTATTGTCTTTCTTGTGCAACTGCACAGTCCCTACACTATCACTAAAATTGTTCTCAACTACTGCTGCTACATGGTGCTGCACTGTGTGTTTCACTCTCCCCTCCCCCCTCACCGCCACAGGCTGCCCTTCCTATAAATTCACTGCACAACAGTAGTGCAAATGTTCCACAAAAACTAAGTATGCCGAATTTCGGTACAAGCACTTTAGTACACACAAGTTACTGCCAAGCACAATATATAAATTTCTCACTTCTGGAAATTCTCCCCTAAACCAGAAATCAGTAATGCTGGTAATAAACTGCTGCTGCTGCTGCCAGTGCTACTATGCTGTTTAAGTCACCCTCTTGTACAGTCTGTGTTGTCGAGCACTTTAGTACACACAACTGCCAAGCAGAATATATAAATTTCTCACTTCCAGAAATTCTCTAAAAGCTAAATAATAAAAAGGAGCTTCTGAAGAGATTAGATTTCTTTGCTGTACCCCTCTCAAGGATCTGTTTGAACCTGTTACTTTGCCCCTTCCACAGCCATTCCAGTATTTTATGTGGAAAAAGATGCAGTCTGTTGTTCTTGTTATTCAATAGATTGGTAACCTACCAGCAAAGATAAGTACTTTATTTTATTTCCTTTTTGCGGGGGGGGGTTAATAACCACTGTACTTCTAACCATTTTTTCCTACTATTTTTCTATTTTCAGGTATTATCACTAGGGTGATGAAATCATGTTGCTGTATAGGTCCAGCATGTATCTTGTTTTTGGAATTCAGCAATATTTCCAGTCACAGAAGGTTTTTTTGGGGGGGGATAATTCTGAAAAGCTTTGCAGATGTCAGACTGTTTTCTGTTTCAGTTGCTATAATCTCAGGTAATTTTCAGCAGGTGTCTTTTGCAATGTTCTCCGGGCAGTGCAGATGGTGATGGCTTGATTGCTGGAGCAAGAGACAGCAGCACAGGAGACATGTGAAGACAAGAAAAGATTGTTTAGACTCTATTCAAGTACCCACTGTGATGGTGGCAGCTGCATAGTATAGCCATTATTGACTCCCTGTCTTACTATACCTGTCACCTGTGAAGAAAAGAAGAGAAATGATTTTGCCGCTCTCGGCCACTGTGATGGTTACACAGTGTAACCATTGTTGACTCCCCATCTTTCTATACCTGTCACCTGTGAAGAAAAAAGTGAAATTATTTAGCTTCTCTTTAGCAAACATGGCACACCATGTATCTGTGAAAAGGAGAACATAAAGGAAAAAGAAAAACAATAATGATACTTCCCATTACATTAGTGCTGCTGGCGGTGCTGTTTATTACTGGCTGATGCGTGCCACTGAGATGGTGTAGGAAGACATCATGTAACGCCTGTTTCCTGAGGGCTGTCCACCTTTGCGACTGTCTTTGGCAGTCATCCCTGTGAATGGTGGAACCTGCAGGGAGACAAAGGGAAAGAAAGAAAAACATTTTAAAATCTTTCCAAGTAAGGTGTAAGGCCTTTCACCCTCTTCTAGGCTGAGGACTGGAGTCGCCCCCCCACTAGTGAGGATAAGGACTGTGAACAACAGTGAAAGTGACTTACTATCACAGCAGACAACGATAGGCCTTGCAGGAGTGAGTTGTGATGGTACCATCCCCAATTTCAATTCTGGATTCTCTGTAAAGTGTTTTTAGCTGCACCACATGATGTGAATTGTCAGTTCCAAATCCAGTAGATATTATCTCAGAGTGAACATTGTATTAATTTAGAGGAGCTTTTAAGCCAGGGAGTTTTGAAACTCGTACCATAGGATCAAGCCAAACAGTTCTCCCTAGAGTCAGGCCAATTTTTGCATCAGTGTGGAGGCGGTGATCCATGGTGTTTGTGGCTGTGTAGGACCAAAGCAGGCCAGAGGACAAGGAGGTGGTGCCTTGTCTTGCTGGCTGGAGCAGGCATTGTCTCCAGACATCACATTCAGGTGGTGTAGACAAGTAATTGATTAGGCACATGGAAACAACAGCACAACAATTGGGGGGGACAGTAAAATGACTGAAAATAACAGAACTGTGTGCCATAATAAAGTAAAGGATTATACTGATAAGGGGAAAGGAGGGAAACAACCCATCTTTTTTATGAAATACAAAATAACACATGCCCCTATAATGCAAAGCATCATGGGCTGCATATGCAAATCACCACAGAATATTATGCTGGTTCAACTTTAAGCAGAAATGCATGGTGCCAAAAGGCCTCTCACACAGTTTACAAAGGGTGCAACCTCATCAAGGAAGCAGTCCCCACAGTCTTCAAGACTAGAGTTGTCACCAGATGGGAATTCTCTCTCCATTACTACTACATCCATCTCAGTGGTAGAAGACAATTTGCTAATGCTGACAATACCTTGCTCTTCATCTTCACCACTACCACAATCTTCATGTGGTAGGAACACGGACAACATTGTCTTGTGCGGAAAGCGCCCCTCATTCATTTTAATAAATGTTAGCATGCCAACATTTTATGGTGACAGACTGGTGTGCCTGTCCCACACAACGGCCCTAGCCAAACTGAATACAAGCTCCATACTGACACTTGAGGGTGGACAGCTGAGGTATTTCATTGCTACTGAGGTCAGTGCTGGCCACTTAGTGACCTTGCGTTGGTGATGGTAAGGTGTCTTGTGTCGGCCAAATGTGCATCTATCATGTGTTGTGCTGCCCTCAGTCTGACTTCCTCCTCAGCCTCCTCCTCCTTTTCTTCCACGTCTTCCATCTCCCACCTGATATAACACATCCCAAATGGGATTTGCCATTTTCTCTTTTAACTTGTATGTTTTCTCAGCCTGTTTCCCATGTGAGGTGGTGGTAGCAACACCCAGTCTCTGTGGAGTTTCATGTTGTGCCTTAGATAAATGTGTCTTTAGCATCTGTGCCCCATGTACCCTTCTTATTAGAAGATTGGTCAACTTTTGGTCCAGCTGACACCCACCTTTAATTATTGATGCCAGTCCACGTTTATAGCATGGGTCCTGCATGGTGGCAATCCCAAAATGTTCAGACTGCAGAATGTCAGAAATGTGTATTGCAGTCTAAGACACAGAGCATGTGTTCCATTAAGGCACACAGTAGTGGAATGGACTGACTGATACAAGCAGTGTCCCCACTCATCGCCTGTGTTTCATGTTTGAATGGCCTGAGAATCATGATCAGGCCATCCATCTGGTGCCACTGCTCTTTTGTCAGAGACATGGATACTCCAGCACTATCATGGCTTGTATGTAACAGCAGATATTGAAATATGGCTTTATATGGCTTTATACTACTCTTACAACTGCTGTTGAGAAATTTACAACTTCTGCCCAAAAGGTGATTTCACACAGCGATTGCAAAATCACCTTTCGGGATGCGAAAACACATTTTAGCCAGGATTTAAAAATGACAGCTGTCACATTCATGAGGTGCAGTGAAGAAATGGCTATATTTAAAATGTGGGGGGAAAATACTTAAAATTACCAAAGTTACAAGACTGCATTTGCAAACTTCAATCTAGGCTCTTAACTTTATTGTTTTTTTGTAATATTTTTATGCCAAATTTTCAACATAGCCTTCTTATTACCCCACCTCATGAACAATGGCAGAGAAGATTTTCAACTCCTGCCTGAAAGGTGATTCCACGCAGCGACCACAAAAATCACCTTTCGGGACAGATTTACCTGATGTCACTTGGATTGTTCATGAGGTGGTGTCCCAAAAAATGTATGCTGAAAATTTGAGACAAAATATTGAAAAATGGCTAAGTTATGCTACTAAGTTCAAAACCCCATTGAAATACATTGAACCACATACCTGATTTCCTCAGTTCACAGTCTGGCATTGAAGAATGAAGATGTATCTGCAGTCCAGAGAGGATTACGGCTTTGGACCCGTGGAAGTCCGTGAAACCACTGACTACCCTTTTAACAAATCATGGGAGGATGGTGTGGTACCTGAGGACTGGAGGAAGGTGGATGTGATTCCCCTTCACAAAAGTGGGAGCAGGACAGAGGCAGGAAACTACACACCTGTCAGTTTGACCTCTGTGGTAGGGAAAGTGATGGAATCACTTCTGAAGGAAAGAATTGTTGAGTACCTAGAGGTCAGTGGGGCACAGGACCCAAGGCAGCATGGGTTCACAATGGGAAGGTCATGTCAGACGAATCTAATTGATTTCTTTGACTGGGTGACAAAAGTAGTAGATCAGGGAGGGGCTGTGGACATGGCCTACCTAGACTTTAGCAAGGCATTTGACAGAGTCCCACACAAAAGATTAATAGTCAAATTAACCAGTCTGGGAGTGGGTCCAAGGGTGGTAGCCTGGGTAAAACATTGGCTGGACAACAGGACACAGAAGGTCATTGTAAATGGAGTCCACTCTGAAGAAAGAGGGGTTACTAGTGGGGTACTGCAGGGTTCAGTACTGGGTCCAGTCCTTTTTAATGTCTTTATAAGTGACATTGCAGAGGGACTGGAAGGAAAAGTATGCCTCTGTGCAGATGACACAAAGATCTACAACAGGGTTGATACACAAGGAGGTGTGGAAAGGATGAGAAGGAACTTGGCAAGGTTGGAGGAATGGTCAGAAGTATGGCAGCTTGGATTCAATGCAAAGAAGTGCAAAATAATGCACCTGAGAAACAAAAACCCAGGGGAAGATTACAGAATGGGAGGGGAGGTAGTAACAACAACAAAAATGGAAAGGGACCTGGGGGTAATCATATCGGATGACCTTAAGGTTAGCAAGCAATGTGAAAAGGCAGTAGGGAGGGCTGGGGGGATACTGGGATGTATAGGGAAAGGCATCACCAGCAGAAAACAG
This sequence comes from Neoceratodus forsteri, assembly GCA_016271365.2. Lineage (NCBI taxonomy): Eukaryota > Metazoa > Chordata > Ceratodontiformes > Ceratodontidae > Neoceratodus > Neoceratodus forsteri. The sequence continues at coordinate 967,530,409 of CM057449.1, forward strand.
AAAGTTGTTATCCCTCTGTACAGACAGTTGGTGAGATCCCATATGGAGTACTGTGTCCAGTTCTAGAGACCCTATTTCCGCAAGGACATAGACAGGATAGAGGCAGTCCAGAGGAGGGCAACTAAAATTGTGCAAGGTCTGCAAGAGAAGCCATATGAGGACAGACTAAAGGAGCTCCATATGTATACCCTTGAGGAAAGGAAGGAGAAGAGGGACATGATAGAAACTTTTAAGAACCTCAGTGGAATTAACAAAGTCCAAGAGGGTAGCATTTTTCAGAAAAAGAGATGTGCAAGAACAAGGGGACACAATTTGAAGATGGGGGGGGCAGTTCAGGGGCAATGTGAGGAAGTATTTTTTCACAGAGAGGGTGGTGGATGCATGGAACAGCCTTCCTGAGGAGGCTGTGGGGTCTAAAACTGTGGGAGAATTCAAGAATGTATGGGACAGACATAAGGCAATTTTTGTGTGGGGTAGGAAGAAATAGGCTGTTGGTTAACTAGGATCTGCAGCTTATCCTGTAGGTAGGGAAGTGGGCAGACTAGGTGGGCCAAGTGGTCCTTATCTGCCGTCAAAGTCGTTCTAAGTTTCTATGTTTCTATGGTAGGTAAGTAAGGGCTTGGGGGTGGGGTGGGTGCTGAGTGGGAGGGTTGGGTTGGGGTAACAATGGCACAACAGACATCGATGGACAGTTTTCCTTTTTATAGGTTTACAAAATAAAAAAAATAAAAAAAATGAGGGAAGGTCTTCTCTATTACAGGTAGCGACACTGGGGGATTGAGCACCCACCAGTGTCACTGTTATATTTGGTAGCACCACGGGTGGGCACCCATGTGCTGTATTACTAAAAGGGGCAGGGTGGGGAGTGGCAGCTGGGACAGGGGATTGGGCACCCCATGCCCTAATAATAGCGTGGGTTGGGCTCAGGGTGGGGGATGTTACAGCAGGGGCTGCAACAGACATTGATGGACATTTTCCTTTTTTACAGGTTTAAAATAGTTTAAAAATTCAGAAACGATGAGGGACAGACTCTGGGAATTGGGCACCCCCAGTGTCACTGTTACATTTGGCAGCACTGGAAGTGGGCTCCCCAGTGCTGCACAGGTTTAAAATAATGAAGGAAAAAAAAAGAAATGATGAGGGACGGACATTGGGGGATTAGGCACCCCCCAGTGTCACTTTGTCTTTGGCAGTAATGGGAGTGGGCTCCCTGGTGCAGCACAGGTTTAAAATATAAAAACAAATAAAGACAGGATGAGGAACAGACACTGGGGACTGGGCACCCTCCAGTGTCACTGTTGCTTGCTTGCTAGGTGGGCTCCCCAGTGCTGCATATCAGCTGAGCAAGGTGAGGTAGTAGCTGGCACAGGGATTGGGTGCCCCCATGCCATTATAATAACATGGGTTGGGCTGGGGAGGGGAAGCTGCAATAGACATTGATGGGTGGTCTCCTTTTTTACAGGCTGACAGGCTCCTGCCCCGAAAAGCCACTCAGCTGTTTGCTGACCAGGTTCATGTAAATCAAAGGACCAAAGCCATCTCTGATTAGCGGCTTGGTCCTTTGAAGTACATGAAATTTCCACAGACCAAACAGTGAGTGGTGTCACAAACCACACTGCTGGTATTGATGTAGACTGCCGAGCCCTTGCTATTTTGAACTACAATAGGCTTGGCAGTGCCCCCCCCCCCCAATGAATCCCTTAGTCACTCCTGACAAAAATGTTTGGTGCACAGGAGTGCATTAAATGTAATATTGAGAAATTACTCACTACAGATCAAAAATGATGAGCAAGAAAGAGTGAGAAAATCAAAATATAACAAATCTCCTGCTTACACAAAAAGGCTCTGGATCTGTCTGGCCTGCCTTGCTTTACAGAGTACATCCCCCACCCCCCCAAAAAAAATGCTTTATAGACTGACAAAACAGAAACCACTACTTACAAGGAAATAATCACTGAAGAAATAAAAAAAACACAAATCTAACAGCACAAGAGTACAAGGCCAGCCCTCTAGAACAATTTGTGAGCAATTTGGATTCAAAAAGCTGTTTTTAGATGTATTTTAGAAGTTGTTTTCCTCAGACAAGCACACACAGACTTCTTTCCCACTCTGTCTTCAGAACATTGCACTGAAGACAGCCTCCTTGTGCAATACAGCTTTTTTCAGCAACATGTGACCTCCAATACCATAATACATTGCAAATTTCCAGGAGTGTAGCTAGATATGTCCATTTTGTACACACACTCTCCAACTGCTGCCCCCCTTTAAAGAAACTGCACACAGCATCTTAAAATGCTGCCCCATTACAAACAAAGCAGATATTTGTCAGATAACAACTCAACTCTCTTAACTGGCTGTATATATATATATATATATATATATATATATATATATATATATATATATATCAATCTCCTAGACAAGCCTACAGTTACCCAAATACATACATTCGAATGATTATGGGAACAAAAGAGGGATATGGATGGGACAAGCACTCAACAAATTGCACACAAATGTGCACAGTGAGTATGCTTGCGTACACCCTTGCAAATTTCGACTCTGCACCAAACTGAGCTGGTGAAGTTACCAGCTTCGCATGTTGCAGCTTTGCCTTCGTGCCAAATTCCACCGGCAGAGTTGCCAACTTCACATTTCACAGAGTTATCAGTTTTCCGTGAATTTGGACTTCACACGGAGGATTAACTCCTCAAATTAAGGCAAATCCGTTAATTAATCCACGGAGCGAAGTTTTCCAACTTCACACATCCCTGCTCACATGAGACCACAATTTAGGGGCAAGGAGAGGTGGACACCCCCTGGGGATCCAAGGCTACAACAGCTGCCACCTCTCACCCTCTCCCAAGAACTTACTCTCATGTGCAGAGGGTGCCAGACCTAATTAATAATCTTCAGACCTTTCCCCGCTTATGGGGATCTTTGTGGGCTTCCAGTCCAATCTAGAAGGGCAAGGGATGCAGACACCCTCTGGGGGTCCAAGGCTGCCATGGGTGCTGCCATTCACTCTCTTCCAGGACTTGACCCCATATGGAGAGGATTTCTGGCTGAATTACATGCTACAAGGGCATACCTGAAAACCATCTTGCCTAGTGCAGCAAGGAGGGCACCGCTGGGTGTCCTATGCAGTCCTGATATAAAGCAGTTTTAAATCACCTCATTCTCTTTATCTGAATATTTCTGCTTGCTCTTCAGATTAATCCGTTTCTCCTCTCTGACTCTGCTTTTGATGGATCCATGGGAGATGCCCCCCCTCTGGAGAACTTTGCCAGCAGCAGCCATCATGATTCAGCAAGCTCTTTTGGGACCTTAAACTCAGGAACAGAGATTCAGCACAAGCAGCAGGTACTGCATGCCTCAGGATCAGCTCCCCAAAACTGAAGCAAACTTCCTGCAGCTCTCTCAGCCACAGGCAGCTGCGACTCCTCCCACCAGGAAGCTGGCACAGGCCAGCTGGCCCAGCCCACTGAGACTCCAGAGGAATTAACCCTGTAGGAAATTCTAACTAGTTCACACAAACCTATATGGTTTTATGTAAATAAAAGCTGTACTTTTGTGTTCACCTTGAAAGTGGTACTTTGGTTTTCTGGAGTGCAAGATTCCTTTGTTTTTCACTAAACGGATTTAAACAGGTCTCATAGACCTGAATAAGGAGCACAGCTTTTTATGGTGGCTACATTTAATGTATTATTTTCGGCCAGGAAAGTCACACTAACCTGAGGCTTGTTTCCAGGTGTGTCCTAGGAGCACAGGGAAGTTATGTGACTGGCTCATGACCACACTGTATGCAAATAGAATCTGTGGGATTCAAACCCAGTTCTCCAGGTTTGCAGCTCAATACTCTTATCCACTACACTAACCACTATGCTATACTGCCTCCCCTTAATACAGACAGCATGTAGCAGACAGGGTGCTCCCCTGATGAGGCCTCCATGCTGGGAGGCAATACATGGGAGAATTTGCTCCATGTTTTTCAGAGGTTATTAAAGCCCTTCTTAAAACCCATGGTGGTGTGTGCACTCCATTTGTTTCCTCTAAGCCTGTATGAATACGCATCCCTGATGGCCACCACTATTTCATATGCAGTGCTATGATTTGCACAATGCAAACGGCCACGTGACCACGTCTGAATATTGGGACCAAACTGCCTTGACTAAGACTTGAAATTCTAAATAAGCAATATGAACCTACCCAGTGGTGTAGCTAGGAAAATAAAATGTGTAAACCAGAACACTTAAGTGCTTCTTTGCTGCATCCTCCCTCCTCCCATTGTAGACATGCCTGTATTTGTAAGCCAGACCCCTTGTACATGCCATATACAGTAGTACTTCAAGAACTACACAATAAGAGAATAACATACAGCACGATTTAATTGTAGACATTTAACATTGTGCGTAATTCAAACACAACACAACATTCATTTTATAACACCAGTAGAGGTGGATATCAGAAAGTAGGAATAAACCAAATCAGTGGGCAAGGACCTGAACTGCAAGAAGGGAAGGCTGACTGGTGCAACAGACAGGATACAGCACTCAGTAGTATGGAAACTAAGTAGACCAGAAGAACAGAGTGTACAGAAAATAACTAGGCAAAATGCTGATGTAGGCTGTAAATCGGTTTATTAAAGTCTGAAAGGGCAGCAGCAAACCCCCAGGGTGTGTTGCTGTCTTTTCAGATCTTAATAAGCCTGTCTGAAGCAAACGTCAGCATTTTGCCTAGTTATTTTTGTGCACTTTGTTCTGTTCTACTCATTAAGGACCTCCCCAGAATGCTGCCACCCTGTCCCAGTTGTAAACTATGACTTAGGATGTCCAGTCCTGAACCACTGAACCTAGCTGATGTAATTTTTTTGGGAAGAAAAGTGGATTATGCTTTGCTTTATTTTGGACCGATTTTCTTGAACAATTTGCTTTGCTCATCAAAATTTATAACCTTCTTATTTTCATCTTTTTAGTACATCACTTCAAAAACTAAAACCTAATGCAGTGGTTGGGTTCTACTAGGTGGAGTGGGGAACGTTGTTTTATTCAGTAATCTCCTTATTCTAATTGGCTTGATCTAGTTACTACCTACAAGTTCAAATAATGTTTTAGATAGCTTCTAATCAATCAATCAAAATCTTTATTTTGCCAGGCGGAACATCATTCAGATAAGCTCATTTACAAGATGACCTGGGGCAAAACAATTGCCAACAGGAAATCACAGATTGAGTGAACGTACATAACAATTACATAGTAATAATAACAACATAATAAAATATAACCATCGCATGTGACAAGATACTTGCACCAGAACATAGCAATAGGTTCAACAGGAGGTAGTGCCATTGAAATGCAATTGCATGGATACAGATATATGGACGTAAGGTAATGAGCTAAAGTTTATACAGTAAACATCATTGGAGGAGTCACAGTGAGCAGGAGTGGCAGTTCCTCTAGCATCAAAGTCCGAAGAAGTTGAGATGTAAGAGTGCTTTGATAAGTACTGTAGGCATGTCCTGGCAAGTGGGCTGGGAAGGGAAGGGGGATATAGGGAGTGGGAAGGGAAGTTCAGCCGAGATAGGAGAGGGTTGGACATGATGACCTAGGGAGGAAGGACTGTTCGAAGGGACAACATGACAGATGCCACAGGCAATGGTTGGGGTTTAAGTCCAATATTTGAAGCAAAGACAGATTGTGATGTTGGGACCTTGATTTGGACAATGACAGAAGAGAGGAGTCAAATGACTAATAGTTATAAGATCAAACAACTATCATTTTCTGACTTAAAAAAGAGAGATTTGAGTCTACCGTGTGTTAATTTTAGCGAGCAGCTTCAGCTCTTTTGTTATAGCTCTGCTTAAAGATGTTAATATGGCCTAGAGGACATGACGTTTTAAAAATGTTAGTGTAATTATACACTGCTCAGTTCCCATGAATTTATAATCCTGTTCTATTAAATACTCTGTTAGCCCACAGGGAGGGCCTTGGCCATACCCAAAATGGTGGGCTTTGTGAAACAGCATAATTGAGCTCCGGACATTATTGTTCTATTTGTATCATGTGTCTCTGGCCTATCAGCCCTTTCAACATTATTTAATCCTACTAGGGGCTAGATAATCTGGTAATCTTACTACGTGCACTATTTATAGATATTCAGTGAGAGTACCACAGACTTACAGTTTAATCTAGTTATAATGTATTCTGGTATAAAAGATTGGTGGTCCTCCTAACCTAATGAGAATAATTATTGTGTGTTTTCTGTTTAAACCCTGTGTAACTGATCTGAACATGTGGTTGGGGGTCTGCATACCTCATACTGTACTTTTTCATGCTATTGCAGTTTCTACTGTAAGTACATAAAAACTAAATAAAAAGTAAAAAAAAAAGCTAAAACCTCGTGAAGCGATCCTTTCAAAAAAAAAGTATCACTCCAATAAATTTTTTCCTACCCCTTTAAACTTGAATCTAACAGCCTGTACAGCAATAATACTCAGGCTTGTGACATTCTCAGAACTTGTTGTAGTATACTTTTGCAAAGGAATTTTTTGTTTTATTTTTATTTATTTTTTTCTTGGATCCTCTTTATAGTAATGGATTTTACTTCTAAACCAAATACTAATTCAGGAAATTTTCTTGGATCCTTTTCATATTAATGGACTTTACCTCTACTCCAAATTCTAGTTCAGGAAATGCTCTTTTTCTTTCCTAAAGTTTAATGCACAAGGATTCCTAAAGCTGTTAATTCTTTTTGAATTTATACTGGGTAATAAAATATAGATGAAAATCATTAAATAAAAATAAAAAGACATAGGCAGTGTAGAGGCGTGTACTAGTAGATACCAGGCAGGACGCAATACAGTATCTGGCCCTGAGTAACAGAGAAGAGATGATTACGGAGTGAAAAGTAGGTGAGGTCCTATGGGGAAGTGATCTTACAACCAGGTTTAAAGGACACAGGTGTGCAGCAAAGGCTGAACTGACCACTGAAAATCTCAATTTAAGGAGGACAAACTATGTTAGTTTAATAGATTTATTATTTATGTATTTCAAAAGTTTCACCAGAAAAGACAAACTGAGCTGGTAACAGCTCATTTCCAGATGCATCCTGGGTATGAATAGATAAAGTAGTGAAGGACTGCACCTGAAGGAGTATCAAATTCAAAATGAAGAACTGTTCATCATCAAAATACAAATAGGGCATAATGAACACATCTTGAAAATATCCCTTGTGCAGGTAACAGGGAAGAATTAAGGTACAAAGAAATGTAGAACAAATGGAATGTAAAAAAGACATCAAAAATAATTTTGAAGACAGGATAGCAACTGATACAGGCAAAAGAATGACACATTCTTCTGCTATAATGGGGGAAACAGTAAGGGAGAGTAAACAGGACCACTAAATTCTAAAATGAACAGAAAACTAATTATAAAGACGATAAATGATAAATTACATATGTTGCATTTGTATTCAGCAGATCTGCTTGTGGGCACAGCAACTGGGGGTGGACCAGTAAACAAAGAAACTCCATTCTGGCCAGAGAATCCACAATTCAGTCAGGGATGAGAGAGCCCATAACAGTTGAGAGGAGGTCAGAACCGGTAGGCGGCATGGACCCCGAGGTAGCCATAACATTGCTGGCCTCTTGAATGACCATGATCAGTGATGTAGCTCACAAATGACATGCCAAGTTCTTGTGATTACACTTATCCACCACCTTCTCTGTGAAAAAGTACTTCCCAGTATCTTTTCTGAACACACACACACACTTTAAATTGTGCCACCTGGTGGATGAACTTTTATTCAGCTGGTGCAGCTCTGCATGGCCCACCTTGTTGTACCCCTGCAGGTATTGGTATGTACCTATCATGCCCCCACTCTCCCTCCTGTCCACCAGGGAGTACATACTGAGGCTCACCAACCTGTCTTCATAAGTTTTTTCCTACTGCCCCTGTATCATCTTGGTTGCCCGCCGCTGAATTGTCACCAGACTTCTCTAGTCTTTTTTCAGGTGTAAACTCCAGAACTGCATATGGTACTCAACGTGTAGCTTCACCAGTGACAGGCACAATGCATACAAGAAAAAATTAGTTAGCATAGTAATGTTGTTTCTTCCAAGGGGTCCCTCATTATGCTTACTATTGCATTCAGCCTGCAGGTCTGAGCTGCCCCGGAGCTTAAAATGTTACACTAATTAGAGAATCTTGGAATGAAATTCAAACTCTGCTGTGTGCTCATGCTCATCCTAGCATTCTAACGGCATATTTATTTCTACAGCTAAGGTGAGCAGTGAGCGCTAAACTAGACCTATGCAAAAGTAGAAAACCCAAAATATTTTCAGTCCCTGCTGAGAAAAAACACATTAGACCAAAAAGTGCAACAAACGCACCCAAAAACTGATTGCAGGCAGTGCACCAGGAATGATCAGGCTGAAGACAAAAAAATAACTGTCGGAGAACCTTTTCCAGGTACTGGAAGGGGAGGTAGGGTGGGTTTTTTTAAACATAATGTGGGATCCCTTGGAAGAAACAACATTACTATGGTAAGTAATTGTTCTTCACATCCCAGGAATCCCTCACAATGCTTACTATTGCAGACTACAAAGAAGTACCTTCGGAGGCTGGGTATGGAACTTATTTATTGAAAAGGAGCTGTAAGACAGCACTGTCAAATCTGTGATCCCTTCTGGACTGTACATCCAGACAACAATGTCTTGTGAAGGTGTGTACTGTGTTCCAGGTAGCTGCTTTACAAATCTCTAGCAAGAGAACATCCATTGTACCTGCTGCACAGGCAAAAGAGCCATGTGTGGAATGTGCACTGAGGCCTTGTTGTGGTAGCTTGCCAGCATTAGTATAGCAGAATTGGATGCAGAAGACTATCCAGCGAGCAATTGTCCGCTTGGAAGCTGGTTTACCTTGGCCCACTTTGCCATACGTAAGAAACAGCTGTGAATAGGAGGCCCAGACTTCCTTAGTGTGGTCCATATATGTAATTGTATGCATTATTATATGTTATAAATCTTGTTACTTTGGCAGCTTCTGACCGTAATATTTGTTTCTGGGACCTAGCACCGTGGAGCAAGTAGTTCATCTGGAGTTTCTTTGTATGCCTTGAAAGGCTGGTAACTGACTCTGTGACAAGGCTTAAATCACTCACTGTGAGACTGATACAGCCATGGAGGTTTCAAAAACATAGAACATGGAAACACAGAAGCTGACGGCAGATAAGGACTGCAAGGCCCATCCAGTCTGCCCATTATTTGTTATTGGAGAGAAAGATGGTGTCCGAGGGAGAAGGGACAATGTTTATTGGGGACATTCCATATTTCTTAGACATTCTGATGACTGTTAGACATTTTGTTATGAATGTTTCCCAAGGTGGTGTTTCATTTCAGACCTGAGTATTTCAACCATGAGGTTCCTCCTCAAGACACCAAGCAATCTCCTGCTTTGACTCTATAAAGATGCGCTGTTGCGTATTTCCTTGCAGTTCATATTTAGCTCAGAATTCATTAATCTAGAGCAATTTGTTTTTACTCTATGTTTAGCCATAAGCTGTTCAGTTTAAAATGTAATATGAGTGTATTTGAACCAGTTTCTATATAGGTATGGAACCCTCTCATATAGGAATCTATTCACTAAAGTGCAGATTGCCTTCTCGCCTCATATTTGAGGTGTATAAGCAACCCTAAACTGATATGTCACGCATTGGGGGACCAGCAAACCCCCCTGTGGCATTCACAACAAGTGTGCAAGACCCTTGCACACACAATTCCCCAGCTGCTCATGCAGCTCCTCCCCATGGGTGGTCCAGGGGCAGGCCAGAGGACGTGCCTGCATTCTGTGCCATTCACTAACGCACGGAGTGCTGGGCCTGGGAGCACAAGTTACATGAGGGGAGACCCTGCTGTAATGTTTATGCACCCCCCCAATGAATACCTGCCAGCCATGGTGGTAACAGGACTCCCCTACACACTGCTGTCATAGCCCACCCAGCCATACCTCTCAACTGTCCCAGATTACAAGGGATGTCCCTCATGTTACTCCTCAAATGTCCTCTGTCCCTCAGCCATCCCTCATAGAGAAGGTGTTGCCCACACAAAGTGAGTATTCTAATTCAGACATTAACACAGATATTCATTATGTCTAAGATGGCAAATCACATATAAACTTTGTACAAGTAAATGCACTGGTCTCCACAGCTTTCTAAGCTTGTATCCCCATAGCTGCAGATGTGTCCCTCATTAGGAGTGTCAGTGTCCTTCATTCCAGTCACAAGAGTTCGAGAGGTATGCACCGGGCTGGCAGGGAGGGCTAGGATGAGCCATTCTGGCATTCACCCATTGGTATCTGCTCATGGGGTCCACACCGTCTCAGGATCCCCTGCATGCATGCAGCAAGGAATCCACATCAGGACCCAGGATGGGCATCCCACTGGATTCCCGCCTGCATCCCACATTTCACTCCTGAGCAGCTGCACTCCACCCATATGCAGCTGCATACCAGAGGGGCATGGGCATGGACAGGTGGCTGGCAATGGTGAATACTGGCCGGTACATGCCTGTCCCAGGGTGCAGAACTGCACGGGCTCTGTATGCATGAATTGCGCATACATCCCGCACATTAGTGAACACAGCCAATAGTGCATGAGAGATAGCAGCTTCATAGAAAAGTAATGTGAAGTGAAGATGGAGGGTTTGTGCAGAAAGAACAGTTATGTATGGACTTACCATAACAGTAGAACCTCAAGGGGATCTCAGTTATCAGGTCACACCATAGGAACTTCACCGTCAGTAAAGCAGGATCCACACAGATGATTTTTTAGCAGTACCACTGGGGCCATCCATGCTGACATCATCTGCCAATGTCACCAACCCTATAAAGATGTGAGTGGCCCCGCTCCCTCCCCAGTTCTTTTCCCCCAGAGACTAAGGATGCAAACTCATGCCATGGGGGACCAAGGACAGAGAGGTGCCCAGGGCGGAATAAAAGGCTGGATACACCAGTTAGCCAGTTCTGAGAAAAGAGCCCTATAATAGTGGAATGGTGGGAGGGAAGGCAGAGCTGATGACTGAGGTCCCCTTGAAGATCTACTTTTACGGTAAGTTCTTACGTAACTGTTCTATCTTTCTTCAGGGGTATCTCAGTCATCAGGTCACACTGTAGGAACAAGTCCCAAGCAGTTACAGGTGCAACAAAACAGTCTGGGAGGAAGGCCAGCTAAAGCCTATGACAGGAAGCCCTGCAAGACAGCCTGGTCAAAGCCTGATCAGGCTCTAGAAGTGATGTCCAGACTATAGTGCTTGGTGAAAGTATGGACAGTACTCCAGGTGGCAGCAGCTCAAATGTCAGTGGCTGAGACCCCTTTGAAACAGGCCACAGAGGTAGCCATGCCCCTCATGGAATGGGTTTTCACCATCCCCCGCAACTCTTTGCCATGCTTGTTGTAGTAGAACACAATACAATTGGCCAACCATTTGGACAAACATTGTTTGGAAAACTCAGCTCCCTCACTTCCTGGGGCGAAAGAAACAAAAAGCTGTTTTGCCTTTCTGCAGTTCTTAGTTCAAAGCAGATAGTATTTTAGAATTCTGTGCACATGGGCTAGCCCAGTGGTGCTGAGGGATGATGCACTGGACAACACACCTCTTGCCATGCCGGCAACCCGGGTTCAGGAACTAGCCGGGATCATCAGGAGTCAGCATGGGGAGAGGCTGGGAGGTGGATTGAGTGGCTGTAGGGCAGCTCTCCTCTCCTGGGTAGGGACTCAAGTCACGCTTGCTGCAGAGCTGTCTCCGGGTGGAGGCCCGAGATTAGTGCAGACGGGAGTGGCTAGACTAGGGAGGGTGCTGCAAATTGCAGCGCGTGCAAGTGCCTGCACACACACCCAAGCAACCATGGCAAGGGAGAGGGAGGAAAAGTGGAAAATGGAGCTGGCAGGCTCCATGACAGCCCCACAGCACTTGCACTGCCCCCCTGGAGGTCTGAATGTTGGTCTCTGGGGGAGGTTGATGCCCTTCACCCTCGGCCCTGTCACGGAGGGGGGACCCATTGTAGATTTACTGGGAAGGGTCAATTGTGGGACAGTTGGGGACCAGAGGATGAGCACCTCCGAGGGAGGCGCCATAGCTGCCTGCCAGCTCCGCTGGAGTGGAGTAAAAAATGTATATGGAGAGGAAAAAAAAAGAATTCTGTGCACATCTAAAGTGTGGATCAGTGCTTCCCCCTAGATTGGCACACTTCAGAAAGTAAAGTGGAAGGTGGATAGATTGGTTCAGGGTAAACTCAGACACCACCTTAGGGAGAAAATAGGATTTGCATGTAAAGATACTGTCTTTGCGAAAAATTAAATAAGGCTCCTCACACCAGAAAGCCTGAAGCTCGGAAATCCTTCAAGCAGAAGTAATGCCAGACCTCGCCCAACAACTAAGACACCCATACGCATCCATACGATGCACAAGGGAAATGCCAGCCCTCGTCCAGCAACTAACACACCAAAATCTGACCAATGGAAAATCATGTACACAAATGCTCGCAGTCTGGGAAACAAGATCCCAGACCTGCAAGAAACAATGAGAGAGGCTAAACTGGACACAGTAGCCATTAGTGAGACATGGTTCACCAGTAACCACACTTGGGAGACTTCAGTACCCGGCTATGTACTGTTCAGAAGAGATAGAGGTGCAAAAGAGAGGGTGGAGTGGCCCTTTATGTCAATGAAAATATCAAAGCTACAGAAATTTAGAAGACACATATGGAGCCAGAAGAACTGTGGGTCACCCTGGAAGCATAAAATGGGACAGCCATACGAACTGGGGTTGTCTACAAGCCTCCAGACCAGGGGGAGGACATAGACACATTACTGTTAGAAGATATACAAAACATGACAGCTAAAGGGGACGTTCTGATAATGGGAGACTTCAACATGCCAGATATAGATTGGTCAATACCAGCAGGAACATCTGCCAGAACTAGACACACAGTGGATTCCCTGCATGGGGAGGGCCTCAAACAACTGGTACAACAACCCACAAGAGACAGGGCTATCCTAGATCTAGTACTGACTAATAGGAAAAGGATCACAGATTTCCAGGTAGAAGGTCACCTGGGGGCCAGTGACAAACACATGGTATGGTTCAATTTAGCCACTAGAAATGAAAATTACGTACCTACCGTAATTCTTGATCTTCTCTTGTATCTTCACCATTCATTACTGTTGGGTGTCAGCCAGAGGCGTGCACCCGCCACGAGAGTTTTTTTATATATATATGGAGAGTCGATGAGACGATGCCACCCCCAGAGTGACGCTCATGTAGAGGCGAGGAGCTGCTTAGGCACCTGCAGACCTCCTCCATCCCAGTTCTGTTGGCCAGAGAGGCGAAAAAAGGGTTAGAAGAAAGAGTGAGGCAAGAGAGCCGAGGGATAGAAAAAGGAAAGGATATAAACTGAAAAAGGAATAAGCCAATAGAGGATAGAAGGGAAAAGAAGAACTGCCTACCATAAGGGACTGAAGGGCCTCACTTCTGGGGCGGCTCTAAGGAAGGAACAGATAGGGAGGAGAAAGAAGAAGGGTAAAAACAGAGAAGACTAGAAGGGGAGGCTAGAAGAGGGAAAGACTGCCGTTGGCAATTAGTTAAAGGTTATAAGCTCGGAACCACAAACAAGGGAGCAAGGATCCCATTTTGGAATTGAAAAAGAAGGTCAACTGAACTTCTCACTCAGAATGGACACCAACGGCATTTTCCCTAACCTCCCACCTACCCAGTTTTTCCCAGACTCCAGCCTGGAGTTCTTTAATCATTAAGAAGGAAAAACTCTGTTCCAAACGAGAGCTGCCAGCTAGAAGGGAGAAAGCCCACCAGCATTTTGTTAAGTGATAACACAGTATCATGTGAAAATAGGGGGGGGCCCGAAGGGGGCACCCCTATGCCAAAGAGAGAGAGCGGGAACTCATTCGGACTCCCTAGAGGCAAGGCAGGGAACACTCTTTAAGGAAATTGGAGTGCCGGATAGCACTACACCTGTAGAGGCTGACATAATAGGATTAAGACTTGCCAGAAGTGGTCTGGAAAAGAGAAGTCAAGTCCGGAAAGGGATCATCTCTTTAAACTGTGAATTGAGAAGAAATGGCTGGGGAGAACCAAGAGATGCCCATTAAGGGCAGTCTTAAAGAGTTCCCTCAGGACAGATCAATGAAGCTCGTTCCTCCTATTCTCAGAGGGAAAGATCCATTCAGAGGATCGGAAAGAGAGCATATAAAACAAAAATTTTTTTTTTTTTGGCTTAACACCCCAGGGAGAAAAAGGAGGGACGAGCAGGAAGGGGGAGACGCTGAAGAAGCAGGCCCTTGAGGGGATGGTGGGAGGGATTCAGTAATGAATGGTGGAGATACAAGAGAAGATCAAGAATTACGGTAGGTACATAATTTTCATATCTTCCCTTGTCAGTCTTCACCATTCATTACTGTTGGGTGAGTACCAGGCCCCCTCCCCCTAGAAAAAGGGGGAGGGAGAGAGAAAACCCCTGGGGGAACAGACCCCTCAGCCTCCTACTGGTGACAAGTAGAGAGGGGGACAGCCTGAATAATAGACAAGAGTCTAAGGTGGGTGAGGAGGAGAAGACGCCCCAAGGGGCTGTGAGAAGGGGGTTGCCCCTGAAGACGTCTCCTCGCCCTACGGGAAAATAGGCGGTTCCCCCAGAAGTCAGAGCCAGTCACCCTACGCCAGGCCATGGGTGACAGTCGGGAGAGACGAAGCCATGCCGTCCGCCTGATGCAGATTGCTGTCGCTACTAGCCTGGATACCTGGAGTACCCGACACCTGCCACGGTGCCAAGATCTGATGCAGCACCGTTCCCGACACTGCAAACGGTGCTAAGGCCCAGCACAGCACCACCAACAGCGCCACCCGAGTCCCCGGCACTCCGTATGGCGCTGAGGCCCAGTGCGGCACCGCCAACGGCACCAACCGCGTCCCCGGCACCATGTACGGTGCTAAGGCCCAAGGCGGCATCACTGCGGATGCTGCTTGAACCCACGGCGCTGCGACCCAGAGCGACACTGCCGACGGCACTGCCAAAGTCCCCGCGCCATGAATCCACGCCGAGGCCCAGAACGCGCCCACCTACAGCCCCGACGGAGTTGCTGGGGCCTATGAGAAGCAGAAGACTACTGCTTAGTGAAAGATGGTAACAAGGGCCCACCAGTGCTGGGCCCCACAGCCAGGGGCCGCGGGACACTGGGGAGCCTGTGCCTCCGTCGGAGGTGACTGCCGGATGGCGCTAACAGCATGACCCGGGTGGGATCACGCCGTTCCTCCGGCACCAAAGAAGAAACCTCCTCCTCGGCAAGGCTGGAAGTGGAGGAGGTTTCCTCCTCGCCGGGCCGTATAGACCCGGGAGAGGACCCAGAGGAAAGGCCGAGAGATCTGATCTGGGAGGCCCTAGGGCAACGTCCTCCGAAAGTCAGCGGAACTCGCCCGACTCGCAACGCGCGGAGTTCTAAAACACGGCAGTCCATGGAGAAGCAGGCGTCGCAATGATCCATATCATGGTAGGGTCCCAGGCACCGGAGACAAACATCATGATGGTCCGTGACGGAAAACTGCCGGCCACAAGGGCACCGACGCATCGGGGCATGGCCCACCCTAGACTTACTCTTTGTCCCCGAACCAGATATGATGCTAAACAATCAATGATAAAAACACAGAAAAGGCCTGAAGCGCCGCCGAAAGAAAAACAGTAATGGAAAGAGCTTACCAGTCGCCGACGCCGAGAAATACCGATGAAGGAGCCATCAATAAATTTCGAAGGCCTATGACGCAGTAAACTATCGAACTGTCGGAAACTCGCAGCAGGTGAGCAGCCCACGGCGGAGAAACAGAACTGGATGGAGGAGGAGTCTGGCGCCTAACGGCCGCCCCTCACACTCACACAGAGCTACCCAGGGGCGTGCGCAGTCGACGCCCACTTCTATATAAAAAAAAAACTCCTGGCAGGTGCGCGCTCCGCTGACACCCAACAGTAATGAATGGTGAAGATTGACAAGGGAAGATCTAAATCATCCCATTCCAAGGCAAAAATATGGGACTTCAGAGGAGCTGACTTTGATAAGATGGCCAACAGAGTTAAGCTAGCCCTGGCAAGAAGAAATACAGGCGAGGGGTTACAGGCAAAGTGGGCAAGCATTAAGGATGCAATACTTGAAGCAACATCCCACTGTGTTAGAGAGAAAAGAAAGTGCAAAAGAAGAAGGAAACCACTTTGGTTCTCAAAAACAGTAGCAGAAAAGATCAGATCTAAAAGGCTGGCCTTCAGGAAGTATAAGGGAACGTAGCGGGAAAAAGATAGGGAGGCATACCAAACTTCCCTAAGAGAAGCAGGGAAGGCAGTAAGGCAGGCAAAGTCCTAAACCGAGGAAACACTAGCATGAACAGTAAAAGAAGGGGACAAGACTCTCTATAGATACATTAGTGAAAGGAGAAAGTCCGGAGAAGGTATTGTTAAGATCAAAGGGGATAAGGGGGAGGGTGAAGAGGAGGGCCATGGAAAGGCATCTATCCTAAATAGATACTTCTGCTCAGTATTTACTGAGGAGAAGGTGGGGCAGGGCCCACAGCTCAGCACCATGGACACGGGGGGAGGGAGGTGTGCACTAGTCCCTTCACAAAAGAAAATGTCCTACAAGAGCTTGATATGCTCAGGGTGGACAAGGCAATAGGACCTGATGGCATACATCCCAGGGTACTAAAGAAGCTAAGGGTGAAACTAGCAGAGCAATTATCAGAACTGTTTAGTGAGTCTCTGAAAACAGGAGAGGTCCCAGAAGACTGGAGAATGGCTCATGTGATCCCGCTCCACAAGAGTAGTAGCAGGGAGAAGGCAGGGAACTACAGACCAGTCAATCTTACCTCAGTAGTGGGCAACATTATGGAGGCACTCCTTAAGGAAAGTATAGTTCAACACCTGGAATCCATAGGAGCACAGGATCCAAGACAGCATGGGTTTACAACAGGAAGGTCCTGTCAAACTACTCTCTTAGATCTCTTTGGCTGGGTAACCAGAGTGGTGGACCAAGGGGGAGAAGTTGATGTCGCCTACATGGACTTCAGCAAAGCTTTCGATACTGATCCACACAGAAGATTGATTAACTAGCTGGGTAGGCTCGGGTGGGTCAGAAGTTGGTCAACTGGGTGGCAAACTGGTTGATAGGCAGAAAACAGAGAGTGGTGGTGAACGATATTCAGTCAGAAGAGATGCAAGTCACAAGTGGGGCACCTCAGGGATCAGTCCTGGGGCCAGTCCTCTTCAATATCTTCATTAGTGACATTGCAGATGAACTAGAGGGTAGGTTTGTCTGTTTGCAGATGACACCAAGATCTTCAACAGAGTAGATGATCCAGATGGGGTGGGCAGAATGAGAAGAGATCTGGATAAACCGGCAAAATGGTCAACTGGCAACTGGGATTTAACGCAAAGAAGTGCAAGATCATGCACATAGGGAAAAAAACCCTGAAGCCACCTATAGGTTGGGAGGGGAGTTGCTGGCCATCACAAGGGAAGAAAAAGACTTGGGCATCATCATCACAGATGATATGAAATCATCCAAGCAGACCACTAAAGCAGTAGGTAAGGCTAGGGGGATGTTGGGGTGTATTGGTAGGGGTATCACAAGTTGTAAGAGGGAGGTAATAATCCCTCTTTACAAGACACTAGTTAGGCCTCATCTGGAGTACTGCATGCAGTACTGGAGGCCACACCTTCACAAGGACATTAATAAAATGAAGGCAGTCCAGAGAAGGGCAACCAAAATGGTTCATGGACTGCATGAGAAAACATATGAGGACAGATTAACAGAGCTCAATATGTATACCCTAGAGCAAAGGAGGGAGAGAGGTGATATGATTGAAACATTCAAACACCATAAGGGCATTAACAAGGTAAAAGAGTCTAACATGTTTCAGTATAAGAAAAATAGCAGGACAAGAAGACACAGCATGAGATTAGAGGGAGGCCGATTAAGCGGTAACGTGAAGAAGTTTTTTTTTACAGAAAGGGTGGTGGATGCATGGAACGGCCTACCTCAGGAAGTGGTAGATATGAATACAGTGCAGGGCTTCAAACAGGCATGGGATAGGCATAAGGGAGCACTACATATGAGTATGAATAGATAGACCATTGACAGAGTAAAGGCCTATGGCACATTCATAAGGTAGAAAAAGAAATAGGCAGACTAGATGGGCCTTGTGGTCCTTATCTGCCATCAACTTCTATGTTTCTATGTAATAACAATCAATAATAACGCTTTCCAAGAGAGAAAGCGTAGCTCACAAGTTGCAGCTGGCTCAGACAGAGACAGGGTCAATTTCTCCAAGACAACATTTAAATCCCAAGCTGGGACAGGGGAACAGATTTGCGGTTTTAGGTGCAGGATGCCCCTGAGAAAAATAATGGACACATCTAGCTGAGCCATGGTTTGACCACCCACAGGCTCATGAAAGGCTGAAACAGCCAAAAGGTGCACCTTGAGGGAGAAGTACCGGAGCTCTGAGTCTGACAGGCAGATCAGGTAGTCCATGTTCTGGCTCACCAGACAGGTAAAAGGGTCCAGATGATGTTTAGCAGCCCAAATGGCAAACTTCTTCCACTTCATGGCATATGTGGTTCTAGTTGAGGGCTTCTGAGCTGCCATGAGGACTCCCACTACTCTCTGAGATACTCCAAACTGGGTGATGGCTATGTCCTCAGGAGCCAGGCATGCAGACTAAGGGACTTAAGGTTGGGATAGACCAGGTTCCCCCGAGCCTGCGTCAGCAGATCCCTAAAAAGAGGCAGAGGAACCAGAGGCTGCTCCACTAACTGTTGCAGTAATGGAAACCATATCTGCTGTGACCAGAATGGTGCAACCAGGATCATGCTGGCCCCCTCCATCTGCAGCTTGATTAGCACCGTCTGAATCAGAGGAAAAGTAGGGAAGGCATAAAGGAACTTCCTTCTCCAGGAGAGGGACAACACATCTCACCAGAAAACTCCCAGCCCTGTATCTAGCGAGCAGAAACTGAGCAGTTTTGCATTAAGGGGTGATGCAAAAAGGTCCAACTCTGGACAACCCCATCTGGCAAACAGATCTTCTTCGACAGATGAGAGAAGCTCCCATTCATGCATTCTGGACTTTGTCCAGCTGAGACTGCCCACCAGGGTGTCTTGCATGCCTAGGGCATGGTCAGCCGAGAGAACCAGACTGTGGTCCAGTGCCCAGTACAAAACTCTCATGGCCTTCCTGCACAGGGGGTATGAATGCATTACCCCTTGCTTGTTGATATAGTAGACAACACTGAGATTGTCTGACAGGGTCAACAGGTGGCCCGGGAGGAGATGATTCTGAAAGGTCTGCATAGCATACAGGACTGCCCGCAACTCCATGACATTGATATGCAGGGACACCTTGGTCTGAGACCATGACCCTTGAGTCTGAAAGGGATCCAGGTGTGCACCCTAGCCTGAACTGGAGGCAGCCATGGTGAGGATCTGCTGGGGAGACAAGATCTAGAAAAGAACCCCCTGTAACAGGTTCTGTAAGTCCATCCACCAATGGAGCACCTTGCAGACTGGACAGGAAACTAGCACTAGTTGTTCCAAGTTGTTCATGCTTTGGTCCCATTGCACCCTGAGTGTCCACTGGAGCACCTGCATGTGCAATCTGGCCAAAGGGGCCATGGCAATTGCCATGGCCATAAGACTCAATAGCCTCAGGTATACCCTCGTAGGAACATAATGGCTCTGGGTGACCTCCTGAGCCCGGGCAATGAGACACTGTGCCCTGCCAAGGGGCAGGAAGGCTTGGCTCTGTGCTGAAGTCTGCCCTAATATACTGCAACCTCTGGGATGGGTTCAAGGTGCACTTGGGTAGATTGATCGTGATGCCCAGGAAGAGGAATAGCTGGAGGGTCCTCTCCAGGGTCCAGAAGAGCTGATCTATGGATGGAGCATTGAGGATCCAGTCGTCCAAGCAGGGGAAAATGTACAGTCCTTCTTTCTGTAGGGCTGCAGCTACTGCTGCTAAACACTTTGTAAAGACCCGTGGTGCTCAGGATAAGCCAAAGGGCAACACCTAGAATTGGAAATGCTCATCCTGAGAAATCTCCTGTGCAGTGGGAACACTGAGATATGTAGATAAGCATCCTGCATATTCAGGAAGCACAGCCAGTTGCCATGCTTGAGTGGGGGCAGCAGGCCTGGTAGAGTGACCATGCAGAATTTCTTGTACTGGATATAAAGGTTGAGGTCCTTGAGATCTAGAATAGCCTGCAAATCTCTGGCTGGTTCTTTTGTGGACCAGGAAGAACCTGGACAAGAAGCCCCTGTTCATTTTGCAGCCGGGCACTGGCTCAATGGCCTTTTTTCGCAGAAAAGAATTTATCTCCTCCTGGAGAACTGTCAGATTGGCTGGGGGACAGGTGGAGGGTACCGGAGGAGTCTATGGAGGCATCTCTACAAGTTCCAGAGTGTGACCCCTCTCTATAATCTGAAGAATCCAGGTATCTGAAGTAATGGTTCTCCATTGATTGATATGGAGGGAGAACCGGCCCTCGACCACCACCTCCTGGTCAGGGACAAGAAGAGGGTGTCTGGCAAGGAATCAAGCAGAGATGGATCCAGCCACTGGGGCTGATCCATCACCTCTGAGGTGCTTTGTGGCAGCACTTGAGGAGGAGGGGGTAAGCAAGACAGAGGAGGCCTTTTTCTTGCCCTGAAGGCGGGAGGCTGCTCTGGACTTGTGGAGCACCTTGCTAGATGGAGGGCACTGTCTGCTCCTAGGCTGCATATGATAGAGTGAGTGGACAGACTTAATAGACCTGCCAGATGCCTGTACGTGATTAATGATATCCTGGATGTCTAGCCAAAATAACTTGAAGCCATTGAAGGTGGCATTGAGTGCCTTCTGTTAGACATCTGCTACAAACTCTGAGACCCTCAACCAGGACTATCTATGAAGGCAGATGCCCTGGCACCAGTGTCAGAGATATCATACAAGGCCCTGAGGAGATGCGTACTAATATCCTCAGCAGTCTGTAAGCATTTAAGAACCTCCTGCTTCTGGGAGCACGCTGGAAGGGCCTGGGCAGTCACCTTGCCCTTTTTTCAGATGGTATTTTGGCATTTAACCATATGCGAAAGGTAGTTAGCAATCCAAAGCCACAAGGTAGAGGAGGCATAGACCCTCTTGCCCCAAAGGTCAGTCTGTCTGGATTCCCTCTTAGGAAGGAGGGAGCCAAGGTACTTGGGCACCTTCGACCGGTCATGAGCTGCTTTAATGACCACAGAATCAGTCTTGGGCTAGGCAGCATAGTAAGGCAGGCCCAGAGGGACATTATACAGCTAAACTGCCCTGTGGGGCATGGCAGGGACCATATCAGGCCTATGCCAGGCCGCAGTAGTGGCATTCCTCAGCTCTGGGAGAACAGGAGGAATGACCACAGGAGGAGACTCTGGGATCTCCAGAAAATCCACCAGCTCCCTCCTGGTGGCATCCTCTTCCTCAGTATGGAAGCCCATGGCTAAGGACAGCTGCTTCATAACATTAAAGAAGGAAAGGCCTTCGGGGGGGACCTGGGAGTATGCTTGACAGGGTCCTTGCTCACTGAAGAAGTCATGGACCTATCAAAGAAAAGAGGTTCCTCCTCCTCAGGGAGGATGAGGTCAGGATGGTACTCCTCCTCGATGTTGACCTGTTCCATCTCGAGGTCTGATGAACGAGGGACTGACAATGGCCCATGGGGCACAGCCCAAGGAGGCTGAAGTGGCGCTGACGATGACGAGGCCATCAATGGTGCAGGGGATTCAGGTCTGTATGAGCCCAAGTGGTGAACCAGGGCTGCAGTGATCAGGGCCAAGATATCATCAAGGTCAACGGCAGGAGACTGGTGCATCGACAGTGGAGGGGTCATCGGCACAGAGTGCAACTGTGAAGCCTGTTGGCCATGGGCCAGGGGAAGCATCAGGCCATGATGGAAGGGCTGTTGTCGACGACCTGAGGGTTGACAAACTAGGGGCCGATGACCTGAGGGTCGACAGCCAGCCTCCCTGAGAAGTGGGAGGCAGCGCTGTTGGTATGGGCCTGACAGGAGCAGAGGCCTGGACAGTGGTGGATGTTGGTGTAGCCACAGTCAACGGTGTACCCCCAGAAAAAGATAGAGAGGCCGTCAGGGATTGGGACCACTAGTGGGGAGAAGAGGTCCTGTTTGTGGTCTTTTTTGTGAATTTTCCCCATGACTTGTCTTGGGGCTTTGAGGCCTGGGAGCTCAACGAACCCGCCAGTGACTGGAAAAGAGGGAACCCAGAGGATCCTGCCCAGTACTGGCTACCTGTTATTCCATCAGGAATTTTTTGAGAACCTTTTTTGTGTTGCCTAAGGGCGGTTTGATTAAATTTTGGGCAGAGTTCACAGTCAAAGGTGTCGTGGTCAGGCCCAAGATGGCAAACACAGAGGTTATGGTCGTCTGAAGAGGCAATCTTCTTTCCACAGCAATGGAAGAGAGAAGTGGAGGGAGCAACTCTTGACATAAACAAGGTAAATGAATCTCTTATTTAAAAGACATTCCAAAACACTAAACAAATGAAAAATCATAGACAAAAATGGCACGAACTGTGTCGAAGCTTCCTCGGATACCCATGCAAACAGAGTCGATGGAGGGAAAGAACTGAAGAGGGAGCAGGGCTGCTCATGCGTTTATAGGGTTGGTGATGTCAGCAGGTGACGCTGGCGTGAGCAGCCCCCGTTATACTGCAGAAAATCTGTGTGGATCCTGCTTCACCAACAGTGAAGTTCCTAGGGTGTTACCCGATACGAAAATTTTTTGTTTCTCTTTAACCCATACACTCAGAAGGGATATTACCACTTCCCACAAGTGGCTAATGAATTTGAATAATACAGTTAAATGCCATATATTATATCCCTCATTCAACTGTTTGCAGGCTACTTATAGTATGTATGACTTTCACTGTATGTTAAGTGATTTCCTATATCCCTCACATGTAGTAACATCAGATGAGAGACCAATGCAATCTGCAGTACTAACATGTGCTGTATCAAATGTTATGAAACACAGAAACATAAAAGTTGACAGCAGATAAGGACTGCAAGGCCCATCCAGTCTACCAATTTTTTCTACCTTATGAATGTGCCATAGGCCTTTACTCTGTCAATGGCCTATCTATTCATACCCATCTGTATTGCTTCCTTATGCTTATCCCATGCCTATTTGAAGCCCTGCACTGTATTCATATCCACCACTTCATGAGGTAGGCCATTCCATGCACCCACCACCCTTTCTGTGAAAAAGAACTTCCTCACATTACCCCTTAATCGGCCTCCCTCTAATCTCATGCTGTGTCCTCTTGTCCTGCTATTTTTCTTATATTGAAACATGTTAGACTCTTTCACCTTGTTAATGCCCTTAGGATATTTGAATGTTTCGATCATATCACCTCTCTCCCTCCTTTGCTCTAGGGTATACGTATTGAGCTCTGTTAATCTACATAGATACATAGACAGTGTCAGCAGATAAGGGCCTATGGCCCACCCAGTCTGCCCATTTGAGCTTGTAAGTTCAGTTTAAGTTTTCCTAGAAGCCTGTTGCCCCTTACCCCTGACCTCCAGAATTCCTTTATGTCTATCCCATGCATTCTTAAATCCTGTGATTGTTTCAGCCCCCACTACTTCCTCTGGCAGGGTGTTCCACTTGTCCACCGCCCATTCTGTGAAGAAATTCTTCCTCATGTTTCCTCTGAATCGTCCTCCCTCTAACTTCATCCCATGCCCTCTAGTCCTGGAACATCTTTTTGCTTAAAAATAGTGTATTCCTGCACCCTGTTCCTCCTGTAAGATACTTGTATGTCTCTATCATATCCCCTCTCTCCCTCCTTTCCTCCAGGGAGTACATGTTCAGTTCCTTCAACCTATCCTCATAGGACTTGTGATGCAATCCATGCACCATCTTTGTTGCCCTCCTCTGAACCTTCTCTACCCTGTCTATGTCCTTATGTAGGGAAGGTCTCCAGAACTGTACACTGTACTCCAGGTGGGGCCTCACTAGTGTCTTGTATAGTGGAATTATGACCTCCCTTTTCCTGCTGGTGATGCCCTGCCTATCCATCCAGCATCCTATTTGCTTTACCTGCTGCCTTGTCACACTGTTTCCCTACCTTGAGGTCATCAGAGATGATAACCCCAAGATCCCTTTCCTGCTTGGTGCATGCTATATCCTCACCCCCAACTGATATATTGTGCCAGGGTTTTTGTGCCCCATATGCATTATCTTGCACTTCTTTGCATTGAATTTCAACTGCCAAACCCTGACCATTCTTCAAGTTTCTGCAGGTCCCTTCTCATTCTGTCTACACCCTCTGGTGTGTCTACTCTGTTACAGAGCTTTGTGTCATCAGCGAACAGTAAAATTCTGCCTTCTAGGTCCTATGCAATGTCACTGATGAAGATGTTGAATAGGACCGGTCCCAGCACTGATCCCTGTGGTACCCCACTGGTCACTCTTCCCTCTGTGGAATGACAGCCATTTACCACCACCCTCTGTGTCCTGCTGCCCAGCCAGTTACCTACCCACCACACTACTGTCCTGCCCACACCCATATTCCCCAGTCTGTGTAATAGTCTTCTATGTGGCACAGTGTCAAAGGCCTTGCTGAAGTCCAGATAGGCCATGTCCACTGCCCTTCCCTGATCCGCCTCCCTAGTCACCCAGTCAATTAATTCAATGAGGTTGGTCTGACATGACTTCCCCCCTGGTGAAACCATGCTGCCTTGGGTCCTGTAGTCCATTGACAACCAGATGTTCCACCAATCTCTCCTTCAGTAATGCTTCCATGATCTTCCCCACTACCGAGGTGAGGCTGACTGGTCTGTAGTTCCCCACTTCCTCTTTGTTCCCACTTTTGTATAAGGGGACTACATCTGCTATCCTCTGTCCTATATGTTTTCTGATGCAGTCCTGGTACCATTTTGGTTGCCCTTCTCTGGACTGCCTCCATTTTGTTAATGTCCTTGTGCAGGTGCGGCCTCCAGTACTGCACACAGTACTCCAGATGGGGCCTAACCAGTGTCTTGTAAAGAGGGATTATTACCTCCCTCTTACGACTTGTGATACCCCTACTAATACACGTCAACATCCCTCTAGCCTTACCCATTGCTTTAGTGGTCTGCTTGGATGATTTCAAGACATTTGTAATGATGATGCCCAAATCTCTTTCTTCCCTTGTGATTGCCAGCAACTCCCCTCCCAACCTATAGGTAGCTTCAGGGTTTCTCTTCCCTATGTGCATGATCTTGCACTTCTTTGCGTTAAACCCCAGTTGCCACTCTTCAGACCATTTTGCCAGTTTTTCCAGATCTCTTCTCATTCTGCCCACCCCATCTGGATCATCTACTCTATTGCAGATTTTGGTGTCATCTGCAAACAAGCAAACCTTACCCTCCAGTCCATCTGTAATGTCACTGATTAAGATATTGAAGAGGACTGGCCCCAGGACTGATCCCTGAGGTACCCCACTTGTGACTTGCATCTCTTCTGACTGTATACCATTCACCACCACTCTCTGTTTTCTGCCTGCCAACCAGTTTGCCACCCAGTTGACCAACTTCTGACCCATCCTGAGTCTACCTAGCTTATTAATCAATATTCTATGTGGAACAGTATAGAAAGCTTTGCTGAAGTCAAGGTAGGCAACATCAATTACACCCCCTTGGTCCACCACTCTGGTTAACCAGTCAAAGAAATCTGAGATTAGTTTGAGAGGACCTTCCTGTTGTAAACCCATGCTGTCTTGGATCCTGTGCTCCTATGGATTCCAGCTTTGTTTGACTCTCTGAGTTTAATGCTTGTAGCTGCATTATTTTTATAAAATAATAAAATATATCTTTAAAAGGAATAGGTTCCTTCATGAAACTGTACTGTATGTATGTAACCAAACATTTGTGTGAACTTTATACTGGCATGTATTGAATTATTGTCTGTAATGCATTTTCTCTTCCCCAGGTGTAGTTAAAAAATGGCCTTATTGATCAAGCCCACCTCCCTGGTTACGCAAATACAGAACTAAATAAATCTAAAATGTTCTCTGTGTTCTTTATTTTTTTTCACTGCTGAGGTGTATTTATAACACAATATTCTTTATTTAAGAAGAATGTTTTAGTCTGACAATAAATTATATTTCTGTCACTGCTGTCTCTACATTGACTTCTCAGAGCTACAACATTCTGTGGAAAAAAGCATGATGTAATTTAAGTCACAGCACAGTTTCACTCCTACTAAAACACAGCAAACTGAACACTTTGGTTTATATAAGTGAATCATGTCAGCATAAATTCATATCTTATCATATTTTTAAAAAGAAGAACTTTTCATAAAGGGCTGGGGTAAAAGTAATTACAGATTAAGGACTAACTGAACAGTATTGTGAGCCTGACAGATTATGAAAGGAGTGTCACTGAAAAAGCACATTGTCACTGCCAAATGGTAAGTCTAGGTAAACTGTTCTTTTTTTTAGTTAACCACATGAAGTTTGACTCATCCATTGCCTAACCTTGATACAGAATTGCCACCCAGATGAAAATCAGTTTTAAACACAGCTTTCTAATGCAGATTTTCATGTCATCATAAGGTAGAAAAAATGGGCAGACTGGATGGGCCTTGCGGTCCTAATCTGCCATCAACTTCTAAGTTTCTATGTGATGTAAGTACATGCTGCCATTGAAACTAAAAGCAGCACAGCAATGAACAGTCTTCAAAAATAAGTTATATTTTAACCTCTGTGTGTGTGTGTGATTTATTGAGTCTTCTTTTTTTCGTTAATTTGTATGTTTTTCAGCTTTTGTTCCCTGGCCACCTACTATGGAACGCCCCACCCTACCTGTCGTGCTGTTACCACCTGTGCCTGTCACCGAACCTCCATCCGGTGACGGCAGGACTACAGGCAGGTGAACCCCCCCTCCCGGGAGAGGAGAGCCAGTGCTCAATCCTGCTCCCACCCTCCCCCCTGTGCTGGCACCCCAAGGACCTGAGGTCATTCCTGAACCCAGGTCGCTGGCATAGCATGAGGTAAGGTGTCCAGCACACCTCAGCCCTCGGCACCACTGGGCTGGCATAAATTTATTGAGTCTTCTGATTGTTGCTAGTTATAACAGTATGCCAGATAAAGCACTTAATAAAATAGTTACTTCCTGAAATGTATATTAATTTGCACAAAATAAATCTCTGTCCGTCATGTTTGTTTTATTCACTTTCTTCCCCATGATGCATTTGTCTGTGTGTAATTTTGGTTAGCTATACACGTTCATGTGTATTAAGTGAGAAAACGGAAAGTCTGTCACATTACAGATTTGCTGACTGCATATTTGTAAGGTAGATACAGAGAGTAACACAGTCTTGCAGTCATTTTCTGAACTCTCTTAATGTATGTTCATTTATATTTGCCTTTTATCTTATTTGGAAGTGTAAATAAAGGGGTAATTCTTGTTGGGTGAATTGCATCAATCAAACTATTGCAAAAGGAAGGGCCACATACAATACCTCACATATCTGAAGTTTAGTGTGTCAGGTGTGCTGTCAGTTCTACAGAATTGATAACCCTGATAATATGGACTAGTGCTTCCCCTAGCCACTTACCACACTATTGGTGCTATATTCTGTGGCTGAAAAGCATGGACAACACGGGTCTTCCAGTGCAGACAGTCTAATTGCTAGTTTTTTTTTATTGTTTTATTCACTTTTTTCTTACCACCAACCCAAATCCTCAGTTACCCCCTTATCACCATCCTCTAGTTGTCATCAGATGGCGACTAACTAATACCCTCCACTCACCACCATGGCCGGCAACCGAATGACAGATTATGATCGGCTGCACACTGTGCGAGGTCTTTGAATATGCAGTTGATTGTAATGTTTCACTTGCTGACTGACCAAGGAGGTGACTGTAGGGTATGTGCTGGTCACTTGATACAGGTGGGGGTGGCTGTTGTATATGGTTACTGTGGGTGCTTGGACTCTATGTCATTACAAATATTACACAGTTATACAGATTCCTTTTGCAGCTGTCCAGTGGGGTGGTGGGATTCATAGAATTATAGAAACTTGATGGCAGAAAAGGACCATACCAGCCCATCTAGTCTGCCCTTTTTTCCCCCTATACCTCCCTCTCCCTGCCAGTCCCTGCCCTCCCCCGGTACTCAGGCCCATACGCTCGTCCCATGCCCTCTTGAATTCTTCCACCGATTTAGCCCCCACCACTCTGTCTGGTAATCTATTCCAGGCTACACCACTCTCTCAGTGAAGAAATGCCCTCTCACATTGCTCCTGTATCTTTTTCCTTGCAGTCTGAGACTGTGCCCTTTAGTTTTGACCCCTTCTTTTATTTTAAGTAAACCCTCTTCTCCCACTTTATTGAGCACCTTTACCTATTTAAAAGTTTTGAACCAGATTTTTTGGGAACACCACTCTTTTTTGTATGGGATTCAAACCTGTGTTAAGCTGTGGATAGAGGGAGGAATGGGGAATGACAAAATTGCCTTTTAATTACTGTTATACTGTCATGTTATGTAGCGGACGGTGGCAAAAGCAAGAAAATAATCAAGTGATTTGGAAATAAAAAAAAAACCACTTAGGCTGAATGTCTGCATGCTATAGACTGTGCACACATATACCATACTGTACATTTCTAACCCTTAAAAAACATGGTGGGATAACAATGTTTTTTTTACATGAAACACGACTGTCATTAACACCTACCACCACCACCACCACACTTAATAGTCATTGCTAAACTCAAGTTGGTATCCAGCTCAAGTAAGAATAATATATAGTGTGCCGACCTAGTGGCATGGAGGGCTGAGGCATCTGTGCCTTACCTCCTGCCATGCTGATGACCCATGTTCATGGTGCGAGCAGGCTGTCAGGGGGTCAGCTGGGGAGGGAGAGGAGCGTCCTGAGGACAGCTTTCCTCTCCCGGGGAGGAAGGACTCGCACTCCCACTGAATGACTGCCCCCAGGTGGAGGCCTGCGGGTAGTGCAGGTCTGTCGGGAGCTAGGGAAAGGGAGGTGCTGCGGGACTTCCGCTGATGTGCGCATGCCTCCACGCACACACATCTGTGCCCCAGCAACGGGGAATGGGAGAAAACAGAGGAAATACCCCAGCTGCAGGATGACGCCCGACCCTCCACATGCTCTGCACTCGGTGACCGGGCTGAAAGTAAGTCTTGGTGATTCCAGGGTGATGGGGCTGAGGGGGGGTCAGACAGAAGAGGGCAGCCAGAGAGGGAACATTTATTTATTTATTTAGCTTTTGTTGACCAGGTAAGTACACTAGACAAGACATTTGACTATTTTCAGGTACAACCCGGGAGAGGACAATGAAATACAAGTTCATTCAGAGGAGAAACATGATACAAGTTAGGCATTACACAGAAGCAGGTAGAACCAGATGAGCATAACACAAGCAGTCAGTAAGCACAGTTAGAATAGGAACAAAGAATATATACATAGAGTTACCAAGGCTATGAACAGTGTATTATACATAAATATTTACACAGTACCAAGACAAATAGGATAATTATGCCAAATGGCTTGTGATTTAAATCTGTGTTACTGTCTGTGTGTTGGTGGTGGCGAGATTGACAACAATAGATTTATTTTTTTTTATATATTTTTTTCTTTCTGTTATTTACTTATGCTCCACAGAGCCTGGCAGGTGGCTATGGCCCTCCATCGGAAGGACTCATCTTCCAGCCCAAACATCCCCGCTCATGCCGACCCCCGTAATTCCCCCACGACCTACCCCCCACGGTGGGGCCAGGGAGGAGAGCTCCGGCTCTCTCCCCCCCAGAGCATAATCCAAAAGCCGGGGGTGGCACAGGGACGTGATGGGCCATTATGGAGCATGCCAGCTTCCTTTTCACGTTTTTTTCTCCCATCCCCCCCTTCCCATCGAGATAAGGACACCGGCACATGCCTCCCGAATCATACTGCCCTCTAGCCACCACCAGAGGGCAGTCAACCAGCGGGACCACAGAACCTCCCTTCCCCGAGAGAGGAGAGCAGTCCTCCAAGTGCTCAGTCCTCTCTCTCGCCCCTGCCGACCCTTGGCGGTCTGTGCTTGTTCCCAAACCCAGGTCGCTGGCGTGATGCGAGGAGTAGCAACCAGCACCTCAAACCCCAGTGCCACCAGGCCAGCCTTCTTTCATATTTTATTTACGGTTGTTACAGAATTTTCAGCGGATGGCAAAGTGGAGTATCTTTGTGCCAAATTCAGATTTTTTCCAATGTCAGTCTGATGGTGTCCCCCCCCCCATTCAAATACATTTTTTTGTTGTATTTCATTTGTTCAGTAACAATAATCCACCCCTCATTTCTCTCTGCATAGCTCCATTTCTTTCCACAAACACAATATCCACCACAATTTATTTTTATCATCTGCTTATGAATTGGCTTGAGTTGGTGATATTATGATCACATATTAACACTGCATGTATTGACGCTATGTAAATCATTACCTCCCTTCTAAGTTATTTATCATGCAATATCTGGAGATGGGTAAGTTGTAGTACATGTAAATCACTTTTGGGAGAAATAATCAGCCTCTTAAACATATAGGATGTGAGAGGATGCTACATAATAGTATCACACTTGTTACAGGCAGAGAAGTGGGAGGGCAGGGGGATAGTAACTGAAGATTCGCGCTTGGGAGGGGGAAGTCAATACAATATAAATCGTGGTATGTAGTGTGGTGGGGGAGGTCAGTAATCAGTCTCAGTCGGAATACTTTCACTGTTCCCATCTCTGTCTTACTGATTACATCGTACATGCATATGACAAAGTATTAATGATTTGTACTGATTGCCCAAATCTGTTTTTGTGGTTATTAACTGCAAAATCTAGCTGAATGTTTGTATTCCTTTTTTTTTGTAAATTATATTTTGCTTTGATAAGTTATTGTCTTATACTCAGTAATGTAATAAAATTTTATCTGTTTGCAGGCATCAGCAGACATACAGTATATCATAGTTTGGTTTTCAAGTGATGTTGTCACATAGACAGTGAGTAAGCAATATAAAAATTTAAATTCTCTGCAGAAAGTGAATGTCTGACACATCACGTGGGTTGAAAAATGGTTTGTACATAGCAGTCATAACGAATATTAGAAACAAAGAAAACAATGGAAGAAAAAGATCATTGGTCCATCCAGTCTGCCCATAAACCCTAACAATCCCAGGATCCATTGTCCATACAGGGCTCTAACCCACCCTATCCACCTCCATGCTCTCTGCCCTACCACTATCACCCTGAGCAGCCACTAAGCCCTTCATCACTCTATCCCAGTCATGTGTGAAACCACTGATAGTTTTGGCACCCACCACATCAGCTGCCAGATTGTCCCATGGCTCCACCACCCTTTATACAAAATTAATTTTGCGCATCCCTCTTGAACCTCCTCCCCACCAGTTTCCACTCCTGCCCTCTTGTTCTTGATCTAATACCTATGCTAAATAGTTCCTCTCAATTTATCTTGTTCATTCCTTTCAGGAACCTGACGGTCTATATCCTGTCTCTACCCTCTTGTCTGGCCTCCAGCGAGTATGTGTTCAGTGCATTGAGCTGGTTCCACGTGAAAATAGCGAATTTAAAGTCGCAATTTAAGCAATTTTTTTAATGGTAATCGCAAAAAACACACCGTCCCATAAACGCTACACACACAATAGTGGCACTGTAATAATCGCGATCGGTGGTTATGTAAACAATCTGGCTCCCGACTGCCTAGTGAGGACAATACTATGCACAATTAAAGGAAACAGCATTGGTTTTATTGTTTATTGTTTATTTAAGTCTAGGATTGCAAGTACCTTTGAGCCGAGGCTCTTTTACAAAGGTTTCACGTCAGAAACTGGACAATACAATAGAACACAGTAGAACAAATGCAATACACAATAAGGCAAATGCAATATTAGGCTGGATAAAACAGATTTAACACACAGTTGTAAATAAAACCAAAGAATACTTATAGGAAAATACAGGCAGGGTACTACTAAAGAATGGAGGGACACTGAGGGGTGAGAGCTTGACAGAGGCAATTGTCAAACACAAGAGAAGTGCAGGTAGTCATGCAGGGTGGGGGAGGGGGAGGGATGGGGAAAGGGAAGGTAGCAGAAAGGAGGTGAAAATGCTGTAGGGGGTCACTGGGTGGCATCTGTACTGTTTTGGACCCGCACCCTTACATTGCTCAGGCTGGTGGGGTCAGTGGGGTCTAATTTATCCACTGATGTGTCAAGGTCACAGTACAGGGATCATTTTACAATGACTGATTTCTTGAGTTAAGATCCCTTCTTTAGCCTGATTAGCTTTGTTGTCAGTATGTCCCCCCCCCCCCGAAATTATTTTAGTCCTCACTTGTGCTATGAGTCTATTGAGGTTATTTTTGTAAATTTTTATTGTTCAGCACAAGCCATTACAAAAGAGAGCAATACACTTACAAAGCATTCGACTGCCTAGTGAGGGCAATACTATGCGCTATTAAACACAAGAATACAATAATTATCTACCTGTTTTGTTTTTTTTCTTTACTTTGCCTCTTTTTTGTGATTTCTGTGCTCCACTCACTCACATGCCAACGTAGGCCCCGTAAATTAAAAATGAATCTTCTTGCCTGTTGGTATTTTCCTTGTCCCCCTTCCTCTTGTTAATATTGTTTTCTGTTTTTTAGTCTTGTTGTCAGTTTTCTTCTTATAGGGATACTATCCGTGCAATGAAGTGCATATACATGCACCACCTGGGGTCGTTCACCCATCATAGAAACATAGATTTTTGATGGCAGATAAGGACCGCTTGGCCCACCCAGTCTGCCCATTTCCCTACCTAATGGATAAGCTGCAGATCCTAGTTAACCAGCAGCCTACTTCTTCCTACCCCCACCCCCTAGAATTGCCTTATGACTGTCCCATGCATGCTTGAATTCCACCACTGTTTTTGACTCCACAACCTCCTCCGAAGGCCGTTCCATTAGTTCCATTCCATCAGTTCATGTAGCACTCAAATGCCCACATTCTCCATGCCTTGATTCTAGTAATAACAGTTGGAGTGAGGACACTGATTATATTGACATGACATGACGGCAAGACTCGCAATTTTTGCTTCTTCGCTATTTATTATATTGTCTGGCAGCCAGCATTGCTATTTCAGGTACAGCGCTATTATTTAGCAGTTGCTAAAATTAAAAGCGCGATTATTGAATCGCTATTTTTCAATCGCTAATATGCATTCACGATTTTACCGGGAACCCCATTGAGCCAGTCCTCGTAAAATATGCCCTGCTGGTGAAGAATCATTTTGGTCACCCAACCCTGCACTGTCTCCAGCTTGTCCTTATCTTTCCTTATGTGAAGACTCCAGAACTGGGCATAATACTCCAGGTGGGGCCTTACCAGTGATCTATAGAGAGGTAGAACTACCTTCTTCCTTCTGCTGTCAATACCCTTTCCTATACACCCCAGCATCCTGTTTACCTTAATGTAGGCCTTGTTACACTGACTTTTGTTTTGTGAACTTTATTTCCCTCCAGTCACGGGGCTGTGAGATCTCCCTCAGGCGTCCACCCTCGGTTGGCTCTGTACCACCCAACCTGAGGCCCTCCCAACCAGGGAATCGGGTGCTAGGTCCCTCCTCTCCACAGAGCTCTCGACCGACCCCCCCAGCTCTGCGCCCCAGGGGTGAGGCCACCTACTTCTCCTGCTGCCCTTTCTATAATCTAGTGGGCTGAGGCTGGGGATTGGAGGAGACCAGGGAGAGCTGGTTGTGTTGGGTCTAGCGGTGGATGTGTGTGCCATCCCCCATGGCACTGTTGTCCTCCCACAGTCTATGGTTTTTCCTTTTTCAGTCCTCCCACTGGAGGCGCGGATGTGCAGCGATGTCAGCGTGCGGTGGGCATGTTCCTGCACCCACCCGCAGATGTCCACCATCGCCTCTCCCAAACGTACAACCCCTGCGATTCCTCTCAGTCTCCACTGGGATCCACTACATGCTGGGGAAATCCTCAACCTTCCTTCCAGGAGAGAAGAGCAGTCCTCTGGATACCTGACACCTCTTCCCTTGCCGACCCCTGGCGGCCCGAGTCCACTCCCAAACCCGGGTTGCTGGCGTGGCGCGAGGTGTGGTGTCCAGCACCTCAACCCTCAGCACCACTGGGCCAGCCCTTGTTACACTGACTTGATTGTTTTAGGTAGTCAATGGCCCCTTCAGTCTCTTTCCTCAAATGTCATGCCCAGCTTTACCCCGCCCACCCCATCCATTACTATGTCCTGTGGTTCTTGTTCCCTATATAAATCAGCTTGCACTTCTTGACACTGAATTTCAACTGCCAAACCTTTGACCACCTCTCTAGTCTTTGCAATACTTTTTGCATCTCCCTAGGCCCCTCCTCACTGTCTACCCTTACAAAGAGCTTAGTGTCATCTGTAAAGAGATATAGCACATCTTGCTCTGGGTTCCTTCTCCCATGTCACAGAGGAACATATTGAAAAGCACTGGACCCTGGGCCGATCCTTGTAGCACCCCACTGGTGACTTCCCACTCTTCTAATTTGACTCCATTAACCACAACCCTCTGCTGTCTTCCTTTCAACCGGTTTCTCATCCATCTTACTGTGTTCTTCACTGCACCCAGATCCTCTAGCTTCTTCAGCAACCTTCTGGAGGCACCAAGTCAAAAGCTTTGCTGAAATCAATGTGGAGTAAGTCTACAGCATGGCCTGTATCCACTACCCTCATTACCCAGTCAAATAATACTATCAGGCTAGTCTGACAAGACCTCCCTGCCACTGACGTATGCTGTTTACTATTCTGGTGTCCACTGCTCTCCAGGTAGTCCAAGAGGTCCTCTTTGACTAGTGTCTCCATCAGTTTACCCACAATGGAGGTACTACTGACAGGTCTGTAGTTACTCGGTTGCTCCTTATTCCCTCCTTACGGAGTGGCCCTACAGCTACTACTCTTCAGTTTTTGGATCTACCAATGTCTGATTTCAGCTCTTAAATAGCCCTTCCAGGAGTTCAGTTAGTTGCATTGCCAGTTCCCTAAGCACCCTTGGAAGTATCCCATCTGGCCCCGGGGCCTTATCTATCTTTAGGGCTGCTAGCCCTTTCCAGACCCTTTCACTGGTAAATACCTGCTGCCTTATCTCAAGGATCTCCCTTACAGTCGCCTTAATGCCAGTCTCTGGCAGAGACCCTCTGTTTTCCTTTGTGAATACAAACCAGAAGTAATTATTAAGAACAGCTGCTTTCTGTCCCTCCTCCTCAAATGATCCAGAAAAGCGGAAAAGTCAAAATTGCAAGCTCTGTTGGCAAAAAGCAAATATCGTTGGAGCTAGCAAGAGTGCCACTGCAAGGGGGGGTGCTGTGGAGCCAGAACAGTGAAGTCGTATTGCACTTAAGATCCTCAGATTACTGTTATTGAACTTTAAAATTTTCCTTTTTTTGGACTTATTATTTTAAGTATTTTATCTCTTTCATGTCTTTCATGAGAGGACATCTCCAGGCACAATATGGGAAGTCAAATAAAAACCAGCAGCCAGGTGAAAGTCAGAAAGATGGTGGAAAAGAACTGACTGCAGGCCTGAGCACCCATTCAACACAATATGGTGCAGCCGAGGGAGATGGTCCAGAGGAGACCCTCCAGTCCTTAGGCCGCAAAAAGCAACAGTTGCTGACCTTGTCCACCTCCATGAATAACAAGCTGGACAGTCTAACAGGTCGAATTACTATGGTTGAAAAAGCCGTAGATTCAGTGCAAAGTTACATGAAGGATATGAGGTGCCACTCTGATGCCTACAAAAGCGCAATGATACAGCATGCCAAGGAACTGCAGCACACTAATAACTGCTTGGAAATCCTAGAAAATCAAATTCAGAGTCAAAATGTGTGGTTAGTAAGTCTGCCAGAGGGGTCAGAAGAGGACCGTTCACTGCTGTTTCTGAAGGACTGCCTAACAGAATAATTTCAGGCCCATGCACCAGATCTGGAATTTCCAATTGTCAAAGCATATTGATTTCAACATAAAATAAAGCAGCAAGTGGAGCTACCGAGAGTCATGATGGTGTATTGGATAGCATGGGCACCAGAGATAGACTGTTAAGTCTGGCAAAGCGTTCTGGACCACTGAATGTGGAAGGGTCCACAGTACATGTTTTTCCTGACATCTCTTATGTTACCGGGCTCCGACGTAAGAAATTTGATGAGGTTCGTAACACTCTTAAAGAGCTTAATATCCCATACAGCATCCAGTTTCCTGCAAAATTAAGGACAGTCTACGACAGTAATATCTACATCTTCACTGACCGAGCTGATGTAAGAAAATGGGCTTCAAAGATGGCAGCCACCATGAAAGCCACATGTTTATCCACAGCAGAGGAGGAAGAAACTGAGACTTCAAGGAGCGGCTTGTTTGTCTCAAGCTCTGAGACTTTACCTCATTTACATGCTCCAAGACTCTTTTTCCCAATGAGACTAACAGTTCAAAAGCTGTTATTCTTTTCTGTATGTATTTCGAAAGTTTAAAGTTTAATAACATTTATCTACTGTGTCAGAGCAGTGAGTACTCCTTTTATATTATCAGTTGGTTTCTCCTTTTGGGAAACTGCATGGGTTATAGCAACTTATGATCCTCTTAGGAGGGCCATGGCTACTTCTTATAGGTACTGTATAATATAGATTGGCTAAAAAGGTTAAGTTGTTTGGATGTATCCACTCTGATTGCCAGTTTACTCCATTTGATAGAAACACTATTATCTCAGCTGGTATAGTGAGTTTTCAGGTGTAACTGTGCCTGTTAACATTTGAAGGTGTTTTTTTAATCTAAGGACCTCTATCTGTATTTTGACAATGCCTCTGGCTGCTCCATCAGTTAGTTCCCCCCACCCCATTTTGCTGTTGTCTTACTAATGCTGCTCTGTGCTCTATAGCTCGTCAGCCCGAATGTACATGACCACATATTTGTACTTGGTGTTATGCTGATTACCTGCCTATGCAACTGAATGTCTTGTCTACTCTGTATTGTACCTACGTTGATGTGGAACCTTTGTAAAAGGGCCTTGGCTCAAAGGTATTTGTAATCCTAGAATGAACGAATGAATGAATGAATAAATAAATAAATGAGACAAAATCAGCTAATGCAACTGTTTATACCTATGTGGATAAATTGGTACATGTTGTTCTATTCATGGCACCTACCAGGGCACAGGACTAATAAGGATACATTTCAGGTCTACTGAATTTAGCAAACTTGCCATGAGCTCTTGGGCTTCAGTTCTACAGCACTGGATTTATTGTACTGTAGGTTAATAACATCCAGGGTGCCTCAACCACCAGTGGAATTAACAAGGGATACTGCCATACTGTATAGAATTAGAAGGAGCAGACCTAAGTCAGCTGGAGAAAACCACCACCAGAGAGGAAGCAGTCCTGGACCTTGTGCTAACTAACAATACCAAAATCCCAAACGTACAGGTGGGAACCCATCTGGGATCAAGTGACCATAGGACTGTATGGTTCACAGTAAACATGACCAAAAACATCAGTCACTCTGTACAGAAGGTCCAGGACTTCAGAAAGTCAGAC
This sequence comes from Neoceratodus forsteri, assembly GCA_016271365.2. Lineage (NCBI taxonomy): Eukaryota > Metazoa > Chordata > Ceratodontiformes > Ceratodontidae > Neoceratodus > Neoceratodus forsteri. The sequence goes on from CM057449.1 coordinate 967,568,070, forward strand.
TTCATCAAAATAAAAAGCTGTTTGAAACAGAATCTGGATTGCTGGCCAGAAGGGGGAGTGGAAGAACACTGGAGGAGACTGAACAAAGCAATTACACTAGTCACATCACAGTGCACCAGGCTAGTGAGCAAATCCAAAAGGAGAAGGAAACCACTCTGGTTCACAAAGGAGATAGCATCCAAAATCAAAGAGAGGAAGAAAGCATTCAGGAAATACAAGGAAACTAAAAAAGGATAGTGACAAAGAGGTATATAGGGAATTACTTAAAGAGGCCAGGAAAGCAATTTGGACTGCAAAAACTCAAACCGAGAAAAGGATAGCGAAAGGAGTCCAATATTGTGACAAAACTTTCTACCAGTATATGAGAGAAAAAAGAAAGAGCAAAGGGGGAATAGTTAGATTGGCTAAGAACAATGAACAGCAAACAGAAGACAACATGGAGAAAGCAGAGGTTCTGAACAAGTACTTCTGCTCAGTTTCTACACAGGAGGAAGCAGGCAAAGGACCATCTCTCCGCAGGAAGGCACATCACCTCAAGGGCACTGACACAAATCCTTTCACAGAGGCAAGAGTCCTGGAGGAACTCAAGAAATTAAAGGTTGACAAAGCAATGAGACCAGATGAAATACACCCAAGAATACTACGGAAGCTTGGGGAGGAATTAGCAGCCCCACTGGCGCAGCTCTTCAACAAATCACTGGAAAGCAGGGAGGTCCCTGCAGACTGGAAAAGGGCTACAGAAGTACTCCTACACAAAAGTGGCAGTAGGGAAGAAGTGGGAAACTATTGTCTAGTCAGCCTCACCTTGGTGGTAGGGAAGCTGATGGAATCCCTACTAAAGGAGAGGATGGTGACATTCTTAGAAGATAGTGGACAGCTGGACCCAAAGCAACATGACTTTATGGCAGGAAGGTCCTTCTAGACTAACCTAACTGAATACTTTGATTGGGTCACAGAAACGTCACACAATGGGGGTGCAGAAGACGTGGTGTACCTAGACTTCAACAAGACTTTTGACTCCGTTCCACACAGGACGCTAATAAAAAAGCTGGAACACACAGACATTGGGCCAAAAATTGTAAATTGGATCCAAAACTGGCTGAATGGTGGGACTCAGAAGGTATTGGTAAATGGCACACTAGAGGACAGTAGAGTTACAAGTAGTGTGTCATAGGGATCACTGCTAGGACCAATACTTTTCAATGTATTCATCAGAGACATAGCTGATGACCTAAATGGGAAGGTGTGCCTATTTGCGGACAACACAAAGCTCTGCAATAGGGTGGACTCAGCTGAAGGGACTCAAAAGATGGAGTCAGACCTTAGGAAAGTGGAAGAATGGTCAGGGAATTGGCAGTTGAAGTTCAATGCAAAAAAATATAAGCTTATGCACCTAGGAAGATGCAACCAAGGGAGAAATTACTTTCAAAATGGGGTACAGCTGGCAGTAACAAAACATGAGTGTGATCTTGGAGTGATCATCGCAGACAACCTGATTGACAAGCAATGTGAAAAGGCAGCACAAAAGGCCAGCAGCATCTTGGGTTGCATAAGGAGGAGCATAACCAGTACAAAAAGGGAGGTGATTATGCCACTGTACAGGTCCCTGATGAGGCCTTACCTGAATACTGGGTCCAATTCTGGAGGTCTCACCTTAGGAAAGGCATAGAAAGACCAGAAACTATACAAGAAAGGGCAACAAACATGGTGCAAGTTCTGCATCACGAGCCATATGATGCAAGGCTAAAATAGCTCAACATGTGTACTCACTAGAACAAAGAAGAGGTGTGGGGACATGATAGAGATGTTTAAATACCTGAAGATATCAACAAGGTACAGGCACAGGATCTCCTTCACGTAAACAACTGCACCCAGACCAGAGGTCATGACATGTGCCTAAAGAGGGGCAGGTTCAAGAGCAACACAAGGAACTTCTTTCGGAAAGGGTGGTGGAGCCTTGGAATGGCCTCCCCCCCCCCCACAGGTGGTGGGGTCAAAGATGGTCAGAGAATTCAAGCTGGCATGGGACAGATAGTGTAGGAAACTTAACACAGCAGCCTGATTGAGGGGTAGTATACATGGGCAGACTAGATGATCCACATGGACCCCATCTGCCGACGTATTCTATGTTTCTATGTTTATTCTATATGGTTTGTAAACTGGCGCATGTTCCTTGCATGGAACACTTGTATTTTTGCAATTTTATTATAAAATGAATTAAATATAAATTTAAAAAAGAGCGCCACTACAGTGAGGGTCTACCCTTCCCATGCTCAATCTCCGGCATCAACATGTTTGCTAGACCTTGAATATGATGAAGAAGAAGAAGAACCCAAAACTGTGAAAGAATCAGGCAATCCACAAAGTTCTGGACACAGTTTACAGAATCGAGTCAGTGTGTGCAGACTTTAAAATGAACCTAAAGGCTCTAGACAAGAAACTGCAGGCTATAGAAGCGGACAGTGTTGCTGTCATGTTCTGATGTTAGTTGCATGGCCTTCTGCAATTTGTAGCTTTAAATGATAAGAACTTGAGACTATGAGAAATTATGACTGATATATTCGAATATAATACAGTAAAGGTAATTTTAAAAAGCTGCATGCAAAATTCAAATTTGGAACACTCCCTAATACTAATGCTGTGCAGTTGGTTGAATCTTGAAATGCAATTGCCCAGTGCTTACTCTATATCTAGAAATGCATTTCTGGTACCTTTAACATTAATGGTACTGTTTAATCAGTAAGAAAAGTACATAATACCTATAGTTATACTGTGTAATTATCACGCTAATCATTGAGGAAAAAATTCAACATATACACCATTGGGATCAGGAAATTTATCCCGTATCCTCCAAACACAACATGAGGTCTGACGTGTCTGTTTCCACACCCAAATCATCCATACTGCCATAAGATAAACTGTCTGTATGTCGTGAAATGCTTTTCCCTGTTAAAATTATGGAGCATGTGACCCACTAACCCAACTATATCATTACAATAAGCCACTGCCACTGCACGCATTGGCTCCAACAAGCATGACTGTTCCATCGTACATGTCTTTGAAATGCAGTTATTTGTTACTTTACCACAACATGTGCATTCCACGACTGTAGGCATCTGTCTGCAATTTCCACACATGCACCATGGAGCAGAAGAATTAAGTGATGTAGTAGAGGATGACGCAGCATCACCATCTCAAATCAAAGATTCCACCAAGATGAAGTTGTGTCATCTGGACAGTGTAAATGTGAAGGATGTCTACATCAAGGTTTTCAATGAACTCCTATAGAATAAATACAAGGCGTACTACAAATTGATTCTGCAATCAAAGACATGACATCATACTCATTATGTGTTATTTACGCAATAAGGCATTACTTGGGGTGAGTTATGATGGGATAATTGCCTGTCTCGGGTGAGTTGAAGCACGATGTGAAGCTGACTGCCTTCACCACCCAAGAAGGGTCAATAGTCCACTGTAATGCACAACCAGTCATGCATTATTGTAATTGTGCTAATACAATTGTTAATTTTAAGTTAATTGGATGTACTGTATTTTGTTTTCAATGCAATTTAGTTATTTTCAGCCAGGATGTTGAGCTGATACAATGGCCTGAATGAAAAAAAATTGTAGCTAAACAGGGGTTAGCAGTCTGACTACCAATTTCATAACAATAGTATTCACTGTTGTAATTTTTTGCTTTTGGGAAGGTGGAGGCATTATGGGTTCAGTTACAGTCCAACAGAGAGAGAAAGGTGAGGTTGGGGGTGGTTTACAGACCACCCAACCAGGATGAGAAGAGGGACAGGGAACTGAGCTCACAAATATTGGAAGCTGCGGGGAAAGGAGAGGTGGTAATTGTGGGGGACTTCAACTCGCCTAAGGTGGAGTGGAGCGTACCATCCACAACCTGTGCTAGGAGTCAGATGATCCTGGAAGGACTGCAAAATGGATTCCTGACTCAGGGTGTCACAGAAGCAGCAAGAGCAGAGGCAATTCTTGATCTAGTGCTCACAAATGAGAAGCATGTTTATTTATTGAATTTTATTTATTGAATTTTGTTGACCGGGTGAACCCACTGGGCCTCAGAGTGTCCTTTTTCAGGGGTGACCCAGCATTAATTACAAATATTAAGCAACAGGGTTATAGTTACAAAAAGGTTCTGTTCTGACAATGGACAGAATATTAGAAACAGGTTACATGACAGAGATACTTAGTGCATTACAATAAACACAATATTTGGACATCATTTTACTTAGTGTTTAACAACAAACACATGTTTAGACTACTGTGTGAATTCACATCATTGTACATTCAAATAGGTGGAACTTGCTCCAGTACGTAACAGGGTTAGGTCCCAGTGCTGCCAGAACAGTTCAATAGAGAAGTAGGTTATATTCTTCACCAATAACAATTACATTGGTGTTTTTCTAAAATGTGGGCTTTTAGGCCCTTTTTAAATCCACCCAGACAGAAGAGTCCATGCAAAACATGGGGAGAGCATTCCAAATGGCATGTACGGGAAATAATGGTCAGGGAGCCCCTGGGTGAGAGTGACCATTGTACAGTGTGGTTCCAGTTGGATATGGGCAGGGAAAGCATCCTAAGACCGAAATCTTGGATTTTAAGTGGGTGAACTTCAGGAAGATGGGCAAAGTGCTAAGGAACCACCTGGCAGGCATCAGATCAGATATGTGTGTGGACCAAAGGTGGTTCATCATTAAGGAAGGAACACTGGTTGCCACAGAGGAGTGCATTGGGCTCAGGGGGGAAGGACACACGGGCCAAAGCACCTAGCTGCTTCAGTTCTGGGGTCACGCAGGCAGTAACAGAAAAGAGGTTAGCCTACAGATAATTCAGGAAGATCAAGAGAGAGTTGGATAGGGAAAATTACCTAAGGTTGGCTAATGAGGCAAGTAAGGAAGTCCGGCGAGCTAGGACACAGAAGGAGCTGCAGATAGCTGAAGGAATTAAGAAGGGAGAGGAGGGTTTCTTTTGCTATATAAGAGAAAAGGACAAGAAGGATGGGATTGTTAGGATTAAGAAAGGGAAGAGTGGGTAGAGGATAACGGGGAAAAACAGAGATACTAAATGAATACTTCTGTTCCGTCTTCACCAGGGAAAAGGACGGACCAGTGCCTTCCGGAGGAAGAAGAGGAAGGGGGAGGGAAACACAGATGTAGTGATAGAGGAGGACAGAGTGAGAGAGTTGCTGCTAGCATTGAAGGTGGACATATTACCAATCCTGGACAGAGTACATCCAATGGTACTAAGAGAACTGGTTGTGGAACTGGCAGGGCCATTGGCAGGCCTATTTAATAGTTCCCTAGAATCAGGCGTGGTACTGCAGGACTGGAGAACAGCACATGTGGTGCCCCTCCACAAAACCAGTCCCAAGGATGACCCAGGGAATTACAGATCACAGTCAGTCTGACCTCAATCATGTGCAAGTTCATGGAGACAATACTTAAGGAAAGGTTGGTAGAATATCTAGAGGAGCATGGTCTCCAGGATATGAGGCAGCATGGGTTCTTGGGGGGTGAGATCATGTTAAATAAATCTGATTTACATCTTTGACTGCGTCACTATGACAGTAGACAGGGGCCAGGTGGTAGACATCCTCTATCTGGATTTCAGCAAGGCCTTTGACTCTGTGCCCCACAAAAGGTTGATCAGGAAGCTGGTAGAACTTGGGGCTAGGGATAAGATGTCCAGATGGGTGGAAAACTGGCTGAGGGACAGAACCCAGATGGTGGTTGTGAGGAGCGAGTTATCTGGCAACAGAGAGGTCACCAGTGGGTTCCCACAGGTCTCGGTGCTGGGGCCGGTGTTGTTCAATGTCTTCATCAATGACATTGGGGATGACATTAAGGGCAAAATGTGACTATTCATAGATGACACCAAGCTCTGTGGGAGATTGGATACAGTTGAAGGGGCATAGGACCTACAGGATGATCTGAAAAAGCTGGAGAGGTGGTCTGGGATCTGGCAGCTTGGCTTCAATGCCTAGAAATGCAAAGTTATGCGCATTGGAACCAAGAATCCCTGGACAGAGAACTACCTGGGTGGAGTCCAGGTATCTGCATCAGAGGAGGAGAAGGACCTGGGAGTGATGATCACTAGTGACCTGAAGCACTCCACGCACTGCAAGAAAGCAGCAGGAAGGGCAAACAAGATGCTGGGATACATAGCTAGGGGGATCAGTAGTTTTTTTTTTTTTTTTTAGTTGTTTAACCAGGAGTAGCACACTAGGCTGAAAGCTTTTTTACAGGTGTGACCTGGGAGCACAGGGAAGTTAAGTGAATTGTCCAGGGTCACACAGTGTGCAAGTGGAAGCTATGGGATTCAAACCCAGGTCTGGTCTGTTGGATGTCACCAGATTTGCAGCTCAGAGCCTTAAACCACTGCACTATACTGCCTCCCTATGTGAGTGCATCCCTCCTAGTGGGAGAGAGGAGGTTATACCACCCTTGTGCAGATCACAGGTGAGGCCACATATAAAGTATGGAGTTCAGTACTGGTGCCCACACCTTAAAATGGACATTAACCTGCTGGAGAAGGTGCAGAGGAAGGCTACAAAGATGATAGCGAGTCAGCAGGGTAAGGCATATATGAGGGGAGGTTGACGGCACTGAACATGTACTCCCTGGAAGAAAGGAGACAGAGAGGGGACATGATTGGGACCTTCAAGTACGGTGGATAAGGATGGTCTCTTTAAACTGAGTGGCAAGCATAACACAAGGGGGCACAATCTTAAGCTAGAGGGGGGAAGGTTTAGAAGGGAGGACAAGAAGCGCTTCTTCACAGAGAGAGAGTGGTGGACACCTGGAATGCACTGTCAGAAGAGGTGGTTTCATTAAAGACAGTGGTCAGCTTCAAGACAGGCTGGGATACGCATAGGGGGAAGGTAAGGATCATGGGTAGAGAGGATGGGAGGAGTGGGGGGGGGCAGGGACAGTGCTCAAGCTGTGGACCTTGCAATACGAGCAGACTAGATCAACCAAATGGTCTTCTTCTTGGCTTCTTTGTTTGTTCATACATTCATATAACTATGAAAATAAATGTTAGAAATTAGCATTTTAACAACTTATGAAAAAATAAAGTAACATGAACACAGCTCAAAATTATGTAAATTCATACAGTGCAATGGTGTTTCAATGGTTAAAATATAACAAATACTCTACAGGCAGCAATCATCACAAAGCATGTGCATGAATACAGAGGTTTCTGTGTCAACAACCATGACAGTTAAACTCTACAGGTACACTGTTTGCCATGTGACTTGGGACAACGGCACAAAGCTTTCTTTATATGAATAATACTCCATTATCATTTCATCCATGGCCATTTCAAACACTCAGCATCTTTTGTGAGAACTGATGGGTGTCTGATATGAAAGCAGTTGATTATTGCTGGTGGGTTCAGTTTACAAATTCTACCTGCTGTTATCAAATGCAACTCCAGTTGTTTCAGAAAGTTCTAGTTTATTTAAAATATGCAATACAAACATATAACATCTCGACTGACCACAGTAAAACAGATGCTTTATAAGTTGTTGAGTTTCATTAGTTGAATCACCTGTTGGCCGGCCTGGTGGGGTGAAGGGCTGAGGCATCCTGTCTTACCTCCTGCCACGCTTCAGGCATTGGCCGGGGAGGAGGAGGATTGAGTGTCCCCTCTCAAACATCTATACTCAAGTGAGTATAACCTCAAAGCCTCCAGTCCATCTCTGTAACTTAAATGTCTGACTGAATTTTATTTATTTATTTATTAAATTCTCGGATTACAAAAACCTTTGAGCAGAAACTGCTCGTTTACAAAGGTTCCACGTCAAAGGATGAGGGTCAACATACATACAGAGGTAGTAAAAGAATGCACAATAAACAACCAAAACAACTAAAAGAAAAAATAATGATACTCAGTTATAACATACTTTGAGATAATATTCATATAACGAGTAGCTTGAGTAGGCAGCTGGCTGCGGTAACAATAAGAGATAGAGGGCACCATAGGCAGTTAGTATTGCAGGCATGCGACCGGGAAAGGAAGTTGGCAGGCTAATGGGCCACTGCCCGATGGTGGTAGAAAATGTCTTGTACCAGTGGAGATGTGAAGCAGGAAAGGAGTCACAAGGAAGGCCCAGTGCCAGAGGGAATGAGACTGGGAAAGGGCAGGTTGTGAGACATGAGTGAGCTGGGAGGTGTTCAGAGAAGCAGTCACATTGAGTGGTAGAGGTGAGGTAAAGTTTGAGATTCCTTTTGAAGGGTCCAAGTGTGGTAGAGGAAAGTGCTTCTTTATTGAGGGAATTGAACCATTGAGCAGCTCTATAGATAAAGGACTGCTGACCCATAGAGGCACGACATCTGGGAACCTGAAAGGTTAGAGATTGGGCACCACGTGTTTGTTGAGTGCCACTGTAGGTAGTAAGGAGTGAGCTAACACCAGGTGGCATGAGACCAAGGAGAATCTTTTTGGTAAGTAAGCAGGTCTGGTATTGTATTCTGCTGTGTAGGGGTAGCCAGCTGGCCTGTGCATAGAGGTCACAGGTGTGAGTTTGTCGGGCTGCACCCATTAGTAGTCTACAGGCTTTGTTGAGAGCAACTGAGATCCTGCAGAGGACACTTGTTGAGGCAGAGCCATAGATGGCAAGGCCATAGTCAATGATAGAGGTGACAGAGCTGTAGATGGCTAGTTTAAGGGCATCCACAGGCATACAGTGCTTGTGTTTGTGTAGTAGTCCAATCCGTATATTGGCAGTCTTGGCAACAGTGTCAATATGCAGTGTAGGAGAGGGTACTATCCAGGGTAATACCAAGGTACTTGAACTCCTTGACATGTTCGAGTGGGTTCCCAGTGTGGTTCTTGATGGTGAGGGACAGAGAGTTGTGCCTGCTCTGTCGGTTACAGAAGGACATGGCTTTAGTCTTGCTGTGGTTCAGGACAAGTTTATGAGAACTGAACCAGTCTTCAATGCGATTTAATCATCCTAGTAGTTAATTTCTGCACTCCCTCCAGTAGTGCAATGTCTGCTTTGACACCAGGAGATATAAAACTGTGCACAGTACTCCAAGTGAGGCTGCATCAGAGAGGTAGTTTTTTTTTCCATACATAGTTTTTCATTTTTTTTTTTTACTCCTCCCGGGGCCATGGCGTACACATGCATGTATGTGTGTGGAGGCACACGCACACACCAGGATCCGGTGGCCTCCTCTGCCCCCGCCAGACTTTCGTCGCAGCTCCTGACTGCCTACGTTATCCACCAAGCCTCCACCCAGTGAGAGCAGGACTAAGGACTCCGGCGGAGCAGGCATCCACCCCAGAGAAGGGAGAGCCAAGGCTCAATCCCATTCCAACCCTCCCCGAGCCGGCACCCGCAGCCTGAGGTCGTTCTTGAACCCGGGTCGCGGCATGGCTTGAGGTAAGACGCCAGCACCTCAACCCTCTGCACCACTGGGCCAGCCATCAGAGAGGTATTTAGTGGCATCAGCACCCTCCTGTCCCTACCCACAATGTACCTTGATATACATCCCAGTATACCTCTAGCCTTTTTGACCATAGCCTGGCAGTTCTTATTCAACTTGAGTGAGGTCCCTTGTTATTTCCACCTCCCAAATCTTTTTCCTCTGATGTTTCCCTTAATATGCGACCTTCAACAGAGTACTGTGCCTGAGCATTAGATTTTCCCAAGTGCATAACAGCACATTTGACAGGATTAAACACTATCTCATGTCCCATTGCCCACTGCTCTAGCCTTGTTATTTCTGACTGGAGTTTTTCTATATCACTGGTGCTCTGTACCATGGATCCCAATTTCGTGCCATCAGCAAATTATGACAACCAGACTCCTTCCCGACACTTCATAGATGTTATGCAAATATTGAAGAGGCAGAGTCCCAGCACAGGGCCCTGTAGCACACGGGTCATCACCTCTGCCTAGTCTGACCTACATCCTCTCAAGCTGACTTGCTGTCTCCTGCTTGTGAGCCATGAATTGACCCATCTCATGATGTTTCCATGTAATTCTAGTGTTTGCAAGGCCTCAATAAGTTCCTTGTGTGGCACCTTATCGAATGCCTTGCCAAAATCTAAAAAGTCCACGTCAACAGATAACCCACGTCAAGTGCTCTACTTACCCCTTCCTAAAACTGAAGTAGGTCTGTCTGGCAGGACCTGCCAGTGGGAAACCCATGCTATATCTCATTCCATGCATCCGTATTTCTAAGATGTTCCTCAATCCCTTCCTTTAGGATCCCCTCCAGCACCTTACCCAACACAGACGTCAAACTGACAGGCCTGTAATTACCTTTCTCCTCCCTGCGTCCCTTCTTATAAATGGTAACCACAGTTGCCTCTCTCCATCTACTGATCATTTGTCCAGAGTTTAGTGATTCCTAGAAAATCCAAGCTATGGGTCCTGCCAATTCTCCAGCCAGCTCACTCAGGACCGTTGGATGCACGTTGTCTGGCCCAGGAGACTTCTTATGATCTAGACTTCTCAGTCTACTCTTCATGTCCTCTCATTTATACTCAATGGTGGATACCCAGTGTTGACCTGCCCCACAACAACAATGAACTCCTTGGTGTTAAAAACTGATGCAAAGTACTGATTTAACATATCTGATATGTCTTTATCATCAGATATTAGTTCTCTTTTGTTATTAACAAGGGTGGCCATCTGTACACTACCCCCTCATGTATGGTTAATATGAGTGTAAAAGGATTTATAATTATCCTTAACTTTTTGGACTAGGCTCAGTTCATAGTCCCATTTGGCCTTCCTTACATACTTTTTACATTCCAAAGTTATCCCTCTGTACTTTACCCACTCCATTTCAGTCTTCCCCTTCTTTGCCTTCTTATATGCTCTTTTCCTTTTGTTCATTAGTTTAGTTACCTTTCTGTTAGACCAAAGGGGAATTCTTCTTTTGTTATTGTTATTTGTTTTTCTCCAGTATGAATTTGTTTACCAGCTGGTTCAATTAATTCATAAGGGTATTCCACATACTTATTTTTTTACTTTAAAGCGGGACATTAACCTCCTGGAGAGGGTCCAGAGGAGGGCAACCAAAATGATTTGGGGCTTGGGGGACAGGACCTATGAGGAGAGGCTCAAAGAGCTAAATATGTACACATTGGAAGAGAGAAGGGACCGGGGGGACATAATAGAGGTCTTTAGGTACATGAAGAGGATAAATAGGGAGGAACAGTCGAGTGCTCGAAGGAAGGAGGAAGGGGCCACTAGAGGGCATGGGTGGAAGCTGGAGGGGAAGATTCAGGGAGAAAGGAGGAGGTGCTACTTCACTGAGGGTGGTGGAGCCATGGAATGCACTGCCTAGGGGCTGGTGGAGGCAGAGACAGTGGAGGGGTTCAAGAGGGGTGGGACAGGTACAGGGAAGGGTTCTGGAAGCAAAATCCAATGCAGCAAGAATATCCGGAACTGGGAAGGGAGAAGCCAGAGAAGGCGAGAGGGACAGCAAGGTCAGCACCCAGGCTGGGGACTGACCAAACGAGCAGATGCGAAAGACCGTTAGGCCTATTCTGCTGGCATTTTAGTATGTTAGTAAAGTTTGTGACTGGGAGAAGCACACTGAGCTGTAGCTCATTTCCAGGTGTGACCCAGGGGCAAGGGAAGGGGAACATGTGTATAGATGTAAACTGATATACAGAACCAGATTAAGCTGTTGGTGGTATTTTTAGTGAATGGAGGAATTTGGCCAGGACACTAGGGAAATTCCCCTACTCTGTGGTAGGGGGCTCTGCTGCGCGGCAGGATGGCAAGCAGTGTCGGGCCACCGAAGGAGGTGGACGTGTTTTGTGACCAGCGGTCCAAGGTTTCTTCCCAGACCTTGGTTTGCATGCTTAATGGGGATGTGAATGCTGCATTGGTTACAGAATCGGGTGATTGTGCTTTGCAAATGAACTAATTTACTGACCGAGATGTGGAGAATTCTACTGTTCCCATTTTGGGTACCCCAAAATCTTCTATAGCTGCAGTTCTTTTGGAGACAGCTAGTGATGCAGCTGGGTCTCAGCTGTCTGCGGAGAATAAGCTGGTGGATGCTTCTTGGAGTGATGACGTGGTCGATGAAAATATGTGGAAGTGTGGTTCCGCTGACACAGCTCCTTCAAACTCGCAATGGTCTGAAGAACACGCTCTCATGAATGCCGGCTGGGTTTGCCTAAATGGCAAGTGGGTGCTGGATGCTGACTGGATTACATTTTCTACTCCTCCAGCAGTCTCCTGGGTTGTAAAACTTGAGGGGCAAGTACTTTCTGCTTCTATTTCGGGAATCAACGTTGGGGATAACGCTACTCCTTCAGCAAACCTTTTACACGATTCAGGCGCCATAATGCTAGTCCTGATCCTCTTTCCCAATCTCCAAAGAGAGAGATCAAGACAGACCTGGATGTAGGTTTTCAGATCTGTTTCGAAGGAATGTATTAGAACAAGCACCATGACGTAATGCAGTTCGGCTGCGCTACCGCGGTGGCTTACAGGAACATCCTGTTCGACTGTATGTGGCTCAACAAATATTAAAAGACTCAATGCAATTCTTGGCTTGTGACAGTTATGCTCTAATTAATGTGAGGGGAGAGGACATTTTTGACATTAATTTTAAAACGTTTTCAAGTTTGGATACATTTTGGGCAAAATATGAAAATTGTAAAGCCACTCCCTTATGGGCCCCATTCTGGACCATCCCTCTCACTAAACCTTTATTTAACATTATTAATGTGCTGTTTTGGAATGAAGGGGTCAATGTGGGGGATATTCAGTTTTGGCTGGAAAAAAAATTCTCTGCTTTACAGCCCCCTGAACCTATTTTTGATGATGAAGGGATCTGGATGGGCAGCTGGAGATTTAAGGTTAAGTTAAGTATTATAAACAATGAGGTGCAACATATCCCCAATAGCTTCTTTTTGGGTAAAGATGGGGGGGGGACTGTTTTTATCCAGGACAACCAAAAGCTTGTTATAAGTGTGGGAGTAGGAGGCATCTCAGTAGTGTTTGTGATAAAGTGAAGTGTATCCTTTGTGGGGATTTTGACTGTGACAGTAGTACTTGTAGGAATGTATTTCAATGTAATTTATGCGAGGAAAGAGGTCATGCCTATCATCAATGTCCCTGGGCTGGACAAAATACTCAGGGTGGGTTAAATAAGGAAGACTTATTGAACCATGCACAGGACAGATTTAGGCATGGGTTTTCTAGTAGGGCCCCACCCCAAACAAGGCCTACTCCCTCTGATTCTAGTTCTACAACCCCTGCCCCTCCTGAACCTGCTCCTCAGCCTGATATCCCTAGCACTCCAAACCTTCTAGTTCCAGCTGCAGTTTCTACCTCAGTAATTGATCCCGTGGCTATGCCCCCATCTTCGGATGGGGACTTCCAGGCCCCACATCCAAAAAGAGTTACCAGAGCATCTAAGAAGCACCTGAATCCTGCTGGCCTTTCCACTCAAAATGTTTTTTCTGTTTTACAGGATCCTGAGGGTGGGTCAGAGTCTGATATTTCCTCTGTTTCTGCGGAGATGGAATATGAAGAAGAGGGTATTTCTGAGGTGTTGCCTACTAAAAAAAAAAAGAGTGGTTGAAAAAGAAAGAAGGACAAGGCCCCTTGACTCCTGGTAAATGTCCACACTTCGATTAGTTTCCCTTAATGCCTGCAGCATTAAAAGCTACAGGAAACATGGGGCTTGTCTCCAGTTTTGTACTTCTTTAGCTGCTGATATTTATTTTCTTCAAGAGACTCGACTCACATCTTTGCATGATGTTTCCCAAGCCAAAAAGGGGTGGCATACTGGGCCTTCATTTTGGTCCTTTGGTTTAGACCAGGCTGATGGTTTGGGTATTTTGCTTGGTAGTACAAAGGTCCAGGTTATAAGACTGGTGGACTTAGTTCCTGGGAAGGTTCTTATTCTAGATTGTTTATATCAAGGCTTTTCACTCAGATTGATCAATCTTTATGCTCCCCAAGTAAAGTCTGCTCGGATTGGCCTTTTTAATGCGGTGCACCCCCTATTTGTATACCCGTCGACATGTTGTTTGGGGTGGGGATTTCAACTGCTGTCTAGATATAAAGATATAAGATCATGTACAACAGAAAGTATATTGTGATTCACATGCATTATTGGGTATTTTGGGTACTTCTCGATTGAGGGATACTTATAGATCTCTAACATCAGATTTGGGGTATACCTATTCTAGAAATATCTTTAGGTCTAGGATTGATTATTTTTTTCTTTCTAGATATTTACTCTCTGCTTCTTGTTTTTTACGTTTTTGTGTGGTTTCTGATCATATGGCCTTAGTCTGTCAGGTAGGACTTTCTTCTATCCCTCCTCGTTTTCCCTCAATCTCTACTAGATGGAAGTTGAATTCCGCCCTTTTGGATCAGAAGGAGGTTAGGGGTCAGTTGGCACATTTGTTTTATATTAGAAAATATGTGGCTGAGCTTTATGAGGATTGGGCTACGTGGTGGGTAGATACCAAACGAGAAATTTGTTCGTTTTTTGTGGGTTTTGGTAAAGCTGTAGGTACTAGTAATTATATTAAATACCTAGAATATAGAAATCAATACTATAGGCTGTTGTCCTTTCCTGATATTTCTAACTCTAGTTTGCAAAAACAAATTGGTAGGTTGAAAGATTTTATGAAACAACATCAATATGATAGGGCAGCCTCCTTACAGGCAGAGATGCGATTTGGCTTACAGAAAACACCTTACGCGAATCCATTTTCTGCCTGTAAGCACCGTTTGGACATTAAACTGATGGAGGGTTTATGGGATGATCAAGGCCGTGTAAGGTATTCTGATGTGGAAATGCTGGACATTGTTTCTCAGCGGTTGCAGTCCCAGCATGGGGTTCCCTTTTTTACTACTAAACGGTGGGAGGATTTTTTTTCCTTTCCAGTACCTGTTGTTTCAGAGAGTCTCGTTAATGATTTAGAGAAACCTATTTCTTTAGCTGAAGTTAAGGATGTTATTTTACACCTTAAAACTGGGATTTCACTGGGTAAAGACAGTTTAACAAATGAATTTTGTAAATGTTTTTTGGATGACGTTAGTGAAATTTTATATTACCTTTACAATGAGATCTTAGGGTCTGGGGGTTTCCTACATCCTTTTCTGAGGCACTTGTTATTTTTCTGTATAAGAAAAAGGGTTCAAAACAGGATTTTGGGAATTTGAGGCCTATTAGCCTTCTAAATGTAGATTACAGAATCCTGGCTACTATTTGGTGCCACAGAATACAGTCCGTTGCTGAACAGGTGATTTTTTCTGTCCAGACTTGTTCTACACCATGTAGGAACATTCAACAGAATTTGCTTTTTCTTAGAAACATCTGTGAGTTTGGCAGGCAAAATAGGCTAAGTGGGTATCTTATAGCTTTGGATCAGGAGAAGGCTTTTGACAAAGTCTCTCATGAATTTTTGCACAAACATTGTTGATGTATGGTATTCCTAGCAAATCTAGGTCTTGATTGTGGTATTTATATAAAAATGCAGTCATTTTTCCTTTGGTCAATGGACTTGTGGGTGGTGGTTTGCCTTTGTTAAGAGGTGTTAGACAAGGGTGCCCCCTGAGCCCCTTATTATGTACTTTTGTATTGGACCCTGTTATTCGATCTATTATTCATAATCAAAATATTTATGGGCTTACACTGGAGGTTTCTATAGCACCCATGAACTAGTAGTGTATGCTGATGATGTCTGTCTTATTGTTAGGGATCGACAGTCAGCTGAGAGGGCTTTACAGTTTTTTTCTTGTTTATGAGGCAGTAGCAGGAACCACTAGTAATTTTCATAAGAGTTGTGGGGTTTTATTGGTCAGGATTTTTTTCCTCATACTGTAGGACCCCTACAGATCTCTGATGTAACTATTTAAAGTGTTGGGGGTCCTTTCTGGTTCTGGGGATTTGGCTTTTCTCAACTGGGAAGAAAAGCTTAAACAGGGAGAAGCAAAGGTTCAAAGGTGGAAAGCATGGTCTTTATCTAAACAAAAACGTATCATGATTATTAAAAAATTTCTATTGCCTCACTTTCTTTATATTAGCTCTACGTTTCCAGTTCCTATTCAGCTTGAGACTAGATTTTTAAGTGTTTTTTTTTTTCAGATAGTATGGGGCAGTCAATTAAATCCTGTTCAACGGGCATTTACATATTTGAAAATTCAGCAGGAAGGACTTAGTATGATTAGCTCAATAGTGCTTTACTTTTCTTTCTTTTTTAAATCAAATTTTGGATTTAGGACTGGTTGTGTTGATCATCCCTGGGAGAGCTGGACTTTAGGTTTATTTCACCTTTTTTTTCCAACGATGGACTTCTCAGTTTTCAAGGCTTACTGCTTCCCTTTTTGTCCCAGATTTTGCTAAGCCAGTAATTCGGAAACTTGGTCTATGGGGGGTCACTAAGCTTCATGTTCAAACCTTAACACGGAATGCTCTTTATTCTGATATTATGTCCCGCAATTTTGCAACTCAGGTGGAGTTTCCTCAATGTGTTCCTTCTAAATTAAATGCATTACATCTCTTGACAGACAAACGCCTCCCAGTCTATCTGTGGGATGTTCAATGGCTCTGTTGCCATGGCAAATTGGGAGTACGCAGTCATTTGAAGCACAAACCTTTGTTAGAAAGGCAATGTCTTCGACCGCAGTGTGTTGGGTAAGAGGAGACCATGACTCATTTTTTTTTCCTGAGTTTATGCAATTGAATTTTGGACCACTTTAGCCACCAGATGGCAGTGGAGGCCTGTACAGCATGTCATTTGTGGTATTTTAATACTAGGGGATTATACAGGTCTAGTTCCCAGATATAATTCTAGTACTCTGAATTTGATTTTTGCTTTTATTAAATACTACTTTTGGCAGGCTAGATATAAATTTTCTTTGCATCATATTGATACACCTGTGAGTACACTGATTAAACAGCTTGAAACTGTTATTTTGCATCATAAACAGAAGGAACAAGCCATTATGGATTCCAGACTTTACAATATATTCTGGAAGAATGTACCTTGGGTTTCTTTTGGGGATGTTGGTTGATTATTTTCCTTTTTTTATTTTTTCTCTCCCCTTCTTTGCTATTTCATTTTGTTATTTGTATATGATTGTATTAGAAATTTCAAGTGCTGAAATGTGATTTTTCATTTTTGTTTTGTGATTTGTCTATTCTCATTTGTGATGTTTTGTTTCCTTCGATAAATAATTCCCCTACTCTTAGAATCAGAATGATTTGATTAGAAAGGACCAAACAAGAGAGGAGAGCTTGAATAGACAGACAGGGCATGCCAGAGAACAGGCAAGACCACATACTTCTGAGGCCCAAGGGGTGGGAGGCTCCAGTCAAACTCACCTTGAAGTGCAGGAAGAAGTCATGGACATGGCGGAGGCTGAGGTTGTGTTGGATGATGAAGCACCTCTTAATACGGTCCTGGCACAGGGGAACCAGGGAACACAAGAGTAGGTGTGCCCTACTTATTCTCTGGAGTGGAAAATACCCCTTCCTAGGAGACAGAGTTCAGACAACAGAAGATGGCCCCGGTGGAAGTGCCCACAAACAATACTTTCGAAATATTGGCCACTACTAGTGGAAGCAGTTCAGAGTGTGCGACTGAGGGATCGGATGCTTCCTCATCCCTCTCCCTTTCCCAGGACAAGGATGGGGCAAGTTTAAAGGAACCAAAAACAGGTAAAAAAAGAAGAAACATGTGACTTAGTGTTTTTTTCTTGGATCTTATGTCATCATTTCCATTATTGACTTTAAATGTCCACAGTATTATGCATGGGGAAAAAGGAAAGCTGTTTTTTCCGTACTGCATGATTTAGGGGTGGATGTTGTTTTTTTGCAGGAGACCTGGTTTAACTCTACTCACCTAGTAGATCTGGCCAAGAGGGATTGGGTGTTGGGCCCATCTTACTGTTCCTTTGGGAAGGATAAGGTGGATGAGGTGTGTCTGCTTTTGCTGGGCCCTGGCTTTACCTTCCAGAAAATTATAGATGTTTTTCCAGGAAAGGCCATGATTTTAGATAGCATTTGGCACAATACACCAAGTCACTTTGTGGTACTGTATGCACCCCAAGGTAAAACAGAAAGAATTGCATTGTTGGAAAAGGTACAGCCATATTTTATGACCACTAGACAGGTTATATTTTTTTTTGGGGGGTTAATTGCTCCCTTGACATAAAAAAAAGAAAGACATTGAGACTTAACACTTATTGTGACTCCACAGCACTGAAGAAATGCATTGATGTTGCTGGCCTGCAAGACTGTAGTGCATCCGCAAACCCTCCCATTGATTTTACTTTCATAAAGAGTACAGGGTAAAGGGTACATTATCTTCTAAAATAGATTATTTGTTTATTTCTCAGGTGCTTAGCGTCCGTCAGACCAAAGCACTTCCTATGGAATTTACAGACCGTTTGAGTGTTGCTAGGGCCTGAAAAAGGGGGTGGGGTCCTGAGAAAGAGGTAGAACATGAATACTGAGAGTTTCCCTCTACCATAGGTAAAATTAGGAATAGTTGACTTGTACAGAAAGAAAAGACACCTCACATTTTATGTGTTTGGAAGATAATGGTGGGGTAAGGAGAGGGAGACAAGACTGGTATTCAGGAGATGGTCGATGAGTATGTGGTGGACTTTACTAGAGGGGACCATATGGAACTCAATCAGGTGTGGGAGTATTTGGAGACCATCCAGATCCCTCAGGTGGATAAGGATACTCTTAGAGTGGGAGAGGCTGTGCAAGTGGGGGAATTAAGTGCTGTAATAGCCCAGTTAAAGACGGAAGTGACTCCAAGGGAGGATGGTATACCAAATGAGTTTTACAAGGCTTTTCAGGACATATTGGCAACTCTTCTGGTCTGGGTATATGTATTTTTGTTGTTTTACGACAGTTGCTGTCTGCCTTTACGCAAGGGCTGGTGACCTTTATATTTAAAGGGGGGGGATCAGAAACAGATTTCCAACTGGAGGCCCATATGCTTGCTAAATTCTGATTTTAAAATATTTATGTTTTTATTTATTTCTTTATTTTGTTTCTTTATTGAAGATATTGGATAACATACCTTTGAGTCAAAGATGCCTTTACAAAGGTTCCACATCATTATATACAGAGACATCAGATACAATGGCAACAAATAAGACAAAATAGTTACAAAGAAGCTTGTACATTAGCAAAAGTGGTTACAGAAAGTTGCAAAAACAGTTACAGAGTAAAGACGCTAATCAGTTAACAGGGTACATACACTGCAGGACGGTGGCACCAGCCATGCCCTGGTTGTTATTTAGTTGTCTAGGCTGGACTGGGGGTGTCCATTGTCCAGGTATAAACATGCCCTGGGGTTTTTATTCCAGAAGAGACTTAAGGTGATTGCTAACCAGGTGATACATCCGTTACAAATGTGTGCTTTACCTGGGAGACACATTCAACAAAATTTGTGTCTGACACATGATGTTGTACAGTATACTGAGACTCATAAGATCCCTGGATGCTTGTTGTCCCTGGATCAATATAAGGCCTTTGACCAGGTGACTCATGTGTTCCTGTTTCTGGTTCTAGCAAAATATGGTGCACCTCCACTCCTGTTAGGGTGGATTCAGCTGTTATATGACAATGCAGTTATTGCTTCTTGCCTCACAGGTTCTCAAGGCAGATGTTTTAAAGTTGGGAGAGGTGTTCAGCAGGGATGCCCCTTAAGTCACCTGCTGTATATTTTTTCCCTAGATCCATTTTTTAGGAGTGTTGGCTGGTACAGCCTTCGAAGGTACTAGGGATGTCAATCAGCAGCATGAGGTTCGGGCACTTGCTTATGTGGATGACATATGTGTGTTTGCAGCTAATGCCAGTAGTGTTGGTGTGTTGAGACAGGAGTTGGATTTTTATGGGACAGTGTCTGGGGCAAGATTAAATGCTGATAAATGTCAAGGGGTGACATTGGGTCAGGATGGGGGTCAGGAGGTGTCCATGAGTGGAATTCAGTTGGTGAGGGTACCACTGAAAATATTTGGAGTGTTGATTGGGAAAGAGGGGATGGTGCAGCATAATTGGTAAAAGACCATTCAAGTGGGAACACTTAAGGTGGCTAGATGGAAGGGTTGGAAATTGTCAAAACTGAAGAGAATTCTAATTATAAAAAAATTCTTATTGCCATGCTTTTCATATATCAGTGCATTTTTTCCCTTGCCTCTGGTCTTAGAGACTAGACTCTAGAGTGTACCATATATTTTTTAAAATGGTTTGGGGAATGTGACTGAATCCAGTGAAGAGACAAGTGACCTACCTACGTCTAAAGGTGGGAGGCCTGGGGATGGTGAATCTGGTGGGGTTTTTTTCACTGTTTGTTTTGGAAGATGAATATAGCTCCGATTTTTCTCTCAACTGCACCCTTAGTGAGAGCTTGGTTGCGACACTCATTTCTGGCTGTGCTAGAGAACTGGAAGAACTTGCGCATTAAGATTACGGGTGCCATAAAGTTGCATAAGGAGCTGAAGATGACTTTTCAGAAACTGTTTAAATGGGGTATAACAAAGCAAATTCTATTACAGAAGACCAGCTCTCTGTGCATGGCAGGCTCAGAGTCAGACCACAAGCACAAAGTGCTAGAGGACAGAAATTGTTTATATCCAGACTGTGTGGATGTTCTGGAAACACAAGAGCATTTCTTAGAATGTTCCTATGCAGTAGGTTTATGGGAGTATCTGGCTACAACATGGAAGATGCCATGGATGAACCAGTGGTTGGTCCTGGGCAATTTCGTATGTCTGGGGGGAGGCTATGATTTTGGGACTCTGAATGTCTTTTGCGTATGCTTGAAAAATTATTTATGGCACGGCCAGTGTTAATTCTTGTTACAAAAAAATGTTATGATCTGTTCTTTATATTGTACAATGGTGGAGAGAGCTCTACCTGAAGTTTATAAAAAGGATTTATGGTTTCATCCAAGAGCACGAGTGATGGTGTGGTGGAGGGGGTTTTCTTTTATGAAGAAATATGCTTAAATTTACAGTGGTTGTGACATCATGGGAGGATGGGTATATGGAGATAGGATTTGGAATTGTATGTCGGGGGGACATGGGAAGTAGGTGAAGCTGTATGTACTAGCGAAATGCCATAAGGGGGACTGTTGTTGATTTCTGTTTGTAATGTATGTTTGTGTGGATTTTTCAATAAAAACACTCCTACTTTTATTGAGATGTGCCATGAGCTCTTTAATGTCCATTTGAACAACCACCAGAATAGGCAGATGGGACCTTGGTTTAACGTCTCATCCAAAAGACAGTACCTCAGGAATGCAACACCCCCACTCTTGATGCTCTGCAATGTCAGTATTGAGATTTATCCCACAATCCCAGTGTGGGGCTAGAACCCACCACCTTCTGATTTTCCGGCCTCAGAGACGAGTGTACTACCTGCCGAGCCACTGACACATATCCTCCAAAGATTCTGACTCCAGCTCCTAAGCCCAGTTTTTCAGCATTTTATTTCCTCTCTCATCCCATTAAAATCTGCCCGTCTAAAACATTTTATTTTTGTTGGTCCTTTAATCTTTGTATGTATCATCTCTGCATCCACATCCCCTGTAAAAAAAAAAAAACCTAAATGGACGATAAAAAAATGTAGTTTCAATTGCACCCCCCCTGAAACACGCCACAGTATACAACCTCGAGTCTAGTCACACTCAGCATACATGATGTGATAGGTTAGAATACACTATCCACAGTATCAAACCATACGCAGACAAGGAGTAAGATGCTCATGTTGGTTGACCAGGACAAGCAGTATGACAGTCCACATTTAGAAAGAGTGAACAGAAAAAAGGGAAAAAACAGCAAAACATAAAATGATACCATACAACAGCGTCATGCAGAGAAACATTCTGTATAAAATAGATATGGATGTTCTGCAAAGCTGTACACTATATCCACATCCAGCAAATAGCCGAGTCATAAAAAAAATCATGATTATAAAAATAATTCATAGTGCTGACTTACTGTGCAGTAAACTATGATGTTGGAGATCAGAGATTCGAATCAGGGGTCAATTTAAAGTTATGGTGTGAGTAGAGAAAATCAAACAGGTGTTTGGGATTGTTCTAGACCTGAAAATGAGAAAAACATAATCACCAGTAAAACATTCAGTAGGTAATGCAGTTTTTACAAGAACATTCATAACTTTATTGCTATAGTAATTTTAAAAGAAGAGTTCATAGCACCTGGATTTTAAATTGCCAATGATTACCTCAGGAAGAGCAGCTGGAAGTACAGAGTGGGGATTTAACTGAGGTACTTTATGTTTAAAGACTTGAAGGGTATAAAAAAAACATGTTTATTCACTCAAGCCCACACTTTCAAAGGAGATGCTCGGCCCAAAATGGAGATGCGCTGCACATCCCAGAAACTGCACGGAACTGCGATATTCAAAAGGGAGGGATGCATCGCACATTTGCGATTGTGCGATCACACAGATATAATGTTTGGAGCACAAAAAAAGGGGGCATGTACATGAATATGCCATACATCTGTATATTCAGCCCAAATGTGCGGCGCATCTGCCGCGCATCTCCAAAATGCTCTGCACAAAGTTAGGCATGTCAGGGGATGGCCTAAATCAGCCGGCCACCCACAGGCAGGCTGCAGAACTGCAGACAGGCAACCCTGAGAGAGCCCTCGGAGGAGCACGAGGATGTGCTCCAGGCACCCATACACAGCAGTCATGCCAGGATGGTTGTACCCAAAGCCACAGGTGCCAGCACACCATGGGCACTGCCCAGAGAACCACCCCCACACCTCTTCCAGGACGTGGACACCCAGTGTTGTTGGGTGCCCCCCAGGCACACCAGTGGAGCAGATGGCCACACTGCAGCACATGTACTAGGGGCCATGGCCTGCACCCATGTGGCATGCAGGGCACCACCCAGTGGTGGCATGCACCCAGGGTGACATCTGAGGCAACAGTGCCCAGGTAGCCTGGTGGTACTAGTGGCAGCATGGCATGAGCAAGGGACTTACCTGTGGCTCACACCCACGGTGGTACACCATCGGTGCACACAGGTGGGACCCACCCACTTGGGTACCTGGCCACCTTCTGCACACTGCCATTCCTTGCAGTTCTCATCATGATCCTGTCATACAGGAGGGTGTGGGGCACGTCAGGTGACTGTATGCTGCATTTGGAGCTGGTGTATCATATGCATGTGGTACACCAATCAAACTGTGTCACCCTGTGCCCTCCCCTGTTGGTTGTCCAGGTGGACCCCTGTGGCCACTGTCTAGGTCGGCCTCTGTACCCCAGTCTGACCCTGTACATGGCTATGGGTAATAGCACTGTACCCAGGCCAATGTAGTCCACCCACTCACACACAAATATATCATCACACCTGCCTGCTAGGATGCAGTACCTCCTGTTCACCTTTGTGGAGTGGTAGGGCAGCCCTGAAAAGCTGGAACTGTGCATGCCTTGGGTATGCAAATGGCCTGAATAAATTCCAGTAATGAGCTGCACATGTAGGAAATGGGCTTGGAATGTGCAATGAGGTCATTTGCATATCCTGGCTGAATATCGCAATTTTGCACACCACGCAAGTGGCTTGTATCACACATTTCCCTATGCTCTGTACTGGTCCCAGGTCACCTGCCACGTATGTCCGACCGCACAATCGCACATGTTCAGGATATTCAGCTGGACATGCGCAATCGCATCTTATGGCACAATTTTTGAACATACCATTATTTTGTGCTGGCACATCTCATTTGCTCGGCGCAGGCACTTGTGCAATGCTGCCTGGGACTTTGGAATATGGTGCCCTCAGAGTGTAATAGCAGTATAATTGCAGTATAATGTGGGGAGTGGTGCAATGCAGTGGCTGTGGGGCAGCCATATTGAGGCAGACCTTCTGGACACTGAGGTGCTGCCCTATCTGCATGCATCTCTCTGGACTGCGGAATGAGGTAGCCAGTCTCAGAGCGGAAGTAAACTGGGTCAGGAGTACCATCACCCCTATCCAAAGACCAGCCAGTCCAATGCAACTGCCTCAAAGGATGCCGAGAACGAGGAGCACTTGGATGACAGTGGGCTCAGGGAGGGTTACAGCGGTCAGGCAGAGGCACATCCCAGATCCTATTCTACTCAAGAGCTCATATGCCACACTGGCAAACAAGGACAACCAAACAGAGGTACCCAGAGAAGTGGAAGGAAAGGATGTGGAGGTTAGCCAAGGAGGTGACCTTAGCGGGGAAAGCAGTGGACCCCAGAGGAGGAGGAAGTGAATCCTGGTGGGGGACTCCATCATAAGAGGGATCCAGCTAGGAACACAGGAGGGGGAGGACAGGGAGGTGAGGTGCCTACCAGGTGCCACGGCATGGAGGGATGGAAGGAAGATCCTGGGGATCACTGGGAAGGCAAGACGGGAGGGTGAGCTGGATGTCATTATCCACCTAGGTACTAATGACCTGGCAAATGGGGAGCCAAAGGAAGTTCAGGAAGAGTTTAGGAAATTGGGGAGGGGTCTCAAGCAAGTAGCTACTTCTGTCACTTTCTCAGAAGTACTACCTGTGAGAGGCAAGGGAGAGCATAGAGTGCATGCACCAGGAACTTTAACTCATGGTTGAAGAACTGGTGCTGTGAGGAAGGGTTTGGATTCATTGGTGACTGGGGACCCATCTGAAGGGATGGAGGTTTATTCAAGCCTCACGGCCTGCACCCATCCTGAAGGGGAATCCAAGCACTCAATGATAAGTTTAAATGCTACATTGACAAGCATTTAAACTAGCAAAGGGGGGTGGCAGGCCAGCAAGGAGGGTACCTACTTGCTCACCCCCCACAGCTAGCAGTGGAACCAGTGAACCAGAGGAGTGGCTATCTCTGCAAAGCAGTGTGCAAAAGATGGAGATTAGTGCCCAAGAGGTGGATAGGCAGAAAAGGGGCAAAATTCAGCAGAAGGGCAGACAGCAAGGAGAACCAGGGATAAAGGACAACCAAGGAAGGGGCTGGAGTAGAACAGCGAAACAGTCTAGGGAGGTCAAATCATGGAAAGCCATGTGTGCAAATGCCAGGAGCCTTAGCAACAAGATGGAAGATCTGGAGGCTGTCGTGGTGCAGTCAGACCTGGACACTGTGGCCATCACTGAAACCTGGTGTAATGATAACCACGACTAGGAGATGGCCATACCTGGCTACAACATATTCAGAAGAGACAGAGCAGATAGAAAGGGAGGAGGAGTGGCACTGTATGTGAATAATGACATGAGGGCCACAGAAATCCAGGAGGAACAAAATGGGGGAGAGATACTGTGGGTTAAGTTGGAAAGGAAAATGAGGACAGCCATCCGCACAGGTGTGGTCTATAGACCACCAGCCCAGGAGGAAGAAACAGATAGGGAGCTGATGCTAGCCATCCAAAGGATGGCAGACAAGGGTGAGGTAGTACTGGTTGGAGACTTCAATATTCCAGACGTGGACTGGAGCATCCCAGCAGCAGCATCAACTAGGAGCAGATTTATCCTGGACTCCCTTCAGGGTGCCTTTCTCAAGCAACTGGTCATGGAACCAACTCAGCAGAAGGCAATACTGGACCTTGTGTTCACAAACAGGGACAGTGTGATGGGGGTAACAGTGGGGGAGCACCTGGGGAACAGTGACTACCAGTCATTGTGGTTTGAAATCACAGAAAGAGCAGAACCAAACTACACAAAACACGTATCCTGGATTTTAGGGGCAGACTTTGGAAAAATGGGGAGATACTTGAAAGAGGCATTAAGGGAATGGGACCGAATCAGGGTTGAGGAACAGTGGGCAGTATTAAAATGGGGATTACAAGAACAACAGAATTATGCATTAAGCAGGTTAGCAAGAGGAAAAGGAAGAGGAGACCATTATGGTTTTCCAAAGAGGTAGCAAAGAAAGTGAAAGCCAAAAAGATTGCATTCAGGCAATACAAAAACACATAGGCAGAAGGGGATAGGGAGAAGTACCAGGAGAAGCAAATGGAGGCAGGGAGGTCAGTAAGGGAAGCCAAAGCTCAGGCAGAAGAACACATGGCAAAATCAGTTGGTAGAGGGGACAAAACCTTTTACAGGTACATAAGTGAAAAAAGAAAGACAAAGGGAGGGATAGTGAGACTGAAGGGGGAGGATGGGGGCCGCGTGGAGGATGACAACAGTAAAGCTGACATATTGAACAGGTATTTCTGCTCAGTCTTTACTGAGGAAGAAGAGGGTAATGGGTCTGAAGGGAGTACAAGGGGTGAGAATGGTGCAGAAATGGACACAAGTCCCTTTACATGAGAAAGGGTCCTGAAGGAACTGGAAGTAATAAGGGTTGATAAAGCAATGGGGCCAGATGGGGTGCACCCCAGGGTCCTTAAAGAACTAAGAGAGGTGGTGGCTGATCCTCTGGCTATCCTGTTTAGCCGATCACTGGAAACAGGGGAGGTACCCAAAGACTGGAGGACAGCAGATGTAGTCCCCTTATACAAAAGTGGGAACAAAGAGGAAGCAGGAATCTACAGACCAGTCAGCCTCACCTCGGTAGTGGGGAAGATCATGGAAGCACTACTGAAGGAGAGATTGGTGGAACATCTGGTTGTCAGTGGACTACAGGGCCCAAGGCAGCATGGTTTCACCAGGGGGAGGTCATGTCAGACCAACCTCAATGAATTTTTTGACTGGGTGACTAGGGAGGTGGATCAGGGGAGGGCAGTGGACATGGCCTATCTGGACTTCAGCAAGGCCTCTGACACTGTGCCACATAGAAGACTATTACACAAACTGGGGAATATGGGTGTGGGCAGAACAGTAGTGTAGTGGGTAGGTAACTGGCTGGGTGGCAGGACACAGAGGGTGGTGGTAAATGACTGTCACTCCACAGAGGGAAGAGTGACCAGTGGGGTACCACAGGGATCAGTGCTGGGACTGGTCCTATTCAACATTTTCATCAGTGACATTGTGCAGGACCTAGAAGGCAGAATTTCACTGTTCGCTGATGACACAAAGCTCTGTAACAGAGTAGACACACCAGAGGGTGTAGATAGAATGAGAAGGGACCTGCAGAAACTTGAAGAATGGTCAGGCATTTGGCAGTTGAAATTCAATGCAAAGAAGTGCAAGATAATGCATATGGGGCACAAAAACCCTGGCACAATATATCAGTTGGGGGTGAGGATATAGCGCACCAAGCAGGAAAGGGATCTTGGGGTTATCATCTCTGATGACCTCAAGGTAGGGAAACAGTGTGACAAGGTAGCAGGTAAAGCAAATAGGATGCTGGGATGTATAGGCAGGGGCATCACCAGCAGGAAAAGGGAGGTCATAATTCCGCTATACAAGACACTAGTGAGGCCCCACCTGGAGCACAGTGTACAGTTCTGGAGACCATACCTACGTAAGGACATAGACAGGGTAGAGAAGGTTCAGAGGAGGGCAACAAAGATGGTGCATGGATTGCATCACAAGTCCTATGAAGACAGGTTGAAGGAACTGAACATGTACTCCCTGGAGGAGGAGGAGAGAGAAGGGATATGATAGAGACATACAAGTATCTTACAGGGAGGAACAGGGTGCAGGAATACACTATTTTTAAGTGAAAAGATGTTCCAGGACTAGAGGGCATGGGATGAAGTTGAGGAGGACGATTCAGAGGAAACATGAGAAGAATTTCTTCACAGAATGGGTGGTGGACAAGTGGAACACCCTGCCAGAGAAAGTGGTGGGGGCTGAAACAATCACAGGATTTAAGAATGCATGGGATAGACATAAAGGAATTCTGGAGGTCAGGGGTAAGGGGCAGCAGACTTCTAGGAAAACATAAACTGAACTTACAAGCTCAAATGGGCAGACTGGGTGGGCCATAGGCCCTTATCTGCCAACACTGTCTATGTATCTATGTATCTATGTATCTATGTATCTATGTATAACATGGTTTAGAACAGGCTACCAGAGAATGTGCTATACTGTACACAGACAGAAAGCACTCCTTGAGGTCAAGACTGGATACATCTGTAGGGCACAATGATAGTTCAGGTTACTGCTGTTAAGAGTAAGGAGATAAACTTGATGGGCCAAAGATCTTACTCAGTTTCTCTACACCTACAGTACTGCATGTACAATACAGTATGCAGCTATTTACAGGCTGTAAAGTCCGAGTAACAGCTCATCAGGACTGCAAAGTGCCAAACCAGCAAAGTTACCCCCATTTCAGCATTAGACATGAGCCCAAATCCCTGTTGTGAGACTTGAAACTGTGACCTTCTGGACCAGAAGGAAACTGGCTGCCAACTGAGCCACACTGATGCACAATACCATTTAATTTCCTGAGGGATGCTCGAGTCATATTACCGACATAGTATGATGACTGTAAGGATCTCATGGGAGTCATAAAGTTCTGCTATGCACTGAGAAATCCAACTACAAGCATGTTCTACAAACTGGAAATGTACACTAATCTTTCTTTTTACAGTTAAATATAGCTGCTACCATACTTGCCTCATGCTTCTCCTTGGGAGCCTCATGTCTAAATAAGTTACATGATACAGGAGAAAATATGACAGGATACCAAAACCACAGAATCATAGATTATTCTTTCTGAGCTTCTATACTAACACAGATCTACAACACAGCCCACGTGTTTTTGTTAGAATAAATCTGGCCCTTATGTTACCACTAGCCTGCGGGGCCCAGCTTCCTCTTGTGCTATAAATTTAACATGACGCTAACCCCCCTCTCTGTATACAGAAGATACTGTTATACAGGCATACTGTTTCAGTTTATAAAAAACACACACAAATGGGTCAAGTTACTGTGGAAGCCTGATGTTAGAAGATGTGGATGTAAGTGAAAACGGTGGGTATTTTACCTGTATTAAAGTTCATGAAAGTAAATCGTTTGGGAGTGAACCAAACAGGATCATTTTGCCACTGTCCCTAAGCCCTGTGTTTTGCATCTTTTTGTGTTTCCCTGCTTGACATCTCCTGCCAGTTTCTTTGGCAACCAATCTTTGTGTTCTCTAGCTTTAATCCTTTTTCACTTATTTCCTTTGTGTCTGTCCGCATGCCTACCCAACACTGCTATTGCCTAATCTTAAACACCTCTCAGATTGTCCCATAGATTTTGTTAAGGATAAGTGGATTATGCTCTGTCCATGAGCTTTGAAGACGCGGACAAAGTTAATTAAAACTGAGCATTTCACTCAGTTTATTGCAAAAGTGCAACAGTGCTTTGCAAGTACCAGAGCTAGCATTCAACATCCTCAGTCCTAGCACCCCAGCTCACAGGGGCCCAGACAGAATCTCTGCAAGCCATTCATTGTTAAAATGTCATGTATTTTATTAATATCACACATTTATTTGAAACAGAACACAATGGGCATCAAATGCCATAAGGATACTCACTAAGGTACGCTCAAGGGCCTCCAAGGTTAACCTTAATGGAAGCCCCAACATATATATGGTCGGCACTGGCAAATGTTCCACAGTACATGGACTGCACCACAATTCACCACTGACAAGCAGGCGGTTTCACTTATTAAGGACTATGGAGTTGGCAGCTTAAAGCTGTGGAACATCATATAAAGTGCACTATGTTTTCATGTCCTCTACTGTTTAAAACATTATGGTTTTGTCTGTTTATGTCTAAAAACAGCATATGAGAGTTTCAGAGATGGATATCACAAGACACCACTAATCTGTATCTCTATTAAGCACTAGCGATCATTAAAAAATTTAATTCAAGATCAAGGAACCAATATTTAAGAATTCAGGATCAACATCAGTCCTAGATTTCAGCAAAGCAGACTTTGACCAGATAAGACTGAACATTAGCAACTGGAACTGGGAGGTGGAGTTTGAGGGTAAACAACTAAACACTATTTGGGAAATCTTTTGTAGTAAATTAAGTAAGGAAGTTCACAGAAATATACCTATGAAACAGAAATACACCAGCACTAAACCTAGGCCGCAGTGGTTAACACCAAAAATAAAAAGGTTCAGAAATAAACATAACAAATTATGTAAAAAATGGAAATCCAGCAATCATAACGAGAATAGAATAAACTATAGGAATGCAGCACACACATTTAAAAAATAAGATCAGAGCTACAAAAGCGAGCTACGAACTAAAATTGGCACAAACAGTAAAAGGTAACTATAAATCCTTTTATTCATATATAAATTAAAAAAGGTAACTCAAAAGGAGTGGGACCACTAAAAAATGTAGATGGAGTATTGATATCTGATGATGTCACTATGGCAAATTTAACTAATTCTTATTTCACATCAGTATTTAATGGCAAGGACAGCTCAACAACTGTGCCACAACTAGAGAAACCAGATCAGACAGTAATTATAAACATCAAGGAAGTGGAAACTAGGCTGACAGAACTTAACTCACTCAGCCCCATAGCGCATATGTGCGTCATCAGAAAAATTCCTCTAGTCCCCATAGCGCATAGTGCATCAGGTATTCACTTCTTCTCATCCCCAGAGCACCTATGTGCGTCCTGCACTTTCTTATGCACTTTCTGGATCAACCAGAGATAAGGTTATTGGAAAGTGCAGGTCAGTAGGAAACATTCCTACCTACTAGAATACTGACTTTAAGATGGGGTCACCATTGAGTTAATACAGTAAATTACTTTTTTTTAGGTTTTAATTTGGGTTAAAAAGTGAAGAAAATGCAATTTTTTCTCCATTACTAGAAACGTGTGATCCCTGATTTGAAAGCTCTTTTCATTGTGAAAAATTAGTATGCAGGTGTCTGGGAGCTAGGAGGTGTACTTTTTTGTTTTAGTTTTTTTGGGATAAAAAAAGTGTAAAAATGTGATTTTCCTCCGTTTCAGATACTGTAAAAAAAATGTAAATGCTAGAAACGTGTGTGACCCATCATTTGAAAGGTCTCTTTAATGTGGACAATTATCATGCTGGTGTCTGGGGTCCAGGAGGTGTACTTTTTATGATATAGGTTTTTATTTGGGAACAAAATGTAAAAATATGCTCTTTTTTATCATTTTTGGAACAGTAAAAAAATATCTGCAAATGCCACTAACATGAGTGACCCATCATTTTAAAGCTCTTGTTATTGTGAACATTTTCCGTGTAGGTGTCTAGGGGCTAGGAGGCATATTTTTTCAGTTATCATGGTTTGTGCATCAGGTGGCAGTTATGCAGAGCATTTTTCCGAATTCAGTCTGTTTACTGGTGTTATGTGTTGGCACATGCCTTAGTTTATGTTCTGTTTTATTATGTAAAACAGCTCAGAAATACTTTAAACTGCGGCAGTGTAATCCACAGATGTTGGTGTGATGGAAAACCATTACACAACAGACATTTGCCACTTCTAAGGTTTAAAAAAAAAATAAAAAAATGTAAATTTTCATTGTTACATGCTCTGTTAGAAAACAAACGTTAATGCTACTAACATGTGTGACCCCTCATTTTAAAGATTTTTTTATTGTGAGCAAACTTCATGCTGTAAGCTCTGTGATAGGAGTTATACTTTTTTAGTTATTTATACTCCAAGTCAGAGTGTTACCATTTTAGCTCTGAACATTATAACTGCTCAGGAAAACAGTCATTTTCACACATGAATACAGCACTCACTCAAGATTCCATTCTAGAGCTGAGTGAATTAATCCCTACAAATCACCAGGCCTTGATGGCCTACATCCAAGGGTTCTAAAAGAACTGAGTATACAGCTAGCACCACCTTTATCTTATATCTTTCAGGAATCACTTGATAGAGGTGAAGTAGTGGAACACTGGAGGAGGGCAACAGTCATTCCCATATATAACAAACTCTAGCCAGAGCCGATAGGGCTGTGAAAAGCTACCAAGTGACCAAAGTTACACATGTGCGTAGAAATTATTCAACACCCGGGTATAACATGGCCATTTTTTTGGAGGTGTTGCACCAAATTTTCAACATGGCCTTTTTTGGACCCCTCCTCATGAACAGTGTCATTTTGTTCACTTGTCCCAAAAGGTGATTTTGCACAGCAAACACGCTATTCTGCACCACAGATGTGAAAACCCATTTTGGGCAGGTTGTGGAAAATAACAGCTGTACTGTTTTGAAGGAGGTGTGCAAAAAATAGCAATGTTAAAATGTGGAGTGAAAATATAAAAATTGGTGACATTAGGGCATGCGTGAGAAACTGTGCAATCTTGGCACTCATAATGCAGTAATCCTTTTCACAAATTTTCAACATGGGCTTTTGGGACCCATCTCATGAATCAGTGGCACTGTCATTTCTGAATCGGTCCCAAAGGTGATTCCACGCAGCGATCGCGAAATCATCTTTTGGGACTGAGTAACAAAATGACAGTGACAGTTTTCACGAGCTGGGGTCCAAGAACCCCATGTTGAAAATTTGGGGCAAAAATTCCAAAAAATGGCTGCGATATCAGCATAAGTTGAAAGCCCCACTGAATGGCAATATAGCAAGCTTACCTTTGATTCTTCAGTTCGCAGTTGGGCTTTGAAGAGTGCAGATGTGTCCTGGTCCACAGAAGATGATGGCAATGACCTCAGGAGGTAAGTATGGGGTAAGGGGTGTGTGTGGGGAGGTGGGTGCTCAGTGGGAGGGGGAGGGGAACTGCAGTGACGAGGAGGGACCATTTTCTATTTTACAGGGAAAAAATACGACAAGGAGGGACCATTTTCTATTTTACAGGGAAAAAAAGGAAAAAAACATTTCGGCACTCTGGGGTGGGCTCCCAGTGTGCCACATGAATGGGGGGAGGTTTGTACAGGATGCTGACAAAGGGATTGGGCACCCTGATGTCGGGAACATCTTTGGGCACACTGGGGTGGGTTCCCAGTGTGCAGCATGACCTGGAGAGGGGGGGGCACAGAAAAATCTTTGCGCACACTGGGGTGGGCTCCCAGTGTGCCAGTTGAGTTGGTGGGGGGGTCACAGAATGCCACAGCGCTGGCAGTCAATGGCAGGAACATCTAATCTTTACGGTGAATGGCATTTTGCCATTCACAACATGGCAGCACCTGCAGAACTGCGCATGAGTCACATGCATGTGCAGTTCAAACACCAGAATGCGGAAGTAACAGCCAAAATAGTCTGGCTGTTATTCCGCAGCAGCCAATTGTGGCAGAGGGATTCAAGCTATGTTGGGCTTTTGGAAGGATACTTCCAAAAGTCCAACGGAAGGTTCCGCGATCGGCCGTTTTCAAAGCTACAGAGCAATCCCAATAGGGCTATAGGCTCTGCCCACAGCCCTAAAAAGGGGAATAGAAGTGATCCATCTAACTACAGGTCAGTTAGCCTTACATCTATCCCTTTAAAGATATTTAAAGGCATTTTAAAAGATTTTATTTATTTTTTTATTTGGAAAATGTTTCACCAGGAAAGACAACATGAGCTGTAAACAGCTTGTTTCCAGAAGTGTCCTGGGTGGGGGTACAAGAATTGGGAGAACAGGCAAACACATAGCAATAACGGAGCAATATAAGTACAATTACTAAAACAAAACAGTATAGTACAATTACAGAGCAGAAATAACCCAGACCAACCGGCCAGGGTAAACAAAACCATGTTTGGATATAATGTACATTGCAACAACCCAAGAGCAGGTGATCCAATAGGGTAAAGGTTAGAGGATGGATAACACATTTGAAGTGCTAGAAGTAGTACCTTATACCCTAGGGAGGGCAGTTATAAGACAAGTGGGGAAGTGGACAGGCGAGGGGTAGAAGGTGGGGGATGGGAGATGGGAGAGTAGGACAGCCAAGATCTAACCCCTTCTGGATGCTGAGAACCCTGCAAGGGGGACAGGACCAGGCAGAAAGGGAGGGAAGAGAAAGGGAGTGGGGAGGTAGAGAAGGAGGGGCAGAGGAACAGGAGGGGGGAGAGGGATAGAAGTAGATAATAGTAAGTAAAGGGATAGGGGAGTAGATAAAATATAATATTCTGGCAGTTATAAATCAAAATCAACTGAATGAAAACACCCACCATGGATTTACTAAGGGAAGATCTTGCCAGACAAACATGCTGGTGTTTTATGATAGAGTAGCGAGGAAACTTGATGAGGGCAATTCAGTGGACATACTGTTCCTAGACTTCTCAAAGGCCTTTGACAAACTTTCCCATGCCGAATTATTGACAACTATGCTAAACATGGCTATTCAATATCCAATTATTCTATGGGCACAAGACTGGTTGAGAGACAGAAGACAGAAAGTCTGCATAAAGGGTTCAATATCAGATTGGGCAGAGGTGACGAGTGGGGTGCCCTAGGACTTGGTGCAGGGACCCTGTGTTTTTAACCTGTATGTGTCAACATCACAGTACGAAAACAGGGATGTGGGCGGCCACGCTGGGCAGCCATCTGTGAGCTCTTTGTTTTGCTCCTTGTTTTTTTGGCTCTAAATTGTTTAAAACTGTTTAAATTGTTCTTTTTTTTTTGGCCCGTTTGCTGTTTGGGCTATATCGCACTTTATTGTATCACATCGCATCACCATTTTAGTTTTACTGTTTGGCTACTGTTCGGTACCGACTGAGCTCAGCCACCTGGAACTCGAATTAATGAAAAATGATCTTGGAAATTGAGGGGACTTGCCTGCGTTGAGTCGTGGTCAGCCGGCGACAGGTCGTGTTGCTGGCTATTGGCTGCTGGCTGTTTCGCTGGGAGCAGTGTGTGGGGACTGGTTTTCGACTGCCGTTGCTGTTGTGGAAGTCTTGGTTGCCAACAGTCTGTTGGTAACCGCCTGTGTGCTGGAGGACTGGGAGGAACGCTTAGCGGTGGAGCGACGGTTTCGATCTGGGGAAGGAACTCTGCCGGACTGCAGGAAGAGGAGATGATCAGTTCCACATTGTGACTGGACCTGCTGTAGAAGGAAGCGTTTGTGGAGCAATTGGACAGTGGAAACGGTGGATTATTCGGGATTGAGTGTCCAGATTCCCTGGCCCAGACAGGGCAGCGGGTTCCTCTGCCTCCGGAGGGTGGTGGGGTTAGCTTTGCTTCCTAGTTGAGACAGGGGAACCACCGGAGGGTGATTCAGCCTGCCTCATCGTAGTGAGGGTTAGGTTGAGTTGGGACTGTCAGTTGGTGCTTTCTGCTGGATGCCTATAGGACTTTGGCACTGAAACTGGATTTATGAGGATCGTGGTGTTGACTACTGATCTGGTGATGTATATTTGAACTTTTATTATTGCCAGTTTATGATACTTTGGGAAAATGACTGGGAAGACTAAAACTTGAGTTTATTAACTCAGTCTTGTGAGAGGAGACTGACTAAAGCTTTGGGCCATACTAGTGGTGAGAGCACAATAAGTGTGGACATCAAAAAAGACCTTGAACTTCTGTTTTTGGGTTTCCTCTGGGTAAATGAGAGCACTGAATTTAGGATTACGGGAAACTTAAACTTTGAGCCAAAATTTTATAATAAGGGGTTCTGTACAGGTGGAAAGCTCCCTCCGTCGCAGTGGTGAGAGAACTGTGGGTGGGGGCAGATGGATAAGTGCTTCTGATAAAATTAATGTGTAAGCTCTGACACATTGTTAGGAAAATGGTTTTGTTTTGTTTATAATTATTGTATTTATATTTTTATATTTGAATGTAGTGTGTTTAATTTTATTTTGAATGTATTGTTAGGGTATAATTTTGTTTTTTGTAGTATTTATATTTTGTTATTTGGGTGCTGTGTTTTAGAATTTTTGTTACTTATATAAACCGGTGGGGTTTATTGTAATTAGTTGTGTTATTTATTATGTGTTGGAGTGAAAATAGGACAGTCGGCTATTATTCCCCTCCAGGCTCAGGGATCGTCATCCTTTCTCCTGTCCCCCTGTCGCAGGAGCCTATAGAAGGTGTGGGGCTCCCAAGGGGATTGTGAGGGGAGGAGGAGGGTTGAGCTGGGCCTGTGGAGGGATGAAAGGAAGTGGTAGGATAGGGATGAGTGAGGTCAAGGAGGCGCCCTGGGGCAAAATGGGCACAGGAGGGGTTCTCCTGTCTTGTGCCCATACCAAGGTTCTGGTTTATCAGCAGGTAAAGTGGCTCATCATGGAGGTTCATCCTGCTCGGGTGGTGTTGTGCAAGCTAGGTCTATTAAAAACAAGGCGGCTATTATAGCCTATCTTGATGGAGTCAGCTGACCTAGCGTGCATCACCGAGACCTAGCTGGATGGAAATGCTGAGCCAGTTTGGCATGGCCGGTTCCAGACGGGTACTCAGTGATACACCCGGAGTCAGGATTGTAGAGAGCGGCGTTGCCATTTGTTTTAAATCAGGAATTGGGCCTGGTGGGTACTGGTGGGAGTCACCAGATCCTTTGCAGTGTGTTTAGGCGGTGTGGGGTGCAGGATACTTCTAGTATATACGTTCACCAGGTGGCGGGAATGTTTTCCTGCAGGGAAGTCATAGAATTTCATTGTCAACCTGACATTGGGGTCCCCAGATGGTTGGTTCTGGGGACTTCAATGCTTGGAGGTCGACGATGAACTCTCACCCTTTGGTCAAGACTTCCTCCAGTTGATGTTATCACTGGGCTCCACACAGGTAGTTTCCTCCTCGACCCATATTGGTGGGCACTCATTGGATCTGGTGTTCCTTCTGGGATGGGGATATCTGATTTGGTGGTGGAACCACTCGGATGGTCTGACCATCACTCCATTAGGTTCAATTTTGAGGCCGCCTATGGGTCAGCCCCTTGAGGAGATGGTCTGGTACAGCCCATTAAGGGTGTGTCCCGGATGACCTGATGAGTGCTGCTGCTCGGACCTTCCGATGGGTTGCTTGGATCCAGGTGACCTAGTACAGGCCTATAATAGGGGCGGTTATGAGGGCCCTGGATTCTATCGCACCTGTTCATGTTCATCCTCTCACTCTTCGCCCCAGGTCTCCATGGTTTGATGAGACCATGGGGGAGTTGAGGAGGGTTGGACGAAGGCTGGAGAGGCGTTGGCGGAAGTCTGGTCTGGATGATGACAGACTTAGTTTGATGGTCCATTATATGGCCTATCAATCCGCAATCTCTCGTAAGAAGGCAGAGTTCCTGTCCAGGGAGATAGCGGCTGCACAGAATAGACCAGCCCAGCTCTTTCGGACTGTGGACAGACTGTGCAATCCAGTCTGTCTTCAGCCGGAAGAGGCCTTTTCCACAGAATGGTGTGAGAGTTTGCTCTCTTCTTTGCAGATAAGGTTGCCAAAATCAGATCAGGCGTCCATTCTTCCCTCTCCAATGGGAGGCGGTGATGGTCGGCAGAGATGTCGAACACCCAGTTTGCATGGTCTGACTTCAGCCTCCCAAAATCGATGATATTGTGATGGTCATCCAGCGTTGCAACCAACCAGCTGTGATTTGGACCCTGGCCCCACACGCCTCTTAGTGGATTGTGTGGATAAAATCAGCCTAGTCCTGGCTTTGATAGTCTGGAAGTCTTTGGAAAGGGGGATCTTTCCAGATCCCCTTAAAGAGGCTATAGTTAAGCCTCTTTTAAAGAAGTCCTCCTTAGACCCAGATTGTCTAGCAAATTACAGACCAGTCTCTAACCTACCCTTTGTGGGTAAGGTTATTGAGAAGGTAGTCGCTGAGGGCAATTGGAGGATCATCTGACCAACAACAATATCTCACGATTCTCCCAATCTGGATTTAGGAAGAGGCATAGTACCGAGACAGCACTTGTTCGGGTACTAAATGACCTCCTAATAGCGAGAGATCGTAGGACCCATTCTATCTTGGTACTTCTTGATCTCTCAGCAGCATTTGACACTGTTGATCATGGTGTGCTGTTAGAGCATCTGCAGTCCATCTGTGGATTATCTGGTATGGTCCTCAGGTGGTTTAGATCTTACCTCGAAGGTAGGACTCAGAGGGTGGTGTCGGGAATTTTTTCCTCGGCATCAGTCTCCCTATCTTGTGGGGTACCGCAGGGCTCTATTCTAGTTCCTATGTTATTCGTGGAGTATATGCTGCCGTTGGGAGTGATTATAAGACGATACGGTCTGGGTTTCCATTGCTATGCCGATGATACCCAGCTGTATATGTCTTTTGTGCCTAGCCAGGATGCTGCCTTGTCGGTATTTAATAACTGCCTTGCAGAAATCCAAGTTTGGATGAATGGGAGTTGGTTGAGGTTAAACCCGGAGAAAACTGAGGTGTTGGTTGTGAACAAAGGTCGCTGTGAGGCGGGTTTGCCAGCTGGATCGCACTCAGGCTTATGGCTTGCAGGCGTTCCACTGACGATCTCAGATCAGGTGCGGAATCTTGGCGTAATAATTGACGACCACTTGACGCTTAAAGCTCAGGTGTCAGCGGTGGTCAAAACTTCCTTTTCCATCTGAGGAATATCATGGGGTGAAGCACCTGGTTCCTCAGAAGATCATCCAACATTGATCACGCCTTCGTTACCTCCGCCTTGACTATTGCAACTCCCTGTACCTAGGGCTATCAGGGTTGAGCTCGCCGTCTGCAGCTAGTGCAGAACGCGGCAGCCAGGTTATTGACTGGTTCTTCTGGATCCAGCCATATAATGCCTGTGCTCCGCGGACTGCATTGGCTCCCAGTATTTTGGCGAATCACCTTCAAGGTCGGTTTGCTGACCTATAAAGCCCTACATGACCAGGGACCTACTTACCTGAAAGAGCTCCTCTGCCCCTACTGTCTCTCCGGCCCCCTCTGATCCACTGACGAGGAATTGCTGGAGATTCCCAGGGTCCGTTTGAAGACTTCAGGGGCTAGATCATTCAGTTTTATGGCCCTGACCCTGTGGAATTCTCTACCTCGTCAGGTGCGAAATAGTCCGACTGTCCTGAGTTTTAAAGGAGCTTTGAAGACCCACCTTTTTAATATAGCTTTTAATGATTTATAATAGTTTTAGATTCTGTTTATTTATTGTTTTATGAAATTGTACAGGCGCTTTGGTTTTGAGAAAAGCGCCTTTTTAAAAATAAAGTTTGATTTGATTTGATCTATGGCTATAGAAATTTGCAGACGACTGCAGGCTGGGGGTAGTGGTTGACAAAAACAAAAAAGACAACATTCCACTACAAATTGCCCTAAATCATGTTTCATGGTGGTCTACGACTTCAAAACTGTCACTAAATCAGGAGAAATGTACGATAATGCATCTTGGAAAAACAATCCATGCTACACACATTTATTGGATAACAAACCCCTAAGAGTAACAGTGGAGGAGAGAGATTTGGGCATTTGTTGTATCACAAGATATGAAACTCTCGGCACACTGCAGGTATATCACACAAAAAGGGAACATAATCTTGAACTCAATATTCAGAAACATAGAGGCCAGAAGTAGGGAATGTCATTTTGCCATTGTATAGCCCCCTTGTGAGACCAGCCCCGGAATATGGGGCCCAAGTCTGGTCGCCCTAAAAAAGGGTGACATAGCAATGCTGGAGAGAGTCCAGAAGAGGGCAACAAGGGGAATAAACAATATGTCAGAGAAAAACTACGAGACTAGGCTGAGTGAACTGGACCTGTTCTCATTAGAGTACAGGAGAAAGAGAGGGGATATGTGCCTAGTGCACAGGGTATGGGGAAACAATGACTTATGGGACATTTTGGGCCTACAAGTCTCTGATAATGTATACACAACCCAGTCTCATCCCTTACAACTGAAAGCAAGGCCAACTAAGTTAGTGAGAACAAGTAATTGGTTCAACCAAAGGGTAGTCCATGACTGGAACAGACTACCATTAGAGGTGGTAGGAAGTAAAACCACAAATACATTTAAACATAAATTAGACCAATATTGTAGGATATGACAGACAAACCATTAGACGAGCACATTGGACAGAGGTTCCTAGCTCTGTACACTCCTATGATATGTGTTTTCCTTGTTATATCGATTTGACTTCCTACCACATTTTAGCACCTTAAATGCTTATTTCTGATGCATTCTGCACCAGTGAAAAAGTAAAGTTACTTAACATAACCCTTGAGCTTCTACAGTATTCTCCTCCATAGAGATACACTCAGTCTTCGAGCCGGAGGTGCTAGGACTCTGTGGGAACCAGAACTTCTATGTAGCACTGACACAAAGTGTTATATGCATATCTGCAAGGTATATAACAGCACCAACCCCAAGCACTGTCCCCAACTGCTTCAGTACATTTTTTTTACAGAGCAGAGCAAAAACTGTTGCTTACAAAGCTTTGCAAAATAAAAATCATAATAAATTTCGAAAAAACACAAAATGAATAAGATAGCCCGCAAACCCCTCTAACAAGAGAGGAATAACACAATTTTATCTTCATATTTCATACCTGTTTGGGGAAAGAATAAAAAAGTGTAAACAGAGACAGCACTGAATCTCAGGGACAGAGACTGGGCATGTTTGGCTCTATGAAGGAGACACTCTAGAAGATTAAAAGTTACAGTAAGTTCCTTTCTTATCTTTTTAGAATCAGTCTCTTCCATTGAGCCACACTGACCCGGTAACCAGCAGTAACAATCTCCCAGGCTAGGGAGGATGGAGACAACAGAACTCACAAAGAAAACAAAGCCAGCAGTACAGCCATGTATATCAGGGGCATAGTGTTTCATGAACACTACTCCAGTTTATGGCCTGACATATCTCAAAGACGGAACAATCTGAGCGAAGTAACCATGGAGGCCATAGCCAAAGTGGAATGAGCTCTGACAGAAACTTCTAACTGCTTCCCTGCCATGGAGCAGCAGTGCTGCGTGCAAGTGACAATCCAGTTAGACACTGTTTTGTTTGCTTCAACCTTTTTGGCCCCCCATACCTGGGGCAGTGGTCGATCAATGTAGAGATCTGTGGATCCTCAGACAAAGATGTAATAAGCTTATACATGACCTGGGGGTAGGTGTCAAAGAGGGACAGATTCAGAATGTTAGGCAAGTAGATGCCTTGGGAGAAAATGGAACAGAAAAAGGGGTCTCCCCTGCTTGGTTCATATCCCAAGGGAGTCCCTCAGTAATGAGGGACCAGTAGCTAAGGGAACCAGCTGACCCTGCTCCTCTCCTTTCAGTAATTCTTTGTATTACTAGATCACTGAGGAATAAAATCGCAGTGACAGCTGAGTTTGTCACCAATTCCTCAACTGACCTGCTGTACATTACTGAGACCTGGTTAGGTGATGACTCTCAGCTGGTCCTTAATGGCTATCCCAGCTGGGTTCTCAGTGGTGCAGTACCTGAGATAGGAGTGCAGGTGGGTGGGATAGCCATATGTTTTAGATCTAGCTTGATTCATTCAGCACACCTACTGGGTGATGTGAGGTTGTTTGAATGTGTCGCCGTTACAGGATGGGGGTAGATGCGAAGTGTAGTATTTTCCTAGTGTACGAACCTGCGGGCAGGAAACAGGAATTCTCTTTAGGAATTTGCAAATTTTGTTGTTCCTTTGCATTGGACTCCTGCAGCATGATGGTGCTGGGCATTTCAATGCATGGATGGACAACAAAACCTTGTAGTTTGCTCAGTAATTCCTCCAGCTGGTGACACCCTCGCACAGGTAGTTACCACTGCTACCCATGAACTTGGACACACATTGGGCCACATGTTCTCACTAGGTCTGAACATTATGGAGGTCAGGTTTGATCCGGTCATTTGACTGTATCACAATGCAGTGAAGTGTCTAATTCGGGCCCCCAAATAGCAACCCTTCCCATGGAGATGATTTTGTACTGTCCCAAGTGTAATATGGAGCCAAGTAAGCTCAAGTTGGTGCTGGACATCTCGGGCATGGTAGCAGCTTGTTCTGGGGGAGCTAAGGTAGCAGTGGAGAACTACACTGTGGCTCTTTTGGCTGCCTTGAACACACAAGTATAATCTGTGTCTGCCCACTGACCTTCTACCAAAGCTGGCCATGGTATAACATGTTTAGGCAGCTGAAGAGTGAAGGGCAGAAATTACCGCATTCTTGAAGGAGGTCCTACTTTGTGGAAGACTGAATGGCTCTGAAGATGTATTATATTATGCACCACAAGATAACCTCCTTGAAAAAGATAAAGGCTAGATTTTTAAAGCTCTGGAAAATCCTGCAGCTGCAGAAAAAAATGGTCAAGTGGCTCTTCACTTGGCAGAGCTGCAGTTTTTCCCGCAGCTGCAGTATTTTTAGAAGTGGAGCCAGTTTGTGACCGGTTCTATGAATTACAGCACCTTGTGGGAACAAGCCTAACATCCCCTGCAGCTGCACTGGCTGAAAATACAAAACTCCACAGGTGCAGAGATTTCGTCCTGCAACTGGGGCTACAGCATGGGACTTAGTTCCCATGTTGTTTGAAAATCTAGCCTAGAGTTCTTATCACAGGTGATTGCCTCTGAAAAGAATTAGCTGGCTCAACTCTTCCACGCTGAGGAGATTATGACATCCTTCCTGTCTTTAACACAGAAGTGCATTTCCCTCAGAAATGTGCAAAGAGTTCAGCTGTTTCTTCCCTGACAGGGTGTCTTCTATCAAAACTGAGACTGCCACAAGTGGCCAGTTAGGGGCCAGCAATGTCAAGCATACTGTAGGTTGGTTGAGACCTCTTTGTGGTCCTGGAGTGAGCTTCAGAGAGTTATGCCGGAAGAGGTGCTTAAGATGATATCTGAAGTGTGCCCTACTGTATGTTCTCGGGATCCAAGCCCCACATGACTGCTGGTGGTCTGTCAGAAGGGCTTGGAACCGGCTCTTTTCAAGACTGTGTGTGCTGCTTAAAGGAGGGTTGTTTTTCCATCGCACTGAGAAAGGTGGTGGTGAGACCCCTCCTGTAGAAGCCATCTTTGGATCTGGAGTTTCTCGCAAACTACAGACCTGTCTCAAACTTTCCCTTTTTTGGGAAGGATACTGAGGTGGTGATGGCAGTGCAACTCGAGGCCCACCTTGGGAAAGTCAATATCTACAAGTCAGTTCAGTCATATTTCATGCCTTGGCTTAGTAAGGCGACCAGGCTTGCAAAGGTGTTCGATGACCTTCTCCTGGTGAGGGATAGAGGAGAGTGCTATAGTGTCAGCCTCCTAGAGCTCTCATGGCCATCTGATGCAATGGACCATGCAAATATGATAGATCACCTGGGGTAGTATGGAGGACTCACTAGGACAATCTTTGGATGGTTTGAGTTCTTCCTATCCTGCTGGTGCTAGCAGGTTATGCCCTATACCTAGGGCTTCTGGGGGTGGACATTCACCACCTGCAGCTAATGCAGAATGTGGCAGCAAGGTTGTTGACAGGCTTACCTAGATCAAGCCATGTCACGCCAGTGCTCTATGAGCTGCACTGGCTGCCAGTGAAGTGGAGGATCACCTTCAAGGTCAGTTTGCTGACCTATAAGGCCCGACACAGACAGGGACCATGCTATTTGCAGGACCACCTATGTCCCTACTGCCCCCTCTGTCCACTCTGTTCCACTGACGAGGGATTGCTGGAGGTTCCCAGGGTCCATTTGAAGACCTCAGGGGCGAGATATTTTGCTTTTATGGCCTTGACCCTGTGAAACTCTCTTCCTCGTCAGGTTAGAGAGTGCCTGTCCACGGAGACTTTCAAAACTGCTCTCAAAACTTATTTATTCAGATTAGCATTTCTAGATGCTCACTAATTAGGAAATGCTGCATATTTTAATTCTATCCTGTTTAGTACTGCTTGGTTTTACTGCTGTCCTGTTTTTAATTTTGTACAGGCACTTTGATAATTTTGAAAAGCACCTTTTTATAAATAAACCTGACCTGACTTATCATGGATAGCATCCATATGCTGTTGGGTACCCCAGGGGTCGATGGTAATCCCCTTGTGGTATATATGTTGCCTTTTAGAGAGGTCTGTGCTGAGCAAAAGTGTTGACAACTTTGTGATTTGATGACCACCAGCTGGCTGCACTTAAATCTGGACAATACAATTTTTGCTGGTGGAAGTAGGTCCTCTAAAGTCAGTAATGACACGTTCAATGCTGGTGGAACCATCTTCAAATGGCACACAACTTGGAGCTGTAGACGGTTACAATTTGGATGTCATTTTGGACTACAGGTTGACACTTGAACACTATAAATGTGACACAAGGAAGTTGGAATGTTGTCTGGGCATAAAAGGAGAATGAAACTGAAAGACCTCAGTTTGCATGCAGTGGTATGGAAACTGCTTGCAACCCTTGTTTGGGTATGAGCTCAGACCAACTGGAGGCCAGGCAGGGGGAGGAAGACTGAGTGGTCCAGAGAACTCTCTTTGTGGGGAGGGAAGATGCTGCCACTGCCACACTATCACCTGGGTGACAACATGAGGTAGTGCAGTGGAAGCACTAGTGGGAGGGAGTTTTTGGTTGGGGTCCATGTGAAGCACACTCAGAGTGTGTCTGCATGGATTTCCTACTGCACCAACATCCATGGGATGGGACTACAACAACAGAAGAAAAGACAACCTGCCCCAAGCAGGATGAGACCAGGTATGATTTGGTCCAGTCCCAACCACACCTTTACGAGCACTATAACAAAAGTAATTTGAGGTGCAAAATGTAATGCTGTTACTCTGGTCACGTACCATTAGTGCTGCCCATGTCTGGAGTCATGGCATTACATTTTGCACCTCAAATTACTTGTGTTATAGTGCTCGTTTTTATGTTTGCTTGCACACATGTGCAAGAAACATAGTGCGACGATCAAAATGCAGTGCCGTACAATTGAAAGGGAGAACACCGCTTGAGTGAGCAGCCCCCTCCCCACACCACACACACGCACGCATTAATGCGATGTATACTGCGTGTCAATGCGTTCTCCCCTACGCATGCAATTGTATGGCCGATGGAGGTGTGCCCCTAAAACAAGAGTCGATTTGCCACGCCGGGAGCCCACCCAGCGTGGCAAAATTGTTATTGCCAACGGGTGCCCAATCCCCATTGGCTCCAGGCCCCCAAAACAGCCTTCCAGCTGCCACGCTGGGAGCCCATCCCAACATGGCAAACAGCCAGCGTCTTGAGAAAAAACCTGTAAACAAGAAAACGGTCCCTGTGGTCTCCTGCCCCCACCGCACCCACCCACTGCACCCTGCCTCCCACACCCCTCTTACATCTGGAGT
Source organism: Neoceratodus forsteri (assembly GCA_016271365.2). Lineage (NCBI taxonomy): Eukaryota > Metazoa > Chordata > Ceratodontiformes > Ceratodontidae > Neoceratodus > Neoceratodus forsteri. The sequence continues at coordinate 967,613,048 of CM057449.1, forward strand.
CGCGCGACAATCTTTTGGTGGACCGGAACACGCCTGCACTCTTTCAAAGCCGACCGCGAACTGAGGAAATGCTGGTAAGCTGTATAAATTTCAACTTTGATGCATATCTCAGGCATTTTTTTGAATTTTAGCACCAAATTTTCAACATGGGGTTTTTGGGACCCCTCCTCATGAATACTTGAACTGTCATGGCGTTAATCAGGCCTGAAGGGTGATTACGTGGTTACTGTGCGAAATCACCTTTCTGGACTGATTAAGGAAACAACAGTGCCAGTGTTGATAAGGTGGGCTCTCAAAAAGTCTATGTTGCAAATTTGGTGAAAAAATTCCTAAAAATGTTCGCGAATGTTTAATATTTTCACTCGGTTTTCAACACTGCCATTTACCACACCTCCTTATGAGCAGTACAGCTGTCATTTTCACGGCGCCCAAAATGTGTTTCCGTGCATATGGCGCTGTAATGGGCAGTCGGTGTGTGCAATCAATGTTTGGGACAGATTAGGAAAATCACAGTGACACTGTTCATGAGCAGAGGTCTTAAAATGGCTATGTTGAAAATTTGGTGAAAAAATTCCCAAAAATGACTGTTTTAGGAGCGCACGTTGCGCAGTTCCTACGCACGCTCGCAAGTTTGCAAATTTTTAATATTTGCACATCAGATTTTCAACATTGCCATTTTACCACACTTCCTAATGAGCAATACAGCTGCCATTTTTCACATCTCGCCCAAAATGTGTTTCCGCACATGTAGCGCACAATGGTGCAGTTGGTGTGCGCAAGCAATGTTTGGGACAGATTAAAAACATCACAGTGACAGTGATCATGAGCAGAGGTCTTAAAATGGCTATGTTGAAAATTTGGTGACAAAAGTCCATAAAATGACTGTGTTACGAGTGAGCATTGCGCAGTTTCCACGCACCCTCATAAGTTCATGAATTTGTAATATTTTCAGACCAGATTTTCACCAGTGGCATTTTTCCACACTTCCTTATGAACAGTACAGCTGTCATTTTTCACAACATGGCCGAAATGTGTTTTCACACTTTCAGCACAGAAATGTGTGGTCGCTGTGGGAAATCATTGTTCGGGACAGGCAAAGAAAATCACAGTGACACTGTTCATGACCGGAGGTCCCAAAATGCCTGTGTTGACAATCTGCTATAAAAAATCCCCAAACTAATTACATTACGGGTGCACGTTGCAAAGTTTGTACGCACACTTGTGACTTCACCAGTTTTTTTAAATTTTCACTGCAGATTTTCAACATTGCCATTTTTTACACCTCCCCATGAACAGTACAGCTGTCATTTTTCACATCCTGTTCGGAATGTGTTTTTGCACCTCTGGTAACAAATGCCACAGTTGCTGTGCAAAAGCAGCTTTCGGCTAACAAATTGATATTGCCACTGTTCATGAGGTGGGGGTCACAAAAAAAACATGTTGAAAATTTGGAGTGAAAATACCAACGAATGCCTGAGGCGTTAGGGTTTCCGACTATAATGCCCTACCCTGTAGAGAATGACAGGCATCAGGGCTGTGACTTGGGATTGTCGCCTGCAATGCTCATATCATTCCACCCCCACCCACACCCTGCAGCCACTGAGAGGCATCAAGGTGTGTCTTGGACTCTTCGGACCCAAAGTTCACCCCATTCTCCTATACCGCACCCATCTCACTGTATTTCCTGATGGAATGGGGTGAACATAAGGGCCAAAGACCCCAAGGCACACCATGACACTTGTCAGTGTCTGCAGGGTAGGGTGTGGTGAAATGGCGTGGCCGTTATGCCTGCCGACCCAAAGACACACCCCAATGCCTGTCACTATCTGCAGGGTGGTGATGGGGTTGGCTTCAGTTCAATACTTCACTGCCATTCCTATTATGTAGCTCTGTAACTCCTACACTACCAATGCCAATGCCAGCAAGCAAACATTCGGCATTGACAAATGCTTGTAATAAATGATCTACCTTGTGGCACTTAGGATGCTGGCCGCTGTTTCAGTCTGTCTTTAACTTATACTGCTTGCAAAAATCCCGACTCGGCAAAGCAAGACTTTTCTGGTGCTGTGGCACCATGTTCAACATATATGCACCTACTGAGAGATCCCCTGGGGTTTGAGTCAGATCGGGATTGGGAAAATATGAACAAACAAACGACTTTACTCCTGGTGTGGAACTCAGAAGGACCAAAGGACTGTAATGGCTTTGAACCTGAAGAATTGGTGCTTTGAAAGGACTTCACTCACATTGTCAGTCAAATAAGAAGTCAAACATGCTCCATTGAATGAGACCATAACAAATATTAGCAAAATTCTTTGTATTGCAGTATCTGACATTCTTTGTTGCTCTGGGGTGTCGGGGGGGGGGGATCGGTCCATTCTTCTCCTTTTCAGTTCATGGTGCAGTGTCAATAATTATATACTGGCCTGGTGGCACTAAGGGTTGAGGTGCTGAATGCCACACCTCACGCCATGCCGGCGACCTGGGTTCAGGAATGGACTAGGGCCACTGGGGGTCAGCAGGGGAGGGAAGGGACTGAGCATCTGAAGGACTGCTCTCCCTTTCCGGGGAGGGATCCAGGACTATGCACTGTTCCTTAGTGGCCCCTGATGGAAATTGAGGGAACCATAAGGAACCTGCGGCACTACAATGTGGGGTGGAGCGCCAGCGTGCATCAACATGCAGTGCCAGGATACCACTGCATGACCACGCTCCGGGGGAATCTTCAAGCACAAAACCCTGGTGGTCTAAGTGGAGGTGAAGGGGGCCCTGGAGACCCACCCATATCCCGCTGCCAGACCTACTTTGCTGAGATCTCCTGTCTCCTGCCCCGGTCCCATGGCTGTCCCTCTAATCTCACATAGGCCGCCAATGGCAAGCGGGCCCTCGCCCAGTGGGGTGATCTGGATTGCTGGACAAGCTGTGCAGGCCGGGGTGGGGGGAGCTCACTTGAGGAGGTTTCAGGCTGGTAATCGTGAGGGGATCTATGACAGTTACAGCAACTCCTTTATTTTGACCGCACTTGTGGTTGGCATAAAGGGAGTCACATCTAATTGTGTTTTCTTCAAGGGGCTTTGCACTCCGAACCCCCCCGCACCCCCCACTACTTTAATTAACTCCGAGTCGGAGTTGTTTCCGGGAGGGAGTATAATAACCCCAGAAAGCAGTCCCGGGGTCCCACGATGACACTATAGAGACCTGGCCCTGTTGTCGCTGTAGTGTCTGTCACGGTACAGTTGTCAAAGAAGCACTGGTAAATGGTCGTGAGGGTACCCTGGAGAGATGCCGTGGACCACCAGTGAATAAATAAAGTGCCAAAGTAAAAATTAAAAAAAAAATTATATTTTTCTATGACGCTCCTTATAGTTCACAGTCATGGGAGCCAAACTTAATGATATTTTGTGTGTGACCATACAGTTGGGTTCAGCTGGCATCTTATATGGGGACATTACTGCAACATATGGCTACTTGCAAAGTATGTAATACATCAGCTAAGTGCGCGATCGCTCTACCATGTTGGATGCCCTCATTCACTTTCCCTTTTCAACAGACATTGCAGTGAGTGAAAGTGATTGACAGCTCCCTTGCATGATGTGATTCAGGGAGTATGGCCACAAGCTAATACTCAGAGAAAACCAGAGGGCAGGCAGAAACAAACTGCAGATAAAACATCATGGACAATAAGACAGATTAAAAAAAAAAATACAGGTTCTACATCTGCAGCATGGCTGGCAATGGCATTCTATGTAAAACAGGCATTTGGGGAACTTCCATAAATCACTTTAATGAAATTGCTGCTAAATGCACTTGTCGTTGAGGCAAAGGTCAGGAAGCATAGGAAATCCAAGAGCAGTTTCAAAATGCACAAATAGCGTTTTATTTTTCTCAATCACAACACAATAAAAAATAATGATTATTCAGTATAACTATTTACAAAGGCAGTACAAACACAGAAAATGAAGTACTTCATCTAAGGATATCTCTAATTCCAAGTTTCAGTCTTGCTCTCTCTCTCTCTCTCTCTAGCAGAACCATTGCTGCTCTTTTTGTAAGTCTTTGTCTGGGAACTCATTAAGTGAGCCTGCTTCTCATAGATTGTTCTTGTAAGTTTACAGATTGTTCGTATAAGTTTCATTCCTTGCAGGTACAATAAAAAGAACATAGTGACCCAGAACTGACCTCTTGTTTACAGTTCTGCAAACGGCTTAAAAACTGCATCTCAGGTTAACCCCTTGAGTTCCAAATAGCTTTTTGCAATCATTTCAACAGTATAACTATATACAGTTTTAAACAAAGGGATCCCAGTATCAGTGACATTTCCACATAAAGACTCACATATATTTTCATACCTGCAGATATGCAAGGGGGAAGAAAAGACAGAACACTAAGTGAAGGCAAAGAGATAACGAGAGGTGGAAAATTATGAAACTATCAGAGTGATCAGTTCCTAAGTCTCACAAGAAAATTTGGTTGCGCAACCAGACAGACAAGAGACAGAAAAGGAGAGGATATAACAGATCCTTGCTTTAAACTCTCTATGCATAACAAATGGGACAGGGCCTTATTCAGCCCTGTCACAGCACCTTCAAAGAAGAAGGCCTGTAGTGGACAGACTCCAAAGTAGTTGAGAACAGACCTGATGGGTCTCTCTACAGGCACCAGACAATGCTCCATACTGAGAACCTCTTCTATTTGAAAGTATAGGTCTGCTGGATGGAGAATTTCAGTGAAGCCTCCAACGATGACAGAATTTCCTCTGAGAGGCTAAGGGATGCAAACTCTAGCATCTCAGGAACCATGAAATCAGATGCAGAGAACTGAGGACAGTGTGTAGAATTGTTTCTCTGGAATGAGTGAGAAGTGTGGCCTAAGCTGCAGCATGTGAAGATGGTTCTCACTGAGGGGAAGAAGGTTCTAATACCAGAAATAGAGAGGCCACGCCGGAGCTATAAGTATTATCTATGCACTTGTGAATCACATCATCAGAAAGACAGTGTGCACCATTGGAAATGTTGGGAAGGCATACAAGAATTTGTCTGTCCATTTCAGGGTAAAGGCCTCATTCCAAACCATGCCCTGGCTTGGGGGCTTAGGAGTGTGGCAACTTGCAGGTTTCCCAGGATGCAAAAAGATTGGTGTAGGGAGTCCCTTAGTATTGAAACAGATTACACACAGTGGTGCAGAGGCCTCTTGTTGGGCACAACTCCCAAGCATCTGAGACTATCCACCAGCTTGTTGTCCACACCAGCAAAATGGGTGGTAAACTATGATACACCATAACTGGACACCAGTGACATAGCCAGAGCTTTCTTGCAGAGTCTTTAGGTACAGGCTACTTTTTGCTTGTTCACACAGAATAAGGCCATAGTGTTGTCTGAGTAAGTGCCACTGTCAAGAATGTTTGCAATGCCAGTAAAAATCTCTTCCAACTTGAGCACAATGATGTGTAGAAGCTCTCTTGCAGAGTAAACAGCCCATGTGCCTGTATATCCCACAGATGTGCTCCCAAACCCAGATGGGAAGCATCCCTGGTCAGGACTAGTGTTGGGTTTGGCTGGGCAAAGAATACCCCGTTACAGGTGCTCCAGAGCCCGCTACCAGGAAATCATCTTTGTCATGGGATAAGTGACCATGACTGGCTGGGACAAGGGCACTGGCCACTGGGACACTGTGCTTTGAGCTTCCACTGGAGAGGGCACATCAGAAGTTGAGCCCACTCCAAGAAAATCAGGCTGAGAAGACAGAGGAAACCACATACTGTGTGTCTGTCCCCAAAGTGTGTGAAAGCAGGCACACTTCAGTTCCAGAGTGCACTGCAGTGGCAGCTGAGTTTGAGCCTTTCTGCAGTCTAGCTGGGCCTTGATGAACTCCACATGCTGCGATAAAGATTTGCTGCTACCATTGCCAAAACTTTTGTAAACACCTGTGGTGCTGAAGAGAGATTGAACAGCATCAATCTGAACTGGTAAATGACGTTCTCTAGCGAAAATCTCAGGAATCAGTGATGAGAATGCCGAAGATGTGGAAGTACATATCCTTATGGTTCCAGGTGCAGAATCACTCCTCGATTTCCAATGAAGGGATAACCATCCTTAGTGTAATCCTCCTGAAGTTCTGGCATCTGATATAGCAATTCAGGCTGCGCAAATCAAAAATAGGGTGCCAGCCGCCCATCCTTTTTGACCAGGAATTACTTGAAAACAACCCCACTGCCATTGCCAACTATAGTTGGCCCTATACACTCAATCATGTGCTGTCAAAGAAGATTAGACAGCTCCTCTCTGAGCATCTGAAATTGTTCCAAAGGGTGCACCCTGTGCAGAAGTCAGGCCAAGCAGGGCAGCCATGCCACAAAGTCAAGTGAGAGAAAGCAGTCAATGATCTCGGTTACCCATCAATTTGTTGTGGCCCTCGACCTCTGGGGCAGAAATTGTGTAAGGTACCCTCGATTGGCAGGTCATGGAAGGACTGGGATGGATGACTGATGATGCCCTTCCACAAATCACTTTGCAAAAGAACTAGGATTGTGTCTTTACTGACACAGAAGCCCCCATGATCACTGCCCCGCTACAGTTATAGTAATTATTGCAGGGCTTGTTACTTTGTTGATCTCCTTTTTCTGTTCTGAAAGGATGTCGACAAGGAGTGTTGTTCCTGCTTCTGGAGATATCTGCTACTGCTTGGGGTAGTTGCAGACAAGACTGCTTTCATTGTCTTTTTAAACTCCTGTATATCTGTCAGGATTCTGACCTCCTGGGGGCTGAACATCAGTGATCCATCAGAGGGGAGACAGAACTTGCTTATTATTTATGTATCCTGAGTCTGACATAGCTGCACCTCGCAATATTGATGCAATCATTCTGTAATGGTAAAATCCAACATATTTTACATTCAACCATTTGGCTGATATGATCCCAAACCTAATATGTGAATTACAAGATATGGTTAGTACTCCTCCTGCCCATGCTGAACTTCAAAACACTTTGCAGGATATTACATTCAATATATTGAAAGAAAATATTCCACTGACGATTAGCAAAATTGCCAGAACAACCAAGTAACCAAGTATAACAGCATTACCGGTATCCCCCCCCCCCCACCAACAGCAACACCAACACAGCGACCTACTTCGCTATCGACAAAATCGACAGTTTGCTGACAGGTCACTGTGTTGGTGCGCCTGAGACAGGGACACACTGTCTCCTGGTCCTGCACCCATTCCCCGAATCAACTCAGACTCATAGCTGAGAATCCTTACTACGAGGGGTGCGGGGGGCAGAGCACCCCATATGGGGGGTTCGGCAGGCAAAGCCCCCCGATGAAAAAACAGGACCAGGAGACATATGGGATTTATGTATACCTCAACTTGCAGTCGACATAAATCCTGTCGAACCAGCATCGTAGATCCCCTATTACTTAATTTTGTAAAGGACCCTAGCAGGCACTCGAAGAGGAGCTATAGTGGCCATACATAAGAACTAGAAATCTTAAGCTTACTACAATAATGTGACTGTAACGGCATAAAAAATTAAAAAATAAAGGATGATTATTCAAGATAGGTAATTTCTAAACCTGAGGTGGAGCCCTGAAACATCTTAGATTAAAAGAATACTAGAGACAACATGAAGAAAAAAAAAACAATCAACTGCATGTTGTAAAGTACTGTGTTATAGGCTACCACGAGGTATACGCCATTATCATTCCAGAGGACTAAGCCAGTCTCTAGTCCCTACTGAAGCACCACATAAAGTAGCTCAAAGTAATCAAATAAAAGAAAAAGTTACTGAGTAGGTTATTCAGGTGTCCTCTTCAGAGTCTTCATCACTCGGCGATCGAACAACAGCAAATTCACACTCCAGTACCTCCACCTTTTTGACGGCTTCAAGCAAGTCAGTGTAAATTAAGTGTGGCCTCCGTGATGTATACGCAAATGAGCAGGCATCAATAGTGAATGTCCAATACCCAGACTCCGGAGACGAGCCCTCACCGCATCAAACTTCTTTCTTCTTGTGCGAGTGGCAAAGGAGAGAGCTGGAAAAAGGTGAAGAGTGGTCCCGGAGAAATTAAAATCTTGTGACTCTCTTGTGGCTTGCAGGAATAGATCCCGAATGGCAACACAGGTGGTAACTAATCAGGATGGCTTTGGGAAGGTCAGGTTATATTGGGGCAGCTCGTGAGGAGATCCAATATGCTTTAAGGATTAAGGAGCCATCTCAGTCCCTGATTCTATTCCCAATGTGCCGGGTAGCCAGGATCGAAGAAAGGCTACAAGGTCAGAACCTTCACTACCTTCCGACAGCTCGACCAACCTGAGATTCACTGCTCTCTGGGCATTCTCTACCACTTCCACTCTGTACCTGAGCTGGTTGTTTTCTTGTACCAGCTTGGTGGTCACATTAAGAGCTTTGGTGGCCTGTGCCTCAGCCTGCGAGGCTGTCTTGGTGGCTGATTCAATTTTCAGATCTTGCTCACCCATGCGGTGAAGGACCTCCTCTACCTTTCTGTTGATGGCCTTCATGGATAAAGCCAGTGAGTTCCAAGGTGACGCACCAGCCTTGGAGGTTCCACCGGGCACAGTCAGTGCCTGCTGCTCTGCTGGCTGTATGCTTTTAGAGCCGCCTGCTCCTCCCTTAGTCATTTGTCCCATGGTTAAAATTAGTATAGTTCGATTCCTCTTTTCAAGTTCTGCTTGTTACTGTTGTTTTTAAGTCTATAGAGTAGGAATATTTTCATTTATTTTGTAAGTTTTAAAGTCTGCAGTGATGAAGTGAAGCACATCTGTTAGGCAAGAGTGCTCAATAGCATCTCCAAATGCTTGCACTTCTCTGCAACCACATCCAGCTTAAGCAGGACATTGGGTAAAGACAAAACCCTCTGAAAAAGGTGGGAGAGGGACTCCAAATCCTTTAATGGCTCCACCCCCCCCCCCACCTCTCCTCGTCTGAATTAGTGTGTGAATGAGATGACTGATTGGGACTGACTGGTAACTGTATGTTGGGACCTCCTCAAGGGATCAACCTTGAGCCAGTCCTGCTGTGAGGCTGCAAAACATCTACCCTGGTATCTGGCATCTAGATGCCCACAGCACAGAAATGGAGAGTGGGGTGAAGGAGGTTTCATCATAGGCACTACCATTCCAGCACCAGTGGAGAGGCTATCAGGGTAGCACCACAAGGCCCAGACAGGTTTAAGTACAAGTGGAGGTGGTTCAGGGTTGGAAACAACTTGGGAACCTTTCAAAACATTGCTGACAACTCCATGACCTTCTAGAGGAGAGTAGTCATCATTTCACGGTATTGTTCACTTTCCAAGCAAAAGTACCGGTGGTGTGCATGATAAAGGGCCAAATGGGTTTAAGACCAATGTCGATTCTTGTGACTCTGACGCCTAACCCTCCCTCCTTAATCTTCTTCTTCAGATTCTTTAGGAACCAAAGAAAAGAGTGGGAGGAACTTCTGGACGTGCACAACCCTGACCTAAATCTCTGATGACGGTGAGGCACTATAGTGAGACATCACTCATTTCCTTCATCAAGGGGTGGGTGGGGGCCTGAGGTAGGGTAGGGACTTTTTTGTAGGAACCTTGATTGCAAAGCCTTAGACTCACCCCTGGAGCCTGTCCTAGATGCATTTGTCCAACTCTGACCCTCACTGGGTCCTTCTAGGGTACTGCCCCAGGTGGTTCTCCACTGAAGGGCGAGTGTTGTGGCAACAGCCTTAAACTGTGGTACCACAATAGGACTGACAACCCAGACCTCATTAATGGGCATAGCAGGCTTGATCAGTTCAGGACCTTGAGGTCAACAGAGCATTCGCCTTCGAGCACAGTTCATGTCACAAGGGTTCAAGGTGCACTTCCTCCTTAAATTCCACTGAGCAAAGATCAAGTCCACTCACAATGCCCAGTTGGGAGCTTGGATTAAGCCTGCTACATAAGTGCAGAGGAAGTCACCAATGTGGAGCTCTGAGAGACTGGAATCTTGCTCTTCTACTTTCCTGAGCTGCTATGCTGGTCCAAGGGCTCAGAGATCCTGCGCTAATGGCATGCTAAAGACTGGTGAAGTATTGGCCAACAAAGTGGACAGTTATCGTGGTACAAGCCAAAGGGAGTACAGGCGGATGCTATGAGGCTCTGTCTTCTATATCTTCTGGTTACATCGATTATATCACTTGAAGCCTGGTGTTCTGGGTCACCATGTCTTCGGTGTCCTAAAGTTCCAAAATAAATTACTTGAGGATGACACTGTGATTACTATATTAAGTTCTAACTGAGCTAGGCAGCACAAGGAAATAATTGAAAACAGTTAAGAATTATACAGTATCAATACTGGGGTAGAGCTACCAAGGAGCAACCTCATGTTCCAGTGGATAGATTTGAGGCACTGAAGAGTGAGGGTGCATGATAAAGGGGAGAAGCTGAAGCTCTAGCTAGTTGAGCTCTTAGAGGAGTTGGAACATGCTCAGATGACTACACAGGTGTGACTGATGTATACAGAAGAAATCCAGGTAGTTGTGAAACTGTTTTCCTTGTGAAAAACTTTCTATCTCACATGTGGCAGCAAACTCAAAAGGGTTATGCATTTGTAACCCCCTTACAAATGGGGGTTCCTAAAAGCCTTCCCGGAGCTTGCCTAAATGCTCCCTGCCTAACTGGTGTTCAGCGCAATGCCGCCAAAATGCAGGTGTTGTGAGTGCTTCTAAAGCCTCCAGTACTGTCTCTTTAAGAGCTGCCTGCTCACAGGCTCTAGCGGGTTGGTATGGGGGGGACTGGTGTTTCCCTGTTCGAATCCCACCTGAGCCGTGGTGAAATTGCTCCAATTTGGTAGTCGCTATAAGCGCAAAAGGGAGCCCTTTTGAAAGGTGTAACTGCTTGGCTATAATTAGAGTATTAGTGGAATTACAGTTTGTCTAACCTGCTTCTTTTGCAGCTGGGACTGTGTGCGCTTGGCCCTTCCGTTTTGGACCTGGACTATTGAACTGGGCCAATGGTAAACAGGGGAACACTAAAATGGAGATCTTTTTGACCAACCAGGATCAGGACTCATGTGGGAGCCGGCTGACCAATGAGACACAGTTAGTAATTCTGGGAAGTAAAGTCTGAATTATGGTGCCTTGTTTGCACCAATAGGGGCAGTATTAAGTGACTGGCATCTGCAGCCCACCTATGGGATCGGGTGGCGCCTGAATGGTGAGACTTGCCCTAACTGCCAAAGGGCAGAGACGTAGTGGCTGTGAGCGAGGAAGGAGCTCTGGGCTCCTGCGCCGTTGAGTTTTTGCGCGGGAAGCATGTGTGTGGAAGGCCAGATTTGGGCGGCTCGGTCACCGGCAAGTGTCGGACTAAATCCGCTGTGCAGCGGTCAGAGGAGGCTGTGCAAAAGCGCAGCTACCTACCAAGCTCACCCTGTAGAGGACTGGAGAATCTGCTGAATCGCGCTCGGTCTGTCAGGAAAAGTGAAGCTGCGTTGTGACTCCCTGATTAGCTGTGAGTTCGGTTGGGCCCTAGGAGCAGCTGCCTGGTATGGTACCTCTCTGTTGCTTTTCATATAAATGTGTGGAGAAGTGTTTGAAGTCCAGCCTCGGTCCTGCGAGTGGTGTGAGAGCGCTTTTCCTTCTGGAGTGGTGAGTACTAAATCAGGGTAGCTCCCTGTCAAATGTTTCTAGTAAGGGCAAGATCTTCTGGTTACTTTGCTGACTACACTAACTGAGCCTGCTGGCTCTATTAAATCCTCGTAGGAACCTTATGCTTGCTTCTGTGTTAGGGCCCCAACCAGCTGCATCGAGGGACTAGCCTTTATGGCCTGGGTACCCAGAGACCGTGACTTATAGGTTAGGCCTGTGCACAGTGCCCTAGATAGATACTTATATATTAGATTGGTAAGCTAATTAACCTGATCACCCCAGTCCTTGTTAATTCCCCCTAAATAAATCAGATTGATTGTTTTGCAAAGGTATACTGGCTAACTTGTGTGTTTATGGTGAATTACTGCACAGTGATTATTATGTAACAGCATCTTACTTTTCAGGAGGTCCCTGGAGCAAGCTGATTGGTTCAAGCCTGGGGGTAAGTGTATATTGTAAGGGTACTGTGATTGATTTGTGTGGTCCACTAGTTGGGAGAAAGGGGGGTTGCAGTGACCCAGAGGGCTGTGACCAAGTCATATCAGACTGTCTTAACCCCAACCTCTGGGTGGAGACACCCGCCAACGGATCCAGGACCCTCAACCTGCTGTTGGCTGAGCAGGCAGGGGTAGTAGCCCTTAAGATAGCGCCCTCAGGGGGTTACACATTAACTTCTCAAGTACCAACTTCAGATCCCAATTAGCTATTAGACTCTTTACTGGGGATGCAGGTTAACAATTCCCCTAAGGAAATTCCTAAGGAGAGGCAGCTGTGTCATTGGAAGTCCATTTACTAACTTATGATACTGCTGAAAGGGCCAAAAGATGGACTTTTTTTAATTGCCATCTGATGTAGCAAGTGAGCTATATTTGCAGTGGTACTAGAATAATTTTACCCTTGCAGGCCTCCAGCTTGATGAGAATCCTCTGAATTAAAGGGAATGGCTGGAAAGTATAGAGAAATCCACTGCAGACTGAATGCATCTTTCAGTAAACTCCATGCTGTACATTTCTGGAACAACAGAGTGGCAATTTTGTGCTGTGGCAGGACACAAAAAAGGTCTATCGCTAGCATGTCTCAATCAATGAACAGAGATTGCACGACATCATCTGTGAGGAACCACTCATGAGGGTTTGCTACTGTTTGGCCAAGAATGTTTGCCAGGACATTTTGTGCTCATAGAAAATGATTCCCTGAATCAGAATTTTATTCCAGATGCCACTCTCACTCCATGTTTCCCTGCATAGAAGACAGGTGTGGGAATGCATTGCTTGTTTGAGGTAAAGCATGACACACTTGTCTATCTGAAGATGTATGACCTGGTTTTGGACCACATGTGATAAACCTGAGGCGCATAAAGAACTGCTTTCACCTCTAATACAAATTTAGTTGGATATGCTGCTCTTGGGTTTCTAGGTCCCCTAAGAATGGAGACCCTGGTGCTCCCTAACCCAGACAGGATGCCTCTGTCACACTGTCCCTTGTGGTTCTGGGGAAGTAAATTTCTTCTAAGGCCACCACAGGAGAGCTCAGGCTAGAGGGCTTGTCACTCTATGGGACAGTCCAGAGGTTGCGATGCCTGAGACCATTGGGTAGTGAGACTCCACTAGGATATTCTCATGCATCCTCACTTGGGGTGCTGATAAGTTACAATGCATCAGTCTGGGAGGGGTACAGCAGTCCTCAGTGGATGGTTTAAAGGTTACTCTGATAAACATTTAAACTAGCTGAGAGGGGGGAGGAAGGACAAAGAGAGGCATAAACCGCCCCCCCAAACAGACTGAAGAAGTAGGAAGGAAGGACGGAAACTCCCCCAGGGAGCAGGTTAAAGGAAGAAGCAAAGTAGCAGAGGACAAGGGGGACAGGAACAAAAGTTGTACATAGAGAGGGGAAAATGAAGCAGGGTACAAGGGGGGGGGTTGCAGGAAGAGTGGAAACAAGGTGTGGAGGGCATGTGTGCAAATGCAAGGAGTCTTAGAAATAAAATTCCAGACTTGGAGGTCATCATGGCGGAGGCAAATCTGGATCTTGTGGCCATTACTGAGTCATGGTGCACAGGGAGCCATGACTGGGACATGGGCATATCACGCTACACTCAGTTCAGGAAAGATAGAGAGGGGAGGAAGAGGAAGGGGGTGTGCTGTATGTGGGGGAGTGTATCAAAGTGATGGAAATAGAAGGGAGTTGGTGAGGGGAAGTAGGGGTTGGAAGTGCTATAGGTCACCCTGGAGTCAGGCGTCAGAGCCACTATTCACAGTGGGGTAATATACAGACCTCCAACCTAGGGGTAAGAACTGGATAAGGCATCTGGGAAGCCATCAGCATGATGGCAGAAAAGGGTGAGGTGCTAAAGGTGGGGGACTTTAATCAGCTGGCTGTAGACTGGAGCGTCCCAGCCATGGCCCCAGCTAGAAGCATGGCCATCCTAGACTCCCTGCAGGGGGCGTTCCTCAGACAACTAGTCAGACAGCCCATTCATGATAGGGCAATACTGAAACTGGTGCTCACAAACAGGGACAGTATTGCAGACATCAAGGTGGGATGCCACCTGGGGACCAACGATCACCGTATAGTGTGGTTTAACATAAGGACAGCTGCAGAGGCAAACCACACAAGGATGAGGGTCCTGGACTTCAGGAGGCATATTTAAAAAATGGGTGAATGCCTCAGGGATGACCTAGCCGGGGGGGATGGAGGTTGCCTGGGTGGGGTGGAGGAACAGTGGGCCAAATTAAGGGACGGCATAATGAAGGCAACAAATCTCTGTGTGAAAGAAAAGAGAAAAAACAGGAGGAAAAGGGACCACTAGGGTTCTCAAGGGAAGTGACTGCGAAAGTAAAGGCTAAAAGGGTAGCATTCAGGAGGTTCATGGAGATGCAGAGGGTAAATTGATAGGGAGATGTAACCCGAAAAACAGAGGGAAAAATGAAAGGTGGTGAGGGCAGCAAAGGCCCAAACTGTGGAAAGGATAGCCAAAAGGGTACCTGAAGGGGACATGATCTTTTTTAGATACACAAGAAAGAAGAGGAAGACAAGGGGAGGGGTTGTGAGGTTAAGAAGAGCAGGGGGAGACTGTGCAGAGGAGGATCAGGAAAAAGAAGATATCCAGAACAGGGGGGAGTCATACGAGGAGAGGCTGAAGGCGATGGATTTGTATCCTCTGGAGATAAGAAGGAAGAGAGGGGACAAGATTGAAACATTTAAGTATGTGAAGAGGATCAATAAAGTGGGGGAAAGCTTGTTTGCAGGGAAGGTAGATACAAGAACTAGGGGGCATAATTGAGACTGGAGGGGGGAAGGTTTAATGGAAACATTAGGAAGCATTACTTCACAGAGAGGGTGGCTAAGCCCTGGAACAGACTGCCAGAGGAGGCAGTGGAGGGTTTCGAGAGGGCCTGGGACAAACACAAGGGATTGTCAGGGGGATGAGGGGGGGAATCTTGGAGGGGGAAGGACAAGTAGGGGGAGAATGGGCAGACTCGATGGGCCAGGAGGGTCCTTTTCTGCCAAAGCATATCTACGAATACTGTACTTTTACACAGTCTTCACAGTAGAGGGAGAGGGGGATGGACCATATAAAAGCAGCAGGAACACTGGGGAGGCAGGTAGACACAAGTCCATTCACAGAGTAAAGAATGCTGAGAGGACTTTCGGATCTGACAATGAATAAGGCTATCGGTCCGGATGGGGTACATCCAAGGGTGCAGAGGGAGCTCAGGGAGGTAGGTACTGGCTGCACTACTGACAGCACTATTCAACAATTCACTGGAAACAGGAGGGGTTCAGAGGACTGGAGAAGGGCAGATGTAGTCCTTCTTCATAAAAGCGGCAGCGAGGAGGAGGCTGGGAACTGTAGGCTGCTCAGTCTAATGTCAGTAGTGGGGAAATTAATGGAGACACTATTAAAAAAAAGACTAATGGAGTTTCTTGAATCCAGTGGGTTAAAATACCTGAGGCAGCACAAATTCATGGGGGGGGGGACATGTCAAACAATTCTGATTGATTTCTTCAACTGGGTGACCAGAGAAATACATCAGAGCAGGACAGTGGATGTGGCCTACTTAGTCTAAAGCATGGCCTTCAACACCATACCACACAGGAGGCTTATAAGGAAAATGGACAGTTTGGTGGTGTGACCCAAGCTGTTTAAATGGGTACAGAACTGGATGGTGGATAGTTTACAGAGGGTGGTGGTAAATGGTACTCACTCACTCTGAGGGGAAAGTGACCAGCGGGGTACCTCAGGGTTCAGAATTGGGATCAGTCCTCTTCAAAGTCTTTATAAGTGACATTGCAGAAGAGTTGGAAGGGAAGGTATGGCTTTTTGCAGATGACACCAAAGTCTGCAATAGGTAGATACTCGGGAGAGAGGGAAGAATGAGTAGAGACCTGAGAAATTCGAGGAGTGGTAAAGGGCACAGCAGCTGAGTTTCAATGTGAAAAAGTGTGAAATCATGCACCTAGGGCACAGAAACACAGAGGCAGTGTATTGGGGGGGGGGGGAGAGAGAAGTACCGGTCGCTAAACAGGAAAGGGACCTCGGGGTAATCATATCTAATGATCTCAAGGTGGTGAGGCATTGTGACAAGGGAGCCTGCAGGGCTACTCGGATGCATACAGAAGGGTATCACCAGCAGGAGGTGGTGTTACCACTGTATCAATCGCTGGTGACACCCCATATGGAGCACTGTGTTCAGTTGTGGAGACCACATCTCAAGAAGGACATAGGCTGCAGGCTCTCCAGACAAGGGCAATTAAAATAGTGCAGGGGCTGCATTATATGCCCTATGAGGAGAGACTGAAGGCTCTCAATATGTACACCCTGGAAGAGGGGGCATGATAGAGACATATAAATACCTCAGGAGGTGAATACAGTACAGGTGGGGAGCATTTTTCAGAAGAGAAGGTGCATGAGAACAAGGGGCATACAATGAAGCTGGTAGGGAGGAAATGTGGGAGGGATGTAAGGAAGTACTTCGGTGAAAGAGTGCTGGATGCCTGGAACAATCTTCCAGTGGATGAGGTGGGGGAAAAAACAGTGGTAGGCTTCAAGCATGCATGGGATAGGCACAACAGAATCTTGGTAGGAAAGAGGGGGCCAGTCGGGGATCAGCTAGGTTCTGTGGTGACAGTACAGGCAGAGAAACAAACTGGCAGACTGGGTGGGCAAAGCAGTCCTTATCTGCCGACAGATTCTCTGTTACTATGTTTCTATGTTAATGCCTTGGAGGGGACGAATGCCTGTCTTTTTTGTGATTCAGTTGCACCTGTTTGGACATTGAGCTCCATCTACTCATCATGTGGAGTGACTCCTTATGAATACTGAAAAACTAGCTGCCATGAGACCCTGCACCTTCTGCATACTGTGCATTGTTACTTGATTCTTCTTGATGTAACGTGCCATTTTTACAATCGATTCAACTTTGTACTCAAGGTGTAAAAGCCTTGGGTTGGGTGCAACCCTGAACTGTAGCTACAAAGTCTCCGACCTGGTACCACATGAGACGACTTGGGAAGATTCAGTTTCAAGTAATGTATCTCCTTCGGAACAAAGTAAGGCTGCAGCCAGTAAGGCTAATAGGATCATGGCTTACATATTTGGAAACATTAACAGTAGAGACAGGAGAGTTTTACTTCCATTATAAACATTGCTTGTGCAGCTGCATTTGGAATATTGTGTTCACCACATAAGAATGGGGACTTGAAAATGATTGAGAGTACAGAGAAGGGCCACTAAAAACATCAGGCAACTGAGTAGTGTTCCATAAGGTGACAGGATGAAACATCTTTGTCTGTATAGTTTGAAATATAGGAGGCTTAGGGGTGATTTGTGCTTGATCTATAGAGCTCTAAAGAAATGTCGACTTATGGGAATCTATTGGCCTTGTCAGAAATACAGCAAGGGGTAGCAGATTCCACCAATACCAGTTGAAAGGGGAATTTTATAGGACAAACGTACGGGGCCAGTGGTTGAATCAAAGGGTGATTACTGTACGGAACAGGCTTCCAAATGAGGTGGTGACAAGTATTACAATCGACAGCTTCAAATCATCCCTGGATGTTCATATGGGTGATAGTAAATATGCCTTCTTAGGGTAAACTGGTCGACTCCAAATAGCCTCCGGCTTCTGACTCATACCATTCTGTGATTCTAGGACTCCAATGAAGGTCAGAAATTGGCATGCTTGCTTTACTGCTGCCTACATTTGATGACTGGTCACAATTTAACCAGTCATGGACGTAGGGAGATACCTGTATCCCTATTTTTCTGAGGCGTGGTGCTAGAACCAGAATAATTTGGTAAATACATGCAGTGTTAATGCTAGTGTAACCCCCCCTACAAATGGGGGTTCCCAAAAAGTCTTCTTTGAGCTTGTCTAAATGCTCATTGCCAGGCTGGTGTCCTGCGTTTTGGCAGTTTAAATGTGATTGCCAGAGAGTGCCTATATAGCCTCTGTGTACTGTCTCTTTAAGAACTGCCTGGATTGCAGTCATAATTAATCTGAAAGGGAGCACTGTTGGAAGATGTGCTTGTTTGCTGATCATTTGTTAGAGTAGTAATAATATTGCAGTTTGTTCTAACCTGCCTTTGCAGCATGGACAGTTCTGTTTGTTTCTGTCATCTTGGCCCTGGACTGCTGAAATGGGCCAATCAGTACATTTGGGACTCTAAAATGGAGCCTGCCTACAGGGGCTTAGTGGGGTCAAAACTTGTAGGAATTGTAGTTTTGGGCTTTTTGTGCCTAAAATAACCTGGAGGGGGAGCCCTTGTTGTGACTGACAGACAGATCAGACAACTGAACCTTTTGGATCTTGGGGAAGTCCCAGACTGCTTGCAGTTTCAGTTAGATCTAAGTTGGGAAGTGAAGAAGTAACAGCTTGAGGTAGTTTGAGCAGCAATCCATAGTGGGTTCCCACAGGAGAACTGTGGAAAGGCCTGAGTTTTGGCCTGTATGCCTGCCTGCTGTCCCCGAGAGGGAACTTGTGCCTTTTTCAGACTGAATCCGAACTTGGAGAGCGAAGTAAGTCACTGAATTGTGACTAGGCTTATACCTGAGGAAGACTGAAGATTTGCTGAATGCGATTGGCCTGTTTGGACTTCCAGCCACCTCTGAACTCCTGGATTGTGCAGAGACTCTGTAATTGTGACCAGAGAGCCTTTTGCCTGGTACAGTGGAATTTCCTTGCATGTGAATGTGCTGTGTGCTTATAGTGGGTCGTGATTTGGTTCACCACTGTGGTTTGAATTGTATTCTGCTTGCTGGAAGCTGCATTAGAATTTACGTATGTGTAAATGTGCTGTGTGCTGCTAGTGGGTCACGATTTGGTTCCCCACTGTGGTTTGAACTGTATTCTGCTTGCTGGAAGCTGTATCCAGCCCCACAGACTGAATCCAAAATCATCTCCATTGGGCCTGGGCCTTGCCACACTGGCCCAGCCCGACTATCTGCTGCACAGAGAACACCATCGACGAGAGACCTGCCTGAGGATCAGCCCCCAGTTCAACATCTGAACAGGAATGACACCTCGGTGATTTGTGTGGGCCCTGCTTCTCCGGGTACCCAGTTCAACAACCTGCAGTCACGATTTCATCCTGCCTGTGTCCAGTATTGGGTATCATGAGTAAACATTAGGGTAGCTCCCTGCAACAACAGCTAAATCTAAAGTGTTGCCATCTGATTGTTTTGTTGCTTTTTCTTTCACGAACTGAGCCCTCCAGCTCCGGATTACAAGTAGTGTGTGTTGTGCATGTTGCTTTCTTCCATCAAAGGGCCCCAACCAGCTGCAACGTTCCTGGCTAGCCCACCATTTTCCTACTTGGGTACCCAGAGTGTGTGACTGTGTGGGGACTTAAAGTGCATGCATAACTGTTTAATATAGGCGCCTTTAAGCCAATCAACCTGATTACGCCCCTTCCTTGTTCAAGTCCCGTGAATAAATCAGATCTGACTTTTTTTTTGTTGCATTTAACCTGTGGTTCCAGTTTGTGCCAAGAGTACTGTACTGTTGCTATTTACTGTGCATAACCTTGTTTTACAGGGGGTCCCCAGGATCGAGCCAGAGGAACCAGCCCTGGTGGTAAGTGCAAACAGTGTGGGTACTGGTATGGTGTACAAGGGGTATTGTGAAAGTGATTATCGTAGATTGCTCAGGCCACTAGAAGGGAAAGAGGGGGGTTACAGTGTCCCGGAGGGCTGTGGCCAGGTTAGTTTGACCACTACCAACCCTGACCTCTGGGCAGAGGCACCCGTTTCAGAACTCAGGCCCCTTAACCTACTAGCCGCGCAGGCAGGGGTAATAGCCCTTGGGATAGCGCCACCTAGGGGGTTACACTAGCCTAAAAAGCTGTACTCTGAACTGATGGAGCATGAGGCAGCCACAAACCCTGAGGTATACGCAGTGACTTGGAGTGACAGAGATGTGTTGATACACCTCCTCCATGATACACCTCCTTCATGTCTACTGATGCTAGCCAATCCTGCTACTTCAGGCTGCTTCACGTGTTGTAGAAGAGAGCCCAGAGATACCATTCTGAACTTTTTCTGCTGCATGTACTTGTTTAGGTACCTGTGATCTCGAATCAGGTGCAGTCTGCCACTCTTTTGGGGGACAAGTACCTGGAACAGCAACCATTGCCTTTTGTTTTGGCTCTGTAACCTTCTCCACTGCCCTGTTCTCTAACAGCCCCATAACTTCCAAAGACAGCAACTCAGCCATGGGACACTGCAACTAAGGCACCTTCCCAGGAGGATGATCAGGTGGCTGCTCTGCTAGTTCCATAAAGTACCCATCTAGGATAATTTCTAAGATCTACTTGTCCATGGGAATAAACTCCCAATGCTGACATAATGTATTTAAAAGAGTTTTAACAGGAAAGAAAACATTGAGCTGAAGGCCCATTTCCAGATGTGTCCTGGGGGAACAAGTAGGGGATGAGTACAACATGTGAAGCAATACAGTACAAGATATATAGAATAAAGGATGGGGAAGTGTGATACAAGAATTTAATACACACCCAAGGTGTGTGATGCTACATAAACCATTAGGGCGAAGCCCAAGGGGTTTATTAAAGCATCACACACTGAGGGCGTACATTAAATTCAAGTTTCCGACACGTCCCCCATCTTTCATTTTATATAATATCTGGGGAACACTTTTTTCCAATCCTGGGTCCTGTGACCCCATCCTCTGTGTCACTGTCACACACACACACACACACACACACTGCCACTCAAACTGAGAGACACAAAGTCTCTCTCTTTTCTTGTCTCCTTTTCCTTGATTTTTATTTTAATTATCATATCTAGAGCTGTAGGAAGTCAGTCCTTGCCCTGTTCACAGCCGCAGTCCCGTTCCTCAACGAACAGCAGGATCAACCAGATAGAGCTTTTTTTTAATTTAAAACTAAGAGGAATCACTTTGATTCTGAAAAAAGGAGAGATGTTAAGGTGAGATATTGTTCTGGCAGCTCCGATACACGGCTCCTCAGTAAGTGTCAGTTGGAGCCGCCATGTTTCTGGAATGGTTTAGCCTGCCCACAGAGTGAGCAAGAGCCAATGAGAGAGCGCTACTCTTGATAGACATAGCACATGAATGCCGTAATAACCCGCAGGTTATTACAGAAAATATCAACTGGCTGAGCACTAAGAAAAAGAGTGCTCAACAGTTATTCTAACAATAACAAGCATTTGTCAATGCCGAATGTTTGATTGCTGGTATTAGCACTGGAAATGCAGGAGTTAGACAGATGCAGAGTAGGAATGGCAGTGAAGTATTGAACTTCGCGCCAACCCCACCTCCACCCTGCAGTGATGGACAGGCATTGGGACATGCGTTTGGGTTGTCGCCTATAACGTTCATGCCATTTCACCTCACCCTATCCTGCAGACACTGACAAGTGTTGAGGTGTGCCTTGGGGTGTTAGGCTTTACAGTCACCCCACTCCATAAGGAGATATGCTGAAATGGGTGTAATATAGAATGGGGTGAACTGTGGGGCCAAAGAGTCCAAGTCACAGCTCAATGCCTGTCAGTGGGTGCAGGGTGGGGGGTGGGGTTGGAATGGCATGAGCATTATAGTGGGCAATCCAAAGCCACACCCCTGATGTCTGTCAGTCTGTACAGGGTGAGAAGTTATGGTTAGAAACCGTAACACCCCGGGCATGCGTTGGTATTTGCAGTACAAATTTTCAGCATGGCCATTTTGTGGCCCCCAACTCATCAAAGCATTTGGGACCTCTTCTCATGAACAGTGGCACTGTGATCTTGTCAATGTGTCTCAAAATTTGAGTTTCCACAGCGACCGTGCCATTGTGCGCCAGATGTACAAAAACATAGATCGGACAGGATGTGAAGAATGACAGCTGTACCATTCATAGGGAGGTGTGAAGAGATGGTAATGCTGAAAATCTGTAGTGAAAGTATTAAAAATGCTTGAACTTCTGAGCGCACATGGAAACTGCACAACGCATGTGCGTAACACAGTCATTTAGTGACATTTTTTTCACCAAATTTTCAACATAGGCATTTTGTGACCTCTGCTCATGAACACTGTTACTATGATTTTCTTAATCTGTCCTGAACATTGATTTCCCACAGCAACTGCTGTATTCTGCGCCAGATGTGTAAATCCACATTTCGGGCAGGATGTGAAAAATGACAGCTGTACTGTTCATAAGGAGGTCTGAAAAAATGGCAATGCTGAAAATCTGGAGTAAAAATACAAATTTGCGAAGTTACGAGGGTGCGTGGAAACGCGTCGTGCACACTTGTAACAGTCATTTTATGGACATTTGTCACCAATTTTTCGACATAGGCATTTTAGGACCGCTGCTCATGAACAGAGTCACTGTGATTTTACATACGAACATACATACAAACATATAAATCTGCCAGCAGAACACACCAATAGGTCTATGTAAGTCTGCCTGAGTGTGCAGCTAGCACCCTAGATTGCAGCTGCCCCAGCCTCCTCCCCCTCAGTTCCTCCCCTGCTTATCCCAGCCCCTGCCCCCCTGACTCTTCCTCTTGCTTTATCCCACTCCTCCTTAAAGCTATTGATTGTCCTACATGTTACCACCCCTTCTGGCAGCGCATTCCAACTAGACACCACCCTCTCAGAGAAATAGTGCCTCCTCGCTTCCCTCTTGAAACGTCACCCTTTCAACCTTAGTCCATGCCCCCTTCGCCTCTCTTCCACTCCCCAGTTTAAACACCCCCTCGGTGCTAGGTTTATTTATCCCCTCAGGTATTTAAACGCTTTAATCATATCCCTCCATCCCTCCTCTCCTCCAGTGTGTACATGTTCAGCTCCTTCAACCTAACTTCATATTCCTTTCCTTCCATCCCCTTTTGTTGCTCTCCTTTGCATCCCCTCCAGTAACTTTATATCTCTCCTCAGGTATGGCCTCCAGTATAGCACATAGCACTCTAGGTGCGGTCTGACCAATGATCTGTAGAAAGGTAGGATCACATCCCTGTGTCTGGATGAGAACCCCCTTGCAATGCACCCCAGCATCCTGTTTGCCTTCGCTGCTGCTCTCGTGTAGTGGGCTGAGTTGTTCATGCTCCCAGTTACCAACACCCCTAGGTCCTTCTCCTCTCTGATGCCCAACCAATAGTCCCTCTTCTGGTTCTTAGCCCTGAAATGCATCACCTTACGCGTCTTTGCATTGAATCCTAGCTGCCAATGCACTGACCATGTCTCTAGTTTGGTTAGGTCCCCCTGCAGTTTTTCCCATCTGTCCTCTTCGTCCATCACAGCCCCCAATTTGGTATAATGTGTGAATGGACTAACCCTGCTCCCCACTCGGTGTGCTATATCAGAGATAAAGAGCCCAAATAGCACCGGGCCCAGCACTGACCCCTGCGGCACCCTGCTTTTCACTGCTCTGGATGCTTAGAGCTCCCCCCTACCACCCTCTGCACCTTCCCCTGTAACCAGTTCTCTATCCATTTAGTCAGCTTTTTTCCCACCCCACTGCCATCAGCCCCCCCAGTCTCCCATGAGGCACTGTATCAAAGGCCTTACTGAAGTCCAAGAACAGCACATGTACCGAGTGGCCCCTGTCTAACTCCCTTGTCACCCAGTCACAATACTCTATTAGGAGACAAACCCATGTTGCCACAGATCTTGGAGGCCATTACTGTCTAGGAATGCCACTAGCCTCTCCTTCAGTATCACCTCCATAAGCTTATCCACTATGGATGTTCACTTACCAGCCAATAATTTACTGGCTCCTCGCTAGGCCCACTCTTGTGTATGGGCACCACATGGGCCACCCTCCAGTCCTGGGGCACACACCCTGTTTCCAGGGAGATGTTGACCAGATCTGCCAGCGACTCAACCAACAGCTCCGCCATCTCCCTCAGCACCCTGGGGTGGATGGCATCGAGACATGGTGCCTTGTCCACCCTTACTGCACTCAGCCCCTATAGCACCCTACTTCCTGTGATCACTTTGTCAGTCACCTCCTCCCCCTTTCCTCACCCCCCAGCCCATTCTGGTAGTGGGCCATCCCTCTCCTTAGTGAAAACGGAGCAGAAGTACTTATTTAGAATTTCCACTTGCTCCTCTGCCTTTTCCACCCAATCCCCTCCCCGCTTTATCCTCACAATATGTTCCTTGCACTTTCTCTTTTCCCAGACATACCTGAAAAAGCCCTTTTCCCTTCCCTTTATGCCCTGTGTGGAACTTAACTGCCTGGAGGCCTTAGCTTTTTTCACCCTCCTGGCAACCTCCTTTGACCAACTCCCGAAAGCCTCCTTATCCTCTCCCTTGCCTGTTCTCCTGTACTTCCAGTATGCAGCCGTCTTTGTCCTCACCCCTTGCAGCACTTCCTTGTTCAGCCAGCATAGTTTCTTGCCTCTGCTCTTCTTACTCCTGGCCTTGGTACAGGCTACTGTGGCCTCTGTTAGCCCAGTCTTTATGACTCCCACTTTTGTTCTGTATCCATCCCCGGCCTTATATCCTGGAGTCTCCCTTGCAGTATTGCTCCGATTCTCCCAAAGTCCACCACCTTAGTGTCCGTGCCTCCTGCCTCCCTGCCCAGTGCGATGAGTCACACAGTTTGGTGGTCGCTACCTGCTAGTGGGTCCTCCACCCTTACCTCCCTCACCGCCTCCCCATTTGCCAGTACTAGGTCCAGAGTGCTACCAAGCCTTGTAGACCCACTTACCAATTGCGTCAGAAGGCTGATCTGGAATGCATCAAGGAGCACCTGCTCCCTGGTACTGCTAGTGGCCGGGGTGCTCCAGTCAACCCGTGGTAGGTTAAAATCTCCACTATCACCACACTCCCCCTTCTACACACCCTCCTTATCTGCTCTGCCAACTCCCCATTCAGTTCCCTGGATTGGGCTGGTGATCTGTACATTACTCCCAGCCTCAGCTTTCTGCCTTGGAGTCCAGGAGCTGCACCCAAAGCGGCTCTGTCCTCTCCTCTTCTCCCTCATCCCTTATACAAACATACGAATGTACAAAGAAGCCAGCAGAAGAAGGCCATTTGGTCTATCAATTCTGTTTGTATTGCAGGGTCCACAGCTTGTGCTAATGTTCCTGCCCTCCCTCCCTCCCTCCCCAATCCTCCCATCCTCCCTACCCATGATTCTTATTATCCCCTATGCCTGTCCAGCCTCTATTAAAGCTGTTCACTGTTTTTAATGAGATGACCTCTTCTGGCAGCGCATTCCAAGTGTCCACCACCCTTTCTGTGAAGAAGTGCTTCCTGACATCCCTCCTAAACCTCCCACCCTCCAGCTTAAGACTGTGCCCCCTCATGATATGGTTGCCACTCAGCTTAAAGAGACTTTCCTTGTCGACATTATTTATCCCTTCCAAGTACTTGAATGTCCCAATCATGTCCCCTCTCTCGCTCCTGTCTTCCATGGAGTACATGTTCAGCGCCCTCAACCTCTCCTCGTATGCCTTGCCCTGCTGACCGGCTATCATCTTTGTAAGCCCTCCTCTGTACCTTCTCCAGCAGGTTAATGTCCTTTTTGAGGTGTGGGCACCAGTACTGAACTCCATATTCAAGATGTGGCCTTACCAGTGACCTGTACAAGGGCAGTATAACCTCCTCTCTCCTACTACTGATCCCCCTAGCTATGCATCCCAGCATCTTGTTTGCCTTTGCTGCTGCTTTCTTGCACTGCGTGGAGTGCTTCAGGTCACTAGTGATCATCACTCCCAGGTCCTTCTTCTTCTCTGATGCAGTTACTCGGACTCCACCCAGGTAATACTCTGTCCTGGGATTCTTGGCTCCAATATGCATAACTTTGCAATTCTTGGCATTAAAGCCAAGCTGCCAGATCCTGGACCACCTCCCCAGCTTTTCCAGATCTTCCTGTAGGTCCTGTATCTCTTCAGCTGTGTCCACTCTCCCACAGAGCTTGGTGTCATCTGTGAATAGGCACATTTTGCCTTTAATGCCATCCCAATGTCATTGATGAAGACATTGAACATTATGCATTTAATCCCTTCCCTCACATACAGTGCACCCCCCCAAACTCCCCGGTCCCTGCTGTATAACCTGTATTCTGGGATTGCCACGCCCCAATCACGGTACTCTGTGGCCCAAGTCTTTGTCACTGCAGCAATGTCCGCCTTCCCCTCTGAAAGGAGCATCTGAAGCTCTGCAATTTTGTTCCCCAGGGTTCTTGCGTTGAGAGAGACCACCTTCCACCCATACCCCTCCTTTTCCTTACTCTTCTCCTCCTTGGCCTGTGTCCCTCCTCCCAGTAGTCCGTACCCTTTCTCCTCATTATTCTTACTGGGTGGTGGTGCCTTCTGTATTACACTCAGACCACTCTGCCCGCCCCCTCCCAGGGTTACTATGCCTCTGCCTTTACCTATATCTAGGGGTGAGCTCATTAGGCTCCCCTGTCCAGACCTTTCTACTAACCTCAGTCTTTTGGCCACACCCCCACTAGTTTAAATCCACCTTAGTAGAGATATACCCCTCTAATCCTGCCTTTAATACTCCCTTCCCCTTCCTGCTCAAGTGTACCCTGTCCCTTGCGTACAAGTCACTATTTCCCCAGACCCTACCCTAGTTAGTCACTAACCCATAATTTTTGGTGTAGCACCAATCCCTCAGCCCCTTGAACTCCTCAATCCTACCCTTCCTCCCCATGCTTGCACATGGTACCGGGAGTACCGACGAGAATGCCACCGACTCCCCAACCCCCTCACACTGCCTGCCCAACTACTTGAACCTCCCCCTCACTACTTCCACAGTCTCCCCCACCAAGTCTTTTGCACCGACATGCCAAAGTAAATACAGGTTACTCACCTGTAACAGGAGTTCTAGGAATGGTATATTTGTTCATCTACACTTATTGGCAGGTCCCTTGCCGCTTTAAATCTTGCCGGAAGGTCTTCAAGCTTGCTCCTCCCACCCACCCGGGTGGTAAAACTCTCGGCTCCACCCCATGACGCCAGATCTAGCCCGCTGGAAGCCAGGTTGTGCGTCGAAGCCGGGGAGGCCGGGTGGGTCGTGTGGATGAACAACACATACCATTCCTAGAACTCCTGTTACAGGTGAGTACCCTGTATTTCTAGGACATGGATATGTTGTTCATCCACACTTATTGGCAGACTCTAGCAGTTCTCTGGGAGGAGAGAGGCAAAGCGCACACCTACTTGGGTAGAAAGACTGGAGAGCAGGGGCCCGACCAGCACCCGGCAGGCCCAAGGTCGATGGAAGGGCAGTGGAAACCTGCTTCAGGCAGAAGCCCTGCGGATATCCTGGACCAGAGTATCCTCGGAAGCAGCCACCGATGCAGCGGAAGGACGGGTAAAAATGGCGCTTATATCCTCTGGGAGGCTCCATGCCCACCCGCCTATAGTGGAGACCTATGCAGGGGTGATCCGCCCGCTTGTCGTCCCACTTGGCTGCAAGAATGCTGCCAGATGCGGCTTCAAGCGAAGATGATAAACAGCTGGTGAACCTCTCCCGAGACTTAGCTTACGCACCCTAGGTAGGTGGCGTTAAACGGTTCCTATGGAACCTGTATCACGACCTCCGAGGTGTGAATGGGGATAAACCCGGCAGAGGCAATACCCCGAAGGAAGACTCTGCCACCGCCTGGAAGGACTTTGGTGAGCGCAGGAAAACCTAGTCCCTGTGGAAGACCGGATAGGGAGATTAAAGGAGCGCCTGGAACTCTCCTCACCTTCTGGATGGCGGAGTGGCCCCAAGAAGGTGTTCTTCCACAACAGGTGGAGGAAACTTGCACCTGTGCAAAAGGTTCATATGGGTTGCTCATAAGCTAAGCCCATACCAGCAAGGATCCCACAGAAACGGGGATACTCTCCCCAAAAGGGGAGGCGTGATCGAGGCCTAGAAGTGCCAGACCACCTTCTCCGCTCCACCAGCTGCCTCCCGGCCCACGCCCGGAAGACAGGGATGACCCGCAGAAGCACCTAGAGGGTCGTCAGCCGAAGCCTTGGTTTAAGCATGGACCGCAGATGGTCCAGAATGCTCGCCCAGGGACAGGGAAGGGCAAGGCCCTATCCCATCATCAAAAAGGAGAACTTCTCCCAGAGGACGAGCATCTTGGCCGACTTCTTAGCAGGACGCCTCGAAAGGTCGAGGACCTTGCCGAAAGACCCTAGGCCTGGCCTCTAGCCGCACAGGGATCGGCCTACAGGTGCAGGGATTGAAGGTCCAGATGGATAATCTTCCCCTGAAAAGGAAAGACAGGACCGGGCGGACTAGAAGCCGCCTCGGGAGCCTGGGGCTGAGACTGAGGAGAGCTGGATACCAGAGCTGGCAATCCAGTCTGGGGCTACCAGCATCACCTACGCCAAGTCCCTCCTCGCCTTGCCCGTAGGTCAAGGGAAATGAGGGAGAGGCAAGGAGGGGCCCGGGGTCCGTGGCCCCAATGGCATCCCCTGCAGCAGGCCCTGCTGAGGGGGCAGGCATAAAACAGTCTCGGCCTCGTATTCTCCCCGGAGGGAAGAGGGAGAAGATCCTGTGCTACCTCCGGCAGGGGAAACCACTCATGAGGCGCAGCCTATGCCCGGCTTAGGGCAGCAGCCAGGAAATTGGGGGCTCCTGCCATCAATTGGCTGGGAACCCTCGAATGCACAAAATCCCAATGCGGAGAACCTCCTTGCACTGAGGCAAGGGGATCGACGGAACCTGGCAGGGTAGGTAACACATGGTCGTGGTGTTGTCCTACTTGGACTTAGACCACTAGACCCCGTACAAACAGAGCGAGCAGTGAAAGCTAAGCGGACCGCCTGGTGCTCCAGCAAGCAGGAAGGACATCGGGACTCGTGAGAGGACCACAGGCGAAGCACTCTGTATTCCCCTAGATGGGCACCCACCCATCCGGAAGCATCGGTCAGGAAGACCGCCCGACTCAGAGGCGAATGAACAGGATGTTCTCCGCGAAGTTGGAGACGGTCCAAGAGGCGTTCTCTTAACTCCTGGGCTGTAGTCATGAACTGGTCCAAGGGACTTGGCTGTGACCTCTGGCTGGCCCTCCCACTGGGAAGGCTGCCCTGAGGCCCAGGAGGTGCAGGAGGTCCTGGCAGGACATAATTACCCGGCCAACCCGACTGGGTAAGGGAGGAAGAACCTCAGCCCTGTCCGCCCGGAGTCGAACTCGGACTCAAGAGTCGAGCTTAGTCCCGAAGAAGCCTCACCGCTAAGGCACGAGTTCCCACTTGGCTCTTGTAACGGGAGACCAGTCTGCCTTCCGGGTGGGGTTACGGCTGGACCCTTCAGAGCCGCAGAGACTGCTGAGCAAAAGAAGGGCCTGGCTAGGAACTCGTAAGGAGATCCCCCGCTAAGAAGGGGAGGAGCCTCCCAAGAAACGGACGGAACGAAGAGTAGGTACATCTTGAAGGCCCAGGAAACAGCCACACGCCACATTCTGAGGATGGAATATCTGAAGCAGAGAGACCATCCAGGCGTGCGGGAGAATGAGCGCAAGCCCCCATCCATTTGAGGCCAGGAATACCTGGACACGAACCCAGGGTTGGGGGGGGTCCGCAGCCTTCCTGATCACCTCTAACTAGAGGGCCAGGCATGTCGGTACGACCGACAAAGAGGCAGTGGACCCAAGATCCCCATGGAGACAGCGGCTCAAAGGGAAACCGCTCTGAACCTGCGACAGGATCTACCCTTAAATACCTCCAGAGCAGGTGGAGCTGTCCCCCCATGGGAAAACCCGGGCTGGGATGACGGGGCCGGGGCAGTGCCCCTTGGCCCGTCACTGAGCAGGCTTGGAGGGGAAAGGAGCCGAGGGGGCTCTCGGTTTCCTGCCTCCCTGCTTCCTTTTGGAGGAAGACGCTGGACCGGCAACAGGCCGCCCAGCGCATGCCTGCTGGCCCTTGTGCTGTGCCAGTTGAGCCACAGGGCTCAGGGAGCAAAGCGGCTTACCCAAAGGCTGACGGCTGCCCTTGACCCTCCGGGTGAGAGTGACCGAGTCTGGAGTGGCATCGGACTTCTCGGGCCCTTGGATATGTCCCTCCACTCCAGGGCCGAAAAGGTCAGTCCCCAAGAAGGGGATGTCCGCCAACTCATGCTGGGTTTCCAAGGAAAAGGAGGATAACCTCAGCCACGCCCTGCGGCGCATGGCCACTGCAGCCACCACCGATCTGGCACAGGAGTCACCCAGATCCAGAGCCGTCTGGAGCTGTTGTTTTGCCACCGCCCTACCCTGGTCCCGTACCCGCGGGACCGTGGTCCTCAGTTCGGCCAGGAGATGAGGTAGAACCTTGTCCAGGGTGCCCAGAAGGGCGTGGGAACAGTGTGCCATAAGAGCCGCCGAGCTGGCCTGACGGAGGCCTAGGGAGGACGCAGTGTAAACCTTGTGCCCGACGTAGTCCATCCTTCTGGACTCTTTGTCAGGGGGTCTATCCACATCCCCAGCATTTCCAAGACATTGGAAAACGTCGTCGGTGACTACCCCTTCAGCCGAGGGGTGCTCCAAGAAACTGGGCAGAGAACCGACAGGGACAGGGTACCTCCGAGCCACCCTGGCCGAAGGCGCAGGGCAGGAAGTAGGCCGCCGCCATAGCTCCAAGGCTGGGCCCATGATAGCCTCAGCCACTGGGAAGGCCTCCGAGGGAGAACCCCCTCGGTCCAGAATCTCCGTAAGGGGGTAAGGTGCCCGTTTGGAGACGGGCTCGAGCTGCATCCCAGTGAATTCTGAAATGAGCTGAAGCAGACCCATCAAAGACGATGGGCTGTCATCTACGTAATGTTCCTGGGAAGACCCCAGGTCCTCCCTGCTAGGAAACATAGCAGAGCTGGCTTCAGGCTCCGAAGGGTCTGCAAAAACCGCAGGCCCAGGCACTCTTGCGTCCTTGAGGCGGGCAGGGAGTGAGGGACCGAGTAACCTGAAGAACAGGTCATGGCCTGGCCTGTACTCCACAGGCGGAGGGCAGCAGTGTCGACGAGCAACCGGCCCTGGAGAGGGCTCTCGACTGATTCGACGGCTGCCGACCGAGCGGCTGCTTGCTATCCGGAGAATGAATCAGGGTCGATTGATACCCGGACAACAACTGCTGTCGCTACATAAGTTCCTCGTAACGACGATGCCAACGGCATCGAAACCGCTCCTCATCTGAGGAGGGGGACGAGGAAGAACGGCAAAGCCACTTAACTCGGTGCCCCGACCGGAACGCCGAGATCGGCGTGAGCGGCTAGACCGAGAGGATGACCGAGACCGAGACCCAAATCCTCAGGGAGACCGAGGGCGGGCCTGGGAAGGAACAGGACGCGCCTGCTCCTCCCTCGGCTCGGAAGAAAGGCCCGAGGGCTGTCGACCCGAAGAGATGGACAGAACCTCAGCCTCCGCCGGGGGCGAAGGGATGGCGACACCAGAAGACCACCCAAAAGACGGGTCGAGAGACTCAACAACGTCGACGGGGGTCCTGACCGGCTGACCTGACGGGGACACCATGAGGCCAGTGGCCGAAGCCGCATCCTCGACCGAAGCCGAGCGTCGGCCGATGAGGGAGGGGGAGACTTCGCACTCCCACCGACGAAGACCCGCCTGCGGCCCTTAGACTTAAGGCGAGCAGCAGGGCTCAGGGTCCCTCTCCTTTGGAGGAGAATGGCAAGCTCCTTGAGCGAAGCTGCATAGGTTGAACCCAAGGAGGCGGGATAAGCACCGCAACCGAGGGAAGCCGCCCCTCCCGGCAGAGTCGAACTGCTGAGAAACAGTCGAAGGACACCCGCCGATCGAGGAATCTCCGGGCGGAAAAACTACCGGATGTCGGCCGAGCGGGCGCGCGGTCCTCCAGAGAGCTGACCGAAAGGGCAGAACAGAAATAGCAAGCCTGAGGATCGTGATCCAAGTCCAGGCAATAAACGCACGTGGAATGCGAGTCTCTCCTGGAGGAACTAACCGTGCGCCTCTCAGGGCCGGAAAAGGACTGAGCCTTCGCTACGATCGAAGTTTCAGAAAACACACTTCCAAGGATTTCGAAGACTGACATTTTCAGGAACCAGTCGAAAACGCAGAGCGCTAAGGAGGGAACCTAAGCTTCCATGCGGTAAGGAAGATCTGGCGTTATGGGGCGCAGCCGAGAGTTTTACCACCCGGGTGGGTGGGAAGAGCCAGCTTGAAGACCTTCCGGCAAGATTTAAAGCGGTAAGGGACCTGCCAATAAGTGTGGATGAACAACATATCCATGTCCCTAGAAATGAGGTTTCTTCCTCCCCCTCACTGCACACTTGAGCAGTGCCTGCCCTGCCCCTCCTGCAGTCAACCTGGGGATAGCTTTAACCCAACTACGGCTGTGCCTTCCCCCCTTCTGCCCCATCTCACCCCTTTCAACATAGACTCCCCTAGGATGAGTACCCCCCATCCCCTAGCCCCTTTCCCTTCTAATGCCCCTTCCACCACCCCAGTATTCGATCTTCCCTGCCCCTTACCCCTGCCAACTGCACCCTCTGTGACTTCTGTATCTGTACCCCCTACTTCCACCTCACCCCTTTTCTCTGCCTTATTCCTCCCAACCCCCTTGAACCTCTTCCCAGCCCGACTACTTCCTACTGGGCTTCCCATGTCGACCTCCCATCCTCCCCTGCTGATTTCCAACCCCTCTCCTACCCCCGCTGTTGTCGATTTAGAGCCCCCATTCCCTTCTACCCCGACAGTGATGCCCCTCCCATCCTTCCCCCTTCCCGTAGCCTTCTCTCCTCCAGTCACCACCCCTTTCCTTACTAGCCCCCCTTCTACCTTTTCATCCTCGCTATCTCTTCCCCTAGCTGTTGCCATCCCTCTCATGCCCCGCTTGACATCCCCCCCCTTCAGTATGTTCCTGCTCCACCTCTCTCTCTCATAGCAGAGGCTCGAATCTATTCCTAGTCGATACTCCTCCTACATCTCTTCCCCCTATTGGTTCCCTCCTCCTACTTGTTCCCCTCCATGCCACCCCTGGTCCTTCCCTCCCTCCTTACCCACAGCCATCTGCTCTCTCCCCTGGTACTCCTCAAGGTCTCTTCTTCCCCTAACAGGAGGCCCCCTCCCTCGCTTCGGTCGCCCTCTCCCTTCTCCTCTCTTTTCTGCTAGTGCCTCTGATACTGGGGTCGGTTTCAGTCCCTAGTAGTTCTTCCTCCATTCCCCCTTGCCATCCCCTATCCCCCAGCCAGGATGTCTACCATACTCATCCGCCCTGCCACTTAAGACTCCTCCCTAACCTCCACAGTTCCTCCCTCAAACTAGCCAGTCGTCTACAGACCATACACCCCCCCATCCTCCAAGCCCAGTCCAGGATCATGGTGGACCCACACCCTGTACACCCCACCACCCTTCCAAAGATGCCTGCCCTATTGACATGTGGCACCTGCCCCATTTTGGCCCCCATCTCATGTTACAGGCTCTTACTCCCAGGTTCTGTACCCTACTACAACTGTTAAGCCCCTATTTACTCAAATTCCTGTCCCCCCCCCACACTAGTCCCCCTACTGGCCCCTTGCTGACTGGGGTAATTCAGTCTCAAATCTCATCCGTTAGATACTGTATTACTGTAGCAATCCTAAAGCCTCCTTGTCAGTTTTTCACCCCTCAGCTACCATACTTTTTGTTCTCAGCTCTCATATAGTTTCACTTAGCCCAGTTAGAAATCCTATTGCATTCCAAGTATTACTCAGTTCAGTTACAGAAATAAACAGAACAAATATGGATTATTACAGCAATAACAGTATAGCTCAGTTAAAGAAATAAACAGAACAACTAAATCTATTATTACAGCACTCCTCAAAGTATCCAATCATTGTTTTGTTTCCACTCCAGAGACCCTGCTGTAATATTGGACCAGAGAGGACCCTGGCGGGAGGGTGGGCAAGTCTAAAGTCCCGGCAGAGCTCCGCTGAGCTCTCTCACTCCCCAGTTCTGTTTCTCCTGGCGCTGCAGGCTGCCCTTTTGTACTGGGTTCCTGCCTGCGTTGTCGCCTTTTCTGCCCACAAAGAAATCTGTAGCAGTCTCGACAGAGCTCCGTTGAGCTCGCTCACTCCCCCTCTCACTCGCTTGTTCTGTTTCTCCCAGTGCTGCAGGCTGTCCTTTTGTATTGGGCTCCTGCCTGCACTGGCACCTTTTTCTGCCCACAAAGAAATCTGCAGCAGTCCCAACAGAGCTCAATTGAGCTCGCTCACTCTCCCTCTCTCACTCGTTCATTCTGCTTCTTCTGGCGCTGCAGGCTGCCCTTTTGTACCGGGCTCCTGCCTGCATTGGCGCCTTTTTCTGCCCACAAAGAAATCTGCAGCAGTCCCGACAGAGCTTCGTTGAGCTCGCTCACTCCCCCTCTCTCACTCACTCGTTCTGTTTCTCCCAGCGCTGCAGGCTGCCCTTTTGTACTGGGCTCCTGTCTGTGTTGGCACCTTTCTGCCCACAGAAGTTCACAGCTGTCCCAACAGAGTTCCATTGAGCTCACTCACTCCCCCTCTCACTCGCTCGTTCTGTTTCTCCCAGCGCTGCAGGCTGCCCTTTGTACTGGGCTCCTGCCTACGTTGGCACCTTTTTCTACCCACAAAGAAATCCACAGCAGTCCTGACAGAGCTCCACGGAGCTCACTCACTCCCTCCCCCTCTTTCACTCACTCGTTCTGTGTCTCCCAGCGCTGCAGGCTGCCCTTTTGTACTGGGCCCCTGCCTGCGTTGGCATCTTTTTCTTCCAAAAAGAAATCTGCAGCAGTCCCGACAGAGCTCAGTTGAGCTCGTTCACTCCCCCTCTCTGTCGCTCGATCTTAATCTGTCCCAAACACTGATTTCCCACAGCGACCGCACTATTCTGGGCCAGAAGTGCAAAAACACATTTCGGCCAGGATGTGAAAAATGACAGCTGTACTGTTCATAAGGAGGTGTGAAAAAATGCCAGTGTTGAAAATGTGGCGTGAAAATATTACAAATTTGTAAAGTTACAATGGTGCGTGGAAACTGCGCAGTGCACATTTGTAACATAGTCATTTTATGGACTTTCATCACCAAATTTTCAACATAGGCATTTTAGGACCTCTGCTCATGAACAGTGTCACTGTGATTTTCTTAATGTGTCCCGAAATCTGATTTCCCACAACGACCGCGCTATTCTGCACTAGAAGTGCGAAAACACATTTTTGGCCAGGATGTATAAAATGACAGCTGTACTGTTCATAAGAAGGTGTGGAAAAAAGCCAAAGTTAAAAATCTGGAGTGAAAATATTACAAATTCAGGAAGTTACGAGCGTGTGTGGAAACTGCGCAACGCACACTCATAAAACAGTAATTTTTTGGATTTTTTTCACCAAATTTGCAGCATAGGCTTTTTGAGAGCCCACCTTATGAACAGTGGCACTGTCGTTTCATTAATTGGTCCCGAAAGGTGATTCCGGACAGTGACTGTGAAATCACCTTTCGGGATCAAATAACACCATGACAGTGGCTAAGTTCATGAGGAGAGGTCCCAATAACCCCATGTTGAAAATTTGGTGCCAAAATTCCCCCAAATACCCCAGACATGCACTGAAGTTGAAAAAAACCCTATTTATGCCATTATACAGCTTACCGGCATTTCTTCTGTTTGTGGTTGGCTTTGAAGAGTGCAGACGTGTTCCTGGTC
This sequence comes from Neoceratodus forsteri, assembly GCA_016271365.2. Taxonomy (NCBI): domain Eukaryota; kingdom Metazoa; phylum Chordata; order Ceratodontiformes; family Ceratodontidae; genus Neoceratodus; species Neoceratodus forsteri. The sequence goes on from CM057449.1 coordinate 967,648,727, forward strand.
AACCGAAGATCATCGTGCTGGGCTCCGGAGGTAAGTATGGGGTGTGGGGAGGCAGGGTGCGCAGAGGGTGGGCACGGGGCAAGTGGACTCAACGAGGGACCGTTTTCTGTTTTACAGGTTTAAAGAAAAATAAAACTGAAAACATCGCAGGACGTTTTTTAACAGGGACATCTGGCTCGCTGGGGTGGGCTCCCAGCATGCCACCTGAGTGTTGGGGGCTGTGGCCGACGGGGAATTGGGCACCTCCGTCGGCACACAACAAATTTTGGGAGGTGATTATGCCGACGGGGAGTGGGCTCCAAGGCAATTAATGGAAAAGTGGGGATGGGGCCCCGCTACAAAGAAAGACTGTTGGGGCGCATGATGCCGAGGGGACTGGGCACCCTCAGCACACAACAAATGAGGGAGGGTTACAGTATGCCGATGGGGAGTGGGCTCCCCTGTCGGCAAATGTACTGGGTCAGGGCATGCAGACAGCAAGGTACCGCCCTGCAATAATGGGTCGCTCCTTCATTGCAGTGAAATGGCTGACACTGTAATGACGAGGCGGCCCCTGATTGCAGCGGTGAAAACATTTCAACTTGGTGGCACTTCTGCAGAACCAGTGTCATCAGGACACTGGGCCTGCATTGGTCCACCAGTGCCAAGCCCCCAAATGCAGTGCCCCCATTGGCTGCCACAGTGCTGCACCTCCACAACCAGTTTCTCTCCTAAGCTGCCACATAATGTTTCTTGCCCATGTGCGCAAGCGAACATAATAAATACAGTGAAAAACTATATCAAAAAACAGCAACAATAATTTAGGATTAACATTAGTGGTGATGTGCCAGTTGTTACTAGACTGCAAAGTAATGTGATCAAGTAAAGAAGGGAGAAATATAGAGGAGGGGAAGACTGCCCTGGAGCCAAAATGGTTAATAGAACCTATGCTTATAATGAAATGTTACGCTCGAGCTCGGTTTTCAAACCACTGTCCCTGGTACACATTCTGCAAACGTCAGATTCTTAAGGAGCAAAGCTAATAACAAGCTATCTAAACTATACTAATAATTAACAACAACAGACACCAAGTATTCCCTTTTTATTTAACAAATGTGGGCCACACCAAGACTCAAGTCACTGAGCTCAAAAAAGAAACACCCATAGGATCTAAACAGCATGAACAGTTGTGTTACAGTGCCTACAGATTCTAGCAGGGGAGGAAGGGTGGGAGATCAGAATACAGTAGATTCCCCTGGAAGAAACAAGATTACTATGGTAAGTAGTTTTTTCTTCAAACCCCAGGAAATCTTACTGTAGTCTGAGTTCTGCAGACTACCCAAGCAGTACCTTTGGAGGAGGGTAGAGAACCTATTTAGGAAACAGGATCTGCAGTATTGCTGTGCCAAACCTGGCATCACTTCTGGCCTGGGTATCCAGGCTGTAGTGTTTGGTGAAGGTGTGAACTGTTTTCCAGGGTAGCTGCTCTGCAGATTTTTAACAAGGGGATGTCTCTTGCAGCTGCTATAAAAGCAGCTGTACCCCTTGTAGAGTGAGTCCTGAGGCCTACAGGAGGCTCTTTACCCACTTTGCTGTAGCAAAATTGGATACAGGTAACAATCCAACGGGCAATGGTCCTCTTTGAGGCGGGTCTGCCCTTCCCCACTTCTCCACAGGTCAGGAAGTGCTGGGTCCTATCCTGCCTATGTCTCTTTGTGTGACTGAAGTAGTAGCTTATAGCTCTCTTGACATCAAGACTATGCAGTCTGCGTTCCCCTGAACTGGTATGATCAGTGAAGAAGACTGGCAGTCATAGACTGATTAAGGTGGAAGTCTGAAGCTACCTTATGGAGAAACTTCCTATTAGTCCTAAGGACCACCATGTCCCTGTGAACTGCTATGTAATCTGGCTCTGTGGAAAAGGCCTGGAGCTCACTGATCCTCCTGGCTGAGGTGATGGCTATCGGAAACACTGTTTTCCATGTCACATACTTCAACACTGCTGAGGACATGGTTTCAAATGGTGGCTGCATTAGCTGGCCAATGCATATGTTAAGGTCCCATGCAGGAGTGAGTTCCCTGTCGGGAGGATGCAAGTGCAGTAAACCCTTGAAAAACTTCCTGAATACCTGGTTGGCAGCCAGGGATGCCCCTTTTCCAGCAGAGAGGTAAGCAGGGACAGCTGCTAAATGCACCTTAAAAGTGGAAGGCCGAAGGTCCAGGGAATGCAAGTGTGCCAGACAGTCCAAGACTACTGATAAGCCAGCCTGGAGGTGGTCTATCTGTCTCTGTCCACACCAAATAGAAAACCTCTTCCATTTAGACAAATAGGTCTTTCTGGCATAAGGTTTTCTAGATACCCTGAGGACCTCCAGCACCCCCTCAGAGAGGTGTAGGTCAGCATATTCTAAGTCCTCAAGAGTCAAGTTCTGAGTCTGAGGGACTGGAGAGTGGGGTACAGAACTCTGCCCTGGGAGGAGGTCAGTAGGTTGTGTCTCCTGGGCAGGGAGATTGATTTGGAGATTGACAGGATCAGCAGCAGTGAGTAACAAGGCTGTCTGGCCCAGTCTGGAGCAATGAGGATCATTGTTGCTGGCTGAACCCTGAGATTATTCAGTACTCTGAGCAGCAAGGGAAATGGTGGGAAGGCATACAAAAACTTCCCTGTCCAATCCAGCAGGAGTGCATCTAGAGGCACTGTGCCCAGTGCAGGGGACCTACAACAAAACAGTGGCAGCTGGTGGTTGTCTGTGACTGTGAAGAGGTCCACCTCTGGGGTATCCCATCTTCTGAAAACCACCTGCAGGATCTGCCTGTTTAGTGACCAATCGTGGTGATTCTGGTTAATCCTGCCGAGGGCATCTGCTAGGATGCTGTCCTTCCCTAGGAGATGGACTGCTGAGAGGGAGATCCCCAAGGAGTAAGCCAGGTTCCATACCTTCATGGCTTTTGTGCACAGTGGGGAGGAACTTGTGCCCATTTGCTTGCTGATGTAGTACGTTGTGGTTGTATTGTCTGTTCTGACCCGAACCACTTTGTCCTGCAACACTGAAGTGAAGGACTGAATGCCCAGCTAGACCGCCCTGAGTTCCAGCAGGTTTATGTGAAGCATAGACTCCTGCTGGAGCCAGGTACTGTGGGCAGTATGCTCCCCTAGGTGGGCACCCCATCCTAGGAGGGATGTATCTGTTGTTAAAACTGCTGCTGGTGGCAGCTGGAGGAAAGGCATGCCTTCCCTGAGGTTGTCCTTTTCCTGCCACCATTGCAGAGCTTGAAGCAGGGTTCCTGTGACTGGTACCATCTTTGACAGGGAGGCTCTTCTCTGAGACCAATGAGCTCTGAGATGGAACTGAATGTCCCTCGTCTGGAATCTTGATCCTGATACTGTTGCTGCTGATGCAGGCATGTGACCTAACAGTTGGAGAAAATGCCTTGCTGGTCTGGGGTATGAAGCTGGAAAGAATTTGCCAGCTGTAACAAACTGTCTACTCATCCCTGAGGAAGGAAGGCTCTTCCTCTCAGAGTATCCAGTTCCGCCCCAATTAACCCCAGGAGCTAAACTGGCATTAGCACTGACTTTTTCTAGTTTACCAGGAAGCTCAATGTACCTAGGGTATCCTGAGTGATGGTCAGTGATTTTCTTACCTGCTGAGGGGAAAAGCCTACCACCAGCCAGTCATCCAGGTATGGGAAGACTGTAATCCCGTCTCCTTAGGTGTGCCACCACTACTGCTAGGCATTTGATGAACGCTCTTGGAGCAGATGTCAGACCAAAAGGCAAGGCCCTGAACTGGTAGTGCCCTGATGACAATCTGAACCTGAGGTACTTTCTGTGTGATTGCCTGATGGGAATATGGAAATAGGCATCATTTAGGTCCAGAGATGCCAGTCAATCTCCCGTCCTGAGTGTAGAGAGAATGGTAGCAAGAGTGACCATTTTGAACTTTGGCTTTGTCAAATGTTTAAGTGTCTGAGATCCAGTATGGGTCGTTACTCCCCCATTTTGTTTAGAGTAAGGAAGTACCTTGAATAGAGACCCCTTCCTTGCTGGGACAAGGGGACTGGTTCTACTGCTTTTTCCAGAATCAACTTTGCTACTTCCTCCTCCTCCTCCAACAGAGTTGCCTCTGCTAGGCCTGCAGGTCTGAAAGGTCTTGCCCTCAGTTTGGGAAGAAATTTGAAACTGAGTGTGAGACCCTGGCCTACTATCTCCAGATCCACTTGTCTATGGTGATGGATTCCCAAACCTGGAGATAGTGGGCCAGCCTGCTTCCTACTGGGAGTGGGGAGGCTACTCTGGCAGATCTTTCAGGGGGTCTGCTTGGCCTGTGCGGCTTGCTGAGTGCTAGAGCCAGCCTGGCTGCTGCCCCTGCCTCTGAAGCACCCCCTTTGAGGCTGGTAGGCTGGTGATGCCTGAGCCTGGATGAAGGGCCTGTAGTGGGTTTTACCCATACCCCCTTTTCTTTGGTACTTCTGTGGTACTGCTGCTTTTTCTTTAGCAGCAGCACTCATGTAAGCTACTTTGTACTCATCCATCTTCTTCATGTAAGCCTCCGTTTGCTCACAAAGAGAGATGTAGGCTCCCGGGGAAAGTCCAATGCCTTTGTCTGTGTGTCCTGTGACAAATTAGTGGCCCTTAACCAGGCAAATCTCCTCAAAGACACTGAGATTGTCATTTGCCTGGCGACAATGTCAAACTGTCATTTGGAAGCTTTTTTGCCCCTTTTTGCAGCTTCGGACAAGTCTGAGGCCATGGGTCCAGGGCAAGCTTTGGCTATTTCCATCACAGTGTTTCAGAGACTCCTCTGGTATCTGGACACATAGGCCATGTAGGTTTCTTGTCAGATAGCTAGAGAAGCAGCCAAATAAGATTTCTTGGCCATGGAGTCCATCTTCCTGGAATCCTTTTCTGATGGATGTGATGCTAAGGGAATCCCTGCTTTATCACATGCAGCAGCCTGCATCACCCCTTCATGGCTGGGATGCCCAAAAAGGAATTCTGATCCAGTCTTAGCTACCCAGTACTTTTTATCCATTCTCTTGTCCACTAGGGGAATGGAGGTGGGGGTCTGCAAAATCTTGGAAGACTGTCTCTTCAGAGACTTGTGGATAGGCAACAACAGCTTTTTTGTTGCTGGTACAACCATCATTTCCATACAGTCTGGTTCCTCTTCCTCCTCTGTAGATTCCTTGGTGGAGAGATCCAGAGTCCGTGCCACTTGCTTCATAAAATCAAAATGGGAAGTAAAGTCCTCGGCTCCCTTCTCAGGGGAGTCAGGGTGGTGGGGGTCAGGGGAAACTTCTGGTTCAAGAGGTTCCCCATAATCCTCATCCTCATCCTGCCCTTCCACATAAACCTCAGCAAATCTTTCAATTGAACAGGAAACTGAAGAAGGACCCAAGTCCTGAACTGAGAACTGTGAATCGAGACACTGAACCAGAACTGCAGTACCAGTTTGCAGCGCCAGAAGAACACTTATAGCGTTCGCTATAGCTTCTGCAGTTGGAACCAATGGAATTGTCGATTGCAGTTCCTTAACTGAGTGCTTGTCCTTTTTCTTCTTTGTATCAGAACCTGCCGGTTCAGAGGCAGTTTCTGCGGTTCTCTTTTCTTCCCCCGAGGAACCGTCACCCTGGTTAGAGGGTTGTTCAACCAGTTCCTTCGGTTTCTCTTTTTGAGAGGAGGAAGATTTGTCTGCAGCTGGGTCAGCAGCCTTCTCGGACATTTTTTCCTTCAGTCCGTTCAAGCGCCTATCAAGTGTCGACTGAGGAAAATTTTTAAGGATTTCACAATCTGCATGAAGGTGTTCAAATCCCTGACAGACAACACAAACCAAGTGAGGATCAGCTTTAGCAAACGGTTCCCCTCACTCTGTACAATGCTGAAAACCCATTGGGCCAGTTCATTTCTTGGGAAGTGACACAACCAACAAAAAAAACTCCTGAAACTGGGTTTTAAGTGCCACAGAAGAAATCCTTTAAACTCTCTCTTTTTTTGCGGTTGGTTTAGCAACCGAGGAGAGAACAGAGAATTACCACGGTTTCTCCCAAACTACAGTAACTGGGCCCAAAGGGTTTAAAAATAGAAATAAAACTTCTAAAAATACAAATAAAAGTTTGCTTTCCTCCCGGTTAAACGAACCAAGAAGAAATTCAAAAACTTACCAGATTAACACTAAATCTAGGCTATTCTACCTGTAAACTCAAGGACAGTGCTTTAAAAATGAACAGAGTAAAATTTTACTTCAAAAAAACGAGAAAATAAACTCTTCAAGAAAGATGAAGGAGAGCTCTCCAAGGTGTCTGTACTAGGCAAGTGAAGTAAAGAATCTGATGGTTGCAGAATGTTTACCAGGGGCAGTGGTTTGAAAACCGAGCTCAAGCCTAACATTCCATGATTAGCATAGGTCCTAGTAACCATTTTCGCTCCAAGACAGTCTTATGGTGAGACCATACTGCAGAAGTCAGAATACAGTAAGATTTCCTGGCGTCTGAAAAAAAAGGGGGTTGGGAGCAAGAACAGAATGGGTAGAGTTAAAAGAGGCGAGGAGGAGGAGAAAAAAAATTAAGAATGGTCCGTCCCGGTGGCGCTGAGGGTTAAGGCGCTGGACGCCAGACCTCACGCCATGCCGGCGACCCGGGTTCAGTACCAAGCCTGGGTTGTCGGGGGTCAGCAGGGAAGGAAGAGGATTCAGCATCCAGAGGACAACTCTCCTCTCCTGGGAGGAAGGGGGGTCCAGACTCGGTGCTTGCCTGTCTCCTGGCGGAGGCCAGGGGTACAGCAAGCATTGCAGCAGACGTCGGGGGACAAGGAGCGGTGACGCCGGCAGTGATGCCTTGGTGTAGGGAGCATGCCACTCCTCCAAGTTAAAGCAGAGGAAAAACGCCTGCGGGTGCCGGGGAGACGGTTCGCCGAAGCATGCCTCCAATATGCCCTTGCCTGCCTGACTACCCTGATCCGACGAGATTCAGAATTTCAGGGTGATCACTGCCACCTCGACCCCACTCGGGGATAGCCACAGCTCCATGGGGACTGAGGGTAAGTATCGGGCAGGCAAGTGAGGCAGGAGGATGACTCCTAGGCGCTCCCGATGAGTCGGCACCTGCAGGACGTAGGTGTGGATAGTCATTTCAAAAAAAAAAAAAACTTGAGAAAAAGAAGAAGGGAGGGGGAGGGGTAAAGCAGGGTAGAATAAGGGGGTGGGAGAGGTAAGGAGGAGGAGAGAGTAGAGATGTATAGTAGAGGGAAGATGAAGGGAGGATGGGATGAGAAGAGGGGGAGGCTGGGAAAGGGGATGCAGAGTGCAGAGGTGGAAACAGGAGAGGAGTCAAAATGAGGTAATAGGGCTAAGGGCACTTATAGGAGGGGGCAGTGTTGCAAAAGTTTTCCATGTGGTCCTAACAGGCTAGGCACCCCCCCACTGGTAATGAGTGATCCACCTCAGGCAGTGGAGGTAGACAGACATGGGGCCAGTGTCATGTCAGAGGGAAGCACTAGGGGCTTGTACCTGCTGTGACTTTCATTGCATTTTTTGCTTCTGTTGCTGGAAGTGCATGGGCTTGCCTAACTGAGGAAATCCTCTTTTTAGTGGGTCTGCCACAAAATGGCTGCTGTGTGGCTAGAATAAAATACACTCTTTCCTCTGTGGGGATTAAGAGTGGCAGTTCTTCATGACTTTCAGGGATAACTTTCTGTCAGTAGACTCTTTAAGGGGCTCTATCCATTTAATTTGTATATGCCATGCTTGTTAGTGATATTTTCTATGTGTGATGTGCATTTTATAATGTATGGTATGATGTGCGTTACTATTATTATGTATTTATGTACTTCACTATAAAATAGTACAGTTACGTAAGAACTTAACGTAACAGTAGATCTTCGAGAACAGCTCTTGCAGGAGGTTACACCATTAGGACTGAAGCCGGCAGGCGTCAGGAGCCCACGGAAATTTTCTAGCTAGCAGTCTTCAGCAGGGACCGCCTCCGACGTCAGTCCCACCCCTGACGTCAGGCGTAGTACATAAGGAGGCGGTCCCCCCACAATCCTCACTTCTCCCGCTGGAGATTCCTGGCCACCTGATGACATCAGAAGAGGAGACCGAGGATCTGCCACCAGATGGCCAAAACTATAGAATAGGAACGTCCCGTCCTGTAAGATGGGTGCTTGACTACGACCTACCTCCAAAGGAAGGGGGGATGGTGGGCGGGAAAGTACCTGCTGCAAGAGCTGTTCTCGAAGATCTACTGTTACGGTAAGTTCTTACATAACTGCACTATCTTACTTCGAGATACAGCTCTTGCAGCAGGTTACACCATTAGGACTGATTTCCAAGCAATAGTGGCAATCATGCGCCACTGGGAGGAGGAAGGCGAGATCTGGTATTACTCGGAGCCTAGGGACAGAAGTCCCTGAAGGACGGCTAGACCAAACCCTGCTCTTACGCCTCGATGCAATGTCCAGACTGTAATGCCTGATAAAGGTATGCACAGAGCTCCAAGTAGCTGCAGCGCAAATAGCTGAGGTGGACACGTTCTTTAACACCGCAAAGGAAGTAGCCACCCCTCTTGTGGAATGACCCTTGACCGCACCCAGTAAGGGTCTATTGCGCTTGTCATAACAGAAAGTGATGCACTGGATGAGCCACCTCAAGAGTGACTGTTTGGAGACAGGAGCTCCTTTCATCCTGTGAGCAAAGGAGATGAAAAGTTGGTCTGCCTTTCGAAGCTGTTTGGTCAGATAGTATCTGAGGCACCGATGCACGTCGAGGGTGTGTAGAAGGGCTTCTCCTCGATTAGTGTACCTTGGGGAATACACTGGTAAATCAATATCCGGGTTAAGGGTGAGGGCTGAGACCACCTTAGGCAAAAACTTTGGGTCTGTCCTCAGGGATACCCTGTCCTGATGGAAAACCAAATAAGGCTCTTTACACATAAGAGCATGTAATTCCGAGATCCTTCTCGCCGAAGTAACAGCAACTAAAAATAAAGTTTTCCAAGAGAGAACACGTAGCTCACAATCCGTGGCTGGTTCAAAAGGTGGCAGCGTAAGCTGCTCCAGGACGAAGGGTAAGTCCCAAGGAGGAATTGGGTCCCTGATGGGCGGCTTAAGGTGGAGGACTCCTCTTAAGAAGGCACGAGTAGTGTCCAGCTGGGCCACCGACCGATGGCCTACTGGGGAATGGTAAGCAGAAATTGCACAAAGGTGCACCTTAATCGAGGAGTAAGCCAGTCCAGAGTGGAAAAGGGAAAGCAGGTAGTCCAGAACCAGCTTTTTGGGACAGTATAACGGCGAAAAGCCATGCGCTTGAGCCCACAAGCAGAATCTATGCCATTTCATGGCGTACGTTGCATGGGTTGCTGGTTTTCTGGTGGCAGAGAGTACATCTGCCACTTCTTGCGAGACCCCATATCGCATCATGGCTATGTCCCTAGGAGCCAAGCGTGCAGGTTCAATGAATGTAAGTCTGGGTGGACTAATGAACCCGCCTCCTGAGACAATAGATGGGAGCTGATTGTCAACGGAACTGGAGGTTCCTGGGATAGCTGGTGCAGAAGAGGGAACCAAATCTGTCTGGGCCAGAAATGCGCAATCAAAATGAGCGTTGCTTGCTCCCTGCGCAGTTTTAAGAGAACCCTCTGGATCAATGGGAAAGAAGAGAAGGCACAGAGGAATCTGCCCGCCCAGGAGAGGGACAACGCGTCTCACCAGAAAACACCAGGCCCTGGATCTAGCGAGCAAAAATTGGGCAGTTTTGCATTGGATGGGGATGTGAAAAGATCTAATTCTGGAGTGCCTCATCTGTGAAACAGATCCTCTGCCACCTCCTGTAGAAGTTCTCACTCGTGGACTCTTGCCTGAGAGCAACTCAGACTGTCGGCGACGGTGTTGTCCACTCCCAGGACATGTACTGCAATTAGGTTTGTGCCGTGTTGCAATATCCACTCCCACACGCTCATGGCCTCCCTGCAAAGTGGGAAGGAGTGAGTGCCTCTTTGTTTGTTGAGGTAATACATCACCGCGGTATTGTCTGTTTGTTACAGGAGTGTACCCGGTGGAATCTCCGACTGGAAGGCTTGCAGAGCGTAAAGGACTGCCCTCATTTCCAAAATGTTGATGTGGAGGTGAGACTCCTGGGCTGTCCAAAGGCCCTGAGACTGAACACTGTCCAGGTGCGCTCCCCACCCGAGCCCTGAGGCTTCTGTGGAGAGAGTCACAGTCGGAGACAGCGCTATGAAGGGAACTCCCGCAGAGAGGTTCCCCGGATCTAGCCAACATTGCCAATCCCGAATCATGGCATTGGTGATTTGAATTGGCTGCTGCAGATGGTCTCGCCTTTGGTCCCATTGCACCCTTAGCATCCACTGGGTTACCCGCATGTGGAGACGTGCCAGCGGGACTGTTGCATTGGCCACAGCCATGTGTCCGAGCAGGCGAAGGACCGATCTGGCCGGGATGGTCTTCTTCACCAACAGGTTCCTGATGAGGGATCTGATGTGTTCCGCTCTGTCCGAGGGAAGAAAAGCTTTCCCTCTGATGGTGTCCAGAACTGCTCCTATAAACTGCAGTTTCTGGGATGGCACTAGGAGCGACTTCTCATAGTTGATGAGAATACCCAGTGATTGAAAAAGGGACTGGGTGCGATGAATGGCCATCATCAGTGCCTCCCTGGAGGGTGCCATGAGAAGCCAGTCGTCCAGGTATGGGAACACGTAGTGGCCTTGTCTCCTCAGGGACGCCGCTACGACCGCCATGCACTTCATAAATATGTAAGGTGCCAATGACAGCTCGAAGGGAAGGGCTTGGAACTGATAATGGCGGCTCTGAAACTCAAGGCGCAGGAACCTCCGGTGCGCTTGAGCAATCAGAATATGCAGGTAGGCATCCTGCATGTCCAAAGATGCCAGAAAAGCGTCTCGCTTCAGCATGGGAATTAGGCCCGGAAGGGTCACCATGTGGAAGCGTTTGTAAACAACCGACAGGTTGAGGTCGCTGTGGTCCAGTATTGGACGGAGGTTCCCTGTTTTCTTTGGAACCAGGAAGAAGTGAGAATAGTACCCTAGTCCTTTCTGGTTCTCTGGAACATGCTCTAAGGCTTCTTTTTCCAGAAGTGCGAGCACCTCCTGCTGTATGAGCAGGGCATGCTGACCCGAATATTGGGAAAGCAGGGGAGGTCTTGTGGGTGGACTGCCTACAAATTCTATATAGTGGCCTTTTTTGACCAGTTGCAGAATCCACCTGTCGGTAGTGTTCGACTGCTACCCTGGCAAGTGGCGTGCGTTGCGACCCCCGATTTTCTTTTCCCATTGATCCTGAGGAGGGGCGGGGCCGGGAAGGAGTCATGCTGTGGCAGTGTTCGACCAGAAGGCTGTGCCAACTTTGCAAATCATTGGCCTCTGCCTGGGGATGACTTGGCCTTGGCTTTGCATGTGAAAGTGCCCCTCTGCTGTTGGCCGGAACGTGGCTGTTGCCTTTGTAGCCGGCCAAGGCGACTCTGGTTCCTCGAAGGAATTGGGCGAGACCTGTGCCAGCCTGTACAGATCTGACTGCCTTCCCTGCGTCCTGAAGTTTGGTGATTACCTTCTGGAGGCTTACAAAATAGGACCTCGCCGTTGTAAGGGGCGTCTAAGATGTTCTTGGGACGTCCGGGGTAAAACTGGAGACACAGAGCCAAGAGTGTCTCCAGAGACACACGCCTAAGGCTGCAGCTCTGGCTGAAGAGTACGCAGAATCATATGTGGCTCTAAGCACCTGGGTCCCCACATCCGAACCTGTGTAGAGGAGGTTCAAGAGCTCCTCCTTTTGGTCGCCATTGGGCATCTTCTCGACCAGGTACTGTCCCTGTTCCCACAGTGCGTTCTGGAATTGAACCATGTGAGTGAGGTAATTCAGTGACCTGATGGCGCAGGTCGCAGCTGCGTACGTGCGCCTACCCAGGACATCCAACTGCTTGGATTCCTGGTCCGGTGGCTGTGTGCTCAAATGCTGAGGTCTTTGTGACCAGTCATGCGAAGCAGTGATGACCAGGGAGTCAGAAAGAGGATGGTTCGCCAGATACTGGTCCTCCCTAGGGGCCTTATAGAGGCAGTCAGCCTTCTTCGGCACTGCTGGAGTGGAATGCGGACGTTTCCAGGCAGCCTTGGTGACGTCCGCAAAGGTAACCATCAAGGGCGGCACTACCACCGGCTTGGGGTACTTCTGCCAAAGGTAGCAGGCAAGGCGTTGTCTTTCGTGGTCGAGCTCTTCAGCATCCCATCCCATATTCTCCTGGTTGTGCCTCATGATCTCCGTGAAAGAGGGATCATCCAGAGGAGACCTAGGTAGGTCGTGTGGGTCCGGAGAGGGAATGCTGATGGGAGAAGGAGATCTGGAGCACCCTGAGGTGTCATATCTAGAATCCTCCCCAGATGGGATGTACCAGCATTGTCTGGGTCTCTTGGGACTGGATGACTGTGAGGTGGATCTGGAGGGAGGTCTTCTCCTGTCTGAAGATCTGCCCTGAGGAGGTGGTGTTTGATCCTTCGGGGTTGGCGACCGTCCTACAGGCCCCTTGGGCGGAGGAGGGGTCGTAGGCTGTGAAGGAGTAGGAGGAGGCGGAGTCGGAGTAGGAGGAGGACGTCTGGCGACCACATCTTTTCTGATGGTGTCCCACCAGAAGGTAAAAAGCTCCTTTACCTCTGTCAAGTTCATGCCAGCGGGCCCACCTTGATGCCTGTTGCGGGGTCAGGTCCCGGGGGTCTCCCGCTCCGGGGAAGGTTCCTGTGGGAGCCCAGCATCTCCAGTGTCGCCCGCCTGGTCCTCGGGCTGTGTGGTATCCTCCTCCGATGAGTCCTTCCGCCCGGCGTCCGCCGGCGACGGTGGAATGGTCCGCTTCTCTGGGGTAGCCAACATTGGTCCCCTGGCCAATGCCCTCGGAGGCAAACGCCTGGCCAGCGATGGGTGTTTTGGTGTCGCCGACTCCTGGGAGCGCCGGTGATGCTTGGCCGACGTCGGGTGGGCCGACGTCAGGTCCGACATCCGTTTGAGGGACGTCAGGTCCTTGGTTTTGTGAGGAACCGGTTCCGACCCACACGGAGGCTGGGAGACCGACCTGGTGTCGGAGTCCCGCCAGCGGGAAGAAGATTGATGGCGCTCTCCAGACTTCGATAAGGCCTTAGATGGAGTGGAAGATGTCGACGGCCTGGAAGTCTTCAGGGGCTGCAGAGAAGAGGAGCCGCTGGAGGATCTGACCTGAACCAGGGGAGGTTGCGATTGAGCCCTGGAAGGAGAGCGGTCCGATCGCGAGCCGGAGCTCCGGGAGTCTGAGACCCTCGCAGGGGACCTGGGCCTTTCCTTTTCCCAGTGCTTGTGGGTTTTACCCGATGACTCCCCCCTGGAGGAAGGTTCCTTGTCCATGGTTTTCAGTTTCTCCTCTAGGAGAAACGCTTGAAGGGCCTTCTGGTGGCGGATCCTGGTGGGACTGTTGAAGCCCAGGCAGAAGGAGCAGGCCTTGGTGTCGTGTTCCGGGCCTAGGCAGTGCATGCAGGCCGAGTGAGGATCCTTGAAGGGGATCTGTTTGCCGCAGGCACACTTCGATTGGTGACCCTCCAGAGAAGTATTTGGAGAGGACATCAGTTGAATCCAGAGTCGTGAAGGAAGACAGAATCGTCGTAGCTCTAAAGGTCATCGCACGCTAGAAAAAGAACCGAGAGGCCGATACTTGCGATGTCGATGGCAGGAAAAGAACTGGGGATTGTGGGGGGACCGCCTCCTTATGTACTACACCTGACGGGGGCAGGACTGACGTCGGAGGCAGTCTCCGCTGAAGACTGCTAGCTAGAAAATTTCCGTGGGGTCCTGACGCCTGCTGGCTTCAGTCCTAATGGTGTAACCTGCTGCAAGAGCTGTATCTCAAAGTAAGATCTAGGTGATCCCTGAAAATGGGATCATTGTATTCCAGTGGATCTGCCTGGTTGATAAAAACAAACTACATGCTGGCCAAAGGGACGGGTCACTTTGAAAGCCATGTTAATGACGTTTTGCTGCACATCGTTAGCAAAACCAGTGCATCTAAAGCGTGAATGTCTTCTGATACAAATTCATGCTGCTTCAGCATGAGCCACATCAGAACTGTTGGCAGCTATTATTTAGTAGCTATTGGACTCAAAGCCCTGGGTAATAACCACCAGTAACTTGCTTGGTGAGAAGCTTTGTTAACTTTTTTAGTAAAAGCTTTTAGCTTGTTCCAGATGAAAGTATGACACACATAAAGAACAGTTACACATTCTCAATAACAATAGATCTTCGAGAGAATCTGTTTCATCAGGTCATACCTATGGAACTCATAGCCACCACCAGGCATTAGGACCACATGGAAAACTTTTGCAAGCAGTTCACTAGGGGCTTCCCAAGATGATGTCAGACGTCGGCTACTACATAAATGTGGGCGACCACTTCCCTCCTCAGTTTTCCGCCAGACAGCACACGCGGAGGAACTCCCTGTAGGGAACCAGGAGAGAACCTAGTGTTTTGCCCACTAGGCAAGGTAGAGAACAGCAGGTCGATTCTAATGGAGAAGGTGACAGCACTCACCTACGTGTCAGGATTCTTAAGGAGGGGAAAGATGGTGGGACAGCATGGCCCAATGAAAGAGATTCTCTGGAAGATCTACTGTTACAACAAGTACTTAACTGCTCTGTTTTCTTCAAGGATATCTTTTTCATCAGGTTGCACCAATGGAATGAGAACCAAGCAGTACTGAGCATAAACAGTCTGGATGACTGGAGCCTACAGGCCTAAGAAAGTAGGCATTGAAGCACAGCTAGGACAAAGTCAGCCCTTTTCCGAGAGACAATGTCCAGACTGCAGTATTTAGTGAAAGTGTGGACAGTACTCCAGGTGGCAGCTGCACAGATTTCTGAAGCAGATACATTCCTGAAACATGCAACAGATGTGGCCGTGCGTCTAGTGGAATGACCACGAACAACCCCAGGAAGTTCTTTACCATACGTCCTATAACAAAAAAAAAAATAATACAGTTTGCTAACCATTTAGACAGGTACTGTTTAGAAACTGGATGCCCTCTTTCCCAGGGGCAAATGAAACAATAAGCTGTGAAGATTTCCTGCAGTCCTTTGTGCACTGTGTATAGTACCGAAGCAGTCTATGTAGATCTAGAGTATGGAGCAATGCTTCCCCTGGATTGGCATGCTCAGGGAAATAAACTGGCAGGGGGATGGTTTAATTAAGCAATAAACCATGACAGAGTGTGGATGATGCTGGGTTTACCCACGCCTGAGGCAGGTCGGTCACAAGGCCGCAGGCCGAGTGACCAAACCTCGCCAGGCGTGGGTAAACCTAGCATCACCCACACCCTGGAGTGGGTTATTGCAATTATACAACGGTCTACCTCCTTTTTTTTGGAGAAAAAAAAGGAATTTTTTTTTTACATTTTATTGCTCTGCCATATATATAGTCCTGGGTTGCTAGGGATCCCTTCTGTCTGCACATGCAGAGAACTGTTTTTAGTCCCTACCCTGATGTTTTCCCTGAGGCCAGGAATTATTTGTTCCTGTGCCCAAGTTATCAGTACACCTTGTCTCAGCTCCATTTTTTTCTTATTGGAGTCAGGATAGGGTTTTTAAATTGGTACAAAGCTCACGGAGCACTGGCTCCATTTTTTCCACTATACGCCTGCCAACAGGAAGAGCTGTCTGGAAGGGAGTCAGGACCCAAGAAGTTCCCAGTCATTCTGTTTCAAATGGCAGTTAGTTGGGGGCCTTCTGGAAATTAAAGGAGTGGAGAGGTAGCAGAATGGGTATGGAGGGAAAGGAGTAGTTACTGAAACAGAGACTGCGCGGAGAGGGTGTCATCACAGGACCAAGTCTGCGGCAATTGATGTTGTTGTTCCGGAGTAGGGGAGTATGTTATCAGTTTTGAGGTTTTTTTTGTTTGTTTTTTTAAGTTTGAATTGATGGGAGACAATAGTGAGAGAAGGAGTGCACCGGAAAGACGGACTGGGAACAGAATGGTGCAGAGAGATAGCGGAGAGTGTACGAGCAAGAGGTGAGGTGGGTGTAAGCTGCTGAGCATCAGTTATATTACTGTGGTCCTTTAAACGTTAAGCCCTCACCCACCCTTGCACAGTTCCTGAAAGAAAAAAAAAACAAGTTTATTGTAAAGGTGGGAGAGAGAAAACTACAAAAAGGACCGGAGTGAGAGTGGGAGTTGAGCGGTGGGGAGAGTACTTGCATATGCATGAGCATGTATCCACCCAGTTTCATGGCTCCACTTTTCCGTCGTGATTTTCATAACTTCTACCCATCATTTCAAATTCAAAAACAGTTTCCACAGTTCCACATTGATCACATTGTTTAAAATATTTTTTAGCTGAATGGGGATGACGCATTGCTTTCTGTAACATTCAGGAGGGGGGCTGAGACAGTCTGAAGCGGTACTGGTGGCAGGCGCGATCAGTTGGACACATCGGAGTGATTTCTTTACTGTTGCATGATGAGGCTGGCTGGCACCTCTTCCAAGGGTAATGTCAAAATTTACCACGGCTTGGAGGTGGCAGTTAGCCAATCAGATTTCTAGATTCTGAGACCCCACTGTATAATTTAAAGTAAACTCAGACACCACCTTTGGTAAAAATTTAGGATTAGTATGCAAAACACCCTGTCTTTGTAGAACATCAAGTAAGGAGGGTCACACATTAGAGCCTGTAGCTCTGAAAACCTTCAAGCAGAAGTAATGGCAACCAAAAACAACACTTTCCAAGAAAGAAAGAAAGCATACGCCACAAGTTGTGGCAAGCTCAAAAGGAGCCAGAGTAAGCTTTCCAACACAAAATTCATGTCCGAAGTCAGGACTGGATTACGAATTAGAGGCTAAAAGTTCAGAATGCCTCTCAAGAATGTAAAGGCCACCTCCAGCCATGCAACCGTACAACCCTCAATAGGCACATGGAAAGCTGAAATTGCAGCCAAGTGCAGTTTAATAGAGGAATACTGCAGGCCTGCATCTGACAGCAGATACTCAAGAACCTGATTTACTGGACAGGTAAACAGATTTAAGCGATGAGAAAGCAGCCCATAAAGCAAACTGCTTCCACTTCATGGAATAAGTGGCCCTGGTGGAAGGCCTTCTGTCAGCCACTAGGACATCAGTCACCTTTTGAGAAACCCCAGAGAGCTGAAGCGAATACAGGTTACTCACCTGTAACAGGAGTTCTAGGAATGGTATATGTTGTTCATCCACACTTATTGGCAGGTTCCTTGCCGCTTTAAATCTTGCCGGAAGGTCTTCAAGCTGGCTCCTCCCACCCACCCGGGTGGTAAAACTCTCGGCTCCGCCCCATGATGCCAGATCTAGCCCGCTGGAAGCCAGGTTGTGCGTCGAAGCCGGGGAGGTCGGGTGGGTCGTGTGGATGAACATATACCATTCCTAGAACTTCTGTTACAGATGAGTAACCTGTATTTCTAGGGACATGGATATGTTGTTCATCCACACTTATTGGCAGACTCCTAGCAGTTCTCCGGGAGGAGGGAGGCAAGGTGCACACCCCCTACTTAGGGAATAAAGATTGGAGAACCGAGGCCCCAAACCAGCATCCCAGTGTGACCCAAGGTCGATGTGGTAGGGAGTAAATAAGGTATGTGCCGACTTCCAGGTAGGAGCCCTGCAGATATCCTGGATAGGGACATCTCCGGAAGCAGCCACCGATGCAGCTGTATGGCGGGTAAAATGAGCTCTTATCCCTCTGGGAGTCTCCATGCCCGCCCACCTATAGCGGAGATCTATGCAGGAGGTGACCCACCCGCTCATTGTCCACTTGGCTGCAGGTCTGCCAGGTGCGGCTTCAGCGTAGATGACAAACAGCTGGCGAACCTCTCCCAAACTTCAGCCCTACACTCCCTGAGAAGGCGAGCGCTCAACTAGGGTCCAAATGGAGCCTATATTCGGCCTCCAAGGTGTGAATGAGGTAGAACACCGGCAGAGTCAACACCTGGTTAAAGTGAAGCTCCGACACCACCTTCGGAAGGAACTTCGGGTGGGGCACAGGACAACCTTGTCCCTGTGGAAGACCAGATAGGGAGACTCGAAGGAAGCGCCTGGAGCTCTCCCATCCTTCTGGTTGACGTGATAGCCACCAAGAAGGTGTTCTTCCACAACAGGTGGGAGAATCACACCTGTGCATTGGTTCGAATGGCTTGCCCGTGAGCTAAGCCAATACCAGCGGTAGATCCCACAGAGGTGGAGATTCTCGCATCGGAGGGGAAGTGTGATCAAGGCCTTGGAAAAGCGCCTGTCCACCTTTCCTGCGCCACCAACTGCTTTCCAGCCCGTGCCCAGAGGGCAGAGGTGGCTGCCAGGAGCACCTTAAGGGTCATCGACCGAAGCCCTTGCTGAAGAAGAAGAAAGGACCACAGGTAGTCCGGAATGCTCGCCGAGGAACAGGAGAAGGGACCAGGCCCTACCCTAACACCAAATGGAGAAACTCTTCCATTTGAAGGCGTAGCATTATCTGGTCGACTCCTGACGGGATGCCTCAACAATGTTGAGGACCTCGTCGGAAGACCCAAGGCCTGGCAACTAGCCGCACAGGAACCAGGCCGTCAGGTGCAGGGATTGAAGGTCCGGATGGAATACCTTCCCCTGATAACCAAAATCAGGTCCGGGCGGGCTGGAAGCCGCCTCAGGAGCCTGGAGCTGAGACTGAGGAGAGCTGGATACCAAAGCTGGTGGAACCAGTCTAGGGCTACCAGAATCACCTGCGCCTTGTCCCTCCTCACCTTGAGAAGCACCTTGTGGATCAAGGGAAATGGGGGGAAGGCGTAGAAGAGGCCCGGGGTCCACGGCCTCAAGAAGGCATCCCCCTGCAGTGAGCCCTGCTGAGGGGGGTGGGCATGGGACAGTCTCAGCTTCGCATTCTCCCTGGAGGTAAACAGGTCCACCTGAGGCATGCCCCAGTGGGAGAACAGATCTTGTACTACCTCCGGCAGGAGAGACCACTCGTGAGACGCAGCCCTTATCCGGCTTAGGGCATCGGCCAGGGTGTTGGAGGCTCCTGCCACATGAATGGCAAGGAGGTCCGCCTCCAGGCTGCGCACGAGTGACCAAATGCGGAGAGCTTCCCTGCACAGAGGCATGGAGCGCGTCCCGCCCTGGCGGTTTAGATAGTACATGGTCGTGGTATTGTCCGTCTGGACCTGAACCACTTGACCCCATAGAAACGGAGCGAAGGCGGTGAGGGCTAGACGAACCGCTCAAAGCTCCAGCAGGTTGATGTGGCATCGGGACTCCCGAGGGGACCAGAGGCCGTGCACTCTGTGCTCCCCCAGATGGGCACCCCAACCCATCAGAGATGCATCAGTTGATAGAGAGACCGTTGGCTCGGGGCAGACGAACGGGATGCCCTCCTGCAGATGTGCCAGAACGGTCCACCACTGGAGAGCGTTCCACATTTCCTGGGTCACTGTCACGGGCTGGTCCAACGGATCGCAGCGATGTGACCACTGGCCGACCAGTCCCCACTGAAGGGGACGCATGTGCCAACAGGCCCAACAGACCACACTGGTGCAGGCCGCCACGAGGCCCAGGAGGCGCAGGAAGTCCCCGGGCAGGGCGCAACTGCCCAATCAGACATGATTGGGTAAAGGAGGAAGAACCTCGGCCCTGTCTGCCGGGAGCCGAGCTCTGGCTCGAAGAGTCGAGCTCTGCCCCGATGAAAAGAATCACCTGCTTTGGCACGAGTTTCGACTTGGCTCCGTTGAAGAGGAGGCCCATCTGAGAGCAACCTAGAGGGCCAGAACTCCAGACCGCTCCACCTCCGCTCTGGAGGGGGTTGCAATCAGCCAGCCATCTGGGTAGGGGTACACCTGGACCCTTCGGCACCACAGGAATGCTGTCACCACTGCTATGCATTGGAGAAGACCCTGGGAACTGGGAAGAGGCCGAAGGGTATGGCTCAGAACTCGTAAATAGATCCCTCTGCTCTGAAGCGGAGAAGTCTCTGAAGAAACGGACGGATCAGAACGTGAGTCCAGGGAACAGAGCCACACGCCTCGTTCCAAGGATGGGATATCTGAGTCAGAGTGACCATCCAGAAGGTCCAAGACCTTAGGAACTTGATCACGTCGTGCAGGCCGAGAATGGGGCGCCAGCCCTCCCGTCCGTTTGGGGACCAGGAAGTACCTGGACACAAACCCTGGGTCTGGAGGAGGATCCGCCACCTTCCTGATCACCTCTTTTTCGAGGAGCAGGGCAATATCAGCTCGGCGGGCAGACTGAGAGGCTGCGGACCCCGTGGCCCCCGAGGGGCGATGGCTCGGGAGGGTGGGACCTGCTCAAACTCCAGAGGCAGGCCCCATCCTACCACCTCCAACACCCAGCGGTCCATGGTGATAGCGGACCAGGCAGAAAGGAAGTGGCGGAGCTGTCCCCCCACGGGGGGGACCCAGGTAGGGGTGACGAGGCCGGGGGCGATGCCCCTCAGCCCGTCACTGAGCAGGCATGCAGGAGGGACTGGCCGAGGGAGCTCCTGGGCCTTTACCTCCTTGCTTCCCTTTGGGAAGCCGCTGGTTGGGTTGGGGTGCCAGCAAGCCAGCTGGCCCTCTTGCTGGTGCTGATGGGCGGTTGTGCCAGAGGGGCAAGGCTTACGCAGAGGTTGCTGGCGCCCTTGTCCCTCTGAACGGGGGTGACCGAGTCCAGAGTGGCACTGGACTTCTTGGTCCCCTGGAGGTGTCCCTCTACTCCAGGGCCGAAGAGGTCAGTCCCCAAGAAGGGGATGTCTGCCAACTTGTGCTGGGTATCCGCCAAGAAGGTGGATATCCTCAGCCATGCCCTGCGGTGCATGGCCACCACGGCCGCTACTGACCTGGCACAGGAATCACCTATGTCCAGAGCAGTCTGAAGCTGCTGCTTAGCCACCACCCTACCCTGGTCCCGCACCTGCTGGACCGTGGTCCACAGGTCGGCCGGGAGATGAGGTATCACCTCACCCAGGGAGCCCAAGAGGGCGTGGGAAAAGTGTGCCATCAGCGCGGCCGAGCTGGCCTGTTGGAGGCCTAGGGAGGACGCAGCGTAAACCTTGCGCCCGACATAGTCCATCCTTTTGGACTCTTTGTTGGGAGCGTATCCACATCCGAGCATATACAGAGCACTGGGAAGGCGTTATCGGTAACTAACCCCTCAGCAGAGGGTGCTCCGAAAACTGGGCAAAAGAACGATAGGGACTGCATACTTCCTGCTATCCTGGCGAGGTGCAGGACAGGAAGTAGGCGCAGCCAAAGCTCCAAGGCTGGGCCGACAATGGCCTCAGCCACGGGAAGGCCTCCGGTGAATCCTTGGTCTAGGATCTCCGTCAGGGAAAACAGGCTCGTTTGGACCGGGCTCTGAGCTGCATCCGGTGAAATCCGAGATGAGCCTAAGCAGACCCAGGAAGGACGCGGGCTGTCGTCCAAAGACCGGTCCAGGAGGACTCAGGCCCACCCACCTTGGGAACAGGAGGAGTCATTGCTCGGACTCGAAGGGTCTGCAAAACTGCCTCAGGCCTGACCCTCTCTTCACCCGCCGGAGGCGGGAGTGAGTGGTGACCGACAACCTGCGGGACAGACCGTGACCCGACCGAGGTTCCACCACAATCAGTGGGGCAGCAAGATTTGGTCGAACAACCGGCTTGGAAGTGGGCACCTCGACTGCAGCGAGTGGTTGCGTCGGCCGTTCAGTCGGCAGCCGCTTGATAGACGGGGAATGAATCGGAGTCGATTGATTCCCGGACAACAGCAACTGCTGCCACATAAACTCCTCGTAACGTTGACGATGGCATTGAAGCCTCTCCTCATCCGAGGAGGAACGGTGTTGCCACTTAACTCGGTGCCCCGACTGAGACCGCCGAAGTCGGCGGAAGCGGCTTGACCGAAAAAGAAGACCGAGACTGAGACCGAGATCCTCGGTGAAACCGAGGGCAGGTCTGGGAAGGAGCGGGGGACACCCGTCTTCCCTCGGCTCGGACACTTTGACCGAGGACTGCCGCCCCGGAGGTGCAGGCAGAACCTCGGCCCCCACCGGAGAAACCGGCGAAGGGTTGACGGCTCTTCCAGTCGACTACCCGGGTGACGGGTCGAGAGAAAACTCGATTGCATCGACGGGAGTCTCGGCTGGCTGGCCTGACGGGGACACCATGAAGCCAACGGCCTGAGCCGCAACCTCGACCAAAGTCGACGGTTGGCAGTCCGGGGAAGGAGACCTCTCCCGCTCCCACAAATGCCGACGATGGGACTTACTCTGCGACTCCCTCGACCTGGGCTGAGAGGCAAGTCCCGATGGCCCCTCTCCCTTCGTGAAGAGGGACTGGCGAAGCTCCTTGAACGAAGCCGAATGAGAGGAACTCAGGGAGAGCGGGATAAATGCCCGCGACCGAGGAGGAGGGAGATGCGGCCTTGACCGCCGCCTCCTCCAGGGCGATAGAGTGTTCAAGCTGCTCAGCCGAGACAGCCGTCGCGGACACCGCCTGATGAGCCTCTATGGAGTTTACTGGCAGGGAAAAATCCTCGGGGCGCCCAAGCCTCAATCGGTCCGCACGATCCTCCAGGACGCTGGTCGAAAGGGCACGGCACAACACGCAGACTTGCGGGTAGTGGTACAAGTCGAGGCAGTATACGTACGTGGAGTGCGGATCAGCCCTGGCGATATTACACCCGCCAGGGCGCCTCCGAGAGCCGGAAAATGAATTGTCCATCGCAGCCGCGAGGGAAAAGAAGACCGAAGTTTAGAAAACTTCAAAACTAAATTCGGACGAACCAAAGAATCAGGAACCAGTCGAAAAATGCAGAGCGCTAAGGAGGGAACCTGAGCTTCCAAGCGGTAAGGAAGATCTGGCGTCATGGGGCGGAGCTGAGAGTTTTACCAACCGGGTGGGTGGGAGGAGCCAGCTTGAAGACCTTCCAGCAAGATTTAAAGTGGCAAGGAACCTGCCAATAAGTGTGGATGAACAACATATCCATGTCCCTAGAATTTGAGGTTTGGATGGACCAGGGTTCCCTGTTCCTATGACAGAAGTTCCTGGTGGTTCCACTGCCTGCTGTTGCAGTAGAGGGAACCACATTTGTCAAGGCCATAGGGGAGCAATGAGGATTAGAGATGCCCGCTCCATCTGGAACTTAAGTAGCACCCTCTGAATGAGAGGGAAGGCATACCAGAACCTCCCCTTCCAAGAGAGGGACAATATGTCTTGCCAGAGAAGCCTAGGCCCTGGAATGAGTGAGCAGAAGAGCGTCAGTTTTGCATTTGTGTGGAAATGCAAAAAGGTCCAACTCTGGACAGCTCCATCTATCCAACAGATCCTCTACCACTGAAGTCAACAGTTCCCATTCATGCATTCTGGACTGTGACCTGCTTAGCCTGTTTGCCAAGAAGTTTTGGGCAAATTGTTTATTTTTCAAGATTAACAGAATTTTGGGATGGTTTTGTTTATATAAATATGTGTAATAACAAAAAGGCATAAATATAGAAAAATCATAGGAGATATATAAAAGTTGTGTCTATAGATAGTTTGGATACTAATTGAATTGTGTTTTTTTTTTCTAAGTCAGAAACAATTGGTGTTGTTTAGTAATCTGTCAGCCCTATAGGTGTATTTATTAGTAATGTTGTGGTATTAAATTAAGTAGGGGCTTTGACATGGTGAAGTGTGGTAGAATACTGAATGAGTTTTTGTAGTGTTACTAGCACTTTATTGGCTAATTTGAATAAATTATCAATTGATGTGATTATAAATACATCTGTAATTTAAATTGACTCCACCACCTTGATGAAGAGGGCGTATGCCCTCGAAGCGCCGGGGAGCTGTTGTATATGTGTTTAATAAATTGTTTATCGTGTTTTTTCAACTGCTCTGTGTGTATCGCTTTTTAAATGTTCAAGAAGTTTTGGGCACCTGGAACATCTACTGCTAGGATGTGTTCTAGAGCCCAATACCAGACTCTAACTGCCTCCCTGCACAAGGGGTAATAGTGAGTTCCCCCTTGCTTACTGATGTAATGCATGACACTTATGTTGTCCATCTGTACTAACAGGCCCCCGGGGACACGTGAGTATGGAAGGCCTGTAGGCCAAATGAAACAGCTTGCATTTCTAGAACATTTATGTGCAGAGTGCTCTCCACTGTGTGGTCCATGTACCCTGTTCTGATGGGGCCCCAAATGTGCCCCTGTCCATCCCCTATGCACTTGTAGTTAAAATCTGGTGAAGGGAGGGGAGCAGGAAGAGAACCCCCTTCTAACAAGTTGCTGGGTTTGATCTATCATTTGAGCACTTTGCGTACAGGAGAGGTTACCAGAACCTTCTGTTCTAGATCATCTGTGAGATGGTCACACTGGACTCTTAGGGTCCACTGAGGGATCCTCATGTGCAGTCAGGCCAGAGGTACTGTGACAATGGCCACTGCCATCAGATCCAGGAGTTGAAGGAACGTCCTGGCTGTGACATACCGGCTGTTGTGGACCATTTGGGCCTGCACAGTCAGATGTTCGGCCCTGTCACGAGGCAGGAAGGCTGAGCTTTGGGCTGTGTCCAAAACTGCCCCTATGTACTGTAGGCACTGACAAGCTGTCAAGACAGACTTGGGTACACTAACAGTAACCCCTATGGTATTAAACATCAGCCTTGTTTGAGCTAGGGTGTGCAGAAGCTGCTCCTTGGAGTGAGCTTTCAGTAGCCAGTCATCCAGGTAAGGAAACACATGGAGGCCTTCCATGCAAAGGGCTGCTGCCACCACTGACAAGCATTTTGGAAAGACCCATGGTGCAGAGGACAAGTCAAAGGGCAATACTATGAGTTGGTAGTGTTCCCCCTGAAACGGGAACCTTAAATATTTTCTGTGAGGTTTGTGAATTTTGATATGAAGGTAGGCATCCTTCATGTAGAGGGAACAGATCCAATCCCTTACTTGAAGTAGTGTGAGCAGGCCCTGTTCCCACCACAGCCACTTAACAGAGGGTGCAGTGTACTCTTGCAAAAAAATTACAGAATGAGTTTTGAGGGTACATTGAACACTTTCAAAAGTTTTCAGGAGGTAAGTAGTTTTAAATGGGTACAAACAACATAAGAAAGATTTTTATTCTTGGCAACAGCTGCAGAGTCTATTCCATTCAACACGTTCTTTTACTGTGACCCTTGACTGTCAGCACCCCCAGCAGCAACTCCAGTATTATCTCCCCCCCCCCACTTGTTGGTGCCACAATTCCAAACCACAATCTGCCGTTCAAACCATAACCTGATGCACCCCATTTGTGCTGATGATTCCTTCATTCCCCATGCCACCACTGAGTCCCAATCACAACCCTGTTATGGTGGACCAGGAAATAACAGAAGCACAATTGTGCTTAAAAAAATAAACAAATACAGACGGTTATTAGCACTCACTTTTAGTGAGTTCAGCAGCTGATGAGGACACATTGCGACAGTTCGGCTGATGGTGGGATGGCGCGCACTCACACTCTCTCTCCCAGGCCAGCTGAGGCCTATAAACAATTAGTGACCCACACCTGTTTTTCCTGGATCCATGTGTGTTGGTCGGGTGGGTCTTCACTAGATCCCCAAGCTGTTCCTTCTTTCGGCTGGTGGTAAGATGTTTGTCCCTCTGAGCCGACTCAAGTACTGCAGGCAGCCCTGCATGCAAATCCCACCAGCCGTGTTGTTCCCTGCTCTGACCTCCACTCCAAAACCGCCAACTCAGTTTGCTGTAGTGGGAGGGGGAACTATTAAAGGAACCAATTGGCACTGGCCACACGAGGTAAAGAGTAAAACAAAAAAAAAAAGACAATCAAGCACGCAACCACAATTACAGGGCCAGTGTGCACATACCGTACTAAGAGCACTGCAGTCCTTTACGTGCAATGTACCCTCTTCACACATAATCGAGCATGAATTTTAAATTTTTTACGTGATTCATGTACAATTATGCGTGAATGGGAACACTGCCCTGTTGGGTGACCATCCTGAACTTTCTGGTCTCCTGTCCATTCTGTGACTAGGAAATAATGAGAGTAGAACTGAGTGTTTCTCTGTTCTAAGGGCACAGGTTCTATGGCCTTCTTCTGAAGCAAGGTATGGACTTCCTCCAGGACCAGAGGAATATGTTCTGGAGGGTAGTTCATAGGCACTTGTGAGTAGGTAGTTCCAGAGCTTTCAGAGTATGGCCTTGTGCTACGATTTCCATGACCTAAGCATCTGAGGTCACTTCTTTCCAATTATGTAGGTGGAAGGAGAGATTTCCCCAACAACCACCACTGAAGGCAATGGTGGTTGGGGGAGGTGTAGAAGGAGTCAGGCAGAGCTGGCTGTGGTGGGTCCTGTCGTGCCACCACTTCTAGAAGCTCTTGAATGGGCACCTGGAGTGGGTAGGGCTCCTGCTTCCTTGCCCTTACCTTGTAGTCTGGTAGTAATATGGTGTCTAGCACTGGCCAGATGAAAAGATATCCTCTGACTACCCCTTGGTAGGGTATGACAGAGGGAGTGCACTGACTTTAGGGTCCTACCCGAGGCCTGAAGGTTAGAGAGAATATCCTGTACATCTGAGCCAAATAACATATATCTTTTAAAGACTGCAATGAGAATGAACTGTTGTACATCATTCACAAAGCAAAGCCCACCATCCTGAGCCAGTAGTACCTCTTTAGGCATATTCCTGAGACAGCTGCCCTGGCTGAAGCATCAGATATATCATAGGATGTACAAAGTAGGTGTTTTCCTACATCAGCCCCAGCTGTGAGAGCTCTGAGAAGCTCCTGTTTGGGTGTACCTTCTGGCAAAGCATAGGCAGCTGCTTTAGCCCTTTTCTGGAGTGTATTCTGGTAATTGACCATATGGGCCTGATAGTTTACAATTTTGAGGCCCAGGGAGGCTAAGGCGTAAGTTCTCTTACCCAGCATGCCTAACCTCCTGGATTCTTTATCAGGAGGAAGTGAACTATAGCGTTTTGGTGCCCTGGATCCATCATGGGCAGCATTAATTACTACACAGTCTGCCTCAGGTTGACCAGCAAAAAAAAAAGGTTTCCCTAAGAGAACCATATACATGTTACCTGCCTTTCTTGATATGGCAGGAATTACATCCGACCTACCCCGGCAGCAGAGGTGGCATTCTCCAGGGCAGGGAGGAGGGGTCATATTGCTATAAGAGAAGCATCAGGTAACTCCAAGAAATCAATAAGGTTTTTCTTGGTAGTATCCTGTTCCTCCAAATCAAACCCCATGGCAGCCTGTAACTGCAGCATCATGGTAATAAAAGATGGGTCCTCGGGGGCAACTTGGGGTATAAACCATGGAGTCCTCACTGCAAGTAGAAACAATGTAACTAGTCCTTTCATAAGGACTTTCTACACAGGCTTCAGCATCCTCCACATCATCCTGCATCATGAGATCAGGCTTGTACTCTTAAGTCATTGCTGGTACGGTCGACAGGTTGGAGGGAGAGTGCTGTTGAAGCCATTGGTGCATGAGGCAGCTGAGACACAGCCCTAGGGTGCATCATTATGGGAGTTTGAATTACAGGCACCATCGTCAGACCTTCTGGTACAGGAAGAGGAAGTAACAGTTGCCTAAACATGTCTGCGAAGGACAATAACACCGCCTGGACGTTGGCGCCCATGTGACCAGTGGGTATGTTGGTGGAAGTCGACAGAAGAGGCAAGGCCCCTGACATCAACGGTAACACACCAGCCATACTAAGCTGGGTGGTGCCTATAGCCTGCCCTCACCTGCAAGATAGGTCGATGGTTGGGGTGGCAGGTGGCGTCGCCATTGGAACGGACGGCGGCACTGCAGTGGTCATACCTGTATGAAGGGGTGACTTGGAGAACACCGGGGAGGTTTTCTCCTTCTCCCTTTCCTGGAGCCTATGCTTGTTGCTCCCAGACAATTTTTCCTGACATTTTGATGACCTGGACCACAAGGAGTGAGCCAGCAACAAGGTGGAACTCTTGCTGGAGTTCCTTCTCCATTTGGGCTACTTTCTTGTTGTAAACGGTGCTTCTCCAAAGTGCATTTTTGACATCACCGGGCGGCTGTGTTGAATCCTTGGCAAGCTGGCATGTTATAGTTTGGGCCAGGGCAACACACACAGACGTCGCTCGAATCGCCAGTGTAAATCTTTTCACTGCATTCATAGTAATGAAACATTTTCAATGGTTCCTTAGACACACACGCTGTCAAAAATCACTTACAAAAATAACTGCTTAACTATGGTGAGAAAATAAGAAAGCAGTGACTGTAGCAGCGTTGCTTCCGTGCACGGTCCAAATAGTATGGTCAATGGCGGGAAAAGAATTGAGGAGGGAAGGATCTTCCCACATTTACATTGTAGCTGGCATCTGATGGGTGGCCCCAGGGGACTGCTTGCAAAAATTTCTGTGTGGTCCTAGTGCCTGGTGGCTGCAAGTTCCATAAGTGTGGCCTGATGAAAGAGATATCCGCTAAGATCTTCCCTTCACTCCAATGCACAACCCTGCACTAGCACTCTCTGCTTCATGACTACCATGTACTAATACTATTTGTAACATGGCAAAATTATTACGACTCTAGGGAACAAAGGTGATAGGTTTAAAAGTGTCAGGTGCTACAAGAGCAACATGGCATTATGGCACGATAATACCATGTTGCTTGTGTAATTGTAAAAGTAGCCACAGGTGAGAAAGCAGCAGTATAGCAAAAGAAGAGGTGAAGCAGGGCAGGGTATGTCTCACCAGAATTGAGGACGAATGCAGACAGGAAACAAGCATACAGGCGGAAGAGGAGACAGGAGCAATTGGGGAGCTAGTGTCGTAGGGAAATGCAGTCCCATAAGTAACGCAACCAGAAATGTGAGCTCCTCAGGATTAGAAATGTTTAGCAGCAGGGGCGAGAGTGACCATGAAGTAATGGTGGGAAAAATGTAAGTCGGAGAGGTGCAGGACTGGGAATGAAGTCAGGAAAGCAAGTAGAATGCATAAGAAACTCAAGTGGCAAAGAGCACAGGGAGCGACATCAGACCGACGTCGGAGAGACGCACAGAAGGTTAGAAAATATTCAAAACATATGGACGGGCAAAGAGCGAAACGCAGAAATGAGCGCAAGATAGACCTCCAAAGGGACGTACTAAAATAATAGCTGTGCAGATCTTCAAAATAGTCACAAGCAAGTGTTCATTGATAGTTTCTTGACACATATGTGAAATATTGTTTTGACAACATCACCATATAAATGGTACCCTGGTAAATGTTCCAGAAGTGCAGCACAGAAATCAAAAGAGAGCAAAACGTATTTGTATTAGTGTATGCACAGTATGAGAATAACATATAGGATAATGTATGGTCAGCGGTTTGTAACAACGCTAGGTTTGCCTTAGAGTGGTTCCCTTGGTGACTCTGTTAAACCTCGAGAGGTTTACCAGCATCGCCAAGGGAACCACGAGAAGGCTAACCTAGCGTTGTTACACACCGCTGACCATACGTTGTCTTTTATAGTGTATGGTGAAACGTATGGTCAGCGGAGAACATGTAAAAAATGCCAATATATGAAACGCTGTTATTACCTTGTGGTGAAGGATCACGCATTTGTTCATGTTTTCACAGCCAGGACAATTTATTTTTT
Organism: Neoceratodus forsteri; assembly: GCA_016271365.2. NCBI lineage: Eukaryota > Metazoa > Chordata > Ceratodontiformes > Ceratodontidae > Neoceratodus > Neoceratodus forsteri. The sequence continues at coordinate 967,678,313 of CM057449.1, forward strand.
AAAAAGCATTGTTTTCTTTTTGTGTTTAAACTGGTTTTCGTTGGGCGTCTTCAGTATCCTAGCAACAACAAAGTTTTGTGTTCGATGTTGTTACACTACCGATGCGACGTAGCGACGATACTGTAACAGGAGCGTGACGTCACATCGATAGTGTAACAACGCTGTAAAAAGATGATTTTTGCCACATTACAGCGTTCTACCATACATTATGTGGACAATAACCACATATTCCTACAAGCCATGTTACAAGCACATTAATCCACTCCGAAGGTGGCATCTAATGGGGAGTTAATGCATGGTTGGTCGTCGTAGGCACAACGGCCCCAACCATGCATTAACTCCCCATTAGATGCCACCTTCATCGTGGATTAACGCTTACCTGCCTACTGCTTCTTAGCCAATTTGAAATCAACCTTGTAGCTGTCCGCATGGGTGCACTGTCACTAAGGCTATTTATGGAAACAGGATGCTACATGCCACAGAGTTTTTCATTGTTAAAGATTTTTTTTTTTTTTTTTTTTTTTTATTAGTACCTTTTCCTCTGCCTTGGGACACTGGCAGGCGGCTCCGGCCCCTCCTTCGGAGGGGACTCGTCTCTCCAGCAGGCATCCCCACACCACTCCCACCCTGGCAAATCCCCCACGGGTTGCCCCCCCCCCATGACAGGGATGGCGATGAGGGGTGTCAACTTCCCCTCGCCACTGGAAGCCAACATCTAGATCACCGGGGGCATTGCAGGCGCAGCCTGCTATCATGGAGCCTGCCAGCTCTGTTTTTCCTCCAGTTTTCTGCCCCAGACCCACACATGTGCAATGGCCAAGGTGACTCTCTATGCCTCTGCGCAGGCAGTCTTATGCCCTGTGCGTGGATCCACCCCTATTCTAAGCACAGTGCCAGTGCTGACCCCAGCCTCTTCTGGGTGTCAGTCTACAGTGTGCTGCTTTGTCCCCCCCCCCCCGGGAGGAAGGAGAGCCGTCATCGGATGCTCGATCCTTCCTTACCCCAGCTGACCCCTGAATGACCAAAGTCCATTTCTGAACCCGGGCCGCTGGCGTGGCTCGAGGTGTGGTTTTCAGCATCTCAACCCTCAGTGCCACCAGGCCAGCGTCGTTAAAAGATTTTTATTAAAAAAAAAAGGAGGGGGGGTAAAATGCTGCTGTCTGATTGGTTGTTAATGTCTGAAAACCATATGTTTATTTTAGCACAACCCCATACTTTGGTTGGAGCTTTTTGAAACAGTACAAAACTACACTATTAAAGCATTTTACCAGTGCCACAGTTCAGTATTGCTTCAAAGAAAACAAACCAAAGTACACTTTAAAGCATGTGAGTAAAAACAGAGCCACACAAGGGTACAGGGTGCTCAGTGACACTTAACTCCATACCAACAAGACAGTTCTTTCTGTGTGTGGTGAGTGCTGCTGACTGCCTTGTTAATACACACTTTTAAGAACTTCACCATCAAATCCTCCTACAGCCCCAGGATCTTCATGCCAGACTCCAACCACACTGAATTTGCTCCTTAATAGTCCAGGAAAACAAATCCAAAGCAGAACAGGGTTGGGCATTGTGGGTTATGCAATGAGCTGCTGGAGATCAGAATCCTGCAGGGTCAGGAGGCATACCAGACAGGTTGCTGGAGCAGTATAGCCTCCAGAAGAAAGGAGAGGTGACTCATCGGGGTGGGTGATGTATGCAATAAGACATGGCTGAGTGTTGATAGTACTGAGATACCGGCACACCCAAAGGTGTAGTGAGGCATGAGGCAGAAGGCCGAGTGTCTTCAGCCTCTGGGTGTGTGGGTATCGCAGTACTACCAATACCCAACCATGTCTTGTTGCTTATATAAAATGGGCCCTTGGCAACTTTAAAAAAAAAAGAACATTCTAAAAGTTTTCAAAGCCACAAAAAAATAATAGTAAAATATTGCTAAATACTGTAAAATAGTCCCTCCACACGTTTTTCACCTGTCAGTCATCAGTCTTTCTTCAGACTCAATACATTGTGTAATTGCTTAGCATGGAATGGAAGAATTCAAAGCGCTGCATTATTCCAGTAGTAGAATGCCCCCCCCAACACACACAGAATGGTAACATGGAATACACTAATTCAAAATTCTTCAGAGTTCCACTGGTATACACACACACAGGCCTCAAGTGGATCCAGAACCTCAGTTTTATCTGTTGCCAGGCAAAAAGCAGGGAGTTCTCTGGCAATGTGGTAGGGATAGGAGGGGAATTTTTATGGTCATCAAAGAAACACCGGCAACAGAAACTCTGAATTGTACTTTATTTTTAAAATGTGTGTGTGTAGGGGGGAGGGGGGCTAGTGAGTGTAAAAATCATTAAATTATTTACTTACTTTATTTAATTTAATGGACTTTTATTTTTAGGGCCTAGTTGAAGTTTTTTTATCTATGAGTAAAGACTGCAGTTATGTTTGTGCTGGAAATTAGGAATTAAGTGGCTTATGAATTCTGTGAGTTGCCCTGGTTGGCACAGACTTGTTTTTAGCCATTGGAGGTACTCCCTTACTGCTATGGCTAGAACCAAGTCTCAGCCAATCAGGACACAGGAATTTCCTTGCCCATTTTAAACAGAATAATAAAAAATAAATAAAAACTCTAATTAGCTGCTGAATTCCCAGACCCCCATCACAATATTCTACCATCTTCAGGGGTACACAGCAAGCCCCATCTATTCTCAAAGGTCCAGGGGTGGCCAGCAACTCATATGTAATCTTGCTCCAAGAAAAAGCTGGCTTAAAATAGTTACACTACATCATCCGGAGCAGTTCCAAGGACATCTCGTCAAAGAATGTACTTGTATAAGTCCCTCTCCCTGAACCTGGAAAAGTAACTACTTTAAGACTAACCTGTCCTGGATCCACAGCAAGATTGTCTTTCCAGCTGTCATTAGACAGCTTGTGGTGTTCTCAGTCCCTGTGGCCAATGGAGGCCCTAACTAGAAATTGTGCAGGTCATGAGTCCGAAATTTAAAGTTATATTTACTTTGGTCAATGCGCCCTGTATATAAAGCATATAAAGGGGCATCAGTGGGCTGGGCGATAACTTCAAAAATGGCAACGCAGAGTTGCTTGATGTTTAGAAAGGGAGGACATGGGTCCTTTGTTATCTGCACTTCTCATGTCAGCAGATCATGGAGTGGCACTGACATGGACTGTGAAGGAAGCTGCTTGACCACACTCCTGGCAGGAAAGAAAGGGTGCAGCCCCATTGGCCCTGACTACTGAGGTGGGGGATGGGGAAATAGGGTGGCACTAATAATAATAATAATAATGACAAAAAAAAAAAAAAGGCAACATTATGTAATCAGGCTACCCTCAAAAGTATGGTCTGACTAATCAGATGGAATGGGTGGGGGTTATTTATTTTATTTAGTTTTTGTTGACCGGGTAAGTGCACTAGACAGATCCTGCCTATTTTCAGGCACGACCCGGGGGAGGGGGATACAGATGAATGCCAACGGACCTTGAACCAGATTAAGCTGTTGGTGGTATTTTTAGTGAATGAGGGAAATTTGGCCAGGACACCGGGGAAATTCCCCTACTCGGTTTCCTGGAAGCAGAGGGGTCCCATTTTCATGTGGGACCAAGATGGCTGCCACTGGACATGCTGTGGAGGACATGGAGGTGTTGGAGGCAGTGGAGCTGGTCTCTTCCCCTGTCTCTGTTCTGAGAGAGACCCCATCTTCTATGCCTATTGTGCTGCAATCTACTGAATATGGTTCTTCTGTGCCTTTGGATACTTCCCCTACTGCTGTTGTGGATACTTGTGTGCAGTGTTTGCCTGTGGATCCTTCATTTATTCCTCAAACTGTGCTTACAACGTCTTCTAGCCCTGTTACTATGGATACATGTGAGTCTTCTCTTCCTGTTTCTATGGATGTAGATATGTTACTTAAAATGGAGGAACAGTGTTATTTCACTGCCAGACAGCATTTGTTAGCCCTTAAGCCTCAGTCTGGTTTTGTACCTGCTGCTACTGACTCACCATCTGGGAAAGATTGTTTTACTGTCTCTTCACCGATTCTGACACTTCCGCATTCTTTGCCTGTTGCTACGGACCCTCCTCACTCCCTACTGCCTGTACTAACTGCACCTCTTGCTCAGCTTTCTCCAGAAATTTCTTCTGTACAGGTGTCTGCTTCTGCTCCTCCTGATGCCTTGCACACGACGGACTGGTCTGTTGAGTCGGCCCTGGAAGCGGCTGGGTGGGAGAAGGATCCTACCGTTGGGACTTGGCGTTCTGGTTCTTCCCCGATCTGTACTAGACCACCTGACAAACTGCTGGCCTCTCGTTTTGAAAGACTCTGCTGCTTCTCTTGATCTTTCTTTGCCAACTGAACTTCATCTGACTCAGAACCCGACTTTGCAATTTGGTCCTGCTTCCTCGACGCCTCAAGAACAATGGACTCTTCGGGACCCTGTGTCTCGTCCAGTTCCTGCTACTTCTACTGCTTCGTCCCCTAAAACTTGTGCTGCATGCTTTCAACCCCCTGTACATTAAGCTAAAAGACACAATGCTGTTCGGCTGCATTATTTGGGGGGCTTACCTGACTTTCCTGACCGATTTTTTGTAGGTCGACTCTTTGAAGGATTCTATGCAATTTGCTGCTTTTGAGATTCATGCCTTAATTCATGTTTCTTCAGAGTCTCATTTGATATTAGTTTAAAACTATCACTGGTTTAGAAAAGTTTTGGAGAAAATATCAGGAGCTTAAAACTTCTCCTTTATGGTCACCGTTTAATGCCATTCCCTTAACTAAACCTACTCAGAAAACTGTTACTATATTGTTTCGTAATGAAGGTGTCAGTCTTAATGATATTACTGTCTGGTTAAAGCAAAGATGTACTGTCCTTTCTGACCCTGAGGCTATCTTTGATTCTGAGAATATCTGGACGGGTGGGTGGAGAGCGAGGGTTATGCTTCGCACTTCGGAGGTTGGAATACAGCATCTCCCGAACAGCTTTATGCTTGGGAAAGACAGGGGAGTTCTTTTTTACCCCGGCCAGCCTAAAGCTTGCTACAGATGTGGCTCTCCGAATCATATCAGTAGTGTCTGTGACAAGATTAAATGCTCTGTTTGTGGTAACCTTGGCCATACAGGTTCCCAATGTGTGAATGAACCTCTTTGCGTCCTTTGTGACGGATTGGGGCACACTTTCCAGACTTGTACTTGGGCAGCTCACAACTCCCCAACTCTTGCTGATGGGGAAGAACAACGTTTGCTTATTACTGTCGCACAACATTCTCGTTTATCTGACACTCTTTCTAGACCTCAACGAGTACCCCTCCCTCACCCTGTTGTACCTGCTGTTGACCCCTCTTCTACTTTACACGACCGGTCTGCTCCTGTTTTGGAACCATAGACCTTTACTACAGCTCTCCCTCCCCCTTCCTCTGATCTTGCTATTTCTACCTCGGAAGAGGTCCCTATTCCTGTCTTGCCTAGTATTTCTGGGTCTTCCATGGACCCCCCCCCGAACCTTTTGTTAGAGTTACACGAGGATCTAAGAAGGGGACTTCTCCCTCTTCTAAGGCCCTGAAATCCTCTACTGTGACTCATATGAATAAATTTGAGGTTTCACGCCACTCAGGACAACACGGACTCTGACACGCCCTCTGTTCTTTCCTCCCACCCTGATGTGACTATGGACACTGAAGTACCCATTGATAATATTGGTTCTCAAAAGGAAAGCTAAGGCAAAACTGAAACATAGGAAGGTACCCTTAGGAAAGGTAGGTTAAGGTGACTTTTGTGTTTTTGTTTTCACTTTCCCGTTTCATGTCTTCTGCTTTTCAGTGCATACTGTTAATGTTAACAGTATAAAGAAGCATGCTAAGAGGGATGCAGTTTTTTTCCTTTTTATCTGGCTTGACAGCTGGTCTCATCTTTTTACAAGATGTATGTTTCCATGATCTTCCAGAAATTTCCAGGGCCACTCGTGCCTGGACCTCTGGGCTCTCTTTTTGGTCTTTTGGACAGGACTCTTGTTCTGGTTTGGATATTTTATTTAGTATACCTGATGTTACTGTTGTTAAACTGTTGGATGTCTCCTAGGTCGACTTCTGTTGTTGGATATTTTGATTTCTTCTGTCCCTTCCGGATTATTAATATTTACTCCCTCAATTGAAATCCCCAGAATTGAACTACTGAAACTGATTCAACCCTATTTATACACATCAATGCATGTGATTTTTGGGGTGATTTCAATTGTGGGTTATCCACTAAAGATAAGTCTTCTACTTCAAAGACTACTAAGTTGTTTCATGACACGAATTTTCTGAAACAATTGCTCCATTCCACAGGTTTACAGGATGCATATTTATCTTTTCGGTTCGGCATATCCTACTTTTCACAAAGGCCCCTTGCAACCCGTATTGATTTTTTTTTATTTCTTCCCACCTTCAACTTTCTGATGCTGTAATTCAAGTTGCGGAATTTTCAGATCATAATTTATTATCTATTTCTTTAGGCCCTTCCTTGACATCTCGTTTTGGGCCCTGGCATTTGGAAACTGAATGCTTCCCTGTTATCTGATTCCCGTTTAAGTCACTTAACTGAGTATATTCATACTCGAAAGACTGTATTTTTTTTATATGATACCCCTGGGATTGGTGGCGGGATACGAAATCTGGACTCCGAACTTTATTTAAAAATTTTAGTAAACATCATCATGATTCATTGTATTTCCTTTACCACACTAACAGACGACGACTCCAAAAATTACTTACTTTATCTCATGAAACTGGCCATGATTTTCCACCCAAATAAGTACTCTTAAGGAGCGCATGATGGATTATCACCTTCTGAAGGCTACTTCTGTTCAGCATCAACAGCGTTTTGGGACCTCTGGTACCCGTGACGCAGTATGTCCATATGCTTCTATTCGGCGAACAGTAGAGAGTAAAACCTTTACTACGCTGTTTGATGACAGTTTCACCGAGCTCACTGATATTTTGGATATCAGGCACCGTGTTACCTGTTATACACAAAAACTGTTTGGTCCCATGCCCCCCCATCTGCATCCATAATGGACTACTTTTCCTTTTTACAACTTCCTGATGTACCTTCTTCTGTTGTAGATATGTTAGATACTGAGATACAAGCACATGAAATTGAAGCAGTCATCAAGTCTTTACGTCCAAGAGTGACACCAGGCCTGGATGGTCTCTCCAGTGAGCTGTATAAATTGTTTTCTGACCTGAGTTCTGAATTGGCTACAGTTTATAATTCTATTCTACAGTGCGAACATCTTCCTTTAGACTTTAACATGAGTTGTTTATTTTACTTACATAAAAAAGGGGATAGAAGATTGCTCTCCAATTGGAGACCTTTATGCCTCTTAAATACTGATTTTAAAATATTGACCAAAATTTGGGCCCTCAGACTTTCTAAACTGGCCCTATATGTGATTTCTACCGCACAATCTTGCAGTGTCCCTGGGAGATGTATTCAGGACCATCTAATTTTACTTAGAGAAATGATTGAACGTGGAAATTCTAATGTTTTACATGGTTTCATATTCTCACTGGACCAACGGCAGGCTTTTGATTCTGTACATCATGATTTTTATGGTCTACTCTTGATATTATAAGTACCTGATTATACCCTGACTAGACTCGGTTGCTATATCGGTCTGCAACTGTTGTCCCACTGGTCAATGGATGGAAGGGCCTATGCTTCCTCTACACAGAGGGTTAGACAGGGCTGTCCCTTAGTCCACTTTTATATGTTTTTTTTTTGATCCCTTTACTGTTTCTATTAATTCAGCCCCCACAATTATGCCACTTCCTCAGCCCCATATTCGAAAGCTGGCCTATGCAGACGTATATGAGTCTCATGGTGGCTGATGTTGCCTCCGTATGCTCTGCATTATGGCATTGTTCCAAGTTTGGGTGTTTCTGGGGCCCTTAATCTTGATAAATGTGTAGGCCGTAGATTAGGTTCCCCTTTTGAAGATGAGTCTTCTGTTGACATTAGACTTTGTGATTACCCTATTAGGATTTTGGGCATTTTATACAGTACTGGTCCTTTAGATGTCCTTAACTGGACTCCCAAATTAGATTATGCTCAGACTATGGTTGCACGTTGGAATTCATGGCAGATGAGTAAGAAAAAAAGGATTTACATGATTAAAACCTTTCTGCTTCTCCTTTTTCTCTTTCTGGCTTATATTTTACCCCCTCCCCGGCAATTTGAAACCAGATTGCTTAGTTTATTTTTCAAGCCCTATGGGGTAGCCGCCTGAACCCCATTAAACGCCAGATCACCTATCTCCCTATCCCTATTCGGGATGGAGGCCTAGCTATGGTCCAACCTGTTTTTTTTATACTAGTTTTTTCTTGTTTTATAATATTAGACCCCTGCTTGTTAACCAAGATCGAGGTTGGGAACCTTGGTTTCTTGAATCCTGTGGTCCGTGGTTTCATAAATGGGAACTTAAATTGACGGTTTTAACACGTTCCCCCCAGATTTCTGCTTAAGTTAGGGATAGTTTTTTTCGTTTGAAACACTGGCAGATTACTAGTCACATGCTAATAACTGTCTCCAGAAAATCATTGTATAAGTATTTAGTGGACCGTGTATGTTTGGAGATTGTTGTTTACCTTGGATAACTGATTCTGATTTTCCTGTTACTTAATTATTTTGTGTTTTATATTTTTCTCTGTATCATTTTGGTTTTTCTATTTCTGTTCAGTTGGTGTTCAGTAAAAACTTCCCCTACTCTTTTCGATAAGTACCATGGGATCTTTAACATCCACCTGAACTACCACCAATCCAGGCAGATGGGACCTCGGTTTAACGTCTCATCCGAAAGACAGCACCTCAGAAGTGCAGCACCCCTCTCATGTTGCACTACAGTGTCAGTACTGGGATATTAACCCAAGTGCCAGATGTGGGAACTGAATCCATAGCCCTTAGGTTAACCTTCCTGGGGGATCCAAAAGCATAAAGCCTTCACCTGCTTCCACTAATACTTTTAGAAAATGGATTGGTGTTTGAAAAGAGGGAGCCTCATACTGGCCCACTGGCACAGCAGAAATGCTTCTGTCTGTGGCACCGATGACCAGGGTTCAGAAGCAGACCTTGGAGGGTGGGCCGAGGGAGGGAGGAGGCTGAATGTCCTAGGGACTGCTCGCCTTCTCTGGGGAGGTAGGGTACTTGGGACCTGGTGCCTACTGAACCCTAGTGTTGGCAGGGGGGCATGGCAGTCCGGAACCATAGAGGGAAGTTCAGTAGGATGGGCACCGGCAGACCACTGCATGTTGTAGTCGGAAGTGCGCCCGATCATGCGCCGAGGTCATTGCACGTCTGGATTCGCTTCAGCTGAATCGGAAGGGAGGGCTGTTCCAGGGAAAGAAAACCCTTGGCGCGAGCCCCATGACGCTGCATCCTGGTGAGTACCGGGACCTAGCCGATATGGGGGTGGGGGGGGTTTGATCCTCTGGCAGTGATTGCAGGGCCAAAAACTGCATTCACGTTAAAACCAAAAAAAGAGGGAGCCTCACCAAATGCTCCTGAAGACAATAGAATAATGAGACAGAGGCCTAGGGGTTGGGATTTCTGCATTGTACTATATGTGTTACGCTATGCAGTGTATGAATTTCATGACAGTGTATACATTTTACTCTGTGATGCATTTCACTACATAGTACTGTTTATGTGTTTCACTTTATGATATATATGTTTCACTATATAGTGTATGCATTTCACTGTATGATGTATGACTTCACTCTACAGTATATGCATTTCATTATATGATGTATGGCTTTCACTGCATACAGTAGTGTATGCATTTAAAGCATGTGCTCAGTAGATATGAATTTTGTTCCTAGTGACAACCCATTCAGTAATACGATCTATATCATCAGACTGCTGTATTAAATCAAACCTAATCTTAAAACCATAGAGTTCATGAAAGCAGATCATACAACGATTTTACTGTTTGTGTGCCCATCTCTGTGCACGAGTGTGAGCGCATCATGGTAGTGTGTGCATGTGTATAACTAAAAAGCACATGTACACAGGACACATTTTCTCTTGATGTGCATTACTGCATGTCCGTGTGTATGTATAACAGAATATCTGTACATAGTGTATGCATGTCTTGTCTGTGACTGTGTTGGTGCATGTTTATTTTATTAACTTATTAAACATTTGGCAGTGAGGATAGGTACACTGAGCTGAAGCTCATTTCTATTTTCAGCATGTTTTCCAGTTCACTCTTTTGCTCAATGAGATCCCCAGTGACCACATACTGACACAGTGCCCCCGTATTAGTTTTTCTCTCATTAAGGCTATTCTTTTGACATAGGCATTTTACCTGCTAGGAGAATTATGGTCTTCAATATAGCTTGGAGGTGGGGTGGGAGTGGAGGCAAGGTAAAACAGCCTTATAGCAGGGACAGCCATATAGCTAGGCCTTCCAGTACTGAACCTGACAAGAAAATAATTTCTCTGTTGTACAGTATATATACAGTAGGTTACTCACTGTTTACTCACCTCAACCGTACTTCTATTACTGTAGTGATATTCAGGTCACTTCCACACTCTGGCAGGCTGCTGGATGCAGCTGAGTCGCCGGACGTCCCGCAGTGTGTATCCTCTGGCTCTGCATCCCCATTGTCCAATTTTGCATGCTGGAAACAAGGCTCCACGCATTTGTTGCCAGTGGAGTTCGGGCTGGGTGTGTGAACTGAATACCACTAACAGAGCGATGGCTACAGGTGAGTAACCTAAATGTGGATTCATTTCACTATCCACACTCTGGCAGACTCCTACAGATAGCAGTCCTCCAGGAAGTGGAGGCAAGGTACCAACCCCTATTTGGTGAAAAGAGATTGGATGACTGAGGCCCCAAAAGCAGCATTAAAATGACTCAGCATGTGGATGTTGTAGTGGGAGATGAATGTGTGTGCTTTAACCCAGGCTGGAGCCCTGCTTATCGCCTCAGTGGGGATATCCCTGGAAGCAACCACAGAGGCAGCGATATGCTTTGCATAGTGAGCCCTAAGCCACTTGGATGACTCCTTACTAGGCCACTTCAGCAGAGGTGATCCACCTGACAATCATCTGCTTTTCTGACGGTCTTCCAGGTGAGGCTTGAGCATACTTGACAAACAGTTGGAAAACCTCGCCACGAAATTCCCACTGTGCGCTCCTTATAATAGGATAGCACCCTCCACAGGTCAAGGGTGTGAAGCGTGCGATCAACATCCGAGGTCACATTATTAAAATAAACAGGGAGGTTAATCACCTGGTTAAGGCTGAACTTTAATGCCACCTTCGGGAGAATTTCACGTGGGGTGGAGGATGACCCTGTTATTCTGGAAGGCCAGGTAAGGAAACTTTGTGAAGCTCACTCACCCTTCTGGCAGATGTCAATGCCATCAAGAAGGCGGTCTTCCATGACAAGTCTGAGCGGTCACACCTGGGCACAGGCTCAAATGGCTTGCCCATGAGCACAGCCAGCACCAGCAGTAAGACCCACAGAGGCAGTGGTTCATGCACCGGCAGGCACAAGTGGCCCAGGCCTTTGAAAAAGCACTCAAGCATCTTCTCCTGTGTCACCATTGGCATACCAGCCTGCACCTATTATGCAAAGGATTCTAGGAATAAAGAGCCTGAAGAACTTTAACTCTCAGAATCCTTTAAGGTATGCAAAGCAGTGGAGAAGACTTGTCTGTTCCTGCAGAAAAGAAGATCTGACATCAAGGGGGTGGAGCTGGAGGATACACACCATAGGTGGTGGTGTGACAGGGTGGAATAGGACCCTGTCCCAGTTGTTATGGAAAGAGTTTGAATGCAGGGATCTGTTCTATTCTTTCTTTTCCTGTCTCTTCTCTGTCTGGTTGCGCAACCAAATTTTCCTGTGAGACCTAGGATTGGATCACCCCAGACGGTCTCGCAATTATTTGCCTCTCGCTATCTTTCAGTCTTCCCTTGCTGTTTGCCTTTTTTTCCCTTACCTATCTGCTGATATAAAAATATATGCAAATCATTATGTGGAAATGTAACTGGTATTAGGATCCCTTTGTTTAGAAATTATATAGTGTTAATTTTGAAATGTATATAATTATAGTTGGAGATGATTGCAAAAAACTATGGGAAACTCAAGAGGCTACTCGAGTGCAATTTTTAAGCCTTTTGCAGAAGAGCTGTGAAAATGGGGCCTCAGCTCAGGGACATTGTGTTCCTACCAGCACCTGCCTGAAACATACAAGAACACTTTGGAAGAAACAGGATGCTTGTTAAGAATGGGGGTAGGAAGGACTTATAAGAGAGTTGAGCTGCAATTACATGTTCGATGGACACAGAGATTGAAGAAAAACTCAGATGAACTTTTTCTTTGTTTTGGCCTTTGTAAACAGTCATACTGAACAATATGAATTTTTTTATGTAACTGCTAGTACAAATAAAACTCCTGTTGTGAATTTTACAACTGTTCCTAGTTTTTCCTATGCTTCCTGACCTGTGCCTCGACAACAGATGGGAAGAGCTTAGCTTGAAGTATCCAGCAGAATGCTAGAGTGTGGATAGTGACCTGAATCCACAACATTAGAAATCCATGGTGGGAGATGAGGGGGTCACAATTACCATTTTATGAAGATACAGATATGAATATGAACAGAAAGAAACAAGTGTCAACGCTCTGCAACATTTTTTTTATTAGTTGCTATGTGAACAGACATTTTGGTTAACAATGATAACTTTGAACCAGACCAACAGTCTGCAACCTACTGAGCAGTGCTTTTGTTTTCCATCTCTTTATGCCAACGGCCAAGTGAGGATTTGTTATTTCTTGTGATGGGCCTTTATTAAAAAACAGTATAAAAGCCATACAAAATATTTCTGAACAAGGGAAAAAGCAGCCAGTGAGAACAATGGAAAAAAAGAATGTAACGAGTACAAAACAACAGACAAGTAAGCTAAAAGATGTATGCCCATTCCAAATGATGAATCTTCTCATCAGTGCAGCAGCGCTAGTGCCAGCATTGACTCCAGCTGCATGCTGTCCACTGATTGGTTTAAGACACTAGTTCTCAAGTCCTAAATCCTGGTCACCTCAAAGTGCAGTAACCAGAACCTACTTGTGTCCTCCCTTTTTCTCTTTTCACCTCAAGACCAGATTTAAAAAAAGAATCTCAATTTTTATACAGTATACAATGAATCAAGTTGCTGTTGCATTACCCCTTGAAATTCATCTCCTTTGTTTTATGAAGGTAAGAAACTGCCAGTTCTGTAAACAATTTAGCTGGGCCACTAACAATTGAGCATACACAAAATTGAGCTGGTAGCCTTGTTTGCGAAATGCTACTTTAAGGTCACATGAAAGACTCCCTCTGGTTTTCTGTCTTTCCAGAGCAACAGGTTTGACTAATACATCATCTTCCCCACATGATAGAGGCCCTGTGACTTGCTTCAACTGCAGTTCAAGTTCTGCACATAGCCTGCAGCATCAGGAACCAAACTGTTGAACCAACAAACCAACACAGGGAGCGTGCATCTGGTCTCTACTCTGATAGTATCTAAACTGTTTCCAGCAACTTTCCTCCCAGTGTTCAAGAATCGGGTCTTGATGAATGCATTTTCTTTAAAGTTTCAAAAAGGCTACCTGGGGATAAAACAGAGAAAAAATATGAATTCAGCATTACATCACAAAAGCACACCTGCATTCAACTCATCAGGCCTCGAGCCTCAAAGGCATATCAAATCACATTCCTCCCTCCCGTGTCATGTTGCACAGTAATTCACTCCATAACATCATAGCAAGGTTTCAAGGCCGGACCCATTAGCAGCTGTGCTGACTGCCTGTAATAACATTTTGATAGTTACTTTTAAAACAACTTTGAGTTATGACAGTGACAGCATCAGCATTTCTTTCCCATGGCTAGGATTACCAGTAACAAGTGGGCTCACTCAGGACTACATGAATGAGTCACTGTTCCCTGTGTATCCAGAAGGGACTATAAGTGCATATTTCTAAAACTGCAGTTTAACTTTTACATTACATTCTGACCACATAATTTAAGGACGGGTTCAGTGCATCTTACGATATACTGATGTGGTTTAAATGTTGCAAACTTCTGAACATTCTGTGCACATAATTTTGAAGGGGAAAGAAAATTTTCTTAAAGTACTTCCATAAATGCTCCAAAATGTCTGACTGGCCAAAGTCACTTGAATTCAGAATTTTTTTTTCAAAATGGAAAACTTTGATGACAACCTATAACTTACAGTTCAAAATGGGAAACAAAACCTGTGAACTTTGGTTATTTACTGCTGTACTCATACTGCGAATAAAGCTGAGTTTAAAAAAAAAACAACCTGTGAACTTAGAAACTAACAGAAACAGAAGGTCACATAATTTGGTAGTGCCAGTAATAACTGAAAATGTTTACAATTTTCAATAAAACAGTGCACATATAACATTACCTCTGCACTTGTGTATACACACACACACACACACACACCACAGCAGAAGTACATTCAATACGAAAAGCACAGTGTTCAAGAGAGTAAGTGAATAAAGTCATCTTTTTAGTACTTCGTCCCCATCCGGTACAGGCTTGTTTCCGGGTCTGACATTCCCAGCCTGCCTTCTCAGTGACTTACTTCAATTTAGCTGTCCCTCCACAGCTTATACCTGTGGCAGGGGTCGGCAACTTTTTCACGCCACCGACACACAGATGCTGTATGCTAGAGAAAGCCCTGCCATCAGTGCGGAGCCTGTGAGTGTTGGACCCCTCTTTTGTGCCAGTCCAGTATTTCACCCTTTGGTTTCTCTTCTCCATGAGAAAGCAGGCATGCAATGTTGCAAAAGATGTGGCTGCGCACACTCCCACATGAAGGATATCAGTGACCGCTGCTCCTCCTTTCCCTCTTGTGTGTGGTTCCAAGCTGCCTTGCCACCAGCAGCCACTGGTGGTCAGGTGTATGCTGGGCTCCATGCCCCTCCTTCCCTGGAGGAAAGCAGTCTGACACTCGATCCTCCTTCCCTCTTGCTGACCCTCAGACATCCCAAGCTTACTCCCGAGCCTGGGTTGATGGCGCCGCAAGCAGTTTCTCTCCCGCTACACCTGCAGACTGATGA
Organism: Neoceratodus forsteri; assembly: GCA_016271365.2. NCBI lineage: Eukaryota > Metazoa > Chordata > Ceratodontiformes > Ceratodontidae > Neoceratodus > Neoceratodus forsteri. The sequence continues at coordinate 967,693,433 of CM057449.1, forward strand.
ATAAAGTAATTTAAAAAAAAAAATTCCAGACATTTCGGCAACACAGCCTTATATAGCAAGGTCACTGGCTGTACTACACGATATGTAGTACAGGAAGTGATCCCACTGATGAACGGCTGCTTAACTGCTTGGAGGCAGTATAGCATCATGGTTAAGGGCACTGAACTGCAAACCTGGTGACCTGGGTTTGAATCCCATCAGCCCCCACTTGCATACTGTGTGACCCTGAACAAATCACTTAACTTCCTTGAGCTCCCAGGTCACACCTGGAAATAAGCTCCAGCTTAGTGTGCCTTTCCTGGTTAAACAATTTCCCCTTTTCTTTAACACAGATGTTCTTCACTGGCATGTTTCATCTGACAAAATAATAGTAGACACTTTTTTTTTTTAAATCAGTTTATATTTTGTCAATGGCTGTTTCAGGGGAAAACTAATTCTCTGTCCCCAAAGCCTTGAATCTTGAGGAGTTCTTTTCAAACCTACATAAACGGTTAATTAAAGAAATGAACATTTGCATTGATTCAGATTTTGCAGACTGGTCAAGTGGATTCAAACTGCCCTACCTGCAAAATGTCATTACAAATCTCGACATGACAGCAAAAGAAACTTAGTCTTCAAGTCATAGCTTGATTGCATGTTTCTGCATATTCGTACGTTTTAAATTATCTTACTGTGTGTTTTGTCCTTACATCTGTGTCTTTGCAAATTAGTATTTTTGCTGTCTGTAGAATCAATGAAATCTGCATCTATACTGTTTGCTATCCGTCTTTTGATATTTCTTTTTTTTATTTCTTTTTTCTTTCCACCTACGTCCCTACAGGGAACACAGCTTCTTCAAGATAGCCAATGAAACTCATCCCTGCCACCGCCTAGCCTGCTGTTCGGGTGCCTCCATCCTGCCGCGGATTGCCCCCTACGCAGGGTTGGGGTGGGGCAGGACACCCCTGAACCTTAGTGTCTTGTCAGGTGCCCAAAACAGTGGCAGACGGCGGCACATCAGGACTGGGCTTGGTGCTCCGTTTACCTGGCTCCGGAGGGTGTTTTTCCCTTTTTTGATGGGACGTTGCGTGCCCTAGCATCAAGGTGCACATGCCGACGCCGGCAACGTCCCTCCCCCTCCTTCCACGAAAGAGCTGCCCCCAGAGCTGACTGGTCCCAGGCCTACGCCCCTGATCAATTGTGCCCCAGTGGCTCCAGCTTGCTGTCGCACCCCCAGCCTCCGCCCGGAGTCACCGGTCTGGAAAGCCTCTCCCCCCCAGAGAAGGCGAGCTGTCATCGGATGCTCCAGCCTTTCTCCCCCCGACCAACCCCTGGCGACCCAAGCTCGCTCCCAAACCCAGGCCGCCGGCGTGGTGTGAGGTGTGACGTTCAGCGCCTCAACCCTCAGCGGCACCGGGCTGGCTGTCTTTTGATGTTTCTAAATGCAACCGATGAATGGCAAAAGGATGGCTCTGAAAATAGGCATGTTCTGATTGGCCTTTTCCTGTATAACAAGAACACATTATGTACTTACTAAATCAGAGCTTCAAAAAGATTCCAGACCCTATTCACAGTTGTAAGCTCGGGTTCTAAGTGCCACACTATCAACTGCAACCCTGTTGAGCTACAGTATACTCAATGGGGGTTGTGAGGATTCTGTAAATGTTTGCCAAAGTGTCTAGGAAATGTGTAGGGAAGAATATCACCATGGCAATGGCCCACAAGGTCATACTCAGAGAAGTGGTGGCCTCCTACATAGATGGTAGCAGTCTGTTACATTCACAGTGCCTGTAGAAATACTACAAAAAGGGGTTAAGGGGAGTGCTTACAGCATCTGGAAGGGCACAGGAAGGAGGGGAATGACTGACTTGTGGGTAGGTCATTCTGCAGAATCGTGCAGTTGCAATAACACAGATTGATACCACTGGATGCCAAGGAGTAAAGATACTTTCAGGTAGTGTGTGTGTGTGTGTGGGGGGGGGATTCCACTGGACTGTCAGGGACTTCAGCCATTTGCCAAGGAGAATGGAACCAACTGGCCTATGGGGACCACAAGGTAAGGAGGCTAGGCTTTCAGGCGGCATATCTGTTCTTATCAGGTCACTGCATGTCCCAGTGTCATGTGACTGCTGCTATGCTATGAAGTAGCTTAGCAGGCAGACCCAGCCAGTATATTTTGGTTTGCAATGCAATGGAAAAGTGTGTGTGTGTGTGTGTGTGGGGGCTCCTCGTGTTGCACCTAATAGGAATGGTTGTGCATAGTGTAAAGGGTGGCGCTGCAATGTGGAGACATAATGCCAACTGTTTTGCACTGAGCCACCCTTTGTGATGGAGAATGGGGCTCATGTTTTTTTCTAGTGATAAGCAAACACTTTTGTAAACTTTTAGAGAGTCACATGAAATGGCTTTAGTCCGTGCTACAGCCGGGAGGGAATGGTGTCTGACTGGCACCACAGTGACTCCTGTAGTGGGCCTGGGGAACTGGCTCCCTCCACAGGTACTGGTGCGTGCATCCAAGGCCATCAGAAGGCTCTGCCCAGGGCAAGTGGGAGGGCCAGGGAGAAAACAGGGAATACAATTCCAGTACTTGCCTATATAACAGCTGTCACATCTAGCTCACCTGGGTCCTAGCATCCAACACTGGATCCTGTCCAGATGGTGGACTACTTTGGGGGGAGGGACCCTTACAGAGGAATCTGTCGGAGCCACTGGGGTTGGCTGGACTCAGGAAGACAAGGAGATGCTAGGCCTGAACTGGGTATATCCCTGGGATCAGGGTACCTCCCTGGAAAGAAGAGTGGGCAAAGGAGCTCCCTCCCAGCTCCGGAGCTCTGGGCTGGCCTCTCCTTCAGGCCACCTATGCCCTCTGTGCCGCACTGCCTCAGATCAGCCACCTCTTCACCCCATATTGCAGCCCCCCCTCCCCGGGTAACCCTCGGACGTAACCCTTTGCCGGGTGGGTCCTTCTCCTCCGAGGGGGAAGGCACCGGTGGGGCGGCCAGCGCAATACTTGCCCCAGGTGCTGCTGGGATAGTGCATGCACTGTCCTCGGACTCGCGGCATCCGGTCGGCTACAGAGCTCTTTTTCCCATTTGCTCCCTGGGGGGAGGGGCGCGGTGTGCCACTAACGTAAGGCTGACACCGACGTTCACCACGCCTCCTTGGTGAACGGGATCCCATGCATTGCCGTTCCCCCAGCCTCCACTAGGGGTCAGCAATCGCTGGGTCGTGTCCCTCCCCCACCCACGAGAGAAGGCAAGCCGTCAGCCGATGTTCAAGCCTTCTCTCCCCGGCCGGCCCTCCAGCACCCGAGTCCTTTCCCGAATCCGGGTTGCTGGCGTCACAAGCGGAAATCCAACTGCTGGACCGATGGGCCAAAAAAGCTCTTTATATATCTAAAGAAAGATGTCCAAACATCACAGTGAAGTTCTTAACAATTAAAACAAAATATCAAGTAAACAAACAACCCTTAGTCTGCATGAGCAATAAAGTAAGACACTTTCCTCATTCAAAAATACAATCGTCTAGAGGCTCAAGTTCCTTCAACAAAACAGTTTTAAATAAATACAAAAGCCAAGATGAATGAGTCTCTGACATCTGGAATGAAGTAGGTCACTTCAGTACTCTACATCATGACTTGCCCACAGCAAAAAAATAAACTACTTCACACAAAATAAGGTTGACGTGTCAAAATGACAAACAAAAGCTGCCCCAGATGAATTTATCTAAAACTGCAAAGGTGATGGTTCTGTGCCTGCAGTAACAACCACAGGGGGAATGGCAGCAGAACTGGTCACTGAGACTAGGATTTGGCAGTTTAGCCACCTTTGCTTCCATTTACAGGGAAAGATTCTGAAGAGGATAGGAGGGTCGAGTGGATTGGCAGAGAGTTTTAGGTTGGTCACAACCAAAAGTTGTTGCTAATGTTCCCTTCCCCCAAAGTGTGGGGCTTACCTTTAGGCGCTGCAGAACCCAGCCCAGCTTGACACCACCTATGCTGTTGCTCCCTCAGGACCTGGAGAATTGGACTGCAGTGGGGTACACAGAGTGGGAACAGGAGAGGCAGGACAAATTTGGCACCTCCTGTGCTATTCCATCTTTGCAGCTTCATACTGTAGATCAAAGACTCCCATTGCTAATGCAGCAATCGATTAACAAGTGCGATGGCTGGGACATTCCCCCCAATGATCACTCAACCCAACTCACAAGCATGATTGTGCGCCAACACTCTGGGATCACAAATAAATATTTAAGTGCAGGAGTCATATTTAAGACTTTGTAATAGTGCTCTTTTAGACTACAAAATTGGTGCTCATCTTGGTCATCTGTTACCACCCTCTCATCATGGCAATGGGGTTAGAGTCCAGCATAAAACAATCAGGTTGCAGGAGCCTGATCCAGAACCACCAGAGGGCACGAGGTACACTGGAGGACCTATTTATTTGCCAATAAGCAAGTCAGCCAATTGGGTCGGGTGATAGCTAGACAGACCCCCCCCTCAGGAGACTGACAGACAGACTTTGGGAGGCTGTCTGCTCATGGACATACTGAGGAATTTTCCAGCACATGCTCAGCCTGCCAGAGACAATGAAAGACAGCAGATACCTTATTTGCAAGAGGCAGAGACTGCACAGTCAGTCTGCAGTGGACAGTGGAGAGAAGCAGACTTCTTTTCTGGATGAGTAAGAAGGAAGCTGCACAGAGACTTAGGAGGGAGAAATGTGCTTATACAATCCCCAAGGAAGAGACTGCTGCTCACAGCACAAAGACGGAAAGAACCTAAAACTGAAGGCTTGAGCCTGCAAGATTAAGCTACCCTGCAGCTGAGCTTCAGTGTGCAGCCTGAAAAACTTTCTTTTCCACCAGACTGGTGGGGTCTGAGCAGAGAGGGAACTAGCAGGGCCTAAGGCCAACATTCTGAGTACTCTAGCATGGTGAGCTGCAGAAGCCTGGGATCCTCAAGACACCCTCAGGACCGCCTAAGCAACAGCCCAGCTAAACCTACGTGAGGTATATGAGACAGAAACTGGCAGAAGGGAGCTGAGGAAACCGTCAGAGATGCGACATCAGACTGCGGAGCAGGTACATCCAGTCAGGATTGCAGCCGGAAACAGAAGCCTGCCAGCCTCAGGTTACCCTGAGTTTTATTGATTAAAATTTTCACAGTTGCATGAAATTATGGATTTTTAAGCATTTATTTGGATTTGTATCTATTTAATTTTTACAGCTGCAGTTAATGACAGTAAACACTGAGGATTTAGAAACTGATAAAAACACAAATTATCACATGTAAAAATAGCAACAGAACTTACTTTGCCTATCTATAAATTTAGCTCATTATCGATGGAAATATTTTTTCGTCAGTTTGTATGTGCAGTGAAATAGACATTTACCAATTTAAATCTAATCCTGCCAAGCCTACCCATGAGTAATCAAACAGGGCCCCCAGGTCCTGCAACACCTATCAATCAATAGTTACAAAGAGTCACAGATTTGGACTAGTGTTATTTGGACTAGGCTATCCTGCCAGAACTACAAATCTGGGGGGTTGTTCACACATTATTTATTTTGTTAGGTGCACCAAAGGCCGGCCAGCCAGCCAGCCAGGACAGACCTATACTGATTCAACACTTGGATGCACAGGTTTCACCTGGGAGTTCCTTAGGATTGGGGTAGTCTCTGGGATCAATGGGGATTAGGGTTGTGGCTCAACAGTACAGCTGACCAGTGGCACAGTGTATTGCTTGGGGGCAGGCTGTATTATTATTCTGGGCTGTGTCTAAGAGGGCACCGGAAGAAAAGCCAGTTAAGACAGACAGTTACAACTACACTGAACACTTTCTGTACCTAGCTGATTTAACCCTTTGTTCCAGATACCCCAATAAAATCCCTTGTTATTTGTTTGCAGTCTTGTGCTGCATACATATTAGTGGACTACTAAGAGCTATAATGGGAGTAAAATGTTGATTGCCTTGTGTGAGAGTTGAGTGGGCTGTGCCAGTGGGGACGACAGTGAGTTGGAATTATTTTCCAGGGGGCAGAAACAGCTTATAACCTGGCCCACTTAACCTTTTTCTAGTTGGAGGCACTTTGTAATTTACATCAGTATCTTTGGGTAACAAATCCCCACAGGAGTTATTGACTCAGGCCCTAAAACTTATTTGAGCCCATATGGCAGGGGTAGTGTAGTGACATCTATGGTAACCCGGTACACTACTGTGTTTTATGGCTGGTAAGTTGCCTGTGTGACGGGAAATATGGGGTTCTCAGTCCACAACACAACAGTCATCAGGATTATAAAACTCACCATCATTAACTGACACTGTTGGTATTGGTCTCACATCAGAGGCCACAAAATCAACTGACAAGAAGCATCCAGCTCCAACTAGCACAGGCAGGGAGGGAGGGAGGTCTACTCCATTACCTGCACAGTTGCCTCTTAGTGATCTAGTGGGGGAAGAGCAGTGAGGAGAGGATGTTGTGGTTCCTCAGTGGAGAGGTACAGCAGTATCAGTAGACCCAGCGACATCTCACATCCACAGACAGGCAGGCCATCTTAAGCAAGGCTGGGAAATCCTGGCCAAAATGATCCAAACAGGCATACTGCAGACAGGTGGGAGGTGCAGGAGTGTCCATCAGGCATCGTGCCCTCCCATACAGCTCTGCCATCTGAACTGAAGTTTTTCTTAGAAATATGGGCCACCTCTGGTGTCCCACCCATAGAGGGATAGCCATAGGTTAAAGTGGAGCTGCGGGATGGACACTGTGGTGACGGCTAGATGGGTGGATGTTGGATGCCTGAGAGCTGCTCTTACAGGATAAGAACTTGGGAAAAATTAAAGAAGGAATCACAGCTAGTCTAGAAAAAGGGGTAGCTAGAAAGTGTAAAAAAAAAAAAAAAAGAAAGATGGTGGGAGACAAGCAGTGGTAGGGAGGTTAAGTGCCTATTTGGATGGAAGGGTGAGCACTTTGCTGTCATGGTCAGGACGTCAAAATAAATAAACAGGAAGAGTAAGATTTTTATCCCGTCATTCTGTTCTTCATTTTCACCCCTGGACCCAACCACCTTTCACTATCCTTACCTGTCTCAGAGGGATCCTGCCAAGACTATGAATGGGGCACTATCCATTTTTGCAGTTTGTGCATCTTGAAGCCTGTCCTCACACACTGAATATATCTGGCATGATGTTACTTATGATGTCTGCATTGAACTGTTTTTAATCTGGAGGTGGAGTTACTCCCCCAAATCAACTGTGACTGCTGCATGGGGACCCAGGGGACTGGTGTTTGTGTCTCCGTGACTTCCCACCAATCAGACCCCTGCCAAGGCCAACATCAGCAGATGGGGTGGGACTAAGGAGTTTCTTCACAGAATGGCTCCCTGTCCTCTTGGGCCACCACTTCCACAAGAATCATGGGAGACCTACCCAAGGAGAAACATCCAAGGGCCAATATCACTACCCTTCTGCCACTACCAGTTGGGAGCACGGGCTTAAGAACCAAACCTGCAGTTCTTAGTGGAAGGAAAGCACCATTAAAGTTAGGCCACCTGAGTGGTTCAAGAGCAGGATTTTTAACTGATCAAGTGGAATGGATCAGCAAGGCTAGAAATTTGTGGGAAAAACTGCTGTTTTCTATGGAATACCATTTCACAAGATCTGGCATTCTGTCTTAAAAATTGGTATGCCAACCTTTTTTTTTATAAACCACTAGTTTACATACTGAGAAACATCAACATTTTATGTTTTAAAAAGTGTGCCGCACCTCGTGCTATGCTGGTGACCCAGGTTTGGGAACAAGCCCGGGTTGTCATGGGCGGTGGAGGGGGGGGAGGCAAGGAGCAGGACTGAGCTGCTGTGAGGTGGCTCTCCTCTCCCAGGGAGGGATGAGGGGTTTCCACAGCCTTTGACTGCCACCTGGGTGGAGATGGATGGCAGTTCGGCTGTATGGGGAGCAGAAGGGGCTGAGCTGGCACCTAGAGTGCGTATGCGCCTCACACACTGCTGTGTTTGCCGTGATTTCGGGAACTATGGGGAGAAAACAGGGAAAAATGCAAAACAAACTGCATATAGAAAAAAAAAAGCATGCCACTGTGAGTGATAACAATATAAGAGAAAAACACCCAGACTTAAGCTAAATGCAGTCAGGCAAAGTGGTGACTTGTTCAGGTTCTAACCACCACCATATCCAAACAATGATCTTTTATTTTTCAATAAAATGTTTTACTGCTAAAAAATGTTGGTATGTTCTTTTTTTTTTTTAATGCCACATGCTTTCCACCAGGATCACCATTTGACTTGCCTGGGAAGGTAGACTCTAAACCATAACCCTCTGGCACATAGCAGGGGATTTATGGCAAGCAAGACTTTAGTTGCTGCTAATGAGAGAAACTGGGCTACAGCCTGAACATTTAGCAATTTTTGACTAAGACTATTAGCAACAGAAATTTAACCATGTAGGCAACTGTTGAGTGGCGAGGGTAACTGGAGGAGCAGGAGGTGAGAGCTCTGCTGCCTACCAGGAGAACCCCGCCTGTCTCCCGCTGGTCTTAGTTGCTGGTTTGGATCCTGGGGCCTGAAGGGGAGGTCTGCCTTGATCTTGCCTGCAGGGGAGGAGGAGGATTTGTTTGGTCTGATCATGCACGGTGGAGTTCTCGTTCGGGGCCCCCCCCGAGAGCCCTACCCCCGCTAAGATAGTAAGTTACCGCCCTTTGAGGGGTTTGACCTCGGAGGCTTTTTGGGCGGTGTCGGGTCTATCCAGTGTGAGTAGTGCATGCGTAGGGGGTGTGGGTGAGGCTGTCACCACCTATAATAGTGCGATGTCGGCTGCGCTTGACTCTCTTGCACTGGTCTGTGTATGATCCAAATCTTCTCACTTGAGGTCCCCGTGGTTTGATAGGGAGCTCAAGTTGATGAAGATAATGGGTCGGAGGTTAGAGTGCTGCTGGCGGAGGTCCGGGCTAGAGGTGTACAGACTGGTCCTGCGCTCTCACTATGTAGAGTATCAGGAGGCAATCACCCGTAAGAAGGCGGAGTTCCTGTCCAGGGAGATTGCTGCTGGGAAGAATCGACCAACTGTGCTCTTTTGGACTGTGGACAGGCTGTTAAATCCAGCCTGTCCAGAGCCGAAAAAAGCTTTTTTATGTGAAGAGTTTGCTCAATTCTTCTCAGACAGAGTGTCTGCTATACAGCAGGGCGTTCTGCCAGTGTGTCACATGGTGGCTGACAGTGATCGCCTATGGTGTTCGGAGACCACTCTGCCTGGTTGGGGAGAGTTTAAAACCAGTGGAGGTGGCTAAGGTCATGGAGGTTGCCCTCGGGCTGAGGCACACATATTGTGAACTGGACCGGTGCCAACATGTTTCCTGATGTGATGTGCCGACTCCGTTGGCCCGTTGTTTGCCATGACTGTCCGGTGCTCTATCTCAAAGGGGGGCTTCCCAGATGCCTTGAAGGAGAAGTCCAGGACAATGCAGTTTACAAGAGACTGCCAGGGGCAACAGTGCTGACCAGGTATGCGATCAATGTGGCTGTAGATCCCTGAGAAAGTCCTGCCTTGCTCTGAATGTGAATGGCACCAGAGTGAAAGGAATGCGCAAGTAAGCCAGCAGTGATCGAGACGCAGTGATCTCACTCCCATTAATGTGATATTTTGAGCAGGGTACTGGGCATGAACCAATGCAAACGTTTATGGCAGCAAGGTAAGGCATGAAATAGCTAAAGAAAAATTAATATGCATTACGAAATGGTGGCCAGAAACAGCAGACCAACAAAACTGTGAAAGCCACTTGATATGGGGAGGAAAAAAATCAATATTCAAAACCAGTTACCAGCTGTCAATATTGGTGTTTCATGTAAGAGTTTTGGCATACATAAAACATCAAATAGTGGTGAATTTCTATCCTTGATTAGGATTTTTTTTTCATTTTGGGAATTAGATTAAAAACAAAGAGTGATCAGGCAAGCAGTCAGCAGGTAGTAGGGCTACCGTTCATGATGCCAACAACCCGAGTTTGGGAATGAGCTCCGGTAATCAGGGACTGGCTGGTGTAGGAAGATCAAGCATCCCAGAGGACGCTCTATCACACTGCCACCTACAGTAAATAGGTGACCACTGCAGTAATGCAGCAGCAGCACAGTGGTGAGGGGGGATTTTAGCCAGGCTCCGATTGTAGAATGATCTGCATGCATAAACTGCGAACCAGATGACGTGCTAGACGGCACGAAACCGGTTGGGGACCAGTCAGTGTTTTGGTGCTGGAATTGAGCGGCACTTTTTAATTGCATGTTTGCACAATAAAGCATTTTACCGACAGTGGCGAGTGTGGTTTGTTGCTTTGGACCACAAACTGGGAACCGTAGTGCACTGACTCCCAAGGGGGGTGCTGGGACTATGGAACAGGAAAAAGAGCGTGGCTTGCACGGGATGATCCTGGGCATGCACAGGCCCTGGTCACTGCCCACTGTACCAGGGAACGCTTGTCTTTGTGCCAGAACGAGGCAGGATTTTGGATTCAGTATGGTCGGACCCGCCACAGGGTGTGTGCGTGTTTGTTAGCCTGTGGGTTAAAAGCTGCTCCCGGTAAGTGGAAAGGATGTTTTGGGGTGAGGCAGGTCCCATCCCAGGGGAAGGGGGACCAAAGCATGGGGAACATAAAATGTAAATTATAAAAAATACATAAAATTAAAAAACGAGACATTCACTTAATTGCATTAGTAATTTTATAGTTTTAAGAGTAAGACTTGACAGCTCAGCTACTGCAATGGCCTTAGGATTAATTAAAGTCCCCACCCTGAGAAGCCAGGGGGAGTGCACAATGTACCTCTTATGAGATGTAAAAGATAACTAAGAGGGAGAGGATACACCCATTATTGGTTTGTACAGTGACTATCTCATGCAATTCGACTAAAGTGAATAGTTTGTTAGTAAGCTGATGTAAGATGTAAGGAGCTGCAAAGGCCAACAAAATGCTGGGTTGTATTGCAAGGGGTATATCCTCGAGGAGGGAGGAGGTGATTCTGCCACTGTATAGGTCATTAGTTAGACCACACCTGGAGTACTGCGTGCAGTACTGGCATCCGTATCTGAAGAGGGACATTAAGTTACTGGAGGGGGTGCAGCGCAGGGCGACAAAGATGATCAAGGGGCTGGGGGACTTATCATACGAGAGGAGGTTGAAGGAGTTGAACATGTACTCACTGGAGGAGAGGAGAGACAGGGGTGACATGATTGAAACCTTTAAATACATGAAAGGAATAAACAAGGCGGGTATAGAGGGCTGTTCAAAGTAAGGAGGGAGGGCCAGAGGGCCATGATATGAGACTGGAGCGAGGAAGGTTCAGGAGGGAGATGAGGAGATACTTTTTACAGAGAGGGTGGTGGCTGGGTGGAATGCGTTACCTGCAGAAGTGGTATGCAGTAGAACAGTGGACTGCTTCAAACGAGGCTGGGACAGGACAAGGGGGAGGGTTAATGAAGGGGAAGGGTGGAAGGGAGGGGCAGCTGCAGAATAAGGGGTGCTAGCTGCACATTCAAGCAGACTTGATAGACCTCTAGGCCTTTATCTGCTGGCAAATTTCGTATGTTCGTAAGAGACATGTAATGGGGGCCTGTGGGACAACTGATTTATTTGCACTAATGCAGTCTGACCTCAGGTATTGCTCGAGGTCAAACTGAATGCGTGCAAATGAATCAGTTAACCCACAGGTGCCCCACTGCATATTCAATGTATGCAATAGGCAGGGAAAGTGTTTTTAAAGTTAACTAATAATTTATGTTGATTTTTAAGTAAATATATTAGGGATATATCTGTGTTCTGCCCAGTACTGTTGTGCATTGCCATGTTGTGGGTAGGGATGCTGTGCCGGCTGCTATGGTCACCATGTCCTTATGTTTTCAGTGAGCTTTTTAATTGGCCCTGAAATGTAAGTGGGAGGAGCTGTGAGACTTTGAGAGGAAAAAAAACAACAACATGGCAGCTCTGCTGAAGTGGATAGTAAGTACAAGGTTGCTTTCTGCTGCTTGGAAGAAATAAAATTCAATAAAGTGTTAATTTTATGCTTTTTTTGTATTTGGTTTGAATGCTGGTTTCATAGGAGTGAGTGGGACATTCTTGTGGAGGTGAGTTGGAAGAAAGAGTGAGCGGTGTTAGACGGAGATAGTAGAGAACTGTCACCGGTTCAAATGGCGCACTTCATTTCAAAAAAGGTAGTTGTATTCAATGTTTTATCTTGACTGTGCCTTTTGTGGATATGAGAGGTGATGTGAGTGGGCAGGCTGGTAGTCAGGTCAGCTAGCGGGCGAGGGGACAAGCAAAAGAGGCATGTAATTTCAGTCAATAAAAAAAAAAAAGGAAGCTTGAGCCAAATTTAAATGAAAGCAGACTTTATTGTTAAGAAGTGCCAGTCAGCCAGGTTTGGGTGGGGGGGGCCAGGACACATCATGGTAATGTGCCATGCTGATGACGGGTCTACTGCGTATATCAATTCAATTTATGTACACAGTAGCTCAACTATCTGTATTTATGTAATGGGTTTTGTGTCCACACCTGCTACATACACTAAAATATCTGTGAACAGCTACTTCATCACAGTGCCATAATTCCAAACTCTGCAAACCGTAGCCACAAATCCATACTAAAACCTATTACAAAGATTTTAAAAAGGAAACACATAATTTAGAGCAAGTGAGTACAATTAGAACAACATATTAAGAAATTTACTTCAAAAGGTCAAGTACAAAACTGTGCACATTTCACCTTCAGATGTCAGGAGGAAATGGTCATTAGCTTGCGTTAACAGAATATGTGACTTGTGCAGAGCTTCTGAATCACTCCCAAGGCACACATTAATGGCATGAAGAGTTCACATTAAGAAAATTAATTTCCTACTGTGCAAATGAAGCATATTTCAAGTATGAGTTCTGGAACTCAGTTTTGCTTACCTGCATTAACAAGTTGCCCGCTGTATTTACTATTTCCAGGTAAAATGTAAACAGGAATATATTTTACGGGGATAACGTGGACGAGAGTTAAAGTGCAGCTTCCTTGCCTCTCATTAAAGTGATGCTGAGTGGCAGCATTGTTATTGATATGTGATGCCAGTTGAGAAGTAGAATGATGCTGCTAGACAGATTCTGTGTTTATTGCTTTGAGGCCTCAGCGGTGCTGTTTAATGAGTTGAGCAAAGTTTGTCTTCATAGGTCAAAGTCAGTGTTTCCTCTCCATTAGCAGAAGCAACTACTATTGTGTTGGTTGACCATCCATGGCGCTCCAGACATCACATCATGGGTTTTAGCCCACCTGAGGCTAGTGATGCACATGACCTAGGATCAAATTTCTAGTCCCCAGGTCCCAGAAGCTCCTGCTCTCCAGTTTGAATTGTGCATCTGATCAGGCTACAAGCACTCCAGGAGTCCCTGTATTTACCAGGAAAAGGTAGGCCTGTGGATTCCACAGGAAAGGACATTTTGTTGTTTATATGCATCTGAGCCTGCCTAAAGAACAGTATTACTGGATATAAGTTGAATTTTGCTTGCATTGCATCAGATTATGGGGCTGGATTGCTTAAGGCCAGCCTAGGTTGTTAGTTTGTTGGCCTTGCTGTTTGGAGTTTCCAATATATTGGAACAGGTTGTGCTGTTCCATGTTGATATATATTTTATTTGTTAAGTCAGCTGCCTCAATCCTGCCATTTATTGCTCATTACTGCCTTATTTAAAACTTTTTGGGGAGCTGGGAGAGGCCTCCGCAAGCTCAGTCATGCTCGGGCGCCTCCCGCTATTTATATGCTGCGGATATATATATTGTGTTATGCCCAAAAAGCTTTCCGGTTGGATTTGGGACACTCATCATTTGTCTTTCAAGTTTCTCTCTTTCTCAGGTCAAGGAGCCCCCAAGAGGGTCGGCTGAGCCTTAGCATGGTCCATGCGGCCACCCCGTCAGGAGTCCGGTCTGCTGGAGCAACCCACCGTTAGTACCGGCTGCAACAGCTGGTACATGGCAGCACGTGGTGGTTCTAAAATCCATGTGACAGCGCGATACTGGAGCGTTTGCCAGGCCCTGATGCACTGCATTTGGGATTAGCCTTGCCTCGCATCTTCCCTCCCCTCTCTCCTCACTCTCTCTTGTTGTCCGACTATCGATTTCTTCCTAGCGGCGTTGGGAGAACTACTCAAGCTGTCTGTAGGACATGGAGAGAGAGAGAGAGAGAGAGAGAGAACAGTGTTGATTGGGGCCCTGCTTGCCCAGAATTGCTTCCCCTAGTCCTCTCTCAGCAGTTTTGAGCGGGGGGGTGCTCTTCAAGACCTTCTGGGCGGGAATCATTACGGTTTGGGGACTAATGCCATTACTTCCACAGGCCTCAGTGGGATCCCCTCCCAAGGGGAGACTGCGAGGCACCATATGTACGGGGGACAGATTATGCCTTTTTCCTTACAGGGGTCTAAGATATAAGGCCTCGGCCCCACTCTCAGCGGCTGGCCCAGTCAGGCCCTCAATCTGTCAGGTCTAGGTCCCTCCCTTAGCGGCCAGCCTGGTCAGGATTCTCTGCTGTTCCCTCTCATAATTTCCTCCTCAGCCTCGGGGCACCTCTACAGCAGCCCCACTGGTGAGGGAAGGGGCACACCATCATCCTTCATCTTGGCCCAGATTCGGTCCACCATTTTGAAAAGGAGGGCCGTCATTCTGTAGGCTACTAGCCTGCCTCCTGCCCAACCTTTGGTCACGCGGGGGGAGGGGGTGTGAGGAGGTCCAGTTCAGGCCTCCTCCCACAGCCCATCATAAGGGGCCTGCCTTCCTCATAACGCCGACGACCGCACGGTCTCCAAGACCCCCCCTCCGATTTCAGAGGAGTTAGCGAGTTAGCCTGTTCGGAACTTATGGCCCTCGCCTCCCAGCCATGGTGACACGTTGTCTCCTGTGCCAGGCGTCTTGCACGAAGCAGTCACACTCCTCCGGCAACCTCCTCCCATGGGCGTGTGGCTGATGGGGATCGGCCTTGTCCCTGCACCCAGACCTCCTCGCCCTCTCTCTATCTCCCTGCAGCGGCCATCCGACCCTAAAGACAGCGACTGCTACTGCTCTCATGCAGTAAGAAGAGCAAGGAAAGTGAGGGATAAAGTTGAGAGGTTCACAGCTCGACAGGGAATTCCTTCTTGCCCTGGTGGCTGATCTTTCAGGGCAGCTCCTACATGAGGAATGGGGGTGGGTGGAGAACAGAGACTTCAACTTGGTTCAGGCCTCGAGGCCTTCGCACCCTTCGTAGAGGGAATTTGGTTAAGCTCACTCAGAACACAGGGGTCCTATTAAGGACAACAGATTCTGTTTCCTCAGGGCAAATGTTTAAGGGGAAAATGTTTAATCACGGGCCACTACCGTCTCACCTCCAAAGCGGAGACCGCTAGGCCGTGGTGGAACAACATGGAGCTTTGTTCTTGGGGGAGATTCTTCAGGCTAGCCCCCTTCCTCAGTGGCCTACCTGACTGGGTCCTCTACTCACCCCATGATCGCGTCTTCCATGATCCTCCGCCTTCTCTTCCGTCTGGGGGCACCTCATCATAGCGGCCCTCTGACAGGAGCAGAAGAGGAGAGGTACTCTTCTCTCTGGTGGCATTGTTATTGTCCCAATGTTAAAAATTATTGGCCACCGTTTTTGGAGAGGAGTGAATGTTACCCTACCTGCTCAACACATGGTTGCGTGGGGGGCAGGGACGGTCAAACCAACCGAAGCCTGGTGCATGCTCTGGTAACTAAGCAACTCAGTAGAGGATGTCAGACAAAAGAAATCTAGACCGCCTGTACCCTGTTCAGGAGGACAAGGCTAACGCCTGGTGCACTGCCCCCACTATTGACCCCCAAGTGGCAGTAATCAGCAAAAGGACGGTACTACCCTGTGGTACCATATCACTAAAAGACCCTACAGATAAAAAGGTAGAGGACATGCTCAAAATGTTATTCGAAATAGAAGGCACGACAGCAGTCTACAGTGCTCGTGCACAAATTAGATGGCTCGAGGAGCTCCTGGACAAGGCAGAACCCAAGACCAGGGAGTCCGAACTGCTGGAATGCATGCTCGATGCCGCAAATTATTTGGCGGACATGGCAGCAGATACTCTAAAATTGAACGCCAGTGCCATGGCCCTCACGAACTGTGCCAGGAGAGCTCTGTGGCTCAAACTGTGGGATGCAGACAACGAGTCCAAGGCATTGCTACAAAACATACCAATGAAAGGCAAGCATGTTTTCAGGGAACGTTTACATAAATACCTGAAACAGAAGGAGGAAGGGAAGGTTCTCAAGAACAAGAGCAGACCTACCTACCTCCCATCAAACAGATGGAGATTTCGAGGGGGAAACAGATCGTAACAACCACGTAGAGATTACTACCAGAACAATTCCTTTCGTGGTAGAGGAGTTCAGAGAGGAGCATGTAACTCCTTCAACTCCAGTTACCAGACTTCGACCTTTCGAGGCAGAGGTTCCAAGTTTGGAGGCAGAGGAAGAGGGAACAGGAATAAACAATGACTACAAGTCACTTCCCCCACTCACTCCGGCTGGGGGTCGTTGCCCGCTAGTGGGCAAAAGTCTAATGCCATTCCAACACATGTGGCAGGGTACAACCTCAGACAAATGGGTGCTAGAGGTGGTGTCCCAGGGATATTCTATAGAGCTTTCCCACTTTCTGGTACCGCACAGATTCGTAAGCTCCCTCATTTCAAAAAGAAAGCATCCGCCCATCAGGTCCAACAAATTTTGCTGGACTTGATGCAGAAGAAGGTGATCCACCAGGTGCCTCCACACGAACAAGAACAGGGAGTCTACTCCATTTTCTTCCTCGTGCCCAAAAAGACAGGGGAACTCCACCCCATCCTAGATTTCAAACACCTTAAGAGCTCGTTCCAAGGAACACTCACAAAGGGCCACCCGAATGGCT
Source organism: Neoceratodus forsteri (assembly GCA_016271365.2). Classification (NCBI taxonomy): domain Eukaryota; kingdom Metazoa; phylum Chordata; order Ceratodontiformes; family Ceratodontidae; genus Neoceratodus; species Neoceratodus forsteri. The sequence continues at coordinate 967,710,343 of CM057449.1, forward strand.
CTACGGGTACTCGAGGAACACGGCTGGGTGGTGAACCATACCAAAAGTTACCTGGTGCCCACACAGCAGCTAGAGCACCTGGGGCAGAGATAAACACATTCCAGGGGTGGGCCAGGCCATCCCAGAAGAGGGTCGACACCATGAGGGCCTTAGCCTGCCAGTTGAGGGCCAACAGCCTTCCGACCATTGGGCAAATAGCCCAGATGCTAGGCTGCATGGCATCGTGTATCGATCTAGTCCCACGGGCCAGGTGGCACATGATACCACTGCAGAACTACATGCTGACCCAGGCATCCCCGAACGAGTGAAACCTGAAGGTCAGGATACCCTTACCAGACCCAATACGATGCTCCCTAGCCTGGTGGAACGTGAGCTGGTCCCTCACACGAGGGGCTCCATTAGAGGCCAACTACGATGCATCCATCGAAAATGGATGCAAGCCTCCTGGGACGGAGGGCATGCTTGGGCTCTATGTTGGCCCAGGGCTGCTGGACCACGACGGAAGCCAGAATGTCCATCAACATACTGGAGATGAGGGCAGTCTACCATGCCCGGTCAGTCGGTCCCGATTTGCTCCAACAATCGAGTTACGGTGGCTTACACTGCCAAACAGGGGGGAACCAGGGGCACAGCCATGCAGAGAGAAGTGGAAAGGGTTCTGATCTGGTCCCAGACCAATCTCCAACACATTGGTGTGGTCAATCTAGCAGGAAAAAGTAGTTACGTAAGAACTTACCGTAACAGTAGATCTTCGAGAGAGGCTCCTGCAGTAGGTAATTACATATAGGACTGACACCGGGCAGGCGGCAGGACCCCACGGAAACATTTCTAGCTAGTAGTCCCTGGTGAGGGACCGCCCCCACGTCAGGTGACCGGCGTCAGGAGACGTCGGTATAAAGGGGTGGTCCCTGATGCCTGCCTTTCAGTTCTTTCCTGCCACGGGCCAGAAAAGCCGGACAAGAGAGGAGCGGATATTTCCCTCACTGGAAAAGAAGCTGAAAATGCCTAGGGGATGGAGGGCGATAGAGTTATTTACTGTGAAGAGCCTTTCAAGATAGTACAGCCAATGTAAGAACTTACCGTGAACAGTAGATCTTCGAGAGAGGCTCTTGCAGCAGGTAATTACATATAGGACTGACGCCGCAGGCGGCAGGACCCCACGGAAAACTTCCAGCTGGGCAGTCCCCTGGTGAGGGACCACCCCTACACAGGTGACCGCGTCAGGGAGACGCCGGTATAAAGGGGTGGTTCCGGACACCGCATTCCAGTTCTTTCCCGCCACAGGCCAAAAGAGGCCGAACGAGAGAGAAGCGGATAGTTCCCTCAATGGAAAAGGAGCTGAAAAAGCCTAGGGGGATGGAGGGCGGAAGGTATTACCTACTGCAGAGCCTCTCTCGAAGATCTACTGTTACGGTAAGTCTACGTGAATCTGTACTATTTTACTGAGGGCTCTGCAGTAGGTAATTACATATAGGACTGAATCCCAAGCAGTCTGGAACAAAGAGAGGCACCGGGAGGAGGAAAACTACTCCAAAAGGTAGTTCTGGTTGTGCAAGTCTCAAGATAGGAGGCCTTGCAAAACAGCCAGCCCGAAGCCTGCTCTACGGCGAGAGGCAACATCCAAACTGTAGTGTTTCTTAAAGGTATGGACGGAAGTCCAGGCGGTGGCAGTGCAGATGTCTGCTGCAGACACATTCTTGAAACAAGCCGCAGAGGCAGCTACTCTTCTTGTGGAGTGGCCTCTGACTTGACCCGGGAGGGTCTTGTTGTATTTGTCATAACAGAAAGTGATGCAATGAGCCAACCACTTAGACAGGCATTGCTTGGAAACAGCATTGCCTTCTCTTTTGTGAGAAAAAGAGACGAACAACTGATCAGTCTTTCTGAGATCCTTCGTCCTGTTGGTGTAGTATCTCAGAATCCGGTGAACATCCATAGTATGGAGTAAATACTCCCCTTGATTAGAGTACTGCGTAAAAAAGGCAGGTAACTCTATGACCTGATTTAGGGTAGACTCGGCTACCACTTTAGCGAGAAACTTAGGATTCATGCGAAGAGCAACTTGTTCCTTGTGAAAAATCAAGTACAGGATTTTACACATCAGGGCCTGGAGTTCGGAGATTCTCCGAGCCGAAGTAATGGCCACCAAGAAGAGAGCCTTCCACGAAAGGAACTTCAAATCCACAGAAGCTGCAGGTTCGAAGGGAGGGAGAGTAAGTTTCTCAAGAACAAAGTTCAAGTCCCAAGGAGGAGCAGAAGTACAGATGGGGGGCCTCAGATGGAAGACCCCTCTGAGAAAGGTCTTGGAGACCTCCAATTGAGCAAAAGCCTTGTCTGCGAAGGGAACATGATAGGCCGAAACGGCCGCCATGTGTACCTTCAGAGAGGAATGGCTAAAACCCAGGTCAAACAGATGATGTAGATACTCCAGAAGAAGCCCAGCTGAACAGGAGAAAGGTTCCACGTTCTTGGAAGTGGCCCAAATAGTGAATCTTTTCCACTTCATGGCATAAGTGGATCTGGTGGAGGGTTTTCTGGCCTCCACTAAAATCTCCGCCACTTTGGGAGACACTCCAAAACGGGATTGGGCTAGGTCTGAAGGAGCCATGCATGCAGTTGAAGGGATCTGAGGCCTGGATGGACCAGGGTCCCCTGATCCTGGGTCAACAAACCTCGAGATAGAGGAAGAGGAAGAGAAGGATCCTCTGAATATTGTTGTAGAAGAGAGAACCAGATTTGCCTGGGCCAGAAAGGAGTGATCAGAATCATTTTCACTCCTTCTGAAGCTAGTTTCTGCAAGACTCGTGGGATAAGTGGAATTGGGGGAAAGGCATAGACGAATCTGACCTTCCAGTCTAGAGACAGAGCGTCACTCCAAAAAGCGCCTCGCTCTGGAACGAGCGAGCAGAAGATGGGAAGTTTTGCGTTAAGGGGGGATGCGAACAGGTCGACCTGTGGTGTTCCCCAAAGTTGGAAGATACTGTCTAGGACCCCTTGGTCCAGTTCCCACTCATGAGTCAGAGCAGAAGAGCGACTTAGCTTGTCCTCCAGGGTGTTGTTGACTCCCGGAACGTGAATTGCCGTGAGGTGAAGGTCGCATTGCGTTGCCCAATCCCAAACCCTCATTGCCTCCCTGCATAGAGGGTAGGACCGAGTCCCTCTCTGCTTGCTGATGTACCACACCATGCACATGTTGTCCGTCTGGACGGCTAGGTGGCCGGGAAGGATGTATTGGTGAAGGGCTTGGACAGCGTACAACACTGCCCGAAGCTCGAGCACAATGATGTGGAGAGCATGTTCTAGCTTGGACCAGGAGCCCTGGGTCCAATGAGGGCCTAGATGGGCCCACCAACCTTTGCCTGAGGCGTCTGTGGTTAGAGTCTGGGTGGGGGGAGGATGAAAGAAAGGAACTCCCTGAAAAAGGTTCTCTCGAACCACCACCATTGCAAGTCTCGCATCATCGGCGAGGAGATCAGAACCGAGTGATCTAGGTCGTCCACTAGCTGATCCCATTGAGAGTGTAGAGTCCACTGAGAGATCCTCATGTGGAGTCGAGCGCGAGGTACGGTCGGGATAGCAGTCGCCATGAGCCCGAGAAGGTGAAAGACCAACCTCGCAGAGACCATCCTGCAGTAGGACAACAGACTTATTTGTGTCTGAAGGGTGGACGCCTTGTCCGGAGGCAGGAAGGCCTTGCCCATGGTCGTATCAAGGATCGCCCCAATAAACCGTAGCCTCTGGGATGGGTCCAGATGAGACTTGGAATGGTTGATGGTAATACCCAGGCAGGCAAAAACCTGCTGGGTAAGGGAGAGGAAACGCAAGAGTTCCTCCCTGGATGAGGCCGCCAGGAGCCAGTCGTCCGGGTGGGAAATCCTGCACTCCTTGAGTGCAGGTGGGCCGCCACCACTGCCAGGGATTTGGTAAATACTCGAGGCCGAGGATAGACCAAGCGGGGCGCCTTGAACTGGTAGTGGTCCCCCTGGAACGCAAAACGAAGGTATTTGCGGTGAGATGGGCGTAATGGAATGTGCAGATAAGCATCCTGCATATCCAGAGCACAAAGCCATTGACCCGGCCGGAGGAGGGGCAGAAGGCTCTGCAAAGAGAGCATCCTGAACCTTTTGTACTCTACGTAAAGATTCAGGGAACTGAGATCCAAAATTGGTCTGAGATCTCCTGTCTTCTTTGGGACCAGGAAGAAATGGGAATAGTAACCCGTCCCTTGCAGATGAAGGGGGGCAGGCTCTATCGCTTGCTTCAGCAGAAGAGCTGAGATTTCCTCCTGGACCAAGAGAAGATGTTCCCGTGAATACGACGACTTCAGAGGGGGGTGGTGGGGTGGTTTCTGAAGAAACTCTATGGAGTGTCCTTCTGCTATGAGCTGGAGCACCCAAGAATCTGTGGTTATCCTCTCCCATCCCGGAAGGTGGAGGGAAAACCTCCCTCCTACTGGTTCCTCCAGGGAGTCCGGAGGCAGTGGGAGAGGAAAGGAGTCAGGTGGTGTGGGGCAGCGCCGCAGCTGCAGCACCCGCTGCTTTTTTGGGCGGGGGAGGGTTTGGCTGCTGCGGGGGCCCAGCGTTTTGTGGTCCGCCTTCCCTGGAGTTTCGCCTTGGGCCGATTCCGTCTGCGAAAGGGACAGTGCTGCTGCTGATGGGGATGATACATGGAATCAACTGACTTCAGAGCCGTCCCCTTCTCTTGCAAATCGGTGATGATGTCCTTGACATCACCTCCGAAAAGCACCGACCCCCAGAAACGTGCTTCCTGGATAGCAGATTGCACCTCTGGGACCAAGCCTGACACATGGAGCCAAGCATGATGCCGTAGGCCTACCTCGAAAGCTGAGCTCCGCCCAGCAGTGTCCACTGCATCGTATGTCGCAAGTAGCATGTGTCGACTGGCCGAACGAGCAGAGCGGATGAGATCAGCCAACTCCTGCTTGACTTGGGAGTCAGGTAAGGAGTCCAGTTTGGCTTCTGCCTGAGTCAGGATGGCCTTCTGGTAGTCCCCCATATGGCTGACATAGTTCAGGGCCCTGATCCCCAGTGTGGAGGAAGCATAAATCTTTCTCCCATACTGGTCCAGAAGGCGTGATTCCTTATCAGGAGGTGATGAGCTAAGATGTTTGGGGTTCGCCGACCGGCCGTGAGCGGCACTAATCACAACCGAGTTGGCACGAGGGTGAGAATCCAGGAAATCAACACCCTCTGGAGCCTGATATAGCCGGTTCGACTTCATAGGAAGTGGGGCTAAGGTGGACGGCTGCTTCCATACTGTGGTAACAAGGTCGACGTGAGGCTCTATCCAGGGTGGCACCAAGGTAGGAGCTGTCATAGGCAGATCCAGATGTTCAGCGAGTTTCAGACGCTGAGGATCTGGTTCCAGGGAGTGCCATGATGAACCTCCTGGATTTTCCTAAGCAACTCCGTAAAAGAAGGATCCTCCGGAGGAGTCCTTGGCCTGGGCTTTGACGGTGAGCATGGCTCGTAATCTCTCTTGGAGCAACCGTCGGAAGAATCTGAGGAGTCCGAGGGTGAAAAGGAGGATGAAGAGGAAAAAGACTCCCTTTCCCGACCCGGGGGAGGAACGGACCCCTTGGGAAGTCCCTGGGGAAGCGTGTCCTGCCCTTCTCTGGATCCAGATGGAAGAACCCTGGAATCCAGAGGTGGCGAGGGAGTGTGCCGCCTCGGATGTATGGGAACCTGGGACGGCACCGTCATCGGAAGGCGGTTCTTGACCTCTTTGGTGAGCTGAGCCTTGGCCTCAGCCCACCAGGAGGCCAGAGTCTCCTGCAGGTCCACCGGCAACCACGAGGGCGGTGGAGGAGGAGGAGGCGGGGGATAAGGATACGGGTTATAACAGTATGAAGCGTATCCAAAACCCGGCTGTGGGTAGCCCAGCGTCGGGTATTGTGGCATCGAGTACTGTGGCATCGGGAAGCCCGGCGTCGGGTACTGTGGCACCGGATACTGCGGTCCCGGATACACCGGCGTCAAATAGGATGGAGGATACCCAGGAGCCGGGGGGCTGCCGGAGCAGACGGCCCGGCCGGAGGCCTCATGGGTGGGTCCATAGTGGAGAGCCTGGAGGGCAGAGGGCCCAATGGGAGCGGAATGTCTCCCAGAGTCGGTAAGGCCAACGGTGAAGGCCCTGATGCCGGAGGTACCGACGTCGGAGGGGCCGGCGTCGGAGCTGGCGTCCGGGGAGCCGACGTCAGGTCCGGTGCTCCAGGTAGAGGAAGGACTGATGGAGGCAAAGGATCCCCAGCCTCGCCCAGGGACGGAGGGAGAAAAGTCCCCGGGGTTGGGTTGGGGAGACTCTGGTTCCCCAGACGGCAGCGAAGGCTGTGGGGAACCGGGTACGACAGATGTGGGGGGGTCCGTGGTCGGTTCCTTCGCCGGCCGGACGTCGGACGAGCTGATGTAAGGCTTAGTGGCGAGCTCTCGGCGGGCGCCGGAGGAGTCGATGTCCGACTTATGAGAGCCATCACTGGAGGCAGGCCGAGTAGAGTGATCGGCCTGGTCCGTTGGGGTGGAGGCCGCGCGTCGCCCCGGAGGGTCGGACGCCTTACTAGCCCTTCGGGCGGGCGCCAGAGGAGCCGACGCCGGCTTACTGGAGTCGCCCACAGTGGTAGGCCGCGAGCCTGTGGTCGAACCAGGGGCGGAGGCCTCCAACTGCCAGGAGGCGCCCGCAAGGCCCGCGCGCAAGCCAGACGGGTGGGCCGACGCCCCCTCGGAAACCTCCGAGGCAGCCGTCGAGGTGCGATCCCCCGGAGAGGATGTTACCTGCGTCCCAGCGACTCCCGAGGGAGATGTGGTAGAGGAGCCCTTGTCCCGGTGCCTCTCCTTCTCCTTCTTCTTCCGATGGCCTTCGGGGGAAGTGGACGCCTGTCTCAGTTTTTTGAGCTCCTTTTCCACTGAACTAATTTTCTTCTTCAGAATATGGGCTTCCAGGGATTGCTGCCGCCTTCTCCTTGTAGCCGCGTTGAAACTGAGGCAGTGCTGGCACTTCTCAACTGGGTGATCGGGGCCTAGGCAGAACAGGCACAGGGAATGGCCGTCCTTGTGTGGTAGTTGGGCGCTACTCGAATCGCACTTATTTTTGTGCTCGGAGGGTGTAAGGGACGACATACACCGATGATTGTACTGACGTTAGATGAAAAAAGCAATTACTTCGGTAAAATAATGACGAAGACAGGGCTGACGAAGCATGAACTTTTCCGCGAGGCGACGAGCTAACGGGCGGAAAGAACTGTGCTGCGGGCGCCAGGGACCCTTTATACTGGACATCACTGACGCCGGTCACCTGATCGGTACGGTCCCCGCCAGGGACTGCTAGCTAGAAATTTTTCCGTGGGGTCTTGCTGCCTGCCGGCGTCAGTCCTATATGTAATTACCTACTGCAAGAGCCCTTTCGAAGTAAGATCTCAACATACGAGTGGATTGGCTCAGCCGCCAACAGGTGCACCCGGAAGAGTGGCACCTGCACCTCGAATTGTTCCAACTGATACAGGAGACCTGGGGTCCCATCTCCATGGACCATATGGCAACAGCGGAGAACACCCAAGTGAGGAGGTTCTTCTCCAGGTACAGGGACCATCACTCCCAGGGGACCAATGCCCTATCTCAAACTTGGGAGCAGGATCGATCGCTTGTTTTCCCCCCATCCCCCTACTCCCGCAGATACTATCTAAGATTCGACAATCTCAGAAAACCATCATCCTAGTAGCACCGTACTGGCAACGGCGAGCCTGGTTCTCAGCAATGGTAGCCATGGCATTGGACAAATGCAGACTACCGTACCGACCGGACATGCTAACACAGGGGCCTGTGAGCCATCCCGTACCAGGGACCCTGAAACTAACAGCCTGGCTCCTGAAAGGCAGAGACTGTTGAAAGCTGGGTACCATGCTTCGGTTATATCTATGCTACTGCAGTCTAGAAGGCCTTCCACCACCTCCACTTATGGTAGGCAGTGGTCCATCTTCGCGACATGGTGTAGGGACAGGGATATGGAGCCAGAAAAGGTTGACATGTCAACCATTCTGCTATACTTACAGCAGGGTGTAGATAAGGGCTTATCTCACTCATCGCTCCGAGTACAGCTGTCCGCCATTGGCCCTATAGGCCAACATAGCCCAGGAGCACACCCGGACACCCTATGTTCTCTCAGAGCAGTAGAAGTACTGCGTCCCAGGGTTCGGACTCTGATCGCCCCCTGGGATCTGACACTAGTCCTAGACTCGCTCAGCACAGCACCCCTCGAGCCACTGAGTCAGGTGGACTTCTTTTGGGCAGGACTGAAGACCTGTTTCCTCATGGCTATTTGGTCTGCAAGTAGGATTAGCGAGCTAGGGGCCCTCTCCTGTAGGGAACCCTACACCGTATTCACCCCACAGGGGGTACACCTGTGGACAGTCCTGGTCTTCCAACCCAAGGTCGCATCCGTTTTCCATAGGGAACAACTGATCCGAGTTGCCCACCCTCTCCGATAGAGCGCCAGGGGACATGACGATCCCTCATCATCTAGACGTGGGAGGCACCCTAGCCACGTACATATCTAGGACCAAGCCAATACGCAAAACCGAAAGACTGTTTATTGTGTCAAAGGGGCAAAGACAGGGTAGGGCAGCATCCAAAACCACGATAGTGAGCTGGCTCAAGAGAAAGAACCATTCGAGAAGCTTACAAGGCAAATAATCTAACACCTCCAGAGGGTATCAGAGCCCATTCTACCAGGCCAGTAGCTACCGCGTGGGCAGAGAGGGCCAATGTGTCTATGGAGAACATTTGCAGGGCAGCCACTTGGTCTTCCATCCATACCTTTGTGAGACACTATAGGCTGAACTACTTGTATGAACTACAGACCCCGTTTGCCACTCGAGTTCTCTTGGCGGCCTGCTCCTCTTCCTCTCATTCTTAGATCACTCTGGCCCGCCTGTTTGGGTATAGTACTGCTGATTATCAACCCATTATGTAATGTCTGGAGTGCCATGGATGGTCAACCAACACAATGGGTGTTTACTCACCTGGTAAAGGTGATTGTGTTGGTTGACATCCATGACACTCCACGGCCCTCCCACAGAGTGCTCAGAGTGACTAGGAGGATATCTGTGCCATTAGCAAGGGGAACAGAGGGCTCACACAATGTATTTTTTGATTTTCCCTGTTTAGGTCATCCAGGATGACTATCGTTGGCCATTTAGGAGGCCGAGTATTAGTATCATATTAATAGGAGAATAAAGAGGAGCCTTTCAGCCAGCTTCAGAAGGCGTCTCAGTGTATGTGTATAACAGCTAAAGCATGTTGTGGTATTACTAACCTTATTTTCAGCTATGGAAGATTTGCACTGGAGAGCAGGGGCTTCTGAGACCTGGGGACTAGAAATTTGATCCTAGGTCATGTGCATCACTAGCCTATCAGGTGGGCTAAAACACATGATGTAATGTCTGGAGTGCCATGGATGTCAACCAACACAATCACCTTTACCAGGTGAGTAAAAACCCAATTATGCAGTGTTAGTAGGCCATCACAATATGGCACTTGGTGCCCCATTGACAATTGGTGGCAGTGCAAAAGTGTGGGCTGTACACGGTGTCCTGACTTTAATATCCAATTAATAAAACAAGTCCATGTAACCTAATGACCAGGATGCACCTACAGAACAGTTGCAGTTCCTAGTCAACAATTACAACTACACAAGCTCTACAGCCTTCCAGTGTGAGAAGCAGATAGAGTAAAGCCAATATACAGTACCAATTTCAGTACTGGAATTACAGGTGGGCTTGCCAGGGGCTCAGCCACCCCAGCTCTGAAGTGAGCCCTGGTAGCTCATGCACCACTGCCACTGACTCATATTGGGAAGGGAGGCTCAATTTAAAGATATGGGCTTATGGGCTCCCATTGCTCTGAAGTTTAATTCCAACACTGAGTACCATCATGATTTGCTGAACTGCCCTATAATAACCCTGTAGAAAGGGCACAGTAAATCCAATGTTCTGTTTACTTAGGAGTAAATTATCATAAAAAATTCTAGGCAATATCAAATGAGAAATAATCCCAGCCCAGCCCACTCATTGGGATTTAGGGATTTCAATTGGGAGGGATTACAGCCCATAAAGGAGACATAGCAAGGTGTTCATCTGCATTTACCCTTAGCATTTTCAATATGTGCAATTAACAGTAAGGCGTGACCGGGGGTCAGATTAACAGTCTGATAATCACCCCCTAATGTGGTATGAGATGCAGCCTAGAGCCGTATTGCCCCTAGGGGTAATTAACTGTTAATCTATAACAAGTTGGGAGTGCCTTATTGCTATTATGGAGGCAGTATAGTGCAGTGGATTAAGGCTCCGAGCTGCAGATCTGGAGACCTGAGTTTGAATCCCTCAGCTGCCTAGGTGCATACTGTGTGATCCTGAGCAAGTCACTTAATTTCCTTGTGTTCCCAGGTCGCATCTGGAAACAAAATTCAGCTTAGTGTGGTACTTCTGGTTACACAATGTTCCCTTTCCCTATTATAAAAAAATGGTTCCGAAAAAATTGTTAAAATGTACCTTTTGAATGTTTCCTCAATGATAGGGCGATTTTTAATAACGTAGACCATCCACCATCTTCCCAAGAATGTTGGTTTAGAATGCCAATGTGCATCATTTCAGTCATTAAGTAGTGCTAATGAACAGAACTGATCTGCTCCTTGCGAGGGACCGTGGAGAGTTTCTTTCTTAGTCCTTTTGGATTTGTCCTTTGCATATGACACTGTTGAACACGAGGAGCTGGTACAATGTATAAGAAAGATCGCTGGGGCAGTATGGACAGTGTTGGATTGGTTCTGACCCTTTTTCAGTGATTGCCATCAGTCGGTGATTTTAGGGAAATTTCAATTTTATTCCTCTGTCACTAATGGTGCCATACCTCAGGGTTCCATCCTGTTTCCTCTCTTGTCCACAGCGTTTATGCTTCTGCTCGGAAAGTACAGCTTGGGTTTTCATTGCTATGCTGATGATACCCAGCTATATCTTTTGTTTAAACTTGGACAAGGTTCCTCCGTAACTGTGCTTGAGAATGTTTTATTGGAGATCAGTGGGTGGATGGCTCACAGTGGGTTGAAGCTTGACCCAGCAAGACCGAACTGTTACTGGTGGGATCAGACTGTCTTAGGTTACCCATTCTGGATAGGCTGGACATCCCTATTTTTGGGGGAGATAAACTTCAGGCTAGGCAGGTGGTTTGCAATATAGGGGTCACTCTTAACCATGGTCTATCACTTGTTCCACACGTGTCAACTATGGTCAGGAGTGGATTCTATCATTTAAAGAATATAGTTGAATTGCATCCCTACCTGGACTGTGATGATCTTTTAACAAAAGTGCATGCTTTCGTCGTCTCCTGCCTCAACTACTGCAGTGCGCTCTACTGGGGCCTTCCAACTGGTCAGATCCGCTGCCTCCAATTGGTGCAGAATGCTGCAGTCAGACTTGTTACTTCAGTAAAAAGTAATGATCATAGCACTCCAGTGCTTCACTTTCTGCACTGGATTTCTGAGAGATGATGGATCGACTTTTACTATCCTGTTACTCACTTTTAAGGGCCTAAACAGACTGGGACCGCAGTACGTTGGTGAGCTTCTTGTAACCCACCCCGGACGTCTGTCAGCTCCACTGGAATGGCCTTCTAGTCATTCCAAAATCAAGTTTCAAATCGGCCAGGGGTAGATCATTCTCCGGAGCTGCCCCTTTGCTTTGGAATGGTCTACCCCATGGACATTCATTCTACCCTGTTTGCTAGTTTTTAAACGCAGACTTAAGACATGGCTATTCAGACAAGCTTCCAAGGGAGACTGACATGGTTATGGATATCTGCATTGTTCTGAATCTGTATTTTGCTTTATTACTGTTAAAGTTATTTATGCTTATCCTATGACTATGTACAACGCCTTGGTTTTCAGAAAGTCATTTTTAAATAAATAATCTATCTACTAATTTTTCAATAAAATTCACGCACCATAGTGACAAGGCTCAACAAGACAGTTTAACAGAGATTAATGTAAGGGTCATAGCATGTGGACAGCCAATGAGACTGCAGCACTTCTGAGACTATTTATAATTTAGTTTGTTTGGCATGGCTTCCCTTTAAAGAACCATGCCAGGCTACAGAGACCAAGTTGTTTTTGTAAGTGTTTAATATGGAGAATAATACATGGATGGGTGTGTGTAACAAGACTTTTACCCACACCCGAGGTGTGGGATGCTACATAAACCCCGAGAGCTTTATAAAAGCATGCCACACCAAGGGTGTGTGTAAAATTCTGGTTTACACACACCCACCCATGACTTGATTTTTATAATTACAAGTGCACATTTCTAATTACTGTGCAGTTGTTTAACTAGTGCTCAAGTCGCTTACAGTATATGCTGACTGACAGGGAGAGATCTGAGCAAATACAACTGCCTGGTTATAAAGCATAATTACAACTGGGTGGTTGTAATGCATTTTACAAACCACTTATCTGAGCATTAAAAATGCTCACTATTATATATAGAATAATACATGGGGTGATATGTTTAACAAGATTTTACACACACCAGAGGTGTTGGATGCTACATAAACCCTCAGAGTGAAGTTCAAGGGGTTTATTTAAGCATCACCAAGGGTGTGTATAAAATCTCGAGTTAAGCACACCACCCCATGTTTTATTTCTGTTTTTTCGCCACAGCAATTATATAAAATAAAGCCACATCCCTGCGCAGCTACCGCCTGCAGGTTTCAACGCGGTCGGAGCTTCCTGCTGAAATGTTTGCTTTTCCCTTTTTTTTTTAAGTTTAATCATTTATTAGCCCAGTTAATGTTTTTTCTCTAAGTTAACTTACCGCCAACTGCCAGAAGCCATGAAGTGTACGGGCATGCGGAGCTGTATAAAGTTGGAGAAGAAAAGAACAGTGGCAGCTGGCGCATGCAAAGACCAAAAGAAACCCGGCACATGTTCATGGGTTATAACAGCGAATTATAACTGGGTTTCCCTTAGCGAAAAAACGCTGGCCAGTTATTATAATTTCATTATGACTGTCTCCAGCAGCTTCCCCAGTATTGATGTCAAACACACCGTCTGACAGTTCCCTGGTTCTGCCCTGGAGCCTTTTTTAAATACTGGCACATGTCCCACTCTCCAGACAATAGGCACATATGCAGTTTCAGCTCTTTTAAGACTTTTACATGCATTTAATCAGGTCACATTGCCTTGTTTACATTTATCATCTATAGCATGATAATAACGGGTGACCCCCTACATCAGCTGGTTTTGTCATGTTTTCAAATGTCGTAATAACCTGGCATGATGTCATACCGGGTTATTTCAGGATCTGCAGGCTCACGCTGTCCTTGCGAAGAATGAAAGTACATTTCCATGGCAAACAGAGTGACCATGCCTGAAACCGTTGGAAGGAAAATAGATACAGACAAATTTAAAACACAGTGAAATGCTTTAAAAACTAGTTTTCTTGGAATGAGTTTAATGTTTAAATCTAAACCAGCTTGTTTTTGACTAATGGCAATTGCACCAGATACCAAACTGAACCACAAGCAACTTCAGGCTGAACTGAACAAAAAAAGACAAATCTGGTAAATGAAACATTTTTTATTAGACTCAAAATACCTTGCAACAGTTATTATGAAAAATAATGCATGTGCAAGTTTGTGTTGTGAGAATTTTTCACACACCCTCGGTGTGTGATGATCTCATAAACCTCTCAAACTTCCCTCTCGGGGTTAATGGATTATCATACACCTTGGGTATGGAAAATATCTTCATAACACAAACCTGCATATGTATTATTCTCTATTTCTCAGCTTCTTCAGGTCTTACATATAGTATATGTCTTGTATCGTGCCCTTCTGCTCCCCTCTGAATAACATTACTGCCTGATATAACTTTATCTCTTTACTCTTTGTACAGTGATGCAAAATATGCATTCAGTTCTGCTATAAGGGGCCTCAAGTAGTGCAGTGGATGTGCCTACGCTTTACAAGCAAAGGGTCAGAGGACTGATTCCAGATGAGAAGACATATTTGCCATCTTATCAAAAAAAATAAGGCTCGATTCCTAGTGAACACCTAAAATTAAAGAGAAAATCTGTCCAGGGGTGGAGAGTGGGAGGGAGAAGAGTGGCGCAGGTAGCCTCACGGAGGTCAACCAGCCCCAAGCCATCCCAACTGCAAACTGCTCTGGGGGGTGGGGGGCAGCTCTGAGTCAGTCGGGGGAAATGTGAGTGATGACCTACAGCACTGAGGACTGAGAGTAGGATGAAGGCAGATGGACAGCCTTAGTGGTCAGGGATTCGATGGTCAGGGGAGTAGAGAGGGTGGTGGGTAGGGAGGAGGGATGGGAGATGGTCAGGTGCCTTCCTGGGGCATCAGTCATCCAGGACATAGACCGAATAGGGAGGACAGCAGGAGGAGTTGGGGACGCTGTTACACTTGGGTACCAACAATCTGGCAAATCAGCCTGTGGAGCAAGTGAAGTAGAACTTTCAGAGGCTGGGGGGGTAGAAAGTAGGCACATTCAACCTCCCTGAACTTTTCGAGGTTCTCCTGTGTTGATGGGGGCAGAGATACAGTAAAGAGGAAGGAGGTTGTGGAGTTAAATGGGTGGTTAAAAGGATGGTGTCTGGAGAAATGGTACCACTTTGTGGGGGACTGGAGGGACTTTTGGGATGGGAGGCTATTCAAAGGTGATGGCGTTCACCTGACAAGAGAGGGGACTAGTGTGCTGGGGTAGAAGTTTGATGTCTACACTAGACAATTAAATTGACTGCAGAGGACACTGAGCCTACAGGAACTATGGTAAACAGATGCCCTGTTGCTGTTTTGTGATCCTATTCTTGCATTCTTTCCCATTCTCCTTATTTTTCCTGTTTCTTATAGACATTGAGAGGCTTCCCTATTCGGTCTATGTCCTGGATGACTGATGCCCCAGGAAGGCACCTGACCATCTCCCATCCCTCTTCCCTACCCATCACCTCCCAACGGAATGCCTACATGAGGCTCATCTGGCAGGCCAAATCCAATTATTTCAAGTCTGCCTTCCAAAATAACTCTACACACCCAGCTCAATTCTGGAAGTCAATTAAATCACTCTTCTCCCCTCCAGCCCAACCCCATCCCTCAATACAGCAGGTACTACTATCACCGCCCTGAGCGCTGTAGCCACAGAGCTCAACTCCTTTTTCACAAGCTGCACAGCCTCTCCCTCATCACCTCACCCTAGTCACCCCACCACAGTTACCCCAGCCTCTTCCCCACCCTCCAACTTCTGCTTTCGCCCTGTTACCCCAACTGAGGTACTAAAAGCACTTTGGTCACTCAATCCCTCCAAAGGTAAATGCCCCATGGGACCTGACTCCAAAATGCTCCATCTATCTGCCCCAGCCATAGCCAGTCCTCTAGCTGCTCTCTTTAACCTGTCATTCAGACTTGATTCTATCCCATCTAAATGGAAACATGCCACGGTCATCCCCTCCTCAAAGTTGGTGACCCCTCCTCCCCGGGCAACTACCATCCTATCTCACTGCTCCCTATCCTAGCTAAAATCCAGGAGCGCCTTGTGCTCTCGCAGCTCTCCCAGTTCCTCAACTCCACCTCCTTCTTCACTCCATACCAGGCTGGTTTTAGGAAAACTCACTCCATCATCACCTCTCTCCTCCGGCTCACCAACACCATCCTCACTGGTATGGATAAAGGGGAAATCACCGTGGCTATCTTCACTGACCTGGCCAAGGCTTTCGACTCGGTCTCTCATGCCCTGTTACTGTCCAAGCTCACCCTCGCTGGACTGACTGGGCCTGCCACCAGCTGGTTCCAGGCATACTTGGCAGGCAGATCCCAGTCAGTCTGTATTGGATCTGCCATCTCCACCTCTCTCCCTGTCACCTCTGGGGTGCCGCAACCCTATGTCCTAGGCCCCTTGTTGTTTTCCATCTTCCTCAACGACCTGCCCTCACACGTCCATTCACATGTACGCAGACGACACAGTACTGTATGCCTCTGGTCCATCCCCTTCCGCAGTAGCTGCCTGTCTACAGCAGGATTTCAACAATGTCCAACTCTGGTTTCGTTCTCATCAGCTACTTCTAAACCCCAAGAAAACTGTCTCCCTAAATCCCTAACATTTAGCACTAGGGCAAAACTTTCCCGCCCTCCCTCCACCCCTCTTTCCGCACATTCGATGGCTCCCCGGAGGTATGTACATCCTTCAGATACCTTGGTGTCTGGTTAGACCAACATCTTGACCTCACTGTGCAAATCGATGCTATACATAAGAAACTACACCCCATGCTGGGTGCGCTTTACCGCAATAAAAGTTGCATCCCCCTGCCAATGCGCCTGGCAATAGTCCAAACGATGATCCTCCCAATCCTGGACTATGGGGATGTAGTCTACAGTGTAGCCCCTAAGTCCTCCCTGGCCAGATTTGATCCTCTCTTTCTGTCGTTTCGCCCTGGACTGCGCCCCCATAACCCATCACTGTGACCTCTACCGTTCCTTAGACCTCCCATCTCTCCACAATCGTAGACTGATACACAGTGCTAGAACCATTGTGAAATTCTGGTCTCAGTCACTCCCCTCCTACCTTGCAGCCACCCTAGCAGGTCTACCCCCGCCGGCACACTCGCTCAGGAATAATGATTCCCGGCTTCTTCACATCCCCCACATGTCCACAGCGGCTGGCCAGGCTGCCTTCAGCTATCGGATGCCAAAACTATGGAATTCTTTGCCGGCTGATATTAGGCACTCCTCTAGCACGCTTCACCTCAACGCGGTACTCAAGTCTCACTTCTCCACTATTTGCTCATGCAATTTGCAATATTGAAGCCCTAGTAGTCAATGTCGGCTGCCACCTATTTTTTCTGTTCTCATCTGATTATTTCTTATTACTTCTACTGTTGCCTACTCTGTACATACTAAATGTTGTGGTCTACCCTGTATATATGAATGTATTGCTGCCTCTCTCATCTGTATATTTTTACTTCTGCTGATGACTACTCTGTATATAAGAACGCTGTTGTCTACTCTGCACAATGTATGTATTGCAAGATGTATTTCATCTGTATACCTCCCCCCCCACCCCTAGGGCGCATCTGGAATCGAGTGGTACCCTGCTCAGTATGCCTTCCTGGTAAAACTCTTAAATAAATAAAGGGAGTTAGGGAAGGGAACTCAGTCAGTGCTCACTCTACACAGGGGACTAACAGAAAAGTGGATAAAAGTAAGTTTGAGGTTCAAACAGGGATAGTGAAAGAGGCTAAGGGGGAAGCCTCTCAATGTCTATAAGAAACAGGAAAAATAAGGAGAATGGGAAAGAATGCAGGAATAGGATCACAAAACAGCAACAGGGCATCTGGAGATAGCTGGAAGGGGTCTGCCTTAATGCCAGGAGTCTGGGTAATACAATCTGTGAGCTTCAGGCATTGTGGTACACACTGAGGTGAACCTTGCAGCATGACAGAAGCGTGGGCCACAGAGAATAATGACTGGGAATTGTCAGTCCAAGGTTACACAATGTTGTTAGAGGACAGGGGGAAAGGCGAAAGGGGGGTTTGCCCTATATGTCAGGGAGGGCACAGAGAATGTGGAGAACAGGCACATCAGGGGAAGTAAAAGGGAAACTGAGTCACTGTGGTTTCACCTCATGACACTCTAAGGCACGAAGATACAAGTGGCACTGATCTACAAAACATCAGGACAAGGGGAAGAGAGAGACAGGGAGCACAGGGAAGAGGTGGCAAGGGGAATGAAGAAGGGGAAGTAGTGGTGGTGGGTGATCTGAACCTGCCAGATACTGACTGGGACATCTCAGCTGCGAGTTGCACCAGAGGGCAGGCCCTGTTGGATGCACTACAGGACTGTCTGCTGGTGCAGCTGATAAAGGAACCCACTGGATAGGTAACTATACTCAATTTGGTGCTCACCAACTCAGAGGGTAGGGGAGCCACTGGGGTCCAGTGACCATAACTCCATTTAGTTCAGACTGGCTTTCAGGACCAGAATGCCTCTATCAAAAACTGAAGTCCTAGGTTTTAGAAGAGCAGACTTCAACTGGAGGAGGGAGCTGGTCTGAGACAAGTTGATCAGGACGAACAGCAGCGGAAGTGTACAGGAAAGATGGGGGACAAAGGGTACCATTCTTGAAGCAACAAAGTCATGTAAGAGAATTATTACAAAACAAGTCAGATACAAGAGACCAATATGGTACCTGGAAAGGGTCAGGAAAGAACAAAGCTTTCACCAGGTACAAGGAAAAGTTGGGGGGGGGGTGAAGAGTACCAAATGAGAACTAGGAATGCTAAGAGGATGGTTAGGGGGACAAATGCAGACATGAAGATGTGTACTGCGGAGGGGTCAAGGAGCAGATAAACAATTCTTCAGCTATATTAAGGAAAAAAGGAAGCAGGGAGGGGATATTGCTCAGCTACAAGAAGAGGGGGGAGAGTTACAGAGGAAGATGAACAAAAAGCAACCATCCTTAACAATTACTTCTGCTCTGTCTTCACAAGAGAAGATAGTGGACACCTGCCTGAAAGTGGCATCAAGGTGGCTGTCAGGGGTATTCCTGAAATGAGGCAGCCAGTATTTACCAAAGAAGGGGCGAGAAGGGGCTAGAAGCCCTAAAGGTAGATAAGGCCCCAGGTGTGGATGGGATGCACCCTAGGGTGCTAACTGAATAGGCAGTGGAACTGGCTGAACCCCTAGCAGGGTTATCCAATAGCTCAATTCAGACAGGGGTAGTTCCAAAAGACTGGAGGGTAGTGGACATAGTTCTGTTACACATGTGGAGGGGGGGAACAACAGTGGAATTACAAACTCATCAGCCTTACCTTTGTTGTGGGTAAACTCAAGTCTTTATTTATTTTATTTATTTATTCAATCAATCAAGTCTTTATTTAACCAGGCGTTCATTGTTGAGCAGAAGCTCATTTGCAAGATGGACCTGGGTGGAGCATGAACAATTGTATATACAGGTCAACACAGGTATTTACAAGGCAATACAGATAATACTCTTTACAGAGAGGAAGAAAAAGAAGTTCATATGTACATAGAATTATACAGATATTGTGACAGATTACGGTGTATTTACATACATAGAAGCGTCTATGGGAAGATAAAGCAGGTTATCTAAGGTTGCAGGAGGAAGTAATGGAAGAAAAAATAAAAATAAAAATATACACCAGGTAGAGGTGAAGGTAGGGAGAGAGAGGGAGGAAGTAGGGGAGAAAGGCTAGGAGGGCACGGTGCACAGAAAGGAGTTGGTAAAGCTGGATGTAGAGAAGGTGGATGGAGAAAAGGAGTATGTGTGAGCCCGGATTGAATGCTATAAAGCACGGGCATTGTTAGGATGTCACAACCAGGGTAGTGAGCTCCTATCCGAGGTTGGGAAAGGAAGAATAAGGGGATGGATGGGCCTAGTGTTAATAAGACAGGGGATAGAGAGAGAACAATTAGGCTGGTGAGGAGCAAGCTGGGGGTCAGTACTAAAATTGGGTCTAAGGTGGCTATATACCAGTGCAGACACCGGTACTGGGTCTGAGTGGGTGAAGCAGTTACATACTTCTCTGATTGTATGAAATAAAGCATCTTGAAAACATTTATACCGATTAGAGTGCTTAATTTGAGGGTTTTTTGTAGATCGTTCCATAAGGTAGGTAGCACGAAGCTTATGGCTGCTCTGCCGAAGCGGGATTTTGCTTTGGGTACTTTAAGTGTAATAGCTGAGTAACTTCTTAACACGTCTTTCCCAATTATACTCAGGGGAAGACAGCAGGAGATATAGTAAGGCAGCTTATTAGAGATGGCTCTATAGGTCCAGAGAGCGGCGTTTCTGTGGCGCCTGAACTTTAGTGATGTCCATCCCACTGCATATAGAGTGCAGTGATGTGTGTTGAAGGGGAGTCCTGTATAAACCTCAGTGCTCGATGGTAGAGTGTGTCCAGTTCAGCCATGTAAGAGTTGGGGCATTGGCTGTAGAGAAGTCAGCGAATCAACCAATGATAGGAAAATGCATTGGACCAGTTGTTTCTTGGCATCTCTGGTGAGAAACTGGCTGATTCTAAAAACAGTCCAAGCCTTTGCCGAAGTCGTTTTAGCAAGTCCTCGATATATGTTCAATGAAGGAGAGTCTTGGTCTATCCAAACTCCGGATACTTGAATTTTGTAACAATTCTAGTTTTCACCTAGAACTGTGGTAATTTGGGGAACTGTCCCACTGGACACAGGGTTAGCTGTACGGATAAAGAGAGAGGACCATCACTTTAGTTTTTTGGCATTAAGGAGTAGATTTTGAAGAGTTGGCTTTGCAAAAGGTTGAATTCTGACTGTAGGTCATTGCAGGCAGCTTCAGGTGTTGGGCAACTCACGAGAGAACTGTATCATCTGCAAACAGATGGATGTTGGCTCTTTTATACAGTAGTCGATGTTATTCATAGATTGCAAAAGTAAGGGCCCTAATATAGAACCTTGAGGTACCCCTCTTGCAGAGATTTTATGGGGACAGGCCTTCGCTTTAACTTGTTGAAGGCGCCTGTAGAAGTCAGTGAACCATCGCAGAGAGGAGGGGTCCACACCTATGGTTTGAAGGGCGGAGAGGAGTAGACTATGGTCGACGGGTGTCGAAAGCCTTGCTTAGATCAAGGAAAACAGCACAAATAAAGTTTTTGCTCAAGATTACGCTGCCAGTCGTTAGTAACTTTGGCGAGGGCTGAGATAGTGCTATGTTTAGCTCTGAACCGGACTGCATAAGGATTTAGCAGTTCCTAGACTCAAGGTGAGTCCTCAGCTGTGCATTTACAATTTTCTAGGAGCTTGGACAGGACGGAAGGAGGAAAATTGGCCTGCAGTTATTGAGATCGCCACGGTCACCTGATTTGAACAGTGGTATGACATGTGCTGTCTTCCATATAGGTGGTAAGGTGCCCTGAGACAGGGATAGTTAAAAGGTGGGTGACTGGTATTACAAGTACGTGGTAGGCAATTTTAGGAAGTAAGGGTCAAGGGAGTCGGCCCCAGCACTTTTTTTTCTAGTATCCAACTGAAGCAAGAGGTCCTCTACCTCTTTCAGTGTGGCAGGTTGAAGTGAGAAAGGCGGCGAAGCTATCGGAGTTTCAGACAGTTGGCTGGCAGTCTGGGAGCGGAGTATGTTTGCAGGGGAGTTATCAAATGCCATGCCTGCAGTAGCAAAGTGGTTACTGAATGCGTCAAGTATATCCATCTTTTCGGGTTATAGTCAAGTTGTCAGAGGTAATCTTGGTCGGGAGTGAATTTCTTGGGGAGTGGCCTAGCAGATCACTGATTGTGTTCCAGAGCTTGATTGGGCTCTTTGTGGCAGAGTCGAGTTCGGATTTGAAGAAGGTGGCCTTCGATTCTCTGATTGTTTTGGTACAACTAATGGACTCACTAGTCAAAAAGGACTTTGTGGACTACCTACAGAGCAATGGTCTACAGAATAGTAAACAGCATGGGTTTAAGGCAGGGAGGTCTTGTCAGACCCGCCTGATAGTTTTTTTTGACTGGGTTACAAAGGTGGTAGATGAGGGCCATGCTGTGGATTTATGCTACTTCAATTTCAACAAGGCTTTCAACTCGGTAACACACAGAAGACTGCTGAGGAAGTTGAAGGATCAGATCAGAAATATGACATAGTTAGATGGGTGGGAACTGGCTGAAGGAGAGACAAACAGAGGGTTGTGGTAAATAAGGTCAAAGAGAGGGAAGTCATAAGTGGGGCATCACAGGGATCTGTTTTGTGTTCTGTCCTCTTCAATATGTTCAACAACAACATTGGACAGGGTATCTGGGACAGGCTGGATCTCTAAGCTCTGTGGTAGGGTAGATAGTGACAATGGGATTGGGGAGATGTAGAAGGATCTGCTATGGTTACTGAGATGGTCTAAGGTTTGGCAGTTGAAACTGAATGCCAGAAAGTGCAAGGTTATGCATCTAGGGAACAAAAACCCCAGGACAAAGAACTGGATGGGAGGGGTAAAACTGAGCACTAAGGCAGAAGAAAGGGACCTGGGAGTCATCATTAGTGACTCCGTCAGACTATAAAGTCAGTGTAACAAGGCCTACAGTAATGCTAAAATGAGGTGCTACTACCGCTACATACAGTAGGTCACTGGTGAGGCCGCACCTGGAACACTGTGCTCAGTTCTAGAGTGTTCACCTATGGAAGGACAGGGGCAGGCTGGAGACAGTGCAACGTAGGGTGACCAAGATGATTCACGGCCAACAGGACAGGTCTTAATGAGGCTGATCTCAACACACAGAACAAGTACTTGATGGAGACCAGGCGAGAAATGGGAGATATAATAGACACCTTCAAGTTCCTGAAGGTTCCTGTACAAGCTGGAGACAAGGTGAGGGGTATATGGTAGAAACCTTCAAATATCTGAAGGGAATAAACAATGAGTGAAGGAAGCATATTCAGGATGAGTGAAAACAAATCAACTAGGGGACATGCATTCAAGCTGAGGGGGGCAGATTTAGAAGAAATGTGAGGGTGGCAGTTCTTCACTGAGAGAGTGGTGGGCCCTTGGAATAGGCTGCCAGAATGGGTGGTGGGGGAAGATTCGGTGAACAAATTCAAGAGGGCTTGGGACAACTACATGGGGCTAAATGGAAGTAAATGAAAATGACAAACCTACCGTAATTCTTGATCTTCTCTTGTATCTTCACCATTCATTACTGCTTGGGTGTAAGCTGGAGGCACACACCCGCCACGGAGATTTTTTTTTCTCAGAGGAGTCGGTGCTGACAGCACCACCCCCGAGAGTGACGCATCACGTGATGTGCGAGGGGTGGCCGTTAGGCATCGCAGACTCCTCCTACATCCCAGTTCTGTTAGCTGGAGAGGCGAAATAAGTACAGGAAAAAGAGAGTGAGGCAACAGAGCCGAGGGATAGAAAAAGGAACAGATATAAACTGAAAAAGGAATAAGCCAGTAGAGGACAGAAAGAGGAATGCCTACCCTAAGGGACCACAAGGCCTCACTCCTGGGGTGACTCCAAGGGAGGAACAGATAAAGGAGAGAAAGAAGAAGAAGAAGAGAGGAAAAGAGAAAGAGAAAGAGGAAGAGGGGTGTTGGGAGGGGAGAACTCTGCCAAGTGAGAGATTGGTTTTAAGGCTTATAAGCTCGGAACCAAAAACAAGGGAGCAAGGATCCCACTTGATACAACTGAAGAGAAGGTTCAACCGAACTGTTTGCACAGCTTGGACTCAAAAGGCAGATTCTCTATACCTCCCGCTATCCCCAACCCCTTAAACTCTAGGTGAGAGCTCACAGACTGCCAAGGCAGAAATTCTGATCCAAAAGGAGAGCACCCAACTAGGAAGGGGAAGGAAGCCCACTAGCACCTTGTTAAGTGCTAACACAGATGTGTGTGGGAAGGGGGGGTATTTGAAGCCCTACAGAGGGCACCCCTTTACGTGAAGGACAGAGTGGGAACTCAAATCGGTCTCCCTGAAGGCAAGGCAAAGATCACTAGCTCAAGGTAATTGTAGTGACAGGACAGCGTTAAACCAGTGGAAGCTGACACAATAGGAGACTGAGAATGCCATAGGGGACCTAGAAAGAGGGAACTGAGCCATTTAAGGGATGGTCTCTTTAACTGTGAATTGAATAACATGGCTAAGAATGAGCCAAGCGGTCACCCCTAGGGGCAATCAGAAAGAGTTCCCTCAGGATAGAGATAAATCCTACTGGTTCCCCTTTTTCCCCCGGAAATTGGATCCATCCAGAGAAGAATGGAAAAATCAAGATTATTTTTTTTTGGCTTAAAAGCCAAAGAAAAGAGGGGGATGAGCAGGGAGGAGGCAGCATAGTAGGAGGCCCCTGAGGGAAGGTGGAGTGGTATCAGTAATGAATGATGAAGATACAAGAGAAGATCAAAAATTATGGTAGGTACATAATTTTCATATCTTCCCTTGTCAATTTTCACCATTCATTACTGCTTGGGTGAGTGCTAAGCCCCCCCAAAGGGGGGACAAGAGAAACCCTGAGGGAACAAGACCCTCAGCCTCCTGCTGGTGGAAAACAGAAGGGAGAGACCCTGGGCTAATTAGATGACAAGCCTAAGGCCGAGGAGAGCTAGGAGGTGTCCCCCGGAGACAAGGAGACGGAGGAAGCCCCTGCAGAAGCCTCCTAGCCCTGGTGGAAAAAAGACGGGTCCCTCGGAAGGCAGAGCGAATCACCCTACGCCGGGCCAGGGGTGACAATCTCCACAGACGAAGCCATGCCGTCCACCTGATGCAGATCGCTGTCCCTGCAAGCCTGGAAGCCACCTCACTGGCGTCGTAAGATGCCCTTGCCTGGTGCCTTGCCCGCCCAGGCCTATAGCAGAGAGGGCAATGGCCTGTCTAGATTAGCCGCGGGTCAGGCATTGATGCTAGAAGCTGAGATAGCATCGACCATAGATGCCTGTTGTAGGCAGCATGGCGTGCCTGATGTGATGCGATACACAACATGGCATGAGAGGAAGAGAACACTCTTTGGCCCAACCAGTCAAACTGTAGGGAATCTGAGTCCGGTGGTCGGTCGTACGCCAGGCGGTGGTGCCCGGAAGGAGTCTCTAGGGACACCAATCTTGAAGGCGGGTTGGGAAGAGAACCTAGGGACTCGGATGGGGCACAATACCTCCTCTTGCAGTCTGCTAGGGCTGGGATAGGGTCGGCTGGAGACTGCCAGGAACGGATAGACGCCTGCTGGAAAGGAATAGGCTAGGATGGCACCACCAGATGTTGGGCACTGAATTCACTGAGGAATTCATGTGTCTCCCGCTCAGTATTGTCTCGCTTAACATAGGAGATACGGATGTTCCCCAACCATCCTTGAAAGGAAGTGCTGATATAGGAATAGATAGGAAGAGCTAACCAGAAGGACCTTAATACTGGCCACCCCAGGAGTCCCCTGAGAGACGGTGCCGTGAACGGCGCTGGTGCCACTGAGCATGCGTCGGGTGTCTACGCCAGTGCCGACAACACCGAACCCGGCCCGACTGCCTGCAGTCCCGCCGAGTCCCCAGCACTGCCCCTCAGCACTGGTCCGACACGCGCGCCGCCAATGAGTCGACTGGGTCCGGCAACACTGCCAACGGCGCCGAGAGCCAAAAAGGAGCAGCAGTGCTCGATCCGGGCGGTGCCGAAAGCATCATCGAGGGTCCGCCCACACCGGGCCCAGCAACCGCAGGCCACGACACTGGGGGAGCCTGCACCTCCGAAGAGGTGACTGCTGAGGCGGTGTCTCCACCACGGCCCTGGGAGGGACCATGACATTCCCCCAACACCGCAAAAGAGGCCTCCTCCTTGGCAAGACCTGAAGATGAGGAGGTCTCCTTCTCTCCAGACTGTATAGGCCTGGAAGGGGACCAAGAGGAAGGGTCTAAAGATCTGACCTGGGAGGCCAGAGACTGACATCCTCCAAAAGTCAGCAGGGCCTTGCCGATTTTGAATGTGCGGACTTCGAGAACACGGCGGTCCATCAAGAAACAGGCATCGCATCTATCTATATCATGGTTGGGTCCCAGGCACCGGAGGCAGACATCATGCCCAGTCCAAAGCGGAAAAATGGCGACCACAGGAACACCGGCAGCGATAGGGCACGACTCCGCCGACTTACGCTTAGCTCCCAACCAGACATGATGCGAAATAATCTTTGTAAAACAGAAAAGCTCTGGCGCCATCAAAAAATAATAAATGAAATGGTCTTATCGGATAGACGACGTCGGGAAACGAACCAGGATGCAGGAGATAACACGGCGTCGAACTGCGACAAAAATGGCCTAGTGGTGCAGTAAACTTTTCCGACACTCCGTGCAGCCTTGATGGCGGGAGAAACAGAACTGGGATGTAGGAGGAGTCTGCGACACCTAACGGCCGCCCCTCGTGCATCATGCAATGCATCACTCTCGGGGACGGCGCTGTTGGTGCCAACTCCTCTGAAAAAAATAAACAGATAAACTCCCGTGGCAAGTGCGCGCCTCCGGCTTACACCCAAGCAGTAATGAATGGTGAAGATTGACAAGGGAAGATCAGTGGCATGGAATAAAGGGAGAATGATAAACCAGACAGGGAGGGGGTGATGGGCAGACTAGATGGGTCCTTTTCTGCTGGCAACTTTCTATGTTTCTATGAATAAACAAGGTAAAATGTGGGGACCTATTCAGCAGGAGTAAAGATTCAAGAGCTGGAAGTCATGAGTGGAAGCTGGCAGGGGAAGGTTTAAGAGGGACGTGATGAAGTTCTATTTTATGGAAATGGTGGTGGAGCTGTGGAACAGTCAGCAAACAGATGTGGTGGGTTCCATGACCATACAATGGTTTCAAGCATGGCTGGGACAGAGTAAAAGGTTTGGTGATTACTCATGTCGGTAACAGTAGAGAGGGGAGCAGGGGGATGGACAGGGAGGGAAAGAAACCCGTATGGATAATAGGTCCCAGGACAGATCGGGAACTAGGGGCAGACTAGATGGACCCCTGATCTTTTTCTGTCGTCACGTTTCTATCGATTCATCATTTATAATTATGGCACCTTATCCCTGATTCTTAAGAGGACCAGCAGTCCTCTTTTTTTAGATTAAAAATACTTCATTGATTTTGTGACATGAATGGACACAAAACACACATTACATGGACACAAATACGTCTCCTGAGAACCATGGGGAAATGGAATAGCGAGTACTATTACAAGGTAATATCAGCATTTGGCTCAGTACAGAGGTGTTTGTACATTGTTAACAATGGGTCAATGATTAGAAACCTGTTAAAATCCCTTAATTTTATGTAGCTTGTAACATTTCCTAGATAGCCCCACTCTTCCTGGTCCTGAGTTAATGTGCATATTGTATAAAGCTTGCCTTATCTCTTACAGAAGGCAGTCATTCTGTCCCAGAGACGAGCAATCATTCTTTTGGTGCGAATATTAAGCAAAACTTCCTGAAACCCCTTGTTACATGCAATACTTTCTTGGTCTAAACAATGACTAAGTACAACCCACTTAGCCAAGGCTGCAATCAGTGATGTTGTCTCTCTGTTACAGAAATTGTGTTGAAGTCCCCTGCCACACGGACCTCTGGACAGAACAAATCCACCAGCTCCAGCAGTGGGTCCACTTTAGCGTGAACACTGCCAGACTTAAAGGACAGGTCACCTCTCTGTCATATACCTCCCACGGGGTGGGACCGAGGTGCTGTGCTGCAGCATTAGTAAACTGTAAGAATTTAAACCCTTGTACAGTTTGGTAGGTTGTGGGTGGTCTTAAATGACTGGAAGGGGACTGGACGGCCTCCCGAGACCAGATATGACAAGACAGGCCGATCAAAACCAAGCCACAAGGTGTCTTTGATTGGGTGGTTAGCAATTTTGAAGTGAAGGTTATTAAAAACAGGTTGGGATACATTAGTAACAGGCATGGCCAGAGTAATGGATGTGGGGGCCCTACTCCAAGTCATATTTTGTGGCCCGGGGGGCCCCTAATTGCCAACATTCCACTCTTCTGCAGTAACAACCAGGGTACTCAAGCAGGATGTGGTTTATAATGCTGTGTGTTATGCCACATGACTTGACAGGTCACATGCCCTTGATTATAAACAACACAATTCAGAATGACCAATTACCGCACAAAGAAACATTTTATTAGTACAATATTAACATTTTGTAAATTTTCACTTTTTAGTTACCTTTAACTCGTCTTGTTTTTCCCTTGCCACTACTGTACCTTGTAACTATTTTTGTTATTAATAATTATGGATCCTCTTTTCTTCCCTCCCCTGAGACACACCTGGACATCAGACTTCAATTAGTGTGCCCTGCCTTCAAATTCAAATTCCACATAAATAAATTAATAAAAATGGGGATTGTAGCTACCACGATCTCCCTGCACATGCCTCCTTGAATACCTATTCTCTCTGCCAAAACCAAAAAACTGAAGCATGTATTGAAGTAGTTAGTGGGGCTCACAGCTCCCTCCCATTATTTCCCCGCTCAAGACTCCTTCGAGCTCCAAACCTGAGACATGCTCAAGTTCCTTGCCTTCGCAATGCATCTGCCGCAATCACCCTCTGTGCAGCTATCTTTATCCTCAATTCTGTCTGTTCTCCCACTGTCTCCTCTCCTCCATCTCCATTGTCATCCTAAAAGTTGCTTTGCTGCCAATGTTGAGTTGCCACATCCTCACCCCCCTACTCCAAGTCACTGATGCCAAAGCAGCTAAACAGAGTTAAGCAAAAAGACTGAGCCTTAAGAACCCTGCAGACTGCAGGTGTTGACTGCAGTCACTTCAGAAATTAAGTTTCCTAGAGCAACCTGCTGCAACTTCCCAGTAATGTATATGACTCAAATCAAACCAAGACAAAACTATGCCAGCAAGAGCAAGTTGCACAAGTTGGTTCCCCTCAGGTGACTTATTAGCATCCCATGGTCCACTCAGTACCAAACTCAAATCTTATTAAAGACTCAGTACACTACTCAGGTTACTGAACACTCACAGACAGACCATGACCAGAGGCAACCACAGCTTAGTTTGTTTCTCCAATGCAATAAAAGAAAAAATTACTCACCTTAGTAATTGCTTTTCTTCTCATGGAGTCTTGCTATATTATAACAATAGCAGTCAGCCACTGCAGCTGAACTGCCCCGGAGAGGAAGAGTTAACTCCAGAAGATCAAGGTTCTACAGTATGAGAAGCTGTGCCCAAAACTCTATCTGGCAGTTTCAAATGAAACTGTCAGATCTTCTAAAGCTAACATCACAGGACGGAAAGTCTGTGTGGAAAAAACTACACTAGCCCATGGCTACCTACTAGTAGTAATAACAACAATATAAAGAACAAAGAAACACTCAGAGTCATAATAACAAAAATTGATGGTAGTATGGTTAGTTTTACCACCGCTACAAGCACATATGAACCCCTTCCCCAAAGACTCAAGTCCAGGAAGGGGCAATATAAATAACCTAAATGAAAAATCTAGATCCCTAACCCAAAGGAAAGAGGGTAGGGAAAAACTACAATGGCATGACACAGTGCTTGCACAATTCGCCACCCTACCCAAGTAGAAGTTCTGAGAGGGGCAGGAGGGAGGGTGGGTATAATATAGCAAGACTCCATGAGAAGAAAAGCAATTACTAAGGTGAGTAATTTTTCTTCAAACACCATGAAGTCTTGCTATATTATAACAACAACAGATCACAGCAGTACCTCCATGGAGGAGGGTCAGAACCTACTTAGGAAATAGGCTCTGAAGCACAGCTGTGCCAAACCGAGCATCTCTCCTGGACTGGACATCCAGGGAATAATGCTTAGTAAAGTGTGAACTGTCTTCCAGGTAGCAGCTTGACAAATCTCCAGAATGGGGATGTCTCTAGCAGCCGCTAGAGAGCAGCTGTACCCTGGTGGAGTGGGCCTCAATCCTGAGGGGGTACTCTACCCAGTTTCTGATAACAGAATTGGATACAAGAAACAATCCACCTTGCAATTGTTCTCTTAGTGGCAGGTTTTCCTTGCCAACCTCTGCATAGGTAAGAAAGAGTTGGAGGATTGAACCTATGACCTCTGGTGCGCTCTAAATAGTAGCTTAAGGCTCTTTTGACATCCAAGCTGTGCAGTCTCCTCTCACCTGAGGAAGAATGCTCAGTGAAAAATACTGGGAGAGAGAGAATGATTCAGGTGAAATCAGAAACCACCTTAGGCAAAAACTTTCTATTAGTCCTAAGGACTACCTTACCTCTGTGGAAAGAGATAAAATCTTCTTCCACTGACAGGGCCTGTAGCTCACTTATCGTCTGGCAGAGGTGATAGCTACTAGGAAACAGTTTTCAAGTTAAATACTTGAGCTCTGCAGAAGACAGAGGCTCAAAGGGGTTACATTAACTGAGCAATGCAAATATTCAGGTCCCAGGCGGCAGCTGGTTCCCTAAAAGGAGGGTTAGTATGAAGTAACCCTTTAAAAAACTTGGAGAACACCGGGTGAGAAGAAAGGAGGCAGGCTTCCCTGCTGACACAAAAAGCAGAGACAGCTGCCAGATGAACCTTCAGGGTAGCTGGTCTAAGGCCTAGGAATTCAGATGGACCAAATAGTCTCAGTAGAATGGGAAGATCAGCAGATTCTGGGATAATCTGCCTCTCAGAGCACCAGATGGAAAACCTCTTCCACTTAGAATTATAAGTGGCCTCAGTGGAAGGCTTCCTTGAAGCCTTTAAAATATCCATGACACCTTGAGAAAGGTGTAAGTCAGCAAATTCTAGCTCCTCAAGAGCCAAGCCTTGAGGTGGAGGGATTTGAGGTCGAGATACCACACTCTCCCTGTGCACAGGCCAGTAAGTCGTGGACTCTGGGCAGGCTCAGGGCAGGGTGGACTGCCAGGACAGGAGCAGAGGTACCAGGGCTGTCTGGCCCAATCTGGGGCAATCAGAATCACTCTGCAAGGTTGAGATCTGATTTTTACTAGTACCCTGAAAAGGAGAGAAGGGGAAAGGCATACAGGAACTTCCTTCCAGTCCAACAGAAAGGTCCAGAGGGACTGAGCCCAGAACTGGAGGCCTGCAACAGAAAAGAGGAAGTTGGTGGTTGTCTGGGGCTGCGAAAGATCTATCTGAGGGTGCCCCATCTGGCAAAGACAGACCCCAGCACTTGTGGATTCAGAGCCCATTCGTGATGGCCCTGAGAAATTCTGCTAGGAGCCCGCCAGACATTGTCCTTCCCTGGGAGATGAACCGCTATCAGGGAGGTAAGTTCAGGAGTAAGCCAGAGACCACAACTTCATTGCTTCGGTGCACAAGGCTGAAGACCGAGTGCCCCCTTGCTTGTTGATGTACCACATTGTGGTGGTATTGTCTGTCCTGACTTGAACCACTTTGTTCTGGACAGAATCTGAAAACACCCGAAGAGCTAAAAAGACAGCTCTGAGTTCCAAAAGATTGATGTGGAGCAGAGACTCCTGAGGAGACCATACCCCCTGAGTGGCAAGGTCGCCCAGGTGAGCCCCCCACCCTAACAGGGAGGCATCCGTGGTGAGGGTGAGGGAGTGAGA
Source organism: Neoceratodus forsteri (assembly GCA_016271365.2). Classification (NCBI taxonomy): domain Eukaryota; kingdom Metazoa; phylum Chordata; order Ceratodontiformes; family Ceratodontidae; genus Neoceratodus; species Neoceratodus forsteri. Next base: position 967,741,412 of record CM057449.1, read on the forward strand.
AATGGGAATGAAGGGAACCCCCTGTCTTAAATTGCTCTGGACCTGCCACCAGTGGAGGGCTAGGATCAGAGTTTGAGTAACTGGGACCAACTTGGTAAGGGGGTCCTTCCTTTGAGACCAATAGGCCTCAAATGGAACTGAATGTCCCTCATCTGGAATCTTGCTCCCTGCGCGACAGCTGTGGAAGCAGCCATGTACCGGGAGTTGCAGAAAATGCCTTGCTGGTCGAGAGACCTGCAGGGTAAAGGAGGATGCCAGGGCGATGAGTCTGTCCACCCTTTCCGAGGGAAGAAAGCCCTGGCTAACCTTGTGTTCAATTCTGCGCCTATGAAAGTTAGGACCTGAACTGGTTCCAGAACTGACTTTGGTAAGTTTAGCAGGAATCCCAGGAAGTGAGAAGCTGCTGGGTGACTTGCAAGTGGATTTCACCTGACCTGGAGACTGACCCACAATGAGCCAGTCGTCCAGGTAGGGAAACACAGCAACCCCTTGCTTTCTTAAGTGAGCCACTACTACAGCGAGACATTTTGTGAATACCCTTGGCGAGAGGTAAGGTCAAGGGGCATTGCCTGAACTGGTAGTGGCCTGAGGGCAGTTCAACCCTGAGGTACTTTCGGTGAGAAGGCCTGATCAGAACATGAAAATAGGCATCCTTGAGGTCCAGGGAAGCTAGCCAGTCCCCTGGCCTTAGGGAAAGCAATATCATTGCCAGAGTCAACATTTTGAACTTTGGTTTCAACAGATGCTTGTTCAAGTATCTTAAATCTAGAATGGGCCGTCCATTCTCCTGTCTTTTGGGGTAAGAAAGTATCTTGAATAAAGCCCTTGCCCTGATGGCAAGGAGGAACCCTTTCCACTGCTTTGCAGTCCAGCAGAGCAGAAACCTCTGCTTCCAAAGCAAGGGCTTCTGAAGGATTTGCAGGTGGAAATGCCTGGCTCTCATCTTTGGAAAGTGTTTGAAGCTGAGAACCAGACCCTGGCCTATTCCCAGAACCCATCTGTCCGTAGTTAGAGACAGCCAGTTCCGGCTGAAATAGGCCAACCTGCCCCCCACTGGTACAGGAGAATCGGCCCTGGACACCCCATCAGGGTGCCTGCTTAGCAGCAGCCTTAGGCTGAGGGGAGGGGGACGGTCTACTTGTGCCACGTCTACCCCTGCCTCTGAAGAAACCCCTCTGCGAGACAGCAGAGGAGGCTTGAAATTGGTAAAAAGGCCTGGAAAAGGGCCTGCCCCTACCTCTGGGAGCATGCCTTTGTGGCATGGCATGCTTCTCCTTAGCCTGGGCACTTTTGTAGGTAGTTCTGTATTCATCCATCTTTTTCATATAGTTTTCTGTTTGTTCTCAAAAAGAGAATTTCCCACTACAGGAAAATCCATAGCCTTTGACTGAGTAACTTGGGACAGATTAGTGCATCTGAGCCATGCCAACCTACGGAAGCTACAGAAGTGGCCATGACCCTAGAAAAACATCATTAACATCAACAGCAGTATGAAATTGAACTTTAGAGGCTTCAATGCCATCAGCAGCCACCTGTTCCAACTCACTAGCCAGCTGGCCATGGGCCTGCTTGGCTAACTGCAATACTGTGTCCCACCTAGATTTCTGATATCTAGCTACATAAGCCATATAATTTGCCTGCCTGAGTCCCAAAGAAGCTGCCATATACTGTTTCTTCGCCATGGCATCAATCTTCCTGGAACTTATCAGGAGGATGTGAGGCCAGAGGAATATTAGCCTTGTCACAGGCTGCAGCTTGTACCACACCTACATGACTACACTGCTCAGTAAGGAAGTCTGTATCCGAGCCTGACAAAGTATACCTTCTGTCCATTTTTATCTACAGGAGGGACAGAATGAGGATTTTAAAATCTTTGTTGTTTGCTTCCTAAATGACTTATGCAAAGGAATAGACAACCTCCTAGACTCTGGAATATCCATCATTTCCACATAATCAGGCTCCTCTTGCTCATCCACAGCCTCCTCTAAAGGAAGCTGGAGGGTTTCTGCAACTTTTGTAAAATAAAGAAAGAAGGGACTCAGACAGAATAGGAGGAGATTCTAAAGGTCTGTCTGGAGAAATGTCCGTTCAATGGGCACGTCCAGACCCCCAGCCACACATATATTGATCAAATTCCTCCTCCCTCCTGTGGTTCATAAAAATCCTCAACTTCAAAATCCTGAACCACTGGGACTGAACAAACCAACCTTTACCAGCTGTTGGTATTCTACAGATCCCTGAGACAGTGACTGGACAATCTGAATGGCTTTAGCTATCTCTGCAGCAGTTGGAGACACAATTTTGGACTCCAGACCTACTGATTTCCTTGTCTTTTTACTTGGGACTGGTTCCTCTGAACCAGCCTTCCTTTTGCCCGAGGAAGTCTCGCCCTGGTCAGAGGGCACTCCCTCTGGTCCAGTGGGTACTGGACCGGGCTGGCCATCCGGTCAGCGGACTTTTGGCCTCGCTCCTGAGCCGCCCAATCTCTTCTCCAGGGTGGCTGCAGGAAATTTTACACACCTGGCAGTCTGACAGGAGGTGGTCAGCCCCAGACAATAAACACAAGTGGTGTGTGGGTCAGCCTTGGCAAAGCGTCCCCACAGACATCACAGTGTTGAAACCCAGTGGGCCAGTTTTCTTTTGGGTTCTCAGACATAATGCCAGCCTAACCAAAACTTGCCCTTTAGATGGCAGTGCCAGGCAAGACACCCTTATCGGTTCCTAACGTGTCACGGGTATTTGAAAAACTGTTATAATTCCGTTTTTTTTAGAACCGATAAGAACCGGGAACCGCACTCTAAAACCCACTGTACACTTTTAAAATGCAGAAAAAACCAACCGATCGGTTCAAAACCGAACCGATAATTAATTTTCCACACAGACTTAAATTTTAGTACTTACGGTTACCAGATAGAGCTTTAAAACCGAAATGTGGTAAAAATAATAACTTTTGCCAGTTCAAATGAACCGAAAAATACTCGCTTGAACCGAGAATGAACCGAGCTGAAGGAGCTGATCTCCGGAGCGACTGTTCAGTGAAGCGGAGTAAAGAATCTGACAGTTTCATTTGAAACTGCCAGATAGAGCTTTGGGCACAGCGCCTTCGCGCTGTAGAACTCCAGATCTTCTGGAGTTAACTCCTTCCTCTCCGGGGCAGTTCAGCTGCAGTGGCTGACTGCTATTGTTATAATATAGCAAGACTTCATGGTGTTTGAACTAGTTATTTCTGCAGCACGCAGACGACTAGTCAACACAACATACCTGGTGTGGCCTGACTGATGTGAATGTGACTGTGATGAGTCCACTCTGTCCTCTTGATTGTTTCCTCAAGATCACACAGGCGTTGGTGACACGACTCAGCCTTGCAGCGTGGTCCAGCATGGGAGGACTCCTGATAGTCACAGCAGGACCAAAGGCCAAACTAACAGCAGCACTGACTGACCCTGGCTAGTGGCTACACTGAAAACACCAGTAGCACATGACGCTGCACTGAAGCCAAATCTAACTCCAGGTGACCCCCCATGGTCTGCTCAGAGACTCTCTCTCTCTACTTTTGAGTCTTTAGAGAGAGACTCTTCTTCTTTGATAGACGAGACCAACCACCGGCACCGACGACTGACTGCCACAGCTCTCTCTCATTCTCCTTCTCTACTCCTCATTACTGCCCGGCCACATGTCCTGACGCCATGCACATGCACACACTGATTCCTGCTCCCCAGTAGCCACACCTCCAGACAACCTCTGATGGACATGATTGGTTGTGTGTGGTGGGGTCAGGGTGGATCAGAGGTGAAGCTGGAGCAGCCGTCAGAGAAACTGAGAGGCTCAGTTGCTCAGAGCAGCTGTGGAGGGGGGTCATCATTCACCAGGCTGACTCAGTGAGGTGGGGGGGCTGACTGACTCCAAGGAGGGGGCTGCTCTTTGGGCAATTCGGCCTGTCAGCGGTTGTCCAGTACAGCCAGAATTAAAGAAAGTAACTGTAAATAAGTTAACAGTGGGGGCCCTCCTGAACCTTGGGGCCCTACGCCATGGCATAATTTGCATACAGGTTAATCCAGCCATGGTAACAGGCCCAGCTGGGCCTTTACCGTAAGGGAGGTAATCGGAACATAATTCTTGAGGGCAATCGGCAGTTTTCTGTGGGAGGGGAACACAAGGGATGTAGGAGAGATAGCCATGGTTTCACAATTTTTTTAACTTATATTTTAACAAATGACTGTAATAATCACATTACCTAAATTTGCCTACAGGCAGTTAGAACCGATAAGGTAGCTTGGAAGACACCAAAAAACAGTTTTACAGTAGTGGATACATATTCAGAGCACCCCTGTTTTATGTTACATCACTTGGGGGGAATCATATTTACCCAACATTTATACTACCTAAAGTACAGTAAAATATTGTTTAAAAAAAAGAACCAATGTGTGACCTCTGAAAAGGCCATTGTAGCCATGAGCAGGGATATCTTAAAGTTGAATAAACACACATCGTGCACCCTAAACAGAGGGTTATTTATTTATTTATTTATTGAATTATCGGAATTACAAAGTTTGAGCTAAAAGCTCTTTTACAAAGGATCCTCGTCAGATAAGGGAGGGGGAACAAACACGTGAGTAGGGGAGACAGTAGCAACCAATATGCATGGTCAGTAATCATCAAATAAGAACACAGAGTAATTAATATAGGTTAAAATAAGGCAAAAGCATAACATAATGCATGATGTGGGTACAGAGTACAAGGGGATATTGTTCCCCCAGAAGTCTAAATAATAAAGTGCATCAGTCCATATATGTACAAGCTTGGATGAACATAAGTAATAGCTAAACAGCCTTGTCAATAACCTAATGGGTGCAAATGTAACATCAACCAGAAGAGTCAGTATGGCCATTTGGGAAGTAGGCTACAAGTGTGGGGATTCAGATTAATAGAACTAGAGTCAAGAGAGATAAGCAGGTGATGCGATCGGGGGTGGGGTGAGAAGGGGAGGGTATATGGGTAGGCAGGTGAGGGCTCATAAGGAGGAGGTGTTGGAAGTGGGGGAGGGTACAAGGTAGGTGGGCAGGGGCAAGTGGGGAGTAGTGAACTTCAAGGGCCAATTGAACAGTACGAGATGGTCCTGGGCATGCCCCAGGCATACAAGGAGGCTGGTTCAGCTGTGTTAAGTGTGACAGAGGCAGCATATGGGCAGGGAGATAGAATTCCTGAGCTCGGACTTAAAGGGGCTGAGGCAAATTGAGCTTGTGGTAGCATGTGAGAGCTCATTTAACCAGATGGGAGCCCTTATCACAAAGGCTCACCGCCCCAGGGCAGTTCTTCTGAATGGCACTGCTAGGGCATGTTTAGTGACACTTCTAGTAGCATGTTCAGATGGGGCAGGGCAGAATAGAGCTTGTAGAGAGGGAGGTGCAATTCCTAGGAGGGCCTGCTTCCCTAGAAGGCAGGAGTGGAGCTTAATGCGATCCATAAGAGGAAGCCACTTTGTCCTGATATATAGGACACATGTATGTGTTACGCGATTCGCACCTAAAACAAATCTGCAGGCTTTATTGAGGGTTGTATGGCCTCTGTGTAGGCTTGTATCAGAGGCTGCGCTGTAAACCATGTTTCTGTAGTCCAAGATAGGTAGGACTGTACCTCTAACCACCAGGAGCCTAGCCTCGGGTGTGAGACAGAACCTGAGCCTGTAAAGGGCCCCTAGTTTCCTGTTGACTGTAGTGGTGATACTGCGTATGTGATCACTGAACGACAGGGATTCAAAGTTGTACTGCAAATTTCTTGTGAGTGCTTCTTGGCAAGAGTTTTGGGAGAATACTACCATGTTGCCAGCATACAGCAGGGTCTTAGAAGTGGGGTATGCATCAGGGAGGTTGTTCACAAAGAGGCTGAACAAGAGCGGGCCCAGTATAGACCCTTGGGGGACCCCTACTGTGACTTCGCAGGTGTCGGAGACAGCACTGCTGATTTTTACTTTCTGAGATCGCCTGGACAGGTAGCTGGAAAACCACTTGATAGGGGACAGCCCTAGGCAACAACCAGTGGAGCAGCAGCTGGTGGTCCACAAGGTCAAAAGCCTTGGTTAGGGCTACAGATTGCTCCAACCAAGTGGCCCTGGTCAAGTGCCTTGTGCGCGTAGTCAGTAAAGTCAATTAGTGCAGTATTAGTGCTATACAGTACATCTTGCGGAAGCCATGCTGTTGGGGCAGAGGAGGTTATTTATGCAGATGGTTCGTAAGTTGATCGGAAATTATTTATTCCAGTGCTTTAGAGAGTGGGGATAGAATTGAAATGGGTCTGTAATTGGATACTAGAGACCGGTCTCCTCCTTTGTGCACCAGTGTAACCAGAGTAGTTTTCCAGGTAGAAGGGAAAACAGCCAGGTGGAGTGAAAAGTTGAACAGCTTGGTGATAGGTACAATGACCTCAGGTAGGGCAAAAGAGATCAGTTTCATGTCGATGCCATTGCTTCCCACCCTTGTTTTGCCTAGGACTCTTGCAATGTATTTTCTTGTTTCCCTGATGGTTACCCATCTGAAGTAAAAGGCTGGGCAGGCCCTAGTGCTGGAAGAGGAGGGTGCGTGTTCTGTGGTCGGTATTCCACCTGGGTATGTGACCTGCATAGGGGGAGGACTGCGCTGTAGTCCATGAATGCCTTGTTAAAGATATTGGCCATTGTGACATCATCAAGGATTACTTCTTCACTGTGGTGAAGCATGGGGGGGTGGGGACTGTCACTGGCTTCGAGGAGCTTTTTTATTGATGCCCAGAATTTCTTCCCGTCACCCCAGCATTGATACTGCCTGTTCTTGAGGTACATAGCCTTGGCCTGCCGGATTGCCCAAGTGCACCTGTTTTGGGCCGCTTTGTAGTTTTGGACATCTACAGTAGTCCCTGTTGCCCTAGCCAGAGGAGATCCCATTGCCACATCATCCCGAGAAGTTGAGGGGTGACCCAGTCCATGCTGCCACCTTTAATCATCTTCTTGCAGTACGGTGCGAACTTGTCTGCTGCTGCGCTGAAGTGACTGAGGAAGAACTGCAGGGCTTGCAGGGCTGTGTCAACAGAGGGGCATGAGTCAAGGAAGCTCCAATCCATCTCTTTAAGGTAGTTCCTGAAGCCGACCATAGAGCTATTTTTGATAACTCTGTTCCTCACCATTCTTGGGGGAGGCTTGGCCTGTTTAGTCGACCACTCATACTGGATAGGTGAGTGGTCACTGAGGGTGTCAGGGAGTACCTTGACATCTGTTAGACGTTCAGGATGTGTTGTTAGCACCCAGTTGATCAGTGTGCTTGTGCCCGTACAGTAGTTTGTTCCCAGGGTCTAACATCAGGAATACAGGTTAAACATTATTGCTCATCTGTACCTACTCCACTTAACAACAGAGTGAACTTGAATTTTGTAAAATTGATAACCATAAGACAGACCCCAGATATTTAAACTTGGAGAGTAAAACATTCCAAGGTATAAGTTGTTCTTGTTATGCTGGAATATAAAAGAACTAAGTTCACTTTTTACTATAGAAATGCTTATGAAAAACACTTTCTGTAGACTCTCGTAATACCTGTCAGTAAGAATATAAAATAACAACCAGATACAGGGCAAAGCATTCAGACATTAAAGAGAGTCCAAGATTTATGACAAGATTACAATGTGGGCTTTTTAATACCATAGCCCATTACTTAATGGTGGCAAAAGTCTTCTGAGCGAATAATTGAACTTTTAAAAGGTTTCCTCTTCAGAAGGGAAGGGATTGTAAATTAAACCAGATGGCCAGCCGATCTCGTCTGCTTCCCGATCTGCCAGCCACACCCCCGCGGTCAGACATTTTGACGTCTTTTTTTTTTATATATATATAGCTATTTGGTCTCTGTCGCCTCCTCCTGCCAACTGGCAATGGGGACACGTAAGTATTTTTACAAGTTTTTCTCCCCTTGCTCCCCCCAGGCCTCGGCATGCATGCACCCTGTGGCACCAGTTCAGCCCTTTCCACCTCCCGTGACTGTTTGCCGAACCCTCTCCGCCTGCGCTACCCACCAGACCTCCCCCAGGTGGGAGAGAAACTATGGGGCGGGGGGGCAACCCACCCTTACCACCCTCGGGAGAGGAGAGCTGCCAATCGGCATGCTCAATCCTGCTCCGCCCCCCCCCCCAACGCCAGCACCCCAATGACCCGAGGCCATTTCCGAACTCGGGTCACCGGCATAGCGTGAGGTAAGGTGTTTAGCACCTCAACCCTCTGCGCCACCGGGCCGGCCCACTTCATTTATTTATTGAAAAGCTTCACCAGGAAAGGTACACTGAACAGCAATTGCTTGTTTCCAGGTGCATGCTTGAGAAGAAGGGAGTGGGAGCATCAAACATACGTACAATAACTTCCTAGTAATACATGCATAAGATAAACATAGAATAAGAGCTTTAAATGGTATGAAGTGCTTACACATTAACAATTATGTGCAGAGATAACTGTCTAACTAGGGAGAGTGCGGAGGCATGCCCCATTGAAGCCTATGGGGCAGAGTTTGAAAAGAACTTGTATTAGTTAAATGATGGCTTTCATTTATATCAAAAACTGCTTAAACATACATAAAGTTCTTTTTAAAATCAGCCTCACAGACTTAAATGGGGTGCACCCACGTGTTCTCCCTGGTTAGACGTCACAAAACATCTGAGGGCAGGGGCGTGGCCAGCAGATGGGAAAGTGGAAGGGATTTGCTGGACGTTTGTTTCAATTTACGATGCCTTCCATTTGAAAGAGGAAGCCTTTTAAAATTTAAGTTATTAGCTCAGGAGACTTTAGCCACCACTAAGTAACAGGCTATGGTATGGGCTACAGTGCTGCCCCCAAATTCACCTTATCTAGATTGGACCCCCCCCTCAACTCTGTCGCTTTGCCCTTGACTCTCCTATATGTACCCACCATTTTGACATATACTACTCTCTATCCTTCCCTTCTCTTAATAAGAGGCACCCCTCCCATTGCACCAAACTTATCTCACAATACTAGTTTGGCTCCCTACCCCTCTATCTATCCTCTTTTCTCTCTACCCCTACTCCTCCTCCTTCTTACACCTTAAGATCCACCGACTCATACTCTTTTGTGATCCCCGCTCTTCTACGCTTGCAGGCCAGCCTGCCTTCATACATCGCTTTCCTAAGATTTGGAACACCCTTCCTCAACAAATTCGCCACTCCTCTTCCCTACATTCCCTCTCCTCAGCCTTTCACAATTTCCTCTCTTCTAACTGTACCTGCTTTCCTCAATCTTAAAACATTCTACCTTTCTCTCAAGCGCTCCGTCCCCTAGCTGGGATTTGTAATAAATTCACTCAGATGCTCTTATGTTCAAACTACTTGCACTTTAAATGTAAACCTGTAATTGTTATTTGCGATACTCAGTATTGTATATTTCACTTGTTCTATATTGTATCCTGTACCCATGCCTTGACTTCGGTTTCAATCTGGTTACTGCATTACCTGTTACTACTTACTGTATTTTTCATGTACTTTGCTATTATATGTATAACTCATGTATTTGTCCCCACCCCCCAGGTCGCACTGGGAGACGAGCAACTTGTTGTTCAGTGTGCCTTCCTGGTGAAACATTTCAATCAAATAAAACAAATTAAAAAGCCTATTTTTATCTTGGACAGTCCCTTTAGTTCATGTTGTGTTCAGCCATAGCTGTATGAACTGCATAAATGTATCCAGTGCTAGAAGATGAAGTTTGGTGCGAAAAGAGAGTTCAGGGTGGAGGTGGTGGTGGTGGGGGGGGCTCCTTGAGAGGCATTTTTCAGCTGTGCTATAAGGCATCATTTTAAAAGTCTACTAGTACATCCTGCAATGTCCCATACTGTTTCACAACTCTTTAAACTACTCATACATAACCACATAAACTGCAGAGCCTATTAGCAGAGCTATAAGATGTATACCATGACATCTGCCTCAAATTAAGTCTGCTCGCAGCCCATCCTCCTGATCTCCCACAGTCAAGCCTGGAAAATTATTTAAGCCTCCTCATCACCGTGCTACTCAGAGTCATTTTCCCTTGTAGAAAGCTGCCTTTCTATTTCGTTTGTAAATCTGGCTGCCTCCTCTGCATCCATAAATTGAAATACCACACCTCCATACATGACCCTCAAACTGGTGAACACTAAAAGGATGAGGTGCACACCCAGAGTACGGAGATGATCCTTCACACCATCAAATCTTTTTCTTCACATAAGGGTGGCATAGCTCAAGTCTGGAAACAGCTGGCCTGGTGGCGTGGAGGGCAGATGCACCCATGCCTTACCTGCCATCACGTTAGCGACCTGGGTTCAGGGATGGACTCGGATTGCCAGGAGCTGGCCAGGGAGAGGAGGATTGAACGTCCAGGGGATGGCTCTCCTCTACTTGTCTGTCCCCTAGTGGAGTCCCGGGGACAGACTGCCAATGCCGACACATTGGGGTATGTCGGTATGTCGGCCATCGACGTCCCACGTAGGGCAGCGTGTGTGGTGCGTCTGGACAGTATTGCACATCTGTTCCTCATGAACAGAGAAAATGGCTGGGTGCAGTGCCGGATGACACTGACTCCTCACAAGCTCTGCACCGGTTACAGAGCCATCTCCTAGAACCAGATCCATCTCGTTGGTGGTGGGGTGCCCACCGTCGACCCCTGCCATGGGAGTGAAGGACCAGGAAGAGGCAAGTCCCGGGGACGCCAGGTGACAGGGCTGGGGGAGAGAGAGAAAAAGAGTAACGTCAAGTCCAGGAACAAGTGGACTTCAAGGGAGTCATTCCACTGCAGGGGACTTAAATGCTTGGCGCTCTGGAGTAATAGGTCTCTCTCCACTGAGGTGCTTTTAGCTTAAACAGGAGAGTACAAGGAGGGGAGTCCCCATTATGGCATGGGCTCTGCCATCATGTGGTAATATTCTGTACACTTTAAACAATGTAAAGTTCTCTTCTAGGTTTAGCAGATCCTTAAGCCAGTCCTCCAGAAATATTAAAGGGTTCTCCCTCTGTCCCTTCTGGCAGTCCTAACTGACGGACATGAGTAGCTTGAGTGGCATTTTTTATTAAATTTGTTTTTTATTAGATTTTTTCTTACTTTTATATCGGGAGACATTTTACAATCAGTACATTTTCTGTGCTTACTTCAGATTTGTTGTAATACAGGTAAACAGTGCATGAATATCTCTTACATTGGTTACAGATTAAGACCAAAACTGATCTACCCTTTTCTTGTAATAGAGTCAGATAAATCTATGCCCTCGCCCAATTCTCTTTTCCTCTCCTCTCCGAAACCCACCCACTATGGGCAGAAATCGGATCAACCTGCCTGATAGACTGACCATCTCCTCCATAGAGTGGCAAATCCATCTGTTTGATTGTTTAGTTTCGCAGTGATGTTTTCCATCTGGTATATGGAGTTCACAATTTGCCTCCACTCTTGTATACTTGGTACTGCTTTAGTCATCCATTTCCTTGTCAAGGATTTTTTTGCTGCCAACAGCAGAATGGGAAGCAGTGTTTTAGTCAAAGGGGGGAGCGATCTGGGTAGACAGCCATGAGCACCACTTCGGCCGTGAGCTTGACATATTCACCCAGGCCCTCACTGATTTCATTTTGTATGCTTAGTCAAAAAGGCATTAAGCGTGGCCATAGCCACATTATATGTGCTAAATCAGCTAATTCTGCTCCACACTCCCTCCAACAAACCCCGTATTCCATCAGAAGATATTTAGTCAGACTTGCCGGGGACCTGAAAAATCTAGATCTACATTTCCAGGAGTATCCCCTCCAAACATGAGATCTAGTGATTTTGACCACTTGCAGAGATGAGGCGGACCACTCTTCACTGGATACCACGAGGTCTAAGTCCTTATTCCAACTTTTTAGGATTGAGTTTGTTGATTCTTTTGATTGGTCTCGCATCATTTTGTATAAGCTACCAATTAAATGGTTCCAATGTTGTCCCCAAGAGTGGTCAATGAATAATTTTAAAAGAGGGGAGAGGAGGCTTCAGTTTAACCTGGATAATTCTACTACGTATAAGATGGTTTCTAATTTGAAAATATCTGAATTGGTCAACATTTGGGAGGTTGAATTTGGATTTTAATTCTTCGAATGATAGGATTCCATTTGGGCCCTCGAGAGGCATTTTGGTTCTCCAGTCATCTCCTCCATAGTCTGGTTTCCTTAGTTAGACTGTAAGGACTTTGTTGGCTATTTTGGTTGCTCCCTTTGTGTCCTCAGCTAGCATCCATCTGCTTTAATTAACACATTTGGTTAAAGATTTCCAGGCATCAGAATGTTGGTTCCGGCAAAACAGATTTGTTCTTAATGCAAAGAAAACTAAAGCAATGCTATTTGGGCCCAATAAGCTACGATCGGACAGGAAGCACCTCATCAACCTTGGAACTTCCACCAGCTGCAACTTGTAACTTGGAGGTGGTCCAATCCTTTAAATACCTGGGAGTGGTGTTGGACCAAACTATGTATCGAGGGACATGTGGATTCACTAATCAAAACTTTAAATCAGAGAACAGGTGTGCTGAATTGGCTCTCTCCCTATCTCTCATTGAAGGCTCATCTAGCTATCTCTAGGTCCACTCTTCTGTCCCTTCTCACTTATGGTGCTTCTTTGGTTCAGGCTGCTAGTGACTCTACTCCTTAAAGGCTAAGAACAGTATACCATAGGACTGGTTGCTTTGCTGTGGGTGCCCACTCTAGAACCCATCACTGTGGGGTCTTAGCTTCCTTCCCTGGGCTGGCCTTCACTAGAAAATACAATACGATATTGTTACTTATAAATTACTTCAACCCTGTCTCTGCCCAGCCTAACTGGAACCATACAGAGTAGACAGTTTATTTGGCCCCTAAGGTCCACAGCCCTCCCATTACTTGTTACACCCAGAGTACAGTATGCTTCTGGGAAATGGTCTTTTTCCTTATACTGCCCCATACTTGTGGAATACATTACCTCCTAAGGTGTTCAGTAGCCCCACTTTTTAAGAATAACTAAAATCCCTTCTCTGGCCCACACCCCCTTGCACTTGTTAGCACTGTACTGAGGTCTTAGAGTCTATAGTACCTCTTGCCTCCTGTGTTCCATTCTCTCTCCTCCAAACCCATCTCTGCTGGAGACTGCTTTATTCAACACTGCTGGGATATATATATATATATATATATATATATATACATATACATACTGTATTTGCCTGTAACAAGGACGTGTAAATTTAATAGGCATATGTGCTCAATCACTGGATGTAATCAATACCGTTTTGTACATGGACTCTGTGTATAGCGTGCATCTCCTTACATTACCCTCATTTAATACAACTGTATATATGTCTTTGCATGGGAATGCTGTTCTTATATTCCACCTGATATATGATCTTACTGTACTGAATATTATACGTGTAACTTACTATGGGTCGCCCCTGAAAAAGGGATCTTTGATCTCAGTGGGCTTACCTGGTCTTCAAAATTTAAATAAATAAATAATTGTGAGGCAAAATCCTCCATTTTACGGTCTAAGCCCTGGATTGCCCAGAGCAATGCTGTGCTGGAGGGCTGAGTTGAGACTGTGTCTCCTCCACCCTCCTGTGAGTCTTTACTCTTACTTGGCTTTAGTTCCTTTGGTCGGGCTCCCTCTGCCTGGCTTCTGCTTTGTTCCCTCTCTCCATTTTTTGGCTTTAGGTGAGCGTAATTCCTGACAATTTGGTACTGTCAAGACAGCTGCTGAGGTGCTCTCTAGAATGCTATGGTTTAATCTGTAGAACTCTACCTTGCAAAAAACAATTTAAACTAAAGTCTGCTGTGCTGTTCACAGCTTGGCTGTTGCCCCCCCTCACCCATTTTTATGTTTGCTTGCACGCATGTGCAAGAAACATAGTGCCATCATCCGAGTTTATGGAGGTGTGTCACCCCCTCTTCCAATGCAGTTACTGTGTTTGCAGGTGTGGCCACAGATCGCCAATGAATGCTGCAGCTGTCTATGACAGCAGTTGAAAATGCAGTGGCATAGATACATAGACAGTGTCGGCAGATAAGGGCCTATGGCCCACCCAGTCTGCCCATTTGAGCTTGTAAGTTCAGTTTATGCTTTCCTAGAAGTCTGTTGCCCCTAACCCCTGACCTCCAGAATTCCTTTATGTCTATCCCATGCATTCTTAAATCCCGTGATTGTTTCAACCCCACCACTTCCTCTGGCAGGGTGTTCCACTTGTCCACCACCCGTTCTGTGAAGAAATTCTTCCTCACGTTTCCTCTGAATCGTCCTCCCTCCAACTTCATCCCATGCCCTCTAGTCCTGGAACATCTTTTTCGCTTAAAAATAGTGTATTCCTGCACCCTGTTCCTCCCTGTAAGATACTTGTATGTCTCTATCATATCCCCTCTCTCCCTCCTCTCCTCCAGAGAGTACATGTTCAGTTCCTTCAACCTGTCCTCATAGGACTTGTGATGCAATCCATGCACCATCTTTGTTGCCCTCCTCTGAACCTTCTCTACTCTGTCTATGGCCTTACATAGGTAAGGCTCCAGAACTGTACACTGTACTCCAGGTGGGGCCTCACTAGTGTCTTGTATAGTGGAAATATGACCTCCCTTTTCCTGCTGGTGATGCCCCTGCCTATGCATCCCAGCATCCTATTTGCTTTACCTGCTGCCTTGTCACACTGTTTCCCTACCTTGAGGGTCATCAGAAATGATAACCCCAAGATCCCTTTCCTGCTTGGTGCATGCTATATCCTCACCCCAACTGATATATTGTGCCAGGGTTTTGTTGCCCCATATGCATTATCTTGCACTTCTTTGCATTGAATTTCAACTGCCAAACCCTGACCATTCTTCAAGTTTCTACAGGTCCCTTCTCATTCTGTCTACACCCTCAGTTGTGTCTACTCTGTTACAGAGCTTTGCATCATCAGCGAACAGTGAAATTCTGCCTTCTAGGTCCTGTGCAATGTCACTGATGAAGATGTTGAATAGGACCGGTCCCGACGCTGATCCCTGTGGTACCCCACTGGTCACTCTTACCTCTGTGGAGTGACAGCCATTTACCACCACCCTCTGTGTCCTGCTGCCCAGACAGTTACTTACCCACCACAGTACTGTCCTGCCCACACCCATATTCCCCAGTTTGTGTAATAGTCTTCTATGTGGCACAGTGTCAAAGGCCTTGCTGAAGTCCAGATAGGCCATGTCCACTGCCCTCCCCTGATCCACCTCCCTACTCACCCAGTCAAATAATTCAATGAGGTTGGTCTGACATGACCTCCCCTTGGTGAAACCATGCTGCCTTGGGTCCTGTAGTCCATTAACAACCAGATGTTCCACCAATCTCTCCTTCAGTAGTGTTTCCATGATCTTCCCTACTACAGAGGTGAGGCTGACTGGTCTGTAGTTCCTCGCTTCCTCTTTGTTCCCACTTTTGTATAAGGGGACTACATCTGCTATCCTCCAGTCTTTGGGTACCTCCCCTGTTTCCAGTGATCAGCTAAACAGGATAGCCAGAGGTTCAGCCACCACCTCTCTTAGTTCTTTAGGACCTGGGTGCACCCCATCTGGCCCCATTGCTTTATCAACTCTTATTACTTCCAGTTCCTTCAGGACCCTTTCTCGTGTAAAGGGACCTGTGTCCATTTCTGCACCATTCTCACCCCTTGTACTCCCTTCAGACGCATCACCCTCCTCTTCCTCAGTAAAGACTGAGCAGAAATACCTGTTCAATATGTTAACTTTACTGTTGTCATCCTCCACACGGCCCCCATCCTCCCCCTTCAGTCTCACTATCCCTCCCTTTGCCTTTCTTTTTTCACTTATGTACCTGTAAAAGGTTTTGTCCCCTCTACTCACTGATTTTGCAATGTGTTCTTCTGTCTGAGCTTTGGCTTCCCTTACTGACCTCCTGCCTCCTTTGCTTCTCCTGGTACTTCTCCCTATCCCCTTCTGCCTGTGTCTTTTTGTATTGCCTGAATGCAATCTTTTTGGCTTTCACTTTCTTTGCTACCTCTTTGGAAAACCACAATGGTCTCCTCTTCCTTTTCCTCTTGCTAACCTGCTTAATGCATATAGTTGAAAGGCAGAGCTCCGCTTCAGTGAGCAGCTAAGATCGTGCGTGCGCATGCGCCCCTCTCACACACACACACACATATGCAAGTCGAGTTAGGTTTTCACGGCATGCTGAAAGCCATGCCAGTAATTTATTATTTTTAGCAGTGCAGATAACGACCTTCTATTGGCCCCCCCCACACACACACGCACACAAGTCGAGTTAGGTTTTCACGGCATGCTGAAAGCTATACCAGATAATGACCGTCTATTGGTGCAGCAGCTTTCTCAGCTCTCTTTGTGTCTTTGAAGTCTGTGTACCAGTATATACCATAATACGGGAAAGCCATCCATGGGCAGGTTGAGGAGAATGCAGTGGTGAGACTGTGGGCGGCAGTGCTTCAGTTCTACAGTAGTTGTTGGGCCACGTCCCTTCCCCTCCTCCTTTACAGAATGTCATTTGGGGACACAAGAGAATATAATGGGAACTTGGCTGATTTTATAATACTCCGTGGAGACAATTTAGAGGAGAAAGCATGGGGAAATTATCTGGTAGAATCCAGCATTGTCCTGCCATTTAAAAAAAAGTACATAACCATAATGAAAACAGAAAAGATCTGCTGCCCCCCAACACACACACTCAATATCATGCAGCTGCTTGTATAAGAAGAAGGTCTTGCTGTCCTACGCTGCTGCAGCTCTGTGAAGAGAGAGCTGAATGCATTTGGTCATCCCTGCCGGCTTACGTGAGGGGCTAATACTAACGGTGTGTGCGGACTTGATGAGGGATGCCGTCGCCGTGTGTGGCCTCCTCGGATTTTTTTAGTACCTCTGAGATCTGACCAGATGCCAGCGGTCAGATGTGCAGCCACCGAAACCCCTGATGGCAGGACAGCAATTCTCCCTCTGCCTCAGCATCCCCCTGTGGCCGCCGCAGTCCATGGTGGGATCAGAGGAACCGTCGGGAAGCCCGGGCGGGGAGGCAACGGCGGCATGAGCAGAGGAAGCTCGCTTACTCATCGGCTCCTGAGCAACTACAAGAAACGCACCACTAGAGCTGTGCAGGGGGGACCCGAGACACGCTGCTGGCTTGTTCGCTGCTCCAATTCTTCAGTGCCACTGTGAAGAGAAACGGACACAACACATACGAGCAGTAGTGTGGGATAGTAAACCACTGCCCCTTCCCCTCTCCCAGCTGAAGTGGGACAATAATGAACGAACAACTGCCTCTTATTGACCGGCACCGTAAGTTGCGGGTCAGCTGTGACAGTGGCAGCAGGGCTGTCCGCATCTGGCTGCCTGATAAACGACGATAAAGACAGGTGGCTAGTGAGAGGGGGGAGGGGAGGGAAGGGGGAAATGGCAGGAAAAGAGGAAGAGGAGAACACATGGCAGGAAGCAAAATGCAGTTTGACACATTTCAACAGTTCTGCAACTCTGTGATCTCCCACTTGAACGAGGTTTTCACTCCCCCTCTGAACCTAGTACAGAATGAACTGCTTGAACAAGCCCTGAGCAACTTTGGATGAGTTGAAAATTACATAGATATATAAACGTCTTTCTTCATTCTAGGTCACTGGTTTGTTGAAATGCCAGCAGTGTTTCCAGTCTGTCATATTATTTTATTCATTTTTTTTCAGTGATGGTTAGAACAGGAGTTTTTTTTAGGTGTTTAAGTGATTATGGAATTGGAAAATAGACTATTACTGGTAAATTAGAAAAGCCTTGTCAATGTCAGAAGTGACATGCCAGAGACCTACAGGTATTTTACATGAATGAACCGTGAGCAGGAGGGGAGTCTCAAATAAGCAACAGCACCAGGGCCACGGGGCATGTGAGGAAGGGGGGGGGCAGAGGGATTGATCCTGCGCCCTCCCCACCGGCATTTTCAGTCTCAGCATCCCGCCCGACGAACGCACAACCACTCACGGCTGTCCCCAGTATGATATGTCTTGCGGGGATCAGCTAGGGTGCTTCCATGGCATTACAGTACTGGCATTACTTTCAGAGAGCTCCAGTTTGGAGCCAATGTGTCTTCGCGTGATAAACAGAGACCAGGTGAAGACTGACAGGCACCCTAGCAGTCTGTACCTGGTCTTGTACAGTGAAGTCAGCCATGATGCAGTGCTCTTTGTGACAAACTGGAGTAACTGTCATTGGTCGAGTTGTTTTCCTGCAGTATTCTGCACCATATCACTGGCAAAAACTGTGAAAAGGGCACTGCATCCTGTTTGACTCCACTGCATTAGTGTATTCTTCTGGAATTAGCACGTGTGTATATTAGTGTTCGGCACTATAAAGTAAGCGCTGTCTGCACCTTGCTGTTCCAAGATGACCCCTCCATGAAAACCAGATACTCTATTATCTCAGAGGGTCTATCTTGACATATGTTTGATGTAATGTTCAAATAAATAACTGAATAATCAGGGCATATTTTAAAATACTGGTACATTTAAAACAACCTTTCATAACAGCACTTATTTGTTGTAACACTAACAATAATGAAATGCACGTCAAGTTGCTTGGATTTTTTTTAACATATAGTCTGTCATGCTGCGAATTAGCAAGTTGTGCCTGTTAGCCTTAATGGAATACAGGTATGTGCAATGGTACAGATGTTGTTTTGTTTTTTTGTTTTCCACAAACAAGAACAGTAATGATGTGGGACCTTGAGCAGATGTACTTGACTGCATATGGTTCCAGCCACAGGACTTCATTAAATAGTAGTAGTGACCTTTTAGCAATGCAGTTTAAGAGAAAGAAGTCCTTGGAAAGTGAAGTTTAGCCCATTAGCGACCATTTGTCCTTTTGACTTTCCATTACTTGTTTTTCCTTTGTGGAACAAGAAGTGTTACAGTCTGCAAAAGATTTGTGTTGAAAAGGACAGGCATGAAGGAAAACTGAGGCATGCAAATAGGGCTACTCCTCGCAGAACATGAACAAAACATTTTGGTTTCTTTCTGAAATCATAACATTGTTTAAATACAGTAATGAGTTCTTTGTCCCCACTTTCTGAGATATTCTGTTCTTAATTAGGTGTTGAATAGCATTTTCTGACTATGATTAAAGAAAGCAGCAAAGTAGAAGCTTATTCTGTTTCATTTGCAGAGGATGCCCTGCCTCATTATTATGTTTGCTTGCATGCATGTGCAAGAAACATAGTGCCATCATCCGAGTTTCTAGAGCTGTGGCACCCTGTCTTCCAATGCAGTTACTGTGTTTGCAGGCGTGGCAACAGATCGCCAACGAATGCTGCAGCTGTCTATGACAGCAGTTGAAAAAGTAGTGGCGTACAGCTGAAAGGCACAGCTCCGCTTTAGTAAGCAGCGATAAGATAGTGCGGCGCATCGTCTACACACCACGCACACATATTGCGTGCCCGTCGACCCCACGCACATTGTATGGCAGATGGGGTGCCCAATCCCGTCGGCTCTACTGCGCTCCCCCACCCAACAGAGTTCCAGGTGCCACGCTGAGAGCCCACCCCAGCGTGGCAACAGTCTATATGGCGGCTGCCCAATCCCCATTGGCTACACTGTTCCCCCAACAGAATACCGGATGCCACGCTGGGAGCCCACCCCAGCGTGGCAACAGTCCGTATGGCCGACGAGTGTGCCCAATCTCCCGTCGGCTCCGCTGCCCCCCAAACAGCCTTCCAGCTGCCACGCTGGGAACCCACCCCAGTGTGGCACAAGTCCCGCGTCGTCTAAAAAACAAAAAAAAACCTGCAAGAAAAAACCTTCCCTCGCTGACTGTCCTGACCCCTCCCCCACCACCCTCTCGCATCCTGCCTCCCCACACCCCCTCACCCCATACACACCTGCGGAGTCTGATGCGACGATCTTTGGTAGACAAGGAAAACATTTGCACTCTTCAAAGGCGACCGCAAACTGAGGAAATGCTGGTAAGTTGTATAATGGAATAAATAGGTTTTTTTCAACTTTGATGCATATCTCAGGCATTTCTGGGAATTTTTTTACCACATTTTCAACATGAGGTTTTTGGGACCCCATCTCATAATTGAATTCTGTCACTGTCATTTTGTTAATCGGCCCTGAAAGGTGATTTTATGGTCACTGTCTGGAACCACCTTTCGGGACGATTTACGAAATGACAGTCGCAAGTTCATGAGGTAGGCCTCAAAACCCTATGTTGTGTACATGGAAAAATTCCAAACTGACTGTTTTACGAGCATGTGTTGCGCTGTTCCTACGCATGCTTGTAAGGTAGCAAATTTTCAATATTTTCACTCCAGATTTTCAACGTTGCCATTTTACCACACCTCCTTATGAGCAGTACAGCTGTCATTTTTCACATCTCGCTCAAAATGTGTTTCCATGCATGTAGTGCACAATGGTGCAAAATCAATGTTCAGGACAGATTAAGAAAATCACACTGACACTGTTCATCAGCAGAGGTGTTAAAATGGCTATGTTACAAATTTGGTGAAAAAAGTCCATAAAATGACCGTGTTACGAGCGATCATTGCGCAGTTTCCACACACCCCCGTAAGTTCATGGATCTGTAATAGTTTCAGTCCAGATTTTCACCAGTGGCATTTTTCACACCATGGCCGAAATATGTTTTCGCACTTTCAGTGCAGAAATGCGTGGTCGCTGTGAGAAATCACTGTTCGGGACAGATTAAAAAAATCCCAGTGACACTGTTCATGAGCGGAGGTTCCAAAATGCCTGTGTTGACAATGTGCTGTAAAAATCCCCAAACTAATTGAAGTGCGGGTAATGCGTTCGCGGATTTCACGACGCCGTGACTTCACCAGTTTTTTAATATTTTACTGCAGATTTTTTCAACATTGCCATTTTTGCATCCCCCCTTGAACAGGACAGCTGTCACTTTTCACATCCTGTTTGAAATGTGTTTTCGCACCTGTGGTGCCAAATGGTGTAGTCGCTGTGCAAAATCAGCTTTCGGCTAACAAACTGATATTGCCACTGTTCATAAGGTAGGGGTCACAAAAAAACCATGTTGAAAATTTGAACTGACAATGACAACGAACGCCTGAGGCGTTAGGATTTCCAACCATAACGCCCCACCCTGTAGAGATTAACAGGCATCAGGGGTGTGACTTGGGATTCTCGCCTGTAATGCTCATACCATTCCACACCCTGCAGCCAGTGAGAGGCATCGAGGTGTGCCTTGGACTCTTCGGCCCCAAAGTTCACCCCATTCTCCTATACAGCACCCATCTCACCGTATTTCCTGATGAAATGGAGTGAGCATAAGAGCCAAAGATCCCAAGGCACACCGTGACACTTGTCAGTGTCTGCATGGTAGGGTGTGGTGAAATGGCGTGGCCGTTATTCCTGACGACCCAAAGGCACACCCCAATGCCTGTCACTCTCTGTAGGATGGTGGTGGGGTTGGCTTCAGTTCCATACTTCACTCCCGTTCCTATTATGCAGCTCTCTAACTCCTACACTACCAATGCCAATGCCAGCAAGCAAACATTCGGCATTGACAAATGCTTGTTTTTTCAATGATTAGCCACTGTGGCATGTAGCCCTGGGTCATTTCAGTAGTCTCAGGCAGATTCCATTTAAGGAATCTGCTAGCAAGGGTAGCCAGATAATGCAACCCTAAATGGGATAGTCGCAGTCCACCTGAGTCCATGGGCGTGGCGAACCTGTGGTAGGTTCTTCTGGATTCTTTACCGCTACATATGAATCTGGCAATACAGGAATAAAGTGGACAGAGTTCTTTTTTGCTTTTCTCTTCTGAATTACACAACTGAAGTGTTTTTTTTTTTTTGGATTTGGCTTTGAGTTCTATCCATTCGTCTTTGGATGGTTTTGCTCTTCTAGTTCTGCTATTGCTCTACTTAAACAAAGTTTGTCTTTGTTGTTCTATTTTCATTAGTTTCTTACAATCTACTCTTATTTATGCCTCCTTCTTTCCTCCATTATTGCTTCAAGTACTTAGTTTACCATCAACAATGGTGTGCCTCTTTTACTGATGTAATTTTGTCTCTAAGGCGCAATCTTGCTTTACACACTCATGTTTGTTTATGGAGGTGTCTTATTGTTGCTGCACGCTGATGCCTGTAGGCTTGATTTCCCTAGGTATCCATGCTGTGAGCACCCTCATTTTTTTTTAAATTCACCTTTGCAGAAGCATGGTACCTGACATTCTCCTAGGTTAGGTAAAGGACTGTGTGTGTGTGTGGTAATAATAGACAGGAGACTAAAGCATGACAAGCAGAAGGGTAGCCGCGGTCTAGAAGCCTAAACTAATGTTTGAGCGCACTAAAAGGGGAGTGACTAGCAGAGTATAGGAAGTAATCCTGCTAGTTTACAAGGCCCTGTCCAAGGTGCGCCTGGTGTACTGTGTACATTTCTAAGCACCCCAATTTAAAAAAAAAGGCACTGAGATAGTTGAGAAGGTGCAATGCAGTGCCACCAAAATTATCAGGCATATGGGGGAAAACAGCTATGAACAGAGACTGCAGGCTGTTGTCTGCCATGGAGAAAAGGAGGCTCTGGGGAACATGAGCTCAGTCTTCTGTATACCCAAGGGTACTGGCAAAGTTGAACACATGGAGAAGTCTGATCTGGTATACTCCAGCAGAACATGGGCAAAGCACTGTAAAGTTCAAAGGTGATCAATTTACTGGTAACATTTGAAAGCATGTCTTCTCCCAGAGGGTGGTGAATCAATGAAACAATTTACTGGTGGAGCCAGTATATATAAAGACAGCTCAAGCTTTAAGATACGCCTGGGCAAGTTCCTGCTTACCATGAAAATCACAGGGTACTCTTGGTAGCAAGATGGGAGGAGAATCCCTATAAATTAGTAAGTGTTTACAAAGTAAACTTGTAAATCCCTGCTTAGGAGGTGAGGGGAGGCATACCTGTCTGATGGGCCTACAGTCCCAGTTCACCTTCAGTGACAATGTTATATGTTTTTGACTGTTCTTTCCAAAATTGAACTGACAATGTTATGATCACTGTAGCCTAGTATGTCCCCCAATTTTCCCTTCTCTGATCAGGCCATCTTTGTTGCTATTTATGTATAAACGTATTGGCCAGGAAAGGCTCACTGCACTATACACAGCTAATTTCTAGGTGTTCTCCTGGGGCAACGGGTACATGGGAGATAACTTGAAAAAAGGAACAGTAAGTAGAAGAAGTATCCAGCAGAAACACTTTAGAAAATGGGCAAAGACAATTCTCTCTTCTGATTGGCTGAGATACTTATTTAGGTGGGCATCTATTAGACAATAGATGACCACCAAATAAAAAGCCCCAGCCCAAACCTGCCTGATAGCCAGCAAAGTATCTGTGTGCCCAACACCTGCTTAAATCATTAGCTGAAGCACTGGGCACCAACTTCAAACTACAGCCATTTTTTCTATCATCGCTAGCGAGACCGGGTTATATTGGCTGCAGGCAAACAACACCCAAACACATTTACCATTCCGCCCAACACATTTATTCACCATTTTACCCCAACAACAAGCCTCATAACTAAAATATTTATTTCCTATTCACGCTCCTTCTGGGCGACTGACAGTCTGCAAGATCCACTCCGTGCCCCCCATTACCTAGCAACAGCTAGCAACGGTAATCAAGATTAAAGAAGCTCAAGCAATGCATGGTAAACAATAATAAAAATCCTACGGCAGCCCAGCCTTTCACCCTTATCTCACACACTGTTCACTCGTCAGTCTACCATTGTAAATAAAATCCCATGTTTAGAACTCGCACCTCAGTGAAGCAATCAGTCTCGGCCTCCCGTTGTTCCACTCCCACTTCAGTCTCAGTCCATTGCACTCGCTGTGGCAAGCAAAAACAAACAACAAAGCAAGGAATAATTCTGCCAACCGCCGCGCTGTTACACAATATTTTTGATCTCTCGCGACTACATCCTCTAGCCACCCACTGTCAAGCCTGCAGTTTAAAAAAATAAAGAATAAATGAAAGCTGCTAAATTGTCCATTCTTTTCTCGTTGCTGGTGGTGGGGGGTGATCAGTAGTATCTTGGTGTCAGCTGTCAGGTGTCCCGAATGAGATTCAATGGGGGCAACAGACTGATGCCAGTATACAAAAAAAAAAGCATCACAGCCTGTACGTCTCTGTGGGTCTTTGCGGGAGGGAAATTCAACTGTCTACAAAGAAGCTGGACTCTTGTTGTGTGTGTGTGTGACCATGACAACCAGCCAAAAAAAACACACACACATCATTCTACTACAGGCGGAGGAAATATTTTATTAAAAAACTCATTTTATAATAACATTTTTGTCTATTAAACAATTTTTTTTCACAATGCCCATTTTCTAAGTGCAACAATACCCTCCAGGGTGGGCGGTATGGGCAATACTGGACCTTCCAGGGGCTATAAGGCCCTCTGCCTGTGGTGTCAGGCCTCATTACGCCCCTGGGCGGTCCGGTATTGCCCAATACTGCCCACCCTGTTGGGTATTATTGCTTACGTAGTCAATATGCAGAAATCCACAAAACAAACATGCAAAACAGCAGCATGTAATAAATAAAACTGGCAGCAAAATAACAGGACCAGGTCAGATGTCAAGGATAGGGTAGTATGAAAAAGGATATCAGGAGCCAAGTGAAAAGGTAGGAAGCTCCAAATACCCAACAGGGGATAGATGGGCGAGACCCGGGGACACCGCAAGCCTTAGGGTGGGCAGACAAGACTTTTAAGAGAGAAGAGAACAGGCACAGGTGCAGTACTAAGACACAGGTCCAGAGCTTGCCTCATTAGGGACCAGTGTGCCACAGAGAAGTGAAAGAGAGAAGGGAGTTCCAGAAGACAGAGGGAGAGATTTTCAAAGCCCCGAGATTGATGCAAGGTACTTGCGTCAAACATTTCTGACGCAATTGGCACCTTGCGTCAAAAGATGTAGTATTCTCAATTTAGAAGCGCGGTGTGTGTCTGAATCAAGAGCCACTGCGTCAGACTGGTACAGCGCACACACACACCCCTGTGACAAATCTGAGGGTGTGCCACGTCACAAGAGGGCTTGCCCCACAGCAGGGCTGCAACATCCCTTTTTCTGGGATTCAGGAAGCCCTGTCCCTGGCCGCAGCAAGGGGCTCGAGACATACGAGGTTGGGTTCCATGTGATAATGGTGCAGAAAAAACAGTGCTAACCAAAATAGCGACTCAACAACAGCGATCAGCAAAACAGCACAGAGCACTACAGCGTGCTCCACACCACTCAGTGCTACTGCCATGATTTTCCACGCACCCGTTTGTGGGGGGGCTATCCTCACCCCAGCTTAAATATCTATCAGCGGGGGGGATGACAGTGAGGAATAGGGTAAAACTCTGGGGGTCTACTCCTTTGGGGACAGAGGCTGGCAGGCGGAGAACACGGGGTTACAAAGTTGGGAGGTGGGAAACAAGTGTTCAACAAAGCAAAAAAAAAACAACCAAATTGTATATCCCACAACCAGCCCTAAACCTGGGTCTGCCAGCCACAGAGGTGGTGACTCTAACTACTGCACCAGATAGCCAGCTCAGAACTGTCTCGACGAACAAATCCCTATATACGCCACAAAATAACTACTCCCTACAGAAAGGAAAATGCTGAACTTACAATGTGCTATGAAGAGCACATAGCCAATTTCACAATCACTATTTTCACGTCACCGAAACTGACTCGCTGTAATTGAGTCACTCTATTGGATACCAATGAGCTGGTCTAAGCCCCTTGCACCAGTGCAAGACACTGTGGCAACTTGTTTTTGGGGCCTGACAGTTGTGTACGGGGTGGCATGGGGTGCTATAGTGGCAGTTGGGGAGGGGTGGGCAGGCATATGGTGATGCTGCACCCAGTGGGGGTGCTGATTACTGACCAATACTATCACTGACAAGGAATGGCTATGGTGGGGGATACAGAGACACACAATGCCAAGGCCCCACATGGGCACGGCCCTGGGGCTGCTGCCAGGGCCATGCTCATGTGGCAACATGGCACTGTCTCTGTACCCCCGTAGCCAATCCTTGTCAGTGAAAGTACTGCTCAATTGCAACATCATTAATATGCTTGCCAACCCCCTCCCAAACTGCCAATATGGCACCCTGGGCCCATGCACCGTATCCCACATGCCTTGCATGTGTTTACCCCCAACCCCCAAACATCCCGGCATCTCTACTGCTGCGCCAGGGGAGGGGGAGCAAGTTGGATCCCTGTGGCATTTCCAGCAGGTGCACCAACTGTTTTGGCGCACGTCTGCGGGTGCGGCAACTCCTGGATTTGTGGTACAGGGGCACAGTTCTTCCTGAATATAGTGCAGCATCCCTGATGTCGCCGGGGTGTGCCACAACACTAGATTGCAGCAAATTGTGGTGATCTAGGGGCTCTTTGAAAATCTGGCCCAGAGGGTCCAAAACGGAAAGCTGTTTGTCAGAGACAGAAAACAGGAACAACCATATCTAAAGAATAGGCTGCACCTGCCGTTCATCAGATCAGTTTTACGAGACAATATAACCCAAACAAGAAAGACTGAAACCATCCTGGTGTTGTCTTGGAAAGCGACTGTGATCAAACAAGTGCGTCTGAAGGGTGCTATTTCTTTTCCAAATTCCAAGGTATATTTATACCCCGTTAGCCCCCAGACGCAAGCTAGCAGAAGAAGATTTCTCTAGTTACATTATCAAGTACAATAGCTGGGAGCACATCTCTCATTTCCATACCCCTGCAAGGCAAGAGTGATCTTGGAAGCAAAGAAATATATATATTTTTGATCTTGACCAACTTGAATACTTTATCAAGAAACGTACCTCGGGAGGACATCAAGATGAAGAGTCCTCCTCTGAGGTATCTATGGGCTTTGACAATATTCCTGTAACTGCTGGTGGTGAAACGTTTGCTTCCAGCAAAACTTTGACTGAGGACCACTGAAACCATTGAGTTACAATACACGTAAGTGGGGTAGAGAGAACTGTACAGTAGGTCTTTCAAAAGGAGCGTTCCCTGCAATGGACTGAGGGATTACATGAGCTTTCTAATGTTTTATCTGACTGAAGTACACAGTATTGGACTTTGAAGTTAATTTAGAAAAAGTACATGTTTTATATATATATACATATATATATATGTATATAGTGTATATATATACAGTATATATATATATATATATATATATATACAGTGTGTGTGTATATATATATACACACACACACACTACCTATATGAGTGTTAATGAGAATTCTAACTAATGTGATTGTGTAAATAATTACACTTTGATTTTGAAAATCTGAATGAGATGTTCCTCCTCAGCTAGGGATATTAATTTAAACAGTAGGTAACTTGACAGGTGTTTATCTGTGAGATGTTTGGCTCATATTAAACAAGTTCCCATTATTGTTTTTGGGGGCATGTGAAAAATGGTGGTTTATCTAAATTCCCCTTGATTATTATCTTTTCTTTTCAAATTGTTGTTTTCTTTTTATGCCGTTTTCCCAAATTAACACTGATATTTACTATAGGAATATGTATTGGAATAGGTTCAAAAGTGAAAACAACAAAAAACAAAATTTCCAGCAACACCAGTGGGCATGTAATATTTTGAAACCATTTATTGTATTAGTTTATTCTTGATAATCTGAGGAACAGCAGAATTGTGGGTTTTCTTAACTAGTTGAAATGATCAATTTCTTTGGCACCTCAATCTGCTTATTATGAAAAAATATGTTTTTTATTTGGTATGTATTAACTTTACCTTGCCTTCCTCCACACCCACTTTAAGGACTTAGTCTGGTCTATGAAGTATGTCTAACAGTAATCATTCTGACTATCTTGTATGTAAACTTCTTTTATATGTAAACAGCCCTGACATTATGAATGTGCTCTGTCAATGTATCATGTATTAAAAAAAGCTGCTTGTACAGCTGACAAGCAATGTCTCGAAGCAAGGAAGGCGCGAGTATTAGAATATCTAAGGACATAGGCCAGAGGTGGGGAAGGCGTGAGGAGGGGAGATATTCAGTGCGAGTGTTGGACCAGAACCTGAAGATCAATAGGGAAGAGTGCAATCAATTCTCCAGAAGTGGTCAACCCAGAGAAGAGAAAGATCACAGTAGTGCATGTAAGATGAACAGCTCAAGGCAAAGGCAAAGCAGCAGAAAGCTTAATAAAGGAGGACAAGACTTCCGGTTCTGCCTAGCTCTGATGCAGATGTGACATGGCTCCATTCCTGGCTCCTTTAATCTACTGTAACTAATCTGGAATCCCTGGTGCATTGTATAGATTTGGAGCTGCATGCTACCTTAATACAGTATACCATTTAAAGTTGAACGCAATGTCCTCAAAACAGCGAGCTAAGGAAGTGGCACACAGCAAACCCAAAATGGTGCCAACCCTGAGGGCCGCAGCCATAGTAGGTCGCAGTCAAAACAATCTGGCTCAGTAAGTGGCTTAAGTAGAGATGAAACGGAGGAGCAATTTACAATTACCTCAAAACACACATTCCACGAGCTCAGAAAAATAGGATCTACTGTGGAAAGGACAGAGGCGGTATTGGCAGAGATGATTCGCGGCCTGCAAGATCTTAACCAACACACCTCGGACCTGGAAGGTGGCCTTATGGAGATAATGAACATGGTCGAAAAGCACATTGAAAAATTAAGCTATCTGCACTTCAGGGAATGAGAACTTGATGAGTAGCTAGATGACCTAGAGCTTCGTTCCCGGTGTAATAACATCAAGATTCATGGACTAGCGGAGGGTACAGAAACGGGAGTCATGCAAAATTGCATGGAATCCTTTATTTGAGACTTTACTGGACTGGCCCACAGATTAACTGATGCAAACAGAAAGGGCGCACAGAGCCCTGGTGCCAAAACCCTCTGACCTGAAAGCCCAACCCTGATCGATATTGATGCAGTTTTTGGACTACCACACTAAAACCAAGGTGACACAGATGCAAAGACATAAGACAGGGTGGAGGCTGTCCAGAGGAGGGCAACCAAAATGGTGCAGGGTCTGCACCAGAAGACATGAAGAAAGACTAAAGGAGCTTAGGATGTATAGCCTCGAGGAAAGGGGGGACATGACAGAAACTTTCCAATACCTCAAGGAATCAACAAAGTCCAAGAGGGTAGCATCTTTCAGAAAAAGAGATGTTCAAGAACAAGGGGGCACAATTTGAAGATAGAGGGGGGTCGGCTCAGAGGAAATGTGAGAAAGTATTTATTCACAGATAGGGTTGTAGATGCATGGAACAGCCTTCCTGAGAAGGTTGTAGAGTCAAAAACAGTGGGGGAATTCAAGAATGCATGCGACAGACATAAGGCAATTCTAGTGGGGGGGGGAGGAAGTAGGCTTCAGGTTAACTAGGATCTGCAGCTTATCCATTAGGTAGGGAAATGGGCAGATTAGGTGGGCCTAACGGTCCTTATCTGTCATCAGATTCTAGGTTTCAGATTCTATGTGCTCCTTCTGGCTTGGGGGAAAAAAAGACTTACTGTTTGGTGGTACGAGGCTATTCTTTGAACATGATTTTACACCCCTCACTCTTCTAAAAAGGAAAATATTTCTGGCAGTTCTGTAAGGTTTAACTATTTCAATGTTTAATTGATTGTTTGTGGTTGGTGGGCCTCATGGAGGGGAGTGTGAGCTACATTGGGATCTTCCACTAACTCTGAGGGGGGCAGTATGACATAGTAATTGTACCTGTGGGGACTCTGTTAAGGGGGTATATATATCTACCTCCCTCTCTTCACCACGCCAGTTCAGCAAATAGCTGCCATGCTCCTCACTTCCCCAGGCCTCACATCCTCACTTGTAGTTTAAAATGACAAGCCCATGCACTGTATTGTGCTCTGATGATGACTGGAGCTACCCATGGTAATGAATAATAGCCAGTTCTGATCTGCCCTTCAGGGGTTTATGATCCCTGGGTATAGGGGGTGGATTGGATTTGATCTGGTTTGGCAGGCCAGACATGCTGCTCCCCTGGTGTTGGCAGGCTTGCAGGAAGGGGGATTTTTTATTTATGACGGTAGAACTGAAGGTAGGTCCTCCAGTCGCTCACCGCACCCTAGATTAACACTTGACTTTATGGCCCCCTCGTGAGGGCTGGCTGATATTGTGATAGCTGGGACTGATCCAGGGACGCAAGTACAGCTGGGAATGGCCGTGAGGTGACCCGGGAGCCCTGGCATTAGATGCAACCCAAGTGGTTAAAACGGCAGCTGCGCTCTTGAGTGTCTGTTGTGGCTCATGTGGTTAAAACGGTAACTGCTCTCCCTGCTTTTCCAAGCTCCACATCCTCGCAACCGATTGCTTAATGGCTGGATCTCAAATTATTTAGCGGTCTGATGCAGAATGCAGTGGACTGTAGGAGAGAGGGGTGGTACGTTTTAATCTGCCACTTGGAAGATGTGGCTAATGTTTATGAGGGGTGGGTCTGTTCTGGTTTCCCAAGTTGGTGGACCTGAGATGAGCACTCCAACAACTCCTGTGGGTACGCTTACATAGGGGGTAGGATCCATGAGTAATCTACTCACTGCCTTCTCACCCAGGGAAGAGGAGGATCGAGCATACAGGTGAAAAAACCCTCCCCCAGTAGCTGAACTGGAGGAAGTTGAAGGTATAGAAATTGACTATGCGCTGCATGGCAGAGCAGAGCACAGCCCGTTTGCAGAATTATTTGATACGCAACTGCAGTCTGAAGAAATGAAACTGAAACACGGTATGCAAGAACAGAAAGAGTACCTCATGGCCATTACTGCTGAGAAGGAGGCAAAGTTAGAGAAAAAGAAGGAACAGCCGTTAAATGAGAAACAACAGAGATGGGAAAGCAGCATGGCAACGGCTTCAAATTCAGCTGCAGTAAGCCTGGGATCAGTTCATCTTCATGATGCCTCAGCATCAAATGGATGGCCTGACCAACAGCTCAGGTGAGCTCTCTACTGATGCAAGTATTCCGGGAAAAGCACAGTATACACCTGTATTGCATGAAGATGAAGATGACAGTAGGAGGTAGTGTTCTGACCCCAAAGTAATGCACAGTACCACTGTCCCCACCAAAGAAACGCACAGTACCCCTGTCCCCACAAAAGAAACCACTGGTGTAAAGTTCCATGGCAAACAGCAATGCCAGCAAACTCTGAATCAGCTGGGTGTAAGACACGGGATGTGGTTGGGACTGCAAATGCTGCTCCAGTCTGACGACTCTACCTGGTCTGTAGTCAAAGCACTTACAGGTGCAGGCTGGCACAAGGGACTAGAAGGAAAATGGCAGTCTCATCTGATGAACACACTCCCTATGATGCAGGTCCTGGATATGCGCTATCTTTGATCTCCTTACCAGCTACTCCCTTGCAAGCTGCACATGAAAGTCGCAAGGAAGAATGCCAGAAAACAGAGTTGGCAGCACAGTCCCAGGTAAAGCAACTTTCTATTACACCTGCTATTGCAATAGGAAATGTAACACAAATGGTAAATGCTATTAGGCAATGCTGCACTGAGAGTTTGCAGAGGGACCACTGCACTAAGGGACTGCAGGAGGGAATAGAGATGGTGGGTGAAGGGCCACAGCCCACTGAACAAACAGAATTCAGTTCTTCTAAGCTATCACTTGTGCACTATTTAGAGAATGATATTACTGATATGGCTATGGATGAACCTGGGGGGACTGTATCTCAAGGTCAGGGTCTGGTGTTACAAATACAGTGCAAGCTGAAATGAGTGAGTGAGTGAGAAGCACAATGAATACTACTGTTGCTGGGGTACTGTCTCCCCCAGGAATGATGTGTCTGATACCACTGTATGGTGTCACCAATAATTACCAAAGCATTCATGGGGGACAGGGAATCTAGAAGGGAAAAATTACTCACCTTGGTAATTATGTTTCTTCTAATGGAGTCTTGCTGTATTCTAACTATTGCAGTTAGCTCCAGCACTTGAACTGCCCCGGAAAGAGAAGGGTTAAAGTTCTATCCTAGGCCTAGAACGTTGAGCTCGAGCTCGGTTAAAAACTCTGTCTGCAGCACTTTGAAACCCAACTGCCAGATTCTTATGAGCTAAAAACTCACTGAAATAATGTGGAAATTGTAAAAATTTCTACTCACCAACTGGCAACAAAGGTTTTAGATTCCCAAAAGACTCAAGTCAGAAACCAAAAAACCAGGTAATAAAGCATAAAAATGATTAATCAACACTAAGCACCCAACACAACAGAAAATGTGCTGAAGACACCCCTGGGGTGCAACATTGCACCTGCCCACCCACTTCCCAAAACAGGTTCTGAGAGGGGAGGCAGGGAGGGAGGTCAGAATACAGCAAGACTCCATTAGAAGAAACATAATTACTAAAGTGAGTAATTTTTTCTTCAAACAACATGAAATCTTGCTGTATTCTGACTATTGCAGACTACCAAGCAGTACCTCCAAGGAGGAGGGACAGAACCTACTTTGGGAATGGGCTCTGAAGTACTGATGTGCCAAACCTAGCATCACTCCTAGCCTGGATATCCAGAGAGCAATGCTTGGTGAAGGTATGAACTGTTTTCCAGGTGGCTGCTTGGCAGATTTCTAACAAAGAAATATCCCTGGCCGCAGCCAGAGATGCAGCTGTACCTCTAGTGGAATGAGCCCTCAGGCCTGAGGGTGGAATTTTTCCCAGTTTCTCATAGCAGAATTGGATACAGGACACAATCCACCTGGCAATAGTTCTCTTGGTGGCAGGTTTGCCCTTACCTACTTCCCCATAAGTGAAGAACAACTAGAGGGAGTCAAACCTGTTACCCTTTGTATGTTCTATGTAGTAACTAAGGGCTCTTTTAACATCTAAACTGTGCAACCTCCGCTCTCCTGCGGAAGTATGATCAGTGAAGAACACAGGAAGAGACATAGACTGGTTTAAATGGAAATCAGAAACCACTTTGGGTAAGAACCTTCAATTGGTTCTAAGGACCACCTTATCTCTATGGAATGAAATGAAGTCAGGTCCCACTGACAGAGCTTGCAATTCACTGATACGTCTAGCAGAGGTAAAAGCAACCAAAAACAAAGTTTTCCAAGTCAAGTACTTGAGCTCTGCTGAGGACATAGGCTCAAAAGGGAGTTGCATAAGCTGAGCAATGCAAACATTCAAATCCCAGCCAGGAGCAGGATCCCTAAAGGGGGGACTGGTATGAAGCAATCCTTTGAAAAATTTACAGGATGAGATGACAGAGAGGAAGGCTTTCCTACTGACAGAAAAGCAGAAACGGCTGACAAATGTACTTTGAGAGTAGCTGGTCTGAGGCCTAGGCCATTAAGGTGAACCATATAATCCAGAACTGTAGACAATTTAACAGTGTCTGGGGAGATATGCTTCTTGGAACACCAAATGCTGAATCTTTTCCATTTGGAGTTGTAAGTGTTTCTGGTGGAAGGCTTTCAGGACGTTTTGAGAATGTCCAGAACCCCTTGGGACAGATGCAATTCTGCATACTCTAACTCTTCAAGAGCCATGCCTTGAGATTGAGAGACCGAAGATTGGGGTATCAAATCCTTCTCTGAGAGGAGGTTAACAGGTTGTAATTCCTGGGAAGAGACAGGGGAAAATGGACTGCTAGAGACAGCAACAGGGGGTACCAAGGCTGCTTGGCCCAGTCTGGAGCAATCAGAATCACTTTGCAAGGTTGTGACCTTACCTTGACTAGAACCTTGAACAGTAGAGGAAAGGGAGGGAAGGCATATAGAAATTTCCCTTCCCAGTTCAAAATCAGAGCATCCAGACGGACTGAGCCCAAAACTGGGGGTTTGCAACAAAACACAGGAAGTTGGTGATTGTCTGGGGCTGCAAAGAGATCTATCTCTGGAGTGCCCCACCTTGAAAAAATCACTTTCAACACCAGAGGGTCCAGGGACCATTCGTGATGGCCCTGGGAAATCCTGCTCAATGCATCTGCCAGCACATTGTCCTTTCCTGGGAGGTGGACAGCTACCAGAGAGGTCTGTAGGGAATAAGCCAGGGACCATATTTTCATGGCTTCCGTGCACAAGGTTGTAGACCAAGTGCCTCCCTGCTTGTTGATATACCACATGGTGGTGGTGTTGTCTGTCCTGACCTGAACTACCTTGTTCTGTACTGACTGAGAGAAAGCTTGCAGGGCCAGAAGTACTGCCTGAGCTCCAGGAGGTTGATATGAAGAAGGGATTCCTGAAGGGACCACAGTCCCTGGGCTGTGAGAGCCCCCACATGGGCTCCCCACCCCAATAGGGAAGCATCTGTGGTAAGGACCAGAGTGAGTCTGAGTGACAAATGGAACTCCCTGCCTCAGATTGTCCAGATCCTGCCACCACTCAAGGGCCTGGATAAGCGTCTGAGTAACAGGGACTAGTTTGGTAAGAGGATCTTTCCTTTGGGACCAAAAAGCCCTCAGATGGAACTGAATGTCCCTCACCTGAAACCTGGCCCCTTGGACCACTGCTGTGGAAGCTGCCATGTGGCCCAAGAGCTGAAGAAAATGTCTTGGTGGTCGAGAGACCAGAGGAAGGAAGGAAGAGGCCAGCTGTGAAATGGCTGTTGCCCTTTCCAGAGGAAGGAAAGCTCTTGCCTTGACCGTATCCAGCTCTGCTCCTATAAAAGTGAGAAGCTGTACAGGCTTGAGAACTGACTTGGGAAGATTGAGAAGGAACCCCAGGGAAGTGAAAACTTGTTGGGTCACCTGCAGATCTGACTTGTCTTGGCCTGGGGACTGGTCCACAATGAACCAGTCGTCCAGATATGGAAAGAGTGAAATCCTTTTTCTTCTTAAAAAGGCCACCACTACTGCTAGGCACTTTGTGAACACCCTTGGGGCTGAAGTTAGGCCAAAGGGCATTGCTCTGAACTGGTAATGGCCTGAGGGCAATTCGAACCTGAGGTACTTTCTGTGGGAGCACCTGATGGGAATGTGAAAATAGGCATCTTTGAGGGCCAGGGAGGTTAGCCAATCTCCTGGCCTTAGAGATGGAAGAATTGTTCCCAGAGTCATCATTTTGAATTTTGGCTTTAAAAGATGTTTGTTCAGGTATCTCAAGTCTAGGACGGGTCACCACTCCCCTGTCTTTTTTGGGGTAAGGAAGTACCTGGAGTACAGACCTTTGCCCTGTATGGGGTAGGAACTCTCTCTATGGCTCTTAAGGACAATACAGACGAAATCTCTGCCTCTAGAGCAAGGGTTTCTGATATATTTGCAGGTGGAAAGGATCTGGGTCTCATTTTCGGAAGATTTTTGAAACTGAGAACCAGTCCCTGGCTTACTACCTCCAGGACCCACTTATCTGAGGTAACAGACATCCAGTCCTGGACAAAGTAAGCCAGCCTGCCTCCTACCAGAATGGGGGAGTCAACCCAGGCTGACACATCAGGGTGTCTGCTTGGCAGAAGCCTTAGGCTGAGGGGTGGATGCAGCCCTGCTCATCCCCCTTCTGCCTCCCCCAAAGAACCCCTGAGAAAAGGAGAAGAGGCCTACGCCAGAGAGGCCTGTGAAAAGGCCTGCCCCTGCCCCTAGATTGCTGCCTTGAGGACATGCCTGCCTCCTCCTTGGCCTGGGCACTCCTATAAGTGGTCCTGTACTCATCCATTTTCTTCACGTAATTCTCTGTCTGCTCCCCAAACAGAGAATTACCCACCACAGGAAAATCCTTGGCCTTAGCCTGGGTGTCCTGTGAAAGGCTAGTACATCTGAGCCAAGCCATCCGCCGAAGAGCCACAGATGTTGCCATGACTCTTGACACATCACTGGAGTCCACAGCAGCATGAAATTGCACCTTTGATGCCTCAATCCCATCAGCAGCCACCTCCTCCAGCTCCATGGCAAGCTGGGGGGGAAGCCTGCTTAGCCAGTGCCAGTACAGTGTCCCAGCTGGACTTCTGGTACCTGGCTGTATAGGCCATATAGTTAGCCTGCCTGAGTCC
This sequence comes from Neoceratodus forsteri, assembly GCA_016271365.2. NCBI lineage: Eukaryota > Metazoa > Chordata > Ceratodontiformes > Ceratodontidae > Neoceratodus > Neoceratodus forsteri. The sequence goes on from CM057449.1 coordinate 967,777,335, forward strand.
CAAAGATGATGCCATGTACTATTTCTTTGCCATGGCATCTATCTTCCTGGAGTCTTTAACTGGGGGGGTGAAGCCAAGGGAATATTTGCCTTGTCACAGGCTGCAGCCTGCACTACCTCAACATGGCTGCATTGCTGATAGAAAAACTCTGTATCCGAGCCTGATAAGGTATACCTCTTGTCCATTCTTCTGTCAACAGGAGGTACAGAGTTAGGAAACCTTATAATTTTTTGTGTCCGTTTCCCAAAGGGCTTATGGAGGGGAATAGACAGTCTCTTGGACTCTGGGCTGCCCATCATCTCAACAAAATCAGGCTCCTCCTGGTCCTCCACAGCCTCCTCCATGGGAAGCTGGAGGGTTTCAGCCACCTTTCTGTAAAACAGATAATGGGAAGGGGACTCAGAAAGCCTAGGAGGGAAAACACCAGAAGGTCTGTCTGGGGAGATGGGCACACCCAGACTTTCTGCTCCATCATAGTCATCCACAGGTACATCCAGACCTTCATCATTATCATCCTCTTCAAACTCCCCCTCCTCTTCAAACTCTGGTTCGTAAAAGTCTTCAGGGGAATAATCTTGAACCGGGGGAACCAACCGAACCAAGCCCCTGCCAGAAGAGGCGGGAGCCGGGAACCGAGACGAAGCGATTCATAATCCAAATCGCTTCATTATATCTTCGTGGATGGAACATGAAAGTCTGGATCCGAACCGGCCGATTTATCTTTGCGCTTTCTTTTTGTAGGAACCGATCCCTCAGGATCGTCTCTCCTCTTGCTCGAAGAAGTATGGCCCTGGTCAGAGGGCACTCCTCCTGGTTCGGTGGGAACCAACCGGGCTGGCCTTCCGGGTCAGCGGATTTCTCGGCCTCCTTATCCCTAAGTCTATCCAACCTTTTTTCCATGGTAGACTTAGGGAAATTCTTGCAAATTTGGCAGTCTGGATCGAGGTGGTCAAACCCCAGACAGTAAACACAGGTGGTGTGGGGATCGTCTTAGCAAAGACCTCCCCACACACACTGCAGTGTTGAAACCCAGTGGGCCCATTTTTTTTCTTGGGTTTCTCAGACATGGCCAGCCTAACAAACTTACCCTTTATTCGGCAACCGCCAGGCAAGACTCCCTTACTGGTTTCTCACCGATATACGGATGTTGGAAAAAAACGTTCAAATCATGTTTTTTTTTAAAACCGATACGGACCGGTAACCACACGCTAAAATTCTTTACAAAGGATCTACTAAAGGATCGGTTCAGCCGAACTGACCGAAAAATACAGTTTTACAATTTCCACAAAAGAAACTACCTAAGTACTTACAGCACCGCAGACAGAGTCCTGAACTGACAAAGCGGAACTAATTGTGGATAATTTCGGACTAACCGACAACTTTAACCAACTTTTTGAACTGAGCAAAGGAGAAAATCTCCAGAGCGACTGTTCAGTGAGGCGGAGTAAAGAATCTGGCGGTTGGGTTTCAAAGTGCTGCAGACAGAGTTTTCAACGAAGCTCGAGCTCAATGTTCTATGCCTAGCATAGAATTTTAACCCTTCTGTCTCCGGGGCAGTTCAAGTACTGGAGCTAACTGCAATAGTCAGAATACAGCAAGACTTCATGTTGTTTGAAATGCAGAAAATACACAGGGAGAGGAACGTAGTGATGGGTAATTGTAAATGGAGTCCACGCTGAAGAAAGAGGGGTTACTAGTGGGGTACCGAAGGGTTCAGTATTGGGTCCAGTCCTTTTTAATGTCTTCATAAGTGACATTGCAGAGGGACTAGAAGGAAAAGTAAGCCTCTTTGCAGATGACACAAAGGTCTGCAACAGGGTTGATACACAAGGAGGCGTGGAAAGGATGAGAAGGGACTTGGCAAGGTTGGAGGAATGGTCGAAGTATGGCAGCTAGGATTCAATGCAAAGAAGTGCAAATAATGCACCTAGGAAACAAGAACCCAGGGAAGAATACACAATGGGGGAGGTAGTAACAACAACAAAAGGAAAGGGACCTGGGGTAATCATATCAGATGACCTTAAGGTTAACAAGCAATGTGAGAAGGCAGTAGGGAGGGGCTGGGGGTATACTAGGATGCACAGAGAGGCATCAGTAGCAGAAAACAGGAAGTTGTTATCCCTCTGTACAAACAGTTGGTGAGACCCCATCTGGAGTACTGTGTCCAGTTCTGGAGACCCCATCTCCGCAAGGACATAGACAGGATAGAGAGTGGTCCAGAGGAGGGGCAACTAAAATGGTGCAGGGTCTGAGAGAAGCCGTATGAGGAGAGACTAAGGAGCTTAATATGTATACCCTTGAGGAAAGAAGGGAAGGGGGACATGATAGAAACTTTTAAGTACCTCAGTGGAATCAACAAAGTCCAAGAGGTAGCATCTTTCAGAAAAAGTTGTGCAAGAACAAGGGACACAATTTAAAGATGAGGGGCGGTTCAGGGGCAATATGAGGAAGTATTATTTCTAGAGAGAGGTAGTGGATGCATGGAACAGCCTTCCTGAGAAGGTTGTGGGATCTAAAACTGTGGGAGAATTCAAGAATGCATGGGACAGACATAAGGCAATTCTTGTGGGGGTAGGAAGAAATAGGCTGTTGGTTAACTAGGATCTGCGGCCTATCCTGTAGGTAGGGAAATAGGCAGACTAGATGGGCCAAGCAGTCCTTATCTGCCATCAAAGTCTATGTTTCTACGAGGATTGCATTGCAGGTGAAGGCTCCAGTACATTAAACAAAAACAACCCTGAAATATGGAGAGACAGGATGGAACATTCCCTAGCTGCTAACAAAAGAGACAAAAAGAAATGAAAGTCACAAAATAGGCCCACACTGCAAGCGTCCAAACAGCACAAATGGCAAGGCTTTAGAATGAGAGCTCTGTTTTCTTCATCTCCTGCACCAGCTCAACATACAAATGTGATGCAGTTAAAATAAAGGAGGTTTGGACCTGCCACCAGACAGGCAGTATGTAAGATGAATTCTGTTTAAAGACTTAGAAAATCTTCACAGCTGAAATATATGCACTAACACACACTCTGGGGGGTGTACTCTTTGATGTGAGCTTTACATCTGTTCCTAGTCTAGAAAGATTTTAGAAGTATAGTGCCTTAAAATATACAAAATTATGGATGCCTTTCCAAACCATTCCATTCACAAAACCAGCCATAAAAATATAACCATCTTGTTCAAAAATTAAGGTGTGAACGTTTATGACATTAAGTACTGGCTCGCTCAGAAATGTGAAATTCTAGGTGACTTGGACTCTTTTATGGATGAAGAACAACTGTGTATGGGAGGGTGGAAATCCAGAGTGAAGCTGTGCCAGACAGAAGCTGGGATACATCTCAAAAGTTGTTTTTTCCTAGGCCATGATAGAGGTCAATGTTTTTAGCAAGGACAGCCAAAAATCTGTTTTAAGTGTACGAACATACAAACATACTAATGTGCCAGCAGAAACAGACCACCCGGTCTAAGTCTGCTCAGTGTGCAGCCTGCACCCCTAGTTTGGCTGCACCCCCCTCCCCTTTGTCATCCACTGCCACCCTCCACCTCCCCCACTCTCCTCTCACTCTCTCCTGTTCCTGTGCCATGCCCTTTTAAAACTGTTCATAGATTTACATACCACCACCCATTCTGGGAATGCATTCCATTTGCTACCACCCTCTCTGTGAAATAGTGTCTTCTCATTTCACTCCTAAATCTTCCCCTCTCTATTCTTAGCCCATGCCCCTCCCCCTTCTTTGCTTAAAGACCCCATTTGCCCCCTCCTTATTGATCCCCCTCAGATACTTGAATGTCGCTATCATGTCCCCCCTGTTCCTTCTATCCTCCAGGGTGTACATATTCGGGTCTCCCAGTCTGCTCTCATAGTCTCTCCCCTTCACTCCACATATCATCTTTGTTGCCCTCCTCTGCACCCCTCTAGTAGCCTGATATCCGCTTTAAGTATGGCCTTCAAAATTGCACACAATAATCTAAGTGTGGCCTTACCAGTGACCTGTAGAGGGGCAAGATCACCTCTCTTCACCTGGACCAAAACCCCTTCGCTATGCATCCCAGCACTTTGTTCGCTTTTGCAGCTGTTCTCCTGCACTGGGCAGTGCTGTTCATGGACCCCATTATCATTACTCCTAGGTTGTTCTCTTCCTCAGTGATCCCGAGCTTACCCCCCCCCCAGCCAGTATTCTCTTCTTGGGTTCTTCACCCTGAAGTGCATAACCTTACACTTCTTTGCATTGAACAGGTCCCCTGAAGCTGCTTCCATCTCTCCCTCCATCCACCACTGCTCCAATTTTGGTGCCATCAGCAAACAGACTTACCTTGCTCACTACCCGTGTGCAATGTCTGATATAAAGCCCAGATAATACTGGCCCCAGCACAGAGCCCTGTGGCACCCCACTCACGGATTGGAGCTGAGAGCTCCCCTCTCACCACCACCCATTGCAGCCTTCCACTCAGCCAGCTTGTAATCCAGTTCGTCATTTTGGCCCCTACCCCTACACCAGTTAGCTTTCCCCCAAGCCGCCCATGAGGCACCGAATCGAAGGCCTTGCTGAAGTCCAAGTACAGAACATCCACCACATGACCCTTATCCAGCTCACCTATCATCCAGTCATAGTACTGTATCAAGCTGGTTTGTTAAGATTTCCATGAAACGAACCCATGCTGCCTCACATCCTGGAGGCCACTGTCCTCCAGGTATGATGCCAGTCTTTCCTTTAGTATCGTTTCCATGAGTTTGCACACTATGGAGGTGAGACTTACCGAACTATAATTACCCAGTTCATCCCTTGGTCCGCTCTTGTGTAATGGTACTACATGTGCCATCCTCCAGTCCAGTGGTGCACATCCTGACTCCAGTGAAGTGCTGTACAGACCTGCCAGTGGCTCCGCCAACACCTCCGCCATCTCCCTCAGCACCCTGGGGTGGATACCATCCGGCCCTGATGCCTTGTCTACCTTCAGTGCCCTCAGTCCCTCTAGGACTCTACTTGCCTCAATTCTTCCATCTGTCACCTCCTCTCCCCCCGTCCCCACCCTCCCATCCCATGGTGGTAGCGATCCCCCTTTTTCTTCCGTGAACACTGAGCAAAAGTATTCATTCAGTGCTTCTGCCTGCTCCTCCCCCTTTTCCGTCCACTCCCCACTCCTTTTTATCCTCACTATTGTCTCCTTGCACTTCCTTTTCTCCCTGATGTATCTGAAAAAGTCTTTCTCACCCTCGTTAATTCCCTGCGCTAATCTCAGCTCCCTCTGGGCCTTGGCTTCTCTCACTTTTCTGGTCACCTCCCTGGACCATATTGCATATTCCTCCCTGTCCACTTCCTTTCCCATCTTCCTATACCTCTGGTACACCTCTCATTTTGCCCTCATCACCTCCACTACCTCGTTGTTCAACCAGCATGGTTTTATTGCTCTGCTCCTCTTACTCTATTTCTTTGTGCAGGCTTCTGTTGCCTCTGTAATCCCCCATTTAATAATATCCCATTTCTGCTCTGCATCCATCTCCTGCCTTATGCCCTCTAGTTTCCCTTTCAGTGCTTCCTGCATCCTCTCAAAGTCCGCCTCCCTGAAGTTTACCACCCGAGTAACTGATTTCTCTGGCTCCCCACACATCGTGATATTAAACCACACCGTTTGGTGATCGCTATCGGCTAGTGGGTCCTCCACCTTTACTTCTCTTACTGCCTCCCCATTCAACAATAGCAGATCTAAGTATTCTTTAGCCTAGTAGGTACATTAACCAACTGAGTCAGGAGACCCTCCTAGATCGCATCCAGGAGCACTTGCTCCCTAGCACTGGAGGTGACCGGAATGCTCCAGTCAACCCCCGGCAAGTTGAAATCCCCCACGATGACCACCTTCCCTTTTCTATATACCTTTCTGATTTGTCCCGCTAATTCCCTGTCAAGCTCCTCAGACTGGGATGGTGGCCTGTATACCACCCCCAAACCTCAGTTTCCTACCCCTTGAGTCTAGGAGCTGCAGCCAGATTGCCTCTGTTCTTCTTTCTTTCCCTCATCCCTTGTGCATTTGATTCAGTCCCTCACATAGACTGCCACCCCCATGGTCCTTCCTGTATAATTTGTATCCTGGGATTGCCAGATCCCAGTCCTGGTGCTCAGCTGTCCAAGTTACTGTGACAGCTGCAATATCCATCCTCCACACTGCTGAGTGCCTGTAGCTGAGCTGATTTGTTACCTAAGCTTCTTGCATTCAGTGAGACCACCCTCCATCCTGCCCCCTTCCCTTCACCGGCCTCCATCTCCTCCCTTCTACTCCCTTCCTTTTCGGCCGCCTCGAGTCCTTCCCTGCTGGACTGGGAGGTAGGCTGTGACTCCACTCTATCGGATCCCTGCCTACCTGCTGTCCACTTGCCACCCCCCCATCTAGTTTAAATCTACCTTTGTCGCAATATACCTCCCCATTCTTTGCTTTAATACCGCCTTCCCTTCCCTGAGTCACTTAAACAATGCTTGTGACAGGGTCAGATGCAGTTTTTGCTTAGAATATGAACAAACAAGAATTATTGCCCAAATGACCTCCGCTGCAATTTGTGTGAGGAAAGTGGACATTTTTTTTTAAATTGTAGATGGCCAACACATACTAGAGGTGACAGACCTAATCAGTATGAGATTCCAACTACTGCACAGAGAGCAAGTATAACCAAGAGGCAGCAGGTGGCTGCTCTGAAAGAGGCACAGCATCCTAAGTTAGCATCTCCAAGGCAAGAAGATTCTCCTGAAATTCAAGCCAACCAAACAGTCTGCCCACCTGATGCTTGCCCCAAAGAAAAACAGGAACAAGAATGGTCTAATGTTGGTACCATGGATACAGTGGTGGACACTTCAAAATAAGTAAATAACTTGGAAGTGGAGATGACTGATAGCAGACGGATGCAAGACACAGAACATGTGGATGAACAAAATACAGAACATCAGGAAAGTCTCAGTTTCAACCAGAGTGGATAAAGAGAGTATGCCTCCCTGCCCCAGAATAATCCTGGTAACAAGAAAGAGGTCACTACATAGACAAGAACCAAAATCCAAAATGCAAAGAAAAAGTTCTAGTGATTTCATAACTTTATTAGAAAAACAATATAACAACTGACTTTTGTTTATTCCCATAGGGAACCTGGATTGTAATTTTATCATTATAACCAGCAGGTTATAGTGACAAACATGCGCCCGGTTTCCCTAGCTCAGAGCATGCGCTTGCTGTGATCTTCCTCTCCTCTGCGTGTCCCCTGCTGTCCCACTCCTCAACGCTCTGCAGTTCACCGACAGTAGGAGTCAGTGGTAAGTTCTTCTTTTTTAAACACAGGTATAACTGGGCACAGAAAATGTGTTTTTTTTTCCCAGCGGAAATAATAAAAAAAAAAATGTAAACAGTCCTTTACGTCCGGAGCCGAGCCGCTATGGACTGAGCTGAAACCCTCAAAGGTCTGTGACTTGGCTTCACAGAGATATTTTGTATAATTGCTGTGGCGAAAAAACGATCCCCAGCAATTATACGAAATAAAGGATGGGTAACATAGAAACATAGAATTTGACGGCAGATAAGGACTGCTTGGCCCACCCAGTCTGCCCATTTCCCTACCTAATGGATAAGCTGCAGATCCTAGTTAACCAGCAGCCTACTTCTTCCTACCCCACCCCTAGAATTGCCTTATGACTGTCCCATGCATGCTTGAATTCCACCCTGTTTTGACTCCACAACCTCCTCCGGAAGGCAGTTCCATGCATCACAACCCTCTCTGTGAAAAATACTTCCTTAAAGTACCTCTGAGCAGCCCCCTCCCCATCTTCAAATTGTGCCCTCTTGTTCTTTTTTACCTCTTTTTTTGAAAGATGCTACCCTCTTGGACTTGTTGATTCCTTTGAGGTGCCTGAAAGTTTCTATCATGTCCCCCCTCCCTCCTTTCCTCGAGGCTATACATATTAAGCTCCTTAAGTCTCTCTTCATATGTCTTCCAGTGCAGACCCTGCACCATTTTTAGTGCCCTCCTATGGACAGCTTCCATCCTGTCTATGTCTTCTTGGAGATTGGGTCTCAGAGACTGCAGGCAGTACTCAAGATGGGGTCTGACCAGCTGTCTGTACAGAGGGATAATAATTTCCTGTTTTCTACTGGTGATGCCTCTCCCTATGCATCCCAGTATCCCTCAACCCTCCTTGCTGCCTCTCACATTGCTTGCCCACCTTTAAGTCATCTGATATGACTACCCCCAGGTCCCTTTCCATTTTGTTGTTGTTATATCTCACCCCAATTGTGTACTCTTCCCTGGGTTTTTGTTTCCCAGGTGCATTACCTTGCACTTCTTAGCATTGAATCTAAGCTGCCATACATTTGACCATTCCTCTAACCTTGCCAAGTCCTTCTCATCCTTTCCACCCACCTTGTGCATCAACTCTGTTGCAGATCTTTGTGTCATCTGCAAAGAGACATACTCTTCCTTCAGTCCCTCTGCAATGTAAACATAAAGACATTGAGGACGATCTAATACTGAACCCTAGCGGTACCCACTAGTAACCCCCTTCTTCAGAGTGGACTCCATTTACTATTACTCTCTGTCCTATTCTCCAGCCAATTCTTTACCCAGGCTGTCATCTTGGGACCCACTCCCAGGCTGGCTAGCCTTATATTAATCTTTTGTGGGACTGTGTCAAATGCCTTGCTAAAGTCTAGGTAGGCCATGTCACAGCCCTCCTGATCTACTACGTGGTCACCCAGTCAAAGAAATCTATCAGATTTGTCTGGCATGACCTTCCACTGTGAATCCATGTTGCCTTGGGTCCTGTGCCCTCTAACCTCTAGATACTTGACAATTCTTTCCTTCAGAGTGAGTCCATCATTTCCCCCACTGAGGTTAAACTAACAGGTCTGTAGTTTCCTGCTTCTGCCTTGCTCCCACTTTTGTGAAGAGGAATCACATCTGCCCTCCTCCAGTCCTCGGGTACCACCCATCCTCCAATGATTTGTTGAAGAGGGTAGTCAGTGGTGTCACTAGTTCTACCTTTAGTTCTTTTAGAATTCTGGGATGAATCCCATCAGGCCCCATTGCTTTGTCCACCTTCAGTTTTAAGAGTTCTTTCAGAACCCTTTCTTCTGTAAATGGGCTGGTATCAACTTCTGTATCCAGAGTGTTTCTACTGTTTGTTTTAGGTACCTCCCCTCTTCCTTTGTAAACACTGAGCAAAAATATTTGTTTAGTATCTCTGCCTTTTCACAGTCACCCTCTGCCCACCCTCCCTCCCCTTTATTAAGCCTCACTATCCCTCCTTGGTCTTCCTTCGCTCCCTGATATACCTATAACAGGTTTTATCCCCTTCTTAACTGAGTTGGCTATCATTTCTTTGGTTTGGGCCTTGCTGTTCTGACTGCCTTCCCAGCTTCTTTTGCTTTAACTGATACAGTTCTCTGTCCTGCTCTTCTGTGATTCCTTGTACTTCCTGAATGCTTTCTTTTCTCTGAACCTTCTGCTACTTCCTTTGAGAACCATAGTGGTTTCTTACATTGTTTTGTTCATTTGCTTCACACAAAGGCTTGTTACCTCTGTGATGGCAGTTTTTATTATTCCCCATTGTTCTTCCACCCCTCCTTCCTGCCCATTTGCTAGTGCATTCCTTAGGCACTCACCCATTTTGGCAAAGTCAGCCCTCCTAAAGTCCAGTACTTTTGCCCTTGTATGGCTTGACTCTATTGCTGTGTTTACTGTGTACCATACTGTTCGATGGTCGCTAGTTCCCAGATGGCTACCCACTTCTACATCTGTGATCCTCTCTTCATCTCCATTTGAGAGAACCAGGTCTAAGATTGCTCCCTCTCGAGTGGGCTCCAATACTAGTTGTCTAAGGCATGCCCCTGTAGGGCATCTAGAATAACCCCACTCTTCGAAGTGGCTGCTGCAACTGCACTCCAGTTAACATCTGGCATATTCAGATCACCCATCAGCAATATCTCCCTTTTTTCTGCCATTCTAAGTATACTTTCTATCAGGTAGGTGTATAAAACTCAGATTTTGCACACACCCTTGGGGTGGGATGCCTTAATAAACCCCTCGAGCTCTGCTCTCGGGATTTATGTGGCATCCCACCCCTTGGGGGGAGGGTAAAATCCTCATTATAACCACCCATCCATTCATTATTCTCTATTTGACGCCTTAGCATCAGATAGCGGGGACTCTGATTTGGGTATTGACTGAGGCCTCTTCCACTAGATCGTCTCAGAAACTGACCTCCTCTGAGATGGAGGATTACTCCTTAAACTCTTCTTTGATGAAGGAAAGAAAAAGCTGTCTTGGTATGAAACAAGACGTGGCATGCATCTGGCTAAATCATCTTAACTGTTACTTAGGGGCCAGTACACCCTTAAAGCCTTTCCTCACCAAATGAAGGACATAACTCAATTTAACACTGCTACATTAAGTGTTAACAATATAAAGAATCCAAAGGAGATGAATTGCCTCTTTTTCTATTTTAAAGGATTGACCTTTTGATATTTTTTCTACAGAAAACAAGATTAAACAATATTCACGATATCATTCAAGCAAAGAAAATATGGTACTGGTGAGCTTTGTTTTGGTTCTATGGGGAGGACAGGTGCAATGGTTTAGGTATTCGGTTTAAAATTAATACTATTACGATTACAAGAATGCTACATATTATACCAGGCAGAGCTATGATGCCAGATGCAATAATTCCGAGAAGCTCAGATTAATAAATGTCTATTCCCCACAGACAAAGAAAGGGAGGGCTGAATTATTTAAACTCATTCAGCCCTACTTACACACTTCTAAAAATGTAATCTGTGGTGGGGATTTTAATTGTGTAGTAACTGATGATGACTGTGGTGCTACCACTAGTAAGCTATTTTGTGATTCCAATTTCCTGATTAAAATGATGCAAGATGCTGGGCTACAGGATGTTTATAGGGAAGTTAATAACTCTAAAGGTTATCCTACTATCATGAATAATTTGGCTACCCGGACTGACTTTTTATTTAGATCGGCTAACCTTAAAGTACATAATGTAAACTTAATTCTGGTGGAACACTCAGGCCATCTGTTAGTGGGTAGAAATATTGCACAAGCTCAAGGCTTAGATGATAGTAGAGGAGTCTGAAAACTAAACAATAGTCTTTTAGAGTCCCCTAGAATTGAAAACATTACACAAGGCCTTTTTAAGGCATGCATGTCTGTGTTACATCTCTATGATGATGCGGTAGAATGGTTGACAGATACCAAACCAGAAATAAAGTGGCACTGCAGAAAAAAGCTAGAAACAGGAAGCTAAAAGATTACCATAAATATTGGACTCTATGCAAACATCTGTCAAAGCTGATTTCTTCATCACATGAAAGCACAGGTTCAAATCCTGAATAACTGCAAAATGTGAAAAAGAATTTCAGTCTCTGCGGCATAGTAGCACCACCTCTTTACTTATGGAGCACAGAAGTGGTACACAGGAGAAAACATGCTCTAGTAATGTTTTTGAAAGTTGTAAGGAGAGAGTGAAGATGAGGCAAATTATTACACATAAAAATGAGAATATCCATGTTAAAGATGGAAAGGATGACATAATGAATATTATACAAGTCCAATGTATTAAATCTATTTGGGACAGTGGTTGCTACTATAAAAAGTTCTACTGACTATTTGGAAAAATTACATATCCCAGAAATCCCACGGGCTGAATGAGAAAAGTTAAATAATCCTATCAGATCCGAAAAGACAGTTAAAGCGATTAAAAAACTAAAGCATGGGACTCCTCCAGGCATTGATGGGTTGACATCAGAATTAAGAAAATGAAAAATATACTGAGCAACTTACAGTCATTTTACAACCAGTATTTAAAGGAAAACTCCATGTTAAAATCAGAAAAAGATATGTAGTAGTCTTTTTTCTGTGTTCTAACCAGTTCCCAGCATTTTCTTTTCCTCTAGCTGTGAGAGACATTTTTTTCTAACTTTCCCTGTTTTATTACCCTTGGAGGTTGCCATTCTGGTTTCTTTTATGGCCTCTAGTCTTCCCAGAGTTCCCTTTGGTGTGATGTCTAATTGCCCCTGCAGGAAGCCAGTGCCTTGTTACAGGGTCTGTCACAGCTCAGCCACAGAGAAAATACATCTTCCAGTGAAGACAAATTGCTAGATTTTGGGTCAGTGTAATCATTATTATTTTTTTATATCAGTACCTTGTCCTGCTATGCTCTGCTGTGTGTGTGTGTGTGTGTGTGTGTGTGTGAATCATGTCACTGTTTACTCTATTCCTCTCAGTCCCTTTCAGTTTTTGCACCAGTACTAAGTAGCAAAAATTGAACATCACCTTATAGGTCGTAACATAGCAGGACACAGTACTAATATCAAAAAATAATAATGATTACACTCATCCAAAATGTAGCAATGTGACTTCTTCTCTGAAAGAAGTATTATCTTTGTGGCTGAGCTGTGACAGACCCTGCTATATCTAGGGGCATAGCTACATCACTGTCACATGAACCAGGGTGCATCGTAGGAGAAAGAAAGCCAATAAACCTATTTGTGATGGAGATCCCCAGGGGTCGTAAAACTACCATACAGCTAGCAGGCTAATTTAGGAAAAACTCCTAATAGCAGACAGAGGGAAGGACACACTAGGACTTAACATACATATCAAAACACTCTACATAACATATGTTTTTGCACATTCTGGGTGGACTTCTCCTTTAAATGGATGCATTTGAGAGGACCCTAGATGAATCACTTTGGCGAAGGAGATTTTTTTATATACATAAAAAAGGGGATATTCAGGACTTAAAAAAATGGGAAGCGATTGTATTTGTTAAATTCAGACTTTAAAATCCTAATTAAAGTTTTATGTGAAAGGCTGGTGTCGGTGGCCAGTGCCATTGTGTTTGCTAAATTCCAACTGTAAAATCCTGATGAAAGTTTTATGTGAAAGACTAGCATCGGGAGTCCAGTACCTTACCATACCTGTTCAATCCTGTCCCATCTCTACTAAAAGTACCAATGATAACTTGATACTATTACAAGAGATAACAGAGCTAGAAGGTGGAAAATTAGATAGGTATGTTTTATCTTTGGATCAAGAGAAAGGTTTTCACAGGGTGTCCCATTCATATCTATTCTCTGTTTTAGAACAGTATGGTGTTCCAGAAGCCTTTTGTAACTGAGTAGGAAAATTATGTGAGCCTGCAACTGCCATACCTTTGGTTAATGGCCATTTAGCGAATAGTATATCTCTTAAGAGAGAAGTAAGACAAGAATGCCCCTTAAGTCCTCTCCTGTATATGTTTGTTTGGAGTCTTTGCTACATCCATTGAATGGACACCCTCAGAATATAGGTCTGTGTAATCCAAATGATACAGCATCTATTACTGTATCTGCTTACGCAGACAACATCTGTCTCTATCTTCAAGACAAAGTCACAGGTTAAGTAAGAATACAGAAGATGTTTCAGATATTAGTGGATGACCAGAAACAAGGGAGCCAATTCATGTTTTGGATATTTCTTATGGTCTTGAACATGCTGATAAGAGGAACTGAGAAGAAAAATTAAAGCAGTGTAAAGAAAAAAATAAAAATATGGAAATGTTAGTAACAACAAAGAAGAAAATAGCAATTATAAAAACCTTTCTGCTACCAATGTTGGCATACTTTAAGTATGGTATATTTGCCACCAAAAGAATTGAATGTCAACATTTTTAACCTTATATTCCAAACGGCCTGGGGCAGTAGAATGAACCACATAAAAAGAACTGTAATATACCTACCAATTAAAAATCGGGGATTAAATCCACTCAACCCGTCAGCATATTTGTACAGTTTGTTTATCTACTGGAATATGTCATAGCAAAGTGCTAGTTATAAAAAATATATTTGTTTTTTTATTTGGTTACGGGATATGGTTATTTGGGTGTCATGTGATACTAAGATACTGGTGATTTGTCCAAAAATTCTTATTAATTTGAATGGAGTGGAAAATTGAGGCATGAGAGCAAGCTGAATGTCTCAAGTCACTATCCCTCCAGTAAGAGGAGGGAACCTATGAAGCTAACTGGAGACTGATACCAAGGTCTGGAGATATGGATCTTAGCACAAAGAATGGAGATATCTCAATGGCAACTTGCATTCCAACTGCCTGGACAACTGATCAGTTCTAATTACAATGAGGCACCAAATCCTTAGAGGAGAAAGAGACGTGGTATCTTTTAATACTGGGCATGTATCTTTGTTTACTGCCACAAAACCAAAAATACCACAGGTATGGAAATAACATCATTTGATAGCATGTTTTTATCTGCTCGAGAATCAATATTTAGAAATGTAGCTGTTATGAAACAGAAAATATGTCCTGTGCTAACAATTTAAAGGGAATCCATGTGGTTCCTTATGAAATTATTGTGAAGGTTACTATGAGGATCCACTATGTAAATTGCTAGGCTATATTTAGAAAATGTTTTCAATAAGACAGAAAAATGCTTTTTAAATAGGGATGTGGATGTAGCCATTTTGTAGACAGGAAGGGTGCTGTGAAGATGTCACTGCCTCACCAACTCTTAACAGTATGCAATTAAGCAGGTTAAAACAAACTGCTCCTATAGATAGGGATCCTGTTCTATCATGGAGAAAGGCACTGGATTATTTTCTTGCACTCTGCCAACATAAAATTCTGGGTGTTCCTAACATAATAGAATCCCTGACAGCAAGCTGAACTGTCCTCACCTGCTGCACTGCACATTGTGAAGACTGGTGAGGCAGTGACATCATCACAACACCCTTCCTGTCCACAAAATGGATTCCTCCACATCTCTATTTAAAGGAAGTTTCTGATGTAAGGCAGCTACTCACATATTGTGGTAGCTGCCCACATCGACAGTCATTCTAGCCTGGTGCTAAATATTAATTTTATTCCATACCATAGTTATTTCTCTCGTTATTTTCACTTTAGAACAGCCAGCCTGATCTTTTTCGATAGCTCCAGTGATCCTGACACGCCCCCGTGCTCAAGCATGTAATGACATGTGACCAGGGAGAGTGCGGGGGTGCGCCCCATTGAAATGAATGGGACTAATTTTCTCTTACATGTTTAGGCTTATGAATGACCAGCTAGAGATTAATGAAGGTCACTGCTTGACTAAGAAGGCCATTCTTAGTCAAGCGGTGACCTTCATTCTAAAATGAAAATTACGAGGGAAATAACTACGGTACGGAATCAAATTAATTTTATGCACCAGGCTGGAATGACTGTCGCTGAGGGCAGCTACCACAGTATGTGAGTGGTAGCTGCTCTCCGCTATGTTGGAAACTCACTTTAAAAGAAACATTTTCTGTCTTACCGAAAACATTTTCTAAATATAACCCAGCAATTTACATACTGGATCCTCATAGTAACCTTTTCAATAATTTCATACGGAAATGTAATGATTCCCTTTAATAGTCTATTTATTCATGTTTGGAATTGTTTGAATGCCCACGTCATGCAACTTTCAAAACTGTGACTTTTACATGTTTGAGTGGTTGCAAGAAAAAGTTACATCATTTGGAAATTTTGCTAGGACTGTTTAAAGAAGTCTTTTGACAGCTAAGATTTATAGACTGTTCTGTCTCAGAGATTTCAGACAAAGAGAAGTGTTACTTAGAAGATATTTCGGGTCTTTTAACTTACTTCCTAAACGTTTATTTGGAAGAAAACACCTCATCTTAAAGCACAGGATCGAGCAGGTATAATATGTTGTAAGATATGTGCTTGGAAATAATGTCTGTGGACTACCTTGTGAACTATAGACTCTAGAGACAAGAGACGTTTACCAAAGCGTGCAGAATGATGTGCTGAATTCAAAGATGTGTACATTGCTACAAGTATCTGGTGGTATCCAGGTGCAAAAAGAAAAAGTAACTTTGATCTTTAATTTCTTTTTAAAGTAAGTGCTGTGCAGAGAAGGGTGGTACCAAGGACAGAAACTTGCCATTCTCCCTCATTAGCAAGATCCAATCAGAATTGGTGAATTAGAATATAAAATGTCATAATGAGGTCATAATGCAACTGATTTATAAAATCCAGCCATTTCAGAAAGCCAGCAGAATGTCTTCAAACTTGATGCTGTGAAAATCCACATTGGTCGAGACTGTATCTTATAACTGATAAGCTTTCCCGCTAAGTGCCCAAGCCTGTCTGCCAGAGACCGGAGGTTTAAGGTGCCACAGTGAGAGAAGAAGCTGCCACAGTGAAGACTCAGCAACCAGAGTGACAATCCACAGCAGAGAGGAAGTGTTCTCCATTGTTTCTTGTACCACGAAGAAAGACCTACATTTTGTACCAACTCCAAGAGTCTGAGTATCAGTATCACTTTAATATTTTTATATATTTTTAGTGTAGCTTAGGAAAGGAGTGGTTGCATAAGGGTACATATTTTAACCTATATTAAGTATGGGTATGCACAGAAATATTTAAACATTTTATATGCAAAGAAATATTCAAACATTTTATATGCAAGAATAATGTAGCTATTTTCAAAAGTTTACTAAGAGTGCATATTGTGTCTGTTTACTTTTGTTTATTGTGTTTGAAAGTTTTTTGCTTTGTTTGGCTTGTGTTATTTTTGCTTTGTGCAATATTTACCAGACTTGATGTAGCTATGCAATATTTTTATTAGCTTTACCAGTTTATATTGTACAGGAATACTAAATTCTATTTTTATATCACTCTGGGGCTGCCACATGAAATGTTCATTTATAAATTAAAAGAACTTTTTATATATAGTAGGACGTGGAGGAATATCTGAGACAATTTTCCACTGTTTTGCATGATCTATAAAGCTAAGGTTTGAGGCCGAGCCAAGTGGTCATAATAGACAACTAGCCTATTGTTTCGACAAACATTTCTCCAGAAATTAAGGTGAGCATAAATTATGACTTCCCTGGACTGAGGTATGGTTGCCTCCTTTATGTGATCTGGAGAATTAATGTTAACTTGACTTAAAAAAGCAAAACAAATGGAGATGTGGAATTCTGTATTTTCTTTAATTTAAAAAACTAAAACAGTGGAAACTTACATATGAACAATTACAAACTGTATTGAAGATACATGACATCATCCAGGGACAGGGTTATTAGGTGGTCATTGTATAGCAACAGAATAATAGGGAAATAATAGGGAACTGTGTATTACGAGGCTATAGGACCATCGAGAGGCTCTGGTGACATGTGAAGCTCGAGAGGTTCCAGCATGTCACCAGAACTTCTAGATGGTATCACAGCCAAGTGATACACAGTCCCTATTTTTTATTTGTCTAACTCTGGCACTGGTATACTTTCGATTTGTCTGCACCCACAGTTACATGTCAGAATGTTGCTCAGGAGCTGTAAATGAAAGGGTTTTTTTTGTAATAGTATTTGGGTTTTCTTTATAGCCCAGTGCAGTGCAATTGTCTGTTTAACATCCCCTCCAGTGCTGCAGCAGCTTCTCTCTCCATCTCTCCCTCTCTCCTGTAGCCATACACCTGACAGGGCTTCAGAGCCACAGCATGAAAGCAGTGTGATTTCTTTAAAAATATGGTCTCTTAAAGTGGGCAATCTTCTGTTTACTGTCTCAACCCCCACCAAAAAGAAATTCCACTGCTTTTCTCTTTCCGTCGCTCTCTCTGTTTCTCTGTCTCGCTGCTACATGTACTTTATGGGAAAGACCAGAGAACGAGGTTTTCTCATTGGTGGAGAATGGACTTTTACTGTAGTAATAATAATGATAATAACATTTATTCATAAAGCGCCTCTCCATTATCAAGGTGCTGTACAAAATAGGACAATACAAGTCAAGCATAAAATTCAATATAAAACGCAAATAAAACTACATTATAATCCACAATTTCAGTGTAATCAGTGCTCCAAGAAAGCAATTTGAAAAAAGTGGGTTTTTAAACCCCCTCTTATATTTCTCCATGGAGGTGCACTCCTGTAACCGACGGGGTAGAGCATTCCAAAGAGTGGGAGCAGCATAGAAAAATACTCTACAACCAGACGATTTCAAACTCACTCTTGGAATCTCTAGCAACCCCTCATCGGCCAAGCAAAGCGATTGGCCAGGGCAGTAGGGAACCAGGAGTTCTTTCAGATAGGCTGGACCCACAGTTACAGTAAAAGGTGGCTTGTGCTGAGCACGAGAAATTCTTCGGAGCACAATTCTACATCCATCTTGTAATACTATTGTTCAGAGCTGGGAAGAAACAATTACTCACCTTAGTAATCTTGTTTCTTTCAGGGGATCACACAGTGTGATTAAACTAATGCAGTCAGCCTTCAGTGTTGAACTGCCATGGAGAGACAGAATTTATGCAAATGATGGAACTCTCATTGGCTCGTATCAATTTCAAACTGCTGCACTTTGAAGTGCTCAGATTCATTATGCAGCATAACAGGGAAAGATTGTCTAACTATCTGACTATTCTGATTAAGCCCCCTTAATCCCTTAATCACATTCCCAAAAACCAACAGGTCCCCAAGTAGGGACAACAAAGTATACCAACTGGGTAAAGAACTTGACCATTAGCCACAAACCATATAGCAGTAAAAGCAGGGATGCAGAACCAGAGTCTGTCCCTTTTTTCTTAGGTTCAGCTAGGGAAGGCAGCGAAGGAGCTTTAATCATAATGTGTGATCCCATGGAAGGAACAAGATTACTAAGGTGAGTAACTTTTTCATCTAACCCCAGGAATCACACAGTATGATTAAACAAATGCAGACTACCAAGCAGTACCTTTGGAGGTTGGGCACAGAACCTACTTTGGGAAAAGGTTCTGCAGCACTGATGTACCAAATCTGACATAATTTCTGGACTGTATGTCCAGGCTGTATTGCTTGGTAACATTGGGTACAGTTTTCCATGTAGCTGGTTTGCTGATATCCAAAAGTGGGATATCCCTTACAGCCGCTATTGAAGCAGCTGCACCCCTGGTTGAATGTGTCATGAGGCCCAGGGGAGCCTGTTTACCAACTTTACTGTAACAGAACTGTATGCAGGCTACTATCCAGCATGCAATGGTTCATTTTGAAGCAGGATTTCCCTTACCCACTTCCCCATAAGTGAGGAATAGCTGGGTATGCTCAGGCCCATGAGTCTTGGTCTTCTCAAGGTAGTGGCTAAGTGCCCTCTTGACATCCAGGCTATGTAGCTTCTGCTCAGATGAGCTGGAATTCTCAGTGAAGGAAACAGGTAAGGTGATGGTTTGATTCAAGTGAAAGTCTGAGACCACTTTAGGAAGGAATTTCCTACTGGTCTTGAGTACAACCTTGTCCCTGTGGAAGGAGATGTAGTTCAGGTCTATGCATAGAGCCTGCAATTCAATTATTCTTCTGGATGAAGTGATGGCCACCAAGAAAACAGTTTTCCATGTGACGTACTTCAAATCTGCAGTTGCCATGGGCTCAAAGGGGGGCTCCATGAGTTTGGTAATACAAATGTTGAGCTTCCAAGCAAGACAGGCTCCCTAAGGGGAGGGTGAAGGTGACTGATACATTTGAAGAATTTCCAAAAGACAGGATGAGAGGCCATGGACCTGATTTACCAGCTGAAACATATGCTGAGACTGCATCCAGATGGACCTTCAATGTAGAAGGCCTAAGGCCCAAGGTATGTTGGTGAGTCAGACAGTCCTGGAATGATTAACATCCCTTCCTGAACACCAAATGGAAAACCTTTTCCACTTTGAGGAATACGTTTTCTTGGTTGATGGCTTTCTGGATCCCTGAGCACAGTCAAAACCTCCTCTGAGAGGTTTAGACTAGTGAATTCTAGGTATTCAAGAGCCAAGACTTCAGTTGCAGAGATTTGAGGCTGGGGTACAGGATACTGCCCTGAGAGAATGTCAGGACATTGTGCCTCTGGGGCAGGTGAATTGGGCATGATGCTGACAGGGTTAACAGGAGTGAGTACCATGGCTGCCTTGCACAATCTGGTGCCACCAGGATCATTGTTGCTGGCTGTGACCTGAGCTTTACCAGAGTCCCGAGCAGCAGGGGGAAAGGAGGGAAGGCATACAGGAATCTGCCCGATGAGTCCAGTGCTAATGCATCCACTGGAACTGTGCCCCTTCTGGGAAGCCTGCAACAAAACTGAGGCAGCTGATGATTGTCTGTGGAGGCAAAGAGATCCATCTCTGGTGTGCCCTACCTTCTGAATTCAGCCTGGCACACTTGTGAAATCAGTGACCACTTGTGATGATCCTGGCTGATCCTGCTGAGGGAGTCTGCCAGGATGTTGTCCTTCCCTGGAAGGTGGATTGCAGATAGGAACACCTGTAGGGAGTAGGCAAGATTCCACACCTTCATGGCCTCTGTGCACAGTGGGGTGGATCTGGTACCCCCTTGTTTGTTGATGTAGTACATG
This sequence comes from Neoceratodus forsteri, assembly GCA_016271365.2. Lineage (NCBI taxonomy): Eukaryota > Metazoa > Chordata > Ceratodontiformes > Ceratodontidae > Neoceratodus > Neoceratodus forsteri. The sequence continues at coordinate 967,797,706 of CM057449.1, forward strand.
GTAGTGGTGAAGTCTGTTCTGACCTGTACCACCTTGTTTTGCAAGTGAGGAGCCAATGCCTGAAAAGTCAGGTACACTGCCCTGAGCTCTAGCAGATTTATATGCAGAAGTGATTCCTGAGGGAACCATGTGCCACTGGCTAAGTCCAGCATGTGTGCCCCCCACACTAGCAAGGAGGCATCTGTTGTGAGCACCACTGAAGGATGCTTCTTTTGGAATGGAATCCCTTCCCTGAGGTTTTCCCTGTCCAACCACCACTGCAGGGCCATTTGGCTGGGGAATATCTTCTTTGATGCCGGTGAGCTTGCAAGTGGAACTGTATGTCTCTCATCTGAAACTTGGATCCTGGAACAACAGTCGCGGCAGCTTCCATGTGGTCCAGTAAACACAGAAACTCTATTGCTGACCTGGGTCTGTTTACCTGGAATGATCCTGCTATCTGCAAGATACTGCTCACCCTGTCCTGAGGCGGGTGTCTAACTCTGCTCCAATGAAGTCCAGGAACTGAATTGGCTCTTGTTGAGACTTCTGGACATTTATCAGGAATCCCAAAGACTCTAATGTGCTCCTGGTTAGGGCCAGAGAGTTTGTGGTTTGCTGCAGGGACTGACCTATGACTAGCCAGTCATCCAGGTATGGAAAAACTGACACTTGTGTCTGAAATGTAAGATATATCATTTTGGGACTCTAGAGAGACACAGCTCTTTGATCCAACTTTAAAACGCACTTCCAGAGGTAATACCTTAGATAGCAAACATCTGAATGTATTGTGGTAGGAGTTTTGCTTTGTAATTTTCCCCTTGTTCTTTTATGTGATTGTGAGCTCTTTGATATATTATTCTGTGTTCACATTTTTCATATTTTTATCACCTTTAAGTAAAGTACATTTTCTTAAGATACTGCCTGGGTGTGTCTTCCAAGTTCTTTTTGCATGTGATGTATACGTGGTTAAATCTGACAGCTGTCTGAAGGGCTTGATGGTGTTACTAACTGGGAAAAGGTAAGAATAGAGCCCCACAGAGCCCCCTGTTGGTACAACACGCTCCCTCTCTCCATCTCAGAAATCCCCACTATCTCCAAATTCAAAACTGCGCTCAAAAGTGAGCTATTCAACAAGCGCTGCTGCACCTGTGCATAACGGGTGTACAACACCCTTTGCCCTGACAATGCCCACTGGGCTGCACCCTCTCTCCGTACCGCCTTACTCCTACCACCTACATTACTGCCATACCCGACTGCCTACCTCTCAGTTGTCAAGAACGTACCATGTATGATTGAATCCTAATATACTGCTTGCTAAATTGTCCTACTAGTATGCACTACTGTTACCGAATCAAACTACCGGCTGTGTTGTCCTTGACACCTGTTCTGCTAACTCTGTAACTAATACCATGGAACTTGTTATGACTGTTTCTTTTTGCACGTGTCATACTTATATGCTGCTAAACTCTCTAACCAATTCGTTTGTCTACAATACCTGAATCTGCGCCTTATAATGCAATCAATGTAACCTGTTCCCTGGATCCATGTATGCCTGGATCCATGTATGCCTGCATCTTTATGCATTTGTTCTCTTATATTACGTATTTTTGTACATGTATTATCTTCTCTTCAATTGACAAGGTACCTTTGGAAATAAGGCTCTGGCTCAAAGGTTGTAAACTGATTGCAATATAAATAAATAAAATAAATAAAGAATATACCTAAGGTCTCTTATAGAGTTAAAAGGGTTCATTTTGGAAGCCTGGCTCGGTGCCCCTGGTGAAAGATTGTAATGAAATCCCCGAAGAGGGTACATATCTAAGCCTGTTCATTGTGTATGCTAGAATAAGGTTCACAGTTTGAATCCCCCCCCAGAACTTGAGACTAAAGGTGATTAGGACCCAAAAGCAGACAGGAGGGTTACCCTGTCTGTTATCTGTTCACACTATTGTGCTCTGAGGTTGGCACTGTGGGAGCAGAGAGGGCCTGACCTGCTGAGTGCGTTTGTGACAGTTATAACTAAGCAATCGGTTCTTGGAACCACTGATTACAAGTAAATAAAACCAAAGCGATCAGTTCCCAAACAGTAAATGGAACTGGCAGCTGATCTGTTCCTGACAGGAAAAGGAACTGCAAAATCAGTGAAATCAAATAAAAAGACATAAAACTTTACAGTTCCAGTCCAGAACCGTAGATAAACAAATATGAAAGCTGAGGTAAAAAAAACCTCAGAAACAGCGGTTCCCCACAGTTCTGCGGAACCGATGAGGAATCGAAAATACAACTGAAAACAACCCAAATAACTAACTAAACTATACCTGTTAGGGGCAGCAAATTAAAATATAAAGTAAAGCAGTGTTACTTAATGACAAAATAAAGTTTAAATAGTAAGTTGAGGAGAGCTCTCTGAGGCATCTTAACTGGCAGGTAGAGTAAAGAATCTGAGCACTTCAGAGTGTAGCAGTTATTGGGGCAGCAGTTTGAAACTGGCATGAGCCAATGAGAGTTCCATCATTTGCATAAATTCTATCTCCCCATGCCAATTCAAAATTGAAGACTGACTGCATTAGTTTAATCAAACTTTGTGATTTCTGGAGTTAGAATGATAGTATTAGCTCTGAACAACAGTATTATGGATCTGAATGATGGTATTACAGGAATTTTTTATATGGTTTTTGATACTATTATTTGGCTTATCCATATATTACAAAGGGATACACTCACAGAACTTTTAGAACATTGAATCATATCTCACTAATCAAAGAAACCCTGCCAGAATGTAGGACACAGTTTGGTTGCACTGTCATGGTTGTTTGGAAGTAAAAGCCAATTCAAAGTACAAAAGTATACTGGACATGAAAGGATCTGTCCAAGAGAAGGAAGTTCTGATCACACTGAAACAATGGAACATTTTTTGGTTGACTATCCTTTTGCTAAGGCTTTCTTGCTAACTTTATCTCAGAGGTGGAATGATGCAGGTTGGGCTTCAGTTTCATATGAACACACTGTCTTGGGACATTTTCTTTCTGTGAAACAATACGATAATGGCACTATACGTCTACTGTTTTCCTGAATAAAGTTTTTCTTGCAGCAGGCAAATCAGTCAATCAATCAATATCTTTATTTACCCAGGCGGGCACCATTGAGCAAGCTCATTTACAAGGTGGACCTGTGGCCCTACAGTAATACTATAGAAAGACAAGTTACAATAGTACAAACAGTAAAAAATAACTGCTATTATAGTAAAAATGCACATTTACAGGTAATATACACTGAACATAAAACTACAAGGAGTTGTGGATAATGAACTTGTGCTGGATCCAAGCCCAAAAACTGTGCATTTTGTAGTGGGAAATATTAGGAAGAGAGTAGGCATACCAGATAGAAGACATCAAGTGCATAATGTAGGGAGAGGTGGGAATAGGGGTGCAAGCGAAGGACAATTGTTAGAAACTTGATGAGGATTGGGAGGCCGGACCGTCTGGCGTAAAGTGATTTTGCCCCAAAGCGGTGACATAAGAAGGAGAAAAGCTGCCGTTGTACTAAGTGCAAGAGGAGGAATATTAGTAGCAGGGGCATAACTGGGAGGGTCCTGGAGGTTGGGGCAGAAGGAGGTGTTGGATGGACGAGGGACCGAATATTTTTTGGGGCGAAAGACAATAATTATCCCCAAGTACGGTAGCATGTGCTAGAATCAGGCTGCAGCTGTTCAGAGCGTCAAAGAATAAGATATGGGAGTTTGGCAATAAATCCTTTGGATCTGTTGGTGGGCATGCTAGAGGCAGAGGCACACGTTTCAGCTGGGGGCCACCGTTTGAGGGAGGGCGGTTAGTTAGTGTCTGGTAAAGCAGTTGCAAATTTCCGTAATGCCATCACGGTAAAGCCTTTTGAACAAAAGGGTACTTACTAGGATTTTCAGCTTAAGTATTTTTGAGATTTTTATTGGACAATGTTGTGTCAATAGCAACTATGATTGAAAGCCAATTACAGAATATTTATCAAAATGACAGTAAACACAGGTTACTCACCTGTAACAGGAGTTCTAGGAATGGTATATATTGTTCATCCACACTTATTGGCAGGTATCCTTGCCACTTTAAATCTTGCCGGAAGGTCTTCAAGCTGGCTCCTCCCACCCACCCGGGTGGTAAAACTCTCGGCTCCGCCCCATGACGCCAGATCTGGCCCTCTGGAAGCTCAGGTTGTGCATTGAAGCCGGGGAGGTCGTGTGGATGAACACATACCATTCCTAGAACTCCTGTTACAGGTGAGTAACCTGTATTTCAGGACAGGGATATGTTGTTCATCCACACTTATTGGCAGACTCCTAGCAGTTCTCCAGGAGGAGGGAGGCAAGACGCACACCCCCTACTTAGGGAAAAGAGACTGGAGAACCGAGGCCCCAAAACCAGCATCCCGGCGTGACTCAAGGTCGATGTGGTAGTGGGTGATAAAGGTGTGCTGACTTCCAGGTAGCAGCCCTACAGATTTCCTGGATAGGGACGTCCCTGGAAGCAGCCACCGATGCAGCGGTATGGCGGGTAGAATGGGCTCTTATCCCTCTGGGAGGCTCCATGCCCGCCAACCTATAGCAGAGATCTATGCAGGAGGTGACCCACCTGCTTATCGTCCGCTTGGCTGCAGGTCTGCCAGGTGCGGCTTCAGCGTAGGTGAGAAACAGCTGGCGAACCTCTCCCCGAATTTCAGCCATGTGCCTTATAGTGCTGAACGTCTCTCTAGGGTCCAGAGTATGGAGCCTATATTCGGCCTCCGAGGTGTGACTGGGGTAGAACACCGGCAGAGTCAACACCTGGTTAAGGTGAAACTCCGACACCACCTTCGGAAGGAATTTCGGGTGGGGGCAGAGGACAACCTTGTCCCTGTGGAAGACCAGGTAAGGAGACTCTATGGAAAGTGCCTGGAGCTCTCCCATCCTTTTGGCTGACGTAATAGCCACCAAGAAGGCAGTCTTCCATGACAGGTGAGAGAGATCACACCTGTGCACTGGTTCGAATGGCTTGCCCATAAGCTTTGCCAGTACCAGCAGTAGATCCCACAGAGGTGGAGGTTCTCGCACCGGAGGGGAAATGTGATCAAGGCCTTTGAAAAAGCGCCAGACCACCTTCTCCTGCGCCGCCGACTGCTTCCCGGCCCACGCCCGGTAAGCAGAGATGGATGCCAGATGCAGCCTTAGGGTCGTCGACCTGAGCCCTTGCTGAGAAAGGGACCATAAATAGTCCAAGATGCTTGCCAAGGAACAGGAGGAAGGGTCCAGGCCCTGGCCCTGACACCAAATGGAAAACCTTTTCCATTTGAAGGCATAGCATTTCCTGGTCGACTCCTTACGGGACGCCTCAACTACATTGAGGACCTCGTCGGAAAGACCCAAGGCCTGGAACTCTAGCCGCTCAGGAACCAGGCCGTCAGGTGCAGGGATTGAAGGTCCGGATGGAACACCTTCCCGATTGACTGAAAGCAGGTCCGGGCGAGCTGGAAGCTGCCTCGGGAGCCTGGAGCTGAGGCTGAGGAGATCTGGATACCAGCATTGGCGGGGCCAGTCTGGGGCTACCAGAATCACCTGCGTCTTGTCCCTCCTCGCCTTGAGAAGCACCTTGTGGATCAAGGGAAATGGGGAAAGGCGTAGAAGAGGCCCGGGGTCCACGGCCTCGAGAAGGCATCCCCCTGCAGCGAGCCCTGCTGAGAGGGGCGGGCATGGAACAGCCTCAGCTTCGTGTTCTCCCTGGAGGCAAACTGATCCACCTGAGGTGTGCCCCAATGGGAGAACAGATCTTGTACTACCTCCGGCAGGAGAGACCACTCATGGGATAGAGCCCCTATCTGGCTTAGGGCATCGGCCAGGGTGTTGGAGGCTCCTGCCACATGAATGGCTAGGAGATCCGCCTCCAGGCTGCGCACGAGTGACCAAATGCGGAGAGCTTCCTTGCACAGAGGCATGGAGCGTGTCCCGCCCTGGCGGTTTAGGTAGTACATGGTCGTGGTATTGTCCATCTGGACCTGAACCACTTGACCCCGTAGAAACGGAGCAAAGGCGGTGAGAGCTAGGCGGACCGCTCGGAGCTCCAGCAGGTTGATATGGCATTGGGACTCCCGCGGGGACCAGAGGCCGTGCACTCTGTGCTCCCCCAGATGGGCACCCCAACCCATCAGAGAGGCGTCGGTCGACAGAGAGACCGCCGGCTCAGGGCGGACAAACGGGATGCCCTCCTGCAGATGAGCTGGAACGATCCACCACTGGAGAGCATTCCACATCCCCTGGTCACCGTCACTAGCTGGTCCAATGGATCGCAGCGTTAAGACCACTGGCTGGCCAGCCCCCACTGAAGGGGGCGCATGTTCCAGCGGGCCCAATGGACCACGCTGGTGCAGGCCGCCATGAGACCCAGGAGGTGCAGGAAGTCCCGGGCAGGGTGCGATTGCCCAACCAGAAATGACTGGGCAAAGGAGGAAAGAACCTCAGCCCTGTCCGCCGGGAGCCGTGCTCTGCCCCGATGAAGAGAATCACCTGCTTCGGTTCGAGTTCCGACTTGGCCTCGTTGATGAGGAGGCTGACCTGAGAGCAAACCTGGAGGGCCAGATCTCTGGACCGCTCCACCTCCTGTCTGGAGGGGGCTGCTATCAGCCAATCATCCAGGTAAAAGTACACCCAGACCCCTCGGTGCTGCAGGGAAGCTGTCACCACTGCCATGCATTTGGTGAAGACCCTGGGTGCAAGAGACAGGCCAGGGCATGGCTCGGAACTCGAAAAGGGATCCTTCAGCTCGAAAGCGAAGGAATCTCTGATGAGACGGACGGATAGGGATGTGAAAAAATGCGTCCTGCAGGTCCAGAGAGCAGAACCACATGCCGCGTTCCAAGGATGGTATTATCTGAGCCAAAGTGACCATCCTGAAGGTCCGAGACCTTAGGAACTTGTTTAGGTCGTGCAGGTCGAGAATGGGGCACCAGCCCCCCATCTGTTTTGGGACCAGAAAGTACCTGGACACAAACCCCGGGTCTGAGGGAGGGTCCGCCACCTCTCTGATCATCTCCTTTCTCGAGGAGCAGAGTGATGTGTGGGTTCGACGAGCCACAGCGAGGCTGCGGAGGACTCCCAGAGGCCTGTGGGCGACGGTCGGAAGGGTGGGGCCTGCTCGAACTCCAGAGGCAGGCCCTTTCCTACCACTGCCAACACCCACCGGTCTGTGGTTATAGCAGACCAGGTGGAAAGGAAGTAGCGGAGCCATCCCCCCATGGGGGGAACCTGGGGTGAGGTGACGAGGTTGGGGGCGACACCCCTCAACCCATCACTGTGCAGGCTTGGAGGAGGGACCGGCCGAGGGACCTCCTGGGCCTTTACCTCCCTGCTTCCTGGAGGAGGAAGCCGTGGGCTTGGGTTAGGGACGCCAAGCGCGAGCCTGCTGGCCCTGATGCTGCTGGACCGGACATGCAGCGGGCGCAGACAGACGAAAGGGCTTGGGTTGCGGTCTGCGGCCCTTGTCCCTCTGGGCGGATGAGACCGAGTTCAAAGTGGCATTGGACTTTTCGATCCTCTGGAGGTGGCCTTCCACTCCAGGGCTGAAGAGGTCGGTCCCCAGGAAGGGGACATCTGCCAATTTGTGCTGGGTATCCGCTGTGAAGGTGGGTATCCTCAGCCATGCTCAATGGCGCATAGCCACTGCGGCCGCTACTGATCTGGCGCATGAGTCACCGGTGTCCAAAGCAGTCTGAAGTTGCTGCTTGGCCACTGCCCTGCCCTGGTCCCACACCTGCTTAACCGTGGTCTGCAGGTCAGCTGGGAGATGAGGGAATACCTCGTCCAGGGAGCCCAACAGGGCGTGAGAAAATGAGCCATCAGTACAGCCGAGCTGCGCTGAGAAGGCCAGGGAGGGCCGAGCGAGACTTTTCACCCGGCGTAGTCCAACTCTTGGACTCCTTTGTCGGAGGTTTGTCCACGCCCCTGGAGTTTCCGCACCGGAAGACGCTGTCGGTAACTAACCCTCGGCTGAGGGGTGTTACGAGAAACTGGACAGGGAACCGGTAGGGACCGCATACTTCCTTGCCATCCTGGCCGAAGGTGCAGGGCAGGAAGCAGGACACTGCCAGAGCTCCAAGGCCGGGCCTACAATGGCCTCGGCCACCGGAAAGGCCTCCATAGGAGAATCCCCTCGGTCCAATATCTCTGTGAGGGGATACTTGGCCCGCTTGTATATGGGCTCAAGCTGCATCCTGGTGGATTCCGAGATGAGCCTAAGCAAACCCATGAAGGATGAAGGGCTATCGTCCAGTGACTGACCTCCCGAGGACTCCAAGTCGACCTGCCTGGAGAACAGGGAGGAATCGTCGTCGGACTCGGAGGAGTCTGCAAAGAGCTGCCTTGGGCCTGAGCCACCCTCCACCTGCCGAGGGCGATCGGGAGTGAGGGTGACAGACAGCCTATGGGGCAGACCTTGGGCCGACCGAGAATTTTTGGTCGAAGCCCCAAACAACGGCTGTGGAGGTGGAGATTCCACCGGAATCGGTGGGGCAGCTGGTTTTGGCCAAGCAACAGGCCTAGAAGTAGGCGCCTCGGCTAAGGCGAGGGGTTGCTTCGGCCACTCCGGTGACAGCCACTTGATAGCCGGGAAGGCGATGACGTCGACTTGCTCCCGGACAGAAGAAGCTGTTGCCACATGAGGTCCTCGTATCGTCGACGCAACTTGCGTCGAAGCCTCCCCTCGTCCGAGGAAGAGGATGAGGATGAGCGGCGGTGCCGCTTGCCACGGTGCTGAGACCGCCTGTGATGGCAGGATCGGGTGGACCGAGAAGAAGTCCGAGACCGCGAACCTCGGCTTTTCCGAGGAGGGTACGGGAGTAGAGCGGGGGAAACCCACCTTCCCCTTGGCTCGGAGGGCTCAACCGTGGACTCCGGAACCGGAGGCACGGGCAAGTCCACGGACTCCTCAACCACCGCCGGGGGAACTAGGGAGTGAGGGTTTTCGGCTTCACCGGTCGACAGCCCGTCCAATGGGTCGAGAAAAATCTCGACTGCGTCGACAGGAGTCTCAGTCAACTGACCTGACTGGGACATCGTGAAGCCAGTGGCCGAAGCCGAAGGATCGACCGAAGTCTATGGTCGACTACTCGGTGAGAGGGACCTCTCCCGCTCCCAAGAGCGTCGACGGAGGGACTTACCTTTGTGGTCCTTCTTCTTGGACCGAGAGGAAGGCCCTGAAGATGTTGGTCCCTCTCCCTTAGTGGAGAGGGAGAGACAGAGCTCCTTAAAAGAAGCTGAATAGGAGGATCCCAGGGAGAGCGGATAAATGCCGCGCAGGGAAGATGAAGATGCGGCTTCGCGCTCCTCCTTGAGGGCGATCATCTGCTCAAGCTGTTCCTGCCGAGCCCAACGCCGCTGGAACCGCCAACCGGCCTCTTCGACTTTTACCGGAGGATAACGCTTTTTCAGGTCGCCCAAGTTGTAAATGGGCGGCATGGTCTTCCAGGACGTAGGCCGAAAAAGAAGAGCACAGGCCGCAAGCCTGCGGATCGTGCCCAAGGCCCAAGCAGTAGACGCACGTGGAGTGCGGGTCCGTCTGAGACATCTTCTGCCTGCATGGGCACCTCCGGAAACCGGGAGTCGATTTGTCCATCGCAGCTGCGAGGGAAATAAGTGACCAAAGTCTTAAAACTTAAAGTAATTTCGGTAAACCAAGAAATAGGAACCAGTCTTATATGCAGAGCGCTAAGGAGGGAACCTGAGCTTCCAAGCAGTAAGGAAGATCTGGCGTCATGGGGCGGAGCCGAGAGTTTTACCACCTGGGTGGATGGGAGGAGCCAGCTTGAAGACCTTCCGGCAAGATTTAAAGCGGCAAGGATACCTGCCAATAAGTGTGGATGAACAATATATCCATGTCCCTAGAAACAACTGATACACTCTACGATAAGCACTAGGTGGAAGAATACAGACAGCATACATAAGAGATGATCACTGTAGTGCTCCCTTTGAGGATGGAACAGAATTGTCTTGTATTTTCTCCTTTCTCTTCCTTGTTCACTATATTATTGTTTTAGTTTTGATTGCCTGAGTTATATTATGTATAGTTGGGGTATTATTTGTCTTGCTTTTGCTTTGTTTTTGTTAATAGCTTTTATCCAGTACAATTTCTCCCAACTCTTCATCATTAAATGCCATGGTATCTCTTGTTTCCACCTGGACAGTGACCAGAGATGGGCAGAAGGGACCATGTTTTAACGTCTCTTCTGAAAGATGGCACTTCACCAGTGCAGCCCCCCCCCTCCGTATTGCACTACATTGTCACTTATGGGTATTACCCTAAGTGCCTGATGTGGGGCTAGAACCCACGACCCATCCATGCTTCCAGCCCCAGAGGTGAGTGTGCTACCTACTGAGCCACTGACACTGATATTTTCGACACTGGGGTGGGCATACAGGATAAGATCTGCTTCCTTGCAGATGACACAAAAATTTATGCAAGGGTGGACACCGAGGTTGGGATTACAGCACTAAGGGAGGACGTAGGGAGACTGGAAAATGATTTACGATCTAGCAACTAAGCTTCAATGCAACAGTGCAAATTAATGCATATCAGGGAAAGAAACCCAACGATGCATTATACAATGGGTCCTGAAAACACTGTTCGCTGATTGGCTGGTTGGCATTTCAAACCCGTTGTAAATCCTGACTAGAACCACCGGGAAGAAGTGCCAACCAACCGTACCACCTAGCCACCTGGCACGTATCAATGCAATGCAGCCACATTCATACAACAAACACTATACCTACTTTCAAGTTGCCAACCAGAGATACACAAAACCACAGGTAAATACAAAAAAATTAAATCCTCGTTCTGTCTAACTGACTCACACGAACTCAAGCAAGTATTCGCTGTGCTGGCTGACAGCTTTGATATGGAAAACAATGATATAAATGACATTCCTATAACAATAAACATAAAAAAAGTTTAAAAACCTTAAAACTATGTTTTAAAATACTAAGAAATACATGTTACTAATTTAAAAAAAATACTAATGAACTAGCCATCGCCATTACTTCTCACTACACTGAAAAGCACCAGGTAACTACTTTTGCTTGTGGACCAACACTACCACGAAAAATACATAAAATCCTATCTAAACACATATGAATCCCCCCCCCCAAAAAAAAAAAAAAATTGTATAATAGCAATTTACCACGGGAAGGGTGTGGGTCACCTAGGATTTACAATGGGTGGTATGTTTGCACTCACTTTCGGCCTCGTGACCAAACACACCACTTCTTAGTAATGCGTACCCACACCCTTCCCATAGTAAATTGTTTAAATATTCAAAGGGGGGGGCACTGGAAAGCACAGCAAATGAGAAGGACCTGAGGATAACCCTGATAACCTAAATCCACAGCACATTGTAACAAGGCAGTGAGCAAGGCAACTAGGATGCTGGGGTGCACTGGGACAGGACTCAGCAGTGGAAGCCAGGAGGTGATCCTCTCACTACACAGATCACTGATACAATTACACCTGCAGTTCTGCGTAACGTTCAGGAATCCATAGTTGCGTAAGGACTGGCGGAGAGTGGAGTCGGTACAGAGAAGGCTGACTAAGACGATTCACTGAATGGGGGAAAACGGTGTAAGAGGAGAGGATGTAAGACCTTGAAATGTACACGTTAGAGACGGGGGTAGGGGGCCATGAGAGAAACATAAGTACCTGCACAGGATAAAGTAGTGACAAGAAAGTACACTTACATAAGAACTTGCCGTAACAGTAGATCTTCAATGGAATCTCTTGCATCAGGCCACACCTCTGGAACTATAGCTGCCAGGCACTAGAACTATATGTAATATTTTCTAACTAGCAGTCTTCTAGGTGCCACCCATGCCAACAATGTTCCTCCCATATAAACGTGGACGGCACCACGCCCTCCTCAGTTCTCCCGCCGAAGACCATATACAGAAGATCTCCTGCTGTGGAACTGAGGGAGAGCCAGATGTTCCCGCCATGAAGAAAGGTGAAACAGAAGGTAAACCATCCTAGAGAGAGAGAGAGACACACAGAGAAGCCCAAAGGCCAAGGGGGACTGAGGGTGGGACAGCATGGCGTGATGCAAAAGATTCTTTCAAAGATCTACTGTTATGGAAAGTTCTTACGTAACTGCACTACCTTTATCGAGGATATCTCTTGCATCAGGCCACACCTATAGAACGAGTCACAAGCAGTACTGACATAGAGACAGTCAGGGTGGCTGAAGGCCATAGGCCTAGGAAAGGAAGCCTTGAAGCACAGCCAGGCCGAAGCCTGCCCTCCTATGAGAGGCAATGTCCAGACTGTAGTGTTTTGTGAAACTAAGGACAGTACTCCAGGTTGCAACAGCACACATTTCTACAGCTGAAACATTCCAAAAACAAGCAAATGAAGTTGCCATGCCTCTGGCTGAATGGCCACGAACAACGCCAAGAAGTTTCTTGCCATAGTTCCTATAGCAAAAGGTTATACAGTTAGCCAACCATTTGGACAGGCACTGTTTAGAAATGAGTACGCCCTCTTTCCAGGGGCAAAGGAAACAAACAGCTGCAAGGACTTCCTGCAGTCCTTCGTATAGTGTTTCTAATAATGGAGAATTCTATGCACATCTAAGGTGTGCAGCAATGCTTCCTCTGGACTGGCATGCTCCAGATAATAAACAGGCAGGTGGATGGTTTGATTTAAGGTAAACTCAGACACCACCTTAGGAAGAAACTTAGGCTTCATACACAAAGACATCTTATCTTTGTGAAAAATCAAATAATTAGTCTCACACTCTGAGCAGAAGTAATGGCAACTAGAAATAACACGTTCCATGACAGAAAGCGTAGCTCGCATGTCGCGGCTGACTCAAAAGGTGCCAAAGTAAGTTTCTCCAAAACAACATTTAAGTACCAAGGCGGGACTGGATTGTGGATGGGAGGCTTCAGATGGAAAGTGCCTCTTAAAAACATATCGGACACCTCCAGTTGGGCCACTGCATGGCCATCAATGGGCTGAAATGGCAACCGGGTGCACTTTAATGGAGAAGTATTGCAGGCCAGAATCTGAGAGGACAGCAAATACTCTAAAATCTGATTCACTGGATAAGTGAAAGGGTCCAAATGATGGGAAGCCACCCACACAGCAAAGTCCGCCACTGTTACCCCTGTCCATAAAAGTGGTGACAGGGCCACTCATGGAAACTACCATCCGATCTCTATATTGCCACCCCTTTCCAAGGCCCTTGAACGTATTGCAGCAGATCAGCTCACGGATTTCCTGGACAAATACAATATCCTGTGCTCGCAATAACATGGCTTCAGGAAAGGACATAGCACCTCATCTGCCCTACTGGAATTCTCTGGCGTTCTTCACAGCTTGCTGGACAATGGTCAGTTAACTGGGTCCGTCTTTATCAATCTGACTAAGGCGTTTGACATTGTCCATCACTGCCTACTGCTGGTGCAACTTCTGAAAGCTGAGCTCTCTCCCTACTCCACTGCCTGGTTCAAAAGTTACTTGGAGAACCGGTCTCGGAGTGTAAAAATTGCAGATGTCCTCTCTGATACCAGGCCTGTTCGCTCAGGTGTCCCCCAGGGATCCATTCTGGGTCCCCTACTATTCAGCTTGTTCCTGAACTCTCTTCCAAATTCTTGCTCATTAAAAAATAATCCTCTACGCAGATGATGCTGTAATTCTTGTCTCCCACAAGGATCCTAAGCCTCTACAAGACAGCCTTCAGCCTGGCTTCACATCTGTTGAAAATTGGTTCTCAAATCACAATCTGGTTCTCAATAATAAGAAAACAAAGTCTATGATGTTCAGCAGCTCTCATAACAAGCATAAGCTGCACCCCCATCCATCAAAACCAGTCATGGAGTCACCCTGGAACAGGTTCAAGCCTTTAAGTACCTTGGGATCACTCTAGACCCTCATCTAACTTACAGTGCCCACACTGACTCTGTAGCCAAAGCACAAATACTAGCCTTGGCCTTCTCTTCCGGCACAGGCAACATCTTACCCCGGAAGCCCTGACTGTTACTGTTCAGAGCTCTGTTGTCGCCATTATTGACTATGGGCTTATCATCTATGGCTCTGCCTCCGCTACCGCTCTTAAACACATATCCACCTCCCTCAATAAGGCCTGCTGACTACTCACTGGATCCCACCGCCTCACACATACATGTGACCTCTATGCACAAACTGGATGGCTGCAACTCACCAATTGGATAAAGTACCTAACCTGCACCATGGCGAAGAAAATAGATATGGGCCTTGTGCCCACTGGAGTGTGTGCAATCCTGCACCCTAGCAATAACCCCCGCTCAACAAGGGGGTCTGAATCACAGCTCCTGCAGGTTCCACGTTGTCGTACCTCAAAAGGTCAAAGATCTTTTGCCTACAGGGTGCCCAGCTGGCTAAATGGTCTAAACAGTTACATCTCCACCACTCCTACCCTTGGTGCATTTAAATTAAGGCTCAGCCTCTCTCTTGCTGCCTGTAGCTCCTGTAATTGCCTCAACTAGCTGACCCCGTGAATATTTCTCTAACCTTACGCAGTTCACTCTCCTATTAGCACTTGGTTACTCCTTAGTACGCACTTCCCCATGTTATGTCTACGACAATGCCTCTGGCTGTGCTCCTCCTCCTCTATAGCTCTCTACCCCCCCACTCTTCCTCTCTCTTGTCCTCTATCCTCTCTGCACCTCATCCACTATCTCCTTGTAACCTAGCCTCCAAAACTTGTTTTGTTTCTCAGATGCTTTGTAACTCTGTTTAGCTTACACTGCTGTAATCTTGTCCTATGTATTGAATTTGTAATCTGACTTACTTGTCTTATGTTTTGAATTGTATCCTGACGTGGAACCTTTGTAAAAGAGCCCTGGCTCAAAGGTACTGTAATCCTAGACCTAATAAATAAACATCATTAATTCAATCAGCTGGTTGTAAGAACCGAAATAAATAAAGTGCTTCCACTTCATGGAATAAGTGGCTCTGGTGGAAGGCTTCCTAGCAGCCAGCAGGACATCAGCCACCCTGTGCGACACCCCAAATCTAACCATGGCTATTTCATCAGGAGCCATACATGGAGGTGCAGTGACTTGAGGTCCGGATGAACCAGGGTGCTCTGCTCCTGTGACAGTAAACCTGTGCACAGGGGGAGGGGTAATGGGATTCCACTGTTAGCTGCTACAAGAAGGGGGGAACCAGATCTGACGACACCAGAAGTGGGCAATGAGGATGAGAGTGGCCCCTGTTATCTGGAGCTTGGTCAGCACCCTTTGGAGTAGAGGAATGCATAGAGGAACCTCACTTTCCAAGACAGGGACAACGTGTCTCATCAGAAAACTCCTGACCCTGGAGCAAGCAAGCAGAAACGTGGCATTTTTGCGTTGAGTGGGGACACAAAAGATCCAGCTCTGGATGACCCCACCTGTCAAACAGGTCTTCTACAATCAAAGTTAGCAGCTCCCATTTGTGCATCCAAGGCTGTGACTGACTCAGACTATCCGCCAGGACATTTTGGACGCCTGGAACATGGACGGCTGACATTTTCAGACCGTGTTCTACAGCCCAGTGCCAGACCCTCATTGCTTCCTGACACAGAGGATACAAATAAGTCCCCCTTTCTTTGCTGATGTAGTGTACCACACTAATGTTGTTTGTCTGCACCAGCAGATGGCCTGGGACAGATAGATCTGGAAGGCTTATAAAGTATACAGAATGGCTCTCATCTCCAGGACACTTATGTGGAGGGTAGCTTCCACATTGGACCACATTCCTTGAGTCTGATGAGTCTCCAGATGAGCCCCCCAGCCCAACCCTGAGGCGTCTATGGTGAGGATCTGCTGAGAGAAAGGAATGAGGAAGAGAACCCCCTTTCAACAGGCTACTAGGTTTCATCCACCATAGTAGCACCTTTCTGACTGGGGAGGAGATGAGAACTTGCTGTTTTAGGTCGCTGGTGTGTTGATCCCACTGGGCCCTTAATGTCCACTGAGGGATCCGCATGTGCAGCCTGGCGAGGGGAACTGTGACAATGGCTGAAGCCTGTGCTTTGAGTAACCAGTCATCCAGGTACGAGAAGATGTACAGTACCCCACTCCTGTGGGCTGCTGCCACCAGCATCAAGCATTGGTAAAGACCTGTGGTGCAGAAGACAAGCCAAATGGCAATGCTCTGAACTGGCAGTGCTTCCCCTGGAACTGGAACCTGAGGTACTCTCTGTGGGAAGCACACACCTTGATATGCATCCTGCATGTCCAGGGAACATATCCAGTCTCCCCTGTGCAGAAGAGGAAGCAGGCCTTGAGGGTTACCATCCTGAACTTCTTGTACTAGATATAGAAATTCAGGTTTCTCAGGTCCAAGATGGGCCATAACTCCCTGAGGATTTGGGGACAAGAGAGTCGTGGGAATAAAACCCTCTGATCCTTGGGAACAGGTTCTATGACTCTTATCTACAACAACATGCAGATTTCTCCCAGCAGCACTGGACTGTGGTCTGGAGGGCAGCTTGAATGAACTGGAGGTAGATTTGGGGACCACTCCAGATGAACCATGAGATCAGTAAGCACAGAATATATAAGAATTCCTTAATTCATCCCAGTGAGCATGAAGCCAGTGATTCTTAGTAAGAAGGTAACTGTGGAATACTGGGTCCAAAATCAGACTGGAATGGGCTAAGGAAGGAGAAGGAAAAGAAAGCAGTGAGCTGAGTGGACAAAATGTTCTAGAAACTTAGGAATAGTAGGAAGGACAGGAGACAGGTCTGTAGTTCCCAGCTAACAAAGGGTCACCCGCTTTGTGCAGAGCAGGTCTCTTGCAACCCTCTAAACCTAGGAAACTATGAAGTGATGGAACAAAAGGCTTAGGAGGAAGGAGACAGGAGAGGCAATAGCAGGATTGGACAGAAAAAGGAGCATCTGGCCTAGGCCACCAGAGCTGTTCTATTTTGCAGGGTCAAGGGTTTGAAGGATTTAACAGTTTTAGTAGTTGAGAAAGAAGAAATAACCAAAGGGCATGTATATGATATTTATTTATTTATTTACTTTATTTATTAAATTTTGGTGACCGGGTAGGCCCACTGAGCCCCGAAGGTCCCTTTTTCAGGGGCGACCCGGGATAACAATACAATACGAGATCTGATACAGAGGAGACAACATTTGATTGCATAGGTTGTGGAAGCATAAGGTAGTTACAGACAGTGGTTTTCAAACATGGTTATCATCATGACACAGTTCTGCCTTGACAGTACTTGGCATAGCAATTTGCATGAGGTAGCATTGCTCCCTAGGTGTCCTAAGACTACTATGAGGTCCAAGGTTGCCCCATCTTTAGGGGGGGTTTAATATAGAGATGTAAAGGGGTACCTTAAGAGCCGAGGCCGTGGCATGCACTTGTGTCCAGCATGTGGGCCTTGAGCCTAGTGCGGAAATTCATAAGTGAGGAGGCGTCCTGGACCAGGGGAGGGAGCTTGTTCCATAGGGTAGGGGCTTGCCAAGAGAAGGATCTGCCGCCAGCATTGGTCTGAACTCTGGGGACTTCAAGCAGAGTTTGTTCTGATATCCTTAGATTCCTAGGGTTGTGTTTAATAGCCATGATTCCTGCTATGCTTGGAGGAATGGGGGGGTTTGAGTAGCTTGTAGGCCTGGACGAGCAATGGTTGTTGTAGTCGAGCAGCCACTGTGGGCCACCAGAGCGGGGCCAGGGTGTCACAGTGGTGACATCTCGGGTGGTCTTGGGTAGCGAAACGAGCTATTTTGTTGTATAGGATTTGCATCCTGGATACTTCCTGCTTTGCCATGTCCTGTATAATCGGGGCCACAAAGGTCAGGGTAGGGAGCAGGACACTTGTCGCAATGGAGAGCCTGGCCTCAGGGATGAGCTGGCCCCTGAGATGGCACAAGGTTCCGAGTTTGCAGTGTAGGGTCCTGGTGACCTGGTCAATGTGGTCTTTACAGGTAATTGACTGATCTAGAGTTAGGCCTAAGTATTTTAGGGAGGGGACTACTTTTCTGCATTTGCCAGAGTGTGTGGTAAGTTGCAGGGATGAGGACCTGTCATTTCCCAAGGATCTTGGTCCGAATAGTATTGCCTTGGTTTTGTCCGCGTTAAGTACCATTCTGTTCTCGCACAGCCATGTCTCTAGGGATGTGAGGTCCTTTTGGAGGAGGGGACCGAGAGCTGCTACATCGCCCAAGGGTCGGTAGATGGCAGTGTCATCAGCGTACTGTACAACCGAGTTCTCCCCACAGTAGGTACTTAATTCATTTGTAAATAGGGAGAATAGGAGGGGGCCTAGTATTGAGCCTTGAGGTACTCCCTGTTTTAGTGGTAGTGGCCCTAACATGGCCCCCTTCCAGATGACCCTCTGTGTCCAGCCTGATAAATAATTCCCAAACCACTTGAGGGCATGGGGGTCTAGTCCAATGTTGTGCAGCTTCAGTAGCAGCAGGTTATGATCTACAAGGTCAAATGCCCTGGACAAGTCTATGAAGACTGCACCTGTGGGTATCCCTTTGTCCATAGCCCTGAGCACTTCATCAGAGAAGTTAATGAGGGCAGTATCAGTACCGTGGTTTGGTCTGAATCCATGTTGGGAGGGGGCAAGGAGCTGGTGAGCTTCCAAGTAGTCCTAGAGTTGGTTGTAGATTGGCCTTTCTTGTATTTTGGCTAGTGTGCAGAGAACAGAGATAGGCCTGTAATTGGTTAGTTTGTCCCTGGGTCCACCTTTATAGGGGGGAGAAGTGAAGAGGGACTTGGCACAACTTGTAAAGTACCTTCAGAGCAATGGAAAGGAAATGCTGGCATAAAGAAAAGAAAAGTACAGTTACGTAAGAAGTTAACCGTAACGGCAGATCTTCGACAGAAGCTCTTGCAGCACGCCACACCGGTAGGAGCCGTCAGGTGCCAGGACCACACGGAAAACTTCTACATAGCAGTCTACCATGGGGGACTGCCCACTGCCGATGTCAGCCGCTAATGTCAGCCTATGCTATAAAGGCAGGCAGTCCCCCACACCTACTTCAGTTCTCCCGCTGCAGACCCCAAACGGGCAGCAAATGGAGAACTGAGGAGGTTCCTGAGAGCCAAAAGAAAGTCAGAAGCAGTGCAAGAGGAAGAAAGAACAGCAGGGGAAGCTGGTGAGAAAGCGGGGCCTGCTGTAAGAGCTTCTCTCGAAGATCCACTGTTACGGTAAATTCTTACATAACTGTACTATCTTACTTCGAGGAAGGCTCCTGCAGCAGGCCACACTGGTAGGACTGAGTCCCAAGCAGTACTGGGTATCACCAGGAGAATAACACCAGGAGGAGGACAAATCAGCAGTGAAGAGCTCAGGAAAAAGGCCCTGAAGTACTGCTAGATTGAAATTGGCCCTGCGCCTAGAGGCAATGTCCAGACTGTAATGTTTGGTGATGGTGTGGACAGAACTCCAGGTAGCAGCTGCACAGATGTCCGCAGCAGACACATTTCTGAAAGAAGCCATAGTGGTGGTCATACCCCTGGTGGAATGGTCCTTGACCACAATTGGAAGGGTCTTCTTGTACTTGTGGCAGCAATAAACAATACAATTCGCTAACCACTTAGACAAATGCTGTTTGGAAACAGGGGTGCCCTCTCTCTTAGGGGTGAACAAAACAAACAACTGATCAGATTTCCTCAAAGGTTTGGTTTGTATAGTACTGCAAAATCCTATGTACATCCAAAGTATGGGGCAAAGCCTCCTCTTGTTTGGAATACTTAGGAAAGTAAACAGGAAGGTGGATGGACTCATTTAAAGTAAACTCCGACACCACCTTGGGTAGAAATTTAGGACTAGTACGCAAAGACACCCTGTCTTTGTGAAAAAACAAATAAGGCTCCTTAATCATAAGAGCCTGGAAATCCTACGAGCAGAAGTAACAGCAACTAAAAAGAGTGCTTTCCACGACCATAAGTGCAGATCGCAACTTGCGGCCTGGTCAAAGGGAGGCAAAGTGAATTTCTACAACATAAAATTGAGGTCCCATGGAGGGACTGGGTCCCGCATTGGAGGTTTCAGATGCAATATGCCCCGCAGGAAGGTACGGGACACTTCAAGCTGGGTGGCAGCTTTGTCTTCGATAGGTGCATGGTATGAATAGATGGCAAAAAGATGCACCTTGAGTGAGAAGTACCCCAAGCCGGAGTCCGAGAGGGAAAGAAGGTACTCCAACACCTGATTCAGTGGGCAGGTGAAAGGATCCAACTGGCAAGCAGCAACCCAAAGGGAGAAATGCTTCCTGCTAACTGGATGAAACCAGACGGGTCTGCTCCATCAGCCACTCCGCCCTATCCATGAGCAAAAAAGCCTTGCCTTGGGTAGTGTCTAGGATCGCTTCTATGTATTGAAGGCACTGGCAAGGAGAGAGGCAGGACTTTGGCAAACTAACTGTGATCCCAAGGCCTGGAACAGGCAAAAGGTGTAGTCTAGAGTCTGAACCACGTGGTCCCTGGAGGGGGCTGTTATCAGCCAATCGTCCAGATAAGGGAACACATAGAAGCCCTGCCTCCTCAAAGCTGCCGCTATGACAGCCAGACACTTGGTAAACAGCCTGGGGGTCGAAGAAAGGCCAAAGGGAAGGGACCAGAATTGAAAATGGGCTCCCTGAAAATGGAAGTAGAGGAAGCCACGATGGGCGGAAGAAATCTGAATGCACAGGTAAGCATCCTGCATATCCAGAGAGCAGAGCCAATCACCCTGGTGCAAAAGGGTAACAGTCCCTGGAGAGTGAGCATCCTTGAAGTGTTTGTACTCGCTGTACAGATTCAGATTGCTCAGGTCCAGAATGAGCTGAAGGTCCCTGGTCTTTCTGGGGACGAGGAAGAAGTGGGAGTAAAACCCCCTTCCCCACTGAGCTGGAGGGATGGGCTCTATAGCTCTTTTTTGTAGGAGAGCCTGAATTTCCTCCCAGATGAGGGAAAAGTGGGCTGGGGGGGGGAGGGAAGAGGAGTTTACTAGAGGATTTTCTGAAGGCCATTCTAGAAACTTAAGCATGTGCCCATGCTCTATGATCTGGAGCACCCAATTGTCTGTGGTCACTCCCCGCCACCCATCCAGGTGGAGGGAGAACCGACCCCGACCATCTCACTCAGAGGTAGAAAAGGTTGGCCTAAGGTCAGAAAGGTGGGTGTGGGCACTGGCAGAGCGGCTGCAGGTGCCCGAAGGACTCTAGCAGCAGCAGCTGCAAGGGCAGCTGTGGCCTTTCGCGTGGTCTGGTCCTTGGCAGACTAGTTTTGGGACTGCTTGTGAGAGAACCGACAAAAGGATGGACATTGGCCCACTCTAGGCTGAGTGTGATAGAGCAAATGAACCGACCTAAAGGCTCGCCCCAACTCCTGCAGGGTGGAAATGATGTTCTGGAAATTCTCCTCAAAAAGGAAAGAGCCCCGGAATGGGGCATCCCAAGATGTTGGTTTGCACATCTGAGGCAAAGCTGGAGACCCGGAGCCAAGAATGACACTGGAGGCAGACACCAGCAGCTGCTATGTGCCCAGAGGTGTCGACAGCATCATAAGCAGCCCATAGAACGTGGCTGCCAATGTCCGAGACCATCTTCAAGAGCTGGGCGAGTTGTGTCTTGGTGGGGTCTTCTGGCAACACCTGCTCCAGGTCCCTGGCCTGGTCGCAGAGAACATTCTGATACTGGACCATATGGGTCAGTTAATGACCCGGATAGCCAAGATAGTAGACGTGAACATGGGGCTACCCAGATGGTCCAGCTGCCAAGACTCCCTGTCTGGAGGAAGGGCACTAAGGCGCTTGGGTTCTTGGTACAGTCATGTGCTGCATTTATGACCATGGAATCAGCCTTGGGGTGACTCCCTAAGAAGGGTTTACCATGGTAAAAATGGTCCACCTTCATGGGCAATGGAGAGGTGGAAGAAAGCTGAATCCATGCTGCCCTTGTGACATCCTCGTAGGAGTCAATCATGGGTGGAACCACAACCAGGAGGGCATCCCGCTGCCTTAGATATACGGCCAGGCGATGGCGTTCTGGGTCCTGCTTCTCCATCTCCCAGCCCATAAGGACTGGATGAGATGCATGACATCCATAAATGTTGGGTCATCAGAGGGGGATTTAGGGATCTCCCTATGAGGGTCCTCCCCATCCAAAGACTACCTGGGTGAGAAGGAAGACCAGGAACAGTCTGAGTCATCCTAATTGGTCTTGCTATCTGGGTCTGACGCTGGTAGCATACGCTCATCTCAGCAACGGCCAGAGCTGACGTTGGGTCAAGACATGGAAGACTCCAATGTTTGGGGTTCACTAGCAACAGCCCGGCCCAGATCCTGAGGCAGCGGGTCCCAGGGAGGATGCTGGGGGACACCGGAGGCGGCCCCTGAGGAGAGAGGGTCTGCCTCTGTACAAGGGATCACCACACCAAAAACAGGGCATTATAATCCACTGGTGGTGGGAGATTATACATCGGAAGGTAGGGGTAAGAAGGCTCCGGAAAAGGGTACGACAGCGGTGGGGCCGGCGTTACTGAGGGATTGGGCTGCCTGGCACTGGCTGAGGATCCGGCATCGGGACAGCAGAAGTCGGCTGTGGCATGGGTAGCGGCAGGGGCGACGCTGGCATTGGGCCCACAGGCTGGGGAAGTGGCAGTACTGGTGGTGGCCCAGTGGGTGGTGGCTGTGAGCATCCGGGGGATGAGTCCGCCAGCGCAGGCTTAGCTAGACTAGCAGGTGCCTGGGGGGAAGGAGACCCCAGAGAAGAAGCAGTGGTAGCCTGCTGTGGGTGCTGCCTAGAAGGACTAGCGTCAGCCCCAGAGTTAGGGCCCAATAACTGCAGCGCCGACGGTGGAGGAACCGATGCCAGATGAACCAACACCAATCAAGCCACCTGGCTGAGAGCTTGTGGAAGATATGGGCCTGAGTGTCAGGGGCTGGGGAGCAGGAGATGAAGTCCCCCTGCACCGAGGAGCTGCCGCCCGAAAGAGCTATGAGGGTGGGCAACTGATCCACCAGGAGCCCGGTAGAAGACAGGACTGGCAGGGTCAAATGGGCCGACCTCCCACGGGAGGATGACCCCCATCACAGTCAAGCGTTTATAGGACGACTGTGTGTGGGAAGCAGACCGGTCCTGGTCCTGGTGTTTGTCCCAGTGCCTGTGCTACCCACCGGATTTCTGAGAAGAAGATGAGGCCCCAGAGGACTGTGCCAGCAAGGCTGAAGAGCTCCTGGCCTGTAGCTCCTTTTCCATTGTGACCAACTTCTGCTTTAAAATATGGCTCTCCAGAGTTTTTAGATGATGTCTCCAAGTGGCCTGACTGAATTTCTAGCAAATCTGGCAGACTTCGGCATCATGGCTGAGGCCTAGACAGATAAGACATGTAGAGTGGCTGTCTTTTTCAGGAATCTGTTTGCTGCAGGCACACTTAGTGGAGCGGCTGGAGAAGAGAAACTCATCGCCAAAAACACCGAAAATTTTATGTTTAACACTAAAGAAAAAAGGAATATAAATAGCACGGCAAGCGACTGTAGCTATGGCATCCACTAAGGTTTGACGTATGTGTGACGCAAATAGTTGTGCACTGCTGGAGAGGAAGAAGGTGGAGGAGGGAAATGATGAAATTAGAGGAGTAATTGATAAATGCCTGGACCAAACTGGAGCGGGGGGAAGTTCTGCTGGGAGAATTGCAACAGGGGTAAAAGGGGGAAATAATGTGCAGGAGGAAGAAGAGGAGCTGGAAGTGAGAGAGGGAGATGAATGGAAGCAAACAGGGAGTAAGGGGTGGAATCTTAGTGCTGGGGGACTCAATACTAAGAGGAGTTAGGTGGGGTAGCAAGGGGGAGAGGCATAGTCGCATTTGGGTGGAGGCCATGCCAGGAATGACAGTGGAAAGGGTGGGACAGTCTGTTCTGAAATATGCTAGAAGGGGTAGGGACAAGCCTCATTTAATTACACATCTTGGGACAAACGACCTGGCTGACAAGACAGTACATACAGTCCAGAGGAGGTTTGAGGAACTAGCACAATTATGTGAGGGGGCAGGAAGATCAGTAACTTTTTCAGAGATACTTCCCATGCCAAAGGCAAGCACAATAAAGCTGAGAATAGAGAATTTAACGGATGGCTAAGAACCTGTGTTGTGCTAAGGGTATGGGCGTGTTGGGGTGGGGGTGGGAGGGACCTGGGAGGACAGCAGTCTCCATGCCAAGGACAGACTACACTTGAGTGAGGAGGAAAGAAAGTGTTGAAACAGAGGATGGAGGAGTACATAGAGGAAGTTGGGAATTTAAACTAGGAGTGGGGGTGGTAGTTGGGGAAGAGATATGCAGAGACCACAGGTTGGGAACCATATGAGCTACCCCATAACAGTGACAGAGGACAAATGGCAAGTACTGTTGGTGATGCTAGGAAAGGAGGGCAGGATGGGAGGGGAAAAGGTGGAAGGTGGTTACCCTTAATGCTAAGAGCCTTGGAGGAAAACTGCAGAGTTACAGGTTCTCTGCAGAGGGAGAAGTGGACATTGCAGCCATCACGGAAACATGGGCCACCCAATACAATGACTGGGACCTGTCTGTACCAGGGTACAGGTTATTTTGTAGGGACAGGGTGATTGGGAAAGGAGGGGTGGCACTATATGTGAAGGAAGGACTGAAGTGTGTAAGGGAGGAAGGGAGGAGGGTAGTACGGAGTCACTTTGGATGCAAATCCAGGGTTCAAGAATAGGATTCTTAGAATGGGAGTGGTGTCACAGGCCACCATCTCCAGGCGTTGGAGTTGAACAGAACTAGCGGGACAGATCAGGAGGACCTGCGAGAAGGGTAGTGTGGTGATTGTGGGGGACTTCAACATGCCAGGAGTGGACTGGAGCACCCCAACAACCAGGAACAGAAGGGAGCAGGTACTGCTGGATGCCTTCCAGGACAGCTTCCTGCTGCAAATGGTCAGTAAACCAACCAGGTTAGGGAATACCCTTGACCTTGTGCTGGCAAATGGGGACTTTGTGAGAGAGAACACAGAGTGGAGGAACCGCTGTCAGGGAGTGACCACCGCCAGTATGGCTCACATTGGATATGGGCAAGGAAGGAGTGGAATCTGGCACACTAGTGCTGGACTTCAGGAGGGCCGACTTTGGGAGGATTGGGAAGTGGTAAAAGGTACCTGGCCAGAATTCAATCTAGTATGGACACTAACCAGAGGTGGGAGCTCATAAAGCTGGGGATAGTGGAGGCAACAAACCTGCTGCAAGCCCAGAGCAAGAAGGCTAGGGCTAGAAACCAATCTGGTTGAGCAAGGAGGTCATGGAAAAGGTAAGGAGGAAAAGAGCTGCCTTTAGGAGTACAAGAAAACAGGGAGGGAGGACAGGGAGGAGTACTTGACAGAATCGAAGGAGGTGACAAGGGCAGTAAGGAGACAAAGCATCTCTGGAACTCAGGCTGGCACAAGACATTAAGAGGGGAGAAGGACTTCTTTAAGTACAGCAGGGAGAAAAGGAACTGTAAGGACCACATAGAAGTGAGATTAGGAAGGAGGGGGTTGGGTGGAAGCAGGGTGCTAAAGGCGGAAGCACTAAATGAGTACTTCTGCTCAGTATTTACTAAAGAGAAGAGGGGTGACACCAAGGTGGGAGAAATGGCAGAAGCAGGGTGGGAAGTGGTGACAGATGGGAAATCATGGAGAGCAGAGTTCGAGGGTTTGAAGGCACTGAGGGTGGACAAGGCGCCAGGCCCAGATGGCATCCACCCCAGGGTACTGAAGGAGCTGGCAGAGGTCCTTGCAGAACCTTTGGCAGACCTATTTAATGCCTCACTACATTCGGGGTGTGTACCTCAGGACTGGAGGATGGCTCATGTGGTGCCCCTCCACAAGACTGGCCCCAAGGATGAACTGGGAAACTACAGACCAGTGAGCCTCACATCCATCGTGGGTAAGCTAATGGAGACTATCCTGAAGGAGAGGCTGGTGGCCCTCCTAGAGGCCAAAGGACTACAGGACAGCAGACAGCATGGCTTCATACGTGGCAGATCCTGCCAAACCAACCTGGTGAGTTCTGTGACTGGGTAACTAGGCACTGGACAGGGGCCATGCAGTGGAAGTCCTGTATCTGGACTTCAGTAAGGCATTGACTCAGTGCCACATGGAAGGCTGGGAAGGAAGTTAGTAGGCACAGGGGCAGGTGCAAAGCTGGTGAGATGGGTAGGAAACTGGCTGCAGGGAAGGCAACAGAGGGTGGTGGTGGGTGGGAGCTCTCACACTCAAGGCAGTGACGAGCGGTGTTCCACAGGGCTCAGTGTTGGGACCAGTGTTGTTTGGGATATTCATTGCAGACATATCATGGGACATCAAGAGCAAGATCAGTCTGTTTGCTGATGATACCAAGGTAGGCGCGGTGGTGATGACCTAGGGGATGGCAGGGGTTGCAGGATGATCTGGCAAAGCTTGAAACCTGGTCAGACACCTGGCAACTGGGTTTAATGCCAAATAGTGCAAGGTGCTGCATTTTGGATGAAGAACCCAAGGAGGAGTTACCAGCTAGGGGAGTGCAGCTAGCCCAGACAGAGGAGGAGAAGGATCTGGGTGTGCTCATTACAGGTCAATGAACAACTCAGCACAATGTAGGAAGGCAGCTGCAAGAGGCCAACAAAATGCTGGGTTTGTATTGCAAGGGGTATATCCTCGAGGAGGAGGAGGTGATTCTGCCACTGTATAGGTCGTTAGTTAGACCACACCTGGAGTACTGCATCCGATCTGAAGAGGGACATTAAGTTACTGAGGGGCGCAGTGCAGAGCGACAAAGATGATCAAGGGGCTGGGGGACTTATCATACAAGAGGAGGTTGAAGGAGTTGAACATGTACTCACTGGAGGAGAGGAGAGACAGCGGTGACATGATTGAAACCTTTAAATACATGAAAGGAATAAACAAGACGGGTACAGAGGGGCTGTTCAAAGTAAGGGAGGGGAGGACACCAAGGGCCATGATATGAGACTGGAGCGAGGAAGGTTCAGGGAGATGAGGAGACACTTTTTTACAGAGAGGGTGGTGGCTGGGTGGAATGCGTTACCTGCTGAAGTGGTATGCAGTAGAACAGTGGACTGCTTCAAACGAGGATGGGACAGGACAAGGGGAAGGGTTAATGAAGGGGAAGGGTGGAAGGGAGGGGCAGCTGCAGAATAAGGGATGCTAGCTGCACATTCGAGCAGACTTGATAGACCTCTAGGCCTTTATCTGCTGGCAAATTTTGTATGTTCGTATGTGGGTTGACAGCAGGAAAAGAACTGAGGTAAGTGCGGGGTACTGCCCACCTTTATAGGACAGGTTGACGTCGGCGACCCCCGTGGTGGACTGATAGCTAGAAGTTTTTCATGTGGTCCTGGCGCCTGATGGCTCAGTCCAACCGGTGTGGCCTGCTGCAAGAGCCTTCCTTGAAGTAAGATCATTGGCATAAGGACAGCAAGCAGATGTACAAACACTGGAGCACAACAAAAGAAGGCTTGTGTTACAGTGTTTGTCCACCTGCTTGTTCTCCTTATTTCTTTAATAAAGTACCACATCATTTGCACAGCAATTTGATGTTTTCCAGTGGACTTTTGTTTCTTGATGGTCAGTACTGAGGTTTCCTTTCCATTATTCCAATGTGACTTTTTTTTTTTTTAAACTTTTGGCATCAGGTTTCAGGAAGCGGCTCTGGTTGTGCTACAGTCTTTAGTAAAGTACCTGTCGGGTGGGGTGAGGGGGAAGGGGTTGGATGACCAGTATCAGTATTTTTAAAGAGAGGCACAATCAGTTGGTGTTAAGATTACCGAAGAGCAGGAGGTAGTCAAGAAGACATAGGTGGAACTAGCCCCAGGAGGCCATCAGCTAAAGTACTGGGCAGTAGTAAACATGGAAAGGGAGAGAAAGGGGAAAGGAGACTTTGCCAAATAAGTTGTGTAGGACAAAGATTAGATCCAGCATGGCGTAATCCCTAGAGAGGCCAGAAGTCCCAGTCCTCGATGTGGTGTGCTCTTCAATTGTGGGGGAAAAAGAACAGAGGAGTTAGGTCTGACACTGCCTTATATAATGCCAATGTGTGCATGATGCTATACATTGGCACAATCAGTCTCAAAGGTTCCAATTCCTGCAGGGTCCTACTGCCTTCAGCTCTACAACCAAAGTGCAGGTGCTAGGAAGGAGATTATCTCAAACAAGATCCCCCATTTTTCCTACAGGGAATCCAGGACCCTTAAAATTAAAATCCTATAGAAGACAGTGGATCAGAGTTTCAGATTCACCCAATGTGTTCCTCCGGTTGCATGCTTTTATGAACTGTACGTACACTTCAAAATTTCTTTTCGGTTTCTTTGCCCCTCTTTTTAGCAATAAGGCTGTATTCTTCACCTTGCATGAACCCCCAAGTTAGCAAGTCCAGAAGTATCTCTTTCATTAGTTCCGTGAGTTTTTGTGAGATCATTAGCCTCCTACTGTGTCCTACCCCTCTCCATCAATTTAAAGCCTTCTCTATGACTGTATTAATTTGGTGCCCCAGTATGATAATTCTATTTTGGTTTAAGAGCAGCTCATATTTCTAGAAAAGAGTGAGCCTTCTAGTATGTTCTCCAGTTTCTAAGGAAGGGGGATCCTCACTAACACAAGCACCTAGTTCAGGCATTAATTCTCAGATTCCTAGCTGTGCTTCTTCTGTCATGAAATGGGATAGTATTTCCAAGAAAATGGTTTGCACATTCATATCAAGTCTTTCTCAATTTCTTCTTCCTTTCTGCCACTGTGTAATTTGTTATAGCAGGTATCACCACCAGCTGCTAGTCACCAAAGGGCTTCAACAGTCTGTTCATTTTCTTAGTTACATGCTTACTTCTGGCTGAAGGCAGACAGCAGAATCCACTATTTTCTGTTTTCTTGGCACACTTGTCCATATGTAAACCTCTGGATGGAATCATTCACACTTCTCTTCCAGGGTTTTGCTTCATTCAATAAGTTTTGGTTTTTTGCTGTCCAGTGTCATACATTTCTTCATTTCCATGCTCAGTGAGCAGATCAAAGTAATCCTGGACAGGCAGTGGAATGCTTCGTCTGCAGTTTTACACTCATGCTGGTATTTGTTTCCTCCTCTGAATGGTTTCCCATTTGTATCCACACTATTGCTTATTAGTGCAGTGTTCCATGTGCCTGCAATCCTTTACTGTGCATCACTCACTGTTCTCTATTGAGTCTACTGCCTCCTACACTGATTTTGTTTCTAATGTTTTCAGAGGTCCTTATAATGGCATCATCCTCCTCCTCGACATGATTCAATTTCAGCTTTTCTTCCAGCTCAGCCTTTCTGCTCATTGGCTGTCTAATGATGATACACTTTCACAAAAAGGTTAGTTTGATTTTTCTGTGTTTCTGGATATGAACATTTTGCATCTTCTACAGTAGTTTGGTTTTCCCATTTTATCTCTATCATTATTGATACTGTCTGAACTCTACAAGGGCTTACCTACTGGTCAGATGCGTCACCTGCTACTAGTTCAGAATGTAGCCGTGATGTTACTAGCTTCCGTATTAGAAGACAGAACATATCACCTGGTCACTGCGGGTTCCAGGCTAGTTGCTGGTTTGATGGGAGGTAGACTATAACTTGAGGATACTTTTGTTGGCATTCAAAGCAGTGAGGCCTGTCCGATGGAGCTCTCTGCCTGTTGATATCCGCCTGTCTACTAGCTGTGAATACTTAAACCAAAGCTGAAAAACATCTGTCTATGGCCTTACTAGACCATATTTAAACCAATAACTGTATTTACTGTGATTGCTGTAAAGTATTTATTTTGCCTTTTATATGTTATCCCTTGTACATTACTACTATACTGACAATCTGTTTGCTGCAACTCTCCCCCTACTTCTGTGATACTAATTTGTGCAGTGCTCTAAGCCTGGAAAGGCTGCTCAAATCAAATAGGGAGCACCACTTTCTCCTAAAACGTGTGCTCTCTCTTGGCAAAAAAGATTGGGGCTGCAGCTTAATGCCAAACAGAACTGCAAAACAACAAAACACCAGTGCAACCAAAGGAGTGGAAATGTAACAAATTTATTGGACTGTAACTCTGGCAAACAAAAACAGATAAACCAGTTCCCAGTGCTTCGAGCCCCAGTGACTCTTTCTCAGGGAGCGGCTGGTAATCTAGAGAATACATTTTTTTACACTGTAGATTACCAACCGCTCCCTGAGGACAAGCCATTGGGACTTGAAGCAATGGAGCCGATTTGTCCATTTTTGTTTGACAGAGTTACAGTCCAATAAATTTGTTCCATTTGCACTCCTTTGGCCACACTGCTAATTTGTTGCTGCACAAGGGAGCAGGAGAGGAAATGGCACCCCACCAATGGATTGATGATGGTCTGGGAAGAAAAAAATGCTCACTTTAGTAATTGTGTTTTTTCTAATGGAGTCTTGCTGTATTCTGACATTATGCAGTTAGCCCCAGCACTTGAACTGCTCCGGAGAGGAAAGAGTTAACTCTATGCCAAAGCATAACGTTGAGCTTGAGCTCGGTTCAAACCTCTGTCTGCTGCACCTTGAAGTGTAACCATTAGATTCTTACGAGCTAATACTAACTACCCACACTATGTGGAAATTGTAAAATTTACTAGCCAAAAAGGCAACCAAATATTTTGGATCCCCAAAAGACTCAAGTCGAGAAATCCAAAACAAAAACTGGGTAGTGAACAAATATAATTATCAAAACATATAAATAACCCACTCCCCTTGTTTAAAAAGGGGAGAGTGCCGAGTACACCGTTGAGGTGCAACACTGCGCCTGCCAGCCCACTTCCCAGAAAACAGGTTCTGAGAGGGGAGGCAGGGAGGGAGGGAGGTCAGAATACAGCAAGACTCCATTAGAAGAAACACAATTAATAAGGTGAGTAATTTTTTCTTCAAACAACATGAAGTCTTGCTGTATTTTGACATTATGCAGACTACCAAGCAGTACCTCCATGGAGGAGGGTATCGAACCTATTTTGGGAATAGGCTCTGCAGTACTGCTGTACCAAACCTAGCATCACTCCTAGCCCCGATATCCAGAAAGTAATGCTTGGTGAATGTATGGACTGTTTTCCAGGTGGTTGCTTTGCATAGCTCTAATAAGGGTATATCTCTGGCAGCAGCCAGAGAAGCAGCTGCACCTCTAGTCGAATGAGCCCTCAGGCCTGAGGGGGGTACTTTACCTAACTTTTCATTTGTATACAAGAGACAATCCACCTGGCAATAGTTCTCTTAGTAGCCGGTTTACCCTTCCCCACTTAACCATAAGTGAGGAACAACTGGAGGGAGTCAAACCTAAGTGCCTTAGTATGCTCAATGTAGTAGCTAAGAGCCCTTTTTTTTTATATTCTTTATTTTTCAGGTCAGTAAAACAGCAGGAATACATATGTACAGCAATTTTATTGTTCGTAATATACACAAACAGTAGAAATTCAATTATTACAGGACATTTTTTCCAGTTTAAGCCATTTGTACAGATCACTTCAGGCGTATAATGTCCGTCAGTATCATTAAATTGATAATGAACTACATGTGGGAAGAGAGAAGCAGGTACCAAGGGGTTTATCTCATTAAAGGATAAATGAGTCATCTAACGGGGAAATATAGAGGACCCATGACCTCCAAAACATTTCAAACTGGGAATACGATCAGCTCTTTTAGCAAAGAGTCATTCCAGATAATAAATTTATGACACTATAGAGTGGCAGTGGGTCAAAGTTGTGGCTATGGACTTCCACCATAAGCGGGTGATTACCTTCTTAGCTGCCGCCAAATATAAATAAAGCTTGCTTTTTTTTGGAGGCACTGAACCTTCTTCCCCAATGTATAACAGAATCATTTAATTTGTTACAAGCAAGTCTGTATCGATTAATATTTGAAGCCTCCTGGCAATATCTATCCTGTACTGGGAGATTTTCAGACATGTGCAGAGAATATGGGAGATATTAGCCTCCACCTGCCCACAATCTCTCCAACACTTCCCCAAGTTTCCAGGTAGGAATTTAGCTAGTTTATCTGGTAACATAAAAAATGTATGCGTCATTTCCAAATATATTTGAGCCAGTAGGGAGCTGAAGAAGCCTTCATGGATGGGATAATTGGCTCTAGCCATTTATCATATGTAATCTGAGTATTTAATTCTTTATTCCTTTTGGTCAGAACATTCTCTGTGGTCTGCTTCCAACTTTCCCTCAAGGCTCTGTAAAGCTGACCAACTAATTGTGTTGGAAGTTTACCCTCAATTGCCTCAATTATCAGATTCATGAGGTTAGGGTTCGGGGAGGGAAGGGCCAATAGAGTGGAACCTAGATCCATTAGATATGAACGTACAGGTATCTGCAAAAATCTGAAGTGATGTGTGACAGGAAGTCCAAATTTAGACTGTAGGGAGGCAAAGGGCATCACCCCATGCATGTCTAGAAATTGATAAAACATCAAAAGATCTAATTTATGCCACTCCTCGTATGTAAGGTCTTGGCTGGCTGCTATGAACTGCTTTTCCCTAGTCACCAGTCGAAAATAAAAAAAAAGCTCTGTAAGTTCCCGGGCTGACCTAATTTCATAACATATTTTTAGAATGTTACGGGTCCCCCACATAAAGTCCCTCAAAGGTGGAATGGAGTCTAATGGAGAAAACAAAACCAGGATTACATCATGAAGGTCATTCAGGGTTAATTCAATTAATTTCCACAGGGGTAGAGTATGTCTATTAAGCCACAAAAATATGACTTTAGATGTTGTGGCCCTGTGACATTCTTTTAGATTAGGAAGGTTTAAGCCTCCTTTGGCAATAGGTAGTTGTATGGATGACCATTTTATCCTAGGATGTTTCCCAGCCCAAACAAACCTGAAGAATATTCTATCCCAGGAAAAAAAATAAAAACTAGATGGAATTAAAGGTAAAGTTTGAAAAAAGTATAAGATCTTTGGAAAGACCGTCATTCGGATAGTCTGTATACGCTGATGGAATGATAAGTACAAATGTGCCCACCTTCCCATTAGTTGTTCTATGGCAACAGTTACAGGCTCCAGATTCAGGAGCCCTAAAAGATCCAGATCTCTGGGAATTACGACTCCCAGATATCGAATTCTGTTATTTCGCCATCTAGCTGGTAATAAAGCACTCAAACCATAGGTTGGGACAAAGTTAAGAGGGAGAATCTCCATCTTTTGAATATTAATCTTATATCCAGCAACCTCCGAAAACCTCTCTATCACCTCCAGAATGGCCGGGACCGAGCTTTCAGGATCTAATAGGATCAGCAATATATTGTCTGCATATAATGAGAGAGTAACTTCTTTCCCCCCCCAAAGGTATCCCGTGAATGTCAGGATTTCACCTAATGGCCTCTCTCAGTGGTTCAATATATAAAGCAAACAAAAGTGGGGAAAGTGGGCAACCTTGCCTAGTCCCCCTGCCTAGATGCATCCTATCTGATAGCTGACCACTCACTTTGATATGTGCTTTTGGAGAGGCATATACCCTTTTCAGCAGGGAAATAAATTTCCCTGGGAACTCAAACTCAGAGAGGGTCCTCCATAAGAAAATCCAGCTAACCCGGTCGGAAGCCTTGTCAGCATCTAGGCCGACAAAGGTTGCCGGGATTTTTCTCTTATTCACATAATCAAGGAGATGTACTGTTCTTTGGATATTGTCCGCAGTTTGTCGGTTCTGAACAAGCCCTGATTGATCTGGATTCACTAACTCGGGAATCAAGTCTTCTATTCTATGAGTCCATATAGACACAAACAACTTATAATCCATATTGAGTGTGGCTATCGGTCTACATGAAGTAACTAAATCTGGGGGTTTACCTTGTTTCAACACCGGAGAGATATTAGTATAATCCCAAGGGGGGAGGGGGGACCTCCTTCCTGAATCTCCTGAAATGACTTAACTAACACAGGGGAATCTGTTTGTAAAAAGTTTTATACCATTCCGCAGGCAAGCCATCTGGGCCAGGGTTTTTTTAAGGTTTTACTGTCTGTCACCACCCTTTTAAGTTCTTCCATCCTTATCGGGAGGTTCAGTCTCTCCACCACATCTTCTGGTAATCGGGAGAGTGTGAGGGAGTAGAAAAAGTTCTCCAACTTACTCGTGTCAGCTTGCTCTGGGGCAGTATATAGCTGGGAATAATAATTCTGAAAGCAAACTGCTATTTGTTCTAAATGAGTTGCCCAGGTATTAAATGCCGAATCAGTTAAGTGTGAAATATATGTAGCTGTCCTCTGCTCTCTTCTTCTAGCCAAATTCCGAGCCCCTTTTGGCCCTCCCTCAAACCTATATGACTTCAGATAAAATAAAGCCTGTTGTGTTTTCTCATCTAAAAGCTTCTGTAAACTAGCTTTTGTTTGCTTCATTTGTGTCCTAATCTCTTCGGTTATAGGGACATGGGCCTGTAGGTCTCTCAATACACCATGAAGTTTAATACATTGCTTATCCCAATTTTTTTTCCTAGTCGCAGCATAAGCTATGATCTCCCCACGAATCGCCACCTTAATTGTATCACACAAAATAGATGTGGAGACCTCTCCTCCTGAATTTTCTGCAATAACCTGGGAAATTTTAGCTTTGAAGCCATCTCTAAAGGGTTTATCCCTTAAAAAAAGAGGTGCTCAGATGCCACCCAGTGGTTTTCATAGGAATTTTAAAATCTAGTTTCAAAAATAGAGGTGAATGATCAGAAAGGAATCTGGGACCAACTGTTAGATCTTGAAAGTAATCTGTATGTTCCCGAGTAATAAAAAAAATAATCCAATCTGTAATGGGAATAAAAAATGTATTCCCTTGTTGATGGATAGAAAAACCTCCAGACATCAGTCATTGCAGCTGCTTCCATGTTAGACCCGAAGTATTTCAGGGCCGGAGAAGATCTATGTTTATGTGGGGTTGATGAATCTAAATGGGGGTTCAAAGTGAGATTAAGATCTCCACCCATCATCAAACATCCCTGAAGATTATCTATTAATTTGCCAAAGAAACGTTTTAGTACCATTACTGGCATAATTGGAGGAAAATACACGTTCACCAGTGTTACCTGTTTCCCATACAGTGTCCCCTTAAGAATCACATACCTTCCCTGAGAATCAGTGAGCTGTGAGGATAGGTGGAAAGGGGAGGTCCAGGGAATCATAATTGCTACTCCACGTTGTTTTCCATTAGGGCAAGACGAAGCATATACCTGATACCTCCCACCTCCCGATAATTTAGTGTGTTCGACTTCTGTCAGATGGGTCTCCTGTAAAAATATGACATCCGATAAATGTTTCTTTAAATATTATGAGAGTCTTGCTCTTTTAATCGGGCTGTTCAACCCATTTATATTAAGGGACAACACCCTGATAAACTGAGTCGCCATTACAGAAAATTATATTGAAATTGGACCTCACCCTTACACCCATCCTTCCTTTCCACCAGCAAAGTAGGAGGATATAATTTGGATCTACTATAAAGGTACATTAGAATATTTTTCCTTACGTTAGATTCATAACCCTTAACCCCTCACCACACCCCCTCCTTCAAAAACAATTCCACCCATGTGTAACTCTAATTTGAATATTACTGTCAACTCTGCTGTCCTGCTGTACCTGTAAATAAATCTGAAAAAATGAAGCAACTATTTTTTTACTTATTTTAAGAATGTTAGTCTGTACATATTGTACAGCCAACTGTGTGGACCAAGAGTCGAGGAGAAACTCCACCCAACACTCAAACTATGTACATCTACTGTGACTTCCAAGGTAGGGGAGATTCTTTGCCTTCTCCCTACATGTTTCCCCAAACCAACAGAAGGAACCGGAGGCAGTCCGGGTGCGTGTTGCTCTCGGGCCTCCAGAGTGTGTAAATTCCCTCTAATGTAAAAACAGAAAATAGGCAGAATGTTAAAATAAATTCCAAATATAAAACCAAATGTAATTTTTTGCTGCCCTTCTAACTTAAACATGAGCCTAATGGCCTAATGGTAATCGCAGGCTCCCCCCTCAGCCTCTGGTTGTAATTTTCTTTTGTTGACATTTGGCTATCATACGTAACTCTTATTATTTGTACAATAAACCCTCCTCTTTTCAGCTTCGTTTACTCCCCCTTATCGTTATAAAGCCATACATATTTGTTCAAAACAGAAATAACTGAACTCCATTGTAGGCCTATGTATACCGGCCTGAAATTGTCTCTGCACAACGTCCTGGATTTGGGCTTCAACCCCTATTACGTTAGTCTCTGCGGTTGAAATCTCCAAAAGTCTTTCTGTAGACTAAATTCTCCAAACACTTCTCCGTGTTTTTCTAAGTTTAAGTCAGGTTCTGCCACGGGTGGGTCTACGAAAAGTAGCGAGTCGGCTCTTCAGATTGTCCAGTCTCTGCTCTCCCACTTGTCTACGTTCTTCACGTGGAGTAACTGTCTGCCATCTAGGTACCCTCGAGGAGACCATAGGTCTTGATTCGGCCTTCTTTTTAGTCTGGATCCCCATTTTGAGAAGCTCTTCCCTGGCCTCCTCTGCTGAGTGATACTCCTTCCTGCCTGTCGGGTGCTGCACAACCAGGCGAGCAGGGTAAGGGGTAGAAAACTTAATATTTGCTTCCTTTAAAACTGGGAGAATGTCTGCATCTGCCCTCCCGATTTCTCATGGTTTGAGGAGCGTAATCATTATCTATATAGAGTAGAGTCTCTCCATAGAAAATCTTCCCTTTACGCCATGCTGCTGACAGGATCTTTTCTTTTACTGCATAACTGAGGAAGCGGAGTATTATAGACCAAGATCTTGCATTTGGATCGTTAGGTCGTGGGCCCAGCGCCCTGTGGGTTCGCTCTAATTCCAACGACATATCCAAGGGCAAATCTAAAGCTGTTTTCAGAAGAGTTATGATAAAATCAGGGAGATCCTGGTCCTCTGGGATACAATAAATTTGTATGTTCTTAGATCGAGCCCTATTCTCTGTATCTTCTTGTCTGGAATGGAGGAGAGCATATTGATCTTGTAACTCATGTAAAGATTCCTCTATGTCATCCACCCTATTTTCCACTACTGTGATCTGTCTCTCAGTGGAATCAGTTTGTTGTTCTAAATTTGCCACATCTCTTCGCAGTTCCCCATACATTTCTTTTATTTCAGCCCGAAATGCCAGCAGTTCTTTATAAATTGTATCAAGCTTCACTCATTTGTTCTTTATTTTACCATGGGGTGTAGTAATCTGTTCTGTGATTTCAGATGGAGCCACAAATAGCTCGGAGTCGGAAACCTCCTGGGCCGACATCGCGGCTGCTAGATCTGTTCTTTCAGCTTTCTTCCATGTACAAATAAGCGACTTTTGTATCGTTTTAGCCGTAGTCCCTAAAATTAACCTTCTTTCTGGATCTCAAAGGTAGTAAAACTTGCTGATTGCTAGGGATTTAGTGAGGTGGGATCGCGGAGCTCAGGACTAGACCGCCATCTTGGTTCTCGGCTCAACCGGAAGTCATATCAGCTAAGAGCCCTTTTAATATCCAAACTGTAATTTTCTCTCTCCTGAGGAAGAATGATCAGTGAAGAACACAGGAAGAGACATGGATTGGTTCAGATGAAAATCTGAAACCACTTTGGGTAAGAACCTCTTGTTGGTTCTAAGGACCACCTTATCTCTATGGAATGAGATAAAATCAGGCTCCACTGACAGAGTTTGCAATTCACTGATACGCCTGGCAGAGGTAATAGCTACCAGGAACACAGTTTTCCAAGTCAAGTACTTAAGTTCTGCTGAGGCCAAAGGCTCAAAAGGGGGTTGCATAAGCTGAGCGATGCAAACATTAAGATCCCAAGCAGGAGTTGGATCCCTAAAGTGGGATTGGTATGAAGCAATCCTTTGAAAGAATTTACAGAAAACAAGGTGAGATGCCAGTGAGGAAGGATTTCCCACTGACAGAAATGCAGAAACAGCTGACAAGTGTACTTTGAGGGTAGCTGGTCCGAGGCCTAAGCCATTAAGATGAACCTTGTAATCCAGAACTGTAGACAAGTCAGCAGTATCTGGGGATATGTGTTTAGTGGAACACCAAATGCTGAATCTTTTCCATTTGGAGTTATAAGTTTTTCTGGTGGCAGGTTTTCGAGAGGCTTTGAGAATGTCCAGTACCCCCTTGAGACAGATGCAAATCTGCATATTCTAGCTCTTCAAGAGCCATGCCTTGAGATTGAGAGACCGAAGGTTGGGGTACCAAATCCTCCCCTGAGAAGAGGTTAACAGGTTGCGATTCCTGGGGAGAGATAGGGGAAGATGGACTGCTAGGGACAACAGGGGATACCAAGGCTGTCTGGCCCAGTCTGGAGCATTCAGGATCACTTTGGAAGACTGTGACCTTTCTCTTGACCAGGACCTTGAACAGTAGAGGAAAAGGAGGAAAGGCATACAGAAATGTCCCCTTCCAATCCAGAATTAGAGCATCCAGGGGGACTGAACCCAAGACTGGGGGTCTACAACAAAAGAGGGGAAGTTGGTGATTGTCTGGGGCTGCAAAGAGATCTATCTCTGGAGTGCCCCACCTTGAAAAAATTACCTTCAAGACCAGAGGGTCCAGGGACCATTCATGATGGCCCTGTGAAATCCTGCTCAGTGCATCTGCTAGCACATTGTCCTTCCCTGGAAGGTGGACTGCTATCAGAGAGGTTTGCAGGGAATAAGCCAGGGACCACAACTTAATGGCGTCTGTGCACAAGGCCATAGACCAAGTGCCTCCCTGCTTGTTGATGTACCACATGGTGGTGGTGCTGTCTGTCCTGACCTGAACCACCTTGTTCTGTACTGAGTCTGAGAAGGCTTGTAGAGCCAGGTACACTGCCCTGAGCTCCAGAAGATTGATGTGGAGAACAGACTCCTGAGGGGACCACGCTCCTTGAGCTGTGAGGGCTCCCAGGTGAGCTCCCCACCCCAGGGGAGAAGCATCTGGGGTTAGAACCACAGAATGAGACTCAGTGATGAATGGGACCCCTTGCCTGAGGTTGTCCTGATCCAACCACCATTGGAGAGCCTGGATCAGAATCTGAGTCACTGGAATTAGTTTGGTTAGATTATCTTTTTTCTGAGACCAAAAAGCCCTCAAATGGAACTGGATGTCTCTCATCTGAAATCTGGCCCCTTAGAACACTGCAGTGGAAGCTGCCATGTGGCCCAGGAGTTGAAGGAAATGCCTTGCTGGTCGAGATACCAGAAGGTGGAAAGAAGAAGCCAGCTCTATAATGGCCTTTACCCTTGCCAGAGGGAGAAAGGCTCTTGCTTTGACAGTATCCAGCTCTACCCCTATGAAGGTCAAGAGTTGCACTGGCTCGAGAACTGATTTGGGAAGACTGAGGAGGAATCTTAGGGAAGTGAGCACTTGTTGGGTCACTTGCAAATTTGACTTGACTTGGTCTGGAGACCCACAATGAGCCAGTTGTCCAGGTATGGGAATATGGAAATGTTTTGTCTCCTTAGAAAGGCCACTACTACTGCTAGGCATTTTGTAAACAGCCTTGGAGCTGATGTTAGGCTGAAAGGCATTGCTTTGAACTGATAATGGCCCGCCAGCAGTTCGAGCCTGAGGTACTTTCTGTGGGAGCACCTGATGGGAATGTGGAAATAGGCATCCTTTAGGTCCAGGGAGGCTAACCAGTCCCCTGGCCTTAGAGAGGGAAGAATTATTCCCAGAGTCAGCATTATGAATTTTGGCTTTACTAATTGCTTGTTTAAGTATCTTAAATCTAGGATGGGCCACCACTCCCCAGTTTTTTTCAGGGTAAGGAAGCATCTGGAGTACAGACCTTTGCCCCTGTGAAGTGCAGGAACTTTTCTATGGCTCTGAGAGCCAGCAGAAATGAAACCCCTGCCTCTAGGGCAATGGTTTCGGAGATGTTTGCAGGTGGAAAGGACCTGACCCTCAGCTTTGGAAATTTTTTGAAGCTGAGGGTCAGTCTCTGGCTTACTACCTCCAGGACCCACTTGTCTGAGGTAACAGACTTCCAGTCCTGGAAGTAGTAAGCCAGCCTGCCTCGTACAGGAACTGGGGAGTCGACTCGGGCTGACACATCAGGGTGTCTGCTTGGCAGGAGCCTTAGACTGAGAGGAGGATGCAGCCATGCTCATCCCCCTTCTGCCTCTCCCTCTGAAGAACCCCCTCTAAGGAAAAGGAGAGGAGGCCTGTGCCTGGTAGAAAGGCATGTGAAAGGGCCTGCCACTACACCTAGTTTGCTGCTTCTGAGGAGTTGCTTGCCTTTCCTTGGCCTGTGCACTCCTGTAGGCAGTCCTGTATTCATGCATCTTCTTCATATAATTCTCTGTCTGCTCCCCAAACAGAGAATTCTCGATTACAGGGAAATCCATGGCCTTAGCCTGGGTGTCCTGTGATAGGTTAGTACATCTGAGCCAGGCCAGTCTCCGAAGAGCCACAGACGTAGCCATGACTCATGATGACACATCATTGGAGTCCACAGCAGCATGAAACTGGATTTTTGATGCCTTAATCCCATCAGCAACCACCTCCTCCAGCTCCCTGGCAAGCTGGGGGGAAGCCTGTTTAGCCAGTTCCAGAACAGTATCCCATCTGGACCTCTGGTATCTGGTTGTGTAGGCCATGTAGATAGCCTGCCTGAGTCCCAAGGAAGATGCCATGTACTGTTTTTTAGCCATGGCATCCAGCTTCCTGGAGTCTTATTTTTTTTATTTTATTTAGTTGTTTTTAACCAGGTATAGCACACTAAGCTGAAAGTTTTTTACAGGAGCGACCTGGGAGCACAAGGAGGTTAAGTGACTTGCTCAGGGTCACACAGTATGCAAGTGGAAGCCGTGGGATTCAAACCCAGGTCTGGTCAGCTGGATGTCACCAGATTTGCAGCTCAGAGCCTTAGACCACTGCGCTATACTGCCTCCTTATCTTTATCCCCTTTATCTGGGGGTGAGAAGCCAAGGGTATGTTAGCCTTATCACAGGCTGCAGCCTGCACAACCCCAACATGGCTGCATTGCTGGTACAAGTACTCCGTACCTGGGCCTGACAGCATATACCTCTTGTCCATTCACCTGTCCACAGGAGGTAAAGAATTTGGAGTCTTAAGTAACTTCTGTGTCTGTTTCCCAAAGGATCTGTGAAGGGGAATAGACAATCTCTTGGACTCTGGGATGTCCATCATCTCCACATAGCCAGGCTCCTCTTGATCCTCGACAGCTTCATCCAGCGGAAGCTGGAGGGTTTCTGCCACTTTTTTGTAGAACATAAAGTGGGAAAGGGACTCAGAAGGAGGGGAAACACCAGAAGGTCTGTCTGGGGAGATGTCCGGTTCTATGGGCTCATCCAGACCATCATCATCATCCCCCTCCAAATCCGGTTCATAACAGTCTTCTGGGGAATAATCCTGAATCGGGGGAACCAACCAAACCGAACGTCTACCGGGAGGCATCGGATCAGCCGGAACCGAACGGAGCAATTCAACTATACTAACTGCTCTGCCAATTTCCTCTGCGGTTGGACGATGCGGTTCTGGATCTAAACCATCCGATTTCTCTTTTTTCTTTCTTTTTGCCTGAACCGACCCCTCAGGATCGACTCTCTGTTTGTCTGAGGGAGTCTTGCCCAGGTCAGTGGGCACTCCCTCAGATTTGGTCGGAACCGAACCGGGCTGGCCATCCGGGTCAGCGGACTTCTCGGCC
Organism: Neoceratodus forsteri; assembly: GCA_016271365.2. NCBI lineage: Eukaryota > Metazoa > Chordata > Ceratodontiformes > Ceratodontidae > Neoceratodus > Neoceratodus forsteri. Next base: position 967,839,341 of record CM057449.1, read on the forward strand.
TCCTTTTCCCTAAGGGGGGCTAACTGCATAATGTCAGAATACAGCAAGACTTCATGTTGTTTGAAATATCCAGGTGTAAAGTCTTGTAAGGCCAGCAATAGCACTGGGCTGTTCGTGTGTCCCACTGACGATGAATCTGGGGTACTCACAATTAGGCACAGCTAGTTGTTGTGGAATGGATTATGAAAAGGTAATGCATGGGAACCAATTCTCCAGTGATGCAACAGACCTCTGAACAGGTTCGTAAACTGGTCAGCACTTGAGGTGCACCTGGCAGGGGAGCCCTATTTCAACTGGTACTGGTCCCATGGTCAGTGGTAGCAAGGTCAACCAGGACTCCCCCAAGTGCTGTAAGTGCTGTAGAGACTTTACCTGTGTGTGGGGGGGGTACTGTATGGACATTCTCTGACCCTGTGCACTTCAGTGGATGCTTGAACTCAGGACTGTGTCGGTGCAGTGATGGACAGGGGGCTCGCTACGTTGAGTCACAGGCACCCAAAAATGAACTGTGAAGAGTTCAAACTGTTAGTATGATTATTAATGGGAATTTGTTATTGTTTCCTCCTCCTGGAAACTACCAAGTTAAAGAATGAAATGCTCCTCTGTGCTAGGAAAAACCTGGAAGATCTTTGGAGTGAGTCAGTAAATAAGTAGCAAGTCTGTGTTTAAATGCAATGGTTCTAAACTGTGTTTCTTGCCAACCAAAGTTGCTGTCAGAAGTCACTGAAATGGAGGAGAGTGGTAATTGTCCTGTACCTTACTTTCCTGAAGGAGCACAGGCACAATAAAGGTACAGAAACATTAACAATGACAGCATGAAAAGACCATTGGTCCATCCAGTCTTACCACAGAACCCTAACAAACCTGGGACTTAACGATCCACACAGGGTTCTAACCCACACTATCCATTCCCATGCTCCCGACACTACAATCACCACAATGAGCAACCACTAAGCCCTTCACTCTGTTCCAGCCGTGTCTCAAACCACTGGTGGTTTTGGTGCCTGCCACATCAGCTAGCAGACTACTCCATGGCTTCACAACCCTTTCTGTAAAATAAAACTTTCTCACATCCCTCCTGAACCCCTGCATCAGCTTCCACTTGCTCCCGTGTTCTTGATCTGCTATGCAGCCTAAATAGTTCCTCACAGTTTATCTTATTCATTCCTTTGAGGAAACTGAAGGTTTCTGTCGTAGCTCCCCGCTCTCGCCTGGCCTCCAGCGAGTATGTGTTCAGTGCCTTCAGCTACTCCTCTTAAGATCTGCCCTGCTGGCCCTAAATCATTTTTGTTACTCTGTGCTGCACTGTCCCCAGCCTGTCCTTATCTTTCCGCAGGTAAGGACTTCAGAACTGGGCAAAGTACTCCAGCCGGGACCTCACCAATGCTCTACAGAGTGGTACTAATACCTCCTTCCTTCTTCTATCAATACCCCTTCCTATACACCCCAGCATCCTGTTTGCCTTACTGTAGGCCCCGTTACACTGGCCTGATTGTGTTAGGGAGTCACTGATGATTACCCCAGGTCTCTTTACTCAGAGGTTATGCCCAGCTTTATCCCTTGCACTTTTTGGTGTTGAATTTCAACTGCCAAACTTTTGACCACCTCCCTAGCCTTTGCAATTCTCTCTGCTTCTCCCTAACCCTCTACTCACTATCTATCCTGCCACAGAGGTATCACTAGAGAGTTTCCCAACTGCAGAGTCCTATACCTTCTAGTCCCATTAAGGGCAACAGCAAAAAGAACTCTGGTCTGGTTCCCCTCATATAGGGGTTACACACATGTTCTTTCCCAGAATTACGTATGCTGTGTATTTAAAATGTTAGGTACAGTACACATATCCACTGAAAAGAGGTAAAGAGAATTCCTGCATAGAGTCTTATTTGAAAGGCCTCGTGATAACATCTCAATCAATTCAGTTTTATACTTAATTTCCCAAATGGTGAAACAATGCTGATCTGTAATAAAAGGAAGCTAGAGGAAAAAAACATTAAGTTCCTAATACAGCAAACTTAAGTGATAATTACAGCACCATGCAAATAGTGCTGACTGTGGATTTTCATTACTCTTGACAGAAAATGCAATTTTTCATGATGAGCTTTAGTGCTTGTGAGAAGTGTCAAGCTGAATTGGGGTTGGGGGGCAAATGTTTTTATTCATATGAGAGGCTCTGTTCTTCCAAGTATCCATATACTATAATTATTCCTTCACCTCTTCTGAGCCAAGTCTGCAGATTCGGCCAAGTTATGCAGAGTATGTCTACTATGTCTTCATGAGGTGTGCATTGTTCAGGCTTTGAATAATGTCTCTTCCAATGGGTGACTCATTGTGAAACCTGCCAGCTCTCACCTTTAGTTAATTTTATTCAAAAAAAAATCCCAACATTTAACATCTTTATGTTTGTCTGAATGATCTTCAGGCTCAATATTCATACGATTAGACCTGAATGAAAAGTGGATCAGTATGCGCACTAGCTTGTGCCTATGCCCATTTAAGAAGCCCAGTCGTGAGGCACAGATTCCAACCCACCAGGATTCTAACCACCTTTATGTAATGATTCTGTACAGCTGTGGGTGGGCTAACTCAGGAAGTTAATGCAAAAGAAAATTATGTACTTACCATAATTGTTAACCTCCCAGAATATCTTCACCATTGATCTATACGTGTGGGTCTAGGACAGGAGGCACAAGAACCCTGCAGGAACTTTTTCTTATACAGGGAGGGAGACGATATTGGCAACTGACATCGCCCGTGCACCCGATGTACCCCAAGTGGTGCTGTGCATGCTAATCAATAACTGTCATCAGCTCCCTCACACACCTCAGTTCTGCTCACCAGGAGAGAAATAACAGTGAAGAGAGCATAGGTGTTACAGGACAAGCAGTCTTAGGGATGTAAGATGTAGATATCTCTTCTGGCATGCTCCCGGCACAGTGGGTGAAGCCCAAAACCTAGAGACAAGTGGCAAGGGATACCAACCAAAAATGTGAACATAGAAAGAACATGTCCTGCTCCTCCCTGCAACCACAGGAATGTATCCTGTGTGAAGCTAGTACACTGATCCAAAACAAAGTGCACAGCACATCTCTAGAGATAGAGTATCTGCTCAGTGGAGTTAGAGTGGATAGTGCCCATGGCATGTGATGCATATAGCTGCTATACCCCAAGCAGGGAGAAAGAGGGTAGGAAAAAAAATGGAATGAAGGTGGCAACTGACCCACTCCACAGAAAAAGTAAAAGTGTTATTTATTTATTTAGGTTGGTAGGAGGGCCATGAGCTAACTTTTTATTTTATTTATTTATTTAAACAGCAGTTTGGAAAACCTTTGAGCCATAGGCTCATTTACAAAGGTACCTTGTCACAGTAAGACAAACGAAAATACACAGTATAACAGTACAACACAGTATAACAGTAACTTAAGACATAGATACAAACAAGCTGGTACAGGTAGGATTGATGCAAACAATACCAGAGTTATGTTGTCCTTAGCAGCTTAGTAGTAAGCTTTGTCATAAGTATTGAGTACGGCTTTGACTAGTGGCAATTACAGCTTCGGGTGTTAATAAAGTGGTTACGTAAGGAAGTTTTGAAGCACAATATAGTTGGAGCTCTGGAGATGGAGGGGGAGTGTGTTGAACCAGGAGGGGGCCCTAAAGCTGAAGGCTCTCTGGCCGTGAGAGGTCCTAGCTCTAGGATAACAAGAGAGGTTTTCCCAGAGGTCTGAGTATGAACTAGTGGGACAGGCCGGCGTATGGTGGTGGTCAATCCTGGCGGGGATAGTTCAAGAAGGGTCTTTTTGTAAGGGTACAGTCAGATATTTGGGCGCTCAGTAAGATCAAGTACCAAGCTGGCTTTTAGCGTACAGTAGACAAGTATGATTAGCCTAGGTGCCCCAGTAATTAACCTGCAGGCCTTATTCAGAGTAGTGACGAATTTTATGGAGTGCGGTCTGATCAGCAGCACCATACACCGGCAGTCCATAGTCCACTAGGGACAGGATAGAGGAGGTGACTGCATAGTCAAGAGCCTCCGGGGGGAAGGCAGTGTTTATACCGATGTAAGATGCCCAATCGGATATTAGTGGCAGTGGCTAGGGCAGCGATGTGTCCATGGAAGGAGAGGGAGGGGTCAAAATGGATCCCTAGATATTTATAGGAGCAAACTTGTTCGAGTGGAAAAGAGGACCCAGAGTGAATGAGGAGTTTGAAGTTGCAGGACTTGTTTTGAGGATGAGTGAAGAACATGGTTTTTGTTTTTTTAAGATTCATCACCAATCTATGTTCCTTGAACCAGCCCTCGGTTTCAACGAAGGACTTCTGCAGCGAGTCCTGGAGGGCAATAGGGTTACGACTTGAGACAAAGATGACTGCATCATCAGCGTACAATAGAATGTTCCCCGAGCAAGAGCGTGGAAGGGTGTGAAGGTAAAGGGAGAATAGTAAGGGGCCCAGAATGGAGCCCTGGGAACCCTAGAAAAGATGGGACAGATGTCTGAGTAGGTCCCATTAATTTTATACGCTGTGAGTGGTCAGACAGATAACTGGTGCACCAGGAGATAGACCCACAGCAAAACCAGACAGACTAAGGGCATCAAGAAGGAGGGGGTGGGAGACAGTGTCGAAAGCTTTAGAGAGGTCAATGAAGACCGCACCAGCCAGAGAACCAGTGTCTAAGGAGGAGTGGAGAAAGTTGGAGAACTCTAGGAGGGCTGTGTTGGTACTGTGGCCCGCTCGGAAGCCATGCTGCTCAGGACATTTTTTGTTGGTGAGGGTAGTACCTGAGTGACCAGCCCTTTTTTTTTTTAAGCACCTATCAGCATAACCACCAAAGGGACCATGGCAGAGGATACAATGCAGACTGATCTACAGCAGTCACCCCCAGAGTGAGCTGCCATAGGCCCTGGCTGTCAGCTGAGCGGGGGATGGTGGACGGGTGTCTGAACCAACAGTGAAAATATTCTGGAAGATAAACAAATATGTTAAGTATGTAATTTCCATTTCTTCCATGAATCAGTCTTTACCACTGATTCATTCTTATGGGTCCGAGTACCAAGCTTCTCATAAAAGGAAGGAGCTGGCTCACCCTGAGGGTAACAAATACCCTCAGCTCTTCGCATGGAAGAGAACACCTGAGGTCAGGGACTCCTCTGGAGTTTGGCGAGACCCAAGATGGGTCAAGGTCACGCAAATGAGTAGGATGGCACCTCGATTCCTCCTGCCTCATCCTATGGAAGAGGTGGAACTGGGAGTTAAGCAACTTTTGACAAGTCACAGGTGCCAGTCATGGCAGGCAAAGCCATACCATCTGTCAAATGCAGACTGCAGTTCCCACTAAACAGCAGAAATTTAAGATGCTGCAGCACTCACTACTATAGCACTCGGACCATGACTTATGCAAAACTGACATTTATCTTACTGAATTAGTAGCTTTTTCACACTAGTGGTGCTAAGGCAGAGCCGCGTTAACAATTAGTTCAGGTGCCCCAGCACTTTCTTAAGTCGTGGTCCGACTGTGTCATCGAGGCACAGATCAGGAAGCATAGGAAAGCCAGGAGCAGTTTCAAAATTCACAAACAACGTTTTATTTTTCTCAAGAACAGCAAAATAAAAATTAAAAATTATTCAGTATAACTATTTACAAAGGCAGCACAAACAGAGAAAACTAAGTCCTTGTTCTGAGGGTATCTCTTCATTCCGAGTTTTAGTCTCTCAGTCACACACTCCTTGTCTTTCTAGCCAAAGCATTGCTGCTCTATTTTACAAGTCTTTGGGAACTTAAGAGTGCCTGCTTCTCACATAATATTCTTGTAAGTTTACAGAATGTTCTTGTCAGTTTTGATGCAGGTGCAGTAAACAGAACAGTCACCCAGAACTGACCTCTTGTTTACAGCTCTGCAAAATGCTTAAAAACTGCATCTCAGGTTAACCCCTTGAGTTCTAAATAGCTTTTTGTAATCATTTCAATAGTACATATATATACAGTTTTAAACAAAGGGATCCCAGTATCGCATTTCCACATAAAGATTCACATATATTTTTGTACCCGCAGATATGCAAGGGAGAAGAAAAGACAGAACAGCACCGCCTCCTGTAGTCCACTGGGGATGAGGTGGCTGGAGACTGCCAGGTGTGGATAGACGCTTCCTGGAAGGGAACAGGCCAAGAAGGCACCACCAAATGGTTGGCATTGAACTCGCTCAGAAAAGAGCATGTCTCCCACTCCATATTACGTCTTACACATGGGAGATGTGGAGCTCCTGAACTGACCTCAACAGGAATTGCTGATATTCAGTAAAATCAGCGTCAGAGGAAAGGTGGACAGAATGTTCCTCTTCCTCAGATGAGGAAGCCGAGAAGCTCGGATGTTCAGAGTCCTCCTGCGGCGTGGGAGACAGGAGAAAGACCTGCTCATCCATAGCTCTAACATACCTAGGAAAGGCTGCCGCAGGGGCCCTGAACGTCTCCCACGTTAAAGGTCCCGTAGGGCCCAAATGGCCTGGGAGAGGGGAAGGTGTCTGCAGAGGGACTGGGGTAGGGCATCTCACCGAAAGTGCCCAGCCTCTGCCAGGGCTCTGAGACCCCACAGTAGAGCCTCCCATGTGGGGGGGGGGATCCGGGGGTTGATCCAGTCAGCGGACGCTGCAAATGTGAAAACAAATCTTGGCTGAGTCCTATGTGAGATCTCCCCTGTGGTGCGACTGAGGTTGCATGGTTCCAAAATGGAAACCCTCAGTGCTGCCCACTGAGGGCACCCCTGAAGTCTCAAAGGAGGGGAAGCAGGGCTCAGCACTGTGACTTCTCCCCACCCCTTGCAGGGTACTGGAAGAAGACATCCTCACCTCACCCCACCCTCTCAACCCCTCGGACTCCAAGAACACCCTCTTCCTCAAACACAGCGACAAGGACTCACCAAACCTGCAGGCCCCCTGAAGGAGGCCACATAAGAGGAGGTCCCCGTCTCCATCAAGGAGTCCATGGCAGCACCAGAGATGGCAGCTGCCCTGGCCCCCACGGTTGAGACTGCCACACCAGGCCCCCCGAGACCGCTATCCACCGCAGCGCCCCCAACACCGGAGTTGGCATGAGGGGCCACAGAGACCACAGACTCTGGGGAGCCCAGGAGGCGAACACTGGGCCATCTGGTGCCACATCCAAGAGGACTCCTTGACTCCGAGGAGTTGAGGTGCCAGTCTGGATTGGCCAGCGAGTCATCCACCTCTGAAGAAGAGGAGACCACATAAACCACTAGACTAGTGACCCCAGGCGCTCTCCTACCAATGGCGCTGCGAATGGTGCCCCTGCAGGACATTGCACTACCTATGGCGCCACCTTGATTGTCGGCACCGCAAATGGCACCAGAATCCGAAATTGCGACAGCAGGCAGCGCTGAGGGTCTGCTAGTGCCGGGCCCAGAAACCGTGTGCTGCAACACTGGAGGAGCCTGTAGCTCTGAGGAGGTGACTGCTGTAGCAGTGCTCTCGACCTGGCTCCGCAGGGAACCGAGACAATCCTCCGGCACCGAGAACAAAACCTCCTCGATGGCAAGGCTGCAATCCAAGGAGGTTTCCTCCTCACCAGGCCATATAGACCTGGGAGGAGACCCAGAGTCAGGATCAAGAGATCTTGCCATGGCATCCCTAGAATGATGCCATCCTCCGAAAGTCGGCAGGGCCCTGCCATCTTTAAATGCATGGATCTCAAGAACACGGTGGTCCATGGAGAAACAGGTGTCATAGTTTGCCGCCCACAAGGGCACTGACGCATGGGGACACGGCTTGCTTTGGATTCTCTCATAGCCCCTGAACCAGACATTATGCAAAAAAATTGAACAAAACTTTACCGAAAAAAGACCTGGTGCCATCGGTAGAAATAAAAGGAACGGGCTTACTGGTTTCCAGTGGCATCAGGTGAATTCAGAACCAGGATGGAGATGGAGAAGGCAGGAAATGGCGAAGGCCTAGTGACGCACAGGAAAACTTCTGGGTGAGTGGGTGTGCCCCAGTTATTAACCTACAGACTTTGTTTAGTGCTGTATCGATCCTACTAAGAGTTGTGTCAGTCACAGCACTATACACCACCAGGCCACAGTCTATGATGGGGATAATGGAGCTATTCATTGCGAGCTGCAGTGCCTCGGTGGTCATACAGTGTCTGTGTCTGTATAGGAGGCCAGTCTTAGTATTAACCGTGTTTGCGACATTGTTCACATGGTCTGAGAAGGATAAGGAGCTGTCATGGGTTACCCCCAGGTATTTGAATGTGTGCACCTATTCAAATGGGGTTTTGTGGCTAACATGAAGGGCGAGATTTTGCTAGTGTTCCTCTTCAGGTCTTTTAGGTTGCCCCAAAACATTCTGCCATCTCCCCAGGATCTGGTGAGCTCATCTTTGAAATGGCGACTTTTGGCAAGGCAGACTGCCCAAGTACAATCGTTTCTGGCCCTTTTATATTGCTGGGTGTTGGCCTGTTTACCAGTGGCTCTTGCTCAGTACCACAGATTATCAAATACTATAAAACCCATACACTATAAAAAAATAATATATAGGCAACCAAAACACCACTCGACGTGTTTCCATCTTGGGGTTAAGATGACATGAATGATCTCTTGAGTTTCCCTCTTGAGGGCCCTATGATGTCATCTCAACCCATTGATGGAAACATAGAAACACAGAATTTGATGGCAGATAAGGACCGCTTGGCCCACCCAGTCTGCCCATTTCCCTGCCTACTGGATAAGCTGCAGATCCTAGTTAACCAGCAGCCTACTTCTTCCTACCCCCCCCCTAGAATGGCCTTATGACTGTCCCATGCATGCTTGAATTCCACCACTGTTTTTGACTCCACAACCTCCTCTGGAAGGCCGTTCCATGCATCCACAATCCTCTTCTGTGAAAAATACTTCCTTAAATTACCTCTGAGCTGCCCCCATCTTCAAATTGTGCCCCTTGTTCTTGCACACCTCTTTTTGAAAGATGCTACCTCTTGGACTTTGTTGATTCCTTGAGGTACTTGAAAGTTTCTATCATGTCCCCCCTCCCTCCTTTCCTCGAGGCTATACATATTAAGCTCCTTAAGTCTCTCTTCATATGTCTTCCAGTGCAGACCCTGCACCATTTTAGTTGCCCTCCTCTGGACAGCTTCCATCCTGTCTATGTCTTTATGAAGACTGGGTCTCCAGAACTGCACACAGTACCCCAGATGGGGTCTGACCAGCTGTCTGTACAGAGGGATAATAACTTCCTGTTTTCTACTGGTGATGCCTCTCCCATGCATCCCAGTATCCCTCCAGCCTCCTTGCTGCCCTCTCACATTGCTTGCCCACCTTTAGGTCATCTGATATGACTACCCCCAGGTCCCTTTCCATTTTTGTTGTTGTTAGTATCTCACCCCCCATTGTGTACTCTTCCCCTGGGTTTTTGTTTCCCAGGTGCATTACCTTGCACTTCTTAGCACTGAATCTAAGCTGCCATACATGTGACCATTCCTCTAACCTTGCCAATTCCCTTTTCATCCTTTCCACCCCACCTTGTGCATCAACTCTGTTGCAGATCTTTGTGTCATCTGCAAAGAGACATACTTTTCCTTCCAGTCCCTCTGCAATGTCGCTTATAAAGACATTGAAGAGGACCGGTCCTAATACTGAACGCTGTGGTACCCCACTAGTAACCCCCCTTTCTTCAGAGTGGACTCCATTTACTATTACTCTCTGTGTCCTATTCTCCAGCCAATTTTTAACCCGGGCTGTCATCTTGGGACCCACTCCCGGCCTAGCTAACTTGTATATTAATCTTTTGTGTGGGACTATGTCAAATGCCTTGCTAAAGTCTAGGTAGGCCATGTCCACAGCCCCTCCCTGATCTACTACTTTGGTCACCCAGTCAAAGAAATCTATCAGATTTGTCTGGCATGACCTTCCCGCTGTGAATCCATGCTGCCTTGGGTCCTGTGCCCCTCTGGCCTCTAGATACTCGACAATTCTTTCCTTCAGAAGTGATTCCATCATTTTCCCCACCACTGAGGTTAAACTAACAGGTCTGTAGTTTCCTGCTTCTGCCTTGCTCCCACTTTTGTGAAGGGGAATCACATCTGCCCTCCTCCAGTCCTCGGGTACCACCCCATCCTCCCATGATTTGTTAAACAGGGTAGTCAGTGGTGTCACTAATTCTGCCCTTAGTTCTTTTAGAATTCTGGGATGAATCCCATCAGGCCCCATTGCTTTGTCCACCTTCAGTTTTAAGAGTTCTTTCAGAACCCTTTCTTCTGTAAATGGGCTGGTATCAACTTCTGTATCCAGAGTGTTTCTACTGTTTGTTTTAGGTACCTCCCCCTCTTCCTTTGTAAATACTGAGCAAAAATATTTGTTTAGTATCTCTGCCTTTTCACAGTCACCCTCTCACCCACCCTCCCTCCCCTTTATTAAGCCCTCACTATCCCTCCCTTGGTCTTCCTTCGCCTCCTGATGTACCTATAAAAGGTTTTATCCCCTTCTTAACTGAGTTGGCTATCTTTTCCTCGGTTTGGGCCTTTGCTGTTCTGACTGCCTTCCCAGCTTCCTTTTGCTTTAACTGATACAGTTCTATGTCCTGCTCCTTCTGTGATTCCTTGTACTTCCTGAAAGCTTTCTTTTTCTCTTGAACCTTCACTGCCACTTCCTTTGAGAACCATAGTGGTTTCTTACATCGTTTAGTTTTATTTATTTGCTTCACACAGAGGCTTGTTACCTCTGTGATGGCAGTTTTTATTATTCCCCATTGTTCTTCCACCCCTCCTTCCTGCCCATTTGCTAGTGCATTCCTTAGGCACTCACACATTTTAGCAAAGTCAGCCTCCTAAGTCCAGTACCTTTGCCTTTGTATGGCTTGACTCTATTGCTGTGTTTATTGTGAACCATACTGTTCGATGGTCGCTAGTTCCCAGATGGCTACCCACTTCTACATCTGTGATCCTCTTCATCTCCATTTGAGAGAACCAGGTCTAAGATTGCTCCCTCCGAGTGGGCTCCAATACTAGTTGTCTAAGGCATGCCCCCTGTAGGGCATCTAGAATAACCCCACTCTTCGAAGTGGCTGCTGCAACTGCACTCCAGTTAACATCTGACATATTCAGATCGCCCATCAGCAATATCTCCCCTTTTTCTGCCATACTAAGTATACTTTCTATCATTTCCTTGTCCATTTCTTCCCCCTGAGAAGGGTGTCTGTATACAACCCCTGTGCGGATTGTGGTGCCATTGCCGGTCTCCAAATTTACCCACAGTGCTTCTTCTCCTCCCTGTTTTCCCTTTGTTCTGTTGCTTTGATTCCTTCCCTTATGTAAAGAGCTACCTCCTCCTCTTTACCCTCTCTGTCCCTCCTGTAGATAGTGTATCCTGGTATGTTTACGTCCCAGTCATGGTTTTGTGTGAACCATGTTTCTGTGATCAGCACGATATCCAGATGTTCCTTCTCCATCAAGGCCACTAATTCAGGAAGCTTGTTACTCAGACTACGGGCATTGGTACTCATTGCTTTCCATTTCTTGATGGCTTTACCTTTTGTTGCAGCATCCCCCACTGACCTTTCTACCTTGGTCTTTTTCTCATTTAGTACCCTGTTTTGTAGGGAGAGGCTGGGATTTTCCTGCTGCTTATCAGTGCTTCCCCCCTTGACTAGTTTAAAAGCTTGCCAATGAAGCATTTAAACCGATTGCTCAAAAGACTTGTTCCCTTCCTGGACAGATGCAGACCATCCTGCCAGTATACGTTGGTGTCCCTCCAGGTGGAACCCCAGTCCCCAATGAAGCCAAACCCCTGTGCTCCACACCATTTTTTCAACCATTCATTAAACTGCATGGTGCAAAGTACCCTTGCCTCACTCATGCCATTGACAGGCAGCACCTCTGAGAAGGATACTGTGTGTGCTACTTGTCTTAGGCCCCTCCCCAGTTCTACAAAGTCCTTCTACACTGCTCTAATCTCATGTTGAGCCAAGTCATTTGTCCCTAGGTGGACAATGACGTCCAGCTCAGACTCCCGTGCAGCTGTTCTCGTGATCCTGAGGATGCGCTTCCTGTCCCTCCAAGCCTTGGCACCAGGCAGGCACCTTACTTCAGTTTTCCCTGCTCCCCCCAGTTCTATCCCCCTAATAATTGAGTCCCCCACCAGGAGCTGCTTCCTTTCCTTGTGGTGTCCTCTGCCTCCTTCCTGTGGGCCTCCCTTGTGACAGGTGTCCTTAGCCTCCTTAATCTCCTCTGTGGGTGCATCCATAGGGGAGCTGTGCTCCCCCAGAATGGTGTATGGATTGTGGAGTGGAACAACTGACTGGATGTGCCTCTGTTCCACCTTCCTCACCCTCCCTGAGCCCACTGTGGAAACAGCCTTGTTGTGTATGGTTGCCCATACATTATTCTATATGATGTGCTGCAGTACTGACATCAATATGTTAAGCTGCAGCTTCTTTCCTCTATCCAATCAAGCTGGAAGCTTTTTTTTTTTAAACCTGAACCTACAGAAATAGCTGCAGCTGCAGTCACTAGCTGTATGTTATTAGTAATTTGAGCCTGCCACCAACCCTCAAGTGCCCCCCCCAATCCGCTAGTTCACTGAAAGGAAGAAGTATGTCTGTAATGGGCATGAATGCCCGTACACTATATTACATAATGTATGGGCATCCATACACAGAGAAGTATGTGTCTTCATTTCGAGCATTCCATGGCAACCAGGGAACCTCTCGAGCTTCACTCTCAAGATTCCTGGTTGCCACAGAAATTCCTCAATAAAGACACAGGTTTGCTGCGTATGGCTGCCCATAGATTAGCCTCAATATTAACTGAAATAACTGAATGGGTTTAACTTAACAATGTAACCCTTTTTGCTAAACTCGGCCACAGCATTCCCAGTACACAATGGAGAGATCAAATTGGCTGTAGACAGTTCTGCAACAACTGGAGCTCATCGTTTAGATCAAATGTAACGTGAGTGATACAGTGGTATTTCACATTTGTCTCAAAGGTTTCAACCAGTGTCCCTCAGGGGTCTGTTTTTGGAACCTTCTAGAGGCTTTTGTTAGGCCACATTATTTCACAACGTACACTAGAATGTCATTTCCAAGCAGATGACACACATTAATTGTTCTAATCAACTCGATTTAGAAACCGTTGTATCTTGTGTCACAATGTTTTAAGGCAGTGAAATCACGGACGACAGCAAACTACCTCTGGCTAAAAGAACAAAGTGGATTTTCTAGTAGTTTGCACTCCTATTACTCAAAACAGATTAGGATGCCTGGCCCGGTGGCACTGAGGGTTGAGGCGCTGGACGCCACACCTCGCTCCACGCCGGCGACCCAGGTTCGGGGCGGACTCGGGTAGTCGGTGGGTCGGCCGAGGGGGGAAGGCTTGAGCGCCCACGACGACAGCCCCTGCTCCGGGAAGGGATCCGCCGATGCTCTGGCATTTTGCGTGACTTCGAGCGGAGGCTCGGGAATTGCAAGCCCTACTAGGGGATGAGCGGCCGCTGAGCAGCACGGACGCCGACGCGCGCTGCGACATCAGGGAGGCCGCCGCTGCTCGGGAGGGAGAAAACGAGGAAAAGAGCCTGCCTCGTCGGGAAGATGGGAGGACCTTGGACATGCCCATGATGTGCCTGCGTCTGCCCAACAGACCACGAGACCGACGAAATGTATTAATGGGTTAGAACCCCCACCTCGCCCGCCTGGGGTAAACCGCTGCTCTATGGGGATCTGTGGTCTGTGTGGGCAGGGTTCCGGACAGTGGGATGTCTGGGGGTCGTCACTGAAGGGTCAGAGGAGGCAGGCTGTGAGGAGGATAAAGAGAATTTAAAAAAACAAAACAAAAAAAACAGATTAGGATCCTTTTCTACTGTATTGCATGACACTACCCTTCAATATAGCGCATAATCTTGGTGTATCTACCTTTCAGTTTTTTTTGTTACGTATATTAACAACCTGGAGAAGTCTGCATTTTTTTCAGCTTTGCAAACTCTCGTATATGCTTGCCTATTGACAAGCTGGCAAATTGTATGAATCATATTGTGGGAGGCCCTTCGTCACAGAGTTGCAGTAATCGTGCTGGGATACTGTAGAACAAAGGTATGTATCATACAGTATGATACATGCCTTTGTTCTACAGTATCCCAGCACGATTACTGCAACTCTGTGACGAAGGGCCTCCCACAAACTGCAATCCATAAACCTTACAGTAGTTAGTACAGACTGCAGCTGCCCATAGATCCAGCTAGAAAGAAATCCTGCATTTCATATGCAACCTGCAGGAATGTCACAGACTTCTGATTCAATGTTATATGGAATACAAAAGCATCCATTACAGTTTAAAACTCTCTTTTTTATTTCACCAAATCTTTCAAAGGTGACTGATATTTGCACACGTCTTAGATGTCCCACTCCAGGTCCTCTTCCTGTTCTTTTTCTAAAATCAGACATTTGTTATGTCCAGATTCCAGAATACTCTTCTACTACTGGGCATTCATCATTGTACCTTGTGATTGAAATCCAAAATTTTGGTGGTGGGCAGAGCCAGCAGCCTAGCAAAGAGCATGCTTCTCTAAGAGCTCCTGCACATACAGCTGCTTTTTCAAATGTATACAGTATATATATATATATATACATATATATATATATATATATATACACACACACAAATAGTGGACTGACCAGTTTAAAAACACATTCTTCTACGAGGACTTATACCGACAGGAAGAGAACCACACACATTTTTAACATGGGTCACCCAAAAACTGAACAATAGACTGATTCTTCAACTGCAGCGCCATCTCAAACCTCAGGCCCTCAAAGATCAGCATCTGGACAGTCTGCAGACACTCCCACCACTCTTGATCACTCTCTGCAGTGAGCAACAATTGATTTGACTAAGTCTAGTAAACCAGCAGACCAGAATCCTGATCAATATGTGGGGGGACTGGTGGCAGTTGAGAGTAAAGTCGATGGTGGTGGGGGGGGAGAGTGGCTGACTCTGAAAAAGCTGCCACCAAGGCCTTGACAATGACAGCAAGAAGTATAAGGTGCAGTCTGTGCTTAAGAACAGGACTGAACTAAGAAAAGTTGTATAAGCCCTCCTTGGTTCTTGTCCTGCCGGAGACCCTATACAGAGGATCTCCAGCTGGGGAACCAAGGGGGCAAGAGGTTTCCACCAGAAATAGAGGTGAAACAGAAGGTGAACCATCCTGGAGAAAAAGACACAGACACAGAATGCCCTAAGGCCAAGAGGGACGGGCTGGGGGTTGGGGGCAGCATAGCCTGATGCAAGAGATCCTCTCAAAGATCTACTATTATGACAAGTTCTTATGTAATTGTACTATCTTCAGCGAGGGTATCTCTTGCATCAGGCCACATCTACGGAACGAGTCCCAAGCAGTTTTGACAGAGAACCAGTGTAGGTGGCTGGAGGCTATACACCTAAGACAGGAGGCCTAGAAGCACAGCCAGGCTGAAGCCTGCCCTTCTGTGAGGCGCAATGTACAGACATTTGTCTATTGTTTATTGAAGGTGTGGACAGAACTCCAAGTTGTAGCAGCACAGATCTCTGCAGCTGAAACAAGCAACTGAAGTGGCCATGCCTCTGGCAGAATGACTACAGACAATGCAAGGAAGTTCCTAACCGTATTTCATATGACAAAAAGTAATACAGTTGGCCAACCATCTGGACAGGCACTGTTTAGGAACTGGTATGCCCTCCTTCCCAGAGGCAAAAGAAATAAACAGCTGCGAGGACTTCCTGCAGTCCTTCGTATGGTGTGTACAGCAACAAAAAATTCTATGTACATCTAAAGTATGGAGCAAAGCTTCCCCTGGATTGGCATGTTCTGGATAATAGACAGGAAGGTGGATGGTTTGATTTAGGGTAAACTCAGACACCACCTTGGGAAGAAACTTAGGAAAACTGGCAGTTGACTGAAGCAGTAGTGTCTCCGTGGAGTCTGATGTGCAATGGTCGATGGCGGGAAAAGAACTGAGAAGGACGCAGGGCTGCCCACGCTTATACATTGCCAGCATTTGACATTGTCGTGGGCAGCCCCCTGGAGACTGTTAGCTAGAAACGTTTCCGTGTGGTCCTAGTGCCTGGTGGTTATAGTTCCTTACATGTGGCCTGATGCAAGAGATACCATCGTTGAAAATCTAGAGAATACAGTATGGTCAGCAAATGTTCACATTCAAGGTCTCCCCTAGGGCGTTCAAGAGGATAACCTTGCAGAATATCTAGTACGTTGGCTGATGGAGGTGACCAGCCTTAGCCCTGCAGTGACCATCCAAAAATTTTACAGAATCCACCCTCGTTGTGCTCAATCTAGAGGTGATGGGCCTCACGCAGCTCTCATGGTCACATCAGCAATTGAGGCACAAGACCAAGTACTAAAGGCAACCAAAGATCAATATCCAGTTACTGTGGCAGAACACTGCATATGGTTCTTTCCAGATTATCCCTTAGCGATCTGGCAGAGAAGAGCATTTGAGGGATGGGCAACTAAATTACATGAGACAGGAATCGACTACAGAATTGTATTCCCTGCACATCTTCAGTTCAGCCTCAGAAATAAAATGCATTCCTTCACGGATCCTGAGGCTGAGGGAACAGTGCACAAATGTGTGGTGCAAGAGGGTGCAGGTGGACAGGAGAATGAGGACAGTTAAATTGTGCTTTCCTTCTTCAATAAGATCAGCCCGAGGACAGCAAGTACTGTTTTCTTTATCCCATCATATAAGCAGCTGCTGGAACTGTGCAAGGCAGCAAACTGTGTTAGTCTCAGGACACTTACGTGGACTAAAGGTTCTTTACATTAATTTTTAAACGTACGTGCTGTAACAGTGTGTTTACAGCTGGTAAGGGGTTTCAAAACATATATGGAACTGTTTATGGGGTCTTATTTCTTTTGTTTTATTTGTAATACTGAACCGCAGAACCAAACTAAGTATATGAAACTGTTCTCTGCTGACGTGCAGTATTTTTTGTATCACATTTTAGAGATGAAGGTGGCAATCTGTGAGGCTGGCACTTCATGTGCCTGGGAAACCATGTGCTTCAATTAATAGTGGGAAGGCCTATCAGGACGTGGGGTGAATTGCGTAGTTGGGGGTGTCTCATTTACGATATATTGTGATGTGCATGCAGACAGCCTGCCTTTTCCCCCTGCAGCATAGTTTTGCTTATTAAAATAAAACACATTCTTGTTTACTCGATTAAGTAATTACCTTGCACTGTCTATTAACAATCAGGGTTGTTATGTTTCTCAACTTCAAGTTATATTGGTTTTTACTTTTTTTTTTTTATACTTTATTTTTCTCTCCTGGTCGTCCGGCCATTCCTCCACTGGTCCCCCCCCAGCCCTGTCACCCCGTCGTCCACTGGTACTCACATCTATTGCTGTTTCTCGAGGTGACCTGCTGGCCGGGTGCGGTGCCTGTGAGGGAGTGCGGTGTGAAGCGTGCAATGGTGCCAATGACTGAGCTGGGTATGCTTCTGCATGCTGCATGCTGGACATCTGCTCTGCGACCGCTCCCTCAGTCTGCGGGTCCACACCCCAGCTGCCAGGCAAGCAGCAGACTCCACCCCCACCCCTCTCTAGGAGAGGAGAACTGTACTCCAGATGCTCAATCATCTCCCTCCCCGGCAACCCGGGTCGCTGGTGTGGCAGGAGGTAAGGCAGTGATGCCTCAGTCCTCCACGTCACTGGGTCGGCACCTGTTATGCATTTTTAAAGAAGTTCCTCAGCAGTCTTTATAATGGACAATGGCAGTCCCTGGGAGCTGAATGGGAAGTCCGATTTGTGCTTGCACATTAGGGCATTTCCATCATTAAACCTAGAAGGCTGGCTTGTTTTCTTTGGGACTTCTATTTGTTTACATGGGACTAATCTCATGCATTAGTTAAAACAGTGGCTCCAATTGGTTTAATTTAAACTGTGTTATCCCCTCAAGTGGTACCTAAAAGACACATATATACATATATATATAAAGGGACCTGGGGGTAATCATGTCAGATAACCTTAAGGTTAGCAAGCAATGCGAGAAGGCAGTAGGGAGGGCTGGGGGGATACTGGGATGTATAGGGAGAGGCATCACCAGCAGAAAACAGGAAGCTGTTATCCCTCTGTACAGACAGTTGGTGAGACCCTATCTGGAGTACTGCGTACAGTTCTGGAGACCCCATCTCTGCAAGGACATAGACAGGATGGAGGCCGTCCAGAGGAGGGCAACTAAAATGGTGCGGGGTCTGCAACAGAAACCATACGAGGAGAGACTAAAGGAGTTTAATATGTATACCCTGAGGAAGGGGGCATGATAGAAACTTTTAAGTACCTCAGTGGAATCAACAAAGTCCAAGAGGGTAGCATCTTTCAGAAAAAGATATGTGCAGGAACAAGGGGACACAATTTGAAGATGGGGGCAGTTCAGGGGCAACGTGAGGAAGTATTTTTTCACAGAGAGGGTGGTGGATGCATGGAACAGCCTTCCTGAGGAGGTTGTGGGGGTCTAAAACTGTGGGAGAATTCAAGAATGCATGGGACAGACAAAAGGCAATTTTTGTGGGGGGTAGGAAGAAATAGGCTGTTGGTTAACTAGGATCTGCAGCTTATCCTGTAGGTAGGGAAATGGGCAGACTAGGTGGGCTAAGCGGTCCTTATCTGCCATCAAAGTCTATGTTTCTTGTTAAGAAATATGACACACTTGTTTAATATTCCTGTGCTTATGATGTCATTTTATCATTTCTAGGAAACGTGCACTGTCATGTATTTACTTTAAATTCAATAAAATACAATTTGAAAAAATATTTAAAGACCTGTTTATGTTGGCTTTTACACTGTCTCCTCCTTACCCTGTGGGTTAGATTCTCCTTCACTCTATCCATTAGCTTCTGGTCCCATGCTTACTGAAGCAGTCACCATCTACTGCCAGTCTCCTCTTACACTTTCCCAGACATACTTCCCTGTGGGTGTTGCTGGATAGCAGGGAGGAAAGCCATCCACACTCCCAACAACAGAGGTGGGTCTGAGAACTCGGAGACCCAGGTTACACAATCGGGCAGGGAGAGTGTTTTAGTGACATGCATCTAAATGCTTCCACTATTTAAACATATTTTTAATATTTCCATGACCTGCACCACAGGTCTGCGGTGTGGCTTCAGATGGGGGACATTTCTAGCTAGTCAGAGGTGGGTTGAACCAGACCCACCCCACCACACACAGACTGACACGCATTGGCACAGGACTGCACATATAATAGACTGTTATTAACATTACATTACTAGAGCTAGACGGAGGTGAACCTAGCTGGTCTGTCCCTCCGCTAACTCAGTGGGCATCAAATTTCTTTTTTAAATATGCATCCAAATAGAATTTGAATGTTTCTAGTATTCTAGTTTCCACAGCCAACACTGGCAGGCCATTCCACATCCTCACCACTCTCCTGGTGAAGAAGTACAGTAGCTTCTGAAATCCAATATGCATCCTTCAGTCATTAATTTGTTGTGTGCCCTCTGGTGCATCAATCCCTTTTTACCGCAGGTCCTAAAAAACTTCAGTGGTAGTGTAATTACACCCTGTGCATGCATGAATTTGTATACTACCATCACATCTCCTGTTAGCCTCCTGTACTCAAGGGAGTACAGATTCAGCTATGTCAAACTCTCATGGTGTGATTTTCACAAATCCCATCCCCCAGACTGGTACTATAGTTTAAAGTTGCACCCTCTCTTAACTCATCAATATTCTTTTTCAAGTGTGGACTCCACACCTGCTCACAGCACTTTGTAAAGAAAAACATTATGTCTCTAAGAAATATAAAATTGTGCATAATCCAATAATGTAAAGCATCATAAATTGTATGAAAAAATTACTTACTATAGTCTCCCAGGGTACTGCTTTGTAGTCTGCATATGTAAGCATAATGAAGGATTCCCGGGGCTGGAAGAAAAAATTACTTACCATAGTAATATTGTTTCTTCCAGGGGATCCCTCACTATGCTTACATATGCAGCCAGTTCAACGGCTTGAGCTGCCCCGGAGCACTCAGAGGATGAATTTACATATTTAAATTAGACACGAGAAGAGACTCCGCTTCACGAAGGCACTGTGCTGCGCAGCTCGATGGCAGATCTATTTTGGAGGCATCGAAAGCAAATATATGCACCCAACGACCTAACCTATACTAGAGAAAAAATCTAATCAAACTAACACGTGAAATAAAATAGACTGGTTTCCTCGCCCAGACTATGGCAGATTAGAGAAAAAGCCAAAGGCATCTAACTGTGGAAAGCCAACAAGAAATGCTCAAGCAGTAACTTTAATGCCAACGGAAACACTGATTGTTGAAGAACCTTTTCCAGATTCTGGAAGGGGAGGTAGGCCGGGAGGTGTAAGCATAATGAGGGATCCTCTGGAAGAAACAATATTACTATAGTAAGTCATTTTTTGTTCAAGCCCCGAGAATCCCTCATTATGCTTACATATGCAGACTACAAAGCAGTACCTTGGGAGGCTGTGTACAGAACCTACTAAGGGAAAAGGTTCTGCAAGACAGCAGTGTCAAATCTGGCATCTGTTCTGGACTGTACACCCAAGTAGTAGTGTTTTGCAAAGGTATGCACAGTTTTCCAGGTAGCTGCTTTACACATTTCCAGCAAGGGAACATCCCTTTCAGCTGCCATCAAGACAGCAGTGCCATGAGTGGAATGTGCCCTAAGACCTTGCAGCAGTTGCTTGCCAGCCTTGCTGTAGCAGAACTGTATACAAGAGACTAGCCAATGGGCAATAGTTCTCTTGGAAGCTGGCCTACCCTTGCCCACCTCACCATATGTGAGGAACAATTGTGAGTAGGAGGATTTGAAGTCCTTGGTATGATCCAAACAGTGCTCATGGGACCTCTTAACATCCAGACTGTGCAGCATCTGTTCACCGGGACTGGATCCTTCTGTGAAGAACACCAGAAGAGTGATGTACTGGTTCAGGTGGAACTCAGACACTACTTTAGAGAGGAATTTTCTATTAATCCTAAGGACTACCTTGCCCCTGTGGAAGATGATGTAATTAGGGTTCATGCACACAGTTTGCTGCTCGCATACCCTTCTGGCAGAGGTGATGGTGACAAGGAAGATTGTCTTCCATGTGACATATTTCAAATATGCTGAAGCCATAGACTCAAAAGGGGGCTCCATGAGCTTGGCTATGCACACATCCACATCCCATCGGGGAACCGGATCCCTGGCAGATGGACAGAGGTGTAGAGGTCCCTTACAAACCTATTGAAAATGGGATGTGAAGCCACCATTTTCTCTTTCCCTGCAGAAACAAATGCTGAGATAGCCGCAAGGAGGACCTTGAGGGTTGAGGGCCTGAGACCAAGAGTCTGAAGATGAACCAAGTTGTCCAGGAATGTGGGCAGATCTGCCTGTAGGGGATTGAGCTGCCTAGGAGCACACCATAGGAAAAACCTTTTTCACTTAGAGGCATACATTTTCCTGGCAACAGGCTTCCTAGAAATCCCGAGAACTTTGAGGATGCCCTCCAAAAACCGAAAATTGCAGAATTCTAACTCTTCAAGAGCCACGCTTTGAGACATTGTGTTTTGAGGTTCAGGAAAAGTTATTCTGCCTTGGGACATAGTCAGCAAGTTGTGTGTCTGAGGCAGATGGATGGGCCATCTGATGGAAAGGGTCAGAAGCAGGGAGTACCGGGGCTGGCTGGCCCAATCCGGAGCCACCAGTATCATGGTTGCAGGCTGGCTCCTCAATTTTAGAAGAACTCGTAGCAGTAGGGAGAATGGAGAGAAGGCATATAGGAACTTCCCTGACCAATCCTGGGTCAGTATGTCCACGGACACTCTACCCACTGCTGGAAGCCTGCAACAAAACAGGGTAAGCCGTGATTGTCTTTGGAAGTGAAAAAGTCTATTTCCTGTGTGCCTCACTGCCTAAAAACTGTGGTCAGTAACTGTCTGTTTAGGGACCATTCGTGATGTTCCTGGCTGACTCTACTAGGGCGTTGTACTTTCCTGGGAGATGGATTGCTGACAATTGCACATCCATGGAATAAGCCAGACTTCAAATTTCCATGGCTTCTCTGCACAGTCTTGAAGACCTGGTGCCCCCCCTGTTTGTTGATGTAATACATGGTGGTAGTGTTGTCTGTCCTGATTTGGACTGACTGACCCTGGACCTGAGGGGCGAAGGATTGCAGGGTGAGACAGACTGCCCTTAGCTCCAGTAGGCTGATATGCTGCCTGGACTCATAAGGAGACCAGATACCGCTTACTGTCTGGTTGCCTAAGTGTGCTCCCCAGCCTAGCAGAGAGGCATCTGTTGCGAGGACCACGGTGGAGGGTTGTTGTTGGAAAGGAACCCAGGGGTTGTCCTTTTCCTTCCACCAATCGAGAGCTTATAACAGTGTCTTTGTGACAGGAACCAACTTTGAGAGAGAGTGCCTTTTCTGAGACCAGTGCGCTCTCAGATGGTACTGGATGCCCCTCATTTGGAATCTGGCACCTGGAACCACACTTGTAGTGGAAGCCATGTAACCCAATAACTATAGGAAAACTCTTGCTGACCTAGGCTGATCCAGGACAAAGGAATCTGCCAAGCTTAGGAGACCTTCTACCCTTTCTTGTGGAAGGAATGCCCTGCCTTGGAGGGTATCCAATTCTGCTCCTATGAACTCCAACAACGGCACCGGTTCTGTTTGGAATTTCTGTACATTTAAAAGGAATCCCAGTGACTCTAGGGTGCTTTGAGTTGACTGTAGGGAGTCCTTGACCTGCTGGTGCGACTTCCCTGTGACCAGCCAGTCATCCAGGTAGGAAAAGACCATCATGCCCTGTCTGCGGAGGTGCACCACCACCACCGCCAGGCACTTTGTGAAGACTCTGGAAGCAGAGGAGAGACTGAAGGGAAGGACTTTGAACTGGTAATGACCAGACAGTAGTCTGAACCTTAGGAACTTTCTGTGGCTAGGCCTGACTGGGATGTGGAAATAAGCATCCTTCAGGTCCAGAGAAGCCATCCCGTTCCCCTGCTGTAGGGAAGGGATCACTATGGCTAGGGTGATCTTCTTGAACTTGGGTTTCCTTAGGTGTTTGTTCAGAAACCTGAGATCCAATATGGATCACCACTCCCCATTTTTCTTTCACGTGAGGAAGTATCTCAAATAGAAACTTTTCCCCCATTGCTCAGGAGAAAGCCTCTCCACTGCATTTGCCTGCAGTAACTTTTTACCTCTAACTCCAACAGTATCCTTTCTGTTGGGAGTGTGAGACTTGAAGATTCTGTGATTGTGCAGATTGGGAAATTTGCAGAGCTGCAGAGTGAGGTCTTGACTCACCACTTCCAGTACCCACTTGTCTGTGGTGATGTTTTTCCACTCCTGAAAAAAATGAGTCGACCTTCCTCGCAATGGATGTGCGACCTGGGCAGGACTGTCAGGGGTTCTGCCTGGACTAGGTCTTAGGGGCTGGAGATGGATCAGACCATTTGAAAGGTCTTCTGCCTCTTCCCCTAAAGAAACCTCTCATTTGAGAGTAGTCATAGGGCACAGGCATAGAGTAGGAAGGATGGGGAAAGTACCCCCTATCTCTACCTCCGCTTCCCTGAGGACTGTAGGAAATGGAAGCCTTTTCTTTCTGGGCAATACTTTTGTAGGTGGTCTTGTACTCATCCACCTCTTCATGTAAGCCTCTGTCTTGTCACCAAAGAGGGAGTTATTCTCACATGGAAAGTCCATGGCTTTTGTCTGGGTATCCTGGGACACGTTAGTGGTCCATTGCCAGGCAAATCAATGTAAGAAAATAGCATGTGCCATAACCATAGAAGCAGTGTCATTCACATCTACCGCCATGTGGAAAAGGTATTCAGTGGCCTCGACAGCAGTTTTGGCCAACTCCATTAGATCAGTGCTGTATCCCCAGATATCCTGTCACTGAAGGCCAGAGCAGAATTCCAGAGTGCCTTTTGATACTGGGCTGTATAAGCTACATAAGTAGCTTGCTTTTGTAGTAAAGATGCAGACATACAGACTTTCTTACCCATACTGTCCAACTTTTTGGAGTCTTTCTCTGGAGGCTGGGCAGTCAAGGCCACCTTGGCCTTGTCGCAGGTGGCCATCTGGACTACTCCCTTCATGATCCAGGTGAATTTTTTTTTTTTTTTTATTCTAGGATTACAAGTACCTTTGAACCAAGGCTCTTTTACAAAGGTTCCACGTCAGAAATAACAAACAACAAGGAAGCAACAGTGAAATAACAGTAAACAATTCATGTACAACAGTGCTATTGAAAGGGGTCAACTATAGGAAGAGTAGGGTGCAGAGGAGGAGGAGAAGTGTAGGTAGTTAACAGAGGCAGCTATAGTAAAAGGTGAACACAGCTAGGACGCGATGTCCCACAAGGAATGGTAGGGTCAGGCACCGGGGTAGCAGAAACAGGGATGAGAGGAGAGGGGGGAGAATGAAGATGCAGCCAGAGGCATTTGTCAAAAAATAAAATGGGAAGGGAGTGATAGGAGAGAAAAGGAGCATGGTGTGGGGGGGAAGTGCTATAATGGGGCAAGGAGAGACTAAGAGGTGGTATGAAGACCTGAGATTTGAACTGGCACCTCAGGAGCTGGGGGAAGGGGGACAGAGGGGCCTGGGGTTAAGCAGTATATAAGTTGGGATTAAAGCTGTGTAGGTCATCATCTAGGAGAGGCAGTCACAGGAGCTAGAGGCAATGAGATGGGCCTGGAGCCTGGTTTTGAACAGACCTAGTGTTGAGGCAGAGGAGATGGTGTGGCTGAGACCATTCATCCACAGAGGAGCCCTATAGGTGAAGAAGCGTTGGCCCTGCATAGTTCGACAGCGAGGAACTTGTAGAATTTGGGTTGTCGAGCTCCTGGCGTTCTGTCAGTTGGTGTTTTGCTGTAACAAGGCAGTAACACTGGGGGTGTGTGAGGCCAAGGTTGATATTTCCCGCCATAGCACATGTAAGATACTTTATACGGTTGGAGAGTTGGACCTATCCGGATTGTTCATAAAGGGCACAGGTGTGGGTGAGGTGGTGGGCACCAGCTGTGAGTTGGCATGCTTTAAGTGCAGTTGTCATACGTCGGAGGGTGGACGTTGTGGCAGAGCCATAGATAATGAGGCCATAATCAATAATTGACACCACAGAGCTCTGGATGGCAATCTTCAGGGCCTCTGGGGTGAGGTGCTGCCTGTGCTTGTAGAATAATCCAAGGCGTGTGCTGGCAGTTTTATCCACGCTGTCAATATCAGCCGTATAGGAGAGACTGGGGTCACGCAGAATCCCTAGGTATTTGAATGAGTAAACTTGTTCAAGGACAGTCCCCTGCTTGGTGAAGATGGCAAGGGGGTGTTGCTTGTAACGGTAATGTGAACTGCAGAATAGAAATGACTTGGTTTTCTTGTGATTGAGGACTAATTTATGATTGGAGAACCATGTTTCAATGGCACTGAATCCGAGTTGGAGGCTGTGCTGTAGTGGTGAAAGGTCCTTGTGCGTAGAAAAGACAACAGCATCATCCGCATACAGGATGATTTGCTCCGAACAGGACTGCGGTAGGGAGTTTAAAAAGAGGCTGAAAAGGAGAGGGCCCAGTATGGACCCCTGAGGTACTCCAGAGCGGACAGGTAAGGTGTCCGAGATACCACTGGCAATTTTTACTCTTTGAGAGCAGTTGTCAAGGTAGCTACTGAACCAGCGGGCTGAGTCCGGTGCGAGTCCAGCGAGGAGTAGTTGGTCATACAGCAGCCGATGATGGACTGCGTCAAATGCCTTCGAGAGGTCGATGAAGACAGCCCCAGTAAGAAGACCTTTATCAAGGGAACTATGCACTGCACTGGTAAATTCAAGCAGGGCAGTGGTGGTACTATGCCCTTTCCTAAAACCGTGCTGTTGTGTGCACAGAATATTATATTTGTCCAGATAATCAGTGAGCTGGTCCGCAACAATATGCTCTAGGGCCTTGGATAGTGGTGGCAATATGGAGATCGGGCGGCAGTTAGAGTGGCAGGTCTTATCCCCACTTTTGTGGACCGGGGTCACAGTGGCAGTTTTCCATATTTCAGGGAATGTACTGGTGTGGAGAGAGAGGTTAAGAATTTTAGTTAGGGGACTGAGGACCTCGTCAAGTCTAAGTGATAGCAGCTTAAGGTCCAAGGTGTCACTGCTGATTCTGGAGGTGGAGATGGCTGAGGCGATGTGGCGGCAAGCTTCATTCATCTTAATT
This sequence comes from Neoceratodus forsteri, assembly GCA_016271365.2. Classification (NCBI taxonomy): domain Eukaryota; kingdom Metazoa; phylum Chordata; order Ceratodontiformes; family Ceratodontidae; genus Neoceratodus; species Neoceratodus forsteri. Next base: position 967,865,582 of record CM057449.1, read on the forward strand.
GCCCTGAAGTAAAAATGAGGGTGGTCTGACACAGTGCAGGGTGTGTGACTGACTGTGAAGAAATCACATGGTAGAGCAGTACTGAGGTCAGTAAAAGCTGTATTAAAGGTATTTGCAATGACAATGGGATCAAGGGTAGTGGATTCTTCAACAATTAACATGGCCGGAGGGGATTTTGATCGTTTCCCAGTAATGTCCTTGATATTGTCCCAGAAAGCACGACCATTTCCCCAGGTGTTGGTGAGGACGTCCTTATAATATGAGCTTTTCATGAGACAAATGGATTTTGTGCAGGCATTACGGGCATGTTTGTATTTTTGGATGTCAGACTGTTTGCCTGTGGCTTTAGCCACTGCCCACAGGTGGTCCCTTGATTTCAGCTGGAAAAGGAGCTCTGCAGTTATCGAAGGTTTACAGAGGGCTTTTGTTTTCCATTTTTTTGAAGGAGCGAAGAGGTCACAGGCTTTACTGAAGGTGGTGATGAAGCAGCTGAGGGCTAGGTTAACATCCGTCGCCTTGTAGATGGGCAGCCAGTCTTGCAAGGATAGGTACTGTTTGATATGGGTAAGTTGACCACGGGGGAGAACTCTGCTGGTAATGATTATAGCAGGTGGCTTTAGAAATTTATTAGACCATTCACATTTAACTGGGGAGTGGTCACAGAGAGTCTGGGAGAACGGAGGTATGAGAGATCCTGGTAGGGTGATTGGTGAGAACCCAGTCCAGCAGGGTACGGTGCCAGTTTTATAACTTATCTGAGTTGGTGTGGTGACCAATTGTGAGAGGCTGGCAGCTGCAAGGGCATCCTTATGAGTGCAGACATCAGAAGCGACCCAGTTTATATTGAAATCACCAAGCAGAATGTGTTCAGAGCCAGGAGGTTGGGAACTGACAAAGTTAAGAACTTCTTTGATACCAAGATCTTGATCTCGAGGTGGAATATATACAGAGACAATGGTGAGGGCTTTTTGATTGGGACCTAGAAGAATTTTAATGGGTAGAAGCTGGGCCGAGGAGGCAGGGACAGGGGCTGGAACAACGTGCCTCAGGAGATTATCCTTAATGTAGATGGCACGGCTCCCTCCCCTTTCAGAGACACGGTCCAGTCTGAAAACATTGTAGCCCTGTAAGGTAATTGCCAGATCAGGAATTTTGGTGTCAGCCATGTTTCAACTACAGCAAGGATGTCAGGATTATGTTGGCTGATAAAGGCTTGGAGTGCATCAAGCTTTGGTAACAGGCTGAAGATGTTAATGGTTGCGATGGTGAGGGCCCCTGCCTTTTTCAGAAGGCTTGAATAGCCCGGGCCAGGGATTGGATGGACGTTGCCCGAGATCAGTAGGAGAAGTAGGAGGAGCTTCATAGAACAGAGGCGCAGGTCCAGTAGTGATAATTTGTGTTTCCTTTTAGCGTATGGGTAGTTGGTAGAGTCCATATGACAGCCCCGATGATACGCAATATGGTACAGTAGGGATAGGCTGGCATTAAGACCAATCTTAGTGGTGTTAAGAAGCAGCCAGATATTTCCAAGTGGAGGTCCATGGGGAGGACTGGTCGAGAAGTGGAGCATTTCCAAGGTGCTGATGGTATTGATTAAGTAGATAGTGGGTATCGGGTGGGGTGGCAGGGGCCTGGGAGAAAGAACAAGGGAGGAAGGACAAGTAGGGGGAGAGAAGGGGAAGGACCAGGTGGGAGAGGGAACTCTTAGCTGGTGTAGGGCGAAAAAAAAGAAAAAAACAGAAACAGGCAGGGAGAGGTAGTGAAAAGAGAAAATTCTGGCTAAATAGGATTAGTAGGGAGGCAGCACAACAAAGGTATATAGCAAATAAAGCAACTGTGACTTTAAGAGGGTAGACTTTTTTAAATGAAAGAACAAGATCCCTCTAGTGGCAGATCTGTATAACCTGCTAATGGAAAACTAGCCACTTCTTCCAGGCAGACCAGCTGAGCAGCACAGGTGGAAGCTTAGTTAGAGCCGACCAACCGGGCAAGGCTTCGGGAGGCAGCAGCGATAGTATTCGTGGTGGAGGCAGCACCCAATTTGGGCCTGCACTGAGGGGGAAAAGAGACAAGCAAAAAGTTAAATAGGAGCTAGGGAACTCTGGGTAGGGGTACGACACAACAGCAGAGACAGAAGAACAACAGGAGGCAAGAGATATTTGGGCAAACAGATTAACTTAACAAAGGGGTAGAAATGGCCAAGGGATAAGGAATTTAAAATGAATTTGCAGCTAAAAAGGTGGTCTTGTTCCCACTGAGTCTGGGAGGGGGCTGCAAGGCTATACAGAATTTGATGCTAAAACTATGTAACAGCTTTAAAATTATACTACATGAAATGCCAAATGTTTTAAAACCTATACGAAAACAAATAAATTAATCAGTAATTTAGCAGCATTGGCCTGAATGTAGTAACATCACTAAGATCAGGAACTTAACAGCCTTTAAAAAAACAGAAAACAGTCATTTTATGTATAAGGAGCAATTGTGGCATCAGGAAGAATTAGCCAGAGGAAAAGCCACTCGAGATGCAGAGGGCAGTGTCCAATCAGGATGTGGCTGTGGAATGCGCCAAAATTGAACCTGATGGCTGAGTCCTGTCATACCTTGGCAGGGTAGAGGAGCTTTCTTCCAGGCAGGCCAGCTGAGCAGCGCAGGTGGAAGCTTAGTTAGAGCCGACAACCGGCAAGGCCCTCGGGAGGCAGCAGCGACAGTATTCATGCTGGAGGCAGCACCCAATTTGGGCCTGCACTGAGGGGGAAAGAGACAAGCAAAAAGTTAAATAGGAGCTAGGGAACTCTGGGTAGGGGTATGACACAACAGCAGAGACAGAAGAACAACAGCAGGGAAGAGATGTTTGGGCTTACAGATTAACTTAATAAAGGGGTAGAAATGGCCAGTGGATAATGAATTTAAAATTAATTTGCAGCTGAAAAGGTGGTCTTGTTGCCACTGAGTCTGGGAGGGGGCTGCAAAGCTATACAGAATTTGATGCTAAAACTATGTAACAGCTTTAAAATTATACTACATGAAATGCCAAATGTTTTAAAACCTATAAGAAAACAAATAAATTAATCAGTAATTTAGCAGCATTGGCCTGAATATAGTAACATCACTAAGATCAGGAACTTAACAGCCTTTAAAAAAAAAAAACAGAAAACAGTAATTTTAAGTATAAGGAGCAATTGTGGCATCAGGAAGAATTAGCCTGGGGAAAAGCCACTCGAGATGCAGAGGGCAGTGTCCAGTCAGGATGTGGCTGTGGAACGTGCCAAAAATTGAACCTGATGGCTGAGTTCTGTTGTACCTTTGCAGGGTAGAGGAGCTTTCTTCCAGGCAGACCAGCTCAGCAGTGCAGGTGGAAGCTTAGTCAGAGCCGACCAACCGGGCAAGGCTTCGGGAGGCAGTAGCAATAGAATTCGTGCTGGAGACAGCACCCAATTTGGGCCTGCACTTTGCAGGGTAGAGGAGCTTTCTTCCAGGCAGACCAGCTGAGCAGCGCAGGTGGAAGCTTAATTAGAGCCGACCAACCGGGCGAGGCTTCGGGAGGCAGCAGTGATGGTATTTGTGCTGGAGGCAGCACCCAATTTGGGCCTTTGCAGGGTAGGGGAGCTTTCTTCTAGGCAGACCAGCTGAGCAGCGCAGGTGGAAGCTTAGTTAGAGCCGACCAACCGGGCAAGGCTTCGGGAGGCAGCGGTGATAGTATTCCTGCTGGAGGCAGCACCCAATTTGGCCCTGCACTTTGTAGGGTAGAGGTGCTTTCTTCCAGGCAGACCAGCTGAGCAGCGCAGGTGGAAGCTTAGTTAGAGTCGACCAACCGGGCAAGGCTTCGGGAGGCAGCAGCGACAGTATTCGTCCTGGAGGCAGCACCCAATTTGGGCCTGCGCTTTGCAGAGGTAATCAAGCATCACACCTAACCTGTTGGTACTTTTCAACTTTTTTATCTTCCGCGGGGTCGAACTAAGAGTCTACAAGACCCTGCAGGTGGCACTTTTAAAAGATTTATGCATAGGGAGAACCAATTTCTTAGAAGAAGGTAACCCCATTATATCTAAAACGTCAGGCTCCTCCTCCACATCTTCTTGGATGGAGAGATTGAGTATATTAGCCATTTGCCTCATGAAAGAATAGTGGGAGGAAAAATCCTCTGACTCACGAGAAGAGGAATCAAATTGTTGTTCCGAAGAGCCTTCTGGGTCTAAGGAGCCCCCACTGTCATGCTCATCTACACAGAAATGTTCAACTCCCTGGACCTCAGTGGTCAGGGCAGGAGCAGAAGGGGTACCTTCATTAGGGAATCCATGGCTTGAAAAGCTTTAAAAATTGCTATAATTTAGATATGTCCTCTGCAGAGGGCATTTTCATATTGTCCACTGCAGACTCCTTTGCTTCTTCAGCAGGAGGGGCATTGACATGCTTCTCTTTTTGTTTGTTTTTTGCATGTCCCAAATCTGGAACCTGCTCCAGGGTCCTCTTATGTTTAGAAGCATCCAAACTCTTACTAGGGCTTTTATTCTCATTAAATTCCTTGGAGGATCTTTCTCTGTGTTTGTTAATGTGAGGGCAGACCCTCATCACTAAGTTTAGGTGACTCAGAGGCAGAATGAGAAGCCATAGTATACAAAAAGAAAGTAATAACTTTGCCCAAAAAGTTACCTGGGCAAAACCTGTTAGGATACACAGTCAGGCAGCAAGAACAACTCCTGGCTATCTGCCAACACCAGGAGTGAAAGTACAATAAAACTGAACCCCCCCTTTTTTTTTGGTCAAAAGTAATTGGGTCTGTCTGTCCAGACCCAAAATTTAGACAGACCCAAGAAAATCACCAGACCATACCTAGGAGGAGGAACACAGGGACGGCAACAAAAAGTAAATAAAAATGCTGTTTCTTTCTTTTTTTCCCCTCACAGACCTGCCGAAGGTACAGGAACGTGATCCCTCAGACCACTTGAGGAAAAGTGAAGAAGAGGTATCTCCGGTTTCTTTTTTTAAATTTTTGTTTATTAGTTTTAAGTAATAATACAGAAAACTACTGCCATCATCCTCATACATGGCAACAGAAACATCATTACAATGAGTATTGTAAATTAGGTACTATTACAACACACATTAGTCAGCCATATAATTTTGTACAACAGGAGTTGGGGGATACCTTATGAAAAACGTTTCCACAAAGAACTCACTAAATTGCTCACCATCTTCAATAGCTGTAGGTATTAACATAGGGATATTATATATATTATGGAAAAACACACACTCCTAAGATTGCTATTTAAACCTGTTGAAAAGTTAGGCAGTAATATAAGGGATAATGAACCCACAACATGCCCTTATATCCCTCCTGACTAAACAGATCAATTCATAGTTTAACCTTTGCTGCATAAACCAGCTGAACAGGCACAACACCAGTGACACTCAGTCGACAGACACTGTAAGGACTGCAGCTAAGAATGAAACCATGTAGCTCGGGAAGTAGCCCAAACTATGCTGTGACATGTGCAGGGCTGGAAGGCAGGCATCTCCCATAGCGGCAGGCGACCAGTCATGACCCTTTTGCTAGCCTCCCCAAACAAATCTGAATACAAAATATTGACTACCCCATGCCAAAAAAACAGTCCCTTCATCTTGCCATTCTGCAGCATATAATCCATCCCATACTCAGAAACAAAAAAGTTTTACAGTTCTGTTAAAACTGTCTTGCAAGCATTTGGGCTACAGTCCACATAGACCACCATATGTGTGTTCATACTAATCAGTCCTCTTCAGAGTCTGGTTGCGCAGCATCCTGCTCTGTATCTCTTGTGGCAAATTCAGCTTCAGTCTTTTATTTATTTAGTTTTTGTTGACCGGGTAAGTGCACTAGACAACTTCTGCCTATTTTCAGGCACGACCCAGGGAAGGGGGATACAGATGTATGCCAACTGACCTTGAACCAGATTAAGCTGTTGGTGGTATTTTTAGTGAATGAGGGAAATCTGGCCAGGACACCGGGTAAATTCCCCTACTCTGCTTCCTGTCAGCAGGGGGGGGCCCTTTTGTTGGTGACTCCAAGATGGCTGACGTTCCTGCTGTGGGAGATGGAGGTGGTGGTGGAGGCTCTGCTCTGCCTTTGGATCCTATCTTGGTGTCTGAGTCTGTCTGTGTTCCTGCTTCTGAGGCTTCTCAAGTTCACACTGACGGTGTGTTTCCTTCTGCTTCTGCTGTTGATAAGGATTCTACTGTTCCTGCTGGTTTAGCTGACATGGAGAGTTCTGCTAAACGGGACAGCCATGAAGCTGCTGTAATTCCTGATGCTATGCTTGTGACAGATGTTCTCTCAGCATAAACAGTTCATTCTACAGTTGATATGTGATGATGCTTCTACACAAGACACTTTGCCTGACGCCGATTATTCTGTGTCTTCTGCTCCTCAGACTCCACTTCAACAGGCCTCTGAAACCCTCCCTGCTGATTTGCCTTTTCCCCCACCCTCCCATTTGCACCTTAGACCTACCTCGAGGACCGCTGTTGAATCGAGTGCTACTTGGTCTCTGCATGCTGCTGGCTGGCAGAGATCTTCGGATGGGAAGCCCTGGACTTCGCCTGGTCCTGTTTCTGCTGCTGCTACTATTGGAATGCCTACAAATGTTTTTCCTACTGCTCCAGCTTTGGTTTCTACTCAGTCTTCTCCCCCTGTGGAACCTGAGACAGATCTTTCTGTTCCACCGCTTGCTACTGAGAACACTGCTGACTCTTTGGATGTTGTGGTCCAATCACAGGTACCGAAAGAACACTGTGCTTCTCCTGCTCACCATTCTTCTCCTTCTGCTCCTGTTCCTGAGGACTCTACTGCTTCTTTCAAAATGTCTGATTTGTTTAAATCTGTTGGGGAACCCGCTCAGTGGAAAAATGTGGTTCGATTGAAGTTCCTGGGTGATTCTTCTATGGCCCCCACACGCCGTACTGTTCTCCAAGGTATGCTTAGAGACTCTCTGGGAATTAGCCCTTCAGCATTGTTTGCCTGCATTCATATCAAGGGGGAAACTGTGTACGATGTTAGTTTCAGGACTGTTCAGACTCTGGAAAAATTTTGACTCGGTATGAACTGGTTAAGAACACTCCGATTTGGGCCTCTTTCTTAGTCATGCCCCTTACTAAACCCTTGGTGAAAGTACTTTATTATTTCATAGTGAAGGAGTAAATATCCATGATGTGCAGTTTTGGCTTCATCAGAGATGTGATCTGTTAGATTCTCCCCGTCCTATTTTTGATGAAGATTTAGTGTGGACGGGTGGCTGGAAGATTAAAGTTCAGCTTAAGCAAACTGAGCAGGGAGTCCTGCATATTCCTGGTAGCTTTTACATTGGTCAGGATAGGGGTATCTGTTTCTACCCTGGCCAGCCTCGCACCTGTCATAAGTGTGGCTCTCAGACTCACCTGAGTTATACTTATGATCAGCCTAGATGCACCTTGTACCTTGCTTATGGCCATGTTAGCTTGGGTTGTCCTAATGTTCAGTTTTGTAATCTGTGTGAGGATCACAGTCATAACTACCCCCAATGTCATTGGGCTGAACATAATAGGGTTGATAGGGTCCCCCGGGACCATTTTACCATTATCTCTGATTCCCAGTTACAGGACCAGAAGCGGCAGCAGAAGCTCTCTCTGGTGCCTACCAACCCAGTGCTTACTACTGGTCCGGACCTTGTGTGTCCCTCAGTCCCTCTTCCCCAGGAGCCCCCTCTTTCTCAGACTGTTACTCTGGTTCTGGAGTCTGCCTAGGCTTCTTCTGTGGTTGCTGATATCCATTCTCTGGTCCCAATTTTGATGGATGTTACGCCCCCTTCCCCCTAAAACTGATCTGCCCTTTGTTACTGTCCCTCCTACTAAACGTGGGAAGGGTAAGCGTAAGTCTGAGTCTCATGCCCCTGCTACTACTGTTATTACTCGAAATAAGTTCCAGTTGCTGGCTAAAAGAAGACAATGGGGGGATACTGAAGGTGAGGAAGAGGACTGATTCTTCTCCGTGCCTCTTCCTCTCATATGGACTTTTCTTCTGAATCTGGTAGATAAACTTCTCGGTTGGAAAAGATGCAGAGAACGTAGTTCCCTCATAGGTGATTTTGAGAGTTCCTTTTTTCTGGACTTTCTGTTTTGGTCAGATTGTTTCTTTTTTTTTCCGCCCCTGATGCCCACTGCAGTTCTCTGCATCTCTTTTGACCTTTACTGCCCATGCCTCAGCAGCCTATTCTGAGGTGCTGCACTTTGAATGTGTGCAGTATGAAACCTTTCTGTAAACAGATTTCTACTGTTGGTTTCTTGCTTTCCTTGAAACAGGATGTTTATTTTGTTCAGGATACCAGGCTTAAATCTCGGTTTGAGGTTGCACAGGTGAGACATCGATGGACTGTGTGGCCCTCCTTTGGTCGTATGGGGAGGATCTCTGTGATGGGGTGGGCATTTTGTTTTTTGGCCATTGGTTTAAGATTTCCAGAGTTCTCGATGCGTTTCTGGGGAGGGTTCTCCTTATTGATGGTTCTTTTGATTTTATTCCTTTTCGTTTGATGAATACTTATGCGCTGCAGAGTACTGCGGCGCTGTCTGCTTTGTTTCTTGCTATCCAACCTTATTTATTTACCACTCGACAAGTTTACTTTAGGGGTGATTTCACTTGTGGTCTTTCTGTTTCTGATAGACCTAGTAATGCCCACAAGCTTTTTAGTGATGCTGCTACCTTGTCTAAAAACTTCTTTTGGCCCATTTGGTGGATGCTTATACCTCTGTTCACCAGCAGGGTGCAAAAACTCTTTATAAGGGAGTTCTTGCAACACAGATTGATTTTTTCTTTGTTTACAGGAATGTTTCGGTCTCCCAGGCTTTTGTAATTCCCTGTGAGATGTCGGATCATTTGGCAGTTGCTTTGCTCTGCTCTCCTAGTGCTGGTCCTTATCTGTTTTCTTCTTGTATATGTTGGAAGTTGAATAGTTCTTTGTTGACCGATTCTCTTATCTCTTAGGGTTGTCTGGATTTGCTAAGAGCTAGATTTTCTGTACTGGATGCTTATTCTTCTTCTACCCTCTGGTGGGAGGATACTAAAACTGACCTTCGTCGTTTTTTTATCAAATCTGATGACTCTTGGTCCCGCTATACTTATTTTTGATATTCCCAACTCCGTCAGCAGCTTTTGGATACTTATTCTAGGGCCTCTGAATTCAATCTTGATCTCTCCAGCCAAATTCAGGCTTTAAAGTCTGTTATGGAACGATATCAGTATGATCGTGCCCTCTCTTTGAAGGCTGAAGCTCAGTGTGGTACGCAGGCTTCTAAGGCTGCATTTGATCCTTATAGTTGTTCCATTCGGATCTCTTCCACAATTATTGATGGTCTGGTTGAACCCCTTACAGGAGTACACCTTACTTCTCTTCTGTCTTTGAAGCACATTGTACAATCCCATGTGGAAGGGATGTTTGGTACCATCTCGTTTGTTTTAGATCCGGCTGAGTATCTTTCTGATTTTGTCATTCCTGAGGCTTCTGAGAACCTGCTTCTTGCTCTTGTGCATCCCATTTCTGTTTTGGAATTGATGACAGCTATTAAGAAACAGAAATAGCGTACTTCTCCGGTGTTGTATGGTTTGACGGCTGAGCTTTACCACTCTTTCATTGATTTTTTTGCCCCTGCTCTGACTATTGTTTTTAATGATGTCTTGGCTTCATTTTCAGTCCCTCGACATTTTCGGATGCTATTTTGCTTTTGATTTATCAAAAAGGCCACCATTCTGATTTACGGAACTGGAGACCTTTGAGCCTCCTTAATGTGGATTATAAGATTCTGGCTGTCATTCTTTTGGGGCGGCTCCTGCCTATAGCGGATGTCGTTATTTCCACAGCTCAGACTTGTGTTATCCCAGGTCGTTCCATGCTACATACTTTGTCTCACCTTAGGGATGTGGTGTATTCTTGTACTGATTTAAGTAGCGCTGTAGTGTTTTCTTTGGATCAAGAAAAGGCGTTTGATCGGGTGGAGCATTCCTTTTTGTTTTCTGTTTTGGCACACTACCATATTCCTTCTGGTTTTATTTATTGGCTTAAGCTTTTATATAACACTGCCTGGATCACCCCTCATGTCAACCATTCTCCAGGTGCTGCGTTTCTGAGTAAACGGGGAGTGCGGCAGGGTTGTCCTTTGAGTCCCCTTTGTATTTGTTCCAGATTGACCCTTTGTTACGTAAGTTGAGCTCCTGTCCTACTATTCCTCCCTTGATCCTTCCGGGTGGTCCCTCTGTATCTACTGTTTTTGCGTACGCTGATGATTTATGTGTTTGTATCACGTCCTCTCTTTCTGCTTTGGGTTTCACACATCTCTTTTCTGACTCTAGTTCTCTTTCTGGTTCTCAATTGAATTTTCATAAAAGTATGGCTAAGATCTTTCCCTGCTCTGTGCCCTCCTCAACTACTACTTCTGTGGCTGGGATTCCTGTTGCTTCTGGTCCTCTTAAAATTTTGGGTCTGTATTTTGGCAGTCCTGATGATTCTCTGTATAACTGGAATTTGGCTTTTGACAATGGTCTCCAGCTTGTTTCCTCTTGGAAGGGTCGTTCTATTTCCAAGAAGAAACGTGTTTTGCTTTTGAAGACTTTAGTTCTTCCTTTATTTTTAAATGTGGTTACTGTTTTCCCTCTTCCTTTTGTTTTGGAAGCCAAAGTCAATAGTGTTTTTTTCAAGGTTTTTGGGGTTCTCGTTTAAATCCTGTCCGCCGGGTTTTTTTATATCATGATTATTGTCAGGGAGGTGTTCAGATGTTGAATCCTGTGGTTTGTTTTCATTGCCTGTTTCTTAAGTTTTTGCTTCCTTTTCTGTTGCAGCCTCCCCCCCCCCCCTTGGGTTTCTATTTTAGGTGCCAGGGTGACTCCTTTGTGTGCAAAATGCCTTGGTCCTCTTCGGAGTCTCTCAGACTTTTAGTATCCTCCTTCTTGTTTCCCACTTTTCTTAAATCAGGCAATGGCACTTGACCCTCAGGTTCTGCGATCTCGGTCTAGGAAGCAATTGTATCATACTGTTTTGCTTTCCTCTTTTGCAGATACCCCTAGGCTGTTGAATGCTCTTAGTACTTAATTGGATACTGCTATGATTTTTTGCCAGCTTACTGACCCTAGACTTCCTGCAAAGTTATGGGATGTTACTTGCTTGTCGTGTGATGGGAGATTGTGGGTACGTGGTAATCACCTGCACAAGTTTTTAGAGGAGCGTTATGTGTTTTCGGGATACTTGTCTGGGTGTACTGGAAACCATGAGTCATTTTTTTTTTTATTGTCCTTTTAGTAAGGATTTTTGGACTCTTTGGCTCCATAAATGGAAGGAAAAGCGTCTTACGTCGATTTCGTATGACATTCTTGTGTATGGGCTGTTTCCTGCCTCCCTTTCTCATTATTATCCTAGTACTCTCCACCTTGTTTTTGCCCTCTGTAGGTTTTTACTATGGCAGGCCTGTTGTGCTCAGTTGTTGCAACAGAAATCTTATACGAACACTCATATTATGGATCAGATTTTTGCAGAGCTCCGCTCTATTCAAGATAGGGAGCATGCATCTCTGCCCTGTGATACATACTGGCTCCACTGGGCTTCATGTGAGTGGCTCTCTGCTGCTTGATCTTGTCTGTGTTTTGTCTTGGTTTGGAGGTGGTAGTCAGTTCTGTTGTTTTCTTTCGGGTTGGGGCTACTGTGTGTCCTAATACTTTTTATGTTCTTGATTTTTCCTTTCTTTTTTTTCTGGATTTGCATGATGTAATGCTGCTTTATGTTTGTTTTGATATGATTTTACCAAACATTTCTCCTAAAATTTTCATATGCGGGGATGGGGGGATATTGCAGCTCTTTCCCTACTGTTTTATTCTGTGTACGATGTTCATTGTTCATTATTCATTTATGTTGTTCATTTCTTTGATTCTAGGTAGAAATACTCTGTAATGTTTATTTTTTTGTTTACATGTATGCTGTAATACATATTTTCGTTTCTTTCCTGTTTTTTTATGCTTTCATGTGCCATATTACTGTTTGGTTGTCTCATGCTTTTATATTTTGTCAATGAAAAAAATTCCCTACTCTTTTAGTGTGTGGGGGTCCTTTCTGTCTTGGGATTAGTTTGAGTTCTTCTTCTGTATCTGACAGCCTGTTTGGCTATGTGGGACTGTAATACCTGTTTGCTTTTGTTATGATTTATACTTTTTTTTGTGTGAGGTAACACTGTTTTGTATTGTTTTGGTTTTGTTATTCTAATAAAAAATTCTCCTACTCTTTTAGTGGAGGGGGGGCCTTTCTGTCTTGGGATTCGATCTGAGTTCTACTTCTGTATTAGACAGCCTGTTTGGATATGTATGACTGTAATACTTATTTGCTTTTATTATGGTTTGTACTTTTATTTTGTGTGAGGCAACACTGTTTTATATTGTTCTGATTTTGTTATTCTAATAAAAAATTCCCCTACTCTTAGTGCCATGGGATCTTTAGCATCCACCTGAACTACCACCAATCCAAGCAGATGGGGCCTCAGTTTAACGTCTCATCCGAAAGACAGCACCTCAGAAGTGCAGCACCCCTTTCATGCTGCACTACAGTGTCAGTATTGGGATATTAACCCAAGTGCCAGATGTGGGAACAACTGAACCCACAGACCTCTGATCTCCTGGCCTCAGAGGCGAGTGTGCTACCTACTGAGCCACTGACACTGACTTTTGCAGTCATCGACCTGCATCTTGAGGGTCAGAAAACTGCCATGTTTTGCCCTTGTGCATTATGCACTGCCTGGCCGGGAGCAAGAAGGAATTTACAATTCCGAGGGCCCGGAGACGCTATCGGGTGGCATCAAATCGCTTCTGCTGGGCTCAGGTCTGAAAAGAAAGATCTGGATACAGCTTAATGTCCGACCCATTAATCCCAAGTGGACAGATAGCCTCCACTGCGTTAATGACCATGTCTCTGTATTCAGAAGCAGGAGTTTTCATCAGTATGGTGCGGGGCTGAAACTGTGTCTGCGGCCAAACCCTACAGTTTACATGGTAGGCTTTTGTGAAAACTTTCCAGTCAAACTCCTCTGGCACCAATAATTTTTGTTGTAGCCATGATACCAGGAGATCCAACAAGTGAGTTTCTTCGACCTTCTTTGGGACACCGACGACATGGATGTTGCTGGAACATAGCTCATTCTCGATGGCTTCTAGCTGTTCCTTAAGTTGCCCATTTTCCTTCGTAAGCATAGTAAAGTACAGTTACATAAAAACTTACCGTAACAGTAGATCTTCGAGAGAGGCTCTTGCAGTAGGTATTCACATATAGGACTGACCCGCCAGGCGTCAGGACCCCACGGAATAGTTTCTAGCTAGCAGTCTCTGGCGGGGGACTGCCCCCACATCAGGTGACCGGCGTCATGCAATGTCAGTATAAAGGCGGTCCCCACGCAGAGCCTTCCAGTTCTTTCCCCGCAGAGCCGAAAAGAGGCAAGACGAGAGAGAGAAGGGATATTTCCCATGGAAATGGAGCCAAAGAAGCTTAGGGGATGGAGGGTGGAAGGTATTATTGCAAGAGCCTCTTGAAGATCTACTGTTACGGTAAGTTCTTACGTAACTGTACTATCTTACTTCAAGAGGGCTCTTGCAGGAGGTATTCATATATGGACTGAGTTCCAAGCAGTCTGGAACAAGGAAAAGCACTCGGGAGGAGGAGGATAGACATCCATAGCATGGAACCTCAGGCTGAAAAGGATCTCATGAGAAGAGACCTTTAGCACAGCCAACCCGAAGCCTGCTCTACGGCATGAGGCAATTTCTAAACTGTAGTGTTTTGTAAAGGTATGGACAAAAGTCCAAGTTGTGACTGCACAGACGTCTGTCGCTGACACATTCTGAAACAAGCCGCAGAGGCAGCTACTGCTCTGGCTGAGTAACCTCTGACTTGACCTGGAAGGGTCTTGTTGTACTTGTCGTAACAGAAAGTGATACAATGAGCCAACCATTTGGACAGGCATTGCATAGAAACAGCATTGCCTTCTCTTTTGTGAGCAAAAGAGACAAAAAGCTGATCAGTTTTCCTGAGATCCTTAGTCCGAGTGGTGTAGTATCTCAGTATTCTGTGAACATCCAAAGTATGCAAGAGGTACTCCCCTAGACTGGAGTGTTGCGTAAAAAAACGCGGGTAGCTCAATGGATTGATTCAGCATAGATTCAGACACCACCTTAGGGAGAAATTTAGGGTTGGTACATAGATTACATCACCTTGTGAAAATCAAGTAATGGATTTTGCACATCAAGGCCTGAAGCTCGGAAATGCACCGAGCAGACGTAATGGCCACTAGGAAGACAGTCTTCCAAGAAAGGAACTTTAAATTGGCTGTTGCTGCTGGCTCAAAGGGAGGCAGGGTAAGCTTCTTCAGAATAAAATTCAAGTCCCAAGGAGGGGCAGGAATGCGGACGGGTGGTCTCAAATGAAGAACCCCTCTGAGGAAGGTCTTGGAGACTTCCAACTGAGCAAAACTCCTGTCTCCAAAGGAAATATGGTATGCTGAAATAGCGGCCATGTGGACCTTTAAGGAGGAATGGCTGAGACACAGATAGAAGAGGTGATGCCTGCAGTCCGGGACTTTGTTGACTGGGCAAGATAAAGGCTTGCAGGCTTTTGAAGTGGCCCAAATAGAGATCTGTTTCCACTTCATGATGTAGGTGGACCTGGTGGAAGGCTTTCGGGCATCCACCAAGATGTCCGCTACGAGCAGAGAAACTCCGAAGAGGGCTTTTGCTACGTTTGCAAGAGCCACACATGTAAATGAAAGGATTTGAGACTTGTGACAGAGGAAGAGGAGGTTCCTCTGAATACTGTTGCAGAAGAGAGAACCAAACTTGCCTGGGCCAGAAGGGAGTGATGAGAATCATTCGCGCTCCCTCCGAACTGAGTTTGTTCAGGACCCACAGAATTAAGGGAATAGGAGGGAAGGCATAAACAAATCTGTTCCTCCAACTGAGAGACAGAGCGTCCCGCCAAAAAATGTCGCGCCCTGGAGCGAGTGAGCAGAAGGTGGAAAGTTTTGCATTTTGGGGAGAAGCAAAGAGGTCTATCTGAGGTGTTCCCCAATGCAGAAATATGTCGTTTACGACTTCTTGATCAAATTCCCATTCATGGGCCCTGGCTGAGGACCGACTGAGGTGATTCACCAGAGTGTTTTCCACTCCCAGGTCATGAATTGCAGTCAAGTGAAGGTGATGCTGGGATGCCCAACTCCAGACTCTCATCGCTTCCAGGCACACAGGGTAGGAGCGCGTTCCTCCCTGCTTGTTGAGATACCAGACTACATACATGTTGTCTGTTTGTATGAGGAGATGACCGGGGTGGATAATGGAGTGGAGAGCCTGAAGGGCATAAAGGACTGCTCTCAATTCTACCATATTTGTGTGCAGGTTTTGTTCGAACTTCGACCAGTTGCCCTGAGTCCTGTGAGACCCGAGATGGGCTCCCCAGCCTTCTCCCGACGCATCTGTCGTCAACGTCTGGGAGGGGGGTCCGATTTGAAGTGAACTCCCAGACATAGGTTCTCTTGCACCATCCACCAATGCAAATCCCTGATCATGGGATTGGAAACTAGTACCTCTTAGTCTAGACTGTCCAGGGTTTGGTCCCATTGAGACTGAAGCATCCACTGAGAGATCCTCATATGGAGCTACATGTGTGGAACTGTCAGAATGGCCGCCGCCATTAACCCAAGAAGGTGAAGGACTGACCTGGCGCCAACCCACCAGCGACCGGACAGAAGACGGGCCTGAGTCTGGAGGGTGTCCACCCTGTCTGGAGGCAAAAAGGCTTTGGAGGTGTTGGCAAGGGACCAAATGGGACTTCACCTGGTTGATGGTGATACCCAGGCTGGGGAAAACCTGCAAGGAAAGGGAAAGAGAGTGCAGGAGTTCCTCCCTGGATGGGGCCACCAGGAGCCAATCATCCAGGTATGGGAATACCTGTACTCCCTGGGTACGCAGGTGGGTCGCTACCACAGACAGGCATTTGGTAAATATTTGGGGGGCCGAGAACAGACCAAATGGGAGGGCCTTGAACTGGTAGTGGTCCCCCTGAAAGCAAAAATGGAGGAATATGCAGTGTGAAAGGCATATGGGGATATGCAGGTAGGCATCCTGCATGTCCAAAGCGCACAGAAACTGCCTCTGCTGAAGGAGTGGTAGAAGGCTCTGTAAAGGGAGGATTCTGAAGCGTTTGTACTCCACGAACATGTTCAGGGAGCTGAGGTCTAGAATAGGCCTCACATCTTTCGATTTCTTTGGAACCAGGAAGAAATGTGAGTAGTAGCCTGTCCCCCAAAGATGGTTGGGGATTGGTTCTAGTGCCCTTCTCCTGCAGGTCGGTAATGATGTCCTTGACATCACCCCCAAACAGCACCGAACCTCAGAAGGAAGCATTCTGGATAGTGGATTGCACTTCAGGGACCAATCCTGACACATGGAGCCAGACATGATGCTGTAAGCCTACGGTGAAAGCCGAGCTCCTTCCGGCTGTGTCCACTGCGTCGTAAGTGGCACAAAGCATGTGCCGACTGGCCGAACGTGCAGAACGGACAAGATCTGCCACTTCCTTAGTCTGAGAGTCAGGAAGGGAGTCCAAATTTGCTTTCACCTGACTAAGGATGGTCTTTTGAAAGCCCCCCATTATGTGCCACATAGTTCAGGGCCCTAATACCCAGGGTAGACGAGGAATAAATCTTCTTCCCGTATTGGTCCAGAAGCCATGACTCTTTGTCAGATGGGGACAAGCTGAGGTGTTTTGGGTTAGCGGAAAGGCCATGAGCGGCGCTAATGACGACCAAATCCACCTTGGGGTGTAGGTTCAAAAAATCTACGCCCTCGGGAGCCTGATATAGCAGGTCTGCCTTCCTCCGAAGGAGGCTAATGCGGAAGGTTGTTTCCAAATAGTGGAAACAAGGTCTGCATGAGGCTATATCCAGGGTGGAATCAACGTAGGAGCAGTCTTGGGCAGCTCCAAATGAGCAGCGAGCTTTTTATGCCGTGGGTCTGGCTCCAGTGATTGCCACTGATAGACTTCCTGGATTTTCTTCAGTAACTACAGAAAGAAGGGGTCCTCCGGAGGAGACTTCGGAGGGGTCCTTGGCCTGGGGTGGTCTGGAGTATGTGGCTCGTCATCAGGATCAGAGCATCTAAGTCTCTGAGTCAGATGTATCCAACGAAGAACAGGAAGACTCCTCCCTACGAGGGGGAGGGACGGCCCCTTTGGGGAGTTCCCTGGGGCGCGTGTCCTCCCTGCCTCGGGTGCCAGAGGACTCTCCTCTGGGGTAGGGGGGAGGGAGTCTCCCCGTCTATGACATAGGGGAATCCTTCAAAGGGTACAGCGTCAGTAGACGACCAGGAGGCCAGTTTCCTTCAAATCCGCCAGTGGCTGGGGCATGGGTGGTGGAGGTGGAGGAGGAGGAGGAGGGGGGTACGGATACTGAGGATATCCATAAAAGGAGTATCCATAACCTGACGGTGGGTAACCCGGCGTCGGGTACTGTGGCACTGGATATTGCGGTGCAGGGCACTGACGTACCAGATACTGTGGGGCCGGGTATGGTGGCACTGCATATTGAGGTGTTGGATACCCGGGAGCCAGGGGCTCTGATAGAGCAGAGCGACCTGGCAGAGGCCCAGCTGGTGGGCCAGGCAAAGGAAATGCTGACCCTGCGGGCATCAGGCCTGGCGTAGGCATGCTGTCCAGTAAGGGAACGTCAGCCGGCATCAGGTATGCCGGCATCGGGGCCGGCGTCTGAGGATCCGGCATCAGGGTATTGGGTCTCGAAGGAGGGGGCCCTGACAGCAGCATCCCGAGGTCCTCTGTGACGACCAGGGAGGGAGGATTAGAATCCCCGGGGGTCGGCAGAGGGGAGACAGGGACCTTAGAAGGCAACGCAATGTGCTGAGGGAAGCCTAGGGCATCGGACTGATCTTTAGGGTCCAGTGCAGGCTCCTTGGCTGGGCGAGCATCGGTAGGGCCAGCGTCCAGCTTATCGGCTGAATCCGGGTGGTCGTCGGCCGATGTCTGACTGATCAGATCCCTTGCCAGAGGAGGTCGCACTGGAGATGCGGCCTTGTCAAGATGGTTGTGGCTGCCCGGCACAGGCGCAAGCAAGTGAAACTTAGCAGTTGGTGGTATCGGTGTCCGACCTTACCGACCTGCTCAAACCCGAGGACCGCGATGGTGGAAGCGGCCCTCCCAGGAGCAGAGGCCTTTCTCTCGGAGGTTCTGGAAGGCCCGAAAAGTAGGCAGACGTGAGGCGACGCCTGGACACCAAGACGAAGTTGTGGAGTGATCCCCAGAGGGAATTTACTAAGTGCCGCGAACTGTTGTGGCTGTGGAAGCCGTTTCCCGCTCCCGATGCTTCTCCTTGTCACGTTTCTTCTTGTGACCTTCGGGGGAAGTGGACGCCTGCCTTAATTTCTTTAGCTCCTTCTCCATGGATGTCATTCTTTTCTTGAGGGTATGGGCTTCCATTGACTGCTGCCTTCTTTACAGGTAGCAGAGTTAAATTTTTGGCAGTGTTGGCACTTCTCCACGGGGTGGTCTGGGACCAGACAGAAGAGGCACAAGGAATGGAGATCCTTGTGTGTCACTTGACAGCCACACGAATTGCACTTATTTTTATGCGATTCGGAGGTCGTCGGGGATGACATACACAGCGAATCGATAGTTATAATCAAGAAATAGAGGAAAAAAAGGTTGAAAAGAGGAACTTTCACAAGCCGACAGTGGGAAAGAACTGGAAGGTGGGCGTGGGGGACTGCCCCTTTAAACTGACGTTGCATGACGCTGGTCACCTGACGTGGAAGTGGTCCTCCGCCAGAGATTGCCAGCTACAAATTTTTCTGTCGGGTCCTGATGCCTGGCAGGTCAGTTCTATATGTAAATACCTACTGCAAGAGCCCTTTCAAAGTAAGATCTGCTGTTAGGGCTGTTGTTGTTCGCTTGTCTGCATTGGCCACAGTTCCTGAGAGCTCTTTAATCGCAGAATTATGCAGTTCCAGATTTGCCAAGGTTTTTTCTATCTTCGAGTCCATGGCCCGCATGGACTCTAGCGTCAACTGCCATGGGGTCTCTGGGGACCCAGCAGAAGTATTAGTTGCTGCATGTTCGGCAGATTCACTGACCTTGTTACCTGTTGATTGTTGTGCTTTTGGCGGTCCAGGTTGCTGCGTCTTCTGTCGACTCATAGCTTATTTAGTTCCAAACTGTGCCACAAAGCGTTGTGCAGGTATTTAAAGCAAGCTGAAAATCAAAAGTTCACTTTTTAAGTATTATATTCCAAAAAGACTAGTCAGAGTTGTGAGAGCTCAAGTGAGTTGCGACCTGCTGGGAGGATGGCTCTCTAGCACCCCCACCTCTGGTTTCTGAAATGAAAAATAAAAGGACCGGAGATACCGAAATACTAGGAGAAATAACTGAATGCAAAAACTGCACAAAAAAAAAAAAGCAGAAAACCCGCAAACTTCCCAACAAGGAACAACTAAGGAATGCTCTCGGGGCAATGCTGCTTGCTCAGGTAGAGAAACAGATCTGCATTCGAGCTGCACAGCACAACGTCTTTGTGAGCCTGAGTTTCTCCTCGTGCCTAATTTAAATATGTGAATTCGTCCGCCACACGCTCCGGGGCAGCTCAAGCTGTCTGGCTGACTGCATATGTAAGCATAACAAGGGATTCCTGGGGCTTAAAATGTAATTTTCATGGTGATCTGCATATACATCCCATGATGCTTTGCATTACTGGGTTATGTGTGATTCTGTTTCTTTGAAACTTGGCTTTGTTGCCAATGCCCTGTTTGGGTAACCCTTATCTCAGTGCTTTTGTGGTTAGGTTCTCTGTCTTTTTAGTTTGCTTTCTTATTTTGGGCCCACCATGATCCAAACCCATAAGACAACATAAAGGCTGGTTTGTTTTACCCTTGGCTAAGTTACAAATAAGGCACACTGATGTACCTTGAGAACAACCAAACACATATCTGTGTCTTCTGCTCTCAGCCTTTGCAGATTGTGTAAGAGGCCATTTGGCACCATGCACTCCTGCCTAAAGAAAAACCAGTATAAATGTTCATGGTGATTTGCATATGCATCCCTTGATGCTTTGCATTATTGGGGTTTGTGCAATTCTGTATTTCCTTGAAATATGACTTTGTTGTGACTGCCCTATGTGGGTAACCCTTGCTTCAGTGCTGAGGTTCTTTGTCTTTTTAGTTTGCTTTCTTATTTTGGGCCCATCGTGACACAAACCCATAAGATCACATAAGGGCTGGTTCATTTTCCCTTGGGCTGAGAAACAGATGAAGTACATTGATGAGTCCTGATGAAATACATGTCTGTGTCTTCTGTTCTCACCCTTTGCAATTTAAAGCAGAACCAAACTAAACTGCCAAGGTTATTAGCATATACAGTGGTGCCAGCCAGGATGCAATGAAGTAATGCTGCAGTACATCACAAAATCCTGCAGTATACTGCAGGGAACAGGGTAATTCAATGGTAAATAAACCATTTTGTCATGCAGTATTTTGTGACAGGTCACTTACTATAAGTTACTGCGTTGCATTGTTGCTGACTCTGCTGTACATCCCATGATGTTTTGCAATACTGAGGTATGTGTGATTTTGTATATATTTATTTAAAACTTGGCTTTTTGCCAATGCCCTATTTGGGTAACCACTGCCTCAGATATTTTGTGCTTTGGTTATTTGTCTTTTTAACAATACATCTCTGTCCTGCTGATGTATTTATTTGTTTTACCTGGAGGAGGCTCTATTGAGTGATGCTCGTTTACAAGGAGGTGCTGGTTAGGAGAACTAATCAGATTACAGTAATACCTTAAGTACAGTATGTACAGACATGAGAATCAAGTATACAGTGCCGAAAGTGCAGATCACAGTTATATAATGACACACACCCCCACCACCACCACCAGTACTGGCCAGCATCCTGTTCGCCATTCTGCTGATACAACTATATTGTGTCACATTTTTCAGATCACTTATGATAACTCCTAAAACCCTTTTCTTCCTCTACAGTTTCAGTGGTTTGTTTCTCAAGCTGATATTGCTATTTATGATTCCTATAACCAAAATGCATGACCCTGCACTTCTTTGCATTAAGATTTTTCAGGTCCTCTCGTAACCTGTTGGCCTGAATTTCTGATTCAACCACCCTTTGCATCATTTGCAAACTGAAAAATGCAACTCCCTAATTCCTTCTCTAGCCCTCTTAAATAGATGTTAAAAGCAGAAGCCCTGACACTGATCCCTGTGGTACCTGATTTTTTTTTTATATAGTATGCTTTTTGGGTGCCAGTCATGCGAGAGCTTAGCCCCCCGACTTCTCCAACCTCTGCCCACCCACAGACTTAACCCCTCTTCTTTGTTTCCTCTTATTCAACCATTTCTCAATCCAGTTAACCACAAAACACTTGATGCTCAGTTTCTTCAAAAGTCTGTGATGTGAAACACTGTAAAAAGCTTTATTAAAATCAAGGTACAGCATGTCAACTTAAGCGTGGAAGTGGGGCAGGTACCACAGGGAAGGGGTGTGGTAGGCAGAGGGGGAGGAGACGGGATGACAGATTCGAACATTACTGAGGGCAGGGTACTGGAAGGACTGAGGGCACTGAGGGTGGACAAGGCACCTGGGCCAGACAGCATTCACCCTAAGGTACTCAAGGAGCTGGCTGAGGTTCTGGCAGGACCACTAGCGGACCTGTTCAATAGCTCCCTGGACATGGGATCGTTACCACAGGACTGAAGGATGGCCTATGTGGTGCCCGTCCACAAAGGTTGCCCAAAGGAGGAACTGGGAAACTACAGGCTAGTGAGCCACACAGCAATCATGGGGAAGCTCACAGAGACAATCCTGAAAGAGAGGCTGGTGACCTTTTTGGTGGACAATGGATTCCATGCATCAGCATGGGTTTGTCTCGGGCAGATCCTGCCAGACCAACCTCATTGAGTACTACAATTGGGTGACACAGGAACTAGACAAGGGCCATGCAGTGGATGTCCTGTATTTGGAATTCAGCAAGGCCTCTGACTCTATGCCGCACGGGAGGCTGGGGGGAAAGCTGGGCACTGTGGGGGTGGGAGCGAAGACGGTGAAATGGATAAAGATTTGGCTAAGCAGTAGGCAGCAGAGGGTGATAGTGGGAGGGGAAAGTACAGTTATGTAAGAACTTACCATAACAGCAGATCTTCCAGACAGGCCCTTGCAGTAGGTAATCATTTGTAGGACTGTGCTCCCTGGCATCAGGATCACATGGAAACTTTTTATTTTTAAATGAAATTAACTTTATTGAGTTTACAAATACACACAACCACAGTTAGTATAGTGATACAGGAAAATGAACATGACCATCTGGTATCCCTCCTTCCCCCTAACAGAGTGTGCACTACAACCCAAAGGAAAAAACAAACAGAAATAGTATATGGGGAGAGTCTATGTCAATATCTTGGTGATCCAGAGAGAACCCAGTGGGAAGCCTTAACTCAGATAAAGGGCATAAAGCTTGCCCCACTTATTAGTGAAGAGGGGCATGCAATGACGGGAACTAGCCATCAGGCGCTCATTCCGGAGCCAAAATGAAAGCTCATGTAACCATTCACGGTACGAGATTCGGGATTGTTCTAGGCAATGTTGAGAACTAATTTCTTGACAGCTAGGGATTTAAGGGCCATATGATACCTCTTTTCCTTAACCGGAATCTGCATGTAGTCAGCAATAATGCATATTTCAGGAGTGAAGAGGCCCCCCAACCCCACCAGGGGATCCAACCTTACTTCGATAAGCTCCCATAGCGGTGCAACCTTTTCACAACACCATAACACATGTAACAGTGTGCCATCTGCTTTGCCACATCTGGAACAGATAGGTGAAGGAAGACAACCCATCTTGAACATTTTGACAGGAGTACAGTACATATTATTTAAGATGTGATATTGGGTAAGTCTTAATCGGTCCTGGGTAAGGTATTTATATAAATCTTTCCAAATATGACCCCAATTGATTGTGGAATCTGGCATCAGAGCTTCCCAGACTTTGGAGCCCACCAGTGGGGAGGGATAAAAGGTGGCGAGCAGGAGTGAACATATACTAGAAAAACCCTTGGGGTTTAATAGCTAAGTCCTGAATCTGAGTCAGTAGATTGTCGAGAACAGAAGCCTTTGGGGAAGAGCCACACTGCTGCAACAGTAAGTGACGTAGCTGAAAAATTCTGAAAAAAACATGTGGGGTTCAACTGAAATTTTGCAAGAATTTCCGTGGAGGAGAGAAGTAGTCTGAGACCCTGATGATCTGAAGCTGGGGAAACCATCCGGAAGAGAGCAGACTATCCCTCAATTTTTATATTTGGATTAGAAGAAAAAATGACTCACCTCAGTAATTATGTTTCTTCTAATGGAGTCTTGCTGTAGTCTGACAATTGCAGTGATTCCCAACCTTTCAACTGCCCCTGAGAACAAAGAGTAAAATTTCTATGCAGGGCATAGAATGCTGAGCTCGAGCTTGGTTGAAGTCTCTGTCTGGAGTGTTTTGAACTTAAACAGTCAGACTCTTACAAGTCCAACTAACTAAAAATTCTATGTGGAAATTGTAAAAATTTCTACTAGCCAACTGGCTGAAAAAAAGTTTTGGATTCCCAGGGAAGACTCAAGTCAGGAAACCCAAAAAACAAAAACCAATCTACTACAAATAACAATAATAAATCAGCACCCAAACAAAAAGGAGGAGGGTGCAAGCAAAAAACACCCCTGGGGTGCAACACTGCACCTGCCCACCCACTTCCCAAAAACAGGTTCTGAGAAAGGAGGCAGGGAGGGAGGTCAGAATACAGCAAGACTCCATTAGAAGAAACATAATTACTAAGGTGAGTAATTTTCTTCAAACAACATAAGTCTTGCTGTATTCTAATTGATACGAACTATCAAGCAGTACTTCAAGGAGGAGGGACAGAACCTACTTTGGGAATAGGCTCTGAAGTACTGCTGTGCCAAACCGAGCATTACTCCCAGCCTGGATATCCAGAGGTAATGCTTGGTAAGGTATGGACTGTTTTCCAGGTGGCTGCTTGACACATTTCTAAGAGGGATATCCTGGCAGCAGCCAGGAAGCAGCTGTACCTCTTGTGGAATGAGCCCTCAGGCCTGAGGGTGGAGTTTTCCCAGTTTTTCATAGCAGAATTGTATACAAGACACAATCCACCTGGCAACAGATCTTTGGTGGCAGGTTTGCCTTTCCCACTTCTCCATAAGTGAGGAACAACTGGAGGAGTCAAGCCTGTGACCCTTAGTACGCTCTATGTAGTAACTAAGGGCTCTTTTAACATCTAAACTGTGTAGCCTCTCTCTCCTGAGGAAGAATGATCAGTGAAGAAAACAGGAAGAGACACAGACTGGTTTAAATGGAAGTCTGAAACCACTTTGGGCAAGAACCTTCTATTGGTTCTAAGGACCACTTTATCCCTGTGAAATGAGATAAAATCAGGTTCCACTGACAGGGCTTGCAATTCACTGATACGCCTGGCAGAGGTAATGGCTACCAGGAATACCGTTTTCCAAGTCAAGTACTTAAGCTCTGCTGAAGACACAGGCTCAAAGGGGGGTTGCAAAAGTTGAGCAATGCAAACATTAAAATCCCAGGCAGGGCAGGGTCTCTAAAGGAGGATTGGTGAGAGCAATCCTTTAAAAATGTACAGAACACAGGATGGGAAGATAGTGAGGAAGACTTCCCCATAGACAAAAACACAGAAACAGCTGACAAGTGTACCTTGAGAGTAGCTGGTCTGAGGCCTAGGCCATTAAGATGGACCATATAATCCAGAACCGTAGGCAGTCCAGCAGTGTCTGGAGAAATATGTTTCTTAGAACACCAAATGCTGAATCTCTTCCATTTGGAGTTATAAGTCTTTCTGGTGGAGGGCTTTCGAGAAGCCTTGAGGATATCCAGAACCCCTTGGGAAGATGCAGCTCTACAAACTCTAACTCTTCAAGAGCCATGCCTTGAGATTGAGAGACTGAAGGTTGGGGTACCAAATCCTTCCCTGAGAGGATGTTAACAGGTTGTAATTCCTGGGAAGAGACAGGGGAAGATGGACTGCTAGGGACATCAACATGGGGTACCAGGGCTGTCTGGCCCAATCTGGAGCAATCAGAATCACCTTGCAAGGTTGAGACCTTATTTTGACCAAAACTTTGAACAGGAGTGGGAAGGGGCGAAAGGCGTACAGAAACTTCCCTTCCCAATTCAGAATCAGGGCATTCAGAAGGACTGAGCCCAAGACTGGAGGTCTGCAACAAAAGAGAGGGAGTTGGTGATTGTCTGGGGCTGCAAAGAGATCTATCTCTGGAGTGCCCCACCTTGAAAAAATCATTTTCAACACCTGAGGGTCCAGGGACCATTCGTGATGGCCCTGAGAGATCCTGCTTAGTGCATCTGCTAGCACATTGTCCTTGCCTGGAAGGTGAACTGCTATAAGAGAGGTTTGCAGGGAATAAGCCAGGGACAACAACTTCATGGCTTCTGTGCACAAGGCCGTGGACCAAGTGCCTCCCTGCTTGTTGATGTACCACATGGTGGTGGTGTTGTCCGTTCTGACTTGAACCACCTTGTTCTGTACTGACTGAGAGAAAGCTTTTAGGGCCAGAAAAACTGCCCTGAGCTCTAGGAGATTGATGTGGAGAAGGGATTCTTGGGGGGACCACAGCCCCTGGGCAGTGAGGGACCCCAGATGGGCTCCCAGCCCAGAAGAAAGCATCTGTGGTGAGGACCACTGAACAAGGCTGAGTAACAAAAGGAACACCTTGTCTTAAATTGTCCTGATCCTGCCACCATTGGAGGGCTTGATCAAGGTCAGAGTCCAGTGGGTTCAGTTTGGTAAGAATCCTTCCTCTGAGACCAAAAAGCTCTCAGGGAAATGAATATCCCTCATCGGAATCTTGCCCTTGGACCACTGCTGTTGAAGCTGCCATGTGGCCCAAGAGCTGGAGGAAATGCCTTGCTGGTCGAGACACCTGAAGGCTGAAGGAAGAAGCCAGTTCTATAAGAACTCTTGCCCTGTCCAGGGAAGAAAAAGGCTCTTTGCTGACAGTATCAGCTCTGCCCCTATAAAGGTAAGAAGCTGGACTGGTTCGAGAACAACTTGGGAAGGCTGAGAAGAAATCCTAGAGAAGTGAGCACTTGCTGGGTCACTTGCAGGTGAGACTTGACTTGGTCTGAGACTGACCCACTATTAGCCAATCATCCAGATATGGAAAAATGGAAATCTTTGCCTTCTTAGAAGGCAACTACTACTGCCAGGCACTTTGTGAAAACCCTTGGAGCTGAGGTTGGGCCAAGGGCATTGCTCTGAAACTGACAGTGGCCTGAGGGCAACTCAAACCTGAGTACTTTCTGTGGGAGCACCTGATGGGAATGTGAAAGTAGGCATCTTTGAGGTCCAGGAGGCTAGTCAATCCCTGGCCTTAGAGAGGAAGGGTTATTCCCAGAGTTACCATCTTGAACTCTGGTTTTAAAAGATGTTTGTTTAGATATCTTAGATCTAGGATGGGTCGCCACTCCCCTGTCTTTTTTGGGTCAGGAAGTACCTGGAGTACAGACCTTTGCCCCAGTGTAGGGTAGATACTCTCTCTATGGCTCTTAAAGCTAGGAGAGAAGAAACTTCTGCCTCTAGGGCAAGGGTTTCCAAGAGATTTGCAGGTGGAAAAGATCTGGCTCTCATCTTTGGAAATTTTCTGAAGCCGAGAACCAGTCCCTGGCTTACTACTTCCAGGACCCACTTGTCTGATGTAATAGACATCCAGTCCTGGACAACGTAAGCCAGCCTGCCCCCTACTGGAATAGGAGAGTCAACCCGGGCAGGCCCATCACGGTGTCTGCCTGGCAGGGGCTTTAGGCTGAGGAAGTGGATGCAGCCCTGCTCATCCCCCTTCTGCCTCTCCCTCTGAAGAACCCCCTCTGAGAAAAGGAAGAAGAGGCCTGTGCCTGGTAAAAAGGCCTTTGAAAAGGCCTGCTCCTGCCCTTAGACTGCTGCCTTTGAGGAGTTGCCTGCCTCTCCTTGGCCTGAGCACTCCTATAAGTGGTCTTGTACTCATCCATTTCTTCATATAATTCTCTGTCTGCTCCCCAAACAGAGAATTACTCACCACAGGGAAATCCATGGCCTTAGCCTGGGTATCCTGTGAGAGGTTAGTACATCTGAGCCAAGCCATCCTCCGAAGAGACACAGATGTAGCCATGACTCTTGATGACACATCACTGGAGTCCACAGCAGCATGAAACTGACCCTTCGATGCCTCAATCCCATCTGCAGCCACTGCCTCCAGCTCCTTGGCTAGCTGGGGGAAGGCCTGTTTAGCCAGTGCCAGTACAGTGTCCCACCTGGACTTCTGGTACCTGGCTGTATAGGCCATGTAATTAGCCTGCTTGAGTCCCAAAGAAGATGCCATGTACTGCTTCTTTGCCTTGGCATCAATCTTCCTGGAGTCCTTGTCTGAGGGTTGTGAAGCCAAGGGAATATTTGCCTTGTCACAGGCAGCAGCCTGCACTACCCCAACATGGCTGCACTGCTGATATAAGAACTCCGTGTCTGAGCCTGAAAGTGTATACCTCTTGTCCATGATTCTATCCACAGGAGGTATAGTGTTAGGAGACTTTAGGATTTTTTGTGTCTGTTTCCCAAAAGATTGTGGAGGGGAATAGACTGTCTCCTGGACTCTGGGATGTCCATCATCTCTACATAATCAGGCTCCTCTTGATCTTCCACAGCCTCCTCCATAGGAAGCTGGAGGGTTTCAGCCACCTTTCTGTAGAACATAAAGTGAGACGGGAACTCAGAAAGCCTAGGAGGGGAAACACCTGAAGGTCTGTCTGGGGAGATGTCCGGTTCCACAGGCACATCTAGACCCTCACTTCCATCATCATCCTCAAATTCCCCTTCCTCTTCAAATTCTGGTTCATAAAAATCTTTGAGGGTATAATCTTGAACTGGGGGACCCAACCGAACTGAACCCCTGCCAGAAGGAGCCAGATCGGTAGGAACCGGATGGAGCGCTTCCACAATCTGAATTGCTCTGGCTATCTCTTCGGCGGTCAGAAGATGAACCTCTGGATCCGAACTGGTCGATTTGTCTTTGCGCTTTCTTTTTGTCGGAACCGATCCCTTGGAATTGGCTCTCCTTTTGCCCGAAGAAGTACCGCCCTGGTCAGAGGACACTCCTTCTGGTTCGGTCAAAACGAACTGGGCTGGTCATCCGGGTCAGCAGACTCCTCGGCCTCCTTTTCCCTCAGTCTACCTAATCGCTTCTCAAGGGTAGATTTGGGAAAGTTTTTACACATTTAGCAGTCTGAATCGAGGTGGTCAAACCCCAGACAATAAACACAAGTGGTGTGGGGATCGGCCTTAGAAAAGACCTCCCCACACTCACTGCAGTGTTGAAACCCAGTGGGCCCGGTTTTTTTCTTGGGTTTGTTAGACATGGCCAACCTAACCAACTTACCCTTTTTATGGCAACCACCAGGCAATACTCCCTTATCGGTTCCTAACCGTGTCACGGGTATTGGAAAAAAACGCACTAAAACACGTTTTTTTTTTAGAACCGATAAGAACCCGTAACCGCACTCTAAGTAAAACACACAAAACACAATATTTCACTATCAAATGGCCGGTTCAGCTGAACCGAGCCGCACTTTTACAAGTTCCACACAGAAAAAACAGAACAATTCCTATCTAGTACTCACGGCACCACAGACAGAGACTGAACCGACTATGCGGATAACTTTTTCGGTTTAAAAAAACAACGAAAACTTAAACTTTAACTGACTTTCGAGCCGAGCTGAAGGAGAAATCTCCAGAGCGACCGTTTAGTGAGGCAGAGTAAAGAATCTGACGGTTTAAGTTCAAAACACTCCAGACAGAGACTTCAACCGAGCTCGAGCTCAGCATTCTATGCCCTGCACAGAAAGTTAACTCTTTGTTCTCCGGGGCAGTTCAAAGGTTGGGAATCACTGCAATTGTCAGAATACAGCAAGACTTCATGTTTTTTGAAAAGATGGGTTGCGAAATATCTTTAAGAGAGGGAATTTTAAGGGAGGTGCATAGCTGTGAGAATACTCTGATAGACACACCTATAGGAGAAGAACACAGGGGAATCAGCAGTGATTTCCAAGGAGAGAAGAAAATAGAGGTGGGACATAAGTTATGGGTAGAAAGTAAGTGGGACTCTATCTGCAGCCAGATGGGAGTGTAGTCTTCATCGGTGAGATTCCCAGAAGCTGAGAGCCATTTACCACATTTATGAAGGTGGTTGGCCCAGTAATAGAATAAAAAGTTCAGTAATCTGAGCCCCCTGGATTCTCTGGGAAGACTTAGTTATGGTATGAGCTCCTAGAGGATTTATCCCGCCAGATAAAAGTTGTGATTAGGGAATGAATACGTTTGAAAAAGGAAAGAGGCAGTCAAATATTAAGCATGTTTACTGGGTAAGAGAGTATAGAGAGGATATTAATTTTGATAATGTTGATCCTGCTCCAAAGTAAGATGGGAAGAACCTTCCATCTTGATAGATCTTACTGTATTACCCCAACTAAATTTTCAAGATTCAGTTTCTTCGTGAGGGAGAAATCGGTAGCTAGAGATATACCCAGGTATCTGATAGACCATCACATTTTAAAGTCAGAAAAGTCAGCACTGTAAACTTTGTGATTTAGGGGAAAAATCTTGGTTTTGTTGCAGTTTATAGTTAGAATGATGACTAAATTGGTCAATCACTCTTAAGGTTTCAGTAAGTGAGATGACAGGTTGGGAGAGATGCAGCAAGATATCATCGGCATATACTCAGAGAGTCAGTACCGAATTTCCAATAGGAATACCACTTATGAGAGAAGAGGCTTTAAGCTGCCAGATAAGAGGTTCAAGGTATAAGTTAAAAAAGAAAGGGGGAAAGAGGGCAGCCCTGGCAGGCTGCAGCATAGTCTGAGAGCACAGTGGGTTCCAGGCCAGCATTACATAATCCTGGAAGAAGAGAGAGACTGGTGAGAATATAGTCTAGTCTGGATGAGGTATGGTGTACCATGGAGTGGAAGGAGTATGATCGGTTAGATGGGTTGAGAATTTGCCATGGGTCACAAAGGCCCAGGGATTCCATGAGATCTCTAAGGGCCCTTTGTGCAGATGATAAGGGTTTACTGGGTTGAGTGGATCAGTCAAGATCCTGAATGGGTGGGATATTCCAATCGCCCCCTACAATTATAGGGGATGAGAGGAAAGGGGCAAGTTTGTCAGCCAGATCCATGAGGAAGACAGGGTCTCTGCCCACCAGGCCATAGACACCACTCAGAGTCACTTCACAGCGGTCTAGTAGGCCTTTAATAAATATATATCTGCCCATTGGATCAGAGATGGCTTGGTCCATTTGAAAGGAGATGCTACGAGATAATAGGATGGCTACCCCCCTCTACACGAGGTTGAGTCGCCAGAAGCGAACACCTGATCAATACCTTGCCTATATAGCCAATTAGCCTCTTGAGAAAGAAGATGCGTTTCCTGGAGAAACGTAATTTGGGACTGAAGTAGGGAGAGGTGTCTGAGCATTTGGTACCTTTTGAGTTGCTCTCCCCGGACATTCCAAGTCATAAATTTGATGATAGTGTTAGCCACAGTCATAGTAAACAAGAGATTTGGTACAATAACTAGACCCAACAAAGCACACTCTATCTCCACCGCCCTCGCCATATAACCAATAGTGAAATCAATGGGTCAATATTACAGCCAACATATGGTGTAGTAAAAAGAACCACTTAAAGGAATAACTAGGTAATCCACTGTCATAGTGAGAAACATGAGACCCCATCCTTTTCCAAGTACCGACCTTGTCCCCCCCACCCAGAGAACCTAAACTGTGAGAAGATAACAAAACATGCCATGAGCCCTCCCACTTCAGTGATCAGAATATCAAGGATCAGATAGACATCAGCATGGAAGTGATCACCCTCCCACGCCCCCACCCTCCCCTATTCTCCTGACCAGATGGTAATCCCCCACCACTATGTCCCCACCCTCTTACCCTATAACTATGTACAACAGTCCCCCTGATATTTCAAAACCTAAATTTAATTGTAAGGCACACAATCGGGGGTGACCAAAACCCTGAGGCCCTGCTAATCCTCTTCCTTCATTCAGAAAAACCTAATTTAAAAGTGATATGGGAGCGACATGGGGGAGCAAGAAAAAAGCATGTGTCACATCTAAATACAGGATGAAGCTTGCCCCACATCTGTCCACAGCTACTATCTAGGTTATAATATTCTTTTAGGAACCGGGTAGAAGGAAAAGGTATAGGGCCAATCCCCCTACTATCCAGCACGTGAGGCAAGCCAACCCACAGATTCATAAGTTCCTCCTGGACCCCCCCAAACCCACCCATCCATCCATCCATCCATCCAACCACAAGTCAGTAGCAGACTCAAATAAGTAGGGAGTAACAATAATGAAGGACTATAGAAAAAGGGCCTACCTGAGAAAATCTCCGTCATAACCGAACCCTGTAAGTGTGGTGACTGGCGTTCTGCCTCAGCAAGATGTTCATTAAGAGGCATAGATCAGGGCAGACAAGAGTAAAAAAGCTAAAATAAGGAAAGAAAATTACAAACAAAGTCATATATAATAAAATTGAAATAAAAAGGGAAACAGACCGAGAAACCAAGGAGCCCTCAAGAGAAAGCAGTTAGGCAAGGAGAAACAATCCAAGGGAAGAGGGGGGAAGAGTTGTGTTTAGATGGAATGTGAAGGTAGCAGGAAAGGCACTCTGGGACAGAAACACCAGAAGTACTTATGTTAATTAGGAGGTCGAGGCAGATCAGGATAGCTATCATCAAACCTGAGTGACAAACAAGATAATAAAAGAGAAAAAAAAAATAAATTCAATAATGAGAAAAACAGAGAAGGCCTTGGTAGGACCCAGTGCCCACGGCAAGTCCAGGACATGGATCATTCCAAAGGGGTCGGGTAGGAACCAAGAGGGAGCTGGACAGATCCATGAAAAGTATGCCCCCTTGGAAACACTGATTGCTCTAAAGGTTCTGATGGTCTACAATGCAGGACAAGCAGACAAAACAGTCTTCACACAGAAACGGGCCCAGACTGTAATCCTAGGCTGCAGGTTCCAATCCAATCCAAGATGACTTGGAGGAAAGGTTCAGAACTGGCAGCAGGAAGGACAGGCAGAGATCCGATGCGAGACCACACACAGGATCGACCCAGGCACAGTCAGTAAGTAAAATTATTCAAAAGGCAAAATGAACAACTGGCAGTAGAATATGTTGCAGATTTAAGGTTGGTTCGAGTGTCACATCATGGGTCTGTGAACAGATCCGAAGGCAGGTAGCAATCTCCATAGAGGCTTGGGCTGGGGTGTCAAAGAAAGTCAGGAACCAGTGATGAGAGTCTGGAGATGGGCTGGGTAGGCCATTTTAAAATTTAATATCCACTGCTATGAGTTTGTTCACAATCAGGTAGAATACAGCTCTCTTCTACCTGATTTCTAGCAGCAGGTCTTGAGTAACATGGAGGCATTTCCCTTCCCATTGTATAGCTTGTAACTCTCTTGTCTTTGCTAGGATGTGTTGCTTTTCTAGGTAATTGAGAAAGCAGATAACTATAGATCTAGGAGGAGCTGAGTCCAAGAGATGGAGCTGGAGAGAGTGATGGGCTCACTCAATGTGGTAGACCGGATTGTGGGGAGAAAGGCTCACCAGTTTAGTTAACAGTTTCTGCAGGAAGAGGATCATAGAGGGGCCCTTCTCCGATTCCAGTAGCCCGAAGATCAGCACATTGTTTTCTTCAGCTGCGGCCCTCTAAGTTTTCGGTCTTCAGCTGGAGTTTATTAATTTGCTGTCTAAGTTTTGTTATTTCAGGGTTGACTTGATCTCGCCAGCCCTCCAGAAAAGTAGTGCGGACCTCCGTGTTGCCGATTCTGTGACCCTGGTCCCCCATATCTGACCTAAGGGACTTAATCTCCGCAGAGATGTCAGCCAGAGTTTCTTTAAAGAGTATGAGCTCCTGAAGGAAGTGGTCTTCAGTTAAGGACACTGCCGAGGTGGAGAAGCTAGTTTGTTTAGTAGATCCCAAAGTCTGAGCCTTAGACTTCTTTGAAGACTTCTCAGGAGTAGTGGGAGGCATGTGATGAAGTGGGGCCTGACGCATATCCATCTCCATCGCGGCTGAAAAATGCCAGTTATGATGTTGTAAGGCAAACAATTAGTGTCAGCAGGCAGGCAACTGTCAATTTATGTATATTTGTTGCTTTACCATCGTTTGGTAAAAGCAGAATTTGATGATGGATGAGCAGAGTTGAAGGAGTTCCCAGGATAAGCTGCTATGGTACTGCAGACATCACATGATCACCCACACGGAAACGTTTGCTAGCAGTGTCTCACGGGGGACCGCACACCGGATGTTACGTGACCGACGTCAGTGACACACTATATAGTGGGCGGTCCCCACGTCTGCACTCTAGTTCTCCAACCGGAAACCACCAATAGTCATGACATGAGAATGGGAAGAGGCTCCTGAATCCAAAAAAAAAATGGCTTTCTGGAAAGAGAGCTGTAAACAAAAAAAGAGGGGGAAGGTGTGTGGGAAAAGGTTATCTACTGCAAGAGCCTCTCTCAAAGATCTACTGTTACGGTACGTTCTTACGTAACTGTACTATCTTACTCAGAGAGGGCTCTTGCAGTAGGTTATCTCTTGTAGGACCTAGTCCCAAGCAGTAGAAAGAGTCCAAGGGACAAGAAAAACATGGGAGGCTGGAACATAATCCTAGTAGAAAGCCAGAAATTAAGACAGGAGTCCCAGAAGGACTGCTAGTCCAAAACCGGCCCTACACCTCAAGGCAATGTCCAAACTGCAATGTTTTGTGAAAGTGTGGACAGAACTCCAAGTAACTGCTGTGCAGATGTCTGCAGCAGATACATTTCTGAAACAGGCAGTGAAAGCAGCCATTCCCCTGGTAGAATGTCCTTTTACCTGACCCGGAAGGACCTTACCATACTTCTGGTAACAAAAAGTAATGTAGTTTGCCAGACATCTTGAAAGGCACTGTTTGGAAGGTGCCGCTCCCTCCCTTTTTGGTGCAAAAGAAATGAAAAGTTGATCCGTCTTATGGACATCTTTAGTCCTATTCATGTAATAATGCAAAATCCTATGAACATCTAACGTATGCAGGATGGCTTCCCCTCGATTAGAATGCTCAGGGTAATAAACTAGCAATTCTAAAGACTGATTCAGGGTCGTCTCCGAAACAACCTTAGAAAGAAACTTAGGATTTGTATGCAGAGCCACCCTGTCTCTGTGAAAAATCAAATAAGGCACCTTACACATCAGGGCCGGAAGCTTGGAAATTCTACGAGCTGAGCTAACTGCAACTAAAAAGAGCGCTTTCCAGGACAAAAAGCGCATATCATAAGAACTTGCAAGCTCGAAGAGAGGTAAGGTCAATCTTTCTAAAAGAAAATTTAAGTCCTGTGGTGGAACAGGGTTACGCACTGGGGATTTCAGATGCAAGATACCTTTCAAAAAGGTTTTGGAGACCTCTAACTGAGCCATGGTCTTGCCTCCTACTCGATCATGACAGGCAGAGACGGCTGCTAGATGCACCTTCAGGGACGAATAACTCAAGCCTGGGTCCGACAGATGAAGAAGGAACTCCATAAGCTGGGGAGTGGGACACGTGAAGGGATCCAGATCTTTCGCGTTGGCCCAAATTGAGAAACACTTCCACTTCATGGTGTAGATAGTTCTGGTGGATGGTTTTCACGCCTCCACCAAAATCTGAGCTACCCTAGGGGAAACCCCATGCCTAGAAGCAGGTATGTCCTGAGGCACCATTCATGAATCTGAAGGGGCTTTAGCCCCGGATGTACCATTGTGCCCCCTTCCTGGGTGAGTAGATCATAAGACAGAGGTAGAGGGATTAGAGGTTCCACTGCTAGATGCTGAAGCAGTGGAAACCAGATTAGTCGAGGCCAAAATGGAGATATCAAAATCATTTGTGCTCCTTCTAATTGGAGCTTGGTCAACACTCTCTGTAATATTGGAAAGGGAGGGAATGCGTACAGAAATCTCCCTGTCCAAGAAAGCGACAGTGTATCTTGCCAGAAAGCACCATGCCCGGGATCGAGCGAGCAAAACTTGGGAAGTTTTGTGTCTGATTGGGCTGCAAACAGATCCACCTCTGGACGACCCCAAAGGTTGAAGATGTGATCTATTACTTCTTACTTTAGCTCCCATTCATGAGCCCTTATCCTGGTGAGACTGACACTGTGAGAATGTTCTGTACCCCGGGACGTGAATCGCCCGGAGACGGATTTTGTGCAGAAATGCCTAGTTCCAAACCTGCATCACTTCTCTGCAAAGAGGGTACAAGTGGGTGCCCCCTGTTTGTTGATGTACCACACCACACACGTTGTCCGTCTGGATCAAGAGGACTTCTTGAAGAAGGATGTGCTGAACAGCATACAGCACCGCTCTCATCTCTAGCACATTTATGTGCAGGTGTGCTTCTACAGGGGACCACAGGCCCTGGGTCCTGTGGGATCCCAGATGGGCACCCCATCCCTGTCCTGACGCATCTGTAGTCAATATCTGGGAGTCTGGAAAGGGACTACTAGTAACAGATTGCTGGAGTCCTGCCACCATAACAGGTCCTGTTGTACTGGGGTGCAGATGAGGATCGGACAGTCTAAGCTATGTTCCCTCTGACCCCACTGGGATCTTAGAGTCCACTGTGAAACATGCATGTGGAGTCTGACCAGTGGAACCATGGGAAAAGCCGCTGCCATGAGGCCAAGAAGACGGACAACTGCTCTGGCCGAGATATGTCGACTGGAAGATACCAGCTTGGTCTGACTCTCCAGGGTGTCTACCCTGTCCAGGGGGAGAAAGGTCATGCCCTGCACCATGTCCAGCACCGCCCCAATAAATTGAAGGCACTGGGAAGGAGCAAACTGGGACTTGGGGTTACTGACCGTGATATCCAGGTGCTCTAATAGGTGCAGAGTAACTGATAAGGAGGTTTCCAACCCTTCCCTTGACAGAGCTGTGAGGAGCCAATCGTCAAGGTACGGAAAAACAGTGTGCCCCTGACACCTCAAGGCCCCAGCCACTACCACCAGGCACTTGGTAAAAACCTGCAGGGCAGAGGACAGGCCAAAAGGGAGAGCCCTGAACTGGTAATGCTCCCCTTGGAAGGAAAACCTGAGGAATTTGCAGTGAGGGCTGAAGATTGGGATGTGAAGATACGTATCCTTCATATCCAGGGCACAAAGCCATTGCCCCTTGGATAGGAGAGGCAGAAGGCTTTGTGATGTCAGCATCCGAAACCTCTTGTATTCTATGAAGAGGTTTAGGGTACTGAGATCCAACATCGGCCAAAAATCCCCTGTCTTTTTGGGTACCAGAAAGAAGTGGGAGTAGAATCCCTTCCTGATCTGGTTTGACAGCACTGGCTCTAGTGCTTCTTTGTGAAGAAGAGCTGTGATCTCCTCCCTTAGACGGGGGGATATGTGCCCTTGGGCAATGAGAAGACCTCGGTGGGTCATCCGGAGGTTTTTCTCAAAATTCTAGAATGTGACCGAGCTTTATCAACTGAAGCACCCAGGCATCAGTTGTGGTGGACTCAGTCTCCCAAATGCTTATGTGAATCTTGTCTGCCACCTATTCCTCCGATGAGACGAGAAGGAGGGAGGGGGACAGTCAGAAAGTCAGAAGTGGAAGGGAGGGTTGGGAGGAGCCGCTCCCGCAGCTCTTTGAGTTTGGGCTGGGGGCGGTGGCATTGGAGCCTCTAAGCTTTAAACTGACATTGGGATGCTTGCTGATTTTTCATCTGGCATCTGTTTTATTTAATTTAAAAGGATGTTTTTGTTGGTTGTTGTTTCAGTCAATACATGTTATGAACCGACCGAAGAGCTGTGCCTTTATCCCGCAGGCTGATTATGATGTCCTGGGCATTCCTGCCAAACAGGACAGAGCTCCTGAAAGGGGCATCCTGGATAGCTGACTGAACATCAGGGGCTAGGCCCGATACTCTTAGCCAAGAGTAACAGCGAAGGCTCACAGCAGTGGCCATACCTCTAGCAGAGGAATCCACCGCATCGTAGGTGGCCCGCAAATAATGGTGTCCAACCACCTTGGCAATTTTCAGAGTGGATGCCAAGGATGACTTTGAATCGGAGTACGGTAAGGCCTCAACAACAGGCTTGAGTTGGTGGAACAAGGTCTTTGAGAAAATAAGAAAGCGCGGATACTCATCCAGAATAGGCATTCAAAACTGCTGCAACAAGCTTCAGTCGGTCCGACGTGCGCAGGACAATGGCGGGAAAGAACTGGAGGGCGGATGTCGGTCACGTGACGTTCAGTGGGCGGTCCCCCATCAGATGCTGCTAGCAAAATTTTCTGTGTGGTCCTCACGCCAGGGGGCAAAGTCCTACATGTGATTACCTACTGCAAGAGCCCTCAGCACCGAGGGCAGTGACGAGTGGCATGCCACAGGGATCGGTCTGGGGCTGGTGTTGTTTGGGTTGTTCATAGCTGATATCTCACATGGGATCCGAAGTAAGATCAGCCTGTTTGCAGATGATACCAAAATGGGGGTGGTGGTTCATGACATTGAGGGATGAAAGGGGCTACAGGACGACCTATCTAAAGTGCAGGAATCATCAGAAACATGGCAGCTGGCATTCAATGCTAAGAAGTGCAAGGTAATGCACCTCGGAGCCAAGAACAAGGGGAAGGACTATCATCTGGGAGGGGTACAGTTGGGTAGCACCGTGGAGGAAAAGGACCTGGGGGTACGTATAACGGGGAGCATGAACAACTCTGCTCAGTGTAGGAAGGCAGCAGTGAAGGCCAACAAGATGTTGGGGTGCACAGTGAGGGGAATCTCCTCCAGAAGTAGGGAGGTAGTCCTCCCCCTGTACTGGTCACTGGTCAGGCAGCACCTGGAGTACAGCATACAGTTCTGGCGCCCGTACCTGAGGAAGGCTGTCAGATTGTTGGAGGAGGTGCAGCGTAGAATGACAAAGACGTTCCAGGGATTGGAGGGCAGTCCCTATGAGGAAAGGCTGAGTGAGCTAGATATGTATTCATTGGAGGAGAGAAGGGATGGGGGACATGATTGAGACCTTTAAGTACTTGAAAGGGATGAATAAGACTCAAACAGAGGGGATCTTCCAATTAAGAAGAGGAAGGGACATGAGAAGGCATAGTCTCAGACTAGAGGGGGGAAGATTCAGGAGGGAGGTAAAGAGACAGTTCTTCTCGGAAAGGGTGGTGAGCAAGTGGAACACCCTACCACAGGAGGTGGTGGCCTGTAAGATGGTGGGCAGTTACAAGAGGGGATGGGACAAGATGAGGAGGGGGTATATCTAAGAAGGGGAGGAGTGGAAGGGGTAGCTGCAAGATGAGGGGCTAGCTGCACAACCGAGTAGACTCGACAGACCGTAAGGCCTATTTCTGCTGGCATTTTTGTATGTTCGTATGTCAACTAGTTACCCACTTGTTACTTACTCCAGGAAGGAAAGAATGTTAGTTTGTCACAATCTTCTGTACCTAAACCCATAATGGCTATCTTCACTTAGCCCTTCTGATGACCAAGCATCACCTATGGTCTCCTTCAAAATCTTTAATAAAGATCTTGCAAAACACCGATGTTAGGATCACAGGCCTACAGTTGCCTGCACTGACCTTTCACCCTCCTTGTGCAAGACAATTACATTGGCCTGCTGCCAGTCGAACAAATGACACCTTCCTTTGGTGAAGGATTATATAATACTGCCATTTATTTTTTTAAATTCTCTGTTTATTGGCAGGGGATGCAAAATATAACCCAGGACCTGAGTGTTCCTTTCCAGTCACTAGTGCTCCAATACTGACTGGTAATAATGGTTTAAAATTGTTTCACATACACATTAGCAGTTTAGAAGCCCATTCTGATTGAATTTATGGCAACAAATATATAACTATGACATTACTGCTTTAAGTTAAACACGGCCAAAGTCATCTACTATTTTTCTGATAACTTATTACTATGAATAATTACTGTTGCTTTAGGGACAACAGTGAAAGCAAGAAAGGTCTTTTGGGTAGCCTTATTTGTCCATAATAGGATTTCAAAGTTCTTTGATCCTGCAATTCAACTAACTGTAAAATAACCTTTTGGTGGTCCAACAGTTAAATGTTTATTTCTTGTTTTTATGTACTCCTAGGTATTATTCCAGTTATTCACCAAGTTATCAAATCTTTAATTTTACAAGGGAGCAAAAACAGACCATGGAGGGATGACTGTAGAGTCTGCTATATTCACCAAGTAATGACAGTGCCAGGTTAGCAGGACTGCGACCAGAAAAATGTCACAGGCTGAGCTCCTGCACCATCCTCCTGAGGAACTGCTGCTACCGAGTGTCCTCAGTGTCAGAGGAAAGACGAACACAGGTGTCCTGTTCTGCAGAGGAGGAAGTGGGAGAAGATGAGGATCTGAAGTCAGGAGGCAGAGATGCAGGGAGTTCAGGCCAGAAGATGGTTTGGTCTACCCTATGGTGGTATTGGGAAAAATCAACAGCCATTATCCTGAACTGTTCCCAGGATAGGGCCCAAGAGGACCCAGAATGGCTGGGAGAGGAGGGGGCAGAAGACAGGGGAGGAGAAGGGTCATGCAAGACCAGGCCAGGTCCTCTGCCAGGGATGCGCAATGTTCTGGAGACTTTCCTGAGGGGGTGCCTTACAAGATCATCTGTCGACGAACGGCCAACAGCTGTAGACTGGGTGGGACAGTGCCATTGGGGGAAGCCTCCAGGTGGGGACAGCAGAGCTGTGCAGGTCCCAGAGGGTAGCCCCGATCCCCACCAATGACAGGTTCAGTCAGTTCCGGAGAGAAAGAGGAGTCCAAACCGGTGTTGTGGCTCCTACCACAGCTGTCACCTACTCTAGGCAAGAATATCCACCACTCTACTTGGTTTACAACGTAAGGTTACATGTTTAGCTGAACTCTGTGCTGAAAATAACTAGTAATAAATCATAATAAGACTAATCTATTAATTTTCAGGAATAAACAAAAAACAGAAAACAGGGATACATGTTTATTTATTGATGAGAGTAAAATACCATTAGCCATAACATATGTCTACCTGGATGTTTGTTTTTCAGATAATCTTTCATGGAAACCTTACTTGGAAATGCTCAGAGAGTTTTTATCTCATTTAACGCATTTAAGAGATTTGCATCTTCTTCTATAGCTGGATTACTCTGAACATTACAAACAAAAATTAAAACTAGTCTCTCATATGCTGCCAAAATCTGGGGCTCTGAATTAACATCCTCTATAGAAACACAACTAAATAAATTTTATCAGTATATTCTCAGGGTGTCACAAGCAACCCCAGCCCCTATAGCCAGGTCAGAGTTGGGATTACTTCCCTT
The DNA here is from genome assembly GCA_016271365.2 of Neoceratodus forsteri. NCBI lineage: Eukaryota > Metazoa > Chordata > Ceratodontiformes > Ceratodontidae > Neoceratodus > Neoceratodus forsteri. The sequence goes on from CM057449.1 coordinate 967,906,085, forward strand.
CTCTGCTTCCATCCTGGAAAGGAAATAAGATTTCACGTTAAAAAATGTTTATTCCAAGAAAACAGACTTCCTCATGTGTGTCTTGAAGTAGAGCTGGATTACAATCATAGGAAATTTAGGACCTTCATATAGGAAACATATCTGATTATCTTTTTCCTTTGGAGCTGGGTCACCTACTCTGTAAGATATATCAAAAACCCTATAAAGATATTTATCAGGTACTTAAACAGAGGATATAGGACACATTTGAAGCCAGGGACCTGTAATTAATAAAAACCTATAAATACTATTCCTGGTATAAGACTCTAAAAACTAATCATTATACCAAACCATATCCATTGAAAATTTCTGACCCCCAGAAGAGACGCATAATTACGAGATTCAGGTTGGAATTATACAGACAGAAGTACTCTTATATCAATCAAGATAAGCCAGAATCCTCAGATCGTCTTTGTAGATGTAACAACAAGACACCTGAAGATCTAAAGCATGTTGTTTCGTTATGTCCAATTTATGAGAGGGCAAGGAAAGTTTGGCTTGGTCCAATATCAGAAGGCCTCAGTCTCCCCCTTCCCCCCAATGAAGCAATATTATATCTTTTTAACTCTACCGATATAGGGAGTATCAGGAGGTTAGCCTCTTTCTTAGAAATCTTTCATATTTAATACACAAATTTTAAAGAACATGTTTGTTAGTGCTCATTACTCTCTGTTTTGGAGACTAGAGAATACGGAATGAAGGACTACTAAAACTGATAGTGCTACCCCCCGATTATTTACACTTCTTTAAAGGCTTCTACATTAAGGCTCTGTGATTCCTGCTACCTCTGATCTACAGTAATGGAAGGAGTTAGCTGGAGTAATATAAGCTGTTTCCCTGGATTATTTTAAAGCTATGGATTTATAAGATTTAATCATTTCTTCATAAGTCTTTATTTTATATAGAAGAGTGGATGGTCGCCTATCCACAACAAGGCTGTGTTTCCCTCGACGGAGTTGATGACATCATCGAGACCTCGAGAGGACCCTCTGATGTCATCAACTCCCGAGAGGGAAACAGCCTTAGTTGTGGATGGGCGACCATCCACTGTTTTATACAGTATATGGCCTAGGGCTTATTGTTAATGAACATTTTTTGTTTCCGTTGCTGGCTTGTTTTACCGTCATGTTTCTCACTCGAACATCTCCCCGCTCCCACTCCCTTCAAATTTGTCCGCTCTTGCTGCCACTCGCTCCTGCTTCTCCCTGCTCCCGCTGGCGCTTGTTTCGCTTGTTGCCGCTTCTGCTCCCTCCAGTGTCGCCATTAGTACTTTTTAAAATAAAAAAAATCACTTTTGTGACACGGAGCGATGGTAGCTCCTCGTGTCAAAATGGGCAGAGTCTCTGCTTGCCGCTCGCTAGACTGCCGTCACCATGTTTCTAGTATTTATTTATGTCGAGCTTGTTGGTATGAGCCAATCAGAAGGCAGTTCAAAGCTAAAAGCTGTTGTACTATCGTTCTGACATCACGTCGATAGTACAACTTTTTTGACCTTTGAACTGCCCTACAACAAGATTTTGAAAGCCACCGGTTTTCATCAACAATAAGCCCTAACCATATACTATAAACTTGTTACACTGTCTTTTATTCTATTGCTATTTATTCATGGTTATCGATGTATCATTTAAATGTTCATGCGTTCTTTGTAATGACTCTGTGTCAAACAATAAACTTATATTGTATAGATATTGCATTGTACTGTACTCCAGGCAAGGAGTGAGCCACCAACCCAGACACCAAAGTCCTCTCCTCACCAAAACTGGACCTGCCCCTTGGGCCAGGTCAAGACAGGCCAAGGCCCTCAGGGTCTGAGGTGCTGGAAATGGCACTGCGAGGGACAATGACTCCCTCCCTGGCACTGCGAATGGTGCCAAGGCTAGGAGCTGCACCAGGACCTGAAATGGCACTGCGAATGATGCCGATAGGGCTCCTGGTGCTGGCACTCGAATCACTCACAGGGATCACAACCTGAGGAGTCCCAGACCCCAACCTAGGCCCAGAAATGGGCCCAGGAAAGCCCCCTTCATCACCAGAGTCCTCAAAACTTCTGACATCCTCCCTGACATCCACCCCCAGGTCATCCAACCGCCTAGGGGAGGATATCCAGAGTACTTCAAGGGGTCAAGAAAGACAAGCTCCAAAGACCTTCCCACTCCTGGTACCGCAAATGGTGTCAGGAGGGGACACAGTCTTGCACTCAGCACTGCCCCGTTTACTGATACCGGCTTGAGCACCAGGAGCCGAGGTGGCACCAGGCTGCAACTCCAAGGTGCCCACCGATGTTGGCAAAGTGTATAGCTTTCACTGCAACACTGGGGGTATCCACTGCTCCAAAGGGCCGACAGACTGGGAGGGGTGTTCAGCTGGTCCCCCGGGGAGACTGACTGTCCATCAGACCCTTCCCCTAGGCTATCCAATGTTGCCATGGGGTGAATAAGTGAATAACAGGAGAGGCCTGGTCTTCCTCAGCATGTATAGTACTAGGAAGAGGCTCCGAGAAACAGTCAAGGGGCCTCAGCTTAGTGTCCCTGGTACGACGACTGCCTCCAAAGGGGTGGAGGCTTGCTATCCCACTTAAGGGCATGGATCTGGAGGGTGCAGTACTCCATGGAGAAACACGCATCACACTGGTCCATACCATGTTCGGCACCAAGGCATATCAAACAGGTGTTGTGCTGGTCCCTGACAGTGATGTGACCCCCGATGCACGGGGGGGGGGGGTCATATTTGCTCTTCTGTTTCTTGCAAACTTTTCATTAGGCCCCTCAGAACTGGACATGCCACCATGTGGAAAATTAACATAAAAGAAATGAAGAAAAGGTTAGGTGCTGCACAACAGACAAAAAATAACAAAGCCGTCACCAAGAATGAACATGGTGCTGAGCTATGGCATCAAACAGATGCGATGAACTGAGGAAGGAGTATGACACCTTTAATATGATGACTTGAGCGCTCCCATGGTGTGCACTCTATGGTGGGAAAAACAGATCTGAGGAAGGTACAGTAGGGGCCGGTATTGGTTGCTGGCCAGTCCACGAGTGCCACATCACTACGTCAGCCTTGTGGGTGGCACCAGCACCAATGTCCACCAAAGGCTGTAGGCTGCAAAAAGACTTTGCTCCCATGGGGTCCTAGTGCCTCCTGCACAGACCCATTGGGAGAATAAATGGTGAAGACCAATTCTTGGAAGATCTGGATAGACTGCACTACCGTATTGCTAGGTTTTTCCTAGGTTACATGGGCCTACCTGCAATGATGCATCATTGTATACTTCTGTCAAGTGTAAACTGGATATCTTTGAAGTTCTGGAAAAAGAGGCAGTTATTAAGCTTTCTCTACAAATGTATGGCAGACAAGGCCCCGTCTTACTTGCTGAATAAGTTAACTCCAATTTCTTCAAAATATTCCCTCTGGGATGTTAACGGAAAGGGACATGGCGGTTCCAAAGAGAAGGTCAAGATATGATGCAATGCCATTTAACTTCACTGCAACAACAGCTTGAATTCATTACTTCCGGAGATTCAAAATCTTCCTACTTATAATGGTTGCAAAGCTGCTCTCATTAAACGGTCTGTGTTTGTATGTGATTATGCCTGAATATTTGTAAGATCCATTATTTTATTATGTATGTTGTTATTTTATTTTGCTGTAACCCTGTATGCCTAAACACAGGGTGGTCCTGAAAACAGGCCTCCCTTAGTACCCAATCCTGTTAACATATAAACTTAAACAGGATCTTTTATTCTTGGACAGATGGAGGTTCAGGGTCTGTCCAGCGGTGGAGAATAACCCTCTTTGTTGCTCCCAATATGCTGTTTACCTAATGCAGTTGTGGGATATGCAGTAAGCAGGCCTCTGGGGGAGCTCCAGCAGGGCTAGAAAAAAACGGGTTATTCACCTGTAACAGTAGTTCTAGGAGTGGTATATGGTGTTCATCCACACTTGGGCAGTGTCCTTTCCCCTTTAAATTTAGCCAGAACGTCTTCAAGCTGGCTCCACCCACCCACTCGGGTGGTAACTCCCTCGGCACCGCCCTGTGACGTCAGATCTTACCCACTGGAAGCAAGATCAGTGTGCAACTTGCCAGGGGAGGTCGAACGGGTCCGTGTGGATGAACACCATATACCACTCCTAGAACTACTGTTACAGGTGAGTAACCTGTTTTTCTAGGGACATGGATATGATGTTCTAGCCACACTTAGGCAGACTCCTAGCGGTTCTCCGAGAGGAGGGGGCAAGGTCCACACCCCCTACTTGGGAACTGAAGAAGCACCAGACCACCTTCTCCTGCACCACTGACTGCTGACCGGCCCACGCCCAGTAAGCAGAGATGGCTGCCAGGTGCACCTTAAGGGTCATCGACCGAAGGCTCGACTGAGAGAGGGACCAAAGGTAGTCAAGGATGCTAGCCACTGGAAAGGACAAATGATCAAGCCCCTTGCCCTGACACCAAATGGAAAATCTCTTCCATTTGAAGGCATAGCATTTGCTGATCGACTCATTCCGAGAAGCCTCAACCACGGTGAGGACATCTTTGGAGATACCCAAAGCCTTGAACCCTAGTCGCTCAGGAACCAGGCTGTCAGGTGCAGGGACAGAAGGTCCAGATGGAGTACCTTCCCCTGATTGATGGAGAGCAGGTCCAGGCGTAGACGAAGACACCTCGGGAGCCTGCTGCTGAGGCTGAGGAGATCAGAGTACCAATACAGGTGTGGCCAGGCCGGAGCCACCAGGCTCACCCATGCCTTGTCCCTCCTTGCCTTGAGGAACACCTTGTGGATCAAGGTAAATGGAGGGAATGCATAAAGGAGGCCCAGGGTCCAGGGCCTCGAGAAGGCATCCCCCTGAAGTGTTCCCTCCTGAGGGGGATGGACACAGTACAGCCTCCGCTTTGCATTCTCCTTGGAGGGTCCACCAGAGGTGTGCCCCACTAGGTGAACAGACTGTGTATTACCTCTGGGTTGACAGACCACTTGTGAGATGTCTCACCTACATGGCTGAGAGCATCCTCCAGCTGGCTGGAGACACCAGCGACATGGATGGCCAGGAGATCGGCCTCCAGGCTATGCATGAGGATCCACATGCGGGAGAGCTTCCCTGCACAGAGGAAGGGAATGCATCCCGCCCTGCTTGTTGAGGTAGTACATGGTTGTGGTGTTGTCCATCTGGACCTGAACCACCTGACCCCAAATGTGTGGTGCCAAGGCAGTCAGTGCCAGCCAAACTGCCCTGAGCTCCAGCAGGTTGATGTGGCACCAGGACTCCTCGGGGGTCCAGAGCCCATGGAATCTGTGTTCCCCTAGCTGGACACCCCAGCCCATGAGAGAGGTGTTGGTCGTCAGAATGATCGTCGGCTCTGGGCAGACAAACTGGATAACTTCCTGCAGATGTTTTGTGACTAACCACAAATGGAGGGTGTCCCACATCAGCTGGGTCACAGTGACTGGCTGGTCGAAGTGGTCCTTGCATCGAGACCACTGGCGGGACAGCTCCTACTGCAGGGAGTGCATTCTCCAGCAGGCCCAACGAACCACACTGGTGCAGGCTGCCATGTATCCTAGGAGGCGCACGAAGTCCTGTGCATGGTGCAACTGTCCAATCTGAAATGATCAGGCAAAGGAGGAGAAAGCCTCCGCCCTGTCTGCTGGGAACTGAGCCCTGGCTCTGCAAGGGTCAAGCTCCGCCCCGATGAAGCTGATCACCTGCGAGGGCACAAGTTCCAACTTGGCCTCATTGACCAGGACGCCAAGAGAGACGTAGATCTGACGGTCCAGGTCCCTGGACCACTCCATTTCCTGCCTGGAGGGACCCACAGTTAGCCAGTCGCCCAGGTAGGGACAAACCCGGATCCCTCAGCACCTCAGGGCATGAGGGAGGCACCCCTCATGCCATCATTGGGCAGGCTTGGAGGCGGAGGAAGGCCGGATGAGGAGCCACTGGGACCTCATCCTCCAGGCTTGCGGATGACCGTGGCCACTCACTTTGGCAGAGGTTGCCAGGCCTGAGCCTGCTGCCCAGTTTGGGACTGGGCTGATCTGGTCAGAGGAGTGAAGGTGGACCAAAAGAGTTTCTTTTTCTGCTGCCTGGAGCCCTTGGAGTCCCTCTGAACGGATGTCACAGAGTCCAAGGTGGCAGCAGACTTCTCAATGCAGGTGAGGTGCCCCTCAACCCCTGGCCCGAACAGGTCATTGTCCACAAAGGGTACATCTGCCAGCTTGTGCTCAGTATCTGCTGTAAAGGTAGAGATCCACAGCAAAGCCCTGCAGTTCATGGCTACTACGGCCGCCACGGACCAGGCACAGTAGTCACCAATGTCCATGGCCATCTGGAGTTGTTGTTTGGCTACAGCCCAGCCCTGGTCTCGGACCTGCTTGATTGTAGTCTGATGGTCTGCTGGGAGATGAGGGAGAATCCCATCAAGAGTGCTCAACAGGGCATGGGAAAAGTGGGCCATCAGGAGGGCCGAACTCACCTGGCGAAGGCCAAATGAAGAAGCAGTATACACCTTTTTAGCCAAATGGTCCAGTTTCTTGGACTCTTTATCAGGCGGCTTGTCAACGTCTCCCATGCTGCAGGAGTGCTGAAACATGGAATCAGCCACAAAGCCCTCAGCCGAGGGATGTTCCGTTAATCCTGAAGGGGAGCTGATGGACACTGCATACTTGTGGGCCATCCTGACCGATGGCAAAGGGCACGAGGCGGGATGCTGCCACAGCTCCAAGGCAGGGCCGAGGATGGCCTCTGCCACCAGGAAGGTTTCCCCAGGGGAATCACCCTGGTCCAAATCTCGGCAAGCAGGTACCGAGCTTGCTTCTGAACAGATTCCATCTGGAGACCCGTAGACTCAGAGATGAGATGGAGGAGACCCATGAAGAGGTAGGGCCCTTCTCCATTGAGAGACCCCCCACCGACTCTGTGTCCACCAGACGAGAGTGAAAGGAGGAACTCTCCAACTCCAAAGAGTCATCAAAGAGGGGTCGACCGCCCGAATCCCCACTGACCCTACACGGATGATCCAGCGTCAAGGTGACGGTGACCGACAGCTGATGGGAAGGACCCAAGACCGGCCGGGCTTCCTTAGTCGGAGCACCAGCCATTGGCTGTTTCATGGGACATCTCCACCAAAATCAGTGGAGAGGCTGGAGGGGGCTGAGCCAGGACCATTTTACAGGTCTGCTCCCGTGGAGGGGGAGAAAGCATCAGCCTCTGCGGTGAAAGCCATGTGATGGCTGGGGTAGAAGCCAGCAGGGGCTTCATCCTGGCGAACACCTGCTGTTGCCACATTAAGTCCCTTTAGCATCGACGCAACTTGCGCTGGAGCCTCTCCACATCCAAGGAGGAAGAGAACGAAGAATAGCAGTGGCACCACTTGTTCGGGTGTCAAGAGTGGGAGCACCGATGTCGACGCGAGCCGCTTGACCCATGGGACAGAGAGAGGGACCGAGACTGTCGGGGGACCGACAGCAGGCCTGAGAGGGGGCCGGCAAGAGCCGGGGCACCTCTGGTTCCTGGTCTTCGACGAGAGATGGCGGGTAAGCAGACTGATCTGTCCCTTCCTGAGTCTGAGTGAGGACCGGCGTCCTTGACAAGGAGGTATCAGCCTCTTCATGTGACAACAGGTCGACTGGCTTGAGAAAAATCTCAGCCGGAAGATTGACCTGCATCTCGGCCAACTGGCCCGATGGGGATACCGTGGAGCCAGTGGCCTGGGCTGAGGATTCGACCAAAATCAGAACTTGAGAAGGAATCAGGGAGGCCGAGAGCGTTCCTTGATCCTACGCATCAATGGCGAGACCATTTTTTGGACTCTTTTTTGATTTCGACTTGTGTATCGACAAGGAACCCTGCCCATTAGTAGAGAGGACCTGGCACTTGCCCTTGAATGCCCCTGTAAAGGAGGCACCCAAAGAGAGTGCCAAAAAGGCCGAAGCTGAGGAGGACTGAGCCACGGCCTCCTTGAATGCCGCGAGTTGCTCGGAGGACCCCGCAGCCACAGAAATCATCCGATGAGCATCTTTAGATTTGACTGGTGTGTACCAATCGCTCGTATGCCTGAGAAGTAAGTGGACTTGACGGTCCTCTAAAATGGACAGGTGAAAAGTGCTGCAAAAGTCGCAGGCCTGGGGATCGTGCTTGTGACCCAGGCAATAAACGCACAAGGTGTGCGGATCCGTCCGGGACATCTTCTGCCTGCAGGCACATTTCTGGAACCCCAGAGTAGACTTTGTGTTGTTCGTGTCAGTGGCGTGAAGAAAAGGCCTGAAGACAAAGTTTTTATTAGGTTTTGAAGAAATCCAAAGATTTAAGCAAAGGGCCTTCTTAGTGCGAGAGTGGTAAGGAGGGAACCTTCTTCTTCCAACGGATAGGAAGATCTGACATCATGGGATGGTGCCGAGGGAGTTACCACCTGGATGTGTGGGAGGAGCCAGCTTGAAGACGTTCCGGCTGAATTTAAAGGGGAAAGGACACTGTCTAAGTGTGGACAGAACACCATATCCATGTCCCTAGAAAGGATCTTTAAGCCTAGGGATAGGTACTAGGTTCCTACAGATGGTCCATATACTGTCCCAATAAGTGGTTTAGGCTGGGCAGGACCACCGTATATGAAATAAGGAGGCCTGAGGAGAGCTACACCTCCACAATCACTAGCAGACATGAGACCCTTTCTGTACAGCCACTGTGGTATCCTATAGGCCCTGTGAAATATCTTACATTCTAATGTTTTTGTTTGACATTCTCTGTTGGCAATATATGCGTGTCCATACCTTGTCCCAATCTGGAACAGCAACAACCTGATCCAATTCTAGGGCCCATGTCTTTCATGGGCCTATGAGAGGGGAGGGTAGGAGGTTGCTCCTTTTCCACCAATATTTTGATTTTCCCTGCTAGGCAACTGGTGTTTGCTAAATGTGTGATCCATCTGCCCAGGACTGAGAGAGAGAGGCAGGACATAAGTGGGGACTACCTTCCCTTTATGAAGACCATGGAGTTGGAGAAAATCTCCAAAAGTGATTCCTCGGAATTCTGTAAGTAGACTGGAGTTCCTCAAATGAAAGGAGAACTACTGTGTCATGGCTGTAAAGGTCTCCCAGAGTATGGATTCCTTTTTTTCCTGCCAGTGTTTCCAGTCTATAGGGCTGTTGTCAATTCGAAGACTGGGGACTGCTGGGGACGGTTGAAGTTTTGGCCATCCACTCTAATCATTCTGTGTATTTTGCCCCCAGCTGTCTTGTGTGTTTAATACTGGGAGACATGTCAGGTTTGTTGGGCCAGTCAGGGAACAGTATGGATGTAAGCACTGGAAAATGGCCCTGTGCCTGCTCCACTGACATCGAGGAGTGGGGAGGTTGGGGTTAGGTCAGAGTTACGGCAAGTGTCCACCTGTTGAAGGATGACACAGTCATACATTTTTGCAACAATAGGCAGGCCAAAGCCTCCCTGGCTCCAGTGCAGCTGCAAGGTAGAGAGTTGTATCTTAGGAACCTTCTTGCCCAAATTAAGAAGGGCGGTTTAGATGACAGTGCTCTGAAAAAGCAGGCAGGAATCTGTCAAGGAGGTTCAACAGGATAAAGTGCACTTTGTGTAGAGTGATAAGCTTAAAAGCATTAACCCAAGTAGAGAGTACAACTGATTCCCATCTGTAGATGTGAGAGTCCACTGTGTCTAGCATGGTACAGGTATCAGCTGCTACAGTAGCTTCAATGGTGGACTAGAGTTGAATGCTCAGGCAGATAACTCCTGCTGCTGCTGCCAAATGGTATGAGTACCAAGCAATAAGATTCTGCTTACAAGGGCTATTCAGGGGCATAACCTGTGATTCTGCCCCATTTAGACTGTAGCTGGACAGGACAGCACAGAGTATTACTGAATATAACTAAAGTCAGGGCCTGCAGGGAGATGGGTATGTTACAGAGGAAGAGTGTGATGCAGCTGACAAAGGGTGCCAGTTTATGGGAACTGCCATTAACTTATATGTCCGCAAACAGAGGGAATGTCCTGATTCTGAAGACTAGTGCTTCCATTGTCAGCAGGCACAGGAAGGGGATAGGAGACACCACTGTATGGTGCCTCTACCAAGGGGAAAGGCAGGAGAGACCGCTGTGCTGGTCAGGATGGAAGCTGAGGGGTCGGTATGCAGCAATTTGACTAGTTAGATAAACTTCTGATCAAAACCAAATCTAACCATAACATTGAACAGGTAAGCCCTCTCCACCTTGTCAAATACTCTTTCAGTATCAAGGGACAGGGTGGTGGTGTACTCAGTGTATGCCCTGGCTTCCCAAAGCAGATCTAGAATTCTAGGGGCATTATCCATGCCAAGGGGCAAAGCCTACTTGGTCTGGCTGGATAAGGCCTCCCACGATGTCCTGTAGTCTCCCTACTAGCATCTTCGTGAAGATCTTGGCATCCATGTTAATCAAGGAGACTGGGCAGAACCGAGAGCAAAGTACACTGTCCCTCCCTTTTTTAGGAGTGAATGTTAGTAATGCCTTCATGAAGGATGTGGGCAGTGCAGCAGTCTCCCAGGCCTCATTGTAAACAGTGGACAATCTGGGGGCCAAGATCTCTGCAAAGGCCCTATAAAAGTCACTGGGAAACCCATCCAATCCTGAAGATTTCCCCAATGACATGCTGTTTATGGCTTCCTGGGCTGTTATGGGTTGTGTGATATAAGCGTTCTGGGACACGGATACCTGAGGAAGGTTGACAGCTGCATAAAAGGCAGAAAACTCTGCCTCAGATGGGGTCACCTCAGAAGAAAAGAGTGCCCTGTAGTATTCCTGGAACTCTCTACTGATTAGTGTTGGGAGCGTGGCCTGGGCACCCTGATTAGTCTGGATCAGCGCTATATAATTTTCTGCTTTTCTTGCCCTTAGCCTGTGGGCCAGTAGTTTCCCAGGCTGTTCCCCTGCTTCCCAGTATTGTTGATTTAAATGGAAGAGGGCATATTCAGTTTGGTACTGAAGGGGTTCTTCCAGAGAGGCCCTTGGTTCTACAATCTGTGGACAAAGTGACAGACAGTGTAATGGGGAGGATTGATATTCCTGTCCTAGTTGTTTCAGGGTTCATGCCCTCTGTTGGGTCATATGATCCCTCTCCTTCCAGAGTCAGGATGTATGGGCAATAATTTTCCCTCAGACAGCAGCCTTCATGGCCCCCCATAGGATGGCTGCTGCAGTGTCTGGGGTATCATTCAATAAAAAGTATTCCTGAAGTTCTGCTTTTAACCACTCCTTACAACTGATCCGTATCAGTAGTGAGGTATTACACTGCCATTTGTTCCGTGCTCCTGTGAGCCTATCCCAAGTCAGGGCCAGAGCCACAGGAACATGGTCTGATATGAGAATATTGCCTGTGGTAACTCTCCATGCTTCAGATATCAATTCTTGTGACAAGAAAAGGATATCAATCCCTGCTACAAGTGTTGTACACTGTGGAATAGCAGGAAAAACTGACTCTACAGGGTGAAGGTCTTGCAAAATATCTCTGAGTTATGCTGCAGCATACACAGCTGTGACATATGCAGCAACCTATAATTCAGCTCTATGGTGTGGTCATGTATGGTGCATGGCAGGGGATAAGGTTAGGTTACTATCTCCCCCTAGAATAATCACCGCAGGATTGGCAGGGAGTTCCTCCAGGATGCCATCAAAGAACTTGATGTCAGGGGTGTTGTGGACATATATGCTGCCCAGCACAATAGGCTTGTCTTGGAAGGTACCCTTGAGGATAAGGAGCTCTCCTCCGCATCTCTGAATTCATTATGTATCCCTAACTAGAGAACCTTCCTGCAGAGGATGGTGACCCCTCACTGTGTAGAATTACATGCATTATGCTAGAAGGCCCCCACCTAAGAGCAGCGGCAGAGACGTGGACTTCCCCCTTCTGACAGGTGGGTCTCCTGCAGGACTGTTATATCGCAGTTCATATGTTTCAAATGTAATAATGCTTTATGTCTTGTAACTGGGCAGTTCAGCCCCCATGTATTCCAAGACACTACTATTAAACTATCAAATTCAGACACTGTGCTGCAACTGAGTGAAACAGTGGTAGAAGGCTCCCCCAACCAAAACCTACGCAAGACCCACCATAATACTATCAACATGAATACTGAAGAAAAAAACTGTAAAAAGGTACAGCGTATGCTCAACAGGAGCTAAAATTACAAACACTTTAGCAAAGCCCTTTCAAGAGGGAAACAAATATTTCCCATGAAGTTATGTAAGACTAGGCAAGTAAGGAAAGATATTGGAGTACTGAGCAATATCAGACTGATGAAGACAACTAGCATTTGTCACTAACTGGCAGTTATGATGGCTTTAAGCCTTCATTCATATGGAACCAAGAGTTTGCTAGTTAAGATACTCTGGTCAGCTTCCCCAGACTCACTCCCAGGATGAAAGCCAGGGCAGCTCAGCTGGGGGCGGCTACTCCAGTGCCAACAGTTATCTCTGGGGATATGGGTATACTTGCTGCTTGTGTTCTGGGGCAGTACTTGATAGCCATTATTTGGCCGGTTGCTAGTAGCGCAGGAAACAGAAGAGCGTTACAGGCCATTTTAGCAATGGAAGACCTGACCCTCCACATGGCAGACAGCAGGAGATGGCACACCTTTCCTGCCCCCATACTCCACCACACCAGATATGGCCACGCAGTGAGGAAGCATATCGCAAGGAGCTCTTTGTTTCTGAAAGTATGCCATGCTACAGTAAACCTTTTAGAGAAGCACCACTTAACTTTTACTATGATATACCAGTAAGGTCACAGAAGGCAGTCTTAAATGTAAGGGATATCAATTAATATATTCATCAAAATGAGTCCTGAATGCACATAGTCGAAAGACATTCAGCTACAGGCCATGTGCAATTTCAAAGTTCTTTCAGCCCTATTTCTGCATCCCCTAAAAGTCTGAGTGTCGGGTGGTAGCTTGTCGTTGGGTTGGTATAGAAGTAGTTTCTTTCTACACACAGGGCAGGAGAGGTATGTAAAAAGGAGAACAGACACTATGTCACGCGAAACTGCCAGCCATCTGGGCAATTGGGGGCAGAAGGCTACCAGGGCCAACAGATCATGGTCAGGAAAAGAGTAGTTGTTGGGCAGCCTGGCTAGGATCTGAAGAGCAGCATGATGCACCGAGAAGGGCTATGGAAGTCGGGGGGGCTAGGAAGCATTACACCTGGTGCAGTCTACAGATTAAGCCCACTCGTTAGTTAGTGAGTTGTGCCACACATTTTGCCCTAGAGTTCCTTCTCTCTTAATTGGTAACAGTACTAACAGTTTATTTGGTTCTTGGCAATCTCAAATCTGAGGCCAACTGTGGCGTGGTGTCCATCGTTTCAGGGCCTGTGTCTGTGATGACTGCAGTTTGTCTCGGTGATCTCAGCGGTCCCAGCGCAGCTTGGAAAATAAAAGCCTGCCTCTTCGGGGAGCTGAACATGGTGCATTTTGCCCTGCAGTGTAACTGTAAGGATGGCTGGGTACAGAAGGAAGCAGGGTAATACCTCTATTCTGGAGCCCAGCTTTCACCTTATCAAAGGCCTGGTTAATGCATATGGAAGGATACTTTATTGCCTGCCACTTGGATGTCCTTGAGTTCCCGGGGCTGTACAAAGGATCAATTCCTTATCTTGAACTCGTAAAAGTTTAAAGATAAGTGGTCATGGTGTTGGTGTGGAGTATCTGGTTTTAGCCCTCTGGATCGTATGCACTGTATCAATCTCTAAGTCATACATCTCAGGGTTGAGATGCAGTCAGACTAGGAGGTTCGTTCTTCAGTACTGTATCAGGTGTTTACCCTCCAGACCCTCTTGCAGACCACTGATTCTGAGGTTCTTCTACCTGCCTCTCCCTTCCAGGTCTTCCAGTTTGTTGGTTAGCCATTCTATTTGAGCTTTGGCTGTTTGGAGGCATTGATTATGCACTGTCTGGAGATCTGCGACAGTTGCTAGCTGTCTCTCCATTCTTGTTACCCAGCCAGTAAGGGATGCTAAACTGGCTTGGGTATCCATCACAGTCTACTTTATGGACTCCACGCTGGCTGGTATTTGTTCAAGGAGGTTGGTCTGGTGAGTAGTCTCTTGTGGTGAAGGAACGTGAGAGCTGTGGGGGGCCACCATCTTAGAGGCCAGTTGTAGCTGCATGGGCGGCAAGGTTAAGATGTCTTTCTTCTGTTTTAATGGCAATCCCAGCAATTCAAAAGTGCTGCGCCCAGTAGGCATACCCTTCCCCTGCACAGCAGTGTCTTTTGTTTCGCCACTTCTTTGGTAAAGTTAATGGATGGAGTTGGATTCTGGTGGGGCTGACTCGGATCCCATTTTACACTGGCTCTCACTTGACCTCTAAATAAAAATTTTTAATTCCGCTGGAATTACTATTGGAGTCTTATGTAATGGATTATTTGTGCAGGCTTTTTTTTTATCTGATTAGGACTGCACCAGGATTGCACCTGGGCAGTCCCTGGCCGGGTTCTTATGCACAACAGTGCACACTTAATGCAATTTTAATTACATATGACTGATTAGACCGTTTTTGAAAGTGCTACAAGTGAGTCTGTCCCTTGTGGTTACTGAGGAGAACATAAAACAGGGTACTAAATGAGAAAAAGACAAAGGTAGAAAGGTCAGTGGGGGATGGTGCTACAGAAGGTGAAGCCATCAAAAAATGGAGAGCAATGAGTACCAATTTCCGTAGTCTGGGTAACAAGCTTCCTGAATTAGTGGCCTTGATGGAGGAGGAACCTCTGGATATCGTGGCAGTCACAGAAACATGGTACACACAGAACCATGACTGGGACATAAACATACCAGGATACACTATCTACAGGAGGGACAGGGAGGGTAAAAGAGGAGGAGGAGTAGCTCTCTACATAAGGGAAGGAATCAAAGGAACAGAACAAAAGGGTAAACAGGGAGGAGAAGAAGCACTGTGGGTCAATTTGGAGACAGGCAATGGCACCACAATCTGCACAGGGGTTGTATATAGACCCCCCCTCTCAGGGGGAGGTAGAAGACTTGGTGTGCTGGCCAAGGCACCTAGCTTCACCTGAGCTCTTTCCTTCTAAGACTGCTTGAAAGGCAGAGTAGAGAAACTTACCAGAGCAAGGGAAAATGATTAAGACTTATTTAGGCTAAGCAGATTTACTGTGTGGTGTTGTTTTTATTTTTTACTCACAGAGATTGCTACTATTTGTTGCTAACATTTCATTGTTTTATTTTTCTCTCTGTAGCAAAGTGTTTCTTACAGCATATATCTTCTCTGAAATTATTACAGGTGGTGCTTTACAGGTTTTACAGTTTTATCTAACATTAGGATAAGCTTTCAGTGTTACTGCATTTGTTGCTGACTGATTGTTTCTGCTCTTACCTCCTTGTTCTTTCGTCCGTGGTTTTTCTTTTTCGGCAGGGGAAGGGCCCAGCCACCCACCCCCATCCCCAACCACCCCACTCTACACTCCTTTTATAGGGTACCACAGTTGGACATTTCCTGTGGCAGAGCAGGAAGGGTGGATCAGTGGGGCCCACAAGGTGAGCTCATTTACAGGGGCAGTAGTAATTTAACTTGTTGTTATAACAAGTTAAACAAAACACAATCAAACCATTACTTGCATTTTTTTCTTTCTAATTACTCTGACTAGGTTATAAACCCAGCAACTTATCTGGAATGGATATCATTAACTGCAGGTACTGTGGAACAATTTTCAGAAGGACAGTCTTACAGGATTTAGGACACTGTCCCATATGCTGGGCCTTCGGAGATCTTAGGGCTCAGCTCCGGGCAGCATGGGCAGAGATTGCATGCCTCAAATTTCATATTCAAGAGGAAATACATTATAAGAACCACCCGCCATTTCCCCAGCATCCAACAGAAAAACCTCGACCGCAGAAGGTAGTTGGTCCAGCAGGTTGGCAGGTGGTTAGGAGGGGCAAATCGGGTGCCCCATCACTCTCTGCTCTCCAACACATTACCTCCAAAAACCATATAAACACTACAAACAGGTATCTGCCTCTATCTCTGAAATCAAACAAAGAGGCAGAAGACGCTGCAGAGCAGGACACTACAGCACAGGAGCTAGCACAACAAAACTCACCCAAATCAGGAACCAAAACAAAAAAAGCAAAAAGAAAATCCAAAAAACTTCTGATCATAGGAGACTCCATGACTCGGGGAGTTGATACCCATCTCCAGCCAGGGGTAATGGTCAGATGTCTCCCAGGTACATCAGCATGGAGAGACACTGACCGCATTGTTAAAATTGTTCACAAAGCAGGAGAAAACATCGATGTCCTAGTACACATAGGGACTAATGATCTCGCCAGCCGGTCAGTTGTGGAGACCAAGGAACACCTGACCAGGCTGGGTGACAAACTATCATCTATTTCGTCCAGCATCTCCTTCTCTGAGATCCTGCCAGTCTGGGAGAGGGGAGCAGATGGACGGAAGGTCAGAGAAGTGGAGATAGGGGAGCTAAACACTGGTGGCTCAAGGGCTGGTGCCAGGAAAAGGACACAGATTTGTAGGAACTGGCAACAGTTCTGGGAGGCGAAAGTTCTTCTAGAATTTGATGGACTGTATCTGACTAAGGAGGGAGTCAGTGCATTTGGGCAGAAGTTTGGCGCTCTTTGCAGAATATTTAAACTAGCAAATGGGGAGAGGGGTGTAGCACCCCATATGTCGAATGGGAAGAACACCCCTCCCCCCTCAGCTACTGGTCAAACAGGGATTCAGCATGTTTGCAGTTCATTTGCATCACCAGGTAAGAAAAAAGGTTTGTCTCCCCATACGATGCACAGGGATAATGCCAAACCTCACCCAACAACTAACACACAAAATCTGGCCAATGGAAAATCATGTACACAAATGCTCACAGCCTGGGAATAATATCCCAGACCTGCAGGCAATAATGTCAGAGGCTAAACTGGACATAGTAGCAATTAATTGAGACGTAGTTCCAGTAACCACACTTAGGAGACTTCAGTACCTGGCTATGTATTGTTCCAGAAGAGACCAAGGTGCAAAGGGGGAGAGGAGTGGCCCTGTATGTCAATGAAAATATCAAAGCTACAGAAATTCAGAATACACATAAGGAGCCAGAAGAACTGTGGGTCACCTGGAAACAGGAAATGGGACAGCCATAAGAACTGGGGTTGTCTATAGGCCCCAGACCAGGGGAGTAACAGACACATTACTGTTAGAAGATATACAAAACATGAAGGGAGGTTCTGATAATGGAGACTTTCAACATGCGGATACAGATTGGTCAATACCAGCAGGAACATCTGCCAGAACTAGACACACAGTGGATTCCCTGCAGGGAGGGCCTCAAACAACTGGTACAGTAACCCACAAGAGACAGGGCTATCCTAGATCTAGTACTGACTAACAAGGAAGGGATCACAGATCTCAGGTAGAAGGTCACCTGGGGCCAGTGACCATCACATGGTATGGTTCAATTGAGCTACTACATCTAAATCATCCCATTCCAAGGCACAAATATGGGACTTCAGAGGAGCTGACTTTGATAAGATAGCCAACAGAGTTAAGCTAGCCCTGACAAAAAGAAACACAGTTGAGGGATACAGGCAAAGTGGGCAAGCATTAAGGATGCAATACTTGAGCAACATCCCATTGTGTTAGACAGAAAGGAAGTGCAAAAGAAGGAAACCACGTTGGTTCTCAAATACAGCAGCAGAAAAGGTCAGAGCCAAAGGCTGGCCTTCAGGAAATATAAGGAACACAGCGGGATGAAGATAGGGAGGCATACCAAACTGCCCTAAGGGAAGCAGGGAAGGCAGTAAGGCAGGCAAAGTCCCAAACTGAGGAAAAACTAGCACGAACAGTAAAAGAAGGTGACAAGACTTTCTATAGATACATTAGTGAAAGGAGAAAGTCCAGAGGGGTATTACGCTTAATGGAGAAAGGGAGCATGTGAGGAGGAGGACCCTGTAAAGGCATCTATCCTAAATAGATACTTTGCTCAGTATTTACTGAAGAGAAGGTAGGCAGGGCCAGCTCAGCATCATGGACACAGGGGAGGGAGGTGAGCACTACTCCTTCACAAAGGAAGGGTCCTACAAGAGCTAAGCTCAGGGTGGATAAGGCAATGGGACCTGATGGCATACATCCCAGGGTACTTAAGGGCTAAAGGTGGAACTAGCAGAGCCATTAGCAGAACTGTTTAGTGAGCCTCTGAGCACAGGAGAGGTCCCAGAAGACTGGAGAAGGGCTCATGTGATCCCGCTCCACAAGAGTGGTAGCAGGGAGGAGGTGGGAACTACAGACCAGTCAGTCTTACCTCAGTAGTGGGCAAGATTATGGAGGCACCCTAAGGAAAGGATAGCAACACCTGGAATCCATAGGAGCACAGGATCCAAGACAGCATGGGTTTACAAAGGAAGGTCCTGTCAAACTGATCTCATAGATTTCTTTGACTGGGTAACCAGGTGATAGGACCAAGGGAGCAGTTATTATACTTCTGTGACTTCAGCAAAGCTTTTGACACTGTTCCACATAGAAGATTGATAAATAAGCTGGGTAGGCTCAGGGTGGGTCAAAGTTGGTCAACTGGGTGGCAAACTGTTGACAGGCAGAAAACAGAGTGGTGGTAAATGGTATACAGTCAGAAGAGATGCAAGTCACAAGTGGGGTACCTCAGGGATCAGTCCTGGGGCCAGCCCTCTTCAACATCTTCATTAGTGACCTTGCAGATGGACTAGAGGGTAAGGCTTGTCTGTTTGCAGATGACACCAAGATCTGCAACAGAGTAGATGATCCAGATGGGGTGGGCAGAATGAGAAGAGATCTGGACAAACTA
Source organism: Neoceratodus forsteri (assembly GCA_016271365.2). Classification (NCBI taxonomy): domain Eukaryota; kingdom Metazoa; phylum Chordata; order Ceratodontiformes; family Ceratodontidae; genus Neoceratodus; species Neoceratodus forsteri. The sequence continues at coordinate 967,924,935 of CM057449.1, forward strand.
GCAGAATGGTCAGAAGAGTGGCAACTGGGATTTAATGCAAAGAAGTGCAAAATCATGCACATAGGGAAGAGAAACCCTGAAACCACCTATAGGCTGGGAGGGGAGTTGCTAGCAGTCACAAAGGAAGAAAGAGACTTGGGCATCATCATCACTGATGACCTGAAATCATCCAAGCAGACCTCTAAAGCAGTAGGTAAGGCTAGGGGGGTGTTAGGGTGTATTAGTAGGGGTATCACAAGTCGTAAGAGGGAGGTAATAATCCCTCTTTACAAGACACTGGTTAGGCCCCATCTGGAGTACTGCATGCAGTATTGGAGGCCACACCTTCACAAGGACATTAACCAAATTGAGGCAGTCCAGAGAAGGGCAACAAAATTGGTGCAGGACTGCATCAGAAGACATATGAGGACAGATTAACAGAGCTCAATATGTATACCCTTGAGCAAAGGAGGAGAGAGGTGATATGATCAGGCATTCAAACACCTCAAGGGCATTAACAAGGTGAAAAGAGTCTAACATGTTTAAATATAAGAAAATAGCAGGACAAGAGGACACAGCATGAGATTAGAGGGAGGCCGATTAAGGGGAATGTGAGAAATTCTTTCACAGAAAGGGTGGTGGATGCATGGAATGGCCTACCAAGAAGTGGTGGTTATGAATACAGTGCAGGGCTTCAAACAGGCATGGATAGGCATAAGGGAGCAATACAAATGACTATGAATAGATAGACCACTGACAGACAAAGGCCGATGGCATTTATAAGGAGTAAAAGAAATGGAGCAGACTGGATGGGCCTTTGGTCCTTATCTGCCCCGTCAACTTCTATATATGTTCTATGTAGGGTAAAGAGGAGGAGGAGTAGCTCTCACATAAGGGAAGGAATCCAAAGCAACAGAACAAAGGGTAAACAGGGAGGAAAAGAAGCACTGTGGGTGAATTTGGAGACAGGCAATGGCACACAATCTGCACAGGTGTTGTATACGAACCCCTCAGGGAGGAAATGGACAAAGGAAATGATAGAAAGTATACTTAGAATGGCAGAAAAAGGGAGATATTGCTGATGGGTGATCTGAATATGCCAGATGTTAACTGGAGTGCAGTTGCAGCAGCCACTTCTAAGAGTGGGGTTATTCTAGATGCCCTACAGGGGGCATGCCTTAGACAACTAGTACTGGAACCTACTCAAGAGGGAGCAATCTTAGACCTGGTTCTCTCAAATGGAGATGGAGAGAGGAACACAGATATAGAAGTGGGTAGCCATCTGGGAAATAGTGACCATCGAACAGTATGGTTCACAATAAACACAGCAATAGAGTCAAGCCATACAAAGGCAAAAATACTGGACTTCAGGAGGTCTGACTTTGCCAAAATGGGTGAGTGCCTCAGGAATGCACTAGCAAATGGGCAGGAAGGAGGGATGGAAGAACAATGGGGAATAATAAAAACTGCCATCACAGAGGTAACAAGCCTTTGTGTGAAACAAATAAACAAAACAAAACGATGTAAGAACCACTATGGTTCTCACAGAAGGTGGCAGTGAAGGTTCAAGAGAAAAATAAAGCATTCAGAAAGTACAAGGAATCACAGTAGAAGCAGGACAGAGAATTGTATCAGTTAAAGCAAAAGGAAGCTGGGAAGGCAATCAGAACAGCAAAGGCCCGAACTGAGGAAAAGATAGCCATCTCAGTTAAGAAGGGGGATAAAACCTTTTTTAGGTACATCAGGGAGTGAAGGAAGACCAGGGAGGGATAGTGAGGCTTAATAAAGGGAGGGGAGAGGCAGAGGTGGCGGTGAAAGGCAGGAGATACTAAACAAATATTTTGCTCAGTATTTACAAATGAAGAGGGGGTACCTAAAACAAACAGTAGAAACACTCTGGATACAGAAGTTGATACCAGCCCATTTACAGAAGAAAGGGTTCTGAAAGAACTCTTAAAACTGAAGGTGGACAAAGCAATGGGGCCTGATGGGATCATCCCAGAACTCTAAAAGAACTAAGGGTAGAACTAGTGACACCACTGACTGCCTCTTTAACAAATCATGGGAGGATAGGGTGGTACCCGAGGACTGGAGGAGGGCAGATGTGATTTCCTTCACAAAGTGGGAGCAAGGCAGAAGCAGGAACCACAGACCTGTTAGTTTAACCTCAGTGTTAGGGAAAATGATGGAATCACTTCGAAGGAAAGAACTTGTCGGTACCTAGAGGCCAGAGGGGCACAGGACCCAAGGCAGCATGGATTCTACAGCGGAAGGTCATGCCAGATGAATCTAATAAATTCTTTGACTGGAGTGACCAAAGTAGTAGATCAAGGAGGGCTGTGGATATGCCTACCTAGACTTTATCAGGATTTGACTCAGTCCACTACAAAAGATTATATATAGTTAGCCAGCCTGGGAGTGGGTCTCAAGATGATAGCCTGGGTAAAGAACTTGCTGGAGAATAGGACACAGAGGGTAATAGTAAATGGAGTCCACTCTGAAGAAAGGGGTTACTAGTGGGGTACCGCAGGGAGTTCAGTATGTAGGACCAGTTCTCTTCAATGTCTTTATAGCGACATTGCAGAGGACTGGAAGGAAAAGTGTCTCTTTGCAGATGACACAAAGATCTGCAACAGAGTTGATGCACAAGGTGGGTGGAAAGGATGAGAAGGGACTTGGCAAGGTTAGAGGAATGGTCAAATGTATGGCAGCTTAGATTCAATGCTAAGAAGTGCAAAGGTAATGCACCTGGGAAACAAAACCCAGGGAAGAGTACACAATGGGGGTGAGATACTAACAACAACAAAAATGGAAAGGACCTGGGGGTAGTCATATCAGATGACTTAAAGGTGGGCAAGCAATGTGAGAGGGCAGTAAGGAGGGCTGGGGGATACTGGGATGCATAGGGTGAGGCATCACCAGTAGAAACAGGAAGTTGTTATTCCTCTGTACAGACAGCTGGTGAGACCCCATCTGGAGTACTGTGTGCAGTTCTGAGACCTAATCTCCCAAGGACATAGGCAAGATGGAAGCTGTCCAGAGGAGGGACGAAATGGTGCAGGGTCTGCACCGGAAGACATACTGAAGAGAGACTAAAGGAGCTAGATATGTATACCCTCGAGGAAGGGGGACATGATAGAAACTTTCAAGTACCTCAGGGAATGAACAAAGTCAAGAGGGTAGCATATTTCAAAAAGAGGTTGTGCAGAACAAGGGGCACAAGTTGAGCAGGGAGGGGAGGCTCAGAGGTAATGTAAGGAAGTATTTTTTCACAGAGAGGGTTGTGGATGCATGAAACGGCCTTCCGGAGGAGGTTGTGGAGTCAAAAATGAAATTACGTACCTACTGTAATTATGATCTTTCTGTGTATCTTCACCATTCATCACTGTCGGGTATCTGCCAGAGATCAGGACCCATGCAGGCTTTTTTTTTTTTTTGTATAGTGAATGCCGACACACCATCATGCGGTCACTCACGAGGCCAGCACACACGTGCGTGGCGCACTGCTGGGTTGGCCATTAGGCTGTGTCGACTCCACCTGCCTGCCAGTTCTGAGTCACCGGAGAGGAAGAGGAAGGAGTGGAGTGGGGACAAGGAAGTCTAGGGACAGAAAAGGAAAAGATATATGAACCAAAAGGAGACATAACGACTGAGAGGACAGAAAAGAGAAGAGTTGGAATTAAAGGGGATTGGGAGGGCCCCAATCTCTGAAAAGGAAGAGGGAGGTAGGGTGGGTAAAGAATTTAGAAGAGAGGGAGAAGGTTAATACATCCCAGACCCTGGTCCTCTCCAGATTGTATAGAAACTGTCAAGGAGTAGCAAAGGCTTTCTGCCAGAATTCAAGGCATGGAATAGTTGGCAAACATCCAGATAAGCAGAGTCGCTATTCTGGAAGAAGGACAGGGTACAGAGATTCAACACAGTCTCAGGAAGATTTTTGGTGAAAAAAAAGGGTTGTTTTTTTTTGCAAGGAGAAATAGGTTGGACGGAAACAGGGAGGAGGAGAGAAAAGAGGGCAACTGTCAACTCCCACCCCACAGAGGTGGAGCCAAGGCACTGGAGAAGGAGTGCCCCTCAAGCTGTCCACTCTCCCTGGAACATTATCCCTCGTGTGCCCCTGTTTTACCCCACTCCTAAGGAGTAGAGGGAGAGGGGTGGGAACAGAGAGGGAGGAGGACCCAGAGACTGAGGCCCCAGGGGGATGGAGGGTGGGATCGTGATGAATGGTGAAGATACACAGAAAGATCATAATTACGGTAGGTACGTAATTTTCATATCTTATCTGTGTCAATCTTCACCATTCATCACTGTTAGGTGACTACCGAGCCCTCCCGAAGGGGTTTTTCTTTTACACCCTAAGGGATAAAATCCCTTAGCCCTCAGTGGGTGACACACTAAAGGGGGGAACCTTCAGGGCCCGGAGAGGCCCGACAGTGGGGAGAGTGAGACGGAGTCCCCCCGGAGGGGGAAGGAAGTTTCCCCGACAAGCGCTGTCTCGCTCTGCGGGAGAAGAGATAGGTTCCCTGGTAAGCGGAGTTAATCACCCTATGCCGGGCCAAGGGTGACAACCAGGAAAGACACAGCCATGCCGTCCACCTAACGCAGATCGCTGCCCCTGTGACCCTGGTAGCTACCTTGTTGGCATCATAGAAGGCCCTCGCTTGGTGCCTTGTTAGCTCCAGGCCATGCGCAGAGAGTGCAATGGCTTTTCTGGTTTGTTCCGTGTCAGGCAATGAGGCTAGGAGCTGACCCAGCCTGGACCACAAGAACTTGTCATAAGCTGCATAATGGGCCTGATGTGCAGAAATAGAAAGAAGTAACTGTGCCGAGTAGAAAGTCCTCCTACCCCAGAAGTCAAAATCCGAGAAGTCTTGATCTGGAGGCTGGTCACAGTGAAGGGCGCGAAGCCGATCAGGAGTATCCAACTGCGTCAATCCAGACTGGGGATGAGGCATGGAACCTGGAGACTCTGGGGGTGCGCAATACCTCTGGCTGAGATCCCTTGGGGCAGGAACTCTGGAGAAGGGCCTCTGCCAGGAACGCAACGACGCCTCCCAAAAGGGAGCAGGCCAGGGCACCACCACAAGGGTGGCCTCACGAAAACTGCCTAGAAAGGGGTGCGCCAAGTGCTCAGGATTGCTGGTAGTGGAAGGAGTAAGGTGCAAGTCCTCCAACATCCTCACAAGGAATCGCTGATACTCAGTGAGATCAGCAGCTGGAGAGATGTGGACAGAAGTTTCCTCTCCCCCAGAAGAGGGGGATGAGGAGCTGGAGGGCACCGGCTGTTCAGCGGGTGGGTGCATGGGGGGAGGTTGAAAAACTTGGCTGTCCATCGCCCTAACATAAGCAGGGAACCGAGCAGTCACCGCTATGAACTGCTCCCAGGTGAGAGGCCCGCTAGGACCCAGGATGCCTGATAACGCAGGAGAGTATGGCAGAGGGATGGGGACAGAGCCAAGAAGAGATGTCGGCTGACCTCTGCCTGGGCTAAGGAGCGGACTGTGGGCACCCACGAAAGAAGGTGCCCCGGAAGACCCCACAGCTGACAGCTGAACAATCATTTTGGTACTGCCTTGGCTGTGCCCGGAAAAATCCCCCCTGTGAGGCGACTGGGGCCGTATAGGTCCAGAAGGACGGTCCCCTATCTCAAAAGAACGGGACTTTCTCAAAGAGATCGAGGAGGAAGAGCAGAGATCCGCACTACGGTTTCTCCCAGAGCCTGGGTGGACCCCGGAAAAAGGCTGACGTGCCAACCCCACACCCCTCGACCCCTCGGAGTCCGAAAGAGCCCTCCTCCTCCTCGAGAGGGCCAGCCTAGGTAGCTGGCATCTCTGGGCAGCTCCCGAAAGGGCTATCCAGGGCACAGTACCCTCCCCTCCTGTAGGTGCTCTGATCAGCCCCAAAGTTGGGCGATCTAGGCACACCACTGGTGAGGGTACCACTACTGAGGGGTCAGTAAAACTGCCAAGACCAGGCTGCAGAGCTATGGTGGCCTGCACCACTGCCTGCTGGTCAGCACCCCTGATCCTAGTCTCGGTAGCCACCGACCCCACCCCAGAAGGGGGCTGATTCCGGCTTGTCGAGGAGACTACTGGGCTACCCACCTCAACAGCCAACCCCAAAGGGTCAGACTGCGCGTCCGACTCAGAGCTCGACTCCACCTCCGAACAGGTAGAGTCCGAGGCCCTGTGCCAAACCGTCGGAGGGCATGCACTGCCATCCTTGCCAACAGGCCCAGAAACCAAAGCTGTGTCTGAGCCGGTGCCAGCGCACCCCGCAGCCCTGCGAGTGGAATCTGCAGGAGGCAAGGCACCAGCCCGAACAAGATGTCCAGAGCCGGGACCAGTCGTGTTGTCATCTGGTCCCACGGCGCCGTGAGCGGTGGTGAGGGCAGAGACGGCGCCAACCACGGCCCCACTGGTGCCAACAATGGTGCCGCCCGGCTCCCCAGCGCCGTGAGCAGCACCGAGGGCAGGGGCAGCTTCGCCGATGGTGGACACAGCGCCAAGGACGGCGCCGCCCAGCTCCACGGCACTAAGGGCAGAGGCGGCACCGAGAACAGCGCCGACATAGGAATCTGAAGGCCCCACGGCACCGAGCCCCGAGGACACGGCGCTGTGCTCAACCTCGGCTCCGAGGCGAGACATGGAAAAAGACGGCGCTGTAGCATCTCTCACGGTGCCTCTAGCAGTGTCGGTGCCACGAATGGCACCGACAGAGGCCACGGCGTTGCGTGACAAGTAGGCGCCGATGACCCACGGTGCCGAGGCCCAAAATGGCGCCGACTGACTGTGTTGAGGACGGGCGCCAACCCGGGCCTTGCTAACTGCTGGTCCGGTTAATCGGGGAGCCTTCACCCCCGGCGGGTTATTGCCATGACGCACGCCCGCCCGCCCCCACAGAAGGAGCCGGGACGGCCTCCTGTGCCGCGGAAGAAGCCTCGGCAAAGGCTAGGCTACTAGTAGCCGAGGCTCCCTCCTCCTTGGTCCGTACAGAACCGGAAGGGGACCCGGAGGAAAGGCCGAGAGAGCGTGGCTTGGTTTGACGAGTGCGCACCCGACCCCCGAAAGTCAGCGGAGCTTGCCCCACTTTCCATGTGCGTTGCTCAATGACCCGGCGGTCCATGGAGAAACAGGCATTGCACGAATCCATGTTGTGAAGCGGGCCCAGACACGAAAGACACCAGTCGTGCTGGTCGGTGACGGAATACTTTCAGCCGAATGGGCACCGTCGCATGGGGGGCCAACCCATCCTAGAAGATTTCTTGCCCTCTGACCGAAACATGACCTACGGGGAAAAAAACCCACCAAAAACAGACTCGACGTCGCAGAAAAATATAATAATGGAAAGATCTTACTGGGCGACGTCGAGTATGGCAACATAGAACCAGCAGGAGGAACCGATGGACTTCGGCACCAAAGAAAATAGTAATGGAGTCGAGAAAACTGCGAAGCAGGTCTCAATCTTCTCTCAGCGTCCCACGAGGTGACCTCTACAGCGGGAGACGAAGAACTGGTAGGCAGGTGGAGTCGACACAGCCTAACAATAACCCACTTGGCCACAGTGCGATAGAAACTTCAAGGGCGGCGCTGATGGTGTTGTCGGCTCCTCCTACCTCAAAAAAAAAAAAAAAAGCTCCCGAGGGGTCCTGACCTCTTGCAGATACCCAACAGTGATGAATGGTGAAGACTGACACAGATAAGATACAGTGGTTGAATTCAAGCATGCATGGGACAGTCATAAGGCAATTCTAGGGGTTGGGGGTAGAAATAAGTAGGCTGCTGGTTAACTAGCATCTGCAGCTTATCCATTAGGTAGGGAAATGAGCAGACTTGGTGGGCCAAGCGGTCCTTATCTGCCGTCAAATTCTATGTTTCTATGTTAAAGAGCTGGTGACATGTTCAAGAGAACTTCAACAAAACCTAATATTTAGATACAGTCCAGCTTGTATTTCCCATTAGTGCTGTATTCCTCATACCCATTATTTGTTACTGAGGTAATCTGCATGAAAACAAGATCTTTGCTCCTGAAGAGTTTGTCTATTCCCGCTGCTTTCTCCCTACCTAAAGACACAGAGCACTGCTTGTGACATCTCAGTTACTCCTGTGGCAACAGACTGTGATGTCACAACACAGGATTATGACTTGAAGTAGGGAATAAACTATAGAGGCAGATGGACTCTAAAGGAACTCTAACGGATAAAGATCACATATTCATGCACATTTCCTTAGTAATAAATAATGGGGAGGAGAAATATATAAAATATAAATGGAATGCAGGCAGAATTGTACCTAGTTATTACGTTTTTTTAAGTTTTCTTGGAGGCGTCAGTAGGTCTGTAAGACAAAAGCAATTCATTTCGTCTACCAAATGTTCTCTCCGATGCAGATTTCTGTTCTTGGCCCTCTTGTGACTGTGGTCAAAAATGTTTTGATGTCATTGCTTCTAGGGCGTGGAATATGAAAGCCAACAAATATAATGGCAATTTTCACTGATTTACTGCAAAAAAAAATAAAAAGTGTTATACAAAGTGCTGGTCTTACCCAGCCAGGCAAAAAATGTGGCAGCGCAACGCAAACACCCTGTCTCTAAGCATATCTGAAAGCATAAGAATGTGCTAATAACCCACAACCACTGTTACCTATTAGTACACATGTATAATAATCAGCAGATTTATTGGAAAATAAACTTATTAGAGTGGTACAGTACAGCAGCACCACTATAGTTATGGCTGAGTAAGCACATCTAAGTTAAATCTCAGTTTTCAGGTTGCTTATAACTTGGCTCACCAAACCTGCCATATTAGAGAAACATCAGTTTCTTCCAGAGTGAGGGGTCCTGTGCTTTCTGAATGAGGTACATGGCCATTCAGAAAGTATGTTATAGGTCCGAGCCACTGTGAGGGGCCCATGCAGGCCATTCATAAAGCATGCTATAGTTCCGAGTCACTGTGAAGGGCCCAAGCTGGCCATTCACAAAGCATGTTATAGACCCGAGTCACTGTAAGGTGGCTCGTGAAGGGCCATTCACAAAGCATGCTAGAGGCCTAAGAAAGTATGAGGTGCCCATGCACAAGGCATGCTAGAGTCCTGAGAAAGTGAGAGGTGCCCATTCACAAGGCATGCTAGAAGCCTGAGAAAGTGTGAGGTGCCCATTCACAAGGCATGCTAGAGACCTGAGAAAGTATGAGGTATCCATTCACAAGGCATGCTAGAGGCCTGAGAAAGTGTGAGGTGCCCATTCACAAGCCATGCTAGAGGCCTGAGAATGTGTGAAGGGGCCTGTGTGCTACAGGCCTGAGCCACTTTGAGGGGGTCCTGTGCCGTTATATATCTTTTTTTTAAGTAAAGAAATTAATTGTTAAAAAAACTGTTACTGCATCAACTAGGAATGAAGCACAAAGCATAAAAAGTAAGGAAATGAAAAGTTAGAGGACAAAGATCCCTGAGCCTTAGTGAATCTGTGGCATGGTGTTCCTCAGGGTTCAGAAGATCATGCAACACTGCTTTGACAGTACCATTACTTTGGCACTCTCTGTTTAAGCACTGCAGCATGTGGATTTTACTGTGCCTGGAAAGACAGTGCCAAAGTCAGGATAACACCAACGTTATATAGCGTGATTGCTCATGTCCCAAATTCACTAAGGCTCAGGGGACTTCTTCCTCTAACTTTTCATTTCTCTACTTTTTGTGCCTTGTGCTTAAACCATAACTTATGAATTAACATATTTTTTAATTATATTTGTCTTAACAGTACCAATACTGTTATATGACTGCTTGTCACTTCCTGATGGATAATAAAGAACTATATTTGACATCTGAAGGCAGTTTCTGTTCCAAAAAAGACCAATAACAAAGGGCATCACAAAAATAAAAATATCTACGTTGGCTAAAGGAGCAATACATGTAGTAACAATATAATATTCTTGTGTAAAGATAAAACACATGAAATACATGGCCATTCATGTTCCTAAAAAAGAACAGTAGAAACTTGTGGTCCATCTAGAGCTACAGTAGATGTTTAAAATTTCTGATTCGTGAGACGTGGGTGCATAAACTGATACTTGTTAATGGCCTCAAAGTTCTGCTGAATTCAACAGTGTAGCAAATGTCAGATATCAGTATCTGTAAATGACTCGTTTATATAACAAGGCAGAGATGTTGGTAGGCCTGGGGAGTTCAGTGGAGGGGTGTAGGTGAGTGGGAGCGAACTGGCAAGATGGGGTGAGGAGGAATCTCCAAGAGACATTAGAAAGAAAAAAAAGAACACAGAAATGTCAGTTATGGGTAAACCAGGTGCACCGTTTGCCACCAATGGAGTTGCAAAATCGACTGCATCCCCATCAATGGAGGTGAAGATAACCCGCTTGCATAAACAAAACACTGCAGTTAGCACTGTACCTTGTGGACTGACAATTCTTCTGGAACCTAGCACTTTACAGTTCAGAAAGCCTATGGCTTGGAATAAACTCAGTAAAGATTTTTACTAGTTGCTCTCCATCTTTCCAGAATATACATTAGTTAAGGTCAAACTGTCTGTTAGGCAATGCTTTTTTTTTGTTTGGCTTTTTTGTGCATTTTCTGAAATTTACACTTCATTACATCCGATCAAGTCACATCACTCAATGTTTGCCTCCAACTTCTTGCTGACTTTGACAAAAAATGCTACATTAATAGAATATTTATAACTGAAACAATACCCAGCAGCATACAGCACCAATGAAGGAGCAACAGCCCATTATCACAATTACTGAAAAGGGCTTTATGTAATGGTCTGTGAGAGTTTGCATAATGTTGTTTCAGAGACACGGGTTGCAGCAGAGGGGTGGAGTACATCTACTGCAGCTATGACAAGAGGGGGGAAGGAAAATTATATAACATGGAGAAAGGCGTAATACTTCACAGAAAAAAAGACAGTGCCATGGAGTCCTAAAATTTCCAAGTTAAGCGATGTAATAGTTTGTGAGCAGAGGTGTGAACAACACTATTAGCCTGAAGGGTAAAAGGAGATAAACAGAATGAAGGGATATTTCACCTAGCTGGAAGCACATGTAACAAGTCATTGCGTTTTTTTTTGTTTGTTTGTTTTTTGTTACAAGGAAACATTTGTGAACAGTGCCCTTCATAGTTCAAAGGCCCATGAAATGCTCTTTTAAATGAGGTATTGGCCTTACCTGTAGCAGGCCGCAGTCCTGAGATATCGATGACCAAGTCTGCCCTATACTGATGCAGTGCTTCCACTGTTTTTTGGAACCTTGTGATGTCATGCAAGGAGATGCTGTGTCTAACTACACTGAAGTTGGACACTGCTTCACCATGCACGACACTACAAGATTCCATACAATGGTGGTAGCCTTATAGCAGCAAAGGGGACTTAGTTACTGATATCTCTGAACTGCTGTCAGCTACAGGTCAGCCCAATACTTCATTCAGAAAAGCTTTTCAAGTTGTGACATGGGGCACCGTCTGCCATGCTTCCCTTTAAACCAGATGAGCCATTACTAGTACGGTGTTATTAACCTGTGAAGAGCTCTGCTCACATCTCAGTCTCGACTCCTACAACTCTGATGGTCCCTTACTCTTGGTCAGCAGAAGTTCCCATACATACATGAGTATTTATTTATATATTTGCTTTTGTTAACCAGCTAAGCTTATTAGACAGCCAAGTGCCTATTTTCAGGTGCGACCTGGAAGGATTACAAGGTACAAACATGAACGTCAGGCAAATACAGGGTACATACAATAGCATCAGGCATATAAAATACTTCTGGAGGTAGTTAGCAGCTTAATGCAGGCAGGGGCAACAGATGTCTACAGACTGCCCAGAATAGCAACAAGATACGATACATCAATAACAGGCGAAACAGGGTACATACAAGATCAAATGGTGCATAGGTAACATCAAGAGGTTAATAAACAGCGTAGTACAGTCATGGTAAATTAGACGTCTACACGTAGGTTCAGCCAAGGGACCAGTATCTATGGTGCCTCAGAATGGCGATGCGCCATCCAAGAGACTAAACTGAAGCCAAAGAAGGGAAAGAACCTAAAACGGCCAGTCTTAAAATAACCACCTTTTTATTTGTCTAGCCAAAATGAGTGCTCAGTTTCTCTTTACCACCTCCAGGCAAAATAAAGATTTTAGAGTATATGAGTGTGGTGTGGAGAGCTGTACAGAAACTAAAGCTGGATACCGGTTCTTTTCTTGCCTCCTTTTATGGGTCCTACATAATGCTGTTCTAGCAAACTGCCTTTCTGGTATGCTACGGTACCTCCATCTGCACTCATTGCTGCATTTTCGACCTCGGTGGTTGACCTGGTACTTGGCTGAGACAGCGAATGCACTGCAGTAAGGTACCATAACAGGACAACATGCGTGTCTACAGTGGTTTAATATTCTCAGTTGAAAGTGGGTCACATATAAAATTCTGTTTAAAAGGCAACCTTTCATCTGGTGAAGCCTCAACAGTCTACCCCCATACAAGAATTTGTACTGTGTTTGGGGTTCTTAGCATCCTTTTATGGATCCCACACACTGCTCCTTGCAAACTGCATCTCTGGTATTCTACCGCCGAGGGTATTCGCTGCCAACCTATTCATCTCCAATCAACAGCCTGAAACAAAAGGCTTAGTGTACGTCAATTCCCCCAGGACTGGTATAGTGTGTCAGTCCCCACCCCCCACATATTTTTGCTGTTTGTTCTATAATAAAGGAAAAGAAAAAAAAGCACACGAGGGCCTGCATGGTTTGTACATGTCTTTTGTACACTCTAATGACATACTTTGGAGGGGTACTAATGAGCCTAATTTTCCACTTATTCCCCTTAATCTTGATCAAGGCCATGGTGAGCCGGACCATCAGAGCTGTGGTAATGCTACTGCTCACAATGTCCTATCCCAAGTTCAGGAATGAGCTCGGGTCATTGGGGGCTGGCCGGGGTAGGAGGACTGAGTATCCCACGGGATGCTCTACTTTTCTAGGGTGGGAGGGTTGCCACCCTCGCTGTAATACTGCCACATGGGTGACCACAAGTGGCAGTGCAGCTGAGTGCATCCTGGGAGGGAGGGAGGGATGCAGGCAGAGATCCAATGCGCCAGCATGCCTATGCGTACATATGCACTAAGGATCTTTTGTGAATGCCGGTGTCCTTCGGGGGAGAGGGAAAAGGAAAAGACCCCACAGCCAACCGGATGATGGCCCCTGGTGAACTGAACATGGACTGACCTGGAAACCTCAGCCACCAACCTGTCGAAAATGTATTCAGGTAGGAGGGGGCCCTACCTCCTTCCCTATCTGGTTGGGGGGGTCTGAGAACATGGCAGGATGGAGATAAGTGGAGGTGGCTGGAAAAGACTGGAGTGTGGCAGAATAATAATAAAAAAGGGCTGTGGCAACATAACAGTGGGAAGGGGAGTTAGGTTGATGCTTCTGTAATGATACCAGTCAAGAATTGCCTCAGTGCTATGCGGCCTGTACATATGGGATAAAACTTTTTTCAGATATGTGAAGGAGAGGAGGAGGGCAAGGTAGGGGATTACTAGGCTGAGGGGGGAGGGAAGGGTAGAATTGGAAAGGGACTGTGAAAAAGCAGAGTTATTAAATAAGTACTTTAGCTCGGTATTCAAAGAGGAGGAGGACGGTAGGGGACCTGAGCTAAAGCCAAAGGGGAAGGAGGGCAAATGGATGGATCTCAGCCCATTCACTGTGGATAGGGTTCGGGCAGAGCTAGACAGAGTGAGGGTGGACAAGGCAATGAGGCCTGATGCGTTACACCTCAAGGTGATCAGAGAACTTGTCCCTAGATATGGGGAAGAGTGCCGGAGGGCTGGAAGAGGGTGGACGTAGTGCCTTTACACAAGGGAGGTAGTATGGAGGGGAAGGAGAACTACCAACCTGTCAGCCTCACGTCAGTGGTGGGGAAGGTAATGGAGGCATTAATCAAAGAGAGGGTGGTGTATTACCTGGAGGAGAGTGGCTTGCAGGACAGCAGACAGCATGGCTTCACGAAGGGGAAGTCTTGCCAGACAAACCTAATTGAATTCTTTGATTAGGTGACTCAGGAGACTGACTGGGGGCAGTGGATGTGGTCTATCTGGACTTCAGTAAGGCCTTCAACGCCATCCCCCATAGGAGGCTAGTGAGCAAGATGGAAAGCCTGAGGTTGGGAGGGAAAATAACAAGCTGGGTGGAGGCCTGGATGGCAGGAAGAACTCAGAGGGTGGTGCTAAACGGGGTGCACTCCGGGATGGCAAGGGTGAAGAGTGGAGTGCCACAGGGGGTCAGTTTTGGGTCCGCTTCTCTTCAACGTCTACATCAATGATACTGTGGAGGGTTTGAGGGGGAGGGTGTGCCTATTTGCTGATGATACAAAAATATGCAATAGGGTGGACACCCCAGGGAGGGTGGAGGACATGAGGGAGGATTTAAAGACCCTCAAGAAATGGTCTGGGACATGGCAGCTGAAATTGAATGTCAAGAAGTGCGCTGTGATGCACTTGGGGAGCAGGAACAGAAGAGTAGGGTACACCTTAGGTGGGGAGGAAATTAAAGTAACAGAACAGGAGAGAGATCTGGGGATCATAGACTCCTTGAACCTTAAGGTAAGAATCCAATGTAGCAGGGCGGCGGGAAAGGTCAGTGGAATGTTGGTACGCATAGGCAGGGGCATTACTAGCAGAAGTAGGGAGGTAATAAGGCCCCTTTACAAAGCCTTGGTGAGGCCGCACCTAGAGTACAGGGTTCAGTTCTGGAGGCCACATCTCTGCAAGGATATAGATGCACTGGAGAGGGTTCAGAGAAGTGCATCCAAGATAGTGCAGGGTATGCAGGGAAAAACATATAAGCAGAGGTGTCTGAAGCTGGATCTGTACACACTGGAGACAAGGAGGGAAAGGGGAAACATGGTTGAAACTTTTAAATATTTAAAGTGTCTCGATAAAGTGGGAGAAGAGGATTTATTTAAGAGGAAGGAGGGGGTCAGAACTAGAGGGTACAGCCTCAGACTGCAAGGAAAAAGATACAGGGGAAATGTGAGAGGGCGTTTCTTCACAGAGAGGGTGTCGGAGCCCTGGAACAGACTACCAGATGGAGTGGTGGGGGCTAAACAGTGGAAAAATTCAAGCGGGCATGGGACAAGCATATGGGCTGAGTATAGGGGGAAGGGTGAAGGCTGGCAAGGAGATGGAGGTATGGGGGGAAAAAGGGCAGACTAGATGGGCTGGTATGGTCCTTTGCTGCCGTCACGCTTCTATGATTCTGTGGGAACAGGCGCCTTATCTGCTAGCCCCCTTTTGCACTAAATGAAGCTCTATGGCCAGGTCCTGATACCTCCCTCTTGACTGCAACTTAGCTGTTTTGTATTACTGTGTTCTCATGCCAATATTGTGAACTGATCTTGTATCAGTGTAACTGCACTTTACCTACATTTACGGTCATATGATTATTTATTTTACATGTACCTCCTGTAAAACTTCTAAATAAATAACTCTCCATGGCATGCTTAGGTCCTACCAGTCCAGAGCCATGGAAACTGAAATGTGTACAGCAGATCTCCTGCCCACACCAAGCATTTCTTTATCAGTCGGCACCAAAAATGACAGAAAACTCTACAAGTTCACAAATAAATTCAAGAAATATTAATTTAACAGCTCCACAAAATATTGCAGGAATTGGTTGTCATTTTCTAAGAGCCTCTGACACTACATGGAGAACACAGAAAACATTTTGTATACTTAACTTCATTATTTCCTTATTTATGAAATTTTAATGAAAATGGAATCTCCTTCACTTGGCCCTCATTTTTTTCCTGTTTGTCTACAAGTGACATCATAATTTGCTGACTGTGACATCACAGCTGATTGCTATTAAAATCATTATTTATGATGACACAAACAGAAGACTGGGATGTCACTTGTTCACATGCAGTCAAACCAGATGAGGACCATGTGACAGTGAATCCTGTTTTCATGTGACTGTCATAAAGAATAAGGGAAAGGGTCTAAATTGGCACTGGCTCACCGGCCAAATGCAGGAAGACTTTTGTCTAGGGCTACTAAACCTTTCCTTTAGCAAGTCCAGTTGGTTAGCTCTGAAGGCGGCAACCTGTCAGCAAATACACCAGGTGGGGCACTGGATTTTCACAGCCACTAGCCCTGCTGGCTAGCACAGGAGTGAAACTTAATTTCAGCCCATAAAGGAAAAAGTAAATATAGGACAAATCTGAATACAAGCTAAATTCCGTCTCAATAATTTGTTCTATAAAGTTTGCCCTGCAACACCAGAAGTTCTTTTTTTTAACTTTATGTTTATTAATTTTCTGTTTAAGCAGAAAATTAACATCTACAGATCCTTGTACAGGGTATAGGATACTTTAGGCATTACACCTTCACATTGTTAATATACAAATGTTAAAACCCACCAAGTTCAAAAGTTCTTTCAAAGTTGCGAGCCTCTTCAATGGTTTAAGGTATGTCCGTTAGTTGGAGTCCAAACCGGAAGGTAGACACAATCCTGAGATTGCTGTTAAAACCTACTGCATGACTAGGGAGAATATTCAGTAAAGCAGTGACCCCTTTAATGAGCCCCCCACAAAGCGTAGAAAAATACAGGACAATTGGAGGTAGCTTAACTTTGGCTAAATTCATGTTTAACAGTGAGGGTAGTTCCATTCCAGAACAAATAACATAGAACCACAGATGATAAAGATCCAGTAATAAAACAATGGTGATAAATATTCACCACAGTACTCTCTAGTTTGGGGAAGAGCATAAAGGAACCCAAAAACATGACAGGATTCCCCATCAGAACCGCTTGACATCACTGCCAAAAATACTATGTCCAATGTTTGTAAATGTGTGATCCCTTCTAATCCCTCAACCAACATTTATATTTAGTGTTAAGGAGGTAAAAAGAAACAACAATTAACCTCCCTAACCAAACGAAAAGTTACCACTGAAAGCAGGGAACACTGCTATTTAGTCCGGATCTTGTACATGAGACAGTCATCGAACTCACAGTTCAGGTATCTTCCAAGTAAGAACTCTGGGGTTCGGTGGGTTCACAGTGTGATGCAAATTCTTGTTCAACTTTCTCCGTCCAGCGACCCGCATCCTGAGGGCTTGTAAATGGCCATGATTTCCCTCCATAGATCACTCAGAGCCGTGCAGGTAACAAAAAGGAGTGAATAATTCCCAAAGCACATAGTCGATTCCTCACAGCATTGAAACTCTTTCTTTCAGCACACGTCTGGTAGGAGAGATCGGGGTAAAGCTTCACATCCCTGCCATTAATATCCAATGGGTATGCTGCTCTTGCTGCCTGTATGACCACATTGCGGATCTCCGATCCCATAGATTTTGACAGTACAGTGCGTGGCTGGTTGGCATCGGATGGACCCCCGGGTTGACTCTGTATGCCTTAGTGAATACAGTCCAAGAAAATCCCTCTTACATTTGGAGCTTACCCTTGAGCCAATCTATCAAAAAGGGAAGTAGTGAGGTCTTCTCCAAACCTTTGGGAAACCCTACTATTCGAATGTTCCCAGCCCGCATTTCATTTTCAAGGGCCTCCATGCGTCGTCAAAGATGGGCGCTCTCCTTGGTTAAGGAAGCCACTGCGGCTAACGTAGACACCACCTGCTTGTCCAATTCAGCTACAGAGCCAGTAAGTTGAAGTATGGCTGCATCGTGATGTTCTAACTTCTGTTCTTGATTTTTTTCTCAGTTTTTGAGTACATAGCTCTCATGGACTCAAGCATGGCTTGCCAGGGTGGTTCTGCCGATCAATCAGTCTTTATTTTACCAGGTGAAACACCATTGAGGTGAACTCATTTACAAGGTGGACCTGGACAAGGTATACATGATCAATAACAACAATGTAATCAATGACATTATAGAGACAATTATACAACATAGTAAATATCACATAATACAATGAAGGAGAAGCCATCAACAAATACAGCACTCTAAATACATAATATGCACAGAAAATATATGCAATATATATATATACACAAAGGGATCCTCGAGAGGAGGGGTTAAAAAGTATATACAGGAGACATGGAGAAGAAGTAGAGGAAGGACAGCCAAGGGGTAGTGAATGATCAATGAAACAAGCACTTGATTTGCAGAACATCAGGGAAGCAATTACGGGACTCCTTGAAGGAACATGCAAACAAAGTTTTGAATGCGGACAATTTTACAGGAATAGCTAACTTCAGGGTTTTTTGAAGGTTATTCCACAGGAAGGTAAGTGCATGTCTTATAAACAATCTACCAAAATGAGTTCTAACTTTAGGGATGATAAGTGCTATGTAGGAGAGGCTTCTCAGGGAGTAGCTTCCAAAAGTTCAAGCAGGCAGGCAATCTGAAATGTACTGGAGAAGCTTATTAGTAATTGCCCTATACGTCCAGATGAGATGGCTGTGTTTTTTGCCGTCTAAATTTAAGAGACATCCAACCTACTATAGAGTAGAGCGAGCAGTGATGGGTGGAGTATGGCGCTCCAGTAATAAATCTTAGTGCCCAGTGATAGAGGGTGTCGAGCTTAGATAAGGAAGTGCTAGGACCTTGACCATACAGGAAATCAGCATTATCCAAATATGGAAGAAAGGTGGTTTGAACCAGTCTAGTTTTGGCTTCCTGAGTAGGTAAATGCTTAATCCAGAAGAAAACACCAAGTCTCTGTTTTAGTTTTTTGCTAGTTCCTCAATGTGATCAGTGAAGGATAGTTTATGGTCAATCCAGAAATAGCAGTTACGTAAGAACTTACTGTAACAGTAGATCTTCGAGAGGGGTTCCTGCAGTAGGTCTTCACAAGTAGGACTGTGTCCCCTGGAGTCAGGACTGCATGGCAAAACTGTAGCTAGCAATCATCATCGGGCCCCCCGCGTCAGGTGATGGACGTCTGCGTGACTATAAACAGGGGCGGTCCCCCGCCCTCCAGTTCTTCCGCTGGAGATCTTTAAAGAGGAAGCAGAAAAAAAGGAGTGGAAACTCCTGGGACCCTGAGCTCTGGATAAAACAAAGTCCTGGGAAGGGAATAGAGAGGAAACACACAGGAGCTGGGGAAAGGTAGGTGGGAAATCTAGACCTACTGCAGGAACCTTTCTCGAAGATCTACTGTTACGGTAAGTTCTTACGTAACTGTTATATCTTTCTTCAAGAGGGTTCCTGCAGTAGGTCTTCACAAGTAGGACTGAATACCAAGCAGTCAACTAAAAAAGGAGGAGTCAGAGACAAGGTTCCAGGAGAAGGAAAATTTCTGCCAACTACAGGTCACTCAGGACAAAAGTCCTTGAAGGACTGCTAGACCAAAGCCAGCCCTGCACCTAGAAGCAATGTCCAGACTGTAATGTTTTGTGAAAGTGTGGATGGATGACCAAGTGGCCGCTGCACAAATGTCCACAGTGGACACATTCCTGAAAAGGCAGTGGAAGTGGCCACTCCCCTAGCAGAGTGGCCTTTAACTGTCCACGGAAGGGCCTTTTTGTATTTCTGGTAAATGTAATGTATACAATTTCAAACAACATGAAGTCTTGCTGTATTCTGACAATATGCAGTTAGCCTTTCCAGTTCAACTGCTCCGGAGAGGAAAGAGTTAACTCTATGCAGAAGCATAGAACGTTAAACTCGAGCTCGGTTTTCAACCCCCTGTCCCTGGTACATTCTTTGTAACTGTCAGATTCTTTACTCCACCTAACTGTGAAGATACTCCGGAGATCTCTCCTTCGCTGCTTCGGTTCGGTAGCAGTTTTCCATCTGGTTTTCAACCGTAAACGCTATTATTTTCTTCGGTCATCAAACCTCTGTCTACAGTACAGGGAGTATAGATTCGATAGATAAGTTTGGGGTAAGTGTCAGTTCCTCATCGGTCGGTCCAGTGAAGAACCGATTGTTGTTATATTTTTTCTGTCTATTTCTCCAGTGTTTGGGTACCGGCGACCTTCGGTTACATAAAAAAATGAGTTTTTCCTTTTTTTTTTTTTCCTCAACCCGTGACACGGTTGGTAACCATAGGTTTAGTATTACTCAGCTTGACCGCCACTTTGAGTAACTGGCAGTACAAGTGCTATGTCTGAGAAACCCAAGAAAAAGACCGGACCCACTGGGTTTCAGCACTGCACTGAGTGTGGGGACGCTATAAAGCGGATGCGAATCCCCACCTCATTTGTGTTTATTGTCTGTGGTTTGACCACCTAGAAACAGACTGCCAAATTTGTAAAAATGTTCCTAAAGCCACACTGGATAAGTGTTTAGCAAGGCTGAAGGAAAGAAAGGCTGAAAAATCCACTGACCCAGATGGCCGGCCCAGTTTGGGTCCACCCGAACCAGAGGAGGTGCCTTTTGACCAGGGCGATACCTCCTCAGGCAAGAGGAAGGCCGAAACCGACTCTCCGGTTCCAGCGAAAAAGAAAAGAAAGTCTGCTGGTTTGGATCCAAAGCCTCCAACCCCAACCACGGATGAAATAGCGAGAGCAATTCAAATAGTTCAGTCGCTGCAAACCGTACTGACCGTACCGACACACCCCACAAATCGGTCAGTTAAGGCAGTTCAACTTCATGCGGATTACGATCCGAAGACTTATTATAAGCTAGAATGGGAGGAGGAAGAAGAAGAAGGTCTTGATGAGCCAGTGGAGCCTGACACCTCCCCTGATAGGCTTGACTCTGTTTCACCTCCCAGACTTGCTAAGTCCCCCTCCCATTTTGCTTTCTATAAGAAAGTGTCTGACACTCTTCAGCTGCCTACTATTGAGGCATCTGAAGAGGAAGAGGAACCTGATTTTTCAGAGATGATGGACATCCCAGAATCGAAAAGGTTGCATATTCCCTTACACAAATCCCTGAGGAAACAGACAAATACAATCTTGCAGTTACCTACATCCGTACCTCCTGTGGATAGGAAGATGGATAGGAGGTATATGCTATCAGGTTCAGGTACAGAGATCCTCTACAGTCACTGTAGCCTTGTCGGGGTTGTGCAGGCTGCAGCATGTGATAAGACTAACATTCCCTTGGCTTCACACCCCCCGGATAAGGACTCCAGGAAGGTGGATGCCATGGCAAAGAAGCAGTACCGGGCATCCTCCTTGGGACTCAGACACGCTTCTTACATGGCATTGTGGCTAGGTTCCAGAAGTCCAGATGGGAGTCTATCTTAGACCTAGCCAAAGGTGCCCCCCCCCCAGCTTGCCAAGGAGCTGAAGCAGGTGGCTGCTGATGGAACTGAAGCATCCAAGGTGCAGTTTCATGCTGCTGTAGACTCTAATGATGTTTCATCTAGGGTCATGGCTACATCTGTCTCCATGCGGAGGTTTGCTTGGTTTAGATGTATCAGTCTCTCCCAGGATACCCAGGCCAAGGCCATGGATTTTACGGTCACACAAAACTTTCTGTTTGGGGAGCAGACAGAAATGTACATGAAAAAGACGGATGAATACAGGACCACCTACAGGGGTGCAGTGGCAAAGGAAAGGGCTGCTACTCCTCAGAACCAGCAGTCTAGGGCTGGCAGGGGTAGGCCTTTTCAGAGGCCTTTTTACCAAGCACAGGCCTCCTCTACTTTCCAGAAGAGGGTTTTCGTCAGAGGGAGAGGAATGAGCAGGGCTGCATCCACCTCCCAGCCTAGAATCCCTGCCAAACAGACACCCTGGTGTATCAGTCCAGGTCGCCCCCTTATTCCAGTAGGGGGCAGGCTGGCTCACTTCTTCCGGGCCTGGAAGTCTGTTACTACAGACAAATGGGTCCTGGAGGTGGTGAGCCAAGGGCTTGCTCTGAATTTCAAAAAATTCCCCAAGTCCAGAGCAAAGTCCTTCAAGCCTGCTACTCAGCTGGAAACAGCTGCCTTAGAGGCAGAAGTTTCTTCCTTGCTACTACTAAAAGCAGTGGAACAGGTCCCCATCTCATTCGGGAGAAAAGGCTTGTACTCAAGGTACTTCCTCACCCCAAAGAAGACAGGGGAGTGGCGACCCATCCTAGACCTCAGTTATCTAAACAGACATCTTACAAAACCCAAGTTCAAGATGGTGACTCTGGGCACTATTCTTCCCTCTCTAAGGTCAGGAGACTGGCTAGCGTCCCTGGACTTCAAGGATGCCTATTTCCATATACCAATCAGATGCTCCCACAGAAAGTACCTAAGGTTCGAGTTGCCCTCAGGCCATTACTAGTTCAGAGCTATGCCCTTCGGTCTCTCTTCTGCCCCCAGAGCTTTCACCAAGTGTCTAGCAGTGGTGGTAGTATTTCTTAGAAAGCAGGGAATAGCAGTAGTTCCCTATCTGGATGACTGGCTCATAGTAGGGCAGTCCCCAGAGCAGGACAGGACAGCTCTGGCAGCAACCCAACAACTCTTGGGCTCTCTAGGCTTCCTGCTTAACTTGCCTAAGTCAGTACTGGAGCCAATCCAAGTACTCACCTTCATGGGGTAGAATTGGACAGTGTTCAGGCAACGGGTAAAGGCCCTAACCAGTCTGGCAGGCTCTTTCAGAGTTCTGGTATCCTGGCCAGCCAGGCATTTTCTTCAACTCTTGGCCCACATGGCAGCATCCACTGCAATGGTCCCAGGGGCCAGGTTTCAGATGCAAAACATTTGGTTTCCTCTCAGGTCCTTTTGGACCCAGAGGAGGGATCCCCTGTCCAAGCTGATTCCAGTCACTTGTACATTAATCCAGGCTCTCTAGTGGTGGTTAGAGGAGGACAACCTCAGACAAGGAGTCCCCTTCCTCCAGCAGTCTCCCTCAGTGAATGTCACTACAGATGCCTCTCTGCTAGGGTGGGGAGCCCACCTAGGGAGCCTCACTGCTCAGGGCACATGGTCAGAGGAGTCTCTTCCACACATCAACCTCTTGGAACTCAGAGCTGTACTCCTGGACCTTCAGGCATTCTCAAAAGAAATTCAGGGGAAAGTGGTGCAGATCAGAACAGACAACACCACCACCATGCATTACATAAACAAGCAAGGAGGGACAAGGTCCACAGCTCTGTGTACAGAAGCCATGAAGGTTTGCAGTGTGGCCTATTTCCTTCAGGCCTCTCTAGCTGCAGTGCATCTCCCAGGCAAGGACAATGTCCTAGCGGATGCCCTCAGCAGGATGTCTCAGAGCCACCACGAGTGGTCCCTGAACAAGCAGATACTTCAGGTTATCTTCAGGAAATGGGGCACCCCAGAGATAGACCTCTTTGCGGCCTCGGACAATCACCAGCTCCCTCAGCTTTGCTGCAGATTCCCTATCTTGGGATCTGTTCCCCTGGATGCGCTGGTTCTGGACTGAGGGAACAGGTTTCTGTATGCCTTTCCCCCTTTTTTCCTCCTGTTCAGAGTACTGATAAAAATCAGGACTCAATCCTGCACAGTAATTCTGACTGCTCCAGACTGGGCCAGACAACCCTGGTACCCACTGTTGAGGTCCCTGTCAGTGGCACCTCCAATTTGCCTCTCCAGGATTTGGTATCCCCACCTCAGCTCCCTCACGTTCAGGGCCTGTCCTGAGGAGTTAGAATATGCAGGCTTGCATTTTTCTCAGTGTGTGATGGACATTTTGAAGGTTTCTAGAAAACCAGCCTCCAGAAAAACTTATAATTCCATATGGAAGATATTTTCCATCTGGTGTTCACAATAAAGTCTAGACCCAAATTCAGCTGGTTTACCTGAGACTTTGGACTATTTAGTTCATCTACACTCTTTGGGCCTCTGGCCTGCCTCTTTAAAAGGTCATCTGGCAGCTGTGTCTGCTTTCCTCTCTGCAGGTAAACCTGTCTCCCTGGCATCCCAGCCAGTTTTTAAGAAATTCTTCAAGAGGTTGTTGCATTTACAACCCCCCTCACACGGAGCCCACTCCTGCTTGGGATCGGAATGTCTGCATCGCACAACTCATGCAGCCCTCCTTTGAACTCTTGTCTTCAGCCAAGCTTAAGTATTTGACTTGGAAGACTGTTTTTCTTGTAGCTATCTCATCTGCCAGAGGGATTCGTGAGTTGCAAGCCCTCGCTATTGAGCCTGACTATATCTCCTTTCACAGGGATAAGGTTGTTCTTAGGACAAATAGAACATTTCTTCCCACGGCAGTCTCAGATTTTCATCTTAACCAAACAATGACTCTTCCAGTGTTCTTTACTGATCATTCTTCTTCAGGTGAAAGAAAGTTGCATAGTCTGGATGTCAAGAAGGTCATTAGTTATTATCTAGATCAGACTAAATCCCATCGAAATAACTGTTCTCAGCTGTTCCTTACCTATAGGGAGGTGGGCAAAGGAAAGCCTGCCACCAAGAGGCCCATTGCTAGGTGGATAGTCTGTTGCATTCAGTTTTTTTATGGTAAACTGGGCAGAGAGCCCCCCTCAGACCTGAGGGCTCACCTGACCAGAGGTACATCTGCTTCTATGGCAGCAGCTAGGGACACTCCCCTTTTGGAAAGCTGTAAAGCAGCCACCTGAAAGACTGTTTAGACATTTACTAAACATTACTGCCTGGACAGTCAAGCCAGAAGTGATGCCAGGTTTGGCCACAGCAGTACTGCAGATCCTGTTCCCTAAATAGATTTTGTACCCCTCTCGAGGGGATACTGCTTGGTAGTCTGTGTCACAACCCCCACTCGGCAGGTCAGCCCTCTACTCCCAAAGTGCCAACCTCTGAGCGTAGCATTGTGAACAGTTAACAGATCAGGGTAACCCTCCTGTCTGTTTTGTGGGTTCGAATCAAACTTTGGTCTCAAGTTCTGGAGGGATTCAAACTGTTAACCTCTTACTAGCGTACCCAATTGTCAGGCACAGATAATCTGCTCTTTGGGGAAATGCCAAATATCTTTCGCCTACGGTCACCCAACCAGGTATTACAAAATGAACCCTTAAAACTCTATGCAAGACCTTAGAGAAACTCTTACCTGTTTCCCAATTTGGTATCCCAATAAGTTTAAGTGCAGTGTCAACTTTAACCATCTAAGCTTCACTTACAAAAAAAAGAAGTTTCAAGGCACACCTGGCAGTTTCTGTTTTAAAATATATATCTTTACTTTAAGATAGATAAAAATAGGTAAACAGTAAATGCAGAACAAATTATCCCAAGGCATACAATCTTAAAAACAAAACAGGTTTACAAGTGCAAAATTCCTACCAACCATTAGACTTATTTATCTGAGGTATTTCTTATAATCTTTCAGTGCTCTTAGATGTTCCTTCTCTCAGTCCAAGTATATGAATGTCTATCAATGGAATACAGACTGCAGTTTAAAAATGCTGTGTTTCATCCCTCTTCATGATGTCATCATCTAGCTCCTCCCTTTCAAAATATATATATATATATATATATATATATATACACAAAACAGGAAGTCCCATCAAACTATTGAATTCTGTGACACCAGCAAGACCCATTGTCCAAATGATGACACTCTTAATTAAGACTGTAATTTCTCAGTCCCTTTGATCCATGAGCAGTTTCCTTTTCTCAAACACATCAAAGGACTTTTTATGACACCAGGTGCAATCAACTGACTTTCCTGAGGACGTCATAAAATGGACATTCCACTTCCTTATGACACCAGGTGCAATTAAATGACTTTCCTGAGGACGTTATAAAATGGATATATTAGTTCCTGGCTTCAAAGCAAACTGCCAAGTTAATTGCATTCAGAGATCTGCTGGTTTAACATATAGCCTGTCTTTTGAACTGACACCTGGGGGTGGGGTTTGTCATCCCAGGCCCAGGATTTTTCATGACAGACAATCCCACTACATTTTTATATTACAAAAATCATAGAGTTATTAGAACCAGCTGTCTAAGTGTCACAGTCTGCATATTGTCAGAATACAGCAAGACGTCTTGTTGTTTGAAGAAAAAATTACTTACCATAGTAATCTTGTTTTTTCTAATGGAGTCTTGCTGTATTTTGACTTCCCTCCCTGCCTCCCCTCACAGAACCCCAAAGCTTTATTCAGGGGATGGCATGTGCCAGTGCTGCACCTCAGAGGGTTATGCTTTTATCATTATTGTTGTTATTATGGGGTGTTTTTCTGGGATTTTCCACTTGAGTCTTTTACCCAGGTGGTTAGTGTTGGCTTTTGCCTTTTTGGGTTTTACTTAGTAAAAGTTAGTCTTAGGTCATTTAGTGCTCGTAAGAATCTGACAGTTACAGAGAATGTATCAGGGACAGGGGTTTGAAAACCGAGTTCAAGCTCAACGTTCTATGCTTTTGCATAGAGTTAACTCTTTCTTCTCGGGAGCAGTTGAACTGGAAGGGTAACTGCATATTGTCAGAATACAGCAAGACTCCATTAGAAGAAACAATATTACTATGGTAATTTTCTTCTTGCCTGTCACCTAGACAGAGTCTGTTTAGAAATAGCCTTGCCCTGGCACTTGGGAGCAAAGGCTACAAAATGTTGGTTCGACTTACGAACCTCCTGAGTCCTTGAAACGTAATATCTCAAAATCCTGTGCACATCAAGACTGTGCAGGAGATACTCCCCCCTGTTGGAATGTTTTGGGTAGAACATCGTCAGGTCAACGTTCTGGTTTAGTGTGGGTTCCAAAACCACTGTCGGAAGAAAAGAGGGATTAGTCCTCAGAGCCACCCGGTCTTTGTGGAAAATCAAATAAGGTTCTCTACAAACTAGGGCCTGGCGCTCTGAAACTCTTCGAGCTGAAGTAACAGCAGATAAAAAGAGCATTTTCCATGCCAAGAAGCGTATATCACCACTTGCTGCTGGCTCAAAAGGGGGCACAGTAAGTTTTTCTAAAATAAAATTGAGATCCCAGGGGGGAACAGGATTCTGGACTGGAGGTCTGAGGTGAAGGATCCCCTTCAAAAATGTTCTGGAAACCTCTAGCTGAGCCCTCCACCGGAAGGCAGTAGGCCAAACCGCAGCCAGAGATGGACCTTCAGAGGTGCAAGAGGTACTCTAAGACTTGGGAAGCCAAGCAAGAAAAAGGGGCTAGACCTTTAGCTGTGGCCCAGATGGAAAATCTCTTCCACTTAATTGTGTATGTGGTTATAGTGGAGGGTTTTCTGGCCTCCACTATGACCTGAGTGACTTGAGAGGAGATGCCATAGCGAGAAACCGCTATATCCACAGGTGCCACGCATGAAGGTACAGCGATTTGAGGCTCGGGTGTACCAGCGTGCCCTGCTCAGAAGGTCGTGAGAGAGAGAGGAAGAGGTACTGGTGGTTTCAGTGCTAACTGCTGCAGTAGAGGGAACCATATCTGCCAAGGCCATAGTGGGGCAATGAGGATCATGTGTGCCCCATCTGCTTGTAGCGTCAGCAGAATCTTCTGAAGGATAGGAAAGGGAGGGAAAGCGTATAGAAATCTCTCTGTCCAAGATAGAGACAGTGCATCTCATAAAAAAGCACCACACCCATGAATGAGTGAGCAAAAGCTGGGTAGTTTTGCTTTGGATGGGGAGGCGAAGAGGTCTGTGTCTGGCCGACCCCCACTGAAGAAAAAGATCTTCTACTACTTCCTGCTTTAACTCCCACTCGAAAGCCCAGGTGACTGATCGGCTGAGACTGTCCGCCAGAATATTGTGAACACCAACTGCTGTCAAGGATAGGCCGTGTTGAACAGCCCAGTATCACACTTGCATTGCCTCCCCTGCAAAGGGGGTACGAATGGATGCCTCCCTGTTTGTTGATGTACTAGACCACTGCCATGTTGTCGGTCTATATGAGAAGTATTCCCAGAACTAAGAGGGACTGAAAGGCTTGGAGAGCATACAGCACTGCTCTTGTCTCCAAGATATTGATGTGAAGGTTTTACTCCATGGGGGATCAAGTGCCTTGTGTCCGATGGTCTCTCAGATGGGCCCCCCATCCGAGGTTCGATGCATCTGACATGAGAGTCATGATGGGGAATGGAGAGTGGAAAGGACGAGAAGCTGGATAGGTCTTGCCACCAAAGTAGATCCCTCTGAAGACTGCTGAAGGCTAGAACCATCTGGTCCATGTCATCCAAGAGTTGATCCCACTGGACTCGTAGAGACCACTGGGTCACCCTCATGTGCAGTCTGGCCAATGGGACTGTGGGTATGGCAGCCACCATCAGGCCCAGCAGTTGTAAGTCTCAGCGTGCTGTGATCCAATGAGAGTAGACCACCAGTGCTGCTTGGAAGATAAGAGTCTCTGCTCTGTCGGCCGGAAGGAAGGCCCTGCCCTGGACTGTGTCCAGTACTGCTCCAATGAATTGGGAGGTGCTGGGAGGGTGACAACTGAGACTTGGGGTAATGACAGTGATCCCAAGTCTGGAGAAAAGGTCCAGGGTGAAGGAAAGGGAATCCTTCAGACTGTCCTAGGATAGGGCTGCGAGCAGCCAATCGTCCAGGTACACATAAATGCCCTTGCAATGTAGGGTCACCGCTACCACCACCAGGCACTTGGTGAAAACCTGTGGTGTCGAAGAGAGCCTGAAGGGAAGGGCTCTGAAATGAAACTGCTCCTCCTGGAAGGAGAATCTCAGGAAGCGGTGGTGGGCCAGAAGAATGGGGATATGTAGGTAGGCATCCTGCACATCCACAGAACACAGCCAATTGTTTGGTTGGAGCAGGGGCAAGAGTCCCTGGAGTGTCAACATGTGAAACCTCTTGTATTCTATGAAGAGGCTGAGCATGCTGAGATCTAGGACTGGTCTGAGATCTCCCGTCTTTCTGGGTACTAGGAAGAAATGGGAGTAAAATCTCCTTCCTACCTGCTCTGGTGGAACCTGCTCTATGGCTTATTTTTGCAGTAGAGCTTGGATTTCCCTGCAGGACCAATTTTTGTTGGCCTGACGGGTAATGAGACCTGCCCAGAGAGTTGGTGGGTGGTGTTTCCAGGAACTCTATAAAGTGACCTCTTGCAATTAGCTGTAGGACCCACGCATCTGAGGTTACGGCTTTCCACTCTTCTAGGTGGAGGCCAAATCTTCCCCCACTGGTTCCTCTGTGAGGAGAGGCAACGGGGGTCATCCATGAGTCAGGATACTGAGGGGTGCTTTGCCCCAACCGGCTGTGTTTGGGAACTTAGCCTGGCGGGTCTGGGTGCCAGAACCAGGGGTGCAACACTTGTTCTGATGTCTGCCCTGGTTCTGCTTATTCCATTTCCATTGGCGACGAAAAAACTGCTTGGGTTTCTGACCCGAGCGGTACAAAAAGCGGACATCTTTCAAAGATTTGCCGCTTTCTTGCAGTTCTGTGATAATATCTTTAGTGTCACTGCCAAACAGAACTGGACCCCTAAAGGGAGCATCCAGAAGCGTGCTCTGTACAGCTTGAGTCAATCCTGCGAGGCAAAGCCATGCAAGGCACCTCAGGCAGACGCCTGTAGTCGTACAACGTGCTACTGAGTCGACTGAGTTGTAGGTTGCCCGAAGGGCATGGAGGCAGGACGATTTATTCAATCTGATTTTCTCCAGACGTTTGTTCCCGAATTGTTCGTCAGGTACTTCTTGGATGTCCTTTTCCAGGTCGGACAAGGCTGACTTCTGGAAAACCACCATGTGGGCTACATAGTTCAATGAACATATGGTGCAAGTGGACAAGGAGTAGACCTTGTATCTATATTGGTCCATTTGCTTCAACTTCTTCTCGGGAGGAGAGGCACTAAGATGTTTGGGTTGTGCAGACCTATCATGCGCTGCAGTGATGATGACAGAGTCAGCTGTGGGTTGAGCTGTAAGGTGGGAAACCCCTTCCGGGGATGGTAGGTCCTGTCGGCTTTCTTAGAAACTGCAGGGATTGAAGATGGCTATTGCCAAATCATGGATGTAAGATCCTCATGCGACCCCATCCAAGGAGGGATGGGGAGCGGGTCTGCACTGACCAGGTCCAGATGCTCCGCAAGTCTTGTTTTTGGGGTCCACTTCCTGGGATGCCCACCCGCATGATCTCTGGATGGACCGGAGGAGCTCTGCGAAGGAGGGATCCTGCAGTGGAGATTTAGGCGACTCCTTTGGCTGAGGCTCTATGGGAGAGTGGTGTTCTGACTGGTCCCCCAAGTCCGAATCCTCATCGGAGTCAGAGGATTCCGGCCTACTGGGCAGGGGAGTGGCATCTGGAACCATGTCCAAGACTCTGTGCCCTAAAGAGATTCCTGACGGCAGAGCTGTAACTCTTTCACAAAATCTGCTGGAAGGAGCAGGACTTCCTGGAGGATTCCTGTGGTGCGGGATAGCCCTGACTACCAGCTGGGGCTGGCCCAACTCCTGTAAGAGCTAGGACTTGGCATCCTGCCACCAAGCCAGTATGGACTCTTCCGGCTGAGGAGGAGGGTGGAGGGTATCCTGGGTACCCCATAGTGTAGGAGAGGTAGCTAGGCAGCTGGTACCAGTAAGGGTACTGGTAGCCTTGGAAGTGACCCAGCGCCGGGTAACCTGGCGTCAGAGGCAGCCCAGCATCGGACCCCCCAGCGTCGGGTACTGGGGAAACTGTGGCGTGTAGCCAGGGTAGTAACCCATAGGTCCCGACGGACGAGGGGCATAAGGTCCGGAGAGAGGCATCGCCGAGGGACCACTGGGGTTTGGATCCGTCGGCGGCTGTAGGGGTGGAGCCCCCGAAGATCCCAGAATATTTTGGTCCATTCGGCCCCCAAAAAGGTCTGGTGATGGAGCTGGTATTGGGAGCTTACCCGACGGTGGGACCGAGACAGGCAAGGGGGGTAAGTCCAGAAGAAAAAATTACTCACCTTAGTAATGTTGTTTCTTCTAATGGAGTCTTGCTATATTATGACATATTATGACATATGCAGTGACTCCCAACCTTCGAACTGCTCCGGAGGTGAAAGAGTTAACTTTCCATGCCAGGCATGGAACTTTGAGCGCGAGCTTGGTTGAAAACTCTGTCTGTTGTTCTTCAAACTCAAACAGTCAGATCTTTACGAGCAAAACTCACTAAGGTTCTGTGTGGAAGCCGTAAACCTACACTAGCCAACTGGCTACTAAATAAGAACACATTTTTCTTGGTCCCAAAACAAAGACTCAAGTCAGGGGATCCAAAAAATTAAAAACATAACACCCAAACACCCCAAAAAGGAGGGGTGAAAAATAAGGTGGACATCTACTAAGTGCCAACACTGCACTGCCCACCCACATCCCAAAAGTAGAGGTTCTGAGAGGCAGGCTGGGAGGTCATAATATAGCAAGACTCCATTAGAAGAAACAACATTACTAAGGTGAGTAATTTTTTCTTCAAACAACATGAAGTCTTGCTATATTATGACATATGCAGACTACACAGCAGTACCTCCATGGAGGAGGGACAGAACCTACTTAGGAAATAGGCTCTGAAGCACAGCTGTGCCAAACCGAGCATCACTCCTAGCCTGGCTGTCCAGGGAGTAATGCTTGGTAAAAGTGTTAACTGTTTTCCAGGTAGCTGCTTGACATATCTCTAGGATAGGGATGTCCCTGGCAGCAGCCAGAGACGCAGCTGTACCCCTGGTAGAGTGAGCCCTCAGGCCTGAGGGAGGAACCTTACCCAGTTTTTCATAGCAAAATTGGATACAAGAGACAATCCACCTGGCAATGGATCTTTAGGTAGCAGGTTTCCCTTTACCAACCTCACCATAAGTGAGGAACAGTTGGAGGAGTCAAACCTGTGACCCTTGAGTCGCTCTATGTAGTAACTAAGGGCTCTTTGACATCTAAACTGTGCAGTCTCCTCTTGCCAGAGGAGGAATGGTCAGTGAAGTACACAGGGAGAGACATAGATTGATTAAGGTGGAAGTCAGAAACCACCTTAGGCAAGAACTTTGTTAGTCCTAAGGACCACTTTATCCCTGTGAAAGGAAATAAAGTCGGTCTCCACTGACAATGCTTGTAACTCACTTATGCGCCTGGCAGAAGTGATGGCTACCAAAAACACAGTTTTCCAAGTCAAGTACTTAAGCTCTGCTGAAGACAAGGGCTCAAATGGGGTTGCATAAGCTGGGCAATGCAAATATTAAGATCCTAGGCAGGGGCAGGGCCCCTGAATGGAGGGTTGGTGTGAAGCAATCTGTAACCCTAGATGGCGCTATCCCAGGGCTACTACCCGCCTGATTTGCCACTAACAGGTTGAGGGCCTGGATCCAATGGGGTGCCTCCACCCAGAGGTCAGGGTTTGCAATAGTTAAACTAACTTGGTCACAGCCCTCTGGGACACTGCAACCCCCCTTTCTTCCCACTAGTGGCCCACACAATATATCAGAATTACCTTCACAGTATACACTTACCCCCAGGTCTGGTTCCGGCACTGGGACCTCGTGAAATGAGATACAGTGCAACAATCACAGTACAGTACTTTAACATAGACAAATACCTCAGGCAGTATAACTTTGCTGAAACAAGCAGCTCTGATTTATTTAGGGGATATAACAAGGACAGGGAAATCAGGTTAATTAGCTTATCACTCTAATAATCTACCTATGGCTCTGTGCACAGGCCTATCCCTATCAGTTACTGTCCCTGGGTACCCAAGCCCTAGTGGCTAGTCCAAACCGTGGCAGCTGGTAGGGCCCTTTCACACAGAGAAAAGGAGAATTAAACAGTCAGCAGTACAGTAATTCCATTTGGATTTAATGTGGCAATTCAACAGGAGCGACCTGAATTAGTACTCACACCTCCAAATAAGATAGGGTCCTTCAATGTCAGCAGGGCTCACTTGAGGTACACAAACCTCTTCACACATCCATATAAAAGAAAGCACTATACCAGGCAGGCTGCATCTGTATCCCGATCGCAATTACTGCACAATACCGGGAGAACACACAGCAGATTCAGTTCCTGACAGACCGAGTGCAATTTTCAGCAATTCCTCCAGTCTTCTACAGGGTGAGCCTGGTTTCTACTCTTCAGAGATCCTTTGATTCTTTTCACAGGCCAGATTCAGTCCTAACAAGCTGTTACACAAGCTGCAGACGGAACTCTGGGCCTTACACCGTTTTTTGACTAAAACTGCACACTGAAAAGCACAGGGCTCCTTCCTTCTTCACTGCCAAAGCTCAACTGAAACTCCAACCGACAAAACGGGCACTTCCTTTGAGTTCCTCCCAGTTCTTGACTGGATTGGCTGTCACTCACAATAGACTGCTGCTGTTGGTCCAAAAGGTGCTGAAGTCTAAACTACATCTCCCAGAGTCACTGCTCATACAATCCTCTTGTGGCTGGCTCAGATTATGAGTCCAAGTTCTGATTCGTCCAAGGACCATTTTAGAGCTAGCTTACTCCACACTGATTGGTCCAGTTCAGCAGTTCAAAACCAGAATGGGGAACTAGGCAGACACTGTTCTGACTGCAAAAGAAAGCAGGTTAGACAAACTGTAATTTCATTATTACTGTAAATGATTTCTGGCAAACAGTTACATCTTTCAGATAGGTTCCCTTTGCACTCCTAGTGACTGCAAAATGGAGTGAATTGCAGCAGCTTGAGTGGTACTCAATCAAAAAAACACACAGTCCCCCATACAAACTAATTATGTCTGCAAGCAGACAGCTCTTAAAGAGACAGTACCAGAGGTTCTAAAAACACTCACTGATAAATGGCTTAAACGCCAAACACCATTCAGGCTTGGAGCATTCAAGCAAGCTCCTGGAAGTCTTTTGGGAACCCCCATTTGCAGGGGGGTTACAAATCCCTTGAAAAACCTGGAGAATATAGGATGAGCTGAAAGAAGAGGGTTTACCTGCTGATAAAGAAAGCAGACACGGCTGCCAGGTGCACTTTTAGGGTAGCTGGTCTCAGCCACAAAGTATTCAAATGCACCATATAATCCAGGACTGTGGGTAAGTCAGCAGATTCTGGGGAAATATGCCGGCCAGAGCACCATATGGAAAATCTCCTCCATTTGGAATTATAAGTAGCCCTGGTGGAAGGCTTCCTAGAAGCCTTCAAGATATCCAATACACCTTGGGAGAGGTGTAGGTCAGCAAACTCTAACTCTTCTAAGAGCCAGGCCTTGAGATTGAGAGATTTGAGGTTCGGGTACCAAACTCTCCCCTGGGCACAGGTTAACAGGTTGTGATTCCTGGGAAGACACAGGGGAAGGTGGACTGCTAAGGACATAAGGAGTGGGTACCAGGGCTGTCTAGCCCAATCTGGAGCAATCAGCATCATCTTGCAAGTTTGAGATCTGATTTTGACTAGCACCTTGAACAGAAGAGGGAAGGGGGGAAAGCATAGAGAAACTTCCCTTCCCAACTGAGAAGAAAGGCATCCAGAGGGACTGAGCCCAACACTGGGGGCCTGCAGCAAAAAAGGGGAAGTTGGTGATTCTCTGGGGCTGCAGAAAGATCTATCTACGGGGTGCCCCATCTGGCAAATACTACCTCCAGTACTACGGGATCCAGTGACCATTCGTGATGGCCCTGGGAAATCCTTCTGAGAGCATCTGCTAGGACATTGTCCTTGCCTGGGAGGTGAACTGCCGTAAGGGAGGTGTTCAGGGAATAAGCCAGAGACCACAACTTCATTGCTTCGGTGCACAAGGCTGTAGACCGAGTGCCTCCTTGCTTGTTGATGTACCACATCGTAGTGGTGTTGTCTGTTCTGACCTGTACGACTTTGTTCTGAACAGAAAAAACTTGAAGTGCTAGAAAAACTGCTCTGAGTTCCAACAGATTGATGTGGAGCAGAGATTCCTGTGGGGACCACAATCCCTGGGAAGTGAGGTCGCCCATGCGAGCTCCCCACCCCAAGAGGGATACATCTGTAGTAAGGATTAAGGAGTGAGACTGAGGGGTGAAGGGAACCCTCTGTCTCAGATTGCTCTGGTCCTGCCACCACTGAAGGGCTTGGATCAGGGTTCGAGTCACTGGGATCAATTTGGTTAGAGGGTCTCTCCTTTGAGACCAAAAGGCTCTCAGATGGAACTGGATGTCCCTCATCTGAAATCTTGCTCCCTGCACTATTGCTGTAGAAGCAGCCATGTGCCCCAGGAGCTGCAGAAAATGCCTTGCTGGTCGAGAGACCTGCAGGGTGAAAGAGAAGGCCAGAGAGACCAGGGTCCTTGCTCTTTCCAGAGAAAGAATGGCTCTGGCCTCTTTTGTGTTCAGTTCTGCACCTATGAGGGTGAGAAGCTGGACAGGCTCTAGAACTGACTTTCGAAGACTGAGAAGGAAACCTAGAGATGTGAGCAGTTGCTGAGTTACCTGAAGGTGTAGTCTGACTTGGTCTGGAGACTGGCCTACTATGAGCCAGTCGTCCAGGTAAGGAAAGATGGCAATCTTTTGCCTTCTTAAGTGGGCAACTGCTACTGCCAGGCATTTTGTGAATACCCTCGGGGCAGAGGTGAGGCCGAAGGGCATTGCTCTGAACTGGTAATGGCCTGAGGGCAGTTCGAATCTGAGGTACTTTCGATGGGAGCTTCTGATAAGAACATGGAAGTAGGCATCCTTGAGGTCCAGGGACGCTAGCCAGTCCCCTGGCCTTAGAGAGGGTAAAATAATTCCCAGAGTCACCATTCTGAATTTTGGTTTTAAAAGGTGCTTGTTTAGGTATCTGAGATCCAGGATGGGCCGCCATTCTCCTGTCTTTTTTGGGGTAAGGAAGTACCTGGAGTACAACCCTTTGCCCTGGTGTAGGGGTGGAACCCTTTCCACAGCTCTGAGAGCCAGGAGGGCAGAAACTTCTGTTTCTAGGGTAAGTGCCTCTGATGGATTTGCAGGTGGAAAGGACCTGGCTCTCATCTTTGGAAATTTTTTGAAGCTGAGAACCAGTCCCTGGCTTACTACTTCCAGGACCCACTTGTCTGATGTTAAAGACTTCCAGTCCTGGACAAAGTAAGCCAGCCTGCCCCCTACCAGTAGTGGAGAATCGGCCCTGGCCACCCCATCAGGGTGCCTGCTTGGCAGGGGCTTTGGGCTGAGGGGTGGAAGCAGGCTTGTTTGTACCCCGTCTGCCTCTCCCTCTAAAGAACCCCCTCTGGGCATAAGCAGAAGAGGAGGCCTGGACTTGGTAAAAAGGCCTATGAAAAGGCCTGCTCCTGCCCCTGGGATGCTGCCTTTGAGGAGTGGCCTGCCTTTCCTTGGCCTGTGCACTCCTATAGGTGGTCCTATATTCATCCATTTTCTTCATGTAATTCTCTGTCTGCTCCCCAAACAGAGAATTGCCCACAATAGGAAAATCCATGGCCTTAGACTGAGTATCCTATGACAGGGTAGTACATCTGAGCCAAGCCATTCTGCGAAGTGCCACAGATGTAGCCATGACCCTTGATGACACATCATTAGAGTCTACTGCAGCATGAAATTGCACCTTGGATGCCTCAATACCATCCGCAGCCACCTGTTCCAGCTCCCTGGCAAGCTGGTCAGGGACCTGTTTTGCCAGGACCAGCACAGTATCCCATCTGGATTTCTGGTACCTAGCAGCACAAGCCATATAATTTGCCTGTCTGAGTCCCAAAGATGCTGCCATGTACTGTTTCTTTGCCATGGCATCAATCCTCCTGGAGTCCTTTTCAGGGGGGTGCGAAGCTAGAGGAATATTTGCCTTGTCACAGGCTGCAGCCTGCACTACCCCCACATGGCTGCATTGCTGTGTGAGGAACCCCGTATCAGAGCCTGATAATGTATACCTCTTGTCCATCCTTTTATCAACAGGAGGTATAGTGTGAGGAGTTTTCAGAGCTTTCACTGTCTGTTTCCGAAAAGATTTATGCAAAGGAACAGACAGTCTCCTAGACTCTGGAATAGCCATCATTTCTACATAATCAGGCTCCTCTTGTCATCAACAGCTTCTCAACAGGCAGCTGGAGAGTTTCAGCAACTTTCTTATAGAACACAAAATGAGAAGGGGACTCAGATAGCTTGGAAGGAGAAACCCCTGACGGTCTGTCTGGAGAGATGTCCGGTTCAATGGGCACATCCAGACTTTCAAAACCACATTCACTCTCCTCATACTCTTTTTCCCCCTCCTCCGGTTCATAAAAATCCTCAAAATCATAATCTTGAACCAGTGGAACCGGCCGAACCGAGCGCTTCCCTGATGGTGTCGGTTCGGTCGGAACCGGGGAAAGTGACTGGACAATTTGAATTGCTTTAGCTGTTTCCTCAGCGGTTGGAGAAAGAAACTTTTGGCTCCACACTAGCTATCTAGTCCTTTTAGTTGGAACGGGCTCCTCAGAGCTGGCTCTTCGTTTGCCGAGGAAGTATCGCCCTGGTCAGAGGGCACTCCTTCCGGTTTGGTTGGAACCGAACCGGGCTGGCCATCCGGTCTGCGGACTTTTTGGCCTCCCTTTCCCTGAGCCTACCAACTCTCTTTTCTATGGTGGCAGCAGGAAAATTCTTACAAATCTGGCAGTCTGCATTGAGGTGGTCAAACCCCAGACAATACACACAGGTGGTGTGGGTCAGCCTTAGCAAAGGCTTCCCACAAACACTACAGTGCTGAAACCCAGGGCCCGTTTTTCTTTGGGTTTCTCAGACATAGTGCCAGCTTAACTAAATCTTGCCCGCTTATGGCAATCCGCTATAAGACTCTCTTATCGGTTCCCAACCGGTCACGGGTCGTGGAAAAACGTAATGAAACCGCTTTTTTAGAACCGATAAGAACCGGGAACCGCACTCTAAATAAGGACTAGTAAAGTTTGAGAATAACCTGATTGGTTCAAACCGAACCGAAAAGCGTTTACAAGTTCCACACAGAATAAAATAAATGTAAGCCTATCTATTACTTACAATACCACAGACAGAGCTTGAACCTACCGTTGCTGTTTAATTTCGGTCAAAAAAACGATAAAATAATACTTTAACCGACAAAACGAACCGAACAGAAGAAGAAATCTCCAGAGTGACTGGTCAGTGAGGCGGAGTAAAGAATCTGACTGTTTGAGTTTGAAGAACAACAGACAGAGTTTTCAACCGAGCTCGTGCTCAAAGTTCCATGCCTGGCATGGAAAGTTAACTCTTTCACCTCCGGAGCAGTTCGAAGGTTGGGACTCACTGCATATGTCATAATATAGCAAGACTTCATGTTGTTTGAAGGGCCCCTGTCGACTGATCTGCGGGTGTCTGATGTTAGGGGCTCCTGGGGATCGAGCCCAAAGATGTCGGGTAAGGGTAGTGATTCCCTAGAGGGAGAACCCTGGAGGGAAGAGGGGGAACCTGCAAGCTCACTCTGCTGGGTGTTGGGAAACACAAGGGAGTCCGAAAGGAAAGCAGTCACCGCGCGGTTGTCAGGTAATCTGGCGCCCGTTGGAGGAGCCGACTGTCGACTTAGAGACCACGGCCAGGCTGACGGAAGCTGGGAGTCCAGTGTCAGGTTGATCGACCTGGGCCGGGCGCCTGGCGGTGGAGCTGGAGGGCGACTTATTTGCTGAGTTAGGAGCAGGAACTACAACTGTTTCCTTGGAAAAGGATACCACTGACTTCCCACTGACCTTAGCAGGGGGGGAAGGTGTCCGGTCTGCTGGAGCAGACGAAGGCCCAGGAGGTGGGGTACTCACCGGGTTGGAGGCCCACCTGAGATGGCATCGACTGTCTGGCTGCTTTTCCTCTGGGGAGAACGGCTCCACTCCCGGCATTTCTCCTTCTCCTTCTTTTCTTGGGCAGGTGACGATGATCATTCCCTAAGCTCCTGGTGGTCTCTTTCAATCAATGCCAGACTTTGTTTCAATAAATGAGCATTAAGGGTCCTCTGGCAATGGGTGCGTGTGGCCTGGTTAAAAGCCTGGCAGATAGTACACTATGCGGTGCTATGGTTTAGGCCCCAGGCAGAAGATGCAGCGGGAGTGGTCGTCCCTGTGCGGGATCTGCGCGCTGCACTTTGAGCACTTTTTCCTGGGCTGACGAGACGACATGCAATGTTGTGAAGAAGTAAAAAACTAACACAACTTGGAAAAATAGCGGGTGACAGATGCTGTTTTTAACTGCGAGGTTGGACGATTGAGGTCGATGGCGGGAAAGAACTGGAGGGCGGCCGGGGGACCGCCCCTATTTATAGTCACACTGACGTCAGTCACCTGATGCCAGGGGTTGGTCCCCGCTGATGACTGCTAGCTACAATTTTGTCATGCAGTCCTGATGCCAGGAGGTGCAGTCCTACTTGTGAAGATCTGCTGCAGGAACCCTCTCAAAGTAAGATCCCCAGATATTTAAACTTGACCACGAACTCTAGAGATTCTCCTAAAAGTGTGGTAATTTGAGGTACCGTCCTTCGGGTGCAGGGATTGGGTGCATTGACTAAGGGTGAAAAGAACATGGCCTTGGCTTTTTTTAGCTTTTAACAGGAGTTTTAGGTGCAGGAGGTTTTGCTGCAATCGCTTAAAGTCTAACTGAAGACCCTTACAGGCCAGTTCTGGGGTAGGCCTATCAATATAAAGGACAGTATCATCGGCAAAGGGTGGATGTTAGCTGATTTGATACAGGAGTTAACATTGTTAATGTAAATTGCAAATAGTAGAGGCCCCAAAATGGACCCAAGGCACGCCTCTCTGGAGAGCTTTCAAAGGGGAGAGGTCCCTGTCTGCTTTAACCTGCTGATGATGACCAGTAAGATAACTGGTAAACCATTTCAATGCCAAGGAATCCAGACCAATGTTTCGAAGAATGACCAGAAGCAGGTCATGATCCACCATGTCAACGGCCTTGCTCAGATCAAGGAATAAGGCGCACACATAATTTTTAACATCTAAAGCATTCTGCCAGTCATTAGAGACCTTTGCCAGTGTAGATATCGTACTGTGACATAGTCTAAATCCTGATTGTACTGGATTAAGCAGATTAAAGGACTCCAAATCTTTTCTAAACTGAGTGTTGACTAATTTTTCGAGCATTTTAGAAGGGATAGGAAGCAGAGATATAGGTCCATAGTTATTTAGATTGCTTGGATCACCAGACTTGAACAGACGAATAACATAGGCAGTTTTCCAGATTGATCGGAGAACACCCTGAGCAAGAGACATATTGAAGCGGCGGGTGATAGAAGCAGACAGGACATGGTAACCTGGTTTTAAGAAGTAGTGATCAATATGATCAGCACCCGCACTCCTTCTAGTGTCCAGATCCAGTAGTAAATCTTCCACTTGTTTCAGGGTGACAGAGCAGAAGGAGAAAACTACTTCTTGAGCAGAGGTAGCCGAGGCTGGACAAGCCAGGTCCTGGGCACAAGGCTGAGGTAGGTTATTGGCAGGAGAGGTATCAAAAGCTAACCCAGCGGTAGCAAAGTGATTGTTGAGGAGGTCTAAAATCGTCATTTATTGGTAGTGGAGGAACCACCAGAAGAAACTGTAGCAGGGAGAGAGTTAGCCGAACTATGTCCCTCAAAGTCCTTTAAGGTCTTCCAAAATTTTGCAGAACAGTTGGGAGAGGAATCCAGCTCAATGCAAAAGTGTCTAGCTTTTTCGGCTCTGATAAGTTTAGTGCACTGGTTCCTAACTACCCTAAAGGCTGACCAGTCAGATGAAAGTTTAGTTTTACACGCGTTTTTCCAAAAGGCATCCCTATGGAGCAGTGCAGCCTTTTGGCTGGCTGTGAACCAAGGACATGATTTTTTTCTTGGTGCAAATTTTGACTAAGGGTGCATGTCAATTTATAGTACCAAGGACAATATTCTGGAACACCTCATAGGCCTCAGTCACAGTGAGGGCCAGGTAGTGGTCTTGCCAATATGAGTACTGAAGATCAGAAAGGAAGGAAGGCATATTGGTCGAAATTATAATGACTTCTTTTAAAGATATACCTGGACGTGGAAACTGGTTTAGGGACAGACCTCACGCAGGCTATGGAACAGTGGTCACTGAGGTCACTGAAGAAGATGCCAGAATTGGGTAAAGAGGTGGGTTTATTCACTAGGATGAGATCAAATAAGCTACTATGGGATGGATTTTTAATATTAGGACGGTTAGCTTCCGCAATAAGTAGCGTAAGCCCAAAGGTATCACAGACATCTTTTAGAGGTTTAGAGCTAGCAGAGAACCAATTAAGGTTGAAGTCACCCATAATGATGGCATCCGAAGAAAGTGTGTCCAGAGTATTGCACAGGTGATTCAACACCTTAAGCCCCGCCGAGGGATGTCTGTAACATCCAATGATGCAAAGAGATGCAAAAGATGAAAGTTGGACCTTTACTGTAAGGCTTTCGAACTCCTTAGGCATCGTGGTGGAGTCAATAACAGAAGCAGTAAATTTGTCAAGGATGTATATAGCTACCCCTCCCCCTCTGGTATGTCTGTCAGCTCTGAAGACACTGTATGAAGGGACATTTATTTCGTGGTCCACAGTGGAGGGTCTGAGCCAGGTTTCAGTAATCACCAGGACATGTGGCTTGGTGTGACAAATCCAAGACTGTATGGAGTAAAATTTTCTTAAGAGACTACAGGCATTTATGTGAAGTAGGCTCATCCCCTTAGGTTGAGCCAGCTCAGTGAGTGCAGAAATAGGGGAAAGAGGGTGTGGGTTTAGTTAAACGTTGCCTGAGCATAGCAGCAGCAGAAGTTTTTTGAGAGCACTTAATATCGGCCTAAGAAGTCAAATCCATCCCCTTTTGTAATGATGGGAGGAAAAGGATAAAGAATAAATAAAGCAAGGGACAAGCAGACTGAATGATGCACATAAAAGCATGCGGGACTCGCAGGTAAAAGAAATCTGAAGGGAGGGAGAGGGCATAGTTAGAGAAGCATAACTCATATTACGAATAACTAGAGTACCACGGTACTGATGAGGCTGCGTAATTAATTCCATAAAGGATGATAAGAGGTTAAAGGAAAAAGGGCAAGGTTCGTACAAACTTGAATTATTTGGTGAAGCAACATATATGGATTCAGTACGAGGACTGAAGGTGTAAAAGAGCGTGCCTGCTAAACAACAAAAATTTAATAAGATGGGCTGCATTTTGGAATCCAGAAACACTGGGACAAGCTAAAAAAGTGTCTAGAAAGGAAAACAAAATCTTTTGAAACCAGTGCAGCAGAAGTAAAGGTAGTGAATTATCCATTTAATACTTGATGTTGGGCAAAGGTCCACCAATGGTAGGTAGACACTGAAGAAGGGTGGGCAAACAGCGCATTTAAAGAGTGATGGGCGGTGGGAGGGCAGGAGAAAATTAAAGTTTTAAAAGTTTCAGAGAAAAGCCGTAGCAGCAGAGAGTAGGGAAAGAAATGCTGGAAGGCTTAACAGCCGAAAGTCCAATCAGGGAGCAAGCCGCAACCGCATCAGCTAATGGTATGCTGGTGCCGAGGAGCTGTAGCCACTGGGAGTCCTGGACTACTGTCCCGACCAAGGCAAGGCAGCATACCAGGGATGGAGATTCAGCAGGCAGGCAGGAGAGGAGGCACAGCCGGCTGGCTTCTCCCAGCCGTGGCTGTAAATAGCAGCAGGAAGACCAGTCAAGGGCAAGCCTGGAGGGAGAGAGCAATAGGCAGGCATTAAGATATAGAGCAAGGAAACAAAGAACAGGCCAGATTCTAAATTGGAGGACGGGGAAGAAAGAAGAAAAAGACAAATAGATAAGTGGTAGGGGAGGGGCAGGCAGACAGACAGACAACTAAATGGGGGGTTGTTAGGCTGGTGCCAACAGCTCTGAACCCAAAAGTTGCTTTTAATTTGTAGCTGCAAGATGCAGAGGAAAAGTTAAAGTTGCTGTGCTATTCCAGTCTTTTATTTATTTTATTTTGCTTGCACTTCAAATAAATACATGCCTACTGCATTTTCCTTGAGATCTGCCAGTCTGTGTGCTTCCTGAACCCCCATTTTGTGACAGGGAACCTGACAATGGGCATCATCGCACACTTTACCTGTCACCAATGTGTTGTGACATCTGCAGTGTATTAAATAGGTATTTTAGCACAGCAATAAACTACACAAAACGGGGTAATGCTAACCACTTCCAGAAATGAGTAGCAGTAGACTGCTAACCATTTTTTTGAGTAAGTCCATAGCACAGTAGGCAAAATTAATAAAACTACTGTATATACTGTAATTTTACATTTTGATAACCATTCAATGCATTTTCACAGCTGATTAACATTTTACTGTGCAAAACTGCTAATCATTTCTTCACTTTATTTAACACCTTGTGCTATCACTGGGCTGTTTCTTATCATACATTATGAACTTGGCCACACAGTATAAGTCAAGTCTTGTAAACTGGAACCCAAATTTACTTCAGACACTCCTGGCCCTGCTTCAGCATTCAAAGTAGCCTACATTTTTTTTTTTTATTTATATTTTTTTGCTCTCGGCAGTAGCTTTGCTCCTGAACCGTTCCTTGGCACTGGGGCACACTCCACCATGGGATGTCAACCCCACAAGTTCACCCCTTGAGATGGGGCCATCTGGAGGATGGTTCTGTGCCACGGCAGCTGTGACCGGGTCTGGTCCAGGAGGTCCTGAGGCACGGGGGTTTTCGGGTTAGTTACTTCCCAATCCCAGAGGTTGGCAGTGTGCTGGGGAGTCCAAGGGGGAATGCATACGCTGAGTACTACAGTCACTCAGGAACCCAGCCAATGTCCTCCCCTCCCTGAGTCACCCAGGTGGCATTATCGCAGTGGGTATGGCAACCCTCCCTCCCCAGAGGAGGAGAGCATCCCTGGGATGCTCGATCCCCCCCCCAGCCATCCCTCTGATGATCCAGGCTCATTCCCAAACTCAGATCACCAGCGTTGCAAGCGGTAGCTCTACTGCTGCACCAGCAGGCTGGCCCCAAAGTAGCCTACTTTGATTTGGTACTATGCTCTAGGTGAAGAAAAAAAGATTGAACAGGGTTTGGGTTGTACACAGTGCCTTTGTCTCTGTATTCACTGGTACTGTGCTGTCCAAATAAATGCATTTGCAGCTACCTTACTGCGTTTGGAATTTCTTTGTGAAGCACTGCCTGTTCTACTCTTCGAGTGCCATACTATCCTGTTAGCCACAGTAAAATAAGTTACCTATACTTTAAACAAGCATTTGTCAATGCTGAACATTCACGTGCATGTTTGTGCCCTGATGCTTAAAGAAAGAACAGTGGCACACTTGTAATCCAGTGGTGCCCAGGATCCAAGGCAACATGGATTCACAGCAGGAAGGTCATGTCAAACAAATCTGGTAGATTTTTTTGTCTGGGTGACAAGGGAAGTAAATTGGAGGGGGAGTAACAGCCAGACGGCTCCATATATAGTGCAATAGAGTTTGTGTTTTGAATCCCAATTTGCAGTACTGTTTTATCAAAAATTATCAAAATCATGACTTAACACATGTATAATTTTTACCAGTACACATGTTGAGTTATGATTTCAATCATTTTATTAGAGCACAACACCAAACCAATAATCAAAATTTGTACTGGCTCTCTGAGCCAAACGGAAGTACAGGGCAGGATTCCGAGGCAGCATTGTATATTCATGTTACCTGGTGGTCAAGTGGTTTTTTGGATGCGCTTTTGTCCCCACAGAGGTTGTCAAGATGAGTGTAAGAGTAATGCTTCTTTATTGAAGGTATTTTATTTCCCCGATGTTTTCCTCTTTGCTACTCCATGGAAATTACAAGAGCCACATCC
Organism: Neoceratodus forsteri; assembly: GCA_016271365.2. Classification (NCBI taxonomy): domain Eukaryota; kingdom Metazoa; phylum Chordata; order Ceratodontiformes; family Ceratodontidae; genus Neoceratodus; species Neoceratodus forsteri. Next base: position 967,969,330 of record CM057449.1, read on the forward strand.
CCCGCCCACCAGCTGCTGCCACGCTGCTCCAAGCCCAGTTCAAAATGTCGTGGTCTGATGGAGATCCCAGAACAGACTGTTTAAAAATAAAGCTATCTCCTTAGTCTGCCTAGTTAGAGAAGTGTACCCTGTACTGAAAAGGCCACCTCCTTTCTTCCCACTGGCACTAGGAAATGATGTAATGTAACAGTGCCTGTCAGAAAGGAGGTAGCCTTCCAGTCTGGAGTGGAAGCAGCTCTGTGTCCGTGGCTGGGTGCTCGCTCTGCAGTCTGCAGCTAAATCGTGGTGATCATTAACTAAAACCTGAATAAAAAAAATCATAAAATAAAAATAAAACCTCCACGAAGGAGCTTAGGGAGTGGGGGTCGGGGTTGGGAACTGAAACAATCTCAGTGAAAGGGGAATTGGGGGATCAGCCTCAGTCAAGGAGGTGGATGATGTGGTGCTGGGGAGAGAACAGAGAAGGAGCAAAGGGGGGACAAAAAAACACAGAAGGCAAGGCACTGGCAGCTAGTTTGAAAAAATATTACTGTTTGTTGGGTACCCCCGTGCCCTATCATTAAATTATTACTGTAAAGTCAGCTACACTGTGTGTCTCTGCAGCATAATGAATGCCATTTAGGCTGAATTACACTGTTTGTTAGGTGCCCAAGCCCTATCATTTATAACTGTGACATAATCAGCTACACTGTGTGTCTCTGCAGCATAGTGAAAGCCTTATATGGCTGTATTACACTGTTAGGTGCCCCAAGCCCTGTCATTTTATTACTGTGACATACAGTAGCTACACCATGTGTCTCTGCAGCATAATGAAAGCCATTCAGGCTGAATTACACTGTTTCTTAGGTGCCCCGAGTCCCGAGCACTGTCATTTATTTGTGACATAGTCAGAAACACTGTGTGTCTCTGCAGCATTGTGAAAGCCATTTAGGCTGTATTACACTGTTTGTTAGGTACCACGAGCCCCGTCATTTATTACTGTGCCATAGCTACACTGTCTGTCCCTGCAGCACAGTCCTTTTATGGCTGTATTACATTGATTGTTAGGTGCCCGAGCTCTGTCACTTATTACTGTGACATAGCTACACTGTGTGTCTCTGTAGCACAGCGAAAACCATTTAGGCTGTATTACACTGTTTGTTAGGTGCCCCCAGCCCTGTCATTTATTACTGTGATATAGCTACACTTTGTGTCTCTGCAGGATAGTGAAAGCAGTTTACGCTGTATTACACTGTTTGTTCGGTGCCCCAAGCCCTGTCATTTATTACCATGACATAGCTACACTGTGTGTCTCTGCAACAGTTAGTGAAACAATATCCATGCCTTTCATGGCTGTGAATACTATGCATCATATTTCCCAGTCTAAGTCTACTAAAAGGAAGCACAGTGCTGCTGCACGTGCAACTGTTAATGACACGGACAATATGAATCATACCACTAATAAAGAACATAGCAACAATAATAATAACATCACCAGGACTGACACTAAATGTCCTCCTGAACCAAAAAAGCATGCTAGCAATGAGGGGTGGAGCAGCAAGATGGCCGGGCTGCTGCTCCACACCTGAGCTCCGTTTCTGAGCTCTTTTTAGAACACTGTTTTTTCTTTCTTTTTATTAAAACTTTCTAAAGCTTGCTAAAGTTATACTTGTTCAAAATGACTAACAGACTTGTCTTTTGACGTTTTGAACTTCTTAACCATGGCGTCCCTTCGTATGGTATAACGAGTCAGTGTTTTAAGTCAGCATTTTTTTGAACAGTTAAAATTTTCTAAAAACTCAAAGTGAGATGAAGGTTGGCTAAGAGTATCATTAAGATGCCAGCTTCTGAAATCGGAAGCAAACACCAGAAGTTCTTACCTATAGGCATATGTATGATCCTTTGACTGGGCTAAAGGAGTATTGGAGGATTTAAATGGCAGTCATTTAAAAGGCAAAAAAAGAACTGCAAAATATATTACAGCGTTTTGGAGTCTGAAAGGCTGTGACCCCCTGAGTTGGGGTGGGAGACATCGGACGAGTCACTGGAGAAACCATCGAGAGAATGCCTTGCTTTTACACACTTAAATATATATACAAAAGTGTTGCAGTAACTAAGTGGAGGTTCGGGATGATTAGAATGGACTCCCAGATTCCTGTGGCCTGACATGGTGGAGTGCAGAGACTCCAAGATGGACCTCTGTTTAAAACGAGGATTTTTGGAAAATACTAGGTGCTGTGGACCTGTGTTGGCAGGAAGAGACTGCCTGATAGGTGCAGATACTCCTCTCTATGGATGCAGGCATCCTGCTTTATAGGTTTGTAGAACCCGACAAGGAAAATATGAACCCTTCTATAAAGGTACACTTTGAACTTTATAAGCAAATAGCCATGTCGGACCATGTTAAATGGCCAAATAGTGTCTGACTAAAGTACCAAAAAATCCTGACAGGGCTGCAGAGGTCAAACAACTTACCACTGCATACATTAAAGCAGGAAGTTCCAACCCACTGGAATTCAATATTTTACATGCTGGAAAGGCTTCTTGAACAGAACAAAGCTGTACATGACTGCACCATGCAGAATCAAATAGGCAAAGCAGACATCATGCTCAATTCCAGCAGCTGGACACTACTTGAATCTTTGGTCACCTTACTGGAGCCATTTGAGGCTGCCACACATTATGTCAGTGAGGACAGTGCAACTAAAAGTGAAATTCTTCCTCAAATAAGATTTGTTCACATTTTCCTTGATGACATAAAGACTTTCAGTCAAAAAGAAGACACCACCATTGTTATGCTGGCAGATGACTGGAGTCTCAGACTGTCGAATGGTCAGAGAGTAAATGCCATGTTTGAGAATGACACCTACGTGTTGGCTATGTTGCTAGATCCCCGCTTTAAGGAGAACATTCAAGCCATCCTTCCTGCAGGGGAAGACATTGAGTACTGGAGAGATCTTCTGCTAACCAAATGTGACATTGCCCACTAACACCATTAACTGACGTACAGCAGTCAAACCCTGCCGCACCATCAGAGTGCACCTCTGGCACACACAATAGCACATTTACAAATTCCTCACAATCACCAGTATCATCAGAGAGGGGAAAGGACATCTACAGCTACTTCTTTGGCATCCTATGTTCAGGGTCAGAAAGGCAAATCACTTCTGAGTCGCCAGCAACAACATGGAATAGTAGCCTGTAAAGAAAGTGCAGATGGTTCATCTAACAGGCTGGTAACTGTCGCACACAGCACAATGATCATGGAGTATTTTGCACACCATACTGCGACTGATCTCGAGGAAGCGCCATTACACTATTGGAAACAAAAGAGAACAAGATGGCCAGATCTAGCAAATCTTGCAATAATGTACCTCAGTTGTCCACCTTCAAGCGTATATTCAGAATGCATATTTACTGCAGCTGAAGGAATAGTCACTGACCAAGGAACACAACTAAGTCCTGTAAATGTGGAATGGCTTATGCTTTTTTTTTCCTCTGTGGAGCCCTCAGATTGGCACATTTCTCCAACCCGACCATCCCCGCACGGCCGGCCCCCCTAATTCTCCCCCCCCCACAGTGGGGCCAAGGAGATGAGTGCTGCCATTCCCCCAAGCACTAATCCGACGTCGGGGCGGTCCTGCGGAGGAACGTGTCGGGTCATCATAGACCCTGTCTGCTCCTATCATTTTCCATTTTCTCCCCGGACCCATGCACCGTACAATGGGCAGAGTGGCTGGCCCCTACCTCTTCGGAAGTAGCTATATGCCTTGGGCATGAGTCCTCCCCTCTGCTGGGTGACGCACATGTGCCGACACCCAGCCACCACTGAGTGTCAGTCCACAGTGCGTCACACTGTTCCCCCTCCCTGAGGAAGGAGAGCTGTTTACGGACACTCAGTCCTCCCTCACCCCTGCCGACCCCCAAGCGAACAGCCTATGTTTCTGAAAACTAATGCTGAAAATTTCCCAGTTGTCCCAAACACTGAATTATGTGATTTTGACCCTGAACATGAACAACAGCCTGCAAACAGTGATACTGAATATGATGACTAGGTTGTGTACAAAACAAATAGAACCATCACAACTGCCACCATGCCAGCCTCGTGCCACACTACTCAGTTTTCTTTTGTCAATCATCAGATTTTTATTATGTAACTTTGATGCCCACCATGGGTATAAGTTTTGGAAACGGCAGCAGCCTCACTCAGAGCAGCTGTGCCTCTTGTACCCACTTCAGCAATGCCGACATGGGTATAATTTTTGGAAACAGCAGCAGGCTCTCTCGTACCTGCTTCAGCAATGCCCGTCATGGGTATAATTTTTAGAAACAGCAGCAAGCTCAATCGGAGCAACTGTGCCTCTCATACCTACCTCAGCAATACCACCCATGGGTATAATTTCTGGAAACTGCAGCAGGCTCACTCACAGCGGCTGTCCCTCTTGTACCTGCCTCAGCAATACCAGCCATGGGTATAATTTTTGGAAACAGCAGCAGGCTCACTAAAAGCAGCTGTGCCTCTTGTACCTGCCTCAGCAATGCCCACCATTAGTATAATTTTTGGAAACAGCAGCAGGCTCACTAAGAGCAGCTGTGCCTCTCGTAACTGCCTCAGCAATGCCTGCCATGGGTATAATGACTTGAGGCACCTAACAAACAGTGTAACAGTCAAAAAATGAAAATGACATGCTCACCATAATTTGTGATCATCCACGATATTTTCACCATTCATTACTGGTAGGTTCAAGCCGGAGGTGCCAAGACCCCGCTGGAGTGTGTAGCTTTAAGACTTTTGGGGAGGGGAACCGACGTCGGAGACGACACTGCCCATGAGACCGACACATGACATGGCGCTCATGGGTTGGCCAGTAACTGATGCCGACTCCCCAACCTCCTCATTCTGTTCAACGTAGAGGAAAACGGAAAAAAGAGAAAAGAATGGGGTGGAGCAAGGAAGTCCAAGGGACAGGGAAAAGGATATAAACTCAAACATCAAGTTGACCAAAGAGAGAAGAGGCAAGAACTCTGGGAGGGGCTTTAAGGCCAAGGGTGAACAGAGCCACTGGGCAGGCCAAAGAGACAGAGAGGTAGAGAGAGAGAGAGAGGGAGAGACATACAAAGGATCCCCCATCCTTGGCTAGGGACGTGAAACAGCACTGCCCCATTCAGGCTAGGAAAGGTTGACTTCCCAGGAGAAACTTGTAAGAGAATGCGCCATGGAGGCAGACTCCAAGAGTGGTCACTAGAATACTCCTATGCCCAGATACATTTTGAAGTGAGGGTCCTGAAAAGTACAACATATCCATAGAGAACATTCCCAAGGGAGCCACCCTATAAGGCAGAAAAAGGGGAGACATAATGAGCAGTTCATTTGGGACCGGGCAAGAGGTTAGGTACCCCACTTCTGTTTCTTATCCTTTTTTTTTTTTTGAGAGGCACAGAGACAGGAAGTACTTCCTGGAGAGTAAGGGATCCTGATGAATACAGAAGGCATGACAGTGCCTCCCTCTCTCTAAAAAGGGACTCCAGGAGGTCACTCTTGAACAAGAACATACATACACCCTTACAAGAATATAAGGGTAAAAGGGCAAAAGGCTGGAGGAGAGTACACATATATGCACCCTGAAAAATAGGAGCTAGATATGAAGGAACCCACTGCTTGCATGAACCCACTACTGAAGATCCCAAAAGAAATTATGAGTACTCTGAAGCACAATAAAGCAGCGCTTCAGTACTGACCCTCTACCTAGCAGTCTTGCATGTACAAAAAATGGAAGAAAGTGTCAGGTAAAGCAGTACAATGACACCATGGCAAGTTTCTGGGCCTGAATTTTCAGAGCTGACCCCCAGCAAAAAGCAGAGTGTCAACTGATGCCCACATTAGTAGAGCTAATGCAAGTCTTGGAAACCTCTAGACCAGTGATACTCACTCATACCAGGCTTTGGAGCCACATATGCTACTTCACTTGGCTCAGGAGCCACAATCAACATACACGGCATTAGGCAGTGCTGAAATAAAGCGTGCATACAAAATAGATTAATTTCAAAACAATTTATTGCAATTAAATAAACAAATTCATAAATAAAAGCATAAATATAACATTTACACATATTTAATATAAATAAATAGCAGTCAGGTAGATACACGGCACTCCTTCTTTGAAACAAGTGCTGTGAAGACTGGCTGTAAGCTGGATATTGCAATTCTAAGTCATTCTTTTGCATGCTGGACACTGAGCCTATTTCTCTTTGTATTTTAATTTGAGACATAGCAGAGAAGGCTGGTTCACATTGTATGTGGATGGGAACATTGAGATTAGCCACCTAGCACGTTTTGAAATATGAGGAAGATGGCTTACTAATTTCCAAAAACTTTGAACATCATTGCTCTTTTGAAATTGTCTGGAGAGCTCTTCAGAGTTCTTTAGTTGCACAGGAATCAGGGATTGAGGAACAGTGGGCAGTATTTAAAATGGGGATTATAAGAACAACAGAATTATGCATTAAGCAGGTTAGCAAGAGGAAAAGAAAGAGGAGACCATTATGGTTTTCCAAAGAGGTAGCAAAGAAAGTGAAAGCCAAAAAGATTGCATTCAGGCAATACAAAAAGACACAGGCAGAAGGGGATAGGGAGAAGTACCAGGAGAAACAAAGGAAGGCAGGGAAGTCAGTAAGGGAAGCCAAAGCTCAGACAGAAGAACACATTGCAAAATCAGTGGTTAAAGGGGACAAAACCTTTTACAGGTACATAAGGGAAAAAAGAAGGACAAAGGGAGGGATAGTGAGACCGAAGGGGGAGGATGGGAGCCATGTGGAGGATGACAACAGTAAAGCTGACATATTGAACAGGTATTTCTGCTCAGTCTTTACTAAGGAAGAGGGGGGTAATGGGTCTGAAGGGAGTACAAGGGGTGAGAATGGTGCAGAAATGGACACAAGTCCCTTTACACGAGAAAGGGTCCTGAAGGAACTGGAAGTAATAAGAGCTGATAAAGCAATGGGGCCAGATGGGTGCACCAGGGTCCTTAAAGAACTAAGAGAGGTGGTGGCTGAACCTCTGGCTATCCTGTTCAGCCAATCACTGGAAACAGGAGGTACCCAAAGACTGCAGGACAGCAGATGTAGTCCCTTATACAAAAGTGGAACAAAGAGGAAGCAGGGAACCACAGACCAGTCAGCCTCACCTCTGTAGTGGGAAAGATCATGGAAGCACTACTGAAGGAGAGATTGTGGAACATCTGGTTGTCAATGGACTACAGGACCTAAGCAGCATGGTTTCACCAGGGGAGGTCATGTCAGACCAACCTCATTGAATTTTTTGACTGGGTGACTAGGGAGGTGGATCAGGAGGCAGGACATGGCCTCATCTGGACTTCAGCAAGGCCTTTGACACTGTGCCACATAGAAGACTATTACACAAACTGGGGAATAGTGGGTGGGCAGGACAGTAGTGGTGGGTAGGTAACTGGCTGGGTGGCAGGACACAGAGGGTGGTGGTAAATGGCTGTCACTCCACAGAGGAAGAGTGACCAGTGGGGTACCACAGGGATCAGTGCTGGGACCGGTCCTATTCAACATCTTCATCAGTGACATTGCAGAGATCTAGAAGGCAGAATTTCACTGTTCGCTGATGACACAAGCTCTGTAACAGAGTAGACACACCAGAGGGTGTAGACAGAATGAGAAGGGACCTGCAGAAACTTGAAGAATGGTCAAGGGTTTGCAGTTGAAATTCAATGCAAAGAAGTGCAAGATAATGCATATGGGGCACAAAACCCTGGCACAATATATCAGTTAGGGGTGAGGATATAGCATGCACCAAGCAGGAAAGGGATCTTATGTGGTTGTCATCTCTGATGACCTCAAGGTAGGAAACAGTGTGACAAGGCATCAGGTAAAGCAAATAGGATGCTGGGATGTATAGGCAGGGCATCACCAGCAGGAAAAGGGAGGTCATAATTCCGCTATACAAGACACTAGTGAGGCCCCACCTGGAGTACAGTGTACAGTTCTGGAGACCATACCCTACGTAAGGACATAGACAGGGTAGAGAAGGTTCAGAGAAGGGCAACAAAGATTGTGCATGGGTTGCATCACAAGTCCTATGAAGACAGGTTGAAGGAATTGAACATGTACTCCTGGAGGAGAGGAGGGAGAGGGGATATGATAGAGACATACAAGTATCTTACATAGGAGGAACAGGGTGCAGGAAATACAGGTTACTCTACCTGTAACAGGAGTTCTAGAATGGTATATGTTGTTCATCCACACTCATTGGCAGTAGCTCCCTGCCGCTTAAATCTTGCCGGAAGGTCTTGCTTGCTCTCCCACCCACCCGGTGGTAACTCCGGCTCGCCCATGACGCCAGATCTGGCCCGCTGGAAGCTCACAGGCTGCTGGCCGGCCGGGAGGTTTAGGAAATGTAGGATGAACAACATATACCATTCCTAGAACTCCTGTTCAGGTGAGTAACCTGTATTTCTAGGGACATGGATATGTTGTTCATCCACACTCATTGGCAGACTCCTAGCAGTTCTCCGGGAGGAGGGAGGCAAGACGCACACCCCATATACTTACTTGGGAAAGAGAGACTGGAGAAACCGAGGCCCCAAACCAGCATCCCAGGCGTGACTCAAGGCCCATTGTAGTGGGTAATGAAGGTGTTTGCTGACTCCAGGTAGCAGCCCTGCAGATTTCCTGATAGGGACGCCCTGAAGCAGCCACCTGCAGTAGGCAGTATGGCGGTAGAATGAGCTCTTTCTCCTCTGGGAGGCTCCATGCCCGCTAACTTATAGCAGAGATCTATGCAGGAGGTTACCCACCTGCTTATCGTCCGCTTGGCTGCAGGTCTGCCAGATGCGGCTTCGCGTAGGTGACAAACAGTTGACAACTTTCCCTGGGATTTCAGCCGTAAGGCCTTATAATAAGCGAGCCTCTAGGATCCAGAGTATGGAGCCTATATTCGGCCTCCGAGGTGTGATTGGTAGAACACCGGCAGAGCTCAACACCTGGTTAAGGTGAAACCCCACCACCTTCGGAAGGAATTTCGGTGGGGGCTTAGGACAACCTTGTCCCTGTGGAAGACCAGGTAAGGAGACTCCGGCGGAAAGCGCCTGGAGCTCTCCCATCCTTCTGGCTGACGTGATAGCCACCAAGAAGGTCTTCCACGACAGGTGAGAGAGAGCACACTGTGCATAGGTTCGAATGGTTTGCCCATGAGCTTGCCAGTACCAGCAGTAGATCCCACGGAGGTGGGGGTTCCCGCACTGAGGGGAAATGTGATCAAGGCCTCGAAAAGCGCCAGACCACCTTCTCCTGCCAATCGACTGCTTCCCGGCCCGCGCCTGCAAGCAGAGATGGCCGCTGAAGCACTTAGGGTCGCCGACCCAAGCCCTTGACTAGAAAGGGACCATAAATAGTCCAAGATGCTTGCCAAGGAACAGGAGGAAGGGTCCAAGCCCTGTTTCGACACCAAATGGAAAACCTTCCATTTGAAGGCATAGCATTTTCTGGTCGACTTTACGGGACGCCTAACTACATTGAGGACCTCGCCGGAAAGACCCAAAGCTGGAACTCTAGCCCAGGAACCAGGGCGTCAGGTGTAGGGATTGAAGGTCCGGATGGAACACCTTCCCTGATTTGATTGAGAGCGAGGTCCGGGCGAGCTGGAAGCTGCCATGGAGTCCTGGAGCTGAGACTGAGGAGATCTGGTACCAGAACTGGCCAGGCCAGTCTGGGGCTATCAGGAATCACCTGCGCCTTGTCCCTCCCTCGCCTTGAGAAGCACCTTGTGGATCAAGGGAAATGGGGGAAAGGCGTAAAGAGGCCCGGGGTCCATTGCCTCGAAAGGCATCCCCCGTGCAGCTCCCTGCTGAGGGGGGCGGGCATGGAACAGACTCAGTCATGCTCTCCGCGGAGGCAAACAGTCCACCTGAGGTGTGCCCCAAAGGGAGAACAGATGCTGTACTACTCCGGCAGGAGAGACCACTCGGGATGCAGCCCCCATCCGCTCAGGGCATCGGCCAGGGTGTTGGAGGCCCTGCCACGTGAATGGCTAGGAGATCCGCCCAGGCTGCGCACGAGTGACTAAATGCGGAGAGCCTCTTGTATAGAAGCATGGAGCGCTGCCCCGCCCTGGCGGTTAGATAGCACATGGTCGTGGTATTGTCCGTCTGGACCGGACCACTTGACCCCGGAGGAACGGAGCAAAGGCGGTGAGAGCTAGGCGGACCGCTCGAGCTCCAGCAGGTTGATGTGGCATCGGACTCCGCTGGGGACCAGAGGCCATGAGCCCTGGAACCCCCAGATGGGCACCCCAACCCATCAGGAGAGGCATCGTCGACAGAGAGCGCGGCCTCGGGCGGATTTAACGGGATGCCCTCCTGCAATTGATCTGGAACGGTCCACCACTGGAGAGCATTTCTCCCACATCCCCTGTGTCACCGACACAAGCTGGTCCAAGGGATCGCAGCTGCCAGACCACTGGCTGGCCAGTCCCCACTGAAGGGGACGCGATGTTCCAGCCGGGCCCAACGGACCACGCTGGTACAGGCCGCCATGAGACCCAGGGAGGCGCAGGAAGTCCCGGCAGGGCGCAATTGCCCAACCAGAAATGATCGGGCAAAGGAGGAAAGAACCTCGGCCCTGTCCGCTGGAGCCGCTGCTTGTCTCGAAGAGAGTCGAGCCGCGCCCGATGAATAAAATCACCTGCTCGCTCGAGTTCGACTTGGCCTCGCTGACAAGGAGGCCCAGTTGAGAGCAGACCTGAGGGCCAGATCTCTGACCACTCCGCCTCCTTCCTGGAGGGAGCTGCTATCAGCCAGTCGTCCAGGTAAGGGCACACCCGACCGCGCCAAGAGGAATGCTGTCACCACTGCCATGCATTTGGTGAAGACCCTGAGCTGGAGACAAGTCAAGGGCATGGTTTGAACTCAGAGAGATCCTTCCGCCGGAAGCTTAGGCGAATCTCTGGTGAGACGGACGGATAGGACGGAAAAAACGCTGGCCCTGCAAGTCCAGAGAGCAGAACCACGTGGCTGCTCCAAGGATGGTATTATCTGAGCCAGAGTGACCATCCTGGTTGTTCGAGACCTTAGAACTTGTTTAGGTCGTGGTAGGTCGAGAATGGGGCGCCAGCCCCCGTCTCGCTTCTGGAACCAGGAAGTACCTGGACACAAACCCTGGGTCTGAAGGGAGGGTCCACCACTTCTTACCACCTCCTTCGAGGAGGAGAGTGATGTCGGCCCGACGAGCCGCCAGTGAGGCTTGGGATCTCGGGCCTCCCGAGGGCGCATGCCTGGCTGGTGGTGCCTGCTCGAATTCCTGGCAGAGGCAGGCCCCTTCCCACCACCTTCAAGACCCACCTGTCCGTGGTAACAGCTGACCAGGCGGAACGGAAGTGCCGGGAGCTGGCCTCTCAATGGGGGACCAGGGGGTAAGGTGGACGGGATGGGGGCGACACCCTCAGCCTGTCACTGGGCAGGCTTGAGGAGGGACCGGCCGAGGGACCTCCCTGGCCCTTTCCTCCCTGCCTCCTGTTAGAGGGAAGCCGCGGCTTGGGTTTGGGATGCCAAGGCCGAGCCTGCTGGCCCTGACGCTGCTGGCCGCTACCGGGGCACAGAAGGACGAAGGCCAGCCAGGTTTGCGGCCTTGTCCTTCTGAGCCGGAAGAGACCGAGTCCAAGGTGGCATTGGACTCTCGATCTCTGCAGGTGACCTTCCACCCCAGGGTCAAGAGGTCAGTCCCCAAAAGGGAACATCCGCCAACTTGTGCTGGGTATCCGGCAAAGGTGGATATCCTCAGCCAAGTTCGCCGACGACAGTCACCGCGTGCCGCCACCGATCTGGCACATGAGTCCCCCATCCAAAGCAGTCTGAGCTGCTGTTTGGCTACTGCTTGTCTCTGGTCCCGCACCTGCTTAACCGTGGTCTGCAGATCGGGGGAAGATGAGGGATGACTTCATCCAGGGAGCCCAACAGGGCATGAGAAAATGTGCCATGAGGACGGGCCGAACTGGCCTGACGGGCGCGTCGAGAGACGCAGCCGAGACTTCGCCTGACATAGTCCACCTTGACCCTGTCAGAGGTTTGTCCATCCGGAAGCAGCCGGGCGCGCTGAAAACGCCATCGGTAACCAACCCCTCAGCAGAGGGGTGTTCCTAAAACCGGACAAGGAACCGGTGTAGGGACTGACATTTCTGGCCATCCTGGTCAAGGCGCAGGGCAGGAAGCAGGGCGCCAAAGTTCCAGTGTTGGACCCACTATGGCCTCGCCACCGGAAAGGCCTCCGTCGAGAACCTCGTCCAGAATTCCGTGAGGGGATACCTGGCTCGCTTGGAAACGGGTTCGAGCTCCATCCCGTAGACTCGAGATGAGCCGAAGCAGTCCTAGAAGGACGACGGGCTATCGCCCATTGGCTGCCTCCTTGAAGACTCCAAGTCCAGTCGCTGGAGAAGAAGGAGGAATTGATTCGACCGGAAGAGTCTCGAAGAGCTGCCTCTGGCCTGAGCCACCTTCACCTGCCGCAGGTCGGTCGGGAGTGAGGGTAACTGACAGCCGGCGGGAAACCCTAGCTCGCCGAGAATCCTTGGTCGGAGCCCCACTTGGGTGGCTGGGAGGCGGGAGGTTCCACCGCACCGTGGAGCAGCTGGTTTTGGCCGAACAACCGCCTGGTATAGGCCTCGGGCAAGTCGAGGGGTTGTGTCGGCTGCCCGTGACAGCCACTTAATGGCCGGGAAGGCGCCCGGAGTCGCTTATTCCCCGCCAGGAGGAGCTGTTAGAACATAAGGTCTCGCATCGCCGACGACTTACGCCGGGGCCTCATCCGGTGAGGAGGACGAGGACGAAGCGGGCGACGCCGCTATCATGGCAATGCCGACCGAGACCGCTTGGCGACGGTGGGAACGGCTGACCGCTAAGAGGTCCGAGACCGAGACCGGAGTCCCGGAATTCCGGGTCGGTGCAGGGAGGTGTCGGCTGGAACCGACACTCCCTTCGCTCGAAGGTCTATCCGGCGGGCTCGGAACCGAGGCACAGGCGAGCCCACTGGATCCTCAATCCTTCCTGGGAACCGGGAGAGGGGAATCTCGGGCTAAAGGCGACAGCCTTGCCCAATGGGTCGAGAAAATCTCGATCATCAGTGGAGTCTCGGTCAACTGACTTGATGGACACTGCGGAGTCAGGTGGTCAAGCCGAGCGGTCGACCGGCCGACGGTCGACGGCCCGGAGAGGGACCTTTCCTTACCCTAAGAGCCGCCGACGGAGGATCACCCTTTGCCTTCTTTTGACCGAAAGCGTCCAGTAGACGAGGCCCTTCCTTAGTGAGAGGGACAGATGCCTTGAAGGAAGCCGTAGAAGAACTCAGAGAGAGCGGGATAAATGCCGCGTGCGGTGAAGATACGTCTGCTGCGGCCTCTTCTGGTGGCCACCATCCGCCGAGCTGATCCGCATGAGTTCGCCGCGGACACCGCCAACCCAGCCCCTGACTTCACCGAGGGAAACGCCGGACGGCCCAGCGTAATCGGCAGCACGGTCTTCGGTGACCTAGGTCAGGAGAAAGAAGAGCACAGGTCGCAAGCCTGCGGGTCGTGCTCGGCCTACAGTAGACACGTGGAGTGTGGATCCGTCTCGAGACATCTTCTACAGATGGGCATCTCCGAACCGAGTCGATTATCATCGCAGTCAGAGGATCGAAGATCAAAGTCTTTTTGCAAAATATTATTTTAAATCAGTGAACGGAGAAATAGGAACCATCAACAAACGCAGGAGTTGCTAAGGAGGAACCTGAGCCCAAGCGAAGGAAGATCTGGCGTCATGGGGCGGAGCCGAGAGTTATCCCACCCGGTGGGTGGGAGGAGCAAGCTTGAAGACCTTCCGCAAGATTTAAAGCGGCAAGGATACTGCCAATGAGTGTGGATGAACAACATATCCATGTCCTAGAAAACACTATTTTAAGCGAAAAAGATGTTTCAGGACTAGAGGGCATGGGATGAATTTGGAGGAGGACAATTCAGAGGAAACATGAGAAAGAATTTCTTCACAGAACGGGTGGTGGACAAGTGGAACACCCTGCCAGAGGAAGTGGTGGGAGCTGAAACAATCACGGGATTTAAGAATGCATGGGATAGACATAAAGGAATTCTAGAGATCAGGGGTAAGGGGAAATAGACTTCTAGGAAAACAAACTGAACTTACAAGCTCAAATGGGCAGACTAGGTGGGCCATAGGCCCCTTATCTGCCGACCCTGTCTATGTATCTATGTAAATTCCATGATGGGATCAGTGGAATCAGACTTTCCATTAGCAATGTCTTCCATTTCACTTACCTCCATGAGGAATGGGTTGTGCACCAAATGCAACAGTTTTTCTGATTTTTTAAAATCTATAAATCTGTTAGCATAGTTTTCTGACAGCTCAGAGAGCACACTGCTGTACAGTTGGTGATTTGGAACAGTATCAGAATATGTTTCAATTATTCTTTGGACATGATTAAACAAGTTGCACTTTCTGTTAGTAACACTGCTTTGCAATACCTGCAGCTTGCATGAAAATGATGTGACTGCTGAATACAAGTCATACACAGTTTTATTGTTTCCCCTGCAACCTCAGATTTAAGTCATTTAAGTGCTGAGTAACGTCACAAAGAAAGGCAAGAGATAGCAACCACTCAGTATCATCAAGGAACGTGAATTAGAATTCCAATAAAGCACGCTTCTCTCATGGACAATGGTTACCTAGCTATGCTCCCCCTATTAACAAATGATTGTGCCATTTACATCACACATTTACACATGAAATGAAATTAACAGCTCCCATTTAGCGTTATGCAGTTTGCTGTCAATTTCATTTCATTCAAAAGGAAACAAAAGAAACACTGAGCCACGAAACAAAAGTGTAATGTCGGAACTCACACACGTCAACTACTGCTGCAGAAATATTATTGGTCCCTTCTAGCTAGCCACTCAGTTCTGTTTGTGAACCAGGACAGCAGCTTGTGGACTGGGAGGCGATCTCTCCAGTGTTGCGAGCAGTACCCGTGTAAGATGAGTGCTGGATGACATGGTACAAGGAAACAAACTGAAAAAGGAATAAGCCGATAGAGGACAGGAAAGAGGAGAACCCTACCCTAAGGGACCGCAGGACCTCACTCCTAGGGTGGCTCCGAGGGAGGAACAGGTAAGGGAGAGGAAGAAAGAAGGAAGAGGAAGAAGAGAAGTGGATATTGGAAGGAGGGAAAAATTCTGCCAAGAGTTGTGAGTTAAATTGTCTTTAAGGTTTATCAGCTTGGAACTTAAAAGCAAGGGAGCAAGGATCCCTTCAACAAAACTGGTCTAGATGGTTCAACCAAACCTCCTGCACAGCTTGGTACAAGAGAGGCAGATTTCCCTACACATCCCGCTATCCTATTACCCATCACTCAAGCTGAGAGCTCATGGATTGCCAAGGCAAACAACCTGTTCTGGGAGGAAGAGCCCCCAACTAGGTAAGGGAAAAAGACCCCATTAGCACATCGACATGTGAAAGTGCGGAGAAGGGAAGCCCTAAGAGAGGGCAACCTCTTGGTAAGGTGGACAGAGACAGAGGAGGAAACTTGTTCTGACTCCTTGGAGGAGGCAGGGGCCAAGAGAAACCAAACCACCAGTTCAAGAAGGCAACTTTCGAATCGGGCTAGAACAGACGTTAACTAGCCCCGGACTGGCATACAAAAGACAACATTCAGGGACACCAGCGAGGTCTGAAGACCAGGGGAAGAGGACTATCTAAAGAAACTAGCCCTGTTGGCTGGTGATTGAACTAACCTGGCCTGAAGGAAAGGTGTCCGAAGGCAACACCTTCAAGAAAAATCAGAAAGAGTTCCCTCAGAAGGAAAATACGAAGCTCCACTCAGTCTCCCTCCTCTCCAAATGTTTTGCTGCTCCTTTGTAGAGAAGAACAGAAGGTCCCGAGGACCAGGGGAATTAGGCCCCAATGGCCACGAAAGGGGGAGGAGGGCAAGCAGGGCAGGGGAGATGCCCAAGAAATGAGGCCCATGAGGGGAAGGTGGGCGGGATTCAGTAATGAATGGTGAAGATACAAGAGAAGATCAAGAATTACAGTGGGTACATAATTTTCATATCTTCCCTTGTCAGTCTTCACCATTCATTACTGTTGGGTGAGTACCAAGCCCCCCAAAGGGGGTCTAGCACAACCCTGAAGGAACAGGACCCTCAGCCTCCTGCTGGTGGGAAACAGGAAGAAGAGACCCTGGCCGTACTAGACTGGAAGCCTAAGGCCGAGAAGAGCTAGGAGGTGTTCCCTGAAGATGAGGGGACGGAGGAAGCCCCTGCAGAAGCCTCCTAGCCCTGGTGGAAAAAAGGCGTGTCCCTCAGAAGGCACTGAATTCACTGAGGAATTTGCGGGTCTCCTACTTGGTACTGTCCCATCTGACAAAGGAAATACGGAGATCCCGAACCATCCTTGATAAGAAGCCTTGATACTCAGTGAAATCAGCGTCGGAAAAGAGGTGAATGGTAGGTTCCTCTCCCTCTGAGGAGGGAGTCAAGGAGGATGGGGAACTCAAATGTCTAGAAGACTCCTGCAGCGGTGGGGACAGGCAAAAGACCCATTCATGCGTGTACCTAACATATGATGGGAAGGCCGTCGCAGTGCCTCTGAACATCTCCCAGGACAAGGGCCCCGTAGAACCCAAGTGGCCTGGGAGAGAGGGGGGGTGGCTGCAGAGGAATGGGAGAAGGGCACCTGCAAGGAGGTGGCTGTCCTCTGCCAGGGTTCTAGAATCCAGGGAACAGTGCCTGAGCTAGAGGGATCCCTGAGATCAGACCTGGTCGCATGGCGGAACCCTGGGAATGCGAACTCTGGAAGAGCCCAGACGGGGAATCTCCCCTGTGATGCACCTGGGTTTGCATGAGTCCAGAAGGGCAACCCTCGGCGCTGCCACTGGAGGGGACCCCTAAGCCCAAGAAGGAAAGGCGGGGCTTGGCGCTACAGCTCCTCCCTGCACCCCGTGGGGTGGCAGAGGAGTGCCGCGGCCCCTCACCCCGACCCCATAACTCCTCAGACTTCGAGGATGCCCTCCTCCTCGACCGCAGCGAAGGAGTCCCTTGATCCAGAGGCCTCAGGAGGGAGGCCGCTGAAGCCAGGGCTTCCAATCCCCTATGGGAGGGCAGCAGCACCAAGACTGGCACCTGCTGCAGCCCCCAGAGGGAGACAATCCTCCCCAACCCCGAGCTATCCTCCCCACGGACCCTAGGCCACCCCCTGCCTGGGAATCCTCAGAGGCAGACTGCTCCGGAGATTCAGGAATGGGGGCGCTGGGTTGCCTGACACCGTGTCCCACAGAGATCTCTGATTCCGAGGAATCGGGCAGCCTGTCCGGGTCCACATCTGAGTCGACACCCTCCAATGAGGAGTTGACCAGCAGGACCTCAATACTGGCCACACCGAGAACACCCTGAGGGATGGTGCCCCGAACAGTGCCGGCATCTCCAGCCATTCCCACCGCACCGCCCACAGCCCCGGAACCCAACGCAGACCCATCCACGGCCGGGCCACTGCCACCGCGCATGGTGCCAGAACCTGAAACAGTGCTGCCAATGGAGCCGCACAGATCACCGGCGCTGCAAACAGCACCAGGATCTGAAACAGCACCGCAAGGCAGCATCTAGGGTTTGCCAGTGCCGGACCCAGCAACCGCGGGCGCGACTCTGGGGGAGCCTGCACCTCAGGAGAGGTGACTGCTGAGGTGGGGTTGACGATGCGACCCTGGGAGAGGCTGTGCTGCTCCTCAGATGCCGCAAAAGAGGCCTCCTCCTCACCAGACCACACAGATCTGGGAGGGAACCTGGAGGAAGGGTCTAAAGACCTGGCCTGGGAGGCCCGAGCGCGACATCGTCCTCCGAACATCAGCGAAGCCCTGCCGACTTTAAACGCACAGATTTCCAGAACACAGCAATCCATAGAAAAACAGGTGTCGCATCTGTTCATATCATGGTTAGGTCCCAGGCACCCGAGGCAAACATCATGCTGGTCTGTCATGGAAAAATGCCAGCCACAGGAGCACCGATGCATAGGGGCGCGACCCGCTTTCGATTTATGCTTGGCTCCTGAACCACACATGATACAAAATAAAATAAAACACAGCAGAAGATCCCGGTGCCGTTAAACAAATAATTGGAACAAACTTTTTTTTTTTCCCGATTCTATTTTGCTCTGATCACTGCTCATGGGACCTTCTCTCGGGCATCTAATCCTTGTCCTGCCTGCCTGTGGAGCCCTCAAGTCTGCGCCTCCTCCCCCACCCCTGCAGTCAGTACCCCCAGTTTCACCTGCCTGGGGAGGGTAGCCCTCGCCTCATTGGGCTCTTTTACTAGTCAGACCCCGACTGCAGGTGGGCCCGGAGGATGGAATTGGAAGGCCAGCCGAGGAGAATCCGGTGGAGGGCATGGGGGACTGGTGCCGTCACCTGTCCCACGAAGCCGGTCTTTTCCTTGTCCTGCGCTAGTTCCCCACCCTGCATGGGCATGCCCCGATGCACGGCAACCCTGCCTGTGTCGGCCACGCTGCTTTTGTACTGCCCGGCTTGCAGCAATGACCCCTGGTCTCCACCGAGGTCGCCGGCATTTTGAGCCAACTCAACCCATTCATCTAGGGAGGAGAGCACCACAAGCGCACTCATTCCTCAACCCGCCTCTGCCGACCCACCAGCGCCGGAGCCCGTTCCCGAACCTGGGTCACCAGTGTAGCACAAGGTGTGGCATCCAGCTCCTCAATCCTCAGTGCCACCGGGCTGGTTCAATTGGAATGAACTTACTGGCAAGTAACGGCGTCGGGATGGAGAACCGCGATGAGGAGTCGTCGAAAAGACGGCGTCGACAAGGTAGGCTCTAATGTCTGCATTATGGAATTGCTAATCACGCAGCAGGTGCAGCTCGACAGCGGAAAACAGAACTGGAATGGAGGAGGAGTCTGCGGTGACTAATGGCGCCCTTGTGCACCACGCATTGTGTAGCTCTCGTGGGCAGCGCCATCTGCGCCAATTCCTTCCTCCAAAAAAACACAAAACAAAAAAAACCTTCCGTAGCAGGTGCACACTTCCGGCTTACACCCAGCAGTAATGAATGGTGAAGACTGACAAGGGAAGATCACCCTTCTACCCCAGCGGTCAAACTCGAGCTGCATTTTACAGAGCAGTCGCTCCTAGGTGACTGCGTCTAGAGGGGGTGTCCAGAAGTTCCACTCCTGAAGTGGGATGGGGAATAGCAACTGGAGACCCCACAAATGCGCAGTACCTGTGCTGGTAGTCCCTCAAAACTGAAATGGGGCGGATGGGTTCTGCCAGACACAGTGTAACACATCCGATACGGGCTGAGGCCACGGAGGACTCACAGTGGATTCCATACTGTATTCCCCGAGGAATGGCAGTATCACACGCGCAGGGTTCTGTCCTATGAAATGGGACATGTGCAACTCCTACATCATCTCTGATAGGAAACGCTGAAATCTGGTGAGATCAGCATCAGAGGAGGAGTGAATGGAGGTATCCCATTCCTCAGAAGTGAAAGTTGGAGATTCTGAGGAGCTATGTTTAGAGAGATGCGGTGCAGCGGTTTGAGGTCTGAAGATGACCTCATCAGGGCTCTAAGGTACCGGGGGTACACAGCCATGTGTAGCCCTGAACTGCTCCGAAGTCATACGCCCCATAGGGTTGGAAAAACTTGGGAGAGAAGAAATGGGAGGCAGAGGCAGGGGAGGAGGTGAACAGTCATGAGAGACCACACAGCACCTCTGCTAGGGCTATGGGAGCAAGCAGAGGACCCTTCCCTAGGGAAGGGGCTCAGCAGACCACCCACTGTAGGGCATCCAACCGTGGAGAGGGGAGCTGAGTGTTGCCCTCTGAGAGAAACCCCCAGGTGAGGAGACTGGAGCAGTGCTGGTCCACTAAGGTGGCTCCTATCCCCATTAACTGCAGATTCTGCCTGATTAGGAGGTGAGAGAAGGCTCAAATCCACGCTCCTGCTTCTCCCAGGGCCTCCAGCCAATCTGGGGACAGCACGGGGAGCTGATACTGACCTTCTAACCCACCAGACAAGGACCTGATCCTCAAAAGACGCCCAACAGGAGCTCCAGAAGCTGCGGGAAAAAGAGGGGGAGATCCAGCACTGCTGATGGCTCTGGAACTCCTCTCGGTGTTGCCCACGGCACCAGTACCTGAATCCGTACCCTCCTCGGCACCAGAAACATCCTAGGCACCACAAGAAGCACCAAGAGGTGAAGGAAGGGTGGCACCAGAGTCGTCACTGAGCTGGGGGCTCCCAGATCCTGTAGAAGGCCTCGAGCTAGGCTGAAGGGAGTTCCGGGGCTCTGAGGAACTGGACAGCCAATCAGGATCATCCCAGTCATTGTCCGTTTCCGAGGAAGAGACCAGAGAAATTGCCAAAGACGACACCCCAGGAACTCCCCTTCTCCTGGCACTGTGAGTGGTGCTGGAAGGGGACCTAGCTACACGGACGGCGCTGCCCAGTTCACTGACATCAGGGACAGTGTCAGGAGCTGAGGCGACACCAAGCTGCGACGTAGAGGAAGCTACCAGCACAGGCCTAGCATATAGCTGAGACCGCAACACCAGGGGGCGTCAGGCTGCAAGGGGTGCTCAGACGGTCCCCGAGAGGAGGCCGACTGTCTACCAGACCCCTCGTGCAGGCCTGCGGTTCTAGCGAGACCAGAACCAGCTGGGGCCTGCTCTCCCTCTGTAGGTATAGTACCAGGGAGAAGCTATGGGGAAGAGTCAAGTGACCTGTCTTTTGAGTCCATGTGCGGCACCATCTTCCCCAAGGTTGGGGGTGTCTCGTCCCCAACCCAATCGCTATGATTTCAACCTCTGGAACCATGGAGAAAACAGGCACTGCACTGCACTTATCCACCATGGTGCAGGCCCAGACAGATAAAAACTATCATGCCAGTCTGCTGTTGTCATGGGCTTCAGCAGGGCACTGATGCACTGGGGGAAGCCCTGCCTTCAAACTTGCAGACTTACTATGCCTTGAATCACGTATGATGGTGGAAAAGCAGAAAAAAACCCCAGAACATGACAGGAAAAGGCGCCAGAAGCCGCACCACAGCACAAAAAAAATAACAAAGGAGGGCAAACGAAACCGAAACTTAGAAGGCGTCATCGAGCAAAGCGGGCAGAGACTGATGGCCCAGATGTGAACTTATTCAGCAGCTACCATGGTAATCTAACCTCAACGGCGGGGAAAGCAGAACTGAGGAGGCTGGAGATTCAATGTTGGTTACTGGCCAACACAAGAGCACCACATCATGCATCGGCCTCATTGGCAATGCTGGCTCCAGTGCTGGCACCCCTCCTCAAAAATCTTAAAGCTATATGCTCCCACAGGATCCCAGCGCCTCTGGCTTGAACCCACCAGTAATGAATGGTGAAGACTAATCCTTGGAAAACCAGTTTTTCACGTGATTTTTGTTATGGTTGGGTAAATAGGGTAGTAGAATAAATCGGGTAGTAACTACCCAACTCGAACCAACTACTCGTTTTTCATCCGGGTATTTTTAGGTTAATTTCGGGTAGTTTAGAGGTACCTGCGGGTAGTCTTGAGGGTTGGGGATTTTAGTACCCGTCTATGCCTAGTTTTAGATTTCTCCAGGTTAGAGAACATGTGTCTGCATGTTTGTATTTGGTTTCTCCAACTAACAACAGATTACAACTGGATCACCTCCCTCCTGCTTGTAGCTGTTGTGTGATTTTTTTTTAAATATAATGTTTAGTAAAATAACCATTCTGAAGTTTGGCCTGCTTAATATGTTTCAATTCTTGCTGAGTTCTCTGTAAATATCTTGTTTTTAATTTCTAGTTTGTAAGCAGTATAATTTTACCAATACCTCTTATCTTGGATTTGCTTTCTTTCCTTTTGCATTTTTTCCTGCCTTTTCAGTATTTTGTTTCTCTCCCCACCTCTCTGCTCTATTTTTTATTTCCTGTATTCTACATTTTCTTACTTTGATCAGTGGTATTTTAGGCCTTCAGCTGTAGATAATAATATTTGCTGTAAATTAAATAATACTTAATGATACAAGGTCATTTGAATTTGCAGTAACATGTATGTACCAGTTTGCATGTGAACTGATTTTAACCTTTACTGCACTATTTTTCACTTGTGCCTGTATTCTGACTTACAGTTTTTTATCACTGGTTAGTCTTGCCTGCAGCAGTACTTATTTATTACTAGTTGTGACAGGAATTTAAGTGCTTGCCAGAAGGCAGCCCCTCCTGACACGCACTGCAGCCGCCCTTTACTAGCAACTTACTTATAGGGCTTTATTTTCACTAACTCTCGCATTGCTTTAATTAATGCCAGCCATGTTTCTCTCGCAATGCCAGTTTAAACAAGTTAATCACTGTAAGCAGATACTGTAATATTTATTAGTAAGCTTAATTGACTGGGGTATTTAAGGGCTGTTTCTTCAGAGACCGCACCTCCTCGAGTGCTGGGAAGTGGTCTAGGTGATTGTTCGGCACTGCTATTTTTGCACAAATAAGCTTCTGCACCTTTGCAGCATTTGCACAAATTTTGGAGTTAGCGCTGTATTTTGTGTTCTGACTAGATTTTGTGCTATATGCAGCAGCCGCTCACCTCCGGCTCGAGCAGCGCATGGTTTTGTGACTGTGATCATTTGAAAACAAAGAGCAGAATCAGACCCAAAACTCAATATAAATGAGTTTTTAAACAGGACTTAGGGCCAGCAAAAGAGCCCCTCTCGCCTCCAGAGGAAGGGCATTCCGTAACATTGGGGCAGCAATACTGAATGCCCTGTCCCCCGAGGACTTCAATCTTGATCTTGGTATGGAGAGGAGGTTTGCCTCTGCTGACTGGAGTGGACGGCCAGGAGCACATGAAGTCAGGAGGTCTTTCAGGTAGCTCATACCCAGACGGTGCAGGGCCTTGTAAGTTAACAAGCATGCCTTGAAGTTGATGTGGCACTGCACTGGCAATCAATGCAGAATGCGGTGTGAAATGCTCGAACTGAGAGGCTCCTGCATCGAGCAGGGCTGCTGCATTCTGGACCTGCTGCAAGCGACACAGCAACTTTGCAGATAACCCAAGGTACACAGTACAGGGTACTTTTTTTTTTTTTAAATAGTAGATTTAATTTAATTACTGCATCTTGGGTGGGCCAAAAAGTAAGATTAGAACACAATGCCCAAAAAATAATCAGAGGAACAGATTGCTAATATATCTTCTGATAATATTACTGGAATATACTGAATTGAGGGGCCTAGGGACAGGCATCAAGGTTCTCTAAATAACTTATGGAGGGGCTTGTGCATGGTACACTTAAACGTAAGAGGTCTTCTGGCTAATTTTGAAGAATCTAATTTTTGAGTGAAATCTAGTCTATTTTAAAAAGAGAGATTATTAACTACAACCAGATCTACCCAGATTTTGAAATATTAATGATTGGGGACCATAATACCAGGATTGGAGCTTATGATGGATTTTTGGATGACTGTGCATTAGAATATAACAATAATAATTACTTTTCTCCTCCAACACGAATTACAAAGGATAAATATGTGAATACATCTGGTAAATACTTGACTGAGCTTATGAGTGAATTGAATCTATATCCACTCAATGGTCGAGCTGAGGGAGATAAGGGGGGAATTGTTACATATATTGAAACCTCTCATAAATCCATATTAGATCTGGCATTATGGTCAGGGAGTATAAACTTCTGGTCCTTATTACATATTCCTGCCAGAGCAGAACTGATTCCCTCCGCTCTTGGGTACTAAACAATGGGGGAAAAAAATCAATGAGTTTCAGTTTACAGTCCCAATGGAGTGCAGAGTTAACAAGCATATTATATAGAATAAAGTACGGGGTGGTGTGTTTAACGAGAGTTTACACACACCCGAGGGGTTAGATGCTACATAAACCCCGAGAGCGAAGCTCGAGGGGTTTGTGCAAAGCATCTAACCCACAGGGTGTGTGTAAACCTCAAATTTAACTGTATTTGAGAATACACAATTCAAACCACAGTGGGGAACCAAATCACGACCCACTATAAGTACACAACACATTCACATGTAAGGAAATTCCACTGTACCAGGCAAAAGGCTCTCCACTCGCAATTACAGAGTCTCTGCTCAATCCGTGAGTTCAGAGGTGGCTGGAAGTCCAGACAGGCCGACTGCATTCAGCAAATCTTCGGTCTTCTTCAGGTAGGAGCCTGGTCACAATTCAGTGGCTTACTTCGCTCTCCAAGTTCGGATTCAGTCCGAAAAAGGC
Organism: Neoceratodus forsteri; assembly: GCA_016271365.2. NCBI lineage: Eukaryota > Metazoa > Chordata > Ceratodontiformes > Ceratodontidae > Neoceratodus > Neoceratodus forsteri. Next base: position 967,993,613 of record CM057449.1, read on the forward strand.
ACAAGTTCCCTCTCAGGGACAGCAGGCAGGCATGCAGGCCAAAACTCAGGCCTTTCCACAGTTTCCCCACGCAAATCTACACCGGGGCTGCTGCTTGAATCATTCAAGCTGTTATCTCTTCATTTCCCAACTTAGAACTGAAACTAGCTGCAAGCAGCTTGGGAATTTCCCCAAGACTCAAAAGGTTCGGTTGTCTGATCTGTCAGTCACAACAAGGGCTTCCCCTCCAGGTTATTTTAGGCGCCAAAATGCAGAAACTACAATTCCTACAAGTTTTGACCCCACCAAGCCCCACTAGGCAGGCTCCATTTTAGAGTCCCAATAGTACTGATTGGCCCATTCTGACAGTCTTGGGCCAAGTTAGTGGAGATAAACAGAAGAGTCCTTGCTGCAAAGAAGGCAGGTTAGAACAAACTGCAATATTATTATTATTACTCTAACAAATTATCAGCAAACAAGCACATCTTCTAACAGAGCTCCCTTTTAGATTAATTAAGACGGCAATCCATGCAGCTCTTAAAAAGACAGTACACACAGACTAAACAGGCACTCTCCGGCAATACATTTAATCTGCTAAAACACAGAACACCAGCCTTACAGTGAGCATTTAGGCAAGCTCAAGGAAGGCTTTTCGGGAACCCCCATTTGTAGGGGGATTACACCCTTCCCGACCCGGAGAAAACTTGGCATCCGTGTCAAGTTTGTACCATCACAATATCAAAAATGTGATATAAACGAGACATATATATCACTAGCTTGTTACATTACTATACATTTCAATATACTTCACATTACTACATCCACATTGACAATACTGATGCAGGTTTCATACAAGTAATACTGATTCATTTAATAACTTCTTCTACATTAAACAATTTAAGAGGAGGCCCTTCCCTATCAGCTAACTTGGAGCTGGATGGGGTACAGGCACCATGGTGAGAGGGAAGAACAAGTAACCTGGAGTTGACCGTCAAGCTCAATTTGGGCAGTGAGCTTGGCGAAACATAAACCCCTTTGTGAAGCACATTGAGAGGCAAATCCACTGGCCTCCCAGGGGAATCATAACTAAAGCGTAGCACTGGTTTGACAGCTCGGCCAGTCTTTCTGGGGGCAGCAGCCACAGTCTCTGTACTTTCAGTACTAACTTTGGAGCTTTTGTCACTTGTGAGGGGTGCCTCTGCATGGATGGGAATGTCCAAACTTGGAGCACTGCCAGCTCCTTGCTCTGTAGGCTCTGTTTCCACAACACTCTGCTCATTATCTTCTGATGGAGGCCCAGGCTGCTCATTTTGAGGAGGCTCTGGCACAATTACACTTTGCGGCACTGAAGGGGGGCTGTCACTTTCACACTGTTCTTCAAGTTCTGGTGTGTCACCACAGAGACTCAGACCATCAGCCCCTTCTTCAGGCAATTCACACAGTTCCACAAAACACAAAGAGTCCGCAATCTCAGACATACTACTTTGCACTTCACTTTCAGGGAGCATTGGCTCCAAGGACGAAGCTGGGGGGGTTAGGCAGTCCAGAAAAACAGGTTACTCACCTGTAACAGTAATTCTAGGAGTGGTATATGTTGTTCATCCACACTGTCTGGCATTGTCCCTTTCCCCTTTAAATCTTGCCGGAAGTCTTCAAGCTGGCTCCTCCCACCCACCCGGGTGGTAAATACCTTGGCTCCGCCCCATGACGCCAGATCTAGCCCGCTGGAAGCCAGGTTGTGCGCCTAAAGCCGGGAGGTCGGTAGGCAGTGGATGAACAATATATACCACTCCTAGAACTACTGTTACAGGTGAGTAACCTGTTCTTCTAGGAGCGTGATATGTTGTTCATCCACACTGTCTGGCAGACTCCAAGCAGTTCTCCGGGAGGAGGGAGGCAAGGCACACCCCTACTTAGGGAATAGAGATTGAGAACCGAGGCCCCAAAACCAGCATCCCGACGTGACTCTAGGTCAATGTGGTAATGGGTAATAAAGGTGCTTGCTGACTTCCAGGTAGCGGCTGACAGATTTCTGGATAGGGATGTCCTGGAAGCAGCCACGGCTAGCAGTATGACGGGTAGAATGAGCCCTTAGCCCTTGGGAGGCCTCACTCCGCCAATTCATAGCACAGACCCATGCGTGATGTGATCCATCTCGCACAGTCCGCTGGCTGCAGGTCTGCCAGAAGCGGCTTCAGCGTAGGTAACAAACAGCTGGCAAACCTCTCCTCGAATTTCCCGCCTCTCCTTATAATAGGAGAGAGCACGCCTGAGGTCCAGAGTATGGAGCCTATACTGGCGCCGAGGTATAATTAGGTAATATACTGGCAGGGTCAACACCTGGTTAAGGTGAAACTCTGACACCAACCTTCGGAAGGAATTTCGGTGGGGGCGCAGGACAACTTTGTCCCTGTGAAAGACCAGATAGGGGAGTCCACTGAAAGCGCCTGAGCTCCCCCTGCCCTTCTGGCTGGACGGATAGCCACCAAGAAGGCCGCCTTCCACGACAAGTGCGAAAGTGCAGACTTGTGCATGGGTTCGAATGGCTTGCCCATGAGCTTTGCCAAACCAAGCAAAAGATCCCACGGAGGTGGAGATTCACGCACCGGAGGGGATATGTGGTCCAGGCCTTTGAAAAAGCGCCCGACCACCTTTTCCTGAGCTAACGCCGGCTGACCGACCGCGCCTGTAAGTCGATATGGCTGCTAGGTGCACCCTAAGGGTCGATGACCGAAGACCCCCTTTGGAGAGGGACCAAAGGTAGTCTAGAATGTTAGCCACCGAGCAGGATAAGGGGTCCAGACCTTTACCCTGACACCAAATGGAAAATCTCTTCCATTTGAAGGCATAACATTTCCTGGTCGATTCTTTTTGAGATGCCTCCACCACGGTGTAGACATCCTCAGAAAGACCCAAAGCCTGGAACTCTAGCCGCTCAGGAACCAGGCTGTGAGGTGCAGGGATTGAAGGTCCGGATGAAGGACTTCCTGGTTCAGAGAAATCAGGTCCGGGCGTGTACTGAGCCGCTCCGGGGTCCAGCAGCTGAGGCTGAGGAGACCTGGATACCAGAACTGGCGTGGCCAATCTGGGGCTACCAGGATCACCTTCACCTTGTCCTTCCTCACCTTGAGTAACACCTTGTGGATCAAGGGAAATGGAGGAAAGGCGTAAAGAGGCCTGGGGTCCACGGCCTCGAGAAGGCATCCCCCTGCAGCGAGCCCTGCTGAGGGGGCGGCATGGAACACGCTCAGCTTGGTGTTCTCCCTGAGGCAAACAGGTCCACCAACGGTTTGCCCAACGAGAGAACAGGTAGTAAGCTACCCTGGATGGAGAGACCACCGTGGGATGTCTGGCCTAAGCGTCGAGAGCATCCGCCAGTTGGTTCGCGACTCCGCCACATGAATGGCTAGGAGATCCGCCCAGCCGGGTTGACGAAGGTCCAGATCCGGAGCGCCTCCTTGCATAGCAGACGGGAGTGCGTGCCGCCCTGTTTGTTGAGGTAGTACATGGTCGTGGTATTGTCCGTCTGGACTTGAACCACTTGACCCCGGAGCTCAGGAGCGAAAGCTGACAGAGCCAGTCTGACTGCCCTGAGCTCCAACAGGTTGATGTGGCATCAGGACTCCTCTGGGGTCCAGAGCCCATGAGCTCTGTGGTCCCCCATGTGGGCTCCCCAGCCCATGAGAGAGGCATCGGTCGTAAGGACGACCGTCGGCTCGGGGCGGACAAACGGGATCCCTTCCTGCAGATGACTCGGGACGGTCCACCATTGGAGAGCGCCCACATCCTCTGGTGACCGTGACCAGCTGGTCGGAAAAGACTCTGACACTGAGACCACTGGGTGGCGAGCTCCCACTGGAGGGGGCGCAAGTGCAGTCTGGCCCAGCGGACCACCGGTGTGCACGCCGCCATGTAGCCCAGGAGGCACAGGAAGTCCCGGGCAGGGCGTGAGTGCCCAACCAGAATTGATTGGGCAAAGGAGGAGAGAACCTCCGCCCTGTCCACCGGGAGCTGAGCTCTGGCTTGACGAGAGTCGAGCTCTGCCCCGATGAAGCCCATCACCTGAGAAGCGCACGAGTCTCGGATTTGGCCTCGCTTGATCAGAAGGCCCAAGTGTGAGCAGGTTCGAGGGTCAGGTCCCTGGACTCTCCACCTCCTGAAGGGAGGATCCCGCCAGGAGCCAATCGTCCAGGTAGGGGTAAATCGAACCCCTGACGCTTAAGATGGCTGCCACCACTGCAATGCATTTGGTGAAACCCCTTGGCCGACAGGCTGAACGCATGGTTTGAACTTGTACAGGGTCCTTCGACCCTGAAGCGGAGGAACCGCTGATGAGACGGACGGATAGGGACGCGGAAAAAGCGTCCTGAAGATCCAGTGTGCAGAACCACATGTTTCTGCCCAGGGATGGTATGATCTGATTTAGAGTTACCATCCGAAGGTGCTAGACCTGAGATACCGATTCAGGTCGTGCAGATCTAGAATGGGGTGCCAACCCCTGTCCGCTTGGGCACCAGGAAATACCTGGAGACGAAGCCTGGGTCTGAAGGAGGATCCGTCACTCGCCACCACCTCTTTGAGGAGGAGTAGCCAATGTCGTCTCGGAGGACAGACTGGGCAACTGAGATCCGCCTCCTCTCGTGGGCACGGGCCGGCTGGGTGGTACTGCTCGAATTCTAAGGGCAGACTTGCCCGACCACTTCTAGGTTCCATCTGTCCGCGGAGATACTGGACCAGGCGGAAACGGGTGCAGTGAGCTGGCCCCCTACGGAGTGACCTAGAGGCTGAAGTGACGGTGCGTGGGAGACACCGCCCGGCCCACTGGGCAGGCTTAGAGGAGGAGGGGGCACCTGACCAGGCCCGGCCTCTTTGCAGGTTGTTAGACCTTGCTTAGCCTAGGGCGCCAAGCCTGAGCCTGTTGTTGATGTTGACCCCTGGAAGGGTGGTTGTCTGACCGCAGGGGAAGAATGACTTAAAAGGCTTCTTCCCTGCGCTTTGCTGGTTCTTACTTGAAGAACTCCTTAGTGGATGTAGCATCTAAGGTGGCATTAGATTGCTCGACACGCTGCAGGTGACCTGCCACCCCAGGCCAAGAGGTCGGTGCCAAGGAAGGGCACATCAGCTAGCTCTTGTGCTGAGTATCCACTGGAAAGGAGGATAACCTCAGCCAAGCCCTGCGGCGAGTGGATACAGCTGTAGCTAGTGAACGGGACAGGAATCACCCACGCCCAGAGCAGTCTGGAGTTGTTGTTTAGCAACAGCTCTGCCCTGGTCCCTGACCTGCTTTGACCATGGTCTGCATGTCAGCTGGGAGGTGGGGAGAACTGTCCAGCCGACCCCAAGAGGGGCGTGAGAGAAGTGTGCCATAATCACCGCTGAGCTTGCCTGACTAGGCCCAAAGATGATGCATAGACCTTCCGGCCGAGGGTCCATAAGTTTGGACTTTGTCTGAGGGTGGTCAGTACTGGCTGAGCTACCCGTCAGCCTGAATACTGAGGCAGTCACAAGGCTTCCGCCGAGGGATGCTCAGTAACCTCGCCAAAGACCCTGTGGGCACCGTGGTACTCTAGTGCAAGGCGCGGGCAGATGGGCTGGGCAGGGAGGCTGACGCCGCCGGAGTTCCAAGGCTCGGATCAATAATGCTCTCGCGACTGAAAGCCTGTGAGGGGTATCCTCTCTTAAGAATATCCGAAGGGATATTCTGCCTTTTCTGGATAGGCTGTAGGGCCATCCTCGCCGACCGGAAATGAGCGGAGGATGCCCCGGAAGCGAGGAGGGCCCTTCTTCCAAGCCTTCCGCCGAAAGCTCATCGAGAGAATGAAGGCCAGTGTTATCGGAATCGGAGGAGTCCCGATATAAAGGTTGCCGACCTAAGTCCCCTCGATACGCCTAGGGCGATTAGTGACCGTGAATTGACAGTCTGTGGGGAGACCAAGACTTGTCAAGTTTCCTTGAGTGGAATCTCGAGGCGCTTAGGTGGAGGTTCCACCAAAATTGGTGGGGAACCTGAAACCGGTTGCGGCGGAAGACGACCGGAGCCCTCAAGAGACCGCACCGGAGCAATCGTGTCTGAGGCGCCGAAGAGGTTGAGGCTAGGAGATAGCCGACCACCGAGGGGGCCGCTTCTCACCTGCTAGCAGGAATTGCTGCCACATGAGATCTTTAGCGGCCGACTGCCATTTTCGCCGAAGCCTCCTTGTCCGGGAGAGGAAGGGGAATGGTGGCGCCACTTATGGAGTGCTTGTGTCCTTTGGTCGATCGATCAAGAGGACTTGCTCCTGATCGAGACCGATGGCGTCGGCTTTGTCGAACTGGAGAGACTGGTCGTGAAACCGAGGCTCCGGTTCTTGTCCTCAATCGGGAGGAGCCTGCGGGCGGGTCTCGTCGGGGAAGGAGAAATCAGGCGTTTTCTCCAAAGAATCATCGACAGGAGTCGGTGATAATGGCTCAATCGGGTCGGAATAATTCGGCCGGATCAGCCGACTTCGGTTCTACCCCCGATAGATGGAAGGTCTGAAACCCAGCGGCCGAGGAGGCACTTCGACCAAGTCGAGATCGGACCGCTTCCTGATCCCAGGGCGCTCTTCTAACTCAAGAAGATTTAGGATCCTTTTTCAGAACGGATGAGTGCGAGCCGAGGGGCCCTCACCCTTTGTAGGGACAGACTGGCACAAATCTTAAAGGAACCTGAAAGGAAGAGCCCAGGTTGAGCGGCATGAAGAAACCCTGCTAGTCGAGGCTTTGGCGTTTCTTCCTCAAGGCCGCCATGAGCCGAGAACTGTTTACGGATCCCGCAGCCGATGAAACCGCCCACCTGGCCTCCTTGGATTTTATCGTGGGTTGCAGAGCTCGGTCTACGTGAGCTTCAGCGCGCTTGACGATCTTCCAGGATGTTGGGGTGGAAGGAAGCGCAATGAGCACCTCGAGGTATCGTGAATAGAACGGAGGCAGTAAACATGCGAGGTGGGGATCGTGCGTGACATTTTCTGTCCGCAAGGACACCGGTGAAACCCGGGATCACTCTGTCATCCATGTCCGAATCAGAGTCGAACCTCAACGAGTTTTAGAGCGCAGAAGATGCGTGAAAACCGGCCGAAACGAATCCAGGGCCTCAAATACTACAGAAAGCACGTAGGGAACCTGAATCTTCCGCGAGCGGAAAGGGAAGATCTGGCGTCATGGGCGGAGCTGAGAGGATTTACCACCGGTGGGTGGGAGTGGAGCCAGCTTGAAAGCGACTTCCGCAAGAGATTTAAAGGGAAAGGTCAATGCCAGACAATGTGGATGAACAATATATCCACGCCTCCTAGAAGGCCCACGCTTCATCTTGCTACTAATTAGTCATAGGGTTACCTTGAAACAGCTGACTCAATTCAGGAGAGGTGTGGAATACGCACAGTCAGCACCTGTTTCGCCAGAGGTGGTATTCTGACAGTCACTATCACTCTGGGGCCTGCTGGGGAGAACCTTGAATCTGTAACTACTTTGTAGGGTAGTCGGGTTTGTCTCTTTTTGAGCAGCATGAGTCACCGGCCCAGGGAATCAATCTCTGATGGTTCAGCCTCAATTATGACTTGGCCAGTAGGTAGCAAGTGGTTACAGTGCATGGTCTTGACAGCTTTGGAGTTATTCTCTGGGCGCACCTTGTACACTGGTAAATCATTCAACTTTCCAACTACTACATGGGGAAGATGGTGATACCCATCAGCAATTTTGTGTTTGATGTGCAGTCCCAAATTGTGTAACAACACAGAGTCTCCAGGCCAAAGCTCTTGAGCCTTTACTTTTTTATCATGCCTCTCTTTGTTGGCGAGATTTCTTTTAGGCGTTGTCTGGTTCAACAGTTGATAGGCATGAAGTTCAATTGAGCTTTCAGTTTCTGTGGCATACTGTAGGTCATTTTTGGCTCGGACTACATCTGAGAGACCTCCCAAAGCAGACATCAATGGGCAGTCGGGCTCCCTCCTGAAATATAAGGCGGTGGTGGGGGAGAAACCCAGTAGCATCATTTTTTGTGCAACTGTGTGCATGGACCAAGTTAGTGCTAATCTGCTGGTTCCACTTAGGCTTTGTCTTTGGGATGGAGGGTGTCCAGCATGTCTAGAAGTGGTGGTTAAACGTTCTGGCTGAGGGGTCTCTGTGGGTGATAAGGGTGGTTCTTGACTTCCGTACTTCTACAGAGAGAGCATTTCTTTGATTAGCTGACTTTCAAAATCTCTGCCTTGGCCAGAGGGATCCGGCTGAGGGGCACCATAGTGGATGAAGAAATTTACTAGCACCTTGGCCACATGAGGCACTTGATCGTTAGTTGAAAAGCTTGTGCATACTGTGTGAAATGATCCGTAAATACTCAATACATTGCCAATATTCCACTGATCAGGTTCTAAACACAAAAAGTCTATGCAGACCAGTTTCCATGGGGTTGCTGGTAGTAATAATGACAAGGGGGGCAGCTCTCTGAGGCAGGGCTTTGCTTTGCAGGCAACGACTGCAGGTCTTTACATGGTGTTCAACATCGACCCCCATCTTGGGCCAGCAGAATCGAGATCGTACCAAGTCGAGAGTTCTGTCAATACCAAGGTGCCCAATGTGATTGTGGAGGGACCTCAGTACCAAATCTTTAAAAGGCCGTGGGCAGGACCAATTGCTGCCTGTCTACTTGACCACCACGATCCACTGTCTGTCTGTACAACAACTGATTGAGTAGCTTCAACCTGGGGCCTTCTTTAAACAATAGAGCATTTCACAAGTCAGGGGAACGTAACTTGGACACATTTTTCCCCGTACGCAGGGCATGAAGTGTGGGCTGAATCATAGCATCTTGGGATTGAGCCCACTGAATGCTGTTATTGTCAAATGAGGTACTGCACTAATATCTAGAGCAGAAAAGTGGCAATAGGCAGCCAGTATGCAGGTATCAGGAGGGCCCAAGCACTCTACTAAACAGTCCACTGCGTCCGTAGACATCTGTTCACCTTGGTTAAATTTTTGGCACAAGGCTCAGATGTCAGGTTCAGACAGCTTGACCCAATCACTATTGGAAACTGGCCTTCGTGACAAGGTGTCAGCATCAATATGGTTCAGTCCTGGCCTGTATTCAACAGCATAATCATAGGTTGATAAGGCAGAAAGCCACCAGTGCCCAGTGGTATCTAACTTAGCTGAAGTCTGTACATAGGTTAACGGGTTATTGTCAGTCTTCACCAATATCTTTGCCCCATAAAGGTATTCATGAAACTGATCGACGATGGCCCATTTTAGCGCAAGGAACTCCAGGTTGTGCACAGGGTAGTTTAGCTCCGATGGGGTCAAGCTCCTACTGGTGAAGGCCACTGGTCTCAAACCATCCTCATGGGCTTGATGCAGCACAGCTCCTAGACCCTGCAGACTGGCGTCCGTATGCAGCACATAGGGCTTGGTGAGGTCAGCATAGGCGAAGATGGGGTGTGGGTGAGCTGGTATATGACTTCAAGGAAAGTGCTGCTTCACATTCGGGTGTCTAGCTGGGGCCCAAAAGGTTCACCCTGTCGTGAAGTACACTTCTGGTTCTCTGACTATGACCCATTTTATATTTATGGTTGGTACGAGGGTAACCCTGGTAAGATTTAAGAGCGGGGTGAATCACCTTGAATAGTCTTTTATGAACCTGTGGTAGTAGCCACAGAACCCCAGGAAACATTGTAGTTCTTTCAAATTATGGGGCTGGGGCCAAGTAGCCAGTGATTCAACCTTACTGGGATCAGTATCTATCCCTTCTGCAGATACTATGTGCCCTACATACTTCACGGAGATTTGAAAAAACTGGCACTTGTCAGTGGACAGCTTGAGGCTGAAGTCTTCCAATCGGTCTAGGACTTTAAACAGTCGGTCTCATGCTCCTCTAATGTGCGCCCAACCACAATGACATTGTCTAGGTACACTAGACATTCCAGCAAGTTCGTATCTCCCACCGCACGTTCCATCAGTCGCTGAAAGGTGGCCGGGGTGCCTGAAATCCCCTGTGGCATTCTCAGGAATTCGTAAAACCCCAAAGGACAGATGAAGGCGGTTTTCCCATGGTCCTCCGGGGCCATCGGGATCTGGTAGTATCCACTGCGAAGATCCAATACTGAAAACCATTTGCTCCCATTCAAACAATCCAGGGCATCTTGTATACGGGGCATGGTATATTGATCGGGGATGGTCCGCTGGTTCAGGTTCGATAATCAACACAAATCCTTACCGACCCATTTTTCTTACGCACAACCACAATGGGAGAGGAATATGGGCTCCTTGATTCTTATATCACACCAGCAGCAAACATTTCCTGCAGGTGTTTCCTCACATCATCTATGTCTGCTGGGGTGAGACGTTGGGTTCTCTCTCAAAATGGCTAGTCATCATGCAGGTGTATGTGATGCTCTGCACCCTGGACACACCCCACGTCCCATTCTTTTAATGAAAACACTTGGTCCTTCTGAGCGAGTTTCTTGCTAATTCTAACCTTTCATTCAGCTGGCAACGGGGAGTCACCAAAGTCAAATAAGTCCGGGGTCACTCTCTCCTTCTCATCAGAGCACTTGTTGCTGGGCAATATGGCAGTGTCAATGCAGTGTACTGTAGCTAGTGTGCACCCTCTGTTCACCCAAATCTCCCGATCTGACACATTCTGAATCTGGACCATCACTCGTCATGGGCACGAGCAGGCAAGATGCTGGGTTTGACCAATAATCCCTCTGGCAACTTTCCATCTCCTGGTGCATCCAACATTAATATTTTGTTCTTTACATTTCTCTTTAGGCAGACTTCTCCATGGATTGTGCACTGGGTGTTGGGGGACAATACCAAGGAGTCAGGTTCCTTTTTCCACACTATCCCCTCTAGCTCATCTGGGTCCACGTCATCGGGTCTCTGTTGCCAGTCATAAGCCCTTTTTACTAAGGCTGGAATTCTTAGGGCCCGTCCAGTCAGCTGCCCTTGTTTTTCATGGCAGAGTTATGCTAGTCTCCGAAACATTTAGCCGTTTCTTCCAATTAACAGGGGAACCCCATCATACAGTCCGGTGGGGAGACACACTAGGGCCGGTGCCTCTACTTGCTCCTCTACGCCAGTGACAGTTGCAGGAAAAGACAACCAGAGGCGGGCATATCCTAGATATGGATAAGACTTGTTGCTCAGCCCCCACACATGTAGGCCCTCCAGGGATTGTAAGGGCACATCAGATAAGTGTTTGTCATACCAGTCCTGAAATACAATGGTCACTTGCGAGCCACTGTCAAGCACAGCCCAAGTAGGAATACCATTCACAGCCACATTAATCTCCACTGAAGGGCCCACTATTTTGGACCAGTAGCAGGGGCCGGTACAGACGACTTAGCCACAAAGAAGTTGGAGTTGGGATTTCCTGAGCCTTCACTGTGGTCGTTTCCAGCACCCCTTGGCCATGGTTTGGCTTTCCGGAGCTCCCCTTGAAGTCTGTACACAACCTTATCTAAGACTTTTGGGGACCGGTATTCTTTCTTCATATGACCCTCCTTCCCACAATTATGACAGAGTACGCTTTCTAGAGTCTGGTGTGGCCGAGGCATCACATTGGGGGCTGAGGCGGGGGTACCACCAACAGAAAATCGTGATTCAACCTCTGTCTGGTGTGTGGTGAGCATGGGGAGATGCCTTAGTAATTCCCTCACTTCCAGGGGATGCCTGGGAGTGCACCCCACCCCCATAGCAGACACACTCTGAGAGGGATGTGGGCCCATTGTATCTCTGGAATGGGCTTGTATGGAAATTGTAGCCCTCATTTCTTGGACCTCTCGCAGTATCTCGCCCCAGGGCGAAGCGCCCTTGCTAGCCTCCCAATGTTCAACTGGCACTGTATTTCGCCCCTGAGCATCACTCACATGTGCATCCTTGGTCATCTGGGTAGCAGCAACAGCAGATACAGGAGGAGTCCCCCCACATGGCTGCCTCCTCTCAATCCTTTGAATTTCCTTCATCAGTCTGTCATAGGTAGGAGGCACATCCAACCGAGCAGCAAGGCATAGTTGGAGCAGCAATAATTCAGAGAATGGGGCTGACTTGAGAAGCTGGTCCAACCTATTCTGATCTAACTTAGCTGGGGCCATGCCACCTTTCTTTAGGCATTCCTGTAGCACTGCTTCGAGTCAAGGCACATACTCGGATAAGGGCTCCCCTGGGTGTTGCTGAGTGTTTTTGACCCTACCCCACAGGTCCTCATCTGACTCGGACTCCCATACATATTTTCCAATGCATTCAAAAGCAGTTGCTTCTGGATTACTAGCCTGTGTAGCATAGATACTAAGTTGGGCGGGGCATCTGAGGCTTTCAAGCACCCTTCTCCTCTTCTCTGGTTCGGGGCATTGCCATTCTCGGATTTGAGGGGCAACATAGTCTATCCAAGTCTCTCAATTGTCCTCCCCCTGGGGTGTGGGGAGAGTGCCTGAAAACATCCTCAGCCGGCGATATGAGTCGTGACTAACAGCGGGTACAGATATAGGGGCCAGCATTGGCATGGGCACAGAAGGCGGGGCAGCAACAGATGCTGGAGTGGGAGGGGGTGTTGGGGGAAGGAACACCCTCAGGTGGCAGGAATAGTTTCTTAAAGTCCTATATGGTTTTCTCTTCCTCCAGCAACAACTTGGCAAATTTCTCCCCAAAAGTCTCAGATAATGATGGGAGCTCATTCTCCCCAGGGTCTTTACTATCTTTTGTTATTACTCTCCAAGAGGCTAGGACCCCTTCTGAGGCAATAGACTGTGGCACTTTAGAGTGGTCCACAAGGTCACTACACTCTACCAAGGCTATGAAAGTTTGGGTGATCAAATCAGCCTGTCGACCCACCACCACCAAAGGGTTTTTTAAACATTCAACTTTGAAGAGTGCTCCCTCTACAGTGTCCTTACTGGTACCCAGGGGAATATCCAGTACAAGCAGAGTATTTTGGGGGTCGATCTCCTGCCCAGTACACCACCCCACCAACCGGTATACAGCCATTTCTACTGGGGTAGCCATTAATCTTTAACAATAATTCGCAATTTTTTGGCCACTAGAAGGCACAAAATCCCAGTGGTGAGCCTCCAAGATATAACCCCTTGGTGGCGCTATCCCAAGGGCTACTACCCCTGCCTGCACGGCTAGTAGCAGGTTAAGGGGTCTGAGTTCTGAAACGGGTGCCTCCACCCAGAGGTCAGGGTTCGTAGTGGTCAAACTAACCTGGGCACAGCCTTCCGGGACATTGTAACCCCCCCTCTTTCCCTTCTAGTGGCATAAGCAATATACGATAATCACTTTCGCTGTACCCCTTGTACACCATACCAGTACTCACACTGTTTGCACTTACCACCAGGGCTGGTTCCTCTGGGTCGACCCTGGGGACCCCCTGTAAAACAAGGTTATGCACAGTAAGTAGCAACAGTACAGTACTCTTGGCACAAACTGGAACCACAGTCAGGTTAAATGCAGCAAAAAAGCCAGATCTGATTTATTCAGGGGACTTGAACAAGGAAGGGGCGTATTCAGATTAATTGGCTTAAAGGCTATATTAATCACAAGGAAGGGGCGTAATCAGATTGATTAGCTTAAAGGCTACATTAATCAAACAGCTATGCATGCGCTTTAAGTCTCCACATAGTCACACCTCTGGGTACCCAGGTAGGGAGACGATGGGCTAGCCAGGAATGTTGCAGTTGGTTGGGGCTCTGTGATGGAAGAAAGCAACATGCACAACACACACTATTTATAATCCGGAGCCGAGGGCTCAGTTCGTGAAAGAAAAAGCAACCAGACAATCAGATGACAACACTTTAGATTTAGCTGTTGTTGCAGGGAGCTACCCTGATATTTACTAAAGATACCAAATACTGGACACAGGCAGGATGAAATCAAGACTGCAGGTTGTTGAGCTGGAGTGCCTGGAGAAGTGGGGCCCACACGAATCACCGAGGCATTGTTCCTGTTCAAGTGTTTTGAGCAGGGGGCTGATCCCCAGGCAGGTCTCTCGTCGATGGCTTTCTCTGTGCAGCGGGTATTTGGGCTGGGCCAGTGTGGCAAAGCCCAGGCCCAATGGAGATGATTTTGGATTCAGTCCGTGGGACTAGATGCAGCTTCCAGCAAGCAGAATACAGTTCAAACCACAATGGGGAACCAAATCGCAACCCACTAGCAGCACACAGCACATTTACACGTAAGGAAATTTTAATGCAGCTTCCAGCAAGCAGAACACAATTCAAACCACAGTGGGAAACCAAATCACGACCCACTATAAGTACACAACACATTCACATGTAAGGAAATTCCACTGTACTAGGCAAAAGGCTCTCCGGTTGCAATTACAGAGTCTCTGCACAATCCGGGAGTTCAGAGGTGGCTGGAAGTCCAGACAGGCTGATCGCATTCAGCAAATCTTCAATCTTCTTCAGGTAGGAGCCTGGTCACAATTCAGTGGCTTACTTCGCTCTCCAAGTTCGGATTCAGTCCGAAAAAGGCACAAGTTCCCTCTCAGGGACAGCAGGCAGGCATGCAGGCCAAAACTCAGGCCTTTCCACAGTTCTCCCGTGCAAATATACGCCGGGACTGCTGCTTGAATTATTCAAGCTGTTATCTCTTCACTTCCCAACTCAGAACTGAAACTAGCTGCAAGCAGCTTGGGAATTTCCCCAAGATCCAAAAGGTTTGGTTGGCTGAGCTGTCTGTCAGTCACAACAAGGGCCCCCCCTCCAGGTTATTTTAGGCGCCAAAATGTAAAAACTACAATTCCTACAAGTTTTGACCCCACCAAGCCCCAGTAGGCAGGCTCCACTTCAGAGTCCCAATAGTACTGATTGGCCCATTCTGACAGTTCCGGGCCAAGTTGGTGGAGATAAACAGAAGAGTCCTTGCTGCAAAGAAGGCAGGTTAGAACAAACTGCAATATTATTACTACTCCAACAAATGATCAGCAAACAAGCACATCTTCTAACAGAGCTCCCTTTTAGATTAAGACTGCAATCCAGGCAGCTCTTAAAGAGACAGTACACAGAGGCTATACAGGCACTCTCTGGCAATACATTTAATCTGCTAAAACGCAGAACACCAGCCTGACAGTGAGCATTTAGGCAAGCTCAAGGAAGACTTTTCGGGAATCCTCATTTATAGGGGGGTTACATCTGCTTGCAATAATTTCCTCTTTATACAATAAAACCTGGGCCAAGGTCAGATTTGGTATCTCTGGTCAAATGACTAAACCATTTAAAATAAACTGTGTCGCATGACAAGGTTGTATTTTCACCCTGACATCGTTTAAGTTGTATATGGATCCACTTAGCAGGGAACTGGAAGTAAGTGACAGAGATGCGCCTAAAATAGGTACTAGGGTTACACCTGTATTAGATTATGCTGATGAATTAATTTTAATATCCCAAATGAGAGGGGGATTACAGACATAACTCGACTCATTAGAAAAATATACAAAGCATTTAAAATTAAAAATAAATTACTCCAAAACTACAACCATGATCTTTGAGTCTAATCAAACTAATTATCATTGGAGACTGGGAGAACATAAATTAGAGTGTGTTAAATATTATACATATCTTGGTTTAACTTATTCTAATAATATTAACTGGAAATGACAGAAAGAAACAGTTGGGGGGAAAAATTATAAAAACAACAAATGGTTTGAGGAAATTCAATTATACACATGGTGGGTACTCCATAAGACCCCTGCTAAAAGCAATTAATGCTAAATGTTGGGCACAAATGACTTATGGATCTGAAATTTGGAATATAATAGATACAGAATACCTTATGAGTCCAGTATATAAAATAATACGCTCTGAACTAGAAATACCCACTTCATGTCCCTCAGCATATCTTAGGGTAGAACTTGGTTTAATAAACATTAAAGCGCTTACTGATGGAGGAAAACTTAAATTCTGGCTTCAGCTAACAAGAGCGGAAGAGGAGAAACCATCTAAGAAATGCTTGCAGGAACAATTAAGTGGGAATGAGAATAACTGTGGTAAAAAAAAGTTGAATCCAAGAGATTTACAATAAGTTGGACTTATATGATCGAGCAATACTGAAAATATATTATCAAAAAAATACTAACATAAGTTATAAGTATAAGGCTTATATTTAAAATAAAATTAATAATCATTGGATAGACCAGGATTTAGTGAAAATTAGACGTTCTAGAGTCTCTAAGTGGTATGTAGAGAATAATGTCTTATTTGAATTTAGGGGCTACTGGGACACACTATGGAACAAGAATGTATTCTTTAAAGCAAGATTAGAATTATTAAAGAGTAACACCTTAAAAACAAGATATAATAAACTGTTGAAAACACATGAAATCTGTGATTGTCAGAAAGGGTAACGGGAGGATTTACTGCACATTTTATGGCACTGTCCCTGGTACGATAGAGCTAGACAGAATTGGTTAAGACCATTTTTACAATGGCCAAATATGTCAAAAAGTGAGATTACCTTTATTCTCATGAATACCAATGATGAAGACACTATAAACAGATTAGCAAAATACTTTATGAATACTGCTAAAATAAGGAAGAAATATGTTTCAATTTAGAATTTTCTGTGTATATACTACCTCTGATATTGGTTAACGTTGCCTAATACCAAGGAATTGTCTGAGCTGAACCCATATAGGGCTCTCTTTTAAAATGTCTGTATTTTGTCTGCATGGATAGTCAGAATGTAAATGAATGTGCATATGAAGGGAATTTTTAATTGTGTATGTACTGTTTATTTTCTTGTATTTATAATTATTTATTGTATATTGTAAGGCTTTTCTATGGTCAACGATAAAATGATTTACTTACTGGGTGACATCTAACTCTTTTGAAGTGATAGCTCTGAGTGAGATTTGGTTAAAGAATTCAATACAAGAGACTCAGATTTCTGTTGAGGTATACTGCCTTCCAACACAGGATAGGGATTACAGGGAGGAGAGTAGAGAGGTTTTAGTTTATTTTAAAAGTTGTTTAAATGTAATATCAGACAGGTGATGTCTCCCATTTTGCCCGGGAGAGTCATGTTTTTTTAACTACACTCCCGACCCCCCGCACGGGAAAGTAAATCTCCCGATTTATACAGTCAGTCACAGCTTCTGCCAGATGTGCCACATGGGCTCGTAGAGGATAAAGACGCTGGGGTTCAGGTTGAAAAGCCTCCAGGTCATTAACACGTACACCAGCTGCCTCTTTCAGAAAGTTTCTACTGTGGGCAGCGGGCAAGGTCTGGTACAGATAGCAGGTGGCTGAGCGTGTCTGGCGCGGTGGAGGATTGCTTTCCTCTGTAATATTTTTATTCTGAGCGAACTGCGAAGGTGGAAACTCCTTCCTCTTAACGTCCAGCATGAACTGTTACTCCTCTCACCCTTAATTCTGGTTGCCCCCACTCCAAAAAATAACGGGGAAATGAAGGCTCACAGTTGCTTGCAAGCTGGCTTGGATGAGATAAGACACTGCTGGCTCCACACACATAAAAAATATAACCGAAAACAAGTCGCTGCAAACTGCTGCCTGGTTGGAAGGTAGAGAACTCACTTACTTGTACATTCCACCAAGGCGAGTTTGTGAAATTAGAAAGTATTTATTAATTATGTATCAGTGTGAATTTTTACAATTTGTATTTGTTTGTGTATAGTTTTGTTCTAATTGAACTACAAAAGTGCATTTTATCTATGTAATATTTATATATAATAACTGGTCAGCAATTTCTCTCAATGTTCTGACCAGGTTGTTATGACATTCATGAGCCGTGCCAGTCAAACAGTGCTGCTGCCTCTTTGGCCAACATTCTGTATGTGGGCGGGGCCAAACAGTCTCACAAACTGCTGGAGAAAAATTGCTGGTCTGTTATTATAAAAAATAAAAGACAGGGAGGGTGTTTCATATGAGAATTTAATGCACACCCTCGTTGTGGGATGCTTTGATAAACCCCTCTATGTAGCATCCCACAACTTGGGTGTGCATTAAATTCTCATATCAAACCCTTCCCCATCCATTATTCTCTATATATTATATATATATATATATATTTTACTTTACTTAATGGCCAACTTGGTGTGTTTACGCATTCTCCCTCTTAAAAGGCCAATTTCCCTCCTAACTTCACAAAATCTCCCTCTCGCACAATTTTGTATTATCACATGTATGTAATATTATTTGAAAAAGGTGGGCAAATACTGATTATCTGACCATAAAATTACCAATGGAGGTGGGCAAGTGGAAACATCGTTATCTGTCTTGCATTTACTGTCTGCCAAAATGTAGTACACAGGGATTAGAGTATATGCATGTCTGAAGTAAAATGATAATAGTGGAAAAGGAACATATATTGTGTGGAGATGCCAATAGTGACTGGAGTGATCTAGCTATTTGGTGTAAATTGAAGGATGAACTGACAGTCCTACACCTTTCACAACTGAATAAGCAACCAACTAGGCTCAATATAAAATCTGGGAAACACAGACTGGCTCCTCACATCAAGATCAATAAATATTCAATGGTGGGATGTCCTCTCAGATTTAATTTTGGACCACACATCCATAGTTTCTTTGTATAAGGTTCACAGAAATAATCCTAAACCTCATTTAATGAAAACTAGGAATGCATACAATTTGGATCGGGAGAAATTCTCGATTAAAATCTGGAATCATTTTTACAATTCAGGGCTGGTGGAGGAAGTGGCTTAAAATGTACTGCAAAGCTTTTGAAGTGAGCACTCCTGTTTATCAGGAGGGTAAAGGGTGCTTTTGTACCATGTCTTAATTTAGGCTGCCAACAGAATTAGAACGTATAGGAATTTTGGACTGGTATATCAGTCCGCGGCCCTGCAAGGGTTAATCGAGATCTGAGATAAAAAATGAAAGAGGCAGATATTGGAAACATTAAAAAAATCTGGGGATCTCAATAACATAAATTGTTACAGGAAACTAAGAAACCAGGTCAAGACCAATGTTAAACAAAGTCTCAGTACTGTACTTTCAACAGCAACAGTTAAAAATCACTGCATTACCCAAAACAATTTTGGCCAACTTTCAATTCACTTTTAATTTTGGGGTTAGAGCAGGCATGGCTAGAAATTAATTTTAAGAAGTGGTGTTTTCCATGGAATAACATTTCATAATATTTGATATTCCATCTTAAAAACTGGTATACCAACCTTTTTTTGTATACCACCATTGTTAACCAATACGTACAGAGAAATATCAAAGTGCATAATATACACCACACATAAGATATGTATTTTTCTCACCAGTCACAGGCATCATTTTTTTTTAAAATAATAAAACAGCTAAGAGACTGTTTTAACAAACTGTGTATGCCTATAGTTTATTTTCAGCCAGCTAGGGAATTAGGCAACCAAAATTGAAAACAGACAAATTTTGTTGCAGTGGTTATGTTCACTGCCTTGTCTCCACCAAAAATTGGCTTCAATTCTGCAGGCTGAAAGTATAGTTACATAAGGACTTAATGCAACAGTAGATCTTCGAGAGGAGCTCTTGTAGCAGGCTACATCATAAGGACTAAAGTTGGCAGGCACCAGGACCCCACTGATGTCGGCCCACCCCTGATGTCGGCCAGTGGTATAAAAGGAGTGGTCCCCGAGCCCATCCTCAGTTCTCCCACCGGAGACGCCGACAAACTCAGAAATGGAGAATCGAGAAGGTTCTTCTGAAATGAGGAAATTAAAATAACCAATGATGGAAAAACAGACACCAGGGGGAAGATGGGAGGGAAAGCAGTGCCTGCTGCAAGAGTTCCTCTTGAAGACCTACTCTTATGGTAAGTTCTTACGTAACTGTACTATCTCACTTCGAGGGGGAGCTCTTGCAGCAGGCTACACCATAAGGAATGAGTCCCAAGCAGTGGAAGGACTAACACCCGTCAGCCGGGAGGAGGTAAAAGTCTGCTGAAAATGCTCATGACAGCAGGCCTTGTAGGACAGTGTGGCCAAAGCCAGTCCTATGACAAGAGGCAACATCCAGACTGTAATGCCAAATGAAGGTGTGGAAAGAACTCCAGATGGCAGCTGCTCAAATATCAGCTGCAGACACGTTTTTGATGGAAGCAAAGGAAGCAGTCATACCCCTGGTAGAATGGCCTTTGACTGGGCCTGGCAAAGGCTTGTCATATTTGCAGTAGCAATAAACAATACAGTTGACTAGCCATTTAGACAAAGTCTGCTTAGAAACATGAGCCATTTCTGTCCTTGGGACAAAAAAAACAAACTGGTCAGATTTCCTGACAGCATGGGTGCGATCTAAGTAGTAACAGAGCACCCGGTGAACATCTAGAGTATGAAGCAGAGCCTCCCGTCAGTTACAATACGCTGGGTAGTAGACTGGTAGGTGGATATCCTGATTCAGTGTAAACTCGGACACCATTTTAGGCAAAAACTTAGGATTCATCCGCAAGGATACCCTGTCTTTGTGGAACACTAAATAAGGCTCTTTACACATCAGAGCCTCAAGCAGATGTAATGGCTACTAAAAATAACACTTTCCATGACAGAAAGTGTAGCTCACAACTTGCAGCCGGTTTGAAGGGAGGCAGTGTAAGTTTTTCCAAAACAAATAAAAAGTCCCATGGGGGAACAGGGTCCCTGATAGGAGGTTTGAGGTGAAGGATACCCCACAAAAAGGTGTGGGAAAGATCCAACTGGGCAAGAGTTTTGCCCTCTACAGGTGCATGATACTCACAAGTGGCCGATAAATGCACCTTAATGGAGTAGTAGCTCAGCCCTGAGTCCAACAGAGAAAGGAGGTACTCCAATACGGAATTCACTGAATAGGTGAAGGGATCAAGGTGGCAAGTGAAGGTCCAAATGCAGAACTGCTTCCACTTCATCGCGTAGATGGCCCTGGTGGAAGGCTTCTTTGCAGCCACCAGGACATCTGCTACTCTGGGGGAAACCCCAAACCAGGCAACTGCTAAGTCTGCAAGAGCCATACGTGCAGGTGCAGAGACTTGAGGTCCAGATGGATCAGGGTGCCCTGCCCCTGGGAAAGCAAGTCTGAACTCAGGGGCAGGGAGATTGGAGGTTTCACTGCCAACTGCTGAAGTAGCAGGAACCAAATCTGACACAGCCAGTAGGGAGCAACTAGGATCATCCCCGCTCCCTCTGACTGCAATTTAAGAAGTACTCTCTGCAGTAATGGAAAGGGAAGGAAGGCATACAGAAACCTCCCTGTCCAAGAGAGGGACAATGTGTTTCACCAAAAAACACCAGGTCCTGGATCTAGTGAGCAAAAACTGGGCAGTTCTGTGTTGAGTGGGGACGCGAAGAGGTTCAACTTGGGCCAGCTCCACCAGTCGAAGAGCTCTTCGGCCACAGATTGAAGAAGTTCCCATTTGTGTGCTTTGGACCGAGACCAGCTTAAACTATCGGCCAAGGTGCTTTGAACACCTGGGACATGCACGGCAGTGAGTTCCAGATGATGCTCGATGGCACAATGCCAGACTCTTATGGCCTCCCTGCAGAGGGAGTAAGAGTGAGCCCCACTTTGCTTGTTTATGTAGAAGACCACTGACATATTGTCGATCTGAATTAAGAGAGGGCCCGAGAACAGATTCATCTGGAATGCCTGTAGGGCATGGAGTATCGTTTTCATCTCCAATATGATGATATGGAGATGTTGCTCCTGGGAAGACCAAATTCCCTGGGTCTGAAGGTCTGCTAAATGGGCACCCCAGCCCTGGCTGGACGTGTCCGTAGTCAGAATCTGATGAGGAGACTCCTGCAGAATGTGGACCCCTGTGGAAAGATTGGAGGGGTTTGACCACCATGTCAGAGTTTGATGCACCAGAGTGAAGACTGTAATGGGCTGCTCCAGTTTGTTCGTGCGTTGCTCCCACTGGACTCGAAGGGTCCATTGGGGAGCCCTCATGTGGAGGCATGCAAGAGGGATGGTTGCGATGTCCACTGCCATGTGCCCTAGCAGCCTTAGGAATACTCTGGATGGAATTTGGCACGAAAAGGAAACCAGGCGAGCCTGGTCCTGAAGACATTCTGCCCTCTCTGGAGGCAGGAAGACTTTTCCCTCTACAGTGTCTAGAACTGCCCTGATGTACTGCTGGACTTTGGGAGGTTGAGAGTGATATTCCCAGGTCTCGCAACAAGGTAAAGGTGTCTTCCATGGTGCTGGTCAGCTGATCCCGGGAGGGAGCTGCTAAGAGTCAATCGCCCAGGTAGGGGAAGACATAGTGGCCTTTACTCCTGAGGACTGCAGCCACTACCACTAGGCACTTTGTAAAGACTCTGGGAGCTAAGGACAAGCTGAATGGCAGGGCACGGAATTGGTAGTGGTTGCCTTGGAAGTGGAAGCGAAGGAACCTCCTGTGGGGTTGAAAAATCCAAAATATGGAGGTAAGCGTCCTGCATGTCTAGGGAGCACAGCCCATCCCTCAGATGAAGGAGGGGGAGCAGGCCTGGAAGGGTGACTATCCTGAACCGTTTGTATTCGATATACTTATTCAGGTGGCCGAGATCCAGGTCAGGCCATAAGGTCCATGGTTTTCTTTGGAACCAGAAAAAATGAGAATAAACACCCTTCCCTTTTTGATCTGTCGGAACTGGCTCTATGGCCTGCTTCAGCAAGACTGTGTGAATCTCTTCCTGAATGAGGGAGGGGTGTGACTGAGGGTAATGAGAGGTTATGTGTGGGTTGTCCGGGGACATCTCCACGAACTCTGGAGTATGACCTTTCTCTATCAGTTGAAGAACCCATTGATCCAAGGTTATTCTGTGCCATCCCTCTAGACACAGAGAGAAGTGACCCCACCGCCTCCCCCAGAGATTCTGCTGGGGGAAGAGGGGTTGGGTAAGGAGTCAGGCTGAAGAAAAAAATACTCACCATAGTAATGTTGTTTCTTCTAACGGAGTCTTGCCGTATTCTGACATAATGCAGTTAGCCCCAGCACTTGAACTGCCCTGGAGACTAAAGAGTTAACTCTATGCAGAAGCATAGAACGTTGAGCTCGAGCTCGGTTTTCAAACCTCTGTCTGTGGTACTTCCTAGTGTAACCATCAGATTCTTACGAGCAAACTAACTAAATACCATAGTATGGAAATTGTTCAACATATAACCAAAGGGCAAAGACTTTTTGGACCCAAAAGACTCAAGCCGAGAACCCAAGAAGGAAAGGTAGTGACAATATTTAACTATAAAACACCAGAAAAAATAACAACAACAGCTAGCCCACCCAAGAGGGCGGGTACAAGATACACCCCCGAGGTGCAACACTATACCTGCCAGCCCACTTCCCAATAACTAGGTTCTGAGAGGGGAGGCGGGGTGGGGGTGGGGGTCAGAATACAGCAAGACTCCATTAGAAGAAACAACATTACTATAGTGAGTAATTTTTTCTTCAAACAACATGAAGTCTTGCTATATTCTGACATAATGCAGACTACCAAGCAGTTCCCTATGGGAGAGAATGCAGAACCTACTTTGGGAAGAGGCTCTGCAGAACTGCTGTGCTAAACCTAGCATCACTCCTAGCCTGGATGTCCAGGGAGTAATGCTTGGTGAATGTATGTACTGTTTTCCAGGTGGCTGCTTTACAGATCTCTAACAAGGGTATATCTCTGGCCGCAGCTAGAGTAGCAGCTGTACCCCTAGTTGAGTGAGCCCTCAGGCCTGAAGGGGGTGTTCTACCCAATTTGTCATAGCAGAATTGTATACAAGAAACAATTCACCTGGCAATAGTTTTTTTAGTGGCAGGCTTACCTTTCCCCACTTCACCATAAGTAAGAAACAGTTGAAGACAGTCATTTCTGTGTGCCTTAGTATGCTCTATGTAGTATCTAAGGGCCCTCTTGACATCCAAACTGTGCAACCTTCTTTCTCCTGAAGAAGAATGGTCAGTGAAAAACACAGGGAGAGATACAGACTGGTTCAGATGAAAATCCGATACCACTTTGGGCAAGAACCTCCTATTGGTTCTTAGGACCACTTTATCCCTATGGAAGGAGATGAAGTCAGGTTCAACTGACAGGGCCTGTAATTCACTAGTCCGCCTGGCAGAAGTAATAGCTACCAGGAACACAGTTTTCCAGGTCAAGTACTTCAATTCGACCAATGCCAGAGGTTCAAAGGGTGGCTGCATAAGCTGAGCAATGCAGACATTAAGATCCCAAGGTGGAGTGGGCTCCCTAAAGGGAGGGTTAATGTGAACCAGACCTTTGAAAAACTTTCTGAAAACAGGATGAGAAGCCAAGGAAGAGCTCCTTCCTGCTGAAAGGAATGCAGAGACAGCTGCTAGATGAACCTTCGGAGTGGCATGCCTAAGGCCTAGACTATTCAGATGAACTAGATAATCTAAGGTTGTAGAAATGTCTGCAGAATCAGGCACGATGCCTTTCTGAGAGCACCAAATACTGAACCTCTTCTATTTGGAATTGTAAGTTTTCCTAGTGGAAGGTTTCCTGGACACCTTCAGAATATCCAGAACTCCCTGAGAGAGATGTAGTGCTGCATATTCTAACTCTTCAAGAGCGAGGCCTTGAGATTGAGAGACTGGAGACTGGGGTACCAAATCTGCCCCTGGGAGGAGGACAGGAGATTGTATGTCCTGGGCAGAGGCAGGGGACGTGATACTGACAAGGACAGTAGTAGAGGATACCAAGGCTCTTTGGCCCAATCTGGAGCCACTAGTATCACTGTGCAGGGTTGAGTCCTGATCTTGATCAAAACTCTGAACAGCAGAAGGAAGGGAAGAAAGGCACAGAGAAACCTACCCTTCCAGTCCAAAATGAGAGCATCCTGGGGTACCGTCCCCAGGACTGGAGGTCCTGCGTAGGTGACCAATAGCTGACAAACCTCTCCCCAAACTTCAGCTGTACGCGCTTTATAATAAGAGAGCACTCATCTTGGGTCCAAAGTATGGAGCCTGTACTCAGCCTGCGAGGTGTAATTGGGGTAGTACACCGGCAGAGTCATCACCTGGTTCAGGTGCTGCTCCAATACAACCTTTGGAAGGAACATCGGGTTCGGGCACAGGACAACTTTGTCCCTGTGAAAGACCATATAAGGAGACTCAACAGAGAGCGTCTGGAGCTCCCCAATCCTTCTGACTGATGTGACAGCCACCAGGAAGGCAGTCTTCCATGACAGGTGTGACATCTCACTCCTGTGCATCAGTTCGAATGGCTTGCAAATAACTTTTGCCTATACCAGCAGTAGATCCCACGGTGGTGGTGGTTCATGCACTGGAGGGGAAATATGGTCGAGGCCTTTGAAGAAACGCCAGACCATTTTCTCCTGTGCCACGTCTGCTTACTGGCCCATGCCCAGTAAGCAGAGATGGCTGCCAGGTGCAGCTTAAGGGTCGTAGACCGAAGACAAACGGTAGTCGAGAATGCTAGCCACCGGACAGGACAGAGGGTCCAGACCCTTGCCCTGACACCAAATGAAGAATCTCTTCCACTTGAAGGCATAGCACTTCCTGGTCAATTCCTTCCTGGATGCCTCAACTACAGTGAGGACATCTTCGGAGAGACCCAAAGCCTGGAACTCTAGCCACTCAGAAGCCAGGCTATCAGGTGCAGAGATTGAAGGTCTGGGTGGAGGACCTTCTCCTGATTGACTGAGAGCAGGTCCGGGTTTGCTGGAAGACGCCTCGGGAGCCTGTTGCCAAGGCTGAGGAGATTTGGGTACTAAAACTGGTGGGGCCAGTCTGGTGCCACCACAATCACCTGTGCCTGGTGGATCACCTGTGCCTTGTCCCTCCTGACCTTGATCACTTTGTGGATCAAGGGAAGTGGAGGGAAGGCATAGAAGAGGCCTGGGGTCCACGTCCTCAAGAAGGCATCCTCCTGCAGCAAGACCTGCTTTGGGGGAGGGGTCGGCACAAAACAGCCTCAGCTTTGCGTTCTCCCTCGAGGTGAACAGGCCCACCTGAGGGGTGCCCCACTGGGAGAACAGGCTGTGTACTACCTCTTGATAAAGAGCCCACTCGTGGGGTGCCTCGCCCACACAGCTGAGAGCATCCACCAGCTGATTTGAGGCTCCTGTCACATGAATGGCTAGGAGATCCACCTCCAGTTGGCTCATGAGGGTCCAGATGCGGACAGCTTACCTGCACAGAGGCCAGGAGTGCGTTCTACCATGTTTGTTGAGATAGTACATGATCGTGGTATTGTCCCTCTGGACTTGAACCACTTGACCCCAAAGGAATGGAGCGAATGCAGCCAGAGCCAACCGAACTGCTCGGAGAACCAGCAGGTTCATGTGGCATCGGTATTCCTCGGAGACCCAGAGCCCGTGGACTCTGTGATCCCCCATGTGGGCACCCCAGCCTGTGAGAGAGGTGTCAGTCATCAGAGTGACCTGTCGGCTTGGGGCGGACAAATGGGATCCCTTCCTGCAGATGTCCCGGGATGGTCCACCATTGGAGAATGTCCCACATCTTCTGGGTCACAGTGACCAGCTGGTCACAGTGACCTAGTCGCTGCATCCACTGGCTGGCCAGCTCCCACTGAAGGGGGAACATATGCCACTGGGCCCACTGGACCACAGAGGTACAGGCTGCCATGTAACCCAGAAGTCGCAGGAAGTCCCGGGCAGGGTGCAAGGGCCCAACCAGAAATGACTGGCAAAGGAGGAGAGAACCTCCACCCTGTCTGCTGGGAGCCTGGCTCTGGCTCAGCAAGAGTCGAGCTCTGCCCCAATGAAGCAGATCACCTGCAAAGGCATGAGTTTTGACTTGGCCTCATTGATCAAGAGGCCAAGGTCGATGCAGGTCTGGAACTCTCCACCTCTAACCTGGAGGGACCCAGTATAAGCCAATCGTCCAGACGGGGTACACTCTGACCCCTCGATGTCGAAGATGGGCCGCCACCACTGCAATGCATTTGGTGAGGACCCTGGGGTCGATGACAGGCCTAACGGCATGGCTTGGCACTCGTAGAGGGTTCCCTCTGCCCTGAAGCAGAGGAACCTTCAGTGTGATGGACGGATTGGGACGTAGAAGAATGCGTCCTGCAGATCCAGGGAGCAAAGCCACATGTTCTGCTCGAGAGATGGTATGATCTGAGATAGAGTTACCATCTTGAATGTGCAAGACCTGAGGAACTGGTTCAGGTCGTGCAGCTCTAGAATGGGGCACCAGTCCCCCATCTGTTTTGGGACCAGGAAGTACCTGGAAATGAACCCTGGGTTGACAGGGAGATCCGCGGCTCTGACCACGACCCCCTTGCGGAAGAGTTGGGGCAATGTCTTGGAGAGCCGACTGCGTGTGCACGGATACATTTTCCTCCTGTGGGGCACGGGCTTGGCTTGGGGAGTACTGCTTCGAATTCCAGAGGCAGCCCCTGGCCGACCACTTCCAAGACCCACCTGTCACTGTAACACTGGACTAGGCGGAAAGGAAGTGGCGGAGCCGGCACTCCACGGGAGGACCCAGAGTGGGCGTGACGGGTATGGAGGTGGCAACCCCCACCCCGTCACCCATCACTGTGCAGGCTTGGAGGAGGAGGATCTGATCTGGGGACCACCAGGACCTTTTCCTCCGGGCTTCTGAAGCACCTGACTTGGGCCGAGGGCACCAAGACTGAGCCTGCTGCTGCTGCCCCTGGTACTGGGGCTGCTTGACCGCAGAGGCAGAAGGTCGAAAGGGCTTACGCTTCTGCTTTTTCGAACACTGAGATTCCTTCTGGGCAGAAGTAATGGAGTCCATGGTGGCACTGGACATCTCAATACGTTGAAGGTGACCATCAACCCCGGGACCGAACAAATCGGTGCCCAGGAAAGGAACATCCGCCAGTTTGTGCTGGGTGTCTACCATAAAGGTCGAGACCCTCAGCCAGGCCCTGCGGCACATGGCGACTGCAGCTGCCACCGAACTGGCACAAGAATCCCCAGTGTCCAGAGCTGTCTGGAGTTGCTGCTTGGCAATGGCCCGACCCTGGTCCCGGACCTGTTTGACTGTGATCTGAAGGTCCGCAGGGAGATAAGTAAGGACCTCATCTAGAGAGCCCAGGAGGACATGGGAGAAATGTGCCATTATGACAGCTGAGCTCACCTGATGGAGACCAAGTGAGGAGGCAGCATAGACCTTTCTGGCCTAGTGGTCCAGTTTTTTGGATTTGTTTGTCTGCAGCTCTATCTGTGTCTCCTGAATTGCCTGAATGCCAAAACACAGATTCAGTCACCAGTCCCTCAGCCGAGGGATGCTCTCTGAACCCAGAAAGGGAGCCGATGGGAACCGCATACTTGTGGGCCATCCGGGCTGATGGCGCAGGGCAGGAGGCAGAGTGCTGCCAGAGCTCCAGAGCTGGGCCACCAATGGCTTTGGCCACTGGGAAGGCCTCTGTCGGAGAATCCCCATTTGTCAGAATGTTTGTAAGGGGATATTGGGCATTTCTGAACCCTCTCCAAAGGCATTCCCGTGGATTCGGAGATGAGACTGAGAATGCCCATGAAGGACATGGGACCTTCCTCTGTCGAGAGACCGCCAATTGAATCACTGTCAAATGGACAAGAATGCAAGTTGGAGTCCTTGGACTACAAGGAATCCGGATAAATCGGCCGACCACCCGACTCACCTTCGATCCGCTGCGGACAGTCGGGAGTGAGGGTGATGGACAGCCTGTGTGGAAGGCCCTTGACAGGCTGAGACTCCTTGGTGAGAGCCCCAGAGGAAGGCTGCTTAGGTGGCGGCTCCATCAGAACTGATGGAGAGGTCTGTTTTGGCTGAGCCACGAGGATCTTCACCGGCTCTGCAGGCAAAGGGACGGTGTCGACCAGCTCCGGAGGAGTCGGCGTTGGCCTGGAGACGACAACCAAGTGATGGCTGGCATGAAAGCCAGGGGCGACTTCGAACCTGCCATTATCAGCTGTTGCCACATTAGATCCTTGTAGCGTTGATGCAGTTTGCGTTGAAGCCTCTTCTCATCCAAGGAGGACAAGGATGAATGGCGGCAGCATCAGTTTTTAGAATGCTCTGAATGGCGTTTATGAGATTTCTTCGGCCTGTCGGTGGAAGGTGTCTAAGACCTTGACTTTGACCATTGGGGGGACTGATGGGGGTGCTCAGAAGGAGCTGAGGAGAACTGCGGCTCCTCCAGGTCCAGGACAGGGACCATGAAGAGGTTCGCAGCATGCTGGGTCTCCTCCTCGGTAGGTCCGTTCAGGATCGGAGTCCTGAATAAGGAATTGTCGGCCTCATCAAGTGACGACAGGTTTGATAATAATCTCAACTGGGTCGTCGCCCTGTGTTGTAGCCAGCTGGCCTGACAGGGGTGCCGTGAAACCAGCGGCTGAGGCCGCAATTTCAACCAAAGTCGAAACAGCAGATTCCTGATACTGAGATCTCTCTCTTGATCCCAAGAACATCGTCGACGAGACGATTCTTCTCTTGACTCCTTATCCTTTTCACGGGAGCGGGAGACGTGTGTGCCTGAAGGGCCTTCCCCCTTGGTCGGAAGAGACTGGCACAGCTCCTTGAAGGAGCCTGAAAAGGTAGAGCCCTATTTGAGCGGGACGAAGACCAACTCAGAAGAGGACCGATCAGCAGCCCGAGCCGCCTCCTCCTCAAAAGCCTTCACCTGCTCGAGTTGTTCAGTGGACCCCGCAGCCGTGGAGACCGCCCAATGGACCTCTTTAGATTTGACGATCAGGTTCCGTTTCTCCGGTCGGCTGAACTGAAGTAATGCGAGATGATCGTCCAGGACGTCAGGATGGAATGCGTGACAAAAGTCGCAAGCCTGAGTGTCATGAGCATGGCCCAAGCAGTAGACACACGAGGCATGCAGGTCGATGCGAGACATCTTCTGCCAGCAAGGGCACCGACAGAACCTGGGAGAGGACTTGTCGCGATTGCAAAACTATGCGGATTAACTCGAACGAGTTTGAGTTTAGGTAAATCCAAGGATTTCTTTGCCAGGGCCTACTCAATGCGTAAGTGATAAGGAGGGAACCTCAATCTTCCAGTGGAAAGGAAATCAGGCGTCAAGGAGCAGAGCTGAGGCATATACCACCCGGGTGGGTGGGAGGAGCCAGTTTTTAGACCATCCGGCAAGATTTAAAGGGGAAGGGACATGCCAACAAGTGTGGATAAGAAGAAAAAATTACTCACCTTAGTAATGTTGTTTCTTCTAATGGAGTCTTGCTATATTATAGACATTAGCAGTTTGATCCAGCTCTAGAACTGCCCCGGAGTGAAATGGTTAAAACCATTCCAAAATAGAATTTTGGCACGAGAGCAGCTCTATCTGTGTCATTTCAAACTTGAACTGTCAGATCTTTACGAGCCAAACTCACTAAGGTCTGTGGGAGCTGTAACCTACATTAGCCAAATGGCTACCTAAATAATAACAACCATTGATGGTCCCAACACCCAAGACTCAAGTCAGGGACCAGAAATACTAACACCATTCTAATAATATGAAAATGGAACATAAGTATAATAAAACACACACACGCTGCAACATACACACCCCCAAAGTCCCAAAGGGGACAAAATGCTAACAGGACATAAGTAGTGCCCACACTAAGTTGCCCGCACCCCACCAAGTAGAGGTTCTGAGAGGGGCAGGTTGGGGGGAGGTCTATAATATAGCAAGACTCCATTAGAAGAAACAACATTACTAAGGTGAGTAATTTTTTCTTCAAACAACATGAAGTCTTGCTATATTATAGACATTAGCAGAATACACAGCAGTACCTCCATGGAGGAGGGGCAGAACCTACTTAGGGAATAGGCTCTGAAGAACAGCTGTGCCAAACCGAGCATCTCTCCTGGCCTGGACATCCAGGGAGTAATGCTTGGTAAAAGTGTGTACCGTTTTCCAAGTAGCAGCCTGGCAAATCTCATAAAGGATATCTCTGGCAGCAGCTAGAGACGAGCTGTACCCTGGTAGAATGAGCCCTCAAACGGGGGGCTCTGCTCACTCTGATAACAAAATTGGATACAAGAGACAATCCACCTGGCTATTGATCTCTTAGTGGCAGGTTTGCCTTTCCCAACTTCACCATAGGTAAGGAAAAGTTGGAGGATTCAACCTGTGACCTTTGGCAGCTCTATATAATAACTAAGAGCTCTCTTAAATCCAGGCTGTGCAATCTCCTCTCACCCGAAGAGGAGTGATCAGTGAAAAATACTGGAAGGGAGATAGATTGATTAAGATGGAAATCTGAAACCACCTTAGGCAAAAACTTCCTATTAGTCCTAAGGACTACCTTATCCCTGTGGAAAGAAATAAAGTCAGTCTCCACTGACAGAGGCTTGCAATTCACTTATGACATGCAGAAGTGATAGCCACTAGAAAAACAGTTTTCCAAGTTAGGTACTTAAGCTCTGCAGAAGACAGAGGTCTGAAAGGGGGTGCATTAACTGGGCAATGCAAACATTAAGGTCCCAAGCAGGGGCCGTTCCTGAAAGGGAGGATTAGTATGGAGTAATCCTTAAAAACTTGGAAAACACAGGATGAGAGGAAGAGGGATGACTTTCCTGTTGACACAAAAGCAGACACAGCTGCCAAATGAACTCTCAGGGTAGCTGGTCTGAGACCCAAGGAATTAAGATGTACCATGTAATCTAACAAAATGGGCAATTCAGCAGATTCTGGGGAAATATTTTTCCAGCACACCAAATGGAAAACCTTTTCCATTTAGAACTATAAGTAGCTCCTAGTGGAAGGCTTCTGGAAGCCTTTAGGATCTCAAGAACACCCTGAGAGAGTGTAAATCAGAAACTAACTCCTCAAGAGCCAGGCCTTGAGGTTGAGGGATTTGAGGTCCGATACCAAACCCTTCCCTGGGCACAAGTCAACAGATTGTGATTCCTGGGGAGGCACAGGGAAGATGGACTGTCAGAGACAGAAGGAGTGGGTACCAGGGCTGCCTGGCCTAATCTGGGGCAATCAGAATCACCCTGCAAGGCTGAGATCTGATTTTGACTAGTACTTTGAATAGGAGAGGAAAGGGGGAAGCATAGAGGAACTTCCTCCCAATCCAGAAGAAGGGCATCCAGGGAACTGGGCCCAGCACTGGAGGCCTGCAACAGAACAGAGGAAGTTTTGATTGTCTGGGGCTGCAAAAGATCTATCTGAGGATGCCCCACCTGGCAAAACTATCCCCAGCACTTGAGGATCCAGGGACCATTCGTGATGGCCCTGGGAAATCCTACTAAGGGCATCCGCTAGGACATTGTCCTTCCTGGAAGATGAACTGCTATGAGGAAGTGTTCAGGGAATAGGCCAGAGACCACAACTTCATTGCCTCGGTGCACAAGGCCGAAGACCGAGTGCCCCGTTTGTTGATGTACCACATTGTTGTGGTGTCTGTTCTGACTTGTATCACCTTGTCGTGGACAGATGCAGAAAAGCTGAAGAGCTAAAAAGACAGCTCTGAGCTCCAGCAAATTGATGTGGAGCAGAGATTCCTGGGGGACCAAACTCCTGAGTGGAAAGGTCGCCATGTGGGCTCCCAACCCAGAAGGGAAGCATCTGTAGTGAGAGTCAAGTCGTGAGAAGGGGAAATGAAGGGACCCCGCTTAAATGCTCTGATCCTGCCACCACTGGAGAGCTAGGATCAAGGTTCAGTCACTGGGACCAACTTGGAAAGGGGTCTCTTCTCTGAGACCAAAAGGTTCTCAAGTGAAACTGAATGTCTCTCATCTGAAATCTGGCTCCCTGCACAACAGCTGTGGATGCAGCCATGTGCCCCAGGAGCTGCAGAAGTGTCTTGCTGGTCGAGAGACCTGCAGAGTGAAGGAAGAGCCAGAGCCACTAAATTCCTTACCCTTTCTGGGGAAGAAGGCCCTGGCTAGCTTTGTGTCCAATTCTGCCACTATAAAGGTGAGTACCTGGACTGGTTCCAGAACCGACTTTGGTAGGTTTAGCAGAAACCCAGGAGGTGAGAAGCTGCTGGGTGACCTGCAGGTGAGATTTTACCTGTTCTGGGGACTGGCCTACAATGAGCCAGTCATCTAGATAGGGAAAAACAGCAATCCTCTGCCTCCTTAAGTGGGCCACTGCCACTGCTAGACACTTTGTGAATACCCTTGGAGCAGAGGTAAGGCCGAAGGGCATTGCTCTCAACTGGTAATGACCTGAGGGCAGTTCGAATCTGAGGTACTTTCGATGGGATCTTCTGATTAGGACATGGAAATAGGCATCCTTGAGGTCAAGGGAGGCTAGCCAGTCCCCTGGCCTTAGGGAAGGTAAAATCATTGCCAGAGTTACCATTTTGAACTTTGGTTTCAAAAGATGCTTGTTCAGATATCTGAGATCTAAAATGGGCTGCCATTCTCCTGTCTTTTTTGGGGTAAGGAAGTATCTGGAATACAGACCCCTGCCCTGATGCAGGGGAGGAACCCTTTCTACTGCTCTGAGAGCTAACAGGGATGAGACCTCTGTTTCCAGGCGAGGGTCTCTGAAGCACTTGCAGGTAGAAAAAGTCTGCTTCTCAACTTGGGAAACTTTTTGAAGCTGAGAACCAGACCCTGGCTTACTACTTCCAGAACCCACTTGTCTGAGGTTAAAGAAGCCCAATTCTGACTGAAGTAAGCCAGCCTGCCCCCCACTGGTACAGGAGAATCGGCCCTGGGCACCCCATGAGGGTGCCTGTTTTGCAGGAGCTTTAGGCTGGGGGGTGGAGCAGGTCTGCCCACCCCTCGTCCCCTGCCTCTGAAGAAGCCCCTCTGAGCATAGGCAGAGAGGCCTGAGTCTGGTAGAAGGCCTGTGAAAGGCCTACCCCTACCCTGAGGGCATGCCTTTGAGGAGTGGCTTGCCGCTCCTTAGCCTGGGCACTCTTGTAAGTAGTCCTATATTCATCCATCTTCTTCATGTAATTCTCTGTCTGCTCTCCAAACAGAGAATTTCCACCACAGGAAAATCCATAGCCTTAGTATGGGTATCCTGTGACAAACTAGTACACCTGAGCCAGGCCAACCTACGAAAAGCTACAGATGTGGCCATGACCCTAGAGGAAACATCATTAACATCCACAGCAGCATGAAACTGAACCTTAGCGGCTTCAATGCCATCAGCAGCCACCTGTTCTAGTTCACTAGCCAGCTGGCCATGGGCCTGCTTGGCCAATTGCATAACAGTATCCCATCTAGATTTCTGATACCTAGCTACATAAGCCATATAATTTGCTTGCCTGAGTCCCAGAGAGGCTGCCATATATTGTTTTTGCCATGGCATCAATCTTCCTGGAATCCTTGTCAGGAGGATGTGAAGCCAAGGAATATTAGCTTTATCACAGGCAGCAGCCTGAACTACCCCAACATGACTGCATTGCTGAGAAAGGAATTTTGTATCAGGGCCTGACAATGTATACCTTCTGTCCATCTTTTATCTACGGAGGCACAGAATTAGAGCTTTTAAAATTTTAATTGTTTGTTTCCTAAAAGACTTTGTAAAGGAATAGACAATCTCCTAGACTCTGGAATATCCATCATTTCTACAAAATCAGGCTCCTCTTGCTCATCCACAGCCTCTTCTAAAGGAAGCTGGAGGTTTCAGCAACTTTTTATAAAACATAAAATGAGATGGGGACTCAGACAGCATGGGGAGATTCTAAAGGTCTGTCTGGGGAGATGTCGGTTCAATGGGCACACCCAGACCTTCCCAGCCACATTCATACTGTTCATAATCCTCCTCCCCTCCTCTGGTTCATAAAATTCCTCAATATCATAATCCTGAACCACTGGGACGGACGAACCGACCTTTTACCAGATAGTGGTGGTTCGGACGGACCCTGAGACAAGTGACTGGACAATTTGTATGGCTTTGCTATCTCTGCAGCAGTTGGAGAAGGATTTTGGACTCCAGACCTGCTGATTTTCTTGTTTTCTTTACTGGAATTGGTTCCTCAGAACCAGCTTTTCTTTGGCCCGAGGAAGTCTGGCCCTGGTCAGAGGGCACTCCCTCTGGTTCGGTTGGCACCATCTGGGTCAGCGGACTTTTTGGCCTCTCGTTCCCTGAACCTGCCCAATCTTTTTTCCAGGGTGGCTGCAGGGAAATTCTTACATATCTGGCAGTCTGACTGGAGGTGGTCAAACCCCAGACAAACACATGTGGTGTGTGGGTCAACCTTGGCAAAGACTTCCCCACAAACATCACAGTGTTGAAACCCAGTGGGCCGGGTTTTCTTTGGGTTTCTCAGACATAATGCCAGCCTAACCAAAAACTTGCCCTTTTAACAGCAGTGCAGGCAAGACACCTCTTATCGGTTCCTAACCGTGTCAGTGGTATTGGAAAAACCGTAATAAATCCGCTTTTTTTTTAGAACCGATAAGAACCAGGAACTGCACTCTAAAATAGTAACTTTTAGTTTTAAATGAGTTTTAAATCCACTGATCGTTCAAAACCGAACCGATAACTTACAAGTTCCAACAGACAAAACCTTCATTTACTAACGTTACCACAGATAGAGCTTGAACCTAACGGTTTTAAAATAAAACTATTCTCGTTAAATCCAACCGAAAACACTTTTTAAACCGAGAAATGAACTGAGCAGAAGGAGAAATTCCGAGCGATCTGTTCACTGAGGCGGAGTAAAGAATCTGACAGTTCAAGTTTGAAATGACACAGATAGAGCTGCTCGTACAAAATTCTATTTTGGAATGGTTTTACCATTTCACCCGGGCAGTTCTAGAGCTGGATCAAACTGCTAATGTCTATAATATAGCAAGACTTCATGTTGTTTGAACAACATATCCACATCCCTAGAACTCCATTTTGCACTTGCCATGTTACAGGCACATTAATCCACTCACAGCATGGTTCTACTGTAGAATTAATCAGTGCCTGGGTGGTTGGAGGCACACCAACCCCCCCCCCCGCATGGATTAATTCTACAGTAGAACCATGCTGTGTCGTGGATTAATGCTTACTTATTATAGGCCACAGTGCTCCAGATAATGTAAATACTGCCTATTGTACTCACCAATTTTTAAGAAATACTCTTTAAAATTGTTTGATGAGTAGAAGACATTACTTACTATAGTAATCTTGTTTCTTCCACGTGAATCTTACTGTATTCTGACATGTGCAGTATGGTCCCACCATAGTACTGCCCCACAGCTGAAAAGGTTAATAGAACCAATGCAAATAATAATAGAATGTTAGGCTCGAGCTCAGGTTTCAAACCACTGTCTCTGGTAAATAACCTATCAACCGTCAGGTTCTAATAAAGCTTGCATAGGAAGCTATCTATACTATCTAATACTAATCAGAAAACAATAACAATTAACCCCTCCTATAAACATCCCCTCATCTGAAAAGCAACAGCCATTCATCTCTAAGACTCAGGTCACTGATGGCCAAAGGAAAAACCCCGTCCAGGAGTCCACCACAGTTAAAGAGCTGTAGTGCAGTGCCCCCAGGTTCTAGTAGGGGAGAAAGGGTGAGAGTTCAGAATACAGTAAGATTCCCTTGGAAGAAACAAGATTACTATGGTAAGTAATGCCTTCTTATAACCCCAGGAAATCTTACTGTATTCTGACATATGCACACTACCCTAGCAGTGCTTTTGGAGGTGGGTACAGAACCTATTTAAGGAACAAGGTCTGCAGTACTGCTGTGAAAAATCTAGCATCACTACTGGCCTGTATATCCAGGCTATAATGCTTGACAAATGTTTGAACAGTTTTCTAGGTAGCTGCTTTACATATTTCCAACAAAGGTATGTCTCTTGCAGCTACTATGGAAGCAGCTGTGCCTATTCCTTGTGGAATGGGCCCTGAGGCGAACAGGGGGCTCCCAGCCCGCCTTGCTATAACAAAACCAGAGGTGGGAGTTCATAAAGCTGGGGATAGTGGAGGCAACCAAAACCTGCTGCAAGGCCCAGAGCAAGAAGTCTAGGGCTAAGAAACCGAGCTGGTTGAGCAAGGAGGTCATGGAAAAGGTAAGGAGGAAAAGAGCTGCCTTTAGGAAGTACAAGAAAACAGGGAGGGGGGAGGACAGGGAGTAGTACTTGACGGAATCGAAGGAGGTGACAAGGGCAGTAAGGGGAGCCAAGGCATCTACGGAACTCAGGCTGGCACAAGGCATTAAGAAGGGGGAGAAGGGGACTTCCGGTGCAGCTTCCTCCCGCATGGCAGCTCAAGTCTTGAGCTCTCCGCCCTACTCTGGAATTATTGGACAAAAGCCATATTCAAACTACAAATTTTAAAATATCAAAGACATTAACTTATGGCTACTACTAAAAATAAAGGAGGGGACAACAGATTTGCAGCCATCTGACCAGATACAGAAATCTCAAACGAAGATCTCTCCTACTCCGGGGCCTCCGAGCTGCCTTCTCAGGCTCAGGGCGACACTCCACTTCAATCGAAAAAAAATAAACCAGTCAAGGAGAAGAAAATGAACCTTAAACTCGACAAAATACTCACGGAGCTGCAGAAATTTAAAACGGACTTTAATTCCTTTAAGCAGATGCAGGAATCCTTTCGCTCCGATCTCGGGGAGCCCCATGAGAGGGTCCAGGGCTTGGAGCAGCAATCGCAACAACAGGCCTCCGCTATGCAACAGACTCAGACCACAAAGAGCCAAGTCATTCAGCTTTGTCATCTCGTTGCAGCTAGGCAGGAAGATGCTGAGAATCGCAACCGAAGAAATAATCTCCGCATTTATGGGGTCCCAGAGGGAAGCGAGGGTTCTGATCTGCGAGCACACATGGAGTCTCTACTGAGAGAGGCCCTGGGGCTGGATCCAGGCTACGTCCTAGACATCGAGAGACTCTATAGAGCGTTCAGCCCGAAACCTACCCTGCAAAATGCCCATCCCAGATCCATTATAATACGATTCCTTTGTTTCCAAATGAAAGAAAACATCTTAAAACAAGCCTGGTTACACAGTAAATTGTTTTTAAGGGGAGATCGTATATTCGTGGATAACGATTATGCACCAACCACCATGCAAAAAAAGAAGAGCTTACATTCTGCTGTTCCCTTGGCTTAGACAACAGAATTTGAAGTTTAGAACCCCCTACCCAAGTAAGCTCATAGTACAATTTCCATCCGGGCAGCAAGTCTATGAATCCTTTGTCGAAGCCTACACAGACTTTAAAGCAAAGGGCTTCACGCCACCTGTTTCGGTGAGACTACCCCCACAGTCAGTATCTTCTCCAAGTTCCCCCAGGACCTCAGTTGGAGAGATCCCAAATCAGCAGGCCACGATCGACTCCATTAAGATGTTACAGCAGTTCACTAGACCATCTACCTGAAGGACGTTTTGAAGTGAAGCTGCTGCGGATGAGAGGTCGCAGTGGGTATGGAGTAATACTTGGGGCTACGGTGGGATTACCTGTCTTTCAGTTGGGGAGGGTCTGGGGTGGGGGGACCAAGGGGGGCCCGGAGGATGAGTGGGGGCGGTCCTCAGTTTTAGGACACTTCACGGAGGCGTTTGAGGCTCTGTGATTTAATATAGGGAGAAGAAGCTCCCCCGTATGGACACCATCGTGGGGAGAGGCAGAGGACTGGATGGGACGGTCTGATGCTCACCCGATTCATCCTAAGCAGTGACTAGCAAACGAATTGGAGTGGGGGTACCCCTACCTGGCATAGGAGAATATTGGCCATGCATAGGCATTAAGGGCAAAAAAGAGAATTGATCAGATGTTCTCCCGTTAAATAGGGAGTAGATCTAATTGGGATTCTCCGCCCCTTGAGAACTGACTGAGTAGTTGACGAGCGGACTTCATAATTCCGCTCTGATCCGGAGGTCAGTAGGTGGTAGGAATCCCCCAATAGAGTAGCCCATGCCTGCCTGTTAGATAGGGTATTATCTAGGCCTTCTCGGTGCCGGGGGGGGGTGCCCTCACTTATGAAAGGATGGACGTGATGCTTGCATCCTGAAGTTTGGCCCTGTTTGCTGTCTCCTGTCGTCCTCTGCCCTCCTCTTGGGGGGAGTACTTCTCTTGTGGGGATCTCCCCTAGCTTCTTCACCTCCCTGGAAATAGGGGACTGCCTCTACCCCTCGGTAGGTCCCTGTAGCCTGGCCCCCGGGCCCCCTATGCCCCTTCTTCCGACTAGATGGTACCCTACCCGGCCCTAGGTGTACCCTTGAGGTCATGCCTCTGCACGCACTCCCTTACTCCGGCAGCTCGCGGCTATCGGACTTAGAGCTTATAATGGCAACTGGCTACAATCACATAAATCAGTGAAGATGAAAGGCTCTCCATGGACAATTTTTGCAAAGAACTAGAAATATTTTTTTTTTTAAAAGGTAATTGTTATATTCTTATGCCACTCTCTCCCTATTACTTTTATATTGTCTTGGAAATGGACACTGTGATTATAAACAGGAACTTGCCATTAGTCTAATATTAAGTTATAGTGGCTCACTTTCTAGTTACTCCTATACAGACTACTTTACCTCTTATTCAGTGCACACTTCTTATCTTCCCCCTTTCTTCTTCCTTTTTATATATATATATATATATATATATCTGTAAGTAAAGCCGGAGGGAGGAGTGGAGAGGCCTAAGGTCAAATAGGACACCCTAGGAAAGGGATAAGCCGGGTCTAATTTAAAGGCCCCAGTCCACCACAGTAGCTTTTCGGGGCGAGGGTTGGGTCTTTACCATTGACTCCAGACTTAAAGCAGGCTGCATCCTCCCCCCCTCATTATAATCCTACTCCCTTCCCACTCGTATTACTTTCTTTTTCTTTTTTTGTTTTCTTCCTACTAACCCTGCACCTTTTCCCATTTAGGGGCAGGAGTTTCCCCAGGGTATCCTCCCATTTCCCATACTTAGACGGTCAGATGACCAGTCTCAGTCATGGTTACATATTGTACCCGTGACTATATGAGTGTCACCCAAGTTACTCGACACAGAACATTATACATAGTTATCAGACACTCAGTTCAGCCCAGTTGGCTCATGTTAGTGTTTAGCAGTTTTATTCTTTCTTGCCTATGTTCTATCTTCTCCCCTTTTCTTCTCCCCTGGATATGGAGCTTTAATTGTAATTTTACTCTGCAGCAGATCATAGATTTACAATGTAAATGCTTGCTGAACATGTTTTGGTTTGGGGGGATGCCCCCGGGCGGAGGGGACCTCATATACAATGAATAGATATCAATGGCTGACTTTAAAATTATTTCCCATAATGTGAATGGCTTGACCAGCCCCATTAAGAGATACCGTACACTACAAGCTCTTACAAAACTTCACCCAGACGTCCTCCTATTACAGGAGACACATTTAACTTCTTTAGAGCACCACAAACTACTTAAAAGTTTGGATTTTCCCATATAGTAGAATCTTCCTACCTATATGATAGGAGGAGAGGGATGGTGGTCCTCCTCCCAAAGCATTCCAGGGCTCAGTTTATAGAACAATATTCAGATAGAGAGGGTAGGTTGTCCTTAATGATAACTGAGCTGGATGGCCAAATTCTAACTCTTTGTAGTCTCTACATACCCCCTGGCTCAGATGCCTCTTCCATCCAGCATCTGATGGATGCTATCCTAACTAGGAAACGCAGCGTTCTGATTTTGGGGGGCAATCTGAACTGCCAATTAAATCCTTCTATGGATTCCTCTTCTGCCAGACCCTCTCCCCAGTCACTGGGCCAGAAACATCTTGGACGTATAATAAGAGATATGGGTCTGACAGATACGTGGAGGCAGTTACACCCCACCCAGAGAAAATTTACATACTTTTCCAAAGTCCACAAACACTATTCTAGACTTGATTACATATACATAGGGAGAGAAAATATGGAGTTAGTTAGTTAGTGCAGATATTCTGAATATCTGCCTCTCTGACCATGCGTCTACGGTGCTGGAACTAGCTCTGAGGAGTGAGGAGTGAAATTAAAAGGATGCAGTGGAGGTTTAATCCTTCTCTGCTTAGAGATCCCAGATTTTGAAACCTGCTAGAGAAACGCATTCCAGAAATTATAGGAGATAACTCATACCCCCGGTCTGCCCACAATTACTGTGGGACACAATTAAGGTAGTCCTGTGTGGACATATAATTTCATATGCATAGTATCAAAAAGACACTTTCTTTACTTACTACTCTACACTCACAATTGCGAACTCTGCGAGAGGCACATATGCAGGGAGCTGAGGATGTAGCAACTCAATTGTCCCAGACCCAAGCAGAAATTCAAAAGTTAT
Organism: Neoceratodus forsteri; assembly: GCA_016271365.2. Lineage (NCBI taxonomy): Eukaryota > Metazoa > Chordata > Ceratodontiformes > Ceratodontidae > Neoceratodus > Neoceratodus forsteri. The sequence continues at coordinate 968,034,683 of CM057449.1, forward strand.
TAACTACCAAGACAGAACTGGCTCTTGCATGGCTGAGGCAACGGTATTAACGGTATTATGAGGGTGGGGCTAGAACATCCAAACTTCTGGCGTACCGCCTAAGATGACAGACCCAACAATCAACTATCTCAAAATTAAAAGCCCCAAACTCTGGCCAAATGTGTTACACTACACAGAGTATTTTGGAAGCTTTTAAAAAATATTATCAATCGCTGTACACTAGTCAAACGGATCCTTCTTCTGGCCAGCTCTCATCTTTCTTCTCTAAGCTCACATTGCCCTCGTTGTCCGAGTCTCAGCAGGCCAAATTAACAGCCCCAGTCTCTGAAATGGAATTACATGCAGCGGTTGAAAACCTTAAAATGGGAAGAGCCCGGGTCCTGACGGTTATGGCCCAGAATTCTATAAAGGTACATGGGACTTGATTAGCCATCCACTTCTTCAAGCAATACAGAGGAGCCATACTACCTATACTTTTCCCTTATCATGGCGTCAGGCAGGGATCTCGGTAATACTTAAACCCCAAAACCCCCCACAACTGTGTGACTCATATCACCCAGTCTCTGTCCTTAATCAAGACTATAAGTTATATACTAGTATCTTAGCACATAGACTGGACGATATACTCCCCACCGTTATTCACCCAGATCAATCGGGCTTTATTAAGGGCAGTCACACTACGGACAATCTTAAATGGACTTTATATCTAATAGAACACTCCCAAACAATGAAATCCTCTTTACTTCTCCTAAGTCTAGATGCACAGAAAGCATTCGATATGGTTTCCTGGACCTTTCTCCAGGCAGCTTTAGACAAATTTCATTTTCCCGCACTTTTTAAGAACATAATCACAGGTATACACACGAGTTCGGAGGCAACAGTTAAGGTTAATGGTTCCCATTCAGACAAATTTAGTTTGCACCGAGGTACAAGACAGGGCTGCCCCCTCTCCCCTTAATTATTTGTGATTTTTGTAGAACCAATTGCACAACTTCTCAGACAGGATGCTCATATTCATGGATATAGTGTATGTGATAGGCAGCATAAGGTTGCGCATTACGCAGATGACCTCCTCCTGTACATTACTAAACCAGAAGAATCCCTCCCTTCTCTGATCTCTCTTTTGACAGAGGTGGAATCGCTGTCTGGTTATACTATTAATCTGAACAAATCAGAAGCCCTGATCATACAACCTCCGATTTCTCCTGACCTGCTGACTAGGTTTCCCTTTAAATGGAATAAACCATATATACTATATCTTGGTATTGATACCACAAAAAATAAACAGCATATACTCACTAAACATTAGTGCAGTACTCTTACAGATCAAAGGAGATCTTGAAAGATGGAGCCCCTTCCCCCTTTCTCTCCTCTCCAGAGTTCAGGCTATCCAGATGAACTCTCTTCCGAAAATATTATATATAATGCAAAATATTCCTATCCCTCTGAAGACACAAGATATAAAAACTTAGGAATGCCTTATCAGGAAATTTATCTGGAATGGTGCCCAACCACGTATAGCTCTGGGCAAACTTCAGCTCCCGAAGGAACATGGTGGTTTAGCCCTACCAAGTACATGTGGATATAACATAGTGACCACCCTAGTCCACATAACCACCTGGTTTCGCAAACAGTCGCTGACACCATTCTGGCTTGCCCTGGAGTGAGGGATGGCGGATACTCCATTGGATGAATATCTAATTTTTCAACCCAATTCCTTAAACCGTCCGAAGGATTGCTCTCAATTCACTAAAGCTTTGCTGAAAAGCTGGTCCGCCTTCCTCTCACTCCTGACAAATAGATTCTTGGCAACCTGGGTGGGTGTCCCAGCCAAGGACCATTCCTGGGGTCCCGCCAGAGAAGACGTCACATATCTGAAATGGGCTAGGTCCGGACTAAAACAGATTCTTCATTTTTTTGATAAGGGAATATTTAAATCGTTTACTCAGCTAAGACAAGACTATCCCCTACAGCAAAGTGACTTTTTTTGCTATCTTCAACTTCGTCACCATATAAGGTCCAAAATAGGCCTTGACATATCATCTCAGATAGTGCCCCACCCTCCACCCTCTTATACTATAGGTGGCAGATGGAAATAATCAGCAACATTTGGTGTCGAGATTTTATAAAGCTTTACAAAACTCTTCTTCTCAGAACATGGAAGCCACTTAGATACGCTGGGAAACCGAGTTACAAACAGAGCTGACCTAAAGAGACTGGCTCTCTATATGGAGAAGACAGTACAAGGTGACTGGCTCATATTCCTGGAGAGAGTTCTCTTGGAAGATAGCCTCTCGCTACTTCCGAACCCCTCAGATAGTAGTTAATTTAAGACAAAGGAGAACTCATAATGCTGGAGACACTGCGGACATAAGGAAGCCACTCATTCGCACGTATTCTGGACATGCCCAGTACTGACCCCATTTTGGTCGGTGATAAGAGATAGGTTTGCCGATCTCTTCCCAGAACTGGGCTTACTCTGTCCTGAGACTGCCCTCCTCCTGCGTTATCCCAAACAACTTAAAATCACACAAAAAATATACCTTCCCAATATTCTTCTAAGGCAGCAAAAAAATGTATGACCCAACTCTGGCTACGTCCAGAACCCCGTAGTATTACCTCCTGGGAGAATACAATTTACGACATTTATAAGTTGGAACATATGACAGCTCGTCTCCAAAATAGGCTTCCTGAGCTAATGAATAAATGGACTAGATGGTTCCTTTCCATAGCCCAAATTAGACTGGACCTAATCCATTAAAGAAAGATACATCTTTGAATATTGAATGTGCGGTGCCTCAGTGGGTGAAGTCTTAGCTCGTCCTTCTTTTCAATGGTTAGAGCCAACCTCCTTGGAGGATGGCGTGTTGCTTACCCTTACCTTCAATATAGCAATTGTCAGCCTGGAGGTTCCTCCTGCTCAGGGGCCTTCCCCCTCTTTCCCTATGTGAATTACGGTCGATGATTTCTACTGCTACTATTCAATATATTACTTGAACACTCAGATATCTTATCTCTACTGGCAACATGTACCTTCTTATACAATATGTATTATGTATTGCCTAGAACAGACCCGGTGGACTTTGTATCATGTAAGTTCGTAGAATTACTCAACAATGTAAAACTTTTATTTTCCTGTGTATATGATGCTCTATCCATTCCTTTCCTTTCTCTGTAAAAAAAAAAAAAGGAAAAAGGTGAAATAAATAAAAGTTATAAAAAAAGAAGGGGAGAAGGACTCTTTAGGTACATCAGGAGAAAAGGAGCTGTAAGGACCACATAGTAAGGATTAGGAAGGAGGGGGCTGGGTGAAAGTAGGGTAGATAAGGCAGAAGCACTAAATGAGTACTTGCTCAGTATTTGCTAAAGAGAAGAGGGGGGTGACACCCAAGAGGGAAGAAATGGCAGAAACGGGGGGGGGGTGACAGATGGGGAAATCATGGAGGGCAGAGTTCGGGATGGTTTGAAGGCACTGAGGGTGGACAAGGCGCCAGGGCCAGATGGCATCCACCCCAGGGTACTGAAGGAGCTGGCAGAGGTCCTTGCAGGGCCTTTGGCAGACCTATTTAATGCCTCACTACATTCAGGGTGTGTACCTCAGGACTGGAGGATGGCTCATGTGGTGCCCCTCCACAAGAGTGGCACCAAGGATGAACTGGGAAACTACAGACCAGTGAGCCTCACATCCATCGTGGGTAAGCTAATGGAGACTATCCTGAAAGAGAGGCTGGTGGCCCTCCTAGAGGCCAAAGGACTACAGAACAGCAGACAGCATGGCTTCATACGGGGCAGAACCTGCAAAACCAACCTGGTGGAGTTCTATGACTGGGTAACTAGGCAACTGGACATGGGCCATGCAGTGGATGTCCTGTATCTGGACTTCAGTAAGGCATTTGACTCGGTGCCGCATGGAAGGCTGGGAAGTAAGTTAGTAGGCACAGGGGCGGGTGCAAAGCTGGGGAGATGGGTAGGGAACTGGCTTCAGGGAAGGCAACAGAGGGGTGGTGGGTGGGGAGCTCTCACACCCAAGGGTAGTGACGAGCGGTGTTCCACAGGGCTCGGTGTTGGGACCAGTGTTGTCTGGGATATTCATTGCAGACATATCATTGGATATCAAGAGCAAGATCAGTCTGTTTGCTGATGATACCAAGGTAGGAGCAGTGGTGGATGACCTAGGGGGATGGCAGGGGTTGCAGGATGATCTGGCAAAGCCTGAAACCTGGTCAGACACCTGGCAACTGGGGTTTAATGCCAAAAAGTGCAAGGTGCTGCATTTTGGGATAAAGAACCCAAGGAGGAGTTACCAGCAGGGGGGAGTACAGCTAGCTCAGACAGAGGAGGAGAAGGATCTGGGGGTGCTCATTACAGGGTCAATGAACAACTCGGCACAATGTAGGAAGGCAGCTGCAAAGGCCAACAAAATGCTGGGTTGTATTGCAAGGGTATATCTTTGAGGAGGAGGAGTGATTCTGCCACTGTATAGGTCATTAGTGAGACCGCACCTGGAGTACTGCGTGCAGTACTGGCGCCCGTATCTGAAGAGGGACATTAAGTTACTGGAGGGGGTGCAGCGCAGGGCAACAAAGATGATCAAAAGGCTGGGGGACTTATCATACGAGAGGAAGCTGAGGGAGTTGAACATGTACTCGCTGGAGGAGAGGAGGGACAGGGAGGACATGATTGAACCCTTTAAGTACATGAAAGGAATAAACAAGACAGGTACAGAGGGGCTGTTCAAAGTAAGTGAGGGGAGGGACACCAGGGGCCATGATATGAGACTGGAGGGAGGAAGGTTCAGGAGGGAGATGAGACACTTTTTTACAGAGAGGGTGGTGGCTGGGTGGAATACGTTACCTGCAGAAGTGGTATCCAGTAGAACAGTGGACTGCTTCAAAAGGGGATGGGACAGGACAAGGAGGAGGGTCAATGAAAGGGAAAGGTGGAAGGGATGGGCAGCTGCAGAATAAGGGGTACTAGCTGCGCATTCGAGCAGACCTGATTGACTTCTAGGCCTTTATCTGCTGGCAAATTTTGTACATTTGTATGTTCATAAAACTGAGTGCAGGCAACAATCCAATGGGCAATGGTTCTCTTTGAGGCAGGATTTCCTTTTCCTACCTCTCCACAGGTCAGGAACAACGGATTCCTTTCTTGTCTATGACCCTTAGTGTGCTCAAGGTAGCAGCTGATAGCTCTCTTGACATCCAAGCTGTGTAACCTGCATTCCCCTGAACTGGAATGGTCAGTGAAAAAGACTGGCAAGGTGATAAGACTGATTTAGATGAAAATCAGACACCACTTTAGGAAGAAACTTTCTGTTTGTCCTCAGGACTGTTTTGTTCCTGTGAAAAGAGATGTAATTCAGTTCTGTACACAGAGCCTGTAATTCACTGATCCTTCTGGCCAAGGTGATGGCTATTTAGAACACAGTTTTCCATGTGATGCACTTCAGCTCTGCTGAAGACATGGGTTCAAAGGGTGGCTGCATCACTTGTCCAAAACATGTTCAGACCCCATGCAAGAGTGGGCTCCCTGTGTGGAGGGTGCAAATGCAAAAGTCCCTTAAAAAATATCTTGAACAACTGATTTGAAGCCAGGGAAGATTTCTTACCAGCTGAGAGATAGGCTGAGACTGCTGATAGATGAATCTTTAAGGAAGAGGGATTGAGACCAAGAGAATGAAGGTGCACCATGTAGTCCAATACTACTGATACGCTGGCTTGAGTACTGACCATCTCCTGCTGCTGGCACCAGAGTGAACATCTCTTCCATTCTGAAGAGTAGGTTTGTTTTGTGGAAGGTTTTTTGGAGCTTCTGAGCACCTGAAGAACCCCCCACAACCAAAGGTCAGCATATTCTATGTTTTCAACAGCCAGACTGCAGGTTGGGGTAAAGGATTCTGCCCTGTGAGAATGTTAGGAAGTTGTGCCTCCTAGGTAGGGATGTTGGTCTGCTCACTGACAGCAGCAGAAGCAGGGAGTACCATGGCTGTCTGGCCCAGTCCGGGGCTATGAGGATCATGGTTGCTGGCTGTGTCCTGAGTTTGTTTAGAACTCTGAAAAGTAGAGGGAAGGGGGGAAATGCATACATGAACTTCCCCGTCCAGTCCATCAGTAGTACATCCATTGGCACTGTTCCCACTGCAGGAGGCCTGCAACAGAACTGTGGTAGTTGGTGATTGTCTGGGCTGCAAACAGGTCCACCTCTGGGGTGCCCCACCTTCTGAACACTGTTTGGAGAACCTGTTTGTTCAGTGTCCATTCATGGTGGTTCTGACTGATTCTGCTCAGGGCATCTGCTAGGACATTGTCCTTCCCTGGCAAATACACAGCTGTTTGAGAGAGATTCAGAGAATAAGCCAACTTCCGATTCAGCATGGCTTCTGTTCACGGGGAGGACCTTTGCCCCCTTACTGCTGGGTGACTTTAATGCCAACTGGCTTGCACCAGCCTCTAGTCCCTATAGGGATGCAGTTTCTGCTATGCATCTTTTCCAGCTTGTCAATTCTCCAACCAGGATAAACTACAAGACTGGCACCTCCTCATTGCTTGACTGGGTCTTGTCTAATCGACCGGACCACATCTCTCTCATCACGGTGCTTCCGGATGTACACAGTGACCACTCACCAGTTCTAATTCACTGGACTAACAACGTCTCCAAACCCCAATGAAAACAATTATCCATAGGGTCCTTACACACGGTCACCTTGAAATGCTAAAAGCAGACCTTCGCTGACAAAACTGGTCAACAGTCTACTCTCCCAGTTCTGCTGATGCAGCCTTAAACCAATTCATCCTGCTGTTTAACAGGGTGTGTGATCAGCATGCCCCACTAAAAAAAGTGCAAAATCAAAGGTTACAACAACCTCTGGTTCATGCCTGAACTTCTTGAGCAGATGAAATCAAGGGATCATCTGTGGCACATAGCCAAAGCAACGGGTAAACAAGTGGACACCCAAGCCTACAAAAAAGCCCCGAATGACTGCACTAGAGCTATACACACAGCAAAAAAATCAATATTACAAGAAAGCCCTCACTCACACCTGGAGTGACGGTAGAAAATTCTGGGTAAACCTTAAAGAAGTCACTGGCAAGGACACAAAGTCAGCCCCCACCATGCTGAACACTGGTGGTGTTCCCATTACAGACCCCAATTCCATTGCGAATTCTCTCAATGAAGCCTTCTCAGACCTCAACGGCATCCTCCCTCCTGATTTTTTCCTCCAAACAGTCCCAACTTATAAACCAAGCCCTGTAGTTCTACCTCTCTCTCACCCCCACCCCCACCCCCGCTCCATGTTAGAACCATCTCTTATGGTGAGGGTAGGAAATATCTCCAAAAGGTCCTGGGTAAGTCTCGTTTCAGTGGTGACTCCCTCAACCTCAAATTTATGGCTCTTACCCTAGAAGACATTCTGGCACCATTAACACACATAATCAACACCTCACTCAGGCTTTCTTAGTTATCACAGTTATGGAAAGTGGCCCTGGTGACACCTGTTTTCAAGAATGGTGATCGAACCTCACTAGGCAACTACCAGCCCATCTCAATACTCCCGCCTTTGTCTAAGGCTCTTGGAAAAATAGTTGCTGACCAATTAACTGAATACATAGAAAAGCACAATATACAGTGCCTGCAACAACATGGGTTCCGCAAAGGACACAGCACCACTACTGCATTGCTTGAGATTACCGGTTATATTCACAGTGCCCTGGATCATGGCTCGCTAGTCGGTGCCTCTTTCATCGACCTGTCAAAATCCTTTGCTACAGTTAATCATAATCTTCTAGTTGAGCAGCTTGCATCTATTGGTCTGTCTAATGACGCAGTTACCTGGTTTAAGAGCTACCTCAAGAATCGCTCTCAGCAAGTTAGGATTGATAATGTCCTATCGACAGTAGACCAATTCGCGGGTCCCATTTTATTCAGTTTATTCCTAAACAGCTCCCGCTTGCCAGTAGCTGTCCGATTCTGCTCTATGCAGATGATGCAGTCCTGTATACAAGTGACCCTGATCCTTTTAACTTGGAACGCAAACTCTAGGACAGCTTTACTGCAGTTGAGAGATGGTTCAGAGACCATAAACTCATTCTGAACTATAAAAAAACCAAGACCTTGTTGTTTTCCAGTCCCCAGAGCAGGCATCGTTCGCATCCACTCAACATAACAAACGAATCTGGGACTACATTGGAACTTGTCCAGCATTTCAGATATTTTGGGATCACAATAGACAGCACTATGCCTACCACACTGAAAACGCTGCAAAGGCTGCGAACATCAGTATTGGTTTGCTTCACAAGCACAAGTGAAGTCTTACCCCAGGGGCCCTAAATCTCACTATCCAGAGTTCAGTGGTCTCTCTTGTTGATTATGGCATCGTAGTCTATGGCTCAGCTACGGACACAGCCCTTCACCGTATAAAGGTCGCCCTAAATAAAGCCTATCGACTCTTAACTGGTTCTCCATGGCTTACACATACATGTGACCTCTATGACCAGGCTAACTGGCTCCAGTTCATAGATAGGCTCAGGTTCCAATCATGCCTTCTGGTCAAAAAAGTAAATCTGGGCCTCATGCCAAAGGGTGTACAGAAGATCCTTACTCCCTATGATAACTGCCATTCCACCAGAAGCTCAGATAGCACAGTCTTTAAAATCCCTAGGTATCGCACCTCTCTTGGTCAAAGAGCTTTTGCCTACCATGCTCCCATTTGGATTAATAATCCTCGATAACAGCATTAGGCCCCTACAAATGTGAGCTTCAAAAAAAAACGGTGCACACTATTTGGCATGTCCCCTTTCCCTTTAAGGATCACCAGAAGCCTTTAAGCTGGCTTCTTTCACCCACCCAGGTGGTATAACCCTTGGCTCTGCCCCATGATGCCAGATCTTAGCCTGCTGGAAGCCAGGTTTGTGCATCCGGAGCCGGGGAGGTCGGGGATCATAGGATGAACAACATATACCACTCCTAGAACTACTGTTACAGGTGAGTAACCTGTTTTTCTAGGATTGTGGATATGTTGTTCATCCACACTATTTGGCAGACTCCTAGCAGTTCTCCAGGAGGAGTGAGGCAAGGCACACACCCCCACAAAATACTCACTTAGGAAATAGAGACTGGAGAACTGAGGCCCCAAAACCCGCATCCCGGCGTGACTCAAGGTCGATGTGGTAATAGGTAATGAAGGTATTTGCTGACTTCCAGGTAGCAGCCTGGCAGATTTCCTGGATAGGGATGTCCCTGGAAGCAGCCACCGATGCAGCGGTATGGCGGCAGAATGAGCTCTTATCCCTCTGGGAGGCTCCATGCCCGCCAACTCATAGCACAGACTTATGCAAGTTGTAATCCACCTTGCAATAGTCCGTTTTGCTGCAGATCTGCCAGAAGCAGCTTCAGCGTAGGTGACAAACAGCTGGTGAACCTCTCCTCAAATTTCTGCCGTCCTCTCCTTGTAACAGGAGAGAGCTTGTCTCAGGTCCATAGTATGGAGCCTGTACTCGACCTCCGAGGTGTAACTGGGGTACTACACCGCAGAGTCAACACCTGATTAAGGTGAAACTCTGACACCACCTTTGAAAGGAATTTAGGTTGGGGGCACAGTACAACCTTGTCCCTGTGGAAGACCAGATAAGGGGAGTCCACCGAGAGTGCCTGCAGCTCCCCTGTCCTTCTGGCAGACGTGATAGCCACCAGGAAGGCCATCTTCCATGACAAGTGTGACAACTCACACCTGTGCATTGGTTTGAATGGCTTCCCCATGAGCTTTACACCAGCAGTAGATCCCATGGAGGTGGAGGTTCACACACTGGAGGGGATATGTGATCCAGGCCTCTGAAAAAGCACCAGACCACTGTCTCCTGCATCAACGTCAGCTGACCGGCTCGCGCCCGGTGAGCAGAGATGGCTGCCAGGTGCACCATGAGGGTCGATGACCGAAGACCCCCTCTGGAGAGAGAGAGACCAAAGGTAGTTGAGAATGTTAGCCACTGGACAGAATAGTGGGTCCAGGCCCTTGCCATGACACCAAATGGAAAATCTTTTCCATTTGAAGGCATAACATTTCCTGGTCGATTCCCTTTCTGGATGCCTCCACCACAGTGAGGACATCCTCGGAAAGACACAAAGCCTGGAACTCTAGCCGCTCAGGAACCAGGCTGTGAGGTGCAGGGATTGAAGGTCCGGATGGTATACCTTCCCCGATTGAGAGAGATCAGGTCCGGGCGTGCTAGAAGCCACTCTGGGGGACTGCAGCTGAGGCGATCTGGATACCAGAACTGGCGCGGCCAGTCTGGGGCAACCAGAATCACCTTCGCCTTGTTCCTCCTCACCTTGAGGAGCACCTTGAGGATCAAGGGAAATGGAGGGAAGGCGTAGAAGAGGCCTGGGGTCCATGGCATCGAGAAGGTATCCCCCTGCAGCGAGCCCTGCTGAGGGGGGCTGGCATGAAACAGCCTCAGCTTGGTGTTGTCCCTGGAGGCAAACAGGTCCATCATCGGTTTGCCCCAGTGGGAGAACAGGTTGTAAGCTACCTCTGAATGGAGAGACCACTCATGGGATGTCTCGCCTAAGCGGCTGAGAGCATCTGCCAGATGGTTTGAGGCTCCTGCCACATGAATGGCCAGGAGATCTGCTTCCAGACGGCTGACAAGGGTCCAGATGCGGAGCGCCTCCCAGCAAAGCAGATGGGAGTGCTTGCCGCCCTGTTTGTTGAGGTAGTACATGGTCGTGGGTATTGTCCCGTCTGGACTTGAACCACTTGACCCCAGAGCTGAGGAGCGAAAGCTGACAGTGCTAATCTGACTACTCTGAGCTCCAACAGGTTGATGTGGTATCGGGACTCCTCAGGGGTCCAGAACCCGTGGGCCCTTTTGTCCCCATGTGGGCTCCCCAGCCCATGAGAGAGGCATCGGTTCTGAGGGCAGCCGTCGGCTTGGGACGGACAAACTGGATCCCTTCCAGCACCCAGTCTGGGGCGGTCCACCACTGGAGAGCATCCCACATCCTCTGGGTTACAGTGATCAGCTGGTCGAAATGACCGTAGTGCTGAGTCCACTGGGCAGCCAGCTCCCATTGGAGCGGGCGCATGTGCCACCAGGCCCAATGGACCACGGAGGTGAATGCCGCCATGTAACCCAGAAGGCACAGAAAGTCCCGGGCCGGATGCAATTGCCCAACCAGAAATGACTGGGCAAAGGAGGAGAGAACCTCCACCCTGTCCGTCGGGAGCCAAGCTCTGGCTTGACAAGAGTCGCGCTCTGCCCTGATAAAGCACATCACCTGGGAAGGCATGAGTTCTGACTTGGCCTCGTTGATCAAGAGGCCAAGTTGGGAGCAGGTCTGGAGGGCCAGGTCCCTGGACCTCTCCACCTCCTGCTGGGTGGGACCTGCTAAGAGCCAATCGTCGAGGTAGGGGTGTGACCGGGAGCTCCTGCCACTCTTGAGGACCAACCTTTTCTTAAAGATCATGTGCAAAGCCTGTTTAGTGCTTGTGACCGAAACGCCTAATAAAGTTTTATTCCTTACCTCTGTTTGTGTTGGTGTAATATTCTTTTTGTGTTGTTGTTCACAGTCATGTAGTTTGTGTATTTTTCTTATTTTTTTTAGGTTTAACCCGCCCCTCACGTACACGCTATCCTTTCCCATCTGAGCCTAGCCCCGCCCGCTCTTACGTCATTGCTGATCAGTCAGGTACAGCGCGTTACTAACGCTGCTTTAGCCGTCTCTAATTTTACTTCCACTTACTAAAGGTGCTGCAGCTGTGCCTAGTTTTTAAAAGCAGGCTCATTTTTGTTTTTTAGCAGGCCATCACAATGTCATCCAACGAGGAGAGCAAGATCGAATACATTTGGGGCTCTGCGGTCGTACAGCCTTATCTGTTCGAGCCTCTTGCCAGCCAGTCCGACAACACCACCATTGATGATGACCCGTCTGACAGCAGTCAAGAGTTCTGATGAGGAGTCTGGCTCTGCGATCTGTTGATGTTATGCATTCTTTTCTATGTACCTGTATACTGCTGCGTTCTCTCTGTGCATCATCATATACTGTGCTGTGTACATCTACTCATAATACTGGCAAGGGCACACAGATAGTGGGGAACACAGTGCCAGTGATCCAACACCTGTGTCCTGGTTTTGATTTGTACGCCGGTACCTGCACGGTGTGTAACTCAAAACCGATGCCTCACCATGCGGACTCAGGTGCAATGCAGACTGGAAACTGCTGTGTTTGGTGGCGGAGGCTCACACACTAGTTAGTTGGTCTGCCCGGCTTTTGTACACATGCCCCGCACTCCCAACCCAATATGGTGTGTGTCTGGATGCTCACGGTATAATACATACTGTGCCATCTTCAAATTGCATGCACGGGGGGGGGACGTTGTCACTGCTGGAGATAAGATGAGCTGCTCAGTCAAGACCACAAGTCTTATGCCGGCATCCTGTTTGAGAGTAGGATGGTTTTCCTCTCCGGGAGTGGTACCCTTTTCCTACAATGCCAGCTCGTCTAGTGTCCTGCTATGGCAACGGCTCTATCCCCCCATGGCAGTGTTCTCACCATCTGTACACATGCTGTCAACCCCATCTAATGTATAAGCCCTAGGATGCCATGTGGAGTGCGCATTGCACTGTACCCCGCATGTTTAAATCATTATTTTACAGGCAGAATGCCTCCTGTTCACAAGTTTGTTGCACTGCTGCACTTCACTGTTGACCACTGCAGGATTAGCAACTCCCACATCCCATAGTAGAACCCACCCAATGCATTTTGAACTTAGAAACATAAACTTTGATGGCAGATAAGGACCGCTTGGCTCACCTAGTCTGCCCATTTCCTATACCTACAGGATAAGCTGCAGATCCTAGTTAACCAACAGCCTATTTCTTCCTACCCCCCACAAGAATTGCCTTATGTCTGTCCCATGCATTCTTGAATTCTCCCACAGTTTTAGACCCCACAACCTCCTCAGGAAGGCTGTTCCATGTGTCCACCACCCTCTCTGTGGAAAAAAAACTTCCTCACGTTGCCCCGAGCCGTCCCCCTCTATCTTCAAATTGTGTCCCCTTGTTATGTATTGACTGTTCTCTGCATATATGCTGGTGATGGTGCTGAGACTTTGTGGGATTGCCCCAGAAACAGTGTTTGCAACAGCACCAGCCACATCTGTCACAGTGCCGCGCACAACAGGGTGCACCATAACATGGCACACTCTGCCCACTGTCTGGCAGTGATGTACCTTAAGTTGACTCGATATTTTCTATTGCCATTCTTATTATATGCCAAGACCTACTTATTTATTAGTCCACACTAGTAACGCCGACAGCATTATGTTTTTTGCTAATGAAGCATCACAGTCCTATTTGGGCTTATCAGCAACAGCATGCTAGCTAAGCTCCTACACTCATCTAATCGCACGTGTGGCCCTCGGTAAATAGATTTTGAAAATTATCAATACAGTATTTTATTACTAATTAATACTTTTTAAAATCAAAATAATGATTTTCAGTGTTCCTGACATATAAGGCTGGTGAGTGTCATACCGAACCAGCTAAGTGAGACAAAGCGTGCATGCACCATAGGTACTATGGGAAGTGATACCACTTTGTTGTTTGTCAACAGATGGCAACAGAAACATTTGGTGCACAGTTTCTCAATCATGCATTGGCAACAGGTTATATCCATGTTCCATGAAGAAGCATGTATTTTCCACCTGACATCCCAAGCAATGAATCTTTCACAGTGAAACATGCAGTGCCAGCTTCAGATCTTGGCATACACATCAAATGGAGGTCTAACTGTTGGTGTATGTACTCCACTCCTGTCTTAGTCCATAGGACCACAAACTGACTCCCTGCTTTGCAGTTGGCTATTGTGCTCATCACGAATGACCCCAGCCCCTCCCCACCACTATGTATTTCACGTTTGTAGGTTTATTTTTCCTTTTATGTTTATTCGCCATGCAGCCTGCACAAGTACCAAACACTAACCAGCATCAGGTTTCGATAGCCAATGTGCTTCACAGTGCATTATGTGTGCATGACAGTATCAATACCAAATTGTTATGTACAACCCCCCTACCTCCCAACAGCACACACACACCACAAGCACCAAACGATTTTGGTATGTGTACCTTGCACCGAGTCTGTGCCACCAGTAGTAGCCAATGACACACTGCACAGGTCCTTTGATACCACGATTCATTCTTGTGGGTGAGATTTACCACAGAAGAGACATGAGATGGTGACAGCAGCATGGTCAAAGGGGTTGGTATATGGATGTGCATAACTCCTACCTTCCCAAACCATCGGTTGTTGGTGCTGGTCTTATTGTGCCCTTGTGTGGTTGCTGTTTGCATGGTTATCCTTATTGCCACTGCCGCTTCTGCACACAAGACAGTTTCAAATTGGAAAATCACAGAAAGAACACCTACCACAACAGTGAGCTAAAGGGGTTGAACAGTGCTGCACATACAGTAATTAGAACAAATGACATTGCCCGTAATCAGGTGGAGGTGATGACTGTGTGTGTGTATAAGGGGGGGTGGGGGGCAGAGTATAGAAGGGTGGCCAAACACATAGAGGACGAAGTTCATTATGGGCTGTCATCATAGTGCACAGCAAATCACGACATAGTAGGCTGGCTGATGTATGAGATATGGAATCGATGATGTCACATACAGTCCAGTACATTATGGCGTAGCTATGTAAATCACATGCGAATGTGTTTCATTGGGTCCAAGTTTGTTTTTTGGCTGTGCCATGCACAGTTTGAACAAGGGATGAAGTTGAGTGTGGATTGTCACAGACCATCCGTGGCATTACTGCAGTAACAGAAATGGTGCCAGGCATAGGTATGCTTGCAAAATGAATGGAGCGGGTGACAGGGCGCGTTCCACATATGCATGTCATCACACATGTAGTGCTCAGGGAGTACTCATTGTATGGTGGTATGGGACATTTGGGATGGAAGATGGACAACTCCAGAAGTTACCTGTGCAGCTGTGTGATTATAATTTGCATACTCTGGTTGTACAGTCAGTGACAATGCCAAAGACATCAGCCAACAACATACAGTAATAGACACAGAAAGCCAAGGTACACACTGCATGAATAAGTCCAATCCATCCAAGTCGGTTGCTGAATGTGAGTTTATTGCAACAGTGTGGGAAAAAGACAGGGGAGTTTATCAAAGTGCTGCTACCCAGGCTGTCTTGCAGATTGCCGACTAAGGGTGCAAAAGAGTCAATTTTCAGTAAACTACTTGGATGGATTGGACTTACTGGAACAAGTGTGCGCCTTGGCTTTTTGAGTCAGATGCACTTCACAAATGATATCTTGGCTGCCCCGGTGTCTACTCGCACATGTAGCAGCGGTCCTTTCTTTGTTGAAACACAGTAACACCAATCGAAATAATAAAATTTGAGCTAGGGGAAACAAATCAATTCTGAGGTTATGGCATGCCAACAGAATCAGAATGAGAGAGAACGGGGCTGCACACGGCAGAATTTGTAATGTTATGTCCAGAGAAATAGCACTACACTGTGCACAAACAAATCCACACAAAGCTTCTCTACCGCTGTTGCCTAGCACTCAATCTGCATGACAGCTCAGAAAACACTAAAATTATTTTGGATTTATTTTGGGGGTAGAGGGCTGAACATCGGAGCCGAATTTGACCAGGTGAGTGACAACAGTAAAGACTGTGATTACAGACGTATAGAAGGGAATAGCTTATATTGGATCTGAGAGGATCAGCGAAGGGAACAGCTTATGCAGGATCAGAGTAAGACGCCAAGCCATGGTGGTGAAAATAAAGTTTAATACATGGTCAACAACACTGTTTATTAGGGATACATTTTCTAAACATCAGCAAACAAATGCTTTATTGAATTTCAGTCGGCCCACAGAAGTACTGCACTCTTGCCCAGGCTCACTACTCCTCGATGACGCAAACACTGGAACCGCCCATTCTAAAAGCATTGCCTGAACGTGCTGCTGCAGGGGCCAGGACAGGGGCATAAACAAAACACATTTTCTGCCAAACTAATCAATGGAAAATATCTACTCATGGATGAAATCACTATCTCAGGCAGGGTGAACATTTGAGTGGTGTCTTTTGATGAAATTAGAACCTTTGCACATGATCTTTAAATCTGTTGCAACAGTTCTTCTGTTTCTAAGCCTAATCTATCCTTTACTATTTCTAGTCCATAAGGTTGGCCACCTGTGGGCACCCCCTTCTCCCTCCCTTGACTATGCTATAGTGTCCTTTTTAATTTTCCTTTTCCCTCTCAGGTCCTCGTACAGGGAGGTTATTGTGGTGACTTCAGAGTATATGTAAAAAAAGGTTGTGTTTATTGTTGTTGGATTTAGTATGTCATAGCACTATGTTATAAAATACCTTAATGTATACACCTTATGTTTATGAAACCTGTAAATGTTAAATACCATGGCACTAGGTGTTTTTGATAATGGTAAAAAGTACTAGATGTCTATTATAGAAATTAAGCTAGTTGTGCTATTTAAAATGCATGGAAATTGATGTAAACTGAAAAAGTCTAAATGTCATGGTGATTTGCATATATCCCATGATGCATTGCATTATGGAAGAATGTATGATGATGTATTTCTTTGAAACTTGATTTCCTGCCAATGCCTTTTGGGGTAACTGTTCTTTCAGTGATTCTGCATTGAGGTTCTTTGTTTATAGCTTGTTTTGTTTTTCTTCTTTTTGGGCCCCTACTACGTAAGCAAATGAGGGCTTGCATAAGGGTTATGGGTACATCTTAGGTAACAAATAGAATCAGAGACCAGTGTCAGTAGGTGCTGGCTAAGTGCAGAGAAAAAACAATAGTCTGTTGCTGCAAACTGATGTACTGAAGAAGGAATATGGCATTGCAGAAGCTTATTTCTTATATTTTGAATAAACATCACACAGAAATCATGTGTTGAATCTGAAGTTTGGTGTCTGGTCAATCTGTTATCCAACAACTCCTCCACAAGGGGTAAATTCTGCCCCTTCCCCCTGATGCCTGAGATGGGCTGCCACCATTGCAATGCATTTGGTGAAGACCCGTGGGGCTGATGACAGGCTGAATGGCATGGCTCGGAACTCATATAGGGTCCCTTCAGCTCTAAAGCGGAGGAACCGCCAATGAGATGGATGGATTGGGACGTGAATTGACTGCAGATTTAGTGAACAGAAGAAAAAATTACTCACCTTAGTAATTGCTTTTCTTCTCATGGAGTCTTGCTATATTATGACTAATGCAGTTAGCCACTGCACTTGAACTGCCCCGGAGAGGAAAGAGTTAACTCCAGGGAGTCTGGAGTTCTACAGCGCGAGAGCGCTTATGCCAAAGCTCTATCTGGGCAGTTTCAAATGAAACTGTCAGATCTTTACGAAGCTAATACTAAGCAACAAGTCTGTGTGGAAAGCTCTACACTAGCCAAATGGCTACCTACTAGTAGAAATAACAATATAAACAACAATAATAACAAGGAATAATAGTATTATTAGTTACCCCTGACAAGCACCATTAGGACCCCCCCTTCCCCCAAAGACTCAAGTCCAGGAAGGGGGCCAATATATACCTAAATAAAATAACCTAGTTCCCTAACCCTAAATAAAAGAAGGTAAGGGAAAAAAACTACAATGGCATGACACAGTGCTTGCACTAATTTGCCACCTACCCAAGTAGAAGTTCTGAGAGGGGCAGGAGGGAGGTGGTCATAATATAGCAAGACTCCATGAGAAGAAAAGCAATTACTAAGGTGAGTAATTTTTCTTCAAACACCATGAAGTCTTGCTATATTATGACTAATGCAGATTACACAGCAGTACCTCCATGGAGGAGGGTCAGAACCTACTTAGGAAATAGGCTCTGAAGCACAGCTGTGCCAAAACGAGCATCTCTCCTGGACTGAATATCCAGGGAATAATGCTTGGTAAAAGTGTGAACTGTTTTCCAAGTAGCAGCTTGACAGATTTCCAGAATGGGAATATCTCTAGCAGCCGCTAGAGATGCAGCTGTACCCCTGGTGGAGTGAGCCCTCAGTCCCGAGGGGGGTTCTCTACCTAGTTTTTGATAACAAAATTGGATACAAGAGACAATCCACCTTGCAATTGTCCTCTTAGTGGCAGGTTTCCCTTTGCCAACCTCGCCATAGGTAAGGAAGAGTTGGAGGGATTCGAACCTGTGACCCTTGGTGCATTCCAAATAGTAGCTTAAGGCTCTTTTGATGTCCAAGCTGTGCAGTCTCCTCTCACCTGAGGAAGAATGCTCAGTGAAAAATACTGGAAGAGATATGGATTGGTTCAGGTGGAAATCTGAAACCACTTTAGCAAAACTTTCTGTTAGTCCTGAGGACTACCTTATCTCTGTGGAAAGAGATAAAATCTTCTTCCACTGACAGGGCCTGTAGTTCACTTATCGTCTGGCAGAGTGATAGCCACTAAGAAAACAGTTTTCAAGTTAGAAACTTGAGCCTGCTGAGGACAGAGGCTCAAAGGAGGTTGCATTAACTGAGCAATGCAAACATTCAGGTCCCAGGCGGAGCTGGTTCTCAAAAGGAGGGTTAGTGAAGTAACCCTTAAAAACTTGGAAAACACAGGGTGAGAAGAAAGGGAAGCAGGCTTCCTGCTGACACAAAAACAGAGACAGCTGCCAGATGAACCTTTAAGGTAGCTGGCCCCTAAGGCCTAAGGAATTTAAATGGACCAAATAGTCCAGTAAAATGGGCAGATCAGCAGATTCTGGGATAATCTGCTTCCCAGAGCACCAGATGGAAAACCTTTTCCACTTAGAATTGTAAGTGGCCCTAGTGGAAGGTTTCCTTGAAGCCTTTAAAATATCCAGAACACCTTGAGAAAGGTGTAAGTCAGCAAATTCTAACTCCTCAAGAGCCATGCCTTGAGATGGAGGGATTTGAGGTCTGGATACCACACTCTCCCCTGTGCACAGGCCAGCAAGTCGTAGACTCTGGGCAAGTTCAGGGCAGGGTGGACTGTCAAGGACAGAAGCAGTGGGTACCAGGGCTGTCTGGCCCAATTTGGGGCAATCAGAATCACTTTGCAGGGCTGAGATCTGATTTTTACTAGTACCCTGAAAAGAAGAGGAAAGGGGGGAAAGGCATACAGGAACTTCCCTTTCCAATCCAACTGAAAGGCGTCCAGGGGGACTGAGCCCAGCACTGGAGGCCTGCCACAAAACAGAGGAAGTTGGTGGTTGTCTGGGGCTGCGAAAAGATCTATCTGAGGGTGCCCCATCTGGCAAAGACCGACCCCAGCACCTGAGGATTCAGAGCCCATTCGTGATGGCCCTGAGAAATCCTGCTGAGGGCATCCGCCAGGACATTGTCCTTCCCTGGAAAGTGAACTGCTATCAGGGAGGTGTTCAGGAGTAAGCCAGAGACCACAACTTCATTGCTTGTTGCACAAGGCTGATGACCGAGTGCCCTTGCTTGTTGATGTACCACATTGTTGTGGTGTTGTCTGTCCTGACTTGAACTACTTTGTTCTGGACAGAAGCTGAAAACACCTGAAGAGCTAGAAAGACAGCTCTGAGTTCCAAAAGGTTGATGTGGAGCAGAGATTCCTGAGGAGACCACACTCCCTGAGTGGACAGGTCGCCCAAGTGAGCTCCCCACCCTAACAGGGAGGCATCCTTGGTGAGGGTGAGGGAGTGGGAGACGGGAATGAAAGGAATCCCTTGTTTTAGATTGCTTTGATCCTGCCACCAGTGTAGAGCCAGGATCAGAGTTTGGGTCACTGGAACCAATTTGGAAAGGGGGTCCCTCCTTTGAGACCAATAGGCCCTCAAATGGAACTGAATGTCCCTCATCTGGAATCTTGCTCCTTGCACTACCACTGTGGAAGCAGCCATGTGCCCTAGGAGTTGCAGAAAATGCCTTGCTGGTCGAGAAACCCGAGGGTAAAAGGAGGATGCCAGGGCAATGAGCCTGTCTACCTTTCAGAGGGAAGAAATGCCCGGCTAACTTTGTGTTCAATTCTGCACCTATGAAAGTTAGTACCTGAACTGGTTCCAGAACTGACTTTGGTAAATTCAGCAGGAATCCCAGGAAGTGAGAAGCTGCTGGGTGACTTGCAAGTGGGATTTTACCTGATCTGGGACTGACCCACAATGAGCCAGTCGTCCAGGTAGGGAAACACAGCAACCCTTGCCTTCTTAAATGAGCCACTACCACAGCTAGACATTTTGTGAATACCCTTGGCGCAGAGGTAAGGCCAAAGGGCATTGCCCTGAACTGGTAGTGGCCTGAGGGCAGTTCGAACCTGAGGTACTTTTGGTGAGAAGGCCTGATCAGAACATGAAAATAGGCATCCTTGAGGTCCAGGGAAGCCAGCCAGTCCCTGGCCTCAGGGAAAGGCAAAATCATTGCCAGAGTTAACATTTTGAACTTTGGTTTCAAAAGATGCTTGTTCAGGTACCTTAAATCTAGGATGGGCCGCCATTCTCCTGTCTTTTTTGGGGTAAGAAGGTATCTTGAGTACAGCCCCTTGCCCTGATGGCAAGGAGGGACCCTTTCTACTGCTTTGCAGTCCAGAAGAGAAGAAACCTCTGCTTCCAAAGCAAGGGCTTCTGTAGGATTTGCAGGTGGAAAATGTCTGGCTCTCATCTTTGGAAACTGTTTGAAGCTGAGAACCAGACCCTGGCTTATTACCTCCAGAACCCATCTGTCCGAAGTTAGGGACACCCAGTTCTGGCTGAAATAAACCAACCTGCCCTCCACTGGTACAGGAGAATCAGCCCTGGGCACCCCATCAGGGTGCCTGCTTGGCAGTAGCCTTAGGCTGAGGGGAAGGGGGACGGTTTACTTGTGCCCGGTCTACCTCTGCCTCTGAAGAAACCCCTCTGTGCAAACGCAGAGGAGGCCTGAGATTGAAAAAAGGCCTGTGGAAAGGCCTGCCCCTACCTCTGGGAGCGTGCCTCTGTGGAGTGGCATGCCCTCCCCTTAGCCTGGGCACTTTTGTAGGTAGTTCTGTATTCATCCATCTTTTCATATAGTTTTCTGTTTGTTCCCCAAACAGAGAATTACCCACTACAGGAAAATCCATAGCCTTTGACTGAGTATCTTGGGACAGATTAGTGCATCTGAGCCATGCCAACCTACGGAAAGCTACAGAAGTGGCCATGACCCTAGAGAAACATCATTAACATCAACAGCAGTATGAAATTGACCTTTAGAGGCTTCAATGCCATCAGCAGCCACCTGTTCCAACTCACTAGCCAGCTGGCCATGTGCCTGCTTGGCTAACTGATCTGTGTCCCATCTAGATTTCTGATATCTAGCTACATAAGCCATATAATTTGCCTTCCTGAGTCCCAAAGAAGCTGCCATATACTGTTTTTTCGTCATGGCATCAATCCTCCTGGAATCCTTATCAGGAGGATGTGAGGCCAGGGGAATATTAGCCTTGTCATAGGCTGCAGCTTGAACCACACCTACATGACTAAACTACTCAGTGAGGAAGTCTGTATCAGAGCCTGACAAAGTATACCTTCTGTCCATTTTTTTATCTACAGGAGGGACAGAATGAGGATTTTTTAAAATCTTTGTTGTTTGCTTCCTAAATGACTTATGCAAAGGAATGACAACCTCCTAGACTCTGGTATATCCATCATTTCTACGTAATCAGGCTCCTCTTGCTCATCCACAGCCTCCTCTAAAGGAAGCTGGAGGGTTTCTACAACCTTTTTGTAAAACATAAAATGAGAAGGGGACTCAGACAGAATAGGAGGAGATTCTAAAGGTCTGTCTGGAGAAATGTCCGGTTCAATGGGCACGTCCAGACCCTCCCAGCCACATATATATTGATCAAATTCCTCCTCCCCCTCCTGTGGTTCATAAAATTCCTCAACATCATACTCCTGAACCACTGGAACTGAATGAACCAACCCTTTACCAACTGTTGGTGGTTCGACAGGACCCTGAGACAGTGACTGGACAATCTGTATGGCTTTAGCTATTTCTGCAGCAGTTGGAGAGACAATTTTGGACTCCAAACCTACTGATTTCTTTGTCTTTTTCACTGGGACTGGTTCCTCTGAACCAGCCTTCCTTTTGCCCGAGGAAGTCTCGCCCTGGTCAGAGGGCACTCCCTCTGGTCCAGTGGGTGCTGGATCAGGCTGGCCATCCGGGTCAGCGGACTTTTTGGCCTCTCGTTCCCTGAGCCGGCCCAATCTCTTTTCCAGGGTGGCTGCAGGGAAATTTTTACACACCTGGCAGTCTGACAGGAGGTGGTCAGCCCCCAGACAATAAACACAAGTGGT
This sequence comes from Neoceratodus forsteri, assembly GCA_016271365.2. Classification (NCBI taxonomy): domain Eukaryota; kingdom Metazoa; phylum Chordata; order Ceratodontiformes; family Ceratodontidae; genus Neoceratodus; species Neoceratodus forsteri. The sequence goes on from CM057449.1 coordinate 968,056,971, forward strand.
GTGTAGGTCAGCCTTGGCAAAGGCTTCCCCACAGACATCACAGTGTTGAAACCCAGTGGGCCCAGTTTTTCTTTTGGGTTTCTCAGACATAATGCCAGCCTAACCAAAAACTTGCCCTTTTGATGGCAGTGCCAGGCAAGACACCTTATCGGTTCCTAACCGTGTCACGGGTATTTGAAAAACCTAATTTTAAAGCAAGGTTTTTTAGAACCGATAAGAACAGGAACCCGCCTCTAAAAGCCAACCAACACTTTAAAGCGTTAATTTCAGCAAACCGATCGGTTCAAACCGAACCGATAATTGAATTTCCACACAGACTTTAATTTTTGTACTACGGTTTACCAGATAGAGCTTTTAACGAAATGCGGTAAAATAAATACTTTTGCCGTTCAAATGAACCGAAAAATACCGCTTGAACCGAGAAATGAACCGAGCTGAAGGAGCTGATCTCCGAGCAACTGTTCAGTGAAGCGGAGAAAGAATCTGACAGTTTCATTTGAAACTGCCCAGATAGAGTTTTTGGCATAAGCGCTCAAGGCTGTAGAACTCCAGACTCCCTGGAGTTAACTCTTTCCTCTCCGGGGCAGTTCAAGTGCAGTGGCTAACTGCATTAGTCATAATATAGCAAGACTTCATGGTGTCTGAACCATATGTTTCGCTCCAAAGATGGTATGATCTGGGACAGAGTGACCATCCGGAAAGGTGCGTGACCTGAGATACTGATTCAGGTCGTGAAGATATAGAATGGGGCGCCAGCCCCCCCGTCAGCTTGGGCACCAGGAAGTACCTGGAGACAAAGCCTGGGTCTGCTGGAGAATCTGCCACTGGAGCTATTGCCTCCTTGAGAAGGAACTGAGCAATGTCATCTTGGAGAGCCGACTGAGAATGGGCAGATACTCTTTCCTCCCGTGGGGCGCAGGCTCGGCTTGGAGGGTACTGCTCGAATTCCAGAGGCGGTCCCTGATCGACCACCTCCCAAACCCACCTGTCTGTGGTGATAGCGGACCAGGCGGAAAGGAAGTGGTGGAGCCCCCCACGGGAGGACCCAGAGCTGGCATGATGGGAGAGGAGGTGGCAGCCCCGGCCCCGTCACTGAGCAGGCTTGGAGGAGGAGGATCCAGGACCTGAACCTCAGCCTCCTTTACAAGCCTGGGCTTGGACCGAGGGCACCAAGCTTGAGCCTGCTGCTGCTGCCCTCCTTGAAAGGAGGGTTGCTGTGCCGTACGGGAAGAGTGCCGAAAAGACTTCTTCTTCTGTTGCTTCTTACTCAAAGGACTTTTAGCAGAAGTAGCGTCCAAGGTGGCACTGGACTGCTCCATATGCTGAAGGTGACCAGCCACACCTGGGCCGAAAAGGTCGGTGCCCAAAAAAGGCACATCAACTAGCTTGTGCTGAGTATCTGCCAGGAAAGAGAAGAGTCTCAGCCAAGTCCTGTGGAGAGAGACAACTGCGGCTGCCATCAAGCGGGCACAAGAATCACCAATGTCCAGGGCTGTCTGGAGCTGTTGTTTGGCAACAGCCTGGCTCAGATCCCGGACTTGCTTGACCGTGGTCTGCATGTCCACAGAGAGATGTGGGAGGACTTCATCCAAATACCGCAAGAGGTCATGGGAGAAGAGTGCCATGACGATGATCGAACTTGCCTGATGGAGGCCTAAGGATGAAGCCGCATAGACCTTTCGAGTGGAATGATTCAAGAGTTTGGATTCCTTCTCAGGAGATCGGTCAGTGTCGGCAGAACTGCCAGTACACCTGAACACAGAGGCGGTCACCAGGCTCTTGGCCGAAGGGTGCTCTGTGAACCCCGCAAAGGACCCCATGGGTACCGCATACTTGCGGGCCATGTGGGCAGACGGAGCTGGACAAGAGGCAGGGCGCTGTCAATGTTCATTAGCTGAGCCAACTAAGGCCTATGTCGGGGAATCCTCTCTCTTGAGGATGTCCGTGAGAGGGACAGGTTCCAGGGGCATCCCTGTTGACTCAGAGATGAAGCGGAGAATGCCCTGAAAAGATGAAGGACCTTCCTCTGTCTCTGTCCCACCAGCCGATTCGTCATCCCCAGGATGAGAATGTCGGCCGGTCTCATCCGAATCCAAATACAACGGTCGACCACCTAAGTCATCTTCGACCCACTGAGGGCGATCCGTGTGACAGTGCCCGGTCTATCTCCCTTGGAAGGAGCCCCTCTCGCAGGCTGCTAGGGTGGCGGTTCCACCATGATCGGTAGAGAGACCAGTATAGGCTGAGCCAGGGGTGAATCGGCTCTGAAGGAGTCGGCTTGGGTCTGGGCGGCAAAAGCCAAGTAATGGCTGAGGAAGGAGCCGGGGTCGGCCTGTGCCCAGACAAAATCAGCTGTTGCCACATGAGGTCCTCGTAGCGCCGATGGAGTTTCCATCGGAGCCCCTCCTCATCCGAGGAGTACAAGGACAACCGATGGCGTCATCTCTTTTTCGAGCACTTCTGGCTCTTCCTCGGCCTCTCAGTTGAGGAGGTCCTCAACCGAGATCGGATGGGCCAATTCGGTCACTTGGGTGACACTGGTGGAACCGGAGATTTCCCAGGGTTGGGGACCACTTCCTCGGCGGGATTCCCAGTGGCCTGGGTCTCCTCATCGGGGAAGGAAAGGACCAGAGTTCTAGCAAGAGAATTGGCGACCGGGTCGATGACTAGTTCAACCTTGTCGATCAACACTTCGGTTGACTGGTCAGACGGCAAGGCCGAAAAGCCAGCGGCTGAAAAGGCAATCTCGACTGAAGCCGAGACTGCTGGTTCCTGGTACCGAGATCTCTCCCGATCCCAAGAACGTCTTCACAGAGACGAAGACGATCCTGGGTCCTTTTCCCAATTACAGGACCGAGAGGCGTGCATGCCCCCAGAACCCTCCCCCTTAGTCGGGAGAGACTGGCACAACTCTCGAAAGAACCCAAGAAGGTGGAGCCCAGGTTGAGCGGAACAAAGAAGCTCCAAAAGGAAGATTCTGCAGCCTGAGCCACTTCCTCCTCGAAGGCTTGCACACATTATAATTGCTCGGCAGATCCCGTGGCCAACGCCCACCAAGCCTCCTTTGATTTCACCAGAGGGTTCCATTTTTCCTGCCTCCCCAACATGAGGAGTGCGAGACAGTCGTCGAGGACGTTAGGGTGAAATGCAAGACAGGAGTCGCACTACGAGGTGTCATGGCTGACACCTAAGCAGTAGATGCACGTGGCGTAGGGATCGGTGCACGACATTTTCTGGCCACATGAACATTGGTGAAATCCGGGGGAAGACTTGTCTTCCATGATTGAAGCAGAGAAGTCATGGTCGCTAATGCAAACTAAAAGTTTCGGAATAACCGAAGGTTTAGAAGCCAGGGCCTACAAAATGCAGGAGCACGAAGGAGGCAACCTGAATCTTCCAGCGGAAAGGAAGATCTGGCGTCATGGGGTAGAGCCGAGGGTTATACCACCCGAGTGGGTGGGAGGAGCCAGCTTGAAGACTTCCAGCCATCCTTATAGGGAAAAGGGACACACCAAATAGTGTGGATGAACAACATATCCACGATCCTAGAACATCTCAATGCTAACGCTATCTGTGACTGCTTGCCTTAGCCCCTCAGTGCTGTTTTTCCATGTCCCTAAGCAGCTCTCCCTCATGACCCCTTAAATTCTGCACTTGCTACTTCCCTTCGTCAAGAGCCTTAATGCAATCTCTCCCTCCATCAAATTCCCCTCTTACCCACCACTCTCCCAACTGCCTTCAGCCCCAAATCCCCCCCCCCAAAAAAAAAAATTGCTTCGACAGGGCCTTCCTGGGTTGATGCTTCTCCACTTCTTGAGTGGGTGTTGGCTGCTCTGGGATGCTGTAACCCCGAACATAGCCCTCCATCCTGACAACTCAGTCTGCTGCAGTACCCCAGTCTGAATTGTCCTCTCTTCCTTAAACTGCCTTAACCCTCTCACAAACTTGTTGTACTCACAATAACCTGCTTAGTCTATTTTTATATTAATACTTAAGACTCATATTTGTTATTAGCCTGCACTTACAGCTCTATTGTATATTTATGTTTTTTTTTCTTTTTTAATCACTGTTAATGTAATTCTGATGTGGAACCTATGTAACGAGCTTGTTCTCAAAGGTGTTAATCCGAGATCACAATAAAATAAAAATATATAGTACAGAGTGGTTGTGCTGTCTGTCCTGATTTGCACGACCTCGCTTTTGAGTACCGAGGCAAAAGATTGGATCCCCAGACACACTGCCCTGAGCTCCAGCAGGTTTATATGAAGGAGTCTCTCTTTCCTGATCCAAGTCCCATGAGCTGTCTGGTCTCCTAAGTTTGCTCCCCACCCTAGGAAAGAGGCATCTGTAGCCAACAGTATTGAGGGAAGCTGTTGCAGAAAAGGTACCCCTTGCCTTAGGTTTTCTCTTTCCTGCCACCACTGAAGTGCTAAGAGCAGAGATTTGGGGACTGGTACCAGTTTGGACAAATGGTCCCTTTTTTGTGACCAATAAGACCCGAGGTGGAACTGAATGTCCCTCAGTTGGAACCTGGCTCCTGAAACTGTTGCTGTTGTGGACTCCATGTGGCCTAACAGCTGAAGGAAGTGCCTTGCTGGACTGGGACTGGACAACTGGAATGAGCTGGCCAGCTGAATTAGTGTTTCCATCCTTCCTTGGGGGCAGAAAAGCCTTTCCTGCCACCGTGTCTAGCTCTGCCCCAGGAAGTCCAGGAGCTGGACTGGGGTTAACACTGGCTTTTTGGAGTTTAGGAGGAACCCCAGGGACTGTAGGACCCTTTGAACCAAGGTTAGGGAGTCTGAAACTTGCTGAGAAGACTGACCCACTACCAACCAGTTGTCCAGATAGGGGGAAGACTGTAACACCCTGCCTTCTGAGGTGTGCCACTACGATTGCCAGGCACTTTGTAAACACTTTTGGTGCTGAGGAAAAGCTGAAAGGCATTGCTCTGAACTGGTAGTGGCCTGATGTGAGCCTGAACCCGAGGAATTTTCGGTGTGATGGTCTGATGGGAATATGGAAATAGACATCTTTCAGATCTATTGAGGCCAGCCAATCCCCTTGTCTGAGTGTGGGTAGGATGGTTGACAGAGGGACCATCTTGAATTTTGGTTTTGTCAAGTATTTGCTTAGTTGTCTGAGATCCCGAATGGGTCACCACTCCCGTTTTCTTTACTGTGAGGAAGTACCTTGAGTAGAATCCCTTTCCCCCTTTGAAATAGGGGTACAGGTTCTACTGCCTTGTTCTACAACAGCTTTCTTACCTCCTCCTCCTCCAGCAGTTGGGCTTCTGATGGAGAGGGGCGACTAAAGGCTCTTGTCCTCAGTTTGGGCAAAGATTTGTAGCTGAGGGTAAGGCCTTGGCTCACTACCTCCAGAACCCACTTGTCTGTAGTTACTGATTGCCAGACCTGGAGGTAGCAGGTAAGCCTGCCCCCTACTGGGAGAAGGGAGGCAACCATGACAGACTCGTCAGGGGGTTTGCTTCACTTGTGGGGTCGGCTGAGGATTGGGTCCAGCCCTAGCAGTACCCCTTCTACCCCTGCCCCTTTAAATAGCCCTTCTGGGGTTGATAGGCCGGAAGGGCTTGAGTTTGGAAGAAAGGCCTATAGTGGGGCCTTGCTCTCCCTCCTCTGTTCTGCTGTTTCTGTGAGGTAGCTGATGTTTCTTTGGCAGCTGCACTTCTATAAGCCACCCTGCATTCATCCATCTTTCATATAGGCCTCGGTCTGCTGGCCAAAAAGGGATGAAGGGTCGAAGGGGAAATCCAGAGATTATCAAAATTTAATAAATAAAATAAAATAAGTAATTTTGTTTGTGTGTCCTGAGAGAGATTGGTAGTCCTAAGCCATACAAATCTCCTCAGGGATACAGAAGTAGCCATGAACCTGGCTGCAAAATCACTGGCATCCACAGCCATTCTGAACTGGAATTTGGATGCCTCAATGCCCCTTTTGGCAGCTTCTGCTAGGTCAGATGTCATTTATTTATTTATTTAGCTTTTGATGACCAAGTAGGTACAGTAGACAAACTGGTGCTGGACAGAACTTACTTCAAAATCTCTACTACTGTGCTCCACAAGCTCTTTTGAAACCTGGCTACATAAGCCATGTAGGTGGCCTGTCTAATGGCCAGAGAACAACCCAGATAAATCTTTCTGGTCATTGAGTCCATCTTCCTGGAATCTCTATCAGGAGGATGGGATGCCAGGGGTACATTAGCCTTATTTATTTATTAATTTATTTATTACAATAATTGGAAATACACCTTTGAGTCATAGACTCCTTTGCAAAGGTTCCACGTCATAGATACATATAGGTATTTACAGAGGAAAACACAAATAACATAGGAGTTAGTCATACAAGTAGTAGGCAGCAACCTGTACCATCCCTTCATGGCTAGGATGCTCAAAGAAGGAATTCCGCACCAGGTTTGACCTCCCAATACTTTTTATCCAGTTTCCTGTCTACTGGGGGAATGTAAGTTGGTGTCTGAAAAATTTTGAGCACATGCTTTATGAGAGATTTATGGATGGGGAACAAAAGCTTCTTAGCTGGAGCCACATCCATCATTTCTACGTAGTCGGCCTCTTCCTCCTCCTCGGTTGCTTCTTCAGTGGGGAGGTCCAAGGTTTGAGCAATCTGCTGCATAAAAGTAAACAGGGTAGTGAAGTCCTCTGATTCCTTATCAGGGGAGTCAGAACGCTGGGGATCAGAGGAAACATCTGGTTCCAGAGACTCCCCTAGGTCCACATCCTCATCATAATCATTGTCCCCATCGTCCCCAAAGCCCTCAGCTTCAAAATCATGGGGACCGGAAACCAGGGAAGAATCTGGGGGTAGAACCGCAGGATTCTGAACCGAGGACCACGGAACAGAACTGGCAGGAGATTGAAGGGATTGGATAATACAGATTGCATTAGCCATCTCCTCTGCAGTTGTAACCGTTGGGTTTAACGGTAGCGGTTCTTTAGACTCATGTTTCTCGCCTGGGGTTGCCGGTTCAGTAGCCTATTCAGCGGTACGTTTTTTTTCCTGCGAACCGGTACCCAGTGTCACAAACCCACTCAGCAGATCAGCTCTCTACTCCCAAAATGCCAACCTCCAAGCGCAGTCTTGTTAACAGAAACAGGGTAACCCACCTGTCTGTTTTGTGGATTCGAATCAACCTTTGGTCTCAGTTCTGGAGGGATTCAAACTGTGAACCTCTTGCTAGCGTACCCAATGCACAGGCTCAGATAATTCTGTCTTCGGGGGGCCAGATATCTTTGCCTATGGGCACCAAACCAGGTGTACAGAAATGAACCCTTAAAAACTATAATAAAAGACATCAGATTTCTCTTACATTTTTCCAGTTTGGTATCACCATTCAGGCTTATGTACAGTGTCTGCTTTAACCATATATACTCCACTTGTAAAAGAAAAGAAATCAAAGACAGACCAAGCAGGCTCTAAAAATAGAGTTTTACTAAAATAGATAAAAGATATGTAAGACATAAAATACAGAACTATATATCACAAAACATACAAATCTTTGAAAAGAACAAGGTTTTAACAGTGCAATTCCTGCTACAATTCTTAAGATTTCTCTCTCTCTCTAAATACCTGCTTAAAGTGCTCAAAGATGTTTCTTTGTCAGAGTGTAGATAAAAGTGTGTCCTCTGAAGGAAAACAGAACATTGTTTAAAAGCTGGCTTTGCCCACCTCTTTGCATGAGGTCACCTATTCCTCCCTGTCAGAATATATAAAAAAATATATCTATACAAAAATAGGATTTTTTTTTTCAGAAGGTAAATTAATATTCTGTGATCTCAGCACAACTCATTTTCTTTTTCAAATGACATTTCTTTGATCTACTGATCAGCTTCCCCTTTTCAGGACATCAAAGCATCTTTTATGACTTTGCACTAACACATCATAACCTGCTCTTCTTCCTCTAAGCGTTATAAAAGTTTATTATCTATCTTGGCAGTTAGGTATCTTCTAGCCTGTAATTAGCTCTTGGCCTTCCAGGTAACACCTTGTATCTAAAACGTGTGTGTGTGTGTGTGTGTGTGTGTGTGTTTGTGATCTCACATGCTGTCTCAGCATTTCTCATGAGACACAGTCCATAACCCATTTTTATATTACAAAAAATGATACAGCACTCAGAACTGGCTGTCCACGTCACAATCCTCCCTAGCCCTGTCACCCCGATGTTCACCGGGATATGCCACTGGCCAGTAGCCCCAGGGCTTGCCCTGCTCCTGGTGGGGTCCCTCAATCTGCTGCTGTGAGACCAGATCCAGTATCTGGACTAACAAAACTAGCTAGTCGAGTGTGGGGCCTGCGAGGGTCCGAGCGCCATCCTGAGACTGAGAGATTTTCTACTTTTCTTCCCTTGCGGGGCGCAGCGTGCTATCATGCCATGACATGTGGCCTGTGCACCATGCATCAGCTCTGCCCGCCACTCCTGCCTATTCTGCAGCAGTCTGGGGTGCCTTTCCCCAGCCTACCGTGAGGGGCCAGGTGTGCACCGGGCCCTGTAATCCCTCCCTGCCGGAGCAGAGCAGTCCTCTGGACGCTCTATTCCCCCCCCAGGCCGTCCCTCCGACACCCCAAGCCTGCTACTGAACTCAGGTCACCAGCGTCGCAAGCAGTAGTACTACTGCTGCCGTGACAGTCTGGCTCAGATCATGTTTTTTAATAAGAAAGTTGGGATCCTTTGGCATTGGGACAGGAGTGCCAAGCTGGTTTAAAAGCTACTTGTCAAACAGAACTCAAAGGGTACAAGCAGAAGATGTTCTTTCTGACCCCTGTGGAGTCCCTCATTGTGCTCCAAAGGGCTATGTATTGGGCCCTCTTTTTGTTTTCTTTATTTGTAAATGATTTACCAAATGTCTTTCTATCACCCACCTGATTTTGAAAGCAGATGACACAGCCATTCTGAGCTCGAGTCATACCTCTTAACTGCTATGAATGTCGCATAGCGCTAGGATTTTTACACTCAAATTTACCCTTGCTCCGCATAGGTTTACTGATGTTCTTGCTGATGTTAGAGCTATTTCTGGACACATAAACTATTAAATCTATGAACTAAGTTGATAGTAACATTTCTTATCACTGACTATATGGTGTCCACTATTTGTATCCAACAACAAAATTCTGGCCTGCTCAAGCAATGAATGCTACTACACACAAAGTCTTTTTAAAGTTTGTTATTTTTATTTATAAAGTCCCAACGTTTCGACTAGTATTAGGCTTCTTCTGGGGAACTGTAAAAAGATTTATAAACAAATATTTACTATATTTCACATTTGAAAATAATACTCAATTTTTTAATTTTCAATTTGTAATATCTTTCCATATTAGACCATGCTAGTCAAAAATGACTATTTGTAGATATATTATACTTTAAAATAAGAAAGTGCTCCACATTCTGGCCATCTGCTATGAAACCGATCAGCCGAATGGGTAGCAGGGACCTAGACTTCTGGTGCTACATATGTGATTTGTAAATTGCTCAGACTTTTAAAACAGATAGAAACTGCAGCTGTCTGTGGCTTTTCACAGAAAATGGACAGCCACGCGCATGCCACCAGAACTGTGAGCGAGGGAGAAATGTGTAGCTACATGCAGCAGCACTGTGTTAAAGTTCTGCAGTTTACTTTGAAGCTGAATAAATAACAGCACAGTAGTGGAATGAACCTGCACAAGTGGCATTTTTTTTGGGGGGTGACACTTTGTGTCATGACTCGTGATGGGGGAAGTTGTGAAAGTGAAAAGGTCATGTGTGAGGTACTTTGATACAGTGTTGCTGTACTGGATAACATCACTGTATAAGGTGATCACTGACCAATCAGATGCCAAAAAAATGTCCTTGCCAATGTATAATACATTAATCTCAAACTAGAACTACTGTATACTTTTTGGAACGAGACAGAGGCTGGCCTGAGCTGGTAATGACCTAGTCATCCATGGGTTAACAGGAGTGAACCTTCAATCTGTGACGAGGTTCAAGTACCTTGAGGTTTTTCTTGATCAGAATTTGAAGTCTGTTCCACACTTAGATTCAGTAACTAAAAAGTTTAATGAAAAACTAGGTTATTTGCATCAAAACATTAGGTTATTAACCAAAGAAACGGGACTACTGGTAGCAAAGCAGGTTATTCTACCAATTTTGGATTGGGGGCAGTGCTATTTGTTAACCAGGTGAATGCTTCTGCACAGCTGTATCAAGAGATGTAAAATAACATCTGCGGTTTTGCACTTGGGTCCCAATTTGAAACCCATCACTACACATAATATCAAAAGGTAGGACTACTTTTCAAACACAAAGACTAAATCCGAGTGTGGCAACGTTTGCTCTCAGCATCTAAAGGACAGGAATGCCAGTGAGTTTATCATATCAATGTTGACAAAATAATTTGACATATGTCACAAGAAATTCAGAACCTTCTGTTTTCCAACTGCCTTTACATAAATGAAAAACAGACAGAAGATCTTTTCCTGAGCAGAACATAACTGATTGAATAATTTATCATCTCATATTAATCTCAACTGTTCTTTACATAGTTTACAAGCACTTTATCATATGTATGACTCTCTTGCAGCTTGCACCCATTTCTGACATTTTTTGGGATGTGTTGTTTTTTCATGATTGCTATGTTGTATACCAACATCATGCCTACTGTGTGTTCTTGAATGTCAGGCATGGCTATAAAAGGGTTTGTTCCAGTTCAGTCACTGGTAACAAAAAACAAACACAAAAATGAAATAAAATGAAACAAATGGACTCTTGCTTGACGGAGGCAAAGTAAGTACTGTACTTGTTTCACTACAGGACTACAAAGCCTGCATTGAGAGATAACACAGAAATCTGCCGCGAAAAAAGGACACTATGGCCCATCTAGTCTGCCCAAATACCACCCTTGACCTTTCAACTACTCTCCCCGGAGAGCTGGGTGATAAATTGTAAAATATAGGGAAATGCTACAAAGTGGCTTTGCACAGCTTGTGAGAAACCATATGGCTAGAAAAGCAAATAATAGTAACAAAATAGAGCATTGAGTCAGGTAAAAATCCAGACTTTGGCAGGATCCACTTGTAAATATGACCAGTTATAAATATCGTGCGATATGGCTTAATTCCTACCTACACTTTCCAAGCCATACTTTTTGTAGTTTTTAGAAAAACTAAACAGAAGCATTGACATTCCCTTTAGAAGTGAAAATTCCCTCAAGAAAGAGGCCAAACAAAAATATCTGGACTGTACAGTACTGTACTTGCTAATGCCTTTCACTGATAAAAGAAAGGTCATTTGTATGACTGTGTCCCAGAGTGATCCATTCAAAGTTGACATTTACTTAATAACATTTACTAAAGAATTTGTGATACATGTGCCAAAGGTGAAGTAAAGCACGAGGCTCCAGGGAAGTGCATCACAAATCCTTTAAGGCAAAACTTGGAGTGCCTTACTACACTTATAAAATGACACTTATGCTGGTATGTGGGCTATATTTAAAACTGAAAATAAACAAACTACATTTTCCCAGTAAAATGCACTGTTTAAAGTGGAGATTTAGCTTGTTTAAAAATCACCACTGGGCCGGTCACTCTATTCAGTATGTGAAACAGTGGTTTTCTGTTGAAATGTGTTTTTGGCTTTATCTATCTATCTATCTATCTATTAATCTATCTATCCGCTATCAGGGCAGATAACGTACAGTAACTGCAGTTCAATTCTGACTGCAGTTACCTTACTAGTCATGCAGCAGTCGCCGGTTCCAGCAGCAAGATGTGTCTGCGATGGGAGAGTGGATCTTCACACTGTGAGCATGTCAGGTGAGTGAGGGTGTGTGGGAGGGTATGGGGGGTGCAGGGAGAAGGGTGCACAGTGGGAGGTTGGGCAGGGGGTTGTGGGTGAGAGCGGCAGTGGACTTTTTTTTAACAGGTTTAAAAAATTAAAGACGATTGATGGGCGTTTTCTAATTTACAGATTACCAGAGACATGGGAGGGTGTACTACTGGCCACCAACACTATAATAACATTAAGAGGGACATGGAGGGTTGGGGGTATCACTGGACACCAATAAGCTGTTCCCTGACTGGTACAGTATTAAATTGAATATATATGGGAATCGGAGGGTGGGGAGTACCACTGTACACCAATGTGTAAAAAACAAAATATATATATATATATATATATGTGTGTGAATTGGATTTTAATATACCATTACCGTTCAGTAACACCCCCCCCCCATCTCCCTACTGTATATCCCTGGTGTCTAGTGACACCCCCCACCCTCCAATTCCCATATATGTGTGTGTGTGTAATATATATGTATACAGTATATATATATATATAAATATATATATTATTTGCAAAAACTCAGAGTTGTTTCCACACTGACAAAAGTGTGGAAATTCAACGTTAGGGTTACCACCCAACCCCCACCCTCTACACACCAACAGATGTCAGAGCATGCCAAGGTCATCAGCGAACAAAAAATGGCAAAATGGTGACAACAATTTTAAAAACACATTTCCAGAGCAGCTGGTGAAAAACTAATGCCAGATTCTTGTTCCTCAGGTCCCGATTAGGTAAACACAACTGTTGGTATTTAACAAACTCTTTTTTTATGAATTACGTTTTTTTCTCTCTTGCTAACTGAAAACAAGATGGAGGCAACACGAAACCAATTTCAGGCAGCTCAACAACAACAAATATGATCACGAAAATTTTCGCAGTGCACATATAAATTTTCTCATAGGCTATAATGGGACATGAAAAAATTGAATAACTTTTGAACAGAGCAATATCTTTTCACCAAATCTTCAAAAGGCACCAGTTCAATCCAGGAGACATATAAACAAACCAATCTGAACCCACTGAAATGCATTCTTCAGTCCATTATGGCTTACCAAAGAAATTTGAAAAAAGGGTGAATTTTCACTTTTTGAGTGCCCCACAGTTCCGCAACCGTACATTCGACTGTAACAAAAATTTCCAGATCCACAGATCTATGGTAGGTGGGTCTGCATTTTAAATTTCAGGCAAATCGGACAAACGGTTGCAAAGTTAATAAAGTGCAAACTTTGAGATTTAACATAGAAATGGCCTTGCAACCCTAACTATAGTGACACGATATATATATATATATACACACACACTTTTTTTTTTTACACATTGGTGTTCAGTGGTACTCCCAACCCTCCCATGTCCTTCTTAATGGTGTTATAGCCTTGGTAGCCAGTGGTACTCCCCACCCTCCCATGTCCTTCTTAAGCCTTGGTGGCCAGTGGTACTCCCCACCCTCCCATGTCGTCCTTTTTTTTTTGTAAATATAATTTTTATTCAATTTTTCAACTGGGGGGAGGGGTACAAAAGAAAAAAAGGGGGGTAAGTGAAAAGGAAAAAAGCAGTCACAATTCATTGAATACATAAATTGCTTGTGGTTACAAAATAAAATCAGTCAACATAGCATTATAATTATACTTCATTCAGTGTCCTAAAAAAAGGATAGGAAAAAAAACACACAAGGAAGAAATTTAAACATCAAATAACAAATAAGGCACAGCAACAATAACAACTTATAGAATGTAGACTACAGTTTCTAGCTGTAAATAATTAATACGATTGAATTATAGAGTTAAACAAGACCCATACCCAATTACCTGGGTGTCTAGTACTACTAGATAGGTCGTACATGGTCAAATTTAGGGGTTCTCCTCCTCTGGTTAACCCTTCTCTCCATGGCACTCCTTTAAGGGACAAAGGAGGGATCCCTAGACATAATGTAGAGTACCCATCTGGACCATTTCAATGCGCATAGGTCAGTTTTGTCATTTAGATTGTAGGAAATTCTGATCTATAGATCCGAATAACAATCTCTCTCCACTCTGACATGGTAGGGGCACTGGGGGTAAGCCAGTGTCGGGTCAGGGCCCTCTTGGCCGCTAGCAGCAGGGCTCCTAGAAGATACTGTGTATGTGAATCCTTGAGCTCTGGGGGGGGGAAGATGTGAAGGATAAACAAATCTACAGTTAGAATGAGTGGGGTATCGAAGAGAGATCTCAATTCCGATTGTAATGAAGTCAAAAAAGGCTGTATCAGGGGACATGCCCAAAGTATGTGGGTATGATGCACCCTAGATTCACTGCACTGCCGTCAGCAGGCCCCCAATTGTGCTGGAGAAAAATGTGCTGTCGCTACGGGAGTACGGAAGAACCTAGTCAATATCTGCCAGGAAAAAAGCCTCCAGCTATGGGAATATGAAAGTTTAGCTATCGAGAGACAGCCCTTATACCAATTTTCCTTTGGAATGTCAAAACCAAATTCATCCGTCCATTTAGCACATATACTTTCTGTATTCACTTCTAGGGTATCCCCAAGTGCCCTGTACAGGAGAGAGACAATATGGGGCGTAATGCCAGCTTGTACGAGTTGTTGAATACAGGGAATCAACAGGGAGGAGCATTCAAATTCTTGTATCTGGATTGGAAGGGAATAAAAAAAAAAATGTCTTAGTTGCAGATATCGATAAAAATCTTGGCGCCTCAGACCGTACGTATGACTTAAGTCCAGAAAGGATTTAAATTCTTCTCCACTTTGGAACTGAATGAGGTTAGGGAGCCCCAGGTGCTCCCAAGTGATAAAAGTATGATCATATAGTGCTGGCTGGAAGTCCTCCAGTAGGGTAATGGGAGAAATGGTGAAAGAGACAGATGTCTACGTATGGCATTCCATGCTTTCATCTGGTGTATAATCCAGGGGTTTGTCAGAACCGAGTCATGTAAGCAGGAAGGAGGCATTCAGTATGTCATAGCTTTAATTAGCTGCTTAAAAGGCATTAAGCCCTCTTCAGTCTCCCTCCACAGAACAGGGCTAGACGGCATACTATAAAGGAAAGGTGTGAGGCCCAATTATAAAGTTTAAGATTAGGGAGAGCGAGCCCACCTAATTTCCTAGGGAGGTAAAGGATGGATGCCCTTATTCTAGGCCGTTTGCCAGCCCAGATGAATCTGCTGATGAGTTTGTTCCAAGCCCTGTAAGTGTTATTCAAGATGCATATTGGCACATTCTGAAACAAATAGAGGGCCTGAGACAAGATCACCATATGAATAACATCAACCCTCTGAAGTAAATTCAAGGGAAGAATATTCCATCCCGCCAGGTCTGCCTGCAGTTGAGCAGAAAACGTGTCATAATTATGTTTCACTGTATCAGCTGCCTGGTGGGAAAGGTATATACCTAGGTATTTTAATTTGTCTAAATCCCAACGAAATGGGAACCTTTGTTTGAATGATAAAGAGGGAGAAAAATGAAAAGCCAATGCTTCGGTTTTGGTGGTGTTAAGTTTATACCCTGAGCACTTACCGAAATGGTCTAGTAGTTCGAAGACTGATGAAACTGATTGGGACGGGTTTGTTAAAAAAAGCAGAACATCATCTGCATAAAGAGCTTGCGGTGTTCCATGCCCTCCATCTGTATTCCCCTTATCCAAGGGGAATCTCTAATGGCTTGCGCCAGGGGTTCAATAAAAATAGCAAATAAACCAGGAGACAGGGGACAGCCCTGGCAGGTGCCCCTAAATAAGGGAAAGTAAGGGGAATGGTGTCCCGAAACTTTCACACAGGCCTGGGGTGAAGAATAAAGTGTTTCTATCAGGGAAATAAAGGGAAGGGGGAAAACCATCTTTGACATGACAGCGAATAAAAAAGGCCACGCAACTCTATCAAATGCCTTCTTGGCGTCTAGGCTGAGTAGGACAGAGGGTGTTATCACGGTTTGCATTTCTTGTACTAGATGCAGGGCCCTTCTAGTGTTATCTGTAGTGGATCTGCCACTGACAACATAGAAACATAGACTTTGACGGCAGATAAGGACCACTTGGCCCACCCAGTTTGCCCATTTCTCTACCTACTGGATAAGCTGCAGATTCCAGTTAACCAACAGCCTACTTCCTGCCACCCCCCACTACAACTGCCTTGTGTCTGTCCCATGCATGTTTGAATTCCCCCACTGTTTTAGCCCCAACAACCTCCCCAGGAAGGCAGTTCCACGATCCACCACTCCTCCGTGAAAAGATTTCACATTACCCCTGAGCCCCCCCTCTATCTTTAAATTGTGTCCCCTTGTTCTTACACATCTCTTTTCTGAAAGATGCTACCCTCCTGGACTTTGTTGATTCCCTTGAGGTACTTGAACATTTCTATCATGTCCCCCCGTCCCTCCTTTCATCAAGGGTATACATATTAAGCTCTCTCAGTCTCTCTTCATATGATTTCTGATGCAGACCCTGCACCATTTTAGTTGCCTTTCTCTGGACTGCTTCCATCCTGTCTATGTCCTTGCGTAGATGAGGTCTCCAAAACTGCACACAGTACTCCAGATGGGGTCTCACCAACTGTCAGTACAGAGGGATAACCACTTCCCTTTTTCTACTTGTGATGCCCTTCCTATGCATCCCAGTATCCCCCTGGCTCTCCTCACTGACTTCTCACATTGCTTACCCACCTTTAGATCATCCGATATGACTACCCTCAAGTCCCTGCTCCATTTTTGTTGTTGTTAGTACCTCCTGTTATTGTGTACTCTTCTCCTGGGTTTTTGTTTCCCAGGTGCATTACTTTGCACTTCTTTGCATTGAATCTAAGTTGCCATATGTCTGACCATTCCTCCAACCTTGCCAAGTCCCTTCTCACCCTTTCTACTCCCCCTTGTGTATCAACTCTGTTACAGATCTTTGTGTCATCTGCAAAGAGGCATACCTTTCCCTCCAGACCCTCTGCAATGTCACCTATAAAGATGTTAAAGAGGACTGGACCCAGTACTGAGCCCTGAGGTACTCCACTAGTGACCCCCCTTTCTTCGGAATGTGTGCCACTCACTACTACCTTCTGTGTAGGGTTGCCACCTGTCAGGTTTTTTACCTGGTGATCAGGTTTTCAGGGTCCCTGTCAGGTAATCTGGTTTTGCTCTGTGCTGGTCAGGTTTTTGAGCCATTTTGAGTGCTCCCATACCTTTGAAACAAATTTTGTCCTATAATTCATTGTTTCAGCTATATGTTCAGGTTACAGACAAGTTCTATTGTCAATGTAGCCTTTTGTTTGTGAATGTAGTCACCCTGGGAGGTGTAAAGTATGGCCATTAACACCATTAGCACTTACTTACCTAATCTTTCTACTGCATCTTAAAGAGGCATAGCAGCACAGCTGCCCCCACCTTTTGTAACAGTAACAGAGCCAGTTGTCCTCCACATTCATTTGCTGGTAAACATTTTCATCCCAAACAGAATTTAGGCATTTTTAGATGTTTTAAATTATTTTTTTCCCTCAAGAAAAAAGTATGGTCACTTCTTTGGCTTTGAAATAGTACTGTAGACAAGAACAGGAAATTGAGTCAGAAAAAGATATAAAGTATGCATACTGTTGTATGCTATTTACAGCATTTCCCTTGCCCCCCTCCAGATTATATCTGTAATGAGATTTCTTTTATCTCTGTATGTTTATTTGGTTAACCAATGTCAATAAATAAATAATTAAGAAGAACGTAGGAAAGTAACTTTAACAGGCACAGTACAGTTTTTATTTAACTGCTGCATTAAGTGTTGTTTTTAATGATATAACAAATGGACTTCTAGGAGGAACAATGCAGGATGAGTCATGAAAAGGGGTGGGGCTAGGGGCGGAGCTTAGGATCCGGTGTTTGCCTCATCCAAAGGCGGCAACCCTACTTCTGTGTCCTGTTGTGCAGCCAGTTTGCAACCCAGGCTACCACCCTGGGACCCACTCCCAAGCTGGCTAACTTGATTATTAATCTTATGTGCGGGACTGTGTCAAATGCCTTGCTAAAGTCTAGGTAGGCCATATCCACAGCCCCTCCCTGGTCTATTACTTTGGTCACCCAGTCAAAGAAATCTATTAGATTCATCTGACATGACCTTCCTGCTGTAAATCCATGCTGCTTTGGGTCCTGTGCCCTGCTGGCCTCTAGGTACTCAACAATTCTTTCTTTCAGAAGTGATTCCATCATTTTCCCTACCACTGAGGTCAAACTTACAGGTCTGTAGTTTCCTGTTTCTGCCTTGCTCCCACTTTTGTGAAGGGGAATCACATCTGCCCTCCTCCAGTCCTCAGGTACCACCCCATCCTCCCATGATTTGTTAAAAACTCCTGCCTGACCTGTCTGATCTAGATTGATTATTGCAGGGAGGACTATGTCCAGGCGTTTAGCCAAAATAGACATCAGGTATTTATAGTCTACATTTAAAACTGAAATTGGGTGGTATGATGCGCAACTTTGTGGGTCTTTACCGGGCTTAGGAATAAGGGATATTACTGCGTCGCGACCAGCTAGAGTGGGGGTGGCAAATCTTGCAATACATCGTTGTAGACCATTAGGAGAGCTGGGGCGAGCGTTTGCTTTAGATGTTTACAAAATTCTGTACCATACCCATCAGGGCCAGGGGCCTTCATGGTTTTGGATCGGGAAATGGGTGCTTTCAGTTCAGAGTATGTTATGGGGGAGGCTAAAGAGGACCTCTGATACTCATTCAGCTTAAAGAGGCTCAGTGGGGAAAGAAAGGTTCCAATATTCTTTGGGTCCAATAGATGGTCCGGTGTGTACAGTGTTTTACAATAATCACAAAAAATTTGGGTAACCTGGCCAGTTTTGGAGTAAACAGTACCCAATGTAGGGTCCCTAATAGTGGGTATAGTGGCGAGCTGACACTGCCTACGAAGCCTGTAGGCAAGTAGCGGAGGCCCTCAGTCCCACCTCCCCATACCTTTGCCTTAAAAAGGCTAGTGCTATCTCTGTATTCTGCCGAACCAGGGAGTCCAACTCCTGCCTGACCTGTACCAACTGGGTCACTACCGAGTTGTCCCCCTGTGGATGGGCAGTCTGGAGGAAGTGGAGGGTCCCCTCCAAGTGTGCTTGTTTTTCCCTCCATTGCTTAGCCTGGAAAGAGGAGTATTGGATAAGGTGGCCCCGTAGGACTGCTTTCAGCATGTCCCATCTGACAGCGGAGGTCATTTCAGGGTTTGAGTTGTCCCTCAGGATTTCTTGTATTTTCTCATCGAGAAGTTCTCGAAATTGGGCACTTTTAAGGTGGACAGGATTAAATCTCTACAATGTGTTTCGCTTCTCAAGGCCCAAATCCCATGTCATAATGACTGGGGCATGATCAGTATGGACAATATCACCAATAGCTGCCTCCCTAAGAGTTTCTAAACATTCTGTGTATAGCAATGGTCTATCCTAGAGTAAGAGCCATGTACAGCGCAATAAAAAGTGTATCTCCTTTCTCTAGGGTGAAGGGTGCGCCACACATCAACCCAGCCCACCTCCTGAACAAATCTCTTAAAAAATTTGTGTGGTGCCAGCTGTCTGCCCCTTGAAACCCCGGTAGAGTCGACATTAGGGTTGGGGGTGATATTAAAGTCCTGCTAGTACCAGGGTGCCTAGTAAGTTGGACCACCCTATTCAAAGGAGCGGAGAGTTTGCTGGGTGGAACCAAGGGAAAATCTTTAGCATTAGCAAGGTAACTTCTCTGCCCTGCAGCAAACCCTGAACTACCACCAAGCGACCCTCAGGGTCGGCCCACTCGGATGTAGCATTAAAGGGAGTAAGGCTGGAGATCAATATGGTGCAGGGTTTTAAATAATTGATTAGCAGTTTTTTTTCTTGAGACATTACTAACTGTACAGAAAGCATTTATATAGATTTTCTAGAAGTGTTATGTTTGTTAAACACAGTGAGGCAAGTGCTATGCATTTTCACAATGTTTTAGAACTTTTATGAGCAAAACGTTAATCAATTTTTAGAGTTAAATAAAACCCTGTGGTGACCCACCTCCTCCTCTCACTAGGGAAGGAGGAGGAAAGGACTTGTGAGAAAACTTCCCAGACCAGCTTTCCATGCTCCGCTCTATTCATATGTGTTTCTTGCATAAATATTATTCCTGCATGCGTCTTTTTAAATAATGAAATCATTCTTGTTCTTTTGACAGGGCTGCCCATTAACATTCAATGAAAAGATCTGCAAAGGTGCCCCAGACATTGTATCATATTTCGAACATCCAGAGAAAATTTCTGTGCCAAACCACGAACTGTCAGTTTACAGACACTGACAAATTTGTTTACTTTTAAAAGGAAATGTGACTGCCTATGTGAGGTATAGCGAGGATAACTCTCCTCTAACTGTGCAAAACATATAACTGGCCAAACTTTTTACAACCATCACCTGCCAACTGGGCGAGGGATGGAACAAAACTACGGACTTCCATAGGGCTGGCCTCCACTAACAGAGCAGGCGGTCAAAACCCAGTTTGCGCCAAATAATTTTGGCAGGGTCTAACCTAGGTTAGACTAGACGTTATACGTCTCTTCGGTGAAGGGGGGCCGGTGAGAAGTGATCATGCCTCATACTCCACCAGGAAAAAGAAAGATATGTAGTCGTATCTAGTGGGTAGTCTGTTCCCTCTTCAATTAACATAGCGGGGGGGGGGAGGGAGAGCACATCCCCTGTGTCCCGAAGCTCACCCCCAGATCTGAAAAATCCACATGGGCCAAAAATCATCCAGAGTGAGCCCACCCAACCCCCAGAAGCACCCCTGGCTTCCACCGGCACAGCTTGTGGGGAGGTGGGGTGCCATAGGCGAGGTAGGCCACCCCGGACCAGGCCAGATCAAGCCGAGGAAACAGTGTCCCCCCGGGCCTGAAGAAAAAATTACTCACCTTAGTAATTGCTTTTCTTCTCATGGAGTCTTGCTATATTATAACAATAGCAGTCAGCCACTGCAGCTGAACTGCCCGAGAGGAAGGAGTTAACTCAGAAGATCTGAGTTCTACAGCGCAGGCGCTGTGCCAAAGTTTCTATCTGGCAGTTTCAAATGAAACTGTCAGATCTTTAATGCCAACATCAAAGGACGGAAAAAGTCTGTGTGGAAAACTACACTAGCCCATGGCTACCTACTAGTAGTAATAACAACAATATAAACAACAAAGAACACCCAGAACCATAATAACAAAGGTTGATGGTATTATGGTTCGTTTACCACCCTTGACAAGCACATATGAACCCCCTTCCCCAAGACTCAAGTCCAAGAAGGGGCAATAAAAATAACCTAAATGAACAATCTAGATCCCTAACCCAAAGGAAAACAGGGTTAGGGGAAAACTAAATGGCATGACACAGTGCTTGCACCAATTTGCCACCTCTACCCAAGTAGGAGTTCTGAGAGGGGCAGGAGGAGGGTGATGATAGCAAGACTCCATGAGAAGAAAAGCAATTACTAAGGTGAGTAATTTTTCTTCAAACACCATGAAGTCTTGCTATATTATAACAATAGCAGATTACACAGCAGTACCTCCATGGAGGAGGGTCAGAACCTACTTAGGAAATAGGCTCTGAAGCACAGCTGTGCTAAACCGAGCATCTCTCCTGGACTGGACATCCAGGGAATAATGCTTAGTAAAGGTGTGAACCGTCTTCCAGGTAGCAGCTTGACAAATCTCCAGAATAGAATGTCTCTAGCAGCCGCTAGAGCGCAGCTGTACCCTGGTGGAGTGGGCCCTCAATCCTGAGGGGGTACTCTACCCAGTTTGATAACAAATTGGATACAAGAGACAATCCACCTTGCAATTGTTCTCTTAGTGGCAGGTTTCCTTGCCAACCTCGCCATAGGTAAGAAACAGTTGGAGGATTCGAACCTATGACCTCTGGTGCCCTCTAGATAGTAACTTAATGCCCTTTTGACATCCAAGCTGTGCAGTCTCCTCTCACCTGAGGAAGAATGCTCAGTGAAAAATACTGGGAGGAGATAGATTGGTTCAGGTGGAAATCAGAAACCACCTTAAGCAAAAACTTTCTATTAGTCCTAAGGACTACCTTATCTCTGTGGAAAGAGATAAAATCTTCTTCCACTGACAGGGCCTGTAACTCACTTATGCTGCCTGGCAGAGGTGATAGCTACTAGAAAAACGGTTTTCCAAGTTAAATACTTGAGTTCTGCTGAAGACAGAGGCTCAAGGGGGTTGCATTAACTGAGCAATGCAAATATTCAGGTCCCAGGCGGGAGCTGGTTCCTCGAAGGAGAGGTTACTGTAAGTAACCCTTTAAAAACTTGGAGAACACAGGGTGAGAAGAAGGGAGGCAGGCTTCCTGCTGACACAAAAGCAGAGACAGCTGCCAGATGAACCTTCAGGGTAGCTGGTCTAAGGCCTAAGGAATTCAGATGGACCAAATAGTCCAAAAGAATGGGAAGATCAGCAGATTCTGGGGTAATCTGCCTCTCAGAGCACCAGATGGAAAACCTCTTCCACTTAGAATTATAAGTGGCTCTAGTGGAAGGCTTCCTTGAAGCCTTTAAAATATCCATAACACCTTGAGAAAGTTGTAAATCAGCAAATTCTAGCTCCTCAAGAGCCAAGCCTTGAGGTGGAGGGACTTGAGGTCGGATACCACACTCTCCCTGTGCACAGGCCAGTAAGTCGTGAACTCTGGCAGGCTCAGGGCAGGGTGGACTGCCAGGGACAGGAGCAGAGGTACCAGGGCTGTCTGGCCCAATCTGGGGCAATCAGAATCACTCTGCAAGGTTGAGATCTGATTTTCACTAGTACCCTGAAAAGGAGAGGAAAGGGGAAGGCATGCAGGAACTTCCCTTTCCAATCCAACAGAAAGGCATCCAGAGGACTGAGCCCAGTACTGGAGGCCTGCAGCAAAGAGGAAGTTGGTGGTTGTCTGGGGCTCATGAAGATCTATCTGAGGAGTGCCCCAACTGGCAAGACAGACCCCAGTACTTGTGGATTCAGAGCCCATTCGTGATGGCCCTGAGAAATTCTGCTGAGGCGTCCGCCAGCACATTGTCCTTCCCTGGGAGATGAACCGCTATCAGGGAGGTGTTCAGGGAATAAGCCAGAGACCACAACTTCATTGCTTCGGCACAAGGCTGAAGACCGAAGTGCCCCTTTGCTTGTTGATGTACCACATTGTGGTGGTATTGTCTGTCCTGACTTGAACCACTTTGTTCTGGACAGCATCTGAAAAGACCAAGAGCTAAAAGACAGCTCTGAGTTCCAGAAGATTGATGTGGAGCAGAGATTCCTGAGGAGACCACACTCCTGAGTGGTAAGGTCGCCAGGTGAGCCCCCACCCAACAGGGAGGCATCCGTGGTGAGGGTGAGGGAGGGAGAAATGGGAATGAAGGAACCCCTTGTTTCAGATTGCTTTGATCCTGCCACCAGTGTAAGGCCAGGATCAGGGTTTGAGTAACTGGGACCAATTTGGTAAGGGGGTCCTTCCTCTGAGACCAATAGGCCCTCAAATGGAACTGAATGTCCCTCATCTGGAATCTTGCTCCCTGCACAACAGCTGTGGAAGCAGCCATGTGCCCGAGGAGTTGCAGAAAATGCCTTGCTGGTCGAGAGACCCGCGGGATAAAGGAGGATGCCAGGCGATGAGTCTGTCCACCCTTTCGGGGAAGAAAGGCCCTGGCTAACCTTGTGTTCAATTTCTGCGCCTATGAAAGTTAGGGCCTGAACTGGTTCCAGAACTGACTTTGTAAGTTCAGCAGGAATCCCAGAGAAGTGAGAAGCTGCTGGGTGACTTGCAAGTGGATTACCTGACCTGGAGACTGACCCACAATGAGCCAGTCGTCCAGGTAGGGAAACACAGCAACCTCTTGTCTTTAAATGAGCCACTACTACAGCGAGACATTTTGTGAATACCCTTGCAGAGGTAAGGTCAAGGGCATTGCCCTGAACTGGTAGTGGCCTGAGGCAGTTCAACCTGAGGTACTTTTCGTGGGAAGGCCTGATCAGAACATGAAAATAGGCATCCTTGAGGTCCAGGGAAGCTAGCCAGTCCCTGGTTTTAGAAGGCAATATCATTGCCAGAGTTAACATTTTGAACTTTGGTTTCAACAGATGCTTGTTCAAGTATCTTAAATCCAGAATGGGCCGCCATCTCCTGTCTTTTGGGGTAAGAAAGTATCTTGAATAAAGCCCTTGCCCTGATGGCAAGGAGGAACCCTTTCCACTGCTTTGCAGACCAGAAGAGAAGAAACCTCTGCTTCCAAAGCAAGGGCTTCTGAAGGATTTGCAGGTGGAAATGCCTGGCTCTCATCTTTGGGAAATATTTGAAGCTGAGAACTAGACCCTGGCCTATTACCTCCAGAACCCATCTGTCCGAAGTTAGGGACAGCCAGCTCTGGCTGAAATAGGCCAACCTGCCCCCCACTGGTACAGGAGAATCGGCCCTGGGCACCCCATTAGGGTGCCTGCTTAGCAGCAGCCTTAGGCTGAGGGGAGGGAGACGGTCTACTTGCGCCACGTCTACCCCTGCCTCTGAAGAAACCCCTCTGCGAGACAGCAGAGGAGGCTTGAAATTGGTAAAAAGGCCTGGAAAAGGGTCTGCCCCTACCTCTGGGAGCATGCCTTTGTGGCATGGCATGCTTCTCCTTAGCCTGGGCACTTTTGTAGGTAGTTCTGTATTCATCCATCTTTTTCATATAATTTTCTGTTTGCTCCCCAAACAGAGAATTTCCCACTAGGAAAATCCATAGCCTTTGACTGAGTATCTTGGGACAGATTAGTGCATCTGAGCCATGCCAACCTCTGGAAAGCTACAGAAGTGGCCATGACCTGGAGGAAACATCATTAACATCAACAGCAGTATGAAATTGAACTTTAGAGGCTTCAATGCCATCAGCAGCCACCTGTTCAACTCACCAGCCAGCTGGCCAAGGGCCCGCTTGGCTAACTGCAATACTCGTGTCCCACCCAGATTTCTGATACTAGCCACATAAGCCATATAATTTGCCTGCCTGAGTCCCAAAGAAGCTGCCATATACTGTTTCTTCGCCATGGCATCAATCTTCCTAGAATCCTTGTCAGGAGGATGTGAGGCCAGAGGAATATTAGCCTGTCACAGGCTGCAGCTTGTACCACACCCACATGACTACACTGCTCAATAAGGAAGTCTGTATCCGAGCCTGACAAAGTATACCTTCTGTCCATTTTTTATCTACAGGAGGGACAGAATGAGGATTTTTAAAATCTTTGTTGTTTGCTTCCTAAATGACTTATGCAAAGGAATAGACAACCTCCTAGACTCTGGAATATCCATCATTTCCACATAATCAGGCTCCTCTTGTTCATCCACAGCCTCCTCTAAAGGAAGCTGAGGGTTTCTGCAACCTTTTGTAAAAAATAAAGAAAGAAGGGGACTCAGACAGAGTAGGGGAGATTCTAAAGGTCTGTCTGGAGAAATGCCCGGTTCAATGGGCACGCCCAGACCCTCCCAGCCACACATATATTGATCAAATTCCTCCCTCCTCCTGTGGTTCATAAAATCCTCAACTTCAAAATCCTGAACCACTGGGACTGAACGAACCAACCTTTACCAACTGTTGGTGGTTACAGATCCCTGAGACAGTGACTGGACAATCTGAATGGCTTTAGCTATCTCTGCAGCAGTTGGAGACACAATTCTGGACTCCAAACCTCCTGATTTCTTTGTCTTTTACTTGGGACTGGTTCCTCTGAACCAGTCTTCCTTTGCCCGAGATCTCGCCTGGTCAGAGGGCACCCTCTGGTCCAGTGGGTACTGAACCGGGCTGGCCATCCGGTCAGCGGATTTTTGCCTCTCGCCCCTGAGCCGGCCCAATCTCTTCTCCAGGGTGGCTGCAGGAAATTTTTACACACCTGGCAGTCTGACAGAGGTGGTCAGCCCAGACAATAGACACAAGTGGTGTGTGGGTCAGCCTTGGCAAAGGCGTCCCCACAGAACATCACAGTGTTGAAACCCAGTGGGCCGGTTTTTCTTTTGGGTTTCTCAGACATAATGCCAGCCTAACCAAAACTTGCCCTTTTGATGGCAGTGCCAGGCAAGACACCCTTATCGGTTCCTAACCGTGTCACGGGTATTGAAAAACCGTAATAATTTCGTTTTTAGAACCGATAAGAACCGGAACCGCACTCTAAAACCCTACAGTAGTTTTTAAAAGGCAGAAAATCAAGCAATCGGTTCAAAACCGAACCGATAATTAATTTTCCACACAGACTTGAATTTTTGTACTCACGGTTACCAGATAGAGCTTTAGAACCAAATGCGGTAAAAATAATGACTTTTGCCGGTTCAAATGAACCGAAAACTACTCTCTTGAACCGAGAATGAACCGAGCTGAAGGAGCTGATCTCCGGAGCGACTGTTCAGTGAAGCGGAGTAAAGAATCTGACAGTTTCATTTGAAACTGCCAGATAGAGCTTTGGGCACAGCGCCCTCGCGCTGTAGAACTCCAGATCTTCTGGAGTTAACTCCTTCCTCTCCGGGGCAGTTCAGCTGCAGTGGCTGACTGCTATTGTTATAATATAGCAAGACTTCATGGTGTTTGAAATAAATATTTTTATCAAAAGAGCCCAGCTTCCTCGGAGGCTGGCAGAGCATACCAAGGGACCAGGTACCCTTTAAGTTATCTTTGGGGTGAATATTAATGCTCTTTTTGGTATTACAGAAAGGTGCCGTCAGCCTTAAATAGGAGGTAATTGGCCAGGACACGCGTAATGCGGTCGGTCGGTGCTGCCTCAAGTAGTCCCCCCACTCCCCACGCAGCAACACCCACCCCAGCCCCCGATCCCGAGTTTGTACTGGCATAAAGCCTGCTGGGGGCCCTCCAAGGCATCGCCAGCTCAATGCCCCTTCTGAGCCATCACCGTTGGGCAAGTGTGTCTCCCCCTCATAAAAGTGAGGGTAGAACATCACCGGGGGCAAGAGACATCAGGGGAAGCAGGGCCACCAAGGGCCGACATGGGGAAACAAAACAAATGGGGAGGAGATGAACAGATTGGCCTACCTGAAGCATACTTAGGCAACAAAAAGAAAAAAATGTCCCATTAGTCCCTTTATTTAACTTCTCGAGTGTTTTGTGATGTTCCAAGCTGCATCGAAGCCCGCTTCCCCAGGCTGTCGACTATCTGCTGGACCGCCTTAGCTCCTTCTTGTCTACGTTGCTCCCTCGATGTCTCCTGGGACCATAGCTTCTGCGCCAATTTGGTTGCCAATGTCATGCCTGGTTGCCTCGGGGGTGGGGAAAGATCAATCCCCATTTTAACAAGTTCCCTGCCGGCCTCCTCTGCTGACTCAAAAGTCCTGGGACCATCAGTCAAGTTGACCACCAACTTTGCCGGGTACGGAGTGTGGAATTTCAGCTTTGCTTCTTTGAGCTTTTTAAGGACTGGAGCGTATGCACGGCGTCTTAAGGCAATCGAGGTCGGGTAGTCATTGTCGACATAAATTCTCTGGCCTTGACAAGTCAGGTCCCCCTGTGCCAAGCTTTATGTAATACCATTTCCTTCTCCGTGTATCGAAGGAAACGAACCAGGAGAGCACATGGGCGGTTGCCAAGCCTCGGGCCCAGGGTTCGCTGCACTCGATCCATCTCCAGTGAAACATCACCTGATAAGTCCAATTTAGATCTTAAAAATTGTTGCAGAAATTGTATTGGGTTAGTACCTTCAGCCCCCTCTGGAAAACCACTGATCCTCAAGTTGTTCCTCCTGCTCCGGGCCTCCGAATCTTCTGCCCTCTCTTGCACTACGGTGCGCTCTGCACAGTCTAGACGGGAGTCGGTGTTTGTGGCCTGTTCCTCGATATCGTCGAGCCGCTTCTCCATCTTCCCTAAATCGGTATGCAGCGCTGTAAACATGGAGCGGGTCTCCTTCCTAAAATCCTGCAACTCTTGAAGAACGGCGTCCATCTGCCTCGCAATATTAGGCGCCTTATTAAGCTCCTCTGTTGAGAATTTCGCCTTTGCTGAAGGTCTGGGAGCTACCACTGTCTGAG
This sequence comes from Neoceratodus forsteri, assembly GCA_016271365.2. NCBI lineage: Eukaryota > Metazoa > Chordata > Ceratodontiformes > Ceratodontidae > Neoceratodus > Neoceratodus forsteri. The sequence continues at coordinate 968,084,796 of CM057449.1, forward strand.
TAGGTGCAATCTGAGTCTGCGCTGTCCAATGCCAGTTTCCAGGAGTCCAGACTTTTTTAGGCATCCTTGTGTAGATTTTAGAAAATATTGCCCAGCCTTCAGATGGAATTAGTAGTTGTAGGGTGTTTTGAAAGCCTAGTGGAGCTGGAGCCGAAAAATCATGCGGCCATCACGGGCAAGACATCACCGGAAGTCCTCCCATGTCCTTCTTAATGTTATTATACCCTTGGTGGCCAGTGGTACTCCCCACCCTCCCATGTCCCTGGTAATCTGTAAATTAGGATTAAACTGGCCATCGATGTCTTTAGTTTTTTTATTTCAAACTTATTAAAAAAAAAGTCCACTGCCGCTCGCACCCACAACCCACCACCCGACCTTCCACTGTGCACCCACCTCCACGCACCCCCCCCACACCCTCACTCACCTGATGTGCTCACAGTGTGCAGATCTGAAGACATGTCTTGCTGCTGGAACCGGTGACTGCTGTATGCCAGCCCAATTAAGATCTAAGATCATTCCACCATGGAATAGGATTAAAAGCTGGATGCTTAAAGTATTTGCCTACCCTAAAAGATGCTGATGACATATTAGTTTTTTTAACGAAAATTTAAATGTGTTAACATATTGTATGTCTGTAACATACATATATATATATATATATATATACACACAAATGTATATATACGCTGCTCCTTTTAAGATATTCATGTATTTGATTCTATTGTATTTTGTGTTATTGTGTATGACTGTGGGACCGCATTGCAAATGAGCTAACGCTCAATTGGGTTGTCCTTTTCTTGGATATTTCATGAATGAACTTTTATAAACAAGGTAACTGCGGTTCAATTCAATGCAGAGATGGTAACCTTCTCCAAGATCCTACTGGTGCCATGTGAGGGTAAGGACAGACAGGATAAAACAAGTTCAACACATGGCTAAAGGGCTGGTGTAGGAGGAAAGGTTTTTTCCTTTTTGGGTGACTAGGGAGTGTCTGCCAGGGACGGTTGGCATCTAAGAAGGGATGTCACCAGTGCATTAAGGCAGATGTTTGACGTGAGAACTAGCAAGAATTTAAACTAGGAAGGGGGAGTACTGTACTAGCGTGCACAACACCAACACACATGGGGAGCCTTAAGGGCTCACCCCCACCACACAGTAAATGAGGGAAGACGGGATGAAAGTACAGGTTACTCACCTGTAACAGGAGTTCTAGGAGTGGTATATGTTGTTCATCCACACTGTCTGGCAGGTACCCTGCCGCTTTAAGATACAGTAGGCCGGAAAGTCTTCAAGCTGGCTCCTCCCACCCACCGGTGATGAAACTCTCGGCTCCGCCCGCTGGAAGCCAGGTTGTGCACCAAAGCCGGGGAGGTTGGGTGGATCCATGTTGATGAACATATACCACTCCTAGAACTCCTGTTACAGGTGAGTAACCTGTATTTCTAGGGGCGTGGATATGTTGTTCTATCCACACTGTCTGGTAGACTCCTAGCAGTTCTCTGAGAGGAGGGAGGCAAGGCGCACACCCCCTACTTAGGGAACAGGGACTGGAGAACTGAGGTTCCAAAACCAGCATCACAGCGTGACTCAAGGTCGATGTGGTAATGGGAAATGAAGGTGTGTGCTGACTTCCAGGTAGCAGCCCTGCAGACTTCCTGGATAGGGACATTCCTAGAAGCAACCACCGACGCAGCGGTATGACGGGTGGAATGAACCCTACGGGAGGCTCCCTACCCAATAACCTATAGCAGAGATCAATGCAGGATGGGATCCACCTGCCAATCGTCCCCTTGGCTGCAGGTCTGCCAGGTGCGGCTTCAGTGTAGGTGACAAACAGCTGGCGAACCTCTTCCCGAACTTCCTGCTGTACGCTCTTTGTAATAAGCGAGCGTTCTTCTCAGGTCTAAAGTACGGAGCCTGTACTTGGCCTCCAAAGCGTGATTTGGGTAGAACACTGGCAGAGTCAACACCTGGTTCAGGTGAAACTCAGACACCACCTTCAGGAGAAATTTCGGGTGGGGGCACAGGACAACCTTGTCCCTGTGGAAGACCAGGTAGGGAGCTTCGATGGAAAGCACCTATAGCTATCCAATCCTTCTGGCTGACGTGATAGCCACCAAGAAGGCAGACTTCCACAACAGGTGAGAGATGTCACACCTGTGCATCGGTTTGAATGGCTTGCTCATGAGCTTGGCCAATACCAGCAGTAAATCCCACGGAGGTGGTGGTTCACACACCGGAGGGGATATGTGATCTAGGCCCTTGAAAAGGCGCCAGCCCACCTTCTCCTGCACCACCAACTGCTTGCCAGCCCGTGCCTGGTAAGCAGAGATGGCTGCCAGGTGGACCTTGAGGGTCGTCGACTGAAGCCCCTGTTGGGAAAGAGACCACAGGTAGTCCAGAATGCTAGCCAGTGGACAGAACGAGGGGTCCAACCCCTTCGAAGAGTCTCTTCCATTTGAAGGCATAGCAGTTTCTGGTCAACTCCTTGCGGGATGCCTTAATGACATTGAGGACCTCGTCAGAAAGACCCAAGGCCTGGAACTCTAGCTGCTCAGGAGCCAGGCCATCAGGTGCAGGAATTGAAGGTCCAGATGGAGTATCTTCCCCTCGCTGATGGAGAGCAGGTCTGTGCGGGCTAGAAGCCGCCTTGGGAGCCTGGAGCTGAGGCTGAGGAGATCTGGATACCAGAACTGACGAGGCCAGTCTGGGGCTACCAGGATCACCTGCGCCTTGTCCCTCCTGATCTTGAGAAGCACCTTGTGGATCAAGGGCAGAGGAGCGAAGGCGCAGAAGAGGCCCGGGGTCCACGGCCAGGAGAAAGCATCCCCCTGCATCGAGCCCTGCTGAGGGGGTGGCGGTCATGGTACAGTCTCAGCTTGGCGATCTCCCTGGAGGCGAACAGGTCCACCTGAGGTGTGCCCCAGTGGGAGAACAGGTCTTGTACTATCTCCGGCAGGAGAGACCACTCGTGAGATGCCTCACCTATCTGACTAAGGACATTGGCCAGACTGTTCGAGGCTCCTGCCATATGAATGGCTAGGAGATCTGCCTCCAGGCTGAGCACGAGAAACCAAATGCAAAAAGCTTCCTTGCACAGAGGCAAGGAGTGTGTCCCGCCCTGTCTGTTGAGACAGTACATGGTCGTGGTGTTGTTCGTCTGGACCTGGACCACTTGACCCCAAACAAACGGAGCGAAGGCGGTCAGGGCTAGCCGGATTGCTCGGAGCTCCAGCAGGTTGATGTGGCATCGGGACTCCTGAGGGGACCAGAGTCCATGGGCTCTGTGCTCCCACAGATGGGCACCCCAACCCATCAGAGAGGCGTTGGTCGTCAGGATGACCGTCGGCTCGGGGCAGACGAACGGGATTCCCTCCCGCAGATGAGCTGGGACAAACCACCATTGCAGGCTGTCCCACATCTCCTGGTTCACACAGACTGGCTGGTTTAGATGCCCTGAGCGCTGAAACCACTGGCGGGCCAGCCCCCACTGCAGGGGGTGCATATGCCAGTGGGCCCAACGGACCACGCTGGTGCAAGCCACCATGAGACCAAGAAGGTGCAGGAAGTCCCAGGCAGGGCACAATTGCCCAACCAGAAATGACTGGGCAAAGGAGGAAGGGACCTCGGCCCTGTCCGCCGGGAGCTGGGCTCTGGCTCGGAGAGAGTCGAGCTCTGCCCCGATGAACTGAGTCACCTGCGAGGGCACGAGTTCTGACTTGGCCTCAGTGATGAGGAGGCCGAGTTGAGAGCAAGCCTGGAGTCCCAGATCTCTGGACCACTCCACCTCCAACTTGGAGGGACCTGCTATCAGCCAGTCGTCCAAGTAAGGGTAGACCTGGACCCCTCAGCGCCGCAGGAATGCTGCCACCACTGCAATGCATTTGATGAAGACCCGGGGAGCTAATGAGAGGCCGAAGGGCATGGCCCAGAACTCGTAGAGGGTTCCCTCTGCCCGAAAGCAGAGGAACCGCTGATGAGACGGACGGATTGGGACATGAAAGAATGTGTCCTGGAGGTCCAGGGAGCATAACCACATGCCCTGCTCCAGGGATGGTATTATCTGAGCCAGGGTTACCATCCGAAAGGTGCGCGGCCTTAGGAACTTGTTCAGGTCGTGCAGATCAAGAATGGGGCACCAGCCCCCCATCTGTTTTGGAACAAGGAAGTACCTGGAAACAAACCCTGGGCTCAGAGGAGGACCCGCAACCTTGCTGACTACCCCCTTGCGGAGGAGCTGGTCGATGTTATCTCAGAGAACTGACTGGGAGGCTGCAGACCTGGAAGCCCCCCCCGGGGGGGGGGTGCGGGCTCGAAAGGGAGGGACCTGCTCAAACTCCAGAGGCAAGCCCCGGCCGACCACTTCCAGCACCCAGCGGTCCGTGGTGATAGCAGACCAGGCGGAAAGGAAGTGGCTGAGCCGGCTCCCCATGGGGGGACCCACGCGAGGTGAGACGAGGTTTGTGGGGCACCCCACAACCCGTCACTGGGCAGGCTTGGAGGAGGAGGGACCGCCCGAGGAGCCGCCAGGGTCCTTCCCCCTGGGCTTCCTGATCAAGGAAGCGGCAGACTTGGCTCTAGGGCGCCAAGTTTGAGCCTGCTGGCCCTGCTGCTGAGCAGGTCTTGCCGCAGGAGCGGAGAGACGAAAGGGCTTACGCTGCTGATTGCGGCCTTTGTCCTTCTGTGCAGATGTGACCGAATCTAGGGTGGCATTTGATTTTTCAATATGCTGGAGGTGGCCCTCCACACCAGGCCCGAACAGGTCGGTGCCCAGAAAGGGAACATCTGCGAGCTTGTGTTGGGTGTCTGCTGTGAAGGTCAAGATCCGCAACCAAGCCCTGCGGCGCATGGACACTACCGAACGGGCACAAGAGTCTCCAATGTCCAGAGCCATCTGGAGCTGCTGCTCTGCCACTGCCCTACCCTGATCCCTGACCTGCTTGACCATGGTCTGGAGGTTGGCCGGGAGATAAGGGAGCACCTCATCCAGGGAGCCCAACAGGGCGTGAGAGAAGTGTGCCATCATAACAGCCGAGCTGGCCTGGCAAAGGCCCAAAGAGGCGGCAGCGTACACCTTTCTCCCCAAGTAGTCCAATTTCTTGGACTCCTTATCTGGGGGCTTGTCCACATTCCTCGTGTTGTCTGAGTGCCTGAAGACAGAATCTGTCACCAACCCCTCGGCCAAGGGGTGCTCCGAGAAGCCAGAGAGCCAGTAGGGATGCTGGGCAGGAGGCTGGACACTGCCAGAGTTCTAACGCCGGGCCCACAATGACCTCGGCTACAGGAAAGGCCTCCCGTGGGGGAGAGTCCCCCTTGTCCAGAATCTCTATAAGGGGATATCTGGCCCATTTCTGCAAGGGTTCGAGCGGCATCCTGGTGGACTCCGAGATGAGCCGAAGAATACCAAGGAACGAGGTGGGGCTCTTGTCCACAGAAAGACCCCCGAGGATTCCAGGTCGAATGGACGGGAATGCAATGAGGAGTCTTCGGACTCCGAAGAGTCCGCGTACAGCTGGTGACCACCTGAGCCACTCTCCACTCGCTGAGGGCAATCGAGGGGTGAGAGTGACCAACAACCCATGGGGCAAACTGTGAGCCAACCGAGAATCGTTGGTTGGCGCCCCATTCTTCAGCTGAGGAGGTGGTGGTTGCACCCCAATGGGCGGGACAGCCGGTTTTGGCCGAGCTGTCAGCGCCAAGACCGGGTCCTCGACCAGGGAACTGGCGGCGGGAATCTGTTTCAGCCATTCGGGCAATAGCCACTTAATTGCCAGTGTAGAAGCCGGCATCGGCTTGTTGCCAGCCAAAAGAAGCTGTTGCCATATTAGATCCTCATAGCATCAACACAACTTGCGCCGGAGCCTCTCCTGAGCCAAGGAGGATGAGGAAGAAGAGCGGCGGCGCCACTTTCTGCAATGTTGGGACCGAGACCGCTGACGTCGGATTTCCCCAAAGTGGAGGAGGACCAAGACCTCGACCGTTGGCGGACCAAGGAAGGAGTGGGGGAAACCTGTTGCCCCTCCGGTTCAGGGTCCTGGGCCGGGGACTTCGGCTCAATGGTCTGAGGCAAGTCCTCGGAAGGCACTGGAAGCACCGATGTCTGAGAGAGCGAGTTGTCGGCCTCCTCGGTCGACAGCCTGTCAGTGGGCTTGAGAAAAATCTCAGCCATGTCAACAGGCGTCTTGGCCAGCTGGTCTGATGGGGACATCGTGAAACCAGCAGCCCGGGCCGCAACATCGACCGAAGTCAAGAGCCGACGGTCCGGAGAATGACATCTCTCCCACTCCCAAGAACGTCGACGGTGGGTCTTACCTTTTTTTGGATCCTTCTTCTGGGACCGAGGGGTGTGAGACCCAGAAGGACCTTCCCCTTTAGTCGAGAGGGACTGGCACAGCTCCTGAAAGGAAGCCATGTAAGAAGAGCCCAATTGGAGCGGAATAAAGGCTGAAGCCGAAGAGGAGCTCGCCATGGACTGGGCCACCTCCTCCTCGAGGGCCGTGAGCTGTTGAAGCTGTTCCAGTTGTTCCACAGAGCCCACTGCCGCGGACACCACCCAATGGGCCTCCTTCCATTTGACCGGCGGGTACCGTTTCTCCGGTCGCCCCAGCGGGAGTCGGGCAGCGCGGTCTTCGAGCACTGACAGAGAAAAGGACAGACACATCTCGCAAGCCTGTGGATCGTGGTCATGCCGGAGGCAATAAACGCATGAGGCATGGGGGTCGGTGTGCAACATCTTCAGCCTGCAGGGGCACCAGCGGAACCAGGGACGGTCTTGTCTTCCATCGCAGCTGTGAGGGAAGAGGGTGAAGACTGAACTCGAACAAGTTTCAAAGTAAGTTTAGGCAACAAATCCGAAGTTTTTAGAGCCAGGGCCTGCAAAATGCAAGAGCGCTAAGGAGGGAACCAGATGCTTCCAAGCGGTAAGGAACATCTGGCGTCATGGGGCGGAGCCGAGTTTTTCATCACCTGGGTGGGTGGGAAGAGCCACTTGAAGATTTTCTGGCCCATCTTAAAGTGGCAAGGTACCTGCCAGACAGTGTGGACAGAACAACATATCCATGCCCCTAGAAACAAAGCATGGGGGGGGGGGAGGAGGTACTGGATCAAAGGGAATAGAGAGCAAGAAGAAATGGGCCCTCGAGGATAGGAAAAGTAAGGGATCTATAGAAGGCAGTCCAGAACAGTGGACAAGGGAAAATGCAGGGGGGAGGGTGAGTCAACCAAGAGGACAAGGTGCCGGTAAGGGAGAAGGTAGGGTGGAAATTGGCGATTTAGAAGGCAGCCTATATAACTACAAGGGGGCCTGGGCAATAAAATGGGGGAGCTCCAGAAGAATGCAGGGCAGTGACAGTGGAATGTGGAAGGGACTGTACATAAAATACAGCACAGAGGTTACAGAATATCTAATGCCCTCTATGTCAGGGATGGCACTGAAGATGGGGGTATTAGAGGTTCAGATGGGAAGACTGAGTCTATATGGGTGCAATTCATGGTGGCCTCAGGCAGAAAGATGAGAGGATTAGGGGTGGACTACAGGCTCCCAGGTCAAGGGGAGGAAAGGGACAGAGTACTCAAGGAGGAACTTAGAAGAGGGGTGGCAAAGGAAGGGGTGGTAGTGGTAGGGGGACCTAAAGTTGCCTGACACTGACTGGAAGGTCCTGGTGGCCAAGAGCGCCAAGAGTCAGTTACTGTTGGACACATCTCAGGACTGTCTCCTGGTGCAACAAGTTAGGGAACCCACCAGGCAGTACGCAGTCCTGGATACAGTACTCACCAACATAGAGTTAGTGGGGGCTGTGAGAATGGGGGGAGCCACTGGGGAATAGTGACCATAGCTGTGTGTGGTTTGAGCTGGCCTTAGGGGCTGGTAAGCCACACTTAAAAACTGAGGTCCTTGACTTCAGAAGAGCAGACTTTGTTAAGAAGTTAAGAAGAGGCAGTATAGTGCAGTGGTTTAAGGCTCTGAGCTGCAAATCTGGTGACATCCAGCAGATCAGACCTGGGTTTGAATCCCACAGCTTCCACTTGCATACTGTGTGACCCTGAGCAAGTCACTTAACTTCCCTGTGCTCCCAGGTCACACCTGTAAAAAAGCTTTCAGCTTAGTGTGCTACTCCTGGTTAAACAACTAAAAAAAAAAAAAAAAAAAAAAAGACGGAACTGGTCAAGGAGAGGTTAGAAGGGGTGGGAGATATAGGCAGGGTGGAGGAGAAATGGAAAGCACTCAAAAGGGAAATGCTTGAGGAATCAAAGACATGCGTAAAAGTAGTAACAAAGAAAAACATCAGAGAAACCGTTATGGTTCTCACCTAGTGTCAAGGAAGCAGTAGGGGCCAAAAAGAGGGCCTTCTATAAATACAAGAGCAAGCAAAGGGAGGCTGAATGGGAGGAATATCTTCAGAAAGCCAAGGAGGCTAAGATGACTATCAGGGAGGCTAAAGCAGACACAGAACTGCGCATCGTGGAGGGGGTGAAGAAAGGGTAAAAACAGTTTTTTAGATATATTACTGAAAAATGCAAAAAGGGGGGCATCGCACATCTGGTGGAGGGTGGTGGGGTGACAGAAGAAGATGGGCAGAAGGCCGCCATTCTGAACGACTATTTTTGCTCAGTCTTCACTAAGGAAGAAGATGGGTCACTATCTGACAGCGGCATCAAAGTGGCCTCAAAGGGAATCCCAGAAATGAGTCTGCCAGTATTTACTATAGAAAGAGTCCAGAAGGGGCTGGCAACCCTCGAGATCGATAAAGCTGTGTCCAGATGGGCTGCACCTAAGGATACTGAGGGAGTTGGCAACTGAACTGGCTGATCCACTGGCTGAGTTGTTCAACAACTCACTCAGGACTGGAGTAGTCCCAGCGGATTGGAAGTTAGCAAATGTAGTACCGCTACATAAGGTGGGGGACAAGGAGCAACCAGGGAATTATAGGCCTGTTAGCCTAACCTCCATTGCAGGGAAGCTGATGGAGTCCCTGATTAAAGAGGACTTCGTAGAATACCTGGAGAGCAATGGACTTCAGCATGATAAACAACATGGTTTTGTTGCAGGAAGGTATTTTCAGACCAACCTGATAGTCTTCTTTCACTGGATGACAAGGGAGATTGACAAGGGCCACGTGATAAACTTGCTGTATTTTGACCTTACTAAGGCCTTTGATTCAGTACCACACAAAAGGTTGCTGAAGAAAATGGAAGACCTGGGAGCAGCTAAAACTCTTGTGAGATGGGTGGGAAACTGGCTAACAGGCAAAAGAGGGTGGTGGTCAATGGGGTTAAATCAGAAGAGAAGAAGGTAATGAGCAGGGTTCTGCAGGGATCAGTTCTCTTCAATATGTTCATTAGTGACACTGGAGAAGGAATCCAGGGCAAGTTGTGTCTATTTGCTGATGACATACAAAACTATTGTGAGGAAGGAATAATGAATATGCAAAAGGGCCTGCTAAGATTAGAGGAGCGGTTCAAGGTTTGGCAGTTAAAATTCAATGCAAAAAAAGTGCAAGGTGATGCAACTGGGGAAGAAAAATCCCATGACAGAGTACTGGATGGGAGGGGAGAGACTTAGAACTACAAATGAAGAACAGGATCAAGGAGATTTCATCAGTAAATCCCTTAAACAAACTAGTCAGTGCAATAAGGCCTACAGTAAGGCCAACAGGATGCTGGGATGCATTGGGAGGGGGCTGACAGTAGAAAAAAAGTGGTGATACTACTCCTATACAGAGCCCTGGTGAGTCCTCACCTGGAGTACTGTGCACAGTGCTGGAGTCCACACCTCAGAAAAGATAACAATAGGTTAGAGACAGTGCAACTCAGACTGACCAAAATGACTCAGGATCAGTGGGTTAAATCCTATGAGGAGCACCTCAGGGCACTAAATTTGTACTGACTGGAAACCAGAAGGGAGAGCGGCGATATGATCGAGACTTTCAAATTCCTCAAAGGAATTAATAAAGTGAACTGCGGGGAATTATTTAGGCTACGTACAAACTCAAACAAACTCAAGGTCATGGGGTCATGAGTGTACACTGGCAGGTGGGAGGTTCAGGAGAGACATGAGGAAGTACTTATTTACAGAAAGGGTGGTGGAACCCTGGAACAGTCTGCCAGCTGAGGTAGTGGGATCGTGTACAATAAGGGGGTTCAAACAGGCCTGGGATAGAATGAAGGGATTAGTGGTTTCTAGGGCCAACATAACCAGGGAAGTTAACTAGAGTAAGGTCCGGAAGGGTTAGTACCCTGGGGGAACATTACGTACCAAGAATGATCCCAGGGATTTAGGGAAGCTGGGCAGACTGGATGGACCATGGGTCTTTTTCTGCCATCACTGTCTATGTTTCTAAGACTGCAACCTAAAGGAAGGGAGTGGGGTTAAACCAGTATGGGTACAGTTAACTACAATTAGAGGAAGGTCATTAGGGTAGAGGTGGTGTACAGGTTACCAAATCAGATGGTATGGACAGAGTACTGGGGAAGAAAATGAGGGGGGCATTCGCAAAGTAGGAAGTTGTACTAATGGGAGACTTCAACCTACCAGATATAGACTGGGAAATCCTGTCAGTCAAAAGTGCGTGGAGCCAGGTGCTGGTAGAGGTAATGAAAGAGTGCCTATTAATCTAGTGGGTTAGGAGAACTTACCGGGGAAGGGGCTATACTAAACGTAGTGCTCTCCAATGGGGACCAGCATAGGAGAAGTGAGAATAGTGGAGTCCCTCGGGACCAGCAACTACAACTCAGTGTGGTTTAGCATCATGCTGAAAATCCAATGCTAAAAGAAGAAAGGAGGCGGACACCAGTCCCACTCTTCGAAAAAGTGCCAGTATTATGTGACTTGCAGATGATACCAAAATCGGAGGTAGAGTATATACAGCTGAGAGAATACGAAGAATACAAATACACCTGGATAGAGTGGAAAAGTGGTCCACGATATGGCAACTCAATTTTAACCCTTGCTGTGTCTTGGATTGCTTTATCTGTCCAGAATTCCTGTATGTTCTAACTCTGTCAGCAGTCTAAAGGTTAATGCAAAAAAGTTTAAAGTCATGCACTTTGGAAAAAGTTATCCGAAAACAGAGTACTAATTGAGAGGAGTGAGGGTGGAGCAGATGTCGGAGGAAATGGACCTAGGGATCATTATTAGGGAAAATTTAACGTCCCATGCCCAATGTCAGAAGGCTGCAGAGATAGCAAACAGAATGCTGTGGTATATAGGGGGTTTGCTAGCAGAAAAAAGGAGGTGATTCTGCCCCTGTACAGATCCTTGGTGAGATCTCACCTGGAGCACTGTGCACAGTTTTGGAGCCTGCACTTGAAGGAGGACAGACACCTCTTGGAAGCTGTAAAGAGTGAAGCCATGAAGATGATTTAGGAGCAGTGGGGGAAGCTGAACAATCTCAATATGTGCACATTAGAGGCTGGAGCAGGGGACGATAGACACCTTTAAGTACCTAACAGGGTTTTCATAAAGTGGGCAGCAGTGCCGTGTTTACAAGAAGCAAGGGCAAGGTAACACGAGCCCATGCACGTTAACCAGTGGTGGTGGTATTCTTTGGTTGGTAGGCACAGGGAAGTAGTCCAAACCAGAGAAAGGAGGGAGGTTTGGCAGTCAAGGGAAGGGGGCTGAGTGGACTAGGGAGCAGACAGGGCGTCAAAAATACAGTCAAAGCCATGGGTAGACTAATTCCTGTCCAATATTAGGCTGAGTGCAGATGCCGGACAGACTCAATAGGCCATTAGGCAATTTTTTTTGCTGCCAAAATCTATGTTTCTATGGTAGCTTTATAACTAGTTTAATCTTGGTCTTATAAATTAAAAAAAGAAAAAGAAAAACAAAAATTTTTTTATGTACAGTATTTAGTTACCCGGGGGTTAAACCAGTGATCTGTTGGGGGTAAAGATTTTGTAACAGGAATGCAAGCTGTACTACTCATTTTAATTTAACAGTGGAAAAATAAATTAAATATACCAGTCACAAGTTAGAACAAAAAGATAAAAAAAAAAACTGTTTTATTTCCACTTACATCATTCCCGGGGTGAGCTAGTAAGTGTTATTGAAGCTTTTAAAATCTAGTGCTTCTGTGCAAGATCAAGCATATTCACACTATGTATACAGTGTGCAGACCACAGTGGAAGCAATTATCAAAACTTGCTGAGAATCACTATAACAATAACGTAGTCTGCTTCTTTAAACAATGCCCTTGGCTAAAGTGATACTAGTGCTTGCTGTCTCCTTCACTTAAACAGCTTGAGCTGGCATTCGTTAAACTAATTGCTGTTATACTCTTTGATAACCATTAATAACACAATGTTCACTGCCAAGTAAGTATTCTTAGGTTGCTTCACTCAATTTCATCAAATAGCTATGGGCTTCTATAATCCACAGCCATGCTTAATCAAACAAACAGAGCAGACCCCACCGACAGGGCAGCTCCAGCCAACTCCAAACACATCATTTCAGAGTGGATTCTACCGAAGATTTCATCCTCGTTAACTGTTACTTTGATGGAAAGTTGAAAAAAGTACTGCAATCTTAATTACACAGCAGGTAGTGCTTTGTCACATGCTGTGGTTGACTGAGGCAGTTTACAGTCCCTCCCGCCGAAAAAAATATATGTTACGCACCTGTAACTTGTAGTTCTACTAGTGGTATAGAGTTCACATCCACACTCTGGCAGTTCTGCTGGAGACAGCTGAGTCATAGGAAGTCTTCAAACTAAGCTTCTCCCACCACCCAGAGGTATATCCTCCGGCTCCACCACATCAGATCTTTTTCACACTGAAAGTAGGGATCTGGGTGCCCCATGCCAGGGGAGGTTGGGTGGGTTGCATGGATGGGAACTGTATACCACCAGCAGATCTACAGTTCGAGGTGAGTAATCTATATTTCTAACAATGTGGATACAGTTCATTAGCCACACTCTGGCAGACTCGTAGCAGTCCTCTTGTAGAAGAAGGCAAGGCGTGCATGCCTATTTAACAAACAAAGACTGGAAGACCTAGGGCCCAAAAGCAGCATCCCAACAACTCATGATGTCAGTGCTGTAATGGGAGACGAAGGTGTGCGCTTTACGCCAGGTTGCAGCCCTGCATATCTCCGCAATGGGGATATCCCAGGAAGTAGCCACCAAGGCAGCGGTATGTCTGGAGGAATGAGCCCTAAGCCCTTCAGACAACTCCCTACCAGCTAACCTATAGCAGAGATCGATGCAGGATGTAATCCATCTGGCAACATTCCACTTCGCTGCCTGTCTACCAGGTGCAGCTTCAGCATATGTCACAAACAGCTGGCGAGCCTCACCCCAAACTCCATGTGTACACTCCTCACAGTAAAGGAGCACCCTCTGCAGGTCCAAGTGTGGAGCCTGTGAACGGCCTCAGGGATCGGGCTGATAAAGCATACTGGTAAGTTAATCACCTGGTTAAGGTGAAACTCCAATATGAACTCCAAATTCTTGGTTCTATGAAAGGAACAGCACAGAATGTTGTCCATACAAAGAAAACAGTACAAACACAACTGACAGGTTCAGCTTTTATTCAGACACAGTTAAACAGGGATCCTTTAGCGGTATTAATATACTTTATGAAAATAGAGACATTTCAAACAGCTGCACATAACTAATCAATTCCTGCCCCCTTTAAATGCATAGCATTTATGAGTCAATTCCTTATGGGACACCTCCAGAAGACAGAGGAAGGCCCAGAGTCTGAACTCTAGCTGCTCAAAAACCAGGCTGAGAGGTGCAGGGATTGAAGGTCTGGATGCAGGACTGTCCCCCGTCGTCTGGTCAGCTGATACAGGAACAGAGGCAACCTCCCCTGAGGCCTGCCGTTGAGGCTGAGAAGATTCAGATACCAGAACTGCCTGGGCCAGTCTGGGACTATCAGGATTATTCCCACCTTGGTCTTCCAGGCTTCAACCACAATCCTGAGGACCAAGGGAAAGAGAAGGAAGGAGTACAAGAGGCCTGAGTTCCAGGACCTCATGAAGGCATCTCCCTACAGTGTTCCAGATCGGGGGGGCGGGGACAGAACAGGCTCAGTTTTCTGTTCTCCCACAAGGCAAACAGATCTACCAGAAGGGTGCCCCACTGAGAGAACGGGTGGTCTATCACCTCCTGATTCAAAGGCTACTTGTACGACATCCCTCTGACCCAAATGAGAGCACCTGCCAGCTGAATGTTCTCTCCAGCGACATGGATTGGGAGGACCTCTGCATCCAGGCAAGGCACGAGTGTCCGGGTGTGGAGAACCTCTTGGCAATGGATGGAAGTGCATATGCTCTGCCTATTCAGGTAAAAACATGGTTGTCATATTGTCTGTCTGGACTTGAACAATCTAGCCCCATTTCAGTGGAGTAAATTCCATTAGAGTCGGACACACTGCACGGAGTTCCAGCAGGTTGATGTGGTTACGGAACTCTTGGGGTGACCAGAACCCGTGGGCTCTGTGGTCTCCCAGGTGTGCTCCCGACCCAACAGAGGCAAGTCTGTCATGAGCATTATGGATGGTTCTGGGCAGACAGTTGGGAGTTCCTCCTCCAGGTGTTGTTGTTCCAACCACCACTGCATGGCATCCAACATTGGCTGGGTCACCACAACTGGTTAGTCTAAGAGACCTAGGTGCTGGGACCATTGTCAGCATAACTCCCACTGCAGGTGGCACATCCCTCAGCAAGCTCAACAGACCACGCTAGCGGAGGATGCCATGCACCCCAGCAGCAGCATAAAGTTCCTGGCAGGGCATCACAGCCCAGACTGAAATGGTAAGCCAAAGGAGTTAAGATACATGCCCAATCTGCAGGGAGGTAGACCTTTTCCCACAGGGAGTCTAGCTCTGTCCCGATAAACTTGATCACATGTGAAGAGACCAGCTCTAACTCAGACCAGAAGGCCCGAGTCCCGACAGCTCTGGAGGGCCAAATCCCTGGATCTCTCCACAGCCTCCTTGGATGGACGGGCTATCAGCCAGCCATCCCAGGTAGGGATACACCCAGATGCCCTTGTGCTGCAGGAAGGCCACCACCACTGCCAGTCACTTGGTCAAGATCCTAAGCATTGATGAGAGGCTGAAAAGCATGACCTGCAGCTGGTACAGGATACTGTCTGCATGAAACTGAAGGTATTGGGAATAGGACGGATGGACTAGAATGTGGAACAACTTGTCTTGGAGGTCCAGGGAGCAGAACCACATGCCTTGCTCCAGGGATGGAATGATCTGATTCAGAGTGACCATCTGGAACTTGCACACTTCCACATGAACTGGTTCAGACTGTGCAGATCCGGTATGGGAAACCAGCTTCACATCCATTTTCGAGAAGGAAGTGCCCAGACACATATTCCTGAGAGGCCTAGGCATCTGGAACATGGGCCATCTCTAGCAGCTGAATGACATCAGCTCATAGCATGGACAATGTGTCCTTTGCCACCCTAGACTCCTGAGGAGCTCGGAGTCGGTATGGTGGGAGAGCCCTGAAATCCAGAGGCAACTCTCTGCCCACCACTTCTAGAACACACCTGTCCAAGGTAATGATGGACCACAGTGGCAAGAAGTGGTGCAACTGATCCTGACTGGGAGCTGGGACAGGGACTGGATGAAGGGAGGTGTCATGCAACCTTGGAGAGGGCTCCTGTCCACTGGGGCTGTGGAGGAACTCCCTTTTTTTTGCTCCAGCTGTTGAACCTGGGTCATACCAGTGCTGAAATTGTCCCTGCTGGGGCTGTTGCTGAGGTTGTTGTGGTTGAAAAGACCAGAACTGAAAGGCCATCTTTTTAGGCTTTTGGTCACGTTGGTCCTTCTAAGATGAAGCCACAGAATCAATGGTGGCTTGGGACTTCTCAGTTCATGTGAGATGTCCTCCCACTCCAGGGCAGAACAGGTCGGTGCTCAAGATGGGGACATTGGCCCACATATGCCGAGTAGCTGCTATAAAGGTGAAGAGCCTCAGCCAAGCCCTGCGATGCATAGTGACAGCCACAGCCATGGCATGGGCACAGGAGTCACCTGTGATCAAGGCCATCTGTAGTTGGTGTTTAGCCAGCATTGATCCTGGTTTCTTACCATCTTCACTAGAAGCCATTTGTCAGCTGAAACATGGGGAGGAGTTCTCCTAATACCCCAAACAGGGAACTGGTCAAAGTTTGCCATCATGAGAGTGTAGCTGGCCTGATGGAGGTGCAGTGACACAGCAAACGTATACCTTTTCAGCTGTGTGGTCAATTATCTGTGAATCTCTGTCTGGAAGCTTGTCTACTTCCCCTTGGCTTCCAGATTTACAGAAGGTCCAATCCAAGATCAGGCCTTCCACAGTGAGGTGGTTGGAAAATCTAGAAAGGAAGCCCATTGGTATCACATACTTGCAGACCATATGGGAAGGAAGGATGCCATGCAGGATGCTGACAAATCTCCAGAGCCAGTCCCAAGATGGTATCATCCATGTGAAAAGCAACTCCCAGGGAATCATTCTTGTCCATTAGGTCAGTAAACCAGTATTTAGCCAACCTCAGAACTAGCTCAAATGAAACTTTTATGGACTCCGACATAAGTCAGAGCAGAGCCACAAATGACACCAGCCCATGGTCAGTGATCAGCTCCTGGATGGTTCTGGGTCTAACATATGAATCCTGGTCAAGGCCATCAACAATTCTCCTTCAGAGTTTACAGAGGATTCCTCAAAGATGGCCCTTGACCAATTACTACCATGTACCACCCTGGTATCCTCATCCTGGATCATTTCTGCTAAAAGCCAGCCTGACAAGCCGGCTGCAGGGCGGGACTCTTTCGATGGGGCCCCAAACAGAGGCTGCAGTGGAGGTGGCTCCACCAACAGAGGTGGAGGAAGAGACCCTGGGGACTGCTGCAAAGCGTGGACATGGAGGGGACAACTGGCAAAGGTCAAAGGGCTGAAGTTTCAGTGGGAAGAGCCCAACCCCTCCCAGCAGTGGTCCCCTGTTGCCAGTGGAGCTCCTCATAGCACAACCATATTTTCTGTTGATGTCTCTCCTCACCTAAGAATGAAGAGGCTGAGGAGCATCAATGGTGCTACCACCCAGTTGAGCGAGACTGAGGGTGCACACAGCCTCTTGACCGCTGACCTGAGGGTCGACATCAACTGGTATCCTCCAGAGGGTTTGTGTAAACCATCTGCCTCAGCAGGTTAAGCACTAGATGGTTTGGAGGCACAACCACTGGTGGAAGTAACTCCAGAGGCAATTCTGCCGGTGTCACAGATTGGGTCTCATCCTCCTCTGCGAGTACTGGAAGAACAGGAAAAACAATTCCTCATTTATCTCCTCCGACAACCAGGCGACGGGCTTGAGAAAAATCTTGACTATCTGCTTAACTAGAGTTGAGGTGAACAAACCCTAGAGGGTTACTGTGGAGTCCTCAACCATCCTCTTGACCATGGGGAGCTTGACCAGGGCCGAGCAGTCAGGGGAGTCGCAGAAACAGCATGATCTTTCTCACCACCACCTGGGATAACCTTTTTTTGTACTTTCTGCTGTGGTAAGAAAGGTTCTCCCCCAAAGGTCTGGACAGCCAGATACATCTGCCTGAACCCATCAGAGAAGGACCTCCGATGCTGGCCACAGCCAGGAACAGCAGAGAGACCACAAGGAACTCACTGAAGCCACTGTCACCTCTTCTTCCATGACCGCAAGTTGAGCAGCCTACCCAGCCACCACCAAGCCCTTTTTGTGATCTTTTATCCAACCAAGAGCCAATCAAGCTTTCCGGGCTTCGATGGATGTTGGCAGCATGGCCTGGCACAAACTGCATCCCTCGACATGTTGCTTGCCCAAGCAGTATAAGCCCATGCCATGTGGATCCGTGACTGACACTTTCTGCCTGCATCAGATGTGGAACAGAAATCCTGGTTTCCAGCTCTCCATTGTTGAGCCTGATCATGAAGCAGAGCCAGAAGACTGCAAAATAACTTTATTAGTGGAATACAGACTGAAACAGTCAATGGTTTGCCAGAGAAAGTACTCTGAAAACTCAAAATACTTCAATACTGCAGAACTGTGAAGGAGGAGACCTGTCCCTTCCAGTGGAAAGAAAGATCTGATGTCCTGGGGTAGAGCCGGAGGATATACCACCTGGGTGCTGGGAGGAGCTTAATTTTAACACTGCCGATGACTCAGCTGTCTCCACCAGAACTGCCTGAGTGTGGATAGTGAACTATATCCACGTTGTTAGCATAATTGTTTCCTCAACTGGTTAGGTCAGGAGCTAAAGAGATTAAATGCCTTTGAGGGGCAAAATATGTTTACTACTCCTTCAATTTGCTCTGAAAGCTGAATGAGGTTTCAGACCATGAAATGTTCCCATTTTTTATTTAATTGAAAAATTTGCCTCTGTACCATGAGATTGTTTCCACAAAGTCTCGCTACGTGGCACTTCTATGCTATTAGCACTGTTTCACAATGATGTCCAACAATCTCACTGGCTACCTGTCACTAAGCCAATGGCTGACAGCTGGTTTAACACACTTCAATGCTGCCACCAGCTTGCTGTTAATTTACCACTGGGTTGTCCCCTTCTTGTTCCACTGACTTGCAGAGACTCAGCATACCAAGATAAAATGCATTGAGCTCCTATGATTGCACAAATCCAGCCCATACCATCTCCCAGGGTAACACTCCTGTTGCATAAGACAGAACAGTACGTCTAAAGAACACTTTAGAACAGAAGCTGGTCCACTGACACCGCTTTTGAGGCATTCAAAATCAGTTTCCTAAAAGTCTGGGATAAACATGCTCCCCCTACGTATGAAAAGAGTTAGAGGCGCACACCTCCCATGGACCACGGCAGACTTAATCAAAATATGCCACGCCAGGGACCATGCCTGGAAAGCCCACAAGAAGTTCACATTCACTAAAAATACTACAAACAGCTTAATCGGGTTCAAGGTCAGTTGGCATTCATTTGTATCCCCCTCCCCCCGGGTCGTGCCTGAAAATAGGCAGGATTTGTCTAGTGCACTTACCCGGTCAACAAAAAAAAAAAAAATAAAATAAATAAGTTGGGCACACAGGAGTCCCTCACTACATATAGATCCCTACGAAATGCTTGCACAAACAGCATCCACCAAGCCAAAAAAAACTACCTTCCTATCGGCTTTTAGCAATAACATAAATCATCCAACTGATTTCTGGAAATCACTCAAATCCCTGCTCTCCCCCACACCCAACCCCACCCCTACACTATCTGCCCAGGGCACCCTCATCTCCAATCCCATGCGTAGATGAAACTTGTAACACCCACTTCTCCAGCTGTGCAGATAAACTCCTGTCCTCCCTCCAGTATACTCTCCCCGCCCCCCTCACATGCCCCCTACACTGCCCCCCGTCCTGCCACTCTCATTCTGCCCAGTACCCCAAGCAGAAGTCTTCCACTCTTCACGGGCTTTGAACCCAAACAAAGGCAAATGCCCACGTCCCTGGACGCAAAGATGCTCTACCTATCCACCCCAGCCGTAGCCGCTCCTCTAGCCACCCTTTTTAACCTCTCCTTCTCTTTGGGAAAGCTCCCTACAGCCTGGAAGCAGGCCACCGTTATCCCGCTGCCAAAAGGTGGTGATCCTTCCTCCCCAGGCAACTACAGACTCATCTCCCTACTCCCTATCCTGGCCAAATTACAGGAACGAGTGGTCCTGTCCCAACTCACTCCTTACCTGGAAGCATCCTCTTTCTTCACACCATTCCAATCAGGCTTCCGTAAATCCCACTCCAACATCACCTCCCTGCTACATGTCACTGGCGACATTCTCATGAGCATGGACAAAGGTCACATCACCACGATCATCTTTATTGACCTAGCCAAGGCTTTTGATACCATCTCTCACTCCCTACTCCTCTCCAAACTCATGGCCGCAGGGCTCTCTAAACCAGCCACTAATTGGTTCCATGACTACCTAGTGGGCAGGTCACAAACAGTCAAACTTGCCGCACATACCTCAAACCCCTTGCCAGTCTCTGCCGGTGTCCCCCAAGGATCTGTCCTAGGTCCCCTACTCTTTTCCATTTTCCTAAACGACCTCCCATCAACCTGCCAACATTCATCCATCCAGATGTATGCGGAAGACACTGTCCTAGATGCCTCAGGCCCTATAACATCTAGCGTTGTAATCCTCCTACAGGAAGATTTCTACACCATCCAGCACTGGTTTAGGTCCAACCAGTTATTCCCAAACACTAAAAAAAACGTATCACAAACGTTTGGCTCCCAACAAAGACTCTCCCGACAAGCCCCCTGCACCCCTTTCAAAACCTTGGACGGGACTCTACTGGAGAACTGCACTAGTTTCAGATATCTAGATGTCTGGCTAGACCAACACCTAGACTTCTCCTTTCACATCGACTCCCTACACAAGAAGCTGCTCCCAAAACTTGCTGCCCTATACCGAAACAAAAGCAGCCTCCCCACACAGACAAGGCATGCCATTGTCTAAAAAATTATTCTTCCCGTACTCGATTACGGAGATATAGTATACACCATCGCCCCCGCGTCCGCCCTGGCCAGCCTCGACGCCCTGTTCCACTCTTTCTGTTGCTTCATCCTCGATTGCCATAATCTACACACCACTGCAACCTATACAGCTCTCTAACCCTGCCATCCCTCCATGACCGTAGACTAACAAACTGTGCTAGGTTCACAGCCAAATATTGGTCCCTCTCCCTTCCACCCTACCTGTCCTCTACCCTCTCCCAGCAACCTCCACCTGCGTACTCCCTCAGAAGCGCGGACCCTAGACTGCTACATGTCCCGTTTATGCGTACAACCAAAGGCCAGGCCGCTTTTAACTACCGAATCCCACAGATCTGGAACGCCCTACCTGCCCCCATAAGGCATGCACCAAACCCCTACCATCGTAACCGACTACTCCGAGCGCACTTCTCCTCCAGCTGATCCTGTTTCAATTAGATAAATTATGCATTCATGTTGTTTAACTAATTGTATTAAAGTACACTACCCTCCAAACTTCTCTGCACTGTATGTATGTTACCTCTGTCAGTAATTACAACCAATTGTTGTAAGTAGTAATGCTTGTTGTACCATTTTGTACTATTTATGTAAAATTTTATGTAAAGTGTCATATTTGTAATTGGGTCTCGGCCCCCAGGTCGCATCTGGAATTGAGCATGTTGCTCAGTATGCCTTCCTGGTAAAACTCGTAAATAAATAAATAAATAAATTCTCTGTGACAGACTGACCCCAAGGTCAAAGACATGCATCTCATAGGCTAAACAGTTAGCTTGCACCACTTATAATCAAGGAGGAGATGGCTGGTCTGGTCTTTTCACCTTGTGCTACACTGGAGTCTGCATTTCTGGGTTCTCTTTGTTTACAAAGGTGCTGCTTCATGACTTCTAACTAAGTACTTTCAGAGCTATTACAGGGGTGCTAAAGATAATCTCTTCCCTGGGTTAGAATGACCTGCAGAACTGTCCAGATGGCATTTAAAGAACAGTTGCACACTTACCGTAACAGTAGATCTTTGAGAGACTCTCTTCCCTTAGGCCACAACTTTGGAACTACAGTATACCCGCATCAGCACTAGGACCACATGGAAACGTTTGCTAGCTGGGGGCCGCCCATGATGACATCACATGTCAGTGCCTACATAAATGTGGGTGGCCCTATCTCTCCTGAGTTCCCTGCTGGAGACTGTACTCGAAGGACCCTCTTCTTAGAGAACCAGGAGATTATATGAGCGCCTCTGATATTAGGTGAACGCAGGTGCTGGAAATAGCAGCCATGAAAAATCCCAAGGCAGAATTCAATACCATATTCCCCCACGGCTGATAAAAGGGGGAAGGAGGGAGAGCCGGCATGGCCTAAGGGAAAAGATTCTCTCTACTGTTACAGTAAGTATGCAACTGTTCAATCTTCTTCGAGGCTATCTCTTCTCTTACGCCACGGCAGGCCCTGTAGAACAGCAAGGCTGAAGCCAGTTCTTCTACGAGAAACAATGTCCAGACTGTAATGTTTAGTAAAAGTGTGGATGGTGCTCCAGGTGGCTGCAGTGCAGATGTTAGCTGCAGAGACATTTCTAAAGCAATCAAGGCTATTCTCCTTCTGGAATGATCACGATCCACACCAGGAGGTTCCTTACTGCACCTCCTGTAACAGAAAGTAATACGATGTGCTAGCCATTTGGGCAAGCACCGTTTTCATACAAGGACACTCTCTTTCCCGGGGTGAATGAAATAAAAGGCTGAGAAGACTTTCTGCAGTCCTTGATGTGAGCAATACAGTATCTTAGGATTCCGTGTACATTCAAAGTATGGAGCAATGCTTCACCCTGACTGGCATGTTCAGGATAATAAACTGGAAGGTGGATGATTTGATTTAGTGTTAACTCAGACACCACCTTTGGCATAAACTTAGAATTAGTATGTAAAGACACTTTGCCTTTATGGAAAACCAAATAAGGAGGCTCACACATTAGAGCCTGTAGTTCTGAAATCCTTTAAGCTGAAGTGATCGAAACTAAAAACAATGCTTTCCGTGAAAGAATGCATAAGCCACAACTCATGGCTGGCTCAAAAGCAGCCAAAGTAAGTTTTTCAAGCACATAATTCAGATACCAAGGCGGGACTGGATTTTGAATGGGAGGTTTCATGTTCTGAATACCCAGGGTTTTAAATAATTGATTAGCAGTTTTTCTCTTGGGACTATGCTAACTGTACAGAAAGTATTTATATCGATTTTCTAGCAGTGCTGTGTTTGTTAAACACAGTGAGGCAAGAGTTATGCATTTTCACAAATATTTAGCACTTTTATGAGCAAAACTCTAATCAATTTTTAGAGTTAAATAAATCCCTGATACCTCTCAAAAAGTTATGGAAGACCTCTGATTGAGCTACAGTAGACCCAACAGGGGCATGGAAAGCTGATATTTATTTATTTAGCTTTTGTCGACCAGGTATATACCTGCCAGATGCACCTTCAGTGGGGAATACTGCAAACCAGAGTGTGACAGAGACAGCAAGTATTCCAACACCACATTTAACAGACAGTTGAATGGGTCCACAAGTCTGGAAGTAGCCCACGAAGTGAAACACTTCCGCTTCAAAGAATATGTATGTCTGGTGGAAGGCTTTCTGGTCGCAACCAGAAAATCAGCTACTTTAGGTGATACAGTGAACCGTGCAATGGCTATCTCTTCACGAGCCAGGCATGTAGGCGCAGGAACTTCAGGTCCGGACAGACCACAGACCCCTTATCCTATGACAACAGGTCTCTGCACAGAGGTAATGGTACTGAAGGCTCCATTGCTAGTTGCTGGAGCAGCAGATTCCATATTTGTCATTGCACCCTCCATTTGCAGTTTCAATAATACTCTCTGTATTAATGGAATGGGAGGGAATATGTACTGGAACCACTCTTTCCAAGATGGGGACAACGCATCTCGTCAAAATTCTCCAGGCCTGGATCGAGTGAACAGAAACGTGACAGTTTTGCATTCTGTGGGGATGCAAAAAGGTCCAACTCTGAATGACCCCACCTTACGAACAGGTCGTCTACCACTGAGGCCAGCAGTTCCCATTCATGCATCTTGGACTGTGAACTGCTTAGCTTGTCTGCTAAGATGTTTTGTACCCTAGGAGATGCACGGCTGATAACTCTAGGCCCTGTTCCAGCATCCAGTACAATACTCTCATTGCTTCCCAACACAGGGAATAGGAATGAGCTCCCCCTTGTTTATCTAATGCATACAACTTACGTTGTCCATCTGTACTAGCAGATGACCTGGAGTGAGATGCTCCCAGAAAGCCTGAAGACAGTATAAGATGGCTCTCATCTCCAGGACATTTATGTGTAATCTGCTTTCCACCTTGGTCCATGAACCTGGGGTTTGATAAGGGCCCAGATGCACTTCCCACTTGGATTGTGAGGCATCTGAGTTGGAATTGGAATTAGAAATGGAACATCCCATCGGCGTGGTGGTAGCGATACCGCTCATGACACTGGTGACCCAGGTTCAGGACACACCTAGGTGATGGGGGCTGGCTGGGGGAGGTTTGAATGCCCTAGGATGCTCTCCTCCTCATGGCAGGTGTCTCACTGCCCACATTACGCTGCCTTTGGATGTAAGGGTGGCAGCAAGGGACTCACAGTGTGGGAAGGGGAGGACGCCGTTAGGTGCTTGTCTGAGACATGCACCAGCACGTCTACAGCCTGCACTTCTGTCCTTCATGCCGGTGTCCTCAGGAGTGGGGTTTCGGGGACAAAGTCATGGAAAAAACATGTAACAACCAAGCCCCCACTGCCATGCAGCATGATCCCCGACAGCTGGAAGGGGGGGAGGTGCATGGATGGTTGGTACAACCGCCACTGAGCCCCGCCGACAATGGGATATATTAAATATGTTAACAAAAAAGAAACAGAACACCCCTCAAGAGGTTGCTGTGGTCCATCCACCATGTCAGTGTTTTGTGTAAATGGCATGTGATGAGCACCTTTTGGTCCCTGTCATCTGTCAACTGGTCTCACTGCACTCTCAGTGTCCGCTGTGGTACCCTCATGTGTAAGCGGGCCAGTGGCACAGTCACAATGGCCGATGCCATGAGTCCCAGGAGACAAAGGAAAGTTCTGACTGGTAGGTAATGACTGCTGTATATCGGTTGTGCTTGAACCATGAGATGTTCTGCCCTGTCCATGAGTAGAAATGCTCAGCCTTGTTCTATGTCTAGGACAGCACCTATGTATTGTAGCCTTTGGCAGGGGGTCAGTACTAACTTTAGCACATTCAGCATAACCCCCAGATCTTCATTCAATTGTCTTGATCTTCCTGGACTTAAAGTCTTTACCATTTATTTATATTTCTGGGTTTCAAGCCATAGGCGCTGGGACCCTGTGAGAGCCAAAAATCTTCAGGAGGGCCGGCATCATGGCACCACAAGTATGTCTCACGCCTGTGTAGGCTATCTCGGTGTCGACCCTCCAACTGCCTCAGTTTCTTTTTTCCCCCACTGTGAAGTGTGCTTCAGTTATGTTGCCTGCCCACCGGGAGTCAAATCTTCATGTCTATACGACAACAGCGTCTAGTTCAGTTAATTTATTTATTTTCCGAAATAAAAAAAAGAAGAATTTTGTTATTTTTTTTTCTCAGCCCTGCTGATCGAAGGAGTTGACCATGGATGGAGGCGGTGACGGTAGGGACTCTACGTTAGAAGGCTGCTCTTACAGCTGGGCTATGTCCGGTCTGCTGCCCTCTCCGGGGGGTGTGTGTGTGTCTGACCACAGGCAGTCCGGTGTTCAGGAGGGAGGACAACCCTCCCGTAAGCACAAAATGAAGCAGGCCCATTCCCAGTCCAGGTCGGGAACCCAGC
Organism: Neoceratodus forsteri; assembly: GCA_016271365.2. Classification (NCBI taxonomy): domain Eukaryota; kingdom Metazoa; phylum Chordata; order Ceratodontiformes; family Ceratodontidae; genus Neoceratodus; species Neoceratodus forsteri. The sequence continues at coordinate 968,110,130 of CM057449.1, forward strand.
ACCGCTCTGCCTCGAATTCGTTCTCTTCCCATCAGAAGAGGAAGAAGCAGTACCACTTGAGGTCACCCTCTGGTATGTCTGCTAGGAGGTCTTCAGTGGTTGGATGTGGTAGGCCATCTCCGGTGCTGTCCGGTTCTCCGGCAGCTTCTGCCTCCTCATGATTGCCTTGATTCTCGACATTGGAGCCCTGCGCTGTCCTCTTGTGGGGTTTCGATGGGCAGTTTCACCACTGGACTGCTCTTATGGAGCAGTGGGGTACAGCATCTGTCATGTTTGCCTCTTTTGGCGGATCCAGTTCCAGGGCCCTTGGGTCTAGGAGTTTCGGAGCCCCAGTTGGGGTCTTCGGGGCAAGCTGAGTGCTCAGTACAAGCAACAGAATTTTTTCCCTTGTCAGTGCCCGCACCGCCAATGCCAGTTCCACGTGCCCACCCCCCTAACTCTGTCTTCTCGCAGGGGCCGGCACAGGTACCATTCCCCTCTCCTTCTTTTTCTTCTAGGTTTGGTGTGGATCTTTGGGTGGCATCGTGTTCGGTGCCACATCCAGCGCTGACTACCCGTGGGTTGGTGTCGGGTTCGGCAGCGGGGCTTGTGGTGCCATGTCCAGCACCGGGTCCTGCAGCGCGGCTTGCGGTGCCACATCTGGCGTCAGGTACCATGGTGCCAGATTCAGCATTGGGGTCCTCAGTGCCAGGCCTGGTGCTGGGATCTGCGGTGCCGGGTTCAGTGCTGGTTCCAGTGTCTCCTGTATATCCTTTGCCCAGACCAGGCAGCGGCTTGTTAGAGGTGGCTCCCACTGCCTTGGAAGGGGACATGGAGCAGGATGAGTCTGATACTGACCTTATCATTTCTGAAGAGGGTGATGAAGACTCATTTTACAGTTTGGACGGTAAGCCCTTGCTTCTAGCAGAGATTCCAATAGAGGACCTTTCGTACCAGTCTCTCCTTAAAAATATGAGGGCAACTCCAGTGGGATCCGGAGTGGGGACAAGGGGTTCTTTAGATGCATAGGGGGGGAAAAAAGGAAAGTAAGGGGGCAGATCAGCAAGTTAAGGGTAGGGGATGGTTGGGCACAGGAGGCGGGGAACAGGCAGAAGTCCTAAATGAGTACTTTGCCTCAGTTTATACGAGGAGGGAGGGGGGCTATGTTTTGCGAGGGGAGTTGGGGCAAGCAGAGCAAGGGTTGAGACCGGTAGAGACCAAGGGCCCTAAAGGGTCTGGGGAAAGGGAGTGGCCACCACAGACAGGTGGTGGCCCAGCAGTGCATGGTGAAAAGGGGGAGGACAAGGCTGAAATCCCAGTAGAGAGAGTAAGGTAAGCTCTCAGGTCCCTTCGGATGGAGAAAGCACCTGGGCCAGATGAGATACATCCCAGGGTGCTGAGGGAACTGGCAGATGTCCTGGCAGTCCCTCTAGCAGAGCTTTTCAACATCTCTCTAAGGACTGGGTGGGTGGCCCATGTCATGCCGATCCACAAGCGGGGATCAAGAGAGGAAGTAGGAATTTACAGGCCCATTAGCCTGACATTGGTGGTTGGCAAGGTGATGGAGGGTATTGTCAAGGAAAGGCTAAGGGGGTTACTGGATCAAACTGGGTACTTGGACGATAGGCAACATGGCTTTGTCATGGGAAGATCGTGCCAGACAAATCTTGTTGAGATCTATGACTGGGTGACGAGGGCCCTGGACCAGGGTAGGCCAGTGGACGTCCTCTTTCTGGATTTTAGCAAGGCGTTTGATTCGGTACCCCACAGTGGCCTGCTGGCTAAGCTGAAGGAAATGGGGGTAGGGAGACAGTTGCTAAGATGGATAGGAAATTGGCTCTCTGAACGTACTCAGAAGGTGGTAGTTGGAGGGTTAGCCTCATCCCCAAGGTGGGTTACTAGTGGGGTTCCCCAGGGGTCAGTGCTGGGGCCACTCCTGTTCAATGCCTATATCTCAGACATCAGGAGGGGGATCAGTAGTGAGATGAGTCTCTTTGCAGATGACTCAAAGTTAGGTGCAGTGGTGGATGGGGAGGAGGGGAGGGTGGCCTTGCAGGAGGACCTGAAGGCTCTGGAAAGGTGGTCGGAAAAATGGAAACTAAAATTCAATGCGGGGAAGTACAAGATTCTGCACCTGGGAGTCAGAAATCCAGGCCAGGGGTATACCCTGGGAGGAGACAAGATTCAAGTCACAGAGGGTGAGAGGGACTGTGGGGTAGTGGTAGATGTCAAAATGAACAACTCGGAGACCTGTAGGAGGGCAGCGGCAAGGGCAAATAGGATGCTGGAATGCATAGCCAGGGGGATTACATCCAGAAAGTTGGAAGTGATCCTTCCACTGTACAACTGCTTGGCTAGGCCACACCGCGAGTATTGTGTACAATTTTGGAGACCACATTTAAAGAGAGAAATTACACCCCTAGAGAGGGTCCAAAGGAGGACAACCAAAATGATCTGGGGGCTGGGGGATAGAACCTATGAGGAGAGGCTCAAGGAGCTTGACATGTACACCCTGGAGGAGAGGAAGGACAGGGGGGACATGATAGAGATCTTTAAGTACATGAAAGGGATCAATAAAGGAGGCCCAGTCAGGGTGCTCCAAGGGAATTAGGGTGGGTAAACAAGAGGTCACGGGTGTAAGCTGGAAGAGGGCAGGCTCAGAGGGGAGAGGAGGAGATGTTATTTCACTGAAAGGGTGGTGCAGCCATGGAATGCACTGCCCAGGGAGCTGGTAGAGATGGAGACTGTGGACAGGTTTAAGAGGGGATGGGACAGGTACAGGGGGAGGGTAAATCTGACCAGGCACAATACAGGTGGAACATCTGGGACTGGGGACAGTATAACCCAAGGACACCAAAATCGTCCCTCAGTGCGGGTGCTGAAAATCGAGCAGACTCGAGAGACCGTTAGGCCTATTCTGCTGGCATTTTAGTATGTTACTAACTCTGGATCTTCAGACATTGTCTGTAGACCCAGGTAGGCTTTTATGCCTAGAGTGGCTTCATGTTCCGAATATCCCAGTGAACCTTATGCCTCCTGTTACCCCTCCATTCGAGACTTTATCTGAGGCTGTATGGATGAGGCCTGCTCTTATTCCTTCTGTCTGCAAGTCCACAGATAGGAAGTATGTCCCTCCCAAGGAGAGACCTATTTTAGCCTCGCAGCCCATCGCAGCTGTGCTAGTGGTCCTCGCAGAAAATGACAAAGCTTTTCTTCCTCAGGAAGTCTCAGCATGTCCTATCAACAAGGAATCTCGCAAGATGGATACCGTGGGGAAAAGGGCATTTGCAGCTGCAACTATGGGCATGTGCACTGCCAGCTATCAAAGGCATTTCTCCCAATACGAATATGTCCTCTGGACTTCTCTTAAGTCCATACTGGAAGGTCTCCCACAATCTGATTCTAAATTGGAGATTTGCAGATTGTTACCCGGGGTATAAAATGTAATAGCTGAAAGCTTCCATGGATGCATATGATACGGCTTCCAGGGTGGCCACAGCTGGAATATGTATCAGGAGACATTCCTGGTTTAGGACGTTGGGGTTTCCCTCTGATGCTCAGCAACAGGTATGAATGGCCCCTTTGATGGCATATATTTGTTTGGCCAACAGGTAGAACAAGCCCTTGAGCCCTCTCAGAAAACCAGAACTGCCATTAAAACTCTCCTTAGCCACAAAAGAAAATGCAGCAGAGGGCACAAGGCCCAAAGGTGCCCAGTGCCACCCTCTGAAAGTCCGTCCCCGGTCTCACCTCAACTGTCCAAGGTGGACTTTTCCACAGCAGTGGGAGGTCATCTGACATAGTTTTACAGTCAATGGAAGTCTATCACAACAGACAAGTGGGACCTCCGGATTGTCCAGGACAGGTACTCTCTCAATTTTTCAGAGATTCACCCAGACCTTCCACTCAAGAGGCAATGCAATTTGTCAGCTGCTCTATCAGACCTTCTTACTTCAGAAATACAGGGTCTTCCCAAAAACAGGGCAGTGGAAGTAGTTCCTTAGGCAAAGCGGAACACAGGTTTCTACTCCCATTACTTTCTGGTTCCAAAGAAGACAGGTGGCATGTGCCCCATTCTCGACCTCAGAAAGCTAAACAAGTTCTTGTTCCAGGAGAAGTTCAAGATGATCTCCTTAGGAATGCTTCTACCACTTCTCCGACAGCACACCTAGCTGGCATCCCTGGACATGTAGGATGCCTACCAGCACATTTTAGTACACCCAGATCACAAATACCTTCCCTTTGTGGCCTTGGGTCAGCATTACCAGTTCAGAGTCCTGCCCTTTAGGTTCTCCTCGGCACCTAGTGTCTTTACCAAGTGTTTCACAGTCCTCAATGCACACCTTCAAAGGTTTGGCATTTAAGTCTTCCCCTACCTAGATGACTGGCTTTTGGCAAGTCCATCAAGGCATGAGACACAGAAAGCAGTATCCACAGCATTTCAGTCCCTCACCTCCATGGGGGTCTTGCTGAACTTGGAGAAGTCACAGCTTCAATCTTCCTAGCAACTCCTCTTCATAGGAGCCCTCTTGGACACCACAAAGGTGAGGGCTTTTCTCTCGGAGGACAGGAGGAATGACATTCTCCAGATGGCTCGATTAATCAGCGAGAATGACTCTGTAGGAGCTCACTCCATGCAAAAGATATTAGGTCTCATGGCCTCTTCTGCTTTCACAGTGCCTCTAGCTCGATTGCTCATGAGGACCACCCGATGGATGCTCAGCACACAGTGGTCCCCAACGACACATCTGCAGTCTTACCCCATCAAAGTGACAGAACCTCTGCGGAGATCATTTGCATAGTGAATGCAGGAGGACAACCTTCTCCAAGGTATGACTTTTGCCCCACTGGAATCTCAGATCACCATCACCACAGATGCATCCCTGCTCGGATAGAGGGCTCACTGACGGGGTCTCCACACTCAAGGAGTGTGGACTTAGGAGGAGTCTCACCTCCACATCAACGTTCTGAAAATGAGAGCAGTCCTGTACGCCATCCGAACCCTAGAAGAAGTTGTCAGCTACAAAGTAATTCTTCTTCAAATGGACAACAAGGCAGTAATGTACTACATCAACAAGCAAGGAGGGGTGCACTTCTACCCTCTATGAAGAGAAGCAATGAGGGTATAGGAGTGGTACCTCAAGCACAATGCTCTGATTCAGGCAATCTATCTGCCAGGGACTCAGAATGATCTGGTGGACCACCTCAGCTGGACAGAAGCAGATCCTCACGAGCGGTCGCTTGCACCAGACGTCATGCAATCACTCTTCAATGAATGGGACAGTCTGGACTGGGACATTTTTGCATCCCCTCTCAATGCAAATGCCTCTATTCTGCTCTAGAAATCCAGAACCTGGCACTTTCTGTCAGGATGCATTCAGGCTGTTGTGGACAAGATGTTTTCTGTACGTATTTCCCCCTCTCCTGCAGATTCATGGGTGCTGCTGAGACTAGAGGCACACAGGGGTAAGATGATTCTCATTGCACCATACTGGCCTCGACAGATCTAGTTACCATTGATCAATAAGTTGTCAGAGCTCCTCCGAAGCAAATGCCCTTGCAAATGGACCTCCTGATACAAAGATCCCATGTCCATCCCAACCTGCACTCCCTTCCTCTCCACGCCTGGCTCCTGAGGAGATAGAAGTGGGCAGGTTTAAAGTTCCTCAGAAAATACTGAAGATCTTGGTGGCGAGCAAGCCCTCCACCAGGAAGACTTACACTGCTAAATAGAGTTGTTTCTCAGAATGGTGTACTAAGATCTACCTAGACCCCTTTCAGTGTCCTCCAGACAAAGTGTTTGGGTACCTGCTAGACCTTTCAGATGCAGGGTTGCAATACTCATCAGTCAAGGTACACCTCTGTGCATGCTCCTCCTATTATGAGCCAGTTTAGAATATAACACTGGCTCAATTACCTGTGTTTAAAAGGTTCCTCAAAAGCATTCTTCACACAAGGGCACCAGTTAGGAAACCGGTTGCCCCCTGGGACACTGCCCTCATGCTAGACATGCTTACTCGTAAACCCTTTGAGCCTCTAGCTACTGATTTAAAATTTCTGACCTGGAAGACCGCATTACTGGTGGCCATCACTTCTGCTCTCAGGGTCTCTGAAATACATGCGTTGGTCATAAACCCTCCGTATACCATGTTTCATAAAGACAAGGTGGTCCTCTGTACTCACCCTCAGTTCCTACCCAAAGTGGTTTCGGATTTCCACCTCAATCAGCCCTTGGTTCTCCCCATTTATTTCTCTAATTTCCATTCCCTGGACATTAACAGGGCTCTACGATTCTACATCGATAGAACCAGGGATATCCGTCAGGACAAGCAACTCTTTGTGCCCTTCAGCACGGCCAGGATGAGTAAGCCAGTATCCATCAAATGCATTCCTGCCTGGATAGTGGCACGACTTTGCCATTGTTACTCTATGGCACAGGTTAAGTAGGAAGGCCAGGTACGTGCTCACTCCACCAGAGTGGTTGCTACATCCCTGGCAGAGATCTGCTCTGTCCTCATTGCTGACATTTGCAAAGCGACAACTTGGAACTCAGTGCACACTTTTGTGAAGCACTACACTCTGGATGTCTATGCCAGACAGCATGCTTCCTTTGGCAGGACAATCCCTAATGGACTTCTGTCCTGAGTGAGCTTCGTCTATTACCACTCTGCTCAGGGGACTCGCTTTAGTTTAGTACTCTAACCCAGAAGTATGAATAAATGGTGAAGACTTTAGGTTCAGGAAGATATGAAAATGACATACTCACTGTAATTCTTGATCTTCCTGGACAAGTCTTCATCATGTATTCATACGCCCACCCACCATCCCTTGAGCTCACTCAGTCTGTTCCTGGTCTTCACTACCTAGTTTGGTTTGGGCTGTGAAGACATTGTTTAAATTGACCCTTCTTACACGGGTCAATCAGGTTATCTTATGCCCCGTTAGGTTAGGTGTTTCTTAGGTTATAATATGCTGCACCTCCTCGGTAAAAAAGGTACTGAGGCGGCTGGAGGGTTGACGTCGAGCTAGCCTACACAGGTGCCAGACAAGTCTTGTGGCACCACGCATGCGCAGTTCTACCTCAACACCGACCCTCTTGAAGATTTCTTGCTCCCACAGTGTCCCAGTGCCTCCGGCTGGAAACCCAGAAGTATGAATATATGGTGAAGACTTGTCCAAGAAGATCAAGAATTACAGTGAGTACGTAATTTTCATTTCAAGAAAGTATGTGCAACAGTTGGTTCCTAGAACTGGCTTTCAATAGCCTATTTGTCCAGGTATGGGAACACAAACAGACCTTCCCTGTGATGGACTGCTACCACCACTGCCAAGCATTTGGTAAAGACTTGTGGCATGAAGACAAGCCAAAGGGCAGTACTCTGAACTGGAAGTGCTCCTCTTCCAGGACAAATCTCAGATATTATCTGTGATGATGATGTCTGCTCATGATATGAAGGTATGCATCCTTCATATCTAGAGAGCAAATCCAACCCATTGTTTGTAATAGGGGAATCAGATTTTGCAGGAAGACCATGCGGAACTTCTTGCATTCTATGTGGAAGTTTAGGTCTCTCAGATCTAACACAGGCCTGAAATCTCCAGTCTCCATTCCATTTGGGGACCAGGAAGTATCTGGAGTAGAACCCTTTGGCTGTCTGGTGAGAAGGTACAGGCTCTATGGCACGTTTGGTTAACAAAGCTTGCATCTCTTCTTGTAGCAGGGACAGATGTCTCAGGGGATAAGCTGCAAGAGACGGGGGATGCTCGGGGGGGGGTTCTAATAACCCTAGAGCATCTCTCTTTGGAATTATCTTCAGGACCTATTTGTCTATGGTAATCTCCCTCCACAGTGTTACGTGAAGGGAGATGCGACCCCCTACCACTACCTTCTGAGGCTGATGTGGTGGTGGGGAGTCCAACACGAGTCATACTGAGCCAGTGCCACCAGATGTGGATGCTTTGGAATGGGCTCCTGGGGGAGGGCAGCTGGCAAGGCTCGGCCTTGCTGGTGGTAGGCTTGACGGTGACCTCTGCAGCAGACTGGCAAATGGATCCTTTATCCAACCTCTACCAGGCACGGGATACAAGCATTTGACTGACCTTAAAGTAATTTTAGAGACTTGAAGGACCCTTAATACCTCTTCTTTATAGTAGCCAAACAGTTTGGTGGCTCTAAAAGGAACATTCAGAACTGTTTGCTGTACATCAAAGGCAAACCCAGTCACCCTAAGCCAAGAATACCTTCTCATGCAAATACCAGTGGCAGATGCATCCGACATATCATATGCTGAGCCTAGCAAATGTCTGCACACCTCTGCTCCAAAATTCAGGTTTTTAAGTAATTCATTCCTGGCATTTCCTTCTGTAAGAGCCTGAGCTGCAGCTTTGGCAGCCTTCCACAGGCTAGTTTGATACCTGATCATGTGGGTCTGGTAGTTTGCAACACAAAGGCCTAGTGAGGAAGAAGCATATGTTCACTTGTCCATCACGTCAAGCTTCCTGGATTCCTTATCAGGGGACAGGGTGCTCATGTGTTTTGGTGCCCTGGATCTATCATGGGCAGTCCTTCTGATCACATAATTTGTTTCAGGCTGGTTGGCATAATAAGGCTTGGCAGCAGGAGCAGGGTACTGCTTGTCAGCCTTTCTGGGTATAACTGGTATTGAATTTGGCCTGTACCATGCAGCACAAATTGCATCCTCCAATGCAGGATAAACTGAAGGGACAATGATGGATGGAGTACATGGGACCTCCGAAAAGACAATCACATTCTTTTTAGTGGAATCCTCTTCTTCCACAGCAAATCCCACTGCATTTTGCATTAGCTGAATCACAGTTTGAAGAGAGGGACTTCAGAAGGAGAGCTGGGTGTATATACCACAGAATGCTCACAAGAAGATACTGGGGAGCTAGAACGTGGAGCATAATATTCTTCTCCATAACCCTCGTCTTCCTAATCCTCCTACATTATGAGATCTGTATTACATTCTTCCTTGTCATCAGCAACCCTGTCGACAACGAGAACTGAAAACCTTGCTGGCAACGCCGAAGCGCTGCTCAGGAAGAACTTGTTGTATGCTAGACAATGATACCAACGGTGCTCAATGTGGCCTGCGATGCAGGAAGCCCTATAGATAGCAGTACAGGTTGCACAGGCAAGCCTAGACGTAGGCACCGTATCATATCTGAAAATGATGCCAGTACGGTCTGCACATCAGTGATGCCCTGGCCAGGGGCCATGACCACTGTAGTCAACAACAGGCCTGAACCTGCCGATGATGGCGACGTACCTTCTGCAGTAGGTGCAGTAGTGCCTAAGCTAAGCCCAGACCTTGGTGTCTGTTCAACGGTTGGAGGGGGGATGGTGTCACCGCCTCTGGGATGGACAATGACGATGCAGGTAAACATACCTGCAGGCCACAACTGCAATCTAGATCTCACCGAGGAAGAAGAATCTGTCCTTATGCTTGTGTCCTGACGACGACTGGTCTTTTTTGTGTTCTTTCTACTTTGACAACCACATATCGTTCAATGTTGTTGGTGCCGCCGCTTTCTGACCCTGGGCTTTTTTCATGTCCGCTAGAGTTTTTTCTAATAAAAATGTCTCTAGCGCCTTTCTTCTGCGTTGCCTGGTTGCTTGATTTAAGCTGTGGCATCTTATATGATGGAGCAACCTTACCCTGTTTACCTAAATGTTATATACCTTGGTATGCTCAATTGTAGATGTATCTGGTACTGTTTTTTTTATATTTTCTCGGTTAGCTTAACCTACACTGGATTCCCTGTTATGTTTCCTGTATGATAAATGCTGTTCTTTCACTGTATTTTACGCTGTTTGTGCCAGTTTCTGGCCCATGCCGTGCCTGAAAAAGGTCTTTGGATCAGTGCACCAACCCGGTTACCAAATGAATAAATAAATATCTCACAAGTCCTGACACTGTGAGAGATGCCTAAACAGCAGACACACTTTGTGTGCATCACCCTTATAAATCTTTTCTCCACACTCGCAGTACTGGAACAACATCGCTGGTTTTGCAGTATGCAGAAGTGACGATATCACTAAAAAACTAGTGATTACTTAACAGTAAAATAATAAACAACAGTGGCTAGTTGGTCAGCTTTTCAATGGTAGGTCTGAAGAGTATGATTGACAGCAGGACTAGAACTGAGGAGAGATGGGACCGCCGACGTTTATGTAGACGCTGTCATGTGACATCGTTGTGGGTGACCCCTAGCTAGAAAAAGTTTCCATGTGGTCCTAGCACTGACACGGGTATAGATTCAAAGGTGTGGCCTAAAGAAAGCGATACCTTCAAAGATGATCAGAATTTATTGCACAGGCAACATATTGGTATACATGACTTCCATATACAAAAGCAGACAATTAACAGTCACTAAAAAAAAAAAGGATCTATCTGTCTATCTATCTATCTATCTATCTATCTGGTAAGGAATCCATTACACTATCCTAGACTGAATCTCTGATAAACATACAGTATCCAGCTTCCCTGTATGTTCTCTTTTGTCACCAAGTTGCCTTCTACCATTCAGTTCCCAGTATAAGTTATCAATAACTATCCCTTCAGCACAGCAACAAAACCTGATCTTATCTGCTGTGGTCTGTTTCATTCCTGCATATATTTTAGAACACTAAAGCAGCTTTAAACAGGTGCTAAACCAACTTTAAAATTTTCTTCACCTGTACTGTGTGTAGCACACAAGCTGTAAGCCCTTTCATAGTTGAAGCTCGTTACTAGAGTATTGGCTAGTTGCTCTTAGGACACAACATACTTTCTTTGGTGACACAGCATTGTCTTGCTATGGCCCACATTCATAGAATCTGCTGCCTAAACCTATTCCTTCCATGATAAGATCCGCTGATTTAAGTCAACGATAAACCCATATCTCATGTTGCTTTTAAATTATTCTCATTAATTTTTACTAGTGGTTCTTTGTATTTATCATCTACTTGACAGCTATAAAGTTCATTGGAGTAGTGTGCTATGTAAATTACCAGCTTACTGTATTTCATTGTACTGCACAAACGAACAAGTACTCCATTTTCTTTTTGCTTCACCTCTCTGACTACAAAAGGTGAACAGAATAAACCAACATTAACTGGAACAGAACTGGGGTGGAGGAGGAGTCTACGGTGCCTAACAGTCAACCCTCGTACGCCATGCAATGCGTCGGCCTCGCCCCTCCCCCCAAAAAAAGATCTGGTGCAGGTGCGCCCTTCCGGCTTACACCCAGCAGTAATGAATGGTGAAGAATGACAAGGGGATGATCAGTGCATCCCAGAACTAATCTCATGTTGACAACTCTGCAAATGAGTTTGCGCTGCACGTCAAGGTTAACACCCTGAGTTCCAAACAGCTTTTTGTAATCATTTCCAGAATATAACTATATACATTTTCAAATCACAAGAGCCCAGTTTCACATAAAGTTTCACCTAAAGATTCACAAATAACCACAGAGAAGCAAGGGGGAAGAAAAGACAGAAACAAAAGTGAAGGCAGTGAGATAGCGGGAGGCGGAGAATCGTTAGATCGTCATGAGTGATCAGTTCTTAGGTCTCACAAGAAAATTTGACTGTGCAATCAGACAAGAGACAGAATAGGAGAGGACAGACAGATCCTTGCGTTCAACTCCTTCTGCAAAACAAATGGGACAGAATCTTATTCAACCCTGTCACATTGTGGAAATGATTGCAAAAAGCTATTTGGAACTCAGGGGTTAGCCTTGAGATGCAGCACAAGCTCATTTGCAGAGTTGTGAACAGGAAATTAGTTCTAGGACACACTATTCTATTTTATTGCATCTGCAAGGAAAGAAACTGACAACATTGCAATACATTTTGTGAGAAACAGGGGTCTGTTAACGATCTGAGGATGCAGCAATTAACTGCCAAGCAAAGACTTCTATTTAAAAACAGCAGCAATGTTTGTTAGGGAGAGAGACTGAAGTTTGGCATTAGAGACACCTTCAGAGGAAGAACTTTGTTCTGTGTGAACTGCCTATGTTTAAAAACCATTCTGTACAATTTTTTATTTTATTGTTATTAGAAATATTAAAATGCTACTTGCGAATTGTATGACTGCTTTTGGTTTTCCTATGCTTCCTGCCCTGCGCCTCGACAGGAAGGACTAGAGCGAGGTGATAGAACTTGTTCTCCTTCATATTCCTCCTCTAATTACATGAGGTCAGAATTATATTCCACTTTGTTGTAGTCATTCCTTTCGATGATGGGAGCCCCAGAATGCATCAGCGACACTAATGGCAGCTGTGAGGGAGTAATCTATGGTGTGCTAGTGGAACCCGTCGATAAGGGCTAAGAACCAGGAGACCTCATTGGCAAAATAAAGGCCTGTACTGGTGGTCCAGGTAGAATGTGTCGTCATTTCTGAAAATGACGACAGCACAGCCTGAGAGTCAATGGCACCTGCAAAGAATCCGGGACTATTTGCGTCGGCATGCCTTGGCCCAACATCAATGGCATCCTACCATCCACAGCAGGTACAGCAGCACCTAAACCAAGCCCCAACCTTGGTGTCTCACTGATAGTCAGGTGGGGCTGCCATCAACACCACTGGAGCGGGTGATGATATAGATTTATCTTGTCTCAACAGTGATTAGGACCTTGCCAGCAAAGCAGATTTTTCTTTTTCTCTGTGTTTGCGCTTATGGCCGGACAACATGGAGAGCCGCGACAATGACTGTACCCTGTCCCGATCATTCAACCTCGGTGGCCACCTCTCAGCTGACAGTGAGGGAGAGACCAACTTTGGGCCCTGTTCGTTCTCCATGGCTTTCTTTTTTGTAATTTTATATTTTATTCATTTTGAAATTAATCAAACATTACATGTTATGCATTAATAGATCATCAACAGTAGATACAGCAAATACTGTTTTACAGATATTTTAACACCCAGATCATAGATCTATTATGTTGGTACATCATATGGAGGGTTTCGTGAATGACCTATATTTAATAGATTTCGTTACACATATGCTGGCCAGCTAAACCTGTGGTAAACAAATAGGTATTTCTAGCATAGTAAACACCACACTATGACTCAAATCAGTTTACTGTGACCTGGAAGTGGTCACTGTGTTCCACATATCTGATATACATCAGGATATTGTAGGTTCCCCAGCTCCCGACTTCCCTCCACAAAAACCATTTACACACATTAAATGGCTACCTGAGTAATCATTTTAAAGGAAAAAAACAGCCAATGATGTCTTTTTAGGCAGGGGAAGGGCCCAGTCACCCACCCCCATCCCCAACCACCCCACGCTACACTCCTTTTATAGGGTACCACAGTTGTGACATTTCCTGTGGCAGAGCAGGAAGGGGCGGATCAGTGGGGCCTCCACAAGGTGATCTCATTTACAGGGCACTAGTAATTTAACTTGTTATAACAAGTTAAACAAAAGCACAATTAAACCATTACTTGCATTTTTTCCTTCTAATTACTCTGACTAGTTTACAAACCCAGCAACTTATTTGGAATGGATTTCATTAACTGCAGGTACTGTGGAACAATTTTCAGAAGGACATTCTTACAGGATTTAGGACACTGTCCTACATGCTGAGCCTTTGGAGATCTTAGGTCTCAGCTCCGGGCAGCATGGGCAGAGATTGCACCTCAAATTTCATATTGAAGAGGAAATACATTATAAGAACCACCGCCATTTCCCAGCATCCAACAGAAAAACCTCAACACGAGAGGTAGTTGGTCCAGGAGGTTGGCAGGTGGTTAGGAGAGCAAATCAGGTGCCCCATCACTCTCTGCTCTCCAACACATTACCTCCAAAAACCATATAAACACTACAAACAGGTATCTGCCTCTATCTCTGAAATCAAATAAAGAGGCAGAAGACACTGCAGAAGCAGGACACTGCGGCACAGGAGTTAACACAACAATACTCACCCAAATCAGGAACCAAAACTAAACAAGCACAAAGGAAATCAAAAACTTCTGATCATAGGAGACTCCATGATTCGGGAGTTGATACCATCTCCAGCCAGGGGTGATGGTCAGATGTCTCCCAGGTACATCAGCATGGAGAGACACTGACCGCATTGCTAAAATTGTTCACAAGCAGGAAAACATTGATGTCCTAGTACACATAAGGGACTAATGATCTCGCCACCGGTCAGTTGTGAGACCAAGGAACACCTGACTAGGCTGGGTGACAAACTATCATCTATTTAGTCCGGCATCTCCTTCTCTGAGATCCTGCCAGTCTGGGAGAAGGAGCAGATGGACGGAAGGTCAGAGAAGGGAGATAGGGGAGCTAAACACGTGGCTCAAGGACTGGTGCCAGGAAAAAGGACACAGATTTGTAGGAACTGGCAACAGTTCTGGGAGGAAAGTTCTTTAAATTTGATGGACTGCATCTGACTAAAGAGGGAGTCAGTGCATTGGGGCAGAAGTTTGACGTCTTTTCAGAATATTTAAACTAGCAAATGGGGAGAGGGGTGCAGCACCCCATACGTTGAATGGGAAGAACACCCCTCCCCCCTCAGCTAGTGGTCAAACTGGAATTCAGTGTGTTTGCCGTTCATTTGCATCACCAGGTAAGAAAAAAGGTTTGTCTCCCCATACGATGCACAGGGGTAATGCCAAACCTAACCCAACAACTAACACACCAAAATCTGGCCAATGGAAAATCATGTACACAAATGCTCACAGCCTGGGAAATAAGATCCCAGACCTGCAGGCAATAATGTCAGAGGCTAAACTGGACATAGTAGCAATTAGTGAGGCGTGGTTTACCAGTAATCACACTCAGGAGACTTCAGTACCTGGCTATGTATTGTTCAGAAGAGAGACCGAGAGTGCAAAAGAGGGAGGTAGCCCTGTATGTTAATGAAAATATCAAAGCTACAGAAATTCAGAATACACATAAGAGCCAGAAGAACTGTGGGTCACCCTGGAAACAGGAAATGGGACAGCCATAAGAACTGGGGTTGTCTACAGGCCCCCAGACCAGAGGGAGGACATAGACACATTACTGTTAGAAGATATACAAAACATGACAGCTAAAGGGAGGTTCTGATAATGGGAGACTTCAACATGCCAGATACAGATTGGTCAATACCAGCAGGAACATCTGCCAGAACTAGACTCATAGTGGATTCCTGCAGAGGGCCTCAAACAACTGGTACAGCAACCCACAAGAGACAGGGCTATCCTAGATCTAGTACTGACTAACAAGAAGGGATCACAGATCTCCAGGTAGAAGGTCACCTGGGGCCAGTGACCATCACATGGTATGGTTCAATTTGGCTACTACATCTAATCATCCCATTCCAAGGCAAAAATATGGGACTTCAGAGGAGCTGACTTTGATAAGATGGCCAACAGAGTTAAGCTAGCCCTGGCAAAAAGAAACACAGGTGAGGAGGTACAGGCAAAGTGGGCAAGCATTAAGGATACAATACTTGAAGCAACATCCCATTGTGTTAGACAGAAAAGAAAGTGCAAAAGAAGAAGGAAACCACTTTGGTTCTCAAATACAGTAGCAGAAAAGGTCAGAGCCAAAAGGCTGGCCTTCAGAAAATATAAGGAACACAGCGGATGAAGATAGGGGGCATACCAAACTGCTCTAAGGGAAGCAGGAAGGCAGTAAGCAGGCAAAGTCCCAAACTGAGGAAACACTAGCACAAACAGTAAAAAGAAGGTGACAAGACTTTCTATAGATACATTAGTGAAAGGAGAAAGTCCAGAGGGGTATTAGTAGTTTAATGGAGAAAAGGGAGCATGTGGAGGAGGAGGACCCTGTAAAGGCATCTATCCTAAATAGATACTTTTGCTCAGTATTCACTGAAGAGAAGGTAGGGCAGGGCCCACAGCTCAGCATCATGGACACAGGGGAGGAGGTGAGCACTACTCCCTTCACAAAGAAAGGGTCCTACAAGAGCTTTCTAAGCTCAGGGTGGATAAGGCAATGGGACCTGATGGCATACATCCCAGGGTACTTAAGGAGCTAAAGGAGGAACTAGCAGAGCCATTAGCAGAATTGTTTAGTGAGTCTCTGATCACAGGAGAGGTCCCAGAAGACTGGAGAAGGGCTCATGTGATCCCACTCCACAGAGTGGTAGCAGGAGGAGGCGGGAACTACAGACGGTCAGTCTTACCTCAGTAGTGGGCAAGATTATGGAAGCACTCCTTAAGGAAAGGATAGTGCAACACCTGGAATCCATGGGCACAGGATCCAAGACAGCATGGGTTTACAAAAGGAAGGTCCTGTCAAACTAATCTCATAGATTTCTTTGATTGGGTAACCAGAGTGGTGGACCAAGGGGAGCAGTTGATGTACGCCTACCTTGACTTCAGCAAAGCTTTTGACACTGTTCACATAGAAGATTGATAAATAAATAGGCAAACATTGGGTGGGTAGAAGTTGGTCAACTGGGTGGCAAACTGGTTGACTGGCAGAAAACAGAGAGTGGTGGTAAATGGTATACAGTCAGAAGAGATGCAAGTCACAAGTGGGTACCTCAGGGATCAGTCCTGGGGCCAGTCCTATTCAACATCTTCATTAGTGACCTAGCAGATGGACTAGAGGGTAAGGCTTGTCTGTTTGCAGATGACACAAGATCTGCAACAGAGTAGATGATCCAGATGGGGTGGGCAGAATGAGAAGAGATCTGGATAAACTAGCAGAATGGTCAGAAAGAGTGGCAACTGGATTTAATGCAAAGAAGTGCAAATCATGCACATAGGGAAGAGAACCCTGAAGCCACTTATAGGCTGGGAGGGAGTTGCTAGCAGTCACAAAGGAAGAAAGAGACTTGGGCATCATCATCACTGATGACCTGAAATCATCAAGCAGACCTCTAAAGCAGTAGGTAAGGCTAGGGGTGTTAGGGTGTATTAGTAGGGTATCACAAGTCGTGAGAAGGGGTAATAATCCCTCTGTACAAGACATTGGTTAGGCCCCATCTGGAGTACTCGGTGCAGTATTGGAGGCCACACCTTCACAAGGACATTAACCAAATTGAGGCAGTCCAGAGAAGGGCAACCAAAATGGTGCAGGGACTGCATCAGAAGACATATGAGGACAGATTAACGGAGCTCAATATGTATACCCTTGAGCAAAGGAGGGAGAGGGTGATATGATCGAGACATTTAAACACCTTAAGGGCATAAACAAGGTGAAAGAGTCTAACATGTTTAAATATAAGAAAAATAGCAGGACAAGAGGACACAGCATGAGATTAGAGGGAGGCCGATTAAGGGGAATGTGAGGAAATTCTTTTTCACAGAAAGGGTGGTAGATGCATGGAATGGCTTACCACAAGAAGTAGTGGCTATGAATACAGTGCAGGGCTTCAAACAGGCATGGGATAGGCATAAGGGAGCAATACAAATGACTATGAATAGATAGGTCACTGACATAGCAAAGGCCGATGGCACATTTATAAGGTAGAAAAAGAAATGGGCAGACTGGATGGGCCTTGCGGTCCTTATCTGCCGTCAACTTCTATGTTTCTATGTTTCTATGTACAGCTCCTGATTATTCAAGATATTTATCAGGGGACTGGGAGGCAAAACTAAACACAATTAGCCCTCCAACTATCGATATCTTTCTTCAGGGGGTCATCACTCACAGGCAGGTAGGATCAGATAGAGAATAAGACAGATATATAAACCCTGCCTATGACAGTCATCCCCCCTCCCAAATGTCAAGCTCCAAGCAATTACATTCTTTTCTTATGGACAGTAGAGTGGAAATTAGACTTTATAGTCCATGGATTAGTCCTTTTGTTAATTTAAGTCTCTACCTCCGAGTCTGGGTCATCATTCAAAGTTTCTCTCGGTGCACTTCTAAACTATGCCATGAACTTGTCGACATGGGACCTTGCCTCCATTGGATTGAAAAACTGAAAAGTTTTATCTCCATAGGTAATTCTGAGGCGGGCAGGTGCCAGTAAAGAATGCACTACACTGAGGGCCTTGAGTTGCTGCCGAAGGGGATCGTATTGCTTTCTTCGAGCCTGGGTAGCGTATGACCAGTCCGGAAAGAACTTGACATCGTGTGCCTCAAATTACAAAGGATGATTCATTTGGGCCCATTGTAACAACTTGTTCTTTATTGCCTGCCCAGCTGTCACCAGCAGAATTGTACATGGAGTATCTTGTTGCATTTGTTTCACCCAAAAATTAATCCGGTATGCCAGCAGGAGATCAATGGGGTCTAAGTCAGGTTGCCCTGGATTTGCTTTGTTAATCCACGTTCAGAGAAAAGTCAAGAGATCTTCTCCCTCTGCCCGCTTTGGAAAGCCAGTAATCCACACGTTCATGGCTCTGGCACCATTCTCCAATGCTTCTAAGTGGGATCGCAGATGTGAGTTCTCCGAAGTTAGCTGAGCAACACTGGTTTGAATTTTTTGTGTTCTATCATCAGCTTCTTTGGCCGTTTGGACTGCTGTCTCTATTTTTGCATCCTGCGAGCCCATCCAATCTAGGATTTTCTTGATTTTTTTATCCATGTCCCTCATGGCTCGCAGGACTGATTCCCATGGGGACTGGTCTCCTGAGGTGCTCGTACTACTGCCTGCATGGTCTGGGTTTTGCTGTTGGGCCTGTAGTGTGGTTGACTGCTTGTGAGGTTGTCCTCCAGTTGTTCCTTTGGGGCGTCCCATCTCAAGTCGGTATCTCCTGACTCCCCTTCACCTCAGCTGCTTTATTGCATCAGCTATTTTTCTTCAAAAGTATTTAAAATCAATATTTTTTTAGGCTTTATGGAGCTATCAGTCGGAGCTGTAATGGAACACTTCTGGTCCTAAAGCTGGCTCTCTAGCGCCCCCCTCCATGGCTTTCAATGTCTTAAGAAGAAGGAAGTTTTCTAGCACTTTCTTATGGTGTCACCATGTAGCCTGGTTGAAGCTCTGGCAAATCTCACAAGTCCTCACATTGTAAGACAGGTCCAGACAACATACACAAACTGTGTGTGTGTCTTCTTTGTAAATTTTATCTTCACACTTACAATCAGAACTGAAGGCTCTTTTTACTTTGGCGGCATGCAGAGACAAGGAAATAACCATAGTAAAATAAAAGAATAAACAGCCCCTACTGCTAGAACGGCTTACATTTCCTTGTGCAGCCTGACATGTGCCTGACGTCAGGAAAAGAACTGAGGAGTGTTGGGGTCACCCACGGTTAAATACACACAGACATGGCACACCACTGTGGGTGGCCCCCAGCTAACACAATTTCCGTGTGGTCCTAGAGCAGATGGCTATAGTTTCAACAGTGTATCCTAATGGAACAGATATCCTCGAAGATCAGGAGGTTCCATTGCCAGATGCTTCAGGAGCAGAAACCACATCTGGCGGGGCCATAGTGGAGCTATGAAGATGACAGTGGCACTCTCCACTCAAAGCTTGATGGGGGGAATGCACACAAGAATTTCCCTTTCCAAGAGAGGGAAAATTGTGTCTTGCCAAAACACTCCAGGCCCTGGAGCAAGTGAGCAAAAACCTGGTAGTTTTGTGTTGTGTGGGGATACAAAAAAGGTCCAACTCTGGAAGATACCATCTTGCAAAATGGTTGTTTACCCCGGAGGTCAGCAGTTCCCATTCAAACAACAGGGACTGAGACTTTCTGAGCTTGTCTGCCAAAATGTTTTGGAGACCAGGGAGAAACATGGCTGACAGCAGAAGGTCATGAGACATCACCCAGTAGCACATTCTCACTGCTTCCCTGCAAACGGGATGAGTGCCCCCTTGTAAGTTTATGTAGTGCATGGCACTGACATTGTCCATCTAGATTAACAGAGTACCGGGCCAGAGATGATTCTGAAATGCCTGAATGCTGTACAGGAGAGCTCTCATTTCCAAGATATTTATATGTAGTTCGGCCTTCACTATGTTGCAAGACCCTTATGTCTGGAATAAGCAGACATCAACTCCCCAAAGGGAGCCCGAGGTATTCGTGTTGATTATCTGTATAGGAGCTGGTACAAGGAATGGAATACCCCCGAGTACGTTGCTGTGGCCCATCTACCAAGTGCTCAACAAAGTGGGGATGTAACAAGAATTATTTATTCCAACTCGTCTGTCAATTGATCCCATTGTACCCCGAGAGTTCACTGTGAGATTCACATATGGGGCTGAAGAGATGGCACTGTTACTATAGCAGCAGAACAGCCATCAAGCCCTGGAGACATAACATTGTTTCTGCAGAGACGTAGTGGCTCTAGTTCATCAAATGTGCCTGAGCAATAAGGGTATCTGCGCTGTGGCAGGAAAGCATACCTCTTGTCCATGTCCAGTACTGCCCCATTCTGGCACATTCACTGTTATCCCTAATGCCTCGAACAGTTGTGTCATATGGGAAAGGGTGTGAATAAGAGCTTCCCTGAAACTGGCCTGCAGAAGCCAATCATCCAGATAAGGGAAGTAATAAAGCCCTTCCCTACGAAGGGCTGCTGCAACCACTCCTAAGCATTTGGTAAATATGACACCAAGGATAAGCCAAAAGCAACATTTAGAACTGATAGCACCTGCTCTCCAACAAGATATAGAGAACTATCCGTGGCACTGTCTGATTTTGATATACAGGTATGCATCCTTCATGACCAGTGAACAGAGTCAGTCCCCTTTTTGCAAGAGGGGAAACAGGGCAGGGCTTGCAGAGACACCATTCAAAACTTTTTGTATTCAATGTACAGACTGAGGTCTCCGAGGTCCAGCACAGACGTAGATCTCCTGTCTACTTTGGAACTAGAAAGTATCTGGAACAGAACCCTTTGTTCCAGTCTTGTGCGTGAACAGCCTCAAAAGCATGTTTTTGAAACAAGTTCTGGACTTCTTCTTTTAAAGGGGACAAGTGACCTGAGGGTAAGAGGAGTCGGAATGGAGGACGAACTGGAAGGGTTTCTAGCATACCCCTTTTCTATTATTTCCAGGACCTACTCATCTGAAGTGATCTCCCCCCACTACTATAGATGCAGGGAGATCCTTCTCCCCACTTTCACCCCAGAGGAAATAGCTGGGGAAGGGGGCATGGAAGAGAGTGAGGTGGAACCATGGGTGGTAGGGCCACCAGTACCTAATAATTCCCTTGAATGCTTCTACGGCAACCAAGGTAAGGGTACCGAGAGTGCCACCACCTCTCTCACCACGGACTACTGATGGTATGTATGGTTACCTCTGGCAGCAGGCTTACGAAAAGATCCCCAACCAAATTCTCTGGCTGGCATAGGGTAAAGGAATTTTAGAGACCTTAAAGTCATTTAAGAGGACTGAAAGTCTTGGAAGTGCATTTTCAACATCAATGCCAAATAGTTTGGAGACCCTGAAAGGAGCATTCAAAACAATCTGTTGCACATCAGTAGCAAACCAGCTACTCTGAGCCAGATATAACATCTAATGCAGATATGAGAGACTGCAGCCCATGCAGAGGCATTCAGTACATCATATGCTAAAGGTAGCAGATGTTTGCCAACTTCAGAACCAGCTGACATGGTCTTAGACATGTCAGTCTTCCAGCACCATGAGGTAAAGCCTGAACTGCAGTATGTGCAGATTTCCATAGGCTGTTCTGATACTTTATCATATGGGCCTAGTAATTAGCAATTCACAGGCTTTATGAAATGGAGGCATAGAAGTGTTTGCCCATTACATCCAGCCTCCCAGATTCTTTATTTGGAGGCAAAGTACTCATGTTCATAGGGGTCCTAGAGTGACCATGAGCAGCCATAATAACTATAGAGACAGTGTCAGGATGTGCAGTCTAATAAGGCTTAAAAGATGGAGCAGGGCACTGATTATCAGCCTTCTTTAGAACTGCAGGGAGGGTACTGGGCCAATGCCAAGTAGCAAAGGTAGCATCCTCTAAGCAGGATATACAGGAGGAATAATAATAGAAGGTGTGCAAGGAACCTCCAAAAAATTCCATGAGATTCCTTTTAGTAGAATTTTCCTCTCCAACAGCAAGACCCACAGCAGACAGCGCTTGCTAAGGCATAGCCTAAAAAGAGGAATCCTCAGAAGGAGACCTAAGTGTACAGACCACAAAGTTCTAATTGCAGGATGTTAGGGTGGAGCTAGAAGGCAAGTTACCTTCTGCAAACGCTCTTCACCCATGTATCCTCCTCCAAATTCCCCTCAATGTCGAGGTCAGGATTATTTTCTTCCTCGTCGTCTCAGGAACAGCAACAGGAGCTACAGAAGGAACCAAAAAGGAACCAGAGATATAGGCGGCAGCTGAGTAGGTGGAATTGTTGGTGTGATTCTGGAATCCGTAGATGAAGACCTGGTTCAGGCAGCCTTGTCAGCGGCACACCTAATATCAGTGGCATCGATGGTAGAAAGTGATGTAGCATGTCTGAAAATGTCAGCACAGCCTGGTAGTTGAATGCACCCTGAAAGGGATCTGGAACTACCTGTGAAGGACAAGTGCCCATCGACGGCAGTAATGTACCATTCATAGTAGGTACAGCAGTGCCTAAACCAAGCCCCTTTGTTGGTGTTTCAATGATGGTTTGTAGGGGCGTGTTCGACGACATCAGAGTAGGTGTCGACGAGGGTGTACCTGATTTCAATGGTGAGCTGGACATCACTGGCAAATCAGCCTTATATTTGCACTTGTGCTTATGGTCAGAAGAAGAGGATGCCCTTGATGACTTTTTTGTCTTTTAAATTTGACAGCCATTTCTCGGTCGACCGCAAGGAAAAAGCAGGAGTGCAGCCCATAGCCTTTCCATGGCTTTCAATGCTTTTTGGGCAAGAAAGGTTTCAAAGTCCCTCCACTGGTGCCACCTTGTAGCTAAGTTGAAATTCTGCAGAGCTCATAGGCCCTCATGTCGTGAGATAGTCCCAAACACCACACACAAAGAGTGTGAGTGTCATCCTTGTAGGTTCTGTCACCGCAAGAACAACATCAGAAAAAAGTTTTTTTGTTCTTTAGCGGCATGCAGAGATGACAATGAAGAAATGCACAAATAATTGAAAATAACAAAAAAACAGCAACAGCAATTTCAATGTTGTTTCTCACCGGATCTGACGAGGATTACCGACAGCTAGAGAAAGAGTCAAGGAGTGTTGGAGCCACCCATGTTATATTAGGCAGCAACGCTGCATGTCACTATGGGTGGCCCTCGGCTAGCAAAAAGTTTCAGAGTGGTCCTGATGCTGATGGCTTACAGTTCCACAGGTGTGGCCCACTGGAGGAGATATCCTCAATGAAGAGCGAAAGTTATACATGTGTAACTTTGTCTTACAGCTACTTGGATGCCTTCTACATATTCACATTTATACAGAATACTAGCACTATCTGGGTTGAAGGGGGCTAAGCCGTCAGCTTAAGAGAAGAGACTTGAGGACAAAGGATTCAACAGCAGCATCCCTTCTGGTCTAAGCTGTAATGAGTTGTGAACATGTATGTGAATGCCAAATTGCAGTCCTGCATATCTCACTGCTTGGGATGCCCCTGGCAGCAGTGGTAAAAGCAGCTACATGCCTAGTAGAATGGTCACAGATGCTCTCAGGTAGCATACAGTATGTGAGACCAACAGGTGGCAATGTTCTATACAAGAAACAATACATCCAGAAATGGTCTGGTTAGTGGCAAGTTGATCTCAGGATGGTACAGTGTTGGTCACACACAACTGAGAAGTGATGGTCCAAAATTCCTCCATTCTCTGACAGTGAAACTGGAGGGCATGCCTGATGTCCAGCCAGTGTGGTCTTTCTTCAGCAGGGCTATTATGCTGCCTAAGAAAATACACTGGCAGCTCCAAGGACTGATTCAGATAGCAGCCAGACACCACTCTGGACAGGAATTCATGTTGGTGTGCAGCACCAACCTTGTGCTTGTGGAAAACCATATAGGTTGCGTCAACTAAGAGGGCTTGCAACTTGCTGGTGTCTGGCTGAAGTGATAGCAACCACAAAAAACACTTTCCAGAATGAACAAACAAGGTCACACACTGCCAATGGCTAAAAGTGTTCCTCCATGAATCTGGCCAGGACCAGGTTCAGGCCCCATGCAGGAGGCAGCTCGTGCAGAGGTGGGGTCAAAAAGAATAGTCAAGGTCCTTAAAACAGATTGGTGCACTGAGACAGCAGCCAAATACACCTTCAAAGAAGTCGCGTGGAGGCCCATGGTGAACAGAGCCTAAAGGTAGATGAATAAGAAATCAACTGGCACTCTATGGGCAGCAGGCCACTCTGCTGTCACCATACCAAGAACCTTTTCCACTTAAAAGCGTAACTCTGTTGAGTGGAAGACTTACAAGAAGCCTCCAACACCATGTGAACTGGGTGGCACAAATCAGGCCACCAAGTTGACAAATGCGACCTTACAATTGACTTTGGCCACTTAGTTTTATTTTAAAAACATCACCTTGGTGATTCTGGTAGTTACTAACCCATGCATACGCAAATGCTGTTGTAGTGATCGTGGTGGGTGGACATGACTGTGCAGGCTACTGTGATGGGTTATGCAGTTCTCTGCACATGCACCATCTGTCCTATATTCTCCTCTGGTGCTGCTGCACAGTGTTAATGGACAAAGGCAGGGCTAACACTGGATCACACACTGTCGTGTACTACCATGTTGTCCATCCAGGAGAAGTGGCAGCAGTGTTGAGAACAACTTTGTCCCTCCCTGCCGACATAGAGCCCCTGGAAGTACCACACATTAAGTAAGTCCTTTTAGGGACTTCACCAAAAAAAGAACTGAGATTGGGTGACAGAGATTAGTAGCTTAAATTTCTTGAAATTTAAGTCTTTAACTGATAAGAGTCAATCTGGAGTGGAGAGAGTCCTTTTAAAGACTAAGAGTACACTAGGAGATACTATAGCCCTAAGGGGCATAAAAAAAATTATCTTATGTGAGATAGACAAACTTGTGAGTCCTTCTAAATCTGGTGGCCCAAAAATTGATGACCACTTAAAAAAAACAAACATTTTAGCTATCAAATTATGGAAGCTGGTGGCCAACCTGGCCACCATCTCTCCAACTGATTTGTCCCACCCTGCATGAGAACCTCCTCCTAAAAGTCAAGGGACACAATCTCTAGCCTCTCAGGAACTCAATCGTTAGATGTAAGGACTCTAGATCCATGTGCTGAATCCTCTCCTTTGACCGAGTGGGAAGGTCTCGCCTGAGCAGGAGCTTAATGGGATGCTTAGCAGTGAGGTGAAGAAGGTGCTGATACCAGAACTGGCAAGGCCACGACGTTCCGGTGACGTAACCGACATGAATGGCTGCCTAGCTCTGTGCCTTCGTACCCTGAGGACACAATCTGTTTTAATCGTGCGCTCATACAGCGGTTTTCACAGTAAAAATTTGATCGATTTGGACAGAAGAGAGCCTGCAGAGATGGGCCGTAACAAAAGGAAGGGGCTGTTGGGCTTGCAGACGCTTACCCCAAACTCAAAGGCCAAACCTCCGGTGGGCCTCAGCCCTGCACCCTCGCGGTCCTCTCTGGTCTCCGGCTCCACGGATGACGATTTGGGCTCTGACTCGGGGTCTACCTTCACCAGACTTGAGACGCACAAAATCCTAAAATTGCTCCATAAAATAGACAGTAAAGTTACCAATATCCAAAAGGACTTTAAGAAATTGGACACCCGTACCTCAGCAATAGAAAGCCACGTGGAAACCATACAAAATGAGCACATGGCCTTCAGAAGATCGCTGGCCTTCCTCCATAAACGGGAACGGGTGCTCACCCTATGTGCTGAAGATGCAGAGGCCAGATCAGGGAGAAATAACATCCGTGTATCTGGCATACCGGAGGGAGTGGAACAAGAGGACATGTCTGGATACATGGAGTGCTGGCTTTGCACTGAGTTACAGCTGGGAGAGGAGCTTCCACTGGACATCGAGAGAGCTCACAGGGCTATCGCCCCGAAACCCAAACCAGGAGCGCCCCCAAGAGTGATCATAATTAGATTCCTAAAATATCCCATTAAGGAGAGGGTGTTAAGGCTAGCCTGGGTGAAGAGGGACCTAAATTCTGATGGCACCCGTGTATATGTCGATCAAGATTTCCCCCCAGTAATGATCGCCAAAAGGAAAAAGGTACTGTTTGTGGTTAAGCAGCTTCGGGAGAAAGGTATACGGGCTCAGCTACGCTATCCTGCCAGGCTCTGAGTAGAATCTAAAGAAGGCCCAAAGATCTTTGACAATCTCCTGCTGGCCAGCCCTTTTCTGGAAACCGAGGGGATCTCACTCCCGGACCTGAAGGAAGAAAAAGCAGAAGGCGAAATCGAGGACCTGCTGTGGTCTCTGGCCCCTGGGAGTCACCAGACAACTAGAATCAATTCCAGATTGGAGGCTTTACTCCCCCTGCATTCTGAGATGGCCAGATGGACTGCACCCCAAAAGAAGCCTTGAGCTCTCGGTGGCGAGTGGAGAATTCTTCCTACTACATTATCCTGCCCTATTTTGGTCAAAGGGAGTTAGATGAAGGCGCCGTTGCGCTAATGTGTTGAGCAATGCTTATAATGAGGAAAAACTGTGGTTGTTGCCGATGCGGCTCCTTCCCTCTTCCTTTTACCTGTTCCAGGCCTGTTGGGACAGAAGGGAGGCCCGGTACTACCCATTCAGAGCAGAAGAGGAACTTTTCAGCCAGGGTTTGGTTAACTGGTTCGACTTCCTGTGGGGATGGCCCTGCATCGCACTACCATACACTGATCTCCCCCGAGACACTCGGCTTGGGCCTTTCCCTAGTTCTTGGTGCAGTCCTGCTTCGGGGCCATCAGGCTTGGCTGTCTCCTTGCTCCTCACCAGATTATCCCCAGCTTTCAAATAAGAGATCTGTCCTGGCTGACTTATTCATTTTTCTTGAGATGGGACTAGTCAGCATGTAGTTGGGAGCCCAGTCATAGAAACATAGAATTTGACGGCAGATAAGGACTGCTTGACCCACCTAGTCTGCCCATTTCCCTACCTAATGGATAAGCTGCAGATCCTAGTTAACCAACAGCCTACTTCCTCCTACCCCCACTAGAATTGCCTTATGTCTGTCCCATGCATTCTTGAATTCCCCCACTGTTTTTGACTCTATGACCTCCTCAGGAAGGCTGTTCCATGCATCTACAACCCTCTCTGTGAAGAAATACTTCCTTACATTACCTCTGAGACGTCCCCCCTCTATCTTCAAATTGTCCCCCCTTGTTCTTGCACATCTCTTTTTTTGAAATATGCTACCCTCTTGGAATTTGTTGATTCCCTTAAGGTATTTGAACATTTCTATCATGTCCCCCCTCTCCCTCCTTTCTGAGGCTATACATCTTAAGCTCCTTTAGTCTTTCTTCATATGTCTTCTGGTGCAGACCCTGCACCATTTTGGTTGCCCTCCTCTGGACAGCCTCCACTCTGTCTATGTCTTTGCGGAGGTGGGGTCTCCAGAACTGTACACAGTACTCCAGATGTGGTCTTACCAACTATCTGTACAGAGGGCCAACAATATCCTGTTTTCTACTGGTGATGTCTCTCCCTATGCATCCCAGTATCCCCCCAGCCCTCTTACTGCCTTCTCGCATTGCTGGCCCACCTTTAGTTCGTCTGATATGACTACCCCCAGATCCCTTTCCATTTCTGTTGTTGTCAGTATCTCACCCCCCACTGTGTACTCTTGCCCTGGGTTTTTGTTTCCCAGGTGCATTACTTTGAGCTGAATCTAAGCTGCCATACATTTGACCATTCCTCCAACTTTGCCAAGTCCCTTTTCATCCTTTCCACCTGACCTTGTGAATCAACCCTGTTGCAGATCTTTGTGTCATCTGCAAAGAGACATACCGGCCCCTCCAGTCCCTCCACAATGTCACTTATAAAGACATTAAAAAGGACCGGCCCCAGTACTGAACCTTGCAGGACCCCACTAGTAACCCTCTTTTCTTCGCTGTGGACTCCATTTACTGTTACCCTCTGTGTCCTCTTGTCCAGCCAGTGTTTTACCCAGGCTACCACCCTGGGACCCACTCCCAGGCTAATTTGTTTATTAATCTTTTGTGCGGGACTGTGTCAAATGCCTTGCAGTCGATCCCATTGTTTCTCAAGTCAGTATGCTGTCACACTCTAGCTTATGACGTTTTCCCCTCCCTCTCGAGTGGCACGGAGCAACATGGATAAGATCTTGGGACTTTAAGGAGAGGGTTTTGAAAAGGGGACTTGGATTGAGATATGAGAGGAATGGATCAGGGATTGTTGGGCTCCTGATGAAGCTTTGTCTCCCCGTGAAAGCAGACGGCCCTCCTCGGACATCTTAATGTTTAATGGACAGTCTGGACTGGGGAAGTTCTTCAACAGACATGAGGTTACGCTGTCATGGGCCGGGGGGGGGGATGATGCAAGTGTTGTGATGCAATGTGCTACGGTTTATTCACTAAGACCTCCCATGGCGCCTCTCGGAGATGCGAAGGAGAGAGGGGCAGCTGCTCCACGAGGGGGCCATTGGTGTCTGTTCACATAGCTAGATTCTGAGTTCCGCTCAATCAAAGAATGCTCATTTATTTTGCTGTTATGCGCTAATTACAAGGTTTGACAGCGTACCTTGTTTAGTTTAAAAAGTATTTATCATGTGTGCTCGGGGCCGGCAAGCTAGGCCCAGTTCTCACCGGAACATTCGACAGAGGGCACTGGTCTTGGGGCTCCAGCCGCAAAGCGGAAACCCAGACCCTCTGCCCTACATCCTAGGGTATGGTTCCCTTCGGGGATTTTATCCCCATTCTGCTGTCTGGGGGGGGCATGCAACTCTTGCAGCGGGTAGATTGGTAGTACCTTAGTGTACCGCCCCTGTAGGTCAATTATTGACCTCCCCCACCTACACCAGGGGTTAAATCAGTTTGTTTCACCTGCTGTGATGTTGTTTATTGTTGTTGTAGTCTACCGTTTTCTCTTTATGCTCGATTTCTTTTCCCACTGCTGCCTTTTTCTTTAGACCTTACTTGTAGGGATGTTTGGGGAGAGGAAGAGGAAGATAAGTGTGTGTTGAGTCATGAGCTGGTAAGAGTTATACTATTTGCACATCCAATATGGCTGAGTTAACAGTTTGCTCCCTAAATGTAAAGGGAATTAACAATGTTATTAAGCGCACGAAAAGTTTGGCAGAACTTGAGAAAGAGAGATGTAATATAACGTATTTGCAGGAGACCAGGGCGGCTCAGGAACATCTTAAACTCCAGAGGGCTTGGGCAGGGACAGTATATTCGGATGACCACCCCAGTTCAAAAAAGCAGGTGTGGTGGTGCTTATCCGAAGGGGCCTCCTGCTTCAGGTCCAGAAGGTGCTTAAAGCTGGTACAGGCTGCATGGTGGCATAGTCTGGGATATATACGAACATACGAATGTGCCAGCAGAAACAGACCACCCAGTCTATCTAAGTCTGCTCGAGTGTGCAGCTAGCACCCCTAGTTTGCAGCTGCCCAACCCCCCCATTTGTCATCCCACTGCCACCCACCACCTCCCCCACCCTCACTCTCCTCTGTTCCCTGTCCCATGCCCTTTTAAAAGTGTTCACAGATTTACATGATACCACCCATTCTGGTAGGGTGTTCCATTTTGCTACCACCCTCTCTGTGAAATAGTGTCTCCTCATTTCCTTCCTAAATTTTCCCCCCTCTATTCTTAGCGCATGCCCCCTGGTGACCCTCCCCCTTCTTTGCTTAAAGACCCCATCTGTTCCATCCTTATTGATTCCCCTCAGATAGTGGCCATCCCATCCATATAATAGCAGTGTATGCTCCCACGCCCCCATGGGGGAATTTTTTCGTTCTCTGTTCAGCACAGTGACTGGCCTTCCCCCAAGGTCAGATCATTTGCGTAGGGGACTGGAACTGTGTAGAAGATGTGGGTCTGGACAGAAGCCCCTCAGAAGGATCCGTGTCCAAAGCTTGCTCCCGTTTACTTAAGAACTTATGTGTGGAATCTGGCCTGGTTGACCCTTGGAGGCACTTGAACCCTTCATCTAAGGACTTCTCTTTCCACTTACCAGCTACCAAGTCGTACTACACATTGGACAGATTTTACACCCAGAAAGGGCTACTGCACACATTTCAGGATGTCCGTATCCTCCCTGTCACAATTTCTGATCACACTATGATTCATGCACACATCAAGTGGGATACTCCCTCTCACAGTTGGGGTTGGAGATTCAACCCAGGCCTAATCAATGACAAGCAGTATGTACAGTCCACAAAAAAGGTTATCCAGCACTATTTAATTGAGAATACAGAAGCAGACTCCTCCCCTAAATATTTGTGGGATGCACTTAAAGCAGTGGTCCGTGGCCATACAACAGCCTACGCCTCCCATAAAAATAAGCAATACCAAGCCCGTCTTGGGGAAGCCATGGCCAGGATAAGAGAATTAGTGCCTGAACATAAACAAACCAAGCTGGCTTCCACCATGGCTCTCCCAGGAGAGGCACGCTCCACATATGACTTGCTTATGTTGAGGCATACTGAGAACTCGCTGAGGTACACCAGGCAGCGTTATTATGAAAGGGGAGAGAGGGCTGGCAAACTACTGGCCCAGAGGCTTAGGAAACAGAAGGCTGACAGATATATCCCCATTATTCATCCACAACACCTCTGCTTCACTATTTTGGAGGGAATTTAGATGGAGGCTGGTTGGTAGATATTTTTGCCCTCCTGTGGTAACTAAGCATTATGGCAAAAACCCCTCCGACCTTTGCTGGAGAGACTGTCAGGCTACAGGCACTTACTCTCATATTTTTGGGGAGTGTAAGGAACTGTTGGGATACTGGGAAAATTTACAGAGGGTGGTAGAGGAAATCTTTGATTCCTCCCTTCCACAAGTTGCCCAACACTGGTTGTTTGGGCTTCCTCCGGACCCTCTGAAATCCAGATCATTAAGTTATTTATTCTATATTTTTGTAGCAGCAGCCCTTAAGGCTATCACCCTTTGCTGGCTCACTCCCAAGAAACCCTCTTTAGATTCCTGGTACAGCATTTGCCGTAGAATATTGGAAATAGAACATTTAACTGCCAAACTAAGGTTAACTATGGACAAATTTAAAGATAGATGGTTACCGTTTTTTCACTACATGGCTTCCAGAGAACAGAAAAATAATTTGGAAGTCCTTGCAGAATACATCTGATGGGTACTTCCCTGCTAGTAGTCTGAGACACCTTCCCCTCTCTCCATATACACTCTTCTACCCCCCCTTTATCCTTCCTCTTCCCACTTCTTCACTCAAAAGTTTACCCCTCTTTTTTTCTGATCTCTCTCATTCGTTATTTAATCTGTCTACCGTTCTTTCTCCTTCCCCTCATTTTTTGTTCACTCTTTTCTTGCACTATACTCATATCTTTCCTTCCACCTAGGCCGCCACGGTGTCCATTGGCCCGGGATGACAGATGTCTATTGGATATTTTTAGGCAATCTTTAATGGACCATTATTTACTTATTATTGATGCACTGGTGTTGTTCTATTGGAGGCAAGATGGAATGTATTTGTTATGTTTTTTTGTACAATTATTTATGTCTCACCTTCTGTAATTGAAAAAGCCTGAATAAATTGTTATTTCAAAAAAAAAAAAAAAAAAGAACTGGCAAGGCCACATCAGATCTATTAGAATCATCCAAGCTCCTTCAAGGAATGCCTTCAGCAAGACCTTGTGCACCAGGGGTAAGATTAAGAAGGCGTACAGTGATATGCTGGGTCCATTGCAGGGTAAATGACTCATCCTGAACTGTATCCCAAATCAGAGGATGGGTACAGTACAGTGGCAGCTTGTGGTTCTCCCAGGACTCGAACAGGTTGATGTGGGGGTTCCCCAGCACTGAAAGCGAGTGTGCACAACTTCCTGGTGTACAGACCACTCATGTAACATATCTCCCAGGTGGCTGAGGCTGTCTGCTAGTTTGTTGTCTGCACCAGCAATGCAGGTGGCAAACAACTTGCCACTGAGACTGAACACCAGCGACCATACTTTTAGAACTTATTTTATTTTTTTGTTTGATAATACTCCAACTGGGATAACCTCATGAGATGAAGCATCTCGTTTTCATGGGGGTCCCAGGGAGGATAACAGCAGTCAACGGGTTAAAGAGTCCAGCAGAATAGTTGTACACAGGCTAAAATATACACTGTACTACATGAATTAAAAAAGAAAACCTGTAAATGTAAGTTGTACAATCTGGCGGAATGTGTTACCCCTGATTGTTCATACAGAAAATGGCCATGATTTTGTCCCTGTAAATATGGATCAGATGGCCAGCTGCTGTCGAGAAGAACATTTTCAACGACAGGCAGATCACTCTCAACTCGAGCACATTTATGTGAAGTGTTGTTTCTGAGGAGTCCACAGCCCGTGTGCCTCCAAGCCCACAAGATGTTCTCCCCAACCCAGGAGAGTGGCATCCATGGTCTGGACTAGCACTGGGATCGGCTGGACAAAAGTTGCCCCTTTGACAGCTGTCCTGGAGCCAGTCACCAATTGATAGCCTCAGTCATGGGACAAGTTACTGTGATCAGCTAGGCAGGACAAGGGTGCCAACTTCTGAGACCACTGCACTTTGAGGTCCCACTGGAGGTGATGAATGAAAGTCAAGCCCACTGGATGGCAAAGCTCATGGAGATCATAAGGCCAAGGAAACTGGGAAATCTCAAGATGGGCCATTTGTCCCAAAGATGGAAGGAGCAGGCACACTCCATTAGTTCAAGAGCCTGCTGTGGGAGCAGCTGAGCTCCAACTTCTCTGGAGTCCAGGTGAGCCACGATTAACTTAGCACACTGTGCTCGGACCATTTGCAACCCCCCCATCTTCAGAATGAACATCAGATTGGAGCAGCTCTCTACAGCCAACTGGAGAGCTGACTTAGAATCTGAGGGTGACTGGCACTGAATCAGAGAATCGCTCAGATAGAGGTATCCAAAAACTGGATCCCCATTTGATGAAGGCAGACTGCCACCATTGCCAGAACCTTGGTAAAGACCCGTGGTGCTGAGGAGAGGCCGACCGGCACAGCTGTGAACTGGTATTAGACGTTCTCCAGCCAGAATCGCAGGAATCAGTGACGGATCACAAGAACAGGATGTGAAAATATGTATCCTTCAGGTCCCGGGAGTAGAACTGATCCTTCATTTCACATGATAGGATCACCTGACCCAATATATAAAGCACCGGGCACAGACAGGATCCATCCCAGGGTGCTTCAGAAGCTGGCTGATACCCTGGCCGCACCCCTGATGGACCTTTTTAGCTCCTCCCTGCAGTCGGGGTGGGTGCCTCATGACTGGTTGATGGCCCATATCATGCCTATACAAAAGGTCGGCTCTCGAGAGGAGCCGGGAAACTATAGGCCGGGTAGCCTGACAGTGGAAGTGGGCAAAGTGATGGAGGTCATCTTGAAGGGGTGGCTGGAGGGGGTTCTGAAGGCACAGGGTCACCTAGATGATTGCCAGCATGGTTTTGTTAAGGGCAGATCGTGTCATGAAGAGGTGACGAGTGCACTGGATCAGGGCAGGCCAGTGGATATCCTCTTTCTAGACTTCAGCAGGGTGTTTGACTCAATGCCACATCCCGGGCTGCTGCAGAAGCTGGAGGATATGGGGGTTGGGGGGGGGGCAGATGGTCAGGTGGATAGGAAACTGGCTGGAAGGGTGTGTACAGGCAGTGAGGGTTGGGGGGGAAGGTTTCAGCCTCCAGGAGTCTCATTAGCGGGGTCTCACAGGGGTCGTTACTGGGCCCACTCCTGTTTAACGCCTATAGGAGTGGGATAAGCCTCTATGCAGATGACTCCAAGCTGTAGGTGGTGGCGGAGATTGGGAAGCTGGCTCTCCAGGAGGATCTGGAGACCCTGGGGAGGTGGTCAGGAGCCTGGAAGCTAAAGTTTAATGCTGGGAAGTGCAGGGTTCTGCACCTGGGGGCCAAAAACTCAGCACATGTATACACCTTTGGGGGGGGGGGACACTGCAGGTTTCTAGGAGGGAGAAGGGCATCAGGGTGGTGGTGGATGCCAAAATGAATAACTCGGAGCAGTGTAGAAGGGCTGTGGCCCAAGCAAATAAAATGCTGGGCTGCATAGCCAGGGGGATAACCTCAAGGAGTCGAGAGGTGCTCCTTCCGCTGTACAATTGCCTGGCTAGACCACACCTTGAATACTGCATGCAGTTTTGGCATCCCTACTTAAAGAGGGACATTGTTCTTCTGGAGAGGGTCCAGAGGAGGGCGACCAGGATCATACTGGGACTAGGGGAAAGGCCCTATGAGGAGAGACTAGAGGAGCTCAATTTGTACTCACTGGAGGAGAGAAGAAACAGCTGAGATATGATAGAGGTCTTCAGATATCTCAAAGGAATGAATATGGTAAGCCTTGAGGGGGTGCTTCAGCTGAGGGAGGTAGGCGCCACCAGAGGCCACTCAATGAAGCTGGACGGGGGGAGACTGAGGGGGGGAGACAAGGAAACACAGAAACATAGAAGTTGACGGCAGATAAGGACTGCAAGGCCCATCCAGTCTGCCCATTTCTTTTTCTACCTTATAAATGTGCCATCGGCCTTTGCTCTGTCAGTGGCCTATCTATTCATAGTCATTTGTATTGCTCCCTTATGCCTATCCCATGCCTGTTTGAAGCCCTGCACTGTATTCATAGCCACCACTTCTTGTGGTAAGCCATTCAATGCATCCACCACCCTTTCTGTGAAAGAATGTCCTCACATTCCCCTTAATCGGCCCCCTCTAATCTCATGCTGTGTCCTCTTGTCCTGCTATTTTCTTATATTTAAACATGTTAGACTCTTTCACCTTGTTAATGCCCTTAAGGTGTTTGACGCCTCGATCATATCACCTCTCTCCCTCCTTTGCTCAAAGGTATACATATTGAGCTCCGTTAATCTGTCCTCATATGTCTTCTGATGCAGTCCCTGCACCATTTTGGTTGCCCTTCTCTGGACTGCCTCAATTTGGTTAATGTCCTTGTGAAGGTGTGGCCTCCAATACTGCATGCAGTACTCCAGATGGGGCCTAACCAGTGTCTTGTAAAGAGGGATTATTACCTCCCTCTTACGACTTGTGATACCCCTACTAATACACCCTAACACCCCCTAGCCTTACCTACTGCTTTAGAGGTCTGCATGGATGATTTCAGGTCATCAGTGATGATGATGCCCAAGTCTCTTTCTTCCTTTGTGACTGCTAGCAAATCCCCTCCCAGCCTATACGTGGCTTCAGGGTTTCTCTTCCCTATGTGCATGATTTTGCACTTCTTTGCATTAAATCCCAGTTGCCACTCTTCTGACCATTTTGCTAGTTTATCCAGATCTCTTCTCATTCTGCCCACCCCATCTGGATCATCTACTCTGTTGCAGATCTTGGTGTCATCTGCAAACAGACAAGCCTTACCCTCTAGTCCATCTGCAAGGTCACTAATGGAGATATTGAAGAGGACTAGCCCCAGGACTGATCCCTGAGGTACCCCACTTGTGACTTGCATCTCTTCTGACTGTATACCATTTACCACCACTCTCTGTTTTCTGCCGTCACCAGTTTGCCACCCAGTTGACCAACTTCTGACCCACCCCGAGCCTACCCAGCTTATTTATCAATCTTCTATGTGGAACAGTGTCAAAAGCTTTGCTGAAGTCAAGGTAGGCAACATCAACTGCTCCCCCTTGGTCCACCACTCTGGTTACCCAGTCAAAGAAATCTATGAGATTAGTTTGACAGGACCTTCCTTTTGTAAACCCATGCTGTCTTGGATCCTGTGCCCCTATGGATTCCAGGTGTTGCAATATCCTCTCCTTAAGGAGTGCCTCCATAATCTTGCCCACTACTGAGGTAAGACTGACTGGTCTGTAGTTCCCCGTCTCCTCCCTGCTACCACTCTTGTGGAGCGGTATCACATGAGCCCTTCTCCAGTCTTCTGGGACCTCTCCTGTGCTCAGAGACTCACTAAACAGTTCTGCTAATGGCTCTGCTAGTTCCACCTTTAGCTCCTTAAGTACCCTGGGATGTATGCCATCAGGTCCCATTGCCTTATCCACCCTGAGCTTAGCAAGCTCTTGTAGGACCCTTTCTTTTGTGAACGAGTAGTGCTCACCTCCTCCCCACTGTGTCCATGATGTTGAGCTGTGGGCCTGCCCTGCCTTCTCTTCAGTAAATACTGAGCAAAAGTATCTATTTAGGATAGATGCCTTTACAGGGTCCTCCTCCTCACATGCTCCTTTTCTCCATTAAGCTTAGCAATACCCCTCTGGACTTTCTCCTTTCACTAATGTATCTATAGAAAGTCTTGTCACCTTCTTTTACTGTTCAGTGCTAGTGTTTCCTCAGTTTGGGACTTTGCCTGCCTTACTGCCTTCCCTGCTTCCCATAGGGCAGTTTGGTATGCCTCCCTATCTTCATCCCGCTGTGTTCCCTTATATTTCCTGAAGGCCAGCCTTTTGGCTCTGACCTTTTCTGCTACTGTATTTGAGAACTAAAGTGGTTTCCTTCTTCTTTTGCACTTCCTTTTCTGTCTAACACAATGGGATGTTGCTTCAAGTATTGCATCCTTAATGCTTGCCCACTTTGCCTGTACCCCCTCACTTGTGTTTCTTTTCACCAGGGCTAGTTTAACTCTGTGGGCCATCTTATCAAAGTCAGCTCCTCTGAAGTTCCATATTTTTGCCTTGGAATGGGATGATTTAGATGTAGTAGCCAAACTGAACCATACCATGTGATGGTCACTGGCCCCCAGGTGACCTTCTACCTGGAGATCTGTGATCCCTTCCTTGTTAGTCAGTACTAGATCTAGGATAGCCCTGTCTCTTGTGGTTTGCTGTACCAGTTGTTTGAGGCCCTCCCCTGCAGGGAATCCACTATGTGTCTAGTTCTGGCAGATGTTCCTGCTGGTATTGACCAATCTGTATCTGGCATGTTGAAGTCTCCATTATCAGAACCTCCCTTTAGCTGTCATGTTTTGTATATCTTCTAACAGTAATGTGTCTATGTCTCCCTGGTCTGGGGCCTGTAGACAACCCAGTTCTTATGGCTGTCCCATTTCCTGTTTCAGGGTGACCCACAGTTCTTCTGGCTCCTTATGTGTATTCTGAATTTCTGTAGCTTTGATATTTTCATTGACATACAGGGCCACTCCTCCCCCTTTTGCACCTCGGTCTCTTCTGAACAATACATAGCCAGGTACTGAAGTCTCCCAAGTGTGGTTACTTAAACCACGTCTCACTAATTGCTACTATGTCCAGTTTAGCCTCTGACATTATTGCCTGCAGGTCTGGGATCTTATTTCCAGGCTGTGAGCATTGTGTACATGATTTTCCATTGGCCAGATTTTGGTGTGTTAGTTGTTGGGTGAGGTTTGGCATTACCCCAAAGTGCGTCGTATGGGGAGACAAACCTTTTTTCTTACCTGGTGATGCAAATGAACTGCAAACATGCTGAATCCCTGTTTGATCACTAGCTGAGGGGGGAGGGGTGTTCTTCCCATTCGACGTATGGGGTGCTGCACCCCTCTCCCCATTTGCTAGTTTAAATATTCTGCAAAGACGTCAAACTTCTGCCCCAATGCACTACTTCACTGAGAGGGTGGTGAAGCCCTGGAATACGCTGCCCGGGGAGTTGGTGACTGCTACAGCTGTGGAGGGGTTCAAGAAAGGTTGGGATAGGTATAGGGGAGGTGCATCCAGGCCCAGCTGGGGAGTGGGGACCCTGTGAGGGGGCTAAAAGCGGTGCCCTGGGAAGACACTGTGCATCGAGCAGACTCGACAGACCATAGGGTCTAATCTGCTGGCTTTTTAGTTTGTTAGTATGTTAGTAATATTACCATCCTGAATATATGGCATCTGTTATTGGCAATTCAGAACTCAAAGATCGAAGATAGGGTGTCATCTGTCCATCCTCGTCGTGACCAGGAAGTATCTGGACATACACCGCCCTGTCAACATCAGTGGATAATAGGCACTCGATAATGTGCTGTTAAAGGCAAGAAGACACCTCCTGTCTGAGCACCAGAAGGTGGTCTGGAGAGTGTGCCCTGTGCAGAAGTGTGGTCAGCCTGGGTGGCCATGACACAAAGTCGAGTGTGAGACGACAACTGGTGATCTCTAGCATCCACTGAACAAATATGATCTCTGACCAATGGGCACAAAAAGTGTCAAGCGGCCCCCAACCAAGAGGCTGAAGAACAACTGGGTGGAGGGGGGAGGGTTGATAGCACCCACCCAGGACACCTTGTAGAGTAGCTGGATTTGTCAGCATCTTTTCACCTCACCTAGCATGATAAAGAGAAGGGAGAAGCTGAAGCTCTAACTAAGGGGCTTCACACGTGTTCAGATACTGCATAGGTATGTCTTCGTAGGAGGAAACAAAGACAGTATCCACACAGGTCGAGCACACCCTGCCATTGTGGGAAGTAGAGGCACGTGCTGAGAAGACCACAAGGGGAAGATTGTGCAGTGACACCTGCTGTGATGCCTCCACAGGAAAGCAATCCTCCTCGTGAATGCTCACGCAGTGGTTCCAGGCTTGAGACTCGAACTCAGGTCATCTCCATCCCAAGCAGCAGCGCTGTCACTGAGCCTAGGGACTGGCCCATAAAGTGTTTTTATTTGAAAAAGGTATCTCAGGTTAAAACAGCACATCTATGTGCATAAAAAATGCTGATTCTAATCATATCAGGTACTAAGGTTTTCCAATGTAATTTCATTTCCCAGTACTGCATTTACTGTCCGTTTAGTGTTCGATTAAAAAATGTCTAATATGCAGTTAAAGGGACATGGTCAACCGTTTGTTCATTGTGAGCTTTGAGGTAATTATGTGATTTTTTTTTCCATTAAAAGTACCTGTTGAATGCATTCCATCTGTCAGTGTCTTCATTTAAAAGACAAAAAAATCAATATTGCGCTCAACTGATGTCTGTTTATTGTTTGAAGCACATTGTGTAGTTATGCTGGTACTGTATACACATAAAACTTTTGTCAGCTTTGTGTGTATGGTTTTCTTAGGTTTGCTTATCACATGCACTATCATGCTTTTCACTGTGCATGCACTCGAAGTTCGTGCACAGGCGCTCTGTCACCCACCCAAGTTTGGAAAGATGTCAAACTCTTGAGATATTTTACATAAAAGCGATTTTAGATCAAATAACACAATGAAAATAATGTTATGGCCCTTCATAATGTGGCGTCTAGTGTTTTTGTTTTAGATGTATATTCTGGTATAGCTACGTACACAAGTCTGTACAATGATGAATGAAATCTGCCGAAAATCAAACTTGTGTCACTGACAACCGTGTTAGAGAAATATTCTGCTGTCATTATTGAGTTTCATTAACATAATAAAATCACTACAGTGCTACAGATCTGCTTCTCTGTTTTTTCCCCTAAACCTGTGTTTCTATGAATAGCAGTAATTCAAAGTTGGAGCCTGTAGTGATAACAAAAGGGATGTGTATGCTTGAGGGTGACGGGTACAACATCACAAGAAGTAAAAAGCATTTTTTCGATCTCTCAATACAAAATGTGCAATTCAATTTGTAATGTCCATAATAAGTGATTGACTGTAAGACACTCATTTTTTTCCCCTATTGTGGTGCTCCTTTGAATCCCGCCAAGATGCCTCTGATGATCAGAACTATGCTATTTTTTTTTCTATCCCCACTCCCATCCACCCATCCACAATCCACATTCAAAAATACCCTTATTCCCTTTGGAATGTTACATTTCACATTCTTTACTGAGATATTGGCAAATGCAGTTTACTTAGCATTGCTTTCCATGTGATGTTGTGCCCTCCCCTCTCAGACATACACATTCAATTATTATAATTACAGGATCCAGCTTTGCATTACGCCCATAATAAGTACATAATATGCTGCTTTGAACAATGTCCTCATCAAGTGACTCAATGGCATCTGCCATTTTTTTATACCTAGCTTTGGGCGGCTTCAAGTCCTGCCAGGGTACCCTGTCAGAAATAACCTTTTTACTTTCCATTTATTTCTTAATCCCCATCCACCTCTCCACATTTCACACACACAGTCCTTCGATCAGCTCTGAATGATGCACTGCACAGTCTACATGGAAACAGTGGAGACTGCATCTTACTTAGCATTGCTTTCCCTTCCCTTCTCGGACAGCAAGACAGTGTGAGGTGAGGAAAAAGAAATATGGAGATTGGGGAGTAAGTAAATGCAATGAAGTAACTGCCATAGACAGTGATTCACAAACACAAATAAACTAACTAGGGGAAAAAAGTCAACAGTAATGCTTGCACAATCGAGATGTCATACATATCGTTTTAATCATGCTTCTTATTTATATAAAATCTATGGTCATACATGGCCCTGCATAACTAAATATTAACAAAAAAAAAAGGTTAACAAGACCACATTCATATGTGTTTTAGCAAAGACATGAAAATTCACGAGTCCTGTCACTGCAGCAATGTAGCAACCTTTATTTTACATTTCACAGAGCTGTGGTAGTGTACAGACCGCATTCGAGTGCTCACATGACTGTTAAGCTTGTGAAAACTGGAGTTAAATCCAAATTAAAATCAATTTTACATAAAAAGACCTACAAACAGAATTATAAAAGATTACAGTACACAGAATCATTTGTATAGCACTGATCCACCTTCATCGTATTATCTACAGAGTGAATACTGAACAAGTGAGCAGAAAGACACTTATCAGAAGATGCTGTAAACATGTACAGTTCTAATGTGAAAACCATCACTTCAGCTACACTTAGTTCTTTAAAAAAAATATATATGCTGTAAATTTGAATACTGTATAGTATCACCATGACTGCACAGCAACACTGATGACAGCTGTCATGTTTTTACCTCAGCATACACCATTAGGAATATAAAAACAACCAAGTGTGTGAGGTGTGAAGACAGCCGATCATCCAGAACGATGACGCATCGTGAGTGAGCATGAGCAAGCATCAGCAGCATGGTTAAATGTAAACAAATAACCACCAGTAGTGTGGTAACTCCAATATGGCTGATTGTGTCTGTTTTTTTCTTTTTTTTTAATATTATGAGAAATCTAGGTCTCATTTTGTGAAATAACAGCCCCAATATGACTCTGTCTGTGAAACAAAACAGCCCGGTGCAATAAAAAACAAAAAGACTATCCAAAAATTAAAAATGTATGGGAGTTGACAAAGTACCTTTAAATAAACAAATACAAGAGGTTACCCAGTTTTCTTTCCATTGAGACGGGATGTGTTTTTGAGGTTCACAAAAGCTCCTGTTCCCAAGCCAGCCCCATGGCATGGAGGGCTGAGGCGTCTAGTGCCTTACCTCCTGCCACACTGGTGACGTAGATTTGAAAACAGACGTGGGTTGTTCGGGCGGGAGGATCAGGCGTCCCAATGGACAGCTCTCCTCTCTCAGAGAGGTGGGGTACTGCAACCTGCTGCTTGTCTGCCACTTGGAGGTGTCCACTGGTAGCACAGCTTGGGCGCACACATTGACCAATCATGGGTATATGAGGACGTCTCTACGGAGGTGGATCTTGGCCATTATGCCATTGCACATTGTGCAGTCGTCCGGGGAAAAAAACAGGAAAAAACCCTATGATCCATATGTGATGGCCCTCCAGGGTCCAGCTCCATGCAGATACAGCAGGGAGAGCGGCAGAAGGGACTAGGGAAACTGGAACACAGGCCCAAAGGCAGAAGAAAAGTGTGGGCAGGCAAAAGCTGTATGGGGGGGGGTGGGGAGTTCCTGTTCCCTTGCCCAGGGTTTATTCTAGCAAGTGTTTTAAGTAGTACAATGTCTCACATGTACTAAAAACAGGAGACAAAAATAAGAAAACCGGGACAGACTCGAAATGTTAGGGACAAACACCGTTTTTTGTTGTTTTTTTTTTGGTTGACTCAAATCATATTTATTTATACAGTAAGACCTGGTTAATCCATAAACATTTGTTTTTGCCCATTTTGTTATGTAATAAAAATATACGTAGTAACCAGACAATGTCCAGAGGATTTTTATTAACATGGCAAAAAGCTGGTTATGTGGCACGAGTGAAGGGGTTCACGCCCTGAGCCCAAGTACCAGGAGAGGAGACCGGCAGGGCGGTGGTTCAGAGCATCCACTGGACGCCCGGGGCGGGGTCTGGCCTCAGCACCCTAGGGTGGATTGGCAACGTGCTTGGGGGACATGGTGCCTCAACATGTCCCCCCCATACGTCCCTGCCTAGGGATGCCATGCTCATGCATGGCTGAGAACTGCGAAGGGCGAGGGTCAAACAAGGAAAAAGGAGCTCCCCACCTGACCGGATGACAGGCACCAGCCCCGCCGCCACAAAGCCCCAGAAGACAGAGCAGACCAGCTCCGCAACACCCAGGATACGCAGGAGTGGCCAGTAAGGTACCTTCCCCCTTGGAAGAGAGGGACCCTCCCCACGAAGGGTCATGTCGGGTTACCTGGGGGGTTGCAATGGGAGCTGGTGGCTGGCAGCAGGGGTTGGAGGGGAAGTTGAGACCTTGGCGCTCTGAAGGAGTGGCCGAACGGAGGAGGCTCTTCTGGGAGGAGCATAAACAGAAAAATAAAAAATTAAAAAACGGCAAAAAATCTGTTTCAGATGTTCCCTGTTCAGATTATTAGATATACATAATAACAAGTTACATACTAACCAGGTCTGACTGTATTCTGTTTCTATTATTCGTATGGCCATCAGCAGCCATCAAGAGTCAGTGCTGATTAGGTGACATGAGACTGCCTGAAAATCACTGGCTCAGATTGCCTCAGAGAAGAAAGAAATTTCCTGTTGTGAGAGAGGAGTAGAAAACCCAATCCCAAACAGATTACACCAAGTTGCCGCTCTCTGTCCACTAAATAGCAAACAATGGCTATGAGGGAATGTTCATCTAATGATTTGCTGCCATAAATCTGCTGCCTGCCTAAGAAATACACATTTTTTTCCCAAAAGCTGAGCTCAGCACCCCAACACGAGCTCCACATTCTCCAACCATTTCAGTCATACTGCGTGGCTCTGAGTGCTACACGTGTGTATTAGACTGTTACTGTACCACATGTCTGTCAGGCAGGACAAATGTATGATAAATAACCGTCTTGATACGTGATGTGTAACCAGAGAGGAGGATGACCCTTTATGCCGTGTAAGCTACCTGCAGTCTTTGCTTGTGGGTAAGTCAATTCCCCCCATTCCATTTCCCAGTACAGTCTCACCACTGCGACCTTCCCCACCCACTCCATCAATTAAACTGATCCTACCCACCTCTGCCTTCACAAGATCCCACCCAGCACAGACTCACAGTACTCAGGCCAGGTCAGCAATGTAATGTGGGGCAGTCCCCCCCTCCCCCCGCTTCCTGGTTTCCCTCCAATTCCGGCACTGTGAAAAGAAAAGAAAAGCTCCTTAAGCCTGCCTGCAGCACTTAGCCACACAAGCAATGCCCTGTCACAGCAAGTGAACCAGCGCAATTCAGGCACACCCTGTGCCCCACTAGAACTAAAAACAAGGGACAGATGCTCCATAATGTGTGTCAATGACACAAAAATGCACCCAAAAATAAACCCCGATTGCCACATTTAGGATCTAAGCAGAACTGGGTGATGCTGTGATCATCAAGAACATATACTTGCGCCACTCACATTATAGTATATGGTTAGGGCTTATTATGTATGAAAATCAGTGGCTCTGAAAACGTTGTAGGACAGTTCAAAGGTCAAAAAAGTTGTACTATCGTTCTAATGTCACATTGCTAGTACAACTTGTTAGCCTTCACCTGTTTCCTGATTGTCTGAAACACCAGGCTTCACCAAAAAAAAATAAAGATCAACCTGGCGGTGCCGCTTAGTGAGTGGTTGGCCGAGTACTTCAGAGACAGTTTGGACATGGACTGCCATAGTCGGCTCCATGTTTCCAAACTATCAATTTGTCAGCAGTCTGTTTT
This sequence comes from Neoceratodus forsteri, assembly GCA_016271365.2. NCBI lineage: Eukaryota > Metazoa > Chordata > Ceratodontiformes > Ceratodontidae > Neoceratodus > Neoceratodus forsteri. The sequence goes on from CM057449.1 coordinate 968,153,986, forward strand.
TTTTAAATCAGGGTCGCGAACAAAGCAGGATGACAGCGAGAACCGGGATCTTCGGGATCGGCAACAGAGCAGGACTGCAGCGAGGACCGGGACAAAACGGCAGTGTGAACATAAGGCATGAAACTTCCCCTGAGCCTGTAACCTTGTGAAATTAAACTGGAACAATTTGTGGGGAACCATATACTATATAAAATAACAGATAGGGAACTGTACACCAACAAGGCTCTGTATCCATCTCGGGGAGTTGATGATATAGGGACCTCTTGAGCTTCGCTCTCGAGGTCTATGATGTCATCAGCCCCTTCAATGGAAACACAGCCTTGTGCACAGTTCCCTATCCATTATTCTATATACTTTGGATACAGTGAGCACAGGCAATGTCACTGAATCAAAATCTGATGGTAAGAGAACTGTGACCCATAATTCGACAGTTACTTTGAATACTGCAGTGTTACAGAAGTAATTTTGGTACAAAAAATGTCTCCTGAAACTCTTGTGTCAGGAAGACTTATTGCAGAAGGAACAGTTATACCTAAAACAGCCCCAAAAATTAGCTGAAAGGCCATGGTCATCATGGTATATGAAACTGGCCATGGTATCAATACTGACTTCAGATACTGCGATATCCCCAGTGTTGGAAATGGAAAAATTTCAATGGGGGAACCTACACTTTTTATGTATGGTCAATATCCCTGACATGAGGTCTGGGAGTAGGATTCTTCATTTCCAACCACTATTTGATTATCATTGTAAATACATGTTCAGTACACACCAGCACTGTACGATTAATGTTCAAGTTCATTTGCACACTGTGTAGCAACAAACATGTGACGACATACAAAAATACATGATTAAAAACATAATATATAAATACATATACACTTCAAATTAATAGCAACAGATACTGAGAGACATATTTTCATAAAACATATCTAAATACCTCACTATTACAATTAGGCTGGCTTCATTTTTACTCAGATAAAGCACTGAAAGATTAATGTTCCTCTACTAGCTCTGTGGAAATTGTCTAAACTTCGTTACGCAGAGCACTTTGAAACATAGCAGCTACTTCACACAGTGTTAAATGCTACTTTGTGTAGTCTCAACCTATAGACTATGCTAAGTAGCAGTACATAAGCGAAGGTGCCACTTCACATAGTGCCATTAGTCAAAAACTATACTTAGAGGCATCTTCGCTAGCCATCTCAGCCTCCTCTTTATCTTGATGATGCCTTAGCTTACATTCATTTCAAATTCACTGCCATAAGACTGATATAAGGAATAAGGTATGGCCACCCACACACAACGAGCCTGTGTTTCCAATCTAGGGTTTGAGATACCAGTGTATGGACCTCGAGGGCAAAGTTTGAAAGGTCCATGCTGGCTTCTCAACCCCGAGGTGGAAACACAGGACAAGTTGTGAATGGGTGCCCATACTTTATTTTTTATAGTATATGTTTCCCAGAGAGTCAAAAAGAACTTACATTTCTGAGCTTTTGAGTTTGACAAGGTATCATACCTTGTGTTAGCACTCCCATTTGTTGTCGGCAACTGTCTGCTGCGAAGTCCGTAGGTGTGGGTCCGTTTTCTGTCCTCTGCATTTATGGACTTGTGCCAGCAGTTTATTAAAAAGAAATAAAAATTGACATTAGTATGGTTTGGAAACACGGAGCCGACTACGGCACTCCATGTCCAAACCATCTTAGTGAAGCCTGTAAGTGGCGCCACCAAGTTTGCTACTTTGAACAGTGCTGTTTGCTCCAATCAGGTGGTGAGGAGCACAGTGCTTAATGAATATTAATGATGGAATGTGCACAATAACTTTTAGAACATGCACAACTTTAGAAAGTGCACGACATTCGAGTAGCCACTGATTTTTATACATAATAAAGAGAAACCATATACTATAAATTTATTAGGGATAATGAATTATTACTATTGTAAGAATGGGGAGCTGTTTATATGGGCACTGTGCCTTTTTCAGCTCTGCAAGACTGTAGTATGAACCGTAGTATCTGCGATACCAATACTCATCTTAGGAAGGCCAGCATCAAATGTTCTCGTCTCCCGTGGGTTTCAGCTGCCCCTATCGCCTTCCTCAAAGTTTTGGACACCGCTTTAGAGTGAATAAAGCCTTCAACACCCTGGAAAACTTACAGAGGTACAAGCAGCTTCACAAAGCGTGTACTAAAGCCATCAGATTGGCCAAATTTGAATACTTTACTTCTATCTCCAGAATAACAATAACAACCCATCCAAATTCTAGAAAGTCATCCACCTCCTACTTGATTCCTCCACAGTCAACCCCTCTGGTCCCCAAACTAGGCAGCTCAACCATCTAACCTTCTAGAGGCCACTTCCACCTTCTTTTTTTTTTATTCTGTCCCCCCCATCCTCTGCCCCTGAGCTCCCTCTGGATCTCCCAAGGTGCCTCCAGTTGCCTTACCTGCACAAGTTCCTCCATCCTCCATGTTGCCTTGGTTTCTCCCATCGGGCAGGTTGATGAGGGGATATGCCCTTGGAAATGTTGCACACCATCATCAGAAAACAGGCCATGTGGCAAGGATATCGGAGGCACCAGGGCATTGCTGGAATTACAGGGGGCTTGCTAGGTCTCAGCCCTCCCAGCTCTGAAGTAACCCCCTGTAGCTCACACGTCACTGTCACTGACTTATACTACGAAGGGGCACTCAGTTTTAAAGATAGAACCCTCATGGGACCCCACAGCTCTCATAGCACACAAAGTGTAATTCCAACACTGCACCAGAATCCAATGTCTCCCGGGAGCAGGGCCATTTTCCCTGCAGGCACGCATCTTGAGACCCAGATGCACTGCTGCGTCGGTCTCTAGCCTGCATCTGCCCCTCCCATGGCACTCCCACCTATGGTCACCCAGGTGACAGTACTGTAGCGAGGACAGCAACCTTCCCTCCCAGAACAAGAACAGTCTCCCCTGGAATGCTCAATCCTTCTCTCCCGGCCAGCTCCTGATGACTCGGGCTCCATTCTAAACCCAAGTCCCCGACGTCGTGAGAGGTAGCACTACTGCTACGCTGACCAACTGTCAAACTGCTTCCACCTTCAACGACTTTTAAACTGCAGAACCTATGCTTTCTTACTGGTCCCCACCTACACTCTACCTTCCTCCTTTCACCCCCACCACCACCTCTGTCTCACAGCCAGATCAAATGATCAGAGCTCCAGCAGACTGATGTGCAGTGGTCCCAGTCTACTGTATGGTTGTGAGTAAATCTCTTTTAAGCACCATGTTGTATCTGTTAAATGAAATAAACTGATTAAGAAAACTGCTTAGAGTGCTGGTGCAGTGATTTTTTTTGTTCTTTTTGTACTTGCATTTTGTCCAGTAGGGTCTTTCAGTGACCCTTTTGTTTGCTCTAAATTTTTTTATCTACAGTTTTTCTTCAAAACTTTTCAGTTTTTTTGTCATGAAATAAACATTTCTGGGTTTGCTTTTTCAATTAATCTCTGATATTTGACCCATTTTGAAGACAAAAAGCCCAGTGCTAGAGATCTACAGTACCTCCTGTGTGTAAAACAGAAAACAACTAGAGAGGCGTACACCCAGACAAGAGAGACCTATTCCTATACAGAGCCTTGATAATAAAAATAACTGCTGCGCACCAAAAGTATTCCATTTTCATATATCCTCTTTATTTGATATACAAATTTCTGAATGAGTAACTCTACTAACAGGAAAATTTCAGCATTTCATTTAGAAAAAAAGCTTCCTCAAATTTCCTACCTACTGAAATAAAAAGCTGCCATATTTTTATATTTATATTTCTATACTTATTTAAATTGTTACATTTCATGTGTTATATATTTAAGAATTGTATTAATTTGTATCTTCAAACTCTTTGGACTTTAGAGATCAAAAATCCATGTAAACTGTTCTATACTGAAATAATAATGCAAACAATTTACTTGTACTATTTAATTTTTACTTCTCAGTACAGAAAACCAACTACATACAGGCTAAGAAAATTATATATTACAATCACCCAATCTATTTGACTCACAAACACCAATTATAGGGTACATTGTTCAATTAATTTCTGTTCACTGGTGTATATAATAGGCTGGCTGCTAAAAAGAATACTGTATATTGTATATTTGTCTGTATACGGGGGGGGGGGTGAAACTAGAAACACAGAATATGATGGCAGATAAGAACCACGTGGTCCATCCTGTCTTCCCATTTCTCCCTATCTACACTATTACCATAGACCGTGCCTGGTCATCTACAGCTCTTCCGCCCTGCCCCCTTATTTTCCACTATGATTCACTTGTGCTTATCCCATGCATCCTTGAACCCCACCATTGTTTTCACCCCTACCACCTCCATCAGAAGGCTGTTCCAGGAATCCACCACTCTTTCTGTGAAGAAGTACTTCTTCACATCTCTCCTGAATCTACCCCCCTGCAACTTCCTAGCATTTCCCCTTGTTCTTGAGCATCATTTCTTCCAAAAAATACTTCCCTCTTGTACCTTATTTGCCCCCATGAGGTAGTTAACCCATGAAGTGAAATGACAGGATAAAGAAGATACCTTGGCTAGAGACATCAGTAACGGCAACATATCAAAAATATGAAAACTATGTTGTCGTTAATGTTGTTACAATGGATATTTTTTAAAGGGGAACTGTCAGCTACAGGATTTCTCAATGTCTGAAAGCCCATAACAAGCTAATTTGAGTAAGCCATTGTGTTTATCTCTGAGTCTTTGTAGTCCATAGTTATTCATATGTAAATCAGCCTGTAATTAAGGGCTGGGGCAGCCATATGTTTTAGGCCCCTGACAGGAAATGATGTCACCGAGGGACTTGGCCCTGCATTTACTGTAGATAATCCAACAGGTTAAACAGGAAATTGTCTGTTTTATTAAGTGTGTTTTAAGGTGTTATTACAACACTTTCTACATTTATAATAATTGTTTTGTATGTGCATTGAAACTAGTGAGTTATCACCTTTACATTTTAAACTGTTAGTAAAAATAATCCATCTTCAGGACTGCTTTAACCTCTAGGCTATACTGCCAATTGATCATCAAAAACTACACATCTCAAGGCTGGCTATGTGGTGCCAACAGGTACTGGGGCACATATTTCTAAACCCTGTGTTCATGTCAGTACAGATTTCTGGGGCTGCCTCAGCACCAACTTCTGTCTTTTTTCATTCCCTCTCTTGCAGTCTTTTCTCTTACAATTTCAGGTGGGAACTCGGGTCTACAAGATGCAAATGTGGCTATGTACCTACTTGGCCTGGCATCATGGGACCAGCCTTGAAACATGTAGTTTTTGATTATCAGCTGACAGTACAGCCTAGAGGTTAACGAGGACAGAAAATCATTTCTAACTGACAGCTGTTTATAAAGTTCTTATTCTCATAAGTGATACGCATTCACCTAAATTATCCATATTTGACTGTACCTGAATAAAAAGTGATATAAAAAGCTGTATTTTGCATTGTTCAGTTTTTATAGGCAGCATTCTGTCACAGTTCTCTTTGTGGAACCAATAATTTGGAGTTTTAACTATTTCATGGTATGTGCACAGAACTCTAAACAGGGTTCTAATAGGTCAGCAGCTCATAATTAGCATTCTGCACACAAATCGTGACATAGTTAAAAACTCCACATAAGTGATTCCATGAAGTGAACTGTAACAGAATGCTGCCCATAAAAAGCAAAAAGCTGCAAACAAGCTTCATTCATCCAGCAGAATGGATTTTGATTCCAACATGCTCTACTTCTTCTTCTTCTTCTTCATCTTCATCATCATCATCATCATATTTTTATTTATAAAAAGCGCCCTTCCAAGGCTCAGGGCACCCTTGCAATCAATAAAATACAAAAATTCACAATTTACATAAAACCTTCCAATCATGCAATTTTAAAATATACAAAAGTTTCTTATATCAAGACAGGCCTAATATAGACCCATCAAGAACTGGAAAAGGCCCAATTAAATAGGTATGTTTTAAGGAATGTTTAAAACCCTGCACAGTCAGGCTATCTCGCATCTGATGAGGCAGAGAATTCCACAGTGTTGGAGCCATAAAGACAAATGCTTTTCCTCCGGATGTTTTCAAACGGACCCTGGGAATCTCTAGCAATCCCTCGTCGGAGGTTCAGAGAAGGCAGGAGGGACAGTAAGGGGACAGAAGGTCTTTGGAGGTACTACAGTCCCTGGTCATGTAGGGCTTTATTGGTCAACAATGCGACCTTGGAGGTTATACTTGTATACTGTGTGACCAGAGCAAGCCACTTAACCTCCATGTATTCCAAAAACACACCTGGGAACAAACTGTAGCTCAGTGTGCCTTTCCTGGACAAAGACAGTAAAAACAATCTGAGCATGTGTTATGAGTCTGAAAATATTATGCTCTTTCTATCCAGATTTGACTTGGGGGGGAAAAATAAGACACAATTACTTGTTTATCAATTGCAAAAACACATAAATGGACAACATTGTTAAAACATGCATAACCTGAAATGCATTATTAAAGCAGTATTTTACTTCTTTTGATGAAGTTAAAAGTATGACAGTTTCTTACCGAAATACTTTGGATGGAATGGAATTTTCTACCGTAACAATGCCAGAATTCTACTGGATTATTTTTACTAACAGCTTGAAATGTAAAGGTGATAACTTACTAGTTTCAATGAACATACAAAACAACTATAACTGTAGAAAGTGTTGTAATAACACCTTAAAACACAATTAAACTTAATAAAACAGATTATTTCCTATGTAACCTACTGGATTATCTACAGTCAATGCAAGGCCAAGTCCCTTGGTGACATCATTTCCTGTCAGGAGCCTAAAACACATGGCTGATCCCAGCCCAGAACTACAGGCCGATTTACATATGAATAACTCTGGACTTCAAAGACTCACAGATAGACACAATGGCTCACTCAAATTAGCTTTTTATGGGCTTTCAGACATTAAGAAATCCTGCAGATGACAGTTCCCCTTTAAGTCACTGTCATCACACTGCAATACTGAACCAATCAGAGAAGCTTTCAAAACGCTGATGACATCACAATGCCTAGTGCAGCACTGAAGCCAGCTGTTAAAATCAAAGAAAAACAGCAAAATGCAGATTTAAAAACTATACCTTGTAAAATACTGTTGTATATATCAAATATATAATAGCCTGACCCAAAGTAGGCAATTTATCTTGTGGGACTCGATTTTCAAACGCCCGTTAGAATGATGCAAAATGCGCCGAAAATCCACTTGCAGCAAAGTCCGGTGTGCCAGGGACCATGCACTGGATTTTGGTACTAGAGGGTTCCCAGTGTCAAAGTTCCCACAGATGCTGCAAGCGGTCCCCTGCATCAAACAGATGGCGCATGGGAGGTGTTTGACAAATGATGATGTCACACCCTGGCCAGTGAAAATCCAGCTCAAACTGTACCTAACGAAAATGACAGAGGCATACTGCACTGTGTGTTGAAGCAGACCGACAGACTTGGGGATGTCAGCGTACAATGAAGCCACAGAACAGAGGTACTGTATGTGTGTTACCTGCAATACTTGTAACATGGCAGGTATGCTAGTATGTTAACATGACCTACCAGGCTTATGACGTTCACCGTCATAGATGGATGGCACACTCCACCTATACAGTAGTTGGTTGCTTAGAGGTACTGGCGTGGATAGGATCCCAAACATATACATGTTTGAACATCTGTACAGAACCGAGCTGCAAGAGTCGTAATGTAGTGCCTTGCATAAAGATTTCATCCCATCAGTGGTGGAGATGGTGGACCCATGCTACAGAGTGGCAGTACAGCTCCAACATAGCATCCTACTGAAGGACAGCACAGGATCACAGTACAGCGGAGCGTGTGACTAGCATAACACCCCTGACAGCAAGCAAAGATCATGTGCAGTGTGTAATCACTCCACCGGACATTCCCTCATCCGTACTGGCAGCATACCAGAATACTGAATCTGCCAGCCTCTCACCTGCAAATTCTGTCACTATTGTACCAGTTGGCAGCATGTCGTTCTGAATATAGTATGTTGTTAGTCCACACGTGGTCCATTCTGTGTGCCACATACTGTGCTCCTCTGCATATGTCCTGGTATGGCACGCCACTGACTGTACAACTGCCTGTGCAATCACTTGCGTTGGTTATCACTTCCTCTTGCAAAGTTTCTATATGGATCACCATGATATGAGGCATAAATGTGTGTAACGGACCACTGTGTCGGGGACTGTGTATGAGTCCATGCTGCACACAAAGTGCATCTTGCACGGTGCACATTGTTCTGTCATCTGCAGGTCCGCTAGACCAGCACTGGCTGGTCTAAGCATGGACAGGACCCGCAGGCATCGAAAATTTCATTTAAGCAGCTGGCCTGGTGCTGTGGGGGGCTGAGGCAGCGATGCTGTACCTCCTGCCATGCCGGCGACAGGTGTTCATGGTGAGAGCAGGTCGTCGAGGGCTGGCTGGGGTAGGAGAGGACTGAGCATCCAGAGGACAGCTCACCTCTCCTGGAGAGGGTGGGGAACAGAAGTCGTCGTTTCCCTGACACCTAGCAGAGGCTGGGTGTTGGCATGTCTGACCCAATACAGTGTGGAAAGGAGGTGAAGCAGCCGGCGGGCGCGTTGTGTGTGGATGCGCACATGGCATGTCTACTGTCAGCACTGCATGCTCCGTCACCGAAGAAACAAGGAACATGGCAGCTATGTCGAGTGGCTTGATGGCCGCTCGACTAATGCACCATCTCCGAGGGCGCCACTTGTGTTGGATCCGGTCTTGGTGTGGAGTTAGAGGGCTCCGCGCCACCCCATCATGGGAGGTAAGCTGTGGGGGTAGCAAGGTGGTGGCCCAATTTGTAGACGGGTGTGGGACGGACAGCAGCCAGAAGAATAGGATGCCTAGAAGTAGGAGCCGACCGGGGGCCAAGGGGAAAAAAGTAAGCAACAACAAAAAAAAAGAAAAAAAATGAAAATGAAAATTGCGTTTAAGGGGATGGGGCAGCAGGGTCATGGTACATGCTCCCCCTCCACCATGGCATAGCTGGGCTGACAGCTCAAGCATGAGGCAAGCCACTCTGGTACAGGCAGACCCGGGTATGTGGCTAGGAGCGTACAAAAATCAGGAATGATGCAAGGTCCAATGCAGTGTGCCCCTTCCGTCATTAGTGGTTGACGGAAGCACCTTGTGTCATTCCTGGACCTCTGAAAATCGAGCTCATAGTCTGTTAAAGTTTCATCAACTATCTACTAAAAGAAAAGGAAAAAAAAATGATCTCTTACCCCGTTATATCCCTTTAAGGTTTTTATTAGTTTTTCTTGCAAAACACTGACCACATTTCAAGGGGTCATCCTAACCAAAACTGAAAGTAAACAATGGTTTCACTCAGTCTATTACTATTGTACCATTAGCTTACGCCTTCTTCTGATTAAGATTTGAAGACCACACAATGGTGCTTAACAGGTCTCACTGCACAGCACACATTTCAATACCCAGTCCAGTAGACTCAAAAATCTTGCTTGCTTTTGAAAACTTTAAGAAGATAAGCAGACTTGTCTAAAACTAATCAGTACATCTGAAGACTGATCAATTAGATGGGATTTAAACCAAAAAATAAAAGAATTAGAGACAGGGGCCAGATATTCTTAAACGTTAGTGCCAGCGCTAACAGAGTTTGCACTGGTGCCATTCGGGTTTGCGCTGTGTGCGGGGGGAGCATATTCAGAGGTCCAGGTAGAGCATCCTAAACCCGTTAGCTCCCAGGTGTTAACATAACGCTGTACCCATGCAAATGAGAGGGCACCCTCCTGCATATGGGCACAGCGGCATGTTCAAAGGTTTACAATGGCAGTAAACGTCGCCCAAAGTCAAAACCACCTCTTAACCAGGCGTTAAGCTGATGCCTCCACCACACCAATAGCAGGGTGGCTGTACTGCAGTCACCAGCCTCGATCACCCATCGTGCCAGTGAGGCTGCAGTCCCTGGTGCCCAGTGGCATTCCCCACCCCCTGTTCACCCGTGCCAAGTCCTATAAAATATCCCTGGTGTGTAGCGGCACCTCACCCGAACACCCATCTCATGTACTGTGAAATAACCCAGGTGTCTGGTGGCACCCCCACCCCGATTACCTGAAATGTGTCAGTAAAACATATCCCTGGTGTCTAGTGGCACCCCCTTCCCCCCAATCATCCGTCCTGTGTTAAATATATCCCTGGTGTCTACTGGCACTCCCCCCACCCCTAGGCACCGATGTTGTGTTAGTGAAAAGTATACCTGGTGCCTAGTGGTACCTCTTAAAGCACCTATCCATGTTCGTGAAACATATATTTGGTGTCTAGTGGCACACCCTTCCCCTAAGCATCCGTCCTGAGTAAGTAATCACAAATCCCTGGTGGCTAGTGGCACCCCCCACCCCAAACAGCCATCCCGTGTATAGTCCAGTAACCTTGGTGTCTAGTGGCACCCCACATGCCCTGAATGCCCATCCCATGTTCGGTTTTCTTATCGCTTGTGTCTAGTGGCACCTCCCGAACAGTAGTCCTGCATTTGACGTCCTTATCCTTGGTGGATAGCTGCACCCTCACCTCCGAACACCCGTCCCACTGCAGTGCTCAAATTCCTGGTGTCTAGTGGTGCCACCACCCGTGTATAACTGCATCAGTTCAGTGTTCACATTCCTGGTGTCTACAGGCACCCCCCCCCCTGTTCACCCATACCATGTCACTGTTCAAATCTCTGCTGTCTAGTGGCACCCCCCAAAATACCCATGTACAATGGGACATACCACCCTGGTGTCAGTGGTACCCCCAAATGCCCATCAACATACAGAACAGTATGCACTGGTGGTCCAGAGTCCCCCCACCCATCTCACCCGTTCATGGAACACCACCCAGCCAAACCCCTCCTTACCAGGGTGTCCGGTCGCCCTATCAGGAGTCTCAACACCTCCGCGGACACCCTATTAAGGAGAGGGTTGGCTGGGTAGTATTCTGTGAGTGGCCGGAGCAGGTGGGGGACTCTGGACCATCAATACGTACTGTTCTGTATGTCAATGGGCATCCAGGGGGGTTACCACTGGACACCAAGGTGATCAATCTCATTGTACATGGGTGCTCAGGGGGATGGGGGGGCCACTAAACACCTGAAGACTTCAACCTTAATTGTCTGTCCCCACAGGCCAACACTGCCAAAGAAACCACTGTCAACCTAGGCTTTCACCAGTTAATCTCCACCCCCACCCGCACAAACTATAGGACAGGGCATGAATCAGTCCTGGACTGGATGCTTGTCTCAAACCCCTCCCACGTAACAGACTTGGGGATTCTACCTGACTCGCTTAGTGACCACTGCGCTGACTTTTGCAGTTGGTCCACTAATACCCCCAAAATTGAACTCAAGTACATACACTCCAAGCAGATAAAAAAAACTCAACACCAACAAATTCTCAAAAGCCTTACTAGCCACTGACTGGTCCTTCACAGAATCCATAACCAACATTGACATCACCCTCAACACCATCAGTAGATATTTCCCAGCTATCTCAGACACCCTCATCCCTCTTAAAAAACTCAGGGTTAAAGGGCACAGCCATGAATGGGTCTGCCCGACCTCCTTAAACTAATGAGGAAGAGAAACCTGGCCTGGACAAAATAGAAGAAACTTAAACTCCCTAACCTTTTACAACAGTACAAAACACTACACAATAGCTGTAGATCAGCAGTCCGCAATGCAAAAATCAACTTCCTCAGAGAAAAACAGCATAGCTGCAATGGGAACCCCAAAACACACCTGGAGGCTTCTAAATGACCTAACGGAAAGATGAATTTACAGTGAACAGATCAACCTTTCCATTGAGGGACAACCTGTCACTGACCCCCTTGCAACTGCCACCCATTTCAACTCCTGCTTTGGTGACCCTGGCAAGTACAAGCTCAACCAACCACCTGCCCCCAGTCCCACCCTACCCCCTAACCTCCATCCCAGCTTTCACTTCAGGTACCTCTCCCCCACAGAGGTTGTTAAGACACATAAAACAAATCACCTCAGGCCCAGCCTAGGACTGGATGACATTGACAACTGGATCCTGTCGTCGAGGCACAGGTCAGGAAGCACAGGAAAACCAGCAGCAGTTTCAAAATTTGCAAATAGCGTTTCATTTTTCTCAATAACAGCAAAATAAAAATAAAAAATATTCAGTATAACTATTAAAAAAGCAATGCAAACAGAAAAAACAAAGTCCTTCTTCTGAGTGATTCTTCTCTTAATTCCAAGCTTTAGTCTCTCAGTCTTCTCATTTCTCTTTTTATAAACCTTTGGGAACACGTCAAGAGAGCCTGCTTCTCACAGAATGTTCTTGTAAGTTTCAATGCAGATGCAGCCAAAAAAAAATATAGTGACCCAGAACTTGACCTCTTGTATACAGCTCTGCAAAAGGCTTAAAAACTGCATCTCGGGTTAACCCCTTGAGTTCCAAATAGATTTCTGCAATCATTTCAACAGTATAACTACATACAGTTTTAAACAAAAGGATCCCAGTATCAGTGACATTTCCACATAAAGAATCACATGCATTTTTATAACTGCAGATATGTAAGGGAGAAGAAAAGACAGAAACAGCAAGGGAAGGCACAGAGATAGTGAGAGGTGAAGAACTGTGAAACCGTCGGAGTGATCAGTTCCTAGGTCTCACAAGAAAATTTGGTTGCACAACCAGACAGACAAGAGACAAAAAAGAAGAGGATAGAACAGACCCTTGTGTTTAACTCTTTCTGCATAACAAATGGGTTAGGACCTTATTCAACACTGTCACAGATCCTTAAGCTGGTCTGTGAGCATATCGCCTTCCCCCTCACTAACATATTTAACTACTCTCTCTGCTCTGGTTCCTTACCCTTTAAATGGAAATGCTCCACCATCAAACCCCTCCACAAATCTGGCCCCAAGAATGATGTCATCAACTACAGGCCCATCTCCGTCCTTGCTCCTCTTTCCAAAATTATGGAAAAAAATCGTCCTGGGCCAAACTATAGAATTCCAAGAGAAATACAATCTGCAAACAGATGCTCAGCACAGGTTCAGAGCTGGCCACAACACCAAGACTGCCTTGATCATATTTCACCCACTTCACTGATAAAGCCAATAAAGCTCTACTCTGGCTGTGTCTGTGGACCTCACGAAAGCCTTTGATCTTGTTAACCACAATGTTCTTCTCTCCACCCTCTCCAGTCTCAATTTCTCTTCTGATCTGGTTCTCCAACTACGTAAACCATAGATCTCACAGAACCGTGACAGAAGGTGTTCTCTCTGCAGTTTCCCCCATCGAATATGGAGTTCCTCAAGGCTCCATCCTGGGACCCCTCCTCTTCTCTCTCATTGTTAATTCCCCCTCTAAAATCTGCAGGCACACTGAAATCATCCTCTACACTGACGGTGCAGCGCTCCTCTGCAAAGACATGGACCCCCTACCCTTCGTGACAAACTCCAGCTGGACGTCTTTAGGCTTTACTCCTGGTTCTTGTCCCAAGGGCTTGATCTTAACTCAAAAAAAACAAAAATCCATGGTTTTCTCTGGTGTCGGAAAATCAGCTGTCGACCTCTCCCTCCTCGACAACGATGGCAACCCCACTGAACAAGTCTCAGTTTAAATACCTTGGCTTGGTTCTTGACCGTCACCTAACCTATGAACTACATGTCAATCAGCTAATTAAGAAAGCACACCAAAGGCTTGGCATGCTATATCGTGTAAAACCTTTCCTAATCCCAGAATCCAAGATACTACCAACCACCAGCTTCCTGCTTCCCTTATTCAACTATGGAGCTCAGCTCTACAACCTTCCCTTTCCCTAAGGCATTTCAGATGGCTGTGTAGCACCCACCACAATGTTATCCAGTTTGCTACAGGCCTCCCCAGACTAACTCACCATTGTGACCAGTACAAACTTGCCAACTGGCCCCCTCTTGAAGATAGGATTGACAGTAAGATCCTAACTTTCCTCCACAAATGCACTCTCTGACTACTTCCAAGTAGCATCTTCTCCCTCCTCTGCCTGCCCGCCCCCTCATGGCCCATGAAACGATCCTCTTCCCTCTACCTCCCTTTCTGCCATATTACCCAAGGCCAAAACACCCTCTCATATAAAGGCATCAAATTATTCAACAACCTACCCCTGTCACTTGTCCTATGTCCCTTAACAGCCTCTTTCAAGTACAACCTTAACGGTCACCTCTCCAGTTCGCAGTCTTGCAAATGCCCTAGGCCTTGCATTATCCTGGTATGTCTGTCTCTTTCACCATGAACACTACCGCCAATATTGGCTATTACCTTACTGTAATGTATTGTACTGTACTATCCACATTGATGGTCCTTATTTTGTACCCGTTAAGTATTTTATACCTTGTAATTGCACTGTCCTTAAACCTTGTAACCTACTATTGTTTGTCCTAACTGGACACTTGTGAAAATGGACAATTTTGCTCAAATACCTTTCCTGTATAAAAAATAAACTGAAACTAAACCAGGGATTTGAAAAGTAAACTTGGCACGGGTGTACAGGGGGTGGGACACCACTAGACACCAGGGTTTTGAACACTGAACTGGCAAAGGTAGCTGGCCCGGTGGCGCTGAGGGTTGAGGTGCTGGACGCCACACCTCACACCACACCGGCGACCCGGGTTCGAGAGTGGACTCGGGTCAGCAGGGGAGGGAAGGGATTGAGCATCTGGAGGACTGCTCTCCCTTCCCGGGGAGGGATCTGGGGTTAGGGCCACTCCTGCACGGCTCCAGTTGGTAGCTGTGGCAGTGCCGGAATATGCAATGCTTACAGATGAGGGGGGCGGCGCGTTGGCGCCACAGACGCCATTGCACGTCTGTGTTCTGAGGGGGTGCAACTTCAAAGAAAAACCCCGGAGGTACGGGGTGCCACTAGACACCGGGGATTTGAACACTGCAATGGCATGGATGTACAGGGAGTGCCACTAGACACTGGGGATTTGAACACTACAATGGCACAAATGTACAGGGGGTGGGGCACCATTAGACACCAGGGATTTGAACAAGATTTGAACACTGCAAGGGGACAGGTGTACGGGGGGATGACACTAGCCATCAGGGATAAGGAAACTGAATGTGGGATGGCTGTTTGGGGGGTGCCACCAGACATCAAGGATATTGGACTACACACAGGATGACTGTTCAGGGGGTGCCACCAGAGACCAGGGTTAAGAAACCGAATGTGGGACAGCTCTTCGGGTGGGGTGTCACTAGACACCAAGGATAAGGAAAATGAATGTGGGAGAGGTGTTTTAGGGGGGTTACTAGACAGGAGGGATATGTACAATGACTGCGGGGCGGGTGTTTGAGGGGTGGGAGATGCCACTAGATACCAGGGCTGAGATCACATCACACGAGATGGGTGTTTTGGGGTATGGGGTGCCACTGGACACCAGGGATATGTACAATGACTGCAGAGTGGGTGTTTGGGGGGGGTGCACTAGACTCTAGGAATGATGTCAGATGCACACAGGATGGGCACTAATGGGCTGCTGCTTACCATGCAAATGAGCTCATAGTGGGAATGGCCCCTTAGCACCTTGCATACTCAGTGGATTCACTGGCATGTTGTGGCTGAATATAGCCCACAGGGATTCCAGCGCTATCTGTTCAGGGACCACTATTCCCTGTGGACTAGATACAGACCAGGTCCCTGTCAGGGCAGCACAGCGTTTCTTAGAGCTGCGCAAACACGGACTGATATTTGGTCAGAGAGTGCCAGTCCACTATCCAGCTGAGTACAGCAGCCTCTAGGTCAGGCACAGGAACAAGCACAGCCGGTCAAGCACAGGAACAAGCACAGCACATACCTTTGCGCTGCGCTCATGCCTCCCACAGAATATCCAGCCCCAAGAATAATAGGCGAAATGTTTCTGAGGATATTTATTTGTTTAGGAGCTGCACACTTCATGACAGCATATATAGTTTACTGTTTTAGATATCACTGGTTTTAGAGCCATACACACGGTAATAAGTACATTATGGAAATGAAAAATTAAGGTTCCCCAATTCTCTGTGTTTCTTTAAATCCTACTAACAGTGTCCGCTAGATGCTTCAATTAATTTACCATCTGGCAAAACATGAAGCAGTATGTATAACTGAATGGAATGTACAAGTGCACCCTGAAACATCTTATTTATAACAATGATTAAATATGTAATGGTAGCAAAATTTGTCTGGCAAATTGAATGCAAATTTATGCAGAACTAGCAGACTCTGTTAAGCCACACACAGGATGTATTCTTTAATTAGGAGAAGCACAATAGAAAAACAAAATCTACTGCCAATGTATTATTGCGTGTCAAGTGCAATGACTTCCAGTATCCCAAAGAACATAAATTCAAAGTAGGGCACTACTCTGCAGACTAGGATCATAGCTTAATGTACTGATATGCAGACTTTCTGCCTTACAAAAAAATAAAGACAAAAAAAATCTTGGTGGTACAGTAAGATAGACGCAGGAGGTAATGCGGATCAAACAGTAGGTAATTAAGCCAACATAACAAGGACGAGTTAGTTACAGTGAAACCTCATAGGAGCCTACGATGCTTTCTGTGTATTAAATCTGCATAGCAGTACGTGACTATGTGCAGTGCTGGCTGCAATGGAGTTGAACTCTTCTGTAATAGGTGCATCCTTACTTGTGATCAGGGTTCGCCAAATCAGAAAGCCTGACGTAGCCGGCCCGGTGGCGCTGAAGGTTGAGGCGCTGGATGCCACACCTCGTGCCACGCCGGCGACCCGGGTTTGGAAACGAGCCCGGGTTGCTGGGGTTGGAGGGAGGAGATGATTGAGCATCCGGAGGACAGCTCTCATCTCCCAGGAGGACAGGGGTCCCTGTTCGGCACTGGCTGCTCTCCGGCTGAAGCCGGGAGACACAGCAAGCGCCAAAAAGGAGCGGTAGTAGTGGAGGGTGGAGAGCAGCATCGGAATCAACGCCTAACATCAGGCGTCAGCCACTTCCCAGAAAAGGGGAAATGCATCTCGGTCGGGCGGAGACGGAGCACCGGAGCTTGTCTCGATTGCGGCTGCCCTCCTGCACCTCCCCGACTGACGCTACTGCAGGTCGGGTGTTAGCCCACCTTGTCCCGGCCTCGGGGTAAACCGAGGCTACATGGGCGAAGGAGGACTGACCAGGTAGGAGCAGACCGCAGGGGGATGACTCCTTGGTGCTTCCGAGGAGACCAGAGCCGAGGTGGAGAAAGGATAAATACGAAAATAAAAAATTAAAAAAACAGAAAGCCTGACATCCAGGGCTATCAATGCAGAGTCAATGACAAGTATTTTTTGTGGAGCCAGTAGTCTGTGGACAAGTACTGCTGCCTAAAAGAAAAAAACATATTTTTGCCTGTTTTCCATTTTTGTGCACATAGGGTGCGCTCCCACCACCCACCATCCATGGCCATGTGACCCACCCGAGCGCCAGGTAGCGGAGTCATGTGAGGATGAGTCGGGGAATGCACCAAGCATGTCGCCGCAGGACAAAAAGTGAGCACGGGAGAGAGAGAGAGAGAGTGGAGTAAGCACCCAAAGCCGAAAGTCACGAGCCAGCCTTCGGAGCGGCAGGGAGGAGCAGACCATGATTAGCAGGTCATGCCGCCAATCAAAACACATCAGGTATGCAGGGGAAGGGATCCTACTGACTGTGCCAGTGAGTTGGGGGGTGGTCACTACTAGGAGGATCTGGAAGGGAAAGCGCACTTACACTCAGTCCCGAGGGGAAAGGACATGCTTGGCTGTCTGTCTCATGTGAGACCTGGAATGGCAAGGCGTATCTGTTTGTCTTCCAGCCTGCTGCTGATAGCCGACAGGAGTCCTGAGCTCTGCAAAATAGTGGGGCTCGGGTGAAAAAAAGCTAATTAAATAAAAGCAAAGAGCAGAAGGCAAGGGAAGGTGAGGGTGACTAACTGGTGGTGAGCCAGCGGGGAGTCACCCGGTTTGGGTCTGCTGACTGTCCACTGCCCACACTCATCACAGTGATCAAAAAGTCAGGGGGACAGGAAAGACAGATGACGTGTTTGTGTGATTTGGGGGAGGCAGTACTGAAGAGCTCCATCGATGAGAAAGGATGTCGTGGTTGTCTGTTGTGACACGAACAGATGAACAAAGTCTCAGTCTTTTGTCATTTAATTAAGGGGAGAGAGTTGAGCTAGTGAGCTGTTAATCTGGGCAAAATATTGAAAAAAAAAAAGAAAAGCTGAAAGAGTAGTAGCGAGGAAGGGTGACTGACTGAGCCTGGGGGGAAGGGTGGGAGCCACAAGGCATGCTCAAAACAGTGAGGTCAGGTCTGGACTACCCTCTAAACTGACCAACGCAGATGAAAACAGAAGTGAATTGCAAAAAAGAAAAAAAAACAGTAAACTCTTAAGTGCAGTGCCCTGGGGAAAAGGGAAAGGACCTACAGAGCAAGAAACAAAAGAAATATAAATAGCTAAAAACTGCATAAGGAAATAACACTTACAAAAAGGAACAGAAAGGAAAGGGGACCACCACAACCAGAACTGAGGCAGAGGAGATGAGACTAGGGTCAAGGTTGGACTTTGTTTTGGGAAAAATAAAAGCAAAGAAAATTAAAATGAAGTAGTGACCAAAAAAAAGATAAAGGCTGCCTAAGCCTTAAAAGGCAGTAATTAGTAAAATATAAGATTACAAATAAGAAATTAAACTAAAACATTCCAAAAAAAGGCAAGGAAAGGGTGGACCAGTCCAGAGACCGGGCAGTTTTGAGAGGAGTGGGCTGGGCATCAGGCATTGTTTTGCCTTGGAAAAAGTAGGAGGAAAGAAACTGGAAAAAAAAAGTGACCAAAATAAAAGCAAAAAGTGTTGCTGTCTAAGGCTTAAGGAACTAAAAGGCAGTAAAAAAATATAACATTACCAAAAAAAAAAACCGCAAATAAAACATTACCAAAAAAGGCAAGGAAGAAGGAAAGGGTGGACCACAGACTGGGCAGTTTTGAAAGGAGAAGGTTGGGCATCGGGCAGTGTGTTGCCCTGGGAAAATTAAAACTGAGGAAAGTGAAAAGGAAGAACTGACCAAAATAGAAAGGCAAAGGGTGCCTAAGCATTAAGGAACGAAAATACAAGATTAAAAAAGTGTGCTGTGTTTTGGTATTAACTGGGAAGGGAACTGCCTGGCCCAGGGCTGTCGGGTGAGAGTGGGGATAACAGGACAAAGAAGAGCAGCAGTGTGAAAAAACCAAAAAAAGATGAAAAAAATACTAGGACTAAAAATGTAAGCATCAAAGCAACACCGTCCTGCCTGCCTTGCCTAGTACACATCCTGGAGGCTGTCAGCAATAAGCATTATGTTTTAGTGTCCGTCCCCCTCTCATTCCCAGTGTAGAACCTGTACCACCCACAGTGAAAGACACACACCACACAGTGATTAACAGAAAAAAAAAAATGTTATTAGTATCGGGAACAAAAAAAACACAAGTGACCTGACATGAAATATGCAGAAGAGTAGACAACAAACTCCATTGTCCTCCTGTCCTAGTCCTAGTCCTACCAGTACACTTGGTGTTGATGACAGTTCTTCTGAGTTCTCATTGTCCTTTTAATTATTCTGACTACTTTGTTCTGGGACTGGCACTTGACTCGGACTTCAACCTGTATTACTTTAACAGTAACATTTACAAATACATGATTTTTCCTGTTTTCTGATCGCCTACATCTACCTAGTATTAATAATACAACCCCCCCCCCCCACCATGTATTTTGTCGGTATGTAATTTTTTAAAATTTTCCTTAAAATATAGCCTTACAACCCTGGGTTGCCACTCGCAACACTGGGACTACCATTTATGGCAAGTTGTCCTTGGACTAGCACGTAAATTTGAAATTTGTCGATCCCTGCTTGTGATGGTACTACAGCAACACCAGACACTTGTCTTAAGTGTCCCCTGCACTGGATGGCTGGCTGTAGTACCTCAAAGGCCATATTCCATTGGCTATAATTAATACCACTGCTCCAGATAACACAGACATTCAGGAGTAATCTACTCGCCATTTTTTATATCAGGTGAGTAAAATATTATGTTACTGAGCAAAGTGCTTTAAACTACACTTCTAAGGGTTGGGATGAGTATCAGTACTCATCCAAAAAATATCCTTAGACTGATGACAGGTGTACATCAGCAGAGTCAAGCAGACCACCTGCTTCGGGGTTGGGGGGGAGACCACAGTGGGCTTTGGAGTGGTAATTAGAGGTGTGAACATGTGATCGACAGTTTGGGGCAATAACTAAGCCAGTTCCTCCTGAGTGAGGGCTGGGTTAAGCAGGACCTGTGAGATCGACAAATCCGCATCGACCTCCTGCTACGGGGCTGTGATGGGGCAACTATGAAAGCCTCGACTTGCCCTTTGATCAGTGGAAGTTCAACCAAGGTCAACCAGTCGAGGGGAATCGAGAGAGCTGGAACAGCGAGATCATTCCTAGTCCCATGATCAATGGCAATGGCTCTTCTTGTGATTAAACTCGTGAGGTGGGCTTTCCCCAAAGGTTTGGAGGGCCAAGTATATTTCATGGAATACATCCGTGAAATGCCCTCCAAAGATGGTCCCAGCTGAGACCACAACTGAGACTGAGGATGAGCCTACCCCGGTCATCACTGCCTCTTCCTCCAAGGCTTTAAGTTGTTCGCCATCCTGGCAGCTGCCATGGGCAGTTTGTGGTCCTTGGGCCAACTGAGGAAAAAGTGAGCCTTCCGTTTCTACAGCAACACTGGATGCATGGCCTGGTGCAAAGGACACTGCTTCACATGGTAATGTTTTCCCAGACAATACAGACACATGTCATGCAGGTCTGTGACCAACATCTTCTGGCTGGAAGACATACACACTTAAAAACTGGGGTTTTGGTCTTTCCATCCTGCGATTTGTTGCCAAAGTGCAAACCAAAAGACAGAATATACTGTTTAAATCAAAAGATTTCTGAAAAGTCGAAGTTTGCTAAACAAAAGCGCTTAAGAACTCTAGAATCCTCTAATGCATGCAGAGCTGCAAAGGAGGAGACCTATCCATTCTTGTGGAAATGAAGATCTCACTTTAATGAATGGAGATTGAGGATACACATCACAAGTGGTGGGAGGAGCTTAGCTTGAAGACATCTGCAGACTCTCCTGTATCCAGCAGAACTGTCAAGAGTATGGATAGTAAACTGTATCCACGATGTTAAGAGCCTACTGTTGCTCACAATGACCTACCAAATCTTCTTCCTGGGATTCATGCTCGTGTCACAGGATAAGCAGCAATTCCTGCTTAGACTCATGCATAAAATGTAATGCAAAATCAGTTATTTCAAGCTCTTGTTTTAGCAGTCCTTCCTCGTTTAACATGAGAAAGTACAAAAGTGGCGCACACACCACAGGCTTGTAGGCTTAATTTATTTTACTTAAAACATTACGGTGAGCCAAGGACAGAGAGCTCCTAGCAGACAACATTCCTACGTATCGTCTCATCCAGAGGCTTCCTCAGGGGGCTGTGCCAGCATTCAATGGTCACTGTTAAATAGTATTAGAAAATGGGCATCGGGCGAGCATCGCAAAACACGCTCACTGACTGGCTGACACACGGTGGCACAGGTGTTATTTCTTAACAACGCCCAGTGCAAAATAAGTCTCTCTTCTCGCCAACATTCCCCACCTGGTATCTTTGTGCCCACATTCTACCCACGCAGCCAGCAACACGGAAAAACGCCATTTCGTCCCGCAAGCCGACTCGGTAGCCCACTCGCCACCGGCAACCTCAACGAATCAAACAGAAGTCAGCTTTTACCTCCTGTCACCAAAACAAGTCACAAAAATATTCAGAAATAAAAGCGACGAACATACAGAAGAACCAGCTAACAAAAAATTAAAAAAACTAGTAAGTGCCTGTTTTGTTAACTCAACCACAGGTGACGTTGACAAACTGGAGGCAGACCGCCAAGAACAAGCAACAAAACAGCAAACAATGTGGGCGGTTCAAGTTTCCGACCCATGGGCGGCAGCAAAAAACATAATTTATAACTTCAAGACTGACTCCCCTGACATTATAAATAACCTCCTTAGGCAATTCTACGCAGAAACATGAACGGAGTCAGGGGACCAATATTCAGTCAGCGGCTACTGTTCACTCCATGCTAGTCTTTCACGACAACTTAACTCCCCAGAAATTGGATGCAATATTTCACTAGTAGCAGACCAAGCATTTAAAACCTCCAACAATGCACTCTCCTCCATCTTCAAACAGCTCTGAAAGAAAGAGCAAAACACAGCTTCCCACAACAGCAAGACACAGCTTCTCACCACCCACCTACAACTACCCAAGACCTCCAGAAACTATGTACATCAGACACCCTCTCGCCCAACACAGTGCCAGGATTAGTCAGAAAAGTATGGTTTAATATACAAATCCAAAAGGCACAGTACAGATGAGAGGGCTTAAGGGACCTCACACCACAGTCATTTATAGTGAAAGCAAGTGAAAATGGGCACAAATATGTAACATTAACCCATAATCCTGAAACCAAAAATCACAAAAAACCCTTAAGAGCCCAAAAAAGAATCTAAAAGGGGGTTCATCTATGAAAGATCAGAAGACCCACTATGTCCAGTAAGGTCCTTTCTTAAGTACCTCAGCAAAATCCCAACAGACGCAAAATCCTTCTACCGTCATCCTAGAAAGCTACCACAAGACTACTTGGACAAGGAACCTACGTGGAACGCCCATGAACCTATGGGAAAAAACTTCTAGGAAGCTTAATGACAAAGCTGAGCACCGAAGCCGAATTGAGCCGAAAATACACTAACCATAGTATCCACGCAACCGCAGTTCAGCTCCTTTCCAAGGCAGGACTAGCCCCCAGAGAGATCGTCAGTGTCACAGGACACCGCTCAGAATCAAGTCTGGCAAATTACTGGATGGCTTCCTCAACTGATAGAGAAAAGTACAACAGTATTCTTGGTGGACACCAGAAACCAGCAGCAAAGCAAGAAACCACATGTAAGGGCCCCACCCCTGCCTTTTTACTAAAACGACAGGTGGCATGCTGTTGGCGCTGGCAGCAATACCTGGTGGGGGACCTGGGTTCAGGGAGGATGAGGTTACCCGGCACAAGGGACCTAGGTTTGGCTACTCTGCACAGGGGCACCCAAGTAAATCCAACTTCAGGAAGCAATAACTGTAATGTCCAGAACCAGAATTGGGATTTTTCAGTGTGGCTTTATTTATTAACTAACTGAACATAAACAAAGCATTGCATGGTCCCCCAAAGGGCTACGTTACTGTATGTGCAGATTAGAGGTTAACCAAGCGGTCCATTTGAGGAATGAACACATTACTACAGTTGTCTGGCTTTGGACCCACCAGGCACTCAGCCCGGACTTTGCATGCGCTTTGGATACATAGCCCAACTGGCCCGGCTCCCCTGCCGGCCACTTGACTGACAGTCCACTTGAAGAATGAACCCAAACTTTACTTGGAAAGACATCCCATCAAACAAGGAGACTCCCAAACTGTGGCTCCCCACACCACTTAGAGTCTGTGACTCCTAGAGAGATTTGTTTTCTTACTTCCAATCGAACTCCCATCAAACAAGGAGACTCTCATCCAACAAGGAATAATTTTCCCATCCTGTGGCTCCCCACACCACTTAGAGTCTGCGACTCCTAGAGAGATTTTCAAGTTGCAACCCACGCCTGGGTACCCACCCCATCACTGGCCAAGTGCATGAGGCAAGTAGCAAAACACAGAAGAAATCCGTAGAGGTGGACCTGGTTAATAAAGATGGGGTTTTTCCCACCTCCAGCTCCCACAGCCCATACCCGGCCATTTCTCTGGATACACACAGAAAACTTTAGAACTTTAAAATGTAGATTGAACGGTGGATGACCTGAAGCACCCCCTCTACAGCATTACTTGAAATCCAATAAAACTTTAGACTGACTGACTGCTCCATTTGTTCGTCCTAGTAACACAGTCCTCCCAAATAGCAGTCCCCATTACTTGAAATCCATTTAAAACTTTAGACTGTTTGACTGCTCCATTTGTTCGTCCTAGTAAACATAGTCCTCCCAAATAGCAGTCCACATTCATTTCCCAACTGAAAAAACAATTTGTTTGCCCCTTCAAATGGAGCCAAACACTCACCCATTCGTTGCAGGTGCCCCACAGGCGAAGTACTATAACCTTTGCTGTTATACAAGAACAGACTAAATAAAACCAGGCAGCTTCCTTCCATGGTGGGAGAAGGAGATTGCCTCTGGAACCCACAGAGAACTTTTCCTCCCCCCCGGAGAGAGGGGGGCACTGAGACCGGGGGGAGCGGTCTCCACCACTTTAAAAAAAAAGTAAACACAGGAACAATTCCTTCTTCTTTGAAACAAACTGAAGACTGACTGACTTCCTTCCTGTTTGCTTTAGGACAAACTGAAGAAGAATGCCTTTGAATTTTCCAAAGTTCTAAACTCACTCCCTGAGCTGTAGATTCCAATGTGGCTCATGCAGCTGCGACAGTTCTATAGTGATGTCATCTCTCAAGTCTCAGCTGTGACTGAGGACAGAGTGAGACAGTGTGAAACCCATTTAACTGGAGTTTCACAAGCTGCCTTCCCTGCCTACCACTAGGTCTTACTGGGATTCTAGTAACCCCGGGTAACAAAGGGGTTACACTCGCCCTTGACCAGGAAAATGACTGTCCCCAGTCATTATGCACCTGGCCTTAGGCCATCCCACCCTATGTGCTACCTACGGAGGGGGTGATCAGGCCCCTTCCTACCATGTGCAAGCACAGGTAGGCAACACTAAGGGCCTAGAGGCCTATAGCTGACACGTCAGCCTCTACTCTATCCACTTACTATGGACACCTAGTGGCTCTGGTAGAACCGTCCAGAGCATAGCCCTGATAGATCAGCACTGCAATCCCTACGGCCGTTCAGGACCACAGCCCGTCTATCCCCCCTAACCCTCTAGGGGAAAACCTATCTGCCTCTAACATAACATTCCCAAACAAAACAAAACCCGGGGACCTCCCCGACCTTGGGCAGCCTGCAACTACAACCATTAGCAATAACAACACAGTACATTTAAATTCTACAACATAAGCACTGACGAGGAACTCCGATGAGCCCCTCCTCCTCTTCTTGTCTTCTCTTCTGTCTTCCAGGAACGCTTGTATGGAAAGACAAAAACAAAAAAAAAAACACATCCTAATCTGCATGCACAGTCTATCTAAACAACACCAACGACAACAACAACCCTTACCATACAGAAAAAACAAAACACTGAACAATCCCAAAAAAGAATTTTTTAGAAAAAGGTAGAAAACACAGTATTTACATTAAAGTACAGTAATGACATTGGTTACAATACACCTTTGGGGGGATGGAGTGCCCTAAAAGTCCCAACTAGTGACCACAAGGCCGGAAGGCTAGTCCATTAAAAAGTCTCTCCTGGGCCGGAGCCCCGTGAAACATAGTTGTTTAAGGCCATAATCCCAAAGGGGAGAGTCTTTGCGGACAGTTCACACATTTTTGAAGTCTGTAGTGTAGGGTGTGTACTGCAATGTCATAAAGATAGAAAAAGGGTATTTTTTTGGACTTACCAGCCTCTTGAAGTATTCGAACATCACAAACCTGGTCCCTGCCGAAGACTCCCCCTGGCAGCATTTCTTCTGATACAGCTGGGCGGACATCTTCCGGGAAACACAGGAGGGCACATCTGGAGACAGCTGGGCCGATGTAATCTCTGGAGAAGGAACCTTAGAACAGGAACAAAAGGAAAAAGAGCTGGTCCGACGTCATCTGATCACCAAGCGATGAACAGGAAAACAGCTGGGATGGTGTCCTATCTGGATCTGAAGTCATCTGGTGGGCTAGTAGATGGTTGCTGAACAAGACAGTACACTGTGGACTGATGAAGGTGGGGCACCTGATCCTTGGTTATTCATACTGGCAGATCAATAAGGGCACTTCACAGTCTAGATGTGGCAGTATTGACTACCACTGCTCGACTCTCCATTTTGTAGGCACAGGCTTAATTACTGGGAGGTCCTTGCACTGAGGCCAATAGTAGAGGGGGTCAGGGGCTTGAATTATTACTCCGTCTGGACGCATATACAATTCACACAGTGGGAACTTCGCCTCTCCGTCCACTATTCTCACTCTGTCCATAAACAGTGTCCTGCCTCTCTTCCACTGTGTATACTTTTCATGGAATAGTCTATTCTTTACATGCTGGTTGGCCCCAGGATGCACATGTTTCATTGCTTCATCCCAGATCCAGGATTTCCTGCAGTTCTCAATCTCCTCCCAGACTCTCCGAGGAAAGGTAGGAAAGGTCATACCAAAGATTTCATTGGCCTTTCTACGAACCAGTCTCTCCTCTTTACTTGCTTTGGTCAATCTGAGACCACTGGCCTGGCTTGGGGGTGGCCAGTCCTGGTTCTGCCAGCTTCGCATCCTCAATGAAATTAAAAAGGATCCCTGACTTCTTCTTCTTCTGGTGAAGCCAGGCAGTGGCATCACCACCTTCTTGAACACATTCCTCCGAGGCAAGATCTTGAGGCTGTGTACCCGTTCCTTTCTCACAAGGCCACATAGGTTCCCCCTCATCTTCCTCTTCACTGAGGATCTGAGCCCAGGAGTGAGCAGTCGTTCTCACCCCCGAGACTATCCATTCATCACTGGGAGCGGAGGTCGACACCTCCCATTCAAAGGCCTCCCGCATCTCATCTTCACCTTCGAGACTTGGGCTAGGCCACCCCACCCAGGGGTCTATTGATGCTTTATCTGAACTTGCCTTCTGAGATCCAGCATCCAATGCTTCAATTTCAGATTCAGTCTCTAATTCTGCACTCTCTAACTTTGTGCCACACTCCCCCGAGGGACCTTCCTCCACAGGCTCCGCCTAATGCTGTGTGCTGCCAACTGCCGATTCTTGAATTTTTGTCCATGTGGGAGCCAAATGAATTGGAGGCGCTTTGTACAAGCCATATTTTTGAAGGCATCCAGCACAGTGAGGAATCATGAAGACCATCTCCATAGGGGCAGACCACTTGGGGGGGGCCTCAGAACTGAAGCTGATGGTATGATGGTCAGACCACCCGACTGGTTCCACCACCAGATCAGATATGTTCATCCCCAGGAGAAACACCAAGTCCAATGAATGACCCCCAACGTGGGTTGAGGAGGAAACAACCTGCGTGAGGCCCAGTGAACTCATTAACTGAAGGAAGTCCTGTCCAAACTGCGAGAGTTCATCATCGACCCAAACACTGAAATCCCCAAGGATCAGCCATCTATGGGGTCCCAATGTTAGGTCAACGATGAAGTCCACGACTTCCCGCAGCAAAACATTCCAGTCTCCTGGTGGACGGCAGACGAGAAGAATCCTGCACCCCACACCCTCACCCATGATACATTCAAAGGAGTTGGTGGTTTCCACTGAAATTTCCCTCAGGTTCAGTTCTGATTTAAAACAAAGGGCCACACCCCCACCCCTACGATCGATCCTCGGGCAGTGTATCACCGAGTACCCGGGTGGAACCGCTGAAGCTAAAACAGGGCCAGCATTTCCATCTAACCAGGTCTCGGGGATGCAAGCCAGGTCAGTTGAATTAACAAGATCCCCAATTATGGCGGTCTTGTTTTTAATCGACCTGGCATTGCATAACACCACCCGAGTTCGATGAGCAGCTGGGGAAGACCGAGTTTCCTGTCTGCAATAAGCAGAACCCTTGCATATGGGAATAAGACAGGGAAAACCCCTCTCCTGGACCCATTTCGCCCCAGGGCGTCTCCTTGTTCCCACAATCCCAATCCGCCCACTCTTCTCCATTCCCCCAACATGCTGAGTCCTCGCCCTAACCCTTCTTGCTATTCCCAATCCCCTACACCTTCTATAAACCTCCGGGGATAAAGGGGGGGGGGCAACAAAAAGAGCAGAGATCCCTCAGCCTGGAGGGGGAATAATGCCTAACCGTTGACCCTGGAAAACACATTTTCTAAAACAAATAACCCAAACCAATAATATACTGTATAACCATACAAACAACACAATCTAACAAGTACAACCCCCAACCCCCAGAATTAAAACAAACTAACTAAAACAGGCTGCAAAGGCTTAAAAGCAGCAGCAAAATAATCCAGAACCAACGATTTATCTCTATCTAGGGAGCTCCCACCTCCCTAGAAGATAACACAGTTAGATTTCCCAAACAAACCTCTCACGTTTGTCAGGGTAAAATCATTAAGTGAATTAAGACTTTGTTGCTCTCACTATTCAAAGTCTAAACTTTAGGCTCTCTCACTGCCCATAAAAAATAGTACTCTGGCCAAAAACAATGGAAAATGGGGAAAAAGTCAAACCAGGCTGTAGTCCAATCATCCAGTTCAAATCCAATCCAATTCAATTCAGTCCGATTTAGCTCCCAGGGTCTCCAGAACGATTCAAGCAAGGAACCTCCAAAACGTCCCAAACAGGACTTGCAGTATTCCACAACGGTCCTCCTCCCTCCTAAATCACCAGCACTCCACACCTCAGCAAACCTTAGACCCAGCCCACCCGCTGAATCCTTGGGAGAGCTTAGGGACAACAGGCTTTAGGGCCAACCTTCAGGCAGCACCCCAAACCCAACCCCTGTGTGAGCACCGATAGGGGAGAGGAAGAAGACAGCAGGGCCCGCAAATATCAGAGCCAGCCACAGTACAGGAAGAAACAACTCCAACCAGCCTTTGCAATCCTCACAGCAGCCCCAGAGTCCCTTGGAAGCAGTTCTGGGCCAACAAGCAGTCTAACCGTCGACCAGGTCTGAGTTGCACACTCTCCAGCACGCTCCTCCACCGACCCAGTGCAGCTCCCCCGACAACAGTTCCAGCGCAGGGCGTGAAAACAGAAGCAGCAATGGACTCCTCATCAAAATCCCAACGCAGGTCGTCGAAACCACAGGATCAGACGGCGAGATAGACGGACAAAAGGTAAATGTCCATTTACACCACCTCTTCCAGTTCCGTTATATAGGCCAGAGAACTTTAGACGGTAGACTACAACTAAGGAGTCATTCATGTAAATGCTACAACTAAGCCGAAAACGCACTGCAATAACTACACCCATTTCAGTCTCTCACTAACTAAGCTAATCGCTAACTAAAGTCAAAAATTAAAAAACAAAGCAACAAAACTATGCTGCTACTCCAGCGTTCAGACAGTCAACCAAGCGTGGTCGCCATCTTGAATGCCACCACGAGCTAATGCATCTGTCACAAGCTGACAAGGAGCCTTCATGGAGGCCAACAAAGTGAGAAAGTGCTGTGCTACATAAGTTCCATTACATTTAAACGTACGTTTGTGCACACATAGTGCTATGAAGAGCCAGTGAAAAAATGTCAAAAAAATATGACAGACAAGTAGTATTCTTAAACAACTCCTATGCACAAAAGATTAATAAACAAATTAGCCAGCCTGGGAGTGGGTCCCAGGGTGGTAGCCTGGGTGAAACATTGGCTGGTCAACAGGACACAGAAGGTAATAATAAATGGAGTCCACAGTGAAGAAATGAAAATTACGTACCTACCATAATTCTTGATCTTCTCTTGTATCTTCACCATTCATTACTGCTTGGGTTAAGCCGGAGGTGCGCACGCCTTCGGGAGGTTTTTTTTTTTTTGAGTCGGTTCAACGGAATGCTGCCTCGAGGACTATCGCATCACAACATGTCTGAGGGGCGGCCGATAGTGCAGCAGACTCTCCTCCATCTCAGTTCTGTTAGATGGAGAGGCGAAAAATAAAGTGTAAGAAAAAGAAAGTGAGGCAAGAGAGCCGAGGATAGAAAAGGAAAGGAAATAAACTGAAAAAGGAATAAGCCATGGAGAATAGACAGAGGAGAGAGAATTCCCACCTAAGGACTGCAGGGCCTCTTTCCGGGCGGCTCTAGGGAGGAACAAAGAGAGGGAGAGGAAGAAGAAGAAGAAGAAGAAGAAAGAAAGAGCATGTTGAGAAGGAGAACAGTGCCCATCGAAAGCATTGTTGGTTGAGAGGCTTATAGGCTCGAAACTAATAAGGGAGCACAATCCCAGATGTTAGGACTGAGGAGAGGTTCCACCAAACCTCCTGAACAACAGACCTCAAGAGAGGGCAGACTCTCTGAACTCTCAACATGCCAAGTCCCTTCATCCTAGTTGAGGCTCCTAGACTGTCCGAGCAGAACCTGTTCGGAAGAATGCCCATCCAGGAAGAGGACTAAGTTCTTAGCACCTTGTTAAGTGCTACCACAGAAGAGTATGGGAAGACTATGCCTTCTCAAGGCAGTTTGTAGAGAAAATAGAGAGGAACTCAATCAGACTTGCTAGACAAGACACAGAGGCTTGACGCTGACAAGTCCAGGTCAGCAGCTGGAAAAGTTGAAAATAATGCCTGCCAGGGGATTCTAAACTTTGAGGAGGCCAAGACAGGCATGGCCACCAGGCTGTGAAACTACATGACCTGAAGAAGGTAAGGAATCGCACTAGGGCAGCTCAGAAAGAGTCCTCAGAATTAAAGAATTTGCAACCGCATGCTTGCCCCTACCTTGAGGAAAAAGAGAACCATTCACAAGAATGGGGAAAAAACAGATTTTTGTTTTTGGCATAAAGGCCAAGGGGGAGAGAGGAACGAGACGGAGGGGAAGACGCCACAGAAGGAGGCCACTGAGGGGAAGGTGGTGGGTATTAGTAATGAATGGTGAAGATACAAGAAGATCAAGAACTACGTGGTAATGCTATTTTCATATCTTCCTTGTCAATTTCACCATTCATTACTGCTTGGGTGAGTACTAAGCCCCTCCCCTTGAAAAAAGGGTGGGGTAGAACCCTGAGGGAACAAGACCCCCAGCCTCCTGTTGGTGAGGAACAGAAGAGGAAGACCCTGGCTAACACAAAGAGAAGCCTAAGTGGGAGAAGAGCTAGGAGGTGCCCCCCGAGGACGGGGAGATGAAGGAAGCCCCTGCAAAAGTCTCCTAGCTCTGGAGGAAAAAAGACGGGGCCCCCGGAAAGCGGAGCGCATCACCCTACGCAGGGCCAGGGGTGACTACCTTGATAGATGGAGCCATGCCGTCCGCCTAATGCAGATCACTGTCCCCGCAAGCCTGGAAGCCACCTCATTGGCGTCATAAGATGCCCTTGCTTGGTGTCTTGCCAGCTTCAGGCCTATAGCGGAGAGGGCAATTGCCTGTCTGGTTTGCTCCATATCAGGCATTGATGCTAGGAGCTGGGAGAGCATCGACCACAGATGCCGATTGTAGGCAGCGTGGTGAGCCTGATGTGATGCAATGCAAGCCACCGCACGAGAAGAAGAGAACACTCTTCGCCCCCACCGGTCAAACTGTAGTGAATCCGAATCTGGTGGACGGTCGTGCGCCAGGCGGTGGCAACCGGAAAGGCTCTAGGTACACCAAACCCGAGGACGGGCTGGGAAGGGTACCCAGATTCCGAGGGGCACAATACCTTCGACGACAGTCTGCCGGGCTGGAGAAAGGGCGGCTGGCGACTGCCAGGAACGGATAGACGCCTCCTGGAAGGATAGGCCAGGAAGGTACCACCAGGTGCTGGGCACTGAATTCTCCAAGGAATTCACGCCCCCATTCAGTATTGTCTTGCCTAACGAAGAGATTCAAGATCCTCACCATCCTCGAGAGGAATCGCTGATATTCAGTGAAATCAGCACGGAAGAAAGATGAGCAAGGGGTTCCTCTCAGAGGAGGAGGAGGAAGACGAGGATGATGGAGAGCTCGAATGTCCAGAAGATTCCTGCGTGGTGGGGAGAGTCGAAAGACCGGCCATGCATGACATCTAACGATGAGGAAGGTCAGCAGAGAACCTCTTGAACTGCTCCCAGGATAATGGACCTGTAGGGACCGACATGGCCTGGAAGAGCGGGGGTGCAGAGGTACTGGAGAAGGGCACCTACGAAGAGGTAACTGACTTCTGCCAGGGCTCTGAAATCCGGGGAACGGAGCCCGAGCTGGCGGGATCCCGGACAACAAACCAGGCCGCAAGACGAGACCCTGAGGATGCGATACCTGGAAGAGCCCGGGGGGGAACCTCCCCTGTGACGAACCCGGGATTGCATGGGTCCAGAAGGGCAGTCCACAGCAATGCCACCGGAGGGAACCCGGGGCCCAAGAGGAAAGGGCGGGGTTCGGCGCTATGGCTCCTAGCCACCCCACGAGGGGTGGCCGGCAGAGATCGGGGCACCCGTCCCCTGCCCCTCGACCCCTCGGACTCCGAGAGAGCCCTCCTCATTGACTGCAGCGTTCCCCCACCCCAAGAGGAGGCAACAGCACCCAGGAGGGCAGCTGTCACAGGCCCCCTAGGAGGGGGAGCCTCCTCCTCAGTCCCCACCACATCACCCCCCCTGGGACCCAGGGCAACCTCAGCCCGAGGGCCCGGGAGGACGGGAGGGACAGTGGAAGGGCCCGCTGCGCCGCCTAGCACCCTGTGCCATCGGGACCCATCACGAAGAGTCAGGGTGCCAGATGGGTCCACATCTGAGTCACCGGTCTCAAAGAGGACGAGACCAGCAGAACCTCAATGCTGGTAACCCCAGGGGATCCCCGGAGCAACAGCGCTTAATGGCGCCAGTGCCAGGGATGGCGCCGACGCACCTGCAGCACTTGCGACAGCCAGGCCCGTCCTGGCTCCTGCCGCACTAGTTAGGCTCACGGCGCCCGCCTCCCGCGCTGAACCCTCCGCGCCCGCCCGGAGCACAGACTGGGCCCGCAGCACCGAAGGCCAGGGCGGGCGCCACCCACGGCGCCGGCCTCGATCGCACCTGATCCGAAACGGTGCCGGAGGGCGCGCCGAGGGTCCATCGGTGCCAGGCCCAGAAATCATGGGCCTCAACACTGGGGGAGCCTGCACCTCAAGGAGGTGATTGCCGAGGCGGTGTCCCCGCCACGGCCCCGGAGGGACCACAACCCCCAACACGCGAGAGAAGCTTCTCTTCGGCAAGAGAAGAGGAGGAGCTCCTCCGCTGGTCGGATAGGCCCGGAGGGACCCGGGAGGGCCCAGAGACCTTACCTGGGAATCCCTGAGCGACGCCCCTCCGAAGGTCAGCAGGGCCTGCCGAGCTTGAACGCGGACTTTGAGGACACGACGGTCCATGGAGAAACAAGCGTCATGCATCCATGTCGTGGTTGGGTCACAGGCAATGGAGACAGACATCATTCGTCCGAGACGGAAAATGCCGCCACAGGAGCACCGGGACGATAGGGGCGCGCCCGCCTCGACTTACGCCTTGCTCCCGAACCGACATGATGTAACTAAACAAGGAAAAAGTAATAAAGCACTCAGCGCAGTATAGAAATAAAAGGAACGGCTCACCGGTATACGGCGCCGAGTGGATGGTCTGAGAAAACGAGGAGTCTTGAGTTGAGGAAAAACGAGAAACTATATGCTACCGCAAGGCAGGTGCAGCTCGACGGGCGGGAGAAACAGAACTGAGATGGAGGAGGAGTTCGCGGCATTCAACGTCGCCGCGCATGACGCCGGCACGCCATCCTCGAGGGGGCGCTGTTGGAGCCGACTCAAAAAAACTCCCAGAAGGGTGCACGCCCGCCTTAACCTGCCAGTAATGAATGGTGAAGATTGACAAGGAAGATAGGGGTTACTAGTGGGGTACCACAGGGTTCAGTACTGGGGCTGGTCCTTTTTAATGTTTTTATAAATGACACTGCAGAGGGACTGGAATGAAAAGTACGTCTCTTTGCAGATGACACAAAGATCTGCAACAGGGTTGATACACAAGGTGGGGTGGAAAGGATGAAAAGGGATTTGACAAGGTTGGAGGAATGGTCAAATGTATGGCAACTTAGATTCAACGCAAAGAAGTGCAAAGTAGTGCACCTGGGAAACAAAAACCCAGGGGAAGAGTACACAATGGGAGGTGAGATATTGACAACAACAAAAATGGAAAGGGACCTGGGTGTAGTCATATTAGATGACCTAAAGGTGGGCAAGCAATATGAGAAGGCAGTAAGGAGGGCTGGGGGGATACTGGGATGCATAGGGAGAGGCATCACCAGTAGAAAACAGGAAGTTGTTGTCCCTCTGTACAGACAGTTGGTAAGACCACATCTGGAGTACTGTGTACAGTTCTGGAGACCCCATTTCTGCAAAGACATAGACAGGGTGGAGGCTGTCCAGAGGAGGGCAACCAAAATGGTGCAGGGTCTGCACCAGAAGACATATGAAGAAAGACTAATGGAGCTTAAGATGTATTGCCTCGAAGAAAGGAGGGAGAGGGGGGGACATGATAGAAACTTTCAAATACCTCAAGAGAATATCAACAAAGTCCAAGAGGGTAGCATCTTTCAGAAAAAGAGATGTGCAAGAAATTAAAATTACGTACCTACCGTAATTATGATCTTTCTGTATATCTTCACCATTCATCACGGTTGGGTACTTGGCCAGAGGTCAGGACCCAGCGGGAGCCTTTTTTTTTTTTTTGGTAGGTGGAGCTGATGCACCATTAGCGCCGCCCTCGAGGCCATGCACTGTGTGGCGCTGTGGGCTGGCCGTTAGGTTAGCCGACCCGCCTGCCTGCCAGTTCTGAGTCGCCGGAGAGATAAGAGGAAGGAGTGGAGGGTGGGACAAGGAAGTCCAAGGGACAGAAAAAGGAAAAGATATATAAACCAAAAGGAGAAATAACGACTGAGAGGACAGAAAGGGAGAAAAGTCAGAAACTAAAGAGACTGGAAGGGGCCCCAATCTCTGGAAAAGGAAGAGGGAGGTAGGGTGGGTAAAGAATTTAGGAGGAGAGGGGGGGAGTTAAACATCCCAGACTCTGGTCCATCTCCAGATTACACAGGAACTGCAAGGAGTAGCTAAAGGCTTTCTGCCAGAATTCAAGGCACAGAATGTCTGGCAAACACTCCAGATAAGCAGAGTCGGCTATTCTGGAAGAAGCACATGGTACAGAGAATTAACACCCTCTCAAGGAAAGATAGGTTGGACAGGAACAGAGAGGAGGAGAGAAAGGAAGGCAACTGCCAACTCTCACCCCACGAGCGCTTGAGCCAAAGCACTGGAGAAGGAGTGTCCCCCCTGCTGTCCACTCTCCCCGGAACACTATCCCCCTGTGTGCCCCTGTTTTACCCCACTCCTAAGAAGGAGAGGGGGAAGGATGGGCACAGTGAGGAAGGGGGACCCAGAGACTGAGGCCCCAGGGGGGATGGAGGGTGGGATCGTGATGAATGGTGAAGATACACAGAAAGATCATAATTACGGTACGTACGTAATTTTCATATCTTACCTGTGCTGTCCTCACCACTCATCACTGTCAGTGAGTACACGAGCCTCCAAGGGGCTTCTTTACACCATAGACAAAGTTCAGCTTAGCCTCAGTGGGTGACACACTAAGAGAGAGAGAACCTTCAGGGCCTGGAGAGGCCCGAGAGTGGGGAGAGTGAGATGGGGTCCCCTTGGAGGGGGAAAGAAGTTGCCCCGACAAGTGCTGTGTTGCTCTACAGGAGAAGAGACAGGTTCTCTGGTGAGCGGAGTTAATCACCGGGCCAAGGGTGACAACTGGGAAAGACGCAGCCATGCTGTCCGCCTAGTGCAGATCGCTGTCCCTACGACCCTGGTAGCTACCTTGTTGGCATCATAGGATGCCCTCGCTTGGTGCCTTGCTAGCTCCAGGCCACGTGCAGAGAGTGCAATGGCTTGTTTGGTTTGCCCCGTATCAGGCAATGAGGCTAGGAGCTGACCTAGCCTGGACCACAAGAACCTGTCATAGGCTGCATACTGTGTCTGATGTGCAGAAATGGAAAGCAGTAAACGTGTCGAGTAGAAAGTCCTCCTATCCCAGAAGTCAAAATCCGAGGAGTCTTGATCTGGAGGATGGTCATGGTGAAGGGCCCGAAGCCCATCAGGAGTATCCAGCTGCATCAATTTTGACTGCGGATGAGGCATGGAACCTGGAGACCCCGTGGGTGCGCAATACCTCTGGCTGAGATCCCTTGGGGCAGAAACTCCAGAGAAGGGCCTCTGCCAGGAGTGCAACGATGCCTCCCGAAAGGGAGCAGGCCAGGGCGGCACCACAAGGGTGGCTCCGCCAAAATCGCCTAGAAAGGCGGGCGCCGAGTGCTTAGGATTGCTAATAGTGGCAGGTGTGAGGTGCAAGTCCTCCAACATCCTCACAAGGAAGCTCTGATACCCAGCAAGGTCAGCAGCTGGAGAGATGTGGACAGAAGGTTCCTCTCCCTCAGAAGAGGGGGATGAGGAGCTGGAGGGCACTGGCTGTTCAGGGGGTGGCTGCCCAGGGGGAGGTTGAAAAACCGGACTGTCCATCGCCCTAACGTAAGCTGGGAACTGAGCAGCCACCGCTGTGAACTGCTCCCAGGAGAGAGGCCCGCTAGGACCAAGGATGCCTGGGAGCGCAGGAGAATGGGGACAGAGCCAAGAAGAGATGTCGGCTAACCTCCACCTGGGCTAAGGAGTGGACCGGGAGCACCCGCGGAAGAAAGTGCCCCGGAAGACCCCACGGCTGACAGCTGAACAACCATTTTGATACTGCCTTGGCTGCACCCGGAAGAATCCCCTCTGTGAGGCGACCAGGGCCGTATAGGTCCAGAAGGCCGGTCCCGTACCTCAAAAGAATGGGGCTCTCTCAAAGAGACAGAGGAGGAAGAGTGGAGATCTGCACTACGGCTTCTCCCAGAGCCTGGGTAGACCCCCGAAAAAAGGCCGCCGTGCCGACCCCACGCCCCTCAACTCCTCAAGAGTCCGAAAGAGCCCTCCTCCTCAAGAGGGCCAGCCTAGATAGCTGAGAGCTCTGGGCAGCAACCGAAGGAGCTATCCAGGGCACAGCACCCTCCCCTCCTGTAGGTGCTCTGATCGGCCCCAAAGTTGGACGATTTAGGCACACCATAGGTGGGGGATACCACTGCTGAGGGGTCAGTGAACCCACTAAGACCAGGCTAAAGAGCAATGGTGGTCTGCACCACTGTCTGCTGGTCAGCACCCCTGACCCCAGTCTCGGTAGCCACCGACCCCACCTCAGAAGGGAGCCGACTCCGGCTTGTCGAGGAGTCTACTGGGCTGACCACCTCAACAGCCAACCCCAAAGGGTCAGACTGTCCATCTGACTCAGAGCTCGACTCCGCCTCTGAGAAGGTAGAGGCCAATGCCCTGTGCCAAGCCATAGGAGGGCACCCACTGCCATCTTTGCCAAAGGGGCCAGAACCCAAAGACGTGTCTGAGCTGGTACCAGTGCCCCCTACAGCACCGCGAGCGGAATCCACAGGGGCACGGCCCAGCTCCGAACAGGAGCTCCAGAGTTGGGATTCAGCCACGGCGCCATCTGGCCCCCATGGTGCCGCCGGAGGGCTACCGAGGATGAAGATGGCGAGACGACGGCCCCCACAGCACCATCGGGCGCTGAGTACAGCAATCGCCTGGCTCCACGGTGCTGCAAAATGGGCGCCGAGGGCAGAGGTGGTTATCACGATGGCGCCGACTGCACCGCCCAGCCCGAGGGCAGAGGCGGCGCCGACGACGGAATCCCACAGCGCCGAGCCCTGAGGACACAGCGCCGTGCTCAACCTTGGCATCGAGGATGGTGCCAAGGCGATACATGGACAAAGACGGTGCCGTAGCAGCTCCCATGGCACCACTAGCGATGTCGGTGCAGAAAGGCTCTGACAGAAGCCACAGTGCCGCGCGACAAGTCAGCGCCAATGACAGCAATGTCAGGGCCCATGGCGCCGACCGACGGCATCGAGGACGGCACTGACTTGGGCCTTGCGAACCGTGGGTCCTACACCGGGGAGCCTTCACCCCCAAAGGAGCAACTGCCATGGCGGTGCCTCCTGCCCGCCCACCGAAAGGAGCAGGATGGGCCTCCTGCACCGCGGAAGGAGCCTCGGCAATGGCTAGGCTACTAATAGCCGAGGCTCCCTCCCCCTCGGTCCCTGTAGAACCGGAAGGGGACCCGGAGGAAAGGCCAAGAGAGCGTGGCTTGGCCCGACGAGTGCGTGTCCGACCCCCGAAAGTCGGCGGAGCTTGCCCCACTTTCCACATGCATTGTTCGATGACCTGGCGGTCCATGGAGAAACAGGCGTCGCACGAATCCATGTCGTGAAGTGGGCCACAACACAAAAGACACTGGTCGTGCTGGTCGGTGATGGAATACTTTTAGCCGCATGGGCACCGTCGCATGCCGGGCCGACCCATCCTAGAAGTTTTCTTGCCCTCCGACCGAGACATGACCTACGGGGAAAAAAACACAAAAAACAGACTCGTCGTCGCAGAAATATAAAGAAATGGAATGATCTTAATGGGCGATGTCGAGTATGGCAAAGCAGAACCGGCAGGACCCGACGGACTTTGGCACGAAGGAAATATAGAGCGGCGTTGAAGGGTTTTCGGCGTCAAAAGTGTTTTCAGAGTCGTAACTAGGCCTCTGTGCGCAACTCCACACGGTGCGATCTCTGACGGGAGGCGAAGCATTGGCAGGCAGGCGGAGTCGACGCAAGAGCCTAACGGCCAACTCATGCAGCGCCACGCAGTGCCGCCCCAGCGTGCCGATGGTGCACCGCCCACCTACCTAAAAAAAAAAAAGCTCACGGGTCCTGACCTCCAGCCAAGTACCCAACAGTGATGAATGGTGAAGACTGACACAGATAAGATACGAAAGCATATGTCCAGACCCTTAATGCAGCTTACCATCCACCTCTAGATTCCAGTACTATGTGGGCTAGAGTTCTTTCTGAAGAAAGAGATGACTTTAAAGACATTCTTTCACTGCTGAAAATATTTCTTCTCATTCCATCTTCTACTGCAGAATGTGAGAGAGGTTTCTCGTTAATGTCATGGATAAAACATGACTGGAGGGCAAACTTGAGACCAGAAACTGTGTCAGCTTTAATGGCAATTAGTCTGAGCAATGACACAGTGTCCAGATAATGCCATAGCTAGGTGGTGGTCAGCAGGAAAGAGAACAAGGAGACCTCAAACGGCACCTTATGGTGCCAGAAATGATGCAGAAAAAGCATGGGAAAGTGATGAAGACACTGATATGATGTAAAATAGTACTGTATTCAATTTCGTATGTGATGATTCCAGAATAGTTATCTTTTTTTCAATTTTTATCATTGTGTCCACTGATGTAAGTAACCTGGCCGTGGCGCATGTAACTTTTGCCGCCAAGCAGGTACCGAAAAAAGGTAATTTCTATCCCTGTGCAGTGGTATGTAGAGCGTAACGCTGTGTGTGATGGTAACTACACAGCATTCTACAGACTAGAGGACTTCTGTGTTGCTGCAGCCACAAGAAGGGCATGGGGAAGTACTATAACAGAAATGTTACAGTTCAAAGCTAATTGAGTTTAGATAAAGAGTAAAACCTTTTAACAATTTATGTACAAAGCACAAGTTAATTTAAGAAGCACAACACAGCCCTGTGTCTCCAGAAAGCACAAGTGAATTTAGAAGCACAACACTCCCTCCCCATCTCAAACCCTGACAACAGCAGACTTCACATCCTGAAGCACAGATCAAATTAAGATAAAGCACAAAGAAAACATTTAATAAAAAGCCTAAAATCAAAATAAAGAGTCGATACTACATTAATACCTTTACTGCCCTCCCACCCACCCACATCCTTCTTCCTGACCCGCTGCTGCACTACTATGAGTCCAGTACAGTGCCACACTACAAAGTATGGAGGATCGCTTTAGTGCATAGCCCGTATAAATGCATACTTTTCTTCAGTCCCAAAGGTAAGCGTTTTAAGAGATATGCACTGTATTTCTTTTTCTGCATCATTCTGGGCTGATTGTTTTGCTGGGGAAGGGGTTAAGGAAAGTCTGGAGGAGGAAGGGAGTTGTGGGATACTAATGTGTGGGAAACCAGCGGTCACTTGCAGTGTCATCCCTATTGGGGGTCGGGTCACGTGATTTGCCAGTGCCAAACAGACACTAGCAGCCTTTTGCATTAAAATAATGCATGGAGCTGTTTTCCTCCACAACTGAGCGTATTTATTTTCTGTATTATTCTGGATTGATGATGTTGTTGGGGAAAGGGGTTAAGGGAGGTTGAGATGAAATTACGGGAGGCTAAGTGGCGGGAGACCAGCAACTGCTTGCGGCACCATAACTGTTGGGGCAAGGTCATGTGACTTGTTAGTACCAAGCAGGCACTAACAGCAACTTGTATTAAAAAGGTGCATAATGCTTTTTCTTTCACATTTTGGAGCGGCAAGGAGTCAGGAGCAGCAGTAAAAAAAGGTCTGTGTGCCCTGAGCAACTTCTTTCCTGCATTATTCTGGTCTAATTATTTTGCTAGGGGAAGTGATCTGGGAGGTCAAAAGAGGAGGTCAGCATGAGGGAGGGAACGATAAGAGGTTAAGAGGTGGGAAACAGGCAGCCTTATGCAGTGCCATAAATGATAGGGTGTCAGGTCACATGGCTTGCCAGTGCCAATCATGCACGTTT
Source organism: Neoceratodus forsteri (assembly GCA_016271365.2). Classification (NCBI taxonomy): domain Eukaryota; kingdom Metazoa; phylum Chordata; order Ceratodontiformes; family Ceratodontidae; genus Neoceratodus; species Neoceratodus forsteri. The sequence continues at coordinate 968,194,501 of CM057449.1, forward strand.
TTGTTCTCCATTTCAGAGCAGAGAGGAGCTGGGAGAGACAATAAGAAAGGACTGTGTGCCCAGAGGTCTTTAGTTTTCGGCATCATTCTAAGCCGACTGTTTTGCTGGAAAAGGGAGCTAAAGAGGTCAAGAGGAGAGAGGAATTGTGGAAGGTAGAGGGCAGGAGGCTAGCAGCCACTTGTGGCACTATCATTGTCGTGGGCTAGGTCAAGTGATGTGCTAGCACCAATCAGGTGGTAGCAGTCTCTTGTATAAAAAGGTGTATAGTGCTTTTTCTATCACATTTTGGAGCAGCAAGGAGCCAGGAGCAGTGGTGAGAAAAGGCTGTGTGCCACAGGTATTTCTTTTTTTACATCATTCTGGGCTTGTTTTGCTGGGGAAGGTGGTTAAGGAAGGTTGGAAGGAAGGAAACAGGAATTGTGGGAGGTTGAGTGGTGGGAAACTGGCAGCCATTTTCGGCGCCATCACTGCTGGGGGCAGGTAACATGACATGCTTGCGCCAATCAGGCACTAACAGTCTCTTGTATTAAAGAGGTGTACAGCACTTTTCTTCTGCACTTCAAAGATGCACGGAGCCTGGAGCAGTGGTAAGAAAGGGCTATGTGCCCACAGGCTTGAGAGGAATGAAGGAACTGTAGATGAGTCAGGGGTGAAAGACTGGTAGCTGCTTACGGTGCCATCACAGAGTCAGGGGAACAGGTCATGTGATTTGTTAACACCAGTCAGGTGCTAGCCAATCTCTTGTTTTTAGGGACATGGATATGTTGTTCAATCCACACTTGTTGGCAGGTACCTTGCCGCTTTAAGATGGTCCAGAAGGTCTTCAAGCTGGCTCCTCCCAGCCACGTGGTAAAATCTTTGGCTCCTCCCCATGTCGCCAGATCTTCCTTATCGCTTGGAAGCTCAGGTTCCTCGTTAGCGCTCTGCATTTTGTAGGTCTGGATCCTAAATCTTTGCATTTTCCCAAACTTGTATTCAAGTTTACTCGCGTTCGGTCTTCGCTTGACTCCCTCGCGGCTGCGATGGATGTCGTCAGGATTCCCTGAGGGGGACTCCATCTTCTGCACTAGCGGTCTGGTGCTGAGCGCAGCTGGCCACAGGGTGCTCCCCAGCCTGCCCTCAAGAGCAAGATTCCAGGATTCCCTGAGGGGGACTCCATCTTCTGCACTAGCGGTCTGGTGCTGAGTGCAGCTGGCCGCAGGGTGCTCCCCAGCCTGCCCTCAAGAGCAAGATTCCAGGATTCCCTGAGGGGGACTCCATCTTCTGCACTAGCGGTCTGGTGCTGAGCACAACTGGCCGCAGGGTGCTCCCCAGCCTGCCTTTAAGAGCAAGATTCCAGGATTCCATGAGGGGGACTCCATCTTCTGCACTAGCAGTCTGGTGCTGAGCGCAGCTGGCCACAGGATGCTCCCCAGCCTGCCCTCAAGAGCAAGATTCCAGCTACCTCCCGGGTGCCTGCCACCCCTCTCCACCCTACACCTACCTCCTACTCATCTCCTACTGCCAACCTGGAACCCTGGCCCATGCACCTTGCCCTCCCTTGGGGCACCCCCCTATTAAGGTCTGGCCATATGCTGATACACATGAGAATGGAACCTGGGCAAACCGACCCCCGCTGCTATCCACTGCTCTGCACTGGGACATACGACACATACGCTATATTCAGTCTTTCAATATACGGAGACGAAACCACACCGACGATGAACAATGACAGATTGCACTAAAACTCTTGCTCCTCCTCCTACTGATGTCAGGGAGTGTTCACCTGAACCCTGACCCGGTTACCTCCAGCCCAGCCAGAATTGGGAAATCAGACGGGAGTCTCATCATTGCCACCCTCAACTTATGCAGCCTCCTCCCAAAGCTTGCTGCCCTTCAAATCTTTGCTGACCAGCATAACCCTGATATCCTTACTGTTGTCAAAACCTGACTGACGCCCAATACTCCTGACCATGCTACTGCACTACAAGGCTATAATGTTTTCAGACTTGATAGGAGGACAAAAAAGGGGGGGGTGCAATTTACATCAAAGACAACATCACCTGTCACCCCGTCTCCACTACCCCCCCCCCCGACTTTTCTGTGCAATTCCTACCTATCAAACTACTCCTTGGGACCCAAAATAAAGTGCTCTCTGTAGTCTCAGTCTACATCCCACCAAAAGACCAAGGGATTGGTCTCTGTGCGGTCCTGGACTTTGTAAGATCCCAACCTCCCAGATCTGAGATCCTCCTCCTTAGCGATTTTAATATCAACTGGCTTGCACCTGATGTAGGAACCCACAAGGATGCTCTCTCTTCAGCTAACCTAATGCAGATGGTCGATTCCCCCACAAGGAAGAACTACAAGTCAAGTACCAGCACTCTCCTGGACTGGGTTCTTGCCAGCCACCCAACCCGTATCAACAACACCACTGTCCTCCTGGATTCCCTCAGTGACCATTCCCCTGTCATCTGCAACTGGTCAAATAGGTTTCGTAAGCCTCCTCCTAAAACCATTTCCAGCAGAGTCCTACCCCGTGGCCAACTGACCCATCTCAAATCCTGTCTTTGTCGGCAAGACTGGTCTCCCATATACAATGCACTGGATGTTGACTCAGCCCTTGATTATTTCATCACCACATTCAACACTGCCTGCGACTCCTACGCCCCAGTAAAAAAGTGCAAAGTCAAGGCACTCTCCAATCACTGGCTCAGTTAAAATCAAGGGACCACCTCTGGGCAATAGCTAGGACTACAGATGCTCCACTGGACATTCAAAACTACAAACAGACTCTCAACAACTGCACAAAACAAATACGACTGATGAAGAGTACCTACTACAAGGAAGCCCTCACCAACACCTGGGGAGATAGGAGAGCTTTTGGGGACAATATTAGGGAAGTCACAGGGAAGCAGTCCAAATCCTCCCCAACCCTACTGATGGTTGACGGAGCCACCACCCTTGACCCGAAGGTCATTGCCAATACTTTCAATGCAGCCTTCACCAACCTTAGCGCTGTTCTTCCCCCGGACTTTTTCTCCGAAACTGATTCCCCTGCTCCAAATTCCCTACCTACCACCTCAAATCAGCCGTTCAACTTCAAAAAAGTCAAGGCGAATGATGTCCACAAGTACATAACAAAGGCTATCTCCAAGTCCAGAGACAGTGATGATTCACTGGACCTTAAACTGCAATCCCTCACCCTTGAAGAAGTATTGCGCCCGCTTATCAGAATCTTCAATCTCTCCCTCAGCCTCAGTCAGTTCCCAAGCAAATGGAAATCTGCTATTGTCACTCCGGTCTTTAAATGCGGCAACAAGTCCATACAGGGGAACTACCGTACGATCTCTATATTACCCCCCCCCCCCAAGGCCCTTGAGCACATTGTTGCTGACCAGCTTACAGACTACCTGGACAAATATAACATACTATGTGCACAGCAACACGGGTTCAGGCAAGGGCACAGCACATCAACAGCCCTCCTGGAATTCACTGGAGTCCTTCACAACTCGGACAAAGGCCATCCAACTGGAGCCATGTTCATTGACTTGACTAAGGCATCTGACACTGTTCACCATGGCCTGCTTACCAAACAGCTGCTGAATGCTGGGCTCTCCCAGGACTCCACTGTATGGTTTAATAGCTACCTGGACCAGCGCTCACAAAGAGTAAAAATCTCAGGAGTACTCTCTGACTCCAAACCTGTTCGCTCAGGCATCCCTCAGGGATCCATACTGGGCCCGCTACTTTTCAGCCTTTTCCTGAACTCCCTTCCACTATCCTGCCCAGAACAAATTATCCTCTATGCCGATGACGCTGTGCTTCTCACCTCCCATAAGGACCCACAACCCTTACTTCACAACCTACAGCTTGCTTTCTCCGCTGTTGAAAACTGGTTCACAAAACAGAAACTGGTTCTAAACCACAAAAAGACTAAATCTATGCTTTTCTGCAGCTAGCAAAACAAACACAGGCGATACCCCCTTGATATCAATACAAGTGCTGGTAACACCCTCGAACAAGTGTCATCTTTTAAATACCTTGGAATCTCACTTGACCCTTGCCAGTCTTATGGGACTCACATTGATAGTGTTGCCAGAGTGGTAAACTCACGCATTGGAATTCTCTACTGAAATAGACAGCATCTTACCCAGGCAGCACTGAAGATTGCTATCCAGAGCTCTGTGGTCTCTGTCATACACTACGGCCTCATAATCTATGGCTCTGCCTCTACTACCACCCTCAGGCGCATAACGACCTCCCTAAACAAGGCCTGTCGACTGCTTACTGGATCTCACTGACTCACACATACATGTGAGCTTTACTCTCAAACGAGATGGCTTCAACTCGCTAATCGCATAAAGTACCTTACCTGCTTGATGGCGAAAAAAACTACTTTGGGCCTTACTCCACCTAGTGTCCAAGCCCTCCTGCGCACAAACACTAATCCTCGTAACACCAGAGGGTCTGAATGTCAGCTTCTACGGGTCCCCCGATGATGCACCACTCTGGGCCAAAGATCCTTTGCACACCATGCACCCAGCTGGATGAATGCCCTCAGCACTCACATCACCTCCACCTCCTCACTGGGCATATTCCAATCAAGCCTCCATCATCAATTCACGTCCTCCAGCTCATGTGACTGCCACCCCTAACTTCCCCATTGAGATCAATCACCCCCCTCTGATGTTCTCTGACAATGCCATGAGCTACTCTAGTCTCTTTTTTGGCTGCCACCCCCCTATCCTCTCACCCTTCCTCCCTGATTTCTTCTGGGTTTCTGAAATGATTCCTTGTATGTGTTATTCATGTATCCTATTTACCGTGATGCCATACCTGAACTGATGAATACGGTTGTATGCTCTCTTTAATGTTGTATGCCCTTGTTTATCATGTATGTACTCTCCTGATGTGGAACCTTTGTAAAAGAGCCTTAGCTCAAAGGTAATTGTAATCGTAGATCTAAATAAATGTTAAATCCGTTCCTGGGTTCCGTCGGTGCCCTTGCAGGCAAAAGATGTCTTGCACCGATCCTCACGCCACGTGCATCTACTGCCTTGGACTCGACCACGACCCGCAGGCTTGCGGCCTGTCTGTCTGTCCTTCTCCTCGGTGCGAGAGGACCGCTGCCGACTCAACTGGGGCGACCGGAGAACGTTTCCCGCCGGGTAAATCGAAGGAGTCCCACTGGGCAGTGTCCACGGTGGCGGGCTCCGTGGAGCAGCTGGAACAGCCTACGGCCCTTGAGGAGGAGGAGGCGGCCCAGGCCGCGGCTTCATCCTCCTCGGCCTTGGCCTTTATCCCGCTCTCCCTGGGCTCCTCCTACACCGCTTCCTTTCGGGAGCTTTGTCAGTCCCTCTTTACCAAAGGGGAGGGTCTTTCTAGGTCTCATACCTCTCGGTCAAAGAAGCACCACAAAGGTAAGTCCCAGCATCGACGGTCGTGGGAGCAGGAGAGGTCTCACTCCCCAGATCATCGTCTGTGGTTTCTCGGAGTCCCCGACAGACCAGCCAGCCAAGATTCCTGTCGACAAGACCGAGATTTTTCTCGCACCCACCAACAGGTTGTCGACCGAGGAGGCTGATAACTCTCAGACACTGGTTCCCCTGGTGCCCTCCGAGGACTTGTCTCAGCTTCCAGAGCCGACGTCCCCGGCCAAGGACCCTGAACCGAAGGAGCTGCCACTCCTTCCTCCGCCCGCCGTCGGCACCACTGACAGTCGAGGTCTCTGTCCTCTTCCACTTTGGTAAGTCCCGCCGACGTCGGCGGTCCCAGTCCCAACATCGCGGGAAAGCACGCCACCGCTTATCCTCCTCGGCTGAGGAGAGGCTCCGGTGCAAGTTGCGTCTGCGTTATGAAGATCTTATGTGGCAACAACTTCTTTTAGCCGGCAATAAGCCAACTCTGGCTCCCTCACTGGCGATTACGTGGCTGTCACCAGAACGGCCAAAGCAGTCTCCGGCCCCCGGTTCCTCAGTCGAGGACCCGGCTCTGGCTCCAACCGCTCGGCTGAGACTGGCTGCCCTGCCCATTGTGGTGGAACCACCGCCTCCACAGCCGATTTTTGGGGCTCCAACCAAGGATTCTGGGTCGGCTCCAGGAATGCCACATCGGTTGTCAGTCACCCTCACCCCCGATCGTCCTCGGTGAGTGGAGGGTGGCTTAGGCAGCCGGCAGCTTTATGCAGACTCTTCGGGGTCCGAAGACCCCTCCTTGCATTCCCATCCAGTCGACTTGGAATCCTCGGGGGATCTGTCCGTGGACGAGGGCCCCTCCTCGTTCTTGGGTATCCTTTGACTCATCTCGGAATCCACCATGATGCCGTTCGAACCCGTGCAGAAGCGGGCCAGATATCCCCTCACGGAGATTCTGGACAAAGGGGATTCCCCGGAGGCCTTCCAGTGGCCGAGGCCATCGTGGGTCCGGCTCTAGAGGCTCAGCTGCGCCGCCTCTTGTCTTGCGCCTTCAGCAAGGATGGCCCACAAGTATGCGTTCCCTACCAGCTCCCTCTCCGGTTTCTCGGAGCACCCCTCGGCTGAGGGGTTGGTGGCTGACAGTGTCTTCCGGCACTCCGGTAACACTAGGGACATGGACAAGCCTCCAGACAAGGAGTCCAAAAAACTGGACAACTCTGGGAGGAAGGTATACGCTGCCGCTTCCTTAGGCTTTTGTCAGGCCAGCTCAGCTGTCCTGATGGCACACTTTTCTCACGCCCTGTTGGGCTCCCTGGATGAGGTGCTCCCTCATCTCCTAGCCGACCTACAGACCACAGTCAAGCAGTTTCAGGATCAGGGAAGAGCTGTGGCTAAACAACTGCTACAAACAGCTCTGGACATCAGAGACTCCTGTGCCCAGTCAGTTGCAGCCGCAGTGGCCATGCACCGCAGGGCTTGGTTGCGGATCTCGACTTTCACGGCAGATACCCAACACAACCTAACAGATGTTCCCTTTCTAGTGACTGACCTGTTCGGCCCGGAGGTGGAGGGTCACCTCCAGCACATCGAGGAAGTCTAATGCCACCTTAGACTTGGTCACATCTGCTCAGAGGGACAAAGGTCGCCAACAACAGCGTAAGCCCTTTCGTCCCTCCGCTCCTGCAGCAAAACCCGCCTAGCAGCACCAGCAGCAGGGCCAGCAGGCTCATTCTTGGCACTCCAAAGCCAAGTCCACCGCTTCTTTGGTCAGGAAGCCCGGAGAAAGGGTCCGGGTGGCCCCTCGGCCAGTTCCTCCTCCTCCTTTAAACCTGCCCAGTGACGGGTTGTGGGGTGCTGCCCCCAACCCCGTCACACCTCCCCTGGTCCCCCCTGTGGGGGGCAGGCTCAGCCACTTCCTTTCCGCCTGGTCCGCTGTCACCACGGACCGCTGGGTGCTGGAGGTGGTTGGCAGGGGCCTGCCTCTGGAATTCGAGCAGGTCCCTCCCTTTCAAGCCCGCGCCCTGCGGGGGGCTACCGGATCCGTAGCCTCCCTGTCGGCTCTCCAAGACGACATAGTTCTGCTCCTCCGCAAGGGGGTAGTCAGCAAGGTGGTGGGTCGTCCTCTTTGCCCAGGGTTTGTGTCCAGGTACTTCCTGGTTCCAGAACGGACTGGTTGGTGCCCCATTCTCGACCTATATGACCTGAACAAGTTCCTAAGACCACGTACCTTCCGAATGGTCACTCTGGCACAGATCATACCATCCCTGGAACTGGGCATGTGGTTCTGCTCCCTGGATTTTGAGGATGCGTTCTTTCATGTCCCAATCCATCCGTTCCATCAGCGGTTCCTCCGCTTTCGAGCAGAAGGGAACCTCTTTGAGTTCCAGGCCATGCCCTTCCATCTTTCTTCAGCTCCCAGGGTCTTCACCAAATGCATGGCAGTGGTGGTGGCATTCCTGCAGCACCGAGGGGTCCAGGTCTACCCTTACCTGGATGATTGGCTGATACCAGCCCCCTCCAGGCTGGAGGCGGAGCAGTCCAGGGATCTGGCCCTCCGGGTTTGCTCAAGTTGGAACTTGTGCTTTCGCAGGTGATCCAGTTCATCGGTGCGGATCTCGACTCTCTCCGAGCCAGAGTCCGGCTACCAGCGGACAGGGCCGAGGTCCTTTCCTCCTCTGACCAGTCATTTCTGGTTGGGCAACTGCGCCCTGCCTGGGACTTCCTGCGCCTTCTGGGTCTCATGGCGGTCTGCACCAGCATGGTCCATTGGGCCTGCTAGCATATGTGCCCCCTGCAGCGGGGGCTGGCCCGCCAGTGGTCTCAACACTCAGGTCTTCTAGACCAGCCAGTCTCCATGACCCAGGAGATGTGGGATGGCCTGCAGTGGTGGCTCGTCCCAGCTCATCTGCAGGAGGATATCCCTTTTGTCTGCCCCAAGCCGACGGTCATCTTGATGACTGACGCATCTCTGATGGGTTGGGGGGCCCATCTAGGGGAGCACAGGGCCCACGGTCTCTGGTCCCCTCAGGAGTCCTGATGCCACATCAACCTGCTGGAGCTCTGAGCGGTCCAGCTAGCCCTAACTGCTTTAGCTCCATTTGTTCGGGGTCAAGTGGTCCATGCACTATCTCAACCGACAGGGCGGGACACACTCCTTGCCTCTGTGCAAGGAGGCTCTTCGCTTATGTTCTCTCATGCTCAGCCTGGGGGAGGAGGATCTCCTAGCCATCCATGTGGCAGGAGCCTCGAACAGTCTGGCTGATGCCCTCAGCCAGATAGGCGATGCATCTCACGAGTGGTCTCTCCTGCCGGAAGTAGTGCAAGACCTGTTCTCCCTCTAGAGCACATCTCAGATGGACCAGTTTGCCTCCAGGGAGAATGCGAAGTGGAAGCTGTTCCACACCCGCCCCCCTCAGCAGGGCTCGCTACAGGGGGATGCCTTCTCGAGGCCGTGGACCCCAGGACAAGGCACAGGTGATTCTGGTAGCCCCAGACTGGCCTTGCCAGTTCTGGTATCCAGCTCTCCTCAGTCTCAGCTCCAGGCTCCCGAGGCGGCTTCCAGCCCGCCCGGACCTGCTCTCTGTCAACAAAAGGAAGGTACTCCATCCGGACCTTCAATCCCTGCACCTGACGGCCTGGTTCCTGAGCAGCTACAGTTCCAGGCCTTGGCTCTTTCCGACGAGGTCCTCAACGTCACTGAGGCGTCCCGTAAGGAGTCGACCAGAAAATGTTATGCTTTTAAATGGAAGAGATTCTCTATTTGATGTTAGGGCAAAGGGGTGGACCCCTCGTCCTGCTCGTTGGCTAGCATTTTGGACTACCTGTGGTCCCTTTCTCAGCAAGGGCTTCAGTCGACGACCCTTAAGGTGCACCTGGCAGCCATCTCTGCTTACCGGGTGTGGGCCAGCAAGCAGTTGGTGGTGCAGGAGAAGATGGGCTGGTGCTTTTTCAAAGGCCTAGATTACATACCCCCTCCGGTGCGTGAACCTCCACCACCGTGGGATCTATTGCTGGTATTGGCCAAGCTCATGGGCAAGCCATTCGAACAAATGCACAGGTGTTGTATCTCCCACCTGTCGTGGAAGACCGCTTTCTTGGTGGCTATCACGTCAGCCAGAAGGATCGGGGAGCTCCAGGCGCTTTCCATTGAATCTCCTTACCTGGCCTTCTACAGGGACAAGGCTGTCCTGCGCCCCCACCTGAAATTTCTTCTGAAGGAGATGTCAGAGTTCCACCTGAATCAGGTGCTTACTCTACCGGTGTTCTACCCGAATCACACCTCGGAGGCCGAATACAGGCTCCATACCTTGGACCTGGGAAGAGCACTCGCCTACTATAAAGAGTGTACGGCGGAAGTTCGGGGAGAGGTTCCCCAGCTGTTTGTCACCTATGCTGAAGTCGCACCTGGCAGACCTGCACCCAAGTAGACAGTTAACAGGTGGATCACTTCCTGCATTGATCTCTGCTATAGGTTGGCGGGCAAGGAGCCTCCCAGAGGGATAAGAGCTCATTCTACCCACCATACCGCTGCGTCGGTGGCTGCTTCTAGGGATGTCCCTATCCAGGAAATCTGCAGGGCTGCTACCTGGAAGTCAGCACACACCTTCATTTCCCATTACCACATCGACCTTGAGTCACGCTGGGATGCTGGTTTTGGGGCCTCAGTTCTCAAGTTCCTCCTTCCTAAGTAGGGGTATGCATCTTGCCTCCCTCCACCCGGAGAACTGCTAGAAGTCTGCCAACAAATGTGGATTGAACAACATATCCACATCCCTAGAAATACAGGTTACTTATCTGTAACAGGAGTTCTAGGAGTGGTATATGTTGTTCATCCACACAGACCCACCCAACCTCCCCGGCTGCGGACGCACACAACCTGGCTTCCAGTGGGCTAGATCTGGTGTCATGGAGCGCAGCCGAGGATTTTACCACCCGGGTGGGTGGGAGGAGCCAGCTTGAAGACCTTCTGGGCCATCTTAAAGCGGCAAGGTACCTGCCAACAAGTGTGGATGAACAACATATACCACTCCTAGAACTCCTGTTACAGGTGAGTAACCTGTATATTGAAGACATGCATGTGCTTTCTCTTCCACATTTCAGACCTGCAATGAGCCAGTAGCGGTGGTGAGAAAGGGCTGTGGGCCTGGAGGTTTTTCTTTTTCTGCATCATTCTGAGATGACTGTTTTAATGGTTAGAGGAGGCCAGGAAGAAGTGGGGAATTGCGCAAGGTTGAGGAGCGGGAAACTGGCAGACGTTTACAGTGGCATCATTGCTGGGGGATAGGTTATGTTACTTGCCAGCACCAGTCAGGTGCTAGCAATCTAGTATTTATTTCCCATAGGTCTGAGTGACTGCTCTCATTAGTGATCTGAGAGCGAGGACCATGAGAATGTGGAATTGTGATGACATCTGCTGGGATATTTGCAGGTCTGCATGAAACTCTGCTCATGGAAATTTCCAGATACAGGTAAGACTCTGGTTCCTCCTACCAAAGGAGTTCATGACTAGTCATTGAGGCTACTGTGGTTCCAAAGTAGGCTGCTGGGTACGTTCTGTGGGAAGGCTGGGTCAAGGCGTTATGTGTTGTAGTTAGGGAGTTCTAAATGGCAGGTAGAGTAGTTGCTGCTTGCTGTTGCCAGCATATTTTAGGTTCCCCAGCAAAATCCCATCTGGGATACCCTGATAAACAGGTTCCAGTTAGGGGAACTGAAAAAGGACAATTAGGTAGGTAGCTAAGAAGGTGACTTCTAGGGAAAAAAGGAGAGGTGGGATTATAGGAGGGGCAGAGGAAAAGGTTCAAGAAAACATTTCGGGGGCAGACTGGGTGGGGTCTAGTGGAATGCAACAACTACAGAGCTGCCATCTTCAAGGAGGTCCTCTGGAAATGGCAATGCTGCCAGGTGTGCAGTAGAATTTACAGCACTTGCTGCAGAACTAGTTGCGGTAAAGACTGAACTTAGCCTTCTCTGATGCAAGGCCAAGTGTGGGCTGGTGCAGGCTGTCACTACACCACATCCCCCAAGGGTACGGATTGGGGGGGTAGTAGCCAATAAGGGAGGGGGGAACAGTGATCACCTTGGGAAGGGGCCCAGAGGTAGCAAAAGCTAACTAATTTGTTCCCCTGAGTACCTCGATCTGTCTGGTCTCCCCCTAGAGTGTGCCAGAAACTGTTGTTCCTCAGGTAACCAGGTCTCTACTGAGGCTACTAAGATGAAATCTGGAGTATAATGACAAGGTAAGGATTAGAAAGGTACTAGTAGGAGATTCCATCATTGGAGGGGGTAGTGTGCAGGGGACCAGAGAACCAGGATGGTCAAGTGCCTTCCAGGGGCTTCAGCACAATGGATGCAGACAAAACTGGGAGAACTGTCCAGAGCATGGTGGAAAGGGAAGGGGCTCACTATCAATGTCCATCTGAGAACAAATGACCCAGCTGGCTAACCGCTGGAGGAGATGAAGGACAGCTTTAGGGAGCTGGGTGCAAAGCTTAAACTGGTAGCATCCTCAGCATTGTTTTCTGTGGTCCTGCCAGTTTGGATTTAGGCTGAGGATAGACTTTTCCTGATCACTCACTTCGGCTCCTGGCTGAAGGAGTGGTGAGCAAAAGGGAGCTTTGGGTTTATGGGAAACTCAGTACATTAGTGGGGAAAAAATATACAGGTGGGATGGCCTTCAGCCCTCACCAGAGGGAATTAGGGCTTTGTGACAAAAGCGTGTTGCTTTTATCAATGGTCATTTAAACTGAGGCGGAAACGGCTGCAGCTAGGAGCAACCAGGGTATTTTACCATCTTACAGAACACAAGCAGGCACTCCCATTTTAAGCAGTAACACACAGGGTCCAACTCGGATGCTGGGTAATTACAATAAGTGAGTAGTAGTGGGGGAGGGTTCATTGGGTTAAAAAGAAAGATCAGACTGTGGGTGGACACCAACATCTTCCTGGAAAAATTGTCTAACATAGATGACAGAAGTCTGGGAAAAAAAGCATAGCACCAGAAGGGGAGGAGATGGTGCACGAATAGAGATAGAGCAGGGTGTAGCAAATGAAGAAAGGGGACTAGGATGAGAGGAGATTCAACAAAGGGAATACAATTCTGGCAAAAGGAGTGCCAGAGTGGAAAGTGGGTGGAAGAGGCTAAGACAGAGAGGCAGCAAAGGAGTCAGGAGACAACAAATAGGATCCAAAGGGGCAAGACACAAGAGACAAGAGTACTAGAGAAGTATGAATGCTAGGACCCTAAGGAATAAAATCAGCTACCTGCAGGCAATAATAGCAGAAACCCAGGTGACCCTGGTGGTGGTGGTGGTGAAAACGTGGACCACTAAGTCAAACGATTAAGAGGTCTCAGTCCCTGGTTACTCACTATTTAGGGTGGATGGGTGCAGAGGAAGGGAGGAAGAGTGGCTTTATACATGCAGGATGGCATGCAAGCCACAGAGATAAGCATGGGGGACGACACAAATGTGGAAATCTGGGTTCAGGTAGTCACAGCTGGGTGAAGAGTCATCAGGGTGGGTACAGCATATAGGTCGCCCTCTCAGAAGGAGGAGAATGAAAGATGGGGGAGGAGGTCAAAAGGGCAGCAGAACAGGGGGAGGTGCTGCTTGTGAGAGATTTTAACATGCCCGATGTGGACAGGAATGTTCCAGTGGCAGCAAGTGCTAACAAATTCTGGTCAGAGTCGATATGGCTGCTCAGAACTTTCCCCACAGCCATAAAAGAGCGCAAACAGTAGCTAGTGTATGCTGAAAAAGGACTCTGCCTAACAGTTCCATGCTGACAGTCAGCATCCCTCCCCGTCATATCACTGCAGCAGTTTGCTGACACGGACACCAAGGCAATTAACTTATTACCCATGGTCTGTCACCCATTCCCAGTAAAAAAAAAAAATCAGCAGTGTCCTTGCCCAACACACCTTTCTGCAGTCCTCTGTACCCTAATGCCCCCCTGAAGCCGACAAGCCCGTATTCAACAACATCCATCCCCGTTCCCGAGACCCATCAAGCCCCAAAGTACCACCACAATGCCACTTTCCAAGCTGGTCACACCCCCTTCTATCAATTCTCACCTTTTTGATGCCCTTGTAGGTGTAGAAGTGCTCCCGGGCAATGTTAAAGCACACCCGTTCTGCCTCTTCCCACTTGTCTTCCATCTGCAGCTTTACCATGAAAACAATGCCCTTGTAGGTGCAAAAGTAAAACTCCTGGCTGATGTGAAAGCACACCCGTTCTATCTCTTTCCGCTTGTCTTCCGGCTGGAGTTTCATCATAGAAATGCAGACAAGCAGCAGGGAGCCTGAGCTGAAGCCAGAGACGGGGCCCAGAGGAGTAGAGGGACTGACAGTGGGCCCCCCGGGGCCGGAGCAGTGGAGACAGCACTGGTGGGTAGGCCGGGACTCAGATATGCTCAGTAGCTAATAGAACCCCTCCCTGAGTCTGGAACTGTGACTTGATCACAGTCAGCTCCTTCAGTGCTCCTCTATGTGTCACCATCTTCCAGGCCCACACCAGAAGCCACTGTTCCACAACTCTCAACTTTCCCCCGGAAGTCACTGCTATCTCGGCAAGGTGCTTACACAGTCATGTGTTGCACCCACGTGTCTTGTGCAGAACTACTACAGTTCTGCCTTTAAAATCTGGGGCAACTGTAAGAGAGCCAGGGATAAATGACTAGATTCATCAGGGACGCTGCTGGAATTGTCAGTGTACTTACAAGCCCAACAATTTTAATTCTTGGTAAGGTCAGCTATGAGCATATGAAAGATTAATGGGTCCTGAACAGAGTCCTGAGGACCTCCACTACTAGCACTGCAAACATTAAGATTCAAGCCCCTTTAATTTGGCTGATTGAGAATTGTGTTCTATTAACCTACTCAGTGGACTGCAGAAACCACCTGGTTTCACCCTGTCATTAGCAGGAAAGAAACCGACCCAACGACCTGGTGTGCTAAGTAGAAAAAAACTAGGCAAAGACGTAATAAACTCCAGCACTGCCAACTACAAGAGAAACGAGCCAACAAAAATAGCAAACGTAGTGCTCTTTATTAAGACATACTGGTGTAACCTGCTATGTTTTATTTAATTTGCAATATATGTCTTAATAAAGAGCACTAAGTTTGCTATTTTTGCTGGCTCATTTCTCTTGCAGTTGGCAGTGCTGGGGTTTATTGTGTCTTCACCTTGTCATTCCTATGAACTTATTCTGTGAGTTATTAGAGCACAACCCATACACTGTTGTGTGTTATTGATTGCACCTCAGTCTTCCCTACTAATCTCCAGTACCTACATGATTTATTTTTATTTATAGGTTCGGAAAGACCTTTGAACCAAAGGCTCTTTTACAAAGGTTCCACATCAGTAAATAACAGTGACAATCACAAACAGCAATACAGTTCATGTGGAGTACACAACTGAAAACAAAGCTCCATACTGAGAGAAATAATCAAACAGTGGATACTGCATTAACTATGAACAAGCAACTTGAATAGCAGCAGAATGAGGGTTGGAAGTCAAGGGTTTATGTGTGGTGTACAGAGAGAGAGAGAGAGAGAGAGAGAGAGAGAGACCCCCCCCGAAGATGTTAACCAATCCCAAGCTGGACTAGAGGAGAGGAGAGCCCAGGATGGAGGAAGAGGAGAAGTGAGGGTGAGAAGAGAAAGGGAGAAGCAGCCTAAACAGGCTTTGTCATCAGTACATAGAGTGGGGCGGGAGGTGGGGAGGACTGGTGGGCAGTGGGGGTGGGAGGGAGGGGGCAAGGTAGGGGTGGCAGGGTATGGGAGGCAAGAAGAGGGTGTGGGACTGCCAGGATGGGAGTCGAAGAAGGAGATGGAGCTGAGGAGGGATCAGATGCAATAAACGAGTAAGGAGCTCACTGAGTCTGGTAGCGGGTTCCCAACAGGTGGTTGTGATTAGGTGTCCAGAGAGCAGGCACACGCATTGCGGGAAGTAAGGTGGTGCTTGAGTTCAGACTTGAAGAGGGAGAGGCTTTTCTATTCATGTGAGTGAACTCAGGAATCTCATTTAGCGGGGGCTCTATAGGAAAATGCACGTTGACCAAGTGCGGTTCGTCGGAACGGTACCGATAGTACCCCCTGCTTCATGCTTCTGGTGCCGTATCCTGAGCTCGATTTGGAGAAAATAGCAGTAATGCTCGAGGGTGCCTTACCTAGTACTGCTTTCATTCCAAGAAGGCAGGTTTGGAATTTGATCCTACCCCCTAGAGGCAACCAGTTAATCTTTTCATATAGAGAGCAGGTGTGGGCGAAGTGGTCAGCATCCAGGGTGAGTTTACAGGCCTTATTTAGTGCAGTATGCACCATTTATAGCACAATGTCTGCCCCATAGACTACCAAGCCATAATCAATGGTTGGTAGGATAGAGCTAGAAACGGCGAGGCGGAGTGCCGCCGGAGTGAGGTATCTCCTGTGCCTGTACAGCAACCCCAGTTTTGCATTTATAGCCTTGACCACCAAGTCAACATGTTGAGCAAAGGACATAGTGTCGTCGAGGATGATGTAGCCTAATTGTCTCTTTGAAAATTCACACTGGACAATAAATATTTCTACCCTGGTTGTATTTATAAGTCAGAATAAGTAACTGATGACACCAGAATCCTCCCTTGATCTACTTTCTTACTTCCTATGTACCAGATTCTCCATGGGGTTATTCTTTCTCCTTGGCTACTTTAAAATCTTACAGCAAAAAGCACAGCTACAAAATCTCTCCCAAAGATTATGTAAAGTATAAACATATATCCTGTAGTTTGCACAAGTTATTATATGCATATAGCACACAAATCATCAATATAAACTAACATATGCAGTAGCAGCAACAGTAATCAGCATCCACCTAACGTTTTGCACGTGCATGGGATTTTTCATGACAAGAGCACCTCTTTTGTTTACTATGTGGCTCATCAGGCAAACATAACATTACACAACTTATGCCCTATTCTACCATAAGAAAAAATTACTCACCTTAGTAATTGCTTTTCTTGTCATGGAGTCTTGCTATATTAGGACTTATTGCAGTTAGCCCCTGGCTCTGAACTGCCCCGGAGAGGAAACAGTTAACTCCAGAGAGATCTGGAGTTCCACAGCGCGAGGGCGCTGTTCAAAGCTCTATCTGGCCAGTTTCAAATGAAACTGCCAGGTTCTTTACGAAGCTAAACTAACATAGCAAGTCTGTGTGGAAAAGCTCTACACTAGCCATTGGCTACCTACCAGTAGTAAAACAACAAACACAACAACAATCACAGAATAAAAACAATATTACCTATTGTTGTTAGGATCACTCTGACAAGCACTAATAGGCCCCTCTCCCCAAAAGACTCCAAGTCCAGAGAGGGACCATCTACCATAACAAAAACAGAATTACCTAGTTCCCTAACCCAAATGAAACAGGGGGGACTAGAGACTAAATGGCATGACACAGTGCTTGCACTAATTTGCAAACCCCTGCACCCAAGTAGGAATTCTGAGAGGGTGGGGTTGTCCTAATATAGCAAGACTCCATGAGAAGAAAAGCAATTACTAAGGTGAGTAATTTTTCTTCAAACACCATGAAGTCTTGCTATAATTAGAACTTATTGCAGATTATACAGCAGTACCTCCATGGAGGAGGCCAGAACCTACTTAGGGAATAGGGCTCTGAAGCACAGCTGTGCCAAAAACGAGCATCTCTCCTGGACTGGACGCCCACGGAATAATGCTTGGTGAAGGTGTGGACTGTCTTCCAGGTAGCAGCTTGCAAATTTCCAAATGGGAATATCTCTAGCAGCCGCTAGAGATGCAGCTGTACCCCTGGTGGAATGAGCCCTCAGTCCTGAGGGAGGTTCTCTACCTAGTTTTGGTAACAGAACTGGATACAAGAGACAATCCACCTTGCGATTGTCCTCTTAGTAGCAGGTCTCCTTTGCCACTTCTCCATAGGTAAGGAAGAGTTGGAGGATTGAACCTATGACCCTCGGTCGTTCCAAATAGTAGCTTAGAGCTCTTTGACGTCCAAACTGTGCAGTCTCCTCTCCCCTGAGGAAGAGTGCTCAGTGAAAAATACTGGAAGAGAGATGGATTGGTTGAGATGAAAATCTGAAACCACTTTAGGTAAAAACGTTCTGTTAGTCCTGAGGACTACTTTATCTCTGTGAAAAGAAATAAAATCCTTTTCCACTGACAAGGTTTGTAATTCACTTATACGCCTACCAGAAGTGATAGCCACTAGAAAGACAGTCTTCCAAGTTAAAAACTTGAGATCTGCCAAAGACAGAGGCTCAAAGGGGGATTGCATTAGCTGAGGCAATGCAAACATTCAGATCCCAGGCCGGGCTGGTTCGAAAAGGAGGGTTAGTGTGAAGTAACCCTTAAAAACTTGGAAAACACAGGGTGAGAGGAGAGGAAACAGGTTTCCTGCAGAAACAAAAACAGAAACAGCTGCTAGATGAACCTTCAAAGTAGCTGGTTTGAGGCCTAGGGAATTTAGATGGACCAAATAGTCCAATAAAATGGCCAAGTCAGCAGATTCTGGTACAATTTGCTTCTCAGAACACCAAAGGAAAAACCTCTTCCACTTGGAGTTGTAAGTGGCCCTAGTGGAAGGCTTCCTAGAAGCCTTCAAAATATCCAGGACACCTTGAGAAAGGTGTAAATCAGCAAATTCTAGCTCCTCAAGAACCAGGCCTTGAGGTGGAGGGAATTGAGGTCCGGGTACCACACTCTCCCCTGTGCACAGGTCAGCAGGTCGTGGGTCCTGGGCAAGGTCAGGGGAGGGTGGAATGTCAGGGACAGGAGAAGAGGGTACCAGGGCTGCCTGGCCCAGTCTGGAGCAATCAGAATCACTTTGCAGGGCTGAGTTCTGATTTTTACTAGTACCCTGAAGAGGAGAGGAAGGGAGGAAAGGCATACAGGAACTTCCTTCCCAATCCAACTGAAAAGCGTCCAGAGGACTGATCCCAGCACTGGAGGCCTGCAACAAAACAGAGGAAGTTGGTGGCTGTCTGGGGCTGCGAAAAGATCTATCTGAGGGTGCCCCATCTGGCAAAGACTGTCCCCAGCACCAGAGGATTCAGGGCCCATTCGTGATGGCCCTGAGAAATCCTGCTGAGGGCATCCGCCAGGACATTGTCCTTCCCTGGGAGGTGAACCGCTATCAGGGAGGTGTTCAGGGAATAAGCCAGAGACCACAACTTCATTGCTTCGGTGTACAAGGCTGAAGACCGAGTGCCCCCTTGCTTGTTGATGTACCACATTGTTGTGGTGTTGTCTGTCCTGACTTGAACTACCTTGTTCTGGACAGTAGCTGAAAAAGCCTGGAGAGCTAAGAGAACAGCTCTGAGTTCCAAAAGATTGATGTGGAGCAGAGATTCCTGAGGGGACCACACTCCCTGAGTGGAAAGGTCACCCAAGTGAGCCCCCCACTCTAACAGGGAGGCATCCGTGGTGAGGGTGAGGGAATGAAGAACGGGTAAGAAAGGAACCCCCTGAGTTAGATTGCTTTGATCCTGCCACCACTGAAGGGCTAGGATCAGGGTTTTGGTCACTGGGACTAATTTGGTAAGGGGGTCCTTCCTTTGAGACCAGTCGGACCTCAAGTGGAACTGGATGTCCCTCATCTGAAATCTTGCTCCCTGCACGACAGCTGTGGAAGCAGCCATGTGCCCTAGGAGTTGCAGAAAGTGCCTTGCTGGTCGAGAGACCCGCAGGGTAAAGGAGGATGCCAGGGCAAAGATTCTGTCCACTCTTTCCGAGGGAAGAAATGCCCTGGCTGACTTTGTGTTCAACTCTGCGCCTATGAAAGTTAGTACCTGAACTGGTTCCAGAACTGACTTTGGAAAATTCAGCAGGAATCCCAGAGAAGTGAGAAGCTGCTGGATGACTTGCAAGTGGGATTTTACCTGATCTGGAGACTGACCCACTATGAGCCAGTCGTCCAGGTAGGGAAACACGCAACCCCTTGCCTTCTTAAATGAGCCACTACCACAGCTAGACATTTTGTGAAAACCCTTGGAGCAGAAGTGAGGCCGAAGGGCATTGCTCTGAACTGGTAGTGGCCAGAGGGCAGTTCGAACCTGAGGTACTTTCGGTGAGAAGGCCTGATCAAGATATGAAAATAGGCATCCTTGAGGTCCAGGGAAGCTAGCCAGTCCCCTGGCCTTAGGGAAGGCAAAATCATTGCCAGAGTTAACATTTTGAACTTTGGTTTCAAAAGATGCTTGTTCAGGAACCTTAAATCTAGGATGGACCGCCATTCTCCTGTCTTTTTGGGGGTAAGGAAGTATCTCGAGTACAGCCCCTTGCCCTGATGGCAAGGAGAAACCCTTTCCACTGCTTTGCAGTCTAGAAGAGAAGAAACCTCTGCTTCCAAAGCAAGGGCTTCTGAAGGATTTGCAGGAGGAAATGTCTGGCTCTCATCTTTGGAACTGCTTGAAGCTGAGAACCAGATTGCTCCACCTCCAGAACCCATTTGTCCAAGTTGGGGACAGCCAGTTCTGGCTGAAATAAGCAAACCTGCCCCCACCGGTACAGGAGAATCGGCCCTGGACACCCGTCAGGGTGCCTGCTTGGCAGCAGCTTTAGGCTGAGGAGAGGAGAGGGTCTGCCTGTGCCCGTCTACCTCTGCCTCTGAAAAAACCCTCTGAGCAAAGGCTGAAGAGGCCTGAACTTGATAAAAGGCCTGTGGTAAGGCCTGCCTCCCCCCTGGGGGCATGCCTTTGTGAGTGGCATGCCTCTCCTTAGCTTGGGCACTTTGTAGGTAGTTCTGTATTCATCCATCTTTTCATGTAATTTTCTGTTTGATCCCTAAACAGAGAATTTCCTACCACCGAAAATCTATAGCCTTTGACTGAGTATCTTGGGACAGATTAGTGCATCTGAGCCATGCCAACCTATGGAGAGCTACAGAAGTGGCCATGACCCTAGAGGAAACATCATTAACATCAACGGCAGTATGAAATTGAACTTGAGGCTTCAATGCCATCAGCAGCCACTTGTTCCAACTCACTAGCCAGCTGGCCCTGGGCCTGCTTGGCCAACTGCAATATAGTGTCCCATCTAGATTTCTGATATCTAGCCACATAAGCCATATAATTAGCCTGTCTGAGTCCCAACGGCTGCCATATATTGTTTTTTCACCATGGCATCAATCTTCCTGGAATCCTTATCAGGAGGATGGAGGCCAGGGAATATTAGCTTTGTCACAGGCTGCAGCTTGAACAACACCTACATGACTACACTGGTCAGTGAGGAAGTCTGTATCAGGGCCTGATAAAGTATACCTTCTGTCCATTTTTTTATCTACAGGAGGGACAGAATGAGGATTTTTAAAATCTTCGTTGTTTGCTTCCTAAATGACTTATGCAAAGGAATAGACAACCTTCTAGACTCTGGAATATCCATCATTTCTACATAATCAGGCTCCTCTTGCTCATCCACAGCCTCCTCTAAAGGGAGCTGGAGGGTTTCTGCCACCTTTTTATAAAACCTAAAATGAGAAGGGGACTCAGACAGCAAAGGGGGAGATTCAAAGGGTCTGTCTGGAGAAATGTCTGGCTCAATGGGCACGTCCAGACCTTCCCAGTCACAAATGCACTGATCAAATTCCTCCTCCCCCTCCTGTGGTTCATAAAAATCCTCAACATCATAATCCTGAACCACTGGACCTGAACAAGCCACCCTTTTCCCAACTAAAGGGGTTTGACAAGTCCCTGAGACAAAGACTGAACAATCTATATGGCTTTTGCTATCTCTGCAGCAGTTGGAGAGACAATTTTGGACTCCAGACCTGCTGATTTCTTTGTCTTTTTTACTGGGACTGGTTCCTCTGAACCAGCCTTTCTTTTGCCCGAGGAAGTCTCGCCCTGGTCAGAGGGCACTCCCTCTGGTCCAGTGGGTGCTGGACCGGGCTGGCCATCCGGGTCAGCGGACTTTTTGGCCTCTCGTTCCCTGAGCCGGCCCAATCTCTTTTCCAGGGTGGCTGCAGGGAAATTTTTACACACCTGGCAGTCTGACAGGAGGTGGTCAGCCCCCAGACAATAGACACAAGTGGTGTGTGGGTCAGCCTTGGCAAAGGCTTCCCCACAGACATCACAGTGTTGAAACCCAGTGGGCCCGGTTTTTCTTTTGGGTTTCTCAGACATAATGCCAGCTCTAACAAAACACTTGCCTTTAAACGGCTGTGCCAGGAGAAGACACCCTTATCGTTCCAACCGTGTCACGGTATTTGAAAACCCAGATAATGCTAGGTTTTTAGAACCGATAAGAACCGGAACCGCACTTCTAAAAGCCCATTCAATGAATAAATTGGTTATTTAAGCAAACCGATCGATTCAGACTGAACCGATAATGAATTTCCACACAGACTTAAACACTAGTACTTACGGTTTACCAGATAGAGCTTTTGACCCAAAATGCGGTAAAATAGACACTTTGCGGTTCAAATGAACCGAATAAACTCGCTTGAACTGCGAAATGAACTGAGCTGAAGGAGCTGATCTCCGGAGCGACTGTTCAGTGAAAGCGGAGTAAAGAATCTGGCAGTTTCATTTGAAACTGGCCAGATAGAGCTTTGAACAGCGCCCTCACGCTGTGGAACTCCAGATCTCTCTGGAGTTAACTGTTTCCTCTCCGGGGCAGTTCAGAGCCAGGGGCTAACTGCAATAAGTCCTAATTATAGCAAGACTTCATGGTGTTTGAAGAAAAAATTACTTACCATAGTAATCTTGTTTCTTCCAGGGGATACTCCAATATTCATAATTCTATGCAGTGTCCCTTTAAGACAACTGCCTGGAGAGATGGAACATATGCTAATGAAAGAATGTCCATTAGCTCGTGCCATTTTCAAATGCTGCCTTCACTAACTGCTGCATTCTAACCCTTCAGATTTCAAGGGAGCCTGCTCTAGAGGCCCAACCAAACTAAATCTACTTAACCCATATAACTAACACCTATAGACCCCAACTGGGGACAGAAAAGTTTTAAAACACCCCCAAAAAAAAACCTTAATGTCAGAATCACCTGAAGAAGGGGATAACAAGGCTTAACGGGGCTAAAAAAAAGACAGAAAATATGCCAGCGTGTAGCACCTGTACACATAGTCAGCTTGGAGTGCAGAGGCCATTCACTGGTTCTAGAAGGGGAGGCAGGGCGGGAGAGTTATGAATATTGGAGTATCCCCTGGAAGAAACAAGATTACTATGATAAGTAATTTTTTCTTCATACCCCAGGAATACTCCAATATTTCTAACTCTGTGTAGACTATGAAGCAGTACCTTTGGACGGGAGCACAGAACCTACTTTGAAAACAGACTCTGCAGGACAGCTGTGCCAAACCTGGCATCACTTTTGGACAAGGGGTCCAGGCTGTAATGCTTTGTAAAGGTGCGGACTGACCTCCAGGTAGCTGCTTTACAGACTTCCAGTAATGGAACATTCCTAGCAGCTGTCACAGTTGCAGGCGTACCCCTTGTGGAAAGATCCCTGAGCCCTGCTGAGGACTCTTTTTCCACCTCTGAACAGCAAAACTGGATGCAGTGAACTATCCAGAGAGAAAGTCTTTTTTGGATGCCGGGTTTACTTTGCCCACGTCACCATAGGTCAGGAAGAGCTGCTTCTGTCCTGCCGATGGTCCTTAGTGTGAGTCATGTACAGACTCAAAGCTCCTTTTACATCCAGACAGCTCCATTTGTGTTCCCCTGAGCTGGGATGCTCAGTGAAAGAGACTGGCAAAGTAACAGACTGGTTTAGGTGGAAGTCAGAAACCACATTGGGCAGGAACTTCCTATTTGTTCTCAGCACTAACTTGCCCCTATGAAAGGAGATATAGTCCTTTTCAATACACAAGGGCTTGGAGCTCACTGATCATGTGGCAGAATTGATGGTCACCAGGAAAACTGCTTTCCAGGTAACATACCTCAGGTTTGTTGAAACCATGGGTTCCAAAGGGGAAAGCCTGAGTTGGGCAATAGAAATGTTTAGATCCCAAACTGGCACCGATTCCCAGTGAGAGAGGTGCAAATGGGACAAACCTTTGAAAAACCTCCTAAAAATTGGACTAGATGCCACAAAGTCATCCTTTCCGGTTGAAATGTATGCAGACGTTGAGGCTAAAAGGATTTACAGAGTTGAAAGCTGTAAGTTCAGAGAATGTAAATGAGTTAGGTAGTCCAACAGGGCTGGAACCCCTGCATGCACTGGCACCACACCATTGGTAGAACACCAAACTGAAAACCTTTTCCATTTTGAGGGATAGGTTTTCTTGGTGGAGGCCTCCTGTACCCCCTTAACACCTCCAGGACAGCTTCTGGGAGTTGCAAGCCTGCACTCTCTAAGTCCTCAAGAGCCATGCCTTGAGCCTAAGGGGCCTGAGGTTCGGGTACATGATCCTCCTTTGGTAAGAGGCTAACAGGTTGTGGCTTGGCCACGGACCTGGGGGGCAGTGGAGAGTATCATGGCTGTCAAAATCACTGATGCTGACTGTGATCTGAGTTTGATTAGTACTCTGAAAAATCAGGGTAAAGGGAAGGAAGGCGTATAGATGCCTCCCTGACCAGTCCAGTATCAGAGCATCCAGGGGACTGTACCCCTGGCAGGGGGTCTGTATTAACAGTATGGCAGGTGGTGGTTCTTGTGGGAAGCAAAGAGATCTATCTCTGGGGTGTCCCACCTCCTGAACACTACATCCAGAACCTGCCTGTTTAAGGCCCACTCATGATGGGCCTGGTTGCTCTGGTTCAGAGCCATCTGCTAGGGTGTTGTCCTTTCCTGGCAGATGGATAGCTTGTAGAGAGGCACTGTGGGAGTAAGCCATACTCCATATCTTTATTGCCCCACACAGGGGGCAGGAACTTGTCCCTCCCTGCTTGTTTATGCAGCACACTATGGTGGTATTGTCTGTTCTGAACTGTACCACCCTTCCGTAGATCAGTGGAGCAAAGATTTTCAGGGCTAGCAGCACCTCCCTCTACTGCAGCAGATATATGTGCAGGAGTGACTCTGCACTTGACCAGGTACCGTGAGTGGTGTGCTCCCCTAGGTGGGCACTCCATCCCAGTAGTGATGCATTTGTTGACAGGATAACTGGTGGAGACTCTTACTGGAAGGGAAACCCTTATCTGAGATTATTTCCTTTCTCCCACTGAAGAGCCTGCAGTAACGTACTTGTTACTGGAATTAGCTTTGAGAGTGGGACTCTCTTCTGGCACCAATGTGCTCTGAGGTGGAACTAAATGTCCCTCATTTGGAACCTGGAACCAGGAACTATGCCCACTGCAGGAACCATGTGGCCCAGGAGTTGTAGAAACTGTCTTGCTGTTTTCTGCATGTTTGGTTTGAACGAACCAGCAGGTTGCAGGATGCTGCTTACACTTTCCTGAGGTAGGTAAGCTCTTCTCACTATGTTATTCAGTTCTGCCCCTATGCATTGCAGTACTTGGCAAGACTGGCTTTTTGACATTTATCAGAAATCCCAGAGACTCCAAAGGGTCCTGGGTTACCTGCAGATATTCCCTTACCTGTTTTGGGGGTTGGGGGGGGGGAACTTCCCCATGACTAGCCATTCGTCCAGGCAGGCGAAACACAGAAACACCTAGCTTTATTAGGTGCATCACCACCACTGCCAGGCACTTTGTGAACACTCTTGGTGCTGCCGTGAGGCCAAGGAGTGTTGAAAACTGGTAGTGTCCTGAAAGGAGTCTGAAACTCAGATATTTTCTGTGAAACTCCCTTATGGGAATGTGGAAATGTGTGTCCTTGAGATCCAAGGAGGCTAGCCAGTCTCCTTTTTGTAACGCTGGCAGAATCATTACCAGTGAGACCATTCTGAACCTGGGTTTTATCAGGTATATGTTAGAAATTCTGAGAAACCCTTCCCCTTTTTCAGAGAGGGTACAGGCTCTATTGCCCTATTCAAGAACAAAGCCTGTACTTCTTTTTCTAGCATCTTTCTGTCTGCGAGAGAGAGAGAGGCTGCTTTGAACTCTCTTGTTCTTAGGGGAGGAAGGGATTTATAGCTTATTAGAAAATGGGCTTTTTATTTCCTGGCATCTGATTGGCTAGTACCCTTGCCAGGGGTATAGTACAGTTACGTAAGAACTTACCATAACAGTAGATCTTCGAGAACAGCTCTTGCAGCAGGTTACACCATTAGGACTGAAGCCGGCAGGCGCCAGGACCCCACGGAAATTTTCTAGCTAGCAGTATCCAGCGGGGACCGCCCCCGACGTCAGGCATCATATAAAGAGGGCGGTCCCAATTCTGAAGCCCTCCTTACTGAGACTCCCGCCGCTAGATGACATCAGAAGTGGAGACTGAGGATCCGCCATCAAAAGGTATTCAGAGCGGTGTTAGATACACCTAATCCTAGGAGAGGGATATCGGAACAACTCTACCTCCAGAGGAGATGGTGGAAGGGAAACTACCTGCTGCAAGATCTGTTCTCGAAGATCTACTGTTACAGTAAGTTCTTACGTAACTGTACTATCTTACTTCGAGAAACAGCTCTTGCAGTAGGTTACACCATTAGTACTGATTCCCAAGCAATACTGGAAATCCCTCGCAGGTGGGAGGAGGCTAGGTAGAGATCGCGAGTTGGACGAAAGCCTAGGATAGGAGTCCCTGAAGGACTGCTAAACCAAAACCAGCTCTTTGCCGTGATGCAACGTTCAGGCTATAATGCCTGATAAAGGTGTGCACGGTGATCCAGGTACAATGATGAGTCATCTGGACAGCGATTGTTTAGAAACCGGAGCTCCCATCATCCTATGGGCGAAGGAGATGAAAAGCTGATCAGATTTACGGTGGTGCCTAGTTCTGGTCAGGTAGTATCTTAGACACCTATGCACATCTAGAGTGTGCAGCAGGGCCTCTCCTCTATTACAGTATTTAGGAAAGTACACTGGTAAGTCGATGTCCTGATTGAGGGTGAGAGCTGAGACCACCTTAGGTAGAAACTTCGGATTTGTCCTTAGGGACACCCTGTCCTGGTGAAAAAACAACTACGTTTTTTTGCACATCAGTGCGTGAAGCTCAGAAATCCTTCTGGCCACAGTAACAGCAACTAAAAATAATGTCTTCCATGTCAGGAGACGTAGCTAGCAATCCGCGGCTGGTTCAAAAGGTGGCAGCGTGAGCTGCTCCAGGACAAAGGGTAAATCCCATGGAGGAATAGGATCCTTAATTGGAGGTCTAAGGTGGAGAACACCTCTCAGGAAGGCTCGTGCGGTGTCCAACTGAGTTATGGGACGTATGCCTATAGGTGTATGATAGGCTGAGATAACACAAAGGTGTACTCTAATAGAGGAGAAGGTCAAGCCTGCCTGGAAGAGTGACAGAAGGTAGTCTAGGACCGACCTTTCCGGACAATCCATCGGGGGAAAGTCATCGTGCTTGAGCCCAGAGGCAAAATCTGCGCCATTTCATGGCGTATGTGGCATGAGTGGCTGGTTTTCTAGCAGCCGCTAGAACATCTGCTACCTCTTGCGAGACCCCGTACCGCATGATAGCTATGTCTCTAGGAGCCAGGCGTGCAGGTTCAGAGACTGAAGGTCCGGATGGACCAAAGAGCCTGCCTCCTGGGACAATAAGTGAGAGCTGATTGGCAGAGGCACCGGAGGTTCCTGGGACAGCTGGTGTAGCAGAGGGAACCAAATCTGTCTGGGCCAAAAAGGTATGATAAGTATCAGCATCGCCTGCTCTCTGCAGGGTTTCAAAAGGACCCTCTGGATCAACGGGAAGGGAGGAAACGCGTAGAGGAATCTGCCCGTCCAGGAGAGGGACAACGTGTCTCGCCAGAAAACACCAGGCCCTGGATCTAGCGAGCAGAAATTGGGCAGTTTTGCGCTGAATGGGGATGCGAAAAGATCTAACTCTGGTGTGCCCCATCTGTGAAACAGATCCTCTACCACCTCCTGGAGTAGTTCCCACTCATGGACTCTGGCCTGAGGGTGACTCAGACTGTTCTGGCGATGATGTCCACTCCTGGGACATGAAGAGCAATGAGGTTTGCCGTGTTGTAGAACCCAATCCCACACCCTCATGGCCTCCTGCAAAGCGGGTAGGAATGGGTGCCCTTGTTTGTTGAGGTAATACATCACGCGGTGTTGTCTGTTTGTAACAGCAGAGTACCCGGTGGGATCTCCGACTGGAAGGCCTGCAAGGCACAAAGAACTGCTCTCATTTCCAAAATATTTATGTGGAGATGAGCTTCTTGGGGTGTCCATGAGCCCTGAGACCTGACTCCGTCGAGGTGTGCTCCCCAACCGAATCCTGAGGTGTCCATGGAGAGCGTCACAATCGGAGACGGTTCAATGAAGGGAACCCCCACTGACAGTTCTTTGAATATAGCCACCATTGCCAATCATGGATGACGGCATTCATGATCTGAATTAGAAGCTGCAAATGGTCTTGCTTCTGATCCCATTGTACCTGTAACATCCACTGGGTCACCCGCATGTGGAGACGGGCTAGTGGGACTGTTGCAATGGCCGCAGCCATGTGTCCGAGCAGGCAAAGGACCAGTCTGGCTGGAACTGTCTTCTTTGCCAAGATGTCCCTGATGAGGGATCTGATGTGTTCCACTCAGTCCTGGGGCAGAAAAGCTCTCCCCTGGACGTTGTCCAGAACTGTGCCTATGAACTGCAGATTCTGTGATGGAACCAGGTGTGACTTCTCCTGATTGATGATGATGCCCAACGCCCCGAACAGGGACCGAGTACAGTGGATTGCGGACATCAGAGCCTCCCGAGAGGGTGCCATGAGGAGCCAGTCGTCCAGGTACGGGAATACGTAATGGCCTTGTCTCCTTAGAGCCGCCGCTACGACTGCCATGCACTTCGTAAACACCTAAGGTGCCGATGACAGTCCGAAGGAGAGGGCTCGGAACTGATAATGGCAACCTAGAAATTAGAAGCGCAAGAACTTCCTGTGCGCTCGAGCAATGGGTATGTGCAGGTAGGCATCCTGCATGTCCACGGACGCTAGGAAGGCGCCCTGCTTGAGGATGGTTATCAAACCGGGAAGGGTCACCATGCGGAAGTGTTTGTAAAGGACTGAAGCGTTGAGATCGCTGAGATCCAGCATCGGACAGAGGTCCCCTGTCTTTCTGGGAACCAGAAAGAAGTGGGAATAGTAACTTGCCCCTCTCTGGCTCCTCGGTACGTGCTCTATAGCTTCCTTTCCCAGAAGCGCGAGCACCTCCTGCTGTATGAGCAGTGCGTGCTGACCCAAATAACGGGAAAGCAGGGGAGGTCTTGACGGTGGGTGGTTGAGGAATTCTATAAAGTGACCTCTCTTGACCAGTTGAAGGACCCACCGGTTAGCGGTAATCGACTGCCATCCTGAAAAGTGGCGAGCGATGCAACCCCTAACCTTTTCTGCCCATTGATCCAGAGGAGGGGCGGGGCCGGGAAGTAGTCATGCTGTGGCGGCATTACCCCCCATAGGCTGGGCCGGTTTGGTATACCGCTGACCTCGGCCTAGGGAAGACTTAGGTTGGGCCTTACGGTGGAGGGTGCCCCTTTGCTGCTGGCCGTAACATGGCTGCTGTCATTGCTGTCGGCAGCGAAAACGGTTCTGGTTCCTATGAAAGGAATCAGATTTTGGCCTGTACATGGCCTGTACAGTCCTTACTGCCTTCCCGGCGTCCTGTAATTTGGTGATTACCTTTTCAGAGTCTTCACCAAATAGGACTTCGCCGTTATAGGGAATGTCCAGGATGTTTTTCTGGACGTCTGGGGTAAATCCAGAGACACGAAGCCATGAATGTCTCCGGAGACAGACGCCTGAGGCTGCTCCCCTTGCTGCAGAGTCTGCCGAATCGTAGGTGGCTCTCAAAACCTGGGTCCCCACATCTGACCCAGTGTGGAGGAGGTTGAAAAGTTCCTCCTTCTGTTCCCCATCCGGAAGTATTTTAACTAGGTCTTGACCCTGTTCCCATAGGGCATTCTGAAACTGAATCATGTGTGTCAGATACAGTGATCTAATGGAGCATGTGGCAGCCACATACATGCGCCTACCCAGTGAGTCCAATTGCCTGGACTCCTGGTCCGGAGGTTGTGTACTCAGATGTTGTGGTCGTTGAGACCTATCATGGGAGGCCGTAATGACCAGGGAATCAGCCAGGGGTTGTTGCGCTAAGTACAGGCCCTCTGCCGGGGCCCTGTACAGGTGATCAGCCTTCTTCGGCACCACAGTGGTGGAGTGTGGACGTTTCCACGCTGCCTTGGTGACACCCACAAAGGTGTCCACCAAGGGTGGGACCACCACAGGCTTAGGGTCCTTCTACCAAAGATAGCAGGCTAGGCGCTGTTGTTCGAGGTCTAAATCTTCCGTTTCCCATCCCATGTTCTCCTGGATGTGCCTCATGATTTCGGAGAAAGATGGATCATCCAGAGGTGACCTGGGTAGGTCTCGTGGGTCAGGTGATGAGATGCTGATTGGAGAAGAAGACCTGGAGGTATCTGAGGTGTCAGGTCTAGAGTCATCCCCCTGCAGAGCGGACCGTCGACGTCTGGGTCGCTTGGGGCTTGGAGACCCTGAGGGAGATCTTGAAGGGGCCTCTCCTTTCTTTTGACCTGCCCCTAGGAGGTGGAGTATGCTCCTTGGGGGTCAGTGGTCTTCCTACTGGCCCCTGTGGTGGAGGAGGAGGAGGAGTAGGCGGAGGAGTTTTTTACTGGGACAACATCCCTCTTGATTGTGTCCCACCAAAAGGTGAAGAGGTCTTTAACCTCCTGAATATTCATACCGGACGACGGTCCTGGCGTCGGGGTTGGCCTGTTGCCGGTATCGGGCATCGGGTTCCCGGGCGTCACCGGGTCAGGTGAAGGCTGCTGCGGAAGCCCGGCATCCTCGTTGTCACCTGCCTGGTCATCAGGCAACATTGTATTTTCCTCCATAGTCTCCTGGCGACCAGTGTCCACCGGTGATGGAGAGGCAGTCATCAGCTACTTGGAACGTGAGGCCGACATCAGGTGTTTGCCCAACGTCTGGTTTGACGGGCGCCTAACCGGTGACGGGTCGGTGGCCCGTCTTGTATCAGTCGTCTGTTTGAGGGACGTCAGGTACTTAGTCTTCCTGGGAGGGGGGGTCTGGTCCCCTAGGAGGCTGGGATGCGGATCTAGCGTCAGGCTCCCGGCGTTTGTCCGAGAATGAATGACTGATTTTGGAAGAGGACTTGGACCAGTGACGGTCAGTAGACTTCGTGGGGGCCTGGGAGGGCACTGGCGAAGGGTCCGAGGTCCTGGAAGTCTTGATGGGATGCAAGGAAGCCGAAGAGCTGCCCGAAGTCCTAACCTTCACAGGAGGAGGCTGAGAGCGAGCCCTGGAGGGAGAGCGGTCTGAGTGCATAGAGCCAGAGCTAGTATGCGAGTCCGAGGCCCGGTTCGGGGATCTGGACCTGGCTTTCTCCCGGTACTTATGAGTCTTACAGGTGAACTCACCTCTGGAGGCAGGGTCTTTCTTCATAAGTTTACGTTGGTCTTCCAAGAGGAACCCTTGAAGTGCCTTTTGGCGGGAGATCCTGGTGCAACTGTTGAACCGCTGGCAGAATGGACAGGCCTCGGTATCGTGTTCTGGGCCTAGGCACCGCAGAGAGGATGAGTGCAGATCCTTAAATGGAATCTGTTTGCCGCAGGCACACTTGCAGGGGTGTCCTTCTGAGAAAGGAGAAGGAGATGCCAACATTTAGAGTAAACACTGGAAGTTTGGGTCGTCGTTCGCTGTAGCAGGACTGTGAGGCCGATGCTGGCGAGTCGACGGCGGGAAAAGAACTGGGGATTCTGGGGGACCGCCCCTTTTATATGATGCCTGACGTCAGGGGCGGGGCCGATGTCAGGGGCGGTCTCCGCTGGATACTGCTAGCTAGAAAATTTCCGTGGGGTCCTGGGGCCTGCCGGCTTCAGTCCTAATGGTGTAACCTGCTGCAAGAGCTGTTTCTCGAAGTAAGATATTAACCTTCAATAGATGCCCAGGAAATAAAAAGTACCAGCCTATAGTGCCCTTTCACCCACTTAAGTATCTTGGTGTCCACACTGCTTCCTAACTGGCTAACACACCTAATTATCATTTCATATCACCACCATCTTTTCTGTCATTTACCGAGAGATACTACCTATACAAAAACAGCCCTACCACAGATGCACAAAGGCACAACCAAGACATCTATCTTGCTGTTTAAAAAAACAACTTAAAGTACTTCATTTGAAAGCGCCACATGAACATCAGTTTAAGTTGCCCATTATAATTTTCTGCCCCTGTCCCATCACGAGTCCTCGGTCAATCTCCACAAAACACCATCGAAATTTAATAAATGTACCAGCTGTTTGTAGGTTTGGTTTTCGTTATTCTGTCACCTCAATCGACCTCCTCCTCCTCCTCCTACAAAATCCATAGACCTTCCGTCTGTACTCTGCTTCTCCACAGCATGCCCACAGATGGCCGCCTGCCTGCCACCTCTGTTCCTCCTCCTCCGATGTCAGATACATTCAGCTGCCCAGTGTGGTCGCTCACCTGCCACCTCTGCTCCGCTCCTAATATGTAATTTATACAGCTTTGAAACGGCAGCTCTCCTAAGCTACCTCAAAACCAAACATAAATTTAAGTGCAAAGCATCAACATTTACCTTGATATAGCAGTTTTTGTTTTTTTCACTCGAAGCTCGCTCCTTGGCCACATCCCCCAACTTCAATGCAAGCGGAGAAACTATTTTATTACAAACTAATCAAACAGCTAAGAATTTTAACAACCAAAAAATAATTTATATTTTTTAAAAACATTTAATGGAGTTGCCCATTTTCTAAACGCAATAATACCTTCCAGGATGGGCGGTATGGGCAATACCAGACCTTCCAGGGGCTATAAGGCCCTCTGCCGTACTGCCTAATACCACCTACCCTGTCGAGTATTATTGCTTGCATGACATACCCTGACTCACCACGTTCAGGACCCACCTCTGTGGTGATATTTTTTCACAGGCTAGGAAACAGCGAGTCAGTCTGGCCTGAGGAATGGAGTCAGAGGCTCTATTTACTTTTGTGGCTGGGCTTGCCCATTCTGGGAGCCACACTTGCCACCCCTTCTGCCCCTGCCCCTGGAATAGCCAACCTGCTAAGTGTACTGCAGTTGTTGTGGTACAGCCTGGACCTGGTAAAAGGATCTGGTGTACATAAGCCTACCCTTACCTCCCCTTCCATAGGGCCTGGAAGAGGGGGACAGTCTTTCTTTTGATAAATTGCTCCTAAAGGTGGCTTTATATTCATCCACTTTTTTCTTGTAAGCCTCTGTCTGTTCACCAAATAAGGAGTTATTCTTCACAGGAAAATCCATGGCCTTTGCCTGGGTATCCTGAGTCAGGTTAGTAGCCGTGAGCCAAAGAAACTTTCTTAGGGCCACTGTGCCAGCCATCCACCTGGCAGCAGTGCCATTAGTGTCTGCTGCCATTTGAAACTGGTACTTGAAGGATTCTAGTCCCAACCTAGCAGTTTCAGCTAGATTAGAGGAGATACCTGATGGATCCTTTTCTGACATGGTCAGTACTGAGTGCCACAGGGCTTTCTAATACTGGGCTGCATAAGCTTGATAGCTGGCTTGCCTGATTGCCAGAGAAGCAGATAGGTAGCCCTTTTTTGCCATGCTGTCAATTTTTCTAGAATCCCTTTCAGCAGGGTGTGAAGCTAGAGGCACCTTAGCACTTTCACAGGCTGCCAGCTGGATAATTCCCTGGTGGTCAGGGTGAGTAAAAAGAAACTCAGCGCCTGCCCTGTCCAGCTGATACTTTTTGTCTGATTTTTTATCTATGGGAGAGACAGTATTAGGCATTTGAAGTATAGCCATAATCATACGATATGATTTATTGTGTCTTTCAACCTGGGGGAGGTCTCATACCACCCTGTAGCCCCTGGGCCTGTATGTTTGGTAATCTGTGATTGTTGATATGCAATTCCGTTGCTTGTTCTACCGACTTAATAATCCCTGATGTTTTAGCCCACTATTGGAGTATGTCTGCTCCTGACTGTAATGTTGACTATGTATTTCTCCTATGTAATTACCTTGTAATTCTCCTAGGTCGCACCTGAAAATAGGCACTTGCTGTCTAGCGTGCTTACCCAGTTACCAAAAGCAAATAAATAAATAAATACCTCTCAACCTTTTGTCACTGAAATGAGGGACACTGACATTTCTGGACACTCAAAATGAGGTACAATGAGGGACACAGACCCTCAGAATGAGGGACCCATCCTCAAACATGGAGATACGGGCTCAAAACACTGTGAAAACTGTAGTTTTTACTTGTACAAAGATACTGTTTGATTTAATATTTTAGAATATTAAGAATTTGTGCTTTAAAGTCTGAATTTACAGCACATTCTCTTTGTGGGCAGCACCTTTTCCATGAGGGACCGATGAGAGACAGAGCCATTTTAAGGCGTAAAATGAGGGATGTCCCTCGTAATGATGGACACTTGAGAGGTATGGCCATAATGTCTTTCTTAAAAAACTTATACAGAGGGAGTAACAACTTCCCAGTGGGAGTTAACCCCATCATTCTCATGTACTCAGCTTCCTCCTCATCCTGCACCACCTCAGTGGTGACAAGATCCAGGGTTTCCACAATTTTTTTTGACAAAGGAAAAATGTGAGGAATAATCCTCAGTAGGTCTAGGGGGTAAACCAAACGCCTGTTCAGGGGAGACTTCAAGTTCAATACCTTCTTCTACCTCAAACTCGTCTTGTTCCTCATACGCCAATTGTTCCAGGAGTGGAGGGGAAATAGAGGTAGTTGCTTGCCTTGTCAGGGCTTGAGCTGGTGGCTGAGAGGGGGATCAAGCCCTGCAGCGCCTGTATAACTTTTAAAGCCTGTACAATGTCATCAGGCGAAGGCATACTGGCAAACACTGTAGAAGCCCCTCGTTGCATTCCAGCAGGGGTCTCAGTGTGTTTAGTCTTTTTTAAATTTTTAGCAGGCACTGGGGAGTCAGCTGGTTCAATGCCTCTTTTGCCTGAGTGTTCACCCGTATCAGAGGTGGTATAAGAAGCCTTGGCGGTTTCACCCGCAGCTTTTAAGGGTGTGGACTGGTGAGAGCCCGAGGTACCCTTTAACCAACTTTTTCTGTAGCCTTTCCAGACATTTTCAAGCATCTTTTGAGGGAAAGACTTGCAGATTTTCACAACCCTCTGTAAGGTGTTGCTGTCCAAGGCACAAAACACAAAAATCATGTTTATCTGCCTTGGCAAACACATCACTATGTTTAACAAATTTTTTAAACCCCGCAGGTCCTGTTTTCTTCTTAAGTTTATCTGACATATTTATGTTAAATCTAAGAAAACATGAACCGCAAACAGTAGATTATAACAGTAAAGTTATAAGTTGCGGTCAGTTCCGGAACCAAGGAAACAGTAAAACTTCTCTTTTGCAGTCGCCGGTTCCGGGAACTGGGGTGCAGGAACCAAAAAACTCGGTTCAAAATACTCAAATTTAAATAAAAATAAACCAAAAAGGAACCGGAGCACTAAATAAAAGCTCCGATTAAACTTAGCTAAATATCGGATTCCCGTTCGGTTTCTGGGAACCTCAAGGAACTGATAAAAAAATAAAAAATACAAACAATGTTTTTAAATTTAAACAAGAAGCAAAAACAGCAAATGAAGAGTCACGTGATACGCCTGGAGTGAGTGGATGGTTGTCCTGAAGCTCCGTTAAGCTGCGCCTTAAAAACCGAGGCAAACTGTCTAAAATAATGGAATTAGGCCACAAAAGACAGAATTTGTTAGATTAAAACAAAACAAAATGAAATATTGTGCCAGATCTAGAAATGGACCCGCGGACACAATAGCAGATGGAAACGAATACCCCAGCCGTCTCGCTCCCTGTCCAAGCAGCTAAAAGAATGAAATCAGACTCAGAAGGCATGGATGCTCGGGGAGCGGATCTCAATGAATCCCTGGCAGATAAACTGGAGCACTTCAGGGGGGTGACCAATGGGGTACCACAGGGATCAGTACTAGAACTAGTCCTATTCAATGTCTTCATTAGTGACACTGCAGAGGGGCTAGAAGGAAAGGTCTTCCTGTTTGCAGATGCCACCAAGATCTGCAACAGGGTGGATACTCCAGAAGGGGTGCAGAAAATGAAGAGGGACCTGGAGAAGCTTGAAAGATGGTCAAAGATGTGGCAACTGAGGTTCAATGCAAACAAGTGCAAAATAATGCGAAACAAGTGCAAAATAATGCACCTGGGTAGAGGGAACCCTGGGGAGAGCTACAGGTTGGGGGGGGGCGGACTGTCATCAAAGAGGAAAGGGACCTAGCGCTTATCATCTCTGATGACCTTAAGGTGTCAAAGCAGTGTACAAAGGTGGCAGGGACGGCCAGTGGCATCCTGGGGTGCATAGACAGGAGGCGGGAGGTGGTGATGCCATTGTATAAAACATTGGTAAGGCCTCACCTGGAGTACTGTGTGCAGTTCTGGAGACCACACCTGCGCAAGGACATAGATAAGGTGGAGACTATCCAGAGAGGGCAACAAAGATGGTACAGGGCTTACACCACAAAACACATGAGGAGAGACTAAGGGAACTCAATATGTATTCACTGGAGGAGAGAAGACAGCGGGGGGACATGACTGAAACTTTCAAGTATCTCAAGGGCATAAACAAGGTGCAGCCGGGGGACATTTTCCAGTGTAGAAAAAGTACTAGAACAAGGGGGGACGATATGAAATTGGAAGGGTAGGGGATTAAGAGGTAATGTGAGGAAGTTCTTCTACACAGAAGGGTAGTTGACACTTGGAATAGTCTGCCACGGGAGGTAGTTGGGGGCAAGAACAATGGAGGGGTTTAAGCATGCTTGGGACAGGCACAAGGGAAGCCTGAGAGGGGAGGAAGAGATGGAAAGCCATTAATCACATAGGGTCAGTGGCCACATATACAATGTATAGGGCCTACAGGCAGACTGGATGGGCATAGTGGTCCTTATCTGCCGACAATTTCTATGTTTCTTTACGGACTTTGTCAAGGTTAAAATGACCATAAGTGACCTGGCATCAGATATAAAACTAATGAAACCAATGTTAGAAATCCGAGTTACGGACGTCGAAGCAAGAGTCAGCTCTGCGGAAGCGAGGGACGAAAAGGAACTAATCAGCATGAGACAGAAAATTAATAAACTAGAAGATCGCATCGAGGAGCAGGAGGGTAGATACTGGCGGAGCAACCTCATTCTCGTAGGTATCCCCGAGAACGAAGAGGGGAACAATATCGTGGCATTTGTTCAGAAACTACTGTTGGATGTAGTAGGGCCAGCAAGCCATAGCCCAACATACAACCTAGAATGAGCTCACCACTCCGCTCGGGCACAACGTCAGCCTAACAGCAGCATCCGTCCCAGAGCCATCATTCTCCACTGCCAGAACCTTCAGGATAAATCATATATCATGACCCAAGCTAGGAAGAAAGGCATGCTACTCTGGGGAGGACAGAAATTTCACATTTTTCAACTACGTGACCCCAGCAGTGAGGGACAGGCAAAGAGCATACCTACCCATCAAGTCCACACTACATCAAGCCCGAGTCCCCTTCCGAATGCTTCACCCAGCTCCCTTAGTCATAACTACGGACAAGGGAAGCACAGAATTTCAAAATGCAGAAACAGCCAAGCAAGAATTTTACATATACCTCCCCAGATTGTTCCAACCCCCAACAGCTCCAGCGCAGAAATTTGCCCCTGGCCAATTCTCCAGCTGATGCAAACGGATGAGTTCATTTGGAAATTCTGGCTAACCTTCCATAATCTCCTCTATAAAACAGCCTAACATGCACTCACTCACTTTAATTACCACTGGCTCAAACCCTTCACCCACCCTATACTCCCTCAATGGCATCGCTCCAGACTCTGGGAAGAAATATATATATATAACATATATATATATATATATATATTATATATATATACACATCTCGATAGATATATATAGATATATATCACTGGATCACTCCAGAAGGGCCATAACCCCTAACATCCTTATATCAGATCTGGTACCTTCCCCACATCGATCTGATTTTCGGGGTGACTAACATACACGGGGCTTGGCTACAATATGGCCACTCGTATACTGGGTTCCTTCTTTGTTTTTACAACTACCTTTCCTTCAGAACTGTTTACCCTCCTTCTTCATCAAGTCCTGGACTCTCCCTCCAGAGACAATGCCCTAAATCAATCAAGATCACCCAGTTTGTGGCGTGGCAAACAACACTGCTATGAATGAATAGCAGAGGCTGCAGTTTACCATTATTTTATTGCTTCTATGTGGGTTTTGATGCTTAAAAATCATACATACAGCAACACCTGGACATATCCTTGCTGTACATATGATTTTAGGCATCAAGATCCATGTAGAAGCAATAAAATAATAGTAAACTGTAGCCACTACTATTCATTCATAACAGTGATGTTACGTCTAAACAAATAATGCTACCATAGTAATTTTGCCCACTCGATCGGGACCCCCAAGGCACTTCCTCGTTTGCCGAAACGTTTCAGAGCTTTTTTTAAATATTAATTTTATTGGAAAGATCATCATCGTAGCAGCCCCAGACTCCCGCAGCGCCATAGAAATGTATGTGGGATGGGAGCGGGCTGCTACAATTAGTTTGCAGGTCACCTTTAACCATGTCCCCAACCGATAACACAACCGGGAGGGACATCTTATGGAGAGTCAACAATGCTTTACTCCAACTGGACGACGTTTGAGAAAAATTAGCACTAAACATCCAAACATTTTTTAAGGAGAACACAAGCACAGTATCTAACTACAATACCATATGGGCGGCTTTCAAATGCACGATACATGGGAGAACTAATTCGTCTAACGGCCATCCGGAAAAAGAAAAAAAGAGGCCAAGGCCAGGCTATTGCTCCAACAAATTAGGACACTAGAGAAGTCCCTATCACCCTCCACACCTGCAAATGACTGGTTACGCCTCAACTCACTGCGAGCACAATACGGGGAGACAGAGAACGAGCTGAGCATGATTTAACCAAAGCTCGAACGAGATACACTGATCAGGGCGAAAAGGCAGGGGAATTACTGGCCTTACAGCTGAGACAGTAGGAGGCAGCGAGGACAGTCAAATGGGTGCGCATACCATCCGTCGACCCACTCCTCACTAACCCCAAAGACATTGCTGCAGCCTTTGCCGATTACTACCAAACACTCCACACGGCAGATGAGGAGGCATCAAAGCATCACATCAACCTCTTTTTAGATGCAGGGCAATTGCCCCAACTTCTCCCGTCCCAGGTAGCGGAACTTAGTGTCAACCTATCCCTGCATGAAATCTTGAGCGCCATAAAGGACCTACTGCTAGATAGAGCTCTAGGACCAGATGGATTCTCCAGCAACCTCTACAAACCATTTGCTACTGAGCTAACCTCCCCTCTGCTCACCCTCTACAATACAGCACTTGACAAGTTTAACCTAGACCCCTCATTCCAGGAGGCCCACATAACCCTTCCTCACAAACCCGGGAAAGACCCAGAGTGCCTAGCCAGCTACAGGCCAATCTCACTGCTCAACACCGACCTTAACATACTGGCCAAAATCATGATCACTAGAATTGGGAGGGTATGGGAACACCTAATAGGCCTTGAGCAAGTACGTTTCATGAAAGGTCGGCGAGCAGCAGACCACCTGCACAAACTCACCCACCTTATCTCTGCCTCCAAGGACTCCCAACAATCCGCAGTTCTCTCGTCATTGGACGCTGAGAAAGCCTTTAACAGGGTCTCATGGCCATTCCTATTCCACACACTTGAACCAATTTGGATTCGGAGGCTTTCACTAAATGGATCAGGCGAATCTACTCCAACCTCTCTGCTCGCATCAGATGCAATGACTTCCACTCCCAAGCCTTTAGCCTACACAGAGGCACCCGACAGGGCTGCCCACTATCCCCATACCTTTTTAATCTCTACTGGAACCACTAACATGGAGAATTCTGGGAGATGTAGACATTTGGGGAATTAAAGCTGGGAAACACAGATACACACTATCCACCTACGCGGACGATATTTTCCTGCATCTGGAGAAGCCATCCACATCAATTCATGCCCTTTTTACCCTCCTGAAAGAATATGGAACCCTCACTGGATACAAATTGAACCTGGACAAAACCAGTATTATGCCCCTGAACCACTGGGCCACCAAAAGCCAACTCCAAGACTGGGGTGCTAAATGGTGCCCAACATCAATCAAGTACCTGGGAATGCATATCTCCTGCAGTAAGAAGCAATCTCACCTACTAAACCTAGAACCACTACTAACGACTGTCAAACATGATCTGAACAGATGGTCTAGTCTGCCTCTATCACTATGGGCCAGAATCAACATTATCAAAATTAACGTACTACCGAGGATACTTTTTCCTTTAGAAATGGTAGAACTGTTTATATCCGCTGCGTGGTTCAACAAACTCCAATCTCTGCTATGTGCCTTTCTCTGGGCTAACAAGTCACCATGCAGAGCATACAAAAAGCTCACACCCCCCAAATGGCAGGGGGGACTCCGACTCCCGGATTTCCACCACTATACCCAGCTATATATGCAGGGAGATTCCTATGGTGGGCATCAGCAAATGAGAACTCCAGCGTTAAGGGATACACCGCTTTTTGGCAAAAAATGAGCTTGACTTTTGCCACTCGGCCCACATCAATATCGAGTCCCTATTATACATTCCACACGCGATGATCCCAGCCGCACTCAAACCCATTCCAATGGACACTTCGCAGCTAGTAAGCAGGCAATTACACCAACTACTCAAAACCACTCCCATACTAGCACCAATGCAGCCAATTTGCGGGAACCCCAACTTCCGAATCCAACACAGAAACATCACCAATAATTTCCTCAGTAGCCCACACCCAGTGTGCCTGAATCACCTGATTCAGAACGGCTCCTTCATAACATATAATACGTTCTCCAACACCTTCCCAGGCACGCAACTATCGCCATTCACGTTCCTTCATTTAAGGCATGCCATATTCGCGGCACTCCCACACGGGCACATGCAACTCTATGACCTGCTGGCCTGGGAGGAACTCACCTACCTAGCGGCTCAGCCACACTCCACCTTGCGCCTCTACCAAAAGCTCCTGGCGCTTAACACACCAGAAGACACAGATGCCCGCTCATATTGGGCTAAGGAGTTCCCAGAACTCAAAGACCCCCTCAGCAAGAAGTTAATGTGGGATAACATCTTCAGATACACCAAGGCTGACAATCTTAAGCTGATGCAAATGAAAATCACCCACAACATGTACTACACCCCAAATAGGCTATACAAAATCGGACACCTACAATCGGTAAACTGCACTAGATGCAAAGAGGACAAGGGCGACCTGAAACACATTCTTTGGAACTGTCCCAAGGTGGCCCCACTTTGGGCATCCATTCAACAATGCATGGACCCCTTGCTGGGACTGGAAAGCGCATTCACACCCGGAATATATTTATTGGGACTCGGCTTAAACCAAGTGTTTGGGATCAGGAAATTCCACATCTCACTCATAGCAGCAATAGCAAAACAAACCATCCTTGGACACTGGCTAGATGAAACCATCCCTTCGTATCAAGAGTGGCACAAGGCCACACTTGAGGCCCTCAAAACAAAGAAGATGGCCTGTTCCCTTCGGAACTGTAGGGGACATTACACTAAGAGATGGAGCACACTTGAACCCCTACTACTTCTACCTTGAAAACCAGTCATGCACTGCTGAGAGATCCAGCCGATACAATAAAGGGACATGTCCCATATCCCTCTGCCTCTAAGCCCAAAGAGCCTCCAAGGGAGGGGGGAATGCCACAACTGTCTTAATGAAACTGTAAACACATCTGACAAGGTTACAGTATGTGAAACAGCTGCAGTTTTTTTTTAACAGTCCTGGTGAAACTCCTGTAAATTTGTGACTTTGTAGGCATTACATTGTCATCCACGTTTGTACAGTAAGGGGAGGTTGTTATTCCCCCCTTCTTCTTTTCTTTCCCCCTTCTTTCTCCCCTTTTTTCTCTCCTCCTTCTTTGTCTACACCGCCCCCCTCTTGTCTTCTCCCTCTTTCTCTCCTGTTGTTGTTTTCCTTATTTTATACACTGTTGTTTATTGTATGTGAACATGTTGGAAACAATAAAGTGCTAAAAAAAGAGCAAACAACAAATATGAAGAAATACTTATATATTTTTTAGAAGATACACATCAAGAACGACTTGTGAGAGAGAGAGAGACATCGCCAGGGTGTCTTGACTTGCAGGTGGAGAGAAAAATCTTAAGAGTTAGAATGCAGCAGTTAGTGAAGGCAGCATTTGAAAATGGCACAAGCTACTGAATATTCTCTCATTAGCATATGTTCCATCTCTCTGGGCAGTTCTGTCTTAAAGGGACACTGCATAGAGTTAAGAATATTGGAGTGTTCCTGGGGTAAGAATGAAAAACAGATTTAGAACAGAAACTTTCATTGACTGTGTACTTTTGTCTATGGAGATTACTGATCCTAAACTCCTTAGCATATGTAAAAGGCTGGCATTCATGTCTAGAATCCAGAAAAGCAGGTTGCACCATCAGTGGATATGCTTATAGGTATGCAAAGAAAGGATTCAGCCTGGTCCGAGCATAAGTCAGCTAACCAAGATTCTGACTGGGATTTCTATTAACATCAACTAAACAACTACAGTGTTAATGAAAGGAGAAAGACCAAACCCAAGTACAGTGCTATTTGAGTCAATGATGTACCAATGCAAATAATCTTAAAAGCACATACAGTGGAAGGAAATCTACACACTTCTAGTTAATATGCAAACCTTGACATTCTACAACCTGCATCACACCATTACACTGATCACATACGGTCAAGAAAAAGCAAACATGCTAAAGGGTCATCTCCCTTAATGCAGACTACTATACTGCAGTGCCCCACACCCATTGCTATAACTTCACCAAAAAACTCCCTGGAATCACATCCAGTATCAGCTATGCCAACCTTGCTATATTTCTCCTTCTTGGAAATAGCATTTAATGAACGTTTTTGCTCCAATGGTCCACTAACACATCTAAAATCTGAGGCACAGATGGAATTGATGCTAAACTACTGAAACTTGGCTCAGAATATGTGGCTGCCTCCAAACATTGCTCTTTAATCCATCCCTATCCACTGGTCAAATCCCATCAGTATGTTAAAAAAACAGAACCAAAAAAAGAAACAGTTGTTACTCTCTTACATAAACTAATGACCCTGATAATAAGTGCCCAGTCTCAGACGTTAACCCAGCAAACAAAGTGATGGAAAAAAATAGTACATAAACATAGAAACATAGAAACATAGACTTTGACTGCAGATAAGGACCACTTGGCCCACCCAGTCTGCCCATTTCCCTACCTATTGGATAAGCTGCAGATTCTAGTTAACCAACAGCCTACTTCCTGCAACCCCCACTATAACTGACTTATGTCTGTCCCATGCATGTTTGAA
Source organism: Neoceratodus forsteri (assembly GCA_016271365.2). NCBI lineage: Eukaryota > Metazoa > Chordata > Ceratodontiformes > Ceratodontidae > Neoceratodus > Neoceratodus forsteri. The sequence goes on from CM057449.1 coordinate 968,237,395, forward strand.
TTCCCCCACTGTTTTAGACCCCACAACCTCTCCAGAAAGGCGGTTCCATGCGTCCACCACTCTCTCCATGAAAAAGAATTTCCTCATATTACCCCTGAGCCATCCCCCCTCTAACTTTAAATTGTGCCCCCTTGTTCTTACACATCTCTTTTTCTGAAAGATGCTACCCTCCTGGACTTTGTTGATTCCCTTGAGGTATTTAAAAGTTTCTATCATGTCCCCCCTGTCCCTCCTTTCATCAAGGGTATACATATTAAGCTCTCTTAGTCTCTCTTCATATGGTTTCTGATGCAGACCCTGCACCATTTTAGTTGCCCTCCTCTGGACTGCTTCCATCCTGTCTATGTCCTTGCATAGATAAGGTCTCCAAAACTGCATGCAGTACTCCAGATGGGGTCTCACCAACTGTCTGTACAGAGGGATAACCACTTCCCTTTTTCTACTTGTGAGGCCCCACCATATGCGTCCCAGTATCCCCCTGGCTCTCTTTACTAACTTCTCACATTGCTTATCCAACTTTAGGTCATCTGATATGACTACACCCAGATCCCTTTCCATTACTGTTGTTGTTAGTACCTCCCCTGCTATTGTGTACTCTTCTCCTGATTTTTATTTCCCAGGTGCATTACTTTGCACTTCTTTGCATTGAATCTCAGTTGCCATATGACTGACCATTCCTCCAACCTTGCCAAGTCCCTTCTCATCCTTTCTACCCCCCCCCCTGTGTATCAACTCTGTTACAGATCTTTGTGTCATCTGCAAAGAGGCACACCTTTCCTTCCAGACCCTCTGCAATGTCACCTATAAATACATTAAAGAGGAGTGGACCCAGTACTGAGCCCTGAGGTACTCCACTAGCAACCCCCCTTTCTTCAGAATGTGTTCCATTCACTATTACCTTCTTTGTCCACCACTCTCTCCATGAAAAAGAATTTCCTCATATTACCCCTGAGCCATCCCCCCTCTAACTTTAAATTGTGCCCCCTTGTTCTTACACATCTCTTTTTCTGAAAGATGCTACCCTCCTGGACTTTGTTGATTCCCTTGAGGTACTTAAAAGTTTCTATCATGTCCCCCCTGTCCCTCCTTTCATCAAGGGTATACATATTAAGCTCTTAGTCTCTCTTCATATGGTTTCTGATGCAGACCCTGCACCATTTTAGTTGCCCTCCTCTGGACTGCTTCCATCCTGTCTATGTCCTTGCATAGATAAGGTCTCCAAAACTGCATGCAGTACTTCAGATGGGGTCTCACCAACTGTCTGTACAGAGGGATAACCACTTCCCTTTTTCTACTTGTGAGGCCCCACCATATGCGTCCCAGTATCCCCCTGGCTCTCTTTACTGACTTCTCACATTGCTTACCCAACTTTAGGTCATCTGATATGACTACACCCAGATCCCTTTCCATTACTGTTGTTGTTAGTACCTCCCCTGCTATTGTGTACTCTTCTCCTGGATTTTTATTTCCCAGGTGCATTACTTTGCACTTCTTTGCACTGAATCTAAGTTGCCATATGTCTGACCATTCCTCCAACCTTGCCAAGTCCCTTCTCATCCTTTCTACCCCCCCCCGTGTATCAACTCTGTTACAGATCTTTGTGTCATCTGCAAAGAGGCACACCTTTCCTTCCAGACCCTCTGCAATGTCACCTGTAAATACATTAAAGAGGAGTGGACCCAGTACTGAGCCCTGAGGTACTCCACTAGTAACCCCCCTTTCTTCAGAATGTGTTCCATTCACTATTATCTTCTTTGTCCTGTTGTGCAGCCAGTTTGCTACCCAGGCTACCACCCTGGGACCCACTCCCAGGCTGGCTAACTTGATTATTAATCTTTTGTGCGGGACTGTGTCAAATGCCTTGCTAAAGTCTAGGTAGGCCATATCCACAGCCCCTCCCTGGTCTATTACTTTGGTCACCCAGTCAAAAAAATCGATTAGATTTGTCTGACATGACCTTCCTGCTGTGAATCCTGCTGCTTTGGGTCCCGTGCCCTGCTGGCCTCTAGGTACTGAACAATTCTTTCTTTCAGAAGTGATTCCATCATTTTCCCCACCACTGAGGTCAAACTAACAGGTCTGTAGTTTCCTGCTTCTGCCTTGCTCCCACTTTTGTGAAGGGGAATCACATCTGCCATCCTCCAGTCCTCAGGTACCACCCCATCTTCCCATGATTTGTTAAAAAGTGTGGTCAGTGGTGTCACTAGATCCTCCCTTCGCTCTTTTAGGGTTCTAGGGTGAAACCCATCAAGCCCCATTGCTTTGTCCACCTTGAGTTTTAGGAGTTCTTTCATGACTCTTTCTTCTGTAAATGGACTGGCATCAACCCCACTACCCAGAGTGCTTCTATTGTTTGGTTTAGGTAATTCCTGCTCTTCTTCTTTTGTATCTTGATGGATGCCCAATTCTGATTCACACCACCACATTTTACAATTATTGCCTTACTATGTTATTTTTTATTGTATATACACTTGACAATGGGCAATACCATGGTGCCATCTTCATTTATTTCACCACTGACACTGCCAACCATTCCCCTCTTATCCATAAGCTGTAATGCATGGTGTTATACCAGGGGCATAGTCAGGATTTAGAAATTGGGGGGGGTTCTACAAAAGAAATCCCACTATTTAGTCTGGGTGAACAAAAACATTATGAAAACATAATGAAAGCAAGACTGGAGGAGGTTTCTGAGCCTCCAGGAACCCCCCCCCCCTTGTGCCTATGTATACCTTGAATTGTGTAAGTTAACTGAAGTTCATTTCACCAGCTGTAGCATTGGTTTATTTTCTCTTACAGTGCCACGGTGATCTATACTGGGCCCGTTATTATCCTCCTTTTGTCAATGATCTTCCTGCTGCATGTCCTTACTCTACTATACATTTGTATGCTGATATGACATTATAATCTACACTAGTACAGGCTCTTATTGATTCATTTAGTTAATTAGTTAGCTAGTTATTTTGTTAACCATGTAGGTGCAGTGGTACCAAAACACGTTTTTCAGGTATAAACCGGGTACTCTTACATAATGGATACCATAAATAGTAATATACAAACATATCAAAAAGGCTAACGGCTACCTTGCAGCAGTGCCTTGGAAAAGGTTGTTTTCTTGTAACAGTGTATGTTCCTTTCACAGCTACTGTATTATTGCCAGGCAGTTTGAGGTTTGGACACATGTAAATACAGGTTACTCACCTGTAACAGGAGTTCTAGGAATGGTATATGTTGTTCATCCACACTATCTGGCAGGTATCCTTGCCGCTTTAAATCTTGCTGGAAGGTCTTCAAGCTGGCTCCTCCCACCCACCCGGGTGGTAAAACTCTCGGCTCCGCCCCATGACGCCAGATCTGGCCCGCTGGAAGCTCAGGTTGTGCGTCGAAGCCGGGGAGGTCGGGTGGGTCGTGTGGATGAACAACATATACCATTCCTAGAACTCCTGTTACAGGTGAGTACCCTGTATTTCTAGGGACATGGATATGTTGTTCATCCACACTGTCTGGCAGACTCCTAGCAGTTCTCCAGGAGGAGGGAGGCAAGGCGCACACCCCCGATACTTACTTGGGAAAGAGAGACTGGAGAACCGAGGCCCCAAAACCAGCATCCCGGCGTGACTCAAGGTCGATGTGGTAATGGGTGATGAAGGTGTGAGCTGACTTCCAGGTAGCAGCCCTGCAGATTTCCTGGATAGGGACGTCCCTGGAAGCAGCCACCGATGCAGCAGTATGGCGGGTAGAATGAGCTCTTATCCCTCTGGGAGGCTCCATGCCTGCCAACTTATAGCAGAGATCTATGCAGGAGGTGACCCACCTGCCTATCGTCCGCTTGGCTGCAGGTCTGCCAGATGCGGCTTCAGCGTAGGTGACAAACAGCTGGTGAACCTCTCCCCGAATTTCAACCAGTCGCTCCTTATAGTAGCGGGCGCCCTTCTAGGGTCCAAAGTATGGAGCCTATATTCGCCTCTGGTGTGATTGGGGTAGAACACCGCAGAGTCAACACCTGGTTAGGTGAAACTCCGACACCACCTTCGGAAGGAATTTCGGGTGGGGCGCAGGACAACCATGTCCCTGTGGAAGACCAGGTAAGGAGACTCGATGCAGAGCGCCTGGAGCTCTCCCATCCTTCTGGCTGACGTGATAGCCACCAAGAAGGCAGTCTTCCACGACAGGTGAGAGAGTTCACACCTGTGCATTGGTTCGAATGGCTTGCCCATGAGCTTTGCCAGTACCAGCAGTAGATCCCACGGAGGTGGAGGTTCTCGCACCGGAGGGGAAATGTGATCAAGGCCTTTGAAAAAGCGCCAGACTACTCTTCTCCTGCGCTATCGACTGCTTCCTGCCCGCGCTGCAAGGCAGAGATGGCTGCCAGGTGCACCTTAAGGTTCGGCTGACCCAAGCTCTGTGCTGAGAAAGGGACCACAGGTAGTCCAATATGCTCGCCAAGGAACAGGAGGAAGGGTCCAGACCCTTGCCCTGACACCAAATGGAAAACCTTTTCCATTTGAAGGCGTAGCATTTTCTGGTCGATTCCTTACGGGACCCCTCAACTACGTTGAGGACCTCGTCGGAAAGACCCAGGGCCTGGAACTCTAGCCGCTCAGGAACCAGGCCGTCAGGTGCAGGGACTGAAGGTCCGGATGGAATACCTTCCCCTGATTGACTGAGAGCAGGTCCGGGCGAGCTGGAAGCTGCCGCGGAAGCCTGGAGCCGAGGCTGAGGAGATCTGGGTACCAGTACTGGCGGGCCAGTCTGGGGCTATCAGAATCACCTGCGTCTTGTCCCTCCTTGCTTTGAGCAGCACCTTGTGCATCAAGGGGAACGGAGGAAAGGCGTAGAAGAGGCCCGGGGTCCATGGCCTCGAGAAGGCATCCCCCTGCAGAAAGCCCTGCTGAGGGGGGCGGGCATGGAACAGCCTCAACTTCGCATTCTCCCTGGAGGCAAACAGGTCCACCTGCGGTGTGCCCCAATGGGAGAATAGATCTTGTACTACCTCCGGCAGGAGAGACCACTCGTGGGACGCAGCCCCTATTCGGCTTAGGGCATCGGCCAGGGTGTTGGAGGCTCCTGCCACATGAATGGCTAGGAGATCTGCCTCCAGGCTGTGCACGAGTGACCAGATGCGGAGAGCTTCCTTGCATAGGAGCATGGAGTGCGTCCCGCCCTGGCGGTATAGATAGTACATGGTCGTGGTATTGTCCGTCTGGACCCGGACCACTTGACCCCGAAGAAATGGAGCAAAGGCAGTGAGAGCTAGGCGGACCGCTCGGAGCTCCAGCAGGTTGATGTGGCATCGGGACTCCCGCGGGGACCAGAGGCCGTGCGCTCAGTGTTCTCCCAGATGGGCACCCCAACCCATCAGAGAGGCATCGGTCGACAGAGAGACTGTCGGCTCTGGGCAGACAAACGGGATGCCCTCCTGCAGATGAACTGGAACGGTCCACCACTGGAGAGCGTTCCACATCCCCTGGGTCACCGTCACTAGCTGGTCCAATGGATCGCAGTATTGGGACCACTGGCTGGCCAGCCCCCACTGAAGAGGGTGCATGTTCCAGCGGGCCCAACGGACCACGCTGGTACAGGCCGCCATGAGACCCAGGAGGCGCAGGAAGTCCCGGGCAGGGCGCAATTGCCCAACCAGAAATGATTGGGCAAAGGAGGAAAGAACCTCGGCCCTGTCCGCCAGGAGCCGTGCTCTGGCTCGAAGAGAGTTGAGCTCTGCCCCGATGAAAAGAATCACCTGCTTCGGTTCGAGTTCCGACTTGGCCTCGTTGATGAGGAGGCCGACCTGAGAGCAAACCTGGAGGCCAGATCTCTGACCGCTCCACCTCCTGTCTGGAGGGGCTGCTATCAGCCAATCATCCAGGTAAGGGTAAACCCGGACCCCTCGGCGCCGCAGGAATGCTGTCACCACTGCCATGCATTTGGTGAAGACCCTGGGAGCTGGAGATAAGCCGAAGGGCATGGCTTGGAACTCGAAAAGGGATCCCTCCGCTCGAAAGTGAAGGAACCTCTGATGTGACGGACAGATAGGGACGTGAAAGAACGCGTCCTGTAGGTCCAGAGAGCAGAACCACACGCCGTGTTCCAAGGATGGGATTATCTGAGCCAGAGTGACCATCCTGAAGGTTCGAGACCTTAGGAACTTGTTCAGGTCGTGTAGGTCGAGAATGAGGTGCCAGTCCCCCGTCCGTTTCGGAACCAGGAAGTACCTGGACACGAACCCCGGGTTTGAGGGAGGATCCGCCACCTCTTTTATCACCTCCTTCTCGAGGAGGAGAGTGATGTCGGCTCGGTGAGCTGACAGCGAGGCTTCGGACCCCGATGCCCCCCGAGATGCGACGGCTCTGAAGGGTGGGGCCTGCTCGAACTCTAGAGGCAGGCCCTTTCCCACCACCTCCACCACCCACCTGTCTGTGGTAATAGCAGACCAGGCGAGAAGGAATGGTTGCCTCTACGGGGGAACCTGGGGTGAAGTGACGGTTGTGGCTACACCCTCAACCCGGCCACTGTGCAGGCTTGGAGGAGGGACCGCCGAGGGACCACCTGGGCCTTTACCTCCCTGCTTCCTGGAGGAGGAAGCCTGAGGCTTGGGTTTGGGATGCCGCAAGCCTGCTGGCCCTGGTGTTGCTGGGCCGGGCGTGCCGGGGGCGCAGACGGATGAAAGGGCTTGGGTTGAGGTCTGTGGCCCTTGTCCCTCTGAGCGGATGAGACCGAGTCCAAGGTGGCATTGGACTTTTCGATCCTCTGGAGGTGGCCTTCCACTCCAGGGCCGAAGAGGTCGGTCCCCAGGAAGGGGACATCCGCCAATTTGTGCTGGGTATCTGCTGTGAAGGTGGATATCCTCAGCCATGCCCGACGGCGCATAGCCACTGCAGCCGCCACTGACCTGGCGCATGAATCACCAATGTCCAAAGCAGTCTGAAGTTGCTGCTTGGCCACTGCCCTGCCCTGGTCCCGCACCTGCTTAACCGTGGTCTGCAGGTCGGCCGGGAGATGAGGGACCACCTCGTCCAGGGAGCCCAACAGGGCGTGAGAAAAATGTGCCATCAGTACGGCCGAGCTGGCCTGACGAAGGCCAAGGGAGGACACAGCATAGACTTTTCGCCCGGCATAGTCCAATTTCTTGAACTCCTTGTCGGGAGGTTTGTCCACGTCCCTAGCGTTTCCGGCACGCCGGAAAATGCTGTCAGTAACTAACCCCTCGGCCGAGGGATGTTCCAAGAAACCGGACAGGGAACCGGTAGGGACTGCATACTTCCTGGCCATCCTGGCCGAAGGCGCAGGGCAGGAAGCAGGGCGCTGCCAGAGCTCCAAGGCCGGGCCCACAATGGCCTCAGCCACAGGGAAGGCCTCCGTAGGGGAATCCCCTCGGTCCAATATCTCCGTGAGGGGATACTTGGCCCGCTTGGATACGGGCTCGAGCTGCATCCCGGTGGATTCTGAGATGAGTCTGAGCAACCCCAGGAAGGACGAAGGGCTGTCGTCCAGCGACTGACCTCCAGAGGACTCCAAGTCCACTCGCTTGGAGAAAAAGGAGGAATCGTCGTCGGACTCAGAAGAGTCCGCAAAGAGCTGCCTCGGGCCTGAGCCACTCTCCACCTGCGAGGGAGTCGATCGGGAGTGAGGGGTGACCGACAGCCTATGGGCAGACCCTGAGCCGACCGAGAATTCCTGGTCGGAGCCCCAAACCGTGGGCTGTGGAGGCGGAGGTTCCACCGGAATCGGTGGGGCAGCTGGTTTTGGCCGAACAACCGGCCTGATAACAGGCTCCTCGGGTAAAACAGGGGGTTGTTTCGGCCGCTCCGGTGACAGCCACTTAATGGCTGGGGAAGGCGACGGTGTCGGCTTGTTCCCGGTCAGAAGGAGCCGTTGCCACATGAGGTCCTCGTATCGTCGACGCAACTTGCGTCGAAGCCTCCCCTCATCCGAGGAGGAGGAAGAGGACGAGCGCCGGCGCCGAGACCGAGACCGCCTATGATGGCGGGATCGGCTGGACCACGACGAAGTCCGAGACCGAGACCGAGAACCTCGGCTTTTCCGAGGACGGTGCGGGGAGGGGACGGTGGAACCGCCTCCCTCGGCTCGAGGAAACACCCAAGGGCTCTGGAACCGAGGCACTGGCAAGCCCACGGGATCCTCAAGTCCCACCGGGGAACCGGAGAGGGATTTTCGGCTCGGTCGACAACTCGGCCCAACGGGTTTAGAAAAGATCTCACTGCATCGACGGGAGTCTCGGTCAACTGACCTGACGGGGCACCGTGGAGACCAGTGGCCGAAGTCGAACGATCGACCAAGTCGATGGCTGACAACTGGGAGAGGGACCTTCCCGCTCCCAAGAGCCGATTTAAGAGACTTACCCTTGTCTTTCTTCTTGGACCGAGAAGAAGGTCCAGCAGATGTTGGTCCCTCTCCCCTAGTGGAGAGGGACAGACAAAGCTCCTTAAAGGAAGCTGTGTAAGAGGAACCCAGGGAGAGCAGAATAAATGCCGCGGTTGAGGAAGATGCGGCCCGCGCCGCCTCCTCTTCGAGGCGATCATCTCTCTAGCTGATCCGCTGAGCCCGCCGTGGAAACCGCCCGACCGGGCCTCTTTTGACTTCACCGAGGAGAAACGCTCAGCCGAAGTTGTAAACGGGCGCAAGGTCTTCGAGGACGAGGCTGAGAAGGAAGAGCACAGGTCACTAAGCTCGCGGGTCGTGCTCAAGCCCTAAACAGTACACATCGGAGTGCAGATCCGTCTGCGACATCTTCTGCCCGCAAGGGCACCGCCGAAACCGGATTCGATTGGTCCATATCGCAGTCGAGGGACAGAAGACCAAGTCTTTAAGCAAAACTTTTAAATTCGGAAACCGAAGAATTAGGAACCAGTCTTATACGCAGAGCGTTAAGGAGGAATCTGAGCTTCCAAGCGGTAAGGAAGATCTGGCGTCATGGGGCGGAGCCGAGAGTTTTACCCCCCGGGTGGGTGGGAGGAGCCAGCTTGAAGACCTTCCGGCAAGATTTAAAGCGGCAAGGATACCTGCCAGACAGTGTGGATGAACAACATATCCATGTCCCTAGAACTGCTGTTATTTGTAAGGTACATAATTTATAATTATTTTAATTAACGGCCACCATTTTTTAAAAACAGATAACGATAGTTTTAGTCACGATGACAACCTCCCAGTTGATATTTTCGATTATAACCAGGAGGTTGTAATCGGCACCTGTCAGTCTAGCTTGCGCTCACCTTACCGTGAGCTAAGCAACCTGCCAAGAACTACTTGATGCGCTTCCACAGAGACAAAACAACAGGGCAGTAAACAAAACATCAGCAAACCGCACAAAAAGAGTAAATGCCCATCATCTAATGAAAAAAAAAAATCCATGGAATCCAGATTTGACCTCAGTGACTTATCAAGTTGGGAGGACTTCATCTCGGAGCAGAAAATCAAAAATACCCTCCGAAAAATGGCAAGTAACATAAAGCTTTTCACTCTGGGGTGTCATACAGACGAGGAACACTGATGAGTCCTGGTAGGACAAAACACGTGTCTGTGTCTTCTGTTGGTACCCTTTGCAGACTGTGTGAGACGCCTTTTGGCACCATGCATTTCTGCTTAAAGTTGAACCGGCATAATATTCTGTGGTGATTTGCATATACAGCCCATGATGCTTTGCATCGTAGGGGTATGTGTGATTTTGCATTTCTTTGAAACTTGGCTTTCTGGCCAGTGCTCTTTGGGATAACCATTGCCTCAGTGCTTGCGCACTGAGGTTCTTAGTCTTTTAGCTTGCTTTTTGTTTTTATTGGGTTCACCACAACATAACCCAGATAGACCATCTTAGGGTAGCTGGTCTATTTCACTGGGGTGTCATACAGACCAGGCACACTGATGAGGCCTAGTACGACGAAACACATGTCTGTGTCTTCTGCTGGCACTCTTTGTAAACTGTGTGAGAGGCCTTTTGGCACCATGCATTTTTGCTTAAAGTTGAACCAGCATAATATTCTGTGGTAATTGACATATACAACCCATGATACTTTGCATTGTGGGGGTATGTGTGATTTTGTATTTCTTTAAAGCTTTTCAAAACATTTCTATCAGAAATCTCTGCGTAAAAAATAGTGTCCCTTAATTAAATGAAATAACATATGGCTGGGGGGTGTGTGAACCAGAATTTTACACACACACCCATACATTATTCTATATATTACTCTTAATATTGGGTACATATTTGATGGAACTTTATGTGGGCCACCACAGAAAGGCACAATATAAATAAAGCTGTCATCATTATTATTATTATTACCCTAAGCAGTAACTTGAAAAAAAACTCTGACGATGTGTGAAGCTGCACATTACAGAATACCCAACTACAGCCAGACCTGGTTAATCCGTAAGCATTTGTGTTTGCCTGTTTTTCTACTTAATACAGATCTATGTACTAAATAGACAGTGACCAGTTGGTGTTTTTTTTTCAAGATTTATTACCGCTGAAAAATTAAAAAAATTTAAAATATAGTACTGTACATATGTGATTAATTTAATACAGTAGATCTGCAGTTACAACCAGTGTGTTTCAGTTAATTTTAAAATAATCCTTGATTCCTTTTTGTTTAGCATTTCCTGCCCCCCGTTTTACTGTTTAGGCAACAGATCTGGGGGTGGGGGAAACAAGATGAGCAGCTGGAGCAGTGGAAACCTTTTAATTTAGCAGGGTATTTTAAAACACAATCAGGCAAAACCAGTTTCATAAAAAAAAAAAATGATCAGCGTTAGCTTTTAGTTTCGGTCAGTTCTGGACTTCGGGACTTGCTTCATATGGATGAACAAAGCTCACTTTTAATTTTAATTTTGAAACAGAATCCTTCGGGACGTTACATTTTACTGTGTCACTGGAGAGGTTATTTTAATGCAGCAACTGGCAAAACCTGCTTCAGTAAAAATGAGCAGCATTAATGTGGGTTTAACAGAGGCTGTGGCAACAAGTCGGTTTGGAAGCTTTAAAGAGGGAATCCAGCCAGTATGGAATGCAGTAAAACACTTACTGTTCAGTAGTCTGTGATCTTAATAGCCAGATCGCAATGAGTTTTCCATTTTTTTTAATTCCGAAATGTGAAATTAATCTTTTATTCCTCGCGGTTCCATTTCCTGCTTGAAACAGCTGCAGTTTATGGGTCCCGTCAAAATGGTGGACGAGATTTCCACAGGAGACCCAACTGCTGCACAACTGTTTATCAGTCTTGTGCGCTGTCCTGAATGTAAACGATCGGGGGGGGGGGCTGTGCCCCGGTACCCCCTCCCCCACATACATCTGATCATTTAGTTTTGGGGAGAAGCCCCCCAAGCTCCCCTCCCACCACGAGTAGTATATTATCACTACCACAACTACTTCTAATAGTTTGTAAGGACGTCACTGTTGGAAATCTCACTAGCTGAGATCTGGTCCCACCAATTTGTGGGACCCTTATACCTCTGAGCCTTCCTGCTTTTGGGACAGGGGCCGATGCACGCCTGCAGAAGTGATGTCAGCTCCAGAACACATCTATCACTGTGTGTTCTGGATGGCGCAGAAAGCTCGTTGTAGTTCAAGCTGTCAAAGCAGTCAGTAGTCGCCCAGTCATCTAGAACATTCGTAACTGTACTGGTGTTCAAAGCCATTACTTTACCATTCGTATTTTGTAGTGTAGCCCACAGTGTGCTCTCTTGTCAGCGCTGCAGTATCATCCACATACAGCTGAATGAGACAAGTTAAATTTGTGAGAAGCAGTGCTGTTGTATTCAGCGGGTTTTGGTACTACTGATACTTTGGCTGTAGTACAAAGTGTACAGGGGTGGTACTCGTTTCTTCTATGTACTACATGTGGAACAGTTAGTGTTTTGTACATTTTCCACAGTTATTTCTCAATTTTTCAGGAGTGTGAACTTGCAGGCAGTGCATAAAATTACCGGTGATCCATTCAGAGGTGTGATTGTCCGTGTGTGCTGAGAGATAGGGAGGGCTTCGTTTCTGTGTTTTGTAGTCCTACCTTGCTCATAGACTCACAATATTTGCTATAGTGTGTGAAAATATATCTCGCTGTGCACACCTCCTTTTCTGTCATTGTTTATGCTGACATAGTCGTTCTTGCAATTATGACCAGTTGTGATTTTTTTATTTAATTTCTTGTTGGTCTGTTGGGTTTCAGGTGTTTTCCTATCTGTGTCACATACTGGCCATATTGAACACCATTGCTTTTACCTTCACAGTACTTGTGAAGTTTGCCTTGTTGGTTACTCAGCTGTCTCTGTCTACATTAGATGGTCAGGGAGTACCTGAACTGTAAACTTCACTATTGTTATGGTACAGCACACCTTTGCAGCTCTATGACAGCAAGACCACATATAACTTAGCAAGTGTGAACTAAATCACTTTCCTACAATTTATTGTATAGCATTAATACCACCAATAGCACAGCAGCAACAGGGGTACAAGGAGGGGCACCAAAAACTGTTCAAAGTGGGAAATAAACAAGGTCCTTGAATAAAACATCCTCTGCACACTTTTCCCCTTTGTACCTATACCACTGGCACACTGCTTTGCACAGACCTTGGGCTCACTACACACCCCTTCAATACTGACGAGTGTCAAAAGTGCATATTGACAGTAGCTGAACACTGAATGTGACACAGTAAAATACCTTCCAGTCCATGTTGTCAATGAGCTGTTTGGCAGCCACATCTTCTGACTGGCTATCCTGACTGCCATCAGAATTGCTAGCGATTGGATCCAGACAGTATGGATCGTCATATACAGGGTCACCATATTCAGAGACAGTGCCCCACTTATTGCTCTCACTGCTCCCCACTCAGTGTGACAGGCTGCCACTGCTTTGTGCACCACCAAACTCTGAAAACGCTACCACTGACTGGGCTTCCACTGCAAGTGCTGGCAGACCTGTTCAGGAGCTGATGTCACAGGAGCCATGCATGCGCCCTGGCGCATTTTTGTGGTCTGCTGAAGGAAACAGTGAAATACAGAGAAAACAGCTAAAAGGGTAAAAAAATAACTAAAAAATTCATTATTTTTAGCAAAGCAACATGATAGTAAAGGGCTTTGGCTACCTATATATGAAACTCTAACTGTACCACTGGATTCCCTCTTTAAATTTTCAACAGCAGTCAGTTCAGCAGTTGGTAATTTTCATAGTTGGGGGTGGAAACAAACAAGCAGCAGTATGATTTATTGTAAATTTACTTTGCCAACAGTTTCAGTCAGCATGACCTTATTTTCATTCAACTTTTCAACTGCTTCAGACAAAACCAGCTTCAATAAAAAACAAGCAGCATTAATGTCGGACTTGCTTCACTTAGGTTAATAGATGCTGTGGTATCAGGTCAGTTCTGAAGCTTTTAATTTTAGGACGGAGCTTCTTTTTAAAAGCAGGAGCCTTAGTTTTGCAGTTATTGTCAGTTGGGGAATTTTTTTTAACAGCAGCCGGGCTACGTTTCAGTTTGGCACTGGCTGTGACATTTACAAAACTCTGTTCTGAATAAGCAGTGGACGGTTCTTCAGAGACAGAACCTGTCAAACAACAAATGAGATATGGGATAGGATGGCACAGTACAAAGCTGTATACAGTCTAAAGCTTTTAAAAATGACTTTGAATAAATATATATAATTTAAACCAGGGTCTGACGTCAACAGAACTGATGTCAATCGAACAATCAGCCTAAGTAATGCTGAAAACCGTGATCAGCATTTAACCACGATCATGCTGTAACTGTCTGGGTTGAAATGCTTCCAGCTGTACCATCCACTGTTGCTGCCCTATTAGGACGTCACTTACAAGCAGGTCAGAGATTTCAGGTTCAGCAGAACACCACATTGAATATATATTAAAAAGTACAAACAGTTTTGAACATATATATATATATATATATATATATATATAACCCCTAGATGGCGCTATCCCAAGGGCTACTACTCCTGCCTGCTTAACTACTAACAGGTTGAGGAGCCTAGGTCCAATGACGGGTGCCTCCACCCAGAGGTCAGGGTTTGCAGTAGTTAAACTAACTTGGTCACAGCCCTCTGGGACACTGTAACCCCCCTTTCTTCCCACTAGTGGCCCACACAATGCATTAGGAATATCTTCACAATGTACACTTACCCCCAGGACTGGCTCCATCGACTGGACCGCGGGGACACCCTGCAAAACAAGATGATACAGTGCAAAAACCACAGTACAATACTTTAACATAAACGAATACCTCAGACAGTGTAACTCTGCTGAAACCAACAGATCTGATTTATTTAAGGAGCTGTAACAAGGAAGGGGGAAATCAGGTTAATTAGGTTAAACACATTAATAATCATAGTACTGTGCGCATATTCAGAGTCCCAAATATGAAAATTACGTACCTACCGTAATTCTTGATCTTCTCTTGTATCTTCACCATTCATTACTTCCTGGGTGTAAGCGAGGCGCGCATCCATCACGGGAGCTTTTTTTTTTTTTTTTTTTTTAAAAGCTTGACCAACGGCACCGCCTCAGAGTGAACATCAGCGCCAGGGCGGCCAAGCAGGACGACTCTCCTCCAACTCAGTTCTGTGAGCCAGAGAGGCAAAAAGCGAAAGCAGAGAAATAGAGATAGCGAGGCAAGATAGCCAAGGGATAGCAAAGTAAGGAAGAATGAACTGAAAAAGGAATAAGCCGATGGAGGAAGGACAGAGGAGATAAGAGTATCCCTAACCTAGGGACTGCAGGGCCTCCTTACCTGGGCGACTCTAGGAGGAGAGAGAAGGAAGGTAATGAGAAGGAAGAAGAAGAAGAGAAGAGAGAGATGGGATGTTGAAGGGACCAGAATGCCCAACGAGCATAGTTAGCTTATAGCTCAAGGCTCGATTAACAGGGAAGCAAGAATCCCCGGAGATAGAGCTGAAGAGAAGGTTCACCGAACCCGCTAGGCAGACTCAGGAGGGCATAGTCCTCATCTTCAACATGCCATGGTTCTTGATCCCCACTTCGGGCTCCTGGCTGCGGAAGGCCTTTAACTGGAGGACACCCGAGGAGGGAAGGATAAATCCCAGGCAGCATGAGAGAGCTGCTCAAGGGTTTAGAAATGGAAAATCTAAGCCTTTCAGGCATTTATAAGTATAGAAGTGGGACTCAGTTGGACTTGCCAAGGCAGGCCAGAGGCTTAGGCTGGTGAGGATTGGTCATGGTCAGCACTGCTTCTCTGTAAAACTGTCCAGGAGGACACTTGAAAGGAAAAACCAATCATCAAAATTTCACAAGAAGGGCTTTGTTTGCCCTTGTATTTCCCCCCTTTTTTTTTTTTTTTTTTTACAGATAATAACTTTCAGGCTTAGGAGCATGACTTCAAATGCAAAGAATGCCTATAGCAGTCGGAGAGAGTTCCCTCAGCTTTTCCCTTTTTTTTATAGAAAAAATAAAATAGTCGTACCCGTTCCTCCGCTCTGCAAGGCAAGAATTAGAGAAGGGGAGGGTTGCGATTCTAGGGCTTAACAGTTGGAAGCATGGGATTGCAGGATCAAAACTGAATAGCCAGAGCCAGGCTAAAACCCCAGAAGTATCTCGCCAGAGGAATGGCAAGAGATAGTTGTGCAGTTTGATCGCCATATGCAATTCCACGAGATGGCCCAAGAATCTTAGAGTAAATAATTTTTCTGGAAGAAATAAGCCCCCCCCCCTAAAGATATAGACTTTTTTTTTTGAAAAATTAGAGTAATTCTTCCTCCTTTTTTTTTTTTTTAATTTTGTATTTTTGCAGAGAGGAAGGAGAGGGAGGTGGAGAAGCCACAGGAAGAGGCCACTGAGGGATGGTGGGAGGGTGTAAGTAATGAATGGTGAAAGATACAAGAAGATCAAAATCACAGTGAGTGCGTAATTTCATATCTTCCTTGTCAATCTTCACCATTCATTACTTCCTGGGTGAGTACCAAGCTCCTCTTCCCCGGGGAGGCCATACCCTGAGGGAACAAGACCCCAGCCTTCTGCTGGTGAGAAACAGAAGGAGAAGACCCTGGCTTATTCAGAAAGCCTAAGTGGGAGAAGAGCTAGGAGGTGCCTCCTGAAGACGGAGGCGGAGGGAGCCCTATAAAAGTCTCCTAAGCTCTAGGGAGAAAAGACGGGTCCCCGGAAGGAGGAGCGAATCACCCCACCCTAGGCCAGGGTGACAACCTAGAGAGATGAAGCCATGCCGTCCGCCTGATGCAGATCGCTGTCCGCAAGCCTGGAAGCCACCTCATTGGCGCCGTCGAAGATGCCTCTTGCTTGGTGTCTTGCCAGCTCCAGGCCTACCATGAGGAGAGGGCAACGGCTGTCTGGTTTGCTCCGTGTCAGGCATTGATGCCAACAGTTGGGACATCATCGACCACAAATGCCGGTTGTAGGCGCGCGGTGAGCCTGATGAGATGCAATCAGCACTCGCCACTTGAGAAGAAGAGAACACTCTTACGCCCCTAACGGTCGAACTGGACAGAGTCCGGATCCGTGGCTGTCGTGGCGCCAGGCAGCGGCGCCCAGAAGGAGTATCTAGGTAGACCAAACCAGAGGGGCTGGGAAGGAACCAGAGACTCTGAGGGTGCACAATACCCACGCTGACAGTCAGCCGGGCTGGAGAAGAAGCGGCTGGGGACCGCCAGGACCGGATAGACGCCTCCTGGAAGGGGATAGGCCAGGAAGGTACCACCAAATGCTGGGCACTGAATTCACCAAGGAATTCTCGTCTCCCGTTCGGGTATTGTCTCTCCGAACATAGAAATCCAAGATCCCTCACCATCTCGAGAGGAAATGCTGATATTCCGTGAAATCAGCATCGGGAGAAAAGATGAGCAGGGTTCCTCTCCTCAGAGGAGGGAGACGAGGATGATGGGGAGCTGGAATGTCCAGAGGATTCCGCTGCGGTGGGGAGAGTCAAAAGACCCGGCTCATGCATGTATCTAACATATGAGGGGAAGGCCGCCGCAGAACCCCTGAACTGCTCCCAGGATAACGGACCCGTAGGACCGACATGGCCTGGGAGCTGGGGTGGTGAAGACAGAGAGATGGGAGAGGGGCACCTCCGAGGGGGCAACTGCTCTCTGCCAGGGCTCTGGAATCCGGGAACGGAGCCCCAGTAGGAGGGATCCCGGATAGCAGACCAGGCCGCAAAACGGAACTCTGGGAAGCCGGAGCCTGGAAGAGCCCAGGGGAGGACCTCCCTGTGGACGCAGCGGACCGCATGGATCCAGAAGGGCAGTCACGTACGAACGCCGCCCGGAGGGCACCCTAGAATTCCTGGAAGAGGGGGCGGGGTTCTGCACTACGCCCCTGGCCACCCCTGAGGTGGCCAAAGAAGACCGAAAGCGACACACCCCTGCCCCTCAACCCTCGGACTCTGAGAGGCCCGCCTCCCGACTGCAGCGCCACCTATCTCTAGAGGGGCAACAGCACCCTGGGGGGTAGCGTCACCGGGCCTCCAGAGAGGGGACCCTCCCTCCACTCCCCCACGCCTGCCCCCGGGCCCCCGCCACCCCAGCCGGGAACCCTCAGGAGACGACGGAAGGGGGGACAGAGGAAGGGGCCCGCTGCGCCACCTGGTACCTCTAGCCACAGGAGACCCAGACCCCGAAGAGTGGGGGTGCCAGGATGGGTCCACGTCTGAGTCATCGTCCTCCGAGGAGGACGAGACCAGCTGGACCTCAATGCTGGCCACACCAGGGGTCCCTGAGGCCACAGTGCCGCCGAACAGCCCCGTACCTAAGGGCGACTAACCGCCGCCGCTCAACGCCGGCAGCAGCCAGGCCCAACCCAAACCCCCACGACGCCGGCAGGCCCGCACCGCACGGAAGTAGGACTAGCCCACGGCGCCGCCGGGCGGGTGTCGGGAGGCAGGCGGCACCATCGACGGCGCACCGCCATGACCATCGCAGCGGCACCGCCAATGGTGCGAAGAGTGATCACCGCACCGCTAACGGTGCCGATCCAAAGCGCGCCACCAACGGTGCCGGATCCAAACGCGCCGCGATTGACCGGCACGGCGAACGGTGCCGGATCTCGAAACGGGCGCCAAAGGCGGCGTCGAGGGTCCACCCGAGCCAGGCCCAAAAGTCGAGGGCCTCGACACGGGGGGAGCCTGCACCTCCGAGGAGGTGACTGCCGAGGCGGTGTCGGCGCCGCGGCCCTGGGAGGGACTACGACGCTCCCCCAACACCGCAGAAGGGGCCTCCTCCTCGGCAAGAAAAGACGAGACCCTCCTCCTCGGACCGTATAGGCCCGGGAGGGGACCCGGAGGGAAGGGCCTAGAGATCTTGCCCGAGAGTCCCGAGAGCGACATCGTCCCCCGAAGGTCGGCGGGGCTTTGCCGAGCTTAAACGCGCAGATTTCGAGGACACGGCGGTCCATCGAGAAACAGGCATCACACAAATCCATATCATGGTTGGGTCCCAGGCAATGAAGGCAAACGTCATGCCGGTCCGAGATGGAGAAATGCCGGCCACAGGAGCACCGACGCATAGGGGCGCGGCCCGCCTTCGAAAAGCGCTTAGCTCCAGAACCGGACATCACGCGAAACTAACAAGGCTAAAACACAGTAGGAAAACACACCTGACGCCGTAAGATAGAAAAAAGTACAGTCTTACCGGATTGGCGTCGAGTGCCACGGAAAACAGGAGTCGGTACACTACGCAGTAGAAAACTGGTTGCCCGCGGAACAGGTGCTGCCTCGACGGCGGGAGAAACGGAACTGAGTTGGAGGAGGAGTCGGTCGCTACTAACGGCCGCCCCTCGCGCATGACGTCACCTCGCGGTGCCGCTGGTCAAAGCTTTTAAAAAAAGCCCCGTGGACGGGTGCGCACCTCCGCTTACACCCAGGAAGTAATGAATGGTGAAGATTGACAAGGGAAGATTGTCACTTTCACTGGGTACCCATGATGGGGGGGGGGCGCTAGCCAGGATCGGTTGCAGCTGGTTGGGGCCCTGTGATGGAAAAAACACTGGCACAATACCCAAATTGTAATCCGGAGCCGGTTGGCTCAGTTCTTGAAGAAATGAAGACAAAAACAACAATTAGATGACACACTTACAATGCGATAAACAAATGGAAGGGAGCTACCCTGCTTTGTACTCACAAACTCAATGCTGGGAACTGGATGGAAGGCAGATTGTCCTGGATTGCCAGGAGGAGCAGACCATGTGGACAAGGTCCTTGTGACTGGACTCCACTGCAGTTTAGAGCAAATGGATGTAGTCTGGATTAAGCTGGGGTTTACTTCCAGCTTCATGCACTCTATTCACTGTACACTGGGATTCAAACGCATTTCCCCACAAGCACTACACACATTTATATGTAAAAAGGAAAGTACTATACCAGGCAGGCTGCTTCTATCCCGATCGCAATTACTGCAACAATACCCGAGAACACACAGCAGATTCAGTTCCTGACAGATCGAGCGATTCAGCAATTTCTCCAGTCTTCTACAGGGTGAGCCTGGTTTCTACTCTTCAGATCTCCTTGATTCTCTTCACAGGTCGGTTTCAGTCCGAACAGGCGCTTGCACAATCTGCAGAATGAAACTTAGGGCCTTACACGAGATCCCCGCGCTGAAACTACACACCGAAGAAGCACACAGCTCCCTGTCTCTTCATAGCCCAAACTGATCTGATCTTTCCAGTAGACAGAGCCAGGCATTTCCTTTGAGTTCCTCCCAGTTCAGTTGGCTGGTTTGGCTGTCACTCACAGTAAACTCCCCCTGTTGGTGGAAAAAAGGCCCCGAAGTCAAAACTACATTTCCCAGAGTCACTGCCTTTACAATCCCCTTACAGCAGGCTCCAGAGGAGAGTCCAAGTTCTGATTCGCCCAGAGCAGGCTCCATTTTAAAGGATTCCCACCATGATTGGTCCAATTCAGCAGTTCAGAACCAACATGAGGGAGCTTGCTCTGCACTGTCCTTGCAACAAGAAAGCAGGTTAAATCAAACTGCATTTTCATTATTACTCTAACAGGTTACAAGCAAACAATTACATCTTTGAAGAGTGCTCCTTCTGCCCACTTAGCGATGGCAGAAATAGAGCGATTTGGCAGTAGCTCGAGCGGGTCTCAACCAGGAAAACACACAGTTCCCCCATACAAACTAATTATGTCTGCAAGCAGACAGCTCTTAAAGAGACAGTACCAGAGGCTCTAAAAGCACTCGCAGATAAACGGCTTAAACGCCAAACACCATTCAGGCTTGGAGCATACAAGCAAGCTCCTGGAAGACTTTTTGGGAACCCCCATTTGCAGGAGGGTTACATATATATATATATATATATATATATATATATATATATATATATATATATATATATATATATATATATAAAATGAAAATTATAAATCTGTTTTCAGCTATTGGAGATTTTGGATTAAAAGCCAGCGGTGTTAGCAGAGGAAAACTGTCATACAAGTATAAGTCTGAAACCTTCAATAGTGCTCTTTACTGGATTTTAAGGTATAATATTAACCCACAAAGTGTACATTTTTTAAATGTATGTACTATGTATTACTGGTTACATGAAGGCATATCCAGAAGGTTTAAATATTGTGCATGTTTTTACTGTTAACAGAGAGCGAGAGCCTAGTAGCCAGAGCATACAGCGCTTTAAGCAAAGAGCACTGCTGAAGGTTTCAGACTTACATGTGTATGAAAGTTTTCCTCGGTTAACACCGCTGCATTTTAATCCAAAATCACTAAGAGCTGAGAACAGATTTAACACTTCATTTTAACTTTTTTTATACTGTATATAGGGAGCTCAAAACCGCATGCTCTTCTTAACATATTCAATCTGACGTTCTGCTGAACACAAAACCTCTGACCTGCATGTAAGTGACATCCTTCTAAGGCAGCAACAGCGGATGGTACAACTAGAAGTACTTTAACCCAGACAGTAACATCATGATCGTAGTTAAATGCTGATCACGGTTTTCAGCATTACTTAGGTGGATTGTATGACTGACATCAGTTCTGTTGATGTCAGACCTTGGTTTACATTATATAGCAACAAGAGAGGAATCAGTGTCATATGTTAGCAAACTTTATTAACAGTAGGGTGCATTGCTACGTGGACAAAAACGCTGCACATATTGATAGCCTTGCTTTTTTGCATGAACGAAACTGCAGCTTATGAAGTAACTGCATTCAACATGCTATACATACACACACACACACACACACACATATGAACACGCTGCAGGGAGCGGAACTGTGAAAGAGGAGCTCAGCAGAGCTCAGACACCGAGAGTTACTCATTACAAAAAAACAGCACGATAAGGACACATTTCATAACAGTGATGAATGCAGTCAACATTTTCAGTGTATTACTATATAACACCATGTGTAAAACTTATGTTTTGAACATCGTTGAAGTGAAGGTCCTCTTTAAAGTAGTTGGGAGGAAGCAAGCGCCAGAGGGAGGAAAGTAGTGCGCCTGTGTAGACTGTTTTGGAGTTGCGGAAGGATCATTCTGAAACTCCAAAATGGAAGTGTTCCAGGGTATGAATCCAGTAGCTCATTTTTAGAGCTACCCCAAAATGGCTGCAGGCTCCACCCATGAAGCCGTAAAAGACAGACGGTGTTAGAGACCTCATAAGATGCTTTCCTACTACAGAAGGTAAATGAACCTGCATGGTAGGGGCTAGTCTAGATTTAGTCCTCACAAACTGGGATAGCACAGAAGCGGTCTCAGTTTGAGATCCTCTGGGATCTAGTGATTACCAGACTGTGTGGTCTGAAATAAGACTGGAGGTAGAAAGCAAACAGTCAACAACAAAAGTCTTGGACTATACGAGGCTTAATTTTACCAAAATGGAGAAGTTACTCAGAAAACAAGCTACTGGAGATGGGGAAGCAGTGGACAGCAAATGGCATCTAATTAAACAGAGATTAGTGGAAGCTATAAGTCTCTGTGCTAGGGCAGTATATACAAATGGGAGAAAAAGACAACTGTGATACACAAAGGAAGTAGGGGAGGCAGTGATGGGGATAAAGGGGGTCTTTAAACACTGAAGGCCAGCGAGAGAGGAAAGAACAGAAAAGCGTACATGAACAGAATGAGAGAGGCCAGAAAGAAAGTGATGTGGACAAAGTCAGACACAGAGCTGAGGATAGAGGAGGGAGTACAGAAGGGAAACAAAGCCATTCCTCTGCTACATTGCAGAAAAATAGAAATTACGTTCTTACCGTAATTATGATCTTTCTGTGTATCTTCACCATTCATCACAGATGGGTACTGGCCGGAGATCGAGACCTTGGCAGCTTTTATTTTTAAAAGGATAGGCGGAGCACGCAGCATGCGGCGTCACCCGCGGGCCGACGACTACGTGGCGCCGAGGATTAGCCGATAAGCTGTGTCGACCGCCTGCCCTACCAGTTCTGAGTCACCAGAGAGGTAAGAGGAAGGGATGGAGGGTGGGACAAGAGAGTCCAAGGGACAGAAAAAGGAAGAGAAACTGAACTAAAAGGAGAAATAACGACTGAGAGGACAGCATAGAAGAAGTAAAACTAAGAGGATTGGGTAGGGGCCCCAATCTCTGGAAAAGGAAGAAGGGAGGGAGGAGGGTGGAGAGAATTAGAGAGAGTGAGAGGTGACAAGAATCCAGGACCCTTGTCCGTCACCAGAGTGTATAGGAACTGCAAGGAGTGGCAAAGCCCACCTGCCAGAATTCAAGGCACAGAATAACTGGCAAACCCCAAAAGCAGAGTCAGCTATTCTGGAGAAGGACAGGGTACAGGAGTCAAGTACACTCTCTGTAAAGGCTATTTGGTGAAAAAAAAGGATCCCCCTTTTTTTTTTTTTAAGGAAGGATAACAGAAGGAGGGCAACCACTCAGTTCTCACCCTGTAGGGGTGTAGATAATTAGTAGAGAGGAAGTGCCACTTGAACCTGCACTTTGGGAGAAATTCCCACTGTGTGTCCCAACTTTACCCCGCCAAAGGGGGAGGCACAGAGGAGGAGGATCCAGAGACTGGAGCCCCAGGGGATGGCGGGTGGATTAGATGAATGGTGAAGATACACAGAAAGATCATAATTCACGGTAAGAACGTAATTTCTATATCTTATCTGTGTCAATCTTCACCATTCATCACAGATGGGTGAGTACTCAAGCACCCCCAAAGGGGTAGACTATGCACCCTAAGGACAGAGTCCCTAGCCCTCAGTGGGTGACACACTAAGGGGAACCTTCTGGGCCTGAAGAGGCCCGAGGTGGGGAGAGGCGAGACGGGTCCCCCGGAGGGGAAGGAATTTCCCGACAGACGCCCCGCCCCTACGGAAAAGAGATAGGTTCCCTGGTGAGCTGGCAGACTCACCCTACGCCGGGCCAAGGGTGACAACTGGGAAAGGCGAAGCCACGCCGATCTTCTGGTGCAGATCACTGTCCCTACTACCCTGGTAGCTACCTCATTGGTGTCGTAAGATGCCCTTGCTTGGTGCCTTGCTAGCTCCAGGCCACGTGCAGAGAGAGCGATGGCTTGCCTGGTTTGCTCCGAGTCAGGCAAAGCAGTTAGGAATTGACCCAGCGCTGACCACAAGAACCTGTTGTAGGCTGCATAGTGGGTCTGATGGGCGGAGATGGAGAGAAGCAACCGTGCTGAGTAGAAAGTCCTCCTCCCCCAGAAATCGAAATCCGAAGAGTCCTGATCTGGGGGCCAGTCAAGGTGGAGGGCGCGAAGCCCATCAAGAGTGTCCAGGTGCGTCAATCCGGACTGCGGATGAGGCATAGAACCTGGAGACTCTGGAGGAGCGTAATACCTCTGGCTGAGGTCCCTAGGGGCAGGAACTCCGGAGAAGGGCCTCTGCCAGAAACGCATGGACGCCTCCCGAAAGGGAGCAGGCCAGGGGGGCACCACAAGGGTGGCTGCCCAACGCGCTGAGAAAGGCATGCGCCTGATGCTCTGGATTGCTCGCAGATAGGGGGGAAAGGTGAAGGTCCTCCAACATCCTCGCGAGGAAACGCTGATACTCTGAGAGATCAGCGGCAGGAGAGATGTGGACAGATGGTTCCTTTCCCCCAGAAGAGGGGGATGAGGAGCTGGAGGTCACATATGCCCGAGGGAGGCTGCTCGGGGAAGGCTGAAAACCTGACTGTCCAAGGCCCTAACATAGGCAGGGGAACCGAGAAGCCACCGCTCTGAACTGCTCCCAGGTGAGAGGCCCGGTAGGACCAAGAATGCCCGGGAGCGCTGGAGAATGCGGCAGAGGGGTAGGGGCAGAGCCGAGGGAAGGAATCGGCTGACCTCTGCCAGGGCCAGGGAGCGGACCATGGACACCTGGGGAAGGTGTCCCGGAAGACTCCGCAGCCGACAGCTGTACAACCACGTTGGTACTGCCTAAGCTGTGCCCAGAAGAATCCCCCCAGTGAGGCGACCGGGGCCGTATGGGTCCAGAAGGACGGTCCCCTGCCTCCAAAGAATGGGACCCTCTCAAGGATCCGGAAGGGGAAGGACGGAAGTCCGCACTCCGGCTTCTTCCAGGACCCGGGTGGACCCCAGAGAAAGTCCTACGCAGGGACCCCACACCCCTCGACTCCTCAGAGTCCGAGAGAGTCCTTGTCCTCAGGAGGGTCCGCCTAGGTAGCCGGCAGCCCTGGGATGTCCCCGAGGGGGAAATCCAGGGTGCAGCACCCTCCCCACCCATAGGCTTCTCGATAGGCCCCAAAGTTGGGCGATCAAGACACACCACGGGAGAGGGTACACCTGCTGAGGGGTCCAGGAACCCCCCCAGGCCAGGTTGCATGGTTATAGTGGCGCACACCATAGCCTGCTGGTCAGTGCCACTGACCCCGACCTGGAGGGGAACCTGACGCTCCTCAAGAGGGGGCTGACTCCGACTTGTCGAAGAGACCACTGGTTCAGCCTCCTGTGCAGGCAACCCTGAAGGGTGTGACTGCTCATCCGACCCTGAGCCCGACTCCGACCCCGAAGAGGTGGAATCCGAGGCCCTAAGCCAGACGGTAGGAGGGCGAGGAAAAGCGACCTTTGAGAAGGGCCCAGAAGTCGTAGCAGTGGTCGAGGCAGCACCTGTGATGAATGGTGAAGACTGACACAGATAAGATCTGTAAATTCCAAGGAGGGAATAGTCAGATTGATGAGCGGGTGAGTGATGAGAGATGAGGGAGAAGACAAAGGTGGACATACTCATTAGTATTTCTGCTCAGTATTTACAGTAAAGGACAATGGGGCCACTATCAAAATGTGGGCTCAAGCTCAGAAGGGAAGGAGGGGGTGGAAATCGACACGGAGTCGATAACTGTGGAAAGGGTTTAGAAGGGTGTCAAAGCTCTACAGATGGATCAATCAATGGGTTCAGACAAGCTGCATTCTAGGGTGCTGACAGAAATGGGGCAAGAGATGGCCACACCCTTGGCAGATCTCTTCCAAAGCTCACTGGAATCAGGGGTGGTGTCAGGGAGACTGGAAGGCAGAAAATCCATCCCAGCATATGAGTGGGAAGAGGGATGAGCCAAGAATCCTTTGGCTGGTGAGCTTGACATCCAGTTTGTAAGATGCTGGAGGCCATCATAAAGGAAAGACAAGTACAGACAGATGGATTCCAGAATGAAAGGAAGCATGGGTTCACTAGGGGGAAAGTCCTGTCTGGCAAATCTGATAGATTTCTTCAACTGGCTCACAAAGGCAGCTGATAAAGGGCAGGCAGTGATGTACCTAGACTTTACCAAGGTCTTTGATTCAGTCCCACAAGAATGGCTGGTTAAAACACTGAGAAGCCTGGGCACAGGAGAAAGAGTTATGGGGTAGGTCAGGAAGTGACTGAGTGGAAGAGAACAAAGGGTCATCTAGAATGGGGAATTCTCAGACACTAGGAATGTCACAACTGGAGTCCTCCAAGGACTGGTTCTAGGACCAGTCCTTTTTAATGTCTTCATATGTGACACCAGGGAGGGGATTCAGGGAAAGATATGCCTCTTTGCAGATTACACAAAAATGTGTGGCAGAGTGGACAAAGAGGAAGGTGTAAGAGTACTGATGGAGGATCAGGAGAAGCTGGCAAAATAGCCCAGCGTCTGGCAGCCGAAATTTAATGCAAAATAAGCACAAGGCAATGCATGATGGGACCAGGAATCCAAGAATGGAGTACAGGATGGAGGGTATGAAGTTAAATGGGGTACAGGATGGGGGTATGGAGTTAAATAACTGAGGAGAGGGACATAGGGTGATCAATTACAGGAAACCTGGAACAACTGGTGCAACATAATACAGCAGGAAGGATGGCAAATATGATGCTGGGGTACACAGGCAGGGGCATCAACAGTAGAAGATGGGAGGTAATCCTGCCTTTGCCCTTGTACAGATCCCTGGTATGACTGTACTTGGAATACTGCCGCAATTCTGGAGTCCACACTTAAAGGACAGGGATAGGTGGAGACAGTGCAGAGGAGGGCAGCCAAGATAATTCAGTATCAGTATGGTAAGCCCTATAAGGAAAGGCTAAAGGACCTGGACTTGTACACACCGGATGACAGGAGGGAGAGGGGTGACATGTTAGAGACCTCTAAGTATCTACACGGCATAAACAAGGTGGACAATGAGTGCAAACTTGGGCACGAGGGGAACTCTATGCAGCTTTTGGGAGGGAAATTATTAAAGGATATTCATAAGTATTTCTTTACAGAAGGTGGTGAAGTGGAAAAAGTTGCCAAGGGAAATAGTCTGTGCCAAAAAATGGAGTGGGATTTAAGCATGGGATAAGCAAACTGGGCTAGGAAAGGTGTGAGGGAGCACAAAGGATGGGAGTGTGAGTGACTGTTAGGGTACACACAATTGCAATACATTATAGGTAGGGTTGGGCAGAATGGGTGGGACCCGAGGCCTTTTTTCATCATCACTATGTTTCTATACACAAAGGCTGGGATCCAAGGCTCAGAGAGGGCAGTCTGTGCTAACTAGTTTGCATACTGGTGCCAAAGTACCATACTGGAAACATGTCATCACAACATGCAGGCGGGGTCCATGTGTGGATGCTAACTTGGGGGAAATGGAACACCATCATGGCCATTGGACGAGCAGTCCAGTCACCAGTTTCATTGATTTGGGGGCCAGATTCCCCATGTACACACCTCAAGCCACATCCTGATGTGATTCAGTGGCCATTACATTGGGCCACTGAATCCATTAAATGGAAAAATGGGCTACAAGTTCCATGGTCATGTCTGACCACACCAGAGTCCACCCCAGCCTAATGGGGAGCTAAAAAAATCTAAAGCATGCCTTTTGCATTCCTTACGTGGGCAGACACCGTGCTCCTGCCACATGGCTGTGGGCCTTCCCAATACTGGCATGCACCACATGCAAACACCCACTCAGCAAGACTGCATGCCGGGCATACACTTGCAAACTCTTTTGTGAGATCGAGCAAGGTCAGTGCAGAGACCTCACCAATGCCACTAAATACAGCTGTAAGTGAGGACACTAACCTTTCAAATATGCAGCCCACAGTGCTTTACCTATTGACAGACACAGAAAAGAACTTGAAACACACAGCAGCTGAAAGCAAGGGCTAAGAGTTAGGAAGGTTTTTCATCTGGGCTTGCAGTAGGAAAGTGGCTGAAAGGCATGCAGTTCCATCTGTAGAATGTTCCATATCACAGAGACAGAGAAGGAGAAAGCTCTGTCACTGGCAGAGAAGAGACTGGCTAAAAGAAAGGTGCAGAACGACATAAGAAGCGAAGGTCTGTTGTGTGTGATTCTCCTTGCTCTTGCACACTTATTTCACTTCTGCGACTGCACTATAACTAGGCTACTGATACAGGGAGGGGATTCGTTAACTGATTATTATGACTGTGGGTGGTGGTGGTGGTGGTAGGGGAGAATTACACTAAAATGTAAAGCTCTGGAAGGTTCTGCAGCCAATTCCATTTTTCACACATTTTGACTGCATCAGCTAATCGGTTCAACTGCTTGAGCTCTGACGCTTGGCAAACCTCCCAAACGCACATACAGTATTTGGTTCTGCTTTGTTTCAAAGTTCCATCAGATATTTTTTTGCTAAAAAGATGACATTTTCCAGAGAACTATTCTGCTACTGAAAAAAAATTAAATCTTACAACAATTATCAAATACTACCATGAACTCAAGTGGAACTGCCATTTGACAGAGCTACTTACATTTTTGAGCAGTTGGTTTTGGCAGCAAACTTTAGACCAATATTTTTTTGCAATGCAATGTTTACTTTATTCTACAATCTGTTTACCTAGGACAGCCCAACTGACACTTACAGAATAGTCTCTTTTCTACCCAACTTTACAGCTGGGGGGACTGAAGCACTAGATGGTCAAGGGACTTGTTCAAGGTCACACAGTGAATTAGTGGCGATGGTAAGATTTGAACCTGTGACATACTGGTTCACAATTGTAAGCCCGAAGCACAGGGCTACACTGCCTTATTGAACCACTGGATCACAGTCTCCATTAGCACAGTTAAAACAGAGACCTCCAAAAATTCCATGAAATTTCTTTTAGTGGAATCATTCTCTTCCAGAGCAAACCCATGGCAGACTACATTCACTACATCATGGCTTAAAAAAATGGATCCTCAGGAGATCTTTGGGTACAAACCACAGAGTCCTTACTACAAGATGTGAGGGTACAATGAGAGCAACGGGGACCCTCCAGAAATTGTTCTCCCTCATCAAGTTCCTCCTCTGCATCTGTGAGGTCAGGATTATATTCCATTAGGTCGTTGTCGGCACAAATGATGATGAGTGCTGCAGAACAGACTTGCGTTGTCAGCAGTGGCTAATCAGCATCTGTGGCGAGCTACTGCAACCTGTCAACAGGGGCTGAGTACCACAAGGCTCCAATGGTGGCATAACTGCCTGCACTGGCAACCCTGGCAGAATGCATCAGATTATTTCAGAAAATGACACTACCACAGCTTGGGAGTCAGTGGCACCCTGGAAAGGGAGCAGGACTATCTGCATTAATATGCCTTGGCTCAACAACGATGGCATCCAACTGTCCACAGTCGGTATAGCAGTGCCTAAGCCAAGCCCTGACTTTAGTGTCTCAATGATGGTTTGGGGGGGAGGTGGCTGTAGTCAGTGCTGCCGGAGTGGGAACTGATGAGGAATTACCTTGTCTCAATGCAACTGGGGTCCTAGTAGTAAAGCAGACTTATCCTTTTCTCTGTGTTTGTGCTTATGGCTGGATGACGAGAAGGCCCTCAATAACAACCATTCCTTGTTCCTATCCTTAGACTTTGATGGCCGCTTTTCAGCCGGCAGTGAAGGAGAACCACATTTTTAACCTTTTTCTTTCTCTATAGCTTTCAATGTCTTTAATAAAAGGAAACTTTCTGGAGTTTTCTTACAGTGTTGCCTTATAGCCTGGGTGATGCTCTGGCAAATCTCAAGTCCTCACGTTGTGAGATAGGCCCAAACAACACAAACAAACCGCATGCATCTCCTCTTTATAACTCTTATCTCCGCACTTACAATACTGAAATAAAGGCCCTTTCAACTTCAGAGGCATACACAGACAATGACAGAACACTAAGAAAAAAGAAAATAAACAACAATAACTAAGTTAAAAGTGTTTCCTTCAGCAGATCCAATGAAGAGGATTGAAGGCGGAAGAAAGAACTGAAGAGTGATGGGGCTGCCCACGTCTATATATGTGTAAATGCTGCACATCACTGCAGATGGCCCCTGGCTAGCAAAAGTTTCCGAGTGTCCTAACATTAATGGCTTATAGTTCCAAAGGTGTGGCCTAATGGAAGAAATATCCTCGAAGATCTATTCTTTTTAACACAGCTGCTGTTTCTATGCCCCCCCCCACGACAGCCCCCTTCTGCCCGACCCCCCCAGCTCCAACCCCCGGAATTACCGGGGCTTACTTTATGCCTGGCCCGGAAGCGGTGCCTGCGGGGAGTTGGGCGTCATCCTGCCATCGGGGATTTTTCTCCTTTTCGCCTGCGCACCGTGCAATGGGTACAGCAGTTGTCTCCACCTCCACGGAGGCAACTAAGTACCCGGGGCACGGGCGAGCCCCCCCCTAGCTGGGCCATTCACAGCACAGATCCACACCACAAGGAAGGAGAGCTGTGATGCTCAATCCTTGCCTCCCCCGCTAGCCCCCGAGTGACCCGAGTCCATTCCCGAACCCGGGTTGCCAGCGTGGCGTGAAGTGTGGCGTCCAGCGCCTCAACCCTCAGCACCACCGGGCCAGCACGAAGATCTATTCTTCAACAGAAAAAAAATTAAATCACACTAACAATTATCACGTACCCCCATGAGCTCAAGTAGAACTACCATTTGACAAAGCTACTTATATTTCTAGTGACTGGCTTTGATAGCAAACTTTAGACTAATTTTTTTTGCAATGCAACATTTACTTTAAAGTAGTCTGCAATCTGTTTACCTAAGATAGCCCAAATGACATTTACAGAACACTCCCTTTTATACCCAATTTTACGGCTGGGTGGTCAAGAGACTTGTTAAAAGTCACACAGTGAGTTAGTGGTGGTGGTAAGATTTGAACCAGTTATATATTGGTTCATAATTGTAAGCTCAAAGGACAGGACTACCCCATCTTAATGGACCACAGGATCACAAATGAAAATTACGCACTCACTGTAATTCTTTATCTTCTCAGACCATCTTCACCACTGATTCACACTGACAGGTTCTGAGCTGCAGACGCTAGGACCCTGTGGAAGCCAAAAATCTTCAGGAAGGCCGGCACTGAGGCATGCTGCATGCATGTGCAGCACTGCAAGAGTTGGTCTTGCGCTGCATAGCCTAGCTCAGCAACAGCAACCAACCAACTCAGTACCTTTTTTACCGAGGAGGTGTAGCATAACTAACTGCAAACCTAACCTAACAAGTGAAGAAGATTGTCTTTGAGACTCATGTAAGAAGGGTAAACCAGAACAAAAAACAGTGTCTTCACAGCCCAACCAAACAGAGGAGGTGAAGACTAATAAACAAGAGAGATAGTGAGCCCGGGGGGTGGTGGGTAGGTGTGTGAATCAATGGTGAAGATGGTCCAAGAAGATCAAGAATTATGCTGAGTAAGTAATTTTTATATCTTCCTGGACTGCATCCTCATTGCTTGATTCACACTGATGGGTTCGAGTACCAAGCTCAGACAAAAAATACACCAGGCCGGGCGGTAGGAGACGGACCTCACTCAGGACAAGAGTCCATTAAGGACTGTTCTGCTAAAGGAAGCATGCTACCTGGCATGGACATCCAGGGCACAGTGATTGATGACAGTGTGAAATGTGCTCCAGGTAGCAGCCCTGCAAATCTCAGTAAGGGGAACGGAGCGAATCTCCGCCAGGGACGTAGCAACCACCCTGGTGGAGTGGGCATACACTTGGCCCTCCAGCTTGACCTGTGCTATGGAATAACATTTACGAAGGCAAGCTACTATCCAAGCAGACATGCATTTTATTGTAACCGGCTGATCCAGCCAGTTAGGGCTGAAGGAGACAAAGAGCTGCTTGGACTGTCGGATGTCCTTAGTTCCATCAATATAGAACCTGAGGGCTCTTTTAACATCCAGAGAGTGGAGGGTGCACTTTCCCTCATTCTGCAAGTTAGAGAAATATGTGGGCAGCACCAAAGGTTGGTTTAGATGGAACTCAGAGACCACCTCAGGAAAGAACTTGGGGTGTGTGCGGAGAACCACCTCGTCCTTATGAAAGACAGTATACAGAGGGTCTGTGACTGAAACATGCGTCTCCGAGACCCTATGGGCAGAGGTGATGGCCACTGAAAATGCAGTCTTCCAAGTTAGGATCTTAGGATCACACATAGTCAGAAGTTCAAAGGGCTTACAAGTGAGCATATCCAGCACAAGGTTGATATCTCAGGCAGCGACAGGTTTTCTCACTTGTGGCCTTGTGTTTTATTTATTTTTTTTTATTTATGTCTCTGATAACCGGGTGTGTAGAATACCTTTCAAAAACCTCATAAACAGAGGTAGCTGAGCCAGAGAAAAGTTCTAGACTGGCTTGTGGTATGCCGAGACAGCGCACAAATGGACTTTAACAGAGGAGTACTGTAATCCAGCATCGGAAATGTCCAGAAAGTACTCCAAAACTTTGGCAGAAGGACATCAGAATGGAAATATACGGATTTAGAGCACCATTCTGAAAAGCATTTCCACTTGGCTGTGTAAGTCTTTTTCATGGAAGGCTTACGAGCAGCCACAAAGATCTCGGAGACTCTTTGACAGACCTTGTACCTGCTCACCTCTGTCTCTTCAGGAGCCAGGCATGAAGACAAAGGGAGTGCAGGTTGGGATGGACTAGGGACCCTTGCATGAGTAGGTCCATCCGCAGGGGGAAGAGGTCTCAGAGGGGAAACTGACAAGTTGCAAAGAAGAGGAAACCATATATCTGCTGAGGCCAACACAGAGTAATGAGAATCATCTTACCTCCATGCACCACCAGCTTGACCAGTACTCTCTGAATTTGAGGAACTGGAGGAAATTTGTACAGAAAGCGATTTGTTCACTGCAGCCTGACTGCATCCTGATAGAAAATGCCATGTTCTGGATTTTTGGAGCAGAATCAAGGCAGTTTGGCATCAAGTGGGGATGCAAAAATGTCCAGTTCTGGAGTTCCCCACTCGTCAGAGAGATTGAATGACATCTGGAGCCAAGGACCACTCGTGAGGAGTTGCTTCTGTCCAGCTGAGGTGGCCTGTTAGAGCGTTCTGATCTCCTGGCAAGTGGATCGCCTGGATCAGAATGTTGTGCTCCAGACACAATTCCCACACACTCATTGCTTCCCTGCTCAAGGGGTAAGAGTGTTCTCTGCCTTGCTTGCGGATGTAGTACATGACCATCTTGTTATCTGTCTGCAAGAGGATCATCTGATTGTGGACATAGCCCAATAGAGCTCAGAGGGCATAGAGGACTGCTCTCACTTCCAAGACATTGACGTGGAGATGAGACTCCATAGGGCCTCAGACTCCCTGTGTGTGGTGACACTGGCAATGAGTTCCCACCCCAACAGAGATGCATCTGCAGTGAGGGTTATCTGAGGCTCTGGGGGAGCGAAGGGTAAACCTTTGAGTAGACGGTCTTCCTGCATCCACCATGAAAGTGACCAAAGCAGAGGCTTCATCTCTTTGATAGGGTGACTTAGGATGCATTATCAGAAACCACTGCATGCTGAGCATCCACTAAGTTGTCCTCAAGTGTAGTCATGCCAGAGGCACCATGAGGACTGAGGAGGCTATGAGACCTAACATCCGCTGCATGGAATAAGTCTGAATGGACTTGTTCTCCATGATGAAGCATGCTGTCTAACAGATAGTTCAAGTTTATTGGCAGGAAAAAACTCAGTTGAGCAGGTTCATTTACAAGGAGGTCCTGATTAACAACAGGGACATTACACAAGCATATACAAAGTAATATGCATTAACACATGAATAATCCATGAGAAGAAAACAGGACAATAATATTTACATCATATATATATAGGCGCACTAAAGCTAGGAGTTAAATAAATGGTTAGCTCTGGGTAACAAAATAGTACCTCATGAGGGAAGCAGAAACTACAAGGCCAGCAAGGAAAGTAAAGATAGTGGCACAGGCGGGGTGGGATAAAGTCAGAGGGAAGGGGGGACAGAGGATGGTAGGATGGAGGTAGGAGGGGGCAGACAACAAGGTGGAGGGGGGTGGGAAAAATGAATATAACAGGGTGGCTATGTTGGCTGGGGCAAGGGCACTATGGAGGTGACGGGGAGAGGAGGTAGAGATAGAAGGTAAAGAAAGGATAGCTGTAGATAAGGGCAGAGACTGTTGAGAGACGATAGTGTGGGATACAGAATGAAGGGAGGGGCAGCTGCAGAATAAGGGGTGCTAGCTGCACATTCGAGCAGACTTGATAGACCTCTAGGCCTTTATCTGCTGGCAAATTTCGTATGTTCGTATGTTCGTAGAATGGGGCAGATTGTGTGATGATGGTAGTGTAACATGGACAGAGGAAGGGCAAGAGGAGGAAGGGAGAATGGGAGTATAATGGATAGCTTTTTTTCTGTCCTCTGGGAGGAAGACTCTCACCTCGGTAGCGTCCAAGAGGGCTTTGATTAAGAGGAGTTGTTGAGAGGACTGAAGCTGCAACTTCTCCAAGTTCAGCAGAACTCCCATGGAGGTCAAGAATTGAGTTGCTGTGAAAACTGCTTGTTCCGTTTCCTGCTTGGATGGACTGGCTAGGAGCCAGTCGTCCAGATAGGAGAAGACCTGAAGCCTGAGCTTTCGAAGATACGACATGAGAGCGGCAAAGCACTTTGTAAAGACTCTAGATGCCAAGGATAGCCCAAAGGGCAGGACTCGGAATTAGTAATGCCATCCCAGGGCCGCAAAGAAATGTATGGTAACTGGGATGCACTGGAATATGCTAGTAGGCATCCTGCATGTCCACAGACTTGAGAAATGGTAGCAGGGTCCCTAAAGAGACTATTCTGAACTTCTCTCAAAGCAGGAACTTGTTTAGCTTTCTGAGGTCAAGAATGGGGCGCATGCCTCCCTGACTTCTTCAGAACCAGGTAGTAGAGGGAGTAGAAGCCTGTGTTGTGTTCTGACTCCTGCAGTACTTCCACTGCCTTGTTGCACAAAAGGTCCACTAACGCCAAGGTGAGGAGGTCCGACATAGCAGTGGACAGGGGTTTTTGCTTTCTGGGTGGACAGTCTGGAGGGTTTTCTGCAAAATTCAGAAAATATACCTCCCGGGTGATCTGCAGGACCCACTTATATGTAGTGACGGATTTCCACTGACTGTAACATTGAGCCAGATGCTCCCCTACCACAGAGGAGAGGCCTACCTTGGGCAGCTGAGGCAGAACTGGGGCCGGAACTTCAGCGAGTGGCACTAGGCGCTTTTGGGGCCTGCACCTTCTGTTGCATTTTCTTCTGCATCTGAGGAGGTTGGGGCTTGACTTGGGCTCCTCTACCACTGCCATTAAAGGACTACTATAGATGGGTCTGCCCCGTCTCTCTGAGGATGAGAAGGGGCGGGTCTAGCGGCCTTGATAGCCGTTCGGGTCTTTTGAGAGGCCTCAAGGGACTGTTCCACTTGTTGGCCGAGCAAGTGTGAGACATTCAATGGAACATTCATGATCTGCGGTGGGCGTCATTAGAAAAACCGGACGTCCAAAGCCAGGAATGTATCCCAATGCAGATACCCATGGCAGCAGCATGTGAAGCAGTATCATACGCATTCATGGTTGCCTTTATCTGGTGACTGTTAGACTCTATACCATAACAGTTTGAAGAAGCTTCTGCTTAGTGTCTGGTTCTGGCAAGATCTCTACAAGAGACTTGAGGGAAGTCCAGAAGACATACTCATATTGAGAGAAATGCCCTTGGTAGCTAGCTATATACATACCTAGGGTAGCTGCAGCAAAGGTTCTTTTACCCACTGTATCAGTCTTACGATTTTTCTTATTGATGGGGTGAGCTTGAGCTGTAACTTCTTCAGGAAGGACAACTTTATCATTCTCAGCCAAAGTGACAATCTAAGAATCCAAAAAGGCCTATCCTTAGGAGCAATGTACTTGCTGTCTATCTCAGTGTTCCCAACACATCCACGTAACAGAGGGTACAGTGTACCCTCCTCCAAATTTTCAGGGGTACAAAATGAGTTTTGATGGTACGCTGTGCCCCCTGTAAAAAATCACTGCAGGTACGTATTGTTTTTAAGGGCTATGCGTAATCACTCAATATAAGCAGAACACCTGTTTTTGATCCACAAACTCATTCCCTCACTGCCTGAACTTGTTTCTATTTTTTGTTTGTTTTGTTTTTTACCAGGAGAGACACACTGAGATAGAGTTTGTTTACAGGTGCAACCTGGGAGCATGAGGAAGTTAAGTGACTTGCTCAGGGTCACACAGTACTCAAGCGAGGGCTATAGGATTCAAACCCAGGTCTCCAGGTTTGCAGCTCAGAGCCTTAAACCACTGCGCTATACTGCCTCCTAACCACTGCGCTATACTGCCTATATTGATTTAGCCTCGCACAAATATCTTACTTAAATCACTGTGTGGTGCATTCAATAATAATAAACAGTTTAATACTGATTTTGCTGCCTTCTTGCATTTATTAAAGACTCTGCTCATGCCACTGAGGTGCCCTCTGCCAACATTAGGACACTGTTACAAAGCTATTCCAGGTTCAGGCTAGCTGAATCATCTGTTCTCTTCCCCATCCACCCCCGCAAAGAATCATGCAGTTACAGTAGTAATATACCTCCCCTTTTCCACTCACATATGTTGAAAGATGACCTCTGTCTGTGATCACACTGTCAGATCAATGAACTGCTCCTTGTAGCCAGCATTCCCCTCCTCCAGTGGCTGCCACAGTCCTCCTCACCACCACCACCACCACCACCAATCCTCTGCCACTCCTCTGTTCCGGATGGCCACTCCTCAAGTTCCCAGTCATGTAAGCAATAAGACATGGCTGGGTATTGGTAGTACTGAGATACCTCCACACCCCAGAGGTGTAGTTAGGCATGAGACCATGGGTCGAGTGTCTTCAGCCTCTGGGTGTGCAGGTATCTCAGTATTACCAACACCCAGCCATGTCTTACTGCTTATATAAATGGGCCCACAGGTACTGTAACTTTGAAAAAAAAACATTCTAAAAGTTTTCAAAGTCATAAAAAATATACTAAAATGTTGCTAAATAATGTATTATAGATTGAGGGAGCGCTCCCGACCAATCGGAGCGCTTCTTTCCCCTGCGTGTGAGGCACTCTTATTCTGTGAAGAGCGTCTCATGTGCAGATGCCCTGGAAACGGGTACCTTCTGGGAAGTTGTTTTTTTTTAATATATTATTGATCCCTCTCAATCAATAATATATTAATATGTCCCCCGTTGCCACTTGTTGCTGAAAACAAGTGGTTTCATTTGCCTTCAGCTTGAGCCAGAACAGCTCAGCTTCTGTTCTCACTCAGCTGAAGGCTCATGAAACCACTGTTTTTTAGCAATGAGTGGCTCCGGGGGACATAGTAATACATAAAATAGTCCTTCCACAGATGTTTTTCACCTGTCAGTCATCTGTCTTTCTTCACACTCAATAAATTGTGTGATTGTTTACCACGGAATAGAAGAATTTAAAGCGCTGCATTATTCCAGTAGTAGAATGCACCCACACACACACACACACACACACACACACACACACACACACACACACACACACAGATTGGTAACATGGAATACATGAATTTAACATTCTTCCGAGCTTAACTGGCATACAAACAAAGACACACACAGGCCTGAAGTGGAGCCAGAATCTCAATTTTATCTCTTGCCAGGTAAGGAATAGGGAGTTCTCTGGCAAAGTGGTAGGGATAGGTGGGGGATTGTTCATGGTCATCAAGGAAACACCAGCGGGCCGGCCTGGTGGCGCTGAGGGTTGAGGCGCTGGTCGCCACACCTCGCGCTACACCGGCGACCCGGGTTTGGGAACAGACTCGGGCGGCCAGGGGTCGGCAGGAAGAGGGAGGATCGAGCGTCCCAACGGATGCTCTCCTCCCTCAGGGGTGGGTTACCAAGAGCGCATTGCGCTCTGCATCCCTTCTGTAGCCAGTGGAAGCACCGGCGTTGGGAAGGGATGGAGGCGGCTTCGCTTGTCGGAGCCGGGAAGGGGGGACGTTGCAGCACGTGAGGGTTTGCGTGCGCAAGTACGCTACCACTCGGGACGTACGTCCCAAGCACTGGCGTCCTAGATGGGGTGGGGACGTAAGAAAAAATTACTCACCTTAGTAATGTTGTTTCTTCTAATGGAGTCTTGCTATATTATGACTATTGCAGTTTGCCCCAGCCTTAGAACTGCTCCGGAGGTGAAAGAGTTAAGTTCCATGCAGAGCATGGAGCTTAGAGCGAGAGCTCGGTTCAGAAGCTCTGTTTGGCTGGTTTCAAACCGAAACCGTCAGATCTTTACGAGCAAAAACTCACTAAGGTTCTGTGTGGAAGCTGTAACCTACACTAGCCAACTGGCTACTAATATATTAACACGTTTACTGGTCCCAACACAAAGACTCAAGTCAGTGACCAGAAAATTAAGATAAAATAACTAAATAAACACAACACCCAAATATGAAAGAGGGCATCAATAGATGCCAACAGAGGACTACCCACCCCATACCCCAAAGTAGGAGTTCTGAGAGGGGCAGGCTGGGGGGGAGGTCATAATATAGCAAGACTCCATTAGAAGAAACAACATTACTAAGGTGAGTAATTTTTTCTTCAAACAACATGAAGTCTTGCTATATTATGACTATTGCAGACTACACAGCAGTACCTCCATGGAGGAGGGACAGAACCTACTTAGGGAATAGGCTCTGAAGCACGACTGTGCCAAACCGAGCATCCCTCCTGGCCTGAATATCCAGGGAGTAATGCTTGGTGAAAGTGTGTACTGTCTTCCAAGTAGCTGCCTGACATATCTCCAAGATAGGGATGTCTCTAGCAGCAGCTAGAGATGCAGTTGTACCTCTGGTAGAGTGAGCCCTCAGGCCTGAGGGGGAACCTACCCAGCTTTTGATAGCAAAATTGTATACAAGAAATGATCCACCTGGCAATGGATCTTTTAGTGGCAGGTCTCCTTTCCCAACCTCACCATAAGTGAGAAATAGTTGGAGGGAGTCAAACCTCAGACCCTTGGTACGCTCTATGTAGTAACTTAGGGCCCTCTTAACATCTGTTGTGCAGCCTCCTCTCACCAGAGAAGGAATGGTCAGTGAAGAACACTGGAAGTGAAATAGATTGGTTAAGGTGGAAATCTGAAACCACCTTAGGCAAAAACTTCCTGTCAGTCCTGAGGACCACTTTATCCCTGTGAAAGGAAATAAAGTCAGTTTCTACTGACAAAGCCTGTAACTCACTTATACGCCTGGCAGAAGTGATGGCTACCAGAAATACAGTTTTCCAAGTCAACTACTTAAGCTCTGCCGAAGACAGAGGCTCAAAGGGGGGTTGCATTAGCTGAGCAATGCATACATTAAGATCCCAAGCCGGGCAGGGTCCCTGAATGGGGATTGGTGTGAAGCAATCCTTTAAAAACTTGGAAAATACAGGATGAGCAGAGAGAGAAGAGGGCTTCCCTGCTGAAATGAAGGCAGAGACAGCAGCCAAGTGCACTTTCAGGGTGGCTGGTCTCAGTCCCAAAGAATTAAGATGGACCATGTAGTCCAATACAGTAGGTAGATCAGCAGATTCTGGGGAAACATGCTTCCCAGAACACCATATGGAAAACCTTTTCCACTTGGAGTTATAGGTAGCCCTGGTGGAAGGCTTCCTAGCAGCCTTCAGGATTTCAAGAACACTTTGAGAAAGTTGCAAATCAGTAAACTCTAACTGTTCAAGAGCCAAGCCTTGAGGTTGAGGGATTTGAGATTCGGATACCAAACTCTCCCTGAGCACAGGTTAACAGATTGTGGTTCCTGGGAGACACAGGGAAGATGGACTGCTAGGACAGAAGGAGTGGGTACCAGGGCTGCCTGGCCCAGTCTGGAGCAATCAGGATCATTTTGCAGGGCTGAGACCTGATTTTGACTAGTACTTTGAACAGGAGAGGAAGGGGGAAAGGCATAAAGAAACTTCCTTCCCAATCGAGGAGAAAGGCATCCAGGGAACTGAGCCCAACACTGGGGCCTGCAACAAAACAGTGGAAGTTGATAATTGTCTGGGGCTGCGAAAAGATCTATCTGAGGAGTGCCCCATCTGGCAAACACTATCCCCAGTACTAGGGGATCCAGTGACCATTCGTGATGGCCCTGGGAAATCCTGCGTTGAGGGCATCTGCCAAGACATTGTCCTTGCCTGGGAGGTGAACTGCTATGAGGGAAGTGTTCAGGAGTAAGCCAGAGACCACAACTTCATTGCCTCGGCGCAAGGTCAAGACCGAAAGTGCCCCTTATTTGTTGATGTACCACATTATAGTGGTGTTGTCTGTTCTGACCTGTACCACCTTGTTCTGAACAGATGCAGAGAAAACCTGAAGTGCTAGAAAAACAGCTCTGAGTTCCAACAGATTGATGTGGAGCAGAGATTCCTGAGGGGACCATAATCCCTGGGTGGAGAGGTTGCCCATGTGAGCTTCCCATCCCAAGCGGGATGCATCTGTAGTAAGGGTCAAGGAATGGGACAGAGGGATGAAAGGCACCCCCGTCTCAGATTGCTCTGATCCTGCCACCACTGAAGGGCCTGGATCAGGGTTCGAGTCACTGGGATTAACTTGGATAGAGGATCTCTTCTTTGAGACCAGAAAGCTCTCAAATGGAACTGAATGTCCCTCATCTGAAATCTTGCTCCTTGCACCACAGCTGGAGGCAGCCATGTGCCCTAGGACCTGCAGGAAATGCCTTGCTGGTCGAGAAACCTGCAGAGTGAAGGAGGTGGCCAGGGCCACTAAGGTCCTTACCCTTTCCAAGGGAAGGAAGGCTCTGGCCTGCTTTGTATCCAGTTCTGCGCCTATAAAGGTGAGTACCTGGACAGGTTCCAAAACTGACTTTGGAAGATTGAGAAGAAATCCCAGAGAGGTAAGCAGCTGCTGGGTAACTAGCAGGTGTGATTTGACCTGGTCGGAAGACTGACCCACAATGAGCCAGTCGTCCAGGTACGGAAAAATGGCAATCTTTTGCCTTCTTAGGTGGGTGACTGCTACTGCCAGACACTTTGTGAACACCCTTGGGGCAGAAGTGAAGCCGAAGGGCATTGCTCTGAACTGATAATGGCCTGAGGGCAGTTCGAATCTGAGGTACTTCGGGGAGCTTCTGATAAGAACATGGAAGTAGGCATCTTTGAGGTCCAGGGAGGCTAGCCAGTCCCCTGGCCTTAGGGAGGGTAAAATCATTCCCAGTGTCACCATTTTGAACTTTGGCTTTAAAAGGTGCTTGTTTAGATATCTTAAATCCAGGATAGGCCGCCACTCTCCTGTCTTTTTTGGGGTAAGGAAGTACCTGGAGTACAGACCCTTGCCCTGGTGAAGGGGAGAAACCTTTTCTACAGCTCTGAGAGCCAGGAGGGTTGAGACTTCTGTTTTCAAAGCAAGAGTCTCTAAAGGGTTTGTAGGTGGAAAAGATCTGGCTCTCATCTTTGGAAATTTCTTGAAGCTGAGAACCAGACCCTGGTTACTACTTCCAGGACCCACCTGTCTGAAGTTAAAGACTGCCAGTCCTGGACGAAGTGAGCCAACCTGCCTCTACAGGTAGTGGAGAGTCGACCCTGGGCATCCCATCAGGGTGCCTGTTTGGCAGGGGCTTTAGGCTGAGGGGTGGGAGCAGGCCTGCTCGAACCCCGCCTGCCTCTCCTCTGAAGAACCCCTCTGTACATAGGCTGAAGAGGAGGGGGCCTGAGTTGTAAAAGGCCTGTGAAAGGGCTCACCCTACCCCTGGGCTGCCTCTGAGGAGTGGCTTGCCGCTCCTTGGCTTGTGCACTCCTGTAAGTGGTTCTATATTCATCCATTTTCTTCATATAATTCTCTGTCTGCTCCCCAAACACAGAATTTCCCACCACAGGAAAATCCATAGCCTTACACTGGGTATCCTGTGACAAAGTAGTACACCTGAGCCAGGCCAATCTGCGAAAAGCCACAGATGTAGCCATGACTCTAGAGGATACATCATTAGAATCCACTGCAGCATGGAATTGCACCTTAGATGCCTCAATACCATCAAGAGCCACCTGCTCCAGCTCCTTTGCGAGCTGGCCTGGGACCTGTTTGGCAAAGGCCATGACAGTATCCCATCTAGATTTCTGGTATCTTGCAACATAAGCCATATAGTTAGCTTGTCTGAGTCCCAAGGATGCTGCCATGTATTGTTTTTTGGCCATGGCATCAATCTTCCTGGAATCCTTGTCAGAAGGATGTGAAGCCAGTGGGATATTAGCTTTATCACAGGCTGCAGCCTGAACTACCCCAACATGACTGCATTGCTGTGAAAGAAAATCTGTATCAGGACCTGACAAAGTGTACCTCCTGTCCATCTTTTTATCCACAGGAAGCACAGAATTAGGAGCTTTTAAAATTTTTACTGTTTGTTTTCTAAAGGATTTATGTAAAGGGATGGACAACCTCCTGGACTCTGGATATCCATCATCTCCACATAGTCAGGCTCCTCTTGCTCATCCAAAGCCTCCTCTAAGGAAGCTGGAGAGTCTCAGCAACTTTTATAAAACAAAAATGAGAAGGGGACTCAGAAAGCCTAGGGGAGACTCACCTGAAGGTCTGTCTGGGAGATGTCCGTCTAATGGGCACATCCAGACTTTCAAAATCACATTCACACTGATCATAATCCTCATCCCCCTCCTCTGGTTCATAGAACTCTTCTATATCATAATCCTGAACCACTGGAACCGACCTTTTGCCAGACAGTGGTGGTTCGGAGGGAAACGGAGACAGGGACTGGACAATCTGTATTGCCCTGGCTATCTCAGCAGCAGTTGGAGAAGGAATTTTGGACTCCAAACCTGCTGATTTTTTAGATTCTTTGCTGGAACTGGCTCCTCAGAGCCAGCTTTTCGTTTGCCCGAGGAAGTCTTGCCCTGGTCAGAGGGCACTCCCTCCAGTTCGGTTGGCACCGAACCGGGCTGG
Organism: Neoceratodus forsteri; assembly: GCA_016271365.2. Taxonomy (NCBI): domain Eukaryota; kingdom Metazoa; phylum Chordata; order Ceratodontiformes; family Ceratodontidae; genus Neoceratodus; species Neoceratodus forsteri. Next base: position 968,279,984 of record CM057449.1, read on the forward strand.
CCATCCGGGTCAGCGGACTTTTTGGCCTCGCTCCCTGAGCCTGCCCACTCTCTTGTCCAGGGTGGCTGCAGGAAATTTTTACAAATCTGGCAGTCTGAATTGAGGTGGTTAAACCCCAGACACAGACATGAAGTGTGGGGTCACCTTGGCAAAGGCTTCCCACAGACACTACAGTATTGAAACCCAGTGGGCCCGGTTTTTTTGGGTTTCTAGACATGATGCCAGCCTAACCAACCAACTTGCTCTTTGATGGCAGTTAGTAAGACAATCCCTTATCGTTCCAAACCGTGTCACGGGTCGTGGAAAACCGTAATGAAACTGCTTTTTTAGAACCGATAAGAACCGAATCAGACTCTAAAAAGCCTTAAAAGGTTTTAAACTTATATTTAAATATAACTCGATCGGTTCAACCGAACCGATAATACTTTTACAAGTTCCACACAGAAAAACCCTATCTATTACTTACGATTACCATAGACAGAGCCTGAACCGATCGGTTTTGGCGGTTAAAATGATGAAATCGTGGTTAAATTAAACCGAGAAATAGCGCTTAAACCAAGAAATGAACCGAGCAACAGGAGGAATCTCCGGAGTGACTGTTCAGTGAGGCGGAGTAAAGAATCTGACGGTTTCGGTTTGAAACCAGCCAAACAGAGCTTCTGAACCGAGCTCGCACTCTAAGCTCCATGCTCTGCATGGAAGTTAACTCTTTCACCTCCGGAGCAGTTCTAAGGCTGGGGCAAACTGCAATAGTCATAATATAGCAAGACTTCATGTTGTTTGAAGGGGAGAAAACCAGAAAAACCCCTCTGGCTGCCCTAGATGAAGGCCGCCCTAAGTCTACCCGGACCACCTACAGGACAGACCCCACTGTGCGAGGGAGAGGCGGAAGGGCACTCTAGGGGCAGATCCCTAAGGTAGGTACGGGAGACATGAGCGGACGGAAGGAGGGGGCACCGGAGGTAGGAAGGAGGATAAAAAAGACGAAAATAACAAAAAAAAAAGAAACACCAGCAATGGAAACTCTGAATAGTACTTGATTTTTTAAATGTGTGTGTGTGTGGGGTGGGGCTCATGAGTGTAAATAACATTAAATTATTTACTTACTTTATTTAATTTAATGGACTTTTATTTTTAGGGCCTAGTTGAAGTTTTTTATATATGAATAAAGGCTGTAACCAAGTTTGTGATGGAAACTAGGAAATAGGTGGCTTATGAATTCTTTGAGATGCCCTGGTTGGCAGGGACTTGTTTTAGCCAGTGGTGGCACTCTCTTACTGCAATGGCTAGAACCAAGTCTCAGCCAAACAGGGATTTCTTTGCCTATTTTATATATGAAGACACACCATACCAGCACTAAAGGGTAACTCTCATCTCCTCATAAGGAAACAATTAGGGCCGATCAAAACTGCACCAAAACTTGAATTTTTTAAGTAACTTGCATGTCTGGAATAGATTTATCTGGTTGAGCTTGCAACTCCCCACTGGCCATTATCAGCAGCTACTACTACATCCAGTGTCCCCTGCAGCCAACCCTCTGATGAGGTACATGATGGGCAAAGTCACGGGGGACGCAGGTCTGTACCCTGATAAGAGTAATTTACAACAATAATGCAGCACATTATCATATTTCTGATACTGCTCAGCCAAGGAAAGCGCTCACTAGTGATAATATAAACACAAATGCACAAATTAAGTGCATAACATTTCTCTTATGCATTTAGTCATCCCCTGTGGCTCAGTCCTTCCTGCATGTCATCAAGGAACACTGAGTGCAGCTGTTGTTGGTAATGGCCAGCCGGGAGTCGCAGGATCAACCAGATAAATCTATTTCAGACACACAACAATTCAAATAAGTGAATTTTAAGTAGTGGTGCAATTTGGCTAGTGGGGACCAGTAGTGAGTACTAGTTCTCTTTGTTTGCCCTTCCCTACTATTTGCATTTATTGTTCTCAGAAGAATCAGATGCTAAGATTCACACGGAGTGTGAGGGGTGGTAACTGGATTGGATGGACCAGAAGAAAAAATTACTCACCTTAGTAATTGCTTTTCTTCTCATGGAGTCTTGCTATATTATAACAATAGCAGTCAGCCACTGCAGCTGAACTGCCCCGGAGAGGAAGGAGTTAACTCCAGAAGATCTGGAGTTCTACAGCGCGAGGGCGCTGTGCCCAAAGCTCTATCTGGCAGTTTCAAATGAAACTGTCAGATCTTACAAGCTAACATCAAAGGACGGAAAGTCTGTGTGGAAAAAACTACACTAGCCCATGGCTACCTAGTAGTAGTAATAACAACAATATAAAGAACAAAGAAACACTCAGAGCCATAATAACAAAAATTGATGGTATTATGGTTCGTTTTACCACCCTTGACAAGCACATATGAACCCCCCCCTTCCCCCAAAGACTCAAGTCCAGGAAGGGGGCAATATAAATAACCTAAATGAAACAATCTAGATCCCTAACCCAAAGGAAAAGAGGGTAAGGGAAAAACTACAATGGCATGACACAGTGCTTGCACCAATTCGCCACCCCTACCCAAGTAGAAGTTCTGAGAGGGGCAGGAGGGAGGGTGGTTATAATACAAAGACTCCATGAGAAGAAAAGCAATTACTAAGGTGAGTAATTTTTCTTCAAACACCATGAAGTCTTGCTATATTATAACAATAGCAGATTACACAGCAGTACCTCCATGAAGGAGGGTCAGAACTCACTTAGGAAATAGGCTCTGAAGCACAGCTGTGCTAAACTGAGCATCTCTCCTGGACTGGACATCCAGGGAATAATGCTTGGTAAAGGTGTGAACTGGCCTTCCAGGTAGCAGCTTGACAAATCTCCAGAATGGGATGTTCTAGCAGCCGCTAGAGACGCAGCTGTACCCCTGGTGGTGTGGGCCCTCAATCCTGAGGGGGTACTCTACCCAGTTTCTGATAACAGAATTGGATACAAGAAACAATCCACCTTGCAATTGTTCTCTTAGTGGCAGGTTTCCTTGCCAACCTCGCCATAGGTAAGAAAGAGTTGGAGGGATTCAACCTATGACCTCTGGTGCGCCTAAATAGTAGCTTAAGGCTCTTTTGACATCCAAGCTGTGCAGTCTCCTCTCACCTGAGGAAGAATGCTCAGTGAAAATACTGGGAGAGAGATAGATTGATTCAGGTGGAAATCAGAAACCACCTTAGGCAAAACTTTCTATTAGTCCTAAGGACTACCTTATCTCTGTGGAAAGAGATAAAATCTTCTTCCACTGACAGGGCCTGTAGCTCACTTATGCGTCTGGCAGAGGTGATAGCTACTAGGAAAAAACTTTTCCAGTTAAATACTTGAGCTCTGCAGAAGACAGAGGCTCAAAGGGGGGTTGCATTAACTGAGAATGCAAATATTCAGGTCCCAGGCGGAGCTGGTCTCAAAAGGAGGGTTAGTAAGAAGTAACCCTTAAAAACTTGGAGAACACCGGGTGAGAAGAAAGGGAGGCAGGCTTCCCTGCTGACACAAAAGCAGAGACAGCTGCCAGATGAACCTTCAGGGTAGCTGGTCTAAGGCCTAGGGAATTCAGATGGACCAAATAGTCCAGTAGAATGGGAAGATCAGCAGATTCTGGGATAATCTGCCTCTCAGAGCACCAGATGGAAAACCTCTTCCACTTAGAATTATAAGTGGCCCTAGTGGAAGGGTTCCTTGAAGCCTTTAAAATATCCATGACACCTTGAGAAAGGCGCAAGTCAGCAACTCTAGCTCCTCAAGAGCCAAGCCTTGAGGTGGAGGGATCTGAGGTCCGATACCACACTCTCCCTGTGCACAGGCCAGTAAGTCGTGGACTCTGGGCAGGCTCAGGGCAGGTGGACTGCCAAGGACAGGAGCAGAGGGTACCAGGGCTGTCTGGCCCAATCTGGGGCAATCAGAATCACTCTGCAAGGTTGAGATCTGATTTACTAGTACCCTGAAAAGGAGAGGAAAGGGGGAAAGGCACAGGAACTTCCCTTCCAGTCCAACAGAAAGGCGCCCAGAGGGACTGAGCCCAGAACTGGAGGCCTGCAACAGAAAAGAGGAAGTTGGTGGTTGTCTGGGGCTGCTAAAAATCTATCTGAGGAGTGCCCCATCTGGCAAAGACAGACCCCAGCACTTGTGGATTCAGAGCCCATTCGTGATGGCCCTGAGAAATTCTGCTGAGGGCGTCCGCAGACATTGTCCTTCCCTGGGAGATGAACCGCTATCAGGGAGGTGTTCAGGAGTAAGCCAGAGACCACAACTTATTGCTTCGTGCACAAGGCTGAAGACCGAGTGCCCCTTGCTTGTTGATGTACCACACTGTGGTGGTATTGTCTGTCCTGACTTGAACCACTTTGTTCTGGACAGAATCTGAAAACACCGAAGAGCTAAAAGACAGCTCTGAGTTCCAAAAGATTGATGTGGAGCAGAGACTCCTGAGGAGACCATACCCCTGAGTGGCAAGGTCGCCTAGGTGAGCCCCCACCCTAACAGGGAGGCATCCGTGGTGAGGGTGAGGGAGTGAAATGGGAATGAAGGGAACCCCTGTCTTAAATTGCTCTGGACCTGCCACCAGTGGAGGGCTAGGATCAGAGTTTGAGTAACTGGGACCAACTTGGTAAGGGGGTCCTTCCTTTGAGACCAATAGGCCCTCAAATGGAACTGAATGTCCCTCATCTGGAATCTTGCTCTCTGCACAAGCTGTGGAAGCAGCCATGTGCCCGAGGAGTTGCAGAAAATGCCTTGCTGGTCGAGAGACCCGCAGGGTAAAGGAGGATGCCAGGGCGATGAGTCTGTCCACCCTTTCCGAGGGAAGAAAAGCCCTGGCTAACCTTGTGTTCAATTCTGCGCCTATGAAAGTTAGGACCTGAACTGGTTCCAGAACTGACTTTGGTAAGTTTAGCAGGAATCCCAGGGAAGTGAGAAGCTGCTGGGTGACTTGCAAGTGGATTACCTGACCTGAGACTGACCCACAATGAGCCAGTCGTCCAGGTAGGGAAACACAGCAACCCCTTGCTTTTAAGTGAGCCACTACTACAGCGAGACATTTTGTGAATACCCTTGGCGAGAGGTAAGGTCAAGGGCATTGCCCTGAACTGGTAGTGGCCTGAGGGCAGTTCGAACCTGAGGTACTTTCGTGAGAAGGCCTGATCAGAACATGAAAATAGGCATCCTTGAGGTCCAGGGAAGCTAGCCAGTCCCCTGGCTTAGGGAAGGCAATATCATTGCCAGAGTCAACATTTTGAACTTTGGTTTCAACAGATGCTTGTTCAAGTATCTTAAATCTAGAATGGGCCGCCATTCTCCTGTCTTTTTTGGGGTAAGAAAGTATCTTGAATAAAGCCCCTTGCCCTGATGGCAAGGAGGAACCCTTTCCACTGCTTTGCAGTCCAGCAGAGCAGAAACCTCTGCTTCCAAAGCAAGGGCTTCTGAAGGATTTGCAGGTGGAAAATGCCTGGCTCTCATCTTTGCAAAGTGTTTGAAGCTGAGAACCAGACCCTGGCCTATTACCTCCAGAACCCATCTGTCTGTAGTTAGGGACAGCCAGTTCCGGCTGAAATAGGCCAACCTGCCCCCCACTGGTACAGGAGAATCGGCCCTGGACACCCCATCAGGGTGCCTGCTTAGCAGCAGCCTTAGGCTGAGGGGAGGGGGACGGTCTACTTGTGCCACGTCTACCCCTGCCTCTGAAGAAACCCCTCTGCGAGACAGCAGAGGAGGCTTGAAATTGGTAAAAAGGCCTGGAAAAGGGCCTGCCCCTACCTCTGGGAGCATGCCTTTGTGGCATGGCATGCTTCTCCTTAGCCTGGGCACTTTTGTAGGTAGTTCTGTATTCATCCATCTTTTCATATAGTTTTCTGTTTGCTCCCAAAAGAGAATTTCCACTACAGGAAAATCCATAGCCTTTGACTGGGTATCTTGGGACAGATTAGTGCATCTGAGCCGTGCAACCACGGGAAGCTACAGAAGTGGCCATGACCCTAGAAGAAACATCATTAACATCAACAGCAGTATGAAATTGAACTTTAGAGGCTTCAATGCCATCAGCAGCCACCTGTTCCAACTCACTAGCCAGCTGGCCATGGCCTGCTTGGTAACTGCAATACTGTGTCCCACCTAGATTTCTGATATCTAGCTACATAACCATATAATTTGCCTGCCTGAGTCCCAAAGAAGCTGCCATATACTGTTTCTTGCCATGGCATCAATCTTCCTGGAATCCTTATCAGGAGGATGTGAGGCCAGAGGAATATTAGCCTTGTCACAGGCTGCAGCTTGTACCACACCTACATGACTACACTGCTCAGTAAGGAAGTCTGTATCCGAGCCTGACAAAGTATACCTTCTGTCCATTTTTTTATCTACAGGAGGGACAGAATGAGGATTTTTAAAATCTTTTTGTTTGCTTCCTAAATGACTTATGCAAAGAACAGACAACCTCCTAGACTCTAGAATATCCATCATTTCCACATAATCAGGCTCCTCTTGCTCATCCACAGCCTCCTCTAAAGGAAGCTGGAGGGTTTCTGCAACCTTTTTGTAAAAAATAAAGAAAGAAGGGGACTCAGACAGAATAGGAGGAGATTCTAAAGGTCTGTCTGGAGAAATGTCCGGTTCAATGGGCATGTCCAGACCCCCCCAGCCACACATATACTGATCAAATTCCTCCTCCCCCTCCTGTGGTTCATAAAAATCCTCAACTTCAAAATCCTGAACCACTGGGACTGAACGAACCAACCTTTTACCAGCTGTTGGTGGTTCTACAGATCCCTGAGACAGTGACTGGACAATCTGAATGGCTTTAGCTATCTCTGCAGCAGTTGGAGACACAATTTTGGACTCCAGACCTACTGATTTCCTTGTCTTTTTACTTGGGACTGGTTCCTCTGAACCAGCCTTCCTTTTGCCCGAGGAAGTCTCGCCCTGGTCAGAGGGCACTCCCTCTGGTCCAGTGGGTACTGGACCGGGCTGGCCATCCGGGTCAGCGGACTTTTTGGCCTCTCGTTCCCTGAGCCGGCCCAATCTCTTCTCCAGGGTGGCTGCAGGGAAATTTTTACACACCTGGCAGTCTGACAGGAGGTGGTCAGCCCCCAGACAATAAACACAAGTGGTGTGTGGGTCAGCCTTGGCAAAGGCGTCCCACAGACATCACAGTGTTGAAACCCAGTGGGCCCGGTTTTTCTTTTGGGTTTCTCAGACATAATGCCAGCTCAACTAAAACTTGCCCTTTGATGGCAGTTAAGTAAGACACCCTTATCGGTTCCTAAACCGTCACGGGTATTTAAAAACGTTATAATTCCGGCTTTTTTAGAACCGATAAGAACCGGGAACCGCACTCTAAAACCCACTGTACACTTTTAAAATGCAGAAAAACAACCGATCGGTTCAAAACCGAACCGATAATTAATTTTCCACACAGACTTAAATTTTAGTACTTACGGTTACCAGATAGAGCTTTAAAACCGAAATGCGGTAAAAATAATAACTTTTGCCAGTTCAAATGAACCGAAAAATACTCGCTTGAACCGAGAATGAACCGAGCTGAAGGAGCTGATCTCCGGAGCGACTGTTCAGTGAATCGGAGTAAAGAATCTGACAGTTTCATTTGAAACTGCCAGATAGAGCTTTGGGCACAGCGCCCTCGCGCTGTAGAACTCCAGATCTTCTGGAGTTAACTCCTTCCTCTCCGGGGCAGTTCAGCTGCAGTGGCTGACTGCTATTGTTATAATATAGCAAGACTTCATGGTGTTTGAAAAGAAGGACCTGGGCAGGCAGGAACACATAGGTCAACCATAGAACTGGACTCCATCCCAGACAGGAAGGCACTCACTCTCAAACTCGGGTCACGCTGGGACCCAGTTAAGCACCTACCCACTATACAGTGAATTCCCAATTCCATATACAGAGTTTAATTTTCAACCTGATAGATTGCACTTATTGGGGTCTGCCAAGTACACATGGGTGCTGCCTCGGAAATCAGAATAACATTGATTAGGGCTGGGCAATCAACAACAGTGAAAGTGCACTACACTAGGATGCCACTAAAAAGAAATGAAAATATAATTTAATGTGGTGGCTGAAAGTGGGAAGGGATAGCTGAGCTGGCTAGCGGGCACAGCGGATCACTATCGGGACGGGACCCCACCTAGTACTTAGTGTCATGTCATGCATATCTCTGCCTTTGTTTTAAAAGAAAAAAAAAATACATTTTTAACTTCAGCTAAGAAAGAGTGGCGGTTGGTGGGTCAAAGGGAGATGCAGGGCCTGTGAGGGAGACAGGAGGACTAACACTAGGACTGGTGAGCAATGGGGCGAGGGGACACCATGTGGGTGCTGCTGACAGAAGTGATAAATATGCTGTAAAGCAAGTGCACTGAATCACTAACACACAACACTACATAAATCAAGCCGCAATATGTCACAATAATAACATTTTTTTTTTAAACGAGCAGGTGATCGGGCAATAGTTGCACTTGGGACTAGACAGGACTAACTCAACTGCAGGAACAGACTAGGCTGGTTGGGGGGAACATCGTTTGAAAGGAAAGGAACTCTTTCAGTTTCAGGCACAATCCCTCACTCAATCCAAAACAATAATACACATATACCTTATTTTAGGATGAAGGATTGCAGTTCTCCTTCATTAATCAAAGCACTGGGTCTGTCTCGAGTTGGGATCCCTGTTGCATCACTCGGGACTTCTCTTCTGTGAAGATCTGTAACTCACTTTCTCCTTCACTGGCTGCACATGTGAAACCCGCAATTCCACTCACCCCTTACACTACAGTCTGTGCACACCCACTTGTGACTGGCGGAAGGGGATAGGGTGATTTCTACGTGTGGAGCAAAAAGCGTCTCTAAATGAGGGTTAAAAAATGTGCCCTTTCTAATGGTACAGGCAGCACATAAAGAAGCTCACAGGACCGCATTCACAAAACTCACACCGGGTTCTTTACGTGCAGTGTACCTCTGTCATACATAGATGTACATGAGCTTCGTATTTTTTAAGTGATTCACGTACATTTATGCATGAATGGGAACACTGGTCTATCTGCTTAGAGACCGAAGGAATGGTCACTGGCCTGGCCCACACCACTTCTGAAAGAGTTTCAAAAGTAGGAGGTGTAGAGGTGTGAGGTTTACTGGAATGTTAGGCACATGAAGCCACTCGAGATGTAACTGCTAACCTGGATCTCGGGAAGAGGTCTCAGAGCTAACGTTACATGCATATTGCGAAGCAGAGTCTGGAAAGAAATATCCTCTTAGGAACAGAAGGAGAGCCTGGAGTAGGAGTATCCAAGGAGTAAAAAGAGTCATCGTTGCCACTCTCAGAAATAATGAGGTCGGGTTCAGACTCGTCTTCCAACTCCTCTTCGGGAAGAGAGGCAGGAAGAGGTGTGGACCTACTGACACCTAGTCCAATCCTGGGAGTTGGATACACAGGAGACACCAGCACCAGACCAGCCAGAGCCAGCATCAGACCCGGTGCTGGCACCAAGGAAGCAGACACTGGTGCCACCCCCCCCCCAAAGGAGTCAGCACCAGCACTGGCACCAAAGGAGCTGGCTCCGAACCCACTGAGAGATGACATGGCACCGAGGAGGCCCCCAGTGCCACAGATGTTGAAGAATGTGGTGCTGAACACAGCACCAGGACAGGCCCAAGGAGACCAAAACTCAATGCCAAACCTGATATCGCCCCTAATGAAGGTCCAGCCAGCACCAAAGTGACCAGTGGAGGTACATGGACTAGTCCCTGGGAAGAGATAGTGCAAGGGTGTACAGCCAGTGGAACTGGCATTGGCGGTTTGGCCACAGTCAAGGGATTGGGATTCGTTGGCTAAGCCAAATGATCTACCTGGACCGAAAGACCTGACCACAGTCCTGAGGTTTCTAGCCCTGAAGGACATGGCACCGGGTCCACAGGAAGGGGCAAATGGACCAGACGCTGTACCAACTGCTCCATAAGAGCTGCCCAGTGGTGAAACTGCCCACCGGAGTCACCGCAAAAGGACAGAGAGGGACTCTGGGCTCAAGACTTCGAGCACCCGCAAGTAGGAAAGGCCAGGGATACCGGTGCTGGGGAAGGCCTCCTGCTCTTGGACCTCAAAGACTTCATGGCAGACATACCAGAAGGTGACCTTGAGGGGTACCATTTCTTTCCCCTTCCGACGAGAAGAGGAAGAACTCGAGGCCAGGTGGTGCTGGGTACCTGACTGGGACCAAGAACGGGTCCGCTTCTTTTTGCATTTGTGAGAGGACTGCCTTCCCTCCTGAATACAGGACTGCCCATCATCGGAACCCTCCCTTTGTGAGGGAGGCAGACTGGACATGGCCCTGCTTCTGGAGCAGCATCCCTGAAGAGACTCCCTAACATCACTGTTACCATCCATGGTTGTAGGCCAAAGTTCGGCAGGGCTGAAAGTAACTGACAGAAAAACTTTTTTTTTTTTTTTTTTTAAACTAAACTGATGCAAAAATAACAAACGATGTTGTCAGTGAAGCGCATTCGACGGTGGGAAGAAAAGGAACTGAGGCGGTTGAGAGCCATTGATGAGAAAAGCTATGCAGTGCAAGAGCAGCTCTTGCGGTGTGCACATGCGCACAGCCTACCTCGGCACCGGTCCTTTTGAGGATTTTTGGCTCCTGTAGGGTCCTAGCACTTCCGGCTCAGAACTCATCAATGTGAATCAATGGTGAAGATACAGTCCAGGAAGATCTTCCATTAGCACAACTAAACAAGAAAATGGTCTCCATTATCTCCGGTACCAGGCAGCAGCAGGCCAAAATCCAACCTTTCCCAATCTTCCAAGACTTTGAATGGATCCCCCTGGAGGAAGTCATCTCATTTAAATAACTGGGGGGAGTCTGGCAGTATCATCACTTTGCCTTCTTCTGCCATGCAGATTCCATTCACAAAACACTTTTTCCAAAACTCTGCAAACTTTACTGGAACAAGAACCTTTACCCTCCTTCCTGCTCATCATGAGATTGCAATAGTCCCTCCATATAAATAACGAACAATTTTGGCCCATCAAGCCCGTTCACTATAGCTCACTGTTCAGCACAGTGAAGCACGCAAAAAAAAACACGAAATCCTTCTTTAAACTATGCTGCCCAAACCTGTTCCCCTCTTGTAGTTGTTCTCCCCCTTTAGAGTCAGGTAGAAGCTGGCTTGTAAAGCAAAAACAGTCTCTATAGGAAACAAATACAGCACCTAGTCTGTAAAACAAACATGGCCTGCATCCCCGAATCAAGCTCTTGTCTTCTTTGGTTGGTATGGAGCTGAGGCATTCTATATAGTACCATACATCAGATGGTGCTGGCCGATGTGTGCAAACAGAAAGAGAGGAAAAGCATAGCACACTGTAGATTAACTGCTGGTCGCATGGAGTTCGGAGGAAGACTGAGAGTGAGGAGGGGTACAGAAGAACAACAGCCAAAATCACAGTCTTGGTCTCCTCACCTGGAAGTCAGCTGGTGCAGTCAGTCCTTGTGGCAAGGTTCAGGAACAGACTGAACTGCTTGAAGTTTATTTCTGTACTGGGTAACTGGAGAGGGAGAGAGGGGGCAAAGGACAGCAACCACACAATACCTTCTTATAACAGTACAGTGCTCCATCATTGCCCTTGATAACTGTACTAGGGATTCTCTCTCAGCAACAGTAACAGCTGATTTCTCCTGGGAACCAAAGTGGAGTTTGGTATACTGGGAATTTCATAATATTGGGGCACATTATAGCAAGGGAGCACTGTACCACACAAATGATTCTCCCAGCGTTCGACTACGGGGATGTTGTCTATAACGCTCTCCCTAAAAACACCAGGGCCAAGCACAGCTGGATCCTCATTTCACTTTGTTCTGTCTGTTTGCTTTTGACTGCTCTCCCTGTAACCACTGCTCCTCTTTTTGTGTCTCCCTCTCACACACTCCCCTTGCTGGAAAATCGCCGCGTCCCCCCAGCTTACTTCCCTTTTGGGTGTCCGGCCAACACATTTTCCTGTTGGTTACCAAGGCTGGCCTCTCTCCTTGGACTGTTCATCATGTGGTTCATTCTGTAGTCTCACCCCCTAGTTGCACTGCAAATGTGTATTTTTATTATCAGTAAATATGTTGCATGTATTTGTTCTTTATTCCATTGTTATGTATTGTATCCTGCCCCATTCATCTGGACACACCTGAAACAAGCTGACTAGATTCAGGGTGCTTCCCTGGTCAAATCTTCAGAGATTTGTTTGTTTCCAGCAAAACAAATGACAGCATCAGCAAAAACAGTAACTGAAGATCGCCTAAAATTAAACCTTCAAGATCTTCCATATTTTATTACTGAAAATATTTTCATTAAAACAGGACAGTTTTCATTTATATTTCTTCTGTTGATGGTGCTCATTCCTGCCCTTATGTTACAATATTACGCTTATAACATCACAGCCTGCTGCCACAGAAAATGGAAATGACGTACTTACCGTAATTTTTTATCTTCTTTGACGGAGTCTCCACCACTCATTCACACTAGTGGGAGTATGCTGGAGGCGCTAGGATCCCACAGTAGCCAAAAATCTTCAGGAGGGCTGGTGCCAGGATAAGACCACGCATGCATGGCGCTGCGAGGCTAGCTCGCGCCATATAGGCTATCTCTGCGTCGACCCTCCAACCACCTCAGTACCTTTTCGACCGAGGAGGTGCAGCGTAAACTAATGAAAGAAAACCTAACCCTAACCTCCGGGCATGTGAAGTCCCAGATGACACCTGTAAGAAGGGTCAATTGAACAATGTCTTCACAGCTCGAACAACAAGGTGGTGAAGACCAACAACAGAATGAGTGAGCTCAGGGGATGGTGGGTGGGCGTGTGAATGAGGGATGGAGACTCCGTCCAAGAAGATCAAGAATTACGGCAAGTACGTAATTTCCATATCTTCCTGGACTCAAGTCTCCACCACTCATTCACACTAATGGGAGAGTACCAAGCTAAAAATTACCCCACTCCCCAATAGGGTGGTCGAAGACAGAGCTCACTCAGGACAGAAGTCCATAAGGACTGTCCTGCCAAAGAAAGAGAGCTGTCTGGTATGGACATCTAGAACTTTGTGCTTTACATAGATAGTATTAAGACACTATACATCGGCCCCCAGGCTTATGTCAGGGTGAATGGTGGTATTTCTACTCGATTCAGGCTAGGACGGGGTACTAGACAGGGTTGCCCCCTTTCCCCTCTCCTTTTTGCTCTCTATATAGAGCCCCTGGCAAAAGCTATGCGCCAATCAGAGGAGATCAGGGGAACTGAGGTGGGAGGGTTAGACCGAAAAATGTCATTATATGCGGACGATGTCCTGCTCTCCCTGTCGAATCCAGAGGAGTCCATCCCACGGGTGTGGTCTGTTTTGGAGGAGTTCAGGAGGCATGCGGGCTACACACTCAACAAAACAAAAACAGAGGTTCTTAGCTTTTATTGCACCCCCTCATGCACAATCTTGAGAATTCTCCCACTGGATTGGGTGGCAGGCAAGATGAAATACCTGGGCACCTATATTACCAAGCATCTCTCCCAGCTAGCAAATTATAACCCCCTAATAAATCAGATGACAAAGGACTTTGAAAGGTGGTCTCTAATAAAACTCCCTATGTACGCCAAAATACAATCAATTTCTATGAATATTCTGCCCAGGTTTCTTTATTTGTTCCAGTGCCTCCCCCTCCTGATAACCAGAGCCCAGTTTCAGGTCTGACACAGGATACTCGCGAGGTTCATCTGGAACAATAAGAGGCCAAGAATTAATCAATCAGACTATTACCTGGCACCACAGTTGAAGATGGCCTTGCATTGGTCCACTCCAACTTATACCTCAAACTGGAAATTAATGGAACGGGGTGAGGAGGACGGGCAAGGCCCTCCTCTAGAAGCTAGATTTGTGACTCCTCAGGGACCTATGTTAGAACATAGAAACATAGAATTTGACGGCAGATAAGGACCGCTTGGCCAACCCAGTCTGCCCATTTCCCTACCTAATGGATAAGCTACAGATCCTAGTTAACCAGCAGCCTACTTCTTCCTGCCCCAACCCCCTAGAATTGCCTTATGGCTGTCCCATGCATGCTTGAATTCAACCACTGTTTTTGACTCCAACCTCCTCCGGAAGGCCGTTCCATACATCCACAACCTTCTCTGTGAAAAAATACTCCCTTAAATTACCTCTGAGCTGCCCCCCTTCTATCTTCAAATTGTGCCCCCTTGTTCTTGCACACCTCTTTTTTTGAAAGATGCTACCCTCTTGGACTTTGTTGATTCCCTTGAGGTACTTGAAAGTTTCTATCATATCCCCCCTCTCCCTCCTTTCCTCGAGGCTATACATATTAAGCTGCTCAAGACTCTCTTCATATGTCTTCCGGTGCAGACCCTGCACCATTTTAGCTGCCCTCCTCTGGACAGCTTCCATCCTGTCTATGTCTTTGTGGAGATTGGGTCTCCAGAACTGCACGGAGTACTCCAGATGGGGTCTCACCAGCTGTCTGTACAGAGGGATAATAACTTCTTGTTTTCTACTGGTGATGCCTCTCCCTATGCATCCCAGTATTCCCCCAGCCCTCCTTGCTGCCCTCTCACATTGCTTGCCCACCTTTAGGTCATCTGATATGACTACCCCAGGTCCCTTTCCATTTTGTTGTTGTTAGTATCTCACCCCCATTGTGTACTCTTTCCCTGGGTTTTGTTTTCTCAGGTGCATTACCTTGCACTTCTTAGCATTGAATCTAGCTGCCATACATTTGACCATTCCTCTAACCTTGCAAGTCCCTTCTCATCCTTTCCACCCCACCTTGTGCATCAACTCCTGTTGCAGATCTTTTGTGTCATCTGCAAAGAGACATGCTTTTCCCTTCCAGTCCCTCTGCAATGTAAGCTTATAAAGACATTGAAGAGGACCAGTCTAATACTAGTCCCTACGGTACCCACTAATGTACTTCATTTTTTTTCAGAGTGGACTCCATTTACTATTACTCTCTGTGTCCTAGTCTCCAGCCATTCTTTACCCAGGCTGTCATCTTGGGACCCACTCCCAGGCTGGCTAACTTGTATATTAATCTTTTATGTGGGACTGCGTCAAATGCCTTACTAAAGTCTAGGTAGGCCATGTCCACAGCCCCTCCTGATCAACTACTTTGGTCACCCAGTCAAAGAAATCTATCAGATTTGTCTTGCATGACCTTCCCGCTGTGAATCCATGTTGCCTTGGGTCCTGTGCCCCTCTAGCCTCTAGATACTCAACAATTCTTTCCTTCAGAAGTGATTCCATCATTTTCCCTACCACTGAGGTTAAACTAACAGGTCTGTAGTTTCCTGCTTCTGCCTTGCTCCCACTTTTGTTAGACCTTCCCCCTTTACTTACAGTGGTCAACAACACGTTGGCTGCTATACATAGAGCCTAGCTGAAGCACAAGCTCAGGAAATCCATCTGGCCCCTATACAGACTGCCATGGACCCCGGATTTTGCGCCATCTTGTCTAGACCACACTTTTAAGGTCTTGGACAAGCAAGGTCTGACATACCTTGGGCAGTTTATGCAAGAGACGTGGTTCTGGATTTTGAAACTCTGAAAAACACATATGGCCTTCGACACCTTGATCACTTTAGATTCTTACAGGCTAGGGCTTACATCTACAAATGCCAGGAGATGGACTGAGATCCTATCCATGCAGCACCTTTCCTTGAGTGCATGAGAATGGTGATGGGTGGGCTGGTGCAGAAGGGTCACATCTCGATAATTTATATATCACTGGCTACACTGAGAAAGGACCCCTAGATAAAATTAAATCTAAATGGCAGGGGGAGTCGGGCTCCGAACTGAGGGAAGTAGATTGGAGTAAAGCGTTCAACATCGCCTCAAAAACCACTAGGTCTCCCCTTTGGCAGGAGTTTGGGTGGAGAGTGAGGGTGTGTTATTTTTTTACCCCATCACTTCTCCATAGGAGAAACTCCACCCGCTCCCACCTGTGTTGGAGGGTTTGTAGGGAGGAAGATGGGCACCACTTACACATCTTTTGGAGGTGCCCCAGGATGTGGCCTTTTCTGGAACAGGGTGATAGCTGTCCTGACAGACCTCTTTATGCTGGACGAGCCACCGGACTGGCCAGAGGCCATATTGGGTATCCCACCTCGGCCCCTTAGGGGAGCTGAATCTCTATATCTCTGGGCCATACTACAGGCTGCAGCCCATAAAGCCATCACCCGTGTTTGACTGAAACCTGACCAACTCACTCTTAAGTCTTGGATTCAGGTTATTCAAGAAATCTCTGACCTGGAAGAGCTAATCTTTAAAATTAACCAGCAGACATATATCTACACTCGCAGGTGGACAAGATGGCTGGTCTGGCTGGACACCCCTCCGAATCCAGACCCTGAGGCACTGGAAGTGTGAGACGCTTTAGTCTCCCAGCATAAGAGCAGGAGGGATGAGACCTGGGAGCCTGGACCCCATCTGGAAGGTGTGAGTAGGTACCTCAGAGCCTTATTTTGTATAAAATCCTGTGAAATAATGATTTTTATTGATGTTATAATACACTTTGAAATACCTCCAGTATGTGTAATTAACTGTACTCAAATCAAATGATGAACTTGTTACTGAATGGACTTGTGCTTTTATATAGCTTGTGTATGTACCCATTTGTTGTTAATAAACTTGAGTTTAAAAGGAAAAAAAGAACATTGTGCTTTACAAAGGTATGCTCTGAGCTCCAACTCACCGCCTTGCAGATGACTGCATCGGGTACATTACGAATCTCCACCAGGAAGCCGCAACTGCTCCAATAGAGTGGTGTGAATCCGGCCTTCCAACTTTGCCTGTGACGTGGATTAGTAGTGTCGGAGATATGCTACTAACCAAGCCGAAAACATCTCAAGGCAACAGGCTGACCCAGCCGAGGCATGCTGAAGATATAATAGTTGCTCAGATGTGTATCACTTTGTTCTGTCAATGAAGAATCGCAGAACCATCCTAACATCCAGAGAATGAAGGGAGCCCCTTCCTTCTGGAGTTAACAAAGCAAAACTTGACTAATGGTAATTAAGCCAATGACAATAAATGTACTGGGTCAAGATAGACTGAAAATGCGTAGATTTGTACCTTCACTGCCGAGTATGGCCGACCTATCGACAGGTTCAAGAGGCACTCCAACATCTCACTTGATGGGCAACCAAAGGGCCAGATGGGACTTGCACACCAGATGGAGAAGGGTTTCCACTTAGTCACGTAAGCCTTCCTGGTGTAAGGCCTATGCATGACTTAGAAGATATCTGTGATGGTCTGGGAAAAACTAGAGCTTACCCACTCCCATCTCCTCCGGGCCTGGCACGGAGATGATGAGAGTGCAGGCTAGGATGGACTAAAGTCCCTGTGTCAGAGGGTCCGCTAGTAGAGGTAGTCTTCTCGGGGGAACTTCTGACAGACTGTAGATCAATGCAAATTAATCTGCCGAGACCAGTCTGGGATGATGCGAATCATCCTGCCCCACCGTGCATACAACTTGATCAGCACCCTCTGAATTAAGGGAAGAGAAGGAAAACGTACAGGGAGTGTCATGAATATT
This sequence comes from Neoceratodus forsteri, assembly GCA_016271365.2. Lineage (NCBI taxonomy): Eukaryota > Metazoa > Chordata > Ceratodontiformes > Ceratodontidae > Neoceratodus > Neoceratodus forsteri. The sequence continues at coordinate 968,297,552 of CM057449.1, forward strand.
GTAGTGAACACATCCTGACAGAAAACACCAGGGTCTGGATTTCTGAAGCAGGATAGAGGAAGTTTTGCATTGAGAGGGGATGCAAAAGAACCAGGTCTGAACTGCCCCATTCATCAAAAGTGACTGCTCAAAATCTGAACTGACGCATTGTACTCGAGGTACCACTCTCACAACCTCACGGCTCTACTTCAGAGAGGGTAAGGGGACACCATCCTCTGTTTGCTGATGTAATACATCACAGCTTTGTCGTCCTTCCGAAGTACGAACACTTCGTGGCAGGGGGCATTGTCCAGGATTTGCTTATAAAATAACTCTAATTTCTAAGAAATTTATGACAAGATGAGGACCCTCCCGTCTGTAGTGTGGAGGCCTTGGCAGTGAGTCCCCCATGAATTTTGTCTGAGGCTCTGTCATCCTGTACAGACGATTGTGGATGCATGGTCGGAGACCACTGCTTGCTGCGGAGGACGACCTAAGTCCCAGCATCCGCTCAACCAAAAAAAAGGCCGAATAGAGTTGTTTTCCATATAGTAGTGAGCCATCTAAAGATGTAGTTTCTCCTGTCTTCTGGAACAAAATTGACACCTTGGAGGTATCCAGGAGGGCTCCTAAGAAGAGGAGCGATTGGGAAGATGAACTGGCACCTTCCCTGAACCTGGAGAGAACAACTGAGAGGCTGCGACGACTGCTTCCTGTGTCTCTTAACTGGATGGGCTGGCTAGGAGCCAAATGTCCAGGAAGTGAAGACTTGGACGCCAAGATTTAGAGAACTCCTCCCTGAACAGGAACTTGTTTAACCTTCCAAGGTCAACAAATGGGCACATGCCGTCTGTTAACTTGGAACCAGAAGCAATGGAAATAGGAACCTGTGCTTCATTCCACTGTGGAATGATTTTTACTGCCCAGTACCTGCAGAGGCCCCGTATCTCAGAAGCAGACAGTGTGTGACTGAGAGGCAGACAGACAGACAGGCTGCGGTCTGGGGAAATCTGTGCTAACTGGGGTGAGTATCCCTCTCGGACAATCCTGATAACCTATAGGTCCTATGTAATGGACTTCCACTGGTTGTAAAACCGAATTAAACGCCCCTCCTACCGCCAAGAGGTGCCCCCCCCCCAAGACAGCTAGGGTGGGGTCTGGACTGGATCCACAGTGTTATTATAGGGCGCTTTCGGATCCTGTGCCCTCTACTGCGTTCTCTTCGTGGTTATGGGGTTGGTTCCTGAAAAGGGCACCTAGGCCTCTACCTTGACAGAACTGCTTGTCACAAGGATGTCGTGTGGTTTAAATGGTAGGCCTATTGTTCTGAGTGGCCTTTAGCCAAACAGATATGCAGTCAAGGAGACATTAACCACCTGGTGCCAGCGGCAACTGCCCGAAAGGCAGAGACGTATGTGTCCATAAAAGCTTTTAGCTGATTATTGGGCTATATGTCCCTAGCAATGGAGCATTAGACTTTGGCAGGTTCTTGACCATTGCATTAGGTGTGTTACACAGGGTGTACTTGTACTGAGGAATGTAGGAACTCAAGACATAGGAGTCTGCTTTGTTCCACAAATGAATACTGAAATGTTATGGTGGACCCGATATCCCTGAAGAAAAGGAACTGGAAAGAAGATCTTCCATCACACTGATACAAAGGGTTTGCATTCCAGCCCCTAAAATGAGTCATCCACTGCATCTTTAACAAAGCAGAAGAGGGAGAGACTCATCCACATCCACTTCTACCCTAAAATAACCTCCAAAGGGGAGGTCAGGACCAGGGAGATGCCACCACCTGGATTGGGAAGGAATTCAGTGCCATCCGCGGTGCCAGCACTACACATGGTGCTACACCTGGCACCACACCCAATGCTGGCCCTGCCTGGTGCAGCCAATGCCACCGTCTGATGCAGCCACCCAGTGCCAGCGACACCACCACGTGGCGCTGCCAACACCACTGCATGGCGCCACTGATGCTGCAGTACAGTGCAGCCGATGGCACCACACAGCGGTGCCAATGGCACAGGCACCACAAGACAATGCCGCACCACACGGCATTGCCTAAGGCGGCAGCACCCACACCAGCAGCGCCAGACATGGCACCACACAGAGCCGGCACATCACACGGAGCCAGAATTGCTACTGGACCTAGACCTGAAGTAAGGGGAAGAAGGAAAGTGGTACCCGTGCCGGCCCCTGCAGGGAAAAAGGAGAGAGGGGTAGGTACATGGAGTCGGCGTCGATGGCATTAGCACCAGAGAGGGCACCACGCACATTCTGGCCTGGCCGACCCGGCCGCGGCCCCAAGGCCCTGGACCCAGGACCACTAGCCAGGACAACTGGGCAGACGTCATACCCCCTGCTCTAAAAGAGTGGCCCAGAGGTGAAACTGCTCACTGGAACCCCATCGAGGACAGAGATGGGAACCGGTGTCGAAGATCAAGGCTGTTAAGTGCAGAGCCACAGGAGAAGCCACCAGAGTCAGTTCAAGCTTACCGCTCTTAACCAGCGATGATCAAAGTGCAGACATACCAGAGGGTGACCTTGAGAGGTGCCGATTCTTCTTCCACTGACAGGAGGAAGAAGAGCTCGAGGTCAAGCAGAGCCGGGTCCCGGAACCGCTACATTTGTGCTACAGAGGCCCCCGACTGCTTGTGGTCGGATCCCACTACGCTAAAGCTGACAGACGGACACAGCCCCACTGCCATCACAGCTTTCAAATGAAGTCTCCCTACCGTCACCGCTGCCGTCAAAGGTCGACTCCATTGATGGCAGGCTGAGAATAACTTTTTCTTCTCCATTTTTTTTCTATTTTTTTTTTTTTTTAAAGAGAAGAACAAGAAAAATGGTAAGTTAAGCAAATACTGAACGGCTATATAGTTGCTGTCATACAGATGAAGACTAGACTCCCGGCAGGTGAGCGATGTCATCGGAGCGCACTCGATGGTGGGAGTAAAGGAACTGAGGCGGTTGGAGGGTCAATGCCGACATAGCCTATCTTGACATGAGTTAGCCCTCGCAGTACAGCTGCGATGCGCGGTGCTATCCTGGCACCAGCCCTCCTGAAGATTTTTGGCTCCCGCAGGGTCCTAGCGCCTCCGGCGTACGCCCATTAGTGTGAATGATTGGTGAAGACTTGAGTACAGGAAGATTAATTCTGACCTTACAGTGGGACAGAACTTCAAAACAAAGTCTAAGGGGCAAACAGCATGGTTTCATGCAGATGTCTTTTGTAACAAAGAATGGAATATCCTAAAATTCAGTTTGCTGGGAATGTTATAAGATTTAAGTCCTGTTCATGCCAGTTGTCATTTTTTGCAAGAAATTGGCAAATAACTAAATTATATGAGCTAGTCTATTCTATTCTATTCCATTCCATTCCATTCTATTCTATGCATCAGTGGTTCTGCCCAGCGTCTGCCGTGTAACAATGGCTAAGAGTCAGCTAGAGATTTTCTGAATGCTAGATGACATGTTGGAGGCTGTGCCAGAGAAGTGTGACATTCTGAAGTGCTCTACTAGAAAATGGCTCCTTGTTTCAGGATCTCAAAGGAATAAAACTCCATGTTCTCCTCAGTGCTATTTTTACAGCTCTATAAATTAGTCATATTAATTCACCACTAGAAACAATCTATTTGTACTATGCCAGTTTTTCTTTTACTTGGAAAACCTACTCCCAGGAGATCACCTATAATTAGAAAGGGATAATGCACTTAAAGAAGACAAATACAGTACCTCCAGAGTTGGCACGTCAGCATTCTGAAAAGAATAATGCTCACACTAGTAGTGCCAACCAGACCAAGATGGAGCTGAACAATTTGCTGCACCCATAATGTCACGTATGGATGGCAGGACCATTTTTCATATACAGTAAGTAGGCTGATCAAAACACTGGGAAGAACAAAAAAGTCAATACAAATGGCTGCTGTGACATTATGTCCCCATTCAACCAGACAATGTATGTCTGCTAGATTATCTTTTACAGCACACCAGTTACCCTCCACTGAACTGTGGGAAACCAACGTATAAGGATGAGGTTGTTGTGAAATATAACAAACAAACTACAAAAAAGTACGAGCTGTAATACAGAAAAATGAAACAGCTTTGCAGCCCGAGAATCTGTAGCTAATTTTAAGATGAAATGCAAAAGGAATATTCTGTTCAGGCTGGTTCAATCCAATGAAATGTATTTCAATGTATACCCGTTAAGACTGCTGGGTGTGAACTCATTGTCAGGAGCATCCTGCTGGTATAGTTCCGCAGACATGTGCACTAAGCATATTACAATTCAGTGACTGAACAGACAAAGTTAAACAAGCCAAAGGACCACATCAATGACATATTCATAACCAGTTACAAGAGCATACAAAAGGAAACCATTCCTGTAACACTTTGTTAAAGTGGCGCTGAGCATCTAGTTGGCGACCCCCTGCCTGTTCCAGGCTACTGCAACTCAAGGTAATTTGGCCACACGGTGTTTTAGTCCTGGGTCAACACTGAAAGGCAAAGAAAAGCAAGCATTCCACATACAGGAAACACAGGCTTTACAGATGCACACAGTAGCACACAAGTAAAGCTGTGGTCTTTCAGGAACTAGACACATTTGTCTGGTATGTCTTTAAACAAAAGATCTATTTATATGATTACAAGAAAATAGCAACACAAAGAAAAGCAGTCAAGTAGTGCAATATAAATAATAACCAATCAATAAATGCTCACTGACTTGTCTGAATTTTAAAAAGTCAGATGAGAAAGTTCAGTTTACCGAAACAATAGAAATGGTATGCCATTTTAAAATATATTCCACTATTAACTACAGTACGTCATGCTTTCAGCACACGACCCAGTCATAATTTACCATATTTTATGCAGAGCCTCAGAGAGTAAAGTACTTCTGTCACAACATACCTTATGACTTGCAAAATGCTGCCTATGCAAGTCAATAACAAAGACACCAAAGTGAACTGGGATTTTCAACAAGCTATTGAAATAAAGTTCTATCGTGACAGGAAGGAAAAAACATCCTTTTTCTCACTGCTGTGTATGGCATGATGACAGTGCTTGCTATATGGACCTCAATTCAAAGATCAGATGCCAATTATTAGAAACCTGATAACAGTTTTTGAATATTGGAAGGGGCTTTCAGTACATCGGGAATGCACACACACCATCATTTAGTACATTCTGATGTATAGAACTAATAATTTACTTGTGTTATTTTAACAGTTCTGACAGTTCAATACCATACAAAACAAGTGCAATTTGGCACAAAGATTCCTCGGGAAGGGGAAGGAATCCATGTCCCAAATTTGGCTTGCTAATTTGAGAACCTCATAATATTAGACAGAAACTGCCAAAGTAATGGGGACTGTGGTATTTCGCCTTTGTTTTGCATAGCAGTTTTCAAGGAAGAATACCATTTCTTATCAAGCTTGTATTCCAGCTGTAGAATCACTCCACTATGCTGCTGCAGTGCAGACTAATTCATAGCAATGCTTTTTGGACAGGTGGAACACCACATCCCGAGAAGGAATACAAAATTTGAAATGTTTGTGTTTGCCTCACACATCGGATTATTTTCTTAATTTTACCCCTGTAGGTCTATACAACATAAATTTGAAAATCAATGAACATTAAACGCTAGTCTAACACACTCTTAGAAAGGAAGTGGTTAATTTTTAACACAGCAGTTAGTGCGGTTAGAGAAAACACAGTGTGCATTAAATTTAACACATGCAGTGTGTTAAATAAATTTAACTCAGCGGTGTGTTCATTGTTCAGCACTCAAATGTGTAGCTTTTACTAATACTGGTGTGTTGAATTTTTAACACATTCATGTGCTAAAATGTCCTTATTGAATGTATTATTTCAACACATAAGAGTGTTGAATTCTGAAATACATGAATCTCATATGGGGTGAATAGAAAACACAATTGCTAATCAAAAACATTCACCAACCTCTATTTAGTAAGCAATAACCCACTCCAGGGTGTGCGGTTATTGGGGAGTAATCAACACCCCGGGTGCGCTGTGAGGCACGAGTCTGCAGGCCGAGTGTCCTCACAGCACCCGGGGTGTTGATTAATCCCCAATAACCACACACCCTGTAGTGGGTTACTGCACTTATAAAATGGGGGTCAGTAAAAACCAAAATATTATGAACAGAAAGGGAAAAATGCATCAAAATGTTTTCAAAATAAAGGAATTTTCTTATGTGTTCTGCCGCCATCAGAACTGCTGCATTCAACATCCAGCCATCAGTACTCATCAGAACAGCTAACATAACACACAGTAATTTTTCAACAGTGCACAGTATAAATGAAAATTACATACCTACCATAATTATGATCTTTCTGTGTATCTTCACCGTTCATCACAATTGGGTTCTTGCCGGAGGGTCATGACCCTGCAGGAGCTTTTGGATAGGCTGGTCGGCCTTAACATCGGCTTTTCCTTGAGGAACTTGTACTTCGCGTGGCGCTTGTGGGTTGGCCGTTATGTGCTGTCGACTCCACCCTCCCACCAGTTCTGAGTCGCGGAGAGTTGAAAAGGGATGGGAGAGTGGGACAAGGAAGTCCAAGGGACAGACTAAGGAAAAGATATATAAACAAAAGGAGAAATAAACGACTAAGAGGACAGAAGAAGAAGAAGAAGGAAACTAAGGGGATTGGGTATGGGCCCCCATCTCTGGAAACAGGCAATAGAAGAGAGGAGGATTTTAGGGTAAGTTTTGGGGGTTAGCAACCATACCCTGTACCTTGACCTGTCTCCAGATTGTAAAGGAACTGCCAGGAGTAGCCAAAGGCTTAATGACAGAATTCAAGGCACAGAATTACTGGCAATACTCCAAAAAGCAGAAAGCGGTTATTCTGGAAGAAAGACAGGACACAGGGATTCCCCCCCCCAGGAAAGGATGTTTGGTGTAAGAAAATTTTTTTTTTTTTTAAACATGGAAGGATATGTCCAACGGACAAAGAAAATTAAGGATTGACGGGAACCAAGGAAGAGTAGAGGATGGAGGGCAACTGCCAACTCCCACCCACAGGGGTGGAGCCAAAGCACTGGAGAAGGAGTGCCACCCATGGTGACCACTCTCCCCTAGAATAACATCCCCCTGTGTGCCCCTGTTTATCCCACTCCTGACAAAAAAGGAGGGGGCAAGTTGGGGCACAGAGAGGGAGGGGGACCCAGAGACTGAGGCCCCAGGGGATGGGAGGGATTAGATGAATGGTGAAGATACACAGAAAGACTGGCACTACGGGTACGGTGAATTTCATATCTTATCTATGTCAATCTTCACCATTCATCACATTTGGGTGAGTGCCGAGCCCCCCGAAGGGGGTTAAAAACCCTAAAGGACAGAGTCCCTTAGCTCTCAGTGGGTGACACACTAAGAGGGAGAACCTTCAGGGCCTGTGGAGGCCCGAATGTGGGGAGAGTGAGACGGGAACCCCCCCCGAGTGGGAAGGAAGTTGCCCCGAAAAATGCTGTCTCACTCTACGGGAGAAGAGATAGGTTCACTGGTGAGCGGAGTTAATCACCCTATGCCGGGCCAAGGGTGACAACCGGGAAAGACGTAGCCATGCCACCCGCCTTGTGCAGATCGCTGTCCCTATGACCCTGGTAGCTACCTCGTTGGCATCGTACGATGCCCTCGCTTGGTGCCTTGCTAGCTCCAGACCACGTGCAGAGAGTGCAATGGCTTGTCTGGTTTGCTCCGTGTTAGGCAAAGAGGCTAGGAGCTGACCTAGCCTGGACCAGAAGAACCTGTCATAGGATGCATAGTGGGCCTGATGTGCTGCGATGGAGAGCAGCAACCATGCCGAGTAGAACATCCTCCTCCCCAGAAGTCAAAATCCAAGGAGTCTTGATCTGGAAGCCGGTCATGGTGGAGGGCGCGAAGCCCATCAGGAGTGTCCAGCTGCGCAATCCTGACTGAGGATGAGGCATGGAACCTGAGACCTGGGGCACATCATGGCAGAGATCCCTAGCGGCGGGAACTCTGGAGAAAGATCTCTGCCAGGAACGCAACGATGCCTCCCAAAAGGGAGCAGGCCAGGGCGGCACCACAAGGGTGTCCTCACTGAAATTGCCTAGAAAGGTGTGTGCCGAGTGCTCTGGATTGCTTTGAGTGGGAGGGGTGATATGCAGGTCCTCCAACATTCTCACGAGGAACTGCTGATACTCCGCAAGATCAGCAGCTGGGGAGACGTGGACAGAAGGCTCCTCTCCCTCAGAAGAGGGGGATGAGGAGTTAGAGGACCCCAACTGTTCAGAGGGTGGCTGCTCGGGGGGAGGATGTAAAACCTGACTGTCCATTGCCCTGACATAAGCGGGGAATCGAGCAGCCTTGGCCTTGAACTGCTCCCAGGAGAGAGGCCCGCTAGGACCAAGGATGCCTGGGAGTGCCGGAGAATGTGGCAGAGGAATAGGGGCAGAGCCAAAAAGAGAAGAGAAATCGGCTGACCTCCGCCTGGCCTAGGGAGCGCATGAGGAGCACTGGCAGAAGAAGGTGCTCCGGAAGACCCCACAGCCGACAGCTGAACAACCATTTCAGAACTGCCTTGGCTGCGCCCAGAAAAATCCCCCGTGAGGTGACCGGGGCTGTGTAGGTCCAGAAGGATGGTTTCCTACCTCCAAAGAACGGGGCCCTCTTAAAGAAACAGAAGGGGAAGAGCGGAGATCTGTGCTATGGCTTCTCCCAGAGCCCGGGTGGACTTCAGAAAAAGGTCGCCACACAAAGCCCATGCCCCTTGTCCCCTCAGAATCCAAGAGTGCCCTCCTCCTTGAGAGAGCCAGCCTAGGCAGCTGACAGCTCGACAGCTCTGGTCGGCCCCGAAGGGACTATCCAGGGCGCAGCACCCTCCCCTCCAGTGGGTGCTCTGATCGGCCCCAAAGTTGGGCGATCTACTGTAAGCACACCACCTGAGGGGGTACCACTGCTAAGGGGTCAGAGACACCCTTCTTATTTTTTCTTTTGTGTGTCAGGAAGGATAGCACTAACTGTGTGGTCTGGAAAGAGAGGCAGTAAGGCTTATCAGGTTGACAGTGACACAGTATCGGTGTGGGCAGTGTACCTTACTCCCCCACCCCTGCCCCCAATCTCTATGTTGCCTTGACACTTTTAATTACAGCTTTGCACCTCACCAACAAACAACGGTGCGCTTAGGAATCATAATGGGTAGCATGTGAATTGATTATGACAAACAACTGCTGTGGTTTGTTGATGATCAGTACAACGCTCTGCAAATCCAGCATGCTGTTTCTCCTTTTTTTTTATTACTTTCAAATTTTAGTGCAGTGACCCCCAACTTCTGAAGCAGGAGGTCAGTCTGACCCAGTTTTCCAACCGTAACGTAAGGCCTGTTTAAAAGTGTGCAAGCTAACAAGTTGTGAGTTTTTTTTTTTTATCATCTATTTATGCGCCTCACTCCTCCCCTGACCCCATTCTGGCCAGCCCCTGGTGACCCAGTATCTACATGCCACCATCTTCTTTCTGCGGTGGGTGCCCGGTCACTAGTAGGAGCCTTCGAGGGCCATCATCCCGTCAGGGGATGTATTTCCCTTTTTAATTCCCCTTACGCCCGGGCCCCCAGACACAGAGGCACTTGTGCGTGGAGGCGCACATGCATCCTGCTGCCCCAGTAACAGCTCCTTCCTCCCTCCTGGCCTGATGCCTGGCTCCTTCTCGGCCTGCTCTGCCCCCTAGTCTCCACCATGAGGCAGCCAAGAGCCAAAGTAAACCCACATCCCTCCCTGGAGAGGACAGCTGCCTCGCGGCAGCTCGATCCAGCTCCCCCTCGCCCCCGAACACAGGTCACCGGCATGATGCAAGGTAAGGCGTCCAGCACCTCAGCCCTTTGTGCCACCGGGATGGCTAAGTTGTGTGTTTTAAGGATTTTTAGAGGGTATTCCATACGGTAGGAAGAGTAAGACTAAGTGATGAAATGCTGTATCTAGTTCTTACCTTGGGTATGTCAAACAATATGAAGGAGTATTTCCTGAGTGCATATACACCTGGTGTGCATTTAAAAAGATCTGATATGTATGAAGGGAGCTTGTTTGTGATAGCTCTAAAGGCCCATAGAAAGGCATTTTTTAATCTCCTGATGAGAAGTGAAGGCCAGCTGAGCTGTGCATAGAGGGTGCAGTGGTGAGTTCTGAAAGGGGCATTTGTGATGAATTTTGATGTCCTATGGTATAGTGTATCTGATCTGGCTAGGGTGGCACTGGAGCAATGACTACATAAAAAGTATGCATAATCTACCAGGGGTAGAAATGTAGCCTTTTATTGCATCCTGAGTAAGCAAGTGCTTAATTCTGAAAAAACAGACCTAGTCTTTGATTTAATTTTTTATACAGTTCTTCAAGATGCGCAGTTAATGCAAGCCGGCTGTCTAGCCAGAATCTCCTGCAGTTTCATAGCATGTCCCCTTGTTTTTGAGCTCCTTTTCTTCTGAAAAATACTCCCCTCCTGTATCTTATTTACCCCATGAGGTATTTAAAGGTCTCTATCAAATCCCCCCTCTCCCTCCTTTGTTCCAGGGTGTGTTTTATTTATTTATTTAATACTAGGATTACAAATACCTTTGAACCAGAGGTTCTTTTACAATGGTTCCGCGTCAGCAAAACAAAACAGCAGCAAATACAATACAGGTTTGGGCAATTAGCAGAGAAGTAGAAAACCAGTGACAGATAATGAGGTGGAATGAACAGAGAAACAGGTAAGACAATCAGCAGGTATACAAATAATGAGGTGCAATTAACAAAGGAACAGATATACAATCAGCAATCTCAGCTACAAGGAAAACCATCCTAGTGGTGAGAGGAGAGAAGCTAAGGGCGAGGGGAAAAAAGGAGGGGGAGGGGTTAAGCAGTCAAGGATTTGACATTGTCGTAAGTGCTGTGAACAGATCAGCTTAAGTGCAAGGGGGAGAACGAAGAGATGAGGGGGGTAAAGGGGGAGTAGGAGAGGATACAAGGGAGGAGATAAGGGGGAGTAGAAGAGGATACAAGGGAAGGGGATAGAGGACAGAGGGGTAGTAGAGAGGAGATGAGAAGGAGGAAGACAGGAAAGAGGTGTTTATATGGAGGAGACAAGTTGGGGAGGGAGAGAAGATAAGGAGATTGATAGGAGTGGGAATGGGTAGGAGGGGAATGGAGGGGATGGGGTAGGGTGAGTAGGTTGGAGAGGGACGGGGAGAGGGAGGGGTAAGAGGGCCAAAGAAAAGTGGGAAAGGGTGGCAAGGGAGGAGAGATGGGCAAAGGGGGGAGGGTGAAGGTGGGCCGCATGCCTAGGCAGGGCAGTCACAACTGCTAAGGTCAGCGAGGTGCTGGCAGAGTTTATGCTAGGCAGAGCAGTCACAACTGCTAAGGTCAGAGAGGTGCTGGCGGAGTTTAAGCTTGAATGGACCAAGCTTGTTTTCAGCTGCAATTTCCAGAGGAAGGCTATTCATCAGTGAGGGGTCCCTGGTAAAGAATGCACGTTAGCCTGGGAGGTGTGGCAGAAAGGAACGATATACAGGGATTTGAGAGAAAGTACAGTTACGTAAGAACTTGCTGTAACGGTAAATCTTCGAGAGAGGCTCTTGCCGTAGGTAATTACATATAGGACTGATGCCGGCCGGCGTCAGGACCCTACGGAAAAATTTCTAGCTAGCAGTCCCTGGCGGGAGACCGCCCCCACGTCAGGTGACCGACATCATGCGGCGTCAGTATAAAGGGGTGGTCCCCCACGCCTGCCTTCCATTAGTTTCCCGCCAAAAGGCAAGACGAGAGAGAAGCGGATATTTCCCCTCCTGGAAAAGGAGCTGAAAAAGCTTAGGGATGGAGGGCGGAGCAGAGTATTTACTGCAAGAGCCTCTCTTGAAGATCTACTGTTACGGTAAGTTCATACGTAACTGTACTATCTTACTTCGAGAGGGCTCTTGCAGTAGGTAATTACATATAGGACTGAGTCCCAAGCAGTCTGCAACAAGGAGAAGCAAACGGGAGGAGGAAAACTACTCAGAAGTTAGCCTCTCTGGATGTGAAGGCCTTAGGAAAGGACACCTTGTAAAACAGCCAGCCCAAAGCCTGCTCTACGGAGAGAGGCAATGTTCAAACTGTAATGTTTCATAAAGGTATGGACAGAAGTCCAAGTGGCAGCTGCACAAACATCAGCCGCTGACACATTCTTGAAACAAGCCACAGAGGCCGCGACCCCTCTGGTGGAGTGGCCTCTAACTTGACCTGGCAGGGTCTTCTTGTACTTGTCATAACATAAAGTGATACAATGAGCCAACCATTTCGATAGGCATTGCTTAGAAACAGCATTGCTTTCTCTTTTATGAGCAAAAGAGACGAACAGTTGATCAGTCTTTCTGAGATCCTTCGTCCTGTTGGTGTAGTATCTCAGAATTTGGTGAACATCCAAAGTATGCAGTAGGCATTCTCCATGATTAGAGTGCTGCGTAAAAAAGGCAGGCAACTCTATGGATTGATTCAGCGTCGATTCCACTACCACCTTAGGGAGAAACTTAGGGTTGTTACGCAGAGCCGCACGTTCCTTGTGAAAAATCAAATACGGGATTTTACACATCAGGGCCTGGAGCTCGGAAATCCATCGAGCAGAAGTAATGGCCACTAGGAAGAGAGACTTCCAAGAAAGGAACTTTAGGTCCGCTGAGGCTGCCGGCTCGAAAGGAGGCAGAGTAAGCTTCTCTAAAATGAAATTCAGATCCCAAGAAGGGGCAGGAACCCGAACAGGGGGTCGTAAGTGAAGGACCCCTCTCAAAAAGGTCTTAGAAACCTCCAGCTGAGCAAACGTTCTGTCTGCAAAGGGGACATGATAGGCAGAAACGGCCAACACGTGAACCTTTAAGGATGAATGGCTGAGACCCAGATCGAAGCGGTGTCGCAGGTAATCCAGAAGTCGCCCGACAGAGCACGAGAAGGGCTCACATCACTGAAGGCAGCCCAAATAGAGAACCGCTTCCATTTCATGGCATAAGTAGATCTGGTTGAGGGTTTCCTGGCCTCCACCAGAATCTCAGCTACTCGGGGGGGGGGGGGACCCTGAATCGGGCTTGAGCTACGTCTGCAGGAGCCACGCGTGCAACTGAAGGGACTTGAGGCCTGGAGGGACCAGGGTCCCCTGATCCTGGGTCAGCAAAAGTAGCAACAGAGGACGAGGAAGACGAGGTTCCTCTGAGTACTACTGTAGAAGAGAGAACCAAACTTGCCTGGGCCAGAAAGGAGCAATCAGAATCATTTGAGCTGCTTCCGAACCGAGTTTCTGCAAGACCCTCGTAATCAGTGGAATTGGGGAGAAAGCATAGACGAATCTGCCCTTCCAGTCTAGAGACAGAGCATCTCTCCAAAATACGCCGCACCCTGGAGCGAGCAAGCAGAAGACAGGAAGTTTTGCGTTTTGGGGGGATGCAAATAGGTCTACCTGTGGAGTTCCCCAGCCCAGGAAGATGTCGTCTACAACCCCCTGATCCAGTTTCCATTCATGAGCTTGAGCAGATGATTGGCTGAGTCTGTCTCCCAGCATGTTCTCGACCCCAGGGACGTGAGATGCCGTGAGGTGAAGGTTGTGCTGTACTGCCCAATCCCAGACTCGCATTGCCTCTCTGCAAAGGGGGTAGGAACGAGTTCCTCCCTGTTTGTTGATGTACCAGACCACACACACATTGTCCATCTGTACAGCTAGGTGACCGGGAGACAGATGTAAATGCAGAGCCTGAAGAGCATACAGCACACAGCACTGCCCTTAGTGATGTAAAGGGACTTCTCGAGCCTGGACCAGGAGCCCTGGGTCCTGTGAGGACCAAGATGGGCTCCCCAACCCTCGCTGGAGGCATCCGTAGTCAACGTCTGCGAGGGGGGAGAAAGACCGAAGGGAACTCCCCGGCAGAGGTTCTCCAGAACCATCTACCACTGCAAGTCCCGAGCCATGGGAGTGGAGACCAGGACAAGTTAATCTAGGTCGTCCACTGCTGATCCCATTGAGACCGAAGCATCCACTGAGAGATTCTCATGTGGAGCCGAGCACGAGGGACTGTCGGAATCGCAGCTGCCATTAGCCCAAGGAGGCGAAGGACTGACCTGGCGCTGACTCGCCTGGGGCTGGACAACAGGCTGACCTGGGCCTGGAGAGTGGCCACCCTGTCCGGTGGCAGGAAGGCCATGCCAGAGGTCGTGTCCAGGATCACCCCGATAGACTGGAGCCTCTGGGATGGGATCAGATGGGACTTGGCCTGGTTGATGGTAATATCCATGCAGGCAAAGACCTGCTGGGTATGGGAAAGGAAGCACAGGAGTTCCTCCCTGGATGGGGCCTCCAGGAGCCAATCGTCCAAGTACGGGAAAACCTGCACCCCCTGGGTATGCAGGTAGGCCGCAACCACCGAAAGGCATTTGGTGAACACTGAGGAAAGACCAAATGGGTGGGCCTTGAACTGGTAGTGGTCCCCCTGGAACGCAAAACACAGGTATTTGCGAAGGGAAGGACGGATAGGGATATGCAGGTAAGCATCCTGCATATCCAAAACGCACAGCCACTGTCCCGGCCGGAGAAGAGGCAGGAGGCTCTGCAGCGAGAGCATCCTGAACCTTTTGTACTCCACGAACAAGTTCAGGGAGCTGAGGTCTGAGAATCAGTCTCACGTCCCCTGCTTTCTTTGGGACCAGGAAGAAATGGGGAATGGCACCCTGCCCCCTGAAGAGGAATGGGGACAGGGTTCTATTGCCTCCTTCAAGAGAAGGGAGGAAATTTCTTCCTGGACCAGAAGAAGATGCTCCTGCGAGTACGACGACCTTGGGGGAGGGTGTCGAGGGGGTTTCTGAAGAAACTCTTTTGAGTGTCCCTCTGCAATGAGTTGGAGCACCCAGGAATCTGACGTTATCCTCTCCCAACCCGGGAGGTGGAGGGAAAACCTCCCTCCTACCAGTTCCTCTGGAAACGCCAGAGGCCGTGGGAGAGGAAAGAATCAGGTGGTGTGGGGCAGCGCTGCAGCTGAAGCTCCCGCTACTTTTTTGGGCGGTGGGGCCTTGGCAGCCGGAGGGGCCCAATGTTTACTGGCCCGCTTTCCCTTTGGTTTCGCGCTTTGCCGATTCCGCCTGCGAAAGGGACAACGCTGCGCTGGAGGGGGATTGTACATGGAGTCCACAGACTTCAGTGCAGTCCCCTTCTCCTGCAGATCGGTGATAATGTCCTTGACATCACCACAGAACAGCACCAAAACCCGGAAGGGCGCTTCCTGAATAGCAAACTGCACTTCCGGGACCAAACCTGACACATGGAGCCAGGCATGACCCTGTAAGCCTACGGCGAAAGCCGAGCTCCTACCAGCAGTGTCCACTGCATCGTACGTGGCACGAAACATATGCCGACTGGCCGAACGAGCAGAACAGAAAAGGTCAGCCACTTCCTGTTTAACCTGAGAGTCAGGAAGGGAGTCCAACTTGGATTCCACCTCACTAAGAATCGCCTTCTGGTAATCCCCCATGTGACCGACATAGTTCAGGGCCCTAATACCCAGAGTGGAAGAAGCATAGATCTTCTTGCTGTACTGGTCCAGAAGACGGGATTCTTTGTCAGGTGGAGATGAGCTCAAATGCTCTGGATTAGCTGACCGGCTGTGAGCAGCGCTAATCACAACCGAGTCAGTTTGAGGGTGAGAATCAAGGAAGTTAACACCCTCGGGAGCCTAGTATAGCCTATTAGACTTCCGAGGAAGAGGGCTAATGCCGACGGTTGCTTCCAAATGGTGGAAACAAGGTCGGCATGAGGCTCAATCCAGGGTGGCACCAAGGTTGGAGCGGTCTCGGGCAGATCCAGGTGCTCAGCGAGTTTCTTACGCTGTGGGTCTGGCTCCAAGGAGTGCCACTTATGAACTTCCTGGATTTTGCGCAGCAACTCCGAGAAAGAAGGATCCTCCTGAGGAGACTTCGGAGGAGTCCTAGGCCTGGGCTTGGTCGGAGAGTGGGGCTCGTCGTCTGGGTCGGAACAACCGTCGGAATCATCTGAGGTGTCCGAGGAAGAGGAGGAGGAGGAAGAAGACTCCCTCTCCTGGCGTGGGGGAGGAATGGACCCCTTAGGAAGCCTTCTGGGAAGCGTGTCCTGCCCCGCCCTGGAACCAGAAGGCTCGCCCCTGGTATCCGGAGGTGGGGAGGGAGTCTGTCATCTGGGGCGTACAGGAGCTGGAACCGGCACCATCACCGGGAGACGACTCTCCATCTCTCTGGTGAGCTGAGCCTTGGCCTCAGCCCACCAGGAGGCCAGAGTCTCCTTCAAGTCCACCAGCAGTTGAGGGGGCGGTGGAGGAGGAGGGGTATATGGGTACTGAGTGTACCCGTAGGGTGCGTATCCATAACCCGACGGCAGATAACCCAGCGTCGGGTAGTGAGGCACCGAGTACTGAGGCGTCGGGTAGGCCGGCATTGGGTATTGGGGCATCAGATACTGAGAAGCCGGGTAAGACAGCGCTGAATAAGACAGAGTTGGATACCCGGGAACCGGGGGGGGGGGGTCTGACGGAGCAGACGGCCCGGCCAGAAGCCCAGCGGGCGGGCCTGGAGCAGAAGGCCCGGCAGGTGGAGGGCCCGGCATTGGAGCGGCATCTGGGAGGGGGATGTTGCCTGGTGTCAGGAGGACTGGCATCGGAGCTGGCGTCAGGTCGTCCAGCCCAGCGGGTGGGAAGCCTGATGGGAGTGCAGCAGGAACCTCGGCATCGCCCGGGGATACGGAGGGGGAATCCCCGGGGTCAGGCTGAGGAGACCCAGGGTCCCCGGAAGGCAGCGGAGGCTGCGGAGAGCCGGGAACTGCGGATGTAAGAGGGTCCGACATTGGCTCAGCCGCTGCGCGGACGTCAGGTCGTCCGACTTCTCAGTGGAGTCCGGGCGGATGTCGGAGGAGCCAGTGTCTGACTTAGCGGACCCATCGCCTGAGGCAGGTCGCGGGCGAGGGGCGGCCTGGTCGGGCGGCAGTGGCCGCGCTGCCCCGAAGGGTCGAGCGACTTATCGACAGTCTCCATGCGGGCATCAGAGGAGCCGACATCCGGCTTACTGGAGCCGCTCAAACTAGTAGGCCGCACAATGACGGCTTTACCGGGAGCAGAGGTCTCCAACATCCCGGAGGTGCCCGAAGGGCCCGAGCACGAGCCAGATGGACAGGCTGACGCCGCTTTGGAAACTTCCAAGATGGACATCGAGAGCCTGGAGGGACGTTACCTGAGCACGGCGACTCCAGCTGGAGTCGGGTGAAGAGGAGCCTATCCCAATGCTTCCTTGTCCTTCTTCTACGATGGCCTTCGGGAAGTGGACACCTGCCGGAGCTTTTTCAACTCCTTCTCCATGGAGGACATCTTCTTCTTGAGGATATGGGCCTCAGGGACTCCTGCCTCGGCTCATGGATGGCGGTGTTAAATTTAAGGCAGTGCTGGCACTTCTCCACCTGATGGTCCGGGCCCAGACAGAAGAGGCACTGGGAATGGCCGCCCTTGTGTGGGAGTTGGTTGCCGCACGAGTCGCACTTGTTTTTGTGCTCGGAGGGTGTAGGGGACGACATACACCAACAAAAGGCTGACGATTAAGTCGAATAATATTGAAAAAAACTACGGTAAATACTACCGGCGACAGAGCTGATGAGCGCTGAACTTTACCACGAGGCGCTGACACGAGCTAATGGCGGGAAAGAACTGGAAGGTGGGCATGGGGGACCGCCCCTTTATACTGACGCCGCATGACGTCGGTCACCTGATGTGGGGATGGTCCCCCGCCAGAGACTGCTAGCTAGAAATTTTTCCGTCGGGTCCTGACGCCAGCCAGCATCAGTCCTATACGTAATTACCTACTGCAAGAGCCCTCTCGAAGTAAGATCTGCGTGTAAATCATGCGTTGGCTGTGGGTATCATTAAGGTATATGTAACAGGGGGTGTAAGGTTAAGGCAGATTTTCTTTGCCAGAAGGCAGGACTGGTAAGCAAGTCTATTATTTAGGTTGAGACAGTTTGATTGCTTGTAGAGATCACAGGTATGTGTACACTTCCCCACATCAGTGACAAATCTACATCACTTGTTTAGGGCCATCCCAATCCATTTTAGGATGGTTTCAACAGCGGCCCCATAGAAGACTAGCCCATAATCAATGATGGGTAGTACAGAGGTAGTTAAAGCTGCACACATAGCTTCATTGATAAGACAGCGACGGTGGCAGTAGAGGACCCCTGTTCTTGAGTTAACTGATTTTGAGATGTGTCAAACATGCAAGTTGGAGGACATCGTGCTGTCAAAGGTAATACCACGGTATTTAAACTCCTGCACTTGTTCAAGTGGCTGCTGTAGATCATTATGGATAGTGAGGTTAACAGTTCTGAACTTGCTATGAGAGCTGCAAAACAACATGGGCTAAGTTTTTTTGTACTTCATCAACAGTTTATGTTGGACCAGCCAGGTTTCAGCTAGGCTGAAGTTCGTCTGAAGGTCCAGGAAGAGCAGGACTGGGTCAGTGTGGGTGGAAAAGAGGACTGCATCATCGGCATAGAGTATCATATTATTATTATTACAAGCTGCAGGCAAGTTATTGATGAAGAGGCTGAATAGTAAGGGGCAAAGGATGGAACCCTGGTGGACACCACAGCGAACAGGGGGCCACATGATAGAGAGTCAGCAATTTTGACTTTTTGACTCCTAGCCAGGAGTTAGCTTTCAAACCATTTGGTTACAGAGTTTGAAAGGCCAAAGGAAGAGAGCGAGTGCAGCAGGAACTGGTGATTCATGGTGTCAAAGGCCTTGGTCAGATCAATGAATATCGCATCCAGTAGGTGGCCTGCATCTAGTGCCTTATGAAAATGGTTAGTGAGATCAAGCAGGGCAGTGTTGGTACTATGGGCTTTTCTAAAACCATGTTGTTGTGGACAGTGTAGGTTGTATTTGTCGAGGTGTTCAGACAGTTGGTCCGCAACAAGTCGTTCAAGTGCCTTGGAGAGCGGGGGGAGAATAGAGATGGGGTGGTAACTGGAGAGAAGGGACCTGTCACCATTTTTATGAACAAGTGTGACAATGGCTGATTTCCAGAGCTGCGGGAATTGCCTAAGAGAAAGCAAGAGATTCAAAAGTTTAGTGAGAGGGTGTAGGATGACAACAAGGGGGGGAGAGAGAGAGAGGAGTTTAAGGTCGACAGTGTCGCTGCTGGGGCTAGCTTTGCTTAGGGCTTATTTAAGGTATTTTCTAGCTTCAGCCATGGACACCCTCTTAAAGTAGAAGTGAGGGGTATTACTGAGGAGGTTGTTTCTATTATTGAAGTTGGGCAGGGCTGAGTTATCAAAGAAGTTAGGGGGAAGGATACTGCTAAGATCCGTAAATGCAAGATTAAAGGTGTCCACTAGAGCTTTGTGGTCCTGTATAGCAGAGCCGTTTACCTTGAGCATAGTGGGGGAGGATTTATCGGGTTTTCCCGTAAGGCTCTTGATGTTCTCCCAGAAGGCTTTATTGTTTCCCCAGGTGGTTGTTAGTTCCTGTTTATACTAAGCTTGTTTGGCTCTGTGTATTGCTATTATGCACTGGTTTCTAGCCATTTTATAGAGCTGCATGTCATACTAACATACTAAAAAGCCAGCAGATTAGGCCCAAAGGTCTATCGAGTCTGCCCATGGATCAGTGCCCACTCAGGGCGCTGTTATAGCCCCCCCCCCGATGTAGCCCTGAGTTCATGGCTCGGTGCCAGAGATTATCTCTGTTCCGCATCATGGAGACAAGTTTGGGGGTAATCCAGTAATTAGTGGAGGGTCTTATTCTCCTTTTTCTTAGGAGGCAAAATTGTTGCAAATGCGATTAAACTGGGGAATGAAGAAGTCAAGGACTTGGTCAATGCTGTTCATAGAGTCAAGGGGTGCCCAGTCAACCACTGACAGGGCAGCAAGGAATTGGGGAAGCTTTCCTTTATTTAAGGCTTGTTTGTAGGAGAATGAGGTCTTAGGTTTAGGTGCTTTGTTAGACCAGTGGCAGACAACAGAGGAGTGATCACTAAGAGCGTCTGGAAGAACTTCCGTGTTAGTGATTCTGTGGGGATGAGAGGTGAGGATAAGATCAAGCAGTGCTACTACCAGTCTTATAATTAAACCTAGTGGGGGCAGTGACCATTTGAGCAGTATCTAAGGCAGCAATGGCATCCTTATACGGGTCAGCTTCTGGTGCCAGCCAGTTAACATTTAGATCACCCATTACAATTGTCTCGCCACGGTGGGTGTTCTCGATAAGAAAATCGGAGATCATTTAGAAGTCAGTTACATATTCACGCAGAAGGATGTAAACAGATGCAACTGTGAGGGTGCACATATTGAGATCCTTTAGTATCTCCTCATAGGGCTTTTGATGCAGATCCTGCACCATTTTAGCTGCCCTCTTCTGGACCGCCTCCACTCTAACTAGGTTCAGAACTGTACACAGTACTCTAGGAGTAGGATCTTCTTTGAGGATATCTCCCTCCACTGAGCCACATCATGGAATGATTCCCAAACAGTACCAAAGGCCCGGAGGGAGAAAGGAAGGATCTAAGGACCCTGAGTAAGGAGGCCTTCCTAGACAATAAGGCCAAAGCCAGCACATCTACAAGAGATGATGTCCAGACTGTAATGTTTACTGAAGGTGTGGGCAGTACTCCATTTGGCTGCAGCACAAGTGACAAAAGCAGGGACATTTCTGAAACAAGCAGTAGAGGTGACCATCCCTCTTGTGGAATGATCATGAACCACACCAGTATGTTCCTTATCGTATTTCCTATAACAGAATGTAATACAATATGGCAGCCATTTGGACAGGCACTGTTTAGACACAGGAGAGCCCTTTTTCTCCAGAAGAGAACAAAACAAAAAATTAAGAGGACAGTCTGTAGTCCGTGGTGCGATTCACATAGTATCTCAGTATTCAATGTACATCTAAAGTATGGAGCAATGCTTCACCCTGATTTGTATGCTTCGGATAATTAACAGGAAGGTGTATTGTTTGATTCAGTGTAAATGCAGATGTCAATTTTGGTAGAAACTCAGGAGTTGTAAGTAAAGAGACTGTATCTTTGTGAAAAATCAAAGAGGGAGGCTCACACATTAGAGCTTCAGTTCTGAAATCTTTCAAGCAGAAGTTAATGGCAACTAAAAATAACATTTTCCACGAAAGAAAACATAGGCCATATGTCACGGACGGCTCAAACAGACCTAACGTCAGTTTCTCAAGCACAAAATTCAAGTCCCAGTGAGGGACTGGATTACAAATAAGAGGTTTCACAGGCAGAATAGCTCTCAAAACGGTAAAGGACACCTCCAGTTGTGCAACTGTATGTCCATCAATAAGGACATGGAAAGCTGATATGTCGGCCCAATGCACCTTAAGGGAGAAATACTGTAGATCAGAATCTGACAGGGACAGCAAGTATTCCAGCACTCTGTTTACAGGACATGTGAATGGGTCCCAATTCTTGGGAAGCAGCCCACAAAGTGAATCACTTACACTTCAAGGAATAAGTATGCCTGGTAGGCTTTCTAGCCACAACCAGAACATCAGCAACTTTAGGGCATATCTTAAAACATGCCATGGCTGTGTTTTCAGGAGCCATGCATGAAGATGTAGGGATTTTAAGTCCGGATGGACCAGGAACCCCATGGTCTGTGACACCAGACCTTGACATAATGGTAGAGGTACTGGAGGCTCCACCGCCAACTGCTGTAGGAGTGGAAACCACATCTGGCAAGGCCATAATGGTGCTATGAGGATGAGGGTAGCACCTTCCACACACAGTTTGAGGAGGACTATGTATTAGTGGCATTGGGGAGTATGCGCACAGGAATTTCCCTTTCCAAGCGAGGCAAAACGCATCTCACCAGAAAACTCCAAGCCCTGGAGTGAGCTAGCAGAAACACAGCAGTTTTGCAGTGTGTGGAGAAGCAAAAAAAGGTCCAATTCTGGATGACCCCATCTTGCAAAGAGGTCATCTACCACAGAGGTCAGCAGTTCCCATTCGTGCATCTGGGATGGCAATCTGCTTAGCCTATCTGCTAATATGTTCTGAGTGCCTGGGAGTTGCATGGCTGACAGGTGCAGGCCATGGGACAAAGCCCAGTACTATACCCTCATTGCTTCCCTGCTTAAGGGATTGGAATGGGTGCCACCTTGTTTGTTGATGTAATGTACCACACTGGCAGTGTCCATCTGGATTAACAGAGGACCCAGTGTTATAAGCTCTTGAACTGCCTGAAGACTGCATAGAACAGCTCTTGTTTCCAGAACAATGATGTATAATTTGGCCTCTATCTGAGACCATAACCCTTGTATCTGGTAGGGACCCAGATGTGCACCCCATCCGGAACCCAAGTCATCAGTGGTGAGAATCTGTACAGGACTGGGGACAAGGAATGGTATGCCCTTTAAAAGGCTGTTGCGATCCATCCACCATAGTAACGCCATTCGTAATGGAGGCATGACAAGGGTGTTTTGGTCTAGCTTGTCCGTCAGCTGGTCTCACTGGACCCTGAGCGTCCAATGAGGTATCCTCATGTGCAAGTGTGCCAGTGGCACTGTCACAGCGGCTACAGCCATAGGACCCAGAAGGCATAACATGGCCCATTCAGGAACATAGTGACTTCTGTATATTAACTGTGCTTGAGCAATCAGGATTTCTGCTCTGTCCTGTGGCAGGAAAGCATATCCCTTCTCTGTATCCAAGACTGCTCTATGTACTGTAGTCTTTGGCAGGGAGTAAGTACCAACTTGGGTACATTCACTGCAACCCCTAAGTCATCAAACATTTGCCTTGTCCTTGACACAGTATGTAGTAAAGCCTCTCTGGAGTTAGCCTTCAGAAGCCAGTTGTCCAGATAGTGGAACACATAGGCCCTCCACATGAAGGGCTCCTGCCACTACTGCTAAGCATCTGGTAAAGATCCATTGAGCAGATGATAAGCCAAGGGCAATACTCTGTAATGACTGTGCTCCTCTTCCAGCATGAAGAGTAGATACTGCTTGCGGCTCTTCTGATTTTGACATGAAGGTACATATCCTTTATAGTTAGGGAGCACAGCCAGTCCTCTTTTTGCAGAAGGGGAATCAGAGCTTGCAGGGATACCACAGGGAACTTCAGGTAGAAGTTGAGATCCCTGAGGTCTAGTACAGGATGCAGATCCCGTCCATTTTGGGACCAGGAAACATCTGGAATAGAACCCTTTGTTTCTCTGGGTTGGAGGAACCAGTTTTGTAGCCCGTTTTTGAAATAGTGACTGCACTTCTTCCTTCAGAAGGGACAAATGTCCTGGAGGACAACTGGAAGGAGGCAGAGGATGATCTGGTGGGGTTGCTAACAGCTCCAGAGCATGCCCCCCTGCTAATTATCTCCAGCATCCATTCATCAGCTGTAATCTCCCACCACTGTTTTAGATGCAGGGGGATCCTGCCCCCCAGCCATCCCGGGAGGTAATAGTGGAAGTGGGGTTACAGCCTGAGAACAGTCAGGCAGAAGCAGTGGGGGCACCGCCACCAGTACTGACTGCTTTGGGTGCTTTTGAATAGGCACCTGGGGGGAGGGGTTCTGACAAAGGGCCCCCTCTCCTCCCTCTACCTTGCTGACAGTGGTCACAACTGCCTGTTGCAACAGGCTGATGAAAAGAGCCCCTCCCATGGCCCCTCAAAGGAGTGGATTGTAGAAGGTCTCCCATGTTCACCTGTAGAGCTATCCAGTTTCCCAAGGTGACCAGCCTCAGATCAATTAGTTGGCCTGATACAGGAATATTTGGATACCTTTTTGACACAGGTAGGCTGCCACCACAGCCAGAACTTTGGTAAAGACACATGGTGCTCTAGAGAAGTTAAATGGCATTGCTTGAACTGGTATAGGTCATTCTCTATCCAGAAACATAAGAACTGGTGATCAGAACACCATACTAGGATATCAAAATATGCATCCCTCGGGTCCAGATTCAGACCACTGTTTCCAGTGAGGGAATCAGCTAACTCAATATTATCATCCTGAATTTATGGCATCTGATACGGTGGTTCAGACCACCAAGATCTAGGACAGGATGTTAGCCACCTGCCCCCCTTTGTGGCCAATAAATATTTAGATCTACCCCATCAACTGTGGACACAGCTCTTAAAAGCATGCTGTTGAAGGAACCAAGACACCTTTCCTCTGAGTACCTGAAGGTGGTCCAGAATGCAGGGTGGTCGTGACACAAAGTTTAGTGAGTGACCATGGTCAGTGATCTCTATCACCCTTCAGTCAGTTGTTATCTTCAACCACAGGGGCCGGGTTTGTCGGCATCTTTTCCGGTGCTACAGCCCCAACAGTCACCATCCTTGCCCTGGCTGAAGTAGTGATCACAAGCCTTGTTGCACTGTCTGTGACCTTATAGGATAGGAATAGGTTCATAGGAAAAATACAAAGTCGAGGGAACGAGCCCATTATGACTTCGCCATCCATTAACCAGGATGGAAATAGTATTTTTTATCTCCCATATAATTATCCAGATTAATTTTGAAGACACTAAAACTGGGGCTATTTACTACATTTGAAGGAAGGAAGTTCCAAACTGAAACAACTCTCTGGGTTATAAAATTCTTCCTTTTGGTAGTCTGTATATTAAATGTCTTTATTTTAACATTATGAGACCTGGTAATACTTAAGCTATTTCCGAATTCAAGACAAAGAGTTTCAAATAAGGAAACATCTTTTAAAGCCTTAAAATTAGACACAGGTCCCCTCGTATGGACCTGTATTCCAATGAATAGAGGTTAAGTTTTTTAGTCTTTCGAGATATGGAGTATGTTTCAGGCCCTTTATACTTTTGGTGAATCTATCGTTGTACCCTTTCTCTTTAATCTTATCCTTACAAACGAGAAAAGTAGAATGGTGAACAATAGTCAAACTTTGATCTTATCAGACTACTGTATAGTGGAATTAATACCTCAGGGTCTCTACTCTTAAGATTTTTAAGTATACAGTTAATTAGGCGATGGCATTTTTTAACCATTAGGTTATTATGGTCAGTAAATTTTAGATTATCAGTAATTACTACTCCTAGATCATTTACAGATGAAACTACAGGCAAAGGTACATTTTTTAACATATAAGGCGCTTTAAGATTATTTCTACCAAAGTGCATAACCTTGCATTTATTTATGTTTAAGGATAAATTCTTATCACTAGCCCAAGCTAATATATTATTTAGGTTTACCTGAAGGTTACAAACCGAGGCTGCATCATTAACAATGCAGCCAAGCTTAACATCATCAGCATACTTATTAATCCACACACTATTAGATGTAGACATGCTGGCAACCACTAGATTAAACAAAAAGGGTCCAAGCACGGAGCCCTATGTCACTCCACTCATCACACTACTCCAATCGGAAACATAACCTCTAATACTGACTTGTTGTTTTTTTACTAGTAACCATGATACAATCCATTTGATTATATTTATGCAAATATCTTGATTATATAAACATTCTATTATTGTTTTATGTGAGACAGAATCAAATGCCTTTTCATAGTCTAGGAAAATTACATCAACTGGGAAACCAGCATCCAAAGCCTGGCTCACTGGTTCAAAAAAATTTATTAAATTTTCCTGACATGATCGTCCCTTGCAAAAACCATACTGAAAAATATCAGTATTCATAGAACCTTTAAAATGCTCTTCAAGTTTATGCAAAATTAGTTTTTCCATAATTTTACCAATGCTAGGAGTCAGACTAATAGGTCTGTACTGTTTGGCAAGAAATTTTGACCCATTTTTATGCATGGGTATAACCCTAGCTGATTTCCATTCCATAGGTACGATATCTTGCTGTAAAGATTTGTTAAAAAGTAAGGTAAGAATATCAACCAACTCAGCTGCCAAATTCTTTATGAAAATAAAATGAATGTTATCAACACCAACTGAAGTAGAGGTTTTAAGACTTTTTATTGTAGATAGGACTTCCATAGATGAAAATATAATATCTGAGTTGTTAACAAAGGTAAATGGTAAATCTAGTTTTTCCTGAATTTTGAAAACACTAGAGAATTGTTTATTAAAGGCGTTTGCCATTTCTAATTCATTGGATATCAGTCGTCATCAACTATAAGGGGACCCACATTGGTTTGTGACTTTTTAATGATCCAATGTAATTAAAGAAGGACTTTTATTGTCTTTTTGTTTAACAAGGTTTTTTCAAGATTTTCTTGGCAATCTGTATCATCAGCTTAGTTTTTTAGATTTAAGTTTAAACCTTTGCCAATTTTCTGCAGTTCTATTTTTGTGATATTTATTAAAGGCTTTTTTCTTTCTCAGTATGGATTTCCTTATAGAGTTGTTGAACCAAACAGGATTACGTTTCTTATTTATGTATTTAGTTCGATCAGGTACCCAAGTACTAATACAAAGTTGCAGATTAGATTTTATATTTTTCCAAACTTCCTCAACAGAAAGATGTTCTAATTCTTTTTTCCAGTTCCAGTTTACTAAATAGTTTTTGATTTCAGCATAATTTGCTTTATTATAATTCTTCATTATAGTGATTCCTCTATTTTCAAGGAATGTAACATATAGTTCCCAATAAAGTGTATTATGATCAGATAAACCAATAGGTTCAAGTTTTATTGGATCTTTATAATATTGTTTTGTGTTTGTAAATATTAGATCAAGAATATTATTATGTCTAGTAGGAAGTGTAACAATTTGATCCAAACCTAAAACAAAAATAGTTTCCAAGAAGTCTCTCTCATTTTGGGATATACCACTTAAAGACCTCCAATCTATACCTGGGAAGTTGAAATCACCCAATAATACTGTATTTGTTGGTAATTTAATACTATGAAAATAAGACAGAAAAGATTCAAATTTAACATTATCCAATGATGGAGGTCTGTAACATAAGCCAAAGGTGAAAATCTCAATTTCTTAACAGTTAACCATAATATTTCAACTCCCAAAGGTTCTGGAGTATCATATTTAAATTCAGAACAATCATAACATTCTTTTACATAAAAAGCGACTCCACCTCCTCTGGAAAATTCTCTATTTTTCTTATAAAGATGATAACCAGGAATTTCAATACCCCATTGATTGTTTGAAAACCAAGTCTCAGTGATACCACAGATATCAATATCTTTAGATAGTAATAAAATCTGTAACTCAGAAATTTTGTTGGCAAGACTTCTTGCATTCAATAATATTACAGTTAGGGAAGATTTTCCATTTTTCACCGAAGTTGGCAAGTCACTTTTTTTTTTAAAGAAACAGGTACATAATTTAGGTTTAAACTTGCAGAATTTTTCCCCTCCCACCAATTTAGTAGTTTAAACAATTTGAAATAGCTGTATTAAAGATTTCTCCTAGCATATTTGAACCTTTTCTATTGAGATGTAAACCATCGGATGCAAAAAAATTCTTCATGCTTTATAAATACTTCCCAGTTTGTTAGACATTTTAAATTTTGCCTCATGCACCATTGTCTAAGCCAATTATTGATGTGCTTAATTTTTTCGGTAATTCTGTCACTGGCTCCAAGAATAGGCAAAATTTCAGAAAAAATAATCTGTGCTCCTTTCACAGCGAGAAGATTTGTTAGACCAACATAAGCTTCTTTAATCTGCTGTACAGTCTGGTATCTGATGTTGTTTGTACCCAGATGTAAAAGTACTAAGGGCTTAGTTCCACAATTGTGCAATATATTTTTAGTCATCCTTGAAATGTCCTGTATTTCTGCACCCTTAAAACTACAAAGTGTATGAGCAGTCTTATCCACATTACATATTTGTCGAGCAAGGTTAGAGATGATTGAGTCTCCTAAGACATAAATTTGTTTCTGATTTATGGAAGTAAAATCCATCAAATTTTCTTGCTGATCAATATTTGTAATAAGTCATTCTGACTATTATTCAGAGCAGTCGGGATAGTAGACAAAGATGGATTACCAATAACTGAAGGTGGGGTAGGTGTCAAATTTAATAAATCATCACAATTTTGAGAAGCAAAAGGTGTAGCAAGTGGATCAAAGTTATTAGATAGAGGCAAAACAAAATCCTCCGCTTTCCTCCCCTTTTTTGAAATTTTTGCTGCCTGGATAGTAAACCATTCATCTTCTTTATCTATTAAATCAGATTAATTTCTACTTCTTTTTCTCTTGGTTGGTTCCTTAGTATTTAAAGGTGTTTCTTTATTTTGCAAAGTGTCAGTAGTAATTGTCATTTGAAGCCTTTTTCTAGTTTCAAGTTGGCTGATATCTAACAGTTTAAGTCTTTCATCGAACTGATTAATTTCTAATTCAAGTTCTTTATTCCTTATACATTTTGAGCATACATAACTTTCTACTGAGACTAGTTCAAGTGAAACTGTATACATAAGACAATTTAAACACATTTGTCCCATTCGCCCATCATTTGTAAACAAAAAGGAAGTCATTATTTGTATTTGAAAATTATACCCAGGCAATGGTAGGGAAAGAAGATTTTAAATACTAGTATAGTTTAAAAGTTTGATTTACCTTACTTCAGGAAACAGGACAATGGACATAAACTCTAAAAAACTCACTAAAACACATATGAGCATGCTTGACATGTTCACAGATTTACATTACAAGATTAAGTATTGGCCGCTTACCTTAAGTAGGGCTTGTTTAAAATAGGTCCTCAAAGAAAGATTGTTTCTAGTCGAGTTGTAGTCCCAACAGAAACTCCCTAGGACTACTGCTCCTCTACCTAGCGTGATAGTCACTGCTAGGGCTCAAACAAGTAACAAACTGGTATATCACACAGAAAGTATATTTAAAATCTAAAAAACAGATCTTGACAGCATCACATTTTATATATTCATGCAAATCTTTGCAAACAGCTTTGCTGCTCGCCGCAGGGCTTGTTTAAATAGGTCCCCGGAACCGGAAGTAGCGCGAGGTCACTTCCTGTACCTTGCTACTTTCAGATTTTAAGTTTTAATTCCAGAGTGTTTAAAAGGATTCCCTTAAGCTAGGAATACTGTGTAATGTTAAAATTCTGTCTTTCTGAGCTATTTGCCGCAAAGAAAGATTGTTTCCAGTCGAGTTGTAGTCCCAACAGAAACTCCCCAGGACTACTGCTCCTCTACCTAGCGTGATAGTCACTGCTAGGGCTCAAACAAGTAACAAACTGATATATCACACAGAAAGTATATTTAAAATCTAAAAAACAGATCTTGACAGCATCACAGTGTATATATTCATGCAAAGTTTGCAAACAGCTTTTCTGCTCGCCACAGGGCTTGTTTAAATAGGTCCCTGGAACCGGAAGTAGCGCGAGGTCACTTCTTGTACCTCGCTACTTTCAGATTTTAAGTTTTAATTCCAGAGTGTTTAAAAGGATTCCCTTAAGCTAGGAATACTGCATGTTAAAATTCTGTCTTTCTGAGCTATTTGCCTCAAAGAAAGATTGTTTTTCGAGTTGTAGTCCCAACAGAAACTCCCTAGGACTACTGTTCTCTACCTAGCGTGATAGTCACTGCTAGGCTCAAACAAGTAACAAACTGATATATCACACAGAAAGTATATTTAAAATCTAAAAAACAGATCTTGACAGCATCACAGTGTATATATTCATGCAAAACTTTGCAAACAGCTTTGCTGCTCGCCACAGGGCTTGTTTAAATAGGTCCCTGGAACCGGAAGTAGCGCGAGGTCACTTCCTGTACCTCGCTACTTTCAGATTTTAAGTTTTAATTCCAGAGTGTTTAAAAGGATTCCCTTAAGCTAGGAATACTGCGTAATGTTAAAATTCTGTCTTTCTGAGCTATTTGCCTCAAAGAAAGATTGTTTCCAATCGAGTTGTAGTCCCAACAGAAACTCCCCAGGACTACTGCTCCTCTACCTAGCGTGATAGTCACTGCTAGGGCTCAAACAAGTAACAAACTGGTGTATCACATAGAAAGTATATTTAAAATCTAAAAAACAGATCTTGACAGCATCACAGTGTATATATTCATGCAAAAGTTTGCAAACAGCTTTGCTGCTCGCCACAGGGCTTGTTTAAATAGGTCCCTGGAACCGGAAGTAGTGCGAGGTCACTTCCTGTACCTCGCTACTTTCAGATTTTAAGTTTTTTTTTTTTTGGGTGTTATTTTCTCCCCGGAGCCACAACCCTCAAGACTCCGCTGCCTCTGTGCCATCCCCGGACATGAGACCCTCCCTTCAGCACCCCGTGACTTACCCTTCACAAGGCAGGGTGGTGAGGAGCGACTCGACCCACCACAACGGATCCATGCCAGGGAGGCGTCCTCCAGGAGTGGCACCGGGGAACGACGTCGTGCAGCCGGACACCCATTTTTCTGTTTTTCCTCCCGACGGGCTGTGGCGTGCAATGACGCCAGCGACTGAGTGCGCGTACGCTCCCATGCATGCACTAGTTAAGCGTCTGCCACGTCCCACCCTCCCCTTGTCTTGTGGCTACGTGCTGTCGATCCCCAGCCTCCGCTAGGGGTCAGACAAGCACCCGGCCCGACCAAATCCCCACCCCGGAGATGGAAGCAGTCCTCCGGACGCTCAATCCATCTCCACCCGCCGACCCGGCCACCATTGCCGTTCGAACAAGGTCGCCCGAGCGTGGCGTGAGGTGGCATCCAGCGCCTCAACCTCAGCGCCACCGGCCGCAGATTTTAAGTTTTAATTCAGAGTGTTTAAAAGGACTCCTTAAGCTAGGAATACTGTGTAATGTTAAAATTCTGTCTTTCTGAGCTATTTGCCTCAAAGAAAGATTGTTTCCAGTCGAGTTGTAGTCCCAACAGAAACTCCCCAGGACTACTGCTCCTCTACCTAGCGTGATAGTCACTGCTAGGGCTCAAACAAGTAACAAACTGGTATATCACACAGAAAATATATTTAAAATCTAATTTATTTTTTTTTAATGCAGCAGCTGAAAAAGGCCTGCCCCTGCTGTTGAGGATGCCTGTTCCTATTTGGGGTAGTTGCAAGTGAGACAGTCTTTTTGGTCTTTTCAGACTCTTGAATTTCCTTCAGGATGCCCTCCACCAGGTGGCTGAAAAGTACGGACCCTTCATACAGAAGATCCAAAATCCTGTGCTGAATGTCATAGTTAAAAGGAGAGGAGCGTGTCCAACTATGCCTACAAAGAACTACCCTGTGGCATATACCTTGAACTGACCTCTGCCAGATCCATGGAGAGCTGCAGATGGTGTTCTGCCACTGCTAAGCTGCACTTGATGCACAGAAAGGCCTTCTCATGCTCAAGGGGAAGTGAGTCTCTCAGTTCAGAAACTGCTGTCCACAGTGCATAAGATAGCAGACAAATTAGCCAGAATGGCTCAAAAACAGTAAATAAGCTACTGAACAGAGCCTGCTGCTTTGCTCTTGACCTCAGACCATTTAGTTCAGTCTGTACAAAACACTGCGTCTGCCACTAGCCCTTCTGTGACAGATACTCCAAAAAACCATAGATCCCACCCAAGGGGGCAGCATACTTGTCTATACAGCACAGTTTGGCCTGACAGGAGTCAGAGTGTTGCCAGATACTGGGTCTAGAACAGCAGGGGTGATAGGAAAAGCTACCTAACTCCAGTGAGGAGTCTCATTCAAGAATGTCCATCAATGGCCGATGTCCACTTCTTCTGGGCCTCCTCCAATCTAGTGTCCAGAAACTTGGACGTGTTCCATAAGAGGGCTGGTGTCCCTTTCGGTCAGCTGACTACCATCCCAATGTGAACGGAAAATGAATCCAAATCTAAATTCAGATACAGGAGTGTTGACCTCTGACATGGGGTATGGATGACCCTCTCCGCTGGAGTAACCACCACTGATGGGAGATAAGAAGGTCTGGACTCTTCTGACTCAGAGTCCTTAGCCAGAGCACTCTCTGCTAACTATGGAGATGGGGGCTTTGTATCAGTCACATAGGCATGGCCAGCAACACCAGAGGTGGGGTTGTGGGATCCATGACCACAGTCAGCTCCAGGAGGGGCATCAAAGACAGGGATGAGTCCATCAGACCTTGACCCTGGGCAACGGTTCTGTAGTGCCAGTGCTGACAGGCTCAGCTTTCCCATCTGCAATGGGCTCGACATCGGTGTCAGAAGCCAGGCAAGAAATATACACTCAACATCGACTACCAACAGTGATGTTGGCACTGATGTCAAGAACAGGATCAAGAGTGCCACCCCAATCTTGCATGTCAACTTGAAGGTTGACAAGACACAGGAGCCTCCTGGTCGGGGTGCCCCATCGGAGAAACCCTTGGCACGGCCAAGTAGAAGGCTGCCCCAGGTCAAGACAACCAGCGGCTGCTAAACCAGTGGAGAGTTGACCGGGAGCTCGGTCGGCCCCAATCCACCCTGCTTATAATGGACCACGGTCCGCATCAGAGTCCGGGAGAGCAAAAAATCATCTCCCTCAAGAGGCTCATCTTTAACGGAATCAACCATCAGACTGACCGGCATCAACAATTATGGCTGCCTCGATAGAAGTTCCATGGGAGATTGACTGGGTCCATGGATGGCTTGACCTGCCCCGAGGGTGAACACCTGGGGACAGTGCAAATGGCCTTTGAGTGACAGCGATCCCACTACTGGTATTGATTCTTCTTGGCTTGTGGAATCACAACAGGGACTCACTTTCTTTACTTTTTTTTATATATATATATACTTTGTGCTTTTTCCGTTTTTCTTCCTGATCCCCTGCCTCAGACGCGCGCGTGCATGTAGAGGCATGTGCACGCTGTGTGTGAAGATGCCCTCCCTACATGTCACCCCCTCCGCCTAAGCTAGCCACCAGACCTCCACCTGGTGGCAGCGGGATTACGGGGTTGGGGCTACACACCCCAGGAGAGGAGAGCTGCCCTCTGCCCAATCCTGTTTCCTACCCCCTCCCTCCATGCTGGCACCCTCACCCACCAGAGTCAGTTCCTCAACCTGGGTCACCGCATAGCACAACGTAGGCATCCAGCGCCAACCTCAGTGCCACCGGGCCGCTCAGGGACTCGCTCAAAGGAGTGGACACAGAAAAACATTTTTAAAACGTTCATCTTTATGAAGAAGTCAGGAGATCCAGCATGTACTCCACCACCATCAGAACAGCTAGGATTGGAACACCCTCAGTGGACCTTTGCCTCATGAACCTGCAACTGTGCCACTGACCCCAAAGCTGTGGAATGTATGTGCATTTTGGCTGACTTTCCCAGGAGCACCCACAGCTGGTGCTCGTTGAGTGCCTGCAGGTGCATGGCCTGGCACCAGGCTCAATGTTCCATATCAGGGTGGGCATTTGCCTAGCTCCCTTGAACTACCGTGTGCTGCCTGTCTTA
Source organism: Neoceratodus forsteri (assembly GCA_016271365.2). Classification (NCBI taxonomy): domain Eukaryota; kingdom Metazoa; phylum Chordata; order Ceratodontiformes; family Ceratodontidae; genus Neoceratodus; species Neoceratodus forsteri. Next base: position 968,330,825 of record CM057449.1, read on the forward strand.
GGTCGGGCAGCACCGGTGGTTTAGGTGGAGGTGTCTCCTTCCTGACTATTTGTCTGCCTCGGGGTAGGTTGGGGTTGGCAGAAAGACCTTTGTTTTGCTCCCTCAGGACTGATCCTGATCTGTTACGAAGACATCAATATGTGAACTGCGCAAGTCTCTTCCATTTTCATTCTTCTATATTTTGACTATTCTGCAACCTCGGACTGGGTAGTGAGAGTACTCTGAATTTCCCAACCTGTATTATTGGATTGCGGTTGGGGAAAGCATCTATGATTTGGTTCATGACTTTGGGGTGTGAGAGACTCTAAGGCCAAAAAGTATATTTTTCTGGGACTAAAGAATTGAATCAAGTGAGAGTTGATTCTGTTCTCATTCAGGATTCAAAAAGGAAGAGACTCCGGGGACTGGTTTTTTGGACTTTTGAAACTTCGATTCTATTACTGTTTGTTAGATGATTTTGTTTTAAGTTTTTAGTCTGGATTTGTTAATTTTAAATTGTTAGTAATTACTGAAATAGTTTTATTGTTATTTGGGGGTTATTTTGGGCTGGGATTTTGATTTGTTTTTCTCTTTATATATAATATTGTTTTGTTTTGACTCCTTCCTTTGTGAGAGAGAGTGAAGGAGTGACTTATTTGGTACTTAAAGGTTTATTTTTGTTTATTATTTTGTGTTCTTTCCTTTTTGTAGTATTGTTAAAATGTGTTGGGGAGGTTTAGCGACAGTTGGACGTTATTCCCCCACCAGGCTCAGGGAATTACGTCCCTTTGAATGCCCTCCATTGCCATCTGACATCTATTTTAGGTGTCGTGAGTTGGGCATTCTTAGAAAAAATGGGCGAAGGTGGAGAGCTGGGCCTGTTGGGGGACAGGAAAGGGTGGGCAGATTGGGTTTTTGGGGTCCAGGAGACGCCCTGGGGTGAAATGGGTCAGGATAGGGGTTACTCCTGTCTCGTTCCCACATCCAAGGGTTCCGATGTCGATGGACAGGTGCCGAGGTCTTCCTCGACAACTCATCCTGCCTTGGCGGTGTTGTGCAATGCCAAATCTATAAAAAACAAGACAGCTATTATAGCTGATCTTGTTGGGTCATCTGATCTGGCTTGCATCACTGAGACCTAGCTGGACGAAAATCCAGGCCCTATATTGGCCTTGGCAGTTCCAGCCGGGTTCTCGGTGATACACCGTCCAAGGTTAGATCGTAGGGGCGGGGGTGTGGCCATTATGTTTAAGACTGAGCTGGGCCTTGTGGATGTCCCATTAGGAATTACCAGATCCTTTGAATATATCCTGAGAGAGGGTGTAGGCTGCGGAATTCTCCTCGTTTACCGTCCACCAGGTGACGGTGGTGATTTCTTGCAGGAGATAGCAGACTTCATCGTCGACTTAGTTTTGAGGTTTCCCAGACTGATTGTTCTGGGTGACTTCAATGCCTGCGTTGACGATGAGCTCTCACATTTTGGTCAAAATCTCCTCCAGCTGATGGTAATGCTGGGCCTAACACAGGTGGTTACCTCCTCGACCCATATAGGGGTCATTCATTGGATCTGATATTTCTTTGAGTATGGAGATCACTGATTTGGGGTGAACCAGTCAGTTGGTCTGACCATCATACCATAAGGTTCTGCTTCAGGGCCCCCATCAGGTCTGCCTCTACAGAGATGGTTCGCATCGCCTTTAAGGGAGTTAACCCCAGTGACCCAATGGCAGTACTGGATCTATCGGGTTTGTCGGGTGAATGCATGAGTCCAGATGATCTCGTACAAGCCTATAATAAGGCTGTGGGAGATGCTCTGGACAAAATTGCTCCTGTTCCTGTTCGGCCTCCCACCCTCCATCCAAGGAGTCCCTGGTTTGATGGCTCCTTGAAGGAGTTGAGACGAGTTGGCCGAAGGTTGGAGAGAGCTTGGAGGAAGTCCGGCAATGATGCTGACAGGCTTAGGTTGATGGCACATTATGATTGCTATCACTCAGAAATCACCCGTAAGAAGGCAGAATTCCTGTCCAAGGAGATTTCTGCTGCACAGAACCGACCGGCTCAGCTTTTTCAGACTGTGGACAGACTGTGCAATCCAGTCAGTCTCCAGCCTAAAGCTTTTTCTCAGCTAAGATGCGAGGAGTTCGCTTGGTTCTTTGCAGATAAGGTTGCCAACATCAGATCTGGCATCTGTCTAACCTCTCCTTTGGGGGACTGCGGTGATCGGCGGGAAGTGCCATGTATTCAGACTGACTGATCAGACTTTTGCCGACTGGAGTTCAGTGACATTGTAAAGATCATCCAGACATTACGCCCAACTAGTTGTAGTTTGGATCCGGGCCCTACACCCCTCTTAGTAGGCTGTGTAGAAGCTATCTGTCCAATCCTTGCTGACATTGTCTGGAAGTCCTTGGAGAGGGGGGGTCTTTCCCGACACCCTCAAGGAGGCGGTCATTTGACCACTCCTTAAAAAATCTTCCTTGGATCCAGATTGTCTAGCTAACTACCGGCCTATCTCTAACCTGCCCTTTGTTGGTAAGGTTACTGAAAAGGCAGTTGCACTGCAACTGGATGATCATCTTATGACTCACAATGTCTATGATACTCTCCAGTCTGGTTATAGGAAGAAGCATAGCACGAAGACTGCCCTTGTCCGGGTATTGAGTGATCCCCTAATGGCTAGAGATCGAAAAGCATGTACCATTCTGGTCCTTCTCAATCTCTCTGCTGCATTTGACACTGTAGACCATGGTGTGCTATTGGATCGCCTGCGGGCTTACTGTGGGCTGTCTGGTACAGTCCTCAAGTGGTTTCATTCTTACCTCACAGGCAGGTCTCAGAGAGGTTGCCACTGAATATATTCCTCTGGCACTACTCCCTGCCTTGTGGGTACCGCAGGGTTCCATTTTGGCTCCCATGCTGTTTGCAGTGTATATGCTACCATTGGGAGAAATCATTAGGCGATACAATCTGGGTTTTCACTGCTATGCAGATGATACCCAGTTGTATCTGTCCTTTCTCCCCGGCCAGGATGATGCACTCTCTGTGCTAAACAACTGCCTTGCTGAGATCAGACATTGGATGAGTTCCAGTTGGCTAAGACTGAATCCAGATAAGACTGAGGTGCTAGTAGTGGACCCAGGTCGCCCGGGGGTGGGTTTGGGAGTTGGACAACCCTCAGGTTTGTTACTTGGTGGTATGCCACTCCCTACCTCTGATCAGGTGCGTAATCTGGGCGTTATTTTTGATGAGGGGCTGACTTTAAAATCTCAGGTATCAGCTGTCGTCAAAACCTCTTTTTTCCATCTGAGGAATATCGCCCGGGTGAAACACCTGGTTCTGTCGGACGATCTTGAAACACTGGTCCACGCCTTTGTCACTACCCGCCTTGACTACTGCAATTCCCTTTACCTAGGGCTACCTGGGGTTGATATCCGCCGCCTGCAGCTAGTGCAGAACGCAGCGGACAGGCTTTTGACTGGGACATCTAGGGCCAGTCATATTACACCTGTGCTCCGCGAACTGCACTGGCTGCCTATTAGGTGGCGGATCACCTTTAAGGTTGGTTTACTAACCTTTAAAGCCCTACACGACCAGGGACCTGGCTACCTGTAAGATCTCCTGATTCCCTACTGCCCCCTCCACCCTCTCCGTTCCACCAACAAGGGATTGCTAGAGATTCCCAGGGTTCGATTGAAAACATCAGGACCACGTGCTTTTGCTTTCTTAGCACCAACCCTGTGGAATTCTCTACCTCGTTGGTTGAGAGAATGCCCAACCGTCGATAGCTTTAAAGCTGGTTTAAAAACATATTTATTTAACTTAGCTTTTATTTAAATACAGTTGATGCACTATAATGCTGTTTTAATCTATTTATGTATATGTTTTATGTACAGCGCCTTGGTTGTGAAAGGTGCTATATAAATAAAGCTGATTTGATTTGATCACAGGAAATTCCCAAGCAGTACATGCAGGCATCGTGCCCATCGGTCATGAACATCAGGAACCTGTACACCGAGCACCTCTGAAACCTTGGCTTCTTCTGTTTCGTGACAAATTTGAAGCAGGAGACAGTTGGTGATGTAACACAAAAGAGTCGAAAACTGAAGTAAACTTTGAAATTGTTGAAAAAGTCTGAAAACGACTCTGACTGCATTATTTTCAGACCTCACAGATCTGGACCCAGTCTGAATCAAATCAAATAAGAGTCCGGGGGGAATACATCTGGTTGGCTTTTATGGAAAAATCATTAGATCAGCAATAGGAGGTCGCAGAGCAAAAAGAGTCACATGGGGTGATAGCAGTAAAGCGGGTTCAGCAACTCACAAAGTGCATGTCTAGCGAAAGGATCCCCTTAAGGGAGCCTTGTCCACTTGGTCCGATTTCAACCGGCAGTCCTGGTGGGCAGTACTGTAAACTGATGAAGTTAGTTCCTCCATTTGGAGAGTTTAAATGTTGGTATTCTTTCTTGTTCTGTATATTGGCACTGCACAGCACTCCTGAGCTGGCTAAAGATCTTCCACAAGGAGATATGTCGGAAGAGGGCCCAAACACCGGCTAACATGCAACAGTATTTTTAAAAAGGGCAATACTGAAAATGGCTCCGGGGAAAATAGTAACATATACTGTCAGGAGTTTGAACAGTCCCATCAAAAGGATTAGACTCCATAACTCCTAACTACCTAAAGCACTTTTTGAAGTCCAAGCTTTCCATTGCTTAACCTTGATAGAAAATGGCCATCAAAGCAAAATTGAGTTAATGAGCATAGAAAAATGGACACTGAATTGCCTTCCTTCAAGAAACCCATCTTACCCAGGCAGAGGGCGATACATTAAAATGCTCATGGGTGTGGGCAGCTTATCATGCTGAATATCAACAACATCCACACAGATGAGGAGTAGCTGTACTGGTGCATAGAGACTGCCTGCTGGAAGCTGATATGCAAACCCTTGACACAGAGAGTAGATTCATCATTCTGAGAGGGACATTTAGATCAGTCCCATGTACTATCCTAAACGTATATGCCCTGAACGATGACAAGGAAAATGCTACTTTTCTTAAGAGAGTCACATTGAAGGCTGCTCCCAACCCAGAAGACATCTTCTTGGTGGGGGATCACTACAGTCCTTAACCCCAGTGTGGACAAGCCAGGGAGAGGGGTAGGGGGAGGCAGCAGAGCAACAAATGGTCTCAAAGGTCTGGCAAAGGATTTGGGCTTGACACAGGTCTAGCAACATGCCAGCCCTAGGGTAAGAGAATACACATGCTGGTCTGCCCCATATGAAGCATACTCCAGAACGGACCTTTTTTCTGTACGCTGAGTGGCTGTATTCAGTGGACCACTATTCTATTAAACCCCAGACAATCTCAGACCACTCAACAGTGGCACTAAGTCTCATGCTTGCTCCCAAAATCAGATCATCTTCATGACGGCCAAATATCTCACTCTTGAACAATCCTGATTAAAGAGATACGGTGTTACAATGCTTAGAAGAGTACTCTGCCACAAATCCCCCATAGGATACCACACCCCCGATGTGGCAGGATGGGTTCAAAACCAGTGATCACTGGGAGAATGATTAGCTTTGCTTTCCACATAAAGAAAGAAAAACAAAGAGAGCAGCTTGAACTAGAGGTGACGGTGTTCGATCTGGAAGCAGGACATAATATTACCCTGAATACAGAGATAAGAGAGAGAGATTAACAGAATGCAGGGCTAAATTAAACAAATTACTAAATTATAAAATACAGAGGGGCCTTAAGGTACTTGAAGCAGTGATTCTATGAGTCGGGTAATGAGGCAGGCAGGATAATTAGTTTGCCAACTTCGAAAAGAAGCAGCCAGCAGGATGGTCCTACGCATGAAGAAAAAGGGAACTCCCAATCAATGTGTGACTGAACCCAACAAGATAGCCCAAGAATTTGCAGACTTCTGTAAGTACTCTCGGGAGAGTTTAGCTAACTATCGAGAGAAGTTAGATGCTTTTTTTCCAACAGGTTCTAGGTCAGGAAGCTCTGAGAGGAGCACAGGGAAACCTCAGAGGCCAACATAACATTGGAAGAAGCACAGGAAACTCTTAGTAAGTTAAAATTGGGGAAAAGCACCAGGCCCTAAAGGCCTGGCTCCTGAATTTTTTAAGCCCTTCAATGATGAGCTTCTCCCTCATCTTTGCAGGACCTTTTGGGCGATGCAGGGGGCACCCTCTTGGAGCTATGCTCAGATCTCAGTACTCCATAAGGCAAGAAAGGACCCAACCGACTGTGCCTCCTACAGGCCTAGCTCCATACTCAATGTAGACCAAAAACTATTCTCTTCAATTTTGTTCACCAGACTTCAGGGGTATGTGGGTTCTCTGATCCACCTGATCAGACGGGCTTCATAAATGGCAGGTTGACTTGTGACATTCTAACCCCAGTAATACCCAGGTATTCATAACTTTTGCAGTGATCCTTTAAGACAAAACTGCCCATAGAGAATGGAACACATGCAAATGATGGAACCTTTTGCACGTGACAACTTTTCAAATGCTGCCTTGAACTAACTCCCTTAGTTCTAAACCCCTCAGATTTCACTCTCCGCCTGTCAAGTCTAGAAGCTCGGAGTTCCTCTCCTCAATGTCTATCTGTGACGTGAAGAACTTATAAAAAACATACAAGTATCTTTTTCCTTTCATTTGCAGCCTTTTACTTATTGTATTTCTAGTTAAACAGTAGTTTTAGTGTTACATTGCCATTTTTATCGGTTTCTCCCGGTTTGGTATAACCAGTAGGGAACTGAGTTATTTTAGCTTATTCAGAGTTTCTGACTAAAAAACTCCATTAGTTTAGTTTATTTTTGTTTAAAAATCTTTACTTTAGTAACCGCTTTATCGGTTACTGAACCGATACCCTCCGTTCATATTTTGTCTGCGGTTCCTAGTTCCGATCGGTTCCGGAACCGACCACAGCTGCTAAATAATGCCTAAATTTTAAAACTATTTAGCAGTTTCTTTTTTTTTTATTGATTTCCCGATAAAATGTCTGAAAAGCCCAAAAAGAAAACCGGTGAACCTGGTTTACAAACTGTATAGATTGTGAGGAAGGATTTGCCAAGGCAGATAAGCACAGTTTGTGTGTTGCCTGCCTGGGCTATGACCATTTAAAGGAAGCATGTGAAATCTGTAAAACTTTCCCAGAAAAAAAATGGAGAAATGCTTGGAATGGCTAAAGAAAAAACTTCCTCCGCCTAAGGGGCCCTCAGGCTCTGACCAGCCGACACCCTCTACAGCTGTGGGTGAAACCACTGCAGTTTTACACTCAACCCTTGATAAGGGTGATAAAGTGACTACTAATAGGCCTGATGAACCCTCTGACTCCCCGGTTCCCCCAAAAAATCTAAAAAACTGAAGCACACAGAACCTCCTACTGAAAAGGGGACTTCTGTGGGTGCTCTGGCTCTCCCCTCTCCCCAGGAGATTGCAGACTTTTAAAGTCATTCAAGCCTTGCAGAGACTTTTTTCTCCTAGCCAGCAGCCATTTGGGCAGACCCCAGCTGGACAGGCTGGCCCCTCAGCCAAATCCTCATTTTTTGAAGAGGAGGAATATGAGGAGTGTGAGGAAGAAGAGGAGGAGGAACCCACTAAGCCTGAAGTTTCCCCAGAGCAAGACTTGTCTCTCCTCCAAGAGCTACTGAGGATTATTCCTAACATTTCTCTTTTGTAAGAAGGATGGCTGATGCCCTGGACATCACCACAAGCGAGGGAATAGAGGATGAGGAGGAAGTTGAATACCTTGAGGTGATGGGGCGGATGCTTTGAAGATTTTACAGACTCCAAACTCTGCCTCCCCCCCCGATAAGAGACTGGACAAGAAATATCAGTCAGACAGGGAGGGTGCAGAATTTCTGTTTTCTCACCCTGACCACCAAGGGGTGGTGCAGACGGCAGCCTGTGACAAGGCTAAAGTGCCCCTGGCTTCATACCCACCAGAAAAGGAGTCTAGAAAAATTGACAGTATGGCCAAGAAGGGATACTTATCAGCCTCCTTGGCCACCAGGCAATCTAATTTTCAGGTTTATGCAGCACAGTACCAGAAGCCACCGTGGCAGTCTGTCTTGGCTATGGCAGACAAGGCCACATCACCCACGTCAGCTGATCTTGCAGAAACTGCTAGATTTGGCTTGGAGGCAGCCAAATACCAGTTGCAAATGATTGCTGATACTAACGATACAGCAGCTAGGTGGACGGCCAATACTGTGGCTCAGAAGTAGTTTGCCTGGCTAAGAGCTATGAATCTTACCCAGGACACACAAGCAAAGGCCATGGATTTCCCTCTGGAGGGCAATTACCCCCCCCTTTTTTTTTGTTGGTTTCTTTATTTCCTCTTCGGCTGGGGGGGGGGTGTTACCTATGGTTCCCACCCATCAGTCTGGATCCGTGGCCCCGCACCACTCCCAGGACCTGAGCCCGACCCCCCCTCCTCCTTTCCTCTTCACAGCGGGTACATACCCCACCACCGCGGAAAGCCGAGGGTCCGGATTTGTGAGGAGCTATCCTGAGTCAGAGTGGTGCGGCCCCGACGGACGGGACGTCATGATGCACACTGGAGGATTTTCTGCACATTTTAGATCCCCACCCCACTGCACGGACGTGCAAGTCATCAATGACGCTGCCGTGCGCGCTTCTGCGCACTGCATATCTGATGCCGTCTCTGCCGCACTCCTCAGCGAACCGCCTGACTGCACCGACCCCCAGTCGCCACCAGGAGCCAGCACAGCCACAGTAATCCCACCCTTCCCTCCCCGGAGGAGGAGAGCAGCCCCCTGGGATGCTCAATCCTCCTCACCCCGACTGACCTTCTGACACCTGTGTTTGCTCCTGACCCGGGCCGTCAGTGTGGCGCGAGGTGTGGTGTCCAGCGCCTCAACCCACAGCAGCACCGGGCCAGGCAATTCCCTTTTTGGTGACAAAGCCATGGCTTACATGAAGAAGGTGGATGAGTACGGAGCCACCTTCAAGAACAATTCAGCCAAAGAGAAGGTCTCTCCATCCACCAGGCCCTATGGGAGAGGAGGCGGGGCAGGTCCTTTCATAACAGGCCCTTTTTCCAGGCAATGGCTGCACCCCAGTACCAGCAGTACCCCCCTGTAAGGGTACTCCAGGAGTAGGGGCAGAAGAAAAAATTACTCACCTTAGTAATTGTGTTTCTTCTAATGGAGTCTTGCTGTATTCTGACATATGCAGTTAGCCCCAGCACTTGAACTGCTCCGGAGAGGAAAGAGTTAACTCTATGCAGGAAGCATAGAACTTTGAGCTCAAGCTCGGTTTCAAACCACTGTCTGCAGCACTTCAAAGTGTAACCGTCAGATTCTTACACAATATTACTAACTAACTACACTTCTTAAAGTGGAAATTGTAAAAGAACACAGTCAACAGGCAACAATTTTGGTTCCCCAAAGACTCAAGTCGAGAACCCAAAATAATAACCAGGTAGTGAACCAACATATAACTACAAAAAAACAAGATAACAACAACCCACTCCCCCCTTCTAGAAAGGAGGAGTGCCAAGTACACCCCTGAGGTGCAACACTGTACCTGCCAGCCCACTTCCCAAAACCAGGTTCTGAGACGGAAGGCAGGAAGGGAGGTCAGAATATAGCAAGACTCCATTAGAAGAAACACAGTTACTAAGGTGAGTAATTTTTTCTTCAAATAACATGAAGTCTTGCTGTATTCTGACATATGCAGACTACCAAGCAGTACCATCATGGAGGGGGGTACCGAACCTATTTTGGGAATAGGCTCTGCAGTACTGATGTTCCAAACCGAGCATCACTCCTAGCCTGGATATCCAGAGAGTAATGCTTGGTGAAAGTATGGACAGTTTTCCAGGTGGCTGCTTTGCATATCTCTAATAAAGGTATATCCCTGGCAGCAGCCAGAGAAGCAGCTGTACCCCTAGTCGAATGAGCCCTCAGGCCTGAGGGGGTTATTTTGCCTAGCTTTTCATAGCAGAACTGGATACAAGAGACAATCCATGTGGCAATAGTTCTCTTAGTAGCAGGTTTACCTTTTCCCACTTCACCATAAGTGAGAAACATTTACATCCAAACTGTGTAATCTTTCTCCTGAAGAAGAATGATCAGTGAAGTACACAAGAAGAGACATGGACTGCTTCAGATGAAAATCTGAAACCACTTTGGGTAAGAACCTCCTATTGGTTCTAAGGACCACCTTATCTCTATGGAATGAGATAACATCTGGCTCCACTGACAGAGCTTGTAATTCACTAATACGCCTGGCAGAAGTGATAGCTACCAGGAACACAGTTTTCCAAGTCAAATATTTGAGTTCTGCTGAAGCCAATGGCTCAAAAGGGGGTTGCATGAGCTGAGCAATGCAAACATTAAGATCCCAAGCAGGGGTAGGATCCCTAAAGGGAGGGTTGGTATGAACCAAACCTTTAAAGAATTTACAGAAGACAGGATGAGATGCCAGAGAGGAAACCTTCCCTGCTGACAGGAAAGCAGAAACAGCTGCTAAATGAATTTTTAAAGTGGTTGGCCTGAGGCCTAGGCCATTAAGATGAACCATGTAACCCAGAACTGTAGCCAGATCAGCAGTATCCGGTGAGACATCTTTACTGGAACACCAAATGCTGAATCGCTTCCATTTGTAATTATAAGTTTTTCTGGTGGCAGGTTTTCGAGAGGCTTTGAGAATATCCAGCACCCCCGAGACAGGTGCAAACCTGCATACTCTAACTCTTCAAGAGCCAAGCCTTGAGGTTGAGACCGAAGGTTGGGGTACCAGATTGTTCCCTGAGAGGAGGTTAACAGGTTGTGCCTCTTGGGAAGAGACAGGGGAAGATGGACTGCTAGGGACATCAACAGGGGATACCAAGGCTGTCTGGCCCAGTCTGATGCAATCAGGATCACCTTACATGGTTGTGACTTGATCTTGACCAGTACCTTGAATAACGGTAAAGGGAGGAAAGGCATACAGGACCCCCCCCCCCATTCCAGAACCAGAGCATCCAGGGGAACGGTGCCCATGACTGGAGGTCTGCAACAGAAAAGAGGAAATTAATGATTGTCTGGAGCTGCAAAGAGATCTATCTCTGGAGTGCCCCACCTGGAGAAAATTACTTTCAATATGAAGGGGTCCAGGGTCCATTCGTGATGGCCCTGAGAGATCCTGCTCAGGGCATCTGCTAGCACACTGTCCTTCCTTGGAAGATGGACTGCTACTAGAGATGCCATCAGGGCATAAGTCAGAGACCATATTTTCATGGCTTCCGTGCACAAGGCTGTAGACCGAGTGCCTCCATGCTTGTTGATGTACCACATGGTGGTGGTGTTGTCTGTCCTGACCTGAACAACTTTGTTCCTCACAGAGTCCAAGAAAGCTTGGAGAGCCAGGAATACTGCCCTGAGTTCCAAAAAATTTATATGAAGTAGAGACTCCTGGGGGGACCACACACCTTGTGCTGTGAGGGCTCCTAAGTGGGCTCCCCAGCCCAGGAGAGAGGCATCTGTGGTTAGTACCACTGAATGAGTCTGACTGATGAATGGAATTCCTTGTCTGAGACTGTCCTGATCCAACCACCACTGGAGAGCTTGGACCAGAGTCTGAGTCACTGGAATCAATTTGGTTAGAAGATCTTTTTTCTGAGACCAAAAGGACCTCAGATGGAACTGAGTGTCCCTCATTTGAAACTGGGCTCCCTGTTCCACTGCAGTGGAAGCTGCCATGTGGCCCAGGAGCTGAAGAAAATGTCTTGCTGGTCGAGACACCAGAAAGCGTAAGAAGAAGGAAGATCTGTAAGGGCCTTCACCCTTACCAAGGGAAGAAAAGCCCTTGCCTGCACAGTATCCAACTCTACCCCTATGAAGGTAAGGAGTTGTACTAGTTCGAGAACTGACTTTGGCAGATTGAGAAGGAACCCTGGAGAAGTGAGCAACTGTTGTGTCACTTGTAGGTATGACTTGACTTGGTCTGGAGACTGTCCCACGATGAGCCAGTCATCCAGGTATGGAAAAATGGAGATACTCATGTTTCCTGAAAAAGGCCACTACTACTGCTAGGCATTTTGTGTACACCCTTGGAGTTGATGTTAGGCGGAAGGGAATTGCCCTGAACTGATAATGGCCTGAAGGCAATTCGAACCTGAGGTACTTTCTGTGGGAGCACCTGATTGGGATGTGAAAGTAGGCATCCTTCAGGTCTAGGGAAGCTAACCAATCCCCTGGCCGTAGAGAGGGAAGAATTACTCCCAGAGTCACTATTTTGAATTCTGGTTTTAAAATTTGCTTGTTTAGGTCTAGGATGGGCCACCACTCCCCTGTTTTTTTGGGGTAAGGAAGTACCTGGAATACAGACCCTTGCCCCTGCACAGAGTAGGAACTCTCTACAGCCCTGACGGTTAGTAGAGAGGAAATCTCTGCTTCTAGAGCAGTGGTCTCGGAAAGGTTTGCAAGTGGAAAGGATTTGGCCCTCAATTTTGGAAACTTTGCAAAACTCAGAGCCAATCCCTGACTTACTACCTGCAGGACCCACCTGTCTGAGGTAACAGACTTCCAGGCCTGGAAGTAGTAAGCCAGCCTGCCTCCTACTGGGATTGGGGAGTCGACCTGGGCTGACACATCAGGGTGTCTGCTTGGCAGGAGCCTTGGACTGAGAGGAGGATGCAGCCCTGCTCATCCCCCTTCTGCCTCTCCCTCTGAAGAACCCCTTTTGTGGAAAAGGAGAGGAGGCCTGTGCCTGGTAGAAAGGCCTGTGAAAAGGCCTGCCCCTAGACTGCTGCCTCTGAGAAGTTGCCTGCCTTTCCTTGGACTGTGCACTCCTGTAGGTGATCTGGTACTCATCCATTTTCTCCATGTAATTCTCTGTCTGCTCCCCAAACAGAGAATTACCCACCACAGGGAAATCCATGGCCTTAGCCTGAGTGTCCTGTGAGAGGCTAGTACATCTGAGCCAAGCAAACCTCCGAAGCGACACAGATGTAGCCATGAGTTGTGATGCCACATCATTTGAGTCCACAGCAGCATGAAATTGAATCTTGGATGCCTCGATCCCATCAGCAGCCACCTCCTCCATCTCGCTGGGGGAGGCCTGTTTAGCCAGCTCCAGAACAGTATCCCATCTAGACTTCTGGTATCTGGCTGTGTAGGCCATATAATTCACCTGCCTGAGTCCCAAGGAGGATGCCAAGTACTGCTTTTTGGCCATAGCATCCACCTTCCTAGAGTCTTTATCTGGGGGATGTGAAACCAAAGCTATGTTAGCTTTGTCACAGACTGCAGCCTGCACTACCCCAACATGGCTGCATTGGTGGAACAAGAACCCTGTACCTGAGCTTGTAAGTATATACCTCCTGTCCATTCTTTTATCTACAGGAGGTAAAGAATTTGGGGTTTGAAGAACTTTCTGTGTCTGTTTCCCAAAAGATTTATGGAGGGGAACAGACAATCTTTTGGACTCTGGGATGTCCCTCATTTCCACAAAATCAGGCTCCTTTTGTTCCTCAACAGCTTCAACCAAGGGAAGCTGGAGGGTCTCAGTCACTTTCTTGTAGAACAAATAGTGGGATGGGGACTCAGAAAGCCTGGGAGGGGAAACATTAGAAGGCCTGTCTGGGGAGATGTCCGGTTCAATGGGTTCATCCACACCTTCATCACCACCATCATCAACAATACTTATCGCCCTGGCTATTTCTTCGGCAGTTGGATGATGCGCCTCTGGATCCGAACTGGCGGATTTCCTTTTTCGCTTCGATGGAACCAACCCCTCAGGGTCGGATCTCCTCTTGCCCTGGGGAGTATCGCCCAGGTCAGTGGGCACTCCCTCAGGTTCGGTAGGAACTGAACCGGGCTGGCCATCTGGATTAGCGGACTTCTCAGCCTCCTTTTCCCTGAGCCTACCCAACCTCTTTTCTAGGGTGGCCTTCGGGAAATTTTTACAAATTTGGCAGTCTGAATCAAGGTGGTCAAACCCCAGACAGTAAACACAAGTGGTGTGAGGGTTTGCCTTAGCAAAGGCATCCCCACACTCACCACAGTGTTGAAACCCAGTGGACCCGTTTTTTTTCCTTGGGTTTCTCAGACATGGTCAGGCTACACACTTACCCTTTACATCTTAATAGCCAAGTAAGACCCTCCTATTGGTTACCAACCGTGTTACGGAACATGGAAAAAAATGTATAAAATCGTGTTTTTTTTAAAACCGATAGGAACCGGTACCTCACACTAAACCGAAAGAATAAGAAAAACACCAAAACAATCGGTTCTGAACCGGACCGATCCACAGGTTTTACAATTTCCACAGAATACAATAATAATTCTACCCTACAGTCCACTACCTACAACACTTACTCTACCGCAGACAGGGATCTGAAGCTAAAATTAATGACAAATCGGTGATTAAACTGACGGATTCTTAAGCGAACCGACGTAGCGAAGGAGCAATCTCCGGAGCGACCGAACAGTTAGGCAGAGTAAAGAATCTGATGGTTACACTTTCAAGTGCTGCAGACAGAGGTCTGAAACCGAGCTCAGTCTCAACGTTCTATGCTTCCTGCACAGAGTTAACTCTTTCCTCTCCGGAGCAGTTCAAGTGCTGGAGCTAACTGCATATGTCAGAATACAGCAAGACTTCATGTTATTTGAAGGGGCTCCAGGCAGTGATTCCAACCCAAGTCTCAGCCCCAGACTAAACAAACACCCTGCTGTGTTTTCTCAGGTCGCCTCCTCTCTACTTGTTGGAGGCAGGCTGGCTCATTACCTCAAGACTTGGCAACAAATCACCACAGACAAGTGGGTCCTGGAGGTAGTGAGTCAGGGTCTGTCTCTGAGTTTCCAATTGTTTAACCAGGTAGTTTCAAATTGCTTTCTATTCTGAAAATCAAAGTATTCAGACTATCCTCCCTCGCAGAAAATAAGCTTTTGGAGGAACAGGTTTGAAACCTGCTACTGTCAAAGGCAGTCGAGCCTGTCCCAGCTCAGCAGAAAGGAAAGGAGTTTTACTCAAGGTATTTCCTAACCACAAAGAAAAATGGGGAATGGTGGCCTATCTCAGACCTCAGGGTATTAAACAAGTATTTGACGAAGCCAAAGTTCAAAATGGTAACACTGGCATTGATTCTGCCAATACTCCAAAAAGGAGACTGGTTGGCACCACTGGATCTAAAAGATGCTTATTTCTATACCCCAAAAGAGAGTCTCACAGAAAATACCTCAGGTTCAGACTCCCATCAGTCCACTAACAATTCTCAACCCTGCCATTCGGTCTTACTTCAGCTCCAAGAGTGTTCACAAAGTGCTTGGCAGTGGTTGTGGCACACCTTGGAAGGTAAGCTGTCACAGTGTTCCCATATTTGGATGACTGGCTGGTGGCAGGAAAAACTACCACAGCAAGTCAGTCAGTACCTACAAATCACCCAGAGGCTTCTGGAGTCCCTGGGGTTTTTGATAAACCACAAAAAAATCTGTCCTTCTACCTGCACAAGTGCTGCAGTTCATAGGGGCAGAGATCAACATCCTGCAAGGCAGGGTCAACCTGCCTTTAGACAGGGTTAGAAGTATTCAGCTGATTGCAGGCTCATTCAGCTTGCACAAGCCAAAAATTGCAAGGCAGTTCCTAAAGCTCCTGGGCCACATGGCTGCAGCCACAAGCACAGTCCGAGGTTCCAGGTTCCAAATGACAGACATCCAATTCCATCGTAGGGCATACTGGTGTAAGAGAAGAGATCCTCTATCAAAACTGATCCAAGTAACAAAAATCTTGTTACAGGCACTTCAGTGGTGGAGAGAGGAAATCAATCTAAGAGAAGGGGTTCCCTTTCAGCAGGAGTCCCCATCAATTGTTCTCACAACAGATGCATCTCTACTGGGGTGGGGCACCCATTTAGGGGCCACACAACCCAGGGCACTTGGTCAAGTGTAGAGTTGCTCCAGCACATAAACCTGCAGGAACTCAGAGCAGTGTTTCTGGTGCTATAGGCCTTCACAACACTAGTACACGGAAAGGTGGTACAAGTCAGGAAGGACAATACCACCACAATGTACTACATAAACAAGCAGGGAGGTACAAGGTCAAGCCCTCTCTGCACAGAAGCCATGAAAATCTGGAGCCTGGCATACTCTCTGGGAGTTTCCCTACAGGCAATCCATCTGCCGGGGAAAGACAATACTCTTGGAGATGCTCTGAGTCGAATCAACCAAGCCCATCACGAATGGACCCTGAACAGACAGGTGATGGAAGTGATTTTCAGAAGGTAGGGCAACTCAGAGGCAGACTTGTTCGCATCCCACCAGAACCACCACCTGCCACAATACTGTTGCAGACCACCAGATCAGGGAACAATCCCTCTGGATGCTCTAGCTTTGAATTGGTCAGGGAAGCACCTGTATGCTTTTCCTCCCTTCCTTCTGGTGTACAGGGTATTGCTCAAACGCAGGTCTCAGTCAACATCAATGATCTTGATAGCACCAGACTGGGCCAGGCAGCCATGGTACTCTCTGCTGCTCTCCATGTCTGTGGCCGAGCCAATACACCTTCCTCGGAGGCACAATCTGCTAACCTCCAACCAGGGGAGGCTCCTGTACCTGAACCTCAGGTCTCTCAGACTCAAGGCATGGCTCTTGAGGACATAGAATATGCAGGCTTGCATCTTTCTGAAAGTGTCTTGGACATTTTAAGGGGTTACAGGAAGCCCTCCACTAAGAAAACATACGCTTCAAAATGGAAAAGGTTTTCTATTTGGTGTTCAACCTGGGAACTGGTACCAGCACATGCTGGGGTCCCAGCTGTGCTTGACTATCTTACCTATTTACATTCACTGGGTTTGCAGTCCAGCACCCTCAAGGTCCACCTAGCTGCAGCATCTGCTTACATATCAGCTGGACAGAATTTTTTAGTGGCTTCAGATCCTATTTTCAAAAGGTTCTTTAAGGGCCTGGCCCATCTGCACACACCTCTCAGGGAACCAGTGCCAGCATGGGACCTAAATGTGTGCATAGCCAAGCTCATGGGGCCTCCCTTTGAGCCCATGTCTTCGGCTCATTTGAAATATGTCACCTGGAAAACAGTTTTTCTAGTGGCAATGACTTCTGCAAAAAGAATCAGTGAGCTCCAGGTCTTCTGCACTGAACAGGACTACATTTCATTCCACAGGGACAAGGTAGTCCTGAGAACAAACAGGAAATTTCTCCCTAAAGCGGTCTCTGAGTTCCACTCGAACCAAACCATTACCCTACCTGTCTTTTTCACTGAGCACTCTACTTCTGGTGAAAGGAGACTCAAAGTCTGGATGTCAAGAGAGCTCTTAGCAACTATATGACATCCACTAAGGACCTTAGACAGGACGGAAAACAGCTGTTCCTCACCTATGGGCATGTAGGAAAGGGTAACCCAGCATCGAAAAGGTCCATTTCTCACTGGATAGTACAGTGTATCCAGTTTTGCTACACTTAGGCTGGAAAGGAACCCCCAACAGGATTGAGGGCCCATTCCACAAGAGGCACAGCTGCTACCATAGCAGCTGCAAGGGATGTTCCATTAGAGGACATCTGTAAAGCAGCTACCTGGAAAACAGTACAAACCTTTACAAAGCATTACAGTCTGGACATCCAGTCCAGGGGTGATGCCAGGTTTGGCACAGCAGTCCTGCAGAGTCTGTTTCCAAAGTAAGTTCTGTGCCGACCTCCAAAGGTACTGCTTCTTAGTCTACAGAAGTTATGAATACCTGAGTATTACTGGGGTTAGCAGAAAAAAATTATTTACCATAGTAATGTTGTTTCTTCCCAGTGATACTCGGTATTCAGGACCTCCCACCCTGCCTCCCCTTCTAGAACCAGTAGCCTATGCACTCCTAAATACTGTGCACTCAGGGGTATAAGTGTCACTTCCTGGCACAGTTTTTTCTGCTATATTCACAGTGATTTTCACCCTTTTTCAGGTGATTCTGTCAGTTTTGGGGTACCTCTTAACGTTTTACCCTCCGGTTGGAGGGTTTATTTGGGGGTTAAGGGTATGACTATCATTATTATTATTGTTGCTATTTAATATACTTAGTCCTCAGGGGCCTGTCTTTCCAGGCATCCAGGAAATCTGAGGGGTTTAGAACTAAGGCAGTTAGTTCAAGGAAGCATTTGAAAAGTTGTCACGTGCAAAAGGTGCCATCATTTGCATGTGATCCATTCTCTACAGGTAGTTCTGTCTTAAAGGCTCACTGCAGAAGTTATGAATACCTGAGTATCACTGGGAAAAAAACAACATAACTATGGTAAGTAATTTTTTCATATTAGATGTCTATTAAATATAATTTCCTTGCAATGCCATTTCCCAGAGCCAGCTTTATCGATATTTATGGACGCAAAAAAGGCATTCGATTGGGTGGACTGGAGGTTGCTGCACTGGACACTGGAGGAGATGGGCCAGGGGAAAAATTCTGGGAGAGCATCAGAACCTTTATGCTGCCCCACAAGCCAACATCAGAGTTAATGGTGTGGTCACTAACATATTTCACTTATTAAGGGGCACGAGGCAGGGATGCCCCCTCTCCCCACTCTTATCTGCCTTGTGTATAGAATCACTGGCAGCGGCAGTAAGGTGAAACAGAAACATCTCAGGGGTAACAGCAGGTGACAGGTGTCATAAGATCCCACTACACATGGACAACACCCTATTTTTCCTCACCTCTAAGGAGATGTCTACTCCCGCTTTACTGGAGGTACCACAATTATATGGGGAGGTGTCTGGCTACAAAGTAAACCTTAGTAAATCTGAGGCACTGAGAATTGGAGGACCTTGTTCCAGAGAGTTCATGGATTCCTTTCCCTTTAAATGGGCCCCAACTAACCCGGTGCGTTACTTGGGGATCCATGTTTACCCAGCCCATTCACCCTGTTCAAGCTAAACTACCTTAAATTACTAGAAGAGTTCAGACAGGATATTAAGAGGTGGGATTGTCTCCCTCTCTCACTAGGGAGGAGGGTAGCAACTTTAAAAATTAACATTCTACCAAGGTTCTTGTTCTTATTTCAAACACTAACCATAAGCATTCCAGAATCTTTTTGGAAGCAGATACATAAAACACTTATCCGTTGTGTGGACTAGTGGCAATCAAAGAAAGAGTACTAGGCTGTTGGCCCTCCCCAGGGAAAGAGGTGGTCTAGCAATGCCTGACCTCAGATTATACTAACTATCGGCTCAGATTGTACCTATAGTCACATGGCTTAAACAGCGAATAGATACTGGTTGGAGAGAGATGGAGGCTCAACAGCTGAGAGCGCTATCACTTTTTGCACTGCCACAGGCCTCACTCTCCCCTCACATCTGGAGAGAGAGAGAGAACCAATCCGTGGACAAGACACACTTTTAAGGTCTTGGCTATAGCAAAAAAAAAATACCAAAACCCCTAATGATGTAGGGTCCCTTAACAATCATACAGGAGACCTGAACTTCATCTCTCCCCCACCACCCACTGGACTGATCCGGGATATACTCAGTGGAACACAGTCAAATTAACTAGGTTTCAAGCTTTAGTTAGAAATAACGTAATTATATCATTTACCGAACTCCAAGAGGAATTCAGGCTCCCCTGAAGTGATTTCTTTAGGTACCTACAAGTGAGACATTATTTGCCATCTCACAATTTGATATCGAACACAGAGAATTCACACCACTGGAACATTTTTTCAATTGGGCAGCAATGTCGGTGGGAAGGGAAGGACAGTATCTGAAGCATACAAAATGCTGTTGGGTGAAGATAACACAGAATTTTCAAACCTTAAAATACAGTGGGTACAGGACACGGGGATCTCCATTTTCTTTGAGATCTGGGAAAAGACTTGGGAGAAGGGGTGAAGAATCACAGCTTCCGGGGGTGGAAAGAATTTTGGTGGAAGTGCGTGCCCAGGTTCTTCTACACCCCTTCAATCAAAGAGCACTTTCTGGCTGGTAACTCAGATAAGTGCTGGAGAGGCTATGGGCAGCGAAGCACACATTACCACACTTTTCTTGGCATGGCCAAACATTTACAGCCTACTGGACACAAATTCACAACACGTGAAACTGAATGTGGCCAGCCCAAATTCCACTCAAATTTGAAATTTTAATATTAGGAATACTGGTAGAAGACCAGGGTAATTGTAACCAACAAAATCTGTTACGCATTCTGTGCACAGCAGCTCAAAAAGAAATCACTGGAAATTGGTTTACAAACAAAGTTCTGTTCAGTGAGTCCTGGATAAGAAGGGTAGAGGAGATCAGGAGAATGGAGAAGATAACAGCTACATTAAGATTAACATTAGAAAAACATACACATTTCTGGTCTAAGTGGGTCCTGCTGAGGGAAGCTCCTGGCAGAGATATGGATAAAAGTTAAGTCCTATTTATGAGTTGGAGTTGTTCGGGATTAAACTCGGAGCCCCCCAGAAGCTAATCTTCCCTGGGTGGTGGTATAAATATCACTGCAACATTTTTTAGGTTATAAATGTTGTCCATGATTGTCTTCCTGCAGTGTCCAACAGTTTATTAAGGTTATTTGTTTTTGATGCTTTGTTATGAAGTTAATCTGAAATAACAGAATATTTCTAACAAAGGAGAAAGCCATTAATATTCAAGAAAAAAATTAGCTGTCAGATAAGAAGCCAAAATGCAAGCTGAATACCCCCATAATTAGAAACATAAATTAGGATACTCAGGAACACAGTAGAATACTGTCTTGTTCACTAACTCTGCTGCATTTTTAAGTATGGAAAAGACTGTGCTAAGATTCGACTTCTTATTCTGACACAACACGATGCCTTTTCTGAAAACTTGTCAGAATTCTAATTCACTAGCAGGAACTGTGAAGGAGACTACCCGTTTCTTCCAGAGAAAGAATGTTTTGTTTATTTATATGCTTGTTTATTAGATTTTTACAAAACAGCCCTCCAAGGCCTGGAGCACCTGTACAATGACTGCAACAAATAAATCTAACATAAATAACAAAACAATGATATGAAAAATATCCACTCTTACAATACGATATATACACAAACCTACTAACAATTAAGCAATAAAGCCCGACAGGATGTGTGTCGTGCTGGGATAACGTCATGCCTCTGGTGGTAGGGCACGAGGCTGCAGGCCGACTGCGTCCAATAACTGAGGCGTGACGATATCTCAAACGACACACACTCCCTGTAGGGCATTATTGCTATTATACAATGGCTCGTTGTTATACAGAATTAAAAAAAATCATTTTAAAGATGTTTTTGTGTGGAAAAATATTTTTGTTTTTTTAAAAGAAGATGAAACAATAAAGCACATCATCAAGCACATCAAGCAGCACATAATCTAGCAAAAGTCCATCTACAGGTTCACAGTGAGGCTGAGACTAGACCCATGATGTTGTACTGGGATAACATCACGGGTCCAGTCCCAGACTGACCAATCAGAGACCAGGATTTTTTCTTGCCATTGTATAATTTAATTTAGCAGCTCTGGTTATCAAAAGGCTTTCATAAGCAAATAGCTTTTTACTTGCTTTTTAAATAAATATACAGAACTGGCAGTGCATATCTCTTCAGGAAGAGCATTCCATAAGGCAGAGGCTGCCACTGAAAAAGCCTGATCACCCGCAGATTTCAGTCGGGAAGAAGGAACAGCTAACAACCCCCTTCCACTAGATCTTAAATCTCTAGGAAGGACATGGGGAATCAAGATATCAATAAGGTACTGAGGGCCCAGTCTATTCAAAGCTTTAAATGTTATCAGCAGTACCCAGAAATCAATGCACCACCTAACAGGCAACCAATCCAGAACCCACAGTGAGAGGGTAATATGCTCTGACCTCTATGTGGAGGTCAGGAGTCTTGCTGTAGTGTTCTGAACTAACTGCAGGCGACGCAACTAACCTCCAGGTAAGCCTTTATATAGCTCACAGCCGTAGTCAAGCCAGTTGAAATCAAGGGTGTTTACTAATGAGGCTAGGTCTGCAGAATCAAGCAGTGGTCACAGTCTGTCAACATCCTTAAGGTGGCAAAAACACCTCTTGACTACAGAAGACACCTGTGAAGCAAATGTCAACTGTCCGACAATATCTGAATGCACTGTGGGTGGTGCCTGTGAATCACAAGGTTGGGAGGTAGGAGTCAAGCTTGAAGACTGTTCCAGTGACTAAGCATGCTCTGTGGAAGACTATCTTAGTGTGGATAGTGAACTGCATGTAGGTGGTCAGAACTATGTTTTGGACTGAGTGGTGAATATGTGGAGGAGACTCCTAAAGTAAGTGGCATAAGCTGATACTGTATCTGCCTTTAAACTCAGACTTGATGAGTACTTCAAAGAAAATGGGGTGACAGGGTATTCAAATTGCATTGGTGGGGGGGAAAAGAACTTGGTGAGCCACTGATCTTTCTTAAAATCTACATTCAGTGAATGAACAAAGACAGGCTACTAGAGCATGAAGACAAAAATGACAATGCTGACCAGTGACAAAACATTTAAAAATATACTGAAAAACAATGTCGAATTTAATGTAAAACAGTAACGACAATTTAGAAATGTGCAACAAACTAGACAGAAACTTTATTTGAAGAAATAATGAAGCTCTAACCCAAACAAGGAAAGCTATGGATTTTGATGAAGGGGAAAACAATAAAGACAGTTTGGGCCAATGCCGCTTTGTATGCAAAGCATACACCTTCAGCATACTATTATTTAATAAATACATAAAAGTATGCTGAAAGTGTATGCACGGCACCATGTTAGTGAATGCATCCGCAGCACCAGCCACAAACATTCTGGTTCCCATGGGATCCTAGTGCCTCTGGTCATAAAAGAGTTTGGCTCTATGGAAGAGATTCACTCTAGAACGATATGAATGCCAGCCCCATGGTGCTAAGTAATGGGGCTTTGCTCTGGCATGCAGGTGACCCATGTTTGTGCCCTGAGCCTAGGACCTCAGCTGCAGAGGCCTGCAGGGAGGGACTCGCACATCCCTTGGATGCTTCCTTGTCAGAGAGCAGGTGGCATAGCTCTGCTCATCTATCAGCTCCTGCTTGATATTGCTGCAGAGGTGATCTTGGTGACATGGGTGAACACACACTGCTGCTAATTCCTGCAACAGGACATGACATGGTAGCCCACACAGGGGGTGGTGGGCAGCCCCAGAAACGGGAAATATGGTTAGCTCCGAGTACACAAGCTGACAGCCATTCTGGAGGCCTCACTCACGCTACCAGACCCCCAAGCGAGTTGGCCTCCTACCACCACCACCACCACCATTAGCAGGCTAATGAAGGGATTTTCTCTGGTGGCAGCCAGAGGGCCCCCAACTGTGACATGTTGGAATCTCCAGCTAAAGGAAGATTTGGAGGGATAGGCAGCAGGACCAAAAGAGCCGAGTGATCCCGGTGGGCAGCTGTGGATATACCTTGTGGGGGTACACTAAGGAGACTATGCCCAGTCTAAGGGAGCAAAAAAAATAAATAAAATAAAAAAGACAGGATAAAAAAGATATGAATGATTCTTTGGCAAGGGTAGAGCTACAAGTTTCATACAGCTTTCTGATATACCAGAAGTGACTGAATCAAACAAAGATTTTTGACCAGAAAGCAATGACTGTCATCCTTACCTGGAAGGAGTTCATACTGCGAAGTGATGGTGGGAGGGAGGCAGTACTGGAGGACAATATCAGTAGTAACTCTGAGCAGGTTTCTGATGGCAAAGTTAAGGAATGTACTCCAATATCCTTCTCCCAAGCATCCACAACACTGGAATGGAAACAGAACAGCCAACAAGAATTTATAGAATGTCCACAGAACTTTATCATGAAACACATTCAACTATAACATGTATATGGAGGGGGGGTTAAATGATTACAAGTGAAATAATATTTTTATGAACAACAGGGACCCTTCTTTGCTCCACTACACATCCTGGGCTCAGCAATCGACTCTGTTGCTGAGCCTATATGCGAAAAAAGCATCTGACAGGGTCCCATGGAAATTTCTGTACTGCACCCTATGAAGATTTGGCTTTCAGCCTGAATTTATTAAAATAATAACAGCATTATACCAAACACCACAGGCCATGGTATGAGACAACCATTCTCTCTCTCAGACAGATTTAACCTAACCAGACGCACCAGAAAGGGGTGCCTCTTGTCCCCCCTTCTGTTTGCTTTGAGCATAGAGCCACTGGCACAAGCTTTCCCCCAAAATGGAACAATGAAAGGTATCTTACCATGCATAAACTGGTCTTTTATACAGATGATTTACTAATATATTTAACAGAACCTATGTACAGTATCTCTCCCTAACCTTACGGCAGCTTTGAAAGAATATGGCTCCCTCTCTGGCTATAAAATGAATGACGACAAGACAGCTGCCTTGCATTTTCTTTTAATAACCCACCCCGGTACTTACGTGCAGTATATAATTTTAAATGGCAACAAATGTCTATAAAATATTCAGAAACAAACATTCCCCCAAAATATGCAGATCGACATATTTTAAATTATTCGCCATTATAGCAATGTACAATAGGTTAGAATGGTGGAATTTGATTGTCTAAGACCAGCCCCCTAGCCTTACATTAATCTTTAACTAATATGCATGTAAGCCTCATCATAACGCCAAGACCCCAAAACCTAGTGTATTCTGAAGAGCTAAGTTTGACTGACCATGAAAATTCAAAATAAGTGTCAGTTTGCCACCACTACTGTCTCCGTTTAGATAACCTGAGATAGAAGTCCAGCTGTTCTCCTTGTCATATCAGACATGTGATGTACAATTACGCAAATAAGGAACTTGCCGAATTAAAAACTGCAGTCTGCCTCACTGTTATGTGCCAGCTGACCCAATTCAGAGTGTCACTTTCATTACTGCTGCCCCTCACCCAAAATCAAGGTACAGTGTGCTGTCAGAAATAATGCACTGTGCGTATAGCCTTTTGCCGCTGCCATGACACACGCACTTTTTTAAAATTTTATGTTTATTGATTATACAGCTAACATATGGTTACATTTACTAGCAGTTGATATTACATTGATTTGCAAATAAAACCATGAGGGCGTCACTCCTCTTATTACATTCAAGTTGTCCATCAATGCTAAAAGATATAGTACATCTTTGGGGATACTCAGTATAGGAAATCCAACTACTTATTTTATTAAAATTCGATAAACTGTGAGAAAGAGCCCATCAGCTGCATGGTTTGTGTAACGTATAAGCATAGTTCGAAAGTCCAAAGTTCCTTACCCCAAAAAGGGGAGAAAATCCACCATGCTGTCCATTAAGTAGTGCACAAAATGTGCATTTCAAGATTAGATAGAGCGTCCCTCACTCCAAGGACTCTAGAAAAGTCAAAGTGCTAGCAGCTTGTTAAATCACAGTATCACCTATTAGCAAGTGGTTTTTTTATTCCCTCTTGCTAAACAAACAACTTAGACTGCAGTCATTTTCTTATAATGACTGTATAGGTGCAACCAGTATGCCCAAATTAAGCATCTTGTACTGGAAACAAATGTCCTAGGGACAAATGACCTGGCTGGGAATGGGATCAGAACAGTGCTAAAGGAGTTCATGGAGTTGAGGAGGGGCCTTAGACAAGCAGCACATATGATAACCTTCTCGGAGGTGCTGCCTGTCTATGGCATGGGTGAGGCTAGGGTACTCCGCAACATAGGATTCAATTAATGGTTGAAAAACTGGTGTGGAGCTCAGGGTTTTGGCTTCACTGGGGACTGGGGTTCACCTGGAGGGATACAGGCCTATACTGGTGCGATGGTCTGCATCTGTCCAGGAGAGGAACCAGGATACCAGGTGATAGGTTTAAATGCTTCATTGGCAAGCATTTAAACTAGCCAAAGGGCAGGGCAGTTAGTGAGGTAAACACCAAGGTAGAGAAGTCAATAGGGAGCAGGACAGGGGTAAATGGAGAAAAAGGCAGTAAGGACAGGGATGGGGCTAAAAGGAGTAAGGCCATCAAAAAATGGAGGGTGATGAGTACCAATGCCCATAGTCTGGGTAACAAGCTCCCTGATCTAGTGGCCTTGATGGAAGATGGATGCCTGGATATCCTGGCAGTCATAGAAACATGATACATAGAGAACCATGCCTGCAATGTCATCATACCAGGGCACACAATCTAGAGAAGGGACAGGGAGGGTAAAAGAGGAGGAGTAGCTCTCTATGCAAGGGAAGGGATCAAAGCAATGGAACTAAAGAGTAAACAGGGAGGAGAGGAGGCACTGTGGGTCACCCCGGAGACAAGAAATGGCACCACAATCTGCACAGGGGTTGTATATAGACCCCCATCTCAGTGGGAGGCAATGGACAAGGAAATGATAGAAGGCATCCTTAGAATGGCAGAAAAAGGGGAGATACTGTTGATGTGGGACCTAAATATGCCAGATGTTAAATGCAGCACCTTTGCTGCAGCCATATCCATGAGCAGGGTCATTCTCGATGCCCAACAGGGGGCATGCCTCAGACAGCTAAGTGTTGGAACACACTCGAGAAGGAGCAATCTTAGTCCAGGTACTCTCAAATGGAGATGGAGAGAGGATCTCAGATTTAGAAGTGGGTAGCCATCTGGGAATCTGGGAACAAGTGACCAAAAACAGTGTCTTTCATGATAAATACAGCCGTAGAGTCAAGCCATACAAAAGCAATGGTGTTGGACTTTAGGAGGGCTGACTTTGAGAAAATGGGAGAGTGCCTCAGAAAAGTACTAGCAGACAGGCAAGAAGGAGGGGTGGAGGAACAACGGGGAAAAATCAAAACAGCCATCACACAGGCAACAAGCTTTTGTGTGAAGCGAATTAACAAAATGAAGGAAAGAAACACTATGGTTCTCAAAAGAGGTAGGGGGAAGGTTAAAGAGAAAAAGGTAGCATTCAGGAAGTATAAGGTAACAAGAAGAAGCAGGACAGGGAACTGTACCAGTTAAAGCAGAAGGGAGCAGGGAAGGCAGTCAGAATAGTAAAGGCCCAAACTGAGGAAAAGATAGCCAACTCAGTTAAGAAGGGGGATAAAGGTATATCAGTGGAAACAACGGGAGGTAAAGACTGATCTGCCATTTGGACCAGAGGCAGACCGAGATATTGTGGTGGTACCTCTTTCTGTGGTTGACATTGTCTGGCCTGCCTTTCCTGGTCAGTATGAACAATACTGTCTTGATTGTAAAATGTGCCTCTATTATGTAACGCCCAGGGGCATTGAAGAAAAAGATGCCCAGTCTCCTCACACAAATTGCATTTTGGGGGAGGTTTGGAAAAAAGGTATTTGCATGGCCCGTTTGTAGGAAAAAGTTACAGACCACAGCATTACAGGCATTGCTCAGATGAGAAACTGAACCACATCTATGGCAGGTTTTAGGCTGTCAGGGGTAGAAGCAGAAGCCATGGTCTTGTCCAATATAAAAACAATTAGATAGGTAAATATGGTAGTCATACGTAATTTCATTTTAATCTTCCAACCTCCCGTCCAGATAATTTCTACATCCAAAGTAGGCATAGGTTTGTCAGTCACATCAGCCTTCTGTTTCACCCAGTGCAAAATGTCTGAGACGTGCCCATTTTCATTCCTGAATAAAACAGTAATTGTTTTAACAGCAGGCCGAGTAAGTGGGATAACTATGAAAGGAGATCACAGTGGGGATTTTTTTAGCTGATATAATTTATTCCAAAATTTTTCCAGTTGCACTGGAGTACTGAAGCTCACATCGAAAATGGTGTCCCCAGAAATGTGGATTAAGTAAAAAAAAGTCTGTTGCCAAAATTTGCATAGACTCTTTTTGCAGTTTACGTGCTACACTCCTTGTCAGGAGTGTATAAAGACGCCCTTTATATTTGATGCATACTGCATTTCTCCTTATGAACAACTCTGCCCAGTGCAGAAAGGCTGCAGCCAAGGCTAACAAGATACTGGTATGTACTGCAAGGGGAATCTCGTCCAGACATAAGGATGTGACCCTGCCCTTCTACAGATTGTGAGTCAGGCTGCACTTACGAGTACTGTGTGTAGTTCTGGCAACCACATCTTGAGAAGAACATCAAGCTGCTAGAGGGGGTGCAGCATAGGGCAACAAAAAATGATACAAAGGATTGATGATAAACCCTACGAGGACAGATTGAGGCATCTGAGTTTGTACACCCTAGAGGGGAGGAGGGATTGCGGGGATGTGATCGAAACATTCAAGTGTCTGAAGGGGTTCAACAAATCTGGCACAGATGGGCTATTTAGGCTGAGGAAGGGAAGGGACACCAGAGGACACAGGCTAAGATTGGAGGGGAGCAGATTTAGGAAAGAGATGAGGAGGCATTATTTCACGCAAAGGGTGGTGTCGAAATGGAATACCCTACCGGAGGAGGTAGTATCATGTAGGACGGTGGGTACTTTCAAAGGGCATGGGACAGGGCATGGGGGGGGGTGTATGGGTAAATGAAATCAAATCAAACTTTATTTCTATAGCTCCTTTCAAAAACCAAGGCGCAGTACATAAAACCAAATACAGATATAACATTAGAACAGGAAGCTAAAACACATTAATCATTAGGGAAGGCTAAATTAAATAAGTATGTTTTTAACTCATTCTTAAATCTATCAACGGTCAGGCATTCTCTTAACCGTCGAGGTAGAGAATTCCATAGGGTTGGAGCCGAAAAAGCAAAGGCACAGGCACCTGATGTTTTTAATCGTACCCTGGGAATCTCTAGCAATCCTTCTTCGGTGGATCAGAGAGGACAGGAGGGGCAGTAGGGTATCAAGAGGTCTTGCAGGTAACCGGGTCCCTGATCATGTAGGGCTTTGAAGATTAGCAAACCAACCTTAAAGGTGCTCTGCCACTGAATAGGCAGCCAGCGTAGTTTGCGGAGCACAGGAGTAATATGACTGGACCTAGAAGTCTCAGTCAAAAGCCTGGCTGCCACGTTCTGCACTACCTGCAAGCAGCGGATATCAACCCCTGGAAGCCCTAGGTAGAGAGAACTGCAGTAATCAAGACGGGTAGTGATGAAGGTGTGGACCAATGTTGGAAGCTCATCTGGAGGAACCAAGTCTTTCACCTGGGCGATATTTCTAAGATGATAAAAAGAGGATTTGACAACAGCTGACACCTGAGACCATAGTGTCAGGCCGTCGTCAAAAATAACACCGAGGTTACGCACTTGGTCTGAAGCAGCAAGCTGTAGGCCATCAAGCAAAACACCTGATGCCTGACCAGCTTGCATACTCACCCCCGGACGACCAGGGTCCACAACCAGCACTTCAGTCTTATCTGGATTCAGTCTCAGCCAACTAGTACTCATCCAGGTCCTGATTTCGGTAAGGCAGTTGTTCAGCACAGAGAGTGCAGCATCCTGTCCTGGCAGAAAAGACATATACAGTTGAGTATCATCTGCATAGCAGTGAAAACTCAAACTGTATCACCTGATGATATCTCCCAATGGTAGCATATACACTGCAAATAGCATGGGGGCCACAAAATGGAGCCCTATGGCTCCCCGCAAGACAGGAAGGAAGTAAGTGCCAGAGGAGTAAATTCTGGTGGTAACTCTCTGAAGCCTGTCTGCGAGGAAATAGTGGAACCATTTGAGGACTGTACCAGACAGACCACAAAGCAGCTGCAGGTGCTCCAACAGCACACCATGGTCTACAGTGTCAAATGCTGC
The DNA here is from genome assembly GCA_016271365.2 of Neoceratodus forsteri. Lineage (NCBI taxonomy): Eukaryota > Metazoa > Chordata > Ceratodontiformes > Ceratodontidae > Neoceratodus > Neoceratodus forsteri. Next base: position 968,360,445 of record CM057449.1, read on the forward strand.
GGAGAGATCAAGAAGGACCAGAATGGTACGCGCCTTTCAATCTCTAGCCATCAGGAGGTCATTCAATACTCTGACCTGTGCAGTCTCCATGCTATGCTTCTTCCTAAATTCGGACTGGAGAGTATCATAGATCTCGTGAGTTGTAAAATGGTAATCCAGTTGCAGCACAACCACGTTTTCAATAACCTTACCAACAAATGGCAGGTTAGCGATAGGTCGGTAGTTGGCTGGGCAATCCAGGTCCAAGGAGGATTTCTTAAAGAGTGGTTGAATGACTGCCTCCTTTAGGGGTTCTGGAAAACACCCCAGTCTCCAAGGACCTCCAGACAATTTCAGCAAGGATTGGGCAGATAGCATCAACACATCCCAATAAGAGTGATGTCAGGCCCAGATCCAGACTACAACTGGTTGGGCGCATTATCTAGATGATCATCACAATATCCGTGAATTCTGGCTGGCTGAAATCTGGCCAGAGAGACCGAGAGCACACCACATCCTGCCGATCACTACAACTCCTCAAAGGAGAGACTATGCCGATGCTAGACCTGATGCTGGCAACCTTATCTGCTACAGAATCGAGCAAACTCCTCGCATTTCAGCTGAGAAAAAGCTTCTCCAGGCTCAAGACAGATTGGATTGCACAACCTGTCGACGGTCCGGAAAAGCTGAGCTGGTCGATTCTGTGTGGTAGACATCTCCCTGGACAGGAATTCTGCCTTCTTATGAGTGATTTCTAGCTGATAGCCATCATAATGTGCCATCAGCTTAAGCCTGTCAGCATCAAGGCCAGACTTTCGCCAAGTTCTCTCCATCCTTCAACCAATTCGCCTCAGCTTCTTCAAAGAACCATCAAACCACGGGTTCCTTGGGTGAAGGGTGAGGGTTCGAACACGAACAGGAGCACTCTTGTCCAGGGCATCTCCCACAGCCTTATTATAGGCTAATATGACATCGCCTGGACTCATGCATTCACCCGACAAACCCGATAAGTTCAGTGCAGCCGATAGTTCATTAGGGGTAACTCCCCTCAAAGGGCGGTACTGGACCATCTCCGTAGGGGCAGACCTATTGGGGGGGACCCTGAGGCTGAACCTCATGGTATGGTGGTCAGACCAGCTGACTGGTTCCACCCCCAGATCAGCTATCTCCATACCCAAAAGAAAAATCAGGTCCAACGAGTGAAACCCTACATGGGTTGAGGAGGCAACTACCTGTGTGAAGCCCAGCATTGAAGACCCCCAGAATTATCCATCTGGGGGACTCCAACACCATGTCGACGATGAAATCCGCTGTCTCCTGCAGGAATACTCCACCATCACTTGGTGGACGGTAGATGAGGAGTATCCCGCAGCCTACACCCTCACCCAGGATATACCCGAAGGATCTGGTACTTCCTGATGGCACATCCATAAGGCCCAGATCAGATTTAAATATAATGGCCACACCCCTGCCCCTAGGATCCAACCTTGGGCGGTGTATCACCGAGAACCCGGCCAGAACTGCAGAAGCCAATACAAGGCCTGCATTTTCATCCAGCCAGGTCTCGGCGATGCAAGTCAGATCAGTGGTTGCAACAAGATCAGCTATAATAGCTGTCTTGTTCTTAATAGATCTGGCATTGCACAACACCGCCCAAATAGGATGAGTTGTCGGGGAAGACCTCGGCACCTGCCCGCAAACATTGGAGCCCTTGGGTATGGAGACAAGGAAGGGGGGACTTCTATCCTGACTCCATTTCGCCCCAGAATGCCTCCTGGACCCCACGACTCCTATCCGCCCTCCCTTTTCCCCTCCCCCACCATGCCCAGTTCTCCCCTTTCTTATACGTCTTCTAACTAACCCCAAAACAGGGCACCTAAAATAGGTGTCAGATGTTAATGGGGGACAGTCAAAAGGACATAATTCCCTCAGTCTGGTGGAGGAGCACTGCCTGACCGTTACTAAGCCTCCCTGACACATTATACTTCAAAATAAAAACAAATATTAAAAACAGTAACCCACCCCAAACAATAAAACATAAAAACTAATCTTAATCGCAAACCCCTAATCTTATAACAAATCTCCTGTACCCTAACCTACAAAAAAAATAGAATAATAAAGTCACAATCCAAAATATAACCCCAAAATAACAATATAAAACAATTTAGTAGCTTCCACACCGAGTTAAATCATTCATTAATGTCCAATAAAATTCAATGTCCACAAAATACCCACCCAAAGTAAATAATAAAACACAATTAAAAAAATAAATACAAAATCACACATGCCCCCACAATGTAAAGCATCATGGACTGCATTTGCAAATCACTACAGAATATTATGCTGGTTCAACTTTAAGCAGAAATCGGCTCCATGCACCCTTGGCACTGTTGGCACCCTTTGCAAACTGTGTGAGAGGCCTTTCGGCACCATGCAATTCTACTTAAAGTTGAACCAGCATAATATTCTGTGGTGATTTGCATATGCAGCACATGATGCTTTCCACTGTGGGAGCATGTGTGATTTTGTATTTCTTTGAAACTTGGCTTCCCGGCCAAATGCCCTTTGGGGTAACCTTTGCCTCAGTGCCTGCACACAGAGATTCTTTGTCTTCTAAAAAAAATAAAGCCTTCTTAAACTACAGAGATAGTACAATCCAACACTTGGCTCTCAGAAAACGCCAAAAGAAAATAATAACAGAAAGCAGAAAAGAATCTCCTGCCACCCCCTCCCTCCCCACTGGTATGCAGGATATAGCATTTTAAAGTCCCCCCAGGCCCTCTCACAGCCTGGGAGTAATGGAAATAAGGACGCTCACTGTCCGAAGTTGAAAATCCAATAGTCTGCTCACATTAAATCAAAAACAGTTAAAAGTCAAAAGTTATCTTTCAATAAACAAGCACAAATAAAATGTGGACACCCAGGTCCTCTCACCACCAGGGATATCAAAATAAGGACACTCACTGTCCAGGATAGAAGAGATCAAAGTCTGGCCATAATTCCGGAGCAAAGTAAGGAGATTAGTAGTAAAGATATCCAATAAAGTGCAGGCAGTTCAAACAAAAAATCCAAACTCGGCTGAAGCAAACAAAAAACACTGTGTACAGGTGATTTTATCCCAGTAAAGATCCAGGGTCAGCAGAAAGAACAAGCGGGCCCGCAAAATTCCATCCACAGAAAGTGCCACCGGAAATATTCACTACCTACAGCTCTGATTCCTGGGCAGTGACTGCACAGCAGCCAACCCACCCCCCCCCAAGGAACCTGGGAGAACCACAAGCTCGTTAACCGGCTCCCGGCTGATCAAAGCCCGGTCCCCTGTCGGCAGCGAATCCAGCCACAACTCTCCGAGCGGCGTCGGGCCTACAGCACCAGCAGCTTGTACCCACGAGAGTCTGGTCAGACCCATAACTGAAAACCTCCCAATGCAAAAGCAGGGTCGCTAAAGCAATCCAGGCAGTAAAAAGCGCAACCAGCCCAAGAGCCGAAATGAGAAATTGGCAGATTGGAGAGAGGGCGAGGGGCAGCTGCGACTTACTGGTGCTAGCTGCGCACTTGAGCAGACTTGATAGACCATAAGGCCTATTTCTGCTGGCAGTTTCATATGTATGTATATATGGTGGGCTTCCCAAGGATAGCAAATAAATTAGAGGAGTTAGCGAGGGGGCTGTAAAGCAGTAGTTGGGGGGCGGACGGGTAAAATTTGTAGAAACGACTCGGATTGGTGTCTTTTTAACAGAGCATGTGACAAGTGCACCAAGTTGTTCAGAGCAGCCAAGGCCACCTACTGTCGTTCAGAGCTAGCCTCTGCCTCAAGAAATCCTACAAAGCTCTGGAAAACATTAAAGGACATGTCTGGACATGCACCTGGTAATTCCATTCCAGCAAAAATTAAGTTCAGTGGCAGCGTTATCGCTAACCGATTGGAGATATTGGAAGCCCTCAATAACCATTTTGCAATGGCAGGGCTAGCATTTGATACTTCTCCTGCCAATGACCTCTGCACAGCTCAGGGCCCACCAACCCACGAGTCCCCCTCTACCGAGGAGGCCTCCTCCCTCCTGCCTGTCTCTCTAAAAGAGGTGGAAGACCTACTGCTGCAACTGGACACCAGGAAGGGAGCAGGCTATGACTTCATAGAGCCATACTATCTGAAATGTGCCTACCATGTGCTTCCGGTGCCAATCATCCACCTATTCAACATGTCACTCTCCCAGGGTAGCCTCCCCCCTCAATGGAAAATAGCCCATGTCATCCCTCTATTAAAAGCAGGTAACCCCTGCGATCTAAATAATTACAGACCGATCTCCCTCCTCCCCATCCTGTCTAAACCACTAGAAAAAACAGTGTGCGGCCAGCTAGGGGTATACTTACAATCCAGAAGCCTATTAAACCCAGTTCAGTCTGGATTCAGAGCAAAGCACAGCACCATAACAGCCCTAGCTAAGGTGACCAATGATTGGCTCCTAGACCTTGACATGAAGAAGCTTGTCTGTGCTGTTTTCCTGGATCTTAGTAAGGCATTCGACACAGTCGATCACAGCATGCTTCTTTCCTCCCTAAGCACCTTAGGCCTGGACCATAAATCTATGTGCTGGTTTGCAGACTACCTCGGAGAACGGACACGGCAGGTTAAAGCTGAAGGTGATCTTTCTTCATTAAAACCTATTCTGAGGGGTGTGCCCCAAGACTCTATCCTTGGTCTCCTCCTCTTTGCAGTCTACATTAACAACATCAATGACCCCATCAAAAAAGCCAACATCCACTTATTCACAGATGACACTGTACTGTACTTGAGTCGTCCCACGCCGAAAGCAGCCTGTGAAGACCTCCAAACTGAATTTAATTTTCTACAATACCAGCTCATAAACAAAAAGCTTTTGCTCAATGAGAAAAAGACAAAAGCCATGCTCTTCTCCCTCTCCTTGCATGCGGCACTTCCTGCTGGGGGGGGGAGGAGCTATCCCACAAATGACCACTGTTCTTGGAGAAACACTAGAGTATGTAGCTAAATTCAAATATCTAGGAGTTTGGCTCGATCATAAACTTTCCTTCACCTACCATCTCAAAGAACTACAGAAGAAACTAAGGCAAAGATTAGGACTATTCTACAGAATTAACCACCTGCTCACAAAGGAGGCCAAGATTCAACTGGTTCAAACCACCTTCCTATCTTTAATAGATTACGCAGACCTGCTCTACAGCCACTGCACTGCCTCTGCATTGGCTAAGTTGGACACCCTCTACCACAGAGCTATCAGGTTCATTACTGACCTTACACTTTCCACACACCACTGCTCCCTGTACTCATCGTTAGGCTGGACTTCCCTTCACTATAGAAGGTTTAGAAATGCCGCCCTATGGGCCTTCAGAGCGGTGACCAACAAGCTCCCCTCATATGTCTCAGATTGTGTTCCCTGGAGTGTGTTAGGCACCTACGCTCTAAGGAGCTATTCCCTAATTGCCCTCCAAGTTCCAATGGTCAAAACTTGTTTCGGCAAAGCTGCTCTAAGCTTCTCTTTACCCACATTGTGGAACGGTTTACAAAGGAACTTGAAGCTGAGCTACCCTGTTAGCCTGAATATCTTCAAGGCGCTCTACAATCGCACAATGAAAGCATCTTGCAAATGTTTTCCTCACCGCAAGTCCACTCATTCCGCAACTCCCCCTTTCCATGACGCTCGCCATGTTTCTACCCCTGGCTCTCACTCTTTCCCTATTAACTCTTCCTACTGCACCCACCCTTCCCTCTCCACTCCAGTCTGGCTAAAGTCCCACCCCATCCATAGTAGTGTCCCAATTATCTATCCCTCCTCCGTCATTATCATAATAAACAAGTACACGACAGCCATCGTCACTTTCTGTGGTTTTAGCTCAATTTTTCCCCCAATCGGCGGTAATATATCCCTCCTCTTCTTTACCTCTCTAACCTGTCACCCCATACATGGCCTCTTTCCCCTATATGTGTAGTTGCCAGCCGCCTCACTCAAAAGATCTCTGCTTATAACCCCTGTATGCCTATGGTTGACTGTACATCTGCTGACTTCTTCAATTGTAAAATAATGCTGTTTTTTTTTTAATTTATTTCAACCTTGTACTGTACTGTATACACTGTATATACTTTTTCTTCCTTGTATATTATTGCTTTTGTATACCTGCTTCTGTATTGTACTTTGATGTATTCATGACCGGGTCCACCTTGCAAATGAGCCTTGCTCAATGGTACCCACCTGGATAAATAAAGAATTTGATTGATTGATTGAGAAGGGATCTCAGTTGCCGTCATTGTATCAGGGTTAGGCATTTCTGTGTCCATAACTTCAGCCCATTATGTAGAAGGCTTTTGCAACAGTGTTTGTGGAAAAACTACTGAACTAATAGATGGGAACGTCTCCCCTGAGTCAGAAGGTACCGACTGAACATCTTCAACTCAACTGCCTGGCATGCTAGGGCTATTTTGTTCCATTCCATCTAAAATACTACATACCCATTTCATATTAGCAACTTGTGTATTACCAAAAGGTCTAGCTGGAACGCCTGAAGCAGAAACGCTGTTCTTTGTGTTCGGCGCTGCTCCCAGCTCATGTGGTTGCCATGGCAACCATTGGTATTGGCTGTGTTACGGAAGTCGAATCTACAGATGATTTTTCTTCTGTTCTGGGTGGTACCCCGTCATGTCTATCCCTTGAAGTCTGGTTTGCAGAGATAATACTCACAGCGGTTGGTGCAGTTCCAGAGAGCCACTTAACACCATTCGCTACACGCTGCCAACCTGTGGCAAGCAGGCCCTTTTGGGAGACCACGGGCCCTCCCTTGCACCCTGGAACTGTTCTTTAGTATCGGGTATTCGTACCCATTCTGAAGTGTCACTCTGTTCTGTTATGGTAGCAGTTGCAGAAACCTGTGTCTCTGTGATTTGAGGAGAAACCACTTACTCTGTACTGAATCAGTACCTCCATCGACCTCCAACAGCCACAACAACCATGCTCATCTAGCAGTTTTTTCAACCGGCATCCGGACCTCCAGAGTCTTGGCAGCAGCTGGAACACCTGCAGCATTCTCAGGTAATGGAACAGAATGTAGTAGCGCTCCTGACGTCGTAGGTGAATCCTTGACCATATCCCGAGGTGTAGAAACTGGTGCAGAATATACTTCCATAGCTCCGGTATTTCCATAGAACTTTCAAAAAACATCTTCATATTCTCGGAGCACTGGGCTCCCGAACCTCCTCCTCCTCCTCCTCCACTGTCTCAGTCGGTCTGGTCAGCCATTCCGCTGACCGGAAAGGGCAACAGCACCACAGGAGTAGGGGAATTCTTTATTATGACTGGAAATCAAATTGTACAATCATAAAGAAATACAAAAATCCACCAACAATGCATAGCTAATAAGAAAACATAACCAAGTAGATACAGTACACAAATGAATAAACAAGAAACAAAAGCAAATATAATTACCCTCAAATGCCACCTTTCCCTCTTAGATAAAAATATAACACTCCAGTAAAGAAACACAAAACCACCTTAATCTGTATCGAAACATAAAAGCAATAGACATGCAGGAAATGATCAGAGCCAGTACTGACAGTGTATATCAACAGTGGAACATTCATAAGTAGCAACGGAGAACCAGAATGTGCTAAAGGTCCTTCCTCAAAAAAAATAATATCTGGTTCAAACAAAAAGTCAATTTGTACATAAAAAGCAGTAAAGATGTATACCAGTGTACACAAAAGGAGATCATGTCCTCCCTATAAGGGATACCCTTTTACCCAAAATTAGGACTGAGGCGTACACAAAGACTCTACTCTGTATCAAGCCAGGTCATTTTCCTCGACCACAATTTAAACAGTTCAGGATGCACCTTTTCTTGTTCCTGTAATCTCCAACTGAAGACATGTTTGTGAATGTTGTGAAGGATCTGAGATTCAGAGAGCAATTTCCTCCAAAGTGTGAGATTGCACCAAGCTTGCCATAACTGAAAACCAACATGACCTATTAATAGGCTCAGTGTAATCGCATTGTAAATAATCCAGGAGCTCGGTAGAACCCCCTTCACCCAAATTGCTGTTGTAAGAACCCTAAAGGGATTTAAAGGCCATTCATCATGAAAATGTGACCAAAACGATACAACAAAAGGACACTCCACAAAAAGTGTTCCATCGCTTCCAACCACCCCAATACAGGTCTCTTCCTAGGACAAAATCTTTCTGATATTTCCTTATGCCTCATATTACCTTTCACCCTAATTTTTTATGAAGGCAAAGCAATAAAAATCCCACATATGTTTAGCCCTCTTACTCATCAATAATTATAACTTTGCATGCTGTTCAGAATGAGGCCTATCATGGAACCAGGGATCGACAAAAAAGAAATCTTGCAATATGGCATAATAGAATTGTTGATGCGTCTGTAAAAGAACAGATTTTTTAACAACACACCATGCTTTCAATTTTTAAAACATTGTACAAAAATGACTAGCTAAGACACCTATCCTAACCTGACGAGCCAGAAAGGTCTCCTGGTCCCACTGCGTTAGAAGAGGATCAATACCATCTGCCACCCACGGGGACCAAATCTTATCCATCCCTTTCAGCAAGGGTACTAAATTATAAAAAATTAAAATACTATGTAAAAACACTACCGAATTCACCATCCCCAAACCTCCTTCACTAATAGGTAAATATGTAACACCCCTCTTTAATGGGTTCAATCTGCTGCCCCATAAACAAAGAAAAAGTACACCATAAAGAGATGTCTCCAGAGAAATGGGAGGGGGAAAAACTGCAGTTATAAACAAAAAATACGGTAACAGAAAGGTTTTAATCAAATAAATACATTTAGCCTTAGACAGGCTTCCCTTATTCCAAAGCTGTACCAGGGTTTTATTTAACTCCAAAAATTGATTAGTGTTTTGCTCATAAAGTGATAAAACACTGTAAAAATGCATAGCACTTGCCTCATTGTGTTTAATAAATATAACACTTCTAGAAAACCTATATAAATACTTTCTGTACAGTTAGCATTGTCCCAAGAAAAAAACTGCTAATCAATTATGTAAAACCCTGTGTACCCTGTTGCGAGCTTCCAATAATTGCTTTTCCCAATTATACCGTTGGTCATCCAGACCCCCAAAGTAAACACCTAGTATCTTCCTATATTCAGATTCTATAGGCATCTCCCAAATCAATGACACATCAGCCGCATCATACCCCAAAGGCAGTATCCCACTCTTGAGCCAATTTATAGAGGACCCAGACATAACAGAAAATGTGTTCAATAACGCCCTCGCCGCAACAGCAGAAGCCTTATCTGACAAAACTAAAATTAAATCATCTGCATATGCCAAAGTCACTATCTGAGGGTCCATGCACCAAACTAATAGACCAACAATGTCATCTGAACCATTTAAGGCATGTAAAAGGGGATCCAAGGAAAGCACATAGAGCAGGGGACTTAATGGACACCCTTGCCGCACTCCCCTATGTACCCCAGTCTCCCTACCCATCCAACCATTTATGCTGGGAATCAGAGTAATGCCCCTATAACATGTTTGCAGCCATCCTATGAATTGTGAAGGAAATCTTTAGACTCTCCCAAAGATAAACATATTCAACCTGATCAAATGCCTTGGACTGGTCTAGGCAAACTAGATGCCCAAACATTTCCCCAGAACTTCCCTTAGAGACCAGTTCCCTAAGTAGAATCAGTGCATCCTGAACTCTTCTATGAGATACACCACTGAACTGTGTTGGATGTAACAGGGAGCCCATAACCCCCCTCAACCGCATACATAGTATTTTCATCAGGATTTTGTAATCCGTGTTTAAAAGCGACAAAGGCCTCCAATTACTTAAATCCCCACAATCTCCTTTGTCTTTATACAAGAGAAGCAACACACCCTGCAACGTACTATGTGGAAGAACCCCAGACTGCAACCCATCATTCAACACCTGGCATCGATCAGCACCTAAAATCTCCCATAGGACCTTATAAAACTCATGAGGCAGCCCATCAGATCCGGGAGTAATGCCTGATCTTAAAGACCAGACCGCAGTCTTTAGTTCCTCCACTGTAATGGGTCGTACCAAATCAATCCGTTCAGCCAAAGACAAGGCTGGGACTGACCTACTAGCAAACCAATCACAAATAGAATCAGCAGAGAGCGCTCTGCTCTGAAATGAGGCAGAAACATGTTCATGAATAGTGTCTAAAACATCAACATTTGTAGTAACCTGCCCTCCCCCTCGAGTGTTTAAATACATCATACCCCGTGAATGTTTAATAAATTTCAAATATTCAAAGGGTAAAGTGTCTTTCTTTCTGCCACAAATGTTAAATTTATGCTTCACTTCAATATCATGCAGTACCTGAGACTGTGCCTTAGCCAATTCCAGTTTTAACCCTTTAATTTGTTCTAAACAGTCTGATCCAAGAAACTGTCTATGAGTGGACAAAAAATGAAGCCTGTCCCTAAGATGCCTCAACCCAGCATGCGATAACCGCCCATTTAAATGACTCACAACTTTAAAATAGATCCGAACTTCACTTTGAGTATCCTCCCACCAAAGATTTAAATTATCATATAAAAATGAGACTGACTGCCTTGCCAAAAAAAGAGAGCGTAACCCACCTACCACACAGGGGATATCTAATAAGGCAGAGTTCAATTTCCAAATACCTGGCCCTCTCCAAGCTTTAGAAACATCGCTTAAAGCCAGTCTCAGTAATCGGTGATCTGATGAAGCTACTTCATACAGGGTTTGAGATTGCACAACAACCTCAGGTGTGAGAAAAAAATAATCGATTCTGGAAGCTCTAGGTCCACAGAAATAAGTGTCCCCAAACCCTCTAGTGGAGGGCCCAAAAGCATCTACTAAACCAGTATCTGTAAGAAGTTTCAATAAACTAGCCCCATTGCTATACACCTTTTTCCCTTTCCCAGAAGGCACTTTGGAAGGCAAAGAACAATTAAAGTCCCCACCAAGGATTATGTAATAAGCGGTGCATAAAAAGGGATATAATGAGTTAAAGAGGGACACCCGTTCAAACTCAGATTGAGGGGTATACACATTTATCAATCGCAAGAGTAGTGAACCCCATTTGACATCCAAAACCAAGGCCCTACCAGCTTGAATTTCTATCTGGTGAATCACAGTGTGAAAATGAAAAAAACAAATCCCAACCCTACTGCACAAGTCATTCCCTAAGGACCAAAAACAATCCCCCCATATCCAACCAGCAGTGGCAGCCGCTATCTCCTCAGGAGAATGAAATCGTACATCCTGCAGAAAAACACAATCCAGATTGTCATATAAAAAAATGTGAATAAGTATTCCGACGTTTTGCAGGAGTTTTGATACTGTTTGCATTTAAGGTTGCCACCCGAAAGTAAAAGGGAACCAGGAAGCATAGAGGAGCTAAATTCACTTTACCTTACTGGACGCCCTCATAATCCTACCACATTTACCATCTGGTGGGCTAGGGCCTACCAGGCCTGCAGCAGGTGCAGTAGACTCTAACCTTGACAAGGGTGCAGGAGGCCCAGCCCCATCTGGGACTTCCACTGGACTCTCCACCAAAACTGAAAATATATTCGGGTCAGCAATGAAAACGGCAGGAGCAAGTGTGGTTGATTTCTTCCCCAATTTCCCCTTCCCTTTAGCAGATTTCCCCTTTTTACTATTAACCACCACAAACCCATCTTCCGCAGGTTCTAAATCATTTAATAAGGGAGCAGGCCCGCAACCTCCCCGTCCTATCCCAGATACCTCTTCAACCCCAACTCCAAGTGCAGCTGTGCTACCCAAAATCAAACCAGAGTCCTCAGACAAACCTGGTTTAGCCAAGGGGGGGTGCATCCCCAAAGGCACCGGGTCCCCTTCCTCCCCTAGTAGGATGACTAAGTCTAACCGCCTCATGTATATAATGATCCTGTACCCTGTAATCAGCTTCAGCAGTGTTTTTAGCAGCCAAGGGGCAATTTTCAAACATGTGACCCACCACATCACAGAGACTACATTTTGAGGTCTGAAAACAATGGGCACTTGGATGGCCAGTCTCCCCACAATAAGAGCATTTAAGCACATTACATGAGGTGCTTATGTGAGTTCGAGACCCACATTTAAAGCAAACTCTAGGCTGCCCAGGTTAAAAAAGAAACCCCTTATCCCTTCCCAGAAAGAAACAATTGGGCAGATGTAACAACTCAGAATCAGTGGAATGGAGTTTAACCCTAAATTTCCAACTCCCATTCCAAAACCCCTCCGCATCCAGGATAGGGACTGGTTTCCCCTGAATGTCACATGATTTAGATAACCATTTTATGATATCAACAATATTAACCCCTTCGTTCCTAAACAATATTGTAATGACTCTATAGGCCTGCTTCGACAAAGGTAACACAATAAAGTCAGACCACAAGGGATTCGTTTTTAAGTTTAAATAACGACTCCAAAACAGCTCCATCAGAGCAGGGGTACGAAAACTGATATCAAATGTAAACTCCCCCGGAATATGTATTAAGGCATAGACTTCAGAAGGAAAAAAGCCCATACTTTGTTTTAACAACGTCTTCCCAACAAAAAACCTGTCAGGGGGATTATCCCTAGGACCCACATAACGCAAACGTACAGCGTTTCGCCATTTGGCCAACTCAAGAGGTTGCCTAAAATGACTAGCATAGGAAGGTTTGTCCACAGGCTCCAGAGTAGGCTCTTGGATGACAGGGGGAGTAGCCACATCCCCTGCTCCCGCCTCTACTTGAGTCCCCAAAGACAAATCAAAGTCAGTAATAGACTGAGGTGTAGGGGAAATAGCAGTTTCAGCACCCAAGCCAACACATGAAAAGTTTGCAATATCCACAGTACTTATCTGAATAGCCTCCCGGGGAGCCTGTACATCGCTCTCCGGTTTCCATGCATCGCCTGAAATCGGAATCCAGCCTGCCCCACGCAGCGCTTGCTCCGGTGACCATGATTCTTCAACTAAGTCCCTCCAATCCTGGGAAGTCACATTCACTTTCCCTTCAGGCCTCTCAGTAGCTGAATGAAATTTACTGGGTCCCGCAGCCTCGGAAGCACTCGGCGAACCAGTCGATCTCTTCCGTTTCCTGTCTTCCTCAACTACTAGGTTCCGATGTTCCTGTATCAGCAGTTTGCTCACTCTCGATAGTTCCTCCTCCAGACATCGCTGTTTCTCCTCTAGACTAAGGCATGTTCCATCCGAAAAACCCAAAGGACCGCTCATACTGGCGATATGCTTGCCACCCTGCGGCTGCATCCCTGCCGCCGTTTCAGAGGTTCCAATGGCAATAGGCTTCTCAAACTCAGACATGCTCTGGGCCAACGCAGACCCATGTACAACTCCTTCCTCCTCCATAGCGAGGAACAGACTGACTGTCTGCCTCTCACAACAACAGGGTCCCCCTACTGGCCAAGAGTAGGAGAAATTCCCCGGTGTCCTGGCCAAATTTCCCCCATTCACTATAAAAAAAAACCCACTAACAGCTTAATATGGTTCAATGTCAGTTGGCATCCATCTGTATCCCCCTACCCTGAGACGAGGCTGAAAATAAGCAGAATTGTCTAATCCTCCTTTCCCAGTCAACAAAAACTAAAAAAAAATCATTTCCAGATTTATCTGGGCCAGTTCTCAGCACAGAACAGCTTACCATGAACTGCTGCTGCCAAAAATAAAGGAGGGCAAGCCTTCCCCCATTTATGTAGATATTTTCATGTGGCACAATTTAGTCAAATATGTGCCTGGTTGGATTTCAATTATTTAGCCCACTGGAAGGAAATCAAGCTCAATGATTTTAATTATTCCACACTAAAAGCAAGATCCATCGTAACACCCAGAAGAAATTTCAGATTGTCTTCACACAAGCAATGCTCTCACAATGATTCCAAACTTAGCAGGCCACACGATTTAAATCAGCACTGATTGCCTTTCAGCTTCTACCATATGATGCCTCCTTTCAGCCATTGCTGACTGATTCTAGATCTAGTCTTTGGAAAATGAAGGGTTTACTACATGAACACCAAGTTTTTGAAGGTAATCTACCTTATTCCTTTGCGCAGCTAAACAATATTCACTGACCAATGCACATAATTTCTGATACTGTATCTTCAGGCCCACCATTTTCTCAACACTAAATTGGGAAAAGGATAGAAATTTAGAAACCAAACACCCACTGCTAGTGCTCATTATTTATGTCAACAAAAGGGGCTACTGGCACATTTTGTATTGGTAGGCTACAGGGTCCCATGTTTTCCTCCAGAAAAATCACTACTAGAGTTACAATTACAGTTGGACAATCAACTAGGTGTACAACAAAAGGGAAAGGGAAAATTGTTTAACCAGGAAAGGCACACTAAGCTGAAGCTTGTTTCCAGGTGTGACCTGGGAGCACAAGAAAGTTAAATGACTTGCTCAGGGTCACACAGTATGCAAGTGGGGGCTATGGGATTCAAACCTCGGTCTGGTCTGTTGGATGTCGCCAGATTTGCAGCTCAGAGCCTTAAGCCACTGTGCTATACTGCCTCCAACTTGAAAAGAAGCATTGGGAAAAAATTTATGTGCAGCAGAACAAAGTCTCTTCATCCACCCAGTGGAAAGAGTTTGCTTGGAAAGTAGCAATTCGATATTTTAGGTCACCACATGAAATGGCCAAATTCTCTAACCAAACCTTAGCAGTCAGATGGAGGGCCTGCAGAGAGTCAAGGGCCTCAAATTTTCTTTGGTTATGTTCGCTTTTGAATACCTTCTAGACTTACATTTTTAATAAACACCAAAGGTAGCTATTAAATATAGCTTTAACAGCAGCAAAAAAAAAAAAGCTATAACCAAATATTGGCTGCAGCAACAGCCACTGCTGCCTGGCCCAGAAGGATACCTCTTTTGAGTTTTATAAACATTTAAAAAATGTAGTTCTCCCTACTTTGTTCTCGGCATATCATGTTGCTCAGAAAGTGACCCCCCCATGGAGATATGCCATAATAGCAGCCACCCCAAGCCCCAGAAGGATGTCAAGATACCCTGCTTCATACCGACCAATATCGATGCTTAACTACAATTATAAATTATACATGACCATCTTGGCTTGTAGACTTGAAAACCTATTACCGTCTCTCATTGACCATGATCAGGTTGATTTCATTAAAGGTAGACAGGCCCATGATGCGGTACAATGCACCTATTTGCTGGTGAATTATGCCACAACTCTAAAAATCCCATTAGTCCTTCTGAGGCTGGATGCAGAGAAGGTCTTTGACAGGGTTGCCTGGACTCTTTTTTGGGTGACACTGTCACATTTTGGTTCCCAAAAGAACTTACCCGACTACAAAATATACATCAGTCCCCCCAAGCTTATTTGAAATGTGATGGTTCCCTGTCTGACCCCTTTACACTTTCCCAAGGGACTAGGCAGGGCTGTCCCTTATTCCCCCCTACTCTCTGCCCTGTATTTGGAGCCATTAGCAGAAACCATACGAGCCCATCTTGACATAGAGGGGATTCCCATGGGAGGTCACTCACATAAAATCTCATTATTTGCAGATGATATTCTGCTCACCCTGACCTCGCCGGAACACTCCATTCCTGTGGTTTGGGAACAGTTAACTTTATTTGGAACCCTAGTGGGTTGCAGGGTGAATGAACAAAAAACTGAGGATCTTCTTTACATTTATGTCCCTCCCCCCATGTCACTAAAAAAGCATTTCCCTTCAAATGGCTCAAATTGGCCATGCATTATCTAGGAATTAAATTAACTAGGAATCTTATACATACTGATTCGCTTAATTATGAATCCCTAACTCAACAACTAATGGAAGATCTCTCGAGATGGTCCCAACCTCCCCTAAGTTTTTTGGGCAGAATGGAAGCTATACAACAAATATACTACCCTGTGTTTTATATATATATATATATATATATATTTTTTTTTTTTTTTACAGACACTTCCTGTGCTCTGTGGTAAACTCTATTTTCAAGTGTGGGATAGATTAATTTCCAGCTTTATTTGGAAAGAGATGCCTCCTGCAGTGAGGTACTCCATTCTTCAACTACCCCATGAGAGAGGCGGCCTAAATACACAGGGTACTCACCTGTAACAGTAGTTCTAGGAGTGGTATATGGTGTATATCCACATGTTCTGGCAGTGTCCTTTCCCTTTAAGAGTTGCCGGAAAGTCTTCAAGCTGGCTCCTCCCACCCACCTAGGTGGTATATCCCTCGGCTCCACCCCATGATACCAGATCTCGCCCATGGGAAGCAGAGGTCGTGCGCCTGAGCCTGGGGAGGTCGGGTGGGTCCATGTGGATGTACACCATATACCATTCGTAGAACTACTGTTACAGGTGAGTAACCTGTGTTTCTATGGACATGGATATGGTGTACTTATCCACACGTACTGGCAGACTCCTAGCAGTTCTCTGGGAGAAGGGAAGCAAGGCACACACACCCTACTTATGGAACAATGATTGGAGAACTGAGGCCCCAAAACCAGCATCCCAGCCTGACTCAAGGTCAGTGTGGTAATGGGAAACGAAGGTGTGTGATGACTTCCAGGTAGCAGCCCTGCAGATTTCTGGATAGGGATGTTCCTTGAAGCAGCGACCGATGCAGCGGTATGGTAAGTGGAATGAGCCCATAGCACTCCGGGAGGCTCCCTACCCGCCAACCTATAGCAGAGATCAATGCAGGAAGTGATCCACTTGCCAATCGTCCGCTTGGCTAAAGGTCTCCCACATAGGGCTTCAGTGCAGGTGACAAACAGTTGGCGAACTTCTCCTCGAACTCCAGCTGTAGTAAGCGAGCGCTCACCTCAGGTCCAGAGTATGGAGCTTGTTTTCCACCTCCGAGGTGTGATTCGGGAAGAACACCAGATTCATCACCTGATTCAGATGAAACTCCGACACAACCTTCGGGAGGAACTTTAGGTTGGGGTGCAAAACAACCTTGTCCCTGTGAAAGACCAGGTAAGGAGACTCCACCAAAAGTGCCTGGAGCTCACTGATCCTTCTGGTTGATGTGATAGCCACCAGGAAAGCAGTCTTCCACGACAGGTGAGACATGTCACACCTGTGCATCAGTTTGAATGGCTTGCCCATGAGCCTTGCCAAAACCAGCAATAAGTCCCATGGTGGTGGTGGTTCACACACCGGAGGGGAAATGTGATCTAAGCCTTTGAAAAAGTGCCAGACCATCTTCCCCTGTGCTACCAATTGCTAACCAGCCTGCTCCCGGTAAGCAGACATAGCTGCCAAGTGCACCTTAAGGGTTGTCAATCGAAGTCCCTCTTTGGAGAGAGACCATAAGTAGTCCAAAATGCTGGCCACTGGACAGGATTAAGGGTCCAGGCCCTTGCCCTGACACCAAATGGCGAATCTTTTTTCATCTGAAGACACACCGTTTTCTGATCAATTCCTTTCTAGATGCCTCCACAACAGTGAGGACATCTTCGGAGAGGCCCAAAGCCTGGAACTCTAGCCACTCAGGAACCAGGCTGTCAGGTGAAGGGACTGAAGGCCCGGGTGCAGTACCTTCCCCTGACTGATGGAGAGCAGGTCCAGGCATAGTGGAAGATGCCTTGGGAACCTGTTGCTCAGGCTGAGATTGGGGTACCAAAACTGGTGGGGCCAGTCCAGAACCACCAGGACCACCTCTGCCTTTTCCCTCCTGACCTTGAGCAGCACCTTGTGGATCAAGGGAAGTGGAGGGAAGGCATAGAAGAGGCCTGGGGTCCAAGACCTCAAGAAGGTATCCCCCCCAGTGAGCCCTGTGGGGGGGGGGGCAGGCACAGAACAGCTTCAGCTTTGCATTCTCCCCTGAAGGCGAACAGGTCCACCTGAAGGGTGCCCCACTGGGAGAACATGCTGTGAACTACCTCTGGATGATGAGACCACTACCTGGCTGAGGGCGTCTGCCACCTGACTGAAGGCTCCTGCCACATGGATGGCTGGGAGATCCACCTCCAGGCTGCGCACGAGAGTTCATACGCAGAGAGCTTCCTTGCACAAAGGCAGGGAATGCGTCCCTCCCTGTTTGTTGAGGTAGTACATGGTTGCAGTGTTGTCCATCTCCATTTGACCCCGAACATATGGAGTGAATGCAGTCAGCCCCAGCTGAACTGCCCAGAGCTCCAGCAGGTTGATGTGCCATCGGGACTCCTCAGGGGTCCAGAGCCCGTGGACTCCTTGTTCCCCCCATATGGGCACCCCAGCCTGTGAGAGAGGCATCGGTTGTCAGGATGACTGTTGGCTTGGGGTGGCCAAATAGAATCCCTTCCTGCAGATGCTCTGGGACTAGCCACCACTGGATGGTGTCCCACATCTTCTGGGTCACAGTGACCAGCTGGGCAAAGTGACCTTTGTGCAGAGACCACTGGCTGGCCAGCTCCCACAGCAGGAAGCGCATATTCCAACAAGTCCAATGGACCACACTGGTACAGACCGCCATGTAACCCAGAAGGAGCAGGAAGTCCCGGGCAGGGTGCAATTGCCCAACCCAAAATGATCGGGCAAAACACAGAAACATAGAAGTTGACGGCAGATAAGGACCACAAGGCCCATCCAGTCTGCCCATTTCTTTTTCTACCATATAAATGTGCCATCAGCATTTGCTCTGTCAATGGCCTATCTATTCATACTCATCTGTATTGCTCCCTTATGCCTCTCCCATGCCTGTTTGAAGCCATGCACTGCACTTATATCCACCACTTCCTGAGGTAAGCCATTCCATGCACCCACCACCCTTTCTGTGAAAAAGAACTTCCTCACATTACCCCTTAATCAGCCTCCCTCTAATCTCATGCTGTGTCCTCTTGTCCTACTATTTTTCTTACACTGAAACATGTTAGACTCTTTCACCTTCTTAATGCCCTTAAGGTGTTTGAATGTTTCGATCATACCACCTCTCTCCCTCCTTTGCTCTAGGGTATACATATTGAGCTCCGTTAAGCTGTCCTCATATGTTTTCTGATGCAGTCCCTGCACCATTTTGGTTGCCGTTCTCTGGACTGCCTCAATCTGGTTAATTTCCTTGTGAAGGTGTGGCCTCCAGTACTGCACACTGTACTCCAGATGGGGCCTAACCAGTGTCTTGTAAAGAGGGATTATTATCTCCCTCTTCCGACTTCTGATACCCCTACTAATACATCCCAACATCCCCCTAGCCTTACCTACTGCTTTAGTGGTCTGCTTGGGTGATTTCAGGTCATCGGTGATGATGATGATGATGCCCAAGTCTCTTCTTCCTTATGAATGCCAGAAACTCCCTCCCAGCCTATAGGTGGCTTCAGGGTTTCTCTTCCCTATGTGCATGATCTTGCACTTCTTTGCGTTAAACCCCAGTTGCCACTCTTCCGACCATTTTGCTAGTTTATCCAGATCTCTTCTCATTCTGCCCACCCCATCTGGATCATCTACTCTGTTGCAGATCTTGGTGTCATCTACAAACAGACAAACCTTACCCTCTAGTCCATCTGCAATGTCACTGATGATGATATTGAAGAGGACTGGCCCCAAGACTGACCTCTGAGGTACCCCACTTGTGACTTGCATCTCTTCTAACTGTATGCCGTTTACCACCACTCTCTGTTTTCTGCCTGTCAACCAGTTTGCCACCCAGTTGACCAACTTCTGACCCACCCCGAGCCTACCCAGCTTATTAATCACTCTTCTATGTGAAACAGTATCGAAAGTTTTGCTGAAGTCAAGGTAGGCGACATCAACTGCTCCCCCTTGGTCCACCACTCTGGTTACCCAGTCAAAGAAATCTATGAGATTAGTCTGACAGGACCTTCCCTTTGTAAACCCATGCTCTCTTGGATCCTGTACTCCTATGGATTCCAGGTGTTGCACTATCCTTTCCTTAAGGAGTGCCTCCATAATCCTGCCCACTACTGAGGTAAGACTGACTGGTCTGCAGTTCCCTGCTTCCTCCCTGTTACCACGCCTGTGGAGCAGGATCACATGAACCCTTCTCCAGTCTTCTAGGACCTCTCCTGTACTCAGAGACTCACTAAACAGTTCTAATAATGGCTCTGCTAGTTCCACCCTTAGCTCCTTTAGTACCCTGGGATGTATGCCATCAGGTCCCTTTGCCTTGTCCAATCTGAGCTTATTGAGCTCTTGTAGGACCCTTTCTTTTGTGAAGGGACTAGTGCACCCCCCCCCCATGTCTATGGTGCTGAGCTATGGGCCCTGCCCTACCTTCTCTTCAGTAAATACTGAGCAGATGTATCTATTTAGGATAGATGCTTTTACATGGTCCTCCTTCTCACAAGCCCCCTTATCTCCTTTGATCTTAGCAATACCCTCTCTGGACATTCTCTTTTCACTAATGTATCTATAGAAAGTCTTGTCACCTTCTTTTACTGTTTGTGCTAGTGTTTCCTCGATTTGGGCCTTTGCCTGCCTTACTGCCTTCCCTGCTTCCTTTAGGGAAGTTTGGTATACCTCCCTGTCTTCGTCCCGCTGTGTTCTCTTATATTTCCTGAAGGCCAGCCTTTTGGCTCTGATCTTTTCTGCTACTGTTTTTGAGAACCAAAGTGGTTTCCTTTTTCTTTTGCACTTCTTTTTCTCTCTAACACAGTGGGATGTTGCTTCAAGTACTGCATCCTTAATACTTGCCAACTTTGCCTGTACCCCCTCATCTGTATTTCTTTTTGCGAGAGCTAGCTTAACTCTGTTGGCGATCTTATTAAAGTCAGCTCCTCTGAAGTCCCATATTTTTGCCTTGGAATGGGATGACTTAGTTCTAGTGGCCAAATTGAACCATGCCATGTGATGATCACTGGCCCCCAGATGACCTTCTACCTGGAGATCTGTGATCCTTTCCCTGTTAGTCAGTACTAGATCTAGGATAGCCATGTCTCTTGTGGGTTGTTATACCAGTTGTTTGAGGCCCTCTCCCTGCAGGGAATCCACCATGTGTCTAGTTCTGGCAGATGTTTCTGCTGGTATTGACTGATCTGTATCTGGCATGTTGAAGTCTTCCATTATCAGAGCCTCCCCTTTAGCTGTCATGTTTAGTATATCTTCTAACAGTAATGTGTCTATGTCCTCCCCCTGGTCTGGGGGCCTGTAGACAACTCCAGTTTGTATGGCTGTCCCATTTCCTGTTTCCAGGGTGACCCACAGTTCTTCTGGCTCCTTATGTGTATTCTGAATTTCTGTAGCTTTGATATTTTCATTGACATACAGGGCCACTCCACCACCCCTTTTTTGCACCTCGGTCTCTTCTGAACAGTACATAGCCAGGTACTGAAGTCTCCCAAGTATGGTTACTGGTAAACCACGTCTCGCTAATTGCTACTATGTCCAGTTTAGCCTCTGTCATTATTGCCTGCAGGTCTGGGATCTTGTTTCCCAGACTGTGAGCATCTGTGTACATGATTTTCCATTGGCCAGATTTCGGTATGTTAGTTGTTGGATGAGGTCTGGCGTTTCCCCATGTGTGTCGTATGGGGAGCCGGACCTTTTTCCTTACCTAGTGATGCAAATGAATAGCAAACATGCTGAACTCCTGTTTGACCACTAGCTGAGGGGTGTTCTTCCCATTTGACGTATGGGGTGCTGCACCCCTCTCCCCATTTGCTTGTTTAAATATTCTGCAAAGATGTCAAACTTCTGCCCCAATGCAATGACTCCCTCCTTAGTCAGATGCAGTCCATCAAATTTAAAGAACTTTCACTCCCAAAACTGTTGCCAGTTCCCTAAAACTGTGTGTCCTTTCTCCTGGCACCAGCCATTGAGCCACATGTTTAGTTCCCCTATCTCCCCTTCTCTGACCTTCTGTCCATCTCCCCAAAGACTGGCAGGATCTTAGAGAAGGAGATGCCGGATGAAATGGAAGATAGTTTGTCACCCAGCCTGGTCAGGTGTTCCTTGGTCTCCACAACTGACCGGCCGGCAAGATCATTAGTCCCTATGTGTACCAGGACGTCAATGTTTTCTCCTGCTTCCGGAACAATTTTGGCAATGCGGTCAGTGTCTCTCCACGCTGATGCACCTGGGAGACATCTGACCATTACCCCTGGCTGGAGACAGGTATCAACTCCCCGAATTATTGAGTCTCCTATGATCAGAAGTTTTTTGTATTTCCTTTTTGCCATTTTTGTTTTGGTTCCTGTTTTGGGCGAGTTTTGTTGTGCTAGCTCTTGTGCTGCAGTGTCCTGCTCTGCAGTGTCCTCTGCCCCTTTGTTTGATTTCAGAGATAGAGGCAGATGCCTGTTCGTAGTTTTTATATGGTTTTTGGGGGTAATATGTTGAGAGCACCGAGTGATGGGGCATCCAATTTGCCCCTCCTAACCACCTGCCAACCTCCCGGACCACCTACCCTCTGCAGTCGAGGTGCTTCTGTTAGATGTTGGGGACATGGCGGGTGGTTCTTATAGTATATTTTCTTTTGAATATGCAATTTGAGGTGCACAATCTCTGCCCATGCTGCCTGGAGCTGAGCCCTAAGATCTCCAATGGCCCAGATGTAGGACAATGTCCTAAATCCTGTAAAACTGCCCTTCTGAAAAGCGTTCCGCAGTACCTGCAGTTAATGATATCCATTCCAGATAAGTTGCTGGGTTTACAACTTGGTCAGAGTAATTAGAAGGAAGAAAATGAAAGCAAAAGCTTGATTTTGTGTTTTGTTTGTTTTTGTATAACTTGTTATAACAAGTTAAATTACTAGTGCCCCTGTAAATGAGGTCACCGTGTGGATACCCCACTGATCTGCCCCTTCCTGCTTTGCCACAGGAAATGTCACAACTGTGCTACCCTATAAAAGAAGTGTAGTGTGGGTTGGATGGGGATGGGGGTGGGTGGCTGGGCCCTTCCCCTGCCAAAAAAGAACCATGGATGAAAGAAACAAGGAGGTAAGAGCAGAAACAATCAGCCAGCAACAAATGCTGTAGCCCTGAATGCTTATCTTAATGATAGATACAACTGTAAAACCTGTAAAGCACCACCTGTAATAATTTCACAGAAGATATACCCTGTAAGAAACACTTTGCTACAGAGAAAAATAAACAGCAACAGAAGATATACCTTGCAAAAGACAATTTGAATCAGAAGATTACAGCAGTAATCTGTTAGCACACACCTATAGGCACATTCTATAATAATACAGGCGAAGGTATACCCAGCAACATCAATTTGAATCAGAGAAAAATAAAGTAATAAAATGTTAGCAACAAACAGTAACAATCCCTGTGAGTGAAAAATGAAACTAACAACACACAGTAAATCTGCCTAGCCAAAAGAAGCTTTAAATCTTTCCCTTGCTCTGGTAAGGTTCTTTGCTCTGTCCTTTCAAGCAACCTAGAAGGAAAGAGCTCAGGTGAAGCTAGGTGCCTTGGCAAGCAAACCTCTGCCCTGTCCGCCGGGAGCAGGGCTCTGGCTCGGCAAGTGTTGAGCTCTGTCCCGATGAAGCTGATCACCTTCGAAGGTCTCATTGACAGGAGGCCAAGTTTTGTTTTTTTTTTGTACTTTGTGTTTATTAATTTTACTGCATACAATACACTGAACAATTATCATATAGCCTAGGCAGGTGTACAATTTGACCCCATCACATTACATCAATGCAATACTTCAGTTTTATAGTATTGGATCTGGAGAACCCCAATAAAGTGCTACTACAACAGGGGGTTCGCTAGAGTATTCTAAATTTCTGAATATAATTTATCAGACTGACCTTACACTGCCATGTGCGGAGATTAACCATCACATCTTTTTAAAACTTTACATCTGGCTTCCTATCATTTAGATAGATATATCTCCCATCTACACAGGAAAAACAACATTAATTATTTACCAACTTTTTACTCCCGTATGCTCACTCTATTCAGTGTGCAAACTGACTGAACCTTATTCAAACAGAACAGAACATTAGACAGTTTTTAATATTAACTGACATCAGGTTATGTTACTCATTGTAGGCTACTAATGGAATGCAATATGTCATGCCTTCAAATAACATTTTAGTCTAGTATTTCCTGGAGATTTTTTATCTTCACCTTCCAACCTTATTCATATAGCAATCATTACTAATAGTCTCCAGCTGAGCTCTGTACCCGACTTACCCCACAAAATGAATATCTAACAAGTAAGAACATTTAAAGCATGGAACATTTGTAGTCCCTCTTTACAGACCCATGTAACTGTTGGCAAAAAGAAGTCCTACTAGTCTCACTGCCAGTTACTCACTCACTGCCCTCATCTTCACCTTCAACATCGGTATCTTTAGCTTGAAACTCATTTTTTAGCTCGGTCGGTAAACTTGCTGTCTTCTACGGGGTCTGCAAATTGATACGTTTTTCTCCCACAAAAAAGCCACAGACTTGCTGGCATCAATAGAACATGCTGGATCCCCAACTGCCGCAGGCAGGCCCGCACCGTGCCAAAACTCTTCTGACGTTGCCTCGTGGCATAACCCAAATCCTTCCCATTCCTTATAGCCTGGGCTATAATTAAGTCTCTGTCTCCAGTGGACCCCAATACTACCAGAAGGGTCCAAGGTGGTAGCTGACCTGTAGCTATATGTTGTCTCAAGCCACGAGGTGTAATCCGGTAGGCCTTAATTATAGAATGCTCCTCTGGTGACTGTAAAGTATCCTTAAATAAGCTCTGCAAGAAAGTGGAATAATTTTCCCTTTTGGCACCCTCAGGAATTCCCAGGATCCGGATATCTGTAGCTCTGGAAAGATTTTTCAGATTCTTGAGGTGCCTCCTCAGCACCCCATTTTCTCTTACCAGACCCAATGTGGCCGCCATCGCTGCCGATGCCAACTTCACAGCTGCTTTAGTGTCCTCTTCCAG
The DNA here is from genome assembly GCA_016271365.2 of Neoceratodus forsteri. Classification (NCBI taxonomy): domain Eukaryota; kingdom Metazoa; phylum Chordata; order Ceratodontiformes; family Ceratodontidae; genus Neoceratodus; species Neoceratodus forsteri. The sequence continues at coordinate 968,385,237 of CM057449.1, forward strand.
TTTGTCGACTTTAGTGTCCATGACCTTAAACTGTGCTGTAAATTCCTCCATTTTACAATCCAGCTTTTGGATCGCCTTGAGGAGGGCAGCATTAGACAGCTGGTTAGCCGCCCCCACGCTAAGTTCCTGACTTGGCCCAGCCTTGGTGTCTTTCGAGCAGGCTCCCTCTCCACCTGTTGCTGCTTTATTTGTCCAACACATAACTTCAGATTGCCAGCTACTAACCACAGATAAGGCCACCAGGCTGGGTGAGCTGCAAGCTGTGTGAGCTGCAGCTGAGCTCTGTGTGAGCGCTGTGTGTTCTCGCACCATTTCTTAATACTATTCCTTTTTTTTTTTTTTATTTGGTTGTTTAACCAGGTATAGCACACTAAGCTGAAAGCTTTTTTACAGGAGTGACCTGGGAGCACAAGGAGGTTAAGTGACTTGCTCAGGGTCACACAGTATGCAAGTGGAAGCTGTGGGATTCAAACCCAGGTCTGGTCTGCTGGATGTCACCAGATTTGCAGCTCAGAGCCTTAGACCACTGCGCTATACTGCCTCCTTTAATCAGGTGCTTCGTTTAATCAGGTTTTGTTTAGTGATTTTTAGTGGGATCGTTTCGCCTTTAGTTTAGGTGTATGCCCAAAAGAACAGTTAGTTGGGGAGTACAAAGTGAGGCAGCGAGTTGTCTGAGCATTACCAGGAACATAAAAACACCCTGAAGTGTGAACTAGGGACGTTCGATAGTCCCGATACCGCCCAGGAAAAGGGCCTACATTATTGGGCCTTTTTGCTGCAATATTTTTAGCATTATTTTTTGCATCACGAGCGGACTTACCATTTTCCATTGCCCTACTCCTGTGTAGTAGTGGGAGGTGGCGAGGAGAAAGAGTGCTGAGACAAATCCGGAGGTGACACTGCCGATGAACCGGAGTGGGGATATGCCGGAAGTGGTCTCTGGAGCTGATACTGGAAGACCTGGTCTATTGTTGCTAGGACTGCTGCTGAGATCCGGCCATTGCTCCTTCTACATGGAACTGGAGATGCCGTAGCCCTGGGTTTGAGCGCTTACGGGGTCTGTTGTTGGTGTGGTGGGAGGGCCCAACTTCTTCCAGTGACTGCCTGCCGGATCTGCTGCTGTTGTACGGGAGACTGGGCTTTGAGTCAGCCGGAGAGCTGGCTGGTGAGCTCCAGGTGCTCCTAGGCCCCCCGGGGGGGGGGGGGTTGGCTGGTGGGCTGACAGTAGCTGTGGGCCGAAGCTGCAGTAGTGGAAGATCTCCAGCGGCAGTCTCCTGGGGCAGAGTTTTTCAAGCCCCCGCCAGTCTCTAGGTGGGTCGGACCCTGGATTTCAGAAGAAGAAGAAGAACTGTCTTAGGAACTTAGCATGGGCCCATCGCCAGACACGGTCAGACCTCCTTTTTTCTTTACTACTTGCTGTTTTACTTTCTGTATCTTTTCAGGCAGTGAGAGTGCCTGGATAACTTCTGCAAGCTTCAGGCAGTGAGAGTGCCTGGTTAGTTACTCATTTTCAATAACTTTTATGGATCTACTGTATCTATGTGAGAGGAGGTGCACATAGAACCTATCTGGATATTTATTTTGTGGAGGTGTAAGCTACCCGAACTGAATTATCCCTACAAGAGACATTTGGTGACTGATTTTTTTTTTTTATACTTTTATTTATATATTTTATGCTTAGATACAGCATTCAACAGTTCCTTTGCAGTACAGTACTACATGTGAACCCTTCAGAAAAGAGATATTCAGATAAGAGAGACACTGCAACATGCAATCAAGATTAGGGGGAACAGCCATATACAATGAAGATCTGTGATATTATTCTGTCATTTGGCTAATGCTACCAATGCTCTTAATAGAAAATTCACATATCAAGTAATATTCACTAGTGTAAAACGGGCTATCATGCCCTTAAACACAGCACTCTTTATACATCAAGCTCAAAAATAAACTCCCAATTAGCTCCCTCAGCCTCCCAAAGCGATTTACAAATGTTTAATTTTAACCTCAGCCCACTCAGTCGCAGGGTATTGTATCATTAAGTTACAGAAATACTAATTAAAGTAATAAAACAGGAAAAACAGGGGAAGACAAAAAAGATAAACATCCTGGATGTATCCAAAATATTATTTATCTGCCTGAACAAGAGCGACCCTCATTATGAGATCAGTCCAATACCTAACATCGAAAAAAAAATAATTTACAGTCCCACTTTTAGGAAAGTGAAAGTTAATTAGTGTTTTTAATTGTGACCTTAATTTCCTTTTCACTGCTTAGCTCAGGTATCTCCCAGCTCGAATTCTGACGAGGAGTCGCCCTCTCGAGCAGCCCTTTCTTTCTCCAATTTTTGCACCAGCTTTGCGGCTTCTTTTGGATCCGTATATATATATACACTTTCTTGCCGACTGTAACATGTTGGCTGGCATCAAGAGATTATTCGGGATCTCCATTGATCGAAGTTGCCTCCTGATGGCATCAAATCCTTTCCGCTTCATCCGAGTGGCATAGGAAAGGTCAGGGAAAAACAGAACTCTGAAGCCTTCCACCTCAAGTCTCCGCTTAGCTCGTGCTGCTCGAAGGATCTGATCTTGCACGGCCACGGAGGTAGTTACCATCATTACAGTCCTGGCACCATCTGAGGAAATACTTGGTCTTTGGGTGTTAACCCGATAGGCTCTTACAATCATTCCTTGTGCATCTATATCCAGAGTCTCCAGCATCCATTTAACCAAGTGGCCTTGCAAATCCTCTCCCTCAACTGCCTCCGGTAGCCCTATTATCCTAATATTAGCAGCATGCGTCAAGTTTTCCAAATGTTCCAATCTGGATTTGATCAAATTCTGCTCCCTCACACACATTGATACAGCTGCTTGGGCCCATTCCGCTGATCGATCCGCCGTTTGTGTCACGTTCACTAGACCATCCAGCCTCTGTTTGACCTGGACCATTCGAGTATGGTAGGAGTCCATTTTCTGGTCCATAAGCTGGACCGTTTTAGTTAGGTTTAGTACTGCAGACTGCAAGGTCTCCAGCGTCGCAGGTCCAGGCTCTCCAACTGCCTCACTGGAAGTAAGCAAGTTCCCAGGCGTGGGTGGTGGTTTGAAGGCCCCAGCACGAGGGGCAAATAAATTAGCTTTCTGCTCCGTATTTTTTCTGCCCATGTTGGTAAATTTGGTATGCCCGGATAGCTCTATTCCTCAGGAAGCCCGACTTCGTAAGTTTCAGGATTCAAGTGCCCCCGAAATATAGAAAATTTATTACTTTAGGACGCTGATCCAGGAGCTCTTTGAAAGTGTACGTCTCGTCAGCTAGGTAGCTAGCCACGCCCCCCTGGTGACTGATTTTACAGTTTTCAGCTTAAGTTATTGCCTGCTTGCTGCTATTATAGCCCTATCTTTAGACTGGACTTCACTGGTACTGGGAAATTTTGTAGTATAGTGAAGGGCATTGTAAGGGTCGGGGGGAGGGAAGGGTTTGTTATTTTAATATTGTTTTCTGTTTATTATCATTTTAAATTGCTTTGTTTAAACCTCTGTCCTCTCTGTGAGAGAGAGAGAAAGAACAATGATAAGTTATTAGAAGGGTTGGGTTTTATTTTGTGTTTTTTTCCGATTTACTTTATTTGATTCCACACCCAGTGAAAGAGGGTGGTGAAGTGAATTTAATTATAGTTTAGGTCTATGTTATGGTTGTTTTGGGGTGGGGTATCTTATTTTGGGCTATTATTTGTTTTAAGTTGTCTCTTACTCTGTGAGAGAGAGTAGAAATTTGACTTGTTTTAATTGTTCTTGGGGAATCTGATTTTATTTGTTTACTCTGTGGTAGTTATATTTATTGGGTACTTATGTTTGGGTGTATGATTTGAGATTTTGGGGTATTAAGATGTGTTGGTGGTCTGTCCCCCCCCTCGGTTGTGCGCTATTCATTCTCCGAACTTCGTGACCTCCGCCCATTTGCTGCCCTCCCCTTGCAGTTTACAGTCTACCAGCACTGTAGAGTGCTGAGAATTGTTCATGAGGGGAGGGGATGGGAAGGAGGCTGCGAACGTCGGACAGTGAATGAGTGGGGTTCTCGCATCAGGGTAGTGAGGCCCAGGAGACGCCCTGGGGCAAAATGGACTCTGGAACGTGGTCCTCCATGTCTGGTTTCCATACCCAAGGGCTCCACCACTGGTGGGCAGGTAGCTTGGGTGGCCCCAGAATCCTGTCCGACTCGAGCAGTGTTTTGCAATGCCAGATCTATTATAAACAAGACTGCAATAATTGCAGATCTTGTCGGGACAGCTGATGTGGCTTACATCACCAAGATCTGGCTGGATGAGAATGCAGGCCCCATTCTGGAAGATGCTCTTCCGGCTGAGTACTCAGTGATACACCACTCAAGATCGGACCGCGGCGGGGGGGGGAGGGGGGTAGCGATCTGTTTCAAGACGGAACTGGAGCTCACAAATGTGCCAGTTGAGGAGACCAACTCATTTGAGTATACCATGGTAGCAGGTGTAGGCTGTAGGATCACCCTCATCTACTGTCCACCCAGAGACGAGAAGCGATTCCTTCAGGAAGTAGTGGACTTCATGGTCGACATGGCATTCAAGTCGTCCAGGCTGATGGTCCTGGTCGACTTTAACCCCTGGGTCGACGAAGACCTCTCGCAATTTAGACAGGACTTCCTCCAGTTGATGACATCACTGGACTTTACACAGGCGGTTACCTCTGCTACCCATAAGTACAGTCACTCCCTTGACTTGGTCTTCCTCCTGGGGTTTGGGACCTCCGACTTGGTGGTGGAACCGGTTGGATGGTCGGATCATCACACTGTGCAGTTCAGTTTCTGTGCCCCCCTGCATAGGCTGGCCCCTGTAGAGATGGTCAGATACTGCCCTTTACGGGATGTGAGTCCTGATGGCCTAGTGGCAGTACTGGACTTATCAGTAATTCTGGAGGAAAGTGGGAGCCCAGGGGACCTGGTTCAGGCCTATAACAAGGCTGTTACTATGGCCCTGGACTCTATCGCTCTTGTCTGAGTTCATCCTCTCTCCCTTCGCTCTCAGTCCCCATGGTTTAATGGGACATTGAAGGAGTTGTGGCAACTTGGAAGAAGCTTAGAGTGTTGCTGGTGGAAATCCACCCCGGAGGCTGACCGCCTTAAACTGATGGAACATTATCAAGTCTATCAATCAGCAATCACCCGTAAGAAGACAAAGTTCCTGTCTGGGGACATTACTGCTGCTCAGAACCAGTTGGCTCAGCTCTTTCGAACTGTGGACAAGCTGTGCAACCCAGCCTGTCTTCAGTCACAAAGAGCCTTTTCACAGATTGAGTGTGATAAGCTTGCTCAGTTCTTTGCAGATAAGGTGGCCGGCATCAGGGTGGAGATCCAACCAGCACACTCTATGGGAGCTGGTAGCGGTCGGTGTATGGTCACTCCTCCTCATTTTGTCTGTAGCTCCTTCGACCAACTGGATTTTGGGGATGTTGTGCGGATTGCCCAGGGTATGCACCCAACATGCTGTAGTTTAGACCCGGGCCCAACCCTCTGATCATGGGTTGTTGTGACATCGTTGGCCTGGTCCTTGCAAGGACAGTTTGGTGCTCTCTTGAGTCTGGTGAGTTTCCCAGCTCCCTGAAGGAGGCGGAGGTGACACCCCTCCTGAAGAAAGCTGCTTTAGACTCAGGCTGTCTTGCAAACTACAGATCGATCTCTAATCTTCCCTTCATTGGGAAGGGGAGTGAGAAGGTTGTGGCACTACAACTGGAGAACCATTTGACCATCCGCGACATTTATGAACCTCTCCAATCCAGTTTTTGTAAGAGGCATAGTACCGAAACCACTCTGGTTTGGGTGTTCAATGATCTCTTGATGGCGAGAGATCAGAAGCGCTGTTCTATCTTGGTACTTCTTGATCTCTCTTCAACCTTCAACACCGTGGACCATGGGGTGCTCCTAAAGCACCTGAGGTTCATCTGTGGCCTGTCTGGTACCGTTCTCAGATGGTTTAAGTCCTTCCTCACTGGCAGAACTCAGAGGGTGGTATCAGGAATTTATTCTTCCGACCTATTCTATCTGCCATGTGGGGTCCCTCAGGGCTCAGTGTTCTCCCCCATGTTGTTCATGCTGCTCCTCAGAGATATTGTAAGATGGTATGGCCTGAGGTTTCACTGCTATGCTGATGATAGCCAGCTCTACCATTCTTCTGCACCCGACCAGGACAGTGTGCATCTGGTATTCGACAACTGCCTCGCTGAAATCCAGGATTGGATGAACTCCAACTGGTTGAAGTTGAACTCAGGAAAGACTGAGGGGATGGTTGTGGATCTGGGCCGCTGAATAGAGGGGTTGGGGGCTGGTCAACCTTCCGGACTTTGCCTGGGAGGTTCCCAGCTTCTTTCCTCTGAATGGGTGCGGGACCTGGGGGTGATTCTTGACAATGGGTTGACACTGTGGTCTCAGGTGTTGGCGTTCATCAAGTCCTCTTTTTACCATCTGAGGAACATCACCAGGGTCAAGCACCTAGTTCCACCCAGCGGCTTTCCTACACTGAACCACGCCTTTGTGACTTCGCGCCTTGATTACTGCAACTCCCTTTACTTAGGGTTTCCAGGGGCTGATGTCCACCACTTGCAGTTAGTGCAGAATACTGCGGCCCAGTTGTTGATGGGGATCCCATGGGCATGTCACATCACACCACTGCTGCGCAAACTGCACTAGCTGTCTATTCAGTGGCAGATCACCTTCAAGTTTGGGCTTCTGACCTATAAAGCCCTACAAGGACAGGGCCCGGACTATCTGAAAGAGTTCCTGTTTTCCTACTGCCCCGGATGACAGCTCCGCTCAGCTGACGAGGGGTTGCAAGAGATTCCCAGGGTATCTTTGAGGATATCGGGGGTCCGTGCATTCATGTATGTGGCCACAGCCCTGTGGAATTCTCTACCCCGTCACATACAGGAATGCACAACTGTGGAGGGCTTTAAGAAGGCCCTAAAGACTCACCTATGGCTTCAAGCTTACTCAAATTGATTTTTAGCTCTGTATTTATTTGTCTGAATCGTGGATTTTACTGTTCTATTTATTCTTATTGTTTGGCGCCTTACTAACTGAAAGGTGCTTTATAAATAAAGATTATTATTATAACTAGTATGAATCTGTTCAGAACAATGTTCTCTTTCGATATTAAAAGGTTATTTGTTCAATTTGTGAGGTTTTGCCATTACATTTATTCAAAAGCTTCATTGAATACAGAGCCTCTCTAAAAAGCTGTTGTTAGCTTGGCTGCTGGCCACGCCCCTTCCCGACCAGGAGGCCAAGTCTGACGCAGGTCCAGAGGGCCAGGTCCCTGGTCCTCTCCACCTCCTGCTGGAGGAACCTGCAATCAGCCAGTCATCCAGGTAGGGGTATATCTGGACTTCTCAGCGCCTCAGGTAAGCTGCAACCACTGGTATGCATTTGGTGAAGACCCTGGGGGCCGAGGAGAGGGTTAATGGCATGGTTTTGAACTCACAGAGAGTTCCCTTGGCTTGACAGCAAAGGAACCTTCGTTGGGATGGACAGATCGGGATGTGGAAGAACGCATCTTGGAGATCCAAAGAGCAAAACCACATGTCTAGCTCTAGAGATGGTATGATCTGACACAGAGTTAACATCCTGAAGGTGTGAGACCTGAGGAATTTGTTCAGGTCATGCAGCTCTAACATGGGGCTCCAGCTCCCCATCTGCTTTGACATCAGGAAGTACCTGGAGACAAACCCTGGGTGTTCTGGAAGATCTGATACTCTGACCACGACCTCCTTGCAGAGAAGCTGGGCTATGTTGTCTCGAAGAGTTGACCGAGTGTCTGTGGATACCAAGTCCTCCCATGGGGCTTAGCTTGGCTTGAAGGGTACTGCTCAAATTCCAGAGGCAGACCCTGACCGACCACTTCCAGAACCCACCTGTCCGTGGTGACAGCAGACCAGGCGGAAAGGAAGAAGTGGAGCCAGACCCCCACAGGAAGACCCAGGGAAGTGTGACGGGTATGAGGGTGGCACTCCTCATCCTGTCACTGAGCAGGCTTGGAGGAGAAGGACCTGGCTGAGGAGTCACCGGGTCCCTCCCCTCCAGGTTTACAGACCACCAAGGCATGGACTTGTGCCTGGGTCGCCAAGACTGAGCCTGCTGACCAGACTGGTGCTGAGCTGGTTTTGTCACAGGAGTGGAGGATCGAAAGGGCTTACGCGTCTGCAGCCTGGAGCCCTTGGGATCCTTCTGAGTTGATATCATGGAGTCCAAGGTGGCAATGGACTTCTCGATACGCTGGAGGTGACCCTCTACACTGGGCCCAAACAGATTGGTGCCCAGAAAAGGGACGTCCACTAGCTTGTGCTGGGTGTCTGCCTTAAAGGCCAAGATCTGCAGCCAAGCCCTTCGGTACATGGCAAATGCGGCCGCCACCGAGCGGGCACAGCAATCCCCCACATCCAGAGCTGTTTGAAGTTGCTGCTTGGCCACAGCCCGGTCCTGATCACGGACCTGCTTGACTGTAGTCTGGAGGTCTGCAGGAAAGGGAGGAATCACCTCACCCAAGGAGCCCAAGAGGGTGTGGGAAAAGTGTGCCATCATGACGGCAGAGCTCACCTGACAGAGGCCAAGCAAGGAGGCAGCACAGACTTTTTTAGCCGCGTGGTCCAATTTCTTGGATTCCTCGTTTGGCGGCTTGTCGACGTTCCCGGTATTGACTGAGCACCCAAACACAGACACAACTCCTCGGCCAAGGGGTGCTCCGTGAAACCCAAGAGGGTACTGGCAGGCACCGCATACTTGTGGGTCATCCAGGCTGAGGGCGCAGGGCAGGACGTAGGGCACTGCCAAATCTCCAGGGCTGGGACAACTATGGCCTCGGTCACTGGGAAAGCCTCCGTCGGAGAGTCACCTTTTTCCAGGATTTCTGTGAGGGAACAGCGAGCCCACTTCTGGATAGGCTCCAGTTTCATCCCCGTGGGTGGAGGATGCCCATGAAGGAAGTGGGCCCTTCCTCTGTCGAGAGATCCCCCACGGACTCCATATCAACTGGATGGGAGTGCAGTAAAGAATCCTCGGACTCGGAGTCTCCATAAAGCGGCCGACCACCCGAGTCACTTTCGACCTGACAGGGGCAGTCAGGTGTGAGAGTAACTGACAGCTGATGGGGAAGCCCCTTGGTCAGCCAAGACTCCTTAGCTGGAGCAGCGGCTCCACCACAATTGGTGGAGAGGCCAGCTTTGGCCGAACTGAGACGGTTGTGACCAGCTCCACTGAGGGAGGAACGATTTCGAACGGCCCCACTGGGGGCGTCGGTGATGGCCTGTTGGGCAACAGCTAAGTAATAGCCAAGCGTGGGGCCGGTGCGGCTTGGACCATCTAACACCAACTGTGCCACATGAGGTCTTCGCAGCATCAACGTAACTTGCACCGAAGCCTCTCCTCACCTGTGGAGGACAAAGACGAACAGCAGCGGTGCCACTTCCCGTGGCATAGAGAGCAGGATAGCAGATGACGGCAGGATCTGCTTGACCCACTGGATGAGGAAGACCGAGACCTCGACCTCAGCCACTGGGGGTACCGACGAGAGATCTCAGAGGGAGCCGGAGGAGCTGCGGCTCCTCCTAGTCTGGTTTGGTAACCGGAGGGTTCAGCTCAGTGGGCTGAGCCACCCTTTCAGAGGTCACAGGCAGGACCGGAGTCCTAACTAGAGAATTGTCGGCCTCTTCTGATGACAACCAGTCGACAGGGTCTACCTGAAGCGAGTGGCCAAGGCCGCAGTTTCGACAGAGGTCAAAATCTGAGAGTCCTGAGACCGAGAATGCTCCTGGTCCCAGAAGCATTGATGGTGAGTCTCCTCCTTTTCTTTCTTCAACTCCTTCTTGCGAGAGTGGGAGCTGTGTGACCCAGAAGGGCCCTGCCCTTTAGTTGGGAGGGACTGGCACAGCTCCTTGAAGGAGCCTGAAAAAGTGGAGCCCAACTGAAGCGAACCATGCAGCAGCCTGAGTCACCTCCTCCTCGAAGGCCATAAGTTGTTCCAACTGCTCGGTGGACCCCGCAGCCGCGGAGACTGACCAAAAGCATCCTTAGATTTGACCAGCAGATGTCGTTTTTCTGGGTGGCCCAACTTAAGGCTGGTGAGGCGGTCCTTGAGGACTGTCACGTGAAATGACTGGCAAATGTCGCAGGCCTAGGTATTATGTTCGTGGCCCAGGCAGTAGATGCATGTGGCATGGGGGTTGGTACGCGACATCTTCTGCCCGCATGGGCATAAACTGTAGATAAAAACTCAAGAGAGTTCAAAGTTTTTGAAGTAAATCAGAAGATTTTAGCACTAGGGCCTACTCAACACGGGAGTGGTACGGAGGAAACCGGCTTCTTCCAGCGGAAAGAAAGATCTGGTGTCATGGGGTGGAGCCGAGGGATATACCACACGGATGGGTGGAAGAAGCCAGCTAGAAGACATTTCGGCAACTCTTGCAGGAAAAGGACACTGCCAGAATGTGTGGATAAGTACACCATATCCACATCCCTAGATTTGCCTAATTTAAGGCAATATGCAGTGGCCTCTCAGTTGCGAACTCTTCTGTGCTGGTTGAACCCACAGTACAATGTACACAGGAAGCAGACAGAACTCACCTTAAATGATGTATTCAACCTCACAGACTATCTGTTTGGCAACTCCCCGTAGTGTATCCCACTTAGTAAGTTTCCGCAGTATATACTGAGGGACCATTATGACCGTGACTCTGTTATACATAAATATTTGACTTGGGCTGTGGCACTCTATCTAAGAACATTTGCCCATGACCTTACCTTTCCTCCTAACAAAACAGATAAGGCTCTACTTCGGTGGAGCAATACGGCTTGAGATTTGTCTCTCAGTTGGTGGGCCCCACCAGCACACTCCTTTTTGTGTAACTGCAAACTTCCTACCACCTCCCACAGAGGAATTTTCATAGATATTTGCAGTTAAAATCATATTTGCAATCCTCTGAGAAGGAGTTATCTGCTATAGCAGAGAAACCAACACTTTTAGTCTCATTGATTCAATCTCATATCACTGGGACGTTGACCGAGCATCTTAATAGTTCTTTATACAGGGCCCTTCGAGAGATGCCGGTGGACTCAACCGAGTCAATTAGAGCAAAATGGTCACAGGAATTACAGAACAACATACCCGTTCACAAGTGGCTCAACTCAGCTCTTCCTACATATAAAGTCTCTAGCTCTCCATATTGGAAACAATATGCATGGAAGCTCAGGACCTGTGTTTTCCATACCTCAGCTACAGTGGCAGAATATTCAAATGATGTCCTTGGAAGGTGTTGGAGGGAACATGAGTGTCAGCAAGCAGACCAGAAACATATTTTGTGGGCTTGTAAGACCTTGTCCCCTTACGGACAGGAGGTGATTCAGGTGTTAACAGCCATTGACGATTGTGCTGTTATTTACTCCTACCTATATCCTGACATTCACGCTGCCGGAGGGGGTCAGGGTTGACTGGGCAACTTACAGACAGGTTACCTTACCTATTCTTGCAGCCCAGAAAGATATCACTTGGCTGTGGAATGCAAGAACCACCCCAACTCGGGAGGCCTGGTGTGCCTTGGCTAAAGAAATCTACGCTTTAGAGCGGCTTTCTACCAGGCTGATGGACCGATTAGAGACTTTTGACCTCAGATGGCGAAAGTGGGTGCTATAACAATTTAAGCATTATACAGACTTTGTGCCTTAGGCAACCAGCGGGTGGTAATTGTTCTAGGCTGAGCTGGATTTGGGATGCACTGTGGGGCTAGATGGGAGGGTTCTTTCTTATATTAGGGTGGTCCCCCCATGCCCTTTACTTTTCCTTGTTTCTTGGAAACAAAGTAGTATGAAACAGTGACTCCGCCCTTACGCTCTCTTTTCTTTTCTTTTGTATTTCATGTACTGATATCTCAGTAGTTGCTTTAAATTGGTATTCAGTTAATTAATTTTAATCATTTGTATAAAGTTTCCATAAGTACTGATATACTAATGATGCACTGGATTTACCAAGGGAGGCCTGGTCTTGTGCTCTGGGCCTCTCACAAAACACTTATATGATTTATATCCTTTGGAAGCAGGGACAAAGACTCCTGTGGAAGAAGCCTCAACAGGAAACTAGAACTTTATGCACATTAGGCTGAAACAGATATTACATGCTTAATTTTTATTATTAAAATATTAAGAAGCTTCTCCAGATTTAGACACCCATGCACACTGACCAGCTGAAAGTCTCACCATATAATTTATTGATATGATTGATTTTATTATACTGTATGTTCTGTACTGTATTCCTCTTGTTACCCCTAGGTGGCGCTATCCCAAGGGCTAGTACCCCTGCCTGCTTGGCTAGTAGCAGGTTAAGAGGCCTGAGTTCTGAAACGGGTGCCTCCGGTAGTGGACAAGCTAACCTGAGCACAGCCCTCCAGAACACATTAACCCCCCTCTTTCCCCTTTAGTGGCCTGAACACTGTACAACAATCACTTTCACAATACCCCTGGTACACCACACTGTCTGCACTTACCACCAAGGCTGGTTCCTCTGGCTTGACCCTAGTGACCCCCTGTAAAACAAGGTTAAGCACAGCAAATAGCAACAGTACAGTACTTTGAGCACAAACTAGAACCACAGTCAGATTACATGCAGAAAAAGTTAGATCTGATTTATTCAGAGGACTTGAACAAGGGAGGGGCAAAATCAGGTTAATTAACTTAAAGGTTATATCAATCAAGCAGTTATGCATGCGCTTTGAGTCCTCCCACACAGTCCACCTTTGGGTACACAGGTAGAGAAGAGATGGGCTAGCAGCTGGTTGGGGCCTTGTGATGGAAAACACAACAAGCACAGTACACAATATTTGTAATCCGCAGCCAGAGGGCTCAGTTCGTAAAGAAAACGAAACAAGACAATCAGATGACACACTCAGATTAAGCTGTTGTTGTAGGGAGCTACCCTGGTATTTACTCACGATACCCAAGACTGGACACAGGCTGGACGAAAATCGAGACTGCAGGTGGTTGATCTGGAATGCCAGGAGAAGCAGGGCCCACACAAGTCGTAGAGGCGTCGTTCCTGTTCAAGCGTGGAGCAGGGGTCTGATCCCCAGGCAGGTCTCTCGTCGATGGCTTCTCCGTGCAGTGGGTAGTCTGGCTGGACCAGTCTGACAAAGCCAAGACCACATAGAGACAAGTTCGGAAGCAGTCTGTTTTGGGCTGGATATAGCTTCCAGCAAGCGGAACACAGTTCACACAGTGGGGAACTAACTCACAACCCACTAGCAGCTCATAGCACATTTACATGTATGGGAATTCTACTGTACCAGGCAAAGCGCCCACTTCAGTAGCTTACTTTAGTCACACAAACTTGGATTTAGTCCAAAGTAATTCTCCTGTCACTCTCAGGAGCAGCACACCGGCATGCAGGCCAAAAACTTAGCCTTTTCAGTGTTCTTCCATGCGAATCCACTCAGGATTGCTGCTCAGAAACGCTTCAGCTCCTTCTTGCTCAGCTTCCAGCTTAGTTCTAACTGAAAACTGCAAGCAGCCCGGGACTTCCCCAAGATCTAAAAGATGTGGCTGGCTGATTTGGCTGTCAGTTAAAGCAAGAGCTCCCCCTCAGTTGCAAAACAGGCGCAAAAAAGATTTTAAATTCAGACAGCTCCTGTAGTCCGCCTACATTTTAGGTCCCACCAGTACTGTTTGGTCCAATTTGCAGTCCAGGACCAATTCAATTTTATTTATAAAGCGCTTTTCAAATTCAAAGCGCTGTACAAACATTAAATCAATAAAACCAAGATAGTGGAGACAAACAAAACAGTCCTTGCTACAAAGAAAGCAGGTTAGACAAACTACATTATCATTATTACTCTAAATGATTTTCAGTAAATAGTTACATCTTTCAACAGAGCTCCCTCTCAGATTACTTAAACTGCAATTAGGCAGCTCTTAAAGTGACAGTACACAGAGGCTATAAAAGCTCTGTTAATCACATTTAAACTGCTAAAACGCAGGACACCAGCCTGGCAGTGAGCATTTAGGCAAGCTCAAGGAAGACTTTTTGGGAACCCCCATTTGTGGGGGGGGGTTACACCCTGAAACTTATATAATATAAACAAAACAAAAAAAAAAGAAACGCCGCCCGACAACAGACCCATGTCGCTGAGCTCAAACTGGTGGAACCCCCCTGACTGTAGGCCCACTGAAAAATGGGCCAAAACAGCAAGGGCTGAGCAACGGCTGCAGCGAGAGCAGGCCTGACGCCAAAGCCCCCTCACTCAAAAGGGAGAGGTGGGGAGGGGCAGCTACAAACACTGACCATGCAGAGAAAAGGGTGTGAGTTGCAGCAGAGGTCAAAGCTATGGATGACAACAACTCAGCCACAGCTGGCACCTTACGCGGCGACCGTAAGCATGCCGGGGAGTACCAGTTATGATGTTGCCCTTCTGGTGTTTCTGCTTGTCAGCCAACTCGTCCCAGGACTTGGAGCCTGAGGACAGGGCTGGGAAGGCAGAGGAAAGGAGCATCTGGCCTGGAGCTCCTTCTCCATAGCTTTTACTTGCTGCTCTAGCAACAATTTCTCAAGGTCCTTCTGGTGGCATCTCCACGTAGCCTGGCTGAACCAGCAGCAGACCTCACACACTTTCACACTGTGGTCAGGACCTAGGCAGCTGATGCCCGCAACATGGCCATCCTATCACAGATTTTCCTTCTGCAGGTAGAGACATGGAAAAGTTAAGAAGAATCGGTTGGCATACACCACCAAACGAAAGAATCACTTTACAATAAAGTGATTAGATGAACTGGGGTGAGAAAATAACAAAACAGAAAAGTAAAGGAGTTTTGGTGGTCAACTGAAGCCGCATGTCTGCAAGGAGTCAAGGCTGTGAGGCTGCCCACATATATATATATATATATATATATATATATATATATAGGAGCAGCGATGACAACTGACATCGTCATTGTGGGCGGCCCCAGTAGACTGTTGGCTAAAAAGTTTCCATGTGGTCCTAGGGCTTGACGACTATAATTCCAAATGTGTGGCTTGCTGCAAGAGATGCCCTTGATGAAGCTCTATCTAACCTGTCCTATGTCACAGGTACACAGTACGGTACATATTCAACAGGAATGGTCCCAGGATCGACCCCTAAGGTGCCCCACTAGCTTCTGCCAGTCCTTAGAGAATTTAACATTTAGGAACACTGTCTATGTTTGATCTGTCAACCATTTCTTCCCCTATCCCCAGATCACTCACTTTCTTAACCAGTCTCCTATATGGCAATGAATCAACAGCTTTGCTAAAATCCAGGTATAGTAGGTATTCCTTTTTGTTTTAATTTTTATTTTATTATTTTCACTTAAAATGCAAAATTATATCACAGTCTCATGTAAGGCATTAATAAGGGAAACAATCCTATTGGGAAAATACCCAATAGGTACAACCAGGGCTCAAGATAAGGTGAGTACCAACCTATTTTACTCACCTCATTTTAGGAAATACTCTTTAGAATTTTTTTTTTTTTTTAATGAGTACCAGTACTCAACCAACATCTGTAAATGCGCCACACTCCACAGAAAAGTGTTTCATAACATAATGGGTAATTCAAATGGAGCATTTTTTTCAAGATTTACAGCACTCATATTCATCCCAATTTTGTTTTACTCACTATATTTTAAAACTGGTGAGTAAATGACTCCTGCCTGCCATTATTATTTGGTATCTTCCATGATGACACACAGAAAATGAAAATTACGTACCTACCGTAATTGTTGATCTTTCTGTGTATCTTCATCATTCATCACTAGTGGATCTGCACCGGAGCTAGGACCCACGAGACTTTATATATAATAGGCGAGGCGAGCCGCATCGCATTATCGCTGCCCCCGAGGCTGACATTTCATGTGGCACTGAGGTTGGCTGTTATCTGTTGTCGACTCCGCCCCAGCCCCAGTTCTGAAATGACAGAGAGTTTAAGGAAAGGGAGGTGGGGTAGGGCAAGAGAGCCCAAGGGAGAGATAAAAGGAAAGGCTATAATGAACTAAAAGGAGAAATAAACGACAGAGGAGACAGAAGACAGAGAAACCAGAATGGGAAATTGGGGAAAGGGAAGGGGAAGGGGCTCCAATCTCTGGAAGGAGGAGAAGAAGGGAGGGATAAGGGGGGAAGGGAAAGGAGAACCACACCCCCAGGAACGGTCCTGCATCCTAGGGTTTTGACAATAATGACAGCCCATAACTGGACTACCAAGGTTTAAGCTGCAGGGAGGCAAAGCCTGAGTTAGATAAAGCAATGGGGCCCGATGGGGTGCACCCAAGGGTCCTTACAGAACTAAGAGAGGTGGCGGCTAAACCTCTGGCTAGCCTGTTTAGCCAATCACTGGAAACAGGGGAGGTACCCAAAGACTGGAGGACAGCAGATGTAGTCCCCTTATAGAAAAGTGGGAACAAAGAGGAAGCAGGGAACTACAGACCAGTCAGCCTCACTTCGGTAGTAGGGAAGATCATGGAA
The DNA here is from genome assembly GCA_016271365.2 of Neoceratodus forsteri. NCBI lineage: Eukaryota > Metazoa > Chordata > Ceratodontiformes > Ceratodontidae > Neoceratodus > Neoceratodus forsteri. Next base: position 968,401,765 of record CM057449.1, read on the forward strand.
GCACTTCTGAAGGAGAGATTGGTGAACATCTGGTTGTCAATGGACTACAGGACCCAAGGCAGCATGGTTTCATCAGGGGAGGTCATGTCAGACCAATCTCGCTTGAATTTTTTGACTGGGTGACTAGGGAGGTGGATCGGGAGGGCAGGACATGGCCTATCTGGACTTCAGCAAGGCCTTTGACACTATGCCACATAGAAGACTATTCACAAACTGGGGAATATGGGTGTGGGCAGGACAGTAGTGTGGTGGGTAGGTAACTGGCTAGGTGGCAGGACACAGAGGTGGTGGTAAATGGCTGTCACTCCACAGAGGGAAGAGTGACCAGTGGGTACCACAGGGATCAGTGCTGGGACGGTCCTATTCAACATCTTCATCAGTGACATTGCACAGGACCGAGAAGGCAGAATTTCACTGTTCGCTGATGACACAAAGCTCTGTAACAGAGCAGACACACCAGAGGGTGTAGACAGAATGAGAAGGACCTGCAGAAACTTGAAGAATGGTCAGGGGTTTGGCTGTTGAAATTCAATGCAAAGAAGTGCAAGATAATGCATATGGGGCACAAAAACCCTGGCACAATATATCAGTTGGGGGGGTGAGGATATAGCATGCACCAAGCAGGAAAGGGATCTTGGGGTTATCATCTCTGATGACCTCAAGGTAGGGAAACAGTGTGACAAGGCAGCAGGTAAAGCAAATAGGATGCTGGGATGTATAGACAGGGTCATCACCAGCAGGAAAAGGAGGTCATAATTCCACTATACAAGACACTAGTGAGGCCCCACCTGGAGTACAGTGTACAGTTCTGGAGACCATACCTATGTAAGGACATAGGGTAGGAGAATGTTCAGAGGAGGGCAAAGATGGTGCATGGATTGCATCACAAACCCTATGAAGACAGGTTGAAGGAACTGGAAATGTACTCCTGGAGGAGAGAGGAGAGAGGATTTGATAAAGACATACAAGTATCTCGGGAGGAACAGGGTGCAGGAATACACTATTTTTAAGCTAAAAGATGTTCCAGGACTAGAGGGCATGGGATGAAGTTGGGGGAGGACAATTCAGAGGAAACATGAGGAAGAATTCTTCACAGAACGGGTAGTGGACAAGTGGAACACCCTGCCAGAGGAAGTGGTGGGGGCTGAAACAATCACGGGATTTAAGAATGCATGGGATAGACATAAAGAAATTCTGGAGGTCAGGGGTAAGGGGCAACAGACTTCTAGGAAAACATAAACTGAACTTACAAGCTCAAATGGGCAGACTGGGTGGGCCATAGGCCCTTATCTGCCGAAACTGTCTATGTATCTATGTATTAAGCAGCATGTGCCCAGGAGGGCCAACCTTTAGAGGGGGTGCAGGATGGGGGTGTATCTTGTACTCCTCCCTCCCAAAAGAGGGGAAAAACTTTAACTGCCATGAGGGCATTCAGAAAATGAACTCAATGTTTTGAGTTCATAAATAAAATTGGGGGGGGGGGGGATCCTCAACTCACTCCCAAAGAAGTGAGGGAGAGATAGGGGAGAGAGCCCCCCCATACACCCCAATAATACCCCCAAGGTGAAAATGTCTCCCTGTGTGTCTCCAGGGTCCTCTTCCTCCTAATCACGAGAGAGAGAAGAGAGCAAGGAGAAATAACAGAGAGACACACAGGGGGGAGGAGACAGCCCACAGACTGAGGCCCCAGGGGGAAGAAGGGTGGGATTTAGTGATGAATTGTGAAGATACACAGAAAAATCAACAATTATGGTAGGTACGCAATTTTCATATCTTATCTGTGTCAGTCTTCACCATTCATCACTAGTGGATGAGTACCAGGCCCCTGAAGGGGGCCCTATACTACCCCAAGGGACTAAGTCTCTTAGCCTCCAGTGGGTGAGACACTGGAGAAGAGAACTCTTACAGGCCTGGTGAGGCCTGAGACTGGTCCAGGTGAGATGGGGAGCCCCCAGTGGGGGAGGGAAGGTGCCCCGAAAGTCGCCATCTCACCATACGGGAGAAAAGATGGGTTCTCCAGTATGCAGAGGCGATCACCCTATGCCGGGCCAGGGGTGACAACCGGGATAAGCGAAGCAATGCCATCCACCTAATGCAGATCACTGTCCCTACCACTCTAGCTGCCACCTCACTGGCATCATAAGATGCCCTTGCTTGGAACCTTGCTAGCTCCACCCTGAGCAGAGAAGGCAATGTCTTGCCTGGTTCCCTCCATATCAGGCACTGAGGCTAGGATCTGTCCTAGCCTGGACCACAAGAATCTATCGAAGTCCACAGAGTCCGAGTCCAGGGGTCGGCCATGGTGAGGGGCATAAGGCCCAGAGAGGGTGTCCAGGGATGTCAAACCCGAAGAGGGATGAGGCAGCGAAACTGGAGACCTGGGGGGGGTGCAATACCGTTGGCGTAGGTCCCTTGGGGCTGGAACAGTGGAGAAGGGACGTAGTCAAAGCCGATGTGATGCCTCCTGGAAAGAAACAGGCCAGGCGGGAACCACCAGGTTGGCCACACTGTACTCGCCTAGAAGGAGCACGTCACATGTTCGGGATTGCTGATAGGGACTGGGGTAAGATGGAGCTCATCCAACATCCTCATGAGGAAGCGCTGATAAGAATAGAGATCAGATGCTGGGGAGATGTGGACAAATGATTCCTCTCCCTCCGAGGAGGAGGAAGAAGATGCAGGCGAGCTCCGAGATTCAGGGTCCGGCTGCACGGGAGCATGGTGGAATACCTGCTGGTCCAGGGCATGGAGATAGGTAGGGAAATGTGCAGCGGAACCTCTGAACTGCTCCCAGGTAAGAGGTCCCTAGAACCGGGAATACATGGGATAGTTGGGGATTGAGACAGAGGCTTGGGGGACAAGCTCCTAGCAACAGGAGAACAATCTCTGTCAGGGCAGGGGGGGTCAAGAGGAAACTCCCTGCAAGGAGGGAAGTCCGAAGGCCCCAGCAGCTAACAGCCATTCAACCGGATCAGAACGGTCTGAGCTGTGCCCATGGGAAGAAGTCCCCCTGTGAGGTGACTGGGACTGTGCGAGTCCAGAAGGATGGCCCCTGACCTCAGAAGTTGAAGTCCCTCTTGAGGACCTATCCAGGGAACAGCGAGGGTGTGCACTGCGACTCCTCCCAGAATCCAGCCGGGCTTTGGTAAGGGCACGCTGTGCCACATCCCAACTCCTCAACCCTTGAAAATCAGAGAGGGACCTTGTCCTCATAGCCACCAGCCTAGACAGCTGACAACTCCAGTCAGTCTCCGAGGAGTCCACCCAGGGAGCAGTACACTCCCCTTCCTGGCATGCCTCAGGCTGTCCCAAACCTGGACTATCCAAACACACCAGGGAAGGGGTACCCCAACTGGAGGAGCAGAAGTGCCAGTTGCCCCAGGTTGCATGGCGGTAGCCACAGGGACCACTGCTGGATGGTCAGTACCACTGACCCTAGGGGTACACTGGTGATGACTGACCCCCAGAGGGAGGCTGAGTTGGGGCCAAGGTGCTAGAAACAGAGGGATCCGAGGATTCCGAAGAATCTGGGAGCCGATCTGGATCAGACCCAGAGTCTGCCTCCGAGGAGGTAGACTCCGAGGTCCGATGCTAGATGACTCCGCGATCCCCCCCAGTTCCTGGACCACGAGTCGGACCACCTTCCACCTCAGCACCACAAACGGCACCAGAGTCAAGCCGCGACACCGCACCTGATGCTGCCACCGTCCCTGGCGCCCCGCGAGCGGCATAGGTCTGGCACGAGGCGAACTGCTTGCTCTCCTGGTGTCAAAAGCGGCACCGGAAGTCAAGCACAACACTGTGCCTGACACCGCCACCCTCCCTGGCACCACAAATGGCACCGGAGTCGGGCACGATACCGAGTGGGGGTCCCCCCCGGTGCTGCAAGTGGCACCGGAGCCAAGATCGGCACCAACCGTGGCGCTGCCCCATCCCCGGCGCTGCAAATGGCACCGGAGTCAGGGGCAGTGCTGACTTCAGTCATAGTGCCCGCATGGCAACAGAAAGTGAAACAGGCCCAGAAACCGCTGAAGCACTCTTCCCCCCCCAAATGGTGCCAGAAGCAACAGCGGCACCGAGAGATGGCCCAGCGCAAACCACAGCATCACCCTCCAAGCCCGCAGCACCATGAATGGCACCGGGACCAAGAGCGACGTCAACAGACGACGCCAAGGACAGTGCCGGTCCAGACCCAGAGGGCCCAGAACACGACATCGAGGGAACCTTCACCTTCAAAGAGGCAACTGCCAAAGCGGTGCCCCTCAACTGTCTCCAGAGAGGGACAGACTGGGCCTCCTGCACCGCAGAAGAAGCCCCAGCCGTGGCAAGGCTAAGAGAGGCTGGGGCCTCTCCTACACAGGCTGTATAGGACTGAGAGAGGATCCAGAGGAAGGGCCAAGAATCCTTGCTTTGGCCCGCCGATTGCGAACCCGTCCTCCGAAAGTCGGTGGGGCACGTCCGACTTTAAACGCATGGTTTTCAACAACTCAGTGGTCCATGGAGAAGCAGGCATCATAGTTGTCCATATCGTGGGTCGGGCCGAGGCAGAAGAGGCAGTGTCATACTGGTCCGCCACAGAATAGAGGTGACCACAGGGGCACCGATGCATAGGAGACCGCTCCGCTTTCAATGGTTTCTTGCCCCCGGACGAGACATGACCATACGAAAAATAAAGACAAAAACAGTACTCGATGCCGCTTAAAAATAAAGGAACGATCTTACCGGCCAGAAGCGACGTTGAGCAGGGTGAACAGAACTGAGGCAACAAAGACACAAGGCCAACGAACTAGGCCGCAAATCTTGATAATAGAACAGTCTCCACATTAGGTCTTCATTGGACGGCGGGAGAAGAAGAACTGGGGCTGGAGCAGAGTCAACGACAGATAACGGAAAACCTGCGAGCGCCACACAGAAGGTCGGCCTCGAGGGTGGCGCCGGCCCTGCGTTGACTCCGCCTATATATATATATATATATACACATAAAAAAAATAGTCTCCCACTGGGTCCTAACTCCGGTGCTGAACCCACTAGTCATGAATAGTGAAGACTGACACAGATAAGATTAGTTAGTTGCCATATTGGTCTTTGTAAGAACAGATCCAGAAAAAACAGGTTACTCACCTGTTACAGTAGTTCTAGGAGTGGCTTCTTGGCATATCCCTTTCCCCTTTAAGCATCGCCAGAAGGTCTTCAAGCTGGCTCCTCACACTCACCCAGATAGTACAGCCCTCGGCTCTGTCCCATGATGCCAGATCTTAGCCCGCTGGAAACCAGATATTTGTGTCGCAGCCGGAAAGGTCATGTGGGTCCGTGTAGATGAACAGCATATACCACTCCTAGAACTACTGTTACAGGTGAGTAACCTGTTTTTCTAGGGACGTGGATATGTTGTTCATCCACACTTCTTGGCAGACTCTAGCAGTTCTCTGGGAGGAGGGAGGCAAGGTGCACACCCCCTACTTTGGGAACAAAGACTGGAGAACTGAGGCCTCAAAACTAGGATCCCAGCGTGACTCTAGGTTGATGTGGTAATGGGTGATGAAGGTGTTTGCTATCTTCCACGTGGCAGCCCTGCAGATTTACTGGATAGGGATATCCCTGGAAGCAGCTACTGACGCAGTGGTATGGCAGCTAGAATGAACTCTTATCCCTGTGGGAGGCTCCTTGCCCGCCAACCTATAGCACAGATCAATGCAAGATGTAATCTATCTTGCGATCGTCCGCTTTGCTGCAGGCCTGCCAGAAGCGGCTTCAGCATAGGTGACAAACAGCTGGTGAAACTCGCCTCGAATTTCCGCCGTCCTCTCCTCATAATAGGAGAGAGCTTGTCTCAGGTCCAGAGTATGGAGCCTGTACTTAGCATCCAAGGTCTAGTTCAGATACAACACAGGCAGAGTCAACACCTGGTTGAGGTGAAACTCTGACAACACCTTCAGGAGGAATTTCAGGTGGTGGTGCAGGACAACCTTGTCCCTGTGGAAGACCAGAAAAGGGGAGTCCACTGAGGGCACCTGGAGCTCCCCTGTCCTTTTGACAAATGTGATAGCCACCAGGAAGGCCATCTTCCACCACAAGTGTGACATCTCACACTTGTGCATCGGTTCAAATGGCTTGCCCTCGAGCTTTGCTGAGACCAGCAGTAAATCCCACAGAGGTGGAGGTTCAAGCACTAGAGGGGATATGTGATCAAGGCCTTTGAAAAAGTGCCAAACACCTTCTCCTGTGCCACCGTCTGCTGACCAGCACATGCCCGGTAAGCAGAGATGGCTGCCAGGTGCACCTTAAGGGTCGAAGACCAAAGACCTCCTTTGGACACAGACCAAAGGTAGTCTGAGACGCTAGCCACAGTACAGGACAGAGGGTCCAGGCCCTAGCCCTGACACCAAATGAAAAATCCTTTCCATTTGAAGGCACAGCACTTTCTGGATGCTTCCACTACTGTGAGTACATCCTCAGAGAGACCCAAAGCCTGGAACTCTAGCCGCTCAGGTAACAGGCTGTCAGGTAAAGGGACTGAAGTTCTGGATCGAGGACCTTCCCCTGACTGACAGATATCAGGTGTGGGTGTGCTGGAAGACGCCTCCGGAGTCTGTTGCTGAGTCTGAGTAGGTCTGGATACCAGAACTGGAGTGGCCAGTCTGGGGCTACCAGGATCACCTGCACCTTGACCCTACTCACCTTGAGGAGCACCCTGTGAATCAAGGGAAATGGACAGAAGGCGTAGAAGAGGCCTGGGGTCCATGGTCTCAAGAAGGCATCCCCCTGCAGCGATCCCACTGAGAGGGGCGGGCATGAAACAGCCTCAGCTTGGTATTTTCCCTAGAGGCAAACAGGTCCACCTTCAGTTTGACCCAGTGGGAGAACAGGCTGTAAGCCAACTCTGGATGGAGAGAGAACTCGTGGGATGTCTCGCCTATGCAGCTGAAGGCATCCGCCAGTTGAGTTGAGGCTACTGCCACAAGAATGGCTAGGAGATCTGCCTCCAGTCAGCTCACAAGTGTCCAGATGTGGAGCGCTTCCCTGCACTGCAGCCAGAAGTGTGTGCTGCCCTGCTTGCTGAGGTAGTACATGGTCATGGTATTGTCTGTCTGGACTTGAACCACTTGACTTTGAAGCTGCTGAGCGAATGTTGTCAGTGCCAGTCTGACCACTCTGAGCTCCAACAGGTTGATGTGGTAACAGGACTCCTCGGGGATCTAGAACCCATGGGCTCTGTTGTCCCCCATGTGGGCTCCCCAGCCCATGAGAGAAGCATCAGTTGTGAGGATGACCGTCGATTCAGGGCGGACAAACGGGATCCCTTCCTGCAACCGGTCTAGGACGGTCCACCACTGGAGAGCATCCCACATCTTCTGGGTCACAGTGATCAGCTGGTCGAAATGACCTAGGCACTGAGTGGTCAGCTCCCATTGAAGGGGACACATATGCCACCCAGCTCAATGGACCACGGTGGTGCAGGCCGCCATGAAACCCAGAAGGTGCAAAAAGTGCTGGGCAGGGTGCAGTTGCCCAACCAGAAATGATTGGGCAAAGGAGAAAAGAACCTCCACCCTGTCCACTGGGAGCAAAGCTCTGGCTTGGCGAGAGTTAAGCTCTGCCCCGATGAGGCACATCACCTGAGAAGGCACGAGCACTGACTTGGTCTCGTTGATCAGGAGGCCAAGTTGAGAGCAGGTCTGGAGGGCCATGTCCCTGGACCTCTCCACCTCTTGCTGGTTGGAAGCTGCTAAACAGCCAATCACTGAGGTAAGGGTATACTCTGACCCTTCGATGCCTGAGGTGAGCTGCCACCACTGCAATGCATTTGTTGAAGACCCATGGGACCGATGACAGGCCCAATGGCATGGTTCGGAACTCGTAAAGGGTTCCCTCTGCTCTGAAGTGGAGGAACCGCTGGTGAGATGGACGGATTGAGATGTAAAAGAATGCATCCTGGAGATCCAATGAGCAAAACCACATGTTTTGCTCCAGGGATGGTATGATCTGAGACAGAGTTATCATCCGAAAGGTGTGCGGTCTGAGATACTGATTCAGATCGTGCAGATCTACAATGGGGCACCAATCCCCCATTCGCTTCGGGACCAGGAAGTACCTGGAAACGAACCTTGGGTTGCATGGAGGATCTGCCACTTGGACCACTGCCTCCCTGAGGAGGAGCTGGGCTATGTCGTCCCTCAGAGCCAACTGAGTGTTAGCTGATACTCTCTCTTCCCGTGGGGCATGGGCTCAGATAGGAGGGTACTGCTCGAATTCTAGAGGCAAACCCTGGCCAACCACTTCTAAGACCCACCTGTCTGTGGTAACAGCGGACCAGGCGGAAAGGAAGTGGTGGAGCAGACCCCCCATGGGAGGACCTAGAACTGGCATGATGGGAATAGGGGTGGCCACCCCATCCCATCACTGGGCAAACTTGGAGCAAGAGATTCCAGGGCCTGAACCCCAACCTCCTCTGTGGGCATGGGGAGGTCTGGGCTTGGGCTGGGGGCACCAAGCCTGTGCCTGCTGATGCTGTGCTCCCTGAAAAGAGGACTGCTGGGCTGCAGGAGCAGAGTGCCAAAAAAAGGCTGCTTCTTCTTCTGCTGCTGCTTCTTAGGGCCAGAAGCACTTTGAGCAGAAGTAGCTGAGCCCAAGGTGGCACTGGACTGTTCGATTTGCTGAAGGTGACCATCCATACCTGGACCGAAGAGACTGGTGCCCAGGAAAGGAACATCAGCAAGTCTGTGCTGCGTATCTGCCGTGAAGGTGGAAAGTCTCAGCCAAGCCCTGCGGTGTGAGGCAACCGTGGCTGCCACCAAACGGGCGCATGAGTCCCCAATGTCCAGAGCCGTCTGAAGCTGCTGTTTGGCAACAGCATGGCCTTGGTCCTGGACCTGCTTGACCGTAGACTGAAGGTCTGCGGGGAGATGTGGGAGAACTTAGTCCAAGGACCCTAGAAGGGCACGGGAGAAGTGCACCTTGATTACAGCTGAGCTTGCCTGATGGAGGCCTAAAGAGGAGGCCGCACAGACCTTCCTGGCAGAGTGGTCCAGTTTATTGAACTCCTTGTCCAAGGGTCTATCAGTGTTGGCAGAACTGTCTGTACGTCTGAACAGAGAGACGGTCATAAGGCTCTCGACCAAGGGATGTTCTGTGAATCCCGAAAGGGACCCCATGTGCACCGCATACTTGCAGGCCATCCAGCCAGACAGCGCTGGGCAGGAGGCAGGATGCTGCCAAAGCTCCAAGGCTGGGCCAACAATGGCTTCGGACACAGGAAAGGCTTCCGTCGGAGTATCCCCTTTCTTGAGAATGTCAGTCAGAGGGTACTCCGACCATTTCTGGATTGGTTCCAGGGGCATCCCAGTGGATTCTGATATAAGGCGGAGAATCCCCTGAAAGGACGGAGCGCATTCCTCCATTGACAGATCACCGGCCAACTCGTCATCCCACGGGTAAGAGAGGTCTGTGTCATCTGAATCCAGGGTTTCCAGATATAATGGTCGTCTGCCAAGGTCACCCTCAACGTGCCTGGGGTGATCAGGCGTGAGGGTGACCGAGATCCTGTGAGGAAGACCCGGGGTTGATAAGCTTCCTTCGTAGGAGCCCCTCCCAAAGGCTGTTTAGGCGGCAGCTCCACCACAATCGGTGGAGAGACCAATATCGGACAAACCGGAGCAGGTCTAGCCAGCTCTTCGGACAGGGGAACCGATTTCACCAGTTCCAGAGAAGTCGGCTTCAGACTAGGAGGCAAAAGCCAAGAATGGCCGGAGTGGAGACCGTGGTTGGCTTCTGCCCAGACAGGATCAGCTGCTGCCACATCAGATCCTCGTAGCATCGGTGGAGCTTCCGCCGAAGCCTCTCCTCATCTGAGGAGGACGAGGATGACTGATGGTGTTGCCTCTTTTTGGAGCGTTTGTGCACCTTCCTTGGCCTCTTGATCGAGGGGGGTCCAAAATCTCGACCTGGATTGGACTGGCCGAGTCGGTTGCTCGGGAGACACCGGTGGGACTGGTGACTTCCCGGGATCAGGGACCGGTTCCTCGTCGGAATCCCCAACTGGTTGGGTCTCCTCATTGGGAAAAGACAGGATCAGAGTCCTATTGAGAGAGAGTCGTTCACCAGAACGGGCGACAAAGGATCGATGGGATCGAGAGTGATCTCAACCTCATCAATTGAGACCTCGGTCGACTGGCCAGACGGTAAGACTGAGAAGCCAGCGGCTGAGGACGCAATTTTGACCAAAGTCGATACTACCGGCTTCTGGGACCGAAATCACTCATGATCCCAAGAGCGTCTTTGCCAAGATGAAGACCGATTTGGATCCTTATCCCTCTTACGGGACTGAGAGGAGTTAGAGCCCACAGGTCCCTTGCCCTTAGTGGGAAGAGAGTGGCACAACTCTCGAAGGGAACCCGAAAAGGTAGAGCCCAAGTTGAGAGGAATGAAAAACGACCAAAAGAAAGACTCTGCAGGCCGCACCGCTTCTTCATCGAAGGCCTGCATTCGCTCTACCTGTTCGGCGGAGACCGCCCACTGGGCCTCTTTAGATTTCACCAGAGGATTCCATTTTTCGGGCCTGCCCAATTTGAGGTGTGCAAGACGATCGAGGACATTCGGGTGAAAAGCGAGACACATTTCGCAAGTCTTGGTGTCATGGCTGACACCCAGACAATAAATGCATGCGGTATGCATATCAGTGCACAACATTTTCTGGCCGCACGGGCACCGGTGAAATCCAGAGGAAGATTTAGCTTTCATTACGGAACAGTGAGAATCACCATCGCTAACTCGAACAAATCGAAGTTTCAGAATAACCAAAGGTTTTGAAGCCAGGGCCTACAAAAAGCGAGAGCAAAGAGGAAGCAACCTGAATCTTCCAGCAGAAAGGAAGATCTGGCATCATGGGGCAGAGCTGAGGGCTATACCACCTGGGTGGTTGGGAGGAGCCAGCCTGAAGACCTTCAGGCAATCCTTAAAGGGGAAAGGGACATGCCAAGAAGTGTGAATGAACAACATATCCGCATCCCTAGAACACATGGTTTGATACCTTTTATTGGACCAACATAGATGTAACAAAGGAAAACAGTGTTTAAGCTTTTGGACCAACCAAGTCCTTCCGAGGAAGGATTTGGTTGGTCCAAAAGGTTATAGAGCTGCTGACACCGCAAGGAAAATTTTGAAAAACATAATAATTATGTGGACTTCAGCTTTCATTCCATATACGTTCTATAGATTTCTCCTCCCCATGATTTCTTACTGAGTAAATTTGCATAAATACATGATATTTATCCCTTAGAGTTCATCTGCCTATGTGGCTTGCTCCCTACTTGAAATCATAATGCTCTGTTGTGACATCACAGTCTGCTGCCATGGGAGTAACTGTGATGTCATAAGCAGTGCATTATGACCTCAAGTAGGGAACAAGCAACAGGAATAGATGAACTCTTTGGGAGCAAAGATCCTGTTGTCATGCAAATGACCTCAGTAACAAGTAATGCTGGGGTGAAATACATAACTAATGCGAAGCATAAGCAGAACTGGATCTAAATATTATGTTTTGTTAAAGTTCTCCAGAAGGCATTAGCTGCACTTTGAGCACTGTCTTCTTTTGTTACATCTATGTTGATCCAATAAAAGGTATCAAACCCTATGTTTCTTGATTTATTATTATCTGGGGCACTGTTGGCACCTGATCAGTTCTTATCTAGAAGAAAAAAACTACAGTGTTTTTTAAAATGTCCTCACTCTAGTTGGTTCTGACATTTGTAAACATCTGAATTTGCTTTTACTCACCTCACTTTCAAAGTGAGAAGTAAAGTACTCATCTCAAACAATCTTATCTGGAACCCTGCGTGCAACTATACGGTTGATAAACAATCTCTTAGCCATACAATTGTGCACAGTAGGAGGTGGGGGTAAACAATTATTTAACATCTACACAGTAGTGATAATTCCAGCCTCTTTAGAGGATTTAGTGATATCACTAGGGAGATCAACAAAGAGAGATAAACACAGTCAGCCTGTGCTGCTATTTAAATAATTTATGATTAAACAGTGAAAATGGAGAGTACTGGCTGTAACATGCCCCCCCCACCCCAAGTCATAATCTCCAATGTAAAATTCAAATAGCAAGCTATATCACAGCAGTTCTTATTGAAGTAAAAAATTAGAGAGACTTACAAACTTTAAAGTTCCTCTTGTAGAAACTTGTTCACGAGGAACCTAACCCAGTGCACCCAAGACATAACCAGGGGTTACTTGTACAAGGTGAACGTCTGCCTCGGAGCACGCACAGTCTTTACCACTGCATTTAGAAAAACATTCCCACCCGTCATATAACTTTCCCCAAGATTAGTAAATAATTCAACCACACCACAAAATGCCTCAAAAGTTAAGGTCACTTGTAGTCTATTAGTGGTGAACCTCTTCAAGAAACATCAGTTCAAAGTCTTCAGTGATAAGCAGATTAAGTAACCTAAAGAAAAAGTAAAAAAGTCTACGACATGAAAAGCTCAGTCCTCTCCAGAACTTCCGTCGCATTGATCGGGAATGGCAATCCTTCTCACTGCAAATTCTTCGCATGCCTTCTGCCGTAGGGTTAACAGCTTTTAAGAAGCTCAAAGTGGAACATTTGTTACTGAAACATCATTTTTCGCAGGACAATATGTAACCTCAACCAATGCAACAGACATGCTTCCTCTGTATCATCACAATTAAGACTATGTATTGTAGTTTTTGGTACATACAAACATATGAAATTTGCCAGCAGATATAGGCCTAGAGGTCTATCAAGTCTGCTCGAATGTGCAGCTAGCACCCCTTATTCTGCAGCTGCCCCTCCCTTCCACCCTTCCCCTTCATTAACCTTCCCCCTTGTTCTGTCCCATCCTCGTTTGAAGCAGTCCACTGTTCTACTGCATACCACTTCAGCAGGTAACGCATTCCACCCAGCCACCACCCTCTCTGTAAAAAAGTGTCTCCTCATCTCCCTCCTGAACCTTCCTCGCTCCAGTCTCACATCATGGACGCTGGTGTCCTTCCCTCCCTTACTTTGAACAGCCCCTATGTACCTGTCTTGTTTATTCCTTTCATGTATTTAAAGGTTTCAATCATGTCACCCTGTCTCTCCTCTCCTCCAGTGAGTACATGTTCAACTCCTTCAACCTCCTCTCATATGATAAGTCCCCCAGCCCCTTGATCATCTTTGTCGCTCTGCGCTGCACCCCCTTCAGTAACTTAATGTCCCTCTTCAGATATGGATGCCAGTACTGCACGCAGTACTCCAGGTGTGGTCTAACTAATGACCTATACAGCGGCAGAATCACCTCCTCCCTCCTCGAGGATATACCCCTTGCAAAACAACCAAGCATTTTGTTGGCCTTTGCAGCTGCCTTCCTACATTGTGCCGAGTTGTTCATTGACCCTGTAATGAGCACACCCAGATCCTTCTCCTCCTCTGTCTGGGCTAGCTGCACTCCCCCTAGCTGGTAACTCCTCTTGGGTTCTTCATCCCAAAATGCAGCACCTTGCACTTTTTGGCATTAAAGCCCAGTTGCCAGGTGTCTGACCAGGTTTCAAGCTTTGCCAGATCATCCTGCAACCCCTGCCACCCCCCTAGGTCATCCACCAATGCGCCTACCTTGGTATCATCAGCAAACAGACTGATCTTGCTCTTGATGTCCCATGATATGTCTACAATGAATATCCCAAACAACACTGGTCCCAACACCGAGCACTATGGAACACCGTTCGTCACTGCCCTTGGGTGTGAGAGCTCCCCACCCACCACCACCCTCTGTTGCCTTCCCTGCAGCCAGAGTTTCCTACCATTTCACCAGTTTTGCACCCGCCCTGTGCCTACTAACTTCCTTCCCAGCCTTCCATGTGGCACTGAGTCGAATGCCTTACTGAAGTCCAGATACAGGACATCCACTGCATGGCCCCTGTCCAGTTGCCTAGTTACCCAGTCATAGAACTCGACCAGGTTGGTTTGGCAGGATCTGCCATATGAAGCCATGCTGTCTGCTGTGCTGTAGTCCTTTGGCCTCTATGAGGGCCACCAGCCTCTCCTTCAGGATAGTCTCCATTAGCTTACCCACGATGGATGTGAGGCTCACTGGTCTGTAGTTTCCCAGTTCATCCTTGGGGCCACTCTTGTGGAGGGGCACCACACGAGCCATCCTCCAGTCCTGAGGTACACACCCCGAATGTAGTGAGGCATTAAATAGGTCTGCCAAAGGTCCTGCAAGGACCTTGCCAGCTCCTTTCAGTACCCTGGGTGGATGCCATCTGGGCCTGGCGCCTGTCCACCCTCAGTGCCTTCAAACCTCTCGAACTCTGCCCTCCATGACTTCCCATCTGTCACCACTTCCCACCCTGCTTCTGCCATTTCTCCCACCTTGGGTGTCACCCCCCTCTTCTCTTTAGTAAATACTGAGCAGAAGTACTCATTTAGTGCTTCCGCCTTATCGCACCCTGCTTCCACCCAACCCCTCTTTCCTAATCCTTACTATGTGGTCCTTACAGCTCCTTTTCTCCTGATGTACTTAAAGAGTCCTTCTCCCTTCTTAATGCCTTTGCCAGCCTGAGTTCCATAGATACTTTGGCTCCTTACTGCCCTTGTCACCTCCTTCGATTCTGTCAAGTACTCCTCCTGTCCTCCCCTCCCTGTTTTCTTGTACTTCCTAAAGGCAGCTCTTTTCCTCCTTACCTTTTCCATGACCTCCTTGCTCAACCAGATCGGTTTCTCAGCCCCAGCCTTCTTGCTCTGGGCTTTGCAGCAGGTTTTGCTGCCTCCACTATCCCCAGCTTTATGAGCTCCCACCTCTGGTTAGTGTCCATACTAGATTCAATTCTGGCCAGGTACCTTTACCACTTCCCCATCCTCCCAAAGTCGGCCCTCCTGAAGTCCAGCACTATTGTGCCAGATTCCACCTTCCTTGCCCATATCCAACGTGAGCCATACTGGAGTGGTGGTCACTCCTGACAGCGTGTTCCTCCACTGTAAGTTCTCTCACAAAGTTCCCATTTGCCAGCACAAGGTCAAGGGTATTCCCTAACCTGGCTGGTTCACTGACCATTTGCAGCAGGAAGCTGTCCTGGAAGGCATCCAGCAGTACCTGCTCCCTTCTGTTCCTGGTTGTTGGGGTGCTCCAGTCCACTCCTGACATGTTGAAGTCCCCCACAATCACCACACTACCCTTCTCACAGGTCCTCCTAATCTGTCCCGCTAGTTCCCTGTCTAACTCCTCCGTCTGAGATGGTGGCCTGTACACCACTCCCATTCTAAGAATCCTATTCTTGGAATCCTGGATTTGCATCCAAAGTGACTCCGTACTACCCCCTTCCCCTTCCTCCCTTACACACTTTAGTCCTTCCTTCACATATAGTGCCACCCCCCCTCCTTTCCCTACAAAATAACCTGCACCCTGGTACAGACAGGTCCCAGTCATTGTATTGAGTGGCCCATGTTCCGTGATGGCTGCAATGTCTCACCTCTCTCTGCCATGAGAACCTGTAACTCTGCAGTTTTCCTCCCAAGGCTCCTAGCATTAAGGGTAACCACCTTCCACCCTTTCCCTCCCATCCTGCCCTCCTTTCCTAGCATCACCAACAGTACTTGCCATTTGTCCTTTGTCACTGTTATGGGGGTAGCTCATATGGTTTCCCAACCTGTGGTCTCTGCATATCTCTTCCCCAACTGCCACCCCCACTCCTAGTTTAAATTCCCAACTTCCTCTATGTACTCCTCCATCCTCTTTTCAATACTTTCTTTCCCTCCTCACTCATGTAGTCTGTCCTTGGCATAGAGACTACTGTCCTCCCAGGTCCCTCCCCACCCCCAACAGCCCATACCCTTTAGCACAACACCAGGTTCTTAGCCATCCGTTAAATTCCTCTATTCTCAGCTTTTGTTGTGTTTGCCTGCACCGGAAGTATCTCTGAAAAGTTACTGATCTTCCTGCCCCTCACATAATTGTGCTAGTTCCTCAAACCTCTGGACTGTATCTACTGTCTTGTCAGCCAGGTCATTTGTCCCAAGATGTATAATTAAATGAGGCTTGTCCCTACCCCTTCTAGCATATTTCAGAACAGACTGTCCCACCCTTTCTGCTGTCATTCCTGGCTTGGCCTCCACCCAAATGCGACTATGCCTCTCCCCCTTGCTACCCCACCTAACTCCTCTTAGTATTGAGTCCCCCAGCACTAAGATTCCACCCCTCTTACTCCCTGCTTGCTTCTATTCATCTCTCTCTTTCATTTCCAGCTCCTCTTCTTCCATGCACATTATTTCCCCCTTTAACCCCTGTTGCAATTCTCCCAGCAGAACTTCCCCCTGCTCCAGTTTGGTCCAGGCATTTATCAATTACTCCTCCAATTTCATCATTTCCCTCCTCCACCTTCTCCCTCTCTAGCAGTGCACAACTATTTTCTGAACACCCTTCACAAATGCCCACTCCCTCTCTCTTCATAGTAACCTGTTCTCTCCTTTCCACTCCATGACTTTTGCCACTTCTTCGCCTCCCCTCACAAGTCCCTATCTCCTCCTTCCATTTGTCTTTTGTCTCCTGACCTGGTTTCCCCGGCAATTGTTCTTCCTGGCCTGGGCCCCATTGTCTCTACTTCCCTTCTTCTGACCCTCTCCTCACCACTGTTGGCTTAAATCACCCTCCCTCATCTCCCCTTCTTCCTCCCTCCAGTATTGGGCTAAACCCACCCCCAATCTGCCTTGCCTGTCTTAGTTCCTCCTGCAGACCACCCCTAAGGCCTGTAGATGTTGCTGGACTGACTCAAACTGTTTTCTTCCGGCGCAGGTCTGGAAGCAGCGTTCAGGGTATATTTTTATGTCAGCCCCATCAATGGTTATGGATATGTAACCCCCCTGCAAATGGGGGTTCCCAAAAGACTTCCAGGAGCTTGCTTGAATGCTCCAAGCCTGAATGGTGTTTGGCGTTTACGCCATTTATCAGTGAGTGTTTTTAGAGCCTCTGGTACTGTCTCTTTAAGAGCTGTCTGCTTGCAGACATAATTAGTTTGTATGGGGGGACTGTGTGCTTCTCTGTTTGAGTACCACCGAGCTGCTGCCAATTCACTCCATTTTGCAGTCACTAGAGTGCAAAGGAACCTATCTGAAAGATGTAACTGTTTGCCAGAAATCATTTACAGTAATAATGAAATTACAGTTTGTCTAACCTGCTTTCTTTGCAGTCAGAACTGTGTCTGCCTAGTTCCCATTCTGGTTTTGAACTGCTGAACTGGACCAATCAGTGTGGGGTAAGCTAGCTCTAAAATGGTGCCTTGGACGAATCAGAACTTGGACTCATAATCTGAGCCAGCCACAAGAGGATTGTATGGGCAGTGACTCTGGGAGATGTAGTTTAGACTTCGCACCTTTGGACCAACAGCAGCAATCTATTGTGAGTGACAGCCAATCCAGTCAAGAACTGGGAGGAACTCAAAGGAAGTGCCCGGTTTGTCTGTTGGAGTTTCAGTTTAGCTCTGGCAGTGAAGGGAAAGAAACCCTGTGCTCCTTCAGTGCACAGTTTCAGTCAAAACGTGTAAGGCCCAGAGTTCCGTCTGCAGCTTGTGTAACTGCTTGTTAGACTGAATCTCCCGTGAAAGAATCAAAGGATCTCTGAAGAGTAGAAACCAGGCTCATCCTGTAGAAGACTGGAGAAATTGTTGAATTGCACTCGGTCTGTCAGGAACTGAATCTGCTGTGTGTTCTCCCGGTATTGTGCAGTAATTGCGATCGATAGAGAAGCAGCCTGCCTGATATAGTACTTTCTTTTTACCATATAAATGTGTGAAGAGTCTCGTGGAGCTCAAGAGTAGCCCTGCTGACGTTGAAGGACCCTATCTTGTTTGGAGGTCGAGTACTAATTCAGGTCGCCCCTGTTGAATTGCCACATTAAATCCAAATGGAATCACTGTACTGCTGACTGTTTAAACTAATTTTTCTTTTCACTGTGTGAAAGGGCCCCTACCAACTGCCACGGTTTGGACTCAGCTACTAGGGCTTGGGTACCCAGGACAGTAACTGGTAGGGATAGGCCTCTGCACAGAGCCATAGGTAGATAGTAAAGTGATAAGCTAATTAACCTGATTTCCCTGTCCTTGTTATATCCCCAAACAAATCAGAGCTGCTTGTTTCAGCAAAGTTATACTGCCTGAGGTATTTGTTCTATGTTAAAGTACTGTACTGTGATTGTTGCACTGTATCTTATTTCACAGGAGGTCCCAGTGCCGGAACTAGTCCTGGGGTAAGTGTATACTGTGAAGGTAATTCTGATATATTGTGTGGGCCACTAGTGGGAAGAAAGGGGGGTTGCAGCGTCCCAGAGAGCTGTGACCAAGTAAGTTTAACTATTGCAAACCCTGACCTCTGGGTGGAGGCACCCGCCATTGGATCCAGGCCCCTCAACCTGTTAGTGGCAAATCAGGCAGGGGTAGTAGCCCCTGGGATAGCGCCATCTAGGGGTTACAGATACATAGCTCACGTTGCACCAAGAATTCATCCCTGATTTCAACCCCTGAGGTACGCAATAACAGTTTGTGGCTGGTTCGAGTTCTTTGGAGCCACACTGGGGTTAAATGTATAGGCTCTTCTTAAAGATGAAATGTAATAAAAACTGTATGAAAACCTCATCTGTATGTAGTGTCTTATTTGAAACCTGTTCTACTGGTTGTTTTATATACATAAGTTGTTGTGGTCGTTCAGGGTAAAGATTTTTGTTTGATTTAGTTTTCAGTTGTTCAGTGTCCAACTGAAAAACACTTCTGTGGACGTTCCTGTCGATGACCCTTCACTTGTCTTTCCAGCCGTGAGACAGCACATATGTCACAGCCTCCCTGCTGAACTGTCAGAATTGCTCAGCTGTTAGATGGGAGTACTCTGTGGTAGGAATCGTGGTTACCATTTCCACTTCAGTTGAAACTTTCAAAATGTAAATCTTAAGTTACTTTACTTTTACACTCACATGACAAGAGACACAGCACAGGGGAAAAGGGAAGTCCTCCTGTCATCTGTCAGATTTGGTTTCTCTCAATGAGCTGCTCTCAGGGTGTTTGTCAGTGATAGCAGTCGACTGTGAATGCCATTCTGATGTTTGTGACCCTGTGACAGTTGACTGCCTATCACTAACTAGAGTCACAAGTTTCCTCTAACTACATTGACATTTGTGACAGGGCTCTGCTGTAAGCACATATTTCTTTGCCTCCTCTGTGTGTATAGGTGTGTCTGTGTGTGTGTTTTTTCCTCCTGGATTTTCTGCTTGTAGTAGATGTCATCTGACATCCGTAACGCTGGATCTTTGTATACAGTCCTCATGTGCGGTCTCGCTTATTGGGTGTTTCTGAAATGTTTTGTAAATATTTAAATTATTGGAACAGTATACTATATATCCACAGAGTCAGTGATGTGCTCGTGCTCAAAGTTTGCAAAAATTAATCAGACATAGGGTTTTGATGGTCCTTATCTCATGGGGCTCTGGGACATGACCCTTCAAAGTGGTGATTTTTTTTCAAGCTTTCCTTTACATTTCACCTTTAAGTGTAGAGAAGTCAAGAGTCATTTAATTTTAAGACTATCTTTAGCCACTGAATCAGATACTGCTGCAAATAAGAGCCCTCCACTCCCTCGGGCACCCCTATGAGGCAAAGATTCCCTGCTCTCACCTCGTTCTCCAATGTCTCGAGACACACTCTTAGCTGCAATTTTCTTTAGTTAGGGAGGTAAGTGTTGAAAGTGTAGTTGTTCAGCACTTCTCCATGTCAGTGACCCAAACTGATAAGTCTTTAAGGTGCTGATAGTGAACTTCCAGTCAGGTAAAGGGTCTCGCCTTCTCTGACTCCATGACCCTCACGGATTCAAGCAGTCTGTCATGGTGGTTCAGTTGCTGGAGGTCTGGTTGCCAGCTGTGGGCTACTGAAGGCATCTGTGGCCTTGCTCTGCTGCATGTTTTTAGATGATGTCCCCTGCTGTGTCCTTGGCCACACCATTTTAAATGCTGTATGGCTGTACTCCACAAAAGTTCAGGAATGCAGATTTTTGGTTTAGAAGGTTTGCCTCATGCCCAGCTAAGTATCCTTGTGCCCAGCCTGTGTCATCATTGACTGAAGCACTGGGCACACAATTTCAAACTGCCACCATTTTATTAATCCCTAAGCGAGAGGTGCCACCCCCCCCCCAACATACACACACACACTCAGTAATCAAACCAGTTTCTACAATTAAAATAATAACAGCACACAGAGCAAAAATGTTTTCCCTTTTATTAAGGCCACTGTAAAATTGTGACATAGCTAGTCGTGACTCAGCTACCTCAAAGCTTACAGCCATGGTGGACTAGTGGGCTACCACACTGGGGCTGTCGCTAATTTAAAATAAATGAATTGTCTTTCTTGGGGTCTGATGGGGGGCTCCCTGAGTTCTTGAATTATGTGCTACTGATCTCGGACAGTGGCAGGTGGAGATTATGCTGAGGCTGAGGCTGCAGCGAGCCGCGCTGCGAGATTGCCCTGAAGTGAAACTGCCTGCGAGCATTTCTAACTCCCAGCCCATACGGAGCTCAGGCGCTGGCCTGCTCCACACGGGTGGGACAGGGAAAGGAAACTGAGCCATCGTGAGCAGGTGGCAGCTACAGTCCAAAAAGCTCTCGTTTCCCAACCAGGCTCTGCATCGCATTTATTCAATACCCCCCTTTTTATTTTACAATGTCAGTTTTTTTTTTAAACTTGTAGCGCCACCATTCCAACTCATCTCGCTCCACTCCCAGCAGTCTTTCCACCCACCCCACTTTGCCAAAAGCAGAAAACTACCAACAAACAAACAACAAACACATATTTTCTGTAAAATCTTAAACACAGTACCGAAGCCCCTCACTGTCACAAACGCTTGCTAATCTGTAAGCTTGAGTGCTGCCACCATGTCTACCCGGACAATTTCCCCCGCTCAAAAGACCACAGCAAAGGCACTAATCAGTGTAACAATCTACCTTCTTTTATTTGTTTCCATTTTTTTTCCTCAAAGCTCACTCAAAATCCGATGCACCGAAGCACTGAATCTTTTCGCTCCTCTAACTGAGACACTGTACCATTTCTGATTCATTGCTGAGATGACCGCTCATATTATGCGCCAAACCCACTTTGAAATTAATATAAAAAAAAAGTTTCCACAGTAATCCTATTACTAAACTTATTTGGGGTGGGGGGGGGGCAAAACATATAGAAAACTAAGAGAGACAGTAGACAGATATAAACAGCATGTCATATGCAGCAGCTCCCTCTAGTGGAACAGGGACTACATTGCAGAAGCTGCTCTTTCTGATCATTCTTATAATTATTTTTCTTTTTTTTTTTTTTAATACAATCATTACACAAAAATACAATTAAGCTAATACCCATTTTCTAAGCACAATAATACCCTTCAGGGTGGGCGGTATGGGCAATACCGGACCGTCCAGGGGCTATAAGGCCCTCCGCTTGCGGCGTTGGGCCTCATTACGCCCCTGGGCAGTCCGGTATTACCCAATACTGCCCACCCTGTCGGGTATCATTGCTTGCATGTCCTTCCAGGAAAATGGCTCTCTAGCACACACACACACCCACATACACCCACACCCATGGTAGATATTCCAGTGTATTTTACATACTATTTTTCATTCTCTAATAAAGAAATTTGCCACTTGGTGGTCCACCAGAAATACCACGTGATGTGCATGGTCGAGTCACACTTCCAATTTTAAGAGTGCTCTTTTATAGAGCTAGACAGTGTTGGTACACGTGCCCTTAGCTGCGCTTCTAATTTCAAATATGCTCCTTTATAGAGTTAAGACTGCACTGGTGCGCATGCTCTGAGTTAACGTTTCCAATTTTAAAAGCGCTAGCTTATAGGCTTAGACTGCGCTGATGTGCATGCCCTGAAACATGCTTCCAATTTTATAAATGCATATTTATAGGCTCGTTTTTAAAGAGCAACTCTACACTTCAGCATGTAATTTCATAAATAAGATGTTTCAGCTGCTAAAATTTACTAGACAATGCGTTTTTTCATTTTCAATGTTCCCTTTCAAGATTTACAGCACTTCCTGGTAGTCCATCTAAAATGTCTATTTAGAAAACATTTAAAAACATCTGCCTCTTCCCTGTGAAGCTCACAGTGCCTGTGTTTATGACATCAAAGTGCTCATCATAAGCCGACCCGGTGGTGCTGAGGGTTGAGGCGCTGGACGCCACACCTCGCGCAATGCCAGTGACCTGGGTTCTGAAACGAGCCTGGGCCGTCGGGGGTCGGCAGGGGAGGGAGAAGATTGAGCATCCGGAGGACAGCTCTCCTCTCCCGGGAGGGTGGGGGGTGTAGACTTGGCACCTGTCTGGCCTCTGGCAGAAGCCAGAGGCACAACAAGCATATGAGCATACAGAGAGGGTTGGGAGGAGGACGCCGCAGGGACGCCTTGATGTCTGGTGTAGCCACCCCTTAAAATAAGGGAAAACACACTGAGCGCCGAGGGAAGGGGCGCTTGCATAGGGCCCTAATGACTGCTGCCCGCCTGACCGAGGGGACCGGATGAAAGCTAGATTGATCGGAGGCATGGGGCTCCACCTCGCATACATAGCCATGGCTCTGTGGGGGTCCACCAGGGTTCCAGGTAAGGCAGCAGCAGGGCTAATACCCTTAGTGACTCCCAACAGAGCAGGGCTCCGATGTTGAAAGAGAGAGGATAAAATACAATTAAAAAAAAAAGTGCCAACCATGATAACAGACTGTGATGTCACAAACAGCACTTGTGTGCTAAGCAGGGGTAAGTCAGATACACTTTGGAAGACTCAGTGAAATAATTGCTGCATTATCTACAATTCTTAGTAGACCAACAGCATGTAAAAGTAAAAAAAAAAAAAAATAACTAGAAAACAATAAAGTTAAAACATAACTGGTGTGAATCTTGTGTTTTTAAGCTTTTTATTACAATGGAGTTGCTCTTTAAGTCTCAGTGGCTATGTGTTTATCTGGATAAAGCCTTCTTTCATACTGTTTTGTTCATCTTATGCTGATATAAAAAAATGCATAACTTGTGCATGCATGAGTTTACCAGCAGTTTAGGGACATGTTGAGTAAAGTCACTTCCTGTTCAGATCATAAACGTGCAGAGGCACCCACTGTACGAACGAGTAGGTAAAATGTTCCAGTCGACAGACATGGAAGTCACATACTTACTATAACTGTTGAGCTTCCTGAATATCTTATTCATAATTGCCACTAATGGGTCAGTGCCTGAGACACTACGACCTGGTGGGAGCCAGAACTGGAAGACAGGTGGCACAAGTAGGCCCTGCACATGCGTCAGCACACCTGATCACGTGTATACAGCGGCGCCAGCCCCCAACCATTTCAGTGTCTTTTTTTACCGAGGAGGTGAGCAGCATGAATCTAACAAATAACCTATACACTCAACCTTAGGGCACAAGACAGCCCTCGTGGCCCACTTAGGAAGGGCCACCAAATCCACTAACACAGCCTCTTTACAGCCAAGACCAACACAATAATACTGGAGAGAGTCTGAGGGATGATTGGTGGGTGTGGTCATCTATGGAGAAGATATTCAGGAAGATCAGCAGTTATGGTAAGTACATAACTTTCATATCTTCCACGAATCAGTCTTCTCCATTGATTCCCACCAATGGGTCAGAATACCAAGCTCAGACAACGTCTTAGAGACCAGGGAGGCTTGGCTCACTCATAAGGGAAACGGAAAGGGGAAATTGTTTAACCAGGAAAGGCACACTAAGCCAGAGCTTGTTTCCAGGTGCGACCTGGGAGCACAAGGAAGTTAAGTAACTTGCTCAGGGTCACACAGTATGCAAGTGAAAGCTGTGTGATTCAAACCCAGGTCTGGTCTGCTGGATGTCACCAGATTTGCAGCTCAAAGCCTTAGACCACTGTGCTATACTGCCACCTTATGATAGCAATCCATACAGAAATGTCCTGCCAAAAGTGGCATGCAGCCTGGCACGGACATCCACGGCATGGTGCTTGGTAAAGGTATGCACTGTGCTCCAAGCTGCAGTTCTGCAAATTTCTCCAGTCGGCACAGAGTGTAATTCTGCCCGGGAAGTGACAACCGCTCTGACTGAGTGGACAAGTACAGTACCTTGCCCTCCAGTTAAACCCAAGGCATAGCACAGCAGTTGCAAAGTCTGTTTACAATCCAGCTCCCCGTCTGGCCAAATTTCCTCCCAGTGACTAAAAATAGTATCAACAGCTCAACCGATTCAATATGTCAGTTTGCATCTGTATCTCCCCACCCCCACCCTGGACATGGCTGACATAGGTAGAATTATCTATCCCTTCTTTCCAAGTCAATTAACAAAAAACAGTCAATAAATCAATAAACAAATTAACTGATCTGATTATTAAGTCAGAATGCCCTCATCAAACATCAAAGTCTTTTATGGTAGACTTCATGGATACACTGAAAAATCAAATGAAGTATGCATCCTGGGAATGACAGCTGTACATTACATTTAGAATAATTAACCTACGAGTGTTAAAAACAGTGTGACTTAACACCAAGAGGCTGCTGTGACATTCTGTGAGCTTGAAAGCGAAGCTCAACTGATGTCACAGGACCCACAAGGCTTAGGAATTAAGCCTGTTCTTAACAATTTCTCTTTTATATAATGCACGGGTTACCTCATTTTGTGAAGCAGAGATTAGGAATTCCAACCAGAGAAGCAAAAAAGGAAGTAAGGAGAAGCACTAAGGTAAAAATGTTTCAATTACAGCTATGAATTTGCAGCTGTGTATGCTCATGTTCTGGTTACTGAGCTGAACGACAGATGAAGCGGTAAAATCTTGTACTTCACCGTTTAGCAGAAGAGACTGGCAAACTGGTTTGAAAAATGTCATGCTTCATGGATTACTATGAAGTATGTGTTTTTGAAACCGCCGCCAAAAATACGGTATCCATGTATTATAGAATGCGTTCTTGGGTTGGCCCAGCAGCATGGTGGCCTTGCTCTGTGCTGCCACTTGGGAAGCCTGGTTTGGAAGCACACTTATTGGGTTTCCAACCCTAAGATGAGCAGGGGACCAAGCGTGTCATACAGTGAGCAGAAAGGAAGGCACAGACCACTAGTCATCTGTTCAGCTTCTCCCAGACGGCAACAAAAGACATCTGCAGCTTTTACTAAGGAAGTCGTACGACAAAAGGTGGCTCTGGTGACCCTAACGCTGCAGAGAAAGGGATAGAAGAAACAAGAGTAAATGTGGACAACAATAAGTGCAATTCTTTGGACACTAAAACCGTTAAAGAATCTGGTTCACAAAAAAAAAAATAAAAAAAAAAAAATAGGGACCTATTTAAATGCTGCAGCAAAATAATCATGACATTAGACTCCTGGTTTGGAGAACAACAAAGCTGGTTAATGCCACATGCTCAAAGATCACATAAGAAATGTCCATCCTAGTAATTTTTGGACCTTTTTAAATTATAGCAACAAATGGAAAATTTCAATTTATTCAAAATGCACCCAGCAGTCATGAATGAAAGGCATTAAGGAGTAGATGCAAATCAGTTTGGAATATGAGTCAAGACAGGGAGTATCCTACTTAGCAGAAACACCTTAAAAACAGACTTTTGTAAAAGTACTGAAATTTAAATCCAAATCAATCAATCAATCAGTCTTTATTTATCCAGGCGAACATCATTGATCAGAGCTCTTTTACAAGATGGACCTGGTTAGAACAGGGTTGGGTAACATCCATTGTAAAAACATATAAGTGCATGTAAATGGTGCAGTAATAGGGGAGTCAAATGGTAAAAGGGAGACAAGACAAGCCATAACAGAGGAGAATTCAAATACAAGGGGGCAAGTCCACAATTGAACTATGCAACTGTATATAAACCATGTTCTCTGTATAGAAATACCAGTTAGTTCATTTACCAGGGGCAATCACTAGTACTAGCCATGAAAATGGCTTGGAGAACCACCAGCTAATGGCAGATGGAGTACCAGGAGGGGTATGTAATATGTAAGTGAAGGATAAACATTGTAAGAAGTGAAATCCCAAGAATAGGTCGGTAGAACTGATGCAGCGGTGGGGGCCTACGGGGAGAGGAAAAGGGGAGTTAGGACTTTTATAGTATGATTGCGTGTAGATTGTGGATGAGTGCAGTATAGAGTTGAAAAGAAGGCTGGAGAAAGCAGGAAGATAGACCAGTATCAAAGGGAGGACAGAGGCATCAAGGTGTTACATGAAAGCATGATGACAGACCAGGGCCAAGGAGGAGACAAGTACTAGAAGTAATTGGTTCATGGTTAAATGGTACAGGTCAGCATGACGACAATTCATGGTCATGGGAAACAATTGCACTGATAATTTCCGAGACGTGAATCTAAGAGCTTGAAAGATGAGATGCCGATGGATGACCTCAGTTTCAGCTTTTTTTGCAATTTATTCCACAAGGAGGACAGTGTAAAGCTTATAGCAGCCCTGCCAAAGCGAGAGTTAACTTTGGGAACCATCAGTAGAAGAGATTTGCAACTTCTCAGGGCATAATTGCCTACTGGTTTTATAGGAAGACAGTCTGTAATGTATTGGGGCAGTGTTTTGGAGATGGTTATCAGGGTCCATAAGGCTGCATTTTTATCACGCCTGAACTGAAGAGAACTCCACCCCACTGAGTGATATAGGGAGCAGTGGTGAATGGAATAAGGCAGGCATGTGATGAACGTCAAAGCTCTGTGATATAATGTGTCAAGTCTGGTGAGGTAGGAAATGGGACAGTGACTGTAGAGGATGTCAGCATAATCTATCAAGGACAGAAAGGTTGATTGTACCAGCTGTAGTTTGGCATCTTTAGTTAAGAAACGGGCTATCCTAAAAAACAGGCCAAGTCTCTGTCGTAATGTTTTCAGTAATTCTTCAACGTGCTCTATAAAGGAGAGGCTATGGTCCAGCCATACTCCCAGGTATTTGAATTTAGGGACAAATTCCAACTTCTCGCCAAGAATTGTTGTAATCTACGGTGCAGGATCCGATAGGGCTGAATTTACCAATTGGGCAGAGGGAGAAAAGAGCATTGCTTTTGTTTTCTTGGCGTTAAGTAATAGTTTTTTGTTTAGGAGTTAGTGTTGCAGCAGGTTGAACTCAGATTGAAGGTCATTACATGCAGATTGTAATGATGGGCGGCTTACGTAAAAAACTGTGTCATCTTCAAACAGATGAATGTTGGCCTTAGTTATGCTTTCATCAATACCGTTTACGTATATTGCAAATAAGATCGGTCGTAAGATAGAACCCTGGGGAAAGTACAGTTACGTAAAAACTTACCGTAACAGTAGATCTTCGAGAACAGCTCTTGCAGCAGGTTACACCATTAGGACTGAAGCCGTCAGGCGTCAGGACCTACGGAAATTTTCTAGCTAAGCAGTCTTCAGCGACGTTTGCTCCAACGCTGGTCCCAACCCGTCAGGCGTAGTACATAAGGAGGCGGTCCCGCCACAATCCCCAGTTCTCCCGCCGGAGACTCCCAGCCACTGGATGACATCAGAAGAGGAGACCGAGGATCCGCCAACAGATGGCCAAGACTAAAACAAATCGTTCCATCCCGAAAGATGGATGTTAGGTTATAACCTACCTCCAAGGGGAATGGTGGGCAGTATGCTGCAGAGCTGTTCTCAAGATCTACTGTTACGGTAAGTTCTACGAACTGTACTATCTTCTTCGCGATACAGCTCTTGCAGCAGGTTACACCATTAGGACTGATTCCCAAGCAATAGCGACAGTCTTACGCTATCGGGAGGAGGAAAGGCAGGGATTACAACCCTGCTCAAGCCTAGGACAGAAGACCCTGGAGGATGGCTAGGCCAAAACCTGCCCTTCGCCTTGAAGCGATATCCAGGCTGTAATGCCTAATAAAAGGTATGCACGAGCTCCAGGTAGCTGTAGCACAAATAGCTGAAGTGGAAACATTCTTAAGCGCTGCAAAGAAGGTGGCCACTTCTCTGGTAGAATGGCCCTTGACCGCGCTCGGCAAGGGTTTGCTGCGCTTGTCATAACAAAAAGAGATACACTGGATAAGCCAACGTGAAAGGGAGTGTTTAGAAACAGGAGCCCCTTTCATCCTCTCAGCAAAGGAGACAAACAGCTGATCTGCTTTCCGGTGCTGTTTGGTTCTGGTCAGATAATATCTGAGACACCTGTGAAGATCCAAGGTGTGAAGCAGTGCTTCTCCTCGATTGGTGTACTTGGGAAAGTACACCGGTAAGTCGATATCCTGATTAAGGGTAAGGGCTGAAACCACCTTAGGCAGAAACTTAGGATTTGTCCTCAGGGATACCCTATCCTGGTGGAAAAGTAAATAGGGCTCTTTGCACATGAGTGCATGTAATTTGGAGATTCTTCTAACCGAAGTAACTGCAACTAAAAACAACGTTTTCCATGACAGAAAGCGTAGCTCGCAATCCACAGTTGGTTCAAAAGGTGGCAGCGTAAGCTGCTCCAGGACAAAGGGCAAGTCCCAAGGACGAACTGAGTCCTTGATAGGTGGCCTAAGGTGGAGGACCCCCCTTAAAAAGGCACGAGTAGTGTCCAATTGGGCCACCATACGATGGCCTATGGGGGCATGATAAGTCGAAACTGCGCACAAGTGCACCTTAATCAAGGAGTAAGCTAGTCCGGATTGGAAAAGTGAAAACAGGTATTCCAGAACCAGCTCCTCGGGACAATCTAAGGGTGAGAAACCACGCATTTGAGACCACAAGCAAAACCTGCGCCACTTCATGGCGTATGTGGCGTGTGTTGCCGGTTTTCTAGCGGCGGAAAGTACTTCCGCCACTTCCTGCGAGACCCCGTGTCACATCATGGCTATGTCTCTAGGAGCCAGGCATGTAGGTTCAATCGAACGCAAGTCCGGATGGACTAGTGAACCTTCCTCCTGAGACAACAGGATGGGAGCTGATCGGCAAAGGAAGCGGAGGTTCCTGGATAGCTGATGCAGGCAGGAACCAGATTTGCTTGGGCCAGAAAGGCGCTATCAAGATAAGCGTTGCATGCTCCCTGCGAAGTTTGAGGAGAATTCTCTGGATCAACGGGAAAGGAGGGAAGGTATAGAGGAATCTGCCCGCCCAGGAGAGGGACAACGCGTCTCACCAGAAAGCACCAGGCCCTGGATCTAGCGAGCAAAAATTGGGCAGTTTTGCATTGGATGGGGACGCGAAAAGGTCTAATTCTGGAGTGTCCCATCTGTGGAACAGATCCTCTGCCACCTCCTGTAGAAGCTCCTACTCGTGGACTCTGGCCTGAGAGCGACTCAGACCATCTGCAACGGTGTTGTCCACTCCGGGAACGTGAACTGAAACAAGGTTTGGCCCGTGCCGTATTACCCACTCCCACACTCTCATGGCTTCCCTGCAAAGGGGGTAAGAGTATGTGCCTCCTTGCTTGTTGAGGTAATACATCACCGCAGTATTGTCTGTTTGTAACAGTAGAGTGCCCGGTGGGATCTCTGACTGGAAGGCTTGCAGGGCATAGAGGACCGCCCTCATCTCCAGTATATTGATGTGTAGATGAGATTCCTGAATTGTCCATGTACCCTGAGACCTCATCCCGTTCAGGTGTGCTCCCCACCCGAGCCCTGAGGCATCTGTGGATAGAGATACCGTCGGAGACGGCGATGTGAAGGGAACCCCCACAAAGAGGTTTCCCGGTTCTAGCCACCATTGCCAGTCCCACATCACGGCCTTCGTGACTCGGACTGGCTGCTGCAGATGGTCTTGCCTTTGGTCCCACTGCACCCTTAACATCCACTGGGTTACCCGCATGTGGAGTCTTGCCATTGGGACTGTTGAAATGGCCGCAGCCATGTGTCCGAGCAGGCGGAGGACCAGTCTGGCCGGGATGGTCTTCTTCGCTGATAGGTCCCTGATGAGGGACCGAATGCATTCCACTCTGTCCTCAGGAAGAAAGGCTTTTCCCTTGATGATGTCCAGAACTGCCCCTATGAACTGCAGTTTCTGAAACGGTACCAGGAAAGACTTCTCGTAGTTGATGAGGATGCCCAGGGACTGAAAGAGGGCCTGGCTACGCTGAATAGCCATCAACAATGCTTCCTTGGAAGGAGCCATGAGAAGCCAGTCGTCCAGGTACGGGAACATGTTGTGGCCCTGTCTTCTGAGACATGCCGCCATGACTGCCATGCACTTGGTAAATACCCGGGGTGCCGATGACAGCCCAAAGGGAAGTGCTCGGAAATAATAATGGCGGCCCTGGAACTCGAAGCGCAGGAACCTCCTATGCGCTTGAGCAACAGGGATGTGCAGGTAAGCGTCCTACATGTCCAGGGACGCCAGAAGTCGTCCTTCTTCAGCATGGGGATTAGACCCGGTAGGGTCACCATGCAGAAGCGTTTGTAAATGACTGGCAGATTGAGGTCACTGAGGTCCAAAATTGGACGGAGGTCCCCTGTTTTCTTTGGAACTAGGAAGAAGTGTGAATAGTATCCTGACCCTCTCTGGTTCCCTGCAACGTGCTCCAAAGCTTCTTTCTCTAGAAGCGTGAGCACTTCCTGCTGTATGTGCAGGGCGTGCTGACCCGAGTAGCGGGAAAGCAGAGGACGCCTTGTGGGTGGGTTGTCTATGAATTCTATATAATGGCCTTTTTTGACCAATTGTAGCACCCACCTGTCAGTAGTGATCGACCGCCACCCTGGCAGGTGGCATGCGATACAACCCCCCACCTTCATTCCCGTTGATCCAGAGGAGGGGTGGGGGCCGGGAAGGAGTCATGCTGTGGCAGCTTTGGATCCTACAGGTTGGGCCGACTTTGTAACTTGTTGGCCTCTGCCTGAGGATGTCTTAGCCTGGGTTTTCAGGGTGAAGGAGTTCCTTTGTTGCTGGCCGGAACGTGGTTGTTGCCTTTGGGTCCGGCTGTGAAAACAACTCTGGTTCATGCAAAAGGAACTAAGTCGAGACCTGTACATAGCGTGGACAGATCTAACCGCCTTCCCGGCTTCCTGCAGTTTGGTGATCACCGTCTCGAGGCTTCACCAACAGAACTTCGCCATGGTAAGGGGCGTCCATGATGTTCTTCTGGACGTCCGCGGTAAACCCAGAGACATGGAGCCACGAGTGTCTCCGGAGACACACGCCTGAGGCTGCAGCTCTGGCCAAAGAGTCCGCAGAGTCGTATGCAGCTCTAAGCACCTGGGTCCCCACGTCCGAACCCGTACGGAGGAGTTGCAACAGCTCCTCCTTTTGGCCACAGTCTGGCAATTTTTCAGCTAGGTCTTGTCCCTGTTCCTACAATGCATTCTGGAACTGAACCATGTGGGTGAGGTAATTTAGTGACCTAATGGTGCAAGTCGCGGCTGCGGACATGCGCCTGCCCAGGACATCCAACTGTTTGGACTCCGGGTCCGTGGCTGCGTGCTCAGTGCTGCGGTTTCTGAGACCGGCTCGCTGAGGCTGTAATGACCAGGAGGGCCAGAGGATGGTTCGCCAGGTACTGGTCCTCCTTGGGGCCTTGTACAGGCAGTCAGCCTTCTTCGCACTGCCGAGTCTAATGTGATCGCCCACGCAGCCTGGTGACGCTCCACGAAGGTGTCCACCAAGGTACTACCACAGGCTTGGGGTCTTTTGCTGAAGGTAGCGGGCAAGGTGTAGTCTCTCGGGTCAAGCTCAAGGCCCCACCCCATGTTCTCCTGGATATGTCTTATTATCTCAGTGAACGAGGGGTCATCCGGAGGGGACCTAGGAAGGTCACATGGGTCCGGAGAAGGGACGCTGATTGGAGAAAGGGATCTGGAGCACGCAGAGGTGTCAGATCGCTGTCTGGGTCTCTTAGGGCTGGGTGACCCTGAAGTGGATCTTGAAGGAGGCCTTCTCCTCTCCGAAGATATGCCCCTAGGAGGGGGCGCTGGCTCCTGGGGGGTTGATGCCCATCCTGCTGACCCCCTGGGTGGTGGGGGGGGGCAGGTGTTGGAGGGGCAGCAGGCGCAGGAGGAGGTTGTATAGTGACCACATCCTTCTTGATGGTGTCCCACCAGAAGGTGAAGAGCTCAAGTTTAGGCCCAATGATGGACCGGGGCCGGTGGCCTGTCGTCGGGTCCAGGCGCTGGGTCCCTGGGGGTCCTCGCGTTCCGTGGAGGGTTACCATGGGAGCTCAACGGGTCCGGGCTCGCCCGCCTGGTCTTCGGGCTGGGTGGAGTCCTCCTCCGATGACGCCTTCCGACCGACATCGGTAGGCAGTGGTGTGGTCCTCCTTTCTGCAGTAGCCGACGCC
Organism: Neoceratodus forsteri; assembly: GCA_016271365.2. Taxonomy (NCBI): domain Eukaryota; kingdom Metazoa; phylum Chordata; order Ceratodontiformes; family Ceratodontidae; genus Neoceratodus; species Neoceratodus forsteri. The sequence goes on from CM057449.1 coordinate 968,434,028, forward strand.
GGTCCCCCGGCCGACGTCTTCGAGAGCGAACGCCTGACCGGCGACGGGTGACGTACGGTAGCCTGTACCCGGAAGAGCCTATGTAGCTTGGCCAACATCCGCTTCAGGGAGGTCAGCTCCTTAGTCTTGCACTGAGGCGGTTGGGAGACAGACCTGACGTCGGAGTCCGGGTGACGGGTGGAAGACTTATGGTGCTCCCCAGACCTAGATGAGGCCTTAGATGGAGTGGACGAAGATACAGGCCTGGAGGTCTTGACAGGCTGCAGAGAGGAGGAACCACTAGCCGATCTGACAAGAACCGGGGGAGGCTGATAGCGAGCCCTCGAGGGAGAGCGGTCAGACCTGGAGCCGGAGCTGCAGGAGTCCGAGGCCCTGGAAGGGGATCTGGGTCTCTCCTTCTCCTGGTGCCTTTCACGGTGCTTATGGGGCTTCCCTGACGACTCCCCCTTGGAGGAAGGGTCTCGATCCATAGATACAGGTTACTCACCTGTAACAGGAGTTCTAGGAATGGTATATGTTGTTCATCCACACTTATTGGCAGGTATCCTTGCCACTTTAAATCTTGCCGGAGGGTCTTCAAGCTGGCTCCTCCCATCCACCCTGGGTGGTAAAACTCTCGGCTCCGCCCCATGACACCAGATCTGCCCGCTGGAAGCTCAGGCTGTCAAGGCCGGGGGTCGAGGAATCATGTGGATGAACAACAGATACCATTCCTAGAACTCCTGTTACAGGTGAGTAACCTGTATTTCTAGGACATGGATATGTTGTTCATCCACACTTATTGGCAGCTCTAGCAGTTCTCCGGGGGAGGGAGGCAAGCACACACCCTACTTAGGAAATAGAGACTGAGAACCAAGGCCCCAAACCAGCATCCGCGTGACTCAAGGTCGATGTGGTAGTGGGTTATAAAGGTATGTGCCGACTTCCAGGTAGCAGCCCTGCAGATATCCTGGATAGGGACATCCCTGGAAGCAGCTACTGATGCAGCGGTATGGCAGGTAGAATGAGCTCTTATCCTCTGGGAGGCTCCATGCCCGCCAACCTATAGCAGATCTATGCAGGAGGTGACCCACCTGCTTATCGCCTGTTTGGCTGCAGGTCTGCCAGGTGCGGCTTCAGCGAGGGTGACAAACAGCTGGCGAACCTCTCCCGAACTTCAGCCGGCGCTCCTTATAGTAAGCGGCGCCCTTCTAGGGTCCAGAGTATGGAGCCTATATTCGGCCTCTGAGGTGTGATTGGGTAGAACACCGGCAGAGTCAACACCTGGTTAAGGTGAAACTCCAACACCACCTTCGGAAGGAATTTCGGTTGGGGGCGCAGGACAACCTTGTCCCTGTGGAAGACCAGGTAAGGAGACTCGATGGAAAGCGCCTGCAGCTCTCCCATCCTTCTGGCTGACGTGATAGACACCAAGAAGGCGGTCTTCCACGACAGGTGAGAGATATCACATCTGTGCATTGGTTCGAATGGCTTGCCCATGAGCTTTGCCAACACCAGCAGTAGATCCCACAGAGGTGGAGATTCACACACCGAAGGGGATATGTTATCCAGGCCTTGGAAAAAGCGCCTGACCACCTTCTCCTGTGCCACCGACTGCTTTCCAGCCCGCGCCCAGTAAGCAGAGATGGCTGCCAGGTGCACCTTTAGGGTCGTCGACCTAAACCCTTGCTGAGAAAGGGATCATAGGTAGTCCAAGATGCTTGCCAAGGAACAGGAGGAAGGGTCCAGGCCCTTGCCCTGACACCAAATGGAGAATCTCTTCCATTTGAAGGCATAGCATTTTCTGGTCGACTCCTTACGGGACACCTCAACTACATTGAGGACCTCGTCAGAAAGACCCAAGGCCTGGAACTCTAGACGCTCAGGAACCAGGCCATCAGGTGCAGGGACTGAAGGTCCGGATGGAACACCTTCCCCTGATTGACTGATAGCAGGTCTGGGCGAGCTGGAAGCTGCCTCAGGAGCCTGGAGCTGAGGCTGAGGAGATGGGGCGGGGCCAGTCTGGGGCTACCAGAATCACCTGCACCTTGTCCCTCCTCACCTTGAGAAGCACCTTGTGGATCAAGGGAAATAGGGGAAAGGCATAGAAGAGGCCCGGGGTCCACGGCCTCGAGAAGGCATCCCCCTGCAGCGAACCCTGCTGAGGGGGCCGGGCATGAAACAGCCTCAGCTTTGCATTCTCCCTGGAGGCAAACAGGTCCACCTGAGGCATGCCCCAGTGGGAGAACAGATCTTGTACTACCTCCGGCAGGAGAGACCACTCGTGGGACACAGCCCCTGTCCGGCTTAGGGCATCGGCCAGAGTGTTGGAGGCTCCTGCCACATGGATGGCTAGGAGATCCGCCTCCAGGCTGCACACAAGTGACCAAATGCAGAGAGCTTCCTTGCACAGAGGCATGGAGCACGTCCTGCCTTGGCGGTTTAGGTTGTACATGGTCATGGTGTTGTCCGTCTGGACCTGAACCACTTGACCCCGTATAAACAGAGCAAAGGCGGTGAGGGCTAGACGAACCGCCCGAAGCTCCAGCAGGTTGATGTGGCATCGGGACTCCCGAGGGGACCAGAGGCCGTGAGCTCTGTGCTCCCCCAGATGGGCACCCCAACCCATCAGAGAGGCATCGGTCGATAGAGAGACCGTCGGCTCTGGGCGGACAAACGGGATGCCCTCCTGCAGATATGCTGGAACGGTCCACCACTGGAGAGCATTCCACATCCCCTGGGTCACCGTCACTAGCTGGTCCAATGGATCGCAGCGCTGTGATCAATGGCTAGCCAGTCCCCACTGAAGGGGACGCATGTGCCAGTGGGCCCAACGGACCACGCTGGTGCAGGCCGCCATGAGACCCAGGAGGCGCAGGAAGTCCCGGGCAGGGCGCGACTGCCCAACCAGAAATGAGTGGGCAAAGGAGGAAACAGCCTCGGCCCTGTCCGCCAGGAGCCGTGCTCTGGCTCGAAGAGAGTCAAGCTCTGCCCCAATGAAGTGAATCACCTGCTTCGGACCGAGTTCCAACTTGGCCTCGTTGATGAGAAGGCCGATCTGAGAGCAAACCTGGAGGGCCAGATCTCTGGACTGCTCCACCTCCTGTCTGGAGGGGGCTGCTATCAGCCAATCATCCAGGTAAGGCTACACCCAGACCCCTCGGCGCCACAGGAATGCTGTCACCACTGCCATGCATTTGGTGAAGACCCTGGGAGCAAGAGAAAGGCCGAAGGGCATGGCTCGGAACTCGTAAAGGGATCTCTCCGCTCGAAAGCGAAGGAATCTCTGGTGAGACGGTCGGATAGGGACGTGAAAGAACGCGTCCTGTAGGTCTAGAGAACAGAACCACATGCCTCGTTCCAGGGATGGTATTATCTGAGCCAGAGTGACCATCCTGAAGGTCCGCGACCTTAGGAACTTGTTCAGGTTGTGCAGGTTGAGAATGGGGCGCCAGCCCCCCGTCCGTTTTGGGACCAGGAAGTTCCTGGACACAAACCTCGGGTCTGAGGAAGGGTCCGCCACCTCTCGGATCACCTCTTTCTCGAGGAGCAGAGCGATTGCCTCGGGGGCGAGCCGACAGCAAGGCTGTGGACCCTGAGGCTCCGGGCGAGACGGGCTCGAAGGGCGGGGCCTGCTCGGACCCAGAGGCAGGCCCTTTCCTACCACTCCAGCACTCCACCGTCTGCGGTGACAGCAGACCAGGCAGAAAGGAAGTGGCGGAGCCGTCCCCCCACGGGGGGAATCTGGGGTGGAGTGACGAGGCTGGGGGCGACACCCCTCAACCCGTCACTGGACAGGCTTGGAGGAGGGACCGGCCGAGGGACCTCCTGGGCCTTTTCCTCCCTGCTTCCTGTTGGAGGAAGCCACGGGCTTGGCTTTGGGATGTCAAGTGCGAGCCTGCTGGCCCTGATGCTGCTGGGCCGGACATGCCGTGGGCGCAGACGGACAAAAGGGCTTGGGTTGTGGTCTGCGGCCCTTGTCCCTCTGGGTGGAGGAGACCGAGTCCAGGGTGGCATTGGACTTTTCGATCCACTAGAGGTGACCCTCCACTCCAGGGCCAAAGAGGTCGGTCCCCAGGAAGGGGACATCTGCCAACTTGTGCTGGGTATCCGCTGTGAAGGTGGATATCCTCAGCCATGCCCGACAGCGCATGGCCACTGCAGCCGCGACTGACCTGGCACATGAGTCTCCGATGTCCAGCACAGTCTGAAGTTGCTGCTTGGCCACTGCCCTGCCCTGGTCCCACACCTGCTTGACCGTGGTCTGCAGGTCAGCCGGGAGGTGAGGGACTACCTCGTCCAGGGAGCCCAACAGGGCATGAGAGAAGTGTGCCATCAGCACGGCCGAGCTGGCCTGACAAAGGCCAAGGGAGGACGCAGTGTAGACTTTGCGCCCGGCGTAGTCCAACTTCTTGGACTCCTTGTCGGGAGGCTTGTCCACGTCCCAGGCACTTCCGGCACGCCGGAAGATGCTGTCGGTAACCAACCCCTCGGCTGAGGGGTGTTCCGAAAAACCGGACAGGGAATCGGTAGGGACCGCATACTTCCTCGCCATCCTAGCCGAAGGTGCAGGGCAGGAAGCAGGACGCTGCCAGAGCTCCAAAGCCGGGCCAACGATGGCCTCGGCCACCGGAAAGGCCTCCATGGGAGAATCCCCTCGGTCCAATATCTCCGTTAGGGGATACTTGGCCCACTTGGATACGGGCTCGAGCTGCATCCTGGTGGACTCCGAGATGAGCCTAAGCAAACCCATAAAGGACGATGGGCTATCGTCCAGCAACTGACCTCCGGAGGACTCCAGGTCGACCTGCCTGGAGAACAGGGAGGAACTGTCGTCGGACTCGGATGAGTCCGCAAAGAGCTGCCTTGGGCCTGAGCCACCCTCCACCTGCTGAGGGCGATCGGGAGTGAGAGTGACAGACAGCCTATGGGGCAGGCCCTGGCCCGGCCGAGAATTCTTGGTTGGGGCCCCAATTTTCGGCTGTGGAGGCGGAGGTTTCACCAGAATCGGTGGGGCAGCCGGTTTCGGCCGAGCAACAGGCCCGGGGGGCAAGCGCCTCGGCTAGGGTGAGGGGTTGCTTCGGCCGCTTCGGTAACAGCCACTTGATGGCCGGGGAAGGCGATGATGTCGGCTTGCTCCCGGACAGAAGAAGCTGTTGCCACATGAGGTCCTCGTAGCGCCAACGCAACTTGCGTCGAAGCCTCCCCTCGTCCGAGGAGGAAGACGAGGACGAGCGGCGGCGCCGCTTACTACAGTATCGAGACCGAGACCGCCTATGTCGGCAGGATCGGCTGGACCGTGAAGATGTCCGAGACCCAGACCGAGAACTTCGGCGTTTCTGAGGAGTGTTCAGGGGTAGGGCAGGGAGACCCGCTCTCTCCTCGGCTCGGCAGATTCAACCGTGGACTCCGGAACCGGAGGCACAGGCAAGTCCACGGTAACCTCTCGATCTCACCGGGGAACTGGAGAGTGAGGGCTGGCTTCACTGTCGACAACCCGGGTCCGACGTGGGTCGAGAAAATCTCGATCATGCCGACGGGAGTCTCGGCCAACTGACCTGACAGGGACACCGTGAGGCCAGTGGCAAGCCGCGAAGGATCGACCGAAGTCGATGGTCGACTACTTGGGAAGGGGGACCTCTCCCGCTCCCAGGAGCGTCGACGGAGGGACTTACCTTTGGAGTCCTTCTTTTAGGACCAAGAGGAAAGTCCTGAAGAAGTTGGTCCCTCTCCCTTGGTGGGAAGGGACTGACAGAGCTCCCAAAAGAAGCTGAATAGGAGGATCCCAAGAAGAGCGGGATAAAGGCCGCGGCGGAGGAAGATGAAGATGCGGCCTGTACCGCCTCCTCCTCGAGGGCGGTCATGTGCTCAAGCTGTTCCACCGAGCCAGCCGCCGCGGAAACCGCCAAACGGGCCTCCTTCGACTTTACCGTTGGGTAACGTTTCTTGAGGCGCCCAAGCTGCAAACAGGCGGCGCGGTCTTCCAGGACGTAGACTAAGAAGGAAGAGCACAGGTCGCAGGTCTGCGGGTCGTGCTCAAGGCCTAAGCAGTAGACGCACTTGGAGTGCGGATCCGTCAGAGTCATCTTCTGCCCGCATGGGCACCTCCGAAAACCGGGAGTCGATTTGTCCATCGCAGCCGCGAGGGAAATAAATGACCGAGATCTTGAAAACCTTAAAAGTTATTTCGGGTAAACCGAAGAAATAGGAACCAGTCTTTTATACACAGAGCGTTAAGGAGGGAACCTGAGCTTCCAAGCGGTAAGGAAGATCTGGCGTCATGGGGCGGAGCCGAGAGTTTTACCACCTGGGTGGGTGGGAGGAGCCAGCTTGAAGACCTTCCGGCAAGATTTAAAGCGGCAAGGATACCTGCCAATAAGTGTGGATGAACAACATATCCATGTCCCTAGAACTTTTAAGTTTTTCTTTGAGGAGGAAAGCTTGAAGGGCCTTCTGTCGGCGGATCCTTGTACGGTTGTTGAAGCCCTGGCAGAAGGAACAGGCCTGGGTATCGTGATCTGGGCCCAGGCAGCGAACACAGGCCGAGTGAGGATCCTTGAAGGGGATCTGCTTGCCGCAGGAACACTTCGACGAATGGCCCTCCAGAGAAGTTGGAGAGGACATCAGACGAAATCCAGTAAGAAATGAACAGTTTGAAGTTTTCTAGTCGTCGCGCGCTAGAAGATGACCGAGAGGCCGATGCTGTGATGTCGACGGCGGGAAAAGAACTGGGGATTGTAGCGGGACCGCCTCCTTATGTACTACACCTGATGTCAGGGGCGACGTCAGAGGCGGTCTCTACTGAAGACTGCTAGCTAGAAAATTTCCGTAGGGTCCTGACGCCTGATGTCTTCAGTCCTAATGGTGTAACCTGCTGCAAGAGCTGTATCTCAAAGAAGATCACCTCTTAGGAGAGGTTTGAGAGTTGAGAGATCTCCTTCCACTTTCACCTTCTGGAAACGATCAGAGAGGTAGTTGCTGAACCACTGTAAAGATAATGGGTCAGCACCTAGTGACGTCAGGGAAGACAGTAGCAGAGAATGGTCGACAATGTCGAAGGCCTTGCTCAGGTCCAATAATACGATGCAGGTGTAATTCCTGTGTCTAGCTCTCTTTGCCAGTCATTAGACACTTTGGTAAGTGCTGTGATAGTGCTATGTTTAGCTCTAAACCCTGATTGGACTGGATTAAGCAGGTTATTAGCTTCTAGATGTGGCAAACTACGCTAGTCTACAGGACAGGAATCAACCTGCTGTGGGTATTCCCAGTTTTTAACAGCTTATATCAGTTACACCCACCCACACCCAGCACAGCACAGTGTTTCATGATCCAGTTATACTTGAAGTGTCAGGTAACTACACTGTAACTTCACTGCAACTGCAGTGTAGCTGCATGTGACAAACACATAACTACAGTGTAACTACCTTGGCCTTTAAAGACTTACTGTAATGTATGCTAAGAAACCCCAGCTAGTGCTAGCTACTGAACCTTCAGCATAAAATAGAGGCAGCAAGCATTTTGACCCTGATGTCCAATGGTAAAGTACACTCTAATTTGCCTGCAGCATTGGAGACTGCTAAAATTATACAATAAGGCTAGAGGGGGAGTATTTAAAACATGGCTGCAAGGGCAGAAGCAGATCAACGCAGCAAAACAAAAACCTTTAGGAACATGGGACTTGGCACACTAACTGGGATGCCTCAAGAATATGCAGTACCTCACTAACCCAAGGGGAAAAGGAAGGCAGGTGGGTGTGGCTCTATGTAGACGGTAGTCTTGAAGCTCTGGAGCTACGATGAATAACTACTATCACGCACCGATTTGCTCCAATAAGCCTCACTCTTTGGTTTAGTCCAAAGCAGTAGGAGAGCATTTAGACTGAGGTTACAGCACCTCACAAAGGCTATGAAAAAAAGACAGAGAGAGGAGCCATCTGACAGCTATTCCCTACACCTGTGGGGTTCTACAAATGGAGCCCTCACTGCCAGCTTTTTTTTTTGGGGGGGGGGCGGGTTGTCCTGGAACAGTCCTTGGTTGCCTAGACCCCATCCCGGCAAGTAAACATGCTGTTGAGCCTGAGAACAAAGCCCATCTCCTAAACAATGGGATGAGGAGTTTAGGACATGCTAGGGGAAAACAGCAGAGTGAACTGTAGCCATGCCTGGCAGCACAGACAAACTGCCATGGCTGCTGCTCTGGCAACTCTAGCAAGATAAATTCAGGATAGTTCGTAACTCGGCATTAATCATTTCCCAGAGGTGACGTTGGAAACGCCCAGTGTGGGTTTGATAGGCCACCACTCTGACGACCATAGAGGAGGCATAACATTTTCATCCAGCAGCATCCAGTCTCTTAATATCTAGAAACAGGGGCAAGAGCAGCCAGAGCTTGCACATACCGATTATAGAGTAATGGCATAATGCTTTTGATGATTCTGTATAATAGGCAAAACACACGAGCACTATAGTGTCCCAAATATGAATATGCAAAGACATTACAGAATGTCAGTCCAAGTCCAGGGCCCTTGTCCATATTCAAAATAAAATTATATGACCGACCAGCTGACTGTGAAAGATACTGTAAATTAAAAGTTAGTTCTCATACCCAGTCAGGCAGTGTTACACCATCTTGTGTAAATAACTGACATAAAACACCACGCTTTCACTCAGCTTGAGGCTATAATCGAATTAAAATCATGCAGTAGTCGTGGTGCATGGTAACTGTGTCCACTGTCTATAAGAGCCAGGTAAAGGCTCTGAAAATGAGACAGAAAGCTCCGCAACTAAACTTATGGAGAGGCTGCAATAATTGGTCTGACCCAGAGGCACTAGGACCCAATGGGAGCAATAACTTTTCTGGATGGCTGGCGGTGCAACTAGAGCCCACTTGTGCATTACGACACAGGCCCACTGGTGTATAGTGACACCAGTCCATAACCGCCTCGGTACCTTTTTTGCTGAGGAGGTGAGCAGTATAAACCTTACGAATAACTTATGCACTTAATCGAAGGGCATAAGACAGCCCTGGTGGCCCATGTAAGAAGGGCCACCAAACCTAGAAATACAGTGTCTTCAGCCCAAACAAGTATAAAGGGGTGAAGACCAACATAATAATACTGGAGTCTGGGGGACGGTGGGCAGGCGTGGTGATCTATGGAGAAGATATTCAAGAAGATTAACAGTTACGTTAAGAAAGTAACTTTCCTACCCTCCAAGAATCAATCTTCTCCACAGATTCCCACTATTAGGTCAGAGTATCAAGTTTCGAGAAAGTCCCCCAGGACTAGGAAGGCTGGAACCCAGAGCTCACTTCAGGATAGTAACACATTCAGAATTGTTCTGCCAATGTAGCATGCCGTCTGGTGTGGACATCAGTGTATAAACTTGGTAAAAGTATGAACTGTGCTTCAAGCTGCAGCTCTGCTAATTTCTCCAACTGACACAGAGCATATTTCTGCCAGGGAAGGGGCAACTATTCTAGTGGAGCGGTCATGTACATTACCCGTCAGTTTAACCTGAGCCATGGCATAGCAGTGGCAGAGGAAATTTACAATTAGGGTACAAAAAATACTATTTTGAATGTCTGAATCCTTAGTCCGATCCAGGTAAAAACCCAAGGACCCTCTTAATACGCAGAGTGAAGAATCCTTTCTCCCTCATTCTGGAAGTTGGGAAACTAGGTAGGTAGGATTATAGCCTGTTTAAGGTGGAACTCTGACACAACTATAGCTAGTAACTTGGGGTGTGTATGGAAAACATATGTGACCATAGCATGGATTTCAAACACTCTGCATGGTGAGGAAAAAGCAACCAGAAATGCTGTTTTCCAAGGCAGAAACTTTTGTGTCATAAGTTGCAACAATGCTCAAAGGGCTTGCGAGAGAGCATATTCAGCACAAGGTTCAGATCCCAGGAAGCCACCAGCTTCCAGATGGGAGGCCTTGTGTGCAGGATACCCCGAGGAATCTATTAAACAGTGGAAGTTGTGCCAAACAGATGGTGCCAATAGGTTTGTGGTATGCTGACATAGCATCTAGGTGGACCATAACTGCGGAATTCTGCTGGCCAACATCAGAAAGGTCCAGCAAGTATTCCAAAACCTTTTCAGATGGACACCTGAAAGGATCCACAGGGAATACCAGATGGAAAATCTTTTCCACTTGGCTGTGTATGTCTTTCTGGTGGAAGAGTTTTGTACAGCCAGGAATATCTCAAAGGCCCTCTGAGACACTGTTAACCTGTTCACTGCCAGCTGCTCACACGCCAGGCCTGAAGGTGCAGGGAGTGCAGGTTGAGGAGGAACTAGCTGACCCTGGGTCAATAAGTCCATCTGGAGAGGCAGAATCCTCAGTTTGCTGATTGACAAGTTGATTCACTGGAGGAAACTATATCTGCCGAGGCCAGCAGGGAGCCACTAGGTTAATCTTGCCCCCCCCCCCCAACTTGAACAGCACTTTCTGGATGAGAGGGACTGGAGAGAATGCATACAGAAATATATTTTGCATTGGCAGTCTGAATGCAGTCCTGACAGAAAACACCAGGTTCTGGGTTTCCGGAGCAGAATCGAGGCAGTTTGACACTGAGTGGGGAGTGGGGACACAGAACAGTCCACATCTGGGGTGCCACTCGTCGCACACCGATCTCACGATGTATGATGCTGGTAACCAAACATAAGAATCTGCCACTGTTTGATTTAACTTATCTGTCAGTGTGTTCTAGACTCCTTACAGATAGACTGCCTGGAGAAAGACAGTACAGTTATGTAAAAACTTACCATAACAACAGTTCTTTGAGAGGATCTCTTGCAGCAGGCATAAAGAATTCTCCCTTCCACATTCAGGGAGTGCACTTCAGGTTCCAGGCCAGTACCTCAGGTTCCACTTTTAGTGAGTGCACTTCCAGTTATGGTACAGGCCTTGCCTTTTGGCTTGTTCTTGGCCCCTTGGGTGTTTACCAAATGCTTGGCAGTTGTGGCAGCATCCCCCAGAAGGGAGGGACTCTATGTCTTTTCCTATCTGGATGACTGGCTCCTCAAAGCATAGTCCAGGAAATGCCTGTTGCAGACTCTGGAACTTACCACCCACCTGTTCCAGGAGATGGGCATCACGATCAATCTGTCCAAGTCAGTCTCGACTCCCTTTCAGCGCCTCCAGTACATAGGGGTGGTCCTGGAACCAGCAGATTATCATGGCTGAAGGTGCAGTCAAAGCTGGATTCCACTGAAAGCAAAGTCTTCTAACACCTGTGCTGCAGTTTCGTAGGTCTGCTGACCATTCCAGTACTGCACCACAATGAGAGAGGGTCAGGGAGTCTGGAATTCCATGTTTAGCTCTCACAGGGTTTGCAGCAATGGAATGTGCTCACAGCATTTTTTTTAGTACACTAGCAGGGTAATCATTATCGAAGGATATCCTCTTCTGTCCCCCCAAAACAGACTTAATGCCTATGGATTTCAACAGGATCTCCTGTTTGACTCCGAAAGCTTTATAATACTGGATCATGACCGTGCATTTGGGTCTCAAGGTTTGGGGCTCAGCCAAGAGAGCCCTCCCCAACTCCACAGTGTAATTTGAGTCAAGGTGCAGCACATCTCTGAGCATTTTTAGGCAAGAAGACCAGCATGTCCTGACCCTCGTGCCTTCAGGGAGGCCATAGATGTGTAAATGATTGCAGCAGTCCTGACATTCCATATCCTTGATTTTCACTTTCAAAGTGACCTGGTTCTTTAAAAACTGTGTAAACGTCTTCCACCATGTATGTTTGTATGTTCTGAGTCCAAGATGCAGTTGTTAGCTTTACGTACACAAGGTATTGGGTAAGTCACCTTCCTCAGCCAGGGAGTAAAAGGAAACCATCATTTCAGCACAGAATTCAGTGAGTTGCTGAACTAAAAAGTCTGTTTCGGAGTTGGAGGCCATTGATTTACCTGCAAGTGTCTCCACTGATGTAGTAACACTTGTATCATCTATGATGGGCACAGATTTGCGGAGGCAAATGTGCTGCTGTCTTCAGTACCACTGTTGTTGGGTTGTTGGCCATCTGTAGTTCTGGGGCCTGGTTTCATTTGCTACAATCATCAGAGGGAAGACTTTTCTCTTCCTGCAGCTGCAGAGTACAAATCAAGAGCAATGTTTACAGCTGGGAGAGACAAAATATTTGTTAAAGGGAGCAGAAGCTCTGACGAGATGCTGCTGCTTAACTCGCACCAGAATCGGATATCCCGCCAAGGTGAAGCTGTTATACAGGTTGTGATGGTCAAAGCCCTGTCTCCAGTGGCTCCCTTCTCTCTCAGGCTCTGCCCCTTAGACCATCCAGACCAGCGTTGCTTCCATCAAGGTTCACTCTGTAAAAAGAGCGCAGACCCTGGCTCTCTGATAATTCCTTTGTCCACCACCTTCTACCCTTCTGACGCCCTGTAGTGAGGAACTCTACTCTAGGCAGGCACACTGTTCTCCCAGGGATGCTTTACCATGCACACCTTATCCAGGTACCTTTCCCTCAGAGATGTAGTCACACACAAACCAGTAACTCCAGTCTTAAAAATATCTAATTTATTATTAAACACTTGTAGTAAACAGGTTATACAATGTTTACATGTAATCCATACAAACAGTAAGAGTTAAAGGATGCAGAAAATGAAGCTTGCACACTTACACAGGTAAACACATGTCAATCTTTATAACAATTAAAGTGTTTACTACCCTCATTATGTATACTACACTCTGTTACTCCAATCCTATCTTCATGCCCATGGCCCAGCCCCCTACTTGGTCTGCACTGTTGTGAGTGGTGCAGATGAGTTGCACTGTTGCAGATCCAGTAGTGTAAACAGCTTGGGAAACGTAGGTTGCTTTGTTGTGGTGCAGAGCCAACAGTGTTTCTGTGGGAAGCTGTACTACTGCTGATGTTTTTTGCTAACATGTAAACACCCTGCTCCACCTGCAATGATACACCTGTGGAGTATACTGGAAGAGATACAGACAGCATGAAAAAAAACTGGTTATTCACCTGTAACAGTAGTTCTAGGAGTGGTATATGGTGTACATGTGGTACATGGTGAAGATCCACATTTCTGGCAGTATTCCTTTCCCTTTAAATCTTGCTGGAAGGTCTTCAAGCTGGCTCCTTCTACCCACTCGGGTGGTAACTCCCTCGGAACTGCCCCGTGACATCACATCTTACCCACTGGACGCAAGAATCAGTGTGCACTTGCCAGGGGAGGTCGGGTGGATCAGTGTGGATGTACATCATATCCCACTTCTAGAACTACTGTTACAGGTGAGTAACCTGTTTTTCTAGGTATGTGGATATGATGTACAGTTCCACACTTCTGGCTGACTCCGAGCAGTTCTCCGGAAGGAGGGAGCAAGGCACACACCCCCTACTTAGGAAACAGAGACTGGAGAACTGAGGCCCCAAAACCAGCATCCTGGCGTGACTCAAGGTTGATGTGGTAGTAGGAAATGAAGGTGTGTACTGACTTTCAGGTAGCAGCCCAGCAGATTTCCTGGATAGGGACATCCCTGGAAGCAGCCACCAAGGCAGCGGTATGATGGTCAGAGTAAACCCTTAGCCCTACGAGAAGCTCCCTACCTGCCAACCCACAGCAGAGAACTATGCAGGATACAATCCACCCTACAACCATACACTTAGCTGCCGGTCTGCAAGGCGTAGCTTCAGCATAGGTGACAAAGAGCTGGTGAACCTCTCCCCGAACTCCAGCAGTGGGCTTCTTATAATAGGCAAGTGCTCGCTGCAAGTCCAACGTATGGAGCCCGTGCTTCGCTTCCAAGGTGTGACTGATGAAGAACATCGGGAGATTCATCACCCGGTTAAGGTGAAACTGGGATGCAACCTTCGGGAGGAACTTCGGGTTGGGGTGAAGGACAACCTTGTCCTTGTGAAAGACCAACTAAGGAGACTCCACCAAGAGCACCTGGAGCTCACTGATCCTTCTGGCTGACGTGATAGCTACCAAGATGGTGGTCTTCCACGACTGGTGTGACCTTTCACACCTGTTTATCGGTTCAAATGGCTTGCTCATGAGCTTTGCCAACACCAGCAACAAGTCCCACAGTGGTGGTGGTGGTTCATGCACTAGAGAGGAAACGTGGTCAAGGCCTTTGAAAAAAATGCCAGATCACCTCCTATGTGCCACTGATTACATACCAGCCCATGCCTGGTATGCAGAGGATGCACCAGAGGGGAAATGTGGTCAAGGTCTTTGAAAAGGCACCAGACCACCTCCTCCTGCGCCACTGATGGCATACCAGCCCAATCCTGGGATGCAGAGATGGCTGCCAGGTGCACCTTAAGGGTCATCGACCAATGGCCCGACAGAGAGGGACCAATGGTAGTCGAGAATGCTAGCCACCAAGTAATATAAGGGGTTAAGCCCCTTGTCCTGGCACCAAATTGAGAACCTCTTCCATTTGAAGACAAAGCATTTTCAGGTCAACTCCTAAGAAGCCTCAACCATGGTGAGGACATCTTCGGAGAGACCCAAAGCCTGGAATTCTGGCCGCTCAGGAACCAGGCTGTTAAGTGCTGGGATTGAAGGTCCGGATGGAGTACCTTTTCCCGACTGCAAGAGAGCAGGTCCAGGCATAGAGGAAGACACCATGGGAGCCTATATCTGAGGCTGAGGAGATCAGAGTACCAGAACTGGCTGGGCCTGTCCGGAGCCACCAAGATCATCCATGCTTTGTCCCTCCTGGCCTTAAGCAGCACTTTGTGGATTAGCAGAAATGGAGGGAAGGCATACATGAGGCTTGGGGTCTAGGACCTTGAGAAGGCATCCCCCTGCAGCATTTCCTGCTGAGGGGGGCGGGCACAATACAGCCTGTCTTTGTGATCTCCCTGGAGGCGAACAGATCCTCCCCTGTAATGTGCCTCGCCAAGCTGGCTGAGGGTATCTCTACCAGCTGGTTGGATACGCTGGCCACATGGATGGCCAGGAGACTGGCGTTCAGACTAAGAATGAGGGTCCAGATGTGGAGAGCTTTCCTGCACAGAGGAAGGGAGTGCGTCCTGCCCCATTTGTTGAGGTACTGTAGTACATGGTTGTGACATTGTTTGTCTGGACCTGAATGACCTGACCCCGAATATGTGGAGTAACGATTGTCAGTGCCAGCCATACTGCCCAAAGCTCCAGCAAGTTGATATGGTATCGGGACTCCTCAGAGGTCCAGAGTCCATGGACTCTGTGCTCCCCCAGGTGGGCACCCCAGCCCATCAGCGAGGCATCAGTCAAGATGGTGACAGTCAGCTCTGGGCAGACAAATGGGATTCCTTCCTGCAGATGTTCCAGAACTAACCATCAATGGAGGGCATCCCACATCAACTGGGTCAGAGTAACCGGCTGGTCAAAGTGGCACTGGCGCTGAGACCATTGACAGGCTAGCTCCCACTACAGAGAGCACATTCTCCACTGGGCCCAACGGACCACGCTGGTGCAAGCTGCCGTAAATACCAGGAGGTGCAGGAAATCCCAAGCAGGGCACACTGCCCAACCTGAAATGATTGGGCAAAGGAGGAGAGAACCTCCATCCAGACCACGAAGAGTTGAGATCTGGCTCTGCAAGAGTAGAGCTCTGCCCCAATGAAAAGTATCACCTGCGAAGGTATGAGCTCTGACTTGGCCTCACTGACCAGGAGGCCAAGGAACAAGCAGGTCTGGAGGGCCACATCCCTGGACCGCTCCACCTTCTCCCTGGGGGGGGCCTGCTATCAGCCAATCATCCAAGTAGGGATACACCCGGACCCCTCGGCATCTCAGGAAGGCTGCCAGCACTGCAATGCACTTGGTGAAGACCCTGGGAGCTGAGAAGAGGCTGAAGGGCATGGCCTGGAACGCACAGAGATTCCCCTCCACATGGAAATGAACAAATTGGCGGTAGAAGAGACAAATGGGAAAGTGGAAGAATGAGTACCGAAGATCCAGAGAGCAGAATCACATGTTCTGCTCCAGGGATGGAATGATCTGAGACAGAATGACCATCCTGAAGGTGCGCGACCGAAAGAACTTGCTCAGGTCGTGCAGATCTAAGATGGGGCACCAGCTCCCCCCTTCCCCACTCAGCTTTGGGACCAGGAAGTACATGGAGACAATACCAGCGCTTACTGGAGGGTCTGGGACTGGAGCCACTACCTCCTTTTGGAGCAGCTGGACAATGTCCTCCCAAAGGGCTGTCAGCATGTCTGTGGACACCATGTCCTCCTGTGGGGCACAGGCTCAGTAAGGCGGGTAAGCCTTGAACTCTAGAGGTAAACCCTAGCCAACCACTTCTAGGACCCACTTGTCCGTGGTGACAGCAGACCAGGAGGAAAGGAAGTGGTGGAGCTGGCCCCCCAAAGGAGGACTTAGGGGAGACAGAATGGGCATGGGGGAGGCACCCTTCCATCCAGTCACTGGGCAGGCTTGGAGGAGGGACTGGCTGAGGAAGCAGCGGGACCTTGAGCACCAGGTTTGCAGACAACCAAAGCAACCAATTTTGGTCGAGGATGCCAAGCTTGTGACTGCTGCCCAGCTGGGGTCTGGCATGGCTTGGCTTCGGGGGCAGAGAGGGCCTAAAAGGGCTTCTTTCTTTGAAGCTTGGAGCCCTTGGAATCCCTCTGGATGGAGGTGACAGAGTCCAGGGTGGCACTGGACTTCTCAATTCTAGTGAAGTGTCCTTCCACCCCCGGCCCAAACAGGCTGGTGCCCAAGAAGGGGACAGCCACTAATTTATGCTGGGAATCTGCCGTAAAGGTATAAATCCATAGCCAAGCCCTGCGGTGCATGGTCATCGCAGCGGCCATGGACTGGGTGCAGGAATCAATGATGTCCATGGCTGTCTGGAGCTGCTGTTTTACCACTGTTCAGCCCGGGTCCTGGACTTGCTTGACCGTAGTCTGTAAGTCAGCCGGGAGCTGAGGAAGCACCTCACTGAGAGTGCCAAAAGAGCATGAGGGAAGTGGACGACCAAATGGGCCAAACTCACCTGCCGATGGCCAAGAGAAGAGGCTAGATAGACCTTTTTGGCCATGTGATCCAATTCCTTGGATTCTTTGTCAGGAGGCTTATCTACATCCCCCAACGCTACCGGTATGCCGAAAGACTGAATCGGCCACCAGACCCTCGGCCAAGGGATGCTCGGTGAAACCCGCATACTTTAGAGACATATGGGTCGGCGGCGCAAAAAAGGAGGCAGGGCGCTGCCAAAGCTCCAGAGCATGGCCAAGAATGTCCTCGGCAACTAGGAAGGCCACCCTAGGAAAGTCACCCTAGTCGAGAATTTCGGTCAAGGGATACACGGCCTGCTTTTGGATATGCTCCATCTGGATCCTGGTAGATTTCGAAATCAAACAGAGCAAGCCCGCGAAAGAAGTGGGACCATGATCTGTAGACAACTCCTCCCCCCAACTTGGCATGCAATGGATGGGAATGCAGGGAGAAGTCCTCTGACTCTGAGGATTCACCGAAAAGTGGTCAACCACCCAAGTCCCCACTGACCCTGTGGGGGCTATCAGGAGTAACGGTGACTGACAGCCAACGTGGAAGCCTGGGAGCAGTACGGGAATCCTTAGGAGGGGGACCATCCTTCAGCTGCTTAGGAGGTGGCTCCACCTGGATGGATGGAGAAGCCAGAAAAAGCTGAGCCAGAACTGGCCAAGCCAGAGTAGGCTGGGGCCTTGGTGGAGGGAGCCCCGAAAGAGCCGGGTGGGGGCTGGGACCGGCTTAACCCCAGAAAGCATAAGCTGCTGCCACATTAGCTCTTTGTAGTGCTGGCGCATTTTGCGTTGGAGCCTCTCCTCACCCGAGGAGGAAAAAAGAGGAAGAATAGCGGCGGCTCTGCTTGATCGAGTACCAAGAGTAGAAATGCCCACGTTGGCGAGTGCTGTTCAAGTTCCATACTATGGGTTCTCAACCTAGACCATCGGGGAAACTGGCGAGAAGGGAGTGGCAAAAGCCGAGGATCCTCTGAGGTAATGAGATCCTGAGGTTTAGGGACTGGACCAACATGCTGATCCGACCCTCCCTGAGAGGTAACAGGTAGGACTGGAGTCCTAGAAAAGACCGGAGTCCTAGAAAGTGAGGTATTCACCTTATCCTACAACAATGCGTCGACTGGCTCGAGAAAATTATTGACAAGTTGGTCAATGGGCGTCTCAGCTAACTGGCCCAATGGGGAGACCGTGGAGCCAGCAGCCTGGACCAACACATCGACCATTGTTGAAACCTCCAAGGAAGTGTGGGAATCAGAGGCCCAAGAGCACTCATGATCCCACGATTGTCAATGAGATATTTTCTTAGTCTCCTTTTTAGACAATTTTGAGTATTTCATGCCCTTAGAGGGGCCCTGCTCAAGGGTGGGAAGGGACTGGCACAAATTCCTAAATGCCCCCGTAAAAGTGGCACCAAAAGAATAGCAGCACAAAAGCTGAAGCTGAAGAGGCATGCTCCGCAGCCTGAGCCGCCACCTCCTCGAAAGCCACAAGTTGTTGTGTGGACCCCTCAGCCAGCGAGACCACCCAAAGGGCGTATTTCAATTGAACGGGAGGGTCCCATTCATCTGGTCGCCCAAGAAGGAGTCGAGTGTAGCAGTCCTCCAAAGTACTAGAATGCAAAATATGGCATAAGCTAAAAGCCTGGGGATCACATTCGTGGCCTAGGCAGTAGATGCACAAGATGTGCAGGTCTATCCTTGGACATCTTCTACCCTCAGTGGCACTTAAAACTGGGCGGCAACTTCGAGCCGTCCATGACGACAGTTTCAAACAAATTCAAAAATCGTTTGAAGACTTTAGTTGAAACAGAAGTTTTGAAAGCAAAGGGCCTACTCAGCGCAGAGCGATAAGGAGGGAACCTTCTTCTTCCAGCAGGAAGGAAGACTAATGTCACGGGGTGGTGCCAAGGGAGTTACCACTCGAGTGGGTGAGAGGAGCCAACTTGAAGATGTTCTGGCTGGAATTAAAGGGAAAGGAACACTGTCAGAAGTGTGGAACTGTACATCATATCCACGTCCCTAGAAAAGGAGGTATTACTACCTCTGTATAGGTCACTGATAAGGCTGCACCTGGAATATTGTGCTCAGTTCTGGAATCCTTACCTAATGAAGGACAGGGACAGGCAGGAGACTGTGTAACACAGGGTGACCAAGATGACTCAGGGCCAACAAGGCAGGTAGGTCTTACAAGGATCGTCTCAAGGCACCGAACACGTACTCGCTGGAGACCAGGTGACAGAGGGAGGGTATGACAGAGACCATCAAGTTCTTGAAGGGAATAAACAAGGTAAACTGCAGGAAACTATTTAGCAAGAGTTAAGATTCAAGAACCAGGGTCACAAGTAGAAACTGGTGTTGGGGGGGGGGGTTAAGACAGATGTGGGGAAGTTATGTTTTATGGACAGGGTGGTGGAGCCGTGGAACAGTTTTCTAGCAGATGTGGTGGGCACCAAGACCATAGAAGCTGATGGCAGATAAGGACTGCAAGGCCCATCCAGTCTGCCCATTTCTTTTTCTACCTCATGAATGTGCCATCGTCCTTTGCTCTGTCAATGCCTATCTATTCATACCCATCTGTATTGCTCCCTTATGCCTAACCCATGCCTGTCTGAAGCCCTGCACTGTATTCATATCCACAACTCCCTGAGGTAGGCTGTTCCATGCATCCGCCACCCTTTCTGTGAAAAAGAACTTCCTCACATTACCCCTTAATCGGCCTCCCTCTAATCTCATGCTGTGACCTCTTGTCCTGCTAATTTTCTTATATTGAAACATGTTAGACTCTTTCACCTTGTTAATGCAAATAAGATGTTCGAATGTTTCGATCGTATCATCTCTCTCCCTCCTTTGCTATAGGGTATACATATTGAGCTCCGTTAATCTGTCCTCATATGTTTTCTGATGCAGTCCCTGCACCATTTGGTTGCCCTTCTCTGGACTGCCTCAATTTGGTTAATGTCCTTGTGAAGGTATGGCCTCCAGTACTGCATGCAATACTCTAGATGAGGCCTAACCAGTGTCTTGTAAAGAGAGATTATTACCTCCCTCTTCCAACTTGTGATACCCCTACTAATACACCCCAACATCCCTCTAACCTTACCTGCTGCTTTAGTGGTCTGCTTGGATAATTTCAGGTCATTGGTGATGATGACGCCCAAGTCTCTTTCTTCCCTTGTAACTCCCAGCAATTCTCCTCCTAGCCTATAGGTGGCTTCAGGGTTTCTCTTCCCTATGTGCATGATCTTGCACTTCTTTGCGTTAAACCCCAGTTGCCACTCTTCCGACCAGTTTGCTAGTTTATCCAGATCTCTTCTCATTCTGCCAACCCCATCTGGATCATCTACTCTGTTGCAGATCTTGGTGTCATCTGCAAACAGACAAACCTTACCCTCCAGTCCATCTGCAATGTCACTGATGAAGATATTGAAGAGGACTGGCCCCAGGACTGATCCCTGAGGTACCCCACTTGTGACTTGCATCTATTCCAGGTGTTGCACTATCCTTTCCTTAAGGAGTGCCTCCATAATCTTGCCCACTACTGAGGTAAGACTGACTGGTCTGTAGTTCCCTGCCTCATCCCTGTTACCGCTCTTGTGGAGCGGAATCACATGAGCCCTTCTCCAGTCTTCTGGGACCTCTCCTGTGCTGAGACACTCACTAAACAGTTCTGATAATGGCTCTGCTTGTTCCACCCTTAGCTCCTTTAGTACCCTGGGATGTATGCCATCAGGTCCCTTTGCCTTGTCCACCCTGAGCTTATCGAGCTCTTGTAGGATCCTTTCTTTTGTGAAGGGACTAGTGCACACCTCCCTCCCCCCTGTGTCCATGGTGCTGAGCTGTGGGCCCTGCCCTACATTCTCTTCAGTAAATACTGAGCAGAAGTATCTATTTAGGATAGATGCTTTTACATGGTCCTCCTCCTCACATGCCCCTTTATCCCCCTTCATCTTAGCAATACTCCCTCTGGACTTTCTCCTTTCACTAATGTATCTATAGACAGTCTTCTCACCTTCTTTTACTGTTTGTGCTAGTGTTTCCTCGGTTTGGGCCTTTGCCTGCCTCACAGCCTTCCCTGCTTCCCTTAGGGAAGTCTAGTATGCCTCCCTATCATCATCCTGCTGCATTCCCATATATTACCTGAAGGCCAGCCTTTTGGCTCTGACCTTTTCTGCTACTGTTTTTGAGAACCAAAGTGGTTTCCTTCTTCTTTTGCACTTCCTTTTCTCTCCAACACAATGGGATGTTGCTTCAAGTATTGCATCTTTAATGCTTGCCCACTTTGCCAGTACTTGTACTCCCTCACCTGTATTCTTTTTGCCACGGCTAGCTTAACTCTGTTGGCCATCTTATCAAAGTCAGCTCCTCCATAAATGGTTTCAAGCATGACTGGGACAGAGTGAAGGGTCTGGTGGTTACTAGAATTAGTAACAGTGGGGTAGAGAGCAGGGGGGTGTCCAGGAGGGATAGAATCCCGACTGGACAATAGGTCCTGGGGCAGATACGGAACTACAGGCAGACTAGATGGACCCTTGGTCTTTTTCTGTTGTCCCTGTCTATATTTCTGTGTTTCTACATTAAAATGAAAACAAGATCCTTGTCTCCTACACTATATCCACTCTGGCTGTTCATCGACACATTGCATATTACAATCCTCTGCTTGTGACGCAACTATCTGCTGCTATAGAAACAACAGTGATGTTATAAGGGGAGGACAAAGATGTCAGGGGTAAACAGGCCCACAGTACGCACAAGGTACCATGAAACATTCCTGACAGAAACACGCTATGTTTTAAATGGTTCACAATATAGATATAGTCCTGCTAGGATTAAAAATGGAAATTACATACCTACCGTAATTCTTGATCTTCTTGGACGAAGTCTCCACCACTCATTCACACTAATGGGGGAGTATACCGGGCGCTGGGACCCAGCAGGGCCAAACTTTTCAGGAGGCGGCTCAGTGGAGCCCAGCAGTGACAGCCCCAGCATGAGCCAGGCGTGCAGTATAGACTATCTCGGCATCAGCCCTCCAACCGCCTCAGTACCTTTTTTTTCTGAGGAGGTACAGCGTAACTAACCTAGAGAGGACTAACCTAAAAACTGGACATAAGATACTCCGAATTACCTGTGTAGGAAGGGTCTAAAACAAAGTCTTCACAGTCCAACCACTGAGGGAGTGAAGACCAGAAACAGAAGTGAGCTCGGGGGGATGGTGGGTGGGCGTGTGTATGAGTGGTGGAGACTTCGTCCAAGAAGATCAAGAATTATGGTGAGTATGTCATTTCTATATCTTCCTGGACATAAAGTCTCCACCACTCAGTCACACTAATGGGAGAGTACCGAGCTAACTAATCTCCCGAGATAGGTGGCAGGAGAGAGATGAGCTCACTTTCTAGGACAGAAGTCCGTTAAGGATTGTCCTGCCAAATGACTAATGTGGTCTGGCATGGACATCCAAGGCACAGTGCTTAACTAAAGTATGCATGGAACTCCAGGTAGCCACATTGCAAATATCTGCAATGGGAACATTACAAATTTCCACCAGAGATGCCTCGACTGCTCTGGTAGAGTGAGCGTATACTCTGCCTTCCAGCTTGACCTGTTCCATGAAATAGCAATGGCGAAGTCATGCCACCAGCCACGCTGAAATGCACCTGATAGCAACAGGTTGACCCAGTCGGGTCATGCTGAAGGAAACAAATAGTTGTTGAGCCTTGCAAATTTCTTTCGTTCTATCCAGATAGACCCGCAAGGCTCTTTTCATATCTGGGGAATGAAGGGTACACTCTCCATCATGCTGGAAGTTTGCAAAGTAGGTAGGAAGGACTAAAGGTTGATTCAGATGGAACTCTGAGACAACCTTGGGCAGGAACTTAGGATGAGTCCTAAGAACTACTCTGTCCTTGAGAAATACAGTATATATTGGGGGTCTGTGACCAAGGCGTGTATTTCA
This sequence comes from Neoceratodus forsteri, assembly GCA_016271365.2. Lineage (NCBI taxonomy): Eukaryota > Metazoa > Chordata > Ceratodontiformes > Ceratodontidae > Neoceratodus > Neoceratodus forsteri. The sequence continues at coordinate 968,456,947 of CM057449.1, forward strand.
GATACCCTATGAGTTAAAGTAATGGCCACCAGGAAGGCCGTCTTCCAAGTGAGGAATTTCAGCTCACAAGTAGCTAGAGGCTCAAAAGGTTTACAAGTAAGCATGTCTGGCACAAGGTTGATGTCCCAGGCTGCAACTGGACGTCAAATAGGAGGTCTGGTATGCAGAATCCCCTTAAGAAACTTCTTTACTACAGGCAGCTGAGCCAGCAACACAGAAAGTACTAGCTCATGATATGCCAAAATTGCACAAAGATTAACTTTGACTGTGGAGTACTGCAGACCTGTGTTTGAGAGGTCTAAGAGATACTCCAAGACTTTATTCGGTGGGCAGGAAAATGGATTCCAAGAGGATTTTGCACACCAAATAGAGAAACGTTTCCATTTAGCTGTGTAGGTGGCTGGCTTGCGTGCAGCCAAAAAATATCCAAAACCCTACGACAAACATTAAACTTACTCACCTCTGTCTCTTCAGGAGCCGAGCGTGGAGGTGAAGAGACCTCAGGTTGGGATAGACTACGGGGCCCTGGGTCAGAAGGTCTGTTTGAAGGGGAAGCGGTTTCAGAGAGGCTTTTGATAGTCTGTTGATTAGGGGGAAACCAGATCTGACAAGGCCAGAATAGGGCAATGAGAATCATTCTGCCCCTTGTGCCTCCAGTTTGAGCAGTACCCTCTGAATTAGGGGAAGAGGAGGGGGAAATGCATATAGGAAGTGTTTTGTCCACTGCAGCCTGAATGCATCCTGACAAAAAAAACGCAAGGTTCTGGATTTCTGGAGCAGAAGAGAGGCAGTTTTGCGTTGAGTGGAGAAGCAAAAGGTCCAGGTCCGGAGTTCCCCACTCTTCGAAGAGTGACTGAACGACGGTTAAGTTGAGAGACCACTCGTGAGGATCTGTCTTCGTTCTGCTGAGATGGTCTGCCAGCTCATTTTGTTCTCCTGGCAAGTAAACTGCCTGAATCAGAGCCTTTTGCTCCAGGCACCATTCCCACACCCTCGTTGCTTCCCTGCATAATGGGTAAGAGTGTGCACCGCCCTGTTTGTTGATGTATTACATCACTGCCTTGTTGTCTGGTTGAAGGAGAATGTTCTTGTGACAGAGTATGTCCTTCAAAGCTTGGACTGCATAGAGGACGGCTCTCATTTCCAGGACTTTTATGGGAAGTTGAGACTTGTCCTGAGTCCAAGTACCCTGGGTGTGGTGATACCGGCAGTTAGCTCCCCCAACCCATTAGGGAAGCGTCTGTGTAATTGAGATCTGATTTTCCAGAGAGGCGAAGGGAAATCCTTCCAGAAGGTTGTCCTCCTGAGACCACCAGGTGAGTGACCTCTTCAGAGGTTCCGTCATCTTGATAAGAAAGGACTGAAGGTGAGTGGATGGGGACCACTGAGTACTGAGCATCAACTGAGAGATTCTCATGTGGAGACAAGCCAAAGGTACAGTGGGCACCGAGGATACCATGAGACCCAGCATCTGCTGCATCAAGAGGGCTCACACTGAGCTGTGTTTGCTGATGAAGCAGGCCATCTGTAAGATATCGCTCCTTCTGTCCTCCGGAAGAAAAGCTTTCCCACAGAAGATGCCCAGCAGGGTGTCCATGAAAAGAAGCTTCTAGGAGGGCTGCAACTGTGACTTCTTGAGGTTCAGCAGGACTCCCATGGACGTGAGGAAGTCTGAGGCCGTGGCCACAGCCTCCACAGTCTCTTGCCTGAAGGGGCTTGCTAGAAGCCAGTCATCCAGATAGGGGAACACTTGGATTCTGATTTTCCTTAGATGCGCCGTGAGAACTGCACTTTGTAAAAACTTGAGGCGACAAGGATAGCCCAAAGGGCAGGACTATGAATTGATAGTGTTGACCCAACGCCATGAATCTTAGGTATTTGTGGTGATTTGGGTGTATGAGAATGTGCTGGTAGGCGTCCTGCATGTCCAGGGAGGCTAGCCAATCGTGTTGATGAATCAAAGGTAGCAGGGTACCGAGTGTTATCATCTTAAACTTTTCCTTGTGAAGGAATTTGTTTAACTTTCTGAGATCCAGAATAGGGCGCATGCCGCCAGTTTTCTTTGGAACCAGAAAGTAATGGGAGTAGAAACCTGTGTTTCATTGATCCAGCGGAATTACTTCTACTGTCCCGTTGTTCAGAAGGCCTTGTACCTAGGAAGCAAGAAGGTCGGACTGTGCCACATACAGCCTGGGCTGTTGCTTGGGAGGATGATCCGGAGGGGTTTCCGAAAGATTGAGAGAGTACCCCTCGCGAATTATCCTGAGGATCCATTTGTCTGATGTAATAGATTTCCACTGGTTGTAGAACTGAGTCAGACATCCTCCCACTGTCGAGGAAGAATCCCCCTTGGGCAACTGAGGTGGGACCTGAGCTGAAAACTCAGAAGGTGGCACTGGGCGCTTTTGGGCCTTGTGCCTTCTGCTGCATTTTCTTTTGCAGCTGAGGGCTTTGGTTTCTGTTAAAGCCTCCTCTGCCTAATCTTCTGTGCGGCCTCTAGTGCTTGTTCCACCTGAGGCCCAAATAGATACATACCGTCAAAACATGAGGCCATGACTTTCTGTTGGGCATCATTCGTAAAGCCCAAAGTATGCAGCCAGGAATGGCGACGGGTGCAAATGCCAGCCATGGTCGCTCGGGAAGCAGTATCGAAAGCATCCATTGCAGCTTTAATTTGTTGATTACTGGATTCGATACCTCTAGTTATGGTCTTTAGAAGCTCTGAGTTAACTTCCGACTCGGGCAGAGCATCTACTGCTACTTTGAGTGAATGCCAAAGAACATACTCATACTGAGAAAAATAGCCCTGGTAGCTGGCAAAACACATGCCCAGGGTTGAGGCAGCAAAGACTCTCTTACCTAAGATGTCTATCTTACGAGACTCTTGTTTATAGGACGGGCTGTAGATTCTTGAGGCAGGACAGTCTTATCATTCTCTGCCAGGACCACTATGGCATCTGCAAAGGCTTGTGAGGCCAAGATGGGGTAATCCTTGGGAGGGGCATATTTCCTATCTATGGACTTGCCCACAGAAAAAATAAGAGCCGGATTCTTCCACACCATCTGGGAAAGAGTCTCGAAAGAGGGCTGTACCGGAGGGGTTAAATCCATAGGGATTTCTGGAACATGTAGATATTGGAGATGCAGAAGCTTCCCAGGATCGATTTCTGTGGTCTGGAGAGAAAGAGCAGAATTTAAATTCTTGAGCAGAGACTTAAAGGAAAGCTCTTCAGCAACAGGCTCTGCAGGAGGACTGATCCCTCCCCCAGGGCAGAATCAGCATCCACATCATCACCCAGCCAAAGATCCGGATCAGGCTCAAAATCATCTCCTGACAGTCCAGGGGGGACTGTATAGACAGGTACGGAATGAAAACCAGGAGGAAGAAGAGAAGGAGAAAGAATCGGAGTCGAAAACCCCTGTAAACTAGACAGCGCCGCACACATCCTTGGCGCTGTGGAAGAGAACTGTGCTGAGTACAGTGATGGCCACGGCACAGAAAACAGCATCACGCACGGTGCCAACAGGGCGGCTGACACTGCATATATATGGCGCCCGAGAGGCGCGACGGTACGCGGCACTGCGTACTGCTATTGACACCAACCCCGCACCGACAGGGTATGCAGCTTACCACAAACGGCACCGACAGCACCCGTGGCACCGAAAAGGACCTCGTCGCCAGAGAAATCGGCACTGCAGTCAATGGCACCATCGCAGAAGCCTGATAACTGCGATTTGAAGGTAAAGGATGAAAAATTGCAGGAGATAAAGTCATCAGTGGGGACCCCTGTGCCACAGCCATGTGAGGGGGATAGACACCAGAGCCCGAAATCGACAGCACCAAAGAAGACTCCACACGACTAGGAAGTCCTAACCGCTTTGTCTGCTGATCAGAAACTGACAGGCCCCGAAGGCCCCGGCGACGGACTGGCCAGTTCAGGCAGTCGGGACAACCTCTGAGCCCACTGCTCCATAAGGGCGGCCCAATGGTGAAACTGCTCATCAGAAGCCCCTCTAATAGGCAGTGAGGGGCTCCGATGTCGAAGAGGCCAGCTACCAGAGACAGAAACTGGCAACTCCGAAAGAAGCGGAGACTGGCTCCTGACTCTAACAACTGACCATCTATGCGCAGACCTACCAGAGGGCGACCTCGAGTGATGCCGTTTCTTCTTCAACCGGTGGGCCGAAGAAGAACTCGAGGTCTAATGGTGCCATGAATGGGACCGCTTCTTTTTATGCTTTCGAGGGGACTGCCCATCCCCCCGTGCACTGGACAGTCCATTGTCAGACCCCCTCCAGAGAGGGCGGTGGACCAGACCTGGCCCAGCTGACAGAACAGCTTTCATACGAAGTCTCCCTACTGTCACCTGCTCCACTCATGGTCGACTCCGTCAATGGAGGGCTGAAGACTTCTTTCTTGTACAAGTAAGAAATTTATTAAAATATAATTGGTACTTTTTATGATAAAATACAATATAATAAAACTGAAAACCAAACTGCTAGTTTGAAGTTTGACTCCCAGCAGGCGAGTGATGTTGTCACTAAAGCGCACTCAACAGCGGGAAAAAAGGAACTGAGGTGGTTGGAGGGTCGATGCTGAGATAGTCTATACCGCATGAGCCTGGCTCGCGGCTCCATCTCGTCACCGGCCCTCCTGAAAAAGGTTGGCTCCCACTGGGTCCTAGCGCCTCCTGGTACTCCCCATCAGTGTGAATGAGTGGGGGAGACTTTATGTCCAGGAAGATCCCTAGTTACCTGCAAAATAGGTTGCAACTCAACCTCTATACCACGGGAACTGCAACTGGCTTCAATGCAGCTTGGTGACACAGTGGATGTGTGTTTGGCTAACAAGCAAAGGATCGATGGTTGAATCCAAGTAAAAACATAATATTTTATGTTTTCAGCAAGATGCAAGGGTTCAAATCCTAATGGGGACTTAAACATTCTTATCAGTTTTTTTTCAGTTGGAATTTCACTTCAGTGGCAACTGATGGCAGCCTGGAGTTGAAATAGTAAGTTACACTGAAAACAAATGTAGCTGAGAACAACGTGTGTGGGTAAAATGTTGCCCTAACAGGGCAGGAAGTTTCTGACAGCAGAAAACTGTGGTACTGCGCACCTTTGTGCAATGAGCAGAAAAGTACAGCGAGAACAAGTCTAAGGGACAGTTGTCCTGCTTTCATGTTAATGTGAACAGCTATTATGAAAAACAGGAAGTTAAACGATGACTATATGTGCCATAGGTCTGTAAGCTTATCACCTTGAAGGCTGATGCCATAAAATCTCAGAAATTAAGCAGGGTTGGGCTAGATCTGTATTCAGATGGGAGACCTCTAAGAAATACCAGGTGCTGCAGACTTGGTGCTGGCAGCCCGGGGGGAGGGGGGGGCGTTCTAAGTGTGGAAAATGAACTGAATATAGGTAGATAGAATGTAATACTACAAAAGAGCTTCCATAACAGAAGGATTTCCTCAAAATAAATTAAAATATAGCATGTTTTTAGGATCACCTTCTATTAACTGTTAGAAAGCAATGCAGGAGAGTTATAACAATTTTAACTTTTATAACACTTGAAATACTGTACATCTGTTCCAGCATGATAAAAACTTAATTGCCTTCATGTTCCAACCTGCATTTTTCTAATTTATAAGTAATGAGGTGCCAATTGGGAAATCTCTCCGAATTAATCAAATACAGACTCCAAAATCTTTGTAAAACATGTCAGCTTGACAACAGCACTAAGAAACCCCAGGAAGCATGCAATATACATGGTTTTATAGGTTATATATTTTTTCTCTTTAGAAATGTCAATGGGCATAAAGATTCAATTCATTTGAACCTCCCATTTCATTTTTTGCATGTAATTCACAAGTGCTTTAAAAACCACCCTCTTCTGTGGTTTAAACTCTGATCCATCAGAGATCCAGTTCTACCAAAATGGTCAGACAATTCCAATCTAACGAACATGTATTTTTTTTTTTTCATATTCTGTTTTTGCCTCCCCTCCTGGCATCCGCAGACAGCTATCTTCCCCCTGCCTTGCCACTTAAGTCTATCCACTGCTCCCCTTTCACCACCAAGCCCCTAGAACCCCCATGAATTCCCTCCTATGGTGGGGCCAGGAAGGGGAGGACCCCCCCCCCCCCAAACTCAGGACAACACATCCAATTCAGGGTCTCCAGTGGTCCGCTACAGAGCGGATGCTGGTTGCCAGGCAGGGATCGCGGAGCCTGCAGATGCCATCTTTTTCCATTTTCTGTCCCTCCTATTCATGGCCGTGAGCACGCCCATGCCACGTTGCCATATTCTTGTGCCTCCCTGACTCCTAACGCTGCCACCCCACCTCCACCAGGAGGCAGCCAAGGAGCGGGATGGCCATCCCTCCCTCCCTGGGAGAAGACAGCAGTACGTCAGATGCTCAGTCCTCTCCCTCCCCTGCCGACCCTCAGCACCCGGAGCTTGCTCCTGAACCCGGGTCACTGGTACGGTACAAGGTGTGGAGTTCAGCGCCTCAACCCTCAGTGCCACCGGGCCGGCTAAGGTACGTCTAAAATTTTCACCACCCTCTTCAAAAATGCCACAGATGGAACTAATTTTCTGACAGCTGCCATACTTGCCACATCATATGTAATATTTCTAGAGGGCAGTTTTATTGGTCCCATAGGAATTGCAGTAACAATGCAGATTTCAATGGCACAGAATTTGAGTAGGTTTGTGGAGTGGTGGTACAACAGGGACATTATTTTTTCTGCAATGGAAGATGCGGAAGGTATGTCCAGAGATCCCTAGATTGGATAATAGTGTGCATTTGACCGATGGGCATATGAATTTTGTGAACATGCATTTGTGTGATGCTCATAGGATGTGGGATACTATCCTTAAAATCTGGGATATCAGTCTGGCCTGTTGGCACAGTGGTAGGGCTGCCATGTCCGATGCCGATGACTAGCCGGGGGGCGGGGATCAAGCATCACAGGATACTCTCTTGCTCCAAGGAGGGAGGGATAAATCGCCCTGCTATGTCAGGTGATACTGCAGTAGGTGGGTGAGAAAGGTGTGTGTGGTGGGGAGCTGCATAGCTCAAGCACAGTTCTGCTGGGATCACAGTCCTTGAGCCTGTGCCCCCACAGGGTGAGCCTAGCAGTTGGGGGGGGGCACTAAAGGGGTAAATCTTCTTTGTCCAGCTCCATGATGGCCAACATGGCCAGAATGGCAGTACATCTACTGAAGTTGGACAGGAGAGCGAAAACAGAAATTAAGAAACTTGGGATATCCTCTGTTTTGAACCAAGGCTTGCAAAATTTGTTGACAATTACCTAAGAAGTTGTGCAGGAGAGCAACCAATCATAGGGACAATTTAGGCATTCAGCATTCTGGTATCTGATTTCATATTCAAATATACTGTATGGATGTCTGGTTAGTTTTGATCTGACTTTATATTAGTGGTCATACAGCATAGACAGTGCATTGTCATTTTTTTGTTTCAGGCCCCTTAATGTTACGCTGGCTATCGATGCCTTTTAATACTCACTGGATTTCACAGATAGGCATATTCTTGAACCGTTTGCCAGTCTCAGATGAGCCATAAATCACTGACCAGTCTTCCTTATATTTCTTACACATATCAAATGTACTATATCCATGCTCCCCTTGGTTTTGTAAAATGGATATTTAATAATCTTTATGAACTTTAGATTTTCTGTGTTCAGTGTTAATTGTGCATAGTTAATGGCTGGTCATCCATTGCACTTTTGTTTTTGCACACTTTACACTTTTGCACATTTAATAGCAATTTCACATAAATACATTACTGTACTTGATACCGCTTTAAGGGGCTGTGCATTTATGTGGCCCACCAGGGGATGTCACTCACCTTGACAAAGGGCCAGGAGCTTAGGTCGCAAAACGGGGGCTCCATTGTGGCACCTCGCTTGCTGCAGCTGGTTTTTATTCCCTACATAAATCATTTGCACTGCAGCAGTAGTATCTGACTACTTCTTTATTATATCTTGGGCTTTTCAGTTTGCAACTTCAAGTAATGCTGCAGCTAGTATTAACCCCCACAGATGCCCAAATATCAGAATATTTAAGGATTTCAAAGATCAAGAATGAAACATGACAAAATATTACCATACAAGCACCCCCGCACAGACAAAAACACTCTCAGTCCTGCACTGCAAACCCAATTATCAAAAAACAGCAACAAAAAATAGTCACTCTCTTAACATGCCTGAATTCCCCAACTCATACATCATAAACTCAAACTTCAAAAAAACACTGCTCAATGGACAATACAGTACCTAACAAGAAACCTGCAATCCATCTCGCAAAACTTAAACACAACTAACTAAAACCAAAACATCCAAATGCGTCAGTGGTGCTCCCCAATCAAACACATAAAGAAAATGTAATTCAAAATACTAAAATGGGCCCCCACCTGATAAAGACTTTCTGCTGAAACTGCTACAGGTTGGTGCACCTTGATCCACATGGTGTCCTGAATAATATGGTACAAGCAAGAAACAAATATATTTTTCTATTTATTTTTTTTAGTGTGCAGTCAGTGGCAATGTTTTAATATACATCATGTATGCACAATTACATAGGGTTACAGAGGGAAATATAAGTTACTCACCTGTAAACATAGTTCTGTTAGTGGTACTCGGGTTAACATCCACACTCTGGCAGTTCAGATGGAGACAGCTGAATCATCTGAGATCTTCAAGCTAAACTCCTCCTACCACTCGGGTGGTATATCTTCTGGCACCACCACGACATGTCAGATCTTTTACACTCTGGAAACAGGGATCTGAGTGCCACTTGCCAGGCAAGTTCAGTTGAGTTGTGTGCATATGAACTGAATACCAATAAAACAACTATGATTACAGATGAGAAACCTATATTTCTAGTAACATGGATTCAGTTCACTATCCACACTCCAGCAGACTCCTACCAGTGCTCCATGAGGAAGGGGCAAGGCGCACACCACTACTTGGCGAACATAGATTGGAGGATTGAGAACCCAAAATTAGCATCCCATTGACTCGTGATGTCAATTCTGTAGTCGAAGGTGTGTGCTTCACTCCAGGTTGTAGCCCTGTACATCTCCACAATGGGGATATCCCTGGAGGCAACCAACAAGTCACTGGTATGTTTGGTGGAATAAGCCTTAAGCCCCTTGGGCGACTCCCTACCAGCCAGTCTATAACAGAGGTTGATGCAGGATGTAATCCACCTGCCAACAGTCCAGTCTGCTAGGCGCAGCTTCAGCATATGTCAAAAACTGTTGACGAGCCACACCCCAAACTCCGTCCGTCTGCTCCTTGTAATTAGAGATCGCCTTCCACAGGTTCATGGTATGGGGCCTGTGACTGGCCTCCAAGGTCAGGCTGATACAGTACACAGGTGAGTTAATCACCCGGTAAAGGCAAAACCACAACATGACCTTTGGGAGGAACTTCGGGCTGAGTCAAGGATGACCTCGTCCTTGTGGAAGACCAGGTAAGGAGACTTCACCAACAGTGCCTGGAGTTTACTGATCCTTCTAGCTGACATTATGGACACCAAGAAGGTAGACTTCCATGACAGATGTGACATCTCACACCTCTGTGTTGGTGCAAACAGCTTGCCAATGAGCACTGCCAACATCATCAGTACGTCCCAAGGTGGCGGAAGTTCATGCATCGGAGTGGACAACTGATATTCAGGCCTCTGAAAAGAAAGCCCGACCACCGTCAGCATACCAGCCTATGCCCGGTATGCAAATATGGTTGCTAGGTGCACCTTAAAGGTCATCATTCGCAGTCCTGACTGAGAGAGGGCCACAAGTAATCGAGGGTGCTCATCATGGGGCAGGTAAGGGGATAAAGCTTCTTACTCTGTCACTAGATTGAGAACCTCTTGCACTTACATGCACAGCATTTATGAGCCGACTCCTTATGGAACACCTCCACAACATGGAGGATGTCTTCGGAAAGGCTCATAGCTGGGAACTCTAGCAGCTCAACAACGAGGCTGTGAGGTGCAGGGACTGAAGGTCTGGATGAAGAACCCTCCCCTGATATCTGGTCAGCAGATCTGGGCAAACTAGCAGCCTCCACAAAGACCTGCTACTGAGGAGATCCAGACACCAGAACTGCCAGAGCCAGTCTGGGGCTATCAGGATCGTCCATGTCTTGTCCTTCCAGGCCTTAAATATGACCTTGTGGACCAAGTGAAAAGGAGGGATGGTGGACATGAAGCCTGGGGTACAGGGCCTCGCAAAGGCATCCTCCAACAGTGTCCCGGACTGAGGGAGGGAGGGAAGCGTGAACAAAACAGACTCAGTTTTCTGTTCTTCCACGAGGCAAACAGGAGCACAAGAGGGGTCCCCAACTGGGAAAACAGGTGGTCTACCACCTCCTAATTCAAGGACCACTAGTGCAACATCTGTCCAAGCCAGCCAAGAGGGTGTGCTAGCTGACTGGTTTCCTACCACAATGTGGATCACCAGGAGATCTGCTACCAGGCTGCGCACGAGTGTTCAGGTGTGAAGAGCCTTCTGACACAACAGAAGAGAGTGCTTCCCACTCCACCTGTTCAGGTAAAACATGGTTGTCATGTTGTCTGCCTGCACCCATATGACCTAACCCTGGATCAATGGAGCACAGTCCTTCACAACCAGACGCACTGCACAGAGCTCGTCAGGCTAATGTGCTGACATTGACTCCTGGGGTGACCAGAACTCTGGGCCCTGTGGTTACCCAGGTGTGCTCCTCTTCCCATCAGAGATGTATCCACCATAAGTGTGGTTCTAGGCAGACAAACAGATTTCCCTTCTCCAGATGTTGTGTGTCCAGCCACCACTGGATGGCATCCCACATCAGCTGGGTCACTACCATTGGCAGGTCCAAGTGACCGAGACACTGGGCCAAAGGCGGCCCAACTCCCACTGCAGGTAGCGCATCCACCAGTGAGACCAATGGAGCATGCTGGTGGAGGATTCCATGTGCCTCAGAAGTTGAAAGAAGTTCCGGGGAGGGCACAGGCACCAAACCTGAAATGATCTAGCAAAAGAGGTAAAATAAAATGCATGGTCCACAGGAAGGCAGGCCTTGGCCTACAGGGAGTCTAGTTCTGCCCTGATTAACTTGATCCCCTGTGATGGGAGCAGCTCTGACTTGACCAGGATGACTGGAAGGCCCAAGTACTGATAGGTCAGAAGGGGCAGATCCCTGGACCTCTCCACAGCCCCCTTTGGAAAACCCGACTATCAGTCAGTCATCCAGGCAGGGATACACCCTGATGTCCTGGTGCCGCAGAAAGGCCACCATCACTGCCATGCACTTGGTGAAGACCCTGGGAGTGGACGAGAGGCCAAAGGGTATGACCTGGAATTAGTACAGGATCGCCCCTGTGAATGCTCCTGGAGGTCCAGGGAGTAGAAACACATGACTTGCTTCAGAAATAGAATGATCTAATTAAGATCGACCATCCAGAAATGAAATGATGTACTTACCTTAATTCTTGATCTTCCAAGATATCTTCACCATTCATTACTGGTGGGTATAAGCAGAGGTGCCAGACCCCGTGGGAGCATGTGGCTTTAAGCTTTTTCAGGAGGAAGGGCGAATGTCTGAGATCATGCCACCATCGAGGCTGACGTATGACATGGTGCTCGTGGACTGGCCAGTAACCGATGTTGGCCCCCCAAACTCCTCAGTTCTGTTCACTGGAGAAGAAAACCAGATAGAGAGAAAGGGAGGGTGGGGCAAGGGAGCCTAAGGGACAGGAAAAGGAAAGGAAATAAACTGAACCCAAAGCCGACCAGAGAGAGAAAGGTACAAACTCTGGGAGGAGCTTTAGGCCAGAGGTGACCAGAGCCACTGGGCAGGCCAAAGAAGAAAGAGAGAGCAACAGAGAAAGCGAGAGATAGAGAAGGAAAGAGAGACCTAGGGAGGGAGACAAGGGTCCCTTAACCCCAACAGAGGCGAGAAAAGTCACTATCTTATCTAGACTTGAGGAGCTGAAGACAGTCTGCAGAGGGGCTCCTCCATGGAGCCATCCTGTAAGGTATAAGGAGTACAACAGGACCAGAAGGGCAGGCACCTTACTGGTGTCCCAGTCCCCCTCCCTTTTTCTTTTTTTTTGTTTTGTTACAGAGGAGCATTTACCTGAGACTGAAGAAGGGACCCTGGAGGACAAGAGACGTTATCTCCAAGGAAGGTCGTGGAAACAGCAGAAGGGAAGGCACTAGTTCCTGGCCTGAGGGACACAAGCTCCTGATTGAGTAAGAAGTACACGGTGTCTGCAACACCATTACCACCAATTGACCTGGAGAGGGAGAACTCCAAGTATAAGGTGTGTGTTTCTTTCCCCCCCCCCAGGAGATCCAAAAGGAACCTCTGAGGGATAGCTATCGTTACGGCATAAGGATTAGAGAAGAAAGTTTGGCAAATGGACCACCAAAGGCACCCCAGAATAGGCAGTAGAAAAAATGCAATGCCCCAACCCCCAATGGATCGTGCCAGCTAAGCTGTGGGTCACCAGAAAGACAGAAGATCCTGCAGAGAATAAAAAGAATGAGTTGCAAACTGGTCCAGCCTTGCAACATGTGCCTACAACAGGCATAGAGTACCACAGAACAGTGCCATGGCACTGAGCCAGTCTGATTCAGAATTTAGAATCTGCCCCTGCAAGAAAATACAGGAGGAGAACTAGCACCTCTAGAATAAGAGTTAATGGGATCCCTGTGAGGTCTAGATGAAAAAATTACTCACCTTAGTAATGTTGTTTCTTCTAATGGAGTCTTGCTATATTATGACATATGCAGTATAACCCCAGGTTAGAACTGCTCCGGAGGTGAAAGAGTTAACTTTCCATGCAGGGCATGGAACCTTGAGCGTGAGCTCGGTTGAACACTCTGTCTGTTGTAGCTCAAACTTAGACTGTCAGATCTTTACGAGCAAAAACTCACTAAGGTTCTGTGTGGAAGCCGTAAACCTACACTAGCCCACTGGCTACTAACCACAAAAACACTTTTTTTTGTTCTTGATCCCAAAATAAAGACTCAAGTCAGGGGATTCAAGAAAGAAAAATAAAGCATAACACCTAAGCACCCTAAGAAAGGGTGAAATAAAGTGGGCATCTATGAAGTGCCAACATTGCACTGCCCACCCACATCCCAAAAGCAGAGGTTCTGAGAGGGGAAGGCTGGAAGGTCATAATAGTAAGACTCCATTAGAAGAAACAACACTAAGGTGAGTAATTTTTCTTCAAACAACATGAAGTCTTGCTATATTATGACATATGCAGATTACACAGCAGTACCTCCATGGAGGAGGGTCAGAACCTACTTAGAAATAGGCTCTGAAGCACAGCTGTGTTAAATCGAGCATCACCCTAGCCTGGATATCCAGGAGTAATGCTTAGGCAAAAGTGTGAACTGTTTTCTGGGTAGCTGCTTGACATATCTCTAGGATAGGGATGTCCCGGCAGCAGCCAGAGACGAGCTGTACCTCTGGGAGTGAGCCTCAGGCCTGAGGGAGGAATCTTACCCAGTTTTCATAGCAAAATTGGATACAAGAGACAATCCACCTGGCAATGGATCTTTTAGTGGCAGGTTTATTTTACCAACCTCACCATAAGTGAGGAACAATTGGAGGATTCAAACCTGTGACCCTTGGTACGTTCTATATAGTAACTAAGGGCTCTTTTGACATCTAAACTGTGTAATCCTCTCGCCAGAGGAGGAATGGTCAGTGAAGTACACAGGAAGAGACATGGATTGATTAAGGTGAAAGTCTGAAACCACCTTAGGCAAAAACTTTCTGTTAGTCCTGAGGACCACCTTATCTCTGTGAAAGGAGATAAAATCAGGCTCCACTGACAATGCTTGTAGCTCACTTATGCCTGGCAGAGGTGATGGCTACCAGAAACACAGTTTTCCAAGTCAAGTACTTAAGCCTGCTGAGGACAATGGCTCAAAAGGGGGTTGCATAAGCTGGGCAATGCAAATATTAAGATCCCAAGCAGGGGCAGGGTCCCTGAACGGAGGGTTGGTGTGAAGCAACCCTTTAAAAAACTTGGAGAACACAGGGTGAGCTGAAAAAGAAGAGGGCTTACCTGCTGATAAAAAGACAGACACAGCTGCCAAGTGCACTTTTAGGGTAGCTGGTCTCAGCCCCAAAGAATTCAAATGCACCAAATAATCCAGGATCGTGGACACATCAGCAGATTCTGGGGAAATATGCTTACCAGCACACCATATGGAAAATCTTTTCCATTTTGAATTGTAAGTAGCCCTGGTGGAAGGCTTCCTAGAGGCCTTCAAGATTTCCAATACACCTTGGGAAAGGTGTAGGTCAGCAAACTCTAACTCTTCAAGAGCCATGCCTTGAGATTGAGAGATTTGAGGTTCGGATACCAAACTCTCCCTGGGCACAGGTTAACAGGTTGTGATTCCTGGGAAGACACAGGGAAGGTGGACTGCTAAGGACATGAGGAGGGGTACCAGGGCTGCCTGGCCCAATCTGGAGCAATCAGGATCACCTTGCAGGGTTGAGATCTGATTTTGACTAGCACCTTGAAAAGAAGAGGGAAGGGGGGAAAAGCATAGAGAAACTTCCCTTCCCAACTGAGTAGGAAGGCATCCAGAGGGACTGAGCCCAACACTGGGGACCTGCAGCAAAAAAGTGGAAGTTGGTGATTGTCTGGGGCTGCAAAGAGATCTATCTGAGGAGTGCCCCATCTGGCAAATACCACCTCCAGTACTAGGGGATCCAGTGCCCATTCGTGATGGCCCTGGGAAATCCTGCTGAGAGCATCCGCTAGGACATTGTCCTTGCCTGGGAGGTGAACTGCCGTAAGGAAGGCATTCAGAGAGTAAGCCAGAGACCACAACTTCATTGCTTCGGTGCACAAGGCCATAGACCGAGTGCCCTCTTGCTTGTTGATGTACCACATTGTAGTGGTATTGTCTGTTCTGACCTGAACAACCTTGTTCTGAACAGATGTGGAAAAAACCTGGAGTGCTAGAAAAACTGCTCTGAGTTCCAACAAATTGATGTGGAGCAGAGATTCCTGAGGGGACCACAACCCCTGGGTAGTAGGGTCGCCCATGTGAGCTCCCCACCCCAAGAGGGATGCATCTGTAGTAAGGGTCAAGGAATGAGACTGGGGAATGAAGGGAACCCCCTGTCTCAAATTGCTCTGGTCCTGTAACCACTGAAGGGCCTGGATCAGGGTTCGAGTCACTGGGATCAATTTGGTTAGAGGATCTGTCCTTTGAGACCAAAAGGCTCTCAAATGGAACTGAATGTCCCTCATCTGAAATCTTGCTCCCTGCACTACTGCTGTAGAAGCAGCCATGTGCCCCAGGAGCTGTAGAAAATGCCTTGCTGGTCGAGAGACCTGCAGGGTGAAAGAAGAGGCCAGAGAGACCAAAGTCCTTGCTCTTTCCAGAAGGAGCAAGGCTCTGGCTTCTTTTGTGTTCAGTTCTGCGCCTATGAAGGTGAGAAGCTGGACAGGCTCCAGAACTGACTTTGGAAGATTGAGAAGGAAACCTAAAGATGTAAGCAGTTGCTGAGTTACTTGTAGGTGTAGTTTGACCTGGTCTGGAGACTGGCCTACAATGAGCCAGTCATCCAGATAGGGAAAGATGGCAATCTTTTGCCTTCTTAAGTGGGCAACTACTACTGCCAGGCATTTTGTGAACACCCTCGGGGCTGAGATGAGGCCGAAGGGCACTGCTCTGAACTGGTAATGGCCTGAGGGCAGTTCGAATCTGAGGTACTTTCGATGGGAGCTTCTGATGAGAACATGGAAGTAGGCATCCTTGAGGTCCAGGGAGGCTAACCAGTCCCCTGGCCTTAGAGAGGGTAAATAATTCCCAGAGTCACCATTTTGAACTTTGGTTTTAAAGGTGCTTGTTTAGATACCTGAGATCCAGGATGGGCGCCATTCTCCTGTCTTTTGGGGTAAGAAATACCTGGAGTACAACCTTGCCCTGGTGTAGGGTGGAACCTTCCACAGCTCTGAGAGCCAGGAGGAAGAAACTTCTGTTTCTAGGGCAAGTGCCTCTGATGGATTCATGAGTGGAAAGGACCTGGTTCTCATCTTTGGAAATTTTTGAAGCTGAGAACCAGTCCCTGCTTACTACTTCCAGGACCCACTTGTCTGATGTTAAAGACTTCCAGTCCTGGACAAAGTAAGCCAGCCTGCCCCCTACCGGTAGTGGAGAATCGGCCCTGGCCACCCCATCAGGGAGCCTGTTTTGCAGGGGCTTTGGGTTGAGGGGTAGAAGCAGGCTTACTAGACCCCCTTCTGCCTCCTCCTCTAAAGAACCCCCTCTGGGCATAAGCAGAAGAGGAGGCCTGGGCTTGGTAAAAAGGCCTATGAAAAGGCCTGCCCCTGCCATGTTGCCTTTGAGGAGTGGCTTGCCTTTCTTTGGCCTGTGCACTCCTATAGGTGGTCCTATACTCATCCATTTTCTTCATATAATTCTCTGTCTGCTCCCCAAACAGAGAATTGCCCACAACAGGAAAATCCATAGCCTTAGACTGGGTATCCTGTGACAGGGCAGTACATCTGAGCCAGGAGGGCATTCTGCGAAGAGACACAGATGTAGCCATGACTCTTGATGAAACATCATTAGAGTCTACTGCAGCATGAAATTGCACCTTGGATGCCTCAATACCATCCGCAGCCACCTGCTCCAGCTCCCTGGCAAGCTGGTCAGGGCCTGTTTTGCTAGGGCCAGCACAGTATCCCATCTGATTTCTGGTACCTAGCTGCATAAGCCTATAATTTGCCTGTCTGAGTCCCAAAGATGCTGCCATGTACTGTTTCTTTGCCATGGCATCCATCCTCCTGGAACTTTTCAGGAGGGTGAGAGGCTAGAGGAATATTAGCCTTGCCACAGGCTGCAGCCTGCACTACCCCAACATGGCTGCATTGCTGAGAGAGGAACTCTGTATCAGAGCCTGATAATGTATACCTTTTGTCCATCCTTTTATCAACAGGAAGGATAGAGTGAGGAGTTTTTAGAATTTTTACTGTCTGTTTCCTAAAGGATTTGTGCAAGGAATAGACAGTCTCCTAGACTCTGGAATATCCATCATTTCTACATAATCGAGCTCTTCTTGGTCATCAACAGCTTCCTCAACAGGGAGTTGGAGAGTTTCAGCAACTTTCTTATAGAACATAAAATGAGAAGGGACTAGATAGCCTGGGGAGACCCTGAAGGTCTGTCTGGAGAGATGTCCGGTTCAATGGGCACATCCAGACTTTCAAAATCACATTCACTCTCCTCATACCCTCCTCCCCTTCCTCCAGTTCATAAAAATCCTCAAAATCATAATCTTGAACCGGTGGAACCGTCCGAACTGAGCGCTTCCCTGATGGTGTCGGTTTGGACGGAACCGGGGAAAGAAACTGGACAATTTGATTAGCTTTAGCTATTTCCTCAGCGGTTGGAGAAAGAACTTTTGGCTCCACACTAGCTGACTTTCTAGCCCTTTTAGTTGGAACTGGCTCCTCAGAGCTGGCTCTTCATTTGCCCAAGAAAGTATCGCCCTGGTCAGAGGGCACTCCCTCAGGTTCGGTTGGAACCGAACCGGGCTGGCCATCTGGGTCAGCGGACTTTTTGGCCTCCCTTTCCCTAAGCCTACCAACTCTCTTTTCCACAGTGGCAGCAGGAAAATTCTTACAAATCTGGCAGTCTGCATTGAGGTGGTCAAACCCCAGACAATATACACAGGTGGTGTGTGGGTCAGCTTTAGAAAAGGCTTCCTCACAGAGGCCACAGTGCTGAAACCCAGTGGGTCCGGTTTTTCTTTTGGGTTTCTCAGACATAGTGCCAGCCTAACCAAAACTGGCCCGTTAGTGGCAATCCGTCAAGCAAGACTCTCTTATCGGTTCCCAACCATGTCACGGGTCGGGGAAAAAAACCGTAATAAAATCCATTTTTTTTTAGAACCGATAAGAACCGGGAACCGCACTCTAAAGGACTAGAAAGTTAATTTAAATCTAATCTGATCGGTTCAAACCGAACCGAAAAAGACGTTTACAAGTTCCACACAGAAGAAAATAAACATAAGCCTATCTATTACTTACAATACCATAGACAGAGCTTGAACCGACCGATTGCGGTTTAATTTGGGTAAAATAAACCGAGAATTACACTTTTTAACCGACAAACGAACCGAGCAGCAGGACAAATCTCCAGAGCGACTGTTCAGTGAGGCGGAGTAAAGAATCTGACAGTTTAAGTTTGAGCTACAACAGACAGAGTGTTCAACCGAGCTCGCGCTCAAGGTTCCATGCCCTGCATGGAAAGTTAACTCTTTCACCTCCGGAGCAGTTCTAACCTGGGGTTATACTGCATATGTCATAATATAGCAAGACTTCATGTTGTTTGAAAAAGGTGTTCTCTATAAGGGGGAGAATAAAGGGAGGTCAGCTGTCCCCGTTTGCTCTCCCCCCCCCCAAATTTTAAGGAGAAGGAGAACCTTCTCCTCTCTGATCGAATCCAGAGCCCTAAAGGGATGCCAGTTAGATATCGGCCCTAGTGAGGGAGAAGGCAAACAGGGAGGTGGCACAGCCCAGATGCCTGGCCATGAGGGGAAGGTGGGTGGGAAGCAATGATGAATGGTGAAGATATCTTGGAAGATCAAGAATTACAGTGAGTATGTAATTTTCATTTCCTCCAGAGGTCAGTCTTCATCATTCATTACTGGTTGGTGAGTACCAAGCACCACCTAAGTGCGCTGGCACCTACCTGAGGGAAAAAGTCTCCCTCAGCCCCCTGTGAGGGAGAGCACAGGAAGAGGGGGCTTTTTACAGGTCCAGCAGGACCCGAGACCAGACCAGGGTCAGGCAGAGGCTCCCGTTGCCTGGGAGAGGGGAGAGCGCACAAACAGCTAGCATCTGACCCAGCGGAAAAAGAAATGAGCCCCCCGGAAAGACAACTGGGAAAGATGAAGCCATGTCATCTGCCTGATGTAGACCGCTGTTCTCACCAACCTGGAGGTCACCGCGTTGGCGTCGTACGATGCCCTCACCTGGTGTCTTCCTAGCTCACGTTCCAGCGTGGAAATGGCAATGGCTCATCTGGTTGCCTCACAATCAGGCATGTCCACAAGGATCTGCCCCAGTGTAGCCCACAGGAACCTGGTGTAGGTTACCTGGTGTGCAGAGATGGATAATAGGAGGCACACTGAGGAGAAAACCCTCCTACCCCAGCAACTGAACTCAGCCGAGTCAGATTCTGGGGGACAATCGCATTTGGGGCGATGACGCCCAGAAGCGGTGTCCAACCATTCCAGACCGGAGGAGGGGTAGATCATAGCTCCTGGAGACCCGGGGGGTGCACAGTACCTACACTGGTAGTCCTTTGGGGCTGGAACAGAGGCTGAGGGAAACTGCCAGGCCCTGTGCGACTCCTCCATGAAAGGTTGAGGCCATGGAGTGATCATGGCAGATTCTGAGCTGTACTCCCCCATGGAAGGATAGCGTTGTATGTGCAGGACTGTGATCCACATAGCGGGGAAGATGAAGCTCCTCCAGCATCATCGAGAGGAACAGCTGATAATTAGACTAATCAGCATCTGACAAGATGTGAATGGAGGTGTCCTCTTCCCCAGAGGAGGAAGCTGAAGAGGCAGTGGGACTTTGTGCAGGGGGAGGTGAAGCCAGGGGTGGAGGTGCAAAAATTACCTCATCGATGGACCTGTGGTAGACGGGGAACGTCGCCACTGTAACCCTGTACTGTTCCCCACGTCAAGGGCCACAGGGGTCCAGAAAGACCTGGGAGGAGGGGGAAGGAGGCAGAGGAGAATGGCCGTGAGGGACCGCAGGCCCTCTGCCAGGGCTGCAAGAGTGGGCAGGGAACTACTCCCAAACAAGGGGCTGCACAGCCTCCCCACCGGAAAAATGCCCAACTGGCGAGGAGCGAACGTGGAGGTGCTCTTTGTGGGAGACCCCCTGGTGAAGAGACCAGAGCTGTTCTGGTCCACTAGGGTGGCTCCTGTCCCCATGGACTGTAGACCTCTGTCCGCTAGTAAGGGAAAAAGAGGCCTGAGTCAGTGCTCCAGACTCCCAGTGCTTTAGAGACAGACCGAGGCACCAAACGCGACCTCACCACCCATAACCTGGCAGACAGAGATCTACCCTCAAGAGAAGCCTTCCCAAAGCAGTAGTATGCAGAGAGGAGGGCAGAGAATCTGGCACCGGGGTCGGTGCCAGAACCACCCCCGACACCTGACGCAGCACTGCCTGGTAAACCAACACCAGACCTGGCATCAAGGACAGCCATGGTGCTGGATCGAGCACCATCTGCTGATCCATCTCGGATGTGGACCTGCTTTCCAACCCAGCACCAGAATTGGTGTTGGGAAGGTCTATGGCACTGCAAGCAGCACCATCACACATAGAAGTAGCAGCACAGCCATCAATGCCAGACAGAAGAGGAGTAGGCTGCAAAGAAGGCCTCAGGCTGGGCCTAGGAGAGCTGAGAGGCTCAGTGGAGCCTGGCCATCAAACAGGATCATCCCAATCCTCGTCCGAACTTGAGGACAGGATCAGAGAGATCTCCAATGAGGCAAACCCGACTACTCTACCTCTCCCAGCACCGACGATGGTGTTGGAATTGGAACGAGACCCAGTGGCATCAATGGTGTCACCCTGCTCACTGACACTGGGGGTGGTGTCAGGAGCTGAAACGGCACCGGCTGAGGCTGCTGAGGGTGCCACCAGCACAGGCCCAGCATATAGCTGAGACCTCAACACTGGGGGCGTCTGGGTTCCTGAGGGAGCACCGGACTGCGAGGGGTACTCAGCTGCCACCCCTCTGAGCAGGGTCAACTGTCCACCCGACCCCTCGGCAGGCCTCTGGATTCAGCGAGACCCATAAAAATGGAGGCCTGGTCCCCTTAGTACATACAGTACTGGAGAGAGGCTCAGGGAAAGGGTGAAGGGTCCTGGCCTTGGTGTCCCTGGCATGACGCTGTCCTCCATAAGTCGAGGCTCCCACCCCAACTGTGCCGCTTGCTGACAGAGGGTGTAAAAATCCATTGAGAAACAAGTGTCGCAGCTATCCATGTCATAATGGGGACCCAGGCACGAAAAACAACGGTCATGCAGATCCGTAATGGTCATCGACTTGCCACCGGGGCACTGACGCATGAGGCAAAATCCCACCTTAGAACCTTTCGCTCTGATCCCTTATGCCTTGCTGTGTGTACTTTGGTTGCTAGTCAACTGATGTGTATCTCCCTTTGGGAGGGCCCAGAACAACCAGGACCTCCATGAGTGTGTTGTGGTGTCATGGGCTGACTAGTTGATACCTCTCACTGCCCTCTGGTCCAGCCACTACTTAAAGCAACCCTCACTGAGCAAACAGCGCAGAACAGTATAAGTGCCACCAGGAAGCACATCGGCCATGACAAGGTATGGATACTTGCTAGACTCAAGGTTTTGGGGCTTCTTGCATATTTTTAAACAAATATGATAACAGTTTAAAAACACAGTAAAAGGTTTTTACTTCATTTTGTTAAAAGGAAAGAGACTTGAGCAAACAAACTCCTGTATTGACAATGACAGCACTCCCTATTGTTCTCATTGCAGGCATATGCATAAGCATGAATAAATAGTGAAATACAGAATAGATAGGTTGCTTTTATTATTACATAATTTGTGTCTTCAGTCTGTGGAACATTAGTGACTGTTTCTAAATGTGAAAGGAACTCCTGTGAATGTAAAGAAAGCTTACATGAACTTTTTTAACCTTTTGTAATAACCACAGGTTGATAGGCAACATCTATTATGACTATGCACTAAATTAGAACTTAAAGTATAGAATATGTTGGGGACCTTTGAGGAATAGGATTTGTGGATGTTGTTATTACATATTTTTTGAATGTATGAGGATTGTAATGTTTATGTATTTAAAAACTAGTAAAGGATGCATGTTATGACTGTTCAGGACCTTGGCCAGATAAATGAAATATTCTTTTTATGGATTCTATTTAGGAACCAAAATTTAAATGTGCAAATTTTTACGGTTGCATGGGCACAGCTCCGCAGACGTTACAGCATCACAGGAAATTTAGGAGAGCACTGTGTTAGCATGTAACCGGACTCCTGTCTGGTGTGCTTCCTTATGGAGTCATGCAACTATATTTTTAAGATATAAAATTTTGATTTAAATGGGCAAAATATCTGAAGCATCTGTTTGAAGGGGAACTGTAATAGTGGAATAACAGACGCCAGGATTAAAGAGACAGCAACCTATTTTGAAACACTCATAAGATTGTTATGCATATATTAATTTTTGATGTACTAAATTACTATAGTTTATGTATTCCACCATAGATCCTGCCCCTGAGTAAGCCCACGGGGTGAAAACACTGTGCGTTATTGGGGGATTTATTTGACAAGATAATCAGCAAAAATAATCAAGATTGTTGAAAAAAATGTTGGAGTGTGGCTGGTTCCTTGTATATTTCTGCACCATGATGGGGGATCCAGGAATGAAAAGCAATGGCCATGCGGATCCATAACAATCATCGACTTGCCACAGGGGCACTGAAGCATGGGGCAAAGTCATGCCTTAGAATCAACCCTTTTAGGCCCCAGACCGGACATGACCACGACGGAACAAAACAAAAAAAAGCACCCAACACCGTACTGAAAATAAAATAAAAAAGATGGTACAACCTGACAGGGAATGGACTGGTACGGCGTCAAGCGATGAGTCTTTGACGACGAGCAGACTGACGTAGAAGACAAGTTTCGCTTCACTCCACACAAGGTGTTACCTTCAGAGTGGGACATGCAGAACTGAGGAGGCTGGGGGGCGCTGGCGTCGGTTACTGGCCAACCCGTGAGCGCCACATCGTACATCGGCCTCGAGAGCAGCGCCATCTCTAATGTCGGCCCCTCCTCCAGAAAAAGCTTAAAGCTACACGCTCCCACAGGGGCTGGTGACTCTGGCTTATACCCACCAGTAATGAATGGTGAAGACTAATCTCTGGAAGAGCTTGTGCTTCTGCATGAACTGATGAACTGGTTCATATTGTGCAGATCCAGTATGGGGTGCCAGCCCTCTCTCTGTTTCGAAACCTGGACACACCTCTGAGTGGCCAGGGCATCTGAAACATGGGCTATCGTCCCACGCCCTGAGTGATGTCAGCTTAAAGCACAGACAATGTGTCCTTCAACACCCTGGACTCCCAAGGAGCTTGGAGTCGGTATGGCGGGAGTCTCAAAGGCCAGAGGCAACCCTCTGCCCACCACTTCTAGAACACATTTTTCTGAGATAATGGCAGACCACTGTAGCAAGAAGTGGTGCAACTAATCCCCAACTGGGAGCCGGTACAGGGACTGGACAGGAAGGGGGATGACACCCCAAAACCCATTGTTGCACAGCCTTGCAGGGGGCTCCGGCCACAGAGGCCACAAAAGCACTACCACCTCTGCCCCCCCTCCCCTTTTTTGCCCCAGGCCATTGAACTTGGGTTTCAGATGCCATCACTGAAACTGCCCCTGCTGAGGTTGCTGCAGGGACTGTTGTGGCTGAAGGGGCCGAAAGAAAAAAATTACTCACCTTAGTAATTCTGTTTCTTCTAGTAGAGTCTTGCTGTATTCTGACTATTGCAGTTAGGTCTTGCCTTTCAACTGCCCTGGAGAACAAAGGCTTAACTTTTCTTTGCCTAGCATAGAATGTTAATCACGAGCTCGGCTGAAGCCTCTGCCTGTTGTTATTCGAACTGCAACCGTCAGATCTTTATGAGCAAAACTCACCAGATGTTCTGTGTGGAAACTGTAAAATTTTTACTAGTCAACTGGCAAATACTGTATATATGTTTTTGGTTCTCAAAGGAAGACTCAAGTTAGGAAACCCAACAACATAAACACATCCAAAAAACAACATTCCACCCAAAGACAAAAGAGGGTGTAAAATGGACACCCCTAGGGTGCCAACACTGCTCCTGCCCACCCACATCCCAAAAACTAGGTTCTGAGAGGGAAGGTGGGGAGGAGGTCAGAATACAGCAAGACTCCACTAGAAGAAACACAATTACTAAGGTGAGTAATTTTTTCTTCAAACAACATGAAGTCTTGCTGTATTCTGACTATTGCAGACTACCAAGCAGTACCTCCAAGGAGGAGGGACAGAACCTATTTTGGAAATAGGCTCTGAAGTACTGCTGTGCCAAACCGAGCAACACTCCTAGCCTGGATATCCAGAGAGTAATGCTTGGTGAAGGTATGGACTGTTTTCCAGGTGGCTGCTTGACAAACTTCTAAGAGAGGAATATTCCTGGCAGCAGCCAGGGAAGCAGCTGTACCTCTTGTGGAATGAGCCCTCAGGCCTGAGGGTGGGGTTCTACCCATTTTTTCATAGCATAATTGTATACAAGAAACAATCCACCTGGTAATAGATCTCTTAGTGGCAGGTTTGCCCTTCCCAACTTCCCCATAAGTGAGGAACAACTGGAGGGATTCAAACCTGTGACCCTTGGTACGCTCTATGTAGTAGCTAAGGGCTCTTTTAACATCCAAACTGTGTAGCCTCCTCTCTCCCGAGGAAGAATGATTGAGGTAGAAATCTGAAACCACTTTAGGCAAGAACTTTCTGTTAGTTCTAAGGACCACTTTATCTCTGTGAAAAGAGATGAAATCAGATTCCACTGACAGGGCTT
The DNA here is from genome assembly GCA_016271365.2 of Neoceratodus forsteri. NCBI lineage: Eukaryota > Metazoa > Chordata > Ceratodontiformes > Ceratodontidae > Neoceratodus > Neoceratodus forsteri. The sequence continues at coordinate 968,481,630 of CM057449.1, forward strand.
GCAATTCACTGATACGTCTGGCAGAAGTAATGGCTACCAAAAAACACAGTTTTCCAAGTCAAGTACTTAAGCTATGCTGAGAAAAGGGGGTTGCATAAGCTGAGCAATGCAAACATTAAGGTCCCAAGCAGGAGCAGGATCCCTAAAGGGGGGACTGATGTGAAGCAATCCCTTGAAAAACTTACAGAATACAGGATGGGATGACAGTGAGGAAGACTTGCCTACAGACAGGAAAGCAGAAACAGCTGCCAAGTGTACCTTAAGAGTAGCTGGTCTGAGGCCTAGTCCATTAAAATGGACCACATAATCCAGAACCGTAGGCAATTCAGCAGAGTTTGGAGAAATATTCTTCTTAGAACACCAAATGCTGAATCTTTTCCATTTGGAGTTGTAAGTCTTTCTGGTGGAAGGCTTCCGAGGAGCCTTAAGGATATCCAGAACCCCTTGGGAAAGATGCAGATCTGCAAACTCTAACTCTTCAAGAGCCAAGCCTTGAGATTGAGAGACTGAAGATTTGGGTACCAAATCCTCCCAAGAGGATGTTAACAAGTTGTAATGCCTGGGAAGAGACAGGGGAAGATGGACTGTTAGGAACAACAACATGGGATACCATGGCTGTCTGGCCCAGTCTGGAGCAATCAGAATCACTTTGCATGGTTGTGACCTTATCTTTACTAACACTCTGAACAGGAGAGGGAAGGGGGGAAAAGAATAGAGAAATTTCCCTTCCCAGTTCAGAATCAGAGCATCCAGGGGACTGAGCCCAAGACTGGGGGTCTGCAACAAAAGAGAGGAAGTTGGTGATTGTCTGGGGCTGCAAAAAGATCTATCTCTGGAGTGCCCTATCTCGAGAAAATCACTTTCAACACCAGAGGATCTAGGGCCCATTCATGATGGCCCTGGAATATTCTGCTCAGTGCATCAGCTAGAACATTATCCTTCCCTGGGAGGTGAACTGCTATCAGAGAGGTTTGCAGGGAATCAGCCAGGGACCACAACTTCATTGCTTCTGTAGGCCGAGTGCCTCCTTGCTTGTTGATGTACCACATGGTGGTGGTGTTGTCTGTTCTGACCTGAACCACATTGTTCTGTACATATTTGGAAAAAACTTGTAGTGCCAGAAACACTGCTCTGAGTTCCAATAGATTGATGTGAAGCAGAGATTCCTGAGGCGACCACAGTCCCTGGGCAGTAAGATCCCCTGAATGGGCTCCCCAGCCCAGCAGGGAAGCATCTGTGGTGAGGATCACTGAATGAGACTGAGTGACAGATGGAACCCCTTGTCTCAAATTGTCCTGATCCTGCCACCATTTCAAGGCTTGGATCAGGGTTCGAGTCACTTGAATTAGTTTGGTAAGGGAATCCTTTCTTTGGACCAAAAAGCTCTTAAGTGGAACTGAATGTCCCTCATTTGAAATCTTGCCCCCTGGACCACTGCTGTGGAAGCTGACATGTGGCCCAGTAGCCGAAGGAAATGCCTTGCTGGTCGAGACACCTGAAGGGTGAATGAAGAGGCCAGTCCCATGAGGGTCCTTGCCCTTTCCAGGGGAAGGAAGGCTCTTGCTTTTACCATATCCAGTTCTGCACCTATGAAGGTGAGGAGCTGCACCGGTTCAAGAACTGAGTTTGATAGGTTGAGAAGGAATCCTAAAGAAGTGAACACTTGCTGGGTCACTTGCAGGTGTGACTTGACTTGGTCTGGAGACTGACCTACTATGAGCCAGTCATCCAAGTATGGGAAAATGGACATTTTTTTGTCTCCTTAGGAAGGCAACCACTACTGTCAGGCACTTTGTGAAGACCCTTGGGGCTGATAGTTAGGCCAAAGGGCATTGCTGTGAACGATAGTGGCCTGAGGGCAACTCGAACCTGAGGTACTTTCTGTGGGAGCACCTGATGGGAATGTGAAAGTAGGCATCTTTGAGGTCCAGGGAGGCTAGCCAGTTCCCTGGCCTTAGAGAGGGAAGGATAATTTCCAGAGTTACCATTTTGAACTTTGGCTTTAAAAGGTGTTCGTTCAGATATCTTAGGTACAGGATGGGTCACCACTCTCCTGTCTTTTTGGGGGTTAGGAAGTACCTGGAGTACATTCCTTTGCCCCAGTGTAGGATGGAAACTCTCTCTATAGCTCTGAGAGCTAGGAGAGAAGAAACCTCTTCCTCTAGGGCGAGGGTCTCTGAGAGACTTGCAGGTGGAAAAGATCTGGCTCTCATATTGGGAAATTTTTTAAAGCTGAGAACCAGTCCCTGGCTTACTACTTCCAGGACCCACTTGTCTGATGTAAGAGACATCCAGTCCTGGACAAAGTAAGCCAGCCTGCCCCCGACTGGTATAGGAGAATTGACCCGGGCAGACCCATCAGGGTGTCTGCTTGGCAGGGGCTTTAGGCTGAGGGATGGATGCAGGCCTGCTCATCCCCCTTCTGCTTCTCCCTCTAAAGAACACAATCAGCAAAAAAGAAGAAGAGGCATGAGCTTGGTAAAAAGACCTTTGGAAAGGCCTGCCCCTGCCCCGGGACTGCTGCCTTTGAGAAGTTGCTTGCCTTTCCTTGACCTGAGCACTCCTGTAAGTGGTCCTGTAGTCGTCCATTTTCTTCATGTAATTCTCTTGTCTGCTCCCCAAACAGAGAATTACCAACTACAGGAAAATCCATGGCCTTAGCCTGGGTATCCTGTGAGAGGCTAGTACATCTGAGCCAAGCCATTCTCCGAAGCGCCACAGATGCAGCCATGACTCTTAATGATACATCATTGGAGTCTACAGCAGCATGAAATTGTACTATCGATGCCTCAATCCCATCTCCAGCCACCTGCTCCAGCTCCTTGGCAAGCTGGGGAGGAGCCTGTTTAGCCAGTGCCAGTACAGTGTCCCACCTGGACTTCTGGTAACTGGCTGCATAGGCCATATAATTAGCCTGCCTGAGTCCCAAAGATGATGCCATGTACTGCTTCTTTGCCATGGCATCAATCTTCCTGGAGTCCTTGTCTGGGGGGTGTGATGCCATGGGAATGTTTGCCTTATCATAGGCAGCAGCCTGCACAAACCCAACATGGCTGCACTGCTGAAAAAGGAACTCCATGTCTGAGCCTGAGAGAGTGTACCTCTTGTCCATTCTTCTGTCCACAGGAGGTATAGAATTGGGAGACTTGAGAATTTTTTGTGCCTGCTTCCCAAAAGATTTGTGAAGGGGAATAGACAGTCTCCTGGACTCTGGGATGTCCATCATCTCAACATAATCAGGCTCTTCCTGATCCTCTACTGCCTCCTCCACAGGAAGCTGGAGGGTATCAGCCATCTTTCTGTAGAACATGTAGTGTGAAGCGGACTCAGACAGCCTAGGAGGAGAAACCCCTGAAGGTCTGTCGGGGGAGATGTCTGGTTCAATAGGCACATCCAGACTTTCACCATCACCATAATCATCCACATACTCTCCCTCCTCCTCAAACTCCGGTTCATAAAATTCTTCCAAGGTATAATCCGGAACCGGGGGAACCGACCGAACTGAGCCCCTGCCAGATGGTGCCGGTTCAGTCGGAACCGATCGAAGTGATTCCACAATACGAATCGCTTTGGCTAGCTCATCGGTGGTTGGAATATGGGATTCTGGATCCGAACCGGTCGATTTGTCTTTTCTTTTTGTCGGAACCGATTCCTCAGAATTGGCTCTACTTTTGCCCGAAGAAGTATCGCCCTGGTCAGAGGGCACTCATTCTGGTTCGGTCAGAACCAAACCGGGCTGGCCATCCGGGTCAGCAGACTTCTCGACCTCCCTTTCCCTCAGTCTACCTACTCTCTTTTCCAGGGTAGATTTGGGAAAATTCTTGCAAATTGGCAGTCTGAATCAAGGTGGTCAAACCCCAGACAATAAACACAGGTGGTGTGGGGAACAGCCTTAGCAAACACCTCCCCACACACACTGCAGTGTTGAAACCCAGTGGGCCCGGTTTTCTATTTGGGTTTCTCAGACATGGCCAACCTAACCAAACTTACCCTTTTTTTGGCAATCCGCCAGGCAAGACTCCCCTATCAGTTCCTGACCGTGTCATGGGTCTTGGAAAAAAACATACTTAAAACTCGTTTTTTTAAAAGCGATACGGACCGGTAACCACATAGTAAAGTAAAGCACAAGTTTTACCTCAAAATGATCGGTTCAGTCAAACCGATCCACAGTTTACAGGTTCCACACAGAAAACAGAACAAAAACCTATCTAGTTCTCACGGTACCACAGACAGAGACTTGAACCGACTATGTGGAAACAACAATTCGGAAGAAACTGATCGAAAACTAACACTTCAACCGACTTTTGATCTGAGCAGCAGGAGAAATCTCCGGAGCGACTGTTCTGTGAGGCGGAGTAAAGAATCTGACGGTTGCAGTTCGAATAACAACAGGCAGAGGCTTCCACCGAGCTCATGATGAACACTCTATGCTAGGCATAGAAAAGTTAACCCTTTGTTCTCCGGGGCAGTTGAAAGGCAGGACCTAACTGCAATAGTCAGAATACAGCAAGACTTCATGTTGTTTGAACTAAAAGGCCTTCTTCTTGGGCTTTTAGGCATTTTGGTCCTTCTGGGATGAAGCTATGGCATCTAGGGTGGCAATGAACTTCTTAATGTGCATTAGATGTGCTTTCAAGCCAGAACTGAAGAGGATGATGCCCAAAAAGGGGATATCAGCCAGTTTACCTATACCAGTAGTTCTATCAGTGGTATTCAGTTCTCATCCATGTAGCCCATCTGACCTTCCCTGGCATGTAGCACCTGAATCCCTGCTTCTAGAATGCAAAAGATGTGACATCATGGTACGGAGCCAGAGGATATACCACCCAAGTGGTGAGAAGATCTTAACTTTCAATGACTCATCCGTCTCCAGCAGACCTGCCAGAGTGTGGATTGTGAACTGAAGCCACGTTACTAGAACTAATGTTTATTAATCCACAGGATCCAAGTGCAATCCTGGGGGACAAATGTAACCCCAACCTGTTGTCTGACTATGATGTATGTTAGTACCACTGCCAAGATCACTGTTACACTTGAAAGAGTGGTCTCATGAGCATTCTTAGGGTATGAGAACCGCAAAATGAAGGTGAACCGTTCTGATACTTTAAGAATGTAGATGACACTAATCTTTTTTTTTTTTTTTAATTTAGTATACTTTTTGGCCCCTTGGTCACCATTCCTTTAGTGTCACCCCTCTAGTTCCCATCTCGCTTCCCTTGTGCCATACTTCCAGGATACCCCCTGGCTTGCCCTACAGCGTGGGGCCATGGCACCTTACCAGGCCTGTCTATGACAGGGGAAGGTGTTGGCTACCGCCGACATTGCCTCCCTGGCTCGCCCCCAGGGTGGGGTTCAGGGCCTGGAGATGCCATCCATGGAGCCATATTAGGTCGAGGAGAGGGAAAGAGGGAGCAATTGAGGCCAGGTACTGGGGCAGCCGTCATCCTCGGTGGCCAACGGGTAGTTTTTCCTGGGGGCAGGGACGTGCAATGATGTCCAGCGTCCACCCTGTCCCCCCAGAACATTCAGGTGCTGGCTGCTGCAGTATCCCCAGCCTCTGCCAGGGGTCCATCAATCACCGGACACACTCCCCACCCTCCCACCGGAGAAGGAGAGCAGTCCTTAGGACACTCCATCTTTGTCCCCCCGGCCGGCCCTCCGATCCCCCGGGTCTGTTCCCGAACCCTGGTTGCTGGCATCGTAAGCGGAAATCCAAGCGTTGCGCCAACGGACCAGCTCTGATGACACCAATCTTAACACTGCAAGAATGGTCTATGGCGGTATTAATATACTATTGATCAATCAATCAATAATATATTCCACTTTTAAGAAATCATACCCCAATGTGCTCATTTACAAGATAACTGCACATGAGACACTATTCACAGAATAGCAGCGCAGAGGAAAGACGTGCTCGCTCTGATTGATCGGGGACACTCCTTCGATCTATGAAGTGCCGAACACAGGCGTTGAGCACTGGAGAGTACAGTTTGAGCTCTGTATTTCTGCTCTATTTAATTCTGCCTAAAAATATTTTGGGGGGAGCTGTCCTCCTTAAGACTGTTTTTTGAACTAAACTGAAACTGCCCTTGGAAAACAGACTGATTCATTTCTCACCTCACCCAAGCTCTTTCTGCAGCTAGAGGAAGAGACTGTAGGATCAGGCAATCAGGCTCTTCAAGCACCACATAGATACACAGATGTTGATGATAGATAAGGGCCTACTTCCACCTAGTCTGACCATTTATACTTTTGAGACCAGAGTTATCACTCTGGTCTCAAAAGTACTGCCAAAAAGTGTAGCACGGACAGGGATGGAGATAACAAAAGCACTCCAGAAAAAGGCCAACTAGACTTGGAATGTTGATCATGGGAACTATTATTATGGAATCTGTCATCAGATCTGAATACATAGGAATACCTGCGTATCTGAAGGCCAGGCAAACAGGAAAAGGAAGGCTTACCACCTGATCTAGAACTGGGATCCCACTGGTCCTTGGGACCATAGACTTCAGTCCCAGCTTCAAAATGCTCTCCACCAAGAGACTTTAACTTTCTCCTGTGCCATGAACCAGAATGCTGGAATGACTCTGTACCACATGGTTTAGCTTTGGATTTACCTATTATATGAGGGGGAGTCTAGAGAGGCATTTCTGAGAGAGAAGATGCCTTGACTGTCTAAAACTAAGCTTGGTGGTGTTTGAGGGGTCCTTTTATACATCTTGAGGAGTACCTCAAACTCCATTATCAAATGTTTAGGAATTACACTCTAAGCACTCAAGATGCTCATATGCAGCAGGCATGCATAAGGCTTGAAAGAGCCTACAGCATGATGCCACGGGGCAAACTTTGAAAAAAAGAACAGTTACATAACAATTTACGTAACAGTAGCTCTTCAAGAGAATCTCCTCCATTAGTCCACACTTTTGGAACTATAAGTCATTAGCGTTAGGACCACTCTGAAACTTTTTGCAAGCTGAAGGCTGCCCACAATGATCTGCAGCATCTATTTTTATTTTTTTTCTCCCGCTCCCGCCTGGCCCTGCAGCATCTATGCATATATAATGTGGGTGGCCCCATCAATCCTAAATTCCCCGCCAGAGATTAGCTTTGGAGGACATCCAGTCATGAGGAACCAAGATATGAGACCAGCACCAAGCATACATGGAGAGGCATGGGGCTGGAGACAGGATGCATGGAGAAAGGTTTTAGGCACAGCATCTGATATAACCCTCACTGAAATCAAAAGGGAGAGGGTACTGCATGGCCTAATGGAGGATATTCTCTCGAAGATCTACTGTTACAGTTAAGTTCTTACAAAACTGTTCTACCTTCATCGAGGATATCCCCACAGCTAGCAGTGGAACCAGTGAACCAGAGGAGTGGCTATCTCTGCAAAGCAGTGTGCAAAAGATGGAGATTAGTGCCCAAGAGGTGGATAAGCAGAAAAGGGGCAAAATTCAGCAGACGGGCAGACAGCAAGGAGAACCAGGGATAAATGACAACCAAGGAAGGGGCTGGAGTAGAACAGTGAAGCAGTCTAGGAGGTCAAATCATGGAAAGCCATGTGTGCAAATGCCAGGAGCCTTAGCAACAAGATGGAAGATCTGGAGGCTGTCATGGTGCAGTCAGACCTGGACATTGTGGCCATCACTGAAACCGGTGTAATGATAACCACGACTGGGAGATGGCCAACCTGGCTACAAAGACATTCAGGAAGAGACAGAGCAGGCAGGAAGGGAGGAGGAGGGCACTGTATGTGAAAATGACACAAGGGCCACAGAGATCCAGGAGGAACAAAATGGGGAGAGATATTGTGGGTTAAGCTGAAAGGAAAATGGGGACAGCCATCCACACAGGTGTGGTCTATAGACCACCAGCCCAGGAGGAAGAAACAGATTAGGAGTTGATGCTAGCCATCCAAAGGATGGCAGACAAGGGTGAAGTAGTACTGGTTGGAGACTTCAATATTCCAGATGTGGACTGGAGCATCCCAGCAGCAGCATCAACTAGGAGCAGATTTATCCTGACTCCTCCAGGGTGCCTTCCTCAAGCAACTGGTCGTGGAACCAACTCTAGCAGAAGGCAATACTGGACCTTGTGCTCACAAACAGGGACAGTGTGATGGGGGTAACTGTGGGGAGCACCTGGGAAACAGTGACCACACCAGTCATTGTGGTTTGAAATCACAGAAAGAGCAGAAACCAAACGACACAAAACACGATCCTGGATTTTAGGGGCAGACTTTGGGAAAATGGGGAGATACTTGAAAGAGGCATTAAGGGAATGGGACCAGGAATCAGGGGTTGAGGAACAGTGGGCAGTATTTAAAATGGGGATTACAAGAACAACAGAATTATGTATTAAGCAGGTTAGCAAGAGGAAAAGGAAGAGGAGACCATTATGGTTTTCCAAAGAGGTACAAAGAAAGTGAAAAGCCAAAAGACTGTATTCAGGGCAATACAAAAAGACACAGGCAGAAGGGGATAGGGAGAAGTACCAGGAGAAGCAAAGGGAGGCAGGGAGGTCAGTAAGGGAAGCCAAAGCTCAGACAGAAGAACACATTGCAAAATCAGTGGGTAGAAGGGACAAACCTTTACAGGTACATAAGTGAAAAAGAAAGACAAAGGGAGGGATAGTGAGACTGAAGGGGAGGATGGGGCCGTGGAGGATGACAAAGTAAAGCTGACATACTGAATAGGTATTTCTGCTCAATCTTTACTGAGGAAGAGGAGGGTAATGGTCTGAACGAGTACAAGGGGTGAGAATGGTGCAGAAAGGGACACAAGTCCTTTACACGAAAAGGGTCCTGAAGGAACTGGAAGTAATAAGAGTTGATAAAGCAATGGGGCCAGATGGGTGCACCCAGGGTCCTAAAGAACTAAGAGAGGTGGTGGCTGAACCTCTGGCTATCCTGTTTAGCCGATCACTGGAAACAGGGAGGAACCAAAGACTGGAGGACAGCAGATGCAGTCCCTTATACAAAAGTGGGAACAAAGAGGAAGCAGGAAACTACAGACCAGTCAGCTCACCTCGGTAGTGGGGAAGATCATGGAAGCACTACTGAAGGAGAGATTGGTGAACATCTGGTTGTCAATGGACTACAGGACCCAAGGCAGCATGGTTTCACCAGGGGGAGGTCATGTCAGACCAACCTCATTGAATTTTTGACTGGGTGACTAGGAGGTGGATCAGGGAGGCAGTGGACATGGCCTATCTGGACTTCAGCAAGGCCTTTGACACTGTGCCACATAGAAGACTATTACACAAACTGGGAATAGGGGTGGGCAGGACAGTAGTGGTGGGTAGGTAACTGGCTGGGTGGCAGGACACAGAGGGTGGTGTAAATGGCTGTCACCCACAGAGGGAAGAGTGACCAGTGGGGTACCACAGGATCAGTGCTGGGACCGGTCCTATTCAACATCTTCATCAGTGACATGGCGAGGACCTGGAGGCAGAATTTCACTGTCTGCTGATGACACAAAGCTCTGTAACAGAGTAGACACACCAGAGGGTGTAGACAGAATGAGAAGCCACTGCAGAAACTTGAAGAATGGTCAGGTGTTTGGCAGTTGAAATTCAATGCAAAGAAGTGCAAGATAATGCATATGGGGCACAAAACCCTGGCACAATATATCAGTTGGGGGTGAGGATATAGCATGCACCAAGCAGGAAAGGGATCTTGGGGTTATCATCTCTGATGACCTCAAGGTGGGAAACAGTGTGACAAGGCAGCAGGTAAAGCAAATAGGATGCTGGGATGTATAGGCAGGGCATCACCAGCAGGAAAAGGAGGTCATAATTCCACTTATACAAGACACTCAGTGAGGCCCCACCTGGAGTACAGTGTACAGTTCTGGAGACCATACCTACGTAAGGACATAGACAGGGTAGAGAAAGTTCAGAGGAGGGCAACAAAGATGGTGCATGGATTGCATCACAAGTCCTATGAAGACAGGTTGAAGGAACTGAACATGTACTCCCTGGAGGAGAGGAGGAGAGAGGGATATGATAGAGACATACAAATATCTTACAGGGAGGAACAGGGTGCAGGAAAACACTATTTTAAGTGAAAAGATGTTCCAGGACTAGAGGGCATGGGATGAAGTTGGAGGGAGGACGATTCAGAAGAAACATGAGAAAGAATTTCTTCACAGAATGGGTGGTGAACAGGTGGAACACCCTGCCAGAGGAAGTGGTGGGGGCTGAAACAATCACGGGATTTAAGAATGCATGGGATAGACATAAAGGAATTCTGAACGTCAGGGGTAAGGTGCAACAGACTTTTAGGAAAACAAACTGAACTTACAAGCTCAAATGGGCAGACTGGGTGGGCCATAGGCCCTTATCTACCGACACTGTCTATGTATCTATGTATCTATTCCATAAGGCTACACCTTTGGAATGACTCCCAAGTAGTATGAAGTAAACTAGGAGGATGGCCCAGTCTGATATGTAATCAGGACAGTAGGCACTGCACTACAGCAGGAGAAAAATGACAGACAATATCCAGACTGTAATGTTTAGTGAAAATGTGAACAGTGCTCCATGTGGCTGCAGCATATATGCCAGCAGCAAGGACATTTTTTAAATAAGCAATCGAAGTGAAGATACCTCTTGTGGAATGACCACAAACACCACATAAGAAGTTCCTTACCGCACATCCTATAACAAAACGTAATACAATGTTCCAGACATTTGGACAGGCATTGTTTAGACATGGTTGAATGAAACAAAAAGGCGAGAGGACTTTTTTGCAGTTCTTAGTGCGATCAATATCTTAGTATTGTATGTTCATCCAAAGCATGAAGCAATGCCTCACCCTGGTCAACATGCTCAGGATAATGGGCAGGAAGGTGTATTGTTTGATTCAGTGTAAATTCAGACACCACTTTCGGCAGAAACGTAGGATTCGTAGGCAAAAAGACTCTGCTTTTTTGAAAAATCAAATGAGGTTGACACATTAAAGCCTGATGCTCAGAAAATCACCAAGCAGTGGTCATCACAACTAAAAGTAACATTTTCCATGACATGAAACATAAGCCACAACTCACAGCAGGCTCAAAAGGAGCCAACATCAATTTCTCAAGAACACAATTCAAGTCCCAAGATGGGACTGGATTATGGACATAAGATTTCCTTCACCAGGTTCAACAAGGAAGATCGGTGGGAGAAAGAACTAAGGAGTGATGAGGCTGTCCATGTTATATACCCAAAGCTGCGCATCACAGCTTGCAAAAAGTTTCCAAGGGGTCTTGACTCTGACGGCTTATAGTTCTAAAGTTGTGGCCTAATGAAGGAGATAAGATTTTACACAAAATCCAACTTAGAATTCAGAGAGTTTCTGCATTTACTTTCCTTTTAATCATTATTGCTGTGGACATTTGCATGAAAATTTGGTTCTCTGTCACTTAGTCTTCATCTGCTCCTGCTGTTTATCTTCATGTGACATCACAATGCTCGGCTTGTGACAGCATTGCAACTGTTTGTTGTAGAATTCATCATGTGACAAGCTGAGGATTATGATGCCAGTTGTAAACTAACATCAAGAGGAGATTAAGGCAAAGTAACAGGGATCCTGTTTTCACAAATATTTCACAAGTAATATACAAGATAAACTATGACACAACTCAGGGTATATTTTAAATTGTCCATGTGGTATCATTTTTTTTTAATTTATTTACTTATTTTTATTTTTGGTCCGGGATCTGGCAGCTTGGCTTCAATGCCAAGAAATGCAAAGTTATGCACACTGGAGCCAAGAATCCCAGGATGGAATGCTACTTGGGTGGACTCCAGGTATCTGCATCAGAGGAAGAGAAGGACCTGGCAGTGATGATCACTAGTGACCTGAAGCACTCCACGTAGTCCGAGAAAGCAGCAGCACAGGCAAACAAGATGCTGGGATGCATAGCTAGGGGGATCAGTAGTAGAAGAGAGGAGGTTATACGGCCCTTGTACAGGTCACTGGTGAGGCCACATCTAGAGTATGGAGTTCAGTACTGGTGCACACACCTCAAAAAGGACACTAACCTGTGGAGAAGGTCCAGAGAAGGGCTACAAAGATGACAGCGAGTCAGCACGGTAAGGCATACGAGGAGAGGTTGAGGGCACTGAACATGTACTCCCTGGAGGACAGGAGAGAGAGAGAGAGAGAGAGAGAGAGAGAGAGAGAGAAGGGACATGATTGGGACTTTAAAATACCTGAAAGGAATAAAAAAGTTGGATAAGGAGGGTATCTTTAAGCTGAGTGGAAGCCATAACACGAAGGGGCACACTCTTAAGCTACAGGGGGCCACGTTTAGGAGGAAGGTCAGGAAACACTTCTTCAAGGAAAGGGTAATGGACACTTGGAATGTGCTGCCAGAAGCGGTGGTCTCGTTGAAGACAGTGGGCAGCTTCAAGAGAGGCTGAGATAGGCATAGGGTGAAGGTAAGGATCATAGGTACCGAGGATGGGGGGGGGGCAGGGACAGTAGCTCAAGCTATGGACCCTGTGATATGAGCAGACTAGATAGACCAAATGGCCTTCTTCTGCTGGCTTCTTCGTATGTTTGTATGTTCGTATATGTTTACTGGTTTCCCAAATCACATGCAGCTTGTGAAATGCTGACATAGAACGTAAAAGATGAACAAAGAATACATTGAGGGCACCACTCCTCTTAATAAATCAATAAGGAGCACCCTGCATCAATGATATATATCATACCCGGGGTATATAAGAATAAGTATATCCAAATAAGGCACAATCTAGAAAGTAGCTGTAAAATGGAGTCCATGAGCTGCATGACAAATAGTCTACAAGGAGTGAAACAAACAGAACTAAAGTCTTTATCCTCCTACCATAGAAGGACATTAAAGGAGCCATGCTACACCAAAGTGGTACAGAACAGGTGCAAAAACAAAATCAACATTAAGCAATCTGCTAACGTAAGAGTAATATCATTTAGGTGCGTTAAACATAAAATGTATATTTAGTACATTCATCAGAACTAAACTATAAACAGTTAACCTTAGAAAAAACTATTGACAATAATAACAGTAAGAAAACCATTACAGGGATAATCCCCAGAAGTCCAAAAGGTATACAGCTAACTAAGAAAGGGAAAAAGTACCTGAAGAGTTTTATTCACCCTGTAAACATGACTAAAAAGAGACAGAAATCACTCATAAATCAAGTCTCTTCACTGGAGTTCAGTGTTCCTGAATTGGTAGGGGTCGGATGATTCACCTTCTGCACCTATTTTAGGGTATCTAAGGGGTCATTAAACAGGAAAACTTGACATCGTGGACAATCCTCAAACATGCTGGGAACACCATTCTGAGTGATATGTCTGCCTCATGTAACATGGCCTGGATGCCGTTGAATCTTTTGTTCTTCTGCCATGTAGCAAAACTTAGATCGGGAAAAATCTTAATCAAGGTGCTGTCCTGTACCAATGTTTTCTTTCATCTGGTCAGAGCCAGCACTTGATCACTAGTGCCGACCCCATCCGTAACCACAATAGCTCTAGGTGCGTCCGGGTTATCAGGCCCACCTCTTGATGTAACTTGGAAGGCTTTTTGCATGTCTACCGGCCTCATAAGGAGCTCATCTGCCAACTGCTGCTGGAACCATTTACTAAGGAAGAGAAGCAGATTATCATCCTCACATTCCTAAGGCATTCCAATAAGACAATGCTTAGCCGACCTGGCTTGGGTTTGTAGTGTTTTAGTCTAGTGCGTAGGTGATGATTTTCTTCAATAACGGTAGCCCCAGCTCCCATGGCTGAATCCAAACGCTTGGTGGCTTCAGTTGTAGCAGCTTGTACAGCCACCATGGTCGTCTCCAAAGTGGCACACGGTTGGTGAGTGTATTAAATTTCACAGAAAGTCCTGCAACAGATCGTATTAAAGTATTAAGTTTAGCACCCACAGTTTGGAACGTCTCCACTTCTGACTCTTTAGCAGCAGCTGCTGCATGCCCTAAGGCCAACCGCATGCTCAGAGGCACTGCAGCATTTCTGCTAGGAGCTCCCTCCTGCGACTGTTTCTCTTTCTGAGATTTACCCATAGTATAGTTAGAAACTTCAGACACCTGCTGATATAGTCGTAGTCCAGAGAAGATAGTAGAAAGTAAAAGTTATAAGCGCTTTCTATAGAATATTATACAGAACTCAAAACTGGAGCAGCCATTTTGCTTGGGCTCCACAGCCACCTCTCACCAGAGTTTCTGAAGCATGCTCTGGTATTATCTGGCAACACAACTATAAGGAACTGAAAAGAAACATTAATATTTTAGCAAAAAAATTATTTAAATCTCCAACTGGGAAAAGGTACAAGGAATAAAAAATGCAGAACTGCCAAAAATAAAATGATTGCAGAATGGTACCAGACAGTATAATGTTTTCTGTATTATGCTATGGAAATGACAGTGGAATTCCTGGGGCCACAGCCTGCAGGATTCCAGGCAGCATGGATTAAACAGTGGGAGGCTCTGCCACATGAATCTGACTGAATTCTTTGAACGTTTGACAAAGGCCATGGTTAGGGGTCAGGCAGTTGATGTACAGTTGCACCTAGACTTCAGCAAAGCCTTTGACTCAGTCCCACATGGAAGACTGACAAAGACGTTTGACATCCTGTGCAGAGGGGGAAAGACTGGTTGAGCGGGAGGACCCAGAGAGTGGTCCTAAATGGATAGCCCTCAAGGGGAAAAGAATTCATATGGGGGAATACCCCAAGGGTTTGTTACAGGATTTGTTTTCTTTAACATATGTAGTTGTAATATAGGGAAAGTGGCTGAGGGAAAGATATGCCTCTTAGCAGACAACACCAAGATCTGTGAAAGAGTGGACACTGTTGAGGAGTAAAGGCCATAAAGAAGGATCTGGTAGCCAGTCTGGTGGTGCTGAGGCACTGGACACCACATCTCGTGCCACACTGGCGACCCCGGTTTAGAAACGAGCTTGGCTGCTGGGGGTCGGCAGGGATGAGAGAGGATCGAGCGTCCAGAGGACTGCTCTCCTCTCTCGGGGGAGGGAGACCTGTCGTCCTACTCGTTGACTGCCCTCTGGCAGCGGCTGGAGGGTAATATGGGTCGGGAGACATGTACCAACATCGTCATGTTGGTAGAGGCGGGGGGACGGGAGAAAAGCAGAAAATAGAGCATGGCAGGTTCCGTGATTGCTCCTGCATCCGCAGGCATCAAACCTGTTATCTGGATTGGGTCTCGGGGGCTGGCATCCTCCTCCCTGGCCCCACCTTGGGGGGGCAATCCACAGGGGATTCGCCAGGCTCAGCGATACGAGGAAGCAGGAGGCCAGAGAGTGAGTCTCTCCGTCAGGAGAGACCGCAGCCACCTGCCAGGGCTCCCAGGAGGGATAAACAGATAATGGGAAAAAAAGAAGGCTCTGGAGAGGTAAATGAGGGTGTAACAGCTGAAATTTAATGCAAAAAAGTGCTGCGTAATGCACATAGGAGCCAAAAACACAAGAAAAGACTACAGAATGAATGGGGTTGTACTAGAGAGCGCATAAGAGGTAAGGGACTCAAAGTGTTAATAATGGAGAACACTGGCACAATACAGTAGGACTAGCTATGACAAAGAAGATGAAGAGTTGCATCAGGAGAGGAATCAATAGCAGAAGAGAGGTAATGCAGCCCCTGTCTAGAGCCCTGATTTGCCCTGGCATGGAGTAGTGTGTGCAGCTTTGGAGTCCACACTCAAGAAAGACAGTGACAGGCTGGAGGCGGTGCAGAGACAAGCCACAAAAATGATACAGGGGCAACATAGTAGGCCTTATGAGAAGCGCTTGAGGGATCTAAACATGTACTCACTGGAGAACAGGAGAAGGGGGGGGGGGAACATGGCTGAGACATTCAAGTACCTCAATAACGTAAACAAGGTAAACAACTTTTCACAATGAGTGGTAACATGGGCACCAGGGGTACCACTCTGAAACGGGAGGGAGGGCTCGAAGGATGTCTAGAGGTATCTTTTTACAGAAAAAAGTTGGTGGCAGACTGCAAGAAGCTTCCAGCAGAGGTCATCGGGGCTGAAACACTGGGAGGGGTCAAAAGGGGATAGAACAGGAACACTGAAATAATGCATAAGGGGGCAGACTGTGTGGGCGGGGAGACTGACAAGGGCACAGTCCCAAAATTAGTCAAACTTGGGCAGACTGGATGGGCTGCTAGGCCTTTACCTGCCATCATGTTTTACGTTTCTATACCCAAGGCAACTAACAACAACAAAAAAAAAAAGACCTGATGGTTTATTTATTTAATCCCCCCGCCCCCATATAGCTTTTTACATTAAATTTTATGTCTTATCTTTCACTCATCAACTACAACTTACGGGTCTCTGAATACATTTTAATGATTAAGGTTTCTGTTTTATTTACCCGTACCCACACTGTCTATGCTTTTATCATTTTATGTCTGTGTTTGTATTTTTGAAAACTTTCAATAAAGCACTTAATCGCAATATAGCATTTTAATGGCAATCACGATGGTGCTGAGGGTTGAGGTGCTGGATGCCACACCTCACACCATGCCAGCAACCTGGGTTCAGGAACGGACTCGGGTTGCTCGGGGATCGGCAGGGGTGAGGAAGGATCGAACGTCCATAGACAGTTCTCCTCCCTCGGGGGACAGTGCTGCGCGCTGTAGACTGATACCCAGCGATGATGGTGGCAGCACAGGTGTGCAGCCAGAAGGGGATGGGACCCACATTTAGGGTGTGAAGTTGCATCCGTGGAGGTGGAGCCCAGCTGTTCACCCACTGCACATTTGTGGGTCCCGGGGAGAAAGCCAGGAGGAAAAATGGAGCTGGCAGGCTCCGTGATGGCTTGGCTGCCACCGCACCGTCCCTCCGGAATCCGAACACTGGTTGCTGGGGGGAGGGGGGGTTGATGCTCCTCTCATTGGCCCTGTCACAGAGGGGGTGGAATAACCTGTGAGGGATCACCTGGGAAAGGATCGGTGCAGGATGCCAGGCCAGAGAGGTGAGCTCTTCCGAGGGAGGAGCCGGAGCTCCCTGCCAGCTCCGTGGAAGGCACAGAAACTGCAAATAAAAAATATATATAGCTTTTACCCTGGAGTGGCCCTCTGCCACTCCCCCCAGCCAACATCCACCTCCCTATTCATACCTTGGCTTTCATCCTTCACGGAGTCCCCCACCCATGGCAAGGCCAGGAGGGGAGAACCATCCCCCCAAAGTATGCACATCCAAATCATGTCCCCTTTACCATGCTCTGGTTCTCCCAGGAACCATGGCAGCACGGGATGCATGTACGCGTGGAGGCATGCAAGTGCCCTGAAACCTCGGCTCCTTCCCCATCACCCCGTGACAAATGTCATGTCACTTGTGCATTGGCACCATCACCAGGGCTCCAGCTGGGGCAGCCAAGAGCCAAGTCAGACAGCCACCACTATCCGGGTGAGGAATGCTGCCAGACAGTTGCTCCTTGCACTACCGACCCTCCCTCCCCTACCAACCCAAGCTCGTTCACAAACTCGGGTCACCAATATGGCGCAAGGTAAGGTGCTACTCAGTGCTTCAGCACTCCCAGCCAGCTGGTTTATTTTATTGATTTATTTATTTGAAAATTAGTAACTGGGAAAGGCACCTCATTTTCAGTTGTTACCCAGGGAGAGAAAGAGGATACAGTGATACAAGGCAAATAGCATAAAAAATGGTACAATATCCAAAGAGATGGTACAGTTTAAAGTGCAAATAGTGTAACAAAATACAGAAGCAGAGGTGTGGGCAACAACATGGTATATAAGCAGCATTCAGATACAATGTAAAAGTGCAACACTGCGCATAATGGAGCAACAAGCAAAGCAGTGGTTCAACTGAAGTACATACAGAGCACACAGGAATATACAGATGCTCAAAAACAGTGGCAGTGGAATAACAAGTGCATTCAAAAGAACTTACACACTGTGGATTGCGTGCAGGAGTATATGTGCAACCAAAGCCAATATGAAAAGTCAGTCAGACCAACCTGCATGAAGACAGGGAGGAAGAGGGCCTAGATCAGGTACGGGCTTGATAGGTACAAAATGGGGTAGGGAGAAGTTTAAGCTGGTGTCTGACTGGTGGAGGGAGCATGACATAAGGCATGGGAGAGGTGCACACAATGAAGTTCAAATCTTTTGGAATTCTGGGTCCCAGCTCATGCACAAGGCATAACTCAAAGCATGGGGCTGTGGATGAATCCACACTATCAGAACAAGTCGAAAATTAGGTTTTACAGCCACTAGCCAACAGGGTGGGAGACTGGGAAAATCCAGTGGCCTCAATGACTTGTCAACTGGCCCAGCTGGTGAACTTATTCAAATGTTGCCGTCTCCAGTACAAGCTTTCAGGGCTAAAGAAACATTTACTAGCATGACACAAAATCTAACATTTGGCAGGTGGGCCGGTGCCAGTTTTGACCCATGTATTGAGTTGGTCCCAGAGTCATTTCTAGGCACTCCTAAAGTACAGCACAAAATGCACCCTTGGCTTGCTTTACAAGGTTACACATAGGTAAGTTTTTCATTTTAATAGGGGCTATCGCAGATAATCTTAAACTCCCGATGGGCCTTGTTAAAGCAGCCTCATAAAAATTTTATGTGTGCATGTAAGATTGACAAAAGTGTCTACCTACAGTAGCAACTGGAGCTCCTGCTGACTGCTTTGGCCTAAGGGAAGTACAGTAGCTACTAAAATCCAGGCAGCTCCAGGTTATTAGCAACAATGATTTAAAGCAGGCTCTCGCTAACTACAGCAACTAGCTACGCCAAAATAAGAGATTCTACCATAATAAAAATAAACCCCATTTCAACATATAAATATAAATGCAGCCAATTCGACAGTCACATTTTTGAGCTGAAGGTTCATCTTACAGACAGTTTTCTTAAGCTACAAAAAAAAAATGCCAGCCCAGAAATACTATTTACATACGCTGGAAATGATTTTATCATCTGTCATAAAAAATAAAAAAACTACTACTTAACACCCACCAGAGTCAAAGATTTATACAGCAGTTCTGATTTTAGTGACTTTATGGGTCTTTATGATCTCATGAAGTTAACTTCACTATGTTTCACAAAAATACATTAGTTTTACATGAACCTGGCTGCCTTTTTGCTACCTGATATGTTGCAGTGATAGAAGATTGCAGTACTGCACTGTACACAGAGATTTTTATTTCGGTTTTAAAATTTTCTAATCCGTGGTCTGCCTTAGTGGCCCCCACATGTGACTGAAATTATTTCCCTATCCCAAGAGCAAGCAGCTACCTTCACAAATGCCAGCCATTTTTTTTTTTGTCTTTGGAAACCAGGTAAGGCCCACTAGGCACAAGTACCTGTTTTCAGGGGCGACCTGGGAGCACTGGGAAGGTTAAGTGACTTGCTAGAGTTGCACAGTGCGCAACTGGAGGTTGTGAGAATCAAACTCAGGTCTGCTGGATGTATCAAGCTCATTCACAGCTTGTTACTCTAACCTCTAGGCTATACTGCCAGCCTCCATTTAGGGTTATACATTTATAGTTATGGTCAAACTATGATGAGAAGATACTGCTAGGATGAAAACAAAATGTAATCTTAAGCAGAAGATGATGTTTCCTTCTTTTGCTAGCAATGCTTGGTGTCAGATATTCCTCAACAGATATCCTCTGTAATTTTTATGAGAACACCTGCTGAGTATTGACTAAATTTCAGAAAGATTGCTACAAACTCTAGTAGCAAAGTACTTGTCTCTAAGCCCCCATACAAATGTGAAAACTGATCCAGGAGAATTTGTACTGATTAGTCAGCATATAGAAGTATGATGCAAATATATGATCAGCCACACGAAGAACAAACTTCAAATCTTTCGCTGCCAATTGCCACAATACTCTGCGCTGAATGTTCTGGCCTGTTGGGCTTCCTCAGGGAATAGTGGTCCCTTATATAACGCAAAAATATACAAATTGCCTTCTGCCACAAAAAATCAATGTCAGTAGCAAACAGTTTCGCCAACAATTTTTTTGTAAAACAAAAGCAGACACAATCAAATCATATGTAAATCCCATATTGTTATCAGGCAATGACCAAAGGCCTTCAAACCATTCAGTATTGGGCAATAAATAATGAGATTCAACCCAGATAAGTGTACTGTGCTACATTTTGGTAGAAACAACCCCAATTATCAGTACTATCTTAATAATGTTTAACTAAAATCTGTTGATTAAGAAAGAGATCTGGATATCATCACCACCAGTACGCTATCAGCTACCAGCCACTGCAGGACAGTTTCACAAACCACGAATAGATTACTCAGATCCGTAAAACATACATTTGTATCTAGGAGTAAACATTGCCTTTTACCACTTTGCACTACTTACAAAAAACAGATTTGGACTTTGGCTCTCCATTTTGGTGCCTCTGTTTAAGACAAGACATTGATCTTATCAAAAAAACTCAAAGATGGGCAACCAAGCTAATACATGGGATAGGACCAATGAGCTACAGTACAAGGAGAGATTGGTATATACAGGCTTACATAGCCTCGAGGAAAGAGGGGTGACCTCCTTCTGATGTTTCACATCTTACGTAAGACAGATTTAATAATGGAATGTAGATTGGATTTTAATCATAAGGACCACCAACCTCAGGTCCCATAACAAACAGCAGCTCGTTCAAAAAGCAAACTATAATAAAAATAAAAGAAACAACATCTTCACAATCCGTGCTGCTCGCTTATGGAATAGGCTACTGATTGAGTCAGTACATAAGACAACTTCTAACAGCTTCAAAAATGAGCTTGACCAATACATGATGAGAAGTCATAATAAACTTTGATCCGCCCACTGGGAGCGGGAGACAATCCAGATGGGCAACTTGCCTTCTTTTGTCTTACCTGACCAAGTGACAAAGTCAATTTATAAAAAAAACCAAAAAAAAAAACACTTCTTCTTCTGAATTAATGCCTTACTATTTTCAATCTTTAAGTAGCTGTATAGAGTAAAATTGAATGCTACTATATATACAAGATCAGCGACATGTAACTCTGCACCATTCCGTGAAGTGCTGCTGGGAAGCAGGAAACACAAGGAGATGACACGGGAGGAAGTAACACAGAATACACTGGATAATGGAACTAACAGGTATGAATCTTGCCTCCTAAATAGAAAAGTGTATACCATCACTGTAAAACCTTAGACTGCCTGAATGCAAAGATGAACGCAGTTCCCGATTCATAAATGCAGTAACCCTTTACAGAGCACCTGCATCATTGCTGGAAATGTCTTGAATACTGCTAGATGATGTTTTCCATTCCTGGAATACCTGTTTGGGAAAACAACTATCTACAACATAAAACAAGCATTTGTCAATGCCAAACGTTTGCTTGCACCTATGTGCTGGGCAGGCATTTGGTACTGATAGTGCAGAGATGCAGATGCCCTGTGACAAGGGAAGAATCCATCCAAGGGTCCTGCATGTCAGTGCAGCGAAGGATGTGAAGAATTCATGGGGCTGTTTGGCGGGCAGGTCCCTGTGCTTCCATGTGGCTGCAGATAAAGATGCACAGGGCAAAAAGTGCATCTGTCAGCCAATGCATAAGGCAATCTGCCACACACAGGTGGAGAGGTGCAGGGCCTTATGTCAAGAGGACAGCTGTCTTCACTATATGGTACCTAGGCCCATGCGGACAACCCTGTACCTTTCATTCCCTGGCTAGGAGGGGTGTTGCATAACCCCATTCAGCTGGATCGTGGCGCTCACCCCCGAACTCAGCTCACAGGGATAGGATCACAAAGCACGGCTGCTGGGGTGAAGACTGGAACTTCACACAAAGGTTGTTAAACAATTATACAGTGGAAGCCAGTTCCTCCACCACCTCACTCAGTTCAAACACAAACTTTCACGCTATCTTGTGGTGGAGGCCGACACTGTGGATGGATTCAAGAGGGCATGGGACAAACACAAGGGGTCGACTAGGGAGCGGAGAGTGGAAACAAGGGAAGCTATGGGCAAGTAAAGAGCGGGTATGGGCAGACCCAATGGGCCAAGAAGGTCCTTTTCTGCTGACACATTATCTATGAATCTATGCATCTTCTTGTCCCCAATCCCTGCACTCGTTTCCACTAACCTACTTCTCCAGATAATCTCTGCACTGCTTAGAATTTGTACCATGCACTTAGCCTAACAGCTCGTTTGTCATGTTGTAACATGGTCTGACTCCAAGGTCGCCTTGTAACTGTACCTGTAATTGTATATCGTTGTATCAAACTGTTCATTGTATTTGTTCTCTCCTAAATGTTGTACTTGTGTGGTATTGTTTCAACCCGGGTCGCCCCTGAAAAAGGGACTGTATTGGCTCATGGGCTTACCCGGTTACCAAAATTCAATAAATAAATTTACACAGTCCACTTCCCTGTATGTACACGTAACTTTTTTTGGTTGCATAATTTTTATTTTTTGCATTCATACATTTATAATAAATGAATAAGCACAAAAATGTGAACAACACTATTTCTATATTTCCTTTTTGTACAGTTCTGATTTCCATTGTGTTTTCCTCAGTTTTTTTTTTCTACTGACTTTATTGCGTTCTCATTCTTGTCAAATCTAATTTAGATAGCATGATATTGTGAAAGAAAATTTTCTATTTACTAAATCTCTGTAGGCACCATTACGGACTGTGATCCCCATTCTGAAACCAATGGAGTCAGCTCCATTTGAATGTCCAGACCACCTAGCTTGATGCGTCTCTCACTGTCAAAATATGGGTTTAGACTGGATACAGGTACTTATCTCTCAGTGGAATATTCCAAACTTGTAGCAGTCACAAATTTGAGCACCAGGTTTTCAGTGAGAACTTTTCTTGGGCTCACCTCCAATACCGCTAGTCAAGGCAGCTGGCACTGGGTCAGTGAGATAAACCAAGAGCGTAATTGTAAGAAATTTGTCAAGTGGACCCACTTGCTCTCATTTCTTGGGGTTTGCAGAGTCTGCTGGAGAGAAACTATGTTCCTTCCTTTTCTTCTTCTCTGTTAACGTTTCCTTTCTTTTTCAGAGTCCAAGCTGGGTTGGATCAGTCTTCATTCATGCAGAATTTCAGAACAGTTTTTGCAGAAACTTAGCTGCTAACTATTTAGAGAGCTGGCATTCTTGGAGCAACAGAGATTCATGGTGCACACTCCACGGCCATAGCATGGTATGCAACTGTAATGTATATATAGTATATGTGTTCACAGCACCAACTATTCGAACCAAAATCTCATGCTGAAGTGCTACACCACTTGACTGCTTTATACCAGTGCATCCATAGATTCAGTTAGACTGATTTACCAGTGCTATTATGCCTTGAGGTTACTCCCCCATCTGTACTGTTTAACTGGTAGTAACACAAGAGTCACATAAAAGTTCATATATAAATACACTTATATACCAGAAATACATATGAACATAACCATGTGAGGGTTGCATGCCAGCAAAACACTGTGCAGTTAACACGTATGTTTGTCAAGCATATCAGTCCCATGTGCTGACTAAAATCCTACAAAAATCATTGCTCTGTATAATGTCTCTGGCCCTGTGCCTCAGCGCCCCTATCTCTACGAAACAAAAAGAGGGGAAGATAAAATTATCTTGACTTACTCCCTTTATCAAACTAACACAGCTATTTAACTTGGAGTGCCATATTTAGAGTGCAAAAGATTTTTTTCTTGGAAAATACTCACTGCAACATGATGGCCTGTTTCAGTGTTCCGGTTAAAATACAATCATGACCAATTCTCAAACAATGCTTCACTTGCTGTAAATTTAGCATTTGCAGTTTTTCTGGAAGAGCATCCTTATTATGCTTCAGTACAGCCACACTTGCCTGTTGTGAGCCTCCTTGGCCTGAGCGACCTGGTTCTGGTGTCTTTGCAGTTCTTCATTGTGAAAAAGATCTCATTTAGTAGATGAAATAGAGGATGGTGTAACTGAAACTTGCCACTGCTAAATAATATTCCAGATGAATGTACCCCACAACACAAGTGGGCTGGGTATTGGGAGCCAAATGTTTTGCACTGCCTTTGCTAAAGAAAGAAGAGCAGAAGCCTTGAAGGAAGACCGCCTCATGCGCCTGAGCCATACTTTGTACTTTTAAAAGAAAAGGGTTTGCTTAAAAACTACGGTGCTAAATCAATAAACTGATGGTAATAACAGCCCACCGTTCTAATAAACCTAGGAGAAAAGGACTCACTACTGAGTTTGGAAGTATGGGTGACTCAAAAAATACAGGTTACTCACCTGTAACAGGAGTTCTAGGAATGGTATATGTTGTTCATCCACACTCATTGGCAGTATCCTTGCCGCTTTAAATCTTGCCGGAAGGTCTTCAAGCTGCTCCTCCACCCACCGGGTGGTATAACTCTGACTCCGCCCCATGGCGCCAGATCTGGCCCGGCTGGAAGCTCAGGTTGTGCGTCGAGCCGGGAGGTCGGGTGGAGTCGTGTGGATGAACAACATATACCATTCCTAGAACTCCTGGTACAGGTGAGTAACCTGTATTTCTAGGGACATGGATATGTTGTTCATCCACACTCATTGGCAGACTCCTAGCAGTTCTCCGGGAGGAGGAGGCAAACGCACACCCCATATACTTACTTGGGAAAGAGAGCTGGAGAACGGAGCCCCAAAACCAGCATCCAGCGTGACTCAAGGTCGATGTGGTAGTGGGTAATGAAGGTGTTTGCTGACTTCCAGGTAGCAGCCCTGCAGATTTCCTGGATAGGGGCGTCCTAGAAGCAGCCACCGTTGCAGCAGTATGGCGGGTAGAATGAGCTCTTATCCCTCTGGGAGCTCCATGCCCGCTAACTTATAGCAGAGATCTATGCAGGAGGTTACCACCTGCTTATCGTCCGCTGCTGCAGGTCTGCCAGATCGGCTTCAGCGTGAGTGACAAACAGCTGGCGAACCTCTCCCGAATTTCAGCCGTGCGCTCCTTATAATAAGCGGCGCCTTCTGAGATCAGAGTATGGGCTATATTGAAGCCTCGAGGTGTGATTGTGGGGTGAACACCGCAGAGTCAACACCCAGTAGGTGAAACTCCCACACCACCTTCGGAAGGGACTTCGGTGGGGGCGCAGGACAACCTTGTCCCTGTGGAAGACCAGGTAAGGAGACTCGATGGAAGCCTGGAGCTCTCCCATCCTTCTGGCTGAGTGATAGCCACCAAGAAGGCGGTCCTCCACGACAGGAGAGAGAGCACACCTGTGCATAGGTTCGAATGGCTTGCCCATGAGCTTTGCCAGTACCAGCAGTAGATCCCACGGAGGTGGGGGTTCCCGCACTGGAGGAAATGTGATCAAGGCCTTTGAAAAAGCGCCAGACCACCTTCTCCCTCGCCACAGAGCTGCTTCGGCCAGCCCGTATGGCAGAGATGGCTGGAGGTGCACCCTAGGGTTCGACCTAAGCCCTTGACTAGAAAGGGACCATAAATAGTCCAGATGCTTGCCAAGGAACAGGAGGAAGGGTCCAAGCCCTTGCCCTGACACCAAATGGAAAACCTTTCCATTTGAAGGCATAACATTTTCCTAGTCGACTCATACGGAGACGCCTCAACTACATTGAGGACCTCGTCGGGAAAGACCCAAAGCCTGGAACTCTAGCAGCTCAGGAACCAGGCCGTCAGGTGCAGGGATTGAAGGTCCGGATGGAACACCTTCCCTGATTGACTGAGAGCAGGTCGAGGCGAGCTGGAAGCTGCCGCGAGTCCTGGAGCTGAGACTGAGGAGATCTGGGTACCAGAACTGGCGAGGCCAGTCTGGGGCCTATCAGAATCACCTGCGCCTTGTCCCTCCTCGCCTTGAGAAGCACCTTGTGGATCAAGGGAAATGGAAAGTAAAAAGAAAGCCCGGGTCCATTGCCTCGAGAAGGCATCCCCTGCAGCGAGCCCCTGCTGGGGAGGCGGGCATGGAACAGACTCAGCTTCGCGTTCTCCGTGGAGGCAAACAGGTCCACCTGAGGTGTGCCCCAAAGGGAGAACAGATGCTGTACTACCTCCGGCAGGAGAGACCACTCGTGGGATGCAGCCCCTATCCGGCTCAGGGCATCGGCCAGGGTGTTGGAGGCTCCTGCCACGTGAATGGCTAGGAGATCCGCCTCCAGGCTGCGCACGAGTGACCAAATGCGGAGAGCTTCCTTGCATAGAAGCATGGAGCGCGTCCCGCCCTGGCGGTTTAGATAGTACATGGTCGTGGTATTGTCCGTCTGGACTCGGACCACTTGACCCCGGAGGAACGGAGCAAAGGCAGTGAGAGCCAGGCGGACCGCCTTCGAGCTCCAGCAGGTTGATGTGGCATCGGGACTCCGCGGGGACCCAGAGGCCATGAGCCGGTGTTCCCCAGATGGGCACCCCAACCCATCAGAGAGGCATCGGTCGACAGAGAGACCGTCGGCTCGGGCGGGGACGAGCAGGATGCCCTCCTGCAATTGATCTGGAGCGGTCCACCACTGGAGGCATTCCCACATCCCTGTGTCACCGACTCAAGCTGGTCCAAGGGATGCAGGCGTTGTGACCACTGGCTGGCCAGTCCCCACTGAAGGGGCGCATGTTCAGCGGGCCTAACGGACCAAGCTGGTACAGGCCGCCATGAGACCCAGGAGGCGCAGGAAGTCCCGGGCGAGGCGCAATGCCCAACCAGAAATGATCGGGCAAAGGAGGAAAGAACCTCGGCCCTGTCCGCGGGAGCAGCTCTGGCTCGAAGAGAGTCGAGGAAACTGCGCCCGATGAATAGAATCACCTGCTTCGGCTCGAGTTCCGACTTGGCCTCGTTGACAAGGAGGCCCAGTTGAGAGCAGACCTGGAGGGCCAGATCTCTGGACCACTCAGCCTCCTTCCTGGAGGGAGCTGCTATCAGCCAGTCGTCCAGGTAAGGGTACACCCGGACCCCTCGGCGCCGCAGGAATGCTGTCACCACTGCCATGCATTTGGTGAAGACCCTGGGAGCTGGAGACAAGCCGAAGGGCATGGCTTGGAACTCGAAGAGAGATCCTTCCACCGCAAGCGAAGTCTCTGGTGAGACGGACGGATAGGGACGTGAAAAAGCGTCCTGCAAGTCCAGAGAGAACTACCGCCGCGTTCAAGGATGGTATTATCTGAGCCAGGTGACCATCCTGAAGGTTCGAGACCTTAGGAACTTGTTTAGGTGGTGTAGGTGAGAATGGAGCAGCCCCGTCGTTGGAACCAGGAAGTACCTGGACACAAACCCTGGGTCTGAAGGAGGGTCCACACCTCTCTTACCACCTCCTTCTGGAGGAGGAGAGTGATGTCGACTCGACGAGCCGCCAGTGAGCCTGGGGATCCCGAAGCCCCAGCGGCGGCTCTGAAGGGTGGTGCCTGCTCGAATTCCAGGGCAGGCCTCTTCCCACCACCTCCAAGACCCCACCTGTCCGTGGTAACAGCGGACCAGGCGGAACGGAAGTGCCGAGCCGTCCCCAGGGGACCCAGGGGCGAGGTGGCGGGGATGGGCGCACACCCTCAGCCGTCACTGGGCAGGCTTGGAGGAGGGACCGCCGAGGGACCTCCTGGGCCCTTTCTCCTCCTGCCTCCTGTTAGAGGCTGGGGCTTGGGTTTGGGATGCCAAGGCTGAGCCTGCTGGCCCTGGCGTTGCTGGGCCAGGCGCCGAAGGGCACAGAAGACGAAGGGGCTTAGGCTGTGGTTTGGGGCCTTTGTCCTTCTGACGGAAGAGACCCAGGTCAAGGTGGCATTGGACTTCTCGATCCTCTGCAGGTGACCTTCCACCCCAGGGCGAAGGGTCAGTCCCCAAAAGGGAACATCCGCCAACTTGTGCTGGGTATCCGAGTAAAGGTGGATATCCTCAGCCAAGCCCCCGAGCATAGCCACTCGGCCGCCACCGATCTGGCACATGAGTCCCCACATCCAAAGCAGTCTGGAGCTGCTGTTTGGCCACTGCCCTGCCCTGGTCCCGCACCTGCTAACCGTAGTCTGCAGATCGGGGGAAGATGAGGATGACCTCATCCAGGGCCAACAGGGCATGAGAAAAATGTGCCATGAGGACGGCGAACTGGCCTGGCGAAGGCCGAGAAGAGGGGCATAGCGTGAACACCAGCCCGACATAGTCAATTTCTTGGACTCCTTGTCAGGAGGTTTGTCCACATCCCTGGCGTTGCCGGGCAGCGCAGCTGTCGGTAACAACCCCTCAGCAGAGGGTGTTCGAAAAACGGACAAGGAACGGTAGGGACCGCATACTTCCTGGCCATCCTGGCCGAAGGCGCAGGGCAGGAAGCAGGGCGCTGCCAAAGTTCCAGTGCTGGACCCACTATGGCCTCGGCCACCGGAAAGACCTCCGTCGGAGAATCCCCTCGGTCCAGAATCTCCGTGAGGGGATACCTGGCCCGTTTGGGAACGGGTTCGAGCTCCATCCCGGTAGACTCCGAGATGAGCCGAAGCAGTCCTAGGAAGGACGACGGGCTATCGTCCATTGACTGACCTCCTGAGACTCAAGTCCAGTCGCTTGGAGAAGAGGAGATCATCTTCGGACTCGGGAAGAGTCCTCGAAAACTGCCTGGCCTGAGCCACCCTTCACCTGCCGAGGTGATTGGGGTGAGGGTAACTGACAACCGATGGGGTAAACCCTCAGCCGACCGAGAATCCTTGGTCGGAGCCTGATAGTGGCTGTGGAGGCGGAGGTTCCACCATAATCGGTGGAGCAACTGGTTTTGGCAGGCTCATCGACCTGGGTATAGGCTCCTCGGGCAAGTCGAGGGTTGTGTCGGCCGTTCGGTGACAGCCACTTAATGGCGGGGAAAGGCGCGGGTCGGCTTATTCCCGGCCAGGAGGAGCTGTTGCAACGCAAGGTCCTCGTACCGTCGGCGTAATTTAGCGAAGCCTCCCTCATCCGAGGAGGCGAAGGGCAGCGACGCCGCTTACAGGGTGCGAGACGAGACCGCCTATGGCGGGGGAGCGGCTGGACACGAAGAGGTCAGACCGAGACGAGAGTCCGAATTTCGGGGTCGGTGCAGGGAGGTGTCGGCGGACCCGACACCGCCGGCTCGGAAGGTCCATCCGAGGCTCGAACGGAGAGCAGGGCGAGCCACAGGATCCTCAACTCCTCCCGGGGAACCCGGGAGAGGGAATCTCGGCTGCTAAAGAGCAGCCCGTCAATGGGTGAGAAAAATCTCGACTTCATCAGTGGAGTCTCGGTCAACTGACCTGGCGGGGACACCGTGGGGCCAGTGGCGCAGCCGATCGACCCGAAGCCAGCGGTCGCGGCCGAGAGGGACCTTTCCGCTCCCAAGGCGTCGACGGAGGGACTTACCCTTGTCCCTCTTTTGGACCGAGAAAAGGTCCAGCAGGCGCGAGCCCTTCTCCTTTAGTGGAAGGGACAGACAAAAGCTCCTTAAAGGAAGCGTGTAGGAAGAACCCAGAGAGAAGCGGGATAAATGCGGCGGCGAGGAAACTCTGACCCGCCATGCCTCCTCTTCGAGGCGACCATCATCGAGCCTGATCCACGCCAACCCGCGCCCGCGGACACCGTAACCCGGGCCTCCTTGGACTCACGGAGAAAGCGGCTTCTCGGGGCCCCAGTTGCAATCGGGCATACAGGTCTTAGGGCGTGAGCCGAGAAAGATGAGCACAGATTACCGCAAGCCTGCGGGTCGTGCTCAAGGCCTAAACAGTAGACACACGTGGAGTGTGGATCCGTCTGAGACATCTTCTGCTCGCATGGGCATCTCCAAACTGAGTCGATGATCCATCGCAGCTGCGAGGGATCAAGACTGAAGTCTTTTGCAAAATATTATTTTTAATCCATAAACGGAGAAATAGGAACCAGTCACAAAGCGAGCGTTAAGGAGGGAAACCTGAGCTTCCAAGCGTAAGGAAGATTCGATGGCGTCATGGGGCGGAGCCGAGAGTTATACCACCCGGGTGGGTGGGAGGAGCAAGCTTGAAGACCTTCCGGCAAGATTTAAAGCGGCAAGGATACTGCCAATGAGTGTGGATGAACAACATATCCATGTCCCTAGAAATAAAAATTACATACTCGCTGTAATTCTTGATCCTCTAGGAATATATTCACCATTGAGTCACACAAACGGGTTCTGAGCCAGATGTGCTAGGACCCTGTGGGAGCCAGAACTTTTCAGGAGGGCCGGCGTCGAGGTAAGCTGTTTGCATCTGCAGCACCACGAAACTAGCTTGCACTGCATGGCTTACCTTGGCACCGGCCCTCAACCACCTCAGTATCTTTTTTACCGAGGAAGTGCAGCATAATCAAACGCTAATGCACGTAACTTAATGGCATAAGATAACCTTGGGACATGTATAAGAAAGGTCAACAACAAAGAACAGTGTCAATCAAATCAAACCACATGTTATTTCTAGAGCACTTTTCTGAAATCAAAGCACATATACAATATTAAAACAGTCATTAAACAGTTAAAACACACAGAATTAAAAGGCAGCAGAAATAAGACTAAACATCCTCCCCAAATACTAGGCCAAACACATTTTTAAAGAGGATTTAAACTTCACAGCCCAACCAAGAACAAGGGTGAAGGCCAATGAACAGAGAGAGAGAGAGAGAGAGAGAGAGAGAGAGTCCAGGTGATGGAGGGAGGGTGGGTGGGTGAATCAGTGGTGAAGATATTCCTAGAAGATCAAGAATTCTGGTGAGTATGTAATTTTAATATCTTTCATAAATCAATCTTCACCACTGATTCACACCAATGGAGTAGAGTACCAAGCTCACACAACAGTCCCCTGGGTATGGCGTTAGGAGCTAGAGCTCACCCAGGACAGAAGTCCATTAAAGATGACCCTACCAAACTAGGCATGCTGCCTGGCATGGACGTCCAGGGCATAGTGCTTGATGAAGGTGTGTACTGTGCTACAGTATAGGTGGCAGCTGTGCAACTATCAGCAACAGGTACAGAGTGAATCTCTGCCAATGACGTAGCAACCACTCTGCTGGAGTGGGCAAGTATGTGGCCATCCAGTCTAAGCTGTGCCATAGCAGAGATAAAGGCAACTGACAATCCATGCAGAAATGCCATTTGACTGTACCATGTTGTCCCATCTGATTAGGGTCAAAGGAAACAAGCAGTTACTTAGACTGCCAGAAATCCTTATTTCTATTGAGGTACAACATGAGAGCTCTTTTAATGTCCAGAGAATGAAGTTCCCCTTTGCTATGGAAGTTAAGAAAGTATGTAGGCAGCACAAGAAGCTGATTTAAGTGGAACTTCAACACTACCTTAGGTAAAAACTTGTGATGTGTGCGAAGAACCACCTAGTCTCTATGGAAAACATGACACAGAGGATCTGTGACCAAAGTATGAATCTGTGAAACTCTGCTGGCAGAGGTGATGGCTGTTAGAAAAGCAGTTTTCCAATTTAGGAACTTCAGGGCACATGTAGACATAGGCTCAAAAGGCATATGAGTGAGCATGTGTCCAATACAAGGTTGTTATCCCAGGTGGCTACAGGTTTCTTACCTGGAGGCCTTGTGTGCAAGATGCCCTTCAAGAACCTCAAACAGAGGCAGCTGGGCTAGAGAGAGGTTCTGTGTGGGCTCGTAGTATAAAGAAACAGCGTACAAATTAACCTTAACTGTAGAGTATTGCAAGCCTGCATCAGAGATGTTCAACAAGTACACCAAAACTTTGTCTTGTGGGCACTGGAATGGGTCCATATGAGTTTTGGAGCACCACACACAAAAAGTTTCCACTTGGCTGTGTAGGTTTTCCTGATGGACGGCTTACGAGCAGCCAGAAGAATCTTAAGAGACCCTCAGAGATACTTTACACCTGCTCACCTCTGTCTCTTCAGGAGCCCAACCTGGAGGTGATGGGAGTGCAGACTGGGATGCACCAGGGACCCCTGCATCAGTGGATCTGTCTTGAGAGGGAAGGCCTATGGAGGACTGACTGACAGCCTGTTGAGCAGCAGAAACCATATCTGTCGATGCCAAAATGGTGCAATCAGAATCATTTTGCTCCCGTGGGCCAACAGCTTGAGCAGTACCCTCTGAACCAGAGGGACAGGCAGAAATGCATACAAAAAGAGATTTGTCCACTGCAGCCTAGAAGCATTCTGACAAAAAATGCCACGTCCTGGATTTCTGAAGCAGAATCAAGGCAGTTTTGGCAATGAGTGGGGATGCAAAAAGGTCCACATCTGGGGTTCCCCACTCGTCAAACACAGATTGTACAACATCTGGTGCTAATAACCACTCATGAGGATTGGCTTCTGTTCGGCTGAGCTCATCCACTAGAGTGTTCTGAGCCCCTAGTAGATAAACTGCCTGGATAAGAATGCCCTGCTCCAGACACCATTCCCTCACTCTCATCACCTCTCTGCAGAGAGAGTAACAGTGTGCTCCCCTTTGTTTGCTGATGTAGGACAAAATAGACTTATTGTCCACATGGAGAAGAACTATCTTGTGGATGACGAAGTCCACAAGGGCCCACAGGGCATAAAGAACTGTTCTCATTTCCAAAATGCCGATGTGGAGATCGGACTCCAAAGTCCTTGAGTGAGGTACTCCGACAATAGGCTCCCCATCCCAGCAGAGACACATCCGTGGTGAGGGTTATCTGAGGCTCTGGCTAAAAGAAAAGGAGGCCTTGGAGAAAACTGTCCTCCTGTGTCCACAATGCAAGTGACTGAAGGAAGAGTTTCATCACTTTGATGGGATAAGACCGAGGATGTCTTTGTCGAGACCACTGCATGCTGAGCATCCACTGGGTTCTCCTGAAGTGTAGTCGAAGCAGAGGCAGCATGAAGATGGAGAGGTTATGAAGCCTAACATGTTGGATGGAGAGCACTTGAATGGACTTGTGCTCCACGATGAAAGGAGCCACCGGAAGGACAGCTTTTCTTCTGTCCTCTGTAAGAAAGACCCTGCCCCTGGTGGTGTCAAGAAGGGTCCCTATGAAGAGAAGCTGGTGAGAAAGCTGAAGTTGCGACTTCTACAGATTCAACAGGACTCCCATGGAGATAAAGAACTGAGAGACCATCACCAGTGCTCGTTCTGCCTCCTGTTCGGATGGACTGGCTAGTAACCAGTTATCCAGTTAAGGAAAAACTTGGAGCCCAAGTTTCTGAAGGTGTGTTGCGAGAATAGCAAAGCACTTGGTAAAGATTTGAGGCACCGATGATAGCCCAAAGTGTAGAACCCAGAACTGATAATGCTGACCCAGTACTACGAAGCGGAGGAACCTGTGGTGGCTGGGATGGACCCGGATATGCTGGTAGAGAGCACATGAAGGTAACACAGACAAGATTTTAAATCGCAAGAAATCCATTTATTGGTGTAGTGAATGAGCCACTTGCCCTAACCTCAGTGCTTCAGGAAAACAGCCTTCTACAGGGCGCGTCCAGAGATGCCAACCAATCCTGTGGCTTGAAGAATGGTAGCAGGATCCCTAGAGAGATAATTTTGAACTTTTCTCACTGCATGAAGTTGTTCAGATTTCTGAGATAGAGAATGGGACACATGCCCCCCGACTTCTTCAGAATGAGGAAGTAATGGGATTAGAACCCTATGTTGTGCTCTGCCTCCAGCACTACTTCCACTGTCCTGTTATTCAGAAGGCCCACAATCTCCTTCACAAGAAGCTCTGACATGTGACAGGAGGGGTTGCTTTCTGGGCAGATAATCTAGAGGGAGTTCAATAAAATTCAGTGAGTATCCCTTCCGGATGATCCCGAGAACCCACTTGTCCGTCGCGATGGATTCCCACTATGTCACAAGGTTGAATAAGGCCCTGTCCCATTTGTTATGCAAAAAGAGTAAAATGCCAAAGATCTGTACTATCCTCTCCTTTTCTGTCTCTCGTCTGTCTGGTTGCGCAATGAAACATTCTTGTGACACCTAGGAACTAATCACGGGGATGGTCTCATGATTCTCTGCCTCTCACTATCTCCCTGCCTTCACTTGTTGTTTCTGTATTTTCTCCCCCTTACACACCTGTAGTTATAAAAATATATGTGAATATTTGTGTGAAACTTGGATCCCTTGGTTTGAAACTGTATATAGTTATGTTGCTGAAATGATTGCAAAAAACCTATCTGTAATTTAGGGGGTTAATCTGAGATGCAGTTTGAGCTCCTCTCAGGCTTGTTTGCAAACTCTTTCGCAGAGCTGTCAGCAGGAGACCAGCTTGGGACACTGTTCCATTTGCATGCCTGCTCTGCACAGAAGCCGACAAGAACGCTAATACATTCTGTGAGAAACGGGATGTCTCCCTAATGAGCTCAGGATAAAGAAGTTAACTGTCAGGCAAGAACTTGTTATAAAAAGAGCAGCAATCTTTTGCTGAGGAGAGACTGTAACTTGGAATTAGAGATACCCTCAGATGAAGGACTTTTGTTTTCTCCATTTGTGCTGCCTTTGTATATAGCTATTCTAAACAATTTTTTTTTATTTTATTCTATTGTTATTGATAATAAAACGCTACTTGCAAATTTTATAACTGTTCCTGGCTTTCTTATGCTTCCTGACCTGCGACTTCAAGACTGTAAGACTGTAAGACTGGGGCAGGGATTTCAGAGAGTGGCACTAGGCACTTTTGGGGCCTGTCTCTTCAGCTGCACTTTCTTTTGCGGCCGGGGAGGCTGAGACTTGATTTAAGCTCCACTGTCTTTGCCTCGAATAGACTGTTTATTATCGTAGAAGCCCTGGGAGTAGGATGGGGCAGGCCTGGATGTCTTGATGGCCATTCTAGTTTTCTGGAAGGCCCTGAGACTGTTCTACCTGTTGTCCAAACAGACAAGAACCATCCAACGTGACATTCATGACCTGCTGTTGAACACTGTTGGAGAAGCCAGATGTCCAAAGCCAGGAATGTCAACTAAGAACAGGTTACTCACCTGTAACAGCAGTTCTAGGAGTGGTATATGTTGTTCATCCACACTCTTTGGCATGTCCCTTTCCACTTTAAATCCAACTGGAAGTCTTCAAGCTGACTCCTCCCACCCACCTGGGTGGTATATACCTCAACTCCACCCCATGACGCCAGATCTTAGCCCGCTGGAAGCCAGGTTGTGTGCGTCCGCAATCAGGGAGGTCGGATGTGTCCGTGTGGATGAACAACATATACCACTCCTAGAACTACTGTTACAGGTGAGTAACATGTTCTTCTAGAAGCGTGGATATGTTGTTCATCCACACTCTTTGGCAGACTCCTAGCAGTTCTCCAGGAGGAGGAAGGCAAGGCGCACACCCTCTACTTAAGGAACAGAGATTGGAGAATTGAGGCCCCAAAACCAGCATCCCGGCGTGACTCAAGGTGGATGTGGTAGTGGGTGATGAAGGTGTTGGCTGACTTTCAGGTAGCAGCCCTGCAGATTTCCTGGATAGGAATGTCCCTGGAAGCAGCCACCAATGCAGCAGTATGGCGGGTAGAATGAGCTCTTATCCCTCTGGGAGGCTCCTTGCCTGCCAACTCATAATACAGACCTATGCATGATGTAATCTATCTTGCAATCGTCTGCATCACTGCAGGTCTGCCAGAAGCGGCTTCAGCATAGGTGACAAACAGCTGGCAATCTTCTCCCCGAATTTCCGTTGTCCTCTCCTTGTAATAGGAAAGAGCATGTCTCAGGTCTAAAGTATTGAGCCTGTAGTCGGCCTCCGAGGTGTAATTAGGGCAGTATACTGGCAGAGTCAACACCTGGTTAAGGTGAAACTCTGACACCACCTTCAGAAGGAATTTCAGGTGGGGGCATAGGACAACCTTGTCCTGTGGAAGATCAGATAAGGGGAGTCCACTGAAAGCACCTGGAGCTCCCCTGTCCTTCTGGCAGACGAGATAGCTACCAGCTACCAGGAGAGCTGTGTTCCACGACAAGTGTGACAACTCATACTTGTGCATTGGTTTGAATGGCTTGCCCATGAGCTTTGCCAGTAAGTTCAGTTTATGTTTTCCAAGAAGTCTGTTGCCCCTTACCCCTGACCTCCAGAATTCCTTTATGTCTATCCCATGCATTCTTAAATCCCGTGATTGTTTCAGCCCCCACCACTTCCTCTGGCAGGGTGTTCCACTTGTCCACCACCCGTTCTGTGAAGAAATTCTTCCTCACGTTTCCTCTGAATCATCCTCCCTCCAACTTCATCCTGTGCCCTCTAGTCCTGGAACATCTTTTTCGCTAAAAATAGTGTATTCCTGCACCTGTTCCTCCCTGTAAGATACTTGTATGTCTATCACATCCCTCTCTCCCTCCTTTCCTCCAGGAGTACATGTTCAGTTCCTTCAACCTGTCCTCATAGGACTTGTGATGCAATCCATGCACCATCTTTGCTGCCCTCCTCTGAACCTTCTCTATCCTGTCTATGTGTCCTTCGTAGGGAAGGTCTCCAGAACTGTACAGTGTACTCAGGTGGGGCCTCACTAGTGTCTTGTATAGTGGAATTATGACCTCCCTTTTCCTGCTGGTGATGCCCTGCCTATGCATCCCAGCATCCTATTTGCTTTACCTGCTGCCCTGTCACACTGTTTCCCTGCCTTGAGGTCATCAGAGATGATAACCCCAAGATCCTTTTCTGCTTGGTACATGCTATATCCTCACCCCCAACTGATACATTGTGCCAGGGTTTTGTGCCCCATATGCATTATCTTGCACTTCCTTGCATTGAATTTCAACTGCCAAACCCTGACCATTCTTCAAGTTTCTGCAGGTCCCTTCTCATTCTGTCTACACCCTCTGGTGTGTCTACTCTGTTACAGAGCTTTGTGTCATCAGCGAACAGTGAAATTCTGCCTTCTAGGTCCTGCGCCCAATGTCACTGATGAAGATATTGAATAGGACCCGGTCCCAGCACTGATCCTGTGGTACCCACTGGTCACTCTTCCCTCTGTGGAGTGACAGCCATTTACCACCACCCTCTGTGTCCTGCCACCCAGCCAGTTACCTACCCACCACACAACTGTCCTGCCCACACCACTGTCCTGCCCACACCCATATTTCCCAGTTTGTGCAATAGTCTTCTATGTGGCACAGTGTCAAAGGCCTTGCTGAAGTCCAGATAGGCCATGTCCACTGCCCTCCCGATCCACCTCCTCTAGTCACCCAGTCAAAAATTCAATGAGGTTGGTCTGACATGACCTCCCCTGGTGAAACCATGCTGCCTTGGGTCCTGTAGTCCATGGACAACCAGATGTTCCACCAATCTCTCCTTCAGTAGTGCTTCCATGATCTTCCCACTACCGGTGGGGCTGACTGGTCTGTAGTTCCCGCTTCCTCTTTGTTCCCACTTTTGTATAAGGGACTACATCTGCTATCCTCCAGTCTTTGGGTACCTCCCCTGTTTCCAGTGATCTCTAAACAGGATAGACAGAGGTTCAGCCACCACCTCTCTTAGTTCTTTAATTACAAGGTGCACCCATGAGACCCCGGTAGCTATCAACTCTTATTGCCCCAGTTCCTTCAGGACCCTTTCTCGTGTAAAGGGACTGGTGTTCATTTCTGCACCATTCTCATCCTTTGTACTCTGTTCAGACCCATTACCCTCTTCTTCCTCAGTAAAGACTGAGCAGAAATACCTGTTCAATATGTCAGCTTTACTGTTGTCATCCTCCACACAGCCCCCATCCTCCCCCTTCAGTCTCACTATCCCTCCCTTTGCCTTTCTTTTTTCACTTATGTACCTGTAAAAGGTTTTGTACCCTCTACCCACTGATTTTGCAATGTGTTCTTCTTTCTGAGCTTTGGCTTTCCTTACTGACCTCCCTGCATCCCTTTGCTTCTCCTGGTACTTCTCCCTATCCCCTTCTGCCCGTGTCTTTTTGTATTGCCTGAATGCAATCTTTTTGGCTTTCACTTTCTTTGCTACCTCTTTGGAAAACCATAATGGTCTCCTCTTCCTTTTCATCTTGCTAACCTGCTTAATACATAATTCTGTTGCTCTTGTAATCCCCAGTACCAGCAGTAGATCCTACGGAGGTGGAAGTTCGCACCGGAGAGATATGTGATCCAGGCCTTTGTAAAAGTGCCCAACCACTGTCTCCTACACCAATGCTGGCTGACCGGCCTGCGCCTGGTAAGCAGAGATGGCTGCCTGGGGCACGCTAATGGTCGATGACCGGAGACCCCCTTTGCGGACAGAACAAAGGTAGTCAAGAATGTTAGCCACTGGACAGGATAAAGGGTCCAGGTCCTTGCCCTGATACCAAAAGGAAAACCTTTTCCACTTGAAGTCATAACATTTCCTGGTCAATTCCTTTCTGGATGCCTCCACCACAGCGTAGACATCTTCGGAAAGACCCAAAGTCTGGAACTCTAGCCACTCAGGTACCAGGCTGTGAGGTGCAGGGATTGAAGGTCCGGATGGAAGACCTTCTCCCTGATTGAGTGATATCAGGTCTGAGCATGTGCAAAGCCGCTCCGGGTGCCTGCAGCTGAGGCTGAGGAGATCTGGATACCAGAACTGGTGTGGCCAGCCTGGGGCTACCAGGATCACCTTCGCCTTGTCCCTCCTCACCTTGAGGAGCACCTTGCGGATCAAGGGAAATGGAGAGAAGGTGTAGAGGAGGCCTGGGGTCCACAGCCTCGAGAAGGCATCCCCCTGCAGCAAGCCCTGCTGAGGGGGGCGGGCATGAAACAGCCTCAGCTTGGTGTTTTCCCTGGGGTCAAACAGGTCCACCATCAGTATGCACCAATGGGAGAACAGGCTGTAAGCTACCTCTGGATGGAGAGACCACTCGTGGGATGTCTGGCCTAAGTGGCTGAGAGCATCTGTCAGGTGGTTTGAGGCTCCTGCCACATGGATGGCTAGGAGATCCGCCTCCAACCGGCTCACAAGGATCCAGATGCGGAGCATCTTCCTGCATAGCAAATGGGAGCGTGTGCCACCCTGTTTGTTGAGGTAGTACACTGTCATGGTATTACCTGTCTGGACTTGAACCACTTGACCCCGGAGCTGAGGAGCGAAAGCTGACAGTGCCAGTCTGACTGCTCTGAGTTCCAACAGGTTGATGTGGTATTGGGACTCCTCGGGGGTCCAGAGCCCATGGGCCCTTTTGTCCCCCAAGTGGGCTCCCCAGCCCATGAGAAAGGCATCAGTCATTAGGACGACCGTCGGCTCAGGGCGGACAAATGGGATCTCTTCCTGCAACCAGTCTGGGGCAGTCCACCATTGGAGAGTGTCCCACATATTTTGGGTTACAGTGAACAGCTGGTCGAATTGACCGAGGTGCTGAGTCCACTGGGCGGCCAGCTCCCACTGGAGGGGGCGCATGTGCAACCGGACCCAACGGACCACTGAGATGCATGCCGCCATGTAGCCCAGAAGGCGAAGAAGGTCCCGGGTTGGGTGCAAGTGCCCAACCAGAAATGATTGGGCAAAGGAGGAAAGAACCTCCGCCCTGTCCGCTGGGAGCTGAGCTCTGGCTTCACAAGAGTTGAGCTCTGCCCCGACGAAGCCCATCACCTGAGACAGCACAAGTTCTAACTTGGCCTCACTGATCAGAAAGCTGAGTTGGAAGCAGGTCTGTAGGGCCAGGTCCCTGGACCTCTCCACCTCCTGTCAGGCGGATCCTACTAGGAGCCAATCGTCGAGGTAAGGATAAATCCTGAACACCCCCAATGCCTGAGATGGGCAGCTACCACTGTAATGCATTTGGTGAAGACCCGAGGGGCCGATGACAGGCCAAATGGCATGGCTTGGAACTCGTACAGGATCCCTTCAAACCTGAAGCAGAGGAACCGCTGATGGGACAGACGGATTGGGACGTGAAAGAACGCGTCCTGCAGATCCAGTGAACAGAACCACATGTTTTCCTCCAAGGATGGTATGATCTGGGACAGAGTGACCATCCAAAAGGTGCATGACCTGAGATATTGATTCAGGTTGTGCAGATCTAGAATGGGGCACCAGCCCCCCCCCCACCGTCTTCTTAGGCACCAGGAAGTACCTGGGTCTGCTGGAAGATCCACCACTGGAGTTACCGCCTCCTTGAAGAGGAGCTGAGCAATGTTGTCTCTGAGAGCCGACTGTGTCTGAGTGGATAATCGTTCCTCCAGAGGGGTGTGGGCTGGGCTTGGAGGGTACTGCTCGAATTCCAGAGGCAGTCCCTGACCGGCCACTTCCAGAACCCACCTGTCCGTGGTGATAACGGACCAGGTGGAAAGAAAGTGGAGGAGCCAGCCCCCCACGGGAGGACCCAGAGCTGGCGTGATGGGAGCGGGGATGGGGGCCCCCGCCCCATCACTGAGCAGGCTTGCAGGAGAAGGATCCAGGACCTGAACCTCGGGCCTCCTTCACGGGCCTGCTGGGGACCCTGCTTGGGCCGAGGGTGCCGAGCTTGAGCCTGCTGCTGTCCGCCTTGGAAGGAGGACTGCTGAGTCGCAGGGGCAGAATGCTGAAAAGACTTCTTCTTTTTCCTCTACTGGTTTTTGCCCAAAGAACTCCTGGCAGAGGTAGCGTCCAAGGTGGCACTGGACTGCTCAATGTGCTGAAAGTGACCGGCCACTCCTGGGCCAAAAAAGTCGGTCCCAAGGAAGGGCACATCAGCTAATTTATGCTGGGTATCCACCGGGAAGGAGGAGAGCCTCAGCCAAGCCCTGCGACAAGAGGCAACTGCGGCAGCCATCGAACGGGCACAAGAATCCCCAAAGTCCAAGGCCGTCTAGAGCTGCTGTTTGGCAACAGCTTGGCCCTGATCCCGGACCTGCCTGACCGTGGTCTACATGTCCGCGGGGAGATGTGGGAGGACTTCGTCCAGCGATCCTGGAAGGGCACGAGAGAAGTGTGCCATGATGACGGCCGAACTTACCTGACAAAGGCCCACGGAGGAAGCTGCATAGACCTTCCTGGCTGAATGGTCCAAATGTTTGGACTCTTTATCAGGAGGTTAGTCAGTGTCGGCAGAACTGCCAGTACCCCTGAACAAAGAGGCGGTCACCAGGCTCTCGGCCGAAGGGTGCAATGTGAACCCTGCTAGGGACCCCATGGGCATTGCGTACTTGCATGCCATGTGGGCAGACGGAGCTGGACAAGAGGCAGGACACTGCCAAAGTTCTAGGGCCGTCCCAACAATGGCCTCGGCCACAGGAAAGGCCTTCGTTGGTGTATCCTCTCTCTTAAGGAAATCCGTAAGAGGGTACTCTGTCTTTTTCTGGATTGGCTTCAGGGGCATCCCTGTAGACTCAGAGATAAGGCAAAGGATCCCTTGAAAGGACGAGGGACCTTCCTCCGTCTCTAGGCCCGAGGTAGATTCATCATCCCCTGGATATGAATGTAGATCGGTGATGTCCGAATCCAAGGAATCCGGATACAACAGCCTACTGCCCATGTCACCTTCGACTCGCCAGGGGCGGTCTGGGGTGACTGTGACGGACAATCGCTGGGGGAGCCCAGTGTCCGGTCTATCTTCCTCGGAAGGAGCCTCTCCCACAGGCTGCTTGGGTGGTGGTTCCACCACAATAGGTGGAGAGACCGTTTTGGGCCGAACAGGAGGTCTTGCCAACTCCGCGGGCTGGGGAACTGATTTGGTCGGCTCCGAAGGAGTCGGCTTAGGCCTGGGAGGCGAAAGCCAAGTAATGGCCAGGGTGGAAGCCGTGGTAGTCTTATGCCTGGTTAGAATTAGCTGCTGCCCCATGAGGTCCTCGTAGCGCTGACGGAGTTTCCGCCGGAGCCTCTCCTCATCCGAGGAGGACAAGGACGACCGATGGCATCGCCTCTTCTTAGAGCTCGTATGGCTCTTCCTTGGTCTGTTGGTCAAGGGCATCCTAGACCTTGATTGAGATTGGGCAGGCCGACTCGGTTGGTTGGGAGACACCAGCAGAGCCGGGACTTCCGGGAGTTCGGGACCAGTTCCTCAATGGGGACTCCAACAGGCTGGGTCTCCTCACTGGGGAAAACAAGGACTGGAGTCCTCTCTAAGGAGTTGGCGACCGGAGTTGTCGTCAAAGCGTCAAGAGGGTCGAGGATGATTTCCATGTTGTCGACCAAACCCTCGGTTGGCTGGCTGGACGGCAACTCCGAAAAACCTGCGGCTGAGGAAGTGATCTCAACCAAAGTGGAGACCGCATGCTCCTGGGACTGCAACCTCTCCCGGTCCCAGGACCGTCTTCGTCGAGATGAAGACACACTCGGATCTTTCTCCTGCTTATGGGATCAAGAGGAGTGCGAGCCCACAGGCACCTCTCCCTTGGTAGGGAGGGACTGGCACAACTCCCTGAAGGAACCCAAGAAGGTGGAGCACAGGTTGAGCGGAACGAAAAAGCTCCAAGAAGACTCCGCGGTGCGAGCCACCTGCTCCTCAAATGCTTGCATGCATTCCAACTGCTCAGCCGGATCGCAATTCACAGGAAACCGCCCACCTGGCCTCCTTGGATTTCACCAGAGGTTCCTCTCTCTCTGGCCTCCCCAGTTTCAGGCGGTAGAGATGGTCATCGAGAACGCTGGGATGAAAAGAGCCAAACAAGATACTACCTGACGAGGTGTCATGGCTGACACCAAGGCAGTACATGCCCGCGGTGTCGGGATCGGTACATGACATCTTCTGGCTGCACGGGTACTGACGAAATCCAGGGGAAGATTTATCTTCCACGATCGAAGCTGCAAACTTGCGATCGTTAATGCGAACAATGCAAATTTTCAGCAAAACTGAAGGTTTGAGAGCCAGGGCCTACGAAATGCGAGAGCACGAGGGAGGCAACCTGAATTTTCCAGTGGAAAGGAAGATCTGGCGTCATGGGGCAGAGCCGAGGTATATACCACCCAGGTGGATGGGAGGAGCCAGCTTGAAGACTTCCAGTTGGATTTAAAGTGGAACGGGACATGCCAAAGAGTGTGGATGAACAACATATCCACACTCCTAGAATACAAATTCCTGCACCAGCAGAACACAAGGCAGTGTCAAAGGCGTCCATAGCTGCTTTTAACCGGTGGCTGTTACACTGATTTCCATGAATAACAGCCTGAAGAATCTTGTGCTTAGTGTCCGATTCAGGCAAACATTCCGCTAGAGACTTAAGAGAAGTCCAAAGGGCATACTCATACTTGGAAAAAACATCCCTGGTAGCTGGCTATCCTCATGCTAAGGGTAGCAGCAGCAGTGAATGTCCTTTTCCCCCATAATGTCTATATTGCACAACTCCTTATTGATGGGGTGCACAGTGACTTCCTGAGGAAGAATGGCTTTGTCATTCTCAGCCAAAATAACAATCTTGTCAGCAATAGGATGGGAAGCAAGGAGAGACCTGTCCTTGGGGGCAGTATACTTATGATCTAACTGCATACAGATATACGGTACAGATGCAGACCTATTCCATACTGCGTCCGAAAGAGTCTCAAAATGCATGGGGAATAGGGGGTTGAAGACTGACTGGCATGTTGGAAATGTTGATCCACTCCAGATGGAGAAATTTCCCCCGGTCAATGGCAGAAGGCTCACAAGCAAGTGTTGCACACATGTTGCAAAGAAGAGCCTAAAAGGAAAGATCTTGCTGGGGAGCAGGAGAATGGGCTGGAGCTGAATTATCCAGACTATAAAATGTATTGTTGCTGCCCCCAAAGATTATGAGTTCCGGGTCAGGCTCGTCCTCCTCCAGATCCTCCCAGGGAAGGGGGGTATGGCAGAAGAGTGGACCTCAGGTTCCCTACCCCAGCCCTGGTGCCGACGTCAGAGGTGATGCCGCTGGAGAGACTGAAACCAGCACTGAGGGCTCTCTTGACATTGTGGTGGTGCCGGGCCAGGCCCCAAAGGACCTGATTCCGGTGCTGAAGGTCCAGCTGGCACCGTAGTGACTGGCAAAGGTACCAGGATCAGTCCCAGAGCAGTGACACAGAAAGGGGATGTGGCCACAGGTGTCGACGGCATGGTCAGCGGCAAGGATCCAGCGGTCACTGATGGAGACAGATGCTCTACCTGACTAGAAGGCCCCGGCTACAGCTTCAGTACCCCCAGCACTGAGGGGATTGGGGCCAGCTCCATGAG
This sequence comes from Neoceratodus forsteri, assembly GCA_016271365.2. Classification (NCBI taxonomy): domain Eukaryota; kingdom Metazoa; phylum Chordata; order Ceratodontiformes; family Ceratodontidae; genus Neoceratodus; species Neoceratodus forsteri. Next base: position 968,525,552 of record CM057449.1, read on the forward strand.
AAGTAGCAAATGAGCCAGCCACTGTACCCACTGCTTCATAAGACCTGCCCAGTGGTGAAACTGCCCACCAGTGTCCTCACAGGAAGACAGGGAGAGACTCCAGACTTGAGCACCTATGTGCAGAAGCCATCGATGACACAGATGGCACCAGGGAAGGCCTTCTGCTTTGGGACATCGAGGTCCTCATGGCAGAGCAGCCCTACCAAAGGGTGACCTTGAGCGGTACTGTTTCTTCACCTTCCGACAGGAAAAGGTAGAATTCGAGGTTGAATGGTGCCAGGTCTCCAAGCGGGATTGGGAATGGGCCCGCTTCTTTTTGTGTTTGTAGGACGACTGCCCTCCCAACACCTCCCAGACACAGGACGACCTGTCGTCAGAACCCTCCCCCCCAGGGTAAGTGGACACAGACACTTCCCCACCACCAAAGCAACATGCCTGAAGAGGCACCCTACTGTCACCATTCATGGCCTTTGACGATTTCTCAACAGGGCTGACAGAAAAACTAAAACTCATTAAACTGACATAAATATAACAAACATTAGCTTTAAACACTAAAACTGAGAAGACCCTTAATGCTGTTGTCACATTGACGTGAAGTTCTAACTCCCAGTGGGCGACTGACATTGTCAATGAAGTGCACTGGACAGCAGGGAAAAAAGGAACTGAGGCAGTTTAGGGTTGGTGTCGAGGTAAGCCACGCAGAACAAGCTAATCTTGCGGTACTGCATGTGCATGCAGCTTACCTCGGCACTGGCCCGCCTGAAAAGTTCTGGTTCCCACAGGGTCCTAGCGCATCCAGCTCAGAACCCATTGGTGTGAATCAATGTTGAAGACTGATTCCTGAAGATCAGATTCAATAAACAACCACCATAGAAGTGACACAAACACCCTAGTTTGCAATGACAAACCACAGTGGCAGAATAACCTGCTGTAGATAAATGATGCAGATAACGCAGCACAAAATGAGTGTTCCTTACCTGTAACCATAGTTCCAGGAGTGGTAAATGGTGTACATTCACATTTCTGGCAGAATCCTTTCCCTTTAAGAACAGCCGGAATGTCTTCAAGCTGGCTTCTCCCACCCACTCGAGTGGTATCCTCCTTGGCACCGCCCCGTCTTGTCAGATCTTACACGCTGGAAGCAAAAGCAGGTGTGCCACTTGCCAGGGGAGGTTGGGTGGGTTGTGTGGATGTACACCATATACCACTCCTAGGACTACAGTTACAGGTGAGTAACCCTCATTTCCAGGGATGTGGATATGGTGCATTTATCCACACTTCTAGCAGACTCCTAGCAGTTCTCTAGGAGGAGGGGGCAAGGTGCACATCCCCCATTTGGGAAACAGAGATTGGAGAACCGAAGCCCCAAAACCAGTATTCCAGTGTGACTCAAGGTCAGTGTGGTAGTGGGAGATGAAGGTGTGTGTTGACTTCCAGGTAGCAGCCTTGCAGACTTCCTGGATAAGGACATTCCTGAAAGCAGCCACCGAGGCAGCGGTATGTCTGATGAAATTAGCTCTTAGTCCAATGGGAGCCAACATATAGCAGAGGTCAATGCAGGAGACTATCCACCTGCCAATCGTTCGCTTAACTGCCAGTCTGCCAGGCGCGGCTTCAGCATAGGAGACGAAGAGCTGACTAAGCTCTCCCATAACTCCAGCCATGTGCTCCTTATAGTAAGTGTTCGCTCACCTCAGATCCAACAAATGGAGCCTGTACTCAGCCTCCGAGGTTGGGTTGGTAGAGTATACTAGGAGATTCATCACCTGGTTAAGGTGAAACTCCTGAACAACCTTTAGAAGGATCTTCAGGGTGGGGCAGAGGACAACCTTGTCCTTGTGGAAGACCAGGTAAGAAGACTCCACCAAAACCTAAGGGTCAACTGAAGGCCAAACCGGTAGTCCTGGATGCTAGCCACCAGGCAGGACATGGGGTCCAACCCCTTGCCTCGGCATCAAATGGAAAATCTCTTTAAAGGTGTAGCACTGGCGAGTCGACTCCTTCTGAGAGGCCTCAACAACACAGAGGACCTCACTGGAGAGACCCAAAGCCTGGAACTCTAGCCACTCAGGAACCAAACTATCAGGTGCAGGGACTGAAGGTCTGGGTGGAGGACTTTCCCCTGATGGCAAGACAGCAGGTCCTGGTGGAGAGGCAGTCACCACAACAGCCTGCTGTTGAGACCGAGGAGATCAGGGTACCAGAACTGGCATGGCCAGTACGAAGCCACAAAGATCACCTGCGCCTTGTCCCTCTGAACCTTGAGCAGTACCTTGTGGATCAGAGGAAAGAGAAGGCAGCCATACGTGAGATCTGGGGTCCAGGGCTCCACAAAAGCACCCCCAGCAGTGTTCTGCACTGAGAGAGGTGGGCAGAGAATAGCCTCAGATTCGCATTCTCCCAGGAAGTAAACAGGTCGACCTGGGGAGGGCCCCAAAGAAGAACAGGTGATCGACTACCCCCTGATGAAGGGACCACTTGTGAGATGCAATGCCCACTCAGCTGAGAGCATCTGCAAGCTGGTTGGACATGCTGGCCACAAGAATCACCAGAAGATCAGCGCCCAGACCACGCATGAGGGTCCAAACGCAGAGAAGTTCCTGGTACAATGGGAGGGAATGCGTCCTGCCCTGCTTGTTGAGGCAGTACCTGGTCATTGTGTTGTCCATCTGGATCTGGACTACCTGAACCTGAACATGCGAAGCAAAGGCCATCAGTGCTAGATAAACTGCCCAGAGCTGCAACAGATTGATGTGATAACAGGACTCCTTGGGGGTCCACAGCCTGTGGTCCCCAAGTGGACTCCTCAGCCCATCAGAGAGGCACTGGTTGCTAGAGTGACTGTCTGCTCTGGGTGGACAACTGGGATTCCTTCCTAAACATGATCTGGGACCAACCACCATTGGATGGCATCCCACATCAGCTGCGTCACCGTGACCAGCTGGTCAAGGTGACCAGGGCACTGAGACCACTGCCGGGCTGGCTCCCACTTCGGGGGCATTCTGCAGTGGGCCCATCGGACCACGGTGGTGCAAGCTGCCATGCAGCCGAGCAGATGCAGGAAGTCCTGGGCAAGAAGCAATTGCCCAACCCAAAATAATCTGGCAAAGGAGGTAAAATCCTTCGCCCTGTCTGCGGGAGTCAGGCCTTGGCCCGAAGGGAGTCGTGCTCCACTCCGATGAACTGAATGACCTGTGATGGACTGAATTCCAACTTAGTCTCACTGATGAGGAGGCCTAGAGTCAAGCAGATCTGGAGGGTAAATCCCTGAACCACTCCACTTCCACTCTGGAGGAACTGGCGAGCAACCAGTTGTCCAGGTACAGGTACACCCTGACACCTTGGCGCCACAGGAAGGCTACCACAACTGCAATGCACTTGGTGAAGACCCTGGGGGCCGAGAAGAGGCCGAATGGCAATGGCATGGCCCGGAACTCATACAGTATCCCGTCTAAGCAGAACTGAAGAAACCACTGGTGGGACGGACAGATCGGGATGTGAAAGAAGGCATCCTGGAGATCCAGAGAACAGAACCACGTGCTGCTCTAGGGATGGAATGATCTGATTCAAAGTGATCACCTGGAATTTGCGCGACCTTAGGTATTTGTTGAGGTCATGCAGATTCACAATGGAGAGCCAACATCCTGTCCATTTCTAAACCAGAAAGTATCTGGAAACAAACCTTGGACCAGCCATGGCATGCTGGACCCGTGCCACTGCTTCCTTCTGGAGGAGCTGGAAGATGTCCTCCCGTGGGGCATGGGCTTGGCTGGGCAGGAGAGCCTTTAATTCCAGAGGCAAATCCTGGCCTACCACCTCGAGCACCCACCTGTCCGAAGTGATGGTGGATCAGGTAGAAGCGAAGTGACAGAGCTGGCCCCCCATGGGAAGGCCCGAGGTGGGTGAGGAGGGGACACCCCCAAACCTGTGACTGTGCAGGCTTGGAAGTGGCGGTGGGGCTGACTGAAGAAGCAGCTGACCCTCACTCTCACGGCTTCATGGAGCGGAGGTGGCTTGCTTTTGCCAAGCTTGCTGTTGCTGCGCTGGGGGCTGAGGTGTTCTGGTCATGGAAGCAGGAAAGGGCAGAAACTGAAAAGGCTTCTTCCTTGGTTTCTGGCTCTTAGCGTCCTTCTGGGCTGATGTGACTGAGTCCAGGGTGGCGTTCCACTTCTCAGCGCAAGTGAGATGGGCATCCATGTCAGGCCCAAACAAGATGGTTCCCAAAAAGGGAATGTCTGACAGCTTGCGCTGGGTATCGGCTGTGAAAGTTGATATCTGCAGCCATGCCTTGCAGTGCATTACCAACGCAGAAGCCACGAACCTGGTGCAGGAGTCACCAATAACCAGAGCCATCTCGAGCTGCTGTTTAGCAACAGCATGACCCTGATCACAAAAAACCTGGTCAAGGGTACCCACTAATGCATGAGCAAAGTTGGCTTTCATAGCAGCCGAGCTAGCCTGCTGAAGGCCCAGGGATGAGACCACATAGACCTTTTTGGCCACGTCGTCCAACTTCTTGGACTCCCTGTCGGAGGGGGGGGGGTCAACATCCCCAACATTGCCTGTACGCCGAAAAACCAAGTTGGTGACCAGCCCCTTGGCTGAAGGGTGGTTGCTGAACCCGGACAAGGACCCTGTCAGCACCACGTATTTGCCAACCATATGAGCCAAATGCGGAGGGCAGAACGCTCTCACAGCTTCAGAGCAGGGCCAAGTATGGCTGCCACTAAATGGAAGGTGAACCTGAGAGAGTTGCCCTGTCGAGGATCTCAGTCAAGGGGTACTTAGCTCACTTCTGGAAAGGCTCCAGCGGGATCCCCACTGACTCAGAGATCAAGCGGAGCAAGGCCCGGAAAGACTTGGGTCCTTGCTCCATAGAGAGATCCTCCCCAGACTTGTAGTCAAAGCCCAGGGTCTGGTGAGAGTGCATTGAGGAGCCCTCCAAGTCCAAGGTCCCTCAAACACCAGCCGTGCCCCTGTCTCAACGCTGACTTTCAGAGGCTTGTCGGTGTGAGAGACAGTGACTGACAGTTGACAGGGAAGCCTGGTGGCTGGACGTGCAGTTTTAGGTGGAGTTCCCTCCTTAGGCTACAGAGCAGGAGGTTCCACCACAGTGGGTGGAGAGGCCGGCTTTGGCCAATCTGGAGGGGCCACGGTGATCATGGAAGTGCCAGAATGGGCTACAGCGAGGGCTGCACCATGCAGCCAGTGCCTAAAAGTCACTGTTGCCACCGGAATTCATCATAACGGTGCTGCATCTTACGCGAAGCCATTCCTCTCCCGAGAAGGAGGAAGAGGAGGAGGAGGAGGAGTATCTGCAGCATCACTTCCTCCAGTGCCAAGAGAGAGAGATCAATGATCATGTTGGGAATCGCTTAACCTTGAGCTCCAAGACCTTCACCTGGGCCTCGACTGCCAGGATACCGGTCAGTGAGGAGACACAGGGACAGGTTAGGGACACCTGGAAAACCCCAAAAGGTCAGGATCCCTAGGGAAAGAGTTTGGCTCACCATGCTGAACCAGTCCATCCTGGGAGAGATGAGGCAGGACCAGGGTCCTGGAGAACAAATTGTCCCCCTCATTCTGTGACAAGGGGTCAACCAGGTCAAGAAGAATCTCAACAGGTTGGTTGACCTGCTTTTTTGCCAACAAGCCCAACAGAGACTCTGTGGGGCCAACGGGCTGGACAGACACATCAGCCAAAGCTGAGGGCTTGATGGCCAATGAACCCCGTAGAAGCGTGTGAATCTGAGGCCCAAGAATGCTCGTGGTCCCACAACCTGTGACAGGACTTCTTATTTTGGAGTCCTGTTTTGAAATTTTCAAGGATTTAGACCACTGGGAGGGCCCTTCTCGAGAGTTGGAAGGGAGTGACACAAGTCCCGAAATGCCCCGGTAATGAGGTGCTAAACCCCATAGGGACCAGAGGCGGAACGGACGATACACCTGCCACAGCCTGAGCTGCTGCCTCACAAGCAGCAAGTTGTAATAAGCCTGATCATAGAAATCTCCTTCTTGTGATCCTTAGACTTAACTCAGGGTTTGGTCGTTTGGATGGCCCATAAGGAGGCGAGCATAACGGGTCCTCTAAAGTTGAGTGGTGAAGGGTACAGCACAGGCCACAAGACTGCAGATCGTGCTGTGGAACCAAACAGCAGAAGCACGTGGTGAGTGGGTCAGTGCACAACAATTTCTGGCCACACAAGCACTTCTTGAAGCCGGGACCAGATTCTGGGTCTCCTGATTCCATTGCGCAAAAGATACACATCGAAAGCATGAAGCTTGAAGACAGAAAAAACTAAGTGGAAAAGTCAGGGCCTACATCTAGCGTGGAGGTGTGACAGAGGGAACCTGATGCTTCCAGCGAAAAGAAGATCTGACATCACACGGCACTACCGAGGAGGATACCACCCGGGTTGGTGGGAGCAGCCAGCTTGAAGACCTTCCAGCCATTCTTTTTTCATCGTGTTGTTTCTTTCCATGCCCCGGTGGCAGTACTTCTGTCAGCTGTCACCCCAGCGCTGCTCCCCGAGGATCAGACCCCTTCCCTTGAGCACCCATGACTTACTCTTCATGGCAGGGTGGTGAGGGCCCCACCACCCACAACAACAGATCCTTGCCAGGGAGGTGTCTTCTTCAGGGCAGCGCTATGGGACAGCTTTATGTAGCCAGGACTTTTTCCATTTTCTCCTTGTGTGGAAGTGGGGCATGCAATGGCGCCAGTGGAGAGAGGTGCCAGCTCAGATGTGTGCCTCTCCAAGCGTCTGCCCCATCTTCTCCCCTTGTTGCAGCATCGACGTGCTGCCCCCAGCAGCCGCTAGGGGCCAGTGGAATGTCAACTACTGATGGCCCCCTCCCCAGAGGAGGAGGAGAGCAGTCTATCGGATGCTCAGTCCTTCTCCTCCCCTGCCGACCCCCAACGGCCCATGCTCGTTCCTGAACATGGGTCGCCGGCGTAGCACGAGGTAAGGCATCCAGCACCTCAGCGCCACCGGGCTGGCTATCTTCCAGCTATTCTTAAAGGGAAAGGATTCTGCCAGAAATGTGGGTAAGTACACCATATCCACGTCCCTAGAAATAAAGACTGTGTCAACAATAGTGCTGCAACTGCAACTGCAACCTGCGTATAAGGGCAAAATGTGCAAAAAAAGCACAGTTACTTACGTAAGAACTTACCATAACAGTAGATCTTCGAGAGAATCTCTTGCATCAGGCCACACCTATGGAACTATAGCCACCATGCACTATAACCATATAGAAATGTTTTAGCAAGCAGTCTACTAGGGGCCGCCCATGATGACATCAGCCGACAACGTCCCTCCCATATAAGCGTGGGCGTCCCCGTGCCCTCCTCAGTTCTCCTGCCGGAGACCATATACAGAGAATCTCCTGTTGGGGAACCAAGGGAGAGCCAGAGGTTCCCACCATGAAATAAGGTGAAACAGAAGGTAGACTATCCTGGAGAGAGAGAGAGAGAGAGAGACAGAGAAGCCCTAAGGTGGAAGGACATGGCCTGATACAGGAGATTCTTTCGAAGATCTACTGTTACGGTAAGTCCTTACGTAACTGTAGTATCTTCTTCGAGGATATAAGAACATTATGGCAGATGGGGATCACGTGATCTATCTAGTATGACCATTATTTCCCCAAGTATGTTCTCTTATTTCAACATTCAGCTATGTCTGTCTCAAGATATTTTGAGCTCAACTGTCTTAGCGTACATGATCTCCTGCAGCAGCCTGTTCCATGGCTCCACCACCCTTTCAGTGAAGAAAAACTTCCTAATGTTGCTCCGAAATCTCCCTGCCACTAGACGTCTGTTGTGGCCTCTAGTACATGCCTCCTTATTTTCATGAAAGAGGTTATGATTCTGCACTGAGCTGATACCCTTAAGGTACTTTTTTCCCTATTATTTATTTTTCCTCCGGGAGCCTGGTAGGTGGGGGGGGCTCAGTCTCCAGCCCCACTATTCCCTGCCCGACCCTCCCGGTGAACCCCCATGGGTTATCCCCCAGTGGCAGGGCCGAGGCCAGGGGCATCGACTTTCCCTCCCCCGGAGATCAACATCCAGAGTCAGTGGGGCCATCAAAGAGCCTGCCAGCTCCATTTTCCTCCTTGGTTTTCTCCCTCCCACCTCCCTGCCAACGTTGTACGTCGGCAGCATGCCTCCAAACCCATATCACCCTCCAGCCACAGTTAGAGGGTGATCAACGAGTGGGATGGCAGTCCCTCCCTCCCTGAGAGAGAAGAGCAGACCGGACGCTCGATCCTGTCTCTCCCCTGTCAACCCCTGGCTCATTCCTGAACCTGGATTGCCAGCGTGATGCAAGGTGTGGCGTCCAGCACCTCAACCCTCAGTGCCGCTAGGCCAGCTTACCCTTTAGGTATTTAAAGATTTCTATCATGTCTCCCCTGTTCTAGGGAGTACATGTTTAATTCTAATTGTCTTGTCTTATAGGGTTCGTGGTGGAGGTCCTGAACCATCTTTGTAGCTCTTCTTTGCACAGTTTCCAGACGGTCTATATCCTTTTTAAGGTGGGGTCTCCAGAATTGGACACAGTATTCTAGGTGTGGCCTCACCAAGGATCTCTAAAGTGAGATTATCACTTTGCCCTTTCTACTTGCGATCCCTCTTCCAATGCAACTGAGTATGTTACTGGCTATCTGTGCAGCCTTCTCACATTATCTCCCTACCTTTAGGTCGTTGGATACCATGACCCCTAGGTCCCGTTCTAGGGTTTGTAATGGCTAATTGTTCGCCCCTAGATAGTAATCATTTCCTGAGTTTCTTTTCCCTAGGTGCATGACCTTACACTTCTTGGTGTCGAACTTCAACTGCCAAGTTCTGGACCATTCTTCCAGTTTTGTTGGGTCCGATTCCATTGCTATGGCCCCTTCCTGTGTGTCCACCCTGTTGCAGAGCTTGGTGTCATCTGCAAACCGGCATTTTTTCCCCTCCAATCTATCTGTGATGTCGCTGATGAATATGCTGAAGAGGACTGGGTCCAAGAACCAAACCCTGTGGAACCCCGCTGGTCACCATCCCCTCTCTTGACAGGGTGCTGTTCACTTCAACATTCTGCGTCCTCCTCTGAAGCCAGTTTCTCACCCAATTAACAATCTTCTCTCCTACACCTGCATTTCCAGTTTGTTAATAAGCCTCCTGCGGGGGACGGAATCACTTACTAAAGTCTGGATATACACCATCTACTGCCTCGCCTTGGTCTACTAATTTTTTCACCCAGTCAAATAATTCTATCATGTTTGTCTGGCATGACCTACCAGTTGTGAAGCCATGCTGCTTAGGGCCTAGCCTCCCACTGGTTTTCAGGTATGCTACTATCCTTTCTTTTAGTAATAATTCCATAATTTTCCCCACAATTGAGGTGAGGCTGATAGGATGGTAGTTCCCTGCCTCTTCTTTGCTTCCGCTCTTGTGTAGGGGTACCAAAGTGATCTTTTTCGAGCCGTCTGGTACCTGTCTGCTCTCCAGTGATTTATTAAAGAGTTTGGCCAATGGAGCGGCGAGTTCCTCCCTAAGCTCTTTCAATACCCAAGGATCAATTCTGTCTGGTCCCATAGCTTTGTCTGCTTTTAATTTCTTTAATTGTTTTAGGACCCTCTCTTCTTTGTAAAAGGGCTTGTGCTTGCTTCCTGGATGTGGAGACTGGAAGCTAGTGTTGGACCATTGCCATTCTGTTCTCTTGTAAAAACCGAGCAGAAGTATTCATTTAATACTTCTGCTTTCTGTACATCATCATCCACCTGCTGTCCTTCCTTGTTTCTTAGTCTATCCCCACCCCCCACCCCCCGGTCTTTTTTTCTCTGGATATACCTATAGAAGGTTTTGTCAGCCCTTGTAATTTCTGCCGCAATTTTTTCTTCAGTTTGTGCTTTGGCTACATTGATTGCCTTCCTGGCCTCTTTGAGCTTGGTCCTGTATTCTTCCCTATCACAGTTTTCTTTGTTTCTTTATACTGTCTGAAGGCTTTTTTCTTTTCTTTTCAATTCCACCTCTTTCTTAAACCAGAGAGGTTTTCTCCTTCTTTTAGTTTTACTGATTATCTTTGAGTATTTTGCTGTGACAATGTTTAATGACGTCTTCAATGCTGTCCATCTCTCCTCGATGTCTCCATCTTTTATGTTTTCGTACAGGCTTGAAAAGGTGTATTTCATTTATTTATTTATTTATGCATTTTACCAGGAAAACATAGTGAGCAACATGCTCGATTCCAGATGCAATCTGGGGGCCGAGACCCACATACATAGTTGGTAATGCATAGACAGTACAAAAATGAACAAAGCTTGTTCCTTAACAATTTGGGAGAAAAAAATTGTAGACAAGGGTAGGATACATCCAGTGTAACGACTCAAAGGGTAGAGTACTATGGAATATATTTTAGATTATAATAGCATGACATTTGAATTGTTAATTGAAACAGGAGCAACTGGAGGTGAAGTGTGCTCTGAGTAATCGGTTGCATAGGGAGGGCTTTGATGCGTGTCTAATGGGGGCAGGTAGGGCGTTCCAGGTCTGTGGAATTTGGTAATTAAAAGTGGCCTGGCTTTTGGATGTGCGCATAAAGGGGACTTGTAGCAGTCTTGGGTCCGTACTCCTAACGGAGCACGCAGGTGAAGGTTGTTGGGAGAGGACAGAGGTCAGGTAGGGGGGAAGGGAGTGGGACCAATATTTGGCAACGAACCTAGAACAGTTAAGTTTGTCTGCAGTCATGGAGGGATGGCAGGGTTAACGAGCTGTAGAGGTTGCAATGGTGTGTCGATTGGGGACAGTCGAGGATGAAACGACAGAAGGAGTGGAACAGGGTGTCTAGGCTGGCCAGGGCGGACCAGGGAGCGATGGAGTAAACTATATCACCGTAGTCAAGTACGGGAAGGATCATTTTTTGTACAATGGCGTGCCTTGTCTGTGTGGGGAGGCAGCTTCTGTTATGGTGTAGTGCGCCAAGTTTGGGAAGCAGCCTCTTGTGTAAAGAGGTAATGAGAGCTGAGAAATCTAGGTGTTGATCTAGCCAGACACCTAGATATCTGAAGCTCGTACAGTTTTTCAGGGGAGTCCCATCCAAGGTTTTGAAAGGGGGGCCGCGGGCTTGGCGGGAGAGTCTTTGTGGGGAGCCAAATGTTAGTGATACTTTTTTTTTAGAGTTAAGAAATAACTGGTTTGACCTGAACCAGTTCTGGATGGCGTTGAAATCTTCCTGGAGGAGGGTTGCTACACTGCGTGTTGTGGGACCAGAGGTGTATAGGACAGTGTCATCTGCGTACATCTGGATGGAAGAGCGGGAGCATGCTGCTGGAAGGTCATTTAGAAAGACGGAGAAGAGCAGGGGACCTAGGACTGAACCTTCATCATGTTGAAGTTTGCATTTTTGAAGTTGAGGATTTTTAGTCTAGCGTGGCTGGCAACTTCTTGTCTGCTGATTGCGAACCATACTGATCCATGATCACTGGCGCCCAAACTGATTCCTACTTTAACATCAGATATCTTTGTGCTGTTTGTTAGCACAAGGTCTAGGATTGTTAGTGAATCTACTAGCTGTGTTAGACCCACCTCTTGCAGAGCAATGAGTAATTCCTTGCTGTTTTGTAACGAGGCTGTGTACGACCAAGTTCATATCAGGCAAACCAAAGTCTCCCACAAGCAGTAGCTCACCTTTGTCAGCCATCGTAAGGATTGTTTCAAGAAGCTCCTTACCCCTATCTATGTCTTGTAATAGGGTTCTGTAAACTACTCCCACCTGTAAAGGGGTTTTATATCCTGCGCTGAGGGTTACCCATAGGGACTCAGTATTGTTGCTAATCCCCTGGATCTCAGTTGCATTCATTTCATCCTTGACAAAGATTGCCACACCTCTGCCCTTTTTGCCTTCTCATTCCTTCCTAAACAGAGTGTAGCCTGGGATTGCAACATCCCAGGTGTGGTTCTCTTTGAACCATGTCTCTGTCACTGCTACCCAGTCTAGTTGAGCCTTGGTCATTATGGCGTGAGGGCCGGGATTTTATTGCATAGTCTACAAGCACTGACGCACATTGCACGCCATACCTGTAGTTTCTACTGACATTTCATGACATGCTCTCCGAAAGTGGACTGGATCGGGTGTTGCGCCGTTTTGCTAGTGTGGCCTGATCTTTATCCTTGATATGTTAGTGGGTTCTCTGTCCAGATGAAAGACTGATTCGCTGATGAATGATCTCTTGCATCAGGCCACACCTATGGAACAAGTCGTAAGCAGTACTTACAGAGATACATGCTGGGTGGCTGGCAGCTACAGGCCTAAGACAGGAGACCTTAAAGCACAGCTAGGCTGAAGCCTGCCCTTCTCCTAAAGGCATGTCCAGACTGTAGTGTTTAATGAAAGTGTGGACAGTACTGAAAGTGGCACAGATTTCTGCTTCTGACACATTCCTGAAACAGGCAGCAGAAGTGGCCGTACCTCTAGAAGAGTGGCCACGAACAACCCCAGGAAGTTCCTTACTGTACTTCCTAGAACAGAAAATAATACACTTGACCAACCATTTGGACAGGCACTGTTTGGAAACTGGGACACCCTCTTTCCCAGGGGCGAAAGAAATAAACAGCTGCGAGGACTTCCTGCAGTCCCTCATGCAATTAATGTAATATCTGAGTACTCTACGTACATCTAAATTATGAAGCAGTGCTTCCCCTGGACTGGCAGGCTCTGGGAAATAAACAGGCAGGTGGATGGTTTGCTACAGGGTAAACTCAGACACCACCTTCATCAAAAGCCTTGGGTTGGTATGCAAAGACACCCTGACTTTGTGGAAAACCAAATAAGGAGATTCACACATCAGAGCCTGAAACTCAGAAATTCTTCAAGCAGAAGTAATGGCAACTAAAAATACCACTTTCCACGACAGCGTTAGGGTTGACAACCCCTAGGCGCACCCCACACCTGATCTGCGAAGATGCAGGAGAGGTCCAATCATAATGGTTGTTCCTGTTGCTCCCTGCAGCATGGGGGTGGGGTGTTAGGGTTGGAAACCCTACTGCCACATTTTCCTACTTTTGTCGGTCTAACCCTAACTAGTGCATTAATCAAGTTTTTTGTGATCAACCTATATATCTACAAAGAGAGAGAGAGTGGTGCAGTAGCATCACTACAGTTAGGGTTGAGTAGGCATTTCTATGTTAAACCCCTAAATTTGTACCTTAATAGCTTCGACCCTGTTCAACAGATTTGTATGAATTTTTGCATGCGTAGTCTCGAGGCCAAGGTCTCCTGAAGTGCCAAACTTTATTCCAGTTGGATGTGCGACTGTATGGATTCTGAGAAGCGGATAATGAGAAAAGTGAAAAAAATCAGTGTTTTTTTTGCTGTTTTTTTGTCAATGCCTAGTACCCAGATGGTCTGGAAGTTTGATCTGAAATGTACAGGGTAGATAGGGCTTGGAGCAGAGTGGTGCCTTTCACTGGCTTAGTGAAAAAACATTCACCTGTTCCAGAGTTATAAGGATTTGAAATTTCAGTTCTGAACATGCTTAGTATGTTTTTTTGGATAGCTGCTTGGAATAAAAAAAGAAGCTGGTCCATACGAAAAAAATATTCTTTTTGTATTGTGGCGATCTTTTTTTCACGAGAAAAAATACTTTTTTTGTATGGCCGCCATCTTGTTTCCATTTTTGTCAAAACATTTTTGGGGAAAATCCATAAAAATCATATCCTGCAGAGGCACCAACACGTGTACCTTACTAACTGAGACCTCGTTAGGTGGACTCTGGAGTTACATTTTTAAATGTTTTTCGTAACTTGAATTTCTTTCTTCATATGGCCACACGAAAAAAGAATTGGACCATAGGGGAAAAAGATCCCTTCATATGAAACACGAATTTGGACTTAATACTTTTCCGCTTTCTTTTTTTGTATGAACGGCGAAACCTCACAAAAAGCATCCCTTCATACAAAGAAACAATTTGGACTTATTTTTTTTTTATATGAAGGGATCCTTTCTCAAATGAATGACGTAACCTTATGAGAAACTATCCCTTCATATGAAAAAGGAATTTGGACTTTAGATTTTTTCAGGTTCTTTTTTCGTATTAAGGGATCTTTTTTGTGAGCTTGTGTCATAAGAAAAAAGATCCTTTCATACAAAAACACAATTTGGATTTAGTGGGGTTTTTTTTTTTTGTTTTTTTTTTACACATTTCAACTTCAACAAGTCATACTCCCTGAATATGTGCAGTTAAAGGGGAACTGTCATTAACAGGGTTTTTTTTTAATATCTGAAAGACCATAAACAGCTAATTTGAGTGAGCCATTGTGTTCATCTGTGAGTCTTTGCACTCCAGAGTTATTCATATGTAAATCAGCCTGTAATTAAGGGCTGGGGGCAGCCATATGTTTTAGGCTCCTGACAGTAAATGATGTCACCAAGGATCTTGGCCCTCCGTTGACTGGAAGTTAAATAGGAAACTGTCTGTTTTATTAAGTGTGTTTTAAGATGGCTGGCCCGGTGGCGCTGAGGGTTGAGGCGCTGGATGCAATGCCGGTGACCCGTGTTCGGGAACGAGCACAGGCCGCTGGGGGTCGGCAGGGGAGGAGAAGGATCAAGTGTCCTAAGGACTGCTCTCCTTCTCCCGGGAGGTCCCAGTGGTCGGTGATTGCCTGCCCCCTAGTGGAGGCTGGGGGCAGGGCACTGATGCTGGCATTCAAGAGGCAGGGATGGGGCAGACACCAGGAGGATCGCGCATGGGAGTGTGCGCGTTGCCTCCCCCGGCATCACTGCATGCCCCACCCCCAAACAACAGAACATGGAAAATGCCTCAGCCGTGCAGCTTGGTGGCCGTCCCTGGTAGCACCACCGCCTACGAGGGCTCGCCCCAGCACACTGGATCCGTCTGGGCAGTAAGTAAGGGGAACTTACCTCCCCCCGCCAAGGGGGTAAGCCGTGGGGGTACCGCTGGGGTGAGAGCCTTAAACTGGAGCAGTGGGTGCACCAGGATGGCGACTGGATGTGAGCCAACCGGAGAAGAGAGAAAAAGAAAAAAAAAAAAAAAAAAAAAGTGTGTTTTAAGGTGTTATTACAACATGTTCTACATTTATAATACTTCTTTTGTATGTGCATTGAAACTAATGAGTTATCACCTTTACATTTCAAACTGTTAGTAAGAATAATCCATCTTTAGGGTTGCTTTAACCGCTAGGCTATACTGTCAGCTGATCATCAAAAACTACACATCTCAAGGGGCGCTAGAGAGCCAATCTCGAGGCAGGACGTCTCTCCTGAACACGCTGTATTTCAACAATACACTTATCTCAAAATATAGCTTCAGAACTCACCAAAATTAAAATATTCTTGGCAGAATAAGCAGACGAATTCAGCAGCTTTCTTTTGAACCCAAACTTACCATGGGGAAGAAACAAGGCTCGACACCAGCTGCCTCTAAATCCATCACTGCTAAATCGGGAATCGCTTAAGAGGCCTCATGTTCAGAATCAAATACTACCACAGGGACTTCAGCGGGGCCACCCTGGCAGCAAATGCTGGCGACCATGCAATCTATGGATGCCAAAATGGAAAAATCTTTGGCTAGATTGGAAAAATATGATGCTGCTCTGGCGAATCTAATGGGCGCTGTGGCCAACTGTAAGAAGAGATCTTTGTCTACCCAAGTGACAGTCGCTACGATGGCACAAGAAAACACACCGTTGAGGGGAAGGTTGGAAGTCCTTGAAAATGAAGTGAGGGCAGGCAACCTATGCTTTGTTGGAATACCCGAGGGAGCTGAGGGACCTCATCTACTTACATTTCTGGTGGAGCGGCTTTGGAATACCCGAGGGAGCTGAGGGACCTCATCTACTTACATTTCTGGTGGAGTGGCTACAGGCTTCAGTTTCTACCCCAACTTAATTTGACTGGAGGAGCCTCAGATGAGCTTACTGGGTTAATCCTAGGGTTCAGCCCGGAGAAGCTAATACCCCGAGAACAATCCTGGTACGAACGACAGGTGCAGACATCAGGGATTTAATTCTTGCAGCCTTTCGTGCGGCCTACCCGCTCTCCATTAATGACTTGGCATTAAATGTTACCCGGACCTTTCATTTTAAACATGGGCCTAGAGAACGCGTTTCGATGGTGTTCGTCAAAAATTGAGGGCACTGGGTATCATCCACTCTTTCTTGCAGCAGTGCACCTAAGGATTTCCTATGCAGGGAAATCGTGGCAGTTCTGAGCCTCAGGACGCAGGCAGATGGCTAGAAAAAACTGAGAAGGAGTTTGCATCGTGGTTAAGGTCGGGCATGGAGGAAGAGGTAACTGGTGAAGAGTCGAGTGAAGACTGAAAATAAGGGACTGAGTGTAAAACTTTTTTATGTTTATTAACGAGCCTAACTGGAACATTTGGGACATGGTACTGAACTTTTGTTCAGTTTCACAGATGATCAAGATTGCTTATTGTCACTGTGTTTTTTCTCCTTTTATCTCTAAGATGAGAAGGAGGGGCAAAGGAAGACAGTTTAAAGGATGGGCCTTAGTGCAGGTCGCTTTGGACTTTAAGGTGCTTGACACCACTTTGGGTAATTTCCCATACCTTCTTGGACTTGGGGAGGAGTATCCAGTTCTAAGGTGGGCTATACGTTAAATGGGTTGGTCTGCCTGTTGCATCGACTTTAAATTACATAGTTCTAGGTTTCCTGAGTTTTTAAATACTGTATTTGAAATACTTATTGAATAGTGTGCTAAGGGGAGCTTATAACTCCTATTCAATTTAATCAAACTGTATACTGGATAATAAGCAGTTCATAGTGACTGCAGTTTATATACCTTTGTAAGTTCTACCTAATTAGGGACATTCCAGAGCCGCTGAGATGGCTAGCATGTTTGCTTTATAAGTTTGTGTTAAACTAAATACGTGGAACCCCCACCTCCTATTGTAACAGAATGCAGGGGATGTGCAAATGTATATCAAAACACTGGTCAGTCGTATTACTGAAAATGCTTTCTTTTATTGCCCTGTATGAGGTAACGTACTTGTTTTTTTTTTATCCATAAAGCAATAAACATAAATTTCGGAAAAAAAAAAATACACTTCTCAAGGCTGGCTCTGTGGTGCCAACAGGTATTGGAGCCCTATATCAGGATTTCTAAACCTTGATTGTGTTCATGTCAGTGCAGATTTCTGGGGGTGACACAGCACCAGCTTCTGTCTTTTTCCATTCCCAGGCGTGAAATCAGGTCTACAAGATGCAAATGTGGCTACGTACCTACTGGACCGGCATCATGGGGCCAAGCCTAGAAATGTGAAGTTTTTGATTATCAGCTGGCAGTACAGCCTAGAGGTTAAAGCAAAGAGCTGTGAACAAGCTTCGTTCATCCAGCAGAATGGGTTTTGATTTCATCGTGCTCTACTTGTATACTGTGTGACCAGAGCAAGTCACAGCCTCCCTGTGCTCCCAAAACACACCCAGGAACAAGCTGTAGCTGTGTGCATTTCCTGGACAAAGACAGTAAAAACAATCTGAGCATGTGCTATGATTCTGAAAATATTATGCTCTTTCTATCCAGATTTGACTTGAAAACAAAACATAGGACACCATTACTTGTTTATTGATTGCAAAAACACATATATGGACAACACAGTTAAAAACATGCATAACCTGAAATGCATTATTAAAAGAGTATTTTACTTCTTTTGATGAAGTTAAAAGTGTAACAGTTTCTTACTGAAATACTTTGGATGGAATTGGATTTTGTACCATAAAGGAAAAAAATCTATCTGGTTGCCCCTGCCGCCCATACCTTTTGAGCGTGTCTTACACTCCGCAGTTATGCCGATGGACCGCAACTTTCCAGAATGCCATTCCCACTGTAACGTAAAAAAAAAAAAAAAAAAAAGAAAACAAAGGGAGAGTCAGGGTGTGTGTGTGTGAGGTGTGTGCGTGTAGTGTGTATGCATGCGTGTATGTATCTCTGACAGAAATGCTGCACTAACTGAACTGTGCTGAAAGGGAAAAACAATTATCACAATTAAATAAAATAATATATGAGTGGGTGGGTGTAAAAAACAGAATTTTGCACACACTCTCAGTGTGGGATGCTTTATAAACCACTCGGACTTTGCCATCAGGATTAATGTAGCATCCCACAGTACGGGTGTGTGTAAAATTTTGGTTACACACACACCTACGTATTATTCTATATTTTAATAAAGCAGTTCAGATTATGCCTTTTTTTTTTTAAACAATGTTGTCCAGCCATTTTTTTTTTGCAATTAATAAAAAATTAATGGTGTCCTACTTTTTTTCTTTTCAAGTCAAATCTGGATAGAAAGAGCATATTATTTTCAGAATCATAACACATGCTCAGATTGTTTTTACTGTCTTTATCCAGGAAAGGCACACAGCTACAGTTTGTTACTAGGTGTGTTTTGGGAGCAAAGGGAGGTTAAGTGACTTACTCTGGTCACGCAATATAGAGAATAATGGATGGGCAACTATACACAACCAATGTGTTCTGCCAGAGAGGAGGGAATCAGGACCCCGAGGTGACAGAACACACTGGTTTTGCATAAAGTTGCTCATCCTGTATTTTTTACAGTGTATAGCATTATGTAAAATGTGGGCATTGTGGTTTTTTTCTCTTTTACAATGAAACTGACTTGTGAAGTCTCCAGAAGTTCTAGAATGCTGTTCTACCATAGAATTGGATACAGGAAAGCAACTATGTGGCAGCATTCCAAGTTGCTTTGCTGCAGTAATGACATCACTACTGCAGCACAACATAATGACGTCATTACTGCAGCAGAACAAGCATATTCCAGGCATGAAATTCCATGCATAACAGCATTCCACTATACACAATATACAAGCAGAGCATGCTGGAATCAAACCCCATTCTGCTGGATGAATGAAGCTTGTTCACAGCTCTTTGCTTTAACCTCTAGGTTGTACTGCCAGCTGTTAATCAAAAAATACACATTTCAAGGCTGGCCCCATGATGCCAGGCCAGTAGGTACATAGCCACATTTGCATCTTGTAAATGTTAAGTTCACACCCAAAATTGTAAGAGAAAAGGCTATAACAGTGGGAACGGAATAAGACAGAATTTAGTGCTGTGGCAGCCCCAGAAATCTGCACTGACATGAACACAGCCAGGGTTTAGAAATCCTGACACAGCATGGGGCCCCAATACCTGTTGGCACCACAGAGCCAGCCTTGAGATGTGTAGTTTTTAATGATCAACTGGTGGTATGTACTTGAAGGTTTCAATCATATCCCTCCTGTCTCTCCTCTCTTCTCCTCCAGTGAGCACATGTTCAGCTCCTTCAGCCTGCTTATGTCGGGTATGTCCCCTAGTCCCTGGATCATCTCTGTTGCCCTGAGCTGCACCCCTTCCAGTAACTTAATGTCCCTCTTCAGGTATGGGCGCCAGTACTGCATGCAGTACTCCAGGTGTGGCCTAACCAGTGACCTATAGAATGGCAGGATCACCTCCCCTCTCCTTGAAGATATACCCCTGGCAATACAACCCAGCATTTTGTTGGCCTTTGCAGCTGCCTTCCTGCATTGTGCTGAGTTGTTCATTGAGCCTAATATAATCACCCCCAGATCCTTCTCCTCTGTCACAGCTAGCTGAACCCCCCAAAGCTGGTAGCTCCTTCTTGAGTTTTTTGCCCCAAAATGTAGCACCTTGCACTTTTTGGCATTGAACTCCAACTGCCAGGTGTCCAACCAGGTCTCAATTTTGACAGATCATCCTGCAATCCATGCCACCCTCCTAGGTAATCCACTACTGCTCCCACCTTGGTGTCATCTGCAAGCAAACTGATCTTGCTCTTGATTCCCATTGAGATGTCTGATATGAACAACCCAAACAACACTGGTCCCAGCACTGAGCCCTGCGGTGCTCCGCTTGTCACTGCCCTCGGAGATGAGAGCTCCCCTCCCACCACCACCCTCTGCTGCCTTCCCTGTAACCAGTTTACTACCCATCCCACCATTTTTGCCCCTGCACCTGGTATCTGCCAACTTACTACCCAGCCTCCCATGTGGCACCGAGTTGAATGCCTTACTGAAGTTCAGAAAAAGGACATCCACTGCATGGCTCTTGTCCAAATGTCTAGTCACCCAGTCATAGTAATCCACTAGGTTGGTCTGACAGGATCTGCCCGTGACAAACCCATGCTGCCTGATGTCCTGCAGCCCACTGGTCTCCAGAAGGGACACCAGCCTCTCCTTCAGTATTGTCTCCATCAGTTTTCCCACGATGGATGTGAGGCTTACCGGCCTGTAGTTTCCCGGTTCGTGTTTGGGACCACTCTTATGTAGGGGTACCACGTGAGCCATCCTCCAGTCCTGAAGTACACTTCCTGAGAACAGGGAGGCATTGAACAGGTCTGACAAGGGCCCGCCAGGATTTATGCCAGCTCTCTTAGTACCATGGGGTGAATGCCATCCAGCCCTGGCGCCTTGTCCACCCTCAGTGCCCTCAGACCCTCCAGTACCCTGCCCTCTGTGATTCCGCCATCTGTCACCTCCCCCCCGAACCTAACCTCCCACCTCCACTTAGTAGCGCCCCTCCTTTCTCCTTAGTAAACACCAAGCAGTAGTATTCATTAAGCGCTTCTGCCTGCTCTGCCCGTTTCCACCCATCCCCCATCTCTCTTAATCTTTACTATTTTGTCCTTACAACTCCTTTCCTCTCTGCTGTACCTGAAGAATTCCTTCTCCCCCTTCTTGATGCCTTGCGCCTGCCTGAGCTCCTTAGACACCTTGGCTGCCCTTACTGCCTTCATCACCTCCTTCGATTCCTTCAGGTAATCCTCCCCTCTTCCTGTTTTTTTGAACCTCCTTAACATGCTTCTTTTATTTCTTATTTTCTCCATGACCCCCTTGCTCAACCAGCTGGGTTTCTTGGCCCTAGCACTCTTACTCTGGACCCTGATGCAGGTTTTGGTTGCCTCTCAATCCCCAGTTTTATGACCACCCACCTCTGGTTAGTGTTCATATTAGTTTAGATTCTGGCTAGATACCCTTTAACTACCTCCCTCATCTTTCCGAAGTAGGCCTTTCTGAAGTCCAACACTCTTGTAACTGTTTCAACTCCCTCCTTACCCATTTTCAACATGAACCACACAGAGTGGTGATCGCTCCCTGCCCGCGGTTCTTCCACCCCCAGCTCCCTCACAAACTCCCAATTTGCCAGCACAAGGTCTGAAGTGTTCCCTAACCTGGTTGACTCACTTACCATTTACATTAGAAAGCTACCTGGAATGCATTCAGAGGTATATGCTCCCTTCTATTCGTGGTGGCTGGGGTACTCCAATCCACTCCTGGCAGGTTGAAGTCCCCCACAATCACCATGCTACCCTTTCCGCAGGCTCTTCTGATCTGTCCTGCTAGTTCTGTTAATAAAACAGACGATTTCCTATTTAATCTACAGTCAATGGAGGGCCAAGCTCCTCGGTGACATCATTTCCTGTCAGGAGCCTAAAACATACGGCTGCCCCCGCCCTTAATTACAGACTGATTTACATATGAATAACTCTGGACTGCAAAGACTCACAGATAAATACAATGGCTCACTCAAATTAGCTTTTTATGGTCTTTCAGACATTAAGACACCCTGATGATGACAGTTCCTCTTTAAGGGATAATCTATACAGTATATCAAATCAAATCAAATTTTATTTATAAAAAAGTGCAATTCACACAGATCAAAGTGCTTGTACATGAAATAAAACTTTAAACTATGAGTATCACATAACTATTAAAATCCCCAGATTAAACAGCCAAATGTATCAATAACCAGGGAATGCCATATTAAATAAATATGTCTTCAGCACCAAAAACAAAGGTCTTAATAAGCACTACAAGAATAACACGAAATACCCCCAAAACATTTAGGGGCCATATAAAAAAACATAAAAATTAAAAAAATCTAAATTCTCCTAAGATCACACCGGAAGTTTAACAAGCCATACAACTAAGCAAATAAATAGCTTTTTGGAAGAAATGTAAGCGCAGGGCCCAGATGGATGTATACATCTAAGGAGGAATAAAAGCGTAGAGTGCGCAGGACCCTGCAAATGGATATGTTCACTCGGTCAATGAGGATACGATTATACTATGTCAAAAAGTAAGGAAATTCTTTGCAAAAAAACTTGGTAATGCACCAGTTAGGGTTCAGATTAAACCAACAAAAGTAGGGAAATGTGGTGTTAGGACATCCCAGCCTCACCCTGCAGGCAGCAAAAGGAAAAACTATTACAGTTTCACCTCTCCTGAGTCTTCACAAATCACACCTGGGGTCTTCTTTGGGGTTGTCAACCCTAACACTCACCTCATTCCATCAATGAATAAGCTCAGATGTGCAGACTATATGAGAATGGAGTGAGCATTAGGGTTGACAACTCCAAGATAAACCCCAGACCTGACTAATGAAGACTCAGAGAAGGGACGAAACTGTCTTTTTCCTTTTGCTGCCTGCAGGATGGAGTGGGGTGTTAGGGTTGGGAAACCTAACACCACATTACCCTACTTTTGTCAGTTTATTCTGTACCCTAACTGGTGCATTAATGAAGTTTTTTGCAAAGAATATACATATAACAACTGGGAAAGGTGCAGTGAGCCAAGGATCATTTTCAGGTGCGACCTGGGAGAAAGGGAAGAGGAAAACAACAAGCAAGTACAATAGAATAAAATCTGTACAAAACAAAATAAGGTGCGAACAACAATAGTGCAAACTGGCAAATGTGCAAAAAAAGATACAGGTATCAGGAGCGAGAACATGCACTACAGTCTGAAACAAAATCAAGTATCTGGTAGAAAATCATAGTGCAGAGAAATAGGAGGCATACAACTGTCCTAAGGGATGGGGCAGGAGTTGGGTAGGGAGGAGGGAAATGCAGATCAGGAAGGGAGCTGACAGGTGCAGGAGTGGGCTAGAAGGAGTTTAAGCTTGTGTGTAAGAGAGGCTGGGAAGGGTGAGAGATGGAGTGCAGAAGGAAGGAGGTTCTACAGGGAGAGGACACAACAGGAGAAAGCTGCCTGCCCAACAGAGCAGTGAGGGTGGGGGAGGGAGAAAGTGCGGGGATCCCTGGAACGAAGGGGGGTATGAGGCAGAAGGAATGGGAGAGGAGAGTGTGGATTAGTACGAGGGCAGGTCCTCAAACTAATATTTAGAGATGAAAAAAACGCAGTGATGCAGGCGACGGGAGGGAAGAGGGAGGATGGCTAGGGTAGAGTACAATATGCAGTGATGGGCACGAGGGGTTGTGGCATAGGGCTCCAAGTTTGGGGCAGAGTTTAGCGTGGATGGCATCAAAGACAAATTGGGCCTGCTATCAAGCCATACACTGAGGTACTTAAATGAATGGACCATTTCAAGCAAGAACAACTCAGCCTTGAAGCTTAGTAGTGTGTTTGATTCTACTACTGCATCTGGTAACTTATTCCAAGTTTCTACTGTCCTTAGTGTGTACGAGTATTTCCTACAATCTGTTCTCAAAAGTTCTCCTTTCCACTGTGTACGTGTTAAGACTTTTCATTCTTTCCACATATTTTTTATTTTCTAGCCTACTTATTCTTTTAGTGTACCTGCTTTCTATTTTCTCTATTTTCCCTATTTTTGGGAGGGGTATGTGGGATCCAAACTTGGGCAGTGTACTCAAGGTGCGGTCCTACAAGTGATCTGTACAGGGACAGGAGAACATCCTTGTCCCTAATTACTGTGTTGTACTTGATGCATACTGAGACACAATTTGCATTTTTAACAATAGAGTCTATGTGTTTGGCCCATTTCAGGTTGCTGCTGGCGATTATCACCAGATCTTTTTCACTTGTGTTGGCCCTTAATTCTGTTCCCTGGAAGCACACCTCTCAACTGTTCCTGATTTTCAGGGACATCCCTGATTTTGACTCAAAATTTTCCTCTGTCCCTCGTAAAATTTTTTGTTTTTGTGACAGAACAGTGGGGCTTGAAAGTACAAAATAATGCCAAACATTAAAGTTACAGAATTGTTCTTCTTCAGAAAATGCATCTTAAACTAATCCACTTGTTCTATCAGCTTTCTTAGTGAATAGTACCAATTTTTACGATGTGTCCCTGATTTTGGGTCTTTGTCCCTGATTTACGAGTAAAGAGGTTGAGAGGTATACCTGGAAGCTGTACTTAAAGAAAGGACTTAAATGCATTATTGTACATTAATTAACGGCCAGTATTTTTTACACATAGATAACAGTAGTTTTATTCCAGGTTACAACCTCCTGGTTGATATTTTCGATTATAACCGGGAGGTTGTAATCTGCACCTGTCAAACTTGCTCACACTCACCTTAGTGCAAGCTAAGCAATCTGCTGTGATCTGCCTGAATGGACTTCCTGACAGACAAAATACTCAGAAAAAGAAACAAAACCTCATAAATAAGAAATATGTGCATAAAAATGCTGTGTGTATACCAGAGTTTTACACCACCCACCCACCCATATGTTAGTCTGTA
Organism: Neoceratodus forsteri; assembly: GCA_016271365.2. Lineage (NCBI taxonomy): Eukaryota > Metazoa > Chordata > Ceratodontiformes > Ceratodontidae > Neoceratodus > Neoceratodus forsteri. Next base: position 968,550,029 of record CM057449.1, read on the forward strand.
TTTTATGGGGACTGAAGGTCATGCCTGATTTTATTGCTCAAATAGTCTTTCAAGGTTTTCTTGCATTAGTTTAGTCATCTTCAGACTCTATATATTTAGTTCAATTTTTGCATCATCTGCAAATGTGGCCTCCCAACCCATCAATGTTTCATTCATATCTCTTCATGTATATGTTAAAAAGTACAGGAGACAACACGGACCCCTGAGGCATGCCACTGGTCATGACAACCCAATCTGATTTTGCCCCGTTATTCTGACTCTCTACATTCCACGTGAAAGAAAGCTGTAGGGAAAAGTCAGTTTTTTTGAAAAGCACAGTGAAATGAACACAGTATTAACATAAATTACTTAACAGACTAATAACAGTGAAAAGTACATAAAAAAAACCTTAAAGTTAATAGCTGTAAACATAATAATTTTCAAAGTGTTATTTTAGTTGAGACTTGCAATTTAACAGTTCTAAAAGACCTGTAGTTATTTGTTTAATAAGCAAATGTAGAAGAATGTCTCCCCTTTCTCCAGTACTTCTGAACTCACCCCTGTACTTGCAAGTACCGTATGGGCTTAATTTCCATCTGAGACCTATGGCTAATACTACTGCAGTAGCAGCAAAACTCAAGATGCGACCAACCGAGTGCTTAAAAACACTGCCAAATGCATTTATATATACTAAGCAAATCTGTACGTAAACATCACAAGTCAATGACTACTACCATTTCTGACTGGCCAAGCATTACTGCCAGGTACTGTGCCTTCTACCACTACTGAATGGTGGCAACATATCTGAATCCACCTTAACTTTCAACCTGCGCCAGTTGTAAAGGTACTCCAAGCCTTTTCGGCTTAACTGATTCAAAACAAATACTCTCATCAAAATAAATAAGGTACTGTAAGCTCCACCATAACACAATCATTAGTTCATACAGCCTGAAGGGAAAGACCATAGAAACAAAGATTCCATGCTGATTAATCAGGAAAAGCTGAAACTGCAGTGCTTGCTGAACTTTACTTAAAACCAAGGGTTCCCTGCAGGCGTACTTAGCAGGCAATCATAATTTTTTTTAAATTAAACCATTAGCAGCAAAGTATTCCTGCTGAGAGCAATGCAGCTGTACAGAGCAGCTGGGTTTTGTTCAAGGAGTTGCGATGATTCACAACTGGTGGAAAACCATTACATAGAGTTCAGGTACAATAAATCACATGCCCTGATCTACCAAGAAATTAAGCCATCTAATTAAGCGCTCCCCTACCCCAATCACTTGAAGGTTCTGAAAGGTGACCCGCGTTTCCTCCCAACCTAACAGTTGACTCCTTTTCTGTACTATAATTCTGCAAAGTGAAAGAAACGTAAGCCTCCAGCCTGAAGAGTACTAGTCCATTGCTCACCTTCAAATTATGGCTACCAGGCTCTAGGTGGATCAGAGATGCAGCCTGTAAGATTTCGCCTGTTCACATTTTTGAAGTCGTGGCCATTTTTTTAATTTATCTATCTGTGTGTATAAAGTATATGTACATCTATCTGCCTATAGCAAGAACAGGTCACTCAACTGTAACTGTAGTTCTAGAAGTGATATATGGGTCACATCCACACTCTGGCAGTTCCAGTGGAATGGTCTCATTGGCCAGATGTCTTTAAGCAAAGCTCCTCCCACCACCCAAGTGGTATATTCCCTGACTCTACTCCATGATGTCAGATCTTGAACGCTGGAAGCAGGAATCTGGGTGCAACTTGCGAGGGGAGATCGGATGGGTTGTGTGGATCTGAACCATATACCACTCCCAGAACTATGGTTACAGGTGAGTAAACTATTTTTCTAAGCAGCGTGTATGTGGTTCACTATCCACACTCTGGTAGATTCCTAGCAGTTCTTGGGGAGGGAGGAGAGCACACATACCTTAACTTAACTGAGGCTGGAGAACCGAGGTCCCGAAACCAGGATCCCCGCGTTACTCAAGGTCAATGTGGTAATGGGAAATGAAGCTGTGTGCTGACTTCCAGGTAGCAGCACTGCAGATTTCCTGGATAAAGACAATCCTGGAAGCAGCCACTGAGGCAGTGGTATGTCTGGAGGAATGAACCCTAAACCCTACAGGAGGTTCCCTACCAGCCAACCTACAGTATAGCAGAGGTCGATGTAGCATGTGATCTATCTTGGCAATCGTCCACTTTTCTGCTGGTCTGGCAAGCTCAGCTTCAGCATAAGTGACAAAGAGCTAGTAAGCCTGTCCCCGAACTCCAGCCATGCACTCTACCTAAGAAATGAGCACCTCCATAGGTCCAGGGTATGGAGCCTGCAGTTTGCCTTTAAAGATGGGCTGGTGAAATACACAAGCAAGTCAATCACAAGGTGAAACTTCAATACCACCCTTCTGGAGGAATTCTGGGTTAGGGAAAAGAATGGCTCTGTCCTTGTGGAAGACCAGGTAAGGAGACTCCACTGAGAACACCTTGAGCTCTCCAATCCTTCTGGCTGAAGTAACAGCCACTGTGAGAGGATAGGTGAACAGATGCTTTTTTTTATTTTTGTTAGTTTAAAAATATTTCCCTGTTACAAGTTCTGTGGGAATGTCATTGTGACAGGATATGTGACCAGATGCATTTGTCTCTCCTGTCAGTTTAAAAACAAAAAAGCATTCTTCTGTACAGGGTCTGTTGTTGACTCTCTCACGGGAAATTTAAACAAGACTTACTGACAAGATAATATGCAGAAGGCAATAAAGTCTTGAAGTATTGTGAGAGTTTCTACCACAGACATGTTCCCATAAACAATGGGCCCAGGTGTTTGTCGTAAAACCGTATAGAGACTGAGGAATTACAGAGGAGATGATGTCACCCATGTGGAGTGGGGGACTATGGGGAACTGTCACTCAGGGGTAAAGTCACTCCCCACAGCCAAAGGGTATAAAAGTGTGTTTGGGGGGGCAGGAAGCTGTCTGTCTGTCTGTCTCTCTCTCTGTGTGACACACAACATCTGAAAAGAGGGGGGCCCTGCCATAGGACTAGCTGACCGGTAAGACAGCACAGTGACGGAAAGTGTCTTCTGTAGCTAGGGTAGATTAAGCACTGTAGGTAAGGAAAGCTCACATTTTTCTAAACATCAACTGTCTATGTAACTTGCTTTGTTTTCGATTTCTATTTCTTTTGTTTTACTGTAAATATATCCTGTTTGTAAATACTTGTAGATTTTCTAGTAAAGAATCTATTTTTGACAGAACCAGTGCCTGCCTCATTATTAAAAGGGTAATTTTATTATTTCTGCTGGACTCTGTTTTTGGTCTATCTCCGATGGGGCACCCTACCAATAGTTATTGTGTTGACCTTCCTGACCTTGAGCAGAAAGCAAAAGACGGTTTCCTGGTTCTGGACAAAAAATCAGGTGGTGGAAGAGAATCATTAGTCTCCCGACCAAACCCTCCCTGTAAGCTGGTATAGCCCATGGGGCAGTTTTTATTACAGCCACCTAAGAAGGTTGCCTTCTGTGACAGTTGTGACATCTCACACCTATGCACTGTGTCAAAAGGCCTGCCCATAAGCACCACGAATACCAACCGTAAGTCCAGCGGAGGAGGTGCTTCATGCACTGAAGGGGACAGGTGGTCCAGGCCCTTGAAACTGTGCTCAACCACCTTATCATGGACCACCATCTGCGTACCACCCCATGCTTGGTAAGCAGAGATGGCTTCCAGGAGCCCCTTAACAGTCATCGCTCACAGTCCCAGTTGAGTATGGGAGAAGAGGTAGTCCAGGATGCTAGCCACAGAGCAGGCAAGGGGATCAAGCCCCTTGCCCCGACACCAAACAAAACATCTCTTCCATTTAAAGGCATAACATCTGCAAGTCCAGTCTTTCCTGGAGGCCTCCACAATGTTAAACACATTTTTAAAGCGATCCAATGCCTGGAACTCTAGCCATGAGGTGTGCGGATTCAAGGTCTGGATGCAGGACCTTTCCTTGTTGTCTTGTCAGTAGATCCGAATACAGAGGCAGTAGCCACAGAGGACTACTGCTGAGGCTGAGAAGATCCATGTACCAGACCTGCCGTGGCCAGTCTGGAGCTATCAGGATCATCCATATCTTGTGCTTTCAGGCCTTGACCACTACCTTGTGATCAAGGGGAAAGGAGGGAAGGCATATACAAAGCCTGGAGTTCAGGGGCTTATGAAGGCCTCCCCAGCAGTGTCTCACACTGTGTGGAGTGGGCACAAAACAGCCTCAGTTTGGCATTCTCCAAGGAGGCAAACAGGTCCACCAAGGGTGTGCCCCATTGGGAGAACAAGTGGTTCAGCAGCTCCTGATGTACTTACTTCCTTACTACTTGCGAGCAGAAACAGGTCACATGGTCTCTCAAGTCTGCTTGAGTGTGCAGCTAGCACCCCACTTGCGGCTCCCCTCCCCCACTTGACCCCCACATACAGATGAGTGCCAACTGACCTTGAACCAGTTGTGGGGACCACTCATGCAACAACTCTCCTACCCTGGCTGACTGTTCTCCCCTGTGACACGGATCACCAGGAAACATGGAAATTAACAACAGATAAGGGCTGCTTGGCCCATCCAGTCTGCCCATTTTCACTGTGATTGTTTTTGCTGCAGACCCTCCTTGGTCTAAGGTACTATCTTTTCCACCCCTTACCTTTATGATTCCCTTGTGCCTATCCCAAGCTTTTTTGACTCTCACCACCATTTTGGCCCCCTCTACCTCCGCCAGAAGGCTATTCCAGGCATCCACCACCCTTTCTGTGAAGACATATTTCCTCACGTCTGTCCTGAATCGACGCCCCCTCCAGCTTCATATCATGACCCCTTGTTCTGGAGCACCCTTTTCTCTGAAAAATACAGAGTCCCAATTGTATCTTATTCACCCTCATGAAGTATTTAAAGGTCTCAGTCATATCCCCCCTCTCCCTCCACTCCTCCAGGGTGTACATATAGAGCTCCTTTAGCCTCTCCTCGTAGGGCTTTTAATGCAGACCATGCACTGTCTTGGTAGCCCTGCTCTATGTCTTTCCTGAGATGTGGTCTCCAAAACTGGAAACAGTACTCCTGGTGGGGTCTTACCAATGACCTACACAGGGGCAACACTACATATCTCTTCCTGCTGGTGATACCCATATGTATACACCCCAGCATCCCACTAGCTCTCCTGATTGCCTTGTCACATTGTCTGGCCACCTTTAGGTTATCTGATATGATTACCCCCAGGTCCCTTTCCTGCTTGGTTGTTGAAAGTATCTCTCCCCCCATTTTGTGCTCCACCCCCGGGTTTCCATGGCTCAAGTGCATTATTTTGCACCTTTTTGCATTAACCAAACTACCAAACTTTTGACAACTCCAGTCATTTTAAATGTCTTACCATCCATTGCCCACCACCCCTGGAAGTGTCCACTCTGTTGCAGATCTTGGTGTCATCCGCTAAGAGGCAGATCTTCCCTTCCAGCTCCTCCGCTATGTCACTAATGAAGACATTAAAGAGAACCAGCCCCAGTATTGACCCCAAGGTACCCCGCTGGTAACTCTCCCCTCCTCAGAGTGAACTCCATTTACCACCACCCTCTGCCTCCTATCCCCTAATGAGTTTCTTACCCAGATTACCACCTTAATACCCACCCCCATCTTACCCAACTTGTTTACCAGACTCCTACGTGGAATGGTGCGAAGACCATGCTGAAGTCTAGGTAGGCCACGTCCACTGCCCCTCGTTGATCCAACACCTCGATTACCTAGTGAAAAAAATCTATCAGATTTGTTTGGCACAACCTTCCCTTTGTGAATTCATGCTGCCTCGGGTCCTGCAGTCCATTGGATTCCAGGTATTTCACAGTCCTTTCCTTTAATAATGTTTTCATTAATTGCCCTACCACTGAAATCAGGCTGACAGGCGGAAGATTGCCCACCTCCTCCTTGCTACCACTTCTGTGAAGTGGGACTACGTCTGCTCTTCTCCAGTCCTCCAGGACCACACCAGTCTCCAGTGAACTGTTGAACAAGTCTGTCAGGGGTGCAGCTAGCACCTCTCTATGAGTTCCTTTAACACTTGGATGCACCCCGTCTGGCCTCATGGCTTTATCCACCCTCAGATTAGTGAATGCTTTCCTGACCCTCTCCTCAGAAAAGGGACTGGTGTCAATTTCCCTATCCCCAATCTCTTGGGGCTCACTTGTGGTCCCCCGACTGTGAATAATGAGCAGATATATTTGTTTAAGATATTTGCCTATTCTTGGTCCTCCTCAGTATAGCCCCTTGCCTCCTTTATTAACCGTGCAATCTCTCCCTTGGTCTTCCTTTACTCGCCGATATACCTGAAAAATGTCTTGTCCCACTTTGATACTGTCTAGGCTATTCTTTCCTCAGCCTGCACTTCTGCACTCCTTACTGCTTTGCCTGCCTCCCTCCATTTTCCCAGATATATTTCTCTGTCCTCCTCTCTCTGGTCTCCTTGTACCTTCAGAATGCTACTGTTTTTGCTCTTTCCTCTTCTGCCACTTCTCTTGAAAAGCATAATAGTGTCCTCTTTCTGCTTTTGCTTATATGCCTGACGTACAAGTTTGTAGACTTTATTATGCACTCTTTTATTCTGGCCCATCCCTTCCCCCAACATCCCCCCCCCAACCAGGTCTTCTCGGATGCATATCCAATCTTTGTAAAGTCAGCCCTTCTAAAATCCAGGACCCTCGCTCTTGTGCAGCTGGATTCCGCTGTTGTTCTTATATTAAAACTCATACATAGTATGAATACGTATTGTCTACGTCATGGTAGAGCACCATATTTTAGAGACCTACCTTAGGGGGAAGGGAATAACACAGCAACATAACTACCATTTAATATGAAACCAAACCCCTGCTTTAATTCAAAGGACCCTTTTATTGATTTACTCAAGAGACCCCACAGACATGTAACACTACATTTACAGTGGAGTCCCAATTTTACAGCAGAGTGTGCTGGAGGATAAGGAGGTTTGGAGACCTCTAAGCTCACAGCCTTTCAAAGTCTGTATTGCACTTCCATCTGAGTCTGTCTCAAGAAAAAGCTGTATTGATCTAGAAGGAAACCCGAATACATTACAGGTAGTGATATGAACAGCTTACTTAACAAAGACTTGGATAAATTCACCCCTGCTAAAGGATGGGATATGGGATCCCTAATAACTGTTTTTCAAATAGCTATTCTTAGGCCGGCCCGGTGGTGCTGAGGGTTGAGGCACTGGACGCCACACCTCACGCCACGCTGGCGACCCGGGTTCGGAAGCGAGCTTGGGCTGCCGAGGGACGGCAAGGGAGGGTGAGGACTGAGCGCCGAAGGGCTGCTCTCCTCCCCGGGGGGGAGGTGGGGACTGCCCGGCATGCCAGTGGTTCCTGGTGGAGATCAGGGGCACTGCAGCACGCTTGGCCGCATGACCTCAGCGTGCTCTGATGCAGGCAGAGGGTGCCATGCATGCCTTGTGTCAGGGAGGTGCCCACATGAGGGGGGGAGGAGTTCACCAGAACAGGGCAAACGCCGGTTTGAGGGGGGTGGCGATGGCACCTGCCCCCATGCCCAAGACCGAGTCCATCCTGCCTGGCCTTCCAGGTTCCTCCACCCGAGTCCTCTCCCCTGTCGGAGTCTGTCTAGTAAGTGCACCCAGAAGGAAGGGTGGCCCCACCACGGAGGGTTTAAGCCAGGGGTGCCGATCATGAACAGAGGAGGAGGGAGAGAGGAGGCACAGGTGGGTGGACTTCAGGTAGGGCAGGAACAGGCAGGATGCCCGAGAGAGGCCCCCCAGGCCGTGACCAGAGGGAAAAAGAAGGGGGAAAAGAAAAAATTACTCACCTTAGTAACTGTGTCTCTTCTAATGGAGTCTTACTGTATTCTGACTAGCTGCAGTTAGCTCCAGCCTTTAAACTGCCCCGGAGAACAAAGGGTTAACTTTCTATGCAGTGCATAGAATGCTGAGCTCGAGCTCGGTTGAGGTCTCTGTCTGCAGCCCTTTGAAACCCAACTGTCAGATTCTTACGAGCAAACACTCACTAACTACCCTATGTGGAAAGTGTAAAATTTTTACTAGCCAACTAGCAACAAGAGTTTTGGATTCCCAAGGAAGACTCAAGTCAGGAAACCCAAAACCAAAAACCAATCCAAAAAAGGATTACAATATAACAAAAACACCCAAACCAAAAGGGGGAAGCGTGTGAAGAAGCACCTCTGGGGTGCGACACTGCACCTGCCCACCCACTTCCCAAAAACCAGGTTCTGAGAGGGGAGGCAGGGAGGGAGGTCAGAATACAGCAAGACTCCATTAGAAGAAACACAATTACTAAGGTGAGTAATTTTTTCTTCGAACAACATATAGTCTTGCTGTATTCTGACTATCTGTAGACTACCAAGCAGTATCTCCATGGAGGAGGGAGAGAACCTACTTTGGGAATAGGCTCTGAAGTACTGCTGTGCCAAACCGAGCATCACTCCTAGCCGGGATATCCAGAGAGTAATGCTTGGTAAATGTATGGACTGTTTTCCAGGTGGCTGCTTGACAAATTTCTAAGAGAGGGATACCCCTGGCAGCAGTCAGGGAAGCAGCTGTACCTCTTGTAGAGTGAGCCCTCAGGCCTGGGGGTGGAATCTTTCCTAGTTTCTCACAGCAGAATTGTATACAAGACGCAATCCACCTGCAATAGTTCTCTTGGTGGCAGGTTTGCCCTTTCCCACTTCTCCATAAGTGAGGAACAGCAGGAGGGACTCAAACCTGTGACCCTTGGTAAGCTCTATGTAGTAGCTAAGAGCTCTTTTAACATCTAAACTGTGTAGCCTCCTCTCTCCTGAGGAAGAATGATCAGTGAAGAAGACAGGAAGAGACACAGACTCATTCAAGGTAAGTCTGAAACCACTTTGGGCAAGAACCTTCTATTGGTTCTAAGGACCACTTTATCCCTATGAAAGGATATAAAATCAGATTCCACTGACAGGGCTTGCAATTCACTGATACGTCTGGCAGAGGTAATGGCTACCAAAAACACAGTTTTCCAAGTCAAGTACTTTAGCTCTGCTGAGGACATAGGCTCAAAAGGAGGTTGCATAAGTTGAGCAATGCAAACATTTAAGTCCCAGGCAGGGGCAGGATCCCTAAAGGGGGGATTGGTATGAAGCAATCCCTTGAAAAATATACAAAACACAGGATGAGATAATAGTAGGGAAGACTTCCCCACAGACAGAAAGGCAGAAACAGCTGACAAGTGTACCTTGAGAGTAGCTGGTCTGAGGCCTAGGCCATTCAGATGGACCATATAATCCAGAACTGTAGACAATTCAGCAGTGTCTGGAGAGATATGCTTCTTGGAACACCAAATGCTGAATCTCTTCCATTTGGATTTATAGGTCTTTCTGGTGGCGGGCTTTCGAGAGGCTTTGAGAATATCCAGGACCCCCTGAGACAGATGCAATTCTGCATACTCTAACTCTTCAAGAGCCATGCCTTGAGGTTGAGAGACTGAAGATTGGGGTACCAGATCCTCCCGAGAGGAGGTTAACAGGTTGTAATTCCTGGGAAGAGACAGGGGGAAGAGGGACTGCTAGAGAGAGTAACAGGGGGTACCACGGCTGTCTGGACCAGTCTGGAGCAATCAGAATCACTTTGCAAGGTTGTGACCTTATCTTGACTTGAACTTTGAACAGAAAAGGAAAAGGAGGGAAGGCATGCAGAAATTTCCCTTCCCAGTTCAGAATCAGAGCATCCAGAGGGACTGAGCCCAAGACTGGGGGTCTGCAACAAAGAGAGGAAGTTGGTGATTGTCTGGGGCTGCAAAGAGATCTATCTCTGGAGTGCCCCACCTTGAAAAAATCACTTTCAACACTAGACGGTCCAGGGACCATTTGAGATGGCCCTGGGAAATCCTGCTCAGTGCATCTGCTAGCACACTGTCCTTCCCTGGGAGGTGGACTGCTATCAGAGAGGTCTGCAGGGAATAAGCCAGTAACCACAATTTCATGGCTTCTGTGCACAAGACCGTGGACCAAGTGCCTCCCTGCTTGTTGATGTACCACATGGTGGTGGTATTGTCTGTTCTGACCTGAACCACCTTGTTCTGCACTGACTGAGAGAAAGCTTGCAGGGCCAGAAAAACTGCCCTGAGTTCCAGGAGATTGATATGGAGAAGGGATTCCTGAGGGGACCACAGTCCCTGGGCAGTGAGGGCCCCCAGATGGGCTCCCCAGCCCAGAAGGGAAGCATCCGTGGTAAGGACCACTGGAAAAGACTGAGTGACAAATGGGACCCCTTGCCTTAAATTGCTCTGATCCTGCCACCATTGAAAAGCCTGGATCAGAGTCCAAGTCACTGGAATCAGTTTGGTAAGGGGATCTTTCCTTTGCAACCAAAAGGCCCTCAGATGGAACTGAATGTCCCTCATCTGGAACCTTGCCCCTTGGACCACTGCTGTAGAAGCTGCCATGTGGCCCAAGAGCTGAAGGAAATGTCTTGCTGGTCGGGATACCTGAAGGCTGAAGGAAGAAGCCAGTTCTATGAGAACTCTTGCCCTTTCCAGGGGCAGAAAGGCTCTTGCTTTGACAGTATCCAGCTCTGCCCCATGAAGGTAAGAAGCTGCACAGTTCGAGAACTGACTTGGGAAGGTTGAGAAGAAATCCTAGAGAAGTGAGCACTTGCTGGGTCACTTGCAAGTCTGACTTGACTTGGTCTGGAGACTGACTCACTATGAACCAGTCATCCAGATATGAATGGAAATCTTTCGCCTTCTTAAAAAGGCAACAACTACTGCCAGGCACTTTGTGAAAACCCTTGGGGCCGATGTTAGACCAAAGGGCATTGCTTTGAACTGATAATGGCCTGAGGGCAACTTGAACCTGAGGTACTTTCTGTGGGAGCACCTGATGGGAATGTGAAAGTAGGCATCACTGAGGTCCAGGGAGGCTAGCCAGTCCCTTGGCCTTAGAGAGGGAAAAATTATTCCCAGAGTCACCATCTTGAACTTTGGTTTTAAAAGATGTTTGTTCAGGTATCTCAGCTCTAGGATGGGTTGCCACTCCCCTGTCTTTTTTGGGGTAAGGAAGTACCTGGAGTACAGACCTTTGTCCCAGTGTAGGGTAGGAACTCTCTCTATGGCTCTTAAGGCCAGAAGAGATGAAACCTCTGCCTCTAGGGCAAGGGTTTCGGAGAGACCTGCAGATGGAAAAGTTCTGGCTCTCATCTTCGGAAATTTTTTGAAGCTGAGAACCAGTCCGTGGCTTACTACTTCCAGGACCCACCTGTCTGAGGTAACAGACATCCAGTCCTGGACATAGTAAGCCAGTCTGCCCCCTACAGGAATAGGAGAGTCCACCCGGGCAGACCCATCAGGGTGTCTGCTTGGCAGGAGCCTTAGGCTGAGGAGTGGATGCAGCCCTGCTCATCCCTCTTCTGCCTCTCCCTCTGAAGAACCCCCTCTGTGAAAAGGGAGAAAAGGCCTGTGCTTGGTAAAAAATCCTATGAAAAGGCCTGCCCCTGCCCCTAGATTGCTGCCTTTGAGGAGCTGCCTGCCTCTCCTTGGCCTGAGCACTCCTATAAGTAGTCCTGTACTCATCCATTTTCTTCATGTAATTCTCTGTCTGCTCCCCAAACAGAGAATTATCCACCTCAGGAAAATCCATGGCCTTAGCCTGGGTGTCCTGTGAGAGGCTAGTACATCTGAGCCAAGCCATCTCCAAAGAGACACAGATGCAGCCATGACTCTTGATGACACATCATTGGAGTCCACAGCAGCATGAAATTGTACTTTTGATGCCTCTATCCCATCAGCAGCCACCTCCTCCAGCTCCTTGGCCAGCTGGGGGTAGGCCTGTTTAGCCAGTGCCAGTACAGTGTCCCACCTGGACTTCTGGTACCTAGCTGTATAGGCCATATAGTTCGCCTGCCTGAGTCCCAAGGAAGATGCCATGTACTGCTTTTTTGCCATGGCATCAATCTTCCTGGAGTCTTTGTCTGGAGGGTGTGAAGCCAAGGGAATATTTGCCTTGTCACAGGCAGCAGCCTGCACTACCCCAACATGGCTGCATTGTTGGTATAAAAACTCCGTATCTGAGCCTGAAAGTGTGTACCTCTTGTCCATCCTTCTGTCAACAGGAGTTACAGAATTGGGAGGCTTTAGGATTTTTTGTGTCTGCTTCCCAAAGGATTTGTGAAGGAAAATAAACAGTCTCCTGGACTCTGGGATGTCCATCATTTCCACATAATCAGACTCCTCTTGATCCTCCACTGCTTCCTCCATAGGAAGCTGGAGGGTTTCAGCCACCTTTCTGTAAAACAGATCGTGGGGAGGGGACTCAGAAAGCTTAGGAGGGGAAACACCAGAAGGTCTGTCTAAGGAGATTTCTGGTTCCACAGGCACATCCAGACTTTCACCATCATCAAACTCCCCCTCCTCCTCAAACTCCAGTTCATAAAAATCTTCAGGGATATAATCTTGAACCGGGGGAATCAACCGAACCGAACCCCTGCCAAATGGTGCTGGATCGGTCAGAACCGGGTGAAGCGATTCCACAATCCGAATCGCTCTGGCTATTTCCTTGGCGGTCGGAACATGAACCTCTGGATCCGAACCGGTCGATTTCTCTTTGCATTTCCTTTTGTGGAACCAACCCCTCAGGATCAGCTCTCCCTTGCCGGAAGAAGTATCGCCCTGGTCAGGGGCACTCATTCTGGTTGATTGGGAACCCGGGCCGGGCTGACCATCAGGTCCAGCAGGCTTCTCGACCTCCTTTTCCCTCGTCTACCTAATCTCTTCTCAAGGGTAGATTTAGGAAAATGTTTACAAATTGGCAGTCTGTATCGAGGTGTTCAAACCTCAGACACAAACACAGGTGGTGTGGGGATCTGCCTTAGCAAGACCTCCCCACACTCACTGCAGTGTTGAAACCAGTAGGCGGTTTTCTTCTTGGGTTTCTCAGACATGGCCAACCTCTAACCAAATTTACCCTTTTATGGCAACCGCTAAGCAACCCCTTATCAGTTCCTAAACCTTGGCATGGTATTGTAAAAAACGTTCAAAACATGTTTTTTTAGAACCGATAAGGACCGGTAACCACACTCCAAAGTAAAATATCAAAATTCACTCAAAGTGATCGGTTCAGCCGAACCGATCCAACAAGTTTACAATTTCCACACAGAATTCAGACAAAACCTATCTAGTACTCACGGTACCGCAGACAGAGAGTGAACCGACTACGCAGAACAAATTCGTCTTAAAACCAACAACTTTAACTGACGCTTTACCGACTTTTGAACCGAGCTGAAGCAGAAATCTCCAGAGCGACTGTACAGAGAGGTGTAGAAAAGAATCTGATGGTTGGGTTTCAAAGGGCTGCAGACAGAGACCTCAACCGAGCTCGAGTTCAGCATTCTATGCACTGCATAGAAAGTTTACCCTTTGTTCTCCGGGGCAGTTTAAAGGCTGGAGCTAACTGCAGATAGTCAGAATACAGCAAGACTTCATGTTGTTCGAAAAAAAAAAATAGCTATTCTTTGGTGGATGTCTAGAGCAACCTAAATGAAAAAGAAAAACAGTACTTGTTTTTCCCCAAGACACAACTTAAGTTCTAGGCTGGATTACATTTTCACATCCCGGGCTCTTCTAGTGGAGAGCTCCTTCCAGCGTTCAAATATAGAAAACTCAGCAATATCTGATGATAATCCTGTGACTTTCACATGCATGCTTGACTGCATATCTAAAGGTGTTGCATTATGGCAGTTTAATAACAATCTTTTAAATGACTTGACTTTGAAAGAAAAAAACACAGATAACAGTTTCAGAATTTCTTCATGCCAACAAGGTTGACAGCAAGGATCCACGTCAGTCACAGGTTAACATCAAAACAATACATCAAGGATTACACCAAGGAGCAATAAAAGCAGAATAAATAAATATAGGAACACATGAGTAACAAATACAGTTAACTCTATAGTTACAACAAGCTTGTTCGAGAAGTAGTGCATGTAATGCCTTTTTTTTTTAAATGACCCAAGTTAGACGTTATAAAGCAAATGCAGTGGATGTCATGTTTCTGGACTTCAGTAAGGCATTCGACTCAGTGCTGCATGGGAGGCTGGGAAGTAAGTTAGAAGGCACAGAGGTGGGTGCAAAGCTGGTGAGATGGGAGGGGAACTGGCTTCAGGGAAGGCAACAGAGGGTGGTAGCGGGTGGGGAGCTCTCACCTAAGGGTAGTGACGAGCAGTGTTCCACAGGGCTCGGTGTTGGGACCAGTGTTGTTTGGGATATTCACTGCAGACATATCATTGGACATCAAGAGCAAGATCAGTCTGTTTGCTGATGATACCAAGATGGGAGCAGTGGTGGATGATGTAGGGGGATAGCAGGGGTTGCAGAATGATCTGGCAAAGCTTGAAACCTGGTCAGACACCTAGCAACTGGGGTTTAATGCCAAAAAGTGCAAGGTGTTGCATTTTGGGGTGAAGAACCCAAGGAGGAGTCACCAGCTGGGGAGAATACAGCTAGCCCAGACAGAGGAGGAGGAGAAGGATCTGGGGGTGCTCATTACAGGGTCAATGAACAACTTGGCACAATGTAGGAAAGCAGCTGCAAAGGCCAACAAAATGCTGGGTTGCTTTACAAGGGGTATATCCTGGAGGAGGGAGGAGGTGATTCTGTCACTGTATAGGTCATTAGTTAGACCGCACCTGGAGTACTGCATGCAGCACTAGCGCCCGTATCTGAAGAGGGATATTAAGTTACTGGAGGGGGTGCAGCGCAGGGTGACAAAGATGATCAAGGGCTGGGGGACTTATCATACAAGAGGAGGCTGAGGGAGTTGAACATGTACTCGCTGGAGGAAAGGCGGGACAGGAGGGGCATGATTGAAACCTTTAAGTACATGAAAGGAATAAACAAGACAGGTACAGAGGGGCTGTTCAAAGTAAGGAAGGGGGAGGGACACCAGGGCCATGATATGAGACTGGAGGGAGGAAAGTTCAGAAGGGAGATGAGGAGACACTTTTTTACAGAGAGGGTGGTAGATGGGTGGAATGGGTTACCTGCAGAAGTGGTATCCAGTAGAATAGTGGACTGCTTCAAAAGGGGATGGGACAGGACAAGCGGGAGGGTCAATGGAGGGGAAGGGTGGAAGGAAGGGGCAGCTGTAGAATAAGGGGTGCTAGCTGCACATTCGAGCAGACTTGATAGACCTCTGAGCCTTTATCTGCTGGCAAATTTCGTATGTTCGTAAATCAGGTAGATCAGTCAACCATTTGGAGGCCCTAACCAAGAAGGAGCACTGACCATGATGTGTCCTGCAAAAGGGTTGCGTTAACCTATGACTGGTCATACTCCTGTTGTGGGACTGGTTGTCGACAAAGCTCAGGCAACTGGTGACGTGTGAGGGTGAGTCTCAGCAGGGCTTTTTCCCACAGAATGCAGGTCTAAAGCTTTATTCTGCTATTTAAAGATAGTTATTTTGTGTATTTAGATTACAGCTATGCGTAAATGTATCAGTTCTCTGAACAAATCCTCAAACTTTGTTGCAGATAACCTTTGTCTTCTTGAGTACCGAGTCACATGGTGCTGAGCACATAATGAGGCCACAGTCAATCAGAGACAGTATATAACTTAATACAATTAGCCATCTAGCTTCAGGGGTGAGATTACTGCAATTTCTGTACAGGATCCCCAATCTGCCATTAACAGTTTTAAGCAGATTTTCCACATGGGGAGAGAAAGATAGTGTGTCGTCAAAGAGGAGCCATAGATATTTAAAGATCATGACTTGCTCCGGTTTGGTGCCCACGGCCTTGCAGATGTCAAATAAGGGGGTTTTTTTTTCTTCTAGCAGGAGCTACAGAACACCATGGTTTTTGTCTTCTTATAATTATGTACCTGTCTACTGTTGGAGAACCGTTTTTCCAACGATGCAAAATTTTACTGCAGGACTTGTGTCAAAATATCACTGCGTGAGGGCCTTTCAAAAACAACTGTCATCGGCTGCAGTAACTTTGGCAGACAGTTGTGCTTTTGGTAACTGATTAATAAATAGACAGTACTGTAATGGACCCAGGACTGAACTTGGGGCACTCCAACAGAGACAGTCCTGTTACCAGAGGGCAGACCCTCTACCTTAAGCTTCTACATTCATTTGGTTAAGTAACTTTCAAACCATGACACAGCATCTCTGGATAGACCCAGATGTATAAGATTTTTAAGCAGAATTTTATGACTGACAAGACCAAATGTCAATGTCAGATCAATGCAAATGGCCCCAGCCATATCTTCACAGTCAAGTGCCTCATGGAGAGAGTTAGTGTACTCCACCAAAGCAGTATTGGTACTATGCTGAAATGAGGGTTACTCACCTGTAACCATAGTTCTAGAAGTGGTACATGGTGCACATCCGCACTTTGGCAGTCATCCTTTCCCTTTAAGTTCAGCCAGAATCTCTTCAAGCTAAGCTCCCCCACGGAGGGTATCCTCCTCGGTTCTGCCCGGTGACATCAGATCCTGCATGCTGGAAGCAGGGATCCATGTGCCACTTGCCAAGGGAGGTCGTGTGGATATGCACCATATACCACTTGGTGATCACAGCATTAGAGGAAAAGTCAAACCACAGCTCAGATTTCAGTTTACACTGCCACTCTCTACATACCTATGTAGATTAAAGTCTTGTCTGTTATCTCAGTACAGTACATACGCCATAATGGCAGACTTGATATCCTTGGTAGACCTGGCTTGCATCATCGAGACCTGGCTGGACAAGAATACTGTTCCCATTTTGGAGGCAGCAGTGCTGGCCAGGTACTCCATGATTCCATGATACACACCCAAGGGAGGATCGCTGGGGCATATTTGTTTAAAATCCAGCCTGGTCTCACAGTGCTACCTGGTTGGTCCTATGAGGTCTTCTGAGTGTGTTGCCATGCGAGAGGGTCCTGGTGCAGGCTTCAGAGTCCTCTTGCTCTATCGTCCTCCTAGAGGGGATGGAGATTTTTTGCGATAGATCAGAGAGCTCGTCACCGGCCTGGTGTTGGGAGTCCCCCAGATGCTTGATTCTGGGGGACTTCAACACCTGGGTTGACGGGCTCTCTGCATTTGGAGGCGATCTCCTAAGGAGTATGGAGGCAAGGGGCCTGTCACAAAATGCTATGTCAGCGACCCACTCACGTGACCACACACTGGACCATGTGTTTTCATTAGGTCTAGAGGTTACTGACCTCAGTGTAGATCCAGTAGTTTGGTCGGATCACAGCACTGTGAGGTTCACATTTGGCACCACCCCCCCCACCCCGTGGTCCTGCCACTGTGGAGATGGTCCGGTACCGCCCTTTAAGAAGAGTGTCCTCGGTAGGACTACAGGTGGTGCTGGACCTATCGCGTGTGGGAGTTGCATGTGCGATTGGAACGGAGGAGGGAGTAGCGGCCTATAACTGAGCAGTCACTGCCGCCTTTGATTCAATCGCACCCGTTCGTGTCTGACCCCAGTCTACTTATCAGAGACCTTCCTAGTATGATGAGGAACTCATTGAGTTAAAAGATTAGGGGCCAGATGTTGGACGGGATCTGGACTGATGGAGGACAAATTGGCTCTGAGGTTGCACTATAGCAACTATCAGGGGGCAATCTCTTGAAAGAAGGCAGATTTTTTTGTCTAGGGAGATGGCTGCGGCAAGGAGCAGACCAGCTCAACTCTTCCACATGGTGAATGGTTTATTACATCCTGCTTGCCTTCATGTTGGAGAGGCAGGTTCAAGCACTAGGGCCAAAGATTTTGCTCTGTTCTTTGCCAACAATGTGTCCTCTCTCAGGGCTGAGATCTCCTTCAGCATCACTCGAAGGGGCTGCGGGGTCCTTTCTGAGTTGTGTCGAAACACTCCCCCTGCCTGGGCTGAGTTTGATCTGGTTGGGGTGGAAGAGGTGGTGATAATGATCTCGAGGCTGCAACCAACACAGTGTGATCTGGACCCAGGCCTGACACACCTTTTAGTTGGATGTTTGGACCTGACTGGGCCAGTGGTGACTGAGATTGTCCAAAGTTTCTTGAGGAGTGGAGTATTTCCATCAGCCTTTCCTCTGCACCTCATGGTGCCTTTCTGGGCTTCTCCGCTCACCTCAGGCATTGGAAAGTGTCAAAAATTTACGCCCGCTCCCCCACCTTTGTTAAATAGACCTAAGCACCGCCCACCTGTTCTCTATTCCGCCTTGCCTCTACCTGATTGGATTACCTCCCAGCTCTCATCCTCCAACTCCAGTTTAATTCTAGATCTCCACCCTCTTCTTTTCAGTACCTTCTACTGATCCTCCCTCTCTGCCTCATCACTCACTCTGCAACCCTGCACTAGCACTGCCCCCCTCACCTCTCTGACTTAACCATGTACCTCTCCCCTAATCTTCTCATTCACCTCTCTATCCTAGCCTCCCTGCTGCACCTATCCTACCTTATAGAATGCTGCTACCCCTCTCCCCACTGCATACCAACTAAAAATTTCTTATCGCCACCTAGGCACACTCCACTTCGAACCACGTTCCCTTACACAGCCCTCTCTGGCTTCTGGCTGGCAGGTCCTGAGTTTCTCCAGATTCAGACTTTGGACCCGCCTGTCCCCACTATCATATATGTCAACTCTCTGGGTCAAACACCCACAGCCCTGCCTATGTCACATCAAGGAAAGGCTGCATAATTTATCCTACAAGAAACTCCGTTTGTGCACCTTGAAGTTCCTGCTCCTCCTCCTGCTGATGTCAGGTAATGTTCACCCTAATCCAGGCCCTACACCTGCTAGCCAGGCCTGCCATGCTAAACCATCTGGGGGTCTAATCCTCACATCCATCAATGTCTGCAGCCTATTACCTAAGCTAGATGCTGCTCGTATCTTTACTAACCAACACCATCCTGATATCCTTTCAGTCATTGAAACTTGGCCAACACCCAAAATTCCAGCTATGGCAACTGAACTACCAGGATACAGTGTGCACAGACTTGATCGTATATCCAAAAGAGGAGGGGGTTGTGCTATCTACGTCAAAGACTATCTCATGGGGTGCCCCATCTCTAACCCCCGACTCCACAGCCCAGATTCTCCCAATAAAAATTCTCCTTGGGGCCCACAATAAAGCCCTCACCATTGTCTCTGTTTACATACCCCCAAAAGACCACGGGAAAAGCCTCAATTCCACTCTGAATTTCATCAGAACCCCACCAATGGGCTCCAAGACAATCATCCTTGGCGACTTTAATATTAACTGGCAAGCATCCGATGCCGGTGCTTATAGGGATGCCATCTCGGCTGCAAACCTCACACAAATGGTGCCCTCCCACACAAGAAAAAACTACAAAACTGGCACTAGTACCCTGCTGGACTGGGTCCTGACCAGTCATTCCTCCCATATGTCAAACACCACCGTGCACCCTGACTCTTTTAGTGATCATTCCCCTGTTACTTGTGAATGGTCACACAAATTCTGCAAAACCCTGCCTAAAGTCATCACCAGCAGAATTCTCCATTGTGATCGGCTCATTCACCTTAAATTATGCCTTAATCATTATGATTGGTCCCCCATCTACAAAGCCACGGATGTCGACTCAGTTCTCAACTACTTTGTTTCATCCTTCAATGCTGCCTGTGACTCCTATGACCCCATCAAAAAATGAAAAGTGAAGGCTCTAAAAAATCCCTGGCTAACTGGTGAGCTACTGGCACAGCTGAAATCGAGGGACCACCTCTGGGCCCTTGCTAGGGCCTCTGGTTCTCAAACTGACATTCAAAATTACAAAATGTGCCCATAACTTCTGCACAAAATCCATCAGATTGAAGAAAAGTATGTACTACAGAGAAGCTCTCTCTAATGCCTGGGGAAACGGCAGTGAGTTTTGGAAGAACATTCAAGAAGTCACAGGGAAGCAGCCCAAATCCTCTCCAATGATGCTAAATGTTGATGGGTCTATCACTCTTGATCCACTGGTCATTGCTAACACCTTCAGTGATGCCTTCACTGACCTTAGTAGTGTTCTCCCCACAGATTTGTTTCTGACCGCTGACTCCGATAATCCCTGTAGCTATCCCATTCCTCCCATTCACGTAGCTATCCCACCCCATCAAATCTCCCGCTTTTCTATTTCCAAATTGTAAAGAAGCATGCAGCCCAAATACTATCTCTCACCCTTGATGAGGACCTTGGTCCACTTAGTCATATTTTCAACCTCTCCCTTAGTCTCAGCCAATTCCCAGACTTATGGAAAGCTGCAACTGTTACGCCAGTCCACAAAACCAGTGATAAGACCAACCATGGAAACTATCGTCCTATCTCCATACTCCCTCCTCTCACGAAGGCTCTGGAATGCATTGTGGCAGACCAACTTACTGACTTCCTGGAAAAATACAACATCTTATGTCCTCAACAACATGGTTTTAGAAAAGGCCACAGTACATCATCGGCCCTACTAGAATTCACTGGTGAGCTACATTCCGCTCTGGATAAAGGTCAGCTAACCAGGGCCGTTTTCATCAATCTGACAAAAGCGCTTGACAATGTACATCATCGTCTGCTGATTGAACAGCTCTGGTCTTTTGCATTCTCCCCTGACGCTATCGACTGGTTCAGTAGCTACCTAGAAAATCGGACACAAAGAGTGAAAATCAATGGGGTCCTCTCTGATGCCAGACCAGTCTGCTCTGGAGTCCCCCAGGGGTCAATCCTGGGCCCCCTACTGTTCTGCCTCTTCCTAAACACCCTTCCCCAATCCTGTCCTGAGCAAATAATTCTTTATGCTGATGACGCAGTAATTTTCACCTCTCACAAGGAACTTGAACGACTTCAGCACAATCTTCAGCAAGGCTTTGCCACTGAAGAAAACTGGTTTAGCAAGCATAAGCTTGTCCTAAACCATAAAAAAAACATAGTTATGCTCTTCAACAGCTACCAAAACCAGCACAGGCTCCATCCTTTCTCCATCACAACTAGCCTTGGAAGCACCCTTGAGCAAGTTCAGTCATTTAAATATCTCGGGATTCATCTGGACCTAAACCTGTCATATGGCTCCCACATTGACTGTGTTGCCAAAGCTGCAAATACTCGTCTAGGCCTGCTTTACCGCCACAGACGTCACCTTACATTGGATACCTTGAGGATCGCTGTCCAGAGTTCGGTGGTCTCCATCACAGATTACGGCCTAATAATCTACGGTTCTGCATCAACCACTGCACTCAGACGAATATCGACATCACTCAACAAGGCTTGTAGGCTCATCACTGGTGCCCACCGTATGACACATATATGTGACCTATATGTGCAAACCAGATGGCTACAATTTTCCAACCGCATAAGGTATCTAACATTTGCTGTGGCTAAGAAAGTTACCATGGGTCTTGTGCCTCCCGGTGTCCAAGCTCTACTGCAACCCTGCCTGAATACTCATAACACCAGGAGATCCAAAACTCAACTCCTCTAAGTTCCCCATTGCTGCACCTCCCAGGGACAAAGATCCTTTGCCCACAGGGTGCCTGGCTGGCTAAACAAACTCAGTCCGGACATCTCCTCTATGTCAAAACTCGGCCCTTTCAAAGCCACGCTCCGTCACTATCTTATTGCTACCAGCTCATGTGACTGCTACATATAACCAGCCCCTTTAGTCCTCTTCAAATCAACACCATGCACTTATTCCACTGGCGACTCCCACATTTTTTCCTGCCCTGCCTATGATCGCCCTACTTTACACCACACATTATACCCTACCCCCGCTTTCCTTTTCCCTCTTCCCTTTCCTCCCACCATTTCTTTTTCCCCTCCTCCCACTTCCCCACTCTAGCACTGCCCCCCATACTGTTCCTTATATGTCACCTTCTATGCTCCTCTGTATGTCTGACAAATGCCTTTGGCTGCTCCCCGCTCCTGCGGTATCCACCATCCCCACTGTGCCACATTCCACTTTGTCTTCCCCTATGTGAACCCTACTTTTGTCCAGCTTATCCATACATCTGCACTGTATTTCTCCTTGTTGTATTGTGTTGTACTGTAATTGACGTGGAACCTTTGTAAAAGAGCCTCAGCTCAAAGGTATTTGTAATCCTAGACTTAAATAAATATATATATAAATAAAAGAGCCCCGTGGTCAAGCCCCTATTGAAAAAAAACCTTAATTGGACCCAGAGTGTCTCAGCAACTACAGGCCAGTCTCTAACCTCCTGTTTTTAGGGAAGGTGATAGAAAAAGTGGTGGCCATCCAGCTCGAGGAGCACCTCTCCTTCTCCTCTACATAGGAGTCCTTTCAGTCTGGGTTCCGAGCTGGGCACAGTATGGGGACTGCCTTGGTGAGGGTGCTTAATGATCTCCCGATGGCAAGGGACAGGAGAGAGCATACCATCTTAGATCTCCTGGACCTCTCGGCAGCATTTGACACTGTGGATCACGAGGTGCTACTTGACCGTCTGCGGTACTGGTGTGGCCTGTCTGGTAATGTCAGCAACTGGTTCAGGTCATACGTGACAGACAAAGTGCAGAGGGTGACAATGGGGTTAGCCACATCTAACCAGAAGCCTCTGCTCTGTGGGAGTCTACAGGGTTCAGTCTTGTCACCCCTATTGTTCACGGTGTACATGCTGCCATTGGGAGACATTATCAACGGTATGGGCTGGGTTTTCACTGCTATGCAGATGATACCCAGCTATACCTGTCCTGTGCACCTGGAACCCAGATGGCGGCCTCTGTATTTAACAACTGCCTAGAGGAATTCCAGACTTGGATGACTCACAAGTGGCTTAGACTTAACCCAGACAAGACTGAAGTACTAGTTGTGGATCCAGGTTGTGGTGGGGGGAGACCCCCGCTTAGTGATGGGGGGGGGGGGTCCTTTGCCCCATCCACACAGGTGAAGGATCTGGGTGTGATCCTTGATGATGGCCTGACACTTGATGCTCAGGTGTCGGCCGTTGTCAAATGTGGATTTTACCATCTTAGGAACATTGTCTGGATCCAGGCCCTGATTCCATCTGAAGACCTAACCACGCTGGTGCATGCTTTCTTTATGTCCAGACTGGACTACTGCAATGCCCTGTACCTAGGGTTATCTGGAGGCAACCTTCACCGGCTGCAGCTGGTGCAGAATGCGGTGGCAAGATTGCTGAAGGGAGTGAAAAGAAGTGATCATATCACCCCACTCCTCTGCGAACTGAACTGGCTGCCAGTCAGGTGGAGGATTGTCTTCAAGGTAGGGCTCCTGACCTACAAGACCCTACACAAAAGGAGGCCAGTCTATCTGCAAGATCTCCTTATGCCCCATTGCCCACCCTGGGTTCTCCGTTCCGCTGAGGGGTGCCTCCTTGGGAGTTCCAAGGGCTCGGTTGCGGCATTCAGGAGACTGTGTGTTTTTGGTGGCCGTACCTACCCTGTGGAATTCCCTGCCTAGATATTTAAGGGAGGCTTCTTCGGTAGAAGCCATTAAAAAGGATCTCAAGACTTTATGTTTCAGCAGGCTTTCAATGTTTAAACTGGTTAATATGCTTGTTTCAGTGAATAAAATAGTTTTAATTAATGCTGACTCCCACTTGAATGTTATAGGACTGCTTGTTATGACTATTTTTATCTATGTTTTGTTTGAATGTACAGCGCTCAGAGTCCCCGGAACAGGGCACTTTATAAATAAAATATTTGTCTGTCTGTCTATCTTTCTACTATAGAGGTAAAAAAAAAAAATGTTTCTTCTATGTCAGTTCTACATTAGTTGATGACAGACTTGTTCTTCAGTCACTGACGCTTGCCCCTGCTAGGCAAAGTATTGTGTGTAGGGAGTAGCATTCTTCCACTTGAAAAGGCAGCACAGAAAACAGGAATAAAGTCCAACAACCATAGATTCATGAATATATTGTGCTCCCTCATTATATAACGAATCCCGGTTATGACGAACGGGACTTTTGGACCCCATTATAACCTGCTTAATTGCTTGCAAAATACATGTATCAGCGGAAAGTGTAGAGTGGGAAAATGCAGACTCTACTATAATAGAGTGCAAATAATTAATGAAACACACCTTTAATTTATGAAAAGAACTGTAGTAGTAGCCAGACTTAGTAATGTGAAAAAAATTAACTCTGGCTCAGATATTGGGAGCACAAAATGTATTGACAAGATGCCAACACAGTACAGGACTAAGCAGAACACAGTACAATAAAGACTGCCAGTGCCAATATGGACACAGAGAATGATAAAATAATGAACACACACACAGTTAGTACATTGTTAGCATCAGCAACTATACCGATATGTGTCTTTGGAACTGTCAAGCATGAACCATTAAGCAGCTCACAAGTGCACTGACAGAGGCAGTCACTGAATTAGGTCATCGTGCTATGCAAGAGACATTCTTTCAATCAAAGTTGCTTCAAGGGCAACCCTGCCTCCGAGTTTTTGAGTACTTTATTTTATTTTTTTTTTTACATTCAGTCATTTCTTCTATAATAAACCCTCACTACAATGAACAAAACTGATGGCTCCAGAGCCGTTCATTATGAGGGACCACTGTTGTAGATCCGGATGGAGGAAGGAGACGGGGTGGGGGCACAGACAGACACAGAAGCACAGAGATCTCATATGTACCAAAGAGTTGATGACACTCCACTGTGGAAGTGGAAGGTAATATATGTCAGTTTCTCTTCCTGTCTGCCCCACTCCCTCTCCTCGTTAGTATCAGGATGTATATTTAAGTGAAGCCTTCAATTCAGTGCCTCACAAAAGACTAATCCAAAAAATATGGGAAATAAGGAATTGGCTATAAAGAACTAAGTAGATTGGTAACTGGTTGTCTGACATGAACCAGAGTTGTACTAAATTGCAGATTTTTGGATTTCAGGAAGGTTACAAGGTGAGTATTCCTGGAGTCGGTTCTGGTAGTAGTACTGGTCATATATTTATAAGAGACATAGGAGTGGGACTGCAGGGTTAAATGAGTATATTTTAAACCATCACAAATTATCTGTATTAGGGCAATATGACATTTTTACTTCTACTAATACTGTTAAAATCTGATTGATTTTTTCACCTGGCTGATCAGGGAAACAGATCAAGGTACGGCAGTGTACGTTGCCTACCTGGACTTCAGCAACGCCTTCAAAACTGTGCCATTTAGGAGGCAGATAATGATAGGGCACAGTACTAGGACCAGTTCTCTTCACTGTCTTTAAAAGTGACATTGCAGGAGAACTAGAAGAGAGGGTATGCCTTTATGTAGATGATACCAAAATCTGTAATAGGGTTGATACTAAGGAGGGGGTGGAGGCAACTCAAGGTGTTGTCGAGAGCATGGCAGCTGGGGTTCAATGCCAAATAGAGCAAAATCATGCACCCAGGATGTAGAAACCCAGGAGCTGAGTATAAAGGGTGGGGCGTACTGATGGTCAGCAGGAAAGGGACCTTGAAGTTACCGTACCTATGACCTCAAAGTCACGCGGCAATTTGAGAAGGCAGTAGGCAATGCCAGTGAGATGCTGGGGGGCACAGGGAGAAGTATCACCTGCAAGAAGAGGGAGATGGTGTTATCACTGTATCAGTTGCTGGTGAGACCCCACTTTGAGTACTGTGTCCAGTTCTAGAGGCCAGACTCAGAAAGGACACAGAAAAGGTGCAGACAGTCCAGAGGAGGGCAGCTAAAATGGTGCAGGGTTACATCAAAAGCCCTACAAGGAAAGACTGAGGGATCTCAACATGTACACCCTAGAAGAGAGGAGGGCCGGATAGAGACGTACAAGTATCTCCTGGGGTGAACAGGGTACAGAAGGGGAGTCTATTTCAAATGAGGAAGTGTACCAGGACAACAGGGCATGCACTGAAGCAGGAAGGGAGGGATGTTTAAGTGGGAAGTGATGAGGTTCTGCTTCATTGAAAGAGTTGTATACCCCTAGAACAATCTGCCCACAGAGGTGGTGAGAGTGAAAACCCTCATAATAAACAGGCTTATTGTTCCACTCTAGATATAGCTAACACCTTTGGAGAATTTTACTCTGCTCTTTATAAAGCTGACCCCAAAGATCAAGAGATTTTATTCACCTATTTAGCACAATTACACCTTCCCAAGGTCACAGAGAATGATAATCAGTTGTTAAGTGCACCCATTACCTAGTCCAAAATCATTTCAGAAATAAAGTTTTTAAAAACAGGTAAATGCCCGGGGACGGATGGGCTGCCTGGGGAGTTCTATAACATCTTCCAGGAGCCTATTGTCGCCCTACTACATAGGGCATATATGTATGCCCTGCATGAAAAGGACACCATGGCACCTTCCTGGAGTCAGGCAATTGTGTTCGTGCTTACGAAGCTGGCCAAGGACCCAACCACCTGTGCTTCTTACTGCCCTATCTTTATATTAAATATTGACTATAAAATATTAACTAGGAAAATATCAAAGCTACAGAAATTCAGAATACACATAAGGAGCCAGAAGAACTGTGGGTCACCCTGGAAACAGGAAATGGGGACACGCATACCAACTGGGGTTGTCTACAATCCTCCAGATCAGGAGGAGGACATAAGACACATTACTGTTAGAAGATATACAAAACATGACAGCTAAAGGGGAGGTTCTGCTAATGGGAGACCTCAACATGCCAGATACAGACTGGTGAATACCAGCAGGAACACCCGCCAGAACTAGACACACAGTGGATTCCCTGGGGGGGGGGGGGGCTCAAACAATTGGTGTAACAACCCACGAGAGACAGGGCCATCCTGGATCTAGTACTGACTAACGGGGAAAGGATCACAGATCTCCAGGCAGAAGGTCACCTAGGGGCCAGTGACCATCACATGGTATGGTTCAATTTGGCCACTAGAACTAAATCATTCCATTCCAAGCCAAAAATATGGGACTTCAGAGCTGCTGACTTTGATAAGATGGCCAACAGTGTTAAGCTAGCCCTGGCAAGAAGAAATACAAGTGAGGGAGTATAGTAGCAGAAAAGATCAGAGCCAAATACAGGTGAGGGGGTACATGCAAAGAGGCCAAGCATTAAGGATGCAATACTTAAAGCAACATCCAACTGTGTTAGGGAGAAAGGCAAGAGCAAAAGAAGGAGGAAATCACTTTGGTTCTCAAAAACAGTAGCAGAAAAGACCAGAGTCAAAAGGTCGGCCTTCAGGAACTATAATGGAACACAGCAGGACGAAGATAGGGAGGCCTACCAAACTTCCCTAAGGGAAGCAGGGAAGGCAGTAAGGCAGGCAAAGGCCCAAACCGAGGAAACACTAGCACGAACAGTAAAAGAAGGAAACAAGACTTTCTATAGATACATTAGTGAAAGGAGAAAGTCCAGAGGGAGCATTGCTAAGATCAAAGGGGATAAGGGGGAGCGTGTGGAGGAGGACCAAGGAAAAGTATCTATCCTAAATAGATACTTCTGCTCAGTATTTACTGAGGAGAAGGTAGGGCAGTGCCTACAGCACAGCACCCTGGACAAAGAGGGAAGGGAGGTGTGCACAAGTCTCTTCACAAGAGAAAGGGTTCTACAAGAGCTCGCTAAACTCAGGGTGGACAAGGCAATGGGACCTGATGGCATACATCCCAGGGTACTAAAGGAGCTAAGGGTGGAACTAGTAGAGCTATTAGCAGAACTGTTTAGTGAGTCTCTGAGAACGAGACAGGTCTCAAAACACTGCAGAAGGCTGAAGAAGGGCTCATGTGATTCCACTCCACGAGAGTGGCAGCAGGGAGGAGGTAGGGAACTACAGACCAGTCTTACCTCAGTAGTGGGCAAGATTATGGAGGCACTCAAGAAAAGGATAGTGCAACACCTGGAATCCATAGGAGCACAGGATCTAAGACTGCATGGGTTTACAACAGGAAGGTCATGTCAAACTAATCTCATAGATTTCTATGACTGGGTAACCAGAGTGATGGACCAAGGGGGTGCAGTTTATGTCACCTACCTTGACTTCAGCAAAGTTTTCGATACCGTTCCACATAGAAGATTGATTAATAAGCTGAGTAGGCTCTGGGTGGGTCAGAGGTTGGTCAACTGGGTGGTAAACTGGTTGGCGGGCAGAAAACAGAGAGTGGTGGTAAACGGTATAGTCAGAAGAGATGCAAGTCACAAGTGGGTACCTCAGGGATCAGTCCTGGGGCCTGTCCTCTTCAATATCTTCATCAGTGACATTGCAGATGGACTGGAGGGTAAGGTTTGTCCGTTTGCAACAGAGAGTACAGTTACGTAAGAACTTACCGTAACAGCAGATCTTCGAGAACAGCTCTTGCAGCAGGTTACACCATTAGGACTGAAGCGGTCAGGCGCCAGGACCCCTCGGAAATCTTCTAGCTAGCAGTCTTCAGCGGGGACCGCCTTTGACGTCGGTCCCACCCCCGACGTCAGACATAGTACATAAGAAGGCAGTCCCCCCACAATCCCCAGTTCTCCTGCTGAAGACTCCCGGCCGCTGGATGACACCAGAAGAGGAGACCGAGGATCCGCCATCAGATGGCCAAGACTAAGACAAATTGTCCCATCTCATAAGATGGATGTTTGGCTATGACCTACCTCCAAAAGAAGGGGGATGGTGGGCGGGAAGGTACCTGCTGCAAGAGCTGTTCTCAAAGATCTACTGTTACGGTAAGTTCTTACGTAACTGTACTATCTTACTTCGAGATACAGCTCTTGCAGCAGGTTACACCATTAGGACGGATTCCTGCCAACAGTGGCAACTCATATGCCACCGGAGGAGGAAAGACAGGGATCACAACCCTGTTTCGAGCCTAAGACAGAAGTCCCTGAAGGATGGCTAGGCCGAACCCTGCTCTTTGCCTCGATGCAATGTCCAGGCTGTAATGCCTAATAAAGGTATGCACCGAGCTCCAGGTGGCCGCAGCACAAATAGCTGAAGTGGAGACATTCTTCAGCGCTGCAAAGGAAGTGGCCACTCCTCTGGTAGAATGACCCTTGACCACACCTGGCAAGGGTTTGCTGCGCTTGTCATAACAGAAAGAGATACACTGGATGAGCCAACACGATAGACTGTTTAGAAACAGGAGCTCCTTTCATCCTCTCAGCGAAGGAGACAAACAGTTGATCCGATTTTCGATACTGTTTGGTTCTGGATAGATAATAGCTGAGACACCTGTGAACATCAAGGGTGTGAAGCAGTGCTTCTCCTCGATTGGTGTACCTGGGAAAGTACACTGGTAAGTCGATATCTTGATTAAGGGTGAGGGCTGAGACCACCTTAGGCAGAAATTTAGGATTTGTCCTCAGGGATACCCTATCCCGATGGAAAATTAAATAAGGCTCTTTGCACATAAGTGCATGCAATTCGGAAATTCATCTTGCCGAAGTAACTGCAACTAAAAACAACGTTTTCCACGATAGAAAACGTAGCTCACTATCCGCGGCTGGTTCGAAAGGTGGCAGCATAAGCTGCTCCAAGACAAAGGGCAAGTCCCAGGGAGGAACCGGATCCTTAATAGGAAGCCTAAGGTGGAGGACTCCCCTTAAAAAGGCACAAGTAGCGTCCAATTGGGCCACCATCCGATGGCCTATAGGGGCATGATAAGCCGAAATTGCACAAAGATGCACTTTGATCGAGGAGTAAGCTAGTCCGGACTGAAAAAGCGAAAGCAGGTATTCCAGAACCAGCTTTTCGGGACAGTCTAAGGGCGAGAAACCACGCGCTTGAGCCCACAATCAAAATCTGCGCCATTTCATGGCGTATGTTGCGTGTGTTGCCAGTTTTCTGGCTGCAGAAAGTACTTCTGCCACTTCCTGCGAGACCCTGTGTCGCATCATGGCTATGTCTCTAGGAGCCAAGCATGCAGGTTCAATGAACTTAAGTCTGGATGGACTAATGAACCCTCCTCCTGTGACAACAGATGGGAGCTGATTGGCAAAGGAAGTGGAGGTTCCCGGGATAGCTGATGCAGAAGCAGGAACCAGATTTGCCTGGGCCAGAAAGGCGCTATCAAGATGAGCGTTGCTTGCTCCCTGCGAAGTTTGAGAAGAACTCTCTGGATCAACGGGAAAGGAGGGAAGGCATAGAGGAATCTGCCCGCCCAGGAGAGGGACAACACATCTCGCCAGAAAACACCAGGCCCTGGATCTAGCGAGCAAAAATTAGGCAGTTTTGCGTTGGATGGGGACGCGAAAAGGTCTAATTCTGGAGTGCCCCATCTGTGGAACAGATCCTCTGCCACCTCCTGTAGAAGTTCCCACTCGTGGAGACTCTGGCCTGAGAATGACTCAGGCTGTCTGCAACGGTATTGTCCACCCCGGGGACGTGAACTACAGTAAGGTTTGCGCCGTGCCATACTACCCACTCCCACACTCTCATGGCCTCCCTGCAAAGGGGGTAGGAAGAGTACCTCCTTGTTTGTTGAGGTAATACATCACCGCAGTATTGTCTGTTTGCAACAGGAGAGTACTGTGGGATCTCCGACTGGAAGGTGCTTGCAAAAGGAAAGGACCGCCTCATCTCCAAATGTTGATGTGGAGATGAGATTCCTGGGCTGTCCATGCGTGCCTGTGACCTCACCCCAATCTAGTGCGCTCTCCACCCAAGCCCTGAGGCGTTTGTGGAGAGAGTTACTGTCGGAGACGGCGCTGTGAAGGGAACCCCCGCAGAGAGGTTTCCCCGGTCTAGCCACCATTGCCAGTCTCGAATCATGGCCTTCGTGATTCGAACTGGCTGCTGCAGATGGTCTTGCCTTTGGTCCCACTGCACCCTTAACATCCACTGGGTTACCCACATGTGGAGTCTTGCCATCGGGACTGCTGGAATGGCCGCAGCCATGTGTCCGAGCAGGCGAAGGACCAGTCTGGCCAGGACGGTCTTCTTCACCGACAGGTCCCTTATGAGGGATCGAATGTGTTCCGCTCTGTCCGTGGGAAGAAAAGTTTTTCCCTTGACGGTGTCCAGAAATGCTCCTATAAACTGCAGTTTCTGGGATGGTACCAGAAGAGACTTCACGTAGTTGATGAGGATACCCAGTGACTGAAAAAGGGCCTGGGTACGATGAATGGCCATCAACAATGCTTCCTTGGAGGGAGCCATGAGAAGCCAGTCGTCCAGGTGCAGGAACACATAGTGGCCTTGTCTCCTCAGAGACGCTGCCACGACTGCCATGCACTTCGTAAAGACGCAGGGTGCCGATGACAGCCCAAAGGGAAGCGCCCGGAACTGATAATGGCAGCTCTGAAACTCGAAGCGCAGGAACCTCCTATGCGCCTGAGCAATAGGGATGTGCAGGTAGGCGTCCTGCATGTCCAATGACGCCAAGAAGGCATCCCTCTTCAGCATGGGGATTAGACCCGGAAGGGTCACCATGTGGAAGCGTTTGTAGACGACCGACAGATTGAGGTCGCTGAGGTCCAGAATTGGATGGAGGTCCCCTGTTTTCTTTGGAACCAGGAAGAAGTGCAAATAATAGCCTTACCCTCTCTGGTTCTCTGGAAGGTGCTCCAAAGCTTCCTTCTCCAGAAGCGCGAGCACTTCCTGTTGTATAAGCAGGGCGTGCTGACCCGAGTAGCAGGAAAGCAGGGGAGGCCTCGTGGGTGGGCTGCCTACGAATTCTATATAGTGGCCTTTTTCGACCAACTGTAGCACCCACCTGTCGGTAGTGATCGACCGCCACCCTGGCAGGTGACATGCGATGCAACCCCCGACCTTCATTTCCCGTTGATCCTGAGGAGGGGCGGGGGCCGGGAAGGAGTCATGCTGTGGCAGCATTAGATCCCGCAGGTTGGGATGACTTTGCAACTCGGTGGCCTCTGCCTGAGGATGTCTTAGCCTGGGCTTTTCGGGTGAAGGAGCCCCTTTGTTGCTGGCCGGAACATGGTTGTTGCCTTTGTGTCCGGCCACGAAAACGACTCTGGTTCCTGCGAAAGGAACTAAGTCGAGACCTGTACATAGCCTGCACAGATCTAACTGCCTTCCCAGCGTCTTGGAGTTTGGTGATAACCTTCTCTGAGGCTTCTCCAAACAGAACTTCACCATAGTAAGGGATGTCCATGATATTCTTCTGAACGTCCGAGGTAAAACCGGAGACAAGAGTGTCTCCAGAGACACACGCCCGAGGCTGCCGCTCTGGCCGAAGAGTCCGTAGAGTCGTATGCGACTCTGAGTACCTGGGTCCTCACGTCCGAACCCGTACGGAGGAGGTTTAACAGCTCCCCCTTTTGACCACTGTCAGGCATTTTTTCAACCAGGTCCTGTCCCTACTCCCACAATGCGTTCTGGAATTGAACCATGTGGGTGAGGCAATTTAGTGACCTGATGGCGCAAGTCGCAGCCGCGTACGTGCGCCTACCCAGGACATCCAACTGCTTGGATTCTGGGTCCGGTGGCCGTGTGCTCAGGTGCTGAGGTCTCTGAGACCGGTCATGTGAGGCTGTGATGACCAGGGAATTGGCCAGAGGTTGGTTCGCCAGGTACTGGTCCTCCCTTGGGGCCTTGTACAGGTGGTCAGCCTTCTTTGGCACTGCCGAGGTCAAATGCGGACGCTTCCACACAGCCTTGGTGATGTCCGCGAAGGTGTCCACCAAGGGTGGCACTACCACAGGCTTTGGATCTTTCTGCTGAAGGTAGCAGGCAAGGCTTTGTCTCTCGGGGTCTAGTTCTTCAGCGTCCCACCCCATGTTCTCCTGGATATGCCTCATGATTTCAGCGAACGAGGGGTCATCCGGAGGAGACCTGGGAAGGTCGCGTGGGTCTGGAGAAGTGACGCTGATGGGAGAAGGAGATCTGGAGCACCCTGAGGTGTCAGATCTGGAGTCCTTCGTGGACGAGGTATACCGACACCGTCTGGGTCTCTTAGGACTGGGGGACCCTGAAGTGGATCTTGAGGGAGGCCTTCTCCTATCCAAAGATCTCCCCCTAGGAGGGGGTGTTGGCTCCTTGGGGGTCAATGACCGTCCTACTGACCCCCTGGGTGGGAGTGGGGGCGCAGGCGTTAAAGGGGTAGCCGGTGTAGGAGGAGGGTGTGCGGTGACCACATCCTTCTTGATGGTGTCCCACCAGAAGGTGAACAGCTCCTTCACCTCTGCCAGATTCAGGCCCGACGACGGGCCGGGAACTGGTGGCCTGTCACTGGGGTCGGGCGTCGGTCCCCAGGGGTCTCCCACTCCGGGGAGGGTTCCCGTGGGAGCTTGACAGTTCTGGAGTTGCCCGCCTGGTCCTCAGGCTGAGTAGCATCCTCCTCCTCCGACGTCTTCCGACCAATGTCGGAAGGCGGTGGTGCGTTCCTCCCCTCTGCAATGGCTGACGTCAGTCCCCCAGCCGACATCCTCGGGGGCGAACGCCTGACCGTCGATGGGTGTCTAACTGTAGCCGGCTCCTGGGAGTGCCTATGGTGCTTGGCCGACGTCGGGTGGACCGACATCGGGTCCGACATCCGCTTCACAGAAGTCAGTTCCTTAGTCTTGCGCTTGGGTGGGTCCGGCCCACGTGGCGGCTGGGAGACTGACCTGACATCGGAGTCCAGACGACGGGAGGAAGACTTGTGGTGCTCCCCAGACCTGGACGAGGCCTTAGAAGGAATGGATGAAGCCAAAGGCCTGGAGGTCTTGATAGGCTGCAGGGAGGAGGAACCGCTGGATGACCTAATCTGAACCGGGGGAGGCTGAGAGCGAGCCCTAGAGGGAGAGTGGTCTGACCTTGAGCCGGAGCTGCGGGAGTCTGAGGCCCTGGAAGGGGATCTGGGCCTTTCCTTCTCCCGGTGTTTTTCCCAGTGCTTATGGGTCTTCCCCGACGACTCCCCCTTGGAGGAAGGTTCCCTATCCATGGCCTTGAGTTTTTCCTCGAGAAGAAAAACCTGAGGGGCCTTCTGGCGGCGGATCCTGGTGCGACTACTGAAGCCCTGGCAGAAGGATCAGGCCTGGGTATCATGGTCGGGGCCCAGACAATGCACACAGGCAGAGTGAGGATCCTTGAAGGGGATCTGTTTGCCGCAGGCACACTTCGATGGGTGACCTTCCAAAGAGGCGTTTGGAGAGGACACATCAGATGAATCCAATATCTAAAGAGAAGAAAGAACGTTGAAGTTCTAGTCGTCATACGCTAGAAAGTGGCCGATGCTGCATGTCGACGCATGGAAAAGAACTGGGAATTGTGGGGACCGGGCCTTATGTACTACTGCCTGACACCGGGGCCGGGACCGATGTCGGAGGTGGTCCCTGCTGAAGACTGCTAGCTAGAAAATTTCCGTGGGGTCCTGGCGCCTGACGGCTTCAGTCCTAATGGTGTAACCTGCTGCAAAAGCTGTATCTCGAAGTAAGATCAGATGATCCAGATGGGGTGGGCAGAATGAGAAGAGATTTGAAAAAACTGGCAAAATGGTCAAAAGAGTGGCAACTGGGGTTTAATGCAAAGATGTGCAAGATCATGCACATAGGGAAGAGAAACCCTGAAGTTACCTGTAGGTTGGGAGGGGAGTTGCTGGCAAAAACAAGGGAAGAAAGACACTTGGGCGTCATCATCACAGATGACATGAAATCATCCAAGCAGACCACTAAAGCAGTAGGTAAGGCTGGAGGGATGTTGGGGTGTATTAGTAGGGGTATCACAAGTTGTAAGAGGGAGGTAATAATCCCTCTTTACAAGACACTGGTTAGGCCCCATCTGGAGTACTGCGTGCAGTACTGGAGGCCGCACCTGCACAAGGACATTAACAAAATGGAGGCAGTCCAGAGAAGGGCTACCAAAATGGTGCAGGGACTGCATCAGAAAACATATGAGGTCAGATTAATGGAGCTCAATACGTATACCCTAGAGCAAAGGAGGCAGAGAGAGGTGATATGATCGAAACATTCAAACATCTTAAGGGCATTAACAAGGTGAAAGAGTCTAACATGTTTCAATATAAAAACGCAGCAGGACAAGAGGACACAGCATGAGATTAGAGGGAGGTCAATTAAGGGGTAATGTGAGAAGTTATTTTTTACAGAAAGGGTGGTGGAAGCACGGAACGGCCTACTTCAGGAAGTGGTGGATATGAATACAGTGGCGTGCTTCAGACAGGCATGGGATAAGCATAAGGGAGCAAAACAGACGAGAATGAACAGATAGGCCATTGACAGAGTAAAGGCCTATGGCACGTTCATGAAGTAGAAAAAATGGGCAGACTGGATGGGCCTTGTGGTCCTTATCAGCAGTCAACTAATATGTTTCTATGTTTCTATAGTCACACGTAGACTAGAAATACAGGTTACTCACCTGTAAAGTACAGTTACGTAAGAACTTACCGTAACAGTAGATCTTCGAGAACAACTCTTGCAGCAGGTAACACCATTAGGACTGAAGCCGGCAGGCGGCAGGACCCCACGGAATTCTTCTAGCTAGCTAACTTCAGCGGGGACCGCCCCCGACGTCGGTCCCGCCTCCGACATCAGGCGTAGTACATAAGGGGGCGGTCCCGCCAGATTCCCCAGTTCTCCCGCCGGAGACTTCCGGCCACAGGACGACATCAGAATGGGAGACCGAGGATCCACCATCAGAAGACAAAAGGGTGTAAGCCCCTGCTCAAGGCTCGGTAAGCCATGCCTCCTCCAAGGGGGAAGGTGGGCGGGAAGGTACCTGCTGCAAGAGCTGTTCTCGAAGATCTACTGTTACGGTAAGTTCTTACGTAACTGTACTATCTTACTTCGAGATACAGCTCTTGCAGCAGGTAACACCATTAGGACTGATTTCCAAGCAATAACGCTTGTAAGCATTCTGGGAGGAGGAAACTAAGAAAATCCATCCAAGTCCTGGCTCTAGGACAGGAGACCCTGTAGCACGGCCAGGCCGAAACCGGCTCTTTGCCATGAAGCAATGTCCAGGCTGTAATGCCTGATAAAAGTATGCACAGAGTTCCAAGTGGCTGCAGCATAGACGGCAGAGGAGGAGACGTTGCGGAGTGCTGCAAAGGAGGTAGCCACCCCCCTAGTGGAATGGCCCCGGACTGTACCCGGAAGGGGCTTCTGCTTAGCATCATAGCAGTATGATATACCCTGGACAAGCCAGCGAGAAAGGGACTGCTTCGATACTGGTTGGCCCATCATCCTCTCAGAGAAGAAACAAAGAGTTGCTCCGACTCGCGAAGCTGTTTAGTCCTGCTCAGGTAGTACCTAAGGCAGCGGTGAACATCCAGGGTGTGGAGCAGTGCTTCTCCTCTATTAGCATATTTAGGGAAATAAACAGGCAGGTCAATGTCCTGATTGAGAGTGAGTGCAGAGACCACCTTAGGCAAGAACTTAGGATTCGTCCTCAGGGACACTGTCCTGGTGGAAAATCAAATAAGGTTCCTTACACATGAGAGTGTGAAGCTCAGAAACTCTCCTTGCTGACGTAACAGCAACTAAAAATAACGTTTTCCATGACAGGAAACGCAGCTCGCAATCCGCGGCGGGTTCAAAAGGGGGAAGTGTGAGTTGTTCCAGGACAAAGAGTAAATCCCATGGAGGAACAGGGTCCTTAATGGGTGGCCTAAGGTGTAACACCCCTCTCAGAAAGTCTCGAGAGGCGTCAAGTTGCGCCACTGTGTGCTGTCCCACCGGGAAGTGGTAAGCAGAAATAGCGCAGAGGTGCACCTTAATAGAGGAGAAGGCGAGACCCGAATGGAAAAGGGAGAGCAGGTATTCTAGCACCGCTTTCACCGGGCAACCTAAAGGGGAAAAGCCGCGTCCTTGCGGCCACAGACAAAAACGGCGCCATTTAATGGCGTACGTCGCATGCATTGCCGGCTTTCTGGCAACGGAAAGGACTTCCGCCACCTCTTGCGAGACCCCGTGTCGCAAAATGGCTATGTCTCTAGGAGCCAAGCATGCAGGTTCAGTGAGCGCAAGTCCGGGTGGACTAGAGAACCTTCCTCCTGAGACAAGAGGTGGGAGCTGAAAGGCAACGGAATTGGAGGTTCCTGGGACAGCTGCGTTAGCAAGGGGAACCAGATCTGTCTGGGCCAGAATGGAGCTACCAGTACCATTGTTGCATGCTCCCTGCGCAGTTTGAGAAGAACTCTCTGGATCAACGGGAAGGGAGAGAAAGCGTAGAGGAATCTGTCCGCAGAGGAGAGGGGCAACGCGTCTTGCCAGAAAACACCAGGCCCTGAATCTAGCGAGCAAAAATTGGGCAGTTTTCGCTGGATGGGGAAGTGAATAAGTCCAGTTCTGGAGTGCCCCATCGAAGAAACAGATCCTCTGCGACCCCTTGAAGAAGTTCCCACTCGTGGACTCTGGCCTGGGAGTGACTCAGGCCGTCTGCGATTGTGTTGTCCACTCCGGGAACGTGAACTGCAATCAGGTTCGCGCCGTGTCGAATTACCCAATCCCACACTCTCATGGCTTCCCTGCAAAGGGGGTAAGAGTGTGCGCCTCCTTGCTTGTTGAGGTAATACATCACCGCCGTGTTGTCTGTCTGAAGCAGAAGAGTGCACAACGGGATTTCTGACTGAAAGGCCTGCAGGGCGTAGAGGACCGCCCTCATCTCCAGCACGTTGATGTGGAGGTGGGCTTCCTGAGGGGTCCATGTTCCCTGGGACCTCACCCCGTTCAAGTGTGCTCCCCACCCTAGCCCTGAGGCGTCTGTGGAGAGGATTATCTCTAGGGACGGCGCTGTAAACGGGACACCTGCAGAAAGTGTCCCTGGGTCTAGCCACCACTGCCAGTCTTGAATCACGCATTTGTGATTCTGACCGGATGCTGCTATGGTCTTGCCTTTGGTCCCACTGCACCTTGAGCATCCACTGAGTTACCCGCATGTGGAGCCTTGCCAAAGGGACGGTCGGAATGGCCGCAGCAATGTGTCCCAGCAGACGAAGGACCAGCCTGGCAGGGACAGTCTTCTAGCGAGATCCCTGATGAGGGATCTGATGCGTCTACTCTGTCGCCTGGGAGAAAAGCTTTCCCTGAACGGTGTCCAGAACTGGCGCTTTATGAACTGCAGCTTCTGTGACGGTATGAGGAGAGACTTCTCGTAGTTGATTATAATGCCCAGAGACTGGAACAAGTCCTGAGTGCTCTGAATAGCCAGCAACAACGCCTCTCTGGAGGCGGCCATGAGAAGCCAATCGTCCAAGTACGGGAACACATAGTGGCCCTGTCTCCTTAAGGACGCTGCCACGACTGCCATGCATTTGGTAAAGACCCTGGGGGCCGATGACAGTCCAAATGGAAGGGCCCGGAACTGAAAATGGTAGCCGAGGAACTCGAAGCGCAGGAACCTCCTGTGCGCTTGAGCCACAGGGATGTGCAGGTAGGCGTCCTACATGTCTAGGGACGCTAAAAAGGCGTCCTGCTTCAGCATGGGAATGAGGCCCGGAAGGGTCACCATGCAAAATCGTTTGTAGGCGACCAACATATTTAGGTCGCTGAGGTCCAAGATTGGATGGAGGTCCGGTTTTCTTGGGAACCAGAAAGAAGTGGGAATAGTATCCGGAATCTATCTGGTTCTCTGGAACATACTCCACCGCTCCCTTCTGCAGGAGAGTGAGTATTTCTTGCCTGATAAGCAATTTGTGCTGACCCGAGTAATGGGAGAGCAGAGGAGGCCTCGAGGGTGGCTTGTCTGCGAATTCTATAAAGTGGCCTTTTTCGACCAACTGAAGAACCCACCTGTCGGTGGTAATGGACTGCCATCCTGGCAGTAATTCGCAATACAACCCCCGGCCTTGATGTCCCGTTGATCCTGAGGGGCCGGGAAGGAGTCAGGCTGTGGCGGTGGAGGGAGCCACGGGCTGAGCCAGCATAGCTGGGCGCTGACTTCTGCCCGCGGGCTGTCTTCCCTGGGCTCTGCGGGAACCGGAGCCCCTCTGTTGTGGACCGGTGCGGGACTGTTGTCTCTGTGTCCATCCACGAAAACGGCTTTGGTTCCTACGAAAGGAACTAAGCTTTGGTCGGTACATTGCCTGGACCGACCTCACCGCCTTCCCGGCCTCTTGGAGCTTGGTGAGAACCTTCTCAGAGGGTGCACCAAAGAGAACTTCTCCTTCGAAAGAGGCGTCCATGATGTTCTTCTGGACGTCCGGGGTAAATCCGGAGACACGAAGCCATGAGCGTCTCCGGAGGAAAACGCCTGAAGCTGCCGCTCTGGCCGAGGAGTCCGCGGAGTCATACGCGGCTCGCAGCACCTGGGTTCCCACGTCCGAACCCGTACGGAGGAGTTGCAACATCTCCTCCTTCTGCTCACCTTCTGGCAATTTCTCCACCAGATCCAGTCCCTGTTCCCTCAAAGCATTTTGGAACTGCGTCATGTGGGTCAAGTAGTTCAGGGATCTGATGGCGCAGGTAGCGAGCGTCACGCGCGCTGCCCTCAGCGGCCCAGCTGTTTGGACTCCGGGTCCGTGGCAGGGTGGTCAAATGTTGCGGTCTCTGGGACCGGTCATGAGAGGCTGTTATGACCAGAGAGTCGGCCAGAGGATGTTGAGCCAAGTACTGGTCCTCCTTAGGAGCCTTGTACAGGCGGTCAGCTTTCTTCGGCATCGACGGGAGCGAGTGTGGACGCTTCCACGCTGCCTTGGTGACGTCCACAAAAGTGTCCACCAAGGATGGTACCACCACAGGCTTGGGGTCCTTCTGCCGAAGATATTTAGCAAGGCGTAATCTCTCGGGGTCTAACTCTTCCGCATCCCAGCCCATGTTCTCTTGGATATGTCTCATGATTTCCGAGAACAATGGGTCATCCGGAGGAGATTTAGGAAGCTCACGTGGGTCCAGAGAGGGGATCGGAAGGGGAGAGAGGGATCTGGATCTTGTCGAGGACTCCGATCCTGTATCCTCCGTCGAAGGCGAATGGCGTCGTCTTCTGGGTCTCTTAGGACTGGGTGACCCTGGAGAGGATCTAGACAGAGGTCTCCTTCTATCTGGTCTTCCCCTTGGAGGGTCCGTAGGCTCTGGGGGGGGTACTCGGCCCGCTGCCCTGGATGGGGAAGGGGGCGCAGGGGCCGGATGGGTTGCAGGTGGCGGAGGAGGAGGAGGTAGAGGAGGTGGTGTGGGAACCACATCCTTTTTAATGGTATCCCACCAGTAGGTAAAGAGCTCCTTCACCTCAGAGAAAGAAAGGCCCGACGACGGACCAGGCGCCGGTGGCCGGTAGTCGGGTTCCGGCGTCGGCTCCTCAGGGGCCTCAGGTTGTGGGGAGGGTTCCTTTGGAGGCTCGACAGGACCGGGTTCGTCCGTCTGGTCCTCGGGCTGCGTCAGTTCCTCCTCCGTGATAGTCTCCTGACCAACGTCAGTAGGAGGCGTCGGGGTCCTCTTCTCAACTCGTGCGGACGTCGGCCCTCCTGCCGACGACCGAGAGGACGAAAGCATGACCGACAACGGGCATCTGATCGGCGGCTCCTGGGACCTGTGATGAGTGGCCGACGTCGGATCCGACGGCTTCTTGAGCGAGGTAAGCTCCTTGGTCTTCCGCTGGGGAGAAGGAGGCAAGGAGGCAGACCTGACGTCGGGTTCGGAATGGCGGGAACCCGACTTGCGGTGATGATGATGGTCCCCAGACCTAACCAGGGCTTTGGAAGAAGAGGACGAAGAGGGCCTGGAGGTCTTGGCCTGTGAGGAGGAAGAGGAGCCGAAGGTTTCTTCACAGGCGGAGGAGGCTGAGAGCGGGCCCGGATGGCGAACGGTCAGACCGAGCCGGAACTACGGAGTCGGAGGCCCTAGACGGGGACCTGGATGGAGCCTTCTCCCTATGCTTCTCAGAATGTTTCCGGGCTTTCTCAGCAGAACTCCCCTTGGAGGTGTCCATGGCCTTAACTTTCTCCTCGAGCAGGAACGCCTGCAGAGCCTTCTGGTGGCGGATCCAGGTCTGGCTGTTAAACCCCTATCAGAAAATACAGGACCGGGTGTCGTGGTCTGGGCCTAGGCACCGGACGCAGGCCGAATGCGGATCCTTGAACGGGATTTGCTTCCCACAGGCGCACTTCGAGGGATGGCCTTCAACAGAGGTTGGAGAGGACATCAGACAGCAACTTAGCCAAAAAAATAAACTTTTTCCCGAAGGAAGAACTTGACCATGAGTCGCGCGCTAGAAACGATCTGAAAGGTCGAGACATGCAAGTCGACGGCGGGAAAAGAACTGGGGAATCTGGCAGAACCGCCCCCTTATGTACTACGCCTGACGTCGGAGGTGGGACCGACGTTGGGGTCGGTCCCCGCTGAAGTTAGCTAGCTAGAAGAATTCTGTGGGGTTCTGCCGCCTTCAGTCCTAACGGTGTTACCTGCTGCAAGAGCTGTATCTCGAAGTAAGATCTCCTGTTACAGGTGAGTAACCTGCATTTCTAGGGACATGGATATGTTGCTCAATCCACACTTACTGGCAGACTCCTAGCAGTTCTCCGGGAAGAGGGAGGCAAGGCGCGCAGACCCCTACTTGGGAAATAAGGACTGGAGAACCGAGGTCCCAAAACCAGCATCCCGGTGTGACTCAAGGTCGATGTGGTAGTGGGTAATGAAGGTGTGTGCTGACTTCCAGGTAGCAGCCCTGCAGATTTCCTGGATAGGGACGTCCCTGGAAGCAGCCACCGATGCAGTGGTATGGCAG
Source organism: Neoceratodus forsteri (assembly GCA_016271365.2). Classification (NCBI taxonomy): domain Eukaryota; kingdom Metazoa; phylum Chordata; order Ceratodontiformes; family Ceratodontidae; genus Neoceratodus; species Neoceratodus forsteri. The sequence continues at coordinate 968,591,465 of CM057449.1, forward strand.
GTAGAATGAGCTCTTATCCCTTTGGGAGGCTCCATGCCCACCAACCTGTAGCAGCCATCTATGCAGGAGGTGGCCCACCTGCCTATCGTCTACTTGGCTGCAGGTCTGCCAGGTGCGGCTTCAGCGTAGGTGACAAACAGCTGTCAAACCTCTCCCCGAACTTCAGCCGTCCACTCTGTGTAATAAGAGAGCATTACTCTAGGGTCCAAAGTATGGAGCCTATATTCAGCCTCCAAGGTGTGACGGGTAGAACACCGGCAGAGTCAACACCTGATTAAGGTGAAACTCCGACACCACCTTCAGAAGGAATTTCGGTTGGGGGTGCAGGACAACCTTGTCCCTGCGGAAGACCAGATAAGCAGACTCGATGGAAAGCGCCTGGAGCTCTCCCATCCTTCTGGCTGACGTGGTAGCCACCAAGAAGGCGGTCTTCCACGACAGGTGAGAAATATCACACCTGTGCATCGGTTTCGAATGGCTTGCCCATGAGCTTAGCCAGTACCATAAGTAGATCCCACGGAGGTGGAGGTTCTTGCACCGGGGGGATATGTGATCAAGGCCTTTGAAAAAGCACCCGACCACCTTCTCCTGTGCCACTGACTGCTTCCCGGCCCGCGCCCGGCAAGCAGAGATGGCTGCCAAGTGCACCGTAAGGGTCGTCGACCGAAGCCCTAGCTGAGAAAGGGACCACAGGTAGTCCAGAATGCTGGCCAAGGAACAGAAGGAAGGGTCCAACCCCTTATCCTGACACCAAATGGAGAATCTTTTCCATTTGAAGGCATAGCATTTACTGGTCGACTCCTTATGGGATGCCTCAACAACACTGAGGACCTCGTCAGAAAGACCCAAGGCCTGGAACTCTAGCCGCTCAGGAACCAGGCCATCAAGTGCAGGGACTGAAGGTCCGGGTGGAGTACCTTCCCCTTGTTGACTGAGATCAGGTCCAGGCGGGCTGGGAGCCGCCTTGGGAGCCTGGAGCTAAGGCTGAGGAGATCTGGATACCAGAACTGGCGGGGCCAGTCTGGGGCTACCAGAATCACCTGTGCCTTGTCCCTCTTAGCCTTGAGAAGCACCTTGAGGATCAAGGGAAACGGAGGGAAGGCGCAGAAGAGGCCCGGGGTCCACGGCCTCGAGAAGACATCCCCCTGCCGCGAACCCTGCTGAGGGGGGCAGGTATGAAACAGCCTCAGCTTCGCATTCTCCCTGGAGGCAAACAGGTCCACCTGAGGTGTGCCCCAGTGGGAGAATAGATCTTGTACTACCTCCGGCAGAAGAAACCACTTGTGAGATGCAGCATCTATCCGGCCTAAGGCATCAGCCAGAGTGTTGGAGGCTCCTGCCACATGGATGGCTAGGAGATCCGCCTCCAGTCTGCTCACGAGAGACCAAGTGCGGAGAGCTTCCTTGCACAAAGGCAAGGAGCGCATCCCACCCTGGCGGTTTAGGTAGTACATGGTCATGGTGTTGTCCGTCTGGACCTGGACCACTTGACCCTGTACAAATAGACCGAAGGTGGTGAGGGCTAGTCAGACAGCTCGAAGCTCCAGCAGGTTGATGTGGCATCGAGACTCCTGAGGGGACCAGAGGCCGTGGGCTCTGAGCTCCCCCAGATGGGCACCCCAACCCATCAGAGAGGCGCCGGTTGTCAGAGTGACCATCGGCTCTGGGCGGACGAATGGGATACCCTCCTGCAGATGAGCTGGTACAAGCCACCACTGGATGCCATTCCACATCTCCTGGGTCACTGTCACTGGCTGGTCCAGAGGACCGGAGCGCTGTGACCATTGGCGGGCCGGTCCCCATTGCAGGGGACGCATGTGCCAACGGGCCCAATGGACCACGCTGGTACAGGCCGCCATGAGGCCCAGGAGGTGCAGGAAGTCCCGGGCAGGGTGCAACTGCCCAACCAGAAATGACTGGGCAATGGAGGAAAGAACCTCGGCCCTGTCCGCCAGGAGCCATGCTCTGGCTCGAAGAGAGTCGAGCTCTGCCCTGATGAACTGAATCACCTGCGTTGGCATGAGTTCCGATTTGGCCTCGTTGATGAGTATACCAATCTGAGAGCAGACCTGGAGGGCCAGATTCCTGGACCGCTCCACCTCCAGCTTGGAGGGGGCTGCAATCAGCCAGTCATCCAGGTAAGGGTACACCTGGACCCTTCGGCGCCGCAGGAATGCTGTCACCACTGCCATGCATTTGGTGAAGACCCTGGGAGCTGGAGAGAGGCCGAAGGGCACGGCCCGGAACTCGTAAAGGGATCCCTCTGCTCTGAAGAGGAGGAATCGCTGGTGGGACGGATGGATTGGGACATGAAAGAACGCGTCCTGGAGGTCCAGAGAACAGAACCACATGCCTCGTTCCAAGGATGGAATGATCTGAGCCAGAGTGACCATCCTGAAGGTTCGAGACCTTAGGAACTTGTTCAGGTCGTGTAGGTCTAGAATGGGGCGCCAGCCCCCCATCCGTTTTGGGACCAGGAAGTACCTGGACACAAACCCTGGGTCTGGTGGAGGATCCGCCACCTCCCTGATCACCTCCTTCTGGAGGAGCAGGGCAATGTCGGCTCGACGAGCCGACAGAGAGGCTGTGGACCCCGTAGCCCCCGTGGGGCGACGGCTCGATAGGGTGGGGACTGCTCGAATTCCAGAGGCAGACCCTTTCCTACCACTTCCAGCACCCAGCAGTCCGTGGTGATATCGGACCAGGCGGAAAGGAAGTGGCAGAGCCATCCCCCCACGGCAGGATCCCGGGGAGGAGTGACGAGGTTGGGGGGGCGACACCCCTCAACCTGTCACTGGGCAGGCTTGGAGGAAGTACCGGCCGAGGAGCCTCCTGGACCTTTCCCTCCAGGCTTCCTGCTGGAGGAAGCAGCAGGCTTGGCTTTCAGATGCCAAGTGCGAGCCTGCTGGCTCTGATGCTGGTGTTGCTGGGCCAGACTTGCCGCAGGGGCTGAAGGACAAAAGGGCTTACGCTGCTGCTGGCGGCCTTTGTCCTTCTGGGCAGAAGTGACCGAGTCCAAGGTGGTGTTGGACTTCTCGATCCGCTGCAGATGACCCTCCAGCCCAGGACCGAACAAGTCGGTACCCAAGAAGGGAACGTCTGCCAGCTTATGCTGGGTGTCCACTGTAAAAGTGGAGAGCCGCAGCTAAGCTCTGCGGTGCATGGACACTGCGGCCACTACTGACTGGGCACACGAGTCAGCGATGTCCAAGGAAGTTTGGAGCTGCTGTTTGGCCACCGCCCTTCCCTGATCCCGCACCTGTTTGACCGTCGTCTGAAGGTCAGCCGGGAGATGAGGAATCACCTCATCCAGGGAGCCCAAAAGGGCGTGTGAAAAGTGTGCCATCAGAATGGCCGAGCTGGCCTGACGAAGGCCTAGGGAGGAAGCAGCAAAGACTTTCCACCCAGAGTAGTCCAGTTTCTTGGACTCCTTATCAGGTGGCTTGTCCACATCCTGAGCACTCCCGGAATGCCGGAAAACGCTGTCTGTCATTAGTCCTTCCGTGGAGGGGTGCTCTGAGAAACCGGAGAGTGAACCAGTGGGAACAGCATACTTTTGAACCATCCTGGCTGAAGGTGCTGGACAAGAAGCTGGCCGCTGCCATAGCTCCAGGGCCGGGCCAACACTGGCTTCGGCCACCGGGAAGGCCTCCATGGGGGAATCCACTTGGTCCGGTATTTCCATGAGGGGATACTTGGCCCATTTTGAAACGGGTTCGAGCTTCATCCCAGTGGACTCTGAGATGAGCCGAAGCATTCCAAGGAATGAGGATGGGCTCTTGTCCACCGACTGACCCCCGGTGGACTCCAGGTCAAGCGGCCTGGAGAACAAGGAGGAGTCATCTTCAGACTCCGAGGAGTCTGCGAACAGCTGCCGAGCATCTGAGCCACCCACCACCTGCCGAGGTTGATCGGGAGTGAGGGTGACCGACAACCAATGGGGCAAGCCCTGACCCAACCGAGACTCCTTGGTCAGGGCCCCAGTTTTAGGTTGTGGAGGTGGGGGTTCCACCACAATGGGTGGCGCAGCCGGTTTCGGATGAACAACCGGTGCCGGCTTCAGGTCCTCGACTACAACGAGGGGTTGTTTCGGCCACTCCGGTGACAGCCACTTAATGGCCGGGGAAGGCGACGGAGTCAGCCTATTCCCGGTCAAAAGGAGCTGCCTCCACATTAGATCCTCGTAGAGCCAACACAATTTGCGCCTGAGCCTGTCCCCCGAAGAGGATGATGACGAGGATGACCGGCGCCGCCGCTTTCCATGGTGCCGAGACCAAGACCGCCAATGTCGGCGGGATCAGATGGATCTGGAAGAGGTCCGAGACCGAGACCTTCGGTGTTTCCGAGGGTGGGTCTAAGAGGGGCCGGGGGAAACCCACTCCTCCCTTGGTTCAGGGACCTTAACCGGGGACTCTGGCACAGGCAAGTCCTCGGTTTCCACCGGGGGAACCGGTGAAGAAGGGTTGTCGGCTTCTCCAGTCGACAGCCTGTCTGACGGGTCGAGAAAAATCTCGACTGCGTCAACGGGTGTCTCGGCCGTCTGACCTGACGGGGACACTGTGAAGCCAGTGGCCTTAGCCGCAACCTTGACAGAAGTCAAGTGTCAACTATCTGGGGAAGGGGATCTCTCCCACTCCCATGAACGTCGACAGTGGGACTTACCCTTAGAGTCCTTTTTTTTGGACCGAGAAGAATGTCCCGAAGGCCCCTCTCCCTTGGTGGAGAGGGATTGACAAAGCTCCTTGAACGAAGCCATGTAGGAGGAGCCCAAGGAGAGTGGGATAAATGCCGCAACCGAAGAAGATGATGATGCGGCATGGGCCGCTTCCTCTTCAAGGGCGATCATCTGTTCGAGCTGTTCAGCCGAGCCCGCAGCCGCGGACACCACTCAACGGGCCTCCTTCGACTTGACCGGAGGATAACGGTACTCAGGGCGCCCAAGTTGCAATCTAGCAGCGCGATCCTCTAAGACTGTGGCCGAAAAGGAGCCGCACAAGTCGCAAGCCTGCAAATCGTGGTCAAGCCTCAGGCAGTAAACGCACGTGGAGTGCGGATCGGTCCGGAACATCTTCTGCCGATAGGGGCACCGACAAAATCCGGAAGTCGATTTGTCCATCACAGCTGTGAGGGAAGATAAAGACCGAAGTCTTGTAAATTTTAAAATTAGTTTCGGGTTAACCGAAGAGTTTGGATCCAGGCCTAAAATGCAGAGCGCAAAGGAGGCAACCTGAACTTCCAAGCGGTAAGGAAGATCTGGTGTCATGGGGCGGAGCTGAGAGTTTTACCACGCGGGTGGGTGGGAGGAGCCAGCTTGAAGACCTTCCAGCAAGATTTAAAGCGGCAAGGAACCTGCCAGTAAGTGTGGGTTGAACAACATATCCATGTCCCTAGAACGTATTATATCCCAACTTATTCACCTTGATAAAACTGGATTTATTCTAGGGCGACAGACACAAGACAATATCCATAGGGCGTAAATCATCACAGATCATTTTAATCGGGCTAAATGACTGGCCTTGATAATAAGCTTAAATGCATAAAAGGCCTTCAACAAGGTCTTGTGGGCCTATTTATTGGGGGTCATGGCTGGCTTTGGAATCGCAGACACCTTTTTGCATTTCATAAATAAAATATACTCTACTCCTACAGGTTTTGTTCGAGTTAATGGACTTATTGTGGAACCATTTCAATTGGGAAGGGGAACCCGTTAGGGGTGCCCTCTTCCCCCCTTTTGTTCTCGTTATGCCTCGAACCCTTTGCTCAAAGTATTCGCCTGAATCCCAACATACAGGAGAAGAGGAACATAAATTAGCCGTGTATGCAGATGATGTGCTGCTTTTTCTTGGGCACCCTGACCAGTCTCTTCCGGAAATATTCAAAGAAATGCAAATATTTTCAAAGCTTTCAGGCTATATCTTAAACATTAGTAAAACCAAGGTTTTGGCCTTTTCGTATCCTGTTACCGAAGCATTACAAGACCATTATCCCATGAGATGGGACCTAACCACAATGAAATATCTTGGAATCAAGGGTACTAAAGGAACTGGCTGAGCAGCTGGCAGGGCCACTAGCAGACCTATTTAATAGTTCACTAGAGTCAGGCGTGGTACCACAGGACTGGAGAACAGCATATGTAGTGCCCCTTCACAAAAGTGGTCCCAAGGATGATCCAGGGAATTACAGACCAGTCAGTCTGACCTCCATTGTGGGAAAGCCCATGGAGACCATACTAAAGGAAAGGTTGGTGGCATATCTAGAGGAGCATGGTCTCCAGGATGAGAGGCAGCATGGGTTCATGGGGGGGGGGAGACTGTGTCAATCAAATCTGATTGACTTCTTTGACTGTGTCACTAAGACAGCAGACAGGGGCCAAGCAGTAGACATCCTCTATCTTGATTTCAGTAAGACTTTTGACTCTGTGCCCCACAAAAGGTTGACCAGGAAGTTGGTGGATCATGGAGTTGGGGAGAAGATGGCCAGATGGGTGGAAAAGTGGCTGAGGGACAGAACCCAGAGGGTGGTGGTGGGGGGAAGAGTTATCTGGCACCAGAGATGTAGCCAGTGGGGTCCCACAGGGCTCCGTGCTGAGGCCAGTGTTGTTCAATGTCTTCATCAATGACATTGAGGATGGCATTAAAGGCAAAAGTGTGCCTATTCGCAGATGACACCAAGCTCTGTGGGAGAGTGGACACAGCTGAATGGATATGGGACCTACAGAAAGATCTGGAAAAGCTGGGGAGGTAGTCCAGGATCTGGCAGCTTGGCTTTAATGCCAAGAAATGCAAAGTTACGCATATTGGAGCCAAGAATCCCAGGACAGAGTATTACTTGGGTGGAGTCCGAGTAGCTGCATCAGATGAGGAGAAGGACCTGGGAGTGATGATCATTAGTGACCTGAAGCACTCCACGCAGTGCAAGAAAGCAGCAGCAAAGGCAAACAAGATGCTGGGATGCATAGCTAGGGGGATCAGTAGTAGGACAGAGGAGGTTATACTGCCCTTGTACAGGTCACTGGTAAGGCCGCATCTAGAGTATGGAGTTCAGTACTGGTGCCCGCACCTCAAAAAGGACATTAACCTGCTGGAGAAGGTACAGAGGAGGGCTACAAAGATGACAGCCGGTCAGCAGGGCAAGGCATTCGAGGAGAGGATGAGGGCACTGAACATGCACTCCCTGGAAGACAGGAGAGAGAGAGGGGGACATGATTGGGACATTCAAGTACTTGAAAGGGATAAATAATGTTGATAAGGAAAGTCTCTTTAAGCTGAGTGACAACCATATCACGAGGGGGCACAGTCTTAAGCTGGAGGGTGGGAGGTTTAGGAGGGATGTCAGGAAGTAACTTCTTCACAGAAAGGGTGGTGGCTACTTGGAATGCGCCACAGAAGAGGTAATCTTGTTAAAGACAGTGAGCAGCTTTAAGAGAGGCTGGATAGGACAGGGGAAGATAAGAATCATGGGTAGGGAGGATGGGAGGAGTGGGGAGGGAGGCAGGGACACTGGCTCAAGCTGTGGACCCTGCAATACGAGCAGACTTGATAGACCAAATGGCCTTCCTCTGCTGGCTTGTTCATATGTTTGTATGTATCTCTACTTTATTTCAGGATAATTACTCGTCGTTTACTGCAACCCTTAATTCTGATTATAAACGCTGGGGTCTATTACCATTTCCTTTACATGCCCATGTACAAACTGCTAAAATGACTATCACTGTGTTTTTTAATATTTTTTTTCAAAGTGTACCCTGCTTAATCCCTAAACAGGAATTCTCTACATGGCAAAAAAAAAAACAGCTTCTTACTTTTATTTGGGGGCAAAGCAACCCAAGGTCACCCAGAAAACTCTTTATTTACCCAAAAACACAAAGGGGGCCTAGCAGTACCTTTATTACAGGTAATTGGATAGCAGCTCAAATGAAAATAGTGTTACTTTGGTTCAACCGGCATTATCACTCTCACTGGAAACAAATTTAACTTTTTGAACTAGATACCCCTCTGCTACAAGCCTTTCCTTTCCTACTCCAACAATTACATAACTTGGATAAAAATACCCTTCACAGTATAGCTACAGCCCTGGAGGGCTGGTAATGGGGCGTTCAGAAGGCAGCCACAGCACAATCTCTTTGGAAATATAGCTGGTGGATACAGGATAATTATTTTGTTCTGGCTTCACTTGATCCCTGGTTTAAACATCAGGCACACTTAGGTATACACTCCCCATGGCAACTTCTCCAAGCGAACATGGTAATTCCCTCTGAAGTAGCAGCTTGAAAATGTAATCTTCTACCTGAGCATAAATTATGGTATTACCAACTACGAGACTTTTATCAACCCACAGATGAATGAAACTATAACTCAAACTGTAGGATCCCTTCCTCCTCACCATCTTTTTTTTTTCTTTCAACTATTTTTCCCTCCGGTCGCAGCCTGCGGGGCCTCTCTCAGGCATCCTGGCCTGATCCTGCCCACTTGAGGTCCCCCCAACCCGAGCCTCCTCTCCCCCCTCTTCCTTCAGCCAGTACCCCCGGCTTAACCCCTCTGGGGTGGGGCCGCCCCACCTCACTGGGCACTCTTATGTTCTGGTCAAGCTGCAGGTGAGAGCCTGGGTAGAGGAACTGGAAGGCCGGGTGGGTGGGATCCGGCAGTGGGCATGGGGGTTACGTTCTGTCGCCTACCTCGCAGAGCTGGGTTTTTCAATGGTCTGTTATGCTCCCCCCCCCAGCACCAAGGGCGTGCAGTGATGTCTAGCGCCGGCATGCACGCTCCCGCACACATTGGCAAGGACGTCTGCCCATGGCGCTTCCCCTGCCTTCACGAGCACTCCCAAGTGCAGTGCTCCCTGCCTCCGCAAGGAGTCACTAACACTGGGAGATGCATCCCTCCCATACCCCAGGAGAGGAGAGCTGTCATTGGACGCTTGATCCTCTCCTCCCCAGCCAGCCCCCTGAGGCCCGGGCTCACTCCCGAACCCCAGTCACCGGCATAGTGCAAGATGTGGCGTCCAGCGCCTCAACCCTCAGTGCCACTGGGCCAGCTCCTCTTCCCCATCTTTGAAACCATATGGGGCACTTCATCAGGGAAGGGTGCAATTACCTTATTGTACATAAATTATATAAAAGACTAGGAATAACAGTGAGTAAAGTTAAGACCAACTGAGATAAGATCTGGCAAGTAACCTGGCGCAGTACTTCATCTCCGGGCTGGCGAGAGTTCACCTGGAAAATATGAATCCGGTATTTTTGGTACCGACTCTCCAAGCAAAATGGGACCCTAATATCACTGCTGCACATTGGTGGCTTTGTGGATCCTCTGAAGCCACATATGCCCAAATTTTTTTGACAATGTCCAAAACTTTAAGTGTTTTAGGAATTTGTATGGGAACACTTATTATGCCTTTTGGATTGTCCTCCCCTATTAGGTCCTGAACACCTAATATTGGGGATCCCCCCTCCTCACTGAAAGGGCGAGAGACCAAATATTTATGGAATGTTCTGATAATAGCCGCATGCAAGGCTATTTATTAGCTGTTGCTGGTTATTCCTGGAGTCACCCACCTCATTGGAGTGGCTACATACAGATAGCCAGACCCAAACAATGGGGAGACTTACGTTTGCTATACAATATCAACTTACTGCTTACACCAACAGATGGACACATTGGGTGCTTTATCAAGAAGGGTTACCCCCTATTAATGCACCTACCATATGAAACTGGACCAGGACCCTCCTTAATCAATAATTCCTTAACATTAACTGCTAACTCTTTATTTAAAATAAAATCCACATTTTCCTTTGCACCTCCTAATAAAGATTATTTTATTTTCTTCTTTGAAAGCAGAATCAACTAGTTCAACTTATCCTACTGTAATTTTATATATATTTATATATGGTGACAGCATAGTTAAAGTATTTTATATTAATTCGTTCTGTATGAAATTGAACGTTTTTCAAAAATAATCTGTTCTTTTTCAGTTGATGTTAAACTAATATTTATAGTACTTGTTCGAGGTTATATTTTTTGTTTTTCCTATATTTCTTTTGCAGAGATTGCAACCTTTTCCTTTCAGAACTATGTTTATATGCTTTCAGAAGTTCTGTATTATTATATGTACTTTGACTTAGTTGAGAACATGCCAATAAAGAAGTACAAAAAAATTGAGACATGGCACAGCAGGGGCAAAGGCAATTCACAATCCAGGCAGAAATGCACTTGGTAGAAACAGGTTGACCCTTCCGATTAGGATCAAAGGAGACAAAGAGCTGTTTGGATTGTCTGAAGTCCTTAGTTCTATCTAGGTAAAACCTAAGGAGCCTCTTAACGTCTAGAGAGTAGAGAGACCTCTCTCCCTCATTCTGGAAGCTGGCAAAGTAGGTACGCAGGACTAAAGGCCTGGTTAAAATGGAACTCTAACAACACTTTCTGTAGAAACTTGGGGTGTGTAAGAAGAACTGCCCTATCTTCATGGAAAACAGTATAAGGAGGATCTGTGGCCAAAGCACAGATTCCAGATACTCAGCATGCAGAGGTGACAATCATCAGAAAAGCAGTTTTCCAAGTTAAAAACTCCCAAATCACACGTCGCAAGGGGTGAGGGAGCATATCTAGGACAAGGTTGATATCCCAGGCAGCCACTGGCTTTCCGATAGGAGGACTTGTGTGTAAAATGCCCTTGAGGAACCTGTTGAACACTGGCAGTTGTGCCAGGTAGAAGGTACCAACGGATTTGTGGTATGCTGAAATACCATATAGGTGGACCTTTACTGTGGAATACTGCAGACCAGCATCAGAAAGGTCCAGCAGGTACTCCAGAACCTTGTCAGGTGGGCACTTAAAGGGATCCATGTGGGTTTCAGAGCACCAGATGGAAAATCTTTTCCATCTAGCGGTGTATGTCTTCCTAGTGGAAGTCTTACAGGGAGCTATAAGCATTATAGAGACCCTCTGAGATACTTTGTACCTGTTCACTTCCATCTCTTCAGGAACCAGAACTGAAGGTGAAGGGAGCGCAGGTTGGGATGGATCGAGTGACCCTGTGTCAGTAAGTCTGTCCTGAATGGCAGAGTCCTTGGTTAGTTGAATGAAAGTATGTTCAGCAGAGGAAACCATATCTTTCAAGGCCAGCAGGGGGCCACTAGTATCATCTTGTGCCTCCAAGCTGAGCAATACTTTCTGAATGAGAGTGACTGGAGGGAATGCATACAAAAAACGATTTTGTTATTGCAGTTTAATGCATTCTGACAGGAAATGCCATGTCTTGGATTTCTTTTTTTTTTTTTTTTCATACGTAATTTCTGTTTTTTTTGTCGGTTTTCTCCTGACCCCTACATGCACATGTCCCGACATGGCATGCACCGTACGTTCGGGGCGCCCTCCTTCCAGTCGTGCCATTACCCGAACCACCATTTGGTGACGGCAGGACTACGGACGAGCGACCCACCTTACCTGGGAGAGAGGCAATGCTCGATCCTGCTCCTCCATGCTGGCACCCGGCAACCCAAGGTCGTTCCCAAACCTGGGTCGCCAGCGTAGCACGAGGTGTGGCGTCCAGCGCCTCAACTCTCAGCACCACCGAGCTGGCTATGTTTCGGATTTCTGGAGCAGAACTGAAGCAGTCTGGCACAGAGTGGGAACGCAAAAAAAGTTTACATCTGGGGTACCCCACTCATCAAATAGTGATGGTACAAGACATGGAGCTACTGACCACTTGTGAGGACCAGACTCTGCTCGACTGGGCTCATCTACCAGAGTGTTCTGGACTCCGGGCAGACAGACTGCTTGGAGCAGGATCCCCTGCTCCAGGCACCATTCCCACACACTCATCGCCTCCCTGCAGAGAGAATAAGAGTGTGCTACTCCTTGTTTGTTTATGTAGTACATGACAGAATTGATGTCTTCCTGGAGGATGATTGTTTTGCGGCTGACTAGGTCTGCTAGGGCTCTCAGACCATACAAAATGGTTCACATCTCCAACATGTTGATGGAGATGAGTCTCTGATGGGTCCCAGACACCTTGTGTTTGGAAGGTCCCGACAGTGGGCCCCCATCCTAACAGGGAAGCATCTGTGGAGAGTCTCATCTAAGGCTGTGGTTAGGAGAAGGGGAGTCCTGAAGGAGATTGTTCTCCACTGACCACCAAGTGAGAGACCGAACCAGGAGCTTGGTCACCTGAACGGTGCAAATCTGAAAGTGCGACACCTGTGACCACTATGCACTGCGCATCAACTGGGCTGTCCTCATGTGCAAACGTGTCAGGGGCACTGTGAATACTGAGATGGCTATCACACCCAGCATACATTGCATCGAAGGGCTTGCACCCTTTTGCACTCCATAATGTGGCATGCCATCTGCAGAATCACTTGCATTCTGCTCTCTGGAAGGAAAGCCCAAGCCTGGGCTGTATCCAGAAGAGGTCCTCTGAGTAGCAGTTGTTGAGAGGGTTGAAGTTGAGACTTTTTGAGGTTCAGCAAGATCCCTATCAAAGTAATGAATTAAGAAGCAGTGGTCAATGCCTGTCTCATCTCTAGTCTAGACGGGCCTGTGAGTAGCCAGTCGTCCAAGTACAGGAAGACTTGGAGTCCTAGCTTCCTTAAGTGCATGAAGAGTACTGCAAAGCACTTTGTGAGATTTGAGGTGCCAAGGAAAGCCCAAAGAGCAGGACTCTTCTGACCCTATTTCTACTGCCCTGTTGCTCACAAGGCCCACAATCTCCTGTGCCAGAACCTCTGACAGGGGAGTTGACAAAGATGGTTGCCTTGAGAGTGGATAGTCCAGAGTGAGTTCTGAGAAATCGAGGGAGTATCCCTCTCAGATAGTCCTGAGAACCCACCTGTCCATCATGGTGGAGTCCCACTGATGATAAAACTGGGTCATACACCCCCATGAGGAGGAGAGGTCTGCTCTGGTAAGCTGAGGCAGGACAGGGCAGGAGTTTCAGACTGTGGTACTAGGTGCTTTTGGTGCCTCTGCCTTTGGCTGTGCTTTCTTCTGAGTTTATCCTCTGAATCTGGCAAAGACTCTGCCAGAGACTTTAGCTTGCTCCAAAAAGGTATACTCATACTCAGAAAAATGCCCTTGGTAGATGACATTCTCATGCCCATGGTGGCTGGAGCATAAGCTCATTTGCTTATAGTGTCACACTTGTGTGACTCCTGATTATGGGGTGCACAGTGACCTCTTGGGGACAATGGCCATGTCATTCTCAGAGAGAATGACAATAGCATCAGCTATGGGTTGAGAGACATACACTGGCTTATTTCTGGAGAACTGTATGTTCTGTCTGCCTGCTTGAGGACAGCTGCCATCAAAGCAGGTCTTGCAAAACGGCATCAGTCAAGGTCTCAAATGCCTCGGGGGGGGGTAGGGACTGGGGAAATCAAGCTAACTGGCATATAAGGCACATTTAGGAGTTCCAGCAGGAGGTGTTTAGCCTGGTCAAGGCTACTGGTTCAAAATTCAATGCTGCGTTATTTCTGGGCAGAGCTTGTAAAGAGAGATCCTCCTGAGGCACAAATATAGGGATTGGGTCTAATGTATTCTAGACTAAAGTAGTAGTCATCATCATCACCACCTTCAGAATAAAGAGGTTGGGGTCTGACTCATCCCCTTCTACATCCTCCTTGGCAGGAGAGTAGAGGACAGGGTAGGTCTGCACCCTAACAACCTAGCATGCGGCTGTGGCAACACTGGTGCCAAAAGGGGAGGGATTGGTGCCATAGGAGGAGCAAGAACTGGCACCGTGAAGGTTCCCAGCAGTTTGCACACATGCAGTGCCGTACCAGGCGAACATGGCACCAGACCTGGCACCAAGCACAGCTCTGGGCCGGGCCCAAAGGGCCCGAATGCAGCTTCAGACATGGCACTGGAACCAGTGCCAACAACCCAATTAGCATTGAAGTAACCGGACATGATAACATGGCAGGTCCTGTCTCAACACAGGACAGGGAGTGGGCCACAGTGGGACAGATGTTGGTGAAGCCAGCCCCAGCAAGGACCTGAAGGTTGCTGCTGAACGTGAACACACTACCAGCTCCAGCAGCACCACCTGGGGTACCGGATCCATTGGCCCCAAAGGGTCAGGGACTAACTCCACTAGTGGTCCCACTCAGGTCAGATGCTGCACCCACTGCTCCATAAGAGCTGCCCAGTGGTGGAACTGCCAACCTAAGCCCTCACCAAAAGACAGTGGGGGGCTCCAGGCCCAAGACAACAATCCCCAAGAATCAGAGGCTCTCATCATTACTGTCGATGATGGTGATGACCACTGACTCAAGGAAACCGACTATCTGATGGCAGACCTCACAGAGGGTGACCTCAATCAATGCCATTTCTTCCCTTTCCTACAGGAAGAGGAAGAAACTGATGTCGAGCGGTGCCTGGACCCTGACTTAAGAGCATGTGGTGGGACATGGACCATGTGTTTTGTGTTCATGGAAGGGCTGTCTTCCCTTCTAGGCACTGGACCGCCCATCGTCACAACCCTTCCAGAAAGGGGAACGCGGACTGGAGATGGTCCCGCTGCCAGACCAGCCTGCCTTTTCACACTCCCACCATACTGCATGGCTGACAACTGCTGACACTCAGGAAACTAACAGAAATTATGCAAATTATTTGTGACAATAGAGTAAAACTGACACAAAAATAACAAAGTTTAGCTTTAAACACTAAAACTAAGAAGAACTGAATGCTGCTGTCATGCTGTCATACAGACATGAAGTTGTGACTCCTAACAGAGGAACGACGAAGCACTGATGACCACTCAATGACGGGGGAAAAAAGGAAATGAGGTGGATGGGGACTGGTGCTGACATAAGCAAGCACCACATGCATTCACTCAGGGAGCTAGGCATGCGCACTGTGTGCCTTGACATCAACCCTTTGAAAAGTTCTGGCTCCCACTGAGTCCTAGCACCTCTGGCTCAGGCCCATCAGTGGGAATCAATGGTGCAGACTGATTCTTGGACAATCTCTCAATACAGATCATTCTGAAACTGCAAAGGTTTGCCTTTTTAGCCCCATTCATGTGGCCAACTCTGAGCCGTTGAAGGTGGTGCACAGCGGCCAGATTGATGCCGCTGTGGACATCTGAACACCATCGTTTTCTGTATTACTCGCATGACATTGTGACCGCAGTCCCTCTTTTCCTGGGATCACGTAGTGGTGCCAGCATTTTGCGCTGTTCTTCTTGGCTGTGTGAACAACCGGTACTACCCACAATGTTGTGAAAGGCTTTTCCCAACCTGCACTTTGAAGGCTTGTGGATAGATCTTCAGACCAGAGTTCAGCTAAAGTCTGATTCTGGTACTTTAAACACAGCTGAACTTGGGCAAGTGGCTCTTTTTGTAAACCGAGGGCTAAAACTGGCAGAAAACACGGTCTCAGATTTGAGCCGTGACACTGGGCATGCATGTACACATATGCAGAAGTGCTCGCCCAGTGTCACGGCTCGACTCTGAGACAGTGTTTTATGCAATTTTTAGCCCTCGGTTTACAAAAAGAATCACTTTCCTGAGTTCAGCCGTGTTTACAGTACTAAAAACAATCTTTAGCTGAACTCGGGTTGGAAGACCCATCGTCGATCTTTCTGGTGGCGTCACCCCACCTCAACTGCTCCCCACTCCCGGCCAGAACCCTCCTCAAAATGGTGGAACTTTGCTGGGAGCATCTACAGTGCTCCAGGGCCACGCTATTCAAATGCTGCATTTGAGTGCCATGGTGACCTGCAAAGGGCCTAATGAATCAGCACTTCAGCAACCAATGCTCCTTCAAAGCACATGCTGACTTTCACCAAACATGCAACTGATTTGTAGCCAACAGGAGGCTTGATGCCAGAAAATGCTCTAAGCATTGTGCTGTGCTGAGCGGCCCATGGATTAAACAGCCTTTGAATGACTGAATATTCACGGAAAACACTTAATTCTGTTTAACACTGGGTTTTGTGTTTTATTGTAGGCTCTGATTATCAAACTCACATTTGTATAATTTATTGCTTAGCAGAGTGCTCATCTCTACCAGTGCTGTATACCATTTCCATGTCATCGCAGTAAATAAAATATATAAAACCTGCATACTTTGTAAGGAATGAGTCAAAGCAATGTCCTAAATCTTTCTGCAAAATGTGTTGGGAAAATTATGTAATCTGACTGGCTAATGGTACCAAAAAGGAGCATGTTATGTCACATTACAAAATGGGTCAGGGAAATTCTGTAACCTCACTGGTCAAAACAAGTCAGTTGACCATTGATTATCCTCTCACAGTGCCACACCTTCACTGAACTGCATTTTCTTTTTTCTTGATAAAGGGATTTCTACCTAGGCTGCAGGTGGGTGGCTAGCAGCTTATGCCCCCACTTCCTCTGACCATCTCTTCACCTCCACGGTCACCATAAAGTCCCCTGCGGATTGCCCCAATGGCAGGGTCAGGAGGGGGAGGGCTGCCCCCCCCCCACATGGTGTAACATACCAGATGCCGACGGCCAGGTGGCAGTGCAGGCCGAAGGAGAGCAGGAATGGCTTCATGAAGCCTACCCCCAGCCACTTTTCCATTTTCTGCCCAATCCCCCTGGCTACCACGGCACGCGTGCACTACAGAACCATGGCCCCACCCACTGAGTCGCTTGTTGCCTGCATTATTTATTTACAGTATTTACTTAAAAATTTAACCAGGAAGTACATACTGAGTTGGTAACAGCTCGTTTCCAGATGAGTCCTGGGGGAGAGGGGAGAAAGAGAAAGCTAACAATAAAATTACAAGTTAAAATACAATATTATAGTAATTACAAGCAGTATCATAAATAATAGACAAAACAGTGGATGAAGGAAACTAGCAAATAAGAGACTCACAAATAATATACAGAAAGAAAACAACAGAACAAGAAGAAGAGGTTAAGATTAGAGAAAAAAAGAAAAAGAGGAAGGGTCAAAGGCAGTTGTAGGAGGGACGACAAAAGTCAGAAAGAAGAGACTTTAGGGAGGAAGGAGAAGAGGCATTATCCCCAGGCCTCCACCCGGTGGCAGTAAAAAGCCCAGATGGCTGGCCACGCCTCTCCAGGAGAGAAGACCCCTCAGTGACCTAAGTCCATTCCCAAACCCGGGTCGCCGGCGTGGCAGCAGGTGAGGTGGTGCAAGCGTTGCAGTCTTCTGTGCCACTGGGCTGAACTTGTTTTCTTCTTCTTCATACACAAAAGCCCATTTTGTAAGGTGGACAACGCTCACTAGGTTGTGACTTTGTAAGGTAATAACGCACTTTGCAGATGCTTGCACCCCATGCCTAACAATGATCAGAGGCATACAGTATTCCGCTACAACTGCAAACCCTGCTGTTTGTTATATCCCTTACAAGACCCACAGCAGTACAGGTCACTGCAGCACAACCCTGTCACGTGTTACTGCTTACACAGCATGGTATTCCCAGTCATAGTCAATGTCATGCTATTGTTCAAAGTAAAGAAAACACAATAGCACAGTATACAATACACAATTTAAGCATACACAGGTCAATTCTAAAACACAGTGTGCTGAGCAGTGTGTGGGCTACAAACAAAAACGTAACATTAAATGCTAGCTGATAACAGAAAACAGAATCAATATTTTGACCATAGGTCTTCCTGAAGTATGATGTATAAAGAGGAAACACACTGTTCATTTTATTTTTCTCTTTACAGATAATTCCTGAAGAAAATCTATGTTCAAAACATCTATTCCAACTCTTTTTTTTCTTTCTTGCTGGCATTTAATCTAGCCCTTTTGTTTTACTTACAAGTTCTGTCATGCTAATTTAAAAACCTCGACACCATATACAGGTAATGTACAACTTACTCTTTGTTCTCACTCTTTAAACAGGGATGGTACAGGACTTTCACAGCACTTTTAGCTTCATAGGATGTCTGCCGGCAGCTAGGTGCACCATCTCCAACCGCATTCAAGATGCTGCCACTGGCTAAATTTCTGAAATTACCCACCAGCAGTGTATCCGAGTTCAATAGCCACAGCTGCAGAGGGACAACAAAGAAAGAAAATGAACCTGTCAGTTCAATACAAATGCAAACTGGCAACTAATAAGAGACACCATTCCGAGCCATCGTCTCCACCGTTTTTAGTGATGATTCACTATGCTCTATCTCCGTCTTCTTTATGAAGAACTCTGCTACAATGCCATCACGTGCTAGTTCACAGCAACACTAAAGGTATTTAAATAACTGTTCCGCTCCCACTGCCAGTTATTCAGGTTCATGAACAGATGAGGGTTGCTTGGTAGGCCTGCAGGGTGAGGGAGGATTGTGTGCCTTGGGGAGGTAGGGGGACACCAGTCCCTGCTTCAGGAACTGCCACCCGGTGGAGGCCGAGCGGTGGCACAGTGAGAATGCATGCTGGACACAAGGGGTGGGCAGGAACGTGACGTGCTGGCGCACACATCTCGACGTTCCAGCTCAGGGAGAAAACCCAGAGGTAAAAGATGCCGGACTGCTACTAGCTGGCACCCCCTGCAGGCTCTCGCATGACTCACATGGCTGGAAACCCATCCAAAAGGGTTCTGTGCGTAAGGGGGTGTATAACCAATAAGTCAAGCAGAAGGTCTGTGATGGGGCTAGGGGGTTGCCTTCGGGCAGCCACAGAAGGGAGAGAAAATACAAGACTGAAAAAAGAAAAAGACTGCAGACAGGGAGTTGGCTGGTCAGTGGTAATGTTAGGGACTGGTTAGTGTACTACATTAGGATCCAGAAGCCTACACATACGACTGTGTGTGTGTGTGTGTGTGATGTAGGCCCTGATCCCTTGACTGGTCTGTCCAGGGAAGGACAGAGGAGCCAAAGAGCTCCAGACGACGGTTACAGCAGTGAGCATGATCCAGACCCTGAGGCGCCCAAGAGCTGCATCATCAAGCTGCCCCCCCAACTGCATAACTGATCAACTACTCCAGAGGACCTACACCCCCACAAAGGAGCAGAAGGAACCCAAGTTGTCAGGGAAGTTGGTAACACCAAAACTGTGAGTACTCTCAGGGCTTGCCCTGTAATTGGAATTTTGTATAAAGCTTTCCATCAAAGCTACATCTTTGACCATCAGGCCAGGATCTACAAATATCTCCTCTGAGGTCTGCAATTTAAGCAACTGCATGGTCTGTGGGGTTTTGGTTTAACAAAAGAGTTATTCTGTTTTAAAGGGCACCACAGCTGGCCAACCAGCTGCAACTTCAACGTGTCTGCACCGCTTCTCCGGCTGGGTACCCAGTGAAGCACAGGCAGCTCCCATAAGGTTTAAACGGGATAAACTGCTACTAGTGGAAGTCGGCAGTGTCCCCAGTACAAGTGGACTAATAATACCGAAGGTCTACAGTCACTGTATCGCATTGCCTGGTTGGGAGTGGGCACTACTGAGTTACTACTGTTGTTTCCAGTGTGTTTATTAGGCTAAGCCTAGTCAGGCACCTACGTCAGCCCGGCACTTTTCAAAGAGTTTGCTTTGAATTCACACGTCCCTTGTGAATGTCCCTCAATAAATATTTTATTGTTATTGTACATTTTGTCTCGTGAGAATATTATTAGTAGTAAGTCGTTCACTGCATTTTTGTTGATTTTAAGGCTGCCCTGTGATTCTTCGGTAGTATGTCAATCGAGTGATCAATTGAGTGACGCAACAATAACGATGGCAATTTGGGCAACGCTATTGTAGCGACTACAATTACAGCGCCCTGAAATATTGGCAACCACTATTTTGGGCAACTAACGTATGCCCCTTCCCGAGGTGCTACGACTTGGGGTTGGCCTATTCAGTAGTGAGGTGCGGGGTACAGCCCCCCAGCAAGGGGTGTGGGGGTCAAAGTCCCCCATGATACAAGCATTTTACAAATTTCACCCTAATGGTGGTAGCCCATATTTAAGGGCGCCGTAATTATAGTCGCTATAATAGCGTCGCCCAAATTGCCGTCACTATTACTGCATTGCTCAATTGACATGGAACCTGATTCTTCACGTGTGGGGGGATACTGTGGGGAGGTGGGCAGGTACTGCATCCCAGTGGGTTGTACCACTCTGACACCAGGCCTACTTAAACTTAACTCTGGGTGGAGGCACCAAGCAAACTAAAAATATCTGGATATGAACCCCCAGTCAGAAAAATATGAACCCAAGCCCCTTAACCTTGATCGAGTCCACAAGGCAGTGGTAGTAACTGCAAACATCCATGGCGCTCCAGTTACACATGCATCCCACTTCCTGCTTGCAGAGAAACCATATTGAAGCTGATCCTCCCAATCTTTGATTAGGGTGACACTGTGTACAGTGCAGCTTTCAAATCCACATTGTCTGAACTAGACCATCTCTTTCACTCTTTCTTCCGCTATGTACAGTACCAGACTACCTCTTTCATACCTACCATTGTTCCCTCTACTCCTAATTCTACCTCTCCTCCCTTGTTGCCAGCAGTCTCTGCCACTGTGCTTCCTTTATCTCCAAATTCTGACTTGGCACCCACCCCCTGATCTCAGCTCTCTTCTTTCACCCCTCTACCCCCATGTACTCCCTTTGTAACAGTGACCGCAGCTTCTTCTTCCTCCCTTACTCCCCTCCCAAGAAATCCACTGTAGGACAAGCAGCTTTCTCCTTTTTCCATAAGCTCTGGTCTTCTCTTTCCCCTGCTATCTGCTCTGCCTGATCCCTCTATTCCCTTAAATCCCTCTTTCATACATTACAAATCACTCCTGTAATTGCATTGGACCCTGCAAAGTGCATTCCTGGTGTCCAGGCCCTCTCCATTAACGCCCACCTATGTCTACAACTTAGCCACTGGGTTTTGCACTTTGTTCTAGTGCTGAATATGTGAATCTGTTCCACTTCTCATGGCAACTGTAGTTTATTCTGTACTTTATACTGTCTTTTTGCACAGCAACTAACTTGTTATTTTGTTGCACCTTATTTTTTCCAAGTTGTACTGTACTCCCCTTCCCCAGGATGCATCTGGAAACAAACTGTTTCCAGCTCTGTATGTCTTTCCTTTAACTTACAATTTATTCTTTTATACTGTATGGTGGAATGCAATTAGGGATGGAAATCCATCCCGATAATAGCGTTGTTATGCTGCAGTAACTACGTCATCGTAGCCATTATGCTGAACTAGCTACGTAGCTACTGCAGCATAACAACACGAACGCCTTCGAGCATGCACGTAACTTGAACCTCCACTAGTCAGGAAGCGGTGGCAGTGGCAAGAGCAACAAACAAGGAGAGCGGTGTGGAGGCAAAAAAACACTAAGTAAGGACACCGCTGTGCACCTCCTTGCTCCATTTATTATAGATAGTGGACCATACACTATAAAAGACAATGTATGGTCCTCTATCTATAATAAGTGTGAGTTGCCATCTCGAGGTTGCCATGGTGACCAAAATCTCTCGAGGTTTAAACGGTCGCCATTGTCAACCTCTCGATGGTAACACACAGTTGTTATAGACAAAGGACCATACATTATCCTCTATATAATGAAACATGCCATGTAAAGCAAGTGCAGTTATAAGCAAACAGAAAAGAAAAAACATGTAAGATACATGCATTTGCTGCACATGTCAGCATCAGTATTTGTTAAACTGCAGAATTTGATACATCAAACAAGGGAAATAGAAATATTTGTATTAAACCAAATGGCTATGTTTATGAAAATGGTGTACCAAAGTGCAACATGAAGGTCAAATTTTTAAAATCAAAATATATTACATTTTAAATGTATTTTGAGATACCATGATTGAACCAATAAAAAGTGGCCATGTGGTAAAATAACTACCTTAATGGTTCCCGTGAACAAGACAGCTCACCATGGTGTGTGTACAGCGGACACTGTGGTGTATGTACGTGGACACCGTAGTGTATATATGTGGACACCGTGGTGTATGTACATGGACACCAATCAGCTACTGGAATTGAAAACAAATGTTACTAATAAGCAAATTTATACATTTCAGTGTGTTTTGGATAAAATGATCAAACTGGTTAAAATTGGACATGTGGTAAGGTAACTGCCTTAAAGGATGCCTGGTAACAAGAATGCTCATCATGGTACATGTACATTAGACACCACACATTTGTGATGCTTGAACAAAGGAAGCAAAACAGCTGCTGTACGATAAAAAGAAGTTTACTAATAAACAAATTCATAAAATGGCATGGCAAACTTTGCAAAAAACGTAATAGCTACTTTGTACAAAAACCAACTTCAAGCAATAAATCTAAGTACATAAAAAACAAACTATATGAAAAAACTTTAGGGAAAAACTTTAAACAATAACTCTAACTATGGAAAGAACAGTAAGCAATACATTTACATTCTTTATCCCTTTAATATCCAGTATCAGTACTGTCCATTTTATGCCCAAGGTAGCCTGCAATCCTTAATTCCACTTTTGTTTCAGTTTGTCACATTACTCTTGGATTGTCTGTGCTTCTTCAGGTGTCAATTTAAAGGGTGACCTCCCACACATGTTCAGTGGCCCATGCAAAACTCGACGTCTCCGTATATTGTCACGGTCGTCATGTCTGGGCCAAGTGAATGCTACACCCCCACGCTCATGCAGAAAGCCAAATTCCACTGTCTGTTCAGTAACCGATTTCACTTGTCCAATGCAAAAAGTTTCAATAATAAACTGCATAGATGTGCTCTATGTTTATATCCAGTCTTTGGACTTTTTTCTTTTGTGTGCCTCAGGTGGAGCCTGTGGCAGACTGAGCAATGTTGACTGGCATGGGCGTGGGCTCTGTGCTGACAGGGGCACTGTCAGAAAGTATGTTGTCCAGCATGTTCTGTACATTGGCATCCATGTTATTTGCAATACTGACTGGCGTTACGGGTGGGCGTTGTGCTGACAGGGACACTGTCAGAAAATATGTTGTTCTGTACATCTGCATCCATGTTCTTTTCTGGCATGCTGACAGGAAGTTGTTCCGTGGCAAGGGTGCTATCAATTTGAACTGCTGTAGTTGATGGCACCACGTTGTTGTCCCGTTTTCTATTAACACCAGGGGATTCCCTCAGTATCTTTTCCATCCACGGACCCATGTGGCTGGCATTTTCACATATTCCTTCATCAATCTTGCAAGCAGTGCAGAAACAGCTGTAATCCCGGACTACAATAATACCATTTGCGACTGACCTGACACTCTGAATTTTGCGTGTCCCCTGTACAGTTTTAAGAACGGGTCCTTCTGGCCTGCGTATCTCATTGTCAGCCACCCAAAAGAATGTTTTTAAGGAATGTTTGCATCCATCATCAATAGGCTGCATTAAGGTTTTTTTGGCAGTACTTACAGAGTTCTTTCGCAGAGGATATGACTAATAGCCTTGATGTCACTGCCTTAGTTGCTGTTGATTTGACGACCCCACTCTCACCATCAGAGGGGCCTTTTCCATGGCGAGATCCAAAATAGGCACATTCAATGGGGAAGCCATATTTTGTGTGCGCTTATGAAATGTCATAGAAGGCAGACTTAGATTTATACTGGCTACCACAGCCATCTGTAAACTGCATCTCCTTAGTAATGGTTATGGCCAGAAATGTTTGAAGGTGAGTGTTTGCCAGTTGTGAAATGGCCTTTTAACATTGTGGGACGTGCTTCAAGTCACGAAATGAAAACCAAGGATTTCCTCAGTGTTTGCACCAGTAGTAGAAACCACTAGAGTGTACAGTAGCCTGCTACGTGATGCCAGTGAGATGATTGCACTTCGTCTTGATATTTGCAGCATAATTTTCAGCGAAGTCCAAAACCATTAGGATCCCTCCCTCAGGCATATTTTTGGACAATGTTAAGAACTGGTGTTGCTGCCATGATGCCACGTGCAGGTGACGACCCAGAAATGTGAAGTCTTCCTTCATGATTCCTACAAAATTAGAAAGCCCTGTTTTCTTTGTTTTCAGTACTTTACAGGACTTAGCTTGTCCATTGTTAAGTGTCACTTTTACAGTCTCCCACTGCTGCCACCTCACTGTATCCTGTCCATGCCATTTCAAGAGGTCCGCGTGCACTGGTGCTACAACTGTCACAAGTTTTTTCAACACATTCTTTTCCGTAAAATCTTTCTCCCCGTACCCTTCTGCACATGATAAATGCCACCATTTCACAAATATTTGGCACTCGACAGTCCAGTGCGTGATGTGTATCGGCAGCACGGTTCAATGAATGAAGCTTTAATTCTGCATTGGCACAGTATTCGCAGAGGCACTGATCCAGCTTCTGTTCCCTTGCAAGTTTTGTGTGCTGTGGCCTCAGAGCATTAAACTTATTTCTTCCAATTGATACTTCCGGATGTTCCATGCAGAATTCTGCATGCAGCACAGATAGGGGTTTTGCCAGGAATGACTTTGTTTTGCCTGTTCGTTTGAAAAATGCTTTCTTGTGAGGCAGTGGTGTGGTTACCCCTTTGTAGAAGCCCCTCGCTTGCTGGACAGTTTCAGCAGGCAGTGCAGATTTGTGTGTGCCTTTTTGAATGCCCCTTGATATGGTCATCATCCTGTTCCAACTAATGCCAAAGGTATTGCTTGCAGTTCGTAGCAAACAATATTTTTTCAGACTTGACAACAAACTTATTAATTCACGGCTTAATTGTCTTCCCTCTGGTTTTTTGGAGCATTTTAGAGTGCTCAGTTTCTCCTTCATCACTTCCACCAATTTCTCCTGTAGGTTTGTACAGCAAGCGAGGTTCTGTTTTGCCAATGCTGCCTTCTTGGCTGGTGATGCAGAATGGACAAGGCGGGCAACTGTTGCAGCAAAGCGGGATGGGGCTAGTGGTAACCCTCCACATGCCCTTTGCACTGCTTTCGTGATGGCATTTGCTGAACGGGGATCAGTTGTGACAATGTTGCAACTCTGCTGTGGCATCATTGCTGAAGTCTCTGTGGGGGCGCTGGTGGTGATGGCATTCTCAGCAATTTCTGCTGCACGTCTCACATTGTACTTTTCATGCCTTCTCTCATTTATCCGTCGTCTTTTCTGTGCCATCATTGCTGCATACTGCTCTTTTTTTTTAACTTTGTAAAAATTTTATTCAAGGTTCATGTTACATATCTTAAAATCATATCATTACAAACTTCATATTTCAATCTCCAAGGTTATACACATACAGATTTCATCATATGCTTCCTGCTCTAACAACCTGGGGGAAAAGCGAGCAGTATCACTTACTACAATCCGCTAAAGTCTGTAGGTTACTTAACGCTTATTACCCCTTAATGTGAATTAAATTATTCAGAGAAAGAGAAGAGTTTACTAGGCATCCCATCCACTCTAACTCTGAAAATACAACTTCCACCTTAGCACTTGAAGTTTTTTTTTTTTTTTAAATCTGCTTTCTTAGAGATTGTTCAAAGAAAAAAGAGAAGAAAGATCTTGTAACATCCAGTCAATCTTTCTTGAAACCATATATGATTTTACAACTTTAATCACAAATCGATCTACTAACATTTCTCCCTCCCTCCCTCCTTTCTCAGAAAGGAAGGAAATGGACAAATGGGTGAGTCCTTGTTAAGCTATAAGGGTATCCCCCAAGAGTTCCTTAGACAATCTCTCCAGTTCACGTGATCTATCCCCTCTTTTCCCTGGATCTCTCTCGTCCCCCACTTCATAGAGATAGGTTCACCCTTCTTCTCCCACCCACTTTCTTATCCAGCCTCTATTCTAAATCTTTACGACTTCGTGTGGGTTTAGTTAACTCGTTAGAAGTTGTTCCCATATTGTGGTCCCTTCCTTCAATTCCTTATATTTGAAATAAGGTAGCCATCTTGTATTAAATTTATCTGTAGCTAACCTTAGCTGAGCTGTAACCATTTCCATTCCCTGAATCAACTCTATATTCCTGACCCAGGTTTTCAGAGACGGTGGAGTATCTGATAACCAATTCTGCGTTATAGCCTTAAGAGCTGCCGCAATCATGATGTAAAAGAGGTATCTTCCTGCTGTGTTCTTAATTTCCTGTGGCGGAAGACCCAGAACTAGATTTTCAAATTTTAGTGGTGTAGAAAGGGAGAGGATCAAAGCAAGCTCTTCCGACCCCCTTCCAGTAGGGAGTGATTTTTGGACATTCCCAGAAAATATGGTGGTGCGTTCCTATAGAGCCACACTCTCTCCAACATTTATTGGAGAGGTGCAACTTGTAGTGGGCGGTAATTGTTGGGGTAGTAAAGAATCGAATATTGACTTTCCACCTAAATTCTCTCCATGATGGGGAATTTGTAGTCTTGTGGACCCCTATTCAAATGTGATGCCAGTTTTATTCTGTAAGGATTAGATTAGCTTCCGCCTCCCACCTGTCCTCCACTCTCCGTATAGCTGGAGCTCCCCTGTCCTCCATCAGTACTTTATAAATTTGTGAGATATATGATCTGGTGTCTCCTTTAAAACTTTTCTGGTGAGTTAATATGTTGGGTAATGAGGGTTCCTGTGTGATTTCACTAAGGCCAATTATTCTAGTAATATAGTGGAGGCATTGATAATACCTAAGAAATTCAGTAGTGTTTAATTGAAACTCCGATTGCATACGAGTAAATGTCTTCACCTGCGATCCCTCTATAAATTGTCTGGGATATTTGAGACCCGAAGTGGTCCATCTGAAAAGACAGGGATCCCCCTCTGAAATAGGAAAATCTGGGAGAAATGCAAGTGGTAAATATTCCCAGACTGGACGGATTATCTCCCAGTTTTGCCTGGCCTCGAGCCATTTCGACATTGTGTGTCGAGTGAAGATATTATGGATATTTTTAAGGTCTTTTGGTAGGACCCTCCAAGGGAGGATACTTAAGGGAATCGATTCACTTTCATTCTCTTGATCTCCAGCCACCCATGTCTTAGACCGGGCCTCACCATTTTAATAATTGGGGTAACTGAGCCGCCAGAGTAATACTTGGGAAGTCTGGAAGACGAATCCTCCTTGCTCCTGTCCTCCACTAATATATCCCATCTAATTCTTGGTCGCTACCAAGCCAGATAAATTCCGATAGCTTTTTCCTAAGATCCTTCCAGTCTTTGTTAGGGATCTGAATGGGAGGTTGGAGAATAAAAAGGAATTTGGGTAAAATGTTCATTTTAATCGTCTCCAATCTGTTGGTGAAAGTTAAGGGGAGCGATGACCATCTGTGGAGGTCCCTCTTACCTGCTGGAATAAGGTGTCGTAGTTGTGTTTATAAATTTGGTTAAAATTTGTGGGTATCTGTATTCCAAGGTATCTCACCTTGTGTTTGACCCAATTAAATGGGATGCTCGCTCGTACCTTGGGATCTAAAGCCCGCCCCAGTGGAAGGACTTCAGATTTCTTCAGGTTGATTTTAAAGCCTGATATATCCCGAAAAGAGGTCAGGAGCTCCATAAGGTATGGGAAAGCAGCTTGGGGTTTCCCAAGTATATTAATGTATCATCTGCATATAAAGAGATCTTGTGGGAGGTGTTTTGGACTTCAATACCTGAATCTAGGGTGCTGTCTTATGGCCTGTGCCAGAGGCTCCATACTGATCTCAAAAAGCAAGGGAGAGAGGGGGCAGCCCTGCCGTGTGCCCCTGGTGATGTTAAATGGTAATGAAATCGTGCCATTCACCCTCACTCTAGCCTGCGGCTTTTGGTAGGACATTTTTATTCCATTGAGGAAATTACCTTGGAAACCCATTTGTTGGAGAACTTCAAAAAGATAGGCCCAGTTTAGCCTATCAAAGGCTTTTTCGGCATCGATAAAGAGTGCAAGGGCTGCGTCACTCCTCGAACCCTTGGACTCTAGAATATTAAGGAGTCTTCGGACATTATCAAACATGTGACGATGGGGGATGAAACCCGTTTGGTCGGGATGAATTAGTAATTCGACATATTTCTGCATACGAATAGCTAGAATTTTCGTAAAAATTTTTTGGTCTTGGTTAAGAAGGGATATTGGTCTAAAAAATTCACATTTGGTAATTTTTTTCCCTGGTTTAGGTATCACTGTTACTATTGATTGCTCCCAACTAACAGGACCCTTACCCTCCTCTAAACATTGGTTGAATACTTTTTGTTAATACACGGTGCCACTGACCCCGCCAATTCTTTATATATTTCCCCACTAAACCCGTCCGGGCCTGGGGCTTTTCCTGTCGGTAATTGGTGAATGACTTTGAGAGTTTCCTCTGTAGTGATGGGGAGATTTAGTTCTGATATCACCGACTCGGGTAGTTTGGGTAGCGTAAGAGTGTTTAAAAAGGTTCGGGTATTTTCCTGCATATCTCTGGGATTTGTATCTTCTAAATATAAATTTTGGTAATACCTTTGGAATTGTTGCGCAATTTCAGAGGGAGTTGTGAACCTATGATTTGACAACGTATCCTCCTGAATATACGGGATACATCTGTCTGCCTGCGCCTTTTTTAACCGTAACGCCAGCAATCTCGCAGCCCTTCCACCCACCTCATGGTATTTTTGATTTGTAAATCTTAAATAGCCTTCCGCTTTTTTTTGTTTTCAAATACCTATAGGGCCTCTCTAACTTTATACAAGTCCTTTTGGGTCTGCGTATCGGTTGGGTTTTGCTTGTGGAGTTCTTCTAATTTCATCAATTCTTGTAATAGGTTTGTGTGCGAGAGTTGTGATAACTTTTTTTGATAAGCCGCATAACTGATAACCTCTCCCCTCAGTACCGCTTTAAGCGTGTCCCATTTTAATGAAGGGGGATGCTCAGTCAGCTGGTGCACCTGAGTGAAGTCCACAATGGTTTGCTTCAGTTTATTAAGGAAGGATTTGTTATTTAATAGGGGAGACATTGAGTCTCCATATTGTTTGCCTATCCTTTGGTACCAGCCTTAACATGATGGAAACTGGGGAGTGATCTGATAAGGTTATATTGTGTATTTCAGATTTGGTGACTAAATGTAGCGAGGTAGCATAAGTGTAAAATAAATCTATTCTGGAATAAGATTGTTGGGCAGCTGAGTAAAACGTGAAGTCTCTCCCCTGTGGGTGGTTGTGCTCTCCATATATCTATTAGCCCTAGTTCTTTTGTTAGGGCATTAAGAGATCTGGAGGCTGTCTGTGACATGAACACAGAACTCGCAGACCTATCTCTCAGCGGGTTCGGGGCAGTATTAAAATCTCCCCCAGGACGAGACTTCCCAGTGGAAGGTCTGTTATTTTTTTGAAAACCAGTTTAAAGAAGTCCTCTTGTTTAGTATTCGGTGCATAGATATTAACCAAGTGGAGGAGCTTATCTTGTAAGCATACTGAAATTCTGGCGTATCTACCTTGGAGTCCCCCTTCTGAAGATTTGATATTTAAATTTAGGCCTTTTCTCCATCAAATTGCCACCCTGCCTTCTTAGCGTGTGGGTGTGATGCTGCCACCACATTCTCCACCCAGGCCCTTCTTAATTTTAAATGTTCTGTGTTGGATAAATGTGTTTCCTGTAATAAGATAACATCCCCCTGTAATCTCTTTAACTCTTGTAAAAGCCTGGTGCGCTTGATGGGCGAGTTAACCCCCTTCACATTATAAGAACATATTTTTAGGGAGGCCATGATTGGTATTCTGAGGAGAGTTGAGGTCCGCTATAAACATGGTTGACCAGAGATTTGGGACGTGTAAGGGGGATTTTATTCTGGAGTGATTTCTTCCGTCCTGACAGAGGGAACCCCGCAGACCATTTTGTTTGCTTTGATCCTGATTGTGTAAATAACAAGGACTCATTCAGCAAGAGTTTTACCCTAAACTTTGGGTAATACTTATAACTATAGAGTAACTGTAGAATAACTTTAGTCAGTAACAACTGCAAACTATTACTAACAGAACAGTATACAATACAGATGAACACAATTAAAAATTAGATTGATTCTCTCTCCCCTCAACCCACAAAAAAAAAAAAAATTTTTTAACCTTGAGTAGAGAGAGCAGTCAACCCGAATCAGTGAACGTCCGAGTCCACGTGAGACTCGTGCCTTGGCTACTTCCTAGGTGCAGGTCCTGGCTTCCCTGTAGAATGGAGAGCCTGGTGCCACTCTAGGTGGGTAGTGCTTCAGTCAGCACTATATGTCTCATTAAGGAGACTACGAGCTTGGATGTTTTTAAGCTCTAAAAAAAGAGAGAAAAAAAAAGTCACCGAGGAAGCAGAGAACCATTCGATCCCCCTCCCCGCCTCACCCTTTTCAACCCTCTGTCGCTAGGAATACTTAACTTCCTCTCTTATTTCCCGTCCCATAAATTCTAATTCTTTAGTTCTTTTTATGCCTTGCAGTATCCATTTAGTTGGGACAGGGTCTTAGAAATCACTTAAATGGTTCCCCACTTTCAAATCTGTTTACATATCCAGCCACCCTGACAAGGAAATGCAACTCTGAGTTGGTTTCTTCCAGAGAACAGCCCTCCCCCCTCCTCCCCACATGGTTTGAGCCCCTGGACCCTATAAGGTATTGCCCGTTACCAGAGATTTTCAGTTATTTTCTCCCAGTCAAAATCAGAGGTAGAGTCAGTGAGATGCCTTTTAACACCTGTTCATTCATTCCTTCCTTTGTCTTCAAGGCAAACAGCATACTAAATCCCCTCTGTCAGTCGCATGTTAACCCCATACAGCAGTTCCTAGGTGAAAGACCTGCAGCAAGCGGCAGTACCCCAAAGCTATCCCAAGATCAGGGTGGTTCACTAGAGTTGCTGGGTATATAAGCCGCTATGGATGTTTTCCCCTGTACAGTTCAGTTTATTATATTATTATTTTTTTTTTTATTTTGGTTGTTTAACCAGGTATAGCACACTAAGCTGAAAGCTTTTTTACAGGAGCGACCTGGGAGCACAAGGAGGTTAAGTGACTTGCTCAGGGTCACACAGTATGCAAGTGGAAGCTGTGGGATTCAAACCCAGGTCTGGTCTGCTGGATGTCACCAGATTTGCAGCTCAGAGCCTTAGACCACTGCGCTATACTGCCTCCCAGCATGGAGTGCTCTGCCTAGATCTAGCCGTGTTGTATCCTTCAGGTTTCTTGCCATCGGTACGCCTGGTTAATTTCGTCAAGTCCTGCATTACCTTTGAAGGGATCACTCCTCGATGTGGTCGCTTCATACCTCTGTCCGTGATTTGCCAGGAGTCTTTTATCAGCTTTTGCTCCAGAAGTCGCATTTCCATTCCCGGTACTACGATTCCACACTCTTTTATGAGCGGAGCTGCTTCGGTGAGACTA
The DNA here is from genome assembly GCA_016271365.2 of Neoceratodus forsteri. NCBI lineage: Eukaryota > Metazoa > Chordata > Ceratodontiformes > Ceratodontidae > Neoceratodus > Neoceratodus forsteri. The sequence continues at coordinate 968,622,611 of CM057449.1, forward strand.
GGGTACGTTTTAACCCCCTCCTCCAGGTGTAATCTTAACTTGGCCGGAAAGATCAGCTGAGCCTTAATGTTTTTCTTTTTCTCCCGGATCTCCTTAATAATTGATCACACACTCACTCGTTCCACTTGCAACGCCGGAGAGAAGTCCTGCTCGAAGAAAATAGAAGTATTCATGTATTTTAAATCCTTAAGCCTCCACACCTCCCTCAGGATCCACTCCTTCGATTGGAAATGCACCATCCTGATCACCCACGAGCGGGCCTGCCGATGGAACGGAGGGCTTTGGGGCTAATGATCTGATGTGCCCTGTCTATCGCTACTATTCAAATCAGAGGGGATTGAAAAATATTGACTTAGTAAATGCTGCATAAAGTCAATCGGATGGAGGATACCCTCTTCCGATCCTTCCGGACTCTGTGTATTCAAAAATTATTTCCACGTGAGCTGTTCTCATGTCCTCCAGTCTGTTGAACGCTTCCCTTGTCTCGATGCAGTAAGTATAATAGGACCCTGTTTTCAGCTTCTTGGGCCTCTGAAATCTCTGTTATTTTAGTTGTGTGATCCGCCACTTTAGCATCCATGTTTCGGACATCCTGGCGCAAATCCGTAGGAGGATTCAATCTTTTTGGACCCGGCGTTTGCATTTTTCTGCAGTGTGCGTTCCGCTTTTCTTGAAAGTCCCGAGTCTTCTTCCTCCATGTCGACTGAGGAATCCGAGAGGGCTGGATCTCTACGAGTATGCGTGGTGTAGGCCTCCATCTCCTCGTCGAGTGTTAGCTGCTTCACTTTCATTTGTGAGTTAAAATTTTTCGAACTTCTGGGTTTGTGGTTCTTGGCAGACATTTCTCCTTTTCCTGTAGTCTTGAATTGAGTAGTGGGGTGTCCGTAATTGAGAGGTTTTTAGTAGATTGGTGAGGCGATTGGGGAGCCGGCCAAATTAGGCTCTCATCAGTTCGGTGACGTCATCGGAAGCCGCACACTGCTCTTTTTTCTGCTGCCTCCATTATTCACGCATTTGATTCTTTTTCTCTTCCTCGGCTCTGGTAGTTCTTTTGGCTGGCTCTGGTGACTGAACACTTTCAAAGACCTTCTTTTCCTTAAGCTGCAGTCGGTACTGCCTAAAGCACTCCTTCTCTTTCTCTAGATGGATAGCACGCTGCTCTTCATTCATGTTCTCCCTGTAGGCCTTTGCACAGGAAATGGATTTCAGTTTATATTCTTCATAACGACTGGTGTCATCCTTCTTCATCTTCTCTCTATAAAGTCATGATCTTTCTTTTACGCAGAGAGGGCTTAAAATTACTGCAGCTTTCAGCAGTGTGTTTGCAGATACACATGGTCTTCTCCTTTGGTTGTTCATGGCTTAAAATAAAAGAAAGTTGAAGACAATCAGTTTTCAGATCAGAGTAAACAGCAGAACATGAGTATTCCATGTGCACTGAGTAATACTGCAGCAAATAAGAAGGTTGCTGAAAAGGTTTCACACACAGTAGGACGAGCTGAAGAGGCAAGACAGCGTACTGATGGAGCTGCGCATTCCACTGGATACACTGTACCTGGGAGGCTGCACATGCTACACAATATGACGGACTGTGCTGAAAAGGTCTCACATGGTATACAAGATGATGAACTGAAGAAAAGAGGCAAGACGGCGTACTGACGGAGCTGCGCATTCCACTGGATACGGTGTACCTGGGAGGCTGCACATGCTACACAATACGACGGACTGCGCCGAAAAGGTCTCACATGGTACACAGGATGATGAACTGAAGAAAAGAGGCAAGACGGCGTACTGATGGAGCTGCGCATTCCACTGGATATGGTGTACCTGGGAGGCTGCACATGCTACACAATATGACGGACTGCGCCAAAAAGGTCTCACGTGGTACACAGTGTGACGAACTGAAGGAAAGAGGGACAAAGGCTGCATGGTGCACAAAATATGCCAAGTGTTTCTGAGCAAACACACCTGGACAAATATTGGCAGGGCCACACTTTTTCTGTTTTTTTTTTCCCCGGTGTGCATGCCCAGCTACAGTCAGACATAATGCTGGCAAGCAACATTTCAAAATAAACATTTCTGCAAGAAAACAAGAGGCAAACATTACAGTTCATCCCACCCCAAGCCTAGGCCGCATGGTGCACAAGATGGCCGAGCGCCTATGACCAAACACACTGCGGCAAAGAGTGGCAGGCTCATATTTTTTTTTATTTTTAATTTAACACAAAACTAAGCTTACATTTGCCCAGTTGTGCTTGGCCATTGACAGTCAGACATCATGCTGGCAAGTAACATCACAAACAAACATTTCGGCAACAATGGTGCACAAGATGGCCGAGTGTCTATGACCACACACGTTGGGGCAAAGAGTGGCAAGCCCTTTTTTTTTTTTTCTTTTTAATACAAAATTAAGCTTGCACTTGCCCAGGTGTGCTTGGCCATAGATGGTCGGACATCATGCTGGCAAGTAACATCACAAATCAAACATTTTGGCAACAATGGTGCACAAGATAGCCGAGCGTCTATGACCAAACACGCTGGGGCAAAGAGTGGCAAGCCCATATATTTTTTTCTTTTTAATTTAACACAAAACCAAGCTTACATCTGCCCAGGTGTGCTTGGCCATCGACAGTCGGACATCATGCTGGCAAGTAACATCACAAACCAAACATTTTGGCAACAAAACAACCACTGCACACAATGCACCCCCCACCTTACAAGCCAAGGCCGCATGGTGCACAAGATGGGCGGGTGTGTATGACCAAACACACTGGGGCAAAGAGTGGCAGGCTCATATCTTTTTCCTTTTTAATTTAACACAAAACTAAGCTAACATTTGCCCAGGTGTGCTTGGCCAGCGACGGTCGGATATCATGCTGGCAAGCAACATCACAAATCAAACATTTCGGCAACAAAACAAACACGCCACAGTGCACCCCCCCCCACAAGCCAAGGCTGCATGGTGCACAAGATGGCCGAGCGTCTATGACCAAACACTCTGGGGCAAAGAGTGGCAGGCCCATATTTATTTTTTTTAATTTAACACAAAACTAAGCTTACATTTGCCCAGGTGTGTTTGGCCATCGACGGTCTGATATCATGCTGACAAGCAACATCACAAATCAGGTACATAGATACATAGACAGTGTCGGCAGATAAGGGCCTATGGCCCACCCAGTCTGCCCATTTGAGCTTGTAAGTTCAGGTATTTAGACAACAAAACAACCATGGCAAACAGTGCATCCCCCCCCTTTTACAAGCCAAGGCCGCATGGTGCACAAGATGGCCAAGCGTCTGTGACCAAACACACCAAGGCAAAGAGTGGTAGGCCCATATTTTTTTTTTCCTTTTTAATTTAAGACAAAACTAAGCTTACATTTGCCCAGGTGTGCCTGGCCATCGACATTCGGACATCATGCTGGCTGATAACATTCATCAAGAAAACAACCATGGTGGACTTCCAGTTCCGGTTATGCCCTCGTGAAGGTGCATAACGAGGGGCTCTCGCCGGTGATATAAGAAAATAAAACTATCAATGAACAAATTCAGCATCTAAAATAACCAAACAGTGCAAACTTTTCAGCATTTACCTTTTGGCAGAATTCCACAATCCAACAACATGGCAAAGCAACACAGAAACAGATTCAAGCCTATAGCGGAGCTAACAGAGATCAACGAGCTTGAATCGGACGAAGGGAAGGCCCACCTAAAGTTAACCCCTGGTCTGGAGAAACAATCCAACTTACCAAAAGCCAAAGCACAGAAGAAATCTACAGAGCCGGCTACTGAAACAATACTGAATGCGATCTCCGACTTTTGTGGCGAGGTCCGCGGAGCTCTAAATGATATCAGGCAAGAAATACAAAACCTACAAATCAAGGCAGCGGAGACGGACCACCAAATCTCCCAGAACACATCCAGATTAGAAAAACTTGAGGAAATGGTTCATTCTCTGGCATCGGAACAACTAGCAATCTCAAATTCGTCAAGAAGACTCGGAGAACAGGCCCAACTTACCCCACGGCCACAGAAACATTGATTGCAGCCATCCTGGAGCGCCTCCAACAATACTGCAACCCTACCATGCCTCCCAGAACACTCTAGAGGTATTTATTATTTTTTCCAGAATTGAGTTCGATGAGGGCTCCCGCCTTGGGGGGTGGGAGATTGGGAGGGACACGGGGGAGAGGGCTACTGGTGTCTTCAATAGGTCCAGACAACCAAGTGAAAACCTACCTGAATTAATTAGCCCAAGAGTCCCCCAAATGGTGGGGTTACCCCTAACCGGGGGGTGCCATCTTTTCTGAGGATTATAACCTGTTGCCTCTTCTGTCCCCGTGGTGACTATCCCCCTCTATGGTCTCCCTCCCCAGACTACTATCCTGTGGTGGGTTTCCCTGAGCTGTTTTGGATACTGAGAATGTTGATCCAGTCCTGGGCCTTACCACACATTGGACGGATGAGGCACTGCATGAATCCAGCGGACAAAGAAACTGTTCCACAGTCCAGTATGTCTGGGATTGATACTATACCAGAAGAACAACCTCAGATGCACTTTCTGAAACATGGGACATAAAACTACCCTCCTATTCAAGGCTTCTTTACAGTGTTGTCTGGTGAGGGGTGGGGACACTATATACATGTTTTAACGTATGATAATCAAGGAGACCTCGATACCTAGACCCCCCTTAGTGGTAATACAAGATGAGACTGATCTCCTCCTCAGCTCCTGCCTCTTGACAAAGAGCAATAGAACAAACTTTGTTTATAATTCAGAACTAGTTACTAATGGGGGGGGTGACCTTTGGAGCTCCACTGACACGCATTTTTGGTCACAACCACTTCCATTGACCCACAGCCAAAAGCACTACTCTCCCCATATAATCCACTTGCTGAATTGAAATCTAATTTTCTGGCGGCAGGCCCAGGGTGCTATGTGAATTTATCCACCGCGTTGGCTGAACCGGTTCCACCATAGAGTGGCATTCTTATCACTCCTTTTATGGCCCTGTTCCTGTCCCTGGAATTAATTTCTCGGGGGCCTGATCCAAGAGCCATTCATCCCTCTCCCACCCCTATTGGGATTGTGGAAGGGATGTGTCAGGGGGAGCTCTTTCAGAGCACCCCCTAAATGGGAGTCAACCTGTACATAGTTTTTGTCTATTTGATAACTATTCATAGAAGTTCATGTTTTTATATATGTTCCTTAAATGGACTACGAATTTTCTTCAAGTACTCAGTTAATTCTGTCTTACTCCAAAGAAAGAGTTATAAGTGGTGGTTTAAAAGTTAGTTATTTGATAAGTTGGGGAGAAATAACCACACATACAGAATAAGTAGAATTTTAAGACTCATTTTATTGAACCAACTGTGTCATACAGATCAGAAAGGCAATCTCTCTCTGGAGTTTGACTGGCCTGCTTGAGGGAGACTGGTCCGGTTGTTCTCTGCGGAGTTCTTCCTGGGGAGGGGCGGAGAGAACAAACTTTTTTTTTTTTTTTAGTTTTTGTTGACCGGGTAAGTGCACTAGATAAGTCAGTATTTCAAATTCAAAAGAAATGACATCAACAAACCCAGTCAAAATCTTGTCATACGATATAAATGGACTTCAAGACCCCATAAAGAGAGCCTGTCTAATGCAATTTTTACAGAAAAACCCTGCTGATTTGATTTATCTTCAAGAGACTCACCTTTCGGAGTCAGAGCATCTAAAATTAACCTGGAATGGTCGATATAGGGTGGTGGCCTCCTCACATCCCCGGGGTAAACGCAGGGGAGTGGCAATCCTAATCCCACAGACTACGCCAACTGAAATACTACAAACGCATACAGATGCTCAGGGGCGCTACGTGATACTCAAAAGCCTATTATATGGTAAACAGGTTACACTAGTTAATGTTTATTTTCCCCACAAACTAAATTTCCTACGCTCAGAGGCTTTTTGTCCACTCTCCTAGACCTCCTTTACGGCCAGCTGATTATGGGTGGGGACCTGAATTTAACACTATGCCCTCAAATAGACTGTTCGAATCCACACAGGCACCGTACCACTTCAACTACTAAACAGTTCAAACACACCATTCCTCACCTGGGGCTGGTGGATGTGTGGAGATGCATATTTCCATCTTCCCCAGGTTTTACCTACTACTCTCCTAGATTTAAACCCTACTCTAGGTTGGATTATTTTTTGACTACGTGTGAGCATTTGTCAACGATTCAAGACGTGGCACTGGGCCCATAATTTTTAGCAGATCATCATCCCCTGATTTTAAAGCTCGATATGGGCAGAGAGACAAAGAAATCCCTCTGGAGACTCAACCCCTCCATCGTAAGAGATAGGGAATTTCAGGATTTTATCCAGCGTCGGCTTCCCCCTTTTTTTTACAAGAAAACGCTGATCCAAATGTTTCGGAATCAATACAGTGGGATGCCATGAAGGCCACCATCTGAGGGGAAATAATAGCATATTCTGCATGTAAATATAGGGATAGCGAAGCAGAATACCAGAAGTTATCAGATCAATTATCCAATTATCAGATGTTGTACCAGGAGGGGGATAAAGACCTTCAGAAAATAATCAAAGATACTAAGGCAGCCTACAAAAGATACTAGTCAAAAGTCAAGTCAAAATTTATTTATATTGCGCTTTTCGAAAATCAAAGTGCAAGTACATAACAGAAACAATCAACAACAAAAATATAAATGTAAACCTAACAACAGTTAAAACAACGGGTAAACTAGCCATTAAAAGCCTGTTCAAATAAGTAGGTTTTCAAAGCTGCCTTGAATGACTCTGTGGACAGGCACTCTCGAATCCGGCAAGGTAGAGAATTCCACAGGGTCGGGTCACAAAAGAAAAAGCTCTGGCCCCCAATGACTGAAGACGGACCCTAGGAATCTCTGGCAATCCCTCGTCACCAGAGCAGAGCAACCGGGAGGGGCAGTAGGGTCGAAGGAGATCTTGCAAGTAGCCAGGTCCCTGATCGTGTAGGGTTTCATAGGTCAGCAATGCGACCTTGAAAATGATCCTCCATCGCACCGGCAGCCAGTGCAATTCACGCAGCACAGGTGTGATGTGGTACGTTCTTCCCAATCCAGTCAACAACCTGGCCGCAGCGTTCTGCATCAGCTGCAGGCGACGGAGATCTACCCCCGGTAACCCAAGATATAGAGCATTACAGTAGTAAAGACACGACGAAACAAAGGTGTGAATCAGTACCGGAAGGTCATCGTGCGGAACTAGGTGTTTTATCTGGGCAATATTCCTCAGATGGTAAAGGCAGACCTGACAACGGCTGACACCTGTGCCTTCAGCGTCAGCCCACTGTCAAGAATTACTCCCAGATTCCGCACCTGTTCAGGAGGTCTCAACTGGTTACCCCCTAGCACAAAGCCAGAGGGCAGCCCAGGTGTCAACTTCTCTACACGGTGACCCAGGTCCACTGCCAGCACCTCAGTCTTGTCTAGATTCAGTCTTAACCAGTTAGCACTCATCCAGTCCTAAATCTCAGTGAGGCAGTTGTTAAAGACCGATAAGGCATCATTTTGTTCGGGTACAAAGGACATACAGAGCTGAGTATCATCTGCATAGCAGTGAAAACTCAGCCCATAACGCCTTATAATGTCTCCCAACGGCAGCATATACTGTACACGTGAACAACATGGGGGAAAGCACAGGGCCCTGTGGTACCCCACAGGGCAGAGCAAAAGGAGCAGAGGAAAAAATTCCTGATACTACCCTCTGGGTTCTGCCCATAAGGAAAGAATGGAACCATCTGAGGACTGTTCCCGACAGTCCACAGAGTAACCGCAGGCGATCCAGCAACATCCCATGGTCCACGGTGTCAAATGCTACAGAGAGATCAAGGAGGACCAAGACTGAACGACTCCTCCAATCTCTCACTATTAGGAGATAATTTAATACCCCAACCAATGCCGTCTCAGTACTATGCCTCTTCCTGAAACCGGACTGGAGAGGATCATAGACTTCATGGGCAGTAAGAAAGTCCTCGAGCTGCAAGGCGACTACTTTCCCAATAACCTTACCCAAAAAGGGAAGGTTAAAGATCGGTCTGTAGTTGGCGAGACAGTCAGGGTCAAGGGAAGCTTTCTTCAAAAGGGGTGTTACAACAGCCTCTTTCAGAGACTCCAGGAACACCCCTTGGTCCAAAGAGCACGAGACTATCTCTGCGAGGACTGGTCCGATCACATCCATACACCCCACAAGGAGGCGTGTAGGACCAAGATCCAAACTACAGCAAGTTGGTTGCAAGCCCTGGACAATCTTCATGATATCCATGATCACTGGCTGGTCAAAGTCTGTCCAGATAAACCGAGGGCCTGTAACCTCACATCGATCACCGCAATGCTCATTTGAACGCTTACTGCGGATCTCTGACTTGATGAACGACACCTTAGCATCAAAAAAATGAGCAAACTCATCACACTTTATTTGTGAAAAGGCTCTCTGACCCTGCAGGCAGGCTGGATTGCACAGTCTGTCCACGGTTCGAAAGAGCTGAGCCGGTCGATTTCCTGATGCAGCTATCTCCCTGGACGGGAACTCTGCCTTCTTACAGGAAATTTCTGACTGATAGTCCAAATAATGGGCCGTCAGTCTAAGCCTGTCATCCTCCAGGTCAGATTTCCACCAGCAGCGTTCCAACCTTTGCCCCACTCTCCTCAACTCCCTCAATGTCCCATCAAACCATGGGGACCACGGGCGGAGGGAGAGGAGGCGAACACGGACAGGTGCTATGGAATCCAGAGCCCCCAGTACTACTCTATTTTAGTGCCCCACTAAGGCATCTGGTTCCATGTACTCTGTAGGCCAACTCGATAGGTCCAGCACCGCCATTAGACCCTCAGGGGTAACTTCCCTTAAAGGGTGGTACCGGACCATCTCCAAAAGGGTTGGTCTCATAGGAGGGGCCTCAAAACTGAACCCTATGGAGTGATGGTCAGACCACCCAACTGGTTCCACCACCAACTCCGTGATCTCCATTCCGAGAGTGAACACCAGATCCGAGGAGTGACCCTGAGTATGGTTAGCAGTGGTAACAACCAGTGTAAAGCCCAACAAAATCATTAGTTGGAGGAAGTTATGACCAAAATGCAAGAGTTCATCGTCAACCCAGGCACTGAAGTCCTCCAGGACCAGCCACCTGGAAGGCTCCAACACCAGGTAGACAATGAAGTCTGCAACTTCCTGCAGAAAAACTTTCCTGTCACTGGGTGGACGGTAAACAAGTAGAATTCTGCTGCCCACACCTGCTCCCATGATACACTCAAAGGATCTGGGGGATCACCACTGGAACTTCCACAAGGCCCAGTTCAGATTTAAAACAAATAGCGACCCCCCCCCACACTTCGATCCAACCTCTGGCGATGTATCACCGAGTACCCGCTGGAATAGCTGACTCCAATATGGGACCAGCATTTTCATCCATCCAGGTCTCGGTGATGCAAGCCAAGTCAGATGACTCAACAAGATCAGCAATAATTGCTGTCTTGTTCTTTATAGACCTGGCGTTGCATAACACTGCACGGGTTGGATGAGAGGCCTTGGAGGAGCGGGCTACTTGCCCACTATCAGTGGAGCCCTTGGGTATGGGAACCAGGCATTGCAAACCTCTATCCTGGACCCATTTCGCCCCAGGGCATCTCCCCGACCTCACCATCCTAATCCCTTCGCTCCGCTCCCAACCCCCAGCCGAAGAACCCAACCCCCCTCCACCTCCTCCGTGCAATCTCCAAGGCATAACAACGCCTACAAACCTCAGGTTGCAACGGGGGGCAGTCGAAGGGTCAGAGGTCCCTCAGGCTAGAGGGGGGAATAGCACCTGCCCACAGAAACTTGGTCCCAGCACATGCTAACGTAAAACAAATTCTATTATATCAACCACAGACTAATTTAAATTAATAAATATCTTACAAAAACAAAAATAAACGTCACAAGACTAACTTAAACCACCAAACCCCTCCTTCCCACCTCTCGCATAGCAAAGAAGAGCATTTAATACACAAAAAACAAAATAAAATAAAACAGTTTTCCATTGGGATGGAGCTCTCACCCCCACCCTTATTACCCAATATCTGGGGTACTCTCACTACCACTAAACAAAGTTGTTAGTTTCAGCCTCCAGACAAAGAACGGAGGGCTTTCACCACCTCCTTCTTGCTGCAATACTCACAGAATATACCCAGAACTATCAGAGCTCTCTCATTATCTCTGAAAGGGAGTAATGAAATATCCAAAAGTTAACATATAAACAAAGTCAGGTAAAAACAGTCACTAAGAAGTTCTCTCACAACCTCCGTCAAAGAAATACAATCAATAATAGTCCTGGTCCCATGAAACAAAGGACCTTGAACAGCTGGACGAATCAGGGTCTTACAAGATAACAAAGTACAACAATCATTACTTTCTTCGCCTATCCGCCCATGAAGGGGGCTCCAGAGGCACAAAAAACTTAGCTTGTAGACTGAGGGAACGAAAGAGGTCTGCAACCATCCTAAAACTTAAAAATCCATTTTCAGGCAAAACATATAATTCTGAAGCCCATATTCAAAAGGCTTTCTCAGATTATTACTTAAGCTTATACTCCCTGGATCCTCATTATGCATCAACCTCAGCTAAACTGTTTTTGGAATGGGCACGACTCCCTACTCTAACTCCTCTCCAAATCAACGCGTTGACCGCTCCCATTTCTAATCTAGAGATAGAGGAAACTATCAAAGCCCTTAAATAGGGAAAATGCCCCGGGCCTGTTGGCTATACTTCAGAATGGTACAAACGGTTCCTCAAGGAGTTAACCCCTAAACTAAACCCCTATTTAATCATATATCTCAGGAAGGGCCGCCCCCCTCCATCCTGGGATTTTGCTACCATAGCCCCTATACCCAAACCAAATAAAGACCCCTCAGACCCGGGTTCCTATCGCCCCATCTCAATTCTTAATGTAGACTATAAAATTTACATGACCATATTGGCATCCAGACTAGAATCTATTATTCGCCATATCGTACATCCTGATCAATCCGGCTTTATTAAGAACAGAAATACCTCTGACAACATACGACGGGCCCTAGTTCTACAAGAATACGTTTCAACTCAACAAATTCCTTCGGTCTTCATCAGCCTCGACACTGAGAAAGCTTTCAACCGCATTTCATGGCCCTTTCTTTGGGATACTCTACGCGCGTTCCAATTCCCCACTCTATTTATTAAAACTCTGTATAAGGCCCTGTTGGAACAGAACTAATGAGTTAAATATTTTATTATAATATTATTATATTCTTAATTATTATTCTATATCCTTATATTGGCTTAATTATTAAGTCCTATACATGCTTCCAATCAAATTAATGTCTAAATAAATCTTTAAAACAAGGGCAATGCTGCTTAAGGCTTAAATACTAAAATAGAATAATAATGCCAGGAAAAGGGGATACAGCACACACAGTCAACTTCAAATAAAAAAAAAAAAAAAATGTTCCTAGGATGGTCTGTTTAAATTGAATGGCCTATTCCAATTAGTAGAAGAAAAGCTTAAAACCTGACATAATTTACAACCCTGTTTTTCAGTACCAGCCAGAGCACATCTCAGAGGTTAACATAGATTTAGACTGGTTTTAAAAAACTTTTATTTATACAAAATATACAAAAACTCTGATACATTTCAAAATCATACAGGTTATTAAAAATACATTTACCTGTCCAATGAGCAAGTTTTAAACCCATCAACAGAGAGTATTGTGAGCTATTTACAAAAATCTGTAGCCTCAAAACTGTTTAAAATGTATTGACAATTTTTGGGTCTGTAGTAAGCTGACCTTGCCACCCTGTCAATAAAAAGAGAGTAAAGTGTTTAATACAAACAACTAGTCGGGTAGATTATAAGCCTCTATATAATTACATGAGGTCATAGTTCACTTATTTTGAACAACGGAGATCCCTGTCTTAAAAAAGTTTTATTAAATTTACACAGTTTTAATTATAGTAGGTATGCCAAAGTAACATTATTTTAAACAAAAAAAAATGTACTTCTAAAATCTGTAAATACTTTTTAGATATCGATAAAAGAAAACGTTTTATAATGCTTTTATTAACTATAAATTTTGTATTAAAATTGACACCAGCATGTTTGATCTCAAATAAATCCTCTCCTTAAGTTGCATCTAAAAATTAAAATTTTATATATGTACAAAAATGCATAAAAATGTAAAAAAAAAAAGTTATTTATAACAAAAGTAGTTTTTCTGGATGAAATCATGTTGATAAAAAAATGGGTTAGGAGGGGATGACAGTAACACCCTCAAAAAATGCTCAGACCAATCATAACTCAATGGTGATGTCGTCCAGTAAGTGGGACATAAATGAGATGCTGGCAAAGCCAGCCCAGATTTGCTTAATTCTTTGGTGTGTAAAAACCTTGGTTCAATGTGCTGACAATTTTAAATAAGCTTGGACTTATACTAGGCCCAAAGCCTAAAGCCACACCTGCTGCGAACATTACTTGGGCTTTAACATTGCCACAGCAAGGAGTGCTAAACCTGCCTAAAAGCCTGCACAACTCTGCCACAGGTCCAGTTGAAACTGACTGTTACAAAAAGGACTTTCTTCCAGTATTGGATTAAGCAAGGCCTACGTTTTGCATACTAAGAATTTGGACTAAAAGTAATGTTTTGAAATTTCTGTTAAAAGCCTAAACAAGAGACTAACTTTGGAATTTACCAGCCAGCAAGCCTGCAGTGCTGTTAAATAGCAGTAAGTCCAAAGTTGCAGGTTCAAAAGCAAAAATTAACTAAAACAAAAAAAGAGTCACAAAGTCCAATTACCCAAAACAACATTGCTGTCCACAGGGAGAGACCTTTCTACAGACTGTGCTAAACTGCTAAAATCTTGTTGTCTAATTTCTCCCACTAAATCCTAAAGTGACTTTTGATGATTTGTGACATCAAGCAAAAGGATCCGACCTGCACTGATTTAGGATTTGCAAGAAAGCGAGTTGTGCTCACAACAGAGGGAGGTGAACCTTACAATTTACAATTGTCTTTGGTTTGAAGCAGATTTCTTTAGGAAAGTTAATATTCTTCAGGTGGAAGATACTTCTAACTGAAGGGTGAAATAAGGAACTTAGAATTATCAGAAAAGGCAGTCTTTCAATCAACTGAGGGAGGTGGACCTTGCTTTACTTTTGTTACAATTGTTAAGATTTTCAGTGCAGGAAGAGTTTAAACCCACAGGGACTGAACACTGTTTACTGTCTCTGTCCTTGTGCACATCTGACGTGTTTTGGGGCTGACTGCTTTCAGAGCATAAGTCACCAGGCTGTTTTGGGGCTATGGAGGTTTACCCGTGTCTGACTTGGATGTTTGGATTTTTCTCTGTTTGATTAGCAGGGTATTTTCTCTGTCAAATTGTTGTGTAGGGCATCTTGCTAACAGGAAGGCACTCATCGCAGCGGTAGGTCAGAGCTTTTAGCTGATTGTTTCGTGAGGGCACATTTTAGGCCCAAACCCTTCCCACCCCTCACCCCTGGAAATAGTTCCTTTATACCTAGGGTTCTGACATCATTTCCTCAAGAGGGCAAGGTGCATATCACTGTCATATCCTCTCTAGCACACTGCACTGAGAATATAAGTATACACATTATATAATATATATATTTCTATATAACAAACCAATCACACACACACACAAAAGAAAAAACTAAACAAGGTAGACAGACATGTGGGGAGTAGTGCAATGTAATGGCTGTGGGGCAGCAGTCTTCCGGTAGTCTTTCTGGAGGCTGAGATGCTTCCCTGTTTGCAGACAACTCTCTGCCCTGAGAAAGGAAGTTGCCCATCTTCAGCCCGCACTGGACAGTAGTAAGGGAACCTCCCACATCCAGGGAGTACCAGAGCCACCACCACTGCCTCAGAGGTTGCGAAGAAAGCACAGCAGTTGGACCACAGTGGGCTCAGGGAGGGTAAGGTTGGTGGAACAGAGGCACACCCAGTCAATTGTTCCACTCCACAATCCACACACAATTCTGGGGGAGCATAGTTCCCCTATAGATGCACCCACAGAAGAGACTAAGGAGGTTGCAGACAACTGTCACAAGGAAGGCCCTCAGGAAGGAGACAGAGGTCACCACAGGGAAAGGAAGCAGCTCCTGGTGGGGGACTCAATTATTAGGGGGATAGAACTGGGGGGAGCAGGGAAAACTGAAGTAAGGTGCCTGCCTGGTGCCATGGCTTGGAGGGACAGGAAGCGCATCCTTAGGATCACGAGAACAGTTGCACGGGACTCTGAGCTGGACGTCATTGTCCACCTAGGGACAAATGACTTGGCTCATCAAGAGATCAGAGCAGTGCAGAAGGACTCTGTAGAGTTGGGGAGGGGCCTAAGACAAGTAGCACACACAGTATCCTTCTCAGAGGTGCTGCCTGTCAGTGGCATGGGTGAGGCAAGGGTACTTTGCACCATGCAGTTTAACGAATGGTTGAAAAAATAGTGTGGAGCACAGGGGTTTGGCTTCACTGGGGACTGGGGTTCCACCTGAAGGGACACCAGCCTATACTGGCCGGATGGTCTGCATCTGTCCAGGAAGGAACAAGTCTTTGGGCAATCAGTTTAAATGCTTCATTGGCAAGCTTTTAAACTAGTCAAGGGGAGGCACTGATAAGCAGCAGGAAAATCCCAACCTCTCCCTAAAACAAGGTACTAAATGAGAAAAGACCAAGGTAGAAAGGTCAGTGGGGATGCTACTACAGAAGGTAAAGCCATCAAAAAATGGAGAGCAATGAGTACCAATGCCCGTAGTCTGGGTAACAAGCTTCCTGAATTAGTGGCCTTGATGGAGGAGGAACATCTGGATATCGTGGCAGTCACAGAAACATGGTACACACAGAACCATGACTGGGATGTAAACATACCAGGATACACTATCTACAGGAGGGACAGGGAGGGTAAAAGAGGAGGAGGAGTAGCTCTCTACATAAGGGAAGGAATCAAAGCAACAGAACAAAAGGGTAAACAGGGAGGAGAAGAAGCACTGTGGGTCAATTTGGAGGCAGGCAATGGCACCACAATCCACACAGGGGTTGTATACAGACCCCCCTCTCAGGGGGAGGAAATGGACAAGGAAATGATAGAAAGTATACTTAGAATGGCAGATAAAGGGGAGATATTGCTGATGGGTGATCTGAATATGCCAGATGTTAACTGGAGTGCAGTTGCAGCAGCCACTTCTAAGAGTGGGGTTATTCTAAATGCTCTACAGGAGGCATGCCTTAGACAACTAGTATTGGAACCCACTCGAGAGGGAGCAATCTTAGACCTGGTTCTCTCAAATGGAGATGGAGAGAAGATCACAGATATAGAAGTGGGTAGCCATCTGGGAACTAGCGACCATCGAACAGTATGGTTCACAATAAACACAGCAATAGAGTCAAGCCATTCAAAGGCAAAAGTACTGGACTTCAGGAGGGCTGACTTTGCCAAAATGGGTGAGTGCCTAAGGAATGCACTAGCAAATGGGCAGGAAGGAGGGGTGGAAGAACAATGGGGAATAATAAAAACTGCCATCACAGAAGTAACAAGCCTTTGTGTGAAGCAAATAAACAAAAGCGATGTAAGAACCCACTTATGGTTCTCAAAGGAGGTGGCAGTGAAGGTTCAAGAGAAAAGAAAGCATTCAGAAAGTACAAGAAATCACAGAAGGAGCAGGACAGAGAACTGTATCAGTTAAAGCAAAAGGAAGCTGGGAAGGCAGTCAGAACAGCAAAGGCCCAAACCGAGGAAAAGATAGCCAACTCAGTTAAGAAGGGGGATAAAACTTTTTTTAGGTACATCAGGGAGTAAAGGAAGACTAAGGGAGGGATAGTGAGGCTTAATAAAGGTGAGGGGGGTGGGCAGAGGGTGACAGTGAAAAGGCAGAGATACTAAACAAATACTTTTGCTCAGTATTTACAAATGAAGAGGGGCAGGTACCTAAAACAAACAATAGAAACACTCTGCGTGCAGAAGTTGATACCAACCCATTTACAGAAAAAAGGGTTCTGAAAGAACTCTTAAAACTGAAGGTGGACAAAGCAATGAGGCCTGATGGGATTCAACCCAGAATTCTAAAAGAACTAAGGGTAGAACTACTGACACCACTGACTACCCTCTTTAACAAATCATGGGAGGATGGGGTGGTACCTGAGGACTGGAGGAGGGCAGATGAGAGTCCCCTTCACAAAAGTGGGAGCAGGGCAGAAGCAGGAAACTACAGACCTGTTAGTTTAACCTCAGTGATGGGGAAAATGATGGAATCACTTCTGAAGGAAAGAACTGTCGAGTACGTAGAGGTCAGAGGGGCACAGGACCCAAGGCAGCATGGATTCACAGCGGGAAGGTCATGCCAGACCAATCTAATAGATTTCTTTGACTGGGTGACCAGAGTAGTAGTTCAGGGAGGGGCTGTGGACATGGCCTACCTAGACTTTAGCAAGGCATTTGACTCAGTCCCACACAAAAGATTAATATACAAGTTAGCCAGCCTGGGAGTGGGTCCCAAGATGATAGCCTGGGTAAAGAATTGGCTGGAGAATAGGACACAGAGGGTAATTGTAAATGGAGTCCACTCTGAGGAAAGAGGGGTTACTAGTGGGGTACAGCAGGGTTCAGTATTAGGACCGGTCCTCTTCACTGTCTTTATAAGTGACATTGCAGGGGGACTGAAAGGAAAAGTATGTCTCTTTGCAGATAACACAAAGATCTGCAACAGAGTTGATGCACAAGGTGGGGTGGAAAGGATGAGAAGGGACTTGGCAAGGTTAGAGGAATGGTCAAATGTATGGCAGCTTAGATTCAGTGCTAAGAAGTGTAAGGTAATGCACCTGGGAAACAAAAACCCAGGGGAAGAGTACACAATGGGGGGTGAGATACTAACAACAACAAAAATGGAAAGGGACCTGGGGGTAGTCATATCAGATGACTTAAAGGTGGGCAAGCAATGTGAGAGGGCAGTAAGGAGGGCTGGGGGATACTGGGATGCATAGGGAGAGGCACACCAGATAGAAAACAGAGTTGTTATCCCTCTGTACAGACAGCTGGTGAGACCCCATCTGGAGTACTGTGTGCAGTTCTGGAGACCCAATCTCTGCAAGGACATAGACAAGATGGAAGTTGTCCAGAGGAGGGCAACTAAAATGGTGCAGGGTCTGCACCAGAAGACATATGAAGAGAGACTAAAGGAGCTTAATATGTATAGCCTCGAGGAAAGGAGGGGGGGACATGACAGAAACTTTCAGGTACCTCAAGGGACTCAAAGTCCAAGAGGGTAGCATCTTTCAAAAAAAGAGGTGTGCAAGAACAAGGGGGCACAATTTGAAGATGGGGGGGGCAGCTCAGAGGTAATGTAAGGAAGTATTTTTCACAGAGAGAGTTGTGGATGCATGGAACTGCCTTCCGGAGGAGGTTGTGGAGTCAAAAACAGTGGCTGAATTCGAGCATGCATGGGACAGTCATAAAGCAGTTCTAGGGGGTGGGGGTAGAAATATGTAGGCTGCTGGTTAACTAGGATCTGCAGCTTATCCATTAGGTAGGGAAATGGGCAGACTGGGTGGGCCAAGCGGTCCTTATCTGCCATCAAATTCTATGTTTCTAAGTTCCAGGTTCAAGAAAAAAAAAAACGGCAGACTAAAGCCAAACTCACCACCAAGGACATTTATCATCCAAAACCAAAAGTTCTCACCAAGACTTTGAAGGCTAAAAAGTAAAAGATCACATCTACAAATAACCAAAACATAAGTATTCCTTTATTCTACTTTTAGTACTTATTTGGCTATCTGGGGTAATAACAGTGCATTTTAGCTTCAAACCTTAGGTGTATGGTTAAGCTTAAATTTAAATCTAAAAAAAATACCTTTATCATACTATAAAGTTTAAGCAAGTATCCTGCCAAAATAATCTAAAACATTGGTATAATGAACTGCAAGTTCTCATAAAAAAAAAAGGTCATGCTATTTATAAGTATGCTAAAAAAATAATATAAGCTGTCATTTATTATGCTAAATAGTGTTTACTCATTTACATTGCTTATTTGCTAAGATTTGTTATATTTAATTTACTTGATTTTCTAAAATCTGTTTTGTTTACCTTGCAGTTTGTTTACATTACTTTTATTGTACTTAATATTTATGCTAGTTATAAATATTTAGGACTTGTACATATGTAAATAAAATATATTTATCTCTTATATAATCCAAAGTGCGGCAACAGTGTTTTTCACCGTCATTTTTAAATCTGGAAAGCATAGGATAATATCACATGTAAATATTTATTATTTTTGGTAATTCATTAAATTATTTTTAGATAAGGCCCAAGGTAAATCCAAGTGCATTCTTATAAAAAGTAATATTATAAGCCTTTGTTCCGACAGCCCCACGAGCCTATATTCATACAAACGGATCTGTGTCCTCTCCCATCACCTTAAATAGAGGAACTCGTCAAGGATGTCCCCTGTCTCCTTATCTTTTTGCTCTTTTTCTTGAACCCTTGGCTTCCGTCCTCCGTACCACCCCTGAAGTAGTAGGGATACCAACTGGCCATCAGGATACACAATCAGTATGTTCGCAGGCGATGTGCTGCTAACCCTGACGTCTCCTTCTCATTCTATTCCGTCCGGCAACATGGCAAATTCTAACCCAGTTTGAAACAATAGCTGGTTTCAAACTCAACCTAACCAAAACACAGATTCTTGCATTTAGTTTTTCTCCTCCTCTGTCACTTAAAAAAATATACCCATTTAAATGGTTATCTATTAAGAGTTCATACTTGGGTCTTCAGCTTCCCCTTGATCAAAATCTACTAGAAATAGTTAATTATGAGCCTTTGACAATTCAGATCCAGTCTGATTTGGAGCGATGGGCGACAGGGTTTTTTCCCTTCTACCGTAGGGCAGAGATTATTCGTACACATATTCTTCCTAGTATACTCTATCTATTACAGACAATCCCTATTTATCCCTCAAAATTTTACTTTCAATCATGGGACAGACTGAGTTCAAGTTTCTTATGGGGCAAAAACTGCCCGAGAATCAGATTCTCCATCCTAAAATTATCACTTTCTCAGGGGGGCCTTAACCCACCAGATCTATCCCTATATGCCCCAGCAGCTTTTCTTAGAACCTTGATACTATGGTTAACAGAGACCTATTCTTCCCCTTAGAAGACTACAGAATTTCATCTAAATGACCTCTATGATATGAACAAGATCCTCTTCTCCTCCGGTCAGAGGTCTATATTGCACTCGGCTTCTTCTCCTCCGATCAGAGGTCTATATTGCCCTCGGCCTTAACCCACATAATATCCCAACCCTATAAGCTATGGAGAAGAATGAGAAACAAGATTCCAATGCTAACGATTTATGAATACTGTAAACTCATATCTCAAGATGAAATGTTTGTTCTTAACTTTCAGGATCAGGCCTTTACCTCCTGGAGAGGACTTGGTCTCTCCCATGTCTTCCAATTCCTCTCACTTCTGGACATCATTCCCTTGGAAAGGTTACAATCTCAATTTACACTCCGATCCTCCGATCTCTTTAGATACTTTCAAGTCCGTAATCACATTCTTCTTAATAAAACTATCTCCCCTAAAATTCCCCTGCCCACTTCAAGTCTACTAAAGCTCTTTATCAAAGCCATTAATGGTAACTTAGGAATGCATATTACAGGTATAATATACAAAGAACTGCGGAATGATGGACTGGAATCAACTAGATCTATTCTAGAAGAATGGAATAAAGACCTAGACTTAGAGATCTCTTTAGATTCTTGGTCGGGTTCGACCTTGAAGGAGATTAAATCCATTTTGTCCCCCCACTGGAGGGAGTTTGCTTGGAGATGCCGATCCCAATATTTTAGGGCACTGGTGTCCCTTGCCAAATTCCTCCACCCAAAATATGGAAATCGTTGGAGACTTTGCGGTTGCAGAGTCGCCACCTTGGAACATGTTTTTTAGTTATGCCCTTACCTAATCTAATGCCTTATGTTCTTTCCCTCCAAAATGAACTTTCTATTTTGTTCAGTAATCCCACTGAAACCTGCTGGGGATTTATCCGGACCAGTCTTCAGCTTGGAAGGAACCGATACTTCCAGTTTGACTTTTGGCAGCCAAAAAGGCCATTACTCGGAGATGAATGTCCACCCAGATCCCAACAGTACAGGACTGGAAGAAAACAGTGTCAGAAATGTATGTCACTGAAAGATTTAACATTGAGATGCAAGATAGGGGTTCATCTCCTGAACAGAAATGGCAGGTCTGGATTAACTACTGCGCTAAGTATGATCCCTCCTTCTGCCCTTAAGTGAAACTAGATTTGATAGCACCCGTAACAGATCTTCGTGGAATGAAATTGGTAATCAGACCCAGTATAGGGGGTATCATGGGGGGGAGGGGATGTTAGGAAACCAAGGCAGAATACTAACACAGGCGGTAACGATTTGGGAGATGCACTCACCTTAATATGAAGGGCATTTAGCAAATACTGAAATACTGGAAACCTAAGAAAAAATTTTCTCATCTTTGTGAAATTTTTAGCCCAAAATGTAAGACTAATCTTTAATGTGAAAATTGGTTCTGTAACTAATTGTATTAATTCTTATATCTGTATGAGTGTGGTACAAAAACCAAAACAAAGATCAATAAAAAAAAAAAGAAAACAACCATGGCAAACAGTGCATCCCCCCTTACAAGCATCATGCTGGCTGATAATTTTCAGAATCAACATTTTTGTATTCCCCCTCATGATGCACAAGATGTCTCCGAGAAAACACACCTGGACCAAAAACAAAGATGTTTAAATATCCAGTTTTTACATAATTTTGTCCAGGTGTGCTTGGCCAGCAATGGATGAACATTTCAGGTAACATTGCAAAACAGCACAAACTATCAAACCCCCATTTTAACATAGGAGTTCCAAACACACACAAGGACGCTGATCATTAATACATTTAAAAAGCCATTACTTTAATACATAAAAAACACATGGTATACACAGACCCCCATTTTTTATGTATTAAAGTAATGGCTTTTTAAAGTAAAGTATGTTAAAATGCTTAGGATGTTCCTTCAGCACTGCATTTCTTGTGCGCACTAGAAACTAGATCAAACTCCCACCCACCCACAGACCGAGATGGCCGAACGCCTCTGACCAAACACACAAGGACAAAGCTTTTTTTTTCCTAAATGCCAAGCTGTTACATTTGTCCAGGTGTGCTTGGCCAGCTGAACAGCATGGCAGTTTTGAGGAGCACTGCCACCCCCCCAACCCCAAACACATGGGAGACACAATGTTTAGGGACCAGGATTAAGGCTAAAAGCCTGCACCCCCCACAAAACAAAAGCACTTTTATGCACTGATATGCATATTTTGCTTACAAGGCAGGGTTCAGAAAACGAAAAGCAGAAGAATGTTAATGCTATCTGGCCCTGACTTGAGTGTAAAAAGTGGCACATGTACAAAGAAGCCAACCACAGTATGGTGTTTGTACAAAGACACCAGCAGCACTGGTGTCTGAAATTGCCTGATACTGCAGTTAATTTAAAAAAAACTGTATATGACCCACAGGAACCTACCTACTCCAGGCCTTGAAAACTCAGGAACTGTAGGAATGCGAATTGTGGTAATTGCAGCGGGCTGCGAGTCTTCTGGTTCTGATTGAGAACGCTGATCCGTGGCATTTGTATGCTGGCTGCTCTCTATGGTGTTTGTTCAGGGGGACCAGCAGTGGACACAATGCGCAAAAAGGAACAAACTCCATGGTGTCAAAAGGGACTGGCTACTGTCTGCAGTGGGTTTTAAGGGGAAAATTGTAGCGGCCTACTGTAGATGTGCTACAGGAATCCCGTAGCAGATCAAAGCCAAAAACGGGCTTCTCCCCATGACATCTGTAGGGTGATGAGATTTGGACAACGTCAGCACAGGGGAGCAAAGGTCAAGCATGCTGACACAGGGGAGCAGCATAAATGCTTGACAACATGGCAAAGCGAATATTAAGATGGGAGGGGGAGAGGGAACAGAAGAAATGGAAAATAAAAGAACGTGGACTTATGTAAAGTCCCTTGGACAGAAAGACATTCTTGTGGACACCAGGTAGTAAAAACACCACAGACCCCCAAAATTATCATAAACTTCAGATATGCCATAAAATCAGTAAAAACAACAAATGGCAAACAGCAGTAAATAAAATACATAATAAAATTTTTTTTTAGTGCCAGCTCATATGGGGGGAAAGCAAAACAACCCACATAAACTGTGCCTGTTTTTTATGTCACATTTAAGCACTGCACAATGGCAACAAAATAGATGTAATTGTAATAAGTGCAAAAGTGTTTGCTTTAGCAAGCTGAAGTTATTTAATCTATATTTAATACATATGAGAGGGTTCAAAACAGAAAATGAACTATGAAACAGACAGCTAGATTTTCAGTTACACCCCGAACATTTCCTGTGTATTGGTACCTAGGTTTCATGAACATAGCCAAATGTTTTAACATATGTGCTAAGCCATGCCATGACCTGTAGAAAAGTCCAACATAGGTAGATGTGCTCAATATAATCACTGTTTTCCATTTGACAGGATATCAGTATGTCTTCTCTGGTAACCTGAAATAAATAACAACTGGGAACCAGACTCTGGTACTCCATCAGGAAATACAAGTTGGGCTAAAATACAGTACACTGACTTTCACACTACAACAGCTAATGAGTCAAGGAAGCATAGGTAAAAAAAAAAAAATACCATAGTAATACTGTTTCTTCCAAAGGATGTCCTAGTAGGATTAGACGATTGCTGACTTCCCCCAGAACTTTGAGGTAGAATGTATTCAAATTAGGGAATTTGGAACGCATCATTCAAAACTTCTGCGTCTAGGTGTCATCTAACTGCCAGATTCGATTTTGTAGTTGAAAACACTAGACTATTAAATAATTGTAAGTAAATCATCCTTAATCACAAAACCCTTCCCTTGATAAAGAGGACGGGTTCCAAACAGGACAAAAGAGACACAAAAAAGGAGAGCTAAGTATCCTAGCCATACTTGTGTGCATTAACAAATATATATAAAAAGATAAGCCAATGATTAATGGCAACCTTATCAACTCCCATAAAAAGTATTGTTGAACCTATTCAGGTTATGCAAAGGGAGATAGGGATGGGAGGTCTAATTCTACTAGGAGATCCCTTGGAACAAACATTACTGTAGTAAGTAATTTTTTCTTCAAACCCCGGGAATCTCCTAGTAGTATTTGGCAATTAGGAGACTACCAAGCAGTGCCTTGGGAGGTGATACAGAACCTATTTAAGAAAAAGGTTCTGCATTACTGCAGTGCCGAATCTACATCAGTCCTGGACTGGACATCCAGTAGTGCTTTGTGAAGGTGTTGACTGTACTCCAGGTAGCCGCTTTACATATTTCCAGCAACAGAATGTCCCTTGCAGCTGCCACAGAGGCAGCAGTTCCATGAGTGGAATGTGCCCCGAGGCCTTGTGGTGGATGTCTGACAGCCTTGCTGTAGCAGAATTGGATGCAGGATACTATCCAATGTGCAATCGACCTCTTTGAGGCAGGCCTGCCCTATCCCACTTCACCACAGGTAATGAACAGTTGTGAGTGGGGATTCCTGAGGTCCTTAGTACGTGTAATATAATAGCTGAGAGACCTTTTTACAGGCAAGCTATGCAGTTTCAATGCACCTGAACTGGATTTGGATGTGAAAAATACAGGCAGAGTGATGGACTAATTTCAAGTGAAACTCAGTTACCACCTTTGGAAGGAACTTCCTTTTTGTTCTAAGGACCCCTTTGTCCTTATAGAAGATAATGTAATTAGGATCAGTGCAAAGAGCTCAGAGCTCGCACACCCTTGTTGCTGAATTGATTGCCACCAGGAAAACAGTTTTCCATTTGACATATTTCAGGTCAGCTGGGAGGCAGTATAGCGCGGTGGTTTAAGGCTCTGAGCTTCAAATCTGGAGACCTGGGTTTGAATCCCACAGCTCCCACTTGCATACTGTGTGACCCTGAGCAAGTCACTTAACTTCCCTGTGCTCCCAGGCTGCACCTGTAAACAAGCTTTCAGCTTAGTGTGTCTCACCTGGGTAACCCTTAGGCTGCCGCCGACAAGATATCTTGTCCTAAAAACCTATGCGTTCTAAATCTTCCGGCAGCCTAAGGGTAACAACTGAACTGTAGCCACTGGCTCAAAGTGGGGGGGGGGTTCCATGAGTTTGGCTATGCTAAAATTCAAATCCCAAGGAGGTACTGGGTCCCTAACAGAAGGGAACATACGTGCCAGTCCTTTGAAACATTTTCTAAAAATGGAGTGTGAATCTATTGTTCTCTGAGCACCTGCAGACAAATATGTAGATACTGCTGCTAAGTGAACCCTAAGGGTTGAAGGCCTGAGGCATAGGGACTGCAAATGCACCAGATAATCAAGCAATGTGGGTAAATCTGCATTAAGTGGATTGATTTTCTTAGGCATGCCTCAAATGGAAAATCTTTTCCATTTGAAGGCACAAGACTTTTTTTTTCGAGAAACTTTCAGCACTTTAAGTATCTCTTCTGACAGGTTAAACTCAGAAAATTCTAACTTCTCAAGAACCAAGCCTTTAGGTGAAGGCTCTTGAGATTTGGAAAATGTATCCGCCCTGAACAGCTGTTAGAAGATTGTATCTCTGGGGCAGACGATTGGGTTGCTTGGTGAACAGGGAGAGCAACAAAGGGTACCATGGCTGCCTGGCCCAGCCTGGTGCAACCAGTTTCATTGTTGCAGACTGATTCCTCAGCTTGAGAAAGACTCCCAGCACCAGTGGAACTGGATGGACAGCATAAAGAAATGTTCCCATCCAAACCAGGGTCAATGTCTCCATGGGCACTGTGCCCAAGGAGGGTGGCCTGCAGCAATAAAGTGGAAGCTGGTGATATTCTTTTGAGGCAAACAGAACTATTTCTGGGGTGCCCTAATGACTAAAAATTGTGCCCAATATCTGCCTGTTCAAGGCCCATTCATGATGATCTTGGCTGATTCTGCTGAGTAAATCTGCTAGTATATTGACTTTTTCTGCAAGATGAATGGCATCAGATGCATTTCTAGGGAGTATGCTAGGGTCTAAACTTTTTTGGCTTCTGTCGACAACCTTGAAGATGTTTTACCCTCTTGCTTGTTGATATACCACATGGTGGTTGTGTTGTCTGTCCTGACCTGGACTGACTGACCCCTCAACTGAGGGCAAGAACCTTTAGGGCAAGGAGGACTGCTCTCAACTCTAAAAGGCTGATGTGCAGCTTGGATTCCTGAGACCACCAAATTCTACTGATTTTTAGGTCTCCTGTGTGTGCCCCCCACCCTACGAGGGAGGCATCCGTTGTTAGGACCATAGTCTGGTGATGTTGCTGAAAAGGGATGCCCTGTCGGAGGTTGTTTCTTTCTTTCCACAACTGTAGCATTCTTGTAACTGGCACAAACTTTGAAATGGGATCCCTTCTTTGAGACCAATGGGATCTGAGGTGATACTGAATATCCCTCATCTGAAACTTGGAGTCCGACACTACTGCAGTAGTTGAGGCCATGTGCCCTAGTGATGCTAGGAACTGTCTTGCTATTCTGGATTGGCTTAAGGCAAAGGAATTTGCTAGAGCCAGTAGATCTGACACCCTCTCCTGTGGGAAAAAAGTTTTTCCCCAAACAGTATCCAGTTCTGCTCCAACGAACTCCAGTGACTGAACTGGCTCCATCTGAGACTTCTGAGCACTGATAAGGAAACCCAGTGATTCCAGGGTACTTTTGGTCACCCTGATGGAATTCTTTACCTGCTGGTATGAATTCCCTATGTCTAGAGCCAGTCGGCGACAGGGTGCATCCCTGCCAATGTAGCAGGACCTCCTGAGTATATTAGGTTACAACCTCTCTTTCTCTATATAGAGGATTGTGCATGATCACTCATACACAACAAGGGTATTTTTCACTCAAGAGGTTTCCATGGTAACTGGAGACCTCGAGAGCGCAGCTCAAGAGGTCTCGTTACCATGGAAACCTCGAGAGTTGAAAAATACCCTTGTTGTGTATGAGCGATCATACACAGTCTTTTATAGTGTATGGTCGCTCATAAGAAGACTGAGGTGACTTACTTTCAGATTAGTGTGTGGTTTTCAGTTCCTCCTGCCTGTTTCGCCGCCGCGGCCATTCTTAGAGCATCGCCGGTCACCCGTTCGCGCATGCGCACCTAGCTTCCATGCATGCGCACCCACCTTCTAGGTGTTATGCTGCACTAGCTACGTAGCTAGTGCAGCACAACAGCTACGATGACGTAGCTAATGCAGCATAACAACGCTGTTGGGAGCATGGATTTCCATGCTCAACAGCGTTCTACCATACACTATATATTCACTGTTCACTTGGGAACATAAGCAGAAGGCTGGTAAGGACAGAGGTCTGGGGTTATATTCTGTTTTAACTGAAATATTTGAATAGTTTTGTAAGTGAAATTAGTTCTGTGTGTTAAAAATTATTACCTTGAGTTATAACTGTTACTTGGGCTGTGATATTGTAACTTTGGAGGCTTGGGAACAGTTGTTTGGCAGTGATAATTGAAGTGAAATTTAAATGTGTTGTTTGCCTGGTGTTGGGGGGGACATTAACTGGAATTACCTTGTCTTTAACAGGAATTACCTTGGCTTTCATTGTTCACTTGGGAACATAAGCAGAAGGCTGGTAAGGACAGAGGTCTGGGGTTATATTCTGTTTTAACTGAAATATTTGAATAGTTTTGTAAGTGAAATTAGTTCTATGTGTTAAAAATTATTACCTTGAGTTAGAACTGTTACTTGGGCTGTGATATTGTAACTTTGGAGGCTTGGGAACAGTTGTTTGGCAGTGATAATTAGAGTGAAATTTAAATGTGTTGTTTGCCTGGTGTTGGGGAGGGACATTAACTGGAATTACCTTGTCTTTAACAGGAATTACCTTGGCTTTCATTGTTCACTTGGGAACATAAGCAGAAGGCTGGTAAGGACAGAGGTCTGGGGTTATATTCTGTTTTAACTGAAATATTTGAATAGTTTTGTAAGTGAAATTAGTTCTATGTGTTAAAAATTATTACCTTGAGTTAGAACTGTTACTTGGGCTGTGATATTGTAACTTTGGAGGCTTGGGAACAGTTGTTTGGCAGTGATAATTAGAGTGAAATTTAAATGTGTTGTTTGCCTGGTGTTGGTAAGAGCCCTCCCACCCACCCTGTTTTGTAGGCTTTCTTAAATACTGAAAAGCCACTGGGGGTTGGGATTGAAGGGCTGAGTATTTCTGTTTGGGACAGAAATTGGAAGCAACAGGAGCTAGTGAGGCCTGTGACATCATCGGTGCCTGATGTCTGCATACACACCTGTTAGTGGGACTGAACACACACTGGACTGTATGTGTTTGTGAGACTTGGGAACTTTATTGGTGGGGTTGAAATTGGGTTTGTAAATAACTGCAGTCAGTATAGAGAGAAACTGTATTCCAGGGGAAAGGGACTGAGAAAAGGGGGTGTGCCATTATAAACAGAGGGGGATAAACAGGGTGGCCATATTCCACCATGGCAGGCATCTTCGGAAGGGTTGTAGGCTGCACAGGCTGTGGGATGGCAATAATTCTCAATTGGGCCTGGAGAGAGGGAGGTTGCCCACTCTGTAGACAGCTGTTTTGTATCAGAAGTGAGGTATATTGGTTAAGGAGTAAGCTGGGGGAGGTGTCCAAGGATAAGGGGTGTGGATATAGGCAGCAGAAGGGTGGGGCTGAGGGGAGGCTGGGGCAACGCTCTGAAATTACAGGACGTTATGTTACAGCAAGCAGAAGGGGGGATATTAGGGACAGAGGACCCTTAGATAGGGATGTTGACGCTAAGGGGAAAGCGTACGGGGTGAACATTCTGAATACAAAGAGAATGGAGGGGGAAGAGTCAGGAGGGGCTGTTGTGCGGAAGCCTAAAACAGCAGACTGTGGGAAGGGAGCTCCTAAGGTGAACAGAGCAAGAGGGGAAGAAGAGGGACAGTTTAGAGGTGCAGTCAGGGGAAACTCAGGTTACTTGATGGAGGCTGACATAGAGTGTCACAATAAATTTGAGCTACTAAGCAACCTAGAGGGGGAGGAAGGGGTTGGTGGAAATGAGGAAACTTATACAGAGGCCGGGGGGAGGAAGTCGGATGCCCATAGGGCATCACAGACCGGCAATGGAAAGGATAGAAATAGTCCCAGAGGAGAGAAACATAAATGTTAAGCAAATGGGGGAGATGCACATATTGCAGACATGAGGAGAGAGCATGACTGGAGAAACTGGGAGACAAGGAGGTGAGAGTGGAGCCCCGTTCAGCAGGGGGGTCAGTACCAAGGATAGGGCCCTAGCTAAAGGGGACCCACAGAGAGCCTCTGGAGGCAGGGGTACTATTACAACGGGGGAGGAAGGTGGTGTGGGGGAAGGGGAAACCATCAGGGCCAGGATAAATGGTTTGGATAAGAGAGGGTTAAAGGGGACACCTATTCAGAGGGGGTTTGAGTTAAGTGGGCAAAATAACGAGGGAGGCAGAAAGGGGAGGGTGACAAGGGGGTCTCTAATAAGGCAGGAAGACTCCCATGGAATTGAGATCATGAATAAAGGGGGGGGAAGGGGGCTGAGAGGGCATAGTGGAGGAAACCATAAGGATGATGGCGGTGTTAAGGTTCTGTTACTGGGAGACTCGATGATTAGGGGTATCCAGTGGGAGGGACAGGGGGGTGGATGCCATAGCCAGGTGAAGGTAGTGAGTATCTCTGGGCTGACAGTGCACAGAGCAAAGTTCATGTGTGTATGAAATAGTTAGGGATTGTGGAGAAACCGGATTCCTGGTGCATTTGGGAACTAACGATCTAAGGAAATAGCGTTTGGAAATCAAGCAAGGTTCCAGAACTTGCCAGAGTCTGTCGGGATAATGGATGCAACATTTCCTTTTCTGAGATATTGCCAGTACCAAAGGCCTCAGTGGAGAAAAAAATGAAGCTCACAGAGGTTAATGACTCGCTCAGGAAGTGGGGTGAAGAGAGTGGGTTGGGGGTGTTAGGGAACTGGAATGGAGTTTGGGAGGATAAGGGACTACATGCCAAGGACAGGCTTCATCTTGTCCCATTAGGGAAGGAAGTCCTTAAACAGGGGATGGCTGACTACATTCAAGAAAGGTGGGGTTTAAACTTGTGAGGGGGGAAGGGATAAGGGAGGGGCTGACCAGAAGCCCTCTCCTACAGATGAGGGGAGTAGCCTTCAAGCCCAAGGGGAGGGAAACAGACTGGGGTGGAGGTTTCAGGAGGAGCAGAGGGAGGATGGAAGTATAAGGAATCTGGGTGGGGTTCGACAAAGAGGATCAGGGATAAGGGGTGGGGTTGGTGTTAGTAAATGCCAGGAGCTTGGGAAACAAGTTGCCAGAGTTCCAGGCCATGCTGTTTGGGGGATGTGGGGCGGTCACGGAGGCGTGGGCCAACAAAAACCATGACTGGGACCTAAACGTCTGGGGGTACACTATGCTTAGGAAGGATAGAAAGGAGGGCAGAGGGGTGGAGTGGCTATGTTCATTAGAGATAACATAGAAATTGCTAGGGTAGAAGAGGCAGAGGGAAACGTGGAGGCCTTTGGGTCACCCTACGATCCCTAGCAGGAGACAAGGTCAAGCTGGGTGTAGTATATAGGCCCCCCGGGATGAGTGATGTTCTAGAGGATGGTTTGCTGGACAACATCATTGCCCAGTGTGGACCAAAAGGGGAAGGAGTGGTGTTGATGGGGGACCTTAATATGCCAGGTACAAACTGGGGAACCATGTCCTCTAAGGTGGCCAAGGAGCAGAGGCTGCTGGACGGCTTCCCGGATGTGCTCTTAACACAGCATGTGATGGAGCCCACAAGGGAGGGCCATGTCCTGGACGTGGTTCTGGCAGATGGGGATCTGGTAAGGGACCTGGTTGTACAGGACCCCCTGACTGGGAGCGACCACAATACTGTCTGGTTTCAAATAAGCATGGGGGAGGGGTGAGATCTAGGACACTGGCAGTGGACTTCAGGGGGCAGACTTTGAGGGCATGGGAAATATTCTCAAGGATCACTTGAAGGGGATTACATCAAAGACAAGTGTAGAAAGGAGATGGGAGGTCATAAAATGGGGACTTCATGAGGCAGTCAGGATCTGCGCTAAGTTGAAACGTAAGGGAGCAAGGTCACATAAACCATGCTGGTGGTCCAGTGAGGTACAGGTAGCAGTCAGAGAAAAGAAGGCGGCCTACAAAAAATATAAAACAACAAGAGGATAGGGATAAGGAAATGTACCATCTTGCATCTAGAAAAGTCACCCATATGGTGAGGAGCAAAGTCCAGTAAAGCAGCGCCTGGCACAGGATACAAGGAGGGGAAAAGGTTCTTCCGTACATTGGGAGAGGAGGAAAACTAAGGGCCATCTCAGCAGATTGAGATCAGAAGGAGGGTGGGTGGAAGAGGCGAGGGACCAGGCAGAGGTATTTAACGAGTACTTTGCCTCTGTGTTCACTAGTGAGGGGGATGGGATATCTACAAAGCAAGGCACGAAGGGGATAGAAGCGGCAGGGAGTGGGATCAGGGGAGCAACAGAAATGGAGCAAGAGGGAGGGAGAGGTACCCCAGGGGTGTCACATCTGGATAAGGATAAAAAGGCCAGTAAGGTGGAGGGGACAGATGATGCTATCTCCGCCAAAAGGGTGTGGTTAGCCCTCAAGGCCCTAAAGAAAGACAAATCTCCTGGGACGGATGGCATTCATCCGAGAGTACTATGGGAATTGGCGGACATACTGGCTGCACCCCTGGCGGAGCTCTTCAACAGGTCACTTGAGACAGGGAGGGTACCTAGGGATTGGCAAGAGGCACATGTGGTGCCAATCCATAAGGGGTCGAGGGAAGTACCAGGTAACTATAGACTCATCAGTTTGACCTCGGTGGTGGGAAAATTAATGGAGAATATACTAAAGGAACGATTGGGGGTGTACTTGGAGGAGGTGGGAGTCTGGATAGTCGGCAACATGGGTTTGTGCCAGGTAGATCATGTCAAACCAATCTTGTGGAGTTCTATGAATGGGTAACATCAGAAATGGACAGGGGAAAGCCTGTGGATGTATTATTCTTGGACTTCAGCAAGGCGTTTGACTCTGTCCCCCACAAGGGTCTGGTGGAGAAACTGATGGGGTTAGGAGTAGGCCCTTTGATGGTCAGATGGATTGAAAACTGGCTAGCTGGATGCACCCAGAGAGTAGTGGTCTGTGGGGGGCTCTCGAACCCTAGAGAGGTTGGTAATGGGGTACCCCAGGGCTCGGTCCTGGGTCCAATCCTGTTTAATGCATACATATCGGACATCAGGGAGGTTATAGGGTGTGAAATGAGTCTCTTCACGGATGACTCCAAGATGGGAGCAGTAGTTGAGGGAGAAGAGGGGAGGTTGGCCCTGCAAGGGGACCTGGACACCCTGGAAAGCTGGGCTCACACATGGAAATTAAATTTCAATATCACTAAGTGCAAGGTGTTGCATCTTGGTCGGGGAAACCCTAAACACAGGTACACCCTGGGAGGGGAGGCGCTGGAGGCCTCAATAGAGGACAAAGACTTAGGGGTCTTGGTGGATGCATGTATGAATAACTCTGAGCAGTGCAGGAGAGCGGCTAGCAAGGCAAACAGGATGTTGGGATGCATCGTAAGGGGGATCACCTCTAGGAGCAAGGAAGAGATTCTGCCTGTACAATGGACTGGTTAGACCACATCTTGAGTACTGTGTACAGTACTGGAGACCACACTTGAAGAGTGACATACAGCTCCTGGAGAGGGTACAGAGGAGGGCAATGAAGATGATACGAGGGCTAGGGGATTTGACGTATGAGGACAGACTTGAGGAGCTCTGCCTGTTTTGATTGGAGGAGAGGAGAGACAGGTGGGACATGATTGAGGTCTTCAAGTACCTCAAGGGAATAAATAGGGTAAACATGGAGAGGATCTTTAAACTAAAGCAGGGAGGTATCACCAGAGGGCATGGTTTGAAGTTGGAAGGTGGAAGGGTGAGGGGGGAAAAGAGGAGGAGGTTTTTCACTGAGAGGGTGGTGGACCCTTGGAATGCACTGCCTGGCGAGCTGGTTCAGAGATCCACAGTGGAGGGCTTCAAGAGAGGGTGGGACAGACACAGAAAGTGGATATATCAGATGATGGCCTGTCCCAGGGGGGTGGGGATGGATGATAGGGGTTTCTGGAGCACAAGGGATGGGAGGGCCTCGGCACCCAACTAAGGATCTAAGGTTCGAGCAGACTCGATAGACCGTAAGGCCTAATCTGCTGGCAAATAGTATGTTAGTATATATATATATATATATATATATTCTTATTTAATAAAGTTATCCCTTTCTTTCCATCTGGAGGTAGGCCACCTCCAGACAACCCTCTGTGCTTCTCTTTAACTTTCTGTGCTTCTCTTTAACTTTCTTTTCTCTTCCTTCCATGGGTCCGTATGTATGGAGGTCAACGTCCAGTGAGCTCGAGCTCCTAGACAGAATGGGACACTAAAATGGAATAGTTATAGCTATAGCTCTATAATAACTGGTGACCCCCATTATCAACCTGTTTTCAAGTGCTGTAAAAAGTCGTATCAACCCACAGGTTGATATGAAAAAACTCATATCAACCTGCGGGTTGATACGACTTTTACAGTCTTGCGCCAGGAAGCCTGCAGCAGTCCATACAAATTAAATACAGTACGGCATCAACAGACGGTTGGTTCTCTGACCACAGATTCTTACTCACAGCATAACTTCAATGTTAACAGAAGCATACAGGGCCAAGTAACACATCATAACCATTTAGTTATTGAGAAATGTAGTATTTACCAGCAGGAAATCTCTCCAGTAAAAGTGTACTTTCCCGACTACCATCATTGTTTCCACAGGTGGCTTGAACTTTCACCTTGGTTCAATAGCGACTGTAATGACCCGACCTATCCAGATGACGAAACAACACGCACACACTGAAGCTAAAGGACTTTTTTTTTTTACTTCATTCCTAAGATCGTGATTTACTTTACCAGATGAACGGATGACCATAGCGTAAGGTAGTCTTTTTTTTGCACCAAATTATTACAAAAAATAAAACACATGTAAGTGGTTGTCATGCAGTTTTTTACACACCCTCAGTGTGTGATCATAGTTTCTCTAATATCACACACCTTGGGTGTGTAAAAAAACTGCCTATCAACCTCCTACATATGCATTATTCTATATATAGAATGGCTGGCTATTTTAGCTAGAATGAAAGATATGTATTGTATACAGTAAAGCACCCTAATCAAAAGGGATACAGTGGCTATTTAGTGTGCAGGCAGAGAAAGACCTACATGACTAGCCTGTACATTAGTATTTATTGCAAAGCGGCAAACCCCTTTCCCTTTTATTTTGTGTAACCCTGTTGCCGCTATGGAAATGTTAGAACCTGTACTGAATGCATTATGCTGTTAAACTGTAGTTGCGTAGGTAGAAATTAGAAGGAACCCTGTTGTAGTTATGCCATATTAGGTTCCAGAGCCTAACTGTAAGAAGCAGCGATCACCCTTTACTTAACAAAGCACTTGGATTTGTGCTTATCCAATGAAGCAGCCCCAAACCTCCTTTCGGGCCACAAAAAATGCGTTAACAAATGTATTTCTTGAAGGAGAAGGAATAAATTAGGTCTGTCCTTACCTGAAGCAGGGGAAAGAATGAAATACCCAGGGCTATAGATAAGATTTTTTGGGATGAGTACTGTACTCTTCATTTTGAAAGTGAGGTGAGTATAACCAAATTCAGATGCATACATATGTCTGGACAGAGCGGAGCGAGGAGTACATTTTTAAAAACAATGTAGTTTTTGTCTAGATAAGAACTAATCAAGTGCCAACAATGCTCCAGATAATGTTGACAGGTAGGAGTAATTTACTCACCAGCTTTAAACTACAGTGAGTAAAACAAAACTGGGATGCATATGAGTGCTGTACATATGGAACAAAATGCTCCTTTTGAACCACCAGGTATGTTATGAAGCACTGTTCTTTGGAGTGTGTGGTGGTATTTACAAATGTTGGGTGAGTACTGGTACTCATTAAAAACCTTTTCTGAAGAGTATTTCCTAAAATTAGGTGAGTAAAACAGGTTGGTACTCTCCTTATCTGCAGCCCTGGAAACACCGTCTACAGCGGAACAGCAGCCCCTTGTGGCCCCTTTTTATAGTAAGCTGTCTGTCACTCAAGTCCCAGTGGAAAGTTTTCCACCTTTAAAAAGGGGAAAATCCTTCTGGGAAAGTATCTAAAGCTGCTCCTCATTATAGAAGGGTAACGAAGTCCTTTTAGCCTATTATTTAATTAAATGAAAGGCCATGATGATGTTTGGTCACCTGACCCAGGTGGGTGGGGTATAAACAGTATTGCCTGAGCAAACAGATGTTAGATAGGGTCAGTGTCTTCTGACTGAGTATAGGTGAAGGACTAAGAGAGGCCTGTGCTGCACTAAGGAGAAAATTGTGAAAAGTATTTACAGATCTTTTCTTTTGAATTGTTTTGTTTTATTTTTACTTTATATGGCACAAAAGCTGTTGTTGTTTATGATTACAAAATAAACATCCCGCTTAGAAAAAGTGGGTTTCAGGGCGCTGCTAAGCAGCAAGATGGCAGCAGCAATTTAGAGCAACTCTTACACAGCATTTAATAAAACTACCAAAACGGTGCGAACCCTCTTCAATCGGAGTTTAAAACATTGCTGAGCAGTCATCAGAAATACTGTACTTGCACAAAAGATGGGACCGAAGAAAGATTCTAGGCGAGCCTGGAACAGTTCCTTTCTTCAGCAAGTACTAGCGCAGGGCCTGGACTGGCAGCAGGAGCAGGTACATTAACACCAGAACTCCCGACTACACCGATCCTGGCCATGCTGACCAAGATTCAGGAGACCAGAGAGGAGACTAACAAAAGATTAGCGGTCGTCGAGGCAAAGATCTCTGATACTGAATGGCGTATCCAAGATAATGCTCAATCCATTAAGAATTTACAGTACTCACAGGACCGTCAGGTTGACTGTAATGTGGCCTACGTTCGGGATTTGGCCTGCCTAAAAGCCAAGGTGGAGACTTTGGAGAACTCCCAACACCAGTCGAATGTCTGTATAGTGGGATTCCCACCTAGACGTGGGAGCTACAGAACTCTTACCAGCAATAAACCGACCAGTCTTTGAAGACCTACAGCTTCTAACCCCAGGAATCCACTAATATTATTACTTCTTGCAGTGCTCCTTTCAGACAGCACTGCCCTGGAGCCAAATGGAATGTTATGCTAATGATGGACTCTTCAGCTCATGCATTCAATTCAAAAGCTGCCCAGTTCAACTGCCTATATTCTAACCCTCAGATCTCTTCTCTCCACTGCAAAGACT
The DNA here is from genome assembly GCA_016271365.2 of Neoceratodus forsteri. Classification (NCBI taxonomy): domain Eukaryota; kingdom Metazoa; phylum Chordata; order Ceratodontiformes; family Ceratodontidae; genus Neoceratodus; species Neoceratodus forsteri. Next base: position 968,658,103 of record CM057449.1, read on the forward strand.
AGATGCCCTGGAGATTTTCTCTCTCACAAGTCATTCCTGAAGTGACATTTGATCAAAAAACCTTAAGTATTTTTTTATTTTATTCACAGTTGCCTAGTTTTAGTGTTTATTTTACTTTACCTCAGTAAGTGAATTTTAGTGTATTTTTAGTGTGTTTTGCAGTTCCTCTCGGTTTCTGTGAACCAAGGGGTAACCAATTGTTGTTTACCTTAGATCAGAACTTTTAAGTTGAGTTCCAATCATTTTTAATGTATTTTATTTAAAGGGACACTATCAACCTGTTTTTTCATCATATTATTTCTAGTTAAAAACCTACATTTTATGATTACTTACCTTCTCTAAAATTCATTGATGTCTCCTTGTTCAGTAGAACTGAAATGCATGCTAATCTATATTTACAAACAACCTTGTTTTGTTTACAGTCCTGGATCTGATCTTACTGCATACTTCCTGAGCATTAGAAACACACCCAAACAGTGCAGTCATCATAAGGCAATAACCTCCTAAACTCCCATTGCATTATAGGGGGCTAGACTGTGTTGTGGGTGTTCCCAAGTCCAGGAAAGATTCAGTTGGCACTGATCAAGGAATGTAAACAAACCTGTTTTGGTGTGATAACACCAATATGGTGGGCAGTCTGTTTTTCACTTTTGTAAAGAACAAATACACAGAATCAAACTGCCAGCTACATCAGCAATCTTTACAGAATGTTGGCAATCATAAAATGTGTTTTAACTAGGGACACTAAGGGGGTTAGAAACATAAGACTTTGACGGCAGATAAGGACCACTTGGCCCACCCAGTCTGCCCATTTCATTACCTACTGGATAAGCTGCAGATTCTAGTTAACCAACAGCCTACTTCCTGCAACCCCCCACTATAATTGCCTTGTGTCTGTCCCATGCATGTTTGAATTCCCCACTGTTTTGAACCAACGACCTCCTCAGGAAGGCTGTTCCATGTATCCACCACTCTCTCCGTGAAAAAAAAATTTCCTCATTTCACCCTGAGCAGCCCCCCTATATCTTTAAATTGTGCCCCCTTGTTCTTACACATCTCTTTTTCTGAAAGATGCTACCCTCCTGGACTTTGTTGATTCCCTTGAGGTACTTGAACGTTTCTATCATGTCCCCCCGTCCCTCCTTTCATCAAGAGTATACATATTAAGCTCTCTCAGTCTCTCTTCGTATGGTTTCTGCTGCAGACCCTGCACCATTTTAGTTGGCCTCCTCTGGACTGCTTCCATCCTGTCTATGTCCTTGCACAGATGAGGTCTCCAAAACTGCACACAGTACTCCAGATGGGGTCTCATCAACTGTCTGTATAGAGGGATAACCACTTCCCTTTTTCTACTTGTGATGCCCCTTCCTATGCATCCCAGTATCCCCCTGGCTCTCCTTACCAACTTTTCACATTGCTTACCCACCTTTAGGTCATCTGATATGACTACCCCCAGGTCCCTTTCCATTTTTGTTGTTGTTAGTACCTCCCCTGCTATTGTGTACTTGTCTCCTGGGTTTTTGTTTCCCAGGTGCATTACTTTGCACTTCTTTGCATTGAATCTAAGTTGCCATATGTCTGACAATTCCTCCAACCTTGCCAAGTCCCTTCTCATCTTTTCTAGCCCCTCTTGTGTATCAACTCTGTTACAGATCTTTGTGTCATCTGCAAAGAGGCATACCTTTCCCTCCAGACCCTCTGCAATGTCACCTATAAAGATGTTAAAGAGGACTGGACCCAGTACTGAGCCCTGAGGTACTCCACTAGTAACCCCCTTTCTTAGGAATGTGTTCCACTCACTATAATCTTCTGTGTCCTGTTGTGCAGCCAGTTTGCTACCCAAGCTACCACCCTGGGACCCACTCCCAGGCTGGCTAACTTGATTATTAATCTTTTGTGCGAGACTGTGTCAAATGCCTTGCTAAAGTCTAGGTAGGCCATATCCACAGCCCTGCCCTGGTCTATTACTTTGGTCACCCAGTCAAAGAAATCAATCAGATTCGTCTGACATGACCTTCCTGCTGTAAATCCATGCTGCTTTGGGTCCCGTGCCCCGCTGGCCTCTAGGTACTCAACAATTCTTTCTTTCAGATGTGATTCCATAATTTTCCCCATCACTGAGGTCAAACTTACAGGTCTACAGTTTCCTGCTTCTGCCTTGCTCCCACTTTTGTGAAGGGGAATCACATCTGCCGTCCTCCAGTCCTCAGGTACCACCCCATCCTGCTGTGATTTGTTAAAAAGCGTGGTCAGTGGGGTCACTAGGTCCTCCCTTAGTTCTTTTAGGATTCTGGGGTGAATCCCGTCAGGCCCCATTGCTTTGTCCATCTTGAGTTTTAGGAGTTTTTTCAGGACTCTTTCTTCTGTGAATGGACTGGTGTCAACCCCCCTACCCAGAGTGCTTCTATTGTCTGGTTTAGGTAACTCCTCCTCATCTTCTTTTGTGAATAATGAGCAAAAGTATTCATTCAGTATCTCTGCCTTTTCACTGTCTCCCTCTGCCCACCTCCCCTCTCCTTTATTAATCTTCACTATCCCTCCCTTAACCTTTCTATGCTCCCTAATGTACCTATAAAAGGTTTTATCCCCCTTCTTAACTGAGTTGGCTATTTTTTCCTCGGTTTGGGCCTTTGCTAGTCTGACTGCCTTCCCCACTTCTTTCTGCTTTAATTGATACAGTTCCTGTCGTGCTCTTCTGTGATTCCTTATACTTTTGAATGCAGCCTTTTCTCCTTAACCTTCCCTGCCACCTCTTTTGAGAACCATAGTGGTTTTTACTCCGCTTTGTTTTCTTTATTTGTTTCACACAAAGGCTTGTTGCCTCTATGATGGCAGTTCTGATTTTTCTCCATTGTTCTTCCACCCCTCCTTTTTGGTCATTTGCTAGTGCATTTTTCAGGTATTCACCCATTTTGCCAGTCAGCCCTTCTAAAGTCCAGTATCCTTGTTTTTGTATGGCTTATCTCCATAGTTGTGCTCATTGTGAAGCACACTGTGCAGTGTTCACTTGTTCCCAGATGTCTACTGACTTCTAAATTTGTGATCCTCTCTCCATTTGAGAGTACCAGGTCTAGTACTGCTCCCTCCCGAGTGGGTTCCAGCACTAGCTGTCTAAGGCCTGCCCCCTGCAGGGCATCGAGAATGACCCTGCTCTTGGATGTGGCTGCAGTATATGTTATCCAGTTAACATCTGGCATATTCAGGTCCCCCATCAACAGTATCTCCCCTTTATCAGCCATTTTGAGAATGTCCTCTATCATTTTGTTGTCCATTTCCTCCCCTTGAGACGTTGACAGTGTCCCTTTAAAACTAAGAAGACAGGACCTTTCTATTTTAAAAATTGTTTAGAAGTTATTTAAAATGCTTAGATGTGTTACCAAGACAGACAAGCATGATTTATGCTTAGTCTGTCTTGAACAACAACACTTCTCTGTTGATTTTAAAAATTGCAAGTCTTTCCCTCCTAAGATGCCTGAAAAACATTGGGAAAGACTGCAGAGAAAGTCTGAAGAGGGGTCCATGGGCTCTGACCAGTCCATCTTCTCTAAATATTTAGATGAACCTTCCAGGGCCACAAAAACCACCCCTGATATGGGTGAGGGCCCTGGCAAGAGAGGCACTGAACCGGCTGACTCCCTGGTGCCTGCCAAGAAACTGTAAAAGACTAAGCACACTGAGACCCTGGCTGGAATGCCGCAAGGGGCTCCTCAAGTGCCTGGTACTGTACCTTTGTCTGCTGACCTGGCACAGGGTTTGAAAATCATGTAAATGCTGCAGGGCTTTATACCCCGTAGCCACCTGCTCGAGCCCAAGTAGGGCTAACATCTACCTCTGTTCCCCCTCCACTCCTGGAACAACTGGGAGTTTGAGGAACTAGAAGAGTATGAGGCAGAGGAGGGAATCAAACCTTTGGTCTCTTCTGAACAGGTGCTTGGTTCAACCCCCACAAAAAGACCTACTGAGGATCATTCCTCACAATTTTCCTTTGTAAGGAAAATGATCTAGAAAAGAGATGCAAGATGAGGAGGAAGCTCAGTACGTGGAGCTAAGGTGGGTTAACACCCACTAGACAGTTCTTGCTTCCTATTTACAAGTTCTTTAAAACAAACAAAAAAAAGGACATTATAGAAATTCTCAAAGCACCTAACACTATCACAGAAGTGTGATAGGAAGTATCAAGCTCAGCACTCATCCTGACCTCCAGGGAATAGGGCAGCAGGCTGCCTGTGAAAGGGCTAAAATGCCTCTGTTCTCTCATCCTCCTGAGAAGGATTCCAGAAAAACTTACAGATGCCACCATCCCTGATATGGGTGAGGGCCCTGGCAAGAGAGACATTGAACTGGCTGACTCTCTGGTGCCTGCCAAGAAACTGTAAATGACTAAGCACACCGAGACCCTGGCTGAAATGCCACAAGGGGCTTCTCAAGTGCCTGCTCCTACACCAATGCCTGCTGACCTGGCACAGGCTTTGTAAATCATGCAAATGCTGCAGGGCTTTATACCTCAGGCATGCCAGTTTCCATGCCTATGCAGCACTGAAACAAAACATTCTGTGGCAGTCTGTGCTTGAGACTGCAGAATTTAGTCCTTCCACACCAGTATCAGAATTATTAGATACTGCTAGGCTAAGTACTGTATGGAAGCCTCTACGTACCTATTCCAAATGCCAGCAGACACCAATGATACAGCTGCCAGGTGTGTGTGGCAGCTACTGTGGCTATGAGGAGGTTTGCCTGGTTTAGGGTTACTAACCTCACTCAGGATACCCAGAGCTAGGCATGGATTTTTTCAAGTCAAAAATAATTCACTTTTAGGTGAACAGACTGAGGCCTACATGAAAAAGGTGGATGAATACAAGTCCACCCATTGTAGTAATACTGCCTTCACCCTCTTTCTCGACATATGGAAGGGTTAACAGGGGCAGGGCTTCTTTTAGAAGACCCTTCTACCAGGTACAAGCTGTGACACAGCAGGGTGGTTTCGTTAGAGCTAGAGGCAGAAAGTGAACAAGGCGTGGCTCCCAATCTGCCCAACCTCAGCAACAGGCAAAACAAAATCCCTGACTTTCTCTTCAGGCAGCCTCCTCAGTTCCTGTAGGGGGAAGACTGACTCACTACTTCCAGGAATGGTTAAAGAGCACCACAGATAAGTGGGTTCTTGAAGTTGTGGGTCAGGGGTTTGTCCCTAAGTTTCAAATCCCTTCCTCCTTTAAGAACAAGACTGTTCAGGGCAGTTCCTTTCACAATAAGAAAGCTGCTGTAACAGAAGGTTCAGACTCTGCTCTTATCAAGGGCAACACAGTCTGTTCCTTCCATATAAAAAGGACATGGGTTTTATTCAAGGTTATTTTCTGACAACAAAGAAAAATGGGGAGTGGCGGCCTATACTAAACCTCAGACTGCTTAACAAATACCTGGTAAAGCCCAGGTTCAACATGGTCACACTGGCCATGATTCTGCTAACACTACAGAAAAGAGACTGGCTAGCCTTCTTAGGCCTAAAGGACGCATACTTCCATATTCCTATAAGGGAGTCGCAGTTCTCAACACTACCCGTTGCTCTCATTTCAGCACTAAGAGTGTTTACTAAGTGACTGGCAGTGGTGGTGCACACCTAAGAAGACTAGGTGTTTCAGTTTTTCCCTACCTGGACAAGTGGCTAATCATGGGAAAGTTTCACCAGCAGGTGAGAGAGCACCTACAGGTAACCCAGGCCCTGTTGTAGTCCTTGTGGTTCCTCATCAACATCATATAAATTCAGTCCTAACCCCTGTACAGGTATTATAGTTCATAGGTGCGGAACTGAACACCATTGTGGGAAGAGCTTTCCTCCCTCAAGAGAGAGCAGACAGCATTCTGCACTTGCCAAGCTCATTTGTCCTGAACGAGCCGAAGCCAGCAAGACAGGTTCTGCAATTGTTAGGCCACATGGCTTCAGTAACAGGCATAGTCCTGGGTGCCAGTTTTCTTTGATTTTATTGGCATTTATTGTATTTTCTGATTTTATCCAATTGTGCAGCGCCTTGATCTGTGAAAGCTGCTATATTAAATAACATTTATTATTATTATTAAATGAGAGATGTTCAATTCCACCTTAGGTCATACTTGGGCCAGAGGCGGGACTCTTTCCAAACCCATTCCAGTAACAAAGGAGTTACTGCAGGCACTACAGTGGTGAAGGGAGCACACCACCCACACCACATGGAAACGTGCAGAATCACTCCAGCATATAAACCTGCTAGAGCTGAAAGAAGTTTATCTGGCCCTTCAGGCTTCTCTCATTTGCTCCAAGGAATGGTGGTACAAGTCAGAACAGACAGTACCACAACAGTGTACTACAACAACAAGCAGGGAGGGACATGGTCCATTCCTCTCTGCACAGAGGCAATAAGAATCTGGAATCTAGCTTACTCTCTCAATGCCTCCTTACAAGCAATTCTTCTGCCTGGCAAGGACAACAAGTTGGCAGATGCCTTGAGCAGAATAAACGTCAGAATAAACCAGGCCCATCACAAATGGACACTGAACAAGCAGGTGGTGGGTGTTCTGTTCAGGAGGTGGGGCATCCCAGAGATAGCCCTGTTCGCATCCCACCAGAACCACCACCTACCTCTGTACTACTGCAGGGCCCCTGCCAGGGCGGCAGTTCCCATGGATGCCCTAGTATTACTTCTTGCAGACTACGAAGCAATACCTTTGGAGGTGGGCATAGAACCTACTTAGGAAAAAGACTCTGCAGGACTGCTGTGCTGAACCTGGCATCACTTCTGGACTGGGTGCCCAGGCTGTAATGCTTTGTAAAGGTGTGAACTGACCTCCAGGTAGCTGCTTTACAGATCTCCAGCAGGGGCACCTCCATGATATGTGAATTTATGGTTCTTAATATATAACTGAACTATTACAAATGTATCTGTACATTCGTATTGTAGGTCTGCGCACCTTAACCTTCATTTATGTATGTAGCAGTCATTGCTGTGAGATCATAAAATGTCATAAATAAAAAGTTAAAAAAAAAAAAAAAAAAAAAAAGAAAAAGTGGGTTGCACCAAAAATCTTGTGTTTGTGTCCATCGGCATTTCCCACACCTTTACAGTCCAGATAAGGAAATATGTCAATTCCCTGCCTTTTGAGGTAAGCTGCCACCACTGATAAACACTTTGTGAATACCCGTGGGGCAGAAGTGAGCCTGAAGGGAACCGCTGAGAACTGGTAATCGCCTGATGTAAGAGAAAACCTTAGGTACTTTCTGTGGCAAGGCCTGAGGGATGTGAAAGTAAGTATCTTTCAGATCCAGAGAAGCCAGCCAGTTTTCTTTCCTTAGAGAATGAATAACTAAGGCCAGTGTTACCATTTGGAACCTGGGCTTTGCCAGGTGTTTGTTTAGGTATCTGAGATCCAAGACTGGCCAATTTCCATTTTTCTGTTTGGTCAGAAAGTATCTTTAGTAATGCACTTCCCCTTTTGGGTAAGAGGAAAGTACAGTTACGTAAGAACTTACCGTAACAGTAGATCTTCGAGAACAGCTCTTGCAGCAGGTTACACCATTAGAACTGAAGCCGGCAGGCGTCAGGACCCTACAGAAAAATTCTAGCTAGCTATCTTCAGCGGGGACCGCCCCCGACGTCGGTCCCGCCTCCGACGTCAGGCGTGGTACAAAAGGGGGTGGTCCTGCCAGATTCCCCAGTTCTCCCGCCGGAGACTTCCGGCCGCAGGCTGACATCGAAATGGGAGACCGAGGATTAGCCGTCAGAAGACAGAAAGATATAAATCCCTGCTCAGGAAGACTGAGCCATGCCTCCTCCAAGGGGGAAGGTGGGCGGGAAGGTACCTGCTGCAAGAGCTGTTCTCGAAGATCTACTGTTACGGTAAGTTCTTACGTAACTGTACTATCTTACTTCGAGACACAGCTCTTGCAGCAGGTTACACCATTAGGACTGATTCCCAAGCAGTAACGCTGCCAGAAATTCCGGGAGGAGGAAAATAGGAAGTACATTCCAGGTCCTGAACCTAGGACAGGAGACCCTGTAGCACCGCAAGGCTGAAACCAGCCCTTCGCCTAGAGGCGATGTCCAGGCTATAATGCCAGAGCTCCAAGTGGCTGCAGCACAAATAGCAGAGGTGGAGACGTTTCTGAGTGCTGCAAAGGATGTGGCCACACCCCTAGTAGAATGACCCCGGACTGAGCCCGGGAGGGGCTTTTGTTTTATATCATAACAGTAGGAAATACACTGGACAAGCCAGAGAGACAGAGACTGTTTGGATACTGATTGGCCCATCATTCTCTCAGAGAAGGAAACAAAAAGCTGTTCAGAACTACGAGAGGGCTTAGTTCTGTTAAGGTAATACCTCAGGCTGCGGTGAACATCCAGGGTGTGGAGCAAAGCCTCTCCTCTATTTGAATAACTCGGGAAGTAGACCGGAAGGTCAATGTCCTGGTTTAGAGAGAGTGAAGAGACCACCTTAGGTAAAAACTTAGGATTCGTCCTCAGGGATACTCTGTCCCCAGTGGAAAACTAAATAAGGCTTCTTTGCACATAAGAGCGTGAAGCTCAAAATTTTCTCGCTGAAGTAACAGCAACCAAAAATAACGCTTTCACGACAGAAAACGAGTCGTAATCCGCAGCAGGTTCAAAAGGGGAGCGTGAGCTGTTCCAGGACAAAGAGCAGATCCCATGGGGGCACAGGGTCCCTAATGGGAGGCCTAAGGTGTAACACTCCCTAAGAAATTCCAGAGGCGCTCCAATTGAGCTACTGTAAGATGACCCACCGGAGGTGATAGGCAGAAATGGCACAGAGGTGCACCTTAGTAGAGGAGTAGGCTAGGCCTGAATGAAAAGGGAGAGGAGGTAATCCAAAACTACTCCCACAGGACAACCTAAAGGGGAAAGATCACGAGCTCGTGACCATAAACAAAAATGGCGCCATTTCATGGCGTACGTCGCATGCGTTGCCGGCTTTCTGGCTGCAGAAAGAACCTCTGCAACCTCTTGCGAGACCCCGTGACGCAAGATGGCTATGTCTCTAGGAGCCAAGCATGCAGGTTCAGAGAGCGTAGGTCCGGATGGACTAATGAACCATTCTCCTGAGACAGGAGGTGGGAGCTGAGCGGCAACGGGAGCGGGAGTTCCCGAGATAGTTGCACCAACAAAGGGAACCAGATCTGTCTGGGCCAGAACGGGGCCACCAGGATCATGAGTGCGTGCTCCCTGCGCAGTTTGAGAAGAACTCTCTGGATCAACGGGAAGGGAGGGAAAGCATAGAGGAATCTGTTCGCCCAGGAGAGGGATAACGCGTCTCGCCAGAAAACACCAGGCCCTGGATCTAGCGAGCAAAACTGGGCAGTTTTGCGTTGGATGGGGATGCGAACAAGTCTAGTTCTGGAATTCCCCAACGAAGAAACAGATCCTCTGCTATCTCTTGAAGAAGTTCCCACTCGTGGACTCTGGCCTGGGATCGACTCAGGCCGTCTGCAATAGTGTTGTCCACCCCGGGAACATGCACAGTGATCAGATTTGCGCCAGTCCGATCACCCAATCCCACACCCTCATGGCCTCCCCTGCAAGGGGGTAGAGTGTGCGCTCCTGTTTGTTGAGGTAATACATCACCGCCGTGTTGTTTGTCTGAAGCAGGAGAGTGCACAGTGGATTACTGACTGAAAGGCCTGCAGGGCATAGAGAACCGCCCTCATCTCTAGGACACTGATATGGAGATGAGCTTCCAACGGGTCCACGCACCTGGGACTTTACCCCGTCCAGGTGTGCCCCCACCCAAGACCTGAGGCGCTCGTGGTGAGGGTTACCTCCGGGACGGCGCTACAAATGGGATGCCCTTGAGAGCGACCCGGGACTAGCCACCACTGCCAGTCTCGATGACTGAGTTCGTGATCCTGACCGGATGCTGCAAGTGGTCTTGCCTTTGGTCCCACTGTACCTTGGCGTCCACTGGGTTACCCATGTGGAGCCTGCGAAGGGACAGTAGGAATAACCGCAGCCATGTGTCCGAAAGCAAGCCAAGGACCGACCTGGCAGGTACGATCTTGTTCGACAGACAAATCCCTTATGAGGGATCTGATGCGCCTGCTCTGTCGTCCGGAAGAAAAGCTCTTCCCTGAACAGTGTCCAGGATCGCCCTAAAACTGCAGTTTCTGCAACGGTACCAGGAGAGACTTCTCGAATTTATGAGAATGCCCAGAGATTGGAACAAGTCCTGGGTGCTCTGAACTCGAGTAACAACGCCTCTCGAGGCGGCCATGAGAAGCCAGGGTCGAGGTACGGGAACACATAGTGGCCCTGTCTCCTCAGAGATGCTGCCACGACTGCCATGCACTTGGTAAAGACCCTTGGTGAATGACAGACCCAACGGAAGAGCTCGGAACTGAAAGTGGTGGTCGAGAAACCCATGCAGGAACCTCTGGTGCGAGTGAGCTATGGGGATATGCAGGCGCCCCTGCATGTCTAGAGATGCTAAAAGGCGCCTTGTTTCAGCATGGGAATAAGGCCCGAAGAGTCACCATATGAATTTTGTAGGCGATCGGCACATTGAGGTCGCTGAGGTCCAGAATCGGACGGAGGTCCCCTGATTTCTTGGGAACCAGGAAGAAGTGGGAATAATATCCTCGCCTCTCTGGTTCCTCCGGGACGCATCATCGCCCTTTTCTTAGAGCGTGAGTACCTCTTGCCAGATCAATCCTTGTGCTGACCCGATACCGGAGAGCAAAGGAGGTCCTTTAGGGTGGCTTTTCTGCGAATTCCATAAAGTGGCCTAGACTGACTAATTGCAGAACCCACCTGTCGGTGGTAGGCCTGCCATCCCGCAGGAAGTCTCGCATGCGACCCCCACCATGATTTCCGCTGATCCTGAGGGGCGGGGCCGGAAATAAGTCAAGCTGGTGGCGCAGATGGGCCCGCTGGCTGGGTCGGTCTAGGGAATGCTGACCTCGCTAGCGGGCTGTTTTCCCTGGGTTCTACGGAAACCGGATCCCCTCTGATGTGTAGCGGAGCGGGGCTGCTGCCTCTGTGTCCGCCCACGAAAACGGCTTTGGTTCCTACGAAAGGAACCAAGCTTGGGTCGGTACATGGCTTGAACCGACCTTACCGCCTTCCCGGCCTCTTGAAGTTTGGTAATGATCTTCTCGGAAGGATTACCAAATAAAACTTCTCCCTCGAACGGAGCGTCCATAATGTTTTTCTGGACATCCGAGGTAAAGCCGGAGACACGTAACCAGGAGTGTCTCCGGAGGCATACGCCAGAAGCTGCTGCTCGGGCCGATGAGTCCGCGGAGCCGTACGCGGCTCGAAGCACTTGGGTCCCCACGTCTGAACCCGTACGAGGAGCTGGAGCATCTCCTCCTTCTGCTCACCTTCGCAGCTTTTCAGCCGCCTCCAGCCTGTTCCCACAAAGCGCTTCTGGAATTGACCCATGTGGTCAGGTAGTTCAAGGATCTGACGGCGCAGGTAGCGAAGCGTGACGCGGCGCCTGCCCAGTGCGTCCCAACTGTTTGGACTCTGGGTCCGGTGGCAGGGTGTTCAAATGTTGCGGCCTCTGTGACCGGTCATGTGAGGCTGTGATGACCAGAGAGTCGGCCTGAGGCTGCTGTGTCAGGTACTGGTCGTCCTTAGGAGCCTTGTACAGACGATCAGCTTTCTTCGGCACCGCCGGGAGCGAATGTGGACGCTTCCACGCTGCCTTGGTGATGTCCATGAAAGTGTCCACCAAGGGTGGTACCACCACAGGCTTGGGGTCCTTCTGTCGAAGATATTTGGCAAGGCGTAACCTTCCGGGGTCTAGTTCTTCTGCATCCCATCCCATGTTCTCCTGGATATGTCGCATAATATCCATGAACGAGGGGTCATCCGGAGGAGATCTCGGTGTCTCACGTGGGTCCGGAGAAGGGATGGAGAGAGGAGATGGGGATCTAAAGGAAGAGTAGACTGATCCCCTGTCCTCCGACGACGGCGAACGTCGGTGTGTCCTGGATCTCTTGGGGCTGGGTGATCCAGAAGAGGATTTGGACGGAGGTCTCCATTTTTCTGATCTTCCCCTGGGAGAGGATCCAGGCTCCCGGGGGGAGGAAGCGCCTGCCGACCCGAGGCGAGGGGGCCGTGCACCGGAGGAGGAGGGGAGGAGGAGGAGCGGTGGGGCCATGTCCCTTTAATGGTGTCCCACCAGTAAGTGAAGAGATCCTTCACTCCGCTATAGAAAGTCCCGACGGCCCAGGCGCCGTGGGTGGTCGCTGGTCCCGCGCCGGCTCCACAGGGGCCTTGGGTAGGCGAGGGGGCCTGGGAGTTTCGGCGAGGCCGGGTCGCCTCGCCTGGTCCTCGGCGCAATCCTCCTCAGTCGAACGCCTCCTGACCGACGCCGGTCGGAGGCGTGGGAGCCCTTCTTCAGGTGAAACGGACGCCGTCCCCAACCGTGTCCGCTGGGATGGTTTACCGCGACGGCCGCCGGCGGCTGACGACGGCTCCAGGGAGGAATGATGTATGGCCGACCTACTCGCTGGGTCGGGCCGGGTCCACAGGTCTCTTCAACGGTGTGAGCTCCAAAGTTTTGAGGAGGCACAGAAGACGCACCGGACGCCGGAGCCAAAGAGCGGAACCCGACTTATGATGATGGTGGTGGCGCCCGGACTTCGCCAAGGCCTTGGAAGAGAAGGACGATGACGGCTCAAGGACTTGGCCTGAGAAGAAGAAGGCTTTCTTACCGCAGCCGGGGAGGCTGAGAGCTGGCCCTGGAAGGAGAGCGGTCGACGAGAACCGGAGCTGCGGACTCAAGCCCTGGACGGGACCTGAAGGGGCCTCCCTTTCTCCGCAGGCTTGTGGGATTTGGACAAGGATTCCCCTTGAGGACATGGTCTTCAGTTTTTCCTCCAACAAAAAGCCTGGAGGGCCTTCTGATGTCGGATCCTTGTTCGCTGTTAAAGCCTGGCAGAACGAACAGGCCGGGTATCGTGGGTCTGGGCCCAGGAACCTAACACAGGCCGTGTGGGGGTCCTTGAAGGGATCTGTTTCCGCTAGCACACTTGAGGGATGACCGGAGGTCGAGAGGACATCAGCAACAATCTTGCTTGAAGAAAAAGAATTTCCGGAGGAAAGCTCTGAACCACGCGTCGCGCTTGGACTGGAACTGAAGGGTCGAGATGCAAGTCGCATCAGGAAAGAACTGGGAATCTGACGGACTCTCCCTTTTTGTACCACGCCTGACGTGGAGGCGGGACCGACATCGGGGGCGGTCCCTGCTGAAGATAGCTAGCTAGAATTTTTCCGTGGGGTCCTGACGCCTGCCGGCTTCAGTTCTAATGGTGTAACCTGCTGCAAGAGCTGTGTCTCCAAGTAAGATCTGGATGTACTGCCCTGGGCTGCAGGAGCTATTTTACCTCTAACTCCAGCAGAACAGTCTCTACTGGAAACGAAGGTTGGAAAACTCTGCGGCCCTGGAGCTTTGGAAACTATTTTAATGAAGACATAGACCCTGACTCACTACCTCCAGTACCCAAATGTTTGTGGTAATGTTTTCCTAGTGTTGGAAATAATGAGCCAACCTGCCCCCAACCGGAGGAGCGGGGGCAGCCTAATATGTGCAGTCAGGGATTCTGTCCAGTTTGTGGTCTGGGAGCTGGACTGGCTCGTCTAGCAGACCTCCTGCTCCTGCCCCTGTAATAACTCTGACCTGTGTGTGTTCTGGAGGCATAGAGTACAGGGCACATGACCTGGGGTAGTACCCCCTATCCCTAACTTCCCTTCCTGTGGATCTAAAAGAAGTGGAAGCACACTCTCTCTAGAGGAGTTACTCCAGTAGGTTGTATTCTACTCCTCCACCTTTTTCATGTACACCCCCGTTTTGTCAACAAAAAAAGGAACTGTTTTCGCAAGAGAAATCCACAACCTTTAACTGAGTGCCTGGTGTTAGGTTGGTTGCTCTGAGCCAAGCAAACCTTCTTAAAGAGATTGACAAGGCCAACATTCTGGATGCAGTGTCATTTGTATCCACAGCCATGTGAAACTGGTACTTTGCGGCATCTAAAGCCATTCTGGCAACTGCCATATCATGTGCCACAGCCCCTGAAACTTTATCAATTAAAGCCAGCATCGAATTCCATAGGACTTTCTGGTACTGAGCAGCATAAGCCATGTAAGCTGCCTGTTGGAGGAGAAGGGAAGAGCCCAAATAACCCTTCTTCCCCATAGTGTCAGTTTTCCTGGAATCTCTGTCTGGTGGAGGAGATGCCAGGGGCACTTTTGCCTTATCAAAGGCTGCAGCCTGTATCACACCCTCATGATCTGGATGGGTAAACAAATAATCAACAGAACCCCTATCCAGCTGGTATTTCTTCTCCACCTTCCTGTCCACCCCAGGGACAGAGGAAGGTGTTTGCAGTATTTTAAAAGTAGCCTTTTTAAGGGAATTATGGTTTGGAAGGACCACCTTTCTCATGGGAGCCAAACCCATCATATCTAAAAAAAAATCTGACTATTCCTCACCATCCTTAGATTCCTGTGAGGTGAGGTCCAGGGTGTCAGCCATTTGTCTGACAAATGAAAAATGGCATGAAAACTCATACTCATTAAGAGGAGAACCAAACTCCTGGTCTGGGGATACTTCTGGTTCAATGGGTTCCCCTAGATCCGGTTCCTCCTCTTCCTCCTCAATGTACACTTTAAGCCCTTGGTCACTGGGAACCGGTGGCGGGATTTGAACCAGTGAACCCAGTATAGAACCTGCAGTTTGTAGAGCTTGAATGACTTGCAGGGCTCTAGTAATTTCTTCTGCAGAGGGAATGTTATCTTTGTCTGTTGGGAGCTCCTTTGCTTTTTCAGCAGGAGGCATGATGACATTTTTCTCTTTATATTTATTTTTGGTAGGCACGGTCTCAGGTGTCTGCTGACTTGTTCTTTTGTGCTTAGTACTGTATGCTCATGCCCCTTTTCAGGAATTCTGGTGTCTGAGGTGTCTTTAGAGGGTCTCTCCCGTTTGTCTTGGAGTGGGATGAAGAGGGACCCTCTTCAGTTTGCTTTGGTGACACTGAGGTTGGAACAGAAATCTTTTGGCCCTCTTTTTGATAGTTTTTGTACAAAACGTACTACACGGGGGGGCACTGTGGAGCCCCAACTGAGTGGCAGCAAAAATCAACAGTTCTCTGCTTTAGACCTAAAATCGGTTAAAAACCACCCTCTTGAAGCTACAATCCGGAGAAAATCTTGCTACTACTGGAAAGAGGAGCCTTGAAAACCTAAAATGGGTAATCCCCCTAAAGATAGAGGCAGTGGTGTGGGCAGCAAACAGCCTGGGACTTCTCTACCCACAAGGCGAGGCCTTGAAGCGCAGGCCGCTTCACAATTGGAGTCTGAAGAAGCAATGACTTCTATAGGCCCAAAGCTCCAAAGATTAATATCCTTGGTCTCAGACTTAAGTGCTAAAATGGACTCTTCCGGAACTAGAGTGACCATAATTGAGAAGATGGTGGAATCGCTGCACATAGATATGTGCGATGTCAAACGGCAATGGGAGACTACCTCAGCCGCCACCTCGCTCTTAGTTAAACAGAATGGCCACCCGCGAGCTCAGCTTGAGACGCTGGAAAATCAGGCCCGCTTGTCCCACATATGGATCTTTGGTTTACCCAAGGGGATTGAGGGAGACCACCCCCTCATGTTCCTGCACGACTGGTTAGAGACAAAAGTTGTACCAGAGGGCCAAACTATCCAGTTTGGATTGCAAAACGCTTACCAGATTACTCCTCAGGGCTACTGGGAGGAATCAGACACTCCGCAAACTCTCCTGCTGGTGACAGATGGCACAGGGACCCGGGACAGGATCTTGAAGTTGGCCAGATAAGCAGGGCCTACTACCCAGGATAATCAAGCTGTGTATTTGTTCCCGGACATAAGCTACGTGACGCAGTGCAAAAAATTTGATGGCATGCAGAAACAACTCCGAGAACAGTCCATCATACATGCAGTGATTTATCCCGCAAGACTGAGGATTGTTTATAAAGGAAAGGTTTGTTTTTTTCCCCAATCCCACTGAAGCCGATAAGTGGACCTCTCGTCATATCCCTAGCAGTTGAAGCCACCGTCGTGATCCAGGGGCAGGAGACAGCGATCTAGGGGAGCAAGAGGAGGGCTGAATCTGTGTTAAGCACTGTTTTCTACCCTTTTCGTTGGGATTCATACTCGCAAGAGACTTTCAGCCTCAGTGTTCGTTGGCCAGTAGCTGTTTGCAAGCAGGCTACTTCCCCTATACTCTTACAGGTGATGGGACTGGAGGGCATATTACCATGTTTGTTTGTTTTTATGTAAAGCTCCTCTTGGTTCCTTATATTACACTGTGGAGTAGCTCAAAGTTCTAGTTTACTGTTTTAATAGGGGCTCATTCCATTTGGTTTAATAAAAAAAAGTAACATACTTAATAGTGGTACATTAGCCCTTAATTTTTTCACAGCTCATGAGGGTGTTTATGATTGAATTTATGGAGGGGGATTTTGCTGCCTTTACTGTTTTACATATGGAATCTGATGTACTTTGAGATATACAGTATGATGCCACTAGCCCCAATACGGGGCGTGCATTACTGGACTTCTAAACCAAAAATACAGGTTACTCACCTGTAACAGGAGTTCTAGGAATGGTATATGTTGTTCATCCACACTCATTGGCAGGTATCCTTGCCGCTTTAAATCTTGCCGGAAGGTCTTCAAGCTTGCTCCTCCCACCCACCCGGGTGGTATAACTCTCGGTTCCGCCCCATGACGCCAGATCTGGCCCGCTGGAAGCTCAGGTTGTGCGTCAAGCCAATAGGATGAACAATATATACCATTCCTAGAACTCCCGTTACAGGTGAGTAACCTGTACTTCTAGGACATGGATATGTTGTTCATCCACACTCATTGGCAGACTCCTAGCAGTTCTCCGGGAGGAGGGAGGCAAGACGCACACCCCAATACTTACTTGGGAGAGAGACTGGAGAACCGAGGCCCCAAAACCAGCATCCCGGCGTGACTCAAGGTCGATGTGGTAATGGGTAATGAAGGTGTTTGCTGACTTCCAGGTAGCAGCCCTGCAGATTTCCTGGATAGGGACGTCCCTGGAAGCAGCCACTGTTGCAGCAAGTATGGCGGGTAGAATGAGCTCTTATCCTCTGGGAGCTCCATGCCCACCAACTTATAGCAGAGATCTATGCAGGAGGTTACCCACTGCTTGTATCGTCCACGCTTGGCTGCAGGTCTGCCAGATCTGGCTTCAGCGTGGGTGACAAACAGCTGGCGAACCTCTCCCAATTTCAACCGTGCGCTCCTTATAATAAGCGAGTGCTTTTCTAGGGTCCAGAGTATGGAGCCTATATTCGCCTCCGAGGTGTGATTGGGGTAGAACACGGCAGAGTCAACACCTGGTTAAGGTGAAATCTGCCACCACCTTCGAAGGAATTTGGGTGGGGCGAGGACAACCTTGTCCCTGTGGAAGACCAGGTAAGGAGACTCGATGGAAGCGCCTGGAGCTCTCCCATCCTTCTGGCTGACGGATAGCCACCAAGAAGGCGGTCTTCCACGACAGGTGAGAGAGAGCACACCTGTGCATAGGTTCGAATGGCTTGCCCATGAGCTTTGCCAGTACCAGCAGTAGATCCCACAGAGGTGGGGGTTCCCGCACTGGAGGGGAAATGTGATCAAGGCCTTTGAAAAAGCGCCAGACCACCTTCTCCAGCCCGACTGCTTCCGGCCCGCAGCCGGTAGCAGAGATGGCTGCCAGGTGCACCCTTAGGGTCGCCACCCAAGCCCTTGACTGAAGGGACCATAAATAGTCCAAGATGCTTGCCAAGGAACAGGAGGAAGGGTCCAAGCGCTTGCCTGACACCAAATGGAAAACCTTTTCCATTTGAAGGCATAGCATTTTCTGGTCGACTCCTTACGGACGCCTAACTACATTGAGGACCTCGTCGGAAAGACCCAAGGCCTGGAACTCTAGCCGCTCAGGAACCAGGCCATCAGGTGCAGAGGATTGAAGGTCCGATGGAACACCTTCCCTGATTGACTGAGAGCAGGTCCGGCGCAGCTGGAAGCTCGCATGAGTCCTGGAGCTGAGACTGAGGAGATCTGGGTACCAGAACTGGCGAGGCCAGTCTGGGGCTATCAGAATCACCTGCGCCTTGTCCCTCCTCGCCTTGAGAAGCACCTTGTGGATCAAGGGAAATGGGGGAAAGGCGTAAAGAGGCCCGGGGTCCATTGCCTCGAGAAGGCATCCCCCTGCAGCGAGCCCTGCTGAGGGGGGGGGCATGGAACAGACTCAGCTCGCCGCTCTCCCTGGAGGCAAACAGGTCCACCTGAGGTGTGCCCCAAAGGAGAACAGATGCTGTACTACCGCAGGAGAGACCCCACTGCGGATGCAGCCCTATCCGGCTCAGGGCATCGGCCAGGGTGTTGGAGACCCTGCCACGTGAATGGCTCAGAGATCCGCCTCCAGGCTGCGCACGAGTGACCAAATGCGGAGAGCCTTGCATAGAAGCATGGAGCGCGCCCCGCCTGGCGGTTTAGATAGTACATGGTCGTGGTATTGTCCGTCTGGACCGGACCACTTGACCCCGGAGGAACGGAGCAAAGGCGGTGAGAGCTAGGCGGATCGGAGCTCCAGCAGGTTGATGTGGCATCGGACTCCTGGGGACCAGAGGCCATGAGCTCCGGGTGTTCCCCAGATGGGCACCCCAACCCATCAGAGAGGCATCGGTCGATAGAGAGACCGTCGGCTCGGGCGGATTAACGGGATGCCCTCCTGCAAATGATCTGGAACGTCCACCACTGGAGAGCGTCCACATCCCCTGTGTCACCGACACAAGCTGGTCCAAGGGATCGCAGCGTTGTGACCACTGGCTGGCCAGTCCCCACTGAAGGGGACGCGTGTTCCAGCGGGCCCAACGGACCACGTTGGTGCAGGCCGCCATGAGACCCAGGAGGCGCAGGAAGTCCCGGGCAGGGCGCAATTGCCCAACCAGAAATGATCGGGCAAAGGAGGAAAGAACCTCGGCCCTGTCCACCGGAGCCGCGCCTGGCTCGAAGAGAGTCGAGCTGCGCCCGATGAACAGAATCACCTGCTCGCTCGAGTTCTGACTTGGCCTCGTTGATAAGGAGGCCCAGTTGAGAGCAGACCTGGAGGGCCAGATCTCTGGACCACTCCGCCTCCTTCCTGGAGGGAGCTGCTATCAGCCAGTCGTCAGGTAAGGTACACCCGACCCCTCGGCGTCGCAGGGAATGCTGTCACCACTGCCATGCATTTGGTGAAGACCCTGGGAGCTGGAGACAGCCGAGGGCATGGCTTGAACTCGAAGAGAGGGATCCTTCCGCCGGAAGCGAAGGAATCTCTGGTGAGACGGACGGATAGGGACGGTGAAAACGCGCCCTGCAAGTCCAGAGAGCAGAACCACACGCTGCTGCTCCAAGGATGGTATTATCTGAACCAGAGTGACCATCCTGAAGGTTCGAGACCTTAGGAACTTGTTTAGGTCGTGTAGGTCGAGAATGGGGCGCCAGCCCCCCGTCCGTTTCGGAACCAGGAAGTACCTGGACACAAACCCTGGGTCTGAAGGAGGGTCCACCACCTCTCTTACCACCTCCTTCTGGAGGAGGAGAGCGATGTCGGCTCGACGAGCCGCCAGTGAGGCTGGGGATCCCGGAGCCCCCCGAGGGGCGACGGCTCTGAAGGGTGGTGCCTGCTCGAATTCCAGAGGCAGGCCTCTTCCCACCACCTCCAAGACCCACCTGTCCGTGGTAACAGCGGACCAGGTGGAATGGAGTGCCGGGAGGCTCCCCACGGGGACCCAGGGGGTAAGTGACGGAATGGGGCGAC
Organism: Neoceratodus forsteri; assembly: GCA_016271365.2. Taxonomy (NCBI): domain Eukaryota; kingdom Metazoa; phylum Chordata; order Ceratodontiformes; family Ceratodontidae; genus Neoceratodus; species Neoceratodus forsteri. The sequence continues at coordinate 968,677,932 of CM057449.1, forward strand.
ACCCCTCAGCCCGTCACTGGGCAGGCTTTGAGGAGGGACCGCCGAGGGACCTCCTGGGCCCTTCCTCCCTGCCTCCTGTTAGAGGAAGGCGGCTTGGTTTGGGATGCTAAGGTCGAGCCTGCTGGCCCTGACTTGCTGGGTCAAGGCTAGGGGCACAGAAGGACGAAGGGCTTAGGCTGTGGTTTGCGGCCTTTGTCCTTCTGAGCGGAAGAGACCGAGTCCAAGGTGGCATTGGACTTCTCGATCCTCTGCAGGTGACCTTCGACCCCAGGGCCGAAGAGGTCAGTCCCCAAAAAGGGAACATCCACCAACTTGTGCTGGGTATCCGAAGTAAAGGTGGATATCCTCAGCCAAGCCCGCCGACGCATAGCCACTGCGGCCGCCACCGATCTGGCACATGAGTCCCCTATATCCAAAGCAGTCTGGAGCTGCTGTTTGGCCACTGCCTCTGCCCTGGTCCCGCACCTGCTTAACCGTAGTCTGCAGATCGGCGGGAAGATGAGGGATGACCTCATCCAGGGAGCCCAACAGGGCATGAGAAAATGTGCCATGAGGACGGCGAACTGGCCTGGCCGAAAGCCCGAGAGGACACAGTAGACTTTTCGCCCGACATAGTCCAATTTCTTGGACTCCTTGTCAGGAGGTTTGTCCACATCCCTGGCGCTAGCCATGCCGCCGAAAACGCTGGTCGGTAACCAACCCCAGCAGAGGGGTGTTCAAAACCGACAAGGAACCGGGTAGGGACCGATACTTCTGGCCATCCTGGCCGAGGCGAGGGCAGGAAGCAGGGCGCCGCAAGCTCCAGTGCCGACCCACTATGGCCTCGCCACCGGAAAGGCCTCCGCCGGAGAATCCCCGGTCCAGAATCTCCGTGAGGGGATACCTGGCCCGCTTGGAACGGGTTCGAGCTCCATCCCGTAGACTCTAGATGAGTCAAGCAGTCCTAGGAAGGACGACGGCTATCGTCCATTGACTGACCCTCCTGAAGACTCCAAGTCCAGCCGCTTGGAGAAAAGGAGGAATCATCTTCGGACTCGGAAGAGTCCTCGAAGAGCTGCCTCTGGCCTGAGCCACCCTTCACCTGCCGAGGTCGGTCGGGAGTGAGGGTAACTGACAGCCGATGGGGTAGACCCTTAGCCGACCGAGAATCCTTGGTCGGAGCCCCAATTGGTGGCTGTGGAGGCGGAGGTTCCACCGGAATCGGTGGAGCAGCTGGTTTTGGCCGAACAACCGGCCTGGGTATAGGCTCCTCGGATAAGTCGAGGGGTTGTGTCGGCCGCCCGTGACAGCCACTTAATGGCCGGGGAAGGCGACGGGGTCGGCTTATTCCCGGCCAGGAGGAGCTGTTGCAACATAAGGTCCTCGTACCGTCGACATAATTTACGCCGAAGCCTCCCCTCATCCGAGGAGGAGGACGAGCGGCGACGCCGCTTACCGCGGTGCCGAGACCGAGACCGCCTATGACGGTGGGATCGGCTGGACCGCGAAGAGGTCCGAGACCGAGACCGAGAGTCCCGGAATTTCCGAGGTCGGTGCGGGGAGGTGTCGGCCGGAACCGGCACTCCCTTCGGCTCGGATGGTCCATCCGAGGGCTCCGGAACCGGAGGCATGCGAGCCCATCGGGATCCTCAACCTCCGGGAACCGGGAGAGGGAATCTCGGCTGCAAAGGCGACAGCCCGTCCAATGGGTCGAGAAAATCTCGACTTCATCGGTGGAGTCTCGGTCAACTGACCTGACGGGGACACCGTGAGGCCAGTGGTCGGCCGAGCGGTCGACCGGGCTGGACGGTCGATGTCTGCCCGGGAGAGGGACCTTTCCCGGCCTCCCAAGAGCGCCGACGGGAGGGGACTTACCTGCCCTCTTTTGGACCGAGAATAAGGTCCAGCAGACGCAGGCCCTTCTCCCTTAGTGGAGAGGGACAGACAAAGCTCCTTAAAAGAAGCCGTGTAGGAAGAACCCAGAGAGAGCTGGATAAATGCCGCGGCCGAGGAAGATACGGCCCGCGCCGCCTCCTCTTCGAGGGCGACCATCCGCTCGAGCTGATCCGCCGAGCCCGCCACCACGGACACCGCCAACCGGGCCTCCTTGGACTTCACCGGAGGGAAACGCTTCTCGGGACGGCCCAGTTGCAATCGGGCAGCACGGTCTTCGAGGACGTAGGCCGAGAAAGATGAGCACAGGTCGCAAGCCTGCGGGTCGTGCTCAAGGCCTAAGCAGTAGACACACGTGGAGTGTGGATCCGTCCGAGACATCTTCTGCCCGCATGGGCATCTCCGAAATCCGGGAGTCGATGTGTCCATCGCAGCTGCGAGGGATAGAAGACTGAAGTCTTTTTGCAAAATTTATTTTTAAATCCGCAAACGGAGAAATAGGAACCAGTCTTGAACGCAGAGCGTTAAGGAGGGAACCTGAGCTTCCAAGCGGTAAGGAAGATCTGGCGTCATGGGGCGGAGCCGAGAGTTATACCACCCGGGTGGGTGGGAGGAGCAAGCTTGAAGACCTTCCAGCAAGATTTAAAGCGGCAAGGATACCTGCCAATGAGTGTGGATGAACAACATATCCATGTCCCTAGAAGACTTTAGTTTCTGAAATTAGTCATACTGCTCATGGGCTCTTTTATGCAGCTATTGTTCTTAATCTTGTTTCATAGCAACTATCTTTGTTATTCCCCCATATAAGGTATCATAATATTCAGGATGCATGTATCCTACAATTAATGGAAGGGGTTTCTTTTCTATGGTAATTCATAATGTAAATGGACTGTCCTGGATTTGGAAATGTTATTTGTCTGATAACGTATGAAAATAATAAAAATAAAGTTTAAAAAAAAAAAGTACTACACACGTCACAATTAGAGAAAATGTGGCTGGGACCCAAGCACTCTAGACACAAATCGTGGCACTCACCCTTAGCAAAGATCTGAAAGCACTTAATACAATTTTTAAAACCTATGGGTCCCGTCATCTTTTTAGGTCCATCTGACATACCAAAATGCCAGGACACTGTGTAAAAACATCCCAGAATAAAATTTAAAACAACTGCAGTCGGTTCCTTATGTTGAAATGGAACCGTGATTTAGAACAGATTTATTTTAAATCCAAAACAATCAGTTCTTAGACAGAAACGGGAACTGATCACAACCCAGAACTAAGTATTTTAAAGTATGTTTACTCAAAATGCAATCGGTTCCTAGGAAAAAACGGGCACTGATCGCAATTAAAACAAAGTTGTTTTAAAAACTAAATACAATAAAACTTTTCACTAAAGCGCTAGCGGTCAGAACCGCAATAAACAACAGTTTAAAATGAATAAACTTGGTTCCTGGGAACCACGATGAAACTGCTAAAATGGGTAAGAACACCCAATTCAAACTAAACTTTTGTAAATAACTACTAGAGGCAGAGTATGAATAAAATTTTGAAAAAATACAATTTTTTCAACAAAATGAACAGTATTGCAGCAAGTTTGCTGTGCAGTCTTGGGGGCAAGGCTTGCTGTCTGAACAGAAAAATTGAATCTGGCAGTTAGATGACACCTAGAGGCAGAAGTTTTGAATGATGCATTCCAAATTCCCTACTTTGCATACATTCTACCACAAAGTTCCGGGGCAGTCTGCAGCTCACAACTGACTGCTAATTGTCTAATACTACCAGGAGATTCCTGGGGTTTGAAATGGTTGTTAAGATACTTTTCCTTTTTTTTTCAATATACAGTTTCTCCTCTCCCCAGCTGACCCCTTCAGACCGCCCCCCCCGTCCCGTCCCCCCGGTATCATTGGGGCTTACCTCTGCCTGGTTGCCGGGTGCGGAGCCTTCGGAAGGTTGGTCATCACCCGCAGATGGGGCATTTTTCATTTTTCTCCTCATTCCCATCCCGTGCTGGGCGCGACACAGTCAGATGTGTAGGTGTGTGGAGGCGCCAGTCAGTGGAAGTCCTGCAGCTCACTCCCCTTTCCTGGCACCCAGCAGACTCACACTACCCGTAGGCCTCCACCCAGGGGCAGTCATTCGGCGGGCACGCCAGTCCTTCCTCCCAGGGAGAGGAGAGCAGTCCTCTAGACGCTCGATCCTCTCCTTCCCCAGCCAACCCCCGGCAACCCACATGCACTGTGAACACGGGTCGCTGACGTGGCAGGAGATAAGGCACGGATGTCTCAGCCCTCCACGCAACTGGGCCGGCTTGTTAAGATACTTTTGAATGCAAACAAAAACCAGCACAAAAGGAGCATCTCACTTTAGACAGACATGCTGATGCACATACCATGGCCTTCAAATCCAGAATGTGTGCTAAAGCTGCAAGAGGGGTATTGTGTGATGGTTTGGCGGTTTAAAATACAAAAGTTTTATAGATTTTAAAGGTTTCCACTTCAAGTATGACCACACTAGCATCCTTTGAGTGAAGGGGAATCTTACTACCGTCCTCAGTTCTTTTCTGTGTTTGAAGCTGCTGCTTGTTTTTACTGCACGCAGAGATATTTAATAAAGAACATTATAACATGGATAGGAGAAAACACGGAATGCCATTCGTGGAGTCCCTCTGCATGCCCATGGATTAAGTTAACATTAATCCACGACTGCATGGAGTGACTCTGGAGATCCACCGCCAGGTCTTCTTCTTTGGAGTCTGAAGGAAACTGTAGTGGCAGCCATTAAAAATTCAGAGTAAGCAATAAGGACTCCAGTATGTGTCCTGAACCTCCGGTGTATGGCAATGTCATGGTCTGTTGCCGGCATCACTTCGTTTACCTTGTGTTGGTAGTAATTACTGTTTTCGGAGATGCAGTGCAAAGTACCCAAACCCACCCTCCCATTGTCAGTCTCAGCTGTCAACGTACGCACTTCATGAGTCTGTCCCACCCACGTTCTGCCCCATATGCTTTGTCAGGCCCCCACCCCATTGATCACTGTTTAAAGGTAAGTGTTTCAATCTCTGGAAGTTACGCCAAGTTGCTATCAGAAAAGTGTGTGTGTGTGTATGGTATATATATATATATATATACACACACACACACACAGCTCTGTGCCTGATGGCAAAAGCACTGTTGTCTCCAAAAACAGGTGGCCACGATTTGCATGACAGAGACTGGGAACCCCTCCAGGAGTGTGTCCTCCATTCCGCCCCCGCCCAGCATGTACACTACCTCTGTGGCTGCTGATCAGTCAGAAGTGAGTGTCTCATATAATGCCTTGACCCCCAAACGATGTAGTGATGAATCAGTGTCTCCGATCTGCAAGAGAAATCAGGGCAGGTTGTCAGCTTGTCTGTTTCGGGAGTGTTCTGGGGAGAAGGGAGCAGCTGCAAAAGTCTGGAGAAGGCACAGTATGAATGGGATGCCTCCAGGGCAGATGACAGTGGCAGTGAGAGGGCACCACGATCGTCATAGAGAGTGAGAGAGCGGTGTAGAGAGAGACAGTGTCAGGCAGAGCACGGTGTTTAGTGGAAGTACAGTACATAGTGTAGCACACATGTGCTGTCAGAACATAGCACATGTAACGTGATCAGTGTCTGTGTGTTACTGGGTGTGGAGTAATTCTTCCATCGGTGTGATTGTGCTGCTTTTGCTTGGTGTTAGTGCCAGAGATCAAGTGTCATGCTGCTTCATTCTGTCTCTCTGCTGAACTACGGTATCGGACAGCTTTTCTGGCGACCTGCAAAAAAGTGTTTTGTTTTTTTTTCTCACTCTGTCAGTGGAGTAGAGCCACAGGGTTTTGAGCAAATGGGAATTCCCCTTTCAAATGGAAATGTGCTCAGTGGTTCATATGTTGCAAACAGCAAAGACTTCAAAGTGCTGTTTAGCAAGCGAGATAGAGCGAGAGCAGTAGGCTGGTAAGAGGGGGGTGACTGTGGCACCACAGCTGGGGAAAGTGAGCCTCTGTGCTCAGTACAGCTTGGAAAGGAATGACAGACAGTGAAACAGAGACACTACATCAGACGGTGACACCGAGCGTTGCAGCTCCCTTTTATGTCGGAGCTGCATATGCATGTCTCTTTTTTTTGGGGGCTAAGATAAACATCCTAGGCAGGCCCCAGATAATGCTATGGACAAAAAATATCCCAAATCATGTCAGTAGCATATGTGTGATATTTCTATTGCATAACAGCAGGGAAATGTGCAGCATTTGTTAGTGACTATTTTGCAAGGTGGCAGGATACAGTACTTGTTTGGTCTTTAAACACGAGAAAAAAACCCTTTCTGTTGGTTTCCCGTGGTTTGGATATAACCCGTTATAAGTGCAATAACCCACTCCAGGTAATGCAGTTATTGAGGATTAATCAACGCCCCGGGTGCTCTGGGGACAGTCGGTATGTGGCCTTGTGCCTCACAATGCACCCAGGGTGTTGATTAATCCCCAATAACCACATACCCTGTCAAGGGTTATTGCTTACTTATAACAGATGTGGTGCGGTAAGCAAAATTCTTTATGAGTGCTGGCCTTCTGCAAATACAGGAACTGCTCCATTTTGTTCGAATTGTGTTAAAGAAATATCGGATATCCTTCTGGTTCTGTAGACATTTGGTATTATGCCTTCACCCAGCCAGCTTACATAAAGCAGAACATATTATAAAATATTTTAATTGCAGTGGTGGGGAAATGTTTCTCCAATAAATGAGAGGCAGACCAAACATCCATGACCACAGAATGGATAGCACTGTGTAAAGAAATCCAACAAATGGAAAATATTACGGCCATACGTAGGCTGCCAAGGGTTCATCTCCAGATGGATGCCATTCTTCAATTCAGAGAAATTGGAGGGGCACCCAGTGCTGGACCAGCTGGCCAACCTCTAACCACTACAGGTGAGGTATAAGGATAGACTATAGGTTGACGTTAAAAGAATACATACATACACACACACAGCATTTTGGTTTCTCTGGCATGTTTACCCTTCTGAAACGGATGAATACAATACTACAGTTAAGATTCTACATACAGTTCCCTATTACACAGCAAGACCATAACTCAGTATGTTAGTTATCAGGGAAAGGCACTTCAAGTATGGTATGGCAGGAGGTTGGAACCTGCAAGGTAATCAAGAGAAGGGACACACAGCAGGCTCCATCACACAGAATCACATTCCATGGAGGTCCAGGCATTACCAATATTGAACTCCCAAAAAGGTATGAGGGCACCAAGCACTGGGGTAATTGATTTAATCTGTTGGACATTAGAGTGCAAACTGTCAGCTGTGTGATTGTATCCATATATTTCCTGCCTGGTATGTACTGACTGTACTCTTTGAATGGTTAATAAAAAGTTTTTTTTTTTTTCAAACAATCTGTGTGTTCTCCAGCAGAATACAAGGGCACACCCTTTAGCTCAGAGGTGGTAAATTCAGGGGTAACGTTAGGAGACACTTTTCTCTCAGAAGGGTATTCACCCTACTGAACAGCCTCCAGTATCAATGGATCAGTGGATATAAAAACAGTTCAAGCCTTCAAGGTAAGCCCTGACACATATATGCTACCTACTGAATCAATGGGAACTGGGAACCCTGGGTAGCAGAGTTGGGAAAGGGTCCCTATAACCTAGCGGGTGTTTGCACACCTTACTTATTTCATCCCTGCTTATGAAGTGTAAGGGGGTATATAGAGTAGAGCATGATGTACCTAGACTCCATTACAGCCTTAAATTACTGTTGTGGTGTAACTAAAACACAGTGTAATGCTACAGTATCAGCAGAAAAAAATGCATCTTACCAAGACACATGTAGTTCCATCATGCCCTTGAATGGAGAACCTGAATGTACTCCTGGTTGTGGATAGCTCTGCAAGCCTCCGAGCTACAACACCCTCTACAAAACGAAATCTGTAAAAGAGGAATGGCAATATGGAAGTACTCGAGGAAGGAACACATTTTCTTAAATGTAATCAAAGCAGATGGTGTGATAAATAATCACAACTGTAGCATTCAGTGTAAGAGATACATGGGTTACTCACCTGTAGCTATAGTTCTGCTAGCGGTGCACAGTTCACATCCACATTCAGGCAGTTCTGCTAGAGATAGCAGAGTCATCAGAAGGTTTCAAGCTAAGCTCCTCCCACCACCTGGGTGGTATATTCTCCAGCTCCGCCCTGTGCCGTAAGATCTTATGCATGCTAGAAGCAGGGATATGGGTGCCACATTGGCAGGGGAGGTCAGGTGGGTTGTGTGAATGTGAACTGTATACCAATAGTAGAACCATGGTTACAAATGAGTAACCCATATTTCTTACAATTGGGATATACTGTAGTTCACTATCCACACTCTGGCAGACTCCTAGCAATCTTTCGGCAGGAGGGGGCAAGGCGCACACCCCTAACTGGTGAATAGAGACTGGAGGACTGAAGACCCAAAATCAGCATCCTGGCAATTTATGATGTCACTGCTGTGATGAGAGCTAAAGGTGTGTACTTTACTCCAGGTCGCATCCCTGCATATGTCCACAATGGGGACGTCCCTGGAAGCAGTCACTGAGGCAGTGGTACGTCTGGTGGAATGAGCCCTAAGCCCCTTGGGCGACTCCCTACCAGTCAACCTATAACAGAGGTCAATGCAGGATTTCTATTCAACTAGCAATCATCCACTTTGCTGCTGGTCTGCCAGGCACAGCTTCAGTGTATGTCATAAACAGCTGGTGAGCCTCACCCCGAACTCCAGCTGTGCGCTCCTTATAGTAAGACAGCACCCTCTGCAGGTCCTATGGAGCTTGCGGTCGCCCTCTGATGTTGGGATGGTAAATGATATCAGTAAAGCTAATCACCTGGTTAAGGTGAAACTCCAGTACCACCTTCAGGAGGAACTTCAGGTTGGGGAGACGGATGATCTTGTCTTTGTGGAAGACCAGGTAGAGTGACTCCACTGAGACAGACTGGAGCTTACTGATCCTTCTGGCTGATGTGATGGAAACCAAGAAGGCAATCTTCCACAACAGATGTGACATCTCACTACTGTGCACTGGCGCACGTGGCTTGACCATGAGCAATGCCAACACCAGCGGTAGGATCCATGGAGACGGAGATTCATGAACTGGAGGGACCACGTGATCCAGGCCTTTGAAAAAGCACCCAACCACCTTCTTTGAGCCACCAACCGCATATAAGCCCATGCTGGTATACAGAGGTGACTGTCAGGTGCACCTTAAGGGTTGTTGCTCGCAGTCCTGACCGAGACAGGATCATAAGTAGTCGAAGATGTTCACCATGGGGCAGGTAAGGGGATCAAGCTCCTTACCCTGGCACCAGCTCGAGAACCTTTTCCACTTAAATGTATAGAATTTCTGAACTGAATCCTTATGGGATGCCTCTACAACATAGAGGACGTCTTCCAAATGACCCAGAGCCTGGATCTCTAGCCACTCAGGAACAGGCTGAGAGGGTCCAAGGATTGAAGGTCTGGGTGCAGGACCTTCCCGTTGTCTGACCAGGAGATCTGGGTGAAGAGGCAACCTCCACAGAGGCTTGCTGCTGAAGCTGAGGAGATCCAGATACCAGAACTACCTGGGCCAGACTGGGAATATCAGGATCATCCATGCCTCAACTTTCTGGGCCTTGACCACAACCTTGTAAACTAAGGGGAATGGGGTAAGGCCTGGGTCCAGAGCCTCGGGAAGGCATCCCCCAACAGCATCCCAGACTGTGGGGTAGGGCACAGAACTAAATTAGTTTTCTGTTCTGTCATGAGGAAAACAGTGCCACCAGAGGGGTGCCTTGCTGAGAGAACAGGTGGTTTACCACCACCTGATGCAAGGACTACTCGTGCGATGTCTCTCCGACCCAGCTGAGAGTATCTGGCAGCTGACTGTTTTCTCCCATGACACAGATCACCAAGAGATGGGCACACAGGCTGTGCACTAGTATCCAGGTGAAGACAGCATCCTGACATGACAAAGGAATGCGTTCCACGCCGCCTGTTCAGGTTGAAAATGATGGTCATGTTGTCCATCTGGATCTGAACGACCTGACCCCGAATTAATGGAGCAAATTCCATCAGAGCCAGATGTACTGCACGGACTTCCGGCAGGCTGATGTGATGACAGGACTCCCGAGGTGACCAGAACCTGGGGACTCTGTGATCTCCCAGGTGTGCTCTCCAACCTACCAGAGATACGCCCATTGTGATCGTGATAGGTGGTTCTGGGTGGACAAACCTCCAGATGTTGTCAGGTCAGCCACAAGTGGATGGCATCCCACACTGGCTGGGTTACCATGACTGTCTGATACAGGCAACTTAAGCGTTGGGACCACTGCCAGCTAAACTCCCACTGCAGGTGGCGTATCCGCCAGCGAGCACAATGGATCATGGTGGTTGTGGAAGATGCCATGAATCCCAGCTACTGTAAGAAGTTCTGGGCAGGACGCAAGCGCCCAACCTGAAATCATCGAGCAAAGGAAGAAATGGCCCACAATGAGTCTAGTGCTACTCTGATGAACTTGATCACCTGTAAGGGACCAGCTCTGACTTGGTCAGTTGACCCGAAGGCCCAAGTTCTGACAGGTCTGGAGGGTCAGATCCCTGGATCTCTCCACTGCATCCTTGGATGACCTAGGGATACACCTTGATGCCCTTGCATCACAGAAAGGCTGTCACCACTGCCATACACCTAGTAAAGACCCTGGGCAAAGACAGGAGGCCAAAAGGCATGACCTGGAACTGGTATAGGATTCCCCTCTGCACAGAACCAAAGGTACTGGCAATGGGACAGACGGACTGGGATGTGGAAGACTGCATCCTGGAGATCCAAGGAGCAGAACCACATGCCCTGCTCCAGAAACAGAATGATATGACTCAGAGTGTCCATCTGACATTTGCGCTTCCACATGAACTGGTTCAGACTGTACAGATCCAGTAAGGGTGCCATCCCTCCATCCATTTCAGAACCACAAACTACCTGGACATGTATCTCTGAGTGGCTATGGTGTCTCAAACATGGGCCATTGCCCCATGCTGTAGAAGCTGAGCTATGTTGGCTCATAGCGTGGATAACATGTTCTTCAACACCCTGGACTCCCCAGGAGCAGGAAGTTGGTACAGCGAGAGAACCTCAAAATCCAACGGCAACCCTTTGCCCACCGCTTCTAGGACCTGCCTGTCCATGGCAATGGGGGATCATTGTGGCAACAAGTGGCACAACCAAGCCCCAACCTGGAGCTTGGACATGGACTGGATGGGAAAGGGGATGACACCCCAAAACACATCACTGCGCAGCCTTGGACGGGGATCCAGCTGTAGGGGCCACAAAGGCACCACCACCTGTGCCCTCACTCTTTTTTGCCCCAGCTGAGAAACCTGGTTTTCAGATGCCAGTGCTAAAACTGCCCCTGCTAAGGCTGCTTCTGAGGTTGTTGTGGATAATAGGACAGAAGTTGAATGGCCTTCCTCTTAGGCTTTTGGGCCTTCTAGGAAGAAGTCACAGAATCAAGGGTGGCACTGGACGTCTCAATCCATGTGAGATGTCCTTCCACCTCGAAGCCAAAGAGGTCTATACCCAAGAAGGGAACAGTGACCAGCTTATGCATAGAGTACAACATGAAGGTAGAAAGCCTCAGCCAGGCCCTACGATGCATGGCAGTGGCAACTGCTATTGGTCTCTGATTATCCTAACTGGAAGCTGTTTGTCAGCTGAAAGATGGGAGTGGAGTTGCCCTAACACCCCAAGCAAGGAATGGCTCAAGTTTACCATCATGGCAGTGTAACTGGCCTGATAACAGAAGCGAACACCTTTTTAGTCATGTGGTCAATCTTCTTAGACTCTGTCAGGAGGCTTGTCCACGTCCCCTTGATCTCCATGGTTTATGGAAGGCAGAGTCCAAAACCAAACACTCTGCAGAGGGGTGGTCAGAGAGCCTGGAAAGGGTGCCCATTGGGACCACATACTTGCAGACCACAGAAGTGGTGGGTGCCAGACAGGATGCTGCCAAAGCTTCAGAGCTGGTCCCAATATGGCCTCAGCCACAACCAAGACAACCACTGTGGAATTGTCCCTGTCCAGTATGTCAGTAAATGGGTGCTTAGCTCGCTTCTGAACTGGCTCCAAGGGAACTTTCATAGGCTCCGATTTATGCTGTGCCACAACTCCAAATGACATTGACCCATGGTCAGTGGTCAGCTCTTTGACCGATTCCTGGTCAAACCTATAAATCCTGGTCAAGACTATTGATGACTTGTCTTCAGAGTCATTGGAGGATTCCTCAAAAATGTCCCTTGACTGTTTGACACCATGGACCACACCGATATCCTCATCCTGGGTGATTTTCCACCAACAGCTGGCCTGTTAAGCTGGCCATGGAATGAGACTCCTTGGTCGGGGTCCCGAACAGGGGCTGTGGGGGGGGGGTGTCTCCATGCAAAGGGGGGAAGAAGCAGATGCTGGAGACTGCTGAGAAGCATAGACAGGGGTGAGAACAACTGGCGAAGGCCAAGTGACTGAAGGTCCATGGGGCAGAGCCCTAACTCTCCCACCAGTGGTTCTGTAATGCCAGAGGAGCGCTTTATAGTGTTAACGCATTTTCTGTCAATGCCTCTCCTCAACCAAGGACAAGGAGCATCGACGGCAATGCTTCCTGGTCAAATGGGCTCGACAGCTCAAACGGCGTCTTGACCATCAACCCGAGGTTAATAATGATGGGAGTCCTTTGGAAGATTGCTGCAAACCACCTGCCTCAGTAAGTTTAGCACTAGAGGCTTCAGAGGCATGACCACTGGTGGAGGTAGCTCCCAAGGCAAATTAGCCTGGGGTACCGGCTGGGCCTCCTCCTCCTCCTAGGTGAGGACCACAAGCACTGGAGTCTGGGAGATCAACTCATCAATCTCCTCCAAAAACTGGTCAAGAGGCTCAATAAATATCTTGACTGCTTGCCTGACTGGTGTTGAGGTCAGCAAGTCTGAAGGGGTTACCGTGAAGCCCTTGACCATCCCCTCGATCATATGGCGCTCGACCAGGGTCGAGTGGGAGGGGGAGTCAAAGGAGTAGGAAGAGCATGATCCTTCCCCGTCCAACGACCTTCAAAGGAATTTTTTGTGTTTTCTGCTATGTTGAGATGGGCACTCTATGAAGGCCTGGAGGGAAAGATACATTTTCCTGACTCGTCACAGAAGGACCCCCAGATGTGACCCCAGCAGGGAACAGCACTGAGACTAAGGAACTCACCGCAGTCGCCATCACCTTTTCTTTAATGACAGCAAGGTGGGCAGCTGATCTAGCTGCCGCTGAGGCCTTCTTGTGATCTGACAGCTGACAAAATGCCAGTTGAGCCTTCTCATCTCTGACGGACACTATCAGCATGGACCAACACAAACTGCATCCACAGACACAGTGTTGATCACCCAGGCAGTATAAAGCACATGTTCTGCTGATCCGTGGCCAACATTTTCTATATAAACCGAGTACAGAATTTAAAATCCAATGTCCTGCTCTTCACCATATCATGATTGCAAAGCAGAGCTGGAAGATTGTGGAGGAAATTTAGAAGCAGATATGGATGGAAGCAGTCGAAGAGTCGCCTGAAAAAAGCATTTGAAATACTAGAATCCTTTAAGAATGTAGAAATGCAAAGCAGAAAACCTGTCCTGTCCAGCGGAAAGATCTGATGTCACAGGGCAGAGCCGGAGGATATACCACCAGGGTGGTGGGAGGAGCTTAGCTTAATGATTTCCAATGACTATTATCTCCAGCAGAACTGCCATAGTGTGAATAGTGAGCTATATCCACATTGTAAGAAATGCAAGTTTTCCTCATCTCCCTAGATGCAGAAAAAAGCATTTGATTGGGTGGCATGAAGATACCTATTCGCCACACTGTGTAAATACAACACCCCCCACAGCCCCCACAGTTTTCTCCAATGGGTTCAGGATGGCTAAAGTGTACTCTCAAGGAAACAGAAACAGAATTTGACAGCAGATAAGTACCGTTTGGCCCACCTAGTCTACCCATTTTTCCTACCTATTGTACTACTGTAGACCCTACTTGATCTCTGGCTCTACCACCCCCCTTTCCTTACCACAAAGTTTCCCTTATGCTTATCCCATGCATTCTTGAACCCCGCTACAGTTTTTCCCCCCCCACCACCACCTCCACTGGGAGGCTGTTCCAGGTATTCACCGCTCTTTCTGTGAGGAAGTACTTGATCACCTCTCCCCTGAGCCTACCCACCTCCAGCTTCATAGCATGACCCCTTGTTCTTGAGCATCTTTTTTCCTGAAAAATACTTCCCTCTCGTACCTTGTTTATACCAGTGAGTTAAGTCAGCATCATATCCCCCCCTCTCTCTCTCTCCTTTCCTCTGGGGGTATACATCTTGAGGTCCTTCGGTCTCTCCTCATAGGGCTTTTTATGCAGACCCTGTACCATTTTAGTTGCCCTCCTCTGGACCGCCTCTACTCTGTGTCCTTCCAGAGATGTGGTCTCCAGAACTGTACACAGTATTCTAGGTGAGGTTTCACATGTGATTCATACAGAGGCTTCACCACCTCCCTCTTTCTGCTGTGATACCATTCCCCATGCACCCCAGCATCCCACTAGCTCTCCCAACTGCCTCGTCACACTGTCTGGCCACCTTTAAGTAATCAGATACGATTACCCCCCAGGTCTCTTTCCTGTTTAGTGGTTGTCAACACCACTCCCCCCATGTTGTACTCCGCCCCTGGGTTTCAAACTCCAGGAATCCCTCACTATGCTTAAATGTATGCAGATTCAGCCTGGAAGGTTGAGCTGCTCTGGAGTGGAATGTTTGTAAATGATGGAATTTGGAATGCATTTCAAATCTCCACTGCGAGGTGGCACTGCGTTCCGCTGTTATTATCAGATCTATTTCTCCACCTGAGAAAGCAAGTCCCCCCAAAGAGCTATCCTCAGCTGCACTCCATTTTATTACTTTCCTTTTCGCATTTTCAAATATTTGTTTTTATTCCTTTTTTCCTCGGCTGATTTACTGTTAGCAAGTCTAGATTTCAGGCTTATCTGTGATTTGACATTTTTCTCCCATTCCTCAGTGGTTCGTGGGAATTGGAGAAACTGCCTTTATTTTCTTTGTGGTCTTAGTATAAAATGCAGTCTTTTCAATATTTTTCTCAAATTTCTACTATTTACTGTATTTTTGTGCTAAAATTGTGTAGTTATCGATTCAGTTCCCGATTCCGGAACTGTGTAATTTTTATCACAGGCTATTGCGGTAGTTAGAAAAGTTAACACAAAAAAAGAACAAAACAAAACAAAAAAAAACAATGAGCGGGGTTTCTCAATAGCAGTCCATTCATTCTGGGAACTGGACCGAAAACATATATTTTATATCTCAGGGAGCCACTCCATTTAGGGTCTATCATATACTGGCATGTCAGACAGACAGCCCCTCCCCCAAAAAGGCCTACTGGCTTCAAAAATTGCTCTAGGTGTTACAATCTCTTGGCAAAGGTAGATTGCCACGAGTTGTGCTTAAGGTGCCTAGGTCCAGTCCATTATTTTTCTGATTGTGAATTGTGCAGCAAGTTTTGCCCAAGCTGCAAAAAAGAAGGCCAAAAGGTTAGGAGAAATGATGGCTTCTCAATCTGCCTCTGTGTCACTAAAGCACTATAAGGAGGGTCCTTCCGATCATAGCAAACAAAAGGAAAGGTCCTCCAAAGATTCTTCTGATTCTAAGGTTTCTGAAAAGGTAACTCTGACATAGCCAAGCACAAAAAGGCATTCTGAGCATGTTCTGGACTTGTTTCCTGCCAAAAAGAAAATCATGCCGCTGCCCAGACTCCTGAAGAAAGAAAGGAGTGGACAGAGCAAAGATGCCCTCTACGGAGGACATGAACAAGGCATGGCAATTTTTCTAGGCTTGTCAAAGTCGTGGGTACCCTAATGGGTATGCCGGTTCCTCCTCTGGTTCCTGCTCCCCCTCCAGTTCCTCAGGACCAGGGAGCAGATTTTTATTATGAGGAGGAGGAAAAGGAAGAGGAAGGGGAATCTATCAAGTCTGATGGTTCCCCTCCCTGGGGTCCAGAGGATTTTTCCTCTCACTATGTCTTTCAGAGGCAAATACCTTATTGGTCAGAAGTGGCGGCATCTGTAAGCGGCGGCTTGTTGGTGGCAAAGTGTAGCTAAGTGCAACTGGAGTTGGTGGAGGGTGGCAGACTCCCCCAACCCGCTGCTGCTGTTACTTGTCCCGTGTGCTGAAATTCCATCTAGTCTGCATGAGCACTCCTGGCTGGCCAGTGTGGAATTATCCTGGACATGCACTAGTGATCTGCAGCAAGGAAGGTGCTCAGGAGGTCGTGAGTTGCCCTGAAATAGTGTGTATTCCAGCATGCCTGAAGCTCAGGAGGACGAGCTGAAAAGTGGCTGTATTGACTTGTCCTGTATTACACAAATTGAACTGCCTCTCTGAAAGTGTTTTTCATGAACTGCATTTTAACTGCACTTTAATGCAATTATCTGCTGTTGCTGCTGCTAAGATTGGCCTGTCCTGTATTGCACTAATTGAACTGCTTCTGTGACTGAGTTTGTTGTGCTGCAAAGAACTGCTTTTGCTGAGATCTGCTGCTGCTATTGAAGTTTTAACCCCAGCCTGGTTGACTGCCATAATCCCTGCTGAGTTAATTGCCAAGGAAATTGCAGGATTCATTGCTGCATTTGAATACTGACTTAGGGCTCCCACTCCTGTTGAATTTGCCCTCCCGCCCCAACTACTTTAAGTTGTGCCCCCTCCCTGACTGGTGGTGGCAGCCTGATCGGGTGGGTTGGTGGTGTTTAAATATCTTATTGGTCAGACACGGCAGCGTCTGTAAGTGGCGGCTTTTTGGCGGCAAAGTGTGGCTAAGTGCAACTGGTGTCAGTGGAGTCTGTGGAAGTCGGGGGAGACAGGGCTGTAAGCTCTATGCTAATTTTAAGAGTTACTGGTAGGGTTTGAAAGATATTCATACTGTTTGAAGGATGGGTGGTTTGTATTACGTACTAGGGTGGGGTGTTGCCCTATGGGTATGTTGTATGCTAAGTAATGTGAGTTATTTTCTGGAGTTTTTTTCAGGAGAACTCACTGGATGTTGCTATGTCTGATTTCAGTATGTCCGAGTTATTTTTGAGGAAGCAAAAATGTGCAGAACTTGTTTAAATTATTATTAGTGGAAAAGGTAGCACTATGTGTTAGTGGATACATACTTGCCAGTCGTTCTGTAGCTTTATTTATGGAGGGTTTGGCTTGCATTTGGAATACTAGGAAATGTTATTTTATTTATTTTTATTTATTAGGTCTAGGATTACAACACCTTTGAGCCAGGGCTCTTTTAAAGGTTCCACATCAGGTCACAATTCAAAACATAAGACATGTACGTCAGATTACAAATTCAATACATAGGACAAGGTTACAAAAGTGTAAGCTAAACAGAATTACAAAGCATCTGAGAAACAAAACAAGTTTTGGAGGCTAGATTACAAGGAGATAGTGGATGAGGTGCAGAGAGGATAAAGGACAAGAGAGAGGAAGAGTAGAGGCGTCGGAGGGCTATACAGGAGG
The DNA here is from genome assembly GCA_016271365.2 of Neoceratodus forsteri. Taxonomy (NCBI): domain Eukaryota; kingdom Metazoa; phylum Chordata; order Ceratodontiformes; family Ceratodontidae; genus Neoceratodus; species Neoceratodus forsteri. Next base: position 968,695,403 of record CM057449.1, read on the forward strand.
AGCGCAGCCAGAGGCACTGTCGTAGACATAACATGGGGAAGTGCATGCTAAGGGGTAACAAAGTGCTAATAGGACAGAGAACTGCATAAGGTTAGGGAAATATTCATGGGGTCAGCTAGTGGAGGCAGTCACAGGAGCTAGAGGCAGTGAGAGAGAGGGGGGTAACGAATGCATGATTTAAATGCACCAAGGGTAGGAGTGGAGGAGATGTAACTGTTTAGACCATTTAGCCAGCTGGGCACACTGTAGGCAAAAGATCTTTGACCTTGTGAGGTACGACAATGTGGAACCTGCAGGAGCTGTGATTCAGACTCCCTGGTTGAGCGGGGGTTATTGCTAGGGTGTAGGAGTGCACACACTCCAGGGGGCGCAAGGCCCATAGTTATTTTCTTCGCCATGGTACAGGTTAGGTACTTCATCTGATTAGTAAGTTGCAGCCATCCAGTTTGTGCATAAAGGTCGCACGTATGTGTGAGGTGGTGGGATCCAATGAGAGGTCGGCAGGCCTTATTGAGGGAGGTGGATGTGCATCTAAGAGTGGTAGCAGGAGCAGAGCCATAGATGATAAGCCCATAGTCAATAATGGAGACAACAGAGCTCTGAACGGCGACAGTCAGGGCTTCTGGGATAAGATGTTGCCTATGCCGGGAAGAGAAGGCCAAGGCGAGTATTTGCTGCTTTGGCTACAGAGTCAATGTGGGCACTGTAAGTTAGATGAGGGTCTAGAGTGATCCCAAGGTACTTAAAGGCTTGAATCTGTTTCAGGGTGACTCCATGAATGGTTCTGATGGATAAGGGGTGCAGCTTATGCTTGTTATGAGAGCTGCTGAACATCATAGACTTTGTTTTCTTATTATTGAGGACCAGATTGTGATTTGAGAATCAATTTTCAACAGATGAGAAGCCAAGCTGAAGGTTGTCTTGTAGAGGCTTAGGATCCTTATGGGAGGCAACGATTACAGCATCATCTGCACAGAGGATGATTGTTTCGGAGCAAGAATTTGAAAGGGAGTTCAGGAACAAGCGGAATAGTAGGGGGCCCAGAATGGATCCCTGGGGGACACCTGAGCGAACAGGCCTGGTATCAGAGAGGATATCTGCAATGTTTACTCTTTGAGACCAGTTCTCCAAGTAGCTTTTGAACCAGGCAGTGGAGCTGGGACACAGCCCAGCTTTCATAAGTTGCACAAGCATTAGGTGGTGATGGACAGTGTCAAAATGTCTTGTTTTTGATGTTACTACTTATTTGTTCAGGTGATATTGAGTTAAATTCTGTCCCTGTGAATAGTACTTATGAGGCATGCATTGGTCCTTCACAAAACTGGTCTAAGTTACATGGCATTAAACTTATGCATGTTAATGCTAGGAGTGTAATACCAAAGCTTGCTGATTTTGACATTCTCCTATAGGCCAGATATAGTTGCTATTTCGGAGTCTTGCTTAAAGCCTACTATGCCAGATGACTTGTGTACATTACCTGGGTATTGTATGTTGAGAGTAGACAGAAGAGGGAAAAAGAACAAAAGGGGAGGGGTAGTAGATGTCTATTTTCTGGAACATTTAGAAATCTCAGTATTATTATCTAGTGTGTCCTATGACACCACCAAACGATTGGCTGATCTTGCGGTTAGTATTAGGGGGATGTAAATATGTTAATATTGGCTGCTTATACAACCCTCCTCAGTCTGGTATTACTGGGTTTAAGGAATTTCTTGAGGTGGCTGGTGACTTAATTATGAATTGTGAGTTTGTTCTTTTGGGTGACATAAATTTAGATTGATCTAAGAGGAATACCCCGGGTCTTGAACCTTTACTAAATTCTTTTGGTTTGTCACAGTTTATTGATGAACCTACTCTATTTAATATGCAAACAAATAACCATTCAATTTTGTATTGGGTCGTATCTAATAAACCTAATATTATTTCTTTTTCTGGAGTTTTGGATGATTTAATAAGCGATCACCAGGCAATTTATTGTATTTTAAATTTTAAAAGGCAAAGGGTTTCCTCTCAGACAATCCAGTTCAGAAATTTGGGGAAATTTACTACTGATGCTCTAGAGGTGGAGCTACTGAAAAATATACTGGTCTTTTATTGATGCAATCCCAGATCCCGTATATGCTATTGACTATTTTTGCAATCAGTTACTGGCTGTTCAGGATTATATTTTCCCCTTACGTACTCTTGAAGGTTAGGGGCAATAATAATGCTTGGTTGTCCAAAGAAATTAAGGGTTGGATACAAAAAAGGAAGCAAGCTTGGTTGGCGTATAAACAGTTACCTCCCCCTCATTGTTGGCTGCTTATAGGTCTGTTCGGAATAGGGTAAACAAGCTAAAGTTACATTCTTTAGACAGAAATTTAAGGACTCAATGTCCGATTCAAAGAGTTTTTGGAATGTAGTCCACTCCTTATTGCCCCGGAAAGAGAAAGCTAAAATAAATAAAATTAAAACTATGGATAGGGAAGTTACTGAGCTCTCCGAAATTGCCGAATTGTTAAATTTAAAATTCTTGGATATGTCCAGTTACAGATTTCAAGGGACTAAGCCGAGTGCCAATTTAGAAAATACTAATTCAGACTTAATTGGTAGTAGTGAAAGTAAACCTCTTTTCTAGTTTTGAAAGGTTTCCTAATCAGAAGTGCTAAAAATTGTTGAATCTGTTACCCAATACGTTTGCCGATTGTGGAGGTGGCCTAGATGGGAGATTTGCTAAGTTGGCTGATCCATTTATTGTGGATCCCCTTGGCAAAATTTACAACTTATCTTTGGCATCTCAGGCTTTTCCCTCAGTATGGCAGTGTGTCAGAGTTATTCTGGTTCCCAAAACAACATAATGCAAGTCTAGTGGATGATCATCATCCTATTTCAATATTGAATCCTTTAAGCAAGATTCTGGAGAAGTTGGTTGCTAATCAGTTAAAGTTTTTTGAGGTCAATAACATTTTTTGTAACCAACAACATGGGTTTAGCCAAGGACATGGGACTGGCACGGCCTTGGCCAGATTCAAGGACACCATCCTTCAGGTGAATGATAGGGGTGGAGTTTGTACAGTAGATCTGACCAGAGCGTTTGATTTAAGTGACCATCCTTTGCTTCTCACTAAGCTAAGGGATTTGGGTATTTCCAATAATGTTGTACATTGGATGGGAGATTATCTGACAAACAGAATGCAGTATGTTGCTTTAAATACTGTAAACTCTAATTTGAGAGCTACTGATTGTGGAGTGCCACAGGGGTCCATTCCTGGACCCATGTTCTCCTTATTTATTAATCAGCTGCATTCTGTCATGCAGAATTGTCAGAGTCTTCTATACGCAGATGATCTTATTTTGTTTTTTCAAGCTCCCAATGTTTCTCAGCTTAATGAAGTGTTGAAACCTGAATTTCGGAGTTTATGTTCTTGGCTAGATTATAATCTTTTGATCTTAAATGTAAAGAAGACAAAATCTACAATTTTTGGAAGTAAATTTATGCTCAGGGAGGAAACTTGCTTATCAATTCATGATGGTTTTGGTAATGTTGTCGAGCAGGTTAAGGAATTTAAGTATTTGGGTTTTATTCTTGATCCCAATATGTCACTTCTCCCGGAAGTAAAGTCAGTTAGTAAAGTTATAAATCAGAAGTTAGAGATATTATGCAAGTTTAAACGTTACCTTCCTTATGAAACATGATATGCAATTACTATGGGTACTTTACTACCACATTTCAATTATGTAGCTTTTTTTTTATTATAATATTGGGGCCAAGGAAAGTCATATTCTTTTTGTTACATTTAATAATATCTGCCGATTTACTTTAGCTGCGCCGTTTAGGATGCATCATTGCATGCTATACTCCACCGTTGGTTGTTTATCTCCTACCTTCAAATTCCCTTACTCTCTGGGCTGTTGATTTCTAAATCTATTTATAAGTGTAATTCTTCTCCCACTCCGCTGGCTGATTTTCTAACACGTAGAACCACTATAAATCATCTTCACTCCACTAATGGGGTAACGCTTGTAGTGGGTTCCCACAAGAACAACTATGGCTTGCGCTCCTTTACCATTTCAGCTCCTTCTTTATGGAATACATTACCTTTTGCTTTACACTCTGCAACCTCACTGCAAAGTTTTAAAACTCAATTTAAAAGTTATTTTGTTGTCCTTGAATGTATGTCACTGTAATATTTAATGTTAGTAGTGTAAAATTGTACTGTATGTACTATTAGTTTAATTGTTTGACATCTGGGTTGGTCCTGAAAAAGGGCATGTTTGCCCAGTGTCCTTACCCTGTTAACAAAATTAAAAATAAAAAAATAAATGGTAAACACCCTCGACCTCTCCACCCAGGAAACTGCGAAGGATGAGGAGGAGGCTGAGTTTTTGTATATGAGCCCCAACCAAGAGGCTGCTTTTACCTATTCACAAATCTCTCAAGAAACCAACCTGCAAGTTGTTGCAGACCCCTACTTCTACACTGGGGACTGAAAAGAAAATTGAGAAGTACCAGCTGGACAAATGTTACGCTGAGTACCTCTACTCTCATCCAGGTCATAAAGGGGTAGTCCGGGTGGTTGCCTGTGACAAGGCTAAAGTTCCCCCCTCTACCCAGCCTCCGGACACAGATTCCAGGAAGCTAGACGGCATAGGGAAGAAAGTGTACACCTCGGCCTCCTTGCTGTTGAGGAAGGCAGCATACATGGCCTACACTGCCCTGTGTTTTGGGTCAAAATCTTGCTGCTGGCAAATGCAGTGGAAAGAGCTCCTCCTTCCCAGTGAGGGAAGAGCCTTAATTCAAGATACTTTCTCACTCACAAGAAAAATGGGGAGTGGTGACCCATCTTGGATCTCAGATTTCTGAACAAGCACCTGACAAAGGACAAGTTCACTTTATTCACAGTGATTCCATCCCTGCAACAGGGAGACTGGATGGCATCTCCGGACATCAAGGAAGTGTATTGCCACATTCCAATCAGGCCAAGTCACAGGAAATACTTAAGGTTCAGGCTGCCATCTGGTCCTTATCAGTTCACAGCCCTCCCCTTCGGTCTGTCATCTGCTCCCAGGGTGTTTACAAAGTGCTTAACTGTAGCAGCAGCACATCTCAGGAGACAGGGGATGACGCTCTTTCCCTAACTGGACGACTGGCTAGTCACAGGGAAGTCACACCAGCAGGTCAAGGTCTCTCTCCAGCTAACCCAGAGCACCCTGGAGGCACTGGGATTTCTCATAAATACCCAAAAGTCCCAAACAGAGCCAGTGCTGGTACTAGAGTTCATAATAGCAGAGCTACAGTAGATGCCCTCCAGGGCAAGGCGTTCTTACCCCAAGAGAGAATGAAAAGCTTCCTAAACATAACAAATACCTTTGTCCTGGGCTAACCCAGGCCAGCAAGGCATTTCTTTCAGCTTCTGGGTTATATGGCCTCCACCACAGCCACAGTGCCCGGAGCCAGATTCCAAATGAGAGACATCTAGTACCATTTAAGGGCCCACTGGTCACAAAAGCGACACCCCCTTTCAAGATTGGTACCAGTGACAAAGACTCTGTTACAAGCTTTGGACATGAAAGGGAGAATCTCAGAGACAGCAATTCCGCACAGCGGTCCTGACAACAGATGCCTCCCTCCTAGACTGGGGAGCCCACCCGGGCAACCAAACAGTGAAATCTGATCCGCCTGGGAATCCAGACAGCATATAAATCTCCTGGAATGAAGGGTAGTCTTCCTCACCCTTCAGTTGTTTGCTCACCCAGGTAAAGGACCAGTCAGTACAAGTCAGGAATGACAACACCACTACAGTCAGATCCTAGGCAGTGAGCGTACTCCATCGGTTACCCCCACAAAGCGACATTTCGTCAGCAAGGTCCCCCACAGCAACTACAGCACCTAGCCACGATGGGAGACCCACTGTAACCCGGCGCTGTCTGTCGGGGTCCTGCACCCCCCCAATCAGCTCCGAATGGAGTTGAGAATCCTTAAGTGGGGGCGGAATTCCAGGGCAAAGCCTCAAGAAAAACAAAGATACAAATAGCGAACCGGCAGGCGACTACAGAATGTGGTCAACTCAGCGTGTCGCTGACGGGCGTCGCTGACAAAATTTTGTCGGACTCTGTCGTGGATCCCTACCCATCATACTCAGAATAAAGTCCGCACAACCACTGATTCAGTCTCAAATGCTGTTATATAGCCAGCCCAGTGGCATGGAGGGCTAAGGCATCACTGCCTTACCTTCTGCCATGCCGGTGACCCGTGTTTGCAATGTGAGTGGGTCGCAGGGGGTCAGCCAGGGAGGGAGAGGATTGAGCGTCCGAAGGTCAGCTCTCCACTCCCGGGGGAGGGTGGGTACATGGACAAGCACTTGCCTGACCCCTAGCAGTGGCTGGGGGCTGGCATGACAGGTCCTATAACGTGGGGGTGGAACTGGAGCAGCTACCAGACATACAACGTGCGGATGCACGCACTGGGCGTCATTGCACACTCACAAAAGTCGCACAAGAAAACGGGGGAAAAACTGGTTCCCACCGCAGCAGGATGACAATGGTCCCCCTCCGTAGCACCTCCCCGAGAGGACATTTCCCGAACCTGGATCCGTGCCGATGGGTTGAGTAGCTCCCCACTCCTGCCATGAAGGGTAAGTCATGGGGGCGATAGGGGAGGGTGTCTGATGCGAGGGGGTTGGCGAGGGGGGGGACATCAGAGATGGCCGGTGGGAACCAGGGGGAGAAAAAATGCTGTTTTATTCCAAATAACAAAACAAAATGTCCAGCAGTTGCAATGCAATCACCTTTCAAGACAACATGCTAGCCCCAGCGCTTCAGCTTCAAGCCCTGCTCAGGGGGTGTAGCTAAGAGTTTCCTACTCCTGCTATTCATTGGTCTTGGTTTATGACATCATTCATTCATTACAGTTTAGTGACTGTCTCAACTCCATGTACATTACAAAAATGTAAGAACTTACCGTAACAGTAGATCTTCGAGAGAGGTTCCTGCAGTAGGTTTTCACATATAGGACTGTGACCCCTGGCATCAGGACCACACGGCAAACTTCTAGCAAGTAATCTATAGTGGGGAACCTCCCCTGGCATCTCATGATGGGACGTTAGCGTGACTGTATATAGGGGTTGGTCCCCATGCCCGCCCTCCAGTTCTCCTGCCGGAAGACACTGAAAAAAGGAAAACGGGAGAAAGAAGTACAACTCCTGGGGCCTGGAGCTACTAAAAAACAATGCCCTGGGAAAGGATAGGAGAGGAAAAACAGGAACTGGGGGAAGGTGTTAGGGAAAATGAGACCTACTGCAAGAACCTCTCTCAAAGATCTACTGTTGCGGTAAGTTCTTACGTAACTGTAATATCTTACTTCGAGAGGGTTCCTGCAGTAGGTCTTCTCATATAGGGCTGAATACTAAGCAGTCAAGAAAGAGAAGTCGAAGACTAAGTTCCGGGATGAGGAAACATCTACCAGATAGAAAACTGATTATGACAGGAGGCCTTGCAGGACAGTGAAGCCAAAACCAGCCTACGCCGAAAGGCGATGTCCAGACTGTAATGCTTGGTGAAAGTATGGATGGAAGACCAAGTGGTGGCAGCACAAATACCCACTATGGACACATTCCGCAGGAAGGCCATCAAGGCAGCCATACCACGTGTTGAGTGGCCTTTCACTTCCCCCGGAAGGTGCTTCTCATACTTCTGGCAGATGTATGAGATGCAATTAGTCAACCATTTAGAAAAAAACTGTTTTGAAATGGCTGTGCCCTGAGGTCTGGGTGCGAAAGCCACAAACAACTGGTCAGATTTACGTGCCTCCTCGGTCATAAAGATATAGTATCTCAGAATCCTGTGCACATCCAACGTGTGCAAAAGGTATTCCCCCTATTAGAATACTCTGGGTAATAAACCGGCAATTGAATATCTTAGTTCAAAGTAAATTCTGAGACTACTTTCGGAAGAAAGAAAGTGTTGCTCCGTAGAGCCACCCGGCCTCTGTGGAAAATCAAATGTGGCTCCTTACAAACAAGGTCTGAAGCTCTGAAATCCTTCGAGCTGAAGTGATGGTGATTAAAAAGAGCGCTTTCCAAGACAAATAGCACATTTCGCAACTTGATCCTGGTTCAAAAGGGGGCAAAGTAATTTTCTCTAAAATAAAATTTAAATCCCAGGGGGGGAACTGGATTACAGACCGGAGGCTTAAGGTGGAGGATCCCCTTAAGAAAGGTTTTGGAGACCTTCAATTGAGCAAGGGTTCTGGTAGGCAGAAACCGCAGAAAGGTGGACCTTCAAAGAGGAATAACAGAGATCCGAATCAGACAGGTGCAAGAGGTACTCAAGGACCTTGGGGGGCCGAACAAGAGAATGGGTCCAGGCCCTGGGCCGTGGCCCAGATAGAGAATCTCTTCCACTTCAGAGCATACGTGGATCTACTTGAGGGTTTCCTCACCTTCACTAGAACCTGGGTGACTCGAATAGAGACGCCAAAACGAGAAACTGCTATGTCCAAAGGTGCCACGCATGCAGATGGAGAGACTTGAGGTTCGGATGCACCAAGCTGTCCTGCTACTGAGACAGAAGGTCGTGAGAGAGAGGAAGTGGTACCGGAGGGTCCAATGCTAACTGCTGCAGCAGAGGGAACCAAATCTACCGAGGCCAAAGAGGGGCTATAAGAATCATGTGAGCCCCCTCTGCCTGAAGCTTCAGCAGAACCTTCTGAAGGATTGAAAAGGGAGGGGAAGGCATACAGAAATCTCCCTGTTCAGAAGAGAGACAGCACGTCTCGCCAAAAAACACCACGCCCGAGAACGAGTGTGCAAAAGCTAGGCAGTTTTGCACTGGATGGGGAGGCGAAGAGGTCTATCTCTGGCTGGCACCACTGATCAAAGAGATCTTCCACTACCTCCTGCTTTAGCTCCCACTCGTGAGCCTGCGCAACAGTGCGGCTCAGACCGTCCGCCAAGACGTTGTGAACTCCTGGGACGTGGACTGCTATCAGAGACAGGCCGTGCTGGACTGCCCAGTACCACACCCACATCACCTCCCTGCAGAGGGGGTATGATTGGGTGCCTCCCTCTTTGTGGATGTATCAGACCGTGGCTGTGTTGTCAGTCTGGATTAGGAGTGTTCCTGGACGTAAGAGGGACTGGAAAGCTTGGAGAGCGTGGTGCACAGCTCTCATCTCCAGAATATTTATATGCAGAAGCTCCTCTTGTGGAGACCATCTCACTTGAGTTCGATGGTCTCCCAGGTGGGTTCCCTAGCCTTGACCCAAGGCATCCGTCATGAGGGTCATAGAAGGGGATGGGGATGAAAGGGGATCCCCAGGGAGAGGCTGGATAGATCTTGCCACCAGAGAAGATCCCTCTTCAAGCTGCTGGAGACCAAGACCCTGAGGACCATGTCTTCCAATCGCTACTCCCATTGGACCCTGAGGGTCCACTGGGTCACCCTCATGTGCAGTCTGGCCAAAGGAACTGTGGGGATGGCAGTCGCCATGACACCCAATAGTCGGTAGAATGGATTGCGCTGTGGTTGAACGGGAGTTGCACACCAATGCAGCTAGTTAAATCAGAGTTTCTGCCCTATCTATAGGTAGAAAGGCCCTGCCCTAGACCGTATCCAGCACTGCTCCAATGAATTGGAGGCATTGAGAGGGTGAGAGTTGAGACTTGGGATAATTCACAGTGATGCCAAGTCCAGAAAAGAGGTCCAGGGCAGTGGAAAGAGAATCCATCAGACTGTCCTGAGACAGAGCTGACAACAGCCAGTCATCCAGGTAAGGGAACACATAAATCCCCTTGTGGCACAATGCCACAGCTACCACTGCCAGGCACTTGGTAAATGCTCGAGGTGCTGAGGAGAGGCCAAAAGGGAGGTCCTTGAACTGATAATGGTTCTCCTGAAAAGAGAATCTCAGGAAACGGCAGTGGGCCTGGAGGATAGAGATATGCAGGTAAGCATCCTGCATGTCCAGTGAGCACAGCCACTGGTTCTGTTGGAACAGGGGTAAAAGTCCCTGGAGAGTTAGCATGCAGAACCTCTTGTATTCCACAAAGAGGTTAAGCAGGCTGAAATCTAGAATGGTCTCAGATCTCCCATCTTTTTGGGCACTAGGAAGAAGTGGGAGTAATATCCCCTTCCTACCTGCCCATGAGGAACCAGCTCTATAGCTGACTTTTCCAATAGAGCTTGGATTTCCTGCTGAATGAGGCCCTGATGGCCCGATGGGTAGTGAGACCTGCCCGGTGGATTGTCCAGGGGTCTGTCCAGGAACTCGATTGAGTGCCCTCTTGCAATGAGCTGGAGTACCCAAGTGTCTGTGGTTATCGCCTTCCACCCTTCCAGGTGGAGGGTGAACCTTCCCCCCATGGGTTCCTCTTGAAAAACGGGAGGAGGTGGAGGGGGTCCCCTTGAGTCAGGACTCGGAGGTGAGGGCTGCCTTCAGCAGCCTTTTGGTCTTTTGCCTGGGGAGCCTTGGTGCCAGAACCAGTGGCATGGCGCTTCCCTGTTGTCTGCTCTGGTTCTGCCTATTCCACTTCTTCTGGGGATGACAAAAAGGTTGCTTTGGTTTTTGGCCCGAGCGATACATGGAGCGGACATTCTTAAGTGACCTTCTGCTCTCCTGTAGCTCCGTTATGATATCGTTAGTGTTGCCTCCAAAAAGCATGGAACCCCTGAGGGGGCATCCAGAAGAGTTCTTTAGACGTCTTGCGCCAGTCTCGCCAGCCTGAGCCAAGCCAGATGCCTCAAATGCCCATACCAGTGCACTGGGCCACTGAATCAACTTAATTGTAGGTGGCCCTCAAAGCATGGTAGCAGGAAGACTTGTTGAGTCTTACTGAGTCCGGAAGCTTATCTCTGAGGTCCTCATCTGGAATAGCCTGTAGATCCTTTTCCAAATCAGATAAAGCCGACCTCTGGAAGGACACCTTGTGGGCCACATAATTTAGAGACCGAATGGTGCAGGTGGAGGAAGCATATACCTTGCGGCCATACTGGTCCATCTGTGTGGACTCTTTATCTGGTGGGGAGGCACTCAGGTGCTTCGGCTGAGCCGACCTATCATGGACTGCAGTAATAACTATAGAGTCGGCCTTAGATTGACTAGTTAAATGGCATGCCCCTTCTGGGGAGTGATAAGTCCTGTGGGCTTTCTTTGAAACCGCAGGAATGGAAGATGGTTGTTGTCGTATTGTTGAACGGTAAGTCCTTATGCCACCCTGTCCATGGTAAGATGGGGGGGGTCCGCATTAGTTAGGTCGAGATGTTCTGCAAGCCTCTTCCTTTTGGGGTCCATCTCCCGAGACGCCCAATCACAGGCCTGCTGGATGGACCTGAGGAGCTCTGCAAAGGATGGGTCCTCCAGCGGAGACTTGGGGGACTCCGGTTGTGGCTCTATAGGGGAATGAGGCTCCAAATGACCAAGAGAGTCGGAGTCAGAGTCCGAGTTGGAAGACTCCGGTCTGCTTGGTAGGAAGGTCATGCCTGGTACCGCTTCCGCAGCCTTAGCTCCAGAGAAAATCCCGGTTGGGTGTCTGCCCGAGTCCCTGTCAGACGACCGGTGGTGGATTGGGGATGAGCTTCTTGTCACTGCCCTGTGGATCAGGGTGGAAGCCACGACCAAATGGGGTTGTTCCAACTCCTGCAGGAGTTGGGACTTGGCATCCTTCCACCAGGCCGGAATAGTCCCTTGTGGTTCCAGCAGAGGTGGACGAGGTAGTGGAGGTGGTGGAGGATGGTAGCTTGGGTACCCTGTGGTAGAGTAAGGTGGCTAGCCAGGAGTCTTGATACCAGTAGGGGTAAGGATGGTACTTTGTCAAAACAGAGGCTCGCACTCAAATATAGAGTCAGGAAACAAAAGATAAATTATTTCAAATATTTTATTCTCACCAAGTGGATAGGAAATTACAAAACACTCTCCCACAGCCTGGAAAAACCCGACGGCATTCCGTACTCAAACTAGTACTTTATCACCCTAGATTGCTAGATAGAAGTTTGCCATGCAGTCCTGACGCCAGGGGACGTAGTCCTATATGCAAAGACCTACTGCAGGAAACCTCTCAAAGTAAGATTTATAGTTTTTTTAAAGCAACATTACCTAATTTAACTTTGCAGTATTCCAATATAATCATTGGTTTGTACATAACCTACTGTTGCATACTATTTTTCATTTCAACGTATATTCAAAAAGGGAAAGCAAATAAATAAACGGTAAAATAGACTAAATAACAACTTTAAAATATTATAAATCATTCCAGTTCTGGTCTTAGAAAATGCAGTCATGCTGAACGTCGGCTCTGACCCCTGGGTAATTTAAACTTCATAAAAAGAAACCTTAGAGGCTCGGAACCTCTCCCCCGGGGCAGCTGATCATGGTATCCTGGCACCTAAAACCAAAATGCCACCAAAAACTAGGCCTAATGACACCCTTCTGGAATATCTTAAACCAACAGCGGTCGCAGAGCAGCAAGACACGAGGGCCCAAAGCAAGGGTAAGCCTGCGACCAGTACTGAACACGAAAGTGAGGGGAGTGAGGGAGAGCAAGAAGAGGAATTCATGATAACATCTAAGTGACTATCAGGAGCGTCACAAATTCAGCTCCACAATGATCAAACTTGAGCAAAAAGTGGAAGAAAATGGTAAGGGGCTTACAGAGGTAGCACAACGAGCAGCCAACCTCAAGGAGGGACTCACAGACACCGCAGCAGCTGTGGAAAAGCAAGATGCGGCAATCAGATTTCTAATGGCAAGGGACCGGGAGCTCATGGAGAAATTAGACAACCTGGAGCTCTGGTCCTGTAGAGATAGCTTATGGATCAATGGCCTCCCAGTGCCCTCTGAGACAGGTCGCATGGAAAATTATCTTGAGTCCTTCCTCCAAGAGATCCTGGGGTTCCCACCAAATAAACCACTTACCATACTAAGGTCCCACAGAGCTCTGGCCAAGAAACCGATGGATCCAAAAGCAGCACCCAGGTCGGTGGTCTTAAAACTTGGACTATAGAACAAAAAACCTGATATTGCAAACAGCTTGGGCAAAAAAGGTGATCACATTTGGGGACAACTGACTGTACTCTGACAACGACTACACCCCACTAATGCAGCAGAAAAGGTGGGTGCTGCTAGAGATTAAAAAATTCTTGCCTACAAAGGGCATTAAAATGCATCTAATCGTACCAGCACTGCTGAAAACATTGTTACCAGAGGGACCTGTCTTTTTTCAGACATTGGCAGATGCAAAAGCGGAGCTACAGCAACTCGTGGTTCCACAAGCATTGCTCTCCCGCCCAAACCCTGCAAACCTGGCCTACCTGAACACGGATGATCCCTGGACCATGGTGTTTAACCAAAGGAAGCGCTCCAAAACCAGCAAAGCTGCCAAGCAACATCGACCACACACAGATGCTCCTGCAGCTCTGGACTCCCAGATCCCATAGAGGAGAATCGGTCATGATTTGGTGAAAATTTACTGAATTGGACTGGGAAACCCATAACTAAAACTGAAACAGGGTTTCCTTGCAGTTTGCAGTCTCCACTCGCAGCTTACATTCGGGTGGGAAGACGCCATTTTGCCTATTTCACTGGAACAGAAGACTAGAGCATCCAGAGCTATTCCCAGATATCCTTTTTATTTCCTGTTCAGTTTAAGTTGTTGTGGTTGTTCTTAAAGGAGAATGGCAGCTTCCTCAAAGCCCGGGGCAAGCACAGCCAGGGTTTAAACCATGCGGTGGGGGGTCTCTGGTTACAGGCAGCATACCTCTTAATTCTCCCTGATTACAAGGGACGTCCCACCTTTAACCCCTCAAATTGCCATGTCCTCATAGAAAAGGTGTTGTCCCCACAGGGAAGGCACTGTAAACTTAGACTTTGAAGTAGACATTCTTGATTCGATCGAATGGTGGCTGTCTCTTCGGACGTCCAGCAGTGAGCTCCTCGGTGGCCCTCCACTCTCAAACAATACTGCAATTTATTTTTTCCTCTTCAGGACAACTAACAGTGAAATTTAATACCCTACCACGATACTGACCATTTTTACAAATATCTTAATTAGAATCTGTAAAAATTTTTTAAACTGTATTTAATATTATTTTCCTTCACAAATGGATACCGTAAAGCATTGGTAAAAAGTGCTGACTCATCTGGAACGCAAGGCTGAGAAGTCCTGTATAGTCACCAAGGGATCTACCACATCCTGAATAGTTACTCGTTCAAGGTACAACACTCACCAGAACATTTAGACATCTCTTTACCTAGATCAAATGGATCAACACACCTTAAATCCAGAAACAACTGACAATCTAATAGAAATGCAAGCTGAAATAAATCCTATGAAACGATCTCTACCTCTCTCTGATAGCGACAGTGGCTCAGATGAGCAGGGCAGTAGTACAGCTAAAAAGTTAGCCTCCTCCTCTCCACTAACAGTGATTCACTTTGATCGTTTGATGTTTGAAATATCCAGTATGAAAATTACATTAAATGAAATGTATGTAGACTTGAGAAAGGTTAAGCAAGAAATATCAGCACATACTATTCGGATTAAGGATGCTGAGGCCAGAATCAGCAGTTTAGAAGATAGCGCAGTTGAAGAGCAGAAGGAAAGGGTTAGCGACAGTCGGAGTCTTCTTAAGCTGGAGAGTGAATTGGAGGATTTGGAGAATAGAAATAGGATAAATAATATTAGAATTTTTGGACTGAAAGAGGGCCTGGGAGGTAAAGATGCTATTGCATTTGCCAACAAACTACTTCTTAATATCGCTGGCCCACCTAGTGACACTAAATCTTATGTAATTGAAAGAGTTCATAGATCGCTGAAGCCCAAACCTAACCCTGGAGAGAGGTCTCGATCCTTTGTGCTTAAATTTCTAAATTTTCAGCAAAAGACACATGTGCAAACAATGATAAGAGACAAGACCAGCATAACATACAAAGGCTGCAAACTCAAAATTTGTAATGATTTGGCACCTGAAACTATCCAAAAGCTCGATGCCTTTCTCCCAATTAAAAAAAGGCTCAGAGAGGCAGGACTGAAATACAGTTTATTCTTCCCCGCTCTGTTAAAGATTTGGGCTCCAGAAGGGGTCAGAGAATTACAATGGAATTATTGCTGTCAAAACTGGGTTAAAAACTGACTTCCCCACCATCTTTAAAAACTTTGATTTTCAGCATTAATTGCTGCATAGAAATCACCTAGGTTTCACGGGTAGCACTAACACTTAGTCATGTTGGATACTCCTAATGGTTTGTTGTCAAAAGACAGGTTGCTTCATTGGCTCACATAGGTTACCAAGAAATTTGCTGGGGCTGCTGAGTATATTCTACTTATATCAACAAACAATAGGGAAGGGAGGAGAAACGCACTCTATCGTGCTTCGCTCTGTACCAAGTAATCCCCACTCTCTGCATTTAGCTACTTATTTACACTGTTAAATATAGTTTGTCACTGCCTGTGCAATGGTTTTTGAGATAAGACACAAATGTTATACTTAGCAAGGTACAATAACTGGACGGCTGATGCTGGTTTTGCTCTGAATTAGCTAAGGCAACACAAATGGAAGAGCCCTCTGCGAATCTATTTAGGTATTCATGAAGGAAGTGGAATATGGATTGGGCAGAAATAGCGGCTCTAACCCAGCTTCACCAGGACTAAAACAATGTGCTTTGAGCGACTTGTGAGCAGACTTAGGCATTGGTTTAAATTACGCTGAAAATGTTTCTTATTATTGTTGTGTTTATATCAGAACCATATTTTCAGGCTTTTTGACAAACATCAACAAATGCTGACTGAAATACATTGTTGGTCTTAATCAAAGTTTGGTCGTGGTGGTTGCTGGTGGGGCGGGGTGAGATGAATACCTTATTCCTTAAAAATATAAATCTATGAAAGGTATTAATAGTGGAGCTGCTCGGTAGCCACCTTTGATCTGCACAACAAAACAAGAAATTCGCCATTTTTGTTTTTACCTGTTAAAATTCAAATCATTGAAGGATTCTCCAGTGGCTCGTGAAGCTTTCTGTGTGTGTGCACGCATAGTGACCCCGAGACGTCTTTGACCTCTCACCCTTATACTGCATGCTGGGACACCATGACGCTACACAGATGCTCTTTCACATAGCATGATTTAGAGAGATTTTTCTTTTTTATTTACAGTTCCTCTATCCTCTTGGAATTCTTAATATACTGCAACTTTTCATTCTACAGGGGGAGCCTGATGCTGCCAAATAAAAATGCAGAGATCGTGTTTGGTCACGGAGGGTAAGAATATTAACTGCCTTTACCCTGTTTCACTTTTGGCATGCAAACTAATTGCGTTACTGGTTCTTGAACACTTTACTTACTTGATGTCAAAACCTTTAATATCTGATTTTAATATAATAACTGTTATAGAGTGCTATAGCCTTAGATAGATTGCACTGAACAAGCTGTTTTTACAGTTGCACATTGATGCTATGTTATGTATAGGATAGACATATGGATCCATATATTGTCATATGTACACAATTTTTCTTCATTTACAAAGGTTTCAAATTTTCAGCTATTGTTATATTTATTAGGGTACCATTGAGATATTAAGCATAATCCTTATGGTATATTTTATCTGTAGGTGAAAGTTCATATTTGATTTATTGTTTCACATAATGAGGGTTTTTTTTTTTGTTAAAGGTTCTAATTTGTGAACATTTGGGGATGTGAGGGCCCATTCGGTTCACTAAGCCATTTGAGAATGCTCTGCAGATGTCAATGTTGTTAATGTTATCCCTAGAGTTTAGATTCCTACTCCTCGTTGATATTATGCAAATCCCTCATACTCTATGGGATATTCACTCTAAAAGTACTTATTCTATAGAACACCTTATACACAAGGTTTCTGTTAGAAATATTGTTATATTTTATGTTTGTATTGTTTTAAATCTAAGTGACCAGTCTTTCCTTCTCTACTCTATGTTTCCGTTTATCTTCTTCAAGGGAGATGTGGTGGTGGTAGCATTGCACATATTTAGCTTACACAGTTTTGTGATAATTATTTTAACAAACTTAATGATTTTTTATGGTAATATTAAACTTGATGGCTACACTGGATAAAATTAAACTAATCTCTTGGAATGTCAGGGGACTAAATCACAAAATTAAAAGATACTCAGTTCTAAGACATTTAAATAAACTAGGGGTGACAATAGGTTTTTTACAAGAAACACATCTTAAGAAAGACCATTATCTCTTAATGAAGAGGGAATGGGTGGGACAAGTGATTGGAGCAGCTAATAGTTCAAAGAAAGCTGGCGTGTTAATCATTTTTAAAAAGGGTGTTCTATATGAACCAAGTGTCATCATAGAGGATCCTATGGGACATTACCTTATACTCAATGGTAGGATAGGGGAAGAATATTATACTTTTATTTATGTTTATGGACCCACCTCGCTGACACATGAGATGTTTAGCACTATTCTTTCAAAGGTGGAGAGCCTTTTAGACAGTACCATCCTAATGGCTGGAGACACCAACAGTACACTTGACCCTATATTAGACAGATCTACCGTCAGACCACATAGGGACAGGGCAGATAAAGATTTGGGAGATCTAACAGAAAACTTACAGCTCATTGATGCATGGAGGATTTTACATCCAAAAATAAAAGAATTCACATTCTGGTCACAGTGCAATCAGTCAGGCTCAAGGATAAACCAAATATATGTACCAAAAGATTTTCTAAATAGAGTTATTCTAGCTAAAATAGAAACTCTAGTCATTTCAGATCACTGTCTAGTATCAATATTTTTTGAGACATCTAACAAAACATGATGAACACGTAGATGGAAATTCAACAATTTTCTACTAGATAACTCTCTCTTGCTACAAAAGATAAGGGAAGCAATAAAAGAATTTGAGGAATTTAATAATCCACTTGACACCTCATGAGGTACCAACTGGGATTGTCTAAAATGTTATTTAAGAGGTCTTTTAATAAATGAAGCATCAACTCTTAAGAAACAAAGCCTAAATAAACAAAAAGAAACTTTGACAAAAATTAAAAAAATAGAAGAGAAACTACTAGCCAATAAAGATGATATCACATGGGAAGAATGGTCATGATTCAAGATGGAATATAATGAATCCATTAAGGGGGAAGCAATATTTGCTATTAGAAAATTGAAAATTAATTATGTCAGCGCAGGTCCTAAGGCGGCAAAAATATTAGCCATCAGACTACGTCAAAATAGTGGATCTACAAACATAGCATCAATCAGACGCAAGAGGGACGGACTTCTTATTTCAGGACATACGCAGATCAATAAGGAATTCCAAGACTTCTATGAGAAGCTTTATACAAAGGAAGATACTGTTAAAAATAATACATTAAAATCTTTTTGTTTTGATGTTCTGATCCCATCTGTACCAGAAATGTCCAAAGCTAGTCTTGGGGATCACATAAGGGTTGAAGAAGTATTTTTGGCTATTAAGCAAACAAAGAAAAACAAAGCACCTGGTCCGGATGGATACTCACAAAATTTCTACACCAAATTTAGTGATGTGCTAGCTCCAACATTAACAGAGGATTTTAATGAGGCCTTTGAGACAGGTCACATATCCACATATTTGTGTGTCAGTTGGGCGCCGCACGAGTCGCACTTGTTTTTGTGCTCGGAGGGTGTAGGGGACGACATACACCGACGATGTACCTGACGACTGATAAAAGAATAACTATTTTTCGGTAAAAACCGTCGAAAGGTAGGGTTGATGAAGCACGAACTTTACCGCGAGGCGCTGCACGAGTTAACGGCGGGAAAGAACTGGAAGGCGGGTGTCCGGGACCGCCCCTTTATACCGACGTTGTATGACGCCAGTCACCTGACGTGGGAGCGGGCCCTCGCCAGGGACTGCTAGCTAGAAATGTTTCCATGGGGTCCAGCCGCCGGCCGGCGTCAGTCCTATATGTAATTACCTACTGCAAGAGCCCTCTCGAAGTAAGATCACTCATTCATAAACAGGGAAAAGATCCCTTAGAGTGGGGACATTATAGACCAATTTCATTAATTAATTCTGACATAAAAATTTTAGCAAAGATTATTTCTAACAGGTTAGAGTCAATTATACACTTGCTCATAACCAAACAACAGGCTGGATTTATGAGAGGATGATTCTCTGCAGATAACATGAGAAAACTATTTCATGTGATATTGGCAGCCAACAAAAACACAATTCCCAGCGGTTTGCTTTCTTTGAATGCGGAGAAAGCTTTTGATCAAGTCTCCTGGGAGCACATATTTAACATTCTCATGCTTTATGGCTTTCCTGAAAACTTCATTAAATGGGTGGGCCTGCTATACCAAAACTCCAGCTCTGCTGTGGTAACTAATGGAATGATCTCGCCTTACTTTGAGATATCAAGGGGAACAAGTCAAGGATGCCCATTATCACCACTCCTATTTAATCTTACACTAGATCCGTTAATAAGGAAATTTTTAGTAGTAAAACAAATTCAAGGCATACAGGTAGGCCTAAAAGAACACTTAATTTCTGCATGTGCAGATGATATACTACTCATGATTTCTAATCTGGCCCAATCCATACCAGCTATTTTGCAAACTATTGATTCATTTGGGGAATTCTCAGGGTATAAATTGAACATTAACAAGAAAAATTTCCTCCCTCTCAATAGACTGTGTCAGAAGGAAATAATACTCTCCGAAGGACTGACTTGGGCAACTAATTATATAGATTACTTAGGACTCAAGACATACAGTATTATACACAAGACAGCAACTAAAAACTTAAATCTTATTAAATCAATGGTGGCTGAAAATCTTGCTAAATGGAATAAACTGTCTCAAGGCCTATGGGGAAGGTTAGATCCTGTCAAAATGAATATATTGCCTTGTTTATTACATGTCTTTATGATGATTCCATGTTGTTTGACCAAGAAATGGTTGCATTCTATTACTTCTACTGTAGCACAGTTTATTTGGTCACACAAAAGGCATAGCATGTCATATAACAGGATGTGCAGATCCAAAACTAACGGATGTCTTAAGGCTCCTGATTTTTATGTATACTACTTAGCTGCAAGGATGGCTCAACTGGAGAGATGGAATTACATTGAGTAAGCACAGATAAACATCCCAGAATGGGTTGATATAGAGGAAGAGATGATAGGAAAACAAGGCCTGTCTCTCTGTGCGTTAATATATGCTAAACCACTGACGTCCTGCAAAAACAAGATTATTTTAGACTCTCTAAGACAACTGAAACAGATTAGCAATCTTCTAAAAATAGAGTTAAACCAAGTCAGAACTCAACCTATTTGGGGAAACCCTAATATTACACAGAATGGAACCCCTCTTCAGAATGAAGTTTGGAAACAAAAAGGAATTATCTCAGTTAGAGATGTTCTACACAATGACACTATTTTATCTTTTGAAGACATAGCAAATAAATTTGATTGTCCCCATTCAGATAATATAGTGTATTCGCATGTGACAAAAGCAATTCAGAATCAGATAGACTTATCTACACCTTTAAATGATAATACCAGAATATTTTCGGGTTGTCTTAAAAAGTCAACCCCTATATCCTTTATTTATAGACTATTAATAGAACTAATTAGAGGTTCAGCCACAGAAACCATCAGATGGTGGTCTCATACATTAGGAACGCCTACAGAGGATTGGGAGTGGGATAGGATATGGACCCTTCCATTTCAAGTATTTGGTTCAGTTGACTTAAGATTGACACGATTGAAACCCATACATAATTTATATTACACCCCATACCAACGATTTAAAATAAACCTAACACTCCTATTTGTCACAAATGTGGAGATGAACAAGGCATACTGATACATATGTTCTGGGATTGTCCCATGGTGAAGCCTGTATGGACATCAGTAATAAGTCTATTTGAAGATCATCCTTTGATTACAGAACATATCCATGCACATACTTGTATCCTAGGACATTTTGATAGAGGTACTCACTGGTCATATGAACAAAAAGAAAAAATTACTCACCTTAGTAATGTTGTTTCTTCTATTGGAGTCTTGCTATATTATGACATATGCAGTGAGTCCCAACCTTCGAACTGCTCCGGAGGTGAAAGAGTTAACTTTCCATGCCAGGCATGGAACGCTGAGCTCGAGCTCGTTGAAAACTCTGTCTGTTGTTCTTCAAACTCAAACTGTCAGATCTTTACGAGCTAAACTCACTGAGGTCCTGTGTGGAAGCTGTAAACCTACACTAGCCAACTGGCTACTAACATAATAACACATTTTTTGGTCCCAAAACAAAGACTCAAGTCAGGAGACCCCAAAAATGAAAAACACAACACCAAGACACCCCAAAAAAGGAGGGGTGAAAAACAAAAAGGTGGGCACCTACTAAGTGCCAACACTGCACTGCCCACCCATATCCCAAAAACAGAGGTTCTGAGAGGGGCAGGTGGGGAGGTCATAATATAGCAAGACTCCAATAGAAGAAACAACATTACTAAGGTGAGTAATTTTTTCTTCTAACAACATGAAGTCTTGCTATATTATGACATATGCAGACTACAAAGCAGTACCTCCATGGAGGTGGGACAGGAACCTACTTGGGAAATAGGCTCTGAAGCACAGTCAGTTAAACCGGCATCACTCCTAGCCTGGATATCCAGGAGTAATGCTTGGTAAAGTATGAACTGTTTTCCAGGTAGCTGCTGACATATCTCAGAATAGGATGTCCCTGGCCGCAGCCAGGAAGCAGCTGTACCTCTGGTAGAGTGAGCCCTCAGGCCTGAGGGAGGAACCCACCAGCTTATCATAACAAAATTGATACAAGAAACAATCCACCTGGCAATGGATCTCTTAGTGGCAGGTTTCCTTACCAACCTCACCATAAGTGAGGAACAGTTAGGAGAGTCAAACCCTGACCCTTGGTACGCTCTATGTAGTAGCTAAGGCTCTTTTGACATCTAAATTGTGCAGCCTCCTTCACAGAGGAGGAATGGTCAGTGAAGTACACAGGAAGAGACATAGATTGATTAAGGTGGAAATCTGAAACCACCTTAGGCAAGAACTTCCTGCTAGTCCTGAGGACCACCTTATCTCTATGAAAGGAGATAAAATCAGGCTCCACTGACAAAGCTTATAATTCACTTATACGTCTGGCAGAAGTGATGGCTACCAGAAACACAGTTTTCCAAGTCAAGTACTTAAGCTCTGCTGAAGACAAAGGCTCAAAAGGGGGTTGCATAAGCTGAGCAATGCAAACATTAAGGTCCCAAGCAGGGGCAGGGTCCCTGAATGGATGGTTGGTGTGAAGCAATCCCTTGAAAAACTTGGAGAATACAGGGTGAGCTGAAAGAGAAGAGGCTTACCTGTTGAAATAAAGGCAGACACAGCTGCCAGATGCACTTTAGGTAGCTGGTCTAAGCCCCAAGGTATTCAGATGGACCATATAATCAAGGACTGTGGGTAAATCAGCAGATTCTGGGGAAATATGCTTTCCAGCGCACCAGATGGAAAACCTTTTCCATTTGGAATTATAAGTAGCCCTGGTGGAAGGTTTCCTAGAAGCCTTCAGGATATCCATTACACCTTGGGAGAGGTGTAGATCAGCAAACTCTAACTCTTCAAGAGCCAGGCCTTGAGATTGAGAGATTTGAGGTCTGGTCTTAAACCCTCCCCTGAGCACAGGTTAACAGGTTGTGCTTCCGGGGAAGATGGACTGCTAAGGACAGCAGGAGTGGATACCAGGATTGTCTGGGCCAATCTGGGGCAATCAGGATCATCTTGCAGGGTTGAGACCTGATTTTGACTAGCACTCTGAACAGCAGAGGGAAGGGAGGAAAAGCATAGAGAAACTTCCCTTCCCAATTGAGGACTAAGGCATCCAGAGGGACTGAGCCCAAAATTGGGGGCCTGCAGCTAAAAAGGGGAAGTTAGTGATTGTCTGGGGCTGCAAAAAGATCTATCTGTGGGGTGCCCCATCTGGCAAATACCACCTCCAGGACCAGGGGATCCAGTGACCATTCGTGATGGCCCTGGGAAATCCTGCTGAGAGCATCTGCCAGGATATTGTCCTTGCCTGGGAGGTGAACTGCCGTAAGGGAGGTGTTCAGGGAGTAAGCCAGAAACCACAACTTCATTGATTCGGTGCACAAGGCCGTAGACCGAGTGCCACCTTGCTTGTTGATGTACCACATTGTGGTGGTGGTGTCTGTTCTGACCTGTACCACTTTGTTCTGAACAGACTTGGAAAAAGCTTGAAGTGCTAGAAAAACTGCTCTGAGTTCCAACAGATTGATGTGGAGCAGGGATTCCTGAGGGGACCACAACTCCTGGGTAATGAGGTCGCCCATGTGAGCTCCCCATCCCAAAAGGGATGCATCTGTAGTAAGGATTAAGGCGTGAGACTGGGTGACAAAAGGGACTCCTTGTCTGAGATTGCTCTGATCCTGCCACCATGGTAGGGCCTGGATCAGGGTTCGAGTCACTGGGATCAATTTGGTTAGAGGGTCTTTCCTTTGAGACTAAAAGGCTCTCAAATGGAACTGAATGTCCCTCATCTGAAATCTTGCTCCCTGCACCACTGCTGTAGACGCAGCCATGTGCCCCAGGAGCTGTAGAAAATGCCTTACTGGTTGAGACACCTGCAGGGTGAATGAGGAGGCCAGAGAGACCAGGGTCCTTGCTCTGCCCAAAGGGAGGAAGGCTCTGGCTTTCTCTGTGTTCAGCTCTGCGCCTATGAAGGTGAGGAGCTGAACAGGCTCTAGAACTGACTTTTAAAGATTCAGAAGTAAACCTAGGGAGGTGAGCAGTTGCTGAGTTATTTGTAGGTGTAACTTGACCTGGTCTGGGGACTGGCCTACTATGAGTCAGTCATCCAGGTAAGGGAAGATGGCAATTTTTTGCCTTCTTAGCGAAGCAACTGCCACTGCCAGGCATTTTGTGAACACCCTTGGAGCAGAAGTGAGGCCAAAGGGCATTGCTTTGAACTGGTAATGGCCTGAGGGCAGCTCAAACCTGAGGTACTTTCATGGGAGCTCTGATGAGAATATGGAAGTAGGCATCCTTGAGGTCCAGGGACGCAGCCAGTCCCCTGGCCTTAAAGAGGGTAGAATAATTCCCAGAGTCACCATTTTGAATTTTGGTTTTAAAAGGTGCTTGTTTAAGTATCTGAGATCCAGGATGGCTGCCATTCTCCTGTCTTTTTGGGGTAAGAAGTACCTGAGTACAACCTTGCCCTGGTGTAGGGATGGAACCCTTTCCACGGCTTTGAGAGCCAGGAGGGAAGAGACCTCTGCCTCTAGAGCAAGTGCCTCTGAAGGATTTGCAGGTGGAAAGGATCTGGTTCTCATCTTCGGAAACTTTTTGAAGCTGAGAACCAGTCCCTGGCTTACTACTTCCAGGACCCACTTGTCTGATGTCAGAGACTCCCAGTCCTGGACAAAGTAAGCCAGCCTGCCCCCTACAGGTAGTTGAGAATCGGCCATGGCAACCCCATCAGGGTGCCTGCTTGGCAGGGGCTTTGGGCTGAGGGGTGGAAGCAGGCCTACCTGCACCCCGTCTGCCTCTCCCTCTAAAGAACCCCCTCTGGGCAAAAGCTGAAGAGGAGGCCTGGGCTTGGTAAAAAGTCCTATGAAAAGGCCTGCCCCTGCCCCTTGGGAAGCTGCCTTTGAGGACTGGCCTACCTTTCCTTGGCCTGTGCACTCCTATAGGTGGTCCTATACTCATCCATTTTTTCATGTAATTCTCTGTCTGCTCCCCAAACAGAGAATTACCCACAACAGGAAAATCCATGGCCTTAGTCTGGGTATCCTGTGACAGGCTAGTACATCTGAGCCAAGCCATCCTGCGAAGAGCCACAGATGTAGCCATGACTCTTGATGAAACATCATTTGAGTCCACTGCAGCATGGAATTGCACCTTGGATGCCTCAGTACCATCGGCAGCCACCTGCTCCAGCTCCTTGGCAAGCTGGCCAGGGACCTGTTTTGCAAGAGCCATAACAGTATCCCATCTGGATTTCTGGTATCTAGCAATGTAAGCCATATAATTTGCCTGTCTGAGTCCCAAAGATGCTGCCATGTACTGTTTCTTTGCCATGGCATCAACCTTCCTGGAGTCCTTGTCCGGGGGGGTGTGAGGCCAAGGGAGTATTTGCCTTGTCACAAGCTGCAGCCTGCACTACCCCAACATGGCTGCATTGTTGTGTAAGGAACTCCGTATCAGAGCCTGACAATGTGTACCTCTTGTCCATTCTCTTATCCACAGGAGGTATAGTGAGGAGTTTTAGAATTTTAAAAGTCTGTTTCCCAAAAGATTTATGCAAGGAATAGACAATCTCCTGGACTCTGGGATATCCATCATCTCCACATAGTCAGGCTCTTCCTGACCATCCACAGCTTCCTCCATAGGGAGCTGGAGGGTTTCAGCCACTTTTAATAAAAATAAAATGAGAAGGGGACTCAGAAAGCCTAGGAGGGGGCACTCCTGAAGGTCTGTCTGGGGAGATGTCCGGTCGATGGCACATCCAGACTTTCAAATCCACATTCACTCTCCTCATATTCCTCTTCCCCCTCCTCCAGTTCATAATATTCTCTAAATCATAGTCTTGAACCGTGGAACCGCCGAACTGGGCGCTTACTCTGATGGCACCGGTTCGGTCGGAACCGGAGAAAGCGAATGGACAATCTGAATCGCTTTGTATCTCTTCAGTGGTTGGAGAGGAAAGTTTTGGCTCCACACCAGCTGATTTTCTAGTCCTTTTGCTGGAACCGACCCTCAGAGTCGGCTCTCCTTTGCCCGAGGAAGTCTCGCCTTGTCAGAGGGATTCCTCTGGTTCGGTTGGAACCGAACCGGCTGGCCATCCGGGTAAGCTTGACTTTGCCTCCCTTTCCCTGAGCCTACCAACTCTCTTATCCAGGGTAGCTGCAGGAAAATTTTAAAAATCTGGCAGTCTGCATTGAGGTGGTCAAACCCCTGACAATAAACACAGGTGGTGTTGGGGTCAGCCTTGGCAAAGGCTTCCCCACACACACTGCAGTGTTGAAACCCAGTGGGCCCGGTTTTTCTTTTGGGTTTCTCAGACATAGTGCCAGTCCTAACCAAACTTGCCCGTTTATGGCAATCCACCAAGCAAGACCCTCTTATCGGTTCCCAACCATGTCACGGGTCATGGAAAAAAACGTAAGAAATTCCGTTTTTTTTAGAACCGGTAACCACACTCTAAATGATAGAATAAAATATTTTTAAACAACCTGATCGGTTCAAGAGTGAACCGATAACCGTTTACAAGTTCCACACAGAAGAGAAATAATGTAAAACTATCTAATACTCACAAATACCACAGACAGAGCTTGAACCGACCGGTTGCGGTTTAAATTCGGTCAAAAAAATGAGAAATTAATACTTTTAACCGACACAATGAACCAAGCAGAAGGAGAAATCTCCGGAGCAACTGTTTAGTGAGGCGGAGTAAAGAATCTGACAGTTTGAGTTTGAAGAACAACAGACAGAGTTTTCAACCGAGCTCGAGCTCAGCGTTCCATGCCTGGCATGGAAAGTTAACTCTTTCACCTCCGGAGCAGTTCGAAGGTTGGGACTCACTGCATATGTCATAATATAGCAAGACTTCATGTTGTTAGAACAAACATTATTGCTATTAGGAGTTTCAGTGAGGCATGCTTTATTGAAACATTGGCTAGAAGTCACGGTTCCAACAGTTCAAGAGTGTAAAAATTCCTTAATAGAAATTCTAAATACAGAGAAGCTAGCACTATCCCTAAGAGATCAATCAGCCAAGTTTATCAAGAAATGGTATACTTTATCTAAGGTTTTGTTTGGGACAGAATAATTATATATGTCTTAATGACACCAATATGGGTCTTAGATCTCCTGACATTTCAATTTATGCAGAAATATAATACTAAATATGCTCAAAGAAACTAGACCACACATTTCTCCCTCTTAAATTTCTTACCCTTTCCTTCTATTCTTATTCCCTTCTGTTTTTTTTTTCTTCTTCTTACCTTTACTTATAGTTGCTAAGAGATACTTTATAGTGATTACATTATATAAAATGTATTATAACTTGTTGTCATTTACTTATGATATTGGATACTTATAAATTATTTATTACATTTAATAATAACTATTTAGTAATTTATAAGTTTTTTACAACTTATTTCAGTATACTTATTAATGTATGTGCTCTCATAATCTGTACTGTTACTGGATTTATTGTTTATTTAAATGCTAATAAAAATATATTGACAAAAAAAAAGTAGACATTCTTAGTATCCTAACTTATTATGAGTGGGTGGGGGACAAAATAACTAGATGAGTAGAAAACTGGTTGGCGGATAGAAGCCAGAGGGTAGTAGTAAATGGGGTGCACTCCAGGACGGGGAGGTTAAAGAGTGGGGTACCCCCAGGGGTCGGTGCTGGGATCACTCCTTTTCAGTATCTACATATATGATAAAGCGGATGGACTGAAGGGACATGTGGCCCTCTTTGTGGATGATACGAAAATCTGCAACAGGGTTGACATTGAAGGGGGGGGGGATGAAGACATGAGACAGGATATGAGGATGCTGGAGGGGTAGGCGGAGACCTGGCAACTAAACTTCAACATCAGGAAGTGCAGTTAAGCACCTGAGGCACAGAAATCCGAGGACAGGATACACACTCGGGGGCAGGGTTACAGAACAGGAGAGGGATCTAGGGATAGTAGTCTCCAGTAACCTCAGGGTGGTAAAGCAGCGTACAAAGGCGTACAGGATGCTGGCAATTATAGGCAGGGGCATCCCTAGCAGGAGGAGAGAAGTCTTGGTGCCCTTGTACCAAGCCATGGTGAGACCGCACCTTGAGTATGGAATCCAGTTTTGGAGGCCTTACTTGCGCATAGACATAGATCGTTTGCAGAAGAGCCTGGATTTCGCCCACGATTAGAACGCTGTGGGCCTAGGAGTAATGGGATTGAATCACAGGGTTGTCTGGAGGAACCTCGGTGAATTCGAGTGTGTGCCCTCTCTCGACAAGCTGCAGAACCCACCGATCGGTGGTTACTCGATGCAACCCCTCGGTGTGCAAGGAAAACTGACCCCCCCACCACTTCCCCTAAGGCATCTGCCAGAGGAGAGGGGTAGGGCAGAGAGTCAGGCTGAGGCGCCGAGGAGGAGAAGTGCAGACTGGGAGGTTGTAGGGGCCCGAGGGACTGAACCACTGGAGGCAGGAGTACAGGCCCTTCGCTTGAAGCCTGATCTCTGCTGCGGCCCTCTGGATTGATGCCTGGCATTCCTCCGAAGGGCTGCTTGGACACAAGCACTGCTCTCCCGCCCAAACCCTGCAAACCTGGCCTACCTGAACACACACTATCCCTGGACTATGGTGTTTAACCACAGAAAGCGCTCCAGAACCAGCAAAGCAGCCAAGCAACATCAACCACACACAGATGCTCCTGCAGCTCCGGACTCCCAGATCCCATAGAGGGGAATCGGTCATGATTTGGTGAAAATTTACTGAATTGGACTGGGAAACCCATAACTAAAACTGACACAGGGTTTGGCTGAGATTTTTACATCGTATATATGGATCTAATAGCTTTGCCAGATTCTTGCAGCCGGGTGATAATGTTCTGTGCATCCTCACCGAACAAAACCGGTCCGCTGAAGGAGGCATCCAGGATCTTGGACTGTATGTGACGCATCACATCCATAAATGTTGGGTCATCGGGTGGGGACCGAGGCGTGTCTCTGCCACCCCCTGGCTGCAACAGCAGGTCCAAATCCCCTTGGCTGGAGTTAGAGGATGAGTATCCGTCAGAATTCCCCTTCCCCGAGTCTGGGGAGGGCGAACATGGATGCTTTCACAGCCGACCCTGGGGAAGGGGTTTATCACCACCATCCAGCGTCGGAGTAGCCCCCCTTGGAGGGGGTAGGTGGTCGGGCTGGAGGCTTGGCCAGAGGCAGTCCCTGAGGGGTTGACTGAGGGGGCACCCCGGGTGCCTGTTTGTCTTTGAAAAAGGCCCATCAGGCTGAAAAAAGCTCATTTAGGCCCTGCAGTGGATCCTGTAGAGGAGTTGTTGCAACTGGCGCCCCTCCCTATATTCCCTATATCTCTGTCGCTTTTATGCTTTCCCTCACATAAAGCACCACACTCCTCTTCCTCTCCTTCCCACTCTGTCCTTCCTGAACAGGGTATAGCCTGGTATGGCTATATCTCAGTCATGGTTCTCAGTGCACCATGACTCAATAATGGTGACAATATCTAGGCCAGCCTCTTCCATAATGGCCTCTAAGTCTGGAATTGTATTTCCCAGACTGCAAGTATTTGCACACGGCCTTCCAGATCTTGCTACTTTCCTGCTTGTCAACCCTTTTCCCTTTTGCCCTCTTTCTTTACTCCCTCTGCTCTCATTCCCATCTCCCTTCATTACTTCTCATTAATAGTGCCCATCAGGATTTCTCTCCCTTTGGGTTTTCCATACTGACTACTTCAGCCTATTTGGGGGGGGCAGTTAATGCCTCTCTGCTTCCTTACACCACCCCCTCCCCTTGGCTAGTATAAATGTTCACCAAAGTAACATTTAAGCTGTTCACTGAGGACTGTGGTTCCCCTCCTACATGGATGCATGCCATCTCCTCTGTATAGGCCCTTATCCCACCAGGTGGGACCACAGTCTCCAATGTAGCCGAATCCCTCCTCTCTGCACCACTCCTTCAACCATAAATTGAAGCTTCTGGTATGGAGTACTCTATCCTCCCCCCCTGTCGTAGACAGGCACTTCAAAAAAAGCCACCGAGCATGCTACCTGGCAAAGACCCCTCCCCAACTCCCAGAACACCTCCTGCTCTATCCCAGCCTTGTCCCTAGCTAGGTTATTAATCCCCAGGTGGACAATGACATCCTGCTCTCCCTCCCTTCCTGCTGCCCTAGTGATCCTCAGGATCCACTTTCCACCCCTCTGAGCCATGGTGCCACTTAGGCACCTAGTCTCCCTCTCCCCCTTCCTTCCTGTTCCCAGATCTATTCCTCTCACAACTGAGTACCCCACCAGGAGTTATTTCCTCTTCCTCTGGGGTCCTCTACTACCCTTCTTGGGGTCTCCACTACAGAGGACCCCCACATCCTCCCATGTCACTACCATGGGTGCCTCCACGGGACAGTCCCGCCCTGCCACAGCGGTGCAGGAATTGTGTAGTGGAACCGGATGGGGGATGTGCTGACCCACCACCCTCTCCCTCCCACAGCCCACCACAGTCCAACCACTCCTCCTCCTTAGCACCCACTAAAGTAATGGTGGCATACTTGGTGGGGGAGGAGGCCCCCCATCTTAGCCAAATCAGCCTGGAGTCTAGCAAGCTCCTCCCTCATCCCAGAGAGGTGCATGCAGATGGAATAGCATCGCAGCCTCCAGAACACCTCTCTGAAAACTGCTGCCTCACAGCCACTGCACTGCACCACTCCCAGCATACTTTCTACTCTGTCTCCCCTGAAAATACTTGGTCCCTTTTCCCCTGCTAGGGTTTACCCTATTACCCTGCTCAGCTAGTAGAACCCTGTAGTATTATTGTTTCATTCTTCATCCCCTTCTGCTTTACCTACTGAGGCACCAGAACTTATAACTCCCCTAGTCTTGCTTCCTGACTTCGTTAAGTTTCTAGCTAGTGTCTCCCCTCGCCCTTTTTTTTTTTTCAAATGGACATGAGACTCACCAGGGAAACCAGCCAGGGGTGCTCGTTGTTACCCATGCTGTTTGATTTCTATCTGGAACCACTGGCACTTAAGATTATGCAGAACACCAGCATTAAGGGCATTACTACTGGCACCCAGGAGCTGAAACAGTTCACTTATGCAGATGACATTCTGTTGCATTTGGTAGACCCCTTGACATCCATACCGAAGTACTAGAGGTAATCCAGCAGTTCAGTGCTGCATCAGCATACAAGCTGAACATCTGCCATTAGCAGACACGTATTCAAAAAAGACATCTTAAACATGGGTTTGCAGCGGGAATCCAAATACCTCACCTACCTAGGGATGAAAATATCCAAATGGTGTCTGGACCTCAAAGCCCTGAACTTGGGTCCTCTGATTAAAGTAACTGGGCAGGATTTACACAGATGGTCCTCACTGCCAGTAACACTCTGGGGTAGAGTGAACATTATTAAAATAAATGTGCTATCCCGTCTACTTTATCCAATGGGGATGCTTAACAACAGTTTTGCCCCTTATTTGGTTGCGGCAACTACACACCATGATTACTAGTTTTTACGGCAGGGAAAGGGGGTGAGATGGGTGTACAGTAAACCTGATAGTACTAAGGAGGTGGGATGGCCAAGGTGCTGAACACTCTGCTGCACTACTTTGCCCTTCAGGTCAGTAAGTACTTAAAATGGGAACAGCCGGACCAACAACATGAAACAGGGCTATAAACCACAGTGGCTGTGCACTGAGGAGGATATTAGTAGGGAACAGGGATGTCAACTCAGAGCTTTCCTTTATATCCCCCTCCTCTGTGACAGTCTCTAGGACATTAAGGGCTATCCAAGTCACTGGTCAATTAAGGCCCATCAACAGATGTGCAGAGCCATGAATATTCAGGTTTATAAGGACCCATCACAACCACTGTTTAACAATCCTAATCTTAAGAAGCAACTCTCTATTATAATAAAAAACTTAAAAACACTAGACTCATACCAATTACGTTTTAAATTTACTGTTTTCTATTTTTTTTAATTTTCCCCTGCTGTTGGTCTACTAAATATTGTAGGTAACAAAGCAATTATTTCACCAAGTCTTAGCCTGTTGCCATGGTGAGCACTAGGATGTCATAAACAGCTACTCTCTAGCATTGGCATGGAATTCTCTACAGAAGACCCTAAAGTTGACCAACTTTATACCTCTAGCATCCTTTAAAAAGCTCTACGTAAGTCTCTTCCCAGAGAAATGCAAT
Source organism: Neoceratodus forsteri (assembly GCA_016271365.2). Lineage (NCBI taxonomy): Eukaryota > Metazoa > Chordata > Ceratodontiformes > Ceratodontidae > Neoceratodus > Neoceratodus forsteri. The sequence continues at coordinate 968,727,310 of CM057449.1, forward strand.
TGCTATCACAAGGCCTAGTCCAGTCACATTCACAACCCTCCCCCTTTCAGTCAGCAATTATTATTGACAGCTCTTCCATACATCTTCCCCTTAGTTTTTCCCTCCCTCGCAGACCCCTTTTTTTTTGTATCTCAGCCCCCTTTCATACCTTTTTACAGCTTAGCTTCACCTGACTAAGACCTCCACACCAATTCCTGGCACTTAGTTCTACCCCAACCGCTCCTCCATACCTCCTACTACTAGTAGCCTTAGCCCCTCTCTGAATTTCCCACCAGCACCTCCATGTCATTCATCAGAGGCTGTTTATCATCATTTTTGCAGTCATAAATCATTACATCTGTTTGTCTGCGTTAGTTTGCCCTGGAGCCTGTAACCACCTGTTACCATGTATTGCGTGCTTGCTTTGGCTCCTCTATTGGATCTTGGACATTCTGGTTTCTTCTAGGGTACTTCTACTGTATCCTACCTTGTCCTGTTAGGTTGAATCATCCTTATCCTTCATTTGTATATATGTTTATATTATTGTATCTGTTTAAATATAAGTGTTCTGTATATGTCTGCTATTGTACCTTCAATTTGATCCTTGACCTATCAGGTCCATCTTGTAAATGAGCTTTGCTCAATGATGTCCGCCTGAATAAATAAAGATTTGATTGATTGATTGATTGACTGATTGATTGATAAACAAAGGAATTGTGAGGTTAAAGGGAAAAGAAATGTTTCTGTACTGATGTCTAACGGACCACAATATGCTGTACATTGTAAAAAAAAACACGAAAATGAAAAATGTATTGTCTAGTAAATTGTACTATAACAGCTAAAACATATTGAGCGACATATTGAGTGCAGAGTTGTTTTTAAATGAAGATGCCCAGTTTGGGAAGGCCTCCCTGTTTCAAGTATTGACTTTATTCTGGGGCACACCGCATTACCATTTCACTACTTCCAGCTGCAGCACATAGTGCAGAATACAAAAGTATTTAAATATCTGCAAATCAACCATTGTTTAGTTTCGTTTTTAGGACCCCCCAACCCTGGTCTGAGGAAGGTGGTCTACAAATGGATGCATTATCTGTGGCCCAGTCACCTCCTGCCATTTCCAAACTGTATGCTTCCTTGCAACACTTGGATCCCAAAAACTCACGGGATCATGCCGATATTGAAATGAAGCATTACAGCTTGAACAATGGCTGAAGAATGGCAAAAGATATGGCTTGATTTACACAAATACATTAAACAAGATAGGCTCAGACAACAAGAAGTTAAGCTTCTGCAAAATAAAGTTATTATTATTATTATTATATTGTGTACCCAGTAAGTTATTTAAAATGGGCAAGGGAGATTATGTTATTAGTACGAGATGTGGAAAGGAGGAGGGCAATCTGCATCATATTCTTTGGGTTTGTGAAAAGGTACGGCTCTTCTGGACATCCATTAGGGACCATCTGGACCCACTCCAGGGTTTACAGGATGCCTTCACTACTGGACATCTGTATACTGGGACTGTATTCCAACACAGTATTTGGGCCCCGGAAAGGGCATGTTGCCATGGTAGCAGCAATAGCTAAATTAGTTATTTTAAGGCATTGGCTGTCTATGATGTCCCACCAGGTCCGAATGGCTGAAAGATATTGTCTGCTTTAAATGTAGGAAAAACAATAGCCAGACTGAATCACAGATATAACATCCACTGAAGAAACCTTACACGCCCTGTTAATGAGTTATAATTAATAATGTGTTACAGGTAGGAGCTGAGGATCCATCTAGGCTCCTCCATTGTTTTATACCACTATGTGACTGGACAAGAGATGTATATCTAATATCCATAAGGGAGAGTGCACTGAGGTTCTATCCCATATTAACTGGACAATGATGTTTCATCCTGTGCTTGACAAGCCCATGGGGGAGGGAGATACATGGGGTCCTGTATTGTCAGAATTTAGAAAATGAGTAGGGAGATTTCCCAACCTCTGACTGGCTGAACCCCCTGCCAAGGGGTACATTTAGGTAATGGTAGAAACCGGAAAATAATAAGCCTCTATGCCAACTGACTCATTACCTAAGAAAATCAAGCTGCAGTTGGCATTTTTGAAATCTGAAACCTGACATTTTTTTCCTCGCTTAGTGAGTGAGAGTGGCCCCACCACCACGACCACTCAGTCCCCAGATCGAGTCAGTAACCTTGAAGAGCGAGTCATTCCCAATAACTTAAGCTTTGTCGGCCGGCATCTCGTTCTCAGCCACTATCCCAACCACACTGAATTAAATCGCCAGTTGCTGATCACTGACAATGCAACTCTGTCGCCCTCTCATAACGGCACTGTCTCCTGACCACACTCAGAATTCTTGAAAAACAGCAATATTTTGCTACTGAAGCTAAGCAACAGACACAACTTTATGTAAATGTGTTGGGGGTGGGGGGGGGACATGCTACAGTGGGCAGAAGAAAAAAAGCTGTTTAACCAAAAAAAAAAAGGAGGTTCCTCTACTGGTAATTTTGCCAGTGGAGGGACTACTCTATATACAAAATGCTTTTTAATTAATTTTAACTACTTTTTTAACTGCCTTTTTTTTTTTTACATGTCATAAGACGTAAAAAAATGCTCATTTTCTAAACGCAATAACATCCTCCAGGGTGGGCAGTATGGGCTCTACTGGACCTAGTAGGGGCTGTAAGGCCCTCTGCCTGCAGCATCAGACCTCATTACGCCCTCTGGACAGTCCGGTATAGCCCAATACCGCCCACCCTGTTGAGTATTATTGCTAGCATAGTGTACTGTCATATTGTCTGTCTTGTATTGTGCTATATTTTGAAAATCTGCAGTAAGTAAAGTACATTCAATTTAAAAAAAAAAAAGAAATCCATTTTTCCCTGTGGAAACAAGAAGTTGAAGAGGGCATATGATTTCGTTTTTTAAGACTGTAACGGGACTGGATAAGGTGAAGTAAGGGACATTTTTTCAGCTTGAACAAAAGGACATACCTAACTAACACTTAGAAGTGAGACAGAGTCAGGAGTAACATTTATTTATTTATGTCAAAAGTTTCACCAGGAAATACATACTGAGCTGATAATAGCTCATTTCCAGGGGATCCGTACTAATTCCTGACTGCTGATCGCTTGACTGTCACATTCCCGACAGGGTTAAGCGCCCAACATTTTATTGCCCGACCTATAATAACCCGACTGGCTGAGCGAGGGGAAGAAGACACCAATTTTGAGTTACTCATGATTCACTTGAGTCAGAAAGTTTGGACATCCTCAGAATATGGCCTCTCTTTTGGAGTATGCTGAGGTCCCCATCAGACCATTAGCTTTTTGCTGTCCAATCCCTAAACCCGACTATTGCACTAAAGCACATAGCTGAAATGCAAACTGTACCATGAATGTCTGTGACTGTCTGTCTGTCAGTATACAGGATGGAGACGGTAGCTTCAAAAACGCTGTAAAGTAAAGTGGCAAACTAAAGAGAACAGTTTTCAACAGTATAAATGCAAGCTTTACCGTGATAGTCTGACAGTACTCGAGGTCTCTGCCTGTATTTGTTTGTTGTGCACATGTTGTTTTCGTCAGCATTACACTTTTTCCAGCTTTGGGCACAGTGTAGTTTTTACTGAGTAGGTCACAGTGCCACCTTCTGCCCACAATTAGGTTGTCACTGACCACTTAGTTCTGTGACACACTGTAATCAATTTTGCTGATTGTAAACTGCATCAGAGTGTCATCACTGCACAGATGTTGCTAATTACAATTACTGTAATAACACTTGCACTGCAGACCGGCCTTTTCTGTTTTACAATGGCTGAGGTTGTTGTGTGCGAGACAGTTCCCTCGCAGCAAGGTACTATCAAGCTCTGCATCAACAGGTACATGTATGGTAAGGAAAGGAATCATGGCGACCTCTTTTACTGGTGCTGCCAGAATCGCAAGGGAAGGAACTGCTTGAGCAGAGCATCCACTGTGTTGGGGGTGGGGGCAACAGCACCTTCGCAAACAAAATGCACCTAATCATGCTCCTGATGCAACCGATTTCTATTGTCACATCACTGGTTTCATTAAAGGACAGGGCTGTGGGCGACATGACACACCAGCTCAACTGGAGGAAAATACAAAGCTTTGGTCTGGCCACAGAGTATGGCACAGACGCAGAGTTTAGCCTTAAGGTGAGGCACCTAGTGGCATTGTCTTTCCTGCCACCGGAAGATACAGAGGGCGTCTTTCTTGAGATCAAGAATGAAATGCCAGCAACAAGTAGAGCACTTGTAGAGTGGTTTGAGGGCAATTGTGTGCTTGGGCGTCTGAGAGGCAGGTTGCAAAATAATACCTTAGTATGCAGCCCCCCCACTATTTCCACCATCTTTCGGGTCTAGTCATGATCAAATGGCCATGGGATTCCCTCGTACTCAAAACAATGTTGAAGCCTGGCATCATCGGCTTGCTGCACTAATCGTCTCAGCCAATATAGGGATGTACATCTTTGTTGCTGAGTTACTGAAGGAGCAACTTGTAACCTACAGCACTATTGAGAAAATAAACCTGGGACTTCCAAAGTTTCCTATGAAAAAACATTATCTTGCCAGAGAGGAAAAAATTGGAAATATAGTCAAGGAGAGAACAGCGAGATCAGTGTTGGAATATATTCGTGGCATAGCTCACAACCTCAGCTTGTGAACTTACAATGTGCTGAGATCTGCTGAGAAAATTTTGCTATTTTTAAAAGTACTACGAAGTGCTGAGAACATTTTGCTATTTTTAAATCTTTCTAATAAAGTATTGCTTTTAACTGTATGAATTGACATCTGAAATTCCCCTGGATTACATTAAAGTACCCATCCATCGGTATGACGAACCTGTGATGCACATAAGGCATGCCAGGACCACTGCCAAGGTTTGCAAACAGAAACAAACAGAACACTGGGGAGCTGGAGTGCAGACAAGACCAGAAGAAGACTATCAAGGTAAAGTTTTCACTTTTTTTTTTTATAAAAATGCTGTAATGAGATGTGACGCTTGAAAAGAAAAAATTACTCACCTTAGTAATGTTGTTTCTTCTAATGGAGTCTTGCTATATTATGACTATTGCAGTTTGTCCCACCACTAGAACTGCTCCGGAGGTGAAAGAGTTAACTTCCATGCAGAGCATGGAGCTTAGAGCGCGATCGGTTCAGAAGCTCTGTTAGGTGGTTTCAAACCAAACTGGCTAGATCTTTACTAGCAAAAAACTCACTAAGGTTCTGTGTGAAGCTGTAACCTACACTAGCCAACTGGCCACTAATATATTAACACATTTTCCTGGTCCCAACACCAAGACTCAAGTCAGTGGACCAGAAAATAAGATAAAATAACTAAATAAACACAACACCCAAACATGAAAGAGGGCATCAATAAATGCCAACAGAGGACTGCCCACTCCATACCCAAAGTAGGAGTTCTGAGAGGGGCAGGCTGTGGGGGGAGGTCATAATATAGCAAGACTCCATTAGAAGAAACAACATTACTAAGGTGAGTAATTTTTTCTTCAAACAACATGAAGTCTTGCTATATTATGACTATTGCAGACTACACAGCAGTACCTCCATGGAGGAGGGACAGAACCTACTTAGGGAATAGGCAGGCTCTGAAGCACGGATGTGCCAAACCGAGCATCCCTCCTGGCCTGAATATCCGGAGAGTAATGCTTGGTGAAAGTGTGTACTGTCTTCCAAGTAGCTGCCTGACATATCTCCAAGATAGGGATGTCTCTAGCAGCAGCTAGAGATGCAGCTGTACCTCTGGTAGAGTGAGCCCTCAGGCCTGAGGGGGAACCTTACCCAGCTTTTTGATAGCAAAATTGGATACAAGAAACGCATCCACCTGGCAATGGATCTCTTAGTGGCAGGTCTCCCTTTCCCAACCTCACCATAAGTGAGAAACAGTTGAGGGAGTCAAACCTGTGACCCTTGGTACGCTCTATAGTAACTTAGGGCCCTCTTAACATCTGTTGTGCAGCCTCCTCACCAGAGGAGGAATGGTCAGTGAAGAACACTGGAAGTGAAATAGATTGGTTAAGGTGGAAATCTGAAACCACCTTAGGCAAAAACTTCCTGTTAGTCCTGAGGACTACTTTATCCCTGTGAAAGGAAATAAAGTCAGTCTCTACTGATAAAGCCTGTAACTCACTTATACACCTGGCAGAAGTATGGCTACCAGAAATACAGTTTTACAAGTCAAATACTTAAGCTCTGCCGAAGACAGAGGCTCAAAGGGGGGTTGCATCAGCTGAGCAATGCATACATTAAGATCCCAAACCGGGGCAGGGTCCCTGAATGGAGGATTGGTGTGAAACAATCCTTTAAAAAACTTGGAAAATACAGAATGAGCAGAAAGAGAAGAGGGCTTCCCTGCTGAAATGAAGGCAGAGACAGCTGCCAAGTGCACTTTCAGGGTAGCTGGTCTCAGTCCCAAAGAATTAAGATGGACCATGTAGTCCAATACAGTGGGTAGATCTGCAGATTCCGGGGAAACATGCATCCCAGAACACCATATGGAAAACCTTTTCCACTTGGAGTTATAGGTAGCCCTGGTGGAAGGCTTCCTAGCAGCCTTCAGGATTTCGAGAACACTTTGAGAAAGTTGTAAATCAGCAAACTCTAACTGCTCAAGAGCCAAGCCTTGAGGTTGAGGGATTTGAGATTCGGATACCAAACTCTCCCCTGAGCACAGGTTAACAGATTGTGGTTCCTGGGGAGACAAAGGGAAGATGGACTGCTAAGGACAGAAGGAGTGGGTACCAGGGCTGCCTGGCCCAGTCTGGAGCAATCAGGATCATTTTGCAGGGCTGAGACCTGATTTTGACTAGTACTTTGAACAGGAGAGGGAAGGCGGGGAAAGGCATAAAGAAACTTCCCTTCCCAATCGAGGAGAAAGGCATCCAGGGAGACTGAGCCCAACACTGGGGGCCTGCAACAAAATAGTGGAAGTTGATGATTGTCTGGGGCTGCAAAAAGATCTATCTGAGGAGTGCCCCATCTGGCAAACACTATCCCCAGTACTAGGGGATCCAGTGACCATTCGTGATGGCCCTGGGAAATCCTGCTGAGAGCATCTGCCAGGACATTGTCCTTGCCTGGGAGGTGAACTGCTATGAGGGAAGTGTTCAGGGAATAAGCCAGAGACCACAACTTCATCACTTCGGTGCACAAGGCCGAAGACCGAGTGCCCCCTTGTTTGTTGATGTACCACATTGTAGTGGTGTTGTCTGTTCTGACCTGTACCACCTTGTTCTGAACAGATGCAGAGAAAACCTTAAGTGCTAGAAAAACAGCTCTGAGTTCCAACAGATTGAAGTGGAGCAGAGATTCCTGAGGGGACCATAACCCCTGGGTGGAGAGGTCGCCCATGTGAGCTCCCCACCCCAAGAGGGATGCATCTGTAGTAAGGGTCAAGGAATGGGACAGAGGGATGAAGGGCACCCCTGTCTCAGATTGCTCTGATCCTGCCACCACTGAAGGGCCTGGATCAGAGTTCGAGTCACTGGGATTAACTTGGATAGAGAATCTCTTCTTTGAGACCAGAAAGCTCTCAAATGGAACTGAATGTCCCTCATCTGAAATCTTGCTCCTTGCACTACAGCTGTGGAGGCAGCCATGTGTCCTAGGAGCTGCAGGAAATGCCTTGCTGGTTGAGAGACCTGCAGAGTGAAGGACGAGGCCAGGGCCACTAAGGTCCTTACCTTTCCAAGGAAGGAATGCTCTGGCTGCTTTGTGTCCAGTTCTGCGCCTATAAAGGTGAGTACCTGGACAGGTTCCAAAATTGACTTTGGAAGATTGAGAAGAAATCCCAGAGAGGTAAGCAGCTGCTGGGTAACTAGCAGGTGTGATTTGACCTGGTCTGGAGACTGACCCACAATGAGCCAGTCATCCAGGTAGGGAAAATGTGCAATCTTTGCCTTCTTAGATGAGCGACTGCTACTGCCAGACATTTTGTGAACACCCTTGTGGCAGAAGTGAGGCCAAGGGCATTGCTCTGAACTGATAATGGCCTGAGGGCAGTTCGAATCTGAGGTACTTTCAATGGGAGCTTCTGATAAGAACATGGAAGTAGGCATCCTTGAGGTCCAGGGAGGCTAGCCAGTCCCCTGGCCTTAGGGAGGGTAAAATCATTCCCAGTGTCACCATTTTGAACTTTGGCTTTAAAAGGTGCTTGTTTAGATATCTTAGATCCAGGATAGGCCGCCACTCTCCTGTCTTTTTTGGGGTAAGGAAGTACCTGGAGTACAGACCCTTGCCCTGGTGAGGGGGAGAGACCCTTTCTACAGCTCTGAGAGCCAAGAGGGTTGAGACTTCTGTTTCCAAAGCAAGAGTCTCTAAAGGGTTTGTAGGTGGAAAAGATCTGGCTCTCATCTTTGGAAATTTTTTGAAGCTGAGAACCAGACCCTGGCTCACTACTTCCAGGACCCACCTGTCTGAAGTTAAAGACTCCCAGTCCTGGACGAAGTGAGCCAACCTGCCCCCTACAGGTAGTGGAGAGCCGACCCTGGGCATCCCATCAGGGTGCCTGTTTGGCAGGGGCTTTAGGCTGAGGGGTGAGAGTAGGCCTGCTCGAACCCTGTCTGCCTCTCCCTCTGAAGAACCCCCTCTGTGCATAGGCTGAAGAGGAGGAGGAGGCCTGGGTCTGGTAAAAAGGCCTGTGAAAAGGCCTACCCCTACCCCTGGGGGGCTGCCTCTGAGGAGTGGCTTGCCGATCCTTGGCTTGTGCACTCCTATAAGTGGTTCTATATTCGTCCATTTTTCATATAATTCTCTGTCTGCTCCCCAAACAGAGAATTTCCCACCACAGGAAAATCCATAGCCTTAGACTGGGTATCCTGTGACAAAGCAGTACACCTGAGCCAGGCCAATCTCCGAAAAGCCACAGATGTAGCCATGACTCTAGAGGATACATCGTTAGAATCCACTGCAGCATGGAATTGCACCTTAGATGCCTCAATACCATCAAGAGCCACCTGTTCCAGCTCCTTTGCAAGCTGGCCAGGGACCTGTTTGCCTAAGGCCATGACAGTATCCCATCTAGATTTCTGGTATCTCGCAACATAAGCCATGTAGTTTGCTTGTCTGAGTCCCAAGGATGCTGCCATGTATTGTTTTTTGGCCATGGCATCAATCTTCCTGGAATCCTTGTCAGGAGGATGTGAAGCCAGGGAATATTAGTTTTATCACAGGCTGCAGCCTGAACTACCCCAACATGACTGCATTGCTGTGAAAGAAATTCTGTATCAGGACCTGACAAAGTGTACCTCCTGTCCATCTTTTTATCCACAGGAGGCACAGAATTAGGAGCTTTTAAAATTTTTATTGTTTGTTTCCTAAAGGATTTATGTAAAGGGATGGACAATCTCCTGGACTCTGGATATCCATCATCTCCACATAGTCAGGCTCCTCTTGCTCATCCAAAGCCTCCTCTAAGGAAGCTGGAGGGTCTCAGCAACTTTTATAAAACAAAAATGAGAAGGGACTCAAAGCCTAGGGGAGACTCACCTGAAGGTCTGTCTGGGGAGATGTCCGTTCAATGGGCACATCCAGACTTTCAAAGTCACATTCACACTGATCATAATCCTCTCATCCCTCCTCTGGTTCATAAAACTCTTCTATATCATATTCCTGAACCATTGGAACCGACGAACCGACCTTTTGCCAGACAGTGGCGGTTCGGAGGGAACTGGGACAGGGACTGACGATCTGTATTGCCCTGGTTATCTCTGCAGCAGTTGGAGAAGGAATTTTGGACTCAAACCTGCTGATTTTTAGTTTTCTTTGCTGGAACTGGCTCCTCAGAGCCAGCTTTCTTTGCCTGAGGAAGTCTCGCCTGGTCAGAGGCATCCCTCCGGTTCGGTTGGCACCGAACCGGGCTGGCCATCCGGCTCAGCGGACTTTTTGGGCTCTTGTTCCCTGAGCCTGCCCACTCTCTTGTCCAGGGCGGCTGCAGGGAAATTTTTACAAATCTTGCAGTCTGAATTGAGGTGGTCAAACCCCAGACAATAGACACATGTAGTGTGTGGGTCAGCCTTGGCAAAGGCTTCCCCACAGACACTACAGTGTTGAAACCCAGCGGGCCCGGTTTTTCTTTTGGGTTTCTCAGACATGATGCCAGCCTAACCAACAAACTTGCCCTTTTAATGGCAGTGCCAGGCAAGACACCCTTATCGGTTCCAAACCGTCTCACGGGTCGTGGAAAAAACCGTAATGAAATCTGTTTTTTTTAGAACCGACAAGAACCGAGAACCGCACTCTAACAAGCCTTAAAAGGCTTTAAACGTAAGTTTTAATACAATTCGATCGGTTCAACCAATCCGATAACAATTTTACAAGTTCCACACAGACAAAACCTATCTATTACTTACAATACCATAGACAGAGCTTGAACCGATCGGTTTTGCAGTTAAAATAATTAAATCGCGGTTAAATTCAACCGAGAAATAGCGCTTAAATCAAGAAATGAACCGAGCAACAGGAGGAATCTCCGGGCCGACTGTTCAGTGAGGCGGAGTAAAGAATCTGACGGTTTCGGTTTGAAACCACCCTAACAGAGCTTGTGAACCGAGCTCGCGCTCTAAGCTCCATGCTCTGCATGGAAGTTAACTCTTTCACCTCCGGAGCAGTTCTAGTGGTAGGACAAACTGCAATAGTCATAATATAGCAAGACTTCATGTTGTTTGAAATGTCTGCTTTACTTTACAGCTTTTTCGAAGCTTTGTCACTGTCCTGTATACTGAAAAATTGTTAGAAAGACATGAATTAATAAATACAGTCACGGTACAGTTTGCATTTGTACTGTCCACTTTAGTTTGCCGCTTTACTTTGCAGCTTCTTCAGACAGACTGACAAAGCCCAACACCGCAAATGCTGGGTTTGTATACTTGTCGGGAAATTATTTTTTGGGAAAGGGGAGTAGGGAAAATAACAATCAGGAATTGGTACCTAACCCCCTTTCCAGATCTGTCCTCAGGGGAGGGGAAAAAAGAAAACAAACATAAGCAGTAAAATTACATAAAGTTACATGTCAGGAGGAAGACCAAGTAACAAACACCAAGCTACAAACACATTAGCAATATAAGCAATTTATACAATACTAGTGTAGTATAACCAGGTATGTGGAGAATATTATAACCCAGAGGGTAACCAGGAGCTGCAAATAAAGTGCAAGTTGCAGGAAGAGGAACAACTGCACATTAGGAATCGAAAGCAACTGAATCAAGGTGCCAGTGGTGACACGGATAAAGCAGAAGGGGGTGGATAAGAGAAGAACAGGCGGTGCGGGTAGCAGAAGAGGGTGGATAAGAGAACAACAGAAGGTGGCAGTAGCAGAAAGAGAGTAGGAGGAGGTGGATAAGATAAGAACAGGAGGTGAGGGTAGGAGGTAGAGAGTAGAAAGAACGTGGACAACTACCAGGAGCAAATGCAGGTGTGGGTAGAGAAGTCAAAGAGTAGGAAAAAGAAAGAGCGCAGAGAAGGGGCAGAGCGGATGTTTAGGGAAGAGAATTCCAAAGTTTGCAGAAAACATGTGAGAAGGCAGCCTGGCCAGCTAAAGATTTTCTAGGAGGTAGAGCAAGGCAGCGATAGCCAGAGTTACGGACAGTGGGGGGGGGGAGGTGAGGTAGGAGGGGAGAGAACCAGTCCAGAATGTAAAGATAAAGGAGGTGCAGTGAGCGACGCGTCTGGCTTCAAGGGAGGGAGAGGGAGAAATAGAGGGAGCAGTGGTGGGTGTGCGGTGGACAATCCAAAGCAAAGTGGCAGAAGGAGTGAAAGAAGGGGTCCGTCTGGCTAGGGCAGTCTTAGGAGCAGCACTGTAGACAGTGTCACTAAAACCGAAGATGGGGAGGATCATTTTCTGGACAATAGCACAGTGAGTAGGAAGAGGGATGCAGCCTCTATTCCTGTATAATGCAGTGAGTTTAGAGTGAATTTTTTTATGGATGGCATCAACATGCCCAGAAAAGTCATGGTGATGGTTGAGCCAGACTCCTAAGTATTTAAATGAGGGGACATCATCAATTGCAGACCATCCAGGGTGGTGAAGAAGGGAAGGGCAGTAAGCTTTGATAGATTCTCTCTGGTGCCAAAGGTCATGGAGACTATTTTCTTGGCACTGAATGACAACTGGGTAGACCAGAACCACTGCTGGACATTGTTGAAGTCCTGCTGGAATCTTGCCATCAGATCAGAGGGGAAGGATCCAGAGGTAAACAATACCATATCATTTGCATACGATGGATACAAAGGAGCAGGCAATGTGAAGGTCATTAAGGAAGACCGAGAAGAGTATCGGGCCAAAGAAGAATCCTTGAGGAACACCAGTTCAGATAGGGAGAGGGGGGTAGGGAATCTCCAGTTCTAACTGATTGAGTCCTACCATCAGGATGGAGTGGAACCAATTAGTTGAAGAGTCGGAGAGCCCTGCTGCCTTAAGCTTGTCTAGGAGGAGTGGGTGGGCTACTGTGTTGAAGGCTTTGCTCAAGTAGACAATGACTGCTGAGGTGGGAAGGCCCGGATTCATTCCTCAAAGAATGAAGTCAGTGAGCCAGGGAAGGGAGGAGGAAATGGAGTGTAATTTATGGAAACCAGACTGGAAGGGGGTGAAGAAGGAGGTGGAGTCCAGGAAGGAGGAGAGTTGAACCAACACAAGGTGCTCTTGTAGTTTAGCTAATGTGGGGAGCAGAGAGAGATGGGGCGGTAGCTGCCAGGAAAGGTGGGGTCACCTCCTTTGGAGAGGGGTACAACAGTGGCCTGTTTCCAGATGTCAGGGGCAGAGGCAAGGAAAAGGATCGCTGTTGTTATGTCATGCCATGTTGTTTTATATCTCAGAGAGAGGAGATTAGGGGTGTAACAGTGGCCTGTTTCCAGGCATCAGGGACAGAGGCAAGGGAGAAAGACAGGTTAAGAAGGGAGGATTTAGGCAGATAGGAGATAGGGAGGAGACAGGCAAGGCAATGGCAGGGGCAGCCAAAAATGTTTTCACCCAGAAAATGGCAAATCTATCGAACAAGCTCCTAAGGAAAGCGGTGCAAATGGGAAGTGCTGAATCTTTAAAACTCAAATTGGATTGGTTGCTGGTGGAGAGAAGATTATCAGGTACAGAATTTTAATTTATTGTAGGAAATAGGGACCATAAGGCATATACCTCACAGCAATATTAATAGAGAGAAAAAGGCAGATCACTTAATCTTACATTCCCAGAGGTCTCTACAATGGTGGTTGTTCTTTTCATAGTGCCAATGTCTACAATTTTTTGGCAGCACATCCCATTAAACAATGACAACAGCTGTTTCATGTAATAGAACAAAATAAATAGAAAACAATCCTGAAAGTTGATTGATCCAGAGGCGGTTCCAGCCATTATGTTATTTCAGTACAACATCAAGGTTTGAAACGAATCTAAAGAAAAACTTATATAAAAAGCCTTTTTAAATTCTACAGGTGTCACTTTGTAACTGCAATCAGACACTCCGGGTATGTATTATGCTGCTTAGCGTAATTTCTGAGGTAGCTGAAGGCACGAGCTGCAAAGCATCCGACGTGAGACGTTATCCTAGCAACATAAGCCTTTTGTGCCTTTATTGCTTATTGTAAAATTACTGCTATAAATGCCTGGATAGTGGGACATGTACATTATTAAACCTTCATTTGCTTTTTATCTAGTATCTACGAGTAACACATATTGTAGAACAGTCTCACTGCTGGTGAAAGGGAAGCTATATTCCCTTACCAGTAATTCCAGTTGTGTGTGGGCTCTGTCCATAGGCAGTCAGATGGTATGGGCTGTCCTCCTCTGCTAGCCGGAACAGAATAAACCGGTTACTCACCTGTAACAGTAGTTCTAGGAGTGGTATATGTTGTTCATCCACACTCTTTGGCATGTCCCTTTCCCCTTTAAGGATCACTGAAAGTCTTTAAGCTGGCTCCTCCCACCCACCCAGGTGGTATATACCTCGGCTCTGCCCCATGATGCCAGATCTTAGCCTGCTAGAAGTCAGGTTGTGTGCGTCCGCAGCTGGGGAGGTTGGGTGGCTTTGTGTGGATGAACAACATATACCACTCCTGGAACTACTGTTACAGATGAGTAACATGTTTTTCTAGGATCGTGGATATGTTGTTCATCCACACCCTTTGGCAGACTCCTAGCAGTTCTCCGGGAGGAAGGAGGCAAGGTGCACACACCCTCTATACGTACTTGGGAAACAGAGATTGGAGAACTGAGGCCCCAAAACTAGCATCCCGGCATGACTCAAGGTCGATGTGGTAATGGGTGATGAAGGTGTCTGCTGACTTCTAGGTAGCAGCCCGGCAGATTTCCTGAAAAGGGATGTCCCTGGAAGCAGCCACCGATGCAGCGGTATAACGGGTTGAATGAGCTCTTATCCCTCTGGGAGGCTCCTTGCCCGCCAATTCATAACACAGACTTATGCATGATGTAATCCATCTTACAATCGTCTGCTTTGCTGCAGGTCTGCCAGAAGTGGCTTCAGCCTACGTGACAAACAGCTGGCAAACCTCTCCCTGAATTTCCGCCATCCTCTCTTTATAATTGGAGAGAGCACGTCTCAGGTCCAAAGTATGGAGCCTGTACTCGGCCTCCAAGGTGTAATCAGGGTAGTATACCAGCAGAGTTAACACCTGGTTAAGGTGAAACTCTGACACCACGTCGGTAGGAATTTCGGGTGGGGGTGCAGGACAACCTTGTCCCTGTGGAAGACCAGATAAGGGGAGTCCACCGAAAGTGCCTCAAGCTCCCCGGTCCTTCTGGCAGACGTGATAGCCACCAGGAAGGGCATCTTCCACGACAAGTGTGACAAGGCACACTTGTGCACTGGTTCGAATGGCTTGACCATGAACTTTGCCAGTACAAGTAGTAGATCCACGGAGGTGGAGGTTCACGCACCGGAGGGGATATGTGATCCAGGCCTTTGAAAAAGCACTTGACCACTGTCTCCTGCACTAACATCAGCTGACCAGCCCATGCCCAGTAGGCAGAGATGGCTGACAGGTGCACCCTAAGGGTCGATGACCGCAGACCCCTTTGGAGAGAGACCAAAGGTAGTCAAGAATGTTAGACACTGGACAGGATAAAAGGTCCAGGCCCTTGCCCTAACACCAAATGGAAAACCTTTTCCATTTGAAGGCATAACATTTCCTGGTCGAGTCCTTTCTGGATGCCTCCACCACAGTGCTGACATCTTCGGAAAGACCCAAAGCCTGGAACTCTAGCCGCTCAGGTACCAGGCTGTGAGGTGCAGGGACTGAAGGTCTGGATGGAATACCTTCCCCTGACTGAGTGAGATCAGGTCTGGGCATGTGCAAAGCCACTCCTGGGCCTGCAGCTGAGGCTGAGGAGATCTGGATATCAGAACTGGTGTGGCCAGTCTGGGACTACCAGGATCACCTTCACCTTGTCCCTCCTCACCTTGAGGAGTACCTTGTGGATCAAGGAAAATGGAGGGAAGGCATAGAGGAGGCCTGGGGTCCACGGCCTCGAGAATGCATCCCCCTGCAGCGAGCCCTGCTGAGGGGGAAGGCATCAAACAGCTTTCTCTGGAGGCAAACAGGTCCACCATCGGTTTGCCCCAATGGGAGAACAGACTGTAGGCTACCTCTGGATGGAGAGACCACTCGTGAGATGTCTGGCCTAAGCGGCTGAAAGCATCCGCCAGATGATTCACGGCTCCTGCCACATGGATGGCAAGGAGATCTGCCTCCAACCGGCTCACGAGGGTCCAGATGCGGCGCGCCTCCTTGCACAGCAAACGAGAGTGCGTACTGCCCTGTTTGTTGATGTAGTACGTGGTCGTGGTATTGTCCATCTGGACTCGAACCACTTGACCCCAGAGCTGAGAAGCGAAAGCTGACAGTGCCAGTCTGACCGCTCTAAGCTCTAACAGGTTGATGTGGCATCGGGACTCCTCGGGGGTCCAGAGCCTGTGGGCCCTATGGTCCCCCATGTGGGCTCACCAGCCCATGAGAGAGGCATTGGTCGTGAGGACAACCGTTGGCTCGGGTCGGACAAATGGGATCCCTTCCTGCAACCGTCCTGGGGCGGTCCACCACTAGAGAGTGTCCCACATCTTCTGGGTTACAGTGACCAGCTGGTCGAAATGACCATGGCGCTGAGTCCACTGGGTGGCCAGCTCCCACTGGAGAGGGTGCATGTGCAACCGGCACATCGGACCACTGAGGCGCATGCCACCATGTAACCCAGAAGGCGAAGAAAGTTCTGGGAAGGACGCAAGTGCCCAACCAGAAATGATTGGGCAAAGGAGGAAAGAACCTCCGTCCTGTCCACTGGGAGCCAAGCTCTGGCTTGACAAGAGTCAAGCTCTGCCCCAGTGAAGGCCATCACCTGAGAGGGCATGAGTTCCGACTTGGCCTCGTTGATCAGGAGGCCGAGTTGAGAGCAGGTCTGGAGGGCAAGGGTAAATTCTGACCCCCTGACGCCAAAGATGGGCCGCCACCACTGCAATTCATTTGGTGAAGACCCGTCGGGCCAATGACAGGCCGAATGGCATGGCTTGGAACTCGTACAGGGTCCCTTCGACCCTGAAGCGGAGGAACCACTGATGGGATGGATGGATTGGGATGTGAAAGAACATGTCCTGCAGATCCAGTGAACAGAACCACACATTTCACTCCAAGGATGGTATGATCTGGGACAGAGTGACCATCCAAAAGGTGCGTGACTTGAGATATTGATTCAGGTCATGCAGGTCTAGAATGGGGCGCCAGCCCCCTGTCCACTTCGCCACCAGGAAGTACCTGGAGACAAAGCCTGGGTCTGCTGGAGGATCCACCACTGGAGCTACTGCCTCTTTGAGGAGGAGCTAAGCGATGTCATCTCTGAGAGCCAACTGTGTCTGAGTGGATACTCCTTCCTCCTGAGGGGCTTGGCTTGGCTTGGAGGGTACTGCTCAATTTCCAGAGGCTGTCCCTGGCCGACCACTTCCAGAACCCACCTGCCCATGGTGATAACGGACCAGGCGGAAGAAAGTGGCAGAGCCGACCCCCACGGGAGGACCCAGAGCTGGCGTGATGGGAGCGGGGATAGCAGCCCCTGCCCTGTCACTGAGCAGGCTTGGAAGTGGAGGATCCAGTACCGGAACCTCGGCCTCCTTTACAGGCCTGCTGAGGACCCTGCTTGCGCCGAGGGCGCCAAGCTTGAGCCTGCTGCTGGTGCTGCTGTCCACCCTGGAAGGAGGACTGCTAAGTTGCAGGGGCAGAATGCCAAAAAGGTTTTTTCTTTTTCCTCTGTTGGTTCTTGCCCAAAGAACTCTTGGGAGAGGTAGCGTCCAAGGTGGCACTGGACTGCTCAATACGCTGAGGGTTACCGGCCACTCCCGGGCCAAATAAGTCGGTCCCAAGGAAGGGCACATCAGCTAATTTATGCTGGGTATCCACTGGGAAGGAGGAGAGCCTCAGCAAAAACCCTGCGACAGGAGGCAACTGCAGCAGCCATTGAACGGGCACAAGAGTCCCCGAGGTCCAGGGCCGTCTGGAGCTGCTGTTTGGCAACGGCTCAGCCCTGATCCCAGAATTGCTTGACTGTAGTCTGCATGTCCACTGGGTGATGTGGGAGGACTTCGTCCAGTGACCCGAGGAGGGTGTGGGAGAAATGTGCCATGATGACGGCCGAACTTGCCTGATGAAGGCCCAAGGAGGAAGCCGCACAGACCTTCCTGGCTGAATAGTCCAAGAGCTTGGACTCTTTATCAGGAGGTCGGTCAGTGTCGGCAGAACTGCCAGGACACCTGAACACAGAGGCAGTCACCAGGCTCTCGGCCAAAGGGTGCTCTGTGAACCCCGCAAGGGACCCCATGGGCACCACGTACTTGCAGGCCATGCAGGCAAACGGAGCTGGACAATAGGCAGAATGCTGCCATAGTTCTAAAGCTGGTCCAACAATGGCCTCGGCCACAGAAAAGGCATCCATCAGGGTATCCCCTCTTTTGAGGATGTCAGTGAGAGGGTACTCCGCTTTTTTCTGGATAGGCTCCAGGGGCATCCCTGTAGACTCAGAGATGAGGTGGAGGATCCCTTGAAAGGACGAAGGACCTTCCTCCGTCTCTAGGCCAATGGTCCAATCATCATCCCCTGGATGTGAATGGAGACTGATGATGTCCGAATCCGAAGAGTCCGGATACAATGGCCTACCGCCAGTGTCACCTTTGACTTACCAGGGGCGGCCTGGGGTGACCGTCACCGACAAACGCCTGGAAAGCCATGTGTCCGGTCTATCTTGCTTGGAAGGAGCCCCACCCACAGGCTGCTTGGGCAGTGGTTCCACCACAATGGATGGAGAGATTGTAACAGGCCAAACTGGTGGTCTTGCTGGCTCCACGGGCAGGGGAACCGATTTGATTGGCTCCAAGGGAGTCGGCTTCGGCCTGGGAGGCGAAAACCAGGTAATGGACGGGAGGAAGCCATGGTAGGCTTAGGCCCAGATAAAATGAGCTGCTGCCACATGAGGTCCTTGTAGCGCTGACGGAGTTTCCATCGGAGCCTCTCCTCATTCGAGGAGGAAGAGGATGACCGATGGCGTCGCCACTTCTTTGAGTGCTTGTGGCCCTTCCTCTGCCTTTCAGACGAGGGGGTCCTAGACCTCAACCGAGATCGGGCAGGTCAACTCATTCAGTCAGGAGACACCGGCAGGGCCGGTGACTTCACGGAGTCCGGGACCGGATCCTCGATGGGGACTCCAGCCGGCTGGGTCTCCTCAGTGGGGAAGATAAGGACCGGGGTCCTTTCCAGAGAATCATCAACCGGAGTTAGTGAGATTGAGTCGATAATGATCTCAACCTCATCGGGCACATCCTCGGTCATCTGGCCTGACGGGAGGTCCGAGAAGCCAGTGGCCGAGGAAGCGATCTCGACCGAGGTCGAGACCTAATGCTCCTGGGATTGAGATCTCTCTCGGTCCCAAGAGCGTCTTCATTTAGATGAAGACTTACTCGAATCCTTATCCCAGGGACGGGATCGGGAAGAGTGCGTTCCCGCAGGCACCTCCCCCTTGATAGGGAGAGACTGGCACAGCTCCCTGAAGGAATCCGAGAAGGTGGAGCCAAGGCTGAGTGGAACAAAGAAGCTCTGGGAAGAGTGGGCCAATTCTTCCTCAAAAGCTTGCATGCACTCCAACTGTTCAGCGGATCCCGCAGTCGCAGAAACCACCCACCTAGCCTCCTTCGATTTCACCAGAGGGTTCCTCTTTTCTGGTCTCCCCAGCTGTAGGTGCGCAAGACGGTCATCCAGGACTTTGGGATGGAAGGCCAAGCAGAAACTGCAGGACGAGGTGTCATGGCCGACACCGAGGCAGTAGATGCATGCAGAGTGAGGATCGGTGCACAACATCATCTTGCCGCAGGAGTACCGGCGAAATCCGGGGGAAGATTTTTCTTCCATAGTAGAAGCGACAAATTGGTGATCGCTAATTCGAGAAATTCGAAGTTTCAGTAGAACCAATTTGAAAGCCAGGGCCTACGAATGCGTGAGCACGAGAAAGGTACTGAATCTTCCAGCGGAAAGGCAGATCTGACGTCATGGGGCGAAGCCAAGGTATATATCACCCGGGTGAGTGGGAGGAGGCAGCTTGAAGACTTCCGGTGATCCTTAAAGGGGAAAGGGACATGCCAAAGAGTGTGGATGAACAACATATCCACGATCCTAGAAAAAACATTCTGAGAGAAGTCTTACGACATAACCCTTCCCAGGTTCCCTCAGTCCAACCATATGTCCATGACTGTGTGGGAAGGGACAATGGGACTAAGGAGACATAGGACCAATCTGGGCTGAGCAGGAAGATCTTTACAAAGTATAAAAGCCCTTCTACCACACACGTCCCAGCACGTTTGTGTCCCAGAAAGTAAGTGCAACAACGAAGGAGTGGAACAGGTGACTGGAGTCTTAGGCAGGCATCAGCAGGAGGAAGGAGGGGACTCTGCTGATCAACTAAGGTAAGACATCTGGTCACTTCTGTTGTACCATTCAATGCTGGGAAGGGTACAAGGTATAAGGTAGACCATAACTGGGAATAGCTGCAACATGCTATCTAGGGTAATAATACAAAGAGATTAAGGAGGAATGGGGAAAACTAATAACACCTTATCTAGGGTCAAGGTACAAAGGGGAAAAGCAAGTAGCAAATTAATATCTAAGTATACCACAGTAACAAGGGTAATCCAGACAAAAAATGTGAAATCAAGAAACCCCATATCTGGGGTAAGGGTATAAATTCATTTTCAGGTTAACGTGAATGATGATGAATGAATGGAATGATGGGAGTGGTGCAGTGCAGTGCAGTGGCTGTGGAGCAACAGTCTTCAGGGAGACTTTCTGTTGACTGATCTGCTGCCCCATTTGCATGCACCTCTCTGGATGAGTGGGGAGGTCTCTAGACTGCGGGCTGACTTGGCTAGGATTCGGGGCATTTCTTCCCTCACCCAGGGGCCACTAAGTCCACTACTAATGCCTCAGAGGGTGCCTAGAAGGAGGGCCAGCTGGACCATAGTAGGTTCTGGGAGAGTAGGAGTGGGGGGGAAGGGAATGCATTCCTCAGCCAATGCCACTACATAACTCCTTCACCACCCTGGCGTGACAGGACTGCCGAGATGATGCACCCCTGGCAGTGGCAAGGGAGGATGTGTGGGTCCTTTAGAGTGGAGGCCCTAAGGTGGGAGAAAGAGGACCCCAGCAGAAAAGGGAGCAACTTCTGGTTGGGGGCTCCACAGCCGGGGGTGGGGGTACTTTTGGGAACACCATGGGAGGGAAAGATGGAGGTGAGGTGCCTACCCCACGCCTCTGCACGGAGAGATGGGGAGAAGATCCTTAGGATCACTAAGGCAGCGGGGCAGGAGAGGGAGATGGATGTTATTGTCTATCTGGGGACAAATGACCTGGCAGGAGACACAGCTGGGTGGTGCAGGGTAGAGCTAGGGAGCTGGAGAGGGGCCTGAAGCAGGTAGCACACATGGTAGTCCTCAGTGAGGTGTTACCTGTGTAAGGCTTGGAGGAGGAGAGAGAATACCGCATCACAGTCTTCAACAACTGGTTGAAGGCATGGTGTAGGGAGGAGGGTTTTAGCTACTTCAAGGACTGGGGTCCTATGTGGAACCATAAAGGCCTGTACAAATGTGATGGCCTCCATCCATCCAGAAAGTGAATGGCAGTCCTGGGTGGAAGCTTTAAATGCTATTTCGATGGGCATTTAAACTAGCCAAAGTGGGGAGGCAGAAGAAACAAGGGAGGCAGTGAATGCCTCATCCCAAGATAATGGCACAGCAGTGAAGCAAAGCCCCACAATTGGAAGGAGAAGGGTGAAGGATGAACCTGGGAAGGGAGGGCAAAGTAGGGTCAGGGAGGGACAAAAGGAGTGGAGAGCCATCTGTGACAACGCAAGGAGCCCAAGAAACAAAATTCCTGACCTTGAGGCTACCGTTGCAAAGGCGGACCTGGATCTGGTGGCCATCACAGAATCATGTTGTACCAACAACCACAGCTGGGAGGTGGCCATACAGGGCTACAACATGTTTTGAAAGGAAATGGCAGGAACAAAAGCCGGGGGGGAGGGGTAAGAACATGTAAAACTGCCAGCAGATACAGACCTTGTGGTCTATCTAGTCTGCTCGAGTGTGCAGCACATCAGTCCCTTAGACTGTAGCTGCCCCCCCACCCCCATTTGCCATCCTCCCCCTTGCATGTTCCCTCCCAGATTGTACCCTCCCTTTGAATCTGTCCCATCCCCACTTAAAGCTCCCCACTGTCTGCAATGATATGACTTCCTCTGGCAGTACATTCACACTACCACAACCCTTTCTGTGAAATAGTCTCCTCTTTTCCCCTCCTGAATCTGCCCCCTTCCAATTTCAGAGAGTGCCCTCTGGTTTTCCTACAGCTCTTTAGAGTGAACACACCTCTGTTGTCCACTCTGTTCATCCCTTTCAGGTACCTGAAGATCTCAATCATATCTCTTCTCTCCCTTCTATCCTCCAGGGTATACATATTGAGCTCTCTCAGTCTTTCCTCATAAGGTCTGTCCCCCAATCCCAAGATCATCTTTGTTGCTCTGCGCTGCACCGCCTCCAGCAGCTTGATGTCCCTTTTTAAGTACGGGTGCCAAAACTGCATGCAGTACTCCAAGTGTGGTCTCACCAGTGACCTGTACAGGGGCAGTATGACCTCACTACTTCTGGAAGTAATCCCCCTTGCTATGCACCCCAGCATCCTGTTTGCCTTGGCCGCTGCTTTCCTGCACTGTGCCGAGTGGTTCTTATCACCAGTCACCAGCACACCCAGATCCTTCTCCTCCTTCTTGGATGTGGATAATTGGACACCCCCCAACCAGCAACTGTATCCCGGGTTCCTTGCTTCCAAGTACATCATTTTGCACTTCTTGGCATTGAACCCGAGCTGCCAGTTGTATGACCATTCCTCCAGTTTTGCAGATCTTCCTAAAATACTTTGCCCCCGCCCACCTCCTTACAGATCTTGGTGTCATATGCAAAGAGGTTGATCTTATTTTTGATCCCTATTACTATGTCTGCGATGAAAATGTTAAACAGGACCAGTCCCAATACCAAGCTCTGTGGGACACCACTTGTCACTGCCCTGGGCTCTGATGTCTCTCCCCCCACTACCCTCTGTTGTCTATCCTGCAGCCAGTTTTCAACCCATCTGCCCATTTTTCTCCCCACCCCAGTCTCTCCAGTTTGCAGATCAGCCTATCATGTGGTACTGAATTGAAGGCCTTGCTGAAATCCAGGTAGAGTACATCCACCGCATGGCCCCTGTCCACTGCCCTCATGACCCAGTCGTAAAAGTCAATTAAGTTTGTCTGGCAGGATTTGCTAGAGGCAAACCCATGCTGCCTGTCATCCTGCAGGCCATTGTTACCCAGATATTGCACCAGCCTTTCTTTGAGGACTGCCTCCATCATTTTTTTCCAACGACTGAGGTAAGGCTCACTGGCCTGCAGTTCTCTGGCTTGTCCTTGGGCCCACTTTTATGGAGAGATACCACATGTGCCTTCCTCCAATCCCTGGGCACACACCTTGTGTTTAGGGAGGTGTTGAACAGGTCTGCCAATGGTCCTGCTAGGACCTCTGCCAGCTCCCTTAGCACCCTGGGATGAACTCCATCTGGCCCTGGAGCCTTGTCTACCCTCAGTAACTTAAGGCCCTCCAGCACCCTTTCTGCTGTGATTACCCCATCTGTGGTTGCCTCACCTCCCTCCTGTGCCCCACCTTTCCCTTCAGGTACCGTTCCGTCCCTCTCCCTTGTGAATACTAAGCAGAAGTATTCGTCGAGTACTTCTGCCATCTCATCCCCCTTATCTACCCACCCTCTGCCCATCCCAATCCTAACTATTTGGTCCTTGCTCTTCCTCTTTTCCCTGATATAACTAAACAAATCCTTTTCCCCTTCTTTCATCCCCTGAGCTAATCTCCTTTCCCTGGCTGCCTTTGCCGCCCTTACTGTTCTGCTCACTTCCCTGGATTTCCTCATGTAATCTTCTATGTCCTCTGTCTTACTGGTTCTCTTAAAGGTTTGGAATGCCTTTCTCTTCTCCTTCACCATCCTCACTACCTCTCTAGTCATCCAGCTTGTTTTTTTGTCCTGGATTTCTTACACCTGCTCTTGATACAGTCGTCCGTGGCTTCGGTCAGTCCCAGCTTGATGATCGCCCATTTCTGTTCTGTGTCCATGTCTGGGTGGATGCTATCTGTGTGTTTACTCAGTATGCAACCCATCCTGCCAAAGTTGGCCCTTCTGAAGTCCAGGACCTTAGTTTTTGAATTGGCCGCTTCCTTCCCCAAGTGGATTGAGAACCACACTGTGCAGTGATCACTACTCGCCAAGGGTTCTTCCACCTGTACATCCCTGACAAGTTCCCAATCATCCAACACCAGGTCAAAAATGTTTTCCTCTCTTGTTGGCCCTGTCACCCTTTGGGTCAGGAAGCTGTCCTGGAATGTTTCCAGGAGGATCAGTTCCCTGGTGCATGTGGTAGCTGGGATGCTCTAACCCACCCCTAGTAGATTAAAGTCCCCCACCACCACAGTCCTCCCTCTGCCACCGAGTCTCCTTATCTGCTCCCCTAGTTCCCTGTCCATGTCCTCTTTCTGGGTTGGGGGCCTATAAACAACCCCTAATCAGATCTTAGCTCCCATCTGGGCTTGAAGCTGAAGCCAAATGACTTCCAGACTGCCCTCCTCCCCTCTTCCCTAATTTCGGTGCAATTGGGAGCTTGTATTAAAGCACTGGGTTCTGTTCAACCCCTAAGAACAGTGTCTGCAGTTTTTAACGGGCACATGAGCCCTTTCTTCCGTATTTTAAGTAACTGACATAGCATAGACTGGGTGTACTGGCTCTCTGGATACGTGTCCTGCGTTCCCCTTATTGCTGATAGGAGCTGAGGGCTGATACCAGAAAGGTGCTGTTTGTGGTGTACAACTACAGATTGGTGCAGCCCTTTAGCGTTGTATCACTGGTAAGCTATTCTGTCTTTTTAAAGACAGAATATTAGCCAGAGCACGAGTCGGGAGGTAATGAAGGGGTTGCTAGGCAACACCCCTCCAGTACGGGACTTGCTGCTTCCACATTTGCTCGCTATAAAAACAGAGCCATAGCGAGTGGCGGTGCATTTGGGAGCTTGTACTAAAGCACTGGGTTCTGTTCAACCCCTAAGAACAGAGTCTGCAGTTTTTAACGGGCGCATGAGCCCTTTCTTCCATATTTTAATTAACTGACATAGCATAGACTGGGTGTACCGGCTCTCTGGATATGTGTCCTGCATTCCTCTTATTGCTGAGAGGGGCCGAGGGCTGATACCAGAAAGGTGCTGTTTGTGGTGTACAACTACAGATTGGTGCAGCCCTTTAGCGCTGTATCACTGGTAAGCTATTCTGTCTTTTTAAAGACAGAATATTAGCCAAAGCAGGAGTCGGGAGGTAACGAAGGGGTTGCTAGGCAACACCCCTCCAGTACGAGACTTCCTGCTTCCGCATTTGCTCGCTATAAAAACCGAGCCGTAGCGAGCAGTGGTGCAATTGGGAGCTTGTATTAAAGCACTAGGTTCTGTTCAACCCCTAAGAACAGTGTCTGCAGTTTTTAATGGGCGCATGAGCCCTTTCTTCCGTATGTTAAGTAATTGACATAGCATAGGCTGGGTGTACCGGCTCTCTGGATACGTGTTCTGCATTCCTCTTATTGCGGAGAGGAGCCGAGGGCTGATACCAGAAAGGTGCTGTTTGTGGTGTACAACTACAGAGTGGTGCAGCCCTTTAGCGTTGTATCACTGGTAAGCTATTCTGTCTTTTTAAAGACATAATATTAGCCAGAGCATGAGGCGGGAAGTAACGAAGGGGTTGCTAGGCAACACCCCTCCAGTATGGGACTTCCTGCTTCCGCATTTGCTCGCTATAAAAACCAAGCCGTAGCGAACGGCAGTGAGCACGGAGCGGAGGCAATGTGGGCAGAGGCCAACGGCATCTAACGGTGTCAAACGGGGAAAACTGGAGGAATCTATAAGGAATAGTACGTATATTCAACTCCAGGAAGATATAGTTAGTAAAATGGATAACATGTATGTGACATTACTTGAAGGGGAAATAGGAGTTAGGTGTTGTGTGTGTAATAAATTCTAAATAAATGTGAATGTCGAAGTGTTTGAGACTATGTGGAACAATGTGTTGAACTTAAAGAAGTAAAAATTAAAATAATAGGATTAGAATTACAAATTAAATGCTTTAAGAATGATGATGTTAGCAAACAGCAGATAAATGTTAAGGATTATCTGTCAGACAAGAGAGAATAGGGCCTGCAAGTAAAAGAAATAGAGATGTAAATGATGAATTGGAACCAATGCCCACAGAGACAAATAAAACTAAAAAAGGGAGAAGGACGATGCAATTTGAGATACCAATTAATAACAGCTTCTCACCGTTGGAACAATTAATGGAAGATACTGAAATAGAAACTGATAATATATTAGGGATGGCCAAGGAAAATTGGAATAACATGGACATAAATGTCATGAACCAACAAACTGATACAGCACTCAGAGAACCTAAAGGGCTCAACAGAAATGTATATATACTTGGTGATTCAATCGTTAGGTACACTGACCATACTACAGCAAAAATCAGTAAACAGTCAGAAATTAGTAGTTATTTTCCAGGTGCTGGAGTAAGGGATATGATTACCATTACAGGAGATTTAATGACAAAAGCACCTGAGAATTCACTGGTGCTGGTTCATATAGGGACTAATGATGTAAAAAATTCAGAAGTACATGACATTTTTGATGCCATCAAGTGAAATTCAAAGAAGGATTACAGAGACTAAATGTGAGTTAATAATATCAGACATTTTATCCATACCTAAGATGAATAATAAGATTAATACCAAAATTAAAAAAAATGTAATAATGGATTAGACAATGGAGTCTAATGAGGGGCATTAGATGCATAAAAAATTGGGAGCTTTTTGAAAATCAAAGTATTATGTTCAGTCATGACAGGTTATATCTCAACAAGTTAGGAGGTGATGTACTGGGACAATTGTTTTTAGAACAAATAACAGAAGCTTTAAACTAGAGGCTTTGGGGGAAAGGGATTCATGTACTGGTACGTATACCGTTAATAAAAAACATAAAGCACACAAAGGGAGTAAAACAAATTCTAAAAAAGAAGACATACAATTGGGAAGTATGAGTAGGAAAAAAAAAACACATAGGGGAGTTAAATATACTACTAACCAATGTGAGAAGTTTAACAAATAAGATTGATGAACTGAAAACAATGTTATATTCCCATAAAATTCAGGTGTGTGCTTTAACGGAAACATGGATGCATGATGGTGACTGGAGGGCTGATATTCCAGGTTATAGCGTATTTCATAAAAACAGAAAAGGTAAAAAAGGTGGGGGGATAGCTATATATGTAGCCGATGATTTAACAGCATATGAAATAACAATGCAATCATCCGTTTCAACCAATGTAGAATTAATGGGGGTAAGAATTGGTACTGATATAAGTGGTATAACTTTAGGCCTTGGATACAGACCGCCTAATTTAAATAAAGATGACAACAATATGTTTTTAGCAGCCATTGATATCATGATAATTAGTGATGATTATATTTTACTTGGGGATTTCAATTTCCCTACTATTAATTGGGGTACTTTACTAGGGTCTACAAATCAAGAAAATAAATTCCTAGAAATAATAGTTCAAAAGGGGTTGGAACAATATGTAACATCAAAAACTAGAGGTAATAACATATTGGACCTTGTGTTAAGTAATTTAGATTCAAATGTAATTAGCACTACTGTAGTGGACCCTATCAGTGACAGTGATCATAATGTAATAATGGTTCATGTCAAAAAGGAACTTAATAGAATTAGAGGATTAACCAAAACCAAAAACTATAATAAGGCTGATTATAAATCAGTTAGTTTTATGTAAGTGGAACTGGGAAAAGGATTTGAAAAAAATCAGACATGAAAACAATGTGGCTAAAAATTAAATACAAAATTGATTACTGCATTAAACAATGGGTACCAGAGACCATTAAATATAATAAAAATGGTAGAAAGCCAGTATGGTGGGGAAAAACAATAACAACCAGCACTAAATGTTGAAAGAAAAAATACTCAGGCCCAGATATTCAAAAGGGTTGCGCATGCGCAAGTCCAAAACTGCGCCATTTTGCGATATTCAGAAGGAGGCAGTTGCACTTCGAAACATGCTGAGCAACAGCGCAATGAAAATGAAGGCATGCGCAACTCAAGGGGCGGATCCATGGCTAAAGACCGCAATGCGATATTCAAAGACTGCGCACGCGCAAAAGCGCACAGCCGGAAATTGCGCACTAGCTGAAATGAGCCAAAATAAAGGCTCAAGGCGGGCGCAAGAACGCTACCAGGCTGCCAAGTGGGGAGAGAGACAAGACAGACAGCAAAGGGCAGGCAAGGAAAGTGTGTCCCATAGTCTGTAGAGGCCAGCGGGGTGCCCGTGCAGTGGAAGTAGCAGTCAGGACAGTGGGGTAACACAGCAACACCAGCCGGGGGCAGAAGCCAGGAGATGGACAGTGCCAGTTTCCATGGAAGCTGTAATGAGGGGTGAGAATGCATGCTGCAGGGGACGGGCCGTGGAAGGGCCCACGGGCGGCATCGCCTCGACATACGGCACCATTCAAGATCAGCTTTGAGCTGCACACAGATGTAGAGATCATGGCCGGGTACCGCCCGAACAGGGCAATACTGAGACGGCTCTGTGAGCTGTGCAGCATGGATGTACCCCTCACGACGGAGTCACGCCTGTCGGGTGGAGACCAAGGTGACAGCCTGCAAGTGCCTGCTCGCCACGGGCACCTTCCGGAAGCCGACAGGGGACACACAGGCATCACAGTCGGCCACGCCACGATCCTCACCCAATTCTCAGCAACTGCTGCCACATGCCGTGGAGTACATCCATTTCCCCAGCACCGCGGCAGAGCGCATAGCAAACATGCAGGAGTTCCACAGGGTAGCACGTATGCCTGGCGTGGCTAGGGGCTATCCGCACACCACCTGGCCCCTAATGGCCATGCATATCGGAACAGAAAGGATTCCTTAGTGTCAACTGCCAGGTGGTGTGTGATGCCACTGGGCGATAATCATTGTCTGTGCCACACACCTGGCGGGAGCACATGATGCCTTCATATGGTATCAGTCTGCACTGTGCCATCGATTCGAGAGTGGGACATCCCCACAGGACATCTAGTGGGTGAGTACACATTATGAGAAATGCAAACTCTGGGCAAGGGTGGAATGCCACAGGTGCCATGGTAGTGGCACACAGGGAGATGGCCAATATGGACCTGGAACATGACACTGATCTCCACTATCTCCACACAGGTGACCGCGGATACCCACCCGTCCCCTGGCTGTCCGCCAATCGCGACCGCCGTCCCCATGCACCCAGCGCAGCCATGCCATAATGAGCGCGCCGCGAACACGCAACACTGGTAGAGCGGGTGTTTGGGATGCCTGCTGCACGCTCGATGCCTAGACACTCAAGCAGCCTCAGTACAGCCCCAAAAGGCTCACCTGTGGATATTCTGGTCTGTTGCATTTGCACAACATGGCCAAAGACCATGGACAGCCGTACAGGTCAAACAGGGGGACAGCGATGGGGACGCCAGTGGCTTCGGGTGATGACGGTGGATGAGCAGCCCCCCAGGATGGAGGACCCCGATCGATCCGGGCAGGCCCAGCTGTAACGGGACACCATCACAAAGGAGCACTACTGACAACACAGGTAAGTCAAGGGACATGTGCAACTAACACTGTCCATGCGCAAACCACAGGCATACAGGGGAACACACCAGGGTGCATGGACGGTCAGGGAGTGGAAGGGTCCAGGCATACAAACACACCATCAGGAGGGGTGAGCACTCATAGACACACACACACACCAGGCACAGAGCGCATATGGGCAGATGCACAGCACTGCAGAACCGATATTACTAACACACAGCACCACTGACCACCCCACCACCCGCATTGTCCAAGTACGGTGTCAGAACCTGGGCACCCTTGCACCTTGGTGTACAGTGCAATGCAGGCATCATCATGCACACGCACCTGTGACGGCAGTTGGGAGGGTGTGCAGGTGGTCCGTGTGTCGGCGTGATGAGCAGAGCACCCAGCAGTGCACTGCCCACCATGACACACATTGCACACATGGCAGCACCAGACAGCTCAGTCATGTAGCACTGTCCCACGGCCACCGCGGATGCGTGGGCGGCCCCGCCGTGACCCAACAGCACGGGCAGGCTGAGCAGGGGCCACATGGGGTGGCACTGTTGCACCACCAGGGGTCCCACTGCGCGAACGCGACCTTGCCCGCACAGGGGTCTGCAGCATGCCGAACAAACCTGCACCAGGGGTGCTCGGGATGCCCACAGCAGAACCCGTGTCGACAGGCCTGGTGTCGCACGACGCCGGGAACGGGGAGTGGAGAGTGCACTGTGAGGGGTGTGCGGTACAGGGGCACCTGACTGTGTGCCCACTGCGTCCACGACAGAGACCACTGCCTGGGTCAGCCTGTCAATGGCGGCGGTCACATCCATCCGTATACGGACCAGCTCGGCTCGGTCCCGAAGCACTACTCCTGCTGTGCCGGCCTCCACGGACACAGACAGTGCCTCCACGGACCTTGCAACCCGCCTGCAGCTGTACTGATTCCTGCAGCAGGCGGGTGTGCTCGGTCCAATGGGTACTGTGCCCCAACGGCATCCTGACCCCCAGGGTGTGGACGGTCCTGATGCACAACACCCCTTGAGGGTGGGCGCTGTTCGCCAGGACCAAGAATGGGTGGATCAAAGGGCGGCTGACATGTGTCACTGCTTGACACTGTACCCCCAGACCTGGTGGGCGACTGCTGCTGCTGCCC
The DNA here is from genome assembly GCA_016271365.2 of Neoceratodus forsteri. NCBI lineage: Eukaryota > Metazoa > Chordata > Ceratodontiformes > Ceratodontidae > Neoceratodus > Neoceratodus forsteri. The sequence continues at coordinate 968,757,762 of CM057449.1, forward strand.
CTCCAACTGCTGTGCCCCCGGGTCCACTCGTTCCACCGCTGTGCTGGCAACAGTGCTAGACACCTGCACAGCCACCGGTGCTGCCCCACGGGTGCTGACAGGCACAGCCTGGGACCGTCCAGCATGCTGGTACACAAGTTGGAACCAGACAGGGCCCTGGGGCACGTGGTGGCCCGCCGTAGTCCGCTATGGGACACACAACCATCACTGCCCATTGCAGGCTTTCTATCATCAATGGTGCAGCTACGGTTACTGCCATGGTCAGAGCGTGCTGGCATGCTTGCATGCCAGACTGCTGAGACACAGGCTGTGCACCCCGCACCTGTATCACTGACATCAGGAGTTTCGCGCCCAGCGTGCATGCTGCTGCAGTGCCTGCTTGGCTGGTGGTGGAGGTGGATGGACCTCTCCTCCATGTCCAGCAGGTCAGCATCACTGTCTGGACCCACCACCACCGTCTCCTGAAGATGAACAGGATCTGTAACAGAAAGAGAGTACATGTGAGTGCATGTGAACAACTGCCCCCCAACACCACCACCATGTCATACCTGTCTGAATCCTCCGCCTGGCACGCGCCCTCAATGGCGCTGCTGCATGGCTGCGACCAGTGTCTCCTCAGTTGGGTCAGCTGCAACACCACTGGCGGGCCCCCGCCAGTGCCAGCACGTGCCACCCTGAAGGCTGCCACCTTCTCCTTCAACCTCCTGCGGTCTGTCCCCATCTTTTTCTTGCATTCCTGCACGGAGCGCTGGTGGCTTCCGTGCAGGTTAACGGCCCGAGCTACCCCCTCCCATGCAGCCGCACGGGACTGAGGGGTGCCCCTCCGTCCACTCAGCACTGGCTCCTCATCCAGGTAGGCCTGGAAGAGAGCCTCCGTCTCTGCTGCTGTAAAGTTGGGCCTCCTCCTCGCCCACCATCCTCCCCTCACAATGACTCTGCCGGTCATGGCGATCTGTATGGGGGTGGACACCTGTCACTGTGCAGTCTACAGCATTTTCCATGACCATCGTCCTGAACATCACACAGCATGCAACTCACCTCTCACCTGCAGTAACCGAATCTGGCCAACGCAGCCCAATGTCGCACATTTATAGCGCAATACATGCAAATTAGGGAGGAGCAACTATAATGACATGCAAATCGTGCCACTGCACCTTGAATGGCTGATCAGCTGATTTGCATGTGTTGGTTGAATATCGCGAATCTGCGCCGGCGCATCTCGGAAGAGTCGGCTGAGCCAATGGCGCAGATCTGTGCCTGTGTGGTACACTGCATTGCGCATGCCCAGATAGCTTACGTGAGGCATCTGTCGCATTGCTGACGTGCTGAGCGCATCGGCAATTCGAGGCCATGGCCACCATTGTGCCAGTAGCGCTACAGCAATGGGCACTATATGGTGCTGTGGCACTACTGGCGCAATACTCACTGTTGCACTGGTGCGCGGCTGGTCGGTCGCGCGCAGGATGCCTATCGTCAGATAAGCTGTCGCGTAGCCGCGCGTCATTGCCCATGACCTTGTGTGTGCTTGCCCCTGGCACTGTTAGCCTGCCATGTAAGAATCCCTATTGCGCTGTCTGGTGACAGCGCTATGTGAAGTGGCCGGCGCTGTTCGAACAGCGACTGGGCCTGTGGTGGTCTATTGTGCAACATCTCCACGTGGGGTTACGGCGCGGCTGGGCGCCATATTGCCTGCTGTAAAGTTGGTGCCATGGCTAGGGAGGGGTGTCCTGGAGCCAGCTTGAAGTGGCCAACTTGGTGGCTCTAGTGGAGCCCACTATGGGGCACTTTGTGGTGAGGCGCCTCACCATTGCCCGGACAACAAGTGGCCACTGACCTGGTGGGGTCACTGGGCGGTGCCGGTCAGCTGAGCAGTGCGGCGCAGTGCATTGACCTCCGCGGAGGATCCTGATCTGCTGGATCGGCTGCGGTCACGTGCCCAGGCGGGCGTGGTGCCAAGGCCAGGTGGGTGTGCCATATATGCACCTGTATTATCTGTAGGTGGTGTGTGTGTGTTTTTGGTGGCTGTGCATAGGTGATGGCTCGCCAATGGTTGGCTGTGTCAGTGTGCAGCTGTGAGATGACTGGGTACGGCTGTGTGGGCAGGCACTGTCACTGGGGCAGGGGCAGTCTGCTTTTGAGTCACACTGATGTTTGTCTCAACATATGTCTCCCACAGGCCGGGATGTGAGGATGCAGGGCAGCGGTGAAGAGGGCCGTGCCAGGGACCCGTTGCCAGCAGGGGTTGGAGCCACCAGCAGCAGCAGCAGCCAGCAACAGCCAGTCGGAGCTGCTTGAGCAGTGTGAGTATCATGACTTCATGGATGCTATTGCATGCTGGGGCCAGTAGCCATGCACAATACAAACATGCAGGAAAGGGAGGTCATAATTCCACTATACAAGACACTAGTGAGGCCCCACCTGCAGTACAGTGTACATTTCTGGAGACCATACCTGCGTGAGGACGAGAGTGGGCAGAGAAGGTTCAGAGGAGGGCAACAAGGATGGTGCATGGCTTGCATCATAACTCCTAGGGAGACAGGTTGGAAGGAACTGAACCTGTACTCCTGGAGGAGAGGAGGAGAGAGGGATATGATTGAGACATACAAGTATCTTACAGGGTGGAACAGGGTGGAAGGAAACACTATTTTGAAGTGCAAAAGATGTTCCAGGACTACAGGGCATGGAATGCAGTTGGAGGGAGGACGATTCAGAGGAAACATGAGCAAGACTTTCTTCACAGAACGGGTGGTGTACAAGTGGGACACCCTGCCAGAGGGAGTGGTGGGGCTGACACACTCACGGATTTCAGACTGCATGGGATAGACATAACGGAATTCTTGAGGTCAGGGTAGGGGCAACAGACTTCTAGGTAAACAAAGTAACACAGGCTGAAATGGACAGACTGTGTGGGCCATAGGCCCTTATCTGCCGACACTGGCTATGTATCTATGTCTGTAGGCACGACACAGGTGACATGCATCACTGTCCTGTTTCACAGCACGCCTGTGTATGCATCACTGGTGGTCCATGCATGCACTGGGCACATAGCTGTGAACTGGCATCGACCATGTTGCACATCACTTGCCAGCCTTGTTCGTGCTGTGATGGACATGGGCAGTGTGTGTGTGTGCAGTGGTGCGCATAGCTGGTGCCGCCTGTTTGTGATGGCCATGTGCATGTTCACTGTGGGTGGGTGCATGCCATCACAGGTCGGAAGACATTGAGCTATATGGCTTGCAGGTTGGGTGGTGTTCAGGTTGTGGTCAGTCACAGCCATTGACTGTGTTCCATTTTCCTAGGCCTCGAGGTTCTCCATCGCATTGGGAGGGATGTTCGGGACTGAGACAGCTGCTGACAGACAACCAGACCATCCTACAATCCATCCACCGACATGGCCCTTGGAGGAGGCGGCACAGGATGGGCGCCACCAGCCGGGGATGAGCGAAGCCAGCTGCCCGCATAGCTACTGCTACCCTTCCCATTTCTCCCATCCCTACCAATTCTGCCTTCCTCCAAGTTTGTCATCCCTACCCCTTGAATACCCCTACCTTGTACCCGTCCCCTGTAAATAGTTTGTTATTGTTCTGGTTGTGTTGTTTATCTGAATATACATTTCTATTTTGATATGAATAATGTGTTGGTCTCTGATTTGCAGCTGGCTATGGGTGCTCAGTTACAGAGTTATTACATGCCATCTGGGTGGTGGTCCTGGGTATATGTGTGTGTGTGTGTGCATGGAAGGTATCTCCAGCATGGCAGTGACTTTCTGTTGGTCTTGTTGCCGCCTGCCACCCACTGCTGGGTGCACAGGGTGTGTCTGGCTTGTAGGCTTCTGTGCTGCACGGGTTGACGTGTGCTGGGGGATGCATGGTTTCCTGCAGTGCCAGTCACTGCACATAGGTGGTGTCTTGGGGTCACAGTGCAGGGTGTGCTGTGCGTCAGGGGCTGATGTGCACTGTGGTTGTCAACCCCTGTGTGTGCACTCTCAGCCTGCCAGTGGTTGTGCTGGGGTGTCATGGCTCTGCTATGCTTTGTTGGCTTGTCCCATGGGCCAGTAGATCATCCGTCCCACCCCAGTGATGCTGTGCTGGGGTGTGCAGGTGTGGTGTGGGTTCTGCAGTGTGTTCCTGTGCCCATGTGTGGCATGGCTGGCGGTGGGTCCCAGCCTGCCTCCCTGGATGTGCAGTTCCATTGCTCTGGTGGGGGCTCTGTACGCTATGGCACCTCTGGAATGCTCAGCTGGGCTGCCTGGTTCCGCCATAGCGTAACATTTCGGCTCAGCTTCTCCTTCCTGGTTGCGCTATGGCGCAGTATGTGCGATATTCAGACGTTGGTTGCTTGCGCAATTTGTTCTGCTCCATGTTTGAATATCGCACCTGTTGCGCATTTGCGCAACTGGTTTGTGCTTGCTCCTGCTGTTGCGCTCATTTTGAGCGCAGTTTGAATATCTGGGCCATAAAATATAAAAAGGAACAATCAGCATCGAACTGGGTAAATTATAAAAAAGAAGGTAATAAAACCAAAAGATTAATTAAGAAAGCAAAACAAAAGGCAGAAGAAAGAATGGCTACAGCTGTGAAAGATAACAAAAAAATATGTTGGGTCACTTAAGGGTAACCAGAGGGGTACAGGGCCACTACAAACAGAAGCAGGGGTTATAAATGATGAACAAAATATTGCTAACATATTAAATAGTTATTTTTTGAGTATACATCAACCCAATGAACAGCAAAATATATTGATAGGTAGAAAAGAAGAACCTGGTAAAATATTAATGTTAACAGAAAAAGACATTTTGGACAAAATTCAAAAAATAAAAACCGATAAATCAGCTGGACCAGATGGTATAAGTCCAAACTTCATTAAGGAATTGCGTAGTGAATTAGTGGGGCCTCTCACTATGTTGTTTAATGAATCTTTGACCGAGGGCAAGACGCTTAAAGAGTGGAGAGAAGCCACTATTACACCAATGCATAAAAAAAGTGATAAAAAGTTGGCTAAAAATTATAGACCAATCAGCCTTACTTCTATCTTAAGCAAAATGTTGGAGAGTTTAATCCAAGAACAAATAACCAGGCACATAAAAGAATATGGATATACAGATATATCACAGCATGGTTTTAGTGCAGGAAGATCGTGTCTGACTAATTTGTTAAGTTTTCTTGAACCGGTCAGTGTGGCTTTGAATAAAGGACTGCCCATGGATATAATATTCTTGGATTATGCTAAGGCTTTTGATTATATATCTCATAAGGTTCTTTTAGAACAATTAGCACATTTGCATCTTCCATATAACATAATTGCTTGGGTAGAATCATGGCTGACTAACAGACATCAAAGAGTTTGCATACGAGGTTTCTGTTCTGAGTGGGGCGAGGTGACTAGTGGTGTGCTGCAGGGATCGGTTCTAGGGCCAACACTTTTCAATATTGTGGTTACATCAATGTCAGTTTCAGAGGGAGCATGGTTGGGTAAATATGCAGATGACAGCAAAGTCGGTGCTGTTATCAACAATAAAGAGGCAGCAAACAAGCTGCAGAATGATCTTTTTAAACTTGAGCAATGGGCAGAAAAGAACAGGTTAAAATTCAACCTGGACAATGTAAAGTTAAGCATTTAGGCCCAAGAAATCAGAAATGTACGTATGAATTAAATTGTACTTTATTAGGGGAAACAACAAGTGAAAATGATCTTGGAGTAATCATCACAAATGATATGTCCTTTGACTCCCACATTAGAAATAAGGTGAAATTAGGAAATAAAATACTAAGATGCATATGAAGGAACATTAAGAGCCGTAATCCATCTGTAATTGTATCATTAAATACATCACTTGTGAGACCACATCTTGAATATTGTTCATCTTTATGTACACCACAATACAAAAGGGATGAGGTATTGATTGAACAAACACAGAGAGGGGTAACCAAAAAAATTAATACAGTATATGGGAAGAGTTATAGTAATAGACTGAGGGATTTGAACCTATACTCAATGAATTATAGAATAATGAGGGGTGATCTATGTCTGTTTTTTTCATGCATCCAGAGATAGTTATTATGGGAAACCATTGGCTTAATACTGCAAGTCTCTAATAAGAACACACGTACACATAGAATAAAGATTAAAGGAGAAATATGTAAAACTAATGAAAGAAATGTTTTTTCCAAAGAGTAGTAGAGGTATGACGAACACCCTACCAGAGTCTACAGTTATGTGTAAGAATATAGAATGCTTCAAATTATCCCTAGATCAATACATGGGTGACAGAAAATATGAGTATCACTACTGAAAAGTGGCAAGCAATAATGGGTTTATGGACCTACCTGCTCATATTACCTATGAACATCCGATTTCTTCTCTAACATAAATGGCTACTCCCCCTCCCTTCCCTTTTTTTCTGTCCCTCCTAAATAACTTAAATCCTGGGATGGCCAAGTCCCAGTCATGGCTTTGAGTTGCCCATGTCTCCGTAATGGCAGCTATGTCTACACCCCCCAGCCATCCATGCCTGCAACTCAGCCATCTTGTTCCCCAGGCTCCTAGCATTTAGTGATAACACCTTCCATCCTTTACATTTCCCTGTTGCCTCTTTACCCTGCCCTCCTCTCCCAACCTTAGTCAAATTTGGTTCCATTCTTGCTGCGGAGGGAGGTCCCTTGGACCCCGTCTCCTGTTTCAGTCCTCCTCTATAGCCCCCCCAGCTAGTTAAAATTGTATCTTTCGTTGATAAATTCCCCCAGTCTCTGCTTTAACACCTGTGATCCTTGCTTACTGAGATGTAGCCTATCCCTTGCATACCAGTCCTCATTCTCCCATGTGCTACCCCACTCTCCCACCAATCTATATTCCATGGACTCACACCATACCCTCAGCCACTTGTTGAAGTCGATGATTCTGCACTTCCTATCTGTACTTGCTCGTGGCACTAGCAGGACTTCTGAGAATGCTACTGTGCTTCCCCCCTTGCTGCATAGCTCCCCCACAACCCCAAAGCTATCCTGAACCTCCTCTAACCTTCTTCCCTCTAGATCGTTTGTTCCCAGGTGCACAATAATGTGTGGCTCCCCCCAATCCTGGGATGTCTAATGCCACGTAAATACAGGGGCACAGCAGGGGAAAAAAGGGACTGGAGGTCTTGGCTTGGAGACGGGGTCCGGGCCTTTATACGTGTAGAGATGGTGTAATAGCCACCAACACAGGGGGAGGAATTGGGACAGGATTTTGAGGCGAGTCCACAGGCAAAATGGCAAGCAAAGGGCAAGTATTTATTATGGATAACTTTAATCTATTGGATGTGGACTGGAAGAAAACATTACTCACCTTATTAATGTTGTTTCTTCTAATGGAGTCTTGCTGTATTCTGACTATTGCAGTTAGGTCCTGCCTTTCAACTGCCCCGGAAAACAAAGAGTTAACTTTCCATGGCCAGCATGGAATGTTCAGCGCAAGCTCGGTTGAAGCCCCTGTCTGCTGCTGTTTAAACTCCAGTCATCTGTTCTTTACGAGCAATACTCACTAGAAGTTCTGTGTGGAAACTGTAAAACTCACACTAGCCAACTGGCAACTAAATTTATTAAAAAGGGTTTTTTTGGTTTCAAAGCAAAGACTCAAGTCAGGAAACCCAAAAAAACAAAACACAACACACACCCAATGCAAAGGAGGGTGAAAAGGGCACCCTAGGGTGCCAACACTGCTTCTGCCCACCCACATCCCAAAACCAGGTTCTGAGAGAGGAGGCGAGGGAGACAAGCAAGACTCCATTAGAAGAAACAACATTACTAAGGTGAGTAATTTTTTCTTCAAACAACATGAAGTCTTGCTGTATTCTGACTATTGCAGACTACCAAGCAGTACCTCCATGAAGGAGGGACAGAACCTATTTTGGAAATAGGCTCTGAAGTACTGCTGTGCCAAACCGAGCATCACTCCTAGCCTGGATGTCCAGAGAGTAATTCTTGGTGAATGTATGGACTGTTTTCCAGGTGGCTGCTTGACAAATTTCTAAGAAAGGAATATCCCTGGCAGCAGCCAGAGAAGCAGCTGTACCTCTAGTAGAGTGAGCCCTCAGGCCTGAGGGTGGAGCTCTATCCAGTTTTTCATAGCAGAATTGTATACAAGAGACAATCCACCTGGCAATAGATCTCTTAGTGGCAAGTTTGCCCTTACCGACCTCTCCATATGTGAGGAACAACTGGAGGGACTCAAACCTGTGACCCTTGAGTGCGCTCTATGTAGTAGCTGAGGCCCTTTAACATCAAGCTGTGCAGCCTCCTCTCCAGAGGAGGAATGGTCAGTGAAGAAAACAGGGAGAGACAGACTGGTTAAGGTGGAAATCTGAAACCACCTTAGGCAAAATCTTCCTGTTAGTTCTTGGGACCACTTTATCTCTATGGAAAGAGATGAAATCAGGCTCCACTGACAGGGCTTGCAATTCACTGATATGCCTGGCAGAGGTAATGGCTACCAAAAACACAGTTTTCCAAGTCAAGTACTTAAGCTCTGCAGAGGACAAAGGCTCAAAGTGTGGTTGCATAAGCTGAGCAATGCAAACATTAAGGTCCCAAGCAGGAGCAGGATCCCTAAAGGGGGTATTGGTGTGCAGCAATCCCTTGAAGAACTTACAAAACACAGGATGGGCTGACAGAGGAGAAGGCTTGCCTACTGACAAGAAGGCAGAAACAGCTGCCAAATGCACTTTAAGTGTAGCTGGCCTAAGTCCTAAGCCATTAAGATGGACCATATAATCTAGAACTGTAGGCAACCCAGCAGATTCTGGAGAAATATGCTTATTAGAGCACCAAATAGTGAACCTTTTCCATTTGGAGTTGTAAGTCTTTCTGGTGGAAGGCTTTCGAGAAGCCTTAAGGATATCCAGAACCCCTTGAGAAAGGTGCAGATCAGCAAACTCTAACTCTTCAAGAGCCATACCTTGAGATTGAGAGACTTGAGGTTCGGATACCAAATCCTCCCCTGAGATGATGTCAACAGGTTGTAATTCCAGGGAAGAGACAGGGGAAGGTGGACTGCTAAGGACAGCAACAGGGGGTACCAGGGCTGTCTGGCCCAGTCTGGAGCAATCAGAATCACTTTGCATGGTTGTGACCTTATCTTGGCTAACACCTTGAACAAGAGAGGGAAGGGGGAAAAGCATACAAAAATTTCCCTTCCCAATTCAGGATCAGAGCATCCAGGGGGACTGAGCCCAAGACTGGGGGTCTGCAACAAAAGAGAGGAAGTTGGTGATTGTCTGGGGCTGCAAAAAGATCTATCTGTGGAGTGCCCCATCTCGAGAAAATCACTTTCAAAACTAGGGGATCTAGGGTCCATTCGTGATGACCCTGGGATATCCTGCTGAGAGCATCTGCCAGGACATTGTCTTTCCCTGGGAGGTGAACTGCTATCAGAGAGGTTTGCAGGGAATAGCCCAGGGACCACAACTTCATTGCTTCTGTGCACAAGGCCGAAGACCGAGTGCCTCCTTGCCTGCTGATCTACCACATTGTGGTGCTATTGTCTGTTCTGATCTGGACCACTTTGTTCTGTACAGATTTGGAAAAGACTTGCAGTACCAGAAACACCACTCTGAGTTCCAAGAGACTGATGTGAAGCAGAGATTCTTGAGGTGACCACAGCCCTTGGGTGGTAAGACACCCCAGGTGGGCACCCCAGCCCAGCAGGGAGGCATCTGTGGTGAGTTTCACTGAAGGAGACTGAGTGACAAAAAGGAACTCCTTGTCTCAAATTGTCCTGATCCTGCCACCATTGCAAAGCCTGGATCAGGGTTCGAGTCACTGGGACTAGTTTGGTAAGGGAATCCTTTCTTTGGGACCAGAAGGCTCTTAAGTGGAACTGAATGTCCCTCATCTGAAATCTTGCTCCCTAGACCACTGCTGTAGAGGCTGCCATGTGGCCCAGAAGCTGCAGGAAATGCCTTGCTGGTCGAGACACCTGAAGGGTGAATGAAGAGGCCAGTTCCATAAGGGTCCTTACCCTGTCCAGCGGAAGGAAGGCTCTTGCCCTTATTGTATCCATCTCCGCCCCTATGAAGGTGTGGAGCTGTACTGGCTCGAGAACTGACTTTGGAAGGTTGAGGAGGAATCCTAAGGAAGTGAGCACTTGCTGAGTTATTTGCAGATGTGACTTGACTTGGTCTGGAGACTGACCCACTATGAGCCAGTCGTCCAAGTATGGAAAGATGGAGATCTTTTTTCTCCTTAGGAAAGCAACCACTACTGCCAGGCACTTTGTGAACACCCTTGGGGCTGATGTTAGGCCAAAGGGCATTGCTCTGAACTGATAGTGGCCTGAGGGCAATTCGAACCTGAGGTACTTTCTGTGGGAGCACCTGATGGGAATGTGAAAATAGGCATCTTTGAGGTCCAGGGAGGCTAGCCAGTCCCCTGGCCTTAGAGAGGGTAGAATTATTCCCCGAGTCACCATTTTGAACTTTGGTTTTAAAAGGTGCTTGTTCAGATATCTTAGATCCAGGATGGGCCACCATTCTCCTGTCTTTTTGGGGGTTAGGAAGTACCTGGAGTACAATCCTTTGCCCTTGTGTAGGGTAGGAACCTTCTCTATGGCTCTGAGAGCCAGGAGGGAAGAAACCTCTGCCTCTAGGGCAAGGGTCTCTGATGGATTTGCAGGTGGAAAGGATCTGGTTCCCACCTTGGGAAATTTTTTGAAGCTGAGAACCAGTCCCTGGCTTACTACTTCCAGGACCTACTTGTCTGATGTCAGAGACTTCCAGTCCTGGATAGAGTAAGCCAGCCTGCCCTCTACAGGTATTGGAGAATCGGCCCGGGCAGACCCATCAGGGTGTCTGCTTGGCAGGGGCTTTAGGCTGAGGGGTGGAAGCAGGCCTGCTCATTCCCCGTCTGCCTCTCCCTCTAAAGAACCCACTCTGAGCATAAGAAAAAGAGGAGGCCTGGGCTTGGTAAAAAGGCCGTTGAAAAGGCCTGCCCCTGCCCCTGGACTGCTGCCTTTGAGGAGTGGCTTGCCTTACTTTGGCCTGAGCACTCCTGTAGGTTGTCCTGTACTCGTCCATCTTTTTCATGTAGTTCTCTGTCTGCTCCCCAAACAGAGAATTACCAATGACAGGGAAATCCATGGCCTTAGCCTGGGTATCCTGTGATAGGCTAGTACATCTGAGCCAAGCCATCCTACGAAGGGCCACAGATGTAGCCATGACTCTTGATGAAACATCACTGGAGTCCACAGCAGCATGAAACTGCAAAATGGATGCCTCAATCCTATCTGCAGCCACCTGCTCCAGCTCCTTGGCAAGCTGGTCAGGGGCCTGTTTCGCCAGAGCCAGCACAGTGTCCCATCTGGACTTCTGGTATCTAGCTGTGTAGGCCATATAGTTAGCCTGCCTGAGTCCCAAAGATGCTGCCATGTACTGCTTCTTTGCCATGGCATCAATCCTCCTGGAGTCCTTATCTGGGGGGTGTGATGCAAAGTGAATATTTGCCTTATCACAGGCAGCAGCCTGCACTACTCCAACATGGCTGCATTGCTGAGAAAGGAACTCCGTGTTCGAGCCTAAAAGGGTGTACCTCTTGTCCATTCGTCTGTCCACAGGAGGTATGGAGTTAGGAGTCTTAAGAATTTTATTTGTCTGTTTCCCAAAAGATTTATGGAGGGGAACAGACAGTCTCCTGGACTCTGGGATGTCCAGCATTTCAACAAAATCAGGCTCCTCCTGATCCTCTACTGCTTCTTACATTGGAAGCTGGAGGGTTTCAGCCACTTTCTTGTAAAACATAAAGTGGGAAGGGGACTCAGAAAGCCTAGGAGGAGAAACACCTGAAGGTCTGTCTGGGGAGATGTCCGGGTCAATAGGCACATCCAGAATTTCATAATCACCATCATCATCCTCATACTCTCCCTCCTCCTCCTCCGGTTCATAAAATTCTTCTGAAGTGTAATCCGGAACCGGGGGAACCGACCAAACCGAGCCCCTGCCAGACGGTGCCGGTTCGGCCGGAACCGAAGTTAGCAACTACACTATTCTTATCGCTTTGGCTATCTCATCAGCGGTCGGAGCATGAATTTCTGGATCCGAACCGGACGATTTATCTTTTCTCTTCCTTTTAACCGGAACCGACTCCTCAGAATCGGCCCTCCTTTTGCCCAAAGAAGTTTTGCCCTGGTCAGAGGGCACTCCTTCTGATTCGGTCGGAACTGAACCGGGCCGGCCATCCGGGTCAGCAGACTTCTCGGCCTCCTTTCCTCAGTCTACCTACTCTCTTATCCAGGGTAGCTTTGGAAAAATTCTTACAAATTTGGCAGTCTGAATCGAGGTGGTCAAACCTTAGACTAATAAAACACAGGTGGTGTGGGGATCAGCCTTAGCAAAGCTTCCCCACACACACTGCAGTGTTGAAACCCAGTGGGCCCGGTTTTTTTCTTGGGTTTCTCAGACATGGCCAATCCTATCCAAAACTTACCCCTTTTTTGGCAATCCACCAGGCAAGACTCCCCTATCGGTTCCCGACCGTGTTACAGGTCTTGGAAAAAAACATAATAAAATCCATTTTTTTTAGAACCGATACGGGCCGGTTACCACATTCTAAGTAAATTCACAAACTTTTTTAAACTAAACTGATCGGTTCAGCTGAACCGATCCGAAATTTACAAGTTCCACACAGAAACTAAATGTAAAACCTATCTAGTACTCATGGTACCACAGACTTAAACCGACAGATACGGTAGCAGAAATTCGTTAAAAACCGAGTGAAAAATGACACTTTAACCGACTTTTTTGAACCAAGCAAAGGAAAAATCTCCGGAGAGACTGTTCAGTGAGGCGGAGTAAAGAATCTGACGGTTGGAGTTTAAACAACAGCAGACAAGGGCTTCAACTGAGCTCGCGCTGAACATTCCATGCTGGCCATGGAAAGTTAACTCTGTTCTCCGGGGCAGTTGAAAGGCAGGACCTAACTGCAATAGTCAGAATACAGCAAGACTTCATGTTGTTTGAATATCCTGGCCGCAGCTACAGTTAGGAGCAGAGTCATCCTAGACTTCCTGCCAGGGGCATTTCTCGGGCAGCTGGTTACAGACTTCAATAGAGACGGGGCACTGCTGGATCTGGTACTTACATGCAGGGACAGCACTGCAGGCGTCACACTAGGCAGCATCCTGGGTACTAATGATCATTGTAAAGTGTAGTATGGCATATGGACTGGGTAGGGGGAAAAAAAACACACTATGACAAGGGTCCTGGACTTCAGGAAAGCAGATTTTAAAGAAACGGGAGACTGCCTTAGGAAATACCTTGAAGTGGGGGATATCTGGGGGGGGGAGAATAAAGGAGGGAATAACTATGACAACATAAAGCTGTTTAAAGGTAATAAGCATGGATAATAGGAGAAAAAGGCTGCTGTGGTTCTCAAAGGAGGTGGCTAGGGCAGTAAGGGAGAAAAAAAACAACTTTCAGGAAATACAAGGAGGGGCCAGCCCGGTGGTGCTGAGGGTTGAGGCGCTGGATGCCACACCAGGCGCCACACTGGCAACTCAGGTTGGGGAACAAGCCCGGGCTGCCGGGGCTCGGCAGGGGAGAGAGAGGATCGAGCGTCCGGAGGACAGCCTTCCTCTCTCTGGGGTGGGATTCAGGCATGCCCGGCATTGCAGTGGCTCCCGGCGGAGGCCAGTGGTACTGCACATGCTAGGGGGCACCATGTAGCGGGATGAGAGCTGCGGCAGGCGACCTGACGCCATTGCAAGTCCATGCTCTTGGGAGGTGGGGGGAACGGGCATAAAAATCCAAGAAAAATCCCTCTGTCATCCGATAGATGACAGACAGTCTGGGGGTGCAGCCTACCACTCCTAATGCCGGGCTCCTCCTCTCACTTCCTGTTCTCCGTCCTAGAGGTCGCTCGACTGGATTATAGATAAAATGCCAGGAGGCGTAAGTCTGGCGATCCTACTTGGGACCAGGCCGGGGGCTGGGTGGCTGAAGGGTATGGAGATACACGTCACAGAGGAGTGGGAAGGAGCTTCAGGCAGGGGGGATCAAGGTGTCCACCGAGTGACCACTCCCGAAGGAGTTTGGGTCGGTACAGAGCAAAAATAAAGTACAAAAAAAAAGGAAATATAAGGGGACCCAGATGGAGGAGGACAGGAAGGTCTATTTAGAAAAACAAAGGGAAGCAGGAAGGAGGGTGAGGACATCAAATGCTGAAACTGAAGAAAGTATCATCCAAGAGGTCAAGAATAGGGGTAAGACTTTCTTCAGGTATGTGACTTAAAAGAGGAAGGCAATGGGTGGTATAGTGAAGATCAAGAGACCAGGAGGTGGGGACAGTGCAGCGGAAGACCAAGGAAAAGCCAGCATTTAAATAAATACTTCTGCTCAGTCTTCACAGTGGGGGGTAAGCTGACATGCATTAACAAACACCGGTCCATTCATGGAAGAGAGAAGGACCACCAGGGTTTGGAAGCCCCTAAAGGAAAACAGGATGATGGAGCTGGACAGGACCCACCAAAGGGTACTTAAGGAACTGAGCACAGTGCTAGATGCCCCTCTGAGAACACTATTTAACATTTCATTGGGGGGGTTGATTCCAAAGGAATCGAGAAGGGCTGATGTGGTCCCCCTGCACATGAACAGCAACAGGGAGGAGGCCAGCAATTATAGACCAGTAAGTCTCACATCAGTGATGGGGATGTTAATAAAGTCCCTCCTGAAGGAGAGACTAATGGGGTATTTGGAGACAATGGGCTGCAGGAACACCAAAAGCATGGCTTCAATGAGGGAGATCACGTCAAACAAATCTCATAGATTTCTTTGACTGAGTAACTAGGGTATTAGATCAGGGGAGGGCAGTGGATGTGGCCTAGCTGGACTTCAAGTAAGGCCTTTGACACTGTACCACACAAGAGACTGATAAAGAAACTTAGCAGCATGGGGGGTGGGGGATAAACAGGTGAGCTGGGTATCTAACAGGTTGAAGGATAGGAGGCAGAGGGTGGTGGTAAATGGCAGTCACTTAGAGGATGGAAGAGTGACCAGTGGAGTACCACAGGGATCGGTACAGTGTTCTGTCCTCTTTAATGTCTTTATAAGTGACACTGCTGAGGAACTGGAGGGGAAAGTGTGTCTTTTTGAAGATGAAACTAAATCTGTAACAGAGTGGACACCCAGGGGGGTGGAGGGAATGCAAAGGGAAAGTACAGTTACGCAAGAACTTACTGTAACAGTAGATCTTCAAGAAGAGCTCTTGCAGCAGGTCATTACGTATAGGACTACGCCACCAGGCACTAGGACCCCACAGAAAACTTCTAGTTAGCAGTCCAAGGTGGGGGACCGCCCCTAACTTCGGCTCCGCCCACAATGTCAGCCACTGTATAAAGGGGCAGTCCCCCGGTACCACCTCAGTTCACCCACCAGAGACCCGGCTAACTTAAAAGAATGGACAAACCAAGGAGATTTTGGCATCCCTGAAGGGATAAACTTAGAGAAAAAGCACTGGGGGAAGGAGGGAGGCAGGAAGGGTGGGAAAGCATACCTGCTGCAAGAGCTCTTTTAAAAGATCTACTGTTACGGTAAGTTCTTATGTAACTGTACTATCTCACTTCGAGATAGAGCTCTTGTAGCAGGTCATTACATACAGGACTGAGTCCCAAGCAGTACTGAAATACCACCAAGTTTGATGGGCGGTGGAACAGAAGGTAAGGTCCCTGTGCTATCAGAAGAGAAGCCCTTGGGGGACTGCCATGCCGAAGCCTGCTCTCCTTCTGGAAGCAATGTCCAGATTGTAATGCCGGATAAAGGTGTGGACCGGACTCCAGGTGGCTGTGGCACAAAGATCTGCGGCAGACACAATCCTTAGTGAGGTGAAGGAAGCAGAAGCTCCACTAGTGGAGTGAGTGACCCTTCACAGTACCCGGTACGGGCTTCCCATGTTTCTCATGGAAGAAGACAATGCAATTGACTAGGGTTACTACCTTTTCAAAAGCCCAAAGTGGGACATTTCTTACTGAAACATCATTTTTTGCAGGACAATATGTAACCTCAACCAATGTGACAGACAAGTTTTCTCTATATCATGAGAATTAAGACTATGTGTTGTCGTTTTCTAGTTGTTTCTTACATTTTAAAGGTATTTTAGTTAAGACTTTATATTTTTCTGCAACATTAAGAAGCAAGTTAGAAAATATTTCTCGTACTGTAATGTCAGGACATGTAGTATTTTTCATGTTTTTGTGCAGGACACAGCTGCCCAAATCAGGACTGTCCTGCAAAAATCAGGATAGGTGGTAACCCTACAATTGACCAACCACTTTGATGGCGTCTGTTTAGTAATTGGTGCACCCAACATCTGCTGAACAAAAAAAAAATATATAACTGGTCAGATTTCCAAATCGACCTGGTTCTATCAATGTAGTAGCAAAGAATTATGTGGACGTCTAAGGTATGCAGTAGAGCCTCCCTTTTGTCAGAATACTCTGGATAGTACACCAGAAGGTTGATGTCACCTCTGGAAAGAACTTAGGATTTGTTCGGAGGGACACACTGCCCTGTGAAAAACCAAGTACAGCTCTTTACTCATGAGAGCCTGAAGCTCGGAAATCCTCCAGGCCGAAGTAACAGCAACCAAAACCAATGCCTTCCAAGAGAGAAAACGAAGCTCGCAACTCGCGACTGGTTCAAAGGGGGGCAAAGTCAGCTTTCTAGCATAAATAACAAATTCCACGGAGGGACAGGGTCTCGTCTGGGGGCTTAATATGTAGGATACCTCGTAAGAAGGTCCAGGACAGGTCGAGCTGGGACAGGTTGCTGCCATCCATTGGTACATTATAGAGAGAAATAGCCAAAAGATGTACCTTAATGGAGGAATAGCAAAGGCCAGAGTCCGAAAGGGATAAAAGATACTCCAGGACCCAATTTCTTTGCACAGAAATGGGTTCAGATCATGGGTGGCCACCCAGAGGCTAAAGCGTTTCCACATCATGGCATAAGTGGACCTAGTGGACAGTTTCCTTGCAGCCACCATCACTTACGAACATACGAAATTTGCCAGCAGATAAAGGCCTAGAGGTCTATCAAGTCTGCTCGAATGTGCAGCTAGCACCCCTTATTCTGCAGCTGCCCCTCCCTTCCACCCTTCCCCGTCATTAACCCTCCCCCTTGTCCTGTCCCATCCCCTTTTGAAGCAGTCCACTGTTCTACTGGATACCACTTCTGCAGGTAACGCATTCCACCCAGCCACCACCCTCTCTGTAAAAAAGTGTCTCCTCATCTCCCTCCCAAACCTTCCTCCCTCCAGTCTCATATCATGGCCCCTGGTGGCCCTCCCCTCCCTTACTCTGAACAGCCCCTCTGTACCCGTCTTGTTTATTCCTTTCATGTATTTAAAGGTTTCAATCATGTCACCCCTGTCCTTCCTCTCCTCCAGTGAGTACATGTTCAACTCCTTCAACCTCCTCTCGTATGATAAGTCCCCTAGCCCCTTGATCATCTTTGTCGCCCTGCGCTGCACCCCCTCCAGTAACTTAATGTCTCTCTTCAGATACGGACGCCAGTACTGCACACAGTACTCCAGGTGTGGTCTAACTAATGACCTGTACAGTGGCAGAATCACCTCCTCCCTCCTCGAGGATATACCCCTTGCAATACAACCCAGCATTTTGTTGGCCTTTGCAGCTGCCCTCCTACATTGTGCTGAGTTGTTCATTGACCCTGTAATGAGCACACCCAGATCCTTCTCCTCCTCTGTCTGGGCTAGCTGCACTCCCCCCAACTGGTAACTCCTCCTTGGGTTCTTCATCCCAAAATGCAGCACCTTGCACTTTTTGGCATTAAACCCCAGTTGCCAGGTGTCTGACCAGGTTTCAAGTTTTGCCAGATCATTCTGCAACACCTGCCATCCCCCTAGGTCATCCACCACCGCGCCTACCTTGGTATCATCAGCAAACAGACTGATCTTGCTCTTGATGTCCCATGATATGTCTGCAATGAATATCCCAAACAACACTGGTCCCAACACCGAGCCCTGTGGAACACCGCTCGTCACTGCCCTTGGGTGTGAGAGCTCCCCACCCACCACCACCCTCTGTTGCCTTCCCTGAAGCCAGTTTCCAACCCATCTCACCAGCTTTGCACCCGACCCTGTGCCTACTAACTTACTTCCCAGCCTTCCATGTGGCACCGAGTCGAATGCCTTACTGAAGTCCAGATACAGGACATCCACTGCATGGCCCCTGTCCAGTTGCCTAGTTACCCAGTCATAGAACTCCACCAGGTTGGTTTGGCAGGATCTGCCATGTATGAAGCCATGCTGTCTGCTGTCCTGTAGTCCTCTGGCCTCTAGGAGGGCCACCAGCCTCTCCTTCAGGATAGTCTCCATTAGCTTACCCACGATGGATGTGAGGCTCACTGGTCTGTAGTTTCCGGTTCATCCTTGGGGCCACTCTTGTGGAGGGGCACACATGAGCCATCCTCCAGTCCTGAGGTACACACCTCGAATGTAGTGAGGCATTAAATAGGTCTGCCAAAGGTCCTGCAAGGACCTCTGCCAGCTCCTTCAGTACCCTGGGTGGATGCCATCTGGGCCTGGCGCCTTGTCCACCCTCAGTGCCTTCAAACCTCTCGAACTCTGCCCTCCATGATTTCCCATCTGTCACCCCTCCCCGCTTCTGCCATTTCTCCCACCTTGGGTGTCACCCCTCTTCTCTTTAGTAAATACTGAGCAGAAATACTCATTTAGTGCTTCTGCCTTATGCACCTCTTCCACCCTCCTCCTTCCTAATCCTTACTATGTGGTCCTACAAGTCCTTTTCTCCCCTGATGTACTTAAAGAAGTCCTTTCCCCTTCTTAATGCCTTGTGCCAGCCTGAGTCTGTGAGATGCTTTGGCCCTCTTACTGCCCTTGTCACCTCCTTCGATTCTGTCAAGTACTCCTCCCGTCCTCCCCTCCCTGTTTTCTTGTACTTCCTAAAGGCAGCTCTTTCTTCCTTACCTTCCATGACCTCCTTGCTCAACCAGCTCGGTTTCTTAGCTCTAGCCTCTTGCTCTGGGCTTTGCAGCAGGTTTTGTTGCCTCCACTATCCCCAGCTTTATGAGCTCCCACCTCTGGTTAGTGTCCATACTAGACTGAATTCTGGCCAGGTACCCTTTACCACTTCCCCATCCTCCCAAAGTTGGTCCTCCTGAAGTCCAGCACTCTTGTGCCAGATTCCACTCCTTCCTTGCCCATATCCAATGTGAGCCATACTGAGTGGTGGTCACTCCCCGACAGCGGTTCCTCCACTGTAAGTTCTCTCACAAAGTCCCCATTTGCCAGCATAAGGTCAAGGGTATTCCCTAACCTGGTTGGTTCACTGACCATTTACAGCAGGAAGCTGTCCTGGAAGGCATCAAGCAGTACCTGCTCCCTTCTGTTCCTGGTTGTTGGGGTACTCCAGTCCACTCCTGGCATGTTGAAGTCCCCCACAATCACCACACTACCCTTCTCACTTCTGCTACCCCCTCTGATATCCTGGACCTGCTCCTAACTATGTCTGCAGGAGCCATACATGGAGACACAGAGATTTCAGGTTAGGGCGTAGTAAAGTGCCTCACTCCTGAAAGAGCAAGTGAGAGGACAGCGGGAGGAGAACAGGTGGTTCCACTGCCAGATGCTGCAAAAGTGGGAACAAGATTTGTCTAGGCCAAAAGGGAGCTATCAGAATCAGGGTTGCTGGTTCTGACTGTAACTTGAGCAGAACCCTCTACAGGAGTGGAAAGGGTGGGAAGGCATAAAGAAAAACGCGTCTCACCAGAAAACACCATGTCCTGACTCTAGCGAGCAAAAATTTGGCGGTTTGGCGTTGAGTGGGGACACAAAGAGGTCCAACAATGGCATGCCCCATCTGTCAAAAAGATCTTCTGCAGCAACTCCCATTCGTGGGTTTGAGACTGCGAGCAACTGGAGCTGTCTGCAAGTGTGTTTTGAAGGTCGGGAACACGGACTGCCTGCAGATGCAGACCGTGGTCCACTGCCCAATGCCAGACCCTCATGGCTTCTCTGCAAAGGGGGTAAGAATGCATCCCCACTTGTTTGTTGACGTAAAATATCACTGATATGTTGTCCATTTGAATCAGTGTGGGACCAGGGAGAAGTTCACGCTGGAACACCTGCAAAGCGTAAAGCAGTTTTCATCTCCAGAACATTTATGTGGAGACAGCTCTCTGCCTGTGTCCAGGACCCCCTGGTCTGGTGGTTCCTGAGGTGGGCACCCCATTCCACTCCTGACTCGTCTGTGGTGACTACTTGCTGAGGCGGAGGGTTGCTGAAAAGAGCCCCTATGAATGAGTGAGAGGGGTTCAGCCACCATGAGAGCGTTTGGTGAACAGCCTTCGAAATCCTGACCCTCTAGTCGATGTCGTCGCATCACTGATCCCACTGCACTCTGAAGTTCCACTGGAGCATTCTCATGTGCAGACGGGCAAGGGGAACCATCACCATGGCAGCTGCCATGTGTCCCAGAAGCTGCAGTATTAATCTGGCTGGAACTTGTAGTGCAGAGACCAACCTCTGAGCTAGGATCTGCAGATGCTCTGGTCTGTCCAAGGGGAGAAAAGCCCTCCTGCACCGTGTCCAGAATGGCTCCTATGAACTGAAGCCTCTGAGATGGCTATGGCATGGACTTCAGGAGATTCAGTGTGATCCTTAGGTTCTGGAACATACTGAAGGTGCACTCCAGAGTATGATGAAGTTGCTCCCTGGAGGGAGCCGATAGTAGCTAATTGTCTAAGTAGGGGCAGATATAATGCTTCTGCCTCCTGAGGGCTGCTGCTACCACTGCCAGGCACTTGGTGAACACCCAAGGTGTCGAGGAGAGGCTGAAGTACAGAGCCGAGAACTGGTAGTGTTGACCTTCAAATGTGAACTTGAGATCTCTCCTGTGGAATGGTAGGATCTTTATGTGCATGTAAGCATCCTGTATGTTTAATGAGCAAAGCCAGTCCCCGTGATGTTGCAGGGGGAGAAGTCCTTGTAGCGTCACCATCCTGAACCATTTGTATTCTATGAATAGGTTCGGCTGACTATGGTCCAAGATGGGGCAAAGGTCTTCCGTCTTCTTCGGGACCAGGAAGAAGCGGGAATAGTACCCTCTGCCTCTTTGAGATATGGGCACTACTTGGATGGCTCGCTTGGATAGTAAGCCCTGAATTTCCACCCGGATCAGACCTGCATGGGAGGGGGAGCAGGATGACAGCACTGGTGGGTTGTCTGGCAGCAGTGTGCAAAACTCTAGGGCATAGCCTTTCTCTATGAGCCGCAGTACCCATTGATCTGTGGTGATTCTGGATCATCCTGGCGAGGTAAAGGGAGAAACGCCCCTCCAATGCCTCCCCTACTAGCTCTGCTGTAGCAGGGGGGATGGCAGGGAATCAGGCTGATGCGGAAGGATTAGGGAGATGGGCTCTGGGCTGCTTAGCAGAGCGCTGACCCTGGGAGCCTGCTGTTTGAAGGGGTGCTTTTCTTTTAAAGCCATCTCTTTATGGTTGCTTCTTTGTCTGTTGCCTCTGCTGCCTCCGAAAGGGTCTGTGTCTAGAAGGGTAGGGTTCTAATTTGTACATCTTATGTACATCCGACACCGCCTTGCCTGAATCCTGAAGGCCCTGAATAATCTTTTGGGCTTCCTACCCAAAAAGGATCGGGCCCTGGAATGGCATGTCCAAGATGATATCCTGGAGGTCTTGCCTAAAACCGGACACCCTCAACCAGAAGTGGCGCCTGAGGTTGATGCCTGAGGCTGCCGCCCAGGCCGCGGTGTCAGCCATGTCGTAGGAGTTTCGGAGCACAAACTTGCTCACATCTCTTCTGGATTGTAACACTGCCAACAGCTCACACTTGGTTGATGAATCTGGCTGGGTCTTGGCAAGATCCAAAGCTTTTCGTCATCTGCATTTCTGGTACATAACCATGTGAGCCAGGACATTCAGGGACCTTACAGTACAGGTGGATGAAGCATATACCCTCCTCCCCAACTGATCAATTTTCTTAGACTCCTTGTCAGGTGGCTGAGAACTGGTATGCCTGGGCTGTTGTGTCCTGCCATGTGCTGCTGTGAGCACAATGGGAGTCCACCTTAGGGTGCTCCCTGAGGTGAGGCTCATTTCTTGGGGTTAGATAAAGGCCTTCTTGGGCACTGCCAATGTAGTGGCTGGATGCTTCCATGCCAGCTTCATGACGTCCTGAAACGGTTCCACCGGGGGATGACCAAAGGCTTAGGGTCAGAGGCCCTGAGAATTTGGTGAGACAGCCTCTCTCTGGGTCCAAATCCTCAGTCTCCCACTGGATTGAGGAATTATATATGCCTCATGACTTCCAAAAAGTTCGGATCATCAGGTGGTGATCTCGGAGAGTCCCTCCTAGTATCCGGGGAGGGCAAAGGGAGCTCATCCTCTAAAGAAAAGTAGGTGGAGGAGGAGTCATTACAATCTCTAGAGTGGTCCGACAGACAGTCTGTGGATCTGCCGTGATGTCAGGAGTGGCGCCCTCTCGATCTACTTCTACCCCTAGAACTGCTATCCCTTGATCTGCTGTCCCTGCGGGAGGGAGAGCATGAGGGCAAATTACGACCCTGGTCCTTTCGCCAGACGGAGTCGTGGTCTGAGCCACCTGGAGTTGGTCTAGTGTCAGCTGCGGTGCGGGGATGCCCCCTGATGTCTCCTTCTGATCAGGTCTATGGAGAAGATCTCCCTTTATTGTGTTCCACCAGCTGATGAACAATGCTTTGACCTCTGCTAAAAGGACCACAGAGCCTGACGGTGGCTCTGGCGCCACCCCTGACGGACCTGAGGGTGCTGGCATCTGGTCCGGCAGTGGGGGAGCATCTGGCCGCCTGACTTTCCATTCCCTGTCCCCTGGTCATGTGCCCTATTCTTGGGCATCGGGGGAGTGGTTGGAGGCCATTCGTTAGGATCTGGCATCAAGGGGTCCAGTGTACAGTCAGGCACCATCAGGTTCTCTGGGGGAGGCCCTTGGGGGGCTGACGGTGGCAATGGAACTGTAGCTTTATCTGACACCACAGCCATAGGGACTGGAACTACAGGGATCTGTCGTCTGTCTAGTTTGACTGGAGATGACTGATAAGGCATAACGGGAGTTGTATTTGCTGTATCGCCTCCCGTGCGCTTGCCCCTGTTGTCAGGCTTTGCTGATGAACAAGAGGATGAGGCCCTAACAATGGGGGAGCCAGAGCGAACTCCCACCAAAGAAGAAGCAGTGGCTTGATCTTTTGCCTTAGACCCTAACGACTGTTTCTGGGGTCTGATGGCCAATGAAGAAGTGGCCTGAGAAGGCCCGTGCCCAAAGTTCCCGCCCTACGCCTCAGAAGCGGGACGCATTAAGGCTGCAGCCCCAGGAGGGCTAACAAACTGTGGGAAGAGTCCAATGACCTGTCAGAGGAAGCCGCTTTACCTTTGTGTGGAGAGTGAGACCACGAGTCTGACCTGGTTTTCTCCCTGTCCTTTTTGTGATGCTTCCCAGAGTGCTTTTTCTCCTTTGGTGAAGCGTAGTGAGCAGAGGACAAGGAGGAGCTGCATCCAGAGTGAGACTTCTGCATCACGACTACTTGTTGCTCCAGAAGGTAGGCCTTAAGTGTCTTCAGACAATGATTCAAGTGCGTTGGTTGAATCTCTGGCAATGCAGGCAATCATCGTTTTTGTGCCCGGGACACAGGTACAAGAGACAGGCCAAATGGCTATTTTTAGCTGGAATTTGTTTGCTGCATGTGCACTTAGCCTTCCGCCATGTAGTGGGAAGCCCAGAAGACAAAACTTGAATATTGAACTGTGCAGAACACTAAAGAAAAATGGCAGTCAACAGGAAGCAGGAGGTTTCCGTGGAGCCAATATGCTGGGTCGACAGTGGAAAAAGAACTGAGGTGTTGCTGGGGGATTGCCCCCTTTATACAGTGGCTGACGTCGTGGGCGGAGTCGACATCGGGGATGGTCCCCTGCCTTGGACTTCTAGCTAGAAGTCTTCCGTGGGGTCCCAGTGCCTGGCGGCATAGTCCTATATGTAATGACCTGCTGCAAGAGCTCTATCTTGAACTGAGATCTGGGGAAACCAAAAGAGTGGTCTAGAGAGTGGCAGCTGCGTTTCGATGCCAAAAAGTACAAAGTCATGCACCTGTGGTGAGGAAACCCGGGGCTGTGTGTAAGATGGGAGGAAGTACATACAGTTACCAAGCAAGAGCGGGACCTTGAAGTAATCATATCGAACGACTTCAAGGTGGTAGGGCAGTGCGACAGGTTAGTAGGCAAGGTGAATCAGATGCTGGGGTGCACAGTGAGCGGGATCACTAACAGAAGAAGGGAGGTGGTGTTGTCTCTATATCGCTCACCTGTGAGACCCCACCTGGTGTACTGTGTCCAGTTCTGGAAGCCACATTGCTGCAAGAACATCGACAGGGTGGAAGCGGTCCAGGGGAGAGCTACTAAAATGGTGTGGGGGTTTCATGAGAAACCACATGAGGAGAGGCTGAAGGTGCTCAACATGTACTCCTTGGTGGAGGGGACAGTAAGAGGGACATGACCATGACCTCTAAGTACCTCACAGGGTTGAACAAGGTACATGAGGGGAGTCTCTTTCACACGAGGAGAAGCACCAAAACACGGCGGCATGTTATGAAGCTCGGGGAGTTATAGAGGGATGTCAGGAAATACTTATTTACAGAAAGGGTGGTGGATGCCTGGAACAGCCTGCCAGAAGATGTGGTAAGAGCGAACACAATGGGGAGTTCAAACACCTGTGCAACAGGAGCACGGGTATAATAAAGAGAGGTAAGGGAGGAGCAACACCCATGACCAGAATCTGGGGTGTAGAGTTAGGGAAAAAATGGCAGACTAAATAGGTCTTCCAGTCCTTTTCTTCCAACACATTCTATGTTTCCATGTCTATAACATAAGAACACTGAGGAAAAACCACAATAAATGTTAAACAACAGCATACATAGAAAGAGTGGTGGATTCCTGGAACAGCCTTCCAGCAAAGATGGTGGGGGTGAAAACAGTGGTGGGGTTCAAGAATGTATGGGATAGACCTAAGGGAATCTTAGTGAAATGGAAGTGGGGGAAATGAGAAAGAGCCGGAGATCAAGTAGGGTCTGCAGTGATACTCCAGGTAGGGACAAATGAGCAAAATAGGTGGGCGAAGTGGTCCTCATCTGCCATCATATTCTATGTTTCTGTTTCTATGTGTTAGCCCCACAAGAAAAGGGAATAATATGAAATACAGGAGACAAGATACCACAGGGGAAAATACAGCACTGAAACTGGGAGGGCCTGACTTCCTATGGATGGAGCCTACACACAACTGGAATTGCCAGTAAGGGGATATAATAACCCTTTGTGTGTCAGCTCCTATAGGCAGTCAGATGTTAGGGGCCCTAACAAGCAGTCCCTAACGGGAAGGGTCAGTGCTGTACGACCAAGCTCAGCACCCTCCTGCCAAATGCAGCAACAGCAGAGCTGAGCACATCAAAGAGTTAATACCCAGAAACTGTATAGATACTGGCCCATGTAGCTGCCTTACAAATGTCTTCTAGAGATGCTGAGGTGCTGGGCGTAAGAGGCAGTCATAGTCAGCCGGCCCGCCGGCACAGCGGTTGGATTTCTGCTTGCGGCGCCAGCGACCTGGGTTCGGGAACGGACTTGGGTCGCTGGAGGGCCAGGGCCGGGGAGAAGGGATGGAGCGTCCAGGGACTGCCTCCCTCCGGGGTGGGTGGGACACTGTCCGCGCTTGACGGACTTCATGGAGGCTGGGGCACCGCAGTGACCGGGCGCTAACAGTAATCCAGGAGGCAGGGCGGATGCAGGTCGTCATTGCACGTCCCCGCCTCCCGCAACATCAAGGGAAAAAAAAAAACCTCACTCCTGCTCCCACTAAATGAAGCCCGCTCCGGCCGTATTTGGCGTCCAGGCTGACTCCTGCCTTTCCAAAAGTCACGGCACACTTAGCCCAGGTGCCGTGACCCCACCCTGTGGGGGGGAGCCAGGGGGTTCAGGGAGGACGGCTGTATATGGGCAGCTACGGTTGGAGTCCGTGACCGGGCTGATGGCTTCGACGTGAGGCAGCAGGAGGACAAAAAAAAAGTGTAAATAATAAAAAAAAAAAAAAAGAGGCAGTCGTAGCCCCCGTGAAATGTGCTCTGATCTCAGATGGAGCATATATACTCCCGGAAGAATAAGCCAGTCTTATAGTGACACTAAGCTATTTAGCTATAGAATGTTTGGCCAGGGCAGACCTTTTCTTTTTTCATATTGTGTTTATACTCTTGTCCTCCAGTGCCCCCTTCAGACTGACCCCCACCAGCCCAGACATCCCGGAATTACCAGGGCTTACCTTTCTGCCCAGCCCGGGAGCAGAGCCTGCGGAGAGTCGGGCTTCAACCTGCGGCCAGAGGATACATTTTCCTCCACTTTTCTCCCCTGGTCCCCATTGCTGGGCTGCACACTCCCCCTCCCTTCTGTGCGCCCTGCAGACCTGCACTTCCCCAGGCCTTCACCTGGGGAAGTCATTCCACGGGAGTGCAACTCCTCCCCTCCCGAGAGAGGAGAGCTGTCCTCTGGACGCTCAATCCTCTCCTTCCCCGACCTGGGCTCATTCCCGAACTCGGGTCGCCGGCATGTCGCGAGGAGTGGTGTCCAGTGCCTCAACCCTCAGTGCCACCAGGCCGGCAGGACGGACCTTTTCTAACCTGGATTAAGCTGAAAAACAAGTCTGTCTGCATTGCTTAACAACTTCGCTCACTTTAGGCAAACTCTAACGACATTCTGAAATTGTAGAGCATGTATTCAGTCTTCTGTAGCATTCTTTGGATTCGGACAACGGGAGGGTAACTCTAACTTCTGCTGTTTGTGGAAGTTGAATACCCCCCCAGGAAGAAGGGGGGCACAGATCTGAAGACCACTTTGCCCTTGCGAAACAGCACATACGGCTCCTTGCGTGAAAAATGTCTGTAGCTCACAAATCCTCCTAATCGAGTACATGCTCAAGAGGAAGGCAACATTAAAAGATAGGAGCCACAGGTAAACATCTTGGCTTTCAGTACCACACCGAGCTTCCAGGGTGACAGGACTTGTGTGGAACTTGTGACTTGCTCCGAGGAGGAGAACAACAAACTCTGACAAAGGGGCTGCACCCTGAAGGAACTGAGAAACCACTGACTAAGCTCTGTTGCAGAAATTTCAAGACATCGAACAGAAACACAGCTGCGACTTGATCCAAAAATGGGTACACTATAAGCAAAACATATGCCACACTCCTCTATATCTTATCTGTAGAGACCTGTCTGGACTGCACCAAGGTGCAGCTATCACTTGCTGATTATCCTGACATCACACATCCGCTGCGCTCAGGAGCCAGGCTGAGATTAAAAACCTCTGAAATTGTGGATGAAGAATCAGCCCCTAGTGAAGAAGGTCTGGCCTGGTCAGAAGTGGGAGTGGCTCACCCAGTGCCAGGTGTATGAGTTCTGAGTATTACACTCCTCAAGGCCATCAGGGCCCACTGAGTATCATTGTAGATGGCTCCCTTTGCAGCTGTTAGAGAACCTTTGATATTATCAGCCATGAAGGGGAACGCATACAAGTGAATGTCTGGCCATGACAGGGACAAGCAGTCGATTCTCAGCAATGGGAACTCCCAGTAAGGCAAGGCATGTTTATTTATATGGTACCCAATCCCTGAGGCTCTGGGCACCTTACATAAAAACTAGTAGGGTGATACAAATAAATACAAAACACAAACAGCACGCATTCATAGTAAAAGAATAAATAAAATACCATAGTATCTAAAATTAAACTAGCACAGTATTTACCGAAGTACCTGGGGGTTCTTTGCATGGGACCGGAAAGTCATGAGATACTGAATTGTCATTTCCTGAAATCTGCAAACTAAGTGAAGCACTTCCTAATGTAGTTTCCATTTCACTGAGTGGATATTCTGTCAACCCAGCCTGTCGGTTTAGCAGGTGAGATATCCACTGGGAGCCATTCCTGACAGAGTATGTTAATTCTACCCAGTGAAGTAGCTTTGATAGCTCGGCCATCATCGCTTTAAATTTGTGCATCCTTGGCTCTGAGGTGTGCTACAGCTATCGCATTATCTGACTGGGCTAGGATGTGCTGATTTCCCAATCGGACACTAACTGTAAGTAGCACCGTGCATATAGTTTCCATCTCAAGAAACAGTGACAGGGATCATCTTATCCATTAGGTGCCATATTCCTGGAGCCAATGCTCTACCTAGCATCACTCCCCAGCCCAACGGGCTGGCAGCCATCATAAGGGTGAACTTACTGCCCATTTTGAACAGACACTCCCTGAGTCAGATCTATCTGCATTAGCCACCATTTGAGGGATGAGCTCACCTAGGATGTCAGGGAGACACTGATCAGCAGGGACTTCATCTGTGGATTCTACAGTTGCAATCAGTGGAGTTGAAGGTGAGCTAGAGCAGCACTTGGTCCACTGCTCCAAGTCGATATTCCTGCCATCAGACCCAGCACATGCAGGACAGACCTTGCAGGCATTGTAGACTGGAGTCTGAGCTTCTCTCAAGCCTGTGATACAGGCTGCAATCTCTCTGCTGTGAGAGACACTGTGGCTGTGCTGAGCCATCACTACCGCTAGTGCTGACTGCGCTACATCAAGTGCAGTGTGCTCTTGCTGTGGTTGTTTATACATTCATTGTGTTGCAGTGCTCTGGTGACTGCCAACACTGCCTCTTGTGCTGCAGTATGAGACTGTGCACCCAAAAAATAGTAGCCAGATATGGATGAACATATACACCCTAGGGAGGGCAGACTGGGTGGGCTGCTGGTCCTTTTTCTGCCATCATCTTCTATGTTTCTACATTTCTCCATGAATTGGGTCCCCAGCACCGGTGTAACCTCTGAAATTACCCTCAGTGGAGTGAACAGCGGTGCCATGTACTGAAATTGGTGAACACAAAAATGGGCAATATGATTTATCAATGGAAATTATGTTACTATGCCACCTGGAGGTTCAGAGATGCCAGGAAAGAAAATACACAGTATGCATTGCCATTATGGAGGAGCAGAGTGTTTCCATCTGGAATAGGTGAGTACTTGATTAGTTGGTAAGGCATTTAAGGGCTAGGATGACTTGACACCCCCTGTCATCCTGGGAACAGTGAAGAAGAGGAAGCATAGGCCTTAGCCCCATTTCTGCAGGGAGACCAGTTGAACTGGTTAAATATCTGTGAGCTGACCAATACTGAAGTCAGTCACTCAAATCTTGGGTCACACTGTGGTGACTACAGGAAGAATTCCTGGCTTGGGGGATTCTGAAACCAGTCATACAGAAGCGCGGGTTGATGGCGGGAAAAGAACTGGGGACGGGCTGAGGGATCGCCCCTTTTATACCATAGGTCGAACGTCAGTGTGCTGACATCAGGGTCGGTCCCCCGCTGAATACTGTTATCTAGAAGTTTTCTGTGTGCTCCTAGCACCTGGTGGCTCAGTCCTTATGGTTACTGCCTGCTGAAAGAGCCCCCTCAAAGTAAGATTTCCTGGCTTGGAGGATTCTGAAACCAGTCATACAGACAAACAGAATTTTTTGTCAGATAAGGACCACTTGGCCCACCCAGTGTGCCTCTTCACTGTAGACATCTATGAATCCCTCAATCTAAGGTAATTTCCTTCCACTACGCTGCAAATAGCAATAGACTTGGCCCAAGGTGGGTGGCATGGACTGGAAACACACCAATCTCAGTACGACTTGTCCTTACAATTTCTGTTGCCCTAGCAGATTACTGTGCCTTGCCTTCTTCCAATGTAGTGAGATGACCCATGATTAGATGGTCTTTATGCCTTGTCTTGCAAGAACTATAGCAGAATCCAGGCTGGTACTGGCATGTGTCAGTTTCATAATGGACGCATCGCCTTAAAGCAGAGGTAGCTTCATTTATGGCAGCTGAGATCTGTGCAAGTATTCCGGGGACCGGACCCCACAGTGCAGTATGCTTGCCATTTACTTTGTAGATTCTATCATTGCCTTTGCCTGCAGGTGCTCTGTTACGCAGTGGTCGTAATGGCCACAGCCCCACTGAGCCTGGTCTTAGTTGAGGGGGATCTTTATCATGGGATGATCAGTAAGAGCCAGTCAATGGAGACAAGAGTCTAGCCTGGCATATTTGAAGTCTGTATCCACAGATATTGGCTTCTTTATGGCTGCTGCCTGAAGGTATACAATAAGGTTCCCTTTTTTCCATAGCCACAGTTGATGGAATTACTGCTGAAGGAAAAGACTGTGGAATATCTTGAATCCAGTGGGTTACAGGACCTGAGGCAGCATGGATTTATGGGGGGGGTAGCATTTCTAACAAATCTGATAAGATTTCTTTGACTGAGTGACCAGGAAGCTAGATCAGGGTGAAGTGGTGGGCGCAGCCTACCTAGATTTCAGTAAGGCTTCGGATATCATTCCACGAAGGAGACTGGTTAGAAAACTGGGCAGCTTAGGACTTGGTACAAAGGTGGTAAACTGGGTAAGAAACTGGTTAAGAAATGGGTAACAGAGGGTAGCAGTAAAAGGAATTCACTCCGAGGAAGGGAGGGTGACCAGCTGGCGCCTCAGGGATCAATGCTGGGGTCGGTCCTTTTTAATGTCTTTATAAGTCACATCACAGAGGAGCTAGAAGAAAAGAGGACAACGAAATCTACAATAGGATGGACACTCTGGGATAGGGGAGGGATGAGTAGTGACCTGACAA
The DNA here is from genome assembly GCA_016271365.2 of Neoceratodus forsteri. Classification (NCBI taxonomy): domain Eukaryota; kingdom Metazoa; phylum Chordata; order Ceratodontiformes; family Ceratodontidae; genus Neoceratodus; species Neoceratodus forsteri. The sequence continues at coordinate 968,788,505 of CM057449.1, forward strand.
AACTAGAGGAGTGGTTAAGGATATGGCAGCGGGGTTTCAATGCAACAAAGTGCAAAATAATGCACTTAGGGCATAGAAACCAGGGGTAGGGTACACAATGGATGGGGTGGCACTGACGACCACCAAGCAGTAAAGAGTCCTCAGGTAATCATATCTGATGACCTAAAGGTGGCGAGGGGTATCACCAGCAGCAGAAGTGTGGTGGTATTGACTCTGTATAGATCGCGGGTAAGACCCCACTTTGAGTAATGCGTACAGTTCTGGAAACATCGCCAGAAGGACACAGACAGCGAAGGCAGTATAGAGGAGGGTAACTAAAATGGTGCAGGGTCTGCATCAGAAGCCCTACAAGGAGAGACTTAAGGACTCAAACATGTACACCCTGGAAGAAATAAGGGAGACTCATTTATTTATTTATTGGTTTCTTTTTCCTTATAAAAAAAATTATCTGAGGATCAGTGACTGGATTTTTAGTACAGTAAATTAATAAAAAGAGAACTAGGAGAGCTTCAGTAGCAGACAAGTAGTGGAATTGCAGTATAATGTGGGGAGTGGTGCAATGCAGTGGCTGTGGGGCAGCCATATTCAGGCAGACCTTCTGGACACTGAGGTGCTGCCCTATCTGCATGCATCTCTCTGGACCGCGGATGAGGTAGCCAGACTCAGAGCGGAAGTAAACTGGGTCAGAGTACCATCACCCCTATCCAGGGACCACCCAGTCCAATGCAGCTGCCTCAAAGGATGCCGAGCGAGGAGCACTTGGATGACAGTGGGCTCAGGGAGGGTTAGAGCAGTCAGGGAGGGCACATCCCAGATCCTATTCCACTCAGAACTCATATGCCACACCGGCAAACGAGGACAACCAAATAGAGGTACCCAGAGAAGTGGAAGGAAAGGATGTGGAGGTTAGCCAAGGAGGTGACCTCAGCGGGGAAAGCAGTGGACCCCAGAGGAGGAGGAAGCGAATCCTGGTGGGGGACTCCATCGTAAGAGGGATCCAGCTAGGAACACAGGAGGGGGAGAACAGGGAGGTGAGGTGCCTACCAGGTGCCACGGCATGGAGGGATGGAAGGAAGATCCTGTGGATCACTGGGAAGGCAAGACGGGAGGGTGAGCTGGATGTCATTATCCACCTAGGTACTAATGACCTGGCAAATGGGGAGCCAAAGGAAGTTCAGGAAGAGTTTAGGAAACTGGGGAGGGGTCTCAAGCAAGTAGCTACTTCTGTCACTTTCTCAGAAGTACTACCTGTGAGAGGCAAGGGAGAGCATAGGAGTGCATGCACCAGGAACTTTAACTCATGGTTGAAGAACTGGTGCTGTGAGGAAGGGTTTGGATTCATTGGTGACTGGGGATCCACCTGGAGGGATGGAGGTTTGTTCAAGCCTGATGGCCTGCATCCATCCTGGAGGGGAATCCAAGCACTCAATGATAAGTTTAAATGCTACATTGACAAGCATTTAAACTAGCAAAGGGGAGGCAGGCCAGCAAGGAGGGTACCTACTTGCTCACCCCCACAGCTAGCAGTGGAACCAGTGAACCAGAGGAGTGGCTACTCTGCAAAGCAGTGTGCAAAAGATGGAGATTAGTGCCCAAGAGGTGGATAAGCAGAAAGGGCAAAATTCAGCAGAAGGGCAGACAGCAAGGAGAACCAGGGATAAATGACAACCAAGGAAGGGGCTGGAGAGAACAGTGAAGCAGTCTAGGAGGTCAAATCATGGAAAGCCATGTGTGCAAATGCCAGGAGCCTTAGCAACAAGATGGAAGATCTGGAGGCTGTCATGGTACAGTCAGACCTGGACATTGTGGCCATCACTGAAACCTGGTGTAATGATAACCATGACTGGGGAGACGGCCATACCTGGCTACAACATATTCAGAAGAGACAGAGCAGGCAGGAAGGGAAGAGGAGTGGCACTGTATGTGAAAAATGACATAAGGGCCACAGAGATCCAGGAGGAACAAAATGGGGGAGAGATACTGTGGGTTAAGCTGGAAAGGAAAATGGGGACAGCCATCCGCACAGGTGTGGTCTACAGACCACCAGTCCAGGAGGAAGAAACAGATAGGGAGCTGATGCTAGCCATCCAAAAGATGGCAGACAAAGGTGAGGTAGTACTGGTTGGAGACTTCAATATTCCAGACGTGGACTGAGCATCCCAGCAGCAGCATCAACTAGGAGCAGATTTATCCTGGACTCCTTCAGGGTGCCTTCTCAAGCAACTGGTCATGGAACCAACTCGGCAGAAGGCAATACTGGACCTTGTGCTCACAAACAGGACAGTGTGATGGGGGTAAAAGTGGGGAGCACCTGGGTAACAGTGACCACCAGTCACTGTGGTTTGAAATCACAGAAAGAGCAGAACCAAACCACACAAAACACGATCCTGGATTTTAGGGGGCAGACTTTGGGAAATGGGAGATACTTGAAAGAGGCATTAAGGGAATGGGACAGGAATCAGGGTTGAGGAACAGTGGGCAGTATTTAAAATGGGGATTACAAGAACAACAAAATTATGCATTAAGCAGGTTAGCAAGAGGAAAAGAAAGAGGAGACCATTATGGTTTCCAAAGAGGTAGCAAAGAAAGTGAAAGCCAAAAGATTGCATTCAGGCAATACAAAAGACACAGGCAGAAGGGGATAGGGAGAAGTACCAGGAGAAGCAAAGGGAGGTAGGGAGGGTCAGTAAGGGAAGCCAAAGCTCAGACAGAAGAACACATTGCAAAATCAGTGGGTAAGGGACAAAACTCTTTACAGGTACATAAGTGAAAAAGAAAGACAAAGGGAGGGATAGTGAGACTGAAGGGGAGGATGGGAGCAGTGGAGGATGACAACAGTAAAGCTGACATATTGAATAGGTATTTCTGCTCAGTCTTTACTGAGAAGAGGGGGTAATGGGTCTGAAGGGAGTACAAGGGGTGAGAATGGTGCAGAAATGGACACAAGTCCCTTTACACGAGAAAGGGTCCTGAAGGAACTGGAAGTAATAAGAGTTGATAAAGCAATGGGGCCAGACGGGTGAACTCTAGGGTCCTTAAAGAACTAAGAGAGGTGGTGGCTGAACCTCTGGCTATCCTGTTTAGCCGATCACTGGAAACAGGGAGGTACCCAAAGACTGAGGACAGCAGATGTAGTCCCCTTATACAAAAGTGGGAACAAAGAGGAAGCAGGGAACTACAGACCAGTCAGCCTCACCTCGGTAGTGGGGAAGATCATGGAAGCACTGCTGAAGGAGAGATTGGTGGAACATCTGTTGACAATGGACTACAGGACCCAAGGCAGCATGGTTTCACCAGGGGAGGTCATGTCAGACCAACCTCATTGAATTTTTGACTGGGTGACTAGGAGGTGGATCAGGGGAGGGCAGTGGACATGGCCTATCTGGACTTCAGCAAGGCCTTTGACACTGTGCCACATAGAAGACTATTACACAAATTGGGGAATATGGTGTGGGCAGGACAGTAGTGTGGTGGGTAGGTAACTGGCTGGGTGGCAGGACACAGAGGTGGTGGTAAATGGCTGTCACTCCACAGAGGAAGAGTGACCAGTGGTACCACAGGGATCAGTGCTGGGACCGGTCCTATTCAACATCTTCATCAGTGACATTGCAGGATCTAGAAGGCAGAATTTCACTGTTCGCTGATGACACAAAGCTCTGTAACAGAGTAGACACACCAGAGGGTGTAGACAGAATGAGAAGCGACCTGCAGAAACTTGAAGAATGGTCAGAGGTTTGGCAGTTGAAATTCAATGCAAAGAGTGCAAAGATAATGCATATGGGGACAAAAAACCCTGGCACAATATATCAGTTGGGGAGTGAGGATATAGCATGCACAAGCAGAAAAGGATCTTGGGGTTGTCATCTCTGATGACCTCAAGGTAGGGAAACAGTGTGACAAGGCAGCAGGTAAAGCAAATAGGATGTTGGGATGTATAGGCAGGGCATCACCAGCAGGAAAAGGGAGGTCATAATTCTGCTTATACAAGACACTAGTGAGGCCCCACCTGGAGTACAGTGTACAGTTCTGGAGACCATACCTACTGTAAGGACATAGACAGGTAGAGAAGGTTCAGAGGAGGGCAACAAAGATGGTGCATGGATTGCATCACAAGTCCTATGAAGACAGGTTGAAGGAACTGAACATGTACTCCCTGGAGGAGAGGAGGAGAGAGGGATATGATAGAGACATACAAGTATCTTACAGGGAGGAACAGGTGCAGGAAAACACTATTTTTAAGCGAAAAAGATGTTCCAGGACTAGAGGGCATGGGATGAAGTTGAGGGAGGACGATTCAGAGGAAACATGAGAAGAATTTCTTCACAGAACGGGTGGTGGACAAGTGGAACACCCTGCCAGAGGAAGTGGTGGGGCTGAAACAACGGATTTAAGAATGCATGGAGACATAAAGGAATTCTAGAGGTCAGGGTAAGGGAAACAGACTTCTAGGAAAACAAACTGAACTTACAAGCTCAAATGGCAGACTGGGTGGGCCATAGGCCCTTATCTGCCGACACTGTCTATGTATCTATGTATCTATATGATAGAGACCTTTAAATACCTCAAGGGGTAAATAAGGTACAGAAAAAGGTGTTCAAGAACAAGGCGATACATATGAAGTTGGGGGGGGGGCCTGATTCAGGAAAGATGTGAGGAAGTACTTTTTGCCAGAAAGAGTGGTGGATTCCTGGAATAACCTTCCAGCAGAGGTGGTGGGGGCGAAAACAGTGGTGGGCTTCAAGAATGCAAGGCATTGGGGGGGAATGGGCCAGATATCAAGTAAAATCTTAGGTGATACTGAAGGCAGGGAAAAATGGGCAGACTAGGTGGGCCAAGCAGGCCATATCTGCTAGCAAACTCTATGTTCCTGTATAAGAAGGTTCACCTTGATATGCTTCTTAATCGTGAGGTGCCTCTCGTAAGCCTCCTGAAGGAGAAAGAGATTTGGATTCACTGTACAAATTCTATCTCTAAGGCATTTCTCTCTTCAGCCAAGCCTAGGTGGAGCTGATGAACATTGGGCCTCTTTTATGTTAAAGGAGGATGCTTTATAACTAGATGAGCAGTAGAAGCCATCCAAGGTGGACCAGAGCCCAGCCTTGCATCTTTCACATTTTGGAACCTTACATCTTGCCCTCTTAATGTTGCTGCCAGATGATGCAATGCACACTGGACAATGATGCCTTAGGTCTGGGTTTCGATGTATATCTCAGCACTGCTGCCCCTGTGGCAGAACAGGAGGAGCACTGGGCTCAGTTCTGGATTACAGGAGTAAGCCTAGTCGCAGGGAAGACAATATGAGAAGGCCATAAAGGGCAGGAGTCTAGTGCAGCATTCTTTTACACTTCAGAGCCTAAGACCAGGTCTCCTTTAATGTAGCATGTGAGGATTCCATGATGGAGGAACAGCCCTGAAGTGTCCTGTGGATGACCAACTGCAAATCATTGTGGTCCAGAACTAATTTTTGGACCTGGGTTCAGGTGTGTTTCTTGGTTCTGCTGCCCCTTGGTCTTTGTTGTGCTTAGCGGAAGAAGCTTTGTTACAGAATGGAAGTTGGAGTCTGTCACAGTGGACTGGATCCTTTTCTGGCACTTTTCATGCTTGTCGGAATTAGATCTTATTTCCTTCAGGGCAGCAATTAAGGGCACCATAATGAGGTTGTGAAAATTGTGGAGAAGGCTTACATTTGTCCAAACACCCAAGTTTATAGAGTACATAAAGGCATATATAAACCCAGAGGGTGGTGGTTAAGAAAAAATTACTCACCATAGTAATGTTGTTTCTTCTAATGGAGTATTGCTGTATTCTGACTATATGCAGTTAGCCCCAGCACTTGAACTGCCCCGGAGAGTAAAGGGTTAACTCTATGCCAAGGCATAGAACGTTGAGCTCGAGCTCGGTTTTCAGACCTCTGTCTGTGGTACTCTGAAGTGTAACCGTCAGATTCTTACGAGCACTAAACTAACTAACTCAAAGGAAGAAATTGTTTCCAAAATTTTGTGCCAAATGGCAGAACAAAGCTTTAGGGTCAGAAGTCTCAAGTCGAGAATACCCAAAAAGAACACAACAGGTAGTGGTTTACCAAAATGCTTAATAACAAACAAAAAGAAACCCCCTAAGAGATGGAGGCATGACCAGTACACCTCTGGGGTGCAGCACTGTGCCTGCCCCACCACATCCCAAAAATGAAAATTACGTACCTACCATAATTCTTGATCTTCTTGGACGAGTCTCCACCACTCATTCACACTAGTGGGATCTGCGCTGGAGGCACTAGGACCCATCCGGGAGCAAACTTTTTGCTGGAGGGTTGGCGCCAGAGATGGCGCCGAGAGGCATGGCGCGCCACAGCAGTGGTCGCGCGGCACGACCATCTTGGCGACGACCCTCCAACCGCCTCAGTACCTTTTTTACCAAGGAGGTGCAGCGCAACTAACGTAAAGAGTAAACCTAACCTTACAAAACGGACATAAGATAGTCCGGACGACCCGTGTAAGAAGGGTCAGCAAAGAAATCTTCATGGCCTAAAGATCTGAGGGAGTGAAGACCAACACAGCGGTGAGCTCGGGGGATGGAGGGTGGGCGTGTGAATGAGTGGTGGAGACTCGTCCAAGAAGATCAAGAATTACGGTAGGTACGTAATTTTCATATCTTCCTGGACATAAGTCTCCACCACTCATTCACACTAGTGGGAGAGTACCAAGCTGATAATCCCCCAAAAGGGCGGCAGGGGAGCTAGAGCTCACACGTCTAGGACAGAAGTCCATTAAGGATAGTTCTGCCGAAGGCGGAATGACGCCTGGCATGAACATCCAGTGCATAATGCTTAACGAAGGTATGCACTGAGCTCCAGGTGGCGGCATTGCAGATATCTGCAATTGGAACATTGCGAATTTCCGCTAGGGATGCCGCGACCGCCTAGTACAGTGGCGACACTCTACCTTCCAATTTAACCTGTGCCATGGAATAGCAATGTCGAAGACATGCCACTAACCATGATGAGATGCATCTAATAGCGACAGGCTGACCCAGCCGGGTCTCGCTGAAGGAAACAAACAATTGCTGAGTCTTGCGAAAATTCTTGGTTCTATCTAAGTAGAACATGAAGGCTCTCTTAACATCAAGGAATGAAGAGACCGTTCTCCTTCATTTTGGAAGTTCAAGTAAGAGGAAGCACCAGAGGTTGGTTTAGATGGAATTCTGACACAACCTTGGAAGAAATTTAGGATGAGTACTAAGAACTACTTTGTCCTATGGAACACAGTATACTGAGGTTCCGTAATCAGGCATGTCTCAGAGACCCATGGGCTGAGGTAATGGCCACTAGGAAGCTGTCTTCCAGGTAAGAAATTTTAGCTCACAGGTAGCTAGGGGTTCGAAAGGCTTGCGAGTGAGCATGTCTAGGACAAGGTTAATGTCCCAGGCTGCGACCGGACGTCTAACAGGGGGTCTGGTATGCAGAATTCCCTTAAGAAATCTCTTTACCATAGGTAACTGAGCCAGAGACAAGGAAGAAACCGGCTCATGGAACGCCGAAATGGCACTAAGGTGAACTTTAACCGTGGAGTACTGGAGATCTGAGTTTGATAGGTCCAAAAGGTACTCCAGAAGCTTGTCTGGAGGACAGGAAAAGGGATTCCAAGAGGACTTTGCACACCAGAGAGAAAAGCGTTTCCACTTAGAAGCGTAAGTTTTTTCGGGTAGCTGGCTTCCGAGCAGCCAGAAGGACATCTGAGACTCTACGAGAGACGTTGAACCGGTTCACTTCTACCTCTTCAGGAGCCAAGCATGAAGGTGAAGTGACCTCAGGTTGGGATGGACCAACGAACCCTGAGTCAAAAGATTGATTCGTAAGGGATGTGGTCTCGGAGAGGCTGCCGACATACTGTTGAGTAGAGGAAACCATAGTTGCCGAGGCCAGGAGGGAGCAACGAGAATCATCTTGGTCCCCTGAGACTCGAACTTGAGGAGAACTCTCTGAATTAAAGGAAGCGGTGGAAAGGCGTAAAGAAAGCGTTTTGTCCACCGCAGCCTGAACGCATCCTGACAGAAAATGCCAGGCCCTGGATTTCTGGAGCAGAAGAGAGGCAGTTTTGCGTTGAGTGGGGATGCAAAAAGGTCCAGGTCTGGAGTCCCCCACTCTTCGAACAGTGACCGAGCTACGGCTGGGTCGAGAGACCACTCGTGAGGGTCTGCCTCCGTCCTGCTGAGGTGATCTGCTAAGTCGTTTTGTACACCCGGCAGATATACCGCTTGAATTAGAGACTTGTGCTCCAAGCACCACTCCCACACTCTCATTGCTTCCCTGCAAAGGGGGATAAGAGTGAGCACCGCCTTGCTTGTTGATGTAATACATCACAGCTTTGTTGTCCGTTTGAAGGAGAATGTTCTTGTGACAAAGAACATCCTTCAACGCTCGGATCGCATAGAGGACCGCTCTCATCTCCAGAACATTTATGTGGAGCTGAGTTTCGAGCTGAGTCCATACACCTTGAGTGTGGAGAGAGAGACAGTGAGCTCCCCATCAATCAGCGATGCGTCTGTGGTGATGGAGATCTGATGATCCAGAGGAGCAAAGGGGAATCCTTCCAGGAGATTGCTCTCTTGAGACCACCAGGTGAGAGACCTTCGTAGGGGCTCCGTCAACTTGATGGGATAAGACTGGGGGTGAGAGGTCGGTGACCACTGAGCGGAGAGCATCCATTGGGTGGTCCTCATGTGTAACCAAGCTAGGGGTACAGTGAACACTGAGGATGCCATGAGACCCAACATACGTTGCATCGAGAGAGCTGTGACCGATCTGTTCTCCCCGATGTAACGGGCCATCTGAAGGATGTCGAGTCTTCTGTCCTCTGGAAGGAAAGCCTTCGCGGAAGAGGTGTCCAGAAGAGTCCCTATGAAAAGGAGCCTCTGGGAGGGCTGCAGTTGTGACTTCTTCAGATTTAGCAGAACTCCCATGGACGTAAGAAGGCAAGAGGCCGTTTGAACGGCTTCCAGAGTCCCTTGGCTGGAAGGACTCGCTAGGAGCCAATCGCCTAGGTAGGGAAACACCGGAGTCCGAGCTTCCTGAGATGCGCTCGCAGAACTGCACAACACTTTGTAAAAATTCATGCGGAGGATAGCCCAAAAGGCAGGACTCTGAACTGATAATGCTGACCCAGAGCTACAAACCCCAGGAATTTGCGATGGGTCGGTGGATGGGGATATGCTGGTAAGCCGCCCTGCATATCCAGGAGGCCAGCCAGTCGTGGTTGATGCAGCAAAGGTAACAGGGTACCTAGGAAATCATTTTGAATTTCTCCCTGGGGAGGAATTTGTTTAACTTTCTGAGGTCTAGAATGGGCGCATCCCCCAGATTTCTTTGGAACCAGAAAGTAATGGGTAGAACCCTGTGTTTCGCTGATGCGGGGCACCAGTTCTATTGCCCTGTTGTTTAGAAGGCCCTGGATCTTGGCGGTGAGGAGGTCTGATTGAGAGGTCACAACCTGGGTTGTCGCTTGGAGAGGGCAATTCGGAGTTTTTTCCAAAGACTGAGAGAATAACCCTCGCGATTATCCGCAAGGACCCATTTGTCCGAGGTTATAGACTTCACTGATTGTAGAAGTACATCAGACGACCTCCCACCGGAGGAGAAGTTCCATCTCGGCAGTGTGGATGGAACTGGGGCCGGCATTCATAAGGTAGCGCTGGGGCTTTAGGCCCTTGCGCTTGCTCGCGCCTTCTTTGAGGTTGGGCAGGTTGGCTTTTATGGAAGCTTCCTCTGCCTCTGCCTCGAAAGGACTGGCGACTATGAAACTGGACGTTTCCTACATGCCCCGAGAGAGGGGTAGGCGGGGTCTAGCCAACTAATGGCCGACTAGTCTTCTGAGTGGCCTCTAGGGCTTGCTCTACCTGAGGCCCAAAAGATAGGAGCCATCAAGGCAACGCCTCTTACCTGCTGCTGAGCATCATTCGTAGCCAGAAGTACGCAGCCAGGAATGGCGTCGAGTACAAATACCTACGGCTGCTGAACGAGAAGCAGTGTCGAAAGCGTCCATGGCGGCTTTGACCTGTTGGTTATTGGACTCAATACCTCTGATAACGGTTAGAAGGAGCTCTGACTTGGAGTCTGAATCTGGAAGAGCTTCAACCATTCGTTTCATAGAGTGCCACAGGATATACTCATACTGAGAAAAATAGCCTTGATAGCTGGCAATACGCATACTTAAGTGGAGGCAGCAAAGACTCTCTTACCTAATGTATCAATTTTACTAGACTCTTTGTTAATAGGTCGAGCTGTAGTAGCTTGAGGAAGAACGACCTTGTCATTCTCTGCCAGGACTACAATAGGATCCGCAAAGGCTTGGGATGCCAAAATGGGACGATCCTTGGGAGCTGAATATTTCTTATCAATGGATTTAGCCACTGAAGGAATAAGAGCAGGATTATTCCATACCATTTGAGACAGCGTCTCGAAGGAGGGTTGAATCGGAGGAGTCAAATCCGTAGGGATCTCCGAAGCATGAAGATACTGGAGTCTTAATATTTTCCCAGGATCGATGTCCGTAGTCTGGAGAGAAAGAGTGGATCTCAGGTTCCTCAACAGAGACTTAAAGGATAGGTCCTCGACCACAGGCTCTGTAGCGGTGAAGGATCCTGTTTCCTCCACTCATCACCCAACCGAAGGTCTGGTCAGGCTCATCATCTCCTGATAGTCCAGGAAGGACTGCTTGGACAGGAAAGGAGGAAAGATAGGAGAAGAAGAAAGAGCAGATAGAAAGGAGAGTTCCCGAGGGCCCCAGCGCCGAGGAGTGCTTAAAGGAGTCGAAAACGGCGCCGCTGGAGGCGCACGGCGCCAAGAAGCACCCGGCATCGCAAGCGAGCCGCGCATGCCTCGGCGCCTCGCGACGCTACCGCGCGCGTGTCCCGCTGGCGCCGAAAATGGCGCCGACAAGCGCGATCGATTTCGCCGGAGGGTGCCGAGGACACCCCTGGAACCTGGAAAGGAAGAGAAGGGAAAACCAGGAGATAAGGGCATCGGTGTGGCCCCGCGCTCGCAGTCATGTGAGGGGGAAACACCTAAGCACGGAGTCGCTGGCAATCGGGCGAGGCGCCACACTAGGAAGAGGTTCAACCACCCTGCCTGATCGCCCGACGAGCCCGAAGGCTCCGGGCAACCGAGCCAGGCAGAAGAACCAACCTCCGAGCCCATCGCCTCCATAAGAGCGCCCACTGATGAAACTGCTCATCTGGAGTCCTACCTATAGGCGGGTGGGGTCCGATTTCAAAGACGGCGAAACCGAAGTTGGCGATCTGGCGAGGAGACCGCAACCAGGGTACTTTATGTAACCGACCGCCGACGCAAGAGATTTATCAGAGGGCGACTTTATGATGCCGCCTTCTTTTTGACCTGTGGGTCAAGAAGAGTTCGAGGTCAACGGTGCCGAATGCGACTGCTTATTTTTATGCCGGGCGGGGACCGCCCATCCCCGGCATCGGACTGACCGTTGTCGGAACCCCGCTGAGGAGAAGGGGGCTGACCGGACCCAGCCCGACTAACTGAACAGCTTTCATACGAAGTCTCCCTACCATCACCTGACCTGCTCATGGTCAACTCCGTCCAATAGGCCGAGACTTCTTTACTATAAGTTAAATTCTAAAATATAACAGAAATAGAATAAAATTAAGCGATACTACTATCGAGATAGAATTACAAAAAAATAAACTGAAAACTATGCGCTAGTTTGACTCCCGACAGGCGAGCGACGTTGTCACTGAAGCGCACTCGACGGGGGGAAAAAAGGAACTGAGGCGGTTGGAGGTTATCGCCAAGATGGTCATTACCGCGAGCCACCTTCAGGGGCGCCATGCCTCAGCCGCCATCTCGCTACCGACCTCCAGCAAAAGTTTGCTCCCGATGGGTCCTAGTGCCTCCGGCGCAGATCCCACTAGTGTGAATGAGTGGTGGAGACTTATGTCCAGGAAGATCTACTAGGTTCCAGGAGGGAAGGCAGGAAGGGAGGTCAGAATACAGCAAGACTCCATTAGAAGAAACAACATTACTATGGTGAGTAATTTTTTCTTCAAACAACATGAAGACTTGCTGTATTCTGACTGTATGCAGACTACCAAGCAGTACCCCCTTGGAAGCGGGAGTTAGAGAACCTATTTTGAGAACAGGCTCTGCAGCACAGCCATGCCAAACCTAGCATCACTTCATGACAGAATGTTCAAAGAGTAATGCTTGGTAAAGGTGTGAATAGATTTCCACATAGCAGCTTTACGTATCTCCATTAATGGTATATCTCTAGCTGCTGTGATAGAAGCAGCTGTACCACTGGTAGAGTGAGTCCTCAGGCCTGAGGGAGGCTCCTTCCCAAGTTTAGAATAGCAGAATTGAATGCAAGAGATAATCCACCTGGCAATAGACCTCTTGGTAGCAGGCTTGCTCTTTCCTACCTCACCTTAAGTGAGAAATAATTGAGAACAATCTTTCCTATGGGCCTTAGTATGCTCAATATAGTAACTGAGAGCCCTTTTCACATCTAGACTGTGTAGCCTCCTCTCTCCAGAGGAAGAGTGATCAGTGAAAAAGACAGGCAGGGACAAAGACTGGTTCAGATGAAAGTCTGACACCACCTTGGGAAGGAACTTTCTACTGGTACGAAGGACCACCTTATCCCTATGAAAGGAAATGAAATCAGGTTCCACTGATAAGGCCTGTAGTTCACTGATCCTCCTGGCTGAGGTAATGGCTACCAGAAATACAGTTTTCCAAGTCAAATATTTCAGCTCAGCTGAAGGTAAAGGTTCAAAACGGGGCTGCATAAGCTGTGCAATACAGATGTTTAGATCCCAAGAAGGAGTAGGCTCCTGGAAGGAAGGATTGACAAGGACCAAGCCTTTGAAGAACTTCTTGAACACTGGATGAGAAGCTAGGGAAGAGGCCTTACCAGCCAAAAGACAAGCAGACACAGCTGCCAAGTGTACTTTAAGAGCAGTAGGCCGGAGGCCTAAACTGTTAAGATGCACCAAATAGTCCAGGACAGTGGCAATGTCAGCCAGCTCTGGATTAATATGCCTACTGAACACCAGAAACCAAACCTCCTCCATTTGGAGTTGTATGTCTTCCTAGTGGCAGGTTTCCTGCTAACTTTTAAAATATCCAAGACTGATTGAGACAGATCCATAGGAAGCTGAAGAGTCTCAGCCATTTTCTTGTAAAACAAGAAATGGGAAGGGTACTCAGAAAGCCTGGGAGGAAAAGCCTGAGAAGGCCTGTCTGGGGAGATGTCAGGTTCTACTGGCTCATCTAGGCCTTCACACTGTTCCTCTTCATAATCTTCATCCTCCTCCTAATCGTCCTCATAGTATGCCTCAGGATCCAATTCTGAAGCAGGTACCTCCGACCAAACCAATCAGCTCTGAACCGAGACCGGTTCAGTCGGAACCAGGCAAAGCGACTGAACAACTGAAATCGCTCTTGCTATTTCATCAGCGGTTAGACCATGGGAAGCCGAATCCGAACCGGCTGATTTCCTTTTTCTTTTACTCGGAACCGATTCTGCAGAATCATCTCTCCGTTTGCCCAAAGAGGTATCGCTCAGGTCAGTGGGCACCTCCTCAGGTTCGGCCGCAACCAAACTGGGCTGGCCATCCGGGTCAGCGGACTGCACGGCCTCCCTCTCCCTTAGCCTACTCAAACTTTTTTCCAGAGTGGCTTTGGGAAAGTTCTTACATATTTGGCAGTCTTCCTTGAGGTGGTCAAAATCCAGACAATACACACCTACGAGGTGAGGGTCGGCCTTAGCAAAGGCCTCCTTACACTCTGTACAGTGCTGAAACCCAGTGGGTCGGGTTTTCTTTTTGGGTTTCTCAGACATGCCTTCCAATACAAAGTCACCACAAACAGCGTTTAAGCCAGGTGACTGCAAACTTTTCGGTTCCAACCGTGTCACAGATCGGTTAAAAAATATCCTAAAACCGAATTTTTTTAGGAACCGATAAGTACCAGAAAAAACACACAGTCAAACACAAAATATATAAACAGAATAGGTTTCGGTTCCAAACCGGACTGACCGGCAAAGAACCAAAAATAAAACAATTTCTTTAAGAAAAACTATCACTACCTACAACTACCACGTACTGGTACTGAGACAGAGGCAAGAATACCGATTTGCTAACGAAGCAGTTTGAAAGAAGCGACCGAGTCGAACTTTTACTGAACCAAAGTGCAGGAGGGCTCTCCGGAGCGACTTCACAGTTAGGCGGAGTAAGAAATCTGATGGTTACACTTCAGAGTACCACAGACAGAGGTTTGAAAACTGAGCTCGAGCTCAACGTTCTATGCCTTTGCATAGAGTTAACCCTTAACTCTCCGGGGCAGTTCAAGTGCTGGGGCTAACTGCATCTAGTCAGAATACAGCAAGACTTCACTCACTATCAAGAACAACACCGGGTACTTGCTTTAACATGTCTCGGAGTTCAAGTACCTTGGTATTACACCAGATAGTACCCTCTCTTACACTAGACATTTTGACTCTGTTGCCAAGGCCGCCAACATCTGGACTGATCTACTGCACAAGCACTGTTTGTCTGAGAATGCCCTTAGACTGGCCATCTACAGTTCTGTCACCTCTATTATTGACTACGGTCTGGTCATCTACGGCTCCGCTTCTACAACTGCCCTACGCAGGATCGCAACCTCACTCAACAAAGCATGCAGGCTCTTAACGGGCGCTGCCCGACTTACACATACCTGTGACCTCTACGCATAGACTGGTTGGCTTCCACTCCTCAACAGAATACAATACCAGACCTGCCTGCTAACCAAAAAGGTTCTCCTTGTACTTATGCCTCCTGGTGTTACTACGCTCCTCGCTGCCTTCAGTGGTAAACAGCATACACGTAGTGCCCAATACCAAACCTTCCAGGTTCCAGATATCGTACCTCCATGGGTCACCGGTCCTTCACCTATAGGGCTCCACAGTGGTTCAGTTCCCTCAACAAAGAAGCACTTTCCTCTGCAACGCTTGGACCCTTTAAACGGAATCTCCGACATTACCTCACCTCTACCACTCAGTGTGACTGCGTCTCCTAAAGGTCTGCTCCAACCACCACCTAATTGCTCATAACTTGTTAACCTGCCTCCGTCCTGAACATTACCCCCAATGATTATCTGCTTCTTGCTACCCTTTTCCCTCTCTGTCCCTCCCTTCCCCCCTAAGCCTCCCCACAAACCTATTACCACATCCCCCTCCCAGTCTCTCCTCTTGACTACTGCCCATATTCCCCTGTCCTAGACTGCCTCCCCTCCCCCCTGACAATGGCCTCTTAGCCATAGAAACATAGAAGTTGACGGCAGATAAGGACCGCAAGGCCCATCCAGTCTGCCCATTTCTTTTTCTACCTTATAAATGTGCCATCGGCCTTTGCTCTGTCAGTGGCCTATCTATTCATAGTCATTTGTATTGCTTCCTTATGCCTATCCCATGCCTGTTTGAAGCCCTGCACTGTATTCATAGCCACCACTTTTGTGGTAAGCCATTCCATGTATCCACCACCCTTTCTGTGAAAAATAATTTCCTCACATTCCCCTTAATTGGCCCCTCTAACCTCATGCTGTGTCCTCTTGTCCTGCTATTTTCTTATATTTAAACATGTTAGACTCTTTCACCTTGTTAATGCCCTTAAGGTGTTTGAATGCCTCGATCATATCACCTCTCTCCCTCCTTAGCTCAAGGGTATACATATTGAGCTCTGTTAATCTGTCCTCATATGTCTTCTGATGCAGTCCCTGCACCATTTTGGTTGCCCTTCTCTGGACTGCCTCAATTTGGTTAATGTCCTTGTGAAGGTGTGGCCTCCAATACTGCATGCAGTACTCCAGATGGGGCCTAACCAGTGTCTTGTAAAGAGGGATTATTACCTCCCTCTTCGACTTGTGATACCCACTAATACACCCTAACACCCCTAACCTTACCTACTGCTTTAGAGGTCTGCTTGGATGATTTCAGGTCATCAGTGATGATGATGCCCAAGTCTCTTTCTTCCTTTGTGACTGCTAGCAACTCCCCTCCCAGCCTATAGGTGGCTTCAGGGTTTCTCTTCCCTATGTGCATGATTTTGCACTTCTTTGCATTAAATCCCAGTTGCCACTCTTCTGACCATTTTGCTAGTTTATCCAGATCTCTTCTCATTCTGCCCACCCCATCTGGATCATCTACTCTGTTGCAGATCTTGGTGTCATCTGTAAACAGACAAGCCTTACCCTCTAGTCCATCTGCAAGGTCACTAATGAAGATGTTGAAGAGGACTGGCCCCAGGACTGATCCCTGAGGTACCCCACTTGTGACTTGCATCTCTTCTGACTGTATACCATTTACCACCACTCTCTGTTTTCTGCCCGTCAACCAGATGGGCCACCCAGTTGACCAACTTCTGACCCACCCCGAGCCTACCCAGTTTATTTATCAATCTACTATGTGGAACAGTGTCAAAAGCTTTGCTGAAGTCAAGGTAGGCGACATCAACTGCTCCCCCTTGGTCCACCACTCTAGTTACCCAGTCAAAGAAATCTATGAGATTAGTTTGACAGGGCCTTCCTTTTGTAAACCCATGCTGACTTGGATCCTGTGCCCCTATGGATTCCAGGTGTTGCACTATCCTTTCCTTAAGGAGTGCCTCCATAATCTTGCCCACTACTGAGGTAAGACTGACTGGTCTGCAGTTCCCCGCCTCCTCCCTGCTACCACTCTTGTGGAGCGGTATCCCATGAGCCCTTCTCCAGTCTTCTGGGACCTCTCCTGTGCTCAGAGACTCACTAAACAGTTCTGCTAATGGCTCTGCTAGTTCCACCTTTAGCTCCTTAAGTACCCTGGGATGTATGCCATCAGGTCCCATTGCCTTATCTACCCTGAGCTTAGCAAGCTCTTGTAGGACCCTTTCTTTTGTGAAGGGAGTAGTGCTCACCTCCCTCCGCCCTGTGTCCATGATGCTGAGCTGTGGACCCTGCCCTGCCCTGCCTTCTCTTCAGTAAATACTGAGCAAAAGTATCTATTTAGGATAGATGCCTTTACAGGGTCCTCCTCCTCACATGCTCCCTTTCTCCATTAAGCTTAGCAATACCCCTCTGGACTTTCTCCTTTCACTAATGTATCTATAGAAAGTCTTGTCACCTTCTTTTACTGTTAGGTGCTAGTGTTTCCTCAGTTTGGGACTTTGCCTGCCTTACTGCCTTCCCTGCTTCCCTTAGGGCAGTTTGGTATGCCTCCCTATCTTCATCCCGCTGTGTTCCCTTATATTTCCTGAAGGCCAGCCTTTTGGCTCTGACCTTTTCTGCTACTGTATTTGAGAACCAAAGTGGTTTCCTTCTTCTTTTGCACTTCCTTTTCTGTCTAACACAATGGGATGTTGCTTCAAGCATTGCATCCTTAATGGTTGCCCACTTTGCCTGTACCCCCTCACCTGTGTTTCTTTTTGCCAGGGGTAGCTTAACTCTGTTGGCCATCTTATCAAAGTCAGCTCCTCTGAAGTCCCATATTTTTGCCTTGGAATGGGATGATTTAGATGTAGTAGCCAAATTGAACCATACCATGTGATGGTCACTGGCCCCCAGGTGACCTTCTACCTGGAGATCTGTGCTCCCTTCCTTGTTAGTCAGTACTAGATCTAGGATAGCCCTGTCTCTTGTGGGTTGCTGTACCAGTTGTTTGAGGCCTTCCCCCTGCAGGGAATCCACTATGTGTCTAGTTCTAGCAGATATTCCTGCTGGTATTGACCAATCTGTATCCAGCATGTTGCAGTCTCCCATTATCAGAACCTCCCATTTAGCTGTCATGTTTTGTATATCTTCTAACAGTAATGTGTCTATGTCCTCCCCCTGGTTTGGGAGCCTGTAGACAACCCCAGTTCTTATGGCTGTCCCATTTCCTGTTTCCAGGGTGACCCACAGTTCTTCTGGCTCCTTATGTGTATTCTGAATTTCTGTAGCTTTGATATTTTCATTGACATACAGGGCCACTCCTCCCCCCTTTGCACCTCTGTCTCTTCTGAACAATACACTTGTGGTACTGAAGTCTCCAAGTGTGGGTTACTGGTAAACCACGTCTCACTAATTGCTACTATGTCCAGTTTAGCCTCTGACATTATTGCCTGCAGGTCTGGGATCTTATTTCCCAGGCTGTGAGCATTTGTGTACATGATTTTCCATTGGCCAGATTTTGGTGTGTTAGTTGTTGGGTGAGGTTTGGCATTACCCCTGTGTGTCGTATGGGGAGACAAACCTTTTTTCTTACCTGGTGATGCAAATGAACTGCAAACATGCTGAATCCCTGTTTGACCACTAGCTGAGGGGGGAGGGGTGTTCTTCCCATTCGACGTATGGGGTGCTGCACCCCTCTCCCCATTTGCTAGTTTAAATATTCTGCAAAGACGTCAAACTTCTGCCCCAATGCACTGACTCCCTCCTTAGTCAGATGCAGTTCATCAAATTTAAAGAACTTTCGCTCCCAGAACTGTTGCCAGTTCCCTACAAATCTGTGTCCTTTTTCCTGGCACCAACCCTTGAGCCACATGTTTAGCTCCCCTATCTCCCATTCTCTGACCTTCTGTCCATCTGCTCCCCTCTCCCAGACTGGCAGGATCTCAGAGAAGGAGATGCTGGACGAAATAGATGATAGTTTGTCACCCAGCCTGGTCAGGTGTTCCTTGGTCTCCACAACTGACCCGGCTGGCGAGATCGATAGTCCCCATGTGTACTAGGACATCAATGTTTTCTCCTGCTTTGTGAACAATTTTATAATGCGGTCAGTGTCTCTCCATGCTGATGTACCTGGGAGACATCTGACCATTACCCCTGGCTGGAGATAGGTATCAACTCCCTGAATCATGGAGTCTCCTATGATCAGAAGTTTTTTGGATTTCCTTTTTGCTTTTTTTGTTTTGGTTCCTGATTTGGGTGAGTTTTGTTGTGCTAGCTCCTGTGCTGCAATGTCCTGCTCTGTAGTGTCTTCTGCCTCTTTGTTTGATTTCAGAGATAGAGGCAGATACCTGTTTGTAGTGTTTATATGGCCTACTTTTTTTTCTGTCCCCCTTCCTCACTATTTCTCGCTGATAGTCCATCTGTTTCTTAATTCCTTTCTCTGTCACCTCATCTAGCTACGAATATTAAACTGCTCTCTAGTAACATCTTTTATTTTTAAGTGTGTTACAACTGTAAAACTATGTCAACCATGCCTGTGTTTTGATTGTATACCATTGTTTTGATTGTATACCATTTCCAACCTCTGTCTGTATGTTTCCCCCCTTCCTTTGACGTGGAACCTTTGTAAATGAGCAGATCCTGCTCAAAGGTATTTGTAATCCTAGAGCTTAATAAATAAATAAATAAATAATGTTGTTTGAATGGCAGTTACTCTGCAGAGGGTAAAATGATCATTGGGGTACCACAGGGGTCAATACTGGGTCTAGTCCTCTTCAATTTCTTCATCAGTAACATTGCAGAGGGTCTAGAAGGGAAAACTTGCCTGTTTGCTGATAACACCAAGCTCTGCATTAGGGTGCACACACGGTGGGGGGGATGAGGGGTGAGCTAAAGAAGCTGGAGGATTGGTCACGGGAATGGCAGCTGGGTTTTAATGCAAACAAGTGTAAGATAATATAATGTACATGAGGCACAAAAACCCAGAGGCAGCATATCATCTGTGGGGCGGAATAAAATGCTCCAGGCAGGAAACAGACCTGGGGGTGATCATCTCTGATGACCTCAAGGTGGGTAGATAGTGTGACAAGGCAGTAGGATGCTGGGATGCATAGGCAGGAGAATCACCATCAGAAAAAGGGAGGCAATGGTTCCACTACATAGAACACTGGTGAGGCCACACCTCGAGTACTGTGTCTAGTTCTGGAGGCCACATCTACATGAGGACATCGACAGGCTGGAGGCGGTTCAGGGGAGGGCTACCAAAACAGTGCAGGGACTGCATCACAAACCCTACAGGGATGGGCTAAAATAATTAAATATGTACTCCCTGAAGGAGAGAAGGGAGAGGGGAATATGACTAAAACATTTAAATACCTCACAGGGAAGAATAACATGCAGGAAAATACAATTTTTCAAAGAAAAAGATACTCGAGGACAAGGGGGCACAAGATGAAACTGGAGAGAGCGAGGATCAGGGGAAACATGAGGAAGTACTTCTTCACAGAGAGGGTGGCAGACAAATCGAACAGCTTGCCAGCAGAGGTGGTGGAGGCAGAAACAATTACAGGTTTTAAGAAGGCTTGGGATAGGCGTAGAGGGATACTGTAAGGTGGGGAGGAGGACAACCTATTACCAGTTGAGCACAAAAGAGCACTGTGGTTGAAGGTTATAGGGCAGACTAGGTGGGCCAAAGGCCCTTATCCACCAACAACTTCTATGTTTCTATGTATCTTGGCTAAAAACAATCAATTCTGTGCCTGTAACAGTTGTAATCGTGAATCTGCACTGAAAAATATTTTCAAAATAGCCGCCGTGCTCAAATGAGCATGCAAGGACTGTATCAAGATGGCCACAATGATACTGTGTATGTGCAGCCAGTACTAAGATGGCCACTACCTTGATAAGTGCAGACTAGCCTCCCAAGACAGCACCTACTGTCATTCACAGATGATGGCATGGGAATTACTTGACTGCACATGGACCTCACGGCACACTCCACCTGAAGTACAAAACACACTTCCTTAGCCCTCTTGGTAGGGGGAAGAGCAAGAAGTCAGCCCTGCAAAGCACCAAAAGGAGAGTGCGGTCTGTAGCAGCCCTACTGAGGCACTGAAGCCCAGGTTTCCCCACCTGCAAACTGAGCCCCTGCAAAAGTGCAGAAAAACCTGAAAAAATCCTTTTGTGTTGCTGCTTGTAGGTCAGGTGAGTTCCAGTGCAGCTGCAGAACTAGACTGGTTGCAGAAACTGTAGCAAAAAAAAAGCATTTGCTGAGAAGAAAAGCTATGGCAGGATGGAAAATACTGAGGAACACCAGGAATGTGGTATGCCCTAAGACTTCTCTCACAATGTTTCATCCTGTCCCAGCTAACTGGGGTGGACAATCCATATCATCCGATTGCCTACAGAAACCAACACATAAATATGTTTTAATAAGTATGTAATGTCTCTGACAGTGAGTAACTAAAACAGAGGTCACAGATCCAGGGCTGGAAGTCACTGAGCTGTCCAGGACTCAACCCAGACAAAAATGAAGTCCTGATGATTGAGCCGGGTAAAAAAAGGGGGGGGGGGATTGGCAGTGTCGGGAAGGGAACCGGGGCTTTGCCTTGCTACCTCCAGGCTTGACGCTGCCAAAAAGGTGAAGAATCTGGGTGTCATCCTGGCCAAAGGGCTGACATTTGAGGCTTAGGTGTCGGCAACAATCCAGAATGGAGGGCGAGTTATATTACCGTAGCACTGCTGGAACTGCACTGGCTGCCGGTTAAGTGGTGCATCTCCTACAAGGTTATTTTATTAACCTATAATGCCCTACACAGTCTGGGTCTGGGCCACCTGTGTGAGCTCCTGCATCCCTATCTTCCCACTCATTCCCACCATTTTGCTGAGTTGGGTGTCCTGGTTGTCCCCAGGACTAGACTTAAAACATCTGGGGACAGAGCCTTCGAAGAGGCTGGTCCATTACTACGGAATTCGTTACCGAGGGCTCTGAGGGAGGTCCCCTCAGTGGAAGTCTTTAAAAAAATGACTTAAAACTTCAACAGTGCAGTCACCTGTGTGCCTGGACTTCATACAGTGATGCTGTACTGGGATAGCATCACCGCTGAATGAGCCCAGGAAATTTTTCTTGCCATTGTATAATTCTGGATATAGCCTATGTCACTGTGTCATAGAAATAAAACCAAAAACTCTTTCTAGTCAACAATCATTATTTTCAAAATAGTCTTTTATAGCTCCAAATACCTTTGCTCCACATTTATTTTGCTGAACTCTTCACAGGTTGGTAGGATCATCAGCTCCGTGATGTATAACTTGATGGTCTCTATATCAAAAAAAAAAAAATCTGAAATATTTGTTACGTAGAAAGTTTTTTTCCCCCCTTGACTTAAATGTTGGGTTTAAGTCTTTCATTCCATTTCACACAAATTTGAAGTGCAGGTCCCCTAAGCAAGATGTCATTCACCCTACATCTCTTCAGAAACAAAGGATTTGATAGCCTGCAAATAGAATGTTTTTCTCGATCAGTTAACTAGCAGGTATGGTGGACAACCAGCTCCTACATAAAGACTTTTATAAAGTCTACAAGGCCTACAGTGGTCACACACCTCACATAAAAAGTGTGTGGGGGTATTCTCCTGGGGTTTATATAAATATTTTCCCATTTCTCCTCTTTATTATGTCGTGATACTCTGGCTTATGACCTACGTTTCTCAACAAACTGGATTTTTTGGCTTCGAAGATACATAAGAATGGTTTTCTTAATGAAATGGTCAGAGGAATGGAATTCCAGCCCTTCTATAACAGTATGAGGTTACTCACCTTTAGAAAATGAGATGATTTGTGTGGGGGATTTCAAATATATTTTCCTGTGTACCTTTACTGATGGCCCTTGTCTCAACACAGAGGGTCAGACTGTCATGTTACCTCAGCCTGTGGTTTACGATGTGGCTGCCACCATGTACATTATCTTGCTAGACACACATGATCTTCTCTTTGTGAAAATAAATGTTTAAGAACAGCTGACACCATCAGGAAAACTCTATTTATTCGGTAAAGACATAAGCAGGCATATGCCCATCGAGAATGTCTCCCACTTCCTGGCAGGTAGATTAGTCCTCACCTGTGGTCCATTTGAGATGTTTATCCAGCCTGGATTTGAACATATTGAAGTTAGTTGCTTCAACCACATGTTGAGATAGCTTGTGCCAGGCCTTAACAACCCTAATAGTGAAGTAGTTGTATCTTTTGCATGAATTGGCTTTAAGGACTGTCAGTTGTCTATTATGACTTCTTAACATTAACAAAACAATATTTAGACAAAGATCAGCTTGTATTTCACAATACTTCTGTACTTCTCCTCCCAATTATTTATTACTGAGGTCGCTTGCATGAAAACAGAAACTTTGCTCTGCAGGTGGCTACTCAGCCCTGTCCCTGCTGATCTCCGTCCAGCACCCATCTCCCCAAGCTTACCTGCCAAGAGAATCCTCCATGGCCTGTACCCAAGAGAATCCCCCATGGCCTGTACCCAAGAGAATCCCCATGGCAGGATTAGGGGTGGGGATAGTCCTCACCTCCACCCACCCCCAGGAGAAACAATCCAGACATTCAACAGGCACTGCGGTGATGGTACAGACAGAGGTGAAGCACACACAGCACATGTTTACACCTCTGTTTTGTCCCTCCCACCTCCCTTAATGGCTGGCACTGCCTTCTGCAGGTCATGTCACACCCTGCCTCCCTGTGGTCTGTAGGCCTAGCGCAGGGGATCACCAGAGTAGCAGAACCAGCCATGGTCCCTCCCTGGGCTGGGAGCGCTGCCAAGAGGCAGCACCTCTCCAGCCCTTGGGCTACTCAGCCAACCTCCCGAGCTCGCTTCCGAACTCAGGCTGCTGGCAAGGAAACACACAGCGCTACCCGCTGGGCCATCGGGACGGCTTTATTCCTTCTGCTTTCTCCCTACCTGAGGTCATAAAGCACTGCTTGAGACAGCTTGGTTATTCCCATGACAACAGATTTTGATGTCACAACAGAGGATTATGACTTGAAGTAGGAAGTAAGCTACAGAGGCAGATGAACTCAAAGGAATAAAGATCATGCATTCGTACAAATTTCCTTGTAAGTAATAAAGGGGAGGATAAATCTACAGAATATATATGGAGTGCACTAGTGTAGGGGTAGGGACACAAATTATGAACTGGATTACAAGCTGGCTGAGTGGGAGGCTGCAACAGGTGGTGGTAAGAGGGGAGCTCTCAACTCCAAGGCCGGTGATGAGTGGGGTGCCACAGGGCTCTGTTTTGGGGCCAGTATTGTTTGGGCTCTTTATATCAGACATTGCACACGGGGTGGTGAGCAAGATAAGTCTGTTCGCTGACAACAATAAAATCGGAGCAGTGGTGGATGGAGAGGAGGGATGGAAGCAGCTGCAGGGGGACCTAAGCAAGCTAGAGGAGTGGTCAGAGAGGTGGCAGCTGGGGTTCAATGCAAAGAAGTGTAAGGTTATGCACTTTGGGGTGAAGAACCCAAGGAGAGAATACTGGCTGGGAGGGATTAAGCTGGGGATCACTGAGGAGGAGAAGGACCTAGGGGTCATGATAACAGGGACCATAAACAACACTGCCCAGTGCAGGACAGTGGCTGCAAAAGCAAACAAAATGCTGGGATGCATAGCGAGGGTTTTTTCGTCCAGATGAAGAGGGGTGATCTTGCCCCTCTACAGGTCGCTGGTAAGGCCGCACTTAGAGTACTGTGTGCAGTTTTGGAGGCCATACCTAAAGCATGATATCAGGCTACTAGAGGGGGTGCAGAGGAGGGCAACAAAGATTATATGTGGAATGGAGGGGAGAGACTATGACAGCAAGCTGGGAGACCTGAATATGTACACCCTGGAGGACAGAAGGGGCAGGGGGGACATGATAGAGACATTCAAGTATCTGAGGGGAATCAACAGGGATGGGGCAGATGGGGTCTTTAAGTTAAGGAGGGGGAACTGTCACCAGGGGGCATGGGTGAAGAATAGAGGGGAGATTTAGGAAGGAAATGAGGAGACACTATTTCACAGAGGGTGGTAGCAAAATGGAACACCCTACCAGAATGGGTGGTATCATGTAAATCTGTGAATAGCATCAAAGAGCATGGGACAGGAACAGGAGAGAATGAGAGTGAGGGAGGTGGGGGGTGGCAGTGGGATGACAAAGGGGAGGGGGGTGGGGCAGCTGCAAACTAGGGTTGCTAGCTACACAATCGAGCAGACTTAGACAGGCCAGGTGGTCTGTTTCTGCTGGCACATTCGTATGTTCGTATGTATATATAAAATTGTACCTAATTATTATGTTTTTCAAATCTTTCTCGGAGGCATCAGCAGCTCTTTAAGGACCAGTTTTCCTCTCTCTGTGCACAGTAACAGCAGAAAAGACTTGGGTCCATGTTGTTTGCCTGTCCTGATACACAGCAATGCTTCTACTTCAGTTTAAATGACTCACATCCAAGCTTTCTGCCAGAACAGGAATGTTACCCTACTCATGCTATGTAACCCTCAGCCTGCAGGGTATTAAATAGCCAGTACAGCATAGCAAAATGCTACAAAAATTAAGTGGTAATACTAACCATTTCCTCAAGTGCATGGCAGTAGATGCTGAACATTTGTAATGTGTGCCCATGACACAGGGACCAACATCAATAAAACCAATGTATTTTGAGAAATACTGTACTCGTTTTGCTATTCATTCACAGACAACTGCTATGCATTTTCAAAACTAAGTAGCAATGTATCACGTCAAACCCATAATCACATTTTTGGAGTAATTTAAGGGAGTGGTGACATGGTGGCTGTCACAGAGACATGGGCAACCTCTAACCATGAACGGGACGTGATTATACTCATTCAGGAAGGACAGAGCAAATGGCAGGGAAGAGGGGGAGTAGCACTATATGTAGAAGACGGGGCAGGGTCAACTGAAATAGATAGCTTAGGGGTTTGGGGAAAATCAGAAGCTACCAATGACAGGAAATGGGAAGCAAATCCTGATTGGGGCGATCTAGAGACCGCCAGGTTAGTACCAAGGGGCTCATAAGGAACTGAGGTGAGGTTAAGGAAGGTTGCAGCAAATATTGAGGTAGTGGTAACAGTAGTTTTTAATATGCCAGATGTGGAATGTGAAAGTGCATGCGTGTCAGAAGGCTTTCCTAGTGCTTGTCCACGGCCTGACAAGGGAAGGGGATCTGCTGGATCTGGTACTCACAAACAGTGAGATGATTCAAATTGCAGTAGTCATGGAACCATTTGGTTCCAGCGACCACAAAACAGTGGCACTGGAGGTGCAGATAGGGACCAGCAAAGGGGTAAACAGTAAGGGTATGGGACTTCAAAAAGGCAGGTTATGTCAGGATCGGAGGATTTTTGAAAGAAGCACCAGGAGAATAGGACAGGTAGGAGTAAAATGGGAAGAATTTAAAAAAGCAATGCTAGTGGTGGCAGAAAGCTCAACTGGAAAGGTATCAAAGGGGAAAACGGCAAGGGGCTAATGTGGTTCACAGCCAAAGTACAGACATTGGTAAGATCAAAAAGGAAAGCAGTCAGAGTATAAAGGAGGACAAAGGGGGAAGGATAGGGAGAAGTACCTGGAGGCAACAAAGGCAGCAAGCAGGAAGGTAAGGGAAGCCAAGGAAGAGATGGAACTCTGACTTGCAACAGGAGTGAAGCAAGGGGAAAAGGCATTCTTTAAGTATATCCAGGACCGGGAAGAATAAGGTGATAGAGGTTACAGTAAGGAAGGATGGGAGGAGAGGGACAAAGGGAAAGGAGAGACACTGAACAAATACTTCTATAAAGTATTAACTAGAGGGAAGGCAGGCCATCGACGGATTGTAGGGTTAAGAAGGAAGAGCACAGAGTGGGTGCCTAAGCAGCACAGGCAAAATACCAGGGAAAAGGGAGTTGGAAAAGCTTACAGAATCTACGGGACCTCACAGCTTACACCTGTGGATGTTTAAGGAGGCAGTGGAGAGGATAGCAAAGCCACTTACATACATTTTCAACTGCTCGCTAGCAACAGGGCAGTCCTTAGGGACTGGAGGGCAGCGGACGTGGTCCCTCTACACAACAGCAGAATAAAGGATGAGTCAGAGAACTATAGACCAGTCAATCTGACATATACGGTGGGAGAGATTATGGAGAACATACTAATGGAGGAACCAGTGAATTTCCTGGAGGGAA
Source organism: Neoceratodus forsteri (assembly GCA_016271365.2). Classification (NCBI taxonomy): domain Eukaryota; kingdom Metazoa; phylum Chordata; order Ceratodontiformes; family Ceratodontidae; genus Neoceratodus; species Neoceratodus forsteri. The sequence continues at coordinate 968,815,402 of CM057449.1, forward strand.
ATGAGCTACAAGACTGCAAGATGACATGGGTTCAAGAGGGGAAGGTCTTGCCTGACAAACCTGATCGTCTTTTGTCTACTGGGTGACCAGGGCAGTCGATAAGGGACAGGCAGTTGATGTAGTACTGTATGCTTGGATTTCAGCAAGGCCTTTGACTCACTGCCACACAGGCTGGTCAAAAAGTTAAGGGACTTAGGGGTGAAGGAAAATTGCTGACTTGGGTGGAGAACTGGATGAAGGGAAGAACACAGAGAGTAGTGGTTAAGGGGGAGTTTTCAGAGGTAAGGGAAGTAACAAATGAAGTATCTCAGGGGACAGCCCTGGGCCTGGTCTTTTCCAATGTGTTCATTTGCGACACAGGGGAAGCCATTGAGGGCAAGATCTGCATCTTTGCAGACAACAATAAAATCTGCGCAAGGGTAGACACAGAGGATGGGATAAGGTAACTGAGGGAGGCTGGCAGATCTGACAGCTGCGCTTCAATGCTAAAAATGCACGGTGATGCACATTAGGAAAGGGAACCCACGAGTGCAGTATGAAATTGGGGGTGGTGCAGGAAAACACTATGGATGTAAAGTACCTAGGAGTCATGAATGATATTGGACTGCCTAAAATTAACAGTACACTGTAACAGAACTGTGTGTAAGGCAAATAGGATGCTGGGATACACAGGCAGGGGGACAAGCAGTAGAGATCAGGAGGTGATCCTCCATTGTACAGGTCATTAATGTGACCACATCTGGGATAGCATGCAAGGTGCTGCAGTCCACACCACAGAAAAGACTGCAACCAAGTGGAGGCAGTACAGTGCAGAGCAACCAAGATGGTCCACAGACTAGGGGACAAGACATACAAGGAGGACTGCAGGACTTGAACATGTAAACCCTTTGAAAAAAGGAGGGAACGGGGAGACATAATCGAATCATACAAGTACCTGCACAGGATAGGTAAATTTAATGCCAAGGGACTTTTCTCCTTCAGCTCAAATACAGGGACAAGGGGGAACTTACTTGAACTCATGGGGGGAGATTCAAAAGGAACATCCACATGCACTTTTTTTTTTTACAAACGGGTGGTGGACAACTGGAACAAGCTGCCAGAGGCAATGGTACAGGCCAAATCAGTGAGCAGTTTCAAGCAGGGATGGGACAGGCATTTTGGATTAGTTAGAAAAGGAGTGTCAGAAATAAAGCAGGGAATGGCCACTAGGGCCAATGCAGAGTAGCTAGGTAGGGTAGGTAGACTAGATGGGCCTTTTTCTGCCATCACAGTCTATGTATCTATGTCCACGTACCTTGGCCTGTCTAGTCCTGCCTTGAAAGTTGGAAGTGTTACCTTCCACAACCTTACTGGATAAACTATTCCTTTGTCACCTGCAGTACAACAAGTACACCTAAAACTGTAGTAGGATAACTTCCAGTGGCGTCACTGCAGCAATGGCAACTTAGGTACACACTGCTCTGAGCAGCTAAATATTATCTAAGTCCATCCCCAGTGATGTTAGCCACAAAATCTCTGCCAAATGGAACACTGAAAAGCTTGTGATGTCATCATGTCGACCACAGATTAAAAGATTTTGCAGCAGGATCCAACCTCAAGTAGACAGAACTACATGCTGAAGAGAGAGGCTGCAGTAGAAGCAGCTAATGTTTGAGGGCCGCAACAGTCTCCCCAGCTAACAGAGGAGGATGAGAAAAATTTCTAATATTGCCTCAAGCAAGCTATGCTCTGAGCTCCAAAACATTGCTGAAACATTAAATAGGCTGAAGTCTGCAGGGGTGGATGACAGAATGGACTTCCAGGTGGTGGGAAAAAAGACAGCAGTCATTAAGACAGTGCTAATGGAGTACACGGCTCTCACAAACATGCATATGGAGGCCCTGCTAAGCTTACAGCTACGGTTCCTGGTTTTTGGTTTTAACCAATAATCACCCATAAAACACAACCAAAGTGAAAATTCGGGCCTTCGGTTATAACCGTTAAAACCCAAATGTAGGCGTGGTCAGTACATATGCTAATTATGCAGCATACAGCACACAGGTGCCTCAAGTGTACTAAAAAACAGATGGAAAACAACCAGAGAGCAGTGCAGAGAGCAGACAGCTAAAATAATACAACAAAAATCAAAGACAACTGACCAATACGCAACAGAACATATTGACTGATGCTGAGGAAATCCAGGGAAAGACACTGTTAGTGTGTAAATTCTGCTGAGTGATTATTCCAGTTCTGTCTGGCAAAACAGCAAGCCATATCTGCAGCATATGCAGTTGAAGACACACATAAAACAGAAGCATACGACCCAAAAGGAAGAATATGGACTTAGTCAAATGTCTCTGGCAGCAACGGTTACCCACTTTAAAAGAAAATGGGAACATGAGAGGGATGTTGCTCACGAGTTCGCCCGTGCAATGATTCAGTCTGGAGCGAATTTGAATCAAACTGATGGGCCGATCGGAGAACTCTTCAGGAAACAGGCACCTGCCACAAGAAAAATGCCCAGATCCACACAAATCTACGACAAGTACTTACCTGAAGTATTCAATGCAGACATCGACCACATACTGGAGTTAATTAATGAGACCCAAATTGCTGTTACAGTCGATGAAACGCCAGAGATGCACTGAGATCTGGCTGTTGCAGTGCTAATTAGATTTGTGGACAAAACAAAGGGTTGGATTTGACAATCATGGCCGACCTGGATGTACTCGAATCCTGCAACATAGTGTCCATTGCGGCCTTGCTGCAGAAAGTACTAGACCTGTACGGGAAAAGCTGGGAGGATGTGGTCTGCAGTTGTAGTGACTCAGCGAGCTACAAAAAAAGTTCTGTGAGGATTTCAGAAGAGCACAGCCTGATTTCAAGGCCTTTCCCATCCACAATCTATGCCATCTTCTTGATGGAGTACTAAAGGCTAAACTAACTTCATCAACGTTGTTAAAAAAAGGTACTGGATTTTATTTGCATTTGGGGGCATTATTTAAATATGCTAGAGAACTAAAAAGAAAATATTATGCTGTCTGTTCACAGCTGAGCATTAAGCAAAGAATCATTCCCAGTGCAACACACAGCAGGTGGTACTGTGTTTTGGAGGCAGTTGAAACTCTGCTTTCAATGTGGCAACCCTTTACAGTTTTTTTTATTGCGCGAAGATGCTTCAGTAATAAAACATGAAGCACTGAAAAAGCACATTGATACTGATGTTAACAAAGAACACTGTGTACTGTGTACTAAACTTTTTAAGTGAAAATATGATAGCTGTTATTAAAATCCAGTTACAGTACAAAGAATTACAGCTGGAGAGGAAAGTGGAGAACCTAAAAAACAGACACCATTTAAGCAGTGGCGGAGGAACAGAAAGATGGGCCCCTGTGCAGATTTTTATTGTGGGCCCCCTAGCCCTAATTTTCTACTGCCATGAGCATAATGAGCAGAGCAACAAGACACCAGCAACAATACTTCAATATCTGCCCTCCTCCCACTTGGCAGCATAAATGTGTTAGCTAAAAGAAAAACAGATGTAGTTTTAAAAATGACAGACATAAAAAGAGCCTCGGCAAGGTTTGGGTGCTCAGTGACAAGTTAAAGACTAGTAAATCAGCACGGTGCGTTCCCACTCAGTAAGAAGACAAAGGAAGTTCAGGTATTTTAACCAAACTTTTCAAAGTTTATTATCTCACCATCAGAGCTAAAGCCAAGATTCAATGAAACTTTAGGAGCTACCTGTTGCTGATTTATGTGCCTGTACCTGGAAAGGCTGTACACTCTCATGGTGAGATCATAAACTTTGGAAAGTTGTTTGGTTAAAATACCTGAGACTTCCTTTGTCCTTTTTACTGTGTGGGAAGTGTTGTGACTGATTTGCTGGATATTTAAAAAGAGCTCCAAGACGAAGATGGAGGAGTTATGGGGGCAGGGACAGTAGCTCAAGCCGTGGACCCTGCAATATGAGCAGATCAGAATTAGATCAAATTGACTTCTTCTGCTGGCTTCTTCGTATGTTCATGTGTACTGTATGTTCGTAATATAAGTCCTGTGTGGTCACAGTAGATGCGAGTCCAAGCAGTCTCTCTCAGAAAGTGAAAATAGAGTATGCAAATGAATAACTTTTCTCTTGTGCAGTGCTTCTCATGTCAGGTAATGACTGTATGTGTTGTTGCCTTCAAGTGTCAAAAAACTGCCACAGAACAAATAACTAGCACCAGCCTTTACTTTCTGAAAGCTACTATACTGTACAGCCAGCTGTTACTGTAGTGATGCCTGCTGAGGGATGTAAACCAAACTACAGTACACCCGATTGTCCTTCCTGGTTACCGCTGCCTCCCGGGCAAAGCTCTACAAAGTGTACTACAGCTCAGCTTCCCCCTCAGTCTCTACCACAAAGCTTTTCCAACAACAGAAATTTTACAGTATTAAAAAGGGGGGAACCAGCAGCCAGTTGATGGGAATGAAACAGGAATAGCAGGCGTGGCCAAGGAAAAGCAGGTTCATGACTGGGCGGGGGGACGCTTGGACTACCCTCCTGTAGGGAAAGCCCCTTGTAAAGGAGCCTAAATGGACAAGCGGGGTCACACCCAGGATCACAAATGTTGCCCTACCCAGAAAGATTAAAAAGAAACACAAAGGAACTATGACTCGTCTCGACTATCAGGACACCTAACAGGAATTCAGAACTAACCATAACATAGGATATATGATGTGTAGAGAGAGATTCAGTTTATTAAATGGTAAGATGAGAAGAATTAATGTAACCATATGATTATTAATAATATGTAAAGCTGTACTGAACTGTCTCAATAAAAAGATTAAAAAAATTGCAATATTAGGCTGCAATATGTTTCAGTTGTCTTCAAGCTCTCCTCCTCCTCCTTCCCACTGCTAACCAATAACCACTCACAAGCCAAGGAACCTAGTCATTGAAAATTGTTAATACTTTCACCAGATATTAGCAGAGACTGATTCATATGTAACACCTAAAAGAAATCTCATTCTGAAAAAGAGGATATATTGTACTAACTGTGGTAGATTTTAATCTTCTGACCTCCTGGAAATAGACTGGGCAAAACATGAAGCTGTGGGAGTATTAGTATTGGGTTATATTTTTCTAGATATCATGCAGCCTAAAACACACCTAATTAAAAAGCAAGTGAAAGGTAGACATTTAAATATACTTGATTTGGTACTAACTGGTGATGTTATCCATCCTCCTCCAGACCTCCAGTACCACTCATCAGAGCCGGCTGCCTGCAGTCTTTGTGGGCCACCACGCCACCGTCGACAGTTGTTCCATAAAGCATTGAACTTCTTTGCCTGTCACTGCCCATCTGTTGCTGTAGTGTTCTCTGCCAGCCGCCTGACCAGACGCTTGCACACATGATGGAAGTTGTAATATTTTTTAAAACATTGTAGGACCAGTTAGTCTCCTTACCGATGGCCGATGTTGCTCTGGAACTTTCCTTGCCAACTCTTGACTTGGGTCTCGCGACCGCCAAAAATGCCAACCGTTTTTACCGCTCTTACGCAATACGCAGCAGCATACGCTGTTACTCTGCACTCTGATTGGATTGAACTCATTAACAGAATGAAATCTGTGAGATGCTTGCTGCTTGGGAGTGTGGAGGGCTCTGCTCTGCATGCAGGCGCAGCACAATCCATCGCATTGCAGGGCCAGTCAGCTGCTTTAGTCCTTCTCGGTGATCGGTCTTCCGTGTGGGCAGCACAGGTCAGGCGCGGCACACTGACAGCTCAGTCAGCTGTCTGGGACTGCGTTGACTATCGCAGACTCGTCTCAGTTAAAAAATGTGGAATATTTCACCAAAAAGAAGTGAAACCCTGTATAACTTATTGGGCCCCTAAGTGTGTCGGGCCCCTGTGCCATTGCACCGGCTGCACTGGCTATTCCTCCGCCCCTGCATTTAAGTATTATCTTGCAGACGGCCTACCAGAAAAAAGAGGTGACACCACTGTATTCACAGAAGGGCAGTTCTGAGAACTTTTGAAACTGAATGCTGCATATGTCATTCATGCACAAAGAACCTTATCCACATACCCCCCAAAGACCCGAAAACACAGCCTCATTCTTTCATCCTGCCTTTTTGAACTATCACAAAAAAACTAAATCTTGCAGAAAGCGCGGGCAAAAAAAGGATGCCACACTGTATTTTGAATATAATTTTGCCTCAGCCACCATCCAGAAATGGAAGCAGCTTCTGGAAGTTCAGAATGCTTTGTAGTAGAGGTGGGTGAGGGCTAGACTCAAATTTCCTGCAAGGCTAAGGGTATTCAATAACTCCGGAACCAAGTTGTACGAGAACCTGTCAGAGGCCAAAAGGTTTTTAAAATCATTGGGTACAGTAACATATATGATTATAAGGGCACTAAAGGTGAGAGTACTGGAGCAATCAAGTCTGTGGCATCAGAAACAAGCAGGACAGGGAGATTTGCCACCCAACACCTCGTCACCATGGAAAAGGCTGGAGGACAGACACAAACTGGCTCCAAGGAAGCAACAGAAGACCCAGGAAAATCCCCCTGCAGCTGAAGAGCGCACTTCACCATGTTGAAAAATCCACCACAGACTTAACTTGCTTGCAACTTAGATGCCGTCAAGACTGGACTTATCATGATCAGGTACAGTATTTGCACTGTCATGCTCACTGTTAGTAGAGTTGGATAACTTGGGTACTGTGGCACTCATTAGATGAAGTAGCTGGGTTGGAGGAGCATGGAGCACACTGCGGGTATCAGTGCTAGGACCAAATGGAGACTAGGAGCTGTTTCCTTATTTTGGCTTCTCTCTCCACTCTCCTCCAATATCCCAAGTTAAATGAATAGGGCCCTGCAAGCAAAGTGTCTGACTGGGTTAGGAAAAATCTGAGGACATATGGCTCAATGTATTATCGAGATGCGATCAACCACAGGTATTCCCTTCAATAAATACCAGAACTGTACTCTCCTCTGTTGATCTCTTTCCTACTCTAGGGTGCCTAATTTGGATCTGCATATGGGTGGCTTCTCATTGCTCACATCTGTTTAATGATCTGCAACATAGCTTTTTTTTTTTTTTTTAATTATTGTCAGTGATTCAAAAACAATACCAAAAGAATATGCTTTAAACTTCTGTGTCATGAAATCTAGCGGACTGAGCTAAAGTAATGAATTAGATGACTAGGTGCGGAGAGGGAGGGGTTCTTAATGTCCCCTGCCCTCAGAGAAGGTGCTAACGACATGAAAGGGTATTGAACGTGTGAGCCAGAAATATGCTGCTCTCCACAGCCTGAAGGTGTGCCACAGAAACATAAAATTTGACAGTAGATAAGGACCACTTAGCCTATCCAGTCTGCCCACTTCTCCCTACCTACACTATTACCGCAGACCGTGCCCAATCTACAGCTCTTTCTCCCTCCCCCATTACTTTCATCTACAATTCTCTTGTGCTAATCCCATGCATTCTTGAATCCCACCGCTGTTTTCTCCCCACCACCTTTGTGAAAGGCTGTTCCAGGAATCCACCACTCTTTCTGTGAAGTTCTTCCTCACATCTCTCCTGAATCTACCCCCCAGCAGCTTCACAGCATGTCTCCCTGTTCTTAAGCATATTTTCTTCTGTATATTATTTACCCCATGAGGTCTTTAAAGGGCTCTATCATATCCCCAGCTCCCTCCATTATTCCATGGTGTATATATTGAGGTATTTTAGTCTCTCCTCATAGGGCTTTTGAGGCAGATCCTGCACCATTTTAGCTACCCTCTTCTGGACTGCCTCCACTCTATGTCCTTCAGGAGATATGGTCTCCAGAACTGGACACAGTACTCTAGGTGGGGTCTTACCAGCGATCTATAGTGAGGCAACACCACCTCCCTCTTTCTGCTGGTCATACGCCTCCCTATGAACCACAGCATCCCACCAACCCTCCCTATTGCCTTGTAGCACTGCCTGGCCACCTTTAGGTCACCCAATATGTTTACCCCAGGTCTCTTTCCTGCTTGGTAGTCAATACCACTCCCACCATTGTGTACTCCACCCCAGTTTTCTGTGCTCCAAGTGCATTATTCTGCATTTTTCTCCATTCAAACCCAGCTGCCATACTCTTGGCCACTCCTCTAGTTTTCTCAGATCTCTGCTCATCCTTTCCATCCCCCCGGAGTGTCCACCTTATTGCAGATTTTGGTGTCATCTGCAAACAGGCAGACCTCTCCTTCCAGTTCCTCTGCAATATCACTTATAAAGACATTAAAACGGACTAGTCCCAGCACTGATCCTTGAGGCACCCTGCTGGTCACCTTCCCTTCCTCAGAGTGAACTCCATTTACCACCACGCTCTGATGCCTATCCTCTAACCAATTTCTTATCCAGCTGACTACCTTTGGACCTACTCCTAAGCTACCCAGCTTGACTGCTAGTCTCCTTTGTAGAATGGTGTCAAAAGCCTTACTGAAATCTAGGTAGGCCATGTCCACCACCCTACCCTGATTTAAATCCTTTGTCACCTAGTCAAAGAAATCTATCAGATTCGTTTGACACAAGTTCCCCCTTGTCAAAACATGCTGCCTCAGGTCTTGTAACCAACTGGATTCAAGATATTCCACAATCCTTTCTTTCAGCAGTGATTCCATTAACTTTCCCACCACTGATGTCAGGCTGACTGACCTATAATTGCCAGCCTCCTCCCTGTTACCACTTTTGTGTAGTGGGACTACATCCGTCCTCCGCCAGTCCTCCAGAACCACTCCCGTTTCCAGTGGGCTTTAGGTGCAGCCAGTATTTCCCTGAGCTCCCTCAATACCCTTGGATGCACCCCATCTGGTCCCACTGCTTTGTCTACCTTCAGATTAGCAAGTCCCTTGAGCACTCTCGACTCCAAAAGAGGACTAGTGTCCACTTCCCTCCCTCAAAAGCTTTTGCTACTTTTTTGTGGCCCCTCCCTTTCTCATTCCTTTGAACACTAAACAAAAGTATCTGTTCAGGATGCCTGCCTTTTCCTGGTCGCTTTTACAAAATCCCCCCACTTCCCTTTTTACCTGACAGTCCCACCATGGTCTTTCTCTTTTCACTTATGTACCTAAAAAAAGTACAGTTACGTAAGAACTTACTGCAACAGCAGATCTTCGAGAGGATCTCTTGCATCAGACCCCACTTATGGAACTAAAGCTGCCAGGCAGGAGGACCACACGGAAACTCTTCTAACTAGTAGTCTACAAGGGGCCCGCCCCACCCACAACAGTGTCAGGCAGTGTCGCTCCTCCCACATAAATGTGGGTGGCCCCACGCCCTCCTCAATTCTCCTGCTAAAGACCACATACAAAGGATCTCCCGCTAAGGAACCGAGGGAGAGGAAGAAATTCCCACCATGAAGAAAGGGGAAACAGAAGGTGCATCATCCTGGACAGAGTCAGAGAAGCCCTATGGCCAAGGGGGATGGGGGGATGGGATGGTATGGACTGATGCAAGAAACATAGAAACACAGACTTTGACAGCAGATAAGGACCACCCGGCCCACCCAGTCTGCCCATTTCCCTACCTGTTGGATAAGCTGCAGATTCTTGTTAACCAACAGCCTACTTCCTGCAACCCCCCACTATGCCTTATGTCTGTCCCATGCATGTTTGAATTCCCCCACTGTTTTAGACCCCACAACCTCTCCAGGAAGGCGGTTCCATGCATCCACCACTCTCTCCGTCAAAAAGAATTTCCTCACATTACCCATGAGCCGCTCCCCCTCTAACTTTAAATTGTGCCCCCTTGTTCTTACACATCTCTTTTTCTGAAAGATGCTACCCTCCTGGACTTTGTTGATTCCCTTGAGGTACTTGAACGTTTCTATCATGTTCCCCATCCCTCCTTTCATCAAGGGTATACATATTAAGCTCTCTCAGTCTCTCTTCATATGGTTTCTGATGTAGACCCTGCACCATTTTAGTTGCCCTCCTCTGGACTGCTTCCATCCTGTCTATGTCCTTGCGCAGATGAGGTCTCCAAAACTGCACGCAGTACTCCAGATGGGGTCTCACCAACTGTCTGTATAGAGGGATAACCACTTCCCTTTTTCTACTTGTGATGCCCTTCCCTATACATCCCAGTATTCCCCTGGCTCTCCTTACTGACTTCTCACATTGCTTACCCACCTTTAGGTCATCTGATATCCATCTTCTTCCAAGTTGTGTACTGGGTGTGCTTTGAAACAACTGAGAAGTTGCGTGGCATATACTATATTGGACTAGATATCTGGAACTAATCTCGCTCTCTTACTTACATCTGAGAGAAGTTTTCCTTACTTTTACAATGGTATTGCTTTGTGTTTAATTATTTTAGTTTCTAATTCAGGAAGGGGGTTTTCAAAACTGCTCATCTTGTCAGCATCTTCAGAAGGGCTGAAATAACTGCATATTTGATTTTCCTTTGTGGCTAACAAACCACCAGGCTGTTTTGGGGCTGGAGAGGTTTACCTGTGTCTGACTTGGATGGCTGGATTTTTCTCTGTTTGATTAGCAGGGTATTTTCTCTGTCAAATTGTTGTGTAAGGTATCTTGCTGACAGGAAGGCACTCATCGTAGCGGTGGGTGAGAGCTTTTAGCTGATTGTTTGTGAGGGCACAGTTTGGGCCCAACCCTTCCCACCCCTCACCCCACCCACCCCTGAAATAGTTCCTTTATACCTGAGGTTCTGACATCATTTCCTCAAGAGTGCAAGGTGCATATCACTGTCATATCCTCTCTAGCACACTGCACTGACAATATAAGCATACACATTGTATAATATATATATTTCTATATAGCCAATCACACACACGCACGCACACACACACACACACACACAAAACAAACAAACAAACAAAAAAGTAGATAAACATGTGGGGAGTAGTGCAATGTAATGGCTGTGGGGCAGCAGTCTTCCGGGAGTCTTCCTGGAGGCTGAGATGCTGCCCTATTTGCAGACAACTCTCTGCCCTGAGGGAGGAAGTTGCCAGTCTTCAGGCCGCACTGGACAGTAGTAAGGAAACCTTCCCCCAGGCCACACTGGACAGTAGGAAGGGAACCTCCCCCATCCAGGGAGCACCAGCGCCACCACCACTACCTCAGAGGTTGCGAAGAAAGCACAGCAGTTGGACCACAGTGGGCTCAGGGAGGGTGAGGATGGTGGAACAGAGGCACACCCAGTCAACTGTTCCACTCCACAATCCATACACCATTCTGGGGGAGCATAGCTCCCCTATGGATGCACCCAGAGAAGACTGATGACAACTGTCACAAGGGAGGCCCACAGGAAGGAGGCAGAGGACACCACAGGGAAAGGAAGCAGCTCCTGGTGGGGGACTCAATTATTAGGGTATAGAACTGGGGGGAGCTGGGAAAACTGAAGTAAGGTGCCTGCCTGGTGCCACGGCTTGGAGGGACAGAAAGCGCATCCTCAGGATCACGAGAACAGCTGCAAGGGAGTCTGAGCTGGACGTAATTGTCCACCTAGGAACAAATGACTTGGCTCATCATGAGATTAGAGCAGTGCAGGAGGACATTGCAGAGTTGGGGAGGGGCCTCAGACAAGTAGCACACACAGTATCCTTCTCAGAGGTGCTGCCTGTCAAAGGCATGGGGGAGGCGAGGGTAATTAGCACCATGCAGTTTAATGAATGGTTGAAAAAAATGGTGCCGAGCACAGGGGTTTGGCTTCATTGGGGACTGGGGTTCCACCTGGAGGGACACCAGCCTATACTGGCAGGATGGTCTGCATCTGTCCAGGAAGGGAACAAGTCTTTTGAGCAATCGGTTTAAATGCTTCATTGGCAAGCTTTTAAACTAGTCAAAGGGGGAGGCACTGACAAGCAGCAGGAAAATCCCAGCCTCTCCCTACAAAACAGGGTACTAAATGAGAAAAAGACCAAGGTAGAACGGTCAGTGGGGATGCTGCAACAGAAGGTAAAGCCATCATAAAATGGAAAGCAATAGTACCAATGCCCGTAGTCTGGGTAACAAGCTTCCTGAATTAGTGGCCTTGATGGAGGAGGAACATCTGGATATCGTGGCAGTCACAGAAACATGGTACACACAAAACCATGACTGGGACATAAACATACCAGGATACACTATCTACAGGAGGGACAGGGAGGGTAAAAGAGGAGGAGGAGGAGTAGCTCTTTACATAAGGGAAGGAATAAAAGCAACAGAACAAAAGGGTAAACAGGGAGGAGAAGAAGCACTGTGGGTAAATTTGGAGACAGGCAATGGCACCACAATCTGCACAGGGGTTGTATACAGACCTCCTTCTCAGGGGGAGGAAATGGACAAGGAAATGATAGAAAGTATACTTAGAATGGCAGAAAAAGGGGAGATATTGTTGATGGGTGATCTGAATATGCCAGATGTTAACTGGAGTGCAGCTGCAACTGCCACTTCGAAGAGTGGAGTTATTCTAGATGCCCTACAGGGGGCATGCCTTAGACAACTAGTATTGGAGCCCACTCGAGAGGGAGCAATATTAGACTTGATTCTCTCAAATGGAGATGGAGAGAGGATCACAGATGTAGAAGTGGGTAGCCATCTGGGAACTAGTGACCATAGAACAGTATGGTTCACAATAAACACAGCAATAGAGTCAAGCCATACAAAGACAAAAGTACTGGACTTTAGGAGGGCTGACTTTGCCAAAATGGGTGAGTGCCTAAGGAATGCACTAGCAAATGGGCAGGAAGGAGGGGTGGAAGAACAATGGGGAATAATAAAAACTGCCATCACAGAGGTAACGAGCCTTTGTGTGAAGCAAATAAACAAAACAAAACGATCTAAGAAACCACTATGGTTCTCAAAGGAAGTGGCAGTGAAGGTTCAAGAGAAAAGAAAGCATTCAGGAAGTACAAGGAATCGCAGAAGGAGCAGGACAGAGAACTGTATCAGTTAAAGCAAAACGAGGCTGGAAGGCAGTCAGAACAGCAAAGGCCCAAACCGAGGAAAAGATAGCCAACTCAGTTAAGAAGGGGATAAAACCCTTTATAGGTACATCAGGGAGCGAAGGAAGACCAAGGGAGGAAAGTGAGGCTTAATAAAGGGGAGGAGGGTGGGCAGAGGAGACTGTGAAAAGGCAGAGATACTAAACAAATATTTTTGCTCAGTATTTACAAATGAAGAGGGGGAGGTACATAAAACAAACAGTAGAAACACTCTGGATACAGAAGTTGATACCAGCCCATTTACAGAAGAAAAGGTTCTGAAAGAACTCTTAAAACTGAAGGTGGACAAAGCAATGGGGCCTGATGGGATTCATCCCAGAATTCTAAAAGAACTAAGGGTAGAACTAGTGACACCACTGACTACCCTTTTTAACAAATCATGGGAGGATGGGGTGGTACCCGAGGACTGGATGAGGGCAGATGTGATTCCCCTTCACAAAAGTGGGAGCAAGGCAGAAGCAGGAAACTACAGACCTGTTAGTTTAACCTCAGTGATAGGGAAAATGATGGAATCACTTCTGAAGGAAAGAATTGTCGGTATCTAGAGGTCAGAGGGCACAGGACCCTAGGCAGCATGGATTCACAGCGGAAGGTCATGCCAGACAAATCTGATAGATTTCTTTGACTGGGTGACCAAAGTAGTAGATCAGCGAGAGGCTGTGGACATGGCCTACCTAGACTTTAGCAAGGCATTTGACACAGTCCCACACAAAAGATTAATATACAAGTTAGCCAGCCTGGGAGTGGGTCCCAAGATGACAGCCTGGGTAAAGAATTGGCTGGAGAATAGGACACAGAGAGTAATAGTAAATGGAGTCCACTCAGAAGAAAGGAGGGTTACTAGTGGGGTACCAAAGGGTTCAGTACTAGGACCGGTCCTCTTCAATGTCTTTATAAGCGACATTGCAGAAGGACCGGAAGGAAAAGTATGTCTCTTTGCAGATGACATAAAAGATCTGCAACAGAGTTGATGTACAGGGTGGGGTGGAAAGGATGAGAAGGGACTTGGCAAGGTTAGAGGAATGGTCAAATGTATGGCAGCTTAGATTCAATGCTAAGAAGTGCAAGGTAATGCACCTGGGAAACAAAAACCCAGGGGAAGAGTACACAATGGGGGGTGAGATACTAACAACAACAAAAATGGAAAGGGACCTGGGGCAGTCATATCAGATGACCTAAAGGTGGACAAGCAATGTGAGAGGGCAGCAAGGAGGGCTGGGGAGATACTGGGATGCATAGGGAGAGGCATCACCAGTAGAAAACAGGAAGTTATTATCCCTCTGTACAGACAGCTGGTGAGACCCCATCTGGAGTACTGTGTGCAGTTCTGGAGACCCAATCTCTGCAAAGACATAGACAGGATGGAAGCTGTCCAGAGGAGGCAACTAAAATGGTGCAGGGTCTGCACCGGAAGACATATGAAGAGAGACAAGGAGCTTAATATGTATAGCCTCAAGGAAAGGAGGGAGGGGGGGACATGATAGAAAGCGCTCAAGTACCTCAAGGGAATCAACAAAGTCCAAGAGGTAGCATCTTTCAAAAAAGAGGTGTGCAAGAACAAGAGGGCACAATTTGAAGATAGAGGGAGGCGGCTCAGAGGTAATTTAGGAAGTATTTTTTTCACAGAGAGGGTTGTGGATGCATGGAACGGCCTTCGGAGGAAGGTTGTGGAGTCAAAATCAGTGGTGGAATTCAAGCATGCATGGGACAGTCATAAGGCAATTCTAGGGGTTGGGGGTAGGAAGAAGTAGGCTGCTGGTTAACTAGGATCTGCAGCTTATCCAGTAGGCAGGGAAATGGGCAGACTGGGTGGGCCAAGCGGTCCTTATCTACCGTCAAATTCTATGTTTCTATGATATGACTACACCCAGATCCCTTTCCATTATTGTTGTCATTAGTTCCTCCCCTGCTATTGTGTATTCTTCTCCTAGATTTTTATTTCCCAGGTGCATTCCTTTGCACTTCTTTGCATTGAATCTAAGTTGCCATATGTCTGACCATTCCTCCAACCTTGCCAAGTTCCTTCTCATCCTTTCTACCCTCCCTTGTGTATCAACTCTGTTACAGATCTTTATGTCATCTGCAAAGAGGCATACCTTTCCCTCCAGACCCTCTTAAATGTCACCTATAAAGATGTTAAAGAGGACTGGACCCAGTAGTGAGCCCTGAGGTACTCCACTAGTAACCCCCCTTTCTTCAGATTGTGTTCCATTCACTATTACCTTCTGTATCCTGTTGTGCAGCCAGTTTGCTACCCAGGCTACCACCCTGGGACCCACTCCCAGGCTGGCTAACTTGATTATTAATCTTTTGTTCGGGACTGTGTCAAATGCCTTGCTAAAGTCTAGGTAGGACATATCCACAGGCCCTCCCTGGTCAATTACTTTGGTCACCCAGTCAAAGAAATCGATTAGATCCATCTGACATGACCTTCCTGCTGTGAATCCATGCTGCTTTGGGTCCTGTGCCCCGCTGGCCTCTAGGTACTCAACAATTCTTTCTTTCTTTCAGAAGTGATTCCATCATTTTCCCCACCACTGAGGTCAAACTAACAGGTCTGTAGTTTCCTGCTTCTGCCTTGCTCCCACTTTTGTGAAGGGGAATCACATCTGCCCTCCTCCAATCCTCAGGTACCACCCCATCTTCCCATGATTTTTTAAAAAGTGTGGTTAGATGTGTCACTTGGTCCTCCCTTAGCTCTTTTAGGATTCTAGGGTGAATCCCGTCAGGCCCCATTGCTTTGTCCACCTTGAGTTTTAGGAGTTCTTTCAGTACTCTTTCTTCTGTAAATGGACTGGCATCAACCCCACTATCCAGAGTGCTTCTACTGTTTGGTTTAGGCAACTCCTCCTCTTCTTCTTTTGTAAATACTGAGCAAAAGTATTCATTCAGTATCTCTGCCTTTTCACTGTCTCCCTCTGCCCACCTCCCCTCTCCTTTATTAATCTTCACTATCCCTCCCTTAACCTTTCTATGCTCCCTAATGTACCTATAAAAGGTTTTATCCCCCTTCTTAACTCATTGCCTCCACAGGCTCACTCTGAGATTACACCACTTGTCTCCTGAATCTCCTGTATACTTTTAACAGTGAATCCTGGGGCTTTCTAAGCAAATCAAGCCATAGTCAGTATGTCGCAAACAAATGCTAATCGCTCAATAACCGTACATGCTACACACAAAGTATGAGTGGCAGAGTTATTCAGCACAAAATTGCCTTACCAATGGTGGTATGCATGTAATAATGAGTAATTTAGTTTTTTTCTATGCTGGTCGAAACAGGAAAAAAAAAATCTTTTTCACTAAAAAAGGCAACATAAGCCATTTTTTAATGGAAAATATGTCAAATATCAACACCAAATTAAGCATACAGACATTAGATGGTGTTTTACTATTATGTTTGTTAAAAAAAAAGATATATTTTTACTATGAAACATAATTTTTCCCCCTTTTAGTCAAGGTGCTTTGGTGAGATTTGAGGGATGAATCTCAACCACACATACCATATCATAAACAAATGCATACAACTCCAAAATATACATGATACACAGAAAGTATCAGCATGAAAGATGATCAGCACAAAATTGCCTTTCCAACGGTTCTATGCAATCAGCTGTACTCAATTTGGTTTTTGTTTTATACTGGCTAAGATACCCAGAATATGTGTTTTTTTTTTCAAAGTGCTTAGGTGGTTCTAGATTGACAAAATGTCATAAACAAATATGAATAACTCCTAAAGCGAACATGATACACACAAAGTGTTAGTGGCAAGGTTGTTCAGCACAACATTACCTTTCTAATGGTACTATGCAGTCAATTCTAATCAATTCTGGCTGTCAAGTAATATTAAAATATGTGAGTGACTTCTCCAGATGTTTCTAGGGCACACAGGAAGTCTGTAGGTGACTTCTGTAGGCGTTCTGGGACACACTGTAGTTAGATTTGCTGACGCCTACAAAGGTTTCTAGGAGGTAATGAGTTTTTAACTGAGTTGGCTATCTTTTCCTCGGTTTGGGCCTTTGCTTTTCTGACTGCCTTCCCCACTTCTTTCTGCTTTAATTGATACAGTTCCCTGTCGTGCTCCATCTGTGATTCCTTATACTTTTTGAATGCAGCCTTTCTCTCCTTAACCTTCCCTGACACCTCTTTTGAGAACCATAGTGTTTTTTTATTCCGCTTTGTTTTCTTTATTTGTTTCACACAAAGGCTTGTTGCCTCCATGATGGCAGTTTTGATTTTTCTACATTGTTCTTCCACCCCTCCTTTCTGGTCATTTGCTAATGCATTCCTCAGGTATTCACCCATTATGCCAAAGTCGGCCCTTCTAAAATCCAGTATCCTTGTCTTTGTATGGCTTGTCTCCATTGTTGTGTTTATTGTGAAGCACACTGTGCAGTGGTCGCTTGTTTCCAGATGTCTACTGACTTCTAAATTTGTGATCCTCTCTCCATTTGAGAGCACCAGGTCTAATATTGCTCCCCCCCGAGTGGGTTCCATCACTAGCTGTCTAAGGCATGCCCCTGTAGGGCATCAGAATGACCCTGCTCTTGGATGTGGCTGCAGTCCATGTCGCCAGTTAACATCTGGCATATTCAGGTCCCCCATCAACAGTATCTCCCTTTTCAGACATTTTGAGAATGCCTCTATCATTTTCTTGTCCATTTCCTCCCCTTGAGACAGGGTCTTGTATACAACCCTGTGCGGATTGTGATGCCATTCCCTGTCTCCAAGGTGACCCAGAGTTCCTCTTGTCCTCCCCCTTTACTTTTTAGTTCTGTAGCTTTGATCCCTTCCCTTATGTAGAGAGCTACTCCACCTCCATTTTTACCCTCCCTGTCCCTTCTGTAGATTGTGTACCCTGGTATGTTGACATCCCAGTCATGGTTCTCCATGTACCATGTTTCTGTGACTGCCACAATATCCAAGTGTTCCTCTTCCATCAGGGCTACTAGCTCTGGAAGCTTGTTTCCCAGACTATGGGCATTGGTACTCATTGCCCTCCATTTAATGTTGACTTTATCCTTTTTTACCCCATCCCTGCTCTTATTGCCCTTGTCCATTTTTCCATTTACCCCTGTCCTGCCCTCTGTCAAGCTCTGTACCTCAGTGTATACCCTACCTGCCATGTTTTGTGGGGGGAGGCTTGAACTTTCCTGTTTCCTATCAGCACCTCCCCCCTTGGCTAGTTTAAAAGCTTGCCAAGGAAGCCTTTAAACCTGTCACCTAGGAGTATGTTTCCCTTCCTGGACAGATGCAGACCATCATGCCAGTATAGACCTTCATCTCTCCAGGTAGACCCCCAGTCCCCAATGAAGCCAAAGCCCTGTGCTCTTCACCAGTTTTGCAACCATTCATTAAACTGCATGGTGTGCAGTACCCTAGCCTCACCCCTGCCACAGACTGGCAGCACCTCTGAGAAGGTTACCGTGCTTGCTACCTGTCTGAGGCCCCTCCCCAACTCCACAAATTCATCCTGCACTGCACTGATCTCATGCCTAGCTAGGTCATTTGTCCCAAGGTGGACAACTATATCTAGTTTCCTCTCCTGTGATGCTGCTTCTGCAATCCTGAGGATCTGCTTCCTGTCCCTCCAAGCCATGGCACCAGGCAGGCACTTTACTTCCCTCTCCTCTCCCTTCCCCAGGTCTACACCCCTAACAACTGAGTCCCCTATCAGAAGCTGTTTCTTTCTCCTGTGGTGTCCCTTGCCACCCTTTTGTGGGTCTCCCTTGTGGATGTCCCCAGCATTCTTCTTGGTCTCCAATGAGGGTGTCATCATAGAGGAACCTTGATTTGCCAGACTGACATATGATTTGTGTAGAGGTGCAACCCAGGGGCTACGCCTCTGTTCCACCACCCTCACCCTCCCAGAACCTACTGTGGTCCATCTGCTCTTCACACATGGCAACCTCTGAGGCAGTGGTTGTGGAACTGGTGCTCTTTGGGTGAAGGAGGCCTCCTTAGTCCTTGCCAGTTCAGCCTGGAGGTGGGCAACCTCCTCCCTCAGAGCTGACAGTTGCCTGCAAATAGGGCAGCAACGCAGGTTCCAGAATGTCTCCCAGAAAATTGCTGCCCCACAGCCAGTGCATTGCACCACTCCCCATATGTCCCTCTTCCTTATAATATACAATGAGTAATATATAATTTTTTTGTGTGTGTGTACTTACCCTTTATACACTCTGCTGGGTAATTAAGAATATGACAGTTCTGCCCCAAGACCTGTTGAGGAAGTGATGTCAGAACCTTGGCTATAAAGGAAATGCCACGCCTGGGGAGGGTGGGGTGAGGGGAAGGGTGGGTGAGTAGGCCACAACCACTGGTGACTGTTAGAAACAATCAAATACACCACTGCTCCACCACCCTGGTGAGTACTGCCCTTTATAGTAAGTCAACCAACACCACAATTTACTAGACCACTGCTCCTACACAAACCACTCTACTGAGTCCAGGGATAAAAACAAACTCACTGTTCAGCCAGCAGGACACTTCTAAAATATTGCACAAATATCCTTCCAAATCCTATGTGTCTAGCACAGAAATCAAGCAACTTCAGTTGTATTACATCCCTCTGGTTATAAAATTACTACACTTTAATGGAATCCTGCAATTCTTAATGCCAATAAAAAATAATGAAACTTTCTGTAGAAACATAGCTTACCTTCCTCACTAGTCCCCTACAATATTATGTTTTACCAGGTTCCCAGTTCCTCAAATGCGTTCTAGTTTGTACTCTGCAGTATAGCAAGTTTCTCAGCTTCCAACAGGAGCAGGCAAGTCTTTTCTGACTGGCTTTTCTCTGTGTAGTTTGCCTAAGACAGCACAGTGATAAAAGCCCCACCCAGAATCAATGGATTGACTAGTGACACCTGTGATGTAAGCAGGCCTTTCAGTGAAGACAATTTGCTATGTCTGCTTCTAATATACACACAAACCCTTTATCTGAAACCAGGGATAAACTCACTGCTTAGCCAGCAGGACACTTCTAAAATATTGCACAAATATCCTTCCAAATCCTATGTGTCTACCACAGAAATCAAACATTTCAAGAAATTCTCTTGAAGATCTACTGTTATGGTAAATTCTTGTATAACTGTACTATCTTCATCTAGGATATCTCTTGCATCAGGCCACACCTATGGAACAAGTTCCAAGCAGTTGTGACAGAGAACCAGTCTGGGTGGCTGAAGGATACAGGCCTTTGACAGGAGACCTTAAAGCATAGCAAGGCCAAAGCCTGCCGTTCTTCAAGAGGCAATATTCGGACTGTAATGTTTAGTGAAAGTGCGGACTGTACTCCAAGTTGCAGCTGCACAGATTTCTACAACTGAAATGTTCCTGAAACAAGCAACTGAGGTAGCCATGCCTCTGGCTGAGTGACCACAAACAATGCCAGAAGTTCCTTACCGTACTTCCTATAGCACAAGGTAATACAGTTAGCCAAACATTTGGACAGGCACTGCTTAGAAACCAGTATGCCCTCTTTCCCAGAGGGAAGAAAACAAACAGCTGCAAGGAGTTCCTGCAGTCCTTTGTGCAATGTATACAGTAACATAGAATTCTATGCACATCTAAGGTGTGAAGCAATGCTTCCTCTGGATTGGCATCTTTCGGATAATAAAGGGGCAGGTGGATGGTTTGATTTAAAGTAAACTCAGACACCACCTTAGAAAGAAACTTAGGATTCATAAGCAAAGACACCCTGTCTTTGTAGAAAATCAAATACGGAGGCTAACACACCAGAGCCTGAAGCTCAGAAATTCTTCAAGCAGAAGTAATGGCAACGAAGAATAATGCTTTCCATGACAGAAAGCATAGCTCACATGTTGCGGGTGGCTCAAAAGGAGCTAAAGTAAGTTTCTCTAACACAAAATTCAAGTCCCAAGGCAGGACTGGATTGAGGATGGGAGGCTTCAGATGAAGGATGCCTCTCAAAAAAGTATGTAACACCTCCAGTTGTACCACCGTGTGTCCATCAATAGGCACATGAAAGGCTGAAAATGGTGGCCATGTGCACTTTTCAGAAGGAATATTGCAGGCCAGAATTGGAAAGGGACAGCAAGTGCTCCAAAATCTGATTCACTGGACAAGTAGCTCTCTGCATTCATTTCAACAATATAATTGTATACATCTGTAAACCAAAGGATCCCAATTTCACATAAAGATTCATGTAATTTTTTAACCACAGAGAAGCAAGGGGATAAAGAAAGAACAGAAACAGCAATGAAACAAGGGATATAATTGAGGAAATTGAGACGATCCGAGTGGCCAATTCCTAGGTGCCACAAGACAAATCTGACTGCACAATCCAACAGACAAGAGATTGACAAGTAACAAAATAGGAGAGAACAGAAAAGATCCTTGCTTTAACCCTCTTTGCAGATCCTTGCTTTAACCCTCTTTGCATAACAAATGGGACAAGGTCTTATCCCAACCCTCTCATACCGAGCAGTCCCATCACCACATAAACCTGCTGGAGTTACATGCAGTGTGTTTGGCTCTTAAAGAATTCATTATGCTAGTTAGTGGTCAGGTCATGCTGGTTCAGACGAAAACACCATGACCATGTTCTAACTGTACAGGAATGGCAGAACTCACTCTCTTCCCTTGGGTTGGGAGGCACTCTGCACCTGGACACTCATACACAGCTGGGATGCACATTGTGGCGAGCTGCCCGGATACTAGTCCTTATCTGTAGATATAATTCTGTGTGAGGGTATATTACATATATGTATAGAGCAATCATGTGTATCTGTACAGGCCAAAAGGCATGCCAGTGTCAGCACAAAGGCACCTAGGGAAAAGACTAGATTTTTTTTTTAAAAAGGCTTGACCTTCTTTTGACCTGAAGGCAGCTGTTTGCCAGGAACTGAAATCGCATTCCCAGTTTTTTTTAAACAGAGATATGCAAAAACACATTTGTGTGTCATAAAACCATGCACTCAGGAGTGGAATGCTTTGATCTAAGGAAGCTGTTATTTTTATTTATTGAAATTGTTTTACCAGAAAAGGCACATTGAGCAAGAAGATGCTTGTCTGCCAGTGCGACCTGGGGGAAGGGGGGAAACAAAGGATTATCGGATACACAATTAGACAGTGACAGTTATACAGCGACAATTTGGAAATGGGTCCCACTTGAGGGCTCACAATTACGTCAGTATAGGCAGAGACTAATAATCAATTATGGCACATTTCACAGTACACAGAAACAACAATTCGAGGACAAATAAGTGCATAGAAAGCAAGTGTGTGTTACACAGCTAGGAGTGTGTGTCTTGGGGTAGTTTAGGGTGGTTGAGCAGCTCGGAGGGGAGGAGGGCGGAATCAGGGGTTTGAGCAGGTGCAGTTTACCATGAAGTGGTTTGTGAGGGCGGAGGAGAGTGAGTTAGCGGAGGAGGAATGATGGATTTGAGGGGGTAGCTCATTCCAGATTTTGGGGAAGCGATGGGAGAAAGCAGTTTGGCCAGCAGTGGACGTCCGCCTGGAGATAGCAAGTAGGTGGAAGTCAGTGTATCTGAGGGCATAAGAAGGTGGAGAGGGGAGTAGAAAGGAGGGTGCCTAGCTAGAGCTTAGAGGTGAATTTAACGCAGTGAATGAGGTGTCTGTTTTTTAGGGATGGTAGGGCTAGGGCACGGTATAGCTTGCAGTGATGAGTGCGGGGGGGGGCATTGAGAGTAAAGCGGCAGAAGGCACTGAACAGAGTGTCAAGCTTGGATAGGGAGGATGTAGGGGCCGAGCCGTAAATTATATTGCAGTAGTCAAAGGAAGGGAGAATCATCTTCAAGACTAGCTCACGGCGTACAGTTAATGGGACACTTCGGTGGTTTCTGTGCAGAGCTCCTAGTATGGGGCACAGTTTTTTTATTGTAGCGTCAATATGAACATTAAAGGACAGGTGACGGTCAAGCCAGACTTCAAGGTACTGGAATAAGGGGACATCATTCAGTACTTGCCCATCAACGGTTTGGAAGAAGGGGAGGGACGAGAGTCTGGACAGGCATTGTCTCGTGCTGAAGGTCATTGAGACAGTTTTTTAGCATTTAGGGAGAGCTGATGGGAGCAGAACCAGCGCTGGACGTTGTCAAAATCAGCTTGGAGGTTGGAGGCAACTGCTTCCGTGCTGGTGCCTGAGAAGAAGAGGACGGTGTCATCTGCATACCTATGTATAGCAGATGACTGGCAGACTAGAGGTAGATCATTTAAAAGGATCAAGAATAGTAATGGTCCGAGCACAGAGCCTTGGGGGATGCCGGTAGTGATGGTTAAGGGGTCCGAGACTGCGTCGCAGATACGTACAAATTGGGTTCTGCCCGAGAGGTAAGAGCAGAACCAGTTAGTGGCAGAGGCAGAGAGACCTGCTTCAGCAAGTCTGGAGAGGAGTAGGGTGTGTGAGACAGTATAGAATGCTTTGGCTAGGTTGACAAAAACAGCAGAGGTGATCTGTCCATCGTCCATGCTGGTGTAAATCGCGTCAGAGAGCCTAGTCAAGGAGGAGGCAGTGGAATGCCCTTTTCTGAATCCGGACTGGAAGTCAGTGTAGAAGCTGGAGTCAGACAGAAAGGTGGTAAGCTGCAAGAGCACTAAGTGTTTTTGTAATTTTGCAAGTGTAGAGAGGAGGGAAATGGGTCGGTAGTTTGAGGTTGAGGTGGGGCACCACCTTTAGGCAGGGGGATGACTATGGCATGCTTCCATGCCTGGGGGTCTGTAGCCTCAGCAAAAGACAGGTTAAGTAAGGAGGCAAGTGGGGCAGCAATGGTAGGGGCTGCTAGGTGGAAGAGCTTAGGGTCCAGATCATCAGGGGATTTGCCTTTAGAAGGGATGAGTGCAAGCAAGGCAGTAAGGGCTTCGGTTGCCAAGATATTATTGAATGAGAAGGTGCGGGGGGCATACTGCTTTTTACGACCCACTGTGTGTCCGGATGGACCAGGTGTGGGCAGAGATGAGAGAAGGGAGGAAGCGCAGGTGGAGAAATACGAGTTGAACTCAGCTGTGACAGCACTAGGTTCTGAGAGGAGGGCATTATTTATGTTTAGTAGCGGGGTTGGGGTGGCAGTGGGAGGGGAGAAGAGGGAGTGGATAACCTTCCAAAACTTAGAAGAATTATTTAGGTTAGTTTGGAGAATGGAGTTAAAGTATTCGGCTTTGGCCAGCTGGGTTGCTCTGGTACACTTGTTTCTAAGCATCTGATATTTAGAGAAGTCTTGTGGGCATTTGGAGGACTTATGGGCACTCCAAGCTTGGTCACGGGCACTAAGGCACACAAGGACTTCTAGGGTGATCCAGGAAAGATGGGTTGCCACGCACCCTAGTGCAACGCATAGGGGCGTGTTTATCCCAAACACTGAGAAAGGTGTTTTTGAAGTGATGGAGGGCAGCGTTGATTGAGAGGGTGGAGGAAGATGCCACCCAGTTGGCTTGTTCAAGGTCATTTAGAAGGGGAGCAATGTCAAGAGACTTATATGAGCATTGGATCAAGAAATTTGGGGGTTTTGGGGCGGTGAATTTTCCGGACAAGATAAGTGAGGTGGTGGTCACTCAGGGAGTCAGAAAGGAGGCCAGAATTGATGATCCGTTGAGAGTGGGAGGTCAAAGCCCAGTCCAGTAGAGAGTGGTTTCCAGTTTTAGGGTTTAGGCGGGTGGGCTCATTAATGAGTTGAAAGAGATTTAGTCTATTTATAATGGTCCATTCTTTGGTGAGAGCTGGGGATAACCAGTTGAGATTTAGGTCACCCATGATATATGATTCACCTACGGGGGTGTGGGAGGAAGAGTGCGTTAGGAGGTCTGTGATAGTAGAGGAGGGCGTACCTGGACGGCAGTAGATACAGCTAATATAGATGGGGAGTGAGAAAGGGAGGGACAGCAGTAGCGTTAATATCTCATAGGCAGTGGGTTCGGTTTTGGCTAGGATGGTCAAAAAGTGGATGTCTGATTTTAAGTAGATGGAGACTCCACCACCTCTGCTGGCCTTGTCTTGGCGAGCCATGGCGTAACCAGGGATGGCGACAGCAGCATCAGAGATGTTTTTGTTAAGCCATGTTTTGGAGAGGATGATTATGTCAGGGGCATAATAGACAGCGAGAACTTGGAGGAGTCCAGTTTGCGGGAGCTTCTAATATTTAGATGTGGTAAGCATAGACCTCGAGGAGGGGCTCTCTGTGGGCAGAATGGTGGGGGGAAGGTTGGGGGGAGGGGGGACGGAGGGTGAAAGGGGCCAGGGTTGGAATGGATGTCACCAGCAGCAAGGAGGAGGAGTGTGATAATTAGGTAATGAGCAGACAGCTGTATAAGCACGGCAGAGAGAGAGCGACGTTTAGCAGGTAGGCGTGAGTAACTTATAGTGGCAGGGCAGGGGGTGAGCAGCCGAGGCAGCATCCAAGACAGGGAGGGAAGCAGAAGGAAGGGTCCGGACCATATGTCTGAGTGGGACCAGACATATGGGCACTCGGAGGTGGATTGACAGTTGTGGTTTTGGTGGTACCCAGGCAGGGTAGGCAAGTAGAAGTGGGGGTGAAGGGGGGCGGTGAGGGGAAAGCTTGATAGGAGGGGGAATGCAGAAGAAGAGAGAGAAGAGCAGCGGCAGGTAGCCAGCATAGGAGGCATTGTTATGAGCAGGGGGGAGGCTGTCTTAAAGAGCAGAACAGTGAGGAGGGAGAGAGAGGAGTGACAGGGAGGTGGATTGGAGGGGTGAGTGGCAGTAGGGCGGGCCAGCGACAGGTTGTATCACGAATAGGAAAGGAGGAGAAAAAGGGCGGAAGATAGTGTATTTAATCAGTGGAGGGTGGGGGTGGGGACGGCTGAAAATTCACACAGTGTACAGGGTCAGTGTAACAGAGGCTAGCAATCCATAAAATACTTTTAAAATTTTCGGTGAAAATAAGGCGTGCCAGGCAGCAAGGAGAGAAAAGTGGTCCTGTCCAATCAGAGCAGGAGGGCGAGAGGCGCCTGAGATTCAACTGGCTGCGCTTCTGCCGTACCTTGCTTGGGCTGGAGTCCGGGGTTCGTGGTTCCGATTGGTGGCGGAGGACCGGCCAATTGCTGGGAGCTGTTGCAGCCCTGTTCAAAGGGAAAGCAGCTGAGGGTAGAGAGAAAGAGAGGAGTTTAAGTAGGTAGCCAGGCAGGAGGGGTGGGCAATAATTTGCAAGATAATAGGAGAGGGTGCCAAACAGAGGGGTTGGCTCCGTGGGGGAGGGAGAGAGAGACAGAACAGCAGCAGAAAGGAGCTGTAACACTTACACTCTACAATAATGCTCTGTATTCACACAGTGTACAGGTTCAGCATAACAGAGGCTAGCAATCCTTAAAATACTTTCAACATTTGCGGTGAAAATAAGGAGCGCCAGGTGGCAAAAAGAGAGAAGCTGTTATAATATGCTACATTTTATAAGATAACAGGAGAGGAACCTGCTTCCTCGAGAACCTGTGTGAATTTTATCTTATGGGTGCCAGTGGTCTACAGGGGATGTCAAGTGGCTTGACTCTGAAATGTCATATCCATGCTAATTATAGGTCTGAGAATCTGATTCTTAATATGCTTGCCAATTTTGGAAACAGTGCAGCAATGCCTTCTTCTGGCCTAAAAGAGACATCTGATAGCCAAACAGAGTAGTTGCTCTGAAATGGGAATTGATGACACTGTAAGATTACAGAAGGGTATTTAAACACCCAGCTCAGGGCATTTGGACACACATGCTGGTTCAGACGAAAACATCATGACCATGTTCTAACTGTACAGGAATGGCAGAACTCACTCCTTTCCCTTGGGTTGGGAGGCACTCCACACCTGGACACTCATATACAGCTGGGATGCACATTGTGTCGAGCTGCCCGGCTACTAGTCCTTATCTGTAGATATAATTCTGTGTGAGGGTATATTATATATATGTACTGTATGTAGTAATCGTGTATCTGTACAGGCCAAAAGACATGCCAGTGTCAGCACAAAGGCACCTAGGGAAAAGACTAGATTTTTTTTTTTTAAAGGCTTTACATTCTTTTGACCTAAAGGCAGCTGTTTGCCAGGAACTGAAATTGCATTCCCAGTTTTTTTTTTAAACAGAGATATGCCAAAACCCATTTGTGTGTGTCTTATAATCATGCGCTCAGGAGTGGAATGCTTTGATCTAATGAAGCTGTTACAATATGCTACATTTTATAAGGTAACAGGAGAGGAACCTGCTTCCTCAAGAACCTGTGTGAATTTTATCTTACGAGTGCCAGTGGTCTACAGGGGACGTCAAGGGGGCTCAACTCTGAAATGTCATATCCATGCTAATTATAGGTTTGAGAATCTGATTCTTAATATGCTTGGAAATTCTGGAAACAGTGCAGCAATGCCATCTTCTGGCCTAAAAGAGACATCTCCTAGCCAAACAGAATAGTTGCTCTGAACTGGGAATTGATGACATTGCAAGATTACAGAAGGGTATTTAAACCCCCAGCTCAGGGCATTTGGACACACTTTCTCAACTGGTCTCCACCTGACACACAGAAGCCTTTCTGTTTGGAGTCTTTCTCCTGACCACAAGGCTGCAACAAAAAGACTGCAATATTTTGCAAACCAGTGATTCCCTGGATTTTGAAATCTTCATACCTGAGGGATACTTAGTTAACATGTTTTAATGCATTCTTCTGTATAGCTTTCCCATTCTGTTTCTTATACTGTAATCTAAATTGTTATACGTTCTCTTTTACCTGTAGCTGCATTTGAGTATTTTAGTAAAAAGCTTTGTTTGTCTAAGGAAATTCTGCCTGAGTCAGACTTTCTCTATTTGTGTGTGAACTGTGAAAACAGTATTTTAAATCTGTGAAAACTGTTATTGCCAAAAGGGATCACACCATAAGCAACCAAACTGAAAAAGAGTTTGTAAGGGACATCTGGAAGGAAAGGGAGAATATCAGAGTCTACAAAGATTTTGAACCAGACTGTTGCATGTCCTGTAGGGAGAAGGCCAAATCAGGTGTTACCCTGCTACCCTGAAGAGAGTGTGATGCCTGGGTCTTCCTCCTTTGTGTAATAGTCAAGGAAAGGTTCATATCTGGTCACAAGACTCGAGACTGGTACTGTGCTCTTATCCAGAGTTAGAGGGACGCCCTGGATCCTCGCGGTAGAGGTGCAGTCATGATCTTGGTGAGCATTCTAAAGGACAAGGAGGGTATCTCTGCCCCCCCCCCACCAATCACAGATTGCACTTAAGGGTAGGCACGGTGAGATCAGTGGGCCTGATCCCCAGAAGTGGCTTTGTGACAGATCTGGTGCGTAGCGTCTGGATCTGAGAGATTTGGTTGCATCATAGTTTTGCGATTTGAGAGATATTGGTGGCAAAGGCATAACAGTTGGATTCGAGCCCAGTGTATCAGATTAATAAACTGAAAACAGTCCACGCACAATCAAGGAAGAGATTTAAATATATATATATATATATACACATTATATATTATGGTAGCACGGTAGTGCTACCATGGTTAGGGCTGAGGAGCCATTTACATGTTAAACCTACAATTTTGCACCTTAATAACTTTGCAACCGTTCAACGGATTTGCCTGAAGTTTGGAACACACGATCAAGAACCATACATCTTGGGATCTGCCAACTTCCGTATTGTTGGGATATACGACTCGCGAAGTTATTAAGCGTGATCTGCGTGCGTTTATGCTTTTTGAATTCTTTGCTCGTCCCTTACAGGTCGCACGTTTGGCGCAATCGTCCAAAACTTCAGGGAACATGCGCGTTGGGTCCCTGATGTGCCTTTTGAAGATTTCTCGAAAAAATATTAAACGGTTCAAAAGTCATTCAAAAAACAATTTTCCATTATAAGTCAATGGGAAAAGTTAACAAAAAGTTCGACAGTGTCGCAAATGCACTTTTTAGTGCCGCAAATGGCCCTAGTAGTGTCGCAAATCCGCCATTTTGTTTTCAGTTGGTGATCAGAAAAATGCTTGGCATTTAAATTTGGGACCCTCTAGCAACACAATTCTTTTTGTGTTTACCTAGTCGGACCCTGAGGATGCTAGGCATGTCTTTATTTTGTGGTTAAACACCCTAGAAATATGTTTTTCCAATTTCTGGAAAAAAAAAGTGTCTCAAAGTAGTGTCGCAAATTTTTGTGAAAGCTTTCGCAAATCACGACACTACTTTGCGACACTATGCACAAAAAAACAGGAATATTTTGCCACACTGCTGTAAATGAATGGTTTGGTCTTTTGGACTGAAATTTGGAGGGAAGACAGCCAACATCTCACAGATGTGCCTTTTGGTGGTTTGGTGACAAAATATTGCATGGATGCAAAGTTACGGTACTCTGAAGTTGACAATTTTTCCCATACGCTAACATTGCGGAGTCCGCTGCATGACAGGAATTCTTTGCCACCCTGCTGAAAAATAACGGTTTGGTCTTTTACACTGAAATTTGGAGGGAAGGAAGCCAACATCCCACAGATGTGCCTTTTGGTGGTTTGGTGAAAAAATATTACAGGGCGGCAAAGTTATGGCACTCCGAACTTCTCTTTTTTTCCCCACAGGACAACATTACAGCATTTGCCGCACCTTTCAGGGCCCGTATCTCAGAAACGGTGCGAGATATGGACTTTTCGTCAGAAAAATGCTTAGCCTCCTAATAGGGGCTAAGTATAAAACTAGCCAGGAAAGTCATAAATCATATGACTTTTAAATTTTATTTCTACATCGTACGGTTCCTGAGATATAAGCAATTTAGTATTCCAACTCCTAATTTTCTCCTCCAAGACCCATTATTATGCATACATTCTTTGTACTCACTGTCTTTCTCTATGCAGCTTTTGGGGAAAACCACCCTGTGCGCTTACATTACTGTTACCCTTACCACTTCCGGTTCCGTAGCCGTTTCACTTACCGTTCCCGCCTACGCCACCATGTGTGTTACCCTTTGCATTTTTATTTGCGCTTGCGTTCGCATTATTTTTACCATTTGTGTCTGCAGTACTGTTTCTCTTTCTGTTTCGCTTTGCATCACCATGCGCATTACCAATTGCATTTGCAGGCACCGTGTTACTATGTGACAAGACATCACGTGGTGGGAGGCGCGGACGCATTACATTCACTATTTCTCATTATCATTCTCAAAAGAAGAAGTAAGAGCTAACTCCATTTAATGCATCAGTTAGGGTTGTTCCA
Source organism: Neoceratodus forsteri (assembly GCA_016271365.2). Classification (NCBI taxonomy): domain Eukaryota; kingdom Metazoa; phylum Chordata; order Ceratodontiformes; family Ceratodontidae; genus Neoceratodus; species Neoceratodus forsteri. The sequence continues at coordinate 968,845,489 of CM057449.1, forward strand.
CAGCAACAGCGAGAAATTCGATGTTGGGTTGAAACCCCTTGCACCTCCAGCCCACCCCCCAACCGGCATCGGGGTGCGCATTGGGGTCGTCGGTCCTAACTCTCACCCCATTCTCCTATTCCTCAGCTTCTTTCCACATGTGATGGGGTGAGAGTTAGGGCTGACGACCCCAACGCGCACCCCGATGCCGGTTGTGGGGGTGGGCTGGAGGGGTGTAAAGGGGGTTTCAACCCTAACATCGAATTTCCTCGCTTTTGTCGCTGTGGAACAACCCTAACTGATGCATTAAATGGAGTTTTTTGCCTCTAATATAGATATACATACATATATATATATATATATATACATATATATATGTTACATTATAAAGTGCCCTACTTGTTTTTTTTTGGGGGAGTGAAAGCTAGTGTAGCAGTAGTTAGGGAAGAAGATGGCTTCCATCTACTGGAAACACACTGCAGAATACCTAAAGCAGTTGTGTCAGGAAAGAGGGGTCCTGTGCGAGAGGCAAACCAAAAAGCACGTTGTGCAGGCTCTTGTGGCAGCCGATGAACTAGCAACCACCCAGGACCTTGAGTCACAGTTGGTGGCTGACAGGGACCAGAACTTGGGCGTGGTGATGCCAAGGGACGTTGCAGAGTCCAGTCCCACGGAGGAGAACAACACCAGAGGGAACCCAGAGCCACAGCACCAGGCGACAGTCACCACATCGTTGGGATCAGACTGCAACCAGAGTTGAGGAGACGGTGTTGCACCAAGGTTATGCCCCCTATTGTCCCACATACACCTCACACTGTATTCCGGGTCTATTGTACTGTGATACTGCTATTTTGCACTAACCTATAGTTATGAGCACCAATCATATAAGCATGGGTGATAGGAATGTGCGTTGCTCCTAAGATATGCTAATATTGTCATGCATTATGTATTATACCTCACTATAATACATTTATCTAGATTAGTTTGTCTTTTACAGATATTCCATATATTATCTACCTAATCACTGATAAGATGACTCAGAGGGATCATCAGTGATTACTGTATACTCATATTCTCATATAATTATATGTAGTGTATTTTACACTCACATATGCCATGTAATAGGCCTGTCAGCAGTTATTTGTCTCTAAGCAAGCTGACAGAGACAGAAGGCTTTGTTATGTCTATGTTTCACAACTGGTGTAAGCAAGAAATGCCACGTCATTTGAACCAGTCAGCATTTCTTTTATCTAAGCTATAATGCTAATGGAAGCATATTCTGTCTCATATGATACTCATTAGTAATTCTGTCTCCTAAGTCATTATCCAATAGAGAATGACTTAGGACCAAAACATACTGTTTCTTATATCTGTAACTATGTTGTAATCTCTGTTGCTATGCTATTATCTGTAGTATTTAGCTGTCTGCAACCCACTGTAGCGCTCTCGAGACACTACTGTAACTTCTCTAGAAGGGCAGAGAGCTGGAGCGCAGGGAGAGATAGAACAAGATCTTAGAGAACCTAAGATCTACAATTCTGGAGATTATGTACATTCTTCAGGAATGGTGAGAAACCCAACTCCCTTGTGATTTTCTTTGTCACATGCTTGGCGTAAGTAGCATAATAAACTTTATTAGTACTCCTTGCTTGTTTATGAATGTTTCTTGGCAGACTCCGAGACACAAGAATCTGTATTATTATTATTACTATTTTTATTGTTTTCCCTACACACCAAGAGTGTTTAGACAACAACGGACGTGGAATTCGAGCAGAGGAAGTTCCAGATGGAGTTGGAGATGCAGGAAAAAGAAAACCGGCATCGAAGTGAGACCGAGGAAAAAAGAAAGGAAGCTTCAGAGAGAGGTCGAGAGAGCAAAAAGAGCGCCAGAGGAATTCAAACTGGTGAAGCTAAAACTCCAATGACCAGCACCAGAGGAGGTAAGTGGCAGGGGTAAACCTGAAACTCCAGGACTGGGGTACAAATTAAATTCTAAATTAATAGCTGAATTTAAAAAGGGGGGAGGATATGGATGCATTTTTAAATTTGTTTGAAAAGGTCTGTATCTAGACTAAAACACCCAGAGAGTCGTGGTGCTTTCAGCTATCCCTGCTGCTTACTGGGAAAGGACGTGAGGCACTAGGTTAACTAGACAATTAGGACAGCAGTAATTATGAGAAACTTAAAGCTGCATTGCTTAAAAAGTATGAATTAATGCCTAAAGCATATAGGGTTAACGTCCATAAGCTCCAGAGAAGACTTACATGAGCTATGAGGAACCTGCCACAAGACAACATCAGTTTTTGAAACATTAGTGGGAAGGAGTGGAAGCAAACTCTGTAGAGAAAAGTGAGGAGGTTGTACTTCTGGAGCAATTCTTTTGGACTTGCCCAGCAGAGCTAAAAACCTGGTTAGAGGACCAAGACCCCAAAACAGCACAGCAGGCTGCTGAGCTCTCGGACCGCTATGTCAGGAACAGGCCTGTTCTGAAGGGGAGTGGGGTGGGTATGGCACTGCAGAAGGGGAAAAGCGCGCCTTTAGGGCAGCTAAAACCCTCACCACTTCCACAGAAAGGGGGAAGCCCCAGGTAACAAAAAAAAAAAAAAAGATTTATCAGATAAAAGAAATGATGATTGTTGGTTTGCAAACAGCCAGGGCATCTTGCTAGACAGTGTCCTAAAAAGGCACAGACTAGACAAAATGGTGCTTGAACAGAGTTGGGTGCAACATGTATCCCTGAAAGCATGCCTATAAACATGAGGGAGCACATACACCCAGTTATTGTAAATGGGGTGCACACCCATGGGTTAAGGGACATAGGGGCGTCTTTTACCTTAGTAAAAGGGGATCTGGTTGAGTCTGAACAGCTTATACCTAATCAGCTCATGACAGTAAGGGGATTCACTGGGGAGGAGAAAACTCTGCCACTTGCTAGTGTTCTCCTGGACTGAGGTGAGACAGGAGAGGGGGTGCAAAGATGGCTGTGGCAGGCAACCTCGCCATGGATGTGATTCTAGGGAACAATCTCCAGAAGGGGGTGGTGTGTGTGGTTACCCGCAGTCAGACCACAAAGGCCGATTGTAATTCCCTGGACCCCATAGAACACCCAGTGGAAAACAATGGGAGGCTGGTTCTTCAGCCTGTCTCCCTTGACATGGAGGGTAGTGAAAGGGAGATAGGACTTCCCCAGGTAGCAGTTCACAAAACAGCTACAGAAGGTTACTCTGAAAAGGGAGGGGTAACCAATGGTCAGAAGGTTAGGGATGGCAGTGACCCTGAATGCCCTGACGCTAGAGTTATGGACCCCAGTTTAGGAATTGAAGGGGACATGTCCCAAGCCTTGGGAAAATGTGAAGAATTTGCTGCTGTTCAGAGGACTGATCCTAGTTTGGAGAGGCTGACGGCTTGTTTAGAATCTGATGGGACACAGGGAGGTGACGGGAGACATAAGAGTATATTGGGACAATGGACTATTGTATATACAGGCCGTAAGGAAAGAGGAAGGGGTGATTGGCAGGCAGCGTGTCGTTCCCCAGGGGTACCATGAGTGGATGCTCAAGTTCGATCATGATATCCACATGTCTGGACATCTGGGAATCACATGCACCACGCAGTGATTGGTCCAGAATTTCTACTGACCCAATTTTACCCAGTAGGTAAAGGAATATTGCAGGTCTTTTCACCGGTGCCAACAAATAGGGAATTCCCATGCCCATTGTGGAGGAGCCATTCCAGAGGGTAGGAATGGACACTGTGGGACCTTTGAGTACCCCAAGCTCCTCCGGGAAGAGGTTTATCCTGATGATGCTAGATTTTGCCACCTGATACCCAGAGGCAGTCGCCCTTTCCTCACTTAGGACAAAGTGGCGGACGCCTTGCTAGGGATTTTATCCAGCGTCGGGTTTCCGATGGAGGTTATCACTGATTGAGGGGGTACCTTCATGTCGGACCTGATGAAGTGTATGTGGGAGAAGTGTGAGGTGGTGCAGAGACCCATGACACCTTATCACCCGCAAGCCAATGGGCTGGTGAAAAGGTTTAATGGTACCCTAAAATTGATGCTCCTAGTGTCAGCTGAACAGCATGGGAGGGACTGGAAGAAATACCTTCCCCACCTGCTGTTTGCATACAGGGAGGTGCCCCAAGAGTCGACAGGGTTTTCCCTCTTTAAACTCTTATATGGACATAGGGTGTGTGGGCTCCTAGACTTGATCTGGGAAGACTGGGAAGGCAAGCACGCCACCCAGGGAACTCCCATAGTGGAGTATGTCCTAAAGTTTAGAGAAAAGCTGAAGGAGCTTATGGGAGCAGCCCAGAGCAACCTGTCAGCCACCCAGCAGAAGCAAAAGGTCTGGTACCACCGCAGAGCCAGAGCTCGCTTGTACAGTGTAGGTCAGGAAGTCATGCTCCAGGACAAGCTGCAGGCTGAGTGGGCAGCACCATACAAGGTAGTCCAACAGGTAAATGACATGAACTATACTGCAGAACTGCCTGACAGGAGACATATCCATAGAATGTACCATGTCAACATGATGAAGCCATATGTAAATAGGGCTGACATAGTATTTGCAGTGTAAAGTTCTGGGAAGGGGCTGATGAAGAAGACCCCCTACTAGACTTTCTGGAGGAAAGTAAGCAGGAGTCCTCTGTGGAGGCAAACTGTTGCTCTAGTTGACCCTGGAACAGACCCAGGAAGTGAGGGAGGTTTTTGTGGACTTTGCCCCTTTGTTTACGGCCAAGCCTGGACTAACCCCCTTAGCGACATACAATGTAGACATGGGGACGCAAACGCCCATACAGTGGACAGCCTAACGGGTGTCTGAGGCCATCCTAAAGGACATTAGGAGGGAGGTGGAGGAAATGCTGGATTTAGAGGTAATCCAGAAATCCCACAGCCCCTGGGCCTCACCCGTAGTCCTCGGTCCCAAGCCGGATGACTCTACTCACTTTTGTGTGGACTATCATGGACTCAACGCAGTCACGAAGTCTGATGCCCACCCAATGCCATGGATGGATGAACTACAGGACAAGTTGGGAGGGGGCAACATACCTTATCACAGTTGACTTGACAAAAGGGTACTGGCAGGTGGAGTTAACTGCCAGAGCCAGGGAGAGGTCGGCCTTCATCACTCCAATAGGATTATTCGATTTCAAGGTAATGCCTTTTGGAGTGAAGAATGCCCCTGCCACCTTCCAAAGGTTGGTCAACCAGGTGTTACATGGTACTGTAGAGTACGCAGTGGCATATCTATATGATACTGCCATCTTCAGTACCAGTTAGAAAGAACACCTGTCCCACCTGAAGGAAGTGTTGGGCAGGATACAGAGGGTAGGGCTCACTGTCAAGGCTGGAAAACTTCCAGGTGGCCATGGCAGAGGTGACATACTTAAGACATGTAGTACAGCGGGGGCAGCTATGTCCCAATCAAGTCAAGATTGAGGCGACAGAGGCATGGCCCAGGCCTGAAACCCAGAAGCAGGTTTGGAGTTTTCTAGGGATCGTTGGGTACTACTGAAAGTTTGTACCAAATTACAGTACCCTGCCAGACCCCCTGTCTGGCCTGCTAAAGAAAAGAATGCCCAAAAAGGTAAAATGAGAGCCAGCCTGTGAACGAGCCTTCGCACGGCTAAAGGAGGCACTGTGCTGTGCCCCTGTGCTCGCCAGTCCCAATTACAGTAAGCCATTTGTAGTCCAGACAGATACCTCAGATGTGGGGATTGGAGCAGTCCTCAGTCAGATCTCTAAGCAAGATCACCCAATGGTGTACCTTAGCAAAAAGTTGCTTCCCCAGGAGCAGGCCTATTCCACAGTTGAAAAGGAATGCCTTGTGGGCAAAATTAATGGTTGTCTCATAAGATGGAGTACTGCCTTACAGGGCTACAATATGACCGTTACCCACAGGGTTGGATCAACCAATGCCAATGCAGATGGGTTATCTTGCCAGTTAGAGCAGTGAACAGAATTTATGAAAATCATATCGTGCCTAGGGATGGATTCCCACAAATTCAGTCTTGGAGGAAGGGGTGTGGCAAGCTGCCCAGCTACTAGTCTTTATTTGTAGATATAATTCTGTGTGTGTATATATGTGTGTGTGTATGTGTGTGTGTGTGTGTGTGTGTGTGTATATATATATATATATATATATATATATATATATATAATAGTAGCACAGCAGCGCCACTACAGTTAGGGTTGAGTAAGCACTTTAACGTTAAAACTCAAATTTTGTATCTTAATAACTTTGCCACCATAAAACGGATTTGCCTGAAATGTTGCATGCGCAGTCTGGTACCATAGATCTCTGGATCTGGCGAGTTGCGTTAATCGAGATGCAGGTTGGGAAGCTACAGAATGCCAAATAACGCAAAAAAACAACTTTTTGTGCGTTTCTTTGCTCGGGCCCACAGCCCGCAAGGTTTGTCCGTTCAGTCCTAAATCTTCAGGGAAGATGCAATCTGGGTCACCGATGTGCCTTTCAAAGATTTGGTGTAAAAATATTAAACCATTCAAAAAACAAATTTCCCATTATAGTCAATGGGGGAAAAACATGTGCATCACGAAAGTTTCACAAATGCACTTTTACTTTCGCAAATGGCCCTTTTACTTTTTTGATTCGGCCATCTTGTTTTCAGTTAATGAGAGAGAAAAATGCCTGGCATTTAAATTTGGGACCCTCTAGGTAAACACTGACTGTTGGGTTTGCCTAGTAGGGTCCTGAGGATGCCAGCCCCATCTTTTTTGGGGGGGTAAACCCCACAGAAATGCCTTTTTAAACTTCAGGAAAAAAATACTTTCACAAATCACGAAAAGTAAGTGTGGAAATACTTTTGCAAATGTGAAAATTTTGTGCTACTTTTTGCGAGACTTTCATGATCTGTGAAAGTATTTTTCAACATAACTGCAAATCTCTGCCATCCTTCTGCAACAAAACGGTTGGGTCTTTTGGGCTGTTATTTGCAGGGTGGCAAGACCTGGTCCCACAGATGTGCATTTTGGTGGTTTGGTGCCAAAACATTCAAGGGGCCCAAAGTTACAGCATTCTGAAGTTGAGAAATTTCCCATAGGATAACACTGCGGCACCTGTTACGCCTTTCGACACCCGTGTCTCGAAAATTAAGCAAGATACAGAGTTTTCGCTACTAGCAGCTTACTTCACCTACTTGCAGAAACAAGTTTGGAAATCATAGATGACACCAGCTGTGGAATTTTTTTCCAACTTGCTACAGTTAGAGTGATACTGGCAAACACATGTTCCAAAGTTTCAAAGGGTGCCTTTGTAGTGCTTTTCAGCGCCCGTATCTCACAAATGATATGAGATAAGGATTTGGTCGACTTATGTTGCGTGAAGTACTCGCTGTCATGGTTACACCAGTACTGGAATTTTTTTCCTAGCTGCTACAGTTGCTGAGGTATTAGCAAATTAGTGTTACAAGGCATCCTTGCCCTATACAGCTGCTGTATGGCTCTGTAGTTATGTATAAGTGGGAGTGCAGGGCCCAGAGGGCCCATGCTCCCACATACGCATACCCTTATGCAAAAAAATGGACAATGTAAAGGGAGCACAGGACCCAGAGAGCTCACGCTCCCACCAACACATACCAATTACACTACACTTTCTCCAAAAAGAAGGAAAATTCATTGCAAAAAACTCTGTTAATGCATCAGTTAGGGTAATAGTTCAGCGACAAAAGTTTGGAAATGTACTGTTAGGGTTCCAAACCCTAACTCCGCATCCCCCCACCCCCCACACACAAACACAAACACATGCAAGACTGTAAGACACTATACTACTTCATCACATTTGTAACCACAACATACACAACACTGTACTTATTTCACATAACACTTTGTAATGAAAAAACAAATATAGTATCATCGACTTTATACTGCCAGCACAGTATGATGACACATTATTGCTGGCATATTTTCTTCATACAATGAGACTTAGTCTGTACACATTTTTAAAACATTGACTTTTATGTGTCACTATTCAACAACTGGGTTGCTACAGGTATCGCTGCTACTATATGGGCATGTGGTAGCAGGAAAGATAGAGATGAGACATACTGCTTTTAAGATACTGCTCAGGTATGAAACTAGCACTATCACATGTTATTATACTGCTGCGTTACTTGGAAATACTTATTAGCAGCATGTTATTGTTAGCTTTGGATGTTACAACTGCTGCTTACACGTTACTTGTAAAATATACTACAAATAATTACTTTTATTATTACTACCATTTGTTATTAGAACTGACTCACTCTACCAGAAAAATAAATGCAAACATCCAATGACTGTTGGTAGGCTTATACTAACTCTCATTTCCAAGAAACAATCTGTGGATAACATACTGTGTGTTACATCCCTTCTTCACTATTTAAATATAGGCATCTGCTTAAATATCACTATTGCTGTTTGTAACACTAAAATGCTTACTGTGGGGAATCACCCATGGTTGCCCAGCATGCATGTTTACCCCCAGGGCACTATGATGGCAGGAGAACTCATACAGTTGGTGATCCATGATGATGACTGTGTCATGCAGTACACTGAGAGAGCTGTACGTTACTTCTGTTACCTGATGCTGGTTGTCTCTGACTGACTGTGTTGCCTTGGCCCTTCCCCTGTTTGCATGTGTATGTGGGGGGGGGTGGTTATGCAGAGTTAGGGTTCTGAACCCTAACATCACATTTCCAAACTTTTGTCACTGTAGTACTATTAACCCTAAGTGATGCATTAATGGAGTTTTCTGCAATGAATATATATATATATATATATATATATATAATCTTGAGTATCTGTATAGGCCAAAAGACATGCCAATGTCATCCTGTGTATCTGTACAGGCCAAAAGACAAGCTAGCATCAGCACAAAGGTACCTAGGGAAAAGATCAGATTTCTTTTTTAAAGGCTTGACCTTCTTTTGACTTGAAGGCAGCTGTTTGCCAGGAACCGAACTTGCATTCCCAGTTTTTTAACAGATATATGCCAAAACCCACTTGTATGTCATAAAACCATGCACTCAGGAGTGGAATACTTTGATCTAAGGAAGCTGTTATAATATGTTACATTTTATGAGGTAACAGGAGAGGAAACGGTTTCCTCAAGAATCTGTGTGGATTTTATCTTATGGGTGCCAATGGTCTACAGAGGATTTCAAAGGGCTTAACTCTGAATTGTCATATCCATGCTAATTATAGGTTTGAGAATCTGATTCTTAATATGCTTGGAAATTTTGGAAACAGCGCAACAGTGCCATCTTCTGACCTAAAAGAGACATCTCCTGGCCAAACAGAGTAGTTGCTCTGAACTGGGAATTGATGACATTGCAAGATTACAGAAGGGTATTTAAACCCCCAGCTCAGGGCATTTGGATACACTTTCTCATCTGGACTCCACCTGACAAACAGAAGCCATTCTGTTTGGAGTCTTTCTCCTGACCACAAGGTTGCTACAGAAAAACTGCAATATTTTGCAAACCAGTGATTCCCTGGACTTTGAAATCTTCATACCCAAGGTAGACTTAGCTAACATGTTTCAATGCGTCGTTCTGTATATTTTTCCCATTCTGTTTCTTATATTGTAACCTAAATTAGTATATGTTCTCTTACTTGTAACTGCATTTAAGAATTTTAGTAAAAACTTTTGTCTAAAGAAATTCTGCCTGAATTAGACTTTCTCTAATTGCGTGTGAATTGTGAAAACAGCATTAATAATCTATGAAAACACATTAACATGGCAGCCCTCCCTATGCAGTATGAGGCACAGAGACGTGCTCTGATGACAGCTGATATTTTCACTCAGTGGTTTTCAAATAATTATGTCCCCCATGTGAAGCACTACCTCAGAGGGAAAGGTTTTCCAATTAAAGCACTCATTTTAGTAGACAATTCGCCAGACCACCCGAACATTGTTGACGTTCACACTAGTGGAGGTATGATATGGTGCATGTTCCTACCTCCTAACACAACATCCAAGTTGCAACCATGAGGTCAGGGTATCCTGGAAATTTTTAAAAGAGCATACCGAAAAAAATTGCTCCAAAAAGCAAAAGTGCTATCAAATGACAACCAGGACACACCGTTGGGGCAAATTATTAAGTCCATAAACCTAAAAGATGTGGTTTATATGGCAGCAGAGGCTTGGGAGTGCTTGAGACCAGACTCCATTCAAAAGGCATGGAAAATGTCTGGCATAAAAACTTGTCGGGAAGAGATCGCTGAACTGACTGACCTCTCCGTGCGCACTGACCTCGCCGATCCCAACACTGATGTCTCAGCTGCAGAGATATGTAAACTCGCTGCAGACCCCCGATCCTCCCACTGAAGAGGAGGTGCAGCAATGTTTAGTGTGCGATGCAAATGAACAGGGTCATGAGCTGCTTTCAGATGAAGGAATCATGGAGATGGTAACCCACCCGCAACAAGAATCTAAAGATGAGCATGATGAGAATGAATCAGAAAGTGAAGACCCTGCTATGAGTTTGCCTACTAATGCAGAGGCAGTGCAGCACTTCAAAAACGCAATCCTGTACCTAGAATCATAGCCTGACTGACCCCATTCAAATCATGCTGCTACGAAGCCTAAAACAGCATGCTGCGAGGAAGCAACAAGATACGCTGAAACAGAAATCTATCAATGACTATTTCAAAAAGTGATAACAGCGAAAACGGTTTATTTTAAACACTTATGCACTTTACTTTAAGCACTTACAGCTTTCACCATTAATAAAGATTGTACCGTATTCACTAAAACAAAAGTCCTGATTATTGGAATGGCAGTTTGAGTGAGCGCCTGAGTGTATGCCTGGCTAATGCTAATATGCCTTGCTGGAATCCCGTTTATCCAATCTCCCCGATTATCCAGCCAGATCAGATGTTCCCCAGGAGGGGCGGATAAATACAGTTTACTCACCTGTAACAGGAGTTCTAGAAGTGGTATATATTGTTCATCCACACTTATTGGCAGGTTCCTTGCCGCTTTAAATGTTGCTGGAAGGTCTTCAAGCTGGCTCCTCCCACCCACCCGTGTGGTAAAACCCTCGGCTCCACCCCATGACACCAGATCTAGCCCACTGGAAGCCAGGTTCGTCGAAGCCGGGAGGTCAGGTGGGTTGTGTGGATGAACAATATATACCACTCCTAGAACTCCTGTTGCAGGTGAGTAACCTGTATTTCTAGAGACGTGGATATGTTTTTCAATCCACACTTATTGGCAGACTCCTAGCAGTTCTCTGGGAGAAGGGAGGCAAGGTGCTCACCCCCTACTTAGGGAATAAGGACTGGAGAACTGAGGTCCCAAAATCAGCATCCCGGCATGACTGTAGGTCAATGTGGTAATGGGAAATGAAGGTGTGTGCTGACTTCCAGGTAGCAGCCCTGCAGATTTCCTGAATAAGGATGTCCCTAGAGGCAGCCACCAAAGCAGCAGTATGGCGGGTAGAATGAGCTCTTATCCCTTTGGGAGGCTCCATGCCCGCCAACCTATAGCAGTGATCTATGCAGGAGGTGACCCACCTGCCTATCGTCCGCTTGGCTGCAGGTCTGCCAGGTGCGGCTTCAGCGTAGGTGACAAACAGCTGGCGAACCTCTCCTGAACTTCAGCCGTCCGCTCCTTATAATAAGAGAGCGCTCTTCTAGGGTCCAAGGTATGGAGCCTATATTCGGCCTCCGAGGTGTGATTGGTGTAGAACACTGGCAGAGTCAACACCTGGGTAAAGTGAAACTCTGACACCACCTTCGGAAGGAATTTCAGGTGGGGGCGCAGGACAACCTTGTCCCTGTGGAAGACCAGACAAGGAGACTCAATGTAAAGCGTCTGGAGCTCTCCCATGCTTCTGGTTGACATGATAGCCACCAAGAAGGCAGTCTTCCACGACAGATGAGAGATGTCACACCTGTGCATCAGTTCAAATGGCTTGCCCGTGAGCTTAGCCAATACCAGTAGTAGATCCCATGGAGGTGGAGGTTCTCGCATCGGAGGGGATATGTGATCAAGGCCTTGGAAAAAGCACCCACCACCTTCTCCTGCGCCACCGACTGCTTGCGCGTCCACGCCTCGTAAGCAGAGATGGCTGCCAGGTGCACCTTAAGGATCGTCGACCAAAGCCCTAGCTGAGAAAGGGACCACAGGTAGTCCAGAATGCTAGCCAAGGAACAGGAAGAAGGGTCCAACCTTTTGTCCTGACACCAAAAGGAGAATCTCTTCCATTTGAAGGCATAGCATTTTCTGGTTGACTCCTTACAGGACGCCTCAACTATGTTGAGGACCTCATCGGAAAGACCCATGGCCTGGAACTCTAGCCACTCAGGATCCAGGCCATCAGGTGCAGGGATTGAAGGTCCAGGTGGAGAACCTTCCCCTTGTCGACTGAGAGCAGGTCCGGGTGGGCTGGACGCCGCCTCGGGAGCCTGGAGCCGAGGCTGAGGAGATCTGGGTACCAGTACTGGCAGGGCCAGTCTGGGGCTACCAGAATCACCTGTGCCTTGCCCCTCTTCGCCTTGAGAAGCACCTTGTGGATCAAGGGAAATGGAGGGAAGACATAGAAGAGGCCCAGGGTCCACGGCCTCGAGAAGGCATCCCCTTGCAGCGTGCCCTGCTGAGGGGGCCGGGCATGAAACAGCCTCAGCTTCACATTCTCCCTGGAGGTGAAGAGGTCCACCTGAGGGGTGCCCCAATGGGAGAACAGATCTAGTACTACCTCCGGGAGGAGAGACCACTCGTGAGATGCAGCGCCTATCCGGCTAAGGGCATCGGCCAGACTGTTGGAGGCTCCTGCCACGTGGATGGCTAGGAGATCCGCCTCCAGGCTGATCACAAGAGACCAAGTGCAGAGAGCCTCCTTGCACAGGGGCAAGAAGTGCGTCCCGCCCTGTTGGTTGAGGTAGTACATGGTCATGGTGTTGTCCGTCTGGACCTGGACCACTTGACCCCGTACAAACGGAGCGAAGGCGGTGAGGGCTAGTCAGACCGCACGAAGCACCAGCAGGTTGATGTGGCATCAAGACTCCCGAGGGGACCAGAGGCCGTGGGCTCTGAGCTCCCCCAGATAGGCACCCCAACCCATCAGAGACGCGTCAGTCGTCAGAGTGACCGTCAGCTCGGGGCAGACAAACGGGATACCCTCCTGCAGATGAGCTGGAACGAGCCACCACTGTAAGCCATTCCACAATTCCTGGGTCACCGTCACTGGCTGACCCAGAGGACCGGAGCGCTGTGACTGTTGGCGGACCAGCCCCCATTGCAGGGGACGCATATGCCAGCAGGCCCAACTGACCATGCTGGTGCAGGCCGCCATGAGGCCCAGAAGGTGCAGGAAGTCCCGGGCAGGGCACAACTGCCCAAACAGAAATGACTGGGCAAAGGAGGAAAGACCTCGGCCCTGCCCGCCAGGAGCTGGGCTCTGGCTCAAAGAGAGTCGAGCTCCGCCCTGATGAACTGAATCACCTGCAATGGCACGAGTTCCGACCTGGCCTCGTTGATGAGGAGGCCAACCTGAGAGCAGACCTGGAGGGCCAGATCCCTGGACCGCTCCACCTCCAACCTTGAGGGGGCTGCAATCAGCCAGTCGTCCAGGTAAGGGTACACCCGAACCCCTCGGCACCCCAGGAATGCTGTCATCACTGCCATGCATTTGGTGAAGACCCTGGGAGCTGGAGAGAGGCCGAAGGGCATGGCCCAGAACTCATAAAGGGATCCTTCTGCTTTGAAGCGCAGGAATCGCTGATAAGATGGACGGATTGGGACGTGAAAAAACGCGTCCTGAAGGTCCAGAGAACAGAACCACATGCCTGGCTCCAAGGATGGAATGATCTGAGCCAGAGTGACCATCCTGAAGGTGAGAGACCTTAGGAACTTGTTCAGGTCGTGTAGGTCGAGAATGGGGTGCCAGTCCCCCGTCCGTTTTGGGACCAGGAAGTACCTGGACACAAACCCTGGGTCTGAAGGGGGGTCCACAACCTCGGTGATCACCTCCTTCTGGAGGAGCAAAGCAATGTTGGCTCGACGAGCCGACAGAGAGGCTGCGAAATCCATAGCCCCTCTGTGGGGCGACGGCTCGATAGGGGGGAACTGTTCGAATTCCAGAGGCAGACCCCTGCCTACCACTTCCAACACTCAGCAGTCCATGGTGATAGCAGACCAGGCGGAAAGGAAGTGGTGGAGCCTTCCCCCCACAGGGGGAACCCAGGGAGGAGTGACAAGGTTGGAGGCGACACCCTTCAACCCATCACTGGGCAGGCTTGGAGGAAGGGCCGGCCGAGGAGCCGCCTGGGCCTTTTCCTCCAGGCTTCCTGAAGGAGGAAGCAGCAGGCTTGGCTTTGGGGCACCAAGCGTGAGCCTGCTGGCCCTGATGCTGGTGTTGCTGGGCTGGACGTGCCACAGGGGCTGAAGGATGAAAGGGCTTACGCTGCTGCTGGCGGCCTTTGTCCTTCTGGGCAGACGTGACTGAGTCCAAGGTGGCACTGGACTTCTCGATCCGTTGGAGATGACCCTCCACCTGGGCTCAAACAAGTTGGTACCCAGGAAGGGAACGTCTGCCAGCTTATGCTTGGTATCAGCCGTGAAGGTGGAGATCCGTAGCTAAGCTCTGCGGCGCATGGCCACTGCAGCTGCTACTGACCGGGCACACGAATCAGCAATGTCCAACAAAGTTTGGAGCTGCTGTTTAGCTACCGCCCTTCCCCAATCCTGCACCTGCTTGACCATCGTATGAAGGTCAGCCGGGAGATGAGGAATCATCTCATACAGGGAGCCCAAAAGGGCGTGTGAAAAGTGTGCCATCAGAACGGTCAAGCTAGCCTGACGAAGGCCTAGGGAGGAAGCAGCGTATACCTTCCGCATTGAGTAATCCAACTTTTTGGATTCCTTATCGGGCGGTTTGTCCACATCCCGAGCATTCCCGGAATGCAGGAAACGCTATCGGTCACTAACCCTTCCGCAGAGGGGTGCTCCGAGAAACCGGAGAGTGAATCGGTAGGGACCGCATACTTTCGAGCCATCCTGGCCTAAGGTGCAGGACAAGATGCTGGCCACTGCCACAACTCCAGGGCCAGGCCAACAATGGCTTCAGCCACCGGAAAGGCCTCGTTTCTGAACTGGTTCAAGCTGTATCCCAGTAGACTCTGAGATGAGTTGAAGCATTCCCAAAAACGAGGATGGGCTCTCGTCCACCGACTGACCCCCTGCAGATTCCAGGTCAACCGGCCTGGAGAACAGGGAGTCGTCGTCGTCAGACTCCGAGGAGTCTGCGAACAGCTGCCGAGTGCCTGAGCCACCCTCCACCTGCCGAGGTTGATCGGGAGTGAGGGTGACCGACAACCTATGGGGCAAGCCCTGACCCAACAGAGAATCCTTGGTCGGGGCCCCAATCTTAACTTGTGGAGGAGGAGGTTCCACCACAATGGGTGGTGCAGCCAGTTCCGGCTGAACAACCAGCACTGGTGGCGGCTCCTCAACTACTACGAGGGGTTGTTTCGGTCGCTCCAGTGACAGCCACTTAATAGTCGGAGAAGGCAATGGAGTCAGCTTGTTACCGGTCAGTAAGAGCTGCTGCCACATCAAGTCCTCATAGCGCCTACGCAACTTGCACCAGAGCCTATCCTCCGAAGAGAATGAGCGGCGGCGCCGCTTTCCATGGTGCCGAGACCTCCGATGTCGGCGGGACCAGCTGGACCTGGAAGAGGACCGAGACCAAGACTGAGACCTTCAGGGATTCCGAGGGTGGGTCAGAGGGGGAACGGGGAAACCCGCCCTTCCTTCGGTACAGGGACCTTAACCGGGGACTTCGGCACAGGAGGCACAGGCAAGTCCTCGGTAATCACCGGGGGAACCGGTGAAGTAGGGTTGTCGGCATCACCAGTCGACAAACCGTCTGACGGGTCGAGAAAAATCTCGACCACGTCGACAGTTGTCTCGGCCTGTTGATCTGACGGGGACACCGTGAAGCCAGCGGCCTTAGACACAACCTCAACCGAAAGCCAACGGTCCTGTGAAGGGGATCTCTCCCACTCCCACGAACGTCGACGGTGGGACTTTCCTTTTGAGTCCTTCTTCTTGGACCGACTGGAATGTCCCAATGGTCCTTCTCCCTTAGTGGAGAGGGACTGACAAAGCTCCTTAAAGGAAGTTGTATAGGAAGAGCCCAAGGAGAGCAGGATAAATGCCACGGCTGAGGAGGAAGAAGAAGCGGCCTGAGCCACCTCCTCCTCGAGGGAGATCATCTGCTCCTAACTGTTCCATGGGCCCATTCGTCTGGACACACTTAACGGGCCTCCTTCGACTTGACCCATGGATACAGTTTTTCAGAGCACCCAAGAAGAAGTCAAGCAGCGTCCTCCAAGACCAAAGCTGAGAAGGAGCTTCACAATTCGCAAGCCTGTGAATCGTGGCCAAGCCCCAGGCAGTAGGCGCACGTGGAGTGCGGATTGGTCCGGAACATCTTCTGCCCACAGGGGCACTGACGAAAGCCGGGAGTCAATTTGTCCATCGCAGCCGCGATGGAAGACGAAGACCGGAGTCTTGTAAACTTTATAATTAGTTTCGGGTTAACCGAAGAGTGTGGATCTAGGCCTAAAACGCAGAGCGCTAAGGAGAGAACCCGAGCTTCCCAGCGGTAAGGAAGATCTGGCGTCATGGGGCGGAGCTGACGGTTTTACCACCCGGGTGGGTGGAAGGAGCCAGCTTGAAGACCTTCTGGCAACACTTAAAATGGCAAGGAACCTGCCAATAAGTGTGGATTGAACAACATATCCACGTCCCTAGAAACGAGGTTGGACTGTGTTGCCAAAAGGGGTCACACCATAAGCAACCAAACTGAAAAAGGGTCTGTAAGGGACATCTAAAAGGATAGGGAGAATACCAGAGTCTAGGAAGAAGGCCAAATCTGGTGTTACGCTGCTACCCCAAACAGAGTGTGATGCCTGGGTCTTCTTCCTTTATGTAATAGCCAAGGAAAGGTTCATAACTGCCCACAAGACTCGAGACTGGTATTGTGCCTTTATCCAGAGTTAGAGGGACATCATGGATCCTCGTGGCAGAGGTGTAGTTGTGACCTCGGCAGGCATTCTAAAGGACAAGCAGGGTATTCCTGTCCGGCCCCCCCATCATGGATTGCACATAAGGGTGGGCACTGTGAGCTCAGTGGGCCTGACACCCAGGAGTGGGTTTGTGACACAGATCTCCTGGCAATCTATGTCACAGGAGAAAACAATCAGATGGCAGACACTCTCAGCTAGGTAAGAGAGATGTCACATGAGCGGCCCCTGCATCAGGAGGTGGTAAACTACCTGTTCTCCTAATAAGGCACACCCCTGGTGGACCTATGTGCTTCCTGGGAGAACACTAAACTGAAGCGGTTTGTGCCCACCACCCACAGCTCAGGATACAGCTGGGGGATGCCTGTGTGCGGCCCTGGACCCCATACTTCGTATACGCCTTCCCTCCCTTCCCCTTGATCCACAAGGTCATGGTCAAGGCCTGGAAAGACAAGGTACAGATGATCCTGATAGCTCAAGACAGGCCACAGAAGTTCTGGTACCTGGATCTCCTCTGCTTCAGTAGCAGGCCCCCATGGAGACTGCCTCTCTGCTGACCAGACAACAAGAGACAGTCCTGGACCCGCACCTTCAGTCCCTGGATCTCATGGCTTGGTTCCTGAGTGGCTAGAGTTCCAGGCCTTCAGTCTCTTGAAGGAGGTCCTCCACACTGAGGAGGCTTCCCAGAAAGAGTCGACTCACCAATGCTATGCCTTTAAGTGGAAGAGATCTTTCATTTGGTGTCAGAACAAGTGACTTGACTTCCCGCCTTCCCTGCGGCTAGCATTTTAGACTACCTCTGGTCCCTTTCCCAGCTGGGACTCCAGGTGACGACCCTTAAGGTGCACCTGGCAGCCATTTCTGCTTATTGGGCATGGGCTGGTGTGCAGACAGTGGCCCAGGAGAAAGTGGTTGGGTGCATTTTCAAAAACCTGGACCACCTGTCCCCTCCTCCAGTGCGTAAACCACCTCCTCCACAGGACTTGCGGCTGGTTTTGCAATGCTCATGGGCAAGCCATTTGAGACAATGCACAGGTGTGCGATGTCATATCTGAAATAGAAGATTACCTTAATGGTGGCCATTATGTCAGCCAGAAGGATTAGGGAGCTCCAGGCACTCTCAGTGGAGTCTCCTTACCTGGTCTTCCAGAGCACAAAGCTGTCCTTCACCCCAACCTGAAGTTCCTCCTGAAGCTGGTATCGGGAGTTTCACTTAACGAGGTGATTAACTTTCCAGTGTACTTCAGCAGCCCATCTTCACAGGCCAACCGCAGGTTCATACCCTGGACCTGCACAGAGCACTCTCTTATTATGTGGAGTGCACGGCTGGAGTTCGGGGACAGGCTCGCCAGCTGTTTGTCACTTATGCTGAAGCCATGCTTGGCAGACCGGCAGCAAAGCAGATGATCACCAGGTGGATCACACCCTACATCAATCTCTGCTATAGGTTGTCTGGCAGGTAGCCTCCTGTAGAGATTAAGGCTCATTCCACCAGACATACTGCCACCTTGGTGGCTGCTTCTAGGGATGTCCCTATTCAGGAAATTTGCAAGGCAGCTACCTGGAAGTCGGCACACACCTTCATTTCCCATTACCATATCAACCTTGAGTCATGCCAGGATACTGGTTTTGGGACCTCCGTTCTCCAATCACTGTTCACCAAGTATGGGTGCGTGTCTTGCCCCCTCCTCCCAGGAACTGCTAGGACTCTGCCAGAGTCTGGATATGTATGTTTATTTCGTTTTTGTTGACCAGGTAAGTGCACTAGACAAATTCTGCCTATTTTCAGTCACAACCCAGGGGAGGGGGATACAGATGAATGCCAACCCACACTGAACCAGATTAAGCTATTAGTGGTATTTTTAGTGAATGGGGGAAAGTTGGCCAGGGCACCAAGAAAATTCCTCTACCCTTTTCGAGAAGTGCCATGAGATCTTTAACATCCACCTGAACTACCACCAGAACAGGCAGATGGGACCTTGGTTTAATGTCTCATCTGAAAGACGGCATCTCAGGAGTGCAGCACCCCCCTCATGCTGCACTACTGTGTCAGAATTGGGATAGAACCCACAGCCTTCTGATCTCCCAGCCTCAGAGGTGAGTGTGCTACCTGCCGAGCCACTGACACTGTGAACCATATCCACACCCCTAGAAAAGTACAATTGTGTAAGAACTTACTGTAACAGTAGATCTTCGAGAGTATAGCAGCAGGTCATTACACATGGGATTACAGCTGCAAGCGTGATTTCCTCCCGATGACTTCTCGGCAGTTGACCCTGGGACCTCCCCCCAGCACTACCACATGGTGTGTACCTGGCAGGTATAAAAGCGGGAGGACCTAGCTACTACTCAGTTCTTTTCTATCATGGCAATCAAATGTGAAAACATATCCTAGGCCTCCGATTAGAACTGAGGAGGGAAATCAAGGCAGCAGCTTGTGTAGTCATAAAAGACAGAAACAAGGAACCCTTCTGAAGTAACAGCAAGGGGGAAGAAAGGCAGGGCTGTATGACCTGCTGCAAGAGATACTCTCGAAGATCTACTGTTATGGTAAGTTCTTACACAACTGTACTATCTTCTCCAAGGCAATCTCTTGCAGCAGGTCATTACTCATGGGAAGATTCCCAAGCAGTTATTATACCAAGTGGGAGGAGGAAGCGAATCATTAGGATTTATGACAGGAGGTCTTGTAGGACGGCCCGTCCAAACACGGTTCGCTTGTTAAAAGCGATATCTAGACTGTAATGCTCAGTGAAGGTATGTACAGTAGACCACGTGGCAGCATCGCAAATATCTAAGGCAGAAACACCCCGGAACCACACCGTAGAGGCAGCCATGCCTCTAGCAGAATGGGGTCTTACAATCCCTGTGAGAGGTCTTTCGTATTTTGCATAGATAAACATAATGCAGTTGGCCAACCATGTGGACAAGCACTGCCTTGAAACACTAACACCCTGGTTTACAGGGGCGAAAGAAACAAAAAGTTGCTCACTTTTTCGCAACTGTGAAGAGCGGAAAAGGTAAATGCTCAATGTTCTATGCACATCGAGAGTATGAAGCATGGCTTCCCCTGGATTCGTAGGCTCCACAAAGTACACTGGTAATTGAATGGTCTAATTTAAAATAAACTCAGAAAAAAACCTTTGGCAAAAACGACGGGTTTGTGCATAAAGACACCCGGTCATTATGAAACTGCAGGTATGGAGATTTCCACATTGGTGCATGTAACTCTGAGACACGCCTGCCTGACGTAATGGCAGCTAAAACCATAGTTTTCCAAGAAAGATAATGCAGGTCGCTGGATTCAGCGGGCTCAAATGGACTCTTAGTCAATTTTTCAAGCACAAAATTTAAATCCCACACAGGGGCTGGATGCAGGTGTAGACTACCTTTTAAAAAGGTTTGAATCAAAGGTAACTAGGACAAAGGGATGTTTCCCACAGGTAAATGGAATGCGGCAATGGCTGGAAGGTGGACTTTCACAAAGGAATATTTCAGTCCCACCTCTGACAAGGAGAGCAAATAATCTAAGATGCGCTGAGGAGAACACTCATAAGGAGCTAAGTACAGTGTAGAAGCCCAAACAGAGAAACGTTTCCACTTCATGGAATAGGAATACCGAGTAGAAGGTTTCCCAGCAGCCCGGAGAACTTCCACCACCTTTGGGGACACCGGGAAGTGCGAGAAGACTATGTCCTCAGGAGCCAGGCGTGCAGATGGAGGGAGCGAAGGTCCGGGTGCAGCAGGGAGCCTTGTGCCTGGGACAGTAAAGCCCAGCAAATTGGCAGAGGTACGGGATCTGGTCCCGAGAGCTGTAGTAGTAGAGGGAACCAAATCTGTCTTGGCTAGAATGGCGCTATGAGAATCATAGATGCCCTGTCCTGGACGAGTTTGAGTAGTGCTCTCTGAACAAGCGGAAAGGGCGGGGAGACATAAAGAAATCTTCCTGTCCATGAAAGAGATAATGTGTCCTGCCACACAGTTCCAGGACCTCGCACAAGAGAGCAATAAAGCAGCAGTTTTGTGGAAGGACAAATAGGTCCAACTCCAGTCGGCCCCACAGGTGGAAGATCTTTTTTAATTATTTTAGTATTTGGTAACCGGGTAAGGCCCACTAGGCACAAGTGCTTGTTTTCAGGGGTGACCTGGGAGCACTGGGTGGTTAAGTGACTTGATCAGAGTCACATAGTACGCAAGTGGAGGTTGTGAGAATCAAACTCAGGTCAGGTCTGCTGGATGTATCAAGCTCGTTCACACCTCGTTCCTCTAACCTCTAGGCTATACTCAGGGCCCCGATTTTTCTGCGGCGCATCGGAGCAAAGTTCTGCAGCAGGGTTCTCATTGCCGCAGAACTTATGCGCCACTCAACACCAATTTCTGCTGCAATTCTGCAGCACATTTTTACCCTTAATTGTTTTCCTTTTTTTGTTTTTTTTGCCATATCTGACACAATGCATGCTCGTAACACAGTCATTTTATGGGTGTTTATCACCAAATTTTCAACATAGTCAGTTTAAGACCTAAGCTCATGAACAGTATCACTGTAATTTTCTTAATCTGTCCAGAACACTGATTTTGCACACCGACCGCGCCAATGTGCGCTACATGTGCGAAAACAAATTTTGGGTGAGATGAGAAAAGTGACAGTAGTGCTGTTCATAAGGAGGTATGGTAAAATGGCAATATTGAAAATCTGGAGTGAAAATATTAAAAATGCTCGAAGTTACAAGCGTGCGTAGGAACTGCGCAATGCACGCTAGTAAAACAGTCATTTTGTGGAATGTTTTCACCAAATTTTCAACATAGCCAGTTTAAGACCTCTGCTCATGAACAGTATCACTGTGATTTTCTTAATCTGTCCGGAAAATTGATTTTGCACACCGACTGCGCCACTGTGCGCTACATGTGTGAAAACATATTCCGGGTGAAATGTGAAAAATGACAGTTGTACTGTTCATAAGGAGGTGTGGTAAAATGGCAATACTGAAAATCTGGAGTGAAAATATTAAAAATGGTCGAAGTTACGAGCGTGCGTAGGAACTGCACAATGCACGCTCATAAAACAGTCATTTTGGGGAATATTTTCACAAAATTTTCAACATAGGATTTTTGGGAGCCTACCTCATGAACTGTGACATTGTTATTTTGTTAATCATTCCGGAAAGGTGGTTCCACGCAGTGACTGCGGAACCACCTTTCAGAACTGAGTAATGAAATAACAGTGTCACAGTTCATGAGGTGGGGCCCCAAAAACCCCATGTTGAAAATTTGGTGATAAAATACCCAGAAATGGCTGAGATATGCACTAAAGTTGAAAAAAAATCTATTTATGCCATTATACAGCTTACCGGCATTTCTTCAGTTCGCGGTCAGCTTTGAAGAGTGCAGACGTGTTCCCGGTCCACCGAAGATCGTCGTGCTGGACTCTGGAGGTAAGTATGGGTTGAGGTGGGGTGGTGGGTACGCAGAGAGTGGGTGCGGGTTGGGGGAGGGGGCAAAAGAATCAACGAGGAAGGTTTTTGTTTCAGGCTTTTTTTGTGTGCACACAATGAGGGGACTTTGACACGCTGGGCGGGCTCCCAGTGTGGCACCAGGCAGCCTTGGGGCGGGGACAGTGAAGCCGACGGAGACTGGGCACTTCATAGCAAGGAAGCTTTTGCCATGCTGGGGTGGGCTCCCAGCAGCACCAGGCAGCTTGGGGGGACAGTGAAGCCGACGGGGATTGGGCACCCCATCAGCAAAGGAAGCTTTTGCCATGCTGGGGTGGGCCCCAGCGTGGCACCAGGCAGTCTGGGTAGGGTGAAGCTGACGGGGATTGGGCACCCCACAGCAAAGGAAGGTTTTGCCACGCTGCATACAAACATTTTGGGAGGGACAGTGAAGCCGACGGGATTGGGCACCCCATCAGCAAAGGAAGCTTTGCAATGCTGGGTGGACTCCAGCGTGGCATACAAACATTTGAGGGGCAGTGAAGCCAGGGGAATTGGGCACCCTCACGCAAAGGACGTTTGTTCCGCGAGTGACGGCAAATTCCACGGCTATTTCTGCGCTTTGCCACACCCTCGGAATCGCGGAAAACTTGGGGCCCTGGCTATACTGCCTGCCCAGATGTCATTTAGAGCATCAGACAAGATTTCCCACTTGTGGGCCTGAGCAGTGGATCCGCTCAGGGCACCCGCCAGGGTGTTGGACACCCTGGGGATGTGTACTGCCAGAAGATGGATATTTCTCTGGCTCGCCCAATACCACACCTTCCTCAATTCTCTGGAGACAGGGTAGGAATGGGTGCCTCCTTGCTTGTTTAGGTAGTGAACCACCGTAGAACTGTCTGATTGCACTTGAATGCAAGCAGGGGAGAGGTAAGTCTTGAATGCCTGTAAGGCACAGAGAACTGCCTTTAGCCCCAAGACACTGATGTGGAGGCAGGCCTCCACTGCCATCCAAAATCCTTGGAACCTGATATGCAGGAGATGAGCACCCCACCTGTCAAGGAGGCGTCTGTAGTCACAATGAGACCTGGGACAGGAGACCAGAACAGCATGCCTCACATTAAGTTGTCTCTGGACTTCCACCACTGTAGTTTCTCAAAGAGCCAGGGAAGACATCAGGACAGAAGCATCAAAATCGTCCTCCTTCTGGTCCCACTGGACACCAAGGGACCACTGAAGGACCCTCATATTTAACCTGGCATTGGGTACCATCAGTATCCTGGCCGCCAAATGCCCCAGGAGGTGGAGGTAGTCTCTTGTCGAGACTAATCTGCCGGACTCTAATCTGCATGCCAAAGCAAGTATACTTTTATTACCTATCTGTGTTTGTTATACTCTTATTACCTATCTGTGTTTGTACTTTAAGTGTTTATGTCACAGGACCTCCTTGTGAATGAGCTTGCTCAATGGAGTTTTCGTGCAATAAACTTGAACTTGAACTTGAATCAGGGCATCTGCTTGAGCTATGGGCAGACACGCCTTCCCCATGGAGGTGTCTAACATGACTGTGATATATTGCAGGTGTCGTGTAGGGTCCATTTTGGACTTTGGAAAGTTTACCGCTATCCCCACCTGGGCGAACAACTGCAGGGCTTGAGAAAGCATGAGTAACAGCTGTTGGCTGGAGGATGCTTTCAGGAGCCAGTCATCCAGATAGGGAAAGACATAGAGGCCGTCCCTGCAGAGGGCCGCTCTGACCACTGCTAGGCATTTTGTAAATACCCTCGGGGCTGAGGAAAGGCTGAAAGGAAGGGCTCTGAATTGGTAATGACCCTGAAACATGAAATGGAGAAACCGTCTGTGAGCTGGATGCATCATGATATGGAGGTATGCATCCTTCATATCCAGCGAACAGAGCCAATCTCCCATGTTCAGCAAAGGGAGAAGTGTCGGAAGAGACACCATTCAGAACTTTTGGTAAGTGATGTAGGGGTTGAGGCACCTCAGATCCAAAATGGGGCATAAATCCCCCATCCATTTAGGAACCAGAAAAAGTGGGAGTAAAACCTGCACACTTCTGAGGAAGGGGAACTGGCTTGATGGCCTTTTTTGAGAGCAAAGCATCTATCTCGGTCCGTAAGACCAATGCTTGGTCTGGGGGTAGAGAGAGACCCTGGTTGGCAAAGGAAGAGGCATCTCCGTGAACTCCAGTGTGTGCCCTGTCGTAATCAACTGCAGGAGCCACTGGTCAGAGGAGAGAGCTTGCCACCCTTGCAGGTGCAGGAAAAACCTGCCCCCAATGGCGATTGGTAGGGTCTCTAGTCCCACGACCAGAGGAAGACCTTCAGGCTGAAGGCTGGCCCTGCTGGAGGGCAGCAGGGATGTAACAGGGTTTCTGAGCATTTCTAGGACCTGGCAATTGTAACTGAGATTTTCTCATATTGGCAGGTTGCCTTTTAGCTGTGGGATGGCCCCTGTAGGGGTGACCCCTCGAGGAGCCCCCTGAAGGCTGTTTTGGCTTTTGGACGGTACAGGGTCCATACCAATTGAAGGGTACGACTAGAGTCTTGTAACTCTTTCAATATGTCTTGGGTCTGTGAACCAAACAGCTGAACCCCTTTAAAAGGAGCATTCAGGATAGATTGCTGTATGTCCTGTGAAAATCCTGGCACCCTAAGCCAGGCGTCTCGTCTGAAACACATTCCTGCAGAGGACGTACAAGCCATAGTGTCAACAGCATCATAAGTGGCCCTTAGCAGTTGGCGGTATACAGCTGCTGCAGTAGACAATTTTATTGTCGGCTCCTCCTGGATAGAACCCACCAGGAGGGACTGGACTGTCGCCTAGGAGGCCTTTAGGATTTCCTCCTGATATTTCAGGAGGTGTCCCATGTAATTAAGTATATATAGAAACAAGGCAGCTGAGGCAAAAACCCTATTTCCCATAACATCCAATTTCTTGGATTCCTTATACAGGGGTTGAGCACTCATGTGCTGAGGCCTAAAGGATCTATCATGTGTGGCACTGATCATCACTGAGTCCTCCTGAGGTGGAGACATGAAGTAGGGGTGAGCCACCAGAGCCTGATAAATCCTATCAGCCTTACAAGGATTGGAGGGAATCCTGAAAGGTTGCTTCCATGCAGCCAAGATAGCCTCTTCAAAGGCGTCCACCAAAGAGGGGATGACCAGAGTGGGGCATTCCGGTACACCCAAGTACTGAGCCAATTTCTTTCTAGAAGCATCCTGCTCAGTGCCCTGGAATCCAAATGTTTTCTGGGGTGGATCATAATGTCTGATAACGTTGGGTCATCTGGTGGAGAAGAAGGGAGCTCAGGGGTAGGTTCCCCCTGAATAGAGGAGGTGGCAGAGGAGGACTGAGGGGAATCTTCATGGTCCATGCCGTCCTCGTCCTCCAGGTCAGCCATATCCCAGTCCTGAAGGAAAGGGTCCTCCATGTCTCCATGCCCCTCTACTGGCACCAGCACCCTCCTGGACATCACCATTACCAACCGCCCCCAGAGGGTGCTCGATATCAGTGTACTTCCCAACTCAGAGACCACTCCCCGGTCGTATTCTCTTGGTCCGCTACCAACAGCAAACCTGTCTATGTCCCGATTGTACGCACCTGGGGAGACAGGGAAAGAGCTGTCCATCTGCTGCGCCAAAGGAAGCCGAGAGGGAGCAGAGACCAGAACTGCCCCCCCCCTTTAGGGGAGCGCGGGGTCCGAGTCAGGTCCAGGATAGTATTCACTAGAGCCTGGACATCAATCATGGCCATCTGCCATGTGGAAGTAGCTGGGGCAGACTGGACAGAGTGGACCACTGATGGAATAGGAGCAGGCAGTGGAACCAAACGTGGACCATCGATAAGGGGTATGTCTATGACCCCAGGATCGTCGATGAGGGCACCAGCATTAAGCCGTGTGAGGCAAGGCCGGTCGTTGACGATGGGATCATTGATGGGCCTGAGGCCCCTGCCATCGACAACAGAAACGTCGACAGACTGTAAGGAATCGTCAATGACAACAAGATCGTCAACGGGCAGCAAGGCAATGTCGACGACGACAGTATTGTCAACGGGCCAGAAGCCATCGTCGATGGACAATGGCCAAACAGCACTGAAGGGAGTGGCAGCTTTCATAGCTGCAGTATAACCCCAGGACACACTGTCGACAGAGGAGCCGTCAACAAGGGAAGAGAGGAGCCCACAGTTGTCAGTGGTGTAGAGGACAATATAATAGGGGCAGCCTTCTCTATACTTACTTTATGAGTAGAAGCCTTTGTCGATGATGAGGGAGCGGCAGAAACATGCTTTGTCTTGGATGCATGTTTCTTACCAGGACCCTGTGCCGTCAACATGGAGGGGGTCACCTGTAGAGCAGTGAGTCCCCGAGGAGGACGTTGAGGATTCCCTGGTTGTGGAGCATTGCCGCTGCTCCAGGAGGGCAACCATTTGCTCCATGAGGAACTCACGGAGCTGCTGCAGCCTTCGAAGTTTTGTGGCCTTGTTGAACCTGTTGCAGAAGACACACTCCCTGAAGTCATGTTCAGGACCAAGACAATGAACACAGACTTCATGGAGGTCTTGCTTAGTGATTCTGTGGCAACAGGAACACCTTCGGAATAAGGGATTCAAAGACATTCGTATATGAACTTGCTGTAGTAAATTTTGGTCAGTAGAAGTCTTCGTCGATGACAGGAAAGCAGAGCTCTGAAGGAGGGCTTGTTAGATGCAGGTCGCAGTTGAAGAGAACTGAAGAGTAGCAGAGTCCTCCCCTTTTATACCTGCCAGGTAAGCACCATGTGGTAGTGCAGGGGGACGGTCCCAGGGCCGACTGCTGAGAAGTCATCTAGAGGAAATTACACCTGCGGCTGTAATCCCACGAGTAATGACCTGCTGCAAGAGATTGCCTTGAAGAAGATAACGGGTTACTCACTTGTAACCTAGTTCTAAGAGTGGTATGTGTTTCACATCCACACAACCCACCAGGCCTCCCCTGGCAAGTAGAACTCAACTTCCTGCTTCCAGCGTGTAAAATCTGAGCTCATGGGGCAGAGTCAGGGGATCTACTGCGTGGGTGCAGGTGCCAGGTCCCTCGTTAATTTTCTAGCTAGCAACACCGGCGAACACCCCCACGGGTCTACTCTCAACGCCAATGCAGTGGTATAAAAGGGCAGTCCCCAGCCCATCCCCAGTTCTACCGCTGGAGACCAGCTAGTGAAAAACAAAAACAGAAAAGGAGAACTGAGTAATGAAAGTATCTGAGATGGAGAAAGGCGTCACCAGGGGAAGGGGAGGAAAATAGTACCTGCTGCAAGAGCTCCTCTCGAACATCTACTGTTACGGTAAGTTCTTACATAACTGTACTGTCTGACTTCGAGATTCGCTCTAACAGCAGGTAGCACCTTTATGACAGAGTCCCGAGCAGTGGAGGAGAAATCCTAAGCAGAAGGGTGGAGGAAGAAGTCTCCTCAGAGAAAATTAGGACAAGAGACCCTGAAGGACAACAAGTCCAAAGCCAGCCCTGCAGCAAGAAGCAATGTTCAGACTGTAATGCTTCACAAATGTGTGAACAGAACTCCAAGTTGCAGCTGCACATATGTCCGTGGCAGACACATTTCCCAGTGAGGTGAAGGAAGCCGCCATGCCTCTGGTGAAATTACCCTTTACCAAGCCCAGTAAGGGTTTGTTGTGCTTAGTGTAACAAAACATAATGCAGTTAACCAACCATTTGGATAAAGACTGCTTAGAAACTGGAGCCCCTGCCATACGGGGGGCAGAAGACACCTACAACTGATCAGGCTGAATTACGGAGTGGGTGCGCTCCAAATACTATCTGAGCACCCTATGGACATCCAGAGTATGTAACAGAGTCTTCCCTTGGTTTGAATACTCCGGATAATATACCGGCAGGTGGACATCTTGATTCAAGATAAACTCTTGAGACCACCTTCAGCAGTAAAGTACAGTTACGTAAGAACTTACCGTAACAGTAGATTTTCAAGAAAGGCTCTTGCAGTAGGTAATTACCAGTAGGTAATTACTTGTAGGATTGCACCCCCGGCATCAGGACCACATGGAAACTTTTGCTAGCAGTGCCTGATGGGGGACCGCTCACCCAACGTCATGTGCAAGACATCAGCGTGACACTATATAGTGGGCGGTCCCTACATCTACCCTCCAGTTCTCCCGCCAGAGACTTCTAAGAGTCACGACAGGAGAATGGGAAGAGGCTCCTGAATCCAAGAAAAAGATCCTGGAAAAAGAGCTACAGACTAAAAAGGAGGAAGGAGGGTGGGAAAAATGTTACCTACTGCAAGAGCCTCTCTTGAAGATCTACTGTTACGGTAAGTTCTTTCGCAACTGTACTATCTTACTTCGAGAGGGCTCTTGTAGTAGTTAATTACTTGTAGGACTGAGTCCCAAGCAGTAAGAGTCCAAGGGACAGGAAAACATGGGAGGCTAGAACAGAAAGCTAGCAGGTAGCCAAAAATTTAGGACAGTAGTCCCTGGACGACTGCCAGTCCAAAACCAGCCCTGCGCCTAGAGGCAATGTCCAAACTGGAGTGTTTTGTGAAAGTGTAGATGGAACCCCAAGTAGCAGCCATGCAGATTTCTGTGGCAGATACATTTCTGAAACAGGCTGTAGAGGCAGCCACTCCTTGGGTAGAATGTCCTTTCACCTGCCCCGGAAGGACTTTACCATAGCTTCCATGAATATCTGCAGCCTCCATAAGAAGGCTGCTGCATTCCAATGCTGGGTTACTCAGCACCAACTGGACATTGTCGCACTCGTCGAAACCTGGTTATCCAAATCCACCCAACTCCTTCGTCTCCCTCCCTGGTTACACCCTTTTCAGGGAAGATCAGGTGGGTAAGCATGGAGGGGTTGTGCTGTCTACATCCGTGACTCCCTCCTTGGACATGGACTTCCACCACCCAAGCATGATAACAGGGCACAAGTCCTCACGCTAAAAATCTCCCCCAACCCTGGTAAGGGCCCACTCTCTCTCACCGTTGCCTATATTTCCCCCAGAAAGCAAGACCTTGCCATTCAGGCACTTGCTGACTACCTCTCTGGCCTACCGCCCAAAATGGCCCAGAAAATTGTTGATGACCTGAATATCAACTGGCTCTCTGCCACGGCCTCCCAAACCAGATATATCTTTGCTGCCCTTGACATGTCTCAGCTTGTCACCACCCCAACTAGATTCAGCCCCTCTACTGGCACCAGCACCCTCCTGGACATCACCATTACCAACCGCCCCCAGAGGGTGCTCGATATCAGTGTACTTCCCAACTCACTTAGAGACCACTCCCCGGTCGTATTCTCTTGGTCCGCTACCAACAGCAAACCTGCACCACAAACCACCCAGCGACGTCGTCTACTCCCAGGCGGCCTGTGTTGCCTTAAACTGTACCTCTCACAACTGGATTGGTCCCCAATCAGGCTTGCACCATCCATAGACGAGGCACTGGATTTTTTCACTAGTACTTTTAA
This sequence comes from Neoceratodus forsteri, assembly GCA_016271365.2. NCBI lineage: Eukaryota > Metazoa > Chordata > Ceratodontiformes > Ceratodontidae > Neoceratodus > Neoceratodus forsteri. The sequence goes on from CM057449.1 coordinate 968,875,439, forward strand.
CACTGCCTGTGACCTCTATGCCCCCTTCATTAGAAATCGCACCAAAAAGCAAAGCACGCCCTGGGTTACCCCCTCCCTCCTTCACAAACTTAAAATGAGAAACAACCTATGGCACATTGTCGTGGAATCTGGCAAGCATACAACGCCGAGCGCAATAACTGTACTTGGGCCATTCGACAGGCCAAAGTCCAGTGCTACCAATCCACTCTTGTCTCCTCCTGGGGGTTGGCTAGGAACTTTTGGGATAATGTAAAAGAGCTGAATGGGAAATCCCACTCCCAACCCCCCTCTCAACTCTCCTTTAATGGAACTGTCTGCTCTGACCACCTTGGCACTGCAGATTGCCTAAACCACACTTTCTCAGAACTGAGTTCAGTCCTGCTCAGTAACTTCTTTGACCCCATCCCAGTAGTGCCCCTGCCCACTCTCCAGAGACCTCCTTTCTATCTACGTACCATCTCCCTGCTGGAGGCTAGACCCCTTCTGCAAAAAGCTGTTAGTAGTAACAACCCCGGCACCGACCTACTGGACACTAGGCTACTTCGTCTGATGTTGGATGCTATCCTGGTCCCACTTACCGAGCTGCTGCTCAACCACTCTCTGTGCCTGGGGCAGTTGCCCAGCACATGGAAAACCGCCATCATCATTCCCATCCTAAAGAGGGGCGATCGAACGACCCCGGGTAACTATCGACCTATCCCCATCCTCCCCCCACTCTCTAAGGCCCTTGAAAAAGTAGCTGCCAACCAGCTTGTCGAATACCTGCCCATGCACAATATCCTGTGCCCTGAACAGCATGACTTTCGTGCAGGTCACAGCACCACAACTGCACTACCTGAATTCTCCAACTTCCTGCACTCTGCTCTTGATGCCGGAAGTCCTGCCGGTGCTGTGTTCATTGACCTCTCCAAGGTCTTTGACAAGGTTTGCCATCCCCGCCTGCTTGACTTCCTCACATGCCTTGGTTTCTCCCCTGGCCCCCTTGCATGGTTCACCAGCTACCTCTCTGCCAGAACTCGGTGTGTAAAAATCAATAGCACCCTATCTGACACACGACCAGTCCGCTCTGAGGTTCCCCAGGGCTCCATTTCAGGCCCTCTCCTTTTCAGTCTCTACCTCAACTCCCTCCCCTTGGCCTGCCCAAGTAAGATCCTCCTCTACGCGAATGACGCTGTGCTCTTCGCCTCTGACCTCAACCCCAACACACTCCAGGCCACCCTCCAACAAGCTTTTGATAGAGCTGAGCATTGGTTCACATCACGAAGGCTAGTCCTGAACCTAAAAAAGACCAAAGCTATGCTCTTCTTGCATTGCCAAAGCAAAGCCAGTGGTGCCTCTCTCGTGATACTGCCTAGCACACTAAACCGCATTAAGCAGGTTTCCTCCTACAAGTATCTGGGCATTACCTTTGACTCGGCACTCTCCTTCCATTCCCATATCAATGCCCTTTCTTCTGCCACCAATGTCAGGATTGAACTGTTATACCGCCATAGGGACTGCCTACCATAAGAGGCCCTTAGATTGGCAATCATCTCTGTCCTGTCGCTAATCGACTATGGGCTGCCCTGCTATGCTGCAGCTGACAACACTGCGCTTGCAAGAATTCAGCTCTCTATAAACAAGGCATGCAGGCTAAGGCTGGGAGCCCCTAGGCACACCCATACGTGCCTGCTGTACTCCACCACCAACTTGCTCAACCTTGAAGACAGACTCCACTTCCAAACCTGCCTTCTTGTAAAAAAGACCCTGCTAGGGCTCTCCCCCTCTGGGGTCACCGCCTCCCTGCAGCATGCCTCCCCCTCAGTCTCCACCCACAGCACTGTCAAAATCTCCCTTATTGTCCCCAGGGTAAGAACCTCTATGGCCCAGAGATTCTTTTGCTATCGGGCTCCCTCCTGGTTCAATTCCCTCCCAGCCAACATAGCTGACTCCACTAAGCTTGGTCCTTTCTAGGTCTCCCTCAGAAGCCATCTGACAAGCACTCGCTGCTGCAACTGCACATAATCACCCACCTGCCGCTTACCCTCACCCCTAGGCTGGTTTGCCCTGTCTACTTTTGCTGTATATGTTTGGGGTCTCAGGCAACATCTGCTTACTAATGTAATAAAATATCTCTGGTTGCTACCTGACGTGGTACTCGTGTACCTATATTATGACTACTGTGATCTACCTATTACCAAGCTTGTACCACCAGTGAATTCCTGTAACACTGGTTGCTTTTTTAATCTAAGCGTTATGTACTGTACTGTTTTGTTTGCTGTGATGTATTGCTCTCTTGACGAGGTGCCTTTGTAAATGTCTTTGACTCAAAAGTCTGTAAACCGATGATCTAATAAATAAAATAAATAAAACTAAAATAAAACCATACTTCTGGTAACAAAAACCAATGCAGTTTGCCAACCATTTGGAAAGACATTGCTTGGAAACTGCCGCACCTTCTTTCTTCGGTGCGACAGAAACAAAAAGCTGATCCATCTTTCGGACATCTTTTGTCCTGTTGGTGTAATAAATACAGGTTACTCACCTGTAACAGGAGTTCTAGGAGTGGTATATGTTGTTCATCCACACTTACTGGCAGGTTCCTTGCCGCTTTAAATGTTGCCAGAAGGTCTTCAAGCTGGCTCCTCCCACCCGGGTGGTAAAACCCTCGACTCCACCCATGACGCCAGATCTAGCCCGCTGGAAGCCAGGTTGCACGTCGAAGCTGAGGAGGTCGGGTGGGTTGTGTGGATGAACAACATATACCACTCCTAGAACTCCTGTTACAGGTGAGTAACCTATATTTCTAGGGACGTGGATATGTTGTTCAATCCACACTTACTGGCAGACTCCTAGCAGTTCTCTGGGAGGGAGGGAGGCAAGGCGCGCACCAGCTACTTAGGGAATAAGGACTGGAGAACCGAGGTCCCAAAACCAGCATCCCGGCGTGACTCAAGATCAATGTGGTAATGAGAAATGAAGGCGTGTGCTGATTTCCAGGTAGCAGCCCTGCAGATTTCCTGGATAGGGACGTCCCTAGAAGCAGCCACCGAAGCAGTGGTATGGTGGGTAGAATAAGCTCTTATCCCTTTGGGAGGCTCCATGCCTGCCAACCTATAGCAGAGAACTATGCAGGAGATAATCCACCTGCCTATCGTCCGCTTGGCTGCAGGTATGCCAGGTGCGGCTTCAGCGTAGGTGACAAACAGCTGGCGAACCTCTCCCCGAACTTCAGCCATCCGCTCCTTATAATAAGAGAGCGCTCTTCTAGGGTCCGAAGTATGGAGTCTATATTCGGCCTCCGAGGTGTGATTGGGGTAGAACACCAGCACAGTCAACACTTGGTTAAGGTGAAACTCCGACACCACCTTCGGAAGGAATTTTGGGTGGGGGCGCAGGACAACCTTGTCCCTATGGAAGACCAGATAAGGAGACTCGATAGAAAGCGCCTGGAGCTCTCCCATCCTTCTGGCTGACGTAATAGCCACCAAGAATGCGGTCTTCCACGACAGGTGGTAGATGTCACACCTGTGCATCGGTTCAAATGGCTTGCCCATGAGCTTAGCCAATACCAGCAGTAGATCCCACGGAGGTGGAGGTTCTCACACCAGAGGGGATATGTGATCAAGGCCTTTGAAAAAGCGCCCAACCACCTCTTCCTGCGCCACCGATTCCTTTTTCGGCCCGCGCCCAGTAAGCAGAGATGGCCGCCAGGTGCACCTTAACGGTCACCGACCGAAGCCCTAGCAGAGAAAGAGACCACAGGTAGTCCAGAATGCTAGCCAAGCCTGTGAATCATGGACAAGCCCCAGGCAGTAGACGCATGTGGAGTGCAGATCGGTTCGGGACATCTTCTGCCCACAGGGGCACCGACGAAAGCTGGGAGTCGATTTGTCCATTGCAGCCACGAGGGAAGACGAAGACCGGATTCTTGTAAATTTTAGAATTAGTTTCGGGTTAACCGATGGGTGTGGATCCAGGCCTAAAATGCAGAGCACTAAGGAGGGAACCTGAGCTTCCAAGCAGTAAGGAAGATCTGACGTCATGGAGCGGAGCTGAAGGTTTTACCACCCGGGTGAGTGGAAGGAGCCAGCTTGAAGACCTACCAGCAACATTTAAAGCGGCAAGGAACCTGCCAATAAGTGTGGATTGAACAACATATCCATGTCCCTAGAACGTAAAATTCTGTGACTGTCTAATGTATGCAGAATGGCCTCCCCCTGATTAGAATGCTCAGGGTAATACACTGACAGCTGAAGAGACTGATTCCAGGTAGTCTCTGAAACTACTTTTGGAAGAAACTTAGGATTAGTGCCCAGAGCCACCTGGTCTCTGTGAAAAATCAAATAAGGCTCCTTACACATCAGGGCCTGAAGGTCAGAAATTCTTCAAGCAGAAGTGACTGCAACTAAAAAAAAACACAAACAGACCACCTCTCTCAGTGCAGTTTAGCCCCTGCAAGGCATATTTTAAATCAAGGATGGAAATGAGAAAGGAAAAGTGTGGCCCACCAGGAATGGAACCTCAGACTTCTGGTATGCTGTTCCAGTGCTCTAACCATTAAGCTACAGGCTCACATGGTCAGAGTGCCTGAGCGACTTCCTTAAATCCACACATTCCCTTCTCAAGTGTGTTGGGTAATCCTGTAACTAGGACCATATCAGAAACACTAACAGACCACCTATCTCAGTGCAGTTTAGCCCCTGCAAGGCATATTTTAAATCAAGGATGGAAATGGGAAAGGAAAAGTGTGGCCCACTGGGAACTGAACCTCAGACCTCTAGTATGCCATTCTAGCGCTTTGATGGTCAGAGTGCCCGAGGAACTTCCTTAAATCCACACATTCCCTTAAGTGTGTTAAGTAATCCTGCAACTAGGAACACATCAGAAACACAAACAGACCACCTCTCTCAGTGCAGTTTAGCCCCTGCAAGGCATATTTTAAATCAAGGATGAAAATGAGAAAGGAAAAGTGTTCCTAGTTGCAGGATTACGCAACACACTTGAGAAGGAATGTGGATTTAGAGAAACTATCGTTTAGAGGATCCGCCCTGCAAACTTTACCCTCCGTTAACCTTTTGAAAAAAAGCTCCTTTTTCATGTAGGCAAGTAATGTATTTTAATTTTAAAAGTCTGCTACCCAGAAGTAGCGGACGCTGAAGCGACACCATTATGTAATGGTGTGACCCCACACCGGCACTTCTATATAAATGCATGGAAGACGGTGCGCGCTGCACCATTACACTTAATGGTGCCACTACAGCATCCGCACACTTCCGAGTAACAAAGTTTTAGAAATGAAAATACATTACTTTGCGCCGCATGAAAAAAAGGACCCTTTTAAAAAGTTAACGGAGGTAAAGTTTGCAGAAGGCGAGGCCCCTGCAAACGACAGCTTCCCTTTAAGGAAGTTCCTCAGACACTCTAACCATGTAAGCCTGTAGCTTAATGGTTAGAGCGCTGGAACGGCATACCAGAGGTCTGAGGTTCAATTCCTGTTGGGCCACACTTTTCCTTTCTCATTTCTATCCTTGATTTAAAATATGCCTTGCAGGGGCTAAACTGCATTGAGAGAGGTGGTCTGTTTGTGTTTCTGATATGTTCCTAGTTGCAGGATTACGCAACACACTTGAGAAGGGAATGTGTGGATTTTTAAGGAAGTTCCTCAGGCACTCTGATCCTGTGAGTTTGTAGCTTAATGGTTAGAGCGCTGGAACGGCATACCAGAGGTCTGAGGTTCAATTCTCGGTGGGCCACACTTTTCCTTTCTCATTTCCATCCTTGATTTTGCAACTAAAAAGAGCACTTTCCAGGACAAAAAGCGTATTTCACATGTACTTGCTGGTTCAAAAGGAGGTAAGGTCAATTTCTCTAAAAGAATATTAAGGTCCCATGGTGGAGCAGGGTTACGCACCATGGGGTTTCAGATGCAAAATACCTTTTAGGAAGGTTTTTGAAACCTCTAACTGAGCCAAAGGTTTGACCCCTACTAAAACATGGTAGGCAGAGATGGCCGCTAGATGCACCTTCAGTGACAAATAGCTCAAGCCAAGGTCAGACAGATGAAGAAGAAACTCCATGACCCAAGGAGTGGGACATGAAAAAGGGTCCCAAATGGAAAAACGCTTCCACTTCATGGCATATGAAGTTCTGGTAGAAGGCTTTCTGGCCTCTACCAAAATCTAAGCTACCCTAGGGGAAACCCCAAATCTGGAAGCGACTATGTCTTGAGGAGCCACGCATGAAGATGAAGGGACTTCAGACCCAGATGCACCAGAGTGCCCCACTCTTGGGTCAGGAGATCATAGGAAAGTGGTAGAGGAACCAGAGGTTACGCTGCCAACTGCTGGAGGGTGAGCTTCTCCAACACAAAAAGGAGATCCCAGGGTGGGATAGGATCCCTAATGGGAGGTCTCATATGCAAAATTCCTCTCAGAAAGGTGCGGGCTACATCCAACTGTGCTAACGCCTTGTCTCCAATCAGAGCATGATAGGTGGAGACAGCCCACATGTGCACCTTAATAGAGGAGTAACTCAGGCCATGTTGGTACAAGGAGAGGAGGTACTGTATCGCTGTAATGCTGAGTTCACTGGACAGGTGATGTATGTCTAATAATTGTTGTAATGTATTGTAGTGTGAGTTTTGTTAATTTTATGGTAAACATCTTGACTGTATATGTATATGGTCCCGGGTCGTACATGAAAACGGGCCTTGGCTCATTGTACCTACCCAGTAAACAAAGGTTTAAAATAAAAAAATAAATGAGAAAAACAAAACCGCTTCCATTTCATAGCATAGGCGGAGCGGGTGGAGGGCTTCCTCGCCGACACTTGGACTGCCGCCACCTCCGGGGAAAACCCCGTATCTCTGTTGAGTTACGTCTGAAGGAGCCAAGCATGCAGATGTAAGGAGCGGAGATCTGGATGGACCAGCGACCCCTGTTCCTGGGATAGCAACTGCGAGCATATGGGCAGCGGAGTTGGAGGTTCCGTGGATAACCACTGCAGGAGTGGGAACTAAAATCTGCCAAGGCCATCAGGGGGCTACTAGAATCATTCAAGCCCCTTCTGCCTGTAACTTCAGCATGAGTCTCTGAATGAGAGGGAAGGGCGGGAAGGCATACAGAAACCTCCCTGCCCAGCAAAGGGAAAACGCGTCTGGCCAGAAAACTCCAGGCGCGTGCTCTCGCGAGCAAAATACTGGCAGCTTGGCGTTGCATGGTGACGCAAAGCGGTCCATCTCTGGATGACCCCACTTATCGAAGAGCTGATCTGCTACAGACTATAACAGCTCCCACTCGTGTGCTCTGGAATGAGACCTGCTTAAGCTGTCGGCCAGATTGTTCAGGATGCCTGGAATGTGCACTGCGGACAGCAGAATGTGCCGCTCCAGCGCCCAGTGCCAAACTCTCATCGCCTCCCTGCAAAGGGGATACGAATGAGTACCCCCTTGCTTGTTGATGTAGAAGACGACCGCCATATTATCTGTTTGAATTAGAAGAGAGCCCGGCACCAGGTCCTCTTGAAAAGCCAGTAAGGCATAAAGAACCGCTCGCATCTCTATCACATTGATATGGAGAGATCGCTCCTCGGGTGTCCAAACCCCTCGCATTTGATGAGCACCCAGGTGCACTCCCCATCTATCGTAAGAGTCTAACCTGGTGGCTCTGGATGAAACCTGACCCCTTTCTCCAAATTCCAAGGGTCCATCCACCAAAGCAAAGTTCTCCTGACTGGCTCGGTGATCCTGACCAGAAAGTCTAGATGGTCGTAGCCCTGGTCCCACTGTACCCTGAGCATCCACTGTGGGACCCGCATGTGGAGACGGGCCAGAGGAGTGACTGGAATGGCCGCCGCCATGTGCCCCAGTAGCCTGAGGAAGTTCCGTGCTGGAACTTGAGGAGTTACTGAGATCCATTAGGCAATCTCTTGCAGGAGATCGCCCCTGTCCGGGGGTAGGAAAGCCATGCCCTGGATAGAATCCAGGACAGCTCCAATGAAGACGAGTCTGTGACTGGGCTCAGAGGACAATTTCTGAAGGTTCAGGGTGATCCCCAGCTCTCAGAACAGAGTATAGGTGTCTCCGAGGGCGTGAAGTAGGCTTGACCTGGATGGGGCTGTAAGCAGCCAATCGTCGAGGTAAGGGAAAACGTAGTGCCCCTTGTGCCTTAGAGCCGCAGCCACCACTGCCAAGCATTTTGTAAAGACTCGCGGAGCGGAGGAGAGGCCGAACGGAAGAACTCGGAATTGGTAGTGCTCCCCTTGGAAGTAGAACCTCAGAAACTTACAGTGGGAAGGGAAGACCCCAATATGCATATATGCATCTTGCATGTCTAGGGAGCAGAGCCAGTCTCCTTAGTACAGAAGGGGGAGTAACCCTGGAAGGGTCACCATCCTGAACCTTTTGTACTCTATAAAGAGACTGAGAGAGCTGAGGTCCAGAATGGGACGAAGATCCTGCGTCTTTTTTGGGACCAGGAAGAAGTGGGAATAAAACCCCTTTCCCCGCTGATGCAAGGGGACTGGCTCTATTGCCTTTTTTTGCAAGAGGGTCTGAATTTCTCCTTCTATCAGTGGGATGTGAGAAGGAGGATATCGGGAGTACTTTGGTGGAGTATTTGGAGGGAACTACGTGAACTCTAGCGTGTACCCTCTCTTGATAATGTCCAGGACCCATTGGTCCGCAGTTATCGACCTCCAGCCTTCGAGATGAAGGAAGAAGCGGCCCCCGACCTCTCCCCGGAGTCTTTCTTTGGAAGGGGGGGCGGAAGGGAGTCATTGGGCTGAGCCGGGCGCAGGCAGAGAGGCCTGGGAGGACTTGAGCCCACGGTTAGGAGCGCCTCCAGGTTGCTGGTTACTGGCTCTCCTACGAAAGCCGCCTCTCTGACCCTGCTGATTACCATGGGCTTGTCCACCTTGACCACCTGAGGGCTTGTGAAATGGCTGTTTCTGTTGCTGTCGCTGGTTGCCGGGGTACATTTGGCGGACCGACCAGATGGACTTGCCTGACTCCCGGAGACAAGAAATCAAAGCTTCCATCTCTTGCCCAAACAACACGGTACCCTGGAATGGCAAATCCCTGATACCAGACTGCAGATCCTGATGAAAACCCGAAACTCTCAACCAGGCATGGCGCCGAAGGCACACCCCAGAAGCGGCTGCCCTGGCTGCCATATCTGCAGTGTCGTACGAGGCTCTCACGACATGAGAACCTACGTCAAAGCCCGATTTAACAATGTCCAGAAGTTATGTCATCTGCTCGGAATCTGGCATGGCTCTCAGTAGCTCTTGTCCCCTCTCCCACAGAGCATTCTGGTACTGGACCATATGCGTCAGGAAGTTAAGGGACCGGATGGAGCAGGTGGAGGCAGAGTAAACTTTCTTGCCCACCTGGTCCAAATACCGAGACTCCTGATCAGGAGGCTGGGAGCTAAGGTGTTTCGGCTGCCTGGACTTCCCATGGGCAGCCGTGATGACCAAAGAGTCCGCCTGAGGGTTCTCTGCTAAAAAGGCTTCTGCCCTTGGGGCATTATACAGCCTGTCCGATTTTTTGGGAACAGCCGGGATGGAAGCCGGACGCTTCCAGGTAGTCCGAGTCATGTCCTGGAAAGTGTCCACTAAAGGAGGGACCACCAATGGTTTCAGCTCCTTTTGCCTCCGGTATTTAGCCAGTCTTCAGCATTCCGGATCCAGGTCCTCCGTTTCCCACTCATTGGAGGCCTGGATATGCCTCATGACGTCCATAAAGGTCAGATCATCTGGAGGCGAGTGAGGCTGGTCCTTCTCTCTCGGGGACTGCCCCACGTCAAGAGAGGAAGAAGATGTCAATGAAGCAGAGGGAGATTGACTACTAGGTCTGGAATAGTGAGATCTCTCCTTATGACCAGACTCCCTCTGTCGTCGGTAGCTGGGGGACCGACATCAGTCCAAAGACCGGCTCAAGTCCTGAGACCGGTGACGGAGCAAAGACCGATGTCTGTCAGAGGACCGACGTCAAGAGCACTCTCGTCTAGGAGATCGAGAAGGGCTGCGAGTGTGAGACCAGGACCGGCGACGGTCTCCAGAGTCTTTGACGCATCGGCGGTGGTCTTTGGACCGGGCGCGGGAACGAGCCCTGGATGGAGGTGTAGGCGGCCGCTCTGGGGACTTCCTCAGGGAAGGCTCACCTCCAGGCTGTGGTTTGCCCGCTGGGTCGGTACGGTGTCTGGGCGGCGGCGGGGTGCTTCTGGACCTGTCCCCACCAAAAGGAGAACAACTCCTGCAGCTCATCCTTCGAGAAAATCTCAGCAGCTCGGCCCGGAAAGGGAGTATCCAGGATGTCGGCCCGCGAAGGAGAGCCCTCTTGGAGCCCAGGGGGGAGAAGGACTTGGGAGATGGGGACGTCAGCTCTTCTGTGGCCGCGCCCTTCTCCCCTTCAACTGGCGTCAGTGGTGGGACCGACAACGGGGTGCCACTGGGGGTCGCCGAAAGGTCCTTCAACTCCGGAGGTGTGCATTTTAATAAATGGCGATGCCTTGAGAGGTGGGGGCCAAAGCTTTTACCTATGGCTTGGTGGTAACCCTTGCTGGGTTACTCTTAGGCTTGGCTGGCTTTCTCTCTCGATGGGATGGCCTTTGGCCTTGGAAGATTTCGGATGCTCACCTGAGCTCGGGGAAACACGGGCCTTCTTAGAAGAGGGCCGTGAGTGAGAACGGAACCGGGACCGGTGCTGGGACCGACTACGGTCTTTCCCGTGGCGCTTGGTCTTCTCCTTTCGCTTCCCCTCTGAGGAGTGCAGATCCATCTTCTTTTCTAAAAGGAACGCCTTCAGGGCCTTGAGACGTCAGATCCGGGTCTGGCTGGTGAACGCCTGGCAGGCTGAACAGGCCGCGGTGTCATGGTCCGGCCCGAGGCAAAAGATGCAGCACTTGTGCCCATCCTTAGCAGGGATCTGCCTCCCGCAGTCGCACTTGTTCTGGTGTGGCTCTGGAGAGACCGACGATGACGAAGACATCCGTCGAAAACTCAGAAAAACCATCGAAAATGGTACAAATATGGGTTGAAAATACAATTATTTAGCTGTTTCTGGCAAGCTGGAAATGAAGGCTTCTTCTCACGTGCGTGGGATGCAGCGGGAAAAGAACTGGGGCTGACGTCGGGGCAGGGCCGAAGTCGGGGGCGGTCCCTGCTGTATACTGCTGGCTGAAAAGTTTTCCGGAGGGCCCTAGTGCCTGCGGCAAAGTCCTAATTGTTATAGCCTGCAGCAAGAGCTCCCACTCAAAGTAAGATCAGAGATTTCTGGTACACTAGCATGTGCGCCACATAATTAAGAGCACGTATAGCTAGTGCAGAAGAGGAATAAAACTTCCTCCCGAACTGGTCCAATTGTCTGGATTCCTTGTCAGGAGAGAAGGTACTTAGGTGTTTAGGCTTAACGGATCTATCATGGGCCGCAGTTATAACCACTGGATCAGCCTTTGGGTGTACACTGAGGTGATCCTTGTCTTCTGGAGTTCTGTAAACCCGGTCAGCTTTTTTGGCCATAGCTGGGATAGAGAAGGGTCTCTGCCAGATGGTCAAGGATAAATCCTCATATGGTTTCAGCCATGGGGTTGTGACTCATTTCTGGGAAATCTAGATGCTCAGCCAACCTCTGTCATTTTGGGTCTAGAGTGTCTGACTTCCATTCATGTGCCTCCGCTATTTGTCTGAGGAGGTCCATAAAGGAGAGATCTTCAGGTGGGGATCTGGGAGATGCTCTAGGGACTGGCTCCTCAGGAGGAGGTGTCTCAAATCCCGAACCCTCGGAGGAGGAATCAGAATCCACTTCGGAATCATGTGAATCCACCGAATCCTTGTCTGGAAGAGCAAGTTCCTTTTCCCTGGGAGTTACCTCTGACGTTAGAGCTTGCATGCGGGCTGTCGTCTGGCCTGATGTCGAGGCCTGAGGGGTGACTGGAGAGGGCACCCTAGGGGTTGGCTCTGGGCGCCTATTTCCAAAGGTCATAGATGCCTGCTGTCTGATTCTGAGACTAATTGAGATTTCATCTCAGACCACCAAAACTTCAAAATCTCTCTAAAATCCACCTGTGGTTGAGCAGGAGGAGATAGAGTGGAAGATGGTGGAGGGTGACAGGGATGGAATCCTGACTCAGTGCTGTATGCCGAGAAGCTTGAGGCAGCATAATGATGAGGATTACCTGGTAACTGATATAGAGATAATTGATAACCAGGATAACCTGGGTAGTAGTGACCTGCTGAAAAGGGGTCCATCGTCGGGCCTGATGGAGGATAGCCTGGCGGCGGCCCTGACAGAGGGTAATCTGATGGCGGACCTGACAGAGGGTAACCTGATGGTGGCCCTGACGGAGGGTAGCCTGATGGAAGGCCTGCCGGCAGCCCTGATGGGGGGGAACTCCAGCGAAGGGCCCAAAGGCGGAAGTCCTGAAAGTGGAAAGCCTGATTGGGGCCCCGATGGAGGATGGCCCGCTGGTGGCCCTGGGAGTAAAAAGCCCAGCGGGCGCTGTGGAGGAGTAGGGTCTGGCACACCTGCTGGGGGCGGCAGAGCTCTGTCCTCAGGTATACCTGATGTAAGGTCCCCTTCTGTCCGGACCTGCAGGTCCGGCAACTGCAGAGGAATCTCCAGCAGAGGAGGAGACGGGGGTTTTCCATGAATGGAATCCGTGGAGACCCTTTCCCTCTAGCCGGGACGGAGCAGACGTCCGGCTGCGTGTGTCTGAACCTGACGGACATGAAAAGGTTGTGCGATCGTTGGAAGGTCCGATGAATGTCTGATCAACCTGGGTCATGCAGGAGTCGGAGACACTGACCCCCGACTTACCAACCCCGGCTGGGTTTTTGTCGGAGGGTCCGACGAGCAGCTTATCGGCTCTGCCTGAAAACTAAGAACCCGGAGTTGTGAAAGGCCTAAGTACGGCGGCAGCCTCAGACAAATCCAAGGTATCAGCTGTAACAACTGGCGGCGGGGTGGCTAAAGCCTGCTCTGGTGAGCTGCAGTCTCATTGGCGCTTTGTCTTCCCTGCAGGAAGAGGGATGATCCTCTGCCAAGAGCCCATGGGCAGCTTCGGAGGGGGAGGGCCCTGGTCCCAATGTTTTTCCTTATTCTTCTTCTTGTGGGAGCCAGTTGGAGAGGAGGAGGCGCTTTTTAGCTTCTTTAGCTCCTTTTCCATCAACACCATTTTTAGTTTCAGGAGATGGGCTTCAAGTAACTGTTGGCACCTTTTCCATGTGGCCTGACTGAACTGGGAGCAGGCCTCACACTCTTTAACGCTGTGATCCGGTCCCAAGCAGAAGAGGCAGAGGGTATGCTGGTCCTTATGCGGTAGCTGGACACCGCAAGAACTGCACTTGTTTTTATGTGATTCTGTAGGTGAAGTGGACGACATACACAAATATTAGGAAAACTTTAGTGAAGAGAAAAAAACAGAAGCTCATCCGAATTAGGCATTCAAACTGCTGCAACGAGATTCAGTCAGTCCGACGTGCACAGGTCAAGGAGGGAAAGAACTAGAGGGTGGATGTGGGGACCTCCTACTATGTAGTGTCATGCTGACGTCTGTCACGTGATGCTGAGTGGTCCCTCTGTCAGGCATCAAGCAGAAGCAAAAGTTTCCATGTGGTCCTGACACCAGAGGTGCAATCCTACAAGTAATTACCTACTAGTAATTACCTACTGCAAGAGCCCTCTCGAAGCAAGATCTTAGGATTAGTTCTTAAGGACACCCTGTCCTTGTGAAAAAAACAAAAAAAGGCTCCTTACACATCAGGGCCTAAAGCTCAGAAATTCTTTGAGCAGAAGTAAATGTCAATTAAAAATAACACTTTCCATGACAGAAACCGCAGCTCACAGCTTGCGGAAGGCTCAAAGGGAGGCAGAGTGAGTTTCTCTAAAACAAACAAAAGGTTCCCAAGGCAGGATGGGGTCCTGGGTTGGAGGCTTCAAATGAAGAATGCCCACACAGAAAAGTGCGGTAAAGGTCCAGCTGGGCAATGTGCTTGCCTTCAATAGACACTATGTGGAAACTACATACCACTGTACTTTCAACGAAGAGTGAGTTCCGCATCTGAAAGAGAGACGAGGTACTCCAGTTCCGAGTTCACTGGGCAAGTGAATGGATCCAAGCTCCTGGCGGTTGCCCAGACACAGAATCGCTTCCACTTCATAACATAGGTCACCCTAGTGGAGGGTTTCTTGGCTGCCACTAGGACGTCCACTACTCTTGGGGAGACCCCAAATAGGAAAATTACGTACCTACCGTAATTCTTTATCTTCTTGGACGAGTCTCCACAACTCATTCACACTAGTGGGATTAGCGCCGGAGGCACTAAGACCCATCGGGAGCAAACTTTTGTTGGAGGGTCGGCACAGAGACGCAAGCGCCACTCTAGACACGGCACGAGCAGCGGTCGAGCGTAATGACCATCTCGCACACAACCCTCCAACCGCCCCCAGTACCTTTTTTACCAAGGAGGTGCAGCGCAACTAACGTAAAGAGTAAACCCAACATTAAAAAACGGACATAAGATAGTCCGTATGACCCGTGTAAGAAGGGTCAGCAAAGAAGTCCTCACGGCCTAAAGATTTGAGGGAGTGAAGACCAATACAGCGGTGAGCTCGGGGATGGAGGGGTGCGTGTGAATGAGTGGTGGAGACTCGTCCAAGAAGATCAAGAATCACGGTAGTACTGTAATTTTCCTATCTTCCTGGACATAAGTCTCACCACTCATTCACACTAGTGGGAGAGTACCAAGCTGATAATCCCCAAAGGGCGGCAGGAGAGCCAGAGCTCAGCGTCTAAGATAGAAGCCCATTAAGGATAGTTCTGCGAATCTTGGAATGTCGCCTAACATGAACATCCAGTGCATAGTGCTTAACGAAGGTATGCACTGAGCTCCAGGTGGCGGCGTTGCATATATCTGCAATTGGAACATTGCGAATTTCCGCTAGGGATGCCGCGACCGCCCTAGTAGAGTGAGCGTACACTCTACCATCTAATTTAACTTGAGCCATGGAATAGCAATGACGAAGGCATGCCACTAACCATGAAGAGATGCATCTAATAGCGACAGGTTGACCCAGCCGGGTGTCGCTGAAAGAAACGAACAGTTGCTGAGTCTTGCGAACATCCTTGGTTCTATCTAAATAGAA
The DNA here is from genome assembly GCA_016271365.2 of Neoceratodus forsteri. Taxonomy (NCBI): domain Eukaryota; kingdom Metazoa; phylum Chordata; order Ceratodontiformes; family Ceratodontidae; genus Neoceratodus; species Neoceratodus forsteri. The sequence continues at coordinate 968,890,566 of CM057449.1, forward strand.
CCGCATGAGGCTCTCTTAACATCCAAGGAATGAAGAGCTCGTTCCCCTTCATTTCGGAAATTAGCGAAGTAACGGGAAGTACCAGAGGTTGGTTTAGATGGAATTCTGACACAACCTTGGGAAGAAATTTAGGATGAAATGGAGAACTACCTTGTCTTTATGGAATACAGTATACGGAGGGTCCGTAACCAGGGCATGTATCTCAGAGACCCTGCGGGCTGAGGTAATGGCTACCACGAAGGCAGTCTTCCAGGTAAGAAATTTTAGCTCACAGGTAGCTAAGGGTTCGAAAGGCTTCCGAGTGAGCATGTCCAGCACCAGGTTAATGTCCCAGGCTGCAACTGGACGCTTAACAGGGGGTCTGGTATGGAGAATCCCCTTAAGAAATCTCTTCACCGTAGGTAACTGAGCCAGAGTTAAGGAAGAAACCAGCTCATGGAACGCTGAGATGGCACTAAGGTGAACTTTAACTGTGGAGTACTGAAGACCTAAGTTTGACAGGTCCAAAAGATACTCCAGAACCTTGCCAGGAGGACAGGAAAAGAGATTCCAAGAGGATTTTGCACACCAGAGAGAAAAACGTTTCCATTTGGAAGCGTACGTTTTTCGGTGGCTGGCTTCGAGCAGCCAGAAGGATGTCTGAGACTCTACAAGAGATGTTGAACGATTCACTTCTATCTCTTCAGGAGCCAAGCATGAAGGTGAAGTGATTTCAGGTTAGGATGGACCATGAACCCTGAGTCAAAGACTGATTTGCAAAGGAAGTGGTCTCGAGAGGCTGCCAACATACTGTTGAGTAGGAAACCATAGTTGCGAGGCCAGGAAGGAGCAATGAGAATCATCTTGGTCCCCTGAGACTCGAACTTGAGGAGTACTCTCTGGATTAGAGGAAGCGGTGGAAAGGCGTAAAGAAAGCGTTTTGTCCACCGCAGCCTGAACGCATCCTGACAGAAAATGCCAGGCCCTGGATTTCTGGAGCAGAAGAGAGGCAGTTTTGCGTTGAGTGGGGATGCAAAAAGGTCCAGGTCTGGAGTCCCCCACTCTTTGAACAGGGACTGAGCTACGGCTGGATCGAGAGACCACTCGTGAGGGTCTGCCTCCGTTCTGCTGAGGTGATCTGCTAGGTCGTTTTGTATACCTGGCAGATAAACCGCTTGAATCAGAGACTTGTGCTCCAAGCACCACTCCCACACCTCATTGCTTCCTGCAAAGGGATAAGAATGAGCACCGCCTTGCTTGTTGATGTAATACATCACTGCTTTGTTGTCCGCTTGAAGGAGAATGTTCTTGTGACAAAGGACATCCTTCAGAGCTCGGATTGCATAGAGGACGCTCTCATCTCCAGGACATTTATGTGGAGATGAGTTTCGAACTGAGTTCATACACCTTGAGTGTGGAGGGAGAGACAGTGAGCTCCCCATCCCATTAGCGATGCGTCTGTGGTGATGGAGATCTGATGATCCGGGGGAGCAAAGGGGAATCCTTCCAGGAGATTGCTCTCTTGAGACCACCAGGTGAGAGACCTTCAAGGGGCTCCGTCACCTTGATGGGATAAGACTGGGGGTGAGAGGTCGGGGACCACTGAGTGGAGAGCATCCATTGGGTGGTTCTCATGTGCAGTCGGGCCAGAGGGACAGTGAAGACCGAGGACGCCATGAGACCCAACATCGTTGCATCGAGAGCTGTAACTGATTGGTTCTCCTGATGTAGCGGGCCATTGAAGGATGTCGAGTCTTCTGTCCTCTGGAAGGAAAGCCTTCGCTGAAGAGGTGTCTAGAAGCGTCCCTATGAAAAGGAGCCTCTGGGAGGTTGCAGTTGAGATTTTTTCAAATTCAGCAGAACTCCCATGGGCGTGAGAAGACAGAAGTCGTTTGCATGGCTTCAAAGTCCTTGGCGGAAGGGCTTGCTAGAAGCCAATCGTCCAGGTAGGGAAACACTGGAGTCCGACTTTCCTGAGATGCGCCTGAGAACTGCACAACACTTTGTAAAAACTCTGGCACTGAGGATAGCCCAAAGGGCAGGACTCTGAACTGATAATGCTGACCCAAAGCTACAAACCTGAGGAACTTGCGGTGGGTCGGGTGGACGGGGATATGCTGGTAAGCATCCTGCATATCCAGAGAGGCCAGCCAGTCGTGCTGATGCAGCAAGGGTAACAGGGTACCTAGGGAAATCATCTTGAATTTCTCCCTGGGGAGGAATTTGTTTAACTTTCTGAGGTCTAGAATGGGGCGCATCCCCCCAGATTTCTTTGGAACCAGAAAGTAATGGGAGTAGAACCCTGTGTTTCACAGATGCGGGGGCACCAGTTCTATTGCCCTGTTGTTCAGAAGGCCCTGGATCTCCGCGGTGAGGAGGTCTGACTGAGAGGCCGACAACCTGGGTTGTCGTCTGGGAGGACAATTCGGGGGGGTTTCCAAGAAATTGAGAGAATAACCCTCGCGAATTATCCGAAGGACCCATTTGTCGGAAGTTATGGACTTCCACTGGTTGTAGAAGTACATCAGACAACCTCCCACCGGAGGAGAAAGTTCCACCTCGGGCAGAGTGGATGGAACTTGGGCCAACGACTCATAAGGTAGCGCTGGGAGCTTTAGGCCCCTGCGCTTTCTGCTGCGTCTTCTTTTGAGGTTGGGCAGGTTGGCTTTTATGGAAGCTTCCCCTGCCTCTGCCTCGAAAGGACTGACGACTATGAAACTGACGTCTGTTCACATGCCCCCGAGAGGGGGCAGGCGGAGGTCTGGCCAACTTAATGGCCGATCTAGTCTTCTGAGTGGCCTCTAAGGCTTGCTCCACCTGAGGCCAAAAGAAAGGAGCCATCAAGGCAGCGCCATCACCTGCTGCTGAGCATCATTCGTGAAGCCAGAAGTACGCAGCCAGGAATGGCGCCGAGTACAAATCCCCGCGGCTGCTGAGCGAGAAGCAGTGTCGAAAGCGTCCATGGCGGCTTTGACCTGTTGGTTATTGGACTCAATACCTCTAATAACGGTCAGAAGAAGCTCTGACTTGGAATCCGAATCTGGAAGAGCTTCAACCATTCTTTTCATAGAGTGCCACAGGATATACTCATACTGAGAAAAATAGCCTTGATAACTGGCAATACATACTTAGAGTGGAGGCAGCAAAGACTCTCTTACCTAATGTATCAATCTTACGAGACTCTTTGTTAATAGGTCGAGCTGTAGTAGTTTGAGGAAGAACGACCTTGTCATTCTCTGCCAGGACTACAATAGGATCATAAAGGCTTGGGATGCCAAAATGGGACGATCCTTGGGAGCTGAATACTTCTTATCAATGGATTTAGCCACTGAGGAATAAGAGCAGGGTTATTCCATACCATTTGAGACAGCGTCTCGAAGGAAGACTGGATGGAGAAGTCAAATCCAGAGGGATCTCCAAGCATGAAGATACTGGAGTCTTAATATCTTCCCAGGATCGATGTCTGTAGTCTGGAGAGAAAGGTGGATCCCAGGTTCTTCAACGAGACTTAAAGGACAGGTCCTCGACCACAGGCTCTGTAGCAAAGAAAGATCCTGTTTCCTCCACTTCATCAACCGACCGGGTCTGGGTCAGGCTCAACATCATCTCCTGATGGTCCAGAAGGACTGTTTGGACAGGAAAGGAGTGAAAATTAGGAGAGGAGGAAATGGCAGAAAAACAAGGAGAGTCCCAAGGGCTGCCAGCGCAGAGCGGCAAAACGGGCTGAAGATGGCACCGGAGGCGCCTGGCGCGAAGAGGCACGCCCCGGCCTGCGGCGCCCAGCGGCGGCACCGCGGGCGACAACGCGCGCACGGTGCGGCCGACAACACCGCTGCGACGGGCGCCCGCGATCGGCTTGCCGGCGACAACGCCCGCGAACGGGCGCCGCCTATCAACGGCACCACGGCGGCGCGCGAGACTTCCACAGCGCGCAGGCGGCGCCGCCAAGACCAGCGGCACAGCAGCGCCGACAAGCCAACAGACCCTGCGGAAGGCGCCGAAGAGCCCAGGAACCTGGAAAGCTAGAGAAGGAAAAAACAGGCGATAAGGGCATCGGTGAGGCCCCTGCCGCAGCCATGTGAGGGGAAACACCTAACACGGAGTCGCTGGCACCGAGAAGGCGCCATGCGATTAGGAAGGTCCAACCGCCTACCTGATCGCCAGAGGGCCGAGGGCTCCGAGGCAACCGAGCCAGGCAGAGAACCAACCTCCGAGCCCATTGCTCCATAAGAAGCGGCCCACTGATGAAACTGCTCATCTGGAGTCCTACCTATGGCGGGGAGGGGCTCCGATGTCGGGGGCGGCGATTACCGGAAGTTGGCGACTCGAAGAAGGAGACCGGCAACTAGCAGCGATAACCGAGCTTAATGCCAAGCAGACATACCAGAGGGCGACCTCGAGTGATGCCTTCTCTTTTTTGACCTGTGGGCCGAAGAAGAGCTCGAGGCCGAACGGTGCCGAGAATGCAACCGTTTATTTTTATGCCGGCAGGGGGACCGCCCATCCCCCCGGGCATCGGACTGACAGTTGTCGGAACCCCACTGAGGAGAAGGAGGCTGACCAGACCCAGCCCGGCTGACTGAACAGCTTTCATACGAAGTCTCCCTACCGTCAACTGACCTGCTCATGGTCGACTCCGTCCAGTAGGCCGAGACTTCTTCAAGTAAAATTTAAATATTAGAAAAATTTAACGAAAATAGAATAAAATTAAGCGATACTACTTATCGTGATAAAGTTACAAAAAAACAAACTGAAAACTATGCGCTAGTTTGAAGTTTGACTCCCGACAAAGCGGCGTCGTCACTGAGAAAGCGCACTTTCGACAGCGGGAAAAAGGAACTAGAGGCGGTTGGAGGGTGCGTCCGCCGAGATGGTCATTCGCTCGAGCCGCTGCTCATGGGCGCTGGCACCCGCGCGCCGCCTCTCGCTACCGACCCTCCAGCAAAAAGTTTGCTCCCGATGGGTCTTAGTGCCTCCGGCGCTAATCCCACTAGTGTGAATGAGTGGTGGAGACTTATGTCCAGGAAGATCTGGAGATGGCTAGGTCTGTAGGAGCCATGCATGAAGATGCAGAAATCTGAGATCCAGATGTACCAGGGAGCCCTGCTCCTGGGAGCAAGTCTGACCGGAGGGGCAGGCGCATCGGAGGTTCCACCACCAGTTGCTGCAATAGTGGGAACCAGATCTGCCAAGGCCAGAGTGGAGCCATCAGGATCACTTCTGCTCCCTCCGACTGCAACTTAATGAGTATCCGCTGCAGAAGGGGAAAGGGAGGGAACACGTAAAGCAAACTCCACGCCCAGGAGAGGGACAACGCGTCTTGCCAGAAATAGCTAGGCCCTGGATCTAATGAGCAAAAATTGGGCAGTTTTGCACTGGATGGGGAGGCAAATAGATAGATTTCTGGGCAAACCCATCTGACAAAGAGATCTTCCGCCACTGCGGAAAGCAGTTCCCACTCGTGGGCTCTGGACCGAGTCCAGCTGAGGATGTCGGCCAGAGGGTTGTGAATGCCTGGAACATGGACTGCTGGGAGTTCCAGGTGGTGAGCCACCACCCAAGTCCACACTCGCATGGCTTCTCTGCAAAGAGGATAAGAGTGTGTGTGCCCCCCCCACTTGCTGATATAAAATACTATTGACATGTTGTCGGTTTGTATTAGCAGGGGACCCATCAAGATGACGGTCCGGAAGGCTTGGAGGGTGTAAAGAACTGCCCTCATCTTCAGCACATTGATGTGGAGATGAAGCTCCTGCTGAGTCCAGGATCCTTGAGTCTTGGCAGGTGCCCAGATGAGCTCCCCAACCCTAGCCTGACGCATCAGTGTTCAGGATCTGGGTGGGAGATTCATTCCAGAAGGACGCCCCTCTGGAAAGGTTGGGAGTATCCGGCCACCATGCCCGGGACTGCTTGACTGGGCTGGATACCAGGATTGGCTGGTCCAGGTCATCTGATCTTTGATTCCACTGAACACGGAGGTTCCACTGGATCACCCTCATGTAAACCTGGGCCATAGAGACTGTGGCGATGGCCACTACCATATGTCCCAATAGCCGGAGCACTGTCTGGGCCGAAACTTGGTGAGCCATAAGCAGCTACCAAGCATAGGACTGAAGATGATATGCCCTGTCCTGGGGAGGAAGGCTTTGACTTGTGCCATGTCTAGGATTGCTCCTTTATACTGAAGAGGCTGACTTGGCCAGAGGTAGGACTTGGGGAGATTGAGAGTAACCCCCAGGTCCTGAAAAAGGAAGAACATGTCTCAAAGGGTTTCTACAAGCCGGTCCTGAGAGGGGATGGTTAGAAGCCAATCATCGAGGTAGGGGAAGACATAATGCCCCTGCCTCCTGAGACTTCGGGTTACCACGGCAAGGCACTTGGTAAACATCCTTGGTGCTGAGGACAGGCCAAAGGGCAAGGCCCTGAATAGGTAAAGGCGGCCCTGACAGCAGAAGTGCAGTTACCTCCTGTGTGACTGGAAAATCAGGATATGAAGGTATGTGTCCTGCATGTCCAAAGAGCATAGCCAATCCCCTTGGTGTAACAGGGGAAGGGGACCTATCAGGGTGACCATTCTGGAATTTTTTGTAGTCTATGTTCTGGTTCAGGTGGCTTAAATCCAAGATGAGACGAAGATCCCCTGTCTTTTTCAGCACAAAGAAGTGGGAGTAAAACCCTGTTCCTCATTGTTCCGGGAGCACCAGCTACATGGCTTTCTTTTGAAGGAGAGCCTGGATTTCCTCTGCTATAAGGACGCTGTGGGCCTGAGAATATTGAGACATTACTGGAGGGTTGTCTGGAGGAACCTCTGTGAATTTGAGGGTGTGTCCTCTCTTGATGAGCTGCAGGACCCAGCAGTTGGACGTGATCCGACGCCACCCTTCGGTGTGCAAGGAGAATCGACCCCCCCCCGCTTCCCCCACAGACTCTGCTGAAAGGAGGAGGGTCAGGCAGTGAGTCTGGTGGAGGAGCCGGGGAGGGGAAGAGCAGACTGAGAGGTTCTGGGGGCCAGTGGGGCAGAACTACCAGTGGCAGAGGTACTTGCCTTGCGTTTGAAGCCAGCCCGCTGCTGCAGACCTCGAAATTGCTATCTTCCAGTCTTACAAAAGGACTGCTTACGTTGTTGCTTAGGTTTGTACATAGTTTTTACTGACCTAACTGCTTTCCCTGCTTCCTGCAAATAGGTGATGATATTTTGAGTATCCTCCCCGAATAGGACATCCATGAGCTTTTACTGGACATCCTGGGCAAACCCTGAGACTCTCAGTCAAGAATATCAGCGGATACAGACCACAGAAGCCATGGCTCTGCCTGCCAAATCCACAGTATCGTATGACGCCCGCAGGACGTGGCTACCAACATCCAAAACGGATTTCATGATGGCCATGAGCTCTGCCTGTCTGGGTGAGTCTAGCATGGTCTGCACACTTTCTAGCACGTTGTCCCACAGGTCATTCTGGTACTGGACCATGTGGGCAAGGAAATTCTGTGACCGGATGGCACAAGGAGTGGAGGAAAAAACTTTCCTGGCCAGCTGATCAAACTGCTTGGAGTCCTTATCTGGCGGTTGTGTGCTGAGGTGCTGTGGATGTCTGGACCTGTCATGGGTGGCATTCAGCACAGAGTCTGCCTCTGGTTGTTCCCCATAGAAGGGATCATCCCAGGGAATGGTATACAATCGGTCTGACGTTTTGGACACTGCTGGGGTCGAGAAAGGGCGCTTCCATGCCAGCTTATTGGTGTACTTGTACGAATCTACCATTGGGAGAGTCACCATGGGGAGGGTGTCCTTCTTCCAAAGAAAGGCAGCCAACCTCTTCCGTTCCAGGTTGAGGTCTTGAGACTACCATCCGTTTAATTGTTGGATGTGACGCATCACGTCCATAAACAAAGGGTCGTCAGGCGGGGAGCACAGTGCGTCCATGCTGATGTCAGGTTCGGATGGAGGGTCTGAGTCCCCACAGTCTGAGGAAGAGTAAGAATCTGACTCTGAGGCTGGCCCAGTGGCACATAGGGCTGAGGTGCTGGATGCCTTACCTCACGCCACGCCTGCGATTCAGGTTCTTTAACAGACTCGAGTCGTCAGGAGAGGGGGAAGGTGTGAGCTGGACTGAGCAGCCGGAAGGTGGTTCTCCTCTCCCAGAGTGTTTGCTGGCCTCCTCCCCGTAGTCCCGCTGCCACTGGGTGGAAGTCCGGTGGTCGGCATAGGCAGAGGAGGCAACACATAGTGGAAGGGTACCTTGAGACGATGCCTCCACACGCCCACGCGCAGCCGAGGTACAGGGACTGGAGAGAAAAACAGGAAAAAGCTACAATATATATACAGAAGACTCCGACTCCCGAGTATGGAGATGGGGAGGGTGACCTCGGTGGCCATCATGGATGTTCCTTTGGAGAAGGAAGGCCCTTGTCAGGCGGCCTTCTAGGAGGCAGAGTAGAACAGCGGCCTGAAGGCTCTGCTGAAGAGCCCCTTGGGGAGCCGAAGCCATGGAATCAGGGGCCTCTTTTATCTTTAAAATAAGCCTACCAGGCAGCAAAAGCTCATTGAGACCCTGTAGGGGGTTCTGTGGCAGAGCTACAGTATCTGACATCGGGGGGGGGGGGGATGGCCCTGCAGGGGTAACCCTGGCATCAGGGTAACCTGGTGCCGGTCATCCGGTGTCTGGATCACTGGAGGACCCTCAGGCATCAGAGGTGTCTGATCCAATGTCTGATCATCTGGCGCCGGCTAATTGGGGGCGCTGGAGTCTATTGGCATCTGCGGAGGCACCAGGTTTTGTCAAGGGGGTACCAGGGAGGCCATTGCAGAGGTGACCGCCGTAGGCCAGGCTGGGGAACTAGCCAGCGGACGCCTAGTGGAGTCACCTGCAGGGAAGGCATCGCTCCTGATTGGGACTTATGCCCATTGCTTCTGGAGGAAGAGGGCGACTGCCCCAGGTGCTGCTTACTAGCATCGGCTCCTGACATCGGGACCTACTCAGCGGACTCCAAGTGTGCTTCCATTCTCCCTGGTAACCTATGCTGTTAGAAGTAGTTAGCCCCCAGCCCACTTCCACTCAAATCAAGTCCATATGTCTCAACTTTTCACTGATCACTGGGACCATTTTGTAACTTGGAAGATGTTTATTTTAAAAACAATGGTCATTTTAAAGCTAAACCCAAACACTTTAACCAAAATAACAGTACAACGCAAAATCACAAGACTGTCTGGGATATTTGCATCACAGAAAATTACATAAATAGGACATTTAAAACAGAAACAGACAGCATATTTAAAAAAAATATCAGTGCCAAGATTTACTCAACCATGAAGGCTCTGAGACTGCTTAGGCGCCTTCTGAAGTTAACTTCTGCACACTCAATTCATTACATTATGTCCGGTCTCCTGATACAATGTGATGGGAGACAATGATAAAAGGCATACTCTATGCCAATACTAACAAATCTAAGTACACAAAAAATCTTTTATTCTCGGCGTTTTCACTTACACACTTACGAAAGAAATGGGTTCTAAGTTAAAGAGAGTTATTTCCTGGGACAACTTTAGAAAACAGAATATTTAGATAATTTTGTTTTTACTTTAAATGTTCTTTGTTTATTCTCTTTCTTCTTTATTATGGAGGATATGTGCTTGAAAACAGGATCTTTGTGTCTCAGCCTTTATCCCATCCTCCTGCTCCTCACTCGACTAAAGTCATAACCATCTGTGACATCATAATCATTTCAACAGTGATGGACTGTGATGTCACAAACAGAACTGTAACTGCAGCAGAGGGAAGAAAACTGGTGGAGTAGGTGATGTATGCAGGAGAAACAGCTTGTTTTCTTGCAGATTTCCACAGGACTAATGCCCAGCTGCTAAGAACATGTCACCACTCCTGATGGGTTGAGGTCTCAACAGTATCCTTCCCCTGTGTGCCTCGCATGCCTCAGCCATGCAGTCAGCAGGGGCAGGCATGCAGCGAGGTCTACAAAGTGCCCTCCCCCCAAAAAAGGAGAGCTTCAGACTGGATGCTAAATCCTCCTCCTTCCCTTTTCCTGGCCTCTGCTCCGAACGCTCTAACCTAGGGCACGAATCTGGGTCACCAATGCACAACAGCAGTCCCCCACCACCACTTAGCAAGTGAAGTTTGTTATTTTCCGCATATTTTCTGTACATGTATTTCACCTGTGCTCTTTCTGTGGTACACCACATAAAAATTGTTAGATACGGATGTGGGCCTCATCCAAAAAGGTTTAAAAAACACTCGACCCGATTTCATAAAATATGCTTTCCTCCAGTTCACAGTGGCTGCAGAAACTACTTTGAAGTGCTTGCTTATACAAATTATACCTGGTGATATGGTCTCTCCCACCATCAACCTGCAACGCTTGCAAATGATTCTGGCATTTTCTTTCCCTTTCTGCAATGACAGAAAAAAATTTAATGTAAATGCCATTTTGTTCCTTTCTGGAGAATGTATAATTTTAACATATCCTCTAGAGTATTTGTTGAACTTTATTTTGTACGTCAGCAAACTGTTGTTACAGTCATCCACCTTCCTGTCACAAAAAAGCCCATTGTTCCCTTGTTTGGTTCTGGGAAAAAGTCTATCTTTATCTTTAGTCTGAATGTAAATGGTATACTGTCTCCACTGTCTGAGGTCAATGCAGATTTTACGCCATCATCAGGCGTATCCTAATGAACTATTTGATTTTCGGACTCAGCAGTTCAGTAGAGCCTGATAGTATGCCCTACATTTGCATTTACAGCTGCCACAAATTACAGTGTATGTACTTCCTAACGAAAAAAGACAAAACTTTTGAAAGTTCAGCCAGCCTACACTTCTTAGTTTCACCATTAAACAGTGTGCTGCCTGAGTAGTATTACTTCTTACAGTATATCTAAAGTATTTTTTCTTTTCCCTTCTGCCAGTTAAGAGTTCCCTTTTGCTACCTAGAAGGGTTTCTACCTGATAATACTTGGTATGACGCGTGGGAACAGTACTATACCTGGAGACTGACATAGCTAGTTCTACTCCTCCTCATACGTCACCAGTGCTATGACCTCACAGTCTATGTCATCACACCTGATCAAGAAGAGCCAATCAAATGCTGCAAGATTGTTCACTAGTGATGTCACAATTAGGGAGGTCACAGTGCTGATGAGGTATAAAACGGAACACAACTAGGTATTTCAGTCTCCAGGTAAAGTACCGCCTTTTACATCACACCTAATATTATCAGGTAGAAAACCTTTTAATGAGCGAATGGAAAAAAGAAAGCTACTTCAAAAACAAAAGTAACTGACCACTTTAAAAAAGTAAAACATTTTCTGCCTACTGTTTTTGATGTTACAAGCTCTACAATTACTGGTGATCCCCTTTATCGCACGCTTTGCAGACCTCTTTAAAACTCCATAATAACCCGAAGACCGATTATTATGGCATTTTCAAAACTTTCTTTGGGAGCAGTGTCCTCCACCCCGTCACGTATTCATAGCACACCACCACATTAGCTGCTAATCTATGTGTAAGTGGACCAAACAACTGAAGAAAAATGTCAACGCCATTCTTCCGTTAACCCAGAACCGCAGTAATCCTTAACTTTTTGCTGTCATTTCAGGTAAATTCGTAAACTGTTACAATATGTATCTGGTTGATCTTGCCTTTACAGGTTTCAGAATTTATCTGGTTGATCCTGCCGTTCTCACCCTTGGAAAGGGCTATAGGAGACAGCAGCTGCACCCAGTACGGACTTCTATTACTGCGGTTCAAATAGGAATAAAAAAAAACGTTAATCTAAACTAGAAAATACAGGTTACTCACCTGTAACAGGAGTTCTAGGAATGGTATATGTTGTTCATCCAGACTGTCTGGCAGGTTCCTTGCCGCTTTAAATCTTTTGCCGGAAGGTCTTCAAGCTGGCTCCTCCCACCCACCCGGGTGGTAAAACTCTCGGCTCCGCCCCATGACGCCAGATCTAGCCCGCTAGAAGCCAGGTTGTGCGTCGAAGCCGGGGAGGCCTGGTGGGTCGTGTGGATGAACAACATATACCATTCCTACTCCTGTTACAGGTGAGAAACCTGTATTTCTAGGGACATGGATATGTTGTTCATCCACACTGTCTGGCAGACTCCTAGCAGTTCTCCGGGAGGAGGGAGGCAAGGCGCGCACACCTACTTAGGAAATACAGACTGAGAACCGAGGCCCCAAAACCAGCCTCCGGCATGACTCAAGGTCGATGTGGTAGTGAGTGATGAAGGTGTGTGCTGATTTCAGGTAGCAGCCCTGCAGATTTCCTGGATAAGGACGTCCCTGGAAGCAGCCACCGATGCAGCGGTATGACGGGTAGAATGAGCTCTTATCCCTCTGAGAGGCTCCATGCCCGCCAACCTATAGCAGAGATCTATGCAGGAGGTGACCCACCTGCCTATCGTCCGCTTGGCTGCAGGTCTGCCAGGTGCGGCTTCAGCGTAGGTGACAAACAGCTGGCGAACCTCTCCCCGAACTTCAGCCGTCCGCTCCTTATCGTAAGCAAATGCTCTTTTAGGGTCCAAAGTATGGAGCCTATATTCGGCCTCCGAGGTGTGATTGGGATAGAACACCGCCAGAGTCAACACCTGGTTAAGGTGAAACTCTGACACCACCTTCGGAAGGAATTTCGGGTGGGGACGCAGGACAATCTTGTCCCTATGGAAGACCAGATAAGGAGACTTGATGGAAAGCGCCTGGAGCTCTCCCATCCTTCTGGCTGACGTGATAGCCACCAAGAAGGCGGTCTTTCACGACAGGTGAGAGATGTCACACCTGTGCATCGGTTCGAATGGCTTGCCCATGAACTTAGCCAATACCAGCAGTACATCCCACGGAGGTGGAGGTTCTTGCACCGGAGGGGATATGTGATCAAGGCCTTTGAAAAAGCGCCCGACCACCTTCTCCTGTGCCACCGACTGCTTTCCGGCCCGCGCCTGGTAAGCAGAGATGGCTGCCAGGTGCACCTTAAGGATCGTCGACCGAAGCCCTTGCTGAGAAAGGGACCACAGGTAGTCCAGAATGCTTGCCAAGGAACAGGAGGAAGGGTCCAGGCCCTTGCCCTGACACCAAATGGAGAATCGCTTCCATTTGAAGGCATAGCATTTTCTGGTCGACTCCTTACGGGACGCCTCAACAACGCTGAGGACCTCGTCGGAAAGACCCAAGGCCTGGAACTCTAGCCGCTCAGGAACCAGGCCATCAGGTGCAGGGATTGAAGGTCCGGATGGAATACCTTCCCCTGACTGACTGAGATCAGGTCCGGGTGGGCTGGAAACCGCCTCAGGAGCCTGGAGCTGAGACTGAGGGGATCTGGATACCAGAACTGGCAGGGCCAGTCTGGGGCTACCAGAATCACCTGCACCTTGTCCCTCCTCGCCTTGAGAAGCACCTTGTGGATCAAGGGAAATGGGGGAAAGGCGTAGAAGAGGCCCGGGGTCCACGGCCTCGAGAAGGCATCCCCCTGCAGCGAGCCCTGCTGAGGGGGGCGGGCATGAAACAGTCTCAGCTTCGCATTCTCCCTGGAGGCAAACAGGTCCACCTGAGGCATGCCCCAGTGGGAGAACAGATCTTGTACTACCTCCGGCAGGAGAGACCACTCGTGGGACGCAGCCGCTATCCGGCTTAGGGCATCGGCCATCGGCCAGAATGTTGGAGGCTCCTGCCACATGGATGGCAAGGAGATCCACCTCCAGGCTGCGCACGAGTGACCAAATGTGGAGAGCTTCCCTGCACAGAGGCATGGAGCGTGTCCCACCCTGGCGGTTTAGGTAGTACATGGTCGTGGTATTGTCCATCTGGACCTGAACCACTTGACCCCATAGAAATGGAGAGAAAGTGGTGCGGGCTAGACGAACCGCTCGGAGCTCTAGCAGGTTGATGTGGCATCGGGACTCCCGAGGGGACCAGAGGCCGTGCGCTCTGTGCTCCCCCAGATGGTCACCCCAACCCATCAGAGAGGCATCGGTCGACAGAGAGACCGTCGGCTCGGGGCGGAAAAATGGGATGCCCTCCTGCAGATGTGCTGGAATGGTCCACCACTGGAGAGTGTTCCACATCCCCTGGGTCACTGTCACTAGCTGATCCAGAGGATCGAAGTGCTGTGACCATTGGCTGGCCAGCCCCCATTGAAGGGGACGCATGTACCAACGGGCCCAACGGACCACGCTTGTGCAGGCTGCCATGAGGCCCAGGAGGCGCAGGAAGTCCCGGGCAGGGCGCAATTGCCCAACCTGAAATGACTGGGCAAAGGAGGAAAGAACCTCGGCCCAGCCATGCTCTGGCTTGTAGAGAATCGAGCTCTGCCCCGATGAACTGTATCACCTGCTTTGGCACAAGTTCTGACTTGGCCTCCTTGATAAGGAGGCCAACTTGAGAGCAAACCTGGAGGGCCAGATCCCTGGACCGCTCCACCTCCATTCTGGAGGAGGCTGCAATCAGCCAGTCGTCCAGGTAGGGGTACACCTGGACCTTTTGGCGCCGCAGGAATGCTGTCACCACTGCCATGCATTTGGTGAAGACCCTGGGGGCTAGGGAAAGGCCGAAGGGCATGGCCTGGAACTCATAGAGGGATCCCTCTGCCCTGAAGTGGAGGAATCTCTGGTGGGACGGACGGATTGGGACGTGAAAGAACGCGTCCTGGAGGTCCAGAGAACAGAACCACATGCCTCGTTCCAAGGATGGGATTATCTGAGCCAGAGTGACCATCCTGAAGGTCCGAGACCTTAGGAACCTGTTCAGGTCATGCAGGTCTAGAATGGGGTGCCAGCCCCCGTCCGTTTCGGGACCAGGAAGTACCTGGACACAAACCCCAGGTCTGGTGGAGGATCTGCCACCTTCCTGATCACCTCTTTTTCGTGAAGCAGGGCGATGGTAGCTCGGCGAGCTGACAGAGAGGCTGCGGACCCCACAGCCCCTCGAGGGGCGACGGTTCGGAAGGGCGGGGCCTGCTCGAACTCCAGGGGCAGGCCCTTTCCTACCACCTCCAACACCCAGCAGTCCATGGTGATAGCGGACCAGGCGGAAAGGAAGTGGCGGAGCCGTCCCCCCACGGGGAGAACCCAGGGGGGAGTGACGAGGCTGGGGGGCGACACCCCTCAACCCGTCACTGGGCAGGCTTGGAGGAGTGACCAGCCGAGGGACCTCCTGGGCCTTTTCCTCCCTGCTTCCTGTTAGAGGAAGCGGCAGGCTTGGCTTTGGGGTGTTAAGCGCGAGCCTGTTGGCGCTGATGCTGGTGCTGTTGGGCCGGATGTGCCGCAGGAGCAGAAGGGCGAAAGGACTTATGTTGTTGGCGACGGCCCTTGTCCTTCTGGGTGGAGGTGACTGAGTCCAGAGTAGCATTGGACTTTTCGATCTGCTGGAGGTGACTTTCCACTCCAGGGCCGAACAGGTCAGTTCCCAGGAAGGGGACATCCGCCAGTTTATGCTGGGTATCCGCCGTGAAGGTGGATATCCTCAGCCATACTCTGCGGCGCATGGCCACTGCGGCCACAACTGATCTGGCACAGGAGTCTCCAATGTCCAGAGCCGTTTGGACACCACCCTTCCCTGGTCCCATACCTGCTTGACCGTGGTCTGCAGGTCGGCCAGGAGATGAGGAATCACCTCATCCAGGGAGCCCATGAGGGCATGGGAGAAGTGTGCCATCAGCACGGCCGAGCTGGCCTGGCGGAGGCCAAGGGAGGACGCAGCGTACACCTTGCGTCCGGCATAGTCCAGCTTTTTGGACTCCTTGGGGGGCTTATCCACATCCCTAGCGTTCCCGGAACGCCGGAAAACGTTATCGGTGACCAATCCCTCAGTGGAGGGGTGTTCCGAAAAACCTGACAAAGAGTCGGTAAGGACCGCATACTTCCTGGCCATCCTGGCCAAAGGCGCAGGACAGGAAGCCGGCCGCTGCCACAGCTCCAAGGCTGGGCCAACAATGGCTTCAGCCACCGGAAAGGCCTCTGTGGGTGAATCCCCTCGGTCCAGTATCTCCGTCAGGGGATACTTGGCCCACTTGGATACAGGCTCAAGCTGCATCCTGGTGGACTCCGAGATGAGCGGAAGCAGACTCATAAAGGACGATGGGCTCTCGTCCATCGACTGCCCCCCACAGGACTCCAGGTCAAGGGGCCTGGAAAACAGGGAGGAGTCATCGTCGGACTCCGAGGAGTCCACGAAGAGCTGCCTGGGGCCTGAGCCACACTCCACCTGCCGAGGACGGTCGGAAGTGAGGGTGACCGACAACCTGTGGGACAGACCCTGACCCGATCGAGAGTCCTTGGTTGGCGTCCCCGATTTCGGTTGTGGAGGCGGAGGTTCCACCACAATCGGTGGGGCAGCTGGTTTAGGCTGAACAACTGGCCCATGCTTGGGTACCTCGACTACAGCGAGGGGTTATTTTGGCCGTTCGGGTGACAGCCACTTGATGGCGGGGGAAGGCGACGACGTCGGCTTGTTCCCAGACAGAAGTAACTGCTGCCACATTAGGTCCTCGTAGCGTCGACGCAATTTGCGCCGAAGCCTCTTCTCTTCCAAGGAGGAAGACGAGGACAAGCGGCGGCGACGCTTACTTTGGTGCCGAGACTGAGACCGCTGATGTCGGCGGGATCGGCTGGACCGAGACAAGGTCCGAGACCGAGACCCTTGGTGTTTCCGAGGACGGGTCTGGGAAGGGGCGGGGGATACCTGTTCTTCCCTCGGCTCGGAAGCCTTGACTGGGGACTCCGGCACTGGAGGCACAGGCAAGTCTTCAGTCTCCACCGGGGGACTGGTGAAGAAGGGTTGTCGGCTTCACCAGTTGACAGCCCGTCCGACGGGTCAAGAAAAATCTCAACCGCGTCGACCGGTGTTTCAGCCGGCTGACCTGAAGGGAACACCATGAAGCCAGCGGCCTTAGCCGCAACCTCGACCGAAGTCGAGTGTCGACTGTCCGGGGAAGGGGACCTCTCCCGCAACCACAAACGCCGATGGTGGGACTTACCTTTCGAGTCCTTCTTTTTGGACCGAGAAAAATGTCCCGAGGTCCCCTCTCTCTTCGTGGAGAGGGATTGGCAAAGCTCCTTAAAAGAAGCTGTGTAGGAGGATCCCAGAGAAAGCGGGATAAATGCCGCGACCGAGGAAGATGAAGATGCGGCTTGGGCCGCCTCCTTCTCGAAGGCGATCATCTGCTCGAGTTGCTCAGCCGAGCCAGCCACCGCGGACACTGCCCAACGGGCCTCCTTTGACTTCACTGGCGGGCAGCGCTTCTCAGGGCACCCAAGCTGTAACCGGGCAGCGCGGTCTTCCAGGACGTTGGCCAAAAATGAACGGCATAACTCGCAGGCCTGAGGGTCATGGTCTAGGCCGAGGCAGTAAACGCATGTGAAATGCGGATCCGTCCTGGACATTTTCTGCCCACATGGGCACCACCGAAAACCGGGAGTCGATTTGTCCATCGCAGCCACGTGGGAGTAATTTGATTGAAGTCTTGAAAACTTAAGAATGAGTTTCGGGCGAACTGAAGAATTAGGATCCAGTCTATACGCAGAGTGTTAAGGAGGGAACCTGAGCTTCCAAGTGGTAAGGAAGATCTGGCGTCATGGGGCGGAGCCGAGAGTTTTACCACCTGGGTGGGTGGGAGAAGCCAGCTTAAAGACCTTCCGGCAAGATTTAAAGTGGCAAGGAACCTGCCAGACAGTGTGGATGAACAACATATCCATGTCCCTAGAAACAAAGAATGCCTCAATTGAAAGGGAGAGGCAGGCAGAGAGTGTGCGTGTGTGTGTGTGTGTGTGTGTGTGTGAGAGACAGAACTGCTCAGTGCCTCTGCCATTCACTCTCTGCCTTGCATCAGTAATTATAAAAAAATAATGCCTGTGCAAAGTGTGAGTTAGGAGGATTTTTCACACATCCTCAGAGTGTGAAAAATCCTCATAACACACACCTGCACACACATTATTTTCTATTTAATTGCCTTCTCTACTTTGGAGATTCACTAAGAAATGCCAGTTCCCCATCTACTAACAATTACAAATGTGTGCAATTTGGGGGAATCCTGATCACCAGAGTTTCATAGTAACACAGAGCTGTGATGACTAAAGGGACACAGGGTCTATCTTGTTCACTCCTCCTGCCGTAGGGCACGGGCTATAGCCAACTTGAGCATGGGCAGACAACCATGGTTAACAACTGGAATGTTGCCCTACTCATGCTGTGTAACTCTCAGTAACATTCTTCCTAGGGAATCGATCTAGTCTTGCTTTAAAAGACTGAATACTGCTAGTTACTACAATCTCAGTGAGTAGGCTATTCCACATGTTAACCACTCTCTGTGTGAAATAATTCCTTCTAATGTGTCCTCCTTATTTTGACCCTCTCCCAGTTTGAGGGCATGTCATCTAGTTCGGCTTGCACTCCACATCTCAAACATCTGTGTCCATTTCACTCTGTCTATTCACTTTGTTATTCGCAAAACCATGATTATGTCCACTCTACATCTTCTATTTTTGAGGCAAAATCATTTGAGTATGTCCAATCTCTCATCACAGCTCCTAGCTCCCAACCTGTAATCAGCATGGTGGCTCTGTGCTGAAACATTTGAATCCCTTCAATATCTTTTCGGTACTGTGGTGACCAGAAATTGACACAGTATTCCAGATGAGGCTGAACCAAGACCTTGTATAGGGGGAGGATCACCTCTTTTGACATACTCTTCACCCATCGTCTAATGCATCCCAGCCATGCATCTACTTTTTGGACTGTGGCAGTACACTGTCTGTCTGCAGTTAAACCAAGATCCTTTTGATCAGTGGAACTGTCTGCTGTTGCACCACACAGGGTGTACAGTATGTGCAACCCACATTCCTCGTCCCTAGGTGAACATCAGTACCATGCAATTCCCCACATTAAATCTAAGCCTCCTTTTCTCAGCCCTTACCCATAATGTGTACTGGACACCCTATAGTGCACCCCCTTCCTCTGTTTTGTCCACTCTTCTTGTCAACTTACTGTTTGCAACAAAGAAAAAATTACTACCAAAGAAATGTTGTTTCTTCTAATGGAGTCTTGCTGTATTCTGACACATGCAGTATGACTGACCGGTTCAGCTGCCCGGAGAACAAAGAGTTAAACTCTATGCAAATGCATAGAACGTTGAGCTCGAGCTCAGTTTTCAAACTGCTGTCCTCCGTATGTTCTAGTAACTGACCAGATTCTTACAAAGCTACCAATGCAATAGATATGAAAAAACTCTATAAGCAGACCTAATCACCCCCAGGGGCAAATACAGAAACCAACAGGGGCATGAAGAAGACTCAAGTCACTGATGCCCAAGAAAAAATACACTACCCACTGGTGGGTGAAAGAACATAACTGAGGTGCAGATGCCCAACCCTTTCCCCAGGTTCTGGAGGGGAGGCAGGGGTGGGAGGTCAGAATACAGCAAGACTCCATTAGAAGAAACAACATTATAATGGGGAGTAATTTTTTCTTCAAACAACATGAAGTCTTGCTGTATTCTGACAAATGCAGACTACTAAGCAGTGCCCTCTGGAGGTGGGCACAGAACCTACTTGGGAAATAAGCTGCAATACTGCTGTGCCAAACCTGGCATCACTTCTGGCCTGGGTGTCCAGGCAGTAGTGTTTAGTGAATGTCTGAACAGTCTTCCTGGTGGCTGCTTTACAGACGTCCAGCAAGGGGATATCTCTGGCAGCCGCCACTGAGGCAGCAGTCCCTCTAGTGAAATGGGCCCTCAGGCCTGCTGGTGGGTCTTTCCCCAGCTTGCTGTAGCAGAACTGGATGCAAGCCACAATCCATCAGGCTTTGGTCCTTTTTGCGGCTGTCCTGCCCTTACCCACCTCACCGTAGGTAAGGAACAACTGGGAACAGTCCTTACTCTGTTTCTTTGTCCTGTCCATGTAGTAGCTGATAGCTCTCTTTACATCCAGACTGTGAAGCCTGCGTTCACCAGAACTGGAATGGTCAGTGAAAAACACAGGTAGTGTGATGGATTGATTGAGATGGAAGTCTGAGACCACTTTGGGGAGAAACATCCTATTGGATCGGAGAACAATTTTGTCCCTGTGGGGGGCAACGTGATTGGGCTCCACTGATAAGGCCTGGAGCTCACTGATCCTCCTAGCAGAAGTAACAAACACCAGGAATACAGTCTTCCAGGTCAGGAAATTGAGTTCTGCCAAAGACATGGGCTCAATGGGAGGCTGCATAAGCTGACCTATGCATATATTGAGATCCCAGGCTGGGGTAGGCTCCCTGTGAGGAGGATGGAGATAGAGCAACCCCTTAAAGAATTTCTTGAAAATGGGATGTGCAGCTAGGGAAGGGTCCTTCCCTGCTGACAGGTAGGCAGAGACAGCTGCCAGATGCAGCTTCAAGGTAGATGGCTGTAAGCCTAGTGACTGGAGGTGAACCAGATAATCCAAGAGCACTGGAAGCCCAGTCTGCTGTGGGTCCAGGTCTTTTTGGGAGCACCATACAGAAAACCTTTTCCACTTTGAGGAGTAGGTTTTCCCAGTGGAAGGTTTCCTGAACACTCTCAGGATGTTCAGAACACTCTCAGAGAGATGCAAGCCTGCATACTCTTAAGTCTTCAAGAGCCAAACCTTGAGTCGTAGGGACTCGAGGTTGGGGTAGAGGATCCTCCCTTGAAAGGATGTCAGCAGATTGTGCCTCCTGGGAAAGCAAATCGGATTGGCCACTGACAAGAGACAGTAGCATCGAATACCATGATTGTCTGGCCCAGTCTGGGGCTATCAGAATCATGGTGGCAGGCTGAGACCTCAGCTTGATCAGAACCCTGGAAATCAGGGGGAAAGGGGGAAAAGCATCCAGGAACCTGTTGGACCAATCCAACAGCAGGGCCTCCAGCGGCATTGAGCCCTGAGCAGGAGGCCTGCAGCAGTACTGGGGCAACTGGTGGTTGTCCGGTTCTGCAGAGAGATCTATCTCTGGCACTCCCCACCTCTTGAAAATTGACAGAGGAGGACCTGCCTGTTCAAGACCCATTTGTGATGGCCCTGGCTGATTCTGCTGAGAGCATCTGCCAGGACATTGTCCTTCCATGGCAAGTGGACTGCTGTCAGGGAAACGTGCAGGGAGTAGGCCAGACTCCAAATCTTCATGGCTTCTGTACAGAGCAGTGAGGACCTTGTCCCCCCTTGCTTGTTGATGTAATACATGGTGGTGGTGTTGTCTGTCCTGACTTGCACCACCTTGCCCCATAATAGTTTGGCAAATGCTTGAACTGCCAGGAACACTGCCCTGAGCTCCAGGAGATGGATATGCAACACAGACTCCTGGTGAAGCCAGGTTCCGTGGGCTGTGTGCTGCCCTAGGTGAGCCCCTCAGCCCAGCAATGAAGCATCTGTTGTCAGCACTAAGGAAGGGGCCTGCTGAAAAAAGGGGACCCCCACTCTGAGGTTGCCCATATCCTGCCACCACTGGAGAGCTTGCAGTAAGGTGGCAGACACTGGAATCAATTTGGACAGGGAATCCTTCTTCTGGGACCAGAAGGATCTTAAATGAAACTGAATGTCCCTCATCTAGAACCTGGCCCCTGGGACCACTGCTGTGGTGCACGCCATGTGCCCCAGGAGTTGCAAGAAGTGTCTTGCTGGGCGAGGGACTCGAAGGTGAAAGGACTCTGCGAGCTGGATGAGGGCCTGTGCCCTTTCTGGAGGCAGGAAGGCCTTTGCCTGGATGGTATCCAGTTCTGCCCCTATGAAGTCCAGAACCTGAACAGGTGTCAAATCTGATGTTTTGAGATTCACCAGGAACCCTAGAGACTGAAGTGTATCCTGGGTGAGATCTAAGGCTTCCTTTACCAGCTGGGGGGACCGACCCACCAGCTGCCAGTCATCCAGGTAGGGGTAAACAGAGACCCTTTACCTTCTTAGGTATGCCACTACCACTGCTAGGCACTTTGTAAACACCCTTGGTGCAGAGGTCAGCCCAAAAGGCATGGCCCTGAACTGGTAGTGGCCTGAAGGTAGTCGAAATCTGAGGTATTTTCTGTGAGACTGCCTGATAGGGATGTGGAAGTAGGCATCCTTTAGGTCCAAGGATACCGGCCAATCCCCTTGCCTTAAAGTAGGCAGGATTGTAGCCAGAGTAGTCATTTTGAACACTGGCTTTGTGAGATGTTTGTTCAGGTATCGGAGATCTAGGATGGGCCACCACTCCCCATTTTTCTTTAAGATGAGGAAGTGCCTGGAGTACAACCCCTTTCCCCCTGTGCTGAGGGGGCACAGGCTCCACTGCCCTTGAGAGAAGTAGAGTGGAAACCTCTGCCTCCAACAAGGCTGCTTCTGAAGGGTTGGCAGGTCTGAAAGCTCTTGCTCTCAGTTTTGGGAACTGTTTGAAGCTGAGGGCTAGTCCCTGGCCTACCTCCAGGACCCATCTGTCTGAAGTGATAGCTTGCCAGGCCGGAGGTAGTAGACCAGCCTGCACCCTTCAGGGACTGGGGAGGCGGCCTGGACAGACTTCTCAAGGTATCTGCTTCGTAGGGGTAGAGGACTGGGAGGTGGAACCAGCAGGGCCAGTCCCTCTCCTGCCTCTTCCCCTGAAGAAACCCCTGGGTTTCTGGAAAGAGGGGAAAACTTGGGCCTGATGGAAGGGTCTGGGGTATGGCCTACCCCTGCCTCCTCTGGCCTGCTGTCTCTAGAAGAGTGGCAGACTTTTCTTTGGCAGAAGCACTTTTGTATGCCACTCTGTATTCATTTATTTTCTTCATGTAGGCTTCTGTCTGGTCCCCAAACAACAAATTCTGAGTGAGAGGAAACTCCAAGGCATTATTCTCTGTGTCGTGGGAAAGATTAGTACACCTTAACCAGGAAAAACACCTAAGGGAGACAGAAGAAGCCATAGCCTGAGAAGCTGCATCGTTGGAGTTCACTGCCATGTGGAACTAGGACTTAGATGCCTGCACCCCTCTGCTGACCAGCTCTTGAAGGTCTGCTGCCAGCTTGGGGGAGCCTTCTGAGCCAACTGCCCAACAGACTCCCAGAGGGACTTCTGAAGTCTGTAAGCATAGCCCATATAAGAAGCCTGTCTTATGCCCAAGAAGGATGCTAAATAAGTCTTCTTGGCAAGGGAATCAATCTTCCTTGAATTCTTGTCAAGAGGGTGGGAAGCCAAGGGAATGCCAGCCTTTTCACAAGCTGCAGCCTGAACTACCCCCACATGACTGCAGTGGCTAGCCAAGAATTCTGTACCACAGCCAGCCAGGACATATTTCCTGTCCATCTTTGTATCAACAGGAGGGACAGAACTAGGGGTCTGGAGAATCCGAAGAGTCTGCCTTTTCAGGGACTTGCGGATAGGGATCGTAAGTCCCTGAGACACAGGGAGATGCATCATTTCCCTGTAGTCCTCTTCTTCATCCTCCTCCTCCTGTCTGGCCTCCTGGACAGACAGTTGCAGGGTCTCTGCTACCTGCCTCATAAAAGTGAAATGGGAGGCAGCCTCCTTAGCAGGATGAGGAGGGGATTCATACTGAGGATGCTCAGGGGAAACCTCAGGCTCAGTGTTGCATCCTCCTCCTCCTCATAATCCTCATATTCCAAGTAATATTCCTCACGGTCTAAAGGACCTGAGGGACTTGAACCGGCAGGCACCTGAACCGGTGGCTGCCCAACCGGTCGCTGAGCCAGTTCACCCCAACCGGGCTGCAGTGACTGAACAATGCGAATGGCCTTCGCAATGTCTTCAGCGGTTGGAACCGCAACCACTTGCTTACACGGTTCCGAACCGCTTTTTCTAGATTTTATGGACGGCGTGGAATCTGGGGCAGACTCTGCCATCCTTTTGACCGACGAAGGTTCACCTTGGTTGGATGGGTCAGTAACCGGTTCAGATGGTGCAGCTGAACCGGACCGACCTTCTTGGGAGGATTTATCCATTCTCTCCCTCAGTTTACCCAGCCTTCTGTCGAGGGTAGATTGAAGGGAAATTCTTGCAAATCTCACAGTCTGATTGCAAATGGTCGAAACCCAACTAATACAGACAGACCAAGTGCGGATCAGCTTTGGCAAATTGCTCCCTGTACTTGGTACAATGCTGAAACCTAGTGGGACTGTTTTTTCTCTTGGGTTTCTGTGACATACCCTAAAATTCAGCGCTTAACCCAAAAGGCTTAGTTAGGCCGGTTAAGCAATGTCCAATGGAGATTTATCTGAAATTGGCTTAGTCAGGCCCAGATAAAGAAACTATTTAAATTTACCCCTGGTGGCTTAGTTAGGCCAGTAAAGACAGATACAAAGTTTTGACGGACCAACGGTTTAGCGCTGGAGGAAAGAAAAATGAAAAGAAAAAACTCAGTTTTTCTCAAAACTTTGAACCGGATTCCAAAACAAGAAGAAAACAACAGTTAAACCTTACTTCCAAGGAAAAGTAAAGATTCTGTTACCTCACGGTCAACGGACCTATCAGAAACCGATGACTTATCCAACCGAGAAAACCTATGCTAAAGCGAAGGATAGAGGTTTGAACTAGATAACAAAATACATAAACGGAGATTTGAAACAACTGACGAAAGACACTTCAACCGAAGCAGAAGAGGAGCAATCCCTTAGGCGACTTCACAGGCAAGTGGAGTAAAGAATCTGATCAGTTACTAGAACGTACCGAAAACAGCAGTTTGAAAACCAAACTCGAGCTCAACATTCTAAGCATTTGCATAGAGTTTAACTCTTTGATCTCCAGGGCACCCGAACAGGCCGGTCATACTGCATTTGTCAGAATACAGCAAGACTTCATGTTGTTTGAAGTTCAGCAGCCTGCTGCTGACCCCTTTACCAAGCTCAGTAATAACAGTGTTGACCCCTGAGGTACTCCACTTAGCACATCCTTGCACTCCGAATGGTGATCATTCACCACCACCCTCTGCTTACTACAGGTAGGACAATTTATTATCCAACTCCTGTAGATATTATGGACTCCACATTGTGCTACTTTCTCTATGAGTTTTACATGTGATACAGTATCAAAGGCCTTGCTGAATCCCAGACAGTCTACAGCCACTGCCTGGCCTCTATCATACAAACATATGAAAATTGCCAGCAGAAGATGGAACACTGGTCTATCAAGTCTGCTCAAACTGCAGAGCCCCTTAACAGCATCTACTGAGAGCTCCAACCCCCCCATCAAACCTGTCCCCCTTCGCCCCTTTCGTGTTTCCTCCATTGACGCTGGCCTCCCTTTTCACACTGTCCCAGACCCTCTTGAATCCCTCACAATTCGCTCTGTGAAGAAGTGTCTCCTGACCTCCCTCTTGAACCTTCTCTCTGCCAGCTTAAAGCAGTGCCCCCTTTTGGTCCTGTTTTCCAATAAGACTAAAGAGGTCCCCTGTACTCACCGTGTTAGTATCCTTTTATTTATTTATTAAAATGTTTCACCAGGAAAGGCACACTGAGCAAAGAGATGCTCATCTCACGATGCGACCGGGGGTGGGTGTTACAGAGGAGAGCAACAGTATACAGTTGTACATAGAAACGAATTACACAAATTAATTACACATTGGAACATAAGTATAACACCTCAGAAACATGAAGCAGGAGTAACATAGGAAAAATTGCAACAAGGAATTATATACATTGTTACATGGAGTGAGAAAAAATTGAACAAGGATTTAAATGACAAAGGGTGTAAAATATAACTACATACATGTCAGCTACTACTCTACGGTAACACGGTAGGCACAGAATCGAGGCTGGAAGTGCAGTAGGGGGTAAGTGTGGAGGTTCGTGGATATATGCCAGCATTTATAGCCATAGCTAAGCCACCGGTCAGGCCACATGGGATCTAGGACAGGACAGTGGGGAGTGGGAGAAGATGTGGGGAAGAAGGTAAGACAAGAGGAAGAGGGAAGGGGGAGGTCAGCAACACTGGCAGTTTACCGCATAGTAATTTGTCAGGGCAGAGGAGATGGAATGCCTAGAGGAGGAGTGGCAGATTTGTGCCGGCAGATCGTTCCAGAGCCTCGGGAGGTGGTAGGAGAAGGCCGACTGGCCAGCAGTGGTCCGGCGGTGAGGGATTACCAACAGCCGGGAGTCTGTAGATCTGAGGGTGTAGGGGTGGGAGATAAGGAGGGTGAGGTAAGAGGAAAGGGACCCGAGCCAGAGGTTGGAAGCAAATTTAGCACAATGCAGTAGATGCCGGCTGTCAAGGGAGGGGGAGGCCAGCGCATGATAAAGCTCGCAGTGGTGGTTGCAAGGGGGGGCATTGAGGGAAGAGGCAGAAGGCGCTGAAGAGGGGGGTCCAGTCTGGATAGAGTAGACTTACGAGCGGCACTACAGACTACATCACAGTAGTCGAACATAGGTAATATCATTTTCTGCTCAACTTGGCATCTCACCGGTAGGGGGAGGCAACTGTGGTTTCTGTAGAGAGCACTGAGCTTAGGGTGTAGTTTTTTCAGGATAGCATTCACATGAGCAGAGAAGGATAGAGGTCAGTCAAGCCAGACACCAAGGTACCTAAAAGTTGACATGTTCTCAGGGACAGTCCCGTCAAGGGTGTGGAAGTTCAGGGGAGTTGTAAGCCTGGATAGTCTCTGCCTAGTGCCAAAGGTCATGGAGACTGTCTTCTTGGCATTAAGGGAGAGTTGGTGGGAGCTAAACCAGTGCTGAACTTTGTTGAAATCAGCCTGAAGACTGGTAGTAACCTCCTCAGGGGTACAGCCAGAAGAAAAGAGGACTGTGTCATCTGCATACATGTGAATTGAGATAGATGAGCAGGTTTGAGGCAGGTTGTTTAGGAGGATGGAAAAGAGGATAGGGCCGAGTACTGAGCCTTGGGGGACACCAGTAACTATAGGGAGTGGAGGAGAGGTGGAATCAGCAATTTTTACGGATTTAGTTCTCCCTTCCAGGTATGTTCTGAACCAGCTGGTGGCAGGCATGGATAGGCCGGCTTCAGAGAGGCAGGATAGCAGCAGGGGGTGGGAGACAGTGTCGAAAGCTTTGGCTAGGTCGACAAAGATGGCTGCTGTAATGAGACCTTTGTCCATCCCAGAGACGACGGTGTCGGAGAGATGTAGGAAAGAAGTGGCGGTAAAGTGGTTCTTTCTGAATCCAGACTGGAAGGGGGTGAAGAAGTTAGATTCCGAGAGGAAGCTGGAGAGTTGAGAGAGCATGAGGTGCTCCTGGAGTTTCGCTAAGGTGGGGAGGAGGAGGAGGAAGATAGGGTGGTAGCTGGCCGCAGAGGTGGGGTCTCCTCCTTTGGGAAGTGGAAGGACTTTGGCGTGCTTCCACTCTGCAGGAACTGATTCAAAGGCAAACGACAGGTTTAGCAGGGCAGCTAGTGGAGCTGCAATGGCAGGGGCAGATAGATAGAGGAGTTTAGGGTCTAACCCATCAGGGGACTTTCCCTTTTTAAGGGAGAGTAGGGCATCAAGAGTTTCCGACGAGGAGATGGTCCTGAAGTGGAAAGTGTAAGAACTGGGGGAAATAGCCGCTTCAGCATGGTGGGTAGGTGGAGCTGCAGCTGGTAGGGAGGCAAGGAGTGAAGTAGCACATGTGGTGATGTATGAATTGAACTTGGAGACAACTGCGAGTGGGTCAGAGAGAAGAGTACCATTTGAGAACAGAAGGGTGGGATTTGTCGAGTGGCGGGGGAGGGATTGGATAATTTTCCAAAATTTAGATGGTTTACGTAGGTTGGCATTGAAAGTGGAGTTAAAGTATTAGGCTTTGGCTATCCGGGTGGACTTGGTGCACTTGTTACAGAGCATACAGTAGGTGATGTTATCACATGGGAGGAGCGTAGACTTGTAGGTTTTCCACGCTTTGTCCCGAACATTTTGGCACGCTATTAGTTCTGAGGAAATTCATGGAAGGTGTGTCCCACGGATCCTGATCCGACGCATGGGGTCATGATTGTCCCAGATGCTAAAGGAAGGTATTCCAGAACTATACCAGGGCATCAACTATATTATGATTACTCTGGTGAGTACCCCAGTTTGCGTGAGCTAATTCATCCAGAAGGGGGTACTGTTTAGAGATTTGTAAGACCTTTGAACTAGAAATTTGGGAGGGGATTTAAGGTGATGGATTTTGCAGACTATATAAGTGATATGGTGGTCACTTATGGAGTCAGGAAGTAAGCCGGCTTTGAAGACTCAGTGAAGGTGGGAGGTGAGGGCTCAGTCAATCAGGGAGCGGTTGCCTGTCTTGTGGTTTGTGCATGTTGGTTCTGAGATGACCTGGGTAAGATTGAGGGCTGTGATCTCAGAGCGAGCTTTGTTAAGGGAAGGAGATGGCCAGTTGTGATTAAAATCTCCCAAAATATAAAGTTCGCCAGATGGGGCTAGGGGAGCTAGGTGGCTTGGAAGGTCGGTGACAGCTGCGGCAGGGGTTCCAGGGCAACAGTATACACCCGCAACAAAAACAGGGCGTGAGAAGGGAAGGGACAGTTGGAGCATAAGTAGTTCAAAGGCTTGAGGCTCTGATTTAGCAAGTATAACAGGGAAACGTAAGTCTGAGGCTGTGTATATTGTAACTCCTCCATCTCTGGTGGAGCAGTCTTGTCGAGTGACATTGAAAGCTGGGATGGCGATGGATGTGTCCTGAAAGTGAGGGTTTAACCAGGTCTCCGATAGGATGATAATGTCAGGAGCATGCTGGACAGCTAGCACCTGGAGCAGATCGAGCTTGGGGGCTAGGCTACGAATGTTTAGGTGGAGGACACACAGCCCTCAGGGAAGGGAGCCAGAAGGTGTAGCAGTGGTGGCTAATTTAAGGGAGTTGATCACGGAGCTTAGCGGGTTTAGGGCCGGTGCAGGGCCAGGATTGGGGTGAATGTCACCTGCTGCAAGGAGTAGTAAGATGAGCGTTAGATAGTGAGAACATATATGATAGCTCCAAGCTGTGGGCAAGCACCACCTAGGAGACACTTTAGGGCGGCCAGCATGAGATGAGCGTGAGGTAATGAGGTGGAGGGTTGACCAAAGGTGGGCGTAGGAGTAAAGAGAGGAGGGGCGAAAAGGGTAGGGGGACTAAGTAGTGGCTAGAAGAGATAAAGTAGCGGGAGGGATGTGCACGAATAGTTAGATTAGCCGGGGTGGGGGCAGGATAGAAGGGAATCAGAGGGAAAAGGGAGGGTAGGCAGAAAGAGATGAAAGAGATTCTGAGTAGATTCCGGGCTGTTAGTGCCATGCTAGCTGTTTACAGGAGGCAGTAAACTGGGTTTTACACTTGTAGGTAGGAGCAGTGGAAGACCAGCCACACGGACCACTTGGGTGGCAACTATGGGCCGGGAAGGCAAGGGGGCAGTAGGCGCCAATGGTGGTTGAGCAGGTCATGGAGGTGTGGTAAGTAGCGGATTTAATAGGAGGCCTGGGAGGGGGTGGAGGGTGGGAGAAAAAAAAACACTGCAGCAGGACAGTCCAAAAAGCTGTAGGAATAGCTTGCCGCGCTGTGGTACAAAGTAGGGTTTGAGGCGTACCAATCGGGAGCTTGGTGCTACCTGCCGGTCCAATCAGAGCCACGGAGTCGGCAGGTGCACCAATCAGAGAGCTGCTACAAGCTGGATGGCTCTGGGAGATTCTTAGTGGCAGTACCTGTTTGCGAGATCCGGGCAGCAGGACCAGGAGAGCAGGCTGCAAAAGTCCAGTGTGCCGGAGGCGTCGGCTGGTAGTGCCTCCGAGGTCCAGAGGCGCTTCTCGGGGTATGGAGGGATCTGAGAGAGAAGGAGGACACAGCGTTAAATATAGCAGTTCAGATGGGGAACGGGAGGGGGGCAGGGGACTGGCGGCAGATCAACATAGCGGGTGGGGGTGATAGAAAGAAACAAAAGAAAAAATAGCAATGCGAGTTTGGAGAGGGTGGAGGTTAAGAGGGAGAGTGAGAAAAAATGTTGTGGGGGGAGCAGGCTGGGCAGAGATTTCTACATTCAGTAGGTACACTTTAAGTATCTGAAGGTTTCAATCATGTCCCCCCCCCCCCGAGTGAGTACATGCTGAGGTTGTTTAGTCTGTCCTTGTATACCTTGCCCTGCTGTCCATGATTCATTTTTGTTACCCTTCTTTAGACCGCCGCTATTAGGTTTATATCCTTTTTCAGCTGGGGTCTACCAGTATTGTATGCCACATGCCAAGTGCGGCTGCAACAAGGATCTATACAGCGGCAACATGATCTCCTTCTGCCTGCTTGTGATCCCCCTCGCAATACAACCAAGCATTTGCTTACTTTGGGGCTGCTGCCTTCC
Source organism: Neoceratodus forsteri (assembly GCA_016271365.2). Lineage (NCBI taxonomy): Eukaryota > Metazoa > Chordata > Ceratodontiformes > Ceratodontidae > Neoceratodus > Neoceratodus forsteri. Next base: position 968,920,748 of record CM057449.1, read on the forward strand.
TACACTGCGTCAAAATGTTTCAGGTCTCTGTGATAGCTACCCCCAAGTCTTCTTCCTCCTCGATTTGGCAACCTGGACCCCTATGTTACTCAGTCCTCAAACTCCTGCTTCCTATATTGCACGGCTTGCACTTCTTTGCACTGAACCTGGGTTGCCATATTCCCAACCACCTTTCTAGTCTGGCCAGATCTTCCCTAATGTCCTATATCCCTCAGCAGTGTCTGCCCTCTCACAGAGCTTGGTGTCCTCCACAGAAGGCAGATTTTGCCTTTTATGCCAACATCACTTATGAAATATCAAGCCCTGTGGAACTCCGTTGCTGGCGTCCCTTGAATCAAAGAGCCCCTCACACTATTACCCTCTGGGTCCCCCCACCCACACCAGCCCAACCAACTTACACTCATCTCATAAGCTTCGCTCCTACCTCTAGGTCCTCCAACTTACTGATCATCCTCCTCTGTGGTACCAAGTCAAAGGCCTTGCCGAAGTCCAAGTATAGTTGTCAACTGCTTGGCTCCTGTCCTCTGTTCTCATTACCCTGTTAAAGAAGTTGATCAGGCTAGTTTGGCAGGATTTTCCTGCCATGAACCTTATGTTGCCCCTTGTCCTGGAGACCACTAGCCTCCAGAAAACCTACCAGCCTGGCCATAAGGATTTTCTGCATAACCTTTCTAACAACTGAGGTCAGGCTGACCATCCTGTAGTTTCCTGAGCCATCTCTGAGACAACTCTTGTCAACTGACACCATGTGTGTGGATATCCAACACTCTAGTTACCTCCTTGTCGAAAACAGTCAAGATGATCTGCCAAGATCTACTGTACCGCTAGGAAGAAGAAAAAACGGTTACTCACCTGTAACTGTAGTTCTAAGAGAGGTATATGGTTCACACCCACACTCAGGCAGTTCCACTGGAGTGCTCTGATTGGCCAGATGTCTTTCAGCTAAGTTCCTCCCACCACCTGGGTGGTATATCCTCCAACTCCAACCCATGACATCAGATCTTGCACGCTGGAAGCAGGGATCCTTGTGCCACTTGCCAGGGAAGGCTGGGAGGGTTGTGTGGGTGTGAACCATATACCACTCCTAGAACTACAGTTATAAATGTACCCTATTTTTCTATACTCCTAGCTGTTTTCCAGGGAGAGGCAAGGCACGCACCCCTACTTGGCGAACATAGACTGGAGAACTGAGGTCCCAGAACTGGCATCCCAACGTGACTCAGGGTCAGTGCAGTTGTAGGAAATGGAAGGTGTGTGCTGACTTTGAAGTAGTAGCCTTGCAGATTTCCTGGACAGAGATGCCCCTAGAAGCAGCCACCAAGGCAATGGCATGTCTGGTGCAATGAGCCCTAAGCCGTACAGAAGACTCCCTACTAATCAACCTACAGCAAAGGTTGACGCAGGATTTAATCCTCCTGCCAATCATTTGTTTTGCTGCCGGTCTGCCAGGCATGCACAGCTTCAGCATAAGGGACAAACAGCTTGCAAGCTAGTCCCCAAACTCTAGCTGTGGGATCTACAGAAGAAGACAGCACTCTCTGCAGGTCTACTGAGCCTACGGTTGGCCTCTAAAGAAGGGATGACAAAGTATACCAGTAAGTTAATCACCTGGTTAAGATGAAACTCTGATATCACCTTCAGGAGGACTTTGGGTTGAGGCGAAAGATGACTTTGTCCCTATGGAAGACCAGGTAGGGAGATTCCGCTTATAGCGCCTGAAGCTCTCCAGTTCTTCAGACTGATGTAATGGCCTCCAGGAAGGCTGTCTTCCATGACAGATGTGACATCTCCTACACCTGTGCACTGGCTCAAAAGGCTTACCCATGAGCATAACCAAGACTAGAAGTAGGTCCCACAGTGGAGGTGGTTTACGTATTGGAGGGGACAGGTAGTACAGGCCCTTGAAAAATGACCGACCACCTCCTCCTGGGCCACTGTTGGCTTACCAATCTGTGTCTGGTAAGCAGAGATGGCTGAGAGGTGCACCTTAAGGGCTGTTGCCTGCAGACCCAACTGGGAAAGAGAACAGAGGTAGTCCAGGAAGCTAACCACTGGGCAGGCAAGGGGTTCAAACTCTCTGCTCTGACTCCTTGCCCACCAACTCATAACAGACCTATGCATGATGTAATCCATCATGCAACAGTCCGCTTTGCTGCAGGTCTGCTAGAAGCAGCTTCAGCGTGAGCGACAAACAGCTGGCGAACCTCTCCCTGAATTTCCGCTGTCCTCTCCTTGTAATAGGAAAGAACACGTCTCAGGTCCAAAGTATGGAGCCTGTACTCGGCATCCGAGATGTAGTTGGGGTAGTAGACCGGCAGAGTTAACACCTGGTTAAGGTGAAACTCTGACAACACCTTCGGAAGGAATTTCCGGTTGAGGGTATAGGACAACCTTGTCCCTGTGGAAGACCAGATAAGGGGAGTCCACCAAAAGTGCTTGGAGCTCCCCTGTCCTTCTGGCAGATGTGATAGCCACCAGGAAGGCCGTCTTCCACGACAAGTGTGAAGAGGCACACTTGTGCACTGGTTCGAATGGCTTGCCCATGAGCTTTGCCAGTACCAGCAGTAGATCCCAAGAAGGTGGAGGTTCACGCACCAGAGGGGATATGTGATCCAGGCCTTTGAAAAAGCACCCGACCACTGTCTCCTGCACCACAGTCGGCTGACCGGTCTGCACCCAGGTAAGCAGAGATGGCTGCCAAGTGCACCTTAAGGGTCGATGACCATAGACCCCCTTTGGAGAGAGAGACCAAAGGTAGTTGAGAATGTTCAACTACCACTGGACAGGACAGAGGGTCCAGGCCCTTGCCCTGACACCAAATGGAAAACCTTTTCCATTTGAAGGCATAACATTTCCTGGTCGATTCCTTTCTAGATGCCGCCACTACGGTGCAGACATCGTCAGAAAGACCCAAAGCCTGGAACTCTAGTCGCTCAGGTACCAGGCTGTGAGGTGCAGGGACTGAAGGTCCGGATGGAATACCTTCCCCTGATTGAGAGATATCAGGTCTGGGCATGCTGAAAGCCGCTCCGGGGGCCTGCAGCGGAGGCTGAGGAGATCTGGATACCAGAACTGGCGTGGCCAGTCTGGGGCTACCAGGATCACCTTCACCTTGTCCCTCCTCACCTTGAGCAGCACCTTGTGGATCAAGAGAAATGGAGGGAAGGCGTAGAGAAGGCCTGGGGTTCATGGCCTCGAGAAGGCATCCCCCTGCAGCAAGCCCTGCTGAGGGGGGCGGGCATGGAACAGCCTCAGCTTGGTGTTGTCCCTGGAGGCAAACAGGTCCACCATTGGTTTGCCCCAGTGGGAGAACAAGAACAGGCTGTAAGCTACCTCTGGATGGCGAGACCACTCATGGGACGTCTGGCCTAAGCGGCTGAGAGCATCCGCCAGATGGTTTGAGGCTCCTGCCATATTGATGGCTAGGAGAGCTGCCTCTAATCGGCTCACGAGGGTCCAGATGCGGAGCACCTCCCTGCACAGCAGACGGGAGTGCGTGCCGCCCTGTTTGTTGAAGATGTACATGGTTGTGGTATTGTCCATCTGGACTTGAACCACTTGACCCCAGAGCTGAGGAGTGAAAGCTGACAATGCCAGTCTGACTGCTCTGAGCTCCAACAGGTTGATGTGGCAATGGGACTCCTCGGGAGTCCACAGCCCCTGGGCCCTTCTGTCCCCCATGTGGGCTCCCCAGCCCATGAGAGAGGCATCGGTCATAAGGATGACCGTCGGCTCGGGGCGGACAAATGGGATCCCTTCCTGCAACCAGTCTGGGGCAGTCCACCAGTGGAGAGCGTCCCACATATTGTGGGTTACAGTGATCAGCTGGTCGAAATGACCATGGTGCCGAGTCCACTGGGTGGCCAGCTCCCACTGGAGGGGACGCATGTGCAACCGGGCCTAACGGACCACTGAGGAGCATGCCGCTATGTAACCCAGAATGCACAGAAAGTCCCGGACAGAGCGCAATTGTCCAACCAGAAATGATTGGGCAAAGGAGGAGAGAACCGCCGCCCTGTCCGCCAGGAGCCGAGCTCTGGCTTGACAAGAGTCGGGCTCTGCCACAATGAAGTCCATCACCTGAGAAGGCATGAGTTCCAACTTGGCCTCATTGATCAGGAGGCCGAGTTGGGAGCAGGTCTGGAGGGCCAGGTCCCTGGACCTCTCCACCTCCTGTTGGGTGGAACCTGCTGGGAGCCAATCGTCGAGAGTAAGGATAATCCTGGCCCCCCCCCCCGATGCCTGAAATGGTCCGCCACCACTGCAATGCACTTGGTGAAGACCCGTGGGGCCAATGACAGGTTGAACGGCATGGCTCGGAACTCATACAGGGTCCCTTCGACCCTGAAGTGGAGGAACCGCTGATGGGAGGACAGACTGGGATGTGAAAGAACGCGTTCTGCAGATCCAGTGAACAGAACCACATATTTTGCTCAAAGGATGGTATGATCTGGGACAGAGTGACCATCCAAAAGGTGCAGAACCTGACATATTGATTCAGGTGATGCAGATCTAGAATGGGGTGCCAGCCCCGTCTGCTTGGACACCAGGAAGTACCTGGAGACAAAGCCTGGGTCTGCTGGAGGATCTGCCACTAGAGCTACAGCCTCCTTGATGAGGAGAGCTGACTGAGTCTGAACGGATACTCTTTCCTCCCGAGGGGCATGGGCTCAGCTTGGAGGGTACTGCTTGAATTCCAGAGGCAGTCCCTGACCAACCACTTCGAGAACCCACCTGTCCGAGGTGACAATGGACCAGTCAGAAAGGAAGTGGCGGAGCCGGACCCCCATGGGAGGACCCAGAGCTGGGGTGACGGGAGAGGGGCTGGCAGCCCCAGTCCCGTCACTGAGCAGGCTTGGAGGAGGAGGATCCAGGACCGGAACCTGGGCCTCCTTTACGGGCCTGGGAGGGCCCGGGCTTGGGCCGGGGGTGTCAAGCTTGAGCCTGCAGCTGTTGCTGATGCTGCTGTCCCCCTCGAAAAGAGGACTGCTGAGCAGCAGGGGAAGAATGCCAAAAAGGCTTCTTCTTTTTCTTCTGCTGGTTCTTGCCCACAGAACCCTTGGCAGAAGTAGCGTCCAAGGTGACACTGGACTGCTCAATGCACTGAAGGTGACCAGCCACTCCTGGTCCGAACAGGTCAGTCCCTAGGAAGGGCAAGTCAGCTAGTTTGTGCTGAGTATTCGCCGGGAAGGAGGAGAGCCTCAGCCAAGCCCTGTGACGAGAGGCAACTGTGGCTGCCATCAAACTGGCACAAGAATCCTCAATGTCCAGGGCTGTCTGCAGCTGCTGCTTGGCTACAGCCCGGCCCTGGTCCCGGACCTGCTTGACCGTATTCTGCATGTCTGCGGGGAGATGTGGGAGGACTTCATCCAAAGACCCAAGAAGGGCATGGGAGAAGTGTGCCATGATGACGCCCGAACTTGCCTGACGAAGACCCATGGAAGAAGCCTGGCTGAATGGTCCAAAAGTTTGGACTCTTTATCAGGAGGTTGGTCAGTGTCGGCAGAACTGCCAGTACGCCTGAACACAGAGGCGGTAACCAGGCTCTCGGCCGAGAGGTGCTCTGTGAACCCCGCAAGGGACCCCATGGGCACCGCATACTTGCGAGCCATGTGGGCAGATGGAGCTGGACAAGAGGCACAGCGATGCCAGAGTTCTAAGGCCAGGCCAACAATGGCCTCAGCCACAGGAAAGTCCTCCGTCGGGGTATCCCCGTTCTTGAGGATGTCCGTGAGAGGGTACTCCGCCTTTTTCTGGATTGGCTCCAGGGCCATCACTGTGGACTCAGAGATGAGGCGAAGAATGCCCTGAAAAGATGAGGGACCTTCCTCCGTCTCTAAGCCAATGGCTGATTCATCATCCCCTGGATGAGAATGCAAGCCGGTGGCTTCCGAATCCGAGCAATTCGGATATAACGGTTGACCGCCTAGGTCACCTTCGACCCGCTGAGGGCGGTCTGGGGTGACTGTGACTGACAAATGCCGGGGAAGCCCGGTGTCCGGCCTATCTTCCTTGGAAGGAGCCCCTCCCACGGGCTGCTTGGGCGGTGGTTCCACCACGATTGGTGGAGAGACCGTTTTAGGCCAAGCTGGGAGTTTTACCGGCTCCGCGAGTGGGGGAACCAATTTGATCGGCTCTGAAGGAGTCGGTTTCGGCCTAGGAGGCGAAAGTCAAGTAATGGCTGGGGTGGAAGCCAGAGTCGGCTTATGCCCGGTCAGAATCAGCTGCTACCACATGAGGCCCTCGTAGCGCCGACAGAGTTTCTGACGGAGCCTGTCCTCGTCCGAGGAGGACGAAGACGACCAATGGCGTTGCCTCTTTTCAGAGCGTTTATGGCTCTTCCTTGGCCTTTTGGTCAAGGGGGCCTGACACCTCCATCGAGACTGGACAGGCCGAATTGGTCGCTCGGGAGACACCAATGGGACCGGTGATTTCCCGGGATCGGGGACCACTTTCTCGATGGGAGTCCCAACAGGCTGGGTATCCTTATCGGGGAGGTTCAGAATAGAAGTTCAATTGAGGGAATCGTCGACCAGAGTCGGCGATAAAAGATCGATTGGGTCGATGACGATTTCTACAACGTCGATCGACAGTTCGGTCGACTGATTAGACGGCAAAGCCGAAAAGCCAGCAGCCGAACAAGCAATCTCGACTGAAATCGAGACTGCCGGTTCCTGGGACCAAGATCTCTCCCACTCCCAAGAGCATCTCCATCAAGATGAAGACGATCCCAGATCCTTCTCCCTTTTACGGGATCAAGAGGAGTGTGTGCCCTCAGGACCCTCTCCCTTGGTCGAGAGAGACTGGCACAACTCTCAGAAGGAACCCAAGAAGGTGGAGCCCAGGTTGAGCAGAACAAAAAAGCTCCGAGAAGTTTCTGCAGCCCGAGCAGCTTCCTCTTCGAAAGCTTGCATTCGTTCCAATTGCTCAGTGGATCCCGCAGCCGCGGAAACCGCCCACCTAGCCTCCTTGGATTTTACTAGAGGGTTCCGTTTCTCTGGCTTCCCCAACTTCAGGCGTGCAAGACGGTCGTCAAGATGTTAGCATGGAGAGCGAGACACAAATTGTATTTCGAGGTGTCATGGTCGACACCGAGACAATATACGCACATGGTGTGGGGATCAGTGCGCGACATCTTCTAGCCACAAGGGCACCGACGAAATCCGGGGTAAGACTTGTCCTCCATAACTGAAGAAGCAAATTCGCAATCGCTAATGCGAATAAGACAGATTTTAGGAATAACTGAAGGTTTTAGAGCCAGGGCCGACAAAATACGTGAGCACGAGGGAGGCAACCTGAATCTTCCAGCGGAAAGGAAGATCGGGCGTCATGGGGTGGAGCTGAGGTATATACCACCCGGTGGGTGGGAGGAGCCAGCTTCAAGACTTCCGGGAGATTTAAAGTGGAAGGGGACATGCCAAAGGGTGTGGATGAAAGTACTTACCGTAACAGTAGATCTTCGAGAGAAGCTCTTGCAGCAGGTAACACATATATAGGACTGACGCCACCTGGCAGCAGATCTCAGCATTTCTTTTTCTCTTGCAGTACCGATGTGGGACCACCTACCTGGCATCGTCTCCGCCCCCATCACACAGTACAAAGGATGTAGGCGGTCCCCACGTGCTCCAGTTCTTGCACGCCAAAGACAGGCCAAAAACAAACAACAACAACAACAACTGTGGATGAAACATTCCACAGAAAACATATAAAAGCAAGGCCCGGAACAGGAGCTGAACTCGACCCAGAGCAGAAAGGCTCACTCCCGGGGGAAGGAGGGAGGGAAATCATACCTGCTGCAAGAGCTTCTCTCGAAGATCTACTGTTATGGTAACTTCTTAGGTAACTGTACTATCTTACTTCAAGAGGACGCTCTTGCAGCAGGTAACACATATATAGGACTGATTCCCAAGCAGTATAAAACTGAAGACAACCATTGGGAAAGGGCGGGGGAAAGACTAACAGACACAGTACCCAGAGGTATAAACTTAAGACAACCCCTGGGAAGGGGGAGTCAACAGACAAGACGCAATCACGGTATAAACTTAAAACAACCATGAGTTGGGGGTCGGGGGGGGGGAGACATCGGGAGAGAGAGACCTCTCAGGAAATAAGGCCCTGGAGGACTGCCAGGCCAAAACCTGCCCGACGCCTGGAAACAATATCCAGGCTGTAGTGCCTGATGAAAGTACGCACCAAGTGCCAAGTGGCGGCAGCACAAATGTCAGCCGCCAACACCCTCTTGAGAGCTGCGAAGGAAGTAGCCACTGCTCTGGTGGAATGCACCCTGATTGCACCCGGAAGGGGTTTGTTACCCTGCTCATAGTAGAAAGTTACACGGTTAACCAACCAATGCGAGAGTGTTTGCTTGGTAACCAGGCAAAAGCTGCTCCAATTGCCTAGCCCCCTTTGTTCTAGACAGGTAATAGCGCAGAGCGCGATGCACATCAAGGGTGTGCAAGAACTCTTCTCCCATATTGGAATGCTCCGGATAATAGACCGGAAGCTGAACCAATTGATTAAGAGTGAGCTCCGAAACTACCTTGAGAAGGAATTTCAGATTAGTGTGGAGGTCTACCCTATCCTTATGAAAAATAAGATAGGGTTCCCTACACATTAAAGCATGAAGCTCAGAAATGCGCCGAGCAGAGGTGACTGCTACTAAAAACAGAGTCTTCCAAGAGAGGTAGCAAAGCTAACAACTCATGGCTGGTTCAAAGGGGGGAAGCGTAAGCCTCTCCAGAACAAACAAGAAGTCTCAAGGGGGAACAGGGTCCCGGACCAGAGGACGGAGATGCAAGATCCCCTTAAGGAATGTTTTGACCACCTTCAATTGAACTGTCCTGTCCTGGATACAGTGATGATAGGCGGACACAGCAGCCAGGTGTATCTTAATGGAGGAGTAGCTGAGACCTGACTCCGACAGGGATAGCAGGTATTGTAGAATACAGTTAACCGGACGGACCAGAGGGTCGAGCCTCCTGGCTGTGGCCCGCAGACAAAAATGTTTCCATTTCATGGCGTAAGTGGCCCTGGTAGTGGGCTTCCGAGCCTCCACCAAAATCTGGGCAATTTCATCAGATACTCCAAAGCGAAGTTTTGCTAGGCCCAAAGGAGCCAAGCATGCAGGTGAACGGAGTGTAAATTGGGATGAACCAAGGTCCTGTGCTACTGTGAGAGTAGCTGACCCGAAAGTGGGAGAGGCCATGAAGACTCCGCCTACAGACACCTGAAAAGAGGGAGCCAAATCTGTCTGGGACACAGGGGGGCTATCAGGATCATGATTACCCTCTCTGATTGGGCTTTGAGGAGGACCCACTGCAAGAGGGGGAAGGGGGTTGGCATAAAGAAACCTCCTGCTCCAGGATAGGGACAATGCGTCTTGCAGAAAGCTCCAGGCTCGGGATCGAGCAAGCAGAAACTGGGCAGTTTCTGAGATGCAAAGAGATCCAACTCTGGCATCCCCCATCTGGCGAAGAGTTAGTCTGCTACGGACTGTAGCAGGGACCACTCGTGATAGAGCGGTTTTGCTCAGCTGAGAGTATCCGCTACCATGTTCCGGGAACCCGGAACATGGACTGCTGAAGGACGGAGATGGTGCTCCACTGCCCAGTCCCACACCCTCATAGCCTCCCGACAAAGGGGATAAGAGTGTGTGCCCCCTTGCTTATTGATGTAGAAGAGGTGTTGTCCATCTGAACAAGGAAGTGACCAGGCAAAAGGAATGGGGCCAGTACCTGTAGGGAGTACAGGACCACTCTGAGCTCGAGCATGTTGATATGCAAGTTCTCCTCTAAAGGGGACCAAAGCCCTTGAGTCCTGTGGGTCCCCAGATGAGCTCCCCATCCTGTCCCAAAGGCATCCGTGGTGAGAGTCTGGGTGGGGTTGTCTGGCTGGAAGGGGGAGTCCTCAGCAGAGATGCTGGGAAGACACCCACCAGCGGAGTTCCCAACGAATTGGCTCTGAGATCCTGACAGGCAAATCCAAGTCAACCCTGGTCTTGTCCCCCTGGACTCAGAGTGCCCACTGAATGGTGCGCATGCGCAGCCTGGCAAAGGGGACCGATACTATGGCAGCCGCCATGTGACCCAGGAGCCTGAGAATGGACCTGGTGGGAGCGACGGATGCTGAACAGCTTTGGATTGCCAACATCTTGACGTGCTCCGCCCTGTTGGAGGGGAGAAAGGCCTTCCCCAAGGTGGAATCCAAGAGAATGCCTATGAACTGCAGATGCTGAGAGGGGAAGAGCTGAGACTTTTCTGGGTTTACAGTGATCCCCAAATGCCGACTGAGGGATAGTGTGTCCTGGATGGTCTCCCAAAGACGAAACCTGGATGAAACCAAGAGGAGCCAGTCGTCTAGATAGGGGAACAGAAAGTGGCTGTTTCGGAGCAGAGCTGCTGCGATGACAGCAAGGCACTTGGCGAAGACTCTGGGAGTGGAGGAAAGGCCGAAAGGAAGGACCGTGAACTGATAGGCCCAACCCTCGAACTTGAACCTCAGGAATCTCCGATGACTCTGGCAGATGGAAATATGAAGGTAAGCATCCTGCATGTCCAGTAACGCCAGTCAATCCCAGACTGAAAGGAAGGGGAGGAGATTTGGAAGTGACACCATGCAGAATGCGATAAGAGACCCATTGGTTGAGGTCGCTGAGATCCAAGATAGGCCGACGGTCCCCCAACTTCTTGGGAACCAGGAAGACGAGGGAGTAAAACCCAGAGTCCACTTCCGCCTCCGGGATGCGTTCTATGGCGTCCTTGTCTAGGAGAGACTGGATTTCCTGTCTAATGGGAGCCCTGTGGTCTCCCGGGTAGTAAGACGGGGCGGTGGTCTGTCCAGGGGCAGAGATTCAAACTCTATGGAGTGCCCGAGCTCCACGAGGTCGAGGACCCACTAGTCGGATGTCATGCTTGGGCATAAAGACAAAAATGACCTCCTACCAGCTCTCCCGACAAGTCTGGGAGAGGAGGGTCGTTTGCATAGTCAGGTGGAGGGAGGGAGGGAGTGGGAGGGTGGCGACTAGAGGTCTAGCCTGTCTAGAGGAGGTAGAGGCAGCACCTCTGTGACACCCTCGTCAACTAAAGCCACCCCGCTGTGTGTGACACTGAGCACAGGGTTGCTGAGGCTGATGTCCCCCTCTGCCACGAAAACGGGGCCAGAGAAAACGCTCCCATTTCGGGCGGTACATAGACTGCACCGTGTGGACAGCTTTGCCAGAGTCCTGTAGTCTACCAATAACCTTCTCTATGTCTTCTCTGAAGAGCAGAGAGCCTTTGAAAGGGTCGTCCAGAAGTGTAGTCTGCACCTCTGAGGAGTGGCGCCGAAGGCAAATTCCAGTAGCAGCTGCCCTCGTCGAGGTGTCCACAGAGTAGTATGCTGCTTGGAGGACGTGGGTACCCACATCACAGCCAGTCTGTAAGAGCTTAGCAAGTTCTGCCTTTTGGGGGCAGTCAGGCACATCTTGCCAGATGTCCAATCCTTGGTCCCAAAGGGCATTTTGGAATTGGACCAGGTGTGTTAAAAAATTCAGACTGCGAATGCTGCAGGTGGCAGACGAGTACACCCTGCGACCTAAGGACTCCAGCTGCTTAGACTCCCTGTCTGGCGGCTGGTACTCTGGTGCTTTGGCCTCTGCAAATGATCATGCGCAGCCGATATGACCACGGAGTCCGCCGTGGGGCAGGTGGCCAGGTAAGAATGGTCCTTGGGGGCCCGGTATAAGTGGTTGGCCTTCTTGGGCATCGCGGAGGACGCGTGTGGATGCCTCCAGGTAGCCAGGGTGACGTCTTGGAAGGTGTCCACCAATGGGGAGATGACCACTGGCTTGGGATCCTTCTGGCATAGATATTTGGCCAGACGCAAGCGTTCAGGGTCCAGGCCTCAGTATCCCATCCCATATTCTCCTGTATATGCTGCATGACTTCCAGAAAACTGGGGTCATCGGGAGGAGATTTAGGCTGGTCTTCTGTGTCACCAGAAAGCGAGCCAGGGTCTGAATCAGGAAGAGAAAGTTCTGATTCAGCGTAGGCATCAGAAGAGGAGGAAGAGGAACAGCGTCGTCTCCTCTTGTGCCTGGGCCTTCTGCGTAAAGGACAGCAAGAGGAGGATGGGGAACTAGTCCTCTTACGCTTGTCCTTGCGCTTCTTGGGGATAGCCAGAGTCTTATCCCCTTCGGTCCCAGATGGGATAGGTGTAACCTGCCCATCTGGCTGAGGAACAGGAGGGGATTTTGGAGGAGGAGCGGGGGGGGGGTTGACCAAGCTGTGTCTGACAGTCCCTCACCAGTAGGAAAAAAGCTGCTTAACTTGAGACATCCCCAACTTGGGAGAGTCTGGCTTAGGAGGCAACATCGGTGTCGGCAGGGGCCAGCGTCAGTGAAACCTCTGCAGTGCCATCATTGGGTTCCAGCATCAGGTGGACCGGCGAACAGTCGCAAGGGGAGACGTCGGGTATCTCCGTAGGTGATGTTGGAGGAATCAATGACGGCCGCGGAACGGCAGCCTTGTCTGGCGCCGGCGGAGGAACTGAAGGTTTATCCGACATCAGGCTTGAAGCCTCATCCGACGGGCATCCCTTGGCCGGGGAAGGGCAGGGACGATCGGTGCGCGAGAAGGCCTTGGCAGGCCTATCAGCAGACTTGTGGGGCTTATCCACATGGCGCTTGTCCAACTCCAGGGACGGACACCGGTCATGTCAATACTTGGGTGGCAAAGAGAATCCTGAGACGCAGAATGCCCCGAAGACTGCTTAGCCTCCCGGTGATTGACCGAAGCCAATTGGGAGGGCTGCTTACCTGAGGCCGGTACAGTACCGGTGTCAGAGGCCCTCTTATGGGCCGAGGCACCAGAGTCCAACGGCTTCCTAGCCGAGGCGCCGGAGTCCATGGGCTTAGACGCTGCTGTGGAGCCGGAGTCTGGGGCTCGAATCCGAAAGGGCTGCAAGGTGGGCCTCTTGGAAAGATAGGAGGTGGTGGGAAGCTTGAGAGAAATAAGCAGGGCCCCATGCCCAGACAGCAGGAATGACCAGCGGACTGGGAGCTGGAAGACCTGGGCCTGGAAGGCGAGTGGTCCCGGTGGCAGTGGTGGTGCTTCTCCTTCCTTTGTTTCTTAGGAGCAGGGAAACGAGACTCCTTCCCAGAGGACATGTCCTGCTGCATCTGAGCCAACTGCTGCTGTGTTAAATAGGCCTGGTGCTATTTTTGTCTCCGAATCCTGGTTCTACTATTAAAGGCCTGGCAGTGGGTGTAGGCGCCGGTGTCGTGGTCTGGGCCCAGGCAGAAGAGGCAGGCTGAGTGACCATCTTTGGCAGGGATCGGTCTCCCACAAGAGCACTTGTTACGGTGCCCAGTCGGTGTGGATGACATACGTCAAAGAATTTGCGGAGCAAACGAAGAAATAACTGTTCTAGAGGCTGAGGAACCATTAGAGAGCCGAGAACTGACTAGCGTGTTGCCGCGGCAGAAAAGAACTGGAGCACGTGGGGACTGCCTACGTCCTTTGTACTGCATGACGTCAGGGGCAGAGCCGACGCCGGGTAGGTGGTCCCGCATCGGTACTGCTAGAGAAAAAGAAATGCTGAGATCTGCTGACAGATGGCGTCCGTCCTATATATGCATTACCTGCTGCAAGAGCTTCCTCTCGAAGTAAGCTCAACATGTACACGATCCTAGAAATGTTATTCTATCCACACTTCTGGAAGACTCCTAGCAGTTCTCCGGGAGAAGGGAGGCAAGGCCCCAACCCCCAACTTAGGAAATAAAGATTGAAGAACTGAGGCCCCCAAACCAGCATCCCGGCATGACTCTAAGTCATTGTAGTAATGGGAAATGAAGGTGTGTGCTGACTTCCAGGTTGCAGCCCTGCAGATTTCCTGGATAGGGACATCCTTAGAAGCAGCCACCGACGTAGCGGTATGGCGGGTGAAATGAGCCCTAAGCCTTCCGGGAGGCTCCCTACCTGCCAACTTATAGCAGAGATCAATGCAGGAAGTGATCCACCTGCCAATTGTCCACTTGGCTGCAGGTCTGCTAGGTGTGGCTTCAGTACAGATGACAAACAGCCAGCAAACCTCTTCCCGAACTCCAGCCATGCGCTCTTTGTAGGAAGCGAGCACTCTCCTCAGGTCCAAAATATTGAGCCTGTGCTCAACCACTGAGGTGTGATTCGGGAAGAATACTGGAAGAGTCATCACCTGATTCAGGTGAACCTCCGACACAACTTTCAGGAAGAACTTTGGGTTGGGGCACATTACAACCTTGTCCATGTAGAAGACCAAGAAAGGAGACTCCACCGAGAGCACCTGGAGCTCACTGATCCTTCTAGCTGACGTGATAGCCACCAGAAAGGCGGTCTTCCATGACAGATGTGACATCTCACACCTGTGCATCAGTTCGAATGGCTTACCCATGAGCTTTGCCAAACCCAGCAACATCCCACGGTGGTAGTGGTTCACGCACCAGAGGGGAAATGTGATCTAACCCTTGGAAAAAGCACCAGACCACTGTCTCCTGCACCACTTACCACTGACTAGCTCGAGCCCGGTAAGCAGAGATGGCTGCCAGATGCACTTTAAGGGTCGATGGCTGAAATCCCCCCTTTGGAGAGAGACCACAGGTAATCCAAAATGCTAGCCACTGGACAGGACAAGGGATACAGCCCTTTGCCCTGACACCAAATGGAGAATCTCTTCCATTTGAAGGCATAGCACTTCCTGGTTGATTCCTTTCTAGATGCCTCCACTACAGTGAGGACATCTCGGGAGAGACCCAAGTCTGCAACTCTAGCGACTCAGGAACCAGGCTGTTAGGTGCAGGGATTGAAGGTCCAGGTGGAGGACCTTCCCTTGATTGATGGAGAGCAGGTCCGGGCATAATGGAAGCTGCCTTGGGAGCCTGTTGCTGAGGCTGAGGAGATCTGGGTACCAGTACTGGTGGGGCTAGTCCAGGGCCATCAGGATCACCTGTGCCTTGTCCCTCCTGACCTTGAGTAGCACTTTGTGGATCAAGCGAAGAGGTGAGAATGCACAGAAGAGGCCTGGGGTCCACGGCCTCGAGAAGGCATCCCACTGCAGAGAACCTTGCTCAGGGGGGTGGGCACAAAACAGCCTCAGCTTTGCATTCTCCCTGGAGGTGAACAGATTCACCTGAGGGGTGCCTCACCAGGAGAACAGACTGTAAAGCAACTACCTCCAGATGGAGAGACCACTCATGAGATGCCTCGCCCACTCGGCAGAGAGCGTCCGCCAGCTGACTGGAGGCTCCTGGCACACGGATGGCTAGGAGATCCATCTACAGACTGCGTACGAGACTCCATACATGGAGAGCTTTCTTGCAGAAAGACAGGGAGTGCGTCCCGCCCTGCCTGTTGAGATAGTACATGGTCGTGGTGTTGTCTGTTTGGACTTGAACCGCTTGACCACAGACAAACGAAGCAAATGCAGTCAGTGCCAGCCAAACTGCTCGGAGCTCCAGCAGGTTAATGAAGCATTGGGACTCCTCTGGGGTCCAGAGCCCATGGACAGTACAGTTACGTAACAACTTACCGTAAAAGTAGATCTCGAGAGAGGTTCCTGCAGTACGTCATAACATATAGGACTGTGCCCGCCGGCATGAGGACCACATAAGCTTTTGCTAGCAGTGTCTGGCGGGGGACCGCTCACCTGATGTCACGTGACGGATGTCAGCGTGACCCTGTATAGTGGGCAGTCTCCACGCAAGCCTTCCAATTCTCCCACCGAAAACCCCTAGTGGTTTCGACAGAAGGCGCTGACAGCCTTCCTACAACCCAATCCAGAACGGCCTGCAAGTATATGCAGAAAAAACCTGGGGGGGGGAGGAGAAAAAGGTGACCTACTGCAGGAACCTCTCTCGAAGATCTACTGTTACAGTAAGTTCTTATGTAACTGTACTATCTTACTTCGAGAGGGTTCCTGCAGTAGGTCATAACATATAGGACTGAATCCCAATTAGTCAGTCTCAGTTGGATAAAACTGAAGCCCAGGAGGAAAGAAAGTCTGATGAGAGAAAACCTCGAGCCGACCTAATCCAGAAAAAATTCAGATGGGGTCATTTGGAGAAAGAAAAAAGATGAACTCCAAGGTGCAGCAGCACGAAAATTGGCTGTGGAAAACCTATTTTAAAAAAGTCTGCAAAAGCGGTCGTGACCCTCATGGGAAGACCTCTAACTTCCCATGGAAGAGGTTTGGTACATTCCCTAAAGGATAAAATAATAAAGTGCAGTCGTCCCACCATTCGGACAGGCACTGTGGGAAGCATACTGCCCCATAACCCTTAGGGGGCACAGGAAATAGAAATACTGACCATAGGTATGGGCTTCCCTTTATCCTGTTAGTGTAAAAACACTGAAAACTGTGCACTTCCCTAGTACACAGAAGAACCCCGCCCTACTAGAAATGTCTTTGCAAAATAACCCCAGCAACAAACAACCTTCAGACCGGGGCCATACTGTCATCCCAAAAAAGGGTGGTTGCTTCCTCCTTCCCAGGACAGGCAGCATCAACCCCAGCTAGCTGTCTGTTCAAAGGAGGTAGTGAAGCATAAACTCACAAAGAAAGGGAATGTGGAAGAAAGGGAGAATCAGTGGAGGGCTCCTGTCAAGAAAGTTGACAAGGAGGTATCCCCCAATAGCCCAGTGTGCCTCCGCCTATCAAGATAAGACAGTATATAAAGCAGACAATAGGATAATGATAGAAAAATGGGACCACCCGGGTATGACTCCTACGGGTGTGAGATGAATCTCAGTACCCAGAGTAGTGGGTAAGGGAAAAGTCCTAGACTTTTAGGATTGCCCGAGTGGAAGAAAAACTGTTGCTCTTTCTTGCATAAAAAGACCTAGGGAAACATTCCCTGGTCTCCCCCAGGGTCTGGTTAACGTGATCAGAGATCTCTATAACCAGAGCAAGACTTCTGGAGGAGGCACGCATCGAAGAGAAAGACCTAAGGGTCTAAATGTGGCATTCCGATCTGTTTCCTTTTCTACAGAGGTGAAGAAGAACACAGAGTGACTGAAAAAGGCCCAAGTCTTCCACCGAAGCGGAAGACAGCGATCTGTCTAGGGCAGAGAGAAACAAAGAGTGCCAAAAGCTGTTCCCCTTGCCCAGAACCTTCAAGGAAAGAAAGCTCCCTACCAGTAGGTCAAGGGAGTGGGATCAGAAACTAAACTTGTCTAGACAAAGTGGGCACCTAGGGCGAGCATGGGTATGGAAGAGCTGGCTGACAGAAAACTGGCCGGTAACTTGTCCCTGCATGGGTAATACAGACGGGTACCTCCCTGCTCAATCTGGTACCCAACTGTATACCCGCAGAAGGTCTGGACCGGGAAGGTCCGAAAGGCATCAAGAGATACTTCTCTCTTCATGTTAAGAGACCTGCTGACACAGCTCTCTCTCTCTCTCTCTCTCTCTCTCTCTCTCTCTCTCTCGGCATCCAACTTTAGAACTAGGAGTTCTGGAGTAAGTGTTCACAAACCTTCCTGGGTTCACAACCTTCTAAAGGAGACCCATTAGAACAGCTCAGTCCTGGGGACAGATAGGATGGATTGTGGCCCTCCTGCCAAAAGGCAGAGAGCCGCTCTAGTAGAGACATGGCCGGGGAAAAGCTACCAGTCCCAGCCTGCTCCTATAAGGTACCCGCCCTGACCTGCGGGAGGTTATACCCTACATAATGCTGAGCACCACCCCGATGGAGGAAAAATCGGAAGGGGGCATGAAAAGACCAGGGGGAAGAGACTAGGTACACCATCAAGGGGAAAGGAGCCTGGAGACAAGAGAAATGTCCTCCAGTATGCCCCTTGAGTCAAACATCCAGGTAAGGGAAGTCAGAAAAAAATCCTTGGTCATTACTTGGAAAGGCGGGACTGTGCATGTAGGGGACCTGCGCATCCCGTAAGCAGGCTAGATTGTCCCTCTATCGATCAATAGTGAATCTGGGATAGGCAGCCTGTGGCACCTTCTGTACAGAGCAGAGGTGACCCAAAAAAGAAAACTGGAGGATAGGGGCGGCAATCAGTCGGTCACCCCGTAGGGTATAAAAGAAAAAAAAAGAAAAACGAAGAGTAAGTCGTTTTCCATCTGTACCCTAAATGCTGCGACCATGGTAGCGTTCTTGGAAATAATCAAGATCTCATCTCCTCATGGAGAGATGAGAATCAAGGAACGAAAAGGAACGGTGTAAAGGGAAAGCAATGGGTCCCTCTAGATACTTACTGGAGAGGATTCTATTCTTAGAGGAAAAAACTGCAAAATACTAATGTTCCCTTCCCGAGTGGGTCCCCCTTATAGAAAAGGAGGGGATGCTGAGAGGGTTGCAAGAATTAAGCCTAAGAGGCCTGGGAGGGGAAGGTCCCCTCAGCCTCTTGCTGGTTCTTGGCAGTAGGGGGGGAGAGAAGATGGTGGAGTCCAACACTCTCCGTGCATTCCTTCATCTAGCGAAAGGCTGTTTAACAAGCCATTTCTGATGGGATAGAGAGGGAAACTTAGACCTGAAGTCTACCTTATGCATAGGCCTAGAAGAACTCAGAGCCTTGCCCTTGTCAAGCAGAACCATAAGGATATCCCTGGTGCCACCCCCAAACAGTATGGGGCCCTGGAAGGGGGCATCTTGTACAGCTGCCTGTACGCCCAGGGTCAGCTCGGATGTACAAGGCCAAACATGGCGTCTGATGCAGACCGCCGAGGCAGAAGAGCGAGCAACGGCATTAACAGAGTTATAAGCTGCTCGCAGAGTGTGCCTACAGGAAAACTTAAGACAGCTGTATGGTCTTAGAGAGCTCAGTTCTTAGGTCCAAGTCCTCGATGGACCCGAGGCGAGTTTCCAGTTGTGCCAGGGTGGCTTTTTGATGGGAGACCATGTGCGCTATGTAATTCAAACAGCACAAGGCACACGCAGAGGAGGCATAAGACTTTGTGCCCCAAGTGATCTAGCAGTCTAGACTCGCAATCAAGAGGACAGGATCCCAAGTGCGTAGGCTGTAGAGTGGGATCTTGAACTACTGGTAAAGTGTTAAGGTCCGCCTTCGGATGGGAACCCAAAAAAAGGACTGCCCTCCAGAGCGAGATAAGTCCAGTCTGCCATCTGCTGAAAAGGGCAACTGCCAGACGGCTGAAGTGAGATCCTCATGTGGGGGAACCCAAGGAGGAATCGGGGTAGGCAAAGCCTCCGCTGAGTCCAAATGTTCGACAGGGTGTTTATGCTTAGAGTGCTGTTCCTCCGTATTCCAGTTGTAGGTAGTCTGGAAGAGACACAGGATCTCAGTAAAGGAGGGATCGTCGGGAGGTGATCTGGGAAATCCCTTTCTCCTAGCCTCTGTGGTCCCGAAGAGATCCCCATTAGAGGAAGAGGACAACTCCACCTCTGAAATCAAGGACTCTACTCTGTCCTGGGTACTGGCTCCTGTGATGTTGACCTCTTGTGGAGTCTTCCCAGTAATATGCACTGTGGTTGAGTTCCCAGGGGACCAGGGACGTGAGGTGGAAGAGGACTCTGCCACCTGCTGCATCCGATCAGGGTCCAGCGGAGATCTGGCATCTTGCCACCAGGTCTGCAAGATAGCCCGGAAGTCCAGTGGGGGCTGAGGCTGAGGTGACTGAGGTAACTGAAAAGAAGAAAGGGCCGCCTCCACAGTAAGAGGGGTGCCCCCTTGAGCTAGGGAAAAGGCCAGGATGTAGCCTGGTCCCTTATATCCTGGACAAAGACAACCCGTGTTAGGCCAGGTGCTACGGAGACTGTTGCTTAGTCTGATGCCGGGTAACCTGGTGTCGGGCAGCTTGGATATAGATGAACCTGCCTGATGGGTGTCTGGATTAAGCATGGTAATCCAAGGACCCGCCGGGGGGTTGGGGGGCCTGTGGGCAGAAATGAAGGACCCAGCATTGGTGTATCTGACGTCAGCAAATCTGACGTTGGGGATAGTGTTGGTCTGACTCATGTCATGGACAGTGGTAAGGGCCTGGGGGCAACACCAACGGGGAACATCCCATTCCCGCAGGCAAAACCCAAGTGACCTGCGTCAGCTTGTCTGATGTCAGAGCCTCTGACAACAGGGATGTTGTCTGGCTGACGGACATCAGGGGCGGAGGTAGGGGCCCTGGCTGCAGCACCGACAGAGAACTTCCCCTGCCTGCAGGCAAAACTGAAGTGTCCTGCATAGGCTTCTCTGACGTCAGAGCCTTTGATGACAATGCTGTTGTCTGGCAGACGGACGTAAGGGACGGAGGTAGGGCCCTGACAATGGCACTGATGGGGAACTTTCCCTGCCCGCAGGCAAAAATGAAGTGTCCTACGATGGCTTCTCTGATGTCAGAGCCTCTGATGACCACTTTTGTTTGGCTGATGAACGCAAGGGACAGAGGTAGGGGTCCTGACGGCGGCACCGACGGGGTACTTCCCCTGCCCACAGGCAAAAACGAAGTGTCCTACATTAGATTCTCTGACGACAGGACTGCTGTCTGGCCGACAGATGTCAGGGATGGAGGTAAAGGCCCTGGTGGCGGCACAGACGGGAGACTGCTGTGGCACCCGATGAGGACCACAGCATCGAAAGCTTCGAAGGCACGGAATCCAGCAGAGGAACCTCCAACGTCAGAACTGGTGAAAGGTCCAATGGAAAAGGGGCATCCAACACAGGGGCAGGCTCAGACATCAGGCTCCCCGGGAGAGAACCCGTAGGGGACTGCGTGAGAACCAGCGCTGGAGTGGGGGAAAGAGTTATCCAGGGGACCCTCTTCCCCTCCGATCTGGATAGAGGGTCGGAAAATGGAGGAGCCGCCATGGGCGGTGGCTGGGAAGGCTCCTGCCCTGTAGAAACTGGGCAGGAGGGCTGGCCAGAGTAGGACAGCGAGCTAAGCCTAGCGTCGGGTGGTTAGGCAGTAGCCCCCAACGGGCAAGCTTCAACCGGGCAGACATCAGAAGCTCCAACATCTGACTTATCGGTCGATGGGGCCATGCGGGTGGAGGACAACCCCCCAGCTGACTTAACGGCGGGCGCCGCACGGGCTCCCTGTGGACAAGAGTCCGAGTTGTCAGCACTCTCACAGACTCCAGAGGAGCTGGGTCACGACCGGGCATCCGCTGGAGGAGCCAGTGGGCAACATATCAGCCGAAGAAACAGACTTTAAGCCCATGTGGAAGGGCTTGAAGGTAGATGTGGATCCAGAGACGCCAGATGAGGAGGCCTGGATTGTGACCAAAGCCGGAGTAGCGGTTTTGTCGGTCGGAACCTTACTGGAGAAGGGCCTATCTTGGTCATCTGACCATTTCCGCTCCCGGTGCGTCTCCTTCTTTTTGAAGTCCGAAGAAGGTGAAGAAGCAGAATCCCTCAGTTTTTGCAGTTCTTGTTCAAAGGAGGTCATCCTGGATTTCGAGAGGTGGGCTTCTAGGGCCTGCTATCTGCACTTGCAAGTGGCCTGGTTGAAGAGCTGGCTGTCCGGGAAAGCCCCAGTGTCGTGGTTCGGGCCTAGAAATATGAGGCAGTGTTTGTGGCCATCCTTATGAGGGGTCTGCAAGCCGTCTTCTCACTCTTCTTCTTGGGCTTCGGTGCTTGAGAAGACATACAAGAAAATAAAAGTGAACTTTACTATAAGAAAAAGTAAGGATACTTACAGTATT
The DNA here is from genome assembly GCA_016271365.2 of Neoceratodus forsteri. NCBI lineage: Eukaryota > Metazoa > Chordata > Ceratodontiformes > Ceratodontidae > Neoceratodus > Neoceratodus forsteri. The sequence continues at coordinate 968,942,370 of CM057449.1, forward strand.
TCAAAATGGCGATCAACTGAAGCTACGTTTACCACTAAGTCCGATGTGCAAAGATCGCGTCAGGAAAAAACGGAAGAAATGAGTCCGTGGTGACGCCTACTATACAAGGTCACACTGACATCTGTCACGTGACGCAAGTGGGCGGTCCCCCGCCAGACACTACTAGCAAAACTTTGACGTGTGGTCCTGGTGCCAGGGGGTGCAGTCCTATATGTTATGACCTACTGCAGGAACACTCTTGAAGTAAGATCCTGTGTTTCCCCCATATGGGCAACCCAACCCGTGAGAGAGGCATCGGTCATCAGGATGACCGTTGGATCGGGGCGGAAAAATGGGATCCCTTCCTGAAATGCTCTGGGACAAGCCACCACTGGAGGGCACCTCACATCCTCTGGGTCACAGTGACAAGCTGGTCGAAGTGACCTTTGCGATGAGACCACTGGCTGGCCAGCTCCCACCGCAGGGAGCACATATGCCAATGGGCCCATCGGACCACGGTGGTACAGGTCGCCATTTAACCCCGCAGGCGCAGGAAGTCCTGGGCAGGGCACAAGTGCCTAACCCGAAATGATCGGACAAAGGAGGAGAGAACCTCCGCCCTGCCCGCTGGGAGCCTGGCTCTGGCTCGGCAAGAGTCGAGCTCTGCCCCGATGAAGCTGATCACCTGCGAGAGCAAGAGTTTCGACTTGGCCTCATTGACTAGGAGACCAAGCTGGGTGCAGGTCTGGAGACTCAGATCCCTGGACCACTCCACCTCCTGCCTGGAAGGACCTGCTATCAGCCAGTCATCCAGGTAGAGGTACACCAGGACCCCTCAATGTCTCAGGTAGGCTGCTACCGTTGTTATGCATTTGGTGAAGACCCTGGGGGCCGAGGAGAGGCCGAATGGTATGTCCTGGAACTTATAGTGGGCTCCCTTGGCTCTGAAGCGAAGGAACCTTCGGTAGGACGGACGGATCGGGACGTGAAAGAATGCGTCCTGTAGATCCAGACAGCAAAACCACATGTCCTGCTCGAGAGATGGTATTATCTGGGACAGATTTACCATCTGGAAGGTGCGAGACCTGAGGAATTTGTTCATGTCGTGCAGATATACAATGGGGCACCAGCCCCCATCCACTTTGGCACAAGGAAGTACCTGGAGACAAACCCTGGGTGTTCCGGAGGATCCGCTACCCTGACCATGACCACCTTGCAGAGGAGCTGGGCTATGTCATCTCAAAAATCCAAATGAGAGTCTGCGGATACCAAGTCCTCCCGTGGGATGCAGGCTTCGCTTGGAAGGTACTGCTCAAACTCCAGAGGCAGACCTTGGCCAACCACTTCCAGAACACATCTGTCTGTGGTAACAGCGGACCAGGTGGAAAGGAAGTGGCAGAGTAGGCCCCCCACAGGAGGACCCAGGGGAGGTGTGACGGGTATGAGAGTAGCAGCCCCCATCCTGTCACTGGGCAGGCTTGGAGGAAGAGGAACTGGATTAGAAGCCACCGGGTTCCTTCTCTTCGACCTTCTGGACCACCGAAGCCACTGACTTGGGCCTGTGGCACCAAGGCTGAGCCTGCTGGCCCGGCAGGTGCTGGGCTGAGGGCTTGTGCTTCTGCTGCTTGGAACCCTTGGGGTCCTTCTGGGTGGATGTAATGGAGTTCAAGGTGGCACTGGACTTCTCAATACGCTGCACGTGACCCTCCACACCAGGCTCGAACAGGTCACTGCCTAAGAAGGGAACGTCCGCTAGCTTGTGCCGAGTGTCCGCCGTGAAGGTCGAGATTCTCAGCCAAGCTATGGTGCATGGCGACTGCGGCTGCCACCGAGCGGGCACAGGAGTTCCCAGTGTCCAGAGCCGTCTGGATTTGCTGTTTGGCCACAGCCCAGCCCTGGTCTTGGACCGGCTTGACCATGGTCTGGAGGTCTGTAGGAAGGTGAGGAATCAACTCATCCAGGAAGCCAAAGAGGGCACAGGAGATGTGTGCCATCAGGATGGCCTCGCTCGCCTGGCAGAGGCCGAGCGAGGAGGTAGCGCAGACCTTTTTGGCCAAGTGGTTCAATTTCTTGGACTCTTCATCCGGCAGCCTGTCGACATCACCTGTATTGCCCGAGCACTGAAACACAGAATCAGCCACTAACCCCTTGGCCAAGGGGTGTTCCGAGAACCCCGAGAGGAAACTGGTGGCCACCACATATTTGTGGGCCATCTGGGCAGAGGGCGCCGGGCAGGAGGCAGGGTGCTGCCAGAGCTCCAGGGCTTGGCCAACAATGGCCTTGGCCCCCGGGAAGGCTTCCATTGGACAGTCCCCTTTATTCAGAATCTCTTTGAGGGGATAAAGAGACCACTTCTGAATGGGCTCCAAAGCCATCCTCATAGACTCGGAGATGAGATGGAGGATGCCCATGAAGGACGTGGGTCCCTCCTCCACCAAGAGGCCCCACACTGGCTCCAGATCAACAGGACGGGAGTGTAGTGAGGAGTCTTTGGACTCGGAAGAGTACACATAAAGTCGCCAACCTTCTGAGTCACTCTCTACCCACCGCAGATGGTCGGGCGTGAGAGTGACCGACAGCTGATGGGGAAGACCCTTAGCCGGCTGAGACTCCTTGGTTGGAGTCCCGGTCAGTGGCTGCTGGGGTGGCAGTTCCACCACAATTAGTGGAGAGGCCAACTTCAGCCGAAATGAGGTGGTCTGAACCGTCTCTGCAGGCGGAGGAACAGTGTCGACATCGGCCTGTCGGGAGACAGCTACATGATGGCCGGTGTGGGAGCCGGGGTCAGCTTCAGACCAGACAAGACTGTTGCCACATGAGGTCTTCGTAGCATCAATGCAACTTGCACCAAAGCCTCTCCTCACCCGAGGAGGACGAAGACAAATACTGGCGGTGCCGCTTCCGGTGGCATCGAGAGCAGGACCGCAGACATTGTCGGGATCTGCTCGACCTACTGGACTGGACGAGGAAGACCTCGACCGCTGCTGGTGCTAACAGGGGATCTCGGAGGGAGCCAGGGAGTGCCACAGCTCCTGCTGTTCTGAGTCGGTGACTGGAGGGTCCAGCTCAGCGGACAGAGCCGCCTCTTTGGTGGTCACAGGCGGGACCGGAGTCCTGAAAAGAGAATTGCTGGCCTCATCAAGCGACAACAGGTCGACAAGGTTGAGAAAAATATTGGCCGCATTGTTGGCCCATGTCTCAGCCGACTGGCCAGACGGGGACACAGTGAAGCCAGCAGCTAAGGCTGCAGTTTCGACCGCAGTCAAAACCGGTGATTCCTGAGACCGAGATCACTTTCAAGCCCAAAAACTTTGATGGTGAGTCTTCTCCTTGTCATATCTAGACTCCTTCTCGTGGGAGCATGAGCTGTGTGAACCCAAAGAGCCCTCTTCCTTGGTTGGGAGAGACTGGCACAACTCCTTGAAGCAGCCCAAAAAAGTGGAGCCCAATTTCAGCAGAAATAAGGCAGAAACTGAAGAGGACTGCTTGGCAGCCTGAGCCGCCTCCTCCTCAAAGGCCTTAAGTTTCTCCAACTGTTTGGTGGACCCCGCAGCCATGGAGACCACCCAACGGGCGTCCTTGGATTTGACTGGAGGATTCAGTTCATCCAGATGGCCCAATGACCTCCAGGTAGCAACCCTGCAGATTTCCTGGATAGGGACGTCCTTGGAAGCAGCTACCAAGGCAGCAGTATGACGGGTGGAATGAGCCCTTAGCCCTCTGGGAAGCGTCCTACCCGCCAACCAATAGCAGAGGTGGATGCAGGATACAATCCACCTGCCAATCATCCACTTAACTGCCGGTCTGCCAGGTGCGGCTTCAGCATAGGTGACAAATACCTGGCAACCCTCTCCCCAAACTCCAACCATGCGCTCCTTACAGTAGGCAAGCTCTCACCACAGGTCCAAAGTATGGAGCCTGTGCTCGGCCTCCGAGGTGTGACTGGTGAAATACACCAGGAGATTAATCAACTGGTTAAAGTGAAACTCTGACACAAGCTTCGGGAGGAACTTCGGGTTGGGGTGCAGGACAACCTTGTCCCTGTGGAAGACCAGGTAAGGAGACTCCACCGAAAGTACCTGGCGCGCACTGATCCTTTTGGCTGATGTGACAGCCACCAGGAAGGCGGTCTTCCACAACAGGTGAGACATGTCACACCTGTGAATCTGCTCAAACAGCTTGTCCATGAGTTTTGCCAAAACCAGCAGTAGGTCCCACGGTGGTGGTGGTGGTTCATGCACTGGAGGGGAAATGTGGTCAAGGCCTTTAAAAAAAACCAGATCACCTTCTCCTGTGCCTCCAACTGCTGACCGGCCTGTGCCCGGTAAGCAGAGATGGCCGCCAGGTACACCTAAAAGGTCGTCGACCAAAGGCTCAACTTAGAGAGGGACCACAGATAATTAAGGATGCTAGCCACTGGACAGGACAAGGGGTCCATCCCCTTCCCCTGGCACCAAATGGAGAACCTCTTCCACTTGAAGGCATAGCATTTCCTGGTTGACTCCTAAGATGCCTCCACAACAGTGAGGACATCTTCAGAGAGACCCAAAGCCTAGAACTCTTGCCGCTCAGGAACCAGGCTGTCAGGTGCAGGGATTGAAGGTCCAGATGGAGTATCTTCCCTTTACTGATGGACAGCAGGTCCGAGAGAAGAGGAAGACGCCTCAGGAGCCTGCTGCTGAGGCTGAGGAGATCAGGGTACCAGAACTGGCAGGGCAAGTCCGGAGCCACCAAGATCACCTGTGCCTTGTCCCTCCTGGCCTTGAGCAACACTTTGTGAATCAAGGGAAGTGGAGGGAAGGCATAGAAGAGGCCTGGGGTCCAGGGCCTCGAGAAGGCATCCCCCTGCAGCATTCCCTGCTGAGGGGGTGGGCACAAAACAGTCTCAGCTTTGTATTCTGCCTGAAGGCAAACAGAGCCACCTGATGAGTGCCCCAGAGGGAGAACAGACTGTATACTACCTCTGGGTAGAGAGACCACTCATGAGACATCTCGCCCACATGGCTGAGAGAGTTCACTAGCTGGTTGGAGGCCCCTACCTTTTGAATGGCGAGGAGATCCGTCTCAAGGCTGCACACGAGGGCCCACACATGGAGAGCTTCCATGCACAGTGGCAGGAAGTATGTCCCGCCCTGTTTGCTTGAGGTAGTACATGGTCTTGGTGTTGTCCATCTGGACCTGAACCGGATGTGCGGAGCAAATGCAGTCAGCACCAGCCGAACTGCTCGGAGCTCCAGCAGGTTGATGTGACATCGGGATTCATCGGGGGTCCAGAGCCCGTGGACTCTGTGTTCCCACAGGTGGGCACCCCAGCCCATGAGAGAGGCATCGCTCTTCAGGATGACCGTCGACTCTCGGCAGACAAACAGGATCCCTTTCTACAGATACTCTGGGACTAACTACCACTGGAGGGCGTCCCACATCCACTGAGTCACAGTGACCAGCTGGTGGAAGTAACCGCTGCTCTACGACCACTGGCTGGCCAGCTCCCACTGCAGGGAGCGCATTCCCCAGTGGGCCCAGCAAACCACGCTGGTGCAGGCCGCCATGTAACCCCGCAGGCACAGGAAGACCTGCGCAGGGTGCAACTGCCCAACCCAAAGTCATCAGGCAAAGGAGGAGAGAGCCTCCACCCTGTCCACCAGGAGCCGGGCTCTGACTCTGTAAGAGTCGTGCTCCACCCTGATGAAGTGGATCACCTGCAAAGGTACAAGTTCTGACTTGGCCTCATTGTCCAGAAGGCCAAGGGAGACTCAGGTCTGGAGGACCAAGTCCTTGGAACACTCCACCTCCTGCCTGGAGGGATCTTCGATCAGCCAGTCATCCAGGTAGGGGTAAACTCGGACCCCTTAGTGCCTCAGGTAAGCTGCCATGACTGTAATACACTTGGTGAAGACACTGGGGGTCGAGGATAGGCCGAATGGCATGGCCTGGAACCCGTAGAGAGTTCCCTAGGCTCAGAAGAGGAGGAACCTTCAGTGTGATGGATGGACTGGGATGTAGATGACCGCATCCTGAAGATCCAGAGAGCAAACCCACATATCCTGCTCTAGAGATGGTATGATCTGAGACAGAGCTACCATCCTGAAGGTGTGTGACTTGAGGAGCTTGTTCAGATCGTGCAGATCTATAATGGGGCACCAGCCCACCATCCGCTTTGGTACAAGGAAGTACCTGGAGACAAACCATGGCTGTTCTGCAGGGTCTACAACAGGAACCACAACCTCCTTGCGGAGGAGCTGGGCTATGTCGTCTCTGAGAGCTGACAGAATGTCTGCGGATACCAAGTCCTCCCATGAGGTATGGGCTTGGCAAGGAGGGTACTGCTTGAATTCCAGAGGCAGACCCTGACCCACCTTCTTGAGGACCCACCTGTCTGTGGTGACAGAGGAACAGGCGGAAAGGAAGTAGCAGAGCCAGCCCCCCAAGGGAGGACTATGGGGAGGTGTGATGGGCATCATCCTGTCACTGTGCAGGATTAAAGGAGAAGGACAGTCCGGCTGAGGTGCCACCAGAGCCTCTCCGCCCAGACTTACAGACGACCAATGCCACTGACTTCGGCCGAGGTCGCCATGCCTGAGCCTGCTGACCAGCCTGGCGTTGGGCTGGTTTGGTCACAGGACTAGAGGTGGACCGAAAGGGCTTCCTTTTCTGCCTCTGCATGGAGCCTTTGGGGCCTTTTTGTGCAGATCTCACGGAGTCCAAGGTGGCACTGGGCTCCTCAGTGCAGGTGAGGTCTCCCTCGACCTTGGGCCCAAACAAGGCCCAGGAAAGGAACATCTGCCAACTTGTGCTGAGTGTCAGCCATGAAGGTCGAGAGATCCTCAGCCAAGCCCTATGGCGCATGGCCACTGTGGATGCCACGGAGTGGGCACAGGATACCCCAATGTGCATGGCTGTCTGGAGCTGCTTGTCATTGAGGCACAGGTCAGGAAGCATAGGAAAACCAGGAGCAGTTTCAAAATTCTCAAACAGTGTTTTATTTTTTCCAATAACAGTAAAATAAAAAATAAAATTGTTCAGCTCAACTATTTACAAAGGTAGTACAAACACAGAAAAAAAAGTGCTTCCTCTGACTCTCTCTAATTCCAAGTTTCAGTCTCTTAGTCTCTTTCTCTTGAGCAAAAGTATTGCTGCTCTTTTTATAAGTTTTTGTCTGGGAACTCGTTAAGACAACCTGGGTCTCAAAGAATGTTCTTGTTAAGTTTACAGGATGTTCTTGTCAATTTTAATGCAGGTGCAACAAAAAGATTATAGTGACCCAGACCCGACCTCTTGTTTACAGTTCTGCAAAAGGTTTAAAAACTGCATCTCAGGTTAACCCCTTGAGTTCCAAATAGCTTTTCGCAATCATTTCAACAGTATAACTATATACAGTATCAAATAAAGGGATCCCAGTTTCACACAGACAGTCGCATATATTTTTATAACTGCAGATACGCAAGGGGGAAGAAAAGACAGAATAGCAAGTGAAGGCAGAGATATACAGAGAGGCAGAGAATTGCGAAAACGTCAGAGTGATCAGTTCCTACGTCTCACAAGAAAATTTGGTTGCACAACCAGAAAGAGAAGAGACAGAAAATGAGAGGATAGAACAGACCCTTGCGTTTAACTCTTTGTGCATTACAAATGGTACAGGGCCTTATTCAACCTTGTCACACTGTTGCTAAGGAACAGCCAGGCCCTGGTCCTGGACCTGTTTCACCGTGGTCTGGCGGTCCGCCGGCAGATGAGAAAGCACATAACTGAGATGTGGGAACAAGTGGGGGGAGGAGCTGTGTGACATCACACAGTGAAACCAAGATGACCAGGTGAACACAAAGCTTGCACGGGTCCGCAGTAAAAGAAATTCCAAAAGCTGAAGCTGCAGTGTGACTACACAACAACAGTAGGAGGTAAAACAGATCACGGTGCAAACCTGAGCTATGGTGAGGTATGCTAAAAAACATTAGATACATTAAGGAATGGTCTATGAACATTTTACTGACAAACGCATCAGCAAAAAGAAAAAATTACTCACCTTAGTAATTAAGTTTCTTCTAGTGGAGTCTTGCTCTGTTCTGACAATTGCAGTTAGCCCCAGCCTTTAAACTGTCCCGGAGACAAAGGGTTAACTTTTCTATGCATGGCATAGAATGTTCATCTCGAGCTCGTTTGAAGCCTCTGCCTGATGTTATTCGAACTGCAACCATCAGATCTTTACAAGCAAAACTCACTAGGTGTTCTGTGTGGAAACTGTAACATTTTTAACTAGCCAACTGGCAGAAAAATAATGTTTTGGGTCCTCAAAGGAAGACTCAAGTCAGGAAACCCAAAAACAAAAACCAACCAAATGAAATAACATTCCACCCAAAGAAAAAGAGGGTGTAAAAAGGTGGCACCTCTAGGGTGCCAACACTGCGCCTGCCCACCCACATCCCAAAAATCTAGGTTCTGAGAGGGAAGGGAGGTCAGAATACAGCAAGACTCCACTAGCAGAAACATAATTACTAAGGTGAGTAATTTTTTCTTCAAACAACATGAAGTCTTGCTGTATTCTGACAATTGCAGACTACCAAGCAGTACCTCCATGGAGGAGGGACAGAACCTACTTTGGAAATAGGCTCTGAAGTACTGCTGTGCCAAACCGAGCATCACTCCTAGCCTGGATATCCAGAGAGTAATGCTTGTTAAAAGTATGGACTGTTTTCCAGGTTGCTGCTTGACAAATTTCTAAGAGAAGGATATCCTGGGCAGCAGCCAGGGAAGCAGCTGTACCTCTTGTGGAATGAGCCCTCAGGCCTGAGGGTGGAGTTTTACTCAGTTTTTCATAGCAGAATTGTATACAAGAAACAATCCACCTGGCAACAGATCTCTTAGTGGCAGGTTTGCCCTTCCCAACTTCTCCATAAGTAAGGAACAACTGGAGGGAGTCAAACCTGTGACCCTTGGTACGCTCTATGTAGTAGCTAAGGGCTGTTTAAACATCCAAACTGTGTAGCCTCCTCTCTCCCAAGGAAGAAGGATCAGTGAAGAAAACAGGGAGAGATATAGACTGATTGAGGTGGAAATCTGAAACCACTTTAGGCAAGAACTTTCTGTCAGTTCTAAGGACCACTTTATCTCTGTGAAAAGAGATGAAATCAGATTCCACTGACAGGACTTGCAATTCACTGATACGTCTAGCAGAAGTAATGGCTACCAAAAACACAGTTTTCCAGGTCAAGTACTTAAGCTCTGCTGAGGACAAAGGCTCAAAAGGGGGTTGCATAAGCTGCGCAATGCAAACATTAAGATCCCAAGCAGGAGCAGGATCCCTAAAGGGGGGATTGGTGTGAAGCAATCCCTTGAAAAACTTACAGAATATAGGATGGGATGACCGACAGGAAGACTTGCCTACTGACAGGAAAGCAGAAACAGCTGCCAAGTGTACCTTGAGAGCAGCTGGTCTGAGACCTAGGCCATTGAGATGGACCATATAATCCAGAACCGTAGGCAATTCAGCAGAGTCTGGAGAAATATTCTTCTTAGAACACCAAATGCTGAATCTTTTCCATTTGGAGTTGTAGGTCTTTCTGGCGGAAGGCTTTCGAGAAGCCTTAAGGATATCCAGAACCCCTTGGGAAAGATGCAGATCTGCAAACTCTAACTCTTCAAGAGCCAAGCCTTGAGATTGAGAGACGGAAGATTGGAGTATCAAATTCTCCCATGAGAGGATATTAACAGGTTGTAATTCCTGGGAAGAGACAGGGGAAGATGGACTGCTAGGGACAGCAACAAGGGATACCATGACTGCCTGGCCCAGTCTGGAGCAATCAGAATCACTTTGCATGGTTGTGACCTTATCTTGACTAGCACTTTGAACAGGAGAGGGAAGGGAGGAAAAGCATACAGAAATTTCCCTTCCCAGTTCAGAATCAGAGCATCCAGGGGACTGAACCCAAGACTGGGGTCTGCAACAAAAAGAGGAAGTCGGTGATTGTCTGGGGCTGCAAAAAGATCTATCTCTGGAGTGCCCCATCTTGAGAAAATCACCTTCAACACCAGAGGATCTAGGGCCCATCTGTGATGGCCCTGGGATATTCTGCTCAGTGCATCTGCTAGAACATTGTCCTTTCCTGGAAGATGAACTGCTATCAGAGAGGTTTGCACGGAATAAGCCAGGGACCACAACTTCATTGCTTCTGTGCACAAGGCCGTAGACCGAGTGCCTCCTTGCTTGCTGATGTACCACGTGGTGGTGGTGTCTGTTCTGACCTGAACCATCTTGTTCTGTACTGATTTGGAAAAAGTTTGCAGTGCCAGAAACACTGCCCTGAGTTCCAAGAGATGGATGTATAGAAGAGATTCCTGAGGCGACCACAGTCCCTGGGTGGTAAGTTCCCCCAAATGAGCTCCCCAGCCCAGCAGGGAAGCATCTGTGGTGAGGACCACTGAATGAGACTGAGTGGCAAATGGAACCCCTTGCCTCAAATTGTCCTGATCCTGCCACCATTGCAGGGCTTGGATCTGAGTTAGAATCACTGGAATTAGTTTGGTAAGGGAATCCTTTCTTTGAGACCAAAAAGCTCTTAAGTGGAACTGAATGTCTCTCATTTGGAATCTTGCGCCTTGGACCACTGCTGTAGAAGCTGCCATGTGGCCCAATAGCTGAAGGAAGTGCCTTGCTGGTCGAGACACCTGAAGGCTGAATGAAGAGGCCAGCTCTATGAGAGCCCTTGCCCTGTCCAGGGGAAGGAAGGCTCTTGCTTTTACCATATCCAGCTCTGCCCCAATGAAGGTGAGGAGCTGCACTGGTTTGAGAACTGACTTTGGTAGGTTGAGAAGAAATCCTAAAGAAGTGAGCACTTGCTGGGTCACTTGCAGGTGTGACTTGACTTGGTTTGGGGACTGGCCCACTAAGAGCCAGTCGTCCAAATATGGAAAAATGGAAATCTTTTGTCTTCTTAGGAAGGCAACAACTACTGCCAGGCACTTTGTGAATACCCTTGGGGCTGATGTTAGGCCAAAGGGCACTGCTCTGAACTGATAGTGGCCTGAGGGCAACTTGAACCTGAGGTACTTTCTGTGAGAGCACCTGATGGGAATGTGAAAGTAGGCATCTTTGAGGTCCAGGGAAGCTAGCCAGTCCCCTGGCCTTAGAGAGGGAAGGATAATTCCCAGAGTTACCATCTTGAACTTTGGCTTTTAAAGATGTTTGTTCAGGTATCTTAGGTCCAGGATGGGTCGCCACTCTCCTGTCTTTTTGGGGGTTAGGAAGTACCTGGAGTACAATCCTTTGCCCCTGTGTAGGGTAGGCACTCTCTCTCTATAGCTCTTAGAGCTAGAAGAGAAGAAACCTCTGCCTCTAGGGCAAGGGTTTCTGAGAGATCTGCAGATGGAAAAGATCTGGCTCTCATCTTGGGAAATGTTTTAAAGCTGAGAACCAGTCCCTGGCTTACTACTTCCAGGACCCACTTGTCTGATGTAACAGATATCCAGTCCTGGACAAAGTAAGCTAGCCTGCCTCACTGGGATAGCAGAATTGACCCGGGCAGACTCATCAGGGTGTCTGCTTGGCAGGGGCTTTAGGCTGAGAGGTGGATGCAGGCCTGCTCATCCCCCTTCTGCCTCTCCCCCTGAAGAACCCCCTCTGTGAAAAGGAAGAAGAGGCCTGTGCTTGGTAGAAAGGCCTTTGGAAAGGCCTGCCCTTGCCGCTGGACTGCTGCCTTTGAGGAGTTGCTTGCATTTCCTTGGCCTGAGCACTCCTGTAAGTGGTCCTGTATTCATCCATCTTCTTCATGTAATTCTGTCTGTTCCCCAAACAGAGAATTACCGACTACAGGAAAATCCATGGCCTTAGCCTGGGTATCCTGTGAGAGGCTAGTACAACTGAGCCAAGCCATTCTCCGAAGAGCCACAGACGTACCCATGACTCTTGATGATACATCATTGGAGTCTACAGCAGCATGAAATTGAACTTTCGATGCCTCAATCTCATCCGCAGCCACCTCCTCCAGCTCCTTGGCAAGTTGGGGGGAAGCCTGCTTAGCCAGTGCCAGTACAGTGTCCCACCTGGACTTCTGGTACCTGGCTGCATAGGCCATATAATTAGCCTGCCTGAGTCCCAAGGATGATGCCATGTACTGCTTCTTTGCCATGGCATCAATCTTCCTAGAGTCCATGTCTGGGGGGGTGATGCCAAGGGAATGCTTGCCTTATCACAGGCAGCAGCCTGTACAACCCCAACATGGCTGCATTGCTGATAAAGGAACTCCGTATCTGAGCCTGAAAGAGTATACCTCTTGTCCATTCTTCTGTCCACAGGAGGTATGGAATTGGGAGACTTAAGAATTTTTTGTGTCTGTTTCCCAAAAGATTTGTGGAGGGGAACAGACAGTCTCCTGGACTCTGGGATATCCATCATCTCTACAAAGTCAGGCTCTTCCTGATCCTCCACTGCCTCCTCCACAGGAAGCTGGAGGGTATTAGCCACCTTTTTGTAAAACATGAAGTGTGAAGGGGACTTGGAAAGCCTAGGAGGAGAAACACCTGAAGGTCTGTCTGGGGAGATGTCCGGGTCAACAGGCACATTCAGACTTTCACCATCACCATATTCATCTTCCAACTCTTCTTCCTCCTCAAACTCCAGTTCATAAAATTCTTCCAGGGTATAATCCGGAACCGGGGGAACCGACCAAACCGAGCCCCTGCCAAAAGGTGCCGGATCAGTCAGAAGCGATCAAAGCGATTCCACAATACGAATCACTTTAGCTATTTCATCGGCGGTCGGAGTATGAGATTCTGGATCTGAACCAGTCGACTTATCTTTTGATTTTCTTTTTGTCGGAACCGATTCCTCGGAATCAGCTCTCCTTTTGCCTGAAGAAGTATCGCCCTGGTCAGAGGGCACTCCTTCTGGTTCGGTCGGAACCGAACTGGGCTGGCCATCCGGGTCAGCGGACTTCTAGGCCTCCCTTTCCCTCAGTCTACCCAATCTCTTTTCTAGGGTAGATTTGGGAAAATGTTTGAAAATTTGGCAGTCTGAATTGAGGTGGTCAAACCCCAGACACTAAACACAGGTGGTGTGGGGATCGGCCTTAGCAAAGACCTCCCCACACACACTGCAGTGTTGAAACCCAGTGGGCCCGTTTTTTACTTGGGTTTCTCAGACATGGCCAATCTAACCAAACTTACCCTTTTTTCGGCAACCGCCAGGCAAGACTCCCCTATCGGTTCCTGACAGTGTCATGGGTCTTGGAAAAAAACATACTAAAAACACGTTTTTTTTTAGAACCGATACAGACCAGTAACCACACACTAAAGTAAAGTACAAATTTTACCTCAAAATGATTAGTTCAGCCGAACCGATCCACACTTTTACAAGTTCCATACAGAAAACAGAACAAAACCTATCTAGTACTCACGGTACCACAGAAAAAAACTTGAACCGACTATGCGGAAACAACAATTTCGGTAGAAAAACCGACCGAAAACCGACACGTCAACCGACTTTGAACCGAGCAGCAGGAGAAATCTACAGAGCGTCTGTTCAGTGAGGCGAAGTAAAGAATCTGACGGTTGCAGTTCGAATAACAACAGGCAGAGGCTTCAACCGAGTTCGAGATGAACATTCTATGCCATGCATAGTTAAGTTAACCCTTTCTCTCCGGGGCGGTTTAAAGGCTGGGGCTAACTGCAATTGTCAGAATACAGCAAGACTTCATGTTGTTTGAACCAGGTATGCCAACTCACGCACTCTACAGTTCCATTACTTACCTGTCACTTAGATTCCTGCAAGGCAAGGTGCAAGCAACAACCCAGGCTAAAAGCTACAATACCAATACAAACAAGCTTACTCGGCAAAAGAAAAACGCTGCTACCTGCCTCTGAAATCTATAAGCATTTTAAAGGTACTAAAATATTTGAAGAAGAGAAAACAGCTTTAATTGCAACTATGCCGCCTAAGAAAGCTGGGAATAAGAGTACTGAACAGGTAGATGGTCAAATGATAATGAAAAAACACAACTAAAAACTCAGAAACATTGAAAGTTACTGAACCAAATAAGAGTAAAATACATCTTCTAAAAAAAAACTCCACAAGTAGATTCAGAAAATACAATGAGGGCAAATGTAACAGGAGAAATATTAAATCAAAAAAACGCACAGCCATCATGCAGCGCTCCACAAGATAAAGCCGGGGTGCAGGCAGTTGATAGTAATGAGAACATTTTATATTTTTTTATACTCAAACTTTATTCAGGTCTTTAACAATATAACAGATTTTACAGACAGTTTCAATGAATACTATCACACAAAAGTCCACATTAGCAGAACCAGTAAACAAGAATAAATATGAACAAGGAAACAAAAACAGAAAAGGTCCTCTTAACTTATTTAAAATATTTTCCTTTATGAGGGGGTGTACCATGGGGCCAAAGGGTAGGTGTATTACCATCAAGTTAGAATAAACTAAAAATGAAAATTACGTACCTACCGTAATTCTTGATCTTCGCTTGTATCTTCACCATTCATTACTGCTTGGGTGTAGCCGGAGGCGCACACCCTTTTGTTAGAGGAGTCGGTGCCGACGGCGCCACCCCCGAGAGAGACGTACTACGCGGTGCGTGAAGGGCTGCCGTTAGGTGCCGCAGACTCCTCCTACATCCCAGTTCTGTTAGCCGGAGAGGTGAAATAAAGGCAAGAATAAAAAGAGCGAGGCAAGAGAGCCGAGAGATAGAAAAAGGAAAGGATATAAACTGAAAAAGGCATAAGCAGGAAGAGGACAGAAAACAAGAGAGGGATCTACCTAAAGGGGCTGCAGGGCCTCACTGCTGGGGCGGCTCCAAGGGAGGAACAGGTGAAATGGGGAAAGAAGAAGAAAAAAATGAAAAAGAAGACAGAGGGATGTTAGGAGGGAGAACTCTGCCAAATCAGAGGTTGGTTTGAGGCTTATAAGCTCGGAACGAAGGACAAGGGAGCAAGGATCCCACTTGATGGAATCTGAGAGAAGGTTCAACCGAGCCATTTGAACAGTTTGGATACAAAAGGCAGATTCTCTACACCTCCCGTCATCCCCCACCCTTTAAACTGTAGCTGAGAGCTCACAGACTGCCAAAGCAGAAAGTCTGTTCCGAAAGGAGAGTTCCCAACTTAGCAAGGTAAAAAGCATATCTCACACTTTGTTAAGTGTTAACACCAAGTGTGTGTGTGTGTGGGGGTAACGCCCTAAGAAGGCACCCCTTTAGATAAAGAAAGAATGGGAACTCAATCGGACTCCCTGAAGACAAAGCGAAGATCACCAACTCCAGAAGAGTAATGTCAGGACAGAGAAATATCAGAGACTGACATAGGAGATCAGGGCTTGCCAGAGGGGACCTTTAAAGAAGACAGAGCCTTAAAAGTACAGTTACGTAAGAACTTACCGTAACAGTAGATCTTCGAGAACAGCTCTTGCAGCAGGTTACACCATTAGGACTGAAGCCGGCAGGCATCAGGACCCCACGGAAAAATTCTAACTAGCTATCTTCAGCGGAGACCGCCCCCGACGTCGGTCCCGCCTCCGACGTCAGACGTAGTACATAAGGGGGCGGTCCCGCCAGATTCCCCAGTTCTCCCGCCGGAGACTTCCGGCCGCAGGCTGACATCAAAATGGGAGACCGAGGATCCACCGTCAGAGGACAAAGGGAAAATTCCTGTTAGTAAAGGCTTAGGCCATGCCTCCTCCAAGGGGAAGGTGGGCGGAGCATTTGCTGCAAAGAGCTGTTCTCGAAGATCTACTGTTACCGTAAGTTCTTACGTAACTGTACCTATCTTACTCGAGACACAGCTCTTGCAGCAGGTTACACCATTAGACTGATTCCCAAGCAGTAACGCTGCAAACATTCTGGGAGGAGGAAACTAGAAAGTACATTCCAGGTCCTGAATCTAGGACAGGAGACCCTGTAGCACAGCCAGGCCGAAGCCGGCTCTTCGTCGTGAAGAGATGTCCAGGCTATAATGCCTGATAAATGTATGTACAGAGCTCCAAGTGGCTGCAGCACAAATGGCAGAAGTGGAGACGTTTCGAAGTGCTGCAAAGGAGGTAGCCACTCCCCTAGTGGAATGGCCCCGGACTGAACCCAGGAGGGGCTTGTGTTTGATATCATAACAGTATGAGATACACTGGACAAGCCAATGAGACAGGGACTGTTTAGATACTGGTTGGCCCATCATCCTTTCAGTAAAGGAAACAAAAAGTTGCTCCGATTTACGAAGCTGCTTAGTTCTGTTCAGATAGTACCTTAAGCTGCGATGAACATCCAGGGTGTGAAGCAGCGCCTCTCCTCTGTTAGAATAATTAGGGAAGTAGACCGGCAGGTCAATATCCTGATTGAGAGTGAGTGCGGAAACCACCTTAGGCAAGAATTTAGGATTCGTCCTCAGGGATACTCTGTCTCGGTGGAAAATTAAATAAGGCTCCTTACACATAAGAGCATGGAGCTCAGAAACTCTTCTTGCTGACGTAACAGCAACCAAGAACAACGTTTTCCACGACAGAAAACGCAGCTCGCAATCTGCGGCAGGTTCAAAAGGGGGAAGCGTGAGTTGTTCCAAGACAAAGAGCAAATCCCATGGAGGCACTGGGTCCTTAATGGGTGGCCTAAGATGTAACAACCCTCTCAGGAATTCCCGACAGGCATCTAATTGTGCCACTGTGCGCTGTCCCACCGGAAGGTGATAAGCTGAAATGGCACAGAGGTGCACCTTAATAGAGGAGTAGGTGAGACCTGAACAGAAAAGGGAGAGCAAGTACTCTAACACCGCTTTCACCGGACAACCTAAAAGGGAGAGGTCACGTGTTTGCGACCATAAACAAAATCGGCGCCACTTCATGGCGTATGTCACATGCATTGCCGGCTTTCTGGCTGCAGAAAGAACATCCGCAACCTCTTGCGAGACCCCGTGTCACAAAATGGCTATGTCTCTAGGAGCCATGCATGCAGGTTCAGTGAGCGTAAGTCCGGGTGGACCAGTGAACCCTCTTCCTGAGACAAGAGATGGGAGCTGAATGGCAATGGGAGCGGAGGTTCCCGCGATAGCTGTATTAGCAATGGGAACCAGATCTGTCTGGGCCAAAAAGGAGCCACCAGGATCATTGTTGCATGCTCCCTGCGCAGTGTGAGAAGAACTCTCTGGATCAACGGGAAGGGAGGGAAAGCGTAGAGGAATCTGTCCGCCCAGGAGAGGGACAACGCATCTCGCCAGAAAACACCAGGCCCTGGATCTAGCGAGCAAAAATTGGGCAGTTTTGCATTGGATGGGGAAGCGAACAAGTCTAATTCTGGCATTCCCCATCGAAGAAACAGATCCTCTGCTACCTCCTGGAGAAGTTCCCACTCGTGGACTCTGGCCTGGGAGCGACTCAAGCCGTCTGCAATTGTGTTGTCCACCCCGGGAACATGTACTGCGATCAGTTTTGCGCCGTGTCGGATTACCCAATCCCACACCCTCATGGCCTCCCTGCAAAGGGGGTAAGAGTGTGCGCCTCCTTGTTTGTTGAGGTAATACATCACCGCCATGTTGTCCGTCTGAAGCTGGAGAGTACTCGGCGGGATCTCTAACTGAAATGCCTGCAGGGCATAAAGGACCGCCCTCATCTCTAGAACATTGATATGGAGGTGGGCCTCCTGAGGGGTCCACGTTCCCTGGGACTTCACCCCGTCCAGGTGTGCTCCCCACCCTAGACCTGAGGCATCTGTGGTGAGGATTACCCCCGGGGATGGCGCTATAAACGGGACGCCCGAAGAGAGTGTCCCTGGGTCTAGCCACCACTGCCAGTCTCGAATCACGGGATTCGTGATTCTGACCGGATGCTGCATGTGGTCTTGCCTTTGGCCCATTGCACCTTGAGCATCCACTGAGTTACCTGCATGTGGAGCCTTGCGAAAGGGACAGTAGGAATGGCCGCAGCCATGTGTCCAAGCAAGCGAAGGACCGATCTGGCTGGGACGGTCTTATTCGACGAAAGCTCCCTGATGAGGGATCTGATGCGCTCCGCTCTGTCGTCTGGAAGAAATGCTCTTCCTTGAACGGTGTCCAGCACTGCGCCTATGAACTGCAGCTTCTGCGATGGTACCAGGAGAAACTTCTCGTGGTTGATTAGGATACCCAGAGATCGAAACAGGTCCTGGGTACTCTGGATCGCCTGTAACAATGCCTCTTTGGAGGCTGCCATGAGAAGCCAATCGTCCAGGTACAGGAACACATAATGGCCATGTCTCCTTAGAGACGCTGCCATGACTGCCATGCATTTGGTAAAGACCCTGGGTGCCGATGACAGTCTGAATGGAAGGGCTCAGAACTGAAGATGATGGCCGAGAAACTCGAAGCGCAGGAACCTCTTGTGCGCTTGAGCTATAGGGATGTGCAGGTAAGCGTCCTTCATATCTAGAGACACTAAAAAGGCGTCCTGCTTCAGCATGGGGATAAGACCCGGAAGAGTTACCATGTGGAATCTTTTGTAGGCGACTGACAAATTGAGGTCGCTGAGGTCCAGAATCAGACGGAGGTCCCCTGTCTTTTTTGGAACCAGGAAGAAATGGGAATAGTATCCGTGTCCTCTCTGGGACGTACTCTATCGCTCCCTTTTGCAGGAGCGCGAGTACTTCTTGTCTGATCAATAACTCGTGCTGACCCGGGTACTGGGAGAGCAAAGGAGGCCTCGAGGGTGGCTTTTCCGCGAATTCTATAAAGTGGCCTCTTCCGACCAACTGTAGAACCCACCTGTCGGTGGTTATAGTCTGCCATCCTGGCAGGAAATTCGCAATGCGACCCCCGACCGTAACGTCCCGTTGATCCTGAGGGGCGGGGCCCGGGAAGGAGTCAGGCTGTGGCAGCTGAGGGTCCCGCTGGCTGGACCGGCTTAGGAGTGCGCTGGCTTCGACCTGCGGGTTGTTTCCCCTAGGCTCTGCGAAAAACGGAGCCCCTTTGTTGTGGAACCGGGTGGGACTGTTGTCTCTGCGTCCATCCACGAAATCGACTTTGGTTCCTATGAAAGGAACTAAGCTTGGGTCGGTACATGGCCTGAACCGACCTCACCGCCTTCCCGGCCTCTTGGAGTT
This sequence comes from Neoceratodus forsteri, assembly GCA_016271365.2. Taxonomy (NCBI): domain Eukaryota; kingdom Metazoa; phylum Chordata; order Ceratodontiformes; family Ceratodontidae; genus Neoceratodus; species Neoceratodus forsteri. The sequence goes on from CM057449.1 coordinate 968,961,410, forward strand.
TGGTAATTATCTTCTCTGAGGGCTTACCAAACAAAACTTCTCCCTCGAATGGAGCTTCCATGATGTTTTCTGGACGTCCGGGTAAAACCGAGGCGCGAGCCAGGAAGTGTCTCTCTGGAGGCATGCGTCTGAGGCTGCTGCTCGGGCGAGGAGTCAGCGGAGTAATCACGCGCTTTCGTAGCACTTGGGTTCCCACGTCCGAACCTGTACGGAGGAGCTGCAACATCTCCTCCTTCTGCTCACCTTCCGTCAATTTCTCAGCCGCATCCAGACCCTGCTCCCACAGGGCATTTTGGAACTGTACCATGTGGGTCAAATAATTCAGGGATCTGATGGCGCAGGTAGCGGAAGCATACGTGCGCCTACTCATGGCGTCCAGCTGTTTGGACTCTGGGTCCGGTGGCAGGGTGCTCAAATGTTGTGGTCTCTGAGACCGGTCATGAGAGGCTGTTATGACCAGAGAGTCGGCCTGAGGATGCTGAGTCAAGTACTGGTCTTCTCTTGGAGCCTTGTACAAGCGGTCAGCCTTCTTCGGCATCGCCGGGAGCGAATGTGGATGCTTCACGCTGCCTTGTGGCGTCCGAAAGTGTCTACCAAGGGTGGCACCACCACAGGCTTGGGGTCCTTCTGCTCAATGCTTAGCAAGGCGTAGCCTTCAGGGTCTAACTCTTTCCGCATCCCATCCCATGTTCTCTTGGATGTGTCATGATATCCGCCGAGAATGAAGGGTCATCCAGAGGAGACTTTGGCAGCTCAAGTGGGTCCGGAGAAGGGATGGAGAGGGGAGATGGGGATCTGGATGTTGAAAACTCTGATCCCGTGTCCTCCGTCGAAGGCGAACGGCGGCGTCTTCTGGGTCTCTTGGGACTGGGTGACCTAGAAGAGGATCTGGATGGAAGTCTCCTTTTGTCTGGCCTCCCCCTTGGAGGGGTCCTGGGCTCCCGGGGAGGAGGTAACCGGCCTGCTGACCCAGATGGAGAAGGAGGCGCAGGAACCGGAGGAGCAACTGGTGGAGGAGGAGGAGGAGGAAGCGGAGGTGGAGTGGGGACCATGTCCTTTTTGATTGTATCCCACCAGTAAGTGAAAAGTTCCTTCACCTCTGAAAAAGAAAGGCCCGACGACGGCCCAGGCACCGGTGGACGGTCGTCGGGTCCCGGTGTCGGCTCCCCAGGGGCTCGGGTTGCGGTGAGGATTCCCTGGGAGTCTCAACAGGACCGGGGTCGCCCGTCTGGTCCTCGGGCTGAGTCAACTCCTCCTCAGTGACGGTCTCCTGACCGACGTCAGTCGGAGGCGTCGGGGTCCTCTTCTCGATTGGAGCGGGCATCGGTCCCCCTACCGGCATCCGGTGATGAGTTGGCCTGGCCGGTGACGGTCTTCTGACGGACGGCGGCTCCTGGGACCTGTGGCGAGAGCCAACATCAGGCGAACGGCGTGGTCCAATGGCCTCTTAAGTGAGGTGAGCTCCTTGGTCTTCCACTGGGGAGGAGGAGCAGGAGGCGGACCTGACGCCGGGTTCAGAATGGCGGAACCTACTTGTGATGGTGGTGGACTTATCCCCACTTCTAGGGCCTTGAGACGAGGAAGGCCTGGGAGTCTTGGCCTGAGAAGAGGAGCCTGAAGTGTTTTCACCGCAGCAGGGGGGCTGAGAGCTGGCCCGGAAGGAGAGCGGTCAGACCTGGAGCCAGAGCTTGCATGAGTCGGAGGCCCTAGGCAGGGGACCTGGAAGGGCCTTCTCTATGCTTATCAGCATGCTTGCGGGCCTTCTGCGAAGAATCCCCCCTGGAAGCCATGGTCTTGAGTTGTTCCTCGAGCAGGAACGCCTGTAGGGCCTTCTGGCGACGGATCCGGGTTCTGCTGTTGAAACCCTGGCAAAAGGTGCAGGACCGGGTGTCGTGGTCTGGGCCTAGGCACCAGACACAGGCCGAGTGTGGATCCTTGAACGGGATCTGCTTCCCACAGGCGCACTTCGAGGAGTGACCAGAGGTCGGAGAGGACATCAGAGAAAAGGCTAATTGAAGAGAACGAATTTCCCATAGGAAAAAACTTTACCACGCGTCACGCGCTAGAAACTGAACCGAAGGGTCGAGACATGCAAGTCGACAGCGGGAAAGAACTGGGGAATCTGGCGGGACCGCCCCCTTATGTACTACGTCTGACATCGGAGGCAGGACCGACGTCGGGGTTGGTCCCCGCTGAAGATAGCTAGTTAGAATTTTTCTGTGGGGTCCTGATGCCTGCCGGCTTCAGTCCTAATGGTGTAACCTGCTGCAAGAGCTGTGTCTCGAAGTAAGATCTGGATAGCCTCCTAAACTGTGAATTGAACAGCATGGCCAAGAGAAAGACCAATAAGTCACCCCTAGGGGTAGTCAGAAAGAGTTCTCTGAGAATAGCAAAAATCCCACTCATTCCCCTTCTCCCTCAGAAAAGGTATCTGTTCAGATGAACAGACACGCAGGTTTTTTTTTTTTTTTTGCATAAAGGCCAACAAAGAAGAGGGGAGGAATGAGCAGGGAGCGGGAGACGCTGAAGTAGGAGGCCCTAGAGGGGAAGGTGGTCGGGTATCAGTAATGAATGGTGAAGATCAAGAATTAAGCTAGGTACGTAATTTTCATATCTTCCCTTGTCAGTCTTCACCATTCATTACTGCTTGGGTGATTACCAGGCCCCCCCCCCACGAAGGGGGACAAGAAAAACCCTGAGGAAACAAGACCCACAGCCTCCTGTTGGTGGAAAACAGAAGGGAGAGACCCTGGGCTAATCAAATGAAAAGCCTAAGGCTGAGGAGAGCTAGGAGGTGTCCCTCGAAGATGAGGAGACTGAGGAAGCCCCTGCAGAAGTCTCCTAGCTCTGATGGAAAACAGGCAGGTCCCTCAGAAGGTGGAACGAATCACCCTACGCCAGGCCAGGGGTGACAACCTTGATAGATGAAGCCATGCCATCCGCCTAATGCAGATCGCTGTCCCTGCAAGCCTGGAAGCCACCTCACTGGCATCGTAAGATGCCCTTGCCTGGTGCCTTGCCAGCTCTAGGCCTATAGCAGAGAGGGCAATAGCCTGTCTAGATTGCTCCAAGTCAGGCATTGATGCTAGGAGTTGAGATAGCATCAACCATAGATGCCTGTTGTAGGCAGCATGGTGTGCCTGATGAGATGTGATGCAGAGCATCACATGAGAAGAAGAGAACACTCTTCTCCCCAACCGGTCAAACTGTAGAGAATCTGAGTCCGGCGGTCGGTCGTGCACCAGGCGGCGACGCCCGGAAGAAGTCTCTAGGTATGCCAATCCCGAAGGCGGGTTGGGGAGAGAACCTAGGGACTCAGAAAGGGCATAATACCTCCTCTTGCAGTCTGCCAGGGCTGGGATAGGGTCGGCTAGAGACTGCAAGGAACAGATAGACGCCTCCTGGAAATGAATAGGCCAGGATGGCACCACCAAATGTTGAGCACTGATTTCACTGAGGAATTCATGCGTCTCACGCTCGGTTTTGTCTCGCCTAACGAAGGAAATGCGAAGATCCCTCACCATTCTCGACAGGAAGCGCTGATATCCAGTGAAATCAGCGTCGGAAGAGAGGTGAGCAGAGGGTTCCTCTCCCTCCGAGGAGGGAGACGAGGATGATGGGGAACCTGAATGTCCAGAGGACTCCTGCGGTGGTGGGGACAGGTGAAACACCCGCTCATGCATGCATCTAATGTATGAGGGGAAGGCCGCCGCAGTGCCTCTGAAAGTCTCCCAGGATAACGGGCCTGTAGGACCGACATGGCCTGGGAGAGAGGGGGGTGACTGCAGAGGAATGAGAGAGGGGCACCTACAAAGAGGCAACTGTCCTCTGCTAGGGCTCTGAAATCCGGAAAATGGAGACCGAGCTGGCGGGGTCCCGGATAACAAACCAGGTCGTAGAACGGAATCCTGGGGATGCGAACCTTGGCAGAGCCTGGAAGGGGTTCCTCCCCTGTGATGTGCCTGGGGCTGTATGGATCCAGGGTGACGGCCCACAGCAATACCACCGGAAGGATCTGCCGAACCCATGAGGGAGAGGCGGGCTCAGCACTACAGCTCCTACCCACACCCCGAGGGGTGGCAGGCAGAAGCCGGCTTGCCTCACTGTGCCCCCTCAACCCCTCGGACTAAGAGGACGTCCTCTTCCTTGACATCAGAGACAGAGCCCGTCAATCCAGGAGTCTCCCCGGGAGCCCCCGAAGACAGGGCCCCGAGTCCACCCCAAGAGGGCATGGCGGCACTGGAGACAGCAGCGGCCAAAGCCCCCTGTGAGAGAACAGCCCTCTCCCCAACCTTCACGCCATCTCCTCCCAAAGGCTCCCGGCCACCCCCAGCCTGGGAGTCCTCAGAAGAAGACTGCTGTGGAGACTGAGGAATGGGCGCGCTGGGCCACCTGACACCATGTCCCACAGAAGACTCTGATCCCAAAGAATCGGGGAGCCAGGATGGATCCACATCAGAATCATCCACTTCCGAGGAAGAGGCGATCAGCAGGACCTCTATACTGGCCACCCCAGGAGTTTCACGGGAAACTGCATCGCGACCGGCGCCGGTGCCACACACGGCACTAGTCGACACTCCAGCACCCGAGACAATGCCCGAACCCGGTCCTGACCCACCTGCAGCCCCAGCAGAGTCCCCGGCACCGCCCTCGGAGCCAGGACCCGACACGATGCTGCCAGCGGAGTCGACCAGGCCCATGGCGCCACCAGTGGCGCCAAAAGCCAACATGATGCCACTTCACCGGCGCCACTCACAGTGCTGGGATCCGAGACAGTGCCGGAAAGCAGCATTGAGGGTTCACCCACGCCGGGCCTGGCAACCGCGGGCCGTAACACTGAGGGAGCTTGCACATCCGAAGAGGTGACTGCCGAGGCAGTGTCTCCACCGCTGCCCTGGGAGGGACCACGGCGTTCCTCCGACACCGCAAAAGAGGCCTCCTCCTCGGCAAGACTTGAAGATGAGGAGGCCTCCTCCTCTCCAGACCATATAGACCTGTGAGGGGACCTGGAGGAAGGGTCTAAAGTTCTTACCTGGGAGGCCCAAGGCGGCCTTGCGTCCTCAAAAAGTCGGCAGTGCCTTGCCGATCTTGAATCTTGTGGACTTGAGAACACGGCGATCCATCGAGAAACAGGCATCACATATGTCCATATTATGGTTCGGTCTCAGGCAACGAAGACAAACATCATGTCGGTCCATGACGGAAAAATGACGGCCACAGGAGCACCAACGTATGGGGGCACGGCCCGCTTTTGACTTATGTTTAGCTCCCGAACCAGACATGATGCGAAATTAACACTCTAAACAGAAAAGCTCCCAGTGTCGTCAGTAAAATAATAAAGACGGTCTTACCGGAGCAGCGTCGGAAAAAGCGAACCAGGTTGCACGACACAGCGTCGAAGAACGACGAAAAACAGGCCTAGTGGTGCAGTAACTTTTTCTCGCCCGCATAGCAGGTGCATCTTCAACGGCAGGAGAAACAGAATTGGGATATAGCAGGAGTCTGCGGCACCTAACGGCCGCCCCTCGCACACAGCGTAGTAAGTCTCTCTCGGGGGCAGTGCCATCAGCGCCGACTCCTCTAACAAAAAAAAAAAACTCCCGTGGTGGGTGCGCACCTCCGGCTACATCCAAGCAGTAATGAATGATGAAGACTGACAAGGGAAGATAAGACCAATTGGTCTAAAAATCAGACATGATACCATTTCACAGTAGAGCCGAGTTGTCTTGGGATATATTATGGAGGGAGAAATAAAGACATAGGGGTAAAACAGGAGGGAGGGGAAGGTAAGTCAAAAGCAGTAATGGTAGAAGAATTAAGAATTAGAGGGAGTCAAAGCCCTTGTAGAGTTCCCATCTAGTCCATTTGTTTAGGAATTGGAGAATCCTCTGTTGAAGAAAGAAAGTAATTCTTTCAAATTTATGTATTGAATTGATGAGCTTTCTTGTGACAGCATTAAAAGCGGCTGCAAGCAATATATTATATAGGTATCTTGCCTTCCTGCCTGCCACTTCCTTGGGTGGCAGACCCAAGAGGCAATTTTCAGGGCCAAGGGGAGTGGGCAAAGCCAAAAATATTTGTAAAATGACAGAAATGCTAGAAGCTCTGCGGGAAATGAAGGAATCTATACAGGGCATCACAACCTCGATTTCTGACTTCACCACCAGAATGGACAACATGTCTTTAAAAACAGCAGATATGCAAAACAGAATTTCAAAACTTGAAGATGAGGTAACACCTATGGGCAAAATACAACTACTACATGAAAAGCAGTTACAACTACTCACACAGCAAATTGCTGAGCAAGAAAATCGATCCAGATGGGGGAATTTCAGATTATGTAAAATCTCAGAGGGGACAGAGGGGTCAACAGACCCTATAATATTTTTTTGAAAAAGTTATCACTCTGGCACTTGGGAAACAATATCCCAATAGGAAAATCAGTCTGGATGGAGCCCACAGAAGCGGAAGTCGTTTTAGTGCTGCTAGCTCAAGTATGCCATGCATGGTGTTTCTAAAACCTCATAGCTACCAGCATAGAGAAGAAATTATACAAAAGGCAAGACTGGAACACGGTTTAAAAGCAGATAATATCTACTTTACTGTTTACGGAGATATGTCATTAGAAACCCTATTAAAAAGGAAACAATTTAACCCCCTAAAGGCAAAACTTTTCACAAAGGGGATATATTTCTTGATGCTTTATCCAGCTAAAATCCGTTTCGTGGTTAATAACAAACTACAAACCTTTGATGACACCTAGGAAGCACAGAAGGTCTTCAAAATAGAATATGCTGAAGCAGTGTCAACAAGCTCTTCACACAAATATATGAGCACTCCACATCCATCGCAGGCACCAAAAGAAAATGTAAATCCAGCGGACGAAGTTAATGCTGAGAATGGGCAAAAATGTATTAAAGAAGGCAAATCAAAGAAACTGTGGTTTCAATAAGATAAATTTATTTTAAAAAACTGCACCAATTTAATTTGGAAAAAAAAGGGCCCTCCTCCCCCCGGGACTTACATTTAAAACTATTGCTAATAAGTAGCGCTGCAAAGAGAGGAAGGGGGGAAGGAAGTAAAAGAAAAAAGGCTGCACTTAAATGGAGAAAGATAAAGGCTTGAGAAGCGAAGCTGCAATATCAAAAAAGTATAAGGATACTACAAAGATGTAAGGAATTTTCTTTTTTTTTCTCTTCTTCCCTTTCCTCTTTCTATTTCTGTCTTATTTCTTTGCACTTTTGTTTTTGGCTTGAGGGGAGGAATTAAAAGGGAGGGGAGAGAGGGGGAAAAGAAAAAGAAAAAAAGAAAAAATATATTTGTATGTCAACTGTAAAGGTAAATGAGGGGAAGAGGAAAGATGGGAGAACTGAGGAGAGGGAGTTTGTCATATTAGGAAAGTAAAACAAAAAGTGTATAGTTCTAATATAAGCGATCTGAGAACATAGTCTTATATGCACTACAGCATACAGTAGGCTATTTTTTTGTTATTTTTAAGACGCCTAACCATTGTGCAAAAGAGTAATAGATGACAGATCTAGTCATCTATAAGGTAAAACTGGGGTGGGGGAAGATTTTTTATCTTCCAATAAGGACAGTGGGTGGGCAAAAAAGCAGTGGGTCATAAAAATGTATTATTCTATGCACCAAAATGTATGTTCAATGTACTCAAAATTGTAATTTACACTACTTCTTAGTTATTAAAAAGGGTCCAAGTAAGGAAGTGTTAGATAAACATTTTTATGTTACTCTTTGTAAAATAAGGATGCAAAATATTGAATATGTATGTGCCAACCAATATGAATGATCTAATAAAATGCATGTCTTGGAATATAAAAGGTCTGAAAAAGAGACAAAAAATACACAAAGTAATAAAATATGCCGATTCTCATAAAATAAAGGTTGCATAGGTTTACAGTAGACACATTTTAATCAAAGTGATTTTGACTGGATATCAAAGAAGTGGGGTCAGGTGTCTATTCCCATTTCTCTAATAATTCAAGAGGGGTAGCAATGTTGTTTAAAAAAATCAGCATTAAAACCAAATATAAATAAATTTACTTCAGATAATCAAGGTAAACTTCCCCTTTGCATGGGCTAAGAAAAACTCGATCCGTTATTTAGGAATTAATATATCAGTACAACTGTCACAACTGTACAATAATAACTACCTAAAACTACTCCAGAACTTACAAGCAGACACAGCCAGATGGCAATTACTGCCTTTAACATTATACGGGAGATCGCAGGTACTCAAGATGAACGCCTTACCGAGGCTTCTCTTCTTGTTTCAAACCCTACCACTGCAACCCCCTAGAGAATTTTGGACAGCCTTACGGAGGGTGACCCAGAGATTTCTCTGGAACAACAAACATCCTAGGCTAACCAAAAACGTCCTATAGGCCCGTTGGGAAAAGAGAGATATAGCTCTACCCCACTTTTATTTTTTGGCAGCCAGAGGGGCACAATTGTGAACCTGGGCCAAACGCAGGGAGGAATCTGGATGGTACCTCCTAGAAGAGGCCTCTCTCAGGAATTGGGCACTTTGGACGTTGCCAACTAACAATATACCATCAGACATAGCAGAGTCCATCACAAACCAGTGGGTTAGGCACTCCTTATTAGTTCTTAAAAAACTTAGGGAGCTTACATATACTCCGGAAGGCCAAGGGCCCTTAACTCTAATCAGATTTGAGCCTTCATTTGTCTCACCAAGACTGGACTCGGGATACTGATATTGGGCGAGACACAAGTCTCTCCACTTTTGCACAATGTATAAACAACAAAAGTTGTTTGTCGTTTGTTCAACTGAAGGATAAATTCCAGCTCCGTAGAGAAGATCATTTCAGATACCTCCAGGTCCGCCACTATATTATGTCAGAGGAAAGACTACAAAGAATATGAAGACAGAAAACACAACTTGAAAACTTCTTTTACTTCAGCATCACAATTAAAGGTAATGACCGTCCCCTCTCCCAACTGTATAAAATCCTGATCAACACCAACACATCTGACTTAGATCATATACGACACAGATGGGAAGTGGAGCTAAACACCCCAATATCTCAATTAATCTGTGAGAGAAGATTGTGTAGAGGGTGGCAGGTGACCAGTTCTCCAACCTGGTGGGAGTACCATTGGAAGATAATATTGAGATATTTCCTGACTCCCACTACAGTGAAACATTTTGGTCCACATCAGACAGATCTGTGCTGGAGGGGCTGTCAAACTAAGGGATCCCAAACACACATATTTTGGGACTGCCCAAAGTTAATGCCATTCTGGAAAGAGGTACACACCTGTATACAAAATATTACAGGATTACAGATCCCATTCACGGGGGTTGACCTAGTATTGGATTTTCTGACCCTAATTTTCAGTTCGAAACAATCTAATAAATTGGCCCATATGTTGTGGGTGGCAGCATTGAAATGTATTACATCAAGATGGCTGTCCCCTTTACCTCCCACTGTCGGAGACTGGACTTCTAGAGTGAACCAATTAGAATCCATGGAACAAATTACTTACACTCTGAGACTGCAAAATGAGAAATTTATTGAAATATGGACCCCTTGGCACCAACACCTTCAAAGGCAGGCTATTACCCCATAGGAATATTTCAAAGCAGTTTGTACTGGTCAATGAATGAGTAATAGAGGATAAATAGTTTTATGATGCCTGTATAGCAAAGGGACTGAACCTTGGGGTTAAGGCGCCGGCCAGCTGATCCTGCCGGGCAGACCTCCCCTGAAACCGAAACTGCTGCAGACTCCGGAATCCGTTTGAGAGCTAGAGGGCTCGTTTACTCTGCACCGACTTCTTTGTCCTTTTGGCACCTTAGACTTTTCAAATAGGCACAAGCGCCTATTGGCTGAGAGGGGCAGTGATGCTGTGCAGCCCCTCCGAAAAAGGCTGCATCCTCTCTCAGCTGCGAACAGAAACGCATTTGCCAGGGGCATCGAGGGAGACCTGCTGAATCGGGTCCCCCCCAACTCGTCAGGACTGAACCTTGGGGTTGAAGCGCCGGCCAGCTGATCCTGCCAGGCGGACCTCCCCTGAAGCCGAAACTGCTGCAGACTCTTAGAAGTCGAAATTTCCCACCCACCCTGTTCCCTCGTCCCATTAAATACGCAGTTGCCCCGCCCACTGCTCCTGAATAACCAATAGTGTGGGCTGGGGCCGTTATTCTAGGAGGAGTTTTCCCTGACTCATTCGCCTAAGCCTGCTCCTCCTTACTGACATTTCACCACCAATCAAGTGCCATACGAGTTGGTACATTTCGGCTCGCTAGTGCGTAAATCTTATCCCTTGCTTTGAACTCGCCTGCTAGGCTTACAAACAGACAGTAATCCGACCTATTCACAATTTTGTTGCTCTGATCTAATGCTAGCCTGATTACAGGGTTTTATTTAACTCTAAAAATTGATTAGCATTTTGCTTATAAAAGTTCTAAAACATTGTGAAAATGCATAGCACTTGCCTCACTGTGTTTAACTAACATAATACTTCTAGAAAACCTATATAAGTACTTTCTGTACAGTTAGTATTGTCCTAAGAAAAAAACTGCTAATCAATTATTTAAAACCCTGGATTAACTAAATGCATGCAGCAGTATATCCCTATTGTGATCTAATGACAAGTGTTAACACAGGCACAGTGTGGGCTGCTTTTGCTGGCCATTATTGTTAGAAAAATAACAGGTAGGAAGTTAATTCTTTGTAATCCTATTATTACTTGAGTGCTGAACCACTACTGTACTGAAAATAACAGGTAGGAAGTTAATTCTGTGTAATCCTCTTATTACTTGAGTGCTGAACCAATACTGTACTGAATTGCGCTCTGCCCTCCCCTACTGCACTTTGCCTGTCCCAAACCGCATAAGACCTAATCTGTTATACTGCCAGTCAAAGGCAGGAAAACTCAGTGTCTGCACCCTGACACAAGGATGCCCAGCCAGCGGTCAACGTGGGTTGGCAAGCTGAGTTCCTGCAAGCCAAACAGAGGTCTCCTCCTCGCTACTACCTATATTCTCTCTGTACTCTGGGTGGACTGGCTCACTTGCCAACATGACCCTAACACCCAAGGCCCTCAGGGACCTGCTGCACACCACACCAGCCACTACTACTTCCCATCCCCAGCGTGCACTATCTCCCTCCTAGTTGCCTACTAATTCCGTCTCCTGCTACTTGCGGGCGATATCCAATGGAACCCGGGCCCTGGAATTGCTAACATCTCAATTTCCTCCTCACAAGACCAGACCTGGCTATCATCAAAGGGGATGCGACTAGAGCATATGAATATATGTAGCCTTCAGCCAAAGATACACGAAGTTCAAGTGTGGCTTGCCCTAGATAAACCAGACGTGCTAGCAGTTTCGGAGACCTGGCTAAAACCCCATGTCCTCGATCACGAAGTAGCTACCTCAGGCTATGTCCATTACAGGAAAGACAAGAGTACCAAAAGGGGTACTCATCTATGTGAAGTACACCCTTATCTCCTCACATGTCAGCTGCTGCACAGCACATCCCCTGAAATTGAACTGATCTTTATACGGTTCACCCTAGGCGGTGTCAAGCACCTTACCATTGGGTGCGTATATAGCTCCCCTACTAACGCTCTCCAATCCCTGGAGACACTCACAAAAGACCTAGTCACTGAGGTTGCGTCTGAACTTCTCCTACTGGGGAATTGTAACCTTAACTGGGCCCAAGAGGCTAAGTCATCTATTAATGGTCTGCTGCATGAGGCAAATCTTGCCCAGATTATCACTCAACCCACCAGAATGAATCATAGAACGGGAAGACACTCAACTATCGACTGGGCCCTGGTATCAAACCCAAAGAATATTCAATTAGCAGGCACCATGGTCGATGCCCTGAGCGACTAATCACCCATCTTTTATGTCTGGAAGAACAGGGCGGATAGGATCCAACCTAGAATATTCACAACGAGGGACTACTCTAAATTCTCACCGGAGCAATATAATAACTTTCTCAGTGACTGACTGGAGTCCACAACCATGCCTCCCTACCCTGGAAGGAGCAGTCACCTTCTTCCAGAAATCCCTCACCAGGGCCACAGATCTCTTTGCCCCGATGAAGACCCTTCGTGTAAAAGGCAGCTGCTACAAGTGGACCACTCCCACCTTAAAGGCCCTGATGATCCGCCGCGACAAAGCCTGGAAAAAGTTCAAGAGCTCTTCACTCCTAGCTGACCCTGAAACCAACAGAGCTCTTAGAAACTAAAGTAAACATGCTGTTAAGCTAGCAAAAATGGCATACGTCAATCACCTCCAGAAAACTAACCTAGGCAACCCGAGGTTATTCTGGTACCACATCAATGAGCTGATAAAGGGAAACAAAAAGGCAACCCCAGGCCCTATAGTGGCTAATGGGCAGTTACTGAACGATGGGAAACTCATTGCTGAGGCCCTCAATAGCCATTTCACGAACCTTGATGATTACAAGGCTGGGCTCCCAGTGACCAAACATGAGTCCCTCATACTGGAACCTCCTAACCTAGACCGCCCATCTTTTCATCTGAGGTTACCTAAGGTGACAGAAGTCTTCTCCATTCTAAAGTCCTTGAAAACAAGAAGTTCAGGTGGGCCTGATGGCATCCAAGCTAGACTACTCAAGCACTCACAAGGCCCCTTACCTGGCTCATAAACAGGTCCCTTCTAGAAGGGTCTGTCCCAGAGCTGTGGAAGCAGGCTCATGTTGTTCCTATTCACAAGGGTGGGCCTGCGGAACAGATTGGTAACTACAGGCCGATCTCCCTGCTTTGTACCCTTGCAAAAATTCAGGAGAAACTGGTGTACACCCAACTCTGTGAATACTTAGAGGCACACCTGCTTCTTTCTCCGGCTCAACATGGTTTCAGAGCCAAGCATGGGACTGACACTGCCCTAACTAAGTTCTCAGCAGATGTGGTTAGGGAACTTGACTCAGGGTCCAATACAGATGCGGTTTTCATCGACCTTTCCAAGGCCTTTGACTTGGTCGACCACCGACTGCTACTTCAAAAACTGTGCTACGTAGGCCTGGACACTCATGCCCTCAGATGGTTTGAAAGCTACCTTACTGGGCGCACTCAGAGGGTCAAGTGGAAGGACAACATTTCCGATCCACTGCCCCTTAAAGAGGGGGTACTACAAGGGTCCCTACTCGGTCCCCTTCTGTTCTTGTTTATAAATGATCTGCATAACCACTGCGGGAGCAGGAATGTCATCCAGTACGCTGATGACGCCATGATTTACAGAGCCTCTGACAACCTGGATGACCTTGGTCCATCCCTCCAAGAGGATATTCTCACCATGGAGGACTGGCTTACTAAGAATAAAATGGTCCTTAATACTACCAAAACCAAGGCCATGTTGTTCGGACCCAGATCCCTTGGCCTAAACAGAACACAACTCCTTCAACTTACCTCCAGGGCGGGTAACAAACTTGAAGTGGTTGCCTCCACAAAATACCTTGGCCTTACTCTGGACCAAGGTTTCACCCTAAAGCAACATGTTGATCAAGTCACAAAAGTCATTCATGCTAAACTTGGTACACTCTATCGGCTTAAGGATCAGCTGATCCCTGAAGCCAGGACTGCCACTGCCTCATGTGTCTTACTCCCAACACTCACCTATGCTGCCCCAGTACTTCAGGGAGTGGCCAAGCTGGAGTTCAGCAAGTTACAGATTTTGTACAATAAGGTGGTCCGTTTCACCACTCAGTCTCACTCTAGGAGCCACCATTGTGACTCACTGGCACTACTCAGTTGGCCGTCATTCGAAGCCCGCCTCAGGTACCCAGTGCTCTGCCTAGCACATAAGCTAATTAGCTCCACACCTCCCCCAAGCCTCGCAGGGCTCTTAACTGCTAAGCGAAATCCTCGCAACCTACGGACCTCAGGCAAAACTCTCCTCGAAGTCCCTAGGGTAAGGACCAAGGCAGGGGACATGTCCTTTTCCCACGCTGCCCCTTCCCTCTGGAACAACCTTCCTCTGGAGGTTCGGGAAGCTACATCACTAATGTGCTTCCGAACAAGGCTCAAGGCACATGTGCTAGATACGAGTCAATGCCAATGCTACGTTACCTGACATTTCCACACTACCCGCCAGCCGGTGCACTTACATCACTACCACCTGAGCTGGCAGCACTAACCCCTCAATTGTCTCTCCCCCCCAAGATATTCTAATCGGGTGATTGTGACTCAGTTAAAGCTCTGGCTCTCCTATATTGTATACCTCAATAACCAATGTAACCTGCTATGTAATATATCACTGCTATATATACATGTTAGAATGTCGCATGCCAAAAGCTGTATCTGTACTAACTGTTTACCATACTAATTCTGTAACTCCCGGGTCACCCCTGAAAAAGGGACCTCCGGGGCCCAGTGGGCCTACCCGGTCATCAAAATTCAATAAATAAAATAAATAAATTGAAATGGATAATTGTGGAATTGCTACTTTATATAGATGTGTGATTACCCTTAGTTTTGAATTATGTGGTAATGGAATGGTAAGAAGACTTCTGAATAAGGGAACATACAGCAATTGTTTGCAGATCTTCCTTTTTTTCTGACGTATTTTGATTTTATGTCTTCATTCACACCATCTTTCTTAACATGTTTGAAGCACATAAGTATCCACTAATAGTTAGACTGGTATGCCAATCAGATGGAAAGTTTGTATTATTGACAGTTTGAGAACGGTTAATTATATCTGATACAAAATAAACGAAGTTAAAAAAAAAAAGATAATCAAGGTAGATATGTAATACAGTACAAAGCCACATAATCAGGACATGGTTTAAAGGGACGTTCGGTTTAACAGGGTGCTCCTCTAGTCACCGATTGAGTGGCTTTATAATCCTACTGTGATAGCTTCCTTCATTGGGGACCGCAGTTCCGTTTTAAGGGGACGATTATTGGTCCCACCTGCCAGTACTTTGTAAATGACAGACCCATTGCAAACTGATCATGACTCATAATCACTTAATTGTGGCTCGTTCACACCTTTTGTATCCAGGTGCAGTGAACCAAAACCTATAAAAGGTGCTCTCAAACATGTTAACTGCTCACTCTTTTCGTTGCTGGATGTCACTCTGCCACGCTGGAATACTGGAAGTTCTTTTCTTGTCTTGCAGACCCAGCCATGGATTCCAAAAGAAAACAAACAGAAAAGTTGCTGCTCCTTGTCACTGGGAACCACAAGCGCCTACGCTGCCTCCCAAAGGATCTCACAACCCTACCAGTACCCTATGTTAGTTCCATGAATGCGTGGATGACCGCCTACATTTTTAACGAATGGCTGGACAACTGGAATAGGAGGCTTTGGCATAGGCGGCGGAAGGAGCTGCTGCTGATGGGCAACTGCAGTGCCCATCCATCCAGCCTGGTTGGCAAGTTCAGTCACATAAGTATTCACTTCTTGCTGCCAAACACCACCAGTCTGATACAGCCCCTTGATATGGGGGTCATCAGGAATTTAAAAGGACACTACAGGTCCTTATTTGCTGAGCATATTGTCGGCATCATAGACAGTGGGTCAGAGTACCTGGCAACCGAGACTGCTCGCCGGGTAAATCTCTTGGACGCAATTTTCATGCTTCAGAAGGCTTGGACAGCTGTGAAGCACACTATGCTAGCCAACTGCTTCACGAAAGCAGGGTTTACCCTGCTGAGGAACAAGAGGTGCCAGCAGAGGGAGCTGAAGCTCCGGACAATCCCTTGGCTGATGTTGTGCAGCCCTCAAACTTCACAGAGGAGGAGTTCCTTCATTTTGCTGAAACTGATGCGAATGAACGGTGGGAGAGCTAACAGTCGGTGCGATCTGTGACGCTCTGTCACAAGAGAAAGAGCAGGATGAGACCGACGAGGATCCAACTGATGTTAACAATGTCCCTCCTACATCGATCTCACACAAAGAAGCTCTTGCTCACATTGCTCCACTCCATGATTGGTGTTTACAGAACTCCGAATTACACCATTGGGAGAATCTCTTTGATCTTGAGAATAGCATTCTGAGCCATATGTCTGTGGATGCTAAACAAAAGAAAAGAAAAAATTACTCACCTTAGTAATGTTGTTTCTTCTAATGGAGTCTTGCTGTATTCTGACTATTGCAGTTAGGTCCTGCCTTTCAACTGCCCCGGAGAACAAAAAGTTAACTTTCCATGGCCAGCATGGAACGTTCAGCGCAAGCTCGGTTGAAGCCTCTGTCTGCTGTTGTTTAAACTCCAACCATCAGATCTTTTCGAGCAATACTCACTAGAAGTTCTGTGTGGAAACTGTAAGACTCACACTAGCCAACTGGCAATTAAATTTATTAAAAAAGGGGTTTTCGGTTTCAAACCAAAGACTCAAGTTAGGAAACCCAAAAAACAAAACACTACACACACCCAAAATAAAGGAGGGTGAAAAAGGGTCACCTCTAGGGTGCCAACACTGCTCCTGCCCACCCACATCCCAAAAAACAGGCGGGGGGAGGTCAGAATACAGCAAGACTCCATTAGAAGAAACAACATTACTAAGGTGAGTAATTTTTTCTTCAAACAATATGAAGTCTTGCTGTATTCTGACTGTTGCAGACTACCAAGCAGTACCTCCATGGAGGAGGGACAGAACCTACTTTGGGAATAGGCTCTGAAGTTCTGCTGTGCCAAAAAGAGCATCACTCCTAGCCTGGATATCCAGAGAGTGATGCTTGGTGAATGTATGGACTGTTTTCCAGGTGGCTGCTTGACAAATTTCTAAGATAGGAATATCCCTGGCAGCAGCCAGGGAAGCAGCTGTACCTCTAGTAGAGTGAGCCCTTAGGCCTGAGTGTGGTGTTCTACCCAGTTTTTCATAGCAGAATTGTATACAAGAGACAATCCACCTGGCAATAGATTTTTTAGTAGCAGGTTTGCCCTTACCGACCTCTCCATATGTGAGGAACAACTGGAGGGACTCAAACCTGTGACCCTTGGTGCGCTCTATGTAGTAGCTGAGGGCCCTTTTAACATCCAAGCTGTGTAACCTCCTCTCTCCAGAGGAGGAATGGTCAGTGAAGAAAACAGGGAGAGACATAGACTGATTAAGGTAGAACTCTGAAACCACCTTAGGCAAAAACTTTCTGTTAGTTCTTAGGACCACTTGATCTCTATGGAAAGAGATGACATCAGGCTCCACTGACAGGGCTTGCAATTCACTGATACGCCTGGCAGAGGTAATGGCTACCAAAAACAGTTTTCCAAGTCAAGTACTTAAGCTCTGCAGAGGTCAAAGGCTCAAAGGGTGGTTGCATAAGCTGAGCAATGCAAACATTAAGGTCCCAAGCAGGGGCAGGGTCCCTAAAGGGGGATTGGTGTGCAGTAATCCCCTGAAGAACTTACAAAACACAGGATGGGCTGACAGAGGAGAGGGCATGCCTACTGACAAGAAGGCAGAAACAGCTGCCAGATGCACTTTAAGTGTAGCTGGCCTAAGTCCCAAGCCATTAAGATGAACCATATAGTCCAGGACTGTAGGCAACCCAGCAGATTCTGGAGAAATATGCTTATTAGAGCACCAAATAGTGAACCTTTTCCATTTGGACTTGTAAGTCTTTCTGGTGGAAGGCTTTCAAGAAGCCTTAAGGATATCCAGAACCCCTTAAGAAAGGTGTAGATCAGCAAACTCTAACTCTTCAAGAGCCATGCCTTGAGATTGAGAGATTTGAGGTTCGGATACCAAATCCTCCCCTGAGAGGATGTCAACAGGTTGTAATTCCTGGGAAGAGACAGGGGAAGGTGTCAACATTTTTTCCAAAGGTACCTCGTGGCCGCCTGTGTTTGTCTGTGTCTGTAGCTTAGTTTTTGTGGATTTACATGGTTTTCTGGTTGGAGTAACTACACCATTCTTGCTCACTACATCCTTGAAAGTCTCCTGGACTGGATTTCTACAAAGCAGCATTACCAGGTATCTGCATTTTTCATTTTAAAATCATTTTAAAATCAACTTGTTGGAAGGTGTCCCAAGCAAAACATAAGTGAAGCAAGGAAGTCTGACAAATTCAGTGACACTGGGCCTTGCTTGAATCCACATTTTCATCTGACCTGACCCATGATCTGTAGTTGGGCTTTTCAAGACCTCTTTGAATGACAAAGACACATACAGACAAAAGATTTCACATCCTGCATATGTACAGGCAGAGTTCATCCTTTCAGGAATTCTAACACATTCTATGACTGTGGACCTCAGCTGTTGATTATTTCTTTTAGCTTTTGACTTAACCACCAGGTATCAAACATTCTGAATTGAAAGCAACTCTTAATGTACTTGTCTCTAAGGGCTATCTATCCAACAACCATTTTGAAGAATGCCCGCTAGGCATTCTTTCTGCTAAACTACTTATTCACCTGGCCCGGCGGCTCCTTATGCTAGCTGGAGATACTGAACCCAACCCTGGCCCTAAAGTTTGCACCTTACCCCCCACAACAGCTGGCACAAAAAAGGGACTGGCGATAGCCCATATGAATATTCGAAGCCTCACGAATCACCTGGCTGAGCTCGAAACCTGGACTAAACTGATTGCCCCTGACATATTATGCCTCTCAGAAACTTGGCTAAAGCCTTCTGTACCTGATGCTTCATGTCTTATACCTGGGTATAATATTCTACGGAGAGACCGTGCTGGGTCTAAGGGGGGGGGTGCGATTATTTATAAAAATCATCTGTCCCTCAACATCCTACCCTGCCCTGATTCCCTCATACCTTGTGAAATGCTGCATGCTACCCTGGCACTGGGTTGAAACTGCTACACATCGTATGTGTATACAACCCACCAACCAGTGGGCTGAGTGGTCTTCAGAACCTACTACAGTATGTCTCTCAGAATACAAAATCAAATGAGGCACTCCTGCTTGGGGACCTGAACTTTAACTGGCTGGGTCCACAGCACAATATTCTTGCATCTCTGATCCAGAAGTACAATCTCCATCAAATTATTACAGACTGTACCAGAGCTCGACTCCTCACTCAGGGTCACTACTTGACTGGATCCTTACTAATAGACGGACCATGTCTCAAGTGCTTCAGTGTTGGCTGATTCAATTACTGATCATTCCCCTACACTCTGTCACTGGGCTCTGTCCACCACCTCCTCCTCCAACCACGACTGATCACTTTCTGAACTATGCTGCCCTGGATAAACAAGCCTTCCTATTGGATATCTCCTGTATTGACTGGACTGACATTTCACCACTACCAATGTTGATACTGCCTCAACTCATTTCTAACCAAGTTTGGTAATGTTCAAAGAAGCACCTCCCAAAAGCCAAAGGAGAGTTAGAGGCAGCACTCTAGATGGCTGAAAAAGACCTTCTGCACAAGTTAAAAAGTCAGAGACAAGCAGTGGAGGAGATACAAACAGACTGGACTTCAGCCTGATCTCATTCTGTATAAGCAATACAGAAATGACTGCAAAAGTGCATCAGGCAGGCCAAAAGTAAATACTGCCAAAACCTGCTGGTTAATTCCTCCCATGACCCTCGTAAGTTTTGGGGTCACATTAAGTCCTTCTTAGGATCTGCTAAAGATGTCACTCCCTCTGATATGGTTCTACATGGCGTACACTGCAATGACTCTACCACAATTGCTAATGCATTTAATCAACAGTTTTCGGACTTATCTGCCTACACAGCTTCCCTTCAATCACAATCTCCTGCCTCACAACCTAACTTTTCAGCACCTGGCGAACCATCTAACCTACCTAACCCCTTCTACTTCAGGGCAGTGTCTAGGCATCAAGTTCTCAAGCTGCTCAGAGCCCTCTCTGACAACACCAGCACTGGCTCCGATGGCTTGGAGACCAAGGCTACTAAAATGCTTCTCACTACATCTCTGGCCCCTAGCAAGAATATTCACCTCTCTCTCCAATGGCGTTGTCCCTGAAGTCTGGAAAGCAGCCAGAATCACTCCCGTATTAAGAAAGGTAGCAAAATGACACATCTAACTACCGCCTATTGCTATTTTGTCTGTCCTGAACAAAATCCTGGAAAAATAGTATCAACACAAATAACAGAATACATTGAGAACTTCAATCTGCTCAGTCCAGCCCAACATGGCTTAGAAAGCATCACAGCACCATGACTACACTTGTAAAATTCTCTTCTGACATTGTCACAAACATGGATAGAGAGAGTTAACAGGGGCAGTCTTCATTAGACTTAACCAAAGCTTTGACCTGGTTGATCATACATTACTACTCTCTACCCTCAGTACCTTGGGCTTTTCCTTCCAGCAACTACCTGGTTTAAAAGCTACCTCACCAACAGAACCCAGGCTGTGAAGTTTAATTCAACGATTTCAGACAGTGCTGTCATCAACATTGGTGTCCCTCAGGGTCCATACTTGGCCCTCTTCTATTTTCATTATTAGTAAATAATCTCCCAGAGATGGTAACCACTGGTCACTCACTGCTGTACGGATGACCTGGTCGTTTATGCTCACTCTGACAACGTTCTGGAACTGAATGCTGCCCTCACTGCTGATTTTCACTCGGTACAACACTGGCTGAACTCTAAATGCCTTGTTTTAAACACAAACAAAAGCCAAAGTCATGCTATTTGGCTCCACTCACAAGCTCAGATCATGTCCCTGACTATCTCTGTTCCTGACATTGATGAGAACCCACTAGAACCTGTCACTTCTTTCCGTTACCTGGGCATCCACTTGACCAAACCTTGGACCTAAAACACACATCCAGGATACTTGCAAGTCAGTCAATTTGCTAGTTAGGGGCTGCTTACAGAACCAACTACCTCCTTACCCCTGCTGCTAAACTGGCAGTAGCTAGAGGTATACTGTTGCCAACCCTTACATATGGTTGTCCCATTCTGTCTTTGGCCAATAAATCTGCACTCATCTGTGGGACACTACTTTCAATAATGTATGCAGGTATGCAACCAAAGCACCTCGACCAGCATCACTGCCAACTATATCAAGACCTTGGCTGGCTCTCTCCTCCTCTACCAGACAATACTACCTATACAATCTATCAGATACCATCATGAGGACATCCAAACCTGCTATCCTATCAGAACTCCTTAGACCAGCTATTCCCACACGGAACCTTAGATCTGCAGATCAGACCTTATTATCCATCCCCCTCTGTCGGACAAAAAAGGGCATGGCCTCCTTCCATTATGCTGCTCCTCACCTGTGGAACCTGCTGCCTCAGGAACTAAGGGATGTCCCTACTCATGCAACTTTTAAGGGCAAACTCAGGACTTTTCTTACTGCTTTGGACAAATGTGTTTGCTTTGATCCTACCTGATCCTTGCTCTTAACCTGTTTTCCCCACTTCCTTATTGCTAGCACTTGTGCCTTTCCCAATGGTTGTTTTATGTGGTGTTTTACTATAATTGCTGCTTGAATCTGTTTGACTGTATGCCAAATATTAGCTTTTGCCATTTACAAGTTGTTGTTTACTTCCTGCCACCATTTGGCTTCCCGTGATCCCTGTTCTCTTCTCCCTCACCTCTCAGCCTTCCTTCACTCAACTCCCCTCTCCTCTCTCCCCGACCACATCTCCTGCACTCTCCTTTTCCCCTCCCTCTGCCTCCCCTTCCTTTCTGCTGCTTGCCTCGCCTTTCCTCCTCCTGAGTCACCCTGCCCGTTCGCTCATCCCACCCTCCCAGCTTAGCATTGTTCCCTATTACCTCCACTTGCCATAAACTTACCTCCTCCTACCGACCTCTTCTTCCCTGCCCTGCCGTCTCTCGGTTCCACTGGCTCAGCTTGGCATTGTTACCTTTTCCGCTACTGCCGTAACTCTTTCGCTTCTCTCCTCCTCTTACCGGCATCATCACCCTTGGCCTGCCGTCTATCGGTTCCACCAGCCCAGCCGCATTCTGCTACCTTTGCGCTGCTGCCGTCTTTGCCGTACCCCCTGTCACCCTTTCTCCGCTTGCCATCTTTCGGCTCCACCAACTAGCGCCGCAGGTTGGAACCTTATTCGCCGCTGCCCGTGTTGCAGCTTTCTTTTAACCCTCCCTCCTCCCTCCCCTCTCCCGGCCATCCCTCCTCTACTCCCTCCTACCTCCCTATTCCTGCCACCGCCTCTCTGTCCTTATATTCTTAGCCATTTCTTTAGCCCCCGTTTGGCCCCTGCCCTCTATCCTTCCCTCTATCCTTTCCTCACCTCCTCCACCTTCCCCCTTTGTCATTTTCCATCTTGTTTCTGGCACCCTACACCTATCCTCTCTCCTTTCCTAGGTCCTTCAATGCACTTTATGTATCGCTCAATGGAAAATGTCCTTGAAATGTATTTTGCCTTGTATTTTCCTTTGTCATGCATTGTATCCTGCCATATGTATCTTCCTGTATTTCTGTGCATCATGTATTTTCGTTATCCTTACTGTATCGTTATGTTCTGTAATTTTACCTCCCGGGTCGTGCCTGAAAACAGTCACTTGCTGGCTAGTGCACTTACCCGGTTAACAAAAACTAAATAAATAAAATAAATAAGGACAGCAACAGTGGGTACTAGGGCTGTCTGGTCCAGTCTGGAGCAATCAGAATCACTTTGCATGGTTGAGACCTGATCTTGACTAGCACTTTGAACAGGAGAGGGAAGGGGGGAAAAGCATACAGGAACTTCCCTTCCCAATTCAGAATCATAGCATCCAGGGGGACGGAGCCCAAGACTGGGGGTCTGCAACAAAAGAGAAGTTAGTGATTGTCTGGGGCTGCAAAGATCTATCTGTGGAGTGCCTATCTCAGAAAATCACTTCCAAAACTAGGGGATCTAGGTCCATTCGTGATGGCCCTGGGATATCCTGCTGAGCATCTGCTAGGACATTGTCCTTCCTGGGAGGTGAACTGCTATCAGAGGTTTGCAGGAATAGGCCAGAGACCACAACTTCATTGCTTCTGTGCACAAAGCCGTAGATCGAGTGCCTCATTTCTTGTTGATGTACCACATTGTGGTGGTATTGTCTGTTCTGATCTGGACCACCTTGTTCTGTACAGATTTGGAAAAGGCTTGCAGTGCCAGAAACACTGCTCTGAGTTCCAAGAGATTGATGTGAAGCAGAGATTCTTGAGGTGGCCACAGCCCTTGGGTGGTAAGATCCCCCAGGTGGGCTTCCCAGCCCAGCAGGGAGGCATCTGTGGTGAGTATCACTGAATAAGACTGAGTGACAAAAGGAACTCCCTGTCTCAAATTGTCCTGATCCTGCCACCATTGCAAAACCTGGATCAGAGTTCGAGTCATTGGGACTAGTTTGGTAAGGGAATCCTTTCGTTGGGACCAGAAGGCTCTTAAGTGGAACTGAATGTCCCTTATCTGGAATCTTGCCCCCTGGACCACTGCTGTAGAGGCTGCCATGTGGCCCAGAAGCTGCAAGAAATGCCTTGCTGGTCGAGACACCCGAAGGGTGAATGAAGGGGCCAGTTCTATAAGGGTCCTTGCCCTGTCCAGGGGAAGGAATGCTTTTGCTCTTATTGTATCCAGCTCTGCCCCTATAAAGGTGAGGAGCTGTACTGGCTCGAGAACTGACTTTGGAAGGTTGAGGAGGAATCCTAAGTAAGTGAGCACTTGCTGAGTTATTTGCAGATGTGATTTGACTTGGTCTGGAGACTGACCCACTATGAGCCAGTCGTCCAAGTATGAAAAGATGAAGATCTTTTTTCTCCTTAGGAAAGCAACCACTACTGCCAGGCATTTTGTGAACACCCTTGAGGCTGATGTTAGGCCAAAGGGTATTGCTCTGAATTGATAGCGGCCTGAGGGCAACTCGAACCTGAGGTACTTTCTGTGGGAGCACCTGATGGAAATGTGAAAATAGGCATCTTTGAGGTCCAGGGAGGCTAGCCAGTCCCCTGGCCTTAGAGAGGGCAGAATTATCCCCAGAGTCACCATTTTGAATTTTGGTTTTAAAAGGTGCTTGTTCAGCTATCGTAGATCCAGGATGGGCCGCCATTCTCCTGTCTTTTTTGGGGGTAGGAAGTACCAGGAGTACAATCCTTTGCCCCTGAGTAGGATAGGAACCCTTTCTATGGCTCTGAGAGCCAGGAGGGAAGAAACCTCTGCCTCTAGGGCAAGGGTCTCTGATGGATTTGCAGGTGGAAAGGATCTGGTTCTCATCTTGGGAAATTTTTTGAAGCAGAGAACCAGTCCCTGGCTTACTACTTCCAGGACCCACTTCTCTGATGTCAAAGACTTCCAGTCCTGGACAAAGTAAGCCAGCCTGCCCCCTACAGGTATTGGAGAATCGGCCCGGGCAGACCCATCAGGTGTCTGCTTGGCAGGGCTTTAGGCTGAGGGTGGAAGCAAGCCTGCTCATTCCCGTCTGTCTCTCCTCTGAAGAACCTCCTCTGAGCATAAGCAGAAGAGGAGGCCTGGACAGTAAAAGGCCTTTGAAAGGGCCTGCCCCTGCCCCTGGAATGCTGTCTCTGAGGTGGCTTGCCTTTCTTTGGCCTAAGCACTCCTGTAGGTGGTCCTGTGCTAGTCCATCTTCTTCATGTAGTTCTCGTCTGCTCCCAAACAGAGAATTACCAATGACAGGAAATCCATGACTTTAGCCTGGGTATCCTGCGATGAGGCTAGTACATCTGAGCCAAGCCATCCTCCGAAGGGCCACAGATGTAGCCATGACTCTAGATGAAACATCATTGGAGTCCACAGCAGCATGAAATTGCACCTTGGATGCCTCAATCCCATCCGCAGCCATCTGCTCCAGCTCCTTGGCAAGCTGGTCAGGGGCCTGTTTAGCCAGAGCCAGCACAGTGTCCCACCTGGACTTCTGGTATCTAGCTGTGTAGGCCAAATAGTTAGCCTGCCTGAGTCCCAAAGATGCTGCCATGTACTGCTTTTTTGCCATGGCATCAATCCTCATGGAGTCCTTATCTGGGGAGTGCGAAGCCAAGGGAATATTTGCCTTACCACAGGCAGCAGCTTGCACTACCCCAACATGGCTGCACTGCTGGGAAAGGAACTCCATGTCAGAGCCTGAAAGGGTATACCTCTTGTCCATTCTTCTGTCCACGGGAGGTATGGAATTAGGAGTCTTTAGAATTTTAAATGTCTGTTTCCCAAAAGATTTATTGAGGGGAACAGACAATCTCCTGGACTCTGGGATGTCCATCATCTCAACAAAATCAGGCTCCTCCAGATCCTCTACTGCTTCTTCCATTGGAAGCTGGAGGGTTTCAGCCACTTTCTTGTAAAGCATAAAGTGGGAAGGGGACTCAGAAAGCCTAGGAGTAGAAACACCTGAAGGTCTGTCTGGGGAGATGTCCGGGTCAATAGGCACATCCAGACTTTCATAATCACGATCATCAGCATTATCCTCATACTCTCCCTCCTCCTCCTCCGGTTCATAAAATTCTTCTAAAGTATAATCCGGAACTGGGGGAACCGACCGAACTGAGCCCCTGACCGATGGTGCCGGTTCAGCCGGAACCGAAGTTAGCGATTGAACTATCCTTATCACTTTGGCTATTTCATCAGCGGTCGGAGAAAGAATTTGTGGATCCGAACCAGATGATTTTCCTTCTCTTTCTTTTAACCAGAACCAACTCCTCAGATCGGCTCTCCTTTGCCCAAAGAAGTTTAGCCCTGGTCAGAGGACACTCCTTCTGGTTCAGTCGGAACCGAACCGGGCTGGCCATCCGGGTCAGTGGACTCTACAAGCCTCCCTTTCCTCAGTCTACCTACTCTCTTATCCAGGGTAGCTTTGGGAGAAAACTTTTACAAATTTGGCAGTCTGAATCGAGGTGGTCAAACTCAGACACTAAACACAGGTGGTGTGGGATCAGCCTTAGCAAAGGCTTCCCACACACTACAGTGTTGAAACCCAGTGGGCCGGTTTTTCTTGGGTTTCTCAGACATAGCCAATCCTATCCAAACTTTACCCTTTTGGCAATCCACCAGGCAAGACACCCCTACCGTTTCCTGACCATGTTACTGGTCTTGGAAAAAGACGTAATTAAATCCGTTTTTTTTAGAACCGATACGGACCGGTTACCACACTCTAATAATTTCAAAAGTTTTTTAAAACCAATCTGATCGGTTCAAACCGAACCGATCCAATGTTTACAAGTTCCACACAGAAACTAAATGCAAAACCTATCTAGTACTCACGGTACCACAGACAGAGACTTAAACCAACAGGTTCAGTAGCAGAAGTTCGGTAGAAACTGAGCGAAAGGCTGGCTCGTCGGCTGGATTTCCGCTTGCGACGCCGGCGACCCGGGTTCGGGAATGGACTTGGGTCGTTGGAGAGTCGACCAGGGGAGAAGGCTGGGACGTCCGTAGACAGCTCGCCTTCTCCAGGGGAGGGCAGGGATGTGGCGGGCACCTGCTGGCCTGGCGGAGGCAGGGGCGTGGCAGAATGTCAGAGCTCAAAATAGCTGGGGAGAGTGACGGACGTCGGCGTTCACCATGACGTCACCTATGTCACTCTCCAGGGGAGAAAACCGGAAAAATCGGCCCCTGGCTGGCCAGGCAGCGGCCCTCTGGTGCGCCTGGCTGCCGTCCAGCACGCGGCCTCCCACCCCAGCAGCACCTGGAGCCGATGCGCAGTGTGCTGGATGCCCTCTCCGGCGCGCCTTCCCTCTCGGAGGAGGGGGACCCACCCGGCGAAGGGTTACGCCGGGCTACTCAAGGGGGCTGCGATTTGGGGTCGAAGCAGGTCGTGGGGATGGCGGACAGTCCAAGTAAAAGACCTTGAAGGCCCGAAGGAGGTGCCAGCTGGGAGCAGAGGAGGAGGAATATAAAAAAAAAAAAAAAGAAAGAAATCGAGCGAAAAAACGACACTTTAACCTACTTTTTTGAACCGAGCAAAGGAGAAATCTCTGGAGCGACTGTTCAGTGAGGCGGAGTAAAGAATCTGACGGTTGGAGTTTAAACAACAGCAGACAGAGGTTTCAACTGAGCTCGCGCTGAACGTTCCATGCTGGCCATGGAAAGTTAACTCTTTGTTCTCCGGGGCAGTTGGAAGGCAGGCCTAACTGCAATAGTCAGAATACAGCAAGACTTCATGTTGTTTGAATCACAGACTTTTTTGAGTAAGAGACCTCCCAACCACCTGACTTGGTGACCTCCTGCGACTCTAAGCGAAGTGAACTTTTAATTATGTTTTTAACAGAGCACATTCAATAAAGATTAACGGCGAAGACAACCAGCAATAGTTCACGAAAGAGCTGTAATTATGAACTGTGCGGTGTCTGCTGAATGTATGCTGAATGTCAGTGCGTTTAGTGTGTTTTGCATGCCATTTTAACTGTCTGCCCACTTTTTTTTTCGTCCAGTTGCTCTTGTTAAAGGAGACGGTCATTTTAAGGGGACAAACAGTCCGCCACGGAACCGTCCTCTTAAAGCGGCTTCTACTGTAGTGGATATACAATGATGTACTCAGTAAATAACAATGGCCACCCTGCTCTGTATGCCCCAAATGAGAACAATCCTTATTTATTTACACAATTTTCAACAATTGACAATCCCCCGCCACACACTTAATTATATAATTAATATAATTTCAGGAGATTTCAACCTAATATTGAATAAAAGTGATAAATCTTCGGGCATATCCAATACACACAAATCTTCAATAAATATTATTAAAAATTTCCAAAAAGATCAAAGGTTAATAGACCCCTGGCTTAATTTTGGTAATAATAAATGCATACAGTACATTCATTTTACTCAAATTTACACACATTTTATTCTCATATAAATTTTTTATCGCTGCTCAGAGATGCTGTTATACTTAATAAAAATGGTACATTATCCAGGTATCTTAATTTCAGATCATTCTCCATGTATATACAATTACATAATAAAGTAAAACAAAGCTATTCTTGGCATTTATATGTCTCATTATCAAGGCCACTGTTTTTTCGGTTTTTACTGGAAAATCCGGTAATATTCCGGAATTAGTGCTGCCTAAAAACCGGTAAAAATGAAGATTTCATGGAATCTGGCAATTTCTATCAGATCAGTAAATCTATAAAAAAGTGTGTTTTTCTTTTCATTCCTTCCTGTACTATTTTCATTTGTTTTATTTAATGCTCTGTATATTAAGCCTTCTTTAGTTCTGATTATTTATGCACATACTAAAAGAATGATAACAGAATCCCGGTAAAATCCAGAAATTAGAGTAACAATCACCGGTGAAATTCTGGAATCTTAAGTCTTGAAAAGGGAATTTAATTTTTTTAATCACCCGTAAATCAGTGGCCTTGCTCATTATTATCTAAAACAGGCATAACAGATTCATTTAGTGCTGCATTACAAGAATTTTTTCAGTTTAATCAGAACAATAATACAAATTTGGTAAATATTTGGGAAGCATGTAAGGTTTGGATACAAGGCTATTTTAGAAAAGTAGAAAATCATAGGAAAAAACAATGGGAAAAACAACAAGCTAAACTTGAACAACAAATCAGAGATTTACAAATATTACATAGCGTAACTGAGCGCAGCAACATATAATGCGTTGCTACAAAAAAAGCAACATGACAATCTAATGACAGAAAAAGCAGAAAAAAATATTTTACAGACACGCACAAATTACTGTGTATTTTCTGATAAGCCATTAAAACTACTTTCATGGCAATTAAAGATAAAGATAAAGAGGAAAATGCTATTAATCAGTTAAGCAAACCCAATAGTAATATTAACAGGGATCCACTAGAAATTAATAATTTATTTTAGTTAATTCAATATTAACAACTATATCAAACTCAACATCAACCAAATGATATTTATGCAGAATGTACTAAAGCAGCAGAAATTAATACAGTCCCACTACATATACAGTAAAAGCAAATCTGAATGCTGAAATAACTATCTCAGAAATTGAAGAGGCCATATCAAGACTCCCTAACAGTAAAGCATCAGGCCCTGATGGGATACCTGTGGAATTTTATAAAAAATTTAAAAATATCATTATGCCATCATTGTTAAAATCATTCAACTCATCCCAAGATATACCAAATTCCTTTTCTGAAGCCACAAACACACAGTCCATAAAAAAGGCAAGGATCCATTAAAATGCAAGTCATATAGACCGATTTCTTTATTAAATGTAAATTATAAAATATTTGCTAAAGTATTAGCACTCAAATTGGAAAAAGTTCTTCCAATATTGGTACACCAAGATCAGAAAGGTTTCGTAAAAGGAAGAAAAATTAATGAAAATATTAGATGGACCATTAATATGATACAAAATAACACAAATAAAAAAGCAACATTGCTATCGATTGACGCTGAAAATGTTTGATAAGATAGAATGGCAATTCATCTTTCATACATTACACAAAATGGAAATCGGAAATCAATATTTAAAATGGCTCTTGACCCATCCTTATCCTCCCAACAGTCTTGTTACTGTTGTGCTGAAGGTGGTGCTGGAGGTAAGATGGCACCAGGCTGGGGGGCGTCCATCTTCTGTTCTCCTGTTAGCATTGGATTTATCACCTCCTAAAATATTCCTAAAAGCATTTTATCTGTAATTTTTTGGAGAATCCGTCCGATAGTAGTCACTCTCCAGATTTTTTCTGGGGAGTGCTAATTTTAAATTGTTTTATAGTGATCGTTTGTGTGTGTTTGTGTGTGTAGTGTTAGTGTTGAGGGGTAGGGTTTTTAGTGTTAGGCAGGGACATCAGTGAGGCAGCTTAGGAGGTTAATTTTATTTTCAGTTTCCGAGGTTTTTTGTTCAGAGGACTATTTTTACATCTAGTGCCGTTTTAGTTGCCTAAGCTGAGTCCATGGTCGGAAACAAGGACCTGCTCCAACCAGGAGAAACTGCTGGCCGGGAACCACAGGAGACAACACAGCTGCTGGAGGGAGACATTTGGCTGAAGATCTTGAAACAGCGTACTAGCACGTTAATCGCGGGCCGTTTATTTAGCCCTGTCTGAGGAGTGGAGGCAGAGGATAATTCAGAATGGAGTCAGCTCTTCTGTGGATTGTGGGCTGATAGCCTATACTGTTTGTTGTGGCGTTGACCAAGCCATGAGTGTAGTGAAGCAGCTGCTGAAGGAGTGAGATCTGTGGCAGCTCTGGTGGACCGAGCCATGAGTGGAGTGGCTGCTGGAGGAGTGAGACTTGTGGCAGCATCAGATGTTAACTGGAGTGCAGTTGCAGCTGCCACTTCGAAGAGTGCAGTTATTCTAGATGTCCTACAGGGGGCATGCCTTAGACAACTAGTACTGGAGCCCACTCGAGAGGGAGCAATATTAGACTTGATTCTCTCAAATGGAGATGGAGAGAGGATCACAGATGTAGAAGTGGGTAGCCATCTGGGAACTAGCGACCATCGAACAGTATGGTTCACAATAAACACAGCAATAGAGTCAAGCCATACAAAGACAAAAGTACTGGACTTTAGGAGGGCTGACTTTGTCAAAATGGGTGAGTGCCTAAGGAATGCACTAGCAAATGGGCAGGAAGGACGGGTGGAAGAACAATGGGGAATAATAAAAACTGCCATCACAGAGTAGCAAGCCTTTGTGTGAAGCAAATAAACAAAACAAGATGATGTAAGAAACCACTGTGGTTCTCAAAGGAAGTGGCAGTAAAGGTTCAAGAGAAAAAGAAAGCATTCAGGAAGTACAAGGAATCGTAGAAGGAGCAGGACAGAGAATTGTATCAGTTAAAGCAAAAGGAGGCTGGGAAGGCAGTCAGAACAGCAAAGGCCCAAACCGAGGAAAAGACAGCCAACTCAGTTAAGAAGGGGATAAAACCTTTATAGGTACATCAGGAGCAAAGGAAGACCAAGGGAGGGATAGTGAGGCTTAATAAAGGGGATGGAGGGTGGGCAGAGGGAGACTGTGAAAAGGCAGAGATACTAAACAAATATTTTTGATCAGTATTTACAAATGAAGAGGGGGAGGTACATAAAACAAACAGTAGTAACACTCTGGATACAGAAGTTGATACCAGCCCATTTACAGAAGAAAGGGTTCTGAAAGAACTCTTAAAACTGAAGGTGGACAAAGCTATGGGGCCTGATGGGATTCATCCCAGAATTCTAAAAGAGCTAAAGGTAGAACTAGTGACACCACTGACTACCCTTTTAACAAATCATGGGAGGATGGGGTGGTACCTGAGGACTGGAGGAAGGCAGATGTGATTCCCCTTCACAAAAGTGGGAGCAAGGCAGAAGCAGGAAACTACAAACCTGTTAGTTTAACCTCAGTGATAGGGAAAATGATGGAATCACTTCTGAAGGAAAGAACTGTCAAGTATCTAGAGGTCAGAGGGGCACAGGACCCAAGGCAGCATGGATTCACAGCGGGAAGGTCATGCCAGACAAATCTGATAGATTTCTTTGACTGGGTGACCAAAGTAGTAGATCAGTGAGGGGCTGTGGACATGGCCTACCTAGACTTTAGCAAGGCATTTGACACAGTCCCACACAAAAGATTAATATACAAGTTAGCCAGCCTGGGAGTGGGTCCCAAGATGACAGCCATACCTCTCAACTGTCCCTGATTTTCAGGGATGTCCCTGATTTTGCCTCAAAATTTTACTCTGTCCCTCCTAAAAATTGTGTTTCCGTGACCAAACAGTGGGAGTTTTAAGAACAAAATAATGTCAAACCTTAAAGTTACAGACTTGTTCTTCCTTAGAAAATGCATTTTACACAAAGCCCCTTATTCTACCAGCTTCCTGTGTTGATAATCCCAATTTTGAAGATGTGTCCCTGATTTTGGTCCTTTGGCCCTGATTTTTTTAAGCCTTGTCCCTGATTTATGAGGCAGGAGGTTGAGAGGTATGATGACAGCCTGGGTTAAGAATTGTCTGGAGAATAGGACACAGAGAGTAATAGTAAATGGAGTCCACTCAGAAGAAAGGAGGGTTACTAGTGGGGTACCGCAGGGTTCAGTATTAGGGCGGTCCTTTTCAATGTCTTTATAAGTGACATTATGAGAGGACTGGAAGGAAAGTATGTCTCTCTTTGTAGATGACACTAAGATCTGCAACAGAGTTGATGCACAAGGTGGGATGGAAAGGATGAGAAGGGACTTGAAAGGTTAGAGGAATGGTCAAATGTATGGCAGCTTAGATTCAATGCTAAAAGTGCAAGAGTAATGCACCTGGGGAAACAAAAACCCAGGGGAAGAGTACACAATGGGGATGAGATACTAACAACAAAAATGGAAAGGGACCTGGGGGTAGTCATATCAGATGACCTAAAGGTGGGCAAGCAATGTGAGAGGGCAGCAAGGAGGGCTGGGGGGTTACTGGGATGCATAGGGAGAGGCATCACCAGTAGAAAACAGGAAGTTATTACCCCTCTGTACAGACAGCTGGTGAGACCCCATCTGGAGTACTGTGTGCAGTTCTGGAGACCCAATCTCTGCAAAGACATAGACAGGATGGAAGCTGTCCAGAGGAGGGCAACTAAAATGGTGCAGGGTCTGCACGGAAGACATATGAAGAGAGACTTAAGGAGCTTAATATGTATAGCCTCGAGGAAAGGAGGGAGAGGGGGGACATGATAGAAACTTTCAAGTACCTCAAGGGAATCGCAAAGTCAAGAGGGTAGCATCTTTCAAAAAAGAGTGTGCAAGAACAAGAGGGCTGAATTTGAAGATGGGGGAGGCTCAGAGGTAATTTAAGGAAGTATTTTTCACAGAGAGGTTGTGGATGCATGGAACGGCCTTCTGGAGGAGGTTGTGGAGTCAAAATCAGTGGTGGAATTCAAGCATGCATGGGACAGTCATAAGGCAATTCTGGGGGTTGGGGGTAAGAAGAAGTAGGCTGCTGGTTAACTAGGATCTGCAGCTTATCCAGTAGGTAGGGGAAATGGGCAGACTGGGTGGGCCAAGCGGTCCTTATCTGCCGTCAAATTCTATGTTTCTATGTTTCTATTAAGTTAATTTACAACAGACCAGTAGCAAAGGTTTAAACAAATACAATTTCTTCATACTTTAATTTAATGAGAGGGACAAGACAAGGATGGCCTTTATCTCCTCTCATATTTGCTTTAATTACGGAATCCCTAGCATCTATAGTAAGAAACAATAACAACATTTTTGGAATTTGTATACAAAAAATATACAAAATACAAGTCTCTACACGGATGACACATTATTCTAGCAATCTGATTCAGACACCTCAATTACGGAATTATTTAACTTAAATTATTTTGGCAAAGCTTCAGGATATACTGTAAACTGGCAAAACTCTTTTGTAATGCCCCTGCAACTCCCAACTTCACTTAATTTACCTGATATATGTAAATGCAGAGTAGTCAATCAAACTCACAAGTTAGGGATTGCAATCCCTTTTTTCAAATCCAGAATGTATTTCAGACTAATTATGATAAAATATTGATCAAAACAGAATAGGATTTATTAAGATGGCAAACATTACCATTAACAATTATTGGTCGTATAAGTGTGATAAAAATGAATGTCTTGCCAAAATGTATATATCTATTTCAAACCATCCCAGTAGAAATCTCACAAACATATTTTAAGAAGATAAAAAGAATAACAGCATTCACATGGAAAAATAAAAGTTCTAGAATTGCTTATAATACTTTGATAAGGCCTAAGGAGAAAGGAGGATTGACTCTTCCTCATTTTTATAAATATTATATATCTGCTCAATGCTGAACTATATGGCAATGGATAAACAAAAATGAAAAATCTGTGCCGTCACTTAAAATGGAACAGGATATTCAAAGGATCCCATTAGTGAATATATTAGTTATACCTTTCAATAAAAACTATGATACAATAATTAAAAAATATTTATTTATTTGAGTTTTGGTGACCAGGTAAGTCCACTGAGATGATTACAGTCCCTTTTTCAGGGTTGACCTGGGGTCATCAAACAAGCAGACCATTGGCAAAGCAGTATGAATAGAACAGCAATACAATATGGTAAAAAAAAACTGATAAGCAGCATAACAATGTATACAAGAACAAAGAGCATAAAACAAACAGCATGTAAATATAAAAATATGCACAAACATGTGAGAAGTCGTCAAAGCGTAACAGTATATACAAGCACACTACAGAGCAATGAACCTATGATGGAGGCATACTTGCTAGGCACATAGGATTGAGGAAAAGAAGGACAGGGATGAGATGGCAGCGGAAATATGTACAGGGTGCAGAGACTGAGAGAGAGAGGCAAGCATATTTGACTAGAATAAAGGGAGGGAGGAACAAGACAGGACTGTGTGAGGAAGGGAGTTCCAGGCAGATACAACTGCGAAAGAGAAAGACCTTCGGGTGGTGGCCAGACGCAGATTAGGTAAGATTAGCAGAGGCAGCGAGGCAGAGCGGGGGGCATGTGGTGCTTGTATTAGGCATATCAGACCACTAAGGCAAGGAGGTGTGAATTTGTGGACAAGTTTGAATGAGAGACTCAGGGTGGAATACCTTAGTTTAGATTCTAGTGGCAGCCAGCCCAGGGAGGAGAGGACATCACAGTGATGTGCACGGGAATTATCTCCCAAGGCAAATCTACCGACCCTATGGTAGGCCTGGGATAGGAGAAAGAAGGAGGAGGAGTTTGAAGAGAGTAGTAGTGGAGCACCATATGTTAGGAGAGGAAGAAGAAGGGTCGATGTAGCAATCTTTAGACAAGATGCAGAGGTGAGAAAGGGGCGGATACGATAGAGAAGACCAAGTCTCTGATTTAGAGATTTAACAACATTGGAAACATGGTCATTAAAGGAGAGTGCAGAGTCTAATGTAACCCCCAGGTATTTAAAGTAGTAGACCAACTCTAATTTGTCACCACTGAGAGAGGCAATGCTGAAGGGGGGGGGGAGCCATCTTTGAGTGGGGACGGCGGGTGAATAGCATATATTTATTTTTCTTTGTACTGAGGACAAGATGATTTTGGTTGAACCAGGTTTCGAAGGAAGCAAAGCCAGAGGCAAGCGCTCTATTAATTAGATTGATGTGTGGTGAGGAGCGATAAAGAACTGCATCATCTGCATACAGGTGAATGGAAGCACCTCTACAAGAGCTGGGGAGGTCACTGATGAATAGAGAGAATAACAAAGGACCCAAGATAGATCTCTTCGGGACTCCGTGAGTTACTGGCAACAGGTAAAAAAGGAAACCATTCCACTTAACTGTTTGGAAGCGGCAGGATAGATAGCTTTTTACCCAGTTTAGAGCACTGAAATCCAGACCTATCAAGTAAAGCTGGTGAATAAGGAGGATACGGTTCACCAGATCAAAAGCTTTAGTGAGGTCCACGAAGATGGCACCTGTGACCGAGCCTTGGTCCACAGCCTGAAATATGTCAGCTGTCACTTTAATTAGGGCAGTTAGGGTACTGTGATTCCTTCCGAAGTCATGGTGAAATGGTGAAAGCAGTTTGTGAGATTCAAGGTATTCCTGCAGTTGGTTATACACTATGCGCTCTTGGATCTTAGCCAAGGGACAGAGGATTGAAATTGGCCTGAAACTGTCAACAATAGAATTGGAGCCACCCTTATCCACCAGAATGACTACCGCCACCTTCCACTTGTCTGGCACAGTATTAGAGATGAAGGAGCGATTGAACAAGTCGGGGACAGGGTGAGCAAGGGCAGGAGCACGAAGTTTAAGAAACTTTGGCTCAAGGGAGTCATGACCAGGTGAGCAGTCGGATTTTAGATTCGTGAGAAACTTCCGCACTTCTTTAAGGGTGGCTATCTTCAGGTGAAACTCTGGACGAGACTCAAAGGTGAGCTGTGTGGCTTGGGCAGTGAGGGTAGAGGGGGAGTTTTGGAACAGCAAGGTGTACTTATGAAGATCGGTGAAGAAGTTATTAAATCCTGAGGTGATGGATGGGAGATCAGTAAGAGTAGTACCATTGGCAGTGATAGAGCTTGGGGCTTCTTCGACCTTCCCCTTTACCAGGGAGTTGATTTGCCTTCAGAATTCCTCGGGGTTGCCGAGGTGCTCTGTTTGTAGAGATTTCAAGTAATACAGCCACCGCAACAGCTGTTAAAGCCTGGTATAGGGCGCATAAAATAATAAATCATAAAATCAAAATTTTAGTGGATACACCAATATATGATAATCCTACTTTTATCCCCTCTAAAGTAGATAAAGTATGTAAGATCTGGGGCACAAAAGGGTTAATCCATTTTCGTAAATTGTTTCTAGGTACTAGATTAAAAACTTTTATGCATTTAAAAAATTAATATAATTTATCTAGTAATAACATTTTCTAATACCTTCAAGAAAACAATTATATAAAATAAATTAATAGAACCATACAACTACATGATAGCGCACCAATTTTTGAGTTATTTATTAAAAAACAAAATTCAAAACTAATTTCATTGGTATATAAAATTATTAATGAAGAAAAAGATCATGATTTGTCTAAATTAAAAAGAAAATGGCAGCAAGATTTAGGGATAAATATATATGTGCAACTATGGGAAGATATTCTTAAAACACCATTTACGTGTATCAAATCAAACAAAATACAACAAATTCAATATAACACAATACATAGGGTGTATTATACGCCATCTAAATTACATAAAATTAACCCCACAATAGATTCTAAATGCCCAAGGTGTGGGAATACCTCTGGCACATTAATTCATTTAACCCTTAGAAGACTGTGGACGTATATATATGTCCAGAATCTATATACGTTCACACATATTCAGTTCTCACAGGGTTAATACACTCATGTCCAAAGCTGTCGAATTTCTGGCCAAAGATATTAATTTTTTTAAACACATTTACAAAATCTAAATTTCAATGAACTCCAATTTCCACTTTATTATCAACATATACGTTAACTGGTGAAATAGAAAAACATACTCAAATTGTATATACATTTGCACTGAATATAACTCGTAAATGTATTCTTATAAAGTGGAAAGGCACTGACCCCCTAGTATTTGATACTTGTGTTAATTTTATGAATATTATAATGCAATTTGAAAAAATACATTACATTAGATTAAAACAAAGACATATATATGCAAAAATATGGATACCATTCCAAGATGCAATTAAGAATGGAATAAAATTACCAAGAAAGTGATGGGGGGAGGATACAAATTATGCATTAAATTTAACAATGTATATAAACCATTATGTATGGCATAGTGCTATCTAATATTGTAGCAGGAAAGTTAAGGCAGTTTATAATATTTGGATCCCTAGGTAGGTAGGGCGGTATGGTACTACAATGATGACAAATTTGCACAACTATACTGATTTGTATAATCAAAACATGATGGTGCATATATTCTATCTGAACCACACTGGGGAAAAAAAGATGAGGAAGCACCTCATCCAGGGTGCCCAGAAGGGCATGGGAGAAGTGGGCCATAAGGAGAACCTGAGCTCACTAAAGACCAAGCGAGCAGCATAGACCTTTTAGCAGCATGGTCCACCCCTGGACTCTCTGTCGGGCGGCTTGATGACATCCCCAGTTTTGCTGGAGTGCCTAAACACAGAATCGACCACCAGCCCCTTGGCCGAGGGGTGTTCTGTGAATCCCGAGAGGGAACCGGTAGGTACCGCATACTTGCGGGCCATCTGGGAAGAGGGCGAAGGGCAGGAAGCAGGGCACTGCCAAAGCTCCAGTGCAGGGTCAAGAATGGCCTCCGCCACTGGGAAGGCCTCCGTAGGAGTATCTCCCCGGCCAAGGATCTTGGTCAATGGGTAACGAGACCGTTTCTGGACGGGCTCCATTTTCAAACCCGTGGACTCCGAGATCAGGTGGAGAAGGCCCATAAAGAGGAAGGGACTTTGTCCATCGAGAGATCCCCCACTGACTCCACGTCACCTGGAAGAGAGTGTAGGGAAGAACCCTCCCACTCTGAGGAGTTGTTAAAGAGTGGTCGACTGCCCGAGTCCCCACTGACCCTCCGCAGACAGTCAGTGGTGATGGTGATCGACAGCCGATGGGGAAGTCCCTTGGTCGGCCGAGACTCCTTGGTTGAAGCGCCGTCCAGTGGTTGTTTAGGTGGTGGCTCCACCAGAATCAGTGGAGACGCCGGGGTCAGCCAAGCTGGGACCATCTTGGTCAGCTCTTTAGGAGAAGAAGGCGTCTGTCTGTCGGGCGAAAGCCAGGTGATGGCCAGCATAGTACCCGGAGCCAGCTTCACGCCGGTGAGAACCAGCTGTTATCACATGAGATCCTCGTAGTGTCACCACAACTTGTGCCAAAGCCTCTCCTAATCCAAGGTGGATGAGGATGAAGAGTAGTGCAGCACCGCTTTTCATGGTGTCGAGAGCGGGAACACCGATGTCGGGAACTGCTTGACCCATGGGAAGAAGACTGAGACCTTGACCTCGACCACCAGGAGGATTGGCGGTGGGGCTCGGAGGGAGTCAGCGAGCGCCGAGGCTCCTCCAGGTCTTGGTCATCAACCAGAGGCGGTGGGTCAGCGGACTGATCCATCCCAACGGTCCAAGTCAGGACCAAAGTCCCGATAAGGAAGTGTCGGCCTCTTCAGTCGACAACTGGTTGACCAGTTTGAGAAAAATCTCAGCCGGAAAATCAACCAGCGTCTCAGCCAACTGGCTTACTGTGGAGCCGGCAGCCTCGGCCGAGGATCTGACCAAAGTCAGATCTGGAGAAGCGCGGGAATCCAAAGCTCTCGACTGATAGCGCTCCCAATCCCACGAACGTCAATGAGACCATTTTTTGGACTCTTTTTTTTTTTTTTTTATTTGGATTTGAGCCTGGAGGGTCCCTAACTGAGGGTCCACAAGAACTGGCACAATTCCTTCAAGGATCCCATCAAAGTCGAACCCAGCTGGAGCGGCATGAAGGCAGACGCCAAAGTGGAGTAAGAAGCGGCCTGGGCCGAAGCCTTCTGAAATGCCGCAAGCTGTTTAGCGGACCCCACAGCCGTGGACACCACCCAATGGGCATGCTTAGATTTGACTGGTGGGTTCCGTTCACTGGGTCGGCCTAACTTAAGTCGGGCGAGATGGTCCTAGAGAACGGTAGGATGGAAAGTTCAACAAATGTCGTAGGCCTGGGGATCATGCTCATGCCCCAGGCAATAGACACACATGGCATGCGGATCCATTCGAGACGTCTTCTGCCCACAAGGGTACCGACGGAACCCAGGAGTGTATCTGTCGTCCATTGCAGCCGCAATCGATGAT
Source organism: Neoceratodus forsteri (assembly GCA_016271365.2). NCBI lineage: Eukaryota > Metazoa > Chordata > Ceratodontiformes > Ceratodontidae > Neoceratodus > Neoceratodus forsteri. The sequence goes on from CM057449.1 coordinate 969,000,494, forward strand.
CGAGCTGAAGACACAAAGTACTAAACTTTTTAGGAAGTAAATCCGTAGATTTAGTCGCAAGGACCTACTCAGTGTGAGAGTGGTAAGGAGGGAACCTACTTCCTTCCAGCAGAAAGGAAGATCTGGTGTCATGGGGCAGAGCCGTGGGAGTTACCACCCGGGTGGGTGGGAGAAGCCAGACTGAAGACATTTCTGGCAAGTCTTAAAGGGAAAGGCAACTGTCAAAAGTGTGGATAGAACATCATATCCACGTCCCTGGAACCCATGAGTTCTGTGGTCCCCCAGGTACACTCCTCGGGCACTGTGGTTCTCCCAGGTATGCTCCCCCACTCCACCAGAGATGCGTTCATCATGAGCATGATTGACAGTTCTGGGCGGACAAACAGGATTCCTGCCTCCGGATGTTCTGGGATCACCCACCACTGGATGGCATCCCACATTGGCTGGGTCACTGAGACCAGCTGGTGCAAGTGTCCTAGGCGCTGGGCCTACTGATGGCCCAACTCCCATTGAAGATGCAGCATCCACCAGCGGGCCCAACAGACCATGCTGGTGCAGGACACCATGTACTCCAGCAGCCTCAGGAAATACCCACCACGGCGAGAGAACCCAACCTGAAATAATCGGGTAAAAGAGGTAAGATCCACTGCCCGGTCCACAGGTAGGCGGGCCTTGACCCGAAGAATATGGAAATTACGTACCTACCGTAATTCTAGATCTTCTTGGATGAAGTCTCCACCACTCATTCACAGGATCTACGCCAGAGGCGCTAGGACCCAGCAGGAGCAAACTTTTTGCAAGGGGGCCGGCGCCAGAGATGGAGCCGCAAGAGGCCGGCCATGAATACCTCAACTCATCTAGGCAATGACTATCTCAAGGCCAACCCTCCAACCGCCGGGTGCCTTTTTTTTCCGAGGAGGCAGTGTAACTAACCTAGAAGGATAGCCTAACGAAAAAATGGACACAAGATAGTCCGAGCGACCCGTATAAGAAGGGTCAACAAAGAAATCTTCACAGCCTAAGATTGAGGGAGTGAAAACCAACAACAGAGGTGAGCTCAGGGGATGGTGGGCGGGCCTGTGAATGAGTGGTGGAGACTTTGTCCAAGAAGATCAAAAATTACGGTAGGTACGTAATTTCCATATCTTCCTGGACATAAAGTCTCCACCACTCATTCACACTGATGGGAGAGTACCGAGCTAATAATCCCCCGAGAGGGCGGCAGGAGAGACCAAGAGCTCACAAATTTAGGACAGAAGTCAGTTAAGGATAGTCCTGCCAAACGAAAGATGTCGCCTGGCATGGACATCCAGGGCATAGTGCTTGATGAAAGTATGTACTGAGCTCCAGGTAGCCACATTGCACATGTCTGCAATGGGCATGTTGCGGATCTCTGCCAGGGATGTCGCGACTGCTCTAGTAGAGTGAGCGTACATTCTGCCTTCCAGCTTAACCTGCGCCATGGAATAACAGTGGCGAAGGCATGCCACCAGCCATGCAGAAATGCATCTGATAGTGACAGGTTGACCCAGCCGGGTCTCGCTGAAGGAAACAAACAGTTGCTGAGCTTTGCTAATTTCTTTTGTTCTATCCAAATAGAAATGCACAGCTCTTTTGACATCTAAAGAATGAAGGGTACACTCTCCTTCATTTTGGAAGTTTGCAAAGTAAGTAGGTAGGATCAAAGGTTGGTTTAGATGGAATTCTGAAACAACCTTAGGGAGAAACTTAGGATGGGTCTTAAGAACTACTTTGTCCTTATGAAACACAGTATACGGAGGGTCTGTGACCAAAGCATGTATTTCAGAGACCCTGCAGGCCAAGGTAATAGCCACCAGGAAGGCCGTTTTTTAAGTGAGAAATTTCAGCTCACAGGTAGCTAGAGGCTCGTAAGGCTTTCGAGTGAGCATGTCTAGCACAAAGTTAATGTCCCAGGCTGTGACTGGACGTCTGATATGAGGTCTGGTATGCAGAATACCCTGAAGAAACCTCTTAACTACTGGTAACTGAGCCAGTGATAAGGAAAGTACTGGTTCATGATAAGCTGAAATGGCACAAAGGTGAACTTCGACTGTAGAGTATTGTAGACCTGAATTTGAGAGGTCTAAAAGGTACTCTAGAACTTTATTTGGTGGGCAGGAAAAAGAATTCAAAGAGGATTTTGCACACCAGACAGAAAAACGCTTCCATTTGGCTGTGTAAGTTTTTCTAATGGCTGGCTTGCGTGCAGCCAAAAGAATATCTGAAACTCTCCAAGAGACACTGAACCTGTTCACTTCTATCTCTTCAGGAGCCAAGCGTGAAGGTGAAGCGACGTCAGATTGGGATGGACCACAGGCCTCTGGGTCAGAAGGTTCGTCTGAAGGGGAAAAAGCTTTCGGAGGGGTTTTCGACATACTGTTGAGTAGCGGAAACCATATCTGTCGAGGCCAGAAGGGAGCAATGAGGATCATTTAGTCCCCCTGGGACTCAAATTTGAGAAGTACCCTCTGAATTATTGGAAGAGGAGGAAAGGCGTATAGAAAGCGTTTTGTCCACTGCAGCCTGAATGCATCCTGACAGAAAATGCCAGGCCCTGGATTTCTGGAGCAGAAGCTAGGCAGTTTTGTGTTGAGTGGGGATGCAAAAAGGTCCAGGTCTGGAGTTCCCCACTCTGCGAATAGTGACTGAACTACAGTTGAGTCGAGAGACCACTCGTGAGGGTTTGTCTCTGTTCTGTTGAGACAGTCTGCCAGTTCGTTCTGCATTCTCGGCAGGTAGACCACTTGAATTAGAGCCTTGTGCTCTAGGCACCATTCCCACACTCTCATCGCTTCCCTGCATAAAGGGTAAGAGTGTGCACCATCCTGCTTGTTGATGTAATACATCACTGCTTTGTTTTCCGTTTGAAGAAGAATGTTCTTGTGACAGAGAATGTCCTTCAAAGCCCAGACTGCATAAAGGATGGCTCTCATTTCTAGGACATTTATGTGAAGTTGGGACTCGTCCTGAGTCCACATACCTTGAGTGTAGAGATTCTGACAGTAAGCTCCCCACCTCATCAGGGACGCATCCGTGGCAATGGAAATCTGATGATCCAGGGGAGCGAAGGGATACCCTTCCAGAAGACTGTCATCTTGTGACCACCAGGTGAGTGACCTCTTCAGAGGTTCTGTCACCTTGATGAGAAAGGACTGAGTGGTTGGGGACCACTGAATACTGAGCATCCATTGAGAGGTTCTCATGTGGAGGCATGCTAGGGGAACAGTGAACACCGAGGATGCCATGAGACCCAGCATCCATTGCATCGAGATAGCTCGAACCGAACTATTCTCTCTGATGTATTGGGCCATCTGTAGCATAGCGCTCCTTCTGTCCTCTGGTAGAAAAGCTTTCACACAGGAGGTGTCCACAAGAGTTCCTATGAAAAGGAGCATCTGGGAGGGCTGCAAACTGCGATTCCTTGAGATTTAGCAGGACTCCCATGGACACGAGAAAGTCTGAGGCCATGGCTAGGGCATCGAGAGTTTCTTGCCTGGAAGGGCTTGCTAGAAGCCAGTTGTCCAGATATGGGAACACCTGTATTCCGACCTTTCTGACATGTGCTGTGAAAACTGCACAACACTTTGTAAAACCTCGTGGCGCCGAGGATAGCCCAAAGGGCAGGACTCTGAACTGATAATGCTGACCCAGTGCTACAAACCATAGGTTATTTGTGATGCTTTGGGTGTATAGGAATATGTTGGTAAGCGTCCTGCATGTTCAGGGAAGCAAGCCAATCGTGTTGATGAAGCAAGGGTAACAGGGTTCTGAGGGATATCATCTTGAACTTTTCCCTGAAAAGAAACTTGTTTAACTTTCTGAGGTCCAGAATGGGGCACATGCCACCAGTCTTTTTCGGGACCAGGAAGTAATAGGAGTAGAAACCTGTGTTTGGTTGATCCAGCAGAACTATTTCTACTGCCCTGTTGATCAGAAGGCCTTGTATCTAGGAGGCAAGAAGGTCTGACTGTATTGTTGATAGCTTGGGCTGTTGTTTGGGAGGACGATCTGGAGGGGTTTCTGAAAGGTTGAGGGAGTACCCCTCATGGATTATCTGGAGGACCCATTTGTCTGATGTTATGGACTTCCACTGGTTGTAGAACTGAGTCAGACGTCCTCCCACCGCTGAGGAGGAGTCCCCCTCGAGCAGTTGAGGTGGGACCTGGGCCAGAAACTTAGAAGGTGGCACTGGGCGCTTTGGGCCCTTGTGCCTTCTGTTGCATTTTCTTTTGAAGCTGAGGGGCTTGGTTTTTGTTAAAACCTCCCCTTGTCCCAAAAGGACTGACAGTTGTGAAATTGATGTTTGTTAAGACCCCCCCCGAGAAGGGTTGGGAACAGGTCGAGCCATTTTAATGGCCGACCTAGTCTTCTGTGTGGCCTCTAGAGCTTGCTCTACTTGAGGTCTGAACAGATACATGCCGTCAAAGGGTAATGCCATGACCTGCTGTTGGGCATCATTCGTGAAGCCCGAAGTGCGCAGTCAGGAGTGATGATGGGTATAGATGCCAGCTGCCGCTCGGAAAACAGTATCGAAAGTGACCATAGCTGCTTTAATCTGCTGGTTGTTGGACTCGATATCCCTGGTTATGGTCTGAAGTAGCTCTGAACTAGTGTCCGACTCAGGTAGAGCTTCTACCATCTGTTTGAGCGAATGCCAAAGAACATACTCATATTGAGAGAAGTAGCCCTGGTAGCTGGCAATATGCATACCCAGGGTGGAGGCAACAAAGATTCTCTTACCTAAGGTGTCTATCTTACGAGATTCTTTATTTATAGGCCGGGCTGTAGATGTCTGAGGAAGAACGGCCTTAACATTCTCTGCCAAGACTACAATAGGGTCTGCAAAGGCCTGGGAGGCCAAAATGGGTTGATCCTTGGGAGCAGCATACTTCTCGTCTATGGACTTTGCCACAGAAGGAATAAGAGCAGGATTATTCCATATCAACTGAGACAGCGTCTTAAAGGATGGTTGTACTGGGGGAGTTAAATCCATAGGGATCTCCAGGACATGTAGGTACTGGAGTCTCAAAAGCTTCCCAGGATCGATATCGGTAGTCTGGAGAGAAAGAGTAGAATTAAAATTTTCAGCAGAGACTTAAATGACAGGTCTTCAACCACAGGCTCTGTGGCAGGAATAATCCCTGCTCCTTCAACATCATCACCCAGTTGAAGATCTGGGTCAGGCTCAATATCATCTCCTGACAGCCCCGGAGGGACTGTATGGACAGGAAAGGAGTGAAAATCAGTAGGAAACGAAGAAGAGAAAGGATTCGGAGTCGAGAACCCTTGAAGGCTGGAAAGTACAGCACTCAGCCTTGGCGCCGAAGAAGAACACGGTGCCGAAGGCAAGGGAGATGGCACCATCAGAAATAACCCAGCAGACGATGCCAACAGAGACAGGTGCATCGGCGCCGAGGACAGTGCTGACAGGCGCGATGGCGCCAAGGGACACATCGACACCAAGAGAGTCCCCGACGGCGCCAAAAGCAATCCAGGGCCCCGAAGACTCAGATTTGAAGAAAAAGAAGGAAGAATACCAGGAGATAAAGGCATCGGTGTGGCCCCCTGTGCCGCAGCCATGTGAGGGAGGAAAACAGCTGAGTGCGGAGTCAACTGCACCAAAGATGGCGCGGCGTGACTAGGAAGGTCCAACCGTCCTACCTGCTCCCCCGAAGGGCCCGAAGGCCTCAGAGTGACCGGGCCAGGCAGCTGGACCAACCCCCAAGCCCACTGCTCGATAAGAGTGGCCCACTGATGAAACTGCTCATCGGAAGCCCTTTCAACAGGCGGGGAAGGGCTCCGATGTCGAAGAGGTCGGTCACCGGAGCCAGAAACCGGCAACTCCGGAGAAGGAGACCGGCATCTGACCCCAACGACCGACCATCGACGCGCAGACATACCAGAAGGTGACCTCGAGTGATGCCTTCTCTTTTTTGACCTGTGGGACGAGGAAGAGCTTGAGGCCAAACAGTGCCGAGAGTACGACAGTTTCCTTTTATGCTTCCGGGGGGGGACTACCCATCCCTCTGGGCATCAGACCGTCCATTGTCAGACCCTCCCTCCAGAGACGGTGGCGGATCGGACCCAGCCCGGCTGACTGAATAGCTTTCATACGAAGTCTCCCTACCATCATCTGACCCGCTCATGGTCGACTCCGTCAATGGAGGGCTGAAGACTTCTTTTTCTTAATAAGTAAAGTTTAAAAATAAGTGGTAATTATTCGAGATAAATTATAAAACAATAAACTGAAAACTATGCTGCTAGTTTGAAGTTTGACTCCCTGCGGGCAAGCGACGTCGTCACTGAAGCGCACCTGATGGCGGGAAAAAACGAACTGAGGCGGTTGGAGGGTCGACGCCGAGATAGTCATTGCCACATGAGCCAAGGCTCGTGGCGCCGCTCCTCGTGGCTCCATCTCTGACTCCGGCCCCTTGCAAAAAAAGTTTGCTCCCGCTGGGTACTAGTGCCTCCAGCATAGATCCCATCAGTGTGAATGAGTGATGGAGACTTTATGTCCAGGAAGATCTTGTTCTAGCCTGATGAACTTGATCACCTGCTTTGGTACCAGGTCAGACTTGTCTGGGTTGATCAACAGGCCCAAGTCTCCAAAAGTCTGAAGAGTCAGGTCTCTGGACCTCTCCACAGCCTCCCGGGATGGACTGCCTAGCAGCCAGTCATTCAGGTAGGGGTATACCTGGACCCCTGGCTACCGTAGGTGGGTTGCTACCACTGCCATGCACTTAGTGAAGACCCTGGACACTGACAAGAGGCAGAAGGGTATGACATGGAACTGGTACAGAACCCCTTCCGCTCTAAACTGGAGGTAAAGGCAGTGGGACTGATGAACAAGGATGTAGCAAAATGCATCCTAGAGGTCTAGGGAGCAGAACCACATGTTCTGCTCCAGCGATGGAATGATCTGATACAGCGTGACCATCCTGAACTTGCATTTTTGCATTACCTGGTTCAGACTGTGTAGATCCAGTATTGGGCGCCAGCCCCCCACCGTTTGTTTTGGGACCAAGAAGTACCTAGACACATAATCCTGACTGGTCAGGGCATCCAGGACACGGGCTATTGCCCCTTTTGCAAGGAGTTGAGCAATGTCCTCCTAAAGCACAGACATGTCCTGTGACACCCTGGACTCCCAAGGTGTGCGGAGACAGTAAGGTGGGAGAACTTCAAAAAAACAGAGGCAACCCTCAGCTCACTATATCCAACACTCACTTGTTTGTTGTGACAGCGGATCACTGTGGAGTGAAGACCGAGCCAGAACAGGTGGAGGGATGACACACACCCCCACCCATCACTGGGCAGCTTTTGAGGGGGCACCAGCAGCTGCGGCCAAAGGGCACCACTACCCCTGCCCCCTCCCTTCTTAGGAGCCCGGCCCCCAAACATCTGCTTGGGGCACCAGGCCTGGTACTGCCCCTGCTAGTGCTGCTGCTGCTGAGGAGGATGTGGCTGAAAGGACCGAAAAGCTTGCATCTTGTGCTTCTTTTCGGATCCTTTTGGGATGATGTTACGGAATCCAGGGATTTCTCGATACAGGTAAGATGCCCTTCAACCCCGGGGCCAAATAGGTCAGTAACCAAGAAAGGGACGTCAGCCATCTTTTTTTTTCCCCCATTCATTTTTCTCCCCTGGTAACCCAGCTGACCCCTATCGGACTCAACTCTCCCAGCCCCGTAAACCTGCGGTCTCTGGGACTTACCTGATTGTCACTGGCAGTGCCCCACAGATTACCCTCTGTGGCAGAGCCTCCCTGGGGGCCCCTTGTTCCTAGGAGGTGTTTCGCCCGAATGCAGGACAATGCACCCAGTAGGCAGGTGCAGGGCTTGCGAGAAGCGGAGATGTCATCCTGCTAGTCAGAGTGGTTTCCACATTTTCTAGGTCACCCCAAAGACACTCCAGAGGTACAGCTGCTTGTCATAGCACAATGCGCTGACACCTTCTGCCAGAGCGTATCCTCCCGAACCACTACTCAAGCCGACACCACCACCTATGGTCACCAAGGTGTCTCTCGTGACTCACAGAGCATGCTGCCTCCACCCACCCACCCTCCCCGGACAGCCTCCACTGGGACACTCAATCCACCTTTCCCGGCCAACCACCGAGTGGCCCAGGCTCGTTCCCAAACCTGGGTCACCAGCATGGCAAACATCAACCAGTTTACGTTGGGTGTCCACCGTGAAGGTGGATAGATGCAGCTAGGCCATGTGACACATGGAGACAGCCACTGCCATGGCACGGTGCATGAGTCACCCACATCCAAGGCCATCTAGAGCTAGTGTTTAGCCAGTGACTGACCCTGGTCTCTGATGACCGACACTATCATTTACTGATGAGCAGGGTGGTAAAGGAGGATTGCATGCCAGCCTACTGGTGCTGAGGGCTGAGGTACTGGACGCCTTATGTCACGCCGGCGACCCGGGTTCGGGAACAAGTCAGGGTTATCGGAGAGCCGGCACTGGGGGCAGGATCAAGCAGCCGAAAGGTAGCTCTCCTCTCTTGGGGAGGAGCCCTGTCACCCACTGTAGTTCCACTGCCCCCAGATGGATGTTCGAGGGCAGTGCAGGTGGGCAGATGTCAAGCACAGGGAGGGCGTCCAGTACCGCAGTGTGCATGTGCTTCCACGCGTTTGTGGCCGAGCCAGGGGACAGGGAGAAAACAAGGGACAAAAAACAGGGGTATAAAATACATAATTGAAAAAAAAGGAGGATTGCATCAAAGACCCCCATCACGAAGTGACCAAAGCTGACCATCATCAAATCATAACTAGCCTGACGGAGACCCAGGGATGCCGCAGAGTACACTTTTCCAGTGGTGTGGCCAATCTTGCAGGACTTCTTGTCCGGAGGCTTGTCCACATCCCCCTAGTGTCTGGATGTGTGGAACACTGAATCTGTGACAAACCCCTCCGCAGAGAGGTGGTCTGAGAACCCAGAGATGAAAACCCTAGGGAATGCGTACTTGCAGACCATATGGGCAGAGGGTGCCAGGCAGGATGCTAGATGCTGCCAAAGTTCTGGGGCCGGTCCCAAAATAGCCTCAGCTACCAGGAAGGCAACCTCTGAGGATTCATCACAATCCAAAATATCTGTAAGGGGATACTCTGCACTTTTTTGGACTTTCAAGTGGGACGGACAGGACTCGGAATAGTGCCCAAAAGGACACTAGGCCATGCTTGGTACTCAGCTCCTTGACCGGTCCTCGGTCAAGGACAGGAGTCCCAGAGGAGAACACAGACTCGTGATATGAGTCATCTGATGATACCTCAAAAACGGTCCTTTATACCATTTTTCCCCATGGACCTCCCAAGGATCCTCTCCTGGGGTGATCCTCACCAACAACTGGCCTGGCAAACCAGTGGCCGAATGGACCTCCTCAATCAGAGTGCCCACTGTCAGCTGCAGTGGTGGCGGCTCCACCTGAAGAGCTGGAGAAGCAGATGCTGGGGGGGCACCAGTGTGGCGCAGACGGATGGGGGGGGGCCACTGGTGACAGCCAAGTGATCAGTGGTCCAGAGGGTGCAGTCCTACCTGGCACTGTGATGGCCCACTGTTGCCAGAGAAGCTACTCACGGCACCATCACAAATTGTGACGGTGCCCTTCCTCACCCGAGGATGAGGAGATCAAGGAGCATCGAAGGTGATGCCTCCTGGTCGAATGGGACCGAGAACAGGAATGCCATAATCAAGATCTCGACCATGACCTCAACTGTCGATGGCGAGAAGAGCCTCCTGGCATATCGTGGTAACCCACATGCCAGCCCACATTAAGCAACATGAGCACAGAAGGCTCAACCAAAGGCACAGGCGGCTCCCAGTGAGGACCAGATGGGGACACCAACTGGACCACATCCTCCTGTGTGAGGACCGGGAGCATTGGAGTGTGGGAGACTGTATCCTTGACCTCATCTGACAACCAAGCGGTCAGGTGAGTCGAGAGACCGAGAGGACTGTGATCTCTCCAGTCCTAAGACTGGCACCGACGGCACCTGTGCTTCTTACCACCACGGTGGGCAGGACTCTCCCCAAGGGTTTGGAGGGCAAAACACATGTCCTGGAATCCTCCAGTGAATGACCCTCTGATGCTGGCCCCAGCCAGGAGCAGTGCCAAGACCAAGGAAGTGCCCGCCGCGGCTGCCGCTGCTTCCGCTTCAAGGGCTGCACGTTTCTCAGCCAACCCAGCTGCAACACAGACTTTCTTGTGGCCCTTAGTGTGGTTCTTCAGATCCCGTTCCAGAGGCCAACCCAGCGAGAGTCGGAGCATCCTGACCTCAAAGGAATCTAGAAGCATGCTTACGCAAAGGCTGCACCTGGCTACATCGTGTTGCCAGCTCAGGCAGTACATGCACATGTCATGTGAGTCAATGACCAACATTTTCTGCTGACATTGAACACAGAATTTGAATCCAGGCTTCCTTTGCTCCATCATACATCAATAAGGGGAGTCGAAGGAACCAAGGGAATAAGGTAAGTAAACTGAAAAAACTTTGAAGACAAAGTTTGCCTATGATGCACTAAACCTAAGCAGAAGCCACGAAGGAGGTGACCAGTTCTTCCAGCAAAAACATGCTCTGACATCAAGGAGGGGAGTGGGGGAATATATCACCTGGGTGGTGGGAGGAGCTTAGCTTAAAGATGTCTGATCCATCAGACCGTTCAAGTGGAACAGCCAGAGTATGGATAGTGAACATCCAGGTCCCTAGAAAAGTCCATTTTCATCCATGTGATGAACCACCACATCTCAGGCAAGTGACAAGGTAACGCTCACAGTTCTGCGGTTACCTGGGTCTGGCTTTGCCGCTTTCTTGTATAGAGGGATGACATCAGCTGTTATTAATCCTCTGGCACTATGCAGGTCTACAATGAGTTCTGAAAGATATCAGCAAGAGTCCCAGCCAGAACTCCTTTTAACTAAACGGTTACTCTTGGACGAATATGATAAGAAATCAATACTTATAAATGAATTCTGGTATGATCAGCATTGCCTCCTGTTTGCCCTGCACCTCACCCATAACTTCAACCCAGATGGCCATGTTTCCATACTTCCTGGCTGCACACTGACACAAAGCAGCAATTCAGTGCCTCAGCTAGTCCCCCTCCTCACTCAGTGGTTTCTCCCACTGATCAAGGGTCCCACCTAGAGGAGTCATCACTTTCTGTAAATTATAAAATTGTTTCGGGAAATCCAGTCTTCTGATTGGCTGGACCAAATGTGATTACCACAGCATGGTATTCACATCAGTTGCACACCTGCCACTGCATGAGGTAGGCGCACAAGCACAGGATTCGCTGGTACTTCTACTGCTATTTTAATACATTTTTTTTTGCTTTCCCTAGCTCCAGGACTACTCCTCGGCGCCTAGGTCCCCAATGGCACCTCTCCTAGATGCCAGCCACCACCTCATAACCCGATATAACCTTCGCTGGGTGGGTCCCTCCTCCAAGGGAGACAGGCACGCGTAGGGCCGGCCAGCACGCGCTACTTGACCCGGTACTGCTGAGGTGGGTCTGGGCCGCATCGGGGCTCAGGCAACAGGAGCAGGAAATCCATTCGGCCCACCACGAGCACTTTCCACTTTGCTCCCAGGGGTGTGGTGTGCCACAACATCAAGGCGTATGCCAATGTTCCCTCACCCCCGCTTCTTAGTCAGTGAGACCCCAGCGCACTGCTAAACTCCCAGCCTCTGCCAGGAGTTGGCAAGCACCGGGTCCTCAATCCACCTTCCCCCTGAGAGAAGGTGAGCAGTCTCCGGACACTCTAGCCTTCTCTCCCTGGCCAGCTCTCCAGTGTCCCAAGTCCGTTCCTGAACCCAGGTCACTGGCGTCGCAAGCGGAAATCCAACCGCTGCGCTGACAGGCCGGCCAGTACTGTTATTTTTAAATGTAAAACTGCAGCCAGAAAAAACCCTTATTGCATTTTACAACCATGGTAAAGCACTCTGGGGAGGTGCTTAACTTAAGAAATAAGGCATGCCAGAGAGGGGATTATGCTATTTTAAAAAAAAAGGTCTGGTCAAAGCTGGATCCTCACTAGTCAGGACTCGACCACAGAGTACTGCATTAACCTAGCAGATAACCCTGACAGGGGTGCATTATTCGAGAGCACAGCTTATTTGGTCAAAAAAGGTCAATATGCAATTTACACAATCTCAGGGGTCAAAAAAGTCAATGCAAAGCAGATAACCCAGCAAAGTAAAAAAGAAATCATGCAAACAAAAAACATGGCATCCTCACGGGTTGTGTGTGCCCTGCTGTTGTAAAGCCAGGCACAGGCAGGCAGGTGTTGGGTTAGTTTACTTTTAATTTATAAAGTAGAAAAATCCAAAAAAAAAAAAACCTTTCCACATTTTACACTCATGTTAACTCCAATGTGGGTTACCATTCAGTAACCCTTCCCCACACAAACAATACTCAGCTTTGCCTTGTGCCATTTGTTGCATGGCAGATATGAATTACCAGATGGTAACCCACAACCTGTTGTGTTTTATCACTTAAGCTGGTGGTAGGACCACCCGTAGAAAAACAGGCTGAGGGAGGACATGATCTCGGTCATTCACGCATTCCAGGATATCAACGAAATTGAACAGTCAGAAACATTTGATCTGGTGCCCAATGAAACATGCCCTGAGGCTCAGAGGTGCTCAACTCAGGGGTAACAAAGACACTTCTTCACTCAGAGGGTAGTGAATCTATGGAACAGCCCACCAGCAGAGACAGTGAATATAAAGACAATAAGGTAAGCCTGGATAAATTTCTGCTTTCCAAGGGAATAACCAGAAAAGAACTCTGGGGGATACACAGGTTACTCACCTATAACAGCAGTTCTAGCAGTGGTACATGTTGTTCATCCACACTATCTGGCAGTGTCCTTTCCCCTTTAAGTTGTGCCGGAAAGTCTTCAAACTGGCTCCTCCCACCCACCTGGGTGTTATATCAATCAGCTCCGCCCCATGACGACAGATCTTGGCTGCTGCAAGCGGTTGTGCGTCTAACCCAAGGGAGGTCAGGTGGGTCCATGTGGATGAACAACATATACGGAAGAGGAGCAAGATAGCGCCAGTGCTGTGCTGCAGTCTGTACAGCTCTCTCTAAGAGAGCATCCTCCCACCTAAAATCACTTTTTGATGTCCATTTTGGACAGAACTGGAGAGATAATAATCAAAATTAGCGTGTATGTCTCAGGCAATTTGCACGGACCAAGAGAACTCGAAAGAATACATTTTTAGCTGTTTTTTCCTAGTCAGGGTCCTAGTTAGGGTGTTAGCATAGGCAGAGCTGAGAAGTGAGGAAATACAGGTTACTCACCTGTAACAGGAGTTCTAGGAGTGGTATATGTTGTTCATCCACACTTACTGGCAGGTTCCTTGCCGCTTTAAATCTTGCCAGAAGGTCTTCAAGTTGGCTCCTCCCACCCACCCGGGTGGTAAAACTCTCGGCCACGCCCCATGACGCCAGATCTAGCTCCTGGAAGCCAGGTTGAGCATCGGCGGGAGGTTGGGTGGGTTAGAGGATGAACAACATATACCACTCCTAGAACTCCTGTTACAGGTGAGTAACCTGTATTTCTAGGGACGTGGATATGTTGTTCAATCCACACTTACTGGCAGACTCCTAGCAGTTCTCCGGGAGGAGGGAGGCAAGGCGCACACCCCCTACTTGGGAAATAAGGACTGGAGAACCAAGGTCCCAAAATCAGCATCCCAGCGTGACTCTAGATCGATGTGGTAGTGGGTAATGAAGATGTGTGCTGACTTCCAGGTAGCAGCCCTGCAGATTTCCTGGATAGGGATGTCCCTGGAAGCAGCCACTGAAGCAGCGGTATGGCGGGTAGAATGAGCTCTTATCCCTTTGGGAGGCTCCATGCCCGCCAACCTATAGCAGAGATCTATGCAGGAGGTGACCCACCTGCCTATCGTCCGCTTGGCTGCAGGTCTGCCAGGTGCGGCTTCAGCGTAGGTGACAAACAGCTGGAGAACCTCTCCCCGAACTTCAGCTGTCCGCTCCTTTTAATAAGAGAGCGCTCTACTAGGGTTCAAGGTATGGAGCCTGTATTCGGCCTCCGAGGTGTGATTGGGGTACAACACCGGCAGAGTCGACACCTGGTTAAGGTGAAACTCCGACACCACCTTTGGAAGGAATTTCAGGTGGGGGCACAGGACAACCTTGTCCCTGTGGAAGACCAGATAAGGAGACTCGATGGAAAGCGCCTGGAGCTCTCCCATGCTTCTGGCTGATGTGATAGCCACCAAGAAGGCGGTCTTCCATGACAGGTGAGATATATCACACCTGTGCATCTGTTAAAATGACTTGCCCATGAGCTTAGCCAATACCAGCAGTAGATCCCACGGAGGTGGAGGTTCTCGCACCAGAGGGTATATGTGATCAAGGCCTTTGAAAAAGCGCCTGACCACCTTCTCCTGCACCACCGACTGCTTTCCAGCCCACGCCCGGTAAGCAGAGATGGCTGCCAGGTGCACCTCAAGGGTCGTCGACCGAAGCCCTAGCTGAGAAAAGGACCACAGGTAGTCCAGAATGCTAGCCAAAGAACAGGAGGAAGGGTCCAACCCCTTATCCTGACACCAAATGGAGAATCTTTTCTATCTGAAGGCGTAGCATTTTCTGGTCGACTCCTTACGGGATGCCGCAACAACGTTGAGGACCTCGTCGGAAAGACCCAAGGCCTGGAACTCTAGCCGCTCAGGAACCAGGCCGTGAAGTTCAGGGATTGAAGGTCTGGGTGGAGTATCTTCCCCCTGTTGACTGAGATCAGGTCCGGGCAGGCTGGAAGCCACCTCGGGAGCCTGGAGCTGAGGCTGAGGAGATCTGGATATCAGAACTGGCAGGGCCAGTCTGGGACTACCAGAATCACCTGCGCCTTGTCCCTCTTAGCCTTGAGAAGCACCTTGTGGATCAAGGGAAATGGAGGGAAGGCATAAAAGAGGCCCGGGGTCCACGGCCTCGAGAAGGCATCCCCCTGCAGTGAGCCCTGCTGAGGGAGGCGGGCATGGAACAGCCTCAGCTTCGCATTCTCCCTGGAGGCAAACAGGTCCACCTGAGGAATGCCACCGTGGGAGAACAGATCTTGTATTACCTCCGGCAGGAGAGACCACTCGTGAGATGCAGCACCTATCCGGCTTAGGGCATTGGCCAGAGTGTTGGAGGCTCCTGCCACATGGATGGCTAGGAGATCCGCCTCCAGTCTGCTCACGAGAGACCATGTGCAGAGAGCCTCCTTGCACAGAGGCAAGGAGTGCGTCCCGCCCTAGCAGTTTAGGTAGCACATGGTCGTGGTGTTGTCCGTCTGGACCTGGACCACTTGACCCCGTACAAACGGAGGGAAGGCAGTGAGGGCTAGCCGGACCGCTTGAAGCTCCAGCAGGTTGATGTGGCATCAAGACTCCTGAGGGGACCAGAGGCCCTGCACTCTGAGCTCCCCCACATGGGCACCCAACCCATCAGAGAGGTGTCGGTCATCAGAGAGTGACCGTCGGCTCTGGGCGGACAAACGAGATACCCTCCTGCAGATGAGCTGGAACGAGCCACCACTGGAGGCCGTTCCACATCTCCTGGGTCACTGTCACTGGCTGGTCCAGAGGACCGGAGCGCTATGACCACTGGCGGGCCAGCCCCCATTGCAGGGGACGCATGTGCCAGCGGGCCCAATGGACCATGCTGATGCAGGCTGCCATGAGGCCCAGGAGGCGCAGGAAGTCCCGGGCAGGGCGCAATTGCCCAACCAGAAATGACTGGACAAAGGAGGAAAGGACTTTGGCCCTGTCCACCAGGAGCCATGCTCTGGCTCGAAGAGAGTCGAGCTCTGCCCCAATGAATTGAATTACCTGCATTGGCACGAGTTCCGAATTGCCTCGTTGATGAGGAGGCCAATCTGAGAGCAGACCTGGAGGGCCAGATCCCTGGACCGCTCCACCTCCAGCTTGGAGGGGGCTGCAATCAGCCAGTCATCCAGGTAAGGGTACATTCGGATCCTTCGGCGCCACAAGAATGCTGTCACCATTGCCATGCATTTGGTGAAGACCCTGGGAGCTGGAGAGAGGCCAAAGGGCATGGCCCGGAACTCGTAAAGGTATCCCTCTGCTCTGAAGTGGAGGAATCGCTGGTGAGACGGACGGATTGGGACGTGAAAGAACGCATCCTGGAGGTCAAGAGAACAGAACCACATGCCTTGTTCCAAGGATGGAATGATCTGAGCCAGAGTGACTATCCTGAAGGTACGAGACCTTAGGAACTTGTTCAGGTCATGTAGGTCTAGAATGGGGCGCCAGCCCCCTGTCCGTTTTGGGACCAGGAAGCACCTGGACACAAACCCTGCGTCTGGTGAAGGATCCGCCACCTCCTGATCACCTCCTTCTGGAGGAGCAGGGCAATGTTGGCTCAACGAGCCATCAGAGAGGCTGCGGAACCCATAGCCCCCCATGGGGCGACGGCTCGATGGGGTGGGGACTGCTCGAATTCCAGAGGCAGACCCTTTCCTACCACTTCAGCAACCAGCGGTCCGTGGTGATATCAGACCACGTAGAAAGGAGGTGGCGGAGCCGTCCTCCCACGGGGGGGGGGGGGCCCAGGGAGGAGTGACGAGGTTTTAGGCGACACCCCTCAACCCGTCACTGGGCAGGCTTGGAGGAAGACCCGGCCGAGGAGCCGCTTGGGCCTTTTCCTCCTGGCTTCCTGCTAGAGGAAGCAGCAGGCTTGGCTTTGGGGTGCCAAGTGCAAGCCTGCTGGCCCTGATGCTGGAGATGCTGGGCCGGACGTGCCGCAGGGGCTGAAGGATGAAAGGGCTTACGCTGCTGCTGGCGGCCTTTGTCCTTCTGGGCAGACGTGACCGAGTCCAAGGTGGCGTTGGACTTCTCGATCCGTTGCAGATGACCCTCCACCCCGGGACCGAACAAGTCGGTACCCAAAAAGGGAACGTCTGCCAGCTTGTGCTGGGTATCTGCCGTAAAGGTGGAGATCCGCAGCCAAGCTCTGCAGTGCATGGCCACTACTGACCGGGCACATGAGTCAGCGACGTCCAAGGAAGTTTGGAGCTGCTGTTTGGCCACCGCCCTTCCCTGATCCCGCAGCTGCTTGACCGTCGTTTGAAGGTCAGCCGGGAGATGAGGAATCACCTCATCCAGGGAGCCCAAAAGGGCGTGTGAAAAGTGTGCCATCAGGACGGCCGAGCTGGCCTGACGAAGGCCTAGGGAGGAAGCAGCATAGACCTTTACGCCCGGAGTAGTCCAGTTTGTTGGACTCCTTATTGGGTGGCTTGTCCACATCCCGAGCATTCCCGGAACGCCGGAAAACGCTGTCAGTCACTAACCCCTCCGCGGAAGGGTGCTCCGAGAAACTGGAGAGTGAACCGGTGGGAACAGCATACTTCCGAGCCATCCTGGCCGAAGGTGCTGGACAAGAAGCTGGCAACTGCCATAACTCCAGGGCTGAGCCAACAATGGCTTCGGCCACCGGGAAGGCCTCCGTGGGGGAATCCCCTCGGTCCAGTATCTCCGTGAGGGGATACTTGGCCCATTTTGAAACAGGTTCGAGCTTAATCCCAGTGGACTCTGAGGTGAGCCGAAGCATTCCAAGGAACGAGGATGGGCTCTCGTCCACCGACTGACCCCCAGTGGACTTCAGGTCAAGCAGCCTGGAGAACAAGGAGGCGTCGTCGTCAGACTCCGAGGAGTCTGCGAACAGCTGCCGAGTGCCTTAGCCACCCTCCACCTGCCGAGGTCGATCGGGAGTGAGGGTGATCGACAACCAGTGGGGCAAGCCCTGAACCGACCGAGAATCCTTGGTCGGGGCCCCAGATATAGGTTGTGGATGCGGGGGTTCCACCACAATGGGTGGCGCTGCCGGTTTCGGCCGAACAACCGGTGTTGGCTTCGGCTCCTCGACTACTACAAGGGGTTGTTTCGGCCGCTCCGGTGACAGCCACTTAATGGCTGGGGAAGGCGACGGAGTCGGCTTATTCCCGGACAAAAGGAGCTGCTGCCACATTAGATCCTCGTAGCGCAGACGCAATTTGCGCCGAAGCCTATCCTCCAAAGAGGACGACAACGAGGATGAGCGGCGCCACCGCTTTCCATGGTGCCAAAACCGCCAATGTCGGTGGGATCGGCTGGACATGGAAGAGGTCCGAGACTGAGACTGAGACCTTCAGGGATTCCGAGGGTGGGTCTGAGAGGGGGCGGGGGAAACCCACTCCTCCCTCGGTTCAGGGACCTTAACCGGGGACTCCGGCACAGGAGGCACAGGCAAGTCCTCGGTTTCCACCGGGGGAACTGGTGAAGAAGGGTCGTCGGCTTCTCCAGTCAACAGACCGTCTGACAGGTCGAGAAAAATCTCGACTGTGTCAACGGGTGTCTCGGCCGGCTGACCTGACGGGGACACCGTGAAGCCAGCGGCCTTAGCCGCAACCTTGACTGAAGTCGAGTGTCGACTATCCGGGGAAGGGGACCTCTCCTGCTCCCAAGAAAATTGACAGTGGGATTTACCTTTGGAGTCCTTCTTTTTGGACCGAGAGGAATGTCCTAAAGGCCCTTCTCCCTTAGTGGAGAGGGATTGGCAAAGCTCCTTAAATGAAGCCGTGTAGGAGAAGCCCAAGGAGAACGGGATAAATGCCGCAACTGAGGATGATGATGCTGCGTCCTGGGCCACCTCCTCCTCGAGGGCGACCATTTGTTCAAGCTGTTCAGCCGAGCCCGCAGCCGCGGACACGGCCCAATGGGCCTCCTTCAACTTGACCGGGGGATAACGTTTCTCGGGGTGCCCGAGTTGTAATCTGGCAGAGCTCCTCTAAGACCGAGTCAAACAGACTTGCACAAGTCGCAGGCTTGCGAATCGTGGCCAAGCCCCAGGCAGTAAACGCACGTGGAGTGTGGATCGGTCCGGGACATCTTCTGCCCACAGGGGCACCAACGAAATCCGGGAGTCGATTTGTCCATCGCAGCCGCAAGGGAAGATAAAGACTGACGTCTTATAAATTTTAAAATTAGTTTCGGGTTAACCGAAGAGTTTGGATCCAGGACTAAAACGCAGAGCGCTAAGGAGGGAACCTGAGCTTCCAAGCGGTAAGGAAGATCTGGCGTCATGGGGCGGAGTCGAGAGTTTTACCACCTGGGTGGGTGGGAGGAGCCAGCTTGAAGACCTTCCGGCAAGATTTAAAGCGGCAAGGAACCTGCCAGTAAGTGTGGATTCAACAACATATCCACGTCCCTAGAAGTGTAGGTTATTAAGCTTTTCTATTTTTGAGTTAGCTTTCAGCTCACCTTACTGTGTGTATCGCTGCTCAGGAATCCTGGCTGCCGGTGTACTGCTGTTTCCCCTAGGTTCCATGCCACTACTGTTCGACTGGGCTGCCATCTGGGATTGATAAAGCACCTCGTGGAAGGTGCTCTTCTAACTATTGGAGAGCCCAACCTTCGAGGAATCCCACCTGTAGCTCCACTGGGTGGAGGCAGAGCTATTTCACGGGGCCTTTAGTTGTGGTCCCTTGTTGCCGAGAACTGTGCACTTCGCTGGTGCTTCTTTTTACATCAGACAAGAGGGTCATCAACATGAGGACAGTTACTTTCTGGGTCAGGGGGACTGCATTCCTGGGGCACACAGCTGTAGAGGGCGCTTCCGCATTAGTGCACCCAGGGCAAGGGTCTGCTGGTAAGATTACTCTGCCGGAGTATTTCCATGGAGTTTTTCACAACTTTTGGGTAGTTTTACGGACTGAAGCGGCTGCCTGTGGACTAAGGAGGATGTTACGTTCCCTGGGACTTGGACTGTTTGCCCCAGTGGATTTATCGCTAAAGAAGCCAAGGTTCTTCTACACCGGTAACTGTTCTCAGAGTCCCAGTAGCCGGTGAGAGTGGCTTTGGGGCACATGTAGGTTTTCCCTGGTATGGTTGCATGCAGTTGATGAGGTTTTTACTGCTGGATCATCTGACTGTGACTGTGACGGGACTTGGGCAGTGAGAGTGCCTTGCCTTGAAGTGGTTGGCAGCAAATATTGTTCTATGTGAGCTGAAATCTTCTCTCCAAGATTTTTAAAGCTTATATATCGGACTTCCAGCTAGTTTTGGTTTGGGTGGGGTTTGTTTTGGTTGTGGGTGGGGGTAGTGTGGGTAGAAGGTTTGGGTTCCAGTTAATTATGTACTGTATGTGCGTGTGTGGCATGTGTGGTTTAGGGTCTTTTGTTGCTTAAGTGTATATTAGAATTGTGTGTGTTTGTGGAATTAGTATTCTCGGGGCCTGGGACTGTGTAGTCAGGAAGGATATATCTGGGAAGGTGTGGGGGCCTGGGGCGGGCTAGGATAGTGTATGGGGCATCCCAATTGCTCGATCTGCGTCCTTTTTCCAACCCCACAGTTTCCATCACCACAGCAAGGCGCTGTAAGGAGGTTGGAATATAGGAACTGCATTGCTCGATTGGGTCGGGGTGCCCCATGCACTGTGGTAGGTGGCAGGATCGAGTTAGTTGGGTACAGAAGGCACCCTGGGGTTAGACAGAAGAGGCCAGACGTGTTTAGTTCCAGTTATCAGGGTTCCCACCAGATCAAGTGGGCAGGTAGCCAGAGGGGCTGCACTGTCCACCAATCCACTGAGGGCAGTGCTTCGCAATGCCAGATCAATCAGAAACAAGACTGCAGTTATTACAAACTTGATTTCTTCAGTTGATCTGGCTTGCATCAGGAGACCTGGATCAGCGACGATGCTGGCCCAGTTTTAGAGGCCGCCGTCCTGCTCGAGTATACTGTAGTGCACTGCCCCAGAGCGGAACGCAGGGCCGGGGGGGTAGCCATCTGTTTTAGATCTGAGCTAGGCTTCACCCTGCACCCAGTGAGAGTACCAGGTTCATCTGAGTGTGTGGCTACTCGTGAGGGTCCAGGCGCAGGTTGCCGGATTCTCCTGATTTACCGCCCTCCTGAGGCGGTGGGAGAATTTCTGCAGGAGGTAGCCGACTTCATCGTCAGTAAAACACTGGAGGCCATTAGATGTTTAGTGCTGGGGAACCTCAGTGTTTGGGCTGACAACTAATCTTCTCGGCTTGGTTACAGCTTCTTCCAGATGATGTCATCTCTGGGCCTGACACAAGTAGTTTCTTCCGTGGCCCATCAGGGCGGCCATATGTTGGATCTGGTTTTCTCACTGGGGCTTGAGATAAATAATCTCAGGACTGATCTGGTCATTTGGTCCGATCATTGCACAGTGGAGTTCTCATCCAGGGCCCCCCCTCCAAGAGCCCTCCCCCTGCCGAGATGGTTAGCTACCGCCCTTTGAGCGGTTTGACCCCCATGGGTTTTTTGACGGTGGCTGGTCTATCTAGTGTGGACAGTGCAGTTGTTGCCTATAATAAGGCGATGTCTGGTGCACGTGACTCCCTCGCACCGGTCCGTGTACAACCCAAGTCTTCTCAGTTGAGGTCCCCCTGGAATGATGGGGAGCTTAAGGCGATGAAGACTGTGGGTCGGAGCTTAGAGTGCTGCTGGTGAAAGTCCGTTCTGGAGGTGGACAAACTGGCCCTGTGTACACACTATGGTATGTACCAGAGGGCAATCAACCGTAAGAAGGCAGAATTCCTGTCCAGGGAGATTGCTGCGGGGAAGAATTGACCAACTGTGCTCTTTCAGATTGTAGATAGGCTTCTTCATCCATCCTGTCTATAGCCAAAAAAAGCCTTTTCGAACATATTATGCGAAGAGTTTGCTCGGTTCTTCTCGGACAGGGTGTCCGCCATTGGGCAGGGGATTCTGCCAGTGAGCCATATTCCAGCCAACAGTGGTCGCCATGGGCATCTAGAGAGCACTCCGCCTGGTTGGGGCGAATTTAGACCGGTAGTGGAAGTCGTTGAGGTTGCTTCCAAGCTGCAGCACACCTTTTGCGAACTGGACCCTGTGCCGACTCGTTTCTTAATGGGATGTGTTGACTCTGTTGGCCCAGGGTTTGCCTTGATTTTCTGATGTTCCTTGTTGGAGGAGGTCTTTCCTTATGTCTTGAAAGGAAGTATTGGTGAGAACCCTTCTGAAGAAACCATCTTTGGACCCTGACGTCAAGGCAAATTACTGTCCCATCTCCAACCTTCCATTTTTGGGTAAGATTGTGGAGAAGGTGGTGGCGCTTCAGCTTGAGGAGTACCTCGTGGCCCATGATCTATATGATCCGCTCCAGTCTGGGTTGCATGCAAGGCATAGCACAGAAACTGCGTTAGTTCGGGTGTATAATGACCTCCTTAGGGCAAGAGATCAAGGGGAGGGGGGCAATTCTTATCCTCCTGGATCTCTCCTCAGCATCTGACACGGTGGACCATTGTATGTTACTTGACCACCTGAGGGAATTTTGTGGACTTGCTAGCACTGTCATCTGCTGGTTTGAGTCTTTCCTTACCAACAGGAGGCAAAGGGTAGTGATGGGGAATTTCTCATCCTCCTTCATTAGCCTTCTGTCATGCGGAGTTCCCCAGGGTTTGGTCTTGTTGCCGATCTTGTTCACCGTGTACATGCTGCCCCTGGGAGAGATCATTAGGAAGTACAGCTTGGGTTTTCATTGCTATGCTGATGATACCCAGCTGTATCTTTCCTTTGCCCCTGCAACATCCAACATAGTGGAAGTGCTTAACAGCTGCCTTGCTGAGATCAATGACTGGATGGCCTCCAGCTGGTTGCGACGGAACCCCGATAAGATGGAGGTATGGGTGGTGGAGTCGAACAGAGGGCATGATAGGTTGGCTTCTGGTGCAGAAACCGGCCTTTTTCTTGGGTCTGTACCACTGAAGGCCTCCTTTAGGGTGCATGATATGGGCGTTATTCTCGACAACAGATTGACGCTTGAGTCTCTGGTGTTGTACATTGTCTGTACCAGTTTTTATCATCTGAGGAATATCGCCAGAATAAAGCCCCTGGTTCTGCCCCTGGACCTTCCCAACTTGGTTCATGCCTTTGTGACGTCCAGGCTTGACTACTGTAATGCGCTCTATCTCGGGGTCTCTGGAGGTACCCTGCACCGGCTTCAGCTGGTGCAGAATGCAGCTGCCAGGTTGCTGATGGGACAGTCTAAGTATTGTCACATCACCCTGGTGCTGCGTGAACTGCACTGGCTGCCGGTCAGGTGCACGGTCCTCTTTAAGGTGGGCCTGCTCACCTTTAAGGCGCTACACGGCCTGGGCCCTGGTTACCTGAAGGACCTTCTCACACCTGCTGTCTCGGTCCACTCACTCCGCTCCTTCTCTAGGGGCCTCCTTGCCATTCCCAGGACAAGGCTAAAAATGGCAGGTGACAAGAGTATTCAGTGTCGCCGCCCCCGTCCTGTGGAATTCGCTATCTCCAGCTGTAAGAGAGACCCCTTCTGTTGAGGTGTTCAAAGCTCGCCTCAAGGCCTTCCTATATAATCAGGCCTTCCCGGACTTTTATTTTCAGTTTTCTCTGATCCCTGACTTTTGCGCTTAAATTGGTCCTGGGCTATATTTTTAGCTAGTAGTTATTGTTGATTGTAGTAGTTATATATTTTATAAAAATGAGTTATAGTGTAGAATATTTATTTTGCATATTGTGGTGTTATTTTGTATAATTTATTGATGGTGTTTTGTATGTAATTTTAATATGTTCGGTGCCCAGCGCCTCCGAGATGGGCTTTCTTTTAAATAAAATTTGCCTTGCTACTCCTAGAAAGTACAGTTACATAAGAACTTGCCGTAACAGTAGATCTTCGAGAGAGGTTCCTGCAGTAGGCCATCACAGATAGAACTGTGCCCTCTGGCGTCGGGACCGCACGGCAAACTTTTCCAGCAATGCCTGTCAAGGGACTGCCCAACCGACATCACATGACGGAAGTCAGCGTGACCCTATATAGTGGGCAGTCCCCACACCTGCCCTCCAGTTCCCCCACCGGAGATTCAAGAAGGATGAGACAGGAGAAAGGATGGAATCCTGGAGCCCAGTTCAAAAAATACTGAAAGAAATGCAAAAACTGGGGGAAGGTGGAAGGGAAAATGTAACCTACTGCAGGAACCTCTCTCGAAGATCTACTGTTACGGTACATTCTTACATAACTGTACTATCTTACTTCGAGAGGGTTCCTGCAGTAGGTCATCGCAGATAGGACTGAATCCCAAGCAGTCACTCATAAAGACACCGAGAGAGACACGCGAGGAGGAGCAACTGAAAGAACAGAACAGGACCGGCCTTAGGACAGTAGGCCCTGCAGAATGGCTAGGCCAAACCTGGCCCTACGCCTCAAGGCAATGTCCAGACTGTAATGCTTCGTGAAGTTATGGACTGAACTCCAGGTAGCTGCTGCACAAATCTCCGCTGCAGAAACATTTCTCAGAAAGGCTGTGGACGCTGTCATTCCTGGAGTGGATTGACCTCTGACCTCCCCCAGCAGAGGTTTGTCATACTTCTGATAACAGAAGTGAATGCAGTTAGCATGCCATTTGGATAAGCACTGCTTAGACACTGCTGAACACACAGATTTAGGGGCACAGGAAACTAAAAGCTGATCGGATTTTCTGGAGCTGTTAGTCCTGTGGACGTAGCATCTCAGGACCCTGTGTACGTCCAGTGTATGAAGGAGA
Organism: Neoceratodus forsteri; assembly: GCA_016271365.2. Lineage (NCBI taxonomy): Eukaryota > Metazoa > Chordata > Ceratodontiformes > Ceratodontidae > Neoceratodus > Neoceratodus forsteri. The sequence goes on from CM057449.1 coordinate 969,025,085, forward strand.
GCCTCACCTTTGTTAGAATGGTTAGAGTAATACACCGGAAATTCGGACCGTCTGATTGAGGGTGAACTCTGAAACTACCTTGGGAAGAAACTTAGGATTTGTTGGAAAGACCACCCGGCCCTTATGAAAAATCAAACACGGCTCCTTACACATCAGGGCCTGAACCTCGGAAATTCTTCTAGCATAAGTGACAGCAACCAAAAACAGCGCCATCCAAGAGAGATAGCGCATATCACAGCTCATCACTGGTTCAAAAGAAAAAATTACTCACCTTAGTAATGTTGTTTCTTCTAATGGAGTCTTGCTATATTATAGACATTAGCAGTTTGATCCAGCTCTAGAACTGCCCCGGAGTGAAATGGTTAAAACCATTCCAAAATAGAATTTTGGCACGAGAGCAGCTCTATCTGTGTCATTTCAAACTTGAACTGTCAGATCTTCTGAGCCAAACTCACTAAGGTCTGTGTGGAAGCTGTAACTAGCCAAATGGCTACCTAAATAATAACAACCATTGATGGTCCCAACACCCAAGACTCAAGTCAGGGACCAGAAATACTAACACCATTCTAATAATATGAAAATGGAACATAAGTATAATAAAACACACACACACGTACACATACACACCCCCAAAGTCCCAAAGGGGACAAAATGCTAACAGGACATAAGTAGTGCCCACACTAAGTTGCCCGCACCCCACCAAGTAGAGGTTCTGAGAGGGCAGGTTGGGGAGGTATATAATAGCAAGACTCCATTAGAAGAAACAACATTACTAAGGTGAGTAATTTTTTCTTCAAACAACATGAAGTCTTGCTATATTATAGACATTAGCAGAATACACAGCAGTACCTCCATGGAGGAGGGGCAGAACCTACTTAGGGAATAGGCTCTGAAGAACAGCTGTGCCAAACCGAGCATCTCTCCTGGCCTGAACATCCAGGGAGTAATGCTTGGTAAAAGTGTGTACCGTTTTCCAAGTAGCAGCCTGGCAAATCTCTAATAAAGGGATATCTCTGGCAGCAGCTAGAGACGCAGCTGTACCCCTGGTAGAATGAGCCCTCAAACCGAGGAGGGCTCTGCCCACTTTCTGATAACAAAATTGGATACAAGAGACAATCCACCTGGCTATTGATCTCTTAGTGGCAGGTTTGCCTTTCCCAACTTCACCATAGGTAAGGAAAAGTTGGAGGGATTCAGACCTGTGACCTTTGGTACCTATATAATAACTAAGAGCTCTCTTAAATCCAGGTTGTGCAATCTCCTCTCACCAAGAGGAGTGATCAGTGAAAATACTGGAAGGAGATAGATTGATTAAGATGGAAATCTGAAACCACCTTAGGCAAAACTTCCTATTAGTCCTAAGGACTACCTTATCCCTGTGGAAAGAAATAAAGTCAGTCTCCACTGACAAGGCTTGCAATTCACTTATGCCTGGCAGAAGTGATAGCCACTAGAAAACAGTTTTCCAAGTTAGGTACTTAAGCTCTGCAGAAGACAGAGGTTCAAAGGGTTGCATTAACTGGGCAATGCAAACATTAAGGTCCCAAGCAGGGCCGGTTCTAAAAGGGAGGATTAGTATGGAGTAATCCTTAAAAACTTGGAAAACACAGGATGAGAGGAAAGAGGGGATGACTTTCCTGCTGACACAAAAGCAGACACAGCTGCCAAATGAACTCTCAGGGTAGCTGGTCTGAGACCCAAGGAATTAAGATGTACCATGTAATCTAACAAAATGGGCAATTCAGCAGATTCTGGGAAATATTTTCCCAGCACACCAAATGGAAAACCTTTTCCATTTAGAACTATAAGTAGCCCTAGTGGAAGGCTTTCTGGAAGCCTTTGGATCTCAAGAACACCCTGAGAGAGGTGTAAATCAGCAAACTCTAACTCCTCAAGAGCCAGGCCTTGAGGTTGAGGGATTTGAGGTCCAGATACCAAACCCTTCCTGGGCACAAGTCAACAGATTGTGATTCCTGGGGAGGCACAGGGAAGATGGACTGTCAGAGACAGAAGGAGTGGGTACCAGGGCTGCCTGGCCGATCCGGGCAATCAGAATCACCCTGCAAGGCTGAGATCTGATTTTGACTAGTACTTTGAATAGGAGAGGAAGGGAAAGCATAGAGGAACTTCCCTCCCAATCCAGAAGAAGGGCATCCAGAGGAACTGAGCCCAGCACTGGAGGCCTGCAACAGAACAGAGGAAGTTTGTGATTGTCTGGGGCTGCAAAAGATCTATCTGAGGGATGCCCCACCTGGCAAAAACTATCCCCAGCACTTGAGGATCCAGGGACCATTCGTGGACGGCCTGGGAAATCCTACTGAGGGCATCCGCTAGACATTGTCCTTCCCTGGAAGATGAACTGCTAGAGGAAGTGTTCAGGAATAGGCCAGAGACCACAACTTCATTGCCTCGGTGCACAAGGCCGAAGACCGAGTGCCCCGTTGCTGATGTACCACATTGTTGTGGTGTTGTCTGTTCTGACTTGTATCACCTTGTCGTGGACAGATGCAGAAAAAGCTTGAAGAGCTAAAAAGACAGCTCTGAGTTCCAGCAAATTGATGTGGAGCAGAGATTCCTGGGGGGACCAAACTCCCTGAGTGGAAAGGTCGCCCATGTGGGATCCCCAACCCAGAAGGGAAGCAGCTGTAGTGAGAGTCAAGTCGTGAGAAGGGGAAATGAAGGGGACCCCCGCTCTTAAATTGCTCTGATCCTGCCACCACTGGAGAGCTAGGATCAAGGTTCAGTCACTGGGACCAACTTGGAAAGGGTCTCTTCTCTGAGACCAAAGGTTCTCAAGTGAAACTGAATGTCTCATCTGAAATCTGGCTCCCTGCACAACAGCTGTGGATGCAGCCATGTGCCGAAGGAGCTGAAGAAAGTGTCTTGCTGGTCGAGAGACCTGCAGAGTGAAGGAAGAGGCCAGAGCCACTAAATTCCTTACCCTTTCTGGGGGAAGAAAGGCTCTGGCTAGCTTTGTGTCCAATTCTGCCCCTATAAAGGTGAGTACCTGGACTGGTTCCAGAACCGACTTTGGTAGGTTTAGCAGAAAACCCAGGGAGGTGAGAAGCTGCTAGGTGACCTGCAGGTGAGATTTTGCCTGTTCTGGGACTGGCCTACAATGAGCAAGTCGTCTAGATAGGGAAAAACAGCAATCCTCTGCCTCCTTAAGTGGGCCACTGCCACTGCTAGACACTTTGTGAATACCCTTGGAGCAGAGGTAAGGCCGAAGGGCATTGCTCTGAACTGGTAATGACCTAAGGGCAGTTCGAATCTGAGGTACTTTCGATGGGATCTTCTGATTAGGACAATGGAAATAGGCATCCTTGAGGTCCAGGGAGGCTGGCCAGTCCCCTGGCCTTAGGGAAGGTAAAATCATTGCCAGAGTTACCATTCTGAACTTTGGTTTCAAAATATGCTTGTTCAGATATCTGAGATCTAAAATGGGCCGCCACTCTCCTGTCTTTTTTGGGGTAAGGAAGTATCTGGAATACAGACCCCTGCCCTGATGCAGGGAGGAACCCTTTCTACTGCTCTGAGAGCTAACAGGATGAGACCTCTGTTTCCAGAGCCAGGGTCTCTGAAGCACTTGCAGGTAGAAAAGTCTGCTTCTCAACTTGGGAAACTTTTGAGCTGAGAACCAGACCCTGGATTACTACTTCCAGAACCCACTTGTCTGAGGTTAAAGAAGCCCAATTCTGACTGAAGTAAGCCAGCCTGCCCCCACTGGTACAGGAGAATCGGCCTGGGCACCCCATCAGGGTGCCTGTTCATAGGAGCTTTAGGCTGGGGGTGGGAGCAGGTCTGCCCACCCCTCGTCTCCCCTGCCTCTGAAGAAGCCCTCTGAGCATAGGCAGAGGAGGCCTGAGTCTGGTAGAAAGGCCTGTGAAAAGGCCTACCCCTAACCCTGGGGGCATGCCTTTGAGGAGTGGCTTGCCGCTCCTTAGCCTGGGCACTCTTGTAAGTAGTCCTATATTCATCCATCTTCTTCATGTAGTTATCTGTCTGCTCTCCAAACAGAGAATTTCCCACCACAGGAAAATCCATAGCCTTAGTCTGGGTATCCTGTGACAAACTAGTACACCTGAGCCAGGCCAACCTACGGAAAAGCTACAGATGTGGCCATGACCCCAGAGGAAACATCATTAACATCCACAGCAGCATGAACTGAACCTAGAGGCTTCAATGCCATCAGCAGCCACCTGTTCTAGTTCACTAGCCAGCTGGCCATGGGCCTGTTGGCCAATTGCATAACAGTATCCCATCTAGATTTCTGATACCTAGCTACATAAGCCATATAATTTGCTTGCCTGAGTCCCAGAGAGGCTGCCATATACTGTTTTTTTGCCATGGCATCAATCTTCCTGGAATCCTTGTCAGGAGGATGTGAAGCCAAGTGAATATTAACTTTATCACAGGCAGCAGCCTGAACTACCCCAACATGACTGCATTGCTGAGAAAGGAATTCTGTATCAGGGCCTGACAATGTATACCTTCTGTCCATCTTTTTATCTACAGGAGGCACAGAATTAGGAGCTTTTAAAATTTTAATTGTTTGTTTCCTAAAGACTTATGTAAAGGAATAGACAATCTCCTAGACTCTGGAATATCCATCATTTCTACAAAATCAGGCTCCTCTTGCTCATCCACAGCCTCTTCTAAAAGGAAGCTGGAGGGTTTCAGCAACTTTTTATAAAACATAAAATGAGATGGGGACTCAGACAGCATAGGGGAGATTCTAAAGGTCTGTCTGGGAGATGTCCGGTTCAATGGGCACACCAGACCTTCCCAGCCACATTCATACTGTTCATAATCCTCCTCCCCTCCTCTGGTTCATAAAATTCCTCAATATCATAATCCTGAACCACTGGGACGGACGAACCGACCTTTTACCAGATAGTGGTGGTTTGGGCGGACCCTGAGACAGTGACTGGACAATTTATATGGCTTTTGCTATCTCTGCAGCAGTTGGAAGGAATTTTGGACTCAGACCTGCTGATTTTCTTGTTTTCTTTACTGGAATTGGTTCATCAGAACCAGCTTTTCTTTGCCCGAGGAAGTCTGGCCCTGGTCAGAGGGCACTCCTCTGGTTCGGTTGGCACGAACCGAGCTGGCCATCGGGTCAGCGGACTTTTAGCCTATCGCTCCCCGAGCCTGCCCAATCTTTTTCCAGGGTGGCTGCAGGAAATTTCTTACATACCTGGCAGTCGGACTGGAGGTGGTCAAACCACACACAAACACATATGGGTGTGTGGGTCAGCCTTGGCAAAGACTTCCCCACAAACATCACAGTGTTGAAACCCAGTGGCCCGGTTTTTCTTTTGGGTTTCTCAGACATAATGCCAGCCTAACCAAAAACTTGCCCTTTTAACGGCAGTGGAGCCAAGACACCATATCGGTTCCCTAACACGTGTCACGAGTATTGGAAAACCGTAATAAATCTGTTTTTTAGAACCGATAAGAACACGGAACGCACTCTAAAATAGTAACTTTTAGTTTTAAATGAGTTTTAAACCACTGATCGGTTCAAACCGAACCGATAACCTTACAAGTTCCACACAGACAAAACCTTCATTTACTTACGGTTACCACAGATAGAGCTTGAACCAAAGCGGTTTTGTGGTTAAAATAAAAACTATTCTCGGTTAAATCCAACCGAGAAAACACTTTTTAAACCGAGAAATGAACCGAGCAGAAGGAGAGATCTCCGGAGCGACTGTTCACTGAGGCGGAGTAAAGAATCTGACAGTTCAAGTTTGAAATGACACAGATAGAGCTGCTCTCCTGCCAAAATTCTATTTTGGAATGGTTTTAACCATTTCACTCCGGGGCAGTTCTAGAGCTGGATCAAACTGCTAATGTCTATAATATAGCAAGACTTCATGTTGTTTGAAGGGAGAAGTGTAAGCTTCTCAATCATAAAATTTAAATCCCAAGGTGGTGTGGGGTTACGCATAGGGGGTTTCAGATTTCCAGCTGTGCCACGGGTTTCCCCCCTACCAAATCATGATAGGCCGAAAGAAAAAAATTACTCACCTTAGTAATTGTGTTTCTTCTAATGGAGTCTTGCTGTATTCTGACATTATGCAGTTAGCCCCAGCACTTGAACTGCTCCGGAGAGGAAAGAGTTAACTCTATGCCAAAGCATAGAACAATGAGCTTGAGCTCGATTCAAACCTCTGTCTGCTGCACTTTGAAGTGTAACTGTCAGATTCTTACGAGCCAACACTAACTAACTACCTCCACTATGTGGAAATTGTAAAATTACTAGCCAAAAGGCAACCGAATATTTTGGACCCCCAAAGACTCAAATCGAAAAATCCAAAACAAAAAACTAAGTAGCGAATAAATATACTGTAATTATCAAAAACATATAACATAACCCACTCCCCCTCTTTAAAAAGAGAAGAGTGCCAAGCACACCCCTGAGGTGCAACACTGCGCCTGCCAGCCCACTTCCCAAAAACCAGGTTCTGAGAGGGGAGGCAGGGAGGGAGATCAGAATACAGCAAGACTCCATTAGAAGAAACACAATTACTAAGGTGAGTAATTTTTTCTTCAAACAGCATGAAGTCTTGCTGTATTCCGACATTATGCAGACTACCAAGCAGTACCTCCTTGGAGGAGGGTACCGAACCTATTTTGGGAATAGGCTCTGCAGTATTGGTGTTCCAAACTTAGCATCACTCCTAGCCTGGATATCCAAAGAGTAATGTTTGGTGAATGTATGGACTGTTTTCCAGGTGGCTGCTTTGCATATCTCTAATAAGGGTATATCTCTGGCAGCAGCCAGAGAAGCAGCTGTACCTCTAGTGGAATGAGCCCTCAGGCCTGAGGGGGGTACTTTGCCTAGCTTTTCATAGCAGAATTGAATACAAGAGACAATCCACCTGGCAATAGTTCTCTCAGTAGCAGGTTTGCCCTTCCTCACTTCACCATAAGTGAGAAACAACTGGAGGGAGTCAAACTTAAGTGCCTTAGCATGCTCAATGTAGTAGCTAAGAGCCCTTTTAACATCCAAACGGTGTAATCTTCTCTCTCCTGAAGAAGAATGATCAGTGAAGAACACAGGAAGAGACATGGATTGGTTCAGATGAAAGTCTGAAACCACTTTGGGTAAGAACCTCCTGTTGGTTCTAAGGACCACCTTATCTTTATGGAATGAGATAAAATCAGGCTCCACTGACAGAGCTTGTAATTCACTGATACGCCTGGCAGAGGTAATAGCTACCAGGAACACAGTTTTCCAAGTCAAGTACTTTAGTTACGCTGAGGCCAAAGGCTGAAAAGGGGGTTGCATAAGCTGAGCAATGCAAATATTAAGATCCCAAGCAGGAGTAGGATCCCTAAAGGGAGGACTGGTATGGAGCAATCCTTTGAAGAATTTACAGAAAACAGGGTGAGATGCCAGTGAGGAGGGCTTTCCCACTGACAGAAATGCAGAAACAGCTGACAAGTGTACTTTGAGGGTAGCTGAACCATGTAATCCAGAACTGTAGACAAGTCAGCAGCATCTGGGGATATGTGCTTATTGGAACACCAAATGCTGAATCGTTTCCATTTGGAGTTTTAAGTTTTTCTGGTGGCAGGTTTTCGGGAGGCTTTGAGAATGTCCAGAACCCCCTGAGATAAATGCAAATTTGCATATTCTAGCTCTTCAAGAGCCATGCCTTGAGATTGAGAGACCGAAGGTTGGGGTACCAAATCCTCCCCTGAGAGAAGGTTAACAGGTTGTGATTCCTGGGGAGAGACAGGGGAAGATAGACTGCTAGGGACAGCAACAGGGGATACCAAGGCTGTCTGGCCCAGTCTGGAGCAATCAGGATCACTTTGCAAGACTGTGACCTTATCTTGACCAGAACTTTGAATAGTAGAGGAATGGGGGGGAAAGGCATACAGAAATGTCCCCTCCTAATCCAGAAGTAGAGCATCCAGGGGGATTGAGCCCAAGACTGGGGATCTGCAACAGAAGAGAGGAAGTTGGTGATTGTCTGGGGCTACAAAGAGATCTATCTCTGGAATGCCCTACCTTGAAAAGATTTATTTATTTAGTTTTTGTTGACCAGGTAAGTGCACTAGACAAATCCTGCCTATTTTCAGGCACGACCCAGGGAAGGGGGATACAGATGAATGCCAACTGACTTTGAACCAGATTAAAGCTGTTGGTGGTATTTTTAGATCACTTTTAACACTAGGGGATCCAGGGACCATTAGTGATGGCCCTGAGAAATCCTGCTCAATGCATCTGCTAGCACATTGTCCTTCCCTGGAAGGTGGACTGCTATCAGAGTCGTCTGTAGAGAATAAGCCAGGGACCATAATTTCATGGCTTCCATGCACAAGGCCATAGACCGAGTGCCTCCCTGCTTGTTGATGTACCACATGGTGGTGGTGGTGTCTGTCCTGACCTGAACCACCTTGTTCTGTACTGAGTCCAAGAAGGCTTGTAGAGCCAGGTACACTGCCCTGAGCTCCAGAAGACTGATGTGAAGAAGAGACTCCTGAGGGGACCACACTCCCTGTGCTGTGAGGACTCCCAAGTGAGCTCCCTACCCCAGGAGAGAAGCATCTGTGGTTAGAACCACAGAATGAGACTGAGTGATGAATGGGACCCCTTGCTTGAGGTTGTCCTGATCCAACCACCATTAAAGAGCCTGGATCAGAGTCTGAGTCACTGGAACTAGTTTGGTTAGAGGATCTTTTTTCTGAGACCAAAAAGCCCTCAAATGGAACTGGATGTCCCTCATCTGAAATCTGGCCCCTTGAACCACTGCAGTGGAAGCTGCCATGTGGCCCAGGAGTTGAAGGAAATGACTTGCTGGTCGAGACATCAGAAGGTGAAAAGAAACCCAGGTCTATAAGGGCCTTTACCCTTGCCAGAGGAAGAAAAGCTCTTGCTTTGACAGTATCCAACTCTACCCCTATGAAGGTCAAGAGTTGCACTGGCTCAAGAACTGATTTTGGAAGACTGAGGAGGAATCCTAGAGAAGTGAGCACTTGCTGGGTCACTTGCAGGTTTGACTTGACTTGGTCTGGAGACTGACCCACAATGAGCCAGTCGTCCAGGTATGGGAATATGGAAATGTTCTGTCTCCTTAGAAAGGCCACTACTACTGCTAGGCATTTTGTGAACACCCTTGGTGCTGATGTTAGGTCGAAGGGCACCGCTCTGAACTGATAATGGCCTGAAGGCAGTTCGAACCTGAGGTACTTTTTATGGGAGCACCTGATGGGAATGTGAAAATAGGCATCCTTGAGGTCCAGGGGGGCTAGCCAATCCCCTGGCCTTAGAGAGGGAAGAATTATTCCCAGAGTCACCATTTTGAATTTTGGCTTTACTAGGTGCTTGTTTAAGTATCTTAAATATAGGATGGGCTGCCACTCCCCTGTCTTTATCGGGGTAAGGAAGTATCTGGAGTACAGACCTTTGCCCCTGTGAGATATAGGAACTCTCTCTACGGCTCTGAGAGCCAGCAGATATGAAACCTCTGCCTCTAGGGCAATGGTTTCAGAGATGTTTGCAGGTGGAAAAGACCTGACCCTCAGCTTTGGAAATTTTTTGAAGCTGATGGCCAGTCCTTGGCTTACTACCTCCAGGACCCACTTGTCTGAGGTAACAGACTTCCGGGCCTGGAAGTAGTAAGCCAGCCTGCCTCCTAGAGGAATTGGAGAGTCGGCCCAGGCTGACACATCAAGGTGTCTGCTTGGCAGGAGCCTTTGACTGAGAGGAGGATGCAGCCCTGCTCATCCCCCTTCTGCCTCTCCCTCTGAAGAACCCCCTCTGAGGAAAAGGAGAGGAGGCCTGTACCTGGTAGAAAGGCCTGTGAAAAGGCTTGTCCCTGCCCCTAGATTGCTGCTTCTGAGGAGTTGCCTGCCTTTCCTTGGCCTGTGCACTCCTGTAGGTGGTCCTGTATTCGTCCATTTTCTTCATATAATTCTGTCTGCTCCCCAAACAGAATTCTCCATGACAGGGAAATCCATGGCCTTAGCCTGGGTGTCCTGTGATAGGCTAGTAAATCTGAGCCAAGTCAGTCTCCGAAGAGCCACAGATGTAGCCATGACTCGTGATGACACATCATTGGAGTCCACAGCAGCATGAAACTGGATTTTTGATGCCTCAATCCCATCAGCAGCCACCTCCTCCAGCTCCTTGGCAAGCTGGGGGAAGCCTGTTTAGCCAGTTCCAGAACAGCATCCCATCTGGACTTCTGGTATCTGGCTGTGTAGTCCATGTAGATAGCCTGCCGGAGTCCCAAGGAAGATGCCATGTACTGTTTTTTAGCCATGGCATCCAGCTTCCTGGAGTCTTTATCTGGGGGTGAGAAGCCAAGTGTATGTTAGACTTATCACAGGCTGCAGCCTGCACGACCCCAACATGGCTGCATTGCTGGTACAAGTACTCCGTACCTGGGCCTGACAGCATATACCTCTTGTCCATTCGTCTGTCCACAGGAGGTAAAGAATTTGGAGTTTTAAGTAATTTTTGTGTCTGTTTCCCAAAAGATTTATGATGGGGAATGGACAATCTCTTGGACTCTGGGATGTCCATCATCTCCACATAGTCAGGCTCCTCTTGCTCCTCGACAGCTTCATCTAGGGGGGAGTGGGAGGGTTTCTGCCACTTTTTTGTAGAACATAAAGTGGGATGGGGACTCAGAAAACCTAGGAGGGGAAACACCAGAAGGTCTGTCTACGGAGATGTCCGGTTCTATGGGCTCATCCAGACCTTCTACACCATCATCATCATCATTATCGTAATCTTCATCCCCCTCCAGATCTGGTTCATAACAGTCTTCTGGGGAATAATCCGGACCCGGAGGAACCAACCAAACTGAACGAGTACCAGGAGGCGTCGGATCGTCCGGAACCGAACGGAGCGATTCAACTATACTAATCACCCTGGCAATTTCCTAGGCGGCTGGACGATGCCATTCAGGATCCGAACCGGCCGATTTCTCTTTTTTCTTTCTTTTTGCCAGAACCGACCCCTCAGGTTCGGCTCTCCTTTTGCCCAAGGGAGTCTGGCCCAGGTCAGTGGGCACTCCCTCAGGTTCAGTCAGAACCGAACTGGACTGGCCATCCAGGTCAGTGGACTTCTCCGCCTCCTTTTCCCTAAGCCTGCCCAATCTTTTATCTAGGGTGGCCTTAAGGAGATTTTTGCAAATCTGGCAGTCTGAATCAAGGTGGTCAAAACACAGACAGTAAACACACGTGGTGTGGGGCTCAGCCTTAGCAAAAGCCTCCCCATACTCACTGCAGTGTTGAAACCCAGTGGGCCCGGTTTTCTTTTGGGTTTCTCAGACAAAGCCATCCTAAAAACTTACCCTTTACTCAGCAAAAGCCAGGCAAGACCCCCTTCTCGGTTCCTAACCGTGTCACGATGTTGAAAAAAAAGCGTTAAAATTCGTTTTTTTTTACAACCGATAAGGACCAGTACCTCACACTAAATTCAGAAAACCAAAGTAAACTTAAGAGAAAGTAACAATCGGTTCATCCGAACCGACTGAAAAATACTGCTTTACAATTTCCACAGAAAATAGCACTACTCCACTACCTAAGAACTTACTGTACCACAGACAGGGATCTGAACCAAAATAAGAAAATAGCGGTTTAAAACCGACGTTTTTACTATACCGAACCGATAGCGAAGGAGAGATCTCCTGAGCGACTGTTTACTTAGGCGGAGTAAAGAATCTGACGGTTACACTTCAAAGAGCAGCAGACAGAGGTTTGAAGTGAGCTCGAGCTCAACGTTCTATGCTTTGGCATAGAGTTAACTCTTTGCTCTCCGGAGCAGTTCATGTGCTGACGCTAACTGCATAATGTCAGAATACAGCAAGACTTCATGTTGTTTGAATGGCTGACAAATGGACCTTGAGGGAGGAATAAGAAAGACTCAAATCAGACAGATGTAACAGATACTCCATAATCTGTAGAGCCGACCACGTAAAGGGGTTCCAGCCTTTAGGCGCTGCCCAATTGGAAAGGCGCTTCAATTTCATAGCATAGCATAGGTCGATCTGGTAGAGGGTTTCCTGGCCTACCAGGACCTGAGCGATCTTATGTGAGACCCTGAATTGAGACTTAATTATGTCTGAAGGAGCCACGCATGAAGATGCAGGGTCCTGAGCCCGGGGTGCACTAACCTGCCTTGATCCTGGGTCAACAGGTCATGCTTGAGAGGAACTGGGGTTCCGCTGAGAGCTGCTGCAGGAGCGGAAACCAGATTTGTCTCGACCAGAGGGGAGCAATCAGGATCATCCGGGCTCCCTCTGCCCGGAGCTTAAGAAACCTCTGCAGAATGGGAAAGGGAGGAAGGCGTACATGACCTCCCTGTCCAACAAAGTGACAATGCCTCGTGTGAGCACCAGGCTCTGGAACGAGTGAGCAAAAGCTGGGAAGCTTTGCGTTGAATGGGGAGGCTAACAGATCTAAGTCTGGGCGACCCCATCTCAGAAATAGAGAATCTGCTACCTCCTGACTGAGTTCCCATTCGTAAGCTAGGGATGAGGTCCGACTGAGGTTGTCTGCCACAATGTTTATAACTCCTGGAACTTGCACGGCAGTGAGAAACAGACTGTGATGAATTTCCCAATTCCAAACCCACATCGTCTCCCTGCATAGAGGGTAGGATCGGGTGCCTCCCTGTTAGTTAATGTACCAGACTACCAACATACTGTCTGTCTGGACTAGCAGTAATCCTTTTGACAGAATGGACTGAAAGGCCTGGAGAGCATAAAGAACTGCTCTCATCTTCAGAATGTTGATGTGGAGATTCATCTCCAATTGGGACCACATTCCCTGGGTACAGTGGCCCCCTAGGTGGGCTCCCCAACCCAGACAGGACGTGTCTGTTGTGAGAGTCCAGAGCGGTGGGGAACTTCTGAATGGAGGGCCCCGTGAAAGGTTCAGAGGATCTAACCACCAGCGTAGATCCTTCTGGACTGTGTTGGAGACTAAAACCGGACGGTCCAGGTTGTCCAAGCACTGATCCCATTGGACCCGCAGGGTCCACTGGGTGATCCTCATATGCAACCTGGCAAACGGGACTGTGGAGACGGAGGCCCCCATCAGGCCCAAGATGCATAACCACACCCTGGTCGGAAGGTATCTGGAAGAGGTCAGAACATTGACCTGCTCTCGAATGGTCTCTGCCCTGTCCGGGGGGAGGAAGGCTTTGCACTGGACCGTGTCCAGGATGGCCCCAATGAATTGGAGGTTCTGGGAAGGGGTAATGGTCTACGTCGGAAAGTTGACCGTGATACCCAGGTGAGAAAAAAGGTCCAACATGCATGAGAGAGCTTCCAGGAGACTGTCCCTGGACGAGGCTGTCAACAGCCAGTCGTCCAGGTAAGGAAAACTGCTGTCCCACGACAGCGTCAAGCTGCTGCCACCACCACAAGGCACCTGGTAAAAACCCAAGGTGCTGAGGGAAGGCCAAAGGGGAGGGCTGTGAATTGGTAGTGCTCCCCTTGGAAGCAGAAACGCAGGAAGCAGCAGTGGCCAGGGAACACCGGGATATGCAGGTAAGCATCCTGCATGTCCAGTGCACAAAGTCAATGTTTCTCCTGCAGAAGGGGCAGGAGACTCTGCAGTGTCAGCATGCAAAACCTTTTGTACTCCACATAAAGGTTTAGACTGCTGACATCTAGGATGGGTCTGAGGCCGTCCATCTTTTTCGGAACCAGGAAAAAATGGGAATAGAATCCCTTCCCTCTTTGAGGCAGAGGGACAGGCTCTATGGCCGCCTTCTGGCTGAGAGACCTGATTTCCTCCCCGACTAGAGGAGGCTGATGAGGAGAGTAAGACGAGTGACCTGGATGAGAGTCTGGGGGATCTCTAGAAACTCCAAAGTGTGCCTTTTTGATACGAGTTGCAGAACCCATATGTCTGATGTCGCCTCCCTCCAGTCCTGCGCATGGAGGGCGAACCTTCCTCCCACTGGCACCTTGCTCGCAAGCAGAGGAGGGGGAGGTGGTAGCCAGTGAGGAAGTGGAGGGTCGAGGGGGAGGAGGTGCCCCAGATCCTCACTGAGATTTTGCAGTGGGGGGGACGAGAAGGGGGGGCCCATGGCCTTTCTTTTTCCCTGTCACCGAGCGAAGGGTTCTTTTCCATGCCTTTTGGTCTATATGCGAAAGGGCTGTTTCTGCTGGGTTCACGATCGGTACATGGACCTCACAGACCTCAAGGCTTGGCCACTGTCCTGCAGGCCCATGATAATGTCTTTGGTGTCACCTCCAAAAAGGACCAAGCCTCTAAAGGGGGCATCTTGAATCGCAGACTGGACATCATTAGAGAGGCCAGAGATGCAAAGCCAGGTGTGTTGTCTGAGGGACACCGCCATGGCGGAAGAGCAGGCTACCGCGTCCACAGTGTCATAGGTAGCCCTGAGCGCATGGCAGCCCAGAATTTTTGATACGCGCAGGTCTTTGACCAACTCCTCCTTGAGCTCCAAAGACTCCAGGGACTGGATACAAGACTCAAGCTTGGCCATAGTCGCCTTTTGGAAAGACACCATGTGGGCCACATAATTGAGGGAGCGAAGAGTGCACATGGCTGAAGAGTAAACTTTTTTGCCATACTGGTCCAGGTGCCGAGACTCCTTATCTGGGGGAGAAGTGCTCACATGTTTTGAAGCAGCCAAATGGCCGTGGGCCACAGCAATGATGACCAAATCGGCCTTGGAGTGAGTGTCCAGGAAGGAAACTCCTTCTGCAGCATGGTAGATCCAGTCCACCTTCTTGGGGACTGCCGGGATGGAATGCGGCAGCTGCCAGATGGTACTGGTGAGGTCTTCATGGTGAGCCATCCACGGAGGGACAGGAATCGGGGAAGCTGTTTCCATATCTAAATGTTCCGTGAGGCGTTTCCTCTTAAGATCCTGCTCGTCTGTATTCCCGCAATTGGATTGCTGGATAATCCACAAGAGCTCAGTAAAGGAAGGATCCTCTGGGGGGGACTGGGGAGAATCCTTCCCTTTGTGCACGGAGGAATGTTCATCCACAGAATCCTCCAGGGACTCTCCCCCAGAAAGGAATGACTCATTTTCAGGGGGTTTAAAATCTGGGAGAATGACCTCCTTAGGATGGGACCCTGACACATGCACTGTCGAGCGCACTGAGCAGACGGGTGATAGAGACCAAGGGGGAGAAGAAACCCCTGGGGCTGGTAGGCATTTTTCCAGATCGGACACCAGCTCAGATTTGGCCTCCTTCCACCATGAATGTATTAAGGACCTACTAAAGAGCAGGACTGGGTGGAGGAGGAACATGGGCAGGTGGATAGTGGTAGGCCGGAATACCCTGCCCATGAAAAGAATGACAGGGGTAACCCTGATAAGACGAGTACCCTGAATAGTGGTACCCGGCATAGAGAAAGTCTGATGCAGGACCCGACGGAGAATAGGCAGACGTCGGGCCATGAGGAAAGAAGCCTGGAACGTGAGGCTGAGAACGTCCAGGCGTGAATCACTGCAAAAAGATTCCTGACGTCAGAGAAGCTGATGTCGGGGGAAACGTTGTCAGACCAGCCATTGTGTAGGTACAGTATGCAACGTTGGGCCCGATGAAATTAACGACATCATCGGGATCAGATGTGAGGGCCCTGATGGAGGAGCTGACCAAATACAGGTCGATGCAGTCGTCAAGATCAGATGCGAGGGCCCCGACAGAGGGACAGACCAAATACACGTCAGAGTTTCTGATGGAAGGAGAGGCAGTGGAGACGTGAAGAGACCTAATGAAGGGTCTGATGTTCCAGAGAGTGATATGGAGACATCAGAGGTCATCGTCAGAGCCTCTGGTCTGGGGTCTTCTGCAGGCGTCTGAGGGATCGATGCTGGGGTGGGCGAAGGAAGAACCACCTCCCGTGATCCTGTCCCCTCCTCTGAGCCAGTGGTTACCACAGGGGCTAGAGGGCCCACCTGGGGAAGTGGGAGGGAAGGTTCCTGCCCAGGAGGAGTCTGGGGGGAAGGAAGGCTAACAGCCAAAGCAGTGCTCATCCGGACGTCGGTTGAGATGGCGTGAGCTCCCCAACGGGAGAGCAGGGTCCGGGCGGACGTCATAGATGAACGGCTTATTGGATGCAGAAGTTACTGGGCGGCTGAAGGAAGAACCCTTGACTGATTTACTGGTAAAGGCCAGGCAAGTCCCAACAGAGCCCTGGGGACCTGGCTTAATGGCAGCCAGCCGGGCCCCAGAGGAGCTGGGGGCTGACTTATTGGCAACAACAAGGCATTCGCCGGAGGAGCTGGAGGATGACTTATCGGTGAAAATCGGGAGAAAAGCAGCAGTAGTAGTGCCTGGAGGAGCCCCAGGCGTGGCCTGGAGAACCACTAGTGCAGGTGGCAGGGGAGCGGCCTTGCTGGTCGATGGCCTACTGGAATCCCCTCGGTCCCAATCCTATGAGCGCTCCTTTTCCTGATGCTTCTCTTTTTATTTTTTCTTCTTTTTAGACTCCGAAGAAGGGGAAGATGCGGTGTCCCACAATTTCTGCATCTCTTTCTCAAGTGAAGCTATCCTAGACTTCAAAATATGGGCTTCCGGGGCCTGCTGTCTCCTTTTCCAAGTGGCCTGGTTGAAGGGCTGGCAGTTGGAGCAGGCCGCGGTGTCGTGGTCTGGGCCCAAGCAAAACAGGCATCGAAACTGGCCATCCTTATGAGGAATCTGGGCACCGCACTTCTTCAATTTAGTCGACAGTGGAGAAGACAAACGAAATTACAAGATTAGCTTTCGAGTGACATAACAGGCAATAAATGGCGATTGGCTGGGCAAGTGTAACCGCGAGGTACTCTGTGCAAGTCGATGGTGGGAAAAGAACTGATGGGGGGGGGGTGTGGGGACTGCCCACTATATAGGGTCACGCTGACGTCCGTCACGTGACATCGGGTGGGTGGTCCCCCGCCAGGCATTGCTGGAAAAGTTTGCTGTGCGGTCCTGATGCCAGAGGGCGCAGTTCTATCTGTGATGACCTACTGCAGGAATCCTCTCAAAGTAAGATCTACTGTTACAGGTGAGTAACCTCTGTTTCTAGGGACGTGGATATGTTGTTCTAGCCACACTATCTGGCAGACTCCTAGCAGTTCTCCGGGAGGAGGGAGGCAAGGCGCACACCCCCTTATTTAGGAATCAGAGGCTGGAGAACTGAGGCCCCAAAACCAGCATCCCGGCATGAGTCAAGGTCAATCTGGTAATGAGAAATGAAGGTGTGTGCTGAGCTCCAGGTAGCAGCCCTGCAGGTTTCCTGGACAGGGACATCCCTAGAAGCAGCCAAAAACGCAGTGGTATGATGGATGAAATGAGCCCTAAGCCCTCTGGGAGGCTCCCTTACCCGCCAACCAACAGCAGAGATCAATGCAGGAAGTGATCCACCTGCCAATTATTTGCTTGACTGCAGGTCTGCCAAGTGCAGCTCCAGCACAGTTGACAAACAGCTGCCAAACCTCTACTCGAACTCCACCCGTGTGCTCCTTGTAATATGCGAGCGCTCGCCTCAGGTCCAAAGTACGGAGCCCGGACTCAGGCTCTGAGGTGTGATTCGGAAAGAACATCAGAAGAGTCATCACCTGATTCAGGTGAAACTCCAACACAACCTTCGGGAGGAACTTCAGGTTGGGGCGCAGGACAACCTTGTCCCTGTGGAAGACCAGGTACGGAGACTCCACCAAAAGTGCCTGTTGCTCACTGATCCTTCTGGCTGACGTGATAGCCACCAGGAAGGCAGTCTTCCATGACAGGTGAGACATGTCACACCTGTGCATCGGTTCAAATGGCTTACACATGAGCTTTGCCAAAACCAGCAACAAGTCCCATGGTGGCGGTGGTTCACGCACCAGAGGGGAAATGTGATCTAAGCCTTTGAAAAAGCACCAGAGCACCTTCTCCTGCGCCACCGACTGCTGACCAGCCTGCACCCGGTAAGCAGAGATGGCTGCCAGGTGCACCTTAAGGGTCGTCGACTGAAGTCTCCCTTTGGAGAGAGACCACAGGTAGTCCAAAATGCTGGCCACCAGACAGGACAAAGGATCCAGCCCCTTGCCCTGACACCAAATGGAGAATCTCTTCCATTTGAAGGCACAGCATTTTCTGGTCAATTCCTTTCTAGATGCCTCCACCACAGTAAGGACATCTTCAGAGAGACCCAAAGTCTGAAACTCTATCTAGCCACTCCGGGTCCAGGCTGTCAGGTGCAGGGATTGAAGGTCCGGGTGGAGTACCTTCCCCTGATTGATGGACAGCAGGTCTGGGCATAGTGGAAGACACCTCGGGAGCCTGTTGCTGAGGCTGAGGAGATCAGGGTACCAAAGCTGGTGCGGCCAGTCCAGAGCCACCAGGATCACCTGTGCTTTGTCCCTCCTGACCTTGAGCAGCACCTTGTGGATCAAGGGAAGACGTGGAAAGGCAGAAAAGAGGCCTGGGATCCAAGGCCTCAAGAAGGCATCCCCCTGCAGTGAGCCCTGCTGAGGGGGGAGGCGAAGAACAACCTCAGCTTTGCATTCTCCCTGGAGGCAAACAGGTCCACCTGAGTGAGTGCTGCCCCACTGGGAGAACAGACTGTGAACTAGATCCGGATGGAGAGACCACCAGTGAGACGCCTTGCCTACCCAGCTGAGGGCGTCCACCAGCTGACTGGAGGCTCCTGCCACATGGATGGCTAGGAGATCCGCCTCCAGGCTGCACACGAGAGTCCAAATGCAGAGAGCTTCCTTGCACAAAAGCAGGGAGTGCATCTCGCCCTGTTTGTTGAGGTAGTGCATGGTCGTGGTGCTGTCCATAAAGACTTGGGACCACTTGACCCTGAACATAAGGAGCGAATGCAGTCAGTGCCAGCCGAACTGCCCGGAGCTCCAGCAGGTTGATGTGCCATTGGGACTCCTCGGGGGTCCAGAGTTCATGGACTCTGTGTCCCCCCAGATGGGCACACCAGACCATGAGAGAGGTGTCAGTCATCAGGATGACCATCGGCTCAGGGTGGACAAATGGGATCCCTTCCTGCAGATGTTCTGGGACTAGCCACCACTAGAGGGCGTCCCACATCTTGTGGGTCACAGTGACCAGGTGGTCGAAGTGACCTTTGTGCTGAGACCACCGGCTGGTCAGCTCCCATTACAGGAAGCGCATATGCCAACGGGCCTATCGGACCACACTGGTGCAGGCTGCCATGTAACCCAGAAGACACAGGAAGTCCTGGGGCAGGACGTAAGTGCCCAACCCGAAATGATCGGGCAAAGGAGGAGAGAACCTCCGCCCTGGCCACCAGGAGCTGGGCTCTGGCTCGGCAAGAGTCAAACTCTGCCACGATGAAGCTGGTCACCTGTGAAGGTATGAGTTCCAACTTGGCCTCGTTGACTAGGAGGCCAGGGGAGGTGCAGGTCTGGAGGGCCAGGTCCCTGGATTGTTCCATCTCCTGCCTGGAGGAACCTGTGATCAGCCAGTCATCCAGGTAGGGGTACAACTGGACTCCTAAGCACCTCAGGTAAGCTGCCACCACTGCTATACACTTGGTGAAGACCCTGGGGGCCGAGGAGAGGCCAAATGGCATGGCCTGGAACTCGTAGAGGGTTCCCTTGGCTGAAAAGTGGAGGAACCTTCGATGGGACAGATGGATCGGGATGCAAAAGAACGCGTCCTTAAGATCCAGGAAGCAAAACCACATGTCTTGCTCCAGAGATGGTATGATCTGGGACTGAATTACCATCGTGAAAGTGTGGGACCTAAGGAATTTGTTCAGGTCATGCAGATCTAGAATGGGGCACCAGCCCCCCATCCGCTTTGGCACCAGGAAGTACCTGGAGACAAATCCTAGGTGTTCCAGAGGATCCACTAATCTGACCACGACCTCCTTGTGGAAGAGCTGAGCTATGTTGTCTCGAAGAGCTGACTAAGTGTCTGTGGATACCAAGTCCTCTTGTGCGGGGCGGCCTTGACTTGGAAGGTACTGCTTGAATTCTAGAGGCAGACCCTGATCGATCACTTCCAGAACCCACCTGTCCATGGTGACAGCGGACCAGGCGGAAAGGAACTTACGGAGCCCGCCCCCCACAGGAGGACCCAGGGGAGGTGTGACAGGCATGAGGGTGGCACCCACCATCCCATCACTGAGCAGGCTTGGAGGAGGAGGACCTGGCTGAGGAGCCACTGGGTCACTTCGCTCTGGGCTTACAGACCACCGAGGCCACGAACTTGGACCTGGGTTGCCAGAACTGAGTCTGCTGGCCAGACTGGTGCTGGGCTGGTTTTGCCGCAGGAGTGGGGGACTGAAAGGGCTTATGCTTCTGCTGCCTGGAGCCCTTGGGATCCTTCTGGGCAGACGTCAAGGAGTCCAAGGTGGCACTGAATTCTCGATACGCTGGAGGTGACCCTCTACACTGGGCCCAAACAGGCCGGTGCCCAGGAATGGGACATCTGCCAGCTTGTGCTGAGTGTCTGCCACAAAGGTCGAGATCCACAACCAAGTCCTACGACGCATGGCAATTGCGGCCGCCACCAAGCAGGCACAGGAATCCCCCATATCCAGAGCCATTTGAAGTTGCCGCTTGGCCACAGCCCAGTCCAGATCACAGACCTGCTTGACCTTGATCTGGAGGTCCGCAAGAAGGTGAGGAATCACCTTATCCAAGGAGCCCAAGAGGGTATGGGAGAAGTGTGCCATCATGATGGCCTAGCTCGCCTGGCGGAGGCTGAGCGAGGCGATAGCATAGACTTTTTTAGCCGCATGGCCCAATTTCTTGAATTCCTTGTCCGGCAGCTTGTTGATGTCCCCGGTATTGCTCGAGCGCCGAAACACGGAGTCGGCCACCAACCCCTCGGCCGAGGAATGCTCCATGAAACCCGAGAGGATACTGGTGGGCACCATATACTTGTGGGCTATCTGGGCCGAGGGTGCAGGGCAGGACGTGCGGTGCTGCCAAAGCTCCACGGCTAGGCCAACAATGGTCTCAGCCGCTGGAAAAGCCTCTGTCAGAGAGTCCCTTCTGTCCAGGATTTCTGTGAGGGGGTAGCGAGCCTGCTACTGGAGAGGCTCTAGTTTCATCCCCATGGATTCGGAGTCCATATAATGGCCGACCACCTGAGTCATTTTTGACCCGCCGCGGACGGTCACGTGTGAGTGACCGACAGCCATGGGGATGCCCCTTGGTCGGCCGAATCTCCTTAGTCGGAGCGCTGGTCGGCAGCTGCTTGGGCGGCGGCTCCACCACAATTGGTGGAGAGTCTGGCTTCAGCCGAACCGAGATGGTCTTGACTGGTTCTGGTGGGGGAGGAACAGTGTCGACCGGCCCCACCGGGGGAGCCAGAGTCGGCCTGTCGGGCGACAGCCAAGTGATGGCCGGTGTAGGAGACAGGGTTGGCTTTGGACCGGCCAACACCAACTGTTGCCACGAGGTCTTCGTAGCATTGCCGCAACTTGCATCGAAGCCTCTTCTCACCCGTGGAGGATGAAGATGAAGAATAGCGGTGGAACCGCTTCCCATGGCGTTGAGAGTGGGATCACCGATGACAGTGGGAGCTGCTCGACACACTGGATGAGGAAGACTGAGACCCTGGCCGCCATGGGTGCTGACGGGGGATCTCGGAGGGAGCCAGGGAGAGCCGCAGCTCCTCCTGGTCTGGGTCAGTGACCGGAGGGTTCGGCTCAGTGGGCTGAGCCGCCCCTTCAGAGGTCACTGGCAGGACCGGAGTCTTGAACAGGGAATTGTCTGCCTCTTGGACAACAACCAGTCAATGGGGTCGAGAAAAATGTCAGCCGCATCATCGGCCGTCGTCTCGAACATCTGGCCCCACGGGGTCTCCGTGAAGCCAGCGGCCAAGGCCGTGGTTTAGACCAAGGTCAAAACCTGAGAGTCCCGAGACCAAGAATACTCCCAATCCCAGGTACGTCAACGGTGAGTCTTCTCTTTTTTCTTTCTTTGACTCCTTCTTGCGAGAGCGGGAGCTGTGCAACCCAGAAGGGCCTTGCCTTTTAGTCGGGAGGGGCTGGCACAGTTCCTTGAAGGAGCCTGAATAACTGGAGCCCAATTAGAGCAGAACAAAGGCAGAAGCCAAGGAGGACTGCACGGTGGCTCGAGCCGCCGCCTCCTCGAAGGCCATGAGATGTTCCAACTGCTTGGTGGACCCCGCAGCCATGGAGACCAGCCAATGGGCATCCTTAGATCTGACCAGTGGAAGTCGTTTTTCCGGATGGCCCAACTTAAGGCAGGCGAGGCGGTCCTCGAGGACCGTCACATGAAACGACCGGCAAATGTAGCAGGCCTGGGTATCATGTTCATGGCCCAGGCAGTAGACGTACATGGTGTGGGGGTCAGTACACAACATCTTCTGCCCGCAAGGGCACCGGCGATATCCGGGAAAGGACTTTTCGTCCATTGCGGTTGCAACTGATGAGCGAACTGAAGACTGAAACTTGAGACAGAGTTCAAAGTTTTGGAAGCAGATCTGAAGAATTTAGCGCTAGGGCCTACTCAATGTGGGAGCGGTAAGGAGAGAACCTGCTTCTTCCAGCAGAAAAGAAGATCTGATGTCATGGGGAGGAGCCAAGGGATATACCATACGGGTGAGTGGGAGGAGCCAGCTTTAAGACTTTCCAGAACAACTTAAACAGGAAAAGACACTGCCAGTTAGTGTGGATAGAACAACATATCCATGTCCCTAAAAAGTATATTTCAGTATATTTATTTGTCATTTTTGACTAGGAAAGGCAGACTAAGCTGTGATAGCTTGTTTCCATGTGCATCAGGGAAGGGGGGCTACATGGACCTGTTTTACTGACAGAGGGAATGTTGGCCATGACACCCGGGAAACTTCTCTGCTGTTACACAGAAACATCAATCAATCAATCTTTATTTTATAAATCAATCAATCTTTATTTTACCGGGCGGATCACCATTGAGAGAACTCATTTACAAGGTGGACCTGGGCCAAGGAGAACATAAGTCAGCAATGCGTTACAGCACAGGACAGAATCATATAAAATTCACAGAGCACAATATAACGATATATAGTACACCTAAGCAAGAAATACAGGTTACTCACCTGTAACAGGAGTTCTAGGAATGGTATATGTTGTTCATCCACACTGTCTGGCAGGTATCCTTGCCGCTTTAAATCTTGCCGGAAGGTCTTCAAGCTGGCTCCTCCCACCCACCCGGGTGGTAAAACTCTCGGCTCCACACCATGACGCCAGATCTGGCCCGCTGGAAGCTCAGGTTGTGCGTCGAAGCCGGGGAGGTCGGGTGGGTCGTGTGGATGAACAACATATACCATTCCTAGAACTCCTGTTACAGGTGAGTAACCTGTATTTCTAGGGACATGGATATGTTGTTCATCCACACTGTCTGGCAGACTCCTATCAGTTCTCCGTGAGGAGGGAGGCAAGGCGCACACCCCCTACTTAGGGAATAGAGACTGGAGAACCGAGGCCCCAAAATCAGCATCCCAGCGTGACTCAAGATCGATGTGGTAATGGGTGATGAAGGTGTGTGCTGACTCAGGTAGCAGCCCTGCAGATTTCCTGGATAGGGACATCCTGGAAGCAGCCACCGATGCAGCAGTATGGCGGGTAGAATGAGCTCTTATCCTCTGGGAGGCTCCATGCCCGCCAACTTATAGCAGAGATCTATGCAGGAGGTGACCCACCTGCCTATCGTCCGCTTGGCTGCAGGTCTGCCAGGTGCAGCTTCAGCGCAGGTGACAAACAGCTGGCGAACCTCTCCCAATTTCAGCCGATGCGCTCCTTAGTAAGCGAGCGCCTTCTAAGGTCCAGAAGTGGAGCCTATATTCGCCTCGAGGTGTGACTGGGGTAGAACACCAGCAGAGTCAACACCTGATTAAGGTGAAACTCCGACACCACCTTCGGAAGGAATTTCGGTTGGGGGCGCAGGACAACCTTGTCCCTGTGGAAGACCAGGTAAGGAGACTCGATGCAGAGCGACTGGAGCTCTCCCATCCTTCTGGCTGACGTAATAGCCACCAAGAAGGAGGTCTTCCACGACAGGTGAGAGAGTTCACACCTGTGCATTGGTTCGAATGGTTTGCCCATGAGCTTTGCCAGTAGCAGCAGTAGATCCCACGGAGGTGGAGGTTCTCGCACCGGAGGGGAAATGTGATCAAGGCCTTTGAAAAAGCGCCAGACCACCTTCTCCTGCGCCACCGACTGCTTCCCGGCCCGCGCCCGGTACACAGAGATGGCTGCCAGGTGCACCTTAAGGGTCGTCGACCTAAGCCCTTGCTGAGAAAGGGACCAAAGGTAGTCCAATATGTTCGCCAAGGAACAGGAGGAAGGGTCCAGGCCCTTGCCCTGACACCAAATGGAAAATCTTTTCCATTTGAAGGCGTAGCATTTTCTGGTCGACTCCTTACGGGATGCCTCAACTACCGTCGGAAAGACCCAAGGCCTGGAACTCTAGCCACTCAGGAACCAGGCCGTCAGGTGCAGGGATTGAAGGTCCGGATGGAATACCTTCCCCTTATTGACTGAGAGCAGGTCCGGGCGAGCTGGAAGCTGCCTTGGGAGCCTGGAGCTGAGGCTGAGGAGATCTGGGTACCAGTACTGGCAGGGCCAGTCTGGGGCTATCAGAATCACCTGCGCCTTATCCCTCCTTGCTTTGAGCAGCACCTTGTGCATCAAGGGGAACGGGGGAAAGGCGTAGAAGAGGCCCGGGGTCCACGGCCTCGAGAAGGCATCCCCCTGCAGCGATCCCTGCTGAGGGGTGGGCATGGAACAGCCTCAGCTTCACATTCTCCCTGGAGGCAAACAGGTCCACCTGAGGCGTGCCCCAATGGGAGAATAGATCTTGTACTACCTCCGGCAGGAGAGACCACTCGTGGGACGCAGCCCCTATCCGGCTTAGGGCATCGGCCAGGGTGTTGGAGGCTCCTGCCACATGAATGGCTAGGAGCTCCGCCTCCAGGCTGCGCACGAGTGACCAGATGCGGAGAGCTTCCTTGCATAGGAGCATGGAGCGCATCCCGCCCTGGCGGTTTAGACAGTACATGGTCGTGGTGTTGTCCATCTGGACCCGGACCACTTGACCCCAAAGAAACAGAGCAAAGGCGGTGAGAGCTAGGCGAACCGCCCGGAGCTCCAGCAGGTTGATGTGGCATCGGGACTCCCGCGGAGACCAGAGGCCATGCACTCGGTGTTCCCACAGATAGGCACCCCAACCCATCAGAGAGGCATCGGTCGATAGAGAGACCGTCGGCTTGGGGCGGACAAACGGGATGCCCTCCTGCAGATGAATTGGAACAGTCCACCACTGGAGAGCGTTCCACATCCTCTGAGTCACCGTCACTAGCTGGTCCAATGGATCGCAGCGTTGGGACCACTGGCTGGCCAGCCCCCACTGAAGGGGGCGCATGTTCCAGCGGGCCCAACGGACCACGCTGGTACAGGCTGCCATGAGACCCAGGAGGTGCAGGAAGTCCCGGGCAGGGCGCAATTGCCCAACCAGAAATGATTGGGCAAAGGAGGAAAGAACCTCGACCCTGTCCGCCGGAAGCCATGCCCTGGCTCGAAGAGAGTCGAGCTCTGCCCCAATGAAAAGAATCACCTGCTTCGGCTCGAGTTCCGACTTGGCCTCATTGATGAGGAGGCCGACCTGAGAGCAAACCTGGAGGGCCAGATCTCTGGACCGCTCCACCTCCTGTCTGGAGGGGGCTGCAATCAGCCAATCGTCCAGGTAATGGAAGACCCGGACCCCTCGGCGCTGCAGGAATGCTGTCACCACTGCCATGCATTTGGGGAAGACCCTGGGAGCTGGAGATAAGCCGAAGGGCATGGCTTGGAACTCGAAAAGGGATCCCTCCGCTCGAAAGCGAAGGAACCTTTGATGGGACGGATGGATAGGGACGTGAAAGAACGCGTCCTGTAGGTCCAGAGAGCAGAACCACACGCCGTGTTCCAAGGATGGTATTATCTGAGCCAGAGTGACCATCCTGAAGGTTCGAGACCTTAGGAACTTGTTTAGGTCGTGTAGGTCGAGAATGGGGCGCCAGCCCCCCGTCCGTTTCGGAACCAGGAAGTACCTGGACATGAACCCCGGGTTTGAGGGAGGGTCCACCACCTCTCTTATCACCTCCTTCTCGAGGAGGAGAGCGATGTCGGCTCGGCGAGCTGACAGCGAGGCTTCGGACGAGGCCCCAGGTGCGACGGCTCTGAAGGGTGGGGCCTGCTCAAACTCCAGAGGCAGGCCCTTTCCTACCACTTCCAACACCCACCGGTCTGTGGTAATAGCAGACCAGGTGGAAAGGAAGAACCGGAGCCGTCCCTCACGGGGGGAACCTGGGGTGAGGTGACGAGGTTGGGGGCGACACCCCTCAACCCGTCACTGTGCAGGCTTGGAGGAGGGACCGGCCGAGGGACCACCTGGGCCTTTACCTCCCTGCTTCCTGGAGGAGGAAGTCGCGGGCTTGAGTTTGGGACACCAAGAGCGAGCCTGCTGGCCCTGGTGTTGCTGGGCCGGACGTGCCGGGGGCGCAGACGGATGAAAGGGCTTGGGTTGCGGTCTGCGGCCCTTGTCCCTCTGAGCGGATGAGACCGAGTCCAAGGTGGCATTGGACTTTTCGATCCTCTGGAGGTGGCCTTCCACTCCAGGGCTGAAGAGGTCGGTCCCCAGGAAGGGGACATCCGCCAATTTGTGCTGGGTATCCGCCGTGAAGGTGGATATCCTCAGCCATGCCCGATGGCGCATAGCCACTCGCGAGCCGCGACTGACCTGGCCATGAGTCTCCAATGTCCAGAGCAGTCTGAAGTTCCTGCTTGGCCACTCCCTGCCCTGGTCCGCACCTGCCTAACCGTGGTCTGCAGGTCAGCCGGGAGATGAGGGACTACCTCGTCCAGGGCCCAACAGGGCATGGGAGAAATGTGCCATAAGCACGGCCGAGCTTGCCTGGCGAAGGCCAAGGGAGGGGGCCTTAGCGTGTTTCGCCCGGCATGGTCCAATTTCTTGGTTCCTTGTGGAGGTTTGTCCACGTCCTTGTGCATTTCTCGCACGCCGAAAACGCTGTCAGTAACTAACCCTCAGCTGAGGGATGTCCAAAACCGACAGGGAACCAGTAGGGACCACATACTTCCTGGCCATCCTGGCTGAAGGCGCAGGGCAGGAAGCAGGGCGCTGCCAGAGCTCCAAGGCCAGGCCCACAATGGCCTCAGCCACAGGAAAGGCCTCCGTAGGGGAATCCCCTCGGTCCAATATCTCTGTGAGGGGATACTTGGCCCGCTTGGATACGGGCTCGAGCTGCATCCCGGTGGACTCCGAGATGAGCCTGAGCAAACCCAGGAAGGACAAAGGGCTGTCATCCAGCGACTGACCTCCAGAGGACTCCAAGTCCACTCGCTCGGAGAAAAGGGAGGAATCGTCGTTGGACTCAGAAGAGTCCGCAAAGAGCTGCCTCAGGCCTGAGCCACCCTCCACCTGCTGAGGGTGATCGGGAGTGAGGGTGACCAACAGCCTATGGGGCAGACCCTGAGCCGACCGAGAGTTCTTGGTCGGAGCCCCAAACAGCGGCTGTGGAGGAGGAGGTTCCACCGGAATTGGTGGGGCAGCTGGTTTTGGCCGAACAACCGGCCTGTGAACAGGCTCCTCGGTTAAAACGAGGGGTTGTTTAGGCCGCTCCGGTGACAGCCACTTAATGGCGGGGAAGGCGACGGCCACATGAGGTCCTCGTATTGTCGGCGTAACTTCGAAGCCTCCCCTCATCCGAGGAGGAGGATGAGGACAGCCGGCGACCGCCATCACGGGTGCCGAGACTGCACGACCGCCTATGACGGGCGGATCAGCTGGACCAAGAAGTCCCGAGACCGAGACTGAGAACCTCAGCCTTTCGAGGGGCAGTGCGGGAGGGACAGGTGGAACGGCTCCTCCCTCGGCTCGGAGGGTTCGCCCGAGGGCTCCGGAACTGAAGGCACTGGCAAGCCCGCAGGATCCTCAACTCCCACCGGGGGAACCGGGGAGAGGGGATTTTCGGCATCGCCGGTCGACAACCCATCCAACGGGTTGAGAAAGAACTCGACTGCGTCGACGGAGTCTCGGTCAACTGACCTGACAGGGACACCGTGAGACCAGTGGCCGAAGCCGAACGATCGACCGAAGTCGATGGCCGACAACTCGGGGAGAGGGACCTTTCCCACTCCCAAGAGCGTCGACGGAGGGACTTACCCTTGTCTTTCTTCTTGGACCGAGAAGAAGGTCCAGCAGACGTTGGTCCCTCTCCTCTAGTGGAGAGGGACAGACAAACTCCTTAAAGGAAGCTGTGTAAGAGGAACCCAGGGAGAGTGGGATAAATGCGCGGTCGAGAAAGATGCGGCCATGCACACCTCTTCTTGAGGCGATCATCCGCTCTAGCTGATCCATGGGAAACCCTTGTATGAAACCACCAACAGAGCTCTTTTGACTTCACGGAGGAATTTCTCGACGCCCCAGTTGTAAATGGGCAGCACGGTCTTGAGGACGTAGGCTGAGAAGGAAGAGCACAGGTCGTGAAGCCTGCGGTCGTGCTCAAGGCCTAAATAGTAGACACACGTGGAGTGCGGATCCATCCGAGACATCTTCTGCCCGCAAGGGCATCTCTGAAAACCGGGAGTCGATCTGTCCATCGCAGCCGCGAGGGATAGAAGACCGAAGTCTATAAAAACTTTTAAATTTGGAAACCGAAGAATTAGGAACCAGTCTTCTACGCAGAGCGTTAAGGAGGGAACCTGAGCTTCCAAGCGGTAAGGAAGATCTGGCATCATGGGGCGGAGCCGAGAGTTTTACCACCCGGGTGGGTGGGAGGAGCCAGCTTGAAGACCTTCCGGCAAGATTTAAAGTAGCAAGGATACCTGCCAGACAGTGTGGATGAACAACATATCCATGACCCTAGAAATAAGATTGCTATTAAGGTGAGAGGCAGAAGCAGGTCAGCAAGAGAATGGGGGGGTGGTAGAGAGGTCGTGTGCTGGCACGCCGTCTGGAATTTTTCTCGGCGGTGTGTCACTACCGGCCTCTGAACGACTGCGCAACCTTGGGGTGATTCTTGACGATAGGCTGACTTTTCAATCTCAAGTGTCAGCCGTCGTCAAGACTTCCTTTTACCATCTTAGGAATATTGCCCGGGTTAAGCACCTTGTTCCGTCTGACTCTCTGTCTACATTGGTCCACGCTTTTGTGTCCTCGCACCTCGACTACTGCAACGCCCTTTACTTTGGGCTTTCTGGGGTTGAAATCTGCAGCCTACAGCTTGTGCAGAACGCGGCAGCCCGGGTTTTGACTGGGACAAGTAGGTCCTGTCACATTACCCCGGTGCAGCGCGAGCTGCACTGGCTCCCAATACGGTGGCGGATCACCTTTAAAGTAATTTTATTGACTTTCAAAGCCCTTCACGATCAGGGTCCGTCCTATCTGAAAGACCTTCTGGTTCCTTACTGCCCTGGCCGATCACTCTGCTTGGCCGACATGGGGTTGTTAGAGATTCCAAGAGTGAGTTTGAAATCCTCTGGCAGCAGAGCATTTTCTCATGCTGCACCCACTCTTTGGAATTCTCTACCATGCCGGTTACGGGAATGCTCCTCCGTGGAGATCTTCAAGAAGGAATTGAAAACTCATCTTTGGAGAATGGCCTTCTCGGAAGGTTAAATGTACTGTAAAGTGTGTGAAATTTTATTGTAATTTATTATGTTTTTATGACATATTTCATAATCGTTGTGGTTTTGATGTTTGTGTTGTGTGTTGAAGCTTTTATTGACCTGTTCAGTGCCTTGATACAGTGAAAGGCGCTATATAAATAAAATTATTATTATTATTATTATTAGATAGATGAGGTAGATGGCAAGGAAGAGGAGGAGGTAACAGTAACAAGTCATACTAGATGAGAGCTAGAGTAGAGTGCAAGCACACAAATCTCCAGACATGAAGGTGGTTAAGGAAAGCAGTTACAAGTATCTTTAATGGAACGTGTGAACAGAGTTTTAAAGGTGGCCATTTTAACAAAATTTGATAGTTTCAGGGTTTTTTTGGAGATTATTCCAAAGGACAGAAAGGGCATGGCTCATAGGAGATCTGCCAAAGCACGTTCTGATTCTAGGGATATCGAGAGAAATGTAGGAGTGGCTTCTCAGGGAGTAACTTCCAGGGGTACTAGTTAGCAGGCAATTGGAAATGTACTGGGGGAGGTTGTTAGTAAGTGGTCTATAGATTCAAGTAACTGCATTTTTTAGTCTTCTCGATATAAGTGACTTCCAACCAAGCTGGGAATAGAGGGAGCAATGATGGGTAGAGTATGGTGCTCCAGTAATAAATCTTAACGCTTTATGATACAGGGTGTCGAGCAAAAGTCAGCACAGTCCAGGAGAGGGAGGAAAGTAGTTTGCACCAGTCTTGATTTGGCACCCTGTGTTAAGTGTTTAATTCGAAAAAAGAGACCTAGTCTTTGTTTTAACTTTTTTGCTGGTTTCTCTATATGATCAGAGAAGGAAAGTTTGCGGTCAATCCAAAAGCCCAGGTATTTAAATCTGTCAACTAACTCCAGTGGTTCCTCCAGGAGGGTTGTGATTTGTGGTGTGACACCTAAGGGAAAGTGGTTTATTGAGTTGACGTGCAGGGAAAAGAACATGTCTGTTTTTTTTAGCATTTAACTGACGTTTTAGGTACAGGAGTTTTGCTGTAACAAGTTAAATTCATGTTGCAGTTCCTTACAGGCAAGTTCAAGGGTGGGGCCAGCGATGTAGAGGACGGTATCGTCAGCAAAAAGGTGGACATTTGCAGAGTTGATATTATTGATATAAATTGCGAATAGTAATGGACCTAATATAGACCCCTGTGGCACACCTGTCTGAAGTGTTTTCAGAGGGGAGAGCTCCCCTTCCGCCTTGACTTGCTGCTGCCGGCCTTTAAGGTAACGAGAACCATCACAATGCAGTGGAATTGAGACCAATGTTACGTAGTATGAGAAGTAGTAGGTCATGATCCACCGTGTCAAATGCCTTGCTCAGGTCGAGAAATAAGGCACTCACCTGGTTTTTGGTCACGTGCTAGTTGCCAGTCGTTGGTCACATTGGCTAGGGCAGTTACCATGCTGTGATTCGGTCTAAATCCAGACTGTACGGGGTTAAGCATGCTAAATGAGTCTAGGTGATTTCTTAGTTGTGAACTATTTTTTCGAGAAATTTAGATAGGATGGAAAGGAGAGATACGGGTCTGTAGTTATTAAGGCCACTCGGATCACCTGGCTTAAACAGCAAGATTACATATGCTATTTTCCACACCAATGGGACAGCACCTTGAGCAAGTGACATGTTGAAGAGCTAAGTAATAGGAGCAGTCAGAACTTGATAACCTAGTTTAGGAAGACTGGATCAAGCTGATGAGCACCTGCGCTTTTTCTTATATCAAGGCCCAGTAGAAGATCTTCCACTTGCTTGAAAGTGATAGGGCAGAATGAGAATTTTGCTTCTTGCACTGGGGTGCTTATGGTTCGATAGGCCGAGTCAGGGACAATGGTCTGGGAGTGCAGTTTATCTACAGGAGAAGTATCAAAAGCTAACCCAGTTGTAGCGAAGTGATTGTTTAGAAGGTCTAAAATATACTGCTTACTAGTAGTGGTAATACCAGATGAGATTTTGATGGGGAAAGAGTTAGCTGGACTGTGTCCTTCAATTTCCTTCAGTGTTCTCCAGAACTTAGCAGGGCAGTTAGATGAGGAGTCCAGTTCCGATTGGAAGTATTTGGCTTTCTTGGCCCTTATAAGCTCTGTGCATCAGTTCCTCGCCATTCTGAATGCTGCCCAATCTGTTGGCTGTTTAGATTTGCGTGCCCTTTTCCATAGGGCATCCCTGTTATGCAGGGCTGCTTTTAGGTAGTCAGTGAACCAAGGGCACGACTTTTTCCTAGTTCTAATTTTAACTAACGGGGCATGTTAATCTATGACATTTGAGTATATATTTTGGAATAGGTTGTAGGCCTCAGACACAGTAGTAGCTAGGTAGAAGTCTTGCCATCCGGGATTCTTTAGGTCCGAGAGGAAGGCATAGCAGTCGAAATTACAACTTCTTTTGAATATATATCTAGAGGTGGAGATAGGTTTAGGAACAGCCCTCACACAGGCTACGGAACCATGGTCACTTATGTCACTGAAAAAAGCACCAGCATGAATTATAAAGTGGGGCTTATTTACAAGAATTAGGTCCAACAGTATACTATTTGCAGGATTTTTATGATTTGGGCAGGTGGCCTCAGAGATAAGCTGGGTAAGATCATAAGCATCACAGAGGTTTTCTAGTAGTTTAGAACTAGGGGACAGCCAACTGAGGTTGAAGTCACCCATGATGATCACCTCCAATGACAATGAATCCAGGGAGTTGCATAGATGACCCAGCAATTCGAGCCCCCGTGAAGGAGGTCTGTAACAGCCCATAATGCATAGTGACACAGCTGGAGACAACAGGACTTTTATTGTGAGACTTTAAAATTCTTAGGCTATGGTAGCTGAGTCAATTAGAGAGGCTGTGAATTTATCTCGGATGTAAATCTTGACCACCCCCCTCTGGATTTTCTGTCAGCTCTGAATATATTATAAGAAGCAAGGTTTAACTCATTTGGCAGGTGTGGAGCTTCTAAGCCAAGTTTCAGTTACCACTAGTACGTCAGGTTTTGTATGGCAAATCCACAATTGTATAGTGTCAAGTTTTCTTAACAAACTGCAAGCATTTATGTGTAGAAAGCACATGCCCTTTAACAGTGCTACATCAGAGGGTGCAGAAAAAAGAGAAGGGGGCCTGGATTTAGTTCAATATTGCCCGAGCATAACAATAATAAAAGAAAAAGTTTCTTGAGGGCACATAACAGCAACCTGAGGAGTCGAATCCGACCTCTTTTGGAGTTGGGGGAGATAAACGAAGATGGGCAGGCATTGAGAGGACTATGGGGACCAAAAGACAATGTTGGCAGAAAAGACCACCGGTCTACCTAGTCTGTTTAGTTTAACCCTACCATACCCCGTGACCTACTATCCAGACGTGGTTTTCGCCAGCGGCCCCCTCCTCTCCTTCACTGCCTTGCTGCCACCCCTCTGAGTAATTATTAGGCCCTCTACTTTGTCCCAGCATTGCTTGAACTCATTAATGGATTTTGCACCCACCATTTCTGATGGTACAGACTGTTCAGTGGCTCAACCACTCACTCTGTAAAGTAAAACTTTGTCACATTCCTCCTGAATCCCTCCCCCCACCAGCTTACATTCATGTCCCCTCGTTTTCAACCCACTATTCATGCTAAATAGTTCCTTACAGTTTACCTTGTTTATTCCTTTAAGGAGCCTGAAGGTCTCTTATCATGTCCTCCCACGTGCAGTGCCCTTAGTTGAGCCTCAAAGGATCTGCCCTGTTGGCCCTGAATCATCTTGGTTACTCTATGCTGCACTGTCTCCAGCCTGTCTCAGTCTTTTCTTAGGCTAGGACTCAAGAACTGGGCACTGTATTCCAGAAGGTGTCTCACCAGTGATCTATAAAGAGGCAGTATTACCTCTTTTCTCCTGCTATATAAACCCCTTCCAATACACTACAACATTCCAACTGCCTTGCTGTAGGCCTTCTTACATTAACTAGTTTGTTTCAGGGAGTCCCTTATGATATCCACAGGTTCCTTTCCTCTGAAGTAGTGGCCAGCTTAACTCTTCCTATCCAGTAGTCCTTCT
Organism: Neoceratodus forsteri; assembly: GCA_016271365.2. Taxonomy (NCBI): domain Eukaryota; kingdom Metazoa; phylum Chordata; order Ceratodontiformes; family Ceratodontidae; genus Neoceratodus; species Neoceratodus forsteri. The sequence continues at coordinate 969,058,741 of CM057449.1, forward strand.
CGGAGTTCTTGCTTCCTACAGTAGGTACATCCTTTTGGAATTGAATTTCAACAGCCAAACCTTGGACAACCTCTCTATATTCTGCAGGTCACTCCGCAACTCCCTTACTCATTCTTTGCTGTCTATCCTTCCACAGAGCTTGGTTTCATCAGAGAAGAGACATGTCTTGGCCTCCATTTCTTCTCCTATATCACTGATGAACATACTGAAAAAGACTAATCTCAGAACTAACCTCTACAGTATCCCACTTGTGACCTCCCTTTCCACTGATTTGACCCCGTTTACCACCACCCTCTATTTCCCCCTTATCCAACTTCTCACTCATGTACCAAGGTCTTTTGCTGCGATCAGATTCTCTAATTTCTTTAATAATCTGCATGGCATAGAGTCAAATGCCTTTCGGAAGTCGAAATGGAGTAAATCTACTGCTTGCATGTCCTTTATCCACAACCCTTTTTTCCCAGTCAAAGAATACTATCAGGTTGGTCAAACATGACTTCCCTGCCATAATCCTGTGCTGCTTACTATCCTGGAGCCTATTTCTCTCCAGGTACTCCATTAGGTCCTCTTTGACTAGTGTCTCCATCAGTTTACCTACAATGGATGTACGACTGACAGGCTTGTAATTCCCTGATTCCTCTGTCCCCTCTCTTGTGAACTGGCACCATGTCCGCTACCCTCCAATCTCTCTTCTTCAATAAGTGGCACAAGATCTTTAACTTCCACCTAGACAGAGACCAGAGATGGGCAGAAGGGAACTCAGTTTAACATCTCACCAAAGAACGGCACCTCAACAGTGCAGCACCACTGCTCTCGTACTACACTACAGTGTCAGTTATGGGTATTAACCCAAGTACCTGATGTGGGACTAGAACCCATGACCTTCCAAACTTCCAGCCCCAGAGGGGAGCGTGCTATCCACTTAGCTGATGACACTGATGTAATACTGGGTAAGATTCCCTACAAACTGGTACAGGTTTGCACAATGCACTTTTTTCATTCATGCTTATGAAGGGTTTGTGGCAGGGGAGCGGACTTGATAGACACACAGTCCCTTCCACCCTTAAATTACTATGTTACAAAGTAGGTCACTTGTCTCACTGTTGGAAGTCTGCTCATTTTCTCACTCAATCAAAAATTAGTTCTCTTTGTCAGTGTATAGTTTTAAAACAATGTTTAGCCTTTCACAGGAAAGGCCACTTAGCAAAATTTAACTATCATAAGAAATACCACATGTAACCAAAACATAATATGCCAATACTGTATCAACAAAGTATTTACTTGTGCTGGGTCAGTCCCACACTTAGGCACACTGCTATCCAACTGGGGGTCCATCTTTGGTTCCCAGATCACTGAATCACAAACACTTCCTGAGTTCACCAGTAAGAAGGTGTCTCCTAATAAACAGTCATTTTCTCGTGGGAGAAGCTTTCTGTTGGCGAAGGGATCAGGGTGGCAGCACCATTCTCCAACCACATCGTTCCAGCCTCCACTTGGTAAAGGAAGAACTCTGAGGAACTCTCTGTCAAGCAAAACAAAACAGTAGTTCATTAGAGAATATTACTTTAGTGTGTAACTGTACAAAACCACACTCTTTATATAAATCAACTATTTATAAAGAAAGCAATAATACAGGAAAGGGTTTGTGGGAACCATGTGGTGACGCAAAGTGGTTTTAGGCACCAGTGTGTAGGTTAATTAAGGAACAAACTACAACCGTTTGGTACCTCACTACCTGAAAGAACTCCTGACTTCTTACTGCCCCTCCCGCTCCCTCCGATCCTCTGGCGAGGGACTGCTAGAGATTCCCAGGGTAACCTTAAAAACATCTGGTGGAAGAACGTTTGTCTTTATGGCTCCAACCCTGTGGAATTCTCTACCTTGCCAGATACGTAACTGCCTGACTGTGGAGGGGTTTAAAAAAGCTCTGAAGACCTTCCTATTTAATCAAGCATTTTCAGAAACGTAATTTCTGCTATGGATAAGATGTTATTTATTACTGCGGTTTTAATGCTGTATGTGAAATTTTGTAAAGGTGCCCGGAGCTTAGGAAGGGCGCCTTAAAGAAATACATTTTTACTTTATTTACTTACTTACCGTCAAGTATCTGGTGTACTTATCATTTAGGAATATTTGAACTTTTTTTTTTCCTACTAATAAAAAGGTTTAAAGAAAAAAATGTATTCAAAGAACCAACTCTGACATTATTCAGTCAGGCGACCACTTGAATGTCGCTGAACAAAGAATCGTCCTTACAGAAGACAACTCGGACAGACTGCTGGCCCACTTCCACGAACAGCACCAGGTAATACAGATACTCTGGGATAAGGCTGAAGAGCTGGAGAACTGGGGCCAGAGGAATAATCTCCAATTTCTGAGTTTTCCAGAAGGATGCAAGGGCAAGCATTCTATTATGTTCCTACAAAAAGCTCTTCAGGAACTTTTCTCCCCTGACTGCCCCGGAGCCACCAAGATGGACAGAGCCCACCGCTCCCTCACCCCAGCACCAAAATAAGAAGACTGCCTCCATCCCATCCTTGCCCACTTCGTTCGGTACACTGACCGAGAGAACATTCTTACATGGTACAGACAGAAGGGTGAGCTAATCTGGAGGGGACACCAAATACACATTTCTCCTGACTTCTCTGTGGAACTGTCAAATGGAAGGCTTACACTTTAGTTAGGAAGGCTCTTACAGAGCTCAGGGTCCCATACACACTACATTACTACGCCATCCTCTCCATTATCAGAAAAGTACAGTTACATTAAGAACTTACCGTGACAGTAGATCTTTGATAAGAGCTCTTGCAGCAGGTTACACCACAGGTACTGAAGCTGGCAGGCACCAGAACCCTAAGGAAAACTTCTAGTTAGCAGTCTATAGCGGAGGACCGCCCTTTTGAATAACCAGTCATGGCACTTACCCAGGGCATGTGAAATAATGAAGAGTCTCACATACGTTTCTCCAGCTTAAGTTTCATTTATTGAGCCAAACAAGACAGAAAAACTGACCCTCCTTGGTCAGGGGAAAGAAAGTAGATGCTCTAATGTTTCTACTCGACTGAGTCTCTGTCAAGGGTCAGTTTTGCTGTCTTGTTTGGCTCAATAAATGAAGCTTAAGCTGGAGAAACTTATATGAGACTCTTCATTATTTCTTATGCCCTGGGTAAGTGCTGTGACTGATGATTCAACAGTGTGTTTCTATTGTCACTGAGCACCCCAGGGCACCTTCGTGCAGCTCTGTAATTTCCACGTCGAGTTGGGGACCGCCCCCCTGACGTTGGCCTGTCCCCAACGTCCACCTATGGTATAAAAGGGGCGGTTCCACAGCACCACCTCAGTTCTCCCGCCGGAGACCCCGGCAAGCATAGAAAATGGAGAACTGAGATGTTCCTCTGAAACCAAGGAAAATAAAAAGATGGAGAAGCAGTCACCAGGTGGATGGAGGGAGGGAAAGCAGTACCTGCTGCAAGAGCTCCTCTCGAAGATCTACTGTTACAGTAAGTTCTTATGTAACTGTACTATCTCACTTCAAGGGGGGCTCTTGCAGCAGGTTACACCATGAGGACAGAGTCCCAAGCAGTAACAGAACTGACCCCGGTCAGCTGGGAGGAGGTTAAGGTCAGAGTAAAGATATCAAAAGAGCAGGCCCTGAAGGACAGCCAGTCCAAAACCTGCCCTATGCCTCCAGACAATGTCCAGACTCTGTAATGCCAGATGAAAGTATTGACCTAACTCCAAATGGCCACTTCACAGATGTCAGCAATGGTCACATTTCTGAAAGATGCAAATGATGCAGATACCCCCCCGGTAGAATGGCCTTTAACAAGGCCCAGTAAAGGCTTGTTGTATTTACGGTAGCAACAAACAATGCAATTAGCTAACCATTTGGATAAGCACTGTTTAGAAACTGAAGCCCCTTCCTTTCTCGGGGTGAAAGAAACAAACTGATCAGTTTTTCTGATGGCTTGGGTGCGGTCCAAATAGTAATGAAGCATCCGGTGGACATCCAGAGTATGTAATAAGGCCTCCCCTGAATTAGAATACCCTGGGTAATACACAGGAAAGTGGATGTTCTGATTCAGAGTAAACTCGGACACCACCTTAGGAAGAAACTTAGGACTGGTTCTCAAGGACATCCTGTCCTTGTGAAAAACTAAATAAGGCTCTTCACACATCAGAGCCCGGAGCTCAGAAATCCTTCGAGCAGAAGTATTAGCAACTAAAAATAACGCTTTCCATGACAGAAAGCGAAGCTCACAACTTGCAGCAGGCTCAAAGGGAAGCAACGTAAGTTTCTCTAAGATGAACAAAAGATCCCAAGGAGAGACAGGGTCCTATATGGGAGGCTTTAGATGCAGAACACCCAGCAAAAAATGTGTTGGGAAAGAGTCTTGCCCTCGATAGATGCATGGTACGCAGAGATGGCTGAAAGATGCACCTTAATGGACGAGTAACTCAGGCCTGAGTTAGACAAGGAAAGGAGATGCACAGGAACCAGATTCTCTGGACAAGTAAAGGGATCCAGTTGATGAGCAGTCGCCCATATGCAGAACCGCTTCCACTTCATAGCATAAGTACATCTAGTGGAGGGTTTTCTAGCAGCCACTAGAACCTCTGCCACCTGGGGGGGAACCCCCAAACTGGCAATTGCGAAGTCTGCAGGAGCCATGCATGAAGGTGCAGAAACTTTAGGTCCGGATGGACCAGGGTGCCCTGCTCCTATGACAGCAGGTTGGAGCACAGAGGCAGGGGAATCGGAGGTTCCACTGCAAGCTGCTGGAAAAGTAGAAACCAAATCTGCCATGGCCAGAAGGGGGCTATCAGAATCACATCTGCCCCTTCTGACTGCAACTTGAACAGGACTTTCTGCAGCAGTGGAAAGGGAGGGAAGGCATACAGAAACCTCCCTGTCCAAGAGAGGGACAACGCATCTCACCAGAAAACACCAGGCCCTGGGATCTAGCGGGCAGAAACTGGGCAGTTTTGCATTGGATGGGGACAAGAATAGGTCCAGCTCTGGGTGGCCCCACCTGTCAAAGAGATCTTGGACCACTGTGGGAAGAAGCTCCCATTCGCGAACCTTGGACCAGGAACAGTTCAGACTGTCAGCTAAGGTGCTTTGAATGCCTGGAAAATGCACAACTGTCTGGCTCAGGTGATGCTCTATGGCCCAATACCACGCTCTCATGGCCTCTCTACAGAGGGGGGCAAGAAGGGAACTCCCTTGGAAAGGTTGGAGGGGTTCAGCCACCAAATCATGGTCTGTCGGACCGAGTTCGATACTGACACTGGGAGGTCCAAGTCATCTGAATGTTGGTCTCATTGGACCATAAGGTTCCACTGGGCCACCCTCATGTGCAGGTGAGACAGGGACACTATCACAATGGCCGCTGCCATATGTCCCAGCAGTCTAAGAACCGTTCTAGCTGGGACTTGTCGAGACGACGAGATCAGTTGAGCCGGAGTCTGAAGGCATTCTGCCATGTCTGATGAAAAAAAGGCCTTGCCTTGTTCAGTGTCTAAGCTCTCCCCATATACTGGAGTCTTTGGCCAAGGGGATGATTTTGGAAAGTTGAGTGTTATCCCCAGATCCCAAAATAGGGAAAAAGTGGCCTCCATGGTTCTGAGCAATTTCTCCTTGGTAGGAGTTGTCAGAAACCAGTCAGCTAGGTAAGGGAAGACATAATGGCATTCCCTCCTTACGGCAGCTGCCACTACTGTGAGGCATTTCATAAAGACCCATGGGGCTGAGGACAGGCCAAAGGGCAAGGCCGGAAACTGGTAGTGGTTTCCCCGGAAGAGGAAGTGCAGGAACCTCCTGTGGGGTAGAAACACCAAGATGTGAAGGTGAGCGTCCTGCATGTCCAGGAAGTAGAGCCAATCTCCTTGGTGAATTAAAAGGAGAAGACCAGGATGAGTGACCATCCTGAACCTTCTGTATTCTATAAATTTGTTCAGATAGCCGAGGTCCAGAATGGGCCGGGGGCCCAGAACTCCTGTTTTCTTTGGAACCAGGAAGAAATGCGAGTAGAATTCCTTCCCGCATTCTGCTGGTGGAACGGGTTCGATGGCCTGTTTTCACAGAAGCACTTGTATTTCATCTTGGATCAAGTTGAGATGGGCCTGGGAGTAATGGGAAGGAGCTGGAGGATTGTCCGGAGGAAATCTCCAACAATTCTAGGGTATGTCCTTGTTCCACTAATAGTAGGGCCCACTGGTCCGAGGTTATTCTGCCTCAACCCTCTCTATAAAGAGAGAAGCGATCACCCCACCACCTCCTCCAGGGATTCTGCTGGAGGAGGGGAGTCAGTAGAAGGAGCTGGGGACAGGCATGCTGACCCATGAGGTTCTAGGAGCTCTGGGCGCTGAACCTCCGGTGACTTGAGAAGTAGCCTTTCTCTTAAAGGCACCCCGGGCTGCTGACCTCTAGGTTGCTGCTTGGAGTTGCGACAAAAAGGCTGTTGCTGGAAAGACCTGAACTGAGACCGATTGAATAGCATTACCCAACTCTTATAGGCGAGTGATTACATTTTGAGAATCCTCGCCAAACAAGACGGGGCTTCTAAAGGGGCATCCAGGATCTTAGACTGGACGTCCGGGGCAAACACGGAAACCCTAAGCCATGAGTGGTGGCATAGGCAAATTCCCATAGCTGAGGCTCTTCCTGCAGAGTCCGCAGAATCACAGGAGGCTCTGAGAATGTGGGTCCCCACATCAGAGCCCAGCTTGAGAAGGTGCAACAGCTCAGCCTTCTGGGGAGATCCGGCTGGGCTTGTGCCACCTCAAAAGCCTTCTCCCACAGGGCGTTCTGATATTGAACCATGCGGGCAAGGAAGTTTAAGGAATGGACAGCACATGTGGCTGAGGAGTAAACCTTTTGCCAAAATAGTCTATCTGCCTAGAGTCCTTATCAGGAAGCTGAGTACGGAGGTGACGGGGTCGTTTTTGAACAGTCATGGGCCACACTGATAAGGACGAACCAGCCTCTGGGTGCTCCCCATAGAAGGGTTCATCCCTTGGGGCGTTATACAAGTGATTCACCTTTTGGACATCGCTGGTGTAGAGGACGGGCACTTCCAAGCTGCCCTACTGACATCTTTGAAGGAGTCTATGAGAGGGGGAACCACTAGAGGCAAGGACTCCTTCTTGCGAAGGAAAGTGACTAGCCGACGTCGCTCAGGGTCCACTTCCTCAGTGTCCCAGCTCATGAGGGCCTGGATGTGCCTCATCACATCTATGAAAGTTGGGTCGTCTGGGGTAGACCGCAGGGTATCCCTGAGCTCCTCTGGCTCTGACGGGATATCTGAATTTCCAGAGTTATCGTACGAGGAGGAGGAGGAAGAATATCCCCCTGGCTCACCTGAATCCGTTGAGGGAGAGGGTGAGTGCTAAGGCTTATGCTTATGAGTACAGCCAGCGTTTGACATGTTTTTAGGGTTCTAGTTCGGTTCAGGTTCGGAAGGGTATAGTTCGAGTTCAGTTCAGTTCGATTTGATAAGTAAAAGTTTGGGTTCAAGTTCAGTTCGAGTTTTTTTGTGTAATTTATCAGTTTGAGTTCTAATGAATTCACCCTACTGCCTCCATGTGGGTTCTCCTCATCTTTCATGGTTTGGGTTTGGGTTCATCTGGGGTTTTTTTAGGGTTCAAGTTCGGATCATGTGAAAATCGAATTGTTCGGGTTCGGTTCTCAGATGAATCCTGGCTCTACTTGTGAGGCCTAGAATGACTGGCATCAGGCCTTGACGGCTGTGGCATAGGCTCCCTAGGAGCTGGTGTCACAGCCTTCTTAGGAGGAGCCTGATCCTTAAGAGGATTGGGAGAAGGGTCCCTTGGGGTTGGAGTTGAGGGCTCCTTCGGGGCCTCCTTGTCCTTGAAGAATGCCCACCAGGCCGCAAAAAGAGCGTTACATTCTGCAGGTGGGAACTGGAGCAAGGTCGGGGGAACCAGGGTCAGTGAGGTAGGTTTGGAAGGCCCAGGCGTTGGTTCATCAGGTTGCGGTGATCCTGGTGTAGGCTCCACTGGCATCCGGTTAACCGACATCTAATCCAGAGGTAAAGATCCCCCTGGTGTCAGTTTGACTGGGGTCGAAAGATCAGGCGTTGGTCCAACTGGCATCGGCTATGTGACGGCGGGTCCAGCCGGCGACTGTGGGGATTTAGGGACAATGGCTCTTGGCTGTCGGAAGTCGATGCCAGAGGTTGGCGTCAACTGAAAAGGTGTATGCTGACGCCGGTTTTGGGCAGCCAGCGCGCCTGGGGAGAAGCTCATAGAGCTGACTCCCGAGCGTGGCAGAGGTGTCATTTTCGCAGGGGAGGAGACACCATGCCCCAGGAGTCATGAACTGATGTTGGTCCCTGACTTCGGAGTCAACTTCACAGATGCCTTGACCGGAAGGGTGATGGGCAAACACCCGCCACCCATGTTTTGGATGGGCCTAAGCTTCAGGGACTGAGAGGCTGAGGTAGAAGACCCAAGCTCCAAAGAACCACCACCCAAGACTGTTAAGAGAGTGGGTGGTTTGACCACTGACAGACCGGATGCAAAGAGGGCTGATGGAGTGGAGGAGGCCGACCTCCCGCCGGAGGAAGATCGAAGATTGGTGCCCGACATGCGCGGGGACCTGGAGCAGAAAGCGGACCGGGGTTTCTCCCTGTACTTCTCCTGGTGCTTGTGCTTTCCCGAAGACTTCTTTGAATCCCTCGCCAAAGAAGAGGAGGTACTCTGGTGAAGTCCCTTCTCCATCGTTAAAAGTTTTGCTACAGCAAGAAGGATTCCAAGGTCTTCTGGCGGTGAAGCTGGGTGCATTGGTTGAAATCTTAGCAGTGCTGGCAGGCCTTAATGTTGTAATTTGGGCCTAGGCACAGTAAGCACACCGAACGGCCGTCCTTGTGGGGCAGCTGCTTGCCACAAGCACACTCAGTTCGTTGTCGTTCAACAGACGAGGAAGGAGAAGACATGCACTGAAAAAGAAGAAAATTGGTAAAATAATAAAGCGCGGGTAAAGCGGTGAAAATGACGGTTGACTTTAGCATAAGATGTCTGTGGAGATCCAACCTGCACGAGTTGACATCAGGAAAAGAACTAAGGTGGTGCTGGGGGACGGCCCCTTTTATAACACACAGGCAGACATCGGGGGCGGTCCCCCACTATAGACTGCTAGCTATAAGTTTTCTGTGGGGTCCTGGTGCCTGCTGGCTTCTGTCCTTATGGTGCAATCTGCTGCAACAGCCCGCTTGAAGTGAGATCGGGGTATCGTAAAGCCTTGAAGAGCCAGAAGCAGCTGAAGCTTACATTGTTAAAATGTGGCCCCAAGTCGGCCTCTCCCCATGCAAACCCAGGGGCCGCCCACGACTGCCCTATACTTCTCCTAGTGCAATGAATACTGCACTGGCTCCCATCAGCAATGGCCCGCTACACCGCAGCTACGGCCCACCAATGCCTCCTTCCCCCCTCCGAGCCACATCTCTGGTACCCTGCCATTAAACCTAAAAAAAAAAAAAACAGCCATAAAGGACTAGGCTGACAGATCCAGAAGCCGTAGTAGGAGCAGGAGCAAAGGCTCGCCAGTCTCCTCAGAGTCACACTCACCTCTCCTACATAGAAATCGCTACACTCCACTGCTTATGGATGCCCTGAAGGCCCAGCCAGCCACCTCTTTTTTACAGAAGCCATCCCATGTCGAGGACCCCAACTCCAGGCCCATGTCCTGGGCAGATGCTGTCAGACCGGACAAGGCCCACAGGCCGCCGGATCCTCTGCAACAACCTCCTACAGTCCCAGCAGATCTGCTGCTGTATCTTAGAACTGCATGTCAAATGACTCTTATGCCTACACCTGAACTCTTATAAAGCTTCACTAACAAAAGCCCTACGCTCGCCCGCCGACCGTATTAGGACATGGCTGCAATTAAACTGCCTTCCCTAATTCAACTGATGTCCTTTTACCCACAGACACATACACACATGTGCAGGATGATACTGTATGGCTTTCCTTCGTAGCTGGACTTCACTACTATCATTGCCCTTTTAATACTAAATATACAGGAACATGGGGGGGTAGGCAGTTGCGATATAATACAGGTTTTGCTTATGCTAAGTGTTTGGGAGAGCGGAAGGGAGGCAGAGGGATGGGGCTTTTTAATGCTATGTTCGCCCCTGTTGGGATTCTCTTCATGTTCTTCCCCTTAGTGTTAGACATGGATTACCAGGAGGGTCCTGGTCAATGGTATACTATCAGGTCAGTATTTATATATCCTTCTACAAACCCGATATTAACGCCCTCAGACTTATTTTTGGAACCATCTCCAAATACGTAGTGCCCTAATCCCTATACTGAAAGAACTCCGGACATCCCAAATACCACTCCTACTGCACCCCTTCGCTTTATGGATCACTAAACCAAAAGGTCGCACAGTTATAATTTTTTTCCTCATCAGGGATCACCTACCCAACCAAACAGACTCAGCACAACAATTTTGGACAACGGCTTTGGGTAGAAGCATCACAGACAACAAATGACAGTCCTGTTGGAAAGTGGCCCAGAACCCTGCCAGAGACTCCTGTAGTAGACTCTTTCTAACTAAAGTGTGACACTGCTGGTATTGGACTCCAGCCATTTTGAACACTTCTCACCTCATCCCCGCAGATAACTGCTGGAGATGTGATCAGCCATAGAGGTATCTTTGCCACATATTATGTACCCCCTAGCACTAAAACAATACTGGGCAAACATACATACCATCCTAAAAAAATTCTTCAAACAACATTACCGCTCACTCCAGGCCTTTTCCTACTGAGATCTCACTATGAAGCCCCACATCTGCTAAAGTCCCAGTACAACTTGATACTACATGCCAGCATTATTGTCAAAGACCTCTTACTGTGCCGGTGGCACATATCGGAGGTACCCCACATGAATAAATTCATTTTTCACTTTCCCCCAATTTGCCACGTACGACAAAATGTCTCATCTGATATTTAACACTAAGGAATGTCATAAAAAAGTTTGAACTCCTCTATTTACTTACTTCCAACTAAATGCACAGAGGCTCACACCTCCCTTGTACCCCTCCCCAACTGCCACAATCAGGGGTGGGATAAAACCCTTTGACCACTAGTTTCTTCCAGAAGAGACATCTTGGTTCCACACATCCCCATCCTCCTAGGGAACCCAATCACTGCTTCTCCATCACCCCTGCCTGTGGCTCATGGACCTGAGGAACACACAGCACTGTTTTGTTCATGTACACAGTTATGGATTTACCTGTCCTTCAAACAGTCCAGCTGAGGGAGTGCTTCACTTTAAAATAGGACCCTCAGCTCTAGACACTTACAATGAAAAATGTTAGACATTACTGTTTATCCTTATTTCTGACTGAGAATTATGCTGACCATATAGATGCTTTATGTCTAGCAGCCTATAGACACTGCTGTACTCCAGGTATTCATCCTAGCAGAAATGACTGTTTATACAAAAGGTATTTGAACTGTCCTATTTGTATATGTCGGTACTTGAGAAACTTCAATGAAAAATTTAACTACAAAAAATATTTATATATCCACTGTTCATACTCCTTCTAGTTATTTGTTCTAGGTCCTGTTTAGGGGCATTTGCAGTTGTTAGTTTCAAATGTCATACAAGTTTCCAGTAAGTACTCATGGGTGATACACAGGTGCCCTTCATCTAGCAGTCTCTAGCTCCATCCTATCAGTGGTTGATTATGGTATTGTAATATATGGCTCTGCCTCTGATTCTGTTCTCAAAAGAATCACAATCTCCCTCAGTAAGGCCTGTCACCTAGTTGTGGGAGCCCCAAGGCTAACCCATACCTGTGATCTTTATAGTCATGTAACTGGCTAAATTTCAAGGGTAGGCTTTCCTACCACACCTGCTTCCTGACCAGGAAGCTAACCACTGGTCTCTTTCCTCCCACAGTTCAGCAGCTCCTCACACATGCCCCTACCCCCAGAGCTACCAGGAACTCTAACAAGGCCTCCTTCCTTGTCCTGTTCTGTAGGACTGCCCTTGGTCAGCGTGCTTTCATATATAGGGACCCTGTTTTGCTTAACGCTCTCCCTCCAGCGGTTTCTTCTACAATAAAATTAGGCCCCTTCAAAACTCTACTCCGCCAACACCTACTCTCCATCAATCTTCGTGACTGCTCTTAGCTGGACTGCCCACTGCCCTCTTGTGCCCACCTGCGTTGTCCTTTATCCCTCCCTCTACCTCTCGCTACCCAGAACCCTTATTCCCACTCCTGTTCCCATTCCCCACCCCTCACATAGTTGTTACCCTCTACTCCCCTGCCCCCTTCTCTGCTCTTTCTCCTTTCCATTGTTTGTCACCCCTCTGCCCCCATCTCTGCTCTTCTCCTCTCCTCTCCCCTGTTAGTTCACCCCTCGGACAGTCCTCTCAACCATACCCTCTGCCTTCCCAATACCTTCCCCTGACCCTGTTTAGTCAGTCTCCCTGTCCCTTCTTCTTTCAAGGCCTCTGGTCCCTCTACCCCCCTGCACTGCTGCTTCTCATGTGCTCTAAACGCCACCTGTCCTGTTGGGTTGCTCCTGCTTATCTGCCATCTCTAGGGTAACTTGCCTATGTAATTCTGCTGCCCAGCCTGCATAACTCCCAACTCTGGGCCTCAGTGCTTTGTCCAGCCTGCCTTCTTTTATCTCGCAACCAATGGACTACTTTGTACTTATGCCCTGTCCTGTACAGTATATGACTGCACTTCATCTACTTGCTTAAGACAATCTCTCATTTGTATTATATTTCTTACCTGATTGTAACCAATTGTTGTAACTGCCTGTACTGTATTGGTTTTTTTTTCTGACGTGGAACCTTTGTAAAAGAGTCTCTGACTTAAAGGGTTGTAATTCCGATACTTTAATAAATAAGTAAAAATAAATAAATATTTCCGGGACCGTGAGGGGCCTTAATTCTCCATTGAAATGGAAAAAGATTCTAGACTACTTACGCCAACTCCAGGCTCAGACTAACTTCCTCTAAGAGACTCGTCTAAATGATACCGAGCCAGGAAGCTGAAAAGAAAATGGGCAAAGAAACACAGAATTTGATGGCACATAAGGACCGCTTGGCCCACCTAGTCTGCCCATTTCCCTGCCTAATGGATAAGCTGCGGATCCTAGTTAACCAACAGCCTACTTCCTCCTACCCCCCACTAGAATTGCCTTATGTCTGTCTCATGCATTCTTGAATTCCCCCACTGTGTTTGACCCTACAACCTCCTCAGGAAGGCTGTTCCATGCATCCACAACCCTCTCTGTGAAAAAATACTTCCTCACATTACCTCTGAGCCGTCCCCCCTCTATCTTCAAGTTGTGCCCCCTTGTTTTTGCACATCTCTTTTTCCGAAAGATGCTACCCTCTTGGACTTTGTTGATTCCCCTGAGGTACTTGAAAGTTTGTATCATGTTCCCCCCTCTCCCTCCTTTCCTCGAGGGTATACATATTAAGCTCCTTTAGTCTCTCTTCATATGTCTTCTGGTGCAGACCCTGCACCATTTTGGTTGACCTCATCTAGATCAGCAGGATTAGAGGCACACAGCTCTGCCACGGTTAAAAAGCAGGGGGTCTCCATTCTCATCCACAAAAACCTACATTGGTCACCTGACAATATGGTGGCAGACAAGGGTGGCTGGTGACTTATGATAGCAGTGTCCACTCCCGAAGAACCTCTGATCATGGTCAACGTATACGGGCCTAATGTGGATGACCTTTAGTTCTTCCACTAGGTCAGTCAAGCTATATCCCACTCCATCCCTCCAATGACTCCCATCCTGATGGAAGAAGACTTCAACCTGGTAATGAAGGCCACCCATGACCGCAGTTTGGGACAGCCAGAGCAGCCCTCAGTGAACTCCTGACAGAACACAGACTGTCGGGATGCCTGGCAACTCCTTAACCCCAGAGTAAGAGACTTCACTTGTTTTTCAGCTGTGCATGGTTCCTCTAGCTGCACAGATATGTGGCTCACCTCCCCAGTGCTAACCCACAACAGAGTATCTACCAAAATCTTTCCCACCATTATATCTATGTACCTACAGAGCTCACAGTGATGTGGGGATGCTCTCCCCCAGAATCACGAACTTGCCACCTGGACCATCTCTTACCCTGGGATTCCAGGTTCAAAGCCTGGGCAAGAGAGGAAACTGAGACTTTCATGTGTACCAACCAACATGGGGAAACCTTGCATGCAGCAGTTTGGGAAGCCTACAAAACTATTATGAAGGGGAAAATAATCAGCTTTGCTGCTCATAGGTGCAAGGAGTGGGAGATGGAACTCCACTCCTTAGAAGCAGGCCTGCTTGCGGTCGAAAATGAATAAAAACAGCAGGTTCCTCCTTCCAGGGAAACCTTGATCCACCTCACAAACCTCAGGATGCATTTAAATAAACTACTCAACAGGAAAGCCGGGCTGGCTTTATTCCTATTGAAGCACATGTACTGGAAAGGGGGCAGAAATCAAGGAAAGTCCTTGCATACAGAGTAAAGAAAAGACAGGCCAAAAACCACAATGATAGCCTCCGAGATAACAAGGGCAAAGTGCACTCAGATGCTACTTCACTTAGTGGCATTATGAAATCATTTTATAACTCTGTATTCCTCTAACAGTACGCCTGTATCAGAGAGAATCAGCACTTTCTTCACAAATCTCCTTGCACCTTGAGTCTCACCCACTGAGTCCAAAGCCCTGGATGCCCCAGTCATACAATAAGAAGTGCAACGTGCCATTAAAGCTCTCACCAAGGGCAAAGTTCCTGGCAGAGATGGCTTCCCTATCAATTTATTATAAAATGCTCTGCAACAAAGTTTCATCCCCCTTACTCAGTGCTTTCTGAGAAGCCATTCAGTCTCGTAAGCTGCTGCCTACAATAACTGAGGCCATCATCACAGTCCTGTCCAAACAAGGGAACGACAGCTCCCTACCCGGCAGTTACAGACAGAGCTGTCTTATACATGCTGATGCCAAAATCCTAGCCAAGTTGCTAGCCTCTAGAATTGAACTGATTATCCAAGGACTCGTACACCCAGCCAAGGTGGGCTTCATCAGGGCAGACACAGCTCTGACCATCTCTGCACTCTCCTCAATCTCATGCACTCAGCCAAGAGGACTCCCACTCCAGCAGCAGCCACTTCAATCAATTTCAAAAAAGCTTTTGACTCAGTCGAATGGGAGTACCTCTGGCACACACTGACCCACATGGGAATCAGGTCAACCCCCCTGAGATGGATCCAACTGCTATACACCACCCCATCAGCCTCCATTCTCAGTAATGGCCTATGTTCTGCACCATTTGCCTTTCAGAGGGGGACCAGGCAGGGCTGCCCCTTATACTCACTTTTGTTCATCCTAGCCACTGAACCCCTGGTGACTGCAATCTACCATCACCCCACTCTCCAGGGGACTAGATGTGGAAACAAGGAGTATTGCGATTTGCTATACATAGACAATCTCTTAATCCTTCAGCAGGATTGTCACAGCTTCTAGAACCTCTCCTCCAACTCCTCCGCAGTTGTACCGAGCTTTCTGGTGTACATGTAAAACAAGACAAGACACAGACCTTCCCACTACACCCTTCGGCTCAGGCAGCTCCCTTTCAGATCAAGGGGCTTAAATGAGCATCAAATGGTGTCACATACCTGAGTATCGTAATACAGCCATCCACCTCCAGGATGATCCAACTAAACCTGCATCCAGCACTGGGGGCTGCTCAAGTTGAACTAGCCAAGTGGAAACTACTTAATTTATCATTGGCCAGCAAAATCGACACTTTTAAGATGATCTGTGCACTGAAGATCATAATCTCATCTCTCACTTACCATTAAACTTCTTGTTGGAGGGCAAGCTCCCAAGGTATAGCAGGACTAAACTGCATAATCATTGGTCTAGAGGGGGCTGGGGACTACCATGTTTACGAGGATATCCCTTAGCATTCACCACCGCCCAGACTACATGCTGGTTCTCTCCAGTAGCTCAGGACTCGCTTCTATGGTTAGCCATCATGCAGGACCTCAGTCTGGCTCCTGTTGCCGCCACTTTGCTGTATAACAGGCTACCTGGTCACCAAAGAGAAAACCCAGTTACCCTAGGTATCTGGTCAAAATCGCTAAGAAACAATGGCGTGGTCAAAAACTGCATGGACACTACAGTGTGCGCGGTTTCGGAGTTGGTTTATATATATTAGCACGTTTTTCTTTTTATCACACCTGTTTTCTGGTATCCGTGCAGCATGATTATTGACCGTGCTGTTTTTTTCTTAGCTATTTTAACCTAGTCCCGTTATTCTAGGCTCGACAACCACTTGGGAAATAACTGCAGAAACATTTCTGTTCTTCCCCAACCCCTCCTCGAATGAAGCCTCTATGGGGCAATGACAACATCTGAATAGGACAGTTCTCCCATTCCTGACTCAGTCAGGCTCAACATAGGATCCTCCTAGTACAGGACCTTCTTACCTCAGATAACGGTCATCTTGAGACCTTCTCCACATTACAACAAAAATATGACATTCCAAAACAAGACTTTTGAAGATACCTACAGATCAGGAGTTCAATCTCCACCATGATCTCCAGCTGCCTCAATGGGGGCTAAGGACCCCACAGCAAAAATGGTCAATAGGGTGAATCACGTGCCCCCGGGGTACAGCCATCATGGTCTACAGAGCACTCTGTAATACCCTCCCAGACCAATCTATACCTGCTAAAATGGTGTGGGGAAAAAGAACTGAATATCCACACTTCTGAAGTAGAGTGGACCATGAGACTGCAAAGAGCAAGCAAGGCCTGTTGGGACAGCTGCAGTCATCTAATACAGAATAAGATCCTTCTCTGCTGGTACTGTACCCTGGCAGTACTCAGCAAGCTGGGTCTAACTGTGGATGAGAGGTGTTGGCAGTGCTCCTAATCAGAAGCCCATCTCTCTTACATACAGTATACAACTGCCCCCTTTTCGCTCCACTCTGGGATGGGGTTAGAAAAGCTGCTGGATCATTCTGGGGGCCAAATATACCACTGAATGCCTCACTACTCCTCCTCCTGGGCAGATCCAGTGCCCCTATACCAGCGCAGTCACCTACCCTCAAATGGATAGTTTCTGTCAGCATCATTGCCAAATGCTTTCTACTATGCCAATAGCGCTCCACCAACATCCTCTCGGCATCCGAGTGGCTCTTGGCAGTGGGTCAATTAGCATCTCTGGAGATTCTATCCCACAGGAATGCAGATTTCAGTATGGGCAGAAATGGAGACCATATCTATCCTCTGCACTCTGCCACCTCCCCAAACGTGGGCAGCAACACGCTATCCCAATGGCTGAGCAGCAAATGGACTAAATGTAGGCATGTAAGTGTTCTGTTACACTGAGGTCATAGCTTTACCCCATATGTGTTCCAGGAACCTGTCTGGGTTTCTCACTCTGGGAACTACTGCCCTATCCACATTAACCTAATTTCTGTATAATGTATTGTGTTGACTCTTCTATAGCAGTGTATTTTTTCATATCTAACATTTTTATTGAAGCAATAGTAACAGTCCAATATAATAACATTATTTTATAGGTTGCCTTTACAAGATTTTATAATGTTCATCCAGTTTTATATCGTGAAGAATATTACAGAAGCAAGAAGTTCCCCTCCCTGTTTCATCTCTGAAGACTTCAGAAAACTCTTCCAGAACCCCACATGCAGGGCCAGGCTCCCCCAACCCCCAACCGCTATCTGAGGACCTATCTTGGCAGTTGACTTATTTCAGAGGACTCCCTGATCTTTGCCCTTTTGTTACAGTGTCTCTATAAAAACCCTATGGGACAAGTCTATATCAATATTTGAAATGTACCATAGCAAGCGTTGCCATATGGAACTAAACTGTTCAGACCTATCACGGACATCTGTGGTTTGCTTTTCCCTCCAGTAAACTTCCTGTACTATATTACGCCAGGTAAGTTACCTCTGGAGCTCCAGGCTTCATCAACAGGCAAGTAATAGCCTTTTCCACTGCTAATATGTATATTCACATAAGTGATTTAAGCGGTATGCGTAGTTCCCTAGCTGTACCTAGAGGCAGCAGTATCTCTGGTAGAGTGAGCCTTAACATCAAGACTAACTGCGCCGTAAGCTCTATCAGTCCCCCTGACAGTTCTTCTAACTGAGCCAATATTTCTTCCCAATATAGGGCTAGAATCAGACAGAACCAAAATATGTGATCATGATCCGCTGGTGAATAACAACAGCCCTTCCAATAACTGCTAAAACCCGCTGGCATGTACTTTATGAGCACCGCTTGACTTCAGGAATACTGGCGTCTGCACTTCCATGCAAATTCTCTCCACCATGTGTTGTGAGATGTGATCTTTACCACCAGTACTGCGTATTTAAGCCAAGTGGTGAGGTCGAATGAGGTAGAAGGTCTTGGTTCCAGCTATTTAATATTGACTGAGTTGAGTCCCCCAGTAACTCTTGTAAGCCTCTATGTAAATTTCTGATATATGTCCTCAAAGAAGGTCTTTTTGGCCATCTAAAATCAAGGACATCAGGGCTGGGACCGGTTTGGGGAAAATGGTGTAACTCTATTGTTTATTAAGGAGATAAGCATGAACTTAGAGATATCTATAATGTTCCCTGCCTGCGAGACCATATTTTTGCTGTTAAGTTTCAAATTGGAGGACTCTGTGGAAGTCAAGGAACTGGTAAATGTAAGTGAGCACCAGCCGCCTCCAGTGTTGGAAAGTGGGATCTATCTATTTAGGAAGGAAATCTTCATCTACAATCCACAACTAGGATTCTACAAAAACAGAAAATGTGCCCCTGCTCAGGATGTTTCTTAAAGAGCAGCTGCCTAGTAGATGCATGCCCCAGCCCGTTCGATGGTTTACCTTCACAGCACACCATCCATGAAGTGTGGCATAATAATTTTGTAGGAAAAGAAAGTTACATCACTCATAAAATCCAAAATCGGTATGTGGGGGAAAAAAAGGACCGAAGTCCCGGTCCGAAAACCACACCCCCACGTCGGCCTACGCAGCCCTGTTTTGTGATGTCACAAAACGCAGGCTGCATGAGCGCACCCCATTCACTTATAATGGGGTCGATATTTCACATAGTTTTATACCATCTACTGTCAGGATTTTCTTACATCAAGGTGATCCGATCGACTAATAGGGACCCTATTGGTCGATCAATCGCTGATTTGAAAGGCCCGACGGTGAATGATGTCGCTATGTGAAATATTAACCCGTATGAAATGATAAAGCGGCATCTGTGACTTCTTCGTTTTGTGACATCTAAAGCGCGCTAAAGACTTCTTGACGTCAGTTTTCGGTCGGCAAGTCGGTCCTTTTCCCCAACATACCGATTTTGGATTTTACGAGTGATATAGAACTTTCTTTTCTTACATAATTATTGTGCCACACTTCATGGATGGTGTACTGCGAAGGTCAGCCATCGAATGGGCTGGGGGAGAGCAGCATCGCAGTTACTAGGAAGCTGCTTTTTAAGCTGAAACCACATCTTCAGTGTTTTAGCTGTTAAAGCATAGAAACGGGCCGGCCTGGTGGCGCTGAGGGTTGAGACGCTGGACGCCACACCTCGCGCCACGCCAGCGACCCGGGTTCAGGAACGAGCTTGGGCCTCCGGGGGTCGGCAGGGGGGAAGAGATTGAGTGTCCGAAGGACTGCTCTCTCTTCCTGGGGAGGCTGGACGACTGCGATCAGCTCCTGGGCGGCCTCTGGAGATTACCAGGCGCCCAGGCGTCAGCGGCGATAAGTGATGGCCTTATGGGGCAAAGTTTGAAGTATCGCGCCTGCAAGGGAAACAAGAAAAAAGGGAAAAAGCCCAGCCTTGGTAGGCAACGATGGGGTCCGGTAGCTATCCCCCATGCCCAGCAGTCGTGTACGCCGGCTGACCCCGGGTCTCTCATGGTCCATCGATGTCCTCACACAGGGGTGGCGTAGGTGAGGTGTGGATGCCTGGAACTTGTGGGAGAGTCCCCAGCCGAGTGTCAGGACTGAGTCTCAGACGTGGCGGGATGGAGGTAAGCTGTGTGCCCCCATCAGAGAGAGAGTCCAGGGCTAAGAGGGGTGGATAAAGAAAGTTAAAAAAAAAAAAAAAAGCAGAGAAATGGGTCAGCTGTGGGGCCATCGCCTGAGTGGCAAAGAGGATCACTCCAGCATCATAGAAATCATTAATTGTAAATTCAATATTTTTCCGGTGGGGGGTACAGCAATATACAGTATTTCAAAAGTAAAG
This sequence comes from Neoceratodus forsteri, assembly GCA_016271365.2. Taxonomy (NCBI): domain Eukaryota; kingdom Metazoa; phylum Chordata; order Ceratodontiformes; family Ceratodontidae; genus Neoceratodus; species Neoceratodus forsteri. Next base: position 969,079,008 of record CM057449.1, read on the forward strand.
TGTCTGCTTATTATGTACAAATGTTTCCCTGCCTGACTACTGTTACCTGCCATACTATGATATGTGATTTTTTTTTTTTTAGTTGTTTAACCAGGAGTAGCACACTAAGCTGAAAGCTTTTTTACAGGTGCAACCTGGGAGCACAGGGAAGTTAAGTGACTTGCTCAGGGTCACACAGTATGCAAGTGGAAGCTGTGGGATTCAAACCCAGGTCTGGTCTGCTGGATGTCACCAGATTTGCAACTCAGAGCCTTAAACCACTGCGCTATACTGCCTCCCTGATATACTGTAGTATACTCTCTTTTTCACACTGCTGGCATGATGATTATTATCTGTTGCATTTTACCTGAAAAAATGTCAATAAAAAGATTACCTGAAAAAATAAAAATTAAAAAAGGGGTCCTTCAGCACCACAAAGTCCCTACTGTACTTCTAAAGTCGCATATGCTTAATTTCGCTGCATATTATGTACTTTGCCCACTCAGAGCAGAGGATTTTCGGCACCCATTTCGTAAATAAAGGTTACTCACCCATAACCACAATTAGACACTACTATTTAGTTCACACCCTTAGGCATTTTCCACAAGCATGCTCAGTCACTGGAACAGTCTTCAAGCTTGACTCCTCCCACTACTTGTGGGGTCAACTCTACATGCTGAAAGCAAAAATCAGAGCAAGTCTTGCCAGGGAAGGTCGGGCAGTTTTGTTGGACGTGAACTGAACACTAGTAGTAGACTGTTGTTACAGGTGAGTAACTTCTATTTCTAACCATCTAGTTTTAGCTCATGATCCTGATCCATTTCTAGCCAAAATCCTAACAGTCGTCCAGGAAGAAGGGGCATGGCATGTACCCCAAATTAGAAGAAAAGAGACTGGAGGGCTGAGGTCTCCAACATAGCAACCTTAATGCCTGAACATGTTGATGCTATAGTAGGATATGAATGTAAGCACAGTGAACCAGTTGGGAATTCCGCAGAACTCCTCAAATAAGATGTACCTAGAGGCAGCAGTATCTCTGGCAGGGTGAGCCTTAAACACCTTGAGTGGCTCCTTTCCAGCTAACCTGTAACAACATAGATCGATGCAGGAGGTTATCCTTCAGCCAATCGTTTGTGTGACTGCTGGTCTGCCTTAAGAAGCTTCAGTGTACATGATGAACAGCTGGTAAGCCTCACCATGAACTCTGCAATACAAAAACGCCTGGTGTACATCCAAAGAATGGTGCACACGCTCAGTGTTCAAAGGATGCAGCTTTGGAAAATAGATTGGAAGATAAATCACTTGGTTAAGGGGAAACTCCAAGACCAACTTTAGCAGGAACTTTGCAAGGGGTAAATGACAACCTTGTCCTTGTGGAAAACCAGATATAGAGACTTGACAGAAAGTGCTAGAAGATAATTCACCAGTCTGGCCGAGGTGATGGCAACCACAGCTGCATTTTCTACTACAGATGTGACATCTTACACTTGTCCACAGGCTCGAATAGTTTTCACATCAACTTTCCTAGCACCAGCAGTAGGTTCCAAGGTTGTAGAGGCTCTCAAAACAGAGGGGGCAGGAGATCCAGGCCTTTGAAAAAGAATCTGACCACTTTCTCCTGGGTCTCTATTGGAAAACCTGCCCGTACCTGGTATGTTGAGATGGTGGCCAGGTGTATCTTGAGGGATGTGGCTAGCAGCCCTGATAAAGACTCAAACCAGAGGTAGTCTAGAATGCACACCACAGGGTAGGTGAGGGGAACTACTTCCTGCCCTACATAGTAAGTGTGAAAACCTCATCCACTTCATGTAGTATGTTTTATAAGTCATGCTCCATCCAGGATGTCTCCAGAACCTAGAGAACAGCTTCTGAAAGGTGCAGACCCTGGAACTCTAGCCACTCAGGAAGAATGGGTGCAGGGACTGTAGGTCTAGATGCCTGATCATCACCCCTGATCTCAGATGCTCGATTATCCCCCCAAACTCAACAGCAGATCAGGACCCAGAAGAAAAAATTACTCACCTTAGCCACTGTGTTTCTTCTAACGGAGTCTTGCTGTATTCTGACATTATGCAGTTAGCACCAGCACTTGAACTGCTCCGGAGAGAAAAGAGTTAACTCTATGCCAGAGCATAGAACGTTGAGCTCGAGCTCGGTTCAAACCTCTGTCTGCTGCACTTCAAAGTGTAACCATCAGATTCTTATGAGCTAATACTACCTAACTACACCTGCTAGGTGGAAATTGTAAATTAACTAGCCAAAAGGCAACCAAATGTTTTGGGTCCCAAAAGACTCAAGTCGAGAACTCCAAAACAAAACTAGGTAGTGAACAACATAACTATAAAAAACAATATAAACATAACCCACTCCCCCTCTCTATACAGGGAGGAGTGTTAAGTGCACCCCTGAGGTGCAGCACTGTACCTGCAAGCCCTCTTCTCAAAAACCAGGTTCTGAGAGGGGAGGCAGGGAGGGAGGTCAGAATACAGCAAGACTCCATTAGAACAAACACAATTACTAAGGTGAGTAATTTTTTCTTCAAACAACATGAAGTCTTGCTGTATTCTGATATTATGCAGACTACCAAGCAGTACCTCCATGGAGGAGGGACCGAACCTACTTTGGGAATAGGCTCTGCAGTACTGCTGTACCAAACCTACCATCACTCCTAGCTTGGATATCCAGAAAGTAATGCTTGGTGAATGTATGGACTGTTTTCCAGGTGGCTGCTTTGCATATTTCTAGCAATGGTATATCTCTGGCAGCAGCCAGAGAAGCAGCTGTACCTCTAGTCGAATGATCCCTCAGGCCTGAAGGGGGTATTTTGCCTAGTTTCTCATAGCAGAATTGTATACAAGAGACAATCCACCTGGCAACAGTCCTCTTAATAGCAGGTTTTCTCTTTACCACTTCACCATAAGTGAGATACAACTGAGGACAGTCAAACCTAAGTGCCTTAGTGCACTCAATGTAATAGCTAAATGCCCTCTTAACATTCAAGCTGTGTAGCCTTCTTTCCCCTGAAGAAGAATGATCGGTGAAGAACACAGGAAGAGACATGGACTGGTTCAGATGAAAATCTGAAACCACTTTAGGTAAGAACCTCCTGTTAGTTCTAAGGACCACCTCATCCCTATGGAATGAGATAAAAATTAGGCTTCACTGACAGAGCTTGTAATTCACTGATATGCCTGGCAGAGGTAATAATTACCAGGAACACAGCTTTCCAAGTCAAGTACTTAAGTTCTGCTGAGGCCAGAGGCTCAAAAGGGGGTTGCATAAGCTGAGCAATGCAAACATTAAGATCCCAAGCAGGAGTAGGGTCCTTAAAAGGAGGATTGGTATGGAGCAATCCTTTAAAGAATTTACAGAAAACAGGATGAGATTTATTTATTTATTAGCTTTTGGTAACCGGGTAAGTGCGCTAGGCAAACAATCCTGCCTATTTTCAGGCATGACCTAGGAGAGTACAAGACACAGGAGCCACAATATTACAGTTGATACATCAAGACATGATAACATTAAGGAGGAGAAGAGAAAAAAAAATAAAAGATAGATTGCAAGCAAAAATATAACATTTTCAGGCACAATCCGATAGAGTACAAGACAAAGGTGCTACACATTATAGAGATACATCATGTCAAATGACATCAAAGAAAACAATAGATGGCAAGCAAAAATGTAACAGGTATACATGGTGGAGGGACAACAATTTAGTACTCCAAGATACTCATAGCAGAGCTTTAATGTTGCAACCACTGGGAGGGTCCGGGCAACCTGACAGTGGTCAGCGGTAATGTTAAAACATCGGCAGTGACCAGGTGTGATAAGGTGAGAGAGACGAGTTTTAAAACCGGTGGGAGGTGGCATATTTGACCTGAAGGGAGAGAGTTCCAGAACCTAGGAGCAAAGTAAAAACGCCTGTTCGCCCATTTTTGTGGCGCAAGGTCTGCATGAGAGCAGGGGTGAGGAGGAGGATCTGAGAGAGCGGCTTTGAGACGCGGGGGTAAGCAGGTGGGCCAGAGAGTCCGGTCTTGGGGGTCTGGTTAGGGAGTCAATAAAGCAGCCCAGAGAAAAAGCACGGAGGTCCTTGGGCGACAGCCAGTTTCACCCAGAGTAAAGGAGGCAGTGATGAGTGAGGCGTGGTGCGGATAATGCGAATCTGCAGATATTATTATACAAAGCGTCCCATCTGCTGAGCACGCTGGAGTTGGCAGAGTATAGAAGAGGAAGACCATACTGGAGCTGGAAGGCACCCCCTTGCTACTGATAGTCTAGCAGAAGGGGTGAGGCAGTGCCGCACCAGTGAGCACATCGGATTTTACATTAACAATGGCGACAGACTGTGTTGATGTGAGTAGCAAAGTCGAGGAGGGATCAAGAATGACCCCCAGGTATTTAAAAGAGGACGTGTTGGTAACCGAAGATCCGTCCTGGCACTGAACCAGAAGCATTGGGGCCATGAGGGGTAGTTTTTTTGTAGAATCGAACAGCATGGCTCGGGTTTTGTTCAGGTTAAGATGTTGATGGTTGTTCAGAAGCCATTGCTGAAGGACCTGGAAGTCATTTGAGAGTGATAGGTTGATGTTCGTGATCGAATTGGATGCCGAGTAGAGAACCAGGTCATCAGCATACATGAGGATGCGGCTGTGATGGGAGGAGTTGGGAATGTCATTCAGAAAAAGGGAGAAAAGTAAAGGACCAAGAATGGACCCCTGAGGAACGCCTCGGGTGATACATCTGGGGGAGGATATAGCCTTGTGGAAAGCTACGGCCTGGGTACAATTGTCAAGGTAGCTATGGAACCAAGACAGAGTGGGGTTGGAGGCACCAGTGGCTTGAAGCTTAGACAGCAAGAGTTGGTGATGCACCATGTCGAAAGCTTTGGACAGGTCAACGAAGACGGCGCCGGTGAGTTGCCCGATATCCATATTGTTTTTAATATCGGAAATGCAGAAACAGTTGCCAAGTGTACTTTCAGAGTAGCTGGTCTGAGGCCTAAGCCATTAAGATGAAGCATATAATCCAGAACTGTAGCCAAATCAGCAGTATCTGGAGACATCTGCCTATTGGAACACCAAATGCTGACTCTTTTCCATTTGGAATTATAAGTTTTTCTGGTGGCAGGTTTTCGAGAGGCTTTGAGAATCTCCAGAACCCCCTGAGACAGATGCAGGCTTGCATATTCTAACTCTTCAAGAGCCACGCCATTAGGTTGAGAGACTGAAGGTTAGGGTACCAAATCCTCCCCTAAAAGGAGGTTAACAGATTGTGATTCCTGGGAAGAGATAGGGGAAGATGGACTGCTAGGGACAGCAATAGAGGATACCAAGGCTGCCTGGCCCAGTCTGGAGCAATCAGGATCACTTTGCAAGACTGTGACCTTACCTTGACCAGAACTTTAAATAGTAGAGGAAATGGGGGAAAGGCATATAGAAATTTCCCTTCCCAATCTAGAAGTAGAGCATCCAGGGGGACTTAGCCCAAGACTGGGGGTCTGCAACAGAAGAGAGGAAGTTGGTGATTGTCTGGGGCTGCAAAGAGATCTATCTCTGGAGTGCCCCATCTTGAAAAAATCTCTTTAAACACTAGAGGATCCAGGGACCATTCGTGATGACCCTAAGATATCCTGCTCAGAGCATCTGCTAACACATTGTCCTTCCCTGGAAGGTGGACTGCTACCAGAGATGTCTGTAGGGAATAAGCCAGGGACCATAATTTCATGGCTTCTGTGCACAAGGCCGTAGACCGAGTGCCTCCCTGCTTGTTGATGTACCACATGGTGGTGGTGTTGTCTGTCCTGACCTGAACCACCTTGTTCTGTACTGAGTCCGAGAAAGCTTGTAGAGCCAGGTACCTGCCCTGAGCTCCAGAAGATTGATATGAAGTAGAGACTCCTGAGGGGACCACACTCCCTGTTCTGTGAGAACTCCCACGTGAGCTCCCCACCCCAGGAGAGAAGCATCTGTGGTTAGTACCACAGAATGAGTCTGGGTGATGAATGGGACTCGTTGTCTGAGGTTGTCCTGATCCAACCACCATTGGAGAGCCGGGATCAGAGTCTGAGTGACTGGAATCAGTTTGGTTAGAGAATCTTTTTTCTGAGACCAAAAAGCCCTCAAATGGAACCGGATGTCCCTCATCTGAAATCTGACCCCTTGTACTACTGCAGTGGAAGCTGCCATGTGGCCCTGGAGATGAAGAAAATGCCTTGCTGGTCGAGACACCAGAAGGTGAAAAGAAGAAGCCAGGTTTGTAAGGGCCTTTACCCTTGCCAGAGGAAGAAAAGCCCTTGCTTGGACAGTGTCCAACTCTACCTCTATGAAGGTCAGGAGTTGCACTGGTTCAAAAACTGACTTTGGAAGACTGAGGAGGAATCCCAGAGAAGTGAGCAATTGCTGAGTCACTTGCAGGTTTGACTTGACTTGGTCTGGAGACTGACCCACAATGAGCCAGTCGTCCAGGTATGGAAATATTAAAATGTTTTGTCTCCTTAGAAAGGCCACTACTACTGCTAGGCATTTTGTGAACACCCTTGGTGCTGATGTTAGTCCAAAGGGCATTGCTTTGAACTGATAATGGCCTGAAGGCAGTTCGAACCTGAGGTACTTTCTGTGGGAGCACCAGATGGGAATGTGAAAACAGGCATCCTTGAGGTCCAAGGAGGCTTACCAATTCCCTGGCCTCAGAGAGGGAAGAATTATTCCCAGAGTCACCATTTTGAATTTTGGCTTGACTAGGTGCTTGTTTAAGTATCTTAGATCTAGGATGGTCCGCCACTCCTGTCTTTTTGTGGGTAAGGAAGTATCTGGAGTACAGACCCTTGCCCCTGTGTGTAGTAGGAACTCTCTCTATGGCTCTGAGAGCCAGCAAAGAGGAAACCTCTGCCTCTAGGGTAATGGTTTCGGAGATGTTTGCATGTAGAAAAGACCTGACCCTCAGCTTTGGAAATTTTTTGAAGCTGAGAGCCAGTCCCTGGCTTACTACCTCCAGGACCCACTTGTCTGAGGTAACAGACTTCCAGGCCTGGAAGTAGTAAGCCAGCCTGACTCCTGCTGGAAAGGTGGAGTCAACCCAGGCTGACATATCAGGGTGTCTGCTTGGCAGGAGCCTTTGATTGAGAGGAGGATGCAGCCCTGCTCATCCCCCTTCTGCCTCTCCCTCTGAAGAACCCCCTCTGAGGAAAAGGAGAGGAGGCCTGTGCCTGGAAGAAAGGCCTGTGAAAAAGTCTGCCCCTGTCCCTAGATTGCTGCTTCTGAGGAGTTGCCTGCCTTTCCTTGGCCCGTGCACTCCTGTAGGTGGTCCTATACTCGTCCATCTTTTTCATGTAATTCTTTGTCTGCTCCCCAAACAAAGAATTACCCACCACAGGGAAATCCATGGCCTTAGCCTGGGTGTCCTGTGATGGGCTAGTACATCTGAGCCAAGTAAATCTCCTAAGAGACACAGATGTAGCCATGACTCTTGATGAAACATCATTAGAGTCCACAGCAGCATGAAACTGGACTTTGGATGCCTCAATCCCATCAGCAGCCACCTCCTCCAGCTCTTTGGCTAGCTGGTGGGAAGTCTATTTAGCCAGCTCCAGAACAGTATCCCACCTGGACTTCTGGTATCTGGCTGTGTAGGCCATATAGTCTGACTGCCTGAGTCCCAAGGAGGATGCCAAATACTGTTTCTTGGCCATAGCATCCACCTTCCTAGAGTCTTTATCTGGGGGTGTGTGAAGCCAAAGGTATATTAGCCTTGTCACAGGCTGCAGCCTGCATGACTCCAACATGGCTGCATTGTTGGAACAAGTACTCTGTAGCTGAGCCTGACATCATACACCTCCTGTCCATTCTCTTGTACACAGGAGGTAATGAATTTGGTGTCTGAAGAATTTTTTGTGTCTGTTTCCCAAAAGATTTATGGAGGGGAATAGACAGCCTTTTGGACTCTGGGATGTCCATCATCTCTACATAGTCAGGCTTCTCTTGTTCCTCAACAGCTTCAACGAGAGGGAGCTGGAGGGTCTCTGCCACTTTTTTATAAAACAAATAGTGGGAAGGGGGCTCAGAAAGCCTAGGGGGGGGAAACACTGGAAGGCCTGTCTGGGGAGATCTCCAGTTCAATGGGCTCATCCAGGCCTTCCACATCATCATCATTATCGAATCCTTCTTCCCCTTCCAAATCTGGTTCACAGTAATCATCCGGACAATATTCCAGAACCGGAGGAACTGACCAAAAGGAGCACCTACTGAGAGGCACCGGATCGTCCGGAACCGAACAGAGCGATTCTACAATGCTAATCTCCCTGGCAATTTCTTCGGCGGTTGGATGTGACAGTTCTAGATCCAAACTGGCCGATTTCTTTTTTCTCTTAGAAGGAACTGACCCTCTCGGGATCAGCTCTCCTTTTGCCCGAGGAAGTATCGCCCAGGTCAGTGGGCACTCTCTCAGGTTCGGTTGGAACCAAACCAGGCTGGCCATCCAGATCAGCGGACTTCTCGGCCTCCTTTTCCCTAAGCCTACACAATCTCTTGTCCAGGGTGGCCTTCGGGAAATTCTTACATATCTGGCAGTCTAAATCGAGGTGGTCAAACCCCAGACAATACACACAGGTGGTGTGAGGGTCTGCCTTAGCAAAGGCATCCCCACACTCACTACAGTGCTGAAACCCAGTGGGCCTGGTTTTTCTTTCGGGTTTCTCAGACATAGCCACCTATCCACTTACCCTTTAGCAGTTTTAAAGCCAGGCAAGACCCCCCTATTGGTTACCAACCGTGTTACGGGCTGTGGAAAAAAAGTCTAAAAACAAGTTTTTTTGAAACTGATAGGGACCGGTACCTCACACTAATACAAATAAACCAACGACTTACAGAATAAAGAAGGAAAAAACAATCAGTTCCAGCCGGACCGATTGAAAAGTTTTATAATTTCCACACACAGAAAATAAACTAATGTCCACTACCTACAACACTTACTGTACTGCAGACAGGGATCTGAACGGAAAAAAAACAATAACATTTGCGGTTTAATACCGACGTTTTACTGTCACCGAACTGACAAGCGAAGGAGATTTCTATGGAGCGACTGTTCAGTTAGCCGGAGTAAAGAATCTGACGGTTACACTCTGAAGTGCAGCAGACAGACGTTTGAACCGAGCTCGAGCTCAACGTTCTATGCTCTGGCATAGAGTTAACTCTTTCCTATCCTGAGCAGTTCAAGTGTTGGGGCTGACTGCATAATGTCAGAATACAGCAAGACTTCATGTTGTTTGAAGAAGCTGCGGTGGGGGTCTGCTGTTGAGGCCAAGGTGATCCTCATATCAGAACTGCCTGGTTAATCTGGAGCTATCAGGTTCAAGTTTGCTTTTGTAGACTAGCAATTTCTGCACTGCCCTAACCACTGAGCTACCTTACCTCACTTTCTAATTTTTGTTTTTGTGATACACACACCACCTCATATGGCATCTTTATTATATTTGGTTATATTATATATTACAAACACCACATTATACTAACACATGGCACTGCACACGCTAACACATATCACTTGCTTTAGCATGTGTGATGGAAAATTACTGAGTTTTGCCTGATTTCACAAAACTGCTGATCACATGTACTCAGTTCTCTGTGTGTCCTTGAAGTACTGCTGTACTGCCTTAGTCAGCATCTGCTATACTGACTCCTTTGTTAGAATAAGGTTACTAGAAGACAAAACTAACTGTCTTTTTGTAGCACAAACTGGCCTGAATGAGTTTACGGTGGTCAGTGGGCCAGCCTTCTTGGAGGGGTATAAAGTAACACCAAGCATATACCTACCAATGAGAGATGAATGAGGTCATTAATTTGACCTTATTTGGTGTAACTGATATCTGTGATAACAACATGTTTCTATATATATGCAGACTGCAAACATCACAAACTGAATCCAAATATTCTAAGAGTGTGGACCCATGACTCCCTTACAGGTAATACCTGTTTGTATCCTGTGCTATCTTGTACTAATAAACCGTTACTGCCTGTGACATCTTTGGACTTGTTTGTATTTCCACCAACACGTCTAGAATCAGCCAACACCTTATCCATGTGTGCCTTCAGAACCACTAGAGGGAGGCAAACTGAAGGCCCAGGCTCCAGGGCAGGGAAAAGTTATCCCCCATCAGCATTCCTGTCTAGATGGGCAGGCAAAGAATAGCCTCAGTTTTCTGTTCTCCCAAGAGGCAAACAGGTCCACAAGTGTGTTCCCTACCAGGTGTAAGGACCACTTGTGCGATGTCTCCCCCACCAACAGAAAGCATCCGCAAGGTGATTGTCCTCCTCCATGAAATGGACTGCAAGCAGGTGCACCTGCAGACTGCGTATCAGATGTGGAGCGCCTCCTAAAACAGGGGAAAAGAATGTGTTCCACCTTGTTTGTTCCGGTAAAACATGGTGGTTGTGTTGACAGCGTAGACCCACATGACCTGACCCCTTAACAGTGGAGCAAGCTCTGTCAATGCCAACAGCACTGCTCAGAGTTCAAGCAGACAGATATGCTGTCAGATCTTACTCAGGAACCAGAACCAATATAATCTGCAGTCCAGCAGATGAGCACCCCACCCCACCAATGACGCACTTGTCCTCAATGTTAGGGGCGGCTCCTCCTGGACAAGGGGAATCTCTTCCAAGAAGTTCTGGGGACAGAGTCACCACCTGATAGCATCCTACATCGGCTGGATCACCCAAACCAGCCGTTTCAGATGGTTGTGTATTGGGACCAGTGGCACCCCAGTTCCTACTGAACAGGGTACAACCGCCAGTAGGCCCAATGAACTGGAAGAAAAAATTACTCACCTTAGTAATTGCTTTTCTTCTCATGGAGTCTTGCTATATTATGACTAATGCAGTTAGCCACTGCACTTGAACTGCCCCGGAGAGGAAAGAGTTAACTCCAGGGAGTCTGGAGTTCTACAGCGCGAGAGCGCTTATGCCAAAAGCTCTATCTGGGCAGTTTCAAATGAAACTATCAGATCTTCTGAAGCTAATACTAAGCAACAAGTCTGTGTGGAAAGCTCTACACTAGCCAAATGGCTACCTACTAGTAGAAATAACAACAATATAAACAACAATAACAATGAATAATAGTATTATTAGTTACCCCCCTGACAAGCACCATTAGGACCCCCCCTTCCCCAAAAACTCAAGTCCAGAAAGGGGGCCAATATATTACCTAAATAAAATAACCTAGTTCCCTAACCCTAAATAAAAGAAGGTAAGGGAAAAAAACTACAATGGCATGACACAGTGCTTGCACTAATTTGCCACCCCTACCCAAGTAGAAGTTCTGAGAGGGGCAGGAGGGAGGGTGGTCATAATATAGCAAGACTCCATGAGAAGAAAAGCAATTACTAAGGTGAGTAATTTTTTCTTCAAACACCATGAAGTCTTGCTATATTATGACTAATACTGAATACACAGCAGTACCTCCATGGAGGAGGGTCAGAACCTACTTAGGAAATAGGCTCTGAAGCACAGCTGTGCCAAGCGAGCATCTCTCCTGGACTGAATATCCAGGGAATAATGCTTGGTAAAAGTATGAACTGTTTTCCAAGTAGCAGCTTGACAGATTTCCAGAATGGGAATATCTCTAGCAGCCGCTAGAGATGCAGCTGTACCCTGAGTGGAGTGAGCCCTCAGTCCTGAGGGGGTTCTCTACCTAGTTTTGATAACAAAATTGGATGCAAGAGACAATCCACCTTGCAATTGTCCTCTTAGTGGCAGGTTTCCTTTGCCAACCTCGCCATAGGTAAGGAAGAGTTGGAGGGATTCGAACCTGTGACCCTTAGTGCGTTCAAATAGTAGCTTAAGGCTCTTTTGGCGTCAAGCTGTGCGATCTCCTCTCACCTGAGGAAGAATGCTCAGTGAAAAATACTGGAAGAGATATGGATTGGTTCAGGTGGAAATCTGAAACCACTTTAGGCAAAACTTTCTGTTAGTCCTGAGGACTACCTTATCTCTGTAGAAAGAGATAAAATCTTCTTCCACTGACAGGGCCTGTAGTTCACTTATCGTCTGGCAGAAGTGATAGCCACTAGGAAAACAGTTTTCCAAGTTAGAAACTTGAGCTCTGCTGAGGACAGAGGCTCAAAGGAGGTTGCATTAACTGAGCAATGCAAACATTCAGGTCCCAGGCGAGGCTGGTTCTCGAAAAGGAGGGTTAGTGTGAAGTAACCCCTTAAAAACCTGGAAAACACAGGGTGAGAAGAAAGGGAAGCAGGCTTCCCTGCTGACACAAAAGCAGAGACAGCTGCCAGATGAACCTTTAAGGTAGCTGGCCTAAGGCCTAAGGAATTTAAATGGACCAAATAGTCCAGTAAAATGGGCAGACCAGCAGATTCTGGGATAATCTGCTTCTCAGAGCACCAGATGGAAAACCTTTTCCATTGGAATATTAAGTGGCCCTAGTGGAAGGCTTCCTTGAAGCCTTTAAAATATCAGAACACCTTGAGAAAGGCGTAAGTCAGCAAATTCTAACTCCTCAAGAGCCATGCCTTGAGATGGAGGGATTTGAGGTCCAGATACCACACTCTCCCCTGTGCACAGGCCAGCAAGTCGTGGACTCTGGGCAAGCTCAGGGCAGGGTGGACTGTCAAGGACAGAAGCAGTGGGTACCAGGGCTGTCTGGCTCAATCTGGGGCAATCAGAATTACTTTGCAGGGCTGAGATCTGATTTTTACTAGTACCCTGAAAAGAAGAGGAAAGGGGGGAAAGGCATACAGGAACTTCCCTTTCCAACCCAACTGAAAGGCGTCCAGGGGGACTGAGCCCAGGACTGGAGGCCTGCAACAAAACAGAGGAAGTTGGTGGTTGTCTGGGGCTGCGAAAAGATCTATCTGAGGGGTGCCCCATCTGGCAAAGACCGACCCCAGCACCTGAGGATTCAGAGCCCATTCGTGATGGCCCTGAGAAATCCTGCTGAGGGCATCCGCCAGGACATTGTCCTTCCCTGGAAGGTGAACTGCTATCAGGGAGGTGTTCAGGGAGTAAGCCAGAGACCACAACTTCATTGCTTTGGTGCACAAGGCTGATGACCGAGTGCCCCCTTGCTTGTTGATGTACCACATTGTTGTGGTGTTGTCTGTCCTGACTTGAACTACTTTGTTCTGGACAGAAGCTGAAAACGCCTGAAGAGCTAGAAAGACAGCTCTGAGTTCCAAAAGGTTGATGTGGAGCAGAGATCCTGAGGAGACCACACTCCCTGAGTGGACAGGTCGCCCAAGTGAGCTCCCCATCCTAACAGGGAGGCATCCGTGGTGAGGGTGAGGGAGTGGGAGACGGGAATGAAAGGAACCCCTTGTTTTAGACTGGTTTGATCTTGCCACCAGTGTAGAGCCAGGATCAGAGTTTGGGTCACTGGAACCAATTTGGAAAGGGGGTCCCTCCTTTGAGACCAATAGGCCCTCAAATGGAACTGAATGTCCCTCACCTGGAATCTTGCTCCTTGCACTACCGCTGTGGAAGCAGCCATGTGCCCTAGGAGTTGCAGAAAATGCCTTGCTGGTCGAGAAACCCGAAGGGTAAAGGAGGATGCCAGAGCAATGAGCCTGTCTACCCTTTCCGAGGGAAGAAATGCCCTGGCTAACTTTGTGTTCAATTCTGCACCTATGAAAGTTAGTACCAGAACTGGTTCCAGAACTGACTTTGGTAAATTCAGCAGGAATCCCAGGGAAGTGAGAAGCTGCTGGGTGACTTGCAAGTGGGATTTTACCCGATCTGGGGACTGACCCACTATGAGCCAGTCGTCCAGGTAGGGAAACACAGCAATCTATTGCCTTCTTAAATGAGCCACTACCACAGCTAGACATTTTGTGAATACCCTTGGCGCAGAGGTAAGGCCGAAGGGCATTGCCCTGAACTGGTAGTGGCCTGAGGGCAGTTCGAACCTGAGGTGCTTTCGGTGAGAAGGCCTGATCAGAACATGAAAATAGGCATCCTTGAGGTCCAGGGAAGCCAGCCAGTCCCCTGGCCTCAGGGAAGGCAAAATCATTGCCAGAGTTAACATTTTGAACTTTGGTTTCAAAAGATGCTTGTTCAGGTACCTTAAATCTAGGATGGGCCACCATTCTCCTGTCTTTTTTGGGGTAAGAAAGTATCTTGAGTACAGCCCCTTGCCCTGATGGCAAGGAGGGACCCTATCTACTGCTTTGCAGTCCAGAAGAAGAAACCTCTGCTTCAAAGCAAAGGGCTTCTGTAGGATTTGCAGGTGGAAAATGTCTGGCTCTCATCTTTGGAAACTGTTTGAAGCTGAGAACCAGACCCTTGCTTATACCTCCAGAACCCATCTGTCCGGGTAGGGACACCCAGTTCTGGCTGAAATAAACCAACCTGCCCCACTGGTACAGGAGAATCGGCCCTGGGCACCCCATCAGGGTGCCTGCTTGGCAATAGCCTTAGGCTGAGGGAGGGACGGTTTACTTGTGCCCCGTCTACCTCTGCCTCTGAAGAAACCCCTCTGTGCAACTGCAGAGGAGGCCTGAGATTGGTAAAAGGCCTGTGGAAAGGCCTGCCCCTACCTCTGGGGCGTGCCTCTATGGAGTGGCATGCTCTCCTTAGCCTGGGCACTTTGTAGGTAGTTCTGTATTCATCCATCTTTTTCATATAGTTTTCTGTTTGTTCCCAAACAGAGAATTACTACAGGAAAATCCATAGCCTTTGATTGAGTATCTTGGGACAGATTAGTGCATCTGAGCCATGCCAACCCTAGAGGAAGTTACAGAAGTGGCCATGACCCTAGAGAAACATCATTAACATCAACCGCAGTATGAAATTGAACTTTAGAGGCTTCAATGCCATCAGTAGCCACCTGTTCCAACTCACTAGCCAGCTGGCCATGTGCCTGCTTGGCTAACTAATACTGTGTCCCATCTAGATTTCTGATATCTAGCTACATAAGCCATATAATTAGCCTGCCTGAGTCCCAAAGAAGCTGCCATATACTGTTTTTCGCCATGGCATCAATCTTCCTGGAATCCTTATCAGGAGGATGTGAGGCCAGGGAATATTAGCCTTGTCACAGGCTGCAGCTTGAACCACACCTACATGACTACACTGCTCAGTGAGGAAGTCTGTATCAGAGCCTGACAAAGTATACCTTCTGTCCATTTTTTATCTACAGGAGGGACAGAATGAGATTTTTAAAATCTTTGTTGTTTGCTTCCTAAATGACTTATGCAAAGGAATAGACAACCTCCTAGACTCTGGTATATCCATCATTTCTACATAATCAGGCTCCTCTTGCTCATCCACAGCCTCCTCTAAAGGAAGCTGGAGGGTTTCTGCAACCTTTTTGTAAAACATAAAATGAGAAGGGGACTCAGACAGAATAGGAGGAGATTCTAAAGGTCTGTCTGGAGAAATGTCCGGTTCAATGGGCACGTCCAGACCCTCCCAACATATATATTGATCAAATTCCTCCTCCCCCTCCTGTGGTTCATAAAATTCCTCAACACCATACTCCCGAACCACTGGAACTGAACGAACCAACCCTTTACCAACTGTTGGTGGTTCAACAGGACCCTGAGACAGTGACTGGACAATCTGTATGGCTTTAGCTATTTCTGCAGCAGTTGGAGAGACAATTTTGGACTCCAAACCTACTGATTTCTTTGTCTTTTTCACTGGGACTGGTTCCTCTGAACCAGCCTTCCTTTTGCCCGAGGAAGTCTCGCCCTGGTCAGAGGGCACTCCCTCTGGTCCAGTGGGTGCTGGACCGGGCTGGCCATCCGGGTCAGCGGACTTTTTGGCCTCTCGTTCTCTGGAGCGGCCCAATCTCTTTCCAGGGTGACTGCAGGAAATTTTACACACCTGGCAGTCTGACAGGAGGTGGTCAGCCCCCAGACAATAAAACACAAGTGGTGTGTGGGTCAGCCTTGGCAAAGGCTTCCCCACAGACATCACAGTGTTGAAACCCAGTGGGCCGGGTTTTTCTTTTGGGTTTCTCAGACATAATGCCAGCCTAACCAAAAACTTGCCCTTTTGATGGCAGTGCCAGGCAAGACACCCTTATCGGTTCCTAACCGTGTCACGGGTATTTGAAAAAAACTAATTTTAAAGCAAGGTTTTTTTAGAACCGATAAGAACCGGGAACCGCACTCTAAAAGCCCAACCAACACTTTAAAACGTTAATTTCAGCAAACCGATCGGTTCAAAACCGAACCAATAATTGAATTTCCACACAGACTTTAATTTTTGTACTTACGGTTTACCAGATAGAGCTTTTAACCGAAATGCGGTAAAATAAATACTTTTGGCCGGTTCAAATGAACCGAAAATACTAAACTTGAACGAAATGAACCGAGCTGAAGGAGCTGATCTCTGGAGCGACTGTTCAGTGAAGCGGAGTAAAGAATCTGACAGTTTCATTTGAAA
Organism: Neoceratodus forsteri; assembly: GCA_016271365.2. NCBI lineage: Eukaryota > Metazoa > Chordata > Ceratodontiformes > Ceratodontidae > Neoceratodus > Neoceratodus forsteri. The sequence continues at coordinate 969,095,381 of CM057449.1, forward strand.
CTGCCCAGATAGAGCTTTGGCATAAGCGCTCTCGCGCTGTAGAACTCCAGACTCCCTGGAGTTAACTCTTTCCTCTCCGGGGCAGTTCAAGTGCAGTGGCTAACTGCATTAGTCATAACATAGCAAGACTTCATGGTGTTTGAAGAAATCCTGGGCCTGGCCCTACTGCACAACCCAAAATGATCGGGCATAGGAGGTACGATCCTCTGACTGATCTGAGGGTAAGTGAGCCCTGGCTTGGGCTTGGAGGTAGTCCGATTTCGCTCCAATTAATAGTATCACCTGCTTTGGCACCAGTTTTGTCTTGGTCAGATTGACCGTAGAGCATAAATCGTGGAAGATATGGAAAGACAGATACCTGGACTGCTCCACAGCTTTACTGGTGCTACCCATGATGAGTCAGCCATCCATGTATATGAAGACCTTGGTTGCCACAACCAATAAGCACTTGATGAACACCCTGGGTGCTGATGACAGGCCAAAGGGAATTACCTGAATTGGTACAGGACACTGACCATTCAAAAGCAGAGGAACCACCAATGGGATGGACAGACTGGGATGTGAAAATTCACCACCTGGAGCTCCAGGAAGCAGAACAAAGCCCTGGGCTCCAGAGATGGTATGATTTGGTTAAGGATGACTACACGGAATGTTGGTGTAGGCGCAAACTGGTTCAGGAAGGGCAGGGCTGTAATGGGTCATCAGTCCCTCATCCATTTCGGTACTAGAAAGTAACAAGACACACACCCCGGCAAGGCTATGGCATCTGGAACACTCTTGATAGCAGTGCATTCTAAGAGCTGAGCAACATCGCTTTGCAGTGTGTCCCCAGACACTACAGACTTCAAAGGCACTCTGGGCTAATATGGAGGGAGAGTCTCAAACTTCAGGGACAGACCCGACCTCCAAACTTCCAGGACCCACTTGTCCAATGTTGTGGCAGACCACTGTGGTAGGAAGTGGGACAGTCAACCCTGACTGTGAACTGCAGCAGGGTTCGTGAAGAAAGGGGAATGTTTCCCCACAATCTGTCACTTCTAACCCTGTGTGGGGGCTTTGGAGGAATGGCCACCAGAAGCACCACTGCCTCTCATTATTCCAGTTCTGACTTGTTAATGTTAATACTGCTGTCTCAGCTGAAGCAACTGTTGCTGCTGGTATCCAGACCCATGAAAGGCACTCCGAAAGGAGCCCTAACTGGGCATCAGCTGCTTGGCAGATGTCACTGAGTCAAAGGTGACAGTGGACTTCTCAAGATGAGTGAGATGGTCCTCCACCCCCAGGCCAAAGATGATATACTAAACTTCAGCCGACCCACCTTTGGTGGGAGTTTTGGTTGCATTATGGTAAATAAACAACAGTAATGGTGCCCAGAAAGGGCAAGTCCACCAATTTTTGCTGAGTCTTCAGGGTAAATGGGGAGAAACACAACAAAGCCCTTCTGTGCATGGGCCCTTCTGCTGCCATTGCGCAAGCTAAAGAATCGACGGAGTCCAGAGCCATCTGTAGATAATGTGTCAAGACAAGCCCAGATCATGAAATGCCTGTGCCTCAGGCTGCCTATCTGCTGATAGCAGAGAGACTATGTACACATGTTTTATCAAACACCTTGTGGTCAAACCTGGCCATCAAAGCGGCATAGCTGGCCTGCTAGACCCCTGAGGGAGGCAGCTGCATACATTTCACAGCCAAAGAAGTCCTCCTGGTCTCCTTGTCCAGTGGCTTATCCGAATGGCCCTTCACCTTACATTTGGGGAGGGGGGTAACTACCACTGAGAATAGCTTTGGTAGCTGGGACTCCGGCCAAGAGTGCTTCTTTGAGGCACCCTCCCACGACTGTGGAGGGGGTGGTTCCACAATAATCACCCATTGCAGTGCTGCCGGTAAAACGGGGAGGGGCAACCACTAGATGCTACACCACTGTTGTTGTCCAAAGAGGCAACCACTAAGTGGTCAAGGTGGCCAATAGCATTGATCGACCACACCACTGTCCCAAGGCCCAGTGTTGCTATAATGAGTATTTGCAGCGCAGTCTATGCCTGCCTGAAAACTGAACTCTTATATTAAAACAGCAAAGAAAACACTTGAAAATTTCAGAACTCATTCACACTGTACAGAGCTGTGAAGAAGGAGACCAGCCCCTTCCGGTGGAAAGAAAAGATCAAAGCCAGAGGATGGCACCATGGATGATGGGAGAAATCAAGCTTGAAGGCTGTTCTATTGACTGAGCATGCTCTATGGAAAATACCTAAATGTGGATGGCGAACTGAATCTAAGTAGCTGGAAATGCCATTATAAGATTGGTAAACTAAAATAAGATTTGTGATTGGCTTAATGTGATCACACAATCATGTATTATTTCAGCCTAACAGCACAGGTTACAAATACTTTACATTACTAAAGAGCAACTCTCGTGCTCTGTTGCAGAATACTCCCCCTCCCCCCATGCCACAAAGGAGACTTACCTGGCTTGGAGTCCGATGGAGTAAAAAAAAAAATTTTTTATATGCTGCTGTTTTCGAAACATACCTATGGAGTGACCCTTATGCAAGCACATTGTGATGTCAGAATTTGGAACAGCAAGGGGGCGTGTCTCTAAACTGGGAAGTGGAAGGGATCGGCTGCTCAGCTCTTCGGAGCAAAAATACAATCCCTTCCTTCCTGAAAACGGCACCACATAAAAATGTTTTTTTTCACACCATCAGACTCTGACCCAGGTAAGGTTCCTTGGTGGTTATGAGCACTCACACCACGAAAGGAGCTCTTTAACCTCTTTAATTTTTTATGTTCTTCACCACCTCCCTGGGTCCCCAGGTAGTCTTCTCTTTCTGGTCCTCAAAAAGACAACCCCTCTGCCTGCGGAATCCATTTTGCAGTCATCACCAGTGCTGCCCAGTTCAAGGTCCATGTCTATCCCTTCACAGGACCCCACCATGCCCAATGGAGGGGGAGGTAGGAGCTGGAAAAGCATATGCATCATCAAGAAGGTTCAAGAGCCATGGGGAGATTGCGCAGAGGCTGTTATCTGGAGTTACCCAAACAGACAGTTTCTGCCAGTTTTCTTCTCTCCCTGTGTGTTACGTGGACAAGAATACATGGCTCGGATGAAGTGGAGAACAGTGCATGATCACCCATGCCATCAGAGACATCTTCACCATGCCACAACCAGGAGCTACTGTTAGGGCACAGCTGGAAACATACACAGAAACACAGAATTTGAAGGCAGACAAAGACTGCTTGGCCAACTCAGTCTGCCCATTTGTCCCTTGCCTATACTGTCACTGCAGACCCTACTTGATCGCTGGCTCCCCCCTTGCTTTTCACTAAGATTCCCTTGTGCCAATCCCATGCACGCTTGAAGCACACCACTGGTTTTGTCCCCACCACCTCCACTGGAAGACTGTTCCAGGTATTCACTACCCTTTCAGTGAAGAAGTACTTCCTAACATTTCTCTTGAATTTACCCCCTCCCAGCTTCACTGCATGCCCCCTTGTTCTTGTGCATCTTTTCCTCCAAAAATACTCACTTACTGTACCTTATTTACCCCATGAGGTATTTATAGGGTTATATCATATTCCCTCTCTCCCCAGGGTTCCTCACAGTCTGGAAATATGTGGAGGGGGCAGAACACTGGGGGATGGTTACATTTGAAAATGGACCATTACAGCGACTGTCACCGTAATGGTCTTTTTTCAAGTGTAGCTGTCGGAGTGTCAAGCTGGAAGGGGACACCGTACAAAAGCAACAGTTAAACACTCGTGCTAGCAGCAGGTTAATAAGAGTCATTAATAATTGATATGTCATGTGGAGTATCACCAACAAAAACTCAGTAGTTTCAAACAAAACTGTCCAGATAGCTAGGAGCTGAGCCATGCCATGACTGTGGGAGAACCTGGAAAAAAGGCAGCTTAATAACATGTTATACCATAACTTAGCGTAGTCATTATTCCCATAAAATAATGTAAACAGAGATATATAGTGCAGTGAACACTCCCACAACTGAGCAAACAGACTTGCCAAAATTAAGTGACAAGAGGCAATTCAACAGGCTAATCCCCTTATATCAAACAGTATCAAAGCAATTGAAATAACGTAACATAACAAATGTATGTGTCCTAAGGGGATTTGAACTCTGGTGCACTCCCAGGACATTTGCACTGAGAAAATAAATTAGAACAAGAGTCAGGAATGTATATCGCTGGGTAGTTTAGAGCTCTTGTCCCAGTGCGGCAATTACTCCCCACCAGGCCGATGCCATTTTAATATGAGCAACATTCAGGTGGTAAATAGAGAAAAACTTTTAAAAATTAGTACATAGTGGGGACACAGAACCATAGTCCAATGTCCAGACCGTAACTGGAAAGCCACTCAGACAAGTCTTCTGAACAATCAGGTCTCTCTTCAGCAGCCACCCTCACTTGGTTGAACTCTTCATTGATCCGATCCACCCGCTTCTTTGCTTGTACTGGATCACTGAAATGATAGGTTTTATTACCATAAGTGATATGGAGTCGTGCTGGAGCAAGTAAGGTGTGCACAACTCCGAGACATCATAATTGTAGATGAAAAGGGTCACATGGCTTGTGGTGGGTTCAGGTAGAATAAGCAGTCAGGAAATAGTCGAACTTTGTGGTCTTCAATGGTGACTGGAAAATGCATCCGTGCCCATGCCAAGATCATATCCCGTACCTCCAATCCAGTAGTCACCACTAGGAGAGTCCAGGGTGTGCCTCAAGTCCCCTGTGCCTGATGAAAATTAACCCTGTAGACTTTTCGAATACAATCAGGGTCAAAGGAGAACTCCTCAGGTAAGACTGAAGTTAAACAGGTGCGAATGAAAAGCAGCAGATCATCTCCTTCTGAGCCCTCAGAGAATTTGATCATACAGAGATTCATGGCCTGCTATGCATTTTCCAGATTCTCCAATCGGGCCTGAAGGTGAATTGTCTCCATTGCCATTTTACTGAAGGCAGCCTGGGTTTGAATGAAGCGCTCATCTGCTTCCTTTGCTGTTGCCTCTGCCTCTTCGATCTCTGCATCTTCTGCACACATACACTCTAGAATCTTTTCAATTTTAGTGGCTGTAGATCTTACAACTTGTAAGACAGATTCCTAGGGTGGGGGCTCATCCACCCCCCTTGAGCCATAGGGGCCCGCTAAGTCTGGCACAGTTTTTGGGGCCTGCTGTGGTGGCTGTACATGTTTTTTTCCCTGGCCGCTCATCACTCTCTTTGGGCGTACCATAGTCAAGTGTAATATCAAAATGAATGGCTGAACGACAGCTTCCAGCTAGTGCATGTAAATTTGGCAAATTGGCACTGAAAAATAGAAATTCAGGTTTAATACAAAGCTCAGCAGGTGCTGTTCAAAACACATCCTGTCTCAGGCGTGACTCTCTAGCAACCCCCGGATAAGAGAATTTTAAGTAACTGCACTGGTATCAAAACAAGGGTAGGAGTGCAATAAAAGATGTCAATAAAAGACAACATTAGAGGATTTCATAAACACAATAACGGATAAAAATCTAGGGCGGTGGTAAAAAAGATAGAGTGGTGGCCCACCATGTTAAAATAATGAATGCAGAACATTGCTCCCTCCTCTCTTCCATGGTGTATTGATGTCGTTCACTTTGTCCTTACAGAGCTTCTGATGCACACCCGACGCCATTTTAGTTGCCCTTCTCTGGACTGCATCTGCTTTGTCTCTGTCCTTCCTGAGATGTGGTCTCAGAACTGTACACAGTACTCCAGATGGTGTCTCACCAGCGATCTATACAGTGACACCACCACCTCCCTATGCACCCCAACAGCCCACAGGCCCTAACCAATGCCCTGTCGTACTGCCTCACCACCTTGAGGTCATCAGATATGATTACCCCAGGTGCCTTTCCTGTTTGGTGACAATCAATACCACTTCTCCCATACTATGCACCACCTCTGGGTTTCTATACCCTAAATGCAGGATTTTGCACTTTTTCGCACTGAAACCCAGCTGCCATGTCCTTGACCACTCCTCCAGTTTTCTCAGGTCTCTGCACATTCTTTCCACTCCCTCTGGAGTGTCCACCCTATTGCAGATTTTGGTGACATCTGCAAAGAGGCTGACCTTCCCTTCCAGCTCAGCTGCAAAGTCACTTATAAAGACATTAAGGAGAACTGGTCCCAGAACTGAGCCCTGAGGCACCTCAATGGTTACCCTCCCTACCCCGGCGAGAACTCTGTTTACCACCACTCTCTGTCGCCTATCCCTTAACCAATCTGTTACCCAGTTTACCTCCTTTAGACCCACCCTATGCTGCCCAGATTCCTTATGAGCTTCCTACCTGGAACAGTGACAAAAGCCCTACTGAAATCTAAACAGATGATGTCCACTGCCTCACTCTGATCTATTTCCCTGGTCACCCAGTCAAAAAAATCTATCAGATTTGTCTGACATGACCCCACCCCTGGTGAATCCACGTTGCCTCGGGTCTTGTAACACGCTGGATTCAATATACTTCACAATCCTGTTCTTTAGAAGTGACCCAATTAGCTTCCCCACCACCGATGTCAGGCTGACTGGTCTATAGTTGCCCGCCACCTCCCTGGATCCTCCCTCCCTCCCTCCCCTCCCTTCCTCCCTGACTTCCAGCAGGAGAGTGTCATCCAGGAACAAAGCTACCATGTACCAAAAGGGAAAAAGTTGCAGCCTGGCCAGAAATCACCAGCATTCCACTTGACACACTGTCCAGAAAAATACTTTTGTGTTGTTTCATAATTTGATTTATAACATGGGCTTTTGTATACTAGCAAGTGATTGATTTAAAGGGAAACTCCTATCGAGTCCCTCAGTGCAGCAGCGGCTGCAGAAATGCCCGATAAGGTTGTTGGTAGCCCTCATTAGCATAACCTTTGTGGTGGAAGTCACCCGAGGTACACGAGATGTCCGCCTGGGGTCTGTCACCATTATGGAGCAAGCAGATCTTTTTCATCAAAAGTCCGGGGCATCAGGTAGTAAAAAAAAAAATATTTTATGTTGAAAGCCCTTATCGGGCATTTCTGCAGCCGCTGCTGCACTGAGGGACTCGATAGGAGTTTCCCTTTAAAGCTATCAGGTGATCATTCATTAATCTAGCTTACCTGCATGCTGAGGGTTACCAGGCTTTGTCTTGAATCAGTACTCTGCTCTTTCTGGCTGTCGGTACTACTTCACAGTAACGCACTGTCGAGGACTAGTGGCATTGTAATCATAATTGTTTTCCCCACCCACCACCCAGTGGAAGTTTGTTTTCCTTGCGCAAATCACCGTTTTAGCGACTATTCACAGTGAGTAGTCACAGAAGTAGCAGTTTATTCATATAAAAGCGAAACTGAACAGCTGTACGTCATTACAGAAATTCTCTTCTGAGTGCCGAAGTAGCAGTTCTGGTTTCACGTAGTACAGCACGAACAAGAAAATGTAAAAGCCATACATTTAGAAAGTACCATTTACATGTAGTGCAGCAGCATTTACTTTGTATTGTAACTTGGTAATAAAATTACCTTTTCTCAGGTTCTTACTGGAACTATGCAAAAGTGAAGAAACAACAGACAAGTGGTGCTTCTGGTATATAAAGCAGGCTTACAACCAAATCACATTGACAGTGACAAACACCGGGGAGAACACCTCCAATCTTTCTTACCTAGAGACAATAACAAGTTTTTTCTTCTTCTCCTAGAAAAAGGTACAATGCAAAGGGTCTTATACCCCTGATAATTACCATAGCAACTACTAAAAAGATATATAAAAGTCTCATCATTAGATAATAGCAAATAACCTAACTTCTTACTAGCCTGGGAAAGCATGCTGAGCTAGCAGAAAGACAAGATAACTAAACAAAGGACCTGTATTCGTGAAGGCCACTTGTGGTTACACACATAATTAACACAGGCGATTGCTGTTCTGCACTAGGACTAAAGATGGCAGTATTGTTTAACTAATGATTATACAATGGTATAAACAGAGGTGTCTCCCAAGTGGTACAATTAGAATGATGACAAATATACTATGATGCTCAGTATAGGTACAGTAGAACTCAGATCCTGACACTTATGCTTGTACGATAAGTGCCTGCACCCTTCGTATTATTGTCTGCGAGGTAGGGGGCCAATCAGGAGTGCTGGTACATGGATAACAGTATGTTGAAAAAGTTCAGTTTAATTCCTGTACCGTTGAATTCGCATTAAAGTGGAACTGTTGTGTAAGATGTAATTTTCAGAGAACAGAATGTGTTGCGACACCCGCTTCCTACCTAAAATATGTCCGTCGCAGCTGCCTAGAATTATCATATCTTCCATGATTTGCATACCTTCGTAGATCTTTTTAGCATTAAAACACTATTTGTTTTTACTCAGAACTGCTTATGGTTAACTCCACTGAGATACAAAACTGTAATGTCTGTGTATTATCCAGCAACTGTGTGTAGGATACCAAATGGCACGCAACACACGTATGTGGCACTTGAAGCAGAACTCCATTGATAACATTCATAAAGTTGATATGTAAAAGTTTTCAGTCTTGTTCAAAATGACTCTGTGTACTCTTCTGAGAACGCAAACACAGAAACAACATTTAATGTATAACAGAATTAAAAGAAACAGCGAGAGAGAGAGAGACGTTTCTATTGACAGGAACTATTTTATTATGGGGAAGAACACTGTTAAACAGACATAGATTTCCTAACTGTTCTAATATTTATTGTAATTTCACAAAAACCTATTAAGCCCATGTTATAAGTGCAATAACCCACTCCTCGTGCCTCTCAACGCACCCAGGGTGTTGATTAATCCCCAATAACCGCACACCCTGTCGTGGGTTATTGCTTACTTCAGGTGCTTGTATATAGTGATAGCTGAAAGACATAGAAATTAAAGGGACACTGTCAACCCCCTGAGGTCTCAAAGTGTCCCAAGTTTAAAAACACATTTTATGATTGCTAACATTCTGTAAAGACTGCTGATGTAGCTAGTAGTTTGATTCTGATTCTTTTTTCTTCAACAAAGTGAAAAACCGACTGCCCACCATAGTGGTGTTACCACACAAAGAAAAGATCTGTTTACATTCCTTGATTAGCTCCCACTGCATGTTTCCTGGACTTGGGGAACACCCACAACACAATCTTGCCACTCATGATGCAGTGGGAGTTCAGGAGGCTATTGTATCATGAGTGACTGCACTGTTTTGGGGGTGTTTCTAATGCTCAGGAAGTATGCAGTAAAACAGATCCAGGATTGTACACAAAACAAGATTATTTATAAATATACATTTGCATGCATTTCAGTTCTACTTAACAAGGAGACAGACAAAACAAACAGCAACATCAATGAATTTTAGAGAAGGTAAGCAATCATACAATTTAGGTTTTAAACTAGAAATCTTATGGTGAAAAACAGGTTGACAGTGTCCCTTTAACAACGAAAAGTATTTGTTCTGGCCTTTTAGCAACTATATTAGTGAAAGTTGTATTTTCAATTAGTTTTTGACCCAGTCACTTTTCACTCTGATCCACATTTTTTAAACCAGTGGGTCTAATTTTACCCATATATAATAATCGCCAGTGCTGCAGGGACCCATAGTTATGGAATGTGGCAGAGACATCAATTTTCAGAATAAAGGTGGGATGTGCAATTTCATAATGTAGTGGAGACACGCAATTTCAGATTCTGACAAAGCTGCACAATTTTAGAATGAAGCCAGGATGCACTATTTTGGATTGTGGCAGGGATGCACAGTTTTGAATGTGCTGGAGAGGCGCAATTTGGGAATGAGGCCTGCACAAATTTTGTAATGTGATAGCCAACAACTGTGGGATGTGGCAGGGATGCACAATGCTGGAATGTGGAGTGGAACCACAATTTAAGAATGAGGAGAATGCATAATTTCAGAGTGTGTGGTAATGCACAATTTTGGACTGTGGCAAGGGTGTGGAATTTTTAAATGTAGCAGGGATGTGCAGTTTCATAATGGTGGGGACATGACATTTTAGAAATGCGGCAAGGAGTTACAATTTCCGAATGTGGCAAGGATGCACATTATCAGAATGAAGTGTGGATACAATTCAGATTGTAGCAGGGACATATAATTGTGGAATGTGGTGGAAATGCCCAGTTTTGGAATGTGGGAATGGACACAATTTTGCAATGCGGTGGGGATGCTCAATTTTGAAATGCAGTTGTGACCCATAATTTCTAAATGTGGCAAAGAAGTACAACTTTGGCATGTGGGGAAGATGCACAATTTAAGAATATTGGGGGGGGGAGGGTGCAATTCCAGAATGCAGAAAGAGGATGTACAGTTTTGGACTGTTGCAGGGGTATGCAATTTCGGAATGTGGCCAAGATGAATAATTTCAGAATTTGGGGAACATACAACACTGGAATGCACAATTTCAGATAAGAAAAAATGCATACATCTGGAATGTGGTGGGGACACACAATTTTGGAATATGACAAGAACACAGTTTGGAATGCGATGGGGGAGGAATTTTGGAATGTGATAGGACATGTTATTTTGAAATGTGGCAGGGCACACAATTTTAGAATATGGCGAGCATGTAATTCAGAATATGTATTCTAAAACCACATGTCCCCACTAGATTTAAAAGGAGCGCATCCTTGTCATCTTCTAAGACTGTGAATGCCATATCTGTTATGCTGAACTCTTATGTATGTTGTGTTGGTGACTTCCAATAAAAACTATTAACTGGAAAAAAGACTGAGAATCCTCCATACCACATTCTGAAATGGAGTGTCCTAGCCACATTCCAAAATTACACACTCCTGCCAATCAAAAACTGCAGTTCCCTGCTGCATTCCAAAACTGTGAGTCCCCAACACCTTCAAAAACTGCTAATTTCTGCCACCTTCTGAAACTGCACACCACACCTTATTCTGAAGGTTCAAGTCCCAACATCATTCCAAGATTATGTCTTCCACCTCATTACAAAACTGTGCATCCCTGCCACTCCAAAATTCTGCACCCCACCACAATCCAAAATTGTGTGTTCCAGCTATGTTCCAAAATTGTGTCCCACAACACACTCAACAATTGGGCATCCCACGGACCCCACATTACAAAATATTTTGCATTCCTACTACATTCCAAAATTGTGACTCTACCACATTCTGAAATTTTATCTCTGTAGTATTCTGAAATCATGCACAACTTTGGAATCTAGCAAAGCCATGTCCTCAACCGCATTTCTAAACCACCTACCCGCTACATTCTGAAGTACCATGCTCTGCACATTCTGGAAATGTATGTCCAACATCTAACTCAATGTCAGCTTTTTTTTTGGTAATGTTTTCTGCAACTGCTGCTTCTGTAATGTTTCCTGAACCTGCTGTTTTATTAAACTTGGAAAAAAAAAACAAGTCAGACAATGTTGCTGGTGGGGGGGCACTGTGGAGCCCGAGCAATGGCCACTTACAGTCAGAGCTCCATGCATTGACTCGAGGAAAACAGTCAGAATTACTGCTTGCAGACACTGATCAAGGCTCAAAGTGATACTGGTGGTGTTGGAAAACGCGCTTTGCAATATGGGCAATCCTTGTAAGGTAAGTTGCAGTCTGAAAGAGAGAAAAGCAAAAATCCTCAAGCAGCCCCTGCCACAAGGTCAGCCACTGGCTGCACAGAGGATCAAAAAGATGAGGGGAATGAGGAGAACTTACTTAAATTAACATGATTCATCCAGACTGTTGCTGTATTAGCAGACAAATTTGATGGCCCTGCAGAGTGACACGGCTTAAAACCTCAATAGATGCAGTGACGAGCACAAGGGCAGAAGCCAACAAACATTTAGAAGCTGCGATGGAGGAAGTGTCCAGAACGACTAAAGACAACACTCACCTTCAGGCCCAGTTACAATCATTGCAAAACCAGACTCATGTAGCAAATAGCTGGATTGTCGAGATGCCAGAGGGAAGTGGGGGAGATCATCTCCTGTTGTTTTTGCAGGATTGGTTCCTGCAACAGTTTAGTGAAGCACTAGCTAATCGGCCCCATCAGTTTCGCAAAGCCTACAAGGTAACGCAACATGGGAGACCAGATAACCCAGAGGCCCCCCAGACTATCATTTTGGTGACTGATGGTGTCGATACAAGAAGCTTTTTACTGATGCTGTCCTGCAGAAAAGGGACTCTGCTCGAGGATGGTCAAGCAGTGTGGCTGTACCACGACCTTAGTTTTGCCACATGCAAAATGAAGAGAGGCTTGATGGTGTCAGGGCTACGTTAAGGAAAACAGAAATTTCACATAGGATGGTCTTCCCTGCTAGACTTAGAACTGTCCACCAAGGAAAAGTCTATTTTACCGACCGAAGCAGTGAAGTAGGCTCAGAAGTACGCTCTGCTGAGATGGAGAACAGTGGACCAGGATGATTCGGTTTTGGAAGAGGAGGATTCCTGAAAGACAGAGATGAGTTATTCCTAATGTCTGGACTGAAAGGGTGGGTCTGAGCATTTGCCTCAGGTAATACTGTCATATTTACATGATCCAAGAAGACTCACACGCTGCAAATCTACATGGAGAAGCTCTCCACTTTTAAGCCTCTCAGTTAAACATTACAACTGTAATGGTTTAAATTCTGATGTTTCATTTTGATCTGTAACTTTGTTGTGGAATATGTTCTGGTTTCCCACCATACCACTGAAGCGAAGGCTAATTGTACACATCACTGTTTGTTAAGCTTATTGTTTGCATTCTAGATATACTGTCTGTTCTCCTTTATTTAACTGTGCCTTAAAATCTTATGTAACGTAGCTGTAGCTCCAGCCTTTTGAGTTCCTGCTCATATTGTGCTTTAAAAATAGGAAGGCTTGGTTTGATACTCTTTCCCTCCACAGGGAGGCAGAGCAAACAGGAACTATAACTTACGATTTGGTTGGAACTTTACCATGCAGCTCATGGACTAGTAATACGCAGCATTTTTCATTTGGGACTTTGAGTTTTATTTAAAGATACATGTGTTTTTTCCTCCCTACAGGCGTATCTTAAAACACTGGACAGATATGCGAGTTGTATTAACAGGAGCGACGCCCTCACTGAATATATGGATTATATATATGTTCAGTGTTCAAGTTTTAAACTGTACAACTGTTTATTAAAACTAATAATGTTAAAAAAAATAATGTTGCTGGCAAGGAGGACAAAGATGTAAGCTCTGGAGCTAATATCATCAATAGCTCTTTACGGAAACCAGCATTTTTGAAAAAGCACCACACAGGTTAGGTGGGTCTCCTTCTGTATACTTTCAAGTGTCTTTTGTTTGGAGGCTGGTTAAGGCAAGATAAAAACAGGTTACTCACCTGTAACAGTAACTCTAGGAGTGATATATGATGTTTATCCACACTTATGGCAGTTGCCTTTCCCTTTAACACTTGCCGGAAACGTCTTCAAGCTGGCTCCTCCCACCCACCTGGATGGTAATTCCCTCAGCTCCACCCCATGATGCCAGATCTTGCCCGCAGGAAGCAGAGTTACTGTTACAGGTAAGTAAGAAAAAATTACTTACCACAGTAATATTGTTTCTTTCCAGTGATACTCAGGTATTCATAACTTTCTGCAGTAAGCCGCCTAGGTAGGACTGCCTGGAGAGAATAGAATACATACAAATGATGGAATTCTTTGCACGTGACAACTTTTCAAATGCTGCCCTGTACTAACTGCCAGTGTTCTAAACTCCTCAGATTTCCTAGGAGCCTGGAAAGGCAGACCCATGGAAGTAGAATATTTTGAGTATTAATGGTTAATATAATTTAAAATTTGAAAAATCCCAACCTCCTAAAAAAAACCTCCAACTGGAGGGAGAACACTACAGTTAAAGAAACCCCAAGAAATGTCAGAAACACCTGAAAAATGGGGTGAACACAATGAACTCTGTTTCCTAAAAATTGTACCTGAATGTGGTACATATACATTTATAGGGATATATCCTTTTCTGGTAGCATATAGCATGCGGGAGTGCAGAGGCTGATGTTCTGGAAGGGGAGGTAGGGTGGGAAGTTAAGAATACCTGAGTATCACTGGGAAGAAACAAGATTACTATGGTAAGTAATTTTTTCTAACCCCAGTACTGCTCAGGTATTCATAACTTTCTGCAGACTACAAAGCAGTACCACTGGAGGTGGGCACAGAACACATTTTGGAAACAGACTTTGCAGGACTGCTGTGCCAAACCAAGCATCACACCTGGACTGAATATCCAGGTTGTAGTGCTTTGTAAAAGCGTGCACCATTTTCCAAGTAGCTGCTTTACAGCTATCATGCAATGGGACATCTCTGGCCGCTGCTAAAGTAGCAGCTGTCCCTGTCATGGAGTAAGCCCTCAATCCTATTGGGAGCTCACTACTAGCTTTAGTGTAACAGAACTGGATACACTGGACTATCCATCGAGAAATAGACCTTTTTGAAGCTGGATTACCTTTTCTCACATCCCCATAAGTCAGGAACAGCTGTTTTCTGTCCTGCCTATGGTCCTTAGTGGCTGTCATGTAGTAGCTGACAGCTCTCTTGACATCCAGACTGTGAGGTCTTCTTTCACCGGAAGTGGAGTGGTCAGTGAAAAAGACAGGTAGAGTAATGGATTGGTTAAGGTGGAAATCCGAAACCACCTTGGGAAGGAATTTTCTGTTTGTTCTCAGAACTACCTCATCCCTATGAAAAGAGATATAGTCCTGTTGGATGCAGACAGCCTCAAGCTCACTGATTCTTCTTGCATAAATCATTACCACTAGGAAGACTGTTTTCCATGTGACATATTTCAGGTGAGCTGTAGACATGGGCTCAAAAGGAGGGTCCATGAGCTTAGTTATAAACACACTGAGGTCCCATGTTGGCATCGGTTCCCTGTAAGGTGGATCCAAATGGGCCAGACCCTTAAAGGACATTCTAAAGGTAGGTTCTGAGGCTACTGTTACCTTTGCTCCAGCAGAAATACATGCAGACACTGCTGCAAGGTGAACCTTTAAGGAGCTGGGCTGTAGTCCCAGGGAATGTAAATGAGAGAGGCAGTCGAGAACCACTGGTACCCCAGCCTGTACTGGCACCAAGTCTCTACTTGAACACTAGATTGAAAACCTTTTTCATTCGGAAAGAGTAAGTTTTCTTAGTGGAGGGTTTCCTGTAACCTCTCAGGATGTTTAGCACTGCTTCAGAGAGATGCAAATTAGCATATTCTAGTTCCTCAAGAGCCAAGCCTTGAGATTGAGAGACTTGAGATTTGGGTACAGCAGGGTTCCCTGGTTGGAGTCAACAGGTTGTGCCTCCGAGGGAGGTGTATTGGTTTGGCTACAGACATGGACAACAGTAGAGAGCACCATGGCTGCCTGGGCCAATCTGGAACTATCTGGATTAGAGGTGCTGAGTGGGATCTGAGCTTGAGCAATACCCTGAATACAAGGGGAAAGGGAGGTAAGGCATACAGATGCCTCTCTGGCCAATCCAGAGCCAGGGCATCCGGAGGAAGTGTACCCTGATCTGGTGGTCTGCAAACAAGTCTATCTCTGCAGTGCCCCACCTCCTGAAGACCACTTGCCAGTTCAGGGTCCATTCGTGATGGGCCTGACTGATTCGACTAAAGGCATCTGCCAGGGTATAGTCCTTTCATGGCAGATGAATTGCCTGCAGGGATACTCCCAAGGAGTAAGCCAAGGTCCAAATTTTCATGGCTTCTGTGCAGAGAAGGCCTGACCAGGTGCCTCCCTGCTTGTTTATGTAGTACATTGCGGTGGTATTGTCTGTTCCGACCTGCACCACCTTCTCTTGCACTAGTCCTGAAAAAGCTTTTAGAGCCAGAAACACAGCTCTGAGTTCTAGCAAATTTATGTGCTGAAGGGACTCTGCAGCTGACCAGGTACCATGGGTCGTGTGATCCCCTAGATGGACACCCCAACCCAGGAGGGATGCATGTGTTGTGAGAACAACTGAGGGAGACTCTCTCTGAAAAGTAACCCCCCTCTCTTAGGTTGGGTTCCTCCTTCCACCACTGGAGTGCTTGTAGCAAAGTCCTTGTTACTGAGATGGGCTTTGAAAGAGGGTCTTTTCTTTGACTCCAATGAGCCCTGTGGTGGAACTGGATATCTCTCATTTGGAATCTGGAACCGAGCACTGTGCCTGTGGATGCAGCCATATGGCCCAGTAGCTGCAGAAACTGCCTTGCAGTTTTGGGTTTGTGCAAGCTGAACGGATTTGCAATCAGCTGCAGACTTCTGACTCTATCCAGAGGCAGGTAGGCCCTGCCTTGCAGGGTACTGGTCTTTGCCCCTGTGAACTGCAGGATTTGTGCAGGAATGAGGACTGCTTTTTTGTGATTGATTAGGAACTCCAAAGACTCCAGGAGCCCTTGGGTGATCTGTAGATGCTGTCTGACTTGATCTGGTGATTTGCCTACCACCAGCCAGTCCATCTAGATACGGGAATACTGTAACCCCCTGCCTTCAAAGGTGTGCCACGACTGCTGCTGGGCATTTTGTGAACACCCTTGGGGCCGAGGAAAGGCCAAAAGGCAGGGTAGAAAACTGGTAATGGCCTGAAGGGAGTCTGAAACCGAGATATTTTCTGTACGACTCCCTTATGGGGAGTCCAGTGATGCCAACCAATCTCCTTTTTGGAGTGTTGGCAGAATCAATGTCGAAATTACCATTTTGAACTTTGGTTTCTTCAGATGCTTGTTTAGAGCTCTGAGATTCAATATAGGCCATCACTCCCCACTTTTCTTTGTGGTGAGAAAGTACCTGGGCTAGAAACCTCTTCCTCTCAGGGGTTTGGAACAGATTCCACTGCTCTTAGCAGTAGCAGGTTTCGAACCTCTGCCTCTAGCAGTTTCTTTTCTGCTAGGGAGGGCGAACTGAAGACCCTGTTTTTTTTTTGAAGAGGAAAGGATTTGAAGTCCAAAACAGACTCTGACCCACCACCTCCAGGACCCACTTGTCTGTGGTAATGTTCAGCCAAGCCTGGAAGAAGTGGGACAGTCTGCCTCCGACAGGGAGGGAGGAGGCGGCCTGTGCCTCAGGGGGTCTGTTTTGCTTGGGACTGAGGCTGGGCCTGTGACCCTCACCTAGAACCCCTTCTACCCCTGCCTCTGAAGTACCCCTGTTGTGGATACTGCTGGTACTGCGGTGTGGCCACTGGTTGGAAAAAGGGCCTGGTGTGAAAGGACCTGCCCCGGCCCCCCTTTCCATAAGGCCTGGTGGATGGGAAGCTTTCTCTTTGGCAGAGTTGCTTCTGTAAGTGGCCTTGTACTTATCCACCTTTTTTCATGTATGCCACAGTGGATTCCCCAAATAGAACATTCCCTTCTAAGGGGAAATCAAGTGCCTTAGATTGAGAATCCTGAGCGAGATTTGTGACCCTGAGCCAAGCAAATCTCCTCTGTGCTACCATGTTAGCCATCCATCTGGCTGCAGTATCATTAGTATCAGCAGCCATTTGGAACTGATATTTAGCCACCTCTAACCCAAACCTAGCAGTTTCAGCTAGGTCATCTGACAGAGGCGAGGGGGCTTTCTGAGCCATGGCCAAAACTGACTGGCACAGTGATTTCTGATACTGGGCAGCATAGGGCTGAAAGTTTCCTTGACGAATGGCCAGAGAGGCTGACAGGTACCTCTTCTTGGCCATACTATCTATTTTTCTAGAGTCCTTGTCCGGAGGGTATGAGGACAGAGGGACCCTAGCTTTGTCACAGGCAGCCGCCTGCACAACCCCCTTATGATCAGGATGGGAAAAGAGGAACTCTGCCCCTTCCCTATCCATTTGGTATTTTTTATCCATCCTTTTGTCAAGGGGAGGGATGGAATTTGGAGTTTGAAGGAGTTTTAGTGCATCCTTCTTAAAAAACTTATTCACAGGGAGGAGGAGGGCTTTAGTGGGGGTTAATCCCATCATTTCCATATATTCCACCTCCTCCTCATCCTCAATCTGTTCTGTAGTGGTGATGTCCAAGCCATCAGCCATCTTATGAATAAAAGTAAAATGAGAGTAGTAGTCCTCAGATACCTTGGGGGGGAGAACCAAACTCCTGCTCAGGGGACACCTCGGGCTCAATAGGTTCCCCATCATCCTCCTCACATTCTTCATATTCTTCTTCCTCAAGGAAAGAAGATCTTCCTGTACTGCCAGCCGGGGGACCCAGGGTCAGGGCAGGTGGCTGCTGAGGAGGAACAACACTTTGCAAGGCCTGAATGCTCTTAAATGCCTGAGCAATCTCCATAGGCGAAGCCACAGTAAGGCCAGACACAGAAGTCCCCAGTTTAGAAGGCGGGGTTCAGTGTGCTTAAGCATCTTGGCTTTTTTAGAGGGAACTGGGGAGTCACCTGGTTCACTTGCCCTCTTTGTGCCCTTGTTACCTGTCTCAGGGGCAGAGGCAATCACAGACGTGGTTTCACCAATGTTAACTGGGGGCATCAGCTGGTTAGAGCCAGAGGGACCCCTCAGTTGAGGAAACTTCTTTTTTAGCTGTTCCAGGCGTTTCTCAACAGTTTTCTCTAGGAATGTTTTACATATATCACATTCCTCTTGTAAATGATCATAGCCCAGGCAAGCCACACACAAACTGTGCTTGTCTGCCTTGTCAAAAACTTCCACACATTGAGTACAGTTCTTAAAACCAGGCTCACCGGTTTTCTTTTTATGTTTTTCTGACATCCTGTCAAAAAACAGAGAAAAAACAGTAACCACTAAATAATAAAGCTTTTTAAATAAGATCTAGCATGTCCAGAACCAAAAAGGAACCGGAGGAACCGAACCGATAAGAAAAGGGGAAACCAGGATTAGCGGTTCAGTAACCAGAGTTATCGGTTACAAAATAACGGGTTTTTTAAGAAATAAAATTATAAACTAAGGTGTTTTTGAGTCAGAAAACCCCCAACTAACAGTAAACTAACCCAGCTCCCCCACGGTTATACCAAACCAAGAGGAACCGGGAAAACAAAACGAACTAACACTAAACTAAATTCAGTAACAAAATACACTTCGTAAAAGGCAACAAATGAAAATAAAAAGATACTTATATGTATTTTAAAAGTTTCTTCACGTAAATGAGCATCACTCCGAGCAACCAGACTTTTCAGATGGAAAGTGAAATCTGAGGAGTTAAGAACACTGGCAGTTAGTACAGGGCAGCATTTGAAAAGTTGTCAGGTGCAAATAATCCCATCATTTGCATGTGTTCTATTCCCTCCGGGCAGTCCTACCTAGAAGGCTTACTGCAGAAAGTTATGAATACCCAAGTATTACTGGGGTTAGAACCTGTTTTTCTAGGGACATGGATATTATGTTCTATCCACACTTCTGGTAGACTCCTAGCAGTTTTCTGGGAGGAAGGACGCAAGGTGCACACCCCCTACTTAGCGAACAAAGACTGGAGAACTGAGACCCCAAAACCAGCATCCTAGCGTGACTCGAGGTCGATGTAGTAACGGGAAATGAAAGTGCGTGCTGACCTCCAGGTTGCAGCCCTGCAGACTTCCTGAATAGGGACGTCCCAGGAAGCAGCCACCAAGGTGGTGGTATGACAGGTAGAATGAGCCCTTAGCCCTTCGGGAGGCTCCTTACCCGCCAACCTATAGCAGAGGTCGATGCAGGATACAATCCACCTGCCATTCATCTGCTCAGCTACCAGTCTGCAAGGTGCGGCTTCAACGTAGGTGACAAATAGCTGGTGAATCTCACCCCGAACTCCAGCCATGCGCTCCTTATAGTAGGCAAGCGCTTGCTGCAGGCCAAAAGTATGGAGCCTGGCCGGCCCAGTGACTCCGAAGGTTGAGGAGCTGGACGCCACACTTTGCGCCACACCAGTAACCCGGGAACTAGCCTGGGCCACCAGGGGTTGGCAGGAGGAAGAGAAGATTGAGCGTCCAGAGGACTGCTCTCCTTTCTTGGGGAAGGGAGACAGTGGTTGGATGGCAGTAAAGGCTGGGAGGAAGGGAGGGGGGCCGTGAAAAAAAGTGAGCCTGGCAGGCTCAATGATGATCCCAATTCTGGATTGGGTCGGGGAGAAGCCACAACCCTCCTGGCCCCGCTGGGGACCGCGAGGGAACACTGGGCCACCTAGCACATGGGAGCAATGGAAATCGGAGAGTCCCTCCATTCGAGGGGTCATAGCTGCCTACAGGGCTCTGGGGCAAAAAATGCTTACGGGGAATAAAAAAGTATGGAGCCTGTGCTCAGCCTCCGAGGTGTGACTAGTGAAGTACACCAGGAGACTAATCACCTGGTTAAAGTGAAACTCTGACACAACTTTCGGAAGGAACTTCAGGTTGGGGCGCAGGACAACCTTGTCCCTGTGGAAGACCAGGTAAGAAGACTCCACCAATAGTGCCTGGAGCTCACTGATCCTTCTGGCTGAAGTGACAGCCAGGTGAGACATGTCACACCTATGTATCGGTTTGAATGGCTTGCCCATGAGCTTTGCCAAAACCAGCAGCAAGTCCCAAGATGGTGGTGGTTCACGCACTGGATGGGAAATGAGGTCAAGGCCTTTGAAAAAATGCCAGATGACCTTCTCCTGTGCCACCGACTGCTGACCAGCCCACACCCGGTAAGCAGACATGGCTGCCAGGTGCACCTTAAAGGTAGTCGACTGAAGGCCATACTTAAAAGAGGGACCACAGGTAGTCAAGAATGCTAGCCACCGAACAGGACAAGCGGTCCAGCCCCTTGCCCTGGCACCAAATGGAGAACCTCTTCCACTTGAAGGCATAGCATTTCCTGGTCAGTTCCGTCCAAGATGCCTCCACAACAGTGAGGACACCCGCTGGAGAGACCCAAAGCCTGGATCTCTAGCCGTTCAGGAACCAGGCTGTCAGGTGCAGGGACTGAAGGTTCGGATGGAGTACCTTCACCTGATTGATGGAGAGCACGTCTGGGCAAACAGGAAGATGCCTCAGAAGCCTGCTGCTAAGGCTGAGGAGATTGGGTTACCAGAACTGGTGGGGCCTGTCCGGAGCCACCAGGATCACCTGTGCCTTGTCCCTCCTGGTCTTAAGCAACACTTTGTGAATCAAGGTAAGTGGAGGGAAGGCACAGAAGAGGCCTGGGGTCTAGAGCCTCGAAAAGGTATCCCCCTGCAGCATTCCCTGCTGAGGGGGGTGGGGCACAAAACAGTCTCAGCTTTGCATTCTCCCTGGAGGCGAACAGGTTCATGAGGGGTGCCCCACTGGGAGAACAGACTGTGTACTACCTTTGGGTGGAGAGACCACTCGTGAGATGCCTCGCCCAAATGACTGAGAGCATCTGCCAGCTGGTTGGAGGCCCCTGCCACATGGACGGCTAGGAGATCGGTCTCCAGGCTGTGCACAAGGGTCCACACACGGAGACCTTCTTTGCACAGTGGTAGGGAGTGTGCCTCGCTCTGTTTGCTGAGGTAGTACATGGTCGTGGTGTTGTCCATCTAGACCTGGACCACCTGACCCCGGATGTGAGGAGCAAATGCAGTCAGCACTAGCCAAAGTGCATGGAGCTCCAGCAGCTTGATATGGCATCGGGGCTCCTTGGGGTCCAGAACCCATGGACTCTGTGTTCCATCAGGTGGGCACCCCAGCCCATGAGAGAGGCATCAGTCATCAGGATGACCGTTGGCTCTAAGTGGACAAACAGGATCCCTTCCTGCAGATGCTCTGGGACTAACCACCACTGGAGGGTGTCCCACATCTCCTGGGTCACAGTGACCAGCTGGTCAAAGTGACTCCTGCGCTGAGACCACTGGCTGGCCAGCTCCCACTGCAGGGAGCGCATTCTCCAGCGGGTGCATCGGACCACACTGGTACATGCCGCCATGTAACCCAGCAGGTACAGGAAGTTCCGGGCAGGGTGCAATTGCCCAACCCAAAATGATCGGGCAAAGGAGGAGGAGAGAGCTTCCGCCCTGTCTGCAGGGAGTCGGGTGTGGCTCTGCAAGAGTGAGCTCCCGATGAAGTGCATCACTGCGAAGTGCAGTTCCGACTTGGCCTCCTGATCGGGAGGCCAAGGGAGACACAGGTCTGGAGGGCTGGGTCCCTGGACTGCTCCACCTCCTGCCTGGAGGAACGTACAATCAGCCAGTCATCCAGGTAGGGGTAAACTCAGACCCCTCAGCACCTCAGGTAAGCTGCCACCACTGCAATGCACTTGGTGAAGACCCTGGGGGCCGAGGACAGGCCAAATGGCATGGCCTGGAGCTCAAAGAGGGTTCCCTCGGCTCTGAAGCGGAGGAATCTTCGGTGTGACGGATGGATCGGGACATGAAAGAACATGTCCTGAAGATCCAGGGAACAAAATCACATGTCCTGCTCTAGAGATGGTATGATCTGAAACAGAGTTACCATCCTGAAGTTGCATGACTTGAGAAACGTGTTCAGGTCATGCAGCTCTAGAATGGGGCACCAGTCCCCCCCCCCCCTTTGGCACCAGGAAGTACCTGGAGACAAACTCTGGGAGATCCGTGACAGGAACCACAACCTCCTTGTGAAGGAGCTGGGCTATGTCATCTCTGAGAGCTGACAGAATGTCTGTGGATACTAAGTCCTCACATGGAGTGCAGGCTCGACAAGGAGGATACTGCTTGAATTCTAGAGGCAGACCCTGACCCACCACTTTGAGAACCCACCTGTTCATGATGACAGTGGAACAGGCGGAAAGGAAGTGGCAGAGCCAGCCCCTCATGGGAGGACCCAGGGGAGGCGTGGCGGGCATGACGGAGGCACCCCTCACCCATCACTGACCAGGCTTGGAGGAGGAGGAGGGTCCGGCTGAGGAGCCACTGGAGCCTCTCCCCTCAGGCTTACTGATGACCGAGGTCACTGACTTGAGCCAAGGTCTCCATGCCTGGGCCTGCTGACCAGCCTGGGGCTGGCCTGATTGGCCGCAGGAGTAGAGGTGGACCGAAATGGCTTCAATTTCTGCTGCTGCTTGGAGCCCTTGGGGTCCTTTCAGGCAGATGTCACAGAGTGCAAGGTGGCACTGGATTTCTCGATGTGGGTGAAGTGGCCCTCGACCCCGGGCCCGAATAGATCGGTGCCCAGGAAGGGAACATCTGTCAGCTTGTGCTGAGTGTCTGCCGTGAAGGTAGAGATCCTCAGCCAAGCCCTGTGATGCATGGCCACTGTGGCCACCACGTAGCGGGCACAGTAGTCCCCAATGCCCATGGCTATCTGGAGCTGTTGTTTTGCTACAGCCCAGCTCTGGTCCTGGACCTGTTTGACCGTGGTCTAGAGGTCCGTTGGCAAATGAGGAAGCACCTCATCCAGGGAGCCCAGCAGGGCATGGAAGAAGTGGGCCATAAGGAGGGCCGAGTTTGCCTGGTGAAGACCAAGCGACAAGGCAGCGTACACCTTCTTAGCCGTGTGGTCCAATTTTTTGACTCTTTTGTCGGGTGGCTTGTCGACATCCCCAGTATTGCCTGAGCACCTGAACACAGAATCAGCCACCAGTCCCTCAGCCAAGGGGTGTTCTGTGAATCCCGGGAGGGAAACAGGAGGTACCGCATACTTGTGGGCCATCCAGGAGGAGGGCACAGGGCAGGAAGCGGGGCAGGAAGCAGGGCACTGCCAGAGCTACAGGGCAGGACCAAGAATGGCCTCCGCCACTGGAAAAGCCTCCATAAGATAATTCCCTTCCCCCCCGTCCAGGATCTCGGTCAACAGGTAATGGGCCCATTTTTGGACGGGCTCCATTTTAAGACCCATGAACGCAGAGATCAGGCAAAGAATGCCCATGAAGGAAGTAGGGCCTTCATCTGTCGAGAGATCCCCTGTTGATGCCACATCGACTGGATGGGAGTGCAAGGGGAACCTTCCAACTCCGAAGAGTCGTCAAAGAGTGGTCGGCCACATGAGTCCCCACTGACCCTCTGGGGATGGTCGGAGTGATGGTGACTGGCAGCACACAGGGAAGCCCCTTGACTAGCCGAAACTCCTTGGTCGGAGTGCCAGATATCGGCTGTTTAGGTGGCGGCTCCATGGGGATTAGTGGAGACGCCGGCTGTGGCCAAGCCGGGTATAAACCAGGTGATGGCCGGTGTAGGAGCTGGAGTCAGCTTTACACCAGTGAGCACCAGCTGTTGCCACATGAAGTCCTCATAGTGTTGATGCAATTTGCACTGAAGCCTCTCCTCGGACGAAGAGTAGCGGCATCGCCACTTCCCGTGGTGTCGCGAGTGGGAGCACCTTGACCCATGGGAATAAGATTCAACTCAACTACCGGGGACCGGCCAGGGCTCAGAGGGAGTCGTCTCCTCCAGGTCTTGGTCGGGGACCAGAGGTGGTGGGTCAGTGGACTGATTCATCCTTCCAACAGTCTGAGTCAGGACTGGAGTCTTGGATAAGGAAGTGTCAGCCTCTTCAGCCGACAACTGGTCAGTTGGTTCAAGCAAATCTCATCCGGGACTTCAACCAGCGTCTCGGCCAACTGGCCTGACGGAGTTACCATGCAGCCGGTGGCCTGAGCCAAGGATTCAACCAAAGTTGGATCCGGAAAAGCGCAGGAATCCAAAGCTCTTGACCAAGGGCACTCCTGATCCCACGAATAATGGCAAGTCCTCTCTTTTTCTTTGTTGGACTCTCTTGGATTTAGATTTGTGCCCAGAGGGTCCTTGATCGAGGCTCAGCAGAGACTGGCACAATTCCTTGAAGGACCCCATGAAAGTTGAGCCCAGCTGGAGCTGCACGAAGTCAGGAGCCAAAGAGGACTGGGATGTGGCCTGGGCCGCCTCCTCATCAAACGCCGTAAACTGTTCAGCGGACCTCGAAGTCACAAGAGACCATCAATGGGCATCCTTAGATTTTACTGGCGGATTCCATTGGCCCAGGTGGCCTAAGCTGAGTCAGGCGAGACGGTCATCGAGAACGGTCAGCTGAAATGAGCAACAGAAATTGCAGGCCGGGGACTGTGCTCGTGCCCTAGGCAGTAGACACATGTGGAGTGCAGGTCAGTTCGGGACATCATCTGCCTGCAAGGACACCAGCGGAGCCCAGGAGCAGACTTGTCTATCGCGGTCGCGACGATGATCGAGCTGAAGACAAACTCGAAAGTAGAATTTGGAAGAAAATCCAAAGATTTAACAGCAAAGGGACTACTCAGCGTGGGAGCGGTAAGGAGGGAACCTGCTTCTTCCAGTGTAAAGGAAGATCTGGTGTCATGTGGCGGAACCGAGGGAGTTACCACCCGGGTGGGTGGGAGGAGCCAGCTTAAAGACGTTTCTGGCAAGTCTTAAAGGGAAAGGCAACTGCCAGAAGTGGGGACAGAATATCATATCCATGTACCTAGAACTGTCAAAATTCAAAGGAATCAGCCACACTCATGACCAAAGTCAGTAAACTCTCTTTCAGGCTTTATTGTAATTCATATTATTCAGCACAGGTTCCCTAGTCACTGTCCAATGTTTCATCCATCTTGTTGGGCTTCCTTAGGGGAGGGAATCTCTGTCTGATACACCCAAGCTCTGATTGCTTTGGAATCTTATTAAGACTGTTTATAACAGGGTAGGATGAAACAGAAACCTGATTGGTAGAGGCCACTCAGGTGACTGTTAGTTAATACCCCATACATGCACAGCAAGTAGTGCTCAGTCCCTGAGAACAGATCAGGAAGCGGTCCAGCTCTTGTTTTTGTGTTCTAAACTAATTCTGAGAAGCCGCCATTGTTGTTGTCAGTAAGCGAGAGCTGGCTTTGTACCTCTTTCACATGATAAGCTCCCTAGTGAAAGTCACAGTTTGTGTAAAGCAGCCCCGTTTGTTAAGCAATAAGCGCAGTGGTATTGTAGTCACCCAGGCAGCCTGGTTTACTCCAGAGTCGTCCGTCCTGTGGTGCTCCCCACCCACCCACACTGCGGACCTCATAGTGCTGCACGGTAGTACTCAGTCATCATCTGGAGCCCTCCACCCACCCGCCCTGCGGACCTCCTCATACCGGAGCAGCAAGTGGTACACGCCACTCTGTGCATATGTACCAGCAATCACCAGTGCGCCATCCACAGTGACTGTCACAGCAAAATGACAGTTCTCCAGCACAGTAGGAGTGATATGTTTCTCCCACCCAGCTGCCCAGGGTGTGTCGTAGAACTGCACAACTAACTGCTACAGGTCGGTCTGTGTGTCTCGTGCGTCAATGGCAAATGCCACGCTGTTGTCAGGGTTTGAAGTCGGGGGGGGGGGGCTTTCCACAGAAGCAGAAATAGGAGCACCCAGAGTGGGACATCTGAGGACACACATACAGTTGCCAAAGAAGCTGCACAGTGCCTCTCTCTAGCATTTCTTCCCAAAGCTTGCAATTACTGAAATGGTCATTTTGTGCACAGCAGCATACCGACAGATATATCCTCAGAACTGTGCGTTGCTTCAGAAAGAAATTGCAGAGACAGGGACACTGCAGCTTGTTTGGCAAGTGTGTATGTACTCAGATGCATGGTGCGTGGCACTCCACTGGCAGTCAGGAATTATATCATGCCTGCAGGCCACCCTCTCACTCCCTCTCCTCCCGAAGGAAGATGCACCTTCCAGCAGTGACACTCTCCCGATGTGTAAATTGGGTGAATTGCCAGCAGCAATCGTTTCTCTTACTCATCCCCTCCATACCCGCACACTTGTGCTCTGGACCAGATGTAGCAGTGGTGGAGACAGAGAGCGACAGTAACAGCGAGAGTGAGAGAGAGAGACATGAATGAATGAACTGCGGCACTGTCCTGCTCTCCCTCCAGGCTGTAAATTGGATGTCCGTGGCAGGTACCGGTACTGTTCTTACCCTACCATTCATAAAGTTACTAATGTTCCCCACAGTAGCAATGTTACCGGCATTTCACAACATTAATTACTGTGTACCGCAGTGCACGGAACCCTCAGAGTGCATCATTGTTCAAGGAATGGTGAGTGGCACCTTGTGACAGGGTTGAATAAGGCCCTTCCCTATTTGCTATGTAGAAAGAGTTTAAATGCAAGGATCTGTTCTATCCTCTCCTTTTCTGTCTCTTGTCTGTCTGGTTGCACAACCAAATTTTCTTGTGAGACCTAGAAACTGATCACTCTGATGGTTTCACAGTTCTCTGCCTCTCACTATCTATCTGTCTTCACTTGCTATTTCTGTCTTTTCTTCCCCCTTGCACATCTGCAGTTATAAAAATATATGTGAATCTTTGTGTGGAAATGTCACGGATACTGGGATCCCACTGTTTAAAACTATATATACTTATACTGTTGAAATGATTGCAAAAAGCTATTTGGAACTCAAGGGGTTAACCTAAGAATCTGGTTTGCAAATTCTCTGAGATGCTGGCAACAAGAGGTCAGTTCTGGGTCACTATGTACTGTTTTGCTGCACCTGCAAGGAACAAAACTGACAGGAACATTCTGTGAGAAGCAGGCTCTCTTAATAAGATTCCCAGACAAGGACATATAAAAAGAGCTTTGCTAGAGAGACAAGGAGAGAGACTGGGAGATGGAGATTTGCAATTGAGAAGAAACACTCAGATGAAGGACTGTTTTCTCTGTTTGTTCAGCCTTTGTAAATAGTTATACTGAACAATTTTATTTTTTATTTTACTGTTGTTAGAAAAATAAAATGCTACTTGTGAATTTTATACCTGATCCTGGTTTTCCTATGCTTCCTGACCTGTGCCTCGACAACACACCTATGCAGTCTGTGAATCGCACCTCCATGCAAATTCCCGGCTGTGTTTCTCTGTCTTCAACCTATGCAGTGTGTGAATGGGAACTCCGTGGCACGCAGGAGAGAACGAGTGTTCATGCCGCACATTCTGTTCTCAAAGGAAAATTGTTTTTGTTAAGAGTGCAGATGCACTGTAGAAAGAGACACAGACACAAGCAGAGAAACACCAGGACCGGCACATGCAATTCAACAATGTGGCAAGCCACTGTCCATGAAAGGCACAGTGGCAGACTTGCAATGGTGAAAAGAGAGAGAGAGAGAGAGAGAGAGACTCAGGGTTACACTTACTCTGTTTCATTAAAAGTTGCTGCCCTGTTCTCTCCGTCTCTCTCTCTCTCTCTCTCCATCTGTTCTCTCTGCAGACTTGTCTTCCCTGCACAGACTTTTGTCTCATCAGAGCTCACAAGTGCATACTGAGCTAAGTTCACAAGTGTCAGCACTGCATATTCTGCTCAGTTCATGCGTGTCAGCACAGCAGCAGTACTTCTGGTAGCAGCAGAACAAATAAAAAAAATCCCCATGTTTTCATTATTTAATCGTGCTTTCTTCCTAATTTGTAGAGGTCTGGTAACACCCCATGTTGTAAGTGCAATAACCCACTCCAGGGTGTGCGGTTATTGGGGATTAATCAACACCTTGGGCTCTGTGAAGACACTTGGCCTCGGGCCTCACAACATACCCGGGGTGTTGATTAATCCCCAATAACCGCACACCCTGACGTAGGTTACTGCTTACATATTCTTCACTTTCATGAATATTTATTCAGCGTTCTTTAGTGTGTGAATTTTCAAACTGTTCAGTGGGTTTGTCAACAGCCAGAAATGCTGCCAGTGAAACTTCTGACCCTGGAAAGGGAAAGTACAGTTACATAAGAACTTACCGTAACAGCAGATCTTCGAGAACAGCTCTTGCAGCAGGTTACACCATTAGGACTGAAGCCGGCAGGCATCAGGACCCCACGGAAAAATTCTAGCTAGCTATCTTCAGCGGGGACCGCCCCTCCGATGTCGATCTTGCCTCCGACGTCAGGCGTAGTACATAAGGGGGCGATCCGCCAGATTCCCCAGTTCTCTCGCCGGAGACTTCCGGCTGCAGGCTGACATCGAAATGGGAGACCGAGGATCCACCGTCAGAAGACAGAAGGTTATAAATCCTTGCTCAGAAAGGCTGAGCCATGTCTCCTCCAAGGGGGATGGTGGGCGGGAAGGTACCTGCTGCAAGAGCTGTTCTCGAAGATCTACTGTTACGGTAAGTTCTTACGTAACTGTACTATCTTACTTGAGACACAGCTCTTGCAGCAGGTTACACCATTAGGACTGATTCCCAAGCAGTAGCGCTGCAAACACTTCTGGGGAGGAAATTAGAAAGAACATTCCAGGTCATGAATCTAGGACAGGAGACCCTGTGAGCACCGCCAGGTCAAGCCTACTCTTCCGAGAAGCGATGTCCAGGCTATAATGCCTGATAAAGGTATGTACAGAGCTCCAAGTGGCTGCAGCACAAATGGCACAGGTGGAGACGTTTGAAGTGCTGCAAGGAGGTGCCACCCCTAGTGGAATGGCCCCAGACTGATCCTGGGAGGGCTTTCGTTTGATATCCTAACAGTATGAGATACACTGGACAAGCCAAGCGAGACAGGGACTGTTTGGATATAGTTGGCCCATCATCCTTTCAGTAAAAGCGAAAAGTTGCTCCAGTGCGAAGCTGCTTAGTTCTGTTCAGGTAGTACCTTAGGCTGCGGTGAACATCCAGGGTGTGAAGCAGCGCCTCTCCTCTATTAGAATAATTAGGGAAGTAGACCGGCAGGTCAATATCCTGATTGAGAGTAAGTGTGGAGACCACCTTAGGCAAGAATTTAGGATTCGTCCTCAGGGATACTCTGTCCCAGTGGAAAATTAAATAAGGCTCTTTGCACATGAGAGCATGAAGCTCAGAAACTCTTCTCGCTGACGTAACAGCAACCAAAAACAACATTTTCCACGACAGAAAACGCAGCTCACAATCCGCGGTAGGCTCAAAGGGGGGGAGCGTGAGTTGCTCCAGGACAAAGAGCAAATCCCATGGAGGCACTGGGTCCTTAATAGGCGGCCTAAGATGTAACACCCCTCTCAAGAATTCTCGACAGGCATCTAATTGTGCCACTGTGCACTGTCCCACCGGGAGGTGATAAGCTGAAATGGCACAGAGGTGCACTATTAGAGGATAGGCGGAGCCGAACAGAAAAGGAAAGCAGGTACTCTAACACCGCTTTCACCGGACAACCTGAAAGGGAAAGGCCGTGTGCTTGTGACCATAGACAAAAACGGCGCCATTTCATGACGTATGTCGCATGTGTTGCCGGCTTTCTGGCTGCAGAAAGAACTTCCACAACCTCTTGCGAGACCCCGTGATGCAAGATGGCTATGTCTCTAGGAGCCATGCATGCAGGTTCAGTGAGTGTAAGTCCGGGTGAACCAGTGAACCCTCCTCCTGAGACAAGAGATGGGAGCTGAATGGCAACGGGAGCGGAGGTTCCAGATAGCTGAATTAGCAAAGGGAACCAGATCTGTCTGGGCCAGAAAAGGCCCACCAGGATCATTGTTGCATGCTCCCTGCGCAGTTTGAGAAGAACTCTCTGGATCAGCGGAAGGAGGAAAGCGTAGAGGAATCTGTCCGCCCAGGAGAGGGACAACGCGTCTCGCCAGAAAACACCAGGTCCTGGATCTAGCGAGCAAAAATTGGGCAGTTTTGCGTTGGATGGGGAAGCGAACAAGTCCAATTCTGGAGTTCTCCATCGAAGAAACAGATCCTCTGCTACCTCCTGAAGAAGTTCCCACTCGTGGACTCTGGCCTGGGAGCGACTCAGGCCATCTGCAATTGTGTTGTCCACCCCGGGAACATGTACTGCTATCAGGTTTGCGCCGTGTCGGATTACCCAATCCCACACCCTCATGGCCTCCCTGCAAAGGGGGTAAGAGTGTGCGCCTCCTTGTTTGTTGAGGTAATACATCACCGCCGTGTTGTCTGTCTGAAGCAGGAGAGTACTCTGCGGGATCTCTGACTGAAAAGCCTGCAGGGCATAAAGGACCGCCCTCATTTCTAGGACGCTGATGTGGAGGTGTGCCTCCAGAGGGGTCCACATTCCCTGGCACTTCACCCCGTCCAGGTGTGCTCCCCACCCTAGACCTGAGGCATCTGTGGTGAGGATTACCTCCGGGGACGGCGCTATAAACAGAACGCCCCTCGAGAGCGTCCCTGGGTCTAGCCACCACTGCCAGTCGCGAATTACGGTGTTCGTGATTCTGACCAGATGCTGCATGTGGTCTTGCCTTTGGTCCCATTGCACCTTGAGCATCCACTGAGTTACCCGCATGTGGAGCCTTGCGAAAGGGACAGTAGGAATGGCTGCAGCCATGTGTCCAAGCAAGCAAAGGACCGACCTGGCTGGGACGGTCTTGATCGACGAAAGCTCCCTGATGAGGGATCTGATGCGCTCCGCTCTGTCGTCTGGAAGAAATGCTCTTCCTTGAACGGTGTCCAGTACTGCGCCTATGAACTGCAGCTTCTGTGACGGTACCAGGAGAGACTTCTCGTGGTTGATTAGGATACTCAGAGATCGGAACAGGTCTTGGGTGCTCTGGATCGCCCGTACCAACGCCTCTCTGGAGGCGGCCATGAGAAGTCAATCGTCTAGGTACGGGAACACATAATGGCCCTGTCTCCTTAGAGAGGCTGCCACGACTGCCAAGC
Source organism: Neoceratodus forsteri (assembly GCA_016271365.2). NCBI lineage: Eukaryota > Metazoa > Chordata > Ceratodontiformes > Ceratodontidae > Neoceratodus > Neoceratodus forsteri. The sequence goes on from CM057449.1 coordinate 969,126,762, forward strand.
ACTTGGTAAAGACCCTGGGTGCCGATGACAGCCCGAATGGAAGGGCTCGGAACTGAAGATGATGGCCGAGAAACTCGAAGCGCAGGAACCTCTTGTGCGCCTGAGCTATGGGTATGTGCAGGTAAGCGTCCTGCATATCTAGAGATGCTAAAAAGGCGTCCTGCTTCAGCACGGGAATAAGACTCGGAAGAGTTACTATGCAGAATTTCTTGTAGGCGACCGAAAAATTGAGGTCGCTGAGGTCCAGAATCGGACGGAGGTCCCCTGACTTCTTTGGAACCAGGAAGAAGTGGGAATAGTATCCTTGTCCTCTCTGGTTCTCTGGGACGTACACTATCGCTCCCTTTTGCAGGAGCGCGAGTACTTCTTGTCCGATCAATGACTTGTGCTGACCCGGGTACCGGGAGAGCAAAGGAGGCCTCGAGGGTGGATTTTCCGCGAATTCTATAAAGTGGCCTTATCCGACCAACTGTAGAACCCACCTGTCGGTGGTTATAATCTGCCATCCTGGCAGGAAATTCTCAATGCAACCCCCGACCATGATGTCCCATTGATCCTGAGGGGCGAGGGCCGGGAAGGAGTCAGGCTGTGGCAGCTGAGGGTCCCGCTGGCTGGACCGGCTTAGGAGTACGCTGGCTTTGGCCTGCGGGTTGTTTCCCCTGGGCTCTGCGAAAGCCGGAGCCCCTTTGTTGTGGAGCGGGGCGGGACTGTTGTCTCTGCGTCCATCCACGAAATCGGCTTTGGTTCCTATGAAAGGAACTAAGCTTGGGTCGGTACATGGCCTGAACTGACCTCACCGCCTTCCCGGCCTCTTGGAGTTTGGTAATTATCTTCTCTGAGGGTTTACCAAACAAAACTTCTCCCTCGAATGGGGCGTCCATGATGTTTTTCTGGACGTCCGGGGTAAAACCGGAGACATGGAGCCAAGAATGTCTCCGGAGACATACGCCTGAAGCTGCTGCTCGGGCTGAGGAGTCCGCGGAGTCATATGCGGCTCGTAGCACTTGGGTTCCCACGTCCGAACCCATACAGAGGAGCTGCAGCATCTTCTCCTTCTGCTCACCTTCCGGCAATTTCTCAGCCGAATCCAGACCCTGTTCCCACAGGGCATTTTGGAACTGCACCATGTGGGTCAAATAATTCAGGGATCTGATGGCGCAGGTAGCGAAGCATACGTGCGCTGCCCATGGCATCCAGCTGCTTGGACTCTGGGTCCGTGGCAGGGTGATCAAATGTTGCGGTCTCTGGGACCGCCGCGATGAGGCTGTTATGACCAGAGAGTTGGCCTGAGGATGCCGAGTCAAGTACTGGTCTTCTCTGGGAGCCTTGTACAAGCAGTCAGCTTTCTTCGGCATCGCCGGGAGTGAATGTGGACGCTTCCATGCTGCCTTGGTGATGTCCACGAAAGTGTCTACCAAGGGTGGCACCACCACAGGCTTGGGGTCCTTCTGCCGAAGATACTTCGCAAGACGTAGCCTTTCGGGGTCTAACTCTTCCACATTCCATCCCATGTTCTCTTGGATGTGTCTCATGATATCCAAGAACAAAGGGTCATCCGGAGGAGACTTTGGCATCTCATGTGGGTCCGGAGAAGGGATGGAGTGGGGAGATGGGGATCTGGATGTTGAAAACTCTGATCCCGTGTCCTCCGTCGAAGGCGAACGGCGGCGTCTTCTGGGTCTCTTGGGGCTGGGTGACGTAGAAGAGGATTTGGACGGAGGTCTCCTTTTGTCTGGTCTCCCCCTTGGAGGGGTCCCAGGCTCCTGGGGAGGAGGTAACCGGCCTGCAGACCCAGATAGAGAAGGGGGCGCAGGAACCGGTGGAGCAACCGGTGTAGGAGGAGGAGGAGGTGGAGGCGGAGGTGGAGTGGGGACCATGTCCTTTTTGTTGGTATCCCACCAGTAAGTGAAAAGCTCCTTCACCTCTGCAAAGGAAAGGCCCGACGACGGACCGGGCACCGGTGGTCGGTCGTCAGGTCCCAGCGTCGGCTCCACAGGGGGCGAGGGTTGCAGCGAGGGTTCCCTGGGAGTCTCAACAGGACCGGGGTTGCCCATCTGGTCCTCGGGCTGAGTCAACTCCTCCTCAGTGATGGTCTCCTGACCGACGTCGGTCAGAGGCGTCGGGGTCCTCTTCTCGATCAGAGCGGGCGCCGGTCCCCCTACCGGCGTCCGGTGATGAGTAGGCCTGGCCATCGACGGTCTTCTGGCAGACGACGGCTCTGGGGACCTGTGGCGAGAGGCCGTCGGGCGAGCCGGCGTCGGGTCCAACGGCCTCTTGAGAGAGGTGAGCTCCTTAGTCTTCCATTGAGGAGGAGGAGGCAAGGAAGCGGACCTGACATCGGGTTCGGAATGGCAGGAACCCGACTTGTGGTGATGATGACGATCCCCCGACTTAGCCAGGGCCTTGGAGGATGAGGAAGGCCTGGGCGTCTTGGCCTGAGAAGAGGAGCCTGAAGGCTTTCTCACCGCAGCGGGGGGAGGCTGAGAGCTGGCCCTGGAAGGAGAGCGGACGGACCTGGAGCCTGAGCTGCATGAGTCGGAGGCCCCAGACGGGGACCTGGAAGGGGCCTTCTCCCTATGCTTCTCAGCATGCTTGCAGGCCTTCTGTGAAGAATCCCCCTTGGAAGCCATGGTCTTGAGTTGTTCTTCGAGCAGGAATGCCTGTAGGGCCTTCTGGCGACGGATCCGGGTTCTGCTGTTGAAACCCTGGCAAAAGGAGCAGGACTGGGTGTCGTGGTCTGGGCCTAGGCACCGGACACAGGCCGACTGCGGATCCTTGAACGGGATCTGCTTCCCACAGGCGCACTTGAGGAGTGACCTGAGGTCGGAGAGGACATCAGACAATAAACCGACCCGAAGAAAAGAGACGACTCAAGGAAAAAACTTTACCAAGCGCGCTGCCAGAACTGTGGAACCAAGGGCCGAGACTTGCAAGTCGACGCGGGAAAGAACTGGGGAATCTGGCGGGACCGCCCCCTTATGTACTACGCCTGACGTCGGAGGCGGGACCGACGTCCAGGGGCCATCCCCGCTGAAGATAGCTAGCTAGAATTTTTCCGTGGGGTCCTGATGCCTGCCAGCTTCAGTCCTAATGGTGTAACCTGCTGCAAGAGCTGTGTCTCGAAGTAAGATCACTCACACACTACAATTAGCGCCATACATTTTGGTATACTGAATGAGCCCTTTGAAAAGACATGACAAAACCACTGTATAGTATGAAAATTCACACACTAAAGAATGCTGAATAAATATTTATGAAAGTGAAGAATATGAAGTCTTAAGATTCCAAAGCAATCAGAGCTTGGCTGTATCAGACAGATATTCTCTCCCCTGAGGAATCCCAACAAAATGGGAGAAACGCTGGGCAGAGACTGTGGAACCTGTGCTGAATAATGTGAATTACAACAAAGCCTCTCACTTTGGTAATGAGTGTGGCTGGTTCCTTTGAATTTTGACAGCCCTCTAGTCTCCACACCTCCACTCTCCTCTCCACCCCAACCCTCTAAGGGGTTTTATCCCCCCAACTAGCCAGGAAACCCAATCTCTCCTTTCCTCACTCAGCCTGTCCAAATCTAGCCTGATGGCCTGGACCTTAAACTTCTCCATCTCTCAGCTCCAGACATCGCCTCCCCCCTCACTCACCTTTCAACCTCTCCTTCAGCCTCTGCCCTGTCACTCAATCATGGAAGATTGCCAAAGTTCTCCTCCTTCACAAAAGGGACGGTCTCTCCACCCCTCATAACTTCTAACCTATCTCCCTTCTCTTGCAAAACTTCAAGAGAAACTTTTCTACTCTACACCTGATGACTTCCTCCACTCTTCCAACTTCCTCTCCCCAGTTCTGGAGACCCCATCTCCGTAAGGACATAGACAAGATGGAGGCAGTTCAGAGGAGGGCAACTAAAATGGTGCAGGGTCTGCAAGAGAAGCCATACGAGGAGAGCCTAAAGGAGCTTAATATGTATACCCTTGAGAAAAGGAGGGAGAGGGGGACATGATAGAAACGTTTAAGTACCTCAGTGGAATCAACAAAGTCCAAGAGGGTAGCATCTTTCAGAAAAAGAGATGTGCAAGAACAAGGTGACACAATTTGAAGATAGAGGGGGGACGGCTCAGGGGCAATGTGATAACGTTTTTTTTTCACAGAGAGGGTGGTGGACACATGGAACAGCCTTCCTGAGGAGGTTGTGGGGTCTAAAACTGTGGGAGAATTCAAGAATGCATGGGACAGACATGAGGCAATTTTTGTGAGGGTTGGGAAGAAATAGGCTGTTGGTTAAATAGGATCTGCAGCTTATCCTCTAGGTAGGGAAATGGCCTGACTAGGTGGGCCAAGCAGTCCTTATTTGCCGTCAAAGTCTATGTTTCTATGTTTCTTTCCAGTCTGGTTTTCGGAAGCACCATTCCACCGTCTCCTCCCTGGTATGTGTCACTAACTCTGTCCTCACTGGGATGGATCAGAGGCACATCACAGAGGCCATTTTCATCAATCGGGCCATAGCCTTTGATTTGGTGGCCCATCCAATCCTTGTGGACAAACTGAGCTCTGACAGCCTCTCAGCCCCTGCTGCTGACTGGTTCTGATCCCACCTCTCAGGCCGTCAGCAGTCGGTACTGGTAGGAGGCGTCCTGTCCCCTCTTTTACCAGTCCAGGCTGGGTCCCACAGGGCTCCATCCTGAGTCCAATCCTCTTCTCCATTTTCCTCAACAACCTCTCCTCTGCCTTTCCCAACTCACATATTCACTTGTATGCTGATGACACAGTTCTTTACACTTCAGGTTCCTCAGCCACGCCAGTGGAAGTCTCGTTCCAGCAAGATCTCCACAATGTCCTGTGCTGATTCCAGTTCAACGAACTCTGGGTCAACAACAAAAAACAGTGTCCATGATCTTTACCGCCAGCCAGAAGCTGGCCAGCCCCCAGCCTTCTCCACCCTGGATGACACCGCTCCTGAAGTGGTTCCCTCCTTCAAGTATCTCAGTCTGTGGCTTGATAGTAGGCTTGACTTCTCTGCTCACATCAATGCCATCCACTCCAAGCTCCACCCCCAGCTTGTAGCCCTGTACTGTAACAAAGACTGCCTGTTCCAGCAGGTCCACTGGGACTTGGTCACCATAATGGTGCTCCCGGACTTTGAGTATGCAGCTGTGGTCTACTGTGCTGCCCTTCCTCTTCCCTTGCCAGAACAGACACACGCTGTAATGCCTTCTATCGCTTTGCTACCAACTCCCCCTTGTACTCATCACTGCTCCCTTTACTCCTACCTATCCATCCTCCCCCTACCATCACATTGTCAGTCCGACAAATGCTTCCTTTACTGGTCTGGTGGGTCTCTACCATCTTACCTTAGCCTCATACTCCCTCTGCTCCAGGGATTCTTGCACCTTCTCCCTCCCCAACCCTCACTCCTTTGCTGGGAAGTCAGCCTTCACCTATTACATTCCCTCCATCTGAAACCAGCTCCCCTCCTCTCTCTCTCTCATCCTCCCCCATTTTCCTTAGGCAGCAGCTAAAGCTCCTCCTCCTCTCCCCCTTCTGCTTCTGTCAGTCCCCCACCTGACCTGCCCCTGGTGCCCTTTTCACCCCGCCATGGTCCCCCCTGTGGTCACTACAACTGCACTTTTATTTGTATAAAATTGCTTTTGTCATTTTAACTGCGTATTGTTGCTGCTCATAGAACCAACTTCTGTTCACCGTTTACTGTTATTCGCACTTGCACCTTGTTGAACTGTTTGCGGTTTGACTTTATTTTTGGAATGCTTCTCTGCTGCTGCTTTTGATTTCTTGTATCCCATTCCCTTTTTCTCTGGGTCATACCTGGAAACGAGCCCTGGCTCAGCGTGCCTTCCCTGGTTACCCAATATCTTTCTAATAGCATGAAATTCCCCCTTTTTCCTGGGAGTCCACACATTTTTTTCCTTAGGCACTTGTGCCATCTCATTTACAAAGGGGCCCCATTCTGGACATCACCCTTGTGATTCTTACCCAAAGCCACATGCTGGGCACTGCTGCCCTCTTATTGCCACTGCCCATTTTCTCTGTCTGGATAGTGGTGTGAAGCTCTGTCTCTGCAACCCTTCTACCCTTGTGCCATCTAGTGTGCCTAATCCTTTTCAGTCTAAGGTTGGTAGGCAGGATTTTATTGCGTTATTTTTACTCCTATATCTTTTTTCAATCCCTTTAGGCTAGACAGGATCTAGCGCTCTTCTGCCCTTGCAGACAGAGGGATGAAAAAATCAACTGAACTGAGCAAAACGCCCTAGCTGAGCACAGTAGCAAATGTTCTGTCCAATGAAGTAACAAAATGGAGGAACCCCCATATTTTGCTCCACAACAAAACAGAAGCTAGCAATCTTGCTTTTCCAACAAAAAGAAAGATCTGGAGCACAGTGACAAGGACGCGAGAGGAAGGGGAGATGACAAAGCTCTATCCTACTGGCTTCCTGAGGACTTTGTGTATACTTCGGGGAACGGCACTGGTGTTACTACGTGGCAGGAATGAAAGTAGTTATAAAACCTTATTACATCTATGCCAGTGAATTGTGGGAAACCGACAAATACAACTCAACTAGTCTGATTATTATAAAGTTTGGAATGCCTGGTCTGTAGTCTATCAGCAATAGGGTCGTTTTCGGTCTGTCAAACTGATAAACATACTCTGTGCAGCAGGCCATATATTTTGACTTGCCAGTAAATCTGCATTGTTTTCAAAACCTTCTTGCAAAAAGCCATGCAGAGCCACTATAAATGGGCCCCTGAGGAACATCTAAAGCTGAGCAGTCTTTACATCCTCATAATGAAGCAGAGATTTTTTTTCTTAAAGGAGTTCTGAATACAAACACTTTCCTCTTCATTTTGAGACTCTGATAAACCAACTTTGGAGCCTTAAAACTGAACCAGAGGTGCAATTATCATGAATTGTTAACAACTCTGTGTAAGAAAAGCGATTAAGCACTATGTATCACTCAGCTAAACACCGTGATCTCACTTTTCATGTCAAATTACTATCCAATACTACTAGTCAGAACCTTGTACTACAGCAATTACTTCCTCACAGGCCATTCTTTTTCTTCTGAGTTAAAAAGTTAAATTAAACCATAAGGGATTTTTTTTTTTTTTATGTAAAATGGCAATTATCTTAAAACCAGAAGGGATTTACTGGTTCATTCATGAGGCTCAAGGGATAGCCTCATAAGATATATCATCTAATTTTCATGGATTTAAAGTCTAAAATTAACACTATACTGTACATAGAGAATACTGGCTAGGCTGCTGTGCGCAACCAGCGTGTGCTGACACCAAAAGGTTCTGATTCCATTTGACCTCGAGAGCGGAGCTCGAGAGGTCCAACAGAATCAGAACCCCCGAGGTGGCAGCACAGGCTGGTTGGGCACAGTAGCCCAGCCAGTATTTTGTAAAGTGTATGGAGACCCCTTGTTTAAATATCATGGCAAACAAACATCCATGTCACTTAGATAGGAGGTGATCACTTTCAGATCATTTGCAGTTTTACGTTTTGTGCGCTTGTTCTGCTGCTCGTCAACCAATTTCAAGCGCTCCTCAGCCAGCTCTGAAAAAAATGCCGCCATCATGTCACAGTATTGACTGTTTGAATACTGAGATGTGCGCAAGGCGGTTTTTTCATTACTGGAAGTGCTGTCTCGTGCGCTCAGAAAAACAGCCAAGATGTTGTTGTACCACAGTGTGGTGTAACCGCATTCCATGAACTTTGAACTGTGGTATAACAACATTTGGACTGCGATGGAATTCCGTGTGGAACAAGGGGTCTCCATACACTATTTTATGAAAACAACAGGATCATGAAACCACAAGAGTATTTATACTAACAAAACCAACTTCTCTTCTGTTGAAAAAATTTACCGATTCATTCATGGTGTTCACGGGATAGCCTCATAAGATATAAAGAAACATAGAAAGTGATGGCAGATAAGGACCCCTAGGCCCATCCAGTCTGCCTTTTTACCCTACCCTTTATTAGCGGCCGCTGACCCTATTTGGTCACTGGCTTTAGCCTCTCCTTCCCACATTTAGGGTTCCCTTATGCCTGTCCCATGCAAGTTTAAATCCCCCCCACTGTGCTCGCTCCCACCACCTCCTGTGGTAGGCTATTCCATGCATCCATCTCCCTTTCCATAAAAAAAACTTCCTCATATTTCCCCTTATCCTTCCCCCCTCCAGTCTCATATTGTGCCCGCTCAATCTTGTATCTCTCCTATAGTGAAAGATGTCACCCACTTGCACCTTGTTAATGCCTTTAAAACACTTGAAGGTTTCTACCATTTCCCCCCTCTCCCTCCTCTCTTCCAGTGTATACATATTGAGGTCTTTTAATCTGTCATATGTCTTCTGGTGCAAGCCCTGTACCATCTTAGTCGCCTTTCTCTGAACCGCCATCTATGTCCTTACAAAGATGCGGCCCCCAGAACTATATAAAATATTCCAGTTGAGGCCTTATCAGTGTTTTGTATAGTGGAATCACCACCCCCCCTTATTTTGCTGGTGATACCCCTTCCTATGCACCCCAGCATGCCACTGGCCCTCCTTACAGGCTTTGCACTCTGCTTGGCTACCTTTAGGTCATCAGAGATGATGACCTCCACATCCCTCTCTTCCCTGGTGACTGTTAGCAACTCCCCTTCCCCATCCAGTAGCTCTACCCAGGGTTTCTGCATTCCAGGTGCATGACCCTGCACTTCTTCACACTTAACCTCAGCTGCCACACCTAGGACCATTTTTGCAGCTTTCTTAGGTCCCTCCTCATTTTCTCCACCCCTTCTGGAGTGTCCACCTTGTTGCAGATCTTGGTGCCATCTGCAAAAAGGCAAACCTTCCCTTCCAGCCCTCCTGCAGTGTCACTAATGAAGACATTAAAAAGGACTGATCCTTGAGGTACCCCACTGGTCACCCCTCCCCAGATTGGATCACATTTACCACCACTCTCTGCTTTCTGTCCCTTAACCAGTTTCTCACCCATTTTACTACCTGTGTCCCATGCCCAAGCATCCCACCTTGTTAACCAGCCTTTTATGTGGGACAGTGTCGAAGGCCTTGCTGAAATCCAGGCAGGCGATGTCCACTGCTTCCTCCTGATCCACCTCCCTCGTTACCCAGTCAAACAAATCTATCAGATTAGTTTGACAGGACCTTCCTGCTGTGAACCCATACTGTCTCGGATCTTGGGCTCCATTGGATTCCAAGTGTTCTACAATCCTTTACTTAAACAGTACCTCCATAATGTTACCCACTACTGAGGTGAGGCTGACCAGCCTATAGTTTCCAGCCTCCTCCCTGCTACCATTTTTGTGACGAGGGATTACATGTGCCCTCCTCCAGTCCTCTGGAACCACTCCTGTGTTGAGTGACTCGCTGAACATGGCTGCCAGCAGCGCTGCTAGCTTCATCAGCAGTACCTTTAATATCCTGGGATGTATGCCACCTGGTCCCATTGCCTTGTCCACCTTCAGTTTAGTGAGCTCCTCCAGCACTCTCTCTTCTGTAAATGGACTGGTGGTGTTCACCTTCCTCCCCCATTTGTGTGTGATTTCCAGCTGTGGTTCCTGTCCTTCCCCCTCTTCAGTGAACACTGAACAAAAGTATTTATTCAGTACTTCTGCCTTTTTCAGGTCTCCTTTCATGCTCTCCCACTCATCCCTCTGAGCTGTACAATCCATCCCAGACTTCCTTCTTTCGTGGATGTACCTATAGAATGTCTTGCCCCTTTCTTCACCATCTGTGCCAATCTCTCCTCTGTTTGTGCCTTTGTGCTCCATACTGCTTTCCCTGCTTCCCTTCAGACAATTCAGGTACATCACCCTATCATCTTCCTTTTGTGTCTTTTTATATTTTCTGAAACCCACCCTTTAGGCCCTTACTTTCTCTGCTACATTTGTTGCGAACCACAGTGGTTTCCCTCTCCTTTTTCCTTTGTTTCTCAACCTAATGCACTTGTTTCTCAACCTAATGCACTGACTTGTTACCCCCACTATGGCTCCTTTTAGGCAACAAGCCTTTGTATGAAGCAAATAAATCAAAACGAAAGAAAAAACCACTATGGTTCTCAAAAGAGGTGGCGGGGAAGGTTAGGGAGAAAAAGATATCATTTAGGAAGTATAAGGAAACACAGAAGGAGCAGCACAGAGAACTGTACCAGTTAAGGCAGAAGGAAGCAGGGAGGGAAGTCAGAATAGCAAAGACCCAAACTGAGAAAAAGACAGCCAACTCGGTTAAGAAAGAGGGTAAAACCTTTTACAGGTACATCAGGGAGCGTAGAAAGACAAAAGGAGGGATAGTGAGGCTGAATAGAAAGGACGGTGGGTGGGCAGAGAGGGACAGTGAGAAAGCAGGGATACTGAACGAATACTTCTGCTCAGTAGTCACAAAAGAGGAGAAGGGGGAGGTGCCTAATCCAATTAACAGAAGCACTCTGGATAGGGGGGTCGATCCCAGTCCTTTCACAGAAGAAAGGGTTCTGAAAGAACTCCTGAAACCGAAGGTGGACAAAGCAATGGGCCTAATGGAATTCACCTCAGAATTCTAAAAGAATTAAGGGGAGAACCAGTGAAACCACTGACTACCCTTTTTAACAAATTATGGGAGGATGGTGGGGTACCTGAGGACTGGAGGAAGGCGGATGTGATTCCCCTTCACAAAAGTGGGAGCAAGACAGAGGCAGGAAACTACAGACCTGTCAGTTTGACCTCTGTGGTAGGGAAAGTGATGGAATTACTTCTGAAGGAAAGAACTGTTGAGTACCTAGAGGAAAATAGGGCACAGGACCCAAAGCAGCATGGGTTCACAGCAGGAAGGTCATGTCAGATGAATCTAATTGATTTCTTTGACCAGGTGACCAAAGTAGTAGATCAGGGAGGGGCTGTGGACATGGCCTACCTAGACTTTAGCAAGACATTTGACACAGTCCCACACAAAAGATTAATAATCAAATTAACCAGCCTGGGAGTGGGTCCCAGGGTGGTAGCCTGGGTAAAACACTGGCTGGACAACAGGACACAGAAGGTAATTGTAAATGGAGTCTATTCGGAAGAAAGAGGGGTTACTAGTGGGGTACCGCAGGGTTCAGTCCTTTTTAATGTTTTTATAAGTGACATTGCAGAGGGACTGGAAGGAAAAGTATGCCTCTTCGCAGATGATACAAAGATCTGCAACAGGGTTGATACACAAGGAGGCGTGGAAAGGATGAGAAAGGACTTGGCAAGGTTGGAGGAATGGTCAGAAGTATGGCAGCTTGGATTCAATGCAAAGAAGTTCAAAATAATGCACCTGGGAAACAAAACCCCAGGGGAAGATTACACAATGGGAGTGGAGGTAGTAACAACAACAAAAATGGAAAGAGACCTGGGGGTAATCATATCAGATGACCTTAAGGTTAGCAAGCAATGTGAGAAGGCAGTAGGGAGGGCTGGGGGATACTGGCATGTATAGGGAGAGGCATCACCAGCAGAAAACAGGAAGCTGTTATCCCTCTGTACAGACAGTTGGTGAGACCCCATCTGGAATACTGTGTCCAGTTCTTGAGACCCCATCTCCACAAGGACATAGACAGGATGGAGGCAGTCCAGAGGAGGGCAACTAAAATGGTGCAGGGTCTGCAAGAGAAGCCATATGAGAAGAGACTAAAGGAGCTTAATATGTATACCCTTGAGGAAAGGGGGAGGAACATGATAGAAACTTTTAAGTACCTCAGTGGAATCAACAAAGTCCAAGAGGGTAGCATCTTTCAGACAAAGAGATGTGCAAGAACAAGAGGACACAATTTGAAGATAGAGGGAGAAGGGCTCAGGGGCAATGTGAGGAAGTATTTTTTCACAGAGAGGGTGGTGGATGCATGGAACAGCCTTCCTGAGGTGGTTGTGGGGTCTAAAACTGTGGGAGAATTTAAGAATGCATGGGACAGACATAAGGCAATTCTTGTGGGGGGTAGGAAGAAATAGGCTGTTGGTTAACTAGGATCTGCAGCTTATCCTGTAGGTAGGGAAACGGGCAGACTAGGTGGGCCAAGCGGTCCTTATTTGCCATCAAAGTCTATGTTTCTATGTGTGCCTACTGCTCAACCCCCCCTCCCACCACCCTCTTCACCCGGGCTTCCTTGATACTTATACCCATCCTGGTGAAGTCTGCCCTCCTGAAATCCAATACCTTTGCCTTTGTGTGGATTGATTATGACCTTGTACTCATGTTAAACCACACTGTGTGGTGGTCGCTGGACCCCAGGTGACCTTCCACCTGGACCTCTGTGACTCTGTCCCCAATGGTCAGCACCAGGTCCAAAATCGCTGTATCCCTGGTGGGTTCTGTCACTAGCTGCCTGAGACCTGCCCCATGCAGGGAGTCCAGGATGTCTCTGCTCCTGGTTGAAGCAGCTGCTGGAAGGTCCAATCCACATCAGGCATATTAAAATCACCCAGCAGCAGCAGTACCTCCCCTTTTGCTGCCATCCTGTGTATATCATCCACTAGTTCCCTACCTGCCTCCTTCCCCCATGCTGGAGGCCTGTAGATCACCCCTGTGCAGATTGCTGTGTCTTTGCCTAGTTCAAGGGTGACCCACAGTGCCTCAGCCCCCCCCTTGTCTTCCTTGTACTGAAGTTGCTTTTATACCCTCCCTGACGTACAGGGCCACCACCCCCTCCCCTTTTTAGTCTCCCTATCCCTCCTGTATAGATCATAACCTGGTACCCTTACCTCCCAGTCGTGGTTTTTGGTGTACCATGTTTCTGATATTGCCACTATAACCAGGTCAGCCTCTATAGGGAATTACTTAAAGAGGCCAGGAAGGCAATTTGGACTGCAAAAGCTCAACAGAGGAATGGACAGCAAAGGGAGTCCAACATGCTGACAAAACTTTCTACCGGTATGTGAGAGAGAAAAGAAAGAGCAAACGGGGGAATAGTTAGATTGGCTAAGAACAATGACCAGCAAACAGAAGATGACAGTGAGAAAGCAGAGGTTCTGAACAAATACATCTGCTCAGTTTTTACACAGGAGGAAGCAGGCAAAGGACCATCTCTCTGCAGGAAGGCACACCACCTCAAGGGAGCCGACACAAGTCCTTTCACAGAGGCAAGAGTCCTGCAGGAACTCAAGAAATTGAAGGTCGACAAAGCAATGGGGCTGGACGAAATACACCCAAGAATACTACAGGAGCTTGGGGAGGAACTAGCAGCCCCACTGGCGGAGCTCTTCAACAAATCACTGGAAAACGGAGAGGTCCCTGAAGACTGGAAAAGGGCTACAGTAGTACCCCTACACAAAAGTGGCAGAAGGGAAAAAGTGGGAAACCACTGCCCAGTCAGCCTCACCTCAGTGGTAGGGAAGCTGATGGAATCCCTACTAAAGGAGAGGATGGTGACATTCTTAGAAGATAGTGGACAGCTGGACCCAAAGCAACATGGATTTACGGCAGGAAGGTCCTGCCAGACTAACCTAATCGTATACTTTGACTGGGTCACAAAAACGTTGGACAATGGGGGTGCTGTAGACGTGGTGTACCTAGACTTCAGCAATGCTTTTGACTCTCGTTCCACGCAGGAGGCTAATAAACAAGCTGGAGCACATGGGCACTGGGCCAAAAACTGTAAACTGGATCCAAAACTGGCTCAATGGGAGGACCCAGAAGGTATCTGTAAATGGCACACTATCAGATGAGGGTAGAGTTATACACAGGGTTCAGTGCCGGGAACAATACTTTTCAATGTATTCATCAGCGACATAGATGATGACCTAAATGGGAAGGTGTGCCTATTTGTGGACGACACAAAGCTCTGCAATAGGGTGGACTCAACTGAAGGGACTCAAAAGATGGAGTCAGACTTAAGAAAATTGGAAGAATGGTCAGGAAATTGGCAGTTGAAGTTCAACGACACAAAATGTAAGGTTATGCACCTAGGTAGACGCAACCCAGGGAGAAATTACTTTCTAAATGGGGTATAGCTGACAGTAACAAAACACGAGGGTTATCTTGGGAAGATCATCGCAGACCACCTGAGGGTTGGCAAGCAATGTGAAAAGGTGGCACAAAAGGCCAGTAGCATCTTGGGTTGCATAGGGAGGGGCATAACCAGTAGAAAAAGGGAAGTAATTATACCACTGTACAGGTCTCTGGTGGGGCCTCACCTGGAGTACTGTGTCCAATCCTGGAAGCCTCACTTTAGGAAAGACATAGAAAGACTAGAGACTATACAAAGAAGGGCAAAGGAGATAGTGCAAGGTCTGCATCATGAGCCATATGATGCAAGGCTAAAACAGCTCAACATGTACTCACTAGAATAAAGAAGGGATAGGGGAGACATGATAGAGACGTTTAAATACCTGAAGAGTATCAGCAAGGTACAGACACACAATCTCTTCCAGGTAAACAACTGCACCCGGACCAGAGGTCATGACATGCGCCTAAAGGGGGGCAGGTTCAGGAGCAAGGAAGCTCTTCTTTTCAGAAAGGGTGATGGAGCCTTGGAATGGACTCCCCCCCCAAAGGTTGGGGGGTCAAAGACAGTCAGAGAATTGAAGCTGGCATGGGACAGACAGTGTGGAAAATTTAACCCAGCAGCTTGATTGGGGGGTAGTATACATGGACAGACCAGGTGGTCCACATGGACCCCATCTGATGACACATTCTATGTTTCTATGTTTTACCATAAAGGCCACCAGGTCTGGGATTTTATTTCCCAGGCTGTGGGCATTTGTAAACATGGTCATTGGCCTTCCATGTTTTATTGCCCTTCCTCATTCTATTCAAACTTATGCCCACTTGTTTCTTCCTCCCAGCCCTGGCTCCCTTTTTTTGCTGCCTCCCCTCCCCTGTCATACCCTTTTCTGCTGGTTCAGGTGAACCTGCCAACAACTTACCGACCTAATCCTTTTTTGTGGCTGCTCTAACCTGTGGAGGTGGGCTACTAGAGACTCCTGTTCCCAACGCCCCACCCCATCCCCCCACTGACTAGTTTAAATGCTGTCTAAGGAAGCATTTAAACTGTTCAGAAATAAATTTCCATGAATTTAAGATCTAAAATTAATCCTATACTTTACTTTATATATACAACAGGCTCAAACAATCACAAGATTATTTATACTAACAAAACCAACTCCTTTTCTGTGGAAAAATCGACAGCTGTAGAATTCCATTGGTCTTAAATATTAGCAGCAAATTATTTACAAAATCCCAGTTTTTTCAAAGACCTGCTCCTTGTGTACTGTCAGTGACACAGCCACAAGATACAGTAAAGGGTTAATACCCACCATGCCAGCATACTGTACATCACTAATATGTTTCCACTCTGGAAAATCCTGTGAGCTTTTACTTTCTAGCAATTTTAAGATTTTATGTATTAAATACCAGAGGAAAAGCACCCTTCTGCAGTACTATACAGCAAGACATTTGGTGCAAGCGCCAGTGCAGGGGCACTTGACAAGTGCTCAGAGATGTAAAAGCCCAACTGTGGCCCATGGGAGGGCAAGGTGAGGAGAGGGCTGTAAATCTTTAAAAGCTGATCTTAATACAAAAGCTTGATTTGTAAATGTAAAAAAAAAAAAAAAATGTGATAGAATGGCAAACTATTTTGATCTTTATTTTAAAGTCTTCTGTTCATTTATGCTGCTTGCAATCTAAGTGCATTATTCTTGAGAATGTACCCCCAGTCATATTATTCATATCACAGCTCTTTTCCACATTATTCATTACTCAATGTGCTAATCAGGGAGGGAGCCTCACAAAGAGGTGTGGGGATTTTTCTTTCCCCTTTAATCTCTCTAATGTATTTTTTCCTTTGCTTACTCTGAAATACTCTTGTTTTTTTTCTCTTTAGGGTCCCTTGTTGATGTTGTCTTTTTCCCTATCTGATATTCATTTTTATGGCTACAGTGGGCACAGCCCTGCAGTCCTTTTACGATCACTGAGGAAAAGGACTTGGCATTCCTTCCAAATGAACAACATGTTGGATTGTGTCACAGTTGCCTCCGCGTCTATGAAGCAATCCACTCATGTTGTCCCTACTGACCACAGCACTGCACTATTTCACAGTGCCGGCAGTCACAGCAGAATACAACACACACAGTCGTATTTAAGATGGCCACCGCACTGTACTATGCATGCGCTAGGAGTTGCGCGTGCGTGATACAGTGCGGCGGCCATCTTGGTCACATCGGAGTGGTCTGTGTTCCGCCGTGACAGTCGGCATTTATTTATGTGTGTATATATATATATATATTTTTTTTATATTACAGAAATTCCCTCCATCTCAGCACCCCCAGAAATGACACTGGGAGTGCTAAATCCCCAGTATCACAATCGGCCCTCAGAAACATTACTGTGACACTGGGGTGCCCCATCTCCCAGAGTCACGATCGGATCCTCAGTCCTTTTTTTACCACCCCCCTGTGAAGGTGTGGGATAAAACAGACACAACAAACAGAAGTCAGGTGCATAAAAACACAAACATGCGTTATTTTATTCAAATCAGAAAATAAAAAAAAATAATAAACATACAGAAAGCAAAAGGTTATCCAAAGACCAGTATCGAGGAAACTTTCTAATTTTGACAGCTCCTCAGGCTTAGCTTCAGCCTTTGCAAACAGAACAGTGTGGAAACAAGCACACACTTCTGAGGTCCTCCTCACTTGGTAGTCACTATTCAACTGATTCCCCTATCGATCTGTGTTACTCCAAGTGGTGGGTTTTTATACCTTTCATTGATGACATCACCATCAGGTGATCCACCCCCTTTTTGCTAAAACCAGTATAAACCTCTTATTCTCAAGAGTTCCCCATCAAACAGTAAAGACAAACATATTCGTACATGCTATCTTTTCCAGCCTAGACTCAAATTCTCTTTTCTTGGTTAACGGGGTTTTATGTTTCTATTTTGTTTCATCTCAAAAGATAGTTTTAATAAGAGCCAATACACTACCATGGCTCAGATGCCCACAGGGACTGGAGTGTGCAACCTCCATCATCTGTTGCCTGTATGCCTCAGGCACCACTACCTGGGCATCCACACTTTTTGTACGAGGATTGGGCCTCATGTAGTACAAAAACACCCTGTTTCAGTTCATACCACCAAAATTGCTTTAGCCCCACATCACCATTAATCTAAATACCATCTTTCACTTTTACATACTGTAACAGTTTTACCACTGCATCATCCTCAGCCTGCAGTTTACCCCAGTCAATACTGCTTTGATCACTGTTACTAGCTACAGATGGTACAGATCTTAATAAAGTCCCTTCAGCCTCTACTTAGGCTTCTTCTGGCTTGACTGTAGTCTTCAACCTCAGTACAATATCACCAGTCACAATCTTACCTGGGGTCTCACATTCTAGTTCCATGCTGACATCTTCTGTCTCCAATAGGTAACATCTTGGAAACATGGGCAGTACTGGACTGTCCTACTCAGGTAAGGACTCCTCCTCCAACTGAGCCCAAGAACAATCCTCCCCTGATTCCTTTTCCAAATTCTCCATCTGGGACCTCTCGAGTAACACCTGGAACCAGTGTTCTGCCTCTCTTCGGAGTCGGCGTGTCTCCAGCCATTGCCCACTCATCCACTGGATCATCCTCATCAAGGTCTCCGCCAACCGGGTGTCAGCCTATACTTCCAGTCCACCTTGACCACTCCATAGTTCCTCATCCATATTGTCGAATCCAGCAGGCTTCCTTCTCGTCTCGCCAGGCTCCACTTCTATGCACCTCTGCTAGTTATCCTGAGCACCAGGGCAGGTACCAGCTGATGGGAATTTCCTTTCACCTTGGACATCCAGTCAGATCCCACTTCTCACACCACTGTGAAGGTGTGGGATAAAACAGACACAACAAACCAGAAGTCTCCAGCAACCCGGGTTTCAGAATGAGCCTCAGGTGACGGGGGTTGGCCAGGAGGAGGGAAGGAGTTGGACAGAACAGTCAAAAGGCAGCTCTCTTCTCCCGGGGAGGTACTTTGTCACCCCTGCAGTCCAATTACTCCCAGGTAGAGGCCTGAAGGTAGTGTAGGCAAGCGAGCAGCACATACAGGGAGGGTGGTGCTTAGGTACTGCGGCGTGCGTGTGCCTCCACACGCTTACGTGAGGCGGTGGGAGAAAATTGGAAAAAATGGAGCTGGTAGGCTCCGTGAAGCTCCAGCCACGATCCCGGTGATGAGAATGTGGATCCGGGAACAGATGCGAGCCCCCCATAGGGGTGCCGGAGCTCCTCCTGCCAGCTTCCGGGGGATAAAAATCTGAATGGAAAAAAAACCCAAAACAAACCAGAAGTCAAGTGCATAAAAACGCAAACGTGCATTATTTTACTCAAATCAGAAAATAAAAAAATTAAAATAAACATATAGAAAGCAAAAGGTTATTCAATGTCCAGGATCCAGCAAATGTTCTAATTTCAAAAATTCCTGAGGCTTAGCTTCAGCCTTTGAAAACAGAACAGTGTGGAAACAGGGACACACTTCTGAAGTCCTCCTCACTTGGTAGTCAATATTCACCTGATTCTCTTATCTATCTTTGTCACTCCAAGTGGTGGGTTATTATACCTTTCATGGATGACATCACCATCAGGTGATCCACCCCTTTTTGCTAAAACCAGTATAGACCTCTTATTCTCAGGAGTTCTCCATCAAACAGTAAAGGCATACATGTTTATACATGTTATATTTTCTAGCCTTGACTCAACTCCTGTTTTTTCTGGTTAAGGGGGTTTTATGTTAAGGAGGTTTTATGTCTCCATTTTGTTGTATCTCAAAAGACAGTTTTAATAAGATAGTAAGTCCATGAGGGTTCCACTGGGTTTTGCAGGGAGAACGAGGGCACACTCCTCTTCTCCCTTCTCCTGCCAACCCTTGGAACTCATCATATCTTTTTCGTTTCTTTTCATTTCCATTAAATCGTTAAATGTGACACCCTAAAATAAACAAGCATACAGCAAACATACTTCATTTTCATTCCCAGCGTGAGCAGCTGTCCCACAGAAACAAAGAGCAAAAGAAATGGGGGAGGCCCCAGACACCCCATACATGGGCATCCACCCCAGACAGGGCTCACCCTGTCACTCCCCCAAAACACAGAAATGACACTGGGGGTGCCCAATCCCCCAGTGTCACGATCGTGGATCGTCGGTCTCTTTTTTACCTGTAAAAAAAAAAAAAAGGTCCATCGATGTCACCTCCCACATAACTGTAACAACGGGGGTTAGAATCACCCAGTGTCGTGATAGGGAATCGTCGGTCTTATTTATTTATTTTTTTAACTGTAAAGAAAAAAAATGGTCTATCGATGTCTTTTGTGTCCATTCCTTACCCCATCCAACGCATCCACAGCCACCCAGCATCCCCCCCCCCCCACAAGCCCTTACTTACCCACTGAGGGGCCAATGCTGTAATCCTCTCTACACTGCAGACACGTCTTCACTCTTCCAAGCTGGACTGTGAACTGAAGACACAAGTATGCAGCTCATTGTATTTCAATTGGGTTTTGAACTTAGTGCCATTAACCTTTTTTTTTTTTTTTTTGCATTTCCAGTGACCAAAAAAAAAACCTCAGCTTAAGCCTTGGCTCAATATAAAAACATGCTAAAGTTCTGAAAGTAACTGTCACTCTAAGATGATTACCTGATGGCAGTTACCAACAGTATACTCTTCAGCCTTTTAACTTAAATGTGGCAGACTTGCTTCCAAAAGGTGGAAAAACAGATAAGTGGGGCACACAAATTGTATTTATTTAGAACGTCTGCATACTGGGATATGCATATTACAGCAAAGTGCCTAGTGTCCAAGAGGGTGGTGGTAGGGGAGGCAGTTACAGCGGCAAGGAGTTACTGTACTAACATTTTGGCCCTAACAACTTGGCATGGTGTAAATAAATGTTTTTGTGTTTGTAAAAGGAACTGATACCTGATCATCATTCATAAAACATAGAACATAGAAACAAAGAAACATGGACTTTGACGGCAGATAAGGACCGCTTGGCTCACCTAGTCTGTCCATTTCCCTACCTACAGGATAAGCAGCAGATGCTAGTTAACCAACAGCCTACTTCCTCCTACCCCCCACAAGAATTGCCTCATGTCTATCGCATGAATCCTTGAATTCTCCCACAGTTGTAGACCCCACAACCTCCTCAGGAAGGCTGTTCCTTGCATCCACAACCCTCTCTGTGAAAAAATACCTCCTCGCACTGCCCCAGAGCCGTCCCCCCTCTATCTTCAAATTGTGTCCTCCTGTTCTTGCACATCTCTTTTTCTGAAAGATGCTACCCTCTTGGACTTTCCTGATTCCACCAAGGTACTTAAAAGTTTCCATTATGTCCCCCCTCTCCCTCCTTTCCTCAAGGGTATACATGTTAAGCTCCTTTAGTCTCTCCTCATATAGCCTCTCTTGCAGACCCTGCACCATTTTAGTTGCCCTCCTCTGGACCGCCTCCATCCTGTCTATGTCCTTGCGGAGATGGGGTCTCCAGAACTGAACGCAGCACTCCAGATGGGGTCCCACCAACTGTCTGTACAGAGGGACAACAACCTCCTGTTTTCTGCTGGTAATGCCTCTCCCTATACATCCCAGCATCCCCCAGCCCTCCCCACTGCCTTCTCACATTGCTTGCCAAAACTAAGGTCATCCGATATGACTACTCCCAGGCCCCCCCCCCCACTTCTGCTGCTGTCACTACCTCCGCCCCACTGTGTAATCCTCCCCTGGGTCTTTACCTCCCAGGTGCATCACTTTGCACCTATCTGCACTGAATCCAAGCTGCCATACTTCTGACCACTCCTCCAACCTTGCCAAGTCCCCTTCCATCCCATCTACGCCTCCCTGTGTATCAACCCTGCTGCAGATCTTCGCGTCATCTGCAAAGAGGCATACTTTTCCCTCCAGTCCCTCTACAATGTCATCTATAAAGACATTAAAAAAGACCAAACCCAGTACTGAGTCCTGCAGCACCCCACCAGTAACCCCCCTTTCTTCAGAGTGGACTCCGCTCACAATTACCCTCTGTGTCCTGTTGTCTAGCCAATGCTCCACCCAGGCTACCACCCTAGGACCCACTCCTAGGCCAGTCAACTTGTCTATCAATCCCCTGTGTGGGACTGTGTCAAATGCCTTGCTAAAGTCTACGTAGGCTACGTCCACAGCCCCTCCCTGGTCCACTACTTTGGTCACCCAGCCAAAGAAATCAATTAGACTCGTCTGACACGACCTTCCCGCTGTGAACCCATGCCACCCTGGTTCCTGTGCCCCACTGGCCTCCAGGCACTCAAAAACTCTTTCCTCCAGAAGCGACTCCATCACCTTCCCCACCACAGAGGCCAAACCGACAGGTCTGCAGTCTCCTGCCTCTGTCCTGCTCCCACCCCCGTGAAGGGGAACCACATCTGCCCTCCTCCAGTCCCCAGGCACCACACCATACTCCCATGACTTGTCAAAAAGGGTAGTCAATGGTGTCACTAGTTCTCCCCCTAATTCTCCCAGAACCGTGGGGTGGATCCTGTCAGGCCCCACTGCCTTGTCCACCCCTAGCCCTAGGAGCCCTCCCAGAACCCCCTCTTCTGTGAAAGGACTGGGGTCGACCCCCCTATCCAGAGTGCCTCTGTTACTTGGATTAGGTACCACCCCCTCCTCCTCTTTTGTGAACACTAAGCAGAAGCACCCGCTCAGCATCCCTGCTCCTCCACCGTCCTTCTCCGCCCACCCACCGTCCATTCCATTCAGCCTCACTATCCCTCCCCCATCCCTCTACGCTCCCCGATGCACCCACAAAAGGCTCTATCCACCCTTCCCAACTGGGTCGGCCATCCTCTCCTCAGCCTGGGCCCCTGCCACTCTGACCTCCCTCCTCGCTTCCATCTGCCTTAACTGGCACAGCTCTCTGTCCCACTCCCTCTGTTCCCCCCCCACTTCCTAAATGCCATACCCCTTTTCCCAACCCTCCCCTCCACCCCTTCCGAGGACCATAGTGACCCCCTCCTTCGCTTTGACTTGACTATCTGCCCCACACAAAGGCCCGCCGCCTCTGTGATGGCAGCCCTGATGTTTCCCCATTGTTGCTCCACCCCTCCCTCCAGCCCACTTGCCAGTGCCCCTCTAAAGCACGCTCCCATCCTGCCAAATTCAGCTCTCCTGAAGTCCAATACCATCACTTTTGTATGGCTTGACCCTGTAGCTGAGTTTATCATGAACCACACTGTTTGGTGGTCACTTGTTCCCAGATGGCTACCCACTTTTAGATCTGATATCCTCTCACTTTCCCCATTTGAGAGTAGGAGGTCTAAGATTGCTCCCTCACAAGTGGGTTCCAAAACTAGTTGTCTGAGGCATGCCCCCTGCAGGGCGTCAAGAAACTAGGTTGTTGGTTAACTAGAATCTGCAGCTTATCCAATAGGTAGGGAAATGGGCAGACTGGGTGGGCCAAGTGGTCCTTATTTGCCGTCAAAGTCTATGTTTCTATGGCCCTGCTCTTGGATGTGGCTGCAGCAAAGGTGCTCCAGCCAACATCTGGCATATTCAGGTCCCCCATCAACAGTATCTCCCCTTTCTCTGCCATCCTAAGGATGCCTTCTATCATATCCTTGCCCATTCCCTCACCCTGAGATGAGGGTCTGTATACAACCCCTGTGCAGATTGTGGTGCCATTTCCAGTCTCTAAGGTGACCCACAGTGCCTCCTCTCCTACCTGTTTACTCTTTTGTTCCATTGCTTTTATCCCTTCCCTTACATAGAGA
The DNA here is from genome assembly GCA_016271365.2 of Neoceratodus forsteri. Taxonomy (NCBI): domain Eukaryota; kingdom Metazoa; phylum Chordata; order Ceratodontiformes; family Ceratodontidae; genus Neoceratodus; species Neoceratodus forsteri. The sequence continues at coordinate 969,149,488 of CM057449.1, forward strand.
GCTACTCCTCCCCCTCTTCTCCCCTATCTGTCTCTCCTGTAGGTTGTGTACCCTGGAATGTTAACATCCCAGTCATGGTTCTCTGTGTACCATGTTTCTGTGACTGCTATGATATCCAGGCATCCCTCTTCCATCAAGGCCACCAGTTCAGGAAGCTTGTTGCTCAGAATATGATTTCTGCTTTCAAGTCTCTTTGCACAGTGTAGGAAAAAACATCACGTACTGTAAGGCAAATGGGTTTAAAGTGTTAAAAAAGAGGGATGTTCCAAGGAATATATGGGACAGTTGAGAAAGGTCTGAACATAGACTGTGTGAAAAGTCTTTAAAGCAGTACGGTAGTGCAGTGAAACGGAGAAAAGTTGACCCTACTTTTTTTCACTATAAAAGATTCCATATATGCTGCTGTTTTTTTTTTTTTTTGTTGGCAGAATTTTCTAATTCCACCAGAATTTAGGGGTTTTTTCTAAATGGTTTAAATTTTTTTTCTGAAGAAAAAATATGGCCACATTATCTGGCTTTGAAATAGCATTGTGGACCCTCGGGATCAAGAAAATAAGCAACTATATAGTCAGGGGTCAAAGATTTTTCTTATTGACTAGTCCAATGCTAGTCTCTGGAAAGATTTACTGGTCTTGGTAATCCACTCACAGGTCCACCATAAAGCACAAGAACATTGACAGTGTGCTTGAATAACAGAAAACTAGAGAAGTAGGCATACATGTTATACTGTCAAATGGTATGACTGTGTAAAGAGCTGATCTCTCTCACAAACTCAGAATAGACAGACATTCACGTGCTTCTTGATCAGAGTTCAGACTCCAGTTCTGGTGACTACCCCTGGCACCAGTGAGTATTTATTTGTAGTGGTCCAGGATAAATATCAGCCAATCCTGCGCGCAGGGCCAGTGGAATTTTCATACCTAAGCTAGTGCATAGCACAGGAAGTGCCTAGAAAAGCAGATTTAGCACGTGTGCCAATATTTCTTTATTTACTCTACATGAAAACTACCTTTTTAGAAAAATACAATTTTTGCTGCACTGCTGCTTTAACAATTAGGCAGCCTACAATACGACTACTTTTAATATATGTATGGATGATTATGCCAGTAGAACAGATTGTGTGCTGTCAGTAGAGTAAACTAAAACAATCCATGTGGATCATATTATAAGTCAGTTTTGTTATAAAACTACCTCTGATCTAGGACAGGGCTACTGCAGGCTGTTGGTTATAGTGAACCCTATATGTATGGGCTGGCAGTGTGTAACAAGTTTTATTTACACACCCAAGGTGTCTGCTATCACATAAACCTTGGGAACAAAGCTTAAGTGGTTTTTACAGGTATAAGTACTGGTTGGGGTTGATTACAACCTGAAACCAGTGCTTGAAATTCTCTGTTACACACAGTGCCTCACCCAAGAGTGTGTGTAATAGATAGATGCCTCACTTTCACACACAGAATGGAACGTGAGACATAACAGCTGCAAGCAAAAAAAAAAAAAACTTTCATTTCTGATTGGCTCTGCCACTACCTGCTGACCACAGTTCTGTCAACCAGTAAATATATAAAATAAAGTATGGGTAAAAGTCAAACCTATTTTTTTACACACCCACACTGTGTCATATCTGAATAAACCATTTCTAAACCAGACCTGAGAGACACCCTAGCACACTCAGTGTGCGATTGTAATATTAGCTCTTGTGTGTGTGATTTATGCAATTTGTATTTGTGTTGAGCCCTACTGTCTTCAGGAAGTAGGCAGAGAGTCCGGGTACTATCCACTGCACCAGAACTACATATCTGTGTACTCGTTTGTATTTTTAAAACAAGGAGATTGACAGATTACTGGTGCTAAGCACCTTAATGCCCAGTAAAAAGACCTTTTAAAGTCTAAATCGCACATTTGTGCTGCAAGGGTGCCGTGACCCCAGTAAACTACTTCCGGGTCACAAATAAGGTTTATACTTGGCCCTGCAGCGAGCGGGTGAGTAATACATTTTCTAAACCAGAACTGAGAGATACTCTAGCACACTCAGTGCACGACTGTAATATTAGCAGCTTGTGTGTGTGATTTATGCAACTTGTATTTCTGTTGAGCCCTACTGACTTCAGGAAGTAGGCAGAGAGTCCTGGTGCTATCCACTGCACCAGAACTACATATCTGTGTACTCGTTTGTATTTTTAAATTAAGGGGATTAATTAACAGATTATTGGTGCTAAGCACCGTAATGCCCAGTAAAAAGACCTTTTAAAGTCTAAATCGCACATTTATGCTGCAAGGGTGCGGTGACCCCAGTAAACTACTTCCGGGTCATGAATAAGGTTTAAACTCGGCCCTGCAGTGAGCACGGCACGCGGTTATGCGTGTTGAGCGTGAGAAGTGAGCAAGGCAGAAACCTTTCTACATCCTAGTCAGCAAGAGTAACTCTTGGGTAGGCCTAAGCACTACAGTAACAATAACAACGCTGCTGTCGGTAAGGTACTGCTGTATATTATAATTCCTACTCGAGCTACTAGTTATTGTATAACAATTATATCATACAATAAAACACTATACAAACTAGGTGATATATCAGCATTGTTTATGGACATTACTATCTATTCCAAAGAATACACTACCCCTATAAACTAAAAAAAATGGACATTGCCACATTGTTAGAAGGGAAACTGGGAACAAAATGCATAACCTCTGAGATGTACTTATTCACAGAATCACCAGTTATGGAATTACCATTTACATGCCTCAAATGCAAGCAAAATGCTGAAATGCTAATAGACATTTCTTTGTTTAGCACTAGACTACAAGCACTGGAACTTGGTCAACAAAAGATGGTTCTGAGATTAAGTAATAAAGATGAGGAGCACACTAAGCTAAATGTACCACAATACTACAAGAAGGGAAATTATTACAGGGCAATGTTTACAGCCAACCCCAATCTCTACCTATATGTCAGGATAAGGAACGCACAACGAAATGACATAGATACGAATCTATCTAATAAAAAACAATTGAGAAGATGAGGGAGACGATAATTCTGAAACTTGGTATCAGATCCAAGTAGCAAAAGGAGAAAAGCAGAGCAGTTTCTGCTCCCATTACATAATAGGTTTGACCCACTTATGCAACCACCCAATGATGAACATACTCAAAGCCAGATTAGTCCAAGATCAGATTCCCCACCATCACTACTGGATGACAGTCCTAGTAATAATACCCCATTAATACCACCACTAACCCCAACTGTGATCAACGACCAAGCAAATAAAATTGACAACACAGATACTATGCGACAACATTCAAAATTAGGGGGTACAATAGTCAACATTGTTGTTAACGTGAGTACTATTGTTGGCAGTGAAAGAGACCAAACAACGGAGCAAATATATATACTACAGGATTCAATAACCAGATATACAGATAGATATTCCACAAGAGGTAATAAAGAGAATACAGCTAGCTGCAGCTACAGTGGAGCCACAATCAAAGACATAACTACTATGCTTCCAGGAATCTTTCATAATACAACAAATACAAAAATTGCTATCCTGCGTGTGGGTACAAATGATTTTGGGCATCACAGGATAGAAGACATAACTGTGGATATGAAACAAGCAATAACAACATTACATGATCTAACTGTGACACCAATCATTTCTGAAGTCTTACCAGTTCCAAGGGCAAGTTATAATAAAATAAGAAATATCAAGGCCTACAACAACTGGCTACGTAAATGGTGCCAATATCGAATGTATCAAGACTTGGGAACTATTTCTTAATAATCCTTCATTACATGGGTATAATGGACTACATCTCAGTAAACAAGGGCCAAGGCTTCTGGGATGTATATTTCATAGAACTCTTCAGAATCACAAACAGGGAAAAAACTAGACACTGAGGGGCAAGGGGCTACAACAACTTTCAAAAGACAATACAACAAACTACATAACAAATGGGTTTATAATAACAATGATGATCTATCTTTTCTTTCAACTAACACAAGAAGCCTACACCAAACAGATACAGACAAAATTGGAATTATTATTAAATAGAGATAATATCGATATTGCTGCAGTAACAGAAACCTGGTGGGGGGGAACCTCAGGCTGGAATATGAACATACAAGGCTACAATACCCTTTATAAAATTAGAAAATCAAAAAAAGGGGTAGGGGATGCACTATTTATCAAAAGCAATATCACATTTAAAGTGATTGAAGAATCATCTGCCAACAGTACTATAGAAATCCTATGGGTCGAGATCAGAAGGGTAAAACAAAAAAAAAAAACTAATTGTTGGTGTCTGTTATAGACCACCTGACACTAACATTACAGTACATCAGAACATTCTAAATTATATCAATGCTAAAGCTAGCAATAAAGATCTAATATTATTAGGTGACTTCAACCTTCCAGGAATAAACTGGATAGCTGGACTAGCTAGTAATAATCCTGAACAAACTTTACAGGACGTATGTGATGCAAATGGTATTCAACAATTACTTACTGAACCAACCAGAAATAAAAATATTCTAGACCTGTTACTATCAGATATTCCTGATCAGATCCGGAACATCAAATTTAAACCACCCCTATATAACAGCGACCAAAAAATAATAACCTTTAACACCAAAATAATACCAAAAGAAATAATTGGCAAGCCAATATTCAAAAATTACAATAAAGCTAACTTTAGTAACATTCTGGAAAGCCTGAATAAATGGAAATGGGACAATGGAGCCACATCCCCAGGGGAACGATAGACTAGAGTAAAAAACAAAATATTAGAATTAGAAACTGATCATATTCCAAACAAACTAACCTATAATAGGAAGGGTAAAATACCCATTTGGTTAACACGGTCAATATCTAGTCTACTCGCAAAAAAAAAAGAAGGGCATACAGGGACCTAACAAGAGGTAACAATAGTTACAATAAATACAAATACAAAACAATACTTAAGAAATGTAAACACAAAATAAAGTCTGAAAAGAAGAAAACTGAATTTAAACTACCTTACAATAAAGATGGGGAAAAAGCTTTTACTCTTATGTAAATAACAAAAGACAAGCACCAAGATCCATTGGTCCCCTAACCTTAGGGGCCAAAACAACTGACAAACCACAAGCAATGGCAGAGGAACTTAACATATATTTTTGTTTGGTATTCAATAAAACTATTTCCCCAAGTCAGAATATACTAAAAATTCCAAATGACTATGAGATCTTGACTGAAATAACTAAACATGATATCAAAACTCAGCAGGATAAGATAAATATTAATAAGACACCAGTTCCCAACAGACTCCATCCTAAAATAATTAAGGAACTATCCCAATGATTAATTGCTCCATTATTCAAAATATTTAACCTATCCCTATGCTCTGGAAATATCCTTAATGACTGGAAAACAGCAACGGTCAACCCATATTTAAAAAAGGCAATCATAGCTTACCAAATAACTACAGACCAATAAGCTTAACAAGTATTCTGGGCAAAATATTCGAATCTTTATTCAAAATCAAGTTAGAAGAAGAAATGGCTGCTAAAAAAATGACAACTCACAACATGGGTTTAAAAATCAAAGGTCATGCCTTACAAGTAACCTAGTCTTCTATGAAAAAGTAAGCAAAATGCTGGATGATAAAACACCTGTGGACATCATTTACCTAGATTTATGCAACGCATCTGACAAAGCTCCCCATTCAACCTTAATTAATAAAATGTACAAACTCGGGATTAATGGCTTTTTGGTTAAATGGGTTGACGAATGGTCAAGACACCACACCCAAAAAGTTTGCATTGAGGGACAGTATTCAAAAATGGATCAGGTTATAAGCAGTGTCCCACAGGGTTCAGTTCTGGGACCTGTACTATTCTCCATCTTTATTTCCGACATGACATCCAGTCTTAGCAATTTTGCAATAACATTGCGGATGACACAAAAATTGCTGCTAATATAACAACAGATGAAAATACAAACAACCTAGAAAAAGATCTGAAATTATTAGAAGAATGGGCACAACAAAAAAAAAAACATGCCTCACAATACAGACAAATAAGTAATCATGCATTTAGGAGACCTTAACAATAAATATCAATACATACTCAATGGACAAATTCTGAAGTCGGTCACTAATGAAAAAGATCTTGGAATAATCATATCATCAGATTTATCTTTCGTTAGAAAATGGCAACAATCAGTTCTTAAACATGACTGGCTGAGACAGGTTCCAAGCTGGGCATTTATTTCCAATAGATGCACAGCTAAAAATAAGAGCCAGTCCAAGTGCCTTTTCACAGAGTAACACTCTCCGATGGGCCATTTTTTAAACGCAATAATACCCTCCAGGGTGGGCATTATTGGGAAATACTGGACCTTCCAGGGGCTATAATGCCCTCCACCTGTGGCGTCGGGCCTCATTATGCCCCTGGGTGGTCCAGTAATTCCCAGTAATGCCCACCCTGTTAGGTATTATTGCTTACGTAAACACTGTAGACAATTAATAAACTAAGCTAATCAAATAAATCGGATGCATTAAGAGAGCTTTTGTATCAAGAAACAAGGACTGCATTCTGCCCCTTTACAGGGCTTATGTCAGACCATACTGGATTACTGTTCACCCATATGGAGTCCATACTTGAGACGGGATGTGAACAGACTGGAGGGGGTTCAGAGAAGGGTAACGAAAATGATAGACGGATTACATAACAAAAGCTATGATGAGCGGTTATCTGTCCTAAAAATGTATCCCTTAGAGTTAAGAAGAACTAGGGGTGATTTACTTCTAATGTACAAAATACACAAAAATAATGCTTTAATGACAGATTTAAATATGACATTTAACAGTAGAAACTGTAATTTGAGAAACCATACATAGCAGATCCCATTAACATACCCAAAAAACAACATCAGACGTTTCTTCTATACGCAGAGGATAATCCCATTGAGGAATTCATTACCAAAGCATATAGTATATACTTTCGATCACAAATCTTTCAAAAACAACTTAGACTTCCATTTTGGGGTGATTGGCAATAATTCCCAGCATGCTGGAGATGTACTTACATGGGCCTTGACCTTCTGTACGTCTATTAATCCAAGTATGACCTTTGGTCCAGTGGTTTATGTGGCACAGTACTACACACCTCAGCTGTGTAACAGGTGTGCAACACAAAAAATGTCATTCCACACTGCTGTTTGTTATTCTCTCTATCACACACTGAGGGTGTGTAAAAAACACACATTAAGAATGCTGGCCACTGACCTGGCCCGGTGGCACTGAGGGTTGAGGCGCTGGGCGCCACGCTGGTGACCTGGGTTCGGGAACGGACTCGGTCGTCCAAGGTCGGCAGGGGAGGGAGAGGATCGAGTGTCCGGAGGACTGCTCTCCCCTCCCAGGGTAGGTTCCGTGGTATGCCCGCTCTGTAAGCAGCTCCTGGTGGAGACCAGAGGCCCTACAGGTAGCAGGCTTGACTTTATATTGGGGGCAGAGTGGCGGTGACCAGACTACACGTAGGTGCGCAGCCAGGCATTGCACATCTGCGCTCCAGGGGAAAAATGTAAGAGGAAAACCCTGTTGGCCAAGTGGAAGTGAAAGGGGCTCCAGTTTCTTCCCACATCCCAATGCTGGGACTGATTTCCTAGTCTCCTGTCTGCCCTCCGGATTCCTCTGCAGTCCCTACAATCTCAGAAAGGCCGCCAAGGGCTGGCGGGCCCCCCCCCGAGGGGGGTGATCCGGGGGGGGCTGAACGTAGCCGAGGAACTGGAGAGGAGACCGAGTAAGGAGGGTTTCAGGTAGGGAGTAGAGGCAGCGATGAGAGGGTTCCCCAGAGAGATGCCCTAAGCCCTAGAGGAGAAAAGGAAAAAATTACTCACCTTAGTAATGTTGTTTCTTCTAATGGAGTCTTGCTGTATTCTGACTATTGCAGTTAGGTCCTGCCTTTCAACTGCCTCGGAGAACAAAGAGTTAACTTTCCATGGCCAGCATGGAACGTTCAGCGCGAGCTCGGTTGAAGCTCCTGTCTGCTGTTGTTTAAACTCCAACCGTCATATCTTTATGAGCAATACTCACTAGAAGTTCTGTGTGGAAACTGTAAAACTCACACTAGCCAACTGGCAACTAAATTTATTAAAAAAAGGCTTTTCTGGTTTCAAAGCAAAGACTCAAGTCAGGAAACCCAAAAAACAAAACACAACACACACCCAAAATAAAGGAGGGTGAAAAAGGAGCACCTCTAGGGTGCCAACACTGCTCCTGCCCACCCACATCCCAAAAACCAAGTTCTGAGAGGGGAGGCAGTGAGAGTCAGAATACAGCAAGACTCCATTAGAAGAAACAACATTACTAAGGTGAGTAATTTTTTCTTCAAACAACATGAAGTCTTGCTGTATTCTGACTATTGCAGACTACCAAGCAGTACCTCCATGGAGGAGGGACAGAACCTACTTTGGGAATAGGCTCTAAAGTACTGCTGTGCCAAACCGAGCATCACTCCTAGCCTGGATATCCAGAGAGTAATGCTTGGTGAATGTATGGACTGTTTTCCAGGTGGCTGCTTGACAAATTTCTAAGATAGGAATATCCCTGGCAGCAGCCAGGAAACAGCTGTACCTCTAGTAGAGTGAGCCCTCAGGCCTGAGGGCAGGGTTCTACCCAGTTTTTCATAGCAGAATTGAATACAAGAGACAATCCACCTGGCAATAGATCTTTTAGTGGCAGGTTTGCCCTTACCGACCTCTTCATATGTGAGGAACAACTGGAGGGACTCAAACCTGTGACCCTTGATGCGCTCTATGTAGTAGCTGAGGGCCCTTTTAACATCCAAGCTGTGCAGCCTCCTCTCTCCAGAGGAGGAATAGTCAGTGAAGAAAACAGGGAGAGACATAGACTGATTAAGGTGGAAATCTGAAACCACCTTAGGCAAAAACTTCCTGTTAGTTCTTAGGACAACTTTATCTCTATGGAAAGAGATGAAATGAGACTCCACTGACAGGGCTTGCAATTCACTGATACGCCTGGCAGAGGTAATGGCTACCAAAAACACAGTTTTCCAAGTCAAGTACTTAAGCTCTGCAGAGGACAAAGGCTCAAAGGGTGGTTGCATAAGCTGAGCAATGCAAACATTAAAGTCCCAAGCAAGAGCAGGGTCCTTAAAGGGGGAATTGGTGTGCAACAATCCCTTGAAGAACTTACAAAACACAGGATGGGCTGACAGAGGAGAGAACTTGCCTACTGACAAGAAGGCAGCAACAGCTGCCAGATGCACTTTAAGTGTAGCTGGCCTAAGTCCCAAGCCATTAAGATGAACCATATAGTCCAGGACTGTAGGCAACCCAGAAGATTCTGGAGAAATATGCTTATTAGAGCACCAAACAGTGAACCTTTTCCATTTGGAGTTGTAAGTCTTTCGGGTGGAATGCTTTCGAGAAGCCTTAAGGATATCCAGAACCCCTTGAGAAAGGTGTAGATCAGCAAACTCTAACTCTTCCAGAGCCATGCCTTGAGATTGAGAGATTTGAGGTTCGGTTCCCAAATCCTCCCCTGAGAGGATGACAACAGGCTGTAATTCCTGGGAAGAGACAGGGGAAGGTGGACTGCTAAGGACAGCAACAGTGGGTACCAGGGCTGTCTGGCCCAGTCTGGAGCAATCAGAATCACTTTGCATGGTTGAGACCTGATCTTGACTAACACTTTGAACAGGAGAGGGAGGGAGGCATACAGAATTTCCTTCCCAATTCAGAATCAGAGCATCCAGGGGGACTGAGCCCAAGACTGGGGGTCTGCAACAAAAGAGAGGAAGTTGGTGATTGTCTGGGGCTGCAAAAAAATCTATCTGTGGAGGGCCCCATCTGGAGAAAATCACGTCCAAAACTAGGGGATCTAGGGTCCATTCGTGATGGCCCTGGGATATCCTGCTGAGAGCATCTGCTAGGACACTGTCCTTCCCTGGGAGGTGAACTACTATCAGAGAGGTTTGCAGGGAATAGGCCAGAGACCACAACTTCATTGTTTCTGTGCACAAGGCCGTAGACTGAGTGCCTCCTTGCTTGTTGATGTACCACACTGTGGTGGTACTGTCTGTTCTGATCTGGACCACCTTGTTCTGTACAGATTTGGAAAAGGCTTGCAGTGCCAGAAACACTGCTCTGAGTTCCAAGAGACTGATGTGAAGCAGATATTCTTGAGGTGACCACAGCCCTTGGGTGGTAAGATCCCCCAAGTGGGCTCCCCAGCCCAGCAGGGAGGCATCTGTGGTGAGTATCACTGAATGAGACTGAGTGACAAAAGGAACTCCCTGTCTCAAATTGTCCTGATCCTGCCACCATTGCAAAGCCTGGATCAGGGTTCGAGTCACTGGGACTAGTTTGGTAAGGGAATCCTTTCTTTGGGACCAGAAGGCTCTTAAGTGGAACTGAATGTCCCTCATCTGGAATCTTGCCCCCTGGACCAGTGCTGTAGAGGCTGCCATATGGCCCAGGAGCTGCAGGAAATGCCTTGCTGGTCGAGACACCTGAAGGGTGAATGAAGAGGCTAGTTCTATAAGGGTCCTTGCCCTGTCCAGGGGAAGGAAGGCTCTTGCCCTTATTGTACCCAGCTCTGCCCCTATAAAGGTGAGGAGCTGTACTGGCTCGAGAACTGACTTTGGAAGGTTGAGGAGGAATCCTAAGGAAGTGAGCACTTGCTGAGTTATTTGCAGATGTGACTTGACTTGGTCTGGAGACTGACCCACTATGAGGCAGTCGTCCAAGTACAGAAAGATGGAGATCTTTTTTCTCCTTAGGAAAGCAACCACTACTGCCAGGCATTTTGTGAACACCCGTGGGGCTGAAGTTAGGCCAAAGGGCATTGCTCTGAATTGATAGCGGCCTGAGGGCAACTCGAACCTGAGGTACTTTCTGTGGGAGCACCTGATGGGAATGTGAAAATGGGCATCTCTGAGGTCCAGGGAGGCTAGCCAGTCCCCTGGCCTTAGAGAGGGCAGAATTATTCCCAGAGTCACCATTTTGAATTTTGGTTTTAAAAGGTGCTTGTTCAGATATCTTAGATCCAGGATGGGCCGCCATTCTCCTGTTTTTGAGGGTTAGGAAGTACCTGGAGTACAATCCTTTGTCCCTGTGTAGGGTAGGAACCCTTTCTATGGCTCTGAGAGCCAGGAGGGAAGAAACATCTGCCTCTAGGGCAAGGGTCTCTCATGGATTTGCAGGTGGAAAGGATCTGGTTCTCATCTTGGGAAATTTTTTGAAGCTGAGAACCAGTCCCTGGCTTACTACTTCCAGGACCCACTTGTCTGATGTCAGAGACTTCCAGTCCTGGACAAAGTAAGCCAGCCTGCCCCCTACAGGTATTGGAGAATCAGCCCGGGCAGACCCATCAAGGTGTCTGCTTGGCAGGGACTTTAGGCTGAGGGGTGGAAGCAGGCCTGCTCATTCCCCGTCTGCCTCGCCCTCTGAAGAACCCCCTCTGAGCGTAAGCAGAAGACGAGGCCTGGGCCTGGTAAAAAGGCCTTTGAAAGGGCCTGCCCCTACCCCTGGAATGCTGTTTCTGAGGGGTGGCTTGCCTTTCTTTGGCCTGAGCACTCCTGTAGGTGGTCCTGTACTCGTCCATCTTTTTCATGTAGTTCTCTGTCTGCTCCCCAAACAGATAATTACCAATGACAGGGAAATCCATGGCCTTAGCCTGGGTATCCTGTGATAGGCTAGTACATCTGAGCCAAGCCATCCTCCGAAGGGCCACAGATGTAGCCATGACTCTAGATGAAACATCATAGGAGTCCACAGCAGCATGAAATTGCACCTTGGATGCCTCAATCCCATCCGCAGCCACCTACTCCAGCTCCTTGGCAAGCTGGTCAGGGGCCTGTTTAGCCAGAGCCAGCACAGTGTCCCACCTGGACTTCTGGTATCTAGCTGTGTAGGCCATATAGTTAGCCTGCCTGAGTCCCAAAGATGCTGCCATGTACTGCTTCTTTGCCATGGTATCAATCCTCCTGGAGTCCTTATCTGGGGGGTGTGATGCCAAGGTAATATTTGCCTTATCATAGGCAGCAGTCTGCACTACCCCAACATGGCTGCACTGCTGGGAAAGGAACTCCGTGTCCGAGCCTGAGAGGGTATACCTCTTGTCCATTCATCTGTCCACAGGAGGTATGGAATTAGGAGTCTTTAGAATTTTAAATGTCTGTTTCCCAAAAGATTTATGGAGGAGAATAGACAATCTCCTGGACTCTGGGATGTCCATCATCTCAACAAAATCAGGCTCCTCCTGATCCTCTACTGCTTCTTCCATTGGAAGCTGGAGGGTTTCAGCCACTTTTTGTAAAACATAAAGTGGAAGGGACTCAGAAAGCCTAGGAGGAGAAACACCTGAAGGTCTGTCTGGGAGATGTCCGGTCAATAGGCACATCCAGACTTCTCATCATCATCATTATCCTCATATTCTCCCTCCTCCTCCTCCGGTTCATAAAATTCTTCTACAGTATAATCCGGAACCGGGGGAACCGACCGAACCGAGCCCCTGCCAGATGGTGCCGGTTCGGCCGGAACCGAAGTTAGCGATTGAACTATCCTTATCGCTTTGGCTATTTCATCAGTGGTTGGAGAAAGAATTTGTGGATCCGAAACGGATGATTTTTCTCTTCTCTTTCTTTTAACAAGAACCAATTCCTCAGAATCAGCTCTCCTTTTGCCTGAAGAAGTTTTGCCCTGGTCAGAGGGCACTCCTTCTGGTTCGGTCGGAACCGAACCGGGCTGGCCATCCGGGTCAGCGGACTTCTCGGCCTCCCTTTCCCTCAGTCTATCTACTCTCTTATCCAGGGTAGCTTTGGGAAAACTTTTGACAAATTGGCAGTCTGAATTGAGGTGGTCAAACCCAGACAAAACACAGGTGGTGTGGGGATCAGCCTTAGCAAAGGCTTCCCCACACACACTACAGTGTTGAAACCCAGTGGGCCGTTTTTTTCTTGGGTTTCTCAGACATGGCCAATCCTATCCAAAACTTACCCTTTTTTCGGCAATCCACCAGGCAAGACATCCCTATCGGTTCCTGACCGTGTTACGGGTCTTGGAAAAAAACGTAATTAAATCCATTTTTTTAGAACCGATACGGACTGGTTACCACACTCTAATAAATTAAAAACTTTTTTAAGACCAATCTGATCGGTTCAAACCGAACCAATCCAATATTTACAAGTTCCACACAGAAACTAAATGCAAAACCTATCTAGTACTCACGGTACCACAGACAGAGACTTAAACCGACGGGTTCAGTAGCAGAAATTCGGTAGAAACCGAGCGAAAGAAATGACACTTTAACAGACTTTTTTGAACCGAGCAAAGGAGAAATCTCCGGAGAGACTGTTCAGTGAGGCGGAGTAAAGAATCTGAAGGTTGGAGTTTAAACAACAGCAGACAGGGGCTTCAACCGAGCTCGCGCTGAACGTTCCATGCTGGCCATGGAAAGTTAACTCTTTGTTCTCCAGGGCAGTTGAAAGGCAGGACCTAACTGCAATAGTCAGACTACAGCAAGACTTCATGTTGTTTGAATAGAATTCATAAAAAAAAAAAAAAAAAAAAAAATGCTGGCCATATATTATTTTTTTAATTACTGTTTCCCCTGTTTAGAGATCGGTTTCACTCGGAGAAGTCAGAAGCAAGAAAAGTGCAATATCCATTATACATGAGCATGACATCATACTGTGTACTGTATTTTGAAGAATTCAGCACGATTTGCAGGCTGCAATCAATCCTAACCAGTACTTATATGTAGAATAAATCTTGGGGTAGTGTGTGGAACAAGAATTTTTCACACACCAGAGGGTTGCATGCTACATAAACTCGAGGGGTTTATACAACAAGCATCCAACAACGGGGTGTGTGTAACATTCAAGTTTTGCACACTATCCCATGTTTTGTTTTATATAATTGCTGGTGAGTATTTTTTTGCAACACCAATTTTATGAATAGAACTACATCTCTGTGAAGCTGCAGTTGGGTTGAAGCGTAGTCCGAGGTCAGGTTGAACTGAAGCACCTGGTTAAACGGCTACTTTTTTTTTTTTGAGTGAGTCCCTTCAAAAGTTAAAAAGTTCATTATTGTAACACTTACTCAGGAGTCTGAGTATGAGAGCTGGTAAAGTCTCCAAGGTGATGAAGGGAAGACTGCAACTGGCACATGTGTGGAGTGAGGGAAACCCAGTATACATGTTCACCGTTATAACCAGCTGATTATAACAGCAAATTATAACTGGGTTTCCCTATCAGAAAAAAAACATTCTCCAGTTATTATATATAGAATAATGTATGGGGGTGTGTGTGTAACGAAAAGTTTACACACACCTGAGGGGTAAGATGCTACATAAACCCCGAGAGCGAAGCACGAGGGGTTTGTGCAAGCATTTTACCCCAATGGTGTGTGTAAACTTAGAGTTTACACACACCACCCCACATTTTATTTTTTATAATCAATGGTGATTTGCACTGTTTGCGCAGCTTTGCACGACTTAGCGTGGCTTTGCGCGATTTGCCATTATACACACTCATGTATAACGGGAAATTACGCCACGGTTTCCCTATGGGAAAAAGGGAAGCCATTAATTATGTGTAGAATAATGCATGATGTGGTGTGTGTGCAATGAGAATTGTAAACCCACCTGATGTGTGTGATGCAACATAAACCCTGAGAGCAAAATTTGAGGGGTTTACATAAGTACCTCATACCAAGGGTGTGTACAAAATCTGAATTTAAGCACATCACGCCATATTTTATTTTTTATAACTGCTGGGCAATGTCCCCCCACAAGATCTTGGTGTTGAGTCATGTTGGCCCCAACCTACCTTGGGCCGCTGACTTTTGCTTTTACCATCCCCCACCTCACACACCCCTTTCCTCAGTCCAGTCTTTCCATTTTCCAAGCCTTTCATGCCTTCCCAGTGTTGACCACACAGGGTTTCCTTTTGGTGGCATTTCACCACCTCCAGGAAAGCATGGTGAAGAAAGAAAAAGCAACAGTGGGGGACAAATGTCGTTTTACAAGGTAAATGTTAAGTTTTCTTCAGGAAGGATTTAGTTTGTGATTTTATGTGGGAAATGTGTGTGTTGTTTGTGCACGAGGCAGTCTGAGACTGTGAGGCATGATCAGTGCCCTGGCGTGTAAATGCTGTTGTAACTAGCTGATTATAATGGTAAATACACATGTGTAACCCCCCCGTCAGGGGCTTACCTGTGCAGCCCCCGAAATGGCTTCCATTTTCCCCTGGGGTTTTGTTCCACCCCCATTTCTTTTTGTCCCTGGTTCTGTCTGTGACCCCTGTAAATCCTGATGGTCCCCTGTTGTGTCCGCAATTCTCTCGCCGGCACCTGCATTATTTTGTGAGACAGCAGGGTCAGGGGAGCTAGAGTATAGAGCCGCCGCCTCTGAATGGCACTCTGGTGCCGGCCGAGGCTCTGGCATGCGCACCAGTGCATTTTATTACAGTCGCTTCAGAAGCTTTTGGATCCATCTCTCCGGTGGTCCCATTGGGCACTTAAAAAGGGACCAGAGAACTTGGGCAGACCAGAGAGATGGCAGGGAGAAAAGGAGAGAAGTCTTTGAGAGTGCCAGTCATGCTCGAGAATTTGAAGCCACCTCATGAATATTAATTAGGCAGTTCATGAATAAGTAATGAGCAGAAGCCTGTCTAGCACAGTGAACAGTGAACAGCACTAGCAACAGGCTGGGCAAGGAAAGACCGTTTAAAATAAGTTAGTGAGCCAACAAAGGGAAGGCGTGGCTGCACACCAGTGGGTAATTAAATAAATGAAACTGTTTTATTTGGCTGCAACAGGGAAATAAATGCACAGCAGTGCATGAACTACCTTGGGACTATGTGTGCTGCCTAGGGGCAATGTGAAACGGCCCCAGCAACTGGCAGAGGGCAAAAAAAATGTGTTAAAAGGTGCAGTCACTTAACAGGGCACAGGGGCGGCTTCAAATGTGTGGGGCAACAATTAAATAAAAATGAATGGCTGGGCTTCAGAAACATTAATAATATGAGGCCTTGTGTAAGCTGTATGGGACTGTTTTTTTCCAGCAGCCATGTGATGCCAGCTAACCAATCGCAGGGCCAGGACTTGCTATGAGGATTCTGGGGCTTATGAGCGGACTCTTGGGGAAAAATATCGGGGATTATTCTGGTGCCGTTTTGAACAGCCAGTGAGGCACTGAGGGAGCCTCATACATATTAATTTTCTGTAAGGATAGTGGCTCCAGCCAATTGGGAGTGGCCAAAAAGCTCCCCAAAGGACAGAACTTTTGGACTCTTAAGTCAATATGGGGAGAGCCCCTCCTCTAGGAAGGGGGCTCTTGCCCCTGGTGAGAGAATGGGGCTGCAAGGCTGTAAGAGGGCCTTGCCTGGGGGCTGCCAGCCATCTATCCCCCAGGGCTGGTCATGCCTTCCCCGGTCTAGAGGAAAAGAGAAGAAAGATGAGTGAGCAGCTTTGCTGAAAGGAAGATAAAGCTGAAGGTTCCTGGAAAAGTCTGCTGTGCCGGAGAGATGCACCACAGCAGTGAGATGAAGAAGTGGTTGTGTCCTAATCTTGGGAAAAGGACAAAGATTGTGTCTTGAGCCTGGAAAAAGGACAAAGGTTGCGTCTGAGCCTGGAAAAAGATGGGTACTTTCATCTGTACCTCACTGGTAAGGCAAAGTGTGAGAAGAGATGTGATGAGAGAATTTGTGAAGAAGGAACCTCTTCAGACTGGAAAATTTCTATGCACCTGCACGGTGAGAAATGGGACTTTCTGATGTGTTGCTAAGAAAGAGTTTCTGAGACAGAGTTCTGGAATTGTGTGTGAGCCAGTGCAAGAGTGTGGCTGTGTTCTAAGTTGAGAGACTGTGAAAACAGAAGGACTAGCAAGTGCCTGTGGAGCAGGGTGCTTGCTGCCTGCTCCTGAGATACAGCAAGGAAAAGACTGTTGTGGTACCCCAGGGTTTTCAGATTCTCCACCCCCCGGAGTCTGGGAGACAGGGAAGGTAACAGAGACTGCTTGGCTACACAACGTAGCAGGTCATGAAGGACAGAGCAAAAATGATTTAGAGGTTCCATCCGAAGCTCAGGGCCAGATGGGGAACTTGTTAACACCCATCAAGTAGGGCCACTGGCGGCAGGGGTTCACGGGTCTTGTACCCGAGTGCTAGGGCGCTCTGACCGGTGAAAGAGCCGAGCCGTGGGGCCACTCCTTGGTCTGGGAACCCCGTGGCTGGTGGGCTCTATGTGCTCTGGGTGGAGGCACCACCATTTTTATTTGTATCTTGGGAAAGGACCCTCATGTTACAGCTATGGGAACCAAGTCCCCTTAACCTTGGTCTGGCCAGCAAGGCAGGGGTAGTGGCCCTCTCTAGGATGGCACCAGAGAGGGGCTACACATGGTTTTCCCAATAGTATAAAACATTGCTAGTTATTGTATTATAGTTGTCCTCCATATAGCACCCATCTCACTAAAGCTGCACAAACACTCATCTATAAGCACTGTTGTGAGCATTGCCCAATGGATGCTCCATTGTCAATGATACAGTCTGAAGGCACCTTGAGCTGATAAGTTTCCACTGGACTGAGTCCCTCGGACATCAGGGAGCTAAAACTCTGTGAATCTGTCTACTTCTATATGGACACTCCTCACAATCTGCAGTGCTGTCAAGGATAGATAAAACAAGCTGTACCAGGGATAGATGAAATAAGCTGATTGACCTGATAAGGGAGTATTGTTCTGACTGAAAGCCCCATCATCTGCCTACAATGGTGCAGATATTCTGTGTGTGGACACACCTGGAAGTGCTGCAGTGCTCTGAGCAATGCAGGAGTTGAAGTGGTGTCAAACATCAACACACACTGTTAGCTTAAATGTGAGTTATATCACAAAAAAATCCTGTTATGCAAGAACTTACCGTAACAGTAGATCTTCGAGAGGAGCTCTTGCAGCAGGTAATACCATTAGGACTGAAGCCGGCAGGTGGCAGAACTCCATGGAAAACTTATAGCTAGCAGTCTGAGGCAGGGGACCCCCCCCCCCCGACACTGGCTACACCCGACGTCAGACATAGTATAAAGGGGGCGGTCCCCTGGCACCATCTCAGTTCTCCTACTGGAGACCCGGCTAGAAACCAAACTGGAGAACCAAGCAGGAAGCCCCCACCATGTTCTGGTGATTTAACAGCCAAAAATACTATCCTGGGGGATGGAGGGTGGGAAAGCCACCTGCTGCAAGAGCTCCTCTCGAAGATCTACTGTTATGGTAAGTTCTTACGTAACTGTACTATCTGTCTTTGAGGGTGGAGCTCTTGCAGCAGGTAATACCATTAGGACTGAGTCCCAAGCAGTACCCAAGGATAGGCACAGGTCTGAGGGCGTTAGGAAGAGATGTTGAAAAACAGCTGAAACATATTAGAAAGGCATCTAAGAGAGTAGGACCTGCAGGACTGCTAGTCCTAAACATGCTCTCCTTCTGGATGCAATGTCCAGGCTGTAATGTCCAATGAAAGTGTGGACTGAACTCCATGTAGCTGCAACACAAATATCTGCTGAGGAGACATTTTTGAGTGCCGAGAAGGAGGAGGCCACTGCTCTGGTAGAGTGGCCCCTGATTGTTCCCGGAAGTGGTTTGTTATGATGCTGGTAGCAGAAAGTAATGCTCTGCACCAGCCAATGGGCTAGTGACTGTTTTGAAACAGGAGCTCCTAACATTTCCTTGGTGAATGAGACGAACAATTGGTCCAACTGTCTGGAGGAGCGAGTCCTGTGGAGGTAATACCTCAAAATTCTGTGAACACCCAAGGTGTGCAACAGCACTTCACCTTGGTTAACAAATTACGGATAATAAACCGGAAGGTTGATGTCCTGGTCAGCATGGACACCACCTTTGGCATGAACTTAGGGTTCGTGCGCAGGGTCACCCTGTCCCTGTGGAAAACTATGTAAGGTTCCTTACACATCAAGGCCTGGAGCTCAGAAACCCTTCGAGTGGAGGTAATGGCTACCAAAAGGAGGGTCTTCCATGAGAGGAAACGCAGCTTGCAAGAGGCTGCTGGCTTGAAGGGAGGAAGGGTGAGTTTCTCCAGGATGAAAAGTAAGTCCCAAGGAGGAACGATGTCTCACCTGGGAGGTCTGATATGTACGACCCCTTGTAGAAATGACTTACAGACGTTGAGCTGTGCCAGAGTTTTATCTCCGATAGGACCATGATATGCAGAAAACGCATACATGTGCACCTTAATGGACGAATAGCTCAGTCCTAAATCCAGAAGGTGACGGAGATATTCTAGCACGTGCTTAGCCAGGCAACCCAGGTGATCTAGGGCATGGGCCGTAGCCCATAGACAGAAGCATTTCCATTTCAGAACGTAGGTGGCCCTGGTGGAAGGCTGCCTCGCTGCAACCAAGATCTCAGCCACCTTGCTTGACACTCCTAATCTCTCTTCTGCTAGGACTGCAGGAGCCACGCGTGCAGGTGAAGAGAGTGAACAGCAGGATGGATGAGTGTCCCCTGCTCTTGTGAGAGCAAGTAGGTGGAGAGTGGCAACTGAACTGGAGACTCCAGTGACAGTTGCTGGAGCGACGGATACCAGATCTGACGGGGCCAAAGAGGAGCCACCAGAATCATTCTGGCTCCTTCTGACTGCAACTTGAGCAGTACTCTCTGAATGAGGGGAAAAGGAAGAAAGGCGTACAGGAACTTCCCTGTCAAAGAGAGGGCCAATGCATCTCACCAAAAAAACACTAGGCCTTGGAATGAGCAAGCAAAAATTTTGCAGGTTGGTGTTGCACGGGGACGCAAAGAGGTCCAACTCTGGCGGCCCCAGCAACCAAATAGGTCGTCTGCGACTTCTTGGACCAGTTCCCACTTGTGATTCAGAGAGATAGAGCGGCTGAGACTGTCTGCGAGAACGTTCTAAACCCAAGGCAGATGAACTGCGATGAGATCCAGACGGTGTTCTACTACCCAATCCCTCACTCTTATGACCGCCCTGCAAAGGGGTTACGAATGAGTCCCCCCTTGTTTGTTGATGTAGAAGACCACTGGTGAGTTGTCTGTCTGCACCAGGAGAGGACCCATCAAGAGTTGGTCTCTGAATGCAATAAGTGCATTCAGCACGGCTCTCATTTCCAGAACGTTTATATGTAGACAGCTCTCTATGGCAGACCAAGACCCCTGGATCCTGTGATCCCCTAAATGAGCCCCCCAACCGGACAGAGAGGCATCTGTGGTTAAAGTCTGGAGAGGGGTGGGTCTCCGGAATGGAACTCCTCCCGCTAGACTGTCATGACGAAGCCACCATTTCAGGGAAGGTGTGCCGCCCGAGACATCCGGATTCGGAGATCCAGACTGTCCACCGACTGGTCCCATTGGACCCTGAGATGCTATTGGAGGGTCCTCATATGTAGTCTGGCTAAGGGTACTGTGGCTATGGCAGCTTCCATATGGCCTAGAAGCTGTAGAACAACCCGGGCTGGGGCCGAGGGGGCCTTCTGGAGCCTGCTGGCCAAATCCTGAAGGCGGTCTGCCCTGCCTGGAGGCAGAACGTCTCTGCTCTGCCCAGTGTCCAGAATAGCCCCTATGAATTGCAGCCTTTTGGGTCGGCCAGGGGTGTGATTTGGGCCAGTTTACTGTGATCTCCAGGGAGGAAAATAAAGCCTGTCTCTCTTGCAAGACGATTAGAAGCTCCTCCTCCGACCGAGCGGAGAGGAGCCAATCGTCCAGGTAAGGGTAGACGAAGAGGCCTCTCCTTCGGAGGGCCGCCGCTACCACTGCTAGACACTTGGTGAAAACCCTGAGGGCGGAAGAAAGGCCGAAGGGGAGTACCCTGAATCGGTAGTGCTCGTCCTGGAAGCTGAAGGGCAGAAACCTTCTGTGAGATTTCAGGACCTTGATATGCATATCTAGGGAGCACAACCAGTCCCCTTGCTGGAGTAAGGGGGGAAGAGACCTGCCAGAGTGACCATCCAAAACCTCTAATATTTTACAGAGAGACTGAGCTGACTAAGATCCAGAATGGGACGAAGGTCTCACGTTTTCTTCGGGACCAGGAAGAAACGGAAGTAGTAACCCTTTCTCTTCTGGGCCTGTGGAACCTTTTGGATGGATCTTTTTTCTAGGAGCTGTTGAATCCCCACTTCTAGAAGGAGACTGTGTTCCAGTGGACAATGGGTTGGGGTGGTTGTCCAGCGGGATAGAGGTGAACTCTATTGTGTACCCTTTTCTAATGGTATCTAGTACCCATTGGTCCGCAGTGATACTGGACCATTGAAGTGGGTAGAGTGCAAACCGCCCTCCTACCTTCTCGCTCTGCCTGTCCCTAAAGGGAGGAGGGGGGCACAGGGCATCAGGCTGACAGGGTGGGGGGGCCTGGGAGTTTGGGGCTGTTTGGGGCCCTGGGAACCTTGAGGGGCAGGGTGACCCCACTTCTTGAACCCCTTACCGTGGGACTGTTTACTCCCCTGTCCCTGTCCTTGTCCTTTACGAAAAGGGCGCTGGCAGGGTTCTTGAGGCTGAGATTTATACATGCGGTGCACGTCAGCCACCGCTTTTCCTGACTCCTGAAGTTGCTTAATCATTTGTTCAACTTCTGAGCTGAACAGAACGGGACCCTGAAAGGGGGAATCCATAACACACTCTTGTAGGTCCGGTTGGAAACCCGTGAGCCTAAGCCATGACTGCCTTCTCATGCAGACCACTGAGGCGGCTGCTCTGGAGGCCATATCCACAGTGTCGTAAGAACACCTAAGGGCGTGTTTGTCGACATCTAATCCCGACTGGGCACACTCCAGAATTTCTTGTTTCAAGGCAGATTCAGGCATAGCTTTGACGAGGTCCACTGTCTTCCTCCACAGCGACTGTTGGTAGGTAATCATGTGGGCCATGAAGTTCAAAGACCTGATGGCCCCAGTGGCTGAGGAGAAGACTTTTTGGCCCCAACCATCTAACTTTTTAGAGACGGGATCCGGGGGTTGGGAACTCAAGTGCTTTGGCTGGGAACCCCTGCCATGGGCGACCGTGAAGACCAACGAATTGGCCTTTGGTTGCTCAGCCAGAAAGGGTTCGGACTTCGGAGGCTTATAAAGCCTGTCCGCCTTCCGAGAGACTGCAGGTATGGAAGACGGCATACCCCAGGTGAGGCATGTTACGTCCTGAAATGGTACCATGAACGGTAGAATCACCAAAGGTTTGGGTTCCTTCTCTCCGAGGAACTTGGCCAGGCGCTTGCACTCTGGGTCCAGATCCTCTGTGTCCCACTCGTATATAGCCTGGATGTGCCTCATAATGTCCAGAAATGAGGGATCATCCGGGGGGACCACAGGGAATCTTTAGGTCCCGGGAAGGGAGGACAACATTCCCCCGTCAGAGTAAGGCTCTGAATCCATGTCACCTCATCCGAGGAGGACGTGACAGGAAGGGAAGAAGGAGACGGAGATGAGGGTCATTTCCTTCTCTTTCCCTTAGGGTCTGGGCGTGGGGGCTCGCCCTCACCCCCCTGAGGCTCTGGGGTGGGAGGGGGACCCATGGGTGGTGGAGGAGGAACAGTGTCTGGGGGTCTATACAGAAGATCCCCTTTCACTGTATTCCACCATGTAGTAAACAAACTCCCGATGTCCGCTACTGAAACGACCGCAGGGGCTGGCACCGGGTCTGAGGGGCCGGGCATCGGGTCTTTAGGTTCGGGCATCTGGGGGTCTGGCTCAGCAGGCGTGGGTCCAGGATCCCGGCGTCAGTATGCCGATGACCGGCAATGCCCTCTTCTGTTGGTCTGGCATCTGGTGTGGCTTTGTCAGGCGTCTGGTCCCTCAGAGGAGGGGCAAACGGCTGGTCTTCATCCAGCGACTGCCCCGTGTCAGGCATCGGGGAGCGGGTCAACGGGGTAGGTGACCGGCTTGGCTTGCGTTGATCTGGAGGAGGGCACACCTTAGCCGGAGGGGGAGGCATCCGAGCCTGGGCTACCTCCTGCCTACCCAAGGGTTCTTCCGAGCGCTTGCGCCTATCAGAAGAGCTGGGCCAGTCCTGAGCCCTGGACAGGCTTTCCTGGGTTGACCCAGAGGGTTTTAGGGGTCGATGAGCCAGGGAAGAGTGATGGTGTCCCGACGAGGCCGATTCCCGATGTGTGCCCTGAGAGGAGGGTGAGAGCGGACTTAGACGTGCGAGAAGGTTCGGACAGCTGGGCCGGAACCAAACCGGACCTCTGGATGGAGGACGAGGAAGACAAGGCCTGCTTGGCTGGCAACTTAGGGTGGGATTCAGACCTGGCCCGATCCTTATCCTTGTGGTGAAGCTACCCCCCTGACGACCTATCTTTGGGTGGTATAAGAATTTTGAGTATGTAGACTTTATGCTGGATTTAGAAAATCAAAAATGGGATAGGGTGGGATTGATTCCCTCTGTGGATGAGGCCTGGAAATTTTTCTATGACAAGTTTATGGAAATATGTAACAAGTATGCTCCATTAAAATCAAGAAGGGTAATAAATAGCAATGCCCCCGGTACAATTCAAATTTATATAAAATAAAGAAGCAGCGTGATAGCGCACGGCAGGAGGCCAAAGTTAAACCAAATAATGAAAACTGGCTAAGACATAAACAACTGCGTAATCAATATACACTAGAATTGAGGAAATCTAAACAAAATTACTATAGAAAAGAATTAGCTCCCAATTTGACAGCTAATGTTAGAGAATTTTGGAGAATCATGAAAAAACTGCAAGGATCACAAACAGTGGACCTCCCAGAAAGTTTAGAGATATGGGGTGTAAAGTTACCCATGGGTACTGAGGTAGCAGGTGAATTTAATGAGTACTTTATATCCATGGGTACAAAAACATTGACCGCCGTATCTAATAATTTGACTGCTAGTATAGCAATAGAAAGGACATCAAAGGGTAGTTTTTCTTTTAAGTTAAGTGTATACTCTAAACCTGATGACTGAGATCCCCTTGAAGACCTACTATTACGGTAAATTCTGTTCTATCTTCTTCAGGGGTATCACAGTCATCAGATTACACCGTAGGAACAAGTACCAAGCAGTGACAAGTGAAGAAAACAAACAGTTTGGGAGGTTGGATCTTCATAAATTTAAGACAGGAGTCCTTGTAGCACGGCGCTGCTAAATGCTGCACAGGCTCTTGAGGCAATGTCCAGACTGTAATGCTTGGTGAAAGTGTGGACTGTACTCCAGGTAGCAGCACAAATATCAGCAGCTGAGACCCACTTGAAACAAGCCACTGAGGTTGCCGTAGCTCTGGTGGAATGAGCTCTGATAGCACCAGGCAATTCTTTGCCGTATTTGTTGTAGCAAAACAATGCAATTTGTCAACCTTTTGGATAAACAATGCTAAGAAACTGAAGCACCCTCTCTACCTGGGGCAAAAGAAACAAACAACTGCTTAGACTTTCTGGACTCCTTAGTTCGAAGCAGATAATACTTCAAAGATCTGCGCACATCTAGTATGAAGCAGTGCTTCCCCTGGATTGGCACACTCAGGAAAATAAACAGGAAGGTGGATAGACTGACTGAGTGTAAACTCTGAAACCTCCTTCGGCAAAAACGTAGGATTTGTGCGCAAAGACACCGTATCTTTGTGAAAAATCAAACAGGGCTCTTCGCATCAGAGGGCCTGAACCTCTGAAATTCATAGAGCAAAAGTAACAGCAACTAAAAATAATGTTTTCCAAGACAGAAAGTGCAACCCAAGTTGCAATTGGCTCAAAAGGAGACAGGCTCAACCTTTCCAAAACAAAATTCAAGTCCCAAACCAGGACAGGGGAACAGATTGGGGGTTTCAGATGCAGGATGCCCCTAATGAAGGTACGGGAAACATTCAGCTGAGCAATTGTACAGTCACCCACGGGCTCATGAAAGGCAGAAATAGCCAAAAGGTGGACCTTGAGGGAGGAATACTGGAGGCCTGAGTCGGACAAAGAAATCAGGTAGTCCAGGACATGCTTCACAGAACAGGTGAAAGGGTCAAGGGAATGCTTGGCAGCCCCGACGGCAAACCGCTTCCACTTCCTGGCATGGGTGGAAGGCTTGCAGGTGACCACCAGGACATCCACCACCCTGTTAGAGACCACTAACCTAGTGATGGCTATGTCCTCAGGAGCTACGCATGCAGCTGGAGGGACCACAGGCTGGTATGGACCAGGGTCCCCTGATCCTGGATAAGCAAATTCCTGCAAAGGGGCAGAGGAACCAGAGGTTCCTCCTACAGCTGCTGAAGCAGAGGGAACCATATCTGGCAAGGCCAGAATGGAGCTTCCAGAATCATGCTGGCCCCCTCCATTTGCAGTTTAATCAGCACCCTCTGTATTAGAGGAAACGGAGGGAATGCATACAGAAATTTCCCGCTCAAAAAGAGGGACAACGCATCTTGCCAGAAACCTTCAGACCCTGGATCTAGCAAGCAGAAATTCAGCAGTTTTGCGTTGAGTGGGGACGCAAAAATGTCCAACTCTGGATGACCCCATTATGTCGAACAGATCTTCTGCTACGGATGAGAGAAGCTCCAATTCGTGCATGCTGGACTGAGTCCTACTGAGACTGTCCGCCAGGGTGTTTAAGATGCCTGGTACGTAAACCATTGAGAGTGTCAGACTGTGCTCCAGTGCTCAATACCACACTCTCATGGCCTCCCTGCAATGGGGGTATGAGCGAGTCCAGACATGCTTGTTGATGTAGTAGACAACACTCAGGTTGTCTGACTGTACCAGCAACTGGCCTGGAGTCAGATACTCCTGAAAAGCTTGCAAGGCATAGAGCACCACTCTCATCTCAGGACACTGATATGTAGGGTGGCTTCCCACTGAGACCAGGAACCCTGGGTTTGAAAAGGACCCAGGTGTGCTCCCCATCCTAGCCCTGAAGCATTCATGGTTAGAATCTGATGTGGGAAGGAGATCTGAAAAGGAATCCCTTGAAAAAGGTTTGAGGGGTCCATCTACCACTCCAGTACCTTACAAATTGGAGAGGAGACCAGGACATGATGGTCTAACTAGTCCATACGCTGGTCCCATTGCACTCTGAGGGTCCACTGAAGGTTGCGCGTGTGAATCCTGGCCAGTGGAACGGTAGGAATGGCCGCAGCCATCAACCCCAATATCCTGAGGTACAGTCTGGCAGGAATGTATCGACTCTGGGCAACCTCCTGAGCTTGAGCCATAAGGCATACTGCCCTGTTTTGGGGCAAGAAGGCCTTCACCTGTTCATAGTCCAGAACCGCCCCG
Organism: Neoceratodus forsteri; assembly: GCA_016271365.2. Classification (NCBI taxonomy): domain Eukaryota; kingdom Metazoa; phylum Chordata; order Ceratodontiformes; family Ceratodontidae; genus Neoceratodus; species Neoceratodus forsteri. Next base: position 969,175,722 of record CM057449.1, read on the forward strand.
ATTTACTGCAGTATTTGGGACGGAACTAGTACTGACTTGGGCAGGCTGACCATTATGCCCAGAGAGTAGAAGAGTTGTAGAGTGCGCTCCAGAGTCAGCAAGAGCTGCTCTCTGGACGGGGTCTTGAGAAGCTAATCGGCCAGGTAAGGGAAGACATACAGCCCCTGTCTTCTGAGAGCTGCTGCAACTGTTGCTAAGCATTTGGTAAAGACATGTAGCGCAGAGTATAAGCCAAAGGCAGCACTTTGAATTGGTAATGCTTGCCCTGAAAGGTAAAGCGGAGAAACCTCCTACGAGAAGAAAAGATCGAAATGTGCAGGTATGCATCCTGCATGTCCAGTGAACAGAGACCATCCCCAGTCCTGAGAAGGGACATGAGACCTAGCAAAGTTACCATCTGGAACATTTTGTACCGGACAAAGAGACTGAGGACCTTCAGATCTAAAATGGGTCTCAGATCTCTGGTCTTTTTGGAGACCAGGAAGAACCTTAAATAAAACCCCTTGTTTCTCTGCCGCCTTGGCAGCAATTCGATTGCCTGCTTGCACAGAAGAAACTATACTTCCTCCCAAAGAACAGACAAGTGGGCCGGAGGATAACTGGAGGGTGGAGGAGGGGTATCTGGAGGCTGTTGGATGAGCTCAAGAGTATGATCTGTCTCTATGATCTGCAGGATCCATGCATCTAAAGTTATGGTTCTCCACTGATTCAAATGGAGGGAGAAATGACCTCCAACCACCACCTCCTGGGTCTGGGCCAGAGAGGCAGAGGAGAGGGGGTCAGGCAAGGAGTCAAGCTGAGGAGGGACCAGCAGAGGAGGCTGGCCTGTCATTTCTGGGGTGCTCTGCCGCTGCTCCAACATTGGAGGGGGCAGGCAAGGATGCCTGGGCTCTGCGCTTACCCTGGGTACAGGGGCCTGAGCTTTGCCTATTGGCCTGTCTATGAAAAGTAGGCTGCCCTCTACCACGGGACTGAGTGTGGTAGAGAGAATGCACAGACTTAATGGCTGTGCCAGAGGCCTGTAGATCATTGATGAGGTCCTGGACATCAGGGCTGAAGAGCTTGGTGCCACTGAAAGGGGCATTAAGCATTGCACATTGGCTGCAAATTCAGAGACCCCCAGCCATAAGTGCCTACGAAGGCATATGCCCATGGCAGCTGCCCTGGCCACTGTGTCGGCCAAGTCATACAGAGCCCTGAAGAGATGTTTGCAGACATCCTCCGCGGTTTGCAAACACTGGAGCAATTCCTGCTTCTGGGAACCATCTGGAAGAGCCTGAGCGGCCATCTTGCCCTTTCTCCAGTTGGCGTTCTTGAATTTAACCATATGGGATAGATAGTTTATAATCCTGAGGTCCAAAGTGGAGGAGACATAAACTCTTTTACCCCAGAGGTCAATCCTGCGGGATTCCTTATCTGGGGGATGGGAACTAAGGTGCTTAAGTGCCTTAGACCTATAATGGGCTTCCTTGATGACCACCAAGTCAGTTTCGGCCTGGGCAGCAAAATAAGGAAGGCCCTGGGAGGCATTGTAAAGCTTGTCCACTCTGCATGGCATAACTGGCACCATGTCTGGGCTGTACCAGGCTGCCGTGGTAGCATTCTTTAGGGCTGGAAGCACAGGAGGGATAGGATAATCCTAGGGAGGGATTCAGGAACCTCCAGGAAGTCCACCAGGTCTTTCCTAGTAACATCCTCCTCCTCCTCCTCCTCAGTCTGGAAGCCCATTGTGGCAGACAATTGTTTCATGACATTAATAAAGGCAGCGTCCTCAGGAGAAGACCTTGGAGTATGCTTGACTGAGTCCTCACTAACTGAAGAGGCAGTGGACCTGTCAGAAATGAGGATTTCCTCTTCTTTCTCCTCTTCCTCTATATTATCTGGGAGGATGAGCTCAGGATGGTACTCCTCCTCGATGTCGACCTCCTTGTCTGGGTTTTGCATTGGAGTGGTCGTCGGTGGTCCACGGAGAGCCTCCCGTGGATGATTAACGGAGGAGGTGAGAGGCGGGCTGTGCCGGTCACCCTACTGCGCTCCATGCACAGCCCCATCAGCATAGGTATGGGGTGGGGGTTAGCTGGGATGAGTGCTGGGTGTCCACTGCCACACCACTGTTCTCCAGTTCCACTTCTCTTTATCAGGTGGCATCCTGTATGTACATTTGGTTGCAATGATGAAACCTGGCAGTGGGTTTACAATGTCTGTATGCATACCACACAAAAGGATGCCCCACCATCACACATGCTGTCATCAGAACAGTGACTCCAGATACTGACAGCAGCAGCTGCCATTCTCTAGCCAACGGTGCTTAGCACAGTCCGGCTGGCAACCTGCAGTCGGGAGGTGGGGTGGTCCACTAAACGCCAGGGATCACTTGGCTATCTGGGCTGGGAGTTGGGAAGGGGATGCAATTTTCACCTGGATGGCAGGGGGACTGTATGGGCCATGAGGCCAGAGCAGAGGGGCCACCAGCTGTAGGCACCTCAGCAGCAGCAACACAGGGATGAATACTCAGCAGGTGGGGGGGTACCACTGGACACCACAGACTTGTATGGGGGACATGGGCTCTGTGTTCAGGGTTGGGGGGTGCCATTGGACACCAGAGATATACTGCTACTCACCTGGATGCCAGGGACTGCATTTGCATGGAGGGGATGGGCGTTTGGGGTGCAGGGGGCCTGGTCCCCACCAAGCCTGATTCGTCTGGCTACCACAGGACAGGTACAAACCCGCCACCACTTCCCATGCAAATGAGCCCATGATGGGCATGCATATGGCCCTTAATTCCATGCATGCCCAACAGGCTCATTTGCATTCTGCATCTGAATACTGTGCTGCAGCTCCTGACGCTATCTGGTCAGGGAGCACACCTATCTATGGGCCAGGTCCACGTCAGGGCAGGGCAGAGTGACTTAGCTCTATGCCGCAATGGCCCGATATTCAGTTGGATACAGCCCCTCTGCTATCAGACTGAGTAAAGTGCTCCCTAGATAGGGCACAGTGCAGAATAATGCTTTGCACTCCGCCTTAGCACTTTTCTGAATATCTAGCTCTTGGTGTGTAATTAATCAAACATGCAATGGCCTGACTGGAAATATGGAATGCCATACCACTTATGAGGAAAGAACAGTTACTCACCATAACATATCTTCGAGTGTTTCTATGGAGAGGGAAAACAGCCTGCATCAAACTAAACATACTCCAACTGCCCACCACAAAAGGAGGCCTGGCCTCCCCAATTTCCAGCATTACTACTGGGCAGCACAACTGGCCTCCTTCCCAGAAGGTACTCAGAAGGATGGCCCAGCATGGCTTCTGTTGGGAGAGGAAGAGCTGAACACTCCTTTCCACATGCAACATTTGTCCGGTTCGCTGAGTGTGAGCAATCCTCCTAGGGTGCTCAATCCATGCACCCAAATGACTATGAAGGCCTGGACTGCAGCTCATAAAAGAATAGGTCATGTCCCGGCCCAGTCACCCTACAGTGACCTAGTGACTGTAGTTCACGGCAGGGGGACTTACACAGTACAGATGCACCAAAGATTGATGCAATGGAGGTGGAGAGGGCTGAAGATCACACTTCAGCTATACGACGGGGGGGGGGGGATCCAAGAATTCTCAGAACTTAAGACTTAGTTGGTGCATAGATCCAGGTGATTTTTTATTTACTTACTTGTGCGGCAGAGGCTGCGTGAGACACTAGACACTGCCCATGGATGGACAGCACCCTCTCACCTGGAAGAGGAACTGTATAGGCCTCAACAATGCTCCAAACCAATGACCACCTAATACTAGGTACTCCAAGGGGCGACTGTTGACCCTGCTGCAGGTATAAAAACTAAATGGAAACATGACTTAAATGTCAAGCTGATTCAGTTCAGGTGGGACTTAGCCATTAAGCCATTAAGCACTTGAATCTATGCTCTTGGAGCAACAAACTTAGACAAGTGCATCTGAATTTCCTATATAGGACATATCTGACCCCAGGAGGAAGTGCTGGGACACAGGCTGGCTAAGTCTCACCTGGAGCTTATGCCCCAGAGTGGTCACAGAGTACCGCTTTTGACCATCTCTGGGCCTTGGCTACGGTGAATGCAAAAAAGACAATAGCTCCGTCCTGGCTATCGGTCAACGCACCGACAGTACAACAGTGAGTTGCTAATATGAGACAGTGCTTGACACTGTAGAAAACACAATACTCTGCAAGTGGTAAAATGGAAACTTTGAAAAGATGTGGGGTCCACTGATTCGGATGATTTCTGAGGGCAGCTTCCCTCTATTAACCCCTGTCCAGGGAACATCTGGGCAAGCCAGCAAGTACCTGTATGCAATAGAATGTCATAGAATGCAGTAGATCACCATATAATGAAACAGCATGCTAGAGGCTACGAATGTAATTAAACACTGAAGCTAAAGATACAAATGAAAGAATAGCACATTGTAAGAATAACACAAAGTAAGCTAGCCCAGTGGCGCTGAGGCATTGGATGCCACACCTCGCATCATGCTGGCGACCCGGGTTTGGGAACGAGCCCGGGCTGCTGGGGGTCAGCAGGGGGAGGAGGCGAGTGTCCGTGGGACTGCTCTCTCTTCCCGGGAGGGTTGAGATCAGAGCGGCCCTGGAGCGCTCTGGTGGCGATCGAGCAACCAGCATGGTAATGTAGCAGACGGATATGGAGTTAGTGCATAGCATTGCCTTGAATAGCTGCACTCGAGGGAAAAAGGACATTAAAGAAGAAAAACCACCCTGGGGACAGATGAAGGCACCTCTGCCTCCTAAGCCCACACTCCCAACTCCGGGCTGCCTCCTCTCTACCAGACTTCTCGTATGCCCAGAGCTTTGCCCTTGAAATAGAACGCCTTGGGTGGATAGGGCGACCCTACCTTCAGAGGGTATAGACCCGGAGGTGGTGCTGGGTCGCATGGGAAGGGGAGGAAAGCAGTCACGGAGGAAGATAGCGGCTGGGAGTCCCCGAGGATGCCGGAAGGAGTTCCACAGGTAGTGGTGACAAATAAAAGTAAAAAAAAAAGAATAACACAAAGTGTAATGCATGTAAATCTGTATGTCCTAATCCCATTACTGGTTATTGTATTGTTGATGTTACAACCAATAAAAATATTCAAAATAAATCAATAGATCTTCGAGAAATCTCTTCCATTGAGCCACTCCTTTGGAACTTTAAGCCGTCGGCGTCAGGACCAGTTGGAAACTTATGCTAAATGGGGACTACCCACAATGAGGTGCAATGCTGATACTTATAAAACGTTGGAGGCCTCATGGCTCCTCGGTTCCCTGCTGAATTTAAGCTTGAAGGGACACCTCTCGTGAAGAACCAGGAGATCAAATCAGTATCAGGTAAACAAGAAAAGACATGGGACTGGAAAACAGATAAGGCACTTATGGAAATCTCCAGCAAGGCAGTGGAATATCCTGCCAACTTGTACCTCAGCGAGGAGTAAGAAGGGGTTGGTGAGCTGTGGCCCAATGGAGGAGATTCTCTCAAAGATCTACTGGTACAGTGAGTAACTGTTCTAGCTTTATCAAGGATCTCTCCTCCACTGGCCGCAACTTTAGAACAATTCACAAGCAGTACAAAGTGCTCAGAGAGGATGGCAAAGTCTGATATGAAATCAGGACAGACGGCACTGCAGAACGCCAAAACCAAAGCCAGCATGTCTACATGAGACGATGTCTAGACGGTAGTGCTTTGTGAACATATGTACAGTGCTCCATGTGGCAGCAGTACAAATGCTAGCTGCACAAACATTCTGAGAACAGGCAGCAGGAGTGGCCATACCACATGTAGCGAGGATCCACACAGCTCCAATCAGTTCCTTGTCATACTTAGTATAACAAAATTTCAACGCAGTGAGCCAGGCATTTGGACAGACACTGTTTAGAGATAGGGACACGCTCTCTCCTTGGGGCAAACTAGACAAAAAGCTACGAGGACTTTCTGCAGTCCTTAATACAATCTAGAAAGAAAAGCAGTAGTGTTAAGTACAGTAAGCATATGGAACAATACCTCACCTTCGTTGGTATGCTCAAGATAATATACTGGTAGGTTTACAGAATGGTCTAATTAAGCATGAAGTCAGAGACCACCACAGGTGTAACAAGTGGATTGGTACACAAAGCCACCATGTCCTTAAGAAAAATCAGGTAAGGAGCTCATGCATGAGTGCCAGAAGTTCAGAAATCTTTGGACAGATGTTACAGCAACCAGAAAAAGAGTCTTCCATGAAAGGAAGCGCATCTCGCAAACTGTAGCATGCTCAAACACAGCCAAAGTCAATTTCTCGAAGTGGAACGGATTTATGAATCATGGAACGCATAATACCCTTAAAGAGCAGCTAATGCCATTAGGACAACTTTAACAAAACATATTATTTAGACAAATTTCAGCTTGTACTTCACATTAGTTCTGTATTTCTCATCCCCATTATTGACTACTGAGGCCATTTGCATGAAAATTGGATCTTTGTTGCTGAAGAGTTAATCTATTCCTATGGCTTTCTCCTTACCTGAGGTCATAATGCTCTACTATGACATCACAAGTAATCCAATGGCTACAGATTGTGATGTCACAATAGAGAACTATGACAAGAAGTAGGGAGTTTGCTCAAAAGAGGCAGGTGAACTCTAAGGAATGTAGAGCATATTCCCATGCACATTTCCCAGTAATGTGTAATGGAGAGAAGAAGTCTATTGAATACATATGGAATGTAAGCTGAATTGTACCTAAATATTATGTTTTTCATAGTTTTCCTTGAGGCATCAGCAACTCTTTAAGGAAGGTATGGGACACTTCTAGCTGTGCCGCCGTGCATCCATCAACAGAGGAATGGAAAGCCAAAATGGCAGCCAAGTACACCTCAATGGATGAGTACTGTAGATGGCAGTATGATAAAGGCAGGAGATAGGCCACTACAGTATTGATAGGACATTTAAACGGGTCCTCTGAACTGGAACCACCCCATATGGAGAAATGCTTTCATTTTAGCGAACAGGTGTGTCTTGTGGAAGGCTTTCCAGTCACCAGTAAGACATGAGACACCTGGGGAGGAACCCCAAAATGCACAATGGCTATGTCCTCAGAAGCCATGCATTCAGATGTAGGGACCATGGGTCCAGATGGACCAGGCACCCCCTGTCCTGTGGCAGTAGACCCAGTCACAGGGGTAATGGAACGGGAAGTTCCACTGCCAGATGATGTAGCAGGGGAAACCATGCCTGGTGAGGCCAGAAGGGGGCTACCTGTATTAGGACAGCACATTCTGCCTGCAGACGGAGCAGAAACCTCTGAATGAGAGGGATCGCAGGGAACGCATTAAGGAACCTCCCTTTCCGGAAGAGGGACAATGCATCTTGCCAATAAATCCCCAGCCCTGGAGTGAGCGAGCAAAAATGCATCCGTTTTGCACTATGTAGGGACACAAAAAGGTCCAACTCTGGACAACCCTCATCTTGTGAAGAGATTGTTTACCACAATGGTCAGCACTTCCACTCATGAACCCCTGACTGTGACAGACTTAGCCTGTCTGCCAAGAGGTTTTGGACTCCTGGGAGAAATACAACTGACAATTGAAGGCCGCAAGACTGTGCCCAGTGCCATACTCTCACTGCTTTCCTGCACAGTGGGTGAGAGTGAGCACCCCTTTGTTTGTTGATATAATGCACCACACTGACGTTGTCTGTCCTGATCAATAGGGGACCTTAACTTAGATGCTCTGAAAAGGTGTGGAGACCAAGAAGAATAGCCCTCATCTCCAGAACACTGATGTGGAGATTGGAGCCCAGGTCAGTCCACAACCCCGGATCTGGAACAGGCACAAGTGGACAACCCACTCCAACCCAGAGTCATCCACTGTGAGAATCTGCACTTGTGTTGGGGGGAAAATGGGACACCCTACAACAAGTGTAAGGGTTCTATCCACCACAAAAGTGACTTTCGAAGAAGAGACATGATGAGAACCATCTATTCCAATTCGTCCATCAAGTGATCCCACTGTACCCAAAGCATCCATTGTGGGATTCTCATATGAAGTACAGCTAATGGGACTGTCACAGTGGCAGCTGCCACAAGTCCCAGGAGATGGAGAATTGTCCTGGCAGGCACATCATTTCTCCTGTGTACCAGATGGGCCTGGGCAATCAGTGCCTTGGTCCTGTCTGCAGGCAGAAAAGCAATGCCCACTGCCATATCAAGTCCTGCACCAATGTACTGGAGGTGACTGTAGGGAAAAAGGATAGAATTCAGTACACAGACTGTAACACCTAGGTGCTCAAACAATTGTGGAGGCCTGGACAGTATGTACTAAACGGCACAGGGTCATAATGGCGACAACAAAAATAGTACGGCAAACAATGCCACAAGCATAATACCATCCCGAAATAAGCAGCTGGTAAAAACACCGACCTTAAAGGGCAGTTTCACCAATCGTAATGGCCCCCAGTAACAGAAACGATGATCATCGCTAGAGTCTATGTACAAACCTTCTTGTTCCAGTTATTTTAAAAGTTATAACTCGTAATTTTATTCCCAGATCCATCAGCAAAAGCAGTCAGTTCCCATCCTACAGCCACGCCCACAAGCCGGCACACACAGACCCGCTGACTTGAATGGGGTCAATTTTTTGTTAGTCGAGCGATTGTTTTGATTTGTTAAAATCCTGACGTTGAATGGGTATACAACCTTTGGAACAATCGTGGGGGCGTGGCCGTAAGATCAGGAACTGACTCTGTTTTTGGCCGTCGGGTCTGAGAATAAAATTATGAGGGGCATAACTTTTTAATATAACTGGAACAAAAGGAAAAAGTTTGTACATTTGGCCTCCTGGCCAGGTCAGTCATCATTTCTGTTGCACTGGGGGGGGCTAGTCGGAAGCTGCTCTTTAACAAAAAAAAGCACAACCGATAGAAAATAATGGGCTTTTTTATTTTTTCGGAGGGTTTGCCCACCACACACCCCGGAATTATAATAATCAACTCTTGGCGGGGGAGGACTTGGGGATAAGGAGAAACTCGGAAGGGGGAACATTGTTTCTGAGCAAAAAAAACAAACCAATATTGGGAGAGGGGGAACCAAAGTCTGGTCCCTGGGTCTCCACCGCTCCAGGTGCTTGGCCTTAGCCACTCCACCATGGGAGCGGCTTGACCAGACACAGCACCTGAGGCATCTTAAGCCCTTCCTCCACTCCACAGTAAGCAACAGGGGTAGCAGTAATTCCCTATTATTATACCCATATCCCTGTCACTCTAAATGCTTTAGCGCTTTACACAGTGTAGTTCTTGCCGCGCTGTTTGCGAAGCGGCATATTGACCCAATACCTTGTTGAACTACTTCTCTGGATAGGCCCTGCAGGAGCCAGTCATCCATATAAAGGAAGACAATTCCTTTTGGAGGGCTACTACCACAATTGCAGAGCACTTAATAAATCTAGGTGCCGAGGATATGCCAAAGGGTAAGACTCAGAACTGGAAACAGCTGTCTTCCAGCATAAAGCGGAGGTATAAGCGTCCTGAGCCGGCCCGGTTGCATGAAGGCAAGAGGCATTCATGCCTCACCTGCCACCATGCCAGCAACCCGGGTTCGGGAATGAGCCTGGGTTGCTCAGGAGTCAGCCACAGGGAGGACGACTGAGAGCTTTGCCAAATGGTCTTCTCCTCCAGGGAGTGTGGACAGACTGCTCCGCCACATCACCATCACCTAGGTGACCATAGGTGGTGGCACAGCTTGGGCAGCAGTTGTGGGTGGGGGATGCTCCCCGACAGTGGACGTTCGCACGATGTGTGAACATCAGACTGCCACCTCCAGAGAGAATCCATGGGGTGGGATCCTGAACAGTGGACAACAATGCCATTGGCAGGATGACACCCTGCAGCGCTTCACAGATTCCACACCACCTACTGGGCATGAGGACCACCAACCAAGCGTGGCTTTCAAAGAGGGCTTTGGTGACCCCTGACAGCATTGCTCCCAGGGGGAAGGGAGGGATCTGTGGAGGAATGCAGCCCTCAGGTAAGTCCCAGAGATGGTGGGTGATGGTATTGGGGGAGCCGCAAGGGCGAAGGGGGCCTGTTGAAGAGGAGGGAGATAAAAATGAAAGTAAACAAAGATGACAGCCGGCAGAGACACCATTTGAAACTTTTTGTGTTCGATGAATTTATTCAAATCTCTGAGAAAGTATCTAGAATAGAATCCCTTCTCTCCTTCCTAGGGAGGGATGGGTTTGACTGCTTTATTTAGAAGTAGGGACTGTACTTCTCTCATCAAGGAAAAGTGACCTACAGAATAATGATGAGGAGATGAAAGGTGCAAGAGGTTTGGAGAGCAACTCTGCAGCATGGCCTTTGTCTACTATTTCTAGAATCCACTCATCTGTGTTGATCTCCCTCCATTTTGGCAAGTGAAGGGAGATCCTTCCCCCAACTTGAACCACCGGTGGCAACAGTGGAGGTGGAGGCAGTAAGGAGATGGAGGGTGTTGGGCCGTCTGAACCAGAACCTTTTGCCACCTAGAAATGGCCATCAATGGCAGAGGGACATGGAGGGAGACTGCCTCTGACCACGGCACTGCAGATAGTAGTCACAGCTTCCAGGCCTATGACATGCCCACCTACTGCATCCTCTTGTATTTTGCGGGGTCAAGGACTTCACAGACCTCAGAATCATTTCTAATGATTGAAGGTCATTTAGTCCATTATCCACATTTGTCCCAAATAATTTGGAACCACAAAAAGGAACATTCAGTATGGCTGCTGTACATCAGCAGCAAAGCCAGCCTGAGAAAAGAATATCTTCTCAGGTAAATGTCAAAGGCAGCAGCTCTGGCAGAGGCATCATATGCTGACCATAACAGCTGCTTACCAGTATCATAGAAACATAGAGGTTGATGGCAGATAAGGACTGCAAGGCCCATCCAATCTGCCCATTTCTTTTTCTACCTTATAAATGTGCCATCGGCCTTTGCTCTGTCAGTGGCCTATCTATTCATACTCATCTGTATTACTCCCTTATGCCTATCCCATGCCTGTTTGAAGCCTTGCACTGTATTCATAGCCACGACTTCCTGAGGTAGGCCGTTCCATGCATCCACCACTCTTTCTGTGAAAAAGAATTTCCTCACATTCCCCCTTAATCGGCCTCCCTCTAATCTCATGCTGTGTCCTCTTGTCCTGCTATTTTTCTTATATTTAAACATGTTAGACTCTTTCACCTTGTTAATGCCCTTAAGGTGTTTGAATGTTTCGATCATATCACCTCTCTCCCTCCTTTGCTCAAGGGTATACATATTGAGCTCCGTTAATCTGTCCTCATATGTCTTCTGATGCAGTCCCTGCACCATTTTGGTTGCCCTTCTCTGGACTGCCTCAATTTAGATAATGTCCTTGTGAAGGTGGGGCCTCCAGTACTGCATGCAGTACTCCAGATGGGGCCTAACCAGTGTCTTGTAAAGAGGAATTATTACCTCCCTCTTACGACTTGTGATACCCCTACTAATACACCCTAACATCCCCCTAGCCTTACCTACTGCTTTAGAGGTCTACTTGGATGATTTCAGGTCATCGGTGATGATCATGCCCAAGTCTCTTTCTTCCTTTGTGACTGCCAGCAACTCCCCTCTCAGCCTATAGGTGGTTTCAGGGTTTCTCTTCCCTATGTGCATGATCTTGCACTTCTTTGCATTAAATCCCAGTTGCCACTCTTATGACTGTTTTGCTAGTTTATCCAGACCTCTTCTCATTCTGCCCACCCATCTGGATCATCTACTCTGTTGCAGATCTTGGTGTCATCTGCAAACAGACAAGCCTTACCCTCTAGTCCATCTGCAATGTCACTAATGAAGATATTGAAGAGGACTGGCCCCAGGACTGATCCCTGAGGTACCCCACTTGTGACTTGCATCTCTTCTGACTGTATACCATTTACCACCACTCTCTGTTTTCTGCCCGTCAACCAGTTTGCCACCCAGTTGACCAACTTCTGACCCACCCCGAGCCTACCCAGCTTATTTATCAATCTTCTATGTGGAACAGTGTCGAAAGCTTTGCTGAAGTCAAGGTAGGCGACATCAACTGCTCCCCCTTGGTCCACCACTCTGGTTACCCAGTCAAAGAAATCTATGAGATTAGTTTGACAGGACCTTCCTTTTGTAAACCCATGCTGTCTTGGATCCTGTGCCCCTATGGATTCCAGGTGCTGCACTATCCTTTCCTTAAGGAGTGCCTCCATAATCTTGCCCACTACTGAGGTAAGACTGACTGGTCTGTAGTTCCCTGCCTCCTCCCTACTACCACTCTTGTGGAGTGGGATCACAAGAGCCCTTCTCCAGTCTTCTGGGACCTCTCCTGTGCTCAGAGACTCACTAAACAGTTCTGATAATGGCTCTCCTAGTTCCACCCTTAGCTCCGTAAGTACCCTGGGATGTATGCCATCAGGTCCCATTGCCTTGTCCACCCTGAACTTAGCGAGCTCTTGTAGGACCCTTTCTTTTGTGAAGGGAGTAGTGCTCACCTCCCTCCCCCCTGTGTCCATGGTGCTGAGCTGTCGGCCCTGCCCTACCTTCTCTTCAGTAAATACTGAGTAAAAGTATCTATTTAGGATAGATGCTTTTACAAGGTCATCCTCCTCACATGCCCCCTTTTCTCCTTTGAGCTTAGCACTACACCCTCTGGACTTTCTCCTTTCACTAATGTATCTATAGAAAGTCTTGTCACCTTCTTTTACTGTTCGTGCTAGTGTTTCCTCAGTTTGGGACTTTGCCTGCCTTACTGCCTTCCCTGCTTCCCTTAGGGCAGTTTGGTATGCCTCCCTATCTTCATCCCGCCCTGTTCCCTTATATTTCCTGAAGGCCAGTCTTTTGGCTCTGACCTTTTCTGCTACTGTATTTGAGAACCAAAGTGGTTTCCTTCTTCTTTGCACTTCCTTTCTGTCTAACACAATGGGATGTTGCTTCAAGTACTGCATCCTATACCTTGCCCACTTTGCCTGTACCCCTCACCTGTGTTTTTTTGCCAGGGCTAGCTTAACTCTGTTGGCCATCTTATCAAAGTCAGCTCCTCTGAAGTCCCATATTTTTGCCTTGGAATGGGATGATTTAGATGTAGTTGCCAAATTGAACCATACCATGTGATTGTCACTGGCCCCCAGGTGACCTTCTACCTGGAGATCTGTGATCCCTTCCCTGTTAGTCAGTACTAGATCTAGGATAGCCCTGTCTCTTGTATCAATACCAGCCGCTGAGGCTTTAGTAAATTCTCCCTTTGCAGGGCTATAAGGGAGAGCCTGAATAGTAGTCAGGACAGATTTCCACAAGATGGTCTGATGCTTAATCATGTAAGCCTGGTAATTCACAATTCTTAGCCCCAATGTGGCAGAGGCATAAGTACATTTGCCCATTACATCCAATCTCCTGGATTCTTTGTCAGGAGTTAAGAGTGCTCATCACTCTAGGGGCCCTAGAGCAATTATGAGCAGCCATGATTATCACAGAATCAATTTCTGGCTGAGCAGCATAATATGGCTTGACAGACGGAGTAGGGTACTGCTTGTCATCCTTTCTTGGACTGCAGGTAAAGTGCTAGGCCTGTGTTAGGCAGCAAAGGTAGCATCCTCCAATGCAGGGCATACAGGTGGCACCATAACAGCAGGTGCAGCTGTAACTTCTAAGAACTCCATTAAATTCCTTTTATTGGTGTCTTCCTCTTCACCTTTAAACCCCATGACATTCTAAATTTGCTTGAACAAAACCTGAAATGAGGGGTCTTCAGGAGGAGACCTGGGATTATAAAGCACGGAGTCCTCACTGCAACAGAAGGTACTGCTGGAATCAAAACCCCCTTCATAAGGGGTCTTCTCTCCCTCCCTCCTCAAAATCCTCCTCCATGTCCAGGAGGTTAAGACTGTGTTCTGCCTCGTCATCATCCTGGATGATGCCGGAAGCAATCAATGGAGCTGGCAATGGAGGCGGCAACTATACTGGAGGAACTACATTCATGCTTGTAAGTCCAATTAATGGCTATGGTACTAGCAGGGGAGACCTTGTCTATAGGATTACTGGCAACGCTGTTAGCGATGGGAACAGGCAAGTTAACATTTCTGAAAATGACACCAGCACAGCCGGGAAGCCAACAACACCCATTTGGTGGCTTGTAACTCCTGCTGTTACTGGGACAGAACCCAACGACAGAGGCAGCATACTGTCCACAGCAGGTGCTTGTAGATCTTGCATCTACATGTACAAAACCTAAATAAAGGTTCTTTAGACAGCAGCAAACATGGACATCAATAAGATTAACATTAGAAAATAAAAAACAGAAGCCGGCCCGGTGGCACTGAGGGTCGAGGCGCTGGACGCCACACCTCACGCCACGCTGGCAACCCGAGTTCAGGAGTGAGCTCGGGCTGCCAGGGGTCGGCGGGGGAAGAGGATTGAGCATCTGACGACAGCTCTCCTCTCCCAAGGATGGGTGGGCATGTCACCCACTCCTTGGCTGCCTCCTGGGGGAGGATAGAGGGCAGTGCCAAAGTCCAGGGAGACAAGAAGTGAGGCATCATGACACACACGCGCTTTCACGCGCCCGCAATCATAGCCGCAAGGGAAGGGAACAAGAAAAACACAAAAATTCGACTGCAGGCTATATGAAGTCCTCCAGCACGCTGGCACCGCTGTCTCAGGTACTGCTCATATTGCCCGCTCCGGATATTTGCACGGGAGGGGGAGAGGACATCCCCCTCCCCTTCCACCCCACCACGGGGGGTAATCAATGGGGGACACAGGGCTTGGAGGTGCCTGGGGAGTGGCAACCGGGAAACTGGAGGAGGACAGAGGGCTGCCTGCAGGCCAAGGAGGAAAAATAGAAGATGGAAAAAAAAGAAAAGAAAAATTAGAGAGAAAAATGGCAGTATTGTTTCTCGGTAGGCCTGATAGGCAGTCGATGCAGAAGAAAAAAAAACAAAGAGCCATGGTGCCACCCATGTTTTGCAGCCGCCAACTTCGCACATCATTGTGGGTGGCCCCCAGCTAGCAAAAGTTTCTGAGTGTTTGTGATGCTGACAGATTATAGTTCCAAAGGTGTGGCACAAAAGAGGAGACACCCTCGATGAATATTGGAACCTTCTTAACTCACGCTTGGCTTTTACCCAAAAATATTATTTCTAGTCTGACCCAATGGCACAGTGATAACAGTTAAGGTTTCAATGTGAAAGTTCTGGGTTCAAAAGCAGTGCTCTGGACAAATGATTTTCTTTCAGAGTAATTTACTCACAGATTTCAAAGCTTAGAAACCAAAGCATTCCCTTAATTTGTAGGTCGCCTACAAATGCATTTTATGGGAGACACCGGCACAAGTGCTTCCTTTGGGTTTGGAGTTGGGAGTTACATTTTTGGAATATGCAATAACAAGAAAAAAATTAGATTAACTGGCTCAAAACTGTGTATAAGACGTATAACATGGCTTGCACGTTGAGCTTCTCCTTCAGCCAGCAGGAAGATAGGACATATTCCAGAGAAACATAAGCAGGGCTCAATGTTAAGTCACAAAACTGGGCATAAAGAGATTGCAGTGACCATTTTCTGCCCTCACTAAGTTTGTGACCTGGATGAACCATGCTAGTAGGGTCACAAACCCTTTCCCTGTGCTTATAAAGAGTTGGGATTACATACAAATGTATTCATAGCACACTGGGGCCCTTGCACATAGTGCTGCCACACTCAGAAGGACAGCTTGTAGCTTTTTGAGCTAGGAGCAGAACCAATGGGCAGTGGGGAAGTGGGGAGATGACTGTATAGCGTCACAAGAGGCATCGAGCTATATTACATTTTGGGGGGTAGGATTATTAGGGAGGAGTAGGAAGGGAAAGGCATCAGACGATGGGGGAAGGTATGCCACTAGGCATCAGAGATGGCTAAGAACATAGGAGATTTAAGGAGGTGTGCCGCTAGATACCAAAAAGACTGCTTTGAACATAGGAGGCGAGAACCAGGGACTGCTTGAAACATGGGCGGGGGAACAGGAGTGTCACTACACACAGTGGACTGCTTAGAACAAGATGAGGGCGGGGAGGCACTAAGCCACTTCACTATGCTACCATGAGCACTTGCTAAAGATGTTAGTAGGTGCTAGCCGTGATAATGCCCACTAACATCAGGAATGACCATTTGTGCCACATTTATAGGGAGAATTCCTACCCCCCTTGCTATGTATGCTACCCAAGCTGAGTATACAGTAGCAGGGCTGGGTGACAGTACAACCCAAGCTAGGACTCAGAATCAGGCCCACAGCCTCCAGAGCCTCCTCCCACATCCCCAAGTGGTTACTTGGGACATAGCTAGCTACAAAACTGTAAGGTGGGGGGTGGGGGCTGCTGCCTCTCTATCAAGGAATCATACTGTGATTTCTCCACTCCGGGGTGGACAGAAATGTAGGTTAGTCTGACAGAGTCCAAGCCAGGGTAAGGTGGTCAGGGCCAGACCTGGTACTACAGGTCCTTCACCTGACAGGTCACCCATCCCAACAACAAAATGGCAGTGTTTGTGCTTGTGGGGAGGGGGTCAAATGAAAATGCAATTACAAAATGAAGAAAAATTCCTTGAAGAAAGATTACTTTTAAATGACTGCCACAATATCCACCAGAATGTCCCTGTCTGATCCATCTCAATGATTCCATAGCTCTGTCAAGCTAGCCACAATGCCAAGATCAGACATTTTCTTAACTGCATTTAGCTTATGTGCAACAGAACAAAAGCAAGACCCAACTGCATCTTAGTCACTCCCAATTTAAAATAAACACTACACTATACCTAGTTTCAAAGTAAGGTCCCAGTGAGCGTCCCCCTGGAAAACACGCCACAGGGCTTTTTACATTACTTTATGATAAGCAACATACATGGAAGGGACTGTTAACATCTATTAGAGTTTAATTTGTTTAGTGCTTCCAGAAAATCTAGTACTGAGTCTCCTATAGCAAAATACATGGGCTAACCAAACTTATTAAATCTGAATGATATATAGATTTTCAATTGCCCTCTAATTTCTCCCTTTACTTAAGAGATGATTGAGGTACACAAGACAATCTTGGTCCAGAGTTAAGCACATTAAGAGCAGCTCTTAATGTTATCTTGCAATTTTTAAACAAAAGTGACTGTGGCTAAGTATAAGTGATGTCTGAAACCTATAGTGCTCTCTCCTCCCCCACCAATTTAGCCAACTCAGCAAGAAAAGTGTGCCTTATTAGTCACAATTAATAATGTGCACCATGATAGCACGAGCTGCAGGAAGCAAAAACTGTAATCTCAAATGAAGCATTCTGCCTGTCATGTCAGTATGGTACAAAAATTGCACAGCAGCAGAAATAGGCCCTGGGATTGCTGCCTAATAATGAGGCACAGTCTCGGACTGCCTCAGGGCTTGAAATTGGGGGACAGAACTACTGATGCACCTTGAAATTTTTAGGATAAGAGTTTGCACAAGAATAATTTTGTAGATGCTTGTAAACTTTGACAGTATTTTTTTTTTTCAGTTGTCTTCAGGCTCTTACCATGATCAGCATCACCCACAAAGAAAAATGTGTATGCATGGTACATCTCCATAGCTGTTTCAGCCATTAAAGGATGTGGGAAGCATAACAGCATTCCCAACTGATATCTGCTAGCCTCCTCTTCATATTTTTTATACGTATATATTTTTTTATCAGTATTTTCTGCTCCTAACTGCCGACCTACCCCCAATCTGGACCACTCCACCCAGTCCCATCACCTGACATGTTTGGAATTTACCTTGCTCCAACTTCTTCCACTGTTTCCCTCTGTGGCGGGTCTGTAGGGAGTGGCCAGAGCTACCTCATAAACTGGATCTAGTGTCGTAGATACCCAGTCACCTGTGAGGAGCCTTCAGGAACAGGACCGGTCATCTAGTAAGGGTTGATGTTTTTCCTCCATGTTTTCTTCCTACAGGGCCACAAGCATTCAATGATGCAATCTGTGTGCTCTGCCTCCAGAGAGACCCCCCCTCCCAAAGTGCCTGGTTGTGGGACCTGTTCCCCATGTGGTCCTGCTGCGCTGCCACTCTGACTCCTCCAAGTGGCAGCCAATCCAGGGGATACAATACCTCCCCCCCAAAGGGAGGAGAGCCAATCTGTGGGACACACTACCCCCTCCCCAAGTGAGGAGAGCCAAGCCATGGGACATGCTACCCCTTCCCCAAGGGAAGAGAGCCAACCCATGGGGCATGCTACCCCTCCAAGGGAGCAGAGCCAACCCGTGGGACATGCTACCCCCTCTCTATGGGAGGACAGCCAACCCATGGGACATGCTACCCCCTCCCCAAGGGAAGAGAGCCAACTCATGGGCATGCTACCTGCAAGACCGCCTGGTTCCTCACTGCCTGGCTCTCTCTCTCTCTGTTCCTCCGAGGGATGCCTTCTGGTGGTCCCCAGGGCTAGGCTGTGGCAGTAGGGAGAAACATACAAACACAGTAGATCATACTTTCTTAGTTGCCGCACCACCCTGTGGAATTCACTGCCAGGCTATTTGAGGGAGGCACACTCGGTGGAAACCTTTGAGAAAGGGCTAAAAACATTTTTATTTAATCAAGCATGCAATTTATTTAACTATTGAAATTTTTATACTTTACTGACTGTCTTGTTTATACGGTAGATAGATATTTTATCGCTACACAAAAAACTGCACTACAAACTGGATGCACTTTATCATAATAAAGGGTGCTTGTCTACCATGGTCCAGAGGGAAATACTGCATAAAATTATTCTCCCTATCTTTGACTACGGCGACGTGGTTTACGGCTCAGCACCCTCATCCACCTTGGCCAGCCTGGACACCCTCTTTCACTCCTTTTGTCACTTCATCCTGGAATGCCCCCCCACGACCCATCACTGTGACCTATACAGCTCCCTAGCACTACACTCGCTCGAATCTCGATGACAGATACACTGCGCAAATGTCATAGCTAAATTCTGGACAAATTCCTTCCCCCCCACCTCAGCTCCGTCTTATTGGCACAACCCTCCCCGGCCTACTCTCTCAGATGCTCCGACTCCAGGCTCCTCTAAGTCCCATTCATGCACACATCAAAGGGCCAATCCGCCTTCAAATATCGTTTGCCCAAACTCTGGAATGATCTTCCTGCTGGTATCAGGCTCACCTCTGCCCCAAGACTCCTTAAACCGCTCCTCCACAACCATTTCTCTGACATCTACAACTGCTACCAGAAACCAAGATCTTCAACCAGGGAGCATCTAAATGTATCATGCCAGTATAAACTCTCAGCAAAATGACTGTGCACCTGTATGTTCTCTGCCTGTCTATACTCTGTGGTCTAGGACCAAACCTTGTAACAGCTGATGTACCAAATATGAGTCCAGCTTTGTAACTACTTGGATTTTGTTTTTATCCCTGTATGTACTTGTCCTGCTGTATTTCTCTGTAACTCCCCAGGTCGCATCTGGAAACGAGCGGTTCCCGCTCAGTATGCCTTCCTGGTAAATCTCTTAAATAAATAAAATACATTTACTCCGTAATGTGATTGTTGGAAGTTCTTTGTGATGATGATGTTTTTAAAGAAGTTGTACAGTGCTCTGAGCCTCCGGAGAGGGGCGCTTTATAAATAACGCATCTATCTATCTATGCTGCCCCTTCCCCAAGGGAGGAAAGCCAACCCGGTGGGTGCGCTATCCCCCTCCCTAAGGGAGGAGAGCCAACCTATGAGACACGCTACCCCCTCCCCACGGGAGAAAAGTCAACCCGTGGGATTTGCTACCCCCCTCAAGGGAGGACAGCCAACCCGTGGGACATGCTACCCCCCCCAGAGCACAGGCAACCTGTGGGACATGCTACCCTCCTTCCCATGGGAGGACAGCCAACTGGTGGGACAAACTACCCCCCCAAAGGGAGGAAAGTCAATTCATGGGCATGCTACCTCCCTCCCTAAGGGAGAAAAGCCAACCTGTGGGGCACGCTACTACCCCTCCCCAAGGGAGGAGAGCAAACTTGTGAGACACGCAACCCCCCTTCCCCAAGGGAGGAAAGCCAACCTGTGAGACATATCCCCGGGAGGCATGGCTGTCCAAGGGGCTCAATCCTCCCTCCCCTGGTCAGCCCCCACGTTCATGACTTGAGTCTGTCCTCGAACCCAGATTACCAGCATCGCATATGGTAGCGCTACCAGGCTGGCTACTTCTCCCTTATCTTTAAAACTAACTCTTTAAGTAGCTCCCCTATTGTGTCATTACAGGTGCTCCAACCAGTGACATCACCAGCTGTGATCTGTACATGGCTCCTGTCGCTGATACCACCAACTCAGTGTTCGCAACCTCCACTGAAGCAGCAACTTATGCAAGTAGCGGTATCAGAAACAGAAGCCACTAGCTGATTACAACAGTCACTGTCACTGGTTCGAGCACTAATCCTATTGTAACTGGAGACAGAGGGTCGATACAGAGCCTTGTTTTAAAGACGCGGGAGACAGCAGACAAACAGGAGCTGGCTAGAGGCATCAGTCCACGACTCGTGTTTTATGAAAATGTTACATCAGGCACAGTTACTCAAATACTGCAGTAATGATTTGATTTTGTTCAGTCTGCGCTTTTTGGCATTATAGTTTTTTTTTTAAATAAAGAACTAGCATGAATATACTGTCAATTTTTGGTGAACAAAGTCACATTTACCGCTATATGATTTTAAGTATAGTACACTTTCACATTTCTGTGCAATAACGATTACCTCATTCTGTTGCTACAGTATAACAAAAACAAACAGGTTACTCACCTGTAACAGTAGTTCTAGGAGTGGTATATGGTGTACATCCACACTTCTGGCAGTGTTCCTTTCCCTTTAAGACTTGCCAGAAAGTCTTCAAGCTGGCTCCTCCCACCCACCTGGGTGGTAACTCCCTCAGCATCGCCCTGTGATGTCAGATCTTACCTGCTAGAAGCAACAATCGGTGGGCCACTTGCCAGGGAAGGTCAGGTGGGTCAGTGTGGATGTACACCATATACCACTCCTAGAACTATTTACAGGTGAGTTACCTGTTTTTCTCGGAATGTGGATATCTATCAATCATTCAAAATCTTTATTTTGCCAGGTGGAACATCATTGAGACAAGCTCATTTACAAGATGGACCTGGGGCAAAACAATTGCCAACAGGGTTAAGACATAACAGGTTGAGTGAACGTACATAACAATTACATAGTAATAATAACAGCATAATAACATGTAACAAGATACTTCCACCAGAACACAACAATAGGATATGGTGTACTTATCCACACTTTTGGCAGACTCGTAACAGTTCTCCAGAAGGAGGGATTCAGAAGCAAATGATTTGATACCTTTTAATGGACCAACATAGATGTAACAACCAGAACCAAGTGCTCTAGCTTTCGGACCAACCAGTCCTTCTTCAGAAGCCTAATGGCAGTTATTTAGAAAAAAACAATACTTTTAACAGCTAGATCATGCAGAAAAAGCTGAAAAAATCCCGACTGGTTTAAAATACTCATTTAAAAAAATGTCAGAGAAGTTTAACAGTATCATATTATCTTCAGCTGGGAGGGTCCCAGGGGTCAGAGGTGCTTTGTGCAAAACACATACAAAGAATCCTACTACATATAAATTAAATTGACATAAGATAACACTGCTGGAGCAGATGACTCTTAAATCAAGCTATGAGTATCACAGTGTGTATAAGAATGTGATTACTAAAAAACAACCCCCACCCAGATTAAAGACATACTAAGATTGTCTAGGACTCCAAGAAGTTTCAATGCATGTATTATAGACAAGAAGTTATCAGTAAAGCTCAGACGGAGGGGAAAAGGTGTACACCCTCTTTTTAGGGAAGAGAGATTGGAGAACTGAGACCCCCAAACCAGCAACCCGACGCGTCTCAAGGTGGGTGCTGACTTCCAAGCAGCCCTGCAGATTTCCTGGATTGGGACATTCTTGGAAGCAACCACCAAGGCAGCGGTATGACAGGTAGAATGAGCTCTTAGCCCTACGGGAGGCTCCCTACCCGCCAACCTATAGCTGAGTTCGATGCAGGACACAATCCACATGCCAACTGTCTGCTTAGCTGCTGGTCTGCCAGGTGCGACTTCAGTGTAAGTGACAAATAACTGGTGAACCTTCCCCTCGAATTCCAGCCCTGCACTCCTTATAGTAGGCAAGCGCTTACCTCAGGTTCAGAGTATGGAGCCTGTGCTCTGCCTCCGAGGTGTGGTTGGTGAAATACACCGGGAGACTGATCACCTGATTAAGGTGGAACTCAGACACAACCTTCAGGAGGAACCTCGCTTTGGGGCAAAGGACAACCTTGTCCCTGTGGAAGACCAAATAAGAAAACTCCACTGAGAGTGCCTGGAGCTCACTGATTCTGCTGGCTGACATGATAGCCACCAGGAAGGTGGTCTTCTACGACAGGTTTGACATTTAACACCTGTGCATTGGTTCGACTGGCTTGCCCATGAACTTTGCCAAAACCAGCAACAAGCCCCAAGGTGGTGGTGGTTCACACACTAGAGGGGAAATGTTGTCTAGGCCTTTGAAAAAATGGCAGACCACCTCCTCCTGCGCTACCGACAGCATACTGACCCACACCCGCTACGCAGAGATGGCTGCCAGGTGCACTTTAAGGGTCGTTGACCAAAGGCCCGACTGAGAGAGGGACCAAAAGTAGTCGAGAATGCTACCCACCAGACAAGATAAGGGGTCAACCCCCTTGATCTGGCATCAAACAGAGAACCTCTTCCATTTGAAGGCATAGCATTTTCAGGTCACCTCCTTCCAAGAAGCCTCGACCACAGTAAGGGCATCTTCGGAGAGACCCAAAGACTGGAACACTAGCCGCTCAGGAACCAGGCTGTCAGGTGCAGGGATTGAAGGTCCGGATGGAGTACCCTCCCCTGACTGCAAGACAGCAGGTCCGGGCAGAGAGGAAGATGCCATGGAAGCCTGCTGCTGAGGCTGAGGTGATCGGGGTACCAGAACTGGAGGGGCAGTCTAAAGCCACCAGAATCATCCATGCTTTGTCCCTCCTGGCCATGATCTGCACTTTGTGAAACAGGGGACATGGAGAGAAGTCACAGAGGAGGCCTGTGGTTAAGTCCTCGAGAAGGCATCCCTTCTGCAGCGTTTCCTGCTGAGGGGGGTGGGCACAAAACAGCCTCAGCTTTGCATTCTCCTTGGAGGTGAATAGATCCACTAGAGTGGTGCCCCATCGGAAAAACAGGCTGAGTACTACCTCCGGATGTAGAGACCACGCGTGAGGCGCCTTGCTCACATGGCCGATGGAGTCTGCCAGCAGGTTTGAGATGCCAGCCACATGGATGGCGAGGAGATCGACGTCCAGACTGAGCACAAGGGTCTAGATATGGAGAGCTTCCTTGTACAGAGGAAGGGGGTGCATCCCGCCCTGTCTGTTGAGGTAGTACACTTCCAAAAGGTGGTCTAAGCGCTACTCAGCTAATAAGGAGAACAGTTAAAACTCAGAGTTAGGTTTAAACTGCCAAATAATTTTATTGTATACGCAGTTTCACCAAACACGCCCCCTAAGGAAGGCTACGAGCTGAAACGCAGGGGCTGGCGTGTTTTTGCTATATCTCCTGGTGAATAGCATTTGGCGAAACCACGCATACAATAAAATTATTTGGCAGTTTAAACCTAACTGAGTTTTAACTGTTTTCCTTATTAGCTGAGTAGCGCTTAGACCACCTTTTGGAAGTGTATTCTGTGAATGTATTGGGTTGGCAACCCTTATGGCATAGAAACATAGAAACACAGAAGCACAGAGTTGACGGCAGATAAGGACCGCAAGGCCCATCCAGTCTGCCCATTTTTCTACCTTATAAAATGTGCCATCGGCCTTGCTCTGTCAGTGACCCATTCATTCAGTAGTCATTTGTATTGCTCCTTATGCCTATCCCATGCCTGTTTGAAGCCCTGCACTGTATTCATAGCCACCACTTCTTGTGGTAAGCCATTCCATGCATCTACCACCCTTTCTGTGAAAAGAATTTCCTCACATTCCCCTTAATCGGCCTCCCTCTAATCTCATGCTGTGTCCTCTTGTCCTGCTATTTTCTTATATTTAAACATGTTAGACTCTTTCACCTTGTTTATGCCCTTAAGGTGTTTAAATGTCTCGATCATATCACCTCTCTCCCTCCTTTGCTCAAGGGTATACATATTGAGCTCCGTTAATCTGTCCTCATATGTCTTCTGATGCAGTCCCTGCACCATTTGTTGCCCTTCTCTGGACTGCCTCAATTTGGTTAATGTCCTTGTGAAGGTGTGGCCTCCAATACTGCACGTAGTACTCCAGATGGGGCCTAACCAATGTCTTGTACAGAGGATTATTACCTCCCTCTTACGACTTGTGATACCCCTACTAATACACTCCAACACCCCCTAGCCTTACCTACTGCTTCAGAGGTCTGCTTGATGATTTTAGGTCATCAGTGATGATGATGCCCAAGTCTCTTTCTTCCTTTGTGACTGCTAGCAACTCCCTCCCAGCCTATAAGTGGCTTCAGGGTTTCTCTCCCTATGTGCATGATTTTGCACTTCTTTGCATTAAATCCCAGTTGCCACTCTTCTGACCATTCTGCTAGTTTATCCAGATCTCTTCTCATTCTGCCCACCCCATCTGGATCATCTACTCTGTTGCAGATCTTGGTGTCATCTGCAAACAGACAAGCCTTACCCTCTAGTCCATCTCGAGGTCACTAATGAAGATGTTGAATAGGACTGGCCCCAGGACTGATCCCAAGGTACCCTACTTGTGACTTGCATCTCTTCTGACTGTATACCATTTACCACCACTCTCTGTTTTCTGCCAGTCAACCAGTTTGCCACCCAGTTGACCAACTTCTGACCCACCCGAGCCTACCTAGCTTATTTATCAATCTTCTATGTGGAACAGTGTCAAAAGCTTTGCTGAAGTCAAGGTAGGCGACATCAACTGCTCCCCTTGGTCCACCACTCTGGTTACCCAGTCAAAGAAATCTATGAGATTAGTTTGACAGGACCTTCCTTTGTAAACCCATGCTGTCTTGGATCCTGTGCCCTATGGATTCCAGGTGTTGCACTATCCTTTCCTTAAGGAGTGCCTCCATAATCTTGCCCACTACTGAGGTAAGACTGACTGGTCTGTAGTTCCCCGCCTCCTCCCTGCTACCACTCTTGTGGAGTGGGATCACATGAGCCCTTCTCCAGTCTTCTGGGACCTCTCCTGTGCTCAGAGACTCACTAAACAATTCTGCTAATGGCTCTGCTAGTTCCTCCTTTAGCTCCTAAGTACCCTGGGATGTATGCCATCAGGTCCCATTGCCTTATCCACCCTGAGCTTAGCAAGCTCTTGTAGGACCCTTTCTTTGTGAAGGGAGTAGTGCTCACCTCCTCCCCTGTGTCCATGATGTGAGCTGTGGGCCCTGCCACCTTCTCTTCAGTAAATACTGAGCAAAAGTATCTATTTAGGATAGATGCCTTTACAGGGTCCTCCTCCTCACATGCTCCCTTTCTCCATTAAGCTTAGCAATACCCCTCTGGACTTTCTCCTTTCACTAATGTATCTATAGAAAGTCTTGTCACCTTCTTTACTGTTCGTGCTAGTGTTTCCTCAGTTTGGGACTTTTGCCTGCCTTACTGCCTTACCTGCTTCCCTTAGGGCAGTTTGGTATGCCTCCCTATCTTCATCCCGCTGTGTTCCCTTATATTTTCTGAAGGCCAGCCTTTTGGCTCTGACCTTTCTGCTACTGTATTTGAGAACCAAAGTGGTTTCCTTCTTCTTTTGCACTTCCTTTTCTGTCTAACACAATGGGATGTTGCTTCAAGTATTGCATCCTTAATGCTTGCCCACTTTGCCTGTACCCCTCACCTGTGTTTCTTTTTGCCAGGGCTAGCTTAACTCTGTTGGCCATCTTATCAAAGTCAGCCTCTCTGAAGTCCCATATTTTTGCCTTGGAATGGGATGATTTAGATGTAGTAGCCAAATTGAACCATACCATGTGATGGTCACTGGCCCTCAAGGTGACCTCTCTACCTGGAGATCTGTGATCCTTCTTTGTTAGTCAGTACTAGATCTAGGATAGCCCTGTCTCTTGTGGGTTGCTGTACCAGTTGTTTGAGGCCCTCCCTGCAGGGAATCCACTATGTGTCTAGTTCTGGCCGATGTTCCTGCTGGTATTGACCAATCTGTATCTGGCATGTTGAAGTCTCCATTATCAGAACCTCCCTTTAGCTGTCATGTTTTGTATATCTTCTAACAGTAATGTGTCTATGTCCTCCCTCTGGTCTGGGGCCTGTAGACAACCCCAGTTCTTATGGCTGTCCCATTTCTGTTTCCAGGGTGACCCACAGTTCTTCTGGCTCCTTATGTGTATTCTGAATTTCTGTAGCTTTGATATTTTCATTAACATACAGGGCCACTCCTCCCCTTTTGCACCTCGGTCTCTTCTGAACAATACATAGCCAGGTACTGAAGTCTCCAGTGTGGTTACTGGTAAACCACGTCTCACTAATTGCTACTATGTCCAGTTTAGCCTCTGACATTATTGCCTGCAGGTCTGGGATCTTATTTCCCAGGCTGTGAGCATTTGTGTACATGATTTTCCATTGGCCAGATTTTGGTGTGTTAGTTGTTGGGTGAAGTTTGCATTACCCTGTGCATCGTATGGGAGACAAACCTTTTTCTTACCTGGTGATGCAAATGAACGGCAAACACGCTGAATTCCTGTTTGACCACTAGCTGAGGGGAGGGTGTTCTTCCCATTCGACGATGGGGTGCTGCACCCTCTCCCCATTTGCTAGTTTAAATATTCTGCAAAGACGCCAAACTTCTGCCCCAATGCACTGACTCTTCTTTAGTCAGATGCAGTCCATCAAATTTAAAGAACTCTGCCCCAGAACTGTTGCCAGTTCCCTACAAATCTGTGTCCTTTTTCCTGGCACCAGTCCTTGAGCCACGGTTTAGCCCTATCTCCCTTCTCTGACCTTCCGTCCATCTGCTCCCTTCTCCCAGACTGGCAGGATCTCAGAGAAGGAGATGCCGGACTAAATAGATGATAGTTTGTCACCCAGCCTAGTCAGGTGTTCCTTGGTCTCCACAACTGACCGGCTGGCTAGATCTATTAGTCCCTATGTGTACTAGGACATCAATGTTTTCTCCTGCTTTGTGAACAATTTTAGCACGCTGTCAGTGTCTCCATGCTGATGTACCTGGAGACATCTGACCATCACCCCTGGCTGGAGATGGGTATCAACTCCCAATCATGGAGTCTCCTATGATCAGAAGTTTTTGGATTTCCTTTGTGCTTGTTTAGTTTTGGTTCCTGATTTGGGTGAGTATTGTTGTGCTAGCTCCTGTGCCGCAGTGTCCTGCTCTGCAGTGTCTTCTGCCTCTTTATTTGATTTCAGAGATAGAGGCAGATACCTGTTTGTAGTGTTTATATGGTTTTTGGAGGTAATGTGTTGGAGAGCAGAGAGTGATGGGGCACCTGATTTGCTCCTCCTAACCACCTGCCAACCTCCTGGACCAACTACCCTCTGCGGTCGAGGTTTTTCTGTTGGATGCTGGGGAAATGGCGGTGGTTCTTATAATGTATTTCCTCTCAATATGAAATTTGAGGCGGCAATCTCGCCCATGCTGCCCGGAGCTGAGACCTAAGATCTCCAAAGGCCCAGCATGTAGGACAGTGTCCTAAATCCTGTAAGACTGTCCTTCTGAAAATTGTTCCACAGTACCTGCAGTTAATGAAATCCATTCCAAATAAGTTGCTGGGTTTGTAACCTAGTCAGAGTAATTAGAAGGAAAAAAATGCAAGTAATGGTTTAATTGTGCTTTTGTTTAACTTGTTATAACAAGTTAAATTACTAGTGCCCTGTAAATGAGATCACCTTGTGGAGGCCCCACTGATCCGCCCCTTCCTGCTCTGCTCACAGGAAATGTCACAACTGTGGTACCCTATAAAAGGAGTGTAGCGTGGGGTGGTTGGGGATGGGGTGGCTGGGCCCTTCCCCTGCCTAAAAAGAAGAACCACGGACTAAAGAACAAGGAGGTAAGAGCAGAAACAATCAGTCAACAACAAATGCAGTAACCTGAAAGCTTATCCTAATGTTAGATAAAACTGTAAAACCTGTAAAGCACCACCTGTAATAATTTCAGAGAAGATATACCCTGTAAGAAACACTTTGCTCCAGAGAAAAATAAAGCAGTAACAGAAGATATACCTTGCAAAAGTCAATTTGAATCAGAAGATTACAGCAGTAATCTGTTAGCACACACCTGTAGGCACACCTTGTAATAATGCAGAAGAAGGTATACCAGCAACAACAATTTGAATCAAGCGCACCAGTCCGCTTCTTGTGCGCAGTGAGACCTGAACCTTCGAACCTGTTGTTGAGGTAGTACATGGTCGTGGTGTTGTCCATCTGGATCTGAACGACCGGACCCCAAATGTGCAGAGCAAAGGCTGACAGCACGAGCCACACTGCCCGAAGCTCCAGCAGGTTGATATGGCTTCGGGACTCCTCGGGGATCCAGAGTCTGTGAACTCTGTGATCCCCCGGGTGAGCACCCCAGCCCATCAGGGAGGCATCGGTCGTCAGGATGACCATCGGTTCTTGGCGGACAAATGGGATCCCTTCCTGCAGATGTTCTGGCACTAATGACCACTGGAGGGCGTACCACATTACCTAGGTCACGGTGACCGACTGGTCGAAGTAGCCCTTGCACTGAGACCATTGGCAGGCAAGCTCCCACTGCAAAGAGTGCATTCTCCACCCGGCCCAACGGAGCACGCTGGTGCATGTCACCATGTATCCCAGGAGGCGCAGCAAATCCCAAGCAGGGTGCAACTGCCCAACCTGAAATGATCAGACAAAGGAGGAGAAATCCTCCACCAGTCCACCGGAAGCTGAGCTGGGCTCTGCAAGAGTCGAGCTCTGTCCCAATGAAGTGTATCACCTGCTAAGGTACGAGTGCTGACTTGGCCTCACTGACCAGGAGGCCAATGAACAAGCAGGTCTAGAGAGCCAGATCCCTGGACCGCTACACCTCCTCCCTGAAGGGACCTGCTATGAGCCAGGTGTCCAGATAGGGGTATATCTGGACCCCTTGGCACCTCAGGTAGGCTGCCACCACTGCTATGCATTTGGTGAAGACCCTGGGAGCTGAAGAAAGGAAGATGGGCATGACCTGGAACTTGTAGAGAATCCCCTTTGCACGGAACGAGAGGAACCGGCGGTGGGATGGACGGATTGGGACGTAGAAGAAGACGTCCTGAAGATCCACAGAGCAAAACCACACGTTCTGCTCCAGAGATAGTATGATCTGAGACAGAGTGACCACCTGAAAGTGCACAGCAGGAGGAATTTGTTCAGATCATGCAGATCTAAGTTGGGGCGTCAGCCCCCCCATCTGTGTGGGCACCAGGAATTACATGGAGACAAACCCTGGGTGTACTGGAGGGTTCGAGATAGGAGCCACAACCTCCTTCTGGAGGTGCTGGGCAATGTCTTCCTGAAGAGCTGACAGAATGTCGGCGGACACCATGTCCTCCCATGGGGTACGGCCTCGGCAAGATGCATATGCCTCAAATTCTAGAGGCAGATCCTGACCAACCACCTTGAGGACCCACCTGTCCGTGGTAACAGCAGACCAGACAGAAAGGAAATGGTGAAGCCGGCCCCCCATGGGAGGATCCAAGGGACACAGGACAGGCAAGAGGGAGGCACCCACCCATCCCATCACTGGGCAGGCTTGGAGGAGGGACCAACTGAGGAACCAGCGGGACCACGACCTCCTAGTTTCCAGACGAACAAAGCAACCAGCTTCGGCCAGGGATGCCAAGCTTGGGCCTGCTGTCCAGCTGGGGGCTGGGACGGCTTGGCAGCAGGAGCAGAGAAGGGCCGAAAGGGCTACTTCTTTTGAACCTTAGAGCCCCTGGGAATCCTCTGGGTAGAGGTAACAGAGCCCAGGGTGGCACTGGACTTCTCAATGCGAGTGAGGTGTCCTTCCACCCCCGGCCTGAACAAGTTGGTGCCCAGGAAGGGGGACATTTCCGTCAACTCATGCTGGGTATCTGCCATGAAGGTTGAGATCCTCAGCCAAGCCCTGCGATGCATGCCCACCACCATCGGCCACAGACCAGGCACAGGAGTTGCCAATGTCCATGGCCATCTGGAGTTGCTGCTTAGCCACCGCTCAGCCCTGATCCTGTATCTGCTTGACCGTGGTCTGTAAGTCAGCCAGGAGTTGGGGAAGCACTTCATCAAGGGTGCCTAAGAGGCATGAGCAAAGTAGGCCATTAAGAGGGCCGAACTCGCTTGCTGAAGGCCAAGGGAAGGGCCACATAGATCTTCATATGATCCAGTTTCTTAGATTCCTTATCGGGAGGTTTATCCACGTCCCCAACATTGCTTCTATGTCAAAAATCAAGCTGCCCACCAGACCCTCAGCCGAGGGATGTTCGGTGAAACCCGAGGGGGAACCAGTAGGGACTGTATACTTGTGGGCCATCCGTGCAGACGGCGCAAGGCAAGAGGCAGGGTGCTGCCAAAGCTCCAGAGTGGGGCCAAGAATGGCCTCGGTGACCAGGAAGGCCTCCCCAGGGGAGTCACCCTGGTCGAGAATCTCGGTCAGGGGATATTTAGCCCATTTCTGGACGGGCTCCATCTGAAGACCCGTAGATTCTGAGATTAAATGGAGCAGGCCCGTGAAAGAAGTGGGATCATGCTCATCAACAAATCCTCGCCCGACTCGACATCCAACAGACAGGAGTTTAGGGAGGAGCCCTCTGACTCCAAGGATTCATCAAATAAAGGCTAGAGTTGCTTTTGAGTGAAGCGCTCATCAGTAGGCTCTTGTGCCCTCAAGGGAGTGGGAAGTTGCAGCCCAACAGGGAAACCTAGGTGGTATATTCCCTCTGCTTGAGCTCAGTGATAGCGGATAAATCCAGCCTGATAGCAGTATATCTGCAACACCAGGCAGAGGAGCAGAAAAAAATATATTTTTCCCCCCTTTAGCTGTCTGGCCTTTGGCCACTTCCTGACCCTCATTTTGTGTCCTCCGGGGATTCACATGGCGTGAGGCCCTAGGACCGAAGGGATCGTCATTCATGACAGCCGATGCACGCAGGTATTTTTTGGGGGTACTATTTTCTCCCTCTTCCCTCCCACCACCCTGCGAGTTGGGTACTGTCTCTGTTAACTTCGACAGCAGCAGCATGCACTGGGCTGACACCACCCCTCATGAGGGAGCTAGCTCCCTGGCTCGCCATGTGGGGCTGCTGCTGAGACAGAACTCGGTCGTCTCCCTCCTCAGCTGGCTTATGCTCCTCTCAGGAGCACTCACCAGCCAGGCCACCCAATCCCAGCAGACATGGGCTTGCTATCAAATCCAGCTTGTCAGCACAGAAGTGCAGGAACTTAGCCATCAGGTGTCAGGATCACGTAGAAGCTTTTTCTACAGCAGTCTATTAGGGGCATCCCACATTGATGTCAGGCTCTGATATCACACACCCTATACAGGTGCAGGCGGCCCCGCTCCCTCCTCAGTTCTTTCCCATGGTGGGAGGCCATGGGAGACAGGAGTCCCACCAGGGAACCAAGGAGAGGGAGAGATGGTGCCCAGCTAGCAGAAAGGCTGGGGTAATGGGACAGCCAAGTTGTAGAGGGAGAATGGGGGATGGAAGGCATGACCTGATGACAAGAGATTCCCTCGAAGATCTACAGTTATGGTAAGTTCTTACGAAACTGTTTTATCTTCTTTGGGGATATCTCTGTCATCAGATCACACCTATGGAACGAGTCCCAAGCAGTGCTAAGAGCAAGGACAGTATGGGTGGCAGGAGACCAGAGGCTTAAGAAAGAAGGCCCTGAAGTACAACTAAGCTGAAGTCTTCCCTTCTTCTGGAAGCAGCGTCCAGACTGTAGTGGTTGGTGAACGTGTGGACAGCACTCCAAGTGGCAGCAGTGCAAATCTCGGCTGCAGCCACGCTCCTGAAACAGGCAACAGAAGTGGCCATGCCCCCAAGTGGAATGACCCTTAACAGCCCCAGGAAGTCCCTTACCTAAACCCCCCTCAGTAAAGACCTAAGGGGAGGAACATACTGAAGCCTGGGAGAGGAAGCAGCAATATGCTTTTTTAAAGCCATATGAGGAGTCACACTGCTGGACAGCAGCAGGGATAGAGTTCCAGACAGTGAGGGTGGCATTGGCAAAGGACAGAGCTGGTCTTTGTTTTAGGTGCATGCAAGGACCCAGGGCCATTTGATCTAAGGGGGTAAGTGTGATGGTCAGGCTTAAGAAGCGCAGACAGGGTCATGGGGGACTGCCTACTGACAACAGAGAGGGTAAGATATCAAAGGGAAAGTTGCCACTGCTCTGAGGAGGGGGGAGCACCCTAACCTGACGTATAGATCACAGTGGTGAGTGTACTTGTTTGCAGCCAGAGCAAATCTGCAGATATTGTTGTATGTTAGGTCCCATCTATAGAGGGTAGTTTTAAAGGCAGGGTGATAGACCACCACCCACATGTCAATACAGGCAGTAGTATGCCTCAGGCAACAGCAATTCGGACAGCAGATGTCAGGCAGTCACTGACTTTGAACATGAGTCCAAGTCTTGTGTTGACAACCTTACATAATGGCAGTGGGAGGAGAGAGGAGGAGTTAAGAGGAATTAATATGACAAAAACATAAAAAACAAGCAACAATACTGAATGTAAATTACAGGTGAACAAACCTGCGAGGTACAGGGAGAACCGCCCTCCCACTGCCTCCCCTATCGATTCTGCTGGGGGGGGGCCAAGAAGTCAGGTGGAGGCTGATGGGGTGGGGAAAGGAGCTCTGGACTGCTAAGCTGTTCGAGGTCCTCGAGTTCCTGGTGTCTAAGAGGGTGCTTTTCTCTTGAACCCTCCTCGTTGTTGCTGCCTCTCTGCTTGCTGCCCTTGGTGCCTTCAAAAGGGCTGGCGCATAGGGGGATACGGTTCCAACTTGTACATCTTGTGTACTTCGGAGACAGCCTTCCCAGAGTCCTGTAGGCCAGTGATGATGATCTCAGCCTCTTGGCCAAAGAGTACAGAGCCCTGGAATGGCACACCTAGGATAGTGTCCT
The DNA here is from genome assembly GCA_016271365.2 of Neoceratodus forsteri. Classification (NCBI taxonomy): domain Eukaryota; kingdom Metazoa; phylum Chordata; order Ceratodontiformes; family Ceratodontidae; genus Neoceratodus; species Neoceratodus forsteri. The sequence continues at coordinate 969,208,854 of CM057449.1, forward strand.
GCAGGTCCTGAATTAACCCAGACATTTACAAACATATGAAATTTGCCAGCAGATAAAGGCCTAGAGGTCTATCAAGACTGCTCAAATGTGCAGCTAGCACCCCTTATTCTGCAGCTGTCCTTCCCTTCCACCCTTCCCCTTCATTGACCCCCCCTTGTCCTGTCACATCCCCTTTTGAAGCAGTCCACTGTTCTACTGGATACCACTTCTGCAGGTAACACATTCCACCCAGCCACCACCCTCTCTGTAAAAAAGTGTCTCCTCATCTCCCTCCTTTACCTTCCTCCCTCCAGTCTTGTATCATGGCCCCTGGTGTCCCTCCCCTCCCTTACTTTGAACAGCCTCTCTGTACCTGTCTTGTTAATTCCTTTCATGTACTTAAAGGTTTCAATCATGACCCCCCGTCCCTCCTCTCCTCCACTGAGTACATGTTCAACTCCCTCAGCCTCCTCTCGTATAAGTCCCCCAGCCCCCTGATCATCTTTGTCGCCCTGCGCTGCACCCCCTCCAGTAACTTAATGTCCTCTTCAGATATGGGCGCCAGTACTGCACACAGTACTCCAGGTGCGGTCTAACTAATGACCTGTACAGTGGCAGAATCACCTCCTCCCTCCTCGAGGATATACCCCTTGCAATACAACCCAGCATTTTGTTGGCTTTTGCAGCTGCCTTCCTACATTGTGCCGAGTTGTTCATTGACCCTGTAATGAGCAACCCCAGATCCTTCTCCTCCTCTGTCTGGGCTAGCTGCACTCCCCCCAGCTGGTAACTCCTCCTTGGGTTCTTCATCCCATAATGCAGCACCTTGCACTTTATGGCATTAAACCCCAGCTGCCAGGTGTCTGACCAGGTTTCAAGCTTTGCCAGATCATCCTGCAACCCCTGGCACCCCTCAGGTCATCCCCCACCGCTCCTACCTTGGTATCATCAGCAAACAGACTGATCTTGCTCTTGATGTCCAATGATATGTCTGCAAGGAATATCCCAAACAACACTGGCCCCAATACCGAGCCCTGTGGAACACCGCCCGTCACTACCCTTGGGTGTGAGAGCTCCCCACCCACCACCACCCTCTGTTGCCTTCCCTGAAGCCAGTTCCCTACCCATCTCACCAGCTTTGCACCTTCCCCTGTGCCTACTAACTTACTTCCCAGCCTTCCATGCGGCACTGAGTCGAATGCCTTACTGAAGTCCAGATACAGGACGTCCACTGCATGGCCCCTGTACAGCTGCCTAGTCACCCAGTCATATAACTCCACCAGGTTGGTTTGGCAGGATCTGCCCAGTATGAAGCCATGCTGTCTGCTGTCCTGTAGTCCTTTGGCCTCTAGGAGGGCCACCAGCCTCTCCTTCAGGATAGTCTCCATTAGCTTACCCACGATGGATGTGAGGCTCACTGGTCTGTAGTTTCCCGTTCATCCTTGGGGCCACTCTTGTGGAGGGCACCACATGAGCCATCCTCCAGTCCTGAGGTACATCCTGAATGTAGTGAGGCATTAAATAGGTCTGCCAAAGGTCCTGCAAGGACCTCTGCCAGCTCCTTCAGTATCCTGGGCTGGATGCCATCTGGCCTGGTGCCTATCCACCCTCAGTGCCTTCAAACCCTCCCGAACTCTACCTCCATGATTTCCCCATCTGTCACCCCCCGTTTCTGCCATTTCTCCCCTTGGGTGTCACCCCCTCTTCTCTTTAGTAAATACTGAGTAGAAGTACTCATTTAGTGCTTCTGCCTTTTCACGACCCCTGCTTCCACCCAAACCCCCTCCTTCCTAATCCTTACTATGTGGTCCTTACAGCTCCTTTTCTCCCTGATGTACCTAAAGAAGTCTTTTTCCCCCTTCTTAATGCCTTGTGCCAGTCTGAGTTCCGTAGATGCCTTGGCTCCCCTTACTGCCCATGTCACCTCCTTTGATTCCATCAAGTACTCCTCCCTGTCCTCCCCTCTCCGTTTTCTTGTACTTCCTAAAGGCAGCTCTTTTCCTTCTTACCTTTTCCATGACTTCCTTGCTCAACCAGCTCGGTTTTCTTAGCCCTAGCCTTCTTGCTCTGGGCCTTGCAGCAGGTTTTGGTTGCCTCCACTATCTCCAGCTTTATGAGCTCCTACCTCTGGTTAGTGTCCATACTAGACTGAATTCTGGCCAGGTACTCTTTTACCACTTCCCCCATCCTCCCAAAGTCGGCCCTCCTGAAGTCCAGCACTCTTGCGCCAGATTCCACTCCTTCCTTGCCCATATCCAATGTGAGCCATACTGAGTGGTGGTCACTCCCTGATAGCGGTTCCTCCACTGTAAGTTCTCTCACAAAGTCCCCATTTGCCAGCACAAGGTCAAGGGAATTCCCTGACCTGGTTGGTTCACTGACCATTTGCAGCAGGAAGCTGTCCTGGAAGGCCTCCAGCAGTACCTGCTCCCTTCTGTTCCTAGTTGTTGGGGTACTCCAGTCCACTCCTGGCATGTTGAAGTCCCCCACAATCACCACACTACCCTTATGGCAGGTCCTCCTGATCTGTCCCGCTAGTTCCCTGTCTAACTCCTCCGTCTGATATGGCGGCCTGTACACCACTCCCATTCTAAGAATGCTATTCTTGCACTCCTGAATTTGCATCCAAAGTGACTCTGTACTACCCTCCTCCCCTTCCTCCCTTACACACTTCAGTCCTTCCTTCACATATAGTGCCACACCTCCTCCTTTCCCAATCACCCTGTCCCTACGAAATAACCTGTACCCTGGTACAGACAGGTCCCAGTCACTGTATTGGGTTGGCCCATGTTTCTGTGATGGCTGCAATGTCCACCTCTCCCTCTGCCATGAGCACCTGTAACTCTGCAGTTTTCCTCCCAAGGCTCCTGGCATTAAGCGAAACCACCTTCCACCCTTTTCCCCCCCTCCCATCCTGCCCTCCTTTACTGGCATCACCAATAGTACTGCCATTTGTCCTTTGTCACTGTTATGGGGGGTAAGCTCATATGGTTTCCCAACCTGTGGTCTCTGCATGTCTCTTGCCCAATTGCCGCCCCCCGCTCCTAGTTTAAATTCCCTACTTCCTCTATGCACTCCTCCATCCTCTGTTTCAACACTTTCTTTCCCTCCTCTCTCAAGTGTAGTCTGTACTTGGCATAGAGACTACTGTCCTCCCAGGTCCCTCCCCACCACCCAACAGCCCATACCCTTTAGCACAACACCAGGTTCTTAGCCATCCGTTAAATTCCTCCATTCTCAGCTTTCTTGTTGTGCTTGCCTTGGGCACTGGAAGTATCTCCAAAAAAGTTACTGATCTTCCTGCCCCCTCACACAACTGTCCTAGTTCCTCAAACCGCCTCTGGACTATATCTGCTGCATTGTCAGCCAGGTCATTCGTCCCAAGATGTATAATTAAATGAGGCTTGTCCCTACACCTTCTAGCATATTTCAGAACAGATTGTCCCACCCTTTCCGCTGTCATTCCTGGCATGGCTTCCACCCAAATGCGACTATGCCTCTCCCCCTTGCTACCCCACCTGACTCCTCTTAGTATTGAGTCCCCAGCACTAAAATTCCACCCTCTTACTCCCTGCTTGCTTCCATCTGCCTCTCTCCTTTCTGGTCCTCTTCTTCCTCCTGCACCTTATTTCCCTTTGCCCCTGTTGCTTCTCCCAACAGAACTTCCTCTCCAGGTTTGGTCCAGGCATTTATCAATTACTCTCTAATTTCATCATTTCCTCCTCCACCTTCTTCCTCTCTAGCAGTGCAAAACTATTTTCTGAAGACCCTTCACAAATGCCCGTCCCTCTCTTCATAGTAACCTGTTCTCTCCTTTCCACTCCATGATTTTGCCACTTCTTCGCCTCCCCTCACAAGTCCCTATCTCCTCCTTCCATTTGTCTTTTGTCTCCTGACCTGGTTTCCCCGGCAATCATTCTTCCTGGCCTGGGCCCCCTTTTTCCCTGCTTCCCTTCTTCTGACCCTCTCTTCACCACTGTTGGCTTAAATCTCCTTCCCTCCCTCATCTCCCATTCTTCCTCCCTCCAGTACTGGGCTAAACCCACCCCCAGTCTGCCTTGCCTGTCTTAGTTCCTCCTGCAGACCATCAATCTCCTTTCTAAGTTTCTCTATGTGGTTGCACACTAAACATCCTCCCATACTCCAGGCAATTTTTAGAAAGATTGGTGCACCGCAGTTGTTGCAGCCTACCACCCTACCCATTGCTGTCGTTGCCCACCAGCGACCCCCCACCCTTCCAGATGCAGGATACCAAACACTCCCCCCAAGTGTCCCCTCTCTCTCCCCTCTATAAGTTCAAAACATTATTTTCTTAATTTCCCTTGCCCCCTTTGTTGTACACATTTAGATAGAATGAGCAACTGCTTTTTATATTCCTAACCTTCCTATCCACACTCAAAAAGAGACTTTAAGTAGCTAATGCACAACCTTTTTCAACCTCCTACTCCTCCTTTCCACAATGCAATAACAATGCAAAGAAGTAACAATGAAAGCTCCTAGATTTGCAGTTACTTCCCTTCCACTGAGATAGCAGTTACCTCTTCACTCGCTGCTGTTCCATTCCTGGATGTCTGCTTCTGCTATTACAGGTGCATATTTTTTGCCCATTTGAGGAAGTGATGTCAGAACTCCTGGTATAAAGGAAATCACGGACCAGGGGTGGGTGGGGTGAGGGGTTGGGAGGACCAACCCAAGTCTTCCAGAAACAATCAGGTAGCTGAGGCCCCTGGTCAGACACTTGGAGCCACGAGTGCTGCCTGAGGCATACTCCAGAGGCTGTGGCTCTGGCTGCTGTATCCACCACACTGAATGAACATCTGAGGACATGTTTGCCCACATCTGCCCCAGACTGCAGGACTGCCAAAAGTTCAGACTTGGGAGAATCTGGCTGGGTCTTGGTTAGGTCAACAGCCTTCTGCCACATGCACTTCTGGTAGAAGACAATATATGCTAAGAAATTCAGAGACCTGATAGTACAGGTGGAAGTGGTGCACAGTTTACACCCAAACTGGTCAATCTTTTTGATTCCTTATATAGTGGCTGGGAGCTGGTATGCTTAGACTGTTGTGACCTGCCATGAGTCTCTGTGAGGACTATGGAGTCCGCCTTGGGCTGTTCACCAAGGTGGGACTCATTTCTGGGGGTCCTGTACAGGTGGTCAGCCTTTTTGGGCACCGCAGAAGTAGTTGAAGGATGTTTACATGCTAGCTTTGTTGCATCCTGGAAAGGCTCCACCAACAGGGGGAATGACTAGCGGTTTTGGGTCAGTAGCTCCCAAAAACTTAGCCAAGCGTCTCCTTTCCAGGTCCAGTTCTTCCATTTCCTGCTGGCTGAGGACTTGAATATGCCTCATAACCTCGAGGAAGGTGGGATCATCAGGTGGAGATCTGGGTGAATCCTTTCTCAGATCCGGTGAAGGCAGAGGGAGGTCATCCTCGGAAGAGTTGTAAGGTGAGGAGGACCCGCTGCACTTACCCAATGGTTCGGAGTGGCAGTTGGTGGACATGCTCCGATGTCGGGAGTGACGTTCACTTGACCTGTTCCGCTTTTGGAAGCGACAGTCACTAGACCTACTCCGCCTGCGGGAGGAAGACCTTGAGGACGGGTGACATCTGTGTTTCCGACGTCTGTTGGAGCCATGATCTGAGCCACCTGGAGTCGGGGTGGTCTGTTGTCGCTGGTGGCGACGGAGTCCTGCAAGGAGGCATCGGCTGTTGCTGCGGAACGACCATCGCTGCTCCCGTGGGTTTAAGCTTAGGTAGTAGGTCACTCTTAATGGTATTCCACCAGCTGGAAAAGAGAGTTCCTACTTCCGCTAAGGGGACCACTGAGTCTGACGTCGGGTTAGCAGGCCACAAAGGGGTCGGTGCCGGGCCTGGCATCTGAGGGGCTTCCGTTGTCCGATCGCCGACGAACAAATTACCTGACGTCTGGTCCTCCATCTGAGTGTCAGATGTTTTGAACTTGGCTGATGACTGGGTGTTAAGCCCTGTGGTCATAGGCTTGGTGGGACCGGACGTCAGGTCAGTGGTTGTCGGGTCCTCTGGCGAAGGCCCATTCCGCTCAAGCGAGGCTGACGACGGCTTGGAGGCCTACGTCTGGTCTGACTCCAGAGGGGTGGAGGCAGATAATGCTGGAGACTGTCGGTCCGAAGGGACGGTTGACGACAGTTTAGGCATGAAGGGTGCTTCCTTGATGTGCCCGTGTCCCTGGCACCCGTCATGGTCTGGCAAACTGGAGGACGAGGCGTTAACGAAGGCAGGGCTGGAAATGGACACCCGTCGATGTGGAAGTAGAAGAGGCTAAGTCCTCGGGCCTAGACCCTAGCGACTGTTTGTGGGGTCTGATGGCCAAAGATACTGAAGAAGAGGTCTGGGAAGGCCCTTGCCCCAAACCTTAGCCTGACGCCTGGGTAGAGGCAGATGGTTTAGCAGTCGAAATCCCTGGGATGGCTAGTGACCCCAGGGGGACTAAATCTGACTTCCAGCCGGAGGTGGAAGGCTTGGAGCTCTTGTGCGGGGAACAGAACCATGAGTCTGACCTGGGCCTGTCCTTGTCCTTCCTGTGATGCTTCTCCGAGTGCTTCTTCTCTTTGGGGGAGGCGTCGTGGACAGAGGACGAAGAAGAGCTGTGCCCAGAGTGTGATTTTTGCATTGTGGCCACTTGTTGTTCCAGCAGGTGAGCTTTGAGCGTCTTCAGGTGGCGAATTCGGGTGCGCTTGTTAAAGCTAAGGCAGTTCAGGCAGTCGTCCGACTTGTGCTGCAGTCCCAAGCACAGGAAGCAAGCCGAATGGCCATCTTTGGCCGGAATGTTTTTGCTGCATGCACATTTTGTCTTACGCCGCTAAACAGAAGTAGTAGATTTAGCAGACATAAAGAGGCGATCGGAAAACTTGCAAAAATTAACTGCGTACAGTATCAAAGAAAAATGGCGGTCAACGGTAGCAGGAGGCGTCCGTGGAGCTGAAATGCAGGGTCGATGGTGGGAAAGAAAAAATTACTTACCACAGTAATCTTGTTTCTTCCCAGTGATACTCAGGTATTCAGAACTACTGCAGTGTCCCTTTAAGACTGAACTGCCCAGAGAGAATTTGGAATGGTATGCAAATGTTGGAATCTTTACACGTGCTATTTTCAAATGCTGCCTTAAACTAACTGCCTAGGTTCTAAACCCTCAGATTTCCTTGGAGCCTGGAAAGACAGGCCTCAAAAAACTAAACATCTATATATAAAAACCTTAATAATTAGAAATATAATAATAATGGAATAGCACCCTAATGCCCCCAAGAGAGGGAAACCCCAAAACTGGAGGTCATAAAATGTAACAGTACCCCCTAATGTCAGAAATCACCTGAAGGGGAAAAACAACAAAATGAACCCAAATAACAAGTCATAGTGCCTGATTATGGCACCTATATAGTACGTCACAAAAACATTCCCAGGAATGCAGAGGCTACTGGTTCTTGAAGGGGAGGCAGGCTGGGAAGTTCTGAATACCTGAGTATCACTGGGAAGAAACAAGATTGCTATGGTAAGTAATTTTTTCTTCTAACCCCAGTAATACTCAAGTATTCATAACTTCTGCAGATTAAGAAGCAGTACCTTTGGAGGTGGGCATAGAACCTACTTTGGAAACAGACTCTGCAGGACTGCTGTGCCAAACCTGGCATCACTCCTGGACAGGATATCCAAACTGTAATGCTTTGTAAAGGTGTGTACTGTTTTCCAGGTAGCTGCTTTACAGATGTCCACTAACAGGACATCCCTGGCCGCAGCTATGGTGGCAGCTGTTCCCTTTGTGGAATGGGCCCTCAATCCTGTTGGGGGTTCTCTTCCTGCCTTAGAATAACAAAACTGGATATACTATACTATCCAGTGAGAAATGGACATTTTAGATGCTGGGTTACCCTTTCCTACATCCCCATAAGTCAGGAACAGCTGTTTTCTGTCCTGCCTATGGTCCTTAGTGGCTGTCATGTAGTAACTAAGGACTCTCAACATCCAGACAGTGGAGCCTCCTTTCACCAGAAGTAGAGTGCTCAGTGAAAAAGACAAGTAGGGTAATGGCTTGGTTCAAGTGGAAATCAGAAACCAATTTAGGGAGAAATTTCCTGTTTGTTCTCAGGACCACTTTGTCCTTGTGGAAGGAAATATAGTCCTGCTCAATGCAGAGCCTAGAGCTCGCGGATTCTTCTGGCAGACTGCCACTAGGAAAACTGTTTTCCATGTGACATATTTTAGATGAGCTGAAGACATGGACTCAATAGGAGCCCCCATGAGCTTGGCTATATATACACTAAGGTCCCATGCCGGCACTGGCTCCCTGTGAGGGGGGGGGGTGCAAATGAGAAAGGCCCTTAAAGAACCTCTTGAAGACAGGGTTGGAGGCAAGAGAAGTCCTCTGCCTGGCTGAAATGTAAGCAGATGCTGCAGCCAAATGTACCTTCAGGGTACTGCGCTGAAGGCCCAAAGAATGCAAATAGGTAAGATAATCCAGCATGGCTGTTACCCCAGCCTGTGTTGGCACAATTTTCTGGGTAGAACACCAAATAGAAAACCTTTTCCATTTTGCAGCATAGGTTTTCCTAGTGGAGGGCTTCCTGTAACCCTGGAGCCTCCCCTGACTGGAGGTTAACAGGGCGGGCCGCCTGGGAAGGTGTATCAGTTCAGCCACAGACATGGAGAGCAGTAGAGAGTACCATGACTGCCTGGGCCAATCTGGAACTATGAAGATCATGGATGCTGACTAGGACCTGAGCTTGAGCAAAACCCTGTACACCAAGGGGAAGGGAGGAAAAGCATACAGATGTTTCCCTGACCAATCCAGAATTAGAGCATCCAGGGGGACTGTTCCCCGACCTAGTGGTCTGCAACAGTATTTTGGCAGGTGGTGGTTCTGGTGGGACGCGACCAAGTCTACCTCTGGAGTGCCCCACCTTCTGAAAATCACTTCCACCACTTGCCTGTTCGGAGTCCATTTGTGATGGGCCTGGTGGATCCAATTCAAGGTGTCTGCCAAGGTATTTTTCTTGCCAGGCAGATGAATGGCCTGTAGAGAAACTCCCAAGGAGTATGCCAGACTCCACATTTTCATGGTTTCTGTGCAGAGAGGGTTTGACCTTTTCCCTACCTGCTTGTTTATGTAATACATAGTGGTGGCATTGTCTGTTCTGATCTGTATCGCCTTTCCCTGTAGCAGTGGCGTGAAGGCCTTTAGTGCCAACAATACTGCTCTGAGTTCCAGCAGGTTTATGTGCAGGAGTGACTCTGCACTTGACCATGTGCCTTGGTTGGTGAGATCTCCCAGGTGGGCACCCCACCCCAACAGTGATGCATCCGCTGTGAGAACTACTGATGGGGGCTCTTGTTGAAAAGGAACCCCTTCTCTCAGATTGGTTTCCTCTTTCCACCATTTGAAGGCCTGTAACAAAGTTCCTGTTACTGGAATCAGTTTTGAAAGAGGGTCTCTTCTTTGACACCAGTGAGCCCTGAGGTGAAACTAGATGTCCCTCATTTGGAATCTGGATCCTAGCACTGTGTCAGTGGCAGCTGCCATGTGGCCCAGAAGCTGAAGGAACTGTCTTGCAGTTTTTGGTTTGTTCAGGCTGAATGAACCTGCTATCTGTTGGATGCTCCTTACCCTGTCTAGAGGCAGGTATGCCTTGCCCTGCAGGGTATTTAACTCGGCTTCTATGAACTGCAATACCTGAGCAGGCTGAAGGACTGACTTTTTCAGGTTTATCAGGAATTCTAGAGACTCCAAGAGCTCTTGGGTGAGTTGCAGCTGCTCCCTGACGTGCTGGGGTGATTTTCCCACCACCAGCCAGTTGTCTAGGTAAGGGAAGACTATGACACCCTGCTTTCGAAGGTGTGCCACTACCACTGCCAGACACTTTATGAACATCCTTGGTGCTGAAGTGAGACCAAATGGCAGGGTTGAGAACTGATAAGGACCCGAAGGGAGTCCGAACCTGCGATATTTTCTGTGAGACTCCCTTATGGGATGTGGAAATAGGCATCTTTTAGATCCAGTGAAGCCAACCAGTCCCCTTTCTGGAGGGTTGGCAAAATCAGTTCCAGTGTTACCATTTTGAACTTTGGTTTTGTTAGGTATCTGTTTAAGACCCTAAAATCTAGGATGGGCTGCCACTCCCTATTTTTTCTTTGTAGTAAGAAAGTATCTTGAGTAAAATCCCTTCCCTTTTAATTGGACTGGTACTGGTTCCACTGCTTGTGACAGAAGCAGCTTTTGAACCTCTCTTTCCAGAAGTTTTCTCTCTGTATTTGAGGATGGTTTGAAAACTCGGGTTCTTAAAGGTGGGAGGGATTTGAAGCTTAGAGACAATCCCTGGCTCACTGCTTCTATGACCCACTTGTCTGTGGCGATTTTTTGCCAAGCATGGAAATAGTGAGCCAGTCTGCCTCCTACTGGCAGTAGGGAGGCGGCCTGTACAGACACATCAGGGTGCCTGCTTTGCTTGAGGCTGGGATTACGAACCACACCTGGAACCCCTACTACCACTGCCCCTGAAGTATCCCTGCTGTGGATACTGCTGGTACTGAGGCTACTGGTACTGAGGCGTAGACATGGCCTGGAAAAAGGGCCTGCTTAGAAAGGATCTGCCCCTGCCTCCCCTTCCATAAGGTCTGGTGGATGGGGAAGCTTTGTCTTTTGCAGAATTGCTTCTGTAGGTGGCCTTGTATTCATCCACCTTTTTCATGTAAACCTCTGTCTTCTCCCCAAATAGGGAGTTTTCCTCCAATGGGAAATCCAATGCCTTGGTTTGTGTGTCCTGGGTAAGGTTTGTGGATGTCAGCCAAGCAAACCTTTTCTGAGCCCAGTGTTTGCCATCCACCTGGCAGCTGTGTCATTCGAATCAGCAGCAATTTGGAACTGATATTTGGCTGTTTCCAAACCAAAACTGGCTGTTTCAGCTAAGTCAGCTGAAAGGGGAGACTGAGCCTTGTCTGACATGGCAAGAACCGACTGTCAAATAGATTTCTGGTACTGAGCAGCATGGGCCTGGAAGTTTGCCTACCTGATGGCCAAGGAGGCCGAAAGGTAACCTTTCTTGGCCATGCTATCAATCTTCCTAGAGTCTCTGTCTGGGGGGTGGGAGGCTAGTGGAACCATTGCCTTGTCACAGTCTGCCACTTGCACCACCCCTTGGTGGTTAGGGTGAGAGAACAAGAATTCAGCACCCTGCCTTTCCAACTGATACTTTTTATGTTTGCTTGCACACATGTGCAAGAAACATAGTGCCATCATCCGAGTTTTCGGAGGTGTGGTAGCCCTCTTTCAATTCAGTCAGTGTGTTTACAGGCGCGGCCGCAGTTCTCCAATGGCTGCTGGAGCTGTCTATGACAGCAGTCGAAAATGCAGTGGAATACAGTTGAAAGGGGGAGCTACGCTTCAGTGAGCAGCGATAAGATATCGCCTGCTCATGCGTGCCACCCTACACACACACACACATGCACGCATACTGCGTGCTCGCTCACGCACATATTGTATAGCCAAGCGGGATGCCCAATCCCCATCAGCTGTGCTGCGCTCCCCCAAACAGAGCTTTCACATGCACGCTGGGTGCCACCCCAGCGTGGCTACACATCCTATAGCCGATGGGGTGCCCAATCCCGCCGGCTCCACTAGTCCTCCCCCAGAGTACAGGGTGCCATGCGGGCCCACCCCAGCGTGGCAACAGATGCTATCGCTGACGGGGTGCCCAATCCCCCGCGGCTCCACGCCCCTGCCAAAAGCCGCCCTTGTGCCACGCTGGGCCCACCCCAGCGTGGCAAACGTCCAGCGTCGTCCGTCAGCTCCACTGGTCTCCCCCAGAGTAGAGGTGCCACACTGAGAGCCCACCCCAGCGTGGCAACAGATGCTATCACCGACAGGGCTGCCCAATCCCCGGCCGGCTCCACGCCTCTCTAGATGCCGTCTTCTGTGCCACGCTGGGAGCCCACCCCAGCGTGGCAAACGCCCCGCTGCCATTTAAAAAACAAACCTGAAACACAAAACGGTCCTCACTTTCTCTGCCCCCACCCAGACCCACCCACTCACGCCCCTACCTCCCACACCCCCACTCACCCTATACTTACCTTCTGACCTGCGCGACGATCTTCAGTGGACTGGGAACACGTCTGCACTCTTCAAAGCCAACCGCGAACTGAGGAAATGCCGGTACGCTGTATAATGGGATAGATAGGGTTTTTTCAACTTTGCTGCATATCTCAGGCATTTTTTGGAATGTTTGCACCAAATTTTCAACATGGGGTTTTTGGGACCCCTTCTCATGAATGCTCTCACTGTCATGGCGTTAATCGGGCCCGATGGGTGATTTCACAGTCACTGCGCGAAATCACCTTTCGGGACCGAGTAACGAAACGACACTGCCACTGTTCATAAGGTGGGCTCTCAAAAAGCCTATGTTGAAAAATTAGTGGAAAAATTCCTAAAAATGACTGTTTTACGCGCGTGCGTTGCACAGTTCCTACGCACACTCGTAAGTTCGCGAATTTTCAATATTTTCACTCCAGATTTCAACATTGCCATTTTACCACACCTCCTTATGAGCAGTACAGCTGTCATTTTTCACATCTTGCCCAAAACGTGTTTCCGCCCATGTAGCGCACAATGGCACGGTCGGTGTGCGAAATCAATGTATGGGACATAGTAAGAAAATCACAGTGACACTGTTAATGAGCAGAGGTCTTAAAATGGCTATGTTGAAAATTTGGTGAAAAAATTCCTAAAAATTACTGTTTTACGAGCGTGTGTTGCGCAGTTCCTACGCACGCTCGTAAGTTTGCGAATTTTTAATATTTTCCCTCCAGATTTTCAACATTGCCATCTTATTACACTTCCTTATGAGCAGTACAGCTGCCATTTTTCACGTCGCCCAAAATGTGTTTCCGCACGTGGCGCACAATGTTGCAGTCGGTGTGTGAAAGCAATGTTTGTGACAGATTAAGAAAATCACAGTTAAACTGTTCATGAGCAAAGGTCTTAAAATGGCTATGTTGAAAATTTGGTAACAAAAGTCCATAAAATGACTTTTACGAGTGAGCACTGCACAGTTTCCACGCACCCTCATAAGTTCATGACTTTGTAATATTTTCAGTCCAGATTTTCACCAGTGGCATTTTTCCACACTTCCTTATGAACAGTACAGCTGTCATTTTTCACAACATGGCCGAAATGTGTTTTCACACTTTCAGCGCAGAGATGCGTGGTCGCTATGGGAAATCATTGTTCGGGACAGATAAAGAAAATCACAGTGACACTGTTCATGATTGGAGGTCCCAAAATGCCTGTGTTGACAATCTGCAGTAAAAATCCCAAACTAATTACATTATAGGTGTCGCTGCACAGTTTCTATGCGCTGCGTGACTTCACCAGTTTTTTTTATATTTTACAGCAGATTTGCAACATTGCCATTTTTACACCTCCCCATGAACAGTACAGCAGTCATTTTTCACATCCTGTTCGGAATGTGTTTTTGCACCTGTGGTGCTAAATGACGTAGTCGCTGTGCATAAGCAGCTTTCGGCTAACAAACTGATATTGCCACTGTTCATGAGGCAGGGATCACAAAAAAAACATGTTGAAAATTTGGAGTGAAAATACCAATGAATGCCTGAGGTGTTAGGGTTTCCAACCTTAACGCCCCACCCTGTAGAGAATGACAGGCATCAGGGGTGTGACTTGGCATTCTTGCCTTAATGCTCATACCATTCCACACCCTGCAGCCAGTGAGAGGCATCGAGGTATGCCTTGGACTCTTCAGCCCCAAAGTTCACCCCATTCTCCTATACCACACGCATCTCACCATATTTCCTGATGGAATGGGGTGCGCATAAGGGCCAAAAACCCCAAGGCACACCGTGACACTTGTCAGTGTCTGCAGGGTAGGGTGTGGTGAAATGGCGCGGCCGTTATGCCTGATGACCCAAAGGCACACCCCAATGCCTGTCACTCTCTGCAGGGTGGTGGTGGGGTTGGCTTCAGTTCAATACTTCACTGCCATTCCTATTATGCAGCTCTATAACTTCTACACTACCAATGCCAATGTCAGCAAGCAAACATTCGGCATTGACAAATGCTTGTTATCCAACCTCTTATCCAGAGGGGGGGCAATATTAGGTGTTTGCAAAATCTTTAAGGCATCCTTCTTAAAGAACTTGTTGTTAACAGGAAGGAGACCCTTTTTTAGTGGGTGTCAGCCCCAAAATTTCCATGTATTCAGCTTCTTCTTCATCCTCAATCACTTCACTTGTGGTGATGTCTAAAGCATTCACCATCCTTCTTACAAAAGTAAAGTGTGAGGAAAAATCCTTTGATGCCCTAGGAGGAGAACCAAAATCTTGTTCAGGGGAAACCTCCGGTTCAATGAGGTCCCCATTGTCCTCCACATCAATATCAACATACTCTTCTTGTTCAAAAAGGGAAGATTGAGAAGAAGAGCTAGTCTGTTTGGCAAGAGTCTAAGGCAGAGGAGCAGTCAGCCCCTGTAAACCCTGAATAACTCGAAAGGCCTGTGCAATCTCATCAGCAGTTCGCATTTTTATTGCAGGCACAGAAGTCCCCAAATGGTGCTCAACTGGGGGTTCTGCATGTTTTGTTTTCTTAGATTTCTTAGAGGGAACCGGAGAGTCAGTCGGTTCAGCAAGCCTCTTTGGAACTGCTTGTGTACCCGTCTCATGGGTGGCAGTTACAGCTGCTGTTATTATTGTGGTTTCTCCCACAGAAACAGAGGGTGTCTGCTGGTCAGAGCTCAAGGGACTCTTACTAGCAGGCAGCTTTTTCTTGAGCCTCTCAAGGCATTTTTCAACAGTTTTATCAGGAAAAGTTTTGCAGATATCACAGTCTGTTTTTAAATGTTCAAAGCCCAGGCAGACAACACATAAAGTATGTTTGTCTGCCTTGGCAAAAATCTCACCACAGTCGGTACAAGGTTTGAAACCAGGTTCACCGGTTCTTCTTTCAGGGTTTTCAGACATTCTGTGGGTGAAAAATACCCAAAATAAATAACCCCTAAATAAGAAAGATTTTTAAAACACATGTAGCACTTGCGGTTGGTTTCTGAACCGATGAGAAACCGATCGGAACCGGGAATTGAGCAGAAAAATGAACCGGAGCTAGCAGTTCAAGAACCAAAATTAGCGGTTCACAAAATAAATATTTTAAAACAAATTTGGACTAAGCTAATGGAGTTCCTTAGTCAGTGAACTCCGATAAATACAGAATAAACCCTGGTTCCCCACAGGTTATACCAAACCGAGAAAAAACGAGAAAAATATATTTTAAATACAAAAATAACAGTTTAGCTAATATTAATAAATAGAAAAAGGCAGCAAATGAAAAGGCGAAAAATACTTATGCATTTTTATAAGTTTTATCGTGTCAGGGCAGGTAGATGAGGAGAGGATCCTTCTGGTCTTGACAGGTGGAGAGTGAAATCTGAAGGTTTAGAGCCTAGGCAGTTAGTTTAAGGCAGCATTTGAAAACAGCATGTGCAAAGATTCCATCATTTGCATACCATTCCAAATTCTCTCTGGGCAGTTCAGTCTTAAAGGGACACTGCGTAAGTTATGAATACCTGAGTATTACTGGGGTTAGAAAGAAATGGGGTGGCACTGGGGGACTGCCTCCTATATAATGAAGATGACATCGGGGGCAGAGCCAATGTCAGGAGTGGTCCCCCGTCTTGGACTACTAGCTAGAAATTTTCTGTGGGGTCCTAGTGCCTGGCGGCATAGTCCTATCAGTTATTACCTGCTGCAAGAGCTCTATCTCGAAGTGAGATCTAGGTCCTCATCATAAAGGATAGGGGTACAGTGACTGAGACTTTTACTAACAGAATTAATGTAAACAGAAAAGAGGAGGGGACCTAGTATGGAACGTTGGGAGACTCCAACTTTGGAGGCAGTCGAGATAGACAGGGCACAACCAAATTTAACTCGTTGAAACCTATTGCTCGGGTAACTACTGAACCAGGCCAGGATTTGGGGGGAGACAACCAGAGCACCTAGTTTAACTGCAGCCCCAGACAATCACCAACTTCCTCTCTTCTGTTACAGACCCCCAGTCTTGGGCTCAGTCCCTCTGGATGCTCTGATTCTGAATTGGGAAGGGCAATTTCTGTATGCCTTCCCTCCTTTTCCTCTTCTGTGCAAGGTTCTGGTCAAGATAAGATCACAGTCTTGCAAAGTCATTCTGATTGCTCCAGATTGGGCCAGGCAGCCTTGGTATCCCTGTTGCTGTCCCTAGCAGTCCATCTTCCCCCATCTCTTCCCAGGAATCACAACTTGCTAACCTCCTCTCGGGGAGAATCTGGTATCCCAACCTGCGGTCTCTCAATCTCAAGGCATGGCTCTTGAAGAGTTAGAATATGCAGGTTTGCATCTCTCTCAAGGGGTTCTGGACATTCCCAAAGCCTCTAGAAAACCCTCCACCAGAAAAACCTTTAATTCCAAATGGAAAAGATTCAGCATTTGGTGTTCCAAGAAGCATATAACCCCAGATACTGCTGACTTGTCTACAGTTCTGGACTACATGATTTATCTTAATTGCCTAGGCCTCAGACCAGCTACCCTCAAGGTACACCAGTCAGCTGTTTCTGCTTTACTGTCAGTGGGAAAGCCCTCCTCACTGGCATCTCATCCTGTTTTTTGTAAGTTTTCAAGGGATTGCTTCATACCAATCCCCCCTTTAGGGATCCTACTCCTGCTTGGGACCTTAATATTTGCACTGCTCAGCTTACGCAACCCCCTTTTGAGCCTCTGTCTTCAGAAGAGCTTAAGTACCTGACTTGGAAAACTGTGTTCCTGGTAGCTATTACCTCTGTCAGACGTGTCAGTGAATTGCAAGCTCTGTCAGTGGAGCCGATTTTATCTCATTCCATAGAGATTAGGTGGTCCGTAGAACCAACAGGAGGTTCTTACCTAAAGTGGTTTCCGATTTCATTTGAACCAATCCATGTCTCTCCCTGTTTTCTTCACTGATCATTCTTCTTCAGGAGAGAGAAGATTACACAGTTTAGATGTTAAAAGGTCCCTTACTACATTGAGTGTACTAAGGCACTCAGATTTGCCTCCCTCCAGTTGTTTCTCACTTATGGGGAAGTGGGGAAGGGCAAACCTGCCACTAAGAGAACTATTGCCAAGTGGATCGTCTCTTGTATACAATTCTGCTATGAGAAGCTAGACAAAATACCACCCTCAGGCCTGAGGGCTCATTAGACTAGAGGTACAGCTGCTTCCCCGGCTGCTGCCAGGGATATTCCCTTACCAGAGATATGCAAAGCAGCTACCTGGAAAACAGTCCATACATTCACCAAGCATTACTCTCTGGATATCCAGGCTAGGAGTGATGCTAGGTTTGGTACAGCAGTACTGCAGAGCCTATTCCCAAAACAGGTTTGATTCCCTCCTCCATGGAGGTACTGCTTGGTAGTCTGCATATGTCAGAATACAGCAAGACTTATGTTGTTTGAAGAAACAATTACTCACCTTAGTAATTGTGTTTCTTCTAATGGAGTCTTGCTGAATTCTGACCTCCCTCCCTGCCTCCCATCTCAGAATCTGGCTTTTGAGAAGTGGGTTGGCAGGTGCAGTGTAGCACCCCAGGGATGCATTTGGGCACTCTCTCTTTTTAGAGAGGGGGAGTGGGTTTTGTCTTTTGTTTTAATAGTCTTTAGTTGTTCACTGTCTAGTTTTTGTTTTGGATTTCTCGACTTGAGTCTTTTGGGGGATCCAAAATATTTGGTTGCCATTTGGCTAGTAAAACATTTACAAATTTCCACATAATGGTGTTAGTATTAGCTCGTAAGAATCTGACGGTTACACTTCAAAGTGCAGCACACAGAGGTTTCAACCAAGTTCAAGCTCAACGTTCTATGCCCTGCATAGAATTTAACTCTTTCCTCTCCGGAGCAGTTCAAGTGCTGGGGCTAACTGCATATGTCAGAATACAGCAAGATTCCATTAGAAGAAACACAATTACTAAGGTGAGTAATTTCTTCGTTCTGCCCTAACTTTGATAAGAATATCTGGAAGAGTAAGGGGCCCAGGGCTGAACCCTGAGGCACCCCATTAGTCACTGATACCGAGTCTGAGTAATAGCCGTTTATGCTCACCATCTGAGTTCTGCCCCTCAGCCAACCTCCAATCCATCCCACTATCCTATGATCCAATTTACAGTCAATAAGACTATGTATGATTTCATTATGAGGGACTTTGTTAAAGGCCTTGGAAAAATTCAGTTATATACAGTCCACCAGTTTACCTTTATCCACAGCAGCTGATATTTTTTCATAAAAGTGTAGTAAGTTAGTTACACATGATCTCCCTGTTACGAAACCATGTTGGTCCGTATCCACAAGCCCCTGCTTCTTTATATGCGTTTGGATTATACCCTTTGAAGCAGATTACACTATTTTTCCCGGCACCGATGTGAAACTAATAGGCCTATAATTAGTGTGCTCAGACATACTTCCCTTGCCAGCCTGTCCACACAGCGGTTGGATTTCCGCTCGTAACACCAGTGACCTGGGTTCAGGAGCGGGCCCGGTAGCTGGAGGGCTAGCTGTGGGAGAAGGCTCGAGCGTCCCATGGATAGCTCTCCTTCTCCAGGGAGAAAAAGGGGTAGCAACTTGGCACTTGACTGGCTTCAGGCAGAAGTCTGAGGCACAGCAAGCCCGAGCTCACAACAAGGGGGTAGATGTCATGATGTCAGCGCTAGACGCCTTGACGTCAAGGATGCAGTGACAGCCAAGCAAGAGCGAGAAAACACCTTCCGGCTCCAGGGAGATGGGGTGCCGAGCCTGACTCCAATTTGCCTCTACCTGCCTGGCTGTCTTGGGGCCTGAAGAGACATGGAATGGTTCGGGGTGTTGCTGCCCCACCCCATCCCCGCCCGGGGGGTAAACCTCGGCAGGATGGGGGACCCGAACAGCTCAGGTAAGACGAGTGGCAGGGGTAGACTTAATAGGTGCCTCCAGATGATGCGGAGCCGGTGGGACAAAGAGGAGATAAACAGAAAAAAAAAAAAGACTTACTTCCCTTTTTTTGTGTGTTGGCACAACTGCTGACAACCAGTCAGGAGGGACCTCTTTTATCAGTTACAGCTTTTTTTATATAGTAGACTGAGAGGGGTTGCTATTTGTGGTGATAGTAATTTTAAGATCTTTGGTGAAATATTATCCAGCCCTGCAAAGTGTGCATTTTTTAGTTTTTTTATTTTTTCTGTTATTTGCTCAATACCGATATCTATGTCGGATTCTACACCTATTGGTATGTCCCGCAGGTATGCTGTTTTTGCTGAAAATACAGAACCGAAGTAGTTGTTAAAAGTATTTTCTATGTCACCTGGCTCCTCAATAACTGTCTTATTTGTTATTATGGACCGAAGCCCAGAATTTGTACTGCGAAGTGAACTGATGTAACTAAAGGAATGTTTGAGGTTGTCTTTATTAGCTGAGCACGCTATTTTGTGTTCCATTTTTTGTTTGCTATTTCGAATCTTCAGTTTGCGTTTCTTTGGAATGTTTTTGTCCTGAATCCATTTTTCTTCAGACTTACATCTTATGTACTCATTATAGCGTTTACATTTTTTTTTAAGTAATTTTTTTTATACCTTATGTCAGCCATTTAGGTTTGATATCTCTATTATCGTATTTATCTTTTTAATATGGCTATTACATATCTCAAATATTTCTTGTCTTATTATTTCCCATATTTCTATAGTTGTTTTGTTTTGAAGTTTGCTTTCCCAGTCAAGTTCATTTAGGTCTACTTGAATTAGTGCCTTATTTGCTGAACTGAAGTTATATACCTCACTGCATCCCCTGGTTATAGGGATATACTCATGGACATGAAAACAAACACTTCTGTAGTCACTATTACCGAAGGGCTTGCTAATTTTACACATGTCAATAAATATGTCACTTGCAGTTAACACTATATTTAGTATATTCTTGTCTCCGGTTGGCATATTAATGTGCTGTTTTAGACTTAATTCCTCTATTGTTCTTAGGAAAAATTTGCTTCGGTAACTCGGTGCTTCTAGCGTCTCCCAACATACATTACTATAATTTAAGTCTCCCACGAATATGACTTGACCTAACTCACAAGCCTTCTCTAATTCCTGAGTTACCTGTTCTGATATGTCTTGATTTATGCCTGGCGGTCTGTAACAGAGTCCAATGATAATAGCCCTTTTTCTATTTGCCTCTATTTTGATCCATGGAGTTTCAGTTTTGTTACCCTCTTTTTCATTTGCTACTAATGTTGCATGGAATTAATTTGTCTGATATATATATGCTGCTCCTTCTCCTCCCCTTCTGTATTACTCCTGTCCTGATGGTATAAATGGTACCCCTGAATGTTTCTTCCCCACATATTCTCTTCACTCCATCAAGTCTTTGTTATAAATGCCATGTCAATTTCATTATTAGGTTCACTAAGTATTATCTCTAGTTCTTCTAACTTGTGCTGCAGACTTCTTGTGTTCGCTAAATAGCATTTTATGTTGTTTAAATCTTTATGATTGTTATTTTTTCTGTTAAGCCCACTTCCTGATGTTTGCATGTTGCTCTGGGTCCCTCCCCCCTCTCACCATTAGATTAAATTTGCCTCAGGTAAATTATTATTGATTACGGTAGCCAGAGTTTTAGTTCCTGCTTTGCTAAGATGCAGCCCATCCTTAGCATACAGATAGTTTTGATTTTGAAAAGTCTCCCAGGTATCGATAAAAATTACGCTTTCTCTCCTACATCTATTCTGAAGTCTAGCATTAATTTGCTGGATGGTATTGTTTTTTTCCTTGTGACATTTAAACAAAGGTAGTATACTAGAAACCACTGGTGTTTGGTCATGGCCCTTTATTACATAAGTTAAACCCATTATGTCTTCCTCCACAATGTCCTTTTCATGGTCTTTACCTACGTTGTTGACCCCCCCATGGACCACAACTGTCTGAGTATTCGGTTGTTTATCAATAACCTTTGGAAGTATTTTCTCAACATCATTTACTTTGGCCCCTGGAAGACAGTTCACCTCCCTATTTGCTTTGTCTGCCTCACATATAATACTATCAGTTTTGTGAAGTATGGAGTCACCAATAACAAGTACTCTATGTTTGGGTAAAGTATCCGTCTCAGAAAGTGGTGCTTCATTCTTGCTTGAGCTTCCATGCTAAAATGCAAAAGGCCAAGTCTCTCTCACCCAAAGGCATCTCAGCAGAGACCTTGCATACTATGAAGACCTCCCTTCTCACTACAGGGAACCATGTACCAATAAATGTTTCTGAAGAAAACAGGGTCACCAAACATTGCTACATCTGACTCTACTCTATAAATAATAATTAACATTGTTTAATCTTTTTGTATCTAAGGCTATGGATCAACTCTCACCCAGGGCTAAAGCTTTCAAAATACTTTCTACAAGCGTAACCCATTTCTAACAGCTACAGCTAAAAGGACTCTGAAACCTTTTACATTAAAGGGTCAATTCCATTCAGATTTTTGCCATTCATTCACTGTAACTCAAGGTCATTTCCAGCTTTAATATTCTAATTTACAAATGTAACCTTCCCTCATAATATTTTCATGCTGTCCCCTCTTAGAAAGTCTTTTCTATTTGATACATTGTGTAAGTAACAAGGGTTTTTTCTTACCGTTGATTTATAATGGCCTCCTTGCAGGACTGGCAGTAAAAGGAATAACTCTTCTGTGCTTTCACGCTTTCAATCGCAGTTGGAACAAATTCTAAACAGATTAAGAAATGAATTATGTATATGCTTTTTACTACAACAAATGTTCAGAACTGGTGTGCTGACACATGGTATTTACCATGCACAAATTTTGTTAAATTACTTTAGGGGCAGAAGAGAATGGCTAAGTTTAAAGCTCAGTAGCCAAGGGGGACAAGTGCTGCACTGGTGTAATGCCCTACCTTTCTCCACAAGACCCCAGAATTCAAATCTAGCCACAAATCTCAACTCTCTGCTGGACATATAGTCCTGCTCACAAAAAAAATTGCAAATTAGGCTGAGTTCAACAGCTTCTGCTCCAAAAAGGCCCATGATTAAATGAGCATGAAAAATGTTAAAATTGACACTCAACTTTTTTAGACTGTTGCTCCTTGACTTTCAATACTTTGAAACCTGCACTGATACTGCCTAACTGTTATTTGTTGAACATGTCCCTCTGGGACTGCTGTTACACAGTTTTGTGAAAAGTCTCCTTATATTTGCTATTACTTGTACCTGACCAGGCTCCCCTGGAGCTGGTGAAAGTATTATACCTGTTTGTTCCTTTGTCCTGTCCTGACATAGACCCTTTGTAAAAGAGCAAGCGTGCTCAAAGGTGTTTTCCAAAATATAAATAAATAAATAACCAAAAAAGGAACAAGACTCTTGTCCCCAAGGATGGATACAGCTCCAGGTCACAAATGAGGTAAACAGACCATGCAGTATGATGGGGGGGCCTGCGCAATATCTAATCTCTCTCAAAACAGAAAGTCTCAACCCGTCGATGCCACCATGCCCCCACTTTTCATATATATCAGTAACATAAAAAGGGGAGACAAGGTGGCCCAGTAGTAGGTCACAGACCCATGAACCAGTAGATCTCAGGTTGAAACTCCCATCAAAGCCACAGACTCACTGAGTGCCAATGAATAAATGTTTTTTCCCCTTGTGCTTTAATCCTCCTAGCTCTAAAACGGCAGAAGCAAGAACCCCACTACAAATGGGATGTTGCATCTCCAGTGCTTCTTTCAATTCTTTCCTAAGTAAAGAATTAGATTACAAATGTATTCGATTAAGAAATGCATGATTTATAAGCATTTCACTACACGTATTTAAGGAAGATGTGGACTAGTAATTAAAACACTGAGCTACGAATCAGAAGACCTCACCTTTGAATCCCACCAAAACTTCTGGTTTACATAAACGCATCTGTATGTACAATGCAATCTGCAGGTTTGCACTCAAAGCAAAACAACATGAACACCACTGTACCCTTTATGAAGAATTAAAAAGGCTGTCTGCTGAACAAAGGGACAAATTATGCAAAGTTGCCTTGTGCCCAATATTGGGAGGGGATAGGCTTCTAGACTGACTTTAGCCATATCATTTTGCAGAACTAATAAAACTGAAGAAGTTTTTAAATAATCTGCTGTAAAAATCTGGAATAACATCAATCTGGGCATAAGAAAAGTTCTAAGTACACAGCAGTTTAAAACTCAACTAAAAAGGGAAATCCACACTGGGGCTCAATATGCCTGTTTTTAGACACTTTTGGGTCTGTAATATTTGTAAAGTTGAGTGCTAACACTTTGTTTTATCTAAATGCGTACATTTTATGTGCAAAGATTTATTGCAATTAAATTTATGTACATTTGTCCTGTGTATGTCTGACTCCGGGTCCAGTCTGTAAAAGTGCCATGTGGCTTACTGCTACCTACCTGGTTAACAAAGTTAAACAAAAAAAAAACACTCAGCAGCCCTGATTTACTTATAGCTATTGTCATAAAGTTTTACTATTTTCTGTAAAGCATTCTGGAGATACCACTTATGTGAAAGATACTACATAATATAACATTATTTTGCATAGCTGTAAGGAGCATAACAAAGTCAACAGGTCCTAAGGTTAGCTCTGTCATTATAGTGCCCTTGTTAAAAACTATTATCCCTTTTTTCTCTTCAGACTCAAGATGACCCTTTTGTAGAGCATTCAGGGATTCCTCTGCATCTTAAAAAAAATTGAGGTTACTCACCTGTAACCATAGTTCTCCTACTAGTATTCAGTTCACATCCACACTTAGGCAGTCTTCCTCTTCCTCGAAGCATGCTCAGTCACTGGAACAGTCTTCAAGCTTGATTCCTACCACCCTGGCCCTCCAGCTCTGCACGCTGGTACAAGAATCCAAAGCAAGCCTTGCCAGGATGGGTCAGGTGGATTGTGTGGATGTGAGCTGAATACTAATAGTACAAATATAGTGACAGGAGAGATGGATTGCTGTGTGGACTGATGGCATTTATGCACGACATACTGCACTGATATAAAGATGCAGTTAATAATCCTCAGCTCTACGTTTTTTTGGCCATTCCTATTTTGTCTACTTACAGGTGAGTAACCTTTTATTCAATTCACTATCTACACGTAGGCAGACTTCTAGCAGTCCTCAGGAGGAGGGGACAATATATGTACTCCAATCTGGAAAAATATACTGGAGAACTGAGGACCCAAAGGCAGCACCGCAATGACTGAGCACGTCAATGCTGTAGTGGGAAGTGCGCATTTGACCAGGCAGCAGTCCTACATATTACACAAATGGAAATGTACCTGGCAGCAGCAACAGAGGCAGCAGTCTATCTGCTGGAGTGAGCCTTCAACCCCTTGGGTGGCTCCTTCCCAGTCAACCTGTAACACACAGCAATGCAGGAGGTTATCTGTTGCGCAACCATGTGTTTGGCTGCCAGTCTGCCTAGGGCGACTTTGGCAAGCCTCACTGCAAAATCCTGACCTATGCTCCTGACAGAAGAGCAGTGTCTAGCAAGTGGAGTGCCAAATAGCCTCCAAAGCATGAAGCTTTGGAAGAAGTTTGGTAGAATGAGTGCCTGGTTATAGTAAAATCTTTGGCAGTAACTTCGCATGGGAGTTTAGAACAACCTTGTCACTGGGATCAACCAGATATGGAGACTCCCCTAACAGCACCTCAGGCTTACTCACTCATTTAGCTGAAGTGATGGAAAAGAAGAAATTTCTTCATACTTACCGTAGTTTCCTTTTCTGTTTGTACCAACATTGTCAATGGGTAATTTATACTTATAAAATGGGCATTAATGAGCCTGCCCGGTGGCATAGAGGGTTGAGGTGCTGCGCCCTACCTCGACCCACGCCGGCAACCCAGGTTCGGGAACGAGCCCGAGTCGTTGAAGGTTGGCACGGGGGAGGAGGACGAAGCTGGATAGAGCTGCCGGCAGGCAAGCTCTCCTCTCCGAGGAGGCAGCATGGCATCCCTCGGCTGATGGCGAACCCCAGTGGAGGCTGGGGGTGGCACGGGCCCGAGGCTGCCTAGGCATTAGGCCATGGAGTGGGGGAAAGGGGTTGGAACGGGCTCTATGGGCGCATGTGTGTCCTCGCCAGTAGTGCATACCCCGGGCCCCTGGGAGAAAATCAGAGGAAAATATGCCAGTAAGCAGGATGAAGACCGACTCCCCACAAGCGCTGCTGCCGGGCCGGGCAAGGTGAGCGCCGGTAATTCCGGGGGACGGGGTTGAGGGGGTCGGTTGGATGGGGGCTGACCGGCAAGGCACATAAATACAAAATAAAAAAAAAAATAAAATAAATGGGCATTAATGAAAAGTCAAATACTGATATGCCACTAGTCAGAACATGTCAGCTGACTATTCATTAATGCCCTGGTAGAGGAATGCTTGGCATGAGGATCTTTTTCAGCTGGCACAGAAAACCGAATGTCAAAAAAAAAAAATCAATGCCTTTACATTCTTTCGCTTTAACCACCGTCATTGACAACAGCAGGTGAAGCAAGAGAACGTGAAAAGATGAAGCAAGCACAAGAAATATGCAGAGAATTTGACATTTTCGAGGGTCTGATAATATAAATAATTACAACCGCGTCCCTCTGTAAAACTCTCACTTAGCGAGAAATAGGACCGCCATGGTTTTTTTTTTCCTTCAAAAACCCTCCCAGACACAACTGACAACCAATGAGAGCCAGAGTGAGACAAGGAAATTTTTTTTTTTTAAACAGACATATTTTTAAGGTGGAGGGACAAAGTGCACAAAAAATACAATTTAAAACGATTTTAAAATGTTTAGAGTAGTTAAAACACTTGCAAAATATACCATTTTATATGTGCAATAACCGACTCCAGCCCTATGGGTGTATCAGGGCATTAATGTACTTCCCAGCTGGTTGAAGTCACTCGGGCAAGCCCTCGTGCCTCACAATGCACCCGGGGCATGCATTAATGCCCCGATACACCCATGGTCTGTCATGGGTTATAGCATACATATGAGTAATGTGCTCAGGAGAAATGACTCAGCCTAAAGCTGTGAACTAGCATAGAATTCTGGGCACATGAACCTTCCAAATAGCAAGGGCTTTCCAGTCACATAGAAACATAGAATTTGACAGCAGATAAGGACCGCTTGGCCCACCCAGTCTGCCCATTTCCCTACCTAATGGATAAGCTGCAGATCCTAGTTAACCAGCAGCCTATTTCTTCCTATCCCCACCCCCTAGAATTGCCTTATGACTGTCCCATGCATGCTTGAATTCCACCACTGTTTTTGACTCCACAACCTCCTCCAGAAGGCCGTTCCATGCATCCACAACCCTCTCTGTGAAAAAATACTTCCTTAAATTACCTCTGATCCGCCCCCATCTTCAAATTGTGTCCCCTTGTTCTTGCACACCTCTTTTTTTGAAAGATGCTACCCTCTTGGAATTTGTTGATTCCATCTAGTCGGTGAGTCAAAAACTGTGGGGGAATTCAACAATGCATGGGACAGACATAAGGCAATTCTTGTGGGGTGGTAGGAGGAAGTAGGCTGTTGGTTAACTAGGATCTGCAGCTTATCCATGAGGTAGGGAAATGTGCAGACTAGGTGGGCCAAGCGGTCCTTATCTGCCATCAAATTCTACGTTTCATCTGTTCTCGCAGTGCCTATACGGTCATATATAAGCAAAAAACTAAAAAATGTATCCAAGATATGTTGCTCCCTCCTTGCATTAATCTTAATATATCATATGCACAAAAGAAGCACAATACACGATTCCCTACGTCACTCTACAGGGCAGAATGATGTAAGGATGCTCCCCTTTTTCACTCGTTGTAAATTGTTCTTGAATCTTCTTAACCCAGCCGCTACGGCATTAGCCAAACTGTTAACATAAAAGGTGTATAACAGCAGCATAGATACATATAAATTGTTGGCAGATAAGGACTGCTAGGCCCATCTAGTCTGCCCGTAAGCCCTAAACTTATATGTAGTCACACTGACCCTAAGTGATCAATGGCTTTTCATCACTCTCTCCCCACCCAATGTTCCCTTGTGCCTGTCCCAGGCATGTTTAAACCTCTCCACTGTGCTTGCCCCCGCCACCTCTTGTGGCAGACTGCTCCAAGTGTCCACCACCCTCTCTGTGTAGAAAAACTTCCTCACGTTACCTCTTAATCTACCCCTTCCAATTTCATATTGTGTCCCTTCATTCTGATATCTTTTCTACATTGGAAAAGACCCCCCACCTGCACACTGTTTATGCCCTTGAGGTACTTGAAAGTTTCTATCGTGTCCCTCCCTTTCTCTCTTCTCCTCCACTGAGTACATATTGAGGACTCTTAGTCTCTCCTCAAATGTTTTGTGAAGCAAGCCATGTACCATCTTTGTTGCCCTTCTCTGGACAGCCTCCACCTTGTCATGTCCTTACACATGTGTGGTCTCCAGTACTGCACACAGTACTCCAGGTGAGGCCTTACCAGTGTTTTATACAATGGCATCAATACCTCCTGTCTCCTGCTAGTAATGCCTCTGCTTATGCACTCCAGCATGCCACTGGCCCTCCCTGCAGCCTCTGAGCACTGCTTTGATACTTTAAGGTCATCAGATATGATAACCCCTAGGTCCTTTCCTCTTTGGTGACAGTCAGCACCTCTCTCCCCATTCTGTAGCTCTCCCCAGGGTTCCCCATACCCAGGTGCATTATCTTGCACTTTTTTGAATCGAACCTCAGTAGCCATACTTCCGATCATCTTTCAAGCTTCTCTAGGTCCCTCTTCATTTTCTTTTTTTTGCATAATGTCTATTTGTTTTTACTAAATAAAACAAACATACATACATTCAACACTCTAAAACATCTAACAATAGTAGGCAACCATGTCACTTCATTGTAAGTTAATATACAGCATTCACTTAATTAATTACATACTTAAAAGTACAACCACTTAATCATACTCTCAAAATTCTTTCCCTTTCACAAATTCCCTGGGTCATTCTATCTCTTTTCCCTTTCTTTTTATTCTCCTTCAGACACATCCATCTGCTTATTTATCTTTCTTTCTCCCTCCCTTGGGTCATCCCATTCCGGTCTCCTCTCCCTCACCTTATAATTCCTTCCCACAAGACCCATCCCTCCTCCACCGACAATGAGGCTAGTAGCGGGGCCCAGCTTCTGGTGAAACTTTCCTCTCTCCCCCATAGTATGTAAGTCAGTTTTTCCAACCCCAGAGTCTGCAGCACCATCTTCCACCAAGCATGCACAGTCGGCATGACTTGTGAAACCAGGTATTCTGAATCCATGACGGGTTAGAACATACAGGACTCTAATCCACCTAGGAAGCATTGCCCACTCCTCCCCCTCCTCTCCAACTTCTACTCCAAAGAGACAGCTCAATGGGTCCAATGGTAACTCTCTACCCATAATTCTCCCTACCTTGGAGACCACCTCTCTCCAGTATTTCTGCAGTACCGGGCAGCTCCAGAAGCAGTGCATGTAAGTACCCCTCTCCCTCCCGCACCTTCCACACTGAGGCGACACTTCAGGGTGCGCCTTATGCACAATCACCGGTGGGTGGTACACCCTGTGGATAGATTTAAAGTACACTTCTTTATATTTGTTGCAGGCCATAATCCTGGAATGCATAGGAAGTAACATTCCCCAGTTCTCATCCGTGATGCACCTGCCTAAGTCCCTTTCCTATAGCCTTTTTGTTTTCACCGTCCTGTCAGGGAGACTATGTTTCCCTCTTTTCACCACCCGCCCTATAAACCCTTCCTCTTCATTTTCTGCACCCCTTCTGGAGAATCCACTCAGTTACAGATCTTGGTGTCATCTGCAAATAGGCAGACCTTTCCTTCCAGCCCCTCTGTAATGTCACTAATAAAGACATTCAACAGGACCGGTCCCAGTACTGATCCCTGTGGTACTCCGCTGGTCACCGCTCACTCCCTGGACTGGATCCCATTTACCACCACCCTCTGTCTTCTGTCAGTCAGCCAGTTTCTAATCCAACGTATCACCTTATGCCCCATGCCCAGACTACTCATCTTAACCAGCCTTCTGTGTGGGATGGTATCAAAGGCTTTGCTGATATCTAGGTAAGTGATATCTACCGCCCCCTCTGATTCACTTCCCTCATCACCCAATCAAAAAAATCTATCAGATTTGTTTGACAAGACCTTCCTGTTGTGAATCCGTGTTGTCTCAGATCCTGGGCACCAATGGATTCTAGGTGTGCCACTATCCTTTCTTTCAAAAGTGTTTCCATGATCTTCCCCACCACTGAGGTGAGGCTGACTGGCCTGTAGTTCCCCGCTTCCTCCCTACTGCCACTTCTGTGCAGTGTTACTACATGTGCCCTCCTCCAGTCTTCTGGAATCACGACTGTGTTGAGTGACTCTGTAAACAGGGCAGCCAGAGACGCTGCTAGTTCCCTTCTCAGCTCCCTTAATATCCTCAGGTATATGTGGTCTGGCCCCATGGCTTTATCCACCTTCAGCTTTGTGAGTCCCTCCAGAACTGTCTCTACTGTGAATGGACTGGTGTTCACTTCTCTCCCCCCTCCCCCCTTTGCCTCTTCTCTCCAACTATGGTCCTTGACCTCTCCCTCCTTAGTGAATACTGAACAGAAGTATTTGTTCAGTATTTATGCTTTATCTAGGTCCCCTCCTTACACTCTCCCTCCTCCCTTTGAGCCTCACAATTCCCCCGGTTTTCCCCTATCGCTGATGTACCTATAGAATGTTTTGTCCTTTTTCAAAGTCCATGCTAAACCCTTCTCTGTCTGTGCCTTGGCTCTCCTAATAGCTTTCCCTGCTTCCTTAGACATTCAACGTACACCTCCCTGTCCTCCTCCCTTTGGGTTCCCTTATACTTCCTGAAACTTGTTCTTTTAGCCCTTACTTTGTCTGATGCCTCTTTAGAGAACCATAGTGGTTTCCTTCTTTTCCCTTTGGCCACTATCCTAACGCATTGGTTAGTTACCTCCACTATGGCTTCTTTTAGTTTCCTCCACTGTTCCTCCACTCTCTCCATTATCTCTCCCTTCTCCAGTGCTGCTTTTAAATATCTACCCATTTCACTGAAATCTAATACTTTTGCCACTGTGTGGCTTAACTGAGTCCCTGTCTCCATGCCAAACCACAAGATGCGGTGGTCGCTGGATCCCAGCTGCCCTTCCACCTGGATTTCTTCGACTCTGTTTCCAATGGTCCATACCAGGTCCAGAATCGATTTGTCTCTGGTTGGCTAATGCATCAGCTGTCTGAGTCCAACCCCCTGCAGGGATTCTAGGATGGCCATGCTTCTGGCTGAAGCAGCTGCCTGGATGGTCCAATCTACATCTGGCATATTGAAATCCCCCATCAGCAGGATTTCACCTTTAGCTGCCAAGTCGTGAATTTCCTCCATTACTACCCTGTCAATTTCCTCCCTCTGTGCTGGAGGTCTGTAGATCACCCCAGAACGTATTGCTTTGTCATTCCCTGGTTCAAGGGTGACCCACATTGCCTCGGCCTCCTCCTGTCTTCCCTGTACTTCTGTTGCCTTTATGTCTGCTTTGATGTACAGGGCCACCCCCTCCCTTTTTACCTTCCCTGTCTCTTCTGAACAGTGTATAGCCTGGTGCACTGATGTCCCAGCTGTGACCTGGTACTCTCAAACGGGGACGGAGAGAAGATCTCAGATCTAGAAGTGGGCAGCCATCTGGGAACATGTGACCACCAAACTGTGTGGTTCAAGATAAACTCAGCTGTAGAGTCAAACCATACAAAAGTGAAGGTACTGGACTTCAGGAGGGCTGATTTTGTCAAAATGGGAGAGTGCCTCAGAAAAGCACTAGCAAACAGGCAAGAAGGAGGGGTGGAGCAACAAAGGGAAAAATCAAAACTGCCATCACAGAGGCAACACGCCTTTGTGTGAAGCAAATAAACAAATCAAAATGAATGAAAAAAACACTATGGTTCTCAAAAGAGGTGGCGGGGAAGGTTAGGGAGAAAAAGATAGCATTCAGGAAGTATAAGGAAACACAGAAAGAGCAGGACAGAGAACTGTACCAGTTAAAGCAGAAGGAGGCAGGGAAGGCATTCAGAATAGAAAAGGCCCAAACCGAGGAAAAGATAGCCAACTCAGTTAAGAAGCAGGATAAAACCTTTTATAGGTACATTAGGGAGTGAACAAAGACAAAGGGAGGGATACGGAGGCTGAATAAAGAGGAGGGTGGGTGGGCAGTGAGAGACAGTGAAAAAGCTGGGATACTGAACGAATATGTCTGCTCAGTATTCACAAAGGAAGAGGAGGGGGAGGTACCTAGTCCAGTCAACAGAAGCACTCTGGAAAGAGGGGTTGGTATCAGTCCTTTCATAGAAGAAAGAGTTCTGAAAGAACTCCTAAAACTGAAGGTGGACAAAGCAATGGGGCCTGATGGGATTCACCCCAGAATTCTAAAAAGAGCTAAGGGGAGAACTAGTAACACAACTGACCACCCTTTTTAACAAATCATGGGAGGATGGTGTGGTACCTGAGGACTGGAGAAGGGCAGATGGGGACGACTCAGAGGTAATGTGAGGAAGTATTTTTTCACAGAGAGGGTTGTGAATGCATGGAACAGCCTTCCTGAGGAGGTCATGGAGTCAAAAACAGTGGGGGAATTCAAGAATGCATCGGACAGACATACGGCAATTCGAGTGGGGGTAGGAGGAAGCAGACTGTTGGTTAACTAGGATCTGCAGCTTATCCATTAGGTAGGGAAATAAACAGACTCGGTGGGCCAAGTGGTGCTTATCTGCCATCAAATTCTATGTTTCTATGATTAGCAGAGTACCATGTCTCTGTTATTGCTGCTATGTCAAGGTCTGCATCCATCATCCAGAATTCCAGGTCTTGAACCTTATTTCCCAGACTGCGGGCATTTGTGAGCATGACCTTCCATGTTTTATACCCTGCCCTCCCTCTGTTCTTGTTCTCTCTCCCTTGACCGTTTCCCCCACCCTGGATTTCTTGTTCATGTGCTCCTGCCCCCAAACCCCCCTTTTACATGCTTCACATGCCTGCTCCTCACTGCCCACTTCAGTTGTTCCTGTTGTCAACTTGTGTTTTTACATGCTATCATGGGGGAGTGTTCCTAAGCCACCTGTCCCTCCAGACTCTCCCCCCTTGGCCAGTTTAAATGCTCTCTGCTGAAGCATTCCAACTTCTCACCAAGGAGTGAGGTCCCCTTCCCAGACAGATGTAGGCCATCCTCCTGATATAAGCTCACATCTGCCCAGGTGGGGCCCCAGTCCCCTATGAAGCCAAATCCTTCCCTTCCCTTCCACACCAATCCTTCAACCAGGTGTTGAAGGCTTGGTTGTGGAGTGCCCTAGCCTCCCCTGTGCCTTGAAGGGGAAGCACCTCCGAGAATGAGACGGAACATGCTACCTGTTTCAGGTCCCGCCCCCAGCTTCCTGAAATCCTCCTGGACTCTGGCTAACTCCACCTTTCTCCCCAACAGGTCATTGGTCCCCAGGTGAAGAATGACATTAAGCTCCTCCCTTATGGCTACTGCTCTAGCGATCCTATGGATTCGCTTCTCATCCCTCCAAGCAGCGCTGCCTGGGATGCACTTGACCTCCCTCCCCCACCCACTAGGTGTCCCTAACTTCACACCCCAGGCAATAGAGTCCCCCACTGGAGAAGCTTCCCCCTCCTTCAGGGTCCCCTGTCCCCCTTCCCTGGGGCTCCAGCTTGGAGATCTTGACCATCCTCCCTGGTTCCAGCTGCGGGTGCCTGTGTGGGGCATTCCCATTCTTCCAAAACAGTGTAGGAGTTATTCAGAAGGACCGGTGAGGGAATGTGGTTCTGAGCCCCCCGTGGTCCAGTCACACTTCTTTCTGGGCATCCTATGAGGTTCATGTTGTGGACCCGGTGGTCTCTAGGTGGGGGCTGATGCCACCTGTAGCCTGGCCAACTCTGCGAGGAGATAGGCAACCTTCTCCCTCAGCCCAGACATGTGCCAGTGCAGACAGGGCAGCATCGCAGTCTCCAGAATGTCTCCCTGAAGACTACTGCTCCACAACCACTGAACTGCACCACTCCCATCATGACTGTTACTCTTCTCACTCTTCTGCCTGCTTATGCCTCCTAACTGCTATCTGCTATCTCCTAACCCTCTTCACTCTTCTGCCTGCTAACCCTTTTTTTTCTTCTTCTCATCCTGTCTCTCTTCTTCTATAGTGGTTTACAGCTTCTCTCTCCTCTTGTGCCCTTGTGGACCTAGTTGCTAGCTGCACCCGTTGTACTTCTGCCCATATACCAGCTAGGCTATTGCCTGTGCTGTACTGCCTAACTGTTCCTGTGTCTTTAAGTAGGTGTGGCTTAGCCTACCACTATAAAGTTATAACACCCAGGGGTGGCTGGGGAATGGGGATGGGGGGTTGTTTCTTTGGTGCTCAGTGTCTATATAAAAAAAAAAAAAACAAATCAGGTAAAAAAAAGACTTTTTTCTGTAACTACAGAAGACTTACATAAAATCTGTTACAAAACAAAGAAGTTACCTGGAATCTGTTACCAAACACAGACACTTCCTGAAGTGTAGCGGCAAAAGAAATCCCCAAAAGCAGACTGTGGAAAATCACTTTAACGACTAAAGGTAGTGGAAAGAGCACACAGCTATATAAACTGAATTACATATGCCTGTTACAAAACACAGAAGGTACCTGGAATCTGTTACCAAACACAGACACTTCTTGAACTGTAGCAGCAGAAGCAGACTGTGGAAAATCACTTTATTTTTTATTTTTTTATATTTCTCTTTATTCCCCTCCTACTGTTCCATCGGAGCCGCTCCATCGGGGGTCATCTATGAAGTCTGACTCTACCAGTGCCTTACTTGACAGCCTCCGGTCCCTTCATCCGGCCTCGGAAACCCCCCGGGTGGGGTCGGGCCGGGGGCGAATCTTGCAGATCTCATCAGGATCCGGGGCTGTAGGCAGGCACCAGCACATCAGGACTCGACTTGGCGCTCCATCTTCCCGGCTACGATGGGTTTTTTTCCCTGTTCTGTGGGACATTGCGGGCCCTTACGTCATGCTGCGTGCGCCAATGTCAGCAACGTTCCTCCCCCTCCTTCCTCCAGGGAGCAGCCCCTGTGACTGATTGGTTGCCGGCCTACATCCGCTACCAATCATGCCCCAGTGACTCCAGCTTGCCGTCGCTCACCGGTTTGAAATACCCTCCCTCCCCCAGAGAAGGTGAGCAGTCGCCAGACGCTCCAGCCAGTCTCCTCCCAGCCAACCCCCGGTGGCCCGAGCTCACTCCCGAACCCAGGTCGCTGGTGTGGCATCCAGCGCCTCAACCCTCAGTGCCACCGGGCTGGCAGAAAATCACTTTAAAGGAAAACTGTCATAATCCCCATTTTCCTCCCAGTGTCTACTCACCTGACAACTTGCAGTGAGAGACTGGCATTTCTGTTGTAGGGCATGACATTCAGTAGTAATCTTTATTTTATGTTCCCCGAGTGAGTGGTGCCATTTCATACAGGGTAGCAGCCAGAGCCGCAACTACTATAGTAATTGCCTCCCTGAGCTTCCTGCTGTGTGCCGAACGCTTGTTCCTGACGAGCGGGGCACATTTTCACTGAGTAAAAATAAACAGTGTGGCATGTAGAGGTCATCCAGCTGTACCGCTACAAACAACCCCCATTAGAAACTGAGCAGTGTAAGCAAGTAAAACTCATAATGAAAGTTCCAGCACCGGGGTTCGGGCATTCGCAATAGCGCCAATATATTGCAGCCTGTTTCATGTCAGCAGATGAATCAGAATAGGATGTCAACAATATTTACAAACCATAACTTCTGAAGGTATGTATCAGACAATATTCTCCAGAAGGAGCCAGGCTCCTGGGAGAGGATCCACTGACAATGTTGGAGCTAACAGAAAAGGAAATCACACTAAGTAGGAAGGAATTTTTTCTTTCTGTAGTGCTCCATAATGTCAATGAGTAATTAACAGAAACACAGGAGCTGTCAGCAGAAAAGGTCCTTCTGGCCCCATAGTCTGCCCTAAAGTCCCTACCTACTGTGCTACCATAGACCCCAACTGACCTCCAGCCTTACCTGCCCCCAACCCTGTTACTAAGATCACCCTGTGCCTATCCCATGCATGTTTGAAACCTGTTACCATTACGGTACCCTACATCTCTGCTGGGAGGCTGTTTCAGGCGT
This sequence comes from Neoceratodus forsteri, assembly GCA_016271365.2. NCBI lineage: Eukaryota > Metazoa > Chordata > Ceratodontiformes > Ceratodontidae > Neoceratodus > Neoceratodus forsteri. Next base: position 969,244,066 of record CM057449.1, read on the forward strand.
CCACCACCCTTTCCACAAGTAATACATATGGGTTCTAAGAAGCAGTACCCATTTCTCAACTGGGTGGGGGAGAATACTGTCCCATATATAACCCATATGAGCGACAATATTTATCTGCTAACCACTGCCTGCAAAACTCTATGACTAAACGCCGCAACGGTAGAGCTTTGAAATTACAGTTACGCAAGAACTTACCGTAGTAGTACATCTTCACATATAGGACTGTGCCCCCTGGCATCAGGACCACACGACAAACTTCTAGCTAGCAATACATAGCGGGGGACCACCCCTGGCGTCACATGACAGGACATCAGTGTGACAGTATATAGGAGGCAGTCCCCATGCCCGCCCTCCAGTTCTTCTGCCGGAAGACCTCGAGAAGGGGGAAACAGGAGAAAGGAGACAAAACTCCTTGAGCCCGGAGCCACTGGTAAAAAAGCCCTGGGAAGGGAAAGGAGAAAAGAACAGGAGCTGGGGGAAGGTGGGAGGGAAAAGGTGATCTACTGCAGGAACCTCTCTTGAAGATCTACTGTTACGGTAAGTTCTTACGTAACTGTAATATCTTACTTCGAGAGGGTTCCTGCAGTAGATCTTCACATATAGGACTGAATACCAAGCAGTCAAGAAAAAGAAGTCGGAGACTTAGGTCCGGGAGGAGGAACCGTCTACCAACTAGTAAGCTGATTACAACAAGAGGCCTTGCAGGACTGCAAGACCGAAACTGGCCCTACACCTAGAGGCGATGAGCAGACTGTAATGCTTGGTGAAAGTATGGACTGAAGACCAAGTGGACGGAGCACAAATATCTGAAGCGGACACATTCCGCAAGAAGGCCACTGAAGCAGTCATGTCACTGGCGAGTGGCCTTTCACTTCCCCCAGAAGGGGCTTTTCGCACTTCTGATAAATGTACGAGATGCAATTAGCCAACCATTTAGACAAACCCTGTTTAGAAATGGCCATACCTTGATGTCTGGGTGTGAAAGCCACAAACAACTGGTCAGATTTGCACACCTCCTTGGTCCGAGAGATACAGTATCTCAATTTCCTGCGCACGTCCAACGTGTGCAAAAGGTAATCCCCCCTGTTGGAATACTCGGGGATAATAACCGGCAGTTGAACATCTTGTTTCAACATAAATTCTGAAACTAAAAGAAAGGGTTAGTCCGCAGAGCCACCCGGTCTCTGTGGAAAATCAAATAAGACTCTTTGCAGATGAGGGGCTGAAGCTGTGTAATCCTTCAAGTTGAGGTAATAGCAACTAAAAAGAGCGCCTTCCAGCACAAACAGTACATGTCACAACTTGCTGCCGGCTCAAAAGGGGGCAAAGTAAGTTTCTCTAAAATAAAATTTAGGTCCCGGGGGGAACTGGATTATGGACCGGAGGTTTAAGGTGGAGGAACCCCTTAAGAAAGGTTCTGGAGATCTCTAACTGCTCAAGGGTTTTCCCCTCCACCGGAAGGTGATAGGCAGAAACCACAGAAAGGTGGACCTTCAGAGATGAGTAATTGAGGCCTGAATCAGACAAGTGCAACAGGTACTCAAGGACCTGGGGCGCCGAGCAAGAGAATGGGTCAAGGCCCTTGGCCATGGCCCAGATAGAGAATCCTTTCCACTTCATAGCATACATAGACCTGGTGGAGGGTTTCCTGGCCCCTACTAGGACTTGGGCGACTCGAGAGGAGACGCTGAAACATGAGACTGCTATGTCCAAAGGTGCCAAGCATGCAGGTGGAGAGACCTGAGACTCGCATGCACCAGGTTGCCCTGCTCTTGAGACACAAGGTCATAGAAGACAGAAAGCCATACCATGGGTTCCAATGCCAGCTGCTGCAGCAGAGGGAACTAAATCTGCCAAGGCCAGAGGGGAGCTATAAGAATCATGTGAGCGCCGTCTGCTTGAATCTAGGGACGGAAGGCGTACAGAAACCTCCCTGTCCAAGAGAGAGACAGCGCATCTCCCCAAAAAACACCACGCCCGGGAATGAGCAAGCAAAAGCTGGGTAGTTCTGCATTGGATGGGGAGGCGAATAGGTCTATCTCTGGCCATCCCCACTGATTGAAGAGATCTTCCGCTACTTCCTGCTTTAGCTCTCACTCATGAGCCTGATTGACAGTGCGGCTGAGACTGTCCGCCAGGACATTGTGAACTCCCGGAACATGGACTGCTGTCAGAGACAGGCCATGCTGGACTGCCCAGTACCACACCCACATCGCCTCCCTGCAAAGGGGGTACAAGCGGGTGCCTCCCTGTTTGTTGATGTACCAGAATGTGGCCGTGTTGTCGGTCTTGATTAGGAGTGTTCCCGGTAGTAAGAGGGATTGAAACACTTGGAAAGCGTAGAGCACAGCTCTCATCTCCAGAATGTTTATATATAATAGTTCCTCTTGCAGAGACGATCTCCCTTGAGTCCAATGGTCTCCCAGGTGGGCTCCCCAACCTTGACCCAAGGCATCCATTGTGAGGGTCATGGAAGGGGACAGGAGATGAAAGGGAATCCCCAAGGAGAGGTTGGATCGTTTCTGCCACCAGAGGAGATCCCTCATCATACTTCCGGAGACCAGGATCCTGTGGTTCATGTCATCCGAACGCTGGTCCCATTGGACCCTGAGGGTCCACTGGGTCACCCTCATGTGCAGTCTGGCCAACAGAACTGTGGTGATGGCAGCCTCCACAAGACCCAACAGGAGAAGGACGGAGCGCACTGTGGTCCAACGGGAGCTGGACACAAATGCAGCTTGTTGAATCAGAGTTTCCACCCTGTCCATAGGTAAAAAGGCCCTGCCCTGGACCGTATCCAGCACCACCCCAATGAATTGGAGGCACTGAGAGGGTGAGAGTTGAGACTTGGGATAGTTCACAGTGATGCCAAGTCTGGAAAACAGGTCCAGGGTGCTGGAAAGAGAATCCATAAGACTGTTCTGAGACTGTGCCGACAACAGCCAGTCATCCAGGTAATTTTATTTATTTATTTATTTTTTGTTTACCAGGTAGGTGCACTAGCCATAGCCATGACTATTTTCAGGCACGACCCGGGAGGATACAAAACAACAAATACAATCCTCTTGCGGCGCAAGGCCGCAGCTACCACTGCCAGGCACTTGGTAAACACCAAAGACGCCGAAGAGAGGCCAAAAGGAAGGGCCTTGAACTGATGGTGCTTCTCCTGAAAAGTGAACCTCAGGAAACGGCAGTGGACCTGGAGAATAGGTACGTGCAGATAAGTGTCCTGCATGTCCAGCGAGCACAGCCATTGGTTCTGTTGGAGCAGGGGTAAGAGTTCCTGAAGAGTTAGCATGTGGAATCTCTTGCATTCCACAAAGAGGTTGAGCAGGCTGAGATGTAGGATGGGCCTCAGATCTCCTGTCTTTTTGGGTACTAGGAAGAAATGGGAGTGATATCACCTTCCTATTTGCCCGAGAGGAACCCGCACTATAGCGGACTTTTCCAATAGAGCCTGATGTGTAGTGAGACCTGTCCGAAGGGTTGACCAGGGTCTGTCTAGGAACTCGATTGAGTGCCCGCTTGCAAAGAGCTGGAGTACCCAAGCGTCTGGGGTTATCGCCTTCCACCCTTCTAGGTGAAGGGTGAACCTTCCCCCCACCGGTTCCTCGCAAAACACGGGAGGAGATGGAGGGGGATCCTCTCGAGTCAGGAGGCGGAGGGGAGGGACGCTTTACTACCTCCAGCGGTGTTTTGGGCTTTTGCCTGAGGGGTCTGGGCACCAAAACCAGTGGCGCAGTGCTTACCCTGATATCTGCCCTGGTTCTGCCTATTCCACCTCTTCTGGGGGTAATGAAAGGGCTGCTTGGGTCTCTGGCCCAAGCGATACATGAAGCGGACGTCTCTGAGGGATCTGCCACTCTCTTGTAACTCCATTATGGTATCCTTTGCGTTGCTGCCAAATAAAATGGAACCCCTGAAGGTGGCATCCAGAGGGGTGGTTTGGATGTCTTGCGCCAGTCCCGCGAGCCGGAGCCAAGCCAGACATCTCAAGCAAACACCTGAAGCTGTGCATTGGGCCACTGAATCCTGGAATCATAGGTGACATGCAATGCATGGCAGCAGGAAGACTTGTTAAGTCTCACCTTTTCCAAAAGACTATTTCTGAGATCCTCACCCAGAAAAGCTTGAAGCTCCTTCTCCAAGTCGGATAAAGCCGACTTTAGGAAGGACACCATGTTGGCCAAGTAATTAAGAGACCGAATGGCGCAGGTGGAGGAAGCGTAGACCTTGCGGCCATATTGGTCCATCTGTTTGGACTCTTTGTCCGGAGGGGAGGTGCTCAGATGCTCGGTTGAGCTAACCTATCATAAGCCACAGTGATGACTATAGTCAGCCTTAGGTTGACTTGTTAGGTGGCATGCTCTTTCCGGGGGGGGGGGGTGATAGATCATGTCGGCCTTTATAGAGACCGCAGGTATAGAGGATGGTGTTGTTGCCATATTGTAGACGTTAAGTCCTCATGCAGTCCCGTCCATAGTGGGATGGGGAAGATCCACATTAGTTAGGCCTAGGTGCTCTGCGAGCCTCTTCTTTTTTGGGTCCATCTCCTGAGATGCCCAGCCGCAGGCCTGCTGGATGGATCTGAGAAATTCTGCAAATGATGGATCCTCCAGCGGAGACTTGGGAGACTCCTTTGGTTGTGGTTCTATAGAGGAATGAGGCTCTGAATGACTAGCAGAGTCAGAGTCCGAGTCAGAAGTCTGCTAGGTACAGAAGTCACGTCAGGTACAGCCTCCATGACCCTGGCTCCAGAACAAACCCCCACTGGGCGCCTGCCAGAGTTCCTGTCCGATGACTGGTGGCCAACTGGGGATGGGCTCCTAGTGACTACCCTATGGGTCGGGGTGGAAGCCACGACCAGACGGGGTTGACCTAGCTCCTGCAGGAGTTGCGATTTGGCATCTTTCCATCAGGCTGGAATTGTCCCTTGTGGTTCCAGCTGAGGAGGAGGAGGAGCAGAAGGTAAAGGAGGCAGTGGAGGTGGTGGAGGCTGATAGCCTGGGTACCCCGAGGGACAGTATGGGGGGTGGCCAGGGGTCTGGTACCAGTAGGGGTAAGGCTGATGGTACCCCTGGCACATATGGCCTGGCGTTGGGTACCCTGGCATCAGCACCTGCGATGGGTACCATGGTGACGGTCCTCCTCGCACTGGGTAAAATGGGAACGGTGGCAGCGGATAGCCAGGGTAGTTGCCAATAGGGCCCAATGGCCGACGGGACAAACACCCAGAAGGCGGCGGGGCAGAGGGACCACTGGGAGCATGAGGGTCCGTTGGCAGGCCTGGCGTCTCAGTCGTGATCCCTGAGGGGCCAGGGGGGGCTCCAGCATTGCAGCATAAAATCCTGAGGCCATCCCCGAGTCAGGAACATAACCGGGAGATTGGCCTGACATCAGGGGCCAAATAGGACCCAATGTCTGGTCCGAGAAAGGCGAGAGGGGTAAGGGAATTGAGACCCATATCAACAGGTCCACTGGGGAACCGGGGAGCTCGGATGGAAGGCCGACACAGAAGAATTCTCCTGGACAGCAGTTCTCGAGTCCCGTAAGTCCGGGGAAAATGAGAGGTTGGGCTGGGTCAGTGAGACCCAGGAGGGAGAACCCTCATGGGACACAAGGGAGCCTGGAAGCTGGCTCTGTGCAACATCAGAAGCTGCTGTAGGATCTGACAGGAGAGCTTCAGCCGAGCGGTTGTCAGGCAGGCCAGCGATTGACTGATCGGCCTCGACCGAGTGAACATCAGATGAGCTGGCATCAGACTTATCGGTCACGGTCGCAAAGACAGCAGAGAAGCTGGAGTCCGGCTTATCGATCAGGGTCGTGCACCCGGCGGTGGAGCTGGAGGGAGACTTAACAGCCAAAGAGATGTCTACAGGCCCCGAAAACAGATCATCCTGAGAGGAACACCCTTGCTGCCCACTGAACGAGGCAGAAGGGAGGGGAGGTGACCGATCAGCTGAGGCAGACGGAGACCTAGGAAGAGGAGGAGTACTCACCGAGGTGGAGGCCCCACCTTAACTGGCATCGGCTGTCTGGCAATGCTGAGTAGAGGGAGACTGGTCCCATTCCCGGCACTACTTCTTTTTCTTGCGCTCAGAGTTGGGTGAAGAGGAACGTTTTTGCAGCTCCTGAAGCTCCTTTTCCATCGATGCAAGGCGTTGTTTTAAAAGATGGGCATCGGGTGCCTTCTGGCGCCTGGCGCATGTGGCCTGGTTAAAGGACTGGCAAATATCACAATCAGCCACCCGATGTTTTGGGCCCAGGAAGAGGACACAGCGGGAGTGATCGTCCCCGTGTGGGATCTGAGTGCCGCACTGTGAGCACTTCTTCTTAATTTTGCGCGAAGACATGCAACAAAATGACACGAAAAAGATGGAAAAAATTTGGAAATACTTAAAGAAAATGGCGGTCGACTGTAGCCAAGTTCACCGCAAGGTCCAACGAATGCAGGTCGATGGCGGGAAAGAACTGGGGAGCGGGCATGGGGACGCCCCTATATCTTGTCACTCCGATGTCCTGTCATTTGACGCAAGGGGCAGTCCCCCGCTATGTATTGCTAGCTAGAAGTTTGCCATGCGGTCCTTATGCCAGGAGGCGCAGTCCTATATGTGAAAGCCTACTGCAGGAACCCTCCTGAAGTAAGATCATCCAATCTGTAGTGCTTAGTGACTGTGTGGATGGAAGACCACGTTGCTGCATTGCACAGTTCTAACATAGATGCCTCCCTCTCTCCACCCAGGAAGCAGCCAGAGCCTTGATGAGAGCTCAAGCTTTTTTCTTTTCTGCCACATAAGCCTTGGTGATACAAGCCCTTGCCCACCTTGCCAAGGTGGCCTTGGAGGTTTCTGACCTCTTTTTGCTACTCTGAAGAGACCAAACAGATTTTCAGATTTCTTGAGCTCTTCAGTTAGTCTGAGGTACATCCTGCCTGCCTTGTGCAAATCTAACTTGTGCAGCTCACATTCTTTAGCATGAGACGGTTTCAGACAGAAAGATGGTAGACACATTTCCAGATTTACATGAAATATCGTAGGTATTTTCAGTACGTGAGATGGAACCATCGTCAGGACCACCTTTTCCTTATGAATGATAAGATAAGGTTCTTCGTTTGACAAGGCCTGAAGCTCGTTAATCCTTCTGGCTGAACACACTGCAATTAAAAAACACCTTGTATTACAGAATGTCCAGCAGTACTGACGAAAGAGGCTCAAATTGTGATCCGATGAAAAGTATCACCTGCTTCAAAACAAAAAGACTTGTCCCTCTAACCAGCAGGTCCAAGTCCTGGGAAGTCCAGACAGTCACATTCCTGGACTAATCAACATCCCATAATGAGCTCCTCGTGATGAGCCAGTCATCGAGCTAGCTACAGGAACAACTTGAAGCCCTTGCACCTGCAGAAGGCCACAATAACTGACAGGCATTTGGTGAACACTTGGGGCGCTGACAACAGTCCGAAGGCCATAGCCCTGGACTGATAAGAGAGTACTCTCCATTCAGAAGTAGAGGAGAGTATTCTCCATTCAGAAGTAGAGGAACTGTCAATGAGATGGACTAACTGGGATATGGAAGTACACGTCCTGGTGATCCAGGAAGCAGAACTATGCCCCAGGGACAGGATGTTCTGGTGAACAGTCACCATACAAAATTTCTGACTTCTAATAACTTATTACCCACAGATCAAGAATAGGGAAGGGGCGTCTCCCACTTATTTCAGTACCAACACATATCAAAATACAAACCCCTGCAAGACATGGGTCTCTGGGACAAGCTCAACAGCACACCACTCCAGGAGTTGAACAACCTCGTTTCACGGTGCAGGGAAAGTGTCTGATGACACCAAGTTCTTCAACAGTGCCGGGGGGCCTCCAAAGGTTAAAGTCTCAAACTCCAGAGACAACCCCGAGCCCACTGTCATCGAGGCACAGGTCAGGAGGCATAGAGATAACAGAGTAGCAGTTGTAAAATTCTACAAAACAGTTTATTTGTAGTTGCAGTAATATAAAATAAACCTGTTCAGAATAACTATGTACAGAAGCAAAATAAAATCTTTCTGGTAAAAATCTCTCTTGTTCTTCCAAAACAAAAAAAAAACTCTGCAATTGCAGCTTAGCTATTTTATTAAGGATTTTTCCACCCCACCTCAGCAAACATCCTGTCCTTGTAAAATGTTCTGTTCTCGTCAATTTTGGGCAGGATCTGCTAGAACAGTGTGCTTCCTGAAGTCCCCACAGCAGCTGCAAAAGGCTGAGACATTTGTACTCAAGTAACCTTTAATTTTCTAGACATCTCAAATCATAAATATATATACACATTTTAACAGTAACACCATATTTCTGAACAAAAGTGATCCAATTATTAGTTTCATTCCATACACTGATTTACACATAATTATGTTGCTTGCACGCATGTGCAAGAAACATAGTGCCATCACCCAAGTTTTCTGAGGTGTGGCAGCCCTCTTCCAATTCAGTCAGTGTGTTTGCAGGTGCGGCCGCAGTTCTCCAATGGCTGCTGGAGCTGTGTATGACAGCAGTCGAAAATGCAGTGGAGTACAGTTGAAAGGGGGAGCTACGCTTTAGTGAGCAGCGATAAGATATTGCCTGCTCATGCGCGCTCCCCCTACACACACACACGCACGCATACTGCGTGCTCGCCCCCACACACACTGTACAGCCACGGGGTGCCCAATCCCGTCATTTCTGCACCAAACAGGTTCCACATGCCCGCTGGGTGCCACCCAGCGTGGCTCACCATCGTATAGCCGGCGAGGTGCCCAATCTGATCGACTCCACTGTCCCTCCAGAGAGTACAGGGTGCCACGCTGAGGCCACACCAGCGTGGCAACAGATGCTATCGCCATGGGGTGCCCAACTCCATCAGCTCCATGCCCCCCAAACAGTCGTCCTTGTGCCACGCTGGGAGCCCACCCCAGCGTGGCAAGCGATCACGTTGTTGTGCTTTGCTTAAAAAAAAAAAAACCCTGAAACACAAAAGCGGTCCCTCGCTGTCTCTGCCCCTCCCAGCCACCCACTGCGCACCCTGCCTCCCACCCCTCCACCCCATACTTACCTCCATTACTCTGTACGATGATCTTGGTGGACCAGGAACATGTCTGCACTCTTCAAAGCCGACCGCTGAACTGAGGAAATGCCGGTAAGCAGTATAATGTAATAAATAGGGTTTTAACTTTGCTGCATATCTCAGGCATTTTGGAATTTTGCACCAAATTTTCAACATGGGTTTTGGGACCCCTTTTCATGAATACTCTCACTGTCATAGGCGTTAATGGGCCCGAAGGGTGATTTCGCCGTCACTCTCAAAAATCACCTTTCAGCACTGATTAATGAAATGACACTGCCAGTGTTCATAAGGTGGGCTCTCAAAAGCCTATGTTGAAAATTTGGTGAAAAAATTCCTAAAAATGACTGTTTTACGAGCCTGTGTTGCGCAGTTCATACGCACGCTTGTAAGTTTGTGAATTTTCAATATTTTCACTCCAGATTTTCAACACTGTCATTTTACCACATCTCCTTCTGAGCAGTACAGCTGTCATTTTTCACATCTACTTAGAAAGCATTGCTTCCGCCCATGTAGCGCACAATGGCGCAGTCGATTATCTTGAAATCACTGTATGGGACATTAAGAAAATCACAGTGACACTGTTCATGAGCAGAGGTCTTAAAATGGCTATGTTGAAAATTTGGTGAAAAAATCTAAAATGACTGTTTTACGAGCCTGTGTTGCGCAGTTCCTCGCACGCCTTGGTTCGCAATTTTCAATATTTTCACTCCAGATTTTCAACACTGTCATTTTACCACACCTCCTTCTGAGCAGCATGTCATTTTTCACATCTCGCCTTAAACGTGTTTCCGCCTCATGTAGCACACAATGGCACAGTCGTGTGTGAAATCACTGTATGGGACACATTAAGAAAATCACAGTGACACTGTTCATGACCAGAGGTCTTAAAATGGCTATGTTGAAAATTTGGTGACAAACTTCTAAAATTACTGTTTTGACGAGCGTGCATTGCGCAGTTCCTACACACGCACGTAAGTTTGCAAATTTTCAATATTTGCACTCCACTGACTTCCAAATACCTACACAGCACATACAAGCAAGCAACATTCAGCATTGACAAATGCTTGTTTTTATATTACCAGATATAGATATGCAAGGGAGGAAAACAGACACCGAGAGAAAACAGAGAGACAGTGAGAGGCAAAGAACTGCGAGACTGCTCAGGGTGATCAAGTCCGAAGTCTCACAGGAAAATATGGTTGCGCAACCAGACAGAGAAGGGACAGAAAAGGACATAATACAGATCCTCGCCATTTAAATACTTTCTCCAAAACAAATGGGACAGGTTCCTATCATCTGGTTAAGCCAACAGACAGGATTGTGATCAGTCACAAGAACAAAATCAGTTCCTAGCAAATAAAATTTGAGGGACTCCATGGACCATTTTGCTGCTAAGCACTCCTTTTCGATAGTGGCGTACCTTTTCTCTCTGTCATGCAATTTCTTACTTATATACAGAACAGGATGTTCTTTCCCAGCTATATTTTGACTTAGGACAGCACCTAGGCCTACCTCAGATGCATCTGTTTGTAGCAGAAATGGTTTCTCAAAGTCTGGGCTTTTTAAGACGGGTGCTGAACATAATGCAGCCTTTATGGCTTGAAAAGCTTCATCACACTCTGAGGTCTATTTCACATTATTTGGGTACTGTTTCTTTGTGAGTTCAGTGAGGGGAGTAGCTAATTCAGCAAAGTTGGGAACAAATCTCCGATAATAATCAGCCAGCCCTAAAAATGACCTGACATGTTTCTTTCTTTTCAGTATAGGGCTGCTAGCTACAGCTTCTATTTTAGAAATCTCTGGTTTGACGTCTCCATTTCCCAACACATAGCCCAAATATCTAGTTTTCTGCATGCCCAATGCACATTTAGTAGGATTAATTGTCAGACCTGCATTTTTGATAGCTTGGATAACTGCTCGTAGGTGTTCCAGGTGACTCTTCCAGTCTGGACTGTACACCATGACATCATCCAGGTATGCAGCACAATAACCAGTGTGAGGGGATAAAATTACATCCATGTATCGCTGGAATGTAGCTGGCGCACCATGTAAACCAAAGGGTATGGTGGTGAACTGACAGAATCCTATAGCAGTGGCAAATGCTGTTTTATCTCTGGATTCTTTAGCTAAAAGTATTTGCCAGTAACCCTTGGTGAGATCGAGGGTCTGTCCACCAAATCATCTATTCTGGGCATAGGATAACTGTCAAATTCTGACACTTGATTAAGTTTCCTGAAATCAAGGCAGAGCCTAACACCCCCTTCTTTTTTGTTTGCAATTAACATGGGAGATGACCAAGCACTCCTCGACTCCTCTATGATACCCAATTCTTTCATTTTTTCCTATTTCTTTAACCACATCAGCTATTAACCACTCTGGCAACTTGTATGACTGTTGTCTAATAGGACGAGCATTCTTTGTCACTATTATGTGCTCAACCCCTTTTGCTCGGCCTGGTACTGTGGTAAAAGTACTGCTAAATGTCTTTAGCACATTATGAATGTCTGCAGTTTGTTCGGAGGTTAAGGAAACATTCACCTTTACAGCATCAGCATTTACAGTTTGTTCCAGTCTATCATAAGCTACATCAATATCTTCCTGATCAATTTCTGGCAAGACTAGCAAAGCAGCTTTTGGCATTTTTTCAACCCATTTCTTAAGGAGGTTAGCATGGTATATCTTAGTTGGATTTTTCCTGTCAGGGGTCTCAATCTCATAGTTAACAGTGCCAGAATGTCTAAGAACTTTATAAGGCCCTTGCCACTTCATTAACAGCTTATTTTCTGTTGTGGGTAACAGTATCTAAACCATTTCACCTGGCTCGAAAACTTTTTCTTTTACAAACATGGTCATAACATACCTTCTGCTGGTTTTGAGTCTCTTCCTGATTACTATGAGCAATTTCAACATATTTTGCCAGCTTCTTTCTTAGGGCACAAATATAAGAAGATATAGACTGTTTCTGAGTGGGCTTATCTTCCCACGTTTCTTTTGTCACATCTAGTGGCCCTCTCGACTGCCTACCATACAGCATTTCAAATGGGGAAAACCCTGTTGATGCCTGTGGCGCTTCTCTGTAAGCAAAAAGTAGGTAAGGCAAGTAATGGTCCCAATCTTTCCCTTCCCTTTTTAACATGCGTTTTAGAGTTTGGTTAAAACGCTCAACAAGACCGTCTGTCTGAGGGTGATGGGGGAGGTTCTTATGGCAGTGATACCTAGCAGTCTGTACAGCTCCTTAAGCAGTGCAGCACCACTCAGTAATAATGTCTTTAGGTATGCCCACTCTGCTGAAAATGTTGGCTAGCTCTTTTGGGGCTGTAACAGTACACATTGGAACTGCTTCTGGTTATCGAGTAGCATAGTTGCATACTACCAGGATAAATCTATTACCCATTTTACTTTTGTCTAAAAGACCAACCACATCCATTTCAATTCTCTCAAAAGGCACATCTATCAAGGGTAGGGGCACCAGGGGCACCCTGTCTTTTCTAGTGACTGGGGCTACTTTCTGACACTCAGCACAAGAATTACAATAGGTAGCAGCATCCTCATGAATTCCAGGCCAGTAAATTCTATACAGCAATCTGGCAAGGGTGCGATCCCTCCCTGAGTGACCAGCCACAGGATTATCATATGCTATCTGTAACAATTCTGTTCAATACTTCTGTGGTATAACCAATTGTTCTGTCTGTTCCTGTGTCTGAGGTTTAATCCAAACTCTGTACAGTAACCCATTACATTTTTATGTTTGCTTGCACGCATGTGCAAGAAACATAGTGCTACCATACGAATTTTCGTAGGTGTGCAACCCCGCTTCCAATACCCTGCTCCTTCTTGCAGGCACAGCCTCACCGCACCAATAACTGTCCGAGCTGTCTATGACAACAGTTCAGATGCAGTGGCGTACAGCTGAAAGCCAAAGACTGCAACAATCAGTGGGGCAAAGGTGTAGGCAATCTGTGTACTGCCGTCGGCAGGCAATTTACATACTGCTGTTGGCAGTATGCAAAGTGCCTACACTCAGCACTGCATGTGAACAGCTGTCATTGACAACTCTGTTTTTTTCTACTCCCCCCAACAAACACCCAAGTAGCACGCTGGGAGCCCACCCCAGCGTGCTCATGCACTTCCCCCCACACCGTATGGCCGATGGGGGTGCCTAACTTCCGTCGGCTCCACAGCCCCCCAAACAAATCTCCCAGGTACCACGCCGAGCCCACCCAGCGTGGCAAAGTCTGTATGGCCGATGGGGTGCTGCAATCCCCATCGGCTCCACTGTACTCCCCAAAAACAGACTTTCTAGGTGCCACACTGGTAGCCCACCCCAGCGTGGCAAAAGTCAGTATGGCTGACGGGGTGCCCAATTTCCCATCGGCTCCACTGCCGCCCTCCCAAAAATCTTCCAGCTGCCACACTGGGAGCCACCCAGTGTGGCAAAAGTCCATGTTGTCTTCCTGAAGAAGAAAAACCTGTAAAAAAAAAAAAACAGTCCCTCATTGACTGTCTTGCCCCCTCCACAAACCCGCCAACCTCTGTCACCCACCTCCCCACCCCTGACCCCATACTGCCTCCAGAGCCCAGCGTGATGATCTTCAGTGGACTGGGAAACCGCCTGCACTCTTCAAAGCTGACTGCTGAACTGAAGAAATGCCGTAAGCTGTATAATGGCATAAATGTGTTTTTTTTTTTCAACTTTGGTGCATATCTCGGCCATTTTGGGGATTCTCTTCACCAAATTTTCAACATGGGGTTCTTGGCTCCACCTCATGAACTCAGTCACTGTCATTTTGTTAATCGGTCCCGAAAGGTGATTTTGCTGTCACTGTGCAGAACCACCTTCGGGACTAATAAAACGACAGTGTCATAACTCATGAGGTAGGCCCCAAAACCCTATGTCGAAAATTCAGTGAAATATTCCAAATAACTGTTTTATTTAGCGCAAGACTACAAGAAGTTCTACGCATGCTTGTAACTTTTAATTTTTTAATATTTTCCTCCAGTTTTCAACATGCCATTTTTATACCTCCTCATGACCAATACACCTGTCACTTTTCACATCCTGTTCGAAATGTGTTTTCGCACCTGTGGCGGCAAATGGCGCAGTCGCTGTGCAAAATTACCTTTCACCTAACAAACTAATAGTGTCACTGTAAATGTGGTGGGGTCACAAAAAGCCCATGTGGAAAACTTGGAGTAAAAATACCAAGAAACACCCAGGGCGCTAGGGTGTTCGACCATAACGCCCTACCCTGTAGGGACTGACAGGCGTCAGGGGTGTGACTTGGGATTGTCGACAGTAATGCTCATGCCATTCCACCCCCACCCCACCCTGCAGCCAGTGTTAGGCATCGAGGTGCGCCTCGGACCCTTTGCCCCCAGAGTTCACCCCGTTCGCCTATACTGCGCCCATTTCAGCGTATTTCCTTATGGAATGAGGTGAATGTAAAGCCCAAACACCCCAAGGCACACCTCAACACTAGTCAGTGTCTGAAGGGTAGGGTGAGGTGAAATGTCGTGACCGTCATGGGCGACGACCCAAAGGCACACTCCAATGCCTGTCCATCTCTGCAGAGTGAGGGTGGAGTTGGCGTCAGTTCAATACTTCAATGCCATTCCTATACTGCATCTGTCTAACTCCTGCACTTCCACTGCTAATGCCAGCAAGCAAACATTCGGCATTGACAAATGCTTGTTTAAACATTGGTCCAACCTGTTTTAGTTTCACCCCCAGCTGCTTATAATGACCCTGGAGAGAAACATCGTTAGCCTGTTCTGAAAGAAAATCACAATCAGTTATCAATTTAGTTTCAGCATTTTCATATTTTAACCCTTCATGTCCATCAGTCATTTGTTGCCACAATTTTTTCAGGTTTTGTCTTTCTTTCCTGGATTTCTGGATCTTGGAGCTGTGCTCAAACAAGTCCGAATCAAAATCACAGAAAGGAAAAGTGTCCCCACTGTCTGAAATGTCTTTGCCTGAGCTCTTGTCACCACAGCTGCTGAAACATCAGGGCTTACTCCCTCTTTGATCAACTCAGTAAATCCTGGAAAGTCATTTTCAATAATCACAGGTAGAGGTAACTTAGGTACTACCCCCACTTTCATTTGGTGCAACACATCCTTAACGGTCAGGGTCACTTGGGTGGTGGGATAGTATCGAGTGTCCCCGTGGCTGCAGATGACACCAGTGCCTGGTCCCTTTGCACAGTGTTTTCCCAGCATTCTAACATGCACTAGGGTCTGTCTGCTTCCTGAATCAATGAGTCCCCTTCACCGTCTTATTCCCCACCTTCACATCTGTTAGGTACTTGTCCCAATTTGCCAAGGACAAATCTGCTCCAGTGCCACTCTCTTTATTACTGCAGTTTCTTGCAAAATGGCCTGGCTTACTACAGTTACAGCAGATAATGTCTTTTGGCACAGATTTGTTACCCCCACCAGAGTTCTTAGAAGGCATGGAATTTAAATGGGAAAAATAGTTTCTTACCTGTGCTTGGATGTTACCTCACTGCTGTGGCTTCTGTCTGGCCATTTGGTAGTCCTCAGCCAAAGAAATACAGGTTACTCACCTGTAACAGGAGTTCCAGGAGTGGTATATGTTGTTCATGCACACTTATTGGCAAGTGCCTTGCCACTTTAAGATGGTCCGGAAGGTCTTCAAGCTGGCTCCTCCCACCCACCCAGGTGGTAAAATCCTCAGCTCCGCCCCATGACGCCAGATCTAGCCCACTGGAAGCCAGGTTGTGTGCGTCCGTAGCCGGGGAGGTTGGGTGGGTCCATGAGGATGAACAACATATACCATTCCTAGAACTCCTGTTACAGGTGAGTAACCTGTATTTCTAGGGACATGAATATGTTGTTCAATCCACACTTGTTGGCAGACTCCTAGCAGTTCTCTGGGAGGAAGGAGGCAAAATGCACACCCCTACTTAGGAAAGAGGGACTGGAGAACTGAGGCCCCAAAACCAGTGTCCCGTCGTGACTCGAGTTCAATGTGGTAATGGGAAATGAAGGTGTGTGCTGACTTCCAGGTAGCAGCCCTGCAGATTTCCTGGATAAGGACATCCCTAGAAGCAGCCACTGACACAGTGGTATGGCAGGTAGAATAAGCTCTTATCCCTCTGGGAGGCTCTTTGCCCGCCAACCTACAGCAGAGATCAATGCAGGAAGTGATCCACCTGCCAATGGTCCGCTTGGCTGCAGGTCTGCCAGGTGCAGCTTCAGCGTAGGTGACAAACAGCTGGCGAACCTCTCCCCAAACTTCTGCCATACGTTCTTTATAGTAGGCGAGCACTCTTCTCAGGTCTTGGCCTCCAAGGTGTGATTCAGGTAGAATACCGGTAGAGTAAGCACCTGATTCAGATGGAACTCTGACACCACCTTCGGAAGAAATTTCGGGTGGGAGCGCAGGACAACCATGTCCCTGTGGAAGACCAGGTAAAGAGATTCAATGGAAAGCGCCTGGAGCTCCCCGATCCTTCTGGCTGACGTGATAGCCACCAAGAAGGCGGTCTTCCATGACAGGTGGGAGATACCACACTTGTGCATCGGTTCGAATGGCTTGCCCATGAGCTTGGCCAATACAAGCAGTAGATCCCACGGAGGTGGAGGTTCACGCACCGGAGGGCATATGTGATCTAGGCCTTTGAAAAAGTGCCAGACCACCCTCTCCTGCTCCACTGACTGCTTGCTGGCCCACGCCCGATAAGCAGAGATGGCTGCCAGGTGCACCTTAAAGGTCGTCGACCGAAGCCCTTGCTGAGAAAGGGAGCACAGGTAGTCCAAAATGCTAGCCAACAGGCAGGACGAGGGGTCCAACCTCTTGCCCTGACACCAAATGGAGACTCTCTTCCATTTAAAGTCATAACATTTTCTGGTCAACTCCTTACAGGGTGCCTCAACGACATTGAGGACCTCGTCGGAAAGACCCAAGGCCTGGAACTCTAGCCGCTCAGGAACCAGGCCATCAGGTGCAGGGACTGAAGGTCCAGATGGAGTATCTTCCCCTTGCTGACGGAGAGCAGGTCCAGGCAGGCTGGAAGCCGCCTCGGGAGCCTAGAGCTGAGGGTGAGGAGATCTGGATACCAGAACTGGCGAGGCCAGTCTGGGACTACCAGAATCACCTGCGCCTTGTCCCTCCTTGCCTTGAGAAACACCTTGTGGATCAAGGGAAATGGAGGGAAGACGTAGAAGAGGCCTGGGGTCCACGGCCTCGAGAAGGCATCCCCCAGCAGCGGGCCCTGCTGAGGGGGGCCGGGTGTGGAACAGTCTCAGCTTTGCATTCTCCCTGGAGGCAAACACGTCCATCTGAGGCATGCCCCAGAGGAAGAACAGGTTTTGCACTACCTCCGGCAGGAGAGACCACTCATGAGATGCATCACCTATCCAGCTGAGGGCATCGGCCAGACTGTTTGAGGCTCCTGCCACATGGATGGCTAGGAGATCTGCCTCCAGGCTGAGCGCAAGAGACCATATGTGAAGAGCCTCCTTGCACAGAGGCAAGGAGTGCATCCCACCCTGTCAGTTGAGATAGTTAATGGTCGTGGTGTTGTCCGTCTGGACCTGGACCACTTGACCCCAAACAAACAGAGCGAAGGCGGTGAGGGCTAGCCGGACCGCTCGGAGCTCCAGCAGGTTGATAAGGCATCGGGACTCCTGAGGGGACCAGAGACCGTGGGCCGTGCTCCCCCAGATGGGCACCCCAACCCATCAGAGAGGCGTCGGTCGTCAAGATGACCGCTGACTCAGGGCGGACAAACAGGATACCCTCCTGCAGATGAGCCACCAGTGCAGGCCATCCCACATCTCCTGGGTCACGAAGACTGGCTGGTCTAGAAGACCTGAGCGTTGAGACCACTGGTGGGCCAGCCCCCACTGCAGGGGGCACATATGCCAGCGGGCCCAACGGAACACGCTGGTGCAGGCCGCCATGAGAGACCCAGAAGGCGAAGGAAGTCTCTGGCAGAGCGCAACTGCCCAACCAGAAATGATTGGGCAAAGGAGGAAAGGACCTTGGCCCTGTCCGCCGGGAACCGGGCTCTGGCTCGGAGAGAGTCGAGCTCTGCCCTGATGAACTGAATCACCTGCGAAGGCACGAGTTCCGACTTGGCATCGTTGATAAGAAGGCCCAGTTGACAGCACACCCGGAGGGCCAGATCCCTGGACTACTCTGCCTCCAACCTGGAGTGGGCTGCTATCAGCCAATAGTCCAGGTAAGGGTAGACCCGAACCCCTCGGCGTCACAGGAATGCTGCCACCACTGCCATGCATTTGGTGAAGACCCTGGGAGCTGAAGAAAGGCCGAGGGGCATAGCCCGGAACTCGAAGAGGTTCCCTTCTGCTCGAAAGCAGAGGAACCGCTGATGGGATGGACGGATTGGGACGTGAAAGAACGCATCCTGAAGATCCAGGAGCAGAACCACATGCCCAGTTCCAGGGATGGTATGATCTGAGCCAGAGTGAACATCCAGAAGGTACACAGCCTTAGGAACTTGTTCAGGTCGTGTAGGTCGAGAATGGGGGGCCAAGCCCCGGTCCGTTTTCGAACCATGAAGTACCCGGACACAAACCTTGGGCAAGGAGGAGGATCCACCACCTTGCTGACTACCCTTTTCGGGGGAGCAGAACTATGTCATCTCGGAGAGCTGACAAGGAGGCTATAGATCCAGTAGCCCCCCGCAGGGCGTGGGCTCAAAAGGGAGGGACCTGCTCGAATTCTAGAGGCAGGTCCCTGCCGACCACCTCCAGCACCCAGCGGTCCGTGGTGATAGCGACCAGGCGGAAAGGAAGTGGATGAGCTGCCTCACCGGGGACCCAGGGAGGTGGACGCTGGAGAGGTTGCACCCGAACCCATCAATGGGCAGGCTTAGAGGAGGAGGAACCGCCGAGGGGTCGTCTGGACCCTTCCCCCCCCAGGCTTCCTGACAGAGGAAGCAGTGGACTTGGCTTTGGGGCACCAAGAATGAGCCTGCTGGCCCTGCTGCTGGTGCTGCTGGGCAGGTTTTGCCGCAGGAGCAGAGGGACGAAAGGGCTTATACTGCTGTTGGCGACCTTTGTCTCTTTGAGCAGATGTGACTGAGTCTAAGGTGGCATTCTACTTCTCGATGCGCTGGAGGTGACCTTCCACCACCGGGCCGAACAGGTCGGTCCCTAGAAAGGGGACATCTGTTAGCTTGTGTTGGGTATGTGGCGTTACGGTCGAGATCCGCAACCAAGCCCTGTGGCGCATGGCTACTGTGGCTGCAACTGACCGGGCACAGGAGTCTCTGATGTCCACAGCTGTTTGTAGCTGCTGTTTAGCCACAGCTCTTCCCTGATCCCGAACCTGCTTGACCGTGGTCTGAAGGTCAGCTGGGAGATGAGGGAGCACCTCATCCAGGGAGCCCAACAGGGCATGAGAAAAGTGTGCCATCAGGACAGCTGAGCTAGCCTGACGAAAGCCTATGGAGGCGGCAACGTATACCTTCCTAACAGAGTAGTCCAGCTTTTTGGACTCCTTGTCTGGGGGCTTGTCCACATCTGTAGTGTTACCAGAGCGCCGGAAGACACTGTCGGCCACCAACACCTCAGCCGAGGGGTGCTCCGAGAAACCGGAGAGGGAGCCGGTAGGGACCGCATACTTGCGGGCCATCCTGGCCGAAGGCGTAGGACAAGAGGCCAGGGACTGCCAGAGCTCTAGAGCTGGACCCATAATGGCCTTAGCCACAGGGAAGGCCTCCGAGGGGGAATTCCCTTTGTTCAGAATCTCCATGAGGGGATATCTGGCCCGCTTCTGCACGGGTCTGAGCAGCATCCCGGTAGATTCCGAGATGAGTCGAAGGATACCCAAGAATGAGGGGGCCCTCATCCACGGACCGACCCAGGATTCCAAGTCAACTGAACGGGAATCCAACAAGGAGTCTTCGGACTCCAAAGAGTCCGCATAGAGCTGCCGACCACCTAAGCCACCCTCCACTTGCCGAGGACGATCGGGGTTGAGGGTGACCAACAACCGATGGGGCAGTCCTTGAGCCAACTGAGAATCCTTGGTCGGAGTATCAAAAATCATCTGTGGAAGCGGTGGTTCCACCACAATGGGCGGGGCAGACGGTCTAGGCTGAGCGGTCGGAACCGGGTCCTTGACCGAGGAACCGGGGGTGGGAGACTGCTTCGGCTGCTCGGCAACAGCCACATAATTGCTGCTGAGGGAGCCGGAGTCGGCTTGTTGCCAGCTACAAGAAGCTGCTGCCACATAAGATCCTCATAGCACCAACGCAACTTGCGCCGGAGCCTCTCCTCAGCCGAGGAGGATGAGCGGCGTGCCGCCTTCGCGTTGTTGACTGGACCAGCACGCCGCGGATTCCATCTGAAGCGAAGGGGACCAAGACCTCGACCATCAGTGGCGCCAATGACGGGCTGAGGAAGGAGCAGGAAAACCTGCAGCTCCTCCGGTTCAGGGTCCTTGACTGGAGACGTCAGCTCTGGAAGCCGAGACAAGTCCTCGGAGGGCACCGGGGGGGAACCGGTGTCTGAGAGATGTCGGCCTCCCCAGTCAACAACCTGTTGGTGGGCTCGAGAAAAATATCGGCCTCGTCGACAGGAGTCTCGGCCGGCTAGTCTGTCAGGGACTCTGAGAAACCAGTGGCCCGGGCCGCAACCTCGACCGAATTCAAGAGATGACGATCCGGGGAGCGAGACCTCTCCTGCTCCCACGAACGTCGACGCTGGGACTTACCTTTGTGGTCCTTCTTCTTAGACCAAGAGGTATGAGACCCAGAAGGACCCCCTCCCTTGGTAGAGAGGGACTGACAAAGTTCCCGAAAGGAAGCCGTGTAGGAGGAGCCCAGGGAGAGCAGGAAAAAGGCTGATGCAGAGGAGGATGAAACCACAGCCTGGGCCACCTCCTCCTCGAGGGCTGTAAGCTGTTCCAGCTGCACCGCGGAGCCCACAGACACTGCCCAGCGGGCCTCCTTCGATTTAACCAACAGCAACCATTTTTCCGGTCGCCTTAGTTGGAGTCGGGCAGCGCGGTCCTCGAGCATCGAAGGGGAGAAGGACAGACAGAAGCCGCAAGCCCGCGGGTCATGGTCAAGTCCAAGGTAGTAAACGCACGTGGCATGAGGATCGGTGCGAGACATCTTCTGCCCTCAAGGGCACTGACGGAACCCGGGAACGGATTTAACATCCATTACAGCCATGAGGGAGTCGAGTGAAGACCGAACTCGAGAGAACTTGAGTACAAGTTTGGGAAAATCCGAAGATTTAGGATCCAGGCTTACAAACCACAGGAGCGCTAAGGAGGGAACCTAAGCTTCCAAGCGGTAAGAAAGATCTGGTGTCATGGGGCAGAGCCAAGGATTTTATCTCCCGGGTGGGTGGGAGGAGCCAGCTTGAAGACCTTCTGGCCCATCTTAAAGCAGCAAGGTACCTGCCAACAAGTGTGGATTGAACAACATATCCACGTCCCTAGAAACAGCCTTTTCACCACTCTCTGGTCGGTGTTCCTTTACCCACAGCTGCACATCTGTAGGCAAGATGTTGATGAATTGCTCCATGGCAAATTTGTCGATGATCTGTGGGACTGTTTTGCTCTCTGGTTGGATCCACTTCATCAGGAGTTCTCCGAGTCGGGTGAAGACTTCTTGAGGATTGTCCACCGAGGTGTACCTCAGAGATCAAAATCTCTGCCTGCAGGTCTCTCTGGAAATGTTGTACCTTTTCAGGATTTTGCTTTTCACCAGGCCATAGTTTTCTGATTGTGCAATGTCCATACTGCTGTAGGCAAGCTGGGCTTTCCCTGTCAGTTAGGGTACCAGTCTGATTGTCCATTGTTGCTTTGGCCACTGGAAGGCTGTGGCAACTCTTTCAAAGATTGTCAGGTATGCCTCAATATCATCTGAGGGACACAACTTTGTATGTTTAATGGCCTTTAAGTTGCTTGCATTTTGTTGCTCATCTGGGTCTGTGCCGGATCCTCTGCCTTTGATAGCTTGTAAGGCATCCAGCCATCGCTGCTGCATCTCTTCCCTCATCTGCTGCTAGTTTGGCTGCCATTCTCCTGGTAACCACTCCTGGACTTGCTGCTGCAGAAGCCATACCTTCCTCTGTGCTTCCCTGGTACTAGGTCCAGTACCCACACACAAAACATCTATCTTAGGGAATGCATGGCTTAAATCCCACTTCTATACCATCTGTCATTGAGACACAGATCAGAAAGCATAGAGAAAACCCAGGAGCAGTTGTAAAATTCCACAAAACAGTTTATTTGTAGTTGTAGTAACATAAAATAAACCTGTTCAGAATAACTATGTACAAAAGCAAAACAAAATCTTTCTGGTAAAAATCTGTCATGTTCTTCCAAAACAAAAAAAACTCTCTCTGCAATTGCAGCTTAGCCATTTTATAAGGCTTTTTCCACAATCACCGCAGCAAACTTCCTGTCCTTGCAAAATGTTCTGTTCGAGCAGGATCTGCTAGAACAGTGAGCTTCCTGAAGTCCCCACAGCAGCTGCAAAAGGCTGAGACATTTGTACTCAAGTAACCTCTAGTTTTCCACAGTCATCTCAAATCATAAATGTATATATACATTTCAACAGTAACATCATATTTTCTAAACAAAAGTGATCTCATTATTAGTTTCATTCCATACACTGATTTACACACAATTTTTATATTACCAGATGTAGATATGCAAGGGACAAAAACAGACTGCAAGGGAAAACAGAGAGACAGTGAGAGCAAAGAATTGCGAGACTGTTCAGGGTGATCAAGTCCGAAGTCTCACAGGAAAATATGGTTGTGCAACCAGACAGAGAAGGGACAGAAAAGGAAAGAATAAAGATCCTTGCATTTAAATACTTTCTCCAAAACAAATGGGACAGGGGCCTATTCTACCCTGACACACCCACCGCTTCAAGAGACCACTTGTCCATTGTTATAATGGGCAATTGGGGCAAGAAGTGGGAGCATCAACTCCGGAACAGGGATATGGCAAGGTCCAGGATGGCAAGGGGATGAGGCACCTCAGTACATCACTTCTTACCCTAGGAGGCAACCCTGGAGAACTGGAAACTGGAACTGCCACCACCACCACCCTTGCACTGACCTTGTCTTCCTGATTTGCTGGAATGCTTGGTAGGGCAGTACAATCGGAACTGCTGAAACTGATTCTGCTGCTTTGAAAGGAATCTTGCAGTCTCAACCTGGGTAGCTGCTTGGATTGGATGACTGAGGCCACAGAATTCAGGGATAAATTGGACTTCTAAATCTGACACAGGTAACCCATTACCCCTGGCCCAAACAAGTCCATCCCTGTAAATGGCAAGTCTGCTATCCTATGTTGGATTTCTGGCATGAAAGGTGAAACCCACAGCCAGGCTTGCTGATGGATCCACACAGCTGCAGCCACTACATGTGCAGACACAACAATCAAGTTAAGGGTCATCAGTGTTGTTTGGCAAGAGAGAGTCCCAGATCACAAATCTCCTGCAAGTCTGACTGGCTGTCTTCAGGGAGCACTTATGTTATGTTGAAGAGCTTTTGGAAGTGCTTATGACTAAACCTGGCCATAAAAACTGTATAACAACCCTGGCTAATGGCCAGGAATGCAGCTGCATAGACCTTTGGCCCAAGGACATCCTGCTTCTTAGAATCCTTGTTCCATGACTTATCTGAATCCCCCTCAACCTTCACCTACAGAACACCAATACTAACCCCTCCAACAACAGATGTTCCAAGATGCCAGGGGTACCACATACTTGAGGTACATATAGCAGTGGGGACTGACAGAAGGCTGGGTTCTGCCAGACACTGAGTGCTGGGTCCAGTATGGCCTGGGTGATAGGGAAGGCCACCCCAACCCCTATAGAGGGATCACACTCAAGGATATCAATCAGAGGGTAGGTCTTTTCTGGGCCTCCTCCAAGAGAGAGAGTGCCAAGAGCCATGGACATCTGGTCCAAGAGGTCTGAAAACAATGCCTTGTCCAAAAATGAGGGCCAGGCAGTTGAAGAGCTGAGGTTCCGTCTACGTGGAGTCCAGGTGATAGGCAATATCTCCAAATCAAGAGTCCCTGCAGAGAAGCGTCAACCATCAACATAGTGTATGCGATACTCTTGCCAACCTGGTGATGACCACCGACAAGAGATGTTGAAGTCGGGACTCAGGTCTACAGTCCTTCATAGGAAAACCCTCCCTTGGCTGTAGGAGAGAGGGTGCCACCCAAAAAGGTCACTGTGGCATGGCTCGAAGCACCAGAAAAGAGACTGCAGGCAACACTGGTCAGCATCATAAATAGCAGCGATGGCCAGGAAAGGTCAAACAACATCATTGGCTAATCCTGGCCTGGGGAAATGCTTCAAGACTCGAATGTTGCTAGGCTGCTCTCTCACATCTGCAGCAAGCTCAATGTCTCAATGACAGGAGCCAGATGATTGAAGAAGAGTTTGATATCAACCACCAACAGTGGTGTCTGTGTCTATGTCAAGAGCAAGATCATGAACCCAGAGGGACTTCCGGTGACGTCACTCCTGAGATGGCGGCTTAGCTCTCGAGCTCCGTGTTCCCTCTGGAATTATTCCCTGCTAATCACTGCCAATTTTTGGAAATAATACAGCAACCTTATATAGGGGAGACAGACTGATATCCCAGCATGGAAATCTCGAATAGATTTGCGATTCTACCACAGGAACCTACGGGAATTCGAAAATGAAGCCTCGGACTCAGCCACCTCCATTTCCTCGCAGCATGGCCTATGCACTTCTACCACCTCCAGACAGGGTGACCGCGCCAAGAGCAGTAATAAGCAAAACAACTCACAAACCTCCACAATCGCAGCGCTTTCTATAGACTGCAAGTTAGACAAAATTATCGCAGAATTATCCGATATAAAGACGGAGGTCAGATCGTCTAAGGAAACGATTACCGAAATTAAGTCTGATATTCACAACCTGGAAACAAAGGTCACCACCATAGGTCAGGAACAATCTCACAACTGAAATCCCAACTAAGACAGACAACCCAAGTATGCAGACACATCATGGAAAGGCAGGAAGATAGTGAAAATAGACAGCGACGGAACAACTTTAGAATATATTCAATTCCAGAGGGGGCAGAAGGCAGGAATATAGGGGAATTTATAGACACTCTCTTGCGCACAGCACTATTCCTAGACACAGACTTTGTAATGGAGATCGAACGTATCCACAGAGCCTTAGGGCCCAAACCCGCTTCTTCCACAGCTCGACCCCGTTCCATAATCATACGCTTTCTTAGATACACAACTAAAGAACATATCCTAAAGAAAGCCTGGAATCAGAGGAAGGTCTTTTTTGGAGCTACGCGGATCTTCTTAGACAACGACTATGCCCCATACACCATGCGAAAGAGAATACATCCCACTTTTTCAGGTTCTTCGGCAGAATAAGTACAAATTCAGAACCCCATATCCAGCTCAGCTAATGGTACAATTTCCAGAAGGACAGCGCACTTACTGCTCAGCCACAGAGGCCTTGGCTGACTTACAAGAACGAGGCCTATCGATACCACCAAGCGCCTTCTCGACCAATATTGCTCGCGGTGATCCACGGGCACTTCAGCAAACAGCATAGGACGTACAGAGCGATCAGATGCAACAAAACCTGGACCTCCTTGGAAGAGTTGCTTCACGAGGCTCACAGGTGTTCTGAGACTGGCTGATAAAGTGTTGGGAGAAGATGGACCGAATCGTGTGAGTCTTACTGTACTGGGGGGGGCGGACCAAATCGGGCGTCAGCCTCACCAGGGGCCCTGCGGGCGACCCAATATTTCTTTAAGGAACAGCACATGGGAGGTTTCTCTTCTTCTCTGGGCCTGGCCGGGGGACCCACTGCAGCCATTAGTGTGCCAGCTCGGTAGCAATGAATGTTTGGGGGGGGGCTACCCCCAGCCGTTCCAGAATTTGAAGGAAAGCATTGTCAAACTTTCCCCTAAGGATTTGGGCTTGACTGAAATATGGAATGAAGGCGGGTTCCCCATGCCGGACGCTGTCGATGGATCTTAATGAAGTATCAGAATATACTCTGAGGATGAATAACCTGATTCGGAATATAGAGAGGATGCGGAGCGGAAGGGGGATACGTTGATTTTGACATGGGCAGAGGCCCGAGTCTGTCCACGGGACCCCTGGGCTTTAGGACTCCTCCAACTACCTATTTAAATTCGGTGAATGAGATCCAGCTTTGTAGTCTGTGCCTGGTCTGGGGAGCCACCAGAAAGTAAATTAAAGGTTGGATGACTTAGATTCAGAAATATATTTGAAGGGGATTGGGTTCAGCCAGGGCTGTCCTCCACCCACGCTTATCACCCCCCTAATTGGGGGGCTGACTCTGGGGGGGTCCCTCCCGGGCCTGGCCAACAAATTAAGAAATAATTTGATCCTCGAGAGTGGATCAATCCCAACTGCGCAGGACTTTGTCCTGGTATAGGAGATCTGAAATGAGGTCTGGGTTTGCTGTGGGAGCCTTGGGAGGGGCAGGGCACCGGCCAGTCTGTAACCCCGCCTTGGCAGGGAGACCACCTGAATCACGGATCCCTGGAGACGAGACTGCACCTTAGGTCCAGCTTTTCGGGAGGGTGATTAAATTTAGATGGACATGAACCTGCTGGACTATATATATGCAGGCGTTCTAGTGACCACTGAAGGCGATATCTGGAGGATTGACTATATAGACTCTGTTGGGACGAGTTGCTGGGCTATTTAAGGCCTGTGTTAATTATGTGTACTTTAGGGCTAACGAAATTACAAAGGAAAATCTAGGCTCTAGTCTTAGGTCCAAGGCATACTAATTATTATGCAAGATGATATATGGGGAGATAAAACCATATATATTCTGCAAACTGAGGGAACACACGGGAGCTTTGGTACCCTCGAGGTGACACACCTTAGACGCTACCTAACTCCCTTCCCAAATGTTTTTTTTTATTATTCCCTTTTCCAAGTTTACATATTTATTATTTTGGGTTTATATTACCCAGAGGGAACCCCCAAGCGAATACCTTCCACAATATCCCCTCGACATCCTTATAGGATGCACAGCATAGGTGGGCCCAAGATAGCCACCTATGACTTGGAAGTCACACTTGTACATAGTTATGGGTTAGTAGAAGTTATACATCATCCTACACCAGCACCCCAGTTGGGACTGGAAGGAGGGAGTAAAATGTTAAAACCAGGGTGGGAGAATCACATTAGACAAGAGGTTCAGGAGATACTCCTCAGAGAGAGTTTAAAGGGGAGCCGAGGGTTCACATATAACTTTCACTACTATAATGAGTAACTCATTCAGAGTGCTCTCGCACAATGTCAATGGCTGATCAGAGCCAATCAAGAGATATAAAACTATTAAAGCACTTAAGCAATTTAAAGCAGAAATTCTATTACAGGAAACTCACCTTACATCCAGCGAGCACCAAAAGTTACTTAAGTTTGGTTTTAAAGAAATTTTTGAGTCAGCCTACCATAAGGGCAGATGCAGGGGGGTGGTAACCCTGACAGCCAAAAATTCTGGAATGGACATTAAAGACCATTACTCAGACCCAGAAGGCAGGTTGGTATTAGTGAGGGGAGCCCTTAGAGGACAACAGTACACAATTGCTAATATTTATATACCCCCGGGCAGTGATGCCTCTTTTATCCAACAATTAATGGATAAAATTCTGTAGTTCAAGCAGGGGTTGTTAATCCTCGTCGGAGATTACAATTGTCTGCTAGATCCATCCCGAGATACCTCAGCTTCAAGACCCCCCACCCAGACATCTGGCCAACATCACTGGAGAAAGTTGATTCGAGAATTGGGCCTAGTGGACTCTTGGCGCTACTTACACTCCACAACAAGGCAATTTAACTTTTATTCACATGCCCATAGACACTATTCCCGATTAGATTACTTCTGTATATCAAAGGAACACTTAGATCAGGTAGTTAATTCTGAGATACATAATATAAATTTATCAGATCACGCCCCGCTCACTCTGGATTTATACACCCAAGTGGAGAGAAAAAACACATACTGGAAACTTAATAATTCCCTTTTACAAGACTCAGAATATAAAGAGTTGATAAGGAATAAAATATCAGAGATCATAGCAGATAATTCCTCCCCACAGATATCGCCCCAATTGCTATGGGATACACTGAAAGTGGTTCTACGAGGCCACATTGTCACCTATGCTACCCAAAAGAAACGTAGAACGGAAAGGGACTTAAAACAGCTACAGTAAACTTTAAGTTTCCTACAATTAGCCCATATGCAGGGAGATGATTCCTTGCTAGACCAGATTACTGCTACCCAACACTCAATACAACGCCTCCTGACTACTAAAACAGAACAAGCCCTATTATGGCTTCAGCAACGTTATTATGAGGGAGGTTCCAGGGCAAGCAAAATCCTAGCCCACGGGCTCAGGAAACAGATCCAGCAAACCACAATTACAAACATTACAGATCCCCTTACAGGACAGTCTTGCAATACCTCTACAACCATACTCTCCGCTTTTAAAAAATATTATGCTAAATTATATACAGCAGACCCCCTGACAAATGAAAGAGAACTGGATGCTTTTTTTACCGATCTTAAACTTTCCCAGCTTAAAGAGACACAGAAACTGTCCCTGACCTGCCCAATTACCGCCACAGAAATAAAAACAGCTATCACAGCCCTTAAAAATGGTAAGAGCCCCAGCCCAGATGGATATGGTGCGGAATTTTATAAGATGGCATGGGACTGGATAAAGGAACCATAAACTGAAGCTATGAAAAAAAGAGTCACTCCGAGGCAAAATACCCCCTCTCTTGGTCTCAAGCTACAATCTCGGTTATTCTTAAACCACAAAAACCCACACACTTATGCGACTCATACAGACCAATCTCCGTTCTAAACCAAGATTATAAGATATATGCCAGTTTGCTGGCTCATCGGTTAGACAAAGTGATGCCATCATTGATCCACAGGGATCAGTCAGGTTTTATCCCAACACGACAAACAGCAGATAACACCAAAAGAACTCTTTTCCTAATAGAGCATGCTTATAATTCCCGTACTCCCTTGCAGATCCTAGGTTTTGATGCCCAAAGGGCATTCGACAGGGTTCCGTGGACTTACCTTGGGAAGGCCCTCCATAAGGCAGGCTTCCCCACTGAATTTATTAAAAACATCATGGGTATTTACGAGAACCCACAGGCGGTAGTAAAGGTTAATGGTTCATGTTCTGAGAGATTTGCTTTATCCCGGGGCACAAGGCAAGGCTGCCCACTTTCCCCATACTTATTTGCTTTGTATGTTGAGCCACTGGCCCAATACCTTAGACAACTGGAGGGATTAAGGGGATACCGGATTGGTCCCATAGAACATAAAGTGGCATTATATGCCGACGATTTATTATTATATGTCACAGAACCGGAGATATCCCTCCCGAATATAGTACAGGCCTTAACTCTGATAGAAAAGATAACAGGATACAAACTTAATACCCAAAAAACAGAGACACTGTGCATAGGGACAATAATTTCAGCCTTACTACAGACCAAATTTAACTTTAATTGGAACAGTAAACCATTAAAATATTTAGGCATTAGTATACCAGAAGATCCAAGGCAGACTTCCCCGCTGAATTATAATTCTTTCAATCAAATTAAAACAGATATACAAACTTGGACCCACCTCCCACTATCTTTAATTAACAGAATACAAGCTGTTCAAATGAATGTCCTGCCCGGGTGTTATATTTGATGCAAACAATACCCCAAAGATTGACAAAAATAGAAGAAAGAAGATGGAATAGATTAATCTCAAGTTTCATTTGGCAGGGAGGCAGACCTCGCATTTCTTTGAGCAGGTTACAGGCCCCTAAGGAGCGAGGCGGTCTGGCCCTTCCCAGCTTCTCTGGTTACGCACTGGCATCTCGGCTCACACATATGACAGAATGGCTAAACCCTGGAGACCTGGGTCCACAATGGAGACAGATAGAACAGCTCCTTGCCACTCGAATTTTGGATAACACCTCTATATACCAACCGTCCTCATTTGGTCTCAGAGATGAAGAAATCTCATTCTACACTAGGAGTTATTTGAAAAACTGGGTTTCCACCTGAGACTTCCTGAGAATAAATTTGGTGCTCGCTGGGTAGGAATGCCCTGGAAGAGTATGGAATTTGGACCGTCAGGGAGGGATGGGGGGTTCGGGAATTGGGAGGATAGGGGCTTATGCCATACATACCAATTCTATTTAAACGGTCAATTCAAGACATTCCCACAGCTGCAGGAGGAGTTCTCCCCGAGACTGGTTCAGGAATTTTCAAATCCGTCACTTTCATGAGTCCACTTTGGGCCTGACAGTGGATCCGAATAGGGTCCCACCCCTCCTAATCCATATATTGACAATATTTAAAGAACAGAACCCCAGACATATGATCTCCTGACTATATCAGGCCCATAGACTAAATTATAATCATGACTTGATAAAAACTCAGAAGACCTGGGAGGCGGAACTAGGGGTCCAATTAACAGAAAAAGATTGGCTATGGATATGGAGGCGCCAGCACAGAACCACCAACTCTTATAGGTGGCATGAATTTGGCTGGAAGGTGGTTTCACGATTCTTCTGCACCCCCTTAATTACAGCAAAGTTTGTCCCAGGACAGGACTCTTCCTGTTGGCGGAAATGTGGCTGTATAGAAGCCAATCATGCTCATATTTTTTGGAGCTGTAATAAGCTGACACAATTTTGGCAAGAAGTGGAACGGATCCTGGAGAATATAAGCCCGGAGCTTGTTCCACTAACTCCAACTCTAACCCTCCTGCAGCACTTTCCCCCCCCAATTTCAAACAAAAACCTAACATATACTTGAGGCCATCACAAAAAACTGGCTCAACCCCACCCCCCCATCTATGAAACTCTGGGAAGACCTGATATATGATATATACCTGATGGAGCAGATGACTGCTAAAATACAGGGTCGTACCCCACAAATTACTAATTGCTGGTCATCTTGGTGGATGCAGGTGATGGAACATAGACCTGATTTAGTCCCATAATACTGATAGAAATAAGTAATCTTCACTTGAATTTCCTGGCCAACTATATCTCGGTCTAAAAATAGGTGTAACTGGATACATCTTTAGAAAAGATACCCCCTACCATCCTATACCCTATAGTACTGATGGAATTTGGTAACCATAGCATATCAAATGCACACTGAACCTTACTGATGAAATGGAACAATTATACTATTGTATGTATCCGACATCATACTGTAAAATTATGTGACGTGACTCCCCACCCCTGGAACTTAATAAAAATTAAGTCACAAAAAGATTGTGAACCCAACTGCAATCTTGACTTTGTCGCTTGACCATGTGGTCAACACAGTGACAAAGCCCTTGGTTCCAGATACACCACACATGCAGTTACCGAGCTGACCGGAGGCTGTGCTGGAGTCAGAACAATGGGCAGCGGCTCAGACGGGCCGACCCACCATGCTTGGGATGTACCACAGCAAGCACCAGTGTCAACTGTGGGAGGAGTCTTTGCCCTTACTGGATTTGTTTCCAATGGGATCGATCACTGTCAACTTGATCAGCTGCTCCAGCAGTAATTCCCCAGACAGACTGACAGGCTTTACAGGCAGTTAAGACTCAAGTGAAGGTGACGGACTCCATGAGACCTTTCATCGAGAAGAATGCAAGCGGTCCCTTGACCAACTGGGCTCCCACAACAGGTATAGACTCCTCTTCTTGTGTTTTCATTGATACAGAGACAACTCACCTTCAAAGAACTGGAGACACAAGAGAAACTCTGTCAAGCCTCAGCCTCCCAAGGAGTACGGCAGATCTATAGCATATTCCTCTTCTACAGACAGATGCTCCAGTACCGGCATGTCCCAACCAGGCACTTTCTCTTCCATGGCCGAAACTATGCTGCTGAACCTGCAGACATGGACCCCTTGGGCCCCATGGGCTTACCTTGAAGGACCCTCACCTTTCACCACAGGTGCCAAAAGATGCATGGCCCGATACCAAGCACAATGTGCAAAGTCATGATTTGGGTTTAAACAATAATGCAGGCACTGTGGACGTCAATCATGGACATCTTGTATCTGCACAGAATACACACCTTAACTTCTGGCTTTTTCTTCTGTTACATGGAGAAATGCAACAATGAAGCAGGAATCGCAGGCTAAAGTGAATAAACCAAGTTGAAGGCTAAAACAAAACTTCAAGAAAAATCACAAACATCACTTGAAAACTGGCAGAATCCTCAATGACTAGCAGAAGCTGTCAGGGACGAGTCAGAAAAAGTACAGTTACCTAAGAACTTACCGTAACAGTAGATCTTCAAGAGGAGCTCTTGCAGTAGGCAATAACCATAAGGACTAAGCTGCCAGGTGCCAGGATTCCACAGAAAGCATCTAGCTAGCAGTCTTCAGCAGTGACTGCCCCTGACATTGGCCCGCCCCAGATGTCGGCCAATGGCATAAAAGGGGCAATCCCCAGCCCCACCTCAATTCTCCCGGCAGAGACCCTGAGCTTAGGAGGAAAGGAGAACCAAGGAGCTCGAGACAGAAGGCAGAAGAAATACCAGGGGGAAGGAGGAAGGGAAAGCAGCACCTGCTGCAAGAGGTCCTCTCTCAGATCTATTGTTACGGTAAGTTCTTAAGTAACTGTACTATCTTACTTTGAGTTGGAGCTCTTGCAGCAAGCAATAACCATAAGGACAGAGTCCCAAGCAGTCAAGGAGAAGGGACCGACCAGCAAGGGTGAAAGCTAAAAGCAGCCAGAAGCCTTCAGGACAGCAGGCCTCGAAGGACAGCCAGACCAAAGCCAGTCCTGCATCTGGAAGAGATGTACAAACTGTAGTGCTTAACAAAGGTGTGAACAGAACTCCAGGTAGCAGAAACGCAGATGTCAGCTGTGAACACATTCCATAAGGAGGCAAAGGAAGCAGCCATACCCCTGGTAGAGTGACCCTTTACTGGGCCCAGTAAAGGTCTGCCGTACTTACGATAACAGTAAATGATGCAGTTAACCAACCACTTAGACAATGTCTGTTTAGTAACAGAAGCCCCCCCTCAGATCTGGGGACAAAGGAAACAAACAACTGGTCATTTTTTCGAATAGGACCGGTACGTTGGAGGTAATAACGAAGTATCCTATGGATGTCCAGAGTATGGAGTAAAGCCTCCCCTCTGTTTGAATACTCTGGATAAAACACTGGGAGATGGATGTCCTGAATCAGAGTAAACTCGGACACCACCTTCGGTAGAAACTTAGAATTAGTGCGCAAAGACACCCTGTCCTTGTGAAAAACCAAACAAGGCTCTTTACACATCAGGGTCTGAAGCTCCCAAGTCCTCCAAGCAGAAGTAACAGCAACCAAAAATAATGCTTTCCTTAACGGAAAGCGCAGCTTGCATTCTGCAGCTGGCTGAAAGGAAGGCAAGGTAAATTTTTCTAACATAAACAAAAGATCCCAAGGAGGGTAAGGGTCCTGAATGGGAGGTTTCAGGTGGAGGACACTCCCCAAAAAAGTGCATAACAAGTCCAACTGGGCAAGGTTCTTGCCCTCTATCAGTGCATGGTATGCAGAGATGGCAGAAAGGTGCACCTTGAAAGAGGAGTAGCTCAGACTGGAGTCAAGAGAGATGAGATACTCTAAGATGGAGTTCACTGGACAAGTGAAGGGATCAAGGCGGTGAGTGGAGCCCCAGAGGCAGAACCACTTCCGCTTTATGGCGTAAGGAGATCTAGTGAAAGGCTGTCTAGCAGCCACTAGGACTTCAACTACTCTAGGGGAGACCCCAAATCTAGCAACTGCTAAGTCTGCAAGAGCCATGCATGCAGGTGCAGAGACTTGAGGTCCAGATGGACTAGAGAGCCCTGGTCCTGGGAAAGCAGGTGCGAGCTCAGAGGCAGGGGAACCAGAGGCTCCGCTGCTAACTGCTGTAGTAGCAGGAACCAAATCTGTTGAAGCTACAAGGGAACAATGAGGATCATCTCCGCTCCCTCTGCCTGTAGCTTGAGAAGGACCATCTGAAGTAAAGGGAAGGGAGGGAAGGCGTAGAGAAACCTCCCTGTCCAGCAGAGGGACAACGCATCTCACCAGAAAACACCAGGCCCTGGATCTAGTGAGCAGAAACTGGGCAATCTGGCGTTGAGTGGGATGCAAAAAGGTCAAACTCTGGTCATCCCCATCTGTTGAAAAGCTGCTCTGCGACTAATTGGAGTAGTCTCCATTCATAGGCTCTGGACAGAGACCTGCTTAGGCTGCCAGCCAAGACATTTCTGGTGCCTGGAACATGCATGGCGGTGAGCTAGGGGTGATGTTCCTGAGCCCAATACCAGACCCTCATAGTGTCCCTGCAGAGGGGATATGAATGAGTTCCCCCCAGCTTTTTTTTTTTTGGAACTTTAGTTATCCTCCTATCACCGGACCACCAGACTCTCTCTGGTGGGGATGCTCGACTTACCCGTCTCCCGCCCACCTAAAGGCTCAGTCCTACCTGTCAGGTGGGGCTGCTCCACTCCATCGTCCTGGTGCCCATTCCCCCAGGTAAGCCCCCAGGGCGGGGCCGCCAACCTCCTCAGGTGACCTCTTCTTTAAGTCTGTGCAAGCATCCCGGAAGCGGAGAAGCTCCAATGGTAGCTCGGGCGTGGGGGTAGTACTTGATCCCCACCATCGCCTACTGGCAGCCGGGGTTTTCCACCTTATTGGTTGCCCCAGAGGTGCGGCATGTAATGCTTCCTGCGCGGCACCATGCTCTCCTGCCAGTGGAAGCTGCTGACGCCCCTCCCACTCTTACATCCCACTGTGCCAGCACTACCAACAACTGCCGCTAGCAGCCACTGCTGCACCGGGACCCTCAAAAGCCCACCCCAAGGGGAGGAGAGCAGTCCAACGGATGCTCAATCCTCTCCCGCCCCTGCCAACCTCCGATGGCCCAGACTCGCTCCCAAACCCGGGTCGCCGGCATGGCGTGAGGTGTGGCATCCAGTGCCTCAACCCTCAGCGCCACCAGGCCGGCCCTTCCCCCCGCTTGTTGATGGAAAAGACCACCGACATATTATCTGTTTGGACTAGAAGACGGCCTGGATGAAAGTCTGTCTGAAAAGCCTGAAGGGGGTAGAGGACTGCTCGCATTTTTAGCATGTTGATATGAAGGGTCTGCTCTACCGAGGACCAAGTCCCTTGGGCGCGCCGATCTGCTAAGTGAGCGCCCCAGCCCTGCCCCAAGGCGTCCATTGTCAGGATCTGCCACAGGAGCTCCTTTCTGAAAGGGGCCCCTTTGGAGAGGCTGACAGTTCAGTACCCACCAGTTCAGGACCCAGAGAACTGGGTCGGTGACTGAGACCAATTGTTCTAGGTCATCCAAACGTTGGTCTCACTGCACACTGAGTGTCCACTGAGGGACTCTCATATGCAGGTGAGACAGGGGAACGGTCGGAATGGCAGCCGCCATGTGACGAGCAGTCGTAAGACTGCCCTGGCCGAGGTTTGCCAGGAGGCGGACACCGTATGAGCCTGAGACTGAAGGTGATCTGCTCTGTCTAGCGGTAGGGAGGCTTTGCCCTGTACCATGTCCAGTATTGCCCCAATGTATTGGAGTCTTCGACTGGGCAATGGTGATGACTACGGCAGATTCAGAGTGATCCCCAGATCTTTGAAAAGAGTAAAGGTGTCTGCAAGGGTACCTAGCAGCTGAACCCTCGGGAGTGCTGTCAGGAGCCAGTCATCTAGGTAGGGAAAGACATAATGGCTCTTTCTCCTGAGGACCACAGTCACCACTGCTAGGCACTTGGTGAACACTCTGGGAGCCGAAGACCGGCCGAATGGCAAGGCTCAGAACTGGTAATGGTGTCCCTGGAAGAGGAAATGCAGGTACTTTCTGTGTGGCTGGGACACCAGGATGTGAAGGTATGCATGAAAAAATTACTCACCTTAGTAATGTTGTTTCTTCTAATGGAGTCTTGCTATAGTATGACTATTGCAGTTTGTCCCAGCCTTAGAACTGCTCCGGAGGTGAAAGAGTTAACTTCCATGCAGAGCATGGAGCTTAGAGCGCGAGCTCGGTTCAGAAGCTCTGTTAGGCTGGTTTCAAACCGAAACCGTCAGATCTTTACGAGCAAAAACTCACTAAGGTTCTGTGTGGAAGTTGTAACCTACATTAGCCAACTGGCCACTAATATATTAATACAAACAAAGAGAACAGTTCCACAGGAAATGGATGAATGTCCGTATTAAATATTGAATAGCTGCCTGTCCGATGTGTGTACACTGTTGTTGTCTTCTCCCAAACCCAAGAAAACGAAATTGTGAGGGCGCTCCTAGCACACATTAATCCACAGACAATCTATTATATTTTCAAACTTCTTTTTTATTATCTTAAAATGTGGCAATCCTCAACGTTTCACCAAGTGTCTTGGCTTTATCAAGAGATGCCTTCATGAATTTTGTTGAACTCTCTACTGTTGTTAATACCATTTGCATGAATTTCTGATCCCCGTACTATGCCTTCATATTTTCTCTTCTAGGAGTTCGGAAGACTTAATCTTCCCCACACGTCCTACCTCCTTCATCCAGCACACCAGATTTTTTAAAGTTTAAAAATTTTGAAAATGTAAAAGAAGACTGTCTGTGGATTTATGTGTGCTAGGAGCGCCCTCACAATTTCGTTTTCTTGGGTTTGGGAGAAGACAACAACACTAATACATCAACACATTTTTCCTGGTCCCAACACAAAGACTCAAGTCAGTGGACCAGAAAAATAAGATAAAATAACTAAATAAACACAACACCCAAACATGAAAGAGGGCATCAATAAATGCCAACAGAGGACTACCCACCCCATACCCAAAGTAGGAGTTCTGAGAGGGGCAGGCTGGGGGGGGAGGTCATAATATAGCAAGACTCCATTAGAAGAAACAACATTACTAAGGTGAGTAATTTTTTCTTCAAACAACATGAAGTCTTGCTATATTATGACTATAGCAGACTACACAGCAGTACCTCCATGGAGGAGGGACAGAACCTACTTAGGGAATAGGCTCTGAAGCACGGCTGTGCCAAACCGAGCATCCTCCTGGCCTGAATATCCAGGGAGTAATGCTTGGTGAAAGTGTGTACTATCTTCCAAGTAGCTGCCTGACATATCTCCAAGATAGGGATGTCTCTAGCAGCAGCTAGAGATGCAGCTGTACCTCTGGTAGAGTGAGCCCTCAGGCCTAAGGGGGAACTACCCAGCTTTGATAGCAAAATTGGATACAAGAAACCATCCACCTGGCAATGGATCTCTTAGTGGCAGGTCTCCTTTCCCAACCTCACCATAAGTGAGAAACAGTTGGAGGGAGTCAAACCTCTGACCCTTAGTACGCTCTATGTAGTAACTTAGGGCCCTCTTAACATCTAAGCTGTGCAGCCTCCTCTCACCAGAGGAGGAATGGTCAGTGAAGAACACTGGAAGTGAAATAGATTGGTTAAGGTGGAAATCAAACCACCTTAGGCAAAAACTTCCTGTTAGTCCTGAGGACTACTTTATCCCTGTGAAGGAAATAAAGTCAGTCTCTACTGATAAAGCCTGTAACTCACTTATACGCCTGGCAGAAGTATGGCTACCAGAAATACAGTTTTCCAAGTCAAATACTTAAGCTCTGCCGAAGACAGAGGCTCAAAGGGGGGTTGCATCAGCTGAGCAATGCATACATTAAGATCCCAAGCCGGGGCAGCGTCCCTGAATGGAGGATTGATGTGAAACAATCCTTTAAAAAACTTGGGAAATACAGGATGAGCAGAAAGAGAAGAGGGCTTCCCTGCTGAAATGAAGGCAGAGACAGCAGCCAAGTGCACTTTCAGGGTGGCTGGTCTCAGTCCCAAAGAATTAAGATGGACCATGTAGTCCAATACAGTGGGTAGATCAGCAGATTCTGGGTGCTTCCCAGAACACCATATGGAAAACCTTTTCCACTTGGAGTTATAGGTAGCCCTGGTGGAAGGCTTCTAGCAGCCTTCAAGATTTCGAGAACACTTTGAGAAAGTTGCAAATCAGCAAACTCTAACTGCTCAAGAGCCAAGCCTTGAGGTTGAGGATTTGAGATTCGGATACCAAACTCTCCCTGAGCACAGGTTAACAGATTGTGGTTCCTGGGGAGACACAGGGAAGATGGACTGCTAAGGACAGAAGGAGTGGTACCAGGGCTGCCTGGCCCAGTCTGGAGCAATCAGGATCATCTTGCAGGGCTGAGACCTGATTTTGACTAGTACTTTGAACAGGAGAGGAAGGGGGAAGGCAAAAAATTTCCCTTCCCAATCGAGGAGAAGACGATCCAGGGAACTGAGCCCAACACTGGGGCCTGCAACAAAACAGTGGAAGTTGATGATTGTCTGGGGCTGCGAAAAGATCTATCAGGAGTGCCCCATCTGGCAAACACTATCCCAGTACTAGGGATCCAGTGACCATTCGTGATGGCCCTGGAAATCCTGCTCAGAGCATCTGCCAGGACATTGTCCTTGCCTGGGAGGTGAACTGCTATGAGGAAGTGTTCAGGAGTAAGCCAGAGACCACACTTCATCGCCTCGGTGCACAAGGCCGAAGACCGAGTGCCCTTGTTTGTTGATGTACCACATTGTAGTGGTGGTGTCTGTTCTGACCTGTACCACCTTGTTCTGAACAGATGCAGAGAAAACCTGAAGTGCTAGAAAAACAGCTCTGAGTTCCAACAGATTGATGTGGAGCAGAGATTCCTGAGGGGACCATAATCCCTGGGTGGAGAGGTCGCCCATGTGAGCTCCCCATCCCAAGAGGGATGCATCTATAGTAAGGGTCAAGGAATGGGACAGAGGGATGAAAGGCACCCCTGTCTCAGATTGCTCTGATCCTGCTACCACTGAAGGGCCTGGATCAGAGTTCGAGTCACTGGGATTAACTTGGATAGAGGATCTCTTCTTTGAGACCAGAAAGCTCTCAAATGGAACTGAATGTCCCTCAACTGAAATCTTGCTCCTTGCACCACAGCTGGGGAGGCAGCCATGTGCCCTAGGAGCTGCAGGAAATGCCTTGCTGGTTGAGAGACCTGCAGAGTGAAGGAGGCGGCCAGGGCCACTAAGGTCCTTACCCTTTCCAAGGGAAGGAAGGCTCTGGCCTGCTTTAGTGTCCAGTTCTGCGCCTATAAAGGTGAGTACCTGGACAGGTTCAAAACTGACTTTGGAAGATTGAGAGGAAATTCGAGAGGTAAGCAGCTGCTGGGTAACTAGCAGGTGTGATCTGACCTGGTCTGGAGACTGACCCACAATGAGCCAGTCGTCAGGTAGGAAAAATGGCAATCTTTTGCCTTCTTAGGTAGCGACTGCTACTGCCAGACATTTTGTGAACACCCTTGGGGCAGAAGTGAGGCCAAAGGGCATTGCTCTGAACTGATAATGGCCTGAGGGCAGTTCGAATCTGAGGTACTTTCGATGGGAGCTTCTGATAAGAACATGGAAGTAGGCATCTTTGAGGTCCAGGGAGGCTAGCCAGTCCCCTGGCCTTAGGGAGGTTAAAATCATTCCCAGTGTCACCATTTTGAACTTTGGCTTTAAAAGGTGCTTGTTTAGATATCTTAGATCCATCCCGCCACTCTCCTGTCTTTTTTGGGTTAAGGAAGTACCTGGAGTACAGACCCTTGCCCTGGTGAAGGGGAGAAACCTTTTCTACAGCTCTGAGAGCCAAGAGGGTTGAGACTTCTGTTTCCAAAGCAAGAGTCTCTAGAGGGTTTGTAGGTGGAAAAGATCTGGCTCTCATCTTTGGAAATTTCTTGAAGCCGAGAACCAGACCCTGGCTCACTACTTCCAGGACCCACCTGTCTGAAGTTAAAGACTGCCAGTCCTGGACGAAGTGAGCCAACCTGCCCCCTACAGGTAGTGGAGAGCCGACCCTGGGCATCCCATCAGGGTGCCTGTTTGGCAGGGGCTTTAGGCTGAGGGGTGGGAGCAGGCCTGCTCGAACCCCGTCTGCCTCTCCCTCTGAAGAACCCCCTCTGTACATAGGCTGAAGAGGCGGGCCTGGGTCTGGTAAAGGCCTGTGAAGGCCTACCCCTACCCTGAGGCTGCCTCTGAGGAGTGGCTTGCAGTTCCTTGGCTTGTGCACTCCTGTAAGTGGTTCTATATTCATCCATTTCTTCATATAATTCTCTGTCTGCTCCCAAACAGAGAATTTCCCACCAGGAAAATCCATAGCCTTAGACTGGGTATCCTGTGACAAGTAGTACACCCTGAGCCAGGCCAATCTCAGAAAAGCCGCAGATGTGCCATGACTCTAGGATACATCGTTAGAATCCACTGCAGCATGGAACTGCACCTTAGATGCCTCAATACCATCAAAAGCACTGCTCCAGCTCCTTCGTGGCTGGCCAGGGACCTGTTTAGCTAAGGCCATGACAGTATCCCATCTAGATTTCGGTATCTTGCAACATAAGCCATATAGTTAGCTTGTCTGAGTCCCAAGGATGCTGCCATGTATTGTTTTTGGCCATGGCATCAATCTTCCTGGAATCCTTGTCAGGAGGATGTGATGCCAGTGGAATATTAGCTTTATCACACGCTGCAGCCTGAACTACCCCAACATGACTGCATTGCTGTGAAAGAAAATCAGTATCAGGACCTGACAAAGTGTACCTCCTGTCCATCTTTTTATCCACAGGAGGCACAGAATTAGGAGCTTTTAAAATTTTTATTGTTTGTTTTCTAAAAGATTTATGTAAAGGGATGGACAACCTCCTGGACTCTGAGATATCCATCATCTCCACATAGTCAGGCTCCTCTTGCTCATCCAAAGCCTCCTCTAAGGGAAGCTGGAGGGTCTCAGCAACTTTTTTATAAGACAAAAAATGAGAAGAGGACTCAGAAAGCCTAGGGAGACTCACCTGAAGGTCTGTCTGGGAGAGGTCCGGTTCAATGGCACATCCAGACTTTCAAAGTCACATTCACACTGATCATAATCCTCATCCCTCTCCTCTGGTTCATAGAACTCTTCTATATCATAATCCTGAACCACTGGAACTGACCGACACGACCTTTTGCCAGACAGTGGCGGTTCGGAGGAACTCGAGGACAGGGACTGGACAATCTGTATTGCCCTGGCTATCTCTGCAGCAGTTGGAGAAGGAATTTTGGACTCCAAACCTGCTGATTTTTAGATTTCTTTGCTGGAACTGGCTCCTCAGAGCCAGCTTTTTGTTGCCGAGTCTTGCCCTGGTCAGAGGGCACTCCCTCCAGATTCGGTTGGCACCGAACCGGGCTGGCCATCCGGTCAGCAGACTTTTGGCCTCTCGTTCCTGAGCCTGCCCACTCTCTTGTCCAGGGTGGCTGCAGGAAATTTTACAAATCTGGCAGTCTGAATTGAGGTGGGTCAAACCCCAGACAATAGACACATGTAGTGTGTGGGTCAGCCTTAGCAAGGCTTCCCACGAACACTACAGTGTTGAAACAGTGGGCCGGTTTTCTTTTGGGTTTCTCAGACATGATGCCAGCCTAACCAACAAACTTGCCCTTTTAATGGCAGTGCCAGGCAAGACACCTTTATCGGTTCCAAACCTGTCACGGGTCGTGGAAAACCGTAATGAAATCCATTTTTTTAGAACCGATAAGAACCGGAACACGCACTCTAAGAAGCCTTAAAGGCTTTAAACTTATATTTTAATACAATTGATCGGTTCAACCGAACCGATAACACTTACAAGTTCCACACAGAAAAACCCTATCTATTACTTACGATTACCATAGACAAGCCTGAACCGATCGGTTTTGCGGTTTAAATAATTAAATCGTGGTTAAATTAAACCGAGAAATAGCGCTTTAAACCGAAGAAATGAACCGAGCAACAGGAGGAATCTCCGGAGCGACTGTTCAGTGAGGCGGAGTAAAGAATCTGACGGTTTCGGTTTGAAACCAGCCTAACAGAGCTTCTGAACCGAGCTCGCGCTCTAAGCTCCATGCTCTGCATGGAAGTTAACTCTTTCACCTCAGGAGCAGTTCTAAGGCTGGGACAAACTGCAATAGTCATAATATAGCAAGACTTCATGTTGTTTGAACCTGCATGTCCAGGGAACAGAGACAGTCTCCCTGATGAAGAAGGGGAAGTAGACATGGCAGCGTGACCATTCTGAACCTCTTGTACTCGACATATTTGTTCAGATGACTGAGGTCCAGAATAGGGCGAAGATCTCCAGTCTTTTTTGGCATGAGGAAGAAATGGGAATAGAATCTCTTCCCCTCTGGCCTGGGGGGCCTGGCTCTATAGCCCATTTTAGAACAAGCGCCTGAATCTCCTGTTCGATTAAGGTGATGTGTGACTGGGGGTAGCGGGAGGACACTGGCGAGTTTTCCAGTGGCCTCTCCAGGAGCTCTAGTGTATGTCCTCCCTCTCTATGATTTGAAGGACCCACTGGTTGGTAGTGATTTTGCTCCATCCTTCCACATAAAGGGAGAAGCGACTCCCCCACCACTTCTCCCAGGGTCTCTGCTGGGGGACAGAGTTCTAGCAAGGAGTCAGGTAGAAGCTCCCAGGTTGGGGAGAGCAGCCTGGGAAGACTTGGTGGCTCTGGAAGAGGAATCTCCAGGAGTCTGGGAGGTGGCCTTGCGTTTATAACCGCCTTGCTGCTGATGTTACTGGTTCCTAGACTGCTGTCATGAGGCTCTCCGAAAGGACTGCTTTTAAAAGGCTTCTGGGTGCCCTTGTACATTCTCTCTCTGTACAGACCAGATGACCTTGTCGGAGTCCTGGAGGTGAGTGAAGAGCTTCTCAGCTTCGTCCCTGAAGAGAACCGAGCCTTTGAAAGGGAGGTCCACGATTCTGGCCCGATGATCCTGGGTGAACCCCGAGATCTGAAGCCACGAATGGTATTGGAGACAGATGATGGTGGCGGCTGCCCTGACGGCCATATCAGCAGTATCACAGGATGCCCGAAGAACATGTGTGCCTATGTCAGAGTCAGGCTTTAGCAGATCTAAGAGCTCTGCCTTTTGTGGTGCATCCAGCAGGGCCTATACCAACTCCATG
The DNA here is from genome assembly GCA_016271365.2 of Neoceratodus forsteri. Lineage (NCBI taxonomy): Eukaryota > Metazoa > Chordata > Ceratodontiformes > Ceratodontidae > Neoceratodus > Neoceratodus forsteri. Next base: position 969,287,192 of record CM057449.1, read on the forward strand.
CTCTCTTCCCACAGGGCATTTTGATATTGCACCATGTGGGTGAGAAAATTTAGGGACCTGATGGAGCAAGTGGCTGAAGTATAAACCTTCTTGCCCAGCTGATCCAAATGTCTGGACTCCTGGTCAGCAGGCTGATTGCTGAGGTGTTTGGGCCTCTTTGACCTGTCATGGGCAGCAGTGATGACCAGAGAAACGAACACTGGATGTTCCTCAAAGAATGGCTCATCTCTGGGTGCCCTGTAGAGCCTGACTTTTTCGATACCGCAGAGGAAAATGAAGGATGCTTCCAAGTTAGCCTAGTAAGGTCTTGGAAGTTATCCACCACTGGGGTACCACTAAGGGCTTTGGTTCTTTCTGGCAGAGGTACTCAGCCAATCTATGCTGTTCGGGATCCAGGTCCTCTGTCTCCCAGCTGTAGATGGCCTGGATGTGCCTCATTATGTCCATAAATGATAGATCATTGGGCCGGCCCAGTGGCGCTGAGGGTTGAGGCACTGGACACCACACCTCGCACCATGCCAGCGACTCGGGTTCAGGAACGAGCCTAGGTTGTCGGGGGTCGGCAGGGGAGGAGAAGAATCGAGCGTCTGTCGGACTGTGCTCCTTCTCCAGGAAGGGGGGTGGAATGCTCCGGTGGCCTAGTGGCCTCTAGCGATGGCTGGGGGCAACTGCAGACCATGGGAAGAGTGGGGGAATGTGCTGTGGCAGACGCCAGGAAGAGGCGCGTGCAGTAGCATGTGCGCTCCTGTCCCTTGGCGTCATTGCATGCCACAGACGTCCACAGGGAGAAAAATGGAAAATATGGCCACCAGTCGTGGCGGCTTGATGGCCGTCTCCAAGGAGGACTTGCTCTGCGCTGAGGGTGCACGGCTCACTGGATCCGGTCTTGGTGTGAGAGTGCGAGGGGAGCTCTCCACCTCCCCGCTGCGGGGGTATTCCGCAGGCCTGAACATGGAGCCGGGGGTGTCCTTGGGACGGCGGCCGGAAACCTCAGGAGGATGCTTGGAAGTGTGAGGTAGGCAGGCTGGTGACCATGGGGGGGAAGTACCAAGAGAAAAAAAAATGATAGATCATCAGGAGGGGATCTAGGGGTGTCCTGGTTATCAGGCATGGGGGGGGATAACCGCTGGGTTCCGAGCCTCTGGAGGAGGAAGAAGAAGAGCTACAGTTCAAATCCTCCGAACTAGAGGTAGAGGAGGACTCATGCTGACGTCTGCTTGAGGAGTGGTGCCAACGTAGGCCTGATGACCATGAAGAAGAGTATCTGTGCCTACAGCCTTTATGCTTGGACCGGCCCCTGTGCACATCGTTGGGGCATGGGGAGGGCCTTTTAGGCTGAGAGGTAGGCTCCCTGGTTTCTGGCTCAGATATAACAACAACTGGCTCGGCAGGCTTTGGAGGGAGGAGGTCCCCTTTAATCTCGTTCCAAAAGAAACAGAAGATGTCCTTCACCTCGCTAAGAGGAATCTGAGGACCTGCTGGGCCAGTAGGCACCTGGGGCTGTGGGCTGGTGGGCGTCACTGCAGTTGGCGTTGGTGTAGCTGGCATGGACATCCAGGCACCTGTTCCTCTGGAGTAGGGACCCCGGATGACAGCTCTCCTGGCATCAGTGTGGGAAATGTGTTTATATCCACAGGCGATGCCAGAGAAGTCGTCAATGACCAAGGTGTCGCCAGGTTCGACATTGGTTTGTCCAAAGGAGTAGAGGGCGTTTGCTGGCGTCGGTCCAGGGATGCGGCTGGCGCTGGTGCCAGCTTGAGAGGGGCCCACAAGGACATCATATTAGAGCAGGGCAGAGGTGCTGCAGAGGCCACTGAGGCAGGCACATGATCTGGGCATTGGTGGCCCTTGTTGCTCGAAGATGTAGAGGCCATAGCCGGGGCCAGCTGAACAGGTACTGACCCGCCACCCAAAGAGGGACTGGCCCTGCCACCTTCGGAAGAACTTATGGATTTAGGTAGGGACTTTACCTTCAGGGCTGCAGGGCCGAGACTGAAGTCCCGGACCCTGTCTGAGCTCCACCCAATGTCAGTACCAGGGCGGGAGGTTTGTCCGCCGGCTGCCCAGAGGAGGTGAGGGCAGGCTGGGTAGGACAGTCAAGTCCCCTGTGGTAGAAGGAAACGGTGGCAGTCTTCTTCTTATGGGGAGACCGCGAGTGGGAGCGTGTCTGGGTCTTCTCCTTGTCCCGGGACATGGCCTTGACCTTCCGTGAAAATGTCTTCTCCTGGTAGGTCAAGGACAACAACGAGGCCCCTGAAATGGAGGAGGAAGAATGACTTTTGCTTTTACATGGTGGCAAGCTGCTTCTCAAGAAGGTGGGTTTTAAGGGCCTTTTGGCGTCGAAGCCTAGTCCTTTGGTTAAAGCTCTGGCAGTGCTGGCAGTCCTCGGTGTTGTGGTCTGGGCACAGGCAGAAAAGACAGGCCATGTGGCTGTCTTTGGATGGTAGCTGCTTGCCGCACGTGCACTTAGACTTTCGCCGCTCAACAGAGAAAGTCGGTGATGAAGACATGCAGAGAAAAGAGGGGGGAAAGTCACTGTTTTTGAGAAAAATAAAAGAAACACAGGTAAACGCGCAATGGCAGTCAACTGTAGCAGTTGTTGTCCGTGGAGCTGATGCGAACAGGTCGTGGGACGGGAAAAGAACTGGAGTGGGGCTAGGGACCGCCCCTTTTATACCACTAGCCGATGTCAGGGGCAGGTCGACGTCAGGGGCGGTCCCCGCTGAAGACTGCTAGCTAGATGTTTCCAGTGGGGTCCTGGCAGCTTAGTCCTTATGGTTATTGCCTCCTGCAAGAGTTCCAACTCGAAGTAAGATGTACAGTTACATGGGGACGGCTCAGTGGTTTGTAGGGTAGAGGCATCCATGCTGTACCTCCTCCTACGTCGGCAACCTATGTTCATGGTGCAAGCGGGTCGTCGAGGCTCAGCTGGCAAGGGAGAGGATCGAGCGTCCGAAGGACTGCTCTCCTCTCCCAGGGTGGGTGGTGTGCCACTCCCAAATGACTGCCACCAGGTGGAGGCCTAGTGTCAATGCGGGTCAGGGAGTGACCAGGAGGGAAGGGTGCTGCAAGACTGCAGTGTGCGCGCACCTCCACATGCATGCACATAAGCAAGGGATGAAGGGAGCAAAGCAGAAAAAGGGAGCTAGCGAGGTTCATGAAACCCCAACTCGGCAATCCCGGGTGAATCTGGATTGTGCTCGGGGGGGGCAGCCCTCCCCTCCCTGGCCCCGCCTCGGGGGGAAATCCATGGGGTATCAACCCGGGAGGAGGCTGGGTCGGAGGGCAAGCCAGGAAAGAACGAGTCGTCGAGAAAGAGGGTACCAAAGCCTGCCCGATAGCTCCATGGAGAAACAGAAGGAGGAAAAAAAAAGGAAGTACAGTTACACAAGAACTTACTGTAACTGTAGATCTTCAAGAAAATCTCTTACATCAGACCACACAAATGGAACTATAGCCGGCAGGTGCTAGGACCACATGGAAACTTTTTAGCTAGCAGTCTACTGGGGCCGCCCACAATGACGATGCCCTTCCTATAGAAACGAGGATGGCACCGCGCCCTCCTCAGTTCCCCTGCCGGATACCAAATACAGAGAATCTCCTCCTGGGGAACTGAAGGAGAGCCAGAGGTTCCTGCCACTAAGTAAGGTGAAACAGAAGGTAAACCACCCTGGAGAGAGAGAAAGACTGGAAGAGAGAGAAGCCCAAAGGCCAAGGGGGATGGAAGGTGGGACAGCATGGCCTGATGCAAGAGATCCTCTCTAAGATCTACAAGTTCTTGCAGAACTGTATTATCTTCATCGAGGGTATCTCTTGCATCAGGCCACACCTACAGAACGAGTCTCAAGTAGTACTGTCAGAGAGACAGTCTAGGTGGCTGGAGGCTAAAGGCCTAAGACAGGAGGCCTTGAAGCACAGCCAGACCAAAACCTACCCTTCTGCTAGAGGCAATGTCCAGACTGTAGTATTTAGTGAAAGTGTGGCCAGCACTCCAAGTGGCAGCAGCACAGATTTTGGCGGCTGACACATTCCTGAAACAGGCAAAAGAGGTGGCCATGGCTCTGGTGGGGTGGCCACGCACAACTCCAAGAAGTTCCTTACCGTACTTCCTATAACAGAAAATAATACCATTTGGACAGACATGGTTTAGAAACTGGGACACCCTCTTTCCCACGGTGAAAGAAACAAACAGCTGTGAGGACTTCCTGCAGTCCCTCGTGCAATTAACATAATATTCCAGTATTCTATATACACCTGAAGTATGGAGCAATGCTTTCCCTAGACTGGCACACTCTAGGAAATAAACAGGCAGGTAGATGGTTTGATTCGGGGTCAACTCAGACATCACCTTTCATAAAAACTTAGGGCTGGGACGCAAAGACACACTGTCTTTGTGGAAAACCAAATAAGGAGAGACACATATCAGAGCTTGAAGTTCAGAAATCAGTTGAGCAGAAGTAATAGCAACAAAATATAACACTTTTCATGATAGAAAGCGTAGCTTGCATTTCGCGACCAGCTCAAAAGGAGCCAACATAAGTTTTTCTAAGACAAAATGTAAGTTCCCAAGGCAGGACTAGATTACGGATGGGAGGCTTCAGATGAAGAATGCCTCTCAAAAATGTACGGGACACCTCCAGTTATGCCACCCTACGGCCATCAACGAGCACATGGAAGGCTGAAATAGCAGACAGGTGCACTATAATGGAGAAGTATTGCAGGCTAGAATCTGAGAGGGACAGCAAGTACTCCAGAATCTGATTCACTGGACAAATGTTAGGATCCAAATGATGGGAAGCCGCCCACAGAGAAAAGCGCTTCCAGTTCACGGACTAAGTGACCCCGATGGAAGGCTTCCTAGCAGCCACCAGGACATCAGCCACCTTTTGGGATACTCCAAATCTAGCCATGGCTATGTCTTCAGGAGCAAGGCATGGAGGTGTAGTGACTTGAGGTCCGGGTGGACCAGAGTGCCTGGCTCCTGTGAGCGCAAGCCTTTGCACAGGAGCAGGGGTACTGGAGGTTCCCCCGCCAACTGCTGCAGTAAGGGGAACCAGATCTCACAAGGTCAGAAGGGAACAACTAGTATCATTATCGCTCCTTTCGTCTGAAGCTTGACCAATGCTCTCTGAATGAGCAGGAAGGGAGGAAAGGCATAGATGAACCTTCCTTTCCAAGAGAGGGACAACGCGTCTCGCCAGAAAACTCCAGGCCCTGGAGCGAGAGAGCAGAAAAGTGGAAGTTTTGCGTTCCATGAGGACACAAAAAGGTCCAACTCTGGACAATACCACCTGTCAAACAGGTCTTATACAAGTGAGGTCAGCAGTTCTAGACCATATTCTAGAGCCCAGTACCAGACCATCATCGTTTTTCTGCACAGGAGGTAAGAATGGGTCCCCCCTTGCTTGTTGATGTAGTGCACTACATTGCTGTTGTCCATCTGCACTAGCAGAGGCCCTGGGGACAGGCAGTCCTGAAAGGCTTGCAGGTCACATTGAATGGCCCTCATCTCTAGGAAGTTTATGTAGAGGGAACCCTCCAAAGCGGTCCAAGTACCCTGGTCTTGTGAGGGCCCAGGTGTGCTCCCCAGCCCATCCCCGAAGCATCCCTGGTGAGGATCTGATGAGGGGAGGCAATCAGGAAATTAACCCCTTAGAGTAAATTGCTGGGTTCCATCCACCACTGAAGCACTTGCTTTGTTGGTGAAGTTACTAGAACCTTTTGTTCTAGATCTTTGGTGCACTGATCCCATTGGACTCTTAAAGTCTATTGGGGGGATCCGCATGTGCAGCCTTACCAGAGGGACCGTGATGATGGCTGCAGCCATCAAGCCCAGCAGCCGCAGGAATTTCCTGGCTGTGACATACCAGCTGTTGTAAAGCAGCCAGGCCTGTACTATCAAGCATTCTACCCTGCCCTGGGGCAGGAAGGCCGCACCCTGGGCAGTGTCCAGTGTAGCTCCTGTGCACTGAAGACACTGACAGGGGGTTAAGACCGACTTGGATTGGTTGACCATAATCCACAGGAAAGGGAAGATGTACAGTCCCTCCCTCCTGAGGGCTGCTGTCACCATCGCCAAGCATTTGGTAAACACCCATGGCGCAGATGGCAAGCCAAAGGGCAGTGCCCTGAACTGGTAGTGCTCCCCCGAAATAGGAACCTGAGGTACTTCCTGCGGGTAGCACAAACCTTTATGTGCAGGTATGCATCCCGCATATCTAGGGGAGCATATCCAGTCTCCCTTGTGCAGTAGAGGCAGCAGGCCTTGTCGGGTTACCATCCTGAACTTCTTGTACTGGATGTAGAAATTCAGGTTTCTGAGATCCAGGATGGGCCATAAATGGAGAAGGGAAATCCAAGCCCCCCCCCAAAAAAAAATCAGGGTAGTTAGTGAGGTAAACACCAAGATAGAGAAGTCGACAGGGAGAAGGGCAGGGGTAAATGGAGAAAAAGACAAAGGCAGCAAGGACAGGGATGGGGCAAAAAGGGGTAGGGCCATCAAAAGATGGAGGGTGAGTACCAATGCCCATAGTCTAGGTAACAAGCTCCTGAACTGGTGGCCTTGATGGAAAAGGGAAGCCTGGATATTGTGGCAGTCACAGAAACATGGTACACAGAGAACCATGACTGGGATGTCAACATACCAGGATACACGATCTACGGGAGGTACAGGGAGGGCAGAGAGGAGGAGGAGTACCTCTCTATGTAAGGGAAGGGATCAAAGCAATGGAATTAAAGGGTAAACAGGGAAGAGAGGAGGCACTGTGGGTCACCCTGGAGACTGGAAATGGCACCACAATCCGCATAGGGGTTGTATACAGACCCCCGTCTCAGGGGGAGGAAATGGACAAGGAAATGACAGAAGGCATCCTTAGGATGGCAGAGAAAGGGGAGATATTGCTGATGGGGGACCTGAATATGCCAGATGTTAACTGAAGCACCTTTGCTGCAGCCACTTCCAAGAACACGTCCACTCTCGATGCCCTACAAACGGGCATGCCTCAGACAGCTAGTGTTGGAACACACTCGGGAGGGAGCAATCTTAGACCTGGTACTCTCAAATGGGGACGGAGAGAGGATCTCAGATCTAGAAGTAGGTAGTCATCTGGGAACAAGTGACCACCGAACAGTGTAGTTCATAATAAACTCAGCTGTAGAGTCAAGCCATACAAAAGTGAAGGTACTGGACTTCAGGAGGGCTGATTCTTTTCCAAATGGGAGAGTGCCTCAGAAAAGCACTAGCAAACAGGCAAGAAGGAGGGGTGGAGCAACAATGGGGAAACATCAAAACTGCCATCACAGAGGCAACAAGCCTTTGTGTAATGCAAATGAACAAATCAAAACTAAAGTAAAAAACACTATGGTTCTCAAAAGAGGTGGCGGGGAAGGTTAATGAGAAAAATATAGCATTCAGGAAGTATAAGGAAACATAGAAGGAGCAGGACAGAGGACTATACCAGTTAAAGCAGAAGGAAGTGGGGAAGGTAGTCAGAATAGCAAAGGCCCAAACCAAGGAAAAGATAGCCAACTTGGTTAAGAAGGGGGGCAAAATCTTTTATAGGTACATTAGGGAGCGAAGAAAGACAAAGGGAGGGATACTGAAGCTGGATAAAGAGGAGGTGGTGGGCAGAGGGACAGTGAAAAGCAGGAATACTGAATGAATACTTCTGCTCAGCATTCACAAAGGAAGAGGAGGGGAGGTACCTAATCCAGTCAATAGAAGCACTCTGGATGGGGGTCAATATAGTCCTCTCACAGAAGAAAGGGTTCTGAAAGAACTCCTAAAACTGAAGGTGGACAAAGCAATGGGGCCTGATGGGATTCACCCCATAATTCTAAAAAAACTAAGGGGAGAAACTAGTGACACCATTGACTACCCTTTTTAACAAATCATGGGAGGATGGTGTGGTACCTGAGACTGGAGGAGGGCAGATGTGATTCCCCTTCACAAAAGTGGAAGCAAGACAGAGGCAGGAAACTACAGACCTGTCAGTTTGTTCTCAGTGGTAGGGAAAATGATGGAATCACTTCTGAAGGAAAGAAATGTTAAGTACCTAGGAGCTAGTAGGGCACAGGACCCAAGGCAGCATGGATTCACAGCGGGAAGGTCAAGTCTGACGAATCTAATTGATTTCTTTGACTGGGTGACCAAAGCAGTAGACTAGGGAGGGGCTGTGGACATGGCCTACCTAGACCTTAGCAAGGCATTTGACACAGTCCCACACAAAAGATTAATAAACAAATTAGCCAGCCTGATAGTGGGTCCCAGGGTGGTAGCCTGAGTAAAACATTGGCTGGACAACAGGATGCCAGGTAATACTAAACAGAGTCCACTCTGAAGAAAGGGGGTTACTAGTGGGGTACCACAGGGTTCAGTACTGGGTTCAGTCCTTTTTAATGTCTTTATAAGTGACACTGCAGAGGGACTGGAAGGAAAAGTATGTCTCTTTGCAGACGACACAAAGATCTGCAACAGAATTGATACACAAGGTGGGGTGGAAAGGATGAGAAGGGACTTGGCAAGGTTGGAGGAATGGTCAAATGTATGGCAGCTTAGATTCAACGCAAAGAAGTGCAAAGTAATGCATCTGGGAAACAAAAACCCAGGGGAAGAGTACACAATGGGGGGTGAGATACTGACAGCAACAAAAATGGAAAGGGACTTGGGGGTAGTTATATCAGATGACATAAAGGTGGGCAAGCAATGTGAGAAGGCAGTAAGGAGGGCTGGGGGATACTGGGGATGCATAGGGAGAGACATCGCCAGTAGAAAACAGGAAGTTGTTATCCCTCTGTACAGACAGCTGGTGAGACCCCATCTGGAGTATTTCGTGCAGTTCTGGAGACTCCATCTCCACAAAGACATAGACAGGGTGGAGACTGTCCAGAGGAGGGCAACCAAAATGGTTGCAGGGTCTGTACCAGAAGACATACAAAGAGAGACTAAAGGAGCTTAATATGTATACTCTCAAGGAAAGGAGAAGGGGGACATGATAGAAACTTTCAAGTACCTCAAGGGAATCAATGAAGTCCAAGAGGGTAGCAACTTTCAGAAAAAGAGATGTGCAAGAACAAGGGGGCCCAACTTGAAGATAGAGGTGGGACGGCTCAGAGGTAATGTGAGGAAGTATTTTTTTCACAGAGAGGATTGTGGATGCATGGAACAGCCTTCCTGCGGAGGTTGTGGAGTCAAAAACAGTTGGGGAATTCAAGAATGCATGGGACAGACATAAGGCAATTCTAGTGGAGGGTAGGAGAAGTAGGCTGTTGGTTAACTAGGATCTGCAGCTTATCCATTAGGTAGGGAAATGGGCAGACTAGGTAGGCCAAGCGGTCCTTATCTGCCATCAAATTCTATGTTTCTCCTGTGGATTTGGGGACAAGAAAGAAGTGGGAATAGAAACTTCTGTTCATCTGCCGGTCACTACCGGGGGTCTACGTAGAGCTCACCTAAACATTAGGAGCCTCACGTGCAATTTTACTGAGATAGAGGCTTGGGTCTCCACTAATAACCCTGATATTTTGTGTCTCTCTGAAACATGGCTCAAGCTCTCCATCCCAGACTCTATCTGCTCGTTATCTAACTACAGCCTTATCAGGAATGACAGGCGACCACCAAAGGGGGTTTGCACTGTTTTACAAAACTCATCTCAATATCACGCATACTGACACACCCCAATCCACCGCCTGCGAGTCTCTACATGCTCTCCTCCATTTGGGTGCTAAAAACCTACATATAGTAGCTGCCTATAACCCACCCCTGGAAGGTCTAACAGCCTTCCTAAATCTACTAGAGTACTTGGTAAAACTAGCAGGTAGAAATGAACTGCTTATTTTAGGGGATACGAACCTAAACTGGATGGGTCAAATGCAGAGCCAGCTTTTATCTACAATCCAGAAGTTTAGCCTACATCAAGTCATCACTGAGCCCACAAGGATCTCCCCCAGCAAAACATCAAGTACATTGCTAGACTGGGTGCTAACAAACAGAACAGACAGGATAGTGGACGCTGGCACACTACCTGACACTATATCATATCACTCCCCCATTTACTGTGTTTGGCAACACTTCAACTCCCGGTCCTCGCCCCCATGCTACATTACTTTTAGGAACTATGCTGATCTGAATCACGCTAAATTCCTGTACAATATCTCATCCACAGACTGGTCCTACCTTTTCCAGGCCTGTGATGTACAGACTGCCCTAAACCACTTCTTAGAACACTTCTGTTCTATCCAGGACAAACATACACCCCTAGTGACCTGACACGTACGCACCACACCTACAAAATGGCTGCACAAGGATCTACTGGTAACCCCACATGCCAGAGACAAGTGCTGTAAGCGTTTCAGGAAAACTGGCCTTGCTGCCGACTACCTCTCCTACAGGACCCAAAGAAGTGACTGCAAAAAACCAATCAGACAGGCTAAAAGCGCCTATTGCAAGGGGCTCCTGATGGAAGCCACAGGAGACTCCAGAAAATTTTGGTCTCACATTAAATCGCTCCTAGGTAAAAAAACAAACCAAGCTGGCAGATGATATGCTCATTAATGGCGCTCATTGTAACAACCCAAAAACCATAACAGAGGCTTTCAACATAAAATTCTCTGACCTGTCAAGCTACACCTCGGTCTTCTTGAATAGCCAGCCACTACCCACCCTCCCCAACCTACCCCTCGTTTCTAGGCAATATCTAAATCTGGCATCCAGGACCTGCTTGACACCATTCCTGATACTACCAGTGTTGGCTCCGATGGGCTTGAACTCAAACTCCTCAAACTTGCTGCACCATTTATTACCTAGCCACTATCTAGGATCTTTACCCTATCTCTCTGCCATGGCATAGTCCCTGACATATGGAAAATCGCTCGTGTCACCTCGATCTATAAGAAAGGTGACAAGCGAGATGTGTCCAACTATCGACCTATAGCTATACTCTTGGTCCTAAGTAAGATCCTGGAAAAACTAGTATCTAGACAAGCCACTGACTTTTTGTCTAAACATGACCTTCTCTCACCCACCCAGTACGGCTTTCATAAGGGCCATAGCACCTCCACAGCACTGCTTCACCTAACAAATGACACCCTAACCGCAATGGACAAAGGGCAACTAACAGGAGCTGTTTTTATTGACCTAACAAAGGCTTTTGACCTTGTTGATCATCCTATTCTGCTCGACAGACTACTAGCTCTCGGTTTCTCTCACAATGCAACTGCCTGGTTTAAAAGCTATCTGTCTAAGAGGACTCAGCTTGTCAGGTTCAACTCTGCGCTATCTAGCCCAAGGACTATCAACATAGGTGTTCCCCAGGGATCTATATCAGGACCGCTTCTCTTCTCAATTTTCATTAACAACATCTCGCCAAATACCCCCGGCTGCTCGGCTATCCTCTATGCGGATGACCTGGTCCTTTACTGCAGTGACAAGACTATACAAAATATAAACCAGACCCTCACTACTGCGTTCAAGTCCACCCAATCCTGGCTCCTCCACCACAAGCTAATCTTGAATGCCGACAAAACGCATACCATGCTGTTCGGCTCTGCGATCAAACTAAACAAAATCTGTTACAAACTGGCTGTCTCTGGTCTGGATGGCGCTGCCCTCGCACCAGTGCGCTCCTTCAAGTACCTAGATGTACTCCTCGACGAAAATCTCAACTTTGGACAACATATAACGTCCACCTGCAAATCGGTTAACGCCAAGCTAGAAGCAGCTTACAGAACTAGCTCTGTTTTCACACAGTCAGCAAGACTCGCAGTTGCCCACGGGATCCTGCTCCCATCTCTATCCTACGGGGTAACCACATATCTTAATGCACCCAAAACTCTCCTTAAAGAATGGGACACAACCTACAACAGCATATGCCACTACGCATCGGCCTCTCCCTGGTCTAAACACCACTGTAATCTCTATGCTGATCTGAACTGGCTCCCTCCTGCTTCGGCTCGAACCCTTGCACTTGGCTCCCTGGTAGACAATATCATTAGAGCTGGTTCCCCAATCTCACTGGAATCTCTACTCACTCCACTGACCTCCTCCCATGGACTTCGATCAGCCGATAAGTCACTGCTGCAAATACCCAAATGTAAATCAAACAAAGGAGCTGTTGCTTTCTCTCATTCTGCGCCAAAACTCTGCAACTCCCTGCCTCTTGAGGCCCATTTAGCCCCCAGTCATGCCCTGTTCAAATGCAGGTATCGCTCCTTCCTCTTCAGTCAGACACCTGTTCCTGCTTCAAGCCACCCTGAATCTCAGCCCACTCTCACCATTAACCCAAGCCACCTAAACCGATTGCCTCCCTCTAGTCAGTTTGACTTCCCTGGACACTTATCTATCTCAGCCTGTCTGTACAGCAGCTACCCTTAACAATAAACTGTCAGCAGAATGCTATTTCTCTCACTGTCTCTCACAATGTATTGTAACTACCGAACCTTTATCTTCCCCAGTTAAGTGACTGTACACCTTATTGTTAAGCTTTCTTACCCACCATGTATCTGTAAAACCTTGTTTAGCCTGTTAGCACTATGTCTCTACCCCAAATCAATTTGTACTCTATTTGTTGCACCCTGCTTACCTATTAGTGATTGTAAAACTTTGCCTCAATGTTGACTTTTACCTAATTGTATAACCTCGTTTTGCTCTGTCTATATTTTGTCTCTACCCCAAATCAATTGTATTTCCATTGTTCACCTCTGCCTACTGTACATCTCCCAGGTCACGCCTGAAAATAGTCATGCCTTGGCTAATGGCACCTACCCGGTAAACAAAAAATAAATAAATAAATAAATCTGATGCCCGGGAATTGGTTCTACAGCCCTTTTCTGCAGCAGTGTGCAAACTTCCTCCAGCAGCACTGGAATGTGGCCTGGAGGGCAGCCTTAAGGAAGTGGAGGTAGATCTGGAGGCCACACCACAAGTTCCAGAGTGTGGCCTTGCTCTGTGAGCTGCAGGACCCAAGCATCTGTTGTGATCTCCCTCCACCTGTCCAGGTCTAGTAGAGAGTCATGCTGAGGTAGAACCAGTGGCCAAGGCTGCAACCTCACCTCTAGGGGCCTTCTCAGTGGTGGAGGTAGGGACAGGCAGGGCTGTTCCCGCTTGGCGCTTGCCAGGCTGTCAGGTGCTTGACTTGGATCTGTGGGAGGTCTGATGAAAGGGCACCTTCTGCTCACTTCTTGGCTGGGTATGGCAAAGCGAATGGACCAACCACAGGGTCCTCCCTGAGGCCTGTAGGTCAGAAAGGATGTCCTGAACTTCTGCTCCAAAGAGTTTGTAGTCTCTCAAGGGGACATTCAGGATGGACTGCTGGACATCAGTAGCAAAGCCGGATATCCTGAGCCAAGAATATCTTCTTAGGCAGATTCTAACTGCCACTGCTCTAGCAGAGGCATCTGAGATATCACAGGCAGATCTCAAAAGTTGCTTACCCACATCTGCCCCAGATTGGAGGACTTCAAGCAGTTTCTGCTTCTGGGAACCCTCTAGAAGGGCCCGAGCTGCAGCTTTGGCCTTTTTCCAGAGAGTGTTCTGGAATTTGACCATATCGGCAGTGTAACTGATAATTTTGGGGGCCAGAGTGGCAGAGGCAAAGGCCCTCTTCCACATAAGATCCAGCTTTCTGGACTCCGAATCTGGGGGAAGAGAGCTGAGGTGTTGAGGTCTCTTTCAACTATCATGGGCAGCATTGATTACCACTGAATCTGCCTGTGACTGCCCTGCAACAAAAAGGCTCCCCTGAAGGAGCCTGGTACAATTTGTCTGCCTTTCTGGGCATAGCAGGGATCATATTTGGCCTGTACCAGGCAGTCATGGTGGTATCCTCTAATGCAGCCAGCAGAGGAGGAATAATCAGAGGGGGAAGAAAAAAAAGCCCTACTGCGAGCGGGGCGCTGTATGACATTTTATTTTGAACTGCTTTTCTAACAGCAGCATGTCTTGTAGCCTATACTGAAAATAGTGATCAATACACTTTCTACCACTTGTTAGCCACAGAGCCCTGCTAACTGCTAATACAATAAGCAGGAAGAGTTGGGCTGTAGGTTCTCAGCTCTCCCAACAAACACCAACCAAAGTTTAGGTGCACTAACAGTGTTTATTTGGGGGAGATCATAGCTGTAGTAACTGGCTACCATGCATGAGAGGAGTCTGTTTGAAATCTATTTTGTTTTATAATTTTTAACTTGTTGAGCAGCTCGGGGTAGTATCTGACCTCACGGATACTTCTGGGTCATATGCTCGTATAAGTAAAGCCCTACTGCGAGCGGAGCACTGTATGACATTTTATTTTGAACTGCTGTTCTAACGGCAGTGTGTCTGTAGCAGCCTATACTGAAAACAGTGATCTATACATTTTCTACCACTCATTAGCCATGGAGCCCTGCTAACTGCTAATACAGGAAGCAGGAAGAGTTGTGCTGTAGATTCTCGGCTCTCCAGACTAACTACAACCAAAGTTTAGAGGCACTAACAGTGTTTGTTTGGGGAGATCAAAGCTGTAGTAACTGGCTACCAAGCATGAGTGGAGTCTGTTTGAAATCTATTTTGTTTTTTAATTTTTAACTTGTTGAGCAGCTCAGGGTAGTGTCTGACCTCACGGATACTTCCGGGTCATATGCTCATATAAGTAAAGCACTACTCGAGCAGGGCCTCATGAAGCCACAGAAGAGCCAGCGTCCAGCGTGCTTGCATCGTTCAGCGTGCCACGGGGCCAGGGGACTGCAACAGCAATAGTAAGGGACAGGAAAAGACTAGGTATCCATGGATAACGCTCTGTGAGTTGGCAGTATCTGTATAAATCAGCGCTGCAAGTAGCACGCAGGGGTTTCCTAGGTCCTGTTATATCCTGTTAGTCTGTACTGTGGTGTGCCTAAGATGGATACCATAATGACTCTTGAAGGCGAACTTGGTATTAAATGTATTTGTTGTAACATGTTCCTTATCATGGAAACAATACCCAAAGAGACATTTAAGTGCCCCAAATGCCTGCATAATGAAGAACTTTTGAGAGAAGTTAGTTTTTTTAATAAAAGATTAGAATACCTCGAATCTAGTTAAAAATAAATGGCTTTCAGGTTAAATGCAGGACAAGCTGTAACAAATATTGTACCAAGCCTGCCAGAACTGTCCCAAACCTCCTTAACTAACTTTAATAATTCCTCGAAAACAACGAACCAAAAAGTACTGAAACACCAACAACACAGCAGACTGCTAACAAAACAAGATCTACCAAAGCCACTACGACTGTGAATGCATTAACTAGATAAGGGTGTTCATGGGCTTACTAACATACTAAAATGCCAGCAGAATAGGCCTAATGGTCTTTCGAGTCTGCTCGATTGGTCAGCCCCCACCCTGGGTGCTGACCTTGCTGCCCCCCTCGCCTTCTCTGGCTTCTCCCTTCCCAGTTCCGGATATTCTTGCTGCATTGGATTTTGCTTCCAGAACCCTTCCCCTGTACCTGTCCCAGCCCTCTTGAACCCCTCCACCGTCTCTACACCACCAGCCCCTAGGCAGTGCATTCCATGGCTCCACCACCCTCTCAGTGAAGTAGCACTCCTCCTTTCTCCCTGAATCTTCCCCCTCCAGCTTCCACCCATGCCCTCTAGTGGCCCCTCCTCCTTCCTTCAAAGCACCCTGACTGTTTCCTCCCTATTTACCCTCTTCATGTAGACCTCCATCATGTCCCCCCGGTCCCTTCTCTCTTCCAATGTGTACATATTTAGTTCTTCGAGCCTCTCCTCATAGGTCCTGTCCCCCAAGCCCCAAATCATTTTGGTTGCCCTCCTCTGGACCCTCTCCAGGAGTTTAATGTCCCTCTTTAAGTGTGGCCTCCAAAACTGCATGCAGTACTCAAGGTGTGGCCTCACCAAGCAGTTATACAGAGGGAGCATCACCTCCCTCCTTCTGGAGGTGATCCCCCTAGCGATGCATCCCAGCATCCTGTTGGCCTTGGCTGCTGCCCTCCTACAAGTCTCCGAGTTGTTCATTTTGACATCAACCACCACCCCCAGGCTTAAACATAAACAATTATTTATTTAAAAAATATCAGATTTACAAACCTTTGAGTCAGAGACTCATTTACAACGGCACCTCGTCGAAACTAATACAAAGACAGCACAGTTAACAAGTCCAAAAACAATGACTCGGAGAGCAGACAGTTATAACAATCATTCACTGGAGATACATGGTAGCAGTAGATAAACAGATTACATAGTTTAGGTACACAGGCACCACATCAAGTAGACCAAAGCAGTTCAAACAATATACAATAGCTAAAGCAAATAGACATCAGGAGTCAAAGAGAAGCCCAGAGTGTTCACATGAAGGCTGTTGCATACACTAACTGAATCAAAGCATAGTTCATTGAGAAAGGGCATATATTTAAGCAATAAGGCACGATAGGGTATGTGTTATACAAGCAATAATACCCGACAGGGTTGGGTAGATGGCAATGCCGGACACAGAGGGCATAATGAGACCCGGGCCACAAGTGGAGGGCCTTATAGCCCCTGGAAGGTCCGGTATTGCCCATACCGCCCACCCTGGAGGGTATTACTGTACTTAGAAAATGGGCTATCTGTAAAGTGATTTTGTAGTATTTAAGAATTAAAAAAAAAATTATAAAAAGACTAAAATAATTTTTTTTTTTTTTTTTTTAAGTAAAGTAGTCCCTCTATTGGTATCCTTACCAACAGTTACCAGTAGAGGGCACCACAGCATTTTAGAGAGAGCCAAGCAGGTCGTGGATTGGGAGCTGCTCGTCAAGCAGCAGAGCGAGTAATCCCTCTTTGACACATGACCCTGCCCCCCCCCCGCCATGTCTTTATACTGTTTTTTTCCTTAATTTGTCGATCTCGGCTCTGGATATAATCACCAGAGATGTGAAAAGAAAACCGAGCCGGTAGTAAAGTAGGTGGGCAGCTTGTGGAGAATCGTCGCGAGACAAAAGCGAGGAGAGAGCCACGTTTTAAAGTAAGCGTGGTTTGGTAAATTGCTTGCTTTTGTTCCCGCTGATTTATGAATTTAAAAATGTATGTTTTAAGATATCACCCACCAATTTATCATTAAATGCCGATCGGTCAGCAGAGGAGCTTGTGAGAACTGACCGACTGCCATGAGAAGGCGCACTGGTGATCAGCGTGGTGTGGGGAAGTTCAGTTTAATAGCCGATTTATTTTCAAAGCATTTTTTTTACTTCAGTTATGGAACTGTTCAGCTAACGTTATTTTTTTTATGGTGGTGGGAATGGTAGTTGGGGGGGCATAAGTTGTTCGCTAAGTGTTGAAAAAAAAATGGTGGCAGTTTGAATTGTGTGCCCAGTGCTTCAGACAATGAGGAAGCAAGCTGGGCACAATGATACCTGGCTGGGCATGAGGCAGGTTTGGGCTGGCACTTTTTATTTGCTGGGCATCTATTGTTTTTGTTGAATTTTGTTGACCCGGTAAGCTCACTGGGCCTAGAAGTCCCTTTTTCAGGGGCGACCAGGGGGGTGGGGGGGATACAGATGGTAAGCAATTGAATTTGAACCAGATTAAGCTGTTGGTGGTATTTTTAGTGAAAGTTAATATGCCCCCTGGAAGAATACAAAGTAGACAGAGCTCAGCAAATAAAAAGCCCATTTTCAACATGTAATAACATCACTCCTGGGTGGTTGAAGCATCATGGGTTTAGTAATTATTTATTTATTTGCACGTATTTCTTGATCCACTGATCAGCAATATTTGCACAGCTGTGCCCAGTGCAGATTTTACAGCACTGGTCCTGGTCTGGTGATCTGGGTTTTACCCATACCACACTGCATTTGGCTTAGTGATATACTGTACAGATGGCTGCAGAGTCTAAC
Organism: Neoceratodus forsteri; assembly: GCA_016271365.2. Taxonomy (NCBI): domain Eukaryota; kingdom Metazoa; phylum Chordata; order Ceratodontiformes; family Ceratodontidae; genus Neoceratodus; species Neoceratodus forsteri. The sequence continues at coordinate 969,305,035 of CM057449.1, forward strand.
CCATTGAAGGTTGAAGTTTCAGAAAACCATCATGCTACAAATATCAAGACTCACTCCCTCCCTCACCCACCAGTCACAATTAATCCTCTACCAAAGTCATGCTTAAATACTGGTGCCTCTACATCCATGCAACTAAGCTTTTAATGCCAACATGATTCTTCTGCTGCTGTGAGTTAAACTCTTTATTTAAAAAGATTTGTTTTAGTATATCCATGGTCAGGAAAAATGAATTTGTAAAAGAAGCCAAAATCCCCATTTATCAGTTCATTGAATCACAATACAGCATGTTATAAATTTTTCAGATTCTATGTGTAACCTACAGTAAGTCAAACAGAAATTAGACACAAATGCCTACCTATTTGCAAGTGAAGCAAATATGGTTATTATAATTCGGTTGTAAACACCTATAGTCACAGCCAGGATTCACACTGCTAGACTCTGGGTAAGTATGACACATTTCCTAAATACTGGTACCACATCCAGCTGTGTTCTGCTTGGGGTGTGTGTATGTGTTTAAACATGTAACTTTCTATAGTATATTGTATAGCACTGTGAATCCTGGCTGCAGTGTTTTTTCTCGGCTGTGGCTAAGCAAGACACTGTAACAAGAAGCTGGCCTGCTGTAGGGGCTATTAGACATCAAACCAAAGGGTAAGCTGTGAATACTAACTTGAAGAGGATGCAATAAAACAAGCTTGAATGACAGTCCCTAGACGTCATAAAACACCCAGGGAAATTAGAAAAACTCCTCTAATAGCCTAGGCAGAAACAAAACACTGGATTGAAGTGAGAACTCAAAACTGGTAGTAATACATATATTCCTGATTTTAACATGCAGTTTTCCTTTAAGAAGATTCAGTAGAATATAAATAGTAGCCCAGAACTGCCTGCCTGAGAATGAAGTTGGTATATTATTTGGAAAAAGGGAAGGCTAGGTCTCTTGCTATGCAATGTCCTGTAAAGTAACACACTGACTGCTCTTAGGATGGTAGTGTCAAATGCTGTGAGGTGCCTAGGGGAACTTGTTATGCAGAAAGTTCCAGGAAGTGTTTAACCCATTCTACTTCTAATGGTGTCTGTACTATCCATCTGTGCAAGTCAACTCCACTTCTCAAACTTAAGAAAAATACACTTCATCACAGACTGTGTTTACCAAGCACTGTGCCCAAGATTAAAATAATTTGAACCCCATCACCCAAAAAATGTGCCCTCACATGAACATGCATGATTTATCTGTAAAGACAATTAAAAAAATGTATTTCTAAATGCATTAGTAACACCAATGCTTTCAAGATTATCTGTAAAGACAATTAAAAAAAAATATTTCTAAATGCATTAGTAACACCAATGCTTTCAAGATTTTGAAACTACTAAAAGACAAACTATATATATATATATATATATATATAGAATATGGTAAACAAATACTGTTAATCCCAAAAGCTGAACTTTGTTTTTAGTATACAAATGTTTAAGAAATACCTGAAAGCTGTCTATTTTCCTTAGTTTTTAGACACTTCTTAGTCTTTCCTTTTGAGACACCAGGTGACTCTGATAATCATTTGTTCCAAGGGTTTTTACGTCGGTTTGAAGGCATTTTAAGTACCTTCTGTTCCAGTCCTTAACAAAATGCAGGGACTCCACAGACTCCTGTTCCTTGGTCCACATCCCAAACATGTGAGTCTTCTTTCAGGGTAATAGATCCACCTCATGCCCCTCCCACATGAACAAAAAAAAAGGTGGGATGGCCTTTTTGGAGCTTCTTGGGTGGAGGTGGGGTGGCCCTTACTTCCCCCCAAAAACAATGCTGCCTCCCACTACTCAGGTTCCAGTTCCTGTACCACCCATTTAAGAAAGAAAATAGTACCCTGCAGCCATTGACTAACATGAAAGCGTATTTATTTGAAGGCGGAAAACATTTCTTGGAGGAGGGTAAGACGGAGGAGACTATTTACACCTTCAGTCAGTTCCACGGACAGAAAACATGACATCACTCCTTTTGTACATACAATACTCCTGTAGGCTCCGCCCACAGTCGTAAAAAGGGCATGAGATGAAGACTGTAACACCTACCCTAATGATGAATGGTATACAGTGCAAAGTTCCCAAGCGTCAAAAAAGGGAAGGAAAGCGAATACATCTGACCTCCCCTTACATACTAGTTTTGATATCCAGCTACAGATGTACCTGATCCTAAGGTAAACGACCTAACCTCTATCAATACTCTATCGGTAATGGAAACAGATATTACTGCTAACCTTCCTCCAGTCCTAGAATCTGTAAGCCCTGCAGTTAGAAGAGAAATACTAGTATTAGGTGACTCAATTATTAAACATCTTGACAGGGCAGTGTGCAACCCAAATAACTCTTGTAGAACTTTACCTAGCTTCAGTTGGGTTAAAGTAGCGGACATAGCTAAGATGTCTAGTAATATATTAAACAACAAGGAGCCCAACCTATTGGTTATTGTACATGTTGGAGCCAATAACATATTCAATGACTCAGTGGATAGTATAAAGCAAGATTTTGTGGCACTTACTAATAAACTGATACAAATGGTCTGTGTCCCAGTTCTATCTGAAATTTTACCAATTCCCAAAGCCTCACATTATTATACCTTAAAAACTGAAGCCATAAATGAATGGATGCGTAAATGGACACTTAAACAGAAAATATCCTGTATTACACATTGGGAAGAATTTTCCCATCAGGAAGAGTTATTTTCTTGGGACGGGCTTCACCTAAGTAGGTGGGTATTTCATTATTGGGGAAGCATATAACAGATTTTATTGCAAAAACTTTAAACTAACATCCTTGGGGGGAGGACAGCTCATACCTTGCCCTCCTGAAACCAGAAAACAGTATTTGAAAAACTGTAACTGTGACTCAAGGAAAAAGCAACACCCAAGCAAAAAAGCCAGTAGCAATGTGAACTTAGTAATCATCCTGCTAGTTAATGCATACAGTTTGTCTAATAAAATAGAAGAATTAATGTACATTCTGACTAAAGACAACGTTACCATCTGTGGAGTCACGGAAACCTGGTTCACTAGGCATGACTGGGACACCGAGATCCAGGGGTACTCAAAGTTCTGTAAAAACAGAGTTGATACCAGAGAAGGCAGTGCTGCACTATACATATCTAACAAGTATGTAGTCCATAATATAACCCCAGCAGAAACCACTAGTAGTAAAGCAGAAGCAATTTGGGCCCAAGTTAATCTACAAGATACTGGTTGTAGCCCTCTGTTATAGACCCCCAAACTTAAGTCAGACTGAAAATAATGAATTACTAACAACACTACAAAATATGCAAACTGTCCACAATTATATTCTTATGGGTGACTTTAATTTCCCCAGAATTGACTGGCCTACACTTGAAGGCCATGGACACGTTGAATCTGCTTTTACTGAACTCACTATTAATCAAAATCTATCTCAAATAGTAACTAAGGGAACAAGAGAGAATAATATACTCAATATTATTCTAACAAATATGGAGGATAGGATATCCACTCCAATTATCGATGCACCACTGGGAGACAGTGATCACAATATGGTGAAAAAGTTTAATATGAATAATGACACCATAAATGGGGTGACAGTAATTAAGAATTTTACAAAAGCAAATTACAAAAGAATAAACAAATATTTAAGATCCTCAGACTGGGAAATGGAATACTAGGGCCTTGAATTAAACCAAATCTGGGACCTTATATGGGTTAAAATAAAATACTGCCTAGATACATGGGTACCAAATAGACAAAAATATAACAAAGGCCTTAGAACACCGTTATGGTGGAACAAAGATATAAAAAGGGCCAAAAAAAAACCAAGCAAATACAAAAGGAATCCTAACATAACCATAATTGTAACTAGCATTGTCTCAATTAATTTCTACAAAGCACTAGCAGTCTCTAAAATAAAAGATATCTGCAGCTGCCAGTAAGACTACCCCCTACTCCAAGTCAGTCATATGTATACCGACTGTCCTTTTCCTCTCCAAGCCAGGAGTAAAACTGCCTAACTAGCGCAAGGCTTATAACTGCTAAATAACATGACACCCTCAGTCCTCCTAACTACATCCTACTCTCCCATGCTCTTCCTACCCCCTAGCCTTCCCTGCCTGCAAATCTTCTACCCTGCCCTCCTAACTATCCATAATGGCTTAACTGGACCTTGCACTGCTAGGTTGTACCTTTAACATGATATATCTGTTGTGATCTATGTATGCACTTTGTCTAATTACAGTCAATTATACCTGACTATATAATATCCATATGTCTGTGTAAATGTCTCAGGACCGCCTTGTGAATGAGTTTGCTCAACAGAGTTTTTTCCCGTAATAAACTTGAACCTCTTGGAACTTGTATAAGGAAAAAACAAAAAAGGTGAAATACAGCATCAGAAAGGCAAAGAGGGAATCTGAACTAAAATTAACGACTACAACTGCTGATAATCGTAAATCCTTTTATAATTATATAGCCTCATTAAAAGGTAATTGTTCTACAGTTGGCCCAATTGAAACTAGCAAGGGGATAAGCAATGAGTTAGCTATGGCAACTGAATTTAATGATTTTATTAGCGTATTTACGCTGAAAGATACCCTGTCACGTAATATGACATGAACAGAATATACCATTTTTACCGATCACCGTAGAAGTGGAAAAATACTTCAAAATCTTAAATCTCATTCATCCCCAGGGCCTGATAATATTCATCCTAGGTTCCTTAAGGAAACATCTAACATTATTTGTGGTCCTCTAGCTGTCTTGTTTGATGCCTCGTTAAATCAAGGAGAAACAATTAACTCATGGAATGAGACCGCTGTTATCCCGATACATAAAGTTGGTAATAAAAAAATTGTATCTAATTATAGACCCATTATTCTTACATCGGTTATAGGTAACTTCTAGAAAGATTACTTCTGACTCGGATTGAAGTTCAGATTTCAGGTAATAATTTACAGGATCTTACTCAGCATGGTTTCTTTCAAGGTAGATCTTGTTTAACTAATCTATTGAATTTCTGTGAAAATGTTAGTGCATCTCTTGATTTAGGGCTTCCAGTGGATATCATTTTCCTTGACTTCTCCAAAGCTTTTGACAAGGTTTCCCATCAAGTTCTAATTAATCACATATATAAGTTTGAGTTTCCTCCAAACATAATAAACTGGGTCATATATTGGCTACATAACAGACACCAATGTGTTGTCATTAGAGGCCACTGTTCAAAGTGGGGTAAGGTTAGCAGCGGGGTCCCACAAGGTTCTGTTTTGGGCCCTGTCCTTTTTAATATGTTAATTTCAACAATGCAATCATCTAGCAACATTTGGATGTCTAAATACGCAGACGATTGCAAACTAGGATGTATAGTCAATAACGTACAGGCCGCAAATAACTTTCAGAATGAATTAAATAAAGATAGGCGCCTGGGCTATCGATAATAAGATGCCTTTTAATGAACAGAAGTATAAGGTTATGCACTTAGGTCATAATAATCTGAACTTTACTTATAAATTAAATAATGTGCAACTTACAGAAACAACTAATGAAAAAGACTTAGGCGTTGTAGTGAACAACAAATTATCTTTCGACACCCATACTCTAGTTAAGGTTAAAAAGTGCCAAAGAATAGTTGACTGCATCTTTAAACATATAAAAGCAGGGATTCCAGGGTAATTCTCTCACTTTATACTAGCCTAGTTAGACCAAATTTAGACTACTGCACTCCCTTTTGTGCATCGTCCACAAATAAAGGAAAAAAAAACTAGTAGAAGGAGTACAAAGGACAGTAACAAAATGAATTATTGAATAACCTAGAATATGAGGCAAGGCTACAAGCATTGGACCTGTACTCTATGGAGTACAGACAACTACGTGGGGATTTCTGCTTGACATATAAAGCAATTTATGATCCACTTATTTTTGAAACACTGGGCCTAATAAGAAATAGTTCTAGCACTAATACTAGAACACATAACCTTAAATTAAGAGGCGATAACTGTAAACCCCACAAAAGATGCCACTGGTTCACCCAACGGGTGGTGTCTCAGTGGAATTCTTTACCAAGAGAAGTAGTTGAGAGTGATACTATAGATCTATTTAAAAGATAATTAGATATTTATATGAGCAGTAGAAAAATATCTCATCTCTGACATAACTCCAACCCACCATATTGGTGGCGAGCTCTACAAGGGCATCTTGCCTCCTGAGCCCATTACAACCTATGAATCTGGCAATTCCAAAAATTTAACCAGGTTTCTCCTGGTAATATCCTGCTCCTCAGTATCAAACCCCATAGCTGTTTGCAGCTGCTCCATCACTGGGATGAAGGAGGGGTCTTGGGGGGGGTGACCTTGGAGTATATTTGATGAAGTCCTCTCCCCCTGAGGAAAAAGCGGTGGTAGACCTGGAGGGGGCTCCTACCCCTTTCTTCCTCCTCATCCTCCTCATGTGGGATGAGGTCAGGACTGTACTCGTTCTCATCAGCTGGTTCTGAACAGGGCACAGAAAACATCAAAGACTGAAAGCGAGCAGGGCATATCGACGTGGAAGATGTCAGTGTGGTGGCTGGCCTAATAGGCCCTGCCATCACTGGGCCCAGAGGAGGAGTAAGGCGGTGTATGAACTCCCAAAATTAGAAGAACAAAGACTGGTGATTGGCGTCACTGGAGCACCTTGCAACGCCAACAGGGGAGACTAGATCCCTGGCATCAGCAGTACGACCGGAAGCGTCAACGAGAGAGGCTGAGGCCCTGGTGTCGACATGACAGCCTGGGGTGTCAATGGGGGAGGCTGAATCCCCAGCGTCAACGAAATGGCCAAAGGCATCGACGGGCGGCGCAAACCCCGATGTCCACAGGCCAACACTGGCATAAGCAGGATCGGCAGAACTCCCAGTCTGCTGCCCCTGAGCAAGAAGGGGCCTGAACAGCAGGGGCTAGAACGTTGGTGGGGGCATCAGAAGGCCCAACATCAACAAGCTATCGCTGGCAAAGGAAGAACCAGTGGGAAGCACTGCCAGAGCCTACTCTGTGGAAGAGAGGGTGTGGGCAGCAGTAGGGGTCACCACCAAGGCGGACAACGACCCAGCAGCGGCCGGCAGCCAGAGCGGCGACCAAGAGCAAGCCAGGAAGAATTGTTCCTTGCTCCTATACTTATCCTGGTGCTTGTGTTTGTCAGATTTGTCCCAGGCCTAGGAAGAGTGGAAGCACATGGACAGAGTCAGTGACATGGAGGAGCTTCTCGCCTGGAGCTCTTTTTCCATTCTGGTGACCTTCTGTTCCAGGAGGAAGGACTCTAGGGCCTTCTGACAGTGTCATCAGGTAGGCTGGCTGAATCTGTGGCAGACCGTGCAGGACTGAACGTCATGGTCCATGCCAAGACAGTGGACGCTGGAATCATGGTCATCTTTGTCATAGATCTTCTTACCGCATCAGCAGTATCTGAAGAGTTTCTCAGGGTCAGCTGACATACACAATAGCATAAATAACTTTAAAGATAAAGTGGTTAGCTAACTGGGTGAAAAAAGAAAATAAAGTTAGAAATCTGAGATTTGGTGGTCGACTGAAGCAGCGGGGTCTCCGTGGAGTCAGATGTCCGATTGTCAATGGCGGGAAAAGAACTGAAGAGGGCGTGGGGCCGCCCATGTTTATATGGGAAGGACATCGTTGGCTGACATCGTCATGGGCGGCCTCTAATAGACTACTAGCGAAAAAGTTTCCGTGTGGTCCTAGTGCCTGGTGGCTATAGTTCCATAGGTGTGGCCTAATGGAAGAGATATCCTCGAAGAAGATCACAGAATTTAAACACAAAATTTATTGGTAGAAAAGGACCAGTAACCCCATCTAGTCTGTCCTATTTTTCCTGTCTGTTACTACACCCCAGACCCTATTTGGTCTCAGTTGTTCCTCCCCCTCCTTCCTTTCCTCTTATCATGTCCATGTGCCTATCCCATGCATGCTTGAAGCATCCCACTGTCTTCACCTCCACCACCTCTTCTGGCAGGCTGTTACAAGCATCCACCACCCTTTCTGTGAAGAAGTATTTCCTTACATCCCTCTTAAACTGTCTCACAAGCTTCAATGCATGCCCCCGGTTCTAGTGCTTCTCATCCACTAATGGAGGCTCCCCTCCTGCATCTTGTTCACACCTATGAGGTACTTACAGGTCTCAGTCATGTCCCTTCTTGCTCTCCTCTCCTCCAAGGAGTGCACGTTGAGCTCCCACAGCCTCTCTGAGTATGGTTTCTCGTGCACCCTCCACACCATTTTGACAGGCCTCCTCTGGACTGCTTCCACCCTGTCAATGTCCTTGTGGAGGTCAGGCCCCCAGAACTGGACACAGTGCTCTAGGTGGTGTCTCACTAGCAAGCGATACAGTGGGAACACCACATCTCTTTCTAGAAATCCCCCTCCCTATGCACCCCAGCATCCCACTAGTCTTGTCTACTGCCCTGTCGCACTGTCCTGCCACCTTGAGATCATCAGATATGGTAACCCCACAGTTCCCCTCTTGCATGGTGACTGTAAGTACCCCCCCCCCCCCAATCTTATACACAGCCCCCGGGTTTCCCACGGTCCAGCTGACTTTGCATTTGTTTTGGCATTGAAACCTAGCTGCCACACCCTAAACCACTCCTCTAATGTCTCCAGATCCCTTTATGCCTTCATAGATGTCAACCCTGTTGCAGACTTTTATGTCATCTGCAAAGAGACACACTTTCCCTTCCAGTTCCTCAGCAATATCACATATGAAAACATTAAAGGGGACAGGAAATCATTTCTAACTGGAAGCTGTTTATAAAGTACTTATTCTCAGAAATGATATGCATTCCCGTGAATTACCCATATTTAAGTGTACGTGAATAAAAAGTGATAAGAAAAAATGTACTTTACATTGTTTTATTGTTTTGGGCAGCATTCTTTCACAGTTCTCTTCATGGAACTAGTAATTTGGAGTTTTTACTATGTCACGGTTTGTGTACAGAATGCTAATCATGAGCTACTGTCCTATCAGAACCGTGCTCAGAGTTCTGTGCACAAACCGTGACATAGTTCAAACTCCAGATCACAGGTTCCATGAAAAACTGTAACAGAATGCTACCCATAAAAACAAAACAATGTAAAATATAGAGGATAGTGGATGGGCAACAATGAACAACAACACTGTTATTCCTTGAAAGTTATCATGACAACCTTATATAAGCGTTGAGCCCGAAGCTTCGAGACATTTAAAGTTAATCATGAAACCCCGAAGTAAAAACAGTGTTGTTGTTTACTGTTGCCCATCCACTGTCTTTTATAGTGTATGGGCAACAGTAATTTAAAAGCTGAGCTGCTGCTCTTTCATACTCTTTCTTGTGTGGCTCTTTCTTGTGCTGCTGCGCTTTCAGACTTTGCCCCCCCACCCCCTCCGTGAGGAACCGTTCCCGGTCATGGTCTCTTTTGAAAAAAAAAAACAACAGCAGGCAACGCTTTTCAAAAGGCGATACTATGAAAAAAGGGGTTTACTTTTGTGACACTGCCCTGCACTGTTAAAATCGATTTGAGCACTCACCGACGTGGCAGATTCTCAGCTAACCGCCTAGGCGCAAAGACATTACATCCTCTTGTACCATTGATGTGACATACTCACGATGGTACAACAACATTGTGATGTCACATCGATGGTACAACAAGACTGGTAAATGATAGATTTTGAGGGAATACAACATTCTAACATACACTATACAGTTTTTCATACCACTTTTTATTCAGGGACAGTTAAATATGGATAATTTAGGGGAAGGCATATAATTTCTGAGAATAAGAACTTTACAAACAGCTGCCAGTTAGAAATTATTTCCTGTCCTCGTTAACCTTTAGGCACGAACCAGTAAAAATACCCCAAAACACTGACCCTGAAAGAAGGGACAAATAGATAGTACCAACTGGTTTAAAAACTCAACCATTAACTGGAACAAATATAAATAGCCAGTGACAAGCAGGGATGCAGAATCAAGATCCCCCTTTTTCCTGGTTCTGGTAGAGGAGGCAGGGTGGGAGCTTAAAGCATACTAAGGGATCCCTTGGAAGAAACGAAAAAATTACTCACCTTAGTAATGTTGTTTCTTCTAATGGAGTCTTGCTATATTATGACAATTGCAGTTTGTCCCACCATTAGAACTGCTCCGGAGGTGAAAGAGTTAACTCCCATTCTAAGAATGGAACTTGGAGCGCGAGCTCGGTTAGAGAAGCTCTGTCTGGGTTATTTCAAACCCAAACTGTCAGATCTTTTCGAGCAAAACTCACTATGGTCTGTGTGGAAGCTGTAACCTACACTAGTCAACTGGCTACCTGACTATTAACACATATTCCTGGTCCCAACACAAAGACTCAAGTCAGGAGACCAGAAGTAATAATATAATATAAGCAATAATACAAGATAACATAAAAACACCACACCCCAAAACCCCAAGAAGGGGTTGAAAACATATAATGGGCATAACTAGCGCCACACAAGGCTGCCCACCCCATACCCAAGTAGAAGTTCTGAGAGGAGCAGGCTGGGGGGGAGGTCATACTATAGCAAGACTCCATTAGAAGAAACAACATTACTAAGGTGAGTAATTTTTTCTTCAAACAACATGAAGTCTTGCTATATTATGACAATTGCAGACTACACAGCAGTACCTCCATGGAGGAGGGACAGAACCTACTTAGGAATAGGCTCTGAAGCACAGCTGTGCTAAACCGAGCATCTCCTGGCCTGGACATCCAGGGAGTAATGCTTGGTGAAAGTGTGTACTGCTTTTCCAGGTAGCTGCTTGACATATCTCTAAGATAGGGATGTCTCTGGCAGCAGCTAGAGATGCAGCTGTACCTCTGGTAGAATGAGCCCTCAGGCCAGAGGGGAACTTTCCCAGTTTCTGATAACAAAATTGGATACAGAGACAATCCACCTGGCAACTGATCTCTTAGTGGCAGGTCTCCCTTTTCCGACCTCACCATAAGTGAGAAAAAGTTGGAGGGATTCAAACCTGTGACCCTTAGTACGTTCTATATAGTAACCAAGGCCCTCTTAACATCTAATCTGTGCAATCTCCTCTCGGCCAGAGGAGGAATGTTCAGTGAAAAACACTGGAAGGGAGATAGATTGATTAAGATGGAAATCTGAAACCACCTTAGGCAAAAACTTCCTGTTAGTCCTGAGGACTACCTTATCCCTGTGGAAAGAAATAAAGTCAGTTTCTACTGACAAGGCTTGCAACTCACTTATGCGCCTGGCAGAAGTGATAGCCACTAGGAAAACAGTTTTCCAAGTTAAGTACTTAAGCTCTGCAGAAGACAGAGGTTCAAAAGGGGGTTGCATTAACTGGGCAATGCAAACATTAAGGTCCCAGGCAGGGGCCGGATCCCTAAAAGGTGGATTAGTATGAAGTAATCCTTTAAAAAACTTGGAAAATACAGGGTGAGCGGAAAGAGAGGAGGGCTTTCCTGCTGACACAAAAGCAGAGACAGTTGCCAAATGTACTTTCAGGGTAGCTGGTCTCAGGCCCAAAGAATTAAGATGGACCATATAGTCCAAAACAATGGGCAAATCAGCAGATTCCGGGGAAATATGTTTCCCAGAACACCAAATGGAAAACCTTTTCCACTTAGAATTATAAGTAGCCCTAGTGGAAGGCTTCCTAGAAGCCTTTAGGATTTCAAGAACACCCTGAGAAAGGTGTAGGTCAGCAATTCTAACTCCTCAAGAGCCAGGCCTTGAGGTTGATGGATTTGAGGTTCGGATACCAAACTCTCCCTGGGCACAGGTTAACAGGTTGTGATTCCTGGGAGACACAGGGAAGATGGACTGCTAGGGACAGAAGGAGTGGTACCAGGGCTGCCTGGCCCAATCTGGGGCAATCAGAATCACCCTGCAAGGCTGGGATCTGATTTTGACTAGCACCTGAATAGGAGAGGGAAGGGGGAAAGGCATAAAGAAACTTCCCTTCCCAATCTAGGGAGAAAGGCATCCAGGGGACTGAGCCCAACACTGGGGCCTGCAACAGAACAGTGGAAGTTGGTGATTGTCTGGGGCTGCAAAGATCTATCTGAGGGTGCCCATCTGGCAAAAACTATCCTCAGTACTTGAGGATCCAGAGACCATTCGTGATGGCCCTGGGAAATCCTGCTGAGAGCATCTGCTAGGAATTGTCCTTTCCTGGAAGGTGAACTGCTATGAGGAGCGTTCAGGAATAGGCCAGAGACCACAACTTCATTGCCTCGGTGCACAAGGCCGAGGGCAGAGTGCCCCTGCTTGTTGATGTACCACATTGTTGTGGTGTTGTCTGTTCTGACTTGTACCACTTTGTTCTGAACAGACGCAGAAACTTGAAGTGCTAAAAGACAGCTCTGAGTTCCAGCAAATTGATGTGGAGCAGAGATTCCTGGGGACCACACTCCTGAGTGGAGAGGTCGCCCATGTGGGCTCCCACCCCAGGAGGGAAGCATCCGTAGTGAGGGTCAAGGAGTGAGACAGAGGAATGAAGGGGACCCCCAGTCTTAAATTGCTCTGATCCTGCCACCACTGGAGGGCATGGATCAGGTTTCGGGTCACTGGGACCAACTTGGAAAGGGGGTCTCTTCTCTGAGACCAAAAGGCTCTCAAGTGAAACTGAATGTCCCTCATCTGAAATCTTGCTCCTTGCAATACAGCTGTGGACGCAGCCATGTGCCCCAGGAGCTGCAAAAAGTGTCTTGCTGGTCGAGAGACCTGCAGAGTGAAGGAGGAGGCCAGAGCCACCAAGTTCCTTACCCTCTCGCCTGCTTTGTGTCCAATTCTGCACCTATGAAGGTAAGCACCTGAACTGGTTCCAGAACTGACTTTGGAAGATTGAGCAAGAAGCCCAGGGAGGTGAGCAGCTGCTGGGTAACTTGCAGGTGAGATTTTACCTGTTCTGGGGACTGGCCTACAATGAGCCAGTCGTCCAGATAGGGAAAGACAGCAATCCTTTGCCTTCTTAAATGAGCAACTGCTACTGCCAGATATTTGTGAATACCCTTGGGGCAGAGGTGAGGCCGAAGGGCATTGCTCTGAACTGGTAGTGACCTGAGGGCAGTTCGAATCTGAGGTACTTCGGTGGGAGCTTCTGATTAGGACGTGAAAATAGGCATCCTTGAGGTCCAGGGAGGCTAGCCAGTCCCCTGGCCTTAGAGAGGGTAAAATCATTGCCAGAGTTACCATTCTGAACTTTGGTTTCAAAAGGTGTTTGTTCAGATATCTCAGGTCTAAAATGGGCCGCCATTCTCCTGTCTTTTTTGGGGTAAGGAAATATCTGGAGTACAGACCCTTGCCCTGGTGTAGGGGAGAAACCCTTTCTACAGCTCTGAGAGCCAGGAGGGTTGAGACTTCTGTTTCTAAAGTAAAGGTCTCTAAAGAGTTTGCAGGTGGGAAAGATCTGATTCTCATCTTTGGGAACTTTTTGAAGCTGAGAACCAGACCCTGGCTTACTACTTCCAGGACCCACTTGTCTGAAGTTAGAGACACCCAGTTCTGAACGAAGTAAGCCAACCTGCCCCTTACAGGTAAAGGAGAATCGGCCCTGGGCACCCCATCAGGGTGTCTGTTTGGCAGGTGCTTTAGGCTGAGGGGTGGGAGCAGGCCTGCCCACACCCCGTCTGCCTCTCCCTCTGAAGAACCCCCTCTGAACATAAGCAGAAGAGGCCTGGGTTTGGTAAAAAGGCCTGTGAAAAGGCCTACCTCTACCCCTGGGGGCCTGCCTCTGAGGAGTGACTTGCCGCTCCTTAGCCTGAGCACTCTTATAGGTAGTCCTATATTCATCCATTTTCTTCATATAATTCTCTGTCTGCTCCCCAAACAGAGAATTTCCAACCACATGAAAATCCATAGCTTAGTCTGGGTATCCTGTGACAAGCTAGTACACCTGAGCCAGGCCAACCTACGAAAAGCTACAGATGTAGCCATGACTCTAGAGGATACATCATTAAAATCCACAGCAGCATGAAACTGCACCTTAGATGCCTCAATGCCAACAGCAGCCACCTGTTCCAGCTCATTAGCAAGCTGGCCAGAGGCCTGTTTGGCCAAATCCATGACAGTGTCCCATCTAGATTTTTGATGCCTTGCTACGTAAGCCATGTAATTTGCTTGCCTGAGTCCCAAGGATGCTGCCATGTATTGTTTTTTAGCCATGGCATCAATCTTCCTGGAATCCTTGTCAGGAGGATGTGAAGCCAAGGGAATATTAGCTTTATCACAGGCTGCAGCCTGAACCACACCAACGTGACTGCATTGCTGTGAAAGGAATTCTGTATCAGGACCTGACAGAGTGCCTCCTGTCCATCTTTTGTCCCAGGAGGCACAGAATTAGGAGTTTTTAAAATTTTTATTGTTTGTTTCCTAAATGATTTATGCAAGGGAATAGACAATCTCCTAGACTCTGGAATATCCATAATTTCTATAAAATCAGGTTCCTCTTGCTCATCCACAGCTTCCTCCAATGGGAACTGGAGGGTTTCAGCAACTTTTTTGTAAAACATAAAGTGAGAGGGGGACTCAGAAAGTGAAGGGGGAGATTCAAAAGGTCTGTCTGGGGAGATGTCCGGTTCAATGGGCACACCCAGACCCTCCAAGTCACATTCATACTGTTCATAATCATCCTCCCCCCTCCTCTGGTTCATAAAACTCTTCAACATCATATTCCTGAACCGGTGGAACCGACGAACCGACCTTTTACCAGACAGTGGCGGTTCGGACGGAACCAGAGAAAGTGACTGGACAATCTGAATAGCTCTTGCTATCTCTGCAGCAGTTGGAGAAGGAATTTTGGGCTCCACACCTGCTGATTTTCTTGTTTTCTTTACTGGAACTGGCCCCTCTGAGCCAGCTTTACATTTGCCAAGGAAGTCTCGCCCTGGTCAGAGGCGGCACTCCTCCTCGTTCGGTTGGCACCGAACCGGCTGGCTATCCGGTCAGCGGACTTTTTATTCTCGCCCCTGAGCCTGCCAACTCTCTTATCCAGGGTGGCTGCAGGAAATTTTACAAATCTGGCAGTCTGAATTGAGGTGGTCAAACCCCAGACAATATACACATGGTGTGTGGGTCAGCCTTGGCAAAGACTTCCCCACAGACATCACAGTGTTGAAACCCAGTGGGCCCGGTTTTTCTTTGGGTTTCTCAGACATAATGCCAGCCTAACCAAAAACTTGCCCTTTTAAACGGCAGTGCCAGGCAAGACACCCTTATCGGTTCCTAACCGTGTCACGGGTCTTGGAAAAAACCGTAATGAAATCCGGTTTTTTTAGAACCGATAAGAACCGGGAACCGCACTTTAAAACCTTAAATTTCAAGTTTTAAAACAAGCTGATCAGTTCAAAACCGAACCGATAACATTTACAAGTTCCACACAGAAAATAAACTGTAATTACTTACGATACCACAGACAGAGCTTGAACCGATCGGTTTTGCGGTTAAAATAATAATATTCTCGGTTGATTTGAACCGAGAAAACACTGTTTAAACCGAGAAATGAACCGAGCAGTAGGAGAAATCTCCGGAGCGACTGTTCAGTGAGGCGGAGTAAAGAATCTGACAGTTTGGGTTTGAAATAACCCAGACAGAGCTTCTCTAACCGAGCTCGCGCTCCAAGTTCCATTCTTAGAATGGGAGTTACCTCTTTCACCTCCGGAGCAGTTCTAATGGTGGGACAAACTGCAATTGTCATAATATAGCAAGCCTTCATGTTGTTTGAAAAGATTATTAGGGTAAATCATTTTTTCATATTAACCTACAAGCCCTACACGGACTAGGTCCAGTCTACCTGGCTGAGCTCCTGCACCTGCACATCCCTGTCCACCCACTGTAATCAGCTGGGGAGGGCCTCCTGGTGGTTTCTAGGGATAGTCTGAAGACCTCGGGGGATCGGGCACTTAAGATGGTGGGCCCGACCCTCTGGAATTATTTGTCCAGAACCTTGAAGGCATTTAAGGGGGCGCTTTTAAAACCTATTAATTCCAACAAGCATTTGGAGATGTACCGTAACATCTTTTCACAGCACATTATAAAATATTGAGTTTTTTATGTTGTTTTACAGATACGAACATACGAAATTTGCCAGCAGATAAAGGCCTAAAGGTCTATCAAGTCTGCTTGAATGTGCAGCTAGCACCCCTTATTCTGCAGCTGCCCCTCCCACTCTTCCCCTCCCTTGACCCTCCCCCATGCCCTGTCCCAGCCCCTTCTGAAGCAGTCCACTGTTCTACTGGATACCACTTCTGCCAGTAACACATTCCACCCAGCTACCACCCTCTCTGTAAAAAAGTGTCTCCTCATCTCCCTCCTGAACCTGCCTCCCTCTAGTCTCATATAATGACCCCGTGTATCCCTCCCCTTCCTTACTTTGAACAGCCCCTCCATACCTGTCTTGTTTATTCCTTTCATGTACCTGAAGGTTTCAATCATATCCCCCGTCCCTCCTCTCCTCCAGCGAGTACATGTTCAACTCCCTCAACCTCCTCTCATACGGTAAGTCCCCCAGCCCCTTGATCATCTTTGTCGCCCTGCGCTGCTCCCTCTTCAGTAACTTAATGTCCCTCTTCAGATACGGGTGCCAGTACTGCACGCAGTACTCCAGGTACAGTCTAATGATCTATACAGAGGCAGAATCACCTCCCCACTCCTCCAGGATACACCTCTTGCAATGCAACCCAACATTTTGTTGGCCTCTGCAGCTGCCTTCCTACATTGTACTGAGTTGTTCATTGACCCCGTAATGAGCACCCCAGGTCCTTCTCCTCCTCTGTCTCTGCTAGCTGCACTCCCCCAAGCTGGTAACTCCTCCTTGGGTTTTTCACCCCAAAATGCAGCACCTTGCACTTTTTGACATTGAACTCCAGTTGCCAGGTGTCTGACCAGGTTTCTAGCTTTGCCAGATCATCCTGCAACCCCTGCCACCCCCTAGGTCATCCACCACTGTTCCCATCTTGGTGTCATCAGCAAACAGACTGGTCTTGCTCTTAATGCCTAATGATATGTCTGCAATGAATATCCCAAACAACAATGGTCCCAGCACCAAGCCCTGCAGAACACCACTCGTCACTACCCTTGGGGATAAGAGCTCCCCACCCACCACCACCCTCTGCTGCCTTCCCAGAAGCCAGTTCCCTACCCATCTCAGCAGCTGAGCACCCACCCCTGTGCCTTCTAACTTACTTCCCAGCCTCATATGTGGCACAGAGTCGAGTGCCTTACTGAAGTCCAGGTACAGGACATCCACAGCATGGCCACCGTCCAACTGCCTAGTTACCCAGTCACAGAACTCCAACACGTTGGTTTGGCAGGATCTGCCACGTATGTAGCCATGTTGTCTGCTGTCCTGTAGTCCTTTGGCCTCCAGGAGGGCCACCAGCCTCTCCTTCAGGATAGTTTCCATCAGTTTACCCACAATGGATAAGTACACAAAATGAAGGTAGTTATTTATTGTTGTTTATTTGGGTTAGGAATGATTAATTTTTTGTGGTTTTATATTGTCCTATTGTAATGGCACTCTGGGCTTCCAGCAAAGGGTGCCACAAATAAATAAAGACTACTACTACTACATTATTTATCTAGATATAACTCCCAGTCTCCATCCACCTGGGTCTTCTTATTTTTGTTGTTGTCCACTTCTTTTTGTCCGTGTCCTGACTGGTCCCCTTCCACCAGCCCACGTCACCCTGGCGACTACTGGAATCACCTCTGCTTCCTCGAGGTGCCAGCTGGCCGGGTGTGGTGCCTTAGGGAGGTCGGCATCATCTCGAGAGTCAGGATTCTTATTCTCTCTTTTCTGCTTCCCGGCCCTGAGCGCAGAGAGAAGGCGTGCAATGACACCAATGGTTGAGCCGCGCACGTATCCGCGACTGGGCGTCTGCCCCACATCCACCCCCACGTTGTGGGTCCACTGCACCAGCCCCCAGCCACCACCAAGGGCCAGTCAAGCAGCGGACTTCATCCCCACCCATCCCCGGGAGAGGAGAGCAGTCCTCCGGACGCTCAATCCTCTCCCTCACCAGCCGACCCCCAGTGGCCCACTCACACCTGGGTCTTCTTGTACTACCTAAAAGCTGTTTTTTTTTTGTCTCCCTTACCGCCTTAGCCACCTTCTTTGAGAACCATAGTGGCCTCTTCCTCCTCCTACCTTTGCTTACTTCCTTCAACCAGCTTGCTCTTGCCTTAGTTATTTCCTCCTTGATCTTTTTCCATTGTGCCTCCACTCCCTGACATCTCCCATTTCAAGGTATTTACTGAGGCAGTTTCACATTTCTTTAATATCTGCCCTCCTGAAGTTCAGGACCCTTGTCCTAGAGCAGTTTTTCTCTTGCCCAATTCGTATTCCAAACCACACCATATGGTGATCACTTGTACCAAGTGGGCTAGCCACTGTCACGTCTGTAATACTGTCCCTGTTCATAAGTACTAGGTCTGGCACTGCCCCATCTCTAGTGGGTTCTGTAACCAGCTGCCCGCGAAATTCCCCTTGTATGGAGTTGAGAATGGCCCTGCTTCGTGTTGTAGCTGTGGCCAGAATGCTCCAGTCTATATCTAGAGGATTAAAGAATCCCACAAGCGATACCTCCCCTTTACATGCCATTTTGCCAATGGTCTCCCCAAAACACTGTCTAACTCCAGCCCCTGTGTTGCTGGTGTATACACCACCTACACGTGGATAAAGCCCCAGACTCTGTCTCTAAGCCAACCCAAAGAACTTCCAGCCCTTCCTCATCCACCTGGTGTCCCAGTATCTCCATGAGCTTTGTACCTTCCCTCACACATACAAGAGATATGCTTCTTCCAATGGAAGAGAAGATCTGTGTGCAAAGAGGGCAGAGCCGAAGGACCACATGGTTGGGTGGTAGGAGAAGTCAAGGAGAAGAAGACTGTTATGGTCACTGAGCATGCCCAGAGGAAGACTGTTATAGTGCGAACATTATTTATTTGTTTTACCAGGAAAAGCTCAACTAAGGGCTGCTCATTTGCAAGGAGGTCCTGGTTAGGACAGTAGCAGTACAGAAGAATCACAGTGTTACAAAAGAAGCAAGACATAGGACAGTAAGAAATGTACCTATATACAGCAAGTAAATTGGTACAGTATATAACGATATACAGCAGCAAAAAATAAGTATAATACAAAATATCATAAAACAGCAAGTAAATTATGATCAAGTCAGCTCAAAAATAGTAATCAGGGTACAATAGGTAGCAAGGGATAACCTAGAGACAAGTGCAACTATCAGTGCAATGGGTTTCAATCAGTAGCTTGAAAGTATGGAGGCTCACAAGCATATATTCAATTTGACAGAAGCTTGCAGTTTATTCCAATACATGGGGGCAAGCCAGCTGAATGCCATTTTACCATAATTAGATGTGATTCTGGGGAACTCAAGTGAAATATAATTGCATGCTCTCAGGCTGTATAACCTAGAGGCTCTGCAAAAAAACTCAGAAATATATTGTGGTATATCATGTTGGAGAGACTTGAAGGACATAAATATATGCTTTTCTTCTTTCTTTTTTTTAATTTAATGTTTATTAAAGCAAAGCATAGAGGTCATACATTACAACATTAGACATTACTCAGCAATACTGCAGACATATCATCAAGGAGATTACAACATATTAAAGTACAGGGCTCACTTCTACACCACATAGCAAGGCTTATACTGATTTATTTAGCCTTTGTTTACCAGATAAGTGCACTAGGCAAAAATCACAGGTTACGCACCTGTCACAGTACTTCTAGGAGTGGTATATGTTGTTCATCCACACTTACTGGCCGTATCTCTTCCCTTTAAGACGTGCCGGAAAGTCTTCAAGCTGGCTCCTCCCACCCACCTGGGTGGTATATCCCTCGGCTCCGCCCCATGATGTCAGATCTTGCCCGCTGGAAGCAGAGGTTGTGCACCTGAGGCTGGGGAGGTCGGGTGGGTCCGTCTGGATGAACAACATATACCACTCTTACAACTACTGTTACAGGTGAGTAACCTGTGTTTCTACTGACGTGGATATGTTGTTCTATCCACACTTACTGGCAGACTCCTAATAGTTCTCCGGGAGGAGGGAGGCAAGGTGCACAAGGGGAAACAGAGTTTGGAGAACTGAGACCCCAAAACCAGCATCCAGGCATGACTCGAGGTCAATGTGGTAATGAGAAATGAAGGTGTGTTCTGACTTCCAGGTAGCAGCCCTGCAGATTTCCTGGATAGGGACATCCCTAGAAGCAGCCACCAATGCAGCAGTATGGTGGGTGGAATGAGCCTTTAGCCCTCTGCGAGGCTCCCAACCCGCCAACCTATAGTAAAGATTAATGCAGTATGTGATCTACCTGTCAATCGTCCACTTGGCTGTAAATCTGCCAGGTGTGGCTTCAGTGTAGGTGACAAACAGCTGGTGAACCTCTCCCTGAATGACAGCCATGCGCTCTTTATAATAAGTGAGCACTCGCCTGGGGTCCAGAGTATGGAGCCTGTGTTCGGCCTCCGAGGTGTGATTCAGAAAGAACACCGGAAGGGTCATCACCTGATTACGGTGAAACTCCGACACAACCTTTGGAAGGAACTACGGGTTGGGGCGCAGAGCAACCTTGTCCCTGGAGAAGACCAGGTAAGGAGACTCCACCGAGAGCACCTGGAGCTCACTGATCCTTCTGGCTGTCGTGACAGCCACCAGGAAGGTGGTCTTTCATGACAGGTGAGACACGTCACACCTGTGCATCGGTTTGAATGGCTTGCCCATGAGCTATGCCAAAACCAGCAACAAGTCCCATGGTGGTGGTGGTTCACGCACCAGAGGGGAAATGTGATCTAACCCTTTGAAAAAGCACCAGACCACCTTCTCCTGCACTGACTGCTGACCAGCCCGCACCTAGTAAGCAGAGATGGCTGCCAGGTGCACCTTAAGGGTCATCGACCGAAGTCCCCCTTTGGAGAGGGACCACATGTAGTCCACAATGCTGGCCACTAGATAGTACAAAGGGTCCAGCCCCTTGCACTGACACCAAATGAAGAATCTCTTCCATTTGAAGGCATAGCATTTTCTGGATGATTCCTTTCTAGATGCCTCCACGATGGTGAGGACATCTTCGGAAAGACCCAAAGCCTGGAACTCTAGCAGCTCAGGAACTAGGCTGTCAGGTGCAGGATTGAAGGTCTGGGTGGAGTACCTTCCCCTGACTGATGGAGAGCAGGTCCGGGCATAGTAGAAGACACCTCAGGAGCCTTTTGCTGAGGCTGAGGAGATCTGGGTACCAAAAAAGGTGTGGCCAGTCCGGAGCCACCAGGATCACCTGCACCTTGTGGATCAAGGGAAGTGGAGGGAAGGCACAGAAGAGACCTGGGGTCCACGGCCACAGGAAGGCATCCCCCTGCAGCGAGCCCTGCTGAGGGGGGGTGGGCACAGAACAGCTTCAGCTTTGCATTCTCCCTGGAGGTGAACAGGTCCATGTGAGGGGTGCCCCACTGGGAGAACAGACTGTGAACTACCTCTGGATGGAGAGACCACTCTTGAGACGCCTTGCCTACCCAGCTGAGGGCGTCCGTGAGCTGATTGGAGGCTCCTGCCACATGGATGGCTAGAAGATCTGCCTCCAGGCTGTGCACGAGAGTCCATACGAGGACAGCTTCCTTGCATAAAGGCAGAGCGTGCATCCCGCCCTGCTTGTTGAGGCAGTACATGGTCATGGAATTGTCTGTCTGAACTTTTTCATTTTTTTTTTTATTTAATTGTTTAACCAGGTATAGCACACTAAGCTGATAGCTTTTTTACAGGAGCGACCTGGGAGCACAAGGAGGTTAAGTGACTTGCTCAAGGTCACACAGTATGCAAGTGGAAGCTGTGGGATTCAAACCCAGGTCTGGTCTGCTGGATGTCACCAGATTTGCAGCTCAGAGCCTTGGACCACTTGACCCCGAACATACAGAGAGAATGTAGTCAGCAACAGCTGAATTGCCTGAAACTCCAGCAGGCTGATGTCCCATCGGGACTCCTCAGGAGTCCAGAGCCCATGGACTCTGTGTTACCCCAGATGGGCACCCCAGCCCCGTGAGAGAGGCGTTGGTCGTCAGGATGACCGTCGGCTTGGGGCAGACAAACAGGATCCCTTCCTGCAGATGCTCTTGGACTAGCCACCACTGGAGGGTGTGCCACATCTTCTGGGTCACAGTGACTAGCTGGTCGAAGTGACCTTTGCACTGAGACCACTGGCTGGCCAGCTCCCACTGCAGGGAGTGCATATTCCAATGGGCCCAATGGACCATGCTGGTGCAGGCAGCCATGTAACCCAGAAGGCGCAGGAAGTCACGGGCAGGGTGCAATTGCCCAACTCAAAATGATCGGGCAAAGGAGGAGAGAACCTCTGCCCTGTCTGCCGGAAGCCAAGCTCTGGCTCGGCAAGACTCGAGCTCCGCCACGATGAAGCTGATCACCTGCGTGGACACAAGTTCTGACTTGGCCTCGCTGAGCAGGAGCCCAAGGGAGGTGTAAGTCTGGAGGGCCAGGTCCCTGGACTTCTCCACCTCCTCCCTGAAGGGACCTGCAATCAGCCAATCATCCAGGTAGTAGTACACCCAGACCCCCTCGGCACCTCAGGTAAGCTGCCACCACTGCTATGCATTTGGTGAAGACCCTGGGGGTCAAAGAAAGGCTGAAAGGCTTGGCCCAGAACTTGTAGAGGATTCCCTCAACTCAAAAGCAGAGGAACTTTTGGTGGGACGGACGGATCGGGACTTGAAAGAATGCATCGTGAAGATACAGGGAGCAGAACCACATGCTCTAGAGATGGAATGATCTGAGATAGAGTTACCATCCTGAAGGTGCGCGACCTTATAAACTTGTTCAGGTTGTGCAGATCTAGAATGGGGTGCCAGCCCCCCCATTCATTTTGGCACTAGGAAGTACCTGGAAACAAACCCTGGGTATTCTGGAGGATCCGCTACTCTGACCAAGACCTCCTTGCAGCGGAGCTAGGCTATGTCATCTTGAAGAGCCGACCAAGTGTCTGCAGATACCAAGTCCTCCCATGGGATGCGGGCTCAGCTTGGAGGGTACTGCTCAAATTCCAGAGGCAGACCCTGACCGACAACTTCCACAACCCACTTGTCCGTGGTAACAGCGAACCAGGTGGAAAGGAAGTGGTGGAGCTGGCCCCCCACAGGAGGACCCAAGGGAGGCGTGATGGGCATGAGGGTGGCACCCCCCCATCCTGTCACTGAGCAGGCTTGGAGGAGGAGGAGGAGGACCCAGCTGAGGAGTCACTGGGTCACTTCCCTCAAGGCTTATGGACCACTGAGGCCACTGACTTGGGCCTGGGTCACCAAGACTGAGCCTGCTGGCCTGGCTGATGCTGAGCTGGTTTTGCCGCAGGGGTGGAGGACCGAAAGGGCTTACGCTTCTACTGCCTAGAGCCCTTGGGATCCTTCTGCGCAGATGTTAGAGAGTCCAAGGTGGCACTGGACTTCTCGATATGCTGGAGGTGACCCTTCACACCGGGCTCAAGCAGGTCAGTGCCCAGGAATGGAACATCCACCAGCTTGTGCTGAATGTCTGCTATAAAGGCTGAGATCTACAGCCAAGCCCTATGGCACATAGCAACTGCGGCCGCCACTGAGCGGGCATAGGAATTCTCCCAGATCCAGAGCCATCTGAAGTTGCTGCTTGGCCACAACCCAGCCCTTATCTCGGACCTGCATGACCGTGGTCTGGAGGTCTGCAGACAAGTGAGGAATCATCTCATCCAAAAAACCCAAAAGGGCATAGGAGAAGTGTGCCATTATGACACTGAGCTCGCCTGGTGGAAGCCGAGCAAGGAGGCAGCATAGACTTTTTTAGCCGT
Organism: Neoceratodus forsteri; assembly: GCA_016271365.2. Taxonomy (NCBI): domain Eukaryota; kingdom Metazoa; phylum Chordata; order Ceratodontiformes; family Ceratodontidae; genus Neoceratodus; species Neoceratodus forsteri. The sequence continues at coordinate 969,328,888 of CM057449.1, forward strand.
GTGGTCCAATTTCTTGGACTCCTTGTCCAGCAGCTTCTCAACGTCCCCGGTATTGCCCAAGTGCCGAAACACCGAGTTGGCCACCAGCCCCTCAGCCAAGGGGTGCTCAATGAAATCCGAGAGGGTACCGGTGGGCACCGCATATCTGCGGGTCATCCGGGCAAAGGGCACAGAGCAGGATGTGGGGGTGCCTCCAAAGCTCCAGGGCTGGGCCAATAATGGCCTCGGCCACTGGGAAAGCCTCCATCAGAGCGTCCCCTTTGTCCAGAATCTCTGTGAGGGGATAGTGGGCCCGCTTCTGGATGGGCTCCAGTTTCATCCCCGTGGACTTGGAGATGAAGCAGAGGATGCCCATGAAGGAAATGGACCCTTCCTCTGTCGAGATATCCCCCACGGACTCCACGTCAACCGGACGGGAGTGCAGTGAGAAATCCTCAGAATAAAGCAGCCGACCACCCGAGTCACCTTCAACCCTCCGTGGGCGGTCAGGTGTGAGAGTGACTGACAGCTGATGGGGAAGCCCCTTGGACAGCCGAGACTCCTTAGTCGGAGCACCGGTCGGCGGCTGCATGGGTGGTGGCTCCACCACGATCAGTGGAGAGGCCGACTTCAGCCGAACCGAGACGGTCTTGACCGGCTCCACTGGGAGAAGGATGGTCTCGGCTGACCCCACAGGGGGAAATCGGTGGCGACCTGTTCTTTACATATGTGGTATCCCTTTTTCCATAACACCTACTGCAGCAAACATTTCAGCTAAGCACACACAGTTTGTTTTTTAACCTTCTGAATTCTCAATTCCTGAACCACATTTTGACAGAAAATCAGAACGGACACTGACATTCTCTTTTCTGGATGTGAACATCACTTTGAATTTAAATGGCTATAGTACCAGGTACCACCATGCAATTCTGGGATTTTATCCTTCATTTGATTAACTCAACAGAGAGGACTGTGATCTGTTACAAGAAGACAGTTGGCTCCTAGCAGATAAAACTTAATGGACTCCATTACTCATTTTGCAGCCAGGCATTTCTTTTTCAATACTGAAGTACTTTGTCTTTCTGTCATGCAATTTCCTACTAATATACAGAATGGGATGTTCTTTTCCATCTATGTTCTGGCTCAGGACTGCACCTAGGCCTGCCTCTGATGCATCTGTCTGTAACAGAAATTATTTCCCAAAGTCTTCTGGACTTCTTAAAACATAGGTGCAGGGAGTAGTTAACTGGGAAAAGTTGGAAACAAATCTCCTGTAGTAACCAGACAGACCTAAAAGTGACCTGTCATATTTTTTTTGTTTTAGGGACAGGACTGTTAACTACAGCTTCTATCTTGGAAATCTCTGGCTTTATGTCTCCATTTCCCAAAATATAACCCAAATATCTGGTCTCCTGCATGGCTAATATGCACTTGGTGGGCTTAATGGTCAGACCTGCATTTCTGATAGACTAGATAACTGCTCGTGGTGTTCCAGGTGGCTTTTCCAGTCTGGACTGTACACCACGACACCATCCAGGTAAGCAGCACAATAATCAGTGTGAAAGGCTAGAATTACATCCATGTACCGCTGGAATGTAGCAGGTGTACCATGTACACTAAATGGCATGGTGGTGAACTGACAGAATCCAAAAGGAGTGGCAAATGCAGTTTTGTCTTTGGATTCTTTAGCTAAGGGAATCTGCCAGTAATCCCTGGTGAGATAGAGAGTACAAATGTACTTGTCACTTCCCCAGTTTGTCCACCAAATTATCTACCCTGGACAAAGGACTGCTGTCAAATACAAACACTTGATTAAGTTTCCTAAAACAAAGGCAGCTGCATTGTCCTCTATATGAAACAGCAAGAAAAAAATGGTTGGCTCCAATACTGGGCACCCTTGGTCTCCCCTCCAAAGAACTTATAATTTTCTTGTTTAATTCAAAGGATAAAAACACTCTAAACTCTCTTTATGAATTCTTATATATGGTTAAAAGATGAAGCATTTATTTGAATGAAATGATGTGGAAGTTTTATATTGTGGTGTAAAACTGTGTTTTAAAGTAGAAATTTTATAATATTGGGTCTAAGCTAGACTATTACTGTTCAATACTGCTTTTCTGTTTATTTACCCAATTAGTTATTTATTTTAATACTTTGTAATGACTTATGTTGAACAATAAACTAAGCTACCTACCTAAAACAAAGGCAGATTCTTACATCCCCCCCTCCCTTTTTTCCCCCTCCTTGGTGCTCCACAACCCACCACTCCTTCAGGCTTACCTAGGTCCCTTCCGAGCCACTCTGTCCCTTCCTGAGCCTCCAACCTCATATGGCAGCCATCCCCAGGGTAACCCGGACGTAACCCTTCACCAGGTGGGCTCCCCTCCTCCGAGGGGGAAGGCACCAGAGGGGGATATCAGTGCAACTACTTGGCCCCGGGGTGCAGCTGAGGTGGAGTGGCTCCTTCAGGGCATTGGTGGTATCGGTGGACCGGTAGCCGTCATCCAGTCGATCGTGGAGCGGTTTCCGGTTTTTCTGTGTTGTTCCCTCCTGCGTTGCTACTGCAGTGTTCCTGGTCTCCACCAGAGGCCGCTGCAGAGCGACGCCATCCCGCTACCCACCCCAGGAGAGGAGATCTGTCCTATGGATGCTCTATCCTCTTCTTCCCCTGCCAGCCCCCGACGTCCCGAGTCCGTTCCTGAACCCAGGTCACCGGTGTGGTTCGAGGTAAGGCGCCAGCGCCTCAGCCCTCTGCGCCACCGGGCTGGCTCTCCCTTTTTTTTTTTTTTTATTTACAGTCGCCACTAGTGATGACCAAGCATGTCTCGATTAAGATACCAAACTCTTTCATTTTTTTGTATTTTCTTAACCACCATCTTCTCTTAATTGCTCTGTTAATCTGCATGTTTTTTGTCTGGCAGGGTGAGCATTCTCTGTCAGTATTAGGTGCCCAACCCCTTTTGCTCGGCATGGCACTGTGGTAAAAGTATTTTGAAATGCCTTTACCAAGTTACAAATTTCTGAAGTTTGTTCTGTGGATAAGGAAACATTCACCTTTACAGCAACAGAAATTAAAGTCTGTCATAAGCTATGTCAGTATCTACTTTAGCAGTTCTTGGTAGTAATAACAAAACAACATTTAGTGTTTTTTTTAACCCATTTTTTCAGGAGGTTAGCATGGTATATCTTGGCAGGATTTTTCCTATCTGGGGTCTCCATCTCATAGCTAACTAAGCCAGCATGTCTAACCACTTTATAAGGCCCTTGACACCTCATTAAAAGTTTGTTTTCTATACTGGGTAACAGTAACAAGACTTTTTCACCTGGCTCAAAAACATTTTCTTTTACCCCACTGTCATAATACACCTTATGTTGTTTTGGGGCCTCTTCCTGGTTACTATGGGCAATTTCAACTTACCATACAAATTGCCAGCAGAAACAGGCCTTAGTGGTCTATCAAGTCTGCTCGAGTGTGCAGCCCAGTCTATTTTACAGGAGCTGCCCCCCTTCCCTTGCCTCCCCCCCCCCGAGTGAACCTCCTTCCCCATCCCCTTTCTCTCCTGTTGCCACTCTTTTTACCCTGTCTAACCCCCCTTTAAAACTTCCCAATGTTTTCAATGATAGCACCTCCTCAGGCAGTTCATTCCACTTTGACACCACCCATTCTGTGAAAAAGTGCCTCATTTCCAATCTTAAATCTACCCCCCCAGTTTCAGACTGTGGCCCCTTGCGGTCCCCTCCCTTTTTAAATTGAAAATGCCCTCCACTCCAACCCTGTTATACCCTTTAGGCACTTGAAAGTTTCTATCATAGCCCTGCCCTTTCCCTTCTGTCTTCCAATGAATGCATATTGAGCTCCCTTAACCTCTCATCATATGGTTTGTCCTCCATGCCCTGTATCATCTTGGTAGCCCTTCGCTGGGCCCCCTCCAATAGTCTGATGTCCTGCTTCAAATTAGGGCACCAGAACGGCACACAATACTCCAAGTGTGGTCTAACCAACTACCTGTACAAGAGCAGAATTACTTCCTCACTCCTGGAGGCAATTCCTCTGGCAATGCATCCCAACATTTTATTTGCTTTGGCTGCTGCTTTACAGCACTGGGCAGAGTATTTCATGTCACCCCTAGATCCTTTTCCTTCTTTGAGCTGGACATCTGTACACCCGCCAGCCAGTAGCTGGCCCCTGGGTTCCTACCATCCAGGTGCATGATCTTGCACTTCTTGGCGCTGAACCCCAACTGTCAGATGCCAGATCATTTCTCTAGTCTGGCCAGATCCTCCCCGATTTCCTGTCCTCCCTACTCAATGTCCACCCTCCCACAGAGCACAGCATCATCAAAGACAGACTTTACTTTTGACCCCTACCGCTATGTCACTAATAAAGGTGTTGAATAGCACTGGACCGAGTACTGACCCCTGTGGGACCTCGCTGGTTACAAGTCTAGGCTTGGATAGTTCACCCCCTACCATCACTCTCAGTTTTCTATCTTGCAGCCAGCTCCTGACCCACCCCAGCAGCTTGTCCCTGACTCCCAGGTTGCTCAGTTTGCTAAGCAACTTTCCATGCAGCATAAGTCAAAGGCCTAACTGAAGTTCAGGTGACCTTGTGACCCAGTCAAAAAATTCTATCATATTCGTCTGGCAGGCTCTCCCCATGACAAACCTATGCTGCCCATCATCCTTGAGACATTTAATCTCCTGAAAGTTTACCAGACCTTCTTTAGAATGTTTTTTATTAATTTGCCTACAATGAATGTTAGACTGACAAGTCTGTAGTTGCCAGGTTCATCTCTGGGACCACTCTTGTGGAGTGGCAACACATGAGCCACTCTCCAGTCCTGAGGCACACACCCTGTCTCTAGCGAGGTATTAAACAGATCCGCCAGGGGGACTGCCTGTACCTCCGCCAGTTCTCTCAGGACTCTCAGGTGTATGCCATCCGAGCCAGATGCCTTGTCCACCCGAAGGGCCCTTCTACGATCCTATCCACCTTGATCACCCCATCTGTTTCATCCCCCCCACAAATCCTTCCCCTATGTTCCCCTGCAAAATATGTCCATCCTTTTCCCTAGTGAATACAGAGCTGGAGTACTCATTCAGTGCCTCGGACTGTTCTTCACTATTTTGCGCCCATCCCCCTTTCTTCTTAATCCTAATAATCCCTTCCTTACTGCTTCTTGTCTCTCTTATATATCTGAAAAAGCCCTTTTCCCCCTCCCTGATTCCTGTGCTAGCCTTAGATCCTTTGCAGCATTAGCTGCCCGGACCACTCTCCCTGCCTCATGGGATTTCGCTGAGTAAACCTCCCTGTCCTCCTCACTCATTGTGTGCCTGTACTTCTGAAAGGCAGCTCTCTTCTCTCTCACCTTTTCTGCCATGTCCTTATTGAACCAGCTTGGTCGCCTGATCCTGGTCTTTTTACTCTGGGTTCTTGTGCAGCCGTTTGGGGCCTCATTCAGGACCAACTTAATGACAACCATTTCAGCTCCACATCCATCCCCGATCTGATTTTTACAAGACGCCCAACAAGTATGTCCTCAATACCTCAAAAGTCTGCTCCCCTGAAGTCCACCACCCTTCTCTCAGTTTCTTTCTCAGGGCACACACATAAGATATAATGGATCTTTTCTGAGCAGGGCTGTATTCCCATGTTTCTTTTATTACATCCAGTGGCCCTTTAGGTTGTCTACCATACAACATTTTAAAGGGCAAGAAAAACTGTTGACACTTGTGACACTACTCTAAGAAAATGCAGGTACGGAAAATATTGGTCCCAATCATTCCTTTCACTTTTCACAAACATTTTTTTTTCATTCTCTGTTTATGTGGTTTTTCCCCTTACCCCGCTCACCCAGACATCTTAGCGTGGACCCACTGCGTGGAAGGCATGTGCATGCTGCCCGCACCGGGACGTCCCACCCTACTAGTCGGTCCCTCTCCGTCTATACCACCACCAGACCTCCACCTGGTGGTGGCGGGACTACGTGAGGGACGACATCCACCCCGGAGAGGAAAGCTGCCATTAGGCAGCTCAATTCTGCTCCAGCCCTCCCCCCTCCAGCCGGCACCTCAACACGAGCTGTAATGGGTAGCAACATCCTCTTGAATCCCAGGCCAGTAAAATCTGTACAATAATCTGGCAAGGGTGTGGTCCCTCCCCAAGTGACCAGCCACAGGACTATCATGTTCTAGCTGTAATAACTCAGATCTATACTTCTTTGGTATTGCCAATTGTTCTTTCTGTTCCTGCACTGGAAGACTAACCCAGACTCTGTACAGCAGCCAATTACATTTTTTAAACATTGTTTTACCCTGTTTTTGTTTCACCCTCAGCTGCCTAAAATAATCTTAGAGAGAAATACTGTTGGTTTGCTCAGAAACAAAATCGTAATCAGTTAACAGTTTAGTTTCAGCATTTTCATATGTCAACCCCTTATAAACAGCAGTCTTTTGCTGCCACTATTTTTTCAGGTGTCGTCTTTGTTTCTTTCCTGGACTTCTGGGTCTTGGAACTGGGCTCAAACAAGTGTAAATCAAAGCCACCAAAAGGAAAAAAAGAGTTCCCAACATCTGAGATTTTCTTTGCCTGTGCTCGTGTTATCACAGCTGCTGACAAAGCAGGATTTACTCATTTTGTGCTTAACTTCGCAAATCCTGCAAAAATCATTTACAATAATCAGAGGTACAGGTAACTTAGGAACTACCGCCACTTTCATTTGGTATGATACCTTATTAATGCTCAGCCACTTGGATGGTGGGATAGTATTGAGTGTCCCCATTAATGCAGATGACCCCAGTACCTAGTCCTTTTACAGTCTTTTCTCAGAACTTCAGCATTCACCAGGGTCTGACAGCTTCACAAATCTGTAAGTCCCTTCACAGTCTCATCCCCCACCTTGACATTTTCTAAATATCTTCCCCAATCTGATAAGGCGAAATTTGTTCCAGTGTTACCCTCCTTATTTTTATGGTAGTTTCTTGCAATATGGCCCAGCTTATTACAGTTATAGCAAATAAAGTCTTTGGGTGCAAATTTGTTACCCCCATCAGAGTTCTTATCTGACCTGGAGTTAAATTAGGAAAAAGAGGGTTTTATCAGTCCCCGGCAGTTACTTCACTGCTGCTGCAATGTCTCGCCATCTGATAGTCCTCAGCCAAAGAAATGTCATTTTCCCCACTTTCTGGTCAGTGTTTCTTTTACCCAAAGCTGCACGTCTGTGGAAAGGATGTTGACAAGTTGCTCCACTGCACATATGTTAATGATCTGTGGGACTGTTTTGCCCTCTGGTTGGAGCCATTTAAAGGGAGGGTTCTGGGTCTTGGAACTGGGCTCAAACAAGTGTAAATCGAAGCCACCAAAAGGAAAAAGAGTTCCCAACATCTGAGATTTTCTTTGCCTGTGCTCGTGTTATCACAGCTGCTGACAAAGCAGGATTTAATCCCAGGGCCAGGGACTGTTTCCTTTTTTTCAGGTAAAAAAAAAAAAAAAAGACATCACGAGACGTTTTTTTCCTTTTGAGGCAACCACAAAAGGAATAACACTATTTCGGGACACTAGGCTCCCCAGTGTCCCACACTGCTTGGGGGGTGTAAATGCCGACACAGGGACTGGGCCCCCCCGATGTCAGCTGTGGTAATAAATCAAGGGGCTGCAAAGGGGGAAGAATTTGACACTGGGGTGGGCATCCCAATGTTGGATAAGAATACGGAAATAATAATAAATTAAATAAATACACTGTTACTAGGGATTGGGGCCCCCGGTGTACAAATAACAGTTTCATTAAGGCACAGTCAGGCTGGTGTCATAGCCCCGTCTTTGACCTACAAACCACAACAGCAGCAGCCTGCACTATACGACACAGCTGTCTTTAATAAACAACAGCTGTGTCATATAGTACAAGTACTATACGACGCAGCTATCGTTTATTAAAGACAGGTGTATCATATAGCACTTGCACTATACAACACAGCTGTCATTCATTAAAAAGACAGCTGTGTCATTTCAACATCTCAACCTTGGGACATATAGAAAAGTATAGGAGTAAGGGGATAGTGGGTGCTCAGTTGGAGGTCGAGGTTGGGGGTAGGGAGATGGTAATGATGACGAAGGACTGTTTTCTTTTTTTCAGGTTAAAAAAAAAAACGTTGTGGGACATTTTTTTCTTTTAAGGGAACTTATTAAACACACTCTTTTGGGACACTGGGGGTGGGCTCCCTAGTGTCAAACACTGCTGGGGAGGGAGGTGTAAATGCTGACATGGGGATTGGGCCCCCCCCCGATGTCAGCAGTGTAAATAAACAAGGAGCTGCACAGGGGAGAAGCATCTGACATCACGGAAGGGCATCCCGGTGTTGGATAAGAATAACAAATAAACAACAAACTAATAAATACACTGCCACTGGGGACTGGGGCCCCTGGTGTGCACATAACAGTTTAATTAAGGCACAGTCAGGATGGTGGGGCTACAATGACAGTAGCCCCGTCCCTGACCTACTAGTGGTGACAGCAGCAGAGGCTGCACTATATGACACAGCTGTTGATCATTAAAGACAGCTGTGTTGTATATTGCAAAGTGCTGCTTTCGCAAAAAATCAGTTATAAATACAACGCTGATTTATTGAACTGCGCATGCTCAGAAATGGAACATTTTTATTTAATATTTTAAAAACTAGTTAATAGCGGGACCTAAAAACCACAAAAGCACACACCATGGACCAACCTCTTTGAAACCTGAGAGTTTCAGGTTTCAAAGCCTCCTCTTTTTTTAGTTCTCGGGTGCAAAAAAAAGTCTTAAAAATGGAGACTTTTGCATTTGCACCTCTGTAACCTTACCCCCCGGAACCGAGCTACATGGAATTTACAGGATCAAGAGTTCCTGGCATGGAGGCTGTGCTTTTCAAAAGTCATGTAAATTGGTTGAAAGGGAGCAAAGTTATTAAGGTGCAAAAATTTGAGTTTAACATAGAAGTGCTTACTCAGCCCTTATATACAGGCACAAAATTAATATATACAAAGCAACAAAAGTAGGGAAATGTGGTATTAGTAACTTCCCCCCTGCAGAAAGAGGACAGGTACACAAAAGCAACCTCAGACATCCATCTTCAGGTAAGATAAAACAACATATAACTGTTTCCAGATGATGCACTGGGTAAGATATGTGTAATCCCTGTAGCCCCCCCCCAAGGTTATTAGACAGGTTTTCTAGGGATGTACTAGAAGTGCAGCTTTAGTGTGTGTTTCAGGTTTCTACAGCAGAGTCTTTAAAATGTTTAGCAGTGTACTACAATCCTATGCAGTAAAATGGGTTTCTTTTTGTTTAGTCACTCTGGGTTGCAAATGGTTAACGCTTTCAGGTCTTCCCTGTCACCCGTCAGTCATCTGGATAGAGGTGCCAGTAGGAGTAACTCTCGCAGCAGCATAAGCCACAATGGAATACTGCTACAAGAGTCAATTGCTCACTTAAGAGTTTGAGAGTCTGACAGAGGGGGTTGCAGTGAGAGGTCCCATTCCTCTCCTGTCCTGTTTTGGTCCCTAGTTGGGTTCCAGAGTAGCTGAGCATCGGGAGTGCAGCGGCATTTCCAGTGGCGACCTCTTGGGACTTTACATCCGTCATGGGAACCAGAATAAAATGTGGAAAACATCCTTGAATTGTGAGAGACTTTTTCTTTGTGTGGCAACCCAGTGCTGACTCCTCCAGGATGGTCCTAGTGGGAAGGCCTGTGAGGGTTTGGAGGGACCAAACTCCAGTTTGTTTGACAGGATGTTTGAAAGACAGCAGTCCAAGTCGTGCTTCAGTGGCAGTTTCTGTAGTGGATGGAGTCAATCACCCTGACTGGAAAAGGGACAGTGCACACTCTGACTAGGAGATGGAGAAGGGCTCACGTACTACAAATCCAAGTTGTACATGTCACAGAGTGTATTTTCAGTAAAAACATACTCTGTCCCAAAAAATGTGCTGTTTCTGACAAAAAGTGTGTTCAGTATGGACACCAACTGCCCTCAACAATGTAACCCCCATTGACTCCCTGGTCAGATGCCATAAAATATCTGAGTGCGGGGGCATGGCCAGTGGACCAGGAAGTGGACGGGATCTGCTGCCATCAGTTCAGCCTGATTTATTATTCCTTCCCTCCTGAAATGGACTTTAAAAAATTACAATATATGGTCGAAATGCACTATGCGAACAGGCTACAATGCCCATACACAAAACTTTTGAAATTTCCTTATAGTGCACTTCACAGACCTTTTATTTATTTTTTACATCCTCTTTAATTACATTGTTACGTACTTTATTTCTAGGGGCATGGCATGCCAAAATATGCACAAACAATTTTTCTGTAAGACTGATACTGTCACTTCTCTGTATCTTATTCCTGACCAGATATAAAAGGGACTGCCAGCAACGCAATGCCTCCAAAGGAGGCAGTTAAGAGAAACTAGAAAGAGACAGGGGAAAAAGAAAAAGATCACAGGCCCCATTACCTGTATTACAATCAGTCTGGACTTGAAGCCTCAAACAAAGACTGTCTCTGGCAAAGTGCAGCAGCTTCTGACAAGAGGAAGGTAAAATGCTGACCCCTGCTGGAAGATCTATGTTCTCGCAGTGTTTGGCTGTCTTCAGTAGGATGGATAATGGGGTCACTGAAACATCCACAGTACTCGATTCCATCCCTGGCCCTCTAAATAAATTTAAAAAAAAATGTTAGTTGAATATAAGGGTAAAACAACACTCCGGGGTGCATGCTAACATATATTGTTAGGACAATGCAGTAGTCTGTACCCTGTGTCTGCATCTCATCTTTTTCCTCACTACAAAACCTTACCTGATCCTTTTTCCTGATCAAAAATAATAAAATAGAAGCTCAGCTGGCCATAAATCTTGGTAGGCCTTCTTCCTTTGTTTTGCACCTGGTTAAGCTACAGACATCGGGGATAATTTCATTTTTAACTAATGGCTGAATTATTCATACCGTGCTCTGAGCCCTTCGCAGCCTCACACTGCTCTACAGATTTGATCACACAGTTTCTGTTGAACTCTGCTGCCTTACACATTTACAGTTTAGCTCTCTATGCTAGCCTCAGGAGAAGAACCAATAGTCTGAATGGGCCAGTATGTTGTATGCACAAAGGTACTACAAATTTCTCCTGTCAGGAACACCCTGTCTTGACCGGAACATTTCTTCCCTGCACAAATCTGTGGTTTGTAAGATCTACTATTCTAACTCCATACCCCCAAGGATCTGTACTACAGTGAAAATTGAACGTGTGTGTGTGTGTTTGGGGGGGGGCAATAATAAAGTCCCTGTTAACAGAAGGTACAAAATTATGTGTGTGTAGTAGGATTCAAACCCCAGTTCCCTAGTGATCGGCTGTGTATCTTGCACACAGCTCCACTACACCAATGAGCAATACTGCAGGGAACAACAATCTATGCGTATCACACCTGATGTTGCTACCAATGCAACTGCGGCAAGGGGCATATATATCTTACACAAAGAATGTTCCAGTGAACAACAGTAACTTCCCATCCTGACAGAAGTAATTTTTGGTACCTCCTGCACACTACAAATAAGTACCTTGATTTAGAAACATAGAACTTGCTGTCAGAAAAGGACCACTTGGGCCCAGCCAATCTGTCTAGATGTTCCCTGCCTAATCTGTCTCCACAGACCCTAAGTGGTCTCTGGCAACCCTTCCAGTCAATTTACTAATATATCATTATGTCTAGCCCATGCTTGCTTGAAGCCCCCCACTGTTTTCTCCTCCAAAACACTTCAGCTGGTAGTCTGTTCCGGAGGGTCAACTACACTACCAGGAACTGTGTCTACATATGGCAGGGCAATCGAGGGGTCCACTAGACTACCAGGGAATTACGCCTACATTTATGGCAGGGTACTGGTGGGGCCATTAGACAACCAGGGAATTACAATTAACTTCCAACCGGCATGGGCACTATGGGGGTGTGTGCACATGCAAATGAGCATGCAAATCCAATGGACTCATCTGCATGCCTAGGCTAAATCTGCGCCACAGAGGCCCTGGTGTATCCCATTTTGGCTGGTGTTACCTCCTGTGGGTTATATGCATCCTTGGGCTGTGCTGGTGCAGACCATATGCACAAAGATCTGTTAGCGCGAGCTAACTGGCGGACTATAGCTCAGAGCTTTTTTTTTTTTTTGCCACAGTGCTACAAGCTGCATTGCACTAGTGGCCAGTTCTGAATATGAGAGCCTGCATCATTAAAACAGTCGTTTACAAGCTCATTAATGCATTTTCTGACATGACAAATGGCACTGAAATTGATGCAATGCACTCTTCATTAAAAAAGGGGAGGCCTAGCCGGCCCGGTGGCGCTGAGGGTTGAGGCGCTGGACGCCACACCTCGCACCACGCTGGCGAGCCGGGTTCGAACGGACTCGGGTCGCCGGGGTCGGGCAGGGGAGGAGGATTGAGCGTCCAACGGATGCTCTCTCCCTCAGGGGGAACGCCTAACCTCAAAAATGCCAGTGGAGCACTGGCACTCGAGGGGCTTGTGGCCTGCTGGAGTCTGGGGAGGGGACGTTGAAGGCGCTGAGAGAGACGGCGATGCACGCCGCCTCTGAATGCTCTGGCGCCCTTGTGCCGACGTCCCAGGGGCGGGCTATGGGGAGGACAGAAATGGAAAACCCTTCGCGCCTCTAGATGAAGACGGCTCCATCTAATAGGGACCACCGATCCCCAGGACAGACCCGCTGTGCAGGAGAGGAGGAAGAGGCACTCTAGGGGCAGATCCGGGGAGGGTCCGAAAAGGAATTGAGCGGTCTGAAGGGAGGGGGACCAAGGCAGAGAAGGAGGATAAATAAAGAAAAAAAAGGGGGTGGCCTGGTGGTGCTGAGGGTTGAGGCACTGGGCACCACACCTCGTGCTACGCCGGTGACCTGGGTTTGGGAGTGGACTCGGGCAGTCAGGAGTTGGCAGGGGGAGGAGAGGATCAAGCATCCGAAGGACTGCTCTCCTCTCCTGGGGTGGGATCTGGGGCTTCCCCACTTTGTAGAAGATCCTAGTGGAGTCAGGGAGCGCTACATTCAAGCAGGGTCGTGGAAGGAGGGAGGTGGCGACGGACATCTGCAGGAGGGGGCGGGTACGCACCCTCCACGCGCCGACACCACTGCACGTCCGCCACCTCGGGGGGAACACAAGATGGTGGAAAACCCCAGCTGCTAGGAGGATGATGGCGGTCCCGAGGGGGCAGCGCACACATCGACTCTCCCGGGTCCTCTCCTCTTAGGGCAGCAGTGGAGAGGACTCTGTCCCCTATTCCTCAGCTGGATGGGGTTCAGGCCGGACAGTAGCACCGTTCAAGTGGGTCTCACCTGAGGAGGGCTCTAGCGACCGGTGACGGAAGCAAAGAAAGTTCACACAAAAAAACAAAAAAAAACAAAGGGTGAGGCTTGGGCTGAGCTTAGGGTGTGGTTTATTATCCATTTTTATAAAATGGGGTCTGGTCAACTATGGCTCCTCAGCGGTCAGGACCCTGTCACATGTACTGCATTAACCTAGCATATACCCCTGGTCAGAAGACATGAAAGGGATGTATAAATCGAGAGTACAACCAGTCAGGGTCAGAAAAGGTCAATATGCTAATTAGATATCCTCAGAGTCAAACATGTCACAATTCAAATCAAACAACCCAGCAACATCAAAAAGAAATCAAGCAAAAAAAAAAAAATGACACCTCCCACCCACCGCCAGTTTTAATTAACAGTTGGGTTGGATGAGAGGGGAGACACCAGTGGTAAGGTTGAGCTGAGCACCTGCCACCATTTTTCTGTACTACTTGGATCACACAGGAAGGGGGATAACAGTAGCGAGAAAGGGCACATGCCAACAGTTTTGTGTAGTGGCTAGGTCAGGTGGAAGATACCGGCAGCGGGACTTAGCATACGCTGCCAGTTTTGTTGAAGGGTTGGTGGATGTTGACATGGTGGCCACAGACAAGAAAAAGCTGTGGACGTTCTGCAACATGCCTGCCATTCCCTGAGAAACAAAGTACTAAACAGTACCAGATAGGAAAGTTGTAAACAGTAGCACAAATCTGAAAAGAAAAGCAGGATAAAGGTTTCTAGCAGGAATTAGGAGTTGCACAAGAAAACCCACTTCCACCTGGCATTTTCCAGCCTTGTGACTGGGCAAGGGCTTCAAAAGGAAAAGGAGGAGAAAGAGAAAGGGGAAATTGTTTATCAAGGAAAGGCACACTAAGCTGCAGCTTGTTTCCAGGTACAACCTGGGAGCACAAGGAAGATAAGAGCACCTTCCCCAGTCCTTTTGACTTTCATGCATAAATTACCCCTTCTTGCATCAATTCTGGAATTGTATTTCATTACTGTCCTCTGCAGTTAGTTTTTGCATTCTGAGCTGCTAAAAACTGCAGGGTGTACCAGAGCTTCTATAGCAAGCCTGGTGTTGCTGTGGACCCAGGGCTGTACTGCTGACATCACTATAGGGCAGAGGAGTGACTCACACTGTGCAGTACAATGCAGTCACAGCAGTTTTGCAAGGGAAAACTACTAGTACTCAATGTACATACTGTGTTCCCTCTTCCCCAAGACACCCTGTTAGCAATGCACTATGCCAAAATCCAAATGCCTTGTCAATATGTTTTTTCTGTAAAATTGTCTTACTTTGGCCTCTGTAACAAAGCATGGGGATTGAGAGAAGATCGAGTTGCTGTCAGCACCATTCCCAGTCCTTTTGACTTTCATGCATAAATTATCCCTTCTTGCATTGATTTTGGAATTGCATTTCATTATTGTCCCTCTGCAGTTAGCTTTTGCATTCTGAGCTGCCAAAAACTGCAGGGTGTACCAGAGCTTCTGTAGCAAGCCTGGTGTTTCTGTGGACCCAGGGCTATACTGCTCACATTACTATATGGCAGAGAAGTGACTCACACTGCAGTACAGTGAAGTTGCAGCAGTTTAGCAAAGGAAAACTAAATTACTAGGTGTGCATACTGTGGCCCCTCTTCACCAAGACACCCTGCTAGCAATGCATTATGCTAAAATCCATATACCTTGTCAGTGTGTTTTTTTGTAAAACTGACTTCTGCCTCTGTAACAAAGCATGGGGAGTGAGAGAAGAACAAGTTGCTGTCAGCCAAGACAGCTGTCAGTTTATGCATCGGTGTGATTAGTGTCTATACCTTGATAATTTGAAAGCAGTAATGCCTCCTTACCCATGCCATACTGGTGCTTTCCATGTCTTTCTGTAGTAATGCGACTGGCAGTCACCCTGATCGAAAATCCCTTACTGCTCCATCCCGCACCCCCCTGACATCAGCAAGGCACCACGGAAATCCAAAGACTAATTTTGGTACCGTATAATACCACTGGTCTGCGTATGCGCGGAATCCCGGTTTCACTTTTCAAACAAAAATCTCTCCAGAAATAGCCCTCAGTTTTTAAAACCACCTCTACAGTGCATATAGCACATCTAAACACACTGGTGCCTATGCACAAAAAAAAAAAAGGGTGCCTATGCGCTGCGTACCTGAGATGTGTAGGCAACCGTATGTTGGGAATCTGTGCACGGGACCCCCACGGCATGCACGATCCGCGCACATGGCGGATACAAGCCCTAACCCCCGGCCACATGGACAGCAACAGCCAGGGCCAGCGGGGGTGTGCCAGGGCATGCCAACACTATGCGCCATTCACTAATACACACAGTACTGCGCACTGGGGGGGGCGTAGGTGAGCACCGGTTACGCAAAGGGGGACCCTGCTGTATGTGCCCCACCCCGTGCACATGGCTGCCCTGCCCCCATTACAGTAAAGCACCCCCCGCCCTGACACAAGGCAGCCCTGGTCCCTGTGTGCCCAAGGCATAACACCCACACACCTTCCCCCGACACAGTGCAGCCCCGGTCCCCATGTGCCCAAGACATAACACCCACTCCCCGACATGGTGCAGTCCTGACTCTGGTGTAACACAAGACCCCCTTCAACAAACACAAGTGTCCCAGTGCCCATTATAGTACAAGACAAACTCCCCCAAGCTCACACAGAAGTACCCCCGGCTGTCCATATCCTGACCTCCAACCCGGTTCCCATGCACACCCATTGGTGCACAGTGGTTGCACCCCAACCCTTCCCCCGTGGTACCGTCGACACCCCACCCTGGTCCCCTGGCTCTGGACGGCTAGCAGCACAGCCCTCTGCACACCTCCTAGGCTGCCGTCCATCCGAGTGATGCTAGGAGCGGAACACCTTTATATAGAAGCATGCTCCCAGCAGCACTCAGATGGTCAGTGGCTGAGGAGATGTGCAGAGGGCTGTGCCGCTGGCCGTCCCAAGTAGTAGCACTGTCAGGATGGTACGGGGTCCAGGGTGGGGTGGCAATGGTGCCGCGAGTGGGGGGATTGGGGGTGCCACCACTGGGCACCAATGGGTGTGCAGGAATCGGGTTGGGGTCGGAATATGGATGGCCGGGGACTGCTGTGTGAGTGGGGGTCTTGTCCATTCCGGCACTGGCGACCTGTGTGTGTTGGGGGCATGTGATACACCGGGACCGGCACCTGCACTGTGTTGAGGGTGGGGGTGCTAGTACCAGATGGGGATGGGCCATGGATGTGTGTGCCTGAGGAGGGAGGCTACGGCACCTGACGGAGCTGGAACATAGCTGTGTGGTGGGTGGGTGGGGTCTTCGCCTGGGCTGCTGGACTCAGTGGCACGGCTGCGTGGGTCTGGGTGCCTGCACATGCTATTCATGCACCCGGATCCACGCCTAGGCATGTAAGGGACCCACTCCTGGACCCGGGGCAGGTATCCGATTGGATGCCTGCCTGGGTCTGCTACTCCTCCTCCCCCAGCCGCTCTGCAGAGTCCTGCATGACGAGGGGTCAGGGCCACAGAGAGGTGCCCCGTGGGTGCTTGCGACTGTGCATACCATGCACCCTGCGCCTGTCCAGGGCTGTGGAGCTACGCGGGCGGGATACGCGCCTCCAGTGCGTAACTCCCGCCCGTTCATGCATAGGGCCCACTGTTTGTATTATATAGTACCAAAATTAGTCTCTGATATTCTGCAGTACCATGCTGATGTCAGGGAAGCGCGGGACAGAGGAGCAGTAAGGGATTTTCAATGGGGTGACTGCCAGGCGCTTTACTACAGAAAGACATGGAAGACACCAGTGTCCCATTTTGTCTGAAGAGTATAGGATAAGCTTGAATAAGAGCGAGTACGTGCAAACAGTTAGTCAGAATAGTATCACATACTTCTCATCTGATAATAATTAAGGAAAGTAAGCTTGTACTGAGCTCTGTACCCCCACCCACCCTTCCTTATATTAAGCCATTTACTTAAAATTGTTATAATAGCAGAGAAACTGATTATGTCACCAGGAGAAGTATCAGATGTCCCACATGTCTTATGTATCTAATAACTAAACAGGTTCCATAAAATCCCTTTCAGTGTGAAAAATGTATACACAATGAAGAGTTGATGCAAAAACTTAATGCCTTCAGTGATCGCTTACTACAATTAGAAGCAAGTCAGAAAGAAATGGCCATTAGACTTGGCACTAAACTACCTTTAGGAACGAATTAGTTAACTACCCCCCAACTGTCTAGCCCACATAAATGTTGATACTCTCAACTCTATTATTCCTAATGAAAGCTTACAAATGATATCAAGGTATACTGAGCAATATAAAGAAACTAACAAAAAAAGGATTAGGGAAGAAGACTCCACATCCGAAACTGACGACTTGTGGTATAATGTTCAATATATTAAACCCCAAAAAAGGGAAGGCATGCAACTAATTTCAGTATTCTCCTCCGTAATAGATTTATTTATTTAATAGTATCTGATAACGCCATTGATTCTACTACATTACAAGAATTAATATCCTTTGACACTCCTATTGAGCCTATGGTTCCAGACACTGAAAATGGCAATTGTCCAATGACTATATTAATGAACTCAGAAAGTGTTACAATAGAGAATGATTTAAATTCAGAAAATGTTACTCACCCACCCCCAGAAACCTATTGGTTATGGGTGACTCCATGATAAAACATCTGGATAGAGATGTGTGTAACCCAGTTAAAGCCCACAGGATGTTGTCATCATTTAGAGGGGTCAGAATAGCGGACCTAACATATATGAGTAAATTCACTGTTAAAGATTTAGGCAGCAATCCACTTGTATTAATTCATGCAGGAACTAATAACATGTTTAGGGACTCACTGGATGAGATCAAACAGGACTTAGTGGCGCTCTCTAATAAACTGATTTACCTCATATGTGAGGTTGCTATATCTGAAGTTCTGCCCATACCTAGAGCTACACAAAGACTAAACCATAAAGTCAGAACTTTTAATGACTGGTTGAGGAAATAGACAATGAGGCAAGGAATCCAGTGTTTAACACACTGGGAAGAGTTCTACCATCAGGATGACTTGTACTGTTCAGACGGCTTGCATCTAAGTAAAAAGGGGAATATACTTCTGGGTAAACATTTTACCAATTTCATAAATAAACACTTAAACTAATAAGGGGGGAGGGTTATGCTTCAGCAAAGGCTTCAGAGACTATCAGAATTCTATTATATCAACCAAAGTAACGAAAAACATAACTCTTCCCATTACTGCCAGTAGTGAAAACAATATAATTAATATACTACTACTGAATGCTCGTAGTCTAACAAATAAAATGGATGAATTGAGATACATTATGCAAAAAGAAAATATTACAATTTGTGGAGTTACTGAAACCTGGTTTCAGGATGATAGTTGGAACATAGATATACAGGGTTTCAATAAAATTATAAAAAACAGAAAGGACAAAATGGGGGAGGGTAGCCATCTATATATGGGAGAATTATACATCTCACTCTATTACCCTAAAACACATTTCTAACAACGATAATGAAATAATATGGGCAGAAATAAACTTACCCTCTATAAAAATATGTGTTGGTTTGGCTTACAGGGCCCCTAATCTTAATACTGACCAGAATATGGACTTCTTAAAATCAATAGATATATTTGATCCTAGCTATAATTATATACTCATGGGAGAATTTAACTTCCCTAAAATAAATTGGGAAACAACCCAATGCAGTGAAATTACTGAAAGGGAGTTCCTGGAAATTACAGTGGATCAAAATCTGGATCAAATCATTAAAACAGGAACTAGAAATAATATTTTAGATATTGTACTTACTAATATGGGGGATAAAATCTTACAACCGACTATTCTAGCACCACTGGGCAACAGTGATCACAATATGATCATATTCCAAATTCAGACCAAAACAGTAGTTAAGAAAGGGAACACATTTGTTAGGGATTATTCTAGAGCTAATTACCAGGAAATAAAAAACTACCTTAACTCGTGGGATTGGGAGACAGAATTTATAGGCCTCAATGTCTATCAGGTTTGGTCCCTTATTCTGACTAAAATAAACTACTGCCTTAATACTTGGGCCCCAAAGAAAAAAAATACACTAATGGGTATAGAACTCCAGTTTGGTGGAACAATAAAATTAAGAGATCAATTAACAAAAAACATAAAAGTTATAGGAAATATAAAAATAAACCATCATTAAACAACTGGAATAACTATAAAAAGCTTTCAAATAAAGTAAAACAATCTCTTAGGAAAGCAAAGACAGAAACAGAAAACAGACTAGCCACTGACACGGTTGACAATAAAAAAAAGTTTTATAACTATATAGGTTCTCTTAGAGCTACCAAACCCACATTGGGACCCATTCAAACTAAGTCAGGGCTGATTAGTAATGAAATTCAAATGGCCACAGAACTCAATAACTATTTCCTTACCATTTTTACACCAAAGGAAAAAAAGATCTTTAAGGTACTATAACAACTTCTAATAACTCAAAAGCAACTCAAACAACCATTGGGAAAACTATGAGAGCACTACAGAACTTGAATATCAATTCCTCAGCAGGTCCTAATGAAATACATCCCAGGTTTCTTAAAGAAACAGCTATACAAATCTCAGGTCCACTGTGTAAATTATTTAATTTATCCTTAGATGTAGGTGAGTGCATCCTATCATGTAAAGATTCTATAGTTATCCCTAAATATAAATCAGGTAATAAAACAGAAGTCTCAAACTACAGACCAATAAGTCCGACATCCGTAATAGGGAAAACCTTAGAAAGGCTCATCTTGCATAGACTAGAAGAACATATAAAAGTTAACAATCTTCAAGATATCACACAGCATGGTTTTACTAGAGGTAGGTCATGTTTAACCAATCATTTGCAGTTTTTTGAAAATGTTAGTTCTTCTTTGGATGCGGGTCTACCAGTGGATATAGTCTTTCTGGATTTTGCTAAAGCTTTTGACAGAGTTTCTCATGATTTTCTACTACAGCATATGAATAAGCTGGAATTTCCCCAATATTTAATAACCTGGGTAGAATCATGGTTAAATAATCGCCAACAATGCACCTCAATAAAGGGATATTCATCTGCATGGGCAGAGGTTACGAGTGGGGTACCTCAGGGCTTGGTATTGGGCCCTGCTTTGTTTAACATCTTGATTTCATCAATGCAGTCATCAAATAACACCTGGATGTCTAAGTATGCAGATGACTGCAAAATTGGCTGTATATTCCACTCCCCTGAGGCAGCTGCAAATTTCCAGAAGGAGATATCATCACTGGAATTATGGGCAGAAAGGAATAAAATGACATTTAATGTACAAAAATGTATAGTAATGTACCTGAGACACAATAACTTGAGATATAATTATTTACTAAACCAAGTGCTGTTGCAAGAAATTGATAATGAAATAGACTTGGGAGTAATTATAGACAACAAAATGAATTTTGATAATAACACAATACTCAAAGTCAAGAAATGTCAAAGAATACTGGGATGTGTTCTGAAACACATAACAAGTAGACCATCAAGAGTTATTATAACATTATACATGAGTTTGGTCAGATCACACCTGGACTACTATGCACCCTTTTGTGCTCTTCACACAAATAGAGAAAAGAGACTAATCGAGGGAGTTCAAAGGAAAATGACAAAAAAAAATCACAGGCTTGGTAAATAAGACCTATGGAGAAAGACTGCAAGAATTAGACCTATACTCTATGAATTATCACCAAATTCGTGGAGATCTTTGTTTAACATACAAAGCTATAAAAGATTCTGTCCTCACAGAGACTCTTGGCCTAGAAGTACATTTTTATCAAAACTCAAGACTAGATCCCATAATCTTAAATTAAGAGATGTTCACTGTAAAATCAAAAAGAGAAGCCAATGGTATACACAGTGAGTAGTGAATAAATGGATTACGCCTCCAGGTTCAATCATTGAGAGTAACACCATGGAGACATTTAAATATCAGTTAGATCAACATATGGGTAATATAAAATTTGGATATTTATAAAAATAATTCCACCCTCAGGTGGTGAGCTCATATAAAGGCACTGCCTCCTGAGCTTATAAATCCACTATGATACTATAATGGCATGGGTAAAGAGGCATTACTGCTTTCAAATTATCAAGGTACAGACACTAATCACATCGATGCATAAACTGACAGCTGTCTTGGCTAACAGCAACTCGATCTTCTCTCACTCCCCATGCTTTGTTACAGAGGAAGAAGTCAGTTTTACAAAAAAACATACCGACAAGGCATATGGATTTTAGCATAATGCATTGCTAACAGGGTGTCTTGGTTATGAGGGGCCACTGTATGTACACCTAGTAATGTAGTTTTCCCTTGCAAAACTGCTGCAACTTCACTGTACTGCAGTGTGAGTCACTCCTTTGCAATATAGTACTGTGAGCAGTACAGCCCTTAGTCCTCAGAAACGCCAGGTTTGCTACAGAAGCTCAGGTACACCCTGCAGTTTTTAGCAGCTCAGAACGCACAAACTAACTGCGATAGACAGTAATGAAATGCAATTCCAGAATCAATGCAAGAAGGGGTAATTTATGCATGAAAGGACTGGGAAAGGTACTGACAGCAACTCAATCTTCTCTCAATCCCCATGCTTTGCTACAGAGGCAGAAGTAAATCAATTTTACAAAAAACATACCGACAAGGCATTTGGATTTTGGATTAATGCATTGCTAACAGTGTGTCTTGGGGAAGGGGGAACACAGTATATACATCGAGTACTGGTAATTTTACCTTGCAAAACTGCTGTGACTGCACTGTACTGCACAGTATGAATCACTCCTCTGCTCTATAATAATGTCATCGGGAGCCAGCAGCCCAGCAGCTGAAAAGCAAAGGCAAGTGCAGCAGGGCTAAAGCAGGCTCAAAA
The DNA here is from genome assembly GCA_016271365.2 of Neoceratodus forsteri. Lineage (NCBI taxonomy): Eukaryota > Metazoa > Chordata > Ceratodontiformes > Ceratodontidae > Neoceratodus > Neoceratodus forsteri. The sequence continues at coordinate 969,351,167 of CM057449.1, forward strand.
ACAAAACCACATTATGGCTTGGCCAAAAATAACAAATACACACACACCCTTTCAGGTCTAGTACTGCATATAATGACTACAAGCTGTACCTTTTTGGACCACCATGAAAGGTGCTCTTTGTGACTTGTACAGGGTCACACAGTATGCAAAGTAGGGGCTGTGGGATTCAAACCCAGGTGTCAAGGTTTGCAGCTCTGTTCCCTAAACCACAGTGCTGTAGTGCCTCAGAGAAAGGCAGAGAATGGGTGGAATTAGGGAGGAGAGTCACTATTCTAAAGCTGTGACAGGTGGAGATGGGGCATACCTCCAAAGGCCCTCTCACACCTCTGATACCAAAAAATTTGCATGCTTAGCAAGCAAACAAAATCAACTTGACTTCTAAGAGTGGACAAATCCATTCTTATAAAAAATTAGGCACTCTGGTGCATATGATCTATGCCTTGCATATTTACGTTATGAGGACCAAAATGCTTTACTTTTTATGTTCAAACCTCAGAATAGAGTAGCACAGCCCCTTAGCTAAACTGATCAATGAGTGTAGGAACATATTAGAACACCTGTTCTGCTTGCTGTGACCGCATATGAGAATATGTTAATTTCATGAGTTGCAAGCACTGAGACATGGGTGTGCAAATGAAATGGGGTGTGCAACATGTCTGCCATTCCCTGAGAAACAAAGTACTAAACAGTAACACGCAAAAAAAGTAGCAAACAGTAGCACATATGTGGAACCAAAAGCAGGAGAAAGGTTTCAAACAGGAATTAGAAGTTGCACAAAAAAATATACTTATACTGTGCATTTTCCAGTCTTGTCACTAAGCAAAGATTTTAAAAGGAAAAAGACAAGATGTGGGCATAATCTGGGAGGAGATTCAGTATTCTAAAGCTGTGACAGGTGGAGGAGGGGTGCACCCCCAAAAGCTCTCTTACAGCTCAGAATGGCAATACTATCTTCACATGCCTTACAAGCAAACATAAAAAGCTGGTTCTTTGTGCTGAAGGTTTCTGATGCCTAAGCAGCAGATGACCTGAGACTTGCGAAGTAAACAGAAACTCCCACTGTCGTTGAGAAGCAAAACCAAAGCCTTAACTAGAGGAAACAATCCCAAAAGAACAGGCATTCAACCAGCAGTCCAATTACTTCTTATTATAGGAGACCTGCACTGAACCTGAAAGTCATTTTCCCTTGTGGAAGCTGGTCTTTAAATACTGGTTCCATTTCTGTTACTGTTCCATCTGTACATGCTTTTTACTTATCCCAGTGGATGTTTCTGAGTTACCCACAGGTAGTAAAAGCCATTTTAGAATTGTATGATGTAATTATGTCCCTAGCTCTGCTCTTTCATTGTTGGCACAATGCATCTATGTTCTACTATAGAACTCTGAGATTGAGAAGGACATAAACTATCTCATACAGTTCTAAAATGGCATTTAATACCAGAGTTTAAATCATAAACAACCACTGAGGTTACTAACAGGCAAGCACAGAGGGAACAATGACAGAATTGGGACCAGCATTTAAAAAATTGCTTCTACTGGGAAAAATGACTTACAGATTCAGTGCAGTTCTCCTTTAATTTATACGAGAGAAAAAAGAAGCCCCCTAGCTGGGCACTTATTTCCATCTCACTTCTAAATTGCATTTCAAATATATGTACATCGCACCCTACTAAATAAACTGTGATCATTATTCACCAACCAGAAAAAGGCAAGCTACTTGCAGCATGATACTTACATGTAGTGGGCATGGGTTTGAATCCCAGTGCCAACTGCCCGACTACACTCTAATTATCCTGCACTTATTTTTCTCAACAGTTTTCTTTTTTAATAATCCTGTACAGTGCTACGTGATATGGAATGTTCAACAGATGTCATGGAAATATACAGTCATGTTGTACTAATTTCTTGTGCTGATGTACTGACTAATTAAAACCAAAGACTGACTAATTAAAACCAAAGACTGAAGATTCCTTAATGAAGTGAGTGACTGCCCGCTAGGGTCATGAAAATAAACCACAGGCATCCATCTTGCCACCATCTGATAGCCCATACTGGTGACCAAAGAGGAGAGAGCTTAAAAGAACTGTGGAGAAACTTACAGCATCAAGGGAAGGGCAATGTTCACTAGATTATCTACTGTGTACACAAACAACTGACTTCCTGCAGGAGACCATGTAGTCTACGGGTTTTAGCACCAGAGTGAAAACCACATCACAGATTCAAAACCCACTAGAGTCAGCCGGCCCGGTGGCACTGAGGGTTGAGGCGCTGGACGCCTGACATCACGCCGTGCCGGCAACCCGAGTTCGGGAATGAGCTTGGGTCATCGGGGAGCCAGTGGGGGGGAGGGGGACTGAGAGGCCGGAAGGCAGCTCTCCCCTCCTGGGATGGTTGTCCGGCCGCCATAGTTCTGCTCCCACTGGGTGGAGGTCCAATGGAAAGCGTAAATGGAAGTGGGTGGCGCGATTGCCAGGGGTGGGGTGGAAAGGACTGAGCCGGTACTCGGCATGCAGTGTGCGCCTCCACGTGCCTGCCAGGGTCCTGGGGAGCAAAAAAGGGGAAAACAATGCAAAAATTACTAATGGAAAAAAAAACACTAGGAACCTCTACTACTTCCTGTCTCCCACCCAAACTCACTCCCCCCCTTTTTTCCTGTCCCCTCTCACTTACTCTCCCGCCCACCACCTTTCCCTCCTCTCTAGCCTCCTTTAGGCGCCAAATGATCACCCTCTCTGGAAGTTTCCTTAACCTCAAATTGTCTACCGCTGAACCTGTTATAGCTTGTTTTTCTATGAAACTTAAAAACGTTACTGCCTTAAACTGTTAATAGCAAATTTATGATGTAACTTTCCTGTCTGGTTTTACCTGTAATGTGTATCGTGCTTTGTTAAATGTTCTTTGTGACGTGGAACCTTTGTAAAAGAGCCCTGGCTCAAAGGTATTAATTCCTAGACTAATAAACTAAACTAAACTACTACTCATAATGTGACCTTGGGCAAGTAAATATACTTCTCAGTGCTGCTGGGCACAAGCAAGAACCACTGGGTGCTATAAGCCCAAGATGCAGTACACAGCTAGAAAACACGGCAGCACAAAATAGAGGGCAAACACATGCCCTGCTGCACCACAAACATTGGGAATCATTCGCAAAAGCACAGGAGCAGGGGTAAGGAGGCCCATTTCTAGGCTGATGGAAGGTATTTATTTCTGTGGCCAGTGACTTTTCCTGAAGGTATGGTGACCCCCCCCTCCTCCTACCCCCCCCCCTTGGTCTTTGTAACCACTGGCATCCAATACAACCTCCCTTCTTGGACCCATGTCTTCATAGTGCAGTTCAACTACTACATTTCTTCCTTATCCATCCCCCGCCAGTGTTCTCCAACCCCACATCATCTCCGTGACACAGTGTCGCAAAACTCTGCAATGGGATTCTTCAAGTTGACCCAGCTCCCTTCCCTGCTCTGTCCCACTGTGTGTAGTGACTGTGTGGGGGAAGGCTTCTAACCCCTGTTGTATATGGCAAAAAAAAGGTTGCAAAGTTACCAACAACCGCTCAGCGATACCCCCTTGTGACTAAGTATAAAGCAAGAGAAAACAAGAAAGCCCAAGTACACAGCAGGTTCTACGGTACAGTCTCCCAAAATAAATTTCCTCCTGTGCCATAACTACTCCAAGGAGGAGATTTAGCACTTTGCACCTTTTGGTTTTTATAAACACTAGTAATAAATTTGGTACACTGATAGCTCCTCAGTGCAGATTCTTTTCTGAGTCTCTCGATTGAGAACAGGGACCCTGCTTTGCACTCGGGCTTACGGTGTTCAAATACTGGACCCAATACTGAACAGTATATGTGGGACTGACCCACAATATGCAGGATGGTTGGAAAGCTGGGGAGAATCACACTAGCCTACACCCTGCAATGATACTAAACCTACCATCATTAAAAAAGTGCATGCCAAAAGCAGCGGTTACAGTGAATATAGCAGCCAGAGGACACTGTCATCATTCAGAGCGTGTCACCATCCCACGATGTTTAATGCAAAGGAGTCAAGAACAGGACATCTTATCAAAATCTATAAGAGTCAAGAGGGAGAGGAAAGTACAGTTGCAGCAGGTCATAACACTTGGGATATCAGCCACAGGTGTCATTTCCTCCAGATAGCTTCTCAGCAGTCGACCCTGGGACCTACAGAATGTATAAAAGGGGGCGGTCCCAGCTACTCCTCAGTTCTTTCCAATCCTAGCAACCGAATGAGAAACCATTTCTCAGGCCTCTGATGGGAACCAAGGAGGGAAATAAGGCAGCAGCTCGTGGAGTCATGTAAGGACAGGAGCAAGGAACCCTTCTGAAGTAACAGCAAGGGGAAAGGTGGGTGGGGCTGCATGACCTGCTGCAAGAGATACTCTCGAAGATCTACTGTTATGGTAAGTTCTTACGCAACTGTACTATCTTCTTCGAGACAATCTCTTGCAGCAGGTCATAACACATGGGAAGATTCCCAAGCAGATATTATGCCAAGGGGAGTAGGAAGTGAACTATCAGGACTTGGGACAGGAGGCCTTGTAAAATGGCCCATCCAAAAGTAGTTCGCTTCTTGGAAGTGATGCCTAGACTGTAATATTTTGTGAATGTATGTACAGTAGACAACGTGGTGGCTTCGCAGATTTCTAAGGCAGAGACACCATGGAAACACGCAATGGAGGTTGCCATGCTTCTGGTAGAATGGGGTTTTACAACCCCTGAGAGGTTTGTTATATTTTTTTATAGATAAACGAAATGCAGTTAGCCAACCACGTGGACAATTACTGCTTCGAAACCTGAACGCCCTGATTTCCAGGGGTGAAAGAAACAAAAACGTGCTCAGTTTTTCGCAACTGTTAGGCACGGAGATGATAAAGCCTCAATGTTAAAGATAAAGACTCAATGTTCTCTACACATAAAGAGTATGAAGCAGGGAATTTCCCTGGATTCGCAGACAAGAATGACGGGTTGGTGGGTAAAGTCACCCTATCATTATGAAACTGTAGATAGGGAGATTTGTACATTAGTGCCTGTAACTCTGAAATACGTCTACCCGACGTAATGGCAACTAAAAATATAGCTTCCCAAGAAAGACAATGGAGCTCACTGGATTCAGCTGGCTCAAAAGGACTCATAGTGAGTTTTTCAAGCACAAAATTCAAATCCCACACAGGGACTGGATCCCGGATAGGGGGATGAAGGTGCAGAATGCCTTTTAAAAAGTTCTGATCAAAGGTAACTGGGACAATGGTTTGTTGCCCACAGGTAAATGGAATGTGGCAATGGTCGAAAGGCAGACCTTTACAGAGGAATATTTCAGGCCACCCTCCGACATGGAGTGCAAATAGTCTAAGATGCTCTGAGGGGAACACTCATAAGGGTCTAAGTCCTGCGTAGACGCCCAAATGGAGAAGCGTTTCCACTTCATAGAATAGGAAGACCGCGTAGACGGTTTCCTGGCAGCCTGGAGGACTTCTGCCACCTTTGGGGACACCCTGAAGCGTGAAAGGACTATGTCCTTGGGAGCCAGGCGTGCAGATGGAGGGAGTAATGGTCCAGGTGTAGCAGAGAGCCTTGCGCCTCAGATAGCAGAGCCTGGCAGAGGTAGGAGATCTGGTTCCAAGAACGTAGAAATAGAGAGAACCAAATCTGTCTTGGCCAGAACGATGCTATGAGAATCACAGTTGCCCCGTCCCAGACCAGTCTGAGTAGTACTCTCTGAACAAGAGAAAAGGGTGGGAAAGCGTAAAGAAATCTTCCTGTCCAGGAAAGCGACAATGCGTTTCACCACACAGTTCCAGGACCTCGCTCGAGAGAGCAGTATAGAGGCAGTTTTGTGGAGAGGCAAATAGGTCCAACACCAGTCAGCCCCACTGGTAGAAGACGCCATTTAGGACATCCGGTAAGATTTTCCACTAGTGGGCCCGTGCAGTGGATCTGCTCAGGGCATCCACTAGGGTGCTGGACACCCCTGGGATGTGGACTGCCAGAAGATGTATATTCCTCTGGCTCGACCCGTAACAGACTCTCATCAATTCTCTGCAGAGGGGGTATGAATGGAGACCTCCTTGCTTGTTTAGGTAGTGAACTACCGCAGAATTGTCTGACTGCACCTGAAGACAGCTGGGGGGAAGGAGAGCCTCGAATGCCTGTAAAGCGTAGAGGGACTGCCCTCATCTCTAAGACACTGATGTGGAAGCGGGCCTCCACTGGCATCCAGAAGCCTTGGGACCAGACGTGCAGGAGATGAGCACCCCACCCTGTCAAGGAGGCGTATGTAATCAGAATGAGACACAGGACATGAGAATGAATCAGCATACCTCACATTAAGTTGTCCCTGGACTTCCACCATTGCAGAGCTCGAAGAGCCGGGGAAGACATCAGGACTGGGGCATCAAAATCATCCTCCTTCTGATCCAACTGGACTCTGAGGGACCACTGACGGACCCTTATATTCAACCTGGTATTGGGGACCATCAAAATCGTGGCCGCCAAGTGTCCCAGGAGGTACAGGTAGTCTCGTGCAGAGACCAATCTGCTGGACTCTAGGTTGCACGACAAAGCAATCAGGGTGTCCGCCCAAGCCATGGGCAAATATGCCATCCCCAAGGAGGCATCTAACACGGCTCCAATATATAGGAAGCATTGCGCTGGGTCCATTTTTGACTTCGGATAGCTTAACGTTATCCCACTTGGGCAAACAACTGCAGGGTTCGAGAAAGCATGAAAGCAGCCTTTGGCGGGGAAGATGCTTTCAGGAGCCAGTCGTCCAGGTAGGGAAAGACAAAGAGGCTGTCCCTGCGGAGAGACGCTGCAACTGCTGCTAGGCATTTTGTGAATACGCTTGGGGTTGCGGAAAGGCCGAATGGGAGGGCCCTGAACTGGTAATGATGACCCTGAACATAAAACGGAAAAAACATCTGTGAGCAAGGTGCATCAGGATATGGAAGCATGCATCCTTCAAATAGAGAAAGCAGAGTCAATCTCCCTTGTTCAGCAAGGGAAGAAATGTCGAGAGAGACACCATCCTGAACTTTTGGTTTTTGATACAGAGGTTGAGACATCTTGGCCCGGATATACAAAAGGGTTGCGCATGGCACAACAGTGTTGCGCCATGCACAGCCCACTGATGCGCCCCGGCGCGATATTCAAAAGGGAAAAGTGTGCCGCACAAATCCCAATGCACCGGAGCGCATCAGTAATGTATGCAGGCACAGGTGGTGCGGGGGGGTACCCATGCATAACCTGCACAGCCCGATATTCAGCCCAGGATGTACAGAGCCATGCATGCGCAACCCCTACCTGCGCCTGCACAAAGTTAAGCCAAAAAAAAAGGAACAAGTGATGGCCACCCACAGGTGAGCTGCCACATTGCAGGGCACAACACGGCAGCTGCCACCTGTGGGTGGCCACCCGAGTTCCTGCCACACCTGGCGGCGCCCCCCCATGCCCCATCGCGGGCATCCGTGTAGAGAAACCCCCCATCCAATATCCCTGGTGGTCCAGTGGACCGCTATGTGCCCGATCGCGGGCATTTGTCATGAAGATTAAGCTCCCCTCCTATATCCCTGGTGGTCCAGTGGACTGCACTCAGCCCGATCGCGGGCATCAGTAATAGAACCCCCCCCCATGTCCAATATCCCTGGTGGTCCAGTGGACCGATCGCTGCCCGATCGCGGGCATCTGTAACTCATAAAATACCTCTACTACCCTGGTGGTCTAGTGTACCCCCTCCACACCGCCCACTGGCCCCATACTTCGCTCCCCCGTCGGCGGGCGGCAGCACCACCCGCTTTGCCGCCCGCCGACGACAGCTTGCAGGCTGCCGCTCCATTGGTTCACAGCGAATCAATGGCGCAGTGTTTACGGTCAGTACTACTCAGTCCAGATCTGGACTGAGAAGAGCCGGGTATGGGAAGCGCATTTCCATTGGTTCACGCCAGGAACCAATGGGCATGCAGCCCTACCCAGCTGTCAGTCGGCGGGCGCGGGCGGCAGGCGGGTGGGTTGCTGTCACCGCTGACTGGGGAGCGGGCGGTGGGGCTCAATGGGCGGGTGGGGAGGGTACACTAGACCACCATGGTAGTAGGGTATTTTATGAGTTACAGATGCTCGCGATCGGTCCACTGGACCACCAGGGATATTAGACGGGGGTTCTATTACTGATGCCCACGATCGGCTGAGTGCGTCCACTGGACCATCAGGATATAGGAGGGGGCTAAATTCATGACAAATGCCCCGATCGGGCACACGAGGTCCACTGGACCACCAGGGATATTGGACAAGGGGGTTTCTCTTACACGGATGCCCGCGATCGGGCTGCATGGGGCGTCGGTCCCCAGCGGCTGCTGCCTGGCAGGGCGCCAAGCGCAAGTCGTCGGGGATCGGCGCATCTGCATGCTAAAGGCATGCAAATGGGGCCATAATGAGATGCAAATGGCCCCCGGTGCACCTTGCATAAATTATGGCCCATTTGCATGTCCCCTTTTGAATATCGCAGGTGCTGTGCATGGCGCAATGGCACTTGCGCTAGCGCATCTCCATGCTCCACTCTGCCCACTTGTGCTGACGCAGTGCCACTGCGCGATGCACAGTGGGGGTGGCCAGGGTGCGATATTCAAAGCTGCTGCGCCATAGCGCAGCTCCATTGAACATCGCCCAGGCCACACCCCTGTGCAACAAAGTTGAGCTGCGCCCAGGCTTGTGCCACAGCCTGGCGCAGTCTGAATATCCGGGCCCTTAGATCCAAAATGGGGCGTAAGTCCCCCGTCCATTTGGGAACCAGGAAAAAATGGGAGTAAAATCCCATACCCTTCTGTGAAAGGGGAACTGGTACAATATGTTTTGTGAGCAAAGCATCGATTTCATTCCTCAAGACCAATGCTTGGTCTTGGGGTAATGAGAGACCCTTGGTGGCAAAGCAAGGAGTACCTCTGTGAGCTCCGGTGTGTGTCCTGACTCTATCAACTGCAAGAACCACAGGTCAGAGGAGATGGCTTGCCACCCTTACAGGTGCAGGGAAAACCTGTTCCCGAGGACCGTGGGAAGGGTCTCCGGTCCCATGACCGGAGGAAGACCTTCAGGCCATAGGCTGGCCCTGCCAAGGAGCAGCAGGGATGTAACAGGATGTTTTCTGAGCATTTCAAGGACCAGGCAATTTCAATTTGGGCCTTTTGCTTATTGGCAGGTGGTCTTTGAGCACTGGGACACATCCTGTAGGGGCGGCCCCTGAAGGCCGGTTTTGCTTTTGGAGGTACAGGGTCCGGACCGATTGAAGGGTACGACCTGAGTCCTGTAAGTCCTTCAACATTTCTTGGCTTTGTGGACCAAACAGCTGATCACCCTTAAAGTGAACATTAAGGATAGATTGCTGCATGTCCTGTGAAAATCCTGACACTCTGAGCCAGGTGTGACCTCTGACACAAACACCTGCCGAGGACGTACAGGCCGCAGTGTCAACGGCATCATAGGTGGTCCTGAGCAGGTGGTGACAAACAGCTGCCGCCGCAGACATTTTGGGTGTCAGATCCTCCTGGGCAGAACTCGCAGGGAGGGACTGGACCACTGCCTGGGAGGCTCTTAGGATTTTCTCCTGATATTTCAGGAGGTGTCCCATGTAACTAAGTATACGGAGAGACACAGCAGCCTAGGCATAAACCTTTTTCCCCATTACATCCAATTTATTGGATTCCTTCTCAGGGGGGTTGAGCACTCATGTGCTAAGGTCTAGAAGACCTATCATGAACGGCATTGATCACCACAAAGTCCGCCTGAGGTGGAGACATGAAGTAGGGGTGGTCCACCGGGGCCTGATAAATTCTATCAGCCTTACGAGGACTGGAGGGAATTTTGAAAAGTTGCTTCCAAGCAACCCCAACAGCCTCTTCAAAGGCGTCCACCAAGGGGGGGGACCAAAGTGGGGCATTCCAGTACACCTAAATATTGTGCCAACTTCTTTCTTGAAGCATGCTGTTCAGTGCTCTGGAACTCAAACATTTTCTGGAGATGTATCATAATGTCCGAAAATGTGGGATCATCTGGCGGAGAACATGGGAGTTCAGGGGTAGGACCACCCTGTACAGACGAGGTGGCCAAGAGGGACTGAGGGGAGTCCTCCTAGTCCATACCTTCCTCATCCTCCAGGTCAGCCAAATCCCAGTCCTGCAGGAAAGGGTCATCCATGTCCACATCCTAAGGGTGAAAACCCAGCGAGACAGGGGAAGAGCTGGCCATACTATGGGCCGAGGAAAGTCTAGAGGGAGCAGAGACGGGAGCCGACCCTTCACGGGGGGGGGGGCGAGGGGTCTGTGTAGGTCCAGGATAGTATTTACTAGAGCCTGGATATCAATCATGGCCATCAGCCCAGCAGAAGTAACCGGGGTAGCATGGACTGAGTGAATAGGGACCACTAATGTTATTGAAGAAGACAGTGGAACCAAGCGAGCAGCCGTCAATGAGAGGTGTGTATAGGACCCCAGGATCGTCGACCAGGGTGCTAATATACAGCCCTCTGAGATCAGGCCAGTTGTTGACGAGAGGATCGTCGACGGGCCAGAGGCCATCATCGACGGACGATGGCCAGAAACCATAGAGGGGGGAGGCAGCGATGGAAGCTGCAAATTCACCCTAGAATCCATCGTTGATGGAGGAGCCGTCGACAAGGGAAGAGAGGAACCAATAATCGTCGACAGTGTAGAAGATGATGTTACAGTGGCAACCTTCTCAGTACTTACCTTTCTGGCAGTGATCGGGGTACTTGTTGTCATCACCGAAGGCGCAGCAGCAATGTGCTTCATTTTGCTGGCATGTTTCTCACCAGGACCTTGTCCCGTCAACGAGGAGGGCTCACCCACAGAGTGGTGAGACCCTGAGGAGGACATCGAAGACTCCCTATTTGGCTGACAGCATTGTTGCTGCTCCAGAAGGGAAACCTTCTGTTCTGTGAGGAACTCATGAAGCCGTTGAAGCCTTCGACGTTTGGTGGCCTTGTTGAACCATTTACAAAGGATACAATCCCATGTGTCATGTTCATGACCAAGGCACCGAACACAGTTGTTGTGGAGGTACTCTGTAGTAATTCTGTGATCACAGGTACACTTTCGGGAATAAGGGATCCAAAGACATCAATAGATGAACCCATTTAGAATGAAAGTTTGGTCGGTAGACCTCTTCATCGACGACTGGTAAGCAGAGCTCTGAAGGAGAACTTGTTGCATGCAGGTCGCGATTGAAAAGAACGAAGTAGTAGTGGGGACCTCCCCCTTTTATACGTGCCATACAGACACCACGTGATAACGTGAGGGGGGAGGTGCCAGGGTCGACTGCTGAGAAGTCATCCAGAGGAAAAGACGCCTGCGGCTGATATCCCATGTGTTATGACCTGCTGCAAGAGACTGTCTTAAAGATACTCCAGTCGTGTCCATCTAAACTACATACTGACTGAAAGAAGGTTGAGGCTACTGTTTGACAGTGAATAAAATGGATGGGAGGGAGGCAGGGGTAGTGCAGGGGATCACCATGGGCAGAAGACAGATATCGGGAACATAGAGAAGGACATCAGAGCAGTTTAACACAAGGAAAAAAGATCAAATTAGAGGTCAAGGAAGCATGGAGAAGCAACTATCCTCCCTCTCATGAAGGCCAACATGAGAAGTGCACAGGCCTGATATTCAGAATTGTGCCTGGTAATGGCGCAAGTGGTTGCGCCACACAACTGAGTTGCGCTGGGGCAACAAAGGGATATATTCAAAAGAGATGTGCCATGGCACATCTCTTCTAAATACATCAAAGAATGCATGCAGCGTAAATACAATGCACTGGCGTATCCCTCAGACAGGCCTGCCTAACAGGAATGGGAATGCGCCAGCACAACTGGAGCTGCGCCGGGCACAATATCCAGATATTCAGACCTGGATATACAAATGGGTCCATTACGCATGCAAGGCTCAAATGGGGCCATTTGCATGTCATTATGGCCCCATTTGCATGTGTTGTGCAGGGCTGCCCAGCAAAATGTGCCTGGCGCCCTGTACCAGGGACCACAGTAGCACCCCCTTCCCATCCCGTAACATCGATTGCCGTAGTAATATGTATGTTAGATCTCTGGTGGTCCAGTGGTTCCACCTCCCCATCCCATACCACCAATCACCCAAAGAACTGATTTTATATTCCCTGGTGGTCCAGTGGTTCCCCCTCCGTATCCCGTACCATCGAACGCCAAAAAAGAACTGATTTTATATTCCCTGGTGGTCCAGTGGTTCCCCCTTCCCCGCCTGTAACCCCAATTGCCCCAAATAGAGTCTTTTAACTTCCCAGGTAGTCTAGTGGTACTCCCCTTCCCCATCCTGTAACACCGATTGCCGAGAAAATGTCAACATCAATCCTGATAGTCTAGTGGTACCCCCCCTCCGCCCGTAACCCGATCATGAAACACGTGACCATAATCGGTCTCTGGTAGATCTAAGTGGTCCCCCACCCACACAGGACCTCCAGCCCACCCATCCCCAGTCATTGGCGGACAGCATACCCACCGCATACCTCCGCGGCTGCCTGACGATCGACAGCATACAGTATGCACTGCAGCTCATTGGTCCACACTGTGGACCAATGGGCTTAGCTATACTGTAATAGTCATTCATAACTTTGTGAATGACTATTACAGTATGCACTGCAAGCCCATGGTCACAGTGTGGACCTAACAACTTACAGCAGTACTGTGCTGTCATTCAGCCGGCAGCCACGGAGATAGCGCGGGTGGGTATGCTGCCTGCCGATGACCGAGGGGGAGCTAGGTGGGCTGGGGGTCCTGTGTGGGTGAGGGACCACTAGACCACCAGAACCCATTAAGGCCATGTGTTTCACCAGCGGGGTTACGAAGGGGAGGGGGGTACCACTAGACTACCAGGGAATATAAAATCAGTTCTTTTGGGCGATCGGGGCTACGGGTTGGGGAAGGGGCGGTACCACTGGACCACCAGGATTATCGTGGGTGCTTGTGTACGGTGTTGGTTGGGGGGGAGCCACCCACGGCAGGTGGCTGCTGTGATGCACCCTACACTACAGCCTATGGGTGGCTAGCAGCTGAGCCATTATCTACGGGCTCAACTTTGTGCCTAGGTATGTGGCACATCTCTAGGATGTGCTGGCAGATGCGCCGCACATCCTGGACTGAATACTTGGATGTGCCGCATATGCATGGGCACGCCCCCTAGAGATGTGCCACATACAATATCTTTGCGTCCCGGGAATTGCGCTGTGCAATTCCCCTTTCTGAATATTGCCCCAGGGTGCATTTCTGGGGTTGCATTGGTGCAACTCCTTTGAATATCTCGGCCCACATGTACACTAGCTTTGCCCCTCTCCCCAAGTTCATCAAGCACTACTCCATGCCTCTCATATTATTGTTTTGTTGCTCACTGTTTAATGTTCTTTTGCCTGTTTTAGGAGTTTTACTGTGTGACGATTAATGTACAACAATTATATTCTTAACATATTCTTGTAATTTGTATATTTTATTATACTTATTTCCATATTTTTGTACACTATACTTTGATTTATTTGTTGTCTTCTCTTCTCCCCCGCTCCAGGACATATCTGAAAACGTGCTGATACCAGCTCAGTATGTCTCTCTGAGTAAAACTTATTAAATGACAACATACAATACATAAATAAAAGGGACCTAAAGTAACTGGTTCTGAACAAAAAGGCGGCCTAGGACTGCTGGAAAGAGACACGTTGCATCTCAGCCACAGAGGAATGCACAGCAGCACTGAGAGACTGCAAAACTAGAATTAAGACAGCTAAAGAAGGGCTGGAAGCCACGATAGCAGAAGGAGCTGCAGACAACAGCAAAGTCTTCTTCCAGCACATAAACGGTAGGAGGAAGGGACTAGGCCCCTTGAAAACAGGGGTGGAGGGGAAGGAGCCAGAAGCAATGGCTGAGATCATATAATAAATATTTCACCTCAGTGTCCACCAAAGGGCCACAGGCGGAGGGAGGGGGCTCACTGGGAAGGTCCACAACATCAAGGGTACCTAGTATGTACAATACAAACACAATTTAGGCCAACACACATAGCAAAAGAGTTGGTACTACTGCTGCTAAGAGTACAGTCCACTGAAATGCAAAACTACAGCACACACTGGAAGGTCTCCAGTGTGTGCTGCATTTTCTGGGCAACTACACACCAGTCAGCCTAACAGAGCTGGGAAACATCATAAAAGTTATTATCAAAGAAAGAATAATGGAGCATTTGGTTAAGTGGGATAGGAGGAAGTACATCACTTAAAGGGTGGTGGATGCCTGGAACAGACGTCCAGCAGATGTGGTGGAGACAAAAACAGTACAGGGCATAAAGCATGCATAGGATAGACATAAGAGAATATTAGTAAACAGGCAAGGAAGAGGGAGGGTCAATGGAGAACAGTTAGGCTCTGCAGAGACAGACTAGGCAGAGACCATCTGGGCAGAATGGGTGGGCCAAGCGTTCCTTTTCTGCCAACTAATTCTATATAGTGTACGGTGGAACACTGTTGTGGATGGAAATTTATCCCTAGAATGTCCTGTTGTGCTGCAATAGATACATCATTAGTTTGTTGTGCTTCTCTAGATACATAGCTACTGCAGCACAACCTCGAACATCTACGTGTGCTTGCCTCACAGAACCTCCGGCTCCGATCGCCAATGATGGTACAAACCAAAAAACACTGGTGAGCATGAAAGCCTTTCTTAAATGTTCAATACCCCGAGTGCCTAGACTCTTGCTGTTGTGTGTGTATGTGTGTGGGGGGGACCATACACTATAAAAGACAATGTATGATCCACTATACACAACAAGCGTGGGTAGCCATCTCAGGGTTGCCATGTGACCAAACCTTCCGAGCTTCGCACTCAAGGTTTAAATGGTCACCATAGCAACCTCTCGATGGCTACACATGCTTGTGTATAGTGGACCATACATTATCCGCTATGTTAAGGCCAATGTTCTTGCCCCCTCTCTCAGCATTGCTTTACGAGGAGCAACTCATGCCAAACCAACCTGACCACCTTCTCTGAGAAGGTGACCAGGGTGGTAGACAGCAGCAGGGCTGCAAACACAGTCTACTGTACACAATGTGGACTGCTGACTGGCTTGGGGCCAGGAAGCAGAGAGTAATGGTGAACAGGCACTACTCCGAGTGAAGAGCTGTACTTGGCAGTGTTCCTCAAGGATTGGGTCTGTGTCTCGTGTTCTTCAAAATTTTCATTATCTGGAAGCTAGGGTCTTTAGCAAGCTAACTGGGTTTGCTGATGACACTAAGCTAGTAAGGGTGGACCTGAACAAACTAGGCAACTGGTTTGACTACTGGCCCCTCAGATTCTATGTAGCCACATGCAAGATGCTACACCTGGAGGAGGGAAACAGACACAATAATTGCATACTGTGTGAAGCTCCGCTTGCAGTAGTCGAGGAGGAAAAGCAAATGGGAGTCATATCAGACGGAGCAGACAGGGCAAGCAGTGCTCTGCCCAGTCACAGTCAACAGCAGAAGGGAGGGTGACCAGCTGAGCACGGAAGTAATCCTGCCACTTTCCAAGTCCCTAGTCAGGACCCACCTGGAGTACTGCGTGTAGTTTTGGTCTCAATACAAAAAAGGGCATTGAGACAGTCAAGAGGGTGCAACACAAGGCCACCAAAATGATCAGCAACTGGGGGGAGGGGCAAAGTTATGAGAAAAGGCTGCAGGCCTTTAACATGTTCACAATGAAGAGAGGCAGACTGAGAGGGGACATAATTCATCTCAAGTCTTTCGCATACTCAAGAGTGCTGACAAAACCAGTCGAAAATGTTTGATCTGGTGTCCTGCAGCATACTAAGCCAAGTGACCAAATGACATGACTGGTAATGCAACCAAATGAAATTGGTGGTACCACCAAGCAGAGCAACTAGACGTGGCCAGAAAGCAATGGACAGAATACCAGGTTGCCAGCAGCATGACGGTGGGGAGCGAAGTAGAGGCGGACAAGGCCTCACACATGTTAAGCAATTGGGGGAATGTCTGTGAAATATACTAGACTGCAATTTACACTACACTTCCCTTTTTATTAGAGTTCTCAAACTGTGCACTGTCAAAATTATTGGGGTAGGGATGGGTGTGTGGGAACGCTAGACATTGTCTGACCCCTACTGAAGACTGGAACATCTGAGGCAATCAATGTATGTCCATTTGCAGTGCTTCTGGTTCGCACTGGGGATTGATTACAGTGTAAAAGTTACTCTGCCCATGGGGTGCCTATCAACCTAGGTGACCAGCAGTGCCTTTTCTTCCCCATTTGCAATGTATAATGGGTATGTTTCATACTATCCACTATTCTAACTAAGCAGTAACCTACAACAGGTTATGGGGTTATTGGAGATTATACAACACCCCGGGTGCAAAGGTGCGTTTAATATCCTGCGCTGTATGTAGTGGGCAAAGGGGAGACCCAGGACTGCCAAGTACAGAAATAAGGACCCCCCTCCCCTGTCCATGCCCGGTGTTACCTGCTTGTATGGGGCGGACATGATGAACCTATATTCCTTTCCGCCCTTAAATTACTATGCTGTAGTACCCTTTTTGCAGAACCAAAGCGGTGACTTTTTATATTTAGGGTATTGGGTTAAAGTGTAAGAAAATTCAAGGTCGATAACGAATCGGTGGTTGGACCAGCAGATCTGCCTCCTCACTCACACACACACAAGTATCTCCCACGCTGGTTCTCATTAAAACATTAGCAAGGGATATAAGTATTTCAGCTACCCCAAAATCAGATGTCCACTCTGCGTTTTTTTCCGGATCTCCAGAAACACAGATGTCTGCATCTCCGGAATCTCCGTTTCCGCTGCAGTTTCACACATCCTATCAGATGCTGCTTGCAGTACAGTTTTACACTTGCGTCTTTACTGTCCGTATTAAAAACCGTTTCCGCACGTGGGTTATCACGCATGCCTTCCACCGCTCCTCCGTTATTTTATTTACCTTCCTGGAGGACACGGCTTCAGGGAGACTGACGAGAGTCACGAGAGAGGGAATATCGCCAGTACAAACGCACTTTTCCGTTCCTAAACAGCACCATCTTGTGGTGCATCTATTTCAGTGCTTTTCTTTGTTACTGGTGAGGAAAGGGGCTATCTTAGTAATGTACAGTACAGTATACACACAGAAGTACCCCAAGCACTTTACAAGCCACGGCGGGCAGTTGTATCAGTCATACTCATAGGCGAGGACAGTGCGGTTCAGTGAGATCAAAAGCCCTGGAAGGCCAAGCACAAAGGGTGTTAAGAAGGGGCGTTGCTGAGGTGTTTATTAGGGGGTGTGCGTCCTAAATCTATTTTGTGAAGCCTCTAATGTTTGCTGTGCGATTGGGCAATTTTTTACTTTTGGCAGAAATTAGAGACAGACTGAGCTGATCTGATGTGGTAGTGGTACCACAAAATAGCCAGGTAGCTCTTTGATAGTGCCTGCTTGCTACTGTGGCAACCCCAGTTCAGGAACAGATTCAAGATGCTGGGAAGGCAGGATTAGAGTTCCACCGGACAGTTCTTCTTCAGGGAGAGGGATTTTCTTCTCTACTATTCGCCTGCCACCTGACAGAAGCTGCAGGGTTGTGCAGCAGAGGTAGACAGTGGGAGGGGATGCTGCCAGGACGATATGTGTTGCATGCCACCACATGCACACGTATGCCTTTGTACAGCCAGCAACCCTGGGGTGAAAATGGTGAAAAAATATCCGTGGGGGGATCACCCATGGTCCCAGCAGGTAACGGTTTGCAGTCCCATGCCAGCAACCTGGGTTCAGGAGCTGGCTTGGGCTGCCAACAGGGAATGTGGATGTACTGTCAGATGGCAGCATGCCAAGTCAAGGAGGGATGGCGCGACACTGGGCTTATGCCACAAAAGTGACTGCTGCAGTGTGCCTGGGAGCTTGCCTCCTCTGCAGAGATGTTGTTGCATGCTTTTGAGGTATAACAGACACGCCCAGCATCGGGAAGTAGGAAGGCTTAGGGGAACAGGAGAAAAACAAAATTCCCGTGACTCCCATGTCGCCTGTATGGAGGCCACTGGTACTCTTTGGCCTTATTCCATGTGATCACCGCTGGCTTGGAAAGTGAGGGAAGCAGCAGATGGGGCTGGGGGATCACTGGCATACTGGCCAGATAGCAGGAGAAGGTAGTGGTGGTGGGGGGGGGGCAAACAGCTTGATAAAGAAAAAAAAAACTGCAAGGATGATGTGAAGCCCCTGCAGGCCACACACAACAGACTGGGGCCCGTCTCCAACCACATCCTGACCCAGATGGGGGGATGCTGCACCCTGGGGATCCTGGCATGGGAGGCAAGCCATGGAGGAACAGGAGGCTGGGGTAAGTAGCAAGGAAAGGTGGTAAAGGGACTGAGGGGCATGGTCAGATGGGGCCAGCTGGAGACAGGGAAGATAAACACAGAACAAACAAACAAAAAAAAAAGTACCTCAGATTGCTCCTGGCAGGAATATTCTGTTTTTATGTAGCTTGTAATGTAAAACCCCCCACTGAGAGTGGAACCTGAGTTATATGATTCATGCTGTAGGTTGTGACTCAACCTCTGCTCTACCAGGAGCTGCCATTCACTTCAGTGTAGCTCACTGGTGCACTGGATGTATCTTTAGGTTAGCAAGCAAAATCTGGGTAGGAACTTTGCATTTCTGTATTTTCAAGAAAAGACAAAATTGCAAATCCAAACAAAAACTTAAACATCAAACAAACATTACAAACACAGAAACACAAAATTTGTTGGCAGAAAAGGACTGCTTGGCCCATACAGTCCTCCCAGACAGTTCCCGCCTAGTCTGTTTCCGCAGGCCCTAACTGGTCTCCGGTGACCTCCCTGCCCATTTCCTGATATTCCCCTATAACTATCCCACACATGCTTGAAGCCCCCAACTGTTTTTGCCTCCACCATTTCTGCTGGCAGTCTATCCAGGTGAACACTACTCTTTCAGTGAAGTAGTACTTCCTCACATCCCTCCTAAACTCCCCCACCACCAGCTT
The DNA here is from genome assembly GCA_016271365.2 of Neoceratodus forsteri. Classification (NCBI taxonomy): domain Eukaryota; kingdom Metazoa; phylum Chordata; order Ceratodontiformes; family Ceratodontidae; genus Neoceratodus; species Neoceratodus forsteri. The sequence goes on from CM057449.1 coordinate 969,370,234, forward strand.
CATCGCATGCCCTCCGGTTCTGGTGCTCTTCCTTATTTGAAACAGACTCCCCTCCTGCACCCTGTTCATGCCCATGAAGTACTTGTAGATCTCTATCATGTCCCCTCTCGCTCGCCTGTCTTCCAGGGTGTATGTAACATGTTCAGATCCTTTGTTCTCTGCTCGTAGTGCTTTTGGTGCAACCCCTGCACCATTTTTGTTGCCCTCCTCTGGACTGCCTCCATCCTGTCTATGTCCTTTCTGATGTGCAGCCTCCAGAACTGAACACAGCACTCCAGGTGGGGTCTAACCGATGATCAATACAGTGGTAACATGATCTTTTCCTTCTGCTGGTGATTCCTCTCTCTATGCACCCCAGCATCCTGCTGGCCCTGCCTGCTGCCTTTTGGCAGTGCCTTGCCACCCTAAGGTCATCAGATATGATAACCCTGAGACCCTTGTCCTGCTTAGTGACTGACTGTACCTTCCCCCATCCTGTACTCAGTTATTGGGTTCCTATGTTCTAGGAGGTGGTGCTTGGATACTATCCTATTAAGTCGGATAGTGCGGGATAGGACCCAAGAACTCAGATTCTGGATGTCAACAAACAGTTTTGACATCTTAGAATGGATCTGCTTTGGCCAGATCCCTTTTATGGATCTGATCAGACTGGTCAGATCCGATGTATCCGAAGGATCCAATGGTCGACCAATGGATATGAGTATCTCATCAGTGGATCTAATGGATCTGAGCTAGGATACCTGGATCTGACCTCAGATGTCTAGATCCAACCTCAGATACATAAATATTTTCACATGGGGTGGTGGAGCTCAGTGGGCGTGTGGGGAGGAGGGTACTGCTAGACCACCACGGATATTGGACATATTAATTTTTTTTTATTACAAATGCTTGCGATCGGGCAGTCAGTGGTCCACTGGACCACCAGGGATATTGGACAGAATACTTTTATTTTATTACAAATGCCCGCGATCAGGCAGACAGCGTTCCACTGGACCACCAGGGATATTGGATTATTTTTATTTATACTGAAGCCAGCGATCAGGCTGTGGGGCACAGTGCCATGCTGTGCAGAGGGCGTCGGTCCCCGATGGCTGCTGCATGGCAGGGTGCCAGGCACAAGTCGCCGGGGATTGGCGCACCTGCATGCAATTGGGGCCATAATGACATGTAAATGGCCTCATTTGTACCTTGCATACATTATGGCCCCCTTTGCATGTGCACTTTTGAATATCGCGGTTTGTGCGCATAGCGCAATAGAACTTGTGCTAGCGCATCGCCCTGCTCCACTCTTGCCACTTTCGCTGGCGCAGTGCCACTGCGCCATGTACACTGCGGGTGGCCAGGGTGCGATATTCAACGATGCTGTGCCATGGCGCAGCTCCATTGAATATCGCCCAGTCAACACCCCTGCGCAGCCAAGTTGTGCTGCACCCAAGCTTGTGCCACCGCCTGTTGCAGTTTGAATATCTGGGCCCCTATGTTTTTTTTGTGTGTTTGGGTGATGGGGAGCACAAAAAAGAAAAAAAAAACAAGCTAAAGACAAAGAACCTCAGTGCAAACGCACTGAAGCAAGGGTTACCCCAAAGGGCATTGGCAATAAAGCCAAGTTTCAAAGAAACACATCATCACACATACCCCCATAATGCAATGGGATATGTATGAAAATCACCATGAAATTTAAGGCTTGTGCAGGTTAAAGTAGGAATGCATGATGCCAAAGGGCCTCTCAAACAACATGTAATTTACATGCATTTTAAATAACATAAATAACTTAATTTTTAGAATACAGTACCATGGTAACTTTTTACCTTTATCAAAAACACCTAGTGCTGTGGTATTTGCAACGTTTACAGGTTTCATACACATAAGGCATATACATCAAGGTATTTTATGACAGTGCTATTTCATACCAAATCCAACAACGAGGAACACAACCTGTTGTTTTACATCAGCTCAGAGGTCACCACAAGAACCTCCCTGTACAAGCACCTGGGAGGGAAAAGGAAAATTAAAGAGGATACAATAGCATAGCAAATCCAAAAAAGCAATACCATGAAATACAACGGAATGAAACCAGCCGTGTAGTACTTCACAAAAAGGCGGCTGACCTTTACAAATGATAGATCCACAAGAAATGAAGTACGCAACAGTACCTTACCCACTGAGAGAGAGTGTCATCCAAACAAGTGGAAAAGGAACACAGTCCACAGGGTATTTACCCAATGCAGTATGTAGTACTGCAATTTATTCCAATTCAAATCTCCCACAGTAAATTAATCTCTGTTACATTCGGTGGTTCACACAGGAACTTCTGCAAAAATGGCAAACACCCCTAGCACCTTGACTCTCACGAGTCTTCAAAGGGGGTATAGCATACAAACATTCGAGCCCTTTTGAATTCCTGACTCATTAATATACATGAGGTAGTCAATCCAAGATTTAAAGTGCAACAACGAATTTCATTCAAGTGCCTTTGTTTTTCTACAAAATAAACAGTATCCTAACACTCACATAGTGCTCCCAATTATAAGTTAAACCTAATAGTGAAACCTATATATAAATGTCTTATTATTCAAGCATATTTATTGCATATTTATATGCTTCAGGTTAGAAGCAATCTCAGGATCTGGGTTCAACTGGTATCCTATGGGGGGGGACGCATAAGAGGCAAGATAAAAGTGTGAACACAATATTAATAATATTGCAAGGCTAAATAGCACTGCTTTAAATAGAGGTTCTACAAAAAGTAACTCCTCATTTGTGTTCTACCCAAAAGCTATTAAAAATAATAAATTCACATTTTAAATGGAGGTTCTACACAGACAAGCTCTTAGTATGAATACTGTACAAAACTTATTATCTTTTAAGGAATGGCTTCACATCCCATTTCTCATTCAATCCATTAGGTTTTACATTGCTCATTTTTGAAATCCACATACTTTCCTGTTTGAGCAGTCTATTCAATCTATCACCTCCCATGGGTAGTGATGAAACATGCTCTATACCCATAAATCTCAAATCGTTAGGTGATGAATTGTGGTGAAGAGTGAAGTGGGTGCCCACTGGTGTGTCCTGTCGATCATTAATTATAGATCTCACATGTTCCTGAATCCTCTGTTTTAGAAGTCTTACAGTCTTACCAATATATAGCAGGTTACAGGTACACCACAGGGCATAAACCATGTATGGGGTATCACAGGTGATAAGTTCTCTCAACTCTCTCACCATTTTTTTGCCTAACTCTTTTAGGGTGAGAAAAATTTTAGCAGTAGTCCCATATTTGCAAACATTATATCTCCTGCATGTAAAAAAGCCTTTAGTTCTTTTTGGGAGCTGTGTATTTCTCTCAATGTTTTCAGCTTTCTTTTGTCTGCTGTGTACCACTTTATCTTTAATATTTTGAGCCCTGCAAAAGGTAATACATGGTTTAGAGCCCACTGCTCTTTCCACCAATTCATCCCCCAATAAAATGGGCCAGTTACGAAATACAATGTTACCTATACACCCTGCCACATTATTGTATTCTGTTATGAAGGTACATAAGGTTTCACTGTCTCCACTACTTATTTTTTTCCTTAAAGTAGCATCCCTATCAATCTCCTTTACTTTTTCATATGCATTTTCCAGCAGTTGTTTATCATATCCTCTATTCCGGAACCTCTCTGAAAGCTCTTCTGATCTTCTTTCAAAATCAGTGTTCGAGCTACAGTTCCTTTTAATACATAAAAGCTGGCTATAGGGGATAGATCTCTTTAAGTTTGGGGGTGGGCATTTTCAGCGTGTAACACTGAATTCGTAGCTGTCTCCTTCCTAAATGTTTTGTTCTGATGCAGTATTCATTTTCTACATCAGTGTCAATATTCAAGCCAAGATCTAATAAATCAAGGGTCCTCTGGTCAAATTTATATGTGAATTTTAAATTCAAATCATTTTTGTGTAGGCAGTCAATAAATGCATGGGCCTCATTTTCATCTCCTTTCCAAATGCAAATGACATTGTCGATAAAACGATACCATTTGATTATGTTATTAAAGAAAGGGTTTACTGTTTTATTAAACACTGTGGTCTTCTCCCAGCTGCTTAAAAAGAGATTGGCATAACTGGGTGCCATAGAGGCACCTATAGCCGTGCCACATTTTTGTTTAAAGAAAGCTTTTTTAAACTCAGAGTAGTTATGTGTGAGGATGAAGTTTAATGCTTCTAAAATAAATAATTTTGGTACTTCATCATCCTCCTTATAGAGCTCTATATGTTCTTTAGTGGCTTCTATACCATTTCTATGGCATATGCTGGTATATAAGGATTCCACGTCCATCCCCAGCCAGCTATACCCTTTCTCCCACTTGAGGTCACTCCATTTTCTTAATAAATCAGATGTGTCCTGAATATGTGAAGTGAGATTTTCTACAAGTGGCTGCAGGAAGAAGTCCACAAATCTACCCAGATTTTGGGTCAGTGAGCCCACCCCCAAAACAATTGGATGCCCTGAAGGATTTTCTTTATTTTTATGCACTTTTGGCAGTGCGTAAAAACTGAGTACTCTGGGAAATTCCTTCCACAAGAAGCCAAACTCTGCCTCGGTTATTTGTACTCTATTAACCGCTTCCCTGAGAAACAAGCTTAACTCCTTCCTGTATTGGGCAGTTGGGTTCAAAGGAAGCGTTTTGTAATTCATTTCATTCAGTAACAAATCCCAGACTATCCCCTTATGCATCTCCTTACCCATGACCACAATATTACTGCCTTTATCAGTCGGTTTTATTAAAATTGTGGTATCTTGCCCAAGTTTACTCAGGGCTTTTCTTTCCTTCCAATTGAGATGTTGTCGCTTCAGGATAGTGTCATCATTTAAAAGACTCAAAACTTGTTTTGTCACTGTTTTCTCATAAGCACCTAGGATGTTATTATAAGTCTTAGGGCAGAATTCAGAAACTGGGCGAAATAAATTATTTCTTAATTTATTAAAGTCTTGCTCTATATTAAACATTTTGTTACCTCTATTATTACCAGAGATGGTGTAATCTGGAAATCCTTCTTGTTCCATATGCAGTTCTTCAAGAATATTCATATTATGTCCAAGGTCACTCTGTTCTGTGGTGGGACTCGAGCCTATAAATACTCCAACCTCAGCCTCGGATTGGGTTCCAGGCCCCAAATTTGTGGAAATGTCCTTCCTTTCTTTATTTTGACCAACATGCAGCATTTCTGTAACCCCTTCTTCCACATCATATCCTGAATTGTTATATTCCGACTCCATACGGTGTATCTCTGTCAATAGCAAATCAAGGTCCGAGTCATCAGGAAAAATTGCAACTTCTTCAGTATTAAATCCCATATTGACGTCTATTAAATCTTCTTCAGAAAGATATTCTGTTTGATTTTCCTTGAAAAAATGTGGCTTCAAATGTAACTTTCTGAAGAATTTCTGTAGGTCCACAAATATCTGGAATTCATTTATCTGTGGAGTTGGAATAAAGCTAAGACCTCTTTTTAACACTGTTTCTTTATGTATGTCTAAGCCTCTTTCAGATAAATTTAGTATCTGTAAGTTATGTCCCGTCTCCTCTCCCTCAAAATGTGTTCTGTTCCTAGATTTGTGCTTGTGCCCTCCCCCTCATTTTCCTCTCCTGGTTTTCCTTTTTCTTTCTCTGTTGGGGCAGGGTGCTTCTGAAAACTTTGATTTCTTTCAGGTGTTTGCTTTCTATTAGAGGCTCTAGCTCCCGCTGTAGCAGTGTTTGTACGTGTATCTCCACCTCTATTCGAGAACCTGACCTTTGACCTTGGTCTCCCTCGACTCTGTGATCTCTGTCTCCCCCAGCTTAATGTATCACCCCGCTCATAATCTCCTGCATCTCTTTTTAATTTTGTGATCTTTATCTGGATCACTTCAGCTTCATGATCTCTTATCTTATTGTCAAGCTGGGTGTTGTAGTCTTGAAATTCAACACTCATTTTAAACTTTTGAATGGTTGCTTTTGCTAAGTCTAGTTCTTTTTGTAACTCAGTATGTTTAGTTAGGTCATCTTTTACAAGCAATTCCAAAAAGATCCTAGAGCATTCTGCTGCTGCTTTTAACCACTCATCTTTGAATTGGAAATTGTCTAGGCCACAAGAAGGAGTAATTGTGACTCTTAAGCCCCTGGGCACCTGCCCGCGACTTATATACTCCTCTAAGGTGCTCACATTAAATGTTATTTCTATATCCTTAATTAGTAAAGACCTAGCTTAATGAATGCACTCCTGATGTTATCATTACAGTCTGTGTTGCCTTTACCTTTTCCTTCCTCCTGGTTAAATCTTTCTCTTAGCTCTCTCCTCCTCTCCTCGAATGTTAAATGCTCAACTCGTTCCCAACTACGGCTTGTGTCTTCACCCGGGTTCATGACTCCATCTGTTAAATTCATCATAAGTTTCAATGGTTCCCAAGTGATAGCTTTTAAACACAACCTAGTAATTTGCAGAAATTAGCTCCTTTAAGGTTAGTCCTGGTTTCGATAACGTTACCCCCTCATGACGTCTATGTTCAGTGGTAAACACACAGTACAGTCAAAACAAATCCAAAAGAGCAATACCACGAAATACAATGGAATGAAACCAGCCGTGCAGCACTTCAAAAAAGGCGGCTGACCTTTACAAATGATAGATCCACAAGAAATGAAGTGTGCAACAATACCTCACCCACCGAGAGAGTATCATCCAAACAAGTGGAAAAAGAACACAGTCCACAGGGTATTTACCCCATGCAGTATGTAGGACTGCAATTTATTCCAATATAAATCTCCCACAGTAAATTAATTGCTGTTACATTCGGTGGGTCACACAGGAACTTCTGCAAAAATGGCAAACACCCCTAGCACCTTGACTCTCGCGAGTCTTCGAAGGGGGTATAGCATACGAACATTCAAGCCCTTTAGAATTCCTGACTCATTAATATACCTGAGGTAGTCAATCCATGATTTAAAATGCAACAATGAATTTCATTCAAGTGCCGTGATTAGGCTAAGAAATAGAAGAACTGTTGCAACAGGTTAAAGAAAAGGTCGGTCCTGAAGAGTGGCAGGATCTTCCTGTCACACAGTGGCACCCCCTGGTCACTCTCCTGTAATTAGAGTGAGTGCTGTTAACCACCATCCTCAGCCACCTAGATATTAACAAGTTTCTAACCCAATTCACCACTTTGGATCCCACCCCTAGGCTGATCAATTTCTTAATCAGTCTCCTGTGTGGCACAGTGTCAAAGGCCTTGGTCATGTCCAGATAGGCTATGTCAACTGTCCTCCCTGATCTATTTCACTTGTCACCCAGTCAAATAACTCAATCAGATTCATCTGGCATGACCTCCCAGAGTCCCCCCCCCAATGAATCCATGCTGCCTTTGGTCTTGCAGCCCATTTGATTCAAGATACTCTACCAACCTTTCCTTTAACAGTGTTTCCATTAATTTCCCTACCACTGAGGTTTGACTCACCAGCCTATAGTTACTAACCTTTTCCCTGTTGCTGCCCTTATGTAGAGTAACCACATCTGCCCTCCTCCAGTCCTCTGGAACCATGCCTGTTTCCAGTTAGCTGTTGAATAAGGGTGTCAATGGGGCAGCCAGCACCTTCCTGAGTTCTTTCAGTACCCTTAGGTATATCCCATCTGGTCCCATAGCTCTGTCCACTTTCAGAGATGCAAGTCCCTTCAGGACTCTTTCCTTTGAAAATGGACTTGAGTCTGACTCCCCCCACCCTTTGTTCCTGCTGATCACTGCAGTTGTCTGTCTGCCACTCCCAGTGTTGAAACCGAGCAGAAGTACCTGTTGAAGATGTCTGCTTTTTCTTGGTCCAATTCTGCACAGTCTCCCTCTGCCACCCTCCTTATTCTCACTATTCCTCTCCTTGCTTTCCTCTTCTCACTTACTGCCTTACCTGCTTCCCTTTGTTTTACCTGGTACACCTCCCTGTCTTCCTCCCTCTACATTTCCTTATACCTCCTGAATGCCACCCTTTTTTCCTTTACCGCCGTGGACACTTCCCTAGAGTACCATAATGGTCTCTTTTTCCTTTCCCTTTTACTCGCTTCCTTCACGCAGAAGCTGGTTGCTTTAATTGTGCCCGCCCTTATTTTTCCCTACTGTTCCTCTACTCCTCCCTGGCACCCCCCACCCGGCAGCTTCTGAGGCAGTCTCCCTTTTCCTTAAAATCTGCCCTCATAAACTCCAGGACCCTCATCCTCATGCAGCTTGCCTCTGCTCCCATATTAATGTTAAACCACACTGTAAGGTGATCAGTAGTATCTGGGAGACTGCCTACTGTAGCGTCTGCAATGCTGTCCCTGTTTGTAAGCACTAGGTCTAGCACTGCCCCCATCCCTAGTGATTTATTGACTAGCTGCTTAAGAAAGGCCCTTTTAGGGAATCACGGATGGCCCTGCTCTTTGCTGAAGCTGCAGCTAGAAGGCTTCAATCCACATCTGTCAGACTGAAGTCCCAACTAGCAGCACCCCCAGAAAAGACAGAAAAGTAATAAATGTGGTCCCCAGTTTCAAGAATTGGGGTCAGAGATGAGTAATGACAAGCCAATTAGCCTGATGTCAGAGATGGGCATGGATCTGGAAGCAATTATCAAGGACAGAAAATAATAAAGTACTGTATTTGATTAAGGTCAGGGTTCTTGTATCCCACTCAGCATGACTTTATGAAGGAAGATTGTGCCAAACAGGTTTGTTACTTACCAGTAACTGCAAATCTTCACAAGAATCTCCTTTGTAGAGCCACACACATTCAACTAAAGCCACTGGTGACTGGACCCCATGGGAAATCTGTTCCAGCATAGAGCCACCTACATCATAGTGGTGCAGGCTATGTGTAGTGTCACACACTCTTGCCACCTAAATGATATGGGCACAGCCCTCTGCCTCAGTCCCAGCTGCACAATAACAGAGAAATCTAAAGATGGCAAACACATAGGCGACAGTTATCTGTAGCCCAGAAGGTTGTAATTGGAAAAACAGAAAGCCTAGCAGTAACCTGAAAGAGACTGCAACACTCCTACTCTTCAGGATGACAGAGGTCAGGGGTAGTGTGTGTGTGTGTGCGTGTGTGTGTGTGTGTGTGTGTGTTTGTGTGTGTGACCCCCATTAACTCCCAGGGGTTTCTAGATAAATTCCTTTTGTACTCTGTGGAAAGATTCTCTGGGATTTCCAGTGGCAGTCACACCTTAACTGGGTTACAAGCTAAGTCCTGTTTTGGCACTAGGGAAACATGGGAACAGGTAGAAAACAGACAAAACAGGGAGAGTGGAGGAAGTTCTCTGGAGGCAGCCCTTCAGGTGGATCCTTTGCAGTGCCTATTCCCATTCCAGAATCATTTCTCAATCATTGTAGAATACTGAACAATCGACTGAAGTGGCTGCGGCTGTCAACACCTTGTTTCCCTATAAAGGGTGATTTGAAACTAGAGAACCAAATCATGGAAGCTGGCAGGAGATGGGGATCTGCTGGGTTCAGAATTTTGCTGTCTAGCTTTGGGTCTTTGGTTCCAGAACCATATACAGTATGTTCACATTGTCTTTCAAAACTGAAATATTAATGCTCATGGAAACCTGCTATTGCCTAAGATTCTTACATGTGAAAGTGCAGGACTCTGTGTCTATGATCATGTGTTGATTATGAATTAAACTGCTCATGCACTGAACTGAACAATGAGTATGACATGACAATGGCAGAGACAAGGGCCTGGATTTACAGTTGCCTGCTAAGTCTTCACATTTGAATCTTCCTCAAGATGGAGGCAGGATGCAATATGACAGAAGAATAAGATCTGTCAATTACAGTGGTGGTGGGGAGCTGCTATAATATCGCTGGAGAAGTAACTTCGACTGCTGAATAAATGCCCTGTTTGAAGACTCAACATATCAGTGTGCAAAATGCTATTATTAACTGCTGCATTCTGATACTACCCGCCACCCCTCAAGGCAACACTGTGTGTGCCCCCCTTTAGGGTCTTTATGGCACTAGGAATCCTGGTTGGCCCCCTTCCTGGGGTGGGAGGGCCCCGTATGTAACCTAACTGCCGGGGGTCAGCTGCACATGTGGCTCTATGGAGGAGATTCTCTCAAAGAGCTACAGTTACTGGTAAGTAATTAATCTACAGTATCTTCTCTGAGGACATCTCCTCCATAAAGCCACAAACACTGGACGAGTCCAAAGCTGTACGAAAACCCATCACTCAGGAGGTATATTAAATAAGGTGACATCAGCAAAAATTAATTTCCCAAATGACTTCTTTGATCTTGAGTGGTTCCCTGCTCCTCTTTGATCTTTGAGCAGTTCCTAGTTCCACACTTCAAAGGCAGGAGATCATAAATTGCAACTCTTCTGAAACGTCATAAAAGTTTACGATCCCTCCTTGCAGCTGGTCAGCTACAATTAAGTCAGATAAACAGAAGACCCTTAATTATGTCTCTCTGGTCTTTAATTATCTCCTGGCTTTTAGGTTAACATAGATCCTAAACAAGGCTATAAAATGTGAGTTCTTGGAAGTTAATCACATCACAGAGATCTGCTGTTTAACATGTCCTGTCCTTTGAACTGAAACCTGTGGGGAGGTGGGGTCATCCCAGGAGTACAGGATGTCTCATGAGAGACACTCAATAACACATTTTTATATTACAAAATCATAGAGCAATCTCTGTCCAGGTGTCACAATCCTCCCCACCTAGACTGAATTTGGGGCTCTATCCCCTACATGGGATGAGCTTCCCAAATCAGTTCACTCTTCATAGACACGAGACAAGCCATCTGAGTTCTGATTGGTCGTTCCAGCCCTATGTAAGATTGTCATGTCATACCCTTGCAAAGCAAGACTCTATCTTAACAATTTACCATTAGTTTTTCCCATTTGCGTCAGCCAAACCAGGGGGTTGTGGTCAGTTTGTACCACAAAATGCTGCCCATATAATTATGGCTCTAGCTTCTTTGGGACCCACACTATTGCAAGACACTCCTTTTCCACAGTAGAGTATGCCTGCTCCCTGGGAAGTATCTTTTTACTCAGGTACACTACCAGGTTATCTTTCCCTTGGTTGGATGTCTGACTCAGTACTGCCCCAAGACCCACATCTGAGGCATCAATCTGAACTATAAAGGGTTTGCTATAGTCAGGACTTGTCAATACAGGAGCACTGCACAGGGCCTCCTTCAGTCTGGTAAAGGCTTCCTCACAGGCTGGTCCCTAGGTAATTTTCTTTGGCATCCTTTTCTTTACTAGGTCAGATAGGGGAGCAGCCAGGGCACTGTAATTGGGTACAAATTTCCTATAGTACCCTGCTGTCCCTAGAATACTCCTGACCTGCTTCTGTGTTTCTGGTCTGGGCCATGCCTGGATCACCTCTATTTTTATTTGGTTAGGTCAGAACTGTCCCCAGCCTACCACATGCCCAAGGTATGTCACTTCTCCCATGGCCACCTGGCACTTCTCAACTTTGACAGTGAGCCCAGAACTCTGTATCCTGCCCAGCACTTCCCTAAGGTGGGGCAGGTGTTCCTCCCAGTTGGCACTAAAGATGGCAATGTCATCCAGGTACACCATGGCGTACTCCTCAGCACCAATTAACACCTGGTTCACCAACCTTTGGAAAGTGGCTGGGGCGTTCTTCATTCCGAAAAGCATTACTTTAAATTCAAATGAGCCTATCGGAGTGATGAAGGCCGACCTCTCCCTAGCTCTGTCCATCAACTCTACCTGCCAATACCCCTTGGTCAGGTCAATAGTCGTAAGGTAGGTCGCCCATCCCAACTTGTCCAGGAGTTCGTCCGTCTGGGGAATCGGGTGGGCATCTGACTTTGTGACTGCATTCAGTCAGGGCTACACACTGCAAACACCATGTCAGCCCTATTAGCATATGGCTTCATCATGTTGACATGGTACATCCTTTCTGTCTGTCTTCTGTCAGGTAACTCTATAATATAGTTCACATCATTTACCTTCCTAACTACTTTGTACGGTCCTGCCCACTCAGCCTGCAGCTTGTCTTTCCGGACCGGAATAAGGACCATGACTTCCTGACCCACCATGCATGAGCGAGCTCTGGCTCTGCGGTCGTACCACACTTTTTGTTTCTGTTGAGCAGCTGCCAGGTTGCTCTGGGCTGTCCCCATAAGCTTCTTCAGCCTTTCCCTAAACCTAAGGACGTAATCCACAATGGGAGTTCCCTGGGTGGTGTGCTTGCCTTCCCAGTCCTCCAGGATTAAGTCTAGAGGCCTATGTACCCGGCGTCCATATAAGAGTTTGAAGGGTGAAAACTTTGTCGACTCGTGGGGCACCTCCCTGTATGCAAATAACAGGTGGGGAAAGTATTTCTCCCAGTCCCTCCCATGCTGTTCAGCAAACGCCCGGAGCATTGACTTCAGGGTACCATAAAATCTTTCCACAAGCCCATTGGCTTGTGGGTGATACAGTGTTGTGCATCTCTGCACCACCCCAGACTTCTCCCACAAACATTTCATCAGGTCCGACATGAAGGAACCCCCTCGATCGGTGATAACCTCCTGCGGAAACCCAACATGGAAGAAAATCCCAAGTAAGGCATCTGCCACTTTGTCTGTCCTCAGTGAGGATAGGGTGACTGCCTCTGGGTACCGGGTGGCATAATCCACCACAGTCAGGATGAATCTCTTCCCTGAGGAGCTAGGGGTATTTAAAGGCCCCACAATATCCATTCCCACCCTCTGGAATGGCTCCTCCACTATGGGCAATGGAATTAGGGCAGCTTGGGTTTTCTTACCTGCCTTCCCTATTTCTTGGCACCGGTGACAAAACCTGCAATACTCCTTCACCTGCTGGGTGAAGTTGGGCCAATAGAAATTCTGGGCCAACCGCTGCATAGTGCGCATGATTCCCAGATGACCAGACAAGGGAATATCATGTGCAATCTTGAGCAACTGCTAACGATACCCCTGGGGAACAACAAGCTGCCTGCGTAGCTCCCCTCCCTCTGTCTGCACAGCCTGAGTATACATCAGTCCATTTTCCCAATAAACCTTATGTCTGCCGTCACCTCCCTGTGTACCATCAGAGTCTGCCCAAGCCCTCAGCTTCTCTAGACTAGGGTCACTTCTTTGAGCAGCTGCAAACTCCTCACACATTCCAAGGCATGGGACAGGTCCCCTTCAGTCTCTGAACTAGGGTCCCTAGCACTAGCGTCAGGGCACTCTGGATCACTGTCAGTACTAACCCTCTGACAATGGGTCACCCCTCCTTCTTTGGAGTAACCCTCCATAGCTGTGTGGTTAAGTGCTACTGGGGAAATTTCTACCCCCTTTTCATCAGTCTCCATATCAGGAGACACAGGCTGGGGAACCAGCCTCCCAGGGGTTTCCACAATGGCTTCTGTGGGGTTCAGGGAACTACAATTTTCCCTTGCCACTTGGCTATGGATAACTGCACACACCATCCCCTGTTGGAGATTGTTGCCAAGGATGACGTCCACTGCTAATATTTTGGCTATAGCCACCTGTTGCACAGTTTCCCCTGTTTCACCCCAGTCTAGAAGAACACTAGCGAGGGTCAATGTTTTCTCCCCACCAGTAAAGTCTTGTACAGTAACATATTCATTGAGTATAAGCTGACCAGGCTGTACCAGATCCCCTTTTACCAATGTCAGGGATGCACCTGTGTCCCTTAACCCTTGCATCTGTACACCATTCACCATGACTGGGTGCATGTGTTCCCTCATGTTCACAAGCATGCTTCCAGGGACACACAAACAACCCACTTCTTTTCTAGCCCCCCATTGTGTATTGCCCACCCTTTTGGGACACTGTCTGGCAATATGCCCAGTTTCTTTACACAACCAACATTCATTTCTTTTCACAGAGAAATCTTTTCTCTGAAACCTGGGACTAACTGGTTTTGGTGGAAGCAGTAAGGGTTTTAGCTGCCCTGAAGGTGTGCTTTTCTCTTTCTGCACTGTCTTTCCTGCCCCATTCACTCTCAGAGCAGGTCTGCTCTTGGCATAGTGGTCTGAGAGTTCAGCAGCCTCTTGCACTGTTTTGAGATCTCGGTCCTCCAGCCAGGTTTTTAGCTCTGCTGGGCATGCCCAGAAAAACTGTTGTAACAGAATCACATTTTCAATTTTATCTACAGAGTTTACTTCAGTTCCTTCCCACCAACGTTTTAAAAACTGACGTTTCGTGGCTAGCTCCTCGTAGCTCATGTCAGGGCTTCTCCTGAGCTTGCAGAATTTAGCTCTGCATGATTCAGCAGTTAATTCAAATTTTTTTAATAGTGCAGCTTTAAGTTTGTTGTAATCATTACTGTCCTCATTGTCCATTTGACCCAATGCATCCCGAGCTTTCCCGGTAAGTAGCGGGGATAGCTGGAAGGTCCAGGACTCCCTAGGAATTTTAGCCTGAATACAAACTTTTTCAAAAGAATTTAAAAAGGCATCCATATGCTCCCCATCCTTAAATTCAGCTGTCAATTTGGAATTCAATTTGTAACCCAGTCCTGTAGTTCCAGTTAAACCCAAGCCACTTACCTGCTCTGGTGCGGGTGGTTGAAGTCGTAGCTTCTCCAGTTCATGTCGCCTCTGGTGCTCATACTCCTCACGGTCTTCCTCTCACTGTTCATGGTCCGCCTCTTGCCGTTCTTGCTCCCTCTTCTCCTCTGCAGCTCACTGGTGCTCACGCTCTTCATGTCAGCCTCCCGCTGTTCCAGCTCTACCTCTTGCCTTTCTCACTCCCTCTTCTCCTGGAACTCCAGCTCCATTCTGTGTAAGTCAATCTGCAGCCTGAGCACTTCTGGCTCCAGAATGCTGGTGACCTTCCCCTGCTGCTGTGGCCCTTCACTGGCACTGGTCCTGCTGCCCTTCTCATCGGATCTGGACACTGCACTGGCCGCTAGCCCTTCCACACTCAAGGTTCGGTCCTTTACAGTCACTGTCTGTGACTCAATGCTCTGGGTATCTGCTACCATCAGGGCATCCACAAGGTTCTGCTTGGTGGCTTTCACCTCATACAGGACTCCTCTGTCCCTGCACAACTGCTTTAAGTAGTCTACAGTGTGCCTGCTGTAGTTGGAAGCCATCTTCTTCCTCAACTACAGCTACTCTAACTTGCACTTTAAAAAAAAAATAAAATAGGCAGGAACTTGACTGTAAGCCAAGTGATATATTTCGGTGTACTTTTTTTAAAAAATAAATCACTGCCTTGTTTTGCAAGTGAGCTGGCAGTATTAAGCTGACACACTGAACAATAAAAGCTTGTATTACCAAAATTATGCACACCGCTGCCAACCAATCTGTCACAACCCCACTCAGCAGGTCAGGCCCTCTGCTCCCACAGTGCCAATCTCTGAGCGCAGTATTGTGAACAGGGTAACAGAACAGGGTAACCCTCCTGTCTGTTTTGTGGGTCTGAATCACCTTCGGTCTCAAGTTCTGGAGGTATTCAAACTGTGAACCTTATGCTAGCATACCCAAACTGTACAGGCTGAGATAATTCTGCTCTTCAGGGAATGCCAGATATCTTTTGCCTACGGGCACCTAACCAGGTATACAAAATGAACCCTTAAAAACTCTATGAAAGACCTTAGATGAATTCTTACTTTTTCCCAGTTTGGTATACCATTAAGCTTATGAACAGTGTTGTCAAAATCTTAACCATCCATGCATCACAGGCAAAAAGGAAGGACTTGGAAGACACAGGCAATCTCTTTAAAATAAGAGGTTTTACTTAAAATGAATAAAATATGTAAAATGTAACCACAGAACAATATATCACAAAACATACAATCACTTAAAAGAACAAGGTTAAAATAAAAATATAAACTCCTACCACAATACACTTAGACTTGTCTATCTAATGTATACCTTCTTACAGTGGTTTAGTTAGCTATTGTTTCAAGAGAGTCCAAACAGGAATGTGACTCAGTGTAAAATACAGAATACAGTTTAAACTGTCTCTAAACCTGCCTCTTCCATGATGTCACCTAGCTCCTCCCTGTAAAATATAAAAATTAATACACACAGGATGTACCATCACTTAGGAGGTATATTAAATAAGGTGACATCAGCAAAAACTCATTTCCCAAATTACTTCTTTGATCTTGAGTGGTTTCCTGCTCCTCTTTGATCATTTTGCAGTTCCTAGTTCCACATTTCAAAGGCAGGAGGTCATAAATTGCAACTCCTCTGAAACGTCATGAAAGTTTATGATCCCTCCTTGTAGCTGGTCAGCTACAATTAAGTCAGATAAACAGGGGACCCTTAATTATGTCTCTCTAGTTTTTAATTATCTCCTAGCTTTCAGGTTAACATAGATCCTAATCAAGGCTACAAAATGTGGGTTCTTGGAAGTTAATCACGTCACAGAGATCTGCTGTTTAACATATCCTGTCCTTTGAACTGAAACCTGGGGGGGGGTCATCCCAGGAGCACAGGATGTCTCATGAGAAACACTCAATAACACATTTTTATACTACAAAATCATAGAGCAATCAGAACCAGCTGTCCAAGTGTCACAGTTACTACCACTGATTGTGGCAGTGGTTTCCTCAGAACTGTACACCACTGTATCTGAACGGCTGTCATAGACAGCTTGGACATTCATTGGTGCAGTGCAGCCACGCCTGCAAAAGGGAGCAGGGCATTGGAAGTGGGGGAGGCACACCTAGGAAAACTCGTATGGTAGCACTATGTTTCTTGCACATGCGTGCAAGCAAACAAAAATAACAGCAGCGAGAACAAGGCAGAATATCCAGTGCTAAAATGTGATATTACAAATCGGGGAATCAGAGTCAGCAAAAGTGAAAATAGGCTTCCATAGCGATTGCTAGGCAAAGGAGACAGACATTTGATCTGACTCCTTGATCTTATTAATCCCATCCAGATAAAACTGGGAGCCCTGTGAACATCTAGAAAATGAAGGATCACTTTATCCTGGTTATCCAGACAGGTTATGAACACTGGCAGAAAAATGGAACAATTCAAACACTGTCTTGTGCAGGAATTTAGGGTATGTCTTTAGTTCCACCCAGTCCTGGAGAAACAACAGATATGGAGGTGTAACCACCATAACCCGTTGGGGTTCCCAATCAATGTGCAGTATGCTGTCCCCACAGCATAGGGTTAATTGTTAAACTCCCTCCACCACTTCTGTCATGTGACATGGCAGCAGATGTCAAATCTGAGGGTCTTCCTGCTGCAGCATAAGCCAGTGTGCGGTCCTCAGTTAGTCACAGAAGGAAAAAGGAGAGAGGTTTAGAAGAGAAACCCAAAGAAGGTGTTTGACCTGCACCTCTCTGTAATGTATACACATTTCTCCTTGAGGCATGATACACCAGATACATGAAGTGAACTGGCAGCAGACATTCCTTGGGAGATATTCTCTGCTGGGTGTGAAAAGCAAATAGTAACATAGAAACATGAACAATGACAGCAGAAAAAGACCAACTATTCATCCATTCTGCCCGAGATCCATATTTAGCCCTGGAACCTATTGTCCCTTAAGGCTATTAGCCCTCCCCATCCTTCCCCTCATTCCTCTCCCAGCTTCTGGTGCCCTGAGCAACCACTATACCCTTTATTCTATCCCAACCATGCCTGAACCCACCAACAGTTTAAGCACACACCACTTTGGCAGACAGATAGTTTCATGACTCCACCACCTTTTCTGCAAAATAATACTTCTTCATGTCCCTTCAAAGCCTCCCTACTGTCAGTTTCTACACATGTCCAAGTGATTGTGAACTAGTATTAGGGCTAGGAATCAGTTGATCCTGGAAGGATGGCAAAATGGGTTCCTGACTCAGTGCATCACAGAACCAACACGAGCACAGGCAATTCTTGATCTACTGCTCACAAATGGGGAGCATGTACAGGAAATAACAGTCGGAAGCCCCTGGGTGGGACTGACCATTGCACAGTGTGGTTCCAGTTGGATATGAACAGTGAAAGCATCCTAAGACCAACATCTTGGATTTTAGGAGGATGGACTTCAGGAAGATGGGTGAAGTGCTAAGGAGCCACCTGGCTGGCATCAGAGCAGATTGGGGGGGTGGACCAAAGGTGGTTCATCATTAAGGAAGGAATACTGGTTTCCACAGAGGAGTGTGTTAGACTCAGGGGGAAGAACACAAGGGCCAAAGCGGCCTGCTGGTTCAGTTCTGGAGTCACCCAGGTAATAAGGCAAAAGAGGTTAACCTATAGAAAATTCAGGAAGACCAAGAGAGAAGTAGATAGGGAAAATTACCTAAGGTTGGCTAGTGATGCAAGTAAGAAAGTCTGGCAAGCTAAGGCACAGAAGGAGCTGCAGATAGCTGAAGGAATTAAGAAGAGGGAGAAGGCCTTCTATATAAGTGAGAAAAGGGACAAGAAGGATGGGATTGTTAGGCTTAAGAAAGGGGAAGACTGGGTGGAGGATAACGGGGGAAAGCAGATATACTTGTCATTGAGGCACAGGTCAGGAAGCATAGGAAAACCAGGGGCAGTTGTAAAATTCACAATGAGCAATTTATAATTATCAATAACAGTAAAATAAAAATTGTTTAGAAAAACTATTTACAAAGGCAGTACAAACAGAGAGAACAAACTCCTTCTGGGTGTTTCTTCTCAATGTGAAATCACAGACTCTTTAGCAAAAATATTGCTGCTCTTTTTATAACAAGTCTTTGCCAGAGAACTCGTTAAGAAGAACATCCTGTTTTTCTCAAGGTGTTCTTTGTCAGAACATGGTGACCCAGAACTGACCTCTTGTTGACAGCTCTGCAAAGAGTTTGCAAACTGCATCTCAGGTTAACCCTCTAAATTCCAAATAGCTTTTTGCAATCATTTCAACAGTATAACTATATACATTTTCAAACCAAGGGATCCCAGTATCACTAACAGTTTCACACAAAGATTCACATATATTTTATAACCACATATATGCAAGGGGGAACAAAAGACAGAAACAGCAAGTTAAGGCAAAGAGATAGCAAGAAGCAGAGAATTGCATGAAACCATTCAGAGGTAAATGGATGGGGTCCCCTCAACAAACTCAGATCAGACATGGCGACCTGCTGAATTTAAATATATTACTAATTGGAGGAAAAGAAACTAACCAGGATTCCCTTAGTAATGGTGAGTGAAGAGGGAAGAGCCCAGCGCTGAATCCCTGTCTGCCTGGCAGGTGCGGGAAATGTGGTGTAGAGAAGTCTGTCTCCCTGGCACTATTCTGGGGCCCAAGTCCTTGTGATTGAGGTTCAGCCCATGGATAGTGTGAGGCCGGTAGCATCCCCTGGCACACCAGAATCAGGTCTTCTCAGAGTTGGGTTGTTTGTGAATGCAGCCCAAAGCAGGTGGTAAACTCCATCTAAGGCTAAGCACTAGCACGAGACCGATATTCCACAAGTACCATAAGGGAAAGTTGAAAAGAACTTTGAAGAGAAAGTTCAAGAGGGCAAAACAGTCCCACAGATCATTGACACATTTGCAATGGAGCAATTCATCAACATCCTGCCTATAGATGTACAGCTTTGGGTGAATGAACACCAGCCAGAAAGTGGGGAAGAGGCTGTTTCTTTGGCCAAGGACTATCAGATAGCCAGACTGATGCCACAGCAGCAAGGTAACAACCAAGCACCAGTAAGAACCTCTTTTTCACAATTTAATTCCTGATCAGATAAAAATTCTGGTGGGGTAACATATCTGCACCCAAAGACTTTATTTGTTATAATTGTAACAAACCAGGCCACATTGCAAGGAACTGCCATAGTAAGGAGAGTAACACTGGTGTAGATTTGTCTTTAGCAAACTGGGGCAGGTATTTAACAGATGTCAAGGTAGGAGATAAGACTGTAAAGGGAATTATTGTTTCAGGAAGCAGACTGACCCTAGTGCATATTAAAGTGCTGGGAAAACACTATGTAAAAGGACCAGGTACTGCTGTAATTTGCACCCACAGGGACACATGATATTATCCCACAGTTAACACCATCTGTCATTGAGGCACAGGTCAGGGAGCATAGGAAAACCAGGAGCAGTTGTAAAATTCGCAATGAGTGTTATATTATTATCAATAACAGTAAAATGAAAAATAAAAATTGTTCAGAATAACTATTTACAAAGGCAGTACAAACAAAGAAAACAAAGTCCTTCTTCTGAGTGTTTCTTTTGAATTTCAAATCTCAGTCTCTTTACCAAAAATATTGCTGCTCTTTTTGTAACAAGCCTTTGCCAGGGAACTCGTTAAGGAGAACATCCTGTTTTTCTCAAGGTGTTCTTGTCAGTTTCCTTGCAGGTGCAACAAACAGAACATGGCGACCCAGAACTGACCTCTTGTTGACAGCTCTGCAAAGACTTTGCAAACTGCATCTCATGTTAACCCCCTAAATTCCAAATAGCTTTCTGCAATCATTTCAACAGTATGACTATATACAATTTCAATCCAAGGTATCTCAGTATCACTTACAGTTTCACACAAAGATTCACATATATTTTATAACTACAGATATGCAATAGGGAAAGAAAAGAAAGAAACAGCAAGTGAAGGCAGAGAGATAGCAAGAGGTGAAGAATCACGAGACTGTCAGAGTGATCAGTTCCTAGGTCTCATGAGAACCTTTGGTTGTGCAATCAGACAGACAAGAGACAGAAAAGGAGAGGAGAGAACATATCCTTGTATTTAACTCTTTCTGAATAACAAATAGGACAAGGCCTTATTCAACCTGTCAAAATACTAAATGAATACTTCTGTTCCATCTTCACCAGGGAGAAGGATGGACCAGTGCCTTCAGGCAGGAGAAGAGGAACGGGGAAGGGGAACACAGATGTAGTGATAGAGGAGGATAGAGTGAGGGAGGGACTGCTATCATTGAAGGTAGACAAACCACCAGGCCTGGACAGGGTACATCAAAGGGTACTAATGGAGCTAGATGAGGAACTGGCAGGGCCTCTAGCAGACCTATTTAATAGTTCACTAGAGTCAGACGTGGTACCGCAGGACTGGAGAACAGCACATGCGGTACCCCTCCACAAAATCGGTCCCAAGGATGATCCAGGCAATTACAAACCAGTCAGTCTGACCTCAATCATGTGCAAGCTCATGGAGACCATACTTAAGGAAAGGTTGGTAGAATATGTGGAGAAGCATGGTCTCCAGGATGCAAGGCACCCTGGGTTCATGGCAGGGGGAAGATCGTGTCAAACAAATCTGATTGACTTCTTTGACTGGGTCACTAAGACAGTAGACAGGGGCCAAGTGGCAGACATCCTCTATCTGGATTTCAGCAAGGCCTTTGACTCTGTGCCCCAGAAAAGGTTGACCAGGAAGTTGGTGGATCTTGGGTTGGGGTTAAGATGACCAGATGGGTGGAAACTGGTTGAGGGACAGAACCAGAAGGTTCATTGTGAGAGAGAGAGTTATCTAATACCAGAGAGGTCACCAGTGGGGTCCTGCAGGGCTTGGTGCTGGGGCCAGTATTGTTCAATGTCTTCATCAATGACATTGGGGATGGTATTGAGGGCAAAATGTGTCTATTCACAGATGACACCAAGCTCTATGGGAGAGTGGACACAGCGGAAGGGATACAATACCTACAGGATGATCTGGAAAAGCTGGGGAGGTGGTCTGGGATCTAGCAGCTTGGCTTCAATGCCAAGAAATGCAAAGTTATGCACATTGGAGCCAAGAATCCCAGGACAGAGTGCTACCTGGGTGGAGTCCAGGTATCTGCATCAGAGAAGGAGAAGGAGAAGGACCCGGGAGTGATGATCACTAGTGACCTGAAGCACTCCACACAGTGTAAGAAAGCAGCAGCAAAGGCAAACAAGATGCTGGGATGCATAGCTAGGGAGATCAGTAATAGGACAGAGGAGGTTATAGTACCCTTGTACAGGTCACTGGTGAGGCCACATCTAGAGTATGGAGTTCAGTACTGGTGCCCACACCTCAGAAAAGACATTAACTTCCCAGAGAAGGTCCAGAGGAGGGCTACAAAGATGATGCAAACACAAAGAACTGCTGCTAACTGGGGAATAGACTGGAGCTTTCTGAGAAGGGAAGCCAGCCCAGTCGGAAATGAAAGTCAAAAGGCCAGAAGCACTCAAAACAAAAGTAAATGTCCACACTGATAGTAAGCTTAATAAGTTTACTGCTTGAATAAACATTTCTATGAGGACAGGCATGCCTCCCTCACAACCCGGCACTTTGTCTCGTACCGAATCTTCTTCAGGGGTGTGGTTAGTGAGTGGGAGGCACCTTTTTATACATCATCAGCTCATTACAAATTCAGTACATCATTTGACAGTGTGATGTCATACAGAATCATAAACAAAAACATTAACAGAAGCTAAACAAAGAATCATCTTAGATATCATTATTCACAAAGCTGATGTGTATCCTTAAGTACACTTTGTCTGATTTATGCATTTATACCTATTTAATATTTATAAATTCTATTTTTATCTGAAAGCTATGAGTTCAAACATAAGATGCATTTGAGCCAGATATCAATTCAAAGTGCCTCTATAGTGGTTCTATATATTCACTTTATATGGCCCCAAACAAATCATTTAGGATTTTTTAAATTTTTACATATATTTAAATTTATAGTTAAGTTTGTGTTTGTAAGACTGCTGGTCTAAGCTCCATACTTTAATGGGTCATAAAATATTACAAAAATCAAAAGTAAACAATGTACAGAAGAAACTGTACAAAAAGAAAGAATGAATCAATGTCTCTGAATTTCTTAAAATTTTAACCTGACAGCTTGAAATCCAAATAACATCTTTTAAGTATAGATATTTAATCCCATACCAGATGTAATGTAGCCCCCTTACTGGGGTTATCCAAACGGAAACTAAGTTCATCTCAAAAGGATGAACCAATGGGAGTGCAAATGGTGAGAGCTGAGACCTTGTATATAAAATTCTATAAGTTTTGCTCTTTCAAAAATTTATAAATAGAGTCAGTACATTATTTTCTTTTCAGAAATGGTTTTAAGTCCCATCTGTTAAGGTTTTACACAGTGTCATTTATAAATCCACATACTCTCCTTTTCTAGGAGTAAATTTGGTCTGTCACCCCCATACTTCAAAGGTGGTACTCATTCTAGTCCTACAAATTTAATACAATCTGGTTTCGACTCATGCTGCAAATTAAAGTGAACCCTCACTGGTGTATCCTGTCTTTTGTTAATAATGCAACGGATGTGCTCCTGTATCCGCTGCGTCAACGGCCGTATAGTTTTTCCCACATACAACAACTTGCAGCTACACCATAAGCCGTATACCACATAACTGGTATCACAAGTAATCAGCTGTTTGATCTCTATTTCCATGTTTGTAAACCTGGGGTGCTTAAACGTTTTACACAGGGTGCTATATTTACATACGTTGCACCTTGCACATTTAAAAAATTCTTTAACCCTATGTGGTAACCAAGTGGATCTTATATTTGATACCTGTGTATCCGGTCTACTGTGAACCAGTGATTCCTTCATGTTTCTGCTCTACTGTATAAAACTCTAGGATGTGTTCCTACTGCAAGTCCTGCTGTGCTATCACTCAACAAAATTGGCCCATTTCTGTAAATTATGTTACCAGTTTTACCAGATTTATGATTGAATTCAGTGATAAAAGTGCAGGGCTGTGTGTGGGATGTTGTCATTTTATCCACTAGTAAGGTGTTTCTGTCCTGCCTTTTGGCCCTCTCTTTTTGTTGTTTAAGCAATTCCATGCCATAACCCCTATTCTGAAATCTTTCGATTAATTCATCTGCCTGTTTTTCAAATGTTATATCCGAGTGCCATTTCTGTGAATTCTCAGAAATTGGCTATATGGAATAGAATCTCTTAAATGTTGCAGGTGTGTACTGTTGGTGTGTAAGACTGCATTTGTAGCTGTGGGTCTGTGGTAACATTCAGTCTCTATTCTTTCCTCACTTACTGACAATTTTAGATCCAAGAAATTCAAAGCTTTAGAATCAGTTTCATATGTGAACTTTAAATTAAGTTCATTGTCATTCATCCATGTAATGAAAGCTGGCACAACTATGGGGTCACCCTGCCAAATACACAACACATCGTCCATAAAACAATACCAGTGTTTAATGTACTGTCAGTATGGATTTCCCACAGGATTCAAAATAGTTGTGTATTCCCAGTGTCCCAGGAAAAGTTTGTCATAGCTCGGTGCCATGGATGCCCTCATGGCTGTGCCGCACGTCTGTAAAAAGAACTGGTCTTCAAATTTGAAGTAATTATGCTTCAAGATGAATTCCAGTGCTTGTAAGATAAATTCACTTGGAATTTCCTCAGTAAGTGAGAACTTATCAAGAAAGAACTTCACTGAGTGCCTGATTATGCTGTATGCATGTACTGTATATAGGGGGCTCTACATCTATCCCTAGCGAGTGCATGTTTTCTTCCCATTTTATGTCCTGTAATTTAGTCAGATGTTTTGTATCTTTGATATAGGACTCCAGTGTAAGAATACTGTGTTGAAGGAAGAAATCAATAAACGTCCCAACATACTGTGTAATACTCCCCACCCCTGAAACAATTGATCTTCCTGGGTGGGGGGGGGGTTGGTTCTATCCTTGTGGATTTTCAGGAGCATATAGAAGCCGGGTATTGTAGGATGTTCATTCCGCATAAATTGTAACTCACTTTCAGTAATATGTCCCTCTTGAGCTGCCCTGAATAGAAGACAGCGTAGTTCCCTTCTATAAACCATTGTGGGATCAAAGTTAAGTTTGCAGTATTGCATTTCATTTCCCAGTAGTGACATGACTATATTTATATAATGTTCTCTATTCAAAATGACAATGTTACCCCCCTTGTCCATGGGTCTGATAACCACGGACTAATTTTTGCCAGTGTGTCCACTGCACTACGTTTCTGTTTGCTTAAATTATATCTGGGGATAACATTGTCATTAAGTATCTCTTTAACCTGTTGGCACACTGTTTTCTCATGGGTACTCAAAACATCATTGTTTATGTTGGGACAAAACACAGAGTTTGGTCTGAACTTGTTTTTTCTTAATTTCTTAAGATGTCCTCCTGCAGAAAGTATGCTCATCCCTTCTGTTTATTGGGCGGTCAAAAGGTCAGCTTCTGAAAAATTATTTTCCTGAAGTAAACAATCTAAGGCATCTAAATCAGAATTTAATACTTCATTTGTTATCATAGTATCTAGTTCAATATTTTGCTAATCAATATCTGGGGTAACATCTCCCATTACATCTGTGACCCCACATGATGTCACATTTTGTGGGCCAGTATCCAGGTCAGGGTCTCTCATCATGGCTTCAATCAAAATATCATTGTCTTCCATCCTAGGAGGTTCAGTATCTGGACTCCCCCATTAGTATGTCCAAATCACCTGAAATTCCCTGTTGTTGGGGGCCAACACTTTTAGCTTTAATTTCTGAAAAAACTTGAATAAGTCCACAAAAACTTTGAAGTTGTTAACTGCTGTCCGGACCAGTGATGCTGAGGGTTGAGGCGCTGGATGCCACACCTCGCACCACGTTGGT
The DNA here is from genome assembly GCA_016271365.2 of Neoceratodus forsteri. Taxonomy (NCBI): domain Eukaryota; kingdom Metazoa; phylum Chordata; order Ceratodontiformes; family Ceratodontidae; genus Neoceratodus; species Neoceratodus forsteri. The sequence continues at coordinate 969,395,736 of CM057449.1, forward strand.
GACCCGGGTTCAGGAGCGGACTCGGTTAATCGGGGGTTGGCTGGGGGGAGAAGAATTGAGCATCCCGTGACTGCTCTCCTTCTCTGGGGTGGGAGGAGGGACTCCTCATGCTGGCTCTCTGGCGGTGGCTGGAGGTAGCAGTGCTCGCAGTACGCTGGTGGGATCAGAATGGGCAGATGTCCGATGTGCAGCGCACAGGACCACGAGCCACAGCATCCTGGGCATCATTGCACACCTGTACCATTGGGGGGGATCAGGGGCTCAAAAATGGCTGAATCCTCCAGTGCATATGAGGATCCGCCTGCGGCACCACACTGGACACTCCAAAGGAGCTCCTTCTGGCCCTGATCCCTTGGTCTTCCGTGCATGGGGTCCACGATGTGGCCTCAGAGAGGGTGATGGAAGGAGGTAGCAGCTCGGGCACAGCACCAAATGCAGGAGCCACCAGTGGACCGAAGGGTGGAACCATAGGAACACCCTCCCAGTCAAGGAGGTAGGCTGAATAAACAAAAAAAAATAAAAAAAGAAGTTGTTAACTGCTGGAGTGGGGATGAAACTTAAGCCTCTCTTTAAAACTTTTATTTGAATGCCAGTTAGATCAAGTTGGGAGAGGTTTGTTATTCTGAGCTCGTCTTGTTGCTTTTCCCTCTCAAAATGCATTCTGTTGTTGCACTTGCTCCTTTTCCCCCTCCACGTTTTCCTCCCCTTAGTCCGTTTTTTGACCCTCGGGGTTTAGGGGTGATTGTAGGTACTGCTATATTTTGATCTGTAGAAGCTGCAGACTCTGTCTCTGCCTGCTTCTGTCTACTTTAACTTCTTTTTTTATTTTTATTTCTTGACAAGAATCTTACTCTCGACCGGCATCTATTAAATTATCTTTTAGATTTTTCTCGTGGCCAGTTTACAATATTGACCTTTTCATAGTCAGTGTTATCCTTTTGTAATTTCTTTGCCTATCTTTCTGTGATAGTTGTTTCGTATTTCAAGAGTTTAATTTTTAATTGTGCATCTAATTCAGCATACCGTGCTTCCCCTTTAAGGTTCAAAACTTTTCTTTAACCACTCTCAGTTCTTTCAATAAGTTTTCATACTTTAGCATGTCACTTTTAATCAGCAATTTTAGGAAAACATTTGAACATTCAGCAGCTGCAGCAAGCCATTCTTCTTTGAAGGGGTACTCCTCAGTCCCACTAGATGGCACTGTAGTTACACGGCGTCCCCTTGGTGCCTGCTTTCTATTAATGTACACCTCCAAAGTTGAAATATTGAGCGAGATATCTGTTTTAGCAGAAGTCTCTATAGCTCATTAAATGCTGTTTTTAAATTGTCATTAGATTCATTTAATACCTCTGCCCCTTGTAGGTGTTGTCTCAGTCTCTTCCTGCATTCTCCAAGTTCATCCAAATTCTCCCAATCGTAGTTCCGTGATGCTTCCATCTGGCTTGATTCTGTTGACCGGCTCATAATTCAGAAACAGCTTCCAGGTACCCTTTGTAATCATTATAACTCCAGTGAGTCCAGGAAAATGTCTCCTCCTGTTTTTTCACTCTAAGCCAAACTATTAGAAAGCTGAAATTTACAAGAAGAAAAGGAGCGCTCAAACAAGTCTTTTGTTGCTGGTCTCACAAACAAGCTAGCAGGCGGCCTGCTCATTGTCATCCCCATCAGCACCAATGGCGGCAAGTTGAAAGATACAAACACAAAGAACTGCTGCGAGCTGGGGAATAGACCTGTGCTTTCTGAGAAGGGAGGCCAGCCCAGTCAGAAACGAAAGTCAAAAGGCCAGAAGCACTCAAAACAAAATTAATGTCCACACCGATAGTAAGCTTAATAAGTTTACTGCTTGAATAAGCATTTCTATGAGGACAGGCATGCCTCCCTCACAACCCGGCACTTTGTCTTGTACCGAATCTTCTTCAGGGGTGTGGTTAGTGAGTGGGAGGCACCTTTTTATACATCATCAGCTCATTACAAATTCAGTACATCATTTGACAGTGTGATGTCATACAGAATCATAAACAAAAACTTTAACAGAAGCTAAACAAAGAATCATCTTAGATATCATTATTCACAAAGCTGATCTCTATTCCTTAAGTACACTTTGTCCGATTTATGCATTTATACCTATTTAATGTTTACAAATTCTATTTTTATCTGAAAACTATGAGTTCAAACATAAGATGCATTTAAGCCAGACATCAATTCAAAGTGGCTCTACAGTGGTTCTGTATATTCACTTTATATGGCCCCAAACAAATCATTTAGGATCTTTTTAATTTTTACATATATTTAAATTTATAGTTAAGTTTGTGTTTGTAAGGCTGCTGGTCTTAGCGCCATACTTTAATGGGCCATAAAATATTACAAGAACCAAAAGGAAAAAATATACAGAAGAAATTGTACAAAAAGAAAGAAATGAATCAAGGTCTTTGAATTTCTTAGAATTTCAACCTGACAGCTTGAAATCCAAATAACATCTTGGTAGCAGGTCAGCAGGGTAAGACATACGCGGATGGGTTGAGGGCACCGAACTTGTACTCCCTGGAGGAAAGAAGAGAGAAAGAGGGGACATGATTGGGACCTTCAAGTACTTGAAAGGGATAAATAAGGTGGATAAGGAGGGTCTCTTTAAGCTGAGTGGCAACCATAACACGAGGGGGCACAGTCTTAAGCTGGGGGGGGTTAGGAGGGAGGTTAGGAAGCACTTCTTCACAGAAAGGGTGGTGGACACTTGGAATGCACTACCAGAAGAGGTGGTCTCATTGAAGACAGTGGGCAAAATTCAAGAGAGGCTGAGATAGGCATAGGGGGAAGGTAAGGATCATGGGTAGGGAGGATGGGGGGGCAGGGACAGTAGCTCAATCTGTGGGGGCCAGCCTGGTGACACTGAGGGCTGAGGCACTGGACGCCTTACCTCGCACCACACCGGCGACCTGTGTTCGGGAACGAGCATGGGCCACCGGGGTCGGCAGGGGAGGAGAAGGATTGAGCACCTGACAGTTGCTCTCCTTCTCCAGGAGGGGGGGTCTGCAAGCCCCCGCCACAATACCGCCACCTGGGGAAGCTTGGGTGGTAGGTGTGGTAAAGGGGGAAGCAGCACTGGGAAGGGCTAGATGTTGGCAGAGAGCTGGAGCAGGAGGCAAGTCTCAGCACATCTCCTGGCTCATTGGCCCTCATTGCATGCTGACGTTCAGGGGGCAGAAGAACAGAGAAAAAACACCCCCGTCTCTCCTAGGCGAAGACCTCTCGGAGCAGTACATCCACCAGCTGACAGAGCAGACTCCGTTGTGCAAGCCCACTCCTCTGAAGATGTTGAGGGATGTAAGGGGGATCTCTCCTCACCCAACCCGCGGGGTTATCTGGGCATCAAGGATTACCGGAGTTGAGCTGTGCACTCTAGCGTCAGACCCTGTGACAGGGGGATTGTGTGGGAGCATTGTAGAGATCTGAGGGAGTGGAGAGACTGGGCAGAAGGTGGGGGTAGAAAAAAAAGAATAAAAAAAAAGTTGTGGACCCTGCAATACAAGCAGACTAGAAAGACCAAATGGCCTTCTTCTGTTTGCTTCTTCGCATGTTCGTATGTTTGTAGTATTCAAGCTAAATATTTCCCTGCAGTTCACCTTATTAATTCCTTTTAGGAACTTGAAGGTCTCCATCATATCTCCCTTTTTCCTTCTGGTCTCCCACAAGCACATGCTCAGTGCCTTGAGGCGCTCCTCCTAGGACTTGCCCTGCTGACCCTGAATCATTTATGTTTCCCTGCGCCACACTGTGTCCAGCCTATCTTTATCATTCCAAAGGTGAGGACTCCAAAACTAAGCACAACACTCCAGGTGTGGCCTCACTAAGGATCTATAGAGGGGGAGTATTACCTCTTCCCTTATGCTATCTGTACCCCTTCCAATACACGCCAGCATCCTACTCACTTTGCTATGTGCCTTGTTGCACTGACTTCATTGTTTGAGGGAGTCACTGATGATAATTCCAAGGTCCCATTCCTCAGCCATAGTGCTAAATCACATCTCATCCATCCAGTACTCTGTCCTGGGGTTCTTGTTCCCTAGGTGCATTACCTTGCACTTTCTGGCATTAAATTTCAACTGTCAAACCTCAGATCACCACTCTAGCTTTTGTACATCACTCTGCATTTTCCTGATTCCCTTGTCACTACCCACTCTCCCACAGAGCTTAGGGTCCTCTGCAAAGAGACACAGCTGCCCCAGATACTCACACCAATGTCGTCAATGAACATATTGAAGAGGACCAGTCACAGAATGGATCCCTGTGGTACCTCGCTTATGACCACCATCACAGCTTACTTGGCCCCATTGACTACAACCCTCTGCTGCCTCCCCTTTAGCTAGTCACCTACCCAGATTACTATGACTTTAGCTGCACTGAGATCCTCCATCTTCGCCAGCAAGCATCTGTGAGGCACCAAGTCAAAAGCCTTGCTGAAGCTGAAGTAGAGCAAATCCACACTATGGCCCTCATCTAATTCCCTCATTACCCAATCAAAGAAAACTGTCAGGGTAGTCTGACAAGATCTCCCTACCACGGATCCGTGCTGTTTACTATTCTGGAACCAGTTGCTCTCCAAGTAGTCAATGAAGCCCTCTTTGATGAGTGGCTCCATCAGTTTCCCTACAAAAAGAACTGACAGTTCTGTAGTTCCCTGTATGTTCCCTCTCCCCCCCTTATGGAGCAGAACTACAACAGCCACCCTCTAATCCTTCAGAACTACCCCTGTCCTTAGAACGCTTTTGAACAGACCTGCCAAGGGTTCAGCAAGTTCTGCTGCCAGCTCCCTGAGAACCTCAGAAGCAACCCATCTGGTCCCAGGACCATATCTATTTTTAGTGCTGCCAGCTCTTTCTGGATCCTTTGCTTGTAAATATTGGCTGCCTCATCTCCGGAACCCCATTAGTGGCTGCTTTGATGCTAGTCTCTGGCAAGGGCCCAACATTCTCCTTAATGAAAACTGAGCTAAAGTAATCATTATGGACAATGGTCTTTTGGCCATCCTCTATCACCCTATCTCTGTCTCCTAACCTTACAATTCCCTCTCCTTTCTTCCTTTTTTCCTTAATATGTCAGAAGAACTGTTTTTCTCTGCTCTTGACCCCCTCCACAATACACAGCTCTGTGTCTGCTTTTGTCTACCTAACTGCCTTCTTTGCCTCCCTATTTTTTTGTATGTATTCTCCTAGTTCTTCCTCCCCTCCTTTTCTTTTTACTTGTAGAAGGTATTTTTCTTTGCCCTCCTTGATTCCCTGACTCTTGCTGAGAACCATAACGGTATCCTGAACTTGTTCTTTATAGCTTCCTTTCCCACGTGTAACTTAGATGCCTCCAGAATGGCTCCCTTAATTGTGCCCCATCTCTCTTCCACCACCCCCCATAGACCTTCATGTTGTCCACCCAAAATAACTTTTCCCTGACTAGCTCCCTCAGCCTGTTGAAGTACACCCTTCTGAAATCTAGGACATCATCTCTCGGTTGGGGTTTTCCAGACCCAAGGGCCAGTTCAAACCAAATGGAGTTGTGTTCGCTGTTCCCCAGTGGTTCTTCTATTCTCACAGCTCAAATCACCTCTGAGTTGATGCACACCATTTCAAGAATTGCAGTCTGCCTGGTGGGTTCCTTAACTAGCTGTTCTAGTGGACAGTCCTGGAATGCACCCAGAAAGGCCAGTCTTTTGGTGCTCCTGGCCACTGGAATATTGTAGTCAATGTCTGGCAGGTTCAGATCATCCACCACCTCTACTTCCTCCTTTGTCTCATCTCTTTCAGGGTCTTCCCTGAGCTCTCTGTCTCTCTCTTCCCCTTGCTATACAGGTCTCTAGATCACATCCAAGTGCAGTTTCTTGTCTGAGGCTGCTGTGAGTTGCACCCACAGCATCTCAGTCTCTCCATTACTACTCCTGATGTACACATCTTCTGCCACCTCAGTGCCCTCTTTGACAAAATGGGCTACTCCTCACCCTCTACCTGTTCCTCTATTCCTCCTAAACAGTGAGTACTCAGGGACCTTCAGGTCCCAGTCATTATTTTCTGAAGCCCACATTTCTGTGACAGTCACCAGGTCCACCTCAGTCTCTGCCATCAATGCCTGGAGCTTGCTGATTTTGTTACCCTGGCTCCTGCATTAAGGCATACCCCCTTCCATATGACTCCTGATCCTCTATTGCTACTGCCCTTGTGCTTTCCTTGTCCTCTCATCCTTTTTTTCATGTGTGTCTGCACACTTTGCATTCCTCCTCTCTAATGTCTCCTCACCTAATCCAGTTGGAGCCACAATCCCCTTTGCACCCGCTGTGTTGCTGCAAGCTCCCTAGATGTGGGGAGAGTACTAGTAAGGATCCCCTTCTTCTCACCTGCTTTCACCTGCCTAGTATGCATTTAATGTTTTCCTGTGGTTCTTGAGTAGAACAAAAGACTGTGTGGATTAAACTGTTGTTTCCTATGGGGGTGTGTGCCTCACCAGGTACTGAGATGGTTAAGCTATAGTGTGTGCTCAATAAAGACTGACCTATGCCCAAAGGCCACTGCCATGTTATTTCTACATGTGTTTAGCCTGTGCTCCCTGCAGAGGTAAAGTTGAGGACTCAGAAGTGATGGAGATTTTGAAGAGCCTGTTTTTAATTTCCAAATGCCCAGCTTGTGCTGTAGTGCTGTATGTACTCAGCTATTTTCTGCATGTACCTTGCCTTGGCTGTAGTGCCCACTAGTGCCCAGCAAGTGAGCTATCCCCACCAAGGAAGAAGGTGTAGGAGGATGAGTGGTGTATGCACATGAATTGGGATGCCTTTGAAGTTTTCTGTAGGAACTGTGTACCCGCGCTGAGGCATTTTTCAGGATGAAATCTGATGTTGAAGAAACCTGCCAGACTGCTTGACTCTATCTCTGAGTGGACATTACCTTTATTGGGTCAGTGTGTTGCTATGGCCCCAGAGGCCTCATGCCCATTGTCCCACGTTTACTACCTTAATGGACTTTGGCTGCCCCCCCTCAACAGTAGAGGGCCCTGTAGCACCCAACTGGAGGAGTTGGTTACAGAAGGTCCAGCACCAAAGCTTGCAGCTCAGATACTTAATGGGCTGATGTAATAGCCTGAAGGAACATAACTTTCCATGACAGCAATCTGAGATCCCAACCAGCTACCAACTCAGACTGAGCCTGGTAAGAGTTAGACTGAGATCCTAAACTGGAACTGGATTGTAAACTAGTGGTATCAAGTAGAGAATCTCTTTCAGAACTCTACAAGATACAGCACATCCAGCTGTACACCCATCTTCCCATCAATATGATCATAGAAAGCTGATACAACAGATAAATGAACCATGACAGAGGAGCACTGTAACCCTGATTCATGGAGTTAGAGCAGATGCTCCAATACCAACTGAGCAGAAGAAGAACAAGGATTTGCAGCCATGCACTGGCACCAAAGGCTGAACTGCTGACATTATAAAAAGCGTAAGTCTTATAAGTCAGAGTTTTTTGGCAGCCAGCAGTACCTCAAACACTGCAAGGAGAACCCCATACCAGACCAGCTGTATGCCCTCCAGAGCCAGGAACACAGCTGCATTGATGGAGAACCATCTGCAGTAGCAGCCCCTAAGACTGAGACAGCAGGTTCACCCTGAGAGGCAGTTTCAATGAAGGTTTCACCAGATCCCACAAAGAGGAAACTAGATCTGCCTCGATCAGAACAGAGCAACCAGAATCATGATGGCTGGCTCCCACCTGGGCTATGCCAGTGTCTACTGTACATGTGGAACTAGAGGAAATGTGTACAAAAAGTGACCCATCCAAGAGAGGGACAACACATCTTGACCCAAAACTTCAGGCTCATGATCTAGCAAGTAGAAAAGCTACAGTTTTGCATTGCATGGGAATGCAAAAAGGTCGATCTCTGGATGTCCCCATCTTGGGAACAGTGATTCCGCGTCCTCATCCACAAGTTTCCACCCATGTATAGAAATATAGACAATGATGGCAGAGAAAGACCAGAGGTCCATCCAGTCTGCCCAAATTCCCTATAATCCCTGGAACCTCCTGTTCCTCCAGGGTACCAACCCTCCCTGTCCACTCTCTATTCTCCTCTTTGGTCCTGTCACCCACAGTAACCACTATTCCCTTCATTATGTCCCAGCCCTGCTTATATCACCTGACTGTTTTTACACCACCACCACTTCAACCAGCAGTCTGTTCCAAGGTTCCACCACCCTTTCTGTAAAGTAGAACTTCCTCACATTTCTCCTGAACCTACCTCCTGTTACCTTCCATTCGTGTCCACGTGACCGCAAATTGGTATTCAGGCTAAATAGTTCCTCGCAGTTCACTCTGTTAATTCATTTAAGGAACTTGAAGGTCTCTATCATACAGTATCTCCCCTCTCCCTTCTGGTCTCCAGTGAGTACATATTTAGTGCCTGAGGTGCTCCTCATAGGATCTGCCTTGCTGTCCCTGAATCATTTTTTTAACTCTGCACTGCACTGTCTCCAACCAATCCTTATCCTTTCTGAGGAGAGGACTCCAGAACTGGGCACAGTACTCTAGTTGAGGCCTCACCAGGGAACCGTAGAGGGGAAGTATTACCTCTTTTCTTCTGCTATCAATACCCCTCCTGATACATCACAGCATCCTGTTAGCCTTGGTATAGGCCTTGTTACACTGACTTGATTGCTTAAGTTTGAGATTGCTAATGATAACTCCCAGATCCCATTCCTCAACTGTAGTGCTAAGTCTCTCTCCTCCCATCCAGTACACTGCCTTGGGATTCATTTTCCCGAGGTGCATTACCTTGCACTTTCTACCACTGGATTTTAACTGCCAGACCTTTGACCACCCCTCTAGCTTTTGTAGGTCTCTCTGTATTTCTCTTATTCTATCACTATCCACCCTCCCACATAGTTTTGTGTCATCTGCAAAGAGACACAACCTGCCCTGGATTACTTCTCCAGTGTCACTAATGAACATGTTGAAGAGGACCAGACCCAGGACCGCTCCCTGTTGAATCCTACTCATAACCTCCCTCTCCTCTGATTTAACCCCATTGACCACTAGCCTCTGATGCCTCCCCTCTAGCCAGTTACCCATCCAGTTCACTATGGGTTTAACTGTACCCAAGTCTTCCATCTTCTTGAGCAATCATTTGTGAGGTACATAGTCAAAAGCCTTGCTGAAGTCAAAGTAGAGCATATCCACAGCATGGCCCTTGTCTAATTCCTTTGTCACCCAGTCAAAGAAAACTATCAGGTTAGTCTGACATGATCTTCCTGTCATGAAACTATGCTGCTTACTATCCTGGAACCTGTTGCTCTCCAGGTAGTCTATTGTATATGTGCCTTAGATCAGCTAAGTGTGTCTGCCAGTATGTTCTGTTAATGCACCATGTGGGAGGACTTTGGCGGCAGCCAGGTGTATGCTGTAGGATTTTCTGAAAGGAAGAGCTTGTAAGTAACTCTCCCTATACACTAGAGCCTCTGGAGCCAACATCCCTGCAAGTAAGGAGAAACACTTAGGGCTTAGTGTATATTACGTGTCTTACGGCCTTTTCAAAATGGCCGATGAGATTTGGACTGGGATTTGAGTTGCCTGCATCACTATTTAATGCCAATTTTCTCTTTTTGGGAGGTTTTTGGATTAGTTATAGTTGAAATTACCCGTCTAATTTAAAAATGGGGGGTGGTCCCAGTTTATACCATATATAATAACAAGATCTTGCTATAAATCTTGTCTGCAATATTGCCATAGTGGCTAAAGAGGAGGTCTTCAATAGCTCCGCAGTCAGCACTGCTGCAGTGGGATGAAGGACTCCAGGGCCCTCTTGGATTCAGCAATGCCCCCCCCCCATCCTCCACTGCCAGCAGTTAGTGACTCAACTCTGGTTAGTCTCCCCTCACCAGCCCCATGGCAGGGTGTGGTGGTCAGAAGCAGACGGGGGGTAACAGTGAACTACTGATTGGGGTAGTCAGGTGGTGGGAGGGCATAAATGGAAGATTAAAAGGAAAATATTCATTCTGTATAATCAGATAGAAGATGGAGTCAGCAAAAACAAATAGAAAGTCACAACAACGTGCTCAAAGTAAACTAATCAAATCCTAAATACATACCTTGTTGGATAGATGCCTCCATGGTCAAGGCCCCAAATATCTTTCAGACTTTCTTATACAGTAGAGTGTGCTCCAACAAGACTTCTCAGGTCCCAATCAGCTAGTTTTTTGGTGATTCCTAAATGTAATTTGAAAACCTTAGGTAGGAGTACTTTCTCTGTATGAGCCGCAATCCTTTGGAATTCTCTCCCACAGACCATTAGACAAGTACGCTGTCTTGGAGTATTTAAAAAAAACAGTTAAAAGAGCTGGGCCCATGCCTTTTTAATATTTACATACTGTCCCTTCAATACGAACACCAGAGTGTATGGTTGACAAAGTTTGCCGATGATTGTAGAGTCGGGGCAAGCATTCAAAATGTTGCAGATGTAGAAATACTTCAAGACGCCCTAAACCACATTTATGGGTGATGTGATAAATATAAATTGCACCTAAACACTGAAAAATGTGCAATAATGCATTTAGGGAAAAAGAATTTAAGGCACAAATACTACCTGGGTAATAATACTCTTAAACAAGTAACCGAAGAAAAGGACTTGGGAATTACGATAAATGAAAATTACATACCTACCGTAATTCTTGATCTTTCTGTGTATCTTCACCATTCATCACTGGTGGGTTCTGGCCAGAGGAGCAGGACCCCGTGGGAGCATTTTTTTTTTTTATAAAGTGGGAGGAGTCGTTGCCATGGGCAACTTGTGACTACGTGACCTGTAGTTTAAGATACACTGCAGAAACATTAACCAAAAGGCCAACAGGGTGTTAAATTGTATCTTAAAGCATATTTCTAGTAGAAAACAGGATGTAATTATGCCCTCGTATGGGTTTTGGTTCGACCATTGCTGGAGTATGGAGCGCAGGTTTGGTCACCATACAAAGTGACAGAAAAAGACATGTTGGAGAGAGTTCAGAGGAAAGTCACACATGCCATAGAGGGGCAAAGGGGGAAGGACTACCAGGCTGGATTATTAGACTTGGACCTTTTTTCGCTGGAGTATAGAAGGGCCAGAGAAGACATGTATATGCTTTTTAAGGCATTTACTGATGATGATCTATGGGATAGATTAGGTTTAAGTTTAAGAGAGCAGATGTACAACATTAGTGCTCATCCATTACAACTAGGAGAGCAGTGCAAAACCAGTAGGAGAATGAACTGGTTTACCCAGAGAGTGATATCACCCTGGAATGGTCTACCACTTGAGACAGTAGGATGTACGTCATTGATAGCTTTAAATTAAAATTGGGTAGTATACATAAACAGGGATATTTTACCTTCTAGTCAAAAAAGCAAGCATTATGGATGAAAGTCTGGCTAGCTCTGTAAAAACCTATGAAACCTATGAAAATGTTTTCACAAGCCTTTGGAACATGACGTTTTTAAATGTTTTTTGATATTTGACATATTGGGCTCGATTTTAAAAGGTCAAAACTGGAGCTGGCCCAGTGGTGCAGAGGGCAGAGGCACCATGCCTCACCTGCCGTCATACCAGTGACCCAGGGTCAGGAACGATCCTGGGTCACTCGGGGGTTGGCTGGGGAGAGGAGGATTTAGCATCCCAGTGGATGCTCTCCTCCTTCAGGGAGGGAGGAAGGGAAGACTATGCTGCCGTAACACTGCCTCCTAGGTGACCATAGGTGGCGGTGCAGCCAGACAACAGTTCCAGGTGGGGGATGCTTCTTGGCAGAAGATGTAAGCACGTCCTCTGACATGCACATGTCAAACCTCCACAAGCGTCAGGGATCAAGGGGAAAAAGAACAACAGAAAAACACTGCTGGCTACAGACCTCACACCACCTACTGGGCACCAGCAATGGATCTGACTGTGGCACCGGAAGGGGGCTAGGGGAACCCATCTATGGCCCTGCCAGAGGGGGCCATTTGTGGAGCACTCTGTGGCCAAAGGTAAGTCCCAGGGATGGCAGTTGGGGGATTCCCAAAGGGCCAATGGGGGCTGTCAGCAGAGGAAAGAAAAAAAAGGCTGAAACTGGAGCAAGTGGGCTTGCATCAAGGAGAAATAGCACAAGGAGATCCTTGTGCCACACTCTGCACCAGTTCCAATTTTCGAACGCAACCTGTGCCCTCGTGGGGGACCACCTGTGTCAATGGGGCTTGTGCCCTCCCTGCGACAGCCTCAACGGTGCACCATGGTGGAAAGGGGCTTGCAATATCCTCTACATTGGGATTTTGCAAGCCCCCCCAAGAGGCACACAGACCCGGCAGTCAGAACAGCCCGGAGCTAGTATAACAGCCCATGTACCATCCACGACACTGATGCAGCATGGGAGTTGAGCTTTTTTTGTACTTAGATTTTACTGATTTGTACAATTGAATATAAGCATTTACTTTCTGAAGTGAATAGCAAAACTACAAATTACATTTGCAGACATCTTGTAATGGCAGGATTTGATACACCCCAGAACTTTGTTACAACATATGGGGGAATTCAATATAAGTTTCTCTATATAGAGATAGAATACACTCCACATAGCAAAAACTGCCAAGAACAAGACCTGTACCCATTTTGAAAACATGGAGGAGAAGTTATTCATCCAACTTGCATGGATTTAAAGGTCTCTGCAATTATATTTATACAGCATACATTGGACGTTGAGAGGTCCTGCTTCTGTGCTCAGCAAAAACATGGCTTAGGTTTCTTTGTATAAACATATTTAAACCCTATATAACCAGAGAAAAAACACATAAAGATTCAGAAATTACTTTAACTAATGCAATAAAATGAGAAGGCTACCCATATTACATTTAATGCAACTAGTCTCTGTGGATATTCTAGTCTGTATGAAAGAGATCTCAGATAATGTCCCACGGACCTCATAAACTCATAGTCTGTGATGGTGGGAAAAACAGCTCAACTAGGAATCCTGCAACAAAGCAAGGAGGACTACAAATTACAGTTGTGTCATGGTGGGTCGCCATCATAACATTTGAAATCAGCCACTGGAACAGGTGGCTTTAAAATAGTTTTAAACAAGCAATTAATAATAAACTTGTGGGTGTAAGTCCAAACAAAACTGTCCCACACTCTGCTCTTTCATCGCAAACCCCACTAGTTAATTCAATATAGCCATCTGTCCCATTGGAGAAGAAATAATTATACAGCAGAGCATACCAGTTACTTTATGCCTCCGATTCAGATTCAGAACTTTCTTGACGGCAGAACACTCCCTCGCAATTTTGGCTGCTAGTTTCCCAGCGGCTGTAGGATCTGTGTGCACAAAAGTTTTGCCTCTGTACAGAATTTTAAGGAAAAGAGAATCAGCATTTATATAGCGCTTTTCATACACAGTATCCCAAAGCGCTTTACAAACAATGCTAGACTGGTAGTGAAGTGACTGAATGTGTGGTGGCAGCCATATTACACATCATCACCCACACACAGCCTGGATGAGCAGACATCATTAAGATATGTTGTACTCCAAGACCACGGAGCTGAGCCTGAACCCCATGGAATGCTTTGCACTTAGCTCAGGTGGCATAGCTCAAATCGGGAAATATTCATACAGGCACTCCGTTCCATTCCAGCTTGGGTGCTCTTCTTGCCGCCTGTAGAATCTCATCTCTTTCCTAGGAGTCAGCTAAAACCACCATGATGGTTCTGGGTGGCGGGTCAGTTCCCATAGCACGGCGTGGGGTAATGCGATAGGCTTTACAGACAGTGAAGGAGTCCATCTGTAGCTTCTCTTCCAGCCATTGCTGAATAAAGGCTTTGAGGTCTCCCTCTTCATGCCCTTCAGGAAGGCCGACTATTCGAATGTGTTGTGCATGGGCTTGATTTTCTAATTGTTCCAACCTCAGTCAGAACACTACATTCTATTTCGTTACACCTGCAGCCATGGTAAGTGCACAATTTGCTGTATCTATTGCAGACTCGGCCTCCTCTTGGACTCCGGATACTTTGGTGTCCAAAATGGTAAATTTGCTCACCAGAGATTTGATTTTGGTGTCCATACTCTGGATGGCCTTTAACAAGGCTGCATTTGTTGGTTGTGTAGGATCTGCACTTTGGGCTGGGGACTGCAGATTTCTACTCCCCGATGGTTGTGGTGTCTTCTGGCAGGCCCCGTCTCCTGCTGCAGCTGCTCTGGTATGCTTACCCATTCTTGTGGGGTGTAAGATATGTACTCAATGTAGATTTCTCTGTCAAATTCAGATCTTCTGGCAAAAGTACAAGTTTCCACAGAAAATATTGTTTTTTAAGCTTTTTTGCTGTTTAGGCTGCAGAGCTCGTCTCTCACACATCTACTCCATTCAGCAGTAAGCTCTGCCCCCCGGAGTTGAACTTTTGTAACTGCTGAGGAAAGCCCAAAGTGGCAACCACCACCATGCAACAAGGTGTGGGGATGATGTTGCACTACTGCAGGTCCAGGACAGGTGCCCCTGCCACCTGGGGTCCTACCGGGCATTCCCCAGCTATCATGGGAAGTCACAATGGTGCTCCCTGTGACACCCTCACACCATGCCCATGCCTGGACACAGCCATCCCACCAAGGCTCGTAGCCATATGCTGCTTCCCCACAAAATCCCAGCCATACTCTGCCCCCCCAGCCATCCTTGTGGCTGTCCAGCATATCCCAGTACTGGCAGGGTCCTTGTTGGGCATAGCCTATGGTCTGCAGTGTCTGCTAACCCCTTCCTGCCTAACTCCTGCCAGACTACTCCCCCATGGCCACTGGCAGCCATTACAGACTGGTTGCCATGGCACAGGGCTGTCTCATAGCTTGTGGCAATGCCCTCCTGTGTGCCTTCTGTGTGGTGCACGGGAGCAGGTGCACTGACCTGCGAGACTTTGACGCAGGGACCCCATCTGTACTAAAATCAGGAGCAGGGCCCCTGGTGCACCGGCAACTGATGCAAGCTACTGTTTGTCGCAGCTTGTGTCAGTGTTTGGGGCCCTATGAAAATCGAGCCTCTTATTGCTATTTTTCTGGTTTTAGCAAAAGGTGCTAGTAATTCTTGTATTTCTTTTCAAACATAATGCTCTGTTTAGGCAAAAGACATGACAGGATGTGCATTTTGGTGGGATAGTGATGCACCTTGGGTGCTTTGTGAGGCACAACGAATTACTGAGTGCCTTCAACCACCCATGAAATGCCATTATACCACAAAAAAGCGCACCCTCGAGTGACTTATTGTGACTATAAGTGGGGTCAAAATTTAACATCATGCAAATGAAAAATTTTTGGTTAAAAAATACAACAACACTGTTCAGCATCTGGTGACATCATTTATGTTTGTCATACCCCCACATGCTGCTCATGCAAGAGGACTAAACTCCTGGCAGCTCAGTTCTACCGATGTCAGGAGGGTACAGAGACCAGCATTGAAACAAGTAAGTGGAACTCTTGCGCGCACAAGCTCTCAAAAGGATCAGTGCTGGGCCCAGTCCTCTTCAACATATTCATCAGCGATATCACCAATGAACTGGAGGGGAAGGTTTGCCCACTCGCAGAGGATACAAAACTCTGCAACAGGGTGGACACACAGGAGGGGGCCTGGGGTATGGAAGCTGACCTCAGAAAACTGGAGGAATGGTCCAAAAATTGGCAGTTAAAATTTAACACCAAGAAATGTAAAGTAATGCACCTGGGAAAGTGGAACCCAGGAAAAAAGTACGTACTGGAAGGGCACCAATTACAGGAGATAATAATGGAGCAGGATCTGGGAGTAATCATTACCAGCAGCCTAAAGTTGGGTAAACAATGCGAAAAGCAGTGCAAAAGGAAGGTGGCATCCTCAGATGCATAGACAGAGGTATTACGAGCAGAAATCAGGAGGTAATCATGCCTCTCTACAGATACTTAGTGAGGCTGCACCTGGAGTAATGTGTCCAGTTCTGGAAACTTCACCTAAAAAAGGACAGTGATCGTTTAGAGACAGTACAGAGAATGGCTACATAGATGGTGCAGGGGCTGCACCATGAGCCATACGAGGCAAGACTCAAGGAGTTGAACTTGTTCTCTCTAGAACTGAGAAGAAATAGAGGGGATATGATAGGAACATTTAAATAGTCAAGGGAATTAACACAACTCAGAAGGAAAGCCTCTTCCAGAAAAACAGGACAGCATGTACAAGAGGACACGACTTGCATCTGGTGGGAGGCAAGTTTAAAAGCAACTCTAGGAAGTACTTTTTCACTGAGAGAGCGATAGACCCATGGAACAGCCTGCTAGCAGACGTGGCAACATTGAAGTCAGTAGGTGAATTCAAGCATGCTTGGGACAGGCATTATGGGAAGCTTAGAAATAAAACAAAACAATATATAACGGGGGAGGGGTTAGCCACCTAGGGCAGACTAGATGGATCACACAGTCCCCATCTGCCAACACTTTTCTTATGTTCTTATAAGCAATGAACCATGTCATAGAATGTAATGCAAATTAGAGAGTCAGCGCAGAGTAGCTTTCAGAGAGCCAATGTACTTTCTAATTGTTTGCAGTCGTAATAAGCAGTTCTCCCGCATTTTGTAAAGCAAGCATAAAAACTTCCATTTAGTTAGATTGGAACACTATTCATTGTAATATGAGTTCTACTCAGATATCAATTAAGAATGTCAGCTGTAATATGGCTAACATTGTGCATAATATTCTGAAGATGGTTTATCTTAAAGATGCAGAAAACACTATAAATATTTTATGATTGATACAAGCTATCTGAGCATACTATTGTTAAGCCAGATTGCAAACTGCTACTTTGGCACAGAAGAATGTTTCGAATGTAGTAGTAAGATGGATGAATTTTTAATGGCATCTTGGATGTACAGTATTAAAATTCGTTTGAACTAGTGCCACATATTGGTTAGCGAAACTGGCAACAATGCACAGGAATGCTTAGGTCACGTAAGAATGTGGGGACTATTATAGTAGTCCATAATATAAAAATAAAAAAAAAAAGGATGATTTCTCTAAATAAGCTATTAATGTACATTACTACATGATACAGTACCTGGGAGGTATAGTATTTATAGGATAACACATAGTAAATATCGCAAACACCCTGGCCTATGTACTCTTAAGTGCTGTAATAAAGTTTTAAAGATACAGTACACTTTTATAGAAAATACAAAATGAGTTTGTTTTGTGTTTTCAACAGACCTTAAAATTACTATAAACAAAAAAAGTGTTATTGGAATTTGTGCCCTACTGATTTTTGGCAGACAGACCGATGAGGCTGGTGAACTGGAGTCAGTAGCATGTGTTTTGCACATTAAGGCTGGTTATGGGAGCACAAGGTATTTTATTGACTCATATTAAATTTATTTTTATGAGTTACTTGGACTTGAGGTACATAAGGTAATTTTATTATTTTTTACTGCTGGAATAGCAGAAAATAGTGAAGTTTCTGCCACAGAAAGTGGTTAAGCATATAATATACAGTAGGTATGTTTGGTTACTTTTATTGTATGTAACTTTAAGTAACAATGAAATATTGGAGGTTCAACAATTGTAAATTGTACTGCGTTATGAAATTTCAGATTTCCCTGGAAGAAGCCATCACAAGTTTAGTGAAATGTGGGTGGGGTAAAATAAAGGAGATATCAGAAAAAGTGGTTGTGTTGTGGCATTTTTCACCCAGAGCAATCCAACACCTACCGGTTGCTATCTGAGAAAGAGCCTCTTTCCTCCCATCAAAGTCCTCCAGGAACTTTGCACCCATGGCATTGTAAATAGTCATGGTATGTCTAATTAACATTAGAAATAAAACAACCTGAACTTCTCCAATTGGAGAATGGCACCTTCTATGGTGAAGACAACACCCTGCCTGTCAGCCAGTTTGAGAAGGACAACCAGGGTGAGGCACATTCCAAATGCACCCTGTGCATAACTTGTGGTTTGGAGCCACCACCTATTTACCCTGAACCACTCTGCAGTTCTTACCTTGCACCTGCTCCCTCTCATGTCAGAAGGCTGTCTCACACAGATCTCTTCTCATCTGGAATGCTTTCAGGCATGACCATTCAGCCCTCCCCCAAGATTACAGCTGGGGTAGGATTGGATGTGTCATCCAACACCCAGGACCCTTCTCATGTGCCAGTCGCCCTTCAAAGCCATCACCACCCCCCCCCCCGACCTCACTGTTCGGCAGGCTGGAAGAAAAGAAATAAATAGGAGAGAATGCAGACCATTGTGGGTCAACCCCGGGCCCAAATCTACCAATATGCTATTTGGGTCACTCCCCTTTCCTTCCCCACTAATGACTACCACACTAACACTTTGGATAGATCCACCTCTCCTTTCACGACAGATCTCTGGCTGTGCCATGGCTGTACCTCATAGGAATGAAGGGGTAATGCACTACTGTTGGGGGGTAGGGACACTGACCAGGCTGCAGCTATGAACCACTCCTACGTCGAGGGCTGCTACTGCCCCTGGCTTCCAGTTTTGTGAAAGTACAATATGATTCCTTCAACAACCAAGTAATTACTTTTTTTAAGTATGCTTATAGCAAGAATATCGAGAAGGATCTTTGATATCACTTCGGAGTGCTCAGGAGATGGGAGCACACACCGTAACAATCATTCCCCACAGGTCCCAGGAGGCCGGACAAGTGTGGAATCTCCACATGTTATGGTTCTAGCTTATTACAACTCCTGAAGAGATCTTATCAACCCACCTTTTTATCCATCCCTCTGTACTCTGATTACTCCTTTAGAACTCCAGATCTTCCAAATTATACCAATTTGGGGCCTTTTGTAACCACAAGTAAGGCAAAGGTCAGTTCAGGCTGCTCCAAATGTCAAGTGAACCTTAAAGGAGGGAGGGAGGGCATCTCCCACTTGCAACAGCCTCTATGTTACTAACACAGTTCTAGGACCCTGGCCCAAACCATCCAATCCGATCCCCCCCCCAAGCACCAGCATTTTATAATAGGCTAATCATCATTCTCCCCCACCCAGCTCAAAACATGTTAACATGGCATAACATATTGCTAAATGATTCCCCCCTCCAACATTACAGTGCTAAAAGAACCTGGCATTCAAAAAAAGAAAACCTGAATCATTTTGTCCAACAGAGGACCATCATAATGTCCAAAAGTCCCATGGCTGCAGACGGTCATCAGAAGCAGGGTTCTCTATAGGTAAGTTTTACCCTTCCCTACCAGCAGCACAGTCATTTCATTGCAGTTCTTTCCATGGAGGTGGAGGTAGAAGGCCACTCTGAAGAGCTGAGTGGCATATCGTCTGTGACTCTGGAATCCTGTTTCCATTGATGAATCTTACAATGGGACTAGAAGGCTGTTTTCCATGGGGCTGAGCTGCTTAGGATGTCTCCACCGGGAAGGGTTGGGCTAGAAGATCCAATGGAACTCTAAGTTGCCTCAAGGTTGGTTTAGCTTTGGCTAATGTATGGAAAAACTTTGGGCCCTCAGATAGAAATAGTTTAAATTGAGCCGAGGCTAGCAGGATCATTTTATTGTCTTTAGACATCAGGAACTACCTGAGGGCTAACAGTGCCTTTCTCTTCTTTTGAGTAAGAAAGGTGTAATATGGTCAAAATATAACCACTAGCCTCCGAACACTATTTCCTTTTTGCTCCAGACTAAGTTCAGGATTTTAGGTTTGGTCTGAAAGTCCAGAAATTGTAGCACCATCAAGCATGGCCAAGCATGGGAAATCAGTGGGTTTATTTGCCAGGGCTCTATGTACTCTCACTATGTTGAGTGTTTCCGGGGGCTGGGGGAGGTGGGATTTAGAATTTCTTTTATGAGAGACTCCAGAAAGCTTTCCATCGGGCCACTTTCCATGCCCTCAGGAATCCCATAGATTCTCAAATAATCTCAACATTAGCGGAGTTCTAAATTGTTGATTTTATCAGTAAGTTCCTGCTCACATCTTTGTAGAGCTCATATAGCAGAGTTGTGCTTCTCATATGGCTCCGCTGCCTGGGTGAGACCCAATTCCAAGTCTGATGTCTTCTGGGAGACCTCCACTGCCTGAGCGAGACCTAATTCCAAGTCTGATGTCTTCTGGGAGACCTCTGCCAGGCCTTGCACTATTTCTCAGATGGCCTTCTCGATCTTGTCTATAGGGGCACTAAACTCATTCAACTCAGAAAATAGCTTTTTGGATGTTATAGTAAATTACTGTTCTTCATCTGTGTCACTTATATTGCTTAAAGCTGCTGATGATGAATAGCTTCTACTATGGGCCCCTGTGTCCCAGGGCTCTGGGGCTGTATTTCTGGTCAGATAGTTCATTAGCCTTTTTTTTTTTTGCTTCAATTTCAGTGGCATAGTGGTTGACAGTCCTACTGCAGCAATTTTATGAGTTTTCAGGCTAGGGTGTCACGGATGATTTTAAATTAAATCACCTAGGGGGGTGAGAGATGATTTTTGCTGCTGCACTAGAGCTAGGCGTGACCAGAAGTCCCAGAAGCAGTATTTTCATTAACCACTCTTTCAGTTTTATTTATTGACACACATTCTCTGGGATTTTCAAGAATAACTGTTTCAGTAACCTGAAGAGCACTGGGGGAACCAGAGGCTGTTAGTTACCTGAACTAGTGGTACCATTTGACGCACATGGTGCTGGGGCCTGCTCAGTAGGAGGAGGAGGAGCATGTGGAGAAGATGAGTTAGAGAACTGCTTGAAAAGGAGCTCTTAATTCTCCCATCTGCTTGTCCATCTCCCTTTTCATCTTATTTTTTTGACTTCTTCTAAAACTGAGGAGTTGGACTTCTGGCTACCTCCTTGTTTCTTTTTTTTTTTGTTAACTTATTTTATGCATCGGTACTCTCCGTGGCATCCTTCAGAGGAGCCCAACTCAATCCTGCCCCTTCTACTCCCTACCATGGTCAGCCATCACTGGTTCACCCCGAGGACTTCCCAGCACTCTGGATCACCCCCAGACTGGGCCCGCCTGCCCGCCCTCGGCTGCACTTTCTGAAATTAGAGGGTCCATCCCTCAGGGAGGTCGGCTGTGGATTCCCGGTGTGGCCTGGCCCGGCATTAGGGATGAGAGGGAGATCCCTGAGGCCCTCATCATCTCCTTGGCAAGCTGGGGATTTTTTACTTTTTTCAGTTCCCCCCTCTCCCTGCAGAGCCCGGCCAGCAAGGCAATGAGTTGCTGTGGCTCTGCCCCATGGCATATGCCATGCCGCCCCAATCAGTGATCCTCCAGCCACCGCCAGAGGTCACTCCAAGAGCGAGCGCACCCCGTACCCACCCCCGGGAAGAGAGAGCAGTCCTCCGGATGCTCGATCCCTTCCCTCCCCTGCCGACCCCCTGTGGCCCTGACTTGTTCCCGAACCCGGGTCACCAGTGTGGTGTGAGGTGTGGCGTCCAGTGCCTCAACCCTCAGCACCACCGGGCTGGTGGAACCTCCTTGTTTCTTATGTAAGCTTTTCTGGCCGTTGCAATAGTATCCATGTCCCCTGTTGTTACCTCTATATTCTCTACTGTTCCTTCCCCTTTAAACTCCTCTACAAGCATGTAGCCTGAAAATTCTGGTCCCGGTGGTACCCCTGAGCATTTCAGAGTCTGTCAAGACCTGGACTGAGCCACAAACAGATCTCGGGGAGGATTAGTATTGTTTCTTTCTTGCTTCTTATGATTCTTGGGGATCACGAGTTTGCTACCTTCCATGATCAAAGCATCTGAAGTGGTGACTTCTGACACTTTGACTTGGATGGTTTTCTTTTCTTTTGGGGGGTTGTCCTCCCAGGTTTGACATTGCCTCACAGTACCTCTGCTGTGCATAGCCATTATCTTCCCTTAGTTTCCTTTTTAGTGGCTAGAAGGCATATGACACTTTCTGATAGGGCATCATAATATAACTCTTTAAAGTCCTTCACCTCAGTGTTTGGATCCTCATCTTACCCCAAACAGAAATCTCTTACCTCATGGAAGAAGTCCCTGGGGTTCAGATATGGCCTGCACCTCATTTGGTACACTGCCTCTGTAGCCTCCCACATATTGCAGTATTTGTGAAACTTTCTTTAGTTGCATATTCACCTTGTTTACTGAGCATGTCACTTCTCTAGGCAGGTCAGTGAACCAGGTTACATAATTGGGGTCAAGTGTGTACCCAATCAGGTCTACTTGATCATCCTCATTTGTAACTCCCAAGGTCTGGAAGCCGATAACTCATTTGTAGAGCTCATATATACTGCACAATTGCAAGATGGTTAAGCTGGCTGAAGACATTTCAGTGACAACTAACATAATACAAACAGAATGCTAAAATCAGTATTGCCCAATTTGTGTGTGACTCCATTTCTGATATGGGCACAGACTGAATAAGAGGCATAAAAAAAGGCAGCATAAGCTCAAACACCTGAATTGCCTCCTTGTTATTTGGAAGGGGGATGCTCTCTCAGCCTCATAGTTTATTGATTTATCAACACTAATAATGTGGTCTTGAAGTTGGAGAAAAAGTCCAAAGTAGTACATTTAGAAAGCCAACGTCTGGCAGCATGCTACTACATGCAATGAGTGCCCACCCCCAACATGTAAAGAAGGGTATACCACACAGCTAATTAATTCGAATTGGATGTAACTGTTCAAGCCTGGCTGATTTTAAACAAGAAAGTAAGGATTTGAAAGCAAGATTTCTCTCTAGGGGTTACTCATTAGAATGTGTTGAAAAGGCCTATAGCAGAGCCAGCAATACTAGAAGGGAACAATTGCTAAAGCCAAAGGATCCTGCTCAGTTTTCTGATAAACATCCTCCTATTTCATTTGTTTATGGAACATAACATGATTTCTAGAAAAGTTGCTGAGATAATAAATAAGCATTGGGGGGTACTTCAAGGGGATCCAGACTTGAGGAGATGTGCAAAAAATAAACCTAGAATTTCATTCCGGAGGGGTTCAAATTTAGCAGACTCACTCTCACACAGTCTCTATATAAAATCACAACCACCACACACTACATGGCTCCCACCATAACCTTATGGCTGCTTTCATTGTGGCCATTGTAATATTTGCAAATTTTGCCAGCAAGGAGGAGTTTTCATTCATCCACTTATGGAAAACAAAAAAATAAAAAGCAAGCAGTTTATTTATTGTGCTACTGTATATGCAGTATACATTATACAATGCACATGTCCCTTAATATATGCGGGTAGCACCCCTCCCATGCTGCACTACAGTGTCAGTATTGGGACATTGACCCAAGTGCCAGATGTGGGAACTGAACCCACAGCCCTCCGATCTCCCGGCCTCAGAGGCGAGTGTGCTACCTACTGAGCCACTGACACTGCACAAAAAGTAATTATAAGAAATACTGTTTATACTGCCCAAACCTGCTTTTGATTGTAATGGCACCCAGAGCCTCCAGGATTGGGTGCCAAAATAGAAATAAAGTTTTATTTACTTAATTACTCACCTGAGACTTCCCCCACCACCATCATCAACATCACCACCTTCTGGGCCCTACTGCTTGGCCAGTTTGCCATCCACTTGGTTAATTTGCTCCCTGCCCCTAGGTTTCCTAATCAGCCTCTTATGGGGCACTGAGTTGAAAGCCTTGCTGAAATCCAAATATGGAATATCAACTGCCTGACTCCTGCCCACCGCCATCACAACCTAGTCAAAGAAACTGATCGGGTTGGTTTGACAGGACCTCCCTGAAACAAACCCATGCTATCTCTCATCCTGTATGCCATTGGTTTCAAGTAACTCAGCTAGTCTTTCTTTCAGAATGGTGTCCATCAGCTTACCCATAATGGAGGTCAGACTGACTGGCTTGTAGTTGCTGGGGTCCCACCAAAGCACAATTTTAGAGTTGGAGTACAATCCCTCTGCTATCTGAAATCACTATGCTGGGGGGAGTTCCTTTCCTACATGCAGGATACTCATTCCAGATCAAATTACTATCAGTGGATATGCTCAGTGTAAACAGCACAGGCAGCTTGTTAAACTAAGCATCACTGGAGAAATTCCTCTCTGGGCACCTAAACTTTCTTTTTACTAATTTTGATCTAAAAAATGCCCTGCTGGTCAAAATTGAGTTTGTAATGAGACGGCATTGCTCCAGCTGAGATTCAAATTACATTTCTCTCCCAAGTGTGTGTGTGTGTGTGTGTGTGTGTGTGTGTGTGTGTGTGACAGTATACAATAATTTGCTACTGTCTGTGCTATCTGTAGAGTTTGGTAACCCTTTCAGGACTGATCTATTCCCATCCTTTTACAAATAAAGCTTATTATGTGCACTGAATGGAGGCTGATAGCTTGGATAAAAAAATGTATTTCCGAAATCACTGACTGTAACTTACAGAATATGTATGTAATGTTCATCACTGCTGGGCTTGAAGGAGTGCATAGTTATATATGGCAAAAATATTTAATTTGTTTTGAATTGTTCCCTGGAATCCAGTACTCAAGCACTTCCTAATATAATACAAGACTGTACTCATGTCAGTTCAAATTACTATCAGTGGATACACTCAGTGTAAACTGCACAGGCAGCTTATTAAACTAAGCTGGAGAAATTCCTGTCTTTTGTCTTTAGTCTTAAAGGACACCCATCCTTCTTTTTACACATTTTTACCTAAACAATGCCCTGTTGGTCAATACTGATTTTGTAATGAGACTGCATTGCTCCAGCAGAGATTCAAATTACATTTCTCATGTGTGTCTGTGTGTGTGTGTGTGTGTGTGTGTGTGTGTGACTGTACAATGATTCACTGCTGTATGTAGAATTTGTTAACTTTTTCAGGACTGATCTATTCCCAGCTTTTTACAAATAAAGCTGACTATGTGCACTGAATGGAGGCTGATGTCCTGAATAATGTAATCTACAGAATATGTATGTAGGTAATGTTCATCACTGCTGGGCTTGATGGAGTGCATAGTACTATATGGCACAGGTATTTAACTTGTTTTGGATTGCTCCCTGGATTCCAGCACTCAAACGCTTCCTAACATAGTATAAGACTATGAAGGATTTCTGTAATTGTGATCAGTGTGTGTGTGTGTGTGTGTGTGTGTGTATGTTCTCTATGAGGGAGGGGAGGGGAGATTTCCAAGAAAATGTCTGTCCCTCACACAGGAATGCCCAATGAACAGTAACTTAGTATGCCTATGTTAAAATAAAACTTGTGACAAAATAAAAGCCCTGCTAGCACTTTCTGGAGGGGAAAATCTTTGTTCTCCTGATTTCCCTACCATGTTGTCATGATTTCTAAGAAGACTTAATAATATGTCAAGCTGGCCCGGCATCTGCAGCACAGTCTTGTGTATAACTCAGAACTGGAGGTACTGATGTGGCTAGAGTTGAACTTTAGAAAGAATGTGTAACTTTTGTTACATTGCAGTAAATGATTTTGTGTCTTTCAAAGCAAAGAAGTGCGTAATCTAAGACTAGCATAGTGTAGTGGTGATGTGATATGCACATACCTGGGTATACACTGTTGCACATGGATCAAGCCATATTATGCGTTTATCAGGGCATGCAGTGAAGCATGAGGCAGAGGCAAGTATGTTAATGTAACAATTGTGAGTGTATATCAAGTCGATCACACAAAAGTGACACAAGGTTTGCAGAACAACTGTACTCAAAATTGTACATAGTTATCGAGCAAAGGTATGCAGTAACCTGGGTAGACACTGAGGCACAGTGCAGAGCCCAGTGTGTTCATGTAACCAAGGTGAGTGTAGATGAGAAGCTGATCACACCATGTGACTAGGTTTGCAGAATAACTCCACTCACAAATGTACAAGGTGCTGGAGCCATGGTATGTGCTTACAAGGATATGCAGCGGGACACAAGGCAGAGCAAAGTGTGTTCACATAACACAGGTAAGTGTATATCAGAGGCAGATCACACAAAGTGACAGAAGGTTTTCAGAATAAGTGAACTCACAATTGTACATAGTGATCAAGCAATGGTATGCAGTTACCTGGGTAGACACTGAGGCACTCGGCAAAGCCGAGTGTGTTCATTTAACATAGGGTAGCGTATATCAGAGTCCAATTACACAAAGAGAGACAAGGTTTGCAGAATAAGTGCAGTCATGTTTGTACATAGTGATGGATCCATGGTATGCATTTTCCTGGGTATGTACTGAGGCACGAGGCAGAGCCAAATGTGTTCATGCAACCTAGGTCAGAGTATATCTGAGACCATTCACAGAAAGTGAGACAAGGTTTGCAAAATAAGTGCAGTCACATTTGAACATAGTGATGGAATCATGGTATGCTCTTTTCCTGGTATGCATCAAGGAGTGAGGCAGAGCCAAGTGTCTTCATGTAACCAAGGGGAGCATAAAACATAGGCTAATCACACAAAAGTGACACAGGATTTGCAGAACAACTGCACTCACAATTGTACACTGTGATGGAGTCATGGCAGGTGCTTACCAGTGTATCCAGTGAGGCACGAGGCAGAGCCAAGTGAGTTCATGTAACCCAGATGGGCATACAGTATATCAGAGGCCAATCACAGAAAGAGAAGGAAGGTTTTCAGAAGAACTGCAGACAATTTTACACTGTGATGGAGAAAAGGTACCTTGGTAGACACTGAGGTATGAGGTAGAACCAAGTGTCTTCAATGAACACAGGGTAGCGTATGTCAGAGTCTGGTCACACAAAGAGAGACAAGGTTTGCAGAATAAGTTCAGTCACATTTGTACAGAGTGATAGAGCCATGGCCTGCACTTTCCTGGGAATGCACTGAGGCAGAGCCAAGTGTGCTCATGTAACCTAGGTGATAGTATGTCAGAGGCCGATCACACAAAGTGAGACAAGGTTTGCAAAATAATTGCAACCACATTTGTACATAGTGATGAAACCATGGTATGCACTTTCCTGTGTATGCACTGAGGCATGAGGGAGAGCCAAGTGTGTCAGGTACCTTAGGTGAGCATATAGCAGAGGATGATCACAGAAAAGTGACACAAGGTTTGCAGAATAACTGCAGAAACAATTGTACCTTGTGATGCAGCCATGGTATGCACTTACCAGGGTATGCAGTGAGGCATAGGGCAGAGCCAAGCATCTTTATGTCACCCGGGTGGGCGTACATAGAGGCCAATCACATAAAGTGACAGAAGATTTTCAGAATAACTACACTCACAATTGTACATAGTGATCAAGCAAAGGTATGCAGTTATCTGGGTAGACACTGAGGCACAAGGCAGAGACAAATGTTCATTAACACAGGTTAGCATATATCGATCAATCAATCACTTTATTTACTGGGTAAGTATACTGGACTGAAGCCCGTTTTCAGAAATGACCTGGAGCCTCACAAAGAGGCTGAGAAGCATGCTACAAAATGTAATACAACAATACACACATACCATAAATATTATAATGAATACAACATTTTAAAAACATTTACAAATAGCTTGGGATTGCAAATAGTTGAAAAAGCATTTCTTAAAAATGAACTGACTAGTAGTAATTTTGAAATACTGGGGCAGAGAATTCCACAATTTAGGACAGGAGACTGAAAAAGCTCACTTGCCCATGCAAGATGTAACTCTAGGCAGGGCCAAATAAACGAGACAGGAGAAGCGAAGTCTTCTGGTTTCATCCCTAAATTCAACAAGAGGGAATAAGGGGGACTTATGTTCAAGCCTAAATGTATTATTATTAAGCAAACAACCCAAGTTAAACTGAAAATTCAGTTTAGGTGGTAACCACCCCAATTCATCATAAAGTACACAGTGATAGGTTTTGTATGGCTTTGCTGTAATAAATCTACAAATTGAATTATAAGTTTTATTAACAGAATCTAAATCACAGGCTGTTAAATTAATAAAAAGAAACAAATTATAATGCAAGGAAGATAACAAAACACTTTGAGATACAGCCTCCCTTGTTTCCCTGGTTAAACAATCCCTTACTCTATATAAAGCACCTAGTTTTTGATTTACAAACTTAACTACTCTTTTAATGTGGGCTGTAAAAGTAAGACTGGGATCTAGTAATAGTCCCAAGTATTTAACTTCTGTGACTTGTTGCAACATTAATCCACCAAGATCGAATATTTGGAGTACTGGAGTCTTTTTCAATTTGTGTTTAGAAGCAAACAAAATGCATTGTGTTTTTTCAGTATTTAATGCCAATCAATGCCCATTTAACCAGTTACCTAATACTTGAAAATCATTATTTAATGAATTATTTATTTCTAGGACAGAAATTGAGCTAGCAAATAATATGATATCGTCAGCATATAAAAGTAATTTTGATTTAGTTAAGATCCAAGTATGGACCCCTGTGGTACACCCTGTTCTAACAGCCGTGAACCAGAAGAAGCCCCACCAAAACAAACCCTCACTGGGTGTTCTGAAAGATAGCTTTTAACCTAATCACAAGAAATATTTACAAGACCAATGTCCTTCAGTCTCTGGAGCAGCATGGCATAATTAACCAAATTGAATGCCTTAGATAAATCAACAAATACTGCACCAGTCAGCCGACCAAGATCCATAGATCTTAAAACATGGTTGGTGAGGCTTACCAGTGCAGTACCCATGCTACAAGACCTTTGAAAGCCATGCTGCTCCGGAGCCTGAAGTTCACCAGCCTCAAGATAATCAATCAATTGTTGATTAACACTCTTCTCAAACAATTTGCTGAGGGAAGACAAAACAGAAATAGGTCTAAAGTTACCTAGATTCCTAGTTTTGGAATAGGTTTTATTATAGTCTGTTTCCAAGAATCCAGAAATATACCTGTTGTCAGAGGAAAAATTAAGTATTGCAGTAAGAGGTGGATATATGTAATTAGTAATAAGTTTCAAGAACCTTGGTTCCAAACCATCAGTACCTGCAAATTTATTTACTGGCATCTGTATATCAGAGGCTGATCATGCAAAGTGAGGCTCAGATTTGTAGAATAAGTGCAGTCTTATTTGAACATACTGAACAAGCTATGGTATGCATTTTCCTGGGTATATACTGAGGCATGAGGCAGAGCCAAGTGTGTCATGTAACCAAGGTGGGCATATACCAGAGGCCTATCACATAAATGTGACACAAGGTTTGCAGAACTGCACTCACAATTGTGCATTCTGAAACAGCCATGGTATGCTCTTTCCAGGGTATGCAGTGATGCACAAGCAGCTCATTTCCAGATGTGTCCTGGGGGAAGGGTATGGAGTATAGTACAATAGGAAAAAATTAAATACTAATTAATAGCATTATAAAAATAATAGTCATATACAGCAATACAGTACATCAAAGGAACATAATTATAAATGTTGCAAATATACATATTTACAGAAATTATGTCTGTGAGATCTTTATTGGCAGTAGTTTTTTGGTGGAACTGCATTTTGCAAAACACCACTATCTTTGTAGCTCTGACGACATCATCCTCCAGCAACTTTGATGGAAAATGGAAGGAGAAACACAATGATAACTTCTGGGGGCTGTCATTTTTTATATGCAAACCATATCTGGACAGAAATAGGACTGCTGGCAACCAGAGGAGGCACACAACACATACACATAAGGAGTTAGGAAAATATTGCTGTGAAAAGATGTGAGACTTCCCCTCTTGTTCCTGGTTACTGAATTTCTAGTATGGTAGAGGGGATCACTCTTTGACTTTTCAGTACCTGCAGTACAACATGTAATATTTTATTATGTACCAGATCCACGGCAAAGGGAAATAACTGTGAGACACATGCCAACCATAATGAGAGAAGTCATCAACAGCCTTATAGTATGGTGACTCTGGAGTGTTTGAATGCAGGAACCAGCCAACATCAAAGAAATATTTCACTGGAGTAGGAGTGATTCCTTACATCGTAAACCATGGAGTGCCATTACTGATGCCCACCAAATAGAAATATTGCTTCTTACATGCTTTAGTGATCTCTTAGTCACTGCTGCTGCGCAGTGCAGTATTATGGACGTTTGCATAACTTTAGGATCCTGCTTTGAAATCTGGTCATTTATAATTGCAGGACGTTTCCATTTATTTAAGATCCTATTATAAGGGTCTCCACAAGATGCAGGATACACAGATACATATCAGGGCAGGTTAAGGAGCAGGATAGAAAAATTACATAAGTAGTAGTGAGGAGTACAAAAAGAACCTATAGTAAAATGGTGATAAATTAGTGTCCCAAAAAGTCATATTCAATCAGAAAGCCCATAAGTATCCCCATGTTCAAATTAGAATTGTAAAGATATGCAAATGTATCACAATTATAAAGGTCCAGATTTCAAAGCAAGATCCTAAATTCATGGACGTGTCCATAATAATAGCTTACATGTCCTAAATGCATGCAAATATCCAGCAACTATAATGAATGACCAAAATGTACAGCAGGATGCAAAATATGTGCAAATGTGCATGATAACAGGTACATCATGTCAATATGTATTAGTCTTAGTATGATTATATCCATTCACCCTCCCCTCCACCCACTGTTTTTGTTTTCTCCCTTCTATAACTGCACTGCACTTAATTGAAATTACAGTTTAAAATAATTATGTATTAATAATGGTAGTGCTTGCATCATAAACCATGGGGTGCCATTACTGATGTTGTCCACCAAATGGAAACATTACTTCTTACATGCTTTAGCTACAGCGATCTCTCAGTCATCTCTCAGTCACTGCCGCTGCAAAGTGCATTATTATGGTATGGACATTTGCATGAATTTATGATCCTGCTTTGAAATCTAGAAACATAGGGGACTTCTGGTGACATCAGCAGGCAAATGGCTGCTTAGCTCTAGTGCTCTCTTCACCTGATGACCAGAATCAGTAAGCATCGTCCTTCAAAAAAGATGTCTTCACCGGCTAAGGGCAAACGATCAAAGTCGGGGAAGCTCTCGAGTACCTCGGCACAGAAATTAAGAGAGTTATTACAGTTGGACCAAACAACCTCTATGGTGGACCGTGAGGGGACAGAAGGCCTCAATATGGTGGCCCAGCAGGAGGATGAGCCGCAGACTGATTTAGCCTCCGCAATCCTACAAACAGCTCGAACTGTAACCAAAACTGATCAGACCTTGTCCGAATTAAAGTCTGACATGAATAAAATCAACCATAAGATGGAGCAAATGGAGGTGGCCCTTACCCAGATCTCTGAACAGTTAGACAGGCACGACAGGCTCCTTCTTTACCTGCTTGCCCGGGACAGGGAGCTCACCCACTTATTAGATGATCTTGAGGGCAGAAGTTGACGCCAAAATATCAGAGTCTGTGGTGTCCCTGAAGGCAAAGAAGACAACCACAAGGATATCACCATGTTTCTTCAGGTGCTGCTGCAGGAGCTCCTTTCTCTCCCTGAGGATATGGACACTTTGATGGATCAGTCACATCATTCCCTGGGCCCGAAGCCCCGAGACCTGATGGTGAGGCCCAGATCTCTTATCGTTTGACTAACATCATACAGGGCAAAAGAAGAAATATTGCACTGGGTCTGGCAACAAGGGACACTCTCATATCAGATTTTCTGAATCTCAATTGACAACGACCACGTGACTTCGGTGCAAGAGGCTAGAAAGACCCTGTGGTCCATAGTCAAACAGTTGAAGGCAAAAAATGTTAAGGCCCAAATATTGTATCAAGTTCACCTTAAGATCATCACAGAACAGGGGGGCTCCTCGGATGGGCCTTGGCCCTTAACTCCATTCTCCCCCCTTCGACGGTAGGCACACCGCCGGTGGGGTGGGGGACACATCTATTTCCAGAACTTTTCATAGTTGTACCATAGCAGCTTGTAAGGGGAGGGAGAATGACAAAATGACCTGTAAGTACTTTAAATTTGCTCATGCTACCCCGCGGAATATGGATCTTTGGATTTATACAAACATCTTTGCTGTGACTCTCATCCTGTGGGGGGGGCCTGGGGGATTGGGGGATGGCCCGGGCTGCCAACTGTTACTAAGCCGTGGAGCTTCCTCGTTACTGTTTACTTGCTCCTCAAAGGATTACTCTACCAGGAACTTTTACCTGCCTTTTGTTTAAAATAATATAATGTGGCTACTTGATTGCTCACCTCCTTTTCTTCTGCAGGTGGCTGCTAGTGTTTGACTGCTTCGGCCTGCTGTCATTCACTTTAGGACATGAGATTTGCTAGGCCTTTCCTGTGTGCTCCATGCCCTCACCCCAGCAGGGTTTCGGACACGTATCTACGTGGGCTTGTGTCCCTGATGTGATCCCCCCTTGAGGGGGAGAGGAAGAAGGGGGAGAAGGGGGATAAAAAGGAAGGGAGACAGGAGGGGAGACTCTCCAGTGCTATATTGATGGGGGCTACTTTTAAGTATACTGGCAGGTAACTGGCCCGGTGGCGCTGAAGGTTGAGGCGCTGGACGCCACACCTAATGCCATGCCAGCAACCTGGGTTCAGGAATGAGCCAGGGCCACCAGGGGTCGGCAGGGGAGAGAGAGGATTGAGCTTCCAGAGGACTGCTCTCCTCTCTCAGGGGGGATCCAGGCATATGCCCGGCACCACAGCAGCCCCTGGTGGCAACCGGAGGCACTGTAATGTACAGGGCTTGCCAGAGGGGAGGCAGAGCTGCGGCAGGCGTACCTGGCACCATTGCATGACCGAGCTCCGCCGGGGGAGGGATGTAGGGGAAAGGGAGCAATGCAGCCAAGAAAATCCCCACTCCTGGAGATAGGCGATGGCACTGCCCCCTCGACCACACTCCACTAGCCGGACCCACCCAGCTCCTGGGCCGAGCCCAGCCCAGCCTGAATTGCAAGATATAGCTCCCTGGGAGGATAGGATGGCCCCACCTCGGGAGGGCTCAGAGCCGAGGGGATAGCCGGGCTGGTGCCAGAAAGCTGGGGGGTTTCAGGCTCGGAGGTAGAGCCGAAGGGTGTGCAGTTGCCTGAGAGAGTTCTCTGGGGTCCAAGCAGAGCTAGAAAAAGAGTGTAAAAACCAAAAAAAGTATATTGGTGGGGGGGAGCCTTAAGGCTCGAGGTAGCCTCCCAACTGGAATACGGGGCTGATGCTCCTGGGTGGCCATACCCACTGAGTCGGCTGTCGTGGAGCCTATTGTCTTACCTCAGAATTGCTTGGGAGGCTGACTACCCAATTTAATAATGCATCACCCCCCTCCTTATATGAGGTCTTTGGAAATTGGGCTTAAAACGTTCCTATCAAAGAAGAATGCCCAAGACCTCTGTACTAGCAAGACCAAAGGGCTGGGTGGCTCCACGTTCATAATTGGGGGATAAATATCAGAGGCTCAAATGGTTCTTTTTTTTCTTTTCTCTTTGGGCAATGACCTTAACTCTTATGTATGAAGGTCACGGGGGGGGGAGGGGGGAGCAGAAGATTGCAAGCCTCCTGAGCTTAATGCTTGTTGGTGTTATGAGGTTTAGCCTTATTTGGGTTCTACCCCAAAAGCTTATGGGTGGGCATATGTTTTTACTTACCACCCTCTTTTTCATCGCATATGCGCAGCTTAATCTTGGAAGTCAAGATTATTTCTTGGGGGGGATTGCCCCAGCTACACCAATATGGTGGATGTTCCCCCCTCATCTAGACACCCAATGCAGGCAGTGATTTGGTTTATACATTTTACATGTGGCTCACTTGAGACACAGCCAGTTGCTGTTTGGTTGATTGTGTGTTTCTCTCAACAGTTGATATTATGTTTTTTTTATTTCAAAAGGGTACTTCAATGAATCTTTAAGGTCACGTTCTAGGACTTTATTAATTAGCTATTGAAAATGTTTGGCATTAAAAGTGTCAAGTATACTAAATAATGATAGCTGTACAAAACTCTAGAATAATTTCATATAATATCAATGGAAGCACCAACCCGATTAAAAAGGAAACATATTCTGAGATATCTGGCCGCACAGAGGTGTGAAGTAAACTTTTTGCAAGAAACACACTTATCCCCCACAGAGGTTTTAAGGTTAAAATCTAGGAATTTCCCTCAACTCATTCACTCTTCCCTTCTGGCTGGTATAAAGAGAGAAGTGGCTATCAGAACAGCAAAGGCCCAAACCGAGGAAAAGATAGCCAACTCAGTTAAGAAGGGGGATAAAACCTTTTATAGGTACATCAGGGAGCGAAGGAAGACCAAGGGAGGGTTAGTGACGCTTAATAAAGGGGAGGGAGGGTGGACAGAGGGTGACTGTGAAAAGGCAGAGATACTAAACAAATATTTTTGCTCAGTATTTACAAAGGAAGAGGGGGAGGTACCTAAAACAAACAGCAGAAACACTCTGGATACAGAAGTTGATACCAGCCCATTTACAGAAGAAAGGGTTCTGAAAGAACTCTTAAAACTGAAGGTGGACAAAGCAATGGGGCCTGATGGGATTCATCCCAGAATTCTAGAAGAACTAAGGGTAGAACTAGTGACACCACTAACTACCCTCTTTAACAAATCATGGGAGGATGGGGTGGTACCTGAGAACTGGAGGAGGGCAGATGTGATTCCCCTTCACAAAAGTGGGAGCAAGGCAGAAGCAGGAAACTACAGACCTGTTAGTTTAGCCTCAGTGGTAGGGAAAATGATGGAATCACTTCTGAAGGAAAGAATTGTTGAGTATCTAGAGGCCAGAGGGGCACAGGACCCAAGGCAGCATGGATTCACAGCGGGAAGGTCATGCCAGACAAATCTGATAGATTTCTTTGACTGGGTGACCAAAGTAGTAGATCAGGGAGGGGCTGTGGACATGGCCTACCTAGACTTTAGCAAGGCATTTGACACAGTCCCACACAAAGATTAATATACAAGTTAGCCAGCCTGGGAGTGGGTCCCAAGATGACAGCCTGGGTAAAGAATTGGCTGGAGAATAGGACACAGAGAGTAATAGTAAATGGAGTCCACTCTGAAGAAATGGGGGTTACTAGTGGGGTACCGCAGGGTTCAGTATTAGGACTGGTCCTCTTCAATGTCTTTATAAGCGACATTGCAGAGGGACTGGAAGGAAAAATAAGTCTCTTTGCAGGTGACACAAAGATCTGCAACAGAGTTGATGCACAAGGTGGGGTGGAAAGGATGAGAAGGGACTTGGCAAGGTTAGAGGAATGGTCAAATGTATGGCAGCTTAGATTCAATGCTAAGAAGTGCAAGGTAATGCACCTGGGAAACAAAAACCCAGGGGAAGAGTACACAATGGGGGTGAGATACTAACAACAACAAAAATGGAAAGGGACCTGGGGGTAGTCATATCAGATGACCTAAAGGTGGGCAAGCAATGTGAGAGGGCAGCAAGGAGGGCTGGGAGGGATACTGGGATGCATAGGGAGAGGCATCACCAGTAGAAAACAGGAAGTTATTATCCCTCTGTACAGACAGTTGGTGAGACCCCATCTGGAGTACTGCGTGCAGTTCAGGAGACCCAATCTCCACGAAGAGACATAGACAGGATGGAAGCTGTCCAGAGGAGGGCAACTAAAATGGTGCAGGGTCTGCACCGGAAGACATATGAAGAGAGACTTAAGGAGCTAAATATGTATAGCCTCGAGGAAAGGAGGGAGAGGGGGACATGATAGAAACTTTCAAGTATCTCAAGGAATCAAAAAATCCAAGAGGGTAGCATCTTCCAAAAAAGAGGTGTGCAGAACAAGGGGCACAATTTGAAGATAGAAGGGGGCGGCTCTAGAGGTAACTTAAGGAAGTATTTTTCACAGAGAGGGTTGTGGATGCATGGAACGGCCTTCGGAGGAGGTTGTGGAGTCAAAAACAGTGGTGGAATTCAAGCATGCATGGGACAGTCATAAGGCAATTCTAGGGGTTGGGGGTAGGAAGAAGTAGGCTGCTGGTTAACTAGGATCTGCAGCTTATCCATTAGGTAGGGAAATGGGCAGACTGGGTGGGCCAAACGGTCCTTATCTGCCGTCAAAATCTATGTTTCTATGATTATTGGCAGCCTCTTTTCCTTTTGAGCAGGAGGAGGTGTTTGAGGATCCAGGTGCGAGATATGTTATTGTGGTGGGCAGGGTACAGGACACCCAGGTCACTTTGGCAAATGTATATGTTTCCCTGGGGTCCCCTCTCTCCTTCTATTCAACCCTCTCACAGTTGATAGCTGAGAAGAACAAAGGAATCATGCTACTGGGAGGGGATTTGAACTTTTTTTTTTTTATCTCATCCCTATTTTGTGCCCGCCGCGGTGCATTCCAGCGGGGGCATCCAGCCACCAGCCCTGCCCGCGGGGAGAGCTGCAGGCTCACTCGCCTGATGAGGGTGGCCCGGCACAGCCGTGGCCAATCTGCTGGAGGGCTCCCCAGTCCCTGCCAGCTGGGCCGGCACCAAACCCCCCCCAGCATGATTCCACAACCATCCTCCCTGCATGGCAGGGTACAGCCATCAAGCTGCACAGTCACACCCAGCCTTTTTCCTTTTTCTGCCTAATGGTAGCACGGACTTGCAATGACATCCATGTAAAAACGTGCAGACGTCTGCCGTGCTCCCTCCCACTAGACACCCGTGCATCTGCAGTACCTCTGGGAGTCCCCAGGGATGACCAGAGCGTGGTGTGGATCCCACCCTTTTCCCCAGGACTAGGAGAGCTGTCATCAGACTCTTGATCCTAGTCCTCCCCACTGACCCCCGCTGACCCGGGCTCATTCCCGAACCTGGGTTGCCAGCGTGGAGCCAGGTGTGGTGTCCAGCACCTCAACCCTCAGTGCCACTGGGCCGGCTGAACTTAATTTTTGATAGAAAACTTGACACCGCCTCACAAATTCCAAGCCCTGACTTTTGGAAGGCACAATCCCTTAAAAAACCTTTTTGAACAGGTCAGTTTGTTGGCTATAGGGAGGGAAAAATATCCTAGAGCTAGAGAGTATACGTACTACTCTCCCAGGTTTAAGATCTTTTCAAGGCTGGACACCTTCATCACGTTCTTCAGAGACCTTCCCAACTTCCCCTCCATGTGGGTGGGGACGTCTACCCTTTCTGACCACCAACCCATCTTTCTTGAAATAGACCTCAAGCTTCCCTGGAAAAATACTCACTGAAGGCTTAACTCCCTCCTCCGAAATGGGGCAGTAGTTAAAGAGCTCAGGCAGTTAATTAAAAACACATTAGATTAAAATGTAGGGCAGGATACTACTCCACAAATCTTATGGGACACCCTGAAGGCCACGGTTAGAGGGAAGTTAATATCCATAGCTTCATATAAGAAGAGACTGCTGAAACAAAAACAGACAGATTTGCTTACCCGGATCAAGGACCTGGAAACTGCCCAGAAGATTAAATGGGAGAAACAAAGAGATTTAGACCTAAAGGAATCCCAAAAGGAATTACAAAACATTCAAAGGAGTGAGATTGAGAGTGCGCTCTTTTATTTGAAGCAGAAGTATTATGAGGGGGGGTTCTCGGGGGACTAGGTTGCTGGCCTTTCATCTTAGGCAACAGGCAGCAAGAGCTGCAGTGACAAAAATTATTTCCCCATTCACTGGCCAACTCATGTCCAAATCTGACCAGATTACTTAAGATTTCGTCTCATATTATTCCAATTTATACCAACCCAAAGCAGACACATCTTCAGAGGAAACGCTTACGTTTCTCCACTCTTTAGCCATCCCAACTCTTTCAGAGGAACAAGGGCAAACTTTAATCAGCCCAATTTCTCACTCTGAAATTCATAATACTATTAAACTGGTAAATGCTCAGGCCCAGATGGCTTCAGCGCCAAATTTTACAAAACTTTCATGAAGGAGACTATCCCCCTCTTTTCTGAGGTTTTCATCAGCATCTGGGGAATGGGAATCCTCCTCCACCCCCGTGGCAATATGCTACAATCTCTCTCCTGCACAAAAAAGGGAAAGACCCTACACTATGTGCATCATACCTACCCATCTCCCTTCTTAATTCTGATTACAAAATATTCACATCCATAATAACTTCTAGATTAAACTTCATATTGCCAGAATTAAGCAAGTTGGATCAAACGGGCTTTGTGACTGGTTGCCAAGCCCCAGGACGTGTCTGTTCCACAATAAATGTGATTAATACAATTCACCAGTCCCAGACTCCTTCCTGCCTCATAAGTTTGGATGTGGAAAAGGCCTTTGATAAGGTCTCTTGCAGCTTTCTTTTCTTGGTTCTTGAGACCATGGCCTTTCCGTGTCCTTTCATAGATAGTATAAAAATGTTACACACTGCCCACAAGCTTATGTCAGGGTGAACAGAAGCATATCAGAATGATTCAGGCTAGGTAGAGGAACTCGCCAGGGGTGTCCACTATCTCCCATGTTATTCGCCCTGTATATTGAGCCCTGGCTGAAACTATCCATAAATCAGATGACATAAGGGGATTGAAGTGGGGCTCCACCAAAAAATCTCCTTATATGCAGATAATGTTCTTCTCTGCCTATCATGCCCAGAGCAGTCCATCCCAAGGGTATGGTCTATCCTGGAAGAATTTGAGAAGCATGCAAGTTATACCCTCAACAAGACCAAGATGGAGGTCCTGAGCTCTTATTATACTCCCTCACAGGCCATCACAGACATCTTACCATTGGTCTGGACAGCTAATAAGATACAATACCTGGGCACATACATCACTAAAAACATCTCCCTCTCTCTTTAAAGTAAATTATAACCCACAGGTAAACCAAATGAAGAAGGATTTTGAGAAATGGTCATTATTAAATCTAGCTGTGTATTCCAGAATACATTCGGTTATCATGAATATATTGCCAAGATATCTATATCTGTTTCAATGCCTGCCGATCTTTATTCACAGAACCCAGTTCCACATTTGGCATAGGCTGATTGCTAGGTTCATTTGGAACAATAAGAAGCCCAGAATAAATTTGCGTATTCTTCAGGCGCACAAGAGATGGGGTGGGAGATCCTTCCCAAACCTTGAAGACTACTTTTTAGCAGCATAGTTGAAATCAGCCATACAGTGGTCGGTGCCCTCCTATGACGCCAACTGGAAGCGGATGGAACTAGAGGAGGAGGAGGAGGAGCTAGGTCCTCCTCTAGGGGTCAGGGTTATGAGCACAATTAGTAATTCCAATCTTTCTACTCCCCATCTCACCACAGTCAGGAATACTCTTACAGCAGCCCATAGAGTATGGCAAAAACATAAGTTAAAAACATCATTGTGGCCGCTTCTCAGGCTAGCCTGGAACCCTCAACTTACCACTGCACATCCTGATCACACATTCAGGTTACGGGATAGACTAGGCCTATCATACTTGAATCAGTTTGTTCAAGGTAGCACAATATCTGATTTTAATACCGTCAGTGATTCTTTTGGACTAAGGACTTCTGATCACTTTTGATTCCTCCAGGCCAGGGCTCATATTTCTAGATACCAAAAAAAAGACCAAGACCCATCCAGAGCAGCCCCCTTCCTTGAGAGTTTACAGGGAATTCTGTCTGGTCAAGTGCAGCAGAGTTTAATATCTGTGATCTATACAACACTTGCTGAACTTAAGCAGGATCCTCTGGAGAAAGTGAAATCTAGATAGCTTGGGGAGGGGGACGCTGTCCTTTTTGAGATCAACTGGAGAAGTGTCTTCTACATTATCACCAAAAGCATCCTATCCCTGTACTGGCAAGAATTTGAATGGAGGGTGAAGACTCATTTCTTCTTCACCCCATCCCTTCTTCATAAAAGAGACCCCTCCCGTTCTTCGGTGTGCTGGAGATTATGTGGGGAACAAACAGCACATCATTCACACATCCTGTGGGAGTGCCTAGGCATTGAACCTTTCTGGTCAGGGGTGGGCTCTGTTCTGGTGGACATTTTTTCCCTGACCTCACCTCTGGAGTGGCTGAACACCATGCTGGGGAGTCCACCTGTTGGCATGAAGGGAGTGGACTCATTATATCTTTGGGCAGTCCTAGTTTCAGCTGCACATAAGGCTATAACCCGATATTGGTTGAAACCTGAACTTCCCACACTTAAACACTGGACCCAGATAGTCCAGGAGATTTCTGAGTTAGAAGAATTAACATTCAAAATAAATCAGAAAACTCATATATATATATATATATATATATACACACATATATATATATATATATATATATATATATATAGATGTAGGTGGACCAGGTGGGTTGTCTGGCTGGGTGACCACCCGAATCCAGAAGTAGTCCAGGCTCCTCTTGGGGGCTCGGATGGGCACCCTGTCAGTGGGACGACCTGAGACCAGCCAGAGTAAAATAGATCCTCTTATGAAGCTTGGGACAGTGGGTGGACTCCCAGTATCCTATAGTTTGGTGCCTACTTGGGATAACTGTTTAAATAAAAATATACTTATATCCTCAATCTTGGCATTGTAATGATAATGAAATCAGCTTTTGCTTCTCTTACTTTTTATTTTCATATAGATCTGTAACTTGATTTGTATGAACTCATTATCTTGTGAACCTGACCTTCATGTAATTTGGTGTATTATTTTATGTACTCGTTTGTTGTTAATAAACATGAATTTAAAAAGAAATCTAGAAACATAGAACTCTGACAGCAGAAAAGGACCTCTTGGCCCATCCAGACTGTCCTTTTAACCCATCCCCATGGATAACCCTAGACCCCACTTTTTGCACCCATCCCCTGGTTATCCACCCCCCCGATGGAGACTCCAGTGCCCTTTCTTTTTCCATGTTCATCCCCTACCTCTTCTGGATTCCCATGTATTCATCCCATGACCTCTTCAATACACATACTGTTTTGGCCCCCACCACCTCTTCTGGTAGTCTGTTCCAGGGGGCCACCACCCTCTCCATGAAGAAGTACCCTCTCCTATTACCTCTGTGTTTTCTTCATTCCAATTTTAAACTGTGCCCTCTAGTTTTCAGACTTTCTTTCCTCCAGAATATGCTCCCTTCCTTCACTTTGTTAATCTCCTTCAAATATTTAAATGTCTCAATCATGTCCCCCCCTTAGATCAAGCTCTTCCATCCTTTCTTCATAGGGCTTCCGCTGCATGCCATGCACCATCTTGGTCACCCTCCTCTTGACTCTCTCTGCCCTATCTATGTCCTTACATAGGTAGGTCTTCAGAACTGGACCTCACATCCTAGGTGGGGTATCACCATGGACCTGTAGAGGGGCATTAACACTTCCCTCTTTCTGCTTGTTATACCTCTCCCTATGCACACCGGCATTTGAGTTGCCTTGTGTACTGCTTTTTTGCACTGGTTAGTCACATTTAGGTTGTCTGAAATGCCCAGATCCCCGCATCTTTTCCATAACCATAACTTCTTCTCCCCCATTGTGTACGTGGCCTGTGGGTTTTTGTGCCGTATGTGCATTATTTTGCACTTTGTTGCATTAAATCTTAATTGCCAACTTTCCAACCACCCCTCCAGTTTCCTCATGTCCTCCCTCATTGTTTCCACCCCCCCAAGTGTGATCACCCTATTGCGAATCTTTGTATCATCTGCAGATAGGCACAACTTCCCTTTCTGTCCTTTTGCAATATCACCAATGTGGATGTTAAAGACGATGGGCCCCAATACTGATGCCTGGGGCACCCCACTTGTCACCCTTTCCTTCCTTTAGTGCATCCCATTTACCACAACCCTCTGGCATCTGTCGCTAAGCCAGCTCTCCACCCATTTAGTTATTTTTGGTCCTGCCCCTAAACTGCCCAGCTTGTTCACCAGCCTCCTGCGAGTGATGGTGTCAAAGGCCTTGCTGAAGTCCAGATAGGCCATGTCCACTGGCCCTCCCTGATCAACCACCCTCGTCACCCAGTTGAAAAACTCAATCAGGTTCATCTGGCATGACCTCCCCACCACAAACTCGTGCTGTCTGTCATCTTGGAGACCACTGGCTGCAAGGTAGTCTACAATTCTTTCCTTAAGAAGTGCCCCCTAATCTTACCCACTACTGAGATAAGGCTAACTGCACAATAATTGCCTGCCTCCTCTCTGCTGCCGCTCTTGTGTAGCGGTACCACATCTGCCCTTTTTCAGTCACCTGGAACCTTCCCCATGTCTAGCGACAGATTAAACAGTTTAGTCATTGGTGCTGCCAGTTCCTCCCTAAGCTTCCAGAGCACTTTAGGATGTAGGGCGTCCTGGCCCATTGCCTCATCCACCGTCAACATTCCCAACTCCTCCAGTACCCTGCCTTCTTTGAATGGGCTAGAATCCACCCCTTCCCTCTGTGCCCCTCCCTTGCAACTCAGGCCCCTTACCCTCCTTTTCCACCGTGAAAACTGAACAGAAGTACCTATTCAGTAAGTCCACTTTCTAGAAGTCACCCTCTACTGGAACTCCTCCCTCCCCTTTAAGCCTCACTATCCCCTGTTTGGATTTCCTCCTCTCATTGAAATACCTGTAGAATGTTTTATCTCCCTTTCTGACTTCCCTAGCTATCCTCTCCTCTGTATCTGCCTTTGCCCTCCTAATTTTCTGACCTGCCACCCTCAGTTTCTCCCTGTATACCTCTCTATCCTCC
Source organism: Neoceratodus forsteri (assembly GCA_016271365.2). Lineage (NCBI taxonomy): Eukaryota > Metazoa > Chordata > Ceratodontiformes > Ceratodontidae > Neoceratodus > Neoceratodus forsteri. Next base: position 969,438,131 of record CM057449.1, read on the forward strand.
TTCCCCTGATTTTCTTTATGTGTCCTGAATGCTTGTTTCCTTTATTTTATTTATTTAGGTTTCAGAAACAACCTTTGAGCTAGAAACTCATTTACAAAGGTTAAACGTCAGATAACGTACACATCAATTAACATAAACTCAACAGTGTGAGACAAGAAAACAAGTAGTGGAAATAGCAGCTGGGGAACATTATATACAGCCATTAAACATTACATAGTCAGCATTTTATTACATGACAGCAGTGATCAACATCTACTGTAAATAAGTGCTCAAGTACTCACAAGCACCCTGAAAAGTTAGGGATTGTCACATGCGATTAGCTTAAAAGTACGGTAAGTAAGGTGGAGCACAGGTGACGGGATTGTGGGCAGAAACGGGGAAGGGGTGGAGTAGGTCTATTGCAGAGAGGACATGGAAGGTTAGGAGAGGGAGAAGGATATTGTTATTGTTTCTTCGTGACAGTGAAGTGGAGGGAGGTACAACCTGGCACGATAGAGAGGGAACAGTAAGTTCACGTGTGGAGATTCAAGACTAGGTTTCAAGGAAGCAATCACAGCTGCTAGTGTTGACAAGGTGAAACTTTAACTCCTTTTTAAATATGTTAATGTCTGTAACATTGGCTAATTCAGCAGGGAGCTCATTGAGCCACTGCAGGGCTCTGTAGGCAAAAGACTGTTGCGCAAGTGTGGTTCTCCTGAAAGGGGCTAGGAGCGTACTATGTGCATTGCCTCTGGTGAAATGCTGTGATTGAGAGAACTGCAATAAGTTGAGGATGGCTGGAGGGGAGAGGCCTAGTAGTGCCTTCTTTCCCAGGAGACAAGCCTGGTACTTTAACTGCCCTATCAGATTGAGCCATTGTGTTTGAGCATACAGTTTACACGTATGGGTGAGGTTGTACGCACCTAGGACAAGAAGACATGCTTTGTTTAGAGCAATTTTAACACACTTAAGAGTTGTTGCAGAGGTAACACTATATACTATCAACCCATGGTCGATTACAGACAAAACAGAGCTGGTGACTGCAAGGTGCAGGGCTGTAGGGGTAAGGTAATCTGTGTCTATATAGAAAACCAGCTTGGCATGAAAGATCATGCGCACAGGTTTTTGTATATTGTTAATAAAGCATGAACTCAAGTCCCTGTGTCATGATTAGTGTTTCCTGAAAATTTCATGCTGTTTGATTTTGTGGTTTTCTTTAAATTAACATTTGTTAACTTGCTCTACAGTGGCTGAAAACAGTGGAGTTACTGGTATTTCTATCTCTCTCAGCCAGGCTTGGGGAGTGATGACATCATCTTGCAGTATCTTGCAACTTGCTGCTTCAGATCCCCAAATCACAGCAGGCTGTAGAGTTACTGGTTTGCTCTCCAGGTTTCTTACAAACCCAGTCTGTGGTTTGTGTTTAGAGAGATTAGCATAAAATCTAGCATACTCTTCTTAAAAAAGTTGATCATTTCAGTTTCAGTGCTGAATTGAAGTAGTGGAAATCTTTCTCTGTGAGAGATCAGCTTGTTTGTATCACAGCTCTCAGTTCTTTCTCATCAAAACTCTGATTTTTTTCTAACATATAACACAGGGTTGTTTAATGAATATAAAATAAATCTAAATTTTGTTAATTCATAGAAATAGTTTGTCCTTGATATAGCCTTCATAAATACATCTATGTAAGAACTTTTTTTTTCCACGTTAGATTGACAAACAGGTGCCTGTCACACTGTACTATTTGAAGCACATGTACTGTCTGAATTCACAAATTTCAGTTCTTTGGTGGTTTCTGTGTGAAAATACATCATGTATGTGTATAAGTAAGCAATAATACCTAACAGGGTGGGCGTTATTGCGATATAACAGATCGCTCAGTGGCATAATGAGGCCTGACACTGCCGGCAGAGAGCCTTATAGCCCCTGGAAGGTCCATTATATCCCATAACACCCACACTGGAGGGTATTATTGTAGTTAAAAATGGGCTATAGGTGCCATTTATTTGAAAAAATGTATAAGAAGAAAAATTTATATATAAAAAATAAATAAAAAACAAACAAAAAAAAACTTTTGTAGTAATGTAGTCTCCATGCTGCTGGAATCAACACTGGAGGGTGCTGCTATTTCTTACCCATGATCAAAACACAAATTCAGGACTTCCTCTTTTCACAATACCCCAACCAAATCTTCTGTGTCCTCTATATGGGAAGCTTTTAAAGCTATGACTCGAGGGAAAATTATCAGTTATGCTGCACTTAGGAAAAGAGTAAGGGAACAACAACTGGCTGATTTGGAAAAATCTCTTAAGGCTAAAGAGAATGTATACTTTTCCTCTAAGAAGCACTGTCCTGACTCTCTACTTCATCTTGACATTCTTCAACTTAGAGTCAAAATAAATGAATTCATTTCTCGTAAAACCGAACTAGCCTTATTTAAACTTAAATATAAGTTTTGGGAACATGGCGATAAAAACGTGAAACTCCTCTCTTACCAACTCAAAGCACAGCAAATGGAACGACATATCCTAAGCCTAAAAGATGAACAGGGTACAATTCACTCTGACAACCCCTCTATAAACTATATCATGAAAACCTTTTTATCAAAAACTATACTCTAACACAAACCCTCCATCTACTTTACAAATTCAACAGTTCCTTAAATCATTACATCTTCCTCATCTTTCTACTCTTGAAACAAATTCTTTAGATGAACTCTTCTCGCTTCAGGAAATCCAGAAAGTTTTTTCTTCCTTGAAATCCAGCAAATCCCCTGGAGGTGATGGATTCCCTGTCGATTTTAATAAAATGTTTTCCAACACCTTATTTCCCCTCTTCTTAATGCTTATCAGGAAGCTGCCAATACTGGCAAATTTCCCCCATCTTGCACCGAAACAATCATAACCCTAATCCCTAAGAAGGAAAAAGACCCCACTCACCCTGCAAGTTACAGGCCCATCTGTTTATTAAACACGGATGGGAAGATATTTGCTAAACTACTAACTTCTTGACTTGAATCCTTGATTTCCAAGCTAACTCATCGTTCACAAGCCAGTTTTATTAAACATAGATCTGGTTCTGATCACCTACGTTCCCTATTTAATCTAATTCACAAAGCCAAATCCCTCAAGACACCAGCTGCAGCCAGAGCTATTGATTTTGAGAAGGCCTTTGATTCCTTAAACTGGGACTATCTTCATCAAGTTTTATCTCATTTCGGTCTTTCTCATACCTTTTGTTCCTGGATCAAGCTATTATATAATTCCCCTGTTGCTAAAGTACTTACTAATTCCGCCCTTTCTTCTTACTTTCATCTAGCAAGGGGAACTAGACAAGGCTGTCCCCTTTCACCTTCCCTGTTTATTTTAGCCATGGAGCCCCTGACTGCTTGTTTACGTCAATCTTCTGGCAGTATGGGCATACCTGTGGGCAATTCAAGATACGTCTCTCTCTCCTACGCAGACGACCTCTTAATCTTACTTGAAAACCTGAATGAGGCTGGGCCCCTGTTGATTGATTTGCTTAATAATTTTACTAACATTTCTGGCCTTGCTTTGAATTATAGTAAATCACAAACTCTGCCCCTTAACGACCACTGTAAAGCCTCTATGAACATGCCTCTTGGATTCTGTTGGTCACCACAGGGTATAACATATCTAGGAATCAAAATTACTAGTAACTTAGGGAAGATATGGGACCTTAACTTTAACTCCTTACTAGATAACATCAAAACAATTCTGGACAGATGGAAGCTTCTTAATCTCTCCTTCATGGGCAAAATCACAGCCATCAAGATGTCCATATCTCCCAAGATTCTTTACCTCTTTGCCAATATTCCTTTAATCTTACCATCCTCTTTTGCTAAAATTGATAAATTAATAGACAACTTTATCTGAGATGGGAAGCCACCAAGATTTAACCACAACAAACTTCGATCACATTGGAAAAAAGGGGGATTCGGACTCCCCTGGTTCAAAGGCTACTTCTGGACTCTTCGAATGGCCCAAACCATTAAATGGTTTCAGAAACCCTCCCCTCACTTACCACTATGGGTTGCAATGGAATCTGCATTGTGCCCGGGAGGAGTTTCTACTTCCTTTATTTTTAATCCAATTTTCTCTAAACTAAAATCTCACCTGATTATATCATCCTCTGTTCTTTACTGGAAACTAACCCACAAATTCCTGAAATCCAATCCAACACCCTGGTTTTATGCCCCCTTATGGGGCAATCCACTACTCACTTTAGAAGATCATCCAATTTTCTGTTGTATGTGGCAGAACAAAGGCATGTTCTTTCTCGGAGATATCCTGGACCAGAATTCATTCACTCTTAGATCGTTCTCGGACTTGCAGGCTACATGGAAACTTCCTAAACAGGACTTCTGGACATTTTTATAAATTCAGGCAGCTTATAACTCTCTCTCTCTCTCTCTCTTTCTAGTTTAGTGTATAAGCATACTCTCCTAAACCCATACATTTCGCACCGGACTAATTTATCAGTAAAACTGAATAGCTCCATTTACAAAGACATTATTGATAATCTACCTGATCAGTCTATACAAGCCAGAAATAAATAGAGTACTCTTCTTAACTACAATACTTCAGATGCACAGCAGAGTAATTGTTGACATCTTGCACATAATACTTTTAAAGATGCCCGTAGTTGTTTAATACAAACTAAAATCCTACATCTTTGGTATAGAACCCCCTCTGTGCTTCAGCGAATGGGCTTATTAAAAAATAATAACTGCTGATACTGTAATTTGGCCAACGCGGATCTACTGCATATCTTGTGGTCATGTGCTCCCATTAATAAGCTCTGGCATAAAGTCTATTTACTTGCCTCCAGAGTAACATGACAAAAACTACCTTTTGACCCCAAGCTATTCCTTCTAGGCATCCTTATCCCCAATAGCTCTCTCCTCTCACATGCACATTTTAGATGGCTAAACATGCTTTCTCTTCTGGTCAAACGTCTGATTCTTATGAAATGCAAATCAACTCTGGTGCCTTTTCTTTCAGATGTTCTTCAAAACCTTTCTCAATATGCCTCCCTAGACCGATTATCTCATGTTACTCATAACTGACTCACTGTGTATGACAGATGTTGGCAGGATTACTTCAAGTACATTGAACCTAGTTCTTCTAGACCCTAATACTTAGGGATATTTAGCCCTCTTCTTATTTTGCTCTTAGATTAGGTTTTCTCAAAACTTATGTGCACAGATATCTCTTTTTTCCCCACCTTTTCTATTTTCTCCCTCTCTCCTTCCCTTCTTCCTTGCTTTTTCTCTTCTTTCTTTCCTTGCACACTTTTCTCTTATCTTTACCTCTCCATTACTGAACATTGTTCATATTACCACATTTATCACTTTTTGTAATTTATTGAATAACTTGCCATAGCCTGCCCTAGCATTTATTTTGTACATAGTTGCCATTTCTGATTCTATAATACCCTATTGATTGTAACCCTTCTGCTTTCCACTTATAACCTGTCTAGGTTTGTGTTTTATTATCAATATGTGTATATAAGGCTTCTCCAATATGTTTACCCTAAATACTGTGTTTAAGTGATATTTTATACCTCATATGGAGGATGTTCTTCTATTGTATAAGACGTGTGCTTTCTTATATACTCAAATTTCAATAAAAAGATAAAGTGAAAAAAAATAAAAGCTCGCTGTCCCTCCATTGACACAGTGCGCGACCGCGTTCAGTTAAGGGAAGTTAATTATTTAAAAAAAAAAAGAAAGAAAAAAGTTTGCTGTTGTTTCTGAAGTTCTTTTAGTGCACTAGCTGAATGGGGGAATAGTCAGGGGAATACCACTATGCACGTGAAGCACTGAGACAAACCGCCAGTATAACATTGGCATTCTGCTTTTTTTTTATGTGCTGAAAGACAGATACCAGGCAGGATTTTGGGGATGGGTTACTTTTTTTTTAAAATGCCTGCTTATTGTTGCTTTTTGTTGGGGCTGTTTGAGTCCTGTGACAGTGTGTCCACGGAGGTCAATCTCTGTAAGCGAGCAGGGGGAGAAAATGGCAGCTGGTGGGTTTCGAAATTCGGGGTGGCCCAAGGATCACCTAAGTAATGGGGCACCCTGAACTAGTACTCATTATTTAGAGGGTGTTATTGAAAAATAAAAGCATGCCTGACCATGGCTTTCAGCCAGTCAGCATGCTTTATTTTTCAAGCCCATTTTCTAAATAGAAATACTATATGGCATCCCAATGCACCATGTCTCTTCCCCACAGCTGATGCAGCTGAACTCTGCTGTCACCTGTCCCCTGCCCCCACAAACCACCTGCCTTCTGCTCCACATTGGAGGCTGCTGCACTCTACTGTTCACCTTCTTCTCCCACACAGTCGGGGATTGTGCACCCTGCTGCCTCCATCCCATGCCTAAAGAATCAGGGTTGCTTCACCCTGCTGCCCCTACCCAAACAGTTGGGGTTGTTGCACCCTGCTACCATGTCCCCCCCACAATCAGGGACACTGAACCTGTTGCACCCTGTTCCCATCGCCATAGTCAGGGCTGCTGTGCTCTGCTAAGCCCTACAGTCCCAGGTCTCCCTGCCTCCACAGTCGAGGCTGCTGCAAAATGCTACCCTAGGTCACCTGAGGTGGAGCTTTCGCTGCATGTTGTTGCCCACTTTCATTGCCCCAAATGGACAGGACTGCTGCACCATGCACACCCTGTCTCAGTTAGGGCTGCTTTACCCTGATGCCCCCGTGTCCATCCTCACAGTTGAGGCTTCTGTACCATGCTGTCCTCTGTCCCCTGTCACCACTGCCAGGGCTGCTGCACCCAGCTGCTGTATACACAGTTGGGGTTGCTGTGGCCTGCTGTGCCCTAGAGCCCTATGTCTCTGCAGTTAGGGCTGCTGCACCATGCTGCCACTTGCCACAAGAGTCAGGGCGTTTGCTGCACCCTGTTGTGTACCTCCACAGTTGAGGCAGTTGTACCCTCCTGCCCTCCTGTTACCAGAGTCAGATCCTTTGCTACACCCTGCTGCCCACGTCCCTTGTCCCAAATAGGCATGGCTGCTGCAGCCTGCCCCTCATTTTGGACTTTTGTACCCTGATGCCACCTCTATCTCCTACCCAAACAGTTGGGGCTGCCCTCTGTCCCCACCCCCACAGTCATGGCCATGGCACCCTGTTGCCCCCTCTTCTTGTCTCCACAGTCAGGGCTGCTATGCTGTGCTACACCCTACAGTCCCATGCCCCCTGCCTCCAAAGTTAGGGCTGCTGAACCCTGCTACACACTTCCATTGCTCCAAATGGGCTGGGCTGCTGCACCATGTGCACCCTGTGCCACGGTCAGGGCTGCTGTACCCTGATGTCCACCTGTGTCCTGCCCCACATTGAAGGCTTCTGCACCATGCTGTCCTCTGTCCCCTGCCACCACTATGACCTGCTGCACTGTGGAGCCCCTTGCCTCCACAGTTAGGGTTATTGCACTATGCTTCTCCCTCCTGCAGGAACAGGGGGCCATGCCCGTGATTGTAGGGGTGGGGAAAGAGGGCAGCAGAGTGCAGCAGCCCCAATTGTTCAGCCAGGAGATAGGGGTGTCATCAGGGTACAGCAACCCAAACTGTGGGACAGGGTGCAGCGGCCATGCCTGTTTGTGACAAGAGATGTGGGCAGCAGGGTGTAGCAAAGGGTCTGACTCAGGTGGCATGGAGGTAGCAGGGTGCAATTGCCTCAACTGTGGAGGCACACAACAGGGTGCAGCAAATGCCCTGACTATTGTGGCAAGTGGCAGCATGGTGTAGCAGCCCTAACTGCAGAGGCATGGGGCTCTAGGGCACAGCAGGTCGCAGCAACCCCAACTATGTAGACAGGAGCAGGGTGCAGCAGCCCTGGCTGTAGTGACAGGGGACAGAGGACAGCGTGATGCAGAAGCCTTGACTGTGGGGCAGGACACAGGGGGGCAACAGGGTGCAGCAGCCCTGACTGTGAGACAGAGTGTGCATGGTGCAGCAGCCCTGCCCACTTGGGGCAATGGAAGTGGGTAGCAGGATGCAGCAAAAGCCCCACCTCAAGTGGCCTAGGGCAGCATGGTGCAGCAGCCCCAACTGTGGAGGCAGGGGACCTAGAACACTAGGGCTTAGCAGAGCACAGCAGCCCTGACTGTGGAGACAGGAACAGGAGGCAACATGTGCAGCATCCCTGACTGTGGGGAGGGCAGCAGGGTGCAGCAACCCCAACTGTTTGGGCAGGGTGCAGCAGCCCTGATTCTTTAGGCAGGGGATGGAGGCAGCAATGTGCACAATCCCTGACTGTGTGGGAGAAGACAGTGGGCAGCCGGGTGCACAATCCCCTACTGTGTGGGACAAGACAGTGGGCAGCAGGGTGCACAATCCCTGACTGTGTGGGAGAAGACAGTGGGCAGCAGGGTGAAGCAGCCTCGAATGTGGAGCAGAAGGCAGGCGGCTTGTGGGCAAGGGACAGGTGGCAGCAGAGTGCAGCTGCCTCAACTGTGGGGAAGAGACATGGTGCATTGGAACACCTTATAGTATTTCTATTTATACACATACATAATGTATTTTCACACAGACACCACAAAAGAACTGAAAGTTGTGAGTTCAGACAGGACATGTGCTTGAAATAGTAGAGTGTGACAGGCACCTGTTTGTCAATCTGACATGAAAAAAAATGTTGTTACATTAATATATTTATGAAGGCTACATCAAAGACAAACTATTTCTATGAAATAACACAATTTAGATGTACTGTATTTTCTTCAAACAACCCTGTGTTATATAGTTAAAAAAATCAGTTTTGATGAGAAAGAACTGAGAGCTACGATACAGACAAGCTGATCTCTCACAGAGAAAGATTTCCACTACTTCAATTCAGCATTGAAACTCAAATGATTAACTTTTTATAAGAAGAGAACGATAGATTGTAAGCTAATCTATCTAAACACAAACCACAGACTGAGTTTGTAAGAAACCTGGTGGGCAAACCATTACCTCTATAGCATGCTGTGATTGGGAATCTGAAGCAGTAAGCTACAGTACTTCAAGATGATGTCATCACTCTCCAAGCCTGAATGAGAGAGACAGAAATAACCCCACTGTTTTCAGCCACTGTAGAGCAAGTTAACAAATGCTGATTTAAAGAAAACCACCAAACCAAACAGCATGACATTTTCCGGAAATTCTAGTCATGACACAGAGACTTGAATTCAAGCTTTATTAACAATACGCAAAAACCTTTGCACACGATTGTTAACATTTTTGACTACATGGTCTATGTGAATAGTGAAGGAGAGGATATCATCTTGATGCACCCCAAGATATTTAAATGTACTGTATGAACTTGTTCAAGAGACTCATTCATTTTATTAATTATGTTCAGCTGGATTTTTTTTTCTTTTTGACACGTGGGCTAGTGAACAACATAGTCTTGTTTTTTTTTTGTTTTTTTTGTAGTCGAGCAATAGTTTGTGGCTGTTAAACCTGTCCTCCAGCTGGTGGAAACTGTTTTGCATGTCCTTGGTGAGTTGCTCTAGTTGAGGATTGTGGTTAACAATGGCATCATCAGTGTAAAGTATGATTCTGGATGAACAGGTCTCTGGTAGGGTGTTTAAAAATAGGCTAAACAGGAAGGGTCCTAGGATGGACCCTTGGGGAACCCCTAGTGAGACCTTTCACTTATTGCCCTTACCATCTCTCTGGTGAACCAGAATGGACTCTTTCTTTTTTTTTGCTTACCTTCCTTAAGCAATGATCAGTGGCTCTCAAATTCCCCCCCCCTTATTACACCCCACATTTCCTCCACGTCCCCCAGTTCCTCCCCCAGGTGTCAGCGTGGCTCAGTTGGTAGCACATCCACCTCTGGACCAGAAGGTCATGGGTTCTTGTCCCACACCAGGATTGGACTTGCACCTAAAATGCTGGCATCTGAGTGCAGTATTAGGGGGGTGCTGTACTGCTGGGTGTGCCATCCTTTGGGTGATATGGTAAACTGAGGTCCCTTCTACTCATCTTGGTGCTGTCCTGGTGGGTGTCCAAGTGGAAGTAAAAGAACACAGGGCACTCTTCACAAAGAGTAGGGGACATTCCCAGTGTCCTGACCAACATTCCCCTTCCCATAAACTGGTTCATGCAATTGTCTAGGCTGTGTGTGGGTGTTGATGTGTGATATGGCCACCACTGCACATTCAGTCACTTCACTACCAGTCTAACATTGCTTGTAAAGTGCTTTGGGATACATGAAAAGCACTATATAAATGATGATTCTTCTTCTTCTTCCTCCTTGTCCTCCATAGCCTCCCTGAAGATGTCCTAATTACAGGACATTTCCATGCACTTAGGATCCTATTATAAGGATCTCCACAAGATACAATATAATTTCAATAAACCACAAATTCAGCCATCATTTCTCTACTGCATCTTCTCTACACACCTCTCACCACACTCATTACAATCATTTTGCAGCCCTATTGGCTCTGACCAGAGTTTGTTTAGCTTCACTATGTCTTCTTTGGTGCCTCTCTTTTCACTGATATGCCCACAGAAGGTTTTCTATTCCTCTTTAATCCTCTCTGCAGTTTGTAGATCCTTCCTATCCTTGGCCTGCCTGACTATCCTTCTGGTCTCCTTATCTTTCTCCACATAGACTATTCCTGTACTTCTTGTATGCAGCCCTCTTATCCCCGACTGCCTGGCTATCCTCCCTGTTGAACCAACCTGATCACCTGGCTTTGAAGTTCTTCCCCTTCTGCTTAAGACAGGTATTAGTGGGTGCTGCTATTCCATCCCTGATCACTGCCCACTTTTAATTTACACTCATGTCATTCTTAAGGCTAGCTAGGTGCCCCCAAGTGTATCACCCATATTAACATAGTCAGCCTTCCTGAAGTCCAGCACTTTTATCTTCATGCTTGGTGCTTCTTTCCCAGTATCAACTCTGAACTACACCATTCAGTGGTCACTGCTCCCCAAAGGTTCCTCCACCATGATGTCCCCCATGTGATCCCCATTAGTCAATACCAGGTTCAGGATGGCTCCCCCTCATATAGGCTCACTCACCCCCTGGATCAAGAACTCATCCTGGACTGCATCCAGAATGTTGGCTTCTGGCACAGGTGGTGAATGGGACACTCCAATCCACCTTAGGCAAACTGAAGTCCTCTAGTGCCACCACTTCATCCTTTGTGGTTGCCATCCTCCCTATCCTTGTCTTTGTCCTGGTTAGAAGGCCTATACACTACAACTTATCTCAGTTTTCTTCCTGCTGTCATTTGGAGCTGTACACAAAATGTCTATATTTTCCTCTCTCCTGTTTCCTCCCTAGTGGCAGTAATGCCCTCCCTGATGTAGAGTGCCACCTCCGTCCCTTTCTCCCTGTCTCTTCTATAGAGGGCATACCCTGGAATGCAGAGGTCCTAATCATATCTTGGGGTAGCCCAGGCCTTGGTGACTACTGCCAGATCCACTTTTCCCTCTGCCATCGTGGACTACATGTCAGCCATTTTGTTCCTGAGACTTCTAGCACTGAGGGACATTACCCTGCACTACTCCTAATTCTCTTCCTTTTTGCCTAAGCACCTCCATCCTTCCCTTTTTTGCTACATGCTACCTCCCCTTCTTTCCTTGGTCCTTCCTCTTGCTTTTGCTCTCCCCTAGCCTGATCTTATTCCCTCCACTTGCCCCCTTTACTGACCCCTTTGTATTTTTTACCTGGTGGGGCAGACAATCACCCCTTCCTCCACAAAGCCTCACCCTCAAGCCCCCTTCTATTCACTCTATTACCTCCCCTCAAAGACCATTCTATGTTTTCTACCTGAGCGCCTGTCCACCTCCACCTTCCCATAACCCCTGCCACGTAAAAGACTGCAAACATTTTGTTACGGAACGAATACAGTTGAACCAAATTGCTGTAACTCTGGACTGGAACCTTTTTTTTACCTTTTATTTATAGATTTTGCAAGCAAGAACTCACAACATTCACTCCACGAGGGAGCAGTTCAAATACAGGCAAAGATAAACTTCTCTTAACAAAGGATAATAAATTACCCCTTCTCATTATATATGTCATAGGGGGCTATATAGTTATAAAACATTATTCAATAAAAGATATACAAACAGCATACATCAGGGAGCTGTATAGAAAGAAAAAAATGTAAATAGTATATTATAATAAAAATCCAGCTTTCCATAAAGACCTACTGATCACAATACTCCCCCATGAAAACACTATAGAAACCTAGTTCCACAAACAAAAGAAGCCCCCCGAGAAACCATCTCATACTTTGACCCCTGAGGCAAATAGAAAATTAACAGTGTCCACAATGTACCGGTATCTAAAAACAAACTGTGGTCAGAGCCAGTACGGCTGCAAAATGTTGAATCTGCAGCATAACTGTCTTATTACCCCACCTCATGATCGACATTGGTGAAAGTGTTCAAATCCTCGCTGAAATGTGATTGTGTGCCACCAAAAACATCATTTCGCACCACAGGTGCGAAAACACATTTTGGCCAGGATTTGAAAAATGACAGTTGTCATGTTCATGAGATAGTGTGAAAAAAATGGCTACGTTGAAAATTTGGGGTCACAATATTTAAAATTATGGAAGCTATGAGCGAGTGTAGAAAAATTTCAATGTACATTTGTAACTTTTCATTTTTACATATTTTGACCCCACATTTTCAGCACAGCCTTCTTATGACCCCACCTCATGAGCAACGGTGGTGAAAATTTTCAAATCCCATTCCAAAGGTGATTTTGTACAGTGGCCTCAAAATCACCTTTCAGGTCTGAGTTGCATAATTCCACCACTACTGCTCATGAGGTAGGGTCCCAAAAAGGCCATGTTGAAAATTTGGGGTGAAAATATGCAAAACTGACAAAGTTATGCTGCAAAGCTCAAAACCCCATTAAATACATTGAACTGCACTTTACTTAGTTTCTCATATTGCAGTTGCCGGTTTCAGCAGCAAGACATGTCTTCGATCGGAGAGTGGGTATTCGCCCTGGGACCTGTTCAAGTGAGAGGGGGTGTGTGTGGGGTATGGGGTGGTGACTGCTGAGTGGGAGGTCAGGGTGGCAGGGGTCAAATCAGCGAGGGACCATTTTCTTTTTTACAGATTTACAGAAAAAAAACACATCAAGGGATGGTTTTCTTTATTACAGGTCACATTTTCTAAAATAGAACAGGGACAGTGATCGGAGGGGAGGTGCCACTAGACACCAGGGAAATAATATCTATCTATATAGATGCAGACATATAGGGGGATGGTAATCGGAGGGTGGGGGGGTGCCACTAGGCACGAGTCAGAGATTATGAAAATACAGAGATGGTGACTGGGGGGTACCATTAGACACCAGGGAAACATTAGGGAAATACAGGGCTGGTGTTTGGAGGGTGGGGTGCCACTAAATACCAGGGAAATATTATGAAAATATGGGGATGGCAATCGGAGGTTGGGGGGTGCCACTAGGCACCAGGAAAACATTATGAAAATACAGGGACAGTGTTCGGAATGCAGGGAGTGCCACTAGACACCATGGGAACATTATGGAAATACAAAGACAGCAATTGGAGGTTGGGGGTGCCACTAGACACCAGGGAAATATTACATGAATAGGGGAACAGCGATCAGAGGATGGGGGGTGCCACTAGACACCAGGGACACAGGGAAATACAGGTTCGGTGATCACAAGGCAGGGTGCCACTAGACACTAGGGAAACATTTCATAAATATGGGGCGCCACTAGAGACCCGAGAAACATCACAGGGTAGGGGTGCCACGTAGCTCTGAACCCTGGAAGCAAACTGGAAGTGAGCACGGGCAGGAAAATAGTGCACCTGGTGGTGTGGGGGAGGACAGCACTGTGGTGAATGCAGAAAATCACATGTTCTTCAACTCCATTGTGGAAGGACACACTCTAGGTATCTGGTCACGTGCTTCCAGAGTCCCCTGTCTCTAATAAGTAATAGTAATTCATCACATAGCTCTACTATGTAGCCGTAAAAAGGGGACTATTACTGACAACCACATATAAAATGGGTGCATAAAACATTAAAACTAAACAACCACAAGACTAATATTACTGGCCTAGGAACAGTAATAAACAATATGAGCAATTACACAGTCTAGATACTGTAATATCTACAAACACAGCAATCGAGCACTCACCACCACACTGAAGGACAACACCAGACTCTTGTAGTTATAGTAAAAAAGTCATTTATTGACTACATTCAGGTTGTACACGCCTGACGCATTTTGGAACCGTGGTCCCTTTATCAAAGGATAAGGTACATACGAACATACGACAATGCCAGCAGAATTAGGCTTCAAGGTCTATCTCATCTGCTCGAAAACGCAGTTCACAGTTCAGACAACTGCTGCTGCCTCCCCTTCCCATCCCTCCCACCAAATTTTCCCTCCCTGAGTTTACCACCCTGGTCAAGTCTCTCCCAACTTGTACCTTGCCCATGAACCTGTCCCATCCCTTCTTAAAACTCTCTACTGAATCCAGCGAAATCACCTCTTTAGGCAGCGCCTTCCAAGCCGCCACCACACTTTCCTCCCCACCAGTTTTAGTCTATGTCCCCTCATGGTCCCTTCCCCCTTCAGTCTAAACATACCCTCAGTACTAACTTTGTTTATGTCCTTCAAGTACTTAAAGGTCTTGATCGTATCTCCTCTGTCCTTTCTATCCTCCAGGAAGTACATGTTGAGCTCTCGGAGTCTCGCTCCCCATTGGATTTCTCCCCCATTCCCTGGATCATCTAGGATGCCCTCCTCTGGACTCCCTTCAGGAGCCTGATGTCCCTCTTTAAGTATGGGCACCAGAACTGCACAAGTACTCCAAGTGCGGCCTCACCAATAATCTGTAAAGTGGCAGAATAACCTCCTCCCTCCTTCCTTGAAGTGATCCCCCTAGCAATGTATCCCAGCATTCTGTTTGCCTTTGCCACTGCCTTCCTACACTGTATTGAGTGATTCATATTCCCTTTGATCACCACACCCAGATCCTTTTCCTTCTCATATATGGTTATCTGCTCCCCCCCCCCAAAGTGGTAACTGTGTCCTGGGTTCCTGGCCCTGAAATGCAGTACACTGCACTTCCTAGTACTGAACACCAGCTGCCATATGTTTGACCACTGTCCAAGTCTTTCCAGATCCTCCTGGAGTACCTTCCTCACTGTCACCACCGCACCTAATTCAGAGTTGTCAGTGACCAGTCTCACCTTGCTCTTAACTCCCTCTGCTATGTCCACTATGAAAGCATTAAATAGGAGTGGACCCAAAACCGATCCTTGCAGGACCCCACTAAAGACCTTCCTGGGTGGTGAGAATTTCCCCCCCTACCACCACCCTCTGCTGTTGCTCAGCCAGTTCCCTATCCACTGTATCAGCTTCACCCCTACCCCCAGGTTCCATAGATAGCCCATCAGTTTCCTGTGTAGCACAGAGTCAAATGCCTTGCTGAAGTTCAGATACAGGACATCAACTGACCAACTTCCATCTAGAGCTTTTGTCACCCAGTCAAAATAGTTGACCAGGTTAGTTTGACAGAATCTCCCCTGGACGAACCCATGTTGCCGGATATCCTGAAGGCCGTTTACTTCCAGGAATGCCAGCAACCTCTCCTTTAAGATGGTCTCCATTAATTTCCCTACTATGGACATAAGGCTGACTGGTCTGTAATTTCCCGGCTCATACCTGGGTCTGCTCTTATGGAGGGGCACCACATGCGCCATCCTCCAGTCCAGTGGTACATATCCTGATGGAAGGGAGGTGTTGAACAACTCTGACAGTGGTGCTGCCAGGACCTCTGCCAATTCCTTCAGAACTCTGGGGTGGATTTCATATTGCCCCGGTGCCTTGTCTGTCCACAAGGACTTAAGCCCTTCCCACACTCTCTTCACCAGGATCTCGACAACTGTCCCCCATCACCCCCACCCTACTGTTCCCCTGCAGAATTGGCCCTTCCTTTTCCCTTGCAAAAACTGAACAGAAGTCAGAAGTATTCATTTAGTAATTCTTCCTGCTCAGCTCCATCCTCTGCCCACCCACCATCTCTCTTTATCCGGGTAATCTGGCCCCTACAATTTCTCAGCTCTCAGATGTACTTAAAAAATTCCTTCTCACCATCCCTGATCTCTTGTGCCAATTCTTAGCTCCTTTGAGGCCTTGGCTGCCCTTACCACCCTGATCACCCCCCTTGATCTCTTAATGTACTCCTCCCCATCTTCCCCCCTGTGGGTTCTGCTGTATTTTCTGAAGGCTAACCTTTTCTCCCTTACCCTCTCCAGTTCTCCACCTCCCTGGTCCATAAGCTGGGTTTTCTGGACCTTGCTTTCTTATTACAGGTCTTTGAGCATCTTTTGTGGCCTCTATCAGGCCCAACTTCAAGATGGCCCATTTGCTTTCCATATCCATGTCTAGGCTGATTGTCACTACGTGCCCCTCAAGTTTGGCTGCCATCCTTCCAAAGTCTGCACCCCTAAAGTCAACTACCCTCATTTTGGTAAGATTTCCCTCCCTCCCCAGATCAGGGGAGAACTACACCATATAGTGGTCACTCCCACCAGCGGGTCTTCTACCACCACATCCCTTACCTGGTCACCAACTGTCAATACCAGGTCCAAAATGTTCCCCTCTCTGGTCAGCTCTACCACCTGTTGTGTCAGGAATACATCCTGGAATGCATCCAGTATCTATTGTTCCCTAGCACTAGCGAAAGTCATTGTTCTCCAGTCAAACCCTGGCAGATTGAAGTCACCTACCACCACCATCCTGCCCCTGCCACAGTGATTTATTAGGTTAACCACCAGTTCCCTGTCAAGTTTCTCAGGCTGAAATGGTGATCTATAAATCACTCCCATATTAACCCTCCTGCCCTTTGCATCCTGCATGGTAAACATCTATCACACAATAAATAGTCGGTAATCAGTGATGTTACAATGATGAAATTTAAAAAGACACAAATTCATAGGTCAGACATATAAACCACACAAACACAGTGTAAATACAGTAATACACTCTAAGTATGATTTAAAACAGTTAAGAGAACACGGTAATGCTGCTGCACAGGGGTACAAAAATAGTGTATAATCCCTTTCCACGAGAACTCTTTCCATGTATATGAAGAGGTGGGTTTATGGATTTATGTAGTATATTTATCCCATTGAGTTGGAAAATTTCAATGGCCAAATCCTGTTCCCAATGTATGTAATAGGGCAAATGACCTAGGGGTGAAATCAAAGCCATGTAGGTGCCGGGAATTAGTGATTCCACTGTCCCCAACGTGATTGTTTGTAGGATTAAAGAAATAGGTTGAGGGATAGGATGATCTTTAGGCATAGCTTTTTGCCCTTGTTGTATATGAGACTTGAGCTGTAGGTAATGAAAAAAGTCAGATTGTCGGAGGATAAATCATAAATTCCAGA
This sequence comes from Neoceratodus forsteri, assembly GCA_016271365.2. Lineage (NCBI taxonomy): Eukaryota > Metazoa > Chordata > Ceratodontiformes > Ceratodontidae > Neoceratodus > Neoceratodus forsteri. The sequence goes on from CM057449.1 coordinate 969,455,538, forward strand.
ATGGGGAATTCTTCGGTGTCTCCGCGTTGGTAGTGGGCAGGAAGAAAGAAGCTCCTCTTCTCCCACTATTGGTAAGTATGGTCAAAAATAGCTGGGAGAAAAAGGGGGCTTCCAGCAAATTGGGTAATCAGGTACCAGAATGGTTGAAGTAGGGGGTGTTTGAGAATTTTGAGCCAAATTGTCAGTGTAGTATTCGTAAATGGGTTTTTGCTTGAAGGGAAGTGGGGGAGGGTCTGAAAGATATAAAAGCAATTGTGTTAGTGGGGATAAGTCTTCTTCAATGGTTTCAATTGTTTTCCAGAGTTCCTTGTATGAGGGGGACAACCAGTATGACTGTATGATCTGAGCCGCTTTATAATATAATCTTAAATTAGGTAATGCCAGACCTCCTTTCTATTTTGGGAGTTGTAAGGTATTATACTTGACCCTGGGTTTTTGTTTTCCCCAGAGAAACAGGGAAATCATTCTGTCCCAGGTTCTAAATTGTAAGGTGGGTGGGAAGATTGGAATGTCTGAGCAAGACATACAATTCTTGGCAGAATATTTATTCTGATCGAGTCAATTTTATGTATATAGGGGAGATTAATCATTTACTATCACCTTAGATCTGCTTGTATAGCCTGGGTCAAGGGGTCATAGTTAAGAGGATTAAGAGAATCAAAGTCCTCAGAAAGGTTCAAGTTTAAGTTTGGTTTTATTGTTTGGCTGGTTAAGCCATTACAATATTCTTAAAGCAAATATAAATGTACACATACACAATATAAAAACAAAGTGTTACAATTGGACATTCTATATGTACTGTATATATAAATATTCTTTTTCCGACTGACTCCGAGTAAATATAATTCTGTCCTAAATGGGATAGAGTCAAGATATACACTTTGCTTATAAGGTTTTTTAATTTATTTTAAATTATTGTCTTAAAAAAAGGAAAAAATAATTATAAACTATTATTATAAATTCCCAGGCCCTTTTCCAACCATTACCATACTGTATAGTGCAGAACGGTGGATGCCTAGATACTTAAGAGACCACTTGTCCCAGTTAAATTTAAATGACTGCCTGATTTGCTCCGCAAGGGTATATAAAAGGCAAAGAGCCTCTGTTTTTGTGAGATTAATTTTACCTGCAATACAGCCAATTTGGTTGAGAAGGTCCCCTTCTAAAGGTCATACTAAAAGTAATGGGTCACAGAAGCCAGTTAGCCCATATGTGCTCCTTGTCCTTCATCCGTAATAAGATGGACTGTGTCCCTCCAGTAAACTCTATATCTGTCTAGTTTAGTTTTAAATTCCATCTTGTCCTTGCTATTATTTTGTTTGGTACTTCATTCCAGAGGTTCACTATATGTTGAGTAAAGAAACCCTTCCTTTTGTTAGTATGAAATGTTAGTGGTTTGATTTGTAAAGGATGACCTCTAGTATCCAAGTTATCAATTTAAATTCAAGGCCTAGCTCGCTAATTAAATAAGTATCTTGCATTATATCATAACACATTAATAAGTCACCCTTTTTTCTTCTAGTTTCCAGAAACAGCAATTTAAGGTGTGTAAGATGATCAGGGTAACTAAGATTTTTTATGTTATGTACCATTGTTATGGTCTAACATTGTATTCTCTCTATTTTGCATATTTCCCCCTTGTTAAGTGGTCACCAAACTTGGCTGCCATAATCAAGAATCAGCCTGATGTGTGTCCTGTAGAGGGGCATAATAACTGCAGCTCTTCTGCTTTTAAAGTTTCATCTAACTGTCCACAATAGTTGCTTAGCTTTAGCTATTTGTGTAGTACAATGGTCTTTAGATTATTATTTATTGCAACCCCCAAATCCCATTCCTGTTGAGCCTCCCTAATAATATTATTCCCCAGATTGTATGAGTGTTTGGTTGGTTGATTTCCCAAATGCAGGACCCAACGTATTTCAGGACTGAACTTCTTTCCCATGTGTCTGCCCATTTTTGAATGATATCTAAGTCTGTCTGGATTGACTCTTTATCTTCAGCAGTACATACTACACCAGCTAAGTTGGTATCGTCAGCATACTTACTGTGATGCTTGTACAGCTGGTTCTGATTAATCTATGCTTTTTGTAATATAAAAATGTGTTATTGAGTGGCTCTCAAGAGACATGCTGTTTCAGCTAAAAGATAAAAGCCAGGTGATAATTACAGGCTAGAAGAGACCTAAATCAAGGATCTCCTGTTTATCTAGCTTAATTGCAGCTGCCAGCTGCTAAGCTAGAAATCATAAACTTTTATGGTGTTTAGAGGAAGAATACAGGTTATGGCACTTAGGTGCTACGTCATAAAAGTCCTTTGATGTCCTTGAGAAAGGATGCGCTCATGGATGAAAGAAAGGACTTGAAAAATTACAGACTTAATTGGGAAGTCATATGGGAAACAAGTTTTTTCTGCTGATGTCACCTATTATTTACCTCCTGACACAAGACATCCTGATAGTATAATTTTTAATAAACAGAGGAGGATCTGGGTGACATCATGGAGAAGGCAGGTTCAAGACAGTGTTTTAATTATGCAGTGGCAGACCTTTAGAGATACACATGTTTGGACTCTGAAAACAGAAACATCTACAGCACTATAAGAAGATAAGAATACATTAGGTAGACAGGTCTAAGTGCATTATTGGTAGGAATTTGCACTTTTTAAACCTTATTGTTTTAAAGATTTGTATGTTTTGTGATATATGGTTCTGTGTTTTGCATTTTTAACATTTTTATCTATTTTAAGAGACTACTTGTATCGCCTTGTGAACTTCTTTCTTTGACAAGAGAAGCATATATGTTAAAGCTGACACTGTACAAAGCTTACTGGTTTTACCAAACTGGGAAAAGGTAAGAGTTTATTCTGAGGTCTTTCACAGAGTTTTTAAGGGTTCATTTTGTACACCTGATTAGGTGCCTGTAGGCGAAAGATATCTGGCCCCCCTGAAGAGCAGAATTATCTGAGCCTGTACATTGGGTACGCTAACAAGAGATTCACAATTTGAATCCTTTCAAGACTTAAGGCCAAAGGTTGATTCAAACCCACAAAACAGACAGAAGGGTTACCCTGTTCTGTTAACTGTTCACAGTACTATGCTCAGAGGTTGGCACTGTGGGAGCAGAGGGCCTGACCTGCTGAGTGGGGTTGTGACAGACTGGTTGGTAGCAGTGTGCATAGGTTTGGTATTACAAGCTTTTATTGTTCAATGTGTCAGCTTGAGACCATCAGCTCACTTGCAAAGAAAGAAAAAGGCAGTGATTTATTTTTAAAAATTAGACAGAACTATATCACTTGGCATACAGTCAAGTTCCTAACTGTTTTATTTTTTTTTTCTAAAGTGCAAGTCAGAGAAGCCATAGTTAGGGAAGAAGATGGCTTCCAACTACAGCAGGCACACTGTAGACTACTTAAAGCAGTTGTGCGGGAACAGAGGAGTCCCATTTGAGGTGAAAGCCACCAAACAGAACCTCGTGGATGCCCTGATGGTAGCAGATACCCAGAGCATCAAGTCACAGACAGTGACTGAAAAGGACTGAACCTTGAGTGTGGCAGGGCTAGCGGCCAGTGCAGTGTCCAGATCCGATGAGGAGGGCAACAGGGCCACTGTCAGCGAAGGGCCACAGCAGCAGGGGAAGGTCACCAGTAGCCTGGATCCAGAAGTACTCAGGCTGCAAATTGAGTTGTGCATAATGGAGCTGGAGTTCCAGAAGGAGAGGGACCAGGAACAGTGGGAGGTGGACCGTGAGGCAGAGCAAGAACACCGAGAGGCAGAGCGAGAATGCTGAGAGGCAGAGCGAGAACAGAGAGATGCTGACCGTGAGGAGCATGAGCACCAGAGGCAACATGAACTAGAGAAGCTACGACTCCAACCAGAGGCACCAGAGCAGGTAAGTGGCTCGGGTTTAACTAGGACTACAGGACTGAGTTACAAATTGAATTCCAAATTGATAGCTAAATTTAAAGAGGGGGAGGATATGGATGTCTTTTTAAATTCTTTTGAAAAAGTTTGTATTCAGGCTAAAATTCCTAAGGAGTCCTGGAGCTTCCAGCTATCTGTGCTACTTACCAGGAAAGCTTGGGATGCATTGGGTCAAATGGACAATGAGGACAGTGATGATTACAGCAAACTTAAAGCTGAACAGTTAAAGAAATTTGAATTAACTGCTGAATCATACAGAGCTAAATTCCGTAAGCTCAGGAGAAGCCCTGACATGAGCTATGAGAAGCTAGCCACAAAACAATGTCAGTTTTCAAAACGTTGGTGGGAAGGAATTGAAGCAAACTCTGTTGATAAAATTGAAAATGTGATTTTGTTAGAACAGTTTTTCTGGGCATGCCCAGCACAGCTGAAAACCTGGCTGGAGGACCGAGATCCCAAAATAGTGCAAGAGGCTGCTGAACTCTCGGACTGCTATGCCAAGAGCAGACCTGCTCTGAGAGCAAATGGGGTGGGCGTGGCAGTGCAGAAAGGGAAAAGCGTGCCTTCAGGGCAGCTAAAACCCTCACTACCTCCACCGAAACCAGTTAGCCCCAGGTTTCAGAGAAAAGATTTCTCTGAGAAAAGAAATGAATGTTGGTTGTGTAAAGAAACTGGGCATATTGCCAGACAGTGTCCCAAATGGATGAGCAATAATACACAAGGTGGTGCTAGGAAGTAAGTGGGTTGTTTGTGTGTCCCTGGAAGCATGCCAGTGAACATGAGGGAACACATGCACCCAGTCATGGTGAATGGTGTACAAACACATGGGTTAAGGGACACAGCTGCATCCTTAACCTTGGCAAAGGAGGATCTAGTAGAGCCGGGTCAGCTTATACCCAATAAATAAATCACTGTACAGGACTTTACTGGTGAAGAGAAAACATTGCCCCTCGCTAGTGTTCTCCTAGACTGGGGTGAAACAAGGGGAACTGTGCAACAGTTGGCTGTAGCCCAAACCTTAGCAGTGGATGTGATCTTGGGCAACAATCTCAAAGAGGAGATGGAGTGTGCAGTTACCTGTAGCCAAGCGGCAAGGGAAAATTGTAGTTCCCTGAACCCCACAGAAGCCATTGTGGAAACCACTGGGAGGCTGGTTCCCCAGCCTGTGTCTCCAGATGGGGAGAAGAATGAAAAGGGGGTAGAAATTTCCCCAGTAGCAGTTAACCACACAGCTACAGAGGGTTGCTCCGAGGAGGGAGGGGTGATTCATTGTCAGAGGGTTGGGACTGACAGTGATCCTGAGTGCCCTGACGCTAGTGCTAGGGACCCTAGTTTAGTGACTGAAGGGGACCTGTCCCATGCCTTGGGAATGTGTGAGGGGTTTGCAGGTGCTCAGAGAAGTGACCCTAGTCTAGCGAAGCTGAGGGCTTGGGCAGACTCTGATGGAGCACAGGGAGGTGACAGCAGACACAAGGTTTATTGGGAAAATGGACTTATGTATACTCAGGCTGTGCAGACAGAGGGAAGGGTGCTAGGCAGGCAGCTTGTCATTCCCCAGAGGTATTGTTTATTTATTGAATAGAATCAGAATTACTTGGCTCAGAATTTCTATTGGCCTAACTTCACCCAGCAAGTGAAGGAGTATTGTAGGTCTTGTCACCGGTGCCAAGAAATAGGGAAGGCGGGCAAGAAAACCCAAGCCACCCTTATTCCATTGCCTGTAGTGGAGGAGCCATTCCAGAGGGTGGGAATGGATATTGTGGGGCCTTTAAATACCTCCAGCTCCTCAGGGAAGAGATTCATCCAGACTGTGGTGGATTATGCCACCCAGTACCCGGAGGCAGTCACCCTATCCTCACTGAGGACAGACAAAGTGGCAGATGCCTTACTTGGGATTTTCTCCCATGTTGGGTTTCCACAGGAGGTTATCATCGATCGAGGGGGTTTCTTCATGTCGGACCTGATGAAAAGTTTATGGCAGAAGTGTGGGGTGATGCAGAGATGCACGACCCTGTATCACCCACAAGCCAATGGGCTTGTGGAAAGATTCAATCGTACACTAAAGTCAATGCTCTGGGCGTTTGCTGAACAGCATGGGAGGGACTGGGAGAAATACCTTCCCCACCTGTTGTTTGCATACAGGGAGGTGCCCCAAGAGTCAACAGAATTTTCCCCCTTCGCACTCTTATATGGATGCCGGGTATGTGGGCCCTAGACTTGATCCAGGAGGACTGGGAAGGCAAGCACGCCACTCAGGGGACTACCACTGTGGATTATGTCCTTAGGTTTAGGGAAAGGCTGAAGGAGCTTATGGGAACAGCCCAGAGCAACCTGGCAGCTGCCCAACAGAAACAAAAAGTGTGGTATGACCGCAGAGCCAGAGCTCACTCGTACATGGTGGGTCAGGAAGTCATAGTCCTTATTCCGGTCTGGAAAGACAAGCTGCAGGCTGAGTGGGCAGGACCATACAAAGTGGTTAGGAAGGTAAATGACGTGAACTATATTATAGAGTTACCTGACCGAAGACAGACAGAAAGGATGTACTATGTCAACATGATGAAGCCATATGCAAATAGGGCTGACATGGTGTTTGCAGTGTGTAGTCCTGGGAAGGGGACGGACAAAGGAGACCCCCTTCTGGACTTGCTGGAAGAAGGTAAGTGGGAGTCCTCTGTGGAGGCAGTTAAATTGTCTCCTCAGCTGGCCCCGGACAAGATCCAGAAAGTAAGGGAGGTTTTAGCAGACTTTGCCCCATTGTTTAGTGCCAAGCCTGGACTAACCCCCTTAGTGACTCACAATGTGGAGACAGGGACACAGATGCCCATACGGCAGACAGCATATCGGGTGTCAGAGGCTGTCCAAAAGGACATTAGGAGGGAAGTGGAGGAGATGCTGTATTTAAGGGTAATCCAGAGATCCCACAGCCCCTGGGCCTCACCCGTAGTCCTTGTGCCCAAGCCAGATGGCTCTACTCATTTCTGTGTGGACTGTCATGGACTGAATGCAGTCACAAAGTCAGACGCTCACCCAATGCCCCGGATAGATGAACTCCTGGACAAGTTGGGAGGGGCGACCTACTTTACAACCATTGACCTGACCAAGGGGTATTGGCAGGTAGAGTTGATGGACAGAGCTAGGGAGAGGTCGACCTTCATCACTCCGATAGGCTTATTTGAATTTAAACTAATGCCTTTCAGAATGAAGAACGCCCCGGCCACTTTCCAAAGGTTGGTGAACCAGGTGTTAAATGGTGCTGAGGAGTACACCGTGGTGTACTTGGATGACACTGCCATCTTTAGTACCAGCTGGGAGGAACACCTATCCCACCTTAGGGAAGTGCTGGGCAGGATACAGAGGGCCGGGCTCACTGTCAAAGCTGGGAAGTGCCAGGTGGCCATGGGAGAGGTGGCATATCTCGGGCATGTGGTAGGCCAAGGACAGTTCCATCCTAACCAAATAAAGATAGAGGTAATCCGAGCATGGCACAGACCAGAAATGCAGAAGCAGGTCAGGAGTTTTCTTGGGACAGCAGGGTACTATAGAATATTTGTACCCAAATTACAGTACCCTAGCTGCTCCCCTATCTGACCTCATAAAGAAAAGGATGCCAAAGAAAATTACCTGGGGACCAGCCTGTGAAGAAGCCTTTACCAGACTGAAGGAGGCACTGTGCAGTGCTCCTGTTTTGACAAGTCCTGACCATAGCAGACCCTTTATAGTTCAGACTTACGCCTCAGACGTGGGTATTGGGGCAGTATTGAGTCAGACATCCAGTGAAGGGAAAGATCATCCTGTAGCATATCTGAGTAAAAAGTTACTTCCCAGGGAGCAGGCACACTCCACTGTGGAAAAGGAGTGTCTTGCCATAGTGTGGGCCCTAAAGAAGTTAGAAGAAGAAGAAGAAGAATCAGCATTTATATAGCGCTTTTCATACACAATATCCCAAAGCACTTTGCAAGCAATGCTAGACTGGTAGTGAAGGACTGAAAGTGTGGTGGCGGCCATATCGCACATCATCACCCACACGCAGCCTGGATAATTGCATGAACCAGTTTATGGGAAGGGAAATGTTGGCCAGGACACCGGGAATGTTCCATGCTCTTTACGAGGAGTACCCTGGGTTCTTTTACTTCCACCTGGACACCCACCAGGACAACACCAGGATGGGCAGAAGGGACCTCGGTTTAACGTCTCATCGTTAGAGCCATAGCAAGAGCAAGAGCCATACTTGTATGGGCAGCATTTTGTGATACAGACTGACCACAACCCCCTGGTTTGGCTGACACAAATGGGAAAGACGAATGGTAGATTGCTAAGATGAAGTCTTGCTTTGCAAGGGTATGATATGACCATATTACATAGGGCTGGAGCAAAAAATCAGAACTCAAATGGGCTATCTCGTGTCTATGAGGAGTGATGTGATTTGGGAAGCTTATCCCATGCAGGGGATAGAGCCCCCAAATTCAGTCTAGGTAGGGAGGATTGTGATGTTTGAACAGCTGGTTCTGATTAATCTATGCTTTTTGTAACATAAAAATGTGTTATTGAGTGTCTCTCATAAGACATTCTGTTTCAGCTAAAAGATAAAAGCCAGGAGATAATTACAGGCTAGAAGAAACCTAAATCAAGTATCTCCTGTTTATCTAGCTTAATTGCAGCTGCCAGCTGCTAAGCTAGAAATCATACACTTTTATGGCGTTTAGAGGAAGAATACAGGTTGTGGCACTTAGGTGCTACATCATAAAAGTCCTTTGATGTCCTTGAGAGAGGATGCTGCTCATGGATGAAAGAAAGGACTTGAAAAAATACAGACTTAATTGGGAAGTCATATGGGGAAACAAGTTTTTTTCTGCTGATGTCACCTATTAATTTACCTCCTGACACAAGACATCCTGATTGTATAATTTTTAATAAACATAGGAGGAGCTGGGTGACATCATGGAGAAGGCAGGGTCAAGACAGTGTTTTAATTATGCTGTGGCAGACCTTTAGAGACACACATGTTTGGACTCTGAAAACAGAAACATCTACAGCACTATAAGAAGATAAGAATACATTAGGTAGACAGGTCTAAGTGTATTATTGGTAGGAATTTGCACTTTTTAAACCTTATTGTTTTAAAGATTTGTACGTTTTGTGATATATGGTTCTGTGTTTCACATTTTAAATTTTTATCTATTTTAAGTAAACCTCTATTTTTAGAGACTACCTGGTGTGCGTCTGAAATTCTTTATTTGACAAGGGAAGCATATATGGTTAAAGCTGACACTGTACAAATTATTCTGAGGTCTTTCATAGAGTTTTTAAGGGTTCATTTTGTACACCTGGTTAGGTGCCCGTAGGCGAAAGATATCTGCCCCCCCCCGAAGAGCAGAATTATCTGAGCCTGTACATTGGGTATGCTAGCAAGAGGTTCACAGTTTGAATCCCTCCAGAACTTGAGACCAAAGTTTGATTCAAACCAACAAAACAGACAGGAGGGTTACCCTGTTCTGTTAACTGTTCACAATACTACGCTCGGAGGTTGGCACTGTGGGAGCAGAGGGCCCAACCTGCTGAGTGGGGTTGTGACACTTACTAGTCCAGTTTACAACTTCTTTACACATGTTGGAAATAAAGGTTTTAAACAATAAAAGGCCCAGCATGACTTTCTGTGGCACTCCACTCATCACGTTACCGATACCTGAGTAGTACCCATTTATACAGACTCCTAGGTTCATAAGTATTTGTACAGGTCAATTGGCCACTAGAACCATGTGAGACCCACTACATATCAGTGGTGATAAATCCTAATTTTATTTCCCATATGTTTATCTAATCTTTGCTTGAAAGATGTCATACTTGGTGCCCCAACAACATCTGCTGGAAGAACTTTCCAAACATCCACCACCCTTTGGTTAAACCACAGACCCCTCTTTGTTGTTTTATATGACTCCCCCTTTAGCTGATAACCATGCCCTCTAGTTTGTCTTTCAGTAAGGGTTTTTTTGGTCAGACCTTCAGCCTCAAACAGGGCTTCATCCTGAAGGGACTTGTACACAAAACAAAGGTAACCTTTCATATTCCGATATAACATAGAAAAAAGTCCCAGGTCCCTTAATCTCTCCTGATAGCTTTTATTTTTTAAAGTTCATATTCTTTTGTCTCCTTCCACCATTGTTCTACCTCCAATAGTCTGGGGGCTGGAGAATGGTACCCCATGTTCCAGAACTGGTCTAACAAGAGATCTATTCAATGGTATCATAACTTCACTACTCCTACTTTTTATATTTCTTAAAATGATGAGGTTTGCTGGCCAAGGCACCTAGCTTTACCTGAGCTCTTTTCTTCTAGGTTGCTTGAAAGGACAGAGCAAAGAACCTTACCAGAGCAAGGAAAAGGATTAAGGCTTCTTTTGGCTAGGCAGATTTACTGTGTTTTGTTATTTTCATTTTGTACTCACAGGGATTGTTACTGTTTGTTGCTAATATGTTATTGCTTTATTTTTCTCTGATTCAAATTGTTGTTGCAGGGTATACCTTCTGCTGCATTATTACAGGGTGTGCCTACAGGTGTGTGCTTACAGATTACTGCTATAATCGTCTGATTCAAATTGTCTTTTGCAAGGTATATCCTCTGTTACTGCTTTATTTTTCTCTGTAGCAAAGTGTTTCTTACAGGGTATATCTTCTGTGAAATTATTACAGGTGGTGCTTACATTTTTGTGACTTTTTATCATTAGGCTAAGCAAAATTACTGTTTGCCACTATTTTATTATTTTTTTTTTTTGCTGAAAGGTTTTTTTGTTTGTCTCAGAGGTGTTGCAGTCTCCTTCTAACATTGAAGGAGCTAATTGCTTTCCTCCCACAGCTCTTCAACACGAGTAGGTGTGTATCGGGGGGTGGAGCTGACAAACTGTCAGTAACTTCCAACAGAAGGAAGGGTTAAAAGGTCAGGTTAGTTGATATCTTGGATGTGGAAGACTAGGTTTGCTGGCCAAGGCACCTAGCTTCACCTGAGCTCTTTTCTTCTAGGTTGCTTGAAAGGACAGAGTAAAGAACCTTACCAGAGCAAGGAACAGGATTAAGGCTTATTTTGGCTAGGCAGATTTACTGTGTGTTGTTATTTTTATTTTATACTCACAGTGATTGTTACTGTTTGTTGCTAACATTTTATTGCTTTATTTTTCTCTGATTCAAATTGTTGATGCTGGGTATACCTTCTGCTGCATTATTACAGGGTATGCCTACAGGTGTGTGCTTACAGATTTCTGCTATAATTTTCTGATTCAAATTGTCTTTTGCAAGGTATATGCTCTGTTACTGCTTTATTTTTCTCTGTAACAAAGTGTTTCTTACAGGGTACAGTATATCGTCTGTGAAATTATTACAGGTGGTGCTTTACAGGTTTTACAGTTTTATCTATCATTAGGATAAGCTTTCAGGGTTACTGCATGTGTTGCTGGCTGATTGTTTCTGCTCTTACCTCCCTGATTCTTTCATCTATGGTTCTTCTTTTTTGGCAGGGGAAGGGCCCAGCCACCTAACCCCATCCCCAACCAACCCGCACTACACTCCTTTTATAGGATAGCACAATCGTGACATTTCCTGTAGCAACGCAGGAAGGGGTGGATCAGAGGGATATCCACACAGTGAACTCATTTACAGGGGCACTAGTAATTTAACTTGTTATAATAAGTTATACAAAAACAAACAAGCAAAACACAAAATCAAACTTTTGCTTTCATTTTCTTCCTTCTAATTACTCTGACCAGGTTATAAACCCAGCAGCTTATCTGGAATGGATATCATTAACTGTAGGTACTACGGAACACTTTTCAGAAGGGCATTTTTACAGGATTTAGGACACTGTCCTACATGCTGGGCCATTGGAGATCTGAGGGCTCAGCTCCAGGCAGCATGGGCAGAGATTGCACACCTAAAATTGCATATTCAAGAGGAAATGTAAGAACCACCTGCCATTTCCCCAACATTCAACTGAAGCACCTCGACTGCAGAGGGTAATTGGTCCGGTAGGCTGGCAGGTGGTTAGGAGGGGCAAATTGGGTGCCCCATTACTCGGTGCTCTCCAACATATCACCTCAACAAACCATATAAAAACTACAAACAGGTATCTGCCTCTATCTCCGAAATCAAACAAAGGGGCAGAGGACACTGCAGAGCAGGACACTGCAGCACAGGAGCTAGCACAACAAAACTCGCCCAAAACAGGAACCAAAACAAAAAAAGCAAAAAGGAAATCCAAAAACCTTCTGATCATAGGAGACTCCATTATTTGGAGAGTTGATACCCATCTCCAGCCAGGAGTAATGGTCAGATGTCTCCCAGGTACATCAACACGGAGAGACACTGACAGCATTTCTAAAATTGTTCAGGAAGCAGGAGAAAACATTGACGTCCTGGTACACATAGGGACTAATGATCTCGCCAGCCGGTCAGTTGTGGAGACCAAGGAACACCTGACCAGGTTGGGTGACAAACTATCATCCATTTCATCCGGCATCTCCTTCTCTGAGATCCTGCCAGTCTGGAAGAGGGGGGCAGATGGACGGAAGGTCAGAGAAGGGGAGATAGGAGAGCTAAACATGTGGCTCAAGGGCTGGTGCCAGGAAAAAGGACACAAATTTGTAGGGAACTGGCAACAGTTTTGGGATAGAAAATTCTTTAAATTTGATGGACTACATCTGACTAAGGAGGGAGTCAGTGCATTGGGGCAGAGGTTTGACGTCTTTGCAGAATATTTAAACTAGCAAATGGGGAGAGGGGTGCAGCACCCCATATGTTGAATGGGAAGAACACCCCTCCCCCCTCAGCTAGTGGTTAAACAGGAGTTCAGCATGTCTGTAGTTCATTTGCATCACCAGGTAAGGAAAAAGGTCCGGCTCCCCATACGACGCACAGGAGAAATGCCAGACCTTGCCCAACAGCTAACACACAAAATCTGGCCAATGGAAAATCATGTACACAAATGCTCATAGTCTGGGAAACAAGATCCCAGACCTGCAGGCAATAATGACAGAGGCTAAACTGGACATAGTAGCCATTATGGAGATATGGTTACCAGTAACCACACTTGGGAGACTTCAGTACCTGGCTATGCACTGTTCCGAAGAGACCAAGGTGCAAAAATGGGGGGTGGAGTGGCCCTTTATGTCAATGAAAATATCAAAGCTACAGAAATTCAGAATACACATAAGAAGCCAGAAGAACTGTGGGTCACCATGGAAACAAGAAATGGGACAGCCATACGAACTGGGGTTGTGTACATGCCTCCAGACCAGGAGGAGGACATAGACACATTACTGTTAGAAGATATACAAAACAATGACAGCTAAAGGGGAGGTTCTGATAATGGGAGACTTCAACATGCCAGATACAGATTGGTCAATACCAGCAGGAACATCTGCCAGAACTAGACACATGATGGATTCTCTACAGGGGGAGGGCCTCAAACAACTGGTGCAATGACCCACAAGAGACAGGGCTATCCTAGATTTAGTTCTGACTAACAGGGAAAGGATCTCAGATCTCCAGGTAGAAGGTCACCTGGGGGCCAGTGACCATCACATGGTATGGTTCAATTTGGCCACTAGAACTAAATCATCCCATTCCAAGGCACAAATATGGGACTTCAGAGGAGCTGACTTTGATAAGATGGCCAACAAAGATAAGCTAGCCCTGGTAAAAAGAAATTCCGGTGAGGGGGTACAGGCAAAGTGGGCAAGCATTAAGGATGCAATACCCATTGTGTTAGAGAGAAAAGGAGGTGCAAAAGAAGAAGGAAACCACTTTGGTTCTCAAAAACAGTAGCAGAAAATGTCAGAGCCAAAAGGCTGGCCTTCAGGAAATATCAGAGAATGCAGCAGGATGAAGATAGGGAGGCATACCAAACTTCCCTAAGGGAAGCAGGGAAGGCAGTAAGACAGGCAAAGGCCCAAACCGAGGAAACACTAGCACAAACAGTAAAAGAAGGGGACAAGACTTTCTATAGATACATCAGTGAAAGGAGAAAGTCCAGAGGGGATATTGCTAAGATCAAAGGGGATAAGGGGGCATGTGAGGAGGAGGACCATGTAAAAGCATCTATCCTAAATAGATACTTCTGCTCAGTATTTACTGAAGAGAAGGTAGGGCAAGGCCCACGGCTCAGCACCATGGACACAGGGGGGAGGGAGGTGTGCACTAATCCCTTCACAAAAGAAAGAGTCCTACAAGAGCTCGATAAGCTCATGGTGGACAAGGCAATGGGACCTGATGGTATACATCCCAGGGTACTAAAGGAGCTAAGGGTGGAACTAGCAGAGCCATTATCAGAAATGTTTAGTGAGTCTCTGAGCACAGGAGAGGTCCCAGAAGACTGGAGAAGGGCTCATGTGATCCCGCTCCACAACAGTGGTAGCAGGGAGGAGGCAGGGAGCTACAGACCAGTCAGTCTTACCTCAGTAGTGGGCAAGATTATGGAGGCACTCCTTAAGGAAAGGATAGTGCAACACCTGGAATCCATAGGAGCACAGGATCCAAGACAACATGGGTTTACAAAAGGAAGGTCTTGTCAAACTAATCCCATAGATTTCTTTGACTGGGTAACCAGAGTGGTGGACAAAGGGGGAGCAGTTGATGTCGCCTACCTTGACTTCAGCAAAGCTTTCGATACTGTTCCACATAGAAGATTGATTAATAAGCTGGGCAGGCTTGGGGTGGGTCAGAAGTTGGTCAACTGGGTGGCAAACTGGTTGATGGGCAGAAAACAGAGAGCGGTGGTAAACGGTATACAGTCAGAAGAGATGCAAGTCACAAGTGGGGTACCTCAGGAATCAGTCCTGGTGCCAGTCCTCTTCAATATCTTCATCAGTGACATTGCAGATGGACTGGAGGGTAAGGTTTGTCTGTTTGCAAATGACACCAAGATCTGCAACAGAGTAGATGATCCCGATGGGGTGGGCAGATTGAAAAGAGATCTGGATAAACTAGCAAAATGGTCGGTAGAGTGGCAACTGGGGTTTAATGCAAAGTGCGAGATCATGCACATAGGGAAGAGAAACCCTGAAGCCACCTATAGGCTGGGAGGGGAGTTGCTGGCAGTCACAAGGGAAGAAAGAGACTTGGGCATCATCATCACCGATGACCTGAAATCATCAAGCAGACCACTAAAGCAGTAGATAAGGCTAGGGGATGTTGGGGTGTATTAGTAGGGGTATCACAAGTTAGAAGAGGAAGGTAATAATCCCCCTTTACAAGACAGTGGTTAGGCCCCATCTGGAGTACTGTGTGCAGTACTGGAGACCAGACCTTCACAAGGACATTAACCAAATTGAGGCAGTCCAGAGAAGGGCAACCAAAATGGTGCAGGGACTGCATCAGAAAACATATGAGGACAGATTAACAGAGCTCAATATGCATACCCTAGAGCAAAGAAGGGAGAGAGGCGATATGATCAAAACATTCAAACACCTTAAGGGCATTAACAAGGTGAAAGAGTCTAACATGTTTCAATATAAGAAAAACAGCAGGACAAGAGGACACAGCATGAGATTAGAGGGAGGCTGATTAAGGGGTAATGTGAGGAAGTTCTTTTTCACAGAAAGGGTGGTGGATGCACGGAACAGCCTACTTCAGGAAGTGGTGGATATGAATACAGTGCAGGGCTTCAAACAGGCATGGGATAGGCATATGGGAGCAATACAGATGAGTATGAATAGATAGGCCATTGACAGAGCAAAGGCCAATGGCACATTCATAAGTTAGAAAAAGAAATGGGCAAACTGGATGGGCCTTGCGGTCCTTATTTGCCGTCAATGTCTATGTTTCTATCTTTCTATCACCCAGTTTGCTTTTTTTGTGGATTCTTAAATATGTGTTTCAAAACTTAGATTGCCAGAAATGATAACACCCAAATCCCTTTCATTGACTGTACTACATATTTTCTCATTATTTATTGTATACTCAGCTTGTTATTTGAACCGAAATGCATAACCTTACATTTCCCTACATTAAATTTCAAATTTTGTTTATTTGCCCATGCTTCTAATTCATTTATCTGTTGTTGAAATGTATAGCCTCCTTGTTATTTACTGTGGTACCCACTTTGGTATCATCGGCGTACTTCCTCAGCCATGCTCCACCAGATACCTGCATACTTGAAACAAATATAGCAAACAACAAAGGGCCCAATATTGAGCCCTGAGGGATTCCACTGGACACACTCCCCACTCCATTAGATGGCCCTTATTTGTACTCTCTGTGTTCTATGTAGCAGCCATATATGTATCCATTTAATTAAACATGGATCAACTTCATTGCCCACTAATATATCTATTAACGTTTGGTGTGAGACCGAGTCAAATGCCTTGGAGTAATCAAGGTAGACCACATCCACTGGGAGTCCCTGATCAAGGGCCTGACTAACCAGTTTGAAAAAATCAAGCAAGTTACTCACACAAGATTTCCCCCTAATGAATCTGTGCTGAGTAATATCTACCAGCCCTTTCTGTTTAAGGTTCTCTTCTTAGAATGTTTTAATGAGCCCCTCCACTACTTTTCCCACAATTGAGGTGATACTGATTGGTCGATAGTTTTCAACCATTGCTTAATCTCCTTTTTTAAGAATGGGGGGTTATATGAGCTACTCTCCAGTCTTGTAATACAGTGCCTTATTCAAGGGACCTATTAAATAATAAGGCCAGAGGTCCGGCCAGCTCCTCCGCCGCTCTATTGTGAACATTCGGGTGCAACCCATCTGGACCACTGGATTTGTGTTTATCTAGTTTTTTAACTTATCATATACCCGTTTCTCTGAAATAAAGAACTCTTGCTTGGGAGTACATGTAATATTTTCCACTTTACTATTTACTAATACTTCCTGATCTTGGTACACACTAAGGAAGAATCTATCAAACCTAGTTGCCATATCAGTCTCATACGAGATTGTTCTAGCTCCTTCTTTAAGGTTTGATATGTGTCTGTGTCCATATCTCAAGCTGCCTACATAATTGTAGAATTGTTTATACCAGGGACCCCGTTGCATGCAAGCTCTCCTATGCCCTTAACGTCCCCTCCATCCTCTCCGATCTGCTGATGAGGGATTGCTAGAGATTCACAGGGTTCATTTGAAGACATTGGGAGCCCAATCTTTCACTTTTGTGGCCCGACCCTGTGGAATTCTCTACCTTGTCAGGTAAGACATTGCCTGACCGTCCAGAGTTTCAAGACAGCATTAAAATCACACTTGTTTAATATAGCATACCCAGATAGTTCCTGAATTGAATATTTAGTCTGGCACGCTCTGATCTTGCTGAAGTTGATGTTCTATGATCTGGTACTTTTATGGATTTTAACATTCTGATTGTTACTTGTGTTTTAAATTTTACTTTGTTTCGTTTATGTACAGTGCTTTGGTTCTGGAAAGGCACTTTTACAAATAAAGTTTCATTAATTCATTCATTTATTATCCATTTTGTTTTTTGCAAGATATAATTCAGCTTCCACTTTTTCCTTCTTTATTACTCTTTTGCATTTTTTTAGAAGGCCTTTGTATTTCACCTCCCTATCATGTGTGGGATTAGCTATATATTTTTTGTAAGCCCTGTCCTTTACCCTAATCTTTTTTCAAACTTTTTTGAAAACCATTTGGGAATTCAACCACATTTGTTATATTTCTGTACTAATGGTACAAACTTTTCCGAATGTGTCTCAATTTTATTTAATTTTTTTTTTTTTTTTTTAATTTCTATTTTTACCTCATACTGCCCCAACGGAGCCGCCGCATCAGGAGTCACCCATGAACCTCCTCCCTGCCCCCAGCTCACCTGCTGCCTGGATCCCTCCATCCTGCTTCCGGTTACCTCCCCAGGCGGGGGTGGGAGGGGGCTAAACCCCCAAATCTTGAAATCACGTCAGGTTCCAGGGCAGTGGTGGGTTGGCGGCACATCAGGACTTGGTCAGCGCTCCATCTTCCCGGCTCCACTGGGTGTGTTTTTCCTCCCTTTTTGTGTGGAAGCTGCGTGCCCTGACGTCAGGCACAAACGCCAATGTCCTCAGCTTCCGCCACCCCAATGAGTGCCACTCCAGAGTTGATTGGTCCACAGACCTCCGCCTGAGGCCAATCCAACCTCTGAGGTGTTGATATGCCAGCATGCCCCCAGCCTCCGCCAGGGGTCAGTGCACACCAAGATAAATCCCATCCCTCCCACTGGAGAAGGTGAGTTGTCATCGGACGCTCAAGCCTGTCTCCCCCTGTCCAACCGCCGGCGTCCCGCGTTCGCTACTGAACCCGGATTGTTGGCATGGCGCAAGGTGTGGCATCCAGTGCCTCAACCCTCAGCGCCACCGGGCCGACTCAATTTTACTTTTAATTCCCCCCTCCCCCCCAAGTCATCTCCAGGGTAGTACAGTATTATGTAAATCTTTTCTCCAATCCCAACTGCTTAGTTCATGTTTAATTCTTTCTATAACAGCTTTATTATAGTTTCTTACTGATGCGATCCCATTAATTTTTTTATAGCCCTCAACTGATAATGAGCACGTGACAACTTTGTGGTCACTGGAGCACAGATGTGACAGAATAGAACCATTTCTAATTCCATCCTCAATATTAGCCAATATCAAGTCCAGAACATTATCATCCCTAGTGCCACTTTTCACGTACTGTTCCATATTATTGCTTAGACAGATATCAATAAATTTATTCTCAGTGTGGCTTTTACCTTGTAAAAAGTCCCAATCAATACTGGGGACATTGAAGTCTCCCATCAAAATACAATTATCACTAGTAATATTTCTATCCAGCATGAATTTTTTATTCTACTCATCATTCAGGCTCAGTGAGCGATAACATAGGCCTAGCGTTATCTTCCTATTATTTGTTTTAAATTTCAGCCATATTTGCTCAGCATCTGACTTTTCTCCTTCCTTAATGGTAACATCTTGTGCCCTGAAGGGGGATGCAATGTAAATTCCCACACCTCCTACTTTCTTATCACTCCTAGCCATATGGAAGAAGTCAAATCTCTCAACCTGATCTATCTAGTCCCATGGTCTTAGCCACGTCTCTGTAATTGCACAGATGTCTATATTTTCGGTACATATTAAATACCTTTATTCATCCATTTTGTTCTTTATACTTCTGGCATTAAGCAATTCAATTTTTATGTCCGTGCTCCTGTTTGTTTTGTTCACACTACTCCCACTACAGCTACGTGTTGTGTGTATTCTTTCAATATCAGGGCAATCATTCAGGGTATTACTTGGAGATAAATTTGACATCCTTTTATATGAATGTGTAGTCCATCCCCCCAACTCAGTCGTTTAAATGCTTATCAATGGCTTCCTTAAACATTTTACCCAATTTACTGCTTCCTTTTCTGTTTGGGTTCTATTACTGAGCCATCTGTGAGTCCATCTTATAATAGTAGAACTGATATTTAAATTGACCATCTTCTGAATAATTGCCCAGTGTGGTACTGAATCAAAGGCTTTAGAAAAATCTAGGTAAATACAGTCTATTGGTTTTCCTTTATCCAGTGCTAGTGAAATTTTCTCATAGAAACAAAACACATTTTTAATACAAGATCTCCCAGTGGTGAAACCATGCTGTTCCATATCCATATCTGCCTATAAGACCAGGACACCGCCCTTGCTCCACCACATCTTAATTTCTTTTACTTTCCTCCCCCTCCCAAGACCCTGCTTGCTGTGCCACCACCCTTTTCCAGTCTTGGACATGGCAACCAGACTAATGCTAATTCTTATACTCCTGCCCACTCTCTGTTTGCAGCCACTGAATGACCTTAAATCAGCTGACCCTCTTGTCACAGAGCACCCCTATGGCAACATCTACAGCACTATAACATCCGTGCATAGCTGTGGCCCACGTGCCAACTGCATGCCTAACAACACACCCTGGCCTACCTGGCCCAGAACGCATCCAGCTCGGCCAGGGCTTCCCCCTCCCACTGTCCTGCCTAAACTGGCCATTCTCTCTGATAAGCATGCAGCTCGAATGAATCCACAAAGACAGCACAAAGCTAGCCCTAAACACTTTAAAAGTTACCTGGCCAGATTGGTACTCCTGTTACTACTGCTCTCAGGCAACATCCACCCTAATCCCGTCCCTCCTGTATTTCAGGGGTTGAGTGCACCGAAACCAGGCACCATAACCTTTCTGTCACTAAACATCCGCAGTCTGACAGCAAAGTTTGACAACCTTCAAGCCTGGGTAGCCCTACATAATCCAGATGTACTGTCTGTGGTAGAGACATGGCTCACTCCCAAGATCCCTGATGGAGCCATCAGTCTACCGGGCTATTCGATCTTTATGCAAGATCGGAAATCTAAAAGAGGTGGCGGCTGTGCAATCTACCTTAAGGATAGCCTTCAGGGCATAGTCCTGAATTTACCCAGCCTAGGGTCATTCACCCTGGCCCTTGCCATTAAGGTTCTTCTTGGGGCCCACAACAAAACTGTCACAATTCTATCTGTCTACATCCCCCAAAGAACTTGGCCCAAGGTCTCCATGCTGTCATGGACTGTCTTGGATGCCTGACCCTAAGCTCTGAGGTTATACTTTTAGGTGATTTCAATATTAATTGGCTTGCCCCTGAAGCTAACCAATTCAAGGATGCAATTCAGGCTATCCACTTTACCCAGCTCATTGAAACTCCCACTAGAACTAACTACAGGACATGCACTAGTACTCTGATTGACTGGGTGCTCACCAACCAACCTGAGCATGCCTTTAATGCCTCTGTCCTCCTGGACAACATCAGTGATCATTCCCCTATCATGTTTAGTTGCGCTAATAATTTCTCCAAACCACCTCCTAGAACAATCACCAGCAGGGTTCTCAATCCTGGTCACGCTGACCACTTCAAAATGGATCTCCTCAATGCTGACTGGTCCTCGTTTTTTGAAGCTTCCGACATTGACGACGTGCTCAACCATTTCATCCTCCTCTTCAGTACAATCTGTGACACCCATGCTCCCATAAAATCGTGGAAGATCAAAGGCTACTTTAACCCCTTGATGAGCCCTGATACCCTTGAGCTAATGAAAAACAGACCACCTCTGGCATATAGCTAGTGCCACCGGCAAGCAGTCCGATATCCTGAACTACAAATGTGCAAGAAACAACTGTACCAGGACCATCCGATTAGCCAAAAATGTATACTATAAAGATGCCCTTACCAAGAACTGGAATGACAGGTGCAAATTCTGGGCTAACCTAAATGAGGTCACCGGGCGAGAACCCAAAACGGCTCCTACCATGCTCTGCGTTGATGGCTCCCCCATCCTTGTCCCTAAATCTATCGCCAACACCTTTAACAATGTCTTCACCGACTTGCAGCATGTTCTCCACGCCTTCTCCACCACCATCCCTGTTGCACCCATGCAATCCTCATCGCATCCCCCCCTTTCGCTTCAAGACTATTACTTTCGGAGAAACCAGGAAATATCTGCACAAAGTGCACGAGAAGGGGCGATTCAGTGGGGATAACCTCAACCTGAAACTAATCTCGCTCTCACTTGAAGAAATCCTGTCCCCTCTCACCCATATCCTTAACCTCTCGCTCCGTCTCTCAGTATTCCCCCA
This sequence comes from Neoceratodus forsteri, assembly GCA_016271365.2. Taxonomy (NCBI): domain Eukaryota; kingdom Metazoa; phylum Chordata; order Ceratodontiformes; family Ceratodontidae; genus Neoceratodus; species Neoceratodus forsteri. The sequence continues at coordinate 969,477,043 of CM057449.1, forward strand.
AAAATGGAAGGCTGCAGTAGTCACCCCTGTGTACAAGAGTGGGGATCGTGCCCACCCCGGGAATTATAGACCCATCTCTATACTACCACCACTCTCAAAGGCCCTTGAATGAATCGTTGCTGACCAACTTCTCGATTATCTGGACAAGCACATGCTCCTATGCGCACAGCAACATGACTTTACGGCTGGGCATAGCACCACTACTGCCCTCCTGGAATTCACAGGCTTCATCCACAAATCCCTCGATCTTGGCCAGCTAGTTGGGGCTATCTACATTGACCTAACAAAGGCCTTTGACATGGTCAACCATGCCCTCCTAGTTGACCAACTCACTGCCATAGGCCTTGCCCCTGAGGCAGCTGCATGGTTCCGCAGCTACCTACACTGCCAAACACAGCAAGTCAGGATAGATACCTTTCTCGCTGACACCAAGCCTGTGTGCTCAGGCATTCCACAGGGGTCAATACTGGACCCCTCCTCTTTAGCCTATTTCTGAATTGCCTCCCCCTAGCCAGTCAGTGCCATATCCTCCTCTACGCGGATGATGTGGTTATCTTTTCTAATGGCTCTGACCCCACTGCTCTTGAGCAACAGCTACAACGTGACTTCACCAGCATTGAGTTGTGGTTCAAAAATCATAAATTGATAATGAACTACAAAAAAACAAAAACCATGTTGTTCACCAGCCCTAAAAACAAGCACAAAAACCACCCACTATCAATATGTGATAGGGATGGTGTTCTTCTTGAACGTGTTCATCACTTCAGATATCTTGGAATTACTCTTGACAGCTCGCTGTCCTATGCCCTCCACATAGACATCACAGCTAAAGCAATCAACAAACGCTTAGGGCTACTTTATCACCATAGGCAGAGCCTGACCCCTGAAGCCCTCAGCATAGCATTCCACAGTTCAGTGGGTTCCCTAGTGGACTACGGACTGCCAATATATGGCTCTGCCACAGATACTGCACTCCAATGTATAAAAACTGCCCTTAACAATGCCTGCAGGCTCACCTTATGGGCACACCAACTAGCCCACACCTGTGATCTCTATGCAAAGGCTCACTGGCTAACGCTCTTTGGTCACTTAAAATATCAATCCTGCCTCCTGGCCAAAAAGATCTCCCTTGGTCAGCTCCTGACTAGGGTCCAACAACTACTAGTTCCCGGCACTAATCCCAGGCCCACCTGAAATTCGGAACTGCAGTCCTTCCTGACTCCAAAATGTTGGACATCTCAAGGACAAAGGCCCTTTGCTTATCGGGCACCATTGTGGTTCAGCTCCTTCCATGAGAACATTATTAGCCTGCCCACTCTGTGGACCTTCAAAAAGAACCATTTAATTCAGGAATCTCAATGTGTCTGCCATCGCTAGCAACTAGCAAAGGCATCTCCTACCATCTGCCCTTCTGCCAGACCTCTCTCTCTCCCTCTCTCTCTCTTGGACACCCTGCACTTGGGACTCAACCCTCCACCCGATGTCTCCAGCACTTCTATGCGCTAACCCCCTCGTGTTGCTGAAAACTAACAGGCTCCCTGTTGGGCACAGTTATTTAGTCTGTTCTGTATGTATCTGACTATGTTTACCTATTCCAGTTTTAGTTCTTGCTGTATTTTTTGCATTCCTTTGTTCAAAGACCAAATGTACCTAAATGTTCTCATTCTAATTCTATTGCCTTGTTTGTCTCAATACTCTGTATAATCACCTACTTGTTGTAAATGTACTAACGTGGAACCTATGTAAAGAGCTCTGAGCTCAAACGGTTAATCCGAGATAAGAAATAAATATTTTATTTTTTGCTCTTAAATGGTCAATTATATTATCTTTAATAATAGCTTCAAGGAACTTACTGGGTACTGAAGTTATGCTTATTGGTCTACAGTTTTTGTAATCGTTCTTGTTCCTCTTTTTATGTATGGGTACTACAATTGCTGACTGCCAGTCAGTAGTAACGTTGCTATTTGCTACGGATGCCAGAAATAGGTACGGTATTTTAATGGTCTTGTTATAATCGGAGATACTGTCTTTAGCACCCTAGGTAAAATACTATTGGGGCCTGCAGAGTTATGGTTTTTAAAGAGGGACTCCAGCCAAAAGTGCTACTTTGCAGAATTAGAACAAGCATACCCCCAATAAATCACTTACCACAAATTAGGTTTCTATGTTACTTCATTTTAAAGTTATGAGCTATTTTGTAACCTTGATTTTACTACCTGTTCAAAAAAGCCAGTTTCAGTGAAGAGCTGCTGATGATGTCATTTCCAGAACTCACAGTCTAGTCTTCCCTGTCAGCAAGCATACAGGACCTGTTTCTCCAAAGTTTAAAAATCATGTGCATTGATTTTTATAAGTAAAAGAGACAGCAATATTCAAAAAACATTTCTATAAAAACGGTGTGTGTTCAGGTTTTGGAACAAAATTTACAAATTCATATTTTTAATGCTTTTTTGATGTGGTCCATTTCTCCAGGGTTGCTGAATGCTGAGTCAGCATGCCTCCAGACTGCTGATGTTATTTGGGCTGCTACTCTACTGTGTCTATTAGGAAGTTGTATTGCTACTAGTACTGCATAATGTTGGTAACTTCACTGTTGTTTGTCAGTGTCTGTTTCATAACAAGTTTTAAAGAGCACCTTTCCCAGTCCTTTTGACTTTCATGCATAAATGACCCCTTCTTACATTAATTCTGGAAGTGTATTTCATTACTGTCCTCTGCAGTTAGTTTTTGCATTCTGCAAAATGAATGTAATGCAATTCCAGAATCAGTGCAAGAAGGGGTAATATATGCATGAAGTCAAAAGGACTGGGAAAGGTGCTCTAAGTCTAAATCTCTCTCTAACTCTCAACAAAATATTGCTCTGTTTTATAAGATGCTTTTCCTAGCAGTTGAAACTCAGCCTCCTGTTCTTGTAAGTTTAATGTCCTGTCTTTCACAAAATGGGGTAATTTTTGCAGGAAAGTCAAAAGGACTGGGAAAGATGCTGACAGCAACTCTATCTTCTCTCGATCCCCATGCTTTGTTACCAAGGCAGAAGAAAGTCAATTTTACAAAAAATAACAAAAAAATACTGATAAGGAACTTGGATTTTGGCATAATGCATTGCTAACATGATGTACTGGGGAAGGGGGCACATAGTATGTACATTGAGTACTGGTAGTTTTCCCTTGCAAAATTGCTGTGATAGCACTGTACTACACAGTGTGGGTCACTCCTCTGCCCTAAAGTGATGCCATCGGGAGCCAGCAGCCCAGCAGCTGAACAGCTAAGGCAAGTGCAGCCGGGCTGAAGCAGGGTTTAAAATCAAATCTAAATTATGGAAGGCAGAGTAAACCTTGGCCATAAATAACAAATGCACAGACCCTTTCAGGTCTAGTACTGCATAAAATGACTACAAGATGTAACTTTTTGGACCATCATGAAAGCTGCTCTTTAACAGGGGCCTAATATGTGTTAATTCCTGCTAGTGGTGGAAATGTTAGCCCTGGTAAAATTATAATTTTAATGTGAAATACAACATAGATGAGTCTGAATGTAGGTTAAGTAACAGCATGTCAGAGAGAAAACACTAGGGGCCAGATATTCAAAACTTTGCACCTGGCGCAAATCGATTATGCCACATTTGTGCTGGAGTGCTATACTCAAAAGGCCAAATAGCGCCGGCACAATGTGATAGCACCAATGCTATGAGATAATGTATGCATGATGCAAAGTGAGGGGCAGGGGCATGCATACAAGTGCAACAGTATATTCAAATATACCGCTACGCAACATGCATTAGCGCAACATGTAGCACAGCGCAAATTATCACCCATGAAAAGTGGTCTTAATGCTGGGCAAACCCAGGATGGGGAGCGTGGACACAGCAGCAACAGGGAACAAGGCTGTATGCATCCAATGAAGAGGCAGTGTGGGTGGACGGCCACCCTGGGCCACTTCATATGCACAGGCACACAAACTGTGGAATGCAATGCCCCAACAATGCTGTGAAGCGAACACTCATGAGAATGTTACAACTGAGCTAGAACACCACTTGCAGCAACAAACTATTTGTACAGTATTGTAATGTATTGTAATGTGTACCTAATGTGATATTTGTGTATTGTGTGTTGTTGTGCATTGTATGTCTTTATTGTACACTGTTGCATCTCAGCCACACAGTTAGTGTCTCTGGGTAATTCCTGACACTAGGCCTTGGCCCAGTGTGCTTACCTGGTGAACAAGGTGATAAAAAATAATGAACAGAACACATACATTGCAGAGACATGCTGCACACAGATGGCACTGCCCATGTCGCCGTCATCTAGCACCGGTCCTAACCCTGCCAGGCATTAGTGGGTGCCCCAGTGCCCAGTGGACACCATGGCAGTGTGTCCATGCAGCACACACTTCCGGTTTCCCCGTTGGGGTACACCAACACAGTCCAGCAGACACATGCTGCACTGGGGGAATGGAGGGTGTTGAGGGGAGGGTGTACAGGTGGCCAAGCTGCACCACATAGTAGGTACTGCCACATGGCTGGGGCCATCCACACAGTGCACATGTTCCACTGATGGGACTGCTCCTGACAACAGTGTGCCAGTACGATGGTATGTGTGCCCCCCCCGGGGCACACAGCCTACACCTGTCCTGGATCCCAGCATACATGGACAGCCATGTGTATGGTAGTGTGGGGATCCCATGCCACTGGTGCAGCACATGAGGGTCACAGGACAGTATGACTGTGGTGTTCACTCTCAGAGCACACCTTCCAGCTGCGCTTGTCACTGTGTGGATAGCACCAGTCACTGTTGCCTGACACACCTTAAGCATTGCTGTGTACCTCACAGTATTGCCTACTATGGTACTGTACCATCTGATAAACACTGTGGCAGGAACAATAATTTGTCTGTGGCATGCACCATGACCACCCATTCCTGTAGTGCCACTCCCTTGGGCCACATTAGTCTTTGCATCTGTGTCCAATCCAAGACTGCAGCTAACGTTCTGTGAGCTGTGAGCACACAATGAAAGTGGCAACTGACCTGTAATACCAGTCTTACCTACAGGTGGAGCTGTGAGCACAGAAAGAAACATGGCTACTAACCTGTAATTCCAGTCAGACCTACAGGTGGAGCTGTGTGCACCATGTTATAGCGCCAGGCAATCCACATGCAAAGCAGGCTGTAATGAGATGCTAATGTGGTTGTTTGCCCATGCATTGCCTGAGTAGGTTCATTTATATTGCAGTTTTAAATATAGCAAACTTTAACACCGGACAACGGGAAAAATGGGATTGCACCAGGCAAACATGTCAGCGCTACGCAAACGTGTCAGCGCCGCGCAGTACTGTAATGTTCCATTACATGGTTCTGCAGTAACTGGCCTGCATTGTTGTTTGATGTTGTTGTGCTCCACTGCTTTGCTAGCACACATGTTGCCCACATTTAGCCTTACCTCACTCCACCTCTGTGTGCACTGGGCCGCTGTTGCAGTTTGCACTGCTCTCGGTTTCTATATTCAGTGCTGTCTTATTTGCTGGGCTATTGTATTACTGCACTCTCAGCCATGTTTACATGCCTTCATTTGCATGCTATATTCAACCCATTTAGCCCGGGGCTATTCCTTTGAATATGGCGTGCAAATGGTTTCAGGGTAATTTTGCTCGCTGTGCAGTGCTAATTTTGCCCCAGGGCAAAGTTTTGAATATCTGACCCTAGGTTGGCTACTGCATAGAAACTCATAGTAAGGTTTCAAAGCAGCAGTACTTCTCCCACCCCCATTTACAGGGAGGTAGAATAATTGTTTTAAAGTGCCACCCTGAGAAATCACCTCAACCAAATGACAAGTGTGAATGATCACAGCCTCCCACCACATCAGAAAATTATTCAGTCTGCAAACCTTACCAGTGAAAACAGGAATTTCTGCTCACATGCCTTTCCAGTATAAAAAAAACTGAAACTGAAACTAAACCTCACTGCAGTGTGCTATGATTCAACATTCATCAACCCTGGAGAAAAGGACCACAACATAAAGGCACAAAAATAGATAAATAAAAAAGAATACGCATTTGTCAACTTTTTTTACAAAACCTGAATCACACAGTTTTTATAGCAATGTTTTTTGAATGTTGTTGCCCATTTCACTTGTGAAACTATTGCGCATGAACTCCAAGCTTTTTTTTTTTTTCAGGAGCTCCGGCCCCGCACTCCGCCCGTTCCTCCGGCGCCATCCCGACATGAGACCCCCTCCCTTCAGCACCCCGTGACTTACCCTTCGCGGCAGAGTGGTGGGGAACGACTCAACCCACCCGAACGGGTCCATGCCAGGGAGGCGTCCTCCGGGAATGGCGACGGGGAACAACGTTGTGCTGCCAGGCTCCATTTTTTCGGACTTTTTCTCCCGGCGGGCATGGCGTGCAATGACGCCAGTGACTGAGTGCACCAGTCAAGCATCCGCCACATCCCGCCTCCCCCTGTCTCTGCGGCTGCGTGCTGTCGATCCCCAGCCTCCGCTAGGGGTCAGGCAAGCACCGGCCGCCCAAATCCCCCCACCCCAGAGATGGAGAGCAGTCCTCCGGACGCTCGATCCATCTCCTCCCCGCCGACCCCCGACAACCCGTGCTCGTTCCCGAACACGGGTCGCCAGCGTGGCGCGAGGTGTAGCGACCAGCGCCTCAACCCTCAGCGCCACTGGGCCGACACACGAACTCCAAGCTTTGAAGAAACTGGTTCTATGAGCTTGCTGACAGGGAAGACTACACTCTGAGATCTGGAGATGACATCATCGGCAGCGCTTCACTGAAACTGGCTTTTCTGAACAGGCAGTAAATTTAGGGTTGTAAAATGACTTGTAACTTTTAAACAAAGTAACTTAGAGATCTCATTTTTGGCACGAGGCTGATTGGGGCTAATCTGATCCAAATTCTGAAATGTATTGATGCCAGAAATGTTGACTGTAGTCACTCTTCAAATTCTGAATTCTCTTGGTGATGTCTTTGTCAGATATCTCTATAGCTGTAGAACCACTGCTTGGAGTATTTTCAGTATGTATAGAGGATTTGGAGAGCAAAATTATTTGGAGCATCATCTACTACATTATTTTCAATAATTGTGCCAAGTTTGGTGCCAGAATTTCTTAAGGCGTTTATAAAACTGTAGAAATCCTTCATATTTTTTTTTGTTGTGCTAGTTGCCACTTTTAATTAAAAATTTCTTTTAGATTTCTTGATTTTATTTTTGCATTGTTTTAATACAAACTTATAATCATTCCAAGCTTTTACAGATCTATCTTTAACATATATGTTATAAAGTTTCATTTTCTTCCTTATTAATCTTTGTATTGTCTTGATGAGATATTTTGGTTTGATGCCTTGGTTATTGTACCTTTTTATTTTCTTATTAGGTGTGTCACATGCAGATATGATTTTGTCTTTTACTATTGTCCACATTTCCTTAACTCATTTGTTTTTTCATAACTGCTCCCAGTTAATATTGTTTAGGTCATCATGAATGGCCTGAACATTGGCAGTTTGATAAAGGTATATTTCCCTGCATCCTCTTACTTTTACATAAGAATTTTGGATGCAGAAAGTGACACTATTGTGATCATTTGTTCCTAGCAGACTTCCTACCACACAGTCCAAGATATTTATATTATGATAACTTAACAACATATTTATATATTTTCACCTGTAGTAGGGTTTTTTATATGTTGTATTCAATTGAGTTGGTCTGCTATCCTGAGGAACGCTTTACTATAAGAGTATGTTGCTTATTTCATTTCTTAGCAAATATCTCCATAGTTAAGATCACCCAAAAATATTACATCTCCCAGCTCACAGGCTTGTTCAGTTTCCTGGTTAATAGCTTCACTAGCATAATTACTGTCATTTGGAGGTCTGTAACATAAGCCTATTATTTTACTTTTGATAGCATTATTAATTAGTTTGAGCCATATTGTTTCAGTTGTGCCCCATCTTTTTAACTTTCTTGAAGATATCAGTTACACATATTTTGTCTAAGACATAAATAGCAACACCCCCACCTTTCTTTTCCACTTCAATCAATTCTTTTTTTTTTTTTACTTTTCAGTTTATCCTCCCCCTCCTCTTGGAGCCCTGCACCATCAGGAGTCGCCTATGGTGTCTGCCCCACTCTCCACCTACCCGAGCCTGCGGGTGAACCCCCATGGAGCCATGGCTATAGCCCCCAGGTGGGTACAGGTGGGGCCCATACACCCCGAAGTCCTTCCTGTACTCATCGGGCACCCAGACAGGACAGAACAGGCAGACGAGAGTTATGGGGTCTGAACCTGGGTGCTCCATCTCCCTGGTACTCCGAGAGCTGATTTTTCCTGTTCTGAAGAGTGTGACGTGTACCAGACATCAAGGCACAACTGCCAATGTCTGTCACATCCCAACCCCTCAACATGGCTCTGATGCTTGCTGCACCTCCGGCCTCCACCAGAGGTTAGCCGAGCCCCGGCTACCTACTCCCTCCTCCCGGAGAGGGCAAGTGGTCCTCTGGACGCTTGAGACTCCTCCCCCCTGGCCAGCTCTCCATCTCCGGGGCTTGTTCCCAAACCCGGGTTGATGGTGTCACATGCAGTAGCACTATCACTGCGCCGGCTGGACCCTCTCAGTCAATTCTATATAATTGATATCCTCTTATTCCTTTGCCCCAGGTATCTTCCTCTGACCACCATGTTTCAGTTATAAATACTACATTTATGTTGACCTCCATGCTGAGTACTGTTTCCAGATCTTCCTTTTTGTTATTAAGACTTCTTGCGTTACACATGTAGCATTTGATAGTATTAGGTGTGACACTTGGACAGCTGGTTCTGATTAACCTATGCTTTTTGTAATATAAAAATGTGTTATTGAATGTCTCTCATGAGAGATGCAGACAGTCTGTGGAATGACAATCCCCCCAGGTTTTAGTTAATAGGTGTTACCTGGAAACCAAGAGATAATTACAGGCTAGAAGAGACTTAAAATGTAGGATCTCCTTTTTATGTGACTAATTGCAGCTTGCCAACTGCCAAGATAGATCATAAACTTTTATAACGTTCAGAGGAAACACAGTAAAATTCACATGGTGATACAAAAGCATGTTGCACCTCCGTGAGATCTGGCAGAGAGACATAACAAGCCCTTTGATGTCCTGGAAAGGGGAAGCTGCTCACAGATCAAAGAAAGTCATTTGAAAAAAAAAAGAGTTTTGCTGAGGTTACAGAATATTAATTTAACTTCTGGAAAAGACATCCTGTTTTGCATAGATATCTTTTTTTATATTCTGTCAGGGAGGAGCTAGGTGACCTCACGCAAAGAGGTTGGCAAAGCCAGTTTTTAAATAGTATTCTGTTTTCTATTTTGACACAAATGTTTAGACTCTGAAAAAGAAACATCTATAGCACTGTGAGATAACATACCTTAGAAAAGACAATTCTAAGAGTACTGTGGTAGGAGATTTAGTCTGCACTTTTAAACCTGTTTTGTTTAAGTGATTTGTATGTTTTGTGATATATGGTTCTGTATTTACATTTTTTTATCTATTTTGAAGTAAACCTCTACTTTAGAGACTACTTGGTGTGCCTTTGAATTTCTTTTTCTTGACAAGGGAAGCACACATGGTTAAAGCTGACACTGCACAAAGCTTACTGGTTTTATCAAACTGGGAAAAGGTAAGAATTTATTCTGAGGTCTTTAATAGAATTTTAAGGGTTCATTTTGTACTCCTGGTTAGGTGCCCATAGGCAAAAGATATCTGGCCCTCCCAAAGAGCAGAATTATCTGAGCCTGTACATTGGGTATGCTAACAAGAGGTTCACAGTTTGAGTCCCTCCAAGACTTGAGACCAAAGGTTGATTCAAACCCATAAAACAGACAGGAGGGTTACCCCATTTCTGTTAACTGTTCACAAGACTACGCTCAGAGGCTGGCGCTTTGGGAGTAGAGGGCTGACCTGCTGAGTGGGTTTGTGACAGATTGGTTGGCAATGGTGCGAAAAATTTTGGTATTACAAGCTTTTATTGTTCAGTGTGTCAGCTTGAGACTGTCAGCTCACTTGCAAAGAAAGAAAAAGGCAGTGATTTATTTTTAAAAAAGGAGATAGAACTATATCACTTGACGTACAGTCAAGTTCCTACCCATTTTATTTTTTTTTCTAAAGTGCAAGTCAGAGTAGCCATAGTTAGGGGAGAAGATGGCTTCCAACTACAGCAGGCACACTGTAGACTACTTAAAGCAGTTGTGCTGGGACAGAGGAGTCCCGTTCGAGGTGAAAGCCACCAAGCAGAACCTCATAGATGCCCTGATGGTAGCAGATACCCAGAGCAGCAAGTCACAGACAGTGACTGAAAAGGACCAGACCTCAAGTGTGGCAGAGCTAGTGGCCAGTGCAGTGTCCAGATCTGATGAGGAGGACAACAGGGCCACTGTCAGTGAAGGACCACAGCAGCAGAGGAAGGTCACCAGTATCCTGGATCCAGAAGTACTTAGGCTGCAAACTGAGTTGGCAGAATGGAGCTGGAGTTCCAGAGGGAGAGGGACCGTGAACAGCGGGAGGCGGACCGTGAGGCAGAGTGAGAAAGCAGACCATGAGGAGCATGAGCGCCAGCGAGCTGCAGAGGAGAAGAGGGAGTGAGAATGCCGAGATGCAGACTATGAGGGGCAGGAGCGCCAGAGGCAACATGAACTGGAGAAGCTACGACTCCAACCAGTGACACCAGAGCAGGTAAGTGGCTTGGGTTTAACTGGGACTACAGGACTGGGTTACAAATTGAATTCAAAATTGATAGCTGAATTTAAAGAGGGGGAGGACATGGATGCCTTTTTAAATTCTTTTGAAAAAGTTTGTATTCAGCCTAAAATTCCTAGAGAGTCCTGGAGCTTCCAGCTATCCCCACTACTTACCGGAAAAGCTTGGGATGCATTGGATCAAATGGACAATGAGGACAGTGATGATTACAGTAAACTTAAAGCTGCATTATTAAAAAAATTTGAATTAACTGCTGAATCATACAGAGCTAAATTCCGTAAGCTCAGGAGAAGCCCTGACATGAGCTATGAGAAGCTAACCATGAAACAACGTCAGTTTTTAAAACGTTGGTGAGAAGGAATTGGAGCAAACTCTGTTGATAAAATTGAAAAGGTGATTTTGTTAGAACAGTTTTATTGGGCATGCCCAGCAGAGCTGAAAACCTGGCTGGAGGACCGAGGTCCCAAAACAGTGCAAGAGGCTGCTGAACTCTCGGACCGCTATGCCAAGAGCAGACCGGCTTTGAGAGTGAATGGGGTGGGCGTGGCAGTGCAGAAAGGGAAAAGTGTGCCTTCAGGGTAGCTAAAACCCTCACTGCCTCCACTGAAACCAGTTAGCCCCAGGTTTCAGAGAAAAGATTTTTCTGAAAAGAGAAGTGAATGTTGGTTATGTAAAGAAACTGGACATATTGCCAGACGGTGTCCCAAAAAGGTGAACAATAATACGCAGAATGGTACTAGAAAAGAAGTGGGTTGTTTGTGTGCCCCTGGAAGCATGCCAGTGAACATGAGGGAACATATGCACCCAGTCATGGTGAATGGTGTACAGTCGCAAGGGTTAAGGGACACAGGGGCATCCTTGACCTTGGTAAAGGGGGATCTAGTAGAGCCTGGTCAGCTTATACCCAATAAATACATCACTGTACAGGACTTTACTGGTGAGGCAAAAACATTGCCCCTCACTAGTGTTCTCCTAGACTGGGGTGAAACGGGGTAACTGTGCAACAGATGGCTGTAGCCAAAACATTAGCAGTGGATGTGATCCTGGGCAACAATCTCGAACAGGGGATGGTATGTGCAGTTACCTGTAGCCAAGCAGCAAGGGAAAATTGTAGTTCCCTGAACCTCACAGAAGCCATTGTGGAAACCACTGAGAGGCTGGTTCCCCAGTCTGCATCTTCAGATGGGGAGATGAATGAAAAGGGGGTAGAAATTTCCCCAGTAGCAAGTAACCACACAGCTACAGAGGGCTACTCTGTAGAGGGAGGGGTGATCCATTGTCAGAGGGTTGGGATTGACAGTGATCCTGAGTGCCCTGACACTAGTACTAGGAACCCTAGTTTAGCAACTGAAGGGGACCTGTCCCATGCCTTGGAAATGTGTGAGGGGTTTGCAGCTGCTCAGAGAAGTGACCCTAGTTTAGAGAAGCTGAGGGCTTGGGCAGACTCTGATGGGGCACAGGGAGGTGATGGCAGACATAAGGTTTATTGGGAAAATGGACTTATGTATACTCAAGCTGCGCAAGACAGAGGGAGGGGTGCTAGGCAGGCAGCTAGTTGTTCCCCAGGGGTATCGTGAGCAGTTGCTCAAGATTGCACATGATATTCCCTTGTCTGGTCACCTGGGAATTGCGCACACTACGCAGCGGTTGGCCCAGAATTTCTATTGGCCTAACTTCACCCAGCAAGTGAAGGAGTATTGTAGGTCTTGTCACTGGTGCCAAGAAATAGGGAAGGCAGGCAAGAAAACCCAAGCCGCCCTGATTCCATTGCCCATCGTGGAAGAGCCATTCCAGAGGGTGGGAATGGATATTGTGGGGCCTTTAAATACCTCCAGCTCCTCAGGGAAGAGATTCATCCTGACTGTAGTGGATTATGCCACCCGGTACCCAGAGGCAGTTGCCCTATCCTCACTGAGGACAGACAAAGTGGCAGATGCCTTACTTGGGATTTTATCCCGTGTTGGGTTTCCGCAGGAGGTTATCACTGATTGAGGGGGTTCCTTTATGTCGGACCTGATGAAATGTTTATGGGAGAAGTGTTGGGTGGTGCAAAGATGCACGACACCGTATCACCCACGAGCCAATGGGCTTGTGGAAAGATTCAATGGTACCCTAAAGTCAATGCTCCGGGTGTTTGCTGAACAGCATGGGAGGGACTGGGAGAAATACCTTCCCCACCTGTTGTTTGCATACAGGGAGGTGCCCCAAGAGTTGACAGGATTTTCCCCCTTTGAACTCTTATATGGACGCCGGGTACGTGGTCCCCTAGACTTGATCCGGGAGGACTGGGAGGGCAAGCACACCACCCAGGGAACTCCCATTGTAGATTACGTCCTTAGGTTTAGGGGAAAGGCTGAAGGAGCTTATGGGGACAGCCCAGAGAAACCTAACAGCTGCCCAACAGAAACAAAAAGTGTGGTATGACTGCAGAGCCAGAGCTCGCTTGTACATGGTGGGTCAGGAAGTCATGGTCCTTATTCCAGTCCAGAAAGACAAGCTGCAGGCTGAGTGGGCAGGACCGTACAAAGTAATTAGGAAGGTAAATGACGTGAACTACATTATAGAGTTACCTGACCTAAGACAGACAGAAAGGATGTACCATGTCAACATGATGAAGCCATATGCAAATAGGGCTGACATGGTGTTTGCAGTGTGTAGTCCTGGGGAGGGGACGGATGAGGTAGACCCCCTTCTGAACTTGCTGGAGGAAAGTAAGTGGGAGTCCTCTGTGGATGCAGTTAAATTGTCTCCCCAGCTGGCCCCAGACAAGATCCAGAAAGTAAGGGAGGTTTTAGCAGACTTTGTCCCATTGTTTAGCACCAAGCCTGGACTAACCCCCTTAGCGACGCACGATGTGGAGACAGGGACACAGACGCCCATATGGTGAACAGCATATCGGGTGTCAGAGGCCATCCAAAAGGACATTAGGAGGGAAGTGGAGGAGATGCTGGAGTTAGGGATAATCCAGAGATCCCACAGCTCCTGGGCCTCACCAGTAGTCCTTGTGCCCAAGCCAGATGGCTCTACTCATTTCTGTGTGGACTATCGTGGACTGAATGCAGTCACGAAGTCAGACACCCACCTGATGCTCCAGACGGATGAACTCCAGGACAAGTTGGGAGGGGCGACCTACTTTACGACCATTGACCAGACAAAGGGGTATTGGTAGGTACAGTTGACAGACAGAGCTAGGGAGAGGTCGGCCTTCATCACTCCAATAGGCTTATTTGAATTTAAAGTAATGCTTTTTGGAATGAAGAACATCCTGGCCACTTTCCAAAGATTGGTGAACCAGGTGTTAAATGGTGCTGAGGAGTACGCCGTGGTGTACCTGGATGACATTGCCATCTTTAGTACCAGCTGGGAGGAACACCTATCCCACCTTAGGGAAGTGCTGGGCAGGATATAGAGGGCCGGGCTCACTGTCAAAGCTGAGAAGTGCCAGGTGGCCATGGGAGAAGTGGCATACTTCGGGCATGTGGTAGGCTGGGGACAACTCAGTCCTAACCAAATAAAAATAGAGGTAATCCACGTGTGGCCCAAACCAGAAACGCAGAAGCAGGTCAGGAGTTTTCTAGGGACAGCAGGATACTACAGGAAATTTGTACCCAATTACAGTGCCCTGGCTGCTCACTTATCTGACCTGACAAAGAAAAGGATGCCAAAGAAAATTACCTGGGGCCCTGCCTGTGAGGAAGCCTTTTCCAAACTAAAGGAGGCACTGTGCAGTGCTCCTGTTTTGACAAGTCCTGACTATAGCAGACCCTTTATAGTTCAGACTGACGCTTCAGACGTGGGTATTGGGGCAGTACTGAGTCAGACATCCAGCCAAGGAAGAAATCACCCAGTAGTGTACCTGAGTAGGAAGTTACTTCCCAGGGAGCAGGCATACTCTACTGTGGAAAAAGAATGTCTTGCCATAGTGTGGGCCCTAAAGAAGCTGGAGCCATACTTGTATGGGCAGCATTTTGTGGTGCAGACTGACCACAACCCCCTGGTTTGGCTGATGCAGATAGGAAAAACAATGGTAGATTGCTAAGATGGAGTCTTGCTTTGCAAGGGTATGATATGACAATTCTACATAGGGCTGGAGCCAAAAATCAGAACTCCGCTGGGCTGTCTCGTGTGTACGAGGAGTGAACTGATTTGGGAAGCTCATCCCATGCAGGGGATAGAGCCTCCAAATTCAGTCTAGGTGGGGAGGAATTGTGACACTTGGACAGCTGGTTCTGATTAACCTATGCTTTTTGTAATATAAAAATGTGTTATTGAATGTCTCTCATGAGAGATGCTGACAGTCTGTGGAATGACAACCCCCCCTCCCAGGTTTTAGCTAATAGGTGTTACCTGGAAGGCCAAGAGATAATTACAGGCTAGAAGTGACTTAAAATGTAGGATCTCCTTTTTATGTGACTAATTGCAGCTTGCCAACTGCCAAGATAGATCATAAACTTTTATAACGTTCAGAGGAAACACAGTAAAATTCACACGGTGATACAAAAGCATGTTGCACCTCTGTGAGATCTGGCAGAGAGACATAACAAGTCCTTTGATGTCCTGGAAAGGGGAAGCTGCTCACAGATCAAAGAAAGTCATTTGAAAAAAAATGAGTTTTGCTGAGGTCACAGAATATTAATTTACCTTCTGGAAAAGACATCCTGTTTTGCATAGATATGTATATTTTTTTATATTCTGACAGGGAGGAGCTAGGTGACCTCATGCAAAGAGGTTGGCAAAGCCAGTTTTTAAACAGTATTCTGCTTTCCATTTTGACACCAATGTTTGGACTCTGAAAAAGAAACATCTACAGCACTGTGAGATAAGAATACCTTAGAAAAGACAATTTTAAGAGTACTGTGGTAAGAGATTTTGTCTGCACTTTTAAACCTGTTTTGTTTAAGTGATTTGTATGTTTTGTGATATATGGTTCTGTATTTACATTTTTTTTTATCTATTTTGAAGTAAACATCTACTTTAGAGACTACTTGATGTGCCTTTGAATTTCTTTTTCTTGACAAGGGAAGCATATATGGTTAAAGCTGACAATGCACAAAGCTTACTGGTTTTACCAAACTGGGAAAAGGTAAGAATTTATTCTTTGGTCTTTTAATAGAGTTTTAAGGGTTCATTTTGTATGCCTGGTTAGGTGCTCATAGGCAAAAGATATCTGCCCCCCCCAAAGAGCAGAATTATCTGAGCCTGTATATTGGGTACGCTAACAAGAGGTTCACAGTTTGAATCCCTCCAAGACTTGAGACCAAAGGTTGATTCGAACCCACAAAACAGACAGGAGGGTTACCCTGTTTTTGTTAACTGTTCAGAAGACTGCACTCGGAGGTTGTCACTTTGGGAGTACAGGGCTGACCTGCTGAGTGGGTTTGTGACAGATTAGGCATGTGTTAATTTTTTATACCTTGCTTCTGCTGGTTTCTTTTTTAGTGTTCTTATGACTAATACCTCCTCCCTTGTTTATCAGTTTAAATCTTCCTCAGGTAACATTTCTTTAAGTAGTTTTCCTAAGTTGTTGGTTCTTGCATGGCTTAAATGAAGCCCATCTTTGGAATACAAGTGGTTCTTCCCATTAAAGGCACCTCATATGTTGTTGTCAGAGGGTTTTTTTCTGGATTCCTTGAGAAAGACCATAAAACCAAAAATAGCTGCTCAAACCTTTAAATTACTACACACTGGAATTCACATTTCTTATAAGGGGTGCTGCTAGATGGTGACAAATAACAAACAAAGCAAAAATACTAGTGCACACCCTCTCCCCCCCCCACATAGCATAACATTTAAACTTTCAAATGCCAAAAATGGCTATATTTACTTTCAAGCTCCATGTGAGGAGAGGGTCCTCTTAGTTTCAGACTGGAATTCCAATTTGAGTAAGCTAAATCACCAACGTCAAGGTGGGGCCCTTCGATTTAGTCCCTAACTTTCCATTGCCTCAATAGCTACTAACTAACTGCTTTTATACTGTGCTCCCAGCAGGATTTTGCACAGGTGATTTAACTTTCAAGTGTCTAAATGGCTACCAGTTGACTCACTTTATACTGTGCTCCCAGAAGGGATATAACACAGGCATTTTAAAGGGAGCATGCTATAGAGGAGCACCATAAACTCCCGAAATTCAAGTAAAACCATAAAACCAAAAATAGCTGCTCAAACCTTTAAATTACTACACACTGGAATTCACATTTCTTATAAGGGGTGCTGCTAGATGGTGACAAATAACAAACAAAGCAACAATACTAGCGCATACCCTCTCCCCCCACATAGCATAACATTTAAACTTTCAAATGTGAATTCCAGTGTGTAGTAAAAGAAAGGAAAAAACGAGCCAGAACATCAAACATAGGTTAAGTTTAACAACATCAAGCATTTGTTAAATAGAGAGCCCAGGTAAGGAAAAGGTGCTTTAAAAATGGAACGCCCAACTTTTGGTGGGGCGAGGCATGTATGTTGGATGGGTGGGATGGGCGAGAGGGAGGTGTCCGTACCATGGCATTGACATTGGCTCATAGCGAGCATGTGCCCCTTGAGCCTTGTGTGAAGATCTTGATTGAGGGTGCTTTCTGCACCACAGGTGGAAGTTTGTTCCACAGGGAAGGGGCAGTGGAGGAAAATGACTTGCCCCTACCTTGGTCCTTACCCTAGGAACCTCTAGAAGAGTTTGGCCTGAGGTCCGAAGGTTGCGAGGGTTTTGCTTGACAGCACTGAGTCCAGAGAGAGACTAGGAGGAGGGAATGAGCTAATTAGCCTGTATGCTAGGCAGAGCAGAGGGTACTGGAGGCGAACTTCAAATGAAGGCAAACTGATTAGTGCTAGGGTGTCACAGTGGTGGCTCCTAGAGTGTGACTGAGTGGCAAAGCAGACCACTTTGTGTACAAGACCTGTAGCTTGTTGATCTCAAGCTTTGCCATACCCTGAACTACTGGGGCGGCGTAGGTCAGTGTTGGCAGGAGGATGCTAGAGGCAGTTGCAATCCTAGCTTCAGGGATTAACTGATCCTTGAGGCGGTAGAGGGTATCAAGTTTCCCCGAATGATTTTGGTAACTTGGTCAACATGGTTCTTTAGTGTGAATCCTTGGTCCATAGTGAGGCCCAAGTGTTTTAGGTATAACATATATTGTGTTATCAGTTCTAATATCTGTAGCTGTATCTACTGGTGTGTAGGTAGGGGTCTGGGGGCTGCCAGGCCCCCATAAGCTTTGGGGTACTAGATGCTCTGTGGCTCATTTTAAACCAAAATAAGTCATCTGTGAGCTCCCCTCCACCTCCTGCTCTAAGAACAATTATTAATATCTAGGTGGCACAGATTTTGTGTGTGTGTGTAATATGTATATATAAATCTCAATGCAGAGTCTGCAGCTGGTTTTGGCTGGGCATTATACACTGCTAACTTACTGCAGTACTGGCTTACTTCTAGGCAGGAGTTTAGGGCTGATAGGCACCCAGAAACCACGGGCTATGGTATGCTCTGTTGTGCACTTTTGTGACTTATTTTAACTCTGTATAACTCATATCTGAACTCCCTCTACCCCTTGCTGTAACCCCCACCATCCCCAACTCAATATATCATTTAAGTAATCAAGTCAGAGCAACGTGACCTATAGCAAGGCTAGCAGGATGCTGGGATGTATCGGTAGGGGTTCTGATAGCAGAAGAAAGTAGATAATACTCTCCTCTTTAGATCCCTGGTGAGGCCTCACCTAGAGTACTGTGCCCAGTTTTGGAGTCCTCACCTCAGAAAGGATAAGTATAGGTTGGAGACAGTGCAGCACAGAGTAACTAAAATGATTCAGGGACAGCAGGGCAGATCCTATGAGGAGCACCTCAAGGCACTAAATATGTACTCACTGGAGACCAGAAGGGAGAGGGGAGATGTGACAGACACCTTCAAGTTCCTTAAAGGAATTAACAAAGTGAACTGCGGGGTAGTATTTAGCCTGAGTACTAATTCGCGGTCACATGGACACGAATGGAAATTAACAGGAGGTAGGTTCAGGACAGATGTGAGGAAGGTAGTACTTTACGGAAGAGGTGGTGGAACTTTGGAACAGTCTGTCAGCTGAATTGGTGGGTGCAAAAACAATCAGATGATTCAAGCAGGGATGGGACATAATGAAGGGAATGGTGGTTACTGGGGGCAACAGGACCAAGGAGGAGAATCGAGAGAGGATGGGGAGGGTTAGTACCCTGGAGAACTAGTAGGTTCCAGGGATTATAGGGAACTTGGGCAGACTGGATGGACCTCTGTCTTTTTCTGCTGTCATTGTCCGTTTCTATACCAGGAACCCTGCTTGGAAAAAATCTGTAACATAATTCTTAATTAAGTATTGGGTACTGCACTTGTTACCCCCACTCCATTCTCCAATGTGGTAGGCATGACAAAGGAAGTGAGGGGAAAGGTAATTTGACAGTGGCAAGGATTCCCAGTGCAAAGCTACCATCTCCTAAATGTCTATCCCCCCCCCACCGTGCTTCCAGAAGTATAGTGCGTATGTTCATAACATTGAACTGTAGCAATAAATGTCATTCTACTGACACGCGGTCATCTGGAGAAACGCTTATCACAACTTATTTGTTTAAACAGCGTCTGGCACAGATGACACAGACAAAAGTGGAACTGAATGTCAATAAAATGGGACAATAGTGAAGACCAATCTGAACAGCACAATTAGTGAGGTGGCAGAGTAGATCCCAGCCAGACCCTTCCAAACACTTGCATTACCTTTCCACTGTGGTACCTCTTTTGCTTAACTTATGAAAAGTTAAAACAGGCATATGAAACGTGACACCTTTGCATTTTGTATAGGGGAGAATTTAAGTAATTTATTTCTAAATCTTCAGCCCGCCCACCCGAACAGCTCCTTTGTCCAACTGCACAGCCTATCTCTTGATATACAGTTATTAAGGGACACATCTTCGGCAATAGTGGCCAGCAAAATTTACCTACTGGTAACTGAAAATATTGTAAGTCAAGGTCCTCTAATTCCTTTTTGCTCTTCTGTGGACATCGTCTCTGAGCCTGCCACCATGTTCCATCTTCCTCGAGTGTTAGCTGACAGTGTGAATTGTGGGCAGCGGCCGTGCTGTATTCCAGTCACATTTACGATTCTGACATGAGCTGCAATTGGCCAGCCAGTCATAGGGGGATGGTGCAGAGAAAGACTCATAAAGCAGCTCCAGTCATCTTACTCGCACTGAGGGAGCTGATTAACAGCAGATGGGGGTGCATGCAGAGAGAAAGTGCTGGGGTTCGGCATGTGTGCATAAGCACTCTGACAGTCACAAAATAAACAGAAATAATGAAAAAATGTTACAAATAATGAAAAAAGGAGAGTTTCAAAGGGGTTCTTTTGAAACAGACGTACCCAGCACACTATGTCCCCAGGGGAAGTATAGGCTTAACAAGGTAATCTCTTTATCCATAAAGTGACCCACAGCAACAGCTAGATGGCCTTGGAGGTCACTGTAGGAGGCAGTGAGTCTGAATTGTGTATTTTTAGGTATCAAAATCGTAGTTCCCCTCTGTTTATCTTTAGGGTAACTGGCACAAATCACTCCAGAATATCCAAATGTCAGTTTGTCATGCTCCTCTGGTATTAAATGGGTCTCCTGAGGAAGAAAAAAGTGGGATGGGATATTTTGGTAGTAGAAAGGACCTTATGATGTTTGATAGGGTTGTTGAAGGCATCAACATTATAGGACTGAATTTTTGTGTGGTTTAATTTAGCCGTGAAGAACATGGGGGTAGGTACAAAGCAAACAACTGCCCTCGTGCTGCCCCCAGCAGGCAGGGTGGGACCAAAAATTAGCCAGCAGGTGGACCCACGAGTCTAGCCAAGCCAGGCCAGCTATTTGGGCAGCTGTGGTAGCCAGGGCACTGTTCTCTAGTATGATCCCAGAATCACCTAAAGTACCTACAGTACAATACTAAACAATAACATAGAACATTGAACCTGTGAGAGGAAAACAGAATCTCCATCTCTAACTATAGGGCGTGTGTACACACAGGGGGGTTGTAAAGAACCTATAGGCTCAGCATAATAGTTGTCTCAGGACTATTATGCCTGAGGAAAAAGGTACATACTGAGGGGTTTGTGTGTAGGACCGAACCCATCCATCAAAATGGTTGCAGTGGGTTACTTCCAAGTCAGGTGTGTCTTACTAATGACACCCTATAGTATGAAGGTTGGACTGTGTCTGCCACATGGATGGCTTTCAAAAGGAGAATAGATGATCCCTGTAGAGAGCCAGGTTTCCTGTAGGTGGTTCTGTTCCACCTAAGTGGGAAGGGGGTGATTCATAGTATAAGAGGTTGTCAGGTCCCATGATGCAGGGGTGAGCATAAAACAGCACATAAAAGAGTAGAAGAACAATCATCAGTTAACAATACTGACTCAGCTCTGACTTTATCCCGGTCAGGTATGGGAAAGGGGTACATAGGTAGGGGGGAGGGTAGAAGTGTTTTTTTGAGTATCCCGATGCCTATCAGTTAATCAGATCAAAGACTACATTATCTACACTGTTATTGCTTAGGTATAAAACAGTTCCCAGAGATTCGCTCTCCTATCCCAAGCTCCCAATTCAGTCTGAGGCACTCTGTTTCCAATGTGGTCAAAGTTTGTACTGCTTTCCACAAAAGGGTAAAGGGAAAAGCAGACCAGTGAGGGCCCTAGCAGGAATTAAAGATCAGAATAAGAGCTAGCAGCAATTCACATTCTTAATATTAGATTCATACTATAAAAAAAAAAAGAAAAGATGTTTCCATGCATTGCACACAGCATGGTCCCCGAGTAATAAGTGGATCATCCTGTACCCCAGGAAAACAGCAAGTAATATCCATGATGTCATACTGTATATCAGCAAAGCAAAAATAATGTTGTGCTGCGCTATCTGTAGGAAACAGTATGGGGGATGCCATGTACCCTTACCAAGTGCATATGCATGCGTGGACCCAGTGGGTGCAGGCCATCCCATGAAAGGAGATATTACATGTAAACCTAAAAATAAGCCATGCCTGTGGCAGAGGTATCAATGGGGATCAAGGCATTTCCTCCAGAAGTCGCACCCATTAGCAGCGGGAGCAGCCATCCCTCCGCTGTCCACAACTGACAGAGCCCTCTGGCTAGGATCCCTATGTGGCCACAGGTCTTGTGCCATCAGAAATAAGCAGCCCTCTCAAATGTTATGACAGACTGATTACTTCACTGAAATGAGTGTGAGAGAGGAAACCAGCAGACCCCCCAACATTCAGTCACAGTTCCACTAAGCAGCCCCTTCCCCAACACTAATAGGAAGCCTCATGAAGGGGATTGTTCAAATATGGCTGGGCATAACAATGTCATGCAGACAGGTGAGCCCCAGCATCCTCGGGCCCATGCCCACTGCGGAGGGTGATGCCCCATATTAATTAGGCGCCCATGTCTGCCCACTCCCAGCAAGGGCCCACCACACAGTGCTCACCTGGAAAGGTCCAGGAAACAATAACTAATCCCGGCCATTAGATTCTGTAGTCTGACTCAGGGCAGGGTAAACCTGGCTCCACAGCTTTAAACAACAAGAGAGCAATAGGAGACACAACAGAGGTAATCAAATATTGCGCTCAGCGGAGTAAAACTATGCAGTCAAAAACAGGTAACAGTGTCTTAAGTCTTCCAAAAAGAGTGTAGAAGTGCCTGTACATCCTTAAGAGTAGAAGCTGCATGCCATTTGTGATCCTGTGTAGTTTTACTTGAGGTTTGGCATAGTCTAGATGGTTCTGTCTTGATCTGGAGTGTGGAGGCGGGGTGGGCTAAGACCTTTTTGTTTCAGGCTCTCATAAGCTGCTTCCAGTGAGTCATAAAGAACAAAGTTTTCAGGGAAAAACACTATTAATTTAGCCGGAAAAGGCATGTGGAATCTGAGTTGCTTATCACAGAGAAGGGCAATGAGGAGGCCCAACCAATATCTCTGCTCCATTACAGCAGTGAAATAATCGTTGTTGGCATATGTACGTGTGCCTTCAAAAAAGATTTTGTTTAGTTTCCACAGGCCTGAGAGTATCTGCTGCTTAGTAGCATAAGATGGGAACTGCAGTACTATTGAGCGGGGTCTCTTCTGGTTGTATGTGGGAGCCGAGCCCAGGGCTCTATGTGCCTGCTTGGTATGGAAAGGAAAGTCAGGAGGCAAGTCCAGTTTCTGCCAAAAAAAAGTCTCTAGAAAGGCAATCAGGTTGACTCCCTCAGCTCGGGCCTCAGCTTGCTCTCAGAATCTGTACAGCCTTATATTTTACCAACATGGTCTCCCCTCTAAATCCTCACATTTTGTTGTAAGGGCTTGTATGAGGGTATATGCTTCCAAAAGGAGATGGTCTCTGTGGTCTGCTCTCTTATCCAGCTTCGATATTGTGGTTTGATGATCTTTGGCAGTTTGATGAAGTTCTTTAATTTAGGCGCACATTTTTTCAAAGTCTCTTTTGGTGTCTGCCTGAAAAGCTTGGATCTCCTCAAGGATTAAGTCCAGTTTCTGTTTTTTAGGAAGGGTTCCAGTGGATTTGCGGCCCATGGCCTCCATGCTGGCTATGGATGAGACCTCGCTGGTGGAGTCAGGGGAATCAGATCCCTCTTCATCCATTGGTGTCTCAGACTGTTGGTTGTTTTTTTTCTTCCCCACTGGAAATGTGCTAATTAAGCCTCTGGTTATGCTGCTTGGGCTAGATTTTTGGAGCAGGAGTGGAGAGCACAATTTCACCCGGCCATCATGGTCACTGATGTCACCGGAAATCTTTCTAACCACTCTCTTCTGGACTCGGTGCCTTCAGCGACAATTGTATGACATACTGCATTAGGAAAGTTAGGCCCAATCTCTCCACCCCAAAATACATCTGGACCAGGTTCCTCCAGTCGCTTGACTACATTGCCCTCTTAAATGACTGCAAAACCACAGACTGATCCCCCCCATCTGTTTTGTTCCTGATATTGATTTGACCCTCTCCCTCTTTCTTGTCAAATTTAATTACAAGTGGGACAAGTACGCCTCCCCAAAAACGTCTAGGGTCAAAAGCTCCCACCACCTATGGAATACATTTGACGTTATTGACTTGTGCAGGTCCTGTGACAAAGCTTGGGCATGCTACAAATTCTCACACTCCCTGCCTGACCTCCTAACCTATAGGTTAATCAGGAACTGCTGTAAAAAGGCTGTCCATGCTGCTAAGGTCTGCTACTTCAAATCCAACCTCCAGTCAAACCTTAGTTCCCCAGCAAAGTTCTGGAGAGTTATCCCATTCCCTTTTTGACCTGCCCAAGCAGTCCGCACCCCCAGTCCTCCTCACGGATGGCTCATTAATCTCTGACTCTCATTCTGTTGCTGCTCTTTTTCTGCTATACATATTCTTCCCCTGCAAACGTAGCAGCTGACTGCTCAGCCCTGTCACTGCCTCCTCCGCATGGCAACTGCCACCCCAGTCTACCAATCCCCATATCTCCCATGGATTGTACCCATGGTGGGACGGGGGGAGGGCCGTCCTCCCCCCACCGGAGACCCTGCATCCAGATTTGGTGGGTCAGCAAGCTGGTGACAGTGCAGGGGGAGGGCAGGCAGGCAGGCAAGACTTCATATAGCCTGCGGTTGCCATTTGCCACTTTTTTCTCCCATTCCCTTGTCGCAGCGGCACATAAGCATGTGTGCATGGAGGTGCAAACATGCTACAGAACTGTGGCCCCTCACTTCCACGCCACTCAAGCTTTGATGCTGCCACCTAGCTTCAACCAGGTGGCAGCCAAGGAGTGAGACAGCATCCTTCCCCACCCTGGGAGAGGAGAGCAGTCCACCGGACATTCGTTCCTCTCCCTCCCAGCCAACCCCTGGCAACCTGAGTTTGTTCCTGAACCTCAGCCGTCGGCGTGGTGAGAGGTAAGGCACATAGTGCCTCTATCCTCTGCGCCACTGGGCTGGCCTTGTTACTGCTCCTTTTAAAGGATAAATAAACAGCTTATTTTGCCCTTTCACTTAAAAAAAGGCTGCATAAAGTTGTAAAGGAAAGGGTGCTGTTCACATTAATGCTAAAACTGCATTATATACTTTCATAATATATAATACTTCTATAATATATAATAAGCATGCAGTTTCATAGCATTTTAAAAATGTAAACAACCCTCCCTTTTGAAAAACCTGCTCTGTCTGCTCTACAAAACGGACCCTGAACGTGAGATGTTATGATGTCAGTGAAGCTACAGCCAGACGGCTCCCTATACAGTGCTATACACTTTTGTTTTTAAAACCTGATTTGCAGTAGTGTTTTATCAAAATCTGATTTCCGGTGACGTCAGCAACCTGAATGGCAGCATAGGCTAGCGTTCCTCTCGACCCGACCTACAATCTATGGGCATCTACAGATTTTAAAATATGCAATCGACAGCCAAAATGACGAGGTTGAAGGCAATCTTGACCAGGAACACCCAGACCCCGGCCCAAAAGCTACAACTTCTGTTGCAGGGGGAAAAAACATCTCGAACAACAGGGCCTACTGAAGAAGAAACTACCATGGCAGCGGAGAGTGGGCAAGACGATGACTACCTGCAACTCATAGCTTCAATCATTCAGACAGCAAAAACAGTTAAAAAAATACATACTTCACTCAAGGAGCTAAGGGCCGATATAGGGAGAATTGAACATGGAACAGACAAGCTGGAGATGGGACTTACAACCGTAATGGAACAATCAGACTGTCACGACCGTCTCCTGCTATTCCTGATGGCCAGAGAGAGGGAGCTGCGAGCTAAATTGGATGACCTCGAAGGCAGGAGTAGATGACAAAACCTACGGATATATGGCATCCCCGAGGGAGCCGAGGAGGGAGCATCTGATTCAATCACTTTTCTACAGAAAATACTGTGGGATTCCCTAAAATTACCTGCAGATCTTGATATTTCAACGGATCGTGCACATCGCTCCCTGGCACAGCACCCCTCCGGTCATGATTCCCGCCCCAGGTCCTTCGTTGTGAAGATGACCAGCTACAATTCGAAGGAGGATATACTCCGGAGAGCGTGGAGAATGAAAAAGATCATGTTTGGGCTTCACAGAATAACAATCAATAACGACTACACTACGGGGGTTCAGGAGGTGAGTCGCACCATGTGACCCATCTTAAAACAGCTCTAGTCCAAGAATTTAAAGGCAAAGATGCTATTTCCTGCGTGCTTACGAGTGGAAACCAAACAGAGAACAAAAGTCTTTGAAGATTTGCTAGCAGCTTCGAGCTTTTTGGAAGATATTGGAATTCCAGTTCCTGGATTAGAGAAAGAGTGCATGGAAAGGGAGTTGCGACGTTCAGCTTGGTCGGTGGCGCGTAAAGGGATGACCCGACATTCCCAGCCACACTCCACTAATCTAAAAGCAGACATCACAGCGCTGCTAAAATCCTACGTCTCCCCAATACAGCTAGCTGGGATCATCTCACAAAATGCACAAGAGGTAGAGGTACAAGATCTGACGACAACTTGCCTGCTGGGTAGCGTTCCCTGAGAGTGAAAGGGCAACTCTGCGCCTCGTGGGTCTGCTCACAGCATGAACGATCGATGTCGCCGTTTCCACTCCATAAGACTTACTCAAAGGTACTGATAATAATGGCTTCATAATTGGACTTTGGCCTAAAATTAAGGGAGGAAAACGGGGGCTTATGTAGCGGGGGGAGATGGCCCTGGGAGGGCTGCTGTTAAAATGCAAAGGAGCTCGGGTGCATGGGTGGGGGGGGAGACTCTTTTCCCCTTTCTTCATATGTCCTAAGAGGATTTCTGGAGGGATGCTGGAAGAGAGGAGGATGCCTAAATGAAATAAATAATATGATACAAACAAGTATAACAGTTTTTTCAAGATATAAAGGTAAGCAACGATTGGGCTGGAAATACTACTATCATAGTGGAAATGACTCTGACTGTGTTCCATAATATCCTGGCAGTAAGGCATTTTTTCTTCCCCTTTCCTTTCCTCACTAGATTTGGGGGGGTAGTAAAAGGATCGTTGCCTTATTGCCAGATGGATTTGAGAGGGGAGGACCTCTCCAAATCTATTTAAACAAGGGGTTGGGGGGAGGAATGGGACAGGGGATCTGAGCCTAAAATGACCTTCTTCTGCCTACTGGCTTTGCTGATGTCAGTGTTGCCTCTGATCCCTGGGCTAAGACCCGAGAGTGGACCTCAAAAGAGGTTTAGCCCACACCATCTTAATGGGCAAGGTGTCTCAAATGAGACACAGACCAGTCCAAGCTCAGGAGAATGGACTGACCTAGGAAGCTAGGGTATCCAGGAAGGGTTCACTACAACCCCTCTGCAATACTCTCAACAGAAAGTTAGATTTCATAATAAAAGAGGAGCAGAGGGAGGGATACCCTGGAACTGTTTATTTATGTTTAGTTACCAAGTTCTAACTGCTGATGTTTTCATGTTGACAGATTTTCAGTTATACATTGTTAGAAAGGTTATACCCCCATCTAGTGGGGAAATATTGCAATATGTTTTTTTTTATGTTCAGGCTGGCTGGTGGTTGAGAACCAGCAATTATTGTTTATATACCAGGCATAATGAGTGGCACAGGAATAATTTTAAACAAATGCATTTTGATAATAGAGATTGGAGGGATGGGCAGACGTCATTTCCAAGGGAAAGAGAGGAAGAAACAAAGAATAAGAAGGGGATAGAGGCTAAGTCTTTTAAAAATACTGGGGGAATAGATCATTGATTATGGTTAAAGAATTTAATTATGACTAAAGTTAAATCTAAAATATTATCCTACAATGTCAACGGTATAAATCACTCCATCAAAAGAAAACAACTTCAAAAGTTTCTAAGAAATCAAAAATGTGAAATACAGTTCCTACAAGAGACCCACCTATCCCCTAATGAGGTTCGAAAATTGAGAAGCAAGGATTTTCCGACAATTTATCATGCATCCCTAATAAATGGGAAAAAGAGGGGTGTTGCGATACTCCTGTCGGCATCTCTCCCATTTGAGGAGGAAGAAGTGATCGTGGATGAAGGGGCACGTTATGTGCTGGTTGTGGGAAGAATCCAAGATATGCAGGTTACTTTATTGAATGTTTATGCTCCCCCAGGCTCACCCATAACTTTTTTTGCAGAATTGTTTAAATTACTAGCAGAAAAAACAAAAGTGGTGGTAATTTCAGGAGGAGACTGGAATGAGGTTATGAACAGATCCCCTAGACACTACCTCAAACATTCTGGCACCTAAGGGGAGGATTTCCAAATCACTGAAAAGACTCATGAGGGACACAGGTTTAATAGACATATGGAGGGAGAAATATCCATTAGCACGGGATTTCATGTGTTATTCCCCAAGGTACAAAATTTATTCAAGGCTGGATATGTTCTTCACATATGGTAAAGATCTTTCGGTGTTTGAGTCTATGTGGGTGGGCACTGAAACCCTATCAGATCACCAACCCATCTACGCAGAGATTGATCTGCAGTTACCTAAGAAACCAACGCAGTGGAGACCGAATGTTAGTCTGCTCAAAGATGAAGAGGTGAGGGAGGAGATTAAGGGGGTAATAAAGCAGACAATTCAAATGAATGATGGTCCAGATACTACACCACAAATCTTGTGGGACATGGTTAAAACAATGATCAGAGGTAAACTGATCTCAATAGCTACTGTACATATAAAAAGAGGGAAAGGGGTAAGCAAATAGAACATTTAACTAAAAAACTCAGAACCTTAGAAGGACAACAGAAATTAAAAATTCTGTAGGACCATAGAAAAGGAGATAAAGGAAGTTAAGTCAAATCTTCAAACAATACAGTTATTAGAGACTGAAAAGGCCCTGTCCTATGTAAAACAGTCTTATTATGAAGGGGGAGCAAGGGCTACTTATCTTTTGGCATACCGGCTGAAACAACAGTCTGCTTGGGCTCATGTTGCGGCCTCCGATATCCGAATACGGGACACATCTCACATAAATGGGAACAGATAGCAGATACATTAGTCGCATATTATAAACAGCTATACCATCTGCAGCAAGAGTCACACCCAGAGGAAGCCCGGAATTTTTTAGAAGCCTTAAAGCTACCCAGGCTCACTGAGACCCAAAGGCATGCTCTGGAACACTCAATCACCCATCAGGAGATCCTCCACACAGCTGGGGACCTTAAAGTGGGCAAATGTCCAGGACTGGATGGGTTTGGAAGTGAGCTATATAAAATGTTTATAGCAGATGTGGCCCCTATACTAAAGACCGTATATAATCAGGTGTGGCTGAAGGGTGAGGCGGTCCCTCCCTCATGGAATTACACCACCATAACCAAGATTCCGAAGGAGGGGAAAGACCCAAAGGAGTGTGGCTCATATAGACCAATTTCACTTCTTAATGTAGACTATAAAATCTTTACGGCCATAGTAGCCAACAGACCTCAATCCTTTCTTAAAAACTTAATCCATCTGGATCAAATGGGATTCATAGAGGGCAGACAAGCCCCTGAAGGTGTCAGACGGACCATAAACATAATTGACATTCTTAATAAACAACACACTCCCACCTGCATTATGAGCTTGGACACAGAAAAAGCGTTTGACAAGGTCAATTGGAATTTTTTGTTTCTGGTACTCAAAAGAATGGGCTTTCCGCCAACATTTTTGGAAGCGATCAAAGCCCTCTATGCCTCCCCACAGGCTTTTGTGAGGGTGAATAGGGGAAATTCACAGAGATTTGATCTGGGGAGAGGTACCAGACAAGGTTGTCCATTGTCACCGCTCTTCTTTGACATATATATATATAGAACCATTGGCTCAGGCGGCAAGGGAGGAAAGGGAGGTGGGGGGAGTGGAGATGGGGGGGAGAGCATAAAATGTCTTTATATGCGGATGATGTCCTCCTATATGTAACTAATCCAGATAAATCCATTCCTAAATTATGGTCCATAATAGATAAATTTAGCCAATATTTGGGATACTCACTAAAAAATAAAACGGAGGTGCTGAAATTCTTTTATAATCCGCCCCCAAACATAATGCAATTATTAAGCATGAACTGGAATAGAGGTAAAATAAAATACTTGGGCAGCCAAATCCCTAAAAATCTCACAACACTCTATTCGATTAATTTTGAACCACTAGTGGCTCAGATCAGACAAGATATTAAAAGGTGGGAGGCTCTGAATCTACCCCTATACTCGATAATCCAATCAGTCTCGATGAACGTCCTCCCTAAATACTTGTACCTTTTTCAGTGCCTTCCAATAAAAATACATAAGAACCAATTCCAAGTTTGGCAAAGAATGATTATAAAATATATTTGGAACAAAGGGAGATGCAGAATCAAGACTGCAATAATGCAGACTAGTAAAAAATATGGGGGAAGGAATGCCCCCAATCTGGAAGATTATTTTTTGGCCACCCAATTAAGATGGGCCCTTTCATGGTCTGCAAAAGCATACACAGCCCGATGGAGGGCAATTGAGGAGGTTCTAACAGACGGGATGCCTCTGGGAGCTAGAGTTACGTTACCAGGAACCCTGAATAAAGATGGTAACACCTTTCTGGTGTCAGTGAGAAACACTCTGGGGACCATGAGACGCCTCTGGACCAAACACAGACTTGGGGAGGAGACATGGCCCTTAAGATGGTTTGCATGGGACCCAGCATTCCTCCCAGCCAGACAGGACCTCACTTTTAAGAGATGGGGAAGAATGGGTCTATACTCCCTAAATCAATTCCTAGAAGGAAGTACAGTTCTGGAGTTCAACCAGATTAAAGAAAAATTCTCCCTACGACAGACAGACTATTTCAAGTACTTTCAAAGAATAACATATATATATATATAACCTGCAAACCCTCTTTAAACAGACCAAACCCTTGGAAGGACTGATGGACATCATGACTGAAATAATGAACTCAGTAAGAGTCAAGGGACAGGTCTCTGCTATATATAGGGCTTTAAGAGATAAGGAAGGGGGAAGAGCTGCTCAGATCAAAAACAGATGGGAACTTGAGATGGGAGAGAAATTAGTTGAAGAAGATTGGGACTTCGCCCTCACAAAGCCTTTAGGACCACATGCTCCCCGATGTGGAAGGAGTTTGAGTGGAAAGTAAGAATGAGATTTTTTATTACACCAGCAGTCCATTGTAAATGGGATAAGAATTGCTCTGGGAAATGCTGGAGGGGATGTGGGAGGGACAAGGCGGACTACCTGCATATATTTTGGACACGTCCAGATCTAACAAGCTACTGGGCAGAAATTGTCCAGAAACTAAAACAGTTATTCTCCATTGAGACCACCCTGGGCCCCAGAAATCTGATATCGGGAGTGAGACCAGTGGAAATTAAGGGGAATGACAAGACCTATATGCGGAATGTCCTCCTAACATCGGCCCATAAAGCTATAACTAGGAGATGGCTCTCGTCATGTCCACCGATGTATCAGGACTGGGTGTCCATTATAGGCGAAATCCGAGACATGGAGGAGGTCACCTATAGAATAAACCTGAGGACGCATGGTTTTGTGAGACAATGGACCCCATGGCTGATGGCACAGGGAGTGGAAATGGGGATGACTGGGGCGGAGGAAAGGACAATGAGGGAGAGGGACCCAGGGACACTAGGGCGTCAGTAAAGGATACTGGAAAATTGCAATAAATAAACATCTCTGTGTAAACTAAGGATAGACTACTTGGAACTGAAAAGTGACTTAACTGATGAAATGTGACTATATATTAAGATCTCTCTACCATGAAATGTATGTATTCTTGCAGTTAAATGTGATGGAAATTATTTTTCTTTTCCTATCTGTGCCTAAATATGCAATAAATTGTAATTAAAAAAAATAAAATGATCAAAATCATGACTTGACATGGGTATCATTTTTACCAGTACACGTTAAGCTATGCTTTTGATCATTTTATTACTGCAAAAGCTCTCTCCTTAGTCTGTACAGTTAGAGAAGTGCACACTTGACCGAGAATGCAGCCTCCTTTCTTTCCACTGGCACTAGTAAATGAAGTAATTTAACAGTGCCAGTCAGGAAAAAGGCAGCATTCTCAGCCGAGCATACACTTCTCTAACTATGCAGACTAAGGAGAGAGCTTTATTTTTAAACACAGTCTATTCAGGGATCTCCATGGGACAGTAACATTTCGGATCGGGCTTGGAGCAGCAGTGGCAGGTGGGCGGGGGGATGTGACTCTCATAATTTCCATGGACTAAAATTCAGTAAGATAACTGCATCGGGGGAAATAAGACGTGAAAATAAAGAATCTAAATTGCTCACAAATTGTTCTACAAGGCCTTGTGCTGCTAGATAGGTGGGTTTTTTTGTTTATCGGTGATTATTTACTTTAAAGTAATGGTTTCTGTTTTGTCAGTCTGTGAAGCAGTGGTGTGGGAGAGGGTATGTGTACTGTAAAACAAGGCAGCCCAGAAAAATACAGAGCTTTTTTTGTCTAAGCAGGAGATTTGTGTTATGTTTTGGTTTTCTCACTCTTTCTTGTTCATCATTTTTGATCTGCAGTGAGTAATTTCTCATTTTTATTTCTGTGGTTTAGTTTGGCGTGTTTAAGTAATTTGTCAGTGTCTGTGTCATCAAGAAAGTGTTCCTCAAAGCAAGAGGGGGTGATTTTAATAATCTAATCCTACAAAGGGAAGGATTTTGGATTTTCACACTCAGGGTTTACAGATATACAGGTCTGAACGAACATTTTGATCTATCTCCCTACCTTAGAAAATAATAATAGAAATAAAGGGAATAGACTTGAAATGTACAAAAGGGTTACTGTTGTGATATAGATATATGCAGATAAGCTAGTGCACAACTATAACTGATCCACTGACTGGAGGTGAGGTATTGAAAAAATACTTAACCAACAAAAGACTGCACACTCCACTGCATTCAGAGGCTTAATTAAGCCATGCAAGATTTTAAAAAGTGCCACCATACTGTAAGTATACACCACAGGTATGCTTGAAAAAAGGATGACCCTGACCGGTTTTGTGCTGTAGCATGTCATCAGGGGATGACGTGCTAGAGCACGAAACCGGGCATGGTAATCCTTTTTTCAAGCATACCTGTGGTATATAATTATGGCAGCACTTTTTTAAACCTTGTATGGAAATAAGGAGGGCTGGGGGGATACTGGGATGCATAGGGAGAGGCATCACCAGTAGAAAACAGGACGTTGTTGGCCCTCTGTACAGACAGTTGGTAAGACCACATCTGGAGTACTGTGTACAGTTCTGGAGACCCCATCTCCGCAAAGACATAGACAGGGTGGAAGCTGTCCAGAGGAGGGCAACCAAAATGGTGTAGGGTCTGCACCAGAAGACATATGATAGAAACTTTCAAGTACCTCAAGGGAATCAACAAAGTCCAAGGGGGTAGCATCTTTCAAAAAGAGAGGTGTGCAAGAACAAGGGGGCACAATTTGAAGATAGAGGGGAGACAGCTCAGAGGTAATGTGAGGAAGTATTTCTTCACAGAGAGGGTTGTAGATGCATGGAACAGCCTTCCTGAGGAGGTCATATAGTCAAAAACAGTGGGAGAATTCAAGAATGCATGGGACAGACATAAGGCAATTCTAGTGGGGGGTAGGAGGAAGTAGGATGTTGGTTAATTAGGATCAGCAGCTTATCCGTTAGGTAGGGAAATGGGCAGACTAGGTGGACCAAGCGGTCCTTATCTGCCATCAAATTCTATGTTTCTATGTTTCCAATAAAGCCTTCTGAATGCAGTGGAGTGTGTGGTCTTTTGCTGGTTAAATATATATATTTTTAAACTTCTTTTATTGAAATTTCAACAGTACTATGTTAATGCCATTATATAATAGTATATAAGGAATCCTTACATTTAAGTCAATCTTCAAACATAGCATGTAGATATATGGCAATGAGGCATTCAACAGTTAATAGTACGAAAACTTAATCGGTAACCTTTAACCAAATGATTGTACTTAATACTATTATTAACCAGTACCATTTAAAAACTTTAGATAAATACATTTATAACAAAATGTATAACTTTGCTGCCACTCCCTGCTCCCGCCAACCCTTTCTTTGAATACAACCTTCTCTGTTGTTTCAATAAATTAATTCTACATCACCCACATGCCACCCAACAAGGACAACTGGCAATCAGTTCCTTATCGTGAATGTCCAGGGAGTGGATCCATAATAATATAATCTCAATCTAGTTCAACCCACATTTAGTTGAGCTCCTTTTCATCTAAGGGTAATAAAGATTTCTCCCATTAGTATATGATTGTTTAAATTATGTGATAGACACCACTCAGTTAGCTGGCCATCACCTATGTGCAGTTCCCATCTCGCCCATTTATATAAGCTGTTTGTCTGCATTGTAGAGAATAGGTGATATGTTCTATTTCTTGTATACGTGATACTATGTGGACCCAGTCCCTCTCCTCTGGGGGTGGCGGTGGTGGCTTGCAACCACCATTTAGTAATAGCTTTCAGTGCGGCCACTATCAGAATGCCCCATAGGTATTTAGCTTCTTTTACTCTTAATGCAACAGGGGCAAAACCCAATATTATATATTCTGGTCCCAGGACCTCTTCTGCTTCGAACAACTGTTGTAAATGATTCAGGACCCCTTCCCAATATATACATATCAAGGGGCACTTCCAGAATATATGACCATAAATGACCTTGGCCTCCCCACACAACCTCCAACAAGCAGGATTCCTGTTAGAGACCCACTTAGCCTGAATCACCAGGACAAGAAAATATCTTATTCTTACTCACCTTAAAAACTCCCGCCAGGTTGACAAGGAGGAAGTCACCCAGATTGCTTGCTACATTTTATCTCACTGCATCTGTGTTACTTGAAGCTGAAACTCCCCCTCCCATTTTGATTTGATGTATGCCGTTGAGGCCCCTTGGTCATTAATACAGTTGGCATACAGCAAAGTAACTGCACCTTTTCCAGTGGGAGAGACCCAAACAGTTTTGAACGGAGGTAGAGGAACATCTAAATTCTGCATATTTAATGGGTTCCTGAGATGGGCATTCACCTAATCTCTCACTTGATAGAAGTGTAGTCTATCTGTGGGGAGAGGTTGTACTTCATGGCCAGAGCCTCAAAGGATAATATGGTATTACCCTGCATAATCTGCCAGGGGGAATGCAATCCCAGCAAAGCCTGCCTCCTGAACCAAGGATCCAAGTTTGCTGGAACAAATTTTGCATCCCAGGTCCACCATTTATATCTCCACAGGGCACGTGATGTAGGCTCCATGCTAGTCCCCCTCTTCCAGCCCTCCAGTGCCTTTGCTACCCCTCTAAGCTGTGTCTTATCCCTCCCATGTATCCAGTTCCTGTGGAAGGGTACCATTTGTAAAGGAGGATCCTGAACTGAGTCCAATTCTATAAGTTTCCATTGTGGATAATACTGCGGATTCAACCACAACAGAACTATTTTCATCTGGGCAGCCACCCAATACCCTGGCAAATATGGCAGGGCAAGCCTTCCCTTCTTCTTTGGTAGATATAGAATCTGTTGCTGGACTTGTGGTTTCCAGGAGCCCCAGAGATAGGATAATAGTTGTTTTTGCCATGTATTCAACTCCTGTTGTGTGAGAGTACAGGGGACACTCTGAAAAAGTATAGTAATCTTGGCAAGATGTGCATCTTTGCCATCTGTGCTCTGGCATGGAGAGGTAATGGAAGCAGGGTCCATCTCTTATAGTTGTTTTTAAGCACATTCACGGGGGGGGGGGATAATTGTCTTGGTATAGGGTGGAAGTGGATAACCCCAGATATATTCTGAGATATTTCATTTTTGTCATGCCCCATCTCATGGGGTATTCCTTTCGCATCTGTGAGTTAGCCTCGAAGGAGAAAGCCAAGATCTCTGTTTTGGCAGTGTTAAGTAGAAATCCTGAGATTTGGGAAAATTCCCAGCTCAATCTAAAGATCTCTGGCAGTGAAGAATCTGGGCTACTTAGAAAAAGCAGAACACCATCTGCATATAGCCCTAGTTTATGTTCCATCCCTCCTAACCTAACACCACGGACTACCGGGCTCATATGCATCACCTGTGCCAGGGGTTCAATATAAAGTTTGTACAGCTGGTAAAATATATGCAGATAAGCCCAAATCCACTGTATTAGAAAGACATTAGCATATCTGAGTAATGCATTGTTGTCAAGACACAAGTCAGGAAGCACAGGAAAAAACAGGAACAGTTGCAGAATTCACAAAAGATTTTTATTAGTACTAGCAGTAACATAAAACAAATAAACTTGTTCAGTATAACTATTTACAAATGCAGAATAAATTGAGAAGATCCATTTGAGTTTTTCTTAAATATCTGTGTGTCTCTTGCAAGAAATTGCAGCTCTGTCTTATAAGTCCTTGCAACCCCCCTTCTTAACAAGCATCCTGTTTTTTTCTAAAGTGTTCTTGTATATATCAGGCAGGTGCAGCTAGGACGCAACATCCCAGAACTTTTCCACAGCTTCTGCAAAAGACTTAAAAATGCATTTCAGGTTACCCCTTGAGTTCCCAATAGCTTTTTGCAATCATCTCAGACTATAATTATATACATTTCAACAGTAACACTATATAATTTCTAAACAAAGGGATCCCACTATCAGTTACATTTCTACATGATGATTTGTATATATTTTTATACCAGCAGATATGCAAGGAAGGAAAAGTTAGAAACCGCAAGGGAAGGTTGAAAGACAGTGAGAGGCAAATAATTGTGAGACTGCCGGGGTGATCAAATCCTAGGTCTCACAGGAAAATTTGGTTGCACAACCAGACAGACAACAGACAGGAAAGGAAAGAACAGAACAGATCCCTGCATTCAAACTCTCCATAACAACTGGGACAGGGTCCTATTCAACCTTGTCACATACACCCCCTCCTTAAGAGGGAACCTGCTTTATCAAACAGGTTTCCAAAACTTTCTATTAATTCTTTAATATTAGCTTCTAACTTTCAGTCATTAAGCACATGTGCAGTATCCTTTTTTCTATAACAGTACAGCAAACAGTAAAGTACAAACTCATACATTTGTTTTTCAACTTTCAGAACCCTCAATTCCTGATCCATACAGTATATTGACAGAAAATCAGCATTGCTATTTTCTTTACCAGATTTGTGTATCACCTTGAATTGAAATGGCTGTAGTGCCAGGTACCACCTTGTGATTCTGGAATTTTTATCTTTCATTTGGTTAAGCCAACAGAGAGGATTGTGATCTGTTATAAATACAAAGTCAGTTCCTAGCAAATAAAAATTAAGGGACTCCATGGCCCACTTTGCTGCTAAACATTCCTTTTCAATGGTGGAGTAACCTTTCTCTCTGTCATGCAACTTCCTACTTATATATGAATAGGATGTTCTTTTCCATCTATATGCTGACTCAAGACTGCACCTAGGCATACCTCTGATGCATCTGATTGTAACAAAAATGGTTTCTCAAAGTCTGGGCTTATTAAAACGAGGGTTGAACATAATGCAGCCTTAATGGCTCGAAAAGCTTCATCACACTCTGGGGACCATTTCACATTAATCTGGTACTTTTTTGTGTGAGTTCAGTGAGGGAAGTAGCTAACTCAGCAACGTTGGGAACAAATCTCAGATAATAACCAGCCAGCCCTAAAAATGACCTGACATGTTTGTTTGTTTTAGGGACAGGGCTGTTAGCTACAGCTTCTATTTTAGAAATTTCTGGCTCAACTTCTCCATTTCCCAACACATAGCCCAAATATCTGGTTTTCTGCATGCCCAATACACATTTGGTAGCATTAATAGTCAGACCTGAATTTTTGATAGCTTGGAGGACTGTTTGTATGTGTTCCAGGTGGCTTTTCCAGTTTGGACTGTACACCACGATCCAGGTATGCAGCACAATAATCGGTGTGAGGTGATAAAATTACATCCATATACCGTTGGAATGCAGCTGGCGCACATTGTAAACCAAATGGCATGGTGGTGAACTGATAGAATCCAACAGAAGTGGCAAACGCAGTTTTGTCTCTGGATTCTTTAGCTAAAGGGATTTGCCAGTAACCCTTGGGGAGATTGAGGGTACTGATATACTTTGCACTTCCCAGTCTGTCCACCAAATCATCTATTCTAGGCATAGAATAACTGTCAAATTCTGACACTTGATTAAGTTTCCTAAAATCAAGGCAGATTCTAACACCCCCTTCTTTTTTGTTTACAGTTACCATTGGAGATGACCAAGCACTCCTCGGCTCCTCTATGATACCCAATTCTTTCATTTTTTGTATTTCCTTAATCACGTCAGCTCTTAACCACTCTGGTAACCTGTATGTCTTTTGCCTAATAGGTCGAGCATTACTTGGCACTATTATGTGCTCGACCCCTTTTACTGGTACTGTGGTAAAAGTATTGTTAAATGTCTTTAGCACATTACGAATTTCTGCAGTTTGTTCTGAGGTTAAGGAAACATTCTCCTTTACAGCATCAGCAGTTACAGTTTGTTCCAATCTATCATAAGCTACATCAATATATTCTTTATCAGTTTCTGGTAAAACTAGCAAAGCAGCTTGTGGTGTTTTTTTAACCCATTTCTTGAGGAGGTTAGCGTGGTATATCTTAGCTGGATTTTTCCTGTCAGGGGTCTCAATCTCATAGTTAATGGTGCCAGTACGTCTAAGCACTTTATAAGGCCCTTGCCACTTCATTAACAGTCTATTTTTTGTTGTGGGTAACAGTAGCAAAACCTTTTCCCCTGGCACAAAAACTTTTTCTTTTACCCCATGGTTATAATATACATTCTGCTGCTTTTGGGCCTCTTCCTGATTACTATGGGCAATTTCAACATATTTTGCCAGTTTCTTTCTTAGGGCACACATACTGTATAAGACGTTACAGATTATTTCTGAGTGGGGTTATCTTCCTACATTTCTTTTATCACATCCAGAGGCCCTCGTGGCTGCCTACCATACAGCATTCCAAATGGTGAAAACCCTGTTGATGCCTGTGGCACTTCTCTGTAAGCAAAAATTAAATAAGGCAAGTACTGATCCCAGTCTACTGTATCCCTTCCCCTTTTACAAACCTTTTTAACATGTGTTTTAGGGTTTGATTAAAATGCTCAACAAGACCGTCTGTCTGAGGGTCTGAGGGTGGAGGTTTGTATGGCAGTGATACCTAGTAGTCTGTACAGCTCCTTAAGTAATGCAGCACCAAAATTACTACCCTGATCAGTAATAATTTCTTTAGGTATGCCCACTCTGCTGAACATTTTTGAAAGCTCTGGTGCCACTTTTGAAGCTGTGACAGTGTGCATTGGAACTGCTTCTGGGTATCCAGTAGCATAGTTGCATACTACCAGGACAAATCTATTACCCTTTTTACTTTTGTCTATAGGACCAACCACATCCATTGCAATTCTCTCAAAAGGCACATCTATCAAGGGTAAGGACACCAGAGGCATCTTGTCTTTTCTAGTGACTGGGGCTACTTTCTGACACTCCGCACAGAAATTATAATGGGTAGCAACATTTTCATGAATTCCAGGCCAGTAAAATCTATATAGCAATCTGGCAAGGGTGCAATCCCTCCTTGAGTGAGTAGCCATAGGACTATGATGTGCTATCTGTAACAACTCTGTTCTATACTTCTGTGGTACTGTATAACCAATTGTTCTGTCTGAGGTTTAACCCAAACTCTGTACAGTAATCCATTACATTTTTTAAACATTGGTCCACCCTGTTTTGGTTTCAACCCCAGCTACTTAAAATGACTCTGGAGAGAAACACTGTTAGCTTGTTCTGAAAGAAAATCACAAATCAGTGATCGGTTTAGTTTCAGCATTTTCGTATGTTAACCCCTTATGTCCATCAGTCATTTGTTGCCACAGTTTCTTCAGGCACTGTCTTTCTTTCCTGGATTTCCGGATCTTGGAGCTGTGCTCAAACAGGTCCGAATCAAAGTCACTGAAAGGAAAAGTGTCCCCACTGTTTGAGATTTTCTTTGCCTGAGCTCTCGTTACCACTGCTGCTGAAACTGCAGGGTTCAGTTCCTCCGAGATTAACTCAGTAAATCCTGGACAGTCATTTCCAATAATCACGGGTGCAGGTAACTTAGGTACTACCCCCACTTTCATTTGGTGTGACACACTCTTAATGGTCAGAGTCACTTGGGTGGGTGGGATAGTATCGAGTGTCCCCATGGATGCTGATGACACTAGTACCTGGTCCTTTTGCACAGTGTTTTCCCAGCACTTCAGCATGCACTAGGGTCTGTCTGCTTCCCGAATCAATGAGTCCCTTTACAGTCTTATCCCCCACCTTCACATCTGTTAAATACTTGCCCCAATTTGCCAAGGACAAATCTGCTCCAGCGTCACTCTTCTTATGGCAATTTCCTGCAATATGACCTGGCTTATTACAGTTATAGCAAATAACATCTTTGGGCAGAGATTTATTACCCCCACCAGAGTTCTTATCAGACTTGGAGTTTAAATGGGAAAAAGAGCGTCTTACCAGTGCTTGACTGTTACCTTGCTGCTGTGGCATCTGTCTGGCCATTTGGTAGTCTTCAGCCAAAGAAACAGCCTTTTCCCCCACTTTCTGGTCGGTGTTCTTTCACCCAAAACTGCACATCTGTAGACAGGATGTTGATGAATTGCTCCACTACAAATGTGTCGATCTGTGTGACTGTTTCGCTCTCTGGTTGGAGACATTTTATCAGGAGTTCCCTGAGTCGGGTGAAGGCTTCTTGAGGATTGTCGACTGAGTTGTACTTCAGAGCTTGAAATCTCTGCTTGTAGGTCTCTCCTGAGATGTCATACCTTTTCAGGATTTTGCTTTTCACCACGTTATAGTTTTCTGACTGTGCAGTGTCCATATTGCTGTAGGCAAGTTGGGCTTTCCCTGTAAGGTAGGGTACTAGTCTGATTGTCTATTGCTGCTTTGGCCATTGGCAGGCTGCGGCAACTTTTTCAAAATTTGTCAGGTATGCCTCGATATCATCTGAGGGACACAACTTTGTAAGTTTAATGGCTTTTAAGTTGCTTGTGTTTTGTTGCTCGTCTGGATCTGTGCCAGATCCTCTGCCTTTGATAGCTTGCTAGGCATCCATCCATCACTGCATCTCTTCTCTCCTCTGCTGCTCCTGTCACTGCATCTCTTCTCTGTGCTTCTAAATGTTGAATCATTTTCTCTCTGCTTCTCCGTCTCTTTTTGTTGTATAGCCCACCATTTGAAAAAGTCCATCAGGCTTACCGGTTCTGTCATTGCCTGGTCTTTTTCCATAGCTTGTGCTAGCTGTACAATCTCAGCTTGGACTTCTGTTTCTGCTAGCCTGGCTGTCATTCTCCTGGTAACCACTCCTGGACTTGCTGCTGCAGAATCCATACCTTTCTCTATGCTTCCATGGTACTAGGGCCAGTACCCACACACAAAACTCCTGGCTTACAGTATGCACAGCGTAAATCCCACTTAGGCTGACGCCATCTGTCATTGAGGCACAGGTCAGGAAGCACAGGAAAAACCAGGAGCAGTTGCAGAATTTGCAAAAAAATGTTTATCGGTACTAGCAGTAACATAAAAAATAAACTTGTTTAGTAAAACTATTTACAAAGGCAGAATAAATAGAGAAGATCCATCTGCATTTTTCTTCAATCTCTGTGTGTCTCTTGCAAGAAATTGCAGCTCTGTCTTATAAGTCCTTGCAACCCCCCTCTTTTTAACAAGCATCCTGTTTTTTTTCTAAAAATGTTCTTCTATATATCAGGCAGGTGCAGCTAGAATGCAATGTCCCAGAACTGAGGCCCCTTTCCCACAACTTCTGTAAAAGGCTTAAAAACTGCATTTCAGGTTACCCTTTGAGTTCTCAATAGCTTTTTGCAATCATCTCAAACTATAATTATATATATAGATTTCAACAAACACTAAATAATTTCTAAACAAAGGGATCCCAATATCAGTTACATTTCCACATAATAATTTGCATATATTTTTATACCAGCAAATATGCAAGGGAGGAAAAGACAGAAACAGCAAGTGAAAGTAGAGAATAACGAGAGGCAAAGAATTGCGAGACTGTCAGGGTGATCAAATCCTAGGTTTCACGGGAAAATTTGGTTGCGCAACCAGACAGACAAGGGACAGGAAAGAACAGAACAGATTCCTGCATTCAAACTCTCCATAACAACTGGGACAGGGTCCTATTCAACCCTGTCACATGTATACATTATTTTGATGACTAAATACTTTTTCTGTTCTCCTCTCATAGATGAACTTTGATTTATGGGGAGAAAATCTTCGAACGAGCCGCACACTATGCATCGATCTATGTGTCTTCACAGAACTTTATATCATGCATGAGATGGACTTTCAGGATTTTAAACATATTTATCTATTTTTGCTATTCATTTCTTTAATACTTGTTGCAATACATTGTTGTGTATAAGAACTGTATTTTGCTGCATTTTTTTTGTATTTTTTTCTCAATGGCCGCCACCAGTCGGCATTCCTTCTCAGCCACTCACCCAGCCCCACACCTGACATCAGGCAGCTGTCCCCATCTTCCCCCATGGCCCCCCCCATGGTGGGGTGGCAAGGGGCCCCCAACTTGACTCACCATGAACAGGATCCAGACTCAGGGGAAATGCCATTCTGGGTAGGGGCCTGCGAATGGTGGCTGTTCATCTGGCTCGATCTAGGACCACTTTTCCTGGTTTCTGGTTGTTCCCCTGGGTGGAGCCTGCAATGTCAGCAATGGCCAAGCTATGCACACTTCCGGCCACAGCACCCTGGCCAATTGCTCCACCCTCCTTGTTTGCGTACAGTCTCCATGGCGTGCTGGCACCCAGCCTCTGCTAGGTCTCAAGGAAGTGCCGACCCCCCCAGGAGAGGAGAGTTGTGCTACGGAATTCAATCTTCTCCTTTCATGGCCAAACCCCGACATATCTGTATACCACGTTTTTGAAAAGGTTTTG
The DNA here is from genome assembly GCA_016271365.2 of Neoceratodus forsteri. NCBI lineage: Eukaryota > Metazoa > Chordata > Ceratodontiformes > Ceratodontidae > Neoceratodus > Neoceratodus forsteri. Next base: position 969,519,720 of record CM057449.1, read on the forward strand.
ATCTGAACCACATCAAGGCATGTGGTGTGGTGTGTCCTGCACCTGCAACTTAATAAACATTGCACCACATGGAGACAGTGTGAGCAGCTATTCTTTCTACATGGTGGTGGTGAGTGCGGGATTCCTGTTTGATGTGTTTCGATTTATCCCAGGACCCCAGCTTTGTGCGGTTTTCTACTACTGAATGAGGATTGTTTTGACTGAATTATGCCTAAAAAACCCAAAAGGAATAGCTGTTGGAAGTCATTTTGACCCAACTTTGTCTCTGTGTAGCCCAAGGAGAAGTTACAGGTGAAGCGAAGTTACCAATGGCAAATTTCCTATTAAAAAGAAAACTTCGCAAAATAATCTGCAGAGGCAAATTTGGTGACTTTGCCTGTGAATTAAAACTTTGGAATATCTCTGATCCTGGGTTGTCTGTTGTATCAGCTTTGCAGTTGGGCCCCCCATACCCCGGGCAGCCTCTGACTGTTGGATGTGTTACACAATGGGTGTATGCTATATGCTGGTATCCTGGCATCCTGGTGGGGTGGCCACCTGTGGGATAATCACCAACTGTGCCACATGTGTTATCGCTTGTGTGATCACGGGTAAGGGGATGTATGGTGTGTACAGTACCGACGGTGTATAGGCATTGCACTGCAACGGCGGCATGGGTGTCCATACACATTACAATGGGCCTGCATGCTGCCGTTGTCAGCACACAGACGTGTACATTTCTCTTCATCTTTTTTCTCTTCACTCGACAACACACTCCATTTACTGAACACTGCCCCTGAAGATGGCCCAGGACTGGTACTTCAACAGCTGCTCAGTATGACTCCAGCAGTGAGGAGGAGGATGGTACCTTTGTGGAGGAGAGAGGGGCCCAGCTCAGACCACGAGGAGTTGCCTTCCCCTGCGACCCCCCCTACCGATGGGGCACAGTCACCCTCTTCCCTGGCACAGCCATCACTCTGCCACCCCAGCCCACAGCCCTTGGCCCAGCCACTGCAGGACCCCATCATGCATAAATGCCCTGCTCCCCATGCCAATCCAACCAGTCCAGCCACTGCTGTGCTACCTCAGGACCCCACCACTGGCATGGCTGCCATGCTGCCCCCCAGGCCAATCCCACAGGCCCAGCCACCGCTGTGCTGCCCCAGCAATCACAACAGCAGACAGCACCAACCATGGTGCAAATCTGGGCCACACAATGGCCCAGGGTGCAGCCTGACCCTGTCCCCAGGGACAGTCCACAGGAGGTAGCCAACAGGTAGCTGCTGCAGTCAGCTGCGGGGCACAAAACAGCGTGCAGGACGAACTGGGCCTGCATATGCCAAATGCTGCAGGACAATGAGCAGAGGCCAACCATGCAAAGCACATGGCGGCCATGGTTGGACTGCTGCAGTCAAAGGAATGCTGACTGAGAGAGACAGATTGTCGCCATGCTGGAGGTTGCAGCCACAGCTCAGGCACCATAGGGGCCAGCTGAAACACCATCCATTCCAGTGGTGGGGTCTGCCCATGGCATCACCACCTCCTGCAGTGCCGTCATCTGGACGCCCACCACACCGCGTACCCCTAACCATGGCCTGCTACTCGGTAGGTTCAGTACCCTGCAAGGCTGTGGCAGCTAGCACCATCCCCACACTCATCCCCCATTGCATGGACGATGACCCACCCGCTACAATGCTCCTGCAATATCCATATCTATGGAGGCAGTATCAAATGTACCTAGGGTGCTTACTGCCCCATCCCTATTCCACATGGGTCACCTCCTGACCCCCCTCACATTACCCATGTTTTCCCCACCTACCTGGATGGCCTGATATTTTTGTTCAGCCCACTTTAAACTCCCCTGCCTGGATGACCCGATATTTTTGTTCAGCCTCATTTACCCCCAACCTGGATGGCTTGATACTTTTGTTCAGCCCCTTATACCCCCCTGCTGGGATGGCATCTTATTTTGTTTCAACCCCCCCAACCTTGATAGCTTGTTATTTGTGTTTATCTTTATTTTCCTGAACATTATTATTGCCATAATACACTTTCTGAACACACTGCAGTATCCTGTGCAGTCTGTACTCACTGTCTGGGTACAAAGAAGTTCATGATGAAAGGGGCTGTATACGCCCTTGACTCCCTGGCCATCCTGAAGACACACCTGTCAAGCTGCTCCTGCATCTGCTGGTCCACTGGCTATGCATCTACTGCAGTGTTTCCCTCTTGGGCCGGCAAGCATATATCATAGTTTTGTGCCATGTTATGTAGTATGTAATAGGCAAGGTTATGGGATATGCCTTCCGAAGGATATACTGTAGGGCACCACTGGATCGGCCAAGGAACTTGAACGGGGGGTGGGCGCAGTGGAGCAGCAACATGGCGGCAGCTTTTTAGCTAAGTTCATCTGGTTATCTTTTAAAACTTATACAAACTACTAGATTGCTTTACAAGAATGGTAATTTTTTCTATCCTGTTTTCAATCAGAAGGCTCTAGCAACAAAATGAGCCCAAAAAGGACCCCAAATGTACATCGCAGAGCCTGGTTGTCTACTTATTGGCTCAAAGCTCGACTACTAGTTTGGGGCTTGCTACCTCAAAAGATCTGGTGGCACCAAAGCTTTCCACGTTGCAGATTCTGGCGACGCTCTCAAAGATTCAAGCTACTGGAGATGAGACAAACATCTGGCTGCCGCTGAGGCACAATTAATGAAGAATGACCAAACTATCCAGGAAAATGCTGTGGCTATCAAATATATTAAGGAAGGCACGGAAAGGCAACTAGAATGTAATGCGGCCTTTGTCAGAGACCTGCACCTGCTCAAATCAAAAACTGAAACCCTTGAGAGCTTACAGGAACAGGCCAATGTCTGCATCGTGGGATTTCCCTCCAAATAAGCCAGACCTGCAGATTTATAATCGGCGATCAGCAGATTGATCTTCCAAGATTTGCAGCTCTTGCCCAAAGATGCTGGAATTAAGATCCTTAAGGTTTTCACCATTCCTCAGTGGCCTAAACCATGAGGTGCCTCTCAATGCCAGACGCTTACAGCAATTGCCACATCCATGTCAGAGGCACGGATAGCACTTCTTCAGGTAGCTTGCTTCCGGTGGGAAATACTGTGAGAAGGTAATCACCTCTCCTTCTTCCTGGACCTTTTTGCACAGACACAGATGAGGAAAAAAGAGCTACAACTTATAAAAAAGCAGCTTCTTCAGAAAGGCATTGAGGCAAGGCTCAATTTTCCAGCCCGACTCCTCATCAGACATGCTGCAAAGTCACACGTCTTTGTGGATCCCGAATCGGCATCAGTGTTTGCCGAAAAACTTCTTTCGAACTTACAACCCACTACTAACTCCTCAGATGAAGAAGGCTGAGATTTATATTTCATATAGTAGGGGTTAAACAAGTGCGGATCTGGTGTTTATGGTTTTAAGTTTGAACTGATTATGGACTTGCTTTCAGACTGAATGTGTGCAGGTTACACAGTCTCTTTTAAGGGGTCTAACCTTTAGTGGCTGTTTTATTAATGAAATGCTGTTTGTGTTATCTTCTATTTACAATGACATGTATGTTGCTCCAATATAAATGTATCTATAAATCATTCCTAGTAGGTGGTTACTGTAAAATGTTATATGTCGGTGCATAGTGCACCTCTCAGTTTGTGACCTGAGTTATTACCTTTTATTCTCCTGATCCCATACGGCGGGTTGCCATGCCATGCAGAAACCTATGGGCACTTTAATCAACTTAATTGAGACCAGACTATCTGGTTAACTATCTGTTTACAGTTACTTTAGCCTGTTTTTATTCCCTCCACAAATAAGTTCTACAAGGGAAATTACTTCCCGTCTCAAGAGATCTAGTTTGTTATTTCGGGGTGAGAGGGTTAATACTCTACAGGATGAACAGTTTGGACTTTACTCCTACATAAAATGCTGATGAATCTCACATTGCCTGGACTTTAGTAACTTTACAAACCTATATTGTACCATACCTGTACATGTGATGTGGAGGTTTGCATACCTCGTTTCTTTTCTTCCTTATGAGAAACAGTTTATGCTGTATATCATAAAATCTATAAATAAAAAGTTTTTTTTTAAAAAAGGCACTTGAACCGCATCTTGAGCATACCAGAGATCTGCTTGATGAAATTGTGAGTAGTGATGTGTTCTGCACTGTACTTGTCCTCTGAAATGGATGCGGGTCATAAGGCAGGTGTTAGGAGACAGGGGATAAGCACTGTCCCCTGTGTAGGTAAAGGGCATTGATTAGTGACCTCACTGGCACCAAGGGGGGGGGAGACCCTGGGTGTATACTCACTGACAAGGTGCCCACTAGGTACAGTATATCCCCACCTTCAAACCTCTGGCACAGGATGGAGTTGTGCCATATGAAGGCATCATGGGCATTGCTAGAGCAACATGCTAAGACATTCATGATGCATCCTGTTGCATAGCACACCAGCTGGCAGTTAACGAAGTGGAAGCCCTTTCTATTCATGTAGATATCCACACTATCGCCTGTGGGTACCCAGGTGGCAACATGGGTGCAGTCAATGGCTCCCAGTATGGCCGGTATGTGCACAACTCAATAGAATTGCTGCATGGTTGCTGTTTGCTCTGCTGGTGTGGTGGTGAATACGATGAACTCCCCAGCATGGACATCTAGGAACTGGCCTAAAAGGTATGCGGTGGCAGACTGTGTGATACCAGTGGTGTTCTCCACCGGTGCCTGGAATGTTCCGGTGGCCAGGAAGCACAGTGCTGCTGTCACCTTGAGTTCTACAGACATTGCATGGCTGCAGTCGGTGTCTGTCTGGAGCTGGCCATGCAGCAGCTCACACAGCTGCATGAGCATGGGCCTGTTGAGCTGGTAAAGACCTACAATTTGTTTGCCACTTTGGACTTTGAATGTGACTCGTGGATGGTACTGTCTGTGGCATAACACCTCTAGGGCCTGCACTGGGGCCCAGGGGGGCATCTGCCCACTTCTCATCCTGCATCAGGTACACATTGTGTGCCCTTTTTAGTTTTAGTGTATGTGTGTGTGCACTGCAGTGCTTCTCCCCCTGCAGTTCTTCTACCAACCTCTTGGATTTGCCCCAGGTTAAGACCTGCTTTTTATAGTCTTTATTTTGCGATGTGCTATTCCATTAGTGCAGTGCTAACACTTTGTGTTTCTTTGTATTACCTTTTTACTCCCCTTCCCTAGCTCTGGTGGCCCCCACTCCTTCGGGCTCTACAAGCCCCCCCAGCTACCTCCACCAACCTCTCTTCGAGCTTCTCCATCTGTCCTCATATCACAGCCAGTCCCTGGGATATCCCGAACATAACCCTTTGCCGGGCGGGTCCCCTCCTCCAAGGGGGGAAGGCACTGGGAAGGCAATCCCCCAGTGCACTCATACTAGGGCCCAGGGATGCTGCTGAGGACAGGGAGGCTCCCTAAAGGTTCCGGAGGCATTGGGAGTCAGAGAGCCATCATCCGGCGGACACCTGAGCTGCTTTTCCAGTTTTCTGGTTCCTGCACTGCGACGCTTCAGCTGAACCCCCAGTCTCCACTAGGGGCCGCTGCTGAGCAAAGCCTCCCACCCCAGGAGAGGAGCGCCGTCCTTTGGACACTCAATCCTCTCCTGCCCCAGCCGACCGCCGATGACCTGAGTCCATTCCCGAACCCGGGTTGCCGGTGTGGTTTGAGGTAAGGCGCCAGCGCCTCAACCCTCTGCACCACTGGGCCGGCATGCTAACACTTTGAATATAGCACCTCCCCTTTTTGGGTACTGCATACATTAAGTTTGCAGTCGGGCACTAGCACTAATAACAGGTGCAGCGCTACCAGGTGAATATGGCAAATGTGCAAAAAACGGGCAGCGGTTGCGCAGTTCATTTGCATCAGTTGCAAACCTTCTGAATATGAGGGCCTTTGTGTTTAATGACTTAAAAGTCCACTACAGGTCTTCTTATGTATGACCTAATTTCTGCTATAACTGAACTAGAGTACCTTGACCCCAATACTCAGGAACAAGCTCAGTGCTATCATGAATAGCGCCATGGTAACTAGGCATAGCAGGTTCGAACAGGGCGGGGCCACATTCAGAGGGCCCTGGCATGTGGCACTCTGTGGATAGCTTGATTGTGCCAAGTACAGCATTGTGCCCTTGCAAATGAGAGAACCCTCTTGCATATAGGGCACAGAGTCATATTCAGCAGATTTTGAAAGTGTTAAAAGGCTGCCACGGCATGGCAGCACTATTTATTGCTTCCAAAATCCTAACCCTACTACCAACATGCACAATGGTGTGCAATAGCACAATACAAGTACTGCAGACAGTTCCAGTTGAATGTAGTCAAATCTGGCACGCATTAAAGAAGACAGAAACAAGATTATATATACAGTAGAAATGAGCAAATAAAGACAGGTCATTGTGCAACAAGGTGACAGAATAAATACAAAGGAAAATTAGGTTTTAGCAGGTACGGCTACATTGGACTGCAAGGGCAGACCTTAGGGGTCTCAAACAAATTAATCTTGGGTAGATCCAACCGGTATCAGGCAGTTTGTTTAGCCAATTTGTGGTCCTAATAGCAAAGGACCACTTGCACAGCTGAGTACGCCAGAAGGGAGGTTCTAGGGCAGACATCGTTATGCTTCTGGTGTTGTAGCAGTTGGAAACAGAGCTGTTAGTTAAGGCAGGGGAGTGAGACCCAGAAGGGCCTTTCTGGCTAGCAGACAGGTCTGCAGATTTATTCTGCTGGGTAGTGGAAGCCATTTAGTTAGGACGTAGAGGGTGCAAGTGTGGGTGTGATTACCTGCACCAAGTACAAAGCGGCATCCTTATTACAGATCAGCAGTACCCTGTTTAGCACCATGTTGCAGGCAGCTGCGTAACCAGGGGACCACAATCTACAAGTAACAGGATGGAACTAGCCAGTATAAGATGTCTGACTTCCACAGTTAGATTATTCTGTTTTCGATGCAAAGCAACCAGTCTTCTGTTGACAATGGTTACTAGACTGTCAACATGGGGGAAGGGGGCAAATGCTAGGGTGTCATCCAGTGTTAAAACCAAGGTATTTAGAGGTCTGCACCTGTTCCAAGATTTTATCCCAGGCTGTTCCAGATGACAAAGGGTGGAGCTTTTCTTCGCTGTGGGATGCTAGAGAATAACATGGTCTTTGTTGTTTTTTTTGTAATTTAGGAGCAGTTTGTTGTTGGAGAACCAGCTTTCCAGAGTTTTGAAGTTACTTTGGAGGGTGCTAGTGAGGCAGTCAAGGTCAGGGTGTTTGGTACAGATGACAGCATCATCAGCATAGAGAACACTGAATGTCTGACATGCATCAGGTAATCTGTTAATGAAAAGGCCAAATAGGAGGGGGCCCAGGATGGAGCCCTGGGGGACAACAATAGATACTCCCGACATCAAACAAGGAGCCTTCGACTTTCTCGTGCTGTGTGTGGTTCATGAGGTAACTGTGGAACCAGCCCACAGTCTTCTGGGACAGACCTAAGTCAATGAGCTTGTTAAGAGATTATGGTTGACCAGGTCAAAAGCTTTTGTAAGTGTAAACATAACCCCCACCCACAAGTGGGGCTTACCTCGTTTGTCTCCCTGAGTGCCATTCTGCCCTAGCGGCAGTCCCAGTCCAGTTATTGGTCCTTTAATGTGCTCCTGCCAGCCCCATGTGCTTGCAATGCTGTGGGGGATGAGAGGAGTGAGATGTAAAAGAACCCCCCCTCTGCAGTTCGCCGCACAGCTCAGTGTGCACACATTCAAGCTGGATCCTGCTTGAATGTGCAAGCTGGTGGGTTGCCTTACAGACTCCAAAGTAACGCTATGGCGGTCAGTTTAAAACCACTCTGGCGGCTAAGTGTTTTGTTCATGTGCTCTGACCCCCAGGACTATAAAAACTTAAATGGGGATTTGGAGGCACACTGGGGGGGGGGTAGCAGAAATAAACTGTGTAAAAGCGCTATTAAGCACTACACCTTTAAGACTAGTGAGGCTGCTGAATGAATAGAAGCCCTGCCTTCCGCCTAGGGGGACAGCACTGCGGCACTGGTGACAGGCAGAGGGAGCCCTGTTTGTGTTCATTCTGTCACCAGATGCCAAGGCAGGGAACAGCTACTAAACCCTGGGACAATTATTTGGTAAAAGAATATTGTTTGCCTGCAAAAAGAACTTACTATATTTATTTATTTAAATTTTGGTAACCGGGTAGGCCCACTGAGAGCATTATAGTTCCTTTTTCAGAGGCAACCTGGAATTTATTACAAATAACACAGTAGATCATACATATTGCACAGTACATCATTAACAAACATAGGTACAAATGTGAATACATCAAGTTACATCTGACAGACAAGAGGGACAGAAGGGGCCATCATACACTGCAAAGGAGTTTATACACTGTAATAAGGCAGCTAAATCATGGGAGTACAACAATAAATTGGGGGAATACCAATTAGTATGAAGCTCTGCAAACTAACAAATTAGCACTGCATCCAGCACAGTCATATGATCACCCTCTATCAATAAATAATTGTTCTTCACCGGTTGCAAGTGCAGGAGCTCAACTCCAGTAAATGAGCCTCGAGACCCTTCTTAAAACCACCAAGAGAGGTGCATTTCTGGAGACTACTGGGGAGCGTATTCCAGAGAGATGGGATGGAGAGGGCAAGTGACGTGAGCCCTTGGGAAGTCCTGACTCTAGGGAGATGGAGAAGCCGGCAGTCAGAGAACCTAAGTGAACTTGCATTTTGTTTGGCTGTTATCAAGTTAACCAGGCTTGGGGAAGTGTTGCTTTGTTGGAGTTTGAAAGCAAGACACAATAATGAGTATGCTAATTTACCCTCAAGAGAAGGCCAATTTAATGATTGTTACACTTTACAGTGATGTTCCTGGGGCGGGGCACTGGCTGTGAAGCATCCAATCCTGTGATGTAAGGGTCCCAACCTGCAAAAACTATTTTTGTTGCAGCCATATTGGTAACCCTGACCCTGACTTTTTGTTATCCAGTCAAAGTGGGAGGAGCCCTAGAGGACTGCAGCTATGGCTCCTGGGTTGGGAGTATGGACAATGTTCTTGGTGCCTACGTCGAATGGACCTCATACATATTAACTTTGCCTGATTGACAAGTGGATGGACAAACTGAACACCGTAGGTGATCCTCTCAACCCGAGGGCGCAGATTCAGCTCAGGGCAGTCCATGGGAAGCCCTCAAGCTGTGTCTTCTGACTGGAGGGAAGGCCCAACTGAGGTTAAAACAGCCACGTGTCAGGAGGTTTATCTGAACGTATTCAGCACTGGAAGCCCAAGTGAAAGCGTGGAGCGCTGCCTTAATTTCCAGCCTGATTCCAACCGGAGAGCAGAGAGACTGAGACCTGCTTCAGACCCAGTGGTCTGTCTTGCTGAACCCATTATCCATCAGCAGAGTGAGACAAAAACTGTTTGCTACAGAGGTCCCAGGAGAAGAGCAGCTGTTGTTGGACAGTCCAGGGAATCAGCTGGGTCATATCATAGCCAGGCACTACCTATCACCTCAACCTGAGGGCTGAATGCCTTGACAGGCAGGTGAGGTGTGTGGACCTGGTCCTTGGGACTGACCCATCCTGCCTACAGCTGCCAGAGAAGCAGAAAGGTGATCAGCCTGCCTAAAGCTGCAAGAGTTGCAGAGAGGTCCAAGTTGCAAAAGCCTGCTGCTCATCCCAGCCATCCAAGTTTCTACTCATTCAAAGCACCCCAGAGCCACCATCTGAAAATCTTCAGCCATACAGGCCCAGAGACTGTTCTATAAAATCGTAATTCAGGGCTTGTCCTGTGTGTGGGGAAACTGTATATAGTTGCCACCAAATTTGCTGTGTTTAGCCACACGGTCGGAAGCAGCCAAGTTTCATCCAAAAGGTATTTGCAGAGGGGTTTCTAGTTAAATTTTTCGCTTGCGAAGTGCATCAATGCCAGCCAACCAGTTGCACTGCACTGGACCCACACCACTTCATCACTGCGTACCCAGACACCATAGTGGAAGCTCCCAAATTAACTGACTTGGGCCGGGGGGGACTCTGGTACCAGAGGGGAGTGGGTATTGCTCCCAGTACAGGTGGGCTTGGAGCAACTATTCTGTACCGCCGCGTGCTGGTTTGGGGGTTAGCGCCACAACTGATTGGTTACTGCCTACTGTTGCTTTATCAGGTGATTCCAATGTGTTTAGTTCCACTTCCCATGTTCCCTATCCTAATCCTAGCCCCTTTGTAAATACATTTTTAGTTAACCTTTTTAACAGTCTGTTAGCATATTATTATAGAACCTTTCTAAATGCATGTGTTTTAAAGTGTTAAATCTGAAGCTGGTTATCTGTGTGTGGGGTGACTGTGACAGGAGGCGGATAGGTACAACATCCCAGGGAAGTTGTACCCATTTAACTATCAGGCCCACTTAGCTAAGTCTCTAGGTGGAGGCACCATGCTAATTAATTCATTTTGGGAAAGAATCCCCCTTTTCCATCTAAAACAGAGCCTAGGCCTCTTAGGCTTGTTGAGCCCTCAAGGCAGGGGTGGTAACCTAAAATTACGGAGCGACCTAGTTACATAAGGTTAATGTAGATAGCTCCGACCAGGTCACCACTGTCAAGTGCTTCATACATATAGTTTGTGTATTCCAGCAGCATCGTACTGGTGCTGTGGAGCTTCCTAAAGACGTGCTGCTGGACATACTGGGTGCTGTATTTTTTTGAGATAGAGACTGGTTGGTTGGAGACTATTCTCTCCAGGGCCTCTGACCAGGGGGATTGGACTGTAATTGACTAGACTACAGCAGTCATTGCTTTTGAGTACTGGTGTAATCAGAGTAGACTTCCACTTCTTGGGGAACTGCAAGTGACGCAGGGAGAAGTTAGAAATTCAAGCGATGGGATGTGAAAGTTCCTGTATGGCAACGGCAAGTAATTTCATGTCAAGCAAGTCATTCCCAGTGCTGGTTTTCCCAATCCCAAGTGCCCTACTGATACTATTTCCAGGTGTCCTTTACTGACCAGGGCTTGACAATGCTATAGCACAACGTCGCAGACAACCATTTTTTAATTGGGGACAAGCAGTCTGCTATGTGCTGCTTATCCCACGGACTACCAAGCAATCCAGTAATTTTTTTTTTTATTTGTACCTGTTTTTCCCTTCCCCGACCACTAGATAGCAGCGGCACCTCCGTTTCTTTCCCCATCGGCTGGAGTGGAGCAGGAGCAGCATGACCCAGTAGTCACCTGATGGCCACAACTTCAGTCATGTGGCACTGGCTGGCAGGAATGTGCGCCCCAGTTACAGGCACTGGCGGGCAATTGAGTTGAGCACTGTCATCGGGCACAGGAGCCGGGAAGTCAGGTTGGGAGTGAGCAGCATTTACACATCGTGATCGCGATTGGGCACATTCCGCCAGACTGACAGGCTTGGTAGCATATAGCAGTAACAGAAAGCCTGTCAGACCTGGCTATTGGGCGGCAACAGATCTTGGGGAGGAGCTGGGAGTGTCAGCAGCTGGTGCAGGTTGAAAGAGGTGCCATTTGGCTACTGACAATTTCAGAGAAGAGAGGCATTTTGCTACTCTGCATACTCTGGTCAGGAGAGTGGAGACTTGGTCTAAGTTGGGGCCACATAACTAAAGTATACTAAACTACCTACAACTACTACTACCCTTACTACCTAAACTACCCGAGTACCCTGCAGAAAAGAAAGAAATATAAAAAATAAGGCACTGAGGGATTGGGCTGATCTGAAGAAGACTGGTTGGGGGAGACATGAGCGAAGAGAGATCCACGTATGGGGAGTGCAGACAGACTCTACTCGGCAGTCGCAGAGGAGAACGGAAAGTTTCCTGCCTGGGGGCCAAAAACAAATTACAATTTAATTTAAGCAACAATCAGGAGAAAAAAAAAGTATAAAACAAAGTTTAGATAAAGAAAAAAATAATTAGGGGCCATTTGGCAAGCACTACTGCCTGTGTAGTAGACAAAGCACATTTAAATCAGGGGACTGTGTGTTGTGATTGTGACACAATTGTGTGGACTAATTAAACTTACTAGTGGCTGATTTGGGGGGGGGGCATAGTGAACTACCTACACTACCTAACTCAGTTGTGATTAATAACAGAAAAAACAGAGTTAAATCAAATAAGAAGGGCTTAAAGAGCACACTCTGTCTGAAGAGGGTCTGGGAACTGTCTGTGTAGTCCTGGAATGGGAGGGCACAGGGCAGAGAATCTTGTTAACTAAAAACAAAGGAAAACAAACTAAGATTTTTTGTATTAATAATAAGAAAGAAATCCTTATATCCTGCTACTTGCTAGTAAAGTAAAGTGGTGGAAGTGTGAGTGAAACTTTGAGACCAAAGCCTGTCCTGAGAGCAGAGGGAGGACATAGTAACCTAACCTGTGTGTTAAAGGGATTTATACAAGAAAAAGCCTTGTTGTTTGTTCTTAAAAAAAATAAATAAAGCTTGCTAAGTGGTGAAAGGGTGCGTGTGTATGGCTGAGACCAACCAAGCCTGCCCTAAGAGAAGGCATAGTAATTTGGGGACAACTGGACTAAATCAAACAAAGAAAGTACAAAAAAAAAAGCATTTTGGGGGGAAAAGAAAAAATTAACCTAACTACTTTGGTGGAGGTGTGTGTGGTTGTGAGACCTAATTAACCTGCCCTAGGGTAGAGGAACTTGGGTAACAACTGTGGACTTATTAGAAATAAACTATACAAAGGGGAAAACATTTTTTGTGCTACAGAAAAAAAAAAAGAAACCTAGCTACTTTCATGGAGATGTGAGAGTGTGGCTGTGAGACCTACCTGCCCTGAGAGGGTAGATGAGCTTGGGGAACAACTGCAGACGTATTAGAAATAAACTATACAAAGGGAAAGAACATTTTTTTGTGCTACAAAAAAATAAATAAACCCAGCTACTTTGGTGGCAGTGTGAGTGTGTGGCTGTGAGACCTAATTAACCTGCCCAGAGAGGGTAGAGGAAAGGGAAAAAGCATTTTTGGGTGCTGCTTGACAAAAAAAAAAAAAATAAGCACCTTTCCTGGCTAGCTAAAGTGGTTAAAAAGGCCGGGGAGCAAAGCAATTACTCTATTACCTGTCTGACCAGCAGTGCTGCTACTGTAGCTGCTAGCTAGTACAAGGGTACTAGGCAGCTACTACTACCACCAAGTATCGTACCTATATCTACCTACTACTAGTACGGTAATCAGTACCACACCCAAGTGTCCTGTCCTGTCCTACTACAAGTACTTGGCTCCCGCTCCCTACCCCCACCTACTCTCTCCTGCCCTCTTGTAGTGTTGTAAGCATAAGCGCAACAGCTTAAGGTAAAAAATTACACAACACACACAAAGATAACATAAAATAGAATCTTATTCTGCACAACACAATATTTGAATATTTCATATTTAATTGCACAGAAGTTAAAAAATGCAACGAAATAAACAAAAGCAAACTACTCTATTTTCCCTTTGGACTGGGATATTCATGTCATCTTCTTCATCAGGAATGAAAAGTAAAGAGCCTTCTAGTTCTTCACAGTCTGAAAGCCAGCCCCCACCAGCCCCTGGCCCTAGTCAGGAAAACAACCAAAATGTTTTTCAGTCTGGGTTTGTGTTTGTACGCATAACAGCTGATCAATCTGATTTGACTATACCAATTTCTGAAATTAATGAGAATGACAGCAGCAGTTCTGTGGTGGCAGTGCCATTAGCACGTTCCGGTTCACTACAGCTAAAGTGAGCTTTCATATTAGATGAGGAAACAACACACAAACACTGAGAAAAGAAGCAAAGATGAAACATGACGTAGAAAAAAAGGGCTCAAACATTTCAACATCACTGGCTAAATCAGTTTACCTAGTTAAGGTATGGTGACAAAAAATGTGTCATGTACTGCTCTGTCTGTGAGAAATATCCCACTCTTGCGACTCCTGCTTATTCCAAAAACCTAATGTGTTTGCCACTGGTTCAAATAATTTCAGAACTAAGTCAGTAAGAGCCAATGAGAAATCAAATCCACAAATCATTTGTGCAAACCAGCATAGTCATGAAACTTGTCAACGTGCAGTCAAGTTTGACATATCTGAAACTGCAATATATCATGCATTTTCTCAGATGGAGGAAGCCTCCAAAAATAAAGTGAGGTGTTTATTTAACACCGCATATTCCTTGGCTAAAACTTTACGTCCTTTCTCAGATATGGAGTGGCTTTGCACATTGCAAGAAAAAAATGGGGTTAAACTTGGCAGCAATTATGCAAATGGTAAACAGGCCAGAGTTTTCTGTAATGCAATATCAGCTGTCATGTCTAAAACACAGATCCAGACTGTCAAAAATACAAATTTTGTTACCGTTCTTGCAGATGGCAGTAGAGATGCAAGCATAGCAGAGTGGGAAAACGTTTTTTTTCGTTTTGTTGATGGCGCAGAAAAAAAAGTCACAACTGTGTTAATTAAAGCTGTTCCTCTAGAACATTCTCACGCAGATGAAGTTTTTAAAGCAATAAGCTCTGCACTGGAGTCTGTTGATCTTTCTTTTGCAGATCTTAATGATGTGAGCAAGCCTGGACCAGTTCTCATTATCTGCCAACTTTGATGGTGCCAGTGTGATGATGGGCCATACAGGTGGCACCTTGGGAAAAATCAGACATGTCCCCACTGTAATACCCATACGTTGCGTAGCCCACAGACTGAAGTTAGCAGTTCTCGACATCATGAAAAAAATCCCTTTGTTCAAAAAGTAGAAAACACCCTGAAAGGAATTTTTAAATTTTACCACTACAGCCCAAGAAACTTAGGGAACTACAGGAAATATCAGATGTCATACACACTGAACTGGCTCATTTCAGTGGAATAACTCAAGTGCAGTGGCTTGCAAGTAAGACCAGTTCAGTTCATGTTGTTCAAGTCAACCTGCCCATAGTAGTTCAACATCTCGAACACGGCACAAACTCTGCTGGTGATGATGGTGCCAAAGCAAAAGCCCTTCTAAGAGATGCGCACTCACTACAGTTTGTGAAATCACTGTTTATTCTTCAGGATTTTTTGCCAATATTGAAAAATCTCTCACTGGAATTTCAAAAGGATGGCCTGCTAATAATAAGTCCCCCAACTTGTCGAGACATGCTTACTCCAGTTGACGGAGCTAAAAATAAGATCTGGAAAGTTTATGACATCATTTCTGCACCAATATAATGCTGCAGAGAAATGCATGAACTAATTTCAAACGTGGCATTGAGGACAAGATTTTTCCTTTTACTTTCAAAGGGAACTGTCCAGAAGTAAATTTCACGACTGATACTCAGCTGCACAGTTTAATAGATGCAGCAGTATCTTACATTGACCAGTGTTTTCGGAATTTCTCGGAGGAACCTCTAAAATGGTTCAGTTGTTCAGATTTCAAAATTATCAATCTATCATGAAAAGAACTTGTGCAGTTTGGCACAACTGATTTAAGTAATTTGTTAGACTACTTTCGCAACTTTTTTCTGAAGATTACGTAATCAGTATAAAAAGGGAGTATTCTGCATTCAAAGCAATGCTTAAGTCTGCAGTTGATAAGCCATATCTGCAAGTGTATTCACGACTACTGCGAGAAAGACTGGCCCATCTTGCTCACATCCTTGACCCAACAGAAATGTTACTGACTATGAGTGTGTCTACAGCTAAATGTGAGAGAGTATTCTCCATTCAGAATCTTATAAAAACAAAAACAAGAACAAGTCTGGCTGATGACACACTCCAGTCACTTCTGCATATGGCAGTTGAAGGTCCTGCATTAGACAGCTTTGATTCGGATCAAGTCGTCAACCACTGGCTACTATCTGGTCCTGGCACACACCACGTCCATGGTCACAGTCATGCTAGTTCAACTACGAGGTGTCAGTGTGGCTCAGTTGGTAGCACATCTGCCTCTGGACCAGAAGGTTGTGGGTTCTTGTCCCACACCGGGATTGGACTTACACCTAAAAATTGCTGGCATCTGAGTGCAGTATTGGGGGGTGCTGTACTGCTGGGGTGTGCCATCCTTCAGATGAGACGTTAAACCGAGGTCCCTTCTACCCATCCTGGTGTTGTCCTGGTGGGTATCCAGGTGGAAGTAAAAGAACCCAGGGCACTCTTCGCAAAGAGTAGGGGACATTCCCGGTTTCCTGGCCAACATTCCCCTCCCCATAAACCGGTTCATGCAATTATCCAGGCTGTGTGTGGGTGATGATGTGCGATATGGTCGCCACTACACATTCAAAAATTTGTCAAGCCCTGTAACTGACACAGTTTTAAAATAGAATTTGGGGTAACTTGGTTCAGGGTCCTGCATTTGAGAGGCTTCAGGACCAGGTCCCACGCAGGAGGTCTGCGCAGGCTTGATAGTGACTCATGAGCCTTCATTTTTCTGTTTTTCTTTTGTACAGGTCAAATTGTTGAATTATAAACAGAACTGGCTTTACTTAAAATTCCTTGCTCCTTTAAAGCATCCAGTATCCTAAGATTCCAGTGATATTCTGTGCTGACATACCAAGCCTTCGGCAGTATCTGTTGGTATGTAACATAAAGGACTGTTACTCCAGTTTAGGTATCTTTTGAGAACATTTCCTGGACACCACAGAACATTTCACACACAGCACGGATTTCTTCTGTTTCAGTTTCGGCTTTGCTGTTCTGAACAGCTTGTTCCATTTGTTCCTTAAGCTCAGGGTATGGCTATTTTGCCCTGCTTTTCTATTGTAACAAAGATGTTTTCAGTTACATTTACCTCTTTGGGTATTTTCTCCATCAATAGCTCTGGACAGTATAAGGTCATTCTTTTCCATACTGCAGGTATACAGTTCATTTTTTTTTCAATTCTTTTTCCCTCCGGTCACGGCCTGCAGAACCTCTCTCAGGCATCCTGCCTGTTCCTGCCCGTCTGAGGTCCTATCGCTCTGAAGCCTCCTCCCTCCTCCATCTGCAGCCAGTACCCCAGCTTAACCTCTGGGGGTCACCTCCTGGGGCGCACTAAGTCAGACCCCTGCAGTAGCGGGACCCGGTGGAGGAAATGAGAGGCTGGACGAGCTGGATCCGGCAGAGTGCATGGGGGTCAGGTGCTGTCGCCTACCCCGCAGAGCCGGGTTTTTCCGTGTTCTCCTTGTTGCTTCTCCCAGCTCCCCCCCCCTTGCATGGGCACCCCTGACGTCAAGCGCACGGCAACCCTGCCGACGTCGGCCATGCCGATTTATGCTGTCTGCGTACTGCAGCGCCCCCGATCTCCACCAGGAGCCGCTAGTACGCCGGACAATCCCCAGCCTTCCCCCGGGAGAGGAGAGCTGTCCATCGGACACTCAGTCCTCTCACTCCCCTGCCGACCCAGACTCATTCCCAAACCCAGGTCACCGGCATGCCACGAGGTGTGGCGTCCAGCGCCTCAACCCTCAGTGCCACCGGGCCTACAATTCATCTTTGTCAAATCAAATGTCCAGATACATTGGAGGGTAATTAATCTACTAGGTGAGGACTTAATGTTTTCCTGCTCTTCACCCTCCTTTTGCATGTTTTGCAATAGTTTCCCCAACAACAGGAAGAGCAAGTTCTGGATCACAGTAGGATTGCTCAATTATAGTTCTTAACCTTGTATGGGCTGCTGTAGTGTAAAACACCCCCTACTTCAGGCTTTCCCTACACAAACTCCATTTGGGTAGGAAGCGTGGCAAATAACCTCAGGGGTGACTCCAGTGCCTAGGGGTATTAGGATGGTATAGCCTCATCATGAATCACTCCCTGTGCATTGCATAGTTCCCAGGTTTGGACTCGGAACACCCCGTTAGAGGTATGGCTCACTGTGAATTGGCTATAAAAGTCAATGCCCACCACCACAGCCTTGCTCAACCATCCTACCTGTGCCACTTCGGGGAGGGGGACCTCTTACCTTCTGGTTCCCCCCTGCTGTATGGATACAGGCACCACCTTTCTTTTCAATCCCGTGCATATTTAAGGTTTCTGTGGTGCCTGCTCCGCACTTCCTCTTCTTCCATCTTCACTGTAGTCCCTTTGGATCTGGGGATTAGATTAGATGGCACCATCTTTGATTGGAAAAAAACAACAGACTTTGTCTTCACTTTTCATGACAGAACACATGCTTTCCCATTACACTGTGCAGATACTGCCCACGCATGACAAATTGAGGTAGGTCATAACTCATTTAAACTGTAAAATCCATAAATGTATTTGTTTTGCATCAGCTGTTGCATTGGCAAGCTTAACACTGTACCCTATAGGAAATACTCGGACACAGGGCATGACACTTCAGGCATAACTTCTATTGCAAAATACCAACATTTATTTACAGGTTGGTGAATACACAGCATGAGACAGTGTGTAGTCTGTAGCCTCACAAGGGTGTAGCCACAAAATAAAAATGTGTACACCATGGCCATGTTTGTTGTCCCATCTGGTACTATAAACACAATTTTAGTATACCATGGCAGTGTTTGTCGCCCCCTCTCATGCAATTGTAATACATTGCTCCTTAGACACTCACATACCACCCCAGAGCCTGTAATGTTGTATGGTCCGTGGGATTCAAAGACAATCTAAGTGGCTAACCCTTCTAGTTTTGACACTCCACGATGAAATTACACAAAGGATGAGACAGCCCTGTGTTGTGTTGCATGGAGCAGTCTCCAGTAGTGTACAGCCTTGCTCTTGCCCCCTTTTATTTATTTTGCAGAGAATCCTTTAGGCAGATGCCTATGTAACTCCCCTACCAATTTGGGGTTTACATAATGTCTTCCTGGGCTCCTTAAATGCCCACTGTGAGGCTGGTGTCCTGTCTTAAGTAGTTCTGTTCATTTGTGTGAGAGCGCCCTATTGAGCCTCCACGCCTGTCCCTTTAAAAGAATAGCTAAACTGCGTTAAGTGAATGGTCTGTGCTGGGTCTGAGTGATTTAGGGCTTGCGACCAGCCAGCCAGTGTTCTGATTTGCTCCAATCTACAGTCGCTACTTACGTAGAGGGAGCCTATGTAGGAACTGTGTTTTTTTACTATTTGTACTCAGCTATATTGGAGACAGAGAAGTTTGTCTAACCTGCTTTATTTGCAGATCGTTCATTTGGATGGGAACCACCATGTTGGGTAAGGGACTTCTAGTAACTGGACCAATTAGACTTCGGGGGCCTAACATGGATCCTGCCCCAGGGGTTTTATGGGAAGGAAAACTGTATTTTTTGCAGTTTTAATGTTGGTGCCAATTTGGCTTGGAGGGGAGCCCTCACTGTGACTGACAGCTCCTTTAGCCAACTGCAAGCCTGGATTTACAAGGGAAATCCCCAGAGAGACAGTAGACAGAGGATCAGTTAGTTCAAGTTCAAGTTTATTGCAGGAAAGACTCCGTTGAGCAAGCTCATTCACAAGAAGGTCCTGAGTCATATGCATATACAATACACAATTACATAGATAGGAGATATACAATGTAGGACAACAGGTGGAGAATTATAAAAGAGTTAGAGGTTGGAGTGTGAACAGCTTGAGCTTTCGAGCAGCTGCTCCCAGAAGGAGCATAGGGGAATCGGCGGGAAGAGGCTCAACTGGCCTCCCTGCCACATTTCTCCTGCTTTGAGACTGCCTATAGCAGAAGTCGGACTTATCCAATTCTAGCCTGGAACTGCGGCAGAAGAAAAGAAGTTTGATAGTGCTACTTGCAATTTGGACCTAAGATTTGCTCTTAAAATGATCGGCCCAGTTTGTGTGTGAGACATCTCTTGGATCAAAGGGTTTGCTCAGCAAAGCTGCTGAAGTTGCAACCGGACTATATCCGAACTGTACCCGGAAATAACTGTTTACTTTAAATGTGCTGAATGTGTTACATGGGTCGAGACCTGCCTGCCCATGGTCAGACCTGCTACGCCAGCTGGAGGCTTCACCAGCAGAAGATCATGGACTTTGCCAGACTGCCCATCCTGCCTGGGCCTTGCCAATCTGGCCTGGGCCACTACTCCTGCACCAGAGACTGTTTCGGTGAGAGACTGGTTTGTGGATCCAGCCCCTGCACAGCAACAACACGCAGGCTGCGGCCATCTGGACGAAAGGCCGTGAAGAGGAGGTCTGTTGCGTCGGCACTGCTTCCCCATCATCACCACAAGGTTGCCATATCGCCTGCCTTGCAGCAGATTCCTGGCAGCGTGAGTACAATCAGGGTAGCTCCCTTCAACAAGTGATTAAATCATCTGTGGTACCATCTAATTGTTCAATTTCTTGGGTTACAAAGTGTCGTCGAGGCACAGGTCAGGAAGTGTTGGAAAACCAGCAGCAGATGTAGAATTCACCAAAAATGTTTATTTACACTAGCAGTAACATAAAAAAAATAAACTTGTTCAGTATAACTATTTACAAAGGCAAAATAAAATAGAGAAGATCCATCAGAGTTTTCCTTCAATCTCTGTGTCCCTTTTCTCCGTCAAGCAATTGCAGCTCAGCTCTCTTATAAGTCCTTCCAACCCCCATTCTTAACAACATCCTGTTCTTGTAAGTATCAGGCAATTGCAAAGCAGGAACACAGTGTGCCTGAGCTGAGGCTCCATTTCCACAACTTTGGCAAAAGGCTTAAAACTTGCACTCAGGTAACCCCCCTGAGTTTTCCATTAGCTTTTTGCAATCATCTCAAACCACAATTATATACATTTCAAAAATTAACATTGTATAATTTCTAAACAGAAGGATCCCAGTATTAGTTACATTTCCACATCTTTTTTTATATCAGCAGATATGCAAGGGAGGAAAAACAGACAGCAAGGGAGGGCTGAGAGACAGCGAGAGGCAAATAACTGCATTACTCTCGGGGTGATCAAGTCAGAGGTCGCTCAGGAAAATTTGGTTGCGCAATCAGACAGACAACAGACAGAAATGGAATAAAACAGAACAGATCCCTGCATTCAAACTGGAAATTAAGGAAAGAGTATTTAGAAATGTTTTTCACTTTTACTAGTGAAGAAATAATTAATGATGTAGACAACTACAGAAGCAAGCTAAAGATAATTACTAGTAAGTAACACACAAGCAAGGCTTTTCTGGTCACTGCTTTGAACTAATAGTTACTGGTCTTTGAAACAACAGTGCTATGGAAATTAAGGATAGAGTATTTAGAAACATTTTTAATTTTTTGCTAGTGGAGAAATAATTAATGATACAGATAACCACAGAAACAAGTTGACACGTGCGCTGTTAAAAGCACAAAGTTAATAATATAAATAGTTTTTATGATCATGGGTACCTTATTCACTTGCAGGTGGAGCTTGCGATATGACACAGAAATATTTGAAAGAGCAGGACATGATTTAATCAAGGTGAATACCATGAAATGGTGTGGGAAAAGAGTTGTAATGAATTAGTTTGAAACTGGTTTAAAGTAGTAAATATTGGACTTTTTCTTTTAAGTATTAGTGAAGAAGATTTTCATTTTGAAGAAACACACTGGCATAGACTCTCTCTCTAAGAGCTCGGTTAAAAAGTAAGGCAATGTTATTTACATGCTGTAAAATTTGGTGGCTGGTGGGTGAAATAATTATTACACAAAATGATTTGGTTGTGATTTTATTTTATTTTGAGTATAATTTGTTTATTATTAAATTATAGACACTATTTCATTATTATTGAGAAGTTGGAAATAATAGCTCAACCAAAAAATGAGACTGTTGGTTGGGTAGTGATTTAAAATTTGTAAAAACATTATTTTGATATGTAATAGTATTTCCAGTGACGCAACGAGCCTAATGGCAGCCTAGCTACTCAGCTTCTGAGCCTCGGACCATTAAAATACACAATCGATAGCCATCCGAGTGAATACAGATTAAACTTGCACTACGCTGGTGATTGCTGTGCTCAACAATGGGGAGGACGAAAAAAGAGATTTTCCCTTGACTCCTAAGTAGAACACATTGCAGAGAGAAAAATGGCCTGCCAGTCCTTCTCCGTCATGATCCTCCATGTTAACGGCCTCCAGAGAGGACGACTCAGACTCGAAGATGACATCAACTTTCACTAAGGCTGACGGCAAACAGATGTTAAGCCTTCTGCACCGAACTGATTCAAAAATCTCCTGCCTACAGACTGATTTCAAGAAGTTGGAAAACCGTACAACAGCGGTAGAAACCCACCTCGACACTCTCCAAAATGAGCACGTGGCATTTGGTCATTCTCTAGCCTTCCTCCACCGGAGAGAATGAGAGCTTACTCAGAGGGCAGAAGACGCGGAGGCGAGAGCCAGACGGAACAATGTCCGAATCTTTGGGGTTCCCGAGGGCAGTGAACAGGATGATATGGTAGCTTATCTGCAGTCCTGGCTGCAGTAAGAGCTCTCCCTACCTGAAAGTTTTGAGTTTGCTATAGAGAGGGCTCATCGAGCAATTGCTCCCAAGCCCAGACAGGGGGCCCCTCCCAGATCCATAGTGGTTAAGTTCCTAAAGTTTCCAATGAAGGAGAAAATCCTCCATCTGGCTTGGGGCAAAAAGGACTTAAATCTCGATGGGCAAAGAGTATACTTTGACCAGGACTTTCCTCCAGGGATGACGGCCAGACGGAAAAAAGTGCTGCAAGTGGTCAAGCTGGTGAGAGAGAAAGGATTCAAAGCCTACTTGCGTTATCCTGCTCGGTTGTGGTTACAGGAGGGAGAAGGGGTACAGATCTATGAAAACTTGTTACAAGCCACCCCAGTGCTGGAGCGGTTGGGGATTGTGCTTCCTGATACGAGTGTGGAAAGAGCGGAACAAGAGATTGAAAATCTGCTGTGGGGCATGGCCCTGTGGGGTCGGCGACCCCAGAGAAGACGACAAGACTCTCTCTTACCGTTGCACGCAGATGTAGCAAGGTGGATCCTTCCTCGCCACCCACCTCCGTGAGGCTAACTCGGAGTTGCAATCTGATGGATGCCTCAGTGTTCTGCGTTTCTTTGGGGACACTGCTACTTACTTCCGTGGATTCTGTGTCTATTCAGATCACAGCCATGGCTGATCTCTACAGAGGCCGGAACTAAACAATCCTGGTACACGTTTCTATGTGAGACACTGATCCAGAGAACTTCCCCCCACAGTGTGTCTTATTATTTGTTCCCTGTGGCTGCTAACTCCTCGATAGCATGAGTGAGGCACATAGTGCAGGATTAGGACCTTTGTAATAAAGCCTGGACTTTATTTATAGCTTTTCCTTGTAAAGGCATTAATGCCCTTTTTTGTTAGTTTATCCCAGGCAGATACAAATGTCCTGGAGTGTATTAACCTTGCTGAAGAACCTAAGTGATGGCCATTTGGGAAGGGGGTGAAGGAAAGGTAGGACATAATTTATAAAACGCTTTATCGTGTGGCATTTCTAAATTCATTTAATCTGATCGCAAGGCAAAACTGCTTAACCCCACTGAGGAAAGATACCAGAATTTCTCTCTTACAAAATCTGATATAGAATACATTTTATTTCCTCATTTGTTATATGCACCTAATGGAGTTAATATGAAGGTAGTATTTTGTATAGTTGGAGATGGCTTTAATCTCCAGAGTCTTTGGATCTGGGGCTCATTGCAGGGTCTAGGACTGTGCATCGGACGTCCCATTAGAAGGGAAGGTGTGTTTCAGCTGACAGTGATCGGCAGAAAGACTCTTGGCACATTGTGTGCTGTACTCTTCTGTTACCCTTGAAGACCATTGTCTTCCAACCCACTTGCGATAGCAGGTGATTATTGTTGGGCACTTGAGTTTGTCGCTCCAGGGCAAACTTTTTCTTTCAACGCTCAGGTACCTTTGGACCACTTTCTGTGTTATTGTTGACAGTTCTTGGTCTCCTGTTGAGACTATATTTGTTATATGTGGTGTGAGTTGTGTATGTTCTATTTGGTTTTAATATGTGTAGACGCTTATGATTTTTTATGTTTCCTTTGTGGAATGAGCACCAAAATGGGAGAGGGGGTGGAGGAAAGTTGCAGAACATGATTTTATGGCTTAGTGATGGGGTCACTTAATATCTGTAAAATCAACGTAAAGGGGATTATTAATGTTCTAAAAAGGGCCAGGATTTTAAAAGAGTTGAAGGATTTAAAATGTGATTTAGCATGCCTGCAAGAAACTAAGCTGTCTGATACAGAACGTGATAAATTAAAAAGGTCATGGGTGGGTCAAGTATTTGCAGACTCTCACCCTGTAGCTGTTAAGGCTGGGGCGGTAATCCTGGTTAGAAGGGGGCTCTCGTTTACCCCCAGATCAGTCATGAGGGATGGTTCTGGCAGAGGGGTGTTGGTGTCGGGGGAATTGAAGGGTTCCCCTATTCACATAGGGTCTATTTATGCCCTGACCCTGCCATCTGGAGAGTTCTTTACAGAGTTGTTCCTAACGTTGACAGGTCTCCCCCCGGGACATCTCATACTTGCAGGAGACTGGAATTGTGTAGATGACCCCAGTTTGGATAGAGCCCCACCTGGGTGGAGAGGGACAGGGGGATGCTCCAGGCTTCTCCACACTCTGACGGCTGAGGCTGGGGTGGTGGATCTGTGGAGGTGGCAAAACCCCACAGCAAAAGATTTCACTTTCTATTCCCCTACCACCAACTCTTATTCTAGATTGGACAAGATTTACACTTGGCGGTTGGAGACTCACCCTTTTGGGCAATTTCGAATTTTACTGGTCTCATTTTCAGATCATGCACTGGTCCAAGTTAGGGCGGATTGGGACCCACCGATTAGAAAGGGGCAGTGGAGATTAGATGCTGGGTTATTAGAAGATAAGGCCCTGGTCACTGCATTTAAAGACGAAATTAGGTGGTACTTAGAAGTGAATCTTGAATCTGACACTCAGTTGAAATTCATTTGGGATGGGCTTAAGGCAGTGCTAAGGAGCAAATTTATCAGCCACGCAGCATACAGAAATAAGATGCACAAGGCCAAAATAGCAAAAGCTCTTGATGCAATTACTTCTTTGGAGACAGAGCACAAGCTCACGCATGACTCTCTTATATACCTCAAATTGCAAGATGCAC
This sequence comes from Neoceratodus forsteri, assembly GCA_016271365.2. Taxonomy (NCBI): domain Eukaryota; kingdom Metazoa; phylum Chordata; order Ceratodontiformes; family Ceratodontidae; genus Neoceratodus; species Neoceratodus forsteri. The sequence goes on from CM057449.1 coordinate 969,544,704, forward strand.
GGGAAGAATATAATAAATGAATGCTACACCATACCCTTAACTCCCTAAGATTCACTAAACAAAAATACTATGAAGGGTGAGATCGGGCAGGGAAGTTATTAGTCATGCGTCTCAAAAACCAAGAGATGGACAGGTTCATCCCAAAAATTAAAAGTTTGAAAAACCCTGGGGAGATTTTGGGCTGACCCTCGGAGATAGCAGGAGCTTTTGTTGATTTTTATTCCCAGTTGTACACTAGAGAGAGACAAGCGGATCATGAACAGAATATAGACAATTTCTTATCTACGGTGCAACTCCCCAAGCTGTCTAAGACACAGGCGGCTAATCTTGAAAAACCATTCACAGAACAAGAATTAGAATCAGTGATTAAATCCCTGAGCTTGGGGAAGTCCCCCGGTCCCAACAGATTCATAGGAGAATTTTACAAAGTATTCTGGAAAGAATTAACCCCTACTCTCTTGAAAGTATGTAACGAAGTACACGAAAAGGGGTAATCCCAGGGACTTGGAAGGAAGCCACCATTTCAGTCCTCCCAAAGCCAGGGAAGGACCCTAGAGAATGTGCTAGTTACCGCCCAATATCCTTGTTAAATGTTGATGCAAAGTTTTTTGCAAAATTGATAGAAGAGAGACTAAAAAGGTTGATCCCAGATTTGGTACCTGGAGACCAGACGGGGTTTGTCCCTGGCTGACATATACAAGATAACATCCAGTTGTTGCTAAATGTTTTGGCTGTGGGCCCCTCTCGGAGTCTTAGGGCAGTGATTGCACTGGATGCCGAGAAGGCGTTTGATCGCCTTGACTAGGTATTTTTAAATAAAACTCCGGCTAGCTTCAGGTTTGGGGCCAAGTTCCGGGATTGGATTGTTAATTTGTATAGTAACCCAGAGGCTCGGGTTAGAGTAGATGGGATACTGTCTGACAGATTTGAAATACAGCGGGGCACAAGGTGCCCACTCTCCCTGTTGTTGTTTGCTTTGAGTATGGAACCCTTTGCAGCTAAAATAAGGCAATCGGAGCAATACAGGGGGATTCGGCTAGAAGGAAGGGAGGTCCGGATCTCCCTGTATGCGGATAATACGTTATTATATTTGGAAGACCCAGAGCACTCAGCCCCTAATACCTTGGCTCTGATTCGGTAGTTTGGTTCCATCTCTGGGTTTAAGGTAAATGAAACCAAAACTGAGATGCTTCCCATTTCCAAGTCTGGATCAGGCAAACTCCCATAGGTAGGTCATTTTAAAGGGGTGATCGAGGGCCTTTGCTATTTGGGGGTTTGGATACCGAATAACATAAACAAATTATACCACACTAATTATTTTAAATTACTCCAAACTATACAAGCAGATTATAATAGATGGACGGAATTGCCACTATAACATTCAGGTCGTATAGAAACAATACGAATGAATGTATTACCACGCCTGTTATTTTTATTCTCAGTGCTACCATTAAAACCCCCACTTTCGTTTTGGAGGAGTCTGAAATCAGCCACATCTAAATTTGTTTGGAATCATAAGCCACCTAGGGTTAGATGGCAGATATTACAAAGGGTTAAAGGAAAGGGGGCATGGGGCTCCCGCATTTTATTAGATATTACTGGGCGGCTCAGCTCCAGGTATTAGCCCAACTATGGCCTGGTGAAGACTGGCCCCTGTGGACAGCACTGGAGAGGCCAACCGTCCCAAAGGCCCATCTGGCAGATATAATTTTTGTAGATCAAGAAGCCTTTTCGAAATGTTGGCTAACCAACCCCTGGTCGATAGTCCTAAAGCAAGTGTGGGCCTGGATTACCAGAAATTTAGGTTTGCAATTAAGACTGTCCTTCCAGACCCCTATTAGAGTGTGTGTGGACTTTCTTCCAAACTATATGGACCCGGGCTTCTCTAGGTGGGAGAGGGTGGATCTTTATTGTATAGGCCAGTTAGATGATTCACAAGGTTTTAAAAATTTCCAACAATTAGCAAGGGAGTTCGGTCTGCCCTCACAAGACCATTTCAGATTTCTGCAGATCCAACATTTTGTACTTGGTAAAAATGTAACTGTTGCAGAATTAAATGACATACATCCCTTAACAGAATTTTTTGTCCAAATATTTACTGGTGGGGATGGGAAGCGATTAATTTCAAAGTTGGTCACCTTATTTTCCACTAGGGACCCTACTCTCATGGGAAACCTGGAGGCTAAGTGGGCTGAGGAGCTGGACTGTCATTTGGGGGAAAATGACTGGCAGCGTATCTGGGAAGGGGTTCATACTACTTCGGCCTCACCCTCATGGCGGGAGTTTAGATGGAAAGTAAATGTGAGATACTTTTGTACCCCGGTTATCACCACACATTATGGTGTCACTGCCTTGGACCTTTGTTGGAGAGGATGCGGGGAGTGGGGCACTTATGCCCATATTTTCTGGGGATGTCAAAAAATAAGGGCATTTTGGCAACACATCATCCAAGTCATTGAGAAAATATTCCAGGTACAAATCCCACAGGAACCTCAGTATTGGCTGTTGGGCCTCCCACCTCCTCAGATTACATCTAAGGGTCATTTATATTTGTTTTCGATACTCTTAGCAGTGGCTCAGAAAGCTATTACAAAACACTGGTTGAATAAAGTTCCCCCAACCCTTGAGTTATGGTATTCTACTTGTAAACAGGTACACGAAATGGAAAAACTCACTGCACACCTGAGATTGCAAAAACAAACATTTTTGGGAAGATGGCTTCCTTTTTTCCATTTTCAGGCAGAGAAAGAGAATAAAACTGTACTGGAAATTATGGCCTTACGCTCTTGACCTTTATGGTATATTATTGTTGGAGTAATGGCCTCTCCCTGAACTATGAAACTTTGGAATCTATGAAGTGAGAACTTCTGAATCTTGGCCTCCTTCTTTTCCGTTAGTTGATCCTCCTCAAATTAGATAAAACCACCACCCACCTGCAGAAACACTGAAGCAGAGATCCTATCCATTATATACTATACTATATACTATATTGTGTATAGTACCCCCTAATGCTGGGCCACCAACCTAAATTAAAGTATACCCAATAGAAATGAGAAAGGAAAAGTGTGGCCTACTGGGATTTGAACCTCAGATCTCTGGTATGCCATTCCAGCGCTCTAACCATTAAGCTACAGGCTCACTGGTCAAAGTGTCTGAGGAATTTCCTTACAGCCACACATACTCTGAGAGAAAGTGGTATTTCTAACATTGGTTCCTAGTTGCATAATTGCGCAACACTAGAGAAAGGAGTGTGTGTGGCTGTAACGAAGTTCCTTTCTCATTTCCATCCTTGATTTAAAAATATATATACCTTGCAGGGGTTAAACTGCACTGAGAGAAAGTGGTATTTCTAACATTGGTTCCTAGTTGCATAATTGCATAACACTAGAGAAAGGAGTGTGTGTGGCTGTAAGGAAATTCCTCAGACGCTTTGACCAGTGAGCCTGTAGCTTAATGGTTAGAGTGCTGGAACGGCATACCAGAGATCTGAGGTTCAAATCCCAGTAGGCCACACTTTTCCTTTCTCATTTCCATCCTTGATTTAAAAATATGTATACCTTGCAGGGGTTAAACTGCACTGAGAGAAAGTGGTATTTCTAACAGTATACCCGATAGTAATTCAATACCCCTCCCTCTCAGAAGTTCTCAATTCTAGCTCACGGGTTACAGTGTTACTGCAATCTTTCCACTAGCTCCCCCCTTTTTTCTCTCTAGGAAGCCAATGTGTTCCATTGGTATATGTGTCATGTTTACCTTTGTACTTACCTTTTTTCTTGTTTAATTTTTTTTAAAGTATTAATGTGGATGTATTGCATGTCGGTTGTCTTAAATGTATTCATGTATACATGTTGATTTGTAAAACCTCAATAAAAGTATTATTTCAAAAAAATATATATTATTTGTATACTTTTACAGTTCCCCAGAAGAAGCCTGATTGCCAGGCGAAATGTTGGGACTTACATAAAATCAAAATATGGTTCCACAGCGCTCACAGAAACAACAGGGTGCGAAGGACAAGGGACGGCACTCCTTCGCTATAAACCACAAACACACATAGTCCAGCACTCCATAGGTGTAATAAATCCTTAATTTAAACTTTAGACCACAGCATTAGATTCAAATAACAGTCACTTTATTTGCTTACAGACATCCAGGTCAGGTACATTCACTGGGAGTCAATGCCCAGCAGCCTTGGCGCTTCGCTCAAATCAGCTTCATCAGGAGGCCTCCTGGTGAAGCTGATTAATCAAGCACTTGAGCACTGGTAACCAGCTCACTCTTCTGACCTGGGCAAATAATGACTATCAATCTATAGCTGTAGTCTAAGATTAAATTAAGGATTATACACCTCTAGAATAACTGGACTATATATTAATGGTGAAACGATAGGACTCTATAATAAAAGAAAATTGAATGTTTCAAAGAATTAGGTGTTTGCAATTCCTATTCTACCCTGTCACACAAAGGACTGAGCCAACCGGCTTGGACTACAAATAATTTGGTTGTTTTGCATGTTTAACTGTATTTCTTTCCATCAAGGTCCCCAACATCGGCTACAATGTCGGCTACCCCCCGGCAACGCCTCTGGCTAGCCAGACTTACCATCCTGGGTACTCAGTGTTGGGTGACTGTCACGGGACTAAACGTGTATGCCAAACCTGAATCAAAGCAGATTGTAATCATTTGACTAGATTCACACCCCTTCTTTGTTCACTGCCTTTAAATAAACCTGATTGTTTTTCTTCACATTTAACCTGACTAGTGTGCATATTATTAGTTGGGCTACAGTGTTAAGAGTGTGCTGTTGCATTGCTAACCTTATTTTACAGAAGTCTCCATGGAAACTGCTGCAGATCTAACCCTGGTGGTAAGTGTGAAGAGTGTGTGCATATTATTACTGTTCCATACTGTCTGTGAATTTACTAGTGCACCAGGTGCTAGGCCACTAGGAGGGTTGGTAGGGGGTTATAGCTTCCAAGAGGGCTATACCAAGGCAGACCAGTATCCCCAATACCACTACTCTGGGTGGAGGCACCTTATTAGAGAACTCAGGCCCTCAACCTGTGCATAGCTATACAGGCAGAGGTAGTAGCCCTTAGAATAGCGCCGGCTAGGGGTTATACCTACTTTCAAAGGGTTCAGTCAAACAACATTAATACATAAAGTCACAAGTATACATTACTAAGTAATTGTACCATGGCAATAAATACAACTTAAAATAAGAGTAAGTCATTGGTGACTGCCCAACATGTGACACTAAAACACCGGGGATTCATTCTCTAGTAATGCTCGCTGTTACAGTACCTTTTTAATCCACCCTGAAATCACCAGGAGACACTGTAAAATTAACTGTCGTGAGCACGCTTAGTGAGAGTCGGACTTGGGGGGGGGGGAGCGAGACAGAGTGAGAGAGAGAGAGAGATGCACAGTGAGACAGTCAGTCCCTATCTTGTACACGGTGTCAAGTCAACATATACAAAAGTGCTCTCTCTGCTGTTTCCCCATCCTCTGTCTCTTGTTTGTTATCTGTGCCTTGTCCCTGGCTTAGTTCTTATCCACTGACTCAATGGAAGTTGGAAAAAGGAGCGATCAGTGTCTCCGCTAGCAGTGTGTGTCTGTGAGCTATCCGCATTCGGCCCCTCCGCTCCTGGCTTAGTTCCATCCCACCCACCCACCCGGACGGACCTCAGAATCGGGCAGTCACTGTCCCCAGCACCAGCGTTCCCTATTGCCTGCTGGTAACCGTAAACATTTGTACCTAGAATGCAGGGTTGTGACTTTTCCAGCATATATCTGTAAGTGATCACAGTGAAAAGTAGACTTTAACACAGTGTACTGAAACCGGTGTTGAGTTTTTCCGACATGCAAATCTACCCAAAATGCAGCACCGTGTATGACTGAATGCACTGTCTGAACGAATTGGATGGCAGTAGGAATACTGATTTATAGAAACACTCACACTTATTTTCCTTCTCAATGTTAAAGTGTGTGGTAGAAAAAAAAACCTCACGATATAAATAAATGTAGACTCTGCATCGTGCACGCACAGAGCTACTGAATTAGCACTTCTGAAACAGCAGTGTAAAGGAAGAATGTAATTTCTCTCTCTTTTTTTTTTTTAATATGTACTACAGTTCAAGACAAACATTCAAAAGCATTATTTACCTTTACTTACCTTGCACCTTGACCATGTTACAAGCACATTAAGCCACTCGAAAGGAGGCTCCTACTAGGGAATTACTGCATGGCTGGGTGGTTGGGGCACCCGGACTTCGGCCTTGTGCTCCAACCCCCACCACCACGCATTAATTCCCTAATAGATGCCTCCCTTCTCCTGGCTTAATGCTTACTTGATGTACAAAACCCTTAACAGAAAACTGTATGTAACCCCTAGGTGGCGCTATCCCAAGGGCTACTACCCCTGCCTGCTTGGCTAGTAGCAGGTTAAGGGGCCTGAGTTCTGAAACAGGTGTCTCCACCCAGAGGTCAGGGTTAGTAGTGGTCAAGCTAACCTGGGCACAGCCCTCCGGGACACTGTAACCCCTCTTCCTTACTAGTGGCCGGAACAATACACAATAATCACTTTCACAATACCCTGATGCAACACAAACGCATTCCACACTGTTTGTGCCTACAACTGAGGCTTTCCTCTAGCCTGGCCCTGGGGACCCCTGTAAAACAAGGTTATACACAGTAAATAACAGCAGTACAGTACTCTTGCACAAATTGGAACCACAGTCAGGGTAAATGCAAAAAAGAGATCTGATTTATTTAACGGACTTGAACAAGGGAGGGGCGTAATCAGGTTAATTTCCTTAAAGGCTGTTTCAAACAAACAGTTATGCATGCACTTCAGGGTCCGTAAACAGTCACACACTCTGGGTACCCAGATGGACAATGGTGGGCTAGCCAGGAACGTTGCAGCTGGTTGGGGCCCTGTGATGGAAGAGAACAGCATGCACAACACACACTATTTGTAATCCGGAGCCGGAGGGCTCAGTTCGTGAAAATAAAACAACAAGTCAATCAGATGACACACTTTTAGATTAGGCTGTTGTTGTTGGGAGCTAGCCTGATAATTACTCACGATACCCAAGAGTGGACACAGGCTGGATGACAGCAGGTGGTTAATCTGGAGTGCCAGGAGAAGCAGCGCCCACACAAATCACCGAGGCGTCGTTCCTGTTCAAGCATGGAGCAGGAGGCTGATCCCCAGGCAGGTCTCTCATTGACGGCTTTGTCTGTGCAGCGGGTAGTCCTGGCTGGGCCAGTGTGGCAAGGCCCAGGCCAAATGGAGACAAATTTGGATACAGTCCGTTTTGGGCTGGATACAGCTTCCAGCAAGCCGAACACAGTTCACACATGGGGTACCAAATCACGACCCACTTTCAATACACAGCACATTTACATGAAAGGAAATTCTATTGTACCAGGCAAACCGCTCTCCAGTCACAATTGCAAAGTCTCTGCACAAACCGGGGATTCAAAAGCACTGGAAATCCTGACAGGCCGATCGCATTCAGCAAAATCTTTGGTCTTCTTCAGGTATGAGCCTGGTAAAAAGTCAGTGGCATACTTCGTTCTCACAAACCTGGATTTAGTCCAAAATAATTCTCTTCTCGTCCTCTCAGGGGCAGCAGGCAGACATGCAGGCCACAACTCAGGCCTTTCCACAGTTCTCCCACGCAAAACTACTCAGACGACTACTTGACTTTCTCAAGCTCTTGCTTTTTCAACTCTCCACTGAGATCTGACTCAAACTGCAGCAAGCCTGGGAACTTCCTCAAGATCCAAAAGGTTCGGTTGGCTGATTCATCTGTCAGTCACAACAGGAGCTCCCCCTTCAGGTGCAAAAAGGCGCCAAAAGCCCAAAACTACAATTCCTACACATTCTGAGTCCAGACAGCTCCTGTAGTCCTGCTCCATTTTAGGTCCCACCAGTACTGATTGGTCCAATTCGGCAGTCCCAGGCCACAGTGGTGGGGATAAACAAAACAGTCCTTGCTGCAAAGAAGGCAGGTTAGACAAACTACATTATCATTATCACTCTAAATGATTTTCAGCAAATAGTTACATCTTTCAACAGAGCTCCCTCTCAGATTACTTATGACTGAAATCCAGGCAGCTCTTAAAGAGACAGTACACAGAGGCTATACAGGTACTCTCTGGCAATCACATTTAAAATGCTAAGACGCAGGACACCATCCTGGCAATGAGCATTTAGGCAAGCTTGAGGAAGACTTTTCGGGAACCCCCATTCATTTGTAGGGGGAGTTACACCCTTCCCTGCCTGGAGAAAACTTGGTGTCTGTGTCAAGTGTCTACCATTATGTATCAGTTAACATAAACGTATTACCTTACTGTACATATTCACTACATTTCCCAATACTTTGTCCATTCTGACAATACAATAGGCATATTTCACACAAGTCAGTTGAACATTACTATACTAAATCAGGTAATGACTTCTTGTACCTTGAACAATGCAAGAGGGGGCCCTTCCCTATCAGCTAACTTGGGGCTGGATGGAGCAGGGGCACCATGGTGAGAGGGCAGAACAAGTAAGCTGGAATGGGCCATCAAGCTCAATTTGGGCAGTGAGCTTGGTGAAACATGAACACTTTTGTGAACCACATGGAGAGGCAAGTCCACAGGCCTCCCTGGAGAATCATAGCTGAAACGCAATACTGGCTTGACAGCTCGGCCAGTCTTTCTGGGGGGGAACAACCACAGTCTTTGTACTTTCAGCAACAGTCTTGGGGCTTTTATCACTTGTGAGGGGTGCCTCTGCCTGGATGGGAACGTCCAAACTTGGAGCACTGTCAGCTCCTTGCTCTGCAGGTTCTGTTTCTATAACACTTGACTCATTTTGCGAAGGCTCAGGCACAATCAAACTTTGAGGCACTGAGGGGGGGGTTAGCACTCTCATAGTGTTCTTCAAGTTCTGGTATATCACCAGAGAGACTCAAACCATCAGCTTCTCCCTCAGGCAAATTATACAGTTCCACAATACACAGAGACTCAGCATCTTCAGATGTGATACTCTGCACTCCACTTTCAGAGAGCATTGGCTCCAAGGACAAAGCCGGGGGGTTAGGCAGTCCAGAAGGCCCAGCTTCATCCCCACAATTAAACAGGGGGTTACCTCGAAACAGCTGACTCAGTTCATAAGAGGAGTAATAGGTAGAGTTGCACTCACTTTCGTCAGAAGTGGACTGACAGTCACTATCATTCTGGGTCTGCAGCGAAGGAAGCCTTAAATCTGTGACCACTGGGGTAGGTTGACTCTGTCTCTTTCTTACAGTAGCACGAGTCACGGCCCAGGGGGCTCAATTTCTGGGAGTTCAGCCTCAATCAAGACTTGGCCAATAGGTAGCAAGTCGTTACGGTGCATGGTCTTGACAGCTTTGCAGTTGTTCTCTGGGCGCACCTTGTACATCAGTAAATCATCCAACTTTCCAATTCCTACATGGGGAAGATGGTGCCACCGATCAGCAATTTTGTGTTTACCATGCAGTCCCAAATTGCATAACAAAGCATGGTCTCCAGGTCGAAGCTCTTGTGCCTTTACTTTTTTATCATGCCTCTCTTTGTTGGCTAGATTTCTCTTGGTGGCCATTGTCTGGGCCAGTTGATAGGCATGGTTCAATTGAGCTTTCAGTTTTTGTACATATTGCAAGTAGTTTTCGGCTTGGACTCCATCTGGAGAGACCCCAAAACAGACATCAACTGGCAGCCGGGCCTCTCTCCCAAACATCAGGCAGTAGGGGAAGAACCCAGTAGCATAATTTTTCATGCAACTATATGCGTGTACCAAGGTGCTAATCTGCTGGCTCCATTTATGCTTGTCTTTTGGGTGGAGGGTGCCCAGCATGTCTATAAGGGTGCGGTTAAAACGTTCTGGTTGAGGGTCTCCCTGCAGGTGATAGGGGGTGGTTCTTGACTTTCGCACCCCCCATAGAGACAGCATTTCTTGATTAGTCGACTCTCAAAGTCTCTGCCCTGGTCAGAGCGGATCCGCTGGGGGCACCACAGTGGACAAAGAAATGTTCCACTAGCACCTTGGCCACGGTAGATGCCTTTTGATCTTTGGTGGGAAAAGTTTGTGCATACCATGTGAAATGATCCATAACCACTAACACACTGCCAATGTTCCGCTGATCAGGTTCTAAACACAAGAAGTCTATGCAGACTAGTTCCATGGGGTTGCTGGTAGTAATATTAACAAAGCGGACAGCCCTCTGAAGCAGGACTTTTCTTTGCAGGCAGCGACTACAAGTCTTTACATGGTGCTCAACATCGGCCCCCATTTTGGGCCAGTACAAGCGAGATCGTACCAGGTCAAGGGTTCTGTCAATACCGAGGTGTGTGTGATTATGGGGGGACCTCAGTACGAAATCTTTAAAGGCCATGGGCAGGACCAATTGTTGCTTGTCTACTTTGCCACTACGATCTACTATCTCTCTATATAACAACTGATTGAGCAACTTCAATCTGGGGCCTCCTCTAAACAATAAAGCAGTTCGCAAGTCAGTGGAACGTAACTTAGACACATCTTTCCCCACACGCAGGGCATCAAGTGCGGGCAGAATCATAGGATCTTGGGACTGAGCCCACTGAATGCTGTCATTGTCAAACTGAGGTAGTGCACTAATGTCTAGAGAAGAGAAGTGGCACTAAGCAGCTGGTATGCAGGTGTCAGAAGGGCCCAAGCATTCTACTAAACAGTCCACTGTGTCCGCAGACTTCTGTTCGTCTCTATCAAACTTTTGGCACAATGCTCGAATGTCAGATTCAGACAGCCTGACTCAATCATTCTTGGAAGTGGGCCTTCATGACATGGCATTAGCATCAATAAGGTTCAGGCCCCGTCTGAATTCAACAGCATAATCATAGGTTGATAATGCAGAAAGCCAAAAGTGCCCAGTGGCGTCTAACTTAGCTGAAGTCTGTACATAGGTCAACGGGTTATTGTCAGTCTTCACCAATATCTTTGCCCCATAGAGGTATTAATGCAACTGGTCAACGATGGCCCATTTTAGCGCAAGGAACTCCAACTTATGCACAGGGTAGTTTTGTTCAGACGGGGTCAAGCTCCTACTGGCAAAAGCTACTGGTCTCAGGCCATCCTCATGGTCTTGATAAAGCACCGCTCCTAGACCCTGCAGATTAGCATCTGTATGCAGCACATAGGGTTTGGTGGGGTCAGCATAGGCAGGATGGGGGCGTGGGTGAGCTGGCATATGATCTCATGGAAGGCTGCTTCACAGTCGGGCGTCCAGCGGGGCCCGAAGAGCTCACCTGGGTGAAAGTATACTTTTTCTGATTCTTTAATGGCACCTTTTTTGGATTTATGACTGGTAGGAGGGCAACCCTGGGTAAGGTTCAAGAGTGGGTGAATCACCTTGCAATAGTCTTTATGAACCTGTGGTAGTATCCACAGAACCCCAGAAAACTCAGTAGTTCTTTCAGATTATGGGGCTGGGGCCAAGTAGTCAGTGCTTCAACCTTACTGGCATCAGTCTCTATCCCTTTTGTAGCTACTATGTGCCCCACATACTTCACGAAGGTTTGGAAAAACTGGCAATTGTCAATGGACAGCTTGAGACCGAAGTATCCCAGTTGGTCTAGGACTTTAAACAGTCGGTTCTCATGCTCCTCTAAGGTGCTCCCAAAACACAATGACATCGTCCAAGTACACCAAGCATTCCAGCAAATTCATATCTCCCACCGCATGTTCCATCAGTTGCTGAAAGGTAGCTGGGGCACCCGTTATCCCCTGTGGCATCCTCAGAAACTCGTAGTACCCCAATTGACAGATGAAGGCTGTTTTCTCACGGTCTTCCCGAGCCATCAGGATCTGGTAGTATCCCTGGTAGTATCCACTACGAAGATCCAACACCAAGAACCATTTGCTCCCATTCAAGCAGTCCAGGACATCTTGTACACGAGGCATAGTGTATTGATCTGGGATAGTCCACCGGTTCAGGGCTCGATAATCAACACACATCCTCACAGACCCATTCTTCTTATGCACAAGCACAATGGGAGAGGCGCATGGGCTCCTGGATTCTTGTATCACGCCAGCAGCGAGCATTTCTTACAGTTGTCTCCTCACATCGTCTATGTCTGCTGGGGCTAGGCGTCAGAACCTCTCTTGAAATAGCTATTCATCGTCAGATGTGATGCTCCGCACCTGGACACATCCCACATCCCATTCCTTCAACGAAAACACTTGGTCTCTCTGGGCAAGTCTCTTGTTAATTCTAGCCTTCCATTCAGCTGGCAATGGGGAGTCACCAAAGTCAAACAAGTCTGGGGTCACTCTCTCCTTCTCACCAGGGTGCTTGTTACTGGGCAATACTGCAGTAACTGTGCAGTGTACCGTAGCTAGGGTGCACCCTCTCTTCACCCGGATCTCCCGATCCAACACATTGTGAATCTGGACCATCACTCATCGTGCACAGGCATGGGCACGAGCAGGCAAGATGCTGGGCTTGACCAATAATCCTTCTGGCAATTTTCCATCGCCTGGTGCATCCAACATCTGTATTTCGTTCTTGACATCTTTCCAGAGGCGTACCTCCCCTTGAATGGTACACTGGGTGTTAAAGGCCAGTACCATTGAATCGGGATCCTTCTTCCATACGATCACCACTGGTTCATCCTGGTCTACTTCCTCGGGTTTCTGCAGCAAATCACAGGCCCTCTTGATCACAGCTGGAATTCTCAGGGCCCTCCCAGTCCATCGCCCTTGTTTCTCGTGACAGAGTTATGCCAGTCTCCCAAACATATGGACGTTTGTCCCAATTAACAGGGGGACCCCATCATACAGTCTGGTGGGGGGGACACACTAGGGCCAATGTCTCTAGTCGCTCCTCTACACCAGTTACAGTCGCAGGAAAAGACAACCAGTGGTAGACATACCCTAGGTAGGGATAAGACTTGTCGCTCAGGCCCCACACATGTAGGCCTTCCAGGGATTGCAAAGGCACATCAGATAAATGTTTGTCTTACCAGTCCTGGAATACAATGGTCACTTGTGACCCACTGTCAGGCACAGCCCGAGTATGAATACCATTCACAGTCACCGTAGTCTCCATTGAAGGGCCCACTATTTTGGACCAGTCTGGAGAGGCAGCAGTAGAGGCCTGGACAGACGATTTAGCCACACAGAAATTTGAGTTAGGGTTTCTCGAACCCTCACTGCAGTCATTTCGGGCACCCCTTGGCCATTGATTTGCTTTTCGGAGCTCCCCTTGGAGTCTGTTTACTACTCTTTCTAAGTCCTTCTGAGACCGGCATTCTCTTTTCATATGGCCACCCTTTCCATAGTTGTGACAAATGATAGACTCCTGGGTCATCCTGGGAGAGAACATCGTATGAGGAACTGAAGCAGTAGTATAAGATTGGGGTCTAGTATCTGCTTGCAGCGGTGAGAGTGGTGCAACGTGTCTTAACAGTTCCTTTAGAGTGGCAGTCAATCCGGTGATCTCAGCCTTGGAGCCACCCTCGGTAGCGGATGACTGAGGGTGCACCTCCACCCCCATGGCACTCACGTCCTGAAAGGGACCAGAATCTTGTTCCATGGAGGAAACCCTTGCAGAGGCACCTGTCTTCAATTCTCAGACTTCCTTTAGTAGCTCGTCTTTCCAATGCTGGGCCCAGGGCGGGAAGTCCTTTCATTCTCAGAGTGCTCGTTAAGTGACGACTTTTGCCCAAGCCTCACTTAGCTGATCACTGTCGGTCACTTGCTCAGCAGCTATGGGTGCAATTCTCCCACGGGGTCGCCTCTGCTCAACCCCCGAATTTCTTTCATTAGCTCATCATTGGAGGGGGCGATTCCAGTAGGGTGGCAAGGAGCAACTGAAGCAGTACAATTCTGAAAACAGTGCAGACTTAAGGATCCGGTCCAGCTTAGTTCGATCTAATTCATTTGATGGCAAACTACCCTTTCTGAGGCACTCTTGTAGAAGCTTTTCAAGCTGAGGGACATACACAGAAAATGGCTCCCCTGGGTACTGCTGAGCGTTTCTTACTCTCCACCACAGATCCTCATCTGAATCCAGGCTCCCATACACATTCTCCAATGCATCACAATAGTCCTGTGCAGTTGCTCCGGAGTTATTGGCCCGCTTGGCACGGATGGTAGCCAGGGCAGGACCTTGGAGGCTCTCACTCAACCTCTTTCGTTTCTCTGCTTCTGAACATTGCCATTCAAGTACTAGAAGGGCAACATAGTCTATGCAGGTCTCCCAGTCATCCTCCCCCTGAGGGGTGGGAAGGGTGCCCGAGAAGATTCTCAGCCTTCGGTAGGAGTCGTGACTAATGGCAGGTACAGATATAGGGGCCAGCATTGGCACGGGCACAGAAGGCAGGGCAGTAACAGGTGCTGGAGTGGGAGGGGGTGTTGGGGAAGGAACACCCCCAAGTGGCAGGAACAGTTTCTTACAGTCCTCTATGGTTTTCCCTGTCTCCAGCAACAACTTAGCAAATTTCTCCTCAAAAGTCTCAGATAATGGTGGGAGCTCATCCTCACGGGGGTTTTTACTGTCTTTTCTTATCACTCACCAGGCAGCTGGAACCCCTTTTGGGGCAACGGTCTGTGGCACTTTAGAGCTGTCCACAAGGTCACTACACTCTACTAAGGCTATGAAAGTCTGGGCGATCAAATCAGCCCGTCGACCCATCACCATAGGGTTTTTTAAACATTTGACTTCGGAGACTACTCCCTCTACAGTGTCCTTACTGGTACCCAGGGGAATTTCCAGTATAAGCAGAGCATTTTGGGGGTCGATCTCCAGCCCAGTACACCACCCCACCAACTGGTGTACAGCCATTTCTACTGGGGTAGCCATTAATTTTTAAGAATTCATAATTTTTGGCCACTAGAAGACACAAAATCCCAGCGGTGAGCCTCCAAAATGTAACCCCTAGGTGGGGCTATCCCAAGGGCTACTACCCCTGCCTGCTTGGCTAGTAGCAGGTTAAGGGGCCTGAGTTCTGAAACGGGTGCCTCCACCGGGAGGTCAGGGTTGGTAGTGGTCGAGCTAACCTGGGCACAGCCCTCCATGACACTGTAACCCCCCTCTTTCCTTACTAGTGGCTGGAACAATACACAATAATCGCTTTCACAATACCCCTGATACACCACACAAGTACCCACACTGTTTGCACTTACCACCAGGGCTTTCCTCTGGCCTGGCCCTGGGGACCCCCTGTAAAACAAGGTTATACACAGCAAATAACAGCAGTACAGTACTCTTGCACAAACTGGAACCACGGTCAGGGTAAATGCAAAAAAGTTAGATCTGATTTATTTAAGGGACTTGAACAAGGGAGGGGCATAATCAGGTTAATTTGCTTAAAGGCTGTATCAAACAGTTATGCATGCACTTCAGGGTCCATAAACAGACACACACTCTGGGTACCCAGGATGGAGAATGGTGGGCTAGCCAGGAACGTTGCAGCTGGCTGGGGCCCTGTGATGGAAGAAAACAACATGCACAACACACACTATTTGTAATCCGGAGCCGGAGGGCTCAGTTCGTGAAAAGAAAACAACAAGACAAACAGATGACACACTTTTAGATTAGGCTGTTGTTGCAGGGAGCTACCCCGATGATTACTCATGATACCCAAGACTGGACACAGGCTGGACGAAAATCGAGACTGCAGGAGGTTAATCTGGAGTGCCTGGAGAAGCAGGGCCCACACGAATCGCCGAGGCGTCATTCCTGTTCAAGTGTGGAGCAGGAGGCTGATCCCCATGCAGGTCTCTCGTTGATGGCTTTCTCTGTGCAGCAGGTAGTCTGGCTGGGCCAGTGTGGCAGGGCCCAGGCCAAATGGAGACAAATTTGGATACAGTCCGTTTTGGGCTGGATACAGCTTCCAGCAAGCTGAACACAGTTCACACAGTGGGGAACCAAATCACGATCCACTTTC
Source organism: Neoceratodus forsteri (assembly GCA_016271365.2). NCBI lineage: Eukaryota > Metazoa > Chordata > Ceratodontiformes > Ceratodontidae > Neoceratodus > Neoceratodus forsteri. The sequence goes on from CM057449.1 coordinate 969,560,649, forward strand.
AATACACAGCTCATTTACATGTAAGGAAATTTTACTGTACTAGGCAAACCACTCTCCAGTCATGATCGCAAAGTCTCTGCACAAACCGGGGATTCAAAAGCAGCTGAAAATCCTGACAGGCCGATCGCATTCAGCAAAATCTTTGGTCTTCTTCAGGTATGAGCCTGGTAAAAAGTCAGTGGCTTACTTTGTTCTCACAAACTTGGATTTAGTCCAAAATAATTCTCTCTCTCCCTCTCAGGGGCAGCAGGCAGACATGCAGGCCACAACTCAGGCCTTTCCACAGTTCTCCCATGCAAAACTACTCAGACTGCTGCTTGACTGTCTCAAGCTCTTGCTTTTTCAACTCCCCACTGAGATCTGACTCAAACGGCAGCAAGCCTGGGAATTTCCCCAAGATCCAAAAGGTTTGGTTGGCTAATTCATCTGTCAGTCACAACAGGAGCTCCCCTCTCAGGTGCAAAAAGGCGCCAAAAGCCCAAAACTACAATTCCTACAGATTCTGCCTCCAGACAGTTCCTGTAGTACGGCTCCATTTTAGGTCCCACCAGTACCGGTTGGTCCAATTCGGCAGTCCCGGGCCGAGGTGGTGGGTATAAACCAAACAGTCCTTGCTGCAAAGAATGCAGGTTAGACAAACTACATTGTCATTATCACTCTAAATGATTTTTAGCAAATAGTTACATCTTTCAACAGAGCTCCCACTCAGATTACTTATGACTGCAATCCAGGCAGTTCTTAAAGAGACAGTACACACAGGCTATACAGGCACTCTGGCAATCACATTTAAACTGGTAAAACGCAGGACACCAGGATGGCAGTGAGCATTTAGGCAAGCTTGAGGAAGACTTTGAGAACCCCCATTTGTAGTGGGGTTACATGTAGACCATTGCTATGCCTACCTACACCCATGAGCCGCAGCGCAGGATTTGGGCACAGTTCAAATAACATAATTACAGTTCTCATTCGCCACACTATTTCTCAGTACAATTTTTTTTTTATTTCAAGAAACATTTTTACAACTGGTATTAAGTGCACTGTTTTGAACCTCCAGGGCAAAGTGCCAATCCGTCCCTTAGCAGTCTTTACACCGCCGTCGTCATCCACAATTTGCAAGTAAATGTCCAATAATTTAGTATAATTCCAAGTCTCTCCGGCTCACGTTTTGAATTTCAAGCAAGCATCCGAATTCCAGTACCTGGAAGACAAGACAGCTCCAGCGTCCTCCACGCAATGTCTGCAATTTCGTACATGCGCTGAATAGTTACTAGGTCGCGCGCATGCGCACTCGCTGCCAAGGAACAGAATAGTGGATTTTTGTTACGGAAAACAGCGTTTCACGGAACATTTCTGGCCGCTGGCATTATTTTGGAGGCACCAGTACCCGGAGCGGGTTACTTCTTCTCTTCCCCAGGCAGTGAGCGGTACACTATCAAGGGGCCAGGCGTAGCTGTCAGGTTTCGGCCCGCCGCCGAGGACTGGGGCTTGAATCAGAGTTGCTGTGTTAAGGACCAGGGCTCCCCGGAGAGGCTTTAACTGTAGCAGTAGGAGGGAGAGCCTTCCCGTCATGGGTACTGCAGTGTAACTTGGCTCCCAGCAACTGCTATCTCCGTAGGGATGAGGAGCGCCCCTACAGCGCCTGTGCGGAAGTACCAGCCCAGGCTTCACGGACGTGTAGCTGGCTGCTGCTGGAGCGTGTAACTGCGAGCAGGGACGGACTGACTGGTGGTGTAGTGTGTTGTGGAGGGGATCCGCACACATCCGCTGACAGTAAAGCGAACCCGAGAATAAGCAGGTATAGCTTTCTTTTGTTATCATCAGCTTGACAGTGTCAGGGAAAGGAATGGCGTGTTTAGTGGACATCCACAACTCCGACTGTGGACTTTACACACATTGCTTCCGCTATAAACGACTGACTAGTTGATTCATGAGTTGGATCTTTTTCGTGTAGCCTGTTCACTGGCTTGATCAGCGTTTAAAAATGATCTGAAATCAGTAACGTTTTCCTCATACTGTTTTAAATGATGCGTGCACCTGAACCCCAGTCATGTAAATACACTAATTCTCAGACTTTCAATCTTTTGTTTATGAAGCGTGACAGACACTCAGAATGTGAGAAAATGTAGGAGACTGTGGGTCGTCACTGACCCTGAAAATGTGTGACGTCAAATCATGGAAATACAAACCGTTTTGTGTAGTTCTCTATTGTATTGTTATCATGTTGCAGGTTTGATAGTTGTCACAGAAACCAATTCAGTACGGAAGAATAACCCCATAGAATACAGTCCAGCAGTAGCAGTCATTTGGCATACAAACAAAACAGCAGTTTCTGTTAACTCACAGTTTTCTGCAATTTTTTAAGCACAATAGAACATTCAAAATGAGACTCTGCATGGGGTAACAGAAAAAAAAATAAACCCAAAGTGACCACACACCTCTACTTTCCACTGAGGGAAGGCACCGCTACACCCTTCCCCCATCAACCCCCGAGTCCTGTGCACAACTATCCATCTACTGGTAGATTAGCTATCCCTTAGACTCAGCCTGCAGGTGGAAACCTCCTACTGCTCTTACTAACCCTGAGAATCCATCTCCCATCATGTTCACCTATAAGTATAGGCTGGTACCCTTGATTGTACCAAAAAGGTAAATCTCGCCATGTCCTGTATTCCTAGAATTTTAGCAAGGTGAACTTTCTGCAGCCAGCCAGATCGCATACTCGCAGGGCATTGTGTAGTGACGGTGCCCTGTAAATAAGGCAGACAACAGTTAGGCCTCAGAAATGGTCAGTGTAATCAATACTTGCATTGAGGTGATCCTCTTGCAGCCAGTCAGATCGGTTATCTTACAGTGCATTGTGTGATGGCAATGCCCTGTTAATAAGGCATCAAACAGTTAAGGCCTCAGAAATATGCTAATTAGTGAATATATTGATCCAGGAATATGGAAATGACTTGGTAAACAACCCAGGATGGTGCAAATTAGTCAATAAACGCCCCCAGGATGTTGAGATGAGCAGTGAGTCATTTCAAGCTTTCAGAGTCTCTGGCCCAATGTAACTGCAAATTTGTCTCTTGTGTGTGTGTGTGTGTGTGTGTGTGTGAGAAAATTACCTCAAAGTAATTGCAATAATCGTACAAGATCGGCTGATTGGTCCTCGGAAGTAATGTCACTGGGCACTGTGGAACATGACCTCAGCCTCTGGCCTTGGTTGTGATCCACAGTGCTGGTGCCATTATTCCCTTGCACACCAGTTGATCCCCCTAATTATCTATATAATGAGCCAGGAATATGCAGATTAGGCAGTAAATGCCCTCAGGATGTTGAGCTGAGCAGTGACTCATTCCAAGCTTTCAGAGAGTCTCTGACCCAACATTCAACTCCTAAACATTATGTCAGAAACACAAATTTGAGAGAGAATTTGTATCTTCCTCTTATGGTGAATAAAATAAACAGAGAAAAAGTGCGATCTTGTCTCTCTCTTTTTTTTTTTTTTTTCCTGTGAAAATTACCTCACTATAATTGTGATAATTGTAGAGAATTGGCAAGTCAGTCCTAGGGATTAATGGCACTAGGTACCAGGGATTTATTTAACTCTAAAAATTGATTAGCGTTTTGCTCATAAAAGTGCCAAATCTTTGTGAAAATGCATAGCTCTTGCCTCACTGTGTTTAACAAACACAGCACTTCTAGAAAATCTATATAAATACTTTCTGTACAGTTAGTAAAGTCACCAAAAAAAAACTGCTAATCAATTATTTAAAACTCTGATACTGTAGAACATGACCTTGGCCTCTGGCCTCAGTCTTGGGCGATGGTGCCCAGTGCCATTATTCTCTCATACAACCACCAATCCCTCAATTATGGCTATATTACATTTTTCTGCTCATGTAGTGTAGGAGGGTTCAACTGCAACCATCTGTGAGTAATAGCCTTGGCTACAGCAACCACCAAAATATTCCACAGAGTCAGTGCCTCGGCTCCTCTCGGACCTAGGCCTGGATCTCAAAATCAGGTTAGTGAAATCTAGTGGGGGCAGAGAAAGAGATTAAATACCCTCTGTAAGCTTTCACTCACTTCTCACCAGAAATTCACGTATCTTGGACACAGCCAGACTGCATAGCTGTGTGTGGCATCCACAGCCCCATAGCCTCCCGAACAAGCAGCTGTAACCTGGTTATCCCATTTTACTTTGGATATTCGGGGTAAGGAAGTAGCGCAGTGGTTTAAGGCTTTGAGCTGCAAACCTAGAGACCCGGGTTTGAATCCCACAGCCCCCACTTGCATACTGTGTGACCCTGAGCAAGTCACTTAACTTCCCTGTGCTCCCAGGTTGCACCTGTAAACAAGCTTTCAGCTTAGCGTGTCTCTCCTGGTTAAACGATCGGCGGGGGGGGGGAAATGTCCTCACTTTCTAGGTGAACTTATATCAGTATGGAGCGGAGGAAGTCCTATGGAGACCCTTACACAGAAACATAGACTTTGATGGCAGGTAAGGACCGCTTGGCCCACCTAAGTCCTCCCATTTCCCTAGCTACTGGATAAGCTGCAGATCCTAGTTAACCAACAGCCTATTTTATCCAACCCCCCCACAAGACTTACCTTATGTCTGTCCCATGCATTTTTGAATTCCCCCACTATTTTTGACCCCACAACTTCCTCAGAAGGCCGTTTCATGCATCCACCACCCTCTCTGTGAAAAAATACTTCCTCACATTGCCCCTCAGCCGTCCCCCTCTATCTTCAGATTGTGTTCCCTTGTTCTTGCACATCTCTTTTTCTCAAAGATGCTACCCTCTTGGACTTTGTTGATTCCCTTGGGCACTTTAAAGTTTCTATCATGTCCCCCCTTTCCCTCCTTTCCTCAAGGGTATACATATTAAGCTGCTTTAGTCTCTTATTGTATGGCTTCTGTTGCAGACCCTGCACCATTTTAGTTACCCTCCTCAGGACTTCCACTATCCTGTCTATATCCTTGCGGAGATGGGATCTCCAGAATTGGATGCAGTACTCCAGATGGGGTCTCACCAACTGTCTGTACAGAGGGATGACAACTTCTTGTTTTCTACTGGTGATGCCTCTCCCTGTACATCCCAGTATCTTTCCAGCCATCGCTACTGCCTTCTCACATTGCTTCCTAACCTTTAGGTCATCTGATATGATTACCCCCAGGTCCCTTTCTATTTTTGTTGATGTTACTACCTCTACCACCATTGTGTACTCTTCCCCTGGGTTTTTGTTTCCCGGGAGCATTACTTTGCACTTCTTTACATTGAATCCAAGCTACCATACTTCTGACCATTCCTCCAGCCTTGCCAAGTCTCTTCTCATCCTTTCCACCCCCCCTTGTGTATCAACCCTGTTGCAGATCTTTGTATCGTCTGCAAAGAGGCATAGTTTTCCTTCCAGTCCCTCTGCAATGTCACTTATAAAGACATTAAAAAGGACTGGACCCAGTACTGAACCCTACAGTACCCCACAAGTAACCTCCCTTTCTTCAGAGTGGACTCCGTTTACTGTTATTTTCTGCATCCTGTTGTCCAGCCAATGTTTTACCCAGGCTACCACCCTGGGACCCACTCCCAGGCTGGCTAATTTGTTTATTAATCTTTTGTGTGGGACTGTGTCAAATGCCTTGCTAAAGTCTAGGTAGACCACGTTCACAGCCCCTCCCTGGTTTACTACTTTGGTCATCCGATTAAAGAAATTGATTAGATTCTTCTGACGTGACCTTCCTGCCGTGAATCCATACTGCCTTGGGTCCTGTGCCCCACTGGCCTCTAGGTACTCAACAGTTCCTTCCTTCAGAAGTGATACCATAATTTTCCCAACCACTGAGGTCAAACTGACAGGTCTGTAGTTTCCTGCCTGTGTCTTGCTCCCACTTTTGTGAAGAGAATCACATCCGCCCTCCTACAGTCCACAGGTACCACATCATCCTCCCATGATTTGTTAAAAAGGATAGTCGGTGGTGTCACTAGTTCTCCCCTTAATTCTTTTAGTATTCTGGGGTGAATTCCATCAGGCCCCATTGTTTTGTTCACCTTCCATTTTAGGAGTTCTTTTAGAACCCTTACTTCTGTGAAAGGACTGGGATCGACCCCCCCCTCCCCATCCAGAGTGCTTCTGTTGATTGGATTAGGTACCTCCCCCTCCTCTTCTTTTGTGAATACTGAGTAGAAGTATTCGTTTAGTATCCCTGCTTTTTTACTGTCCCTCTCTGCCCACCCACCGTCCCCTTTTTTCAGCCTCACTATCCCTCCCTTTGTCTTTCTACGTTCCCTAATGTACCTATAAAAGTTTTATCCCCCTTCTTAACTGAGTTGGCTATCTTTTCCTTGGTTTGGGCCTTTGCTATTCTGACTGCCTTCCCCATTTCCTTCTGCTTTAACTGGTACAGTTCTCTGTCCTGCTCCTTCTGTGTTTCCTTATACTTCCTAAATGCTATATTTTCCTCCTGAACCTTCCCCGCAACCTCTTTTGAAAACCGTAGTGTTTTTTTCCTTTCGTTTTGATTTTATTTGCTTCACACAAGGGCTTGTTGCCTCTGTGATTTCAGTTTTGATGTTTCCCCATTGTTGCTGCACACCTCCTTCTCGCCTGTTTGCTAGTGCTTTTCTGAGACACACTCCCATTTTGACAAAGGCAGCCCTCCTGAAGTCCAGTACCCTCACTTTTGTATGGCTTGACTTTGCAGCTGAGTTTATTGTGAACCACACTGTTCGGTGGTCACTTGTTCCCAAATGGCTACCCACTTCTGGATTCGAGATCCTCTATCCGATCCCATTTGAGAGTACCAGGTCTAAGATTGCTCTCTCCCAAGTGGGTTCCAACACTAGCTGTCTGAGGCATGACCCCTGTAGGGCATCGAGAATTGCCCTGCTCTTGGATGTGGCTGCAGCAAAGGTGCTCCAGTTAACATCTGGCATATTCGGGTCCCCCATCAACAATATCTTCCCCTTTCTGTGCCATCCTAAGGATGCCCTCTATCATTTCCTTGTTCATTTCCTCCCCCTCAGATGGGGATCTGTATACAACCCCTGTGCGGATTGTAGTGCTATTTCTAGTCTCCAGGGTGACCCACAGTGCCTTCTCTCCTCCGTGTTTACCCTTTTGTTCCATTGTTTTGATCCCCTCTCTTACATAGAGAGCTACTCCTCCTCTTCTTCTACCCTCCCTGTCTCTCCTGTAGATTTTGTACCTTGGTGTGTTGACATCCCAGTCATGGTTCTCTGTGTACCATGTTTCTGTGACTGCCACAATATCCAGGCATCCCTCTTCCATCAAGGCCACCAGTTCAAAGAGCTTGTTACCTAGACTACGGGAATTGGTACTCATTACCCTCCATTTTTTGATGGCCTTATCCCTTTTTGCCCCATCCCTGTCCTTACTGCCTTTGCCTTTTTCTCCATTAACCACTGCCCTTTTCCCTATCAATGTCTCTATCTTGGTGTTTACCTCACTAAGTGCCCCAATTTATTTTGGGGGGGGGGGCTAGGATTTCCCTACTTCTTTTCAGTGCCTCCCCCTTGGCTAGTTTAAATGCTTGCCAATGAATAATTTAAACCTATCACCAAGGATCCTGGTTTCCCCTCCTAGACAGATGCAGACCATCGCGCCAGTATAGGCCTGCATCCCTTCAGGTGGACCCCCAGTCCCCAGTGAAGCCAAAACCCTGAGCTCTGCACCAGTTTTTCAACCATTGATTGAATCCCATGATGCAGAGCACCCTAGCCTCCCCCATGCCATAAATAGGCAGCACCTCTGAGAAGGTTACCATGCGTGCTACTTGTCTAAGGCCCCTCCCCAACTCCACAAACTCCTCCTCCACTGTTGTGATCCCTTTCCCAGCCAGGTCATTTGCCCTAGGTGGACAGTGACAGCCAGCTCCTTCCCCCATGCAGCTGCTCCTGCGATCCTGAGGATTCGCTCCCTGTCCTTCCAAGCCATGGCGCCAGGCAGGCACCTTACCTCCCTTCCCCCAGGTCTACCCCCCTAACAGTGGAGTCCCCCACCAGGAGTTGTATCCTTTCCTTGTGGGGTCCCATGCCACCTTCCTGTGGGTCTCCTTTGTGGAGGTTCCCAGCATCCTCCTTTGTCTCCACTGTGGGTGTCTCTGTAGAGCAACCACACTCTGCCAGAATGGCATATGAATGTGGAGAGGTACAGCTGGAGAGATGCGCCTCTGTTCCACTACCCTCACCCTCCCTGAGCCCACTGTGATCCAACCGCTCCTCTTTTTGGCAACCTCTGAGGCAGTGGTGGTGGCCCTGGTGGTCCCTGGGTGGAAGAGGAGGTCCTCCGAATCTTGGTCAGCTCAGCCTGGAGATGAGCAACCTCCTCCCTCAGCCCAGAGAGGTGCCTGCAGATGGGACAACACTGCATCCTCCAGAATGTCTCCTGGAAGACTACTGCGCCACCTCCACAGCCACTGCACTGCACCACTCCCATCCTTATTTGTGGTTCCTTAACTGTTGTTTTGTATACTTATTCTTTTCTCTCTTTATTTATTTTTTTTTATATCATTTTTTTTCTTTCCGTACTTTCCTACTGCCTCCGTGCCTTTAAAGCTCCTGATTCTGCTGTTCTGGTACTGGAAGTTCCTATATTCCTCAGTAGTCTCATTCTTACTTGTTCAGAGTTAGACCTCCAGCAGCTGGGGGTGGGGTGGGGTGGGGGTGGAGGTACTCTTGTCCTTCTAGGATGGTGAGTCTTTTGTGCCTTTGTGATCACTCCCTTCCTGCTTCCAAACAGGAGGTTGCTGTTGTCAGTCAAATCCTGCACCTATAAAAGTAGAACTGGCTAAGGGTGTAGGGCAGGGAAGGAGGGCAGTATAGTCCCAGTAGAGTAGTATAGTTCTATCAGCACCTTCTGCTGGCTTCCTTCTGCCTAAGCCACTCCCCCAATTGACAGTTTCCTTCTACACCTAGCTAACTGCACAAATAATTCACTTCACCCAACTCAGACAAACGCATTAACTCTTTTTTGTGTTTGCTTGCACGCATGTGCAAGAAACACATTGCGTCAGCTTTCTTTACAGGGTGGTTGTGGAAGCACGGGAGTGTTTTGCTGAATGGCAGCAGCCGATTCGGAGCTGGTCTCTGCCTGGCCAATAGATGAGCATGCCCTGGATCACCACGGTTAAACAAACAGGCCACTACATCAAAGGAATTGAACCGCTGCAATCAGGGAGCGCCCGTCAGTACACAATCAGCTGTTCAGTACGGCTCCTTGACTGCAGCAGCAATTACAGGAGTTGGCGCGGTTCTCCCCCTTATTAGTGCCTCGTGGTGAAACAGTTAAAAAAAACCCAGTAAAACTGACAGGGTAGCCCACCCACGTCGGCATAATATCCCACAAAAACATTTGGGGTCCTGCCCAGGGGTGCCCAGTCCCCTCTGCTCTTGCCCTCCCCCTGAAACATTGTTTTGCCGGCCGGGGCCCAGTCCCCGTCGGGGGTCATTCACCCTGTGTCATTTGCCGTGAGGCCCTCCCCTGTTGGCATAATATCCCAAAAAACGTTGGTTTGTGCTGAGGGTGCCCAATCCCCTCGGCTCTTGTCCTTGCCCCATGTGCCGACGGGGGTGCCCAGTCCCCTGTCGGCTGCAGCCCCCTCAAAAAAAGATAAATGGGGTGGCACACTGGGAGCCCACCCCAGTGTGCCAAATAACCCTGTAAATTGAAAACGGTCCTGCAATGTTTTTTTTTTTTTTAATAACCTGCAAAGCAGAAAACGGTCCTGTGTCGAGTCTAGTGACCCTCCTCGAACCAGCACCCACTTTCTGCGCACTCCGCCTCCCAACACCCCCCCCCCACATATTTACCTCCGGAGTCCAGCGTGACGATCTTCGGTGGATCAGGAACATTTGCACTCTTCAGAGCCGACTGCGAACTGAGGAAATGCCGGTAAGCTGTATAATGGTATACATAGGGTTTTTTCAACTTTGATGCATTTCTCAGGCATTTTTTTGAATTTTGGCACCAAATTTTCAACATGGGGTTTTTGGGACCCCTCCTCATGAATCCTGCCACTGTTATGGCATTAATTGGCCCCGAAAGGTGATTTCACGGTCACTGCGTGGAATCACCTTTCGGGACCGATTAACGAAAGACTGTGCCAGTGTTCATGAGGAGGGCTCTCAAAAGACTATGTTGACATATGTGAAAATCGAAAAGATGACTTTTACTTTAGCATGCGCTATGCAGTTATGCATGCTCGTAACTCGCAAATTTGCAATATTTTCATGCCACATTTTCAACATTGGCATTTTTCCACACCTCCTTGAGAACAGTACAGCTGTCATTTTTCATATCCTGCCCGGAATGTGTTTTTGTACTTCCGGCGAAGAATAGTGCGATCGCTGTGGGAAATCCATGTTCTGGACACATTACAAAAATCACAGTGACACTGTTCATTAGCAGAGGTCCTAAAATGCATATGTGGAAAATTTGGTGAGAAAAGTCCATGAAATGACTGTGTTACGAGCATGCGTTGCACAGTTTCCACGGACGCTCGTAACTTTGCACGTTTGCAATATTTTAACTCCACATTGTCAACATTGCCATTTTTCGCACCTCCTTATGAAAAGTACAGCTGTCATTTTTTACATTTCACCCGATATGTTTTTTCAGACATGTAGCATACAACAACGTGATCGGTGTACAAAATCAGTGTTTGGAACAGATTAATCAAATCACAGTGACACTGTTCATGAGCAGAGGTCTTAAACTGGCTATGTTGAAAATTTGGTGACAAAAGCCCATAAACTGACTGTGTTACAAGTGTGCATTGTGCAGTTTCCACACACCCTTGTACGTTCACAAAGTCGTAATCTTTTCGGTCCAGATTTTCAACATTGGCATTTTTCCACACCTCCTCATGAACAGTACAGCTGTCATTTTTCACAACCTGGCTGAAATGCGTTTTCGCACTTCTGACGCAGAATAGCACGGTTGCTATGGAAAATCAGTGTTCGGGATAGATTAAGAAAATTACAGTAACATTGTTCATGAGCGGAGGTCCCAAAGTGCCTGTGTTGAAACTCTGCTGTAAAAAATATCCCCAAACTAATTACATTACGGGTGTGCTTTGCACAGTTTCTATGCACACTCATGACTTCACTAGTTTTTTATATTTTCATTCCAGATTTTCAGTATTGCCATTTTATTACACCTCCTCATGAACAGTACAGCTATCATTTTTCACATCATGTTCGAAATGTGTTTTCACACGTGTGGCGCCAAATGCTGCAGTCGCTATGCAAAATCACCTTTCGGCTAGCAAACTGATAGTGTCTCTGTTCATGCGGTGGGATCACAAAAAGCCCATGTTGAAAACTTGGAGTAAAAATACCAAGAAACGGCCAGGGTGTTAGGGTTTTCAACCATAATGCTCTACAGTCGTCAGGGATATGACTCGGGATTGTCAACAGTAATGCTCATGCCATTCCACCCTCCACCCTGCAGCCAATGACAGGCTTCGAGGTGCGCCTTGGACTCTTTGGCCCCAGAATCCATCCCATTCTCCTATACTGTACCCATTTCAGCATATTTCCTTATGGAATGAGATTAGTAAAGCCCGAACACCCAAGGCACACCTCAACACTTGTCAGTGTCTGCAGGGTAGGGTGAGGGGAAATCTCGTGACTGTTATGGGCAGTGACCCAAAGGCACACCCCAGTGCCTGCCCATCTCTGCAGGATGGTGGTGGGGTTGGCGTCAGTTCAGTACTTCACTGCCATTCCTATACTGCATGGGCCTGATTCTCATAGGGGCCTGCGTCTGGCACAAGCTATGGCAAGCAGCACCTTGCACCAGTACCTGATGCATCAGAGACCCTGCACCTGATTCAGGTACTGGGGGGGTCCCAGTGGCTAAGTCCCCATGCTAGCACTGACCAGAACCTGTGGCAAACCCCTGGCGCACTGCACTGGTCCACCGCGGACCACCAGAGACTAACACAGGACCCCCTGTCCCTCTAGGTAATGGGCATGTGGACCCAACCTGATGGGTCAGTGCCCCCCCACTATGTTTGGTGCAATTGGCGCCTGGCCACAGAGGTGAGTGGTGGGATGTACTGGGCACTGGGGAGCAGTCTGCACTGGTGTCACGGGGGGGGTTTGGGCACCATCTGATGGGGCATGGGTGGGCACTGTACCACCATACGTTGGTGCTGCAGTAGCACCGATAGGGCAGGCATCGGGGATCAGGAGAGCCGCATCAGGACGGGGGTACCAACATTTATTTATTTATTTATTTATTTTTTGTTGACCGGGTAAGTGCACTAGACAAATCCTGCCTATTTTCAGGCACGACCTGGGGAAGGGGGATACAGATGAATGCCAACTGACTTTGAACCAGATTAAGCTGTTGGTGGTATTTTTAGTGAATGAGGGAAATTTGGCCAGGACACCGAGGAAATTCCCCTACTCTTTTCGAGAAGTGCCATGGGATCTTTAACATTCACCTGAACTACCAGCAATCCAGGCAGATGGGACCTCGGTTTAACGTCTCATCCGAAAAACATGGTACATAAGTGGCATCGGGGAGCTGTGAGGGGTGCCACTGGACCACTAGGACTGGGGCCACACATACGAGGCCACACTAGGGGTGTATGGTGGGTGGACCGTCACCCATGGTATGCCGCACACAGTCATGTCACCCAGGGGAGAATGTCTAAGTCCCCTTGCGGCTGCCCTGGCTTGTCTAAGGACACTTAGAATTTCTCCTGCCAGGTGATGCCTGTGAATTGCAGGATGCAGCTTGCATTGGCCACAGTCCCCCTAGTGCTATACCGCAGTGCATTGCAGGTGCTAGCCCTGTTTGGGGCAGGTGGACTGCGGTCGGTGTGCAAAATCAATGTTTGGGACACATTATGAAGATCACAGTGACACTGTTCATGAGCAGAGGTGTTACAATGGCTATGTTTAAAATCTGATGACAAAAGTCCATAAAATGACTCTGTTACGAGCACCCATTGCGCAATTTCTACACACCCTTCTAAGTTCACGAACATGAACAGTGCAGCAGTCATTTTTCCCACCTGGCGGAAATATGTTTTTACTTCTGGCGCAGAATAGCACGTTTGCTGTAGGAAATTAGTATTCAGGACAGATTAAGAAAATCACAGTGACACTGTTCATGAGCGGAGGTTCCAAAATGTCTGTGTCGAAAATCTGCTGTAAAAAATCCCCAAACTAATTACATTATGGGTGTACGTTGCACAGTTTCTACGCATACTCATGACTTCACCAGTTTTTGTAAATTTTCACTCCAAATTTTCAGCGGTACCATTTTTTACACCTCCTCATGAACAGTACACCTGTCACTTTTCACATCCTTTTTGAAATGTGTCTTCTCACCTGTGGTGCCAAATGGCACAGTCGCTGTGCAAAATCACCTTTCGCCTAAAGAACTGATAGTGTCACTGTTCATGTGGTGGGGTCACAAAAAGCTCATGTGGAAAACTTGGAGTAAAAAATACCAAGAAATGCCCAGGGCGTTAGAGTTTTTGACCATAATGTCCTATTCTGTAGGGACTGACAGGCGTCAGGGGTGTGACTTAGGATTGTTGACAATAATGCTCATGCCATTCCACTCCCACCCCCACCGTGCAGCCAGTGATAGGCATCGAGGTGCATCTGGGACTCTTTGCTCCCAGAGTTCACCCCATTCTCCTATACTGCGCCCATTTCAATGTATTTCCTTATGGAATGAGGTGAATGTAAAGCCCAAACACCCCAAGGCACACCTCGACACTTGTCAGTGTCTGAAGGGTAGGGTGAGGTGAAATGTCATGACCATCGTGGGTGACAGCCCAGCGGCACACCCAATGCCTGTCCATCTCTGAAGGGTGAGGGTGGAGTTGGCATCAGTTCAGTACTTCAGTGCCATTTCTATACTGCATCTCTCTAACTCCTGCACTTCAACTGCTAATGCGGCAAGCAAACATTCGGCACTGACAAATGCTTGTTGTTTGTTTTTACCCTAAAGTGAAGGTCCCAGTAGTAGAATTCTAGTTTTTTAGTCCCAGTAGAGTAGTATACTGTAGGTCTGTCAACATCTTCTTTCTCTTGCTGCCCTTTCATACATTTTCCTGGTGCAGCTCTGTCAGCCGCAGCCTTGTCTCCTGCATCTATTTTTCCTGGACTCCTACAGCTGATATCCCTCGGCTTAGCTGAGCATTTATTTATTTAGTTTTTGTTTGCTAGGTAAGTGTACTAGGCAAGAAAACCTGCTTATTTATACGTTCCTGAGTTTGCAGCCTTAAGCCAGGGTGAGGTTATAGAGCCACTGAACCCCTCTAAGGGCAGTACCAAGCGGTCTCATTCCCTCATTTCCTATAACGTGGTCTGCATGTAATCCGATAGCTAAAAATAACAGAAATGTTTTCCTCTGCTCCCATGTGAAGTCCCTAAAAGTCTCAAAGGATTTCATTGAGTCACCATCCAGCAACTACCAAGGGGCCCAGAAACCAAAATGGGTCTGTCTGTTATACCATGGATCTGTCGTACCTGGACTAAAGTTCGATGTTCCACCCCAGGCACTGAGCCCTCCAAAGATGGGGAGACAGTTTACCCAGTTGAACTCCCCCATCCCAGGTGGAGACAGCTGTTGCTATAGCTGATAAGAGTGGACTCAAATTTCTATCACAGCTAAGGATCAAACAACACAGTTGAGAGATGGATTACCTCTAAACTCATGCATCTTAATATTCTTTAAATGGAAAGAGTACTGCCACCCCAAGGCAAAGCACACTTCCACTGTGCAGCCCCCCAGTAGTCTTCTGGCAGGTCAAAGCCCACCCACCTTGCCTCCTCTCCAAGTGCAGAATAGCACTGTGTACCCTGTCACCCCCTAAAGATCTGTCGTAGGATGATCATTGGGACAGATTGAAATAATTATAGGTACCACTGTTCATTTTAATTGCCTGCACTCTTAACATAAATTGGAAAAGGAAGAAGCGGCCATCTTCTGTACGTCTTCAGTAAGACTATTCTGCAGGAGGAGAAAATTATTCTTTAACAGATCTTTAGACTGTAGGTTTCTAACTACACCCAAATATTTCATTTTATGGAAACTTCATTTAATCAGGAATCAAATTGGCAAGCACTGCCAAGGTCATAATGGAATGTCAGGACTTCGTTTTAAGTGTAAAAAAGGGATCAATTTCCTGTATCACTTGTCTGAGGGAATTTTCCAGTTGACTTAAACAGAGCAATACATTATGAGTGCATATGTGTGTGCGTGTGTGTGTGTGTATATATATGTATATATGTATATATATATGTATGTGTACACACACACACACACACACACACACGTATGGGATACATAATGGGCAGGAGTGTGATATGGAAAATATCTTCACTTCTGCAGAGTGAGCTCTGGATACTCACGAGTGCTGAAGACACAAGTGAGAGTATCCAGAGCTCACAATGCAGAAGTGAAGATATTTCCCATAGCACACGATCTGCATATCGTGTGTTCGATTTATACAATAGGGGTACGAGTTTTGGAAGTATTGTTATGATTTGTTGTGTTCTGTTGCTGTTTTTGTGTTTGCTGTTTCTGTGTGTGAGATTTTCTAAATGGGCTGGCAGTGTTGCAAACTGGGGGGAAAAGCTGAGTGTGTTTTGCAATGATAAGTAAGTTAGCTTCAGGCAGCAGTGAGAAAGAGGCTGTTTTATGAAGCTGTGTGGTTTAGAATTCTGGCTGCAGTCAAGCTGAGAGCGTCACAGTAATGGGCTGGGAGTGAGACAGAATGTGGGGAAGAGGTGATGATATTTTGCCATGGTAATTGAATTAGCTGCAGGCAGCAGTGAGAAACAAACTGTTTTGTGAAGCTGTGTGCTTTAGAATTCTGGCTGCAGTCAAGCTGAGAGTATCACAGCAATGGGTTGGGAGTGGGACAGCATATAGGACACACTTGAGAATGTCTTGCCATGGTAATTGAGTGGGCTGCAGGCAGCAGTGAGAAACAAACTGTTTTATGAAGCTGTGTGCTTTAGAATTTTGGCTGCAGTCAAGCTGAGACTATCAGAGCAATGGGCTGGGAGTGAGTCAGAGTATAGGAAACACCTGAGAATGTTTTGCCATGGTAACTGAGTTGGCTGCAGGCAGCAGTGAAATATCACTCACAGAGGTGATGTCACGAGTACATTTATATATCTAGTTGTGATGGCATGACATGGAATATCTCTTGTGGTGATGTCACCACAGTGAAGATACATGTTTTTATCACTCTCATTTATTCTCTGTCTTTATTGTATAAGTAAATATACATATTTATATATATTTTTTGTAGATTCTATTTTTGCTCTGGAGGTGCAGGGCAACCTTCAGGAGTACCCACTCGGCTAGCTGCCTCTGCTCCCAGTCTGACCCCCCCCGCATCAGTTTCTCCCCACCCCATGGAATGTCCAGCCCCCTGAATCACCTCCCGGGAAAGGGCCCGCCCTCCATTGGCGGCCTTTCTGAAATTAGAGAGACCTCCTGTGAGATCTGGTTGGCCACAAGAGATCCTGATCTGGGTAGGTCCAATGTCAGGATGTTAGCAGGTCTCCGGGGTCTCCTTCATCTCCGCTGGGCCTCCAGGGATTTTTGTTTGGTTGTTTTCTCTCAGAGTGCGGATATGCCATGACGTCCAAGCACCTCCGTGCTGACGTCCGTGGCTGCTCCACCCCATTACTTGGCACCGCTCTTGCTGGGTCCCCAGTTGCCATCAGGGGCCGCCAAAGAGTGATGTGATCTTGGAACCCACCCCAAGAGGGGAGAGCAGTCCTCTGGATGCTAAATCCCCTCCCTCTTCTGCCGACCTGTGTCCGTTCCCCAACCTGGATCGCCAGCATAGCGCAAGGTGTGGTGTTCCGCACCTCAACCTTCAGCACCACTGGCCCAATCATCCGCATATAATGCCAACTTGTGTTCCATGTGCCGTGTTGTAAAACTTCTGAACCCCAGGGGGAGAACGCAACCTTTGAGCCAACAACTTAAATGTATAGGGTGAACAGAACAGGAGACAAGGCAGCCTTGCTGCATTTTTTTTCCTCAGAATGAGCACAATCACTGGATTTGGCTTGTGACACATCGTCCTTTCTGTAAGACACTAATTTCTAATTCATAATATGGACCATTGTGGAGTGCTATAAATTAAGCGAGCTGGGGATGATATTTGTAGCTTAGAAGCATGTCGTGAGGGGGTGTAGCAATATCATGAGATTCTTTTGGTTTCTTTTTTGTCAGGGCTCATTTGGTTGGATTATGGTTCACCTGGCTACAAAGTGTGGGGTATTTGCAGGGGATTGGGGAAGAAGACGGCAGAGGTTGGGGGGATCTCGGGGTGGAGGACCTGGCTTGGGGTGTTGTGGCGGGGGGATTTTTAGGGGTATGTTTCATTTCATGGACCCTTATTGCCTTGGTCTGGTGGCTTGGCCACCAGGGAGACCACAAAGGTATAACCATTTCTGCAATTATAATTAACACGTAACAATTTCATAATTTTTGTGCACCTCACTTGCTGATCTACATAGTGTGGGGTACATGTTCAACAGTGCTGCTGTTCTGCTGCCTTGAAATGGAGCTTTGGGGACAAGAAGTGGTTGAGTCATCTCTGAATACTCGGTAGTGCTTCATAGCCTCAAGAGACTTACAAGGCTGTCTTTTGTAAGGGTATTGTCCCTTTGGGGGTTACCTGCCCTCTCTGGGTCTTCCACAAACAAAGCCTGTGGCTCTATGTGTTGTCGTATTAAGATTGCCCTGACAGTGTTTTTATCTCAGTCCCATCCCATATTAAGTTTCAGTATATGTTACATAGAAGTTGACGGCAGATAAGGACCACAAGGCCCATCCAGTCTGCCCATTTCTTGTTCTACCTTATAAATGCGCCATCGGCCTTTGCTCTGTCAGTGGCCTATCTATTCATATTCATCTGTATTGCTCCTTTTTGCCTATCCCATGCCTGTTTGAAGTCCTGCACTGTATTCATAGCCACCACTTCCTGAGGTAGGCCGTTCCATGCATCCATCACCCTTTCTGTGAAAAAGAATTTCCTCACATTCTCCCTTAATTGGCCTCCCTCTAATCTCATGCTGTGTCCTCTTGTCCTGCTATTTTTCTTATATTTAAACATGTTAGACTCTTTTACCTTGTTAATGCTCTTAAGGTGTTTGAATGTCTTGATCATATCACCTCTCTCCATCCTTTGCTCAAGGGTATACATATTGAGCTCCATTAATCTGTCCTCATATGTCTTCTGATGCAATCCCTGCACCATTTTGGTTGCCCTTCTCTGAACTGCCTCAGTTTGGTTAATGTCCTTGTGAAGGTGTGGCCTCCAGTACTGCACGCGGTACTCCAGATGGGGCCTAACCAGTTTCTTGTAAAAAGGTATTATTACCTTCCTCTTACAACTTGTGATACCCCTACTAATACACCCTAACACCCCTAGCCTTACCTGCTGCTTTGGAGATCTGCTTGGATGATTTCAGGTCATCGGTGGTGATGATGTCCAAGTCTCTTTCTTCCTTTTCGACTGCTAGCAACTCCCCTCCCAGCCTATAGGTGGCTTCAGGGTTTCTCTTCCCTATGTGCATGATCTTGCACTTCTTTGCATTAAATCCCAGTTGCCACTCTTCTGACCATTTTGCTAGTTTATCCAGAACTCTTCTCATTCTGCCCACCCATCTGGATCATCTACTCTGTTGCAGATCTTGGTGTCATCTGCAAACAGACAAGTCTACCCTCAAGTCCATCTGCAATGTCACTAATGAAGATATTGAAGAGGACTGGCCCCAGGACTGATCCCTGAGGTACCCCACTTGTGACTTGCATCTCTTCTGACAGTATACCATTTACCACCACTCTCTGTTTTCTGCCCGTCAACCAGTTTGCCTCCCAGTTGACCAACTTCTCAACTACCTCAAGCCTACCCAGCTTATTTATCAATCTTCTATGTGGAACAGTGTTGAAAGCTTTGCTGAAGTCAAGGTAGGCGACATCTACAGCTCCCCCTTCATCCACCACTCTGGTTACCAAGTCAAAGAAATCTATGAGATTAGTTTGACAGGACCTTCCTTTTGTAAACCCATGCTGTCTTGGATCCTGTGCCCCTATGGATTCCAGGTGTTGCACTATCCTTTCCTTAAGGAGTGCCTCCATTATCTTGCCCACTACTGAGGTAAGACTGACTGATCTGTAGTTCCCTGCCTCCTCCCTGCTACCACTCTTGTGGAGCATGATCACATGAGCCCTTCTCCAGTCTTCTGGGACCTCTCCTGTGCTCAGAGACTCACTAAACAGTTCTGCTAATGGCTCTGCTAGTTCCACTCTTAGCTCCTTAAGTACCCTGGGATGTATGTCATCAGGTCCCATTGCCTTGTCCACCCTGAGCTTAGCGAACTCTTGTAGGACCCTTTCTTTTGTGAAGGGAGTAGTGCTCACCTCCTTCCCCCCTGTGTCCATGGTGCTGAGCTGTGGACCCTGCCCTACCTTCTCTTCAGTAAATACGAAGCAAAAGTATATATTTAGGATAGCTGCTTTCACAGGGTCCTCCTCCTCACATGCCCCCTTTTCTCCCTTGAGCTTAGCAATACTCCCTCTGGACTTTCTCCTTTCGCTAATGTAGCTATAGAAAGTCTCGTCACTTTCTTTTACTGTTCGTGCTAGTGTTTCCTCAGTTTGGGACTTTGCCTGCCTTACTGCCTTCCCTGCTTCCCTTAGGGCAGTTTGGTATGCCTCCCTATCTTCATCCTGCTGTGTTCCCTTATATTTCCTGAAGGCCAGCCTTTTGGCTCTGACCTTTTCTGCTACTGTATTTGAGAACCAAAGTGGTTTCCTTTTCCTTTTGCACTTCCTTTTCTGTCTAACACAATGGGATGTTGCTTCCAAGTATTGCATCCTTCTACCTGGAGATCTGTGAACCCTTCCCCGTTAGTCAGTACTAGATCTAGGATGACCCTGTCTCTTGTGTGTTGTTGTACCAGTTGTTTGAGGCCCTCCCCCTGCAGGGAATCCACCATGTGTCTAGTTCTGGCAGATGTTCCTGCTGGTATTGACCAATCTGTATCCGGCATGTTGAAGTCTCCCATTATCAGAACCTCCCCTTTAGCTGTCATGTTTTGTATATCTTCTAACAGTAATGTGTCTGTGTCCTCCCCCTGGTCTGGGGGCATGTAGACAACCCCAGTTCTTATGGCTGTCCCATTTCCTGTTTCCAGGGTGACCCACAGTTCTTCTGGCTCCTTATGTGTATTCTGAATTTCTGTAGCTTTGATATTTTCATTGACATACAGGGCCACTCCACCCCCCTTTTTTGCACTTCGGTCTCTTCTGAACAGTGCATATAGCCAGGTACTGGAGTCTCCCAAGTGTGGTTACTGGTAAACCACATCTTACTAATTGCTACTATATCCAGTTTAGCCTCTGACATTATTGCCTGCAGGTCTGGGATCTTATTTCCCAGGCTGTGGGCATTTGTGTACATGATTTTCCATTGGCCAGATTTTGGTGTGTTAGTTGTTTGAGTGAGGTTTGGCATTTCCCCTGTGCATCGTATAGGGAGACGGACCTTTTTTCTTACCTGGTGATGCAAATTAACTTCAAACATGCTGAATCTCTGTTTGACAACTAGCTGAGGGGGGGGAAGGGTGTTCTTCCCATTCGATGTATGGGGTGCTGCACCCCCTCCCCATTTGCTAGTTTAAATATTTTAAAGACTGATTATGTTTCACATTTATTAGTGTTGTATGTCTCTATAGCGTACAACAGAACATTGTTCCAACCTGATTTCCATCTCACTGAAATGCTGTTGTACCACAGTTCAAAGGTCATGGAACAAGATTGTACCCTTCTGTGGTACAATTGCATTCCAGGTGATTTGGAAAGCGCATGAGCCACAGTTAAACAGAGGCAACAGAAACTGCAGGGTCAACCGGATACAAACTTTCAGCGGTGGCACAATCAGTTGAAAAAATCCCACAGAAGCAGGATCAACCAGATATTTAAATCTACTCACAAAATTAAGAGCTGTTCCTCCTGATAACTATGCGAGAAGTTTAGATGCCTTTTTTTTTTGTTTGTTTTTTTTGTTTTTATAAGTGGAATTACCACACCACTGAGCCTAGCAACCAGCCTTGAGCCCTGGAATAAAACGTAGCAGCGAATAATATCTCTTTTTGTAGAAGAAAGTGATAAAATAGTATAAAATTATATTGAGGCACCATACACTATAAAAAATACCGGATGAGCAACTCTGTGCACAACCAGTGTGTTCTGCAATCTCGGGGTTCTGATTCCTACAGACTTCTCGACTTCGCTCTCGAGGTCAGAGGGAATCAGAACCCCTCTGTGGCAGAACACACTGGTTGTGCAGAGTTGCCTGTTCAGTATTCTCTATGTTGCTGGAACAGACACCATGCTTAAGGAATGCTATATTATGCCTGTGGGTTTAGATGGTGCAGTGCACAGTTCGGGGGGAGGAGGAGACTGTCAGAATCTTTATATTGGTAATCCTAAGCCTTATGGTTAATAAGTCACATAGAATTAATGTTATTTAATGGAACATCAAAGGGGTGAACTACCCTATCAAACAAAAAGGGTGCTGTCTCATCTAAAACAGAAAGTGGTGGGAATTGCAATGTTGCAAGACACTCATCCAATGGAGCTGGAGCATAAAAAAGTGGGTCGAGATTGGGTTGGTAAGGCTTACTTAGCTTCATATACTTCCCACGCCCGCAGAGTGGCAGTTTTGCTGCACAAGTGCCTACCATTTGGATCCTTGATAGTTGGAGTGGATTCTGCAGGGAGGTGGGTGTTGGTACAAGAAAAACTGTATTATGATGATGATGTTTTTATTAAGGACTATTTTTTCAATTAAGTCAGTTACAGGGAATGATAGTATGGGGTGGTGATTTTAACTTAGTTTTAGATGAGTATGTGGACAGGCACTCATAAAGACTCTACTGCTTGATTAAGGCTGCTCTTAGCTGCTAAACACATAGGATTGTCTGATATATGGTGAATCATGCGTCTCAGAGAACAGGATATTCCTTTTTCTTGCATGTTCACCAGTCACATACGAGAATATATTTAACATTTATCAGTAGTGAGCTAATGCCTGAAATTTTATTTCTAGGGACATGGATATGTTGTTCAATCCACACTTCATGGCAGGTTCCTTGCCGCTTTAAATCTTGCCAGAAGGTCTTCAAGCTGGCTCCTCCCACCTGCCCGGGTGGTAAAATTCTCAGCTCCGCCCCATGACTCCAGATCTTCCTTACCGCTTGGAAGCTCAGGTTCCCTCCTTAGCGCTCTGTGTTTTAGGCCTGGATCCAGACTCGTTGGTTAAACCAAAACTTATTCTCAAATTTTCTAGACTTCGGTCCGTTTCTTCCTTCGCGGCTGCGGTGGGTAAGTCGACTCCCGGATTTTGGCAGTGCCATCTTGGTGAAAGATGCCTCTGACGATCCGCTCCACGTCGTTTATTGCCTTGGGCTTGATGACGATCCGCCGGCCTGTGAATTGTGCAAATCCTTCTCGGCCAATGTCCTCGAAGACCGTGCTGCCAGACTCCCAACTTGGGCACTCCAAGAGACGTATTCCTCCGGTGAAGTCAAAGGAGGCCCATTGGGCGGTATCCGCGGTGGCGGGCTCGGCTGAGCAACTTGAGCAGATGATCACCCTCGAGGAGGAGGCGGCCCAGGCCGCATCTTCGTCCTCCTCTGTTGCGGCATTTATCCCACTGTCCTTGGGCTCCTTCTATATGGCTTCTTTTAAGGAGCTTTGTCAGTCCCTCTCTACAGAAGGTGAGGGTCCATCGGGACTTTCCTCTCGGTCCA
The DNA here is from genome assembly GCA_016271365.2 of Neoceratodus forsteri. Taxonomy (NCBI): domain Eukaryota; kingdom Metazoa; phylum Chordata; order Ceratodontiformes; family Ceratodontidae; genus Neoceratodus; species Neoceratodus forsteri. Next base: position 969,583,484 of record CM057449.1, read on the forward strand.
AGAAGAAGGACTCGAAGGGTAAGTCCCACCGTCAGCGTTCGTGGGAGCAGGAGAGATCCCCTTCCCCGGACAGTTGACACTCGACTTCGGTCGAGGTTGCAGCTAAGGCTGCTGCTTTCACGGTGTCCCCGTCAGGTCAGCCGGCCGAGACACCCATCGACGCGGGTCGAGATTTTTCTCAACCTGTTGGACAGGCTGTCGACTGGAGAAGCTGACAACCCTTCTTCACCGGTTCCCCCAGTGGAAACCGAGGACTTGCCTGTGCCTCCTGTGCCGGAGTCCCCGGTTAAGGTTCCCATGCCAAGGGAGGAACGGGTTTCCCCCGCTCCATCCCAGACCCACCCTCGGAAATACTGACTGTCTCAGTCTCGGTCTTGGACCTCTTCTCGGTCCGGCTGATCCCGCCGACACCGGCGGTCTCGGTCTCGGCACCGAGGAAAGCGGCGACACCGCTCGTCCTCGTCTTCTTCCTCTTCAGAGGAAAGGCTTCGGCGCAAATTGCGTCGACGCTGTGAGGACTTGGTGTGGCAGCAGCTCCTTCTGACCTGGAACAAGCCGACCCCGTCGCCTTCCCTGGCCATTAAGTGGCTGTCACCGGAATGGCCAAAACAACCCCTCGTGGTTATCAAGGAGCCCAAAGCAGCACCAGTTGTTTGGCCGAAACCAGCTGCGCCACCCATTGTGGTGGAACCCTCGCCTCCACAACCTAAATCTGGGGCTCCGACCAAGGATTCTCGGTCAAGTCAGGGGTTGCCCCATCTGTTGTCGGTCACCCTTACGTCCGATCGTCCTCGGCAAGTGGAGGGTGGCTCAGGCCCTAGGCAGCTGTTTGCAGACTCCTCAGAGTCTGATGATAACTCTTCCCTGTTCTCCAGGTCCCTTGACCTGCAGTCCACTGGGGGACAGTCGGTGGACGAGAGCCCATCCTCGTTCATGGGTTTGCTTCGGCTCATCTCGGAATCTACTGGGATGAAGCTCGAATCAGTGTCTGAGCGGGCCAAGTATCCCCTCATGGAGATACCAGACCGAGGGGATTCTCCCACGGAGGTCTTTCCAGTGGCTGAAGCCATTGTTGGCCCAGCTTTGGAGTTATGGCAGCGGCTGGCTTCTTGTCCTGCCCCTTTGGCCAGGAAGTACGTGGTCCCCACCGGTTCACTATCCGTTTTTCCGGAGCACCCCTCTGTGGAAGGGCTTGTGACCGATAGTGTTTTCCAGCATTCTGGGAACACCAGGGACGTGGACAAGCCTCCCGACAGAGTCCAAGAAGCTGGACTACGCCGGGCGTAAAGTGTATGCTGCATCCTCCCTAGGCCTTCATCAGGCCAGTTCGGCCGTACTGATGGCACACTTTTCCCACGCCCTTATGGGCTCCCTGGATGAGGTGATCCCTCATCTCCCGGCTGACCTCCAGACTATGGTCAAGCAGGTGTGGGATCAGCGGGCGTCGGCGAAGCAGCAGCTCCAAACTGCTCTTGATATTGGAGACTCTTGTGCCCGGTCAGTAGCGGCCGCAGTGGCCATGCGCCGCAGAGCTTGGCTGCGGTTCTCCACCTTCACGGCGGATGCCCAGCACAAGCTGGCAGACATCCCCTTCCTGGGTACCGACTTGTTTGGTCCCGGGGTGGAGGGCCATGTACAGAGGATCGAGAAGTCCTGTGCCACCTTGGACTTGGTCACATCTGCCCAGAAGGACAAAGGCCGCCAGCAGCAGCATAAGCCCTTTCGGCCTTCTGCCCCTGCGGCACGTCTGGCCCGGCATCACCAGCATCAGGGTCAGCAGGCTCGCACTTGGCACCCCAAATCCAAGCCTGCAGCTTCCTCCAGCAGGAAGCCTAGAGGGAAAGGGCCGGGAGGTCCCTCGGCCGGTCCCTTATTCAAGCCTGCCCAGTGACGGGTTGAGGGGTGTCACCCCCAGCCTAGTCGCTCCCCTCTGGGCTCCCCCTGTAGGGGGATGGCTCCGCCACTTCCTTTCCAATTGGTCTGCTATCACCACGGATCACTGGGTGTTGGAAGTGGTAGGAAAGGGTCTGCCTCTGGAATTCGAGCAGGCACCCCCCTTCCGAGCCATCATGCTACGGAGTACACGGTCTCTCTGTCGGCCCGCTGAGCCAACATTTCCCTGCTCCTGCAGAAGGAGGTGATCAGGGAGGTGGCGGATCCTCCACCAGACCCAGGGTTTGTGTCCAGGTATTTCCTGGTCCCGAAACGGATGGGGGGGGGCTGGCGCCCCATTCTAGACCTGCACGACCTGAACAGGTTCCTAAGGTCTCGAACTTTCAGGATGGTCACTCTGGCTCAGATCATTCCATCTTTGGAACGAGGCATGTGGTTCTGTTCTCTGGACCTCCAGGACGCGTTCTTTCACGTCCCAATCCGTCCGTCCCACCAGCGATTCCTCCACTTCAGAGCAGAGGGGTCCATCTACGAGTTCCGGGCCATGCCCTTCAGCCTCTCTCCAGCTCCCAGGGTCTTCACCAAATGCATGGCAGTGGTGACAGCATTCCTATGGCACCGAAGGGTCCAGGTCTACCCTTACCTGGACGACTGACTGATTGTGGCCTCCTCCAGACCGGAGGTGGAGCGGTCCAGGGATCTGGCCCTCCAGGTTTGCTCTCAGGTTGGCCTCCTCAACGAGGCCAAATCGGAACTTGTGCCAAAGCAGGTGATTCAATTCATCGGGGCAGAGCTCAACTCTCTTCAAGCCAGAGCATGGCTCCCGGCGGACAGGGCCGAGGTTCTTTCCTCCTTTGCCCAGTCATTTCAGGTTGGGCAATTGCGCCCTGCCCGGGACTTCCTGCGTCTCCTGGGCCTCATGGCGGCCTGCACCAGCATGGTCCGTTGGGCCCATTGGCACATGCGTCCCGTACAGTGGGGACTGGCCAGCCAGTGGTCACAGCGCTCCGGTCCTTTGGACCAGACAGTGGCAGTGACCCAGGAGATGTGGAATGCTCTCCAGTGGTGGATCGTTCCAGCTCATCTGCAGGAGGCCATCGCATTTGTCCGCCCCGAGCCCACAGTCACACTGTCGACCGACACCTCTCTGGTGGGTTGGGGTGCCCATCTGGGGGAGCACAGAGCACATGGTCTCTGGTCCCCTCGGGAGTCCCGATGCCACATCAACCTGCTGGAGCTTCGAGTGGTCCGACTAGCCCTCACCGCCTTCGCTCCGTTTGTACGGGGTCAAGTGGTCTACATCCAGAAGGACAATACCATGACCATTTACTACCTAAACCGTCCGGGCAGGATGCGCTCCATGCCTCTGTGCAAGGAAGCTCTCCACACTTGGTCCCTCGTGCGCAGCCTGGAGGCAGATCCCCTAGCCATCCATGTGGCAGGAGCCTCCAACACTCTGGCCGATGCCCTAAGTCAGATAGGGGCTGCATCTCAAGAGTGGTCACTCCTGCCGAAGGTGGTACACGATCTGTTGTTGCACTGGGTCACACCTCAGATGGACCTGTTTGCTTCCAGGGAGAATGTGAAGCTGAGGCTGTTTCAAGCCCTTCCCCCTCAGCAGGGCTCTCTTCAGGGGGATGCCTTCTCGAGGGCGTGGACCCTGGGCCTCTTCTACGCCTTTCCCCTATTTCCCTTGATCCACAAGGTGCTTCTCGAGGCGAGGAGGGACAAGGCACAGGTGATTCTGGTAGCCCCACACTGGCCCCGTCAGTTCTGGTATCCAGATCTCCTCAGCCTCAGTTCCAGGCTCCCGAGGCAGCTCCCAACCTGTCCGGACCTGATCTCAGTCAACCAGGGGAAGGTTCTCCACCCGGACCTTTAGTCCCTGCACCTGACGGCCTGGTTCCTGAGCAGCTAGAGTTCCAGGCCTTGGGTCTTTCCGACGAGGTCCTCAATGTTGTTGAGGCATCCCGTAAGGAGTCGACCAGGAAATGCTATGCCTTCAAATGGAAGAGATTCTCCATTTGGTGTCAGGGTAAGGGGTTGGATCCCTCCTCCTGCTCCTTGGCAAGCATTCTGGACTAACTGTGGTCCCTTTCTTAGCTAGGGCTTCGGTTGACGACCCTAAAGGTGCACCTGGCAGCTATCTCTGCTTACCGGACGTGGGCCGGGAAGCAGTCAGCGCAGGAGAAGGTGGTCGGGCGCTTCTTCAAAGGCCTTGATCACATTATCCCCTCGGTGCGAGAATCTCCACCTCCGTGGGATCTACTGCTGGTATTGGCTAAGCTCATGGGCAAGCCATTCGAACCGATGCACAGGTGTGACATCTCTTACCTGTTGTGGAAGACCGCCTTCTTGGTGGCTATCACGTCAGTCAGAAGGATGGGAGAGCTCCAGGCGCTTTTCCATCGATTCTCCTTATCTGGTCTTCCACAGGGACAAGGTTGTCCTGTGCCCCCCCACCCAAAGTTCCTTCTGAAGGTGGTGTTGGAGTTTCTCCTTAACCAGGTGTTGACTCTGCCGGTGTTCTACCCCAATCACACTTCGGAGACCGAATATAGGCTCCATACTTTGGACCCTGGAAGAGCGCTCGCTTATTATAAGGAGCGAACGGCAGAAGTTTGGGGAGAGGTTCGCCAGCTGTTTGTCACCTATGCTGAAGCCGCACCTGGCAGACCTATAGCCAAGCGGACGATAGGCAGGTGGGTCACCTCCTGCATAGATCTCTGCTACAGGTTGGCGGGCATGGAGCCTCTCAAAGGGATAAGAGCTCATTCTACCCGCCATACTGCTGCTTCAGTGGCTGCTTCCAGGGATGTCCCTATCCAGGAGATCTGCAGGGCTGCTACCTGGAAGTCAGCACACACCTTCATTATGCACTACCACATTGACCTTGAGTCACGCCGGGATGCTGGTTTTGGGACCTCGGTTCTCCAGTCTTTATTCCCTAAGTAGGGGGTGTGCGCCTTGCCTCCCTCCTTCCGGAGAACTGCTAGGAGTCTGCCATGAAGTGTGGATTGAACAACATATCCATGTCCCTAGAAATACAGGTTACTCACCTGTAACAGGAGTTCTAGAATGGTATATGTTGTTCATCCACCAACCCCTGACCTCCCGGCTTGACGGCACAACCTACCAGCTTCCAGCGGGATAGATCTGTTGTCATGAGGCGGAGCCGAGAGTTTTACCACCCGGGTGGGTGGGAGGAGCCAGCTTGAAGACCTTCCGGCAAGATTTAAAGTGGCAAGGAACCTGCCATGACGTGTGGATGAACAACATATAGCATTCCTAGAACTCCTGTTACAGGTGAGTAACCTGTATATTTTGATTATCTTCCTATCAAATCAGACCATGCCCCTTTAGAAGTAACCTGGGCTATGGAGTTACAGTCACAGTTGAACGTTAGGGTGTGAAGATTGGATCCAGTTCTTCTTCATAAAATAGAGTTTATAGAGCAGCTGTGTGGTGACATTAAGGAATTCTGGGCCCTGAACAAACCCACGGTTAGTAATTTAGGGGTGGTGTGGGATTCGTTAAGGGCCATTATCAGGGGAAGGGTCATAGCGCATTCTGCTAAAATTCGTAAGGAAAGTAAAACTCAATCAGTTAGTGTTGAGAAACAAAATAGACCGAAACCACTTTTAAGAAAAATAGGGACCCGATTGTTATATCAAACTATAAAAAGACCCAAAATGGAATATAATGAATGCCACACCAAACGCATAGAGCAAGCAATGTGTTATCAGAAAGCTCAGTTTTATAAATTGGGTAACAAATGTGGGAAGATCTTAGCTTACCAACTAAAACAGGAAAATATCCAGCACCATATCGTTATTAGGAATGATAAAGGAGAAATGTAGCACGACCCAAAACAGATAAACAACGTCTTTGTATTCTGTTTTTCCTCGACGTATACCTCTGGCACTGGCAGCTCAGACTTGGTGTTAGAAATTTATCCTCACTCTGTTTACTCTAACCAAAATAAGAACAATGTTTCACTAAAGCAGATATTTTAAGATCTGTCGGTCAACTGAATGTAGATAAAACCCTGGGCCTAGATGCTGTATCAGTAGATTTATGTAAGATATAATCTGCAATACTGGACCCTCCATTTGAAAATCTTGAGGGAGCAGTGGAGGTTGCCGGATTCTTTTAGGCAAGCCAGAATCATGGTATTTCCCAAAGTGGATAAACCAAAGTATCAGGTGACTTCATATAGACCAGTATCCTTACTAAATACAAAATTTATGATTGTGGAAGGGTTGTGGGATGACAGATGGACCAGACACAGAACTTCAGGTTCAACACACAATCTCTGTGTAATGTGTATTGCCTTAAGCAATGGCAAATCCCTTCTTCAATACATCGGTTCACAGTAACAGACTATGCATGCCTTTCCTCAGCACTTACTGACCCACTGATCTATTTCTCCTGTGGAAATGAACTATCCCCTATTTTGGTCTAGCTTGTTTAGACTATGGGAGCTCAAAAAGGAAAAAAACAAGCTAAAGACAAAGAACCTCAGTGCAGAAGCACTGAAGCAAGGCTTACCCCAAAAGGCATTGGCAGTAAAGCGGAGGTAAAGCCAAGTTGCAAAGCAACAGCATCACACATACCCCCATAATGCAAAGCATCATGGGATATATATGCAAATCACCATGAAATTTTAGGCTGGTTCAGCTTAAAGCAGGAATTCATGATGCCAAAGGGACTCTGGAACAATCTGTAATTTGCATACATTTAAACAACACAACAGGATTTTTTCTAATATCTCTACTTCTGTAACCTAATTTTTATAATACAGTCCCCTAGTAACTTTTTACCTTTATTAGAAACATCTAGTGCTGTGGTGTCTTCAACATTTACAGGTTTTTATGCACATAAGGCATATACATCAAGATATTTATGACATAGTGCTATTGCGTATTAAATCCAGCAATGAGGAACACAACCTGTTGTTTTACATCAGCTCGGAGGTCACCACAATAACCTCCCTGTACAAGGACCTGAGAAGGAAAAGGAAAATTAAAGAGGACACTGTAGCATAGTCAAGAAAGGGAAGGGGGATGCCCGTAGGTGGCCAACCTTATGGACTAGAAGTTGTAAAGGATTGATTAGGCTAAGAAATAGAAAAACTGTTTCAACAGATTTAAGAAAAGGTCAGTTCCTCAAGAGTGGCAGGATCTCTCTGTCACAGTGATACAAACAGAAACTTTAGCTAATCGACTAGAAAAATGTTTTACCCAAGCCGGTCCCTGAAGACCAGTTGGGATTCATGGTGGGCTGTGGGGCCCCAGCGAACCTCAGAACACTACTGTAGGTCCTATGCAGGGGGGAGACAACTGCATGGGACTACCTGGGGGTGGTCTCACTCATTGCAGAAAAAAATGTTTGATAGACTCAGGTGGGACCACCTGTGGCATACCCTGCAGTCTGTGGGTATCCTGGACAACTTTCTGACATGGGTGAAGGCAATTTGTTATTGCCCCCTATGCTATGCTACAGACTAATCTGTGGGTTTCTGTCAGGGATTTTGTTAAGGATTTAGCGTGGTATGCTCCTCCGAAACAGTGGACCACACTTCATTGAACTTGTGCCATGAAATATGTGCCTCTTCAGACCATGATCATGTTCCTACCTACGTTTATATTTATTATCAATTTCCTGATAGTAAATCATCTGTTGGTTAATAGCACCAGAGGTTCTGCGAGACCTACTAGTAATTTGCAGTCCCATATTACATGACAGAGCATAAACCTGACATGATCAAAACCTTTAAATGCCTTATGGGTTTCAGCAAAGTGAATTATGAGGATCCATTCAACCTTAGTGGGAAAAAAGAGACTGCTAAGCGGCACTGCCTCAGACAAGTGGGGGAGAGGCATCAGTAGGGAAATGAGGTGACACTTTTTCATTGAGAGGGTGGTGGCAAAATGGAACGAGTTGCCGGAAAACATTGTCTCCATGAAGGCTGTAGATGGCTTCAAGAGAAACTGGGACAGAGTAAAAGGGAAAATGTCATGGAATTGGGGGAAGGTAGGGGGGAGGACATCAAAGGGCAGGGAGAGGCTTATGGGGGGGACAGATCAGGCAGTAGTTACTGGGCACGTCTACAGACTTGAGCAGACTAGACAGACCGTATGGCCTTTTTCTTTTGGCAGTTTTGGTATGTTCCTATCGAGGTGTCCCATAGCCTGCAAATATGGGGCGGGTGTTGTGGTGATTGGGGCCGAAGATGTATTATTCTTTGGGCTTCGTACACAAATGGTTTTAAGTAAGGTTCAGAGCACTGGTATCAAAACAAGGGTAGTAGTGCAATAAAGGATGATGGTAAATGACAATTTTTGAGGATTTTATAAAAAAATTGGCTGATGGTTATAAATATAGGGTGGTGGTGGTAAAAAAAAATATAGAGTGATGGTAATAAAAATATAGGGTGGTGGCCCACCGCACTAAAATAATGAATGGGGAACACTGTCCTATGTATGTTGTAAAGCTGATTAAATTGAATTACTTTTTTTAAGCTATCTGTTTTCACCACCTTTCTGAGGAAGAGCCCAGGAAACCTAGAGAGATGAGACCAAGTCTACTTATTTGTTTCTGTTGCATCACTGTGCTTTTGTAATTTGTTGAACTACTTGGAGGCCACTACACATGACAGTATGACCTGCACCTTCGCATATGTACTCTATTGCCTTTCACTGTTAAAGTGTGGGCAAGCTGGTGCCTGTAGCAGTGCAGACCAATTCCTCTACAGTTCTACACCTTCAGGGGTCAAATGCAAGTCTTGCAGCTGGCCAGCAAGGCTAATGGTTGGGAAAATACTGGTCCCAGTCTTTTCCACAGGCCCAACTTGTACACGTATTTAAATGTTCTTTTTTCCAGTACAAGTCAGAAGGCCCAGCTAATGGAAAATGTTATCGACCCAATTAAAAATTCTCCAGTATGTGGCTAGTGGTCCGATGCCATTTTCGACCTCCAACCTTTGATCACCCTGTGCGAACAGCCTAGTCTGGTCTCTCCAGTTCAGTCTCAACTTGCTCTGCTCCTTCTTGAATGTCCATGCCTGATTAACTTAAGCAGCTGCCAGCACACAGTCAGAGATCAAAGACAAGTGATCTCCCGGTCAAAAGTCCCAGGTCTGAGAGACAGAGCATCCAAGGCCTTCAGAGGTAGTTGTTTTTGAGTGGCCAAGCACTGTGGCCCAGTGCAACATTCAATGTGCTCGGTGGTGACACCTTCCCCAAATCTGTCTTTGTCCCGTACTACCATAATCCCAAAGGTCTGAAGAAAGAAAGAAAAGCCCAAGCCAGGGCTACTACTCCTGGCCCAGGCACCCATTGAATGACCCCCTTCTCAGGTCCATTAATGAATGGTTATGGACACAGGTATGTTTGTCATCTCCTTCTGATAGCAGCACCATTCCGTCCCACGCAGCGAAATGCTTGTCTTGACCACCACAGACAACCTTGACTTTGCTGTCAATAGATATGCAAGCCTACCTCTGCAAACTTGCTACTCCAGCAGAACTTAATCCTCTATCACAGCAGAATTCTTCTCTTTCAAGGGCTTTAGCTGAAAAAATATATGATGCTGGCTGCCCTGCACAACATTAACACAGCTCATATCAGGAAAACTATAGAAAAAAGATGGGGTGATTGGGTATCGTTGGTTTGAATGATCTAATAAAACTCAAACACAAGTCATTTGGGGCATGTACTAAAGTTTAAAAAAAAAAAAAAGGCAGCTCTGCTAATGTAAGCAAATATGCTCTGAGTATGGAGCACACCATTATAGCAACCCTTTCTGACCCTTTCATACTGAGAAGGGCACTCGACAAGGCTATTCCATCGCCTCTTCTTTTTGACTTGGTTTTAGAACCCTTGGCACAAGCACTAAGGGATAATGAATTTCTCAAAGGTGTAACAGTAGGTAGGGTTGAAGCAATGATCTCTTCATATGTTGATGATTTTTTGGCATATAAACGTGTCACTTAGTCCTTGAGCAACAACTGCAAGCTTTTGGAGCCATTTAGGGAACAAAGTAAATTTACAGAAAATGGTTGTTCTGCCACGTTGTAATTGCTCTCATGCGCAGCTGCAACAACTGTATCTCATACAGTGGTCCATAGAGGGGTGTAAGTACCTGAGTGTACAAATTACACATAGACCTAATGATCTGTTTGGGGTTAACTGTTCACCACTTTGTGAAAAAAGAAAATAGCAATTAGATAAAAAAAATAGCAGGCTTTACCTCTGTCTTCGTTAGGTAGATCCAGTGTATTAAAAATTAGCTTCTTGCCAAAACTTTTATATCTGTTTCAGTTTTTTTTTTTTTTTTTTGATAACTGTGTAAGGCTCACTAGGCACAAGTGCCTGTTTTCAGGGGTGACCTGGGAGCACCAGGATAGTTAAGTGACTTGCTCAGAGTCACACAGTGTGCAAGCGTAGACTGGGGAATCAAACCCAGATCTGCTGGATGTACCAAGTTCATTCACAGCTTGTTACTCTAATCTCCAGGCTGTACTGCCCACCCACCCTGGTACCAGCATGTGTTTTAAAAAAATTAAGAGCTTGTGTCACTAATTGGTTGTGGAAGAACAAAACACCGCAGGTTATGTATGATTAGCTGGTGCAACTAACGGCTAAAGCTGGGCTCAGTGCTCCTCATTTTAAAATGTAGTATTGGGCAACCCAACTGGCAAGTTTGTGACCATGGCATGATGTGACTTGTAGAAATGCAGGCATCCTTCTGGTGAAAGAATGGACTCGAGTCATTACGTTCACAGACCTCCTGTAGAGTATGTCACTTATTAATCTACAAAAAACTAAAGGTAACTACATAACTGAGCATATGTTGAAAGTGTGGTATGGAGTCCATAAACTTAAACACCAGATAACCTACATAGTCTTGACACCGCTCTGGGATAGCCCATTAAACCCAGTTTTCCTTAGAGACCTGGGATTCCATATTTGTGTAACCCTCCTGTGGGGACTTACACGTTTAGCCCGTTTAGGCTGCCGGTTCCCCGATGTTCCCAGCAGTGTTCCCCTCCTGGGCAAGGTCCCGAGTTGTCCCTTGGGTCTCCGTCCAACCACCAAACTGTGTTTTGTTTTGAAACGGGACCTGAGGAGCTGAAGCGGGGAGTCAGCAAAGCTGTGTTGCACTTTGTGCACTTAGGCTCCCCACGCATGCGCAGTAGCACGTTTATGGGTGCTGCCGATGCAGCAGCCTTCCAAGTGTCTCCCTGGTGCTCTTGACCCCCTGATTTAAGGTAAACAGGTGTCGGACACCTGGGGGAGGCCTGTGAGAGATAGTCCTATTGGCTATTTGGAGAGTGCCAGGAGCGCTGTTAGATTGGGGTACATGAATATTAATGAAGGGCCTCATGAATATTAATGAGCTGAATCGCTGCCTTGGGGGACTGATCTTACCAAAGGCAGTGACCAGCAGCAGAAGGAGGGTCTGGCTGGAATGATTTAGGAGTCGCCTGAAAGGGGGCAGATTCTGGTTTTGGGAAATGGGGAAAACTTAAAGGCTGCATAATTGGGCTACAGGGACACTTAAATGTTGGGACACTATATGAACTGCTATGGAACTGTATGGGGGCAGCCATGTTTCTGGTACTTCGACCCACTCAAGACAGCCAATCGGGTAACTGGGAAGGGGTCATGTTAAGCCCGTGCTCCATGCTCAGAGCACAATTTGCCTCAACAGGAGAACGTTTTTAAACTGCTTTCCCCCGCTATCTGTGCTCCTGCTGTATTCTAGGAGCATGGAGGGGGAAGGGCATGGCAAATTGTCTGTAGTTCGTTTATTTTCAACTGTACCGTGTGCAAAATAATTTTTTATGAGTGGAGTGCAAAAAAGAGGGGTCTGTGTGCATTTTTATGTAAAGAAGCAAGTGCAAAAAGAATATAGTCGTCAGTTTTTTTCCCCCCATTTACTTTCAGCGGGAATAATGCTATAAAACAGTTGGTGGCAATTCCTATCTGTCATGTTGGTGTGGGGGCGGGCTATCTCTGTTCCTGTCACCGATTGGATTGCAGCACCAGGTATTAAAACAGCAGAGCGGCAAGCACGAGGAGAGGAAGAGAAGAGATTGTAGTAGAGACAGTGAATTGAGGTCTGTGGAGCTGCGTTCTTGAGCTGACGAAACAAACCTGCCAGCAAAGTCCAGCATTCATCAAAGAAGCCAGCCTAAAACGATATGTTGATAGTCTCTGTCCCAGCCAAACATGTAATCCCCCCCCCCCCAAAAAAAAATAAACAGCTGTGAAGCCTAGCCTGTGTGCATTAGTATTTCATGTTTTGGGACCGGGTTAGATTGGAGCGCCACAATGCACTTTTTTGGTTTCCTGGTGATCGCGACACCCACTGCGGTGTGAGCTGAATTTCTAAACTGTTGGGCTGGTTCTTTTATTTAACTTGTGGTACTACATTTTGGGATGTATCAGATTAACCTTTGAAGCTTCGATGGTGGTATGGTATTTGAGAATGAACTGCATCATGTGCGGATTGTTTTGGGGTGGGGGTTGTTACGTAGTCGAGTGGCGCTATATTATGTAAGCCAGGTTTGTGTTTTTAAAACAAACTATTTTTTTGTTTGTTTGTTTTTCTATCGCAACTCTTTTTACCTTCCGCCTGCTGCGGCACCTACCGTCGGGGGCATCCAGCCACCGGCCCAGCCCGCGGGGAGAGCAGCAGGCTCATTCACATGATTGGGGGGGGGGTCCGGCATGGTCGTGGCCGATCCGCTAGAGGGCTTCCCTGTCCCTGCCAGACTTACCAGCGCTTAACCCCCCGCGATTCCACAACAGTCCTCCCTGCATGGCAGGGCGTGCCCATCAAGCTGCTCAGTCCGCCCAGCCCCTTTTCCATTTCTCCCCAGTAGGAGCACAGGCGTGCAATGGCGTCCATACTTAGCGTGCACAGGCACGTCCGCCGTGCTCCCCTCTCCAGACACCACAAGATCTGCAGTACCACCGGGCGTCCCCAGGGACCACCAGAGCACGGTGTGGATCCCACTCTTTCCCCCAGGACTAGGAGAGCTGTCGGACACTCAATCATAGTCCTCCCCTGCCGACTCCTGATGATCCGGGCTTGTTTCGAACCCGGTCGCCGGCGTGGAGAAAGGTGTGGCATCCAGCGCCTCAACCCTCAGCGCCACCGGGCCGGTGCAAAACAAACTATGTTTTATTTTAAATTTCGCTTAACCTGCTTGTGATCATCATTAGATTCTTACAGGCCCAGTGTCTGACTCGACCATCTTAACTACTAAATGGACTTTTCACAGATCAAAAGGCTGGGTCCATGGTGGTATTTTGTGAAATTTTTTTTCGAATGGATTGCAAGTGCCGAATGCCGATCTGATAGATCAAGGCTGGGTTGTGGAGTGCTAGGAGGGGGTGCCGTACTGCCACCTAGAGACGGGCTGCCCTGGTTGAGTCGAGAGTGGTTGAGAGTGCTCAGTCTCTGAGTGGTCACTGTCACATGTATCAAATATGGATATTGCCATATTATGGTGTATAGTTTTAAAAAACAGTGATCATCCACTTCATATACTACTGGCACCTGTCTGACTCTTCTTGTTGCAATGTATTTTTATGGTGGTGAGTTGTTGTGGTCATCTTGTGCCTGGGCAGGGGGTACATGAATGAATGCATTATAAAGTCTGCTAGTATTGGCGAATTTGATTTGAAAGGAATTGAAGTGGGAAGAGATGCGGGGGGGGGGTCGCATCGCATCGCAATGTGCTCACTTGTTCTGGACTGCTGCTTAAAAAGCAGTTCCTTTTTTTTTGTGTGTTTAAACACTTGTGACATTTCATTCCATGAAAACCACAAGTGCTTAAACATTACTGCCTGCTCCGGAGTCAACTTGTTGTCTTGTTTAATAGTGGAGTACGGTATTATGCCAGTCTGCTCTGCTGTGACGACGACTCCACCCAGACTGTGGATTTTGTTGGTTGTTGCCATGCCATGTGGTCAGTATTCTTCTGCAGGGTTTCTTCTAAAACTGAAATGAGCAGCAGCATTTCTTTCATGCCCTGCCCACACTGTCTGTCTGTGTCACACGACACATGGGATACCTCTGCAGCTGAATACCTGATTTTTTTTTTTTAAATAGTAGTTACACAGTAGGTAAGGTGTAATATTACTCATGGGGTGGGGCAGGGCTGAGTTTGTTGCCATAGGACAGTACTGAATAGATGTGTCCTGTTTTGCCTTTGCCTCTTGCTACTTCCCTTCACACCAACTCCAACTAGGTACCTATTTCTGTTTTGGTGATGGAGCCATGACATGGAGAGAGACTTGTTTGGGTGGCGGTGATGGTGTGTGGCTTTCATGGGGTTCATTCTAGATGCCTTGTAGCTGTTTTGGGGCAGGGGAGGTCCGTCCGTCTAAGTCCATCCAGGAGGTAGTGATGTTTTGTGGGGTGGGTGCCTGGCCTGGGTAGGTGCTGGTTGCATTAGTTGTAGTCAGTTCACTCAGTGGCACTTCACTACTGCTCAACAACTGCTACTCACTCCTCTTGTCCAGGTCCCCGTAGTATTGTAATTGGTGCAACTGCATTCAGTGAGTGTGTGTGATTGACTTTTTTTTTTGTTTGTTTACTTGTTTTGCTGCTGATGTACATGATTAGACAACCATGTAAATTTTTTAAATATCCATACTGCGTCAATGTGAGTGAGATGATCATGTGGGTTGTGTACAGTCGGATTGACTCAGGTGACACTGACCGGTCAGTCTGGTTGGATGCTAGTAGCTTCTTTGGGGGGGTAGGGGGTGCGTTGGTGCCAGTGGTGGTCGGTGGACTATGGAGATGTTACGGTGCATGGGGTAAATTTTTCGTGCCATGGTGTGTTGTTGTGGTGGGATAATGTAACAGCAGCCAGGTGGGACGTGTTGGTTGAAGCATGAGACATAATATAACCTAAGCCGATTGCATCTCCAACTCGTCCGGTTCCCCCCCCCATCCGAGGTGAGAATGGCTGACTGTTTTGGCCCCCCTCCCCACCATAACACACGTCACACTCCTACACGTTAAAATGCTTTTCATTCACTTATACCCTTAACAAATATTGTGTGTAGGAGCACATATTCGATAGGCAGGAGCACATATTTTGGGTCTAAATTTAGCCAGCGTGTGCTCCTAATTTTCAAAGGAGCACACCTTACCAAAACCTTAATGCCGTCCCTGTAACTGGGTGCCCAAAGACTGCTGAGAGGGCTGATGGGAGGTGGTATTAACTATTTTCAGGTACCAAGAAACGCGTCAGATCAATAATCAAAGAGGGCTAAATGTTGTGAGTGATAACTGAGGGCAGACAATCAGAGGGCAGCACTCTTTGGAGAAATTTCAGAGACTTTGGGAAGTTGATTCAGTCTGTGGCTGGCCTCTGATCGAGTCAGGAGGGCTTTGTGCTACAGCAGAAAGCTTCCGAGGCCTTTCACAGGGATTACTTTGGAGAAGAGCTGAGATTGTCAGAGAAATACTGGACAAGTGTTTTTGCTGATTTGGAGGAGCTATTGATTCTGAGCTAACTGTTCCAGGCATTCTGTTGGAATTTACTGGTTTAATTGGAGTCTTTTTTTCTGCAGCCACCCTGCAACAGCTTGGAACTGGGAGGGTAACTTGAGCTGGGAAAGAGGTTCTCCAAGGACTGTGAGTAAGCCAGAGAAAAGCTGAATTCTGACTTAAAGCTGAGAGTGAGAGAGCGAGAGAGACTTTGTGAGACAAAGAGTGAGAGGGGCCCTAGTTCCAGGGACCTGTGTCTTGTGTGGAAATCCGGCTGAGGACTAGAACTGCTGATTTAGAGTTGGAGTTTGGAGCCTGTTGCTAAGAGGCTTGGAGAGCAGAAAGTGTGGAGAATTTGTTCTGGTTGTACAGTGTAGCTTATCTTTCGTTTGAGAGGAAAAGAGAATCACAGAGCATCTCAGCTTAATTTCAGAGCCAGGTGGGGAACTTGCTACCCCCCATACACTGGGGTCTGCTGGCTACAGAGGGTCACCAGCGTGTGTTGAGGTGCTAGGGCACCTGTGACCTGTGAGGGAGCCGGGCTGTGGAGCCACTCCCAGGTCTGGGCTTTCTGTAGGTGGTGGGCCTTGTGCTGTTGCTCTGCAATGGGTCTGAATAGGCTGAAGGGGACAAGCGGCCAGACCTTCAATCAAGGGGACAAGCGGCCAGACCTTCAATCAAGCTCAAGTCCTCAGGATACCTTCTACTGCCCATTTGCTTTGTCCTCCTTTAAACAGAGATCCCCTGAATTTTGACTGGTGGAACCCCTCCTGCACCAGGAACTCTCCAGATCTGTGAGTACCCAGGGCTTGCCTTGGTAATCAAGGGGGATGTTTGTTTAATTGCCACAGCCAGGTGCATTGTTTCTAGGGCCCCAGCACCGGCCAGCCCACGGCACCAAGCGGGCCTTTAACTCCTGAGTACCTGGACAGGACAGTGGGTAGCACTGGTACCAGTGGGGGTGGGCATCTGTGGTGGTCAGGCCTATGGGCCCATATGTTATAAAGTTTTCTGAGCAAATTCTTTAACCATCCTTCCTTCCACCGCTATCCCGGTTCCAGGTACCCTGGTCCTAGCCCTTCCCCGCCAAAGAAAGCTGTGTTTTTGTTGTTTGGAATTGCTGTGTGAAGGGTATTTTGTGGGAATCCACTACAAAGTGTATGTAGTACAAAGATCAAATCATATAGATCAGACACCAAATACTGGGCTTAGTATAAGCAGAGTGGATGTTCTTAAAAGGCTTCAGAGCCTGGATCAAAATAAGTCCCAAGGACCAGATGGTTTACACCCCAGAATTATCAAAGAAATAGCTGAGTTCCTAGTTAATCCAGTTATAGCCATCTATCAAAAATCAATAGATGAAGGATTGGTCTTAGAGGCATGGAGACGGGCAATAGTGGTACCTATTTATAAAAAAAGAATCCAGGAATGAGGTGCAGAATTACCGACCTATTAGTTTGACAGCTGTATTGGGCAAGATCCTAGAGGGTATTATTAAAGATCACATAATGAACCAGCTGCTGTCTACTAACAATATTGACTGCACTCAGCATGGTTTCACACAGGGCAGATCTTGTCAGACTAACCTGCTGGAGTTTTACGGGAGGGTTAGTAAAGCCTTGGATGACAAACTCCCAGTGGATGACATTTTCTTGGACTTCTCCAAGACTTTTGACAAAGTACCCCATGGTGAGCTTGCTGATGCCTTAATAGAGTTTGGTATTGATGGCATAACAACTAGATGGATTGAAGCTTGGCGCTCTGATGGGAAGCAAAGAGTCAGCATAAAAGGGACATACTCAAACTGGTCAGATGTGACCAGCGGGGTACCTCAGGGTTACATATAAGGACCATGCTTGTTTAATGTCTATGTTACCTCTATGCAAACCACTACTGGTGCATGGATACCTACATTTGCTGACAATACCAGAATAGGGCACATTGTGGAAAACCAAGAGGAAGCTGATATCCTTCAGTCAGCAGTAGGGGAACTGGAAACATGGGCAAGGGATAAAAAGTTGACATTTAATGTAGATAAATGCAGTGTTATGCATTTTGGTAGAAAAAATAGGCAGAGTAATTACTCTCTAGGAGGGCAGATACTAAAAAAAGGGTACGAAAGAGATCTGGGCATTAGAATAAGCAATTACCTTAGTTTTAAGTCACAGTGCTGTCAGGTTATCAATAAATCTAGCAGCATGTTATACTGTATTAATAAGCATATTACATGTAAGAGCAAGGAAGTACTGTTGCCACTTTATACATCCTTAGTGAGACCACACATTGATTACTGTGCCCAGTTTTGGTCCCCAGGTGGTAAAGGGGAAATAAATGACTTGGAGAAAATTCAGAGAAGGCCGACCCATAGGATAAAAGAGGTAAAAGGTCTTGACTACAAATCAAGGCTAAATAATCTGGGGCTATATTCCCTGGAATACAGACGACTGAGGGGGGACTTGTGTTTATCGAGCAACTACTGACCCACAGCTCTGGGAATTATTGGGGTTGGAATATAGAAGTCTATATTATAACACCAGGTTACATCCCCTACAACTGGAATTAGAGAGGTTCAGATCCAAGAAAAGAAAACGGTGGTTTTCTGTAAGAATCACAAAAATTTGGAACAATCTCCCATTGGAAGTTGTTGCCAGTTGTAGTATGAACAGCTTTAAATCTAATCGGGATGCCTATCTTATTAATAATAATATATCGGGATATTATTAAAAATTTGCGAGTTAAAATGGACCTTGGTCTACATAATGGCTCTGTAACACCTATGATACCTAGTATGTGGTATATGGTATTGGGAAATTGTTTGACATTCAGTGTGTGGAGTGGCTGGAAGGGGAGGTGGGTAGGTACAGCATCCCAGGGGGTTGTACCAGTGACACACCTGGCCCACTGCAACTTACTCTGGGTGGAGGCACTGTGCTATTTTCATTCATTTTCTGGGATGGAACCCCCAAATACCACCATAGCAGAACCCAGGCCCCTTAACTTGTGTGCAGGTTAACAGGCAGGGGTAGTAGCTCATTGGCTTACGGTGCCTGGGCTACATTTGGTTTCAGACAGGCATTCAGGTTTTGGGCCATCTATAGTCGGCTGGTAATCTTTGGAAATTTGTAGACCTGGTGCAGGTATATGATTTATCTAAGACCCATTTTTATAGGTATTTACAAGTAAGACATTTTTTAAGTAACATTCTGCGGTATATTGCACTATCCAAGAGCCCTCTGGTATAGCTAGCATACTGGATTCAGCAGAAAATACAAAGGAGTTGGTGACTGAACTTCATAAAAATGTATCGACTTTTGTGGAGGGTACAGGTAAGCAGCTGTGGTTTAAGTTGCAAGTGGATTTAGCAATAGAAATTGAGTTGGATGATTGGCAGGACATTTTGCAACAGGTTGGAATTCTTTTATGCAGATGAAACATAAAGTAATTCATTTCATGATGACAGAGATGAAGTACCTAGACTGTGTATTCACACCAGGGTGGTTGAGACTGTGGTCACCTGCCCCTCCCCACTTCTCCCCCCTTTTCTTCATTCCTAAGTTAAGATTACAAATTAGTGCTGATGGTCCCCCCCCCAATTATGTTTATCTTCCTACCTCTCTATCTCCTGGACTCTCGCCAGTACGGTCACCCGACTACACTGTCTCCCGCCCAGCTGAAGTCTGCCATTGCCGCTCTGGTGTGTGTAGCTTTCCTCTGCTTCACGTGGCCCAGCTGACCCCCCCCCCCAGCTCTGAGTCCCCCAGGGTGGGACCACCTTCACTCCCTAGCACTCTGTCTGTAAATCAAGTGGGGCGGCCATGTTCCACAGACCACCAGAGATGACGTAGAAGACCCGGCACTGGGCGTGGCTGCGTCATCCCCGGACCAACCTTCACCTACTGTGATAGGACCTTTTTTCTTGTTTGCTTTCCCGAGAGCACGGACATGCAATGATGCCCTGCACATGATAGGTTTGCTCCTGCACCTGTGCGTAAGGCATCCACCACTGCTGTACCCCTGCAAGCGTGCTGCAGGTTGCGTCATCCCCCAGCCATTGCTGGGAGCCGCTCATACTGTGGCAAGTAAACCAACCCTCCCCCAGGAAAGGAGAGCAGTCCTCCGGACACTCAATCCTTTCCTGTCCCCGCCGACCCCCACCAACCCAAATCTGTTCCCGAACCTGGGTTGCCAGCGTGGCACAAGATGTGGCATCCAGCACCTCAACCCTCAGAGCCACCGGGCCAGCTGCTAGTGCTGCTGGTTAGGAATGAAGGTTTCATCAGGGAACCCATAAGAGGGCATAATAATGGGCATATGGGTATATAGTATTACTAAATGTCTGTACTGTTATCGTATTATATTTACTGTTTATCATTGTTTATCACCCGTGGGCAGTGGCTGGCAAACTCCCGTGTGAATAACGAACCATGAATAACCGAGTTTGCCCACGCATCTTTGCAACCCTTCTTCCAGCCCACGAGATGCCATCTAAGGAGCTCCTTAGCTGCCTTCGCTCACTCTCTGACCTTCCATCTGAGAAACCCTCAAGCCAGGCACCAAATTAATACCCTCTAAAACTGTGGGTTTTTAATTTTTTAAACACAAGAAATCCTGCCCAAAACTATGTCTTGCCACCTGATTAGCTCCCTGTGCTGTCTTACCTTGTGCTCTTTCCTTGCCACAGTAATCCCCAAAAATAAAATAGGCTGATTCTGAGGCACAAAAGGAAAAATGAGAAAAAAATAAAAACTGCAAAGCTTGTCTGAAGCAGCGAGAGGTAAGCTGGCAAGCTCCGCAGCTTCCTTTCTTCACGCTCTCAGCTCACACTACACAAAACTGCCACACGGCAAACAGCTTCCTCTTCAGTGACCTGCTTTCTCCTTAGTGCCGAAAACAAACTGCAAATAAATTCCAAGCCTCCAAAAAAAAAACCTGAAAAAAAATGTTTTTTTGCAAAATCAAACTGCTTCTTGTTTCTGTTTAAATAAACTTGTGTAACCCCTAGGTTGCACTAACCAAAAGGCTACTACCCCTGCATGCTTGGCAAGTAGCAGGTTAAGGGGCCTGGGTACTGAAACGGGTGCCTCCACTCAGAGGTCAGGGTTGTTAGTTGTCACGATAACCTGGACACAGGCATCCAGGATACTGTAACCCCACTCTTTCCCTTCTAGTGGCCTGAACAATACACAATAATCACTTTCACAATGACCCTTATTCACCAGGCAATTACCCACGCTGTTTGCACTTACCACCAGGGCTGGTTCCTTTAGCTCGACCCTGGGGACCCCCTGTAAAACAAGGTTATGCACAGCAAATAACAACAGTACAGTACTTTTGGCACAAACTGGAACTACAGTCAGGTTAAATGCAAAAAGAGTTAGATCTGATTTATTCAGGGGACTCGAACAAGGGAGGGGCGTAATCAGGTTGATTTGCTTAAAGACTATATCAGTGAGACAGTTATGCATGCACTTCAGAGTCTCTACACAGTCACACACTCTCGGTAGCCAGGTAGGAAGACGATGGGCTAGCCAGGAACGTTGCCCGGGTAGGCCGGCATTGCAGTTGGTTGGAGCCTTGTGATGGAAGAAAGCAACATGCACCACACACTCTATTTGTAATCCGGAGCTGGAGGGCTTGGTTCTTGAAAGAAAAGGCAACAAGACAATCAGATGACAACACTTTAGATTTAGCTGTTGTTGCAGGGAGCTACCTTGATATGTACTCATGATACCCAATACAGGACACAGGCAGGACGAAATCGAGACTGCGGGTTGTTGAGCTAAAGTGCTAGGAGAAGCACGGCCCACACGAATCACCGAGGCGACATTCCTGTTCAAGGCGTGAGCAGGGGGCTGATCTCCAGGCAGGTCTCTCGTCGATTACTTTCTCTGTGTAGCGGGTATTCTGGCTGGGCCAGTGTGGCAAGGCCCAGGACAAATGGAGATGATTACGGATTCAGTCCATGGGAGCTGGATGCAGCTTTCAGCAAGCAGAACACAGTTCAGCACACAGTGGGGAACCAAATCACGACCCACTAACTCAGTACATTTACATGTAAGGAATTCTACTGTACCAGGCAGATTGCTATCTGGTCGCAATTACAGAGTCTCTGCACCAACCAGTAGTTCAGAGGTGGCTGGAAATCCTGACAGGCCGATCGCATTCAGTAAATCTCCGGTCTTCTTAAGGTTAAAGCCTGGTCACAGTCCAGTGGCTTAAATCATTCTCACAACTCTGATTCAGTCCAAATCAACTCTAATTTCCCTCTCAGGGACAGCAGGCAGGACAAAATTTATCCCTTTCATAGTTCTTCCACGTGAATCCACACAGGATTGCTGCTTGATTATCTCGAGCTGTTACTCTTTCACTTCCCAACTCAGATCTGACTGAAACTGCAAGCAGTCTGAGACTTTCCCCAGGATCTGTGTGGTCCTAATGCCTGGCGGCTTATTCCTATATGTGAGTACCTACTGCAAGAGCCTCTCTTGATGATCTACTGTTACGGTATGTTCTTACATACTTGTACTTTTGTGTTAAAAAAGGCAAGCTTCTGAGGGAAAGTAGGGGGTGACACAGCCTGTGCTATCCCTTTCCTCAGCAGCTGAGGAAGCAGCTGGTGTGGATGAGGGGCTAGCTACAAGTAGCAGCTCTGAGCCCCAGCTGTAATCAGAGGAGGTCTCAGCTGTGGGCAGATTTCCTTCTGAAGGGTAGTTGGGGAGGGTCGGATGGGAGGAACTGGGCAGAGCTCCACTGGCTGATCTACCCTACAGAAACAGTGAGATAGCAGATAGTGCTGTGGACTCTCAGGGGAATAAACAGTTACTTGACTGGGAGAATGGGCTGTTGTACAGGGAGCATATGCCACAGAGGGGCCAAGAGGGAGAGGTACTCTGGCAGCTGGTAGTCCCTTGGGCTTACCATAAACAGCTTTCGGCCCTGGCCCATGACATCACTTTTTCTGGCCACCTGGATAGTAGCCGCCACCAATTTCTTTTGGCCTATTATGTACACAGATGTGGCAAATTACTGCTGGACTTGTCCACAGTGCCACGGTGTGGGAAAGGTAGGGGACAAAGCTAAGGCAGCTTTGGTGTCCCTGCAGCTAAGGCAGCTTTGGTGCCCCTGCCCATTATTGATGAACCCTTTAAGAGAGTAGCCATGGACATAGTGGGGCCACTGAGCACCCTGAGTTGCATGGGAAAAGGTACATACTGGTTGTCGTGGATGACACAGCCAGGTACCTGGAGGCGGTGGCCGTGTCCTCTATTAAGGCAGGAAAGTGCTGATGAGCTCCTGAGAATCTTTAACAGAGTGGGATTTTCCCAGGAGATTTTATCAGACCAGGGGACACATTTTTATATTGTCACTGATGATGAGTCTGTAGAAGAAGTGTGGGGTGAGACAGCTGTGTGCCTCACCCTATCACCCCAAGACAAATGGCCTGGTGGAGCGATTCAGTGGGACCCTCAGAACTACGCTCAGGATATTTGCTGACCTGCACAACAGGTAGTGGGACAAATATTTGCCCCGCTTTCTGTTTGGGTACAGGAAGGTCCCACAGGAATCCACAGGGTTCTCATCCTTCAAGCTCCTGTTTGGTCACAGGGTGAGGGGGCCCCTAGATTTAGCTCGGGATGAATGGGAGGGGGAGCTTGCCTCCTAAGGGAAATCTGTTGTGGAGAGCATCCTGAATTTCAGGGCTTGGTTTAAGGAGCTCTTGGGGCTCACGC
This sequence comes from Neoceratodus forsteri, assembly GCA_016271365.2. Lineage (NCBI taxonomy): Eukaryota > Metazoa > Chordata > Ceratodontiformes > Ceratodontidae > Neoceratodus > Neoceratodus forsteri. Next base: position 969,606,628 of record CM057449.1, read on the forward strand.
AAGAGCACTTAGTCACTGCACAAGAGCGATAGAAAGCTTGGTATGACCGTGGGGCCAACACCTGGGAGTACAAAGTCATACAGTAAGTTATGGTACTCGTCCCAGTCCAGTAGATAAATTGCAGGCAGCATGGGAAGGCCCATTCTCTATTGTGAGGAAGGTGAGCAAGAACTGCTTGACAGGAGGGGCAGGCAGAGCATTTATTATGTCAACATGATGAAGCTCTACTATGATAGGGAGGAAATGGTCCTCTCTGTTGGCAGTGTGCTAGAAAAGGAAAATGAGGCTGATCCTCTGGTGCACCTCCTCAGGGAGGGATCTTCAGTGGATAACCTCACCCTCTCAGAGCAGCTGACACCAGCTCAGGCAGAGGAGATGATGGGGGTGTTGCGAGCATTTCAGGACATGATCACGGGAAAACCAGGGTACAGCACGATGGCTGAACACCACATGGACAGGGGAACCCAGGTGCTGATGAGGCAGTCTCCCTACAGGGTACAAGAGGGAGTTAGGCAGACCATGCAGGAGGAGCTCAGAGAGACGCTGGCTCTCTGAGTAATCCAGGGGTCCAGTAGCCCCTCGGCCTCATCTGTGGTCATTATCTCCAAGACGGACAGTACCACACCATTCTGTGTTGACTTCTGTAGGCTCAACCACTGCATGTAGTCAGATGCCTGCCCCATTCCCAGAATGGATGAGACCTTGGAATGACTGGGGGAAGCCCGGTTCCTGACCATGATAGACCTGACAAAGGGCTACTGGCAGGTACCCTTAACCCTTGCAGCCAGGGAGAGGTCAGCCGTCATCACCCCATTTGGGTTATTCAAATTCCAGGTAATGCCATACGGGATAAAGAATGTGCTGCAACCTTACAGCGGCTTGTGGATCAAATTCTGTCTGGAATAGGCGACTGTGCGCTGGCGTACATGGATGATATAGCCATTTACAGCCAGACTTGGGAGGATTATGTCAGGCATGTGAGGGAGGTTTTCCGCTGACTGACAGCTGCAGGGCTGGCATTTAAGGCAGAAAAATGCCAGATAGGCATGGCAGAAGAGACCTGGATAAAGTGGCAAAAAGGTCGGAAGAGTGGCAACTAGGGTTTAACACAAAGAAGTGCAAGATAATGCACGTAGGGAAGAGAAACCCTGAAGCTACCTATAGGTTGGGAGGGGAGTTGCTGGCAATCACAAGGGAAGAAAGAGACTTGGGCGTCATCATCACAGATGACCTGAAATCATCCAAGCAGACCACTAAAGCAGTAGGTGAGGCTAGAGGGATGTTGGGGTGTATTAGTAGGGGTATCCAAGTCTTAAGAGGGGGTAATAATCCTCTTTACAAGACACTGATTAGGCCCCATCTGAGTACTGCGTGCAGTACTGAGACCGCACCTGCACAAGGACATTAACAAAATGGAGGCAGTTCAGAGAAGGGCAGCCAAAATGGTACAGGGACTGCATCAGAAAACATATGAGGACAGATTAACGAAGCTCAATATGTATACCCTAGAACAAAGGAGGAGAGAGGTGATATGATCGAAACATTCAAACACCTTAAGGGCATTAACAACGTGAAAGAGTCTAACATGTTTCAATATAAGAAAAATAGGGCAAGAGGACACAGCACGAGATTAGAGGGAGGCCGATTAAAGGGTAATGTGAGGAAGTTCTTTTTCACAGAAAGGGTGGTGGATGCATGGAACAGCCTACCTCAGGAAGTGGTGGATATGAGTACAGTGAAGGGCTTCAAACAGGCATGGAATAGGCATAAGGGAGCAATACAGATGAGTATGAAGAGATAGGCCATTGACAGAGTAAAGGCTGATGGCACATTCATAAGGTAGAAAAAGAAATGGACAGACTGGATGGGCCTTGCGGTCCTTATCTGCCGTCAACTTCTATGTTTCTATGTAAGTGTCCTACCTGGGGCAGAGGACTCTGCTTGCCCTGCTGTACTAACGCCTCTTTTGTCGAAATTCAGGAGAAACCTTGACCATCACAGGTAACCACGTGACAATCAACCTCACTCATAAGCAGGTTAAAGCATAACTTGAGTGGATTTAGCATTGGTGGTGGGCATACTAATAGAGGAGAAAACTACAGGAGAATGCATGTAGGATTATGTGGACTCTGGACCTCTCCATGTTTGAGATACCTCCTCCCCTGTGTTCATAAAAGTTCCCCCAACTCCCTTACATCCCCCAAGCAGAGCAGGGGCAGGATATATATACATTATGGTAGCACGGTAGTGCTACCATAGTTAGGGTTGAGGAGCAATTTACATGTTAAACCTAAACTTTTGCACCTTAACTTTACAGCTGTTCAACAGATTTGCCTGAAATTTGGAATACATGTTCAAGGACTATACATCTTGGGATCTGCCAACTTTTGTACTGTTCGGATATACGGCTGCAGAGTTATTAAGCATGATCTCTTGTAGCGTTCCTTTTGAATTCTTTTTCGTCTCTACAGGTCACACGGTTTGTGCGACCAGTCCGAAATCTTCAGGGAACGTGCGGCTGGGGTTCCCGATGTGCCTTTTGAAGATTTCGTGAAAAAATATTAAACGGTTCAAAAGTTATTCAAAAAACAAGTTCCCATTATAAATCAATGGGAAAAGTTAACAAAAAGTTTGACAGTGTCGCAAATGCAGTTTTTACTTTCGCAAATGGCGCTTTTATTGTCACAAATCCGCCTTTTTGTTTTCAGTTGGTCATCAGAAAAATGCTTGGCATTTAAATTTGGGACCCTCTAGCAACCTAATTCTTTTTGTATTCACTTAGTCTGACCCTGAGGATGCTAGGCATGTCTTTATTTTGGGGTAAAACACCCCAGAAATGTGTTTTTCAAATTTCTGGAAAAAGTACTTTTGCAAAGTACTTTCGCATTTGCGACACTGTCGCATGAATTTACTAAAAGCTTCGCCAAGTTCGACAGTACTTTTCAGACTGTGAGAAAATGACAGCAATTCTTTGCCACCCTGCTGCAAAAGAACAGTTTGGTCCGTTGGGCTGAAATTTGGAGGGAATGCAGCCAACATCTCACAGATGTACCTTTCACTATTTTGGTGAAAAAATATTACAGGGTGGCAAAGTTACGGCACTCCAAAGTTGACGCTTTTTCCCATAGGATAACATTACAGCGTCCGCTGCATTACAGGAATCCTTTGCCGCCCTGCTGCAAAATGATGGTTTGGTCTTCTGGGCTGAAATGTGGAGGGAAGAAAGCCAACATCCCACAGATGTGCCTTTCAGTGGTTTGGTGAAAAAATATTACAGGGATCCAAAGTCATGGCACTCCAAACTTCTCTTTTTTTTTTCCTATAGGATAACATTACGGCATTCGCCGCGCCTTTCAGGGGCCCGTATTTTGGAAACGGTACAAGATACGGACTTTTTGTCGGAAAATTGCTTATCCCCCTAGTGGGGGCTAAGTACAAAACTAGCCAGGAAAGTCATAAATCATATGACTTTAAAATAAATTTTCTGCGTCATATGGTTCCTGAGATATAAGCAATTTAGTATTCCAACTCCTGATTTTCTGCTCCGAGACCCATTATTATGCATACATTCTTTGTACTCGCTCTCTTTCTCTATGCAGCTTTTGGGGAAAACCAGCCTGTGTGCTTACATTACTGTTACCCTTACCGCTTCTGCTTGCGGTTCCGTACCTGTTTCACTTGCTGTTTCCGTCTACGGCACCATGTGCGTTACCCTTTGCGTTTTCATTTGTGCTTGTGTTTGCGTTATTTTAACCATTTGTGTCTACAGTACTGTTTATGTTTGTGTTTCGCTTTGCATTACCATTTGCGTTTGTGGGCACCGCGTTACTGTGTGACAAGACATCACGTGGCGGAAGCACAGGGCCCGCCACCGCATTACAGTCACTATTTCTCATTATCATTCTCAAAAAGTAGGGAAACTAGAGGCAAAAAACTCCATTTAATGCATTAGTTAGGGTTGTTCCACAGCGACAAAAGCGAGGAAATACGGTGTTAGGGTTGAAAGCCCCCCTTGGACCCACACCTCACACCCCAACACTCATCGAGGTGCGCGTTTGGGTTGTCGGTCCTAATTCTCACCCCATTCTCCTATACCTCTGCTTCCTTCACATCTGATGGGGTGAGAGTTAGGACTGGTAACCCCAGCGTGCACCCCGATGCCGGTTGGGGGTGTGGGCGGGGGGGTCCAAGGGGGGGCTTTCAACCCTAACACCGAATTTCCTTGCTTTTGTCGCTGTGGAACAACCCTAACTAATGCATTAAACAGAGTTTTTTGCCTCTAATTTCCCTTTTTTTGAGAATGATAATGAGAAATAGTGAATGTAATGCTACGGCGGGAGCGCGGGGCCCGTGATGTCTTGTCACATAGTAACACGGTGCACGCAAACGCAAATGGTAATGCGCATGATGACGCAAAGCAAAACACAAAGATAAACAGTACTGTAGACACAAATGGTTAAAAAAACGCAAGCACAAATGAAAATGCAAAGGGTAACGCACATGGTGCCATAGATGGGAACAGTAAGTGAAACGGGTACGGAACCGCAAGCAGAAGCGGTAAGGGTAACAGTAATGTAAACGCACAGGCTGGTTTTCCCCAAAAGCTGCATTGAGAAAGACAGCGAGTACAAGGAATGTATGCATAATAATGGGTCTCCGAGCAGAAAATGAGGAGTTGGAATACTAAATTGCTTATCTCAGGAACCGTATGACGTAGAAAAAAATTTCAAAGTCATATGATTTTTGACTTTCAGGGCTAGTTTTATACTTAGCCCCCACTAGGGGGCTAAGCATTTTTCTGACAAAAAGTCCGTATCTCGCACCGTTTCCGAGATACGGGCCCTGAAAGGCGCGGCGAACGCCGTAATGTTTTCCTATGGGAAAAAATGAGAAGTTCGGAGTGCCATAACTTTGGCTCCCTGTAATATTTTTTTCACCAAACCACTGAAAGGCACATCTGTGGGATGTTGACTTTCTTCCTTCCAAATTTCAGCCCAAAAGACCAAACTGTTATTTTGCAGCAGGGCGGCAAAGGATTCCTGTAATGCGGTGGACGCCGTAATGTTATCCAGTGGGAAAAGCGCCAACTTTGGAGTGCCGCGTTTGCCATCCTGTAATATTTTTTCACCAAACAGTGAAAGGCACATCTGTGAGATGTTGGCTATGCTCTCCAAATTTTAGCCCAAAAGACCAAACCTTTTTGCAGCAGGGTGGCAAAGAATTGCTGTCATTTTCCCACAGCCTGGAAAAGTACTGTCGAACTTTGCGAAAGCTTTCTCAAATTCATGCGACAGTGTCGCAAATGTGAAAGTACTTTGCGAAAGTACTTTTTCTAGAAATTTGAAAAACATATTTCTGGGTGTTTTACCTCAAAATAAAGACACGCCTAGCATCCTCAAGATCCGACTAGGTGAATACAAAAAGAATTAGGCTGCTAGAGGGTCTCAAATTTAAATGCCAAGCATTTTTCTGATGACCAACTGAAAACAAAATAGCGGATTTGTGACAGTAAAAGGGCCATTTGCGAAAGTAAAAACTGCATTTGCCACACTGTCGAACTTTTTGTTAACTTCTCCCATTGACTTATAATGGGAAATTGTTTTTTGAATAACCTTTGAACCATTTAATTTTTCAAGAAACCTTCAAAGGCACATCGGGACCCCGCCGCATGCTCCTGAAGATTTCTCGACCGTCGCAAAACCGCATGACCTGTAGAGATGAGCAAAGAATTCCAAAAAAAGCATAAACGTGCGCGCAGATCACGCTTTATAACTCTGCAGCCGTATATCCGAACAGTACAAAAGTTGGCAGATCCCAAGATGTATGGTTGTTGATCGTGTAGAGACCATGTCATTACTAAGAATCTAGATTATAAGGCAAAGCAAATAGGTGTGCTTTCAGCCCCTTTAAAACCTCTCCACCGAGCGGAAACTCCTCAAATCGTAAGGAAGGGAGTTAGACAAAAGTGGGGTTGCCACTGGAATACTCTGTTTCCAGAAAGCTTCAGATGTGCCCTCAGGACAACCAGAAAAAGACCCTTGGACGAGTGGAGCCATTGCTCAGGAGCATACCAGGCTAATAAAACTTTAATGTAGCCCGGCCCCAACCTGTTAAGGGCTTTGAAAGTCAACAAGATCTTGAAGGTGGTGTAGCACCTGATGGAGGAGCCAGTCCAGCTGCTGCAGCACAGGCATAATGTGTTCCATGTATGTTGATCCAGGCATTGGCCTGGCCACGGCATTCTGCACCAGCTAAAGGCAGTGCATCGGCCTCCCTGATAGCCCTGGGTAAAGAGTGCTGCAATAGTCCAGTCTTGAGGATACGGATATGTGTACCAGGGTCACTAGATCCTCTTGACCTAGATAGGGGCTTAATCCAGGAGGTACTGCTCAGTTGAAAAAATCCACTGCATAACACATCTTCTGACACATTATGTTCAAGTGTCAGATCAGAGTCCATAATGATTCCCATATTCTTCACCCTATTCATGGCCGCTGGAGGCATGTCATTTAAAGGTGATAAAACGATGGCAGGACATCTGGCCACCATCCCACGAGAATCTAGTTCCACCAGTAGCAGCTCCGTTTTGGTCAGGTTTAAGCTGAGCCAGACAGAGGCCATTCAGTTTGTGATCTCTTGAAGGCATTGCACCAGCACCGAGACCATTGCCTGCCTGTCAGGTGTAAACCACAGGTACAGTTGAATATCATCCGTATAGCAATGAAAACTCATGTTGTACTGTCTAATGACCCATTTCAATGGTAGCATACATACTGGGAATAACTTAGGTGATAGTACTAACCCTTGCGTAGCCCTACAGCTGACCGTCAGCTGCGAAGAGAAAGTTTCCATCTTAACTTTCTGTGATCTGCCATTTAGGAAGGACTCAAACCACTTGAAGGTTGTCCAGATAAATTCCATATTCCACAAGGCATTTTATCAACATCCCATGATCTACTGTGTCAAATGCTAATGAGAGATCGCGGAGAACGAGTATAGGTCATTCACCCCATCCCTCGCCAGGAGCAGGTCATTAAACACCCTTACTATCAGGGTCTCCCTGCTCTGGAGAGGCTGGAAACTCATCTGAAGGAGCTGATTGTGTCATAATGGGAGATGGGACCAGGAGCCATGGCCACTGTTAAGTAGGCTGGGGGTAAAGAAAATATTGAGACAAAATGAAACATAATTATTAAAATTACACAGAGCGTTTTGTATCAATACAAAACATGCAACACTCTAGCAAACCTGTAATTTGCCTGGCCAAGTTACTAAGCAGAGAATGTGACAAATGATCCCAAACATAACCAGTCATATGCAGTACAGAAAGAGAAACAGTGGGGTGGGGTGGTGGGTGGGGGAGGGAGAGGAGAAGCCTAAGTTAGATGCATGGATGCAGAAACTTGTAGGCTGATTCACCGCATTCATCTTGATCTGTATGGATGGTGGAAGATGGGAGAAAGAGTGGTCTAGTGGTTAGAACAAAGAAATGTGAACCAGGAGCTCCCAGGTTCATAGCCCATCGCAGTCAGGGAGTCACTGTGTGACATCTTCTTTCTTTTTTTTTTTTTTCAAATAAAGCTTTTTCTCTCTGGTTCCACTGGACAGCACCCTCCAGCCCCGTCAGTGACCTTCTCATGTACTTGCAGGTTAACCACTACTTACCCAGGACCTGCACACACATGTGGATGGCAAACTGTGTCTGTTGTGCGAGAACCTGCAGGGGGTGCCGATGTGGCACTGACAGGTGGTTTCTTCCCTCCTGTTTTCTCCCCAGGGTGCCTGACATGCAGTGATATGGGCATGCATGTGTGCTGGGCATCTGTCTGCAGTCCCTCCCACTTCTGGTGTGTTCACCTGGTCTCCACCAGCTGGTAGTTGTGCAGCGGGAGCAGTATCCCTTCCCTTCACAAAGAAGGAGAGCAGTCCCTGGGATACGCAGTCCTTCCTCCCCAGGCAGCTCTTGATGCCCCGTGCTCGTTCTCAAATGTGGGTTACTGGCATTGTGAGTGGTAGCACTACCGCTGCAATGACAGGCAGGCCTTCACTGTTCAGCCTTAAGCAAGTTACTTAGCTTCCCTGTGCTCTAGTCTTCCCAAATGTACATTGGGTATTGGGGACAAACAGGACCCATTGATAATGAGCTGTTGCGAGGGGATGGGCTATCCTAGGTACAAAAAAATAGCTTTATTATTTCTGAAGCAGACTGACCTATGGAATAGGTGCCTCAGATTTTCTCTCTTGAAATGGGTGAGCTTTCTCTTTTACCCCAGCAAAGTCGGTGTCCAGAGCTCTCTGTAAGATTTTTTTTTGGGAGTCTCTGACTTTCCTGAAAAAGCAAATGGGGGTCCTGAGCTAAAATTTGGGAGTCCCCATGAAATTTATGGGGGTCCCCATTGAAATGAATGGAACTAGTTTGGATAAGTGCATTTCCAGTGTGCGTTTATTTTCCTCATATATTTTTTACACTGTTCAGGCTATTCCTGAGTCAAGAATGCAGATATGACAATTTTGTTATACAGTGTTTTTTTTCTCAGCAGGGTTACAAAGTCGATTTACAAAGGTGCCATAACTGATGGCTAAAACCACAGCAGTATGATCACAGTCACAAAAATGGCAATAGAATTTCACCTGTACCTGCCTGTGTGTTGTAGGTTCACAGTACAATGAGAAAAAAAATTGTACTTGCAGTTTTGCGGTCATTTTCTGCCTGTGCTTACATGGAAATTCTGTCTTGCTGCATTGCCCCCAGCCCTCAAGCAGATTTGTGCCAACCTGGCCACAAAACAAGTCAAGACCATTAGGTTAAAGTAAAGTATACTAGTAATCTCCAGGTCGCATCTGGAAACGAGTGGATTTCCCGCTCAGTGTGCTTATCTGGTAAATCTCTTTAATAAATAAATAAATAAATATAAACAGCGTGTTCACTAAACATTTCATTGGGACCAAGAGTCATGCTGACAGTCACCTACAGTATGTCTCCCAGTCATCTCTCCTGCCCAGTACTTCTCCTATCTTCTCTCCTGCACATGTCTTAGTTGCATTATAGTTATTTGACTACAAAACAGCCCCTGCCCCCCACCCACCCACTCAGTCAGTTATAGTGGCACAGATCTCTCTCCTGAATACTTCTCTTCTGTCCTGCACAAACATGTCTTACTAAAACATTTTACTGACTAAAACAGCCCACCCACCCTCTACCAGTGCATCAGGTTAAGACTGTGGCACAATCTACATCTGGTGGTTGGTGGTCTGCAATGACTTTCTTGTTTTCTTACTTTCTTTTTTTATGACATGACATTCTCACCTGGCATAATCCTCTCCTTTCGTCCTCCTGCCCCTAACTTCTCCTAACGCTATCCTGCCCGTAACTTCTCCTTAAGCCTGCTCTCCTGCACATTTCATAGCAGTTCTGTGTGGAAGGTTTTGATAAGAAAGAACTTGCCACTGTTGTCCAGTAAGACTGTGGAAAGAGCACTAGGGTTAGTGATGAAAAAGGCCCCCTCCCTTCGTACTCACCCATCCTCTCCTGATCTGTCGGGTTAAGACAGTGGCACAATCCACATCTGGTGGTTAGTGGCTTGATCTGCATTACTTGCATTTCTTCTTACTACATTTTTCATAGCATGACATTCTGACTTGGCATAATCTTCTCCTAATGCACTCCTGCCCATAAACTTCTCCTACATAGCTGTCTAGCACATTTCTTAACAGTTCTGTGTGGCTCTTGATAAGAAAGAAGCCACTGTTGACAGACTGTGGAAAGAGCAGAGGGGTTCGTGTTACATCAGACATATGTAACCTCCCACCAAATACCTATGAGAAAGAGCAGAATGGGGCTGTTACTTGTTATGGCCCCCCCCCCTTGGGATACTGAACTTGTTAGACATATGATCCTCCCCCACCAAAAACCCATGTAGTGAGATGAGAGCAGAATGGGGGGGTTATACTTGTTATGGCCACGCCCCCCCCTTGGGGCAGTATAATTTGTTAGACATATGATCCTACCCCACCAAAAACCCATGGTGTAGTACGGTAAGAGCAGAATGGGGCTATTACTTGTTATGGCCACCCCCAACTCCTTTGGGTAGTGTATTTGTTAGACAGTGGCTCCACCAAAAACCTATGGTGTTAAGAGCCGAATTGGGTCTATAATTACATTGCCCCCCCTTTATAAATGGGAGCAAAATACTTATCTTCCTTTCTTCTGTGCCCAAGTTGCCATCTCAGTCAGCTTTTGCCTCTGGGTCACATCAGTCTGGGTCTGAAACTAAAATTGCAAAATCACAATTTAAGACAATTTTAAAACATTATTTTCTGTGCAGTCTAATGTCTTTAAATTTCTTAAGTGCAGGAAGAGGGTCTTAGTCTTCAAGTTCAGCTCCTTCTTGGGCTATCCACATGAGTTTGCTCACAGTGTCAGCCTTCTGTTTTTATTTTGTTTTGTACAGAAAAGCCTCTGTTACATGCCACTGATGTAACAGGTGACACAAGTAAAATCTTGGCGATTGTGACTAAATCTGGGAATACATCTGAATAGTTCTGAATTAAATCTGGGCAGACACTGTTGAGCCAAGGCTGTCCTTTTTTAGATTTCAGAACAAGTTTGAATTGTCCGTAATCTTTCTCAGCCCTTTCGTGGTCAGTAAGTGGTGGCATTGTTTCTTCTTTGAAGGTTGTATCTTGGAAATAAGTGCAAACATTCTTCAGTTCCTGCAGTCCATGGTCCATTATCTTGACGTCATCAGGGAGACACTTAGGATTTAGAACAACATTTAAGTTGTGCAGCAGCTCCATTGAAGATGTCTGTAATCTTGTGTGAATGTTTTCTGTATACCGTTGCAGCATTTAAACCTAAACAGCGAAGACCATTACAGTGATGAAAATCGGTAGGTCGCTGTTATGGTCCCTGTGGTACACCGGCATTGCATCTCCCTTTTCTTGCCCCTTCCCTGAAACAACTCTGACTTGGGATTGGTTATATTAATAGCGGGAGTGGGGGATGTGGGGGGCACAGCCCCTCTCAAGAAACACATTGCTGTACCGACGGAACAGTGCTGACAGTCGGCATTGTGTCCGTTGATGTCATGGATGCCAACAACTTTGTTGTCGTTGTGGCTTGGTGGAACTGTAATTTTCAATGAGCTGCGTCAGGTATTCCTGAGATGCGTCTGGCACTGCATACGCAGTGCTGGTCTGTCATTCACTTTTGGATCCTGCCACATGCCAGAATGTTGGTCAAGTACTTGAAATGTCTTCCATAGCTCCACTCCATTGTGCTCTTTGAACTGTTGAAGTCTAGTAACTATGGCTTCTATCATGCTGCTGGCCACGAAAATGTCAACACTGTCCTGCTGCAAGACTAGAGACAGTTTATTCACCATGTTTGAGACATCCATGAAAAAAGAAGTGCATAAGATAAAGCAGACAGATTTTAGTTTTGTCTGAAGGCCCTTTGCTTCTTGGACACCTTTTGCTGCATCATGCTCTAAGGCTTGTAACAGTGCAGGGTGTGATCTGTAATTGCTTGAACTGCAGTATGCAGTGACAGCCACCGGAAACTTGCAGGTTCTTTTCGAGACAGATATCTGATATGTTGTCATTGAGTGTTTTTTGGATGAAACGCAAGGTATTGTACCGTACAGTTGCAGTAGTACCTGTACACATTTTTGATGGTTACTTGAAATTTATTGAATACACTGTTGTCCTGACGTGCTTGTCCTGCTGCCAGTGCCAATCAATTTTTGTATAAGAAAGTTTGTATTCCTATTGTCGTCCCCTTCCCCAGGCGTGCCTAAAAATGGGTTTTTGACCCAGCCCACTTTACTGGTAAATCAAATAAATAAAATAAACAATGGATCTGAATAAACCATGGGTTTACTTGCTGTCTTAACTTTGCACCCACCCAGTTGTGCATTCCAGTCATGACGCTTGCACTGTCACTTGCTAGTATGACGATCTTCATAGTGTCGACTGCATTAGCAGAACACTCAGTTAACAGTTCTGCTACAGTTGTCTCTGCCCTCCCATCAGGTATTGCAATACAGTCAATGAAGTGAATTTTGGACTGTGCATTGAGTATGCACTTCACATACATGTTCAGCTTTTTGTGAATGGTTACATCAGTGGTTTCATCCACTGTTACCCCAAGAAGCTGAGAACCTGCTAAGTGAGCTTTGATTTCTTCCAGTATGACTTTTGTTTATGGAGTCCAGCATGTCATATGTTGCATCCCAACCAGAGTAGATTGTGCCACTGTCTTGCAGCGCTGGACAGCCATTTCATTTCTGTGGAAATAAAACACCACCATCAGTGATTTCATTCCACAAGCAAAAGTCCAGCCTGAGCGCCCTGGCCTTCTGAAAGATTCCATTCCTCACCTGTAGAAATATCAGTGTTTCAAACTGGTTCAATGTTTGTTCTTGTTAAGTAAGGTAGTACATTGTCATTAACTGGGCAACTTTACTGTCATCTTTTGCCTCAGGACTTAAGAGCAGCTTCTCAAACGTCACTGGCAGAGACATTTTTTTCTGCTGTTTTCTTTCCTGTGTGTACCAGCAAATGTTCTCTGTTTCATTCATGTTTATAGAAAGCAGACTCTTGCAGATTGGTTGTGCCAGTTGTGGCAAATGGATTGCTTTTGCCACCTACATGTTGCTACATGTCAAACGTTATGTATTGTAATTGTAAAAGTATTGTAATGTTTTGTGTCAGGCGTGGCTGAAAAAGGGCCATGCCCAGACCACCACCTGGTAAAGAACAAAAAAAAACAAAACAAAAAAATTAACTTTTTTTAACACCAACTGCACTTCCCAACAGTTTCCCTATTCTTCCTCTTTAACAAGCCATGGAAAAAACTTAGTCCAGTTGTCCCTCCACAGCCTTTTCTTGCTGCTTGTAGCTGAGCCTGCAGATGATGCTGTCTATTCAGACTCTCATCATTATCAGTTTCAGCATTCACAGTCTCCTGAGATGTGTTATTGTCATACTCAGAGGATGATGTTGTTTCCTTGTCCTCTGCTGCTGCTGATTCTTCTCCAGCAAAATGTTCAGTAAGGCTTCGTTGAGACATTGCTGTCTGAAACATAGAAACATGGAATTTGACGGCAGATAAGGACAGCTTGGCCCACCTAGTCTGCCCATTTCCCTACTTAACGGATAAGCTGCAGATCCTAGTTAACCAACAGCATACTTCCTCCTGCCCTCCACTAGAATTGCCTTATGTCTGTCCCATGCATTCTTGAATTCCCCCACTGTTTTTGACTCTGCGACCTCCTCAGGAAGGCTGTTGCATGTATCCACAACCCTCTCTGTGAAGAAATACTTCCTTACATTACCTCTGAGCCGTCCCCTCTCTGTCTTCAAATTGTGCCCCCTTGTTTTTGCACATCTCTTTTTCTGAAAGATGCTACCCTCTTGGACTTTGTTGATTCCCTTGAGATATTTGAAAGTTTCTATCATGTCCCCCCCCTTTCCTCAAGGCTATACATCTTTAGTTCCTTTAGTCTTTTTCATATGTCTTCTGATGTAACCCTGCATTATTTTGGTTGCCCTCTCTGGACAGCCTCCACCCTGTCTATGTCTTTGCGGAGATGGGGTCTCCAGAACTGTACACAGTACTCCAGATGTGGTCTTACCAACTGTCTGTACAGAGGGCCAACAACTTCCTGTTTTCTACTGGTGATGCCTCTCCCTATGCATCCCAGTATCCCCCCAGCCCTCCTTACTGCCTTCTCACATTGCTGTCCCACCTTTAGGTCATCTGATATGACTACCCCCAGGTCCCTTTCCATTTTTGTTGTTGCCAGTATCTCACCCCCCATTGTGTACTCTTCCCCTGGGTTTTTGTTTCCCAGGTGCATTACTTTGCACTTTTTTGCATTGAATCTAAGCTGCCATACATTTGACCATTCCTCCAACCCTGCCAAGTCCCTTTTCATCCTTTCCACCCCACCTTGTGTATCAACCCTGTTGCAGATCTTTGTGTCATATGCAAAGAGACATACTTTCCGTTCCAGTCCCTCTGCAATGTCACTTATAAAGACATTAAAAAGGACCGGACCCAGTACTGAACCCTGCGGTACCCCACTGGTAACCCTCCTTTCTTCACTGTGGACTCCATTTACTATTACCTGCTGTGTCCTGTTGTCCAACCAGTGTTTTACCCAGACTACCACCCTAGGACCCACTCCCAGGCTGGCTAATTTGTTTATTAATCTTTTGTGCGGGACTGTGTCAAATGCCGTACTAGAGTCTAGGTAGGCCATGTCCACAGCCCCTCCCTGGTCTACTGCTTTGGTTACCCAGTCAAAGAAATCAATTAGACTTGTCTGACACAACCTTCCCACTGTGAATCCATGCTGCCTTGGGTCCTGTGCCCCACTGGCCTTTAGGTACTCAACAGTTCTTTACTTCAGAAGTGATTCCATCATTTTCCCTACGACTGAGGTCAAACTGACAGGTCTGTAGTTTCCTGCCTCTGTCTTGCTCCCACTTTTGTGAAGGGGAATCACATCCACCCTCCTCCAGTCCTCAGGTACCACCCCATCCTCCCATGATTTATTAAAAAGGGTAGTCAGTGGTGTTACTAGTTCTTTTAAAATTCTGGGGTGAATCCCATCAGGCCCCATTGGTTTATCCACCTTCGGTTTTAAGAGTTCTTTCAGAACCCTTTCTTCTGTGAAAGGAGTAATATCAACCCCCCTATCCAGAGTGCTTCTATTGACCGGATTAGGTATTTCCCCCTGCTTTTCCATTGTGAATACTGACCAGAAGTATTCGTTCAGTATCCCTGCTTTTTCACTGTCGCTCTCTGCCCAACCACCTTCCTCTTTGTTCAGCCTCAGTATCCCTGCCTTAGTCTTTCTTTGCTCCCTAATGTACCTATAAAAGGTTTTATCCCCCTTCTTAACTGAGTTGGATGTCTTTTCCTCGGTTTGGGCCTTTGCTATTCTGACTGCCTTACCCGCCTCCTTCTGCTTTAACTGGTACAGTTCTCTGTCCTGCTCCTTCTGTGTTTTCCTATACTTCCTGAATGCTATCTTTTTTCCCTTACCTTCCCCGCTACTTCTTTTGAGAACCATAGTGTTTTTTTCTTTCGTTTTGATTTATTTGCTTCACACAAAGACTTGTTGCCTCTGTGATGGCGGTTTTGATGTTTCCCCATTGTTGCTCCACCCCACCTTCTTGCCTGTTTGCTAGTGCTTTTCTGAGGCACTCTCCCATTTTGACAAAATCAGCCCTCCTGAAGTCCAGTACCTTCACTTTTGTGTGGCTTGACTCTACAACTAAGTTTATCGTGAACCACACTGTCTGCTGCTGACAACGAGGCAGTCTCAACTTTCCCTACCCTCTTAAGTCTCTGCAATTTGCTGCATGCCTGCTGCACCCACTACAGATGAGTCCTAAACAGAAAAAACCCCCAAAACAACAGTAACCTTAAAGCTCACTAAACTGTCGGCCAAAGTAGTCGCGCAGGGCCCTAACGGCCTAAATAAATAAACTTTAAATTTTACCTGCAAAAAGTCAGTTGTTGCCTTCAGTGTAGCCTGCTGGCCAAAGTCTGACTCAGTTCTCCTGGGTCGAGTGGACAAACAAAATCATTTTTTTTTTTGTTTTTTAACAACGTTGTTTGCAACCGTGCTGTCTCTGGCCATTGGCACCTAATGGCTGCTCTGTCCTCCCACAATCAGTGTCCCTTCTTGGGACGAACCAGCGCTGGCTCCTTCAAGGGGGACAATCCGATCCCCCCCCAGTCCTCTTTTTTTTCCTTTGCCCCCACCCTCGCTTCACCGGTGGTCCACCCTGGTGTGAATGGCTCAGAAATCCATCAAGTGACTAAGGGGGAGGATAAAAGATTCACGATCTTGTGCATACGCTGCACGGCCCTCTGGGACTCCCGGGGCTGCAGTGTTGAGCATCTCAGGGACTTCCTGGGGTAAAAGCCGCATGTGCCGAAGCACAAAATGTGTGTAAAGAATGTGGGTATCCACATCCTCGATAGCCCTGAGTGTGGTTCTAATGTCACTGGTATTGCATAAAATTGGTATGTTTATGGTTTGATGACAGCAGTCTGCGATCACTGCTGTTAATCATGACAGTCACCACTGAATTGTTCTGGAATTTTCAGTTGTTCTTGGCTGCTCATTTGTAGAACAATCCATAGCAAGTTCAAGCCAAGGAATTACTGATCACTGATATGGTAATCAGGGGCTCCCTAATTAGAAAAGCCACTACTTAGCAATTGAAAAATTCTAATGAGAAAGAAATGATGCGACTCAACTGGGAATTGAGAATAGTGTCCCAGTGCTGTGCCACTGAGCTGTCAGGCTTATATGGCTGAACCTGGGGTTCCTGTCATTTTCTTTTACAAAACTTTAGTCTTCCTCTTGGCACTTGCCAATGAATGGATTTTGATTTGATTTGAAACACAGTTCATCACTGTCTGAAGATTACTTTCAAAATGTTCCTACAGAAATGTATGACTGTGGATAAAATGAGCAGTCTGGACCCTGTAGCTGCAGCCAGTTTCCTTGGCATGGGGCCGCAGTGTGCCAAACATGTTTTATTTCTCCCCATAACTTCTCCCTTGTCCCTAGGGCAGAGCCAGCCTGGTGGCGTTGCACATGCACACCATGCTTGCGGCAGGAGCATGCTCCTTAGCCCAGATGTAGGGGGTAGCTGTGGTGGCAGAACCTTCTGTCAACCCTTTGTGGCCAGGGCACACAGCAGCTCTCCTGACCTGGCCTGATTCCTGACGCAGTGACCTAGTCTGTTTTTAACCTTGGTCATTGCACTGCTGTGGCTGGGCCAGCGGGCATCACCCCTTCACTTTTTTTTTTAAATAATGGTTTTTACCCTCCTGTGGCTGGAGTAGTTAGCTCTTAGCCCCATCGCTACCCCACTGACTGGCAACCATTTCCCTCAGAAGTTACCTGGCCCATGGGTTCTCCCATAGATTACCTCCCTCCTTCCCCAGAGACACTTATCCAGATCTGGGGCCTGGCATCCAGGTGGTAGTGCAGGCTGTGGGCAGGCAGACAGGACTTTATTCATGCCTGCTCCACCATGTTTCCTCTCCTAACACCAGGAATCTCTCACTTAATAGTGTCAGATGCCCCTGGAAATGGAACCTATTCCAGCTGTGGAATTTAGAACACTGGTTCAAACTCTGCAGCCATATTCCACTCTGGCAGTTAACCACATTTGTTTCTCCCTCTGGAGAGAGCAGCCTCCCCAGAAGCTAGCTCTGGTATCACTGGTTTTCCTGGCGGTTTATTTATTTTCAAAGTTACTAAAATGTATTAAATATTTCCGTTCCATTCTAGTTTTATTGGTCAGTCATAATGGGTAAACATCATGATTATTACAACATATCTTTACAAACAATATTCAGAACTAAAAACAAAAACAGATAAATACATATAATGTATTACATCTTGTTAAGTTAGTTATTCGATTACTCTGCCTTAGGGAATTAATTTTTTACTTTTCTGGTCTGTCAGGTTCCCTTCCCCCCCAGGAACTGGAGACCACCCTACTGGCTACTGTTTTAATTTTTGGTTAATATGGCATAAAACCTGACAATTAACCTATTTATTTTTTTAGTAGTTTTATTTTTCCCTGATTTACAGAACAGGATATGCAGATTTTTTATTTTCCATTTTTGTCTGTGCCTTTTCACCATAATTAATCATTTCCCGTTACATAAAACCACGACTGGACCTGTGGCACAGTTTTGAGGGTAAGAGACATTTTTTTACTGTTGGACTTATACTCTCTTGTGGTTTTTGGGAATCATTTTATATTTTTTTACTAGGGTATCTCTAACTTGGCAAGTCATAAAGGCCTGGGGGGTCCCACAGGCACAAAAAATTGTAAAAATTGTTTCCAGCTCCTGGCAAAGGCAGACTGCCACGAGCTCTGTTTAAAGTGCCTGGGTCCAGACCATGATTTTACCAATTGTAAGTCATGTCTTATTTTTTTACCCTAAAACTTTAAAGGAAAGTGTAAAAAAAAGATTCAAGAATTTATGGCTTCTCAGTCTGCCTCCCTGTCACCAAAAAGTAATAAAAAAGGCTTTGAGGGAGTTCCTAATTATGGTGGAAAACACGCATCAGAAGGGTCCATCTCCTCATGTACAGCAGCAGCATCTACTGTGAAAGGTATCAAGGAAAAAAGATAAAGTTGCTTAGCCATTTGAAAGGCATGGTAAATATAGAACAGATACCAGAGTGTCCAGAAGGGGAAACCCTGAATCCAGTAATGGCAGAAATAAGAATATAAGTGCCTGCTACAAAGAAACTTCAAGAAAAAAAAATGTCATGGCTACTCAACCTGAACAGAAAACGGAGTAGACAGATGACACAGAAAAAATACCCTCCTCTGAGGACATATCAAAGATCTGGCAATTTTTCCAGGCTATGCAGGCAGTGAGAAATGTTATTAATGTGACAGCCACTGCCACTCCTCAGGCTCAGGCTCCAGTCTGTCTGCCTGCATAGGAGGGAGAAGAATACTATGTACAAGTGAAGGAACGTAATGCCATGGAATCAGATGGTGCACCTGTGTGGGACTTGGGCTGTCTTCCAAGAGCTATCCTTCCTTTTCCTCATTTGTCAGACAAATGCTTGATACTCTCAACAACCTCTCTCAAGAAATTGAGGAGGACGGGGAGGATGCTGAATTTATGGGTATGATGGGGATGACACTTGCAAGAAGGTTGCTAGTGCCCATACATAAATCACTTCAGAACGCCATATCAAAATCATGTCTGCACCTACTTCAGCTACAGCCATTGATAGAAAAATTGGAAGGAAATATCAGATGGACAGACAGGGTGGAATATCTGTATACACACCCTGCTCATCAAGGTGTAGTCCAGGCTACTTGCAAGAGAGAGAAGTCTCCCTCTCTGCACAGCCCCCTGTAAAGGACTCCAGAAAATTGGATGATGTGGCCAGAGAGTTTAATGCCTCAGCTTCCCTGCTCATTATGCAGGCAGCTTATTCAGCACATATAGCACAGTACCAGAAAGCATTTCGGAGCACAATCCTGGCACTTGTTGATAAAGCAGGTAGTGATCTGGCACTGAACTTAATTGCCACTGCAAGATCAGCCCTAGGTGCCACTAAATCAATCAATCAATCAATCTTTATTTATTTAAGGCGCCTTTCTTAAACCAAGGCGCCTTTACAAATGACAATAAACAATACATATTTAAAACAGGATTTAAACAAGATTAAGATTAAATAATTAACAGTCATTAAAAGCTTTGTTAAAAAGGTAGGTTTTCAAAGCTACTTTAAAGCTCTGGACAGTCGGGCAGTTTCGTACCTGACGAGGTAGAGAATTCCACAGGGTCGGGCCATAAAACTAAAAGATCTTGCCCCTGAAGTTTTTAAGCAGACCCTGGGAATCTCTAGCAATCTCTGGAGTGGATCGGAGCGGGGGGGGACAGTAGACGAGGAGATCTTTCAGGTAAGCAGGTCCCTGATCATGTAGGGCCTTATAGGTCAGCAAACCGACCTTGAAGGTGATTCGCCAACAAACTGGCAGCCATTGCAGTCCACGGAGCACAGGCGTTATATGACTGGACCTAGAAGAACCAGTCAAAAGCCTGGCTGCCGCATTCTGCACTAGCTGCAGGTGGCGAAGTTCAACCCCCGTAAGCCCTAGGTATAGGGCATTGCAATAGTCCAGGCGGGAGGTAACGAAGGCATGGACCAAAGTTGGAAGATCCTCTGGAGGAACCAGGTGCTTCACCTTCACCATTTTCACACTCCTGTGGATATTAATGATACTGCTGCTAGGGTTTTGGCCCATGCAGTGTCCTTAAGAAGATTTTCTAGGGACGTGGGTATGATGTTCTATCCACACTTCTGGCAGTGTCCTTTCCCTTTAAGAGCTTGCAGGAAAGTCTTCAAGCTGGCTTCTCCCACCCACTCGGGTGATAACTCCCACAGCTCTGCCCCATGACCCCAGATCTTCCTTTCTGCTGGAATAATAATAATAATAAACTTTATTTATTTGAAGCGCAATTCAAATAATACCAAAGCACTTTTACAGAACACACAACAATAAATAATTAAAACAGATTAAAATAGCAGAAATCCACAAATTAATACTCCGGGTAGGCAAGGGAAAATAAAAATGTATTAAGAGCAGCTTTGAAGCTCTCCACAGTCAGGCACCCCCTTATCCGGGGAGGTAGAGAATTCCACAGGGTCGGAGCCACAAAGGCAAATACACGGGCTCCAGAAGTCTTCAAACGGACCCTGGGAATCTCCAGCAGTCTCTCCTCAACTGAGCGGCGTGGTTGGAGGGGGCAGTAGGGACAAAGGAGCTCTTGCAGATAAACTCGGTCCCTGTCCATGTAGGGCCTTATAGGTTAGCAAACCAACCTTGAAGGTGATCCGCCGCTGCACTGGCAGCCAATGCAGTCTGCGCAGCACAGGTGTAACATGGCTAGATCGAGAAAGCCCAGTCAGCAACCTGGCTGCAGCATTCTGCACCAGCTGCAGGTGGCAGATATCAACTCCCGGAAGCCCTAGATACAGGGCGTTGCCGTAATCAAGGCAGGGGGTCACAAAGGCGTGGACCAAGGTTAAGAGATCACTGGGCGGAACCAGGTGCTTTATCCGGGTGATATTTCTCAAATGGTAGAATGAGATCTTGACGATGGATGACACCTGAAACTTCAGTGTCAACCCCTCGTCAAAAATAACTTCCAGATCCCGCACCCATTCAGAGGACATCAGCTGGCAACCACCGAGCAAAAGCCCAGAGGCCTGCCCAGCCGAGGACCCCACTACCCGGGTCCACCACCAAAACCTCAGATCTTACTTCAAGAGGGCTCTTGCAGTAGGTAATTACATATAGGACTGATGCCAGCCGGCGTCAGGACCCAACCGAAAAATTTCTTGCTAGCAGTCTCTGGCGGGCGACCGCCCCCACGTCAGGTGACCGACGTCATGCGGCGTCAGTATAAAGGGGCGGTCCCCCACGCCTGCCTTCCAGTTCTTTCCCGCCGTTAGCTCGTGTCATCGCCTCACGGTAAAGTCCACCACTCGTCAGCTCTCTCTTTGGTAGTTTTTTCCATCTTTTTTGATTCTTCGACTAAATTGTCAGGCATTACGTCGTATGTCGTCCCTTACACCTTCCGAGCACAAAAATAAGTGCGACTTGGGCGGCGCCCAACTCCCGCACAAGGACGGCCATTCTCAGTGCCTCTTCTGTCCAGGCCCGGATCATCAGGTGGAGAAGTGCCAGCACTGCCTTAAATTCAACGCTGCCACCTGCAGATGGAGGCAGCAGTCCCTGGTGGCCCACATACTAAAGAAGAAAATGTTAAAAAACCTCCGGCAGGCGTCCACTTCCTCCGAAGGCCATCGTAAGCAGAAAGACAAGGAGAAGCACCGGATAAGGGCTCCTCATCCACCCAGCCTTCTTGGAGTTGCCTGCTTACAGGTAACGCCCTCTGGGGACCACTCACGACAGCCGCCTGAGGCTTCCAAGGCGGCGCGGCCCACCTGCCTGGCTCAAGGCCGGGGTTCTTCGGGTGCTTCCGGCTATTGGAGGCCTCCACTCCCAGTGAAAGCCACCACTGTGCAGCCTCAATGTTTCGAGTGGCTCCGGTAAGCCGGACATCAGCTCCTCTGATGCCCACACAGAGAGGGTCGATAAGTCGCCCGATCCTTCGGGGTGGCGCATGGCCCCTCTTCCACCTGACCAGGCCACTCCTCCTTCGCGACCTGCCTCGGGCGATGGGTCCAGTAAGTTGGACGTCGGCTCCTCTGGCGTCTGCCTGGACTCCGCTGATAAGTTAGACGTTGGCCTGCCCGACGCCCGCATGGCGGCTGAGCAGACTCCGGACCCTCTCACGTCCGCTGTTCCTAGCTCCCCGCAGCCTTCGCTGCCCTCTGGGGACCCTGGGTCTCCTCAGCCTGACCCCAAGGATTTTTCCCCTCCATCCCTGGACGATGCCGAGGTTTCGGCTGCACCCTCATCAGGCCATCCGCCCGCTGGGCCGACTGACCTGATGTCGGTTCCCTGGACGCCGGGTCCGACGCCGGTCTTGGGTCTTGCTGACACCGGGCGACATCCCGCTCCCGGATGCCGCTCCAACGCCGGGCCTTCTGCCCACCAGGCCTTCTGCTCCAGGCCTGCCTGTGGGCCCTCCGGCTGGGCCGTCTCCAGCAGATCCCCCGCTTCCCCGGTATCCAACGCCGTCTTACCTGGCTCCGCAGTATCCGATGCCCCAGTACCCAACACCGGCCTATCCGACGCCGCAGTGCCTGGTGCCTCAATACCCTGTGCCGGGTTTCCCGCCGTCGGGTTATGGATACGCACCTTACGGGTACAATCAATACCGTATCCCCCCCCTCCTCTCCTCCACCACCCCCTCAGCCGCCGGTGGACTTGAAGAAGACTCTGGCCTCCTGGTGGGCTGAGGCCAAGGCTCAGCTTACCAGAGAGGTGGAGAGTTGTCTCACGACGACGGTGCTGATTCCGGCTCCCGTACGTCCGCGACGACAGACTCCCTCCCCACCTCCGGACACCAGGGGCGAGCCCTCTGGTTCCAGGGCGGGGCACGATACACTTCCCCGAGGACCTTCCAAGGGGTCCATTCCTCCCCCACGCCAGGAGAGGGAGTCTTCCTCTTCATCTTCTTCCTCCTTGGACACCTTGGACGACTCCGACAGTTGCTCCGAGCTGGACGACGAGCCACGCTCTCCGTATAAGCCCAGGCCTAGGACTCCTCTGGAGGATCTTTCCTTTACGGAGTTGCTGCACAAAATCCAGGAGGTTCACAAGTGGCATTTCTTGGAGCCGGATCCACAGCGTAAGAAACTCGCTGAGCATCTGGACCTGATCGAGACAGCTCCTACCTTGGTGCCACCCTGGACTGAGCCTCATGCCGATCTTGTTTCCACTATTTGGAAGCAACCGTTGGCTTTAGCCCCGCCTCCTCGGAAGTCGAACAGGCTATATCAGGCTCCCGAGGGTGTTGACTTTCTAGATTCTCACCCTTGAGCTGATTCGGTTGTGATTAGCGCCGCTCATGGCTGGACAGCTAACCTGTAACATCTGATTTCGTCTCCACCTGACAGAGAATCCCGTCTTCTGGACCAGTATGGGAAGAAGATCTTTGCTTCTTCCACTCTGGGAATTAGGGCCCTAAATTATGTCTGTCACATGGGGGATTACCAGAAGGCGATTCTTAGTGAGGTGGAATCCAAACTGGACTCCCTTCCAGACTCTCAAGTCAAACAGGAAGTGGCTGACCTCGTCCGCTCTGCACGTTCGGCCAGTCGGCACATGCTTCATGCTACATACGATGCAGTGGACACTGCTGATAGGAGCTCCACTTTCACCGTAGGCTTAAGGCGTCATGCCATGCTCCATGTGTCAGGGTTGGTCCCGGAAGTGCAGTCCACTATTCAGGAAGCGCCCTTCCGGGGTTCGGTGCTGTTCGGTGGTGATGTCAAGGACATTATCACTGATCTGCAGGAGAAGGGGACTGCACTGAAGTCTGTGGACTCCATGTACCACCCCCATCAAATGCAGCACCGTCCCTTTTGCAGGTGGAATCGGCAAAAGGCGAAACCCCAGGGAAAGTGGGCCAATAAACGCCGGGCCCGTCCGGCTGCCAAGCCCCCTCCGCCCAAAAAAGCAGCAGGTGCTTCAGCCGCGACGCTGCCCCACACCACCTGACTCCTTTCCTCTCCCACAGCCTCTGGGCCTTCCAGAGGAACCGGTAGGAGGAAGGTTTTCCCTCCACCTCCTGGGTTGGGAGTGGATAACTTGAGATTCCTGGGTGCTCCAGCTGATCGCAGAAGGACACTCAATAGAGTTTCTTCAGAAACCCCCTTGACACCCTCCCCCAAGGTCGTCGTACTCTCGGGAACATCATCTTCTGGTCCAGGAAGAGATTTCAGCACTTTTGCTGAAGGAGGCGATAGAATCCGTCCCCATTCCCCTTCAGGGAACGGGGTACTATTCCCATTTCTTCCTGGTCCCGAAGAAAACAGGGGACGTGAAGCCGATTCTAGACCTCAGCTCCCTGAACTTGTTCGTGGAGTACAAGAGGTTCAGGATTCTGCTCACAGAGCTCCTGCCCCTTCTCCGCCAGAACAGTGGTTGTGTTTTTGATATGCAGGATGCCTACCTGCATATCCCTATCCGCCCTTCCCATCTCAAATACCATGCGTTTGCATTCCAGGGGACCACTACCAGTTCAAGTTCCTCCCATTTGGTCTTTTCCTCGCACTGGTGTTCACCAAATGCCTTCGTGGTAGCGGCTCACTCCAAGCACTCCAGGGGTAGAGGTCTTCTCTGCACCTGGACGATTGGCTCCTGGTGGCCCTGTCCAGGGAGGAACTCCTGCGCTTCCTTTCCCTTACCCAGCAGGTCTTTGCCTGCCTGGGTATTACCATCAACCAGACCAAGTCCCATCTGTTCCTGTCCCAGAGGCTCCAGTTTATCGGGGCGATCCTGGACATGACCTCTGGCATGGCCTTCCTGCCACTGGACAGGGCGACCACTCTCCAGGCCCAGGTCAGCCTGTTGTCCAGCTGCAGGCGGGTCAGCGCCAGGTCAGTCCTTCACCTCCTCGGGCTAATGGCGGCTGTGATTCCGACAGTCCCTCGTGCTCGGCTTTACATGAGAATCTCTCAGTGGACGCTTCGGTCTCAATGGGATCAGCTGGTGGACGACTTAGATAAGCTTGTCCTGGTCTCCACTCCCATGGCTCGGGACTTGCAGTGGTGGATGGTTCAGGAGAACCTCTGCCGGGGAGTTCCCTTCAGTCTCCCCCCCCCCCCACAGACGTTGACTACGGACGCCTCTGGCTAGGGTTGGGGAGCCCATCTAGGTCCTCACAGGACCCAGGGCTCCTGGTCCAAGCTCGAGAAGTCTCTTCACATCAGTGTGCCCGAACTAAGGGCAGTACTGTATGCTCTTCAGGCTCTGCATATGTATCTGTCTCCCGGTCACCTAGCGGTGCAGACGGACAATATGTGTGTGGTCTGGTATATCAGCAAACAGGGAGGAACTCGTTCCTACCCCCCTTTGCAGAGAGGCGATGCGAGTCTGGGATTGGGCAGTGCAGCACAACCTTCACATCACGGCATCTCATGTCCTGGGGTTCGAGAACACGCTGGCAGACAGGCTAAGCCGGTCATGTGCTCTAGCTCACGAATGGGAACTGGATCAGGGGGTCATAGACGACATCATCCTGTGCTGGGGAACTCCACAGGTAGACCTGTTTGCTTCCCTTCAAAACACAAAACTTCCCGACTTCTGCTCACTTGCTCCAGGGCACGGCATTTTTTGGAGAGACACTCCGTCTCTAGACTGGAAGGGCAGATTCGTCTATGCCTTCCCCCCGACTCCACTGATTATGAGGGTCTTGCAGAAACTCGGTTGAGAAGGAGCTTGAATGATTCTGATCGCTCCTTTCTGGCCCAGGCAAGTTTGGTTCTCTCTTCTGCAGCAGTACTCAGAGGAATCTCCTTTTCCTCTTCCTCTGTCACTATTTTTGCTGACCCAGGATCAGGAGACCCTGGTCCATCCAGGCCTCAAGTCCCTTCAGTTGCACGCATGGCTCCTGCAGATGTAGTTCAGTTCCGATTCGGGGTTTCCCCCCGAGTAGCTGAGATTCTGGTGGAGGCCAGGAAGCCCTCAACCAGATCTATTTATGCCATGAAATGGAAGCGGTTCTCTATTTGGGCTGCCTTCAATGATGTCGAGCCCTCTCGTGCTCTGTTGGCCGACTTCTGGATTACTTAGACACCTCTTCGATCTGGGTCTCAGCCATTCATCCTTAAAGGTTCACATGGCGGCCATTTTGGCCTATCATGTCCCCTTTGCAGACAGAACGTTTGCTCAGCTGGAGGTCTCCAAGACCTTTTTGAGAGGAGTCCTTCACTTACGACCCCCTATCTGGGTTCCTGCCCCTCCTTGGGATCTGAATTTCATTTTAGAGAAGCTTACTCTGCCTCCTTTCGAGCCGGCAGCCTCAGTGGACCTAAAGTTCCTTTCTTGGAAGACTCTCTTCCTAGTGGCCATTACTTCTGCTGACTTGATTTCTGAGCTTACGGCCCTGATGTGTAAAATCCCGTATTTGATTTTTCACAAGTAACGTGTGACTCTACGTACCAACCCTAAGTTTCTCCCTAAGGTGGTAGCAGAATCGACGCTGAATCAATCCATAGAGTTGCCTGCCTTTTTTACGCAACACTCCAGTCAAGGAGAGTACCTCCTGCATACTTTGGATGTTCACCGAATTCTGAGATACTACACCAACAGGACGAAGGATCTCAGAAAGACTGATCAATTGTTAGTCTCTTTTGCTCATAAAAGAGAAGGCAATGCTGTTTCTAAGCAAGGCCTGTCGAAATGGTTGGCTCATTGTATCACATTCTGTTATGATAAGTACAACAAGACCCTGCCGGGTCAAGTTAGAGGCCACTCCACCAGAGGGCTCGCTGTCTCTGCGTTTGTTTCTAAGAATGTCAGCGGGTGACATTTCAGTAGCCGCTTACTTGACTTCTGTCCATACCTTTATGAAACATTACAGTTTGACATTGCCTCTCGCTGTAGAACAGGCTTCGGGCTGGCTGTTTTGCAAGGTCTCCTTTCCTAAGGCCTTCACAACCAGAGGGTCTACTTCTGAGTAGCTTTCCTCCTCCTCCCGTTTGCTTCTCCTTGTTCCAAACTGCTTGGGACTCAGTTCTATATGTAATTACCTACTGCAAGAGCCCTCTCGAAGTAAGATAGTACAGTTATGTAAGAACTTACCATAACAGTAGATCTTCGAGAGAGGCTCTTATAGTAGGTAATACCTTCCCGCCCTCCATCCCCCTAAGCTTTTTCAGCTCCTTTTCCAGGAAGGGAAATATCCACTTCTCTCTTGTCCTGCCTTTTGGCCTTTGGCAGGAAAGAACTGTAAGGCGGGCGTGGGGGACCACCCCTTTATACTGACACTGCATTACGTTGGTCACCTGACGTGGGGGCGGTTCCCCGCCAGAGACTGCTAGCTAGAAATTTTTCCGTTGGGTCCTGACGCCGGCTGGCATCAGTCCTATATGTAATTACCTACTGCAAGAGCCTCTCTCGAAGATCTACTGTTACGGTAAGTTCTTACGTAACTGTACTTTTTGTCAGGGTTCAACTTCAGTCAGTTGGCACTCATCCAGTCCTGAATCTTGGTGAGGCAGTTATTAAACACCAAGACCGAATCGTCCTGGTCGGGCACAAAGGACATGTATAGCTGAGTATCATCTGCATAGCAGTGAAAACTCAAGCCATACCGCCTAACAATGCCTCCCAACGGCAGCATGTACACCGCAAATAACATAGGCGAAAGCACAGAGCCTTGGGGTACCCCACGTGACAGAGGGAATGCATCAGAGGAATAAATTCCTGACACAACTCTTTGATATCTACCCGTGAGGAACAAGTGGAACAAACTGAGGACTGCCCCAGACAGTTCACAGACAACCTGCAAGTGCTCCAGCAATATGCCATGATCCACGGTGTCAAAAGCTGCAGAGAGATCAAGGAGGACTAAGACGGAACGAGTCCGCCGATCTCTCGCTAGCAGGAGATCACTGAGCACCCATGCCAGGGCGGTCTCGGTGCTATGTCTCTTCTTAAAAACCTGACCGATCACCGCCCTGCCCATTGGAGTGAGCTGAACAGATCTCTGATCTAATGTTGGCAACCTTATCCGCGAAGAAACGAGCAAACTCATCACACTGATCCTGTGATGAAGCTCTCTGAACATGCAGACAGGCTGGATTGCACAGTCTGTTCACAGTTTGAAAGAGCTGAGCCGGTCACTTCCTCGCAGCGGTGATCTCTCCGGACAGGAGCTCTGCCTTCTTACGAGAGATCACCGATTGATAGTCTGGATAATGGACCACCAATCTAAGCCTGTCAGCATCAAGACCAGATTTTCGCCAGCGGCGCGCCATCCTTCACCCCTCTTTCCTCATCTCCCTCAAAGTGCCATCAAACCTAGGGCAAAGGGTGTGGGGGCGAGCACGAACAGGAGTGATGGAGTCCAGCCTGCCACAGCTGTATTATAAGTGTGCAGCAAGCTATCCGGACACCTGCTAGCAATCGGAAATCCTGATAGATCCAGCACCGCCATCAGTCCATCTAGAGTTACTCCCCTTAATGAGCAGTACCGGATCATCTCCACATGGGCAGGCCTATAAGGGGGGGGGGGCCTGGAAATTGAACCTGATAGTGTAATGGTCAACCAACCGACTGGCTCCACCACCAAATCAGAGGTCTCCATACCCAGGAGGAAGACCAGATCCAGAGAATGACCAGAACTGTGGGTTGCAGAGGCAACTGCCTGTGTGAAGCCCAACTATATCATTAGTTGGAGGAAGTTTTGACCAAACTGCGAAAGTTCATCATCGACCCAGGCGTTGAAGTCATCCAGCACCATCAACCTGGGCGACTCCAACACCAAGTCGACAGTGAAGTTTGCGACTTCTGCAAAAATTGCTTCCCGTCACCGGGTGGATGGTAAACGAGAAGAACCTTGCACCCAAGATGCATTCAAAGGATCTGGTCTCCCTCACTGGCACATCTATCAGGCCCAATTCCGTTTTAAAACAAATGGCCACACCCCTGCTCCTGTGATCCAGTCTCGAGCAGTGTATAACTGAGAAACCGGCTGGAACTGCTGACTCTAAAATTGGGCCAGCACTTCCATCCAGCCAGGTCTCGGTGATGCATGCCAGGTCCGATGACCCAGCAAGATCGGCAGTTATTGCTGTCTTGTTTTTAATGGACCTGGAGTTGCATAACACTGCCCAAGTTGGATGAGACTCCGAGGTTTATCGAGTAGGCTGTCCACTAAAAGTGGAGCCCTTAGGTATTGGAACCAGACAGGAAAACCCCCTGTCCAGTCTCTATTTCGCCCCAGGGCGTCTCCTCAACTCCACGACTCCAATCCGGCCACCCCGCTCTCCCTCCCTGTAGTCTGAGCCCTCACTTTTCTTTGTTATCCCCAGTGCCCGACAATGATTATGAACGTCTGCATGTAAAAGGGGATAGCTAAAGGGACAGAGGCCCCGGAGTGCAGAGGAGGAGTAGCGCCTGACCGGTAGAGCTGCCTGCCAACACATAGTTCCCAGCCACGCAAAACAGCCACCCCTAAAGGAAGGCAAGTTGCTGAAGCGCTGGGGAAGTGTGGCATGTGCTGTTTGTCTGCACTTGGAAATAAATCCTATGAAATTTGTCTTCAGTTGTTTGCGAAGTTTATGCTTGTGGGATCTGGTCCTTTGGGCACTTGTCTTGTTTTGAACCACCCCTAATATTATCAGTCCTCAGACCACAAAATAACACAAATAAAAGCAAACCTTCCCTAACAACTTCACAGCAAAACAGCACTCAAAATAGTAAAAAGCAGCAGCAATGTAAAATATAAAGCAAGATATTATTGCAGTATAAAAATATACAGATAAAAAGAGCTAGTCACAGAACTCTCAACGTAAATTAGTGAGCCTGTAGAGCTCTCACCTCTACAGGAGAAACCAAAACTTTGGAGGCAGTATAGCGCAGTGGTTTAAGGCTCTGAGCTGCAAATCTGGTGACATCCAGCAGACCAGACCTGGGTTTGAATCCCACAGCTTCCACTTGCATACTGTGTGACCCTGAGCAAGTCACTTAACTTCCCTGTGCTCCCAGGCCGCACCTGTAAAAAAGCTTTCAGCTTAGTATGCTACTTCTGGTTAAACAACTAAAAAAAAAAAAAAAACTCTTATCAAGTCCAGCCTCTCATGTTCAGTCTTGAAAAAGTCAAATAGCTTTAAATGCAACACAAGTCCAATAGGCACTCTCACTGCCTAATATTAATTATAAAGGTGTCCCAAAAAAGAGAAAGTCTGACCAGCTTATGAGTCCAGGGATATCCCTTGAAGGAAAACTTGTTCTCGGTTGGCCAAAAAGAGTCTTTCCACACTTCTGCAGTTCAAATGGCTTCGTAAAGGAACAGAGAAAGGCAACCGACTAATGGCAGTATCGGAGAGGCTTCCCCATCTGATCTGGCAGGCGGTCAGCCCAATGTACTGAGAACAACACTATGACGCCCAGGACTGGATCAGCCCAACGGCCGATCCCCCAGGAAATCTAGGAGAAACCCCAACCCTTTTGTCCACCCTCCGGTAGACCCAGCGCAGGCTCTCCTGTGTGAACCAGCTGCACTGGGACAAGACCAGCCCACCCACCAGGCAAATAGAGACACCTCCCCGCACCTACCCTCAGGGCCAGATCCAAGAAAGCTCACCACGCAGTGTCCTCTGACTGAGAAAACAGGCTAAAGTCCTGCTGCTGCTACTCCTCTGCAATATTCCAGGCCAACTCCTCCCATATCTCGTTAGTTCCTCCTATGCTCCTCGCAGAACTCCTTTCGCCGACCAACTCTTTTCACTTCCCTCTTCCACCAGCCCGCCAACTGGCATAAACCGGCAGAAGATCAAGGTGCTCCGATAATATGGTGAAAATTAGGCAAATAAGACACCAATGTAAATGGTAACGTGAGTACCAGCGTAAATGAACAGTCGCTGGAGGAGCCACAGATTTAACTAAAAGTATGATATAAATTGTGACTACCAAGATTTTGTTTTTCTTTTTAAAGCTAAACTAACCCAAAAAATGCTCACTTCAACTAGCTAACTCGCTCAATTTCCCTTACTAACACTGCCACTTAACATTGAACTAAACTAAATAAAATTAAATAACGAACGAAATAAACAAAAACAAACAAATGAAAATAAAACAAACTTAAAACTAAAATTTACTGCTACAGCTGTGCTACTAACTGCGGCTAGCCCAAACAGGTTTCCTCCTTATCACTACCGCGTTGAGTGGGCCCTGGCACTTAAATTCTTCGAAATTACTTCCAAAACTTCAACTCTTATGTGATTTTGTCTTCGACTTGATCTTCTATCATGACTGCGATGGACGATAAGTCCACTTCCAGGTTCTGCCAGTGCCCTTGTGGGCAGAAAATGTCCAGGACTGACCCGCACGCCATGTGCGTCTACTGCCTGGGGCATGACCATGATCCCCAGGCCTGTGACTTTTGCCACTCATTTCACCCGACCATTCTGGAAGACTGTCTTGTCCGCCTGAATCTGGGCTGCCTGACACAACAGAACCCACCGGTCAAATCCAAGGATGCCCGTTGGGTGGTCTCCGTGGCTGCGGGGTCCGCTGAGTAGTTTGTGGCCATTCGAAGAGGAGGCAACCCAGGCCGTGACCCATTCCTCCTCGGCTTCTGCATTTGTGCTGCTTCAGCTGTGCTCAACTTTTATGGGCTCCTTCAAGGAATTGTGCCAGTCTCTGCTGACCTTCGGTCAGGGACCCACCGGCACATCTAAATCTAAAAAAGAGTCTTAAGAAAGAAAAGACTCATTGTCGATCGTGGGATCAGGAGGACTCTCGGTCGAGGGCCTCCGATTCCTGCGCTTCTCCCAGATTTGACTTTGGTTGAATCCTTGGCCTTGGCCGCTGACTCCACAGTAACCTCGTTGGGCCTGTTGGCTGAGATGCTGGTCAAAGTCCCAGTCGAGAGTTTCCTCAAACCAGCTGACCAGTTGTCAATCGAAGAGGCCGATAATTCCTTGTCTAGAACTCCGGTCCTGACGCAGACTGCCGGAGGGACGGATCATTCCGCTGACCCACTGCTTCTGGTCCTTGACCCTGACCAGGAGGAGCCTCGGCAGTCGCCGACACCCTCTGACCCCGCCACCTGTCCCCCCCGTCGGTCGAGTTGTCAGTCTTCCTCCTGTGGGTTGAACCGGTCCTGGCGACATCGGTGCTCCCACTCTCGGCACCACAGGAAGTGGCGCCACCACTATCCTTCATCCTCCTTGGGTGAGGAGCGGCTTCAGCGCAAGTTGCATTGATGCTATGAGGACTTGATGTGGCAACAGTTGGTGTTAACCGGCATCAAACTGACCCCAGTTTGTACACTGGCCTTCACCTGGCTGTCACCCAAAAGGCTGATGTCTTCTCTTTCTATGGAGCTGACCAAGTCGGTCCTGGCTCAGCTGCCTCTGATATCTCCGCCAGTTGTGGTGGAACCGCCGCCCAAACAGCCAGCGGTCGGTATTCCATCTAAGGAGTCTCAACTGGCCAAGGGGCTTCTGCATCGGCTGTCGATCACCATCACCCCGATCGTCTGCAGAGGGTCAGCGGGGACTCAAGCGGTCAACCTCTCTTTGATGACTCCTTGGAGTTGGAGGGTTCCTCACTGCACTCCCGTCTGGTTGACGCTGAGTCAGTGGGGACTGTCTTGATGGATTAGGGTCCCACATCCTTTCTGGGCCTTCTCTGTCTGATCTTCGAGTCCACTGGTATGAAGATGGAGCCCTTGCAAAAGTGGGCTTGTTACCCATTGACCAAGATCCTTGACCGGGGAGACTCTCCAACGGAGGCCTTCCTGGTGGCAGAAGCCATCCTTGGCCCTGCCCGGGAGCTTTGGCAGCACCCTGCTTCCTGCCTGTTGCCTTCTGCTCGGATGGCCCGCAAATAAGCAGTGCCCACCAGTTCCCTTTCGGGATTCAGAGAGCACTACTCTGCTGAGGGCTTGGTGGCCAACTCTGTTTTTAGGGGCTCTGGCAACACTGGGGACATTGACAAGCTATCTGACAAAGAGTCCAGGAAGTTGGACTATGCGGCTAAGAAGGTCTACGTTGCCTCCTCGCTTTGTCTCCACCAGGCAAGCTCGGCCCTCATTATGGCCCACTTCTCCCATGCCCTACTGGGCACGTTAGATGAGGTGCTCCCTCATCTACCAGCGGACCTTCAGACCATGGTCAAACAAGTCCGGGACCAGGGCCGGGCTGTAGCCAAATGGCTTCAGACATCCATGGACATTGGGGACTCCTGTGCCTGCTCCTCAGTGGCCATGCACCACAGGGCATGACTGAGAATCTCGATCTTTACGGCGGACACTCAGCACAAGCTGGCAGATGTCCTTTTCTTGGGCACTGACCTGTTTGGGCCCGGGGTCAAGGCTCACCTCACCTGCATTGAGAAGTCCAGTGCCACCTTTGACTCTCTGACATCTGTCCAGAAGGACCCTAAGGGGTCCAAGCAGCAGCAGAAAAGGAAGCCCTGTTGGTCTACCTCCACTCCTGCAACCAAACCAGCCCAGCAACAGGCTGGCCATCAGGCTCAGGCCTGGTGGCCTTGGTTGTCTGTAAGCCTGTAGGGTGAGGCTCTGATGGTGCCTCAGCCAGGCCCTCCTCCTCCTCCTCTAAGTCTGCCCAGTGATGGGATGAGGGGTGCCTCCCTCATGCCCGTCACACTTTCCCGGGGTCCTCCTGTGGGGGTCCGGCTCTGCCACTTCCTTTTCGTCTGGTCTGCTGTCACCATGGACATGTGGGTTCTAGAAGCGGTGGGTCAGGGTCTGCCTCTGGAATTTGAGCAGTACCCTCCTTGCCGAGCCCGCACCCCACAGGAGGACTTTTGTTTCCGCAGAAATGCTGTCCACTCTCAGAGACGACATAGCCCAGGTCCTCCACAAGGGTTTGTCTCCAGGTACTTCCTGGTACCAAAGTGGATGGAGGGGGCTGGTGCCCCATTCTAGATCTGCGCAACCTGAACAAGTTCCTCAGGTCACGCACTTTCAGGATGGTAACTCTGTTTCAGATCATACCATCTAAAGTGCGAAACATGGTTTTGCTCCCAGGATTTTCAGGATGTGTTCTTTCACGTCCCAATCCATCCATCTCATCAAAGTTTCCTCTGCCTTTGAGCAGGAGGAGCCCTCTATGAGTTCCAGGCCATGCCATTTGGTCTCTCCTCAGCCCCCAAGGTTTTCACCAAGTGCATTGCAGTGGTAGTAGCCGAGGTGCTGAGGGGTCTGGGTTTACCCCTATCTGGATGACTGGCTGATCGCAGGTTCATCCAGGGACCTGGCCCTCCAGACCTGCATCTCCCTTGGTCTCCTGGTCAACGAGGCTAAGTTGAAATTTGTGCCGTCGCAGGTGATCAACTTCATCGGGGCAGAGCTTGGCTTTTGCAGAATCAGGACCCAGCTCCCTGCAGACAGGATGGAGGCTCTCTCTTTCTGTGCCCGAACATCTCGGGTTGGGAAGTTGCGCCCTGCCCCGGACTTCCTGGGCTACATGGTGGCTTGCACCAGCATGATCCGTTGGGCCCGCTGGAGAATGCGCTCCCTGCAGTGGGAGCTGGCCAACCAGTGGTCTCAGTGCAAGGGTCACTTCGACCATCTGGTCACTGTGACCCAGCGGATGTAGTATGCCATCCACTGGTCGTTAGTCCCAGTGCATCTGCATGAAGGGATCCCATTTGTCCACCCAGAGCTGATGGTCGTCCTGACGACCGATGTCTCTCTCTCACGGGCTGGGGTGCCCACCTGGGGGAACACAGAGTCCACGGGCTGTGGACCCCCGAGGAGTCCCGATGCCACATCAACCTGCTGGAACTCCAGTCAGTTCAGCTGGTGCTGACTGCATTTGCTCTCGCACATTCGGAGTCAGGTGGTCCAAGTCCAGATGGACAACACCACGACCATGTACTACCTCAACAAGCAGGTCAGGATACACTCCCTGCCCTTGTACAGGAAAGCTCTCCATGTTTGGACCCTCGTGCGCAGCCTGGAGGGGGATCTCCTAGCCATCCATGTGACAGGAGCCTCCAGTCAGCTGATGGATGCCCTCAGCCAGGTGGGCGAGCATCTCACGAGTGGTCTCTCTGTCCAAAGGTAGTTCACATTCTGTTCTCCCAGTGGGGCATCCCTCAGGTGGACCTATTCACCTCCAGGGAGAATGCAAAGCTGAGGCTGTTTTTTGCCTATCCCCCTCAGCAGTTAACGCTGCAGGGGGATGCCTTCCCAAGGCCCTGGACCCCAGGCCTCTTCTGTGCCTTCCCTCTGATTCCCTTGACCCACAAAGTGCTCCTCAAGGCCAGGTGGGACAAGGCACAGGTGATCCTGGTGGCCAGACTGGCCACACCAGTTCTGATACCCCGATCTCCTTAGCCTCAGCAGCAGGCTCCCGAGGTGTCTTCTACTATGCCCAGACCTGCTTGCCATCAGTTAAGGGAAGGTACTCCACCCAGACCTTCAATCCCTGCGTCTGACAGCCTGGTTCCTGAGTTTCTAGAGTTCCAGGCTTTGGGTCTGTCCGAAGCTGTCTTCACCACTGTGGAGGCATCTCGGAAGAAGTCGACTAGGAAGTGCTACACCTTCAGATGGAAGAGCTTCTCCATTTGGTGTCAGGGCAAGGAGTTGGACCCTTTGTCCTGTCCAGTGGCTAGCATTCTCGACTACCTTTGGTTCCTCTCCCAGTCGGGCCTTCGGTTGACGACCCCTAAGGTGCACATGGCAGCCATCTCTGCTTACCGGGTGTGGCCCGATCAGCAGTCTGTGGCACAGGATAAGGTAGTCTGGTGCTTTTTTAAGGGCCTTGACCACATTTCCCCTCTGGTGCGTGAACCACTACCACCATGGGACTTGTTGCTGGTTTTGGCAAAGCTCATGGGCAAGCCATTTGAACCGATGCACAGGTGTGATCTCTCTTACCTGTCGTGGAAGACCGCCTTCTTGGTGGCTATCACATCAATAATTACACACTCTGTGGGCAATGGAATGATTAAATGTATCAATTTTTTGTTTCTCTGGCTAACCCCGCTATGGATCATGCAAACATAAAACACACTTGGGGTAAGCCTTATAAAGTCCTTTACAAAGACAAAATACACTTGCTGGTGAATTCCAAGTTCTTTTTATTCATTCCCCCTACGTTTCGCTATGTTCATAGAGCTTGTTCATGGGGTGCTTGTTTCAAAGACACTTGTCTTTTAAAAAAAATCTGTAAATGATGCAAACATTTCAGTGTTATTAAATTTCTCATATATAGTCCATTTTCTAACTTTTCACAACAAGGACATTGTTTTTATTCACTCAAAGTATATTATCAGCCTACCTAATCTTCGTTTTCATAGCCTTCATTTCTTGGTAAGCAGATTTACAGGCCTTACGCCACACCTAAACATAAAAATAACCATAGTAAGCTTTTCATTCGTCATGCAGCACTGAATAGTTTCATGTCCCCGCAGGCTATCAACCACTTTATACCTGAGCTACTTTATTACCATTGTGGCAGGTTTTGTTCAAGCCCAAACTTTTAAATTCTGTCAGTGGCGACTAAAGCTCCCTCTGAAAAATATAAAACAGCAATGTTTTAATTTAACTAATGTCCCAACCTCCCCTGGCTTTGGTACACACAGCTGCTTCCAGCGGGCAAGATCTAGTGTCAAGGGGTGGAGCTGAGGGAGTTACCACCTGGATGGGTGGGAGAAGCCAGCTTGAAGACTTTCCGGCAAGCTGTTAAAGGGAAAGGACACTGCCAGAAGTGTGGACAAACATCATAAACCACTCCTAGAACTACTGTTACAGGTGAGTAACCTGTTTTTCCTGGTTAAGGACAACCGTCCTTTTCCAGGACACTCAGACCAAAGCCATGGATTTCTCTTTTGAGGAAACTCACTTTTTGGTGACAAAACAGAGGCATACAGTACATGAAAAAAAGTGGATGAATGCAAAACCACTTACAAGAGCAACAATGAGAAAGAAAATGCCTCTGTATCATACAGGCCTTATGGAAGGGGAGGCAGAGGCAGGGGATACTTCCCAAGAGCCTATACCCCATATGCCCCTTGTGAGTACCAGCCACAAAGAGGCTACAGCAGGAGTTGGCTGATCTTGTCTGCTCAGCTCGTTCGGCCTGTGGACACATGCTTCGTGCGACATACGATGCAGTGGACACTGCTGGGCGGAGCTCAGCTTTCGTTGTAGGCGTACGGCGTCATGCTTGGCTCCGCGTGTCAGGGTTAGTCCTGGAGGTGCAATCTGCTATCCAGGAAGCACCCTTCTGGGGTCGGTGCTTTTCAGGGGTGATGTCAAGGACATCATCACCAATTTGCAAGAGAAGGGATGGCACTGAGGTCAGTTGATTCATGTACTATCCCCATCAGCAGCAGCGCTGTCCCTTTCGCCAGATGGAATCATTAGGCGAAACCCAGGAGGCGGGCAGAACGCCGGCCCCACAGCTGCTAAGCCCCCACCCAAAAGCAGCGGGTGCTTCAGCTGCGCGCTGCCCCACCACCTGACTCCTTCCCCTCTCCCACAGCCTCCGGACTCCCCAGAGGAACTGGTAGGAGGGAGGTTTTCCCTCCACCTTCCGGGCTGGGAGAGGATAACAACAGATTCTTGGGTGCTCCAGCTCATCGCAGAAGGACACTCGATAGAGTTTCTTCAGAAACCACCTGCCACCCCTCTGAAGTCGTCGTATTCAAGGGAACATCTTCTCTTGGTCCAGGAGGAAATTTCAGCTCTACTGCTAGCAGCAATAGAACCCATCCCCTTCATCTGCAAGGGACGGGTTACTATTCCCATTTCTTCCTGGTCCCAAAGAAGACAGGAGATCTCAGACCAATTCTGGATCTCAGTTCCCTGAATCTTTTGAGAATACAAAGGTTCAGGATGCTCTCTTTGCAGAGCCTTCTGCCCCTCATCCAGCCAGGTCAATGGCTGTGTTCTCTGGATATGCAGGATGCTTACCTGCATATTTCCATTAACCCGTCCCACCTCAAATACCTTCGTTTTGCGTTCCAGGGGGACCACTACCAATTCAAGGCACTCCCGTTTGGTCTATCCTCGGCTCCCCGAGTATTTACCAAATGCCTGGCAGTGGTGGCAGCCCACCTGCATACCAGGGGAGTGCAGGTTTTCCCGTACCTGGACGATGGGCTCCTGGCAGCCTCGTCCAGGGAGGAACTCCTGCGCTGCGTCTCCCTTACCCAGCAGGTTTTTGACTGCCTGGGTATTACCATCAACCATTCCAAGTCTCTTCTGGTCCCATCCCAGAAACTACAGTTCATTGGGGCGATTCTCGATACGACCATGGGCAAGGTCTTCCTGCCTCCGGACAGGGCGTCCACTCTCCAGACCCAAATAAGTCTGCTGTCCGACTGCAGGAGGGTCTCTGCAAGGTCGGTCCTTTGCCTTCTCGGGCTCATGTTGGCTGCTATCCCGACAGTTCCTCACGCTCGACTCAACATGAGAATTTCTCAGTGGACTCTACGCTCCCAGTGGGATCAGTTAGTGGACGACCTAGATCACCCAGTTCTGGTCTCTTCGCCGATGCTTCAAGACTTGCAATGGCGGATGGTTCGAGAGAGCCTGTTTTGGGGAGTTCCTATCTTTCGTCCTCCCCCCTCCCAGACTCTAACCACAGACGCCTCGGGCGAAGGTTGGGGAGCCCATCTAGGCCCTCATCGGACCCAGGGCTCCTGGTCCAAGCTAGAACAAGCTCTCCACATCAATGTGCTCGAGCTTCGGGCAGTGTTGTACGCTCTCCAAGCCCTTCACGAATACATCTTTCCCGGCCACCTAGCCGTCCAGACGGACAATGTGTGCGTGGTTTGGTACATCAGCAAACAGGGAGGGATTCGGTCCTACCCTCTTTGCAGGGAGGCAAAGAGGGTTTGGGATTAGGAAACACAACACGACCTTCACCTCACGGCAATTCACGTTCCGGGAGTCGACAACACCCTGGCAGACAAGCTAAGTCACTCTTCTGCTCTGACTCACGAGTGGAAACTAGACCAAGGGGTCCTAGACAATATCTTCCGACTTTGGGGAACACCACAGGTCGAGCTGTTCGCATCCCCTCTAAACTCAAAACTTCCCGTCTTCTGCTCGCTCATTCCAGAGCGAGGCGCTTTTTGGAGCGACACTCTGTCTGTAGACTAGAAGGACAGATTCGTCTATGCCTTTCCCCCAGTTCCACTTATCCCATGAGTCTTGCAGAAACTAGCTTTAGAAGGAGCACGAATGATTCTGATTGCTCCTTTCTGGCCCAGGCAAGTTTGGTTCTCTTTTCTACAACAATACTCAGAGGATCCTCCTCTTCCTCTGTCTCAAGGTTTATTGACCCAGGATCGTGGACCCTGGTCCATCCAGGCCTCAAATCCCTTCAGCTGCATGCATGGCTCCTGCAGGCTTAGCTCAATCCTGTTTTGGGGTGTCTCCCCAAGTGGCGGAGATTTTGGTGGAGGCCAGAAAACCCTCCACCAGATCCACTTACGCCATGAAGTGGAAAAGATTCACTACTTGGGCTGCCTCCAAGAATGCGGAACCCTTTTCCTGCTCAGTGGGGCTTCTGCTGGAGTATCTACATCATCTGTTTGACCTGGGTCTCAGTCATTCTTCTCTGAAGGTACACATGGCAGTCATCTCAGCCTATCATGTTCCCTTTGCAGACAAAACTTTCGCTCAATTGGAGGTCTCTAAGACCTTTCTCAGAGGGGTCCTCTATCTGAGACCCCCCCGTCCGTACTCCTGCTCCCCCTCGGGACTTGAACTTTGTTCTCGAGAAACTTACTCTCCCTCCCTTTGAACCTGCAGCTTCTTCGGATTTGAAGTTCCTTTCATGGAAGACTCTCTTCCTGGTGGCCATTTCTTCTGCTCTGAGAATTTCCGAGCTCCAGGCCCTGATGTGTAAAATCCCATACTTGATTTTTCACAAGGAATGTGTTGCTCTTTGCACGAATCCTAAGTTTCTTCCTAAAGTAGTAGCAGAGTGTACTCTAAATCAGTCCATAGAGTTACCTGCCTTTTTCACGCAGTACTCTAATCAAGGGGAGTATTTACTCCATACTATGGATGTTCACCGGATTCTGAAATACTACACCAATAGGACAAAGGATCTCAGAAAGACTGATCAATTGTTCGTCTCTTTTGCTCATAAAATGGAAGGCAATGCTGTTTCCAAGCAATGCCTATCTAAGTGGTTGGCTCATTGCATCACTTTCTGTTATGACAAATACAACAAGACCTTCCCGGGTCAAGTAAGAGGCCACTCCACCAGAGGAGTAGCTGCCTCAGCGGCTTGTTTTAAGAATGTGTCTGCGGCAGACATCTGTGCTGCCGCCACGTGGACTTCCGTCCATACCTTTACCAAACACTACAGTTTGGATGTTGCCTCTCGCCGTAGAGCAGGCTTCGGGCTGGCTGTTCTGCAAGGCCTCCTATCTTGAAGCTTGCACAGCTAGAACTGCTTTTTGGAGTAGTTTTCCTCCTCCCAGTGCCTCTCTTTGTTCCAGACTGCTTGGGATTCAGTCCTATATGTAATTACCTACTGCAAGAGCCCTCTCAAAGTAAGATAGTACAGTTACGTAAGAACTTACCGTAACAGTAGATCTTCGAGAGAGGCTCTTGCAGTAGGTAATACCTTCCTGCCCTCCATCCCCCTAAGCTTTTTCAACTCCTTTTCCAGTGAGGGAAATATCCGCTCCCTCTCGTCCGGCCTTTCTGGCCCGTGGCGAGAAAGAACTGGAAGGCGGGTGTCAGGGACCACCTTCTTATACCGGCGGCGTCTCCTAACGCGGTCACCTACGATAGGGGTGGTACCTCGCCAGGGACTGCTAGCTAGAAATTTTTCCGTGGGGTCCTGCCGCCTGCCAGCGTCAGTCCTATATGTAATTACCTACTGCAGGAGTCTCTCTCGAAGATCTACTGTTACGGTAAGTTCTTACATAACTGTACTTTCTCTGTTGCTAGGTGGAAAGTTTCTGCTTATGTGTGTGGCGCTAATGGGCTGCTGTTGCACAACACAGCGTGTGGTTTCGGTTAGGTTTGTGGTGCGAACTGCTTCTGTGTTCTACGAAGCAGTAGGAAGTGACCGGGGTTGCGTTTTCCTTCAGTATATATATATTTTTTTAAATGGAGGCTGCTACATTAATGAGGTGAGACACTGAGTGGACCGGAGACAGAGCTAGTGTAGAGCGGGAGTCTCATGTCATGATGGAGGGCAGACCGCACGGGAGTGGAGACGGAGACTGAGGTGACGTGGGTGCACTTTTGGCGGTTACAGTGAAATCCATGCTGGTCTGTTTTTTTTTGTTTGTTTTTTTTAAATGCGGATTCACTTTCTTGGGGGTTTGTGCTAGTCACGCTATGTGCTTTGGTGAGTTGGATGTGATGGGAGTCGGAGATCGCCGCTTAGCTAGCATTTCAACATGGCAGATCTGCAGTTTGAATTTCCCGGGTCAGATGATTTGTCAGAGATGTGACAGGCTGGCACCTTTTGCGATGATTATCACAGGATTTACAACGGAGGTAAGGTGCCAGCCTGCCGTTCTCATTGGTCGGTGTCCGAAGTCCATGGTATAATGAGTCTTCTACTCCCAGTATGCTACACAGAACCTAAAAAGAAAAAAAAAAAGATCCAGAAGTAATAAAGAAAAACATTAAATACAGAAAAGTGTTCCTTTCCCTAATTCACTCATTTCCTTACTTGACCCTCTACTTCCTGTTCCTCCTTTTTTCTGGAGTACTGCTGCTGTCTACTGTTCAGGCAACAGTTTGTGCCTCAGGGGTCAGTCCTTGGACTGAGACTCTTCAATGGATTCATCTACGAACATAGTAGTGGGAATTAAGATTAAATGAAAACAATTACTGCATGTGCCGAGAACCTGAATTTTTAAATTAGAATATTTTTAATACATTTTTGTGAATAATTTAAAAATACCAAAAACATAATAATCTAAGCTAACCCCATCTAAATGCCACAGTTGGGATTTTAAAGCCTTATTTTTTCCTTTGCTTTATTCAAACAATAGGAATCCATCAATGATACTTTACAGTAGCATCATCCCGCCAGAGTTTTATGTCCCAGAAACAGAACTTTGTGCTAATTATCAGAATTTGGAATGCAAGTTCAAACTCTGGACTGTGGTCATGCGCCCCCTAGTGAGCTAACATCAGATTCATTTTTCCGCCCGAAGAATCTATTCATGAATGCCTACATTGCCACGCAAAGGTGTAGCGTGGTAGGCATTCCTCGCGACTGAATGTTGCGAGTGGTGCCTGCACCCCCATGGCATTTACTCACAGGCGGCTAGCGCCCTACACTGGATTCCCAGCCTGCTCCGGGTGCAGCCAGGAGTGAGATGGGGGGCATGTTGAAGTGCCTGGCGCATATCCACAAAGGCACTTGCGTGCTGCATTGGTGTGGGATATCTGCGCGAGGGGAAACCCTGCCATAACTGTCCTGCACGGTTATGTGCCCCCCCATATCGGACACCAGCCAGCAGCGCATGTATTGGGACCCCCTGCTGCACTGTTGCTTCAGCACACCGTGCTGCTTGGGTGGGCTGAGGGTGGCCGTTCGGGCACACGCCTGGTGTTCAGACCTTGTGGGGTACGTGCCCTCCTAGTAGCCTGTGCCTAGGCATGGATGGGATCCATTATGAGACCTAGGGGGTGGGGGCGTGTTCTGTTGGCCAGGAATCATGAATGTTGGCATGCACACAGCCGGCCCCAGGTGCAGAGTAGCACAGGTCGTCTACACACAATTCGTGCAGTTAGTCGGTCGCCCTCGAAGAGAGCAAGACTGACCCACTACTTTAAGGAATGGGTAAAAGATTACTACAGACAAGTGGGTTGTGGAAGTAGTGGGTCAGGCATTGCCTCTATAAGTTAAAAGGTTTCCAAAGTTGCAGAGACCAAAAAACTTTCCAGCCGATTCACCAGCAGAAAGAATTCTGCTGGAACAGGAAGAAAAGAAACTGCTGCAAGCAAAAGCAATAGAAAAAGTTCACTACCTCACAGTGGAGAAAGGCCTCGTTTTCAAGACACTTCCTGACCCCCTTCCCCCAGAAAAATAAGGATTGGCGATCCATTTAAGATCTAAGATATCTGAAAGAATATATCAAATAGGAAAAGTTCAAGATGGCCACACTGAGCGCAGTGATACCACCCCTACAAAGGAAGATTGGCTAGGATCACTGGACCTGAAAGATGCCTACTTTCATATTCCATTTAGACCAAATCACAGAAAATATTTCAGGCTCAGGCTTGGAAACTGCCAATACCAGTTTGTAGCACTTTTCTTCAGCTTTACTTTAGCTCCAAGGGTCTTCATAAAGTGCATGGTGACAGCACACCTGAGAAGACAAGGTGTGGTGGTTTTTCCCTACCAAGATGACTGGCTACTTACAGGGAAAACAGAGCAAGAGGTGAGGTGCACTATCCAAAGGGTAAAGGGCATCCTCAAGAACCTGGGATTCCCATTAAATCTGCAGAAGTCTGGGGCAGAACCAGTTCATGTGCTGGACTTCATAGGTACAGAACTAGATACCATGCAGGGAAAGGCTTTCCTTCCATAGGAAAGGGTATCAAATCTGTTTGCTACTGCAGAATCCTTCGCACTGGGCCACCTGAGGCCTGCAAGGGATTTCCTGCAGTTACTAGGCCACATGGCCTCATTCACAGCAGTGGTGCCGTGGTTCAGATTTCAGATAAGGAGCATTCAGTATCACCTAAGGGACCACTGGTTTCAAAGGTGAGATTCACTGTCTAAGCTACTGCCAGTCACAGAAACCTTCATGCATGCATTGGAGTGGTGGAAGGATGAAAGCAACCTCAGAGAGGGCATTCCCTTCCCCCAGCTATTCCCAACAAGTATCCTCACAACAGATTCCTCACTCCTCTGAGGTTGAGGGCGTCCACTTGGAGGAGCTTACATTAAGTGATGTCTGTAGCCCACAGGAGACTTAGAAGCACATGAACCCCCTAGAGCGCAGGGCAGTATTGCAGGCAATGCAATCCTTTTCCTCCCAGCTACAAGGTCAGTCTGTTAAGATCCAAACAGACAATACCACAACAATGTATTACATAAACAAGCAGAAAGGAACAAGATTCTCAGAACTGTGCACAGAAGCCATGAGGATCTGGGTCTACCTTATTCCCTGGATGCAAAGATTCCTGCTGTACATCTGCCATGCAAGGACAATGAATCAGCCAGGGAAACCACGAGTGGTTCTTGAACCAGCAAGTGCTGGCCTTGGTCTTTAGATGATATGGCACTCCAGAAAGAGATCTGTTTGCCTCTTGGGAGAACAATCAGCTCCCACAATTTTGTTTTGGGCCACCCGCAAGGGGCACAGTCCCAGAGGACTCCCTAGTTCTGGACTGGACAGGAGGGTTCCTGTATGCCTTCCCACCATTCTTACTCATACAGAGGGTTCTCATAAAGCGCAAGGGAGAGCTAGCTGCAGTGATCCTGATAGTCCTGGACTGGGCCAGACAGGCTTGGTACTCAGTGCTCCTGACCCTGTCCAGCTGGACTCCAGTCAACATAGCACTGAGCCACAACCTGCCGACACTGTCTCAGGGCAGAATAACATTCCCAAAACTCAGATTATACCATGGACCTTAGACAACAACGAATCAGAACGGCTGACTGGCACCTTACCACCGTTGTAAATCCTCTGATAATCACCGCAAAAGGTGCCAGTCTGCTGCATGTTTTAAAAAAAAAAACTGACCCCAAAATCACTGATGGCCGACCGCCATCTTGTTTGCCCGCTAAGCGAGCGTCCAAAACTACACCTCCACACATCGAAGTCAAGCAACATTCAACTCACAGCGAACACACGGACTGTAGCAGCGACACACCAAGTAGCATTTTTTTTCCAGTCACAGCAATAAATAATAACACAAAAACTGTTACCTGACTCATGTCAGAAACCATGCTCTGTTCCCAATATTAGCTACCCGCCGTAGCGCCACGTCCACATCACCTTCACAATGTTACCGACAAAACTCCCTGTTCCCACATAAAAAAAATAAATTCCACGTGTCTCAAGGGTTTGTTTCTTTTTTCTTGCCGGAAGCTTGTACCCCGAGGTGGCAGCTCTTAGCGTAGCGCTCCCGCGTGCACCACACAAACTGCCTACTCCTACATAATGTCATGCCGTCTCCATCACAGACTGTAGGCAAAAACCCAAACAGCACACTACGTGGCTTTGTGTGTACACAGGAGGGGAGCCTGTGTTAGAAACTGTGCAGCGGCGGCTACAGAAGGGGAGATGGGGGGTGAAGCAGCACAGCACATCTTCTGCCTAGCAACAGGGCACTA
Source organism: Neoceratodus forsteri (assembly GCA_016271365.2). NCBI lineage: Eukaryota > Metazoa > Chordata > Ceratodontiformes > Ceratodontidae > Neoceratodus > Neoceratodus forsteri. Next base: position 969,651,615 of record CM057449.1, read on the forward strand.
TTTACTATGAGAAAGAATACCTCACATTAAAATCAATAAAAAATCTTTTTTTTTTTAACTTTGTGATATTTTTCTAATCCTTTACTTCCTTCAATGGTATAATCGCAATCTGGGGGGTGTGGGTTATCATGGGATTTACCACGGCTGGCGAGGATTTACCCACTCGGCTGCGCCACGTGGGCAAACCACACCAGCCGTGGTAAATCTCCCGATAACCCACACCCCCTCGTGGCTTATTGCTTAAATATTACGCTTGAGGGTATGGTTCTGGAGGAGCTAGAATTCTCTAGTTTGAATCTGTCAGAGGAGGTCTTGAAAGTCCCGAAGGTTTCCAAAAGACCTGCAACAAGGAAAGCATACTCTAAGTGGGAGAAATTCTCATACTGGTGTCCCCAGGTAGATAGTCCCAGTGCATTCAGGGCTGTCTATGGTTGTGACTACCTTGTACACTCAACAGTCCTTAGGTCTAGGACCCTCAACCCTGAAAAGTACACCTGGCAGCAATGTCAGCCTACACATCAAATAGCACACAAGGTACAGCACACTCAGTTAAGTTAGAAAAGGTGCAAAATATTTATTTAGCCATTCAGAACGCTTCTCAGGAGTGAGTAGTGTTGTATATGGCTAAATAAATAAAGTATTTTGCACTTTTTCTAACTTAATTGAGTGTGCGGTACCTTTTGTGCTGGTTTGTGACTGTTGCTGTTAGTACAGCTGCAGCAAATAACCGCATAGTGTGTGGTTCTTGTACCGTGTTTTAGCTTACATATCAGCAGGCAAGAACAAGTTTTTTGGCCTCACAACCTGTTTTTAAAACATTCTTTAAGGGCCTTAATCACCAGTCTCCCACACTGTTGGGGACCATGTCATGTCCCTCCATGGGACCTAAATATCTGTCTTGCTCAGCTGATGGAGGTTTCCTTCAAGCCTATTGCTACTGCTGATCTGAAATATGTCACATGGAAAACAATTTTCCTGATTGTCATGACATCTGCCTGGAGGGTAACTAAGCTTCAAGCCCTCTGTACAGATTCAAACTACATAATCTTCCACATAGGTAAGGTAGCCCATAGGACCATTAGAAAGTTCCTACCTAAGGTGGTATCTGAATTCACTTGAACCAGTGAGTTACTCTTTTACCCTTAACATTCCAGTACAAGTGAGCAGAAATTGTACTGTCTGGATGTAAAAAGCATACTAGGCCTTTACCTAGGTAGGACAAGGGATGTGAGGTCTCAGGATACACAGCTTTTCATTACTTGTGCAGAGGGGGGGCAAAGGTTACCCAGCAGGTAGGAGAGCTAGCTCTCATTGGATAGTCCCCTGCAAACAGTTCTGTTATGAAAGAGCTGGTAAAATACCTCCCAGAGATCTAAGGGCACATTGCTCTGCTTCTCTGGCAGCTACCTGGAGCACCCCCTTCTATATAGATATATATGTATAACACCTACGTGGAAAACAGTGTATACCTTCACAAAACAATACTTCCTTGATGTGCAGTCCCGGAGGGATGCTCATTTTGGCATTGCTGTCTTGCAGAATCATTTTCCTAACTAGGTTTTGGTCTCATCCTCCCAAGGTACTGCTAGAGAGTCTGGTATTGTAAAAGCATCACTGAGGGATTCCTTTTTGAAGAAAAAAAAAATGACTCACCGTAGTAATGTTATTTTTTCTCAGGGATCCATTAATGCGGTTTACAAACCCTAATTCTGCCTCCCCTTCCAGAACCTGAAAATAGGGCCACAGAGGAATCGGTTGTTATCTTAAGATTGCTTGAGCATTCTTTGTTGCCATTTTTCAGCAATTTCTAGAATGTGATCAGTTTTAAATATTACATGAGGTCTGCTTTAAATTTGTTTGGTAGCTTAAAAATGTTAATAGAAAGATTTGGTAGCCATTTAGCTATTTTTAGTGGTCACTGCTCCCCTAGCTATGGAAACAAATCTGACATTAGCTCACTAAGGTGCGCATGACCACAGTGCAGATTCTGAGTTCTGATAATTAGCAAAAAATTCTATCTTTGGGGCATCACACTGGTGGAATGATGCTACTGTAAATATTATTGCTGGATCCCTGAGAAGAAACAACATTACTGTAGCAAGTATTTTTTTTCTTTTCCATCTACAGTACATCCCCTGCCCCTTATCTACCATATATCTGAGAGCAGTGTGGGACATTACTTCAGCTTTGAAGAGTGTGGATGAGTGGTTTGTTCCGAGAGCAACACCAAGTCCCACTGTAAAACTGGCTACAGAGTAACTATGTAGCCTCATGTTTTAGGGTCTCTACTGCCACTACCAAGGACAAACTAATAACCTCCGTGACGTTTATCTGCTCTCCACCAGCCCAGGGAGTAAGAGAGCCATGGTTGTCTTCACACCTGTTCCTCATGCTCTGCTAGACCAGCAATACAGTAATACAGTACAGTATTAGAATCAGAAAGGGGCTGAACCCATTTTTCAAACAACATGAAGTCTTGCTATATTATGACATATGCAGTGAGTCCCAACCTTCAAACTGCTCCGGAGGTGAAAGAGTTAACTTTCCATGCCAGGCATGGAACGCTGAGCTCGGTTGAAACTCTGTCTGTTGTTCTTCAAACTCAAACCGTCAGATTCTTTACTCCGCCTCACTGAACAGTCGCTCCGGAGATTTCTCCTTCTGCTCGGTTCATTTTGTCGGTTAAAGTATTGTTTTTCTCGGTTTTCGACCGAATTTAAACCGCAACCGGTCGGTTCAAGCTCTGTCTGTGGTATTTGTGAGTACTAGATAGGTTTACATTATTTCTATTCTGTGTGGAACTTGTAAACGGTTTATCGGTTCGGTTTGAACCGATCAGGTTGTTTAAAATATCTTAATCTGTGATTTAGAGTGTGGTTACCGGTTCTTATCGGTTCTAAAAAAAAAGGATTTTATTGTGGTTTTTTCCACGACCCGTGACACGGTTGAGAACCGATAAGAGGGTCTTACCTGGCGGATTGCCCTAAACGGGTAAGTTTGGTTAGGACTGGCACTATGTCTGAGAAACCCAAAAGAAAAACCGGGCCCACTGGGTTTCAACACTGCAGTGTGTGTGGGGAAGTCTTTGCCAAGGCTGACCCCCACACCACCTGTGTTTATTGTCTGGGGTTTGACCACCTCAATGCAGACTGCCAGATTTGTAAAAATTTTCCTGCAGCTACCCTGGAAAAGAGAGTTGGTAGGCTCAGGAAAAGGGAGGCCAAAAGTCCGCTGAACCGGATGGCAGCCCAGTTCGGTTCCAACCGAACCAGAGGGAGTGCCCTCTGACCAGGGCGAGACTTCCTCGGGCAAAAGGAGAACCAACTCTGAGGAGTCAGTTCCAGCAAAAAGGACTAGGAAATCAGCTGGTGTGGAGCCAAAACTTTCTTCTCCAACCGCTGAAGAAATAGCCAAAGCGATTAAAATTGTCCAGTCACTTTCCTCGGTTCCGACCGAACCGGCACCTTCAGGTAAGCGCCCGGTTCGGCCGGTTCCACCGGTTCAAGATTATGATTTAGAGGAATATTACAAACCGGAGGAGGGGGATGAGGAGTATGAGGAGAGTGAATGTGGATTTGAAAGTCTGGATGTGCCCACTGACCCAGACATCTCCCCAGACAGACCTTCAGGAGTGTCTCCTCCTAGGCTTTCTGAGTCCCCTTCTCATTTTATGTTTTATAAAAAAGTGGCTGAAACCCTCCAGCTCCCTATGGAGGAAGCTGTGGATGATCAAGAGGAGCCTGACTATGTGGAAATGATGGATATCCCAGAGTCCAGGAGACTGTCTATTCCCTTGCATAAATCTTTTGGGAAACAGACATTTAAAATTCTAAAAACTCTTCACACTATACCTCCTGTGGATAAGAGAATGGACAAGAGGTACACATTGTCAGGCTCTGATACGGAGTTCCTTACACAACAATGCAGCCATGTTGGGGTAGTGCAGGCTGCAGCCTGTGACAAGGCAGATATTCCCTTGGCTTCACACCCCCCGGACAAGGACTCCAGGAGGATTGATGCCATGGCAAAGAAACAGTACATGGCAGCATCCTTGGGACTCAGACAGGCAAATTATATGGCTTATGTTGCTAGATATCAGAAATCCAGATGGGATACTGTTATGGCTCTAGCAAAACAGGTCCCTGGCCAGCTTGCCAAGGAGCTGGAGCAGGTGGCTGCTGATGGTATTGAGGCATCCAAGGTGCAGTTCCATGCTGCAGTGGACTCAAATGATGTGTCATCAGGGGTCATGGCTACATCTGTGGCGTAACCAGAATGGCTTGCGCTCAGATGTACTAGCCTGTACAGGATACCCAGACTAAAGCCATGGATTTTCCTGTTGTGGTAATTCTCTGTTTGGGAGCAGACAGAGAATTACATGAAGAAAAATGGATGAGTATAGGACCACCTATAGGGTGCACAGGCTAGGAAAGGCAGGCCACTCCTCAAAGGCAGCTTCCCAGGGCAGGGGCAGGCCTTTTCATAGGCCTTTACCAAGCCCAGGCCTCCTCTCTGCTTATGTCCAGAGGGGTTCTTTTAGAGGGAGGCAGGCAGGTACAAGCAGGCCTGCTTCCACCCCTCAGCCCAAAGGCCCTGCCAAGCAGGCACCCTGATGGGGTTGCCAGGGCCGATTCTCACCTACCTGTAGGGGCAGGCTGGCTTACTTTGTCCAGGACTGGGAGTCTCTGACATCAGACAAGTGGGTCCTGGAAGTAGTAAGCCAGGGACTGGTTCTCAGCTTTAAAAGTTTCCAAAGATGAGAACCAGATCCTTTCCACCTGCAAATCCACCAGAGGCACTTGCCCTAGAGGCAGAGGTCTCTTCCTCCTGGCTCTCAGAGCTGTGAAAGGGTTCCACCCCTACACCAGGGCAAAGGGTTGTACTCAGGTACTTCCTTACCCCAAAAAGACAGGAGAATGGCGGCCCATCCTGGATCTCAGATACTTAAACAAGCACCTTTTAAAACAAAATTCAAAATGGTGACTCTGAGAATTATTCTACCTGTCTAAGGCCAGGGGACTGGCTAGGCGTCCCTGGACCTCAAGGATGCCTACTTCCATATTCTCATCAGAAGCTCCCATCGAAAGTACCTCAGGTTCAAGCTGCCCTCAGGCCATTACCAGTTCAGAGCAATGCCCTTTGGCCTCACCTCTGCTCCAAGGGTATTCACAAAATGCCTGGCAGTAGCAGTTGCTTCCCTAAGAAGGCAAAAAATTGCCATCTTCCCTTACCTGGACGATTGCCTCATAGTAGGCCAGTCCCCAGACCAAGTCAGGTTACACCTACAGATAACTCAGCAACTGCTCACCTCTCTAGGTTTCCTTCTGAATCTCTCAAAGTCAGTTCTAGAGCCTGTACAGCTCCTCACCTTCATAGGCAGAGCTGAACACAGAGAAAGCCAGAGCCTTCCTTCCTTTGGACAGGGCAAGGACCCTGGTCTCTCTGGCCTCCTCATTCACCCTGCAGGTCTCTCGACCAGCAAGGCATTTTCTACAGCTCCTGGGGCACATGGCTGCCTCTACAGCAGTAGTGCAAGGAGCAAGATTTCAGATGAGGGACATCTAGTTCCATTTGAGAGCCTTTTGGTCTCAAAGGAAAGACCCTCTAACCAAATTGATCCCAGTGACTCGATCCCTGATCCAGGCCCTACAGTGGTGGCAGGATGAGAGCAATCTGAGACAAGGGGTTCCTTTTGTCACTCAGTCTCACTCCTTAATCCTTACTACAGATGCATCCCTCTTGGGGTGGGGAGCTCACATGGGCGACCTCACTACCCAGGGGTTGTGGTCCCCTCAGGAATCTGTGCTCCACATCAATCTGTTGGAACTCAGAGCAGTTTTTCTAGCACTTCAAACTTTTTCCAAATCTGTTCAGAACAAAGTTGTGCAGGTCAGAACATACAACACCACCACAATGTGGTACATCAGCAAGCAAGGGGGCACTCGGTCTACGGCCTTGTGCACCGAAGCAATGAAGTTGTGGTCTCTGGCTTACTCCCTGAACACCTCCCTTACGGCAGTTCACCTCCCAGGCAAGGACAGTGTCCTGGCAGATGCTCTCAGCAGGATTTCCCAGGGCCATCACGAATGGTCACTGGACCCCCTGGTTTTGGAGGTGATCTTTGCCAGATGGGGCACCCCAGATAGATCTTTTGCAGCCCCAGACAATCACCAACTTCCCTTTTTGCTGCAGGCCCCAGTGTTGGGCTGAGTCCTCTGGATGCCTTAGTCCTCAATTGGGAAGGAAGTTTCTCATGCTTTTTCCCTTCCCCCCTCCTGTTCAAAGTGCTAGTCAAAATCAGATCTCAGCCCTGCAAGATGATCCTGATTGCTCCAGATTGGGCCAGACAACCCTGGTATCCACTCCTACTGTCCTTGGCAGTCCATCTTCCCCTGTGTCTTCCCAGGAAGCACAACCTGTTAACCTGTGCTCAGGGGAAGGTTTGGTACCTGAACCTCAAATCTCTCAATCTCAAGGCCTGGCTCTTGAAGAGTTAGAGTTTGCTGATCTACACCTCTCCCAAGGTGGAATGGATATCCTGAAGGCTTCTAGGAAACCTTCCACCAGGGCTACTTATAATTCCAAATGGAAAAGGTTTTCCATATGGTGCTCTGGAAAGCATATTTCCCAGAATCTGCTGATTTACCCACAGTCCTGGATTATATGGTCCACTTAAATACCTTGGGGCTGAGACTAGCTACCCTAAAAGTGCATTTGGCAGCTGTGTCTGCTTTTATTTCAGCAGGTAAGCCGCCTTCTTTCAGCTCATCCTGTATTCTCCAAGTTTTCAAGGGATTGCTTCATACCAACCCTCCATTCAGGGACCCTGCCCCTGCCTGGGATCTTAATGTTTGCATTGCTCAGCTTATGCAACCCCCCTTTGAGCCTTTGTCTTCAGCAGAACTTAAGTACTTGACTTGGAAGACTGTTTCTGGTAGCCATCACTTCTGCCAGACGCATAAGTGAATTGCAAGCTTTGTCAGTGGAGCCTGATTTTATCTCCTTTCATAGAGATAAGGAATAGGAAGTTCTTGCCTAAGGTGGTTTCAGATTTCCACCTTAATCAATCCATATCTCTTCCAGTGTACTTCACTGACCATTCCTTCTCTGGCAAGAGGAGGTTGCACAGCTTAGATGTGAAGAGAGCCCTTAGTTACTACATAGAGCGTACCAAGGGTCACAGGTTTGACTCCCTCCAACTGTTCCTCACTTATGGTGAGGTTGGTAAAGGGAAACCTGCCACTAAAAGATCCATTGCCAGGTGGATTGTCTCTTGTATCCAATTTTGCTATGAAAAACTGGGTAAGGTTCCTCCCTCAGGCCTGAGGGCTCACCCTACCAGAGGTACAGCTGCTTCCCTGGCTGTGGCCAGGGACATCTCTGTTCTGAGATATGTCAAGCAGCTACCTGAAAGCAGTTCCACACTTTCCAAGCATTACTCCCTGGACATCCAGGCTAGGGGTGATGCTCGGTTTACACAGCTGTGCTGCAGAGTCTATTTCTAAGTAGGTTCTGTCCCTCCTCCATGGAGGTACTGCTTTGTAGTCTGCATATGTCATAATATAGCAAGACTTCATGTTGTTTGAAGAAAAAATTACTCACCTTAGTAATGTTGTTTCTTCTATTGGAGTCTTGCTATATTATGACCCCCCCCCGCCTGCCCCTCTCAGAACCTCTGTTTTTGGGATGTGGGTGGGCAGTGCAGTGTTGGCACTTAGTAGGTGCCCACCTTGTTGTTTTCACCCCTCCTTTCTTGGGGTGACTTGGTGTGTTTTCATTTTTTGGGTCTCCTGACTTGAGTCTTTGTTTTGGGACCAAAAAATGTGTTCTTATGTTTAGTAGCCAGTTGGCTAGTGTAGGATTACAGCTTCCACACAGGACCTCAGTAAGTTTAGCTCATAAAGATCTGACGGTTTGAGTTTGAAGAACAACAGACAGAGTTTCAACCGAGCTCAAGCTCAGCGTTCCATGCCTGGCATGGAAAGTTAACTCTTTCACCTCCGGAACAGCTCGAAGGTTGGGACTCACTGCATATGTCATAATATAGCAAGACTCCAATAGAAGAAACAACATTACTAAGGTGAGTAATTTTTTCGTCTGATTCCCTGCTAGTATAGAAGGTATATCCAGTAACTTCCTTCCTCCTCAGATGCATAATTTGACCTGTCTTATATTTGTCCTATGTAATTATCACTGCTGTATTTTGGTTTTACTACCACAGTTTCCTAATCTGACCAGATTATATTTATCCTATGTTAAATTTAAATGCTTATCTTGTCCAACTACCTCAATTCTTTGTCACATTGGTGCTGTTATGTAACTTATATCATGTATCTTGTTATTCTTTGAAGTTTGTCTCTGTACTCTCCCGGGTCGTGCCTGAAAATAGTCTTTTTGGCTAGTGCACCTACCCGGTTAACAAAAAACAAATAAAAATTAAAATGTCCAAGAGCTTTCTAAGGGTCTTAACATTCTTAGCATTCGCCATCTTCCTAGATAAACTGTTGCACGGTATCACTACTGTTTTGGTAAAAAGGTTTTTCTTTACATCCAGTCTAAACACTCCGGTGTCAATCTTCAGACCGTTAACCCTTGGTTACTCCTTGCTGGACTGTCCAAAATCACTTCATTATTCCCACCATACCATGTTGTATATTAAAGATCATAATCTTGTCTCCCCTCAACTTCCTTGTAGTCCAAGGAGAACATCCACTACCTCTCCAGTTTTTCCCAGTGGTACCACCCCCTCATTCCTTTCACCATCCTCATGGCCCTCCTCTGCGCCCTTTCCAACAACTGTCCATCTCTTCTCATGTAGGGTGACTGCACCTGGACACAATATTCCATATGTGGCCTCAGAAAGCTTTGGTACAAAGGTATCATTCTCACTTGCCCTATTAACACATGACCTCTTCATAGTACAGTACTCTGTTAGTGACACCCTTCAACACTGCTGTGTACTTTTCTGATCCGATGATGTTGTTACCTCCAAATCCATATCCCTCTCTTCCTGCACCCTTTCCATAACTACACCATTCACCCCTCTTGTCCTCCACCCTTTTCATAACTGCACGATCCAGGGTGTATTGGTACTTGTTGTAGGATTCATTTCACATACAAACATACAAAAAGAGTCAGCAGAAGAAGACCAGCCGGTCTATTATGTCTACTCGGTAAGTGATGCAGGGTCTGACCTTACAATTTAGATATTTATCTATGTAGGAAACTGATTCACTGGGTATAAAAAGTAAGTGTCAAATGAAAACAGTAATGGGTCATATTGTTCAGATAGCCCAGATTCATTAAACAACTGTTTAAAACCTTTAATACAGTGAGTAGGTTCTCCCCAAGATAGAAGAAAAGGTTGAGTCAGACTTAAAAACTGTGTGGCAGTTGTCCTGATCCCCCACTATTTATCTGAGTGGGACACTGACCACAGGGTATAAAAAGCGTTGAATAAAAACAGTAACGGGTCACAATTGTCCAACTGAGTCCAGAGTCATAAAACAGCAATTTAAAACCCTTTATAACAGCGAGTAGGTACTCCTCAAGGTAGAAGAAAAGGCGGGTCAGAATAAATAACACTGCGGCAGTTGTCCGAATCCCCACTCTGAAATGAACACTGCAGTTGTTTCAGTGCCTGAAGGGTAGGACTTTGTATTTCTTTCTTTAAAAATGTTCCTGCATTTTGCTGCCAAATCCTGTAGTATGTGTGCGTCCTTGTGCAATTTCTGCACATCTGCCACTAATACTACCTGCAAATCAATCTTTGTGTCATCTGCAAACTTTGTGACCCACGATCCGAGCCCTTCCTCCAGGACTAATATAAATTTAGAATAGTACTGGAGCTAGTACTGAGCCCTGCGGCATACCACACGTCACTTCCCCCCCAATATGGCACCTCCTTGTTAGCACATACCCCGTTTCCTCCCCAACAACCAGCATTCCACCAGTTTACTATTACATTCAAACTCGGACCTCACAAGTTGGCCATCAACTTTGCATGTGTCACTTTATCAGAGGCCTTAAAGAAGAAAGAAATTTGACAAAGTCCACAGAATACTCCCGTGTTCGTCCCCAGTCACCCTTTCCGTAAATGTCAAGAGGTTCGTCTGATACAACATCTCTTCCTTAGACTTGTGTTGGCTATTCTCCATCAAATTGTACCTTTCTAGATGATGCACAATCCTCTTTTTAAGTCTCTTTAAACAGCTTACTTTCTACCGATGTTAAGCTTACAGATCAATAATTAGACAGCCCCTCCTCCCCACACTCTTATACAGTGCAGTAACATTTTCTTGCGTCCATACTGCTGGCATCATTGCCTCCATTAGGGGTATGTTGAAAATATCTGCCTACAGTTTAGCCCTCACCTCCACCACTTCCTTATGGATCCTCCGTGAAACCCATCCTGTCCCGTCAACTTGTCCATCCTCAGTCACTACAATTCCTCCTTTATAGGGACACTGGTTTACGGCGATTGATAAAGGGCAAATTCCATTTTGCAGATGGGAAAAAGTGGTATTGTCTCCAATGTCTGCAGTGCCAAAATACGTTTTTATCAGTGTTCTATCCCTGTATCCTTTTGGTATGTGTATAAATATTCAGAATAAAAGAAGGCAAAATATTTATGAAAATAGTACTGGAAGAATTTATAGAAAAATACTATTTCTGAAGATTCACTGATCCGGTAAAATAATGGCAAATTCTACGAAATGCCCTTTTTTTTTTTTTTTTTAACCGGTGTATAAAAAGATCAAATTCCAGAATTTACTGTATTTTCCAGTTAAAAAACAAAATCAATGTCCTTTCTCCTTTATGTCCTCTCTTAATATAGTGAGATCATCATTCGCCCACACCTCTGTGTCTGTAATCCCCACGTGTTCCACCTCCTACTCCTTACACCCCCTGCTATATGCACTCAGAAAATGCCTGTTCAGTGGCTGTGCCTTTTTTGTATTTTTTCTGAGCATACCTCCTCTTTGGGAGTGTACCGGACCCAGTCTCTTCCCCCTCTCAATTCTTTGACGTATTAAAAAAACATTCCTTGTTCTCCTTGTGTCAGCTGCAGTCCTTTCTTCCAGTGCAGCTTTTGCTTTACTCATTGTAATCCTATAATTTTTCTGCAGGGGTCCTGTACTTCTTCCATTTCTCTGCATTCTTCAGCTACTCCCTGAATACCCTTCTTTTACCTGTCACCAACTTTCTCAACTCATTTCTTATCCACATTGGAGTCTTTCCTGCCCTCCTTAGTTTATTGCCTTAGGGAATATATTTCTTCTAGGCCTGCTCTACCAGATGCATGAATTTCTTCCATTTTTTATTCATGTTAAGCACTCTTAACTTATCAATCCATTTCACCCTCCTTAGTTCCAGCCTCATTTTTGGAAAATTATCCTTCCTAAAATGTCATGTTCCTATTCCCTTTCTCTTCTCCTTAATGTAGATAGTAACTGTAATATAGTGATTGCATGATCACCCCGTATCAGATTCTCACCCACTCTCACTTCTTCCACCCACTCAGGTATTTACTTCCACACATTCCTTTGCGTGCCTTGTTCTTTTCATGCATCACTTCCAGTCAGTGTCTGGATAATTAAAATTTCACTGTTACTTTCCTTGCTCTACAGTTGCCCTTAGGAGTAACACATAACAAGCTCCCTGTTGTACTTGTACTGTTCACTACATGCAGGTGGTTTGTAAATGACCCTTAACAACACTTTTGTCTAACTCCCACCAATCTTGATCCATAAGGACTCTACCTCACTTACATCATCTCCCACATGTTCTACTGTGGGTATACTTTCCTTCACATATATTGTCATCCCTTCCCCCAACCTCCCCTGTTTCTCCTAAAATAATTGTACCCATCCATGTGCACTCTTCAGTAGACACTTCCTTCTACCATGTCTCTGTTGTGGCTACTAAATCATATCCATCTTAAAGGAGAGGTACTGGCATCTGTGAAGCCTGAACTGCTGCACAGATTGGGGCTTCACTTCAAGATCTCTCCTGCAGACACCCTATAAAATTTAAGAGTTTAGTTACCTGAACGCTAATAGTTAAGCCCCCGGTGCAGCCGGCATTTTTAAACATGGTGCTTCTCACCCACTTTTGATCACACTGGTAATAATGCTAGAGGATGACGCTCTACTGTCTCTTCCTTATTGGTGCCCTTATGTACAGAAATATAATCTCCGTATTTTGGATGCTCATTGCTATTTTTACAGACTTTGACTAAATGCCATGTACATGCCAGGCATACACATGGCATCAAGGCAAAGTCTGTAAAAATAGCGATGGGTATCCAAGATACAGAGATTATTATGATGATTATAGAATGATGATCTTTAAGGTCAAAAATGGCTTAATATCTCCAGTAGTTTTGTCATTATTTCCTAGGTTTCTTAATTCTAGTGGTGCTAGATCCCAGACCAAATTTACTTATAAAATTCTGCTGTTTCATTCTGCATTTGGTCAGAGATCTACCTTATACAGGGCTCCTCTGTTTTTTAACTCATTACCTATTGATATTGTAGAAAGTATGACAATTTGGTCTTTTAAATCCAGATTGAAATTTTGGTTGATGGAAAATGATACTTGTTTATGTTAAATAATTGTCTGTTTTTTGTATTTTTGTGTTATCGTATGTGTTTAATATTATGTACCTCTAAGTAATGTTTTGTAACTTGTTGCTGGTGAAAACAAGCAGATTTGCTCATCCTGCTTACAAGTATAAAAAATAAATAATGAAATGAAAAGTTATGTTTCAGTACATAAGGGCATCAATAAGGAAGAGGCAGTGGAGCGTCATCCTCTTGCATTATCACCAGCACAATTGCGAGCAGATGAGGAGCGCCATGTTTAAAAATGCCAGTTGCACCAGGGGCTTAACTACTTTTACGAGCATTCAGGTAACTAAGGTCTTCATTTTATAAGGTGCCTGCAAGAGGGGGGATCTGTGGAATGAAGCCCTGATCTGTGCAGCAGTCGGGGCTTCAAAGATGCCAGTACTTCTTCTTTAACTCATTAGTAATCTTTTATTTACTAATGTAGCAACAACTATGCTGATTAGTAATATTGATTTGAGCAAGAATGATTACTGAAACTCTGACATTTTTTAAAACAAACTCACAATAAAATACTGTGATTTTTCTAAGGGTTAAAGGCACTTACATGGAGATCATGGGGACCAAATTTTTATAGAAAGGACAGTTTTCTTTAACCATATTGCTAGATATACCGTATAGTACAAGTTCAAACATTGATAGAGTCTTAATTATGGAAACAAACTGTGTAAACCTAAATTTTAAAATAGTCTAGTTTACTTCAAACCCCAGCAAAGGCAAACTGCCATGAGCTTTGTTTAAGGTGCATGGGTCCAGACCACGACTTTTCGAATTGTGAGCTCTGTAAAACTTTATGTCCTAAAACACAAAAGAAATGGGCTAAAAAAACTGGAAGACTTTATGGCTTTCCTCAACACCACCAAAAGACTCGGATGAAGGTCCAGCCTTTCAGAGTAAGCAGCAGCCCCAGTCGAAGGGAATAGAACAGAAAGATAAAGCTGCTAAAGATGGTACAGAACTCAGGGCTTCCGAAAGAGGGAACCCTGAATCCAGTAAAACTAAAAGAGCCTCCAATCAGACACCAGAAACAGTGCCTGTCAAGAGAAAACAAAAAGAAAAACATGACACTGTCCCTCCTCCTGACCTGAAGAAGGGAAGGAGCCATCAGTGGACTCAAAACAAATTCTCTCAGTGGATAGCATGATAAAGGCATGGCAGTTTCTCCAGGCATTCCATAATGGGGCAATACTGGACCTGATATTCATCAACAAGGATAGTGTTGGAGATGTCAAGGTGGAGGGCCACCTGAGGACCAGCAATCACCATACAGTGTGGTTCAGTATAAGTACAGCTGCATAATCGAATCATGCAAAGGCTAGGGTCCTGAACTTCAGAAGTGCAGATTTTAAAAAGATGGGTGAATACCTCAGGAATAGCCTGGTGGGGGAATGAACTGGGTGGAGTGGAGGAACAGTGGGGGAAGCTAACAAGGATTATAGTGTAGGCAACAAACGTCTGTGTCAAGCAGGGGAGCAAAAGAGAGAGGAAAAAGAGAATGCTATGGTTCTTGAAAGAGGTGGTGGAAAAGGTAAAAGCCAAGAGGGTAGCATTCAGAAGGTGCAAGGAGATGCAGAGGGAAGAGGATAGGGAGGTGTATCAGGGGGAACAGAGGGGTGCAGGGAGAGCAGTAAGGAGAGCAAAGGTGCAAACTGAAGAGAGAATAGCCCAGGCAGTAACTAAAGGGGCAAGACATTTTTTAGGTATGCACGTGAAAAAGGAAGACCAGGGGTGGAACTCGAAAGTTAAGGAGGGAAGGTGAAGGAATTACACAGAGAGGGAACAGGAAAAGACAGTTATCCTGAACAAATACCTTTGTTCAGTGTTCACAGAGGAAAGAGATGGGGAGGGGACGCCAAAATGTAACAGGAACATTGGAGGAAAGGAGGTGGACACTAGTCCATTTTTGGAAGAGAGAGTCCTGAAGGGACTCTTATATCTAAAAGTGGACAAAGCAGAGGGCCAGACAGGGTCCACCCAAAGGTATTGAGGGAGCTCAGGGAGGTACTGACTATCTCTGATGGCTGTAATTAAAAGCTTATTGGAAACAGGAGTCATCCCAAAGAACTGGAGGAGGGCAGATGTAATGGTAGTTCCACTTCACAAAAGTGATAGCAGAGAAGAACCTAGCAATTATAGGCCAGTTAGCCTGACTTCGGTGGGGGGAAAGTTAATGGAATCACTGCTGGGAAAAACAGGATTGTGGAATATCTTGAATCCAGTGGATTATAAGACTTGAGGCAACATGGATTCATGGGGGTGGGGAGTGAGGTCATGTCAAACTAATCTGACAGAGTTCTTTGACTGTACCCCAAGGAATTTGAGCATGGTGGAGCGGTGGATGTAGCCTGCCTACATTTCAGTAAGGCATTCAACACCATTCCGCACAGGAGACTAGTAAGCAAGCTGGGTATCTTAGGAGGGGTTCCAAAGGTTGTAAACTGGGTAAGAAACTGGTTAAGGGATAAGTGGCAGAGGGTAGTGGTAAACGGAGTACACTCAGAGGAAATGAGGGTGACCAGTGGGGTGCCTCAGAGATCAGTGCTGGGACCGATCCTTTTTAATGTCTTTATAAGTGGACATTAAGTGGAAGGGAAGGTCTGCCTCTTTGTGGGTGACACCAAACTCTGCAATAGGGTGGACACTCTAAGGGGGTGGAAACGATGAACAGTGACCTAAAAAAACTTGAGCAGTGGTCAGTGGTATTGTAGCCGGGTTTCAGAGCGAAAAATTGTGAAATAATGCATTTGGGGTGCTGCAGCCCAGGTGTGGACTACAAAATGGTAGGGCTGGTACTGACGACCAACAAGTGGGAAAGAGACCCGAAGGTGATCATATCAGATGACTTGAAAGTGGCCAGCAGCGCGACAAGGCAATTGGGAGGGTGAGTGTGATGCTGGGGTGCATAGGGAGGGGTATCACCATCAGAAAGCGGGAGGTGATATTGCCTTTGTATTGATCTCTGGTAACACCTCACCTTGAGTAGTGTATCCATTTCTAGAGACCACATCTCAGAATGGACATAGAGTGGAAGTGGTCCAGAGGAGGACAACTAAAATGGTGCTGAGTCTGCATCAGATGCCCCACAAGGAGAGATTAAAGGACCTAAATATGTGCATCCTGGAAGAGAGGAGGGGGGATATGGTAGAGACCTTTAAATACCTCACAGGGGGTAAACAAGGTAGGGAAGGGAATTATTTTTCAGAAAAAGAGGTGCTCAAGGACAAGGTGACACGATGAGAAGCTGGGAGGGGTTGATTTGTGAGAGATATGAGGAGGTACTTCTTTACCAAAAGAGTGGTAGATTCCCAGAACAGTCTTTCAGTGGAGGTGGTGGACACAAAAACAGTGGTGAGGTTCAAGAATGTATAGGATAGGCATAAGGGAATCTTAGGGAAATGGGTTGGGGGGGGAGAGGGAGAATGGGCCAGAGATCAAGTAGGACCTGCAGGCAAATTCTATGTGTCTGTGCAAAAGGTTCAGACAAGAGTCAGTTCTTTTCTACTTTCTTGAACATTACTTGTTACAGTACCGTTACAATTGTTGCTCAGTGGTCTGAAGTATATTATTTTCCTTCAGAACAAGTAAGTTTGTTCTGCATTTTTTTCAATCAGGACCACTGTGAAATGTTGCAGCTTTTCCGCAACTTTTATTTTCTCCTTAGTGAAGGAATCATTCTCATAGGGATTTTACAACAATTTGTATGTCGCCATAAGATCTGTCATCACTGTTCTCTGGCTCTGAAGTGGAAATACCCATTATGGCAATGCCTCCTGTGCCAGTTGGTGTCTACAGCTTAGGCCTCAACTACAGCCTTTAGGTCTACAGTCTTTACTGGGGAGTCTCGACTACAAAGGGGGAGGCTGCATTGCCGATCCTGTTGACTGCTTCATCGGTATCTGAATCCAAGAGCCAGGTTTCAGACAATGATAGTCTCACGCAACATGCATGGGGACAAGTATGGGCCCCCAGGTGCATCCCAAGTTGACCCTCTGTGCTACAGGGGCGACTCCCCCCGACTGTTGATGAGACACCAAGGTGGGTACCTGGGGAGGACGCTACCATACAGATCACAGTTGGTACATAGACATTGATGGTGGCACCTTCCATGTCAACTCCTCCAGTCACCCATTCCTTCTTGGGTCGGACCTCTTCTTCAGAGTCGTCTGCTTCAGCAATGATGACTCTTGCCCCCATCCCACTCAACCATCATCATCAAGACACCTGGAGGAGGACAGACTTAGGTTGATCGCCCATTATTCGGACTATCAATCAGAAATCTCCCATAAGAAGGCAGAGTTCCTGTCCAGGGAGATTACTGCAGCAAGAAATCTACCTGCTCAGCTCTTTCGGACCGTGGACAGACTGTGCAATCCAGCCTGTCTACGAGGCCGGAGAGCTTTTTCACAAAGTAAGTGTGATGAGTTTGCTCATTTTTTTTTGCAGATAAGGTGTGGTCCATCAGGTCAGATATCTGCTTAACTCGTTCAAATGAGTATGACGGAGGTCGATGTGAGGGCACAGACACCCAGTCTGTCTGGACAGATTTTGACTGGCCTGCGATCATGAATGTCATGAAGATTGTTCTGAGCTTGCGACCGACTTACTGTAGTATGGATCCTGGTCCAACTCGCCTCCTTGTGGGGTTTATAGATGTCATCGGACCGATCCTCACGAAGATAGTCTGGAGTTCGCTGGATCAGGGGGTGTTTCCTGATCTGCTGAAGGAGGCGGTGGTGACTCCCCTGTTAAAGAAATCGTCCAGCGATCCCGACTGTCTTGCAAACTACAGACCCGTCTCTAACCTACCCTTTTTGGGTAAGGTTATTGAGAAGGTAGCCGCGTTGCAGCTTGAGAACTTTCTTACCACCCATGAAGTCTATGATCCTCTCCAGTCTGGTTTCAGGAAGAGGCATAGTACTGAGACTGCACTAGTTCAGGTGATGAATGATCTCCTGATAGCGAGGGATCGGAGGCGTCGTTCGATCTTGGTCCTTCTTGATCTCTCTGCAGCGTTTGACACCGTGGACCATGGGGTATTGTTGGAACACCTGCGGTTAATCTGTGGACTGTCGGGGACAGTCCTCAGATGGTTCCACTCTTTTCTCATGGGTAGGTCCCAGAGGGTGGTGTCAGGAATTTTTTCCTCGGCCCCCTTTGCCCTGCCTTGTGGGGTCCCGCAGGGTTCTGTGCTGTCCCCCATGTTGTTCATGGTGTATATGTTGCCATTGGGAGACATTATAAGGTGTTATGGGCTGAGTTTTCACTGCCATGCAGATGATACTCAGCTCTACATGTCCTTTGAACCCGAACAGAGTGATGGTGTCTCGGTATTTAATAACGGCCTCGCTGAGATTCAAGATTGGATGAATGCAAACTGGTTGAAACTAAATCCAGATAAGACAGGTGTTGGTGGTGGACTTAGGTCACTGGGTAGAGAAGTTGACTCCTGTGCAACCATCCGGCTTGATGCTGGGGGGGTGACCAGTTGAGACCTTCTGAACGGGTGTGGAATCTGGGGGTTATGCTTGACAACGAACTGACGCTTAAGGCACAGGTGTCGGCAGTTGTCAAGTCCTCATTTTTCCGTCTGAGGAATATTGCCCGGATAAAGCGCCTTGTACTGCCCGATGACCTTCCAGTGTTAGTTCACAACTTTGTGTCCTCTTGTCTTGACTACTGCAGTGCTCTATACCTAGGGTTACTGGGGGTAGATCTCCGCCGCCTGCAGCTAGTGCAAAACGCATTAGCAAGGCTGTTGACTGGGCATTCGAGATCTTGCCATATCACGCCTGTGCTGTGCGAATTGCACTGGTTGCCGGAGAGGTGGAGTATCACCTTCAAGGTCGCATTATTGACATATAAGACCCTACACGGACAGGGACAGGGACCGGGTTACTTGCAAGACCTCCTTCAGCCTTACTGCCCCCTCCGCCCTCTCCACTCCACTGACGAGGGATTGCTAGAGGTTCCAAGGGTTCGTGTACAGACATCAGGTGTGAGAGCATTTGCTTTTGTGGCCCCAACCCTGTGGAACTCTCTACCTCGTCGGATTAGAGAATGCCCGTCCACTGAGACTTTTAAATCCTCTCTGAAAACGTATTTATTTTGTTTAGCATTTGGAGAGGAAAATTAGTTTTATATTTATTGTTTTAATATTGTGCATCTAATTATTTATTTGTTATTTTAACATTGTATCAGTGCTTTGATTTCTGAAAAGCGCTTTATAAATAGAATATGATTTGATTTGATTCGACACTGCCAAGCCTGCTTCAGTGTCGCCTGTGGCACAATTGCCTCTCCTGTCAATGCACTCTGTTGCGCTCATTGGCAGTGTAGGCATTGATGCTCAGGCCCTTCTCTTATCTTTCTCAGATATGTTAAGGTGTCTGCTACCTCACCTCTCAGCTCCAAGGAACCCATCGACAGGGCTTGGTATCTATACCTGTCAACGCTTCGCGGTCCGGCCTTGCCACCACAGTCCCTGGCGCTGCCGTCAACGACACCGGCGCGCCCTGCCCTCCTCGTCGACCAGGTCAAGGACGTGTTTGAGCATGATATGGATTTAGTCACACAGAGTGAGGATGAGAAGCCTGAGGATCATGTGGAGAGCCCTTATACCCATGGTACTAGCTCCATAGTGTCCACCTGCAGTGAGAACTCTGTCCTTTACACTCCTGAGTCCTCTCTAGTGGACTCTCCTTTCCTCGCCATGTTGTAGCAGTTGCAAGCTGCCATGGGTTTTGCTTTAGAGGAATGGGGCACAACTTAAAGGAACTTTATAGACTTCCTTTAGTTGACAGAGTCTCCTGCTATCTTGGTGCCACCTCTGCTGCTTGCCTTAGAGGATGCTCACCTTTGCTGTTTGGTACAAACCAAACCACATGCATGCTGTCCCCAGGAAGGCTACAGAATGTATTTTGCCTCCTACCGGGAAGCCCTTTATGCCACCCAACCTGAGGTTACTTCAGAGGTGCTTGATGCTGCCTTGTCAGGCCCAGGGCACTCAGTACCTTGGTCTCCTGTCTCCTGATGAAAGGTCCAGGAGGCTGGCTGTTATGTGAAAATTAGTTATTGCCTCAGCATCTTTGGGCCCGTTGTATAGCTAACTACTAGTCCCATATAGTGGAGCACTTCACTTCCTTCTGGAGGGCAGCCAGAGCAGCTGCTCGGGCCTTATCAGACGGTGCCCCTAGGCGAGAACTCTTTAAAAAGCTGCTTATAATGTGCCAGATGCCTCGGTCAGGGATGTGGCCTTCAGCATCTATCTTAGGAACAATGCTTGGCTTAGGGTGGCAGGCTTTGCTATGATGTACAAGTTGTTTGGCCCTGCTGTTCAGGACACTTTGTCCACTGTTCAGGCCCCCCCCCCACACCCAGACTAGGGATAAGAGCAGGGGTTCCTTTCGTCTGGATGGTGCCCATCCATTGCTGCCCACTAGACAGCAGAGCAGGGGTCAGGAATGCATAACCTTGCATGTGTCCAGTATTATCTGATAACCTCTGTACCCCCCACCACCTTTCCCTCCGGGGATGAGAGGTGGCTTCTGCTGTTTGGGTTCTAGACCTCCTAGAACAGTTATTCCTGAATTCCTAGAGGTCCCTCCAGCTTATTTCCTTCCTCTGACTTCCTAACCTCCAACACATCTAACTCTACTGCAGGAGGCAGTACTGACTTTGCTTCAAGTGTGGACCATAGCACCTAAGGCCCATTCTGGATCCTAGGGCACTGCACTTGTGCCTAGAAGGCATGGTGTTCTGCATGGTCAGCCTGCAAGGCCTTCTCCCACTGCTGCAAGCAGGAGTTTGGATACGTTCTCTAAATATAAAACTTTGGCAGTCTCACAGACAATACTGGAGGTTCCTATCCCAAGGAGAACACTTCTTAACCAAAATGTTTGACAGTACGGGCAGCAGCCCTTCGTAAGGCAGGTCTGTATGTGTTTCCTTACCAGACCAATAGGCCATTGCCAGCTGGCAACTCCTGGTGTCTCTAGCTTGCACCAGATAATGTTCACTACTCTGGGGATCCCAGTCACCCTACCAACCTCGGTGTTGCCCCCTGTCAGAGACTGCAGTTCATAGAGGCAGTTCTGGACACACTATAGGTTTTGGCCTTACTTTCTCGGGACAGGGCTAACTGGCTGGTGACTCGAGTGCAGTTAGTAACACAGTGACCAAACCAACCCTATGGGGTTCCCTGGTAGCCCTTGACAGTCTCCTGGGATCATTTCACTTATGTTCTAGAACAGATAGCTCTAGTTATTATCAGGCCCCAGATATTAGTTCATTTAAGTTCCAGAACACATGATTGCAGTTACATTGTTTGTCTGCAAGGTGTTTCCCAGATCCCCTCCCGTCACCAGATTCTAACTACAGATGCCTCAGGGATGGGCTGGGGGTGGTGGCACATCTGGGGCTGCATCAGCCACAGAGTACATGGAGCGCTGTGGGAAGAACACCCTCCACATAAACATTCTAGTGGTGAGTACGGTTCTGTATCGCCTACAGGCTTTCCAGACTCACTTGTCCCTGGGCCCTCTGTTAATACAGACAGACAACATCAGTGTGATGCATTACATCAACAAGCAAAGGGGTGCTCATTCTTACCCCCTGTGCAGGGAAGCACTGAGAGTCTGGTATTGGGCTCTAGTACACGGCCTACAGCTGTCAGCAGTACATGTTCCAGGCACCCAAAACGTCTTAGCTGACAAGCTAAGTGGGTCACGGTCCAGAATGCATGAATGGGACCTGCTGGCCTTTGTAGTGGTGAATCAGTTTGACAGATGGGGTTGCTAGAGTTGGACCATTTTGTGTCCTCACACAACACAAAATCACCGCTTTGCTGCACGCTTACTCCAGGGCCTGGAGTTTTCTGGCCAGATGCATTGCCCCTCTCTTGGCAAGGGAGGTTCCTGTATGCCAGTCCCCTTCCTTCCCTCTAATTCAGAGAGTGCTACTCAAGCTCCAAATGGAGGGGGCCACTTTGATACTCATTGCTCCCCTTTGGCCTCGACAAATCTGGTTCCGGCTACTGAAGCAGTTGTCAGTGGCACTACCAATGTCTCTGCCCTTATGCTAGGGCCTGCTGTCACTGGAGCAGGGAACCCTGGTCCATCCAGACCTCAACTCGCTTCACCTCCATGCATGGCTTTTGAAAACATAGCCGTTGCTTGATCTGGGGTTTCGCAAAAGGTGGCTGATGTCTTGGTGGCCATTAGAAAGCCTTCCACCAGGGCCACTTATTCTATGAAGTGGAAGCAGTTTGGTTTATGTGCTGCTTCCCCATCACTAGGATCCATTCTCCTGTCCAGTAAATCAGGTTTTGGAGTATCTGCTGTCCTTGTCAGATGCAGGTGTGCAATACTGTTCTGTCGAAGTGCACTTGGCTTCTATTTCAGCTTCTCATGTGCCAATTGTGGGTCATACGGCTGCCCAGTTGGAGGTGGCCCGTACATTCTTGAGAGGCATTCTACATCTGAAGCCTCCTATCCATAATGCATTCCCAGCTTGGGGCCTGATTTTTTGTTGGAAAAGCTTACTTTGGCTCCTTTTGAGCCAGCCAAGACTTGTGGCTTATGCTTCCTTTCTGGGAAAGCATTATTTTTAGTTGCTGTTACTTCTGCTCAAAGAATTTCAGAGCTTCAGTCTCTAATGTTTGAGTCTTCTTATTTCATTTTTCGCAAAGACAGGATGTCTTTGTGTACTGGTCCTACGTTTGTACCACAGATGGTGTCTGAGTTTACCTCAAATCAAACCATCCACCTGCCGATTTATTTTTTAGAGCATTCTAATCCAGGGGAAGCTAGCTCCATACTGTAGATGTACATAGAATACTCGGGTACTATATACACAGTACGAAGGACAGCAGGAAGTCCTCACAGCCTTTTTGTTTCAGTTGCCCTTAGGAAAGAGGGTACTCCTGTTTCTAAACCGTGCCTGTCCAAATGGCTGGCCAACTGTACTACTTTATGTTACAGGAAATACGGTAAGGAACTAGTGTTGTTCATGGTCATTCCACTAGAGCAAGTTAAAGAGGGTGGCACAGTAGTTCACTGAGTGGGTCCACAAAGAGAAATCAATACAGGAAGTGAGAAGCTAGTCTCAGTACTCACTCCCAATGTGTTACAGAAGTCCAAGATACTTCATTTGTTGAAACATTTTATTCAGGTTGAAAAACATGTTAAAAATACCCAAAACGTACACCACCACTGAACTTTCTACGTTTCAAGCCACACTGGCTCGTTTTCAAGAAGTGAGTTCAACGAATGAAGTATCTTGGACTTCTGTAACACATTGGGGTGAGTGTTGAGACCAGCTTCTCTCTTCCTGTACTCATTCCACTAGAGGCATGGTGACTTCTGTTGCATGTTGTTTTTTTTGTTTTTTTTTGCAATTTATGTTTTAGTTTTATGTATTAATTTACATACATCTCCCGTAGGACAGTACAATCTATAAATTGACATTTTACAAGATGTGATCTTTCAGTATTTATAGCACTCCTATCTTCATACTACAAATGAGGGGTTTTCTAAATAATAATTTAAGCATTATTCATACAATACAAAGGCTATCTGCTGCCATGAGTGGGGACATCTTTAAATCAATTAAGTATATATTCTACAAGAAAAAATAACACACCTCTGAGGTTGGTGAATTATATCCCCATTACCTTACTATTATGGAACAAAAGAAATTAAGCAGGTCACATCCTACATCTCCACATAGCTCACCTCAACGCTCCCATTAACAATGTAGAGTACAGTAATTAAATCTATTAAGCTCTATTAGAAGATGCACATTTTTAAAACTTAAGCAACTAAACCAAATTGGCTTCATCTGAGATCCCAAGAAGAGGGATCCCTACCTCTGTACCCGTAAGCTGTTATAACATGTCAACTTTTAGAAATAAACTGCATCGTAACCGACGCTAGAAATCACTACTGAATTACTCCTCGAGTTTAATAAGGCAGTAACATTATGCTCCTTAACATGGATTAGTTCCCAGTACTCGGTAGGAGTAGGAAGGTCCACACTTCAGATTCTATCAAGCAGCATCAGTTCAGGTAAACTTACAACTAATTGTCCTTAGAGACTTAAGGTTTCCTCCTCTCCCTCGGAATCCGACTCTTGGTGTTGTGCCACTCAGTCCGACTCAGTTCTGCCCAGCAGTTTACTCGCATCCACGGGATCAGTAAAATGGAAAGTCTTGTTTCCATACACCACCTTTAAACTTGCTGGCATGAGAAGCGTATGATGAATGCCCAGTGACGAAATTTTACTCTGACCCCATCGAATGCTTTGCGCCGCTGTCTTGTGGCGTAGCTCAGATCTGGGAAGAAATGAGCAGATGCCCCCTGCCACCTGATCGGGCCTTGCTTCCTTGCCATTTGCAAAATGTTGTCCTGCTCCCTCATGGAGCCCAACACGGCCAAGACCGCGTGTGTCGGAGGATGGGCCGAATCCACGTGTAGCCCTGCCCCACGTATGTTGACTCTGTAAGCCCATTGGAATCGAGATCTGTGTCCCCAACTGCATTTGCTCAGGGATCCACTGCTCCAGAAAGCTACACAGCTCCTTGTCTTCTCCCATCTCCGGTAGACCGATTATCCTAATGTGGGACGCCCGCGCCTCATTCTCAAGATTTTCAAGGCATCGGTGGAGTAGGGTATTCTCTTTCACAATGCCCATTGTGGCAACTGCTGCTTTCCTGGTCCCCTGTGCTATCTCCTCCACCATAGACAATTTAGTTTCTGCCACAGTTAACCGGGAAGTAAATTCGTCCATCTTTCTGTCTATTCCCTGTATAGCTTTTAGGAGAGCCGCATTCGAAGGCTGACTCGTGGTAGGCTCAGACGCTTCTTTCTCTTTATCAGGGCCTTGACAACTTTCTTTCTGTTTGCCTCCTTCTCCTCCCGTAGTCATTTTTGTGCAACCCATAATATTAAGAATAACAATTCTGGTATGCTCAAGTTCTGCTTTGGAAGCTGAAGCTAGATTTACTACTTCTAAGTTGATTAACTCCCTTTTTACTGCTGAAATTTAGCAAGTTAAGGCTGATAGGTGTGGAACTGTCTTGGAGTGCTGCTTCCAGCTCAGCTGCTGGCCACGCCCCCCTGTTGCATGTTTTAAAAGAAAAGACGTGTCTGCTGCAGAGGTTTGTGCAGCTGCAATTTGGAGTAGTGTCCACACTTTTCGCTAAACACTGCAGTCTGGACATTGCATCCCGAGAAAGGGCTGGCTTTGGCCTAGCTGTGCTTCAAGGCCTTCTTTCTTAGGCCTTTAGGCTCCAGCCACCTAGACTGTTCTCTGGCAGTACTGCTTGGTGTGCATTCCATAGGTGTGGCCTGATGAAAGAGATATCCTCGAAGATAGAACAGTTAACGAACTTAGTATACCCACAGATCTTAGAGAGAATCTCTTTTATCAGGCCATGCCATCCCACCCTCCATCCCTCTTATGGGCCTGGAACTGTTATTCTGCTCCCCATAGCTTCCTGGGGATATTTTCCAGCCTTGTGCTTCCCCTGGCTTGCTGTAGGCTGAGTTATCTCCCGGTTCCTTACAAGGAGGTCCTCTGAGCCTGATCTCCGGTGGGGGAACTGAGGAGAGAAGTGGCCACCCATGTTTATATAGGCATGTTGACACCTGACGCCGATATGGGTGGCTCCTGATGGACTGCTTGCAAAAGTTTCCATGTGGTCCTAATGTCTGGCGGCATATGGTTCGATAGGTGTGGCCTGATGAAAGAGATACTCTCGAAGATCTACTGTTACAGTAAGTACGTAACTGTTGTGTAGTCATTTAGCTAGTTGTAGTGGTCACAGCTTACCCTAGCTTTGGAAATAAATCTGACGTTAGAAGGCAGGGGTGAGCATGACCACACTGTAGAGCTTGAATGTCATTCCGAAATTCCATAATGTGCATACAATTCTAAAGCTCCGGGGCTGCTCATTCCAGGGACATGATTGCTATTTTTAAACATAGTATGTGAACGCTTTGGAAGTAATACTATTACTACGGTGGCGAGTCATTTTTTTCTTGGTATTTAAATATTGTAGTTCTGTTTTGATTGTCTTGTCTTGCCATTGTGGCAGCCAGTGCAATACAGACTGATTGACTGATTGATTGAAGCAGTCTACTAACTTTCTTGTATTTGTTGGCCAGGCACTGACTCTGAACTGTAAAATGACTTGTGTAGTCAAGCATCTTATCTAATCAGGCACAGTCATAATAGAATAAAATGTTGGCCCTCTGAACATTTTATGAGCTGTCAAAGCTAGTTATATGAAATACATGGGCACTGACTGTTGTTTTCTATAGGAATGCACAAAATATTCCTGCGTATACAGTAGTGTATCCTTTCTAGCAAAGCTCAGTTTTAGGCAGGACAGGTGTTATGTAACTGTCCAAGAGCAATCTTTTGTACTGCAGCAAGTTACTTTACCTCCCGGGTTTGTTGTACTCCACAGAACTCTGTTCAGTTTAACCACTGTGTCAGGAATAGGAAGACGGTTCCCTGTTCCCCTAGGATATCATTACAGGAGTGTGAACTCTACTGGATCAGCTTCATAGCAAGTAGGTATTGCAATCCTGTAGCCCCATTAATTGCTGTGGGCTGAGTCTGCGTACTGTGTTAAGGAGGAGGACGCTACTGTGCATATGCTGGCTCATTCACCAGAATATGCTGATACCAGTTACTTCTTTATATTGCTAACTGATTCAGTGCTTCTTGTTTTTATTTAGGTAATGATTTTGAATGAGCTGGAAGCTAAAGATTAGCTGCACTCTGAGGGAGGATGAACACGGAGGAAGTGGAGTTACTGAATGACTCCAAGTACAGGAACTACATAGCAGCAGTGGACAAAGCACTAAAAAGCTTTGAATATTCCAGCGAATGGGCAGATTTGATATCAGCACTTGGAAAGTTGAACAAGGTACATTTAATACAATTCCGCTGAGGCTTTTTAATTTTTTATTATTTATTTTTTTGCAGTTACTGTTGTTTATGCTCCCTTGTCTCCAGTCTGCCTTCATCTGCTCAGTCACTTCAGCACCATCACCCTGGCATCTCCCAGAACTTACCTTCACCTCCATAGTACCTCCTGAGATTTCCCTCTCTGGCAGAGGCTCCCCAAGTCTTTGCCGCAGAATGGGTCCAGTTTATGGATGTGGGGCATAGAGTAGCCAGGTGTGGGGCCTGTGGGCGGCTGGCGTCATCCTGCCAGCTGGGGCATTTTTCACTTTCTGTTCCTTCCCCTAGGACATTGGCAGTGAGGATGTATGTGTGTGCGGCACCAGCTGACATCCTCCCTCCCTTACAAGCGGATCCTGACTACATCACCACCTGTGATCCCCCAGTTGGCCTTATAGCAGTGGAACAGGCTGTTGTCCTTCCCAGAGGAGGAGGAGAGCATCCCCAGGACGCTCGAGCCTCCTTCCTCGGATGGCCTCCGATGACCTGAGCTCATTCCTGAACTTGGGTTGCTAGTATCGTGAATGCTACGTTGACAGGCCAACCCTGGCTTTTTTTTCTTGCTCTCCTTACATGCTTATTAAGTGGGTGAGACTATTCGTCCATTGTGAGTGAAACATAGAGAACATGATTTTCCAAAAGAAATCCCATCAGTGATGCCTTACAAAAGTACATTAGACTGCAGGAGTGTGCTGCTCCGATTATAGAACTTATGTAAATTTTAGAATTTGGAATCAAGTTCAAATTCTGCTTAACACCAGATTTGTTTCTCTGCTAGGAGAGAGCAGTTGCCCCAAAGTCATCTCCAGCCTTCTGATTTCCTGTATTATTCATTTTATTATAAGCATTTGTTATTTTAAATTAAAGTTAGTTTTTAAAATACCGTGCATTAGTTTATTGTTTATTTAGTTTTTGTTTACCAGGCAAGGTGCACTAGACAGACATTTGTCTATTATCAGGCATGACACAGGAGAGTACAAACATGTTACATTTAACTATGCATTCCAATTCAGCAGTGGCAGCATTGGTATATACACACCATAATATCAGCTGTAGTATATACAGATGTTTGGGGTGCAGCAATTACAGGTCAGAGCTGAGCAATAAACTTGCAAGTCCGTCAGTGAGCATGCCATTAGATTAAACAAAAGAGGGCAAGGCAGCTCAAGGCAGGGAAGGATGGCAGAATTACAAAAATGAGTACAATAACCTATTCAGATACACAGCGTCAAGTGTTATGCAGATACATTTGGCAAGAGAGAATAAAGGGATCACTGTTTTGAAGCTTAAGGACAGGAACATGCATACAGCTGGAGTAGGTAAGATCATAACTGATTCCGGAAAGCACTGACTGGAGTAGGTAAGATCGGAACTGATTCTGGAACACATTGGCAGTTGCACAATGTCTGATATTAGTTGGGATATTATTCCATAGTTTCAGGGCGGATACAGCAAAGCCTGCCTCTCCAAGTTTGGTCTTTGTCCTAATTGTAGTGAGCAAACCAAGTTCAGTAGACCTTAGAGGGTAGGTGATTCTGTGTGGCACCAAGTAAGAAGACAGAGATAAGGGGGAGTGATTATTTATAACACTATAAATGACACCCCCAAGGAAGCGGTCTCATTGTCTAGCAGGTGACAGCCATCCAAGTTTTGAGTATAGAGTGCAGTGGTGGATTAGTCGATTACTAGCTAGAGCAAAGCAACAGAAGTTATTATAAGCCACATCCCATTTGTGCAGAATATGATTGGAGATATTTGAGAAGATGGGAAGACCATAATTAAACTTAGGAAGTAAAATACTCCTGGCCACAGACATATGAGCAGATGGGGTGAGGTTACGACTGCCACAATACACTGATCCCAACCTGGCATTAATTTCTCTGTAGACAGTGGTCAGTTGAAGGAAGAAATCAAGGGAAAGATCCAATGTGATACCCAGGTTTTTTCTTTTTTCCCCCAATTGTTTAACCAGGAGAGACACACTAAGCTGAAAGCTTGTTTACAGGTGCGACCTGTGAGCACAGGGAAGTTAAGTGACTTGCTCAGGGTCACACAGTATGCAAGTGGGGGCATTGGGATTCAAACCCAGGTCTCCAGATTTGCAGCTCAGAGCCTTAAACTACTGTGCTATACTGCCTAGGTATTTGAATGAAGGAACAGTGTCAAGGGGGTATTATTATCGTTAGTCACCAGCAGCGGTACGGGGGTATACTTTAGCCAACCTCGGGTGCCAAATAGCATTGCATGGGACTTAGCTGCGTTTATTACTAGCTTGTTCTGAAGGAGCCAGGATTGGACACACCTTAGGTCAGCAGTTGGTTTACTGTTGAGATCAGTAGTGTCCTTGGCACTCGTGTAGAAGATAAGGTCATCAGCATACATGAGGGTGTTCTGTTTTTGAAGCAGTGATGCATCAAATTAACTTGGAGTGAGAAGAATAGTGATTTAAGTATGGAGCCCCGAGGAACGTCAACATTAACAGGAGCAGGATCAGACAAGGAGGGGCCGAAGCGGACTCACTGCTGTCTGTTGGATAGGTAATTTACGGTTCCTAAATTACCCATCCAGTAGACAGCAGCGAGTCTGCTTTGGCCCCTCCTTGTCTAATCCTGCCCCTTGTGACAGGGTGAACCCTGTCATGGTGGACACCCCTGGGATAAATCAAAACCCCTTCCCCAAGAAGTTAATGTTTTGTATAATGCTCAACATGGTGGTTGGCTGGTTATAAATTAAGTGCTAAAGTGCTTATAAAGCTTTCTGTGCATATTAACCTAAAATTAAATTAAAATTAAATTAAAGTTTGCTGAAGTGGTATGCAGTAGAACAGTGGACTGCTTCAAACGAGGATGGGACAGGACAAGAGGGAGGGTTAATGAAGGGGAAGGGTGGAAGGGAGGGGCAGCTGCAGAATAAGGGGTGCTAGCTGCACATTCGAGCAGACTTGATAGACCTCTAGGCCTTTATCTGCTGGCAAATTTCGTATGTTCGTAAAATTAAAACTAAGAGTACAGTTACAAAATGAGAGAGCTGTCTTAATATAAAAAAAAAAAAAAAAAAAAGTTTGAGTCTGCTTTTTCTAGATGTTAACAGCCCCCTTCTAAGATATATTTTGCAGCAGACGGCATGAGGTAATAGGACCGTGTAGGAGAGTTTAGGAGAGCACAGAATGTTCAAACCTTGGGTCTGACCTTTTCAAGTGTTGTCAACAAAAGAAAAAAAAAGAACTGCATGTTTTGTACTGTGCTCCAGGTGCCAACTGAACTATTTTTTATGGGACAACAGTGGCCCCTAGAGGCTAGTTTTATGTTATGTCTGCTGTCAATCAAAAGGCAGTGGAAAACTCTCCAACTTCTAGTGAGCTTATAAAAAGCCCTACCTCAGTGATGAGAAAGGATAGATAGGGTGGCCAGTTGGATACTGACTGAGGAAAGTGGAAGACCGCCTGGTAGTGTATCCTTTCACACTGTTTGATTCATGCTAGGCTGAAGAAAAGCCTTAGAAACAATTGAAGCTAAGCAGTTGTCTGACTTATTTTGCTTTCTGTATATTTTACTTGATAAAAATAAAATGACAGCCGGCCCGGTGGCGCTGAGGGTTGAGGCGCTGGATGCCACACCTTACGCTTCCCAGCGGTGACCGGGTTCGAGCAGTGTGTGGACCACTGGGGTGGCAGAGGAGAGGATTGGCGTCGAAGGACTGCTCTTCTCTTGAGGGTGGGATCAGGGAAAGCCCGGTGCAGCAGCGGCCCCCGGTGGAGACCGGCGGCACTGCTACGCACAGAGGCTCGCTAGCAAGCTAGAGGTAGATGTCAGGCAGCTGCCTTCCAGACGTGGGTGGGAGCATCCACGTTGCAGGCTGGGCGGCATTGCACGTCCCACGTTGGGGGCGTACAACACTACAAATACCTCTTAAGCCCTGAATCAGTGATGGCCCCTGCCAGTGCCACTGCCACACTCCCAGTGCTGGTTCCCCACCACTGCCCCCATGGTTTCTCTGGGTTGACCTGCCCGACCCAGGGAACTGCAACAAACTTGAAGATGATCGGGGAACACAGCGGGAAGTAGAGCAAGTTGGTGAGAGCAGGAGGCCTGAGAGAGTTCCAGGCTGAGGGCAATAAACATAGTTGGGGGGAAAAAATAAATAAAATGACAGACGCACTTGCGCGTTTTTTATGCACCTGATTTGTGGTCTGCCTGAAATTGTTATCCTACACCCACACCCGGTGACGTATGGTTTTAGAAGTGGGATCTGTCTGGACGTCCAAGGAAACAAAGGGGAGTCCAATCAGTTGGTGCCAGACCTGGTACTGAGGATATATGGCAGAGGTGCATGGCACCAGGTGAGATGAGGACAGCGCCAGATGGAGATGGTGACCTGAGCGACGCACCGTGGATGGGACGAGACAAACCTGATGGCCAAATGGGGAGACCCTGATACGGCTTCTTCACTGGATGAGTGGGAGATGGCTGGAGGCTGATTGACGCTGGAGAGAGGCAGAGCACAGATGTCAGGAGCTACTCGAGAGGTCCCACTCAGAGGATGTCGAGGAAGAATCAGTGGATCAAGATCCATGGGCTCTGGAGGAGGAGGACCCCTGATGGAGCATTTGCAACTACCGTTTGTGGAGATCCCGTTGTTGCCCATTTTTCCAGGCTGCTACTTGGTGGAGGACGGCAAACGAGAAGATTGGACCCCAGGTAAGACTTTGACTGGCAGTGTATTACTGGGACAGAAGAGTTCAAGCAACATGGACGGAGCCATTTTGGCTGAAGGGACTTTTGCATATTTTAAACCTCCTCCTATAAAAGATGATTGCTCTCCTGATGTTGACTGGGGAAAGTTGCAGGTGGGGGATCCTGAAGTAACCCAGTTAAAGGAGTATGTAACTTAGGAAAGAAGTTCTATATCATATGAGGCCCAACCCATGGATGAAGCAGGTGGATGCCCAGGTAGCAGTGCCCGTGGCATATAGGAAAAGGGTGATGGAGGATACACACTCCAGTCACTCATGGCATCTGAGCCATGTGAAGGTTTTGGCTAGACTAACCCCATATTTTTATTGGCCAGGCATGTACAGGCAGGTGGCAGCATACTATAAGATCTGTTATGGGGCAGACAGATAGCAACCCCTGATAGTGATGTGGGAGGAGTAACCTAGAGGGTGAAGGGCAAGAGATGGCACCCTTTGAGGAGGGGGAGACTCCCACACAGAAGAGACTAGGTGGTAGCCAACACCACTAGCAGTGTATAAGATTTGATACGTAAACCCAGAGGTTAGGGGCAGGCTGTTAGGCATACAGCGTGATATTTTACGAGCCTACCTTTAAATGTCTAAGTGGGGACAGAGCAAAGTAGTTCCCCCCCAAGGCAGTTCTGCTGGGTGCTGGATTGTCTAGCCATTCGGGTGTATCTGGTCAGGGAAAGTCAGTAGATGGCATAAAACTGCCATTAGTGATTCTTTCTCCTAAATGTATGTGATGATATTGTAGTCTACTAATGGAGAGACTAATTTCAGAATAATTTAAGATGTCTCAGGGTATTCGTATAATAATGGAAAAAGTACTGTAATGTTTAGAGCAGCCTGTGTATCACACTCTTGACCCTGATGCCATAAACAGATAAAGTATCGAGGAAATATGCTTTGGTTTGATAGGACCTTAGTGAGTAAAAATACAAGTATGAAAGGGACCCTGAGATGGAGCTTCCGGTGAGGGTGGGCCAAAGCTCTATAATGTTCCGGGGTGTTAGTTGAGATTTGTACAACCATTGGACGGTTGCCCTCTTATGCGGGGGGATGTGTGACAGGGTGAACTCTGTCATAGTGGACACCCCTGGGATAAATTGAAACCCCTTCTCCAAGCAGTTTATATTTTGTATAATGTCCAACATGCTGGTTGGCTGCTTATAAATTAAGTGCTTATAAAGCTTTCTGTGCATATTAACCTAAAAACAAAACTTAAGAGTACAGTTCCAAAATGAGAGGGCTGTCTTAATATAAGAGAAGCAAAAGTTTGAGTCCGCTTTTTCTAGATGTTAGCAGCCCCCTTCTGAGATATATTTTGCAGCAGACAGCATGAGGTAATAGTACCCTGCAGGAGAGTTTAGAAGAGCACAGAATGTTCTGACCTTGGGTTTGACCTTTTCCAATGTTGTAAACGAAAGGAAAAAAAAGAACTGCATGTTCTGTGCTGTGCTGTAAGTGCCAACTGAACTGTTCTCTATGGGGCAACAGTGGCCCCTAGAGGCTAATTTTTTGTTATGTCTGTTGTCAATCAAAAGGCAGTGGAACATTTTCCAACTTCTAGTGAGCTTATAAAAAGCCCTACCTCAGTGCTGAGAAAGGATAGATGGTCAGTTGGATACTGACTGAGGAAGTTGGAAGACCTCCTGGTAGTGTGTGCTTTCACACTGTTTGATTCATGCTAGGCTGAAGAAAAGCTTTAGGAACTGTTGAAGCTAAGCAGTTGTCTGACTTACCATTTTGCTTTCTGTATATTTTACTTAAAAAAAATAAAATGACAAACGCACTTGTGCATTTTTTATGCACCTGATTTGTGGTCTGCCTGAAATTATGTTATCCTATACCCACACCCGGTGACACCCCAGTTAATGTTGAGCGTCGCGGGGATGCTATCCTCTTCCTCTGGATGGGACGGTAGCCTGCTCCACTGCTACATATGGTGTTTTTGTGTAGTTTAAACATTTTTTTGCAGTTTCTCTGGTTCCTGATCAGTTCCCAGGAATCGGAGAAGGTTGCTTGGTAGTGGAGTTCGCTCCTAAAGGAACTGACCGCATTCTTTGTAATCATAACGAAGAAACAAATAAGCAAAAAAAAACTTTTATCGGTTTCAGTTTTGGTCATTTTAAAAAGTGGTCTGAATAGTTTTTCAGTAAAAAATATTTTTTCTGTCGTGTTTGTGTTTGGGAACCAATAAATACTTATTTCTAGGGACATGGATATGTTGTTCATCCACACTTATTGGCAGGTTCCTTGCCGCTTTAAATCTTGCCGGAAGGTCTTCAAGCTGGCTCCTCCCACCCACCTGGGTGGTAAAACTCTCGGCTCCGCCCCATGACGCCAGATCTTCCTTACCGCTTGGAAGCTCAGGTTCCCTCCTTAGCGCTCTGCGTTTTTGACTGGTTCCTGAAATTTTGGTCTTGAATTTAATTGGAAGTTTTCTGAGACTTGATCTTCTTCTCTCTTGGCGATGACTCATTCGTTTTCCGGCTCTTGGAGGCGCCCGGTTAATTCCTCCAGGAAAGACCCGTACTCCACGTGCGTCTACTGCCTTGACTTGGATCATGATCCGCAACTATGCGATTTTTGCTGTGCCCTTTCGACCAGCTCTCTGGAGGATCGTGTGGCCCGTTCGGGGCTCGGGCGACCTGAATTTTTTCCCACTCCGGAAAATTCCTCAGCGACTCATCGGCCAGTGTCCTCATCGGCTGTCTCGGTTGAGCAGCTCGATCTTCCTTCCTCCGGGAAGGGGGCGGCTGCCCCTCCCTCTTCCTGAGTCGCAGCGCTCATCCCGCTCTCCTTGAGTTCTCCTCATGCAGCTTTGTTCAAGGAGCTTCGCCAGTCCCTTTCCTCAAAGGGAGAGGGACCTTCGGGACCTGCCTCTTGGCCCAAGTCCAAGGAGTCGCAGGCTAAGTCCCTTCATCGGTGCTGGATGGAGCGGGAGAGTTCCCCCTCCCCCGCCAGCCGACGTTCGACTGCGGTCGAGGGTGCGGCTCACGCTGCTGGCTTCACGGTGTCCCCGTCAAGTCAGCCGGCCAGGACTCCTGTCGACGTTGTCGAGTCTCTTGACCCGTCATCCGCGCTGTCTTCTGCTGGAACCGCCATCCCTTCGCTGGTTCCCCCGGCGGAGGCTGAGGTTCTGCCTGTACCTTCGGGTCGAAAGGCCTCGGCTCTTTCTTCCGAGCTGAGGCAGTAGCGGGCACGCCCCGCTTCTTACCAGGCCTGCCCTCGGTTTCCCTGAGGATTTGGGTCTCGGTCTTGGTCCTCCTCTCGGTCAAGCCGCTCACGCCGACTTCGGCGTTCTCGGTTGGGGCACCGAGTTAAGTGGCATTACCGTTCTTCCTCATCACCCTCCTCGGATGAGGAGTGGCTTCGATGCAGGTGGCGTCGACGCTACGAGGAATTCATGTGGCAGCAGTTGTTGTTGTCCGGGAATCAATCGACTCTGATTCATTCCCCATCCGGCAAGCAGCTGCCGCCTGATCGGCCGACTCAACCGCTCTCTGCAGTCGAGGTGCCCACTCCCGGGCCGGTTGTTCGTCCAAACCTTGCTGCCCCACCGCCCTCGGTGGAACCTTGGTCGGGTCACGACCTGTCCCACAGGTTATCTGTCCCCCTCACTCCTGCTCGCCCTCGTCGGGCGAAGAGTGACTCAGGCCTGAGGCGCTCTTTGCAGACCCCTCGGAGTCCGAAGTCGACTCCTCTATGTTCCCCAGTCGGGAGGACCCGGGGTCCTCTCCGGAACGTTCTGTGGACGACAGCCCATCGTCCTTCATGGGTCTGCTTCAGCTCATCTTGGAATTCACCGGGATGCAGCTTGAGCCCATGTCCAAACGGGCCCCTTTCCCTGACGGAGATTCTAGACTGAAGGGGTTCTCCCTCAGAGGCCTTCCCAGTGGCCGAGGCCATTGTAGGCCGGCCTTGGAGCTCTGGCGGTGGCCTACTTCCTGCCCTCGCCCCTTGGCCAGGATGCCCGGAAGTACTCTCTGTCCCTGTCCGGTTCTTTGCCCGGTTTCTCGAGCACCCTCGGCCGAGGTTAGTTACCAACAATGTTTTCCAGTGTTCGGGGAATGCTCGGGATGTGGATAGGCCCCCCCAACAAAGAGTCCAAAAGGATGGACTACGTCGGGCGCAAGGTTTACGCTGTGTCCTCCCTAGGCCTCCGACAGGCCAGCTCGGCTGCACTGATGGCACATTTCTCCCACGCCCTTTTGGGCTCCATGGACGAGGTGCTTGCTCCCTCATCTCCCGGCCGACCTGTGGACTACGGTCCGGCGGGTGCGGGACCAGGGTAGGGCGGTGGCGAGGCAGCAGCTCCAGACTGCTCTGGACTTAGGTGATTCCTGTGCCAGATCGGTGGCGGCCGCAGTGGCCGTGCGCCGCAGGGCGTGGCTGAGGTTATCCTCTTTCTCTTTGGAAACCCAGTACAAGTTGACAGACATCCCCTTCTTGGGAACTGACCTTTTCGGCCCTGGAGTGGAGGGACACCTCCAGGGGACCGAGAAGTCCGGTGCCACTCTGGACTCGGTCACTCCCGTCCAGAGGGACAAGGGCAGCCGGCAGCCTTTGCGTAATCCCCTTTGCCCCCCGGTCCCTGCGGCTCGACCGGCCCAGCACAAGGGCCAGCAGGCTTGCACTGGGCTGCCTGACTCCAAGCCAGCGTCTTCCTCTAAAAGGAAGCAGGGAGGTAAAGGCCCGGGAGCTCCCTCGGCCAATTTCTCCTCCAAGCCTGCTCAGTGACGGGCTAAGGGGTGCTGTCCCCAGCCCCGTCGCCCCTACAGGTTCCCCGTGGGAGCGGCTCTGCACCTCCTCCACCTGGTCCGCTTCCCGGACCTCTAGGTGTTGGAGGTGCTAGGGGATGGCCCTGCCTCGGGTTTGCGAGCAGGTACCACCCTTTCGAGCCGTTGCCCCACGGGGGTCTTGGGGTCCACAGCCTCGTTGTCGGCCCGCTGGGCCGACTTGCCTGGCCCTCTAATTAGAGGTGATCAGGAAGGTTGCGGATCCTCCTTCAGATCCTGGGTTCGTGTCCAGGTATTTCCTGGTCCCAAACGGACGGGGGGCTTGCGCCCCATTCTTCCGCACGCCTGGATGGTCTCTCTGCCTCAGATATCCCATCCTCAGAACGAGGCGTGTGGCTTCTTTCCTGGACCTCCAGGACGTACTTACTCTTCGTTCTGTCCATTTCTTGGGAGACTCCTCCCTTTCCTAAGCGGGGGATCTCCTTACGAGTTCCAAGCCAGGCCCTTCGGTCTCTGCTCAGCAGCTTTCTGCGGCATTGAGGGGTCCGGGCGTAACCCCACCCAGATGGCGGCCTGACTACAACCCTTCCAGGCGGAAGGGGACGATCCAGAGTTCTGGCTCTCAGACTGGTCTCCTTTATTGGAGCCACGTTGGGACTCGTGTCTTAGCGGGTGATCCTTCTTCGGGACGAGGCTCGACTCTTGAGTCCGAGCTCGGCTCCTGGCGGACAAGGCTGAGGTTCTTCCTCTCTTACCTAGTCAGGTCCGACTGGGCAATTGCACCCTGCCGGGACCTCCTGCACCTCCTGGGCTCATGGCGGCTGGTTCCAGCGTGGTCTGTTGGACTCGCTGGTTCATGCATTCCCCTAGTGGGGACTGGCCAGCCAGCGGTCACAGTGCTGCGTTCCTTCGGACCAGTTCGTGACTACAGCCCAGGAGTTAGGGGAATGCTCTCCCTCGGACCGTTCCAGCTCTTGCAGGAGGACATCCCATTCGTCTGCCCTGAGTCGACGGTTTTGGGAATATAGAGTGCTCCGCCTCTGGTCCTCTCGGGAGTCCCGACGTCTCCTACCCGCTGGAGCTCTAAGCGGTCCACTTGCTTGCACCGCTCACTCCGTTTGTGCAGGGTCTA
This sequence comes from Neoceratodus forsteri, assembly GCA_016271365.2. Lineage (NCBI taxonomy): Eukaryota > Metazoa > Chordata > Ceratodontiformes > Ceratodontidae > Neoceratodus > Neoceratodus forsteri. The sequence continues at coordinate 969,688,824 of CM057449.1, forward strand.
GTGGTTAAGTCCAAGCGGACAACACCACGACCATGTGCTACCTACCCCGCCAGGTTCGGTTGAGCCCCTTGCCTCTGCGCAAGGAGATTCTCCGCATTGGGTCTTTCGCGCAGCCGGGAGGCGGTTTCCTAGCCATTTGATGGCAGGAGCCTCCAGCTCCCTTGCTGATGCCCTAAGCCGGACATAGGCTGCGCCTCACGAGTGGTCTCCCCTGCCGGAGGTAGCACAGTATCTTCTCCCTCCTTCCCTCCAGGGAGAATACGAGGCTGAGACTGTCTCATGCCTGCCCCCACAGCAAGTTTTCTGTAGGGGATGCCGTCGAGGCCGTAGACCCCGGGCCTTTCTGCGCCTCTCCCCCATTCCCTTGACCCACGGGCAAGGCGAGGAGGGACTAGGAGCAGGCGATGCTGGTGGCCCCAGACTGGATTGCCAGCTCTGGTATCCAGCTCTCCTCAGTCTCAGCCCCAGGCTCCCAAGGCGGCTTCCAGCCAACCCGGTCCTGATCGCTGTCTTCAGGGGAAGGTTTTCATCTGGACCTTCAATCCCTGCACCTGAAGGCCTGGTCCCTGTGCGGCTAGGGGCCTGGCCTTGGGTCCTTCGGCAAGGTCCTCAACGTTTTCGAGGCGTCCTGCCAGAAGTCGGCCAAACATGCTTGCCTTCAAATGGAAGAGTTTTCCATTTGGTGTTGGGATAGGGCTTGGGCCCCTCTCCTGTCCCTCGTCGAGCATTCCGGACCATCTAGGTCCCTTCCTTTGAACTAGGGCTTGACGGGCCGACGACCTCTAGGTAAGCTTGTTGGTCACCCCTGTCTTCCGGGCTAGGCCGGAAGGCAGTCGATAAGCATGAAAAGGTGGTCTGGCACTTTCTAGGCCTTAATCACACCTCCCCTTTGGGGAGAGTATCCCCATTCTGTGGGATCTGCGCTGGTATGGGCTTAGCTCACGGGCAAGCCGTTCGAACCGTTGCACAGGTGCGAGTCCCCACCTGTTGTGGAAGAACACCTTCTTGAGGCTACCCTGCCATCCAGAAGGAGGGAAGAGTTCCAGGCGCTCCTTTGATCTCCCTATCTGGTCTTCAGGGACAAGGTAGTCCTGCGCCCCACCCGAAATTCCTTCCGTAGGCAGTGGCGGAGTCTTTCCCTAACCAGGTATTGTCTCTGCTGGGGTTCATCCCCATTCACGCCTCGGAGGCCATATATAGGATCCATGGGGACCCTATTTCACGCTCATCTACCCAGAGAGCGTAGGGCTGAAGTTCGGGAGAGGTTCGCCAGCTGTTAGTCATTAATGCTGAATCCGCACCTGGCAGGCCTGCAGCCAAGCGGACGACGAGCAGGCGGGTCACCTCTTGCATAGGTCTCCGCTGTAGGTGGGTGGGCATGGAGCCTCCCAGAGGGATAAGTGCTCATTTTACCCGCCGTTCTGCTGCATCGGTGGCTGCTTCCGAGGATACTCCTGTCTAGGATATCCGCAGGGCTCCTACCTGGAAGTAGGCTATACCGTTTCCCCCTTCCACATCAACCTTGGGTCACGCCGGGATGTTGCTTGGGGCCTCAGTTCTCCAGTCTTCATACCTAAGTAGGGGGTGTGCGCCTTGCCTCCCTCCTCCCGGAGAACTGCTAGGAGTCTACCAATAAGTGCGGATGAACAACATATCCATGTCCCTAGAAATACAGGTTACTCACCTGTAACAGGAGTTCTAGGAATGGTATATTGTTCATCCACGACTCCACCGACCTTCCAGGCGTGTGCACAACCTGCTTCCAGCGGGCTAGATCTGGCATCATGGGGCGGAGCCAGAGTTTTACCACCCGGGTGGTGGGAGGAACCAGCTTGAAGACCTTCCGGCAAGATTTAAAGCGGCAAGGAACCTGCCAATAAGTGTGGATGAACAACATATACCATTCCTAGAACTCCTGTTACAGGTGAGTAACCTGTATATTTTCAGGCTCTGTCAGCATTTGGCATTACTGATAGGCCTGAAAAGAAAATGGGTCCAACAGGTTTTAAAAATTATACCACTTGTTTTCAGCTTCTGGCGAAGGCAGCTTGCCATAGAAACATAGAAATTGTCGGCAGATAAGGACTGCTAGGCCCATCCAGTCTGCCTGTAAGCCCTCCCCTTGTTTCCGACCCCTGACCCTACTTGATCAAGGGCTTTCTCCTCTCCTACCCACTTCTAGTGTCCCCCTATGTCTGTCCCATGCATGTTTAAATCCCTCCACTGTGCTTGCTTCCACCACTTCCTGTGGCAGACTATTCCCTGCGTCCACCACTTTCTCCGTGAAGAAAAACCTGCTCACAAATCCCCGTAACCTGCCACCTTCCAATTTCATATTATGTACTCCTCTTATATTGGAAGATGTTCCCCCGTGCACCCTGTTTATGCCTTTAAGGTACTTGAATGTTTCTATCATGTCTCCCCGATCCCTCCTCTCCTCCAGCAAGTACACATTGAGGTCCTTTAATCTCTCCTCATATGATTTCTGGTGCAAGCCCTGTACCATCTTTGTCACCCTTCTTTGGACTGCCTCCACCCCTGTTATTGTCCTTATGAAGATGTGGCCTCCAGAATTGCACACAGTACTGTAGGTGAGGCCTCACTAGTGTTTTGTACAATGGCACCACCACCTCCTTCCTTCTGCTAAAGATACCTCTGCATTCCAGTATGCCACTGGCCTTCCCTGCAGCCTTTGTACTCTGCTTAGACACCTTTAGGTCATCTAAAATGATAACTCTCAGATCCCACTCCTCCTTGGTGATCATCAGCGACTCCCCCCAAAAAAAAAATCCTGTAGCTCTCTCCAGGGTTCCCTCGTCCCAGGTGCATTATCTTGCAATTCTTTGAACTGAACCACAGCTGCCACATCTCGGACCATTTCTCAAGCTTTCCCTGGTCCCTCCTCATTTTCTCCACTCCATTCGGAGTATCCACCCTGTTGCAGATCTTGGTGTCCTCTGCAAACAGGTAGACCTTTCCCTCTAGCCCTTCCACTATGTCACTAATAAAGTCATTAAACAGGACTGGCCCAAGAACTGATCCCTGAGGTACCTCACTGGTCACCCCCCTCTCCCTGCATTGGATTGCATTAACCACCACCCTCTGCCTTCTGTCCATTTACCAGTTCTTAACCCAGTTTACCACCTTGAGGCCCATACTCAGACTACCCGTCTTGTTAACCAGCCTTCTATGTGGGACAGTGTTGAAGGCCTTGCTGAAACAGAGCTATGTTTATGTTTAAAGTGCCTGAGTCCAAATCACAGTTTTATTCATTGTGAACTTTGTAAAAGGTGTTGCCCTAAAACCCAAACGAAAAGGGCTTTTAAAAGGGAAGAATTTAAGGCTTCTTAGTCTGCCTCTGTCACCTAAGCACAATAAAGCCTCAGAGGGAGCTCCCAATGATGGTCGAAAGCACACATCAGAGAGTTCTTCATCTTTTAAGCAAAAGTCCTGTTAGAGGGAACAGACAAACAAAATAAAGCTGCTCAGTCAATCGAAAGGCATGGAAAAGAATGATAAAGGTACCAGGCTGTCCAAAAGTGGGAACCCTCAATCCCTTGGTGGGAAAAATACAAATAAAAGAGCCTCAGAGCAGGTGCTGGAACAAGTGCTTGCTAGGAAGAAGCAAAATGTGGATGTGGTAAAACTCCTGAAGGACATAAATGGTAATAAGGAACTGGGTTTGATGGACTGCACCCAAAACTCTTAAAGCTGGGGACATGTTATATTGTAAAGCCAATAACTTATATTAACATGTCATTATGTGCTAATACTGTTCAGTTGTGTTGGAAAACAATGGTAATTACCCTTGTTTTTAAATCAGGGGACAGAAGTGTTTTAACAAATTACAGATCTATATCAGTTCTTCCCACGTCATTACAACTACTAGAAGTAGTAGCATTTGGTCATTTATCAGGTTATCTTGAAGAGAATAAGTTGCTAACCTCAAATCAGTGCAGTTTTATGAGAGGGTACAGTATGATGATGACCTTGGTCAGGTTGATGGAAGATATAGAAACAAGGAACAAGGTTTGGTAACGGGCTATCTTCATCAACCTGACCAAGGCCTTCAGTCTAGTACATCATAATGTACTAATAAGGAAGTTAAAGGACCATGGAGTAAGTGATTATACAGCACATTGGTTTCAGGATGATTTGTCAAACAGGATACTGATAACTACAATAGGTACAGTTAAATCAGAGTCACATAGGATTAGTCTGGGTGTCCCCTCAGGGTTCCACTCTGTGTCCACTCCCGTTTTCCACATACATAAATGATTTACCAACTGTATGTAAGGCTGCATCTACAGTTATGTACGCAGACTATACAGTACTATGTTGTGCTGGTAAAACAGGAGTGGACGTAGAAGAACACCTGCAGGGCACTTAGGACAAGCTGCAAAACTGTTTCTACAGAAATAGACTTTTTTTTTTTTAACTTCGGTTTATTGTGACAACAGATGGAAAACATAATACAAACTTATATTTTATCTGGATCTCAACTCAGTACATTATTAGTATCACTTTTACATCTTTACTTCCAATTAAGATCAATGTAATGTATAGGTATACCACCCATTATACATTTTTTACCATTTGGGTTTAAAATACTACTGCCTCTATTATTAAATTCACATCAACTTTAAGAACTAATATGTACAGCTTAAAACATATAACTTAGAGCTGCGGTCCCACTGTTTCATAACTTATTCAACAAGATTCTATCAGACATCAGTTGTAAAATGTTATCCCCCCCAAGTTGCATTTATTTGATACTGTCAACGTACCATCATTAAATGATGGCTTCTACCCCCAACTTTTCATAAAATTTATTGTTCAAACCATGACACAGTTTTCTTTCTATCTGCTTTCCTCAGACAGCCCCCGATTCTGTGGGGCCCCATTTTCTCTCCTATAAATCCCACCGTGCTCTCCCTACATTTTATTTGTTTTACTAGGCATCTTGTTGCACCTGGGGAGCAGGTATGCTCTGTTCAGCTTGTATGCCTCCCGGGACATGCATCTCCCATCTGGTCCACTGATTAGTGTACTGGGCCTACCTGTGCTGGATTGCGAAGGTATTGAGGTGATAATTTTAACCCATTCTCCTACACTCGGAGTGTCAGCCTGGAGCCAGTGCCTCATGAGCAGGGCCACTGGAAAATTGCGGAAAATTTTAACCAAAAATGCGGGGATTTTCTTGCAAAAATTGCGGGAAAATTGCGGGGGTTCATTATACATCCCCACTGCCCCCTAATAAATATTTTATTGTTTGTTGCAGCATGTGTTGATCACATAAATTGTTAGACAAATGTATTGCCACTTGTAAATGCTTTTAATATGAAGAAAGATGTGTGTTTTTGAAATTCACTGTAAACTAATCATTATGTAGCATATCTTCTAAAATCAAGACATCTAAGTCATGCAGTGTTAACTAGATTTTATTCAGTAATTTACAGTTAGTCTGTACTGAATACATCCTGAAACAACATATTTTGCCAGTTTCTAGATGTTAAATAATGAAGCCTGTTTAAACTACTTGCTTTGGTACAAGAAAAAAATAGATAACCAGTGTGCCTAATAAAGGTCTAGTAAAAAAACATTTATTTTGTTAAAATGATTACTGTTCTTAATCAGCATTGTAAGTACATTTTAAAATCACATGATAAAAATATCAAATTGTAACATTAGCTTTTTCATTACATCACACAATAGTTTTTAATACACTGTACTTTTGTTCTACTCGGTTTGCAGTGATTTTATTTGGGTTGCAATTACTTTGTCTATTTGAAGGTAACTGTTTAACTATACTTAACCTGTTCAGCATGTTTTCAGAAATGTTTGCTTTTTGTAGGCTTTGTATGTGAGTATACAGTTGTGGCAGACTGACATGTAAGGAATCACTGTCACCAACCCCCTCAGAAGCACATTCAAGTTTATAATCAGCAGGGCCATCCAAACTCTTGACACATTTGAATCAAAATCCTTTCAGATTGAAAGTATTTATACAAGGAAAATCTACTCTACCATTCAAAGACAAGCATTGTGGTCAAGGCTTCATTTAGGTGAATGGGGCACTTTGCACCTCTTCTCACACCTATTGTTTCAGTCTCTGTGTCAGCAAAAAAGTTCTCCCATAGTCTGCTTTAACACAGATTTTAAGTGTTCAAGTCTACATATGCATGACCAGAGGTTTCTGAAACCAAAGCAGGGAAGTGAATCACATGAAAGCAGAGTCACATCTGACCCCTTCTCACCTCACACTGTACTGTTTTGGTCAAATCCAAGTCTGTGTACCATATCTGAGTAGATTTCATTGAGAATTTAAATATTTTTATACAATTTCAGTCAACAATTCCATAAATGTAAGAAATTGCAAGAAATTGCGGATTTTGTGCAGAGAAGGGTGAAAATTGCGGAAATTGCGGAGAAATTGCACCTGCAATTTTCCAGTGGCCCTGCTCATGAGGGCCTTTAGAGCAGCAGCTATCAGCAAGCGCCAGAGATATCTAGCCTCTTTGCCCCGTAAGGGCCTCGGTTCCACACCTAATTATAGGTGCTCAGGGCCCAGTTCACCTACCCCTTCAAAGATATTCTGCAGGTGATTAGAGACTTCCATTCAATAGGACTGGACCCATGGGCATTGCCAGAAAATGTGAGCATGACCTGCAGATGCCAACACTTCCTTCCGCAGGATGCAAGCCCACCCGGTCTGGACTTGGCTTGGGCTTTGGGGACCAGGAAGTACCTAATCCTGATTCTCCAAACAAATTCTCGCCACCTTGGAGAAGAGGTAGTACCCCATACAGATTTCCAGATTTTGTCCCAGACTTCTAGAAATAGACTTTTGTTAAATGAGAAAAAAACTAAGGTGATGACTTTTGGAACCCTTCAAAGATTAGATGCCCATGGACAACAGTTATGCATAATTGTGTCTGAAAATGAACTACTTGAGAAGTAGAGAATTTTAATTCTCTAAGTATAACCCTAGACCAAACAGTCACCTTGCATGATCATGTAATTAAAGTAACTGAAAAAGTAAATAGTATGTTCCAATTCTCTATATAAACCATTGCAAAACAGGTTTTAGTTCCTGTGTTAAGAGTGTGTAACCCCACTACAAATAGGGGTTCCTATAATATCTTCCTGGGCTGCATAATGCCCACTGTCAGGATAGTGTCCTGTGTCCAGTAGTTCTAATCGTCTGCATGAGAGTGCTCCAGTAAGCCTCCGTGCCTGTCTCTTTAAGAAAGCATCTGTGCTGTGTGGGAAAAAGTGGTTTGGGCTGGGTCCGAGTGATGTAAAGCTCGCGACCAGCCAGACATTCTGTATTTCTGCTCCATTATGCAGTCGGTATTTGCACAGAGGGAGCTCTGGTAGAGAAAGTGATTATTTACTGCATATCTGCTATAATAATAATATAGGAGTTTGTCTAACCTGCTTTCCATTGCAGCTTGAACTTTTGCATAAGAGCCACCATTTTGGTTCTGGGCTGCCAGTGTTGGACCAATAGACTTATTAGCTAAATTATTTATTTATAGGTGATTATTAAATAAATGAAGGGTGGGGGACTGCAGCTTTAATTAGTTTTTTCCTTTCATTTTATGATGGTTTTGAAGAAACATCCTTTGTTATATAATCTGTAATATAATTCATGGAAATTGCAGATGGATAAACTATAGCTGAACTTAATGTGATACAGTATGGAAGATGCATGTTGTTTACACTGAGATCTGTAATATGAAAGCTGTAGTGAGTATTGTTCTCTTTTTGATAATGCAATAAAGAGAAGTTTAAAAAAAAAAAAAAAGAACCTCGGGGGACCTAAAATGGAGACTGTCCCCAGAGGTCTTGTGGGATTGAAATTCTGTAGGAATTGTAGTTTTAAAGGTCTGGTGCCTAAATGGACCTGGAGGGGGAGCCCCTCCTGTGACAGACAGTTCCCTTAGCCAACCGAACCTTTTGGATTACTGGGAAATCCCCAGAACTGCTGAAGCAGAGTGTCAGTCGTGAGTTGGAGAGCAAACAGCTCAAGCCATCAAGCAGCTGCTCCTGCTTAGGAGCACGGGAGAATCGGAGGGAAGGCTCTGCTGGCCTGCCTGTCACATCTTCCAGTGTGAAGTATTGCCTTGCGTGTAAAAGTCGGATTTATCCGATTACTGGATCGAGACCTGTGTCTGAAGAGAGAAAGTGTGTTAATGTTACTTGAGAGTGGACCGAAGACTTGCTCCAGAAGTGATTGGCCCACCTGGTACAGAAGTGAGCCTCAGATCGAAAGGTTTGCGCAGAGAAGCTGTGATTTGCAAACGGTCTTTATCCGAACTGTGGCAAATTATTTTTAAGTGCTATAGTTGTGCTGAATGTGTTCCGCAATTTGGTTCCCCATGGTGAGTTCTGTTACGCCAGCTGGAGACTGTTCCAGCACCTCATAACGGACTTCATCTGAACTGTCTGCTCTGCCTGGGCCCTGCCATTTCGGCCTAGGCCGCTGCTCCCGATTCAGAGACATTTCCGGCGAAAGACCCGCTCGGGGATTCAGCCCCCTGCTCAGCACCACTGAAAAGGTAGCGACCACCACGGTGAGTCATGTAGGCCCTGCTCCCCCTGGCAATCCAGTACAATACCACAAGGTCTTCATCTCGCCTGTCCTGCATCCAGGTCTGGGTAGCGTGAGTACAAAACAGGGTAGCTCCCTGCAACAAAAGCTATAGTCATTTGTGTGTCATCTGATTTTCTTGTGTTTTGGTTTATTGCAATGGACTGAGCCATCCAGCTCCGGATTACAAATGTTTGGGTTGAGTGCATGTTAATTGTTTTCCTTCCTAATGGCCCCAACAACAGCTACAACACCGGCCTACCCCGGGCAATGCTTCAGGCTAGCCTGTTCAACAACTGGGTACCCAGGGTTGTGAGGACTGTGTTAAAGGGACTCACTGTGCATGCCTATTCAGCCTGAATTTAATCAGATCTGCCAGTCACTCGCTAGATTTATGCCCCACCCTTGTTCACATCCCCCTGAATAAATCAGATTGTAGCTTTTCACGTTTAACCTGGCTAGTGTGTACCTTCTTGGTGGGGCTACAGTACTGCTATTGTATTGTTGCGTCACTGGTCTTATTTTCCAGGGGGGTCTCCAGGGCAGTTGCTGAAGATCCAGCTCTGGTGGTAAGTGCAAGGAGGGTGAGCATATCACTGCTGTCATATAGTAAATGTGAATGTTCTGTTGCTGCACTGTTTAGGCCACTAGAAATGTTGGTGGGTGGTTGTAGCATCCCAGAGGGCTATACCAACAACAGTTACGCTACCCCAAAACCATTCCTCTGGGTGGAGGCACCCATTCACTGAGCTCAGGCCCCTCAACCTGTGCATAGTCACGCAGGCAGGGGTAGTAGCCCATAGGATAGCACCACCTTGGGGTTACAACTTGGAGTCACTGCCTGGATTTACGCCCTCTAGTGATCAGAAGTGGGAGCTACAGCCCAGTGAAAAATTGAGACAGAAAGTGAAATGGAGGCGCTTACTATGCCCAAGTGGAAAATTGCTACCCACAAGCTGGTCGTGCACCGTATGATGGGGTGGAGTGAGGCCGAGGGGGTAGACCCCCGACATGCCATATTGCTACTTGATATCCCTCTAGGGACCACTAATGACATGGTTGAAGAAACGGTGGGGAAGGTTAAGTGTCTGAGGAAGGTTGAATTATGGCGACGGGACTGAGATCTGTTTTATCAAACCTTGGTGGCCCTCCTCTCTTGTAGCCTCCCTATAGACCCCAAAAAGGTACCCCCTGTCATCAAACCTGTAGTGTCCTAGAAGGGGTGAAGAGTCATTCACTTGCATAGTGACCTGTCTTCCCTTGGGGGGTCCCCGAGGGTGGAAGGGTTCAAAGACAAACTGTTAAGGCTGTTGGCCACTGAAGACCGGACAACCAAGGAATTGTTAAAACTTTTGGTCCTTTCAGAGGAGACTACTCCCATACATTTGGAGGCAGTATAGCGCAGTGGTTTAATGCTCTGAGCTGCAAACCTGGAGACCTGGGTTTGAATCCCATAGCTCCCACTTGCATACTGTGTGACCCTGAGCAAGTCACTTAACTTCCTTGCGCTCCCAGTTCGCACCTGTAAACAAGCTTTCAGCTTAGTGTGCCTCTCCTGGTTAAAAAGAAAAAAAAAAGAAAGAAAAAAAACAGTCCCCTCTGGCCTCTCTGTCTACTCCCAGAGCATTCCCTGTTGTGGCCTCCCCCATTGTGATACCGTCTGTACACTGGACTCCTATCGCAGGATCAGATTGTCCTCTGGTGCAGTTCCTGTGCTGTGGGGGAGGACGACTTGGAAACATGGATGGACTGCGCTACTCCACCGGACCAAGAGTGGCAATGTTCAGAGAGGGAGAAGAGAAGGAGACTTATGAAAAGTTTAAGGGGCCCTGCACTGGAAGCAATCTGATTTCTCTGATCCACCAACCCAGAGGCCACCGCAGCTGAGTACCTCTCTGCCTTAGAAGGGGTATTTAGCAGCACAGAATATGGGGAAGACTTAATGTGGAAGTTCAAGTCTGCTAAACAACGGAGACATGAAAAATTGTCTGCTTTTGTCACTCGAATTGAACGGGCCTTGCGGAGGGCTCGTAGGAAAGGACAAGTCCCTGTTAGTGAACTGAACTGAGTCAGACTGGAGCATATTCCCAAATCTGCCCGGTATTCTAGTGTGCTCATGCTGAAATTGAAGTTTCAGGACAGGAAAACTAACCCTCTCGAATACTGCTGGCTAATGAAAGAGATTCAAGAGGCTGAGAATGATGAGGATGGATGGGAGCTCTGTGCCGGGGTTTCCCACACCAGTCAAGTCTCAGATCAGTCCGAAGAAAGGGAGGAATCTACTGAAATCCAGCAAGTTAAAGAACTGCTCAAAGAAATAAAGGAAATGCGAGCCAGCCAACAAGCCACGACTGAAGCGGCCAGAAGCTCCCACTGTTGCTTGTTACCAACTGAAACTAGAGGTGAGATGTCCCCCGGCGGTGTGGGGGCCCATGCCACCTCTCATGAACCCCAGGTTGAGTCCAAGCTAATAGAAGAAATGAGAGAGCTGAGAGCCCTAGTGGGGGACCTCATACGTTCCATCCATCCGTCTGCCCGCTGGGGAGGTGGCGCAGACAGAAAACCTGAGATAAAGTCAAAGGAAGACAGTAGAACTCCTTCTTCCAGCTGGCACAAAGTTCGGGAAGAACCCAGCCACTCCAGTGATTCTGTGGAACAGGTGTTCTGCTATTGGTGTGGAGAAGACTGACATAGCCGATGGGGCTGCAGCTTTCCGGAAAACCTGCGGAAGGTTACAGCTCGACTGTTAAACCTGGTTCATCAAAGCAATATAAAGTCCCAGCTGGGCCCACTGAAAAAATCTTACTCCTCCAAAACTGCTGTGGGACAGTCTGCCTAACAAACCTCCCCGGACTGGTCCGAGATGGTGGGCCCCTCCATGGAGACTATAGTGACAGTCAGTGGTATCTCCACTTATGCCGTGTTGGACAGTGACTCACAAGTCACCATCATTTTTCATGATTGGTATGACCAGCACTTATCTGAACTCCCACTCCAACCCCTCGAAGGACTGCATGTGTGGGGGTCGAGTGAAAAATCCTATCCGTATCTAGGGTATTTACGGGTTTGGTTGTCTTTTCCTATTGCTGTAGCGGGAGTGGATGAGCAAGTGGAGACCCTGGCCTTAGTGTGCCCACCAAATGGACTGTATGACGGTGTCCCTCTACTGATTGGCACAGATGCGTATATGTTCGGGCGGTTAGCTCAACTTTGCCAGGAAAAGCAAGCCAAGTGAACTGGACAGGCCCTAGTACAGTGAGCCTACAACTTACAGATGCGAACACAGGAGTTTGAGAAGGATCAACCCATGGGGGTGGTCTGGAAAAAAGATCCTGACCCACTGGTACTATCGCCCAATGCTCCATGCACCATCAGTGGTGAAGTGCGCCTAAAGACAGATGTTAAAAATAAGATCCTCTTGTTGGATGCACCAGACGAGGGGACACTGCCTGAGGGACTGCTGGTCAAGCCTAGCATTGTACCTGCTCTGGCCCATGTATACGCTTGGCAGGTAGTGGTGCAAGTCCAGAATGTGTCAGATCAAGAGGTTCGGGTGAATCGAGGGTGCACCCTAGCCACTGTGTATTGTGCAGATACTGCTGTGCTGCCCAGCAAGACGTGTTCCGTCGAGGGTGATGAGGTGACCCCTGACCTGTTTGACTTCAGGGAGTCTCCCCTTCCTGCCGAATTGAAAACCAGGATTAGCCAGAAGTTGTCTCAGAGGGGCCAAGTATTTTCCTTGAAGGAGTGGGATGTAGGTTGTGTCACCAAAGCTGAACACTGCATCCGACTTCACGATGAGAGGCCATTCAGAGAGAGGTCCCGTCGTCTTGCACCGGCTGACGTAGATGATTTTAGATGTCACCTTCAGGAAATGCTGGCCGCAGGAATTATTCAAGAGTCTCGAAGCCCTTATGCCTCCCCGATTGTGGTAGTCCGAAAAAAGAATGGATCGGTGAGGATGTGTGAACTGCTGGACATTAAATCGGCGAACTGTCCCAGATCAGTACGCCATCCCCCGTATCTAGGATGCCCTTGACTGCCTCAACAGAAGCCAGTGATTCTCAGTACTCAATCTCCGGAGTGGGTACTATCAAATCCCAATGTCCCAGGAGGACCGTGAAAAAACGGCCTTCATCTGCCCTCTGGGTTTCTATGAGTTTCTACGTATGCTTCAAGGTATTTCGGTTGCACCCACCACTTTCCAGTGGCAGATTTAACGAGCAGTAGGAGATGTGAACTTATTAGAATGCCTTGTGTATCTTGATGATGTCATTATATTTGGCCGGCCCCTGGAGGAACATGAAGCTCGCTTGTTCAAGGTTCTTGACAGACTAGAGGACTTCGGACTAAAGCTATCAACAGACAAGTATCAGTTCTATCAAACATCTGTGAAATATGTGGGTCACATAGTGTCAGCTGATGGGATTCAGACAGACCCGAGCAAAGTGGAGTTTTAGACCACCTGACCTCAGCCAAATAACCTAAAAGAGTTGCAAAGATTCTTGGGGTTCTGCAGTTACTACTGTCGGTTCATAAAAGACTATTCCAAAGTCAGTCGCCTGTTGCTCAACCTAACTCAAGGCTATCTCCCTACAATCAAGAAGTATAAAAAAAGCACAGTTAAGGAGGAAGACAAGGTTTACTTTCAAACACATGAACCGTTTGGAGCCAGGTAGACTTCTTAGTGTGAAGCTGCTTTCTATGATATCATTCACCAACTCACCCATGCCCCTGTGCTTGCCTGTGCTGATCCCACCAGACCCTGTGTGCTACACATTGACGCCAGCTTAAAGTGACTTGGTGCCATTCTGTATCAAGAGTATGAGGAAGGTTTACGCCCATTGGCGTTTGACAGTCGGAGCCTAACCCTGTCCGAAAGAAATTATCTGGTACACAAGCTTGAATTTCTTGCACTAAAATGGGCTGTGGTGGACCAGTTCCATGAATATCTATAGTGGTGCCAAAATTCTGGTCAAAACTGACATAATCCCCTCACTTATATCCAGACCTCCGCTAAATTGGATGCCATATGGCATCGCTGATTATCTGTGCTTTCCACTTACGGCTGTTCAGTGGAGTATCAACTGGGGCTTGAACCACATTGATGCAGATACCCTTTCCAGATGACCTAACTCTAATACCAATTGGGTGAGGATGTCTGAACAGTCTGTCAAAGCTCTCTGCCAGAAATTCGACAAAGATGAGAATCCCTCGCCTGATACAGTTGACTGCCTAGTAGGCTGTTTAGGTCCTCCTGACAGTTGTGTTCTAACAGCTTACTGCCACCTTGCAGCCTTAGACCTTAGCGCCTTGCTTCAACTCACCCCTGACAATGTCCAGTGGGCACAGACCCAAGACCCCATGGTTAAGCCTTTGCTTGATGCCCTACGTGCTGGAAAGGATGTGTCCAAACTCCTTTCCTCAGACTGCATTGTTGTTTAAAGAGGGCCTCAGACTTAAATTGCACAACCAGCTACTTTATAGAGAAACCATAAACAGACAAGGTCAACTTGACAAGCAGCAACTAGTATTACCTACAGCTTTCAAACATTTGGTTCTACAGGCCCTCCATGATCAGATGGGACATTTGGGTTGTGACCGAACCACAGACTTGGCCCATGCTCAGTTCTGTTGGCCGAAGATGGGAGCTGACATTGAGGCCCATATCAGGACTTGCAGCAGTTGTTTCCAAAGAAAAGCTCTACCTCAGAGGGCTGCACCATTGGTCAATATATCTAACAGCACATCCATGGAACTGGTGTGTTATCGATTTCTTGTGCCTTGAACCCGACCAGAAGAATGTTGGAAATATGTTAATGGTGACTGATCTTTTCACATGTTATGCCCAAACTTACCCAGCTAAGTACCAGAAAGCATCTACAGTGGCCAAAGTCTTAGTCGAAAAGTTCTTTGTCCATTATGGTGCACCTCAGATAATTCACTCTGATCAGGGGAGAGACTTTGAAAGCCATCTGATCAAGGAAATGCTGTTGCTCTGGCGGGGTGCAAAAATCCTGAACTACCCCCTATCACCCCAAGGGGGATCTACAGTGTGAAAGGTTTAACAGTACCCTACTTGACATGCTGGGCACACTTCATTCCCGGGACAAGTCCAGATGGAGCCAACAGATCAGCACCTTGGTACACACCTATAATTGCACCAAAAGTGATGCCACTGGGTTTTCCCCCCACAGCTTGATGTTTGGTCAGGAAGCCCGGTTGCCCGTAGACATTTGATTCGGGGTGTCCCCGGATGGAGTCAAAGCTGAGAGCTACCTACAATATGTTCAAAATTTAAAGGCCCAGTTAAACCATGCCCACCAACTGGCACAAACCATGGCTGCAAAGAGAAACTTGGCAAATAAGGAAAGGCATGACCGGCATGTCAAAGCTCAGGAACTGCTACCTGGTGACCGTGTTTTGTTTTGAGAAACTTGGGACTGCATGGAAAGCATAAAATTGCTGATAGATGGTACCACCTCCCTTATGTAGTTGTCGGTAAGTTGGAAGATCCGCCAGTCTATAAAATGTGCCCTGAAAACAACCCACAAGTCACTAAGACAATGCACTGGAATCATTTGCTGCCCATTCGTCAAGTAATCATAGACACTACCTCAAGACACTGCCCCTCCCGGTCCTGTAACTAGAGCTGCAACCAAAAAGAGACAGACTACCCCTTCTCCAGTTGTCAAAGATTCAAGGCCTTCCCCCAGGCAGTCCCAAAATGACATTGATTGCCAATCTGAGTCTGATGATAGTGAATGTGAAGCATCCTATTACTCATCTTATGAATTGAGTCAGTTATTCCAAGGTAGTCCTATGTACAATTTCGGAGATGAAGCTGGACCTTCAGGACTGCCTAACCCTCCAGTCTTCTCCACAGACTCTATGCCCCCTGAAAGCAAGGTGCAAAGTGTGACTTCTGAGGTAGCTGACTCTCTTGTGTCTGCTGGAGCTATTTGAATTGCAAGAATGAGAGCCTGCAACAGAAAACCTTCCTAGTGACATACCGGAAAATACAGAACTGTGTGAAAGTATTGATCTAGAACCTGCTATAACAAATGGCAATAATGGAATGGATGATGTTGAGATTGTTAATCGAGTATTACAAGACTTAAATTCAATGGAATTCCCCCTGGATGGTGAATCTAGGCTTCCTTTGGATCCCAGTACTGAGAGCCATGTTGCTGAACCAGAGGTAACAGAGCAGGGAGTCGACAGTGCTTCCAGTATAGAATCAGCAACCAGTGCAGAGGTACCCCCCTTGCTACAGGAGCACACTCCAGTGCGAATGTTGAAAACACTGAGCCTGTGCCTGTTCCTCCCAGAAAGTCTGGAAGAGCCACCAAAACAGCCAAAACAGTGATATGCCTCAGTTATGACTCCACAGGGAGGCCTGTGGATCTTCCCTTACATGTTGTGCATAACAGAGTGTACATTTCTGAAAGCTCTCTTCCCAAATTGAGTTATTCTGCTATTTCCAAGTTAATTGTCAAGCCCTTAACCGCTGGTGCCCCTGCCCCATGCAACCCTGAAGAGGCTGATGGGGAAGGGCCCTCAGCCATGTTAGTTAAAATACAGAAAATAGTACAGACCCGAATGGTCAGAGTAATGTGGTTACCTGTTTGAACTATTCTTTGAAATGCTGTTATGTGTATGACAAATACTGTATATGAAAACTGTTATCACTACAGAAAATTATCGCTAACATGAAAAAGTATAGTAATGCTTAATGTCTATTTGCTTTTCCTGACGCATCAGTCTTCTTTTCTTTATGGTATACTGACATGCATTTTTTTGTATAATGTTTTCTATATAGAATATTATAGTATAATATAGACTTGACACGGTCGCCAGGTTTTTCCAGGTGGGGAACAGTGAAACCTGCCTACAAACAGGGAGGGGGTTCCTATAATGTTTTCCTGGGCTGCCTAATGCCCACTGTCAGGATGGTGTCCTGTAGCTCTAATTGTCTGTATGAGAGTGCTCCAGTAAGCCTCTGTGCCTGTCTCTTTAAGAAAGCATCTGTGCTGTGTGAGAAAAATTGGTCTGGGCTGGGTCCGAGCGATTTAAAGCTCACGACCAGCCAGACATTCTGTATTTCTGCTCCATTCTGCAGTTGCTATTTGCGCAGAGGGAGCTCTGTTAGAGAAAGTGATTATTTACTGCATATCTGCTATAATAATAATAATAATAATAATATAGGAGTTTGTCTAACCTGCTTTTCATTGCAGCTTGAACTTTTACATAAGAGCCACCATTTTGGTTCTGCACTGCCAGTGTTGGACCAATTGAACCTCGGAGAACCTAAAATGGAGACTGCCCCAGAGGTCTTGTGGGATTGAAATTCTGTAGGAATTGTAGTTTTAAGGGTTTGGTGCCTAAATGGACCTGGAGGGGGAGCTCTTCCTGTGTCAGGCAGTTCCCACAGCTAACCGAACCTTTTGGATTACTGGGAAATCCCCAGAACTGCTGAAGCAGAGTGTCAGTTGTGAGTTGGAGTTGGAGAGTAAACAGCTCGAGGCATTCAGCAGCTGCTTCTGCTTAGGAACATGGGAGAATCAGCGGGAAGGCTCTGCTGGCCTGCCTGTCGCATCTTCCAGTGTGAAGTATTGCCTTGAGTGTGAAAGTTGGATTGATCCGATAACCGGATCAAGACCTGTGTCTGAAGAGAGAAAGTGTGTTAGTGTTATTTGATAGTGGACCGAAAACTTGCTCCAGAAGCGGTTGGCCTGCCTGATACAGAAGTGAGCCTCAGATCGAAAGGTTTGTGCAGAGAAACTGCGATTTGCAAATGGACTTTATCCAAACTATGGCAAATTACTTTAAGTGCTGTAGATGTGCTGAATGTGTTCAGTGGGTCGCGATTTGGTTCCCCATGGTGAGCTCTGTTATGCCAGTTGGACGCTGTTCCAGCACTTCATCTGAACTGGCTGCTCTACCTGGGTCCTGCCATTTCGGCCTAGACCGCTGCTCCTGATTCAGAGACATTTCCGGCAAAAGACCCGCTCGGGGATTTGGCCCCCTGCTCAACAGCACCGAACAGGTAGTGACCACCATGGTGAGTTGTGTAGGCCCTGCTTCCCCTGGCAATCCAGTACAACACCACAAGGTCTTCATCTCACCTGTCCTGCATCCTGATCTGGGTAGCATGAGTACAAAACAGGGTAACTCCCTGCAACAGAAGCTACAAACATTTGTGTGTTATCTGATTTTCTCATGTTTGGGTTTATTAAAATGGACTGAGCCATCCGGCTCCGGATTACAAATATTTGGGTCGAGTGCATGTTAATTGTTTTCTTTCTTAAGGGCCCCAACAACAGCTGCAACGCTGGCCTACCCCGGCAATGCTTCAGGCTAGCCTTTTCAACAACTGGGTACCCAGGGTTGTGAGGAGGACTGTGTTAAAGGGACTCACTGTGCATGTATGTTCAGCCTGAATTTAATCAGATCTGCCAATCACTTGCTAGATTTATGCCCCACCCTTGTTCACATCCCCCTGAATAAATCAGATTGTAGTTTTTCACGTTTAACCTGGCTAATGTGTACCTTCTTGGTGGGAATACAGTACTGCTATTGTATTGTTGTGTCAGTGGTCTTATTTTCCAGGGGGTCTCCAGGGCAGTTGCTGAAGATCCAGCCCTGGTGGTAAGTGCAAGGAACGTGAGCATATCATTACTGTCATATGGCAAATGTGAGTGTTCTGTTGCTGAACTGTTCAGGCCACTAGAAGGGTTGGTGGGTGGTTATAGCATCCCAGAGGGCTATATCAACAGCAGTTACGCTACCTCAAAACCATTCCTCTGGCTGGAAGCACCCGTTCACCGAGCTCAGGCCCCTCAACCTGTGCATAGTCACGCAGGCAGGGGTAGTAGCCCATAGTATAGCACCACCTAGGGGTTATAAGTGTAATTCAGTTTTATTATATCAAGCCCCAGAAAATGTACTGTCAAAATATGTTGTTACATTTAATAACGTATGTCGATTTGTTACAAGATCTCCCAAACAGTCTTACCATTGTGAATTATATGCACATACTAAGGTCTTGGGCACCACAGGTGAGGATTTACCAGAAAGTTGCAAGTTTTGTACATTAAATATTCATATCAAATTTGCCAGCTGTGTTAACTGAAAAAAATTAATTAGGCTTCCAAAACTGTGTCTCTATGAAATAAATTAACAAAAAGGTTTAATGAGAAGCCTAAAAAAAACAGTCAGCCAAAAGATCCTTTCTAGGATCGTGGATGTGTTGTTCATCCACACATATCCACACTTATTGGCAGAGTCCCTTTCCTTTTAAATCAGACGGAAAGTCTTCAAGCTGGCTCCCCCTCCATCTGGGTAGTATAACCCTCGGCTCCACCCCATGACACCAGATTTTCCTTTCCGCTGGAAGATTCAGGTTGCCTCCTTCATGCTCTTGCATTTTGTAGGCCCTGGCTTCAGAAACTAAGGTTATTCCAAAATTTCGCCTTGTTCGCGTTAGCGATTGCGTTTCCTTTTCTTTGGTCATGGAAGACAAGTCTTCCCTTGGATTTCACCAGTGTTTCTGCAGTCAGAAGATGTCGTGCACTGACCCGCATGCCGCGTGCATTTATTGTTTGGGTGTCAGCCATGACACCACTGACGTCACCAGTTTTGCCTGGTGTTCCAACCCAGCGTCGCCAGCGACCGTCTACGCATGCCTTAAGTTGGGGAAGCTCGAAGCACAGAACTTGCTGGTGAAATCCAAGGCAGCCCGATGGGCGGTTTCTGCGGCCACGGGATCCACCGAGCAATTTGAGCGCATGCAAGCCTTCGAGGAGGAAGGGGCTTGTGCCATGGAATCTTCCTCTCAGAGCTTATTCGTTCTGCTCAACCTGGGCTCCACCTTCTCTGGTTCCTTCCGAGAGCTGTGCCACTCTCTCTTGACTAAGGGTGAGAGTCCTGCGGGCACGCACTCCTCTCGGTCTCATAAGCGGGAGAAGGACTCGGGACCTTCTTCGTCTCGACGGAGACGCTCTTGGGATTGGGAGAGATCTCGGTCCCAGAAACTGGCCATTTCACCTCTTTGGCTGCTGGCTTCTCGGCCTTGCCATTTGGCCAGTCGACTGAAGTGTTGATCAACGACGTTGAGATAATTCTCGGCCCGATCGACACTTTGTCACCGACTCTGGTTGACGAGTCTCTCTCTTGGACTCTGGTCCTTGCTTTCCCCGACAAGGAGACCCAGCCTGCTGGGAATCCCGCAGAGGAAGTGGTCCCTGACCCCAGGAAGTCACCGGTCCCGCCGGTGTCTCCCGAGTGACTGAGTCGGCCCATCCGATCTCGATTGAGGTCTCAGACCCCCTCGACTGAAAGGCAGAGTAAGGGCCATAATCACTGTAAAAAGTGGCGATGCCATCAGTCGTCCTTGTCCTCCTCAGATGAAGAGAGGCTCCGGCAGGAAACTCCGGTGCTACGAGGACCTCGTGGCAACAGCTGACTTTGACCGGGCACAAGCCTTCCCTGGCTCCTACCCCAGCCATTACTTGGCTTTTGCATCCCAGGCCGAAACCGACTCCTCTGGAGCCGATTAAGTCAGTTCCTCCGCCTGCTGAGCCGGCGAAACCTCTGGTTTGGCCTAAACCGGTCTCTACACCAATTCTGGTGGAACTGCCCCCCAAGTAGGCGGTGGGAGGGGCTCCTTCTAAGGAAGCTAGACTGGACACCGGGCTTCCCCGGCATCTCTCAGTCACTGTCACCCCTGACCGTCCCCAGCAGGGCGAGGGTGATGTGGGTGGTCGACTGCTGTATCTGGATTCCTTGGATTCGGATGAAACTGGCCTACATTCTCATCCAGGGGATGATGAATCAGCTGGTGGGATAGAGACGGAGGAAGGTCCTTTGTCCTTTCAGGGCATTCTTCGCCTCATCTCTGAGTCTACAGGGATGTACCTGGAGCCTATCCAGAAAAAGGTGGAGTACCCTCTCACTGACATCAACAAGAGAGGGGATACCCCGACGGAAGCCTTTCCTGTGGCTGAGGCCATTGTTGGCCCGGCCTTAGAACTTTGGCAGCACCCTGCCTTCTGTCCAGCTGCATCAGCCCGTATGGCCCGCAAGTATGCGTTGCCCATTGGGTCCCTTGCGGGGTTCACAGAGCACCCTTCGGCCGATAGCCTTGTGACTGCCTCTGTGTTCAGGCGTACTGGTAGGTCTACTGATACTGCCAGACCTCCTGAGAAGGAATCGAAATATTTAGATCACTCTGCTCTGAAGGTCTGTGCGGCCTCGTCTTTAGGCCGTCGTCAGGCAAGCACAGCCATCATCATGGCACACTTCTCCCATGCCCTTTTGGGGTCATTGGATGAAGTCCTCCTACATCTCCCTGCGGACGTGCAGACCATGGTCAAGCAGATCTGGGACCAAGGCTGTGCTGTTGCCAAACAACAGCTCCAGATGGCTCTGGACATCGGGGACTCATTTACCCATTCGTTGGCAGCCGCAGTTGCCTCTTGCCGCAGGGCTTGGCTGAGGCTCTCCTCCTTTCTGGTGGATACTCAGCACAAACTAGCTGATGTGCCTTTCCTGGGCACCGATCTCTTCGGCCCACGTGTGGCTGGTCACCTTCAGCACATTGAGCAGTCCAGTGCCACCTTGGATGCAACTTCTGCTAAGGGTTCTTTTGGTTCTAAGAAGCAGAAGAAGAAGCCTTTTCGTCGCTCTTCCCCTGCGGCCCAGCAGTCCCCCTTTCAAGGGGGGCAGCAGCAGCAGGCTCAAGCTTGGCGCCCCCGGCCCAAGCCCAGGCACATAAGGGAGGCCAAGGTTCAGGCCCTGGATCCTCTGCCTCCAAGTCTGCCCAGTGACGGGTTGGGGGCTGTCACCCCTACTCCTGTCACACCAGCTCTGGGTCTTTCCGCCTGGTCCACTGGTACCACAAACAGGAGGGTCTTAGAAGTAGTTGGCCAGGGACTGCCTCTGGAATTCGAGCAGTGTCCTCCAAGCCGACCTGCGCCCCATGGGAGGAGAGGGTATCCGCTCATACTCAGTCAGCTGTCCGAGACGACATTGCTCAGCTCTTCCTCAAGGAGGCAAGAGTGGCAGATCCTCCACCAGACCCAGGGTTCGTATCCAGGTACTTTCTGGTTCCGAAGCAGACGGGGGGGCTGGCGCCCCATTCTAGATCTGCATGACCCAAATCAGTATCTCACGCACCTTCCGGATGGAAACTCTGTCTCAGATCATACCATCCCTGGAGCAAAACATTTGGTTCTGCTCACTGGATCTCCAGGACGTGTTTTTTCACGTCCCAATCCGTCTGTCCCACCTGCGGTTCCTCCGCTTCAGAGCTGAGGGAACCCTATACGAGTTTGGAGCCATGCCATTTGGCCTTTCATCGGCCCCACGGGTCTTCACCAAATGCATTGCAGTGGTGGCAGCCCACCTCAGGCTTCGGGGGGGGGGGTAGAATTTACCCCTGCCTCGACGATTGGCTCTTAGCAGGTTCCACCCAGCAGGAGGTGTAGAGATCCAGAGACCTGGTCCTCCAGACCTGCTCCCAACCTCGCCTCCTCATCATCAAGGCCAAGGTGGAGCTCGTGCCTTCTCAGGTGATGTGCTTCATTGGGGCAGAGCTCAACTCTTGTCAATCCAGAGCTCGGCTCCAGGCAGACAGTGTGGAGGTTCTCCCCTTCTCTTTTGCCCAGTCATTTCTGGTTGGGCAATTGCTCCCTGCCCGTGGCTTTCTGCGCCTTCTAGGTTACATGGTGGCTTGCACGTCCATGGTCTGTTTTCCCGGTGGCACATGTGCCCCCTCCAATGGGAGCTGGCCGCCCAGTGGACTCAGCACCACGGTCATTTTGACCAGCTGATCACTGTGACCCAGAAGATGTGGGATGCTTTCCAATGGTGGACTGTCCCAGGCCTGTTGCAGGAAGGGATCCCATTTGTCTATCCCAAGCCAACGGCCGTCCTTATGACCGATGCCTCTCTCATGGGCTGGGGAGCCCACATGGGGGACAACAGGGCCCATGGGTTCTGGACCCCTGAGGAGTCCCGTTTTCACATCAACCTTTTGGAGCTCAGAGCAGTCAGACTGGTACTGTCAGCTTTCGCTCCTCAGCTCCGGGTCAAGTGGTTTAAGTCCAGACGGACAATACCACGACCATGTACTACCTCAACAAACAGGGTGGCGCACATTCCCATCTGCTGTGCAGGGAAGCGCTCTGCATGTGGACACTCATGAGCTGTCTGGAGGCAGATCTCCTAGTCATCCACATGGCAGGAGCCTCAAACCAACTGGCGGATGCTCTCAGCTGCATAGGCAAGACATCACACGAGTGGTGTCTCCATCCAGAGGTAGTATACAGTCTGTTCTCCCACTGGGGCAGACTGTTGGTGGACCTGTTTGTCTTTAGGGAAAACGCCAAGCTGAGGCTGTTTCATGCTCACACCCCTCTGCAGGGCTTACTGGAGCGGGATGCCTTCTCGAGGCCATGGACCCCAGGCCTCTTCTACACCTTCCCTTCATTTCCCTTGATCCACAAGGTGCTCCTCAAGGTGAGGAGTGACAAGGCACAGGTGATTCTGGTAGCCCGAGACTGGCCACGCCAGTTCTGGTACCCAGATCTCCTCAGCCTCAGCAACAGGCCCCCGGAGCGACTTCCAGCATGCCCGGACCTGATCTCGGTCAACCAGGGGAAGGTATTCCATCCGGACCTTCAATCCATGCACCACACAGCGTGGTACCTGAGCGGCTAGAGTTCCAGGCTTTGGGTCTTTCTAAGGATGTCCTCACAGTGGTGGAGGCATCCAGAAAGGAATCGACCAGGAAATTTTATGCCTTCAAATGGAAAATGTTTTCTACTTGGTGCCGGGGCAAGGGCCTGGACCCTCTGTCCTGTCCAGTGGCTAACATTCTCGACTACCTCTGGTCTCTGTCTAAAGGGGGTCTTCGGTCATCAACCCTTAGGGTGCACCTGGCAGCCATCTCTGCTTACCGGTTGCAGGCCGGTCAACCGACGGCACAGGAGACGGTGGTCAGGTGGTTTTTCAAAGGCTTGGATCACATATCCCTTCCGGTGCGTGAACCTCCACCTCCGTGGGATCTACTTCTGGTACTGGCAAAACTCATGGGCAAGCCATTCGAACCAATATACAAGTGTGAGCTGTCACACTTGTTGTGGAAGACGGCCTTCCTGGTGGCTATCACATCTGCCAGAAGGACAGGGGAGCTCCAGGTGCTCTCGGTGGACTTCCCTTATCTGGTCTTCCACAGGGACAAGGTTGTCCTGTGCCCCAACCCGAAATTCCTTCCGAAGGTGGTGTCAGAGTTTCACCTTAATCAGGTGTTGACTCTGCTGGTGTACTACCCCAGTTACGCCTCGGAGGCTGAGTACAGGCTCCATATTTTGGACCTGAGAGGAACTCTCTCCTATTATAAGGAGAGGACAGCGGGGATTCGGAGAGAGGTTTGCCAGCTGTTTGTCACCTACGCTGAAGCCGTTTCTGGCAGACCTACAGCAAAGTGGATGATTGCTCGATGGATAACATTTTGCAATAGTCTGTGCTACGAGCTGGCGGGCAAGGAGCCTCCCAAAGGGATAAGAGCTCATTCTACCTGCCATACCGCTGCATCAGTGGCTGCTTCCAGGGACATCTTTATCCAGGAAATCTGTCGGGCTGCTACCTGGAAGACAGCAAACATCTTGATTACCCATTACCACATCGACCTTGAGTCACGTCAGGATGCTGGTTGTGGGGCCTCAGTTCTCCAATCTCTGTTTCCCAAGTAGGGGGTATGCGTCTTGCCTCTCTCCTCCCAGTGACCTGCTAGGAGTCTGCCAGTAAATGTGGATGAACAACATAGCGACAATCCTAGAAAAACAGGTTACTCACCTGTAACAGTAGTTCTAGGAGTGGTATATGTTCATCCACACGGACCCACCCGAGCTCCCCGGCTGTGGTTGCACAAACCTGGCTTCCAGCGGGCTAAGATCTGGTGTCTTGGGGGCAGAGCTGAGGGTTATACTACCCGGGTGGGTGGGAGGAGCCAGCTTGAAGACTTTCCGGCTGATTTAAAGGGAAAAGGACTCTGCCAGTAAGTGTGGATGAACAACATCTACCACTTCTAGAACTACTGTTACAGGTGAGTAACCTGTTTTTTCTTATTACAGACATAAATTGCTAAATCAACTAGTACGAAAGGAAGTTGATCTGTCTGTAAAATATCCAATGTGTAAATGAAATCTAAGTAAGAATCTATGGTCACCCTCTGTATGTAATTGTAAAAAATGTTGTCTAAATGTTATGTTGTGTGATTTGTTTACTAGGCAATTTAGCTCTTTTGGCATGTTTATTTCTTATTATTTATTATTTTTTATGTAATGAGTTTATTCCCATTATTGTACCCTTCCTCCAGGCATGGCTGAAAACAGAGCTTTTACGTATATCCCATCTTCCTGGTTCAGTGGAAATAAATTAAAAAAAATTCCCTCCCATTCCTTCTGTTAAGGAAAACGAGAAGACAGTGGAACAGAATCAAATGCCCTCGACAGAGGACATGACGAAGGTGTGGGAGTTTTTCCAGACATTTCAGGCTATAGGAAATGTATTCACTGTGCGGGCCCCTCCTCCCCAGGCTCTGGTTCCTGACCCCCTGCTTGTAGAAGAGTGGGATATATGCCATGAAGAGAAGGAGGAAGGCAAACCTATAGAACCTGATGGTTCCATTGATAAGGAATTTGGTTCACCTCCTAGAGCTACTGAGGATCACACTTCTTATTCATCAGACAAATGAACACCCTCAACATTTCCTCTCCTAAAACAGATTAGGATCTGGTGGAAGTGGAGTTCATGGACATGATCAGACTGGGCTTTACAGGGAGGCTTTTAGTCCCTATCCACAAGTTCCTCAAAACAGTCGCATCTAAAATCACGTCGGCACCTAATTCAGCTGCTGGAATTCATAAGAAATCTGAAAAAAATTATTGGGTGGGCAGGCAGGAGGTATAATACCTATATGTCCACCCTGATCTCGAAAGAGTGGTACAGGCGGCTGCTTGTGAGAATGCCAAGATGCTCCTGTCAGCACAGGCCCCTGAAAAGGATTTTAGAAAACTGGATACTACGCCAACAAAGTGTACACAGCAGCTTCCGTGCTCCTAAGACAGGCAGCTTCCTTGACTTACACAGATCAATACCAAGAAAGCATTGTAAAATGCAGTACTGGCTCTGAGTGATAAAGTAGATGGCAATGTGGCAAAGGAAATGGCTGCAACAGCAAAATCTTCTCTGATGCCACAAAATACCTGTTTCACGTGGCTGTAGATTCTACTGATTGTGCATCAAGAGTCTTGGCTCATGCCAGCCCGGTGGTGTAGAGGGCTGAGGCGCTGGCGCCTTACCTGTTACCATACTGACGATCCAGGGTTGGGTGTGACCTTAGGTGTTGGTAGGTCAGCCGGGGGGAGGAGGATCGAGCGTCCCAAGGAGTGCTCTCCTCCAGGAAGGGTAGGAGGGGACAAATCCTAAGCTGCTGGCTCCGGGTGGTGGCCAGGAGCTGGTGCATGCTCAGGGGGCACAAAGTGTGGGTCGACGCGGGCCAACATCAGACGTGCTGCGTGCGGAACCATGCGTGGCAGTGTCCCTGATGCCATTGCACGCTTGCGCCATGGGGAGGGATCATGAAAAGGGAAAAACTAATCCTCCGGTGCACAAAGTGAAGGCTGGCTCTGCGGCGCCACAGCGGATGCACTCAAGTCCGCTCCCCCTGAGCCTGTCCCCCAGGTGTTCTGCAGTATGCGGGGTCAGTACCCACTGTGATGTGGCCTGGGGTGTGTAGGGCGTAAGGGATCAGAGCTCTGACTGCAGCTGGTACAGGGCCGAGGAGTCCGCTGGATGGGGGGAACCGTAGGCACCCCCCCCCAGCTGAGGAGGTCTAAAGAAATTAAAAAAAAAAAGTCTTGGCTCACGCAGTGCCACTGAGGAGGTTTGCCTGGCTAAGGGCTACCATCCTTACACAGGACACTCAAACTAAAGCCATTGGTTTCTCCTTTAACGGAAGTTCTCTGGTGACAAAACCGAGACAGCACATGTGTAACCCCCCCCACCGTCCCCTTATTTAACTAGTTGGCACAAGTCCCATACCATTTCTGTCTAGGGAAAACGAGAGGGGTGAGGGTACAAAGCAATTGCAGTAACACAGAAGAAAAACCAGAAAATGTGTGTGCACTAGACACAGACAGACCTATACCAAAACGCAGGTCCTGAAGAGAGAACGTTTGCTAAGGACTATGCTAGGTTTGCACTTCTGGACAGGGATACCCAGTATCCACTCAGGAAGCAGTAACTAGATTGTCCAAACCAGGTTGGGATTCTAGAGTGTGGCTTTATTCCGAAACAAAGTTGGAAAACACAAAAGCAGAGATGGACCCCCAAGGGTTTACACTTTGTGGAACAAGGCAATGCAGAACACATTTGTAGAAACAGAAATTCGAAACCTCCCATATAGCATAGGATTAAACATCTGGAATGTGGAACTAGCCACAGTGAACACACAAAATCTCTTCGAAATGGCACTATGCTAGACTTAGAACGGTTCCCATTTGATATAGGATTAGAAATCTGGAATGTGGAACTAGCCATGGTGAACACACAAAATCTCCTGGAAAAGAGGCAGTAGGCTAGTACTTAGAACATCTCCCATATGGCATAGGATAGGAATGTGGCACACTGGCCACGACAGAGCACTCAAGGCTCAAAACTAGAAAAACACCCACATACAAGGGGTAGTCTTCTTCAGGCATTGGCCATATGCACTAGAAGAAACATGCGCCCTTACAGAACCTGAAGTGCTGAACTGGTCACTCCAGAAGGGGGGTCTCCCACATTTTGGTTCCACATCCATACCCAGCCATACTTTCAGAGTTACACCTCACAAATACTGAAAACTAGAAAATGATGTTATCTTGAAATGTTTAGCACATTTAACATCAGGAACACCACTAGGGTGTAAGGTTAAAGTCCTGAACAAAGGGCAAGTCGCATGTGGGACATCCACTATTGTCAGAGATCTTTAAAACACAAATCTTCTTGAGGGAATTCTCACAGGATTGGGTGAAAGGGTCCCTTTATCAGAGAGTCACCCCACAAAAAAAAGGCAGGTGCATATCCTGGGTAACTCAGTCAGAATCTGTTCACAGTTTGTGCACCAAAGGCAGCTTCACAGAAGTCCAAAGTTGGATCAAGGGATTGCCCTTAAAATCCTCTGCAGTCCCCTTCATCCCACATTGGCTAAAGGCACGGGCACCCCTTAAGACGGTTTCCACCACTTCTCAAGTCAGGAAAAGATGTCCTCCACTAGGGTGAGAAATACAGACACTCCACACACTGAGCTGCTCACTGTCTGAGCTGCTGGACTGAACTCCTACCAGCAACACTGCTGGCACTGAACTGATCTCAGAATTCTAACTCCCCCTCTCACACAAGCTGTGTAGCTTTTGTTGCTGCGAGAGTTCTAAATGACATCACCTCTCTGCTCTCAGCAGTGATCAAGCAGCAGAGAGGGGCAAGGTGAAAAACCATTTAACTAGATAGTCACCAGCCGCCTTCCCTACCTAACGCTGACCTGATGGGATTCTGGTAAGCACAGGGAACAGGGGGGTTACACATGAAAAATGTGGACTAGTACAGAGCCACTTTTAAGAACTCTACTGAGAAAGAAAAGGCCTACAGGCCTTATGAAAGGGGAAGCAGGGCAGAGGTTACTATCCTAGACCCTGCACTGTCTATGAGTGCCAGCCAGAGAGTGCGTACTAGAGAGGTAGGGGCAGAGGAGGCTCAAGACTTGCTGCAGCACAAGTCCTTATGCCACAACCAAAACAAACTCCCTGACAGTTTTGCCCAGGTTGCCAGTCAGCCATTGCCGATGTAAGGAAGGCTAACCTACAGACCAGTGGGTCCTGAAAATAGTGTATTGAGGATCGGCTGTGCAAAGCCAAAGGTTTCTAGAGCAGCAGAGACCAAAAATCTCCTTGCCCACTCACCAACAGAAAAAAACAATTCCGCTGGAACTGGAAGTAAAGAAGTTACTGCAAGCAAAAGCAGTGGCAAAGCTCCCTGCATCACAGTGGGGCAAGGGCCTCTCTTCAAGATACTTTTCTGACCCACAAGAAAAATGGAGAATGGCGATCCATTTCAGATTTAAGATACCTGAACAAGCATATAAAAAAAGAACAATTCAAGATGGTCACATTCAGCACAGCAATACCATCTCTGCAGTCAGAAGACTGGCTGGGGTCACTGGATCTAAAGGATGCTTACTTCCACATTCCAGTCAGACTCGGTCACAGAAAATATCTAAGGTTCATGTTAGGAAACTGGCAGTACCAATCTGAAGCCCTGCCATTTGTCTCACCTCAGCATTAAGGGCATTCACAAAGTGCTTAACTTTGGTGGCATCTCATCTGAGAAAACAAGGTGTGGTGTTTTTTCCTTACCTGGACGATTGGCTGGCATCAGGAGAAAAAAACAGGAAGCAGTGTGCGCCATTAAATTAATGTTGTAAGAAGAACGTTGGAGAACCTGGGATTTCTCATAAATCTACAGAAATCCCAAACAGTAGTGGTACAGGTCCTGTACTTAATAGGAGCAGAGTTGGATACCCTGCAGGGAGAGGCTTTCCTTCCACAAGACAAGGTATCCGATATTATTGCCAGTGCAGAATCATTCACCCCAGACTGGTCAAGACCTGCAAGGGATTTTCTGTAGCTGCTAGGCCACATAGTTTCATCCACAGCTGTGGTGCCATGGGCCAGATTAGGGACATACAGTACCACCTAAGAAGTCACTGGTCCCAAAGTTCAGACTCCTCTTCTCAACTAGTGCCAGTCACAAAAGCTTTATACAAGCACTGGAGTGGTGGAAGGAGGAAATCAGCCTCAAAGAGGGCATTCCCTTCCACCAGCAATCTCCCACCAAGACCCTCACAACAGATGCTTCACTCCTAAGGTGCCCACTTAGAGGATCTTATAGTAAGTGGCACCTGGAGCTTTCAGGAGATTCAGGAGCACAAAAACCTCCTCGAGCTTAGGGCAGTACTGCTGGCAATGCAGTCATTCTCCTGCCAGTAATAGGGTCAGTCAGACCAAATTCGGATAGACAGTACCACAACAATGTACTATATAAACAAACAGGGAGGAACAAGATCCTCAAAATTGGACAGACGCTATGAGGATCTGGGATCTAGCTTACTCCCAAGACACAAAGATTTCTGCAGTACATCTGCCAGGCAAACACAATGTGCTGGCAGACTCACTGAGAAGAATCAGCCAGGGAGACCACAAGTGGGCTTTGAACCAGCAAGTTCTGGCTTTGGTGTTCATGTGATGGGGTGCCTCAGAAATAGATCTGTTTTCTTCTTGGGAGAACAGTCATACATTTTTTGCAGGCCACCAGGCAGGGGCATGGTCCCAGAGGATGATCTAGCCATGGATTGGACAAGGACGTTCCTGTATGCCTTCCCACCATTTCCACTCCTACAGACTGTGTTCGTGAAGCTCAGGAGAGAGCCTACAATAATGATCCTGATAGTTCCAGACTGGAACAGGCAGGCATGGTATTTGGTAATACTGACCTGACCAGTAGAATGCCAGTCAAACTGCCACTGAGGTACAACTTGTTGACTCTGTCCCAGGACAGGATAACCTTACAGGCCTCAGAACACTGCTTCTGAGGGCTTGGTTTTTGAAGAGTTAGAATCCTGTGGTTTGAATCTCTCAGGGGACAAGTAAGCAGTGACACATGATGAGGTGTGCTTTATGCTGTGATGAAATGCATGACAAGGAATGTCGTGAGGTACGAGGCTACAGGCTGAGTGCCTTCTTGCCCCTAGGAGTTTGTTTTTCAGAGCACAAAGCACACCCATGGGTGTAATTTTTTAAGACATGAGTAGATCTTATTTCATGTGAAATTGTCCTTCCGCTTTCCATGAATACTAGGGACCCTGTTAAATTAATTGCTGTCACTTGGGGCGCTAAACAAGAGCTGCCGAATTGCTACCTTATGCCGCCAGTAAGACCACAATTTTGTTTTGGTCTTGTTGGCAGCATGCTGCCATGTGCGGTAGTGATTGTCACTGAAGTGCTGGCATTCTCACTGTGCTCGGGTCGGGAGTTGCAGCAGGAGAGCGCAGTTAGTTCAGACAGTAAGCAGTTTGTGTGTTAACTGTTGGGTATTAGAGCGAGTGGGTCTGGAAGGAGAACCGGAAAGAAAGCCTGTACTTAAATCATGAGTTTTACTGTTTGGGGCTGAAAATGATCAGTTGCTTGGAAAAAGAAGATGGTGGTGGAGAAATGGTTTTCAAAACTTGGATCAGGCAGCGCATGGATGTGGTTGCTTCTGAGTGCATAGGTACAGGCACTTCTTATTTACTGTGCTATATGCAACAAAGATGCTCATACTGGTGTACCCCCAGAATGATAATCCCATTACAGGTAAGGCTGTCTATATATTTCTGGACTCTCTGGTACACCTACAGTCCTTAGGTCTGAGTCCTTCAGCATCTGGCAGCTGTTTCAGCCTACGCATCAGCAGGCAAGGATAGGTTTTTGGCCTCACAACCTCTTTATCAAAGGCCTCAACCATCGGAGACTTCCAGTTCCGGGAATGGCGTGGTAAGCATCTCCCTTAAGTGGCTCCCAGATCTTAATTAATTAAATCGATCCCTGCTATCAAAAAAATCCACAAACCTTGCTAGGATCAGAGACTTTAACAGAAGAGGGTCCCCTACAATCTTCGGAGCCATCCTTCTCTCCGATACTGATGACTCAGCCGGACAAAGAGAGCTTCATTCGCCGCTCGACTCCACCACAAGGGAGGAGAGACCTACTCCCAAGAGGCCTACTGCGCCCGGTCCATCTGGCTTGCTCTGAACCCTCAACTCCCTCATCCAGGTCTCTGTGCTGCCCCTCCTTTCCCCACGTTAGTACTGAAGGGACTGAATCGAGGTCTCGAGAGCGTGTTTGGCTGCCCTCCCCATCCAATTCACAGGGCTCTGGTGCAATCTGCATTTCCCGATCTCGATCGCGTCTTTGACTAAGTCGAGCCCCTTGGGCGTGTCCCCATCGGCGGCCTGTGTTCCCGATAGCGAGAAAGGAGTTTCTGGATTACACGGCCCATGCTGCGCGGAGCGAGCGGAGCTGACTGATACAGGCAATCAATGGAGGTTCTGCTCGTTGGTGAATAGAGTTGAAGTTGCTCTCCACCGCTTGATTTGGCCAAAAGGTAAAGGGCAACAGATAATCGGGGGAAAATACAGAGGGATCATAAAAGAAAGGTTTGAGAGAGGGTAATAAATAACGAACTGTTTCTGCCTACTGAGTTCTGAACAAAATAAATCCCCTTCATTTTTCAGCCTGGCCCTCTCTTTTTCAATTGGATGGAACTTTGCCTCCACAATAGATTTTCTCCACTGCTAGACCTAACTGCTGGAGGGGATAAAGTAAACTTTTGTTCCTCTGAACAGCCTAACTTTTCTGCAGCTTCCTCTATTGGTCCTACTAGCCCTACTTGCTCCCCCCCCCACAGATGGCAAGGGTAGCAAGAAAAGGGGAAATGACAACCAAACAGTCCACCCAGCACAATTACCTCCTCAACCCGAACAAAATATTTTACGGGCTATCACAGAATTTAGAGAGGAAATGAGGGACTCACTAAACCAGGTCAGGTCTGACCTAAGATCACTGCAGACTCGCGCTGATGAGGCGGATCAGCAGATCTCTCAGAACTCTATAAAAATGAATGCTCTGGAAACAGCCTTTTTTTCTCTTGTGGAATCCCAGTTACAGTGTTCTCTCAGACAGGAAGTCGTAGAGAACAGAGGCCGGAAAAAAAAACTTTGGATTTTCGGCTTGCCAGAGGGTGAAGAGGGCTCTGACCTTTTGGCTTTTGCTGACCAGTTCTTCAGATCCATCCTTGATTTAAATCCTGACTACCCTTTTGATTTTGAACGGGTCCATCGTGCCCTGGCACCTAAACCCAAGGCTAAAGACGCTAGACCTAGATCTTTAGTCATTAGGATGCAAAGCTATCAGACCAAGGAACAGCTCCTCAAAAAATCGTGGCAGACAGGGAGGATCATGTACGGAAATAATCGCATCATCATTGATAATGACTATGCCCCCTTCACCCAAAGCCAGTGAAGGGCTTACACCCCACTGTTTCCCATACTAAGAGCCCAACAGATTAAATTCTGCACCTTTTATCCTGCCAAGCTCACTGTATACCTTCCAGAGGGCCCCCTCCAATATACATCAGCCACGGAGGCCAAGGAGGACCTGGTCAAGAAGGAAATAATTAAAGGGCAACTTCTGGTCCGTTCCGGACCCCTGATGAGCACCTCACAGAGACAAACACAGCAGAAGGACACGCTTCAGTCCAATATGAGCATGGAAGAAATGCTCCAGAAGATTCGTTCGCTGAAAAATCCCTTTATGACGGCGGACCAGTACTAAGTCCTGGTGGTGGGTGAGTCTAGTGGTGCTCTTCTTGTGGGGGATGGGTGGGGGCTTGCTCGGGGATGGGTCCGGGCTGCCCCCCCTCTGGAGTGCTGCCCCAACAGTCTAGCACTTTAATAAGGAGATACTAACACAAATCTACTCCTACTACTTTGCAGTGGTTGTGGGTAAGTAACCCTCCTCAATGGCAGGCTTTTTGCTTGGCTGAGGGGGTTCATGGTGGTGCTTTCCTGGGGCTCCTGGGTTCCCCCCCCCGATGTGGCCCCTCACCCTCCTCCCTGGACCTCGGGGGGGCCCTTGTCGGGAGACAGGTCTTTGTCCTTGGCAGGCTCCTCCAGGGGTCCCCTCCTAGTGGGAGGGCCCTCGATTGGAGCTCCCCCCTAGGTGAACAAAGGAAATATTTAAACTGAGACCCGGGATAAATAAGTCACGTTTCGGACTAATAGAACTCACTTTCAGGATCTCAAAGCACTACTCAACCTGACAGGGATGACTTTGGATTATCAGAGAGGAAGGGCCTCGCCCCTTCCTTGCTTTTCCCTCCCCCTTTTTTCTCCTCTTCCCCTTCTCTTCTTTCTTTCCTCCCCCAGAGAGGCCTTTCCCCTCCCAACAGACTAAAACAGAGAAATTAAATATAGATGCCTGAAAACATTAAGGGAAGGATATAGTATTGGACCAAGGTCATGAGGAACATAGGAAAGGATTCCTAGAGGGCAGAGAAACTTTGACAGTTGAGTTAGATCCCTTGACCCCCTTTTTTAGATTTTTGTTCGCGATAAAAAGGATCGGTGGTGAGATAGGGCTTGTGGTCTTTTTTCCCAACCACTGTGGAGTGGTCCTCCGGTTTTTGGCCATCTCCACTAACTGGAATTGCCATACATCCGAGAGATGAACTTTTTCATATCTCTCCTTGGAGAGGAAAGAGAGGGGAGAGAGAGGGGAGTAGGGAGGAATTACAGGAGTCCCTCCAAATTATACAAAAACATTTTTTTTCTCTTTCTTAGAAAGGGAAGCTGTACTAAAATGGATATATGGGGAGGGAGGGGTTCGGGAGGAGGAATGGTTCCTGACCGCTCCTCTTTTTCTCCCATTATTTTGGGAGAGGGGGATTACACCCTATATGGATCTTTGGGAGCCAACTTTGCCCATTCCAGGTGAACCTTTAGGGTGCATATTTGCATCCTTTGAGGAATCTCTAATATTAGAGATCCTCAATCAATGCTGACTCCCCCTCGGGAATCAGATTGAGATTGTGGAGGGGTGGAACTTTATTCCCACCCAAATAATGGAAGCTCTGACAAATAAAGTTATGTTAAGTTATGTTGCTCAGTTAATTGTGAATGGGTTAGGTCCACAATATTGTTACTTATTTACAGTTATTTACAAAGTAATAGTTGTTGTTGTAGTTGACGTTTGTTTAAGTAATGAAACTGGAAGGAGACACAGGAGACAGGTTGCAATATTTTATTGGTTTGCTTTATTACAGATACTTCAGAAACTTTTCAAAGAAAGAGTCAACAGATGTCTAAATGAGAAATTGATTGTGTTGGTAGATCTTCTCTTACTGTCAGGGGAAGTGGTCCAGAGTGTGGCTGTATGGGGGGACCTGAAAAACAAACAAAAACAAAATAATAGTGAAAATTGGAAACCCAAAGAGACAGTAAAGGTAAACAGTACTAAACTTAAAACAGCAAAAAAAGCAGAAAAACACAAAAAACCAAGTGGCTTCTCAACCAGTAAAGATCTATTCTATAAATGTAAATGGCCTTCATAACCTTATTAAAAGATCCCGAGTAATGCAGCACCTAAATTAACAAAAGTCTGATGTCATATTTCTACAAGAATCTCATCTTTCAGATATAGAACATCAGAAATTAACATGGGGAGGTCAATATACTATTTACTCTTCATCTTATCCGAATGGGCGTAAACGGGGCGTATCAATAATGATTCCATCCACATCCCAAATCAAAATAAATAAAAATACAACCTGACAAATTAGGACGCTACATAATTATTCAAAATCGTCTATATAATCAAGAAGTTACATTAGCTAATATACTGTATATTTACCTCCACAGACTAAAACCCCAATAATTTGGCAAATTTTCAATAAGATATTAGATTTCCATCAGGGACAACTTTTAATGACGGGAGACTTCAGTATGACAATTACCCCAAGCCTTGATTCTTCAAACCCCAAAGTCTATCGCCTTTTAACTCCAGTGAAGTTTTTCAAAACACAACTTGAAAATTTGGGCTTGGTGGATGTTTGGAGAAAATTTTTCCCTACTGCCCCAGGTTTCACTTATTTCTCAGGGAGATTTCACTCATACTCTAGACTAGATTATTTTTTCACCACATGCGAACATTTCTCCTCAGTAAGAGACATAACCATTTGTCCCAAGATAATATAGGGTCATCACCCTCTGCTATTAAAAGTAGATATGGGCAAAAAAAACGAAACAAACTCTCTGGAGACTAAACCCCTATTTTTTAAAGGACAAAGAATTTATCGATCAAATAAAAAGAAGACTCCCCCAATTCTTTGAAGAGAATGCCCCATCGGCTACTTCTGAAGCCATATTATGGGACGCCATGAAAGCCACCATTAGAGGCAACATTATTGCCTATGCCTCAAGGAAAAAAAAGGAAAGGGAGAGGAAATACAACGATCTTACTAACACCTTACAAAACCTTCAACTTCTTTACAGAGAAGGGGATAAAGAAATACAATCAAAACTTAGAACAACTAAATCAGCCCTCCAAAAAATAATAGATGAAAAGATTCAGTTGTCCCTTACATACTTAAACAAATTACGAGGGTGGATCAAGAGGAACACGTCGGTTGGCACAGAAACTGAGAGCAAGGAAAAATGCAGTAACAATATTAAAAATTAAACATCCCCAAACGGGTAAAATAACTCATAGAGAGGAGGAGATAAGGCAAGACTTTGCTTACTATTACCAACAGCTCTATACCACACACAATTCCTCTTCTCATGAAGGTAGACAAACCTTTCTTGACCAATTACAACTTCCAAAAATTTCAACAGCACAAATTCAGAAACTACAAGCTCCCATATCAATTGAAGAAATAGAGGTCGCAGTTACTAAACAATTCTCTGGTCGCTGCCCTGGCCCTGATGGATATACCAATGAATGATACAAAACCTTCAGTAAAGAAATAATCCCAAGACTTTTAAAACTATTCAGAGAAACGGCAGCTGGGAATACTGCCCCTCTGTCCTGGGAATATGCCACAATAGCCGCCATCCCTAAACCTAATGGAAATAAATTAGATCCTTCTGCTTATCGCCTGACATCAATACTGAATTCAGACTATAAAATCTTCATGGCAATATGGGCCAAAAGAATAGAAACAATCCTCCCAACAATAATACATCCAGATCAAGCGGGTTTCATAAAAAATAGATCCACTACAGACAATGTTAGAAAATCCTTAGTACTTATAGAATATATCCAAACTTGGAAGATCCCAGCTGCCTTTATAAGCCTTGATGCAGAAAAGGCATTTGATAGGGAAAACTGGCCTTTTCTTTGGGATACACTAAAAACATTCGGTTTTCCGGACTCATTGCTGTGTTGGCTGACTCAAATATACCTTTCACCAAAAGCATATATTTGGATAAATGGGGGCCTTTCCTCCCCAATCTCAATAGGGCAGGGCACAAGGCAGGGTTGTCCTCTTTCCCCTCTACTTTATGTATTATACCTTGAACCATTAGCAAGGGCAATAAGAATATTGGAAAAGATGGAGGGTGCCCCATTGCAACAGCCAGAAAATAAGATTAGCCTTTTTGCAGATGACATACTTCTGTCCTTAATATCTCCTTCTGACTCGATCAAAGAAACATGGGAAATTTTAACTCGATTTGAAGAATTGGCTGGTTTTAAATTAAACATTTCAAAAACTAAGGCCCTACTGTTTAACTATTCCCCTCCAAATACATTAAAACGAAGCCTAGCAATTAAATGGCACTCTACCAAAATAAAATATCTAGGAATTCACATCCCCCGAGATCCTCAAGTACTCGAACTAATAAACTATGAACCTATCTCAATAGAAATCAATAAAGACTTAGACAAATGGTCCACCCCACCTATATCTTTATTCCAACGCATTGAAACCATAAGAATGAATATACTACCCCGCCTACTGTATTTATTCCAAAATATTGCCTATTTCCCATCACAATATTATTTTAAGTCACGGGATAACATGATATCTAAATTCATCTGGAACAAACAAAAACCATGAATCCGCCTTTCTATATTAAAATTATTATTGGTCCAAGGTGAAACTAATCTTCCGGACTGGAGAAAATATGCCGAAGCGGCGTTTCTGAAAACTCTCCTATTATGGCTTTCTGATCAGTTTGACTCCCAATGGAAGAAATTGGAATTTCACTTAAACAATATGTACGATATTAAAAAAAATAATTTTTTCTTCTCCTGGGAAAACCCCTCCACTAAGAGATTTCACAGGTATCACCTCACAGGTCCTAGCAAATTGGTTTAAAATGCGAGAGAAAGAGCCACTCCAATCAGTCTATGAATACTGCAAAACAATTTCAGAGGATGATCTCTTCATCCCATCCCACAATGATCTAACTTTTTCTCATTGGCACAGATTGGGTTTGGAGCAGGCTTTTCAATTTTTTTAGGACCAAACGGGATCTTACCGTTTGAAGAATTAAAACTTAAATTTAATCTCCCAAATGTGGATCACTTTAGATACCTCCAAATAAGAAACCATCTACTTCGTAATAGAATAGTTCTGGTTAAACTGACTCCCCCCCCCCCCTTTTAAAATTATTCCTGGACCACTCACGGGGACAATACTGGAATCATTTAATTGGTCATCTATATAAAATGATGCGAGATGAATCTAAAGAATCTACAAGTTCAATATTGGCAAGTTGGAACAAAGACTTGGATATCGCAGTATCTGACGCAGAATGGTCCTCCTCGTCCTTGCGAGTGGTCAAGATCACCCAGTCCTATATTTGGAGAGAATATTCCTGGAAGTGTAGATCAAGATTTTTCAGGTCTCCAGCTAGTTTGACTAAATATCTCCCGATCAAATTCGGAGTATGCTGGAGGGGTTGTGGTGCTGATATGGCTGATTTAGCACATATACTGTGGCAGTGCCCATATCTAATGCCTTTCTGGTTATGCATACAAAAAGAAATTGGTGAGGGTCTCGGGGAGTGTGTTGAGCTACAGCAGAAATGGTGCTTATGGCTGTTTACCGGATCGCTGCCCCGGACAAAAACTCTACTTCCTGTCTTGCTGTTGGCTGCAAAAAAATCTCTAACAAAGAAATGGATGACCAAAGCAATAACGAGTATCCATGAATGGAGACAAATTGTGTATTCTGTATACCAGATGGAAAATATCATAGCAAAATTAAATAACCAGGTGGACAGATTTGCCACCCTCTGGCAGAAATGGTCACTTTATCAGGCCAGAGTTGATCCTGATTATTGTCCATAGTAGACAGGAACTGGGTTAGTGAGGAAACGAGAACAGAATGAAGTTATGGGATTATTTATCTTCTAATAACAACCTGTATCAAACATAAAAGATATTCATGCAATGTAAATCTGTATCAAAACAAATCTGATGTAAGTATAGAAAATGATGTGATTGTATAATGTCTACTGAACTAAAAGAAAAGAAAAAAAACCTCAATAAAAATTATATTTAAAAAAAAAAAAAAAAAGGCCTCAACCATCTACTGCATATCTCCCTGTAAGGGAACAAGTTCCCTCATGGGACCTGAACATTTGTCTTGCTCAGCTGATGGAATCTCATTTTGAGCCTATGGGTACAGCAGACTTTTACGTTACATGGAAAAATGTTTCTTAATAGTCATGACATCTGCTAGGAGGGTAAGCAAACTGCAAATTTTTTTGTACGGATCCAAACTACATAATATTCAACAGAAATTAAGGTAGTTCTTAGAACCAGTAGGAAATTCCTACCTAAGGTGGTTTCAGAATCCACATAAATCGGTTACCCTTCCTGATCTTCCTGGACTAAAAGTCTCTGCCACTCATTCACACTAATGGGACTATGCTGGAGGCAATTATAGCCATTCAGTATTTGATTAACTAACGTTTTTAGTGTTCTTTTCTTATTTAAAAAAAAAAAGATGAAGAAATTCTTAGCCTGCCATCAATGGAGTTGACCTTAGATGGTAGCGGTTACGGTAGGGAGACTTTGTTTGAAAGCTGTGATGGCAGTAGGGCTGTGTTCGGTCCGCCGCCCTTTGCGGAGGGGGGGTGGTCCGGCCACGGGCAGTCCGGCGCTCGGGGAGGGGTGGAGGACAGTCTGTCCGAAGCACAGAAGTAGTGGTCCCATTCCCGACCTCGATTGGGGACCTGGCTCTGCTTGACCTTGAGCTTTTCTTCCTCCTGTTGGTGGAAGAAGAATCGATACTGCTTGAGGTCGCCCTCTGGTACGATTGCACGGGGGTCATCGGTGGTAGAGAGCGGTTGGCCTGAACCGACTACGATGGGTTCCTCTGTGACCTCCATCCTTAATGGCTGCGATCTTTCACATCAGATCCCATCTCTGTCCTTGATAGGGCCCCGGTGAGCAGTTTCACCTCTGGGCCGCGCTTTTAGAGCAGTGGGTATGGCGTCTGCCCAGTTGTCCTGGCCTGTGGGCCTGGTTCGGGGGCCTTCGGGCCTTGGAGCCGTTGGGCCGTGGCTGGGTCAATTGGGCCAGGTTGTGCCCTGTGTCCTATCCAGTGCCAGCGCCATCGACTCTAACTCCTCGTGCCTGCCCCTCCTCTCATTTTTCCCTGCAGGGACTTGCATGGGTACCATTTTCCTTCTCCCCCTTTTTCTTCGGGTCTCGGTCCAGCAGCAGTTCTGGTGCCATGTTTTGTGCCAGCGCCATGTGTTCCTGGCCTAGACCTGTCTTTTGGAGGTTATTCTGGGGTAGAAGTGGAGCTGGATGAGTCTCTCCCTAATCTTCCTAGACTCGAGTCTCCACCACTCATTCACACTAATGGGACTGCGCCAGAGGCGCTAGGACCCCGTGGGAGTCAAAAATCTTCAGGAGGGCCGGTGCCGGGATAGAACCACGTATGCGCAGCACCGCGAGAGTATCTCGTGCCTATATAGGCTATCTCGGCATCGACCCTCCAACTGCCTCAGTTCCTTTTCTCCCGCCGTTGAGTGTGCTTCAATATCGATGTCACTTGCCTGCCGGAGTCGAGTCTTCGTCTATACAACAGCAGCTTATGCATTCAGTATTCATTTAAATTAACATTTTTAGTGTTCTTTTCTTATTTAAAAAAAAGAAAGATATGATGAAGAAAAATAATTTCTCACCTGCTGTCAACAGAGTCGACCTTAGACGGTACTGGTGATGGTAGGAAGACTTCATTTGAAAGTTGTAATGGCAGAAGGGCTGTGTCCGGTCCACTGCCCTTGCGAAGGAGGGGGGGTACGACCATTGGCAGTCCTGTGCTCGGGAGGGAGGACAGTTCACCGAAGCACAAAACTGGTGGGTCCGGGTTTCCGGCTTCGTTTGACCTCGAGCTCTTCTTCCTCTTTGGGGAAGAAGAATCAGTACCACCTGAGGTTGCCCTCTGGTACATCTGTGCGGAGATTGTTGGTGGCAGAGGGCGGTAGGCCTGAACCGACTCTGGTGGGTATCCCTCTGGTCCCGCTCTTAATGGCTGCGTTCTCCGACACCGGATCCCATCACTGTCCTCTGTGGGTTTCTGGTGAGCAGTTTCACCTCTGGGTCACTCCTTTGGAGTAGGGGGTTTCGGCTTCTGTCCAGTTTTCCTGGCCAGTGGACCCAGTTCTGGGGCCTCTGGGCCTCGGAGCCACTGGACCAGGGCCGGGTCGATTGGACCAGGATGTGCACGGTGCCACCTTTGGTGCCAATGCCATCGACCTCTCATGCCTACCCCCCTCTCCTTTTTCCATTCAGGGACCAGCATTGGTACCGCTTTCCTTCTCCCCTCCCTTCTTCAGGTCTGCGGGTGGTGCCGCGGGTTCCGCTAGTGCCGTGTGGTGCCATGGGCAGTGCTGCGGGTGCTGCTTGATGCCGCGTGTGGCGCCATGGGTGGCGTTGACTCCACACAGTGCCATACTGTTGCTGCGAGTGATGCCGGCACCGTGGGTGGTTCTGGTTGGTGCTGTGTTGCAGAACAAGTTGTGGAGTTTTCACTTCTGTGGATCTCTTCTTTTCCGCTGAGGTTTTTCCGGAGTGGTGTTCCATGGAATAAAGTGCTGTTCTTCCACAGATCCTAGTGTGTGGAGATCTGTGGAGCGTTCAGTGAAGTTCTGGTGGTTTTCCGCTGGCGGGATTTTTTCTGCACTGTTCTGCCGGCAGAATTCCGCATTCTGTGCATCACTACTGCCAGCTCCATGAAGTGGCATTGAGTTCCTCAACACCTTTCCAGGTGGCGGAGTAGCAGTGATTCTGACCTAGACCTCCCTTTGGAGTTTTTTCTGGAGTAGAAGTGGATCTGGATGTGTCCCACTTGTCGGTGATGCAGCGGATGACTCCTTTTTAGAGACTGGAATACAAGCCTTCCGTATCTGCGGAGTCCGTGATGTAAGATCTTTTCAGTTTTTCTCAGGGATATGGGGTCCACCATAACATTTCAAGCTTCTTCTGTGGACCAAGGACTTCTGCATCTGGACCTCTTTCTGTCGTCAGTACAAGTACATCCTGTGGAATTCTCTAGTTCAATGGTTGAGAGCCTTCCGGACTTTTCCACCCCTTCGATAGGGGCATATGGCACCCCCCCCCACACTGCCCCTACAGTGGCTACCATTGGCAACGAGTGATTAACATCTCCTCAGCTGTGATTATTGGTTTGGTCCTCGGATTAAGTTATGGGGACCACTCAGGCTCCTTCTGCCCCTCAGACAGATGACATCATTGTCATTCTTGTAACAGGCAGTCCTTTCAAGGTAGAGGCCCGAGAGTCTTGTCAGGCACTAACTAATTGTTTAAAGGTGACCTGCAAAGTATCGAAACAGCCCGCCTGTCTAGGTGTTGCTGTAGGTAACATTACAGCTATCAATACCTCCGTGGAAACCATAAAATAAGTACTGCCACTGCTACTATAATAAGAACAGTGGTGGTAGCGATGTCACTAACTTGGTGAATTACCCATGTGCAATTGCGTTCGATCAGTCGAGACTCGCACAGTGCTTCCGTGTTTGGCTGAAAATTTTGGCACTTTATAAAAATTTCAGGACTGGATTAAAAATGATCATTTATGCAGCCTCCGACTCCTGAAGCAGCATTATAAGGTATGTGGGGACAGGAGCGGGCTGTTTAGATACTTTGCAGGTCACCTTAAAAAAAAAAAAAAATCATCACAGCAGAGGGCCTAGGCCCGAAAGCACCCAATACCATCCTTCTGGATCTGGCCCAGGTTCCACCTCAGCTGCCTGAGGTGGTTGCCTCTCGACAACAGTGGAGGGCACCTGCTTCTGCTTCTAGGGGAAGTCCAATCCAGCGGAGGTGTGGGTCATCAGGATTTCACG
Organism: Neoceratodus forsteri; assembly: GCA_016271365.2. Lineage (NCBI taxonomy): Eukaryota > Metazoa > Chordata > Ceratodontiformes > Ceratodontidae > Neoceratodus > Neoceratodus forsteri. The sequence goes on from CM057449.1 coordinate 969,731,453, forward strand.
AGAAGGATTTTCTCTTAATTCAGAGATTTTTCCTAGACCTAGGCGGCAACCCAGTCTGTTGGGTTTTTTTCTGTCAGACTCTCTTTCCTTGGATCAGTGCCTCAGAGCAATAGAAGTGACTCCACGGCTGTCAGAACACAGGTTCCTACTTTCTTGCTTGCCTCCAAGTTAACAGACTGCATGCTCCCTTTCTCGACCTTAAAGGTCAAGTAGGTCCTTGTTCAGGAAGGAGTTCTCGGTATTCAAACCTTTGCTTCCTGGACAATGACTCTGTGCCAGTCGCTCTGGGCTAGACTCTTCAGAAGCAGTTGCCTCAGCTTTCCTCTCCCTTCCCTAGGAAGGTTTTTTCTGTTTTGGGAAGGTGTCAGTTTCGCCTTCCCAGCAGCTTCTTCTCTTAGGAGCTCTCCTAGATTCCTCCAGGGCGAGGGAGGCTCTCTGTCACAGAGTTATTTCACTTAGGGCAGATGACAAAATTGTGATGTTTTTGTCAACAAGCAAGGTGGAGCATTTTCTTACCCCCTGTACAGAAAGGCCATGGTGAGTGGTGCCTTGAGCACGTTGTGCCAGTTTCAGTTGTTGTACAGTCGCTTTCAATGACTGGTGCAGCCCGAGCCTGGTCCTTTCTGCATCCCTTCTTAATGCAGGTCTGCCCTATCCTGCTTCAGAAATCCAGACCCTGGTGTCTTCTGTCAGGATCATTATCGCAGTAGACAAGTTCTGTACATTTTTCTTCTCTTCCCTTAGTTCAGAGAGTGCTGCTCAAGTTGTAGGCAAACTTGGGCAGAGTGATTCCTCATTGGAATGGAAGTGGGTAGACTCTGGTTTCTCCCAGACCTTCGCAGATGTATTCTAAGTCATGTATAGGCATTTCACAAGGAAGGCTTATGTAGCTAAATGGAAACCCTTCTCCATTTGATGAACAAATCCAACCTGGACCCTTCGGTGCCCACCAAATAATGTGTTTGAGTGCCTCTTGGACCTGTCATTCGCAGGTCAGCCATACTTGGTAGTGGAGGTACACACCTGCGCTTTTTCTGTCTGGCTTGAACCAGTAGACATTTCCTCTGGCTCTTACCATTACTCAAGTTTTTGCCTTAACTCCAGAAGAGAAGGGTGTGCTCCCTTCTCTCTCTGAATGTTAGGACAATTCTGTGATTCTCATCGACAGAACAAAAAGCTACACTTCGAGCAATTTTTTGTAGCTTCAGCATGCCTCAGCTAGGTCAACTTCTTGCCCTGAGACGTTTTCAGCTAGGTTAGCTGCATGTCTTCGACACTACTAAGCCTTGTCTCAGGCCAATTGAAAGGCTGGGTTCACACCACTCTATCAGAGTGGTTGCGACTTCCTGGCGGAGCTTTGTAATATGTCCATTGCAGTCTTCTGCACGGTAGTGGGTTGGAGCTGAATGCATGCCTTTGTAAAGCACTATGTTCTGGATGTCCTTTCCAGACAGCTTCTTTTTGGCAGGACAGTCCTTTGGACTTCCGTTCTGAGTGTGCTCTATCTCTGACCACCCTACTCAGGGTGGGTTGGTTTTAGCTTGGTGCTCTCTCATTAGTGTGAATGAGTGGTGGAGACTTGAGTCCAGGAGGATATGGAAATTACATACTTACCGTAATTCTGGATCTTCTTGGACACAGTCTCCACCACTCATTCACACGCCCACCCACCATCCCCCGGGTTCACTCGTTTTGTTTCTTTGGTCTTCACTGCCTTGTTGTGCGGGCTGTAAAGACATTGTTCAATACACCCTTTTTGTATGGGTCATCCGGGCCTTCACATGCGTGGAGGTTAGGGCGGGTTATTTCTTTTATTAGTTACGCTGCTGCACCTCCTTGGTTGAAAAGGTACTGAGGCGGTTGAAGGGTCGACGCCAAGATAGCCTATATAGGCACGAGATACTCTTGTGGTGCTGCGCATGCAAGGTCATATCCCAGTGCTGGCCCTCCTGAAGATTTTTGACTCCCGAGGGTCCTAGCACCTCCAGCATAGTCCCATTAGTGTGAATGAGTGGTGGAGCCTGTCTCCAAGAAGATCAAGAATTACAGTAACTACGTAATTTCCATTTCTGCTATGTCAAAGATGCAGCAGATGACTCATTTTATAGGCTGGAATGCAAGCCTTCTGTATCAGTTTTTTTTTTCCTCAGTGATATGAGGTCCACCATAACATTTCAGTCTTCTTATGTGGACCAAAGCAGACTTCTACGTCTTGAGTTCCAATATTCCTCAGTACGAATACACTCTGTGGAACACACTCAATGCAGTGGTTGAGAGCCTCCCGAAATCTAGTACTCCATTGCTGTGGGCATATAGCCCAATAATCTACTGAAAGCTTTATGGATACGACTCTGCCTCCAGGGCAGCTGCCACTGGCAGCAGGTAGTTAACTTCTCCTTGATGGTGCTTATATGTTCGGCTCTCAGGTCTCTGGAGGCCACTCAGAACAATAGGGCTATCATTTAAACAGGCGGCACCTGCTGCCTCTCAGAAGAACGGGAACCGTTGACGTCCTCGTAACAGGCAGTCCTTTCAAAGTAAGAGACCTAGGTGCCTTTATCAGGAACCAACCCTTCAGCCACGAAGAGAACACAGTAGAGGGCATAGTGCCTGAAAGTGCCCTGTAGATACTTCTGTGGATCCAGCCGAGGTCCCTCCTCAGCTGTCTGAGTGGGACTTCTCTTGGCGGTAGAAGGGGCATCTAATTTGGTTTTACAACCAGTGGAAGTCCATTTCAGTGGACATCTGGGTCATCAGGATTGTCCGAGATGGATACTCTCCTAATTTTGCAGATTTCCCCAGACCTTCCACCCAGACAGCAGCCAAGTCTGTCCGCCTCTCAGTCACACTTCTTGCTTCTGAGATATGGAGCCTCTGCGGGAACTGGACAGTAGAAGTTGTTCCACAGCGGAACGGAGCACATGTTCGTATTTCCATTGCTTCTGGTTCCAAGATGACTGGTGGCATGCACCCATTTCTTGGCCTTGGAAGGTTAAACAAGTACCTGTTCAGGGAGGAGTTTACTAAAACCTTGGCATTCAAGTCTTCACTTCCTGGACATTTAGCTCCTAGCCAGCCCATCCGGGCAAGAGACACATGAAGCAGTAGCCACAGCTTCTCAGTTGTTCTCTCCAGGGGGTTCTGTGATTTGGGGAAGGTGCCAGTTTCATCTTCCCAGCAGCTCCTCTCCTTAGGAGCCCTCCTGGATACCTCCAGGGTGTCAGTTTTCATTCCAGAGGACAGGAGAAATTACATCTTCAGGTGGCTCATTACATCACAGAAAATGACTCTATTCAACTCCCCTTTTTTAGTTCAGCCGATGCTGGGACTCAGGGCGTCCTCTGCAGCAAGCAGTGGTCTCTGACCATGCATCCATAATCCTCCATACAAAATGACAGAGCCCCAGACAAAATCTCTCATGGGAGGCTCACTGTCAGGACCTCCACACTCAAGTGTGGAGCCAGGAGGAACCTCGTCTTGTCATAAATATCTTAGAGATGAGAGCTATCTTATGTATATTATAAGCAAGGTCCTGAAGGATGCCCTCTGCCACAAAGTGATCCTACATCGGACAGATGACAAAGCTGTCATGTATTACATCAGCAAGCAGGGTGGAGCATCGTCCTACCCTCTCTGCAGGAAGGCCGTGAGGTGTGAGAGTGGTACTTCGAACACGATGCGTCAGTCCAGATTTCATGTAGTCGCTTTCGACAAGTGGGGCAGTTCGGACCTGGTCCTTTTTGCGTCCCCTCTCAACACAAAACTGTCCCTATCTTACTTCAGAAATCCAGACCCTGGTGTTTTCTGTCAGGATGTGTTCACTGCAAACAGAGGTGGGAAAGAAGTAAGTGCCTCAGCTGGGATTTGCATCCAGGCCGCCTGGAATACCGTTCTGATTGCGCTAACCAGCTGCACCACTGAGACAACTGGAACCTGGGCTGTCCCCAAGCACATTACTCTTTCTCAAATGCACAAGCCAATGGCAACACAAATATTTACTTATAACAATCACACAGGAGTGTGGTGTGCATATTTATGGAACACATACAAACAAAGGTGAGAAAGAAGTAAGTGCCTCAGCTGGGACTTGAACCCAGGCCGCCCGGAATACCGTTCCAATTGCACTAAGCAGCTGCGCCACTGAGACAACTGGAACCTGGGCCTGACCTCTCAGTAATCATTCCCACACTGCAAAAATGAGATTGGTTAGCTTCACTGGACTTAAGGGACGCCTGTTTTCAAATTCCTGTCAGATCAACTCACAGAAAGTACCTAAGATTCAGACTGGCCTCAGGGCATTATCAGTTTGCAGCACTCCCATTCGATCTGACTTGTGCACCAAGGGCATTCACAAAATGCCTAGCAGTGGTGGTCGAATACCTGAGACAGCAATTTGTGACAGTCTTCCCCTACCTGGACGACTGGCTAGTTGTAGGCCAGTCACTGCAACATGCAAGACAGTCACTGGCAATCACAAAATCTACGCTGGAATCCCTAGGTTTCCTCATAAACGAGCAGAAATCACAGCAAGAACCAGTACAGGTGCTGGATTTCATTTGAGCAGAGCTGGACACCAGCCTGGGCAGAGCTTTCCTACCCCAGGAAAGAGTGGACAGCATCTTACAGGTTGCAAGTTCCTTTATGCTGGGCAGACCCAAGCCAGCCAGGGAATTCCTCAGGCTACTGGAACATATGGCAGCTGCCACCACAGTGGTGCCAGGTTCCAGATTCCAAATGAGAGACATCCAGTTTCACTTGAGACAGTACTGGTCACAAAGGACAGACCCCCTGTCCAAACAGGTTCCAGTCACCCACAGCCTACTGCAGGCACTTTAGTGATGGTTGAACGAACACAATCTCAGGGTAGGTGTACCCTTTCTAAGGGAACAGGCCTCCCTAGTTCTAACAACAGATGCTTCCCTTCTTGGTTGAGGGGCACACATGCTGGATCACACAGCAAGTGGCACGTGGTCTCCACAAGAGTCCCTGTTGCACATACATCTGCTGGAGCTCAGGGCAGTGTACCTGGCTCTATTAGAGCTTGCCCCTCATCTGCAAAACAAGGTGGTGCAGGTCAGAACAGACAACACCACAACCATGTACTATATCAACAAAAAAGGAGGAACCAGGTCAGCTCCACTTTTCAGAGAGGCAATGAAGCTGTGGTCCCTGACATATTTTGTGCAGATATCTCTATTAGCCATACACCTTCCAGGGAAGTACAACATATTGGCAGATTCTCTCAGCAGGATAAGTCAGGACCACCACGAGTGGCCTCTGTACCCTCAGATACTCGGCACAGTCTTCAGAAGGTGGGGAACTCCGGATGTGGATCTTTTTGCTTCTGGAGAAAATCACCATTTGCCCTTGTATTGCTGCAGGCCTCGTCTCAAGGGGACAGCTCCCCTGGATGCAATGGCTCTGGATTGGTCAGGGAAGTTTGTGTATGCCTTCCCCCCATTTCCAATGATATCCAGGACCCTACTGAAATTAAGTTCCCAACCAGCAACAGTGATACTGGTGGCACCAGACTGGGCGAGGCAACACTGGTATTCACTTACCCAGGAGTCACAGCCTGCTGACCTCCTCTCAGGGCAGGATCCTGTACCCCAGCCTCAAATCACTGAGACTCAAGGCCTGGTTCTTGAGGACTTAGAGTTTGCTAACCTCAAGCTGTCAGAGCAAGTCAGAAAACCTTCCACTAGAAAAACATATTCCCCTAAGTAGAAGATTCTCCATTTGGTGCTCATTTAAGGGTACTGATCCATCCAGGGCTGACCTTACTGTTCTCCTGGATTATCTGACACACTTACACTCATTAGGACTGAGGCCCTCAACCCTTAAAGTCCATCTGGCTTCAGTCTCAGCTTACCTGTCAGTTGGTAAGGAGAGATCCATGGCCTCTCATCCAGTTTTCAGGAAATACTTTAAAGGCCTCAGCCTCCTTCACCCTCCTCTGAAGGAGCCGGTCCCGGCCTGGAATCTAAATATCTGCATTGCCAAGCTGATGCAGCCACCATTCGAACCTATGGCAATGGCAGACCTGAAGTTTGTCACCTGCAAAACAGTGTTTCTGGTGGCTACCACTTCTGCCAGGAGGATAAGTGAGCTGCAAGCCTATGTACAGATGTGGACTACATCTCATTTCACAGGGATAAGGTGGTCCTCAGGATCAATAGGAAATTTCTACCCAAAGTGGTATCTGATTTTCATTTGAATCAGTCTATGACTCTACCAGTTTTCTTTACAGAGAACTCCAGCTCTCGAGAAAGGAAGCTTCACTACCTTGATGTCAAGAGGGCACCGAGTCATTACATTGACAGAACCAAGGCATACAGTCCAGCTCAAACACAGCTGTTCCTCACTTATGGTGAAGTAGGTAAAGGTAGAGTTGCCACAAAACGTACTATTGCTCATTGGATAGTGGCATATATTTAGTTTTGTTACAGTAAAGTGGGTAAACAGGCACCCCTGGGCCTATGGGCACATTCCACCAGGGGTACAGCTGTGTCAGTGGCAGCTTCAAGGGATATTCCACTACTGGAAATCTGCAAAGCAGCTACATGGAAAACAGTGCACACTTTCACAAAGCACTACAGCCTGGATCTGCAATCCAGAAGTGATGCCAGGTTTGGCACAGTAGTGCTGCAGAACCTGTTCCCCAAATAGGTTCTCTTTCCAACCTCCAAAGGTACTGCTTGGTAGTCTGCATTAGTTTAATCATAATGAGTGATTCCTGGGGTTAGAAGATACAATTACTCAACATAATAATTTTGTTTCTTCAAAGGGATCACTCATTTTGATTAAAGCACCCACCCTGCCTCCCCTACTAGAACCTTTATAAAAAAAAAAAAGTGTAGGGAATCTTTGTTCTGCATCTCTGCTTTAATGTTACATATAGGCCTGGTTAGAGACTCGCCCTTTAATCCAGTTGGTTTCCTTGTGGTCTCGTTTGTAGGTCTGTCTTTTGGGGATTTTTGATATTGGAGGGGGGGCCAGATTTTTCTTTATTATGTAAGGATTAGCTAGGAGATATTATACCCAGTTAGGCTCCGTAAGAATCGGAAGCACTCAGAGTGCAGCAGTTTGAAATTGGCATGAGCCAATCAGAGTTCCATCATTTGCATAGCATTCCATCTCTCCGGGCAGTCCAATACAGGAGGCTGACTGCATTAGTTTAATCATAATGAGTGATCCCTTTGAAGAAACAAGATTACTATGGTGAGTAATTTTTTCATCCATGACACAGGTCAAGTTGGAAGGCCAAGTTCACACCGCTCTACCGGAGCGGTTGCGGCTTTTCTGGCAGAGATTCGTAATGTACCCTTTGTAGGCAGCTGCAAGGGGGTGTGTTAGAGCTCAGTGCATACCTTTGTAAAGCACTATGTTCTGGATGTCCATGCCAGACACTTCACTTTCTTCGTCAGGACCGTCCTTTTGGACTTCTGTCATGAGTGAGCTCTGTCTCCTTTCTCCCTGCTCAGGGTGGGGGGGGGGCTTGATTTTTAGCTCGGTACTCTCCCATTAGTGTGAATGAGTGGTGGAGACTTTAAGTCCAGGAAGATACGGAAATTACGTAATTACCATAATTCTTGATTTTCTTGGACGAAGTCTCCACCACTCATTCACATGACCACCCACTATCCCCGGAACTCACGAGTTCTGTTTTGGTCTTCACTTCCTTGTTGTTTGGGCTGTGAAGGCATTGTTGAATAGACCCTTCTTACATGGTCATCCGGGCCTTCACATGGCGTGAAGTTAGGGTTAAGTTTTCTTTTGTTAGTTTACACTGCACCAACTTGGTCGAAAAGGTACTGAGGCAGTTGGAGGGTCAACGCCAAGATAGTCTGTGCAGCGTGAGATAGTCTCATGGTGCCGCACATTTATTTACATATTTAAGCGTTTACCAGGAAGGCATGCTGAGCAGACTACTGCTCAATTCCAGGTGCATTCTGGGGGAGGGGGGAACATAGATAGCAGTTGAAGACAGTATAAAACAATTGATATTACATAGTGGGGAGATCACTAATATTAGGTCCTGTTTGCTAGACAGTAGTGGGTCAAGAAAATCAGTAGGTAGCCACAGTTAATACAGAATGATACAATAAATACATAGTGTAGGCCTCTAACAAATTGGTCCCTGTGAGAGACAAAGTAGAGTGAGAGAACAATAGATTGGCACAGATTAATTGCATTACTAAGTGCAGATATACTCAGACATTCCGCACAGAGACTGGAAAACACCTAGACACATGCGCAGATAGGGACGAAATGAACTTGGAGCATGGAGTTAAGTTGCGCGAGGGAGGAAAAGTGGCGAACGTAAGCTGGGAGGGAATTCCACAATAAAGGAATGCAGTAGCTGAAAGCTGCCTGACCGACGATAGTAGACCGGTGTGGGACAGCTAGGGACCAAGAGTCAGAGTTTCTGAGAGAGTATGCATGGGTGCTGGGGTTGGTTAGGGCATCGGTGAGGTAGGAGGGGAGTCGCTGGGACCAAAACTTGGCTGGGATCTCTGTTTACGATTGTCTAGAGAGGTGAGGTGCATAGATTGATATAGGGCGCAGTGGTGTGTGGAGTAGGGACAGTTCAGGGCGAAACGACAGAAAGAGTGGAAAAGAGGGTTGAGTCTGGCTAATGTGGACTTGGGGCTGGCGCAGTAGACTACATCCCCATAGTCGAGGACAGGGAGGATTATTTTCTGCACAGTGGCCTTCCTGGCAGGTAGGGGGATGCTGTCACGATTCTAGTAAAGTGCACCAAGCCTAGGGTAGAGCTTCTTGAGTATGAAGTCAATGTGCGTGGAAAAACTGAGGTGCTGGTCAAGCCAGACACCGAGGTATCTGAAGGAGGTGCAGGACTCCAGGGAGGGCCCTTCCAGGGTGTGGAATGTGATCGGGAAGGGGAGCCTAGAAATTCTCTGCCTCATGCCAAAGGTTAGTGAGACTGTTTTTTTTTTTTGCATTGAGGAGGAGGTGATTTGAGCGGAGCCAGTGCTGGACTGAGATAAAGTCTTGCTGCAGTCTGGTCATAACCTCTGTGGCCGAGGGGCCAGATGCATACAGCACAGTGTTGTCCGCATACATGTGGATGGAGGAGTGTGGGCAGGCAGAGGGCAGGTCATTCAGGAAGATCGCGAACAGGAGGGGGCCTAGGACAGAGCCTTGTGGTACCCCAGAGGTGATTGTGAGGGGCGCCGAGGTAGAAGAACTGATGCAGATGGCTTGGGATCTGCCAGTGAGGTATGAGAGGAACCAAGATGTGGCCCAGGTGGATAGTCCAGCATTGGCGAGTTTTGCCAGGAGGAGAGAGTGTGACACTGTATCGAATGCCTTAGCCAGGTCGATGAAGATGGCAGCTGTGATGTGGCCAGCATCCATCCCAGTGAGGATGGAATTGGTAATCCTGAGGAGGGAGGTAGTGGTGGAGTGGGATTTCCTAAAACCAGACTGGTAGGGGGGAAAAAAGGAGGAGGAATCCAGAAAGGTGGATAGGCGAGAGAACCAGGTGCTTCTGTAGTTTGGCCATGATCGGTAGGAGGGAGATGGGCCGATAGGTGTTTGGGTTTGAGGCATCACCACTCTTGGGAAGCGGGATTACGATGGCATGTTTCCATTCAGAGGGGACTTTGGCTAGGGAGAAGGATAAGTTAAAAAGGGAGGCCAGGGGTTGGGCTATGGCAGGGGCTGATAGGTGGAGCATTTTGGAGTCCAACCCAGTGGGACATTTGCCCTTACTTGGGTTAAGGGCAACCAGTGCATTATATACCTCTGCCGGGGTGACCGGCAGGAAGGAGAAGGAGTGAGCTGGTGTGTGCCACTAGATGGGGTGGAGGGGAGGGATGCTGAGCAGGTGAGGTGCGGACAGGGAGTGGCATGGCTAGTTGTGAAGAGAGTTAAACAATGTGGCCACTGCTGGGGGTGAGTGATGGTGAGTCGCTTACCTGCAGGAAGGGGGTGGTGGGGGCTGCGATGGAGGGCTGCGGAGCGATTTGACCACTTTCCAGAATTTTGGCGGGAGATGAGAAGTGGAATTGAATGCGCCTTTCAAATAGTTTGCTTTTACTTGGGGGATTTTGTTGGTACTGGTATTCCGAAGCTCACGGTAAATCTGGAGGTCAGCCGGAGAACTGGAGGTCTTAAAGGTTTTCCAGGCCTTGTTTGTGATTCGAAGGTGGGCTAGGATTTCGGGAGAGATCCATGGGAGGTGAGCACCTTGAACTCAGGTACGTCTGAGGGGGGCGTATCGGTTCCAGATGGCGGTGAACTTGGACTTAAAGAACAACAGGGCCTCGTCTATTGAGGTGTATTTACTAATGCGCGACCAGTCAGTATTGCCCAAATCATTTAGTAGTGAGGAGAGGTCCAGAGATTTGTGGGGTCTGGTCATAATTATTCTGGGTGGGGGAGCTTTTGGTCTGTAAATTTTGTGTACAGAGTAGATTCTGTGGTGGTCACTAAGGGCATCCGGAAGGAGGCCGGAGGCTAAGATCCTGTGTGGGTGAGAGGTGAGGGACCAATCTAGAAGAGTGTGATTCTGTGTTTTGTGGTTTAACCGAGTGGGTTCAGAGATTAGTTGAGTTAGGGATTAGGGTTGTCACCTTGTCTCAAAATTTAGAATGAGACTCAGCGAGCCAGTTCAGGTTAAAATCCCTAAGTATATGGATCTCACGTCCTGCTGCCAGGGAGTTTAAGGAGCCCAGGTGGTCCAGTATGGCAGGTGTGTTGGTGTCAGGAGCACAGTATGTACCTGCTATGTAAATTGGAATTGAGTGGGGGATGGAGAGTTTTACCATTAAGGCGTTGATGGACTCTGAAGGTAGGGATAGGGCAGTCGTGGAAAACTGGATGGTGGAGGCGATGTACTTAGCTATGCCACCCCCTTTTTTGCCCATACAGTCATGCTGAAGGAGTGTATAGCTGGGTGTAGCAAATTCTGTGTCAGGGTTATGTGACTTCAGCCAGGTTTTGGAGATAATCAGGATATCTGGGCTAAGGGACTAGATGAGAGTTTGAAGCAAGGTTATTTTACGTAGGAGGCTACAAATATTTAGGTGGATCGGTTTAAGGCCTGTGGGGAGTTGGAGTGGAACGGAGGGGTTTGGGGTGTGGTGGCGGGTAGGTCCGGAGTTAAGCTCGATATCACCAGCAAGGAGAAGTAGTAGGGTGACCAGGAGTTTGGTATGATGTGCCACCCACTGAAGCTTTCTTGAGATAGTATAAGGCTTGGCTATAGAGGCTTTTGGTCTCCGAATATATGGCAGAAGGATGAGGTGGTTATTTCGGAAGGTAGAAGGATTAACCGGGGGCCAATTGATGGTGTATGGAAGAGGAAGCTGTGGTGTGAATCAGCTATGGTAGTAAAAGGTAGGAATATATGTTTGCAGCCTGATACATGGTACTTGGCAGGCTGGTAAGGTAGGGTAATTAGATGGCGGGAGGGACACCCAGGGAATGAGGATAAAGAAGGTTATTAGGTGCAGTTGAATCATCATGGAGAGGCAGCAGTGCGAGGGTTAGGATGGTCTTATTAATGCTGAGACCTGAGTGTAGTGGCCACTAGTGGATACTCGGTATAGCCTGCAAATGGGAAAGTGAGTTTGGTTTTTAAACAGCATGTGATTCTACCTGTATAGCTCAGAATTTGCCAAGGGTGGTGGTGGGTGTGGCGGGGAGCTGACGCAAAGCGTCAGCGAGGCTCCTCTCTTTAACTGAGCTGTGCTGCGCTGTAGAGCTGTACCTGCTTGATGCGTGTGTTGGTTGGGGGGGTCCGCGGTTCGGGGGAGGGCTTCCTGACTGCCCTCACGACCTCCAATATGTGCACAGAAGCTAAAGGACAACAAATTAAATAGGTACGAGCGAGGGAGGGGGCTTGTTACCATTCAACACTGCACTGTGTACAATTACAAAGAATAGGCTATCAGATCTTTAAGCTCAAGTAACATTAATTCGGATTGTAAGCACTACAGGATTGTAAATTTCTATGCAGCTTACTATTACAATGGGTAGCGAGCAGCTAAGTAAATAAATTTAAAGTGCCCTGCAGAAGCTGGCACATACATGATCCCATCCCGGTGCCAGCCCTCCTGAAGATTTTTGGCTCCCATGGGGTCCTAGTGCCTCCAGCCTAGTCCCATTTGTGTGAATGAGTGGTGGAGACTTCGTCCAAGAAGATCAAGAATTACGGTAAGTACGTAATTTCCATTTCTCTATCCTGACCACCCCAGTACAGGCGAGCAAAAACTGCACTGTCTGGATGTAAAAAGAGCATAGATTCATTACATGGACTGGTCTGGTCTCATAGCACACAGATCCTTGTTACCTTCCAGCAGTTATGAAGTTTCTGTCTTGTTTGATAGTTTTCTGCATACAGTTCTGTTATGAAAAAGCTGGCAAGTTGCCTCCTGGAGGCCTACGAACACATTCCACAAGGGGCACCTCTGCCTGTCTTGCAGCTACAAGGGGAATCCCCCTTCAAAGCATGTGTAGAGCAGCTACCTGGAAAACAGTGCACACCTTCCCAAAGTGCTACTGTTTGGACATACAGTCTAGGAGGTATGCCAGTTTTGGAACTGCTGTCTTGCAGAACCTTTTTCCTAAATAGGTTCTAGACATGTCCTCCCAAGGTACGGCTAGTGAATCTGTACTTTTGTAAGGCATCATTGATAAATTATTTTTGTCTGAAGAAAAAAAAATACTCACCATAGTAATGTTTCTTCTCAAGGATCCATCAGTGAGCCTTACACACCCTGGCCCTGCCTCCCCTTCTAGAACCTGAAAATAGCTTCATACAGGAATCAGTTCTCATCTTACAGTTGCTTGAGCATTACTTGTTGCAGTTTTTCAACAATTTTAAATTTGTGATAATTTCTTAACAACATTTTGTCTACTAACAATTTATTTGAGTTTTTAAAAATTCTTACAAAATTGTTTGAAACATTTTAGCAGTCACTTAGGTATTTTAGTGGCCACTGCTCCCCTGGCTATAGACAGAAATTTGGTGTTAAGTCAGTAGTGGGCCCGCAACCACAGTGCAGAGTTTGAACTTTATTCCAAATTTTAAAATTTACATTAGTTCTGTCTCTGGCACAACACACTCCTGCAGACTAATGTGCTTTTGTAAGGCTCAACGATGGATCCCGAGAAGAAACTACATTACAGTGGTGAGTAGTTTTCCTTTTTTTCCCATTAATTTGCCACCAGTCGAAAACAGGTCAAGTATATCTGAAACCTTTGTACCCCCAGGGTTCGATGGGTAAGTGATGGCAAAGAATATTTGTCAAAACAATTATCAAAACTGAGTAAGTATTGGTAGTGGAAGACACAGTTAAACATGCCAGTCCCAGTATGTACATTTTTTTTGTGTGTTATCTTATCCCTTGCTACCTAGCTGCCCACTCCTTTGGGCGACCAAGCCTATTCCATCAACCGCTCTCCCATTCCGCTGTCTGCCCAACCCTTTTCATGCCATCCTGACTGACCCAGTGTATCCCTTCACTGGGGGGGCCCTACCTGCAGGGGCATGGGGTAGGGGAGATCGAAGTGCCGCTCTTCTGTGTCAGTCGGTCAGCGAGGTGGAGCTCGGGGGCTTCCTGGCTTCGCGGCGAGGGGAGGCAGACCGCCATCATCTGGCCAGCAGGGGTGGCCATTTTAATATGTTTCTTCCCCCTGCCTACTAGGAAGCATGCTGTGGCATCCTTGCTGTTTGCGCATGCGGTGTGTGGTCACCCACGTCGCAAAGCACGATGCCGAGTCCAGCTTTAAGTAGCTGCCAAAGGACGGTGCTTCCACACCCTCCTCCCGGGAGGAGAGTGTCCAGAGGATGCTTTGAAACCCTCCCTGCCGGCCTCCACTCCTGACATCCCGGGCACGGGCGCGAACTTGGGTCGCTAGCATTGCAGGCAATTCCCTGTTACCCACTGCCACGGAGCCAGCTGGTATGTACATTTTTAATAAAGAAATAATATAGGTGTTAAACTGTAAAAAAAAAAAAAAGTCACCATGAACTGAATTTACAGTGCACTGAATTACTTCCTACAATAATTTTCCATTCAAAGTTTTATTAACTTAAAATGAAAGATTTAACCTTTATCATCACAGACAATTACAAGCCAGCACTCATGCCTAAGTAGGCCACCATGTCCATGATTCTGATACTCTCAAGGAGCAGAACTAATTAGATATGTGGTTCTCATGATGTAGCCAAAATGTAACAGAAAATCACGAGCAAGAACTCTGGACATTAGTTTAATTAGGCCATAATGGGTGAGACTGTGACATACTCAAGTAGGGATACTAATCTACATCTGTATTAATTTTGGTGCTGCTAGGTAGGTGGTTCTCAAGATATAGCCAAAAACATAAGTATGACAGAGTAGTGTATGAAGAGCTTCATCCTATCTTGATTGCTGAGGCAATACATCCCAGTAAGCAAATATTTAAAGATCAACTGCAGCTATATTATATACATATTATAAACGTTACCCCTTTTCCCTAACATAAGGACAACCAAGGCTGTATTTATTATATATGAAATGAAGAAACTGATACTTGTTATGTGCAGCTACTATTTTGATGCTCTCTTAATTGATGGTTTCACAGAAAATCCCAGACATTTTTAGGCCAACTAGCAGAATCTTGAGTGAGTGCTGATGTCATCCAGGCAGCAATGACGTCATTTTCCTCAAGGTCCTGAGAGAGAGAGACACACACATACCAACTCATGTTTACATTCAGTTGTCTGAGGACCTTTGCCTGTGGAATCTTATTGACGCAGCATTACAAATAAATATTGAGTTACTTTCACAGATTAATCAGTCATTTTTATGGGACAATACTTAATGTTTGAAATAAGGAAGAAGCTGTGGGGGTTTCATTCAGGGCAGGAAGAGAACAAAAGAAACAAAAATGTTTATGTTAAGAGCCTGTCATGTTGTTGATATTTCTTTTTGTGGGAAGGGGTGATACTGAAGAAAAAGTGTTGGTAATCAGCTTATGGAAACGGTCAGATATTTACTCATGGTGTTTTACTGGCCACCATCAGAAAATTGGAAGCAAATACTTATTTTTTTAATGTCATAATATGACATACTCTGTATGTACTGAGCTGTCAGGACCTTGAGGAAAATGATAATTTGTTGCTTGAATGGAATCAGTACTCACTAAAGATTCCGCCACCTGGTCTGAAAATGTCTGAGGGATTTTCTGTAAAGCCTTCAAAAAAGACAGGAAGTAAAATAGCATCTGGACATGACAAATGACAGATCTCACTTCGAGATAGAGCTCTTGCAGCAGGTAACACCATTAGGACTATGCTGCCAGGCACTAGGACCCCACGGAAAAAATTCTAATTAGCAGTCTAAGGCGGGGGACTGCCCACTTGACGTAGGCCCCAACCCTGACATCACCCATGATATAAAGGGATTTGGCCTCCGGTACCACCTCAGTTCTTTTCCCGCCGTCAACCCGTGCATATCGGCTCCACGGATGCCTCCTGCTTCTAGTCGACTGTCAATTTCGCGCTTCACGCAGTAAATGTTTTTTCTTCCAATTTATGAGTTTGTCGTGTATGTCTTCCCAGCCATCTTCCTCTTCAGATGGCGGAAATTGAAGTGTGCGTGCGGCAAGCAGATCCCGGCTAACGACGGCCATTCGGCCTGCCTTCTCTGCCTAGGCCCTGACTACTGGTTGGACGACTGTCAGCACTGCCAAGGCTTCAACCGGAGGACCAGAATCCGCAGCCTCAACACTCTGAAAGCGTACCACCTTGAACAACAAGTGGCTACCATGCACAAGACCCAGTTAGGGCACAGCTCATCTTCTTCCTTAGCGAAGGACTCCTCCCGCAGAGAGAAGAAATCGAGTGGGGGAAACACCATCATTGGGACAGGGAATGGTCCAGGTCAGAGTCCCATTCTAGGTCTCTCCACAAGACTTCTAAGTCTTCGACCTCTGGCGCGAGGTCAGACTCAGCCCTCCCGGTCTCACTGGCTCTTCTGGGGTCACAATTGAGGAAGCACCCCGCCTCTTCCCAGGCGCATGGTGGGGAGTCTTCCGGGCTCGGGCTTTCCAAAGCCCCCATGTCCCTGGCGATCCAGCCCCACAAGCAGACACTAGGGTCTCAGCCAGCAGGACAGGTGCACTCAGTGTCTGGTGGCAGGTTGGAACCTGCCGTCCGCAAGAGCCCAGTTACTGGGTCATCAGACCAGGTGACAGGGTCGGACGACTCAAGAAGATGCCAGGATAGCAAGCACCAGTCAAAGCATCACTCGCCTTCCAGGCGGTCGTCAGCCAAGGCTTCGGACCGACGTCAGGCCTCCTCGCCCTCTGACTCCATTGTGGAGCCGGACCAGACGCCGCCACCTAAGCCGCCATCTACTCTGTAGCGCCCGATTGAGAACCTGACTCCAGACCAGATGTCAGGAGATCTGACGCTCAACTCAGGGGACAACCGAGACTGGATGCCACCCTCTCTGCCTCCACCTCCTTCTCGGGAGCCTGACGACCAGACGTCCTAGCGCCCGACGTCAGAGGACACAGTTCCACAAGGGCTGACACTGAGAAGAAATTTCTGTCTGACCCGATGCCAGGGGACAAGGTGCTGCAGGGGCTGATGCCAGGGACCCCTAGCACCCCAAACCTGATGCCAGCACCTCATCCAGGTCCAGTTGTCCCTTTGGCAGAGGTTGGGGCCTTGTTTAACAGCTGGTGGAACACCATAAAAGGGGATTTGTTGCCTAGGCCACCGGAGCAGACCCCCAGCCCCAGGGGACTCCTGGCCCCGGCTCCACCTAGACAGCCTTCCCCCAGTGTCTGTCACCTCCATCCCCGACACCAGACTGTCCACGTCGGGGGGGGGGGATGAGGATCCAGGGTCACCTGTACGTCAGAGGCACACTCTCCACCCATCATCCAGGTCCTCCTCCAGGGGACAGCCCTATACATCTTCAGAATGATTGTCAGGAGTCCCCTCCTCCTACGACTCCTCAGAAGATGGCCTGTCCCTGCCATCACCAGACCATAAGAGGAACTCTCCGAGGTGCTCCCCAGAAGACCCCTCAATCCTGGATATCATGAGGCATATCCAGTTTCTAAACCAGTGGGAGACAGAGTTGGACCCTGAGAGGTGCTGTTTGGCAACATTCCTAGGGGCTACTGACCCAAAACCTTTGGTCACACTACCCTTAATGGAACCCTTCCAGGATGTTACAAAAATAGCCTGGAAGCACCCCTCCATGACTCCGGCAGTCCTTAAAAAGGCTGACTGACTCTATAGGATGCCCAGGGGAGAACCACATTTGAGTGAGCAGCCAAAAGCGGACTCCATGATCCTCATGGCTGCCCATGGGAGGGCCCAACAGCCAACGCATATGAGCTCCCAGTCACTGGATAAGGAGTGCAAAAAATGGGACCATTTGACTGCAAGATGTACTCTTCGGCCACCTGTACAGTCAGGTCCCTACATTTTTTGGCACACATGGTGATGTATAAAAATCAGTGTGGAACAAGGCCATGGACCTAGTCAAGAATCAGCCAGACTCTGCCAGCAAGTCAGAATTGCTGTCAGTTCTCCAATCCGGTGCTGACATCGGCAAGCATGTCTTAAGGTGCTCATACGACTCAGCTGACACTGCCTCCAGGGCTGCATCCACTGGCATATGTCTCGGGTGTCACTCCTGGCTTAGGGTTTCAGGCTACCACCAGGACCTTCAAGACGCCATACTGGATGCCCCTTTTCAGGACCTGTTCCTTTTTGGGCAGGAGGCTGAAAAGTTGATTACTGGTCTGCAGGACTCTGGCAAGGCAGTCTTGGAGGTACATAAAATGTACAAATCTGAACCAGCCACGTCCAGACGCTGCACCTTTCATAAACAGCAGGGCCAGCAAGGAAGGAGACAGCAACACAGAAGGGGTTTCAAGAGAAAGGGCACTCTCCCTGTCTGCAGGAGCTCAGGGACCCAAAAGCGCCAAGAACTTCAGCGCTTCCTTGCCCACTCCGACAACCTTGGCCATGACTTCCTGCGCGCCCCCCCCCCGTGATGGAGTTGCAAGGGGAGGCAGTAGGCAGGAAGATTCTCCCTCAGCCTTAATGGCTGGTCCAATATCACCGCAGATCAGTGGGTGCTACAGATAGTAGAGAGGGGTTATGCCCTGGAGGTTACCCAGATCCCTCCAGACAACCCACTGGTGCCCTCCTGTTGCTCCCCATCCTATGCAGGTCTTATCAGGGCAGAAGTACAAGCCCTCCTCGATAAGAGAGCAATCCAGGGAGTACCACTGTCTCAAAGAGGAAAGGGGTGTTACTCCCACTTCTTCCTCATCCTGAAGAACACAGGAGACCTTCGTCCCATCCTGGACCTCAGTCAGCTGAACACTTTCATCGAATACAAAAGGTTCAGGATGGTGACACTACCGGGATTGCTACCCATACTTCACCAAGGGGATTGGCTCTGCTCCCTGGACATGCAGGACACCTACATGCATATAAAGGTCCTGCTGTCCCACAGAAAATACCTTTTCTTTACCTTCCAGGGAGAGCACTACCAGTTCAGAGCACTGCCATTTATCCTTTCTTTGGCACCCAGGGTGTTCACCAAGTGCCTGGCAGTAGTGGCGGCAGCTCACAGGAGGCAGGGGCATTATGTCTACCCCTACCTTGACAACTGGCTTCTAACAGCTCCCACAAGAAGTCAGCTGTGTTACTCTCTGGCAGACACCTTTCGCCTGTTTCAGGATGGGGGGGTCACCTTAAACCTTCTCAAGTCATCCCCCCAGCCTGTCCAGAGGTTGCAATACATAGTGGCCATCTTGGACACAGTCCAAGTGAGGGCCTTTCTCCCCTCAGACAGTGCAGATTGTATGAGGGCGCTGGCTCGGAGAATTGTCTCCACAAATCAAGTTCCAGGCAGAATGGTACTGCAGCTGCTAGGCGTTACGGCACCCGCCATAGTCACTGTTCCCTTAGCTCGTCTGCACATGAGGGTTCTTCAGTGGAACCGCAGGGTTCAGTGGGACCAGCACTTGGACAACCTCGAACAGCCAGACCTAGTCTCCAAGGTGATATTTCAGACTCTGGAGTGGTGGCTCACCACTTCTTGCTTAGAATCTTGGGCTCCCTTCCAAAGTCCCAGTCCTCAGCAGATCCTGACAACGGATGCCTCGGGGCTAGGATGGGAGCACATTTCGGAGTCCAAAAGACGAGGGATTTGGACCCCTCTGGAGTGAGATCTCCACTTAAACATGTTGGAGATGAGAGCTGTTCTTTACACCTTACAAACATGCGAGATGATTCTCCTGCCAGGGCCTCTACTGATCCAGTCAGACAACATGCCTGTGGTCTTCTACATCAACAAGCAAGGGGGCACAAACTCATATCCCCTCTGCAGGGAGGCCGTGAGGGTATGGTACTGGGCAGTGGAGCACAACCAGGAACTCACAGCGGTTCACGTTCAAGGGGTTCAGAACACCTCAGTCAACTGCCTCAGCCACTCTCGGTCTCAGGCTCATGAATGGGAGTTTTACACTGAATTTACAAGCTAGTGGCCTTGCAGCCTGCTGCCCAAGGTAATTACATCTTCATTGTGCTCTGGTCGTGCTGCCTTCAAACGACAGCTGTATAGCGCTGTTGACTAGCTGTACCTTGGAGCCCTACTACCTCCCAGGAAGTAGGAAGAGAGTTCGATAGTTCTGTTGCCCAAGAGAACTACCAGACTATTGAGAGGGCTCCATTTTAACATTTGGGGCAATTTGCATTATTTGTATTCGTGCAGGAGCCTCGGATGAGAGGTCTTTGCACGTTCTAAAGGATATTTATTACTTTCAATCCATGAGTGCTTGGTGGCCCCGTACAACTGCGTTCTGCAGCACATAGAACATGGCCAAACTCTGGAGCTTGTTGAGTGGCCTCCAGAAATTCCTCCGGGCACCTCCTCCTACCCCCCAGCTCATGTGCCACTCGTCTGGCAGGAAATACAGGCCCTTCTGTAAAAAAAGAGCCATAGAGAACTGTTCCTCTGGCCCAGTAGGGCAGGGGGTTCTACTCCCACTTCTTCCTGGTCCCCAAGAAGACGTGGGACATCCGACCAACCCTGGATCAGAGTTACCTAAATTTGTTCCTAGAGTACAAACACTTCAGGATGGTCACCCTTCAGGGTTTCTTGCCCCTCCTGCACTGGGGGGGACTGGCTCTGTTCTCTGAGCGTGCAAGATGCATATCTGCATATCAAAATTTTTCCTTTCCATCGGCTCTTCCTCTGCTTCCAGTTCTGTGGGGCCCATTTTCAATTCAGGGCCCTCCCTTTTGGCCTGTCCTCAGCACCCAGGGTCTTTACCAAATGCCTGGCGGTGATAGCGGCTGCCTTGAGGCCCCATAGCTTCTATGTATTTACCTACTTGGATGATTGGTTACTAGCAGCCTCATCGAAGGACCATCTTGTCCAGACTCTAGTCTTTTTCAGGCCTTGGGTATCACCATCAACAGGCCAAAGTCCTGCTATCCCCCTGCCGGCACCTTTAGTATATAGGGGCAGTCCTGGACATCACCCAGGGCATGGTCTTCCTGCCCATGGACAGGGCGGAAGTTTGGAATGCCTGATAGCCCTGGCCCACCTGATTTCCTCCAGTCGTCAGGTCCCCACCAGGGTGTTCCTGCACCTCCTGGGCCACTTGGCAGCAGCCATTTGCCACAGTTCCCCTTGCCTGCCTACAGTGTTTTAGGCCTGGATCCTAATTCATAAGTTCCGAAAATCATTTTAAAATTCTCAAGACATACGTCTTTATCTTCCCTCGCGGCCGCGATGGACAAATCCACTCCTGGCTTCCGTCGGTGTCCTTGCAGGCAGAAAATGTCCCGGACTGACCCGCACTCCACGTGCGTTTATTGCCTGGGTCTTGCTCACAATCCGCAGGCCTGTGATCTTTGCAAGTCTTTCACGGCTTCAGTTCTGGAAGACCGCGCTGCCCAACTCCAACTGGGATGCCCTGAGAAACGGTGCAGCGCGGTGAAGTCGGCGAGGCCCCTTGGCGGTGCCCGCTGGCTGCGGTCTTCACGGAGCAGCTGGAGCAGTGGATCGCCCTCGAGGAGGAGGCGGCTCAGGCCGCATCATCTTCCTCCTCGGCCTCGGCGTTTATCCCGCTCTCCTTGGGCTCCTCCTACACTGCTTCTTTCAAGGAGCTTTGTCAGTCCCTCTCCACCAAGGGAGAAGGACCCTCGGGACACTCGAGTAGGTCTAAGAATAAAGAACTGAAAGGTAAGTCCCACCATCGACGTTCATGGGAGCGGGAGAGATCCCCTTCACCGGACTGTCGGCTCTCGACTTCGGTCAAGGTTGCAGCTAAGGCTGATTGCTTCACGGTGTCCCCGTCAGGTCAGCCGGCTGAGACACCTGGCGACACGGCTGAGATTGTTCTTGACCCGTTGGTTGGGTTGTCGCCTGGAGAAGCCGACAACCCTTCTTCACCGGGTCCCCCGGTGGTAACCGAGGACTTGCCTGTGCCTCCTGTGCCGAAGTTCCCAGTCAAGGACCCTGAACCGAGGGATGAGCGGGTTTCCCCCGTCCCCTCTTTGACCCACCCTCGGTGACCCCGAAGGTCTTGATCCTCTTCCATGTTGGGGTAGATCCCGCCAACATCGGTGGTCTCGGTCTCTGCATATGGAAAGCAGCGTCGCTGCTCGTCCTCTTTGGAGGATAGGCTCCGAAGTTACGTCGGCGCTATGAGGACATGATGTGGCAATAACTTTTTTTGGCTGGTAATAAGCCGACCCCATTGCCTTCTCCGGCCATTAACTCATTCAGGCCTAGATACGCCTGTAGGTGGCATCTGAAAGCATAGCCACTTAGGACAATAATGCCTGTAGACGTACTCAACTGACTTTCACTCAGGCTTAGAAACGTCTGATGAAGTCATCAGTTTTAACCTAAATATTAAACAATCCAAATTGCTTAGAATTGATTGCATAGCACCATTAGAACGGTAATTTTGTGCTGAACAATTTTGCTGCTGATACTTTGTGTCTGTCATGTATACTTTAGGAGTTGTTTGCATTTGTTTTAGGTATGGTGTGCATGGCTGACATTTGTCTCTCAAGCCTCATCTAAGCACCTTGAATAAATTTGGAAAGAAAAACACAGTTGTTTGGTATTTCAGCTACTATACAGTAAAAACTAAATGGACTACAATTGATTGCATATCACCATTAGAAAGGTAATTTTGTGCTGAACAATATTGCCACTGATACTTTGTGTCTACCACGTGTACTTTAGGAGTTATTTGCATTTGTTTAAGGTATGGTGTGCATGGCTGACATTTGTCTCTCACGCCTCACCTAAGTACCTTGAAAAAAAATCAGAAAAAAATCAGTTGTTTTGTATTTCAGCTAGTATAAAATAAAAATTAAATGGATTACTATTGATTGCATAGCATCATTGGAAAGGTAATGCTGTGCTGAACAACTTTGCCACTCGTACTTTGTGTGTAGCACTTACGGTTCAAGAGGTATTTACATTTGTTTGTGGCATGCTGATTATGGCTAGAGTCTGCTTATAAAGGCCAAGGATGCAGTGCTAAGAGTAAACGGGGCACAAGTGGTGGAAGTCTCAAAGAGCTCTTGTGGTGTGAATGAGTTAAGTGGTTGTCACCCGAACGACTGAAGCAACCCCTCGTGGTAGTCGAGGAGCCAACCTTGGCACCGGTTGTTTGGCCAAAACCGGCTGCTCTGCCCATTGTGTCGGAACCACCGCCTACTCAACCTAAGACTGGGGCCCCAACCAAGGATTCTTGGTTAGGTCAGGGCTTGCCCCACAGGTTGTCGGTCACCCTCACTCCCGATCGGTCTCGGCAGGTGGAGGGTCACTGAGGCACTCGGTAGCTGTTCGTGGACTCCTCGGAGTCTGACGACGATGCCTTGTTTTCCAGGCCCCTTGATGTGGAATCTGCAGGGGTTCAGTCGGTGGACGAGAGCCCGTCCTCGTTCTTGGGTATCCTTTGGCTCATCTCAGAGTCCACTGGGATGAAGCTCAAACCCATACAGAAATGGGCCAGTTATCCCCTCACTGAGATACTGGACCGAGGAGACTCCCCTGCGGAGGCCTTCCCTGTGGCCTAAGCCATTGTTGGCCCGGCCCTGGAGTTGTGGCGTGCCTGCATCTTGTCCTGCGCCTTCAGCCAAGATGGCTGCAAATCCTGTCCCACAGTTCACTCTCCGGTTCTCAGAGCACCCTCTGCGGAGGTTGGTGACCTATAGCGTTTTCCGGCGTTCCGGGAATGCTAGGGATGTGGACAAACCGCCCGATAAAGAGTCCAAAAAGCTGGACTACTCAGGGCGGAAGGTTTACGCTGCTTCCTCCCTAGGCCTTCGACAGGCTAGCTTGGCCGTGCTGATGGCACATTTTTCACATGCCCTTATGAGTTCCCTGGATGAGGTGATTCATCATCTCCCGGCTGACCTTCAGACAACGGTCAAGCAGGTGTGGGATCAGGGAAGGGCGGTGGCCAAACAACAACTCCAAACTTCTTTGGATATCAGTGACTCTTGTGCCCGGTCAGTAGTGGCCGCAGTAGCCATGCGCCGCAGAGCTTAGCTGCGGATCTCCACCTTCACGGCGGACACCCAGCACAAGCTGGCAGACGTTCCCTTTCTGGGCACTGACTTGTTCGGGCCGGGCGTGGAAGGCCATCTCCAGAGGATTGAGAAGTCCAGTGCCACCTTGGACTTGGTCACGTCTGCCCAGAAGGACAAAGGCCGCCAGAAGCAGCGTAAGCCCTTCTGCCTGTGTGACATGTCCGGTCCAGCAACACCAGCAACAGGGCCAGCAGGCTCACTCTTGGCGTCCCAAAGCCAAGTCTGCCGCTTCCTCCAGTAGGAAGCCTGGAGGGAAGAGTCCAGGCGACCCCTCGGCCGGCCCTTCCTCCAAGCCTGCCCAGTGACGGGTTGAGTGGTGTCGCCCCTAACCTCGTCACTCCTCCCCGGGTTCCCCCCATGGGGGAACGGCTCCACCACTTCATTTCCGCCTGGTCCGCTATCACCATGGACCGCTGGGTGCTGTAAGTGGTCAGCAGGGGTCTGCCTCTGGAATTTGAGCAGTCCCCTCCCTATCGAGCGTGGGCTATGGGCTCCGCAGCCTCTCTGTCGGCTCGTCGAGCTGACATTGCTCTGCTCCTCCAGAAGGAGGTGATCAGTGAGGTGGCAGATCCTCCTCCAGACCCGGGGTTTGTGTCCAGGCACTTCCTGGTCCCAAAGTGGACGGGGGGCTGGCGCCCCGTTCTTGACCTGCACGACCTGAACAAGTTCCTAAAGCCGCGCACCTTCAGGATGGTCACTCTGGCTCAGATCATTCCATCTTTGGAACTAGGCGTGTGGTTCTGCTTTCTGGATCTTCAGGATGTGTTCTTTCACATCCCAATCCGTCCTTTTCATCAACGATTCCTCCGCTTCAGAGCAGAAGGATCTCTTCACGAGTTCCAGGCCATGCCCTTCGGCCTCTCTCCAGCTCCCAGGGTCTTCACCAAATGCATGGCAGTGGTGACAGCATTCCTGCGGTGCCGAGGGGTCCGGGTGTATCCTTACCTGGATGACTGGCTGATTGCAGCCCCCTCCAGGTTGGAGGTGGAGCGGTTCAGGGGTCTGGCCCTCCAGGTCTGCTCTCGGATTGGTCTCCTTATCAACGAGGCCAAATCGGAACTCATGCCATCGCAGGCAATTCAGTTCATCGGGGCAGAGCTGGACTTTCTTTGAGCCAGAGTCCAGCTCCCGGCAGACAGGGCCGAGGTCCTTTCCTCCTTTGCCCAATCATTTCTGGTTGGGCAATTGCGCCCTGCCTGGGACTTCCTGCGCCTTCTGGGCCTCATGGCGGCCTGCACCAGTGTGGTCCGTTGGGCCTGCTGGCATATGCGCCCCCTACAATGGGGGTTGGCCCGCCAGTGGTCACAGCTCTCTGGTCCTTTGGACCAGCCATTGACTGTGACCCAGAAGATATGGGACGGCCTGCAGTAGTGGCCTGTCCCAGCTCATCTGCAGGAGGGTATCACGTTTGTCCGCCCCAAGCCGACGGTCACTCTGACGACCGACATCTCTCTGATGGGTTGGGGTGCCCATCTGGGGGATCTCCGGGCCCACAGCCTCTGGTCCCCTCAGGAGTCTCGATGCCATATCAACCTGCTGGAGCTTTGAATGGTTCGGCTAGCCCTCACCGCCTTCGCTCCATCTGTTCGGGTTCAGGTGGTTCAGGTCCAGACAGACTACACCACGACCATGTATTATCTCAACCGTCAGGGTGGGACGCACTCCTTGCCTCTGTGCAAGGAAGCTCTCCGCATTTGGTCTCTCGTGATCAGCCTGGAGGTGGATCTCCTAGCCATTCATGTGGCAGGAGCCTCCAACAGTCTGGCTGATGCCCCCAGCCGGATAGGCGCTGCATCTCACGAGTGGGCTCTCCTGCCGAAGGTAGTGCAAGACCTGTTCTCCCAGTAGGGCACCCCTCAGGTGAACCTGTTTGCCTCAAGGGAGAATGCAAAGCTGAGACTGTTTCACACCCACCCCCCTCAGCAGGGCTCGCTGCAGGGGGATGCCTTCTTGAGGCCATGGACCCCGGACCTCTTCAATGCCTTTCCTCCATTTCCCTTGATCTACAAGGTGCTTCTCAAAGTGAAGAGGGACATGGCACAGGTGATTCTGGTAGCCCCAGACTAGTCTCGCCAGTTCTGGTACCCAGATCTCCTCAGTCTCAGCTCCAGGCTCCCGAGGCGGCTTCCAGCCCGCCCGGACCTGATTTCAGTCGACAAGGGGAAGGTTCTCCACCCGGACCTTCAATCCCTGCACCTGATGGCCTGGTTCCTGAGTGGCTAGAGTTCCAGGCCTTGAGTCTTTCCAACGAGGTCCTCAACGTCGTTGAGGCATCCCATAAGGAGTTGAACAGAAAATGCTATGCTTTCAAATGGAAGAGATTCTCAATTTGGTGCCAGGACAAGGGGTTGGACCCCTCTTCCTGTCCATTGGCTAGTATTTTGGACTACCTGTGGTCCCTTTCTCAGCTAGGGCTTCAGTCAACGACCCTTAAGGTGCACCTGGCAGCCATCTCTGCTTACCGGGTGCAGGCCGGCAAGCAGTCGGTGGCACAGGAGAAGGTGGTTGGGCGCTTGTTCAAAGGCCTAGACCACATATCCCCTCCGGTGCGAGAACCTCCACGTCCGTGGTATCTACTGCTGGTATTGGCTAAGCTCATGGGCAAGCCATTTGAACCGATGCACAGGTGTGACATCTCTGACCTGTCGTGGAAGATTGCCTTCTTGGTGGCTATTACGTCAGCCAGAAGGATGGGAGAGCTTCAGGTGCTTTCCATCGAGCCTACCTACCTGGTCTTCCACAGGGACAAGGTTGTCTTTCACCCCAACCCGAAGTTACTTCTGAAGGTGGTGTCGGAGTTTCACCTTAACCAGGTGTTGACTCTGCTGGTGTTCTACCCCAATCACACCTCGGATGCCGAATATAGGCTCCATTCCTTGGACCCTAGAAGAGCGCTCGCTTATTATAAGGAGCAGACGGCTGAAGTTCGGGGAGAGGTTCGCCAGCTGTTTGTCACCTACACTGAAGTCGCACCTGGCAGACCTGCAGCCAAGCGGACTGTAAGCAGGTGGGTCACCTCCTGCATAGATCTCTGCTATATGTTGTCGGTCATGGAACCTCCCAAAGGGATAAGAGCTCATTCTACCCGCCATACCACTGCTTCTGTGGCTGCTTCTAGGGACGTCCCTGTCCAGGAAATCTGCAGGACTGCTACCTGGAAGTCAGCACACACCTTTATTTCCCATTACCACATTGACCTAGAGTCACACCGGGATGCTGGTTTTGGGACCTCAGTTCTCCAGTCCTTATTTCCCAAGTAGGGGGTGCGCTCCTTGCCTCCCTCCTCCCGGAGAACTGCTAGGAGTCTGCCAGACAGTGTGGATCAAACAACATATCCACCTCCCTAGAAATACAAGTTACTCACCTGTAACAGGAGTTCTAGGAGTGGCATATGTTGTTCATCCACACGACCCACCCGACCTACCCGGCTTCGACGCGCAACCTGGCTTCCAGTGGGCTAGATCTGACGTCCTGGGGCGGAGCCAAGGGTTTTACCACCCGGGTTGTTGGGAGGAGCCAGCTTGAAGACCTTCTGGCAAGATTTAAAGCGGCAAGGAACCTGCCAGACAGTGTGGATGAACAACATATACCACTCCTAGAACTCCTGTTACAGGTGAGTAACCTGTATTTTGAGGCCACCATTGAAGAAACCCCTGGCCAACTGGGACCTTAGTTTAGTTGTCACATGAGTTCAGATTTCTTACACTGAAAATCATTTTCCTGGTAGCTATCACTTCAGCTTGCTGAGTCCCAGAACTACAAAACGCTGGTTGCCGATCTTCCGTAGACAGTATTTCATAGAAACAAAGTTGCTCTCTGTACACACCGTAAATGTTTGGCAACGGTAGTGTCAGAGTCCCATATGTGCCAACCCCTTGTGCTAGCAGTGTTCTTCCCCTGACCAAGGAATCCTGGGGAGGTGTTGCTCCATTCTCTTGGTGTCCGAAGAATCTTCAGCCTATAGTACCTTGACAGAATCCAAGCACCAATGCATTTGTCTGAGCTGTTTGTTTCCTTCAAACACAGTCACAAAGGAATTCCAGTTTCTAAGCAGTATGTGTCCAGACGGATTGTCCGTTACATCCACCACTGCTATTTACTGGCAGGCAAGCAGCCTTTGTTAGAGACTGTTCCTTTTTTTTTTTGCAATTTTTCCCCCTGGCCTCCCAGTTGGGTCGTCTTCTCTGGCATCCTATTCCTCTGGCCACCATCCATCCCACACCCAGGCCATCACCATGCAACCCCCACGGCTTACCCCCCCTCCCCGTGGCAAGGAGCCCTTTAAACTCCTCAGCAGGGCTGGATCCAGTACCAGTGATGCCCTCTGGAGGTGGCACGTTCCCAACGGATGGCCATCAAGCCGCACGACCAGGGCCGCCATTTTCCGTCATTCTGTTGGCAGTGGAGCATGCAACGCTGATGGTGGGTGTGCCATGCGCGCGTCCACAAGCAGCACGCCTGCCGGCTGCTCCACTTCCGTGCCCCCCTGTACAGGGCCAGGCGTACCAACACCTAATCTCCACTAGTTGTTAGGCAATAGCGGGCTCTGTTCCGCACCTCCCGGGAGGCTGTCCTCGGACTCTATCCTCCCACCCGCCGCCCCCCAACGACCTGCTCGCGACTGCGAACATGGGTCGCCGGCATGGCAGGAGGTAAGGTATCGCTGCCTCAGCCCTCCATGCCACTGGGCCGGCCCAGAGACTGTTTCTTTGAGCTGTGGCCACCTCAATGGCTTTGCTGAGATTGGTCCTTACTGCAGAGATATGCTGGGCCACAACCTGGAGTAATGTTCACACTTATGTATATATGTGTGTGTATATATTATTATATCAAACACTGGATGTACAGTCTAGAACTAAACAGTTCTTGGGTTGGCTGTACTACAGAATTTGCTCTCCACGTGAACCCACTTTGTCTCTAACCACCCCAGTCTGAGGATTTATACTGTAACTGACTGGACCAAAGAATGGGACTTTATGGAGGAGACAGACTCTTAGAGGATGGGAAAGTTACTTAAGATTTGATCGTTTCATGCATCTCCTCCATAGTCACACTCATCCATCTACCATCTACTAGATTCAAGAATGTTTAATTCACTTGTTTGTTATTCATCCCTCCAACAAGTAAACAGGTATATGGGCTGTGAAGATAAGGTGTGTTTTTTTTTATTTTTATTTCTTCTTACAACGGAATGTGGGTTATCTTTTGCCTTTTCGTGTTTTTATTATATTTATTTGAAAAAAGTTTCAGTCAGTAGCTTTCTCGCACTCCTGGGTAAAAAAGGTACTGAGGCAGTTGGAGCTGGTGCTGTTTCAAATGCTGCAGGCACGCGCATGGTGTCGTACATTGGTGATGTACACCAGTGCTACTGGCCCCAAATCCTCTCTAAGAGGAAGGAGGGTGGCAGTATGGAGGAGATATTCAAGAAGGATCACGTGCAATGGTAAGTAACTTTCCTTTACTGGAAATTACATCTCACAAGTAGTCCCTCAACCATGGTTTTTGTAATCAGTCTTTTTTATTGAAAGTTTAGCATAGTTACAGAGTTCAGACATAACAGACTGCTCCAAGGCAGTGAACTGCATGGATAGGCACACTTCACAATCCATTCCTGGTTTATCTTTTAACTAAAGAAGTCCAGGTTGACCACATAAGTATGCAGGACTAAGGTGTATGTGTCAGTGCACTGGGCAAACGTCCAACAAGAGTGGTGAACCCATGGTAGACTGTGGCACCAAGCACCACCAGACAGCTATATTAACAGGCCATATTTCTTGATTACTCTCTCTGTGAAGTATACAAGGCAAGCAAAGCATGAATTATGAATCTGATGAAAATGAGTAATGTACATAGCAGTTTCTGCGTCAAGACTGTAGGATTTGGTTTAAGAAAAAAAGTAATGTTGTTATGATTTCTTTTGGCAGGTTTTGCACAACAATGCAAAGTATCAAGTAGTTCCTAAAAAGCTGACGATAGGCAAGCGGTTAGCCCAATGCTTACATCCAGCATTGCCAGGTGGAGTACATCGGAAGGCTCTGGAAACTTATGAAATCATCTTCAAAATCATTGGGCCCAAGCGGCTAGCCAAAGACCTTTTTTTGTACAGGTAATGTAATTTTAAGGTTCCTGTACCTTCAGCTGCCCTCACAGGTTCATGAAAAGGTCATATGCTTAAATTCGGATTTACTTCATCAGCCGGTAACAAACTAGTCAATCAGAATTATGGGTGTCACTAGACACATTTGTAAAGAGCTCAATGTACCTTTTAGTATCAGAAAAGAAGACACAATGGGCCAGCACGTTAGCACAGAAGTAGTGTTGCTACCCATGATTCTGGTTTCCCAGATTTGGGAATTAGGCCGGAGCATTGCCGGGCTGGTGGCAATGGTAGGAGGATAGAGCCTTCCAGAGGATGTTCTCCAGGGAAGGACACAATTCTTGCTGTGCTACTGCTGTCTGGGTGACCACAGGTGACAGTGCATCTGAGTGACTTCAAGTGGGAGGGAGGATGCTGACTAACTCCATGTAGGTACCCTGAGGAGTGCACACCCACTGGATCCCTGCCACCAGTGTCCTAGTGGACAAGGAGAAAATGAGGGAAAAACAGGACCTTCCAAGCAACAGGATTGAAACATGGACTTTGACAGCAGATAAGGACCGCTTGGCCCACCTAGTTTGCCCATTTCCCTACCTACTGGATAAGCTGCATATCCTAGTTAACCAACAGCCTATTTCTTCCTACCCCCCACAAGAATTGCCTCATGTCTGTCCCATGCATTATTAAATTCTCCCACAGTTTTAGACCCACAACCTCCTCAGGAAGGTGGTTCCATGTGTCCACCACCCTCTCTGTGAAAAAATACTTCCTCACATTGCCCCTGAGCCACTCCACCTCTATCTTCAGCTTGTGTCCCCTTGTTCTTGCACATCTCTTTTTCTGAAAGATGCTACCCTCTTGGACTTTGTTGATTCCACTGAGGTACTTAAAAGTTTTCATTATGCCCCCCACCTTCCTTTCCTCAAGGGTATACATATTAAGCTCCTTTAGTCTCTCCTCGTATGGCTCCTCTTGCAGACCCTGCACTATTTTAGTTGCCCTCCCCTGGACTGCCTCCATCCTGTCTATGTCCTTGCAGAGATGGGGTCTCCAGAACTGGACGCAATACTCCAGATGGGGTCTCACCAACTGTCTGTACAACGGGATAACAACTTTCTGTTTCCTGCTGGTGATGCCTCTCCCTATACATCCCAGTATCCCCCCAGCCCTCCCTACTGCCTTCTCACATTGCTTGCTAACCTTAAGGTCATCTGATATAATTATCTCCAGGTCCCTTTCCATTTTTGTTGTTGTTACTACCTCCCCATTGTGTACTCTTCCCCATGGTTTTTGATCCCCAGGTGCATTATTTTGCACTTCTTTGCATTGAATCCAAGCTGCCATACTTCTGACCATTCCTCCAACCTTGCCAAGTCCCTTCTTATCCTTCCACCACCCCCAATGTATCAACCCTGTTGCAGATCTTTGTGTCATCTGCAGAGAGGCATACTTTTCCTTCCAGTCTCTCTGTAATGTCACTTATAAAGACATTAAAAAGGACTGGACCCAGTACTGAACCCAGTGGTACCCCACTAGTAACCCCCCTTTCTTCAGAGTGGACTGCGTTTACTATTAGTTCTGTGTCCTGTTGTCCAGCCAGTGTTTCACTCAGGCTATCACCCTGGGACCCAGTCCCAGGCTGTCTAATTTGTTTATTAATCTTTTGTGTGGGACTGTGTCAAATGCCTTGCTAAAGTCTAGGTAGGCCATGTCCACAGCCCCTCCCTGGTCTACTTCTGTGGTCACCCAGTCAAAGAAATCGATTAGATTTGTCTGACATGACCTTCCCACTGTGAATCCATGCTGCCTTGGGTCCTGTGCCCCAGTGGCCTCTAGGTACTCAACAAGTCTTTAGAAGTGATTCCATCATCTTCCCTACCACAGAGGTCAAACTGACAGGTCTGTAGTTTCTTGCCTCTGTCTTGCTCCCACTTTTGTGAAGGGGAATCACATCCGCCCTCCTCCAGTCCTGAGATACCACACCTTCTTCCCATGATTTGTTAAAAAGGATAGTCAGTGGTGTCAGTAGTTCTCCCCTTAATTCTTTTAGAATTCTGGGGTGAATCCCATCAGGCCCCATTTCTTTGTCCACCTTCGGTTTTAGGAGTTCTTTCAGAACCCTTTCTTCCAAGAAAGGAGTGGAATCGACCCCCACCCAGAGTGCTTCTGTTAATTGAATTAGTCGTCCTCCTCCTCATCCTCTTTTATGAATACTTAGCAGAAGTATTCGTTCAGTATCCCTGCTTTTTCACTGTCCCTCTCTGCCCACCCACGGTGCATTCTATTCAGCCTCACTATCCCTCCCTTTGTTTTTCTGCACTCCCTAATGCACCTATAAAAGATTTTATTCCCCTTCTTAACCAAGTTGGCTATCTTTTCCTCGTTTGGGCCTTTGCTATTCTGACTGCCTTCCCTGCTTCCTTCTGCCTTAACTGGTACAGTACTCTGTCCTTCTCCTTCTGTGTTTGCTTATACTTCCTAAATGCTGTCTTTTTCTCCTTAACCTTCCCCGCCACCTCTTTTGAGAACCATAGTGGCTTTTTGTTTCGTTTTGATTTGTTTGCTTCACACAAAGGCTTGTTGCCTCTGTGATGGCAGTTTTTATATTTCTCCCCATTGTTGCTCCACCCCTCCTCTTTGCCTGTTTGCTAGTGCTTTTCTAAGGCATTCTCCCATTTTGACAGTCAGCTCTCCTGAAGTTCAGTACCCTCACTTTTGTATGGTTTTACTCTGCAGCTTAGTTTATCGTGAACCACACTGTTTGGTGGTCACTTGTTCCCCGATGGCTACACACTTCTAGATCTGAGATCCTTTCCCATTTGAGAGTATGAGGTCTAAGATTGCTCCCTCCTGAGTAGGTTCCATAACTAGCTGTCTGAGCCATGCCCCCTGTAGGGCATCGAGAATGGCCCTGCTCCTGGATGTGGCTGCAGCAAAGGTGCTCCAGTTAACATCTGGACAAAAAGACGTGGGCACTCTTGGCCCCTGTGACCCCCATTGGCCACAGGGGAAAGTGACAAATCCTGTTCCATGGGATGGGGGTCTCTCTGAAGACCCCTCCATCGGGGTAAGTCATGGGGGGTTGCTGGCCAGAGATGGGGCTGTTATGCCTAGGACGTGGCCAATAAAGCTCCAGATGGGTGTGCCTGGGAAGATGGGATGAACAGAGTGCAACAAATTAAATGAAACTGAAAATATTGCTTGATTTACCAAAACATTGTTACAAATCCGGAATTAAAGACTACATTTCTGTATCACTCCACGTTGTCATGGGGAGTTAATACATATGTTAGGCAGGGGGAGGTGAATGTTTCTAGTTTTGTGTTGTCTTTTGTTCTCTCCCACACAGCGTCGCTGACAGACAGGTTTGCCACTCTTCACTGTAGTGCTGTCTATAAAATAGATGTTTAGGGTCCTCTTACTGAAAGAAAGAATTATCAAGTATCTAGATTCAAATGGCCTGAAGAATCACAGACAGCACGGATTCACAGAAGGGAGGTCATGTCAAACAAACTTAATTGAGTTCTCTGACTGGGTGACCAGAGTGATAGATCAGGGTGAGGCAGTGGATGTGGTTTACCTAGACTTTAGTAAAGCATTTGACACCATGCCAAACAGAAGGCTTTTGCACAAACTGAGAGCCCTGGGGGTGGGGTCCAGAGGTTGTGAGATGGGTGAAAAATTGGTTGGAGGGAAGAAGGCAAAGGGCGGTCGTTATTGGAGCTTCATCAGGGGAGGTAAGGGTGACCAGTGGGGTACCACAGGGGTCGCTAC
This sequence comes from Neoceratodus forsteri, assembly GCA_016271365.2. Classification (NCBI taxonomy): domain Eukaryota; kingdom Metazoa; phylum Chordata; order Ceratodontiformes; family Ceratodontidae; genus Neoceratodus; species Neoceratodus forsteri. Next base: position 969,764,944 of record CM057449.1, read on the forward strand.
TGGGACCGATCCTGTTTAACATTTGCATAGAAGACATTGCGGAAGGGCTTGAGGGGAAGGTTTGTCTATTTGCAAATGATACAAAGCTCTGCAACAGAGTAGACTCTTCAGGTGAGGTAGAGATTTGCACAAATTAAAGGACTGGTCAAAAGTGTGGCAGTTGAGTTTTAATACAGAAAAGTGCAAAACTATGCATTTAGGGAGCAGAAATCAAGGTGCAGAGTGCAGGATGGGTGGTCAGGTACTGGAAGCGCTAGAGCAGGAGAGGGACCTTGTTATAATCATATCTTAATCTCAAGGTGGCAAAGTAATATGAGAGGGCAGTAACAAGGGCCAGTAGAGAGGGTCAGTAGAATGTTAGGATGCCTAGGCAGGGGTATCACGAGCAGGAGAAGGGAGGTGGTGATGCCCTTGTACAAGCAGCTGGTGAGGCCACACGTTGAATACATTGTCCAGTTCTGGAGACCATACCTCAGGAGGGACATAGATAGGGTGAAGAGGGTCCAGAGGAGGGCAACAAAAATGGTGCGAGGACTCAGCCAGTTGACATGAGGAGAGGCTAAAGGACCTCAGCATGTATACCCTGGAGCAAAGTAGGGATAGGGGAACATGACTGAGACCTTTAAGTACCCAATTTTCCAGAATAAGAGACTTTCAAAAATGAGGGGTCATGACATGAAGCTAGAAGGGGAAAATTAAAGGGAAACGTTAGGAAACACTACTTCACAGAAAGGGTGGTGGATGGATGGAATACACTCCCTGAGGTGCTGGGGGCCAAGAGAGTGATGGGATTCAAGGCTGCTTGGGATAGGCACAAGGGAACACAAGGGAATTTTAGAGATGGGGCAGGGGAGGTAATTACCCAGGACACCTAGGGCCCTTGGGTAACATGTAGGTAGACTGACTGAGCAGACTCGGTGGTCCTGGAGGTCCTTATGTGCTGACAGTTTTTAAGTTTCTTTGTCATGGGGGATCTCTAGATCTTCCTGGACATAAAGTCTTCACCACTCATTCACAATAATGGGATCTACGCCAGAGGCACTAGGACCCAGCAGGAGCCAAAAATCTTCAGGAGGGCCAGCGCCGATGTAGGACTGTGCATGCGTGGCGCTGCAAGACTGGCTCGCAACATATAGGCTATCTTGTCCTCGACCCTCCAACCACCTTAGTTCCTTTTTTCCCACTGTCGCATGTGCTTCAGTGACGAGGTTGCTTGCCCCCCGGGAGTCAAATCTTCACGTCTATACGACAGCAACTATACTCATTCAGTATTTGTTAGTTTTTAAAAAAAAAAAGTCAGTTTTAAATCAACAAAGTAGTCTTCAGCCCGCCTTATTGAGTCTACCATGAACAGGGCCGATGACGGTAGGAAACTTTGTAAAGCTGTGTTTTCAGAGGGCTGGGTCTGGTCCACCATCTACGGAGGGGCTCTGACTACAGGCAGTCCGGTGCTTGGGGGAGGGATGGGCGGTCCTCCTGAAAGCACAAAAAGCAACGTTCCCATTCTTGATCTTCGAGGACTCAGCACCGCTCAACCTCGAGATCTTACTTCGAGACACAGCTCTTGCAGCAGGTTACACCATTTGGACTGAAGCCGGCAGGCGTCAGGACCCCAGGGAAAAATTCTAGCTAGCTATCTTCAGCGGGGACCACCCCCGACGTCGGTCCCGCCCCCAACGTCAGGCGTGGTACATAAGGGGGCGGTCACGCCCAGATTCTCAGTTCTTTCCCGCCGTGCGACTTGCATGTCTCACTTGGGTTATAGTCTGGCCAGCGACAGTGGTTAAGTGCTTTCCTTCAGGAAATTGGATTTTTCTAGCAAGATTTTCACTGATGTCCTCTCCGACCTCCGGTCACTTCTCCAAGTGTGCTTGCGGGAAACAGATCCACTTCAAGGATCCCCATACGGCCTGCATTCGGTGCCTGGGCCCAGACCACGATACCGGGCCTGCTCCTTCTGCCAAGGGTTTAACAGTCGTACCCGGATCCGACGTCAGAAGGCCCTTCAAGCCTTCTTACTAGAAGAGAAGCTGAAAACCATGTCTTCCAAGGGGGAATCTTCAAAAAAGACCCACAAGCACGCAGAGAAACGAAGGGAGAAGGCCCCTTCCAGGTCCCCCTCCAGGGCTTCGGACTCGCGCAGCTCCGGTTCCAGGTCCGACCGCTTCCCTCCAGGGCCAGCTCTCAGCCTCCCCCGGCTGCGGTAAGGAAGCCTTCTTCTCAGGCCAAGTCCGCCAGGCCGTCCTTGTCTTCGTCCTCCAGGGCCTTGGCGAAGTCTGGGGATCGCCATCATCACCATCACAAGTCGGGTTCCCGCCCTTCGGAACCCGACGTCAGGTCAGCTTCTTTGCCTCCTCGCAAGACGTTGGAGTTCACCTCCTTAAAGAGACCTCTGGATCCGGCGCGGTGCGTCCGTCGTCGGCCTCGCGTCGCATGCATCCTGGAGCCACCGTCGGCCAGACGACCGTCGCCGGCTAAGCCAGCTCCTCAGCGGACGCCGGTAGGGGGACCGGCGCCCGCTCCCCCTGAGAAGAGGGCCCTGACGCCTCCGACCGACGTCGGTCAGGAGACCTTGACCGAGGAGGATCTTACGCAGCCCGAGGACCAGACGGGCGACCCCGGTCTCGTCGAGACTCCCAGGGAACTCTCGCCGTTACCCGAGCCCCCTGTGGAGCTGACGCCGGGACCTGACGACCGTCCACCGGTGCCCGGACCATTGTTGGGCCTTTCCTTAGTGGAAGTGAAGGACCTCTTCACTTACTGGTGGGACACCATAAAGAAGGACATGGTTCCCACTCTTCCTCCTCCTCCTCCTCCGGTTCCTGCACCCCGCTCGCCCTCGGGGTCGGCAGGCCGCTTACCTCCTCCCCGGGTATTCGGAACCCCTCCCAGGGGGAGACCAGAAAAATGGAGACCTCCGTCTAAATCCTCTTCTAGGTCACCCAGCCCCAAGAGACCCAGGAGACACCGACGATCGCCTTCGACGGAGGACACGGGATCAGAGTACTCTTCATCTAGATCCCCATCTCCCCTCTCCATCCCTTCTCCGGACCCACGTGAGATGCCAAAATCTCCTCCGGATGACCCTTCGTTCTCTGATATTATGAGACACATCCAAGAGAACATGGGATGGGATGCAGAAGAGCTAGACCCCGAAAGGATCGCCTCGCCAAATATCTTCGGCAAAAAGACCCCAAGCCTGTGGTGGTGCCACCCTTGGTTGACACTTTGTGGACATCACCAAGGCAGCGTGAGGCGTCCCATTCGCTCCGGCGATGCAGAAAGCTGATTGCTTGTACAAGGCTCTAAAGAAGACCAGTACTTGGCTCAGCAGCCTCAGGCCGACTCTCTGGTCATCACAGCCTCACATGACCGGTCACAGAGGCCGCAACATCTGAGCACCCTGCCACCGGACCCAGAGTCCAAGCAGTTGGACGCGTTGGGTAGGCGCACATATGCTTCCACTACCTGCGCCATCAGATCCTTGAACTATTTGACCCACATGGTTCAGTTCCAGAACGCCTTGTGGGAACAGGGTCTGGAAACGGCTGCAAAACTGCCGGAAGGTGAGCAGAAGGAGGAGGAAATGCTTCAGCTCCTCCGTACGGGTTCGGACTTAGGAACCCAAGTGCTACGAGCCGCGTACGACTCCGCGGACTCATCGGCCGGAGCAGCAGCTTCTGGCGTATGCCTCCGGAGCACTCTTGATTCGCGTCTCGGCTTTACCGGACGTCCAGCAGAATATCATGGGCGCTCCATTCGAGGAGAAGTCTTGTTTGGTAATCCTTCGGAGAAGATTATTACCAGACTTCAAGAGGCCGGGGAAAGGCGGTAAGGTCGGTTCAGGCCATGTACCGACCCAGGCTTAGTTCCTTCGTAAGAACCAAAGCCAAATTAGTAGGCGGATGCAGAGGCAGCAGCCCCGCTCCGCTACACAACAGAGGGGCTCCGGCTTCCGTAGAGCCCAGGGGAAACAGCCCGCCAGCCGAAGCCAGCGTACTTCTAAGCCGGCCCAGCCTGCGGGACCCTCTGCCGCCACAGCCTGACTCCTTTCCGGCCCCCGCCCCTCAGGATCAACGGGAAATCATGGTCGGGGGTCGCTTGGCGAACTTCCTGCCGGGATGGCAGGCTATAACCACCGACAGGTGGGTTCTTCAGTTGGTCAGAAGAGGCCACTATATAGAATTCGCAGAAAAGCCACCCTCGAGGCCTCCTTTGCTCTCCCGGTATCCGGGTCAGCACAAATCTCTGATCTGGCAAGAAGTACTCACGCTCCTGCAAAAGGGAGCGATAGAGTACATCCTGGAGAACCAGAGAGGACAAGGATATTATTCCCACTTCTTCCTGGTTCCAAAGAAAACAGGGCACCTCCGTCCGATTCTGGACCTCAGCGACCTCAACGTGTCGGTCGCCTACAAGAGATTCCACATGGTGACTCTTCCGGGTCTTATTCCCATGCTGAAACAAGACGCCTTCTTAGCATCTCTAGACATGCAGGACGCATACCTGCATATCCCTATAGCTCAGGCGCACAAGAGGGTCCTGCGCTTCGAGTTCCTCGACCACCACCTTCAATTCCGAGTCGTTCCATTCGGACTGTCATCCGCACCCAGGGTCTTTACCAAGTGCATGGCAGTCGTGGCAGCGTCTCTGAGGAGACAGGGCCATTATGTGTTCCCGTACCTGGACGATTGGCTTCTCATGGCCACCTCCAGAGAGGCGTTGTTACTTGCAGTCCAGAGCACCCAGGACCTGTTCCGATATCTGGGAATCCTAATAAACTACGGGAAGTCTCTCCTGGTACCGTCGCAGAAACTGCAGTTTATAGGGGCAGTACTGGACACTGTTCAGGGAAGAGCTTTTCTTCCAGACGACAGAGCGGAACACATCAGATCCCTCATCAGGGAGTTATCGTCGAACAGGACCGTCTCTGCCAGGTCAGTCCTTCACATGCTCGGACACATGGCTGCGGCCATTCCTACCGTCCCTTGCGCAAGGCTCCACATGTGGGTAACTCAGTGGATGTTCAAAGTGCAATGGGACCAAAGGTAAGACCACTTGCAGCATCCGGTCAGGATCACGAACACCGTGATTCGAGACTGGCAGTGGTGGCTAGTCCCAGGGTCGCTCTCCTTGGGCGTCCCATTAGTAAGCGCCGTCCCGGAGGTAACCCTCACCACAGCGCCTCGGGTCTAGGGTGGGGCACACCTAGGCAGGGTAAAGTCCCAGAATACGTGGACCCCGATGGAGCTCATCTCCATATCAGCGTTCTAGAGATGAGGCGGTTCTCTATGCCCTGCAGGCCTTTCAGTCAGTAATCCCACCGTGTACTCTTCTGCTTCAGACAGACAACACGGCGGTGATGTATTACCTCAATAAACAAGGAGGTGCACACTCTTACCCCCTTTGCAGGGAGGCCATGAGGGTGTGGGTTGGGTAATCGGACACGGCGCAAATCTGATCACTGTGCATGTTCTCGGGGTGGACAGCACGATTGCAGACGGTCTGAGTCGCTCCCAGGCCAGAGTCCACGAGTGGGAACTTCTTCAAGAGGTAGCAGAGGATCTTTTTCTTCGATGGGGAACTCCAGAGCTGGACTTGTTCGCATCCCCATCCAACGCAAAACTGCCTAATTTTTGCTCGCTAGATCCAGGGCCTGGTGTTTTCTGGCGAGACACGTTGTCCCTCTCCTGGGCGGACAGATTCATCTACGCTTTCCCTCCTTTCCCGTTGATCCAGAGAGTTCTTCTCAAACTGTGCATGCAATCATGATCCTGGTGGCCCCGTTCTGGCCCAGACAGATCTGGTTCCCTTTGCTGATGCAGCTATCCCCGGAACCCCCGCTCCCGTTGCCGTTCAGCTCCCATCTCCTGTCTCAGGAGAAAGGTTCACTAGTCCACCTGGACTTATGTTCATTGAACCTGCATGCATGGCTCCTAGAGACATAGCCATCTTGCATCACGGGGTCTCGCAAGAGGTTGCAGAAGTTCTTTCTGCAGCCAGAAAGCCGGCAACGCATGCTACGTATGCCATGAAATGGCGCCATTTTTGTTTATGGTCGCGAGCACGCGATTTTTCCCCTTTAGGTTGCCAGTGGGAGTGGTGTTGGACTACCTGCTCTCCCTCTTTCATTCGGGTCTAGCCTACTCCTCTATCAAGGTGCACCTTTGCCATTTCTCCTACCACCTTCCGGTGGGACATCATTACAGTGGCACAATTGGACGCATCTCGGGAGTTTCTGAGAGGTGTTACACCTTAGGCCACCCATTAGGGACCCTGTACCTCCATGGGATTTGCTCTGTGTCCTGGAACAGCGCCGCCTCGCCGAACCTGTCGCGGATTGCGAGCTACGTTTTCTGTCGTGGAAAACGTTATTTTTGGTTGCTGTTACTTCAGCGAGAAGAATTTCTGAGCTTCACGCTCTCATGTGCATAGAGCCTTATTTAGTTTTCCACCGGGACAGAGTATCCCTGAGGACGAACCCTAAATTTTTGCCTAAGGTGGTCTCTTCACTCACTCTAAATCAGGACATTGACCTACCAGTCTACTTCCCGAACTACTCGAATAGAGGAGAGGCTCTGCTTCACACCCTGGATGTTCACGCAGCCTGAGGTATTACCTCAACAGAACTAAACCTTTTCGTAGTTCTGAGCAACTTTTCGTTTCCTTCTCTGAGAGGATGAGGGGCCAATCTGTATCCAAACAGTCCTTGTCTCGCTGGCTTGTCCAATGTATTTCATACTGTTATGATATCAAACAAAAGCCCCTCCCGGGAACAGTCCGGGGTCATTCTACTAGGGGTGTGGCCACCTCCTTTGCAGCACTCGGAAACGTCTCCACCTCTGCTATATGTGCTGCAGCCACTTGGAGCTCTGTGCATACCTTTATCAGGCATTATAGCCTGGACATCGCCTCTCGGCGAAGAGCCGGATTCGGCCTGGCGGTGCTACAGGGTCTCCTGTCCTAGGTTCAGGACCTGGAATGTACTTTCTATTTCCTCCTCCCGGAATTTCTGGCAGCGTTACTGCTTGGGAATCAGTCCTAATGGTGTAACCTGCTGCAAGAGCTGTGTCTCGAAGTAAGACAGTACAGTTACGTAAGAACTAACCGTAACAGTAGATCTTGAGAACAGCTCTGGAAGCAGGTACCTTCCAACCCCCCTTTGAAGGAGGCATGGCTTAAGCATTTTTAACAGGGATTTATACCTTTTGTCTTCTGACGGTGGATCCTCGGTCTCCCATCTTGATGTCAGCCTCGGCCCGGAAGTCTCGGTGGGAGAACTGGGAATCTGCGGACCGCCTCTTATGTACCACGCCTGACGCCGGGGCAGGACCGACATCAGGCGGTCCCCGCTGAAGATAGCTAGCTAGAGTTTTTCCGTGGGGTCCTGACGCCTGCCGGCTTCAGTCCAAATGGTGTAACCTGCTGCAAGAGCTGTTCTTGAAGATCTACTGTTACGGTAAGTTCTTACGTAACTGTACTTTCTTCTTCAACCTCCCGGTTGAAGAAGAAACGGTGCCGCTCAAGGTTGCCCTCTGGTATGTCTGCACATCGATCGTCAGTGGCGAGGGACAAGGGTTGATTCTGACTCCTCCAGGGTCCCCTATGGCCTCTGTTCCTGGTGACTGACATCCTCGACTCCGGAGTCCTTCCCCGCCCCCTGGGGGGGTCTTCCAGTGAGCAGTTTCATCATTGGGTCACTCTTACAGAGCAATGGGTTCGGTGGTTGTCCCGCCTGCCCGAGTCTGCGGGTCTGTCTCCGGGGCCTTCGGGCCTGACGGTTTCGAACCTGCGAGCAGAGCAGTTGGGATTTCCTAGTCATGTGGTGCCTTCTCTGTTGCTGTTGACGCCGCGCTCCAGTGCTTTTCCCCCTCATATGGCTGTGGTGCAGGGGCCAGCAGAGGTGCCACTTTCTCCTACTAATTTTCTCAGATCTTCCTCCATAACTCAGAGGATGGGTTTGGGACCCTCTTGTGTTTCTGTGGCACCTAGGGCAGTGCCGACTTCGACTCCAGTGTTAGCAGTGCCATGCCCGGCGCTGCTTCCTGGGCCAGTGCCGTCTTGTCTTTCGGTGCCACACCCCGTGCTGGCGCCATCTGCATATTTGGCACTGCCTAGGGTGCTGGGGTTTTTTACTCCAATTCGTGGAGTGCTTCCTCCTCTTTTTCCTCCTTTTCCTATTTATACTATTCCTCCGGGACTAGTAGGGGACGATATTGAGCCTAATCCTGATCTTCGATTAGGAGACGACTTTGATGATGATTCTTCTCTCGGAGTGTCAAATAAACCCTCTCTTTCAGTGGAGCCTCTGGTCGAGGACCTTTCCTTTTAAGCCTCTGCTAAAGAACATGAATTCCACTCTCTCTCTCCCCAGACTTCAGAGACTGATCCGAGGAAATTGCTGCGTCTGCACTTTCTGGATATTCCTGTGGAATTAACTCCTCCAGTGCAGCCATCTTTTGAGACGCTCTCACAAATGGTGTGGGATAATCCGGAGCTTATTATTCCTTCCGTTGCTAAATCCATAGACAGGAAGTACGCGCCAAAGGATCGACTTATCTTGGCCAATCAAGACTTTGCTGATGCCTTAGTTGTCTTGGTAGAGAATGACAAAGCAGTCCTTCCTCAGAAATCTACAGCACATCCAGTAAACAAGGAATCTCGTAAGATTGACACCTTGGGGAAGCGAGTTTTCACTGCCTCTACCCTGGGTATGTGCATTGCTAGCTACCAGGGTTATTTCTCTCAGTATGAGTATACCCTCTGGCATTTGCTCAAAGCCACTGTGGAAACTCTTCCGGAGTCTGACGTTGGCTCAGAGCTTCTCCAAACCATAGCTAGAGGCATTGAGTCCAGCAATCAGCAACTAAAAGCTGCTATGGATGCCTTTGACAGTGCTTCCAGGGCAGCAGCTGGTATTTGCACCCGACGCCACTCATGGTTACAAACATCGGGATTCACAAATGATGCCCAATAGAGAGTTATGAGTTTACCATTTGATGGGACTTACCTGTTTGGCCCTCAGGTCAAGTAGACTCTAGAGGCCACACAGAAAACTAGAACGGCTATCAAAATGACCAGGCTACCCTCTACAGCCCCTCAACGGGGCTGGAACCGGCAGCAGCTTCATAACCGTCGGTCCTTTTGTGGCAAAGGCAGAGGGGGCTTCAATAAAAATCAAGCCCCCCAGCCACAGAAGAAAATGCAGCAGAAAGGCGCCTTGTGCCTCCACCCTCTGAGATTCCAGCCCAAGTCATAGATACATAGATACATAGACAGTGTCGGTAGATAAGGGCCTATGGCCCACCTAGTCTGCCCATTTGAGTTTGTAACTTCAGTTTATGTTTTCCTAGAACTCTGTTGCCCCTTACCCCTGACCTCCAGAATTCCTTTATGTCTATCCCATGCATTCTTAAATCCCGTGATTGTTTCAGCCCCCACCACTTCCTCAGGCAGGGTGTTCCACATATCCGCCACCCATTCTGTGAAGAAATTCTTCCTCACATTTCCTCTGAATCGTCCTCCCTCCAACTTCATCCCATGCCCTCTAGTTCTGGAACATCTTTTTCGCTTAAAAATAGTGTATTCTTGCACCCTGTTCCTCCCTGTAAGATACTTGTATGTCTCTATCATGTCCCCGCTCTCCCTCCTCTCCTCCAGGGAGTACATACTCAGTTCCTTCAACCTGTCCTCATAGGACTTGTGATGCAATCCCATGTACCATCTTTGTTGCCCTCTTCTGAACCTTCTCTACCCTGTCTATGTCCTTACGTAGGTAAGGTCTCCAGAACTGTACACTGTACTCCAGGTGGGGCCTCACTAGTGTCTTGTATAGTGGAATCATGACTTCCCTTTTCCTGCTGGTGATGCCCCTGCCTATGCATCCCAGCATCCTATTTGCTTTACCTGCTGCCTTGTCACACTGTTTCCCTACCTTGAGGTCATCAGAGATGATAACCCCAAGATCCCTCTCCTGCTTGGTGCATACTATATCCTCACCCCCCAACTGATATATTGTGCCAGGGTTTTTGTGCCCCATATGCATTATCTGGCACTTCTTTGTATTGAATTTCAACTGCCAAACCCCTGACCATTCTTCAAGTTTCTGCAGGTCCCTTCTCATTCTGTCTACACCCTCTGGTGTGTCTGCTCTGTTACAGAGCTTTGTGTCATCAACAAACAGTGAAATTCTGCCTTCTAGGTCCTGCGCAATGTCACTGATGAAGATGTTGAATAGGACCAGTCCCAGCACTGATCCCTGTGGTACCCCACTGGTCACTCTTCCCTCTGTGGAGTGACAGCCATTTACCACACCCTCTGTGTCCTGCCGCCCAGCCAGTTACCTACCACCACACTACTGTCCTGCCCACACCATATTCCCTAATTTGTGTAATAGTCTTCTATGTGGCACAGTGTCAAAGGCCTTGCTGAAGTCCAGATAGGCCATGTCCACTGCCCTCCTGATCTACCTCCCTAGTCAAAAAATTCAACAAGGTTGGTCTGACATGACCTCCCCCTGGTGAAACTATGCTGCCTTGGATCCTGCAGTCCATTGACAACCAGATGTTCCACCAATCTCTCCTTCAGTAGTGCTTCCATGATCTTCCCCACTACTGAGGTGAGTCCCACCTCAGCTGTCCGAGGGGGATTCTTTCTCGGCAGTAGGAGGGCGTCTGACTCAGTTTTACAACCAGTGGAAGTCTGTCACATCAGACAAATGGGTGCTCAGAATAATCCGTGAGGGTTACTCTCTAAATCTTTCAGAAACCCCTCTGGATCATCCACCCAAACAACAGCCCAAGCTGTCTGTCTCTCAGTCAGGCCTTCTTGCTTCCAAGATTCAAGGCCTTCTGAACAACAGGGCAGTAGAAGTAGTTCCGTTGGATCAATGGAACAGAGGTTTCTACTCCCAGTACTTCCTGGTTCCAGAGAAAACAGGCAGCATGCACCATATACTCGATATAAGGAAGTTGAACAAGTTCCTTTACAAGGAGAAATTCAAGATATCATCACTTAGCACTCCTTTACCTCTGATTCATCAGAGCGATTGGCTGGCCTCCTTGGACATGCAGGAAACCTACCAACATGTTATCATACACCCAAACCACCACAAGTATCTCCGATTTGTGGTGTTGGGCCAGCACTACCAATTCAGGGTCCTGCCCTTCGGGCTATCCTCAGTGCCTCAAGTCTTTACAAAGTGCTTTGCAGTTCTCGCAGCACATCTAAGGAAGCTCGGAGTTCAAGTGTTCTCATATCTGGACGACTGGCTACTAGCAAGCCCCTCCAGACAGGAGACTCAGGAAACCATGGCTACGGCTTCCAAGTTCCTCTTGTTCATGGGAGGTCTGTTGAATTTAGGAAAATCTCAACTTCAACCCTTCCAACGGTTCCTCTTCATAAGAGCACTTCCAGATACCCCCAATGCAAAAGCCTTTCTTCCAGAGGACAGGAGGAACGACATCCTTCAGATGGACCACTTCTTCAGAGAGAATGACTCAGTTTGAGCCCTCTCGATGCAGAGGATGCTGGGTCTCATGGCATCCTCAGTGTTCACTGTACCTCTGGCTCATCTTCTCATGAGAACTACTCAATGGATGCTCAGCACTCAGTGGTCCCTGACCGCACATCCCCAGTCCTTTCACATCAAGGTGATGGAACCTCTAAAACGGTCACTCATCTGGTGGACTCAGGAGGGCAACCTTCTGAAAGAGTTTCCCTTTGCCCCACTGGAATCTCAGACCTCCATCACCACGGATGCATCCCTTCTCGGAAGGGGAGCTCACTGTCAAGATCTCCACTCCCAAAGTCGATGGAATCAGGATGAGTCTCAACTCCACATAAATATCTTAGAAATGAGAGCGGCCCTGTACGCAGTCCGAGCTCTGAAGGACATTCTCTGTCACAAGATCATTCTCCTTCAAACGGACAACAAAGCAGTGATGTACTACATCAACAAACAGGGTGGAGCACACTTTTACCCTTTGTGCAGGGAAACGATGAGAGTGTGGGAGTGGTGCCTGGAGCATAAAGCTCTGATCCAAGCGGTTTACCTTCCAGGAGTGCAGAACGATGTAGCAGATCGTCTCAGCAGAATGGAAATGGATCCTCACGAGTGGTCTCTCGACACAAGCATCATGCAGTTGTTCTTCGAAGAGTGGAGAACACCAGACCTGGACCTTTTTGTGTCCCCACTCAACGCAAAACTGCCTCTATTCTGCTCCAGAAATCCAGAACCTGGCGCTTTCTGTTAGGATGCATTCAGACTGCGGTATACAAAATGCTTTCTATACGCATTTCCTCCTCTTTCCTTAGTTCAGAGGGTACTGCTCAAGCTGGATGCTCGAGGGGGCGGAATGATCCTCATCGCCCCATTCTGGCCTCGTCAGATCTGGTTTCCATTAATCAACAGATTATCGGAAACTTCACCGAGACAGCTTCCACTTCAATTGAACCTGCTGTCCCAGGGCCCAGTGGTCCATTCCAACCTGAGATCCCTTCACCTCCACGCGTGGCTCCTGAGGAGATAGAAGTGGGTAGGTTTGATGTTTCACGTAGGGTCTCAGACATTCTCCTAGCGGCACGCAAGCCAGCTGCTGGGAAATCTTACCCGGCAAGTTCTCCATCTGGTGTGCAAAGTCCTCCCTGGACCCCTTCTCCTGCCCGCCTAACAAAGTCCTGGAGTGTCTTCTGGACCTGTCTAATACAGGAATGCAATACTCTACCATAAAGGTTCACCTCTGTGCGATCTCAGTTTACCACGAGCCTGTACACTCCATGTCTCTGGCTCAGTTACTTTTGGTCAAGAGATTCCTTAAAGATATACTTCACACTAGGCTGCCAGTCAGACAACCGATAGCCACCTGGGACATTAACCTTGTACTAGACATGCTCACCCATAAACCTTTCAAACCCCTAGGAACTTGTGAGCTGAACTTCCTGACCTGGAAGATCACCTTCCTTGTAGCCATTACCTCTGCTCGCAGAGTATCTGAAATACATGCACTAGTCACAGACCCCCCACTGTATTTCACAAAGACAAGGTGGTTCATCGAACTCACCCTAAGTTTCTCCCTAAAGTAGTCTTGGAATTCCATCTGAACCAGCCCTTGGTTCTTCTGACCTACTTCCTGAACTTCCAGAATGAGGGAGAGCATACCCTACATTCTCTGGATGTTACAAGGGTTCTGTGGTTCTACATAGACAGAACTAAAGAGATCCACAAATCTAAACAACTATTTGTATCTTTCAGCATGGCCCGACTAGGTCTGCCTGTTGCTATCAGATGTATTTCGGCGTGGCTAGTGGCATGTCTTCGCAAATGCAACTCCATGGCGCAGGTTAAACTGGAAGGCAGAGTATGCGCTCATTCTACTAGGGCAGTCGCGGCATCTCTGGCAGAAATTCAAAACGTACCCATTACAGACATCTGCAATGCAACTACTTGGAGCTCCATGCACACTTTTGTGAAGCACTAACATAGAAACATAAAAACATAGAATCTGATGGCAGATAAGGACCGCTTGGCCCACCTAGTCTGCCCATTTTCCTACCTAACAGATGAGCTGCAGATCCTAGTTAACTAACAGCTTACTTCCTCCTGCCCCCCACTAGGACTGCCTTATGTCTGTCCCATGCATTCTTTAATTTCCCCCACTGTTCTTGACTCCACAACCTCCTCAGGGAGGCTGTTCCATGCATCCACAACTCTCTCTGTGAAAAATACTTCTCACATTAGCTCTGAGCGTCCCCTCTATCTTCAAATTGTGCCCCTTGTTCTTGCATCTCTTTTTCTGAAAGATGCTACCCTCTCGGACTTTGTTGATTCCCTTGAGGTACTTGAAAGTTTCTATCATGTCCCCTCTCTCCTTCTTTCCTCAAGGGTATACATATTAAGCTCCTTTAGTCTTTCTTCGTATGTCTTCTGGTGCAGACCCTGCACCATTTTGGTTGCCCTCCTCTGGACAGCCTCCACTCTGTCTATGTCTTTGCGGAGATGGGGTCTCCAGAACTGCACACAGTACTCCAGATGGGGTCTCACCAACTTTCTGTACAGAGGGATAACAACTTCCTGTTTTGTACTATTGATGCCTCTCCCTATGCATCCCAGTATCCCCCCAGCCTTCCTTACTGCCTTCTCACATTGCTTGCCCACCTTTAGGTCATCTGATATAATTACCCCAGGTCCCTTTCCATTTTTACCGTTGTCAGTATCTCACCCCATTGTGTACTCTTCCCCTGGGTTTTTGTTTCCCAGGTGCATTACCTTGCACTTTTTTGCATTGAATCAGAGCTACCATACATTTGACCATTCCTCCAACCTTGCCAAGTCCCTTCTCATCCTTTCCACTCCATCTTGTGTATCAACCCTGTTGCAGATCTTTGTGTCCTCTGCAAAGAGACATACTTTTCCTTCCAGTTCCTCTGCAATGTCACTTATAAAGACATTGAAAAGGACCGGTTCCAGTACTGAACCCTGCGGTACCCCGCTAGTAACCCTCCTTTTTTCACTGTGGACTCCATGTACTACTACCCTTTGCATCCTGTTGTCTAGTCAATTTTTTATCCAGGCTACCACCTTGGGACCCACTCCAAGGCTGGCTAACTTGTGTATTAATCTTTGTGTGGGACTATATCAAATGCCTTGCTAAAATCTAGGTAGGCCATGTCCACAGCCCCTCCTGGTCTACTACTTTGGTCACCCAGTCAAAGAACTATAGATTAGATCTGCCTGCATGACCTTCCCATTGAATCCATGCTGCCTTGGGTCCTGTGCCCCACTGGCCTCTAGGTACTCAACAATTCTTTCCTTCAGAAGTGATTCCATCATTTTCCCTACCACTGAGGTCAAACTAACTGGTCTGTAGTTTCCTGCCTCTGTCCTGCTCCCACTTTTGTGAAGAGGAATCATATCCACCCTCCTCCAGTCCTCGGGTACCACCCCATCCTCCCATGATTTGTTAAAGAGAGTAGTCAGAGGTGTCACTAGTTCTACCCTTAGTTCTTTTAGAATTCTTGGGTGAATCTCATCAGGCCTCATTGCTTTGTCCACCTTCAATTTTATTAGTTCTTTCAGAACCCTTTCTTCTGTAAATGGAATGGTATCGACCCCCATCTTCAGAGTGTTTCTCTTGTTTGGTTTATGTACCTCCCCCTCCTCTTTCTTTGTGAATACTGAGCAGAAATATTCGTTCAGTATCCCTGCTTTTTCACTATCTCCCTCTGCCCACATTCCCTCCTCTTTATTAAGCCTCAGTATCCCTCCTTTGGTCTTTCTTTGCTCCCTAATGTACCTATAAAAGGTCTTATCCCCGTCTTAACAGAGCTGGCTATCCTTTCCTCGGTTTGGGCCTTTGCTATTCTGACTGCCTTCCCTGCCTCTTTTTGCTTTAACTAATAAAGTTATCTGTCCTGCTCCTTCTGTGTTTCCTTATATTTCCTGAATGCTGTCCTTTTCTCCTTTACCTTCCCTGCCACCTCTTTTGAGAACCATAGCGTTTTTTTTTCCTTTGTTGTGTTTTGTTGATTTGCTTTACACAAAGGATTGTTGCCTCTGTGATGGCTGTTTTGATTACTCCCCATTGTTCCTCCGCCCTCCTTCTTACCTGTTTGCTACTGCTTTGTAAGGCACTCTCTCATTTTCCCAAAGTCAGCCTCCTGAAGTCCAGTACTTCTTATGCTGTGGCTTGATTGTGGCTGTGTTTATCGTGAACCACACTGTTTGGCGGTCACTTGTTCCCAGATGGCTACCCACTTCTAAATCTGAGATTCTTTCTCTGTCCCCATTTGAGAGTATCAGGTCTAAGATTGTTCCTTCCCGAGTGGGTTCCAATACTAGCTGTCTTGAGGCATGCCCCTTGTAGGGCATCAAGAATGACCCTGCTCTTGGATGTGCCTGTAGCAAAGGTGCTCCAGTTAACATCTGGCATATTCAGATCCCCCATCAACAATATCTCCCCTTTTTCTGCCATTCTAAGGATGCCTTCTATCATTTCCTTGTCCATTCCCTCCCCCTGAGATGGGGGTCTGTATACAACCCCCATGCGGATTATGGTGCCATTTCCTGTCTCCAGGGAGACCCAGAGTGCCTCATCTGCTCCCTGTTTACTCTTTAGTTCTGTTGCTTTGATCCCTTCCTTTACATAGAGAGCTACTCCTCCTCCTCCTCTTTTACCCTCCCTGTCCCTCCTGTAGATTGTGTATCCTGGTATGTTGACATCCCAGTCATGGTTCTCTGTGTACCATGCTTCTGTGACTGCCACAATATCCAGGCAACCCTCTTCCATCAAGGCCACTAGTTCAGGGAGCTTGTTACACAGACTACAGGCACTGGTACTCACACCCTCCACTTTTTGATGGCCTTACCCCTTTTAGCCCCATCCCTGTCCTTACTGCCTTTGCCTTTTTTTACATTTACCTCTGTCCTGCTCACTAATGACTTCTCTACCTTTGTGTTTACCTCACTAATTACCGTGTTTTGTGGGGGGAGGCTGGGATTTCCCTGCTCCTTTTCAGTGCCTCCCCCCTTGGCTAGTTTAAATGCTTGTCAATGAAGCATTTAAACCTCTCACCTAGGATCCTGGTTCCCCCCCAGACAGATGCAGACCATCACGCCAGTACAGGTCTGCATTCCTCAAGGTGGCCCCCCAGTCCCCAATGAAGCCAAAACCCTGAGCTCCACACCAGTTTTTCAACCATTCATTGAATTCCCTGGTGAGGAGTACCCTAGCATCACCCTTGCCATAGACAGGCAGCACCTCCGAGAAGGTTACCGTATGCGCTACTTGTCTAAGACCCCGCCCCAACTCTACAAACTCCTCTTGCACTGCTCTGATCCCATTCCTAGCCAGGTCATTTGTCCCTAGGTGGACAATGACATCCAGCTCCCTCCCTCGTGCAGCTGCTCCCACGATCCTGAGGATTCGCTTCCTGTCCCTCCAAGCTGTGGCACCAGGCAGGCAACTTACCTCCCTCTCCCACTTCTACCCCCCCAATAATTGAGTTCCCCACCAGGAGTTGTTTCCTTCCCTTGTGGGGTCCCATGCCACCCTTCTGTGGGTCTCCTTTGTGAAGGTCCCAGTATCCTCCTTGGTCTCCGCTGCAGGTGCCTCCACAGAGGAACCACTATCCACCAGAAGAGTGTATGAATTGTTGAGCGGTACAACTGAAGGGCTGCAACTCTGTTCCACCACCCTCTCCTTCCCTGAGCCCACCCTGGTCCAGCCTCTCCTCTTTCTTGGCAACCTCTGAGGTAGTGGCATTGGCCCTGGTGGTCCCTGGGTAGGGGAGGAGGTTTCACGAATCCTAGCCAGGTCAGCCTAGAGACAGGCAACCTCATCCCTTGGACCAGAGAGGTGTCTGCAAATAGGGCAGCATCCCAGCCTCCAGAATGTCTCCCGGAACACTGCCACCCCATAGCCATTGCACTGCACCACTCCTGTCATGTCTTATTTTGTGTCCCCTCTCCTGTTTCTCTGTATGCTTACTCTCTCCTCTTCTTACAACTCTCACCCTTCCTGTTCTGGGACAGCAACTTTCTATATTCTTCAGTAGCCTCCTTTTTCCTTGCTCAGTGTCAGACCACTAGCAGCTGGGGGGGGCGAGCTACTTTTTCCTTTAGGGTTGACAAAACTAATGTTTCTCTATGATCCTTTCCTTCCTGCTGCCAAACAGGAAGTTCCTGTTGTCAGTCAAATCCAGTGGCTATAAAAGTAGAACTGGCTTAGGGTGGCTGGGATGGAGGGCAATTAGTAAGAAAAAAGGCTAGCAACAGGAAGTTGTAATTGGAGTCACCTGCTTTTATATTGTCTAAGCCACACCCCCAATTAGGCTCTCTCTCCTCCTACTGGTTTAGCAAAGTAAGTTGATACAGTACCCTTCCCAGCACAGAACACACACTGACTTTCTTTCTTTTCTTTTTTTTTTTTAACCCTAAATACACGACACTTTTGGATGTCCATGCCAGGCAGCATCAATCCTTTGGCAGGACAGTCCTTAATGGACTCCTCTCCTAAGTGTGCTCCTGTCACCCTTCTTGGGGGATTATTTTAACTTGGTACTCTCCCATTACTGTGAATGAGTGGTGAAGACTTTATGTCCAAGAAGATATGAAAATGACATACCTACCGTAATTCTTGATGATCTTGGGCAAAGTCTCCACCACTCATTCTCACGCCCACCTTCCATCCACCAATCTCACTTATCTGTTTTTGGTCTTCACTCCCTCGATGGCAGGCTATGAAGACTCTGTTGTGTTGACCCTTCTTATACGGGTCATTTGGACTGTCTTATGTCCGACATAGGTTAGTTTACGCTGCACTTCCTCAGTAAAAAAGATACTGAGGCGGTTGGAAGGTCGAAGCCGAGATAGCCTATATGGTGCAAGCCAGTCTCGCGGTGCTGCACATGCACAGTCCTACCTCGGCGCCAGCCCTCCTGATGATTTTTGGCTCCCGCTGGGTCCTAGTGCCTCCGGTGTAGTTCCCATTAGTGTGAATGAGTGGTGGAGACTTTGTTCAAAAAGATCAAGAATTACGGTAGGTACGTAATTTTCATTTGTTGTCCCCACAGTGTTTTGGAGCTAATTTTGTTTTTTAGCTGAGCAATGTCTGGACGATGGGGTCCCTTCCCTGCTACGTGGTGTTTTACGCTGGTTTTGCCAACTGTGAGCCACTTTATTTATTTATTTTGCTGGCTTTCTGCCAGTTGCTGAACTCTTGGACTATTGGCCTCAGTCTCCACCCCTTTAAGAGCAAGGGGCCACGGACACAGGCATTAGACATGAGTGCGTGGATGTGATGTCACACATACATGTGTGACGTCAGCATGTGCGCACACCCCTGCAGTCTCACCAGCCTCAGGACATGTGTATATGACCAAGATATACATTTAGCTTTGGTTACTGAAACTTGGGTAATGACAGCGACACATGGGACAGTAATATACCAGGATACAATGTTTTTATTAGAAACAGGAAATATAAGAAAGGTGGAGGACTGGCCATATATGTTCATGACACAATCAAATGTGAAGAAATCCAGGATAGTACAGAAGACATTGAAGTTTTATGGGTCAAGTTATATCCCGTAAATGGAGTTTATATTAAACTAGGGTTAACCTACAGACCTCCCTCTATATCCTTAGAAATGACAATACGTTATTAAAACATATTAATGACGTAAATATATCAGATAATATACTGATTGTGGGGGATTTTAATTTGCCCAACATTAACTGGATAACATCTAGTGGAACTAGTAAAACAGAACATCAGTATATTGTCACCCTTGTCCAGGTAAGGCTTGAACAAAAGGTAATTTATCCTACTAGGAATGATAAAATACTAGAGATCATATTATCCAATATGGGTAGTAGGGTGGCTGATGTTACTACCACTGCTCCACTGGGTAATAGTGACCACATGTGTGTAACCTTTAAAGTTTTGGGCCAACTTGGACAAATTGGGACAGGGGTTACTGAAAAACTTAATTTCAGAAAAACTAACTTTACCACCATGAAAGAAAATATGGCAAAATGGGATCGGAACAAGGATTTTTCAGAACATTCAGTTGAAGAGAAATGGGCACCACTGACTACAAAATTAAAGGGTGAGGTCTTTAAACATATACCAACAATAAAAAAATACTCCACCAAAACAGTACCCAGAGTTGGATGAAGCCCTCTATCAAGAAATTAATAAGCAAAAAAAGTAGTGTTAAAAAATATCAAAAAAGGTAATCAACAGTTAGTTCCTATATATCGGGCACTGACTACAAAAATTAAACAAATGATTAAACTAGCAAAATCACAACATAAATTAACCATGGCTACCAAAGTTGATGATAATAAAAAAATATTTTTCTCTTACATTAATAAAAAAAGAGGAACTACAAACTCAGTGGGCCCTTTTATTAATAATTTAGGTACTCTTACCAACAATAAAGAAACAGCAGATATATAAAACACTTATTTTTCTTCAGTATTTAATAAATCTGGTCCCTCCTCTTCAGAGAATAAGCTAGTGTTCATACCAGGACAAATAAATATTAACCCTTCAAATGTACTGGAAAGACTTCAAAAATTAGATATCAATAAATCCCCTGGCCCGGACAATCTCCATCCTAGAGTATTAAAAGAACTTGCTGATCATATCTTTTTACCTTTGTCCCATATCTTTCAGCATTCCCTGGATTCTGGTATTGTACTCTCAGGTTGGAGGGTCACCACTGTAATACCCCTCTTACAAAAAGGATTAAGAACCAAACCTGAAAACGTTTGACCTATTAGTTTAACTTCTCTAATAGGAAAAATATTAGAAGGTATAATTAAGGATTATATACAGCAACATCAATTATTGTTAGAGGCCTCTGACCCCTATCAACATGGATTTGTTAAAAATAGATTGTGCCTTACAAATCTACTTGGTTTCTATGATAAGGTTAACAAAGAAATGGATAGAAAGAACCCAGTAGACATTATCTTTTTAGATTTTGCAAAAGCCTTTGACAAACTGCCACATTCTGAATTGATCAGAACTTTGGGTGACTTAAATGTGTGCACAAACATCATACATTGGATTGCCAGCTGGTTGGAGGGGAGACAGCAAAGGGTGGTGGTAAACAGTGTGTACTCTGAATGGGCCAGGGTTACAAGTGGGGTTCCCCAGGGCTCGGTCCTGGGTCCCATTTTATTTAATATCTATATTTCCTTTCTGAAAATAGATACACCTAGTATTTGGTTATCTAAATTTGCAGATGATTGTTGTATGGGAACAGTGGCAAACACCTTAGAAAACAACATTGCATTACAGGATGCATTGAATGTGGTTCTCTCCTGCACCAATTACAGTAAATTAGAATTAAACATCAATAAATGCAAAGTAATGCATTTGGGTATTAATAATAGACAACATAAGTATATTCTAAAAAATGAACCCTTATCTGTAACATCAAGTGAATGGGACTTGGGAGTGACTATATGCCCAGATCTTAAATGTAATATCCACTGCAACAACCCGGTGAAGAAAGCTAATCAGATGCTGAATTGCATCATTCAACATATATCCAGCAGAACTAGAGAAGTGATGTTCCTTCTGTATGTAACACTGGTCAGGCCACTTTTGGAGTACTGCGTTCAAGTTTGGTCACCATACAGGAAAGAACATATTAAAAAAGTTGAAGCAGTCCAGCGTAGATTCACTAGGCTTGTTGTAGGTTTCAAGGAGATACGTTATGAACAAAGACCAAGAACACTTAATTTACATTCCTTACAATATAGGAGAAAAAGGGGGGAATTATGTTTGTTATACAGGGCATTAGAGGATAACATCCTCATGGCTGAAATAGGTGTTAGCCTTAATTTGGATAGAGTTAGTAGCAGGAGACATCCTAAGCAACTTCAACTAGACAAATGGAACACATTAATTAGGAAAATATTGGTATAGCCAAAGAGTGGTTACATTGTGGAATGCTCTACCAGCTGAAGTAATTGAAAGTAAGGATATAAATACATTTAAACATAGGTTAGACGGGGTAACAAACTGTAGGACTAAATTTGGGGATTGTTAATTAAAACAAGGCAAGCAACAAGGACAAAAGTCTATTAAAGCTTGTATGATCTATGAAATCTATGAAATGTGTTGAGGACATAGAATTAACAGAGGAGGAGGAGGAGCAGCGCTGCAATGGTTTTTGAATCTTTCCCTCAGGACGCATGTTGGAACTTGAGGGGTCGATGCTAAGGTGGCTCTCAAACTCTTCCATAGCGCATGTTACTGGCGTGATATGCACTACTGCTCAGTTGCTGTTGTGATGTGGCCTACTGGTCAGTTTTCCCAAACCCTTTTGGTTTGATCTGGTACAGGGGCTCAGTTTGCATTGGCGTGCAGTGAATGCACATGGCTGGAGAGCAGTTCTCTTCTGAATTTCGTCCTTGATGGGATTGTTTTCTGTACTCTAGCATCAGAGGAAGCCAGGTGATTTTATTTTTGCTGGTACTGTTCTGGGAGTCAGGTAGTTAGCATGTGTTAGTTAGCTGGTTTCTTGAGACAGTTGATTAGTTTTTCCCGTGGGGAAGAACAGATTGGTGCAATTCCCTTCGGGGCAGCTTGTGTGTAATTTATTTGTAGCACCACATCATGCATTTACTATTTGTGTAATTTATTTCTGGCGAGATTGCTCATCACAGACCAATATGTTAGATCAGGCTTCCCCAGTAGAATCCTCATATATGACTTCACAATATCACCTCCCTCTCACCCAACTAACATGTGTATTAATTCTCCATTGACAGTATTGGAGCTAACAGAAAAGGAAATGACGGCAAGTATGAAAGAATTTCTCCTTTGTTTGACACTGTGGTTTTGACTTTAGCATCTGTTCTCATCCTAATGACAAGCAACTCTGTCTTGAAATCACATTGCTGCCCTCTTGTAATTGCTATCTGGATTGGTGTTGTAAATTCTCAAACTTGTTCCTTTCTACGATCTGTTCTCTGCATACAGCAGGATAGATTTCTTTCCCTTGCCAGATTTTCGAATTCAGCACATGCTGATGACATAACTAGAGGCAATATATACTTTGTGTGCTTCTGCCAGCATATCTCCTCTAGCTCAAGTTATTTGTGAAAACTGGCAACAGAGGCTTACCCTCTGGCAAATCAGACGTAGAATAAACTGTAAGGGTTTTTTCTTTGTGCTACTTGTAGATTATCAGTTGCATTGTTTTTCTATTGCTCTGACAAAAAGGCACTCGTGTCTCCTGTTAGTGACAGACAGTTGTCATTTATGTACAGTTAGTTTCCAGTAGTACAATAGAGGGACTTCATTGTACACCATGGAATTTAGCAACTGTCACAGTTGAGGGGGTTGTGTCCTTAACTTGCATCTAAAAAGTTCAGTTTCTGTTTTTTCTCTTGAGCGCATTGGGATCAGTTTAGGTGAGTGGCCCCACAGACTGTTCATCTCAAGGAAAGCATACCACCTTATGTACTGTATTTTGGCATTCTGTAGCAAGTGGAGCATGGTCTAAACTGATAACCCTTAACTGTGAATATGGTCTTGCTTTAGGACTTCTGATTCTTAGGATCAGCTTAGGCGAGTGGTCCCACAGACTGTTCATCTCAAGGAAAGCATGTCACCTTACATACTATATTTTGGCATTCTGCAGTAAGTGGAACGTGGTCTGAACTGATAACCCTTAACTGTGGATATGGTATTGCTTTAGGACTTCTGATTCTTAGGTAGTTACAGTACTGTAAAAGTTCAAAGAGCAAGCATCAACGAATACAGAGGAGTGCATACACCATCCCCTTAAGGTGCTGCCGGCAAGATATGAACTGTGGAAAAAAAAAGTTGTTGCACACAACGTAGCTGCTATTGCATAGAAATGCTAGTTTTATTGAATATGAAGAACTGAGGTGCTGCCCCAGGACATGGACTGTGATATCCCTATGTATCATTGTTAAGCTTCATCAGGTTGGTGGTGTCCCTAAACACCCCAAATCGTGATTTGCAGTGGTTTTTATAGAATGGGATTTTTATGAAGTTGTTACCCGTCCCAGCAGCGATCTTGGACCCAATACCAAGATTTGGTCTGGGGCTAAGAAGACCACCAGACACGATGCTCAGGGTTCGTATGAGAAACATCCAAATCTGACATGTTCTGCAGTGGTTCCATCAGTCATTATTAGATTAGAAGAAAACACCACCAAAATATATATATATATATATATAAAAGAATCACCTATATTTTTCCCAATAAGAATAATGTGCAAAAAATGATTATAATGATTGTAATGTAGTATTTCCTTCATAAAACAGTTATCTTACATAGGCCTAAATAAAACAAATATTTCCCTGAGGGGGCACTGTGGAGCCCGAGCTGACAGGCAGCACTTCTCAACTGCTCTGCACAAAGGCTACTAAATCTGCTTAAAATCTACTATTTAGAGCGATCATCGATAAAAATTATTGCAGTAGATTGAAAGAAGAACCTTCTAAACCCAAAGTGGGCAGTCCTTGGAAAGATAGGGGTGGCGAATCGAGGAATAATACAGCTGGGCCCTCTCAAACATCCTGGTTGGGTACAAAGCTACAGACCACATCTCAGCAAGAACTCGAGGAGACCATGTCTTCTAATGGCCTCAAATTACGAAGGCTGATTACATTGGTCTTGGATTTAAGCACTAAAATAGATGGGTTTTCCACTCGGGTGGCTGTGGTGGAAAAGACAGTTGAAGGGATGCAAACGGAGGTTGGAGATGCCAAGCGCCAAACAGAATCATCTGCTGCTACAACCACGCTCCTATTGAAAGAGAATAACTACATGTGGGCCAGACTTGAAACCTGGAAAATCAAGCCTGCTCCTCACACGTCAGAATACTTGGTTTGCCTGAGGGAATAGAGGGAGACCACCCTCTTATGTTTTTGCAGGAATGGCATTGCTCGAAATTGATGCCAGAAGGACAGAATATACATTTTAATCTGCAAAAGACTTACTGGCTCACACCTAGAGGCTACCGGGAAGACTCTGAGAAGCCACGCACCTTGCTGTTGGTCACCGATGGTGTAGGCACCAGAGGTAGGATCTTGAGGCTCTCCAGACAGGCAGGGCCACTCATCCAAGACGATTGGGCGGTCTGTTTGTTTCCTGACCTAAGTTATGCAACCCGCCTCCACAGGAAGAAATCTGATGGTGTAAAAAAGAAGTTGAGGAAAGTGTCGATTAGCCACACAGTCGTTTTCTCTACAAGATTGCGTATCATCCACAACGGTAAAGTGTGGGTTTTTTAAGATCCTACCAAGACGGGGAAATGGGCTTCCCGCTTTGTAAGGGACTGCAGCAGTAATCAAGAACCTGGAGACGCAGATTTGGATTTACAAGAAAGTGATGCGGACTGAACAGACCTAAGTATTTTGTTTTTAAATTTATAACTCTAGACTCCCACTACAGTTTACATAGATAACTTCCTGACCCTGTGTTAAAGTATATTGAAGGGTATCCTTATTGATCTACTGTTTATTGAAGTTTTAAGGGCTATCCTCAAATGTGAAAATTATTTTTCCTCTTCTTTCAGTATTAGTGGGTTGTTATAAGGGTGGGACTTCTACCGAGCAATCTACGTTATACCAACAGAATGCTCCTAACCTTTAGCTTTTTTACATGTGTCAGATCTACTGTAAGGTCTTTATTATGAGAAGTGGCTGACCAAAGGGGATATTATTTGTTTTTGTACTTTAGGTAGATAGTATGACACCATCAGTCCTCTGTTAGGGCTTGTACTACTGGAAGTCTGAGAAGGGCTTTAGGTACTTGAAAATAGTCATACTCCTCATGGACTTACTTTTGCAGCTAACAGTGTTGTATTATTAACTTTAGAGTAACCGTTAGTTTGCCCCTCCATGTGCTATCACAGTATTTAGGATGCATATATATCCTTGGCTTAAGGAGAAGTGAGTACTCTCCAAATGACTATTAATTATTGTATCTGGTCTGTCCTAGATATGGAATTGTTATATGTATGATCACATACGAAAATAATAAAGTGCCAAAAAAAAAAAAAAAATTCCCCCCAAAAGTAGTCTTTCTTAGCCTATTGCCTACAACAACTATTCTTCGCATGAAAGGACTCATACTAGAAGCTCAGAGCTGATCAGTTTCTTACCACATTGTCTTTATCTGTGGCTTTGTCTGTCTGTGACCCATCAGCAAACGTCCACCCGAGACCTGCTGAGACTAACTCACATGGCAGCCATCTTCCTAGAGCTTGCCCTTGGAGTGTCCCCTTCTTGCAGGGAGACCTCCCTTCCTATAGTATTTGTCTCAGGTTAGAACTTTCCAGAGAACCCAAATAGAATTTTTTAGCTAGTGGGTTTGCCGAGAAATGGTCTCATATATGTTCTGGTATCAAAATCCACTGTTTTTTCCCCTTTAGACTAAAGTAAACTGGTAATTTCCAGTTAGAGTAAAAAATAAATCGTGCCAGAAGATAATTTTGCATTTCTGGTGAACAGCAATTTGTGGATCAGGGTGTGACAACATAGGCAGTCAAACTATTAAAAGACAAAGAACCTCTGTGCGCAAACACTGAGGCAAGGGTTACCCCAAAAGGCATTTGGCTGGGAAGCCAAGTTTCAAGAAAATACAAAATCACACATGCCCACACAATGCAAAGCATCATGGGCTGCATATGCAAATCACCACAGAATGTTATGCTGGTTCAACTTTAAGCAGAATTGCATGGTGCCGAAAGGCCTCTCACACAGTTTGCAAAGGGTGCTAACGGATGGCATACTGATGGTGAGAGATAAAAAAGAGCACTGCATGCTTCCGCAGACCAAAGTGACTGTCAGCTCTCTTTCTGTTAGAAATACAAATGATGGGGCTGGCTGGTGGCATGGAGGGCAGTGGCATCCATGCCTCACCTACCAACACGCCGGCAATCCGGGATTGAGTGTCTGGAGGATATATCTCCTCCTCTGGGAGGGAGGACTGTGGATTCTCAGCACTGGCCTGACCCCTGACGGAGGCTCTGGGCATTAAGTGCAACTTAGGCATCCAACATGGCATTGCACTTCCGTCCCTCCCTACAGAACAAGGGAAAATGGCTGGGTGCAGTGTGGATGACACTGACCTCTCGCAGGCTCTGCACCAGACTATAGGACCCTCTTCCACACTGGATCAGTTCTGTTGGCGGTTTGTACCTGCCGTCGGACCCCACCATGGGGGACAAGCTGTGGGAGAAGCTTGGGCCAAGGGCCCACACTGGATCTGTCTCTTCAGCGGTGTGGCACTCCTTTCGAAACCTGCCGGGGGTTTAACCCGTAGAGGAAGCTTGGGCTGAGGTAAGTCCCTTGATGCTTGGTGACAGGGATGGTGGAGGGTTAGGCTAGGATAGATAAATTAACAAAAAAAAAATATATATTAATTATTGGGCCTCATTGGTGCTCTGCCCAGTATTATTCCAGGTCCATGGGGGGCCTGCCCTGTCTCAAAGTCACATGTTGTATTCATGAATATGCAAATAAGGATAGGTCCATGTGCTTGGGGACACTGCTCCTTCATGAAGCCTAACAACGACATGTAGTGGTGTCCCAGTCCATGTCCTGGGCAGCTCTCCTGCACTTTATATTTAATAAACATAGCATTTCTCTGCAATGCCAGCTACATTGTGTGTGCTGTCTTTTGTTGTTTTTTCAAAGAGTAAGTATCCTGTTCAGTATTTGTTTTCCACATTGTCATTGGATTATTGAAAGCTGCTGGGTAATTAGGTAATCCTTCTAGGGACACTACTGTGATATCACCATGGAACCTAGGCTGCCTCAGCAGTTCACTAGACAGCTGTTAACTTGAGACCAGCGAGTTAACAGCCAGTTGCTTTGTGTCATTCGAGGGACAAGCAGCAAAGCCTTGGGGCTCTGCATCTTGATCTGTACTCTATAATTTTTGTTGTTTTTTTCTCCCCTCTGGTAACTCTTAGCAAAAAAATTCTATTTGTTCCCAACAAGTAAAATTTTAAACTTTAAAGTGTTCCTCTTTTTTCACTCAACATAGAAACCTAGAATTTGACTGCAGATGAGGACCGCTTGGCCCACCTAGTCTGCTCATTTTTCCTTACCTACAGTGTCACCACAGACACTACCTTACTCTGTCTACTCGTGTGTTAATCTCAGGGTCAGTGGAGGTCTGGGTGCTATGCCATTCTGCATGCCTAAAATAACTTAAGGGCATACAATAAGTATAAAGACTTTGCTGTGTGGTCTGCCTTTCAAATCCTGGTGTCTGACATAAATTGGGATATTTTTTCTGTCCCAGAATAGTTTCCTGTCCCTAAGTGTTGTGTGTTAGCTTTTCCCTTAAGCATGGGTTGCTGTTCTTGGGTCTCTCATGGCTTGTGGGCTCTTTTGAGAGCTCTTCACGGAACCAATGACCTGGAGTTTTGACTATGTCATGGTTTGTGCGCAGAACTCAGAACGTGGTTCTGACAGGACGATAGCTCTTGATTAGCATTCTGTACACAAATCATGAAATAGTAAAAACTCCAAATTATTGGTTTCATGAAGAGAATTATGTAGAATATTGCCCATAAAAAGAAAACAATTGAAAACACTATTTTTCACGTCAACGTTTATTAAGGTACAGTTAAATATGGATCGTTTGGAGGCAAGTCTTTTATTTCTCTTGCTGGTGTCGTCGCGGCACAGGCCGGGAAGCATAGGAAAACCAGGAGTACTTGTAAAATTTGCAACAAGAGTTTTATTATTAACAACAGTAAAATAAAAAAAAATTGTTGACTATTTACAATGACAGTAGACACAGAAAAACAGTCCTTCTGAGGTTTTCTTCTCAATTTCCTCTCTCAGTCTCTGTCTTTCTCTTTTGCAGAATATTGCAGCTCCTTTTTATGAGTCTGTACAGGAGCTCGTTAAGAAAATAGCATGCTTCTCACACAGTGTTCTTGTAAGTTTCAACAGTGCACAAAAAGAACATTGTGGCCCAGAACTGACCTCTTGTTTACATCTTCTGCAAAAGGCTTAAAAATTGCATCTCAGGTTAACCCCATGAGTTCCAAATAGCTTTGCAATCATTTCAACAGTGTAACTATATACAGTTTTAAACAAAGGGATCCCAGTATCAATTACATTTGCACAAAATGATTCACATATATTTCTATACCTACAGATATGTCAAGGGGGGAGACAGAACAGCTAGTGAGGGTAGAGAGATAGCGAGAGGCAGAGAATTGCAAGTACATTGGGGTGATCAAGTCCTAGGTCTCACAAGAAAATCTGGTTGTGCAACCAGACAGAGACAGAAAAGGAGAGACTAGAACAGATCCTTGCATTTAAACTCTTTCTGTATAACAACTGGGACAGGGCAGTATTCAGTCAACCCAGTGACAGCTGGGAACATTACTGAATTAGCAAAATTTCCTGTTCCCTTTAATGCCAGTTGCATGTTCATTAAATGTTTGATGCAGGTTGCAGATTGCTAGGAATGGCAAGATGCAAACTGCAGAAGGTTGAGAGACACAATGCATAAGAATTTGCATACCCATGATGCCTTGCACTGTAAGTAAGGCTTTAGAATAAGCATGTGGCTTGGAGAGATGCACTGAAAGCAGACACCATGACTCTTCCAAGACTCAGTGTTCACCATTGATTCCCACTTATGGGTCTGGGGCCTGAGGCATTAGGACCCAGCAGGAGCAAAAATTTTTGCAGGGCGGGAGCCGGCCACAGTTACTGAACATGGTGCCTGTGCACCCCCACTTGGTAGTGTGTGCCAGCTAGTAACCGTGGCCAACTCCTTCAGTTACTTCAGCTCTGTTCTTCCCACCGTTGAGTGCACACTGTGGGAGTAACAGTGTTATTTTCTTTATCTTTGTAGTGCTGCTTGGGAGGGAGAAAATGTTGCACTAAGGGCATAGAATCCCAGGGATGGAGTACAAAATGGGAGAACAGATATTGACGGTCACCAAGCAGGAAAGGGACTCTGGAGGAAATCATATCTGATTACCTAAAACTGACCAGGCAGTGTGACAAGGCATTTGGTAGGGCCAGTAAGATTCTGGGATGGATAGAGAGGGGTATCACTTGCAGAACGATAGAGGCGCTGTCGCTGCTGTGTAAATTGCTGGTGAGGCCCCACCTGGAGTACTGTATACAGTTCAGGAGACCACATTTATGAAAGAATATAGCTAGAGTGGAGGCTGTCCAGAGGAGGGCAACAAAAATGGTGTGGGGTCTACATCAGAAGCCCTATGTGGAGAGAGTAAGGAATCTCAATATATACACCTTGGAAGAGAGGAGGGAAAAAGGGGACATGATTAAGACCTATAAATACTTCACAGAAGTAAATAAGGTATAGGATGGGAATATTTTCCCTCAAAAAAGAGGCACAAGAACACGGCATGCATTGAATCGGTGTTGGGGGGGGGGTAAATTCAAGAGAGATGTGAGAAAGTACTTTTTCATGGAAAGAGTGGTGGGTGCCTGGAACAGCCTTCTGGAAGAGGTGGCGGGGGGAAAAACAGTAGTGGGTTTCAAGAATGCATATGAAAGGCATAAGGGGATCTTAATGGGAAGTGGGGGGAAAGAGAGAGAGCCGGAGATCAAGTAGGGTCTACAGTGACAGTATAGGCAGGGAAAAAATTATCCAACTGGATGGGCCAAGTGGTCTTTGTCTGCTATCAAGCAGGGCTGGATTAAGGAATAGGCAACATGGGTACAGGCCTAGGGCCCTGCCTGTCTGCCTACCAGGGGACCCTCAGCAATCCCTAACAAGTACCTCAAGGGAATTAACAAAGTCCAAGAGGGTAGCATCTTCCAGAAAAAGAGATGTGCAAGAACAAGGGGGCACAATTTGAAGATAGAAGGGGGACGGCTCAGAGGTAATGTGAGGAAGTATTTTTTCACTGAGAGGGTTGTGGATGCATGGAACAGCCTCCCTGAGGAGGTCGTGGGGTCAAGAACAGTGGGGGACTTCAAGAATGCATGGGACACGCATAAGGCAGTCCTAGTGGGGGGTAGGAGGAAGTAAGCTGTTGGTTAACTAGGATCTGCAGCTTATCTGTTTGGTAGGAAAATGGGCAGACTAGGTGGGCCAAGCGGTCCTTATCTGCAGTCAAATTCTATGTTTCTATGTTTTTATATATATTTACTATATATCCTTTTCTTTCTGCCTCAGATGCATTTTTTTAAAGGGCTTAGCCACTGAGTGAAGCAGGGTCTGAACTGTGACATGACTCCACCTCCCTGATTGGGTGTTATATGCAGCTGACAGCTTCAGGGGCCCCAGCCAGGCTGACCTTTAATATGTGAACAAGCCCACTTCCTTTGTCTCCCTCACCCATTTGGAATCCCAGCTTAGAGTCTTACTCTTAACTATAAAAGATTAACAGTGTAAGTCAATGTGTATGCTTTATATTTAATCTCACTCCTAAAATTAAGACATCTACAATACATTTCAGTGGTACAATTACAAATCATACCTTTTTTTTTTAAATTCTCTCATCTCACTCATACTGAAGTTCTGAACTTGATACAGCTCTGTTTTCAGGGTGAACAAATAAATGTATTTCCAGATTCCCATCAGTAAATCTTGCCATTTATGGATCCTGGTTTACTTATCAATATCAAAAATGTTTGATCCTGGGAATGATTTCCAATTCTTCCAATAATCACTCGCTTTGCAGTATAATCTCTGAAGTTCACAACCCCCCTAGTGAACCACAAACTTAACTTTTACACCACCCAGGACCTACCCTACCCAATAAAACTCGCACATCCTGATTCATGCTACCTGGCAGGACAGTATGATAATACCCAGACTGCAAGTGCACACATGTGTGTTTGGGGTTGGGGGGCTTTGGAGAAGTGCAAATCATAACATTTCGCATGCAAGAAGTTATTTTTGCCAGGCCAATTAGTAATTATTTTCTCTAAATGATCAAAACTCAGGCTTTTGTTATTGTTTAATACTGATAGTATTAATGTCATTAATTTTGAAGCATTTTTATGTCACTTTTTAGGGATAGTAAGAACATTTTTTTCATGTTTCAGTAACTGATATGCAATAGCCAGGAGGTGCGGTCATGGTGAAGGGGCATGGTTACAGCGAGGGAGGACCCAGATTTCTCTTGGGCCTAGGGCCCCAGGTTGCCTCAATCTGGTCCTGACATCAAGTTCTATGTTTCTGTGACCAGTCTCAGGTAGACAGACCTGTAAGGAGCACCTGCCGTCAGGTGTTCTCCCCTATGCAGAGGGCTGAGGGTATCTGTTACCCTCAGGGTGAGTCAGGTGCTCCCTTAGAAAACTGAGCAAAAGAAACAAATTAACAAGGAGCATGGCTAAATGTAAGTGCCATGTGTTTAATGTGCATTCAAAAACAGAAAAGAAAGGACAGTTTGGTACTCGGACCCATAAGTGGGAATCAGTGGTGAAGACTGATTATTGGAAGATATGAAAATTATGTGCTTATTGTAATTGTTGCTCTTCCAGAATATCTTCACCATTGATTACTACACATGCCCACCATTCCCCACTGTAGCAGAGCCAGGGCCTCTGGGCAGCTTACCCTTTCAGTGCTGGCCAGCACCGTTAGTGCTAGGGCATCTCCATAGTTGCACTCATTTGGAGTGGCTTAAAAAAAAAAAAAAAAACGCAACTTAAAACTGGGGTGAGGGTTGTTTCAGGGCCCTCGATCCAACCCCAAAAAAGGTAAAAAAAAATATATATATATATTGGGGAGGAAGCCAGCTCCCTTCCTTCCCTTCTTTCTTTCTTGTCCTCCTCCCTGCCTAGGATATATCCTCTTCTTGGGGTACATCTCTGTTACGTGCTAAATGCAATCTGTGCTTCTAGGCACTATCCAGTCTAACTTCACTTGGCAGTTATGCTATCTGTAGGAGATGCTATGCACTGGATTGGATCAAGTACACTAGCTCTTACACAGGGTACATCCCTGTGGTTGCAGAAGAATCTGGTCATTTCATCTCATATCTTCTATGTCCGACTGTCTTTGGCTGGTATGCCCTTGTTCTTCCCATACATCAGCTGGGAGGTTACCCTGCTACCCATAGGGATGCCTGGAGAGATTAACATATTTTGACTCCTTTCGACTGTACAGTCCTGCAACTCCACATGCACGTGAAATTTCCTTTTTTGCTTCCCTGGCAGGGGTGAAAAGGGATATATTAACTGGCTTTCCCATTAATCCTGTATCTGGTAGCTTGGGGTTGTTTTTTCCAGGAATCTATTTAGCACATTATGCCATCTCTGTTACAGTGGGGTCCCATTTCTGGGCATCCCCCTCTTGCCTTCTGCCTGAGCCACATGCTTCATGGCTGCTGCTTTTAAGACTATCTGGTTAGTGGAGGGAGACTGTGGCTTTGTACCCTTCTACCCCTTTGTGCCACCTAGTGTGCCCTATTTCTGTCTTTAAAGGTTGGTGGTCGGGTTTTATTTTGTTGTTTATATTCCTATATCCTTTCTCTATCCCTTTGGGATAGGAAACTTCTTAGCTTTCTCCCTTTTCCCCCACTTTTTTGTCTCCTGGTGAACAGACCTGAGGTAACTGAGGGAGTCGGCAACGGGTATTGGCTGGTGACACCACGTGGGGGGTGTGCAGGTACCATGCTTAGTAGCCATGGCTGTCTCCCTGCAAATAATTGTGCTCCCACAGGGTCCTACTGTCTCCAGCCCCAGACCTGTAAGTAGTAATCAATTGTGATGATATTCTGGGAGATCAACGATTATTTTCATTTTTGTTGGAGTCCCTTCTTCAGTAAGAAATGCAGAGTGGCT
The DNA here is from genome assembly GCA_016271365.2 of Neoceratodus forsteri. Lineage (NCBI taxonomy): Eukaryota > Metazoa > Chordata > Ceratodontiformes > Ceratodontidae > Neoceratodus > Neoceratodus forsteri. The sequence continues at coordinate 969,798,248 of CM057449.1, forward strand.
CATAAGAGTTTAAGATGGTCTTTCGTATGAATCATACATTTATGGCTTTTCTGCTCTAGCAAAATTCTTGCTAATTTTTAGGCTCCTGGTACCCAGACAGTTGGTGTCCCAGGAGACGGTGCATCTCTTTTTATGGCAGTGTTAGCAAGAGTTGCAACTCATAAGTGAATTCAGGAGATTTTCCAGGGAGATAAATACCTGAACCTCAGTTTACCCTTGCCTTGGGGGAGGGTGGACACAGACATGTACAGATGTACTGGGGCATGATTCATGAATTTGGACTAGAAAGATGCTGATCCTGAAATGCAGTGTACCCAGATGAATCTGGGCTGGGAGCTTCTCCTTTAGTCAGATAGTCTGGAAAGCTCCCATGGCAAGTTAATCCTACGGAACCTCTTAATCCTTTAGATCTCCAGGATTTTGAGTCCAACAAAGAGCAATGGCATGGCTAGAAGACTCTTAGATCTTCCCAGGATCAGTCTTCTCCATGGAGTCTCACTCTTTTTATTTATTTTTTTATCCAGCTGTTCATCTCAGGCGGCACTCTTCTTCCGGCGACCTCCAGCCCTGTCACCCGCTGTCCCTGGGACTTCCTCATCTACTTATATAGATAAATAGAAATTGTTGGCTAAGGATCGCTTAGCCCACCCAGTCTGCCCATATTCCCTACCTACTGTAATACCTCAGACCCTACTTAGTCTCCGGCTTTATTCCCCCCCTCCCCATTCTGAGCTGATAAAATTCCCTTAAGCCTATCCCATGCATTCTTGCAGCCTGTTACGGTTTTTGCTTCGATCACCTCTGCTGGGAGGCTGTTCCAGGCATCCACCACTCTTTCTGTGAAGAAGTACTTTGTAACATTTCCCCTTAATCTGCCTCTCTTCGGCTTTATAGCATGTCCCCTTGTTACTGAGCCCCTATTTTTCTGAAAATGTTTTCCTCTTGTACTCTGTTTATACCTGGGAGGTATTTGAAAGCCTCTGACATATCCCCTGTCTCCCTTCTTTCCTCTAGGGTATACATATTGAGGTCCTTTAGCTTCACCTCATAGGGCTTTTGATGCAGGCCCAGCAGCATTTTAGTTGCCCTCCTCTGGACTGCCTCTGTTCTGTCTATATCCTTTCGGACATGTCTCCAGAACTGATCATAGTATTCCAGGTAAGGTCCCACCAAATTTTCATACAGCGGTATAACTACTTCCCTCTTTATGCTGATTATACCCCTCCCTATGCACCCTAGCATGCCTCTGGCTCTCCCCACTGCCTTGTCACACTACTTGCCACCTTTAGATTGTCAGAAATAATTACTCCCAAGTCCCTTTCCTGCTTGGTGGTTGTCAGTACCCTTTCCTCTAACTTGTACTCCGCCCCAGGTTTCTGTGCCCTAAGTGCATGACCTTGAACTTCATCGCATTGACTCTCAGCTGCCACACTTTTGACCACTCCTCAAGCTTTCTTATATCACTGTGCATTCATTCAATCCCCCACCCACCCCGGAGTGTCTACTGTATTGCAGATCTTTGTGTCATGTGCGAAAAGGCATACCTTCTCTTCTAGCCCCGCTGCAGTGTCACTTATAAAGATATTAAAGAAGACCAGACCGAGTACCGATGTATGTGGCACCCTGCTGATCACTCTCCCTTCCTCAGAGTGAACTCCATTTACTGCCACCCTCTGTCTCCAATCCCTCAACCAACTTCTTACCCAGTTTGCCATCTTTGGACCCACTCCCAGACTGTTTAGCTGGTTTCCGAGTCTCCTATGTGGAACAGTTCATAACAGACGCTTGAAGAAGATAGGTTCATAGGTATGATTACAAGTCAGTGAGCTACTAATGCCATTTAAGGACTTGCCACTATTTAGTGGACAAATTCCCATTTCTTATCTCCCATGTGCTGGTCCAGCGGTGTCGAAAGCCTTACTGAAATTCAGGTAGGCCACATAAGTGGTGCAAAAGAAGCTGCCTCATATAATGACTTGATCAAAATGCTTGGTATGTAATGTGAATATATAGGGTCAGGGGTACAAGAGATGCCCAGAGATGTTGTCACAGATTTACTTGCGTGTTTTACATACACAGTAATTTGGCTTCTGGCTGTGAGTGTAGCTATGCAGAGTGAAAGGTTATTGTATTCTCTTCTATTTGGGGATATATCTCCTGCTTACCTGCATATGATGGGTTCCCTGCAGTGTCCACACAGTCACAGAGGCTGGAATATAAAGCTTTAGCAACCGTGAAAGCTGATATTGTGAAAAATACTTGCCAAACCACAAAGAACAATCCTTGTAACAGTTCCAACATTCAAGCAGCAGACATGCCAGACACCCGTGCCTCATGAATTAATTAATACAGAGATGTAATAATCTCTATATCTGCCATGTCTAGCGCTATTTTTCCAGAATTAGTCTAAATGCCATGTGTGTGCCAAGCATAAATATGGCATTTTGGCTAATTCAAGGAAAAATAGCGATGGGCATGGTAGATTCAGAGATTGTTGCATCTTCATACATATGGGTACAATACAGGAAGGGGCAAAGCCATGTCAGCATATCGCAGTGTTTGCAACATGATCTCCGGCGGTGAGTACCCCCTTCTAGAAAATGCCAGCTGCACTGATGGAATTCACAGAATTTTCAAGTAATGAGGTACTTAAACTAGCAGATGTACTGTATAATGTGACTGCAGGGGGGATCGGGGTACTGGAGCCCTGAACTGTGCTCCGATCGGGTCATTACTGGTCCCGTTTGTTTTCCTTTAAGAATGGAATGTCCAGACGCTGCATTTTTTTGTGGGATGTGATGAAATTTGAGTCCTGCCGATACCAATAGTAATTGTTGTGCAGAAACCTGGAAAATCACATTAACCATCATCTGCATCTTCTCTTGGACCTAGGCTATTCAAGGAAACCAGAAGCTTCAGTATTGGCCAATGATCTGAGATTTAAATCACCACAGTAGATTGGCCCCACTGACTTAAATAATACTTTATTCAAATGTTGCCGATTCCATTTTCCTGTGAGTGGAAAATAAAATTGTTGATAATATTTAAGTTTAGATCTTGAAATGAACTGTACTTAGATAATCTTTTGATTTGTTCATTTAGTTCCTAAGTAAAACATAACTTGTTAACTTTACAGTTCGGGGGCTGTTTCCGCTTCTTGCTAATGCTGCAATGTCTGTCAAGCCAGCTCTGCTTGGTCTGTATGAGACTCATTACCTACCTCTGGGGAAAACACTAAAGCCTGGCTTGCAAGGATTGCTGACTGGAATTCTGCCAGGCTTAGAGGAAGGCTCAGAGTATTATGACAGGTAAGGTCACTGAATACTACTAAATTACGTGGATTAAAGGTGGCTTTCTTAATAGCTAGTGAACATTTCTAGTTAATGTTTGTGAGCACTGTAGAAAAAAATTATCACAAAAAAACACCATTTAAAAAAATAACATTACTGTTTTATACATAGCGATCAATTTCCCAATTGGAATATCTTACTCTGGGGACCATGTTATTTTGAGAGAACTGTAAAGGGAATTAGAGGCACTCAAGGGTCGTGGTTATGTTATAACACAAATGGACCCATTATGCCAAATTGATTTATCACTTTCTGTTACCTTACTTACAAACTTTATAATAAGTGCAGATTTTGAGAGGGGTAAGGTAAAACCTTCAGGAGGGGAGACGGGCCCACATTTTGGTGACGAAAACAATACATGAGAAGTGTGAGGTACAAATTTCTGGAGGGGTGTAACGTTCAGGATGGTAGCAATATAAACACTTTGGGAGGGTTAACAGTACAATTTTTGGAATGAGCAAGGGAGCAGATTTTCAAAAGGTTCAGGGATGTGAATTTTAAAAGGAAAGGAACACAGATATCAGATTGGGTGGTTGTAGGGAACCCAGGTTTTTTTTGTTTTTTTTATTATTGAGGTCTTGGATTACACCCATGAGTGGTTGCTCATTTATGGGTTCCACATCAGTTACAAGGACAAAGGTACATCAAAACAGTGGTACATGTTTTAGACAGGGTAACAGTAAGATACAGTAATACAGCAGTACATTTTTAGACAGAGTTCGTATAATGAACACACCAAATTTAGGGTCATAGGCAGCACGTAATTTGCCTGAGTCATAGTTAGGGCACCCTACTGGGTTGCACGAGAGGAGATGATAGTAGGAGGATAGTGGTAAGGGTGCTAGAGGGTGGGTAGGGGTGGGGGAGTATACAGAATGGGTGGAGTAGAGTGGGTAAACAGAAAGGCTCATAGGTTTGCTTAGGGAAAGGGGACCATGATTATAAAGCAATTCATGTTTTTTTTTTCCATTCAGGTGAATGAGAGAGGCTGCTGCACGTGAAGACCTCTTATACTGTCAAGAGTGCTTCTCATGCTGCAGCCTCTATGTGTATTAACATTCTGAATTCTTACTGTTGTCAAAATGCTTGAAGATACCCAATACGTAACATTGATTTCAGCAAAGCACATTGTGCTGTAAAGCACTTTTTCCGCCAACTAATCCTTATTATGTTTATCTCCAACATACTCCAGTTGCAAAACAAGTACTGTATCCTCATCACACATAACTGTGGTCATATAGTACATGGAAGGTGCACTGACTAATTCCTGCAACCATCAGCAAACTCAAGCGCAACACACTTTTACAACAAGTTTCAGCCTCAATTAGAGAATAACAAGCTTGCCCGGTGGCACTGAGGTGCTGGACGCCTTACTTCGCGCCGGTGACCCGTGTTCAGGAATGGACATGGGCCGCCGGGGCTTGGCAGGGAGGAGAAGGATTGAACGTCCCCAGGACTGCTCTCCTTCTCCGGGGAGGGGGGTTACCAGTGCCCGGCGATTGTCTGCCCCCTAGCGGAGGCTGGGAGGTGGCACGTCAGCGCTGAGATTGTGGGAAGAGACTGCAGCAGGTGCTTGGCGTGCGTGCTACTGCTGCTGGCGCAATCGCATGCCACAGCCTCTCGAGGGGGAAAGCAAGGAAAAATTGAAAAAGGGACTCATCTGCAGGAATGATGATGGTCCCCCACTGCAACGGCCCGGAAAGGCACCTCCCCGAACACTAAATCCGGTCTGGTGGGTTGAGTCGCTCCCAACCCCCTGCCACAAAGGGTAAGTCATGGGGTCAAGGGAAGGGGGTATCATACCTGGTGCCTGCACAGGGGGACATCAGATGTGTAGCAGAGGACTTTGGGGAGAAAAGAATAACTGTAAAAAAAAAAAAAAAAATCAGAGAATAACAAAAGTGCTACTCGTATTGGGATGTTTGTGTTGAAGGGGGGAGGGGGAGAGTTGGTCGCAAACCATGATTGCTACATCGCTCACCAGTTCTGTATGTGCTTACACCAGGAGTCTGATATTCAAAAATGGGCAAAGCAGAGCACAAAGTTTTGCGCTGCCCTTGCCCATCGTCCACAACCCTGAGGATGCTATATTCAGTTGGATAGCGCATCGGTGTTATCATGACTAAATATAGGGGCATGTCGGCGTAGCACTGAGCTGAGTAATGCTGCCCCGACATGGATCCCACCTAGGCAGGGAACAGTGCCACCAAACCTGATAGTGCCGGTAGTTCCCAACATGATATTCAGACAGGCCCATGCAGATGAGCTCATTGGGCATGCAGGGCTCTCGGTAGGATTTTTTGTTGAAGAGTCCCGGACTTTCTTGGAAAAAAAAAAATGGGGGTCCGGACCAAAAATCTGGGAGTCCTTGTGAAATTTTTGGGGTCCCCATTGAAATGAATGGAACGAGTCTGGAAAGTGCCTCTCACTGTTTTTTATTTATATATCCATGTGTTTTTATATTCCTGAATCATTATGTTGCTAATATAATGCCAAAGTCTTTTTTTTAGCAGACAGTGTTGTATTGCATTCCCACAAGGTACCAGTGATGGCTAAGTAACCACAGCAGTAAATGGTCACATAAAAATAATCACCTGTGTGACTGTTGATTGACTGTTGTTCATTCATTTGTTCAATGACTGTCACAAATTACAGTAAGAAAAATGTACTTATAGTTTTGCAGTTCTGGTACATTGAGTTGGAATTTCTACTGCTGCAGTGCAGTTACTCAATTATTTATTTGCCAAACTGCTACAAACAAAGTTTGCCATTAGATTAGATACTGGCAGTAAGAAGATGTAAACATTAATAGACACCAACAGTCATTGCTGACAGTCACCTATGTCTCCCAGTCAGTCACCTCCTGCCCAAAATACTTCTCCTTTGTTCTCTCCTGCACATTGACATTTTAGATGCAATTATATCAGCCCCTGTTTGAGACTCCCTGGCAATGCCCACCCACCAAACATTGCAGAAACCTCCCTCCCAGCTCCCACCCACCAATGACGACTCAGGCTTAGTTAGATGACACAATCTAACATGATTGTGTGGTTGCTGCCCTGTGGCTTAGTGCAATTTTTTTAACTGGTTAAACCAGACTGGCTACACTATCTTGACCTGGCATAAAAGTGATTATTTCTTCGCCTACACCCTCCTGCCCACAACTTCTCCTAAAACACCCTCCTGCCCACAACTTCTCCTAAAACACCCTCCTGCCCACAACTTCTCCTAAAACACCCTCCTGCCCACAACTTCTCCTAAAACACCCTCCTGCCCACAACTTCTCCTAAAACACCCTCCTGCCCACAACTTCTCCTAAAACACCCTCCTGCCCACAACTTCTCCTAAAACATCCTCCTGCCCACAACTTCTCCTAAAACACCCTTCCTGCCCACAACTTCTCCTAAAACACCCTCCTGCCCACAACTTCTCCTAAACACCCTCCTGCCCACAGCTTCTCCTAAAACACCCTCCTGCCACAACTTCTCCTAAAACACCCTCCTGCCCACAATTCTCCTAAAACATCCCTCCTGCCCACAACTTCTCCTAAAACGACCCTCCTGCCCACAACTTCTCCTAAAACACCTCCTGCCCACAACTTCTCCTAAAACATCCTCCTGCCCACAACTTCTCCTAAAACATACCCTCCTGCCCACAACTTCTCCTAAAACATCCTCCTGCCCACAACTTCTCCTAAAACTACCCTCCTGCCCACAACTTCTCCTTGCTACTCTCCTGCACAAAATCTTCTTAAATTGTAAGAATACCTCAACCTGGCTGTACCAGAGACATTGGATTTGACTGGGTGACTGAAAGCCCCCACATTCCCACCCACCCCACCCTCTTAGCCTTGACAGCTTATCTGTTGTTAAGAAAAGAGAGTGCAGTTGCACAATCTGGTGGCTATGACAACTGAGTCTGCAGTGTGTCTGCTTTCTGTGTGTATGAGTCATGGGTACTTCTATGCTGGCAGGCATTCTCCTAACACCCCTCCTGCCCAATTAACGTCTCCTCACAACTCTCCTGCCTATAACTTCTCCGACTCTCCTCCTGCACATTTCTTACCCACCCCACCCACAACCTACCTTGGCTCAGCAGGTCTCCCAGATATGTCCAGTTTAACAGTGGCACAATCTAATCTGGTCGGTGGCATGAAATCTACACAGTCTGCTTTTCTAGTGAACTTCTTTTTTCATGGCATTAGATTGCCATTTTTTCTGTGGCAATTTCTTAACACCTCCAGCCCATAACTTCTCCTAAACACCCTCCTGCCCATAACATCTCCTAGCACCTCCTGCCCATAACTTCTCCAAAACCCTCCTGCACATTTCTTAATTGTGTGTGGCAGCTAAAGAGAACTCAAGTGCCAGTGTTCATGACTGGATAGCACGGATGGGGTGACTAAAAGCTCCCCATCCCCCACCCACAATTACCTTGGCTCAGCAGGTCTCCCAATCTGTCTGGTGTGTGGCACAATCAGGTGGTGCCTTGGTGGAATTATCTGCACGCGGCCGCCAGACTGCAAGTGCATGAGTCTGCTTTTTTCTGTTTGAACTTCTTTTTTCATGGCATGCCATGTTTTCTGTGGCAATATCTTCTAACACCCTCCTGCCCATAACTTCTTCTAACACCTCCTGCCCATAACTTCTTCCGTAACCCAACACCTCTTCCTCCTGCACATTTCTTAACTGTAGTGTACTGTTGATGACAGTAGAAGAAATCACTGTTGCAGACAGACTGTGGAAAGAGCAGAATGGGTTAGGTAACTACATTTGACAATAATTTCAGACTGTCCCCCACAAAAAAAAAAAAACAAAAAAAAACACAGGGACTGCAATGGGGCCATAATAGTTTACCCCCCACCACACACACACACACACACACACCTGAACTTGTTAGACTGTGATCCTCTACTACCGAAATCAAAATGATATTAAATTTAGCAGAATGGGGTATGACCATCCACCCGGGGCTGGGCCAATCCCCAGGAACTTTAAATCTTGATCCGTTCCCCTGAACAGGACCCCCACCAAAAGTAGCATTGACCTTAAGGGGCTAAATTTAAAAATTGTATCCCCCCCCTGTTGGAACAAAACATTTTAATACTTATCTTCTACTCCTGTGCCCAAGTTCTTCCATCGTCCTGTCTCTGGGTCAGTGTCAGTCCTCAAATTGTCTCTGAAACTAAAAAAAAACTATTGAAGGTAATTATTAAAGCATTTTAAAATTTAAAATAATTTTTGGCGCAGTCTTATGGCCTTAAATTTCTTAAGTGCTGGATGAGGATCATAGTCTTCAAGCTCAGCTCCTTCTTGGGCAATCCGCATGAGCTTGCTCACAGTGTCTGCCTTTAGGGAACATCTACCTCTGGTTTTTATTTTGTTTTGTACAGAAAACCCTCTTTCTCATGCCACTGATGTAACAGGTGACACAAGTAAAATCTTGGCCATTGTGACAAATTCTGGGAAACATCTGAGTAGTTCTCAAGTAAGTCTTGGCAGACACTATTGAGCAAAGTCAGTCCTTTTTTAGATTTCAGAACAAGTTTGAATTGTCCGTAATCTTTCTCAGCCCTGTGTTGGTCAATAAGTGCTGGCAGTGTTTCTTCTTTGAAGGTTGTTTCTTGGAAATAAGTGCAAACATCCCTGAGTTCCTGCAGTCCATGGTCCATTATGTTGGAGTCATCTGGGAGACACTTTGGATTTAAAAGAACATTTAAGTTATGCAGCAGCTGCATTGAAGTTGTCTCAAATCTTGTGGGAAAGTTTTCAATGAGTTGCGTCAGATATCCCTGAGATGCCGTCTGGAACTGCATTTGCAGTGATGGCTTGTCATTCACTTTTTGATCCTGCCACATGCCAGGATGTTGGTCAAATACCTGAAATTGTTCTGTAGCTCTACCCCATTCTGCTCTTTAAACTGCTGCAGTCTAGTAACTGTGGCTTCTATCATGCTGCTGGCCACCGAAATGTCAACACTGTCCCGTTGCATGACTAAAGACAGTTTATTCACCACATCTAAGACATCCATGAAAAAAGAAGTGCATAAGATAAAGCAGACTGATTTCAGTTTTGTGTGAAGGCCCTTTGCTTCTGCTGCACCTTTTGCTGCATCATACTCTAGGGTTTGTAAAAGTGCAGGGTATGATCTATGAATTGCTTGAACTGCAGTATGCAGTGACAGCCACCGAAAACTTGCAGGTTCTTTTAGGGACAGATATCTGATATTTTCATCACTGAGAGTTTCCTGGATGAAACGAAAGGCATTGTACCGTACTGCAGAGTTGCTGTAGTATCTGTACACATTTTTGATGGTTACTTGATATTCATTGAATACAGGGTTGTGCTGACATGCTTGACCTGCTGCCAGTGCCAGTCTGTGGGCAACACAATGAATCTGAATCAGCCTTAGGTTAACTTGCTGTCTTAACTTTGCACCCACCCCATTGTGCATTCCAGTCATGACGCTGGCACTGTCACTTGCTAATGTGATGACCTTGATAGGGTCAACTGCATTAGCAGTACACACATGTAACAGTTCTGCCACAGTTGTGTCTGCACTCCCATCAGGTATTGCAATACAGTCAATAAAATGAATTTTGGCCTGTGCTTTGTGTACGCACTTCACATAAATGTTCAGTTTTTTGTGAATGGTTACATCAGTGGTTTCATCCACTATTACCCCAAGGAACTGAGAACCTACTAAGTGAGCTTTGATTTCTTCCTGTAGGACTTCGTTTATGGAGTCCAGCATGTCATATCTTGCATCCCAACCAGAGTAGATTGTGCCACTGTCTTGCAAGGCTGAACAGCCATTTCGCATCTGTGGATTGACAAACACACCAACATTAGTGTCAATCCTCAAGCAACAGCTGCCACGACCCTGTGCCCCGGCCCAAAAGATTCCATTCCTCACCTGCAGAGTTATCAGTGTTTCAAACTGGTTGAGTGATTGCCCTTGTTTGGTAAGGTAGTACATTGTCATTAACTGAGCAACTTTACTGTCATCCTTTGCCTCAGGACCCGAGATCTGCTTCTCAAGTGCCACTGGCAGAGATTGTTTTTCTGCTGTTTTCTTTCCAGTTTGCACCAGCAAATGTTCTTGGTTTCTTTCATGTCTGTAGAAAGCAGACACTTGCAAATTTGTTGTGTCAGTTGTGGCAAATGGATTGCTTTTGCCACCTTTTCTGCACCAACTGCACTTCCCAACGACATTCCCCTCTGCTCCGTCCTTTACAAGCCATGGAAATAACTTTGTCCAGCTGTCCCTCCACAACCTTCATTTCTTGCTGCTTTTAGCAGATGCAGTCTGTTCAGACTGATCATCAGTTTCAACATTCACAATGTCAACTGTCTCCTGAGATGTGCTTAAGTCATACTCAGAGGATGCTGTTGTTTGTTCCTTATCCTTTGGTGTGGAGGATTCTCCTCCACCAAAATAATCAGTAAGGCTTCGTTGAGACATGCTGCTCATGAGGCTTCCCCACCCAGCTATTTTACTCTCCTCCTCCTCCTCCTCTCCTGGGAACAGTGCGACTTGGCCCTGCACAAAGCACAAAAAAAAAAGACAGTAAACCCTAAGCTCACTAAACCATAGCCAGAAATAGTGGCAATGCCCTAAACTGCCTAAAATAATTGTAAATAAAACAATTTACCCTTTTCTGTACTGTCTGACACTGGTGCCTCCAGGAAATGTGTGCAGTATGCACCCGCACAAATCCTTTGAGTGACTGGGCGTTCTGTCCGACTACGCATTTGTTTTTAAACAAATAAGAAAGCTTTTCCTTTTCTCTGCCTTCTCTCTCTCTCTCTCCTGCCACGTTTTCTCCCCATCGACGGCAAAATGGCTCGGGAGCCTGTCGCTGAACACTCCTCTAGCTCTCTCTCTCTCCCCTGGCAGAACCACGGCGTAGGTGGCTTGAAGGGGAACTGATCTACGCCCCGAATACTGCTGCTTGAATGGTCTTCATCCTCATTTCCCCCTCCCCACCTCATCTGGTGGTGTCGCCACTCTCCAGGGCGCCAAAACCACCAAGCGGCAAGGGGAAAAAATAAACCAGTTAGCATTCGCGCTGTCGCATAATTCACAGCTTCACTCAAGACTCCTGGGGCCTGTGCTGCAGAGAGTCTCGGGGACTCTCTGGGCAGGCAGGCGAACATTCCGAAGCACAAAATGTGTGTAAAGGACTCGGGTGCCTGTGACCCAAGAGCCCTGGCATGCAAGGTGCTAAGGGGCCATTTGCTTGCCTATTGTGGGCACATTTGCATGGGAAGCGGTGGCTGGGTAGTGCCCTGGTGACTGACTCTTCCCCCAACCTGATTGCCCACTCCCTTAGGAAGCAAGCAGTCCCTGGCACCTAGTGACCCCCCCAACTCTCTGATTGCCATCCCGTAAAGTGCGATAGTTGTCCTAGGTATCCAGTGGTCCCCCCACCCTCTGATCACTGTCTTGTAAAGTGTAATAGTTTGTCCTGGTGTCCAGTGGTCCCCCCACCCTCTGGTAAAGTGTAATAGTTTGCCTTGGTTCCAGTGCCCCCCACCGATCGCCAACCCCAGTGTAATTGTAATCATCCCTGGTGCCTAGTGGCTGCCGCCCTCAGTCACTGACTCCAGTATAACAAAATACCTCCCAGGTGTCTAGTGCCCACCCCCACACTGATTCCTGTAGCACTGTATCAAGTCCCTGACATCTAGCAGCCCCCCCACCACCCTGGGCACCGGTCAACCCACCCTGCCAATCCCCCCTTACCTGAAGGGTCAGTGCCACAGGAGACTTTACGTCGACAGGTACAGCCCACCTTTCACCTCCTCAGTTGGGTGCCGTATGGGAAGACAGGAAACTTGTGTTCAGTGTACAGTATAGGGCACGTACCCTCTGTATTGTCGTGTGGAGTGTGAAACAGTGCACAGATTATATGACGCTCTCTCTGATTTTCAAACCCATATTGGCTGAACCCTAAAGCTGCAGTGCCAGTTACTAAAATGTTCTTTTTATCAGTCATTGCTTCAGACAATCCTTAGCTTAGAAATTGTGAATCCTTTCCAATTTTGTTTTGTGGTTTTTTTTTTTTTGCATTCCTTATTTTTTTCTTACAGTTTTGCACAAACCCTTGCCAGAGAAGATTTTAGCGTTATCCGAAGGGGAAATGAGGATTAATCACATTTTTGTAAAAAAATAAATCAGTACATAATACTGTACCATTAATACCCATTTTGTTCTGTATGGACTGAAAATGCTTAAAAGTAAAATATTTACGTTGTGTGTATGATTGCTATATCGGTCTAGTAAAAGCATGTTCTACTATATAAATGTACTGAAACTTCTTTTTTAATATGTCAGTATAGAAAAAGCACATTTCTAGTAAAGCAGTACACTGAAATTTCCATAAAAAAAAAATAATTTTCTAGCCCCAACAGTTCCAGTGTTAGCTTTTTCTTTTTATGCAGTTAGTTCTATTTTTCCTCCGTCTGGATGGCCCCCTCATCAGGCACTGGACCTCCCTGCCCTGACACTCCAGCATCTCATGGACTTGCCATCTAACTCCCGTCATCCCCATGGTCCCACCTTCTGTGGTGCTGGCTGCCCAGAGGCTGTGACACGGATCCTTATATGGGAGTGCGATGTCGCTGGGTGCAGGGCCTGCAAAGGGTTGGGTCCTTCATTCTGGCCATCTGGTGTTTTCCCCACCTGTACATTCCCCTATGAGGACAGACATGCAGTGCCACTCAGACGACTCTGCACATGCTCCCACACACATGATGTTGGCAGCCGCCGCTCCTCCCACCCCCACTGTTGCAGTGCCTGGGCTACCTGCCCCCATCCACCACTAGAGGCCAGATGTGCACCAGGTGTCACATCCCTCCATTCCTCCTCCTTGGAGGAGGAGAGCAGTCCACTGGATGCTCATCCCCCCCACCAAGCATCTGATGTCCCGAGCATCATCGAAACAGGGGTCATTGGCACCACAGGCTGTCGCAGTACTGCTGTGCTAGTGGTCCAGCCTAAGTTAGCTTTTTCTAAAGATCTTTTCATTAAAAAGGCCTAACTTTGAACTGTGAGGCCTAGTAACTTAATTTAAAAACAAAACTCAACAGTTTTAGGAGAGCTTGTATTAGTACAAGAATGCAGGTAATACAATAACTGTAACTGGATGATAGCAGGTGCCAAACCAATCGGTGACAAGTAGATATCAATACACTTGTATACCAGTGGGCCTGCCCATCATGAGTTTCCAACCCAGACCTGAAGTCCACATCCACCAGGCCTGCTCCCTTACTGGAGAGATCCTGTAAAATGACTGGAAGTATGATCTGAGAGAGTTGCTTTCTAGATATACCCCAGTCTGGGCCCATGACTGCTTTGAAACTGCCCCCTGGTAACCCATCTCCCTCCAGAACAGTAGATCTAGCATTAGATCCGAGTTCAAGTACATTTCTAATCCTTCCCCTCACTCCAAGTCCCCATCTTCCTCCCTCACATCCCTATCTAGAGAGAGTGCTCCCAACTGCTTGTCCTGGGGAACCATCCGCACTGGTGATAATGCTATGCAAGTCCCATGGATTCCAAAACTCCCAAGTATTTCTTCCTTCACAGATTTAAAGTGGCAGTGACCCTTTCGGTATCCTGCACGTCCTGGGACTCTTTCTTCCAGCACAGTCAGAACCATGGCCAGGAGCCAGTGTAAAGTAATCTCTTTATGAGCTGCTCTGAGCAAAATCATTGCCAGCCTCCTAATACCAGTGGTAATGGTAATGGCCAACGGCGTTGGAAGTCTCAGCATTAGCTCACTAAATGTGAAAGATATTATCCTCACCAAAAATGAATTGAATCTCCCTCTGTATCTCTTTCCAGTTGTGACCAAGTTTTGAGGATCCCCCCAAAATGTGTACGCATGATCCCACTACCCACAGTTCCACCAACATTGATCGGAACATAAAGACCCAAAGTGTTTAGTGACTGAAGGGAACAAAAAAAACCTTAATTCAAACCCCAGGAATCCCTTAGTATGCTTAACTATAACAGTTAGGCTGCTGTGTTGATCTACCCCAAGGGTTCTCAGACCTTGCCATGGTGAGCCTCCCCTACTGGGCCTGAAAAAATGTCAGGCCTCCCAATGTGTCATGACCTCATTTACATACATATTTCCATACTGCGGTAATTGTGTAAGAACTGCCCATTAGCGCACCGCACGTATATGCACTAAATAAGATTTCTGGTCAACTTTTGCATGGTTACCACTGTGCACTTGCCAGCTACCTGTAATAATGAATAACACATTGGCACTTTGTAAACTTCCATTCATTTGAATCCAACAGGCAGGTTTGCTGCTTTTGAAGTGAAGTGCTGGGGTTGCTCCTGGGCTTAAGACCTGCAGAATACACCTCCCCCTCAAGCCATACCAGAAGGCCCTTTGCCCAAAACGTACCCCATAGAAACCATCACATATGAAGCCAGCACAGGCAGGGTCCTCCTAAATATCTGCAAAAGACCCCTACCCTTCAGCCATCAAAAATAGTGTGTCATTTCAACTCTCTCAGCACAAACAGACACCATATGACCCCCCAAGCCACCAAAATCAGTGTGCCATTTCAACCTTCTCCCCCAACTGCCACCATTTTAAACCCCCATTGGGCATACAAACAAAACATTTATGCAGTACAGAACAAGTCCTTACCAGCCCTTTACAGAGTGGGTCCGGGAGAAGTCTGGAAGGCAGAAGATGGCCCGGTTTGGAACTCAGGAGGTCCGAGGCAGCAGCTACAGGTGGGAGGTGGAAGCCACAATGAGGGAAAGCTTCCAGGCAACAGCTAAAGTGGGCGGAAATGCAGGTCCTAGGCAACAGTCAAGTGTGGGTCCCAGGTGCAGCGGCAAAGCGTGAAGGTCTGAGACGGCAGCTGGCGGTGGATCAAATCAGCAGCTTTAGGCAGGCGGTCCAAGTTAGCAGCTTTGGGCAGGCGATTGCAATCTCTGCAAAAGTTGAAACTCCCCAACTTTGCACCATGCTTTACTGCCGGAAGCGATGACGACACTGTCCTGAGATGGCCTTTGATTGGCCGAGAAAGCCCTCGGAAGCCAGCCGATGATTGGCTAGCTAAGTTTGCCTACTGATTGGCCAAACCAATCTTGCTCCCTATTGGTCTGATACAGACCTACTCCCTATTGGTCTGATACAGACCTTTTCTGCATTTTGTTTGGCCGGCTGTGGATCCCTTCCTAGCCCCACTAAGTTTAAACTGTTTGAGCGGGAGTGTATAGAGCTGGGCATTGCAGCACAACCTCTTGCAAGCAGGAGATCGTGGGGCGAGGATGGTGAGTACACACATGCGGCGAGTGGGCCTTGGTGAGGGAGTGTGCTAGTGATGTGGCCAGTCAGGAAAGGGGAATCGGAGGCGCACATAATGCAACTACACTTTTTTTTTTCAAAACATCCCGCCTCCCCTGAAACAGGTACGCGCCTCCCCAGGGAGGCGCGCCTCCTCACCATTTTGAGAACTCCTGATCTACCCCATAGAGACTGGAACATATGTAAATGATGGAATGCATCAGTGGCTGGTGCCAGTAATTCAGACATCTGCCCCAGGTGCTACTGCGTTCTAAACTGTTTAGATTAATTTCTCCACCTGCCTTGTAAGACACCTCAGAGAGCTCTCCTCAGCTCTTCACTGTATTTAATTGTTTTCCGTGAGAAAAACAAAGTTCGATTTATTTTCGTTTAGTCTTCCTCCCAAGTCTTATTTTACAGGTAGTTTAGTTAGGTTTTATATTTTTTTTACTGTTTTCGAGCCATTCTTCCTGGTTCCTCAGTGGTTCCAGGGAACCTAGAAAAACCCTCGATTCAGTGCTTTTTACCACACTTTCTTCTGTTTTTCCTTTATATTTAATACTTATTTCTGGTTACACCCCAGTTCCTCTTTCAGGAAACCGAAGCACTGAATTAGATTTTACTACTTTTTGAGGTTAATTTTTGCGGTTCCTTTCTTGTGAAGGAACCGACCATGAATTTGACTTTTTTTTCCTTATGGAACCATGTTTTTTTGACCTCCTGATGAGTGGGCATGTCAGAGAGGCCTAAAAAGAGAATGGGACTGACTGGGTTTAAAAACTGTATTCATTGCTTTAAGATTTTGGCTAAAGCCGACGGACATGATTTATGTCTAAAGTGTCTCGGCCCTAGCCATGTTTTTCTTACTATGATTTATGTAGCAAATTTTGTCCTAAAACAGTTAAAAAGAGGGCTAAGAAGTTAGAGGATATGGCGTCTCCCGCCTCTACATCACCAAAGACTTCTGAGGAGGCCTCCTCCCCCCATTCTATTTCTAAACCCAAGGACAGGTCTAAAGAGTCCTCTGAACCAAAGATCTCTGATAAAGAGACTCCTCTAAATCGAAAAGGTCTACAGAGCAGGTTGCTGATCCAGTTCCTGCAAAGAAAACACATAAGGAAAAACATGTCACTGCATCTCCTGCTGAAAACGCAAGGGAGCTATCAGCTGACAAACCTGCAGTGCCCTCCGCGGAGGACATAGCTGAGGCCTTACAAGTTTTCCAGACCTTCCAGTCCATTGGTTCCCTTTTGGGCACCCCGGTTCCTTCCCAGGTGTCGGTCCAGGCTTTGGTTCCCCCTAGCCAGGAACTGGAATATTTCTGTGAGGAACAGGAAGAAGAGGAGTAGAAAGGGGAGCTTCCCCTTGAGCAAGACTTTGGCTCCCCTCCTCATGGTCAAGAGGACTGTTCATCTCACTGTGCTTTCGTGAGACATATGGTAGATACCCTCGACCTCTCCACCTAAAAGATGGTGGAGGATAAGGACGAGGCAGACTTCCTTGACGTGACGGGCTTGGGGCCTACCAAATGGTTACTATAAGTCACTCAGGAAGGCATCCCTCAAGATCCTGCAAACCCTCAACTCTGTTCTGGGGGTCAACAGGAAAATAGAAAGTATCAGCTGGGTAGATCAAGTGCTGACTACCTTTTTACTCATCCAGACCACGAGGGGGTAGTCCAGGCTGTGGCTTGTGACAAGGCTAGGGTCCCTCTGTCTTCACATCTCCTGATAAGGACTCCATGGGGAAGAAGGGGTATCTGGCAGCCTCTGTCCTCCTCGGGCAGGCTACCTACATGGTCTACGCAGCCCAGTACCAAAAGGCCCGCTGGTCTTCGGTTTTGGCAATGAGCGACAAGGTCACAGGTGAGGTGGCCCTTGATCTGACAGAGATTGCCAGGGTAGCTTTGGATGCAACCAAGTATCAGTTCCACATGGCAGTGGATGCCAACAATACTGCCTCTAGTTTCATGGCCCTAGCTGTTTTCATGAGGAGATTTGCCTGGCTTAGAACCACTAACCTTTCTCAAGACACTCAGGGCAAGGCCATGGATTTTTCTTCTGAGAACAACTCACTCTTTGGTGACAAAACTGAGACTTATATGAAAAAGGTGGAGGAATACAAGACCACCTGTAGAAGCAACACGGTTAGAGAGCAACCCTCCACTTTCTATAGGACTCAGGGAAGGGGAGGTAGGGGTAGAGGGCACTATCCCAGACCCTTTATCAGGCTCAGGCATCCCTTGACTACTAGCAGCCCAGAAGTTGATTCAGGGGTCGGGGCAGGAGGCCCTCCAAATGGACTGAACCGTAGCTACTAGGACCCAGTCCAAGCAAACCCCCTGACGTGCATGTACAGGCCGCCACCCCACTCCCAATGGGAGGCAGGCTGGCTCACTTCTTCTAAGTGTGGGAAACCATCACCACAGACAAGTGGGTCTTGGAAGTAGTAAGCCAAGGTCTCTCACTGAATTTCAAGTCATTCCCCAGGTTGCAGGATCACAGAAGTTTCAAACCAGCAACCTCAGCAGAGAAAGCCCTTCTGGAGCTGGAGGTCAGGAAGCTCCTGCAGATGAATGCAATGGAAAAAGTTCCTATGCCACAGTGGGGAAAAGGCCTCTGCTTCCTTACCCAGAAGAAAAATGGGAAATGGTGACCTATCCCGGATCTCAGACTGCTAAACAAGCACCTGACAAAGACCAAATTTAAGATGGCCTCCTTGGTCTTGGTGATTCCTTCCCTGCAACCAGGAAACTGGTTGGCCTCACTGGACCTCAGGGATACATATTTCCACACGTAGGAGTGGAGGGCGATCACTTCAGACGAGTGGGTCCTGCAACTAGTGTCCGTCGGACACACCATCAAGTTTCTGGAGATCCCTCCGGATACTCCTCCGCGGAGGTCCTCTTATTCTCGGGACCAGGTCCTCCTCATTCGCGAGGAGGTCAATGCGCTCTTGCTCAAAGAAGCAATCGAGCCAGTCCCCTTCGGGCAAAGGGGAAAAGGGTTTTACTCCCATTTCTTCCTGGTTCCAAAAAAGACCGTGGACTTCAGACCCATTCTTGATTTGAGTCAACTCAATCAGTATGTAGAATACAAGAAGTCCCACATGCTGATGCTCCAGAGCCTTCTTCCTCTCCTGTTGGAGAATCATTGGCTCTGCACCCTGGACATGCAGGATGCCTACCTGCACAATCCTATCTTCCCCAGCCACCACTGTTTCTTGCATTTTTGTTTCCAAGGGAAGTATTTCCAATTCCGTGCGCTCCCCTTTGGTCTGTGTTTGGCACCTTGGGTTTTTACCAAGTGCCTGGCGGTGGTAGCAGTGTTTCTACGCTGCAGGGGTGTTGCGGTGTTCCCTTACCTGGATGACTGACTGATCTCAGCTCCATCCAGGGATCTCGTATTGGAATCTCTGACTTTCACACTGGACCTCTTCAACCGACTGGGGATAACGGTCAACGTCTCCAAGTCATCTCTAGTACCGTCCCAGAAACTGCAGTTCATTGGGGCAGTTCTGGATATGGTCCAGTGCAGAGCCTTCCTTCCTCTGGACAGGGTGGAGACCCTAATCAGCCAGGCTTGCAAAGTAGCCTCTCTCAGGACCATTCCAGCCTCGGAGGTCCCCCGTCTCTTAGGACTGATGGCAGCTTTCATCATGACCGTTCCTGTAGCAAGGCTGCACATGCGAATCACTCAGTGGTCATTAAGGGTGCAGTGGGATCAGCTCCTAGACGACCTGGACCATCCGGTCTTGGTCTCTTCAGTGGCCCAAGGGGATTTACAGTGGTGGGAGAATCCCCACAATCTTTCCCTGAGACTTCCGTTCCGAAACGCTGCACCAGCAGCTACCCTCACCATGGATGCCTCGAGTATGGGGTGGGGGGCCCATCTGGGGGATCATCAAGCTCAAAACCTTTGGTCAGGCCTGGAGACTTCTCTCCATGTCAATGTTCTGGAGCTCAGGGTGGTCCTATATGCATTACAGGCTTTTCAGACTCTGCTACCCAAGGGATCTCTGCTTTTCCAACCGGACAACATGTCAGTAGTTTGGTACATCAACAAACAAGGAGGAACCCGATCGTACCCTCTTTGCAGGGAAGCGACCTGGGTATGGAACTGGGCAGTCCAGCACCTTCTGGTCCTGGTGGCCGTACACGTTCCAGGCATTTTAAATGTCCTAGTGGACAGTCTCAGCAGAACTCGAACCCTCGCCCACGAATGGGAATTGCATCAGGAAGTGGCGGACTCCATCTTCCAGAATTGGGGACGTCCAGAAATTGACCTATTCACCTCCCAATCCAATGCAAAACTTTCCAAGTTTTGCTCGCTTATTTCAGAGTGCGGGGCTTTCTTGAATGACGCATTGTCTCTATCATGGACAGGGAAATTTTTGTACGCTTTCCCTCCTTTTCCCATTCTACAGAGAGTTCTTCTCAAACTTCAAGCCGAAGGGCAAGAATGATCCTTATTGCTCCTCTCTGGCCAAGACAAATTTGGTTCCCGCTGTTACAACAGCTCTCCAGGGAACCACCGGTTCCACTTCCACTGACTCACAACCTCCTGACTCAGGATCAGGGCAGGCTGGTTCATCTGAGGCTCAGGATCCTGCATCTTCATGCATGGCTCCTTCAGACATAGCGATTTCTCGCTTTGGGGTCTCCTCTAGAATGGCTCAGGTCCTCATCGAGGCCAGGAAACCATGCTATGAAGTGGAAGCGGTTTTCGATCTGGGTTTCCGCTCAGGGTTGGGACCCTTTCTCTTGTTCAGCCCCTCAAGTCATGGAATACCTCATTCATTTATGAGACTCTGGTCTGTTCTATTCTTCGTTGAAGGTCCATGTCTCTGCCATTTCCGCATACCACGAGCTAGTGGATGGTAAACCTGTGGCTCAGTTGGAGGTATCAAAGACCTTTCTGAAAGGCATCCTCCATCTGAAACCCCCCATCCCAACTCCACCTTGAGACTTGAACTTCGTTCTGGAAAAGCTTACCCTTCCTCCTTTTGAACTGGCTGTGAGCTGTGATCTGCGCTTCCTTTCCTGGAAGGTGCTTTTTCTGGTGGCTATCACCTCCGCCCGAAGGATTTCAGAGCTTCACGCTGTAGTCTGCAAGGAGCCCTAGTTGATTTTCCATAGGGACCGGGCGGTCCTTAGGACACATCCAAGGTGGTCTCGGAATCCACACTGAACCAATCAGTAGAGCTTCCAGTTTACTACCCGTCCCCTTCCAACAAGGGTGAGGCACTCCTTCACATGATGGATGTCCATCGGATCCTCCAGTGCTATACTCACCGGAATAAAGAGCTCTGCTCTTGTGATCAGTTATTCGTTTCCTTTGCCCCCAGGTCGAGGGGCAAACTGGTTTCTAGGCAGGGCCTTTCCAAGTGGTTGGGAAACTGCATCCGGTACTGTTACCAGAAGTACAATAAACCTCTTCCGGGTTCCATAAGAGGTCATTCTACTAGGGGCATGGCTGCCTCTGCGGCTTTCCTTTGGAACGTTTCCACAGCGGACAGCTGCGCTGCCGCTACTTGGAGTTCTGTCCACACCTTTACTAAACACTGCAGTCTGGACATTGTTTCTAGGCGGAGGGCCGGCTTTGGATTAGCCATCCTGCAAGGCCTTTTGTCCTAAGCTGGGTCCATTCTGGACTTCAGTTGTTCTGCTGGAGCTAGCTTCCACCTTCCTAGTTTTTCTCGGTCTCTCTCTGAAGGGACTGCTTGGGACTCTGCCCTATATGTGATGACCTACTGAAGGAACCCTCTCGAAGTAAGATAGTACAGTTACGTAGGAACTTGCCGTAACAGTAGATCTTCGAGAGAGGTTCCTTCAGTAGGTCATATTTTTCCCTCCCTCCTTCCCCTAATTATGTTTTACAGCGACTCCAATTCCTGTTTGCTCCTGCTGTATGGCCTCTTCCTGGCTCCAGCAGGAGAACTGGAAGGCGGGCTTGGGGACCACCCACTATATGCAGTCACGCTGACGTCAGTCACTTGACACCGGGTGGGTGGTCCCCCGGTCAGGTATTGCTAGAAAAGTCTGCTGTGTGGCCCAATGCCAGGTGGCGCCAGTCCTATATGTGATGACCTACTGAAGGAACCTCTCTCGAAGATCTACTGTTACGGTAAGTTCCTACGTAATTGTACTTTTATTGGAGCAGAGTTAAACACCTTGCAAGGAAAGGCATTTCTGCCCCAAAATAGAGTGGACAGTATTCTTGCTCTGGCAAATTCATTTGTCCTGGTGCAGCCCAGACAAGCCAAACATTTCTTGCAACTCTTAGGTCAGATGGCTGCCACCACAGCAGTGGCCTCAGATGCCAGGTTCCAAATGAGGGACATACAGTTTCATCTGAGATCCCTTTGATCCTAGAAAAGAGACCCTCTCTCCAAACTGGTTCCAGTCACAAAATCCTTCCTACAGGTTCTTGAGTAGTGGAAGGAAACGGACAATCTCAGAGAGGGATTGCCTTTCCAATAGCAGGCCCCATGGTCATTCTCACAACAGACACCTCCCTCTTAGAGTGGGGAGCATATCTGGACAACCTTACAGTAAGTAGTACATGGTCACCCCAGGAGTTAAGCCTGCATATCAACCTGTTGGAGCTCAGGGCAGTCTTTCTCGCCCTACAGTCGTTTGCCCCTCAGATCCAGGGCAGACCAGTACAAGTCAGAACAGACAACACTACCATGATGTACTACATCAACAAGCAGGGTGGCACCAGATCCACCAAGCTGTGCACAGAGGCCATAAGAGTCTGGAACCTGGCCCACTCCAGTCAGGTCATCCTGTCTGCAATCCACCCCCAAGGGAAGGACAACATCCTAGCAGATTCTCTCAAAAGAATCCGTCAGAACCACCATGAGTGGTCCCTAAACAAACAGGTACTGGACACCATTTTCAGGAAGTGGGGTACCCTGGAAATAGACCTCTTTGCTTCCAAGGAGAATCACCAGCTACCTCTGTTTTGCTGCAGGGTTCCAGCACTGGGCACAGTGCGCTTGGACACCCTGGCTCTGGATTGGACAGGGAGGTTCCTCTGTGTTTTTCCCCATTTCCCCCTATTGCTGTGGGTTCTCATCAGACTGAGGAGCCAGCCAGCAGCCATGATTCTGGTAGACCCAGACCGGGCCAGACAACCATGGTACTCCCTCTTGCTAGCCCTGTCAGTCACACAGCCTGTTCACCTCGCTCAGATGTACAGTCTCCTGACCATGTCCCAGGGCAGGATTCTGTACCCCGGTCTCGGGTCACTTTGCCTCAAGGCTTGGCTCTTGAAGCCCTAGAGTTGACCAACCTCCAATTTTCTAGGGACCTCCTACAGGTTCTCAGGGTGTTCGGGAAGCCTGCAAGTAGAAAAACCTATGCTTCCAAATGGAAGAGGTTCTCCCTGTGATGTAAGCCTAAACAAATCAGTCTCTTGCAGGCAGGCCTGCCTGTGCTTCTTGGTTATCTAGTCGACCTGCAGACCCTAGACCTCAGGCCTTCCACTCTTAAGGTTCACCTGGCAGCAATTTCTGCTTATATCTCAGCAGGCAAGGAGAGGTCAGTGGCCTCTCACCCAATTTTCAAGACGTTCTTCAAGGGACACCTGCACCCACCTCTTAGGGAGCCGGTCCCTCCTTGGGATCTGAACCTGTGTATAGCCAAGCTTGAGCTGTTGGCTACTGCAGACCTAAAGTATGTTACCTGGAAGACAGCCTTCCTGGTAGCCATCACTTCTGCTTGGAGTGTATTGAGTTGCAAGCCCTTTGCACAGACCCTAAGCACATTGCTTTCCACAGAGACAAGGTGGTCCTCAGGACCAATAGAAAGTTCCTTCCTAAGGTGGTCTCTGAATTCCACCTAAATCAATCCATCACCCTCCCTGTGTGTTTCACAGTCAAATCTAGCTTGGGCGAGCTGAAGCTACATGGCCTGGATGTCAAGAGGCACTTAGCCACTGTCTTGAGCATATTGTGGTTTTCAGGTCAGACCACTCACAGCTGTTCTTGACATATAGTGAAGTGGGTAAGGGTAGGCCAGCATCGAACAGGACAGTTGCATGCTGAATAGTCTCTTGCATAGAATTCTGTTACAGCAAAGCTGACAAGTAGCCTCCTCAAGGCCTCAGAGCTCTCCACTCGTGGAACAGCTGCCTCGGTGGCTGCAGCAAGGGATGTTCCCTTGTTGAAAATCTGTAGAGCAGCTACTTGGAAAACTGTACACACCTTTACAAAGCACTGCTATCTGGATATATTCAGGAGTGATGCCAGGTTTGGCACTCCAGTGCTGCAGAACCTTTTCCCTAAGTTGGTCCTGTACCTGACCTCCCAAGATACTGCTTGGTAGTCTGCTATAGTTACGCACACTAAGGGATTCCTGGGAGTTTGCGGACCAAATTACTTACCATAGTAATGTTTTTTTTCTTCCAGGAGATCCCTCAGTATACTTAACCCTCCCACCCTAACTCCCTTCCAGAACCAGAAAAAGGTTCTGCATCCTCCATTCATACCCTCTTTTAGCCTCTTGGGGCAAACTTTTTTGGGGCTGAGGATGTTCACTTTTGGGGTGTTTTAGTATTTGCTATGTTTCACAGTGGAAACCAGTCTGTGTTTCTCCTAAATCAGTACTTTTTCTCACTAGCCTTAGGGTAGTTTTTCTGTAGGCTAGGATAGATTGGGGGTTAGACCCCATTTAGGCTTCTAAATGAATCTGAACAGTTTAGAACGCAGCAGCACCTAGGGACAAATATTTTGAATTATTGACACAAGTCAACGATGCATTCCATCATTTACATATGTTCCAATCTCTCTGTGGCAGTTCAACACAGGAGGCTAACTGCTGTAGTTAAGCATACCGAGGGATCCCCTGGAAGAAATAGCATTACTATAGTAAGTAATTTTTTCTTTTCTAAATGAAAGCTCGAGTCCTGTCAACATGGTTACATCATATTGATACACTTTCAGTGTATGGTTATACAGGAAATATACTAATAATGCATTTCCGCTATACTGACATGAGCCTGATAGCTCAGCTGGTAGAACACTGGAACAGTATTCCAGGGGGGCACTGGGGGCTTGGTTCAAATGCAAGTTAGGTCGCATTATTTCTTTCTTATTACAATTTATGTTTCAGTTGCTTAGCAATAGGGATGTCACTGTAGCAAATTTTCAGTATCATGATACAGTGCTCCCTCGTTATAACAAACGCCTCGGGGTCCAACCGATTTGTGTGTTATAGTGAGGGGTCGTTATAAGGAGGGACAGACTTTTCTACAGTACTATACAGTATTTAGTTCTACTGTATTCTGTGAGTCTCACAAGTGGTCAGATACTTTATTACTATTACATTAAACATATCTTCTGTTGGAAAGGATTAGTATTTAGCAAATTACAGTAGCAATCCTGGGCAAAAGAGTGGCATCAGAAGGCAGTACTCTCTTTCTCTCTCACATTCAATCAGCTGACTTCACTACACTGTTGTGGGGCACATTTCTGTACCATGTCTCTCTCTCCCTGTGTCAGGTCTCTCCATACATTCTGTTCAGGGTGGAGAAATGGAAATGTAAGCTACGTTAATTTCATAGGTTATCTTAGAGCATAGATAGGCAATTTGCCTTTAACTGCTCATTTCCTTTAGTGGTCATAACCACTCTTACCAGAATCTATCCAGTATTTATCCAATTTAGTCTTGAACTCCCCCATAGTCCTGCTTCCCACTATCTCCAGAGGAAGGCCGTTCCGTACTCTCACCACTCTCTGTGAGAACCACATTCCCCTCCTTTTTGTGTTAGTGATTTCACTATGCAGTTTTAGGCTGTGTGATCTAGTTTTAAATTGCCCTTCCTTCATTTCCAGACCAGTACTGTCCCATAAGTCATCCTCTTTAAATGTTCTGTACCCCAAATATAAATCTCCCCTCATCCTCCCGTATTCCAGTGAGTACAGTCCCAAATTATTCATTCTGTCCTCATAGCTTAATCCCTTCATACCTGTTATTCTCCTTGTTGCTCTTCTCTGTACCCCTTCCAATGCTCCAATCCCCTTTTGTATAAGGTGCCCAGAACTGACTGCAGTACTCCAAGTGTGGCCACTCCAGCGATGTAAACAACGGCATCAAAACCTTCCTATCCCTGCTATGTATGTTTCTTCAAATGCATCCCAGTAAGATATAACATTTCTTCTGATATCTTACTGCACAGTTGTTTAAATGAGAAATCATCTGTAATTACTATGCCCAAATCCCTTTCTTCCCTTGTTTCTGCAAGCTCTTACCATTTAGTACGTATTTTGCTCTATTATTGTTTCTGCCCAAGTGCCTAACCTAGCATTTTTCTGTATTAAATTCCAACCCATGCTTCTCTGTCCATTCCTCTAATCTATGTTATTCTCTCCTTAAGTTTTCTGCCTCCTTCTCACTTCTGACCTTTGTTCCCAACTTAGTCATCTGTGAATTTAGTTGCCCATACTGAGCCATCACAGCTCATAGAAGACACATACATCTTGAGCAAACATGGACCCAGCACTGATCCCTGTGAGACTCGACTCGTCACCTCTGTCCAGTCAGCCAATTCTCCCTTAGTGACACACTCTGTACTCTTCCTGTCAACCATGAGTCAATCCACTTAACCAGCTGCCCATTAGCTCCCATGTTTCTCAACTTGCATATCAGTTCAGAGTGATCAGCCATATCAAAGGCCTTTCTATAATCCAAGAGCACCACATCCACTGGATTCCCCCTATCCAGTTCTCGACTGACCTTATCATAAAAGCTCAGCAAATTTGTCAGACATGACCTTCCCCTAGTGAAACCATGCTGCGTTGCATCCTGCAATGAGCTTGAACTCTCAAATTCCTCCAATTCCTCTTTTACTATTTTCTCCAATTCCTTACCCAGTACTGAAGTCAGACTCACTGGCTTGTAGTTATCACACTGTCCTTTGCTCCCTTTTTTGTAAATTGATATAATGATTGCTTCCCTCCAGCTGGGCATAACCTTTCCACTGTCCAATGAAGCTTGAAATATTCTAGTCACCGGAGCTGCCAATTCATCTGCCAATTTTATTTATTTTATTTAGTTTTTGTTGACCGGGTAAGTGCACTAGATAAATCCTGCCTATTTTCAGGCACGACCCGGGAGAGGGGGATACAGATGAATGCCAACTGACTTTGAACCTGATTAAGCTATTGGTGGTATTTTTAGTGAATAAGGGAAATTTGGCCAGGACACCGGGTAAATTCCCCGACTCTTTTCGATAAGTGCCATGGGATCTTTAACATCCACCTGAACTACGACCAATCCAGACAGATGGGACCTCGGTTTAACATCTCATCCAAAAGACGGCACCTCAGAAGTGCAGCACCCTTCTCATGCTGCACTGTAGTGTCAGTACTAGGATATTAACCCAAGTGCCAGATGTGGGAACTGAACCTACAGCACTCTGATCTCCCGGCCTCGGAGGCGAGTGTGATACCTACTGAGCCACTGACACTGCCCAATTCCTTCAGTATACGAGGATGCAAGTCATCCGGTCCTGGTGCCTTATTAGATTTAATGCCTCTTAATTTATCTCTTATATTGCCTTCACTTATTATTATTCTCTCATATTCATTATGGTCCCTCCTCTGCACTATTCTTTTTCTTGGCCTAAATACTGTACCAAAATATTTATTTAAAACTTGAGCCATTTCCTTATCGTCAGTCACTGCGTTACCACTAACATCCTCCAGTGGTCTCACTTTTTGTGCCCTCCACTTTTATAGTTTACATAATCAAAAAAGGATTTGTAATTATCCTTAACCCGGGTAGCAAGATGAATCTCCTGAATTCTTTTAGCCCTCCTTATTCTTTTTTTACACTCCTTGGTCCTGTCCTTATATTCTTCCCATACCCCTTGACTGTCCAGTTTACTTGCCATCCTATAAGCTTTTTTTCCTCCTTACCTCTCTATCCATCCATTGGGGTATTCTCCCTTTTGAATTACATTTTTCCCTTTCTGGGACATATTTAGCCTCTAGATTCTTTATTGTCTTTATCAGTACTTCCCACATTTCATTCAGTGATATATTCTCAAATTTAGCCTCCCAATCCCACTCTCTTACCGCTTCTCTCATTTTCTCAAAAGCTGCTTCATTAAAACATTTAATCCTGGTTTTATCCTTTGTTTTGTATTGCGACCCCATGATACTGAACATAGTAACTTTGTGGTCACTTCCGTTTAGTGGTTCTGTTGTCTTGCAATTATCTATTAGTTCCTCCACGTTGCTCAGTACTAAATCGCAAATGTGTTGCTGTTTTTTTTTTACCTTCCTCTACATGCTGTTCCATTCCTAGACCAATTATTACTTGTACAAAATCCCTTTCTAATGGTGTCCTTCTCACTTGGTCATCCAGTTAATACCTGCCATATTAAAATATCCCATTAATATAATCATATCCTCCATTTCCAGATTATTTAAGGTGTCCAACATCTTTTCATTCAACTCACCAGTCTGTTACAGTGGTCTGTAGATTAGTCCTAGCAAGATCCTCTTTTCCTTTTCTGGATAGATTTTCACCCACATTTGTTCCAACTCACTGTTATCCTTCAATTCCACCAACTATGCAGTAATCTCTTCTGCCACATATATTGCCAATCCCCTTCCCCCCCTGCCAGTTCTATCCCTTTTTGTACAGATTAAATCCTGTTATGTTTTTATCCCACCCATCGTTCGGATCCCACCATGTCTCTGTCACAGCGCATATCTTTACATCCTCCCTTATCATCATGTCCTCTAATTAGTCCTTTTTTTTTTTTAACCAAACTCTTGTGTTTGTCAGCATAACTTTTAGATCCCCTATTCTACAATTTTTGGTAATTTAATTTGTCTGCTTGTCCACAGTTCCCTGCCTAATTTGAACCTGTTCTGTCTTTAATCTAAATTGCTTTAAAATGTTTATATATTTTTTTGTATTATTTATTTATGCTCCTCCCTCGGGCACCCCCAGCCGGCCACTCCTTTGGACTGCCTAGGTCCCCACCACCATCCTGACCCCTGCTGCCATCCACCGACCCCAATCGCAGCTCCCCAGGTAACCCGACATATTCCTTCGTTGGGGGGGTCCCTCTCTTCCTTGGGGGTGGGGGTGCAGCTTTCGGCGAGCCTGCATATCCGGGTGCTGCGGGGTTGGACCGGGCTTGCTCCAGGGCTGTGTGATGGCAGGGGGCACTTTTTTCTGTTTTTCTGGCCCACCCACAACTGCCCTAATTAGCCTAGTGAGATGCACGGCGACCTCGGCGAGGGACATGCGGGGGCGGTTGGTTTCACGTCCCCTAGCACATCATCCAAGCCATCTGTGTAGGTGCCAAGGCCCTGCCCATCCCCCAACAGGAAAGCATCCAATGGATGCTCTCAGTCCCCTCCCCTCAAGACTCCACTCCTGGTACATTGGCTCGGGGCACAAACCTGGGTCGCCAGCGTGCTGAGCGAACCCCTTCGCTCAGCACCATGGAACGGCTTCTGATGTTTATATTTTTGAACATTGTATTGAACCTTGTTATTTGTATAAATGTTAAGGATGGGCAAAACTCTTTTGTTCAGTATCCAGAAAGGATCTGAGTTACTGTGATTGAATGCAAGAGCCATGAAGGTGCTATGAGAGATTCATTGTACACTTTGCATACAGCAGAGGTAAGCAGGAGCATGATGTGAGCCAGTTTACTTTTTTTAAAGTTTTTTGAAACAGGTACTCAGTCATGACTGTCAGGAAAAGGGGAAAAGAGAGTCTTTAAAAAGGCTGAAAGAGAAAGAGTGGCAGTGGCAGAAAGGGCAGGAATAGCTGTGATGAATCACATTGTTTTCACTCATTAACACCTACTAAGGATTAAGCTGAAAACAGTGGGGGGCCTCATAATGAGGGAGCATTGTATTTGTGTAAAAAGGCATGATAATATATTGATTATCACGATAATCTGCAGCATTTCTAATTTTAAGGAAAATAGTACGAATCTGATTGGAGGGAGGTGGGAATCGGGAATCATGGTTGCAACTGGAGATGGATATGCTGCTGGGGCAGCAAGTTAAGATACTTTTCTTTTCCAGTAAAGGTTTTTTATCCCCTCACGTCTCCTGACTGCCCATGTCACACTTCAGTCTGCCCATCCCTGTCACTCTGCCATCTGCAGGACTTACATCTTCTTCCTAGGGTTGCCCACGAATTGCCCCTCGTTGTGGGGCCAGGGGGGTGGCTGGCCCCCTCTGGCAGAACACTATCCAGATACTGGAGGAGGTGCCCAGTTGGTACGTGCAGTACCTATGGTGGACTGAGCTGTCACTCTGTTCAGCCAACTTTTTAACACATTCTCTCCAGCCACACACCGTGAAAGGACGCATTAGGCAGTGGCTCCCCTACCACCAAGCATCCACTTAGTGGTGAACTGTTAGTGGAGCAGCCAGACCCTCTTCCCCGGCAGAGGAGAGTGATCCATGGGACATTTGATCCCACCTCCCTTCGACCCCTGTGCGACTTGAGTATGCTTGCGAACCCAAGTCACTGGCATGGTGGGTGGTAGCTGTACCTCCTCCGCACCACTGGGCCTGCAGTTAACATGCTTTATAGTGGTATATTGTACATGTTAATCACAATATTGTTTTCTAACAAAAATAAATTATCGTTTGGTAATTATTATGATATAGCGTCATATTGTGTTATTGTGACATCCCTAAGTAGCAGTGGCTAATACGGTACTAGTAACCAGTTACCATTGTTATATTGGCAAAAAAGTAGTTTTAGTATATTTATATAGTCGAAATATATTTATACTATACCAAAATAGTCATAATATACTCATACTGTAACAAGAAAAAAAAAATATATATATATACACACACACACACACATACATATATATATATATATATATATATATATATATATATATATATTTTAGAAGACAATTTTTAAACATTTTCAGATTTGATCATACTTTATGGATATAAAATGCCTTTTCATATTATGTACACATATTGACATATAAACTAAAAAAGAATGTGTTTATTCTTAGAACAACCACTAGTATCTTCTGACCATTTCCAAAAATAATCTTATATCATTTTTATGTAATGCTTGAAACTACATTTTGAGAGCTGTAACATTTGAGCCAGTTAATGCAGTTTTCCTGTGTTCCTATGACAAAATTACTTTAATGACTTCAAGTTTTCATTAAAAAAAATTAAGTCTGTAGCCCTAAGGGTTCCAAAGTAATCACATTTTGAAGAAAATATCTTTTGAAAGGTCTAATTCAAGAAAATATCTTTTGAAAGGTCTTGCTCTGGAACTGTTTGGGCTAGAGAATTTTTTTTTTTTTTTTTACTTATATACGAACATATGAAGAAGCCAGCAGAAGAAGGCCATTTGGTCCATCAAGTCTGCTCGTATTGCAGGGTCCACAGCTTGAGCTAATGTCCCTGCCCTCCCTCCCCACTCCTCCCATCTTCCCTACCCATGATCCTTATCTTCCCCCATGCCTATCCCAACCTCTCTTAAAGCTGCTCACTGTCTTCAACGAGATGACCTCTTCCGGGCAACGCATTCCAAATGTCTACCACCCTCTCTGTGAAGAAGTGCTTCCTGACCTCCCTCCTAAACCTCCCACCCTCCAGCTTAAGACTATGCCCCCTCGTATTATAGTTGCCACTCAGCTTAAAGAAAAGACTCTCCTTATCAACCTTATTTATCCCTTTCAAGTACTTGAAGGTGTCAATCATGTCCCCTCTCTCTCTCCTGTCTTCCAGGGAGTACATGTTCAGTGCCCTCAACTTCTCCTCGTATGCCTTACCCTGCTGACCCGCTATCATCTTTGTAGCTCTCGTCTGGACCTTCTCCAGCAGGTTAATGTTCTTTTTGAGGTATGGGCACCAGTACTGAACTCCATGCTCTAGATGCAGCCTTACCAGTGACCTGTACAAGGGCAATATAACCTCCTCTCTCCCTACTACTGATCCCCCTAGATATGCATCCCAGCATCTTGTTTGCCTTTGCTGCTGCTTTCTTACATTGTGTGGAGTGCCTCGGGTCACTAGTGAACATCACTCCCAGGTCCTTCTCCTTTGATGCAGATACTCTGACTCCGAAAGCTTGGTGTCTAGCCATTAAGAAATGGTATTGTAATTACGTAACACTAGTAATTATGTTATGGATATTAAAAACATGCAGTTTTCTCTAGCTGTATTGATATAAATATTTACATTATGACAACCTTTTTTTGTAAAATAAATGTTATTCATATACTTTTTCTATAACAATAAAATATATTGATATACTTTTTTTAATATTGCATGGAAAACTTCATAATGGTTTTAAAAAATAAAATTAAAAACTAAACTTTTACACTTTTTCTGAATTTTGGTATTAGTCCCCATAATTGAATTGGTATCTATGTAAGTGTAATGCCCATAAAGATTCATCTTATACTTTAAGTCATATGGCTAACATTTCACTCTTCACACCAGCAGTACCAGTTCTTCCTCACATTTGCAGCCTTTGGCTGCAAAAGCGTTGGAAGATAATAATAGGAATTTAACTGCATATAAACAAAGAAAGTAGGTTTCTATCCCCAGGAATCCATCAGTATGTGTTCACGAAGTGCAAGTCTACAGGAAACAGCAGTCCTGGAGCTGGAACTTACGCTAATAATGGAACTTTGATTTAGAATTAAGTTCAAACTCTGCTCTTTTGTTAAGCTCCACCCTGTCTCCTAATGTCAAATTTATTTCTCAGCTGAAGAGAGCAGTCTTCCCGAAGTACAGCTTAAGTCTTCTGGCCAGTCAGTGGTTATTGTATTCTTTTGTTTATTCTTTTTAAAGGGGAACTGTCATCATTCCCCTGGCAAAAAACATGACACCTATAGGTACTGATTAGATAAATCGCACTGGTGGTAATTTTTAAAAATAACTTAGGTTTTATTTGTAATTTATCTGGGTGATCCTGTGATGCTTCTAGCTCTGGTACTGATCGACTGAGGAAAGCGCATTCCTTAGTTGATTGGTACAGGAGCTAGAAACGCAGTTATGCCCTATATATCTTTTGCTATCTTCTGGTAACTGTACTGTCACATAGGAGTCCTCCTGTGGCCCAGCCTGTCAGTTGTGTCATCAGAGGGCTTGCAATGGGGGACTCTGAAATAGTAATGGCGGGTGGAGCGTCACAGGCTCAACCAGATAAATTACAAATAAAAGCTTTCTAAGTTATGTTAAATTATATCCCATGCGATTTACCTAATCAGAACCTATGGGTCCCATGTTTTTGATGGAGGAATGCTGACAGTTCCCTTTTAAGTTATTTCTTGATACGCTACGTTAGTTATGGTGTATATTTGTATAGTTATTGTAAAATTTAGAAGGTTCTCTGGTTCCTGATCGGTTCCCAGGAGCCAGAGAAGGACACTTGTCAGTGCGGTTCCTGCTTTTTGGGACCCTCTTTTACCTGTGTTTTCAGATTTGTAGTTCTTGTTTTATAACTGCTTTTTAGCAGTTTCTGGATCCTTTACTGCTTGTTTCTATAACAGAAAGGAATCAAGCCATTTGTTTTACCTTGGCGTTTGCAAAAAAAAAAAGACTAGTCTGGTGACAACGTTAGTGGTTCACTTTATAAAGGAACCACACCGTACTTTGTGCTTGTAAAGCCATTTTCATCTTACCTGGGCTTGTTTAAATTATCTTTAACTGTTTTTCTTTTCCTAAATTGGGAACCGGTAATGTTTTTCTTTGGTCTTCAGTGTTTTGGCATGACTGACAGATCTGCAAAGAACAGAACAGGACCCACAGGCTTTAAAAATTTCATTTTTTTCATTTTATTTATTGTACTGGAAAACTTTAATGGGCAAAAATTTTTTCGTAAGTGTTCAGTACATACACAACAATGAAAAACAGACAATAAATATACATTAATATAAAACAATTAACTAGGTGCAATTACAATTGGACTGAGAGGATAAAAAATGAAAGCATACATTTTTTAAATTGACAGTTGACTTATGTGCAGTAATAGATGTAGGTAACTTGTTATACCAACTTGTATCCCTAGAAACCAGGGATCTTTGACCCAAGCAACTATTCATAATTGCAGTATGAAAAACACGATTAACAAAAGATCTTGTATGCCTAATGTTAAACGATTCTAAAAAATATCATGAATACTTTTTGGAGCTAGTCTTAAAACTGTGTTCTGGAGAAAAATCAATGCCAAGAATTTAATACGATTATCCAAAGAAAGATGAGAGGCAGAATCAAGCAAAAGATGAGGTATGTGTACAGTAAAGGAGATTCATTTGAAATCTACATATAGAATTATAAATCAGCCTTACCCTAGATAGCATTGTCTCGTTCACAGAAGAATATATAAGCAGGCCATAATCAATGGTAATAATAAACCATCAGTTAACTTTTCCTGGACTCAGTTGTTAAACAGTTTTTAACTCTATATGGGGCACCCAATCATTGATGAAGTTTTTTCATAATATGGGATATGTGGGGTTCAAATGAAAGAGACCTAACTGTCAAGAATGACGCCAAGATAACGGAATTCATTAATCATTTCAATTTGCATGCCCTTAGAATCGAACTTAAGAGAATTATGAGATCCAGTTAATAGCATACTCTTTGTCTTCTTAGAATTAACAACCAGTTTATGCTGACTGAACCATCCCACCAGTGAAATAAAATTGGACTGAAGAATCAGATTTATGTGTTCTATATCCTTCTCCTCCCCAAAGACGACACGTCCTCAGTATAAGGAACCATCATGGTAGAGGGGCAGGCAGTAGGAACAGAATTTATAAAAAGGGAAA
This sequence comes from Neoceratodus forsteri, assembly GCA_016271365.2. Classification (NCBI taxonomy): domain Eukaryota; kingdom Metazoa; phylum Chordata; order Ceratodontiformes; family Ceratodontidae; genus Neoceratodus; species Neoceratodus forsteri. The sequence continues at coordinate 969,832,729 of CM057449.1, forward strand.
ACAAAAGTGGCCCAAGGATTGATCTCTGTGGGATTCCACAAGTAACCATAAAGGGATCAAAAAGTGTATTGAGGATCTTAGTCCTATGTACCCTATTAACTCAAATAATTCTGAACCCAAGCTGTTGTTGCAAAGAAAAATGCGTATTACCAAGGTGTCTAACAAAAGTCTGTGATCTACTAGAGTAAATGCCTTGGTGATATCCACACATATACAGTACAACCAAGGTGGTTTCCAGCATCCAAGGCCTTATAAACATGATTTGTGAACCACACCGAGGCAGTCTCTGTTATGTTTATGAAACCCATGTTGGGCTGGTGTAAAAAGATCATATTGTGTTAAGAACTCCATTTTCTGATCAAAGACAATGTGTTCAAGCAATTTAGAAAGAAGATTTAGTAATAAGATTGGTCATTAATTTGAAAGTAAAGTCTTAGTTCCAGATTTATGAATGGGTCTTACAACAGCCTGCTTCCAGATATTAGGAAATATACCAAATCTCAGTGAAAAATTGAAAAGCTTGATAATTTGTTCAGCAAAAACATCCTTGCTCAGTTTTACTAATCTGTAAACTAGTGGGTCCAATATGAGGTTTTGGATTAAATCTTTTAAGATACCTTAAAACGTGGCCGGCCCGCCGGCACAGCAGTTGGATTTCTGCTTATGACCTGGGTTCAGGAGCAAATCCGGGAACCAGAGGGTGGGCCAGGGAAAGGATGCCTGAGCATCCGACAGACTGCTGAGCTCCTCCGGTGGGAGGGGGGTACATTGGCTCGGGGGTGGCCTAACCTCTGGTGACAACCAGAGGTACCGCGTCCCCGATGCCCACACCACGAGGGGAGAGTGTGGTGGGTGCTGGCGTAAGCCATGGCAAGTCATTCTCTGGGAGGGCGTACTTCAGGGAAAATGCCTCTCCTGATGCAGCACTGACGTGGGGACCCGATAGTGGGTCCTCACCTGCCTTTGGCTGGAGAACTGGCCGGATCCCGATGATGACTTAATGCCTCTGGGGGAGGGAGTCTGGGGTAACCCCCCTTCCACTGTGTCCCTGCCAGGGGGGGTAAGTCAGAAGCTCCATGGGGGATTCCAGGATGGGAAGTGGCAGCTGAAGGTAAGGCAGTCAGGTGCCAGTGGCGGGTGTAAAAACAGAAAGTAAAAAAAAAAAAAAATACATAAAACTTCATTTCTAGACAAAATCTTGAAATAAATTTAGGACTTGAACTAGATTGGTTAGGGTCAAAACCACTTGAATAAGATGGAAAAGAATATGGGGAGATTCTATATTTAGGAAGATCACCCCAAAAAATTATTAAAATGACTGGCAATTTCACTGGCCTGGTGGTGCTGAGGGTTGAGGCACTGGATGCCACACCTCACGCCATGCCAGCGACCCGGGTTCGGTGCCGGATTTGGGTCGCATGGGGTCAGCCGGGGAGAGAAGGATTGAGTGCCCGACGGCTGCTCTCCTTCTCCAGGGAGGGGTGGGTTGCTTCCCTGCCGCTATACCACCACCGCCTGGGTGACCATGGGTGGTGCTGGTGCAGACGAGAAAGTAGACAAGTAGGGGAGGGGCCATCGTCGGCCAAGGAGCGATGCATGTCTCAACGCAAATTTTTCTTATTGGTCGTCCTCATGTGCCAACGTCGGGGGTTGGGGTGGACCACAAAAATGGAAAAACACCTTGCAGCTGGTCCGGGCGATGAGCCTCCACACCGCACATCCACAAGGAGGAAACTGGGGGCAGACTCCAGTGTGCACACTCACCTGAGGTTCGGAGTGGGTAAGTGGGGAGCCACCTTCGCCCCACCCGGGGGGTTAACCGGGGCTCTAGAAGATAATAGAGTGGGGCACCCTAGGAGCAGACTCCTCGGTCCTCTCGCTGGAGTGCAGGTGCTTGTGGACCAACTGGGGCCAAGAAAGGGGCAAAAATAGAAAATAAAAAAAAATGAAAAATGACTGGCAATTTCGAGGGGATCCCTAATCATACTACCAATAGTCTCAAGAGCAATAAATTCATCAGAACACTTACCATGCTTACACAAGTCAATTCCTTAAAAACTTGCCAGACATTTCAAAACTGAGTGCATCTTGTTTCCTGATGAGCTTTAAAATAAGAGGATTTAGCATTCCTAACTATGGTCTTACACCTATTTCTGGCGACTTTATACTCTATCAAAAGTGGAGGATCCCCAGTTACCCTATATTTTTTCCAAAGTTTGTCCTTGTAGTTCAGACTACTAAGAATGTCTGAATTAATCCACCCAGCCTTATCACCTCTTCTTCTCATTTTTCATAGGGTCAACTGTATTAAAATCATTTATCGAAACATTGCAAAACCTATCATAGGCCAGATTGAGGTCTGTGATATTGTTAATAAAGTACCAATCAGTAGACTTTAGGCCATTCAAATAAAATGCAATATTCACAATTATTTATATTTCTTGTTTGAAACTGGTCGAGGTCGAATCTTTTTTGCTGACCAGTGGCAAAACATGGGACAGTGGTCACAGAGATCATCTGGAAGCATATCTGAAGTTAAGACCCTAATGTAATTTGAAACAATTAACCAGTCTATAGTTGTTTGAGAACCTGTTTTATAATTTACATGTGTGGGGTGGTAATTAGCTGATAACGTTCCAACTCATAAAAAATTGGTAAAAAGATATTACCTGGCTTCTCAGTCCAGTTTAGATTAAAAATCACGCAAGATCACCCACTCCCTGTGTTTTGGGAGAGAATTACCAAATTGTTGTATCACCTTCGACTCCTCTTTAGTGAAGCCCAGGGGAATATAAATAACAGATACTATGAGTGTTTTAACACCTCCCAGTAACAAATTAATAGATAAAAAAAAAATTGCAGTTCTGAGTTTCAGTGGGACTTGAACATTCATTTACCTTGTATTTATCTGACATTAAACATACATCCCTCCCCTCTTTCCTATTCGAGAGATTTTGTAAATCATTATCCTAACCTCGTCTTCAGAGACTGACTAATTTAACCAGGATTCTGTGAGGTCTATTACATTAAATCTATGAAGAGCAACTCATGTCTCAGACTGATCTTTCTTAGTGAGAATACTTCTAATATTAAGATGTACAGTATTTAATCCCGGTATTTTATGTTTAGGAGCCGAATCCCTGATATTTGTGCCAGAGGGCCCTGGGTTGGGATGGTACTGACCAGACATTAGCACTAACAGAAGAACCAATTTTCTAAGCAATTTGTACAATTTGTTTCCAGCTCCTGGCAAAGGCAGACTTCCACAATGTTTTTCTGAGGTGCCTGGCTCCGGACCACAGTTTTATAAATTGTGATCTCAGTAAAAAGTTTTACCTTAAAACACAAAAGAAAAGAGCTAAGAAAAGGGAAGACCATGTGGCTTCTCAGTCTGCCTCCATGTCATCTAAAGACTCAGATGAGGGTCCTGCCCCTCAAAGTATGCAGCAGCCCCTGTCAGAGGGTGCAGAAATGAAAGATAAAACTGCAAAAGTTGATTCTGAGATCAGGGTGTCCGAAAAGGGGAACCCTGAGTACAGTAAAAGCAAAAGAGCTTCAGAGCAAACACTGGAAAAGGTGTCTGCTAAGAGAAAACAAAAACAGAAAAATATCTCTGTCACTCCTCCTGAATAAGGAAAGGAGCAGACAGCTGACTAAAAACAAATGCCCTCAGCAGAGGACATGACAAAGACATGCCAATTTTTCTAGGCCTTTCAGGCTATGGGAAATTTTACGAGTATGCCTTGGCTAACACCCCTATGTATTGGCCCAATCACGTGTGGGTTGACCCCCTGAGGAAGACCCATGTGATTGGCTCGATACGTAGTGGTGTTAGCCAATTTGTCAGTCATGCTTTAATTATGATTAATAAAACACTTTTAAGTTCTGTCAGCATTTTGGTGTGTGCCCAGCTTTTTTCTGTTATTATAGTTGTTCCTTTTGCTGGAACACCTTTGAGGGGCTGATGCGCACTTCTTCTCTGTTTGCTACTAAACAATTTCCCCAAACTGCAGAATCCATTTTCCAACTTCACACACCAGAGAAAATCCTGTTGGAGCTGGAGGTAAAGAAAAAAGCTAGGGTGAAAAATTGTGAATCTTTGGATCCTGTGCTCCTCTGATAAAGCATATCAAACAAAATTTTACCATGGGGTTAACAGAAGGTTTGGATCAGAAACCACAAAAAGCACCAAAAGTAAAATTGGAATTTGAAAATGATCAAACAAAGCAAATATATTTGAAGTGATGAACATTTCCCAGTTGACTATACTGTGACTTTAAGTTGGTTTACACTACCGTCTTACAAAAATCTGGTTTGGGAAGACAGTCCTTGTATAGATTAATTTCTGAAAGGGAAATGTCCGCTGGTAATCGGGCCATGCCTCTCAGTGTGAGGCATGACCGGATTATGTTTGCAAAGTGTTTCAATTTTTTTGTTATAACTAACCGGCTGTTGAGAAATGTAGATATTATCTAGTTAATCCTGCTTCCCTCCTGGCAGCATTTTGGATTGATGCGCCCTTATCAACGCACCCACTACCTCCCATGGCTGTCCCGAGAATGACATATGAGCCAAAGAGCAACCACGGGAGTGTGCATAAAGTTCTGTGTAAATGAAGTTATTAATAGCTCCAGTTTGCAAGGTATAGGTCCCGGTGCTATACCAAGACCAGGCTTGGTATAGCACCGGGACACATACCTTGCAAACTGGAGCTATTAATAGTTCCATTTACATAGGACTTCCATGCATGCTTCTGCTGATGCTTCCCGGCTCATACGTCATTCTCATGACAGCCAGGGGAGATTGTGGGTGTGCCGATATGGGCGCGTCAGTCCAAAATGCTGCCAGGAGGGAGGCAGGATCAACCAGATAATATCTACATTTCACAACTGATTGTTAGCTAAAAAAAAGAAAAAAAAATGGAAACACTTTGTGAAGATGCTAATTGGGCCATGCCTTACACTGAGGCATGGCCCGATTACAGGTGGACATTTCCCTTTAAGAATGTATCACTGAGCCATGTTGACCACTATGGCGTGGAAAATATATTTCAAATTGAAAATGTTGTCAGTTTGCCGCATATACTGAGAGGAGAGCCAGTAGAATGAGATTACCAAAATACGTATTCATATCCAGTGCAGTCTTCACGTGGGCATAATTCTGATGAGTCATGGCATTTTTGTATCTGTCATTCATGCAGTGTGCAAGGTACTTAAATGAATTACTAGAAGCAAAATAAAAGTTACATAATGTATTCTTGTACTTATTCTTCCTGGAGTTAATTTGCTGAGGAAGTAACTTTTCTGTTTTTTTTGCGGGGGGAGGACATATGCACAGTAAAATAATTCTGGAGTAGAATGTAACCAACAGTCTTTTGCTTTGCTGTGCCTAGAACCAACACCCTGCTGGAGAAGATTGCTGCAGTGGTGGAACAGCCTGCGTTTTACAGTGCTCTATGGGGCAGTCTTCTGACCAGTCCTGCCGTTCGACTTCCTGGAATCACATACGTGCTGTCCCACCTGAACAGGAAGCTTTCAATGGAAGACCAGCTGTATATAATTGGCAGCGACATTGAATTAATGGTAACACCTCTCTCAATTATTCAGAAGGGCGAATATCTGCTTTTCTCCTAGTAGCATTTTGGGGTGATATCTGCTCATCTCCTAGAAGCACTGGGAGGGATATCTGCTTTTCTTCTAGAAGCATTCATACAGGGATATCTGCTTTTGTCCTAGAAACACAGTGCCTGCTTTTCTTGTAGAGCAATTCAGAAGGGGGTGCTGGGGCTTTCTGCTTTTCTCCTAGAAGCACTCAGAAGGGGGACTGTCTGCTGTTTTCCTAGAAGCATTCAGGAGGAGGACTGTCTGCTTTTCTGTTAGAAGCATTCTGAAGGGGGAATATCTACTTTTCTCCTAGAAATGATAGACTCTGTGCTTCGAGGTGAAGCAGCAGTACAGGGCTGGTGATTTTTGTTTTGCATGTCATAGAACTAGGAAAACTGCTTCAGTATCAAATTTCTGACTCCCACTGATTATGGAGACTGTAGTAAATATCCTAAAATATGCCCTGGCATCTTCTTTCAAATGTTTTCACTGTTCTGACGTACTTGGGCGATTTTTAGTCAGAAAATGATTTTTTATTCCTTTTTTATGCTGCTGCGTTAGCCTTAGAGTCGCACCTTGTGTTCCAGTATTTCCGGGACATTCTATGATGTCCATGCCCCATGTTCTGCACTGATTAGTTAACAGTGTGGCACAGTGCAATTCGGCATCATTGAATGTCCTGGAGACCAACCGTAGAGGCAGACAGTACAAGCATTGGTGAGACAAAATGCAAATCACGCTGTAGCAATAAAAAAGTAATAAAACTAATTTTTTGAAGAAAGATAGCCAGATCAATTAGAATATTGTGTATTGTAGATAGAAGCAAGTAATCATTCAAGTGAACAGATAACAAGATTATTTACTGTTTATTGTTAAATATTGGGTAACACCTTTGAGTTAGACTCCTTTACAAAGGTTCCACGTCATTACATAAAACAGAGACAACAGTGAACAAAGTAACAACTAACAATAATTACAGACAATGGTTACAGAATGGTTACAAAATGTTTACAGAGTAATACAATATAGCAGCTGAGAATACAGAGTAACAGAGTGCTGCTAAACAAAAGGTGCAAAGTGCAAAAGGTTGCCGGTACAAGAATACACTTCAGAGCGATGGCGCTAGTAAGCTTGTCAGTAGATTGTAGCCATAAATATTAGGTAAACAAAATGTTGAAAAACACAAATTCCTAGATTACATTGTTTATTTATTTTTTTTTTACTTTCTGTCTATTGTGATTTCTTTAGAAAATAACAGTATAGGTTATACAATTCTCATACAGACATTCCACTTGACATATGGGTTGTAGCCCATTCAGCAGTTAGGGAGAAAACAAATTAATGCTACTGTTCTGTAATTTGGTACAATAGGAGTTGGGGGAATCCCAAAGAAAGAGAAAATGAAATATTAAGTTGTCCCAAGGAAGCCCATATAATGCCAGCTGCTTCTATGGCTAGGGTAGTAACCTTGAAGGGAGGAAGACTAATAAAATGTAAGACACATTCAGGTGAATGCTATGTACTCTGTAAAATGTCAGGTATATAGGGAACTTATGCTTTAACCAGTGCATCTGTTTAACACAGCAACATACAATTCAGAGCAGTTTTCCCAGGTATAAATTTCACAAGCAGCACATCAATAGCTATCTCCAGAGTGAACTGAGAAACTTCTATGGCTGATCATTATTCCATCTTAACCAAATAAATGCAACTTTGGCCCTATAAAAGAAGGCCTTGTTTCAAGAGTCTCGTCAGTCCCACAGTCCATTAAACTATATAAGGCCATAACCCCAAAACTGGAAACAGCAGCTTTAAGCTAACAGGGTATGTTATTAGGCAGATCTTAGTAATTTTAATTCTTTATACCTTATGTTAGAAACAAAAAACAAACGTTTATAAACTTTTACATTTTGGAAAATTGCAAACTTGCGATTTCTAAGAGCAACCTCTCAAGTCTTCTCATCTTCCGATTCTGGATCTGTCTGTAAGGGTCTTCGGGCTGCGAATTCGGACTCCGTTTTTTCCAACCAGCGACCCGCGTCTTTTGGATTGGCAAATTGCCATGACTTTCCCCCATAGGTAACGCGCAGCCTGGCCGGGAGTGAAAAAGAGTGGATGATGCCCAGGGAATGGAGCCGTTGGCGTACTGCATCAAATTGTTTGCGGCACGATCTGGTCTGGTATGAGAGGTCGGGGGAAAACCTTCACATCCCTTTCTTGAATTGTGAGTGGGTATATAGCCCGAGTGACTGAAAGTAGAAAATCCCTGGTGTCTTGCCCGGAGGTACGGAGAAGGATAGTGCACGGCATCTCTGGGTAAGTAGGGCGCACACGTGGGCTCACCCTGTAGGCCCTCCGGAGTTGTCCCCAGTCAAAATCTTCAGGGACTTCCAATACAGCTGCAAGCCAGTCCTTGAGATAATTCAGCAAGTTGGTGCCTTCTGCACCTTCCAGGACCCCTACGACCCATAGATTCCCTGCCCTTAATTCGTTCTCCATGTTCTCCAGCCAGCTCCTCATAGCGTTGTTTTCTTTCATTAAGGCCAACGTCACTGCCTGGGTTGTAATCGTCCTTTTCTCCACTTTGGTCACCGTAGATTTTAACTCAACCAACGCAGTATCATGCATCTCCAACTTTTATAGGGTTTTTTCCATCTTAGAGTCCATTGATCGAACCGTTTCCAAGATGGATGCCACGGGGGCTGCGGCATGGATGCAGGCTGAGAACTCCCCGCTAGGCCACTATTCAGGTTTTCTGAGACAGGCTGAGTAGCTTTGGGCTTTGGAGGTCCCAGTGGCTGGTTCTTGTGATGGCCCATAGCTATATCTGGTATCCACCAAATCCTTGGTTTATCAGGAGATTAGAGGTGGAGCTCTTTTTTTCGATGTAGCTTGTGTAAAAACTTTGTTTTTAATTAAAATTAATATATGCTGTGCAGGAGCTCTGGAAGAAGCGTCCTATCCAGAAGCTGGCTCTCTGGCTCCCACGGGCCTCACATTGTTTATTTCTGAACTTTTTCCTAGCACTTGTAGCCATTAGTCATCAACAGAGCAGATCATGCCAGTAGGCAGTCACATTCAGTTAGGTGCTTTTAAAGAGTTTAAGATGCTATAATCTTATGTCCCGGTGATGCTGAGGGTTGAGGCACTGGTCGTCACACCTCGCGCCATGCCGACAACCCGGGTTCGGGAGCGAGCCCGGGCCGACAGAGGTCGGCAGGGGGGAGAGAGAGAGGATTGAGCATCTGATGGACAGCTCTCCTCTCTCGGGGGAGAGGGCTGGGGATTGTCCGGCATACCAGCAGCTCCCAGTGGAGAACAAGTAGAGTGGCTGATGCCGGCAGTACGCATGGCGTCAGGGGTGCCCACGCAAGGGTGCGCAAGGGGAAGGCACCAGAAAACAGAAAAACCCGGCTCTGCAAGGTAGGTGATGGCACCTGACCCCCATGCCCACTGCTGGATCCGTCTTGCCTGGCCTCTCATTTCCTCCGCCCAGGCCCTCACCCACAGCCAGGGTCTGACTATGAAAGAGCAGCCAAAGATGAGGGGCGGCCTCACCCCAGAGGGGTTAAGCTGGGGGTACTGGCTGTGGGAGGAGGGGGGAATAAAGGAGGCTTAGGGTCGAGAGGACCTCAGATGGGGCAGGAACAGGCAGGATGCCCGAGAGAGGCTCCGCAGACCATGGCCGGAGCGAAAAAGAAAGGTAAAAAAAAAAAAGAGCTATAAACCTCAGTATTAAGTTAAAAATCGACTGGGGAAGGTTGACACTGTCCTTTTAAACACAAACTGAATGAGTTTGTAGAAAAGAGTATCATCAGATGAAACTGCTGCTGGGACAGCAGTGGGTGGAGCTGCTAAACCATGAGATCATCCAAGAATTAGTCTTCCCCATTCATTCCTACTTAGGGGTCTAAGCCATAGGTGTTAGGACCCAGTAGGAGCAAAAGTCTTTTGAAGCCTAGGGGACTGATGGTGCTGGCGCCACCCACAATGCAGATGTACAGTAGTAATGTCACACTTGTGGGTCGGCCAGTAACTGACGCTGGCCCCCTCCCTTTCTCACGTCTGTTTTTGCTGCTGTTGAGTGCACGCTGTGGAAGCTGTGTTCATCTTTTTCCTCACGATGCTGTTTTTTTCAATGGCACTGGGTTTGTTCAGTGCCGCATTATTATTTTTACATCAAGTTTGGTGCCAAACTCTTTTCTTTCCTAATTTTTTGTTGTTTTTTTCTGAGTTACCATGTCCGATCCTGAAGAATGTAAAAGCCACAAGAAGGCCAAAAAGATGAACTACGGTGGCTCTGTCACAAAGTGGATGGGAGGAATCCGAAGTCAGTGTCACGTTCTACAATTTCCAATACGTGTTATTAAGCCAAAATAAAAAAATTTAAATAAAAAAACTCTAAAACAAAACAAAGCAAAACCAGAATTCAAACATTAAGAGCCCATACAAGATATTCAGTCAGGTAATACAGTGTTCAGTACCATGTGGAGTTCACCTGATGCCTGGATCCAGCACCAGCACAGAGCTCTGGGGTGCAGCTCTGCTATGAACAAACTGATGAGACTCAGGAGATGCTAGCCTTTAACTACATCCAGGTGTTACATGATTAGCTTAAAGTCTGTCAGTCATGACATCATTTGATTGACAGAATTAAATATTTTAAATTCAGAGTGTTAAAATCATTTACAAATTAATTTCAGACCCTTATATAGGTAAGACAAGTATATAGACTAGGTTCATGTAGTTCAGGTAAGTATATTTGCAATTTTATATTTTTTAATAGCTAAACCCCGCCTTCTACTAGGAGTTTCTCCCCCATCCCAGATCCTGCCTAAATCTAGCAGATGTGTGGCTGGCTGGTCCCTAGAAACAGGGGACAAGGAAATGGAGAGACACAACAGAGAGAGCAGGTAAGCATGAGGCCTACAATAAAAGTTAAACGAAAACAAACAAAAAAATTGCTATTTCCTCCCTTTATGTCAGTGTCCTGACACAAGTTACATGCATTTGTTTAGCACTTAGCATGTAGCAGTACTCCTTTTGAACATTTCTCTTTATTTCAAATAAAAGGGGCTAAAAGGAAAAAGTTCTTATACATGAGGGTAACAGGAAAGGGCGGGGGAGTGAGTGAGTGTTATAATGCCTCTTTTCAGTCATGAAAACAGATTGCTATTCCAAAGGGCTTGCAAAAGCAGAGAAGGGAGAAGAAATAAAAACAGGCAGGAATAAAAACCTTCGAGGCAACCCAGGCTAGGGCAGTTACTTTTAGTTTTCTGACTTGTTGACTTTGTACAAACACTTAATTCTGCAGCTTTTAGACATGCAGGAAAACATGGCAGCCTTTTACTTTTTGGCTTCCTGCCAGCATGGCTCCAGCAGCGTTCTGTGCTGCTCTGAATACATTAGTACACAGTAGTTTAGTGAAGTTTTTCTGCATTTGGCTCAGCAAGAGTTAAGGCTCAAACCAGACACTGAAATCATCACTCAGCTACAGGTATGCAGAGCAGAGCTGTTCCGTTCACTGCACTTAAAGACGAGCTCTGGCAGAGCCACTACGACTGTGAATGCATTAACTAGATAAGGGTGTTTCATGGGCTCAAACATAAATATTTATTTAAAAGATATCAGATTTACAACCCTTTGAGTCAGAGACTCATTTACAAAAGCACCTCGTCGAAACTAATACAAAGACAGCACAGTTAAGTCAAAAAACAATGGCTTGGAGAGCAGACAGTTATAACAGTCATTCACTGGAGATACATGGGTAGCAGTAGATAAACAGATTACATAGTTTAGGCACACAGGCACCACATCAAGAAGACCAAAGCAGCTCTAACAATATACAGTAGCTAAAGCAAATAGACATCAGGAGTCAAAGAGAAGCTCAGAGTGTTCACATGAAGGCTGTTGCATATACTAACTGAATCAAAGTATAGTACATTGAGAAAGGACATATTTAAGTAATGAGGCACGACAGGGTGTGTGTTATCATGTAATAACATCACTCCTGGGGTGGGTTGAAGCACGAGGCGAAGCCGAATATTTATTTATTTGCACGTATTTATCTGATCCACTGGATCAGCAATATTTGCACAAGCTGTGCCCAATGCAGATTTTACAGCACTGGTCCTGGTCTGGTGATCTGGGTTTTACCCATACCACACTGCATATGGCTTAGTGATATGCTGTATAGATGACTGCAAAGTCTAACCCATTCAATGTTAAAGTTTCAGAAAACCATTATGCTACAAATACCAAGACTCACTCCCTCCCTCACCCCCCAGTCACAATCAATCCTCTACCAAAGTCATGCTTAAATACTAGTGCCTCTACATCCATGCCACTAAGCTTTTAATGCCAACATGCTTCTTCTGCTGCTGTGAGTTAAACTCTTTATTTAAAAACATTTTGTTAAGAAATTTTTGTTTTAGTATATCCATGGTCAGGAAAAATGAATTTGTAAAAGAAGCCAAAATCCCCATTTATCAGTTCATTGAATCACAATATAGCAAGTTATGAATTTTTTAAGATTCTATGTGTAACCTACAGTAAGTCAAACAGAAATTAGACACAAATGCCTAGCTATTTGCAAGTGAAGCAAATGTGGTTATTATCATTCAGTTGTAAACACCTATAGTCACAGCCAGAATTCACATTGCTAGACTCTGGGTAAGTATGACAAGTTTCCTAAATACTGGTACCTTATCCGGCTGTGTTCTGCTTGGGGTGTGTGTGTGTGTGTGTGTGTGTGTGTGTGTGTTTAAACATGTAACTTTCTATAGTATATTGTATAGCACTGTGAATCCTGGCTGCAGTGTTCTTTCTCTGCTGTGGCTAAGCAAGACACTGTAACAAGACACTGGCCTGCTGTAGGGGCTATTAGACATCAAACCAAAGGGTACTCTGTGAAGGCTAACTTGGAGAAGATGCAATAAAACAAACTTGAATGACAGCCCCCAGACATCATAAAACACCCAGGGAAAATTAGAAAAAAATCCTCTCACAGCCTAGGCAGAAACAAAACACTGGATTGAAGTGAGAACTCAAAACTGGTAGTAATACATATATTCCTGATTTTAACATGCATTTTTCCTTTAAGAAGATTCCGTAGAATATAAACAGTAGCCCATAACTGCCTGCCAGAGAATGAAGTTGGTATATTATTTGGAAAAAAGGCAAGGCTGGCTCTCTTGCTATGCAATGTCCTGCAAAGTAACACACTGACTGCTCTTAGGGTGGTGGTGTCAAATGCTGTGAAGTGCCTAGGGGAACTTGTTATGCAGAAAGTTCCAGGAAGTGTTTAACCCATTCTACTTCTAATGGCTTTCTATGATGTCTGTACTATCCATTTGTGCAAGTCAACTCCACTTCTCAAACTTAAAAGGAAAAATACACATCATCACAGACTGTGTTTACCAAGTACTGTGCCCATGATTAAAATAATTTGAACCCCATCCCCCAAAAAATGTGCCCTCACATGAACATGCATGATTTATCTGTGAAGACAATTAAAAAAATTATTTCTGAATGCATTACTAACATCAATACTTTCAAGGTTTTGAAACTACTAAAAAGACAAACTATATATATATATTTAGATAGATAGAATATGGTAAACAAATATTGTTAATCCCAAAAGCTGAACTTTGTTTTTAGTATATAAATGTTTAAGAAATACCTAAAAGCTGTCTATTTTCCTTAGTTTTTAGACACTTCTTGGTCTTTCCTTTTGAGACACCAGGTAACTCTGATAATCATTTGTTCCAAGGGTTTTTAAGTCAGTTTGAAGGCATTTTAAGTATCTTCTGTTCTCCTAGTCCTTAACAAATTGCAGGGACTCCACAGACTTGTTGTTTCTTGGTCTACACCCCAAACTAGTGAGTCTTCTTTCAGCATGCCCTTCCCACATGAATAAAAAAAAGGTGGGATGGACTTTTGGAGCTTCTTGGGTGGAGGTGGGGTGGATCTTACTTTCCCCCAAAAAACAATGCTGTTTCCCACTACTCAGGTTCCAGTTCTTGTACCACCCATTTAAGAAAGAAAATAGTACCCTGCAACCACTGACTAACATGAAAGTGTATTTATTTGAGGGCGGAAATCATTTCTTGGAGGAGGGTAAGGCGTAGGAGACTATTTACACCTTCAGTCAGTTCCATGGACAGAAAACATGGCATCACTCCTTTTGTACATGCAATACTCCTGTTGGCTCAGCCCATAGTCGTAAAATAACAGCACTTAAGGAGAAACAAACAGGAAAGGGCAAGATAGAGAAAAAACCCATGTAGAGAACAGAAAGGGGACAAAAAATACAATTATAGAAGTTCCAAAAATACAAAAAAAAAAAAAAGAGGGCCATTTGAGCTTTTAAAACAGTAAGGCTCTTTTAGGGTCCTGCATAGCCACCTCCCCCCTGTATAGGGATGAAGCTACTGGCAGTGTTTCATAATAAAAGAAAAATGTTGCATCTGAATAATCTGATTAATTCTTGTAGCATTTTTAAATACTTCTTTAGCTATAATAGGGTCAGAAAACCTAAGGTGCTGACCCCAAACCCTGAGGAGGTCATGAAATAGGAAGGTCGTCACAGACCTGCAATAGGTCACCTTCTGACAGACACCCATACGTCATTGCTCCTGTGGGGGTCATATTGCCATTCAGGACTGGCATGATGTCTGCTGGGCCTGCCTTAGCACTGACCATGGCATGGACTGGTGTGACGCCTGCTTCTCCATGGACAACCACACCCTAGAGTTCCTCAGGGTTCAGTCCTCACACCCATTTTATTCTCCGTGTATATGCTGCTAGGGGAGATCATAAGGCGGTACAATGTAGACTTTCACTGCTATACAGATGATACCCAGCTGTACCTGTTCTATGCCCCTGATGATACTTCTGTGTCTTCAGTGCAGAGCCCTTGTTTGGCTGAGATAAATAATTGGATGGCTGCCAGTAAACAATTGAATGGCTGCACACTGGTTATGTCTCAACTCAAGCAAGACAGATGTCATGGTTATCGAACCTGGTCATCGGGGCTTGCATGCTAGTGAAGGAGTTGCCCTCCCTGTTTTTGGGTGGCCAGCAGCTTTCGGCAGTGAGTGTGGTCAGAGATCTGAGGGTCATGCTGGATGACAGCTTGACCTTCGAACAGCAGGTGCCATCTGTTGTCTGGTATGGCTTTTTCCATCTTCAGAATATTGCTAGGATCCGGATGTTTTTAGCTCAGGATGCCCGGCAATGATTAGTCATGCTTTTGTCACCACGAGGTTGGATTACTGTAGTGCTCTATACCTAGGGCTATCTGGAGGCTTGATGCATCAACTGCAGCTGGTGATGCTGCAGCCCATTTGAGAGTTTTCCTGGAGTGTTAAGCAGGAGTTTATTGTAAAAGAGATCCTGTCTCAAGCTCAGCTCTCTAGTGCCCCCCCCCTTCTAGTGCCTATTAACCAGGGGACACCTGAGATCTAATCCATATTCTGTTTTCCCTGGAGAGGTACTGTTAATTACTTGACCAAACAGTGTGGCTCTGTAGTAGATGGACTCTAGTAAGGTTGGAAGGTACCCGTTATACTCTCACTTGAATAATTAAGTGATTTTTATATGCTTCTATAACGGTTGTATTTTTTGTTTGATCAGTTTTGTAGTCTTTAACACTGTACCTGTTCCGTACTTTTCCTCTTCCTGGTCATGCCTGAAAATAGGCACTGTATGTCTTGTCTTGTGCACTTACAGGCAGACAAAAACAAACTAAATAAATAAACTCTTGGATCTTTTAGAGTGCAGTATGTGCTACCTAGAGCCCACTTGACTCACCTTACTATCCCCCACAGGCTCTTCGTAAGCTCGGGTTGTATCGTGTCTGGATCAGAGGAACATATATTTTTGTTGGTTCTACAGGCTGTGAACCTCACTTGATTTTGTCCTTTATCAGCTGACTCCTAGTTGGTATGTCACACAGGTTGTTTTCGTTTCCAGGAATGCATTCTTAGGAGCGCAGGTGGAAAGAAAACAGTAATAGATTATAAATAATAATATACTTTGGTATGATGCTTGCTAAGGCTCGACTTGGCTCTTCAGGTTCTATCGCTTATGCCAGAGGCACTATGGCTGTATTTTCCCTGGCTCCTTCCACAGTCAATGCGGAATTGGCCATGACTCTGTCTTGCCCTTTTTCTATGAGCTTACTTTTGTCTCACCAGATGCTAGTCTTCTCTTCTAATTCTACTACAAACCACAGTAGTCTGGTACTTGGGGTTGAGTGCTATGTACTACATATTAGAGTCTCCGTCATCTATCTCCTTTATGGGTGATTTCTCCTGTTTTTGGTTTGTGTGTGTGCCATCTACCGCTTTGCAGTCTCTCCATCTTCTGTAGTCCTTTTTTCACCACGTTCTCCTGGGGGAAAAGGTACTAAGGCAACTGGAGCTGAAGCTTCTATTTATACTGCACCATGCATCAGTGCTGTCAGCTCCAAATGTTCTGGTCCCTGCAGCGTTCTAGTGTTTCCGTCTCTCAGGAAAAAAAAGAGCTTGGCTTTATAAAGGAGATCTTCTAAGAGATCGAGAGTTGCTGGCAAGTAACTTTCCTTTTCTGTGCGTACTGTAAGTGTTAATGTCAGTAATAGGAAACTTGAATTGTATGTGATTATCAAGTTTACGGTAACAATTTAAAAAACACTCCCTTTCAATTTGCGTGGTTAAACTCAGCATTTTTGCAGGGTGAGTGGCTGAGAACAGTGCAAACCAAAGCCTAGATACTGTGTAGGTCGCCATTTAACTGTCAGTAGTACATAAAGAATAGTGGCATGTAGAAGTTCTACAGTGGTAGCCAGTGACGAGATACACTATAAATCTGGATATATCGGGTGATTGTCACAGAACTCCAAGTGAAATTAATGAGGATTTCCTGTGATACTTCGTGATATATCTATAGATTCTGCGTGATGTCACTGTTTCCTTCTCTCTTACCGCCTTCTGGACAGTCCCCCACCAGCCCAGTCGCTCACCATCCCTGGGAATAAACCACAAGATGCCCTGTGACGTACCCCTCATGGCTTGGTCAGAAGGGCTGTCCTAGTCCCTCTGGAGGAGGATCCACTTTGTGGTGCCTAGTCTGTGGTGCCGGGCCTGTGGGGAGTCATTCATCATACAGTCTAGAGAGGCTTTTTCTCTCCTGCTCGTCTCCTCTGGGGCATCCACTGTGCAGTAACACAATGCATCTGTCCATGTCCCAACCCTTTCTAGGCCTTCTTACTGCTGTGACACCCAGCCACCACTTGATGTCAGGTGTACTGTGGGAGACTAACATAAAAACATAGACGGTGTCGGCAGAAGGAGACCGCTAGGTCCATCTAGTCTGCCCGGTGTATTTGTCTTTTCCTACCCCCCCCCCCAGCTGTTCTTTGGTGTGAGAGCTCCCTTGTGTCTATCCTACGCATTCTTGAATCCCACAACTGTGTTCTGTCCTCACCTGTAAGAGGAGAGTAGTCCTTTGGATGCTCAGTCCTCCAATGCCACAGCCAATCCCCAACAACTCCAGTTCACTTCTGATCCTGAGTTGTTGGCATTACGAATGGTACTGCTACTGCTACACTTCTGTTATTCTTAAAGGTATCAAAACAGTATGGTATGCCGTGAAGTATCGATGCATCCATTTGGATCCAGTAGGCTAGTAGTGTTTACTGTATGTGTTTGGGAGACAGATACAAAAACAGACATGAACAATCGGAAGCACTACTTGTGAAAGGGACACTTCCATGCCCACTGGCCATCACAATTTAAAGATCCATGAAAAACTCTTTCAGATGAAGTGTTCGGCTCATCTGTAGCCAGAAGCACTGTAGACTTAGACGACTGAGTCTGTTCGACATTAGTGTACTACACTGCAGCATTTAGAACGTAGTGATGTCATTGAGGAACAAGCTGTGCCTAACTACATTGATTCATAGTTTCTAGTACATACGAACATATGAAGAAGCCGACCGAAGAAGGCCATTTGATCTATCTGGTCTGCTCGTATTGCAGGATACACAGCGTGAGCTACTGTCCCTGCCCTCCCTCCTCACACCTCCCATCCTCCCTACCCATGATCCTTACCTTCCCCTTATGCCTATCCTGGCCTCTCTTAAAGCTGCCCACTGTCTTCAATGAGATCACCTCTTCCGGCAGCGCATTCCAAGTGTCCACCACCCTCTCTGTGAAGAAGTACTTCCTGACCTCCCTTCTAAACCTCCCACCTTCCAGCTTAAGACTGTGCCCCCTCGTGTTATGGTTGCCACTCAGCTTAAAGAGACTCTCCTTATCCACCTTTCCTTTGGTGCTCAGTAAGAGACCATAGCTGGGTGGCAGGATAAAATAGTTCAGTTTATTTGTGCAAAATGAGACACAACTCCTCTCAAAATGCTGACTTTTCATGTTTGCTCTGTGTTTTTTTTCAAGGCATGGTGTCACGTACTCGCATGCTGTTTTTTTACAGTAGGTATTTAAAGGGACAGTGCTTTCTTGTGCAAAGTTATAGAATAAAGTGAGCAAGTGACTAGTGTATAAACCCTACAAGAAGTAAATATTTGTGCAAAATACATCTAAAATGGTACTGAAAAAGGAAAGGGGATGGCAAAGAAAAGGAAGGGGTAAAATGAAGAAGGAATAAAAAAAGTACAGAGATTAAGCATTTCATATCCAAGAGCATACAGATAATTTTCAGTGTTGCCTGCAACTCAGACACAGTTTGTTAAGTGAAACGAGGCTGGAAAAAGAATGGGAAGGAGGGAGGAACAGGACTGGGAGGAGGGTGCAGAAGAACATATTTCATATTCAGCAGCATTCAGATAAATTTTGTGTGCTATCTGCAGAACAAATGCTAGTTTGTTTGTCTATAAAAAAATTCAAGATACAAGGGTTGGCCTAGTGGTGCAGAGCTGAGGCACCTAGCGCCTTACCTCGTACTACACCAGCGACCCAAGGTCAGGAGTGAGCTTGGGTCACCAGGTGTTGGCTGGTGGGGAAGGGGGGAGGATTAAGCATCTGGAGGATGGCTCTCCTCTCCCAGGGTGGGGAGGTTTGTCAGCTCAGCCCTTGGCTGCCACCAGGTAGAAACCTGATGGTAGCACCGGCAACTAGAGCGCCAAAGATGAGAGGCGCTGCAGCTACGCTGCATGTGCACACCCCCACATGTGTGCAGTTGCATGATGCTGCACCAGGGGAACCGGGAAGAAAACAGAAAATGTTGGTCGCAGGCTACATGAAGTCCTGCCTATCTGCCCTCGCTCTGTACTGCCACTGGCTCGCCAACCCTGTGAATCTGGATGCTGGGTCTCCGGGTGGAGGAAAAACGGCCCTCCCCTTCCTGTCCCTGCCACGGGGGCAGTCTGTGGGGGATATGGGGGCTTGGCGAGTTGGAGATGTGGTTGCAGGGAGACAGGGACAGGATGGAGCAGCCACCGGCAGTGCACCCAGCAGGAAAACCTCCATGGAAAAAAAAAATTCATGATACACAAGGTATAAATGCTGAATGGCTAGATAAAGTGCAAACTTGCTGTGTTATCAAATGCTAGTCATACAGTTAGCATGGTAAAAACTAATTTTTAATGTTTAAACAAAAACGACCTTAGTTGAAAACTAGTTCCAGCCTGGTGATCCTTTAGTTTATATTGCCAGTGGGACTCATGCTTCAACAGCAGGTTGTCAAAGTATCCTCCTCTGATACTCATCTTGACTTTTTCTATAGGTCAAAACAAGAAAAAATGCTGTCTCCCCAAGCTATTAGTATGACATGATAGGGTATTCTCCTTGGCATTTTTTTTTCGATGCTGCGAATCTGTTCGCCAGTGCACTGCTTTAATTTTTGGCTAATTTTGCTGACATGAAAGGAGCAGCAATTGCAAACTGCTGAATATACAATCTGCATTGTATTGCAGTTAATAAAAATTCCCCGACTATGAATTTCTTCTTCATAATGGGGCTATCAAAATCTACTCCTGTTAGGACAGAATTTATAGTTGCCACACTGGTGGCTTCTTTGTGGCAAAGGCAGGGCCCCAGTTCTGTCAGTACTGGAGGGATTTGTGGGGGGCTTTTGTAAGTTGTGTACCAGCTTGTCTGCTAGGTTTTTACCTTGGCAGTAAACCATTCTGGGCTGCTTTTTTCTATAAATGTTCAATTTCGGTTCCATCTGTAAAATGTGCTAGTTTTAATTTATCACTTTTTTGACCTGCCACACTTGGGAGCTAAAGTGGTTACAAAATTAAAATGCACATTTTTAGATTGGTCCCTTTGTTCATGTCCCACACCTGATAATAGGGCATTTGTGTCTGCATTGTTTACATGATCATTTATATTGCCATTGCTCAGCTGGCTACCTCCCCTCACCGTAAACACAGGTTTCAAAGTCTCAACCTGTTTTGAAAAGGATTCTGCAGTACTACACTTCCACTTTAAGCAGATAAACTAATCCTGGGGGATATTATCCATTAGGTACTGGTGTGACAGCTATCAAAGTGGAGGACTGAGGTACGGTCTCTACTCTTTCGAAATAAGTCAGTTTCCACACTGTTACTGTTATTCTTGTAAATGGTGACGTCCAAGAAGTTGATTTCTAGGAGCGTGGATGTGTTGTTCATTAACACTGTTTGGCATGTCCCCTTCCACTTTAAATCTTGCTGGAAGTCTTCAAGCTGGCTCCTCCCACCCACCTGGGTGGTATATACCTCGGCTGCACCCCATGACACCAGATCTTCCTTTCCACTGGAAGATACAGGTTCCCTCGTGCTCTTACAGCAATTCGTAGGCCCTGGATTCAAAGCACCAGTTTTTACCGAAAATTACTCTCAAACTCATTCGAGTTAGCGATTGCGATTTTACTGCATCTGGCATGGAGGAAAAATCTTCCTCCGGATTTTGCAGTGCCCCTGTGGCCAGAAGATGTCGCACACTGATCTCCGCCTAACCTACGTCTACTGTCTAGGTGTTGGACATGGCACCTCGTCATGTGGGTTTTGCCTGGCCTTATATCCCAGTGTCCTGGACGACCACAAGGTGCGCTTAAAGCTGGGGAGACTGGAGAAAAGGAACCCGCTGGTGAAATCGAAGGAGGCGAGGTGGGCAGTTTCTGCGGCCGCGGGATCCGCCCAGCAGCTGGAACAAATGAAGGCATTTGAGGAGGAAGCAGCTTGAGCTTTGGCCAGTCGAAGCTTTTTTGTTCCGATGAACCTTGGCTCCACCTTTTCAGGCTCCTTCAAGGAGTTGTGCCAGTCTCTCCCCACCCGGGGTGAGGCGCCCACGGGCTCGCACTCCTCCCGCTCTCGCAAGAGAGAGAAGGACCCGTCGTCTTCATCCCGACGAAGGCACTCTTGGGACCAAGAAAGGTCCGAGTCCCAGGAGCACTCTGTCTCGACTTCGGTCGAGATCGCATCCTTGGCTGCCCGCTTCGCCGATCTTCCTTCTGGCCAGGGGACTGAGGAGGTGGTCGACGAGGTCGAGATTGTCCTCGACCCAATCGACCCCTTGTCACCGGCTCCGCCCGACCACTCATTGGAAAGGACTCCGGTCCTTGTCTTCCCTGATGAGGAGACCCAGCCCGCTGTTGTCCCCATTAAGGACCTGGTTCCGGACCCACGGTTTTCACCAACCCTGGTGTCTCCCGATCGACCGAGTCAGCCTCCCCAATCTCGGTCGAGGTCCAGAACCCCCTTGGCCAAGCGGCCGAGAAAGAGCCATAAGCGCTCTAAAAAGAAGCAACGCCACAGGTCTTCATCCTCCTCAGATGAGGAGAGGCTTCGGCGGAAACTCTGTTGACGCTATGAAGACCTCTTAATGTGGCAACAGATGATTTTGACCGGGCAGAAGCCGGCTCTGCCACCTACCCCGGCCATCACTTGGCTTCCACCTCCCAGGCCGATGCCGACCCCTCTGGAACCGAAACCATCGGTTCCTCCAGCCGTGGGGACAGCCCGTATACCGCTTCGGCCTATTCAGGTCTTTCCACAGATTCTGGTGGCACCACTGCTTAAGCAGCCCCAGGAAGGGGCGCCCTTGAAAGAGGACCGAGCAGGCACTGGGCTTCCCCAGCGTCTATCGATAACAGTCACCCCCCGATCGCCCTCAGCGCATCGAGGGTGTCTTAGGTGGGAGACCGCTGTATCACGACTCTTTGGACTCGGACGTCACCGGACTACATTCACATTCCGGGGATGATGAGTCATCCGTGGCAGGGTTGGAGGAAGGCCCTTCCTCCTTCCAGGGAATCCTCTGCCTTATCTCCGATTCCACCGGAATGCCCCTGGAGTCCATCCAGAAAAAGTCGGAGTACCCCCTTACTGACATTCTCAAAAGGGGGGATACCCCAGTGGAGGCCTTTCCAGTGGCCAAAGCCATTGTTGGCCAGGCCCTTGAGCTTTGGCAGCGTCCTGCTGCCTGCCCAGCACCATCTGCCTGCGTGGCCCACAGGTACATGGTGCCCATGGGGTCCCTTGCAGGATTCACGGAGCACCCTTCGGCTGAGAGCCTGGTGACCACCTCTGTGTTTAGGCGTACTGTTAGCTCAGCCAACACTGACCATCCCCAGACAAAGGGTCCAAAAATGTGGACCACTCTGCCCGTAAGGTCTGTGCGGCCTCTTCTTTAGGCCTTCGTCAGGCCAGCTCGGCTGTCATTATGGCACACTTCTCTCATGCCCTTCTTGGGTCATTAGACAAAGTCCTCCCTCATCTCCCAGCAAACATGCAGACCACGGTCAAGCAGGTCCATGACCAGGGACGTGCTGTCACAAAACAGCAGCTCCAGACAGCCCTGAACAGTGGGGATTCTTGTGCCCGCTCATTAGCAGCCGCAGTGGCCACTCACTGCAGGGCTTGGCTGAGGCTTTCCTCCTTCCTGGCGGATACTCAGTATAAGCTTGCTGACATGCCCTTCCTAGGCACCGACTTGTTCGGTCCAGGAGTGACCGATCACCTTCAGCGCATAGAGCAGTCCAGTGCCACCTTGGATGCTACTTCTGCTAAGGGCTCTTCGGGCAAGAACCAGCAGAAAAGAAAGAAGAAGCCATTTCGGCATTCTTCCCCTGCAGTCAGGCAGCCCTCCTATCAAGGAGGTCAGCAGCCACAGCAGCAGCAGGCTCAAGCTTGGCGCCCGTGGCCCAAGCAAGGCCTTTAACAGCCCCGTAAAGGAGGCCGAGACACAGGTCCAGGAGCCTCCTTCTCCTTTAAAGCCAGCTCAATGACGGGTTGGGGGTGGCCACCCCTACACCCGTCATGCCAGCTCTGGGTACCCCCCGTGGGGGGTCGGCTCTGCCACTTCCTTTCTGCCTGGTCTGATATCACTTCGGACAGGTGGGTTCTCGAAGTGGTCGGTCAGGGGCTGCCTCTAGAATTCGAGCAGTACCCTCCCAGCCAAGCCTGCACCCCTTGGGAGGAAAGGATCTCAGCTTGTACTCAGTCAGCTCTTCAAGACGACGTGGCTCAGCTCCTCTGCAAGGAGGCCATATCTCCAGTGCCGGATCCTCCTACAGACCCAGGCTTCATTTCCAGGTACTTTCTGGTGCCCAAGCGGACGGGGGGGTTGGTGCCCCATCCTAGATCTCCATGACCTGAATCAATATATCAGGTCTCGCACCTTTCGGATGGTAACTCTGAACCAGATCATACCATCTCTAGAGTGAAACATGTGGTTCTGTTCACTGGATCTACAGGACGCGTTCTTTCACTTCCCTATCTGTCCGTCCCATCAGCGGTTTCTCCGCTTCTGGGTCAAGCGGACCCTGTACGAGTTCCGAGTCATGCCGTTCGGCCTGTCATCGGCCCCATGGGTCTCCACCAAATGCAGTGCAGTGGTGGTGGCCCACCTTCGGCGTCGAGGAGTCAGAATCTACCCTTATCTTGATGACTGGCCTGTGGCAGGTTCCTCCCTTCAGGAGGCGGAGAGATCCAGGGATCTGGCCCTCCAAACCGCTCCCAACTCGGCCTCCTGATCAACAAGGCCGAGTCAGAACCCGTGCTCTCTTAGGTGATGGGCTTCATCTGGGCAGAGCTCGACTCTTGTCAAGCCAGAGCTCAGCTCCTGGCGGACAGGGCAGAGGTTCTCTCCTCCTGTGCCCGATCATTTCTGGTTGGACACTTGTGCCCTGCCCGGGACTTTCTGCGCCTTCTGGGTTACATGGCGGCGTGCACCTCAGTGGTCCATTGGGCCCAGTGGCACATGCGCCCCCTCAATGGGGAGCTGGCCGCCCAGCGGACTCAGTGTTATGGTCATTTCGACCAGCTGATCACTGTAACCCAGAAGATGTGGGACACTCTCCAATGGTGGACTGCCCAAGACCGGTTGCAGGAAGGGATCCCGTTTGTCCGCCCCAAGCCAACGGTCATCCTTACAACCGATGCCTCTCTCATGGGCTGGGGAGCCCACATGGGGGACAACAGGGCCCACGGGTTCTGGACCCCCAAGGAGTCTCGATGCCACATCAACCTGTTGGAGCTCAGAGCAGTCAGACTGGCACTGTCAGCTTTCGCTCCTCAGCTCCGGAGTCAAGTGGTTCAAGTCCAGACGGACAATACCACGACCGTGTACTACCTCAACAAGCAGGGCGGCATGCACTCCCGTCTGCTGTGCAAGGAGGCGCTCTGCATCTGGACCCTCGTAAGCCAGTTGGAGGTGGATCTCCTAGCCACCCATGTGGCAGGAGCCTCGAACCAGCTGTTAGATGCTCTCAGCCACATAGGCCAGACATCCCACGAGTGGTCTCTCCATCCAGAGGTAACTTACAGCCTGTTCTCCTGTTGGGGCAAACCGATGGTGGACCTGTTTGCCTCCAGGGAAAACACCAAGCTGAAGCTGTTTCATGCCCGCCCCCCTCAGCAGGGCTCGCTGCAGGGGGATGCCTTCTCGAGGCCGTGGACCCAAGGCCTCCTCTATGCCTTCCCTCCATTTCCCTTGATCCACAAGGTGTTACTCAAGATGAAGAGGGACAAGGCAAAGGTGATTCTGGTAGCCCCAGGCTGGCCACGCCAGTTCTGGTACCCAGATCTCCTTAGCCTCAGCTGCAGGCCCCCGGAGCGGCTTTGTACACGCCCGGACCTGATATCTCTGAACCAGGGGAAGGTCTTCCATCCGGACCTTCAATCCCTGCACCTCACAGCCTGGTACCTGAGCGGCTAGAGTGCCAGGCTTTGGGTCTTTCTGAAGATGTCTACACCGTGGTGGAGGTATCTAGAAAGGAATCGACCAGGAAATGTTATGCCTTCAAATGGAAAAGGTTTTCCATTTGTTGTCAGGGTAAGAGTCTGGACCCCTTATCCTGTTCTGTGGCTAACATTCTCGACTACCTTTGGTCTCTCTCCAAAGGAGGTCTAAGGTCATCGACCCTTAAGGTGCACCTGGCAGCTATTTCTGCTTACCGGGTGCGGGACAGTCAGCTGACATTGGTGCAGGAGACAGTGGTCAGGCGCTTCTTCAAAGGCCTGGATCACATATCCCCTTCGGTGCGTGAACCTCCACCTCTGTGGGATCTGTTGCTGGTTTTGGCAAAGCTCATGGGCAAGCCATTCGAACCCATGCACAAGTGTGAGCTCTCACACTTGTTGTGGAAAACGTTCTTCCTGGTGGCTATCATGTCAGCCAGAAGGACAGGGGAGCCCCAGGTGCTTTCGGTAGACTCCCCTTATTTGGTCTTTCACAGGGACAAAGTTGTCCTGCGCCCCAACCCGAAATTCCTTCCGAAGGTGGTGTCAGAGTTTCACCTTAACCAGGTGTTGTCTCTGCCGGTATACTACCCTAACTACACCTCGGACGCCGAGTACAGGCTCCATACCTTGGGCCTGATATGTGCTCTCTCCTACTACAAGGAGAGGACGGCAGAAATTCGTGGAGAGGTTCACCAGCTGTTTGTCACCTACACTGAAGCCGTTTCTGGCAGACCTGCAGCCAAACGGACCATAGCAAGGTGGATTACATCATGCATAGGTCTGTGCTATGAGTTGGTGGACAAGGAGCCTCCCAGAGGGTTAAGAGCTCATTCTACCTGCCATACCGCTACTTCAGTGGCTGCTTCAAGGGACATCCCTATACAGGAAATCTGTCGGGCTGCTACCTGGAAGTCAGCAAACACCTTCATTACCCACTACCACATCGACCTTGAGTCACACTGGGATGCTGGTTTTGGGGCCTCGGTTCTCCAATCTTTATTTCCCAAGTAGGGGGTGTGCACCTTGCCTCCCTCCTCCTGGAGAACTGCTTGGAGTCTGCCAAACAGTGTGGATGAACATATCCACGCTCCTAGAAGAACAGGTTACTCACCTGTAGCAGTAGTTCTAGGAGTGGTATATGTTGTTCATCCACACGCACCCACCCAACCTCCCTGGCTTCCAGCGGGCTAAGATCTGGTGTCATGGGGCAGAGCCGAGGTATATACCTCCTGGGTGGGTGGAAGACTTCCAGCAAGATTTAAAGTGGAAGGGGACATGCCAAACAGTGTGGATGAACAACATATCCCACTCCTAGAACTACTGTTACAGGTGAGTAACCTGTTCTTTTTGCTTATCAAAATTCAGGGTCAATTTAAGGTTAGGATTTGAGTCCTCAAGGTATTGTTTAAAGTCCTTCAGTTCAGGCCCAGAACCCTGCTAAACTAGTATGATGTCATCAATACAACATCAATAGAAATTCAGCTTGTTAAATAAAGGATTGACGTAATTGAGCAGTATAGTATGTTTCTCCGGCTCAGCCAGATAAATAGTGGCATAATTCAGGGCGAAAGCTGTCCACATGGTTGCCCTCTTAACCTACAAGCAATGTTGTTTTTTAAACAAATAAATATTGTAAAGTAACACTGTCTCTGTCAGTGTTAGGAGAAATTTGAGGAAGCTTGAAGAGTATGTGGTATTCGTGTATAGTGCATCACTCAGAGCACTAAGACCCTCACAATGAGGGAAGCTTATGCAAAGCACCTGTATAGCCAAGGTGCCCAGTAGCCAGTCCTGTTCAACACATACATCAGCCAGAACAAGTAATATATTCATTGTGTCTCCGACATAGCTTGATGTTGATTGGGCAGTTCCTTTGATATGTTAATCTATAAATTTGGCTAGTGGCCCAGTAAGAGAGACAGGTCTGGCCATGATTGGTCTGGCCAGTGCATTGGTCAAGTTCTTGTGAATTTTTGGTAGTTCATTCATTGTTACTCTAACAGGGTGTTGGACAACAAGATAGTTATGTTTATTTAGAGATAGTGGCATTGGTAAGAACATCATATAGTATGAAATCATCCTTCTTAAATTGTACTGTTGGATCATATGAGAGTGGTTTGTAAAATTTGCTGTCTGAAAGCTGCCTCTCCATTTCTGTTTCGTGTTTGACTCTATCCTATATCACAGTTGATACGCCTTTATCGCCAGGTTTTGTGGCAACCTTATTATTGTTCAGGTTCTCAACAGCACAACATTCCTCTGTAGTGCGGTTGTTGAAGCATGTTTGTGCTGGTTTTCTGAACACTTTCCCAAAGTCTCTTTTGCATGCCTTTTCAAAAGTTGTTACTGCTGCATTCTGTGGTGGCAGAAAGGTGGATTTCTTTCTCAAGGTATTTCTGTTATACCTGGTAGAGATGCTATACATGCTGTTAGTACTTGATGAGGGTGTTGCCATTGAATCTAACCCCTGGATGTTGTTGTATCCAATTGCAGTTTTGTGGTAGACTACTTTAAGATTTAGATTGCGGGTAAATCAGTGCAAGTCCAGAATAATGTTAAAACTCATTAATGTGGTTTGTGGGTACATATGTTAATCCTTGTTGGAGTACCTTTGTTTCATTCTCAAAAAGTTGATGTTGATCACTGGCAGCTCCTCTGTTGATCTTTCGGATTGTCCCAATATCTGGGCTGTGTTGATCTCTGGTTGTTGTAACCCTGATGGGTTCTGTTGCCTCCTTTCCTTCCTCCTGTTTTGCCCCTGGTCCCTTGTCTGGCTCTTCTTCTCAAAACCTGGTGATGCGTGAGCTCCACTGCAGTTACTGCTGCGATAGTGTCGCCAGTGTGGAGCCCCGTTGTGGCACAGGTAATGCCTGCTGTACTTGTCCCCATGGCAGTCCCTATTGGTTCAGGGGTATTGAATCTTTCTGGCTGCCCCTTAAAAAAAATCAATCTGGCTTGTATCCTCGGAATCTGAACCCGATGTGTAGGTGTCATGAACAGGATCTGTATTAGTTCTTCTCAGAATTGGCCTTGGTCTTTGATTGGAATTGCATGAGATGAAAATTCATCCTTTGATATAGTCATGGCGATCTTTATCAAATTTCTTTTCTTTTTAATTCTAATCAAAGGCCAACGCTTTATCATGGACTCCAGATGTTTCCTGTACTCACAGTATTGGGCAAAAACTTTCAGACTGTTTCATCTGTTGCTCCTTAGTTTCCAGTTCAGTTTTCACTTGTGTCTCAGTTTCCTCTGCATCCCATAGTATTAACTTGATAAGACCTGCTGAGAAGACAAGCAGATGTCCCTGCCAGTTGGTAAGGAATCTGTCCCTATCCTGGTCACAGGTGGGTTGTTTACCGAGTCTGAATCCTCTAGGCACTCTATTTACTGATAAGTAGCTTGAAGCATTACCCGCTGCCAGTATAGTCTCCGTGCCTTTAAGACCACTCTCTCCAATCGGATAAAGGCGTCTTTGATGTTCAGCACAATGGTATTACTTGAATTTTGAGTATCAGGGAGTTGCAACTGTGTTAGTTTTGCTCCCTGTTGCTGGTTGTTCAGCCTCAAGAAGTAGATTTACTTTGCCCTTTCTGGAAAAGAGCGAGTCTGCAAAGCTATGTGCAGACTTTGTTATGAGGGGAGTGTGCTCATTGGAACCGTTTGCATTTGGTGCTATTGTAGACATTTTACAATGTGAGCATAGTATCTGTGTCAGACATAGGCCTAACTACATTGAGTCAAGCACAACTTGTTCTCGATGACATCACAATGTCCTACAAATGGCTGCAATGTAGTATTATAATGGACTCGGTCATCTGTATCACTGGAGTGCTTTCAGCTACAGGGAGCCAAATAAGTCATTTGAAAGAGCTTTTCTTGGGCTTTCAAACAATGTCAGACACTGTCCACAAATATTTCTCTTTAATCTTAAAAGTGCAAAATTGTAGTTCCTGTGCTTTTGAACTATTGCAATAGGTCTAGTTATGTTTTATATTCATATTGCTTGGCACTAGCTGTTAATGAATTTATAATTTAAAAAAAAAGTACCAGTCAATAAATCAGTTAGTAACCTGAACATTGTGCATTGTAGGTTGAAGCAGTAAGTACGTCAGTGCAGGATTCCAGTGTGCTGGTGCAGAGGAGCACGTTGGATCTTATTCTCTTCTGTTTTCCATTCCATATGAGTCAGGTAATTTCATGATACGCTGACTTAAACAATGCTTCTTTTTTCACTTTCATGTTTTTTAAATTTTTGCATGCATTATTGTGTGTATAAAACTGACGAGATGAAATACCAGAGGGAAAAAAAGTGTAATATGAACTTCCTTAAATAGCTTATGACACCTCTTGGAAAACATTTCTGTTTAAAGGGACACGGTCAAGCCCCTTAGGCCTCTGAGTGTCCATAGTTTAAAAAAACGCATCTTATGACTGTTCACATTCTGTAGAGCTGCTGATGTAGCTGGTTATTTAATTCCGATTCTTTTTTTTTTTTTTGTCTTTTAAACAATGAAAAACAGACTGCCCACCATACTGGTGTTACCACACCAAACATGTTTGCTTACACTCCTTGATCAACTCCCACTGCATTGTTGCTGGACCTAGGAACACCCTCAACACGGTCTAGCCACTCATTATGCAGTGGGAGTAGAGGAGACTATTGTATCATGAGTGGCTGCACTGTTTGGGGGTGTTTCTATTGTTCAGGAAGTATGCAATAAAAATAGATACAGGATTAAAAAAAAGAAACCGTTGTTTTATAACTATACATTAGCATGTGCATTTCAGTCATACTAAGCAAAAAGACAGATACGAAAGACAGCAACATCAATGGATGATTAAGTAGGTAAACACTCATAAAATGTAGGGTTTTAACTAGAAATAATATGATGCAAAAAAGGTTGACAGTGTCCCTTTTACTTTATTGCATTTCATATCAAATGAATTACAGCTTGCTAAAGCCCATTAGACACGTGGTAAAACAACCTATAAATAGGATCCGATAACACTTGTCCATCCATGGTACACCATGGAGGTAGTTGTTGATAAAGTCCCAAATTGTCAAGCTTCCTAAGAAACCTAAAGCTGTACAAAGCTGTAGACACCAACTATTCCAAAATTTTGTCAAATAAAGATTCAGCCAAGCAATCTGACTTAATGTCTCATGGTACCGAAAAGTTCACCATTTATTGTTGAACTGTGCAGCATGTTAGATTGTCCAGGGTACAAAACATTTCCAAACACCATTATCCCTTCAAATTGGAGGAGCAACACCCAATAGAAAACAACAGTTGTTATAACTTTCCATACAAGACTAACTCGATGAGCATAAAAATGTTGCATTAGGAATTTTAACTTGTTTAACATCAAACTGAACAATTTGAATGTGTTTTTATACACTTCAACTGAAGCAACATAGATGGTTTAAAAACCTGCTGGAGTGAGCCTGATTGTACCCCACTGTAGATAATAGAAAGCAGTTGGTATATAAATAACGTATAT
The DNA here is from genome assembly GCA_016271365.2 of Neoceratodus forsteri. NCBI lineage: Eukaryota > Metazoa > Chordata > Ceratodontiformes > Ceratodontidae > Neoceratodus > Neoceratodus forsteri. The sequence goes on from CM057449.1 coordinate 969,863,008, forward strand.
TCATCCAAATCTGCTATTATCATAGCTTAGAGACTGTATTTTTTTTTTTTTTACCTACAAGTAAACATGGTGATTCATGTCCTACTCTGCAGGGTGGGTGGGGTAGGGTCTGGCCAGACTGCACTGTTGTGGTACCTTGGTGCCATCAGACCATGAGGTTCACATTCACAGCCAAGTTCCAACATTTGGACTGCCATCTTTGTTCTAAAAAGACAAGACACCCACCCCCCCATCCAGGGAGCCCGAACAGTTCCCGCCATCAGACTAAGCAGTGTAGTTTTAACAATGTAGATTTAACTTCATCACTACTGTTAATCAGCCCACACAAATAAAAGGCATATTAAAGAAAAAATTGCATAATTTCTGATAACACTTGTAACCAAATCTGAGGTAGTAGAACAGAGATAGTGGCAGTAGTATAAAAATCTAAAAATCTCTGATTGTGAATTATCAGTTCATTGCTCACCCCACCTGCTCAAAGTCTGAATCTTTGGTCTCTGTCCGATTGGAGAATTCTGACCTATGTTTATCTGGCAGCTTACAAGCATTGGTGGGGTTGGAGAAGATTTACGTTTTACCGCCATACTGAATCTTGAAACCTGCTGGTAGCAGCATATAATGGTTGATTCCCGGTTCTCTAAGAAGGGAGCGTACCCCATCAAATCCTTCCCAATGTTGCCGAGTGCTGTTGCTAGGGTTGGGGAAGATCCAGACCTCCGATCTCTCATACTGCAGCCCTCCACGTTGCTTAACTGCTGAGATCAGAGAATCCTTTTCCTCGCTGTTGCCAAAAACTGCTAGCACTGTTCAGATATTGCCGTCCTCTTGCCTCCACTGTTCAGATGTTGCCCTCTTCCTCTTGCCTCCTCCTCAGGTTAATGCGATAAGTTTTCTGCACCTTGTGTCCCATAGTTGCAGAGTCTTTGGAATCCACTTATTCAGATATGCCTTCAAATCCTGACCCTTCATTTGCTCCTTCAGCACCAGGATATGAACATTCTCTGCTCTGCTGAGATTTTATAAATGCTCCAGTCTCACCCGGAGCATGGTATTTTCCTTCATCAGGTCCACAGTTGTGATGAGGGCCTTCTCAGTGTTTCACCTGCTTTTATTGCATCCTTTTGGTCTGGCTCCGCCTTTATTTTGAGCAGAGCTGTTGGGTGGTTAAAGTTCTCCACATTATGGTCCAGTTTCTGTGTAACGGCAAGGAGAGAACCTCAAGTTGGTTCTTCTGAAGAGCTGAGACCCGCTGACTGCACATCGACTGACCACATGGTCGAGCCGCCAGATCCATCGATCTGTCCTTGATTTTTATTCGACTCTCCTATTGTAATTTTGAGTTGAGAAATGATCGCTGACCAGAATGCCAAGACTGCTACTAAGACTGAATAAAAAAATTGGATCCCACACCATAGGACCGCATCAGTTCCTGCTGCTTCTCTGTAGCCCCATTTACATGGTCGCATTTGCAAGGAGCAGTGTGAGCACAAGAGCAGGGTTATTCTCGATGCCCTACAGTGGGCATGTGTCAGACAGCTAGTGTTGGAACCCACTCCAGAGGGAGCAATCTTAGACCTGGAACTCTCAAACGGTGATGGAGAGAGGATCTCAGATTTAAAAGTTGGTAGCCGTCTGGGAACAAGTGACCACCCATCAATGTGGTTCACGATAAACACAACTCTAGAGTCAAGCTATACAAAAGCAAGGGTACTGGACTTTAGGAGGGCTGATTTTGGCAAAATGAGAGAGTGCCTCAGAAAAGCACTAGCAAACGGGCAAGAAGGAAGGGTGGAGGAACAATGCTGTAAAATCGAAACTTCCATCACAAAGGCAATAAGCCTTTGTGTGAAGCAAATAAACAAATCAAAATGAAGGAAAAAAACAGTATGATTCTCAGAAGTGGTGGCGGGGAAGGTAAGGGAGAAAAAGATAGCATTCAGTAAGTATAAGGAAACACAGAAGGAGCAGGACAGAGAACTGTACCAGTTAAAGCAGAAGGAAGCTGGGAAGGCAGTCAGAATAACAAAGGCCCAAACTGAGGAAAAGATAGCCAACTCAGTTAAGAAGGGGGATAAAACCTTTTATAGGTACATTAGGAAGCAGAGAAAGACCAAGGGAGGGATAGTGAGGTTTAATAAAGTGGAGGGGGGTACCTAAGACAATCAAGAGAAGCACTCTGGATAGGAGGGTCGATACCAGTCCATTCACAGAAGAAAGGGTTCTGAAAGAACTCCTAAAACTGAAGGTGGACAGAGCAATGGGGCCTGACGGGATTCACCCTAGAATTCTGAAAGAACTAAGGGGAGAACTAGTGACACCACTGACTACCCTTTTTAACAAATCATGGAAGGATGGTGTGGTACCTGAGGACTGGAGGAGGGCGGATGTGATTCCCCTTCACAAAAGTGGGAGCAAAGCAGAGGCAGGAAACTACAGACCTGTTAGTTTGACCTCAGTGGTAGGGAAAATGATGGAATCACTTCTGAAAGAAAGAATTTGTTGAGTACCTAGAGACCAGTGGGGCACAGGACCCAAGGCGACATGGATTCACAGCGGGAAGGTCATGTCAGACAAATATAATAGATTTCTTTGGGTGACCAAAGTAATAGACCAGGGAGGGGTTGTGGATATGGCCTACCTAGACTTTAGCAAGGCATTTGACTCAGTCCCACACAAAAGATTAATAAACTAGTTAGCCAGCCTGGGAAAATAATTGGCTGGATAACAGGACACAGAGGGTAATAGTAAATGGAGTCCACTCCGAAGAAAGGGGGGTTACTAGCGGGGTACCATAGGGTTCAGTACTGGGACTGGTCCTTTTTAATGTCTTTATAAGTGACATTTTGGAGGGACTGGAAGGAAAAGTATGCCTTTTGCAGATGACACAAAGATCTGCGACAGGGTTGATGCACAGGGGGGGGGGGTGGAAAGGATGAGAAGAGACTTGGCAAGGTAAGAGGAATGGTCAAAAGTATGGCAGCTTAGATTCAGTTCAAAGAAGTGCAAAGTAATGCACCTGGGAAACAAAAACCCAGGGTAGGAGTACACAGTTGGGGGGGTACTAACAACAACAAAAATGGAAAGGGACCTGGGGGTAGTCATATCAGATTACCTAAAGGTAAGCAAAGCAATGTGAGAAGGCAGTAAGGAGGGCTGGGGGGATACTGGGATGCATAAGGAGAGGCATCACCAGTAGAACCAGGAAGTTGTTATCCCTCTGTACAGACAGTTGGTGAGACCCCGTCTGGAGTACTACTTGCAGTTCTGGAGACCCCGTCTCCGCAAGGACATAGACATGATGGAGGCAGTCCTGAGGAGGGCAACTAAAATGGTGCAGGGTTTGCACCAGAAACCATATGAAGAGAGACTAAAGGAGCTTAATTTGTATACCATTGAGGAAAGGAGGGAGAGGGGGGACATGATAGAAACTTTCAAGTACCTCAGGTGAGTCAACAAAGTCCAAGAGGGTAGCATCTTTCAGAAAAAGAGATGTGCAAGAGAACAAGGGGGCACAATTTGAAGATAGAGGGGGGGACGGCTCGGGCAACGTGAGGAAGTATTTTTTCATGGAGAGGGTAGTGGTGGATGCGTGGAACAGCCTTCCTGAGGAGGTTGTGGAATCAAAAACCGTGGGGGACTTCAAGAACGCATGGAACAGACATAAGGCAATTCTGGGTGAGGGTAGGAAGAAGTAGGCTGTTGGTTAACTAGGATCTGCAGCTTATCAAATAGGGAAATGGGCAGACTTGGTGGGCCAAGCTGTCCTTATCTGCCATCTGAGTCTATGTTTCTGTGGGTTGCTCCAGCACTAAGGCAGCTTTGTAGACAATTACTGGATCACTGCGCCACACCTGGTTCCGCAGGAAACTTGAGGATGTTGATCGCAGTTTAAGCAGCCAGGTGGACAGTCCCATCTGCCTCCTAGGATCCTCCAGTGCTTCCCGCATGGACATATGGCCCCTCTTCAGTGTGGTTTGCATCAGGACTGAGAGGGGCCATCTAGACAAACCTGATCACCCCCAGGGGTCACAGCAGGTTTGAAGTACTGCAGAAGTCGCAGCACATCAGCCATGTAAACATGGCTCATATGTGATGTTGTAATCTACTGCCTATGACATCAAAACCATGGCAACCAATCATGATTCATAAACAGAGGATTTTGACATCATATGCAGACAGATAACATGAGAAGGTGAAGTCTGAGGGACAAGGATCCTCGTTTCAAGCAGCTCTCTTTAGTAGTAAAAAAGGTGTGAAGATACTGTAAATGCAGGCAGTATATAAAGTGTAATCAGAATTGTATGCGGATATGTTTTTCAGAGTTTTCCCAGAGATGTCACAGGCTTTTTTGTTGAGAAAACATGTTACCAAATTAAAAGCCCTATGTAAAAGAAATTGCTCTCCTCTCTAGGCTACCCGACCTGACATGATAAGGATCCTGTCTGCAGCACTCCATGTGGTACTTCGCAGAGATATGTCACTAAACCGTAGGCTCTATGCTTGGCTTCTTGGTATGTTCATGTTGATTTTGTGTTTGTGTAGCAGTTATCTTTTTTAATTTTTTGTTGACTGGAAAAAGTGGACTGGAAGACATTTCCTATCAGCCATGTCCCAGGAATGGGTACATAAAGTTCACATCACTAAAAGAAATTACTTGCATCTCTATCTGCAGCAGGTACAAAGACTTGCATTACTAGAACATTGCATCATGTGAAAAGGCAGAATAAATCTTGCTGTTATAAAACCATTTATAATGAGTTATAATTTAAGGGAGCAATACTATGTCTTTTGATAAAACGGGAGATAATTAATTAGGCTCGGTTACAGTGTAATTTTACACACTTTAGGTGTTGTGTTTTTCAAAATTCCATCTTGACGTCAGATATAGTTTGCGATTGTCTTATTTTCAAAGGGAGGTTGGCACACAGCTTAGGGCCCAGACCCGCAAAAAGGTTTGACTTATGTGACTAAGAGCACTTCCAAAGGTATTGAACAAAGGGAAATGGTGTTTTGGTTATGAACCATGTTGCTCATTAAAGACTCATTAAAAAGGGATGCTTGTTTCTCACTAGATTGAAAAAGCAGGACTCCCCATTGATCGTTTCTCCTTGCAGTAGGTGACATCTTACCCATATGTATCATTGTTAATGCACTAGTTAGGGTTAGTGTGACAGAAGTAGGGAAATGTGATGTTAGGGTTCCCAACCCTAACACCCCACCCCCACCCTGCAGGCAGCAACAGGAAAAAACATTACGGTTTGATCTCTTCTGCAACTTCAGAAATCAGCCATGGGGTGTATCTTAGGGTTGTCAGCCCTAACACTCAACCTAATCCATCAGTAAATAAGCTGAGATGTGTAGAGTATATGAGAATGGTGTGAGCGTTAGGGCTGGAAACCACAAGGGACACCCTATGGCTGATTTGTGAAGATGTGGGAAAGGTCAAACCGTAATGTTTTTTCCTGTTGCTGCCTGCAGGGTGGGTGTTGGATGTTAGGATTAGGAGCCCTAACACTACATTTCCCTACTTTTGTCACTTTAACCCTAACCAGTGCATTAACAAAGTTTTTGCAATAATTTCCTTACTTTTTGAGATAGGATAATCACATCCTCATTTGCCTGTGGGAGCCTAGGGCCCTGTGGGCCCCTTGCTTCCATCCCTCCATACATGTATGTTGGTATGTAAGTATTTCTGCAAAACAGCAATTTATTTGCTTTGTTGTGTGGTTTGCTCAAGTTCCAATGTTATTCTAAGGGAATTTAGATTTTTTTTAATGTTTTTTTTTTTTTTTTTTAATATGGACCCTAAACTGTTTTTTTTTTTTTTGGGGGGGTGGGCATTATGTGTTATTTTTGCAGTACTCATTGGGACCTTTGTTTTGATATATAGATTGTCCCTTAAGTCCAGATATTGAGGGAGTTATTGCTTCTTGAAGTTCAAATGTGGGAAGAAAAAAAAAACCTAAGTCCAAAACCCTTACTTTATGAGGTAGGATAACCGCATCCTCATTTGCCTATGGGCCCTTTTGAGGTAGGATAACCGCATCCTCATTTGCCTATGGGACCGCAGGGCCCTGTGCTTCCAACCCTCCATATATGCATGCATGTATGTTGGTGTGGAACCTAATTAATTAATTATCTCCCTTTTTTTCCCACAGGAGGCAGTGTAGCGCTGTGGTTTAGAGCGTTGAGCTGCAAACCTGAAGACCTGGGTTTAAATCCCATGGCCCCCACTTGCATGCTGTGTGACCCTTTGCAAGTTACTTGTACTCCCAGGTTGCACCTGGAAACAAGCTTCAGCTTAGTGTGCCTTTTCTGGTTAAACAATTTCCCCTCCCCCCTTTCGTATCAAACAAAAGACCCATATGAAAAAGGATGCCTTCATACAAAAAAAAAAAAAAAAAAGAATTGGGGAAAAAACTAAGCCCAGAATCTTTTTTTGTATGAAAGCATCCTTTTTCGTATGAACGAAAAACCCATACAAAAAATGGATCCCCTTATATAAAAAAACAAAACTGTGAAAAAACACTAAGTCCAAAATCTTTTTTTATATGAGGTAATTTTCTTTCATATTAATGAAAAAAAGCTTACGAAAAAGGATTCCCTCATATGAAAAAAGAATTGGGGGGGGGAAGCACTAAGTTCAAAATAATTTTTCATATGAGGGGATCCTTTTTTTATTAACAAAAAAGCATACAAAAAAGGATCCCTTCCTACGAAAAAAGAATCAGAAAAAAAAAATCCCAGGTAAAACATATTTATTCATTTGAGGGCATTCTTTGTCGTATGAACGAAAAAAAAAATGCAAAAACGATCCCTTCATATGAAAAAAGAATTTGACTTTTTTTTCCCCCAATTCTTTTTTCGTATGAAGGGATTCTTTTTCATATGTTTTATTTGTTCATATGAAAAAGAATGCCTTCATACAAACAAAGAATTGAGAAAAAAAAACTAAGCCCAAATTCTTTTTTTATAGGAAGGGATCCTTTTTCGTATGGGCTAATTCCTTTTTTGCATGGCCATATAAAAAAAAGAAAATCAGCTCATGAAAAAGGATTTTTAAATGCGTAAAAAAGGCATTTCTGTGTAATTTTTCCGCAACTCAGTGTAAGAATTCACCTAATGGGGTCCTGATCAGCAAGCATTATGCATTGGTGTGTGTGCAGAATGTCATTTTTGTGGGTTTTGAATTTTTTTTTTAAAACGGAAACAAGATAAAAAATATATGCAAAAATATTTTTTTGCTCATGAAAAAGGATTACTCCATACAAAAAAAGCATCCTTTATCGTATGGACCAAATTCTTTTTTCGTTCCAACAGTTATCCAAAAGGCTGTTATTTGAGCATGCTCAAAACTGAAATTTCAAAATTTTATAACTTTGAAACAGATTAATACTTTTTTTTTCTCCAAACCAGTGAAAGGCACCACTGTGGGCCAGACCAAAATTGCAAACCATCTGGGCACTATGTGATGACAAAAAAACTGCAACCCTCCAATTATTCCACTTTTTTGCTATACAGTTCTCACAATCCACACATCTGACTGGAACGAAACTTGGCACGTCAAGAGATCTACTCCCCAAAACCATGCATACAAATTTTGTGCAAATTCGTTGAACAGTTGCGAAGCTATTAAAGTGCAAAGTTTGAAGTTCAACATGGAAACTCTTGCTCAACCCTAACTATAATGGCACTACTGCTGTTCAGTATACGACATTATGACTCGGTATGCTCGCAGATGAACTCAGTCGCTCATGCTCCATAAACCACTAGTGGGAGTTGTCTCAAGAAGTGGTGGATGACCTCTTTGACAAATGGGGAAGTCCAGAGCTGGACCTCTTTGCGTCCCCGTGCAACGCAAAACTACCCAATTTTTGCTGTCTAGATCCAGGGCATGGAGTTGTCTGGCAAGACACATTGTCCCTTTGCTGGACTGGGGGGTTTCTGTATGTGTTTCCTCCTTTCCCTCTCACTCAGAGGGTTCTTCTCAAACTACAGGAGGAGGGAGCTGTAATGATCCTAGTGGCTCCCCTCTGGCCATGACAGATATGGTTCCCTTTGGTTCGGCAACTGGCAGTGGAGCGTCCTATTCAGCTTCCAATTCGACCGGACCTTCTTTCCCAGGAAATGGGGACGCTAGTCCATCCAGACCTGAGATCCTTGCATCTGTATGCCTGGTTCCTACGGACCTAGCCATATCCAGGTATGGAGTTTCTCCGAGAGTAGCAGAAGTCCTCGTGGAAGCTAGGAAACCCTCTACGAGAGCTACTTATGCCATGAAGTGGAAGCGTTTTAGCATATGGGCAATAGCACCTTCACTAGACCTGATGCACTATTCGGTGAATCAAATTCTCGAATACCTCCTTGCATTCTCAGATCAGGGTCTGGCTTACTCTTCTATTAAGGTGCATCTCTGCGCCATTTCAGCATATCACTCGCCGGTACTAGGCAAGATGGTTGCACAGCTGGACCTAGTATGAACCTTTTTGAAGGGTATTCTCCACATCAAACCACCCATTAAGGATCCGGTTCCACCTTGGGATTTACTGTTTGTCCTAGAAAAATTAACTCTTTGCTCCCTTCGAACCAGCATCTCAGTGCGATTTACGCTTCCTATTTTGGAAAGCACTGTTGTTAGTGGCTGACATGTCAGCTCGAAGAGTTTCAGAGCTGCAAGCCCTGAGAACCCTACTTGCTTTTTCACAGAGACAGTGTGTCTCTGTGTACTGATCCCAGGTTTCTTCGCAAGGTGGTTTCTGAGTTGACCCTTAACAAAGACGTATCCCTCCCGATCTGCTACTCAGAGTATTCCAACAAAGGTGAAGCACTTCTTCATACTCTGGATGTTCATAGAATTCTCATATATTACCTGGACAGGACTAACGGAATCAGGCAATCTGAACAACTTTTTGTTTTGTTCGCTCCCAGATCCTTGGGGAAGCCAATAACGAAGCAGGCTATGTCCAAATGGCTGTCCAACTGCATTACTTTTGAATACGAAAAGTATGACAAAACCTTGCCGGGACCAGTATGGGGGCATTCCACTAGAGGCCTGGCTGCTTCTTTTGCAGCCCTCAGAAATGTCTCAACAGTAGACATATGTGCAGCAGCCATGTGGAACTCAGTGCACACTTTCATCAAGCACTACTTCTTGGATGTTGCTTTCAGAAGAAGAGCAGGATTTGGCCTTGCTGTACTCCAAGGCTTTCTTTCCTGAAAAAATTGTAGTCGCTTAGTTTAGAGACATTGTTGGTCTCGCTGTTCATATTTATAAATCCTTCTTCCCCTGGTTTTCATGAGGGACACTGCCTGGGACTCTGTCCTTATGGTGTAGCCTGCTGCAGGAGCCCTTACTCGAAGTAAGATAGTACAGTTACAAAAGAACTTACTGTAACAGTAGATCTTCGAGATGAGCTCCTGCAGCAGGTGCTGTTTTCCTTCCCTCCTTCCCCCCCTTTGAGTTTTCTCTTTTTGGGATTTGCTTCGGCACCTGCCTCAGAGCTCTCCTGCTGAGCAATCTTCGGGTCTCCGGCGGGTGAACTGAGGTGGGACTGGGGACCGCCTCCTTTATACAGCTGGTGACATCAGTGGGTACTGCTGGCTAGAAGTTTTCCATGGAGTCCTAGTGCCTGATGGCATGGTCTTTCAATCAATTTTTTTTTTTTTACCAGGTGGAACACCATTGAGCAAGCTCATTTTCAGTGTGGGCCTGGTTGGATACACAAATTAGAGCAAGAATACAACAGGAACATTTTGTTGGTACAGCAGTAAGAAGAAAAGCAAGTAAAGTGAAAATCTCAAAGTGGTGGACAACAACACAGAATACAGTAGTCATATATACTTACAAAACAAACTCCCAAAGGATGAAATAATTTACAGAACTTGTACAATAATACAATTAAGAAGACAGCAAATAGTGGCAATTGTGTAGTGGCGGCTAATGATAAGAGGGAGACCTACAGGAATAGGTAAGAGAAAAGAATGGGGAAACAGAATAAGTTGGGGAGGAGGGTAAGCATAATGGATACAGTTAGGTGAGTTGAAGCGGATCTGGACAACATGGAGCATATCAAGTAAAGCTTTCATTGTGGTGTCATGTGGCAGGACAGCCGGGTCGAGGGTGTGGGTGCTGGATATACTGGGGCTGCTACCTTCAGTGACAGGGCCCATTTTCCTTGTTTTCTCCCCTCTCCTGGTCCCAAGGCAGCACGTGATATGACGTGCACATGCCAGGCATATCAGCATATTGATGTCTGCCTCTTCCCAGTGTGTTCCTCCCAGCTGCACTACCACCTGTGGTCACCCAGCTGGCAGTGTTGCAACTGAGGAGATGACCCTTCCTCCACAGATGAAGAGAGCATCCTTGGGACATTCAGTCCTGACCCCCGGCCCCGATTACCCAAGACTGCTCCTGATTCCATGTCACCAGTACTGGCAGTGTTAATGCTTCTGCTGCTCTGACAGGCTGACCTCCTGAGTATTTATTGTTGATTTTGGGTTTGCATTTGCTATCAGGTCATGTGGCATTACAGTTTTGGGGTTATGAGCCTTGTTTGCTGTTATGAAAAGTCACTCGGGAGTAGATTTGTTTAATCACATTTAAGTGCACTATTGCAAGATCTTGGGCATCACAGACAGCAGGTCTACCATCTTTCAATCCTGGGTACCCAGTCAGCGCTGTAGCAGGGGAAGTACCACACCAAACTACCTGTAACCGTTGTTGGGGATATTGGGGTTAGGGAGCCTGTCAGTACAGACAGACTTGTTGTTATTGATGGTTGGAGCATGTGGGCATTGACCCTGTTGTGAATCAGCCTGAAATATGCGCTAACTCAAGATTCCCTCCCTCCCTCCAGGACCTTTTTGCTAATAAATGTCATTCCTGTAATTGCATTTAAATTGTCAGTTGCTATGCCTTGACTGAGATTATCAGGTGAACTGGGGGTACTGTAATTGTTTAACAGCTCTATCTTGTGGAGTGTTCCAGGAGTGAAGAGGTCAGTAGATAGTACATTTCAGGAGGAGGAAGCACACTTAGCATTAGGCCCATTAACATTTTATAGGTGGAGGCACCATGCTGTTTTTGCTGTTTGGATATGAACCTTCATTACTTCTAAGAAGGGGAGAGAACTCTGGTCCCTTGTCACCTTAACCAGCCTGAGCTGGAGGAAAAGCATAAAAGGGGTGGTAATAAAAGTGGAGGCACTGCTAGGATCTCCTGTGTACCAAGTGGTATCCATGAGATATTTTGTGCCTAACTAGAAACATAGAAACATAGAAGTTGACGGCAGATAAGGACCTCAAGGCCCATCCAGTCTGCCCATTTCTTTTTCTACCTTATAAATGTGCCATCGGCCTTTGCTCTGTCAGTGACCTATCTATTCGTAGTCATTTGTATTGCTCCCTTATGCCTATCCCATGCCTGTTTGAAGCCCTGCACTGTATTCATAACCACCACTTCTTGTGGTAAGCCATTCCATGCATCTACCACCCTTTCTGTGAAAAGAATTTCCTCACATTCCCCTTAATCGCCTCCCTCTAATCTCATGCTGTGTCCTCTTGTCCTGCTATTTTTCTTATATTTAAACATGTTAGACTCTTTCACCTTGTTTATGCCCTTAAGGTGTTTAAATGTCTCGATCATATCACCTCTCTCCCTCCTTTGCTCAAGGGTATACATATTGAGCTCCGTTAATCTGTCCTCATATGTCTTCTGATGCAGTCCCTGCACCATTTTGGTTGCCCTTCTCTGGACTGCCTCAATTTGGTTAATGTCCTTGTGAAGGTGTGGCCTCCAATACTGCACGCAGTACTCCAGATGGGGCCTAACCAATGTCTTGTACAGAGGGATTATTACCTCCCTCTTACGACTTGTGATACCCCTACTAATACACCCTAACACCCCCCTAGCCTTACCTACTGCTTTAGAGGTCTGCTTGGATGATTTTAGGTCATCAGTGATGATGATGCCCAAGTCTCTTTCTTCCTTTGTGACTGCTAGCAACTCCCCTCCCAGCCTATAAGTGGCTTCAGGGTTTCTCTTCCTATGTGCATGATTTTGCACTTCTTTGCATTCAATCCCAGTTGCCACTCTTCTGACCATTCTGCTAGTTTATCCAGATCTCCTCATTCTGCCCACCCCATCTGGATCATCTACTCTGTTGCAGATCTTGGTGTCATCTGCAAACAGACAAGCCTTACCCTCTAGTCCATCTGCGAGGTCACTAATGAAGATGTTGAATAGGACTGGCCCCAGGACTGATCCCTGAGGTACCCCACTTGTGACTTGCATCTCTTCTGACTGTATACCATTTACCACCACTCTCTGTTTTCTGCCAGTCAACCAGTTTGCCACCCAGTTGACCAACTTCAGACCACCGAGCCTACCTAGCTTATTTATCAATCTTCTATGTGGAACAGTGTCAAAAGCTTTGCTGAAGTCAAGGTAAGGCGACATCAACTGCTCCCCTTGGTCCACCACTCTGGTTACCCAGTCAAAGAAATCTATGAGATTAGCTTGACAGGACCTTCCTTTGTAAACCCATGCTGTCTTGGATCCTGTGCCCTATGGATTCCAGGTGTTGCACTATCCTTTCCTTAAAGTGCCTCCATAATCTTGCCCACTACTGAGGTAAGACTGACCGGTCTGTAGTTCCCGCCTCCTCCCTGCTACCACCTTGTGGAGTGGGATCACATGAGCCCTTCTCCAGTCTTCTGGGACCTCTCTGTGCTCAGAGACTCACTAAACAATTCTGCTAATGGCTCTGCTAGTTCCTCCTTTAGCTCCTTAAGTACCCTGGGATGTATGCCATCAGGTCCCATTGCCTTATCCACCCTGAGCTTAGCAAGCTCTTAGGACCCTTTCTTTGTGAAGGGAGTAGTGCTCACCTCCTCCCCTGTGTCCATGATGCTGAGCTGTGGGGCCCTGCCCTACCTTCTCTTCAGTAAATACTGAGCAAAAGTATCTATTTAGGATAGATGCCTTTACAGGGTCCTCCTCCTCACATGCTCCCTTTTCTCCATTAAGCTTAGCAATACCCCTCTGGACTTTCTCCTTTCACTAATGTATCTATAGAAAGTCTTGTCACCTTCTTTTACTGTTCGTGCTAGTGTTTCCTCAGTTTGGGACTTTGCCTGCCTCACTGCCTTACCTGCTTCCTTAGGGCAGTTTGGTATGCCTCCCTATCTTCATCCGCTGTGTTCCTTATATTTTCTGAGGCCAGCCTTTTGGCTCTGACCTTTTCTGCTACTGTATTTGAGAACCAAGTGGTTTCCTTCTTCTTTTTGCACTTCCTTTTCTGTCTAACACAATGGGATGTTGCTTCAAGTATTGATCCTTAATGCTTGCCCACTTTGCCTGTACCTCCCTCACCTGTGTTTCTTTTTGCCAGGGCTAGCTTAACTCTGTTGGCCATCTTATCAAAGTCAGCTCCTCTGAAGTCCCATATTTTTGCCTTGGAATGGGATGATTTAGATGTAGTAGCCAAATTGAACCATACCATGTGATGGTCACTGGCCCCAGGTGACCTTCTACCTGGAGATCTGTGATCCCTTCTTTGTTAGTCAGTACTAGATCTAGGATAGCCCTGCCTCTTGTGGGTTGCTGTACCAGTTGTTTGAGGCCCTCCTGCAGGAATCCACTATGAGTCTAGTTCTGGCAGATGTTCCTGCTGGTATTGACCAATCTGTATCTGGCATGTTGAAGTCTCCCATTATCAGAACCTCCTTTAGCTGTCATGTTTTGTATATCTTCTAACAGTAATGTGTCTATGTCCTCCCTCTGGTCTGGGGCCTGTAGACAACCCCAGTTCTTATGGCTGTCCCATTTCCTGTTTCCAGGGTGACCCACAGTTCTTCTGGCTCCTTATGTGTATTCTGAATTTCTGTAGCTTTGATATTTTCATTAACATACAGAGCCACTCCTCCCCCTTTTGCACCTCGGTCTCTTCTGAACAATACATAGCCAGGTACTAAGTCTCCCAAGTGTGGTTACTGGTAAACCACGTCTCACTAATTGCTACTATGTCCAGTTTAGCCTCTGACATTATTGCCTGCAGGTCTGGGATCTTATTTCCCAGGCTGTGAGCATTGTGTACATGATTTTCCATTGGCCAGATTTTGGTGTGTTAGTTGTTGGGTGAAGTTTGGCATTACCCTGTGCATCGTATGGGAGACAAACCTTTTTCTTACCTAGTGATGCAAATGAGCGGCAAACACGCTGAATTCCTGTTTGACCACTAGCTGAGGGGAGGGTGTTCTTCCTATTCGACGTATGGGTGCTGCACCCCTCTCCCCATTTGCTAGTTTAAATATTCTGCAAGACGCGTCAAACTTCTGCCCCAATGCACTGACTCCCTCTTTAGTCAGATGCAGTCCATCAAATTTAAAGAACTTTGCTCCCCAGAACTGTTGCCAGTTCCCTACAAATCTGTGTCCTTTTTCCTGGCACCAGTCCTTGAGCCACGTGTTTAGCTCTATCTCCCTTCTCTGACCTTCCGTCCATCTGCTCCCTTCTCCCAGACTGGCAGGATCTCAGAGAAGGAGATGCGAAGAAATAGATGATAGTTTGTCACCCAGCCTAGTCAGGTGTTCCTTGGTTCCACAACTGACCGGCTGGCGAGATCGTTAGTCCCTATGTGTACTAGGACATCAATGTTTTCTCCTGCTTTGTGAACAATTTAGCAATACGGTCAGTGTCTCTTCATGCTGATGTACCTGGGAGACATCTGACCATCACCCTAGCTGGAGATGGGTATCAACTCCCCAATCATGGTCTCCTATGATCAGAAGTTTTCGGATTCCTTTGTGCTTGTTTAGTTTTGGTTCCTGATTTGGGTGAGTATTGTTGTGCTAGCTCCTGTGCCGCAGTGTCCTGCTCTGCAGTGTCTTCTGCCTCTTTATTTGATTTCAGAGATGAGGCAGATACCTGTTTGTAGTGTTTATATGGTTTTGGAGGTAATGTGTTGGAGAGCAGAGGTGATGGGGCACCTGATTTGCTCCTCCTAACCACCTGTAACCTCCTGGACCAACTACCCTCTGCGTCGAGGTTTTTCTGTTTGATGCTGGGAAATGGCGGGTGATTCTTATAATGTATTTCCTCTTCAGTATGAAATTTGAGGCGTGCAATCTCTGCCCATGCTGCCCGGAGCTGAGACCTAAGATCTCCAAAGGCCCAGCATGTAGGACAGTGTCCTAAATCCTGTAAGACTGTCCTTCTGAAAATTGTTCCACAGTACCTGCAGTTAATGAAATCCATTCCAAATAAGTTGCTGGGTTCTCAAGTTGAGCAGTAATCTTAGAAACGTTTAATATGTCATTTTGGAATATTGCAGGTTAGTGTTGTGGAGTGGATGTCAAGAATGTACTTATGCCAGCCAATATTCCAGAGAGGTCTAGAATCACCCAAGTGGCTGATATCTTAGAGGAGAATATAGATGGGATAGGCAAGATCAAGGTACACATTCTGACCCTCACCTGATGAGAGAGGGGGCCTGTGTGCTGGGGCAGAAGTTTGATATCTATATCACATTTAAACTGACTGCTGGAGAGACTAGGCCTACTGGAAACTTAATGGCAGGGGAGAGGAATGGTACCCAGTTAGTACCCCCTACACCTGGGGGCTTGTAACAGCATAGTGGGTACAAAGAAAGCTGTGACCCATATCAGACTAAGTGAAGGGACATTGGAGAGGGGAAATGCAAAGGGTTCAAACACTGTGAAAAATAAGGGGATGAGAGGACAGGGGAAATGCAAGGTTATTAACAAAGTAGACTCAGAGGTCAGATGGAGGGGTGTATGCCTTGATGCCAGGAGCCTAGGTAATAAAATTAGTGAGCTCCAGGCACTAGTGGCAGATGCTGAGGTGGACCTTGTGGCCATAATGGAAACATGGGCTACAGAGAGTAACATCTGGGAACTGACAGTTCCTGGGGTACTCGATGTTCAGGAGGGATAGGAGAATTGGTAAAGGGGGAGGAGTAGCCCTTTTTCTGAAGGAGGGCATCCAGGTGGTGGAAGATGGGTGCATCAGGGGTAGTAATGGGGTGACTAAGTTGCTGTGGGTACAACTTATGGCAGCTTCTGGCAAGAAACTGTGACTGGGAGTGATCTATAGACCGCTGGGCAAGGAGAGGAGAGGGACAGAGAGATCGGGGAAGTAGTGGTGGTGGGAGATCTGAACCTGCCGGACATCGATTAGGATGTTCCGGTGGCAAGGAGCTGTAGAAGTCGGGCCTTGCTGGATGCATTCCAGGACTGTCTGCTGTTACAACTAGTAAAGGAGCCCACAAGGCAGACTGCGATTTTTGATGTGGTAGTCACCAATTCGAAAGTGGTAGGAGCTGTGGGGTTAGAGGAGCCACAAGGGAACAGTATAATTCTGTATGGTTCGAACTGGCCTTTGGATCTGGTAAACTGCAATCTGGCACTTGGGCTAATATCCCAGTACTGACACTGTAGTGCAGCATGAGAGGGGTGCTGCACTTCTGAGGTGTCGTCTTTCGGATGAGACGTTAAACCAAGGTCACATCTGCCTGGATTGGTGGTAGTTCAGATGGATGTTAAAGATCCCATGGCACTTCTTGAAAAGAGTAGGAGAATTTACCCCGTGTCCTGGCCAAATTTCCCTCATTCACTAAAAATACCACCAACAGCTTAATCTAGTTTAAGGTCAGTTGACATTCACCTGTATCCCCCTCCCCGGGTTGTGCCTGAAAATAGGCAGGATTTGTCTAGTGCACTTACCCGGTCAACAAAAACTAAATAAAAATAAAAAAAAGAACTGAAGTGCTTGATTTTAGAAGGGTAGACTGCAGTAGGCTAAGGGAGCTGATCAGGAATAAGTTTGTTGGGGTTGACAAGATAAATGAGGTGGAAGAGAGATGGGGGTAGTGAAGGGGGCCATTCTCAGGGCATTTAACATATGCACAAAAACAATAACCAAAAAGAACAGGTTCAAGAGACTGCTATGGTTCTCAGCAAGGACCAGGGAAGCAGTGAAGTAAAAAAAAAAAAGACCTACAAATTTAAAGCACATCAAAGGGAGGAAGAATGAGGAGGATATTTACTGAAAAACAGGGAGGCAAAAAGGGTGGTTAGGGAGGCAAAAGCAGACAGGGTCAATAGTGGAGAGAAACAGTTTTTTCAGGTATATTAGTGAAAAAAGGAAGAAAGGAGGGGGAATTGTAAGGCTAACTGAGGGGGATAGGATGTTTGAGACTGATGGGGAAATGGCCACCGTTCTTAACAATTACTTTTGCTCAGTCTTCACTAAGGAGGACGGTGGGCTCTTGCCAGAGTGTGGCAGCAGAGCAGCCACCAAGGGGATCCTGGTGATAAGGCAACCTACATTTATTAGTGAAAGGGCCCTGAACGGACTGGCAGTCGTAAAGATTGATATCATGGGGAAACTGATGGTGTCACTGGTCAAGGAGGACCTAGTGGACTACTTAGAGAGCAGTGGGCTCCAGGATATCAAACAGCATGGATTTGTGGCAGGGAGGTTGTGTCAGACTAACCTGATAGCGTTCTTTGGTTGGGTGATGAGGGAACTGGATAGGGGCCATGCTGTGGATCTGCTTTACTTTGACTTTAGCAAGGCTTTCTGCTTGGAGCCACGTAGACACCTGCTGAAGAAGATGAAGGATCTGGGTGAAGCTAAGGTCATAGTAAACTGGGTTGGTAACTGGTTAAAGGGGAAGCAACAGAGGGTAGGGGTCTGTGAGGCTAAATCAGACATGAGGGATGTCACGAACGGGGTACCACAGGGGTCTGCCCCGAGTCTGGTCCTCTTCAACATGTCCATAAGCGACATTGGTGAGGGCATCCAAGGCAGGCTGTGTCTCTTTGCAGATGACACAAAGCTGTGTAGGAGGGTGGATAGTGACGAGGGAATAAAAGAAATGAAGAGAGGTTTGCAGAAACTAGAGTGTGGTCAGGGGTTTGGCAGTTGAAATTCAAAGCCAGACAGTGTAAGGTTGTGCACCTAGGGAAACAAAAAACCCAGGTTGGAGTACTGGATGGGGTGTTGGGGCAGGAGGGCTGAGACTCGGTACCACAGCTGAGGAACAGGACCTTGGAGTTATCAGTGACTCCCTAAAGAAATTAAGTCAGTGCAGCGTGTATAGAAAAGCAACTAGGATGTTTGGATGTATCGGGAGGGGTATTGATAGCAGAAAAATGGAGGTAATACTTCCCCTGTATAGATCCATGGTGAGGCCTCACCTGGAGTACTGCACCCAGTCCTAGAGTCCTCTCTTCAGGAAGGATAGAGATGGGCTGGAGATGGTAAAGTGCAGGGTAACAAAAAATGATTCAGTGCCAGGACTTCCAGTGACATCACTGGCAGTAATGGCCGCATAATTAGCGCTCCTGTACCAACAGTTTTTGAATCAAAATCCATCTACATATTTGAGGCGGCCTTTTACAATCCGAAGTATGCTCTTGGAAGCTAAGATGAATCACGCTCCGAATTCAAGAGGTAGAGAGGGTCAGAAATGCCCCAAACACTGCGTTTCCAGAGCTGGGAGAAGTATCAGTGTCTCCCCATCTCAGGCCTCGGAGTCCTTGGTAGGTTCAGCTGGAGAAGAAGAGAGAATCTCCAGGAGCAGTTCCATCGAGAGTAAATCAACTTTCGCAAGCATTATGAAGGTGCTTCATCGGATTGATATCAGTGTCAAAAACATCAAAAAAGAGCTAAAACACTTAGAGAGAAGCACCGCTGAAGTGGAAACAGGACTGAATGAAGTAGGAGAGGACTCCATGTGACCAAGCCACGTGGTCCTATACCTCATGAAATGGGAGAGGGAACTGACTCAAGACGTGCAGAGGATTCTGAGGCTTGTGGAAGGTGCAAAAACATGGCTTCTAGGGACATGGATATGTTGTTCATCCACACTTATTGGCAGGTTCCTTGCCGCTTTAAATCTTGCCAGAAGGTCTTCAAGCTGGCTCCTCCCACCCATCCGGGTGGTAAAACTCTCGGCTCCGCCCCATGACCCCAGATCTTCCTTACCGCTTGGAAGCTCAGGTTCCCTCCTTAGCGCTCTGTGTTTTCGACTGGTTCCTGAAATTTTCGGTCTCCGAATTTAATTGGAAGTTTTTCTAAACTTCGGTCTTCTTCTCTCGCTGCGGTGATGAATCATTCGTTTTCTGGCTCCTGGAGGCGCCCGGTTAATTCCTCCAGGAAGGTCCCGCACTCTACGTGTGTCTACTGCTTCGACTTGGATTATGATCCGCAAGTTTGCGATTTTTGTTGTGCCCTTTCGACCAGCTCTCTGGAGGATCGTGCGGCCCGTTCGGGGCTCGGGCGACCTGAAACCTTTTTTGCTCCGGAAAATTCCTCTGAGAATCGTCGGGCAGTGTCCGCGTCGGCTGTCTCGGCTGAGCAGCTCGATCTTCTTTCCTCCAGGGAGGGGGCGGCTGCTCCCCCTCGTCGCGGCGCTTATCCCGCTCTCCTTGAGTTCTCCTCATTCAGCTTCTTTCAAGGAGCTTCGCCAGTCCCTTTCCTCGAAAGGAGAGGGACCTTCGGGACCTGCCTCTCGGCCCAAGTCCAAGGAGTCGCAGGCTAAGTCCCATCGTCAGTGCTGGAGGGAGCGAGAGAGTTCCCCTTCCCCTGCCGGCCGATGTTCGACTTCAGTTGAGGGTGCGGCTCAGGCCTCTGGCCTCACGGTGTCCCCGTCAGGTCAGCCGGCCAGGACTCCCATCGACATTGTCGAGTCTCTCAACCCGTCATCTGGGCTGTCTTCTGCTGGAGCCGCCATCCCTTCGCCGGTTCCCTTGGCGGAGGCTGGGGTTCTGTCTGTTCCTTTGGGTGCGGCAGACCTCGGCCCACTTCCGAGCCGAGGAGGAGTGGGGCGTGCCGCTCCTTCCCAGGCCCGCCTGGTTGCCCGAGGATTGGTCTGCGGTCTCGGTCATCCTCTCGGAATCAAACCGCTCATGCCGACTTGACGTTCGGTCGAGCACCGAGTTAAGTGGCGTTACCGTTCTTCCTCGTCTCCCTCCTTGGATGAGGAGTGGCTTCAATGCCGATGGTGTCGACGTTACGATGAGTTCATGTGGCAGCAGTTGTTGTTGTCCGGGAATCAATCGACTCCGATTCATTCCCCATCCAGCAGGCTGCTGCCGCCCGATTGGCCGACTCAACCGCTCGCTGCAGTCGAGGTGCCCACTCCGGGACCGGTTGTTCGTCCGATCCTTGCTGCCCCACCACCCTCGGTGGAACCTCGGTTGGGTCACGACCTGTCCCGCAGGTTGTCTGTCCCCCTCACTCCTGCCCGCCCTCGGTGGACGAAGAGTGACTCAGGCCTGAGGCAGCTTTTTGCGGACCCCTCGGAGTCCGAAGTCGACTCCTCTATGTTCCCCAGTCGGGAGGACCCGGGGTCCTCTCCGGAACGATCTGTGGACGACAGCCCATCGTCCTTCATGGGTCTGCTTCAGCTCATCTCAGAATTCACCAGGATGCAGCTCGAGCCCGTGTCCAAACGGGCCCCTTATCCCCTTACAGAGATTCTAGACCGAAGGGGCTCACCCTCGGAGGCCTTCCCGGTGGCCGAGGCCATCGTGGGCCTGGCCTCGGAGCTCTGGCGACGGCCTACTTCCTGCCCTCGGCCAGGATGGCCAGGAAGTACTCTGTCCCTGTCGGTTCTTTGCCTGGTTTCTTGGAGCACCCCTCGGCTGAGGGGTTAGTTACCGACCGTGTTTTCCAGTGTTCTGGGAACGCTCGGGATGTGGATAGGCCCTCTGACAAGGAGTCCAAAAGGATGGACTACGTCGGGCGCAAGGTTTACGCAGCGTCCTCCCTAGGCCTCCGACAGGCCAGCTCAGCTGCACTGATGGCACATTTCTTCCCGCCCTTTTGGGCTCCTGTCTGGTGCTGCTCCTCATCTCCCGGTCGACCTGCGGGCCCCGCAGTCGGCGGGTGCGGGACCAGGGTAAGGCGGTGGAACAGCAGCTTCAGACTGCTCTGGACTTAGGTGATTCCTGTGCCAGGTCGGTAGAGACCGCAGTGGCCACGCGCCGCAGGCGCTGAGGTTATCCTCTTTCTCACTGGAAACCCAGCACAAGTTGGCGGACATCCCCTTCTTGGGGACTGACCTTTTCAGCCCTGGAGTGGAGGGACACCTCCAGGGGACCGAGAAGTCAGATGCCACTCCGGACTCGGTCACTCCCGCCCGGAGGGACAAGGGCAGCCGGCAGCCTTTGCGTAAGCCTCTTTGCCCCCCCGGCTCGACCGGCCCAGCACGAGGGCCAGCAGGCTTGCGCTGGGCGTCCTGACTCCAAACCAGCATCTTCCTCTAACAGGAAGCAGGGAGGCAAAGGCCCAGGAGCTCCCTCGGCCAATTCCTCCTCCAAGCCTGCCCAGTGATGGGCTAGGGGCGCTGTCCCCGGCCCCGTCGCTCCTACCTGGGTTCCCCCATGGGGAGACGGCTCTGCCCCTCCTCCACCTGGTCCACTTCCCGGAACTTTGGGTGTCGGAGGTGCTAGGGGGAAGGCCCTGCCTCAGGATTGTGAGCAGGCACCACCCTTTCGAGCCATTTCCTCACGGGGGTCTTGGGGTCCACAGCCTAGTTGTCGGCCCGCTGAGCCGACTTGCCTGACCCTCTAATTAGAGGTGATCGGGAAGGTTGTGGACCCTCCTTCAGACCCTGGGTTCGTGTCCAGGTATTCCTGGTCCCAAATGGACGGGGGGCTTGCGCCCAATTTTTTCCGCAGTCCGGATGGTCTCTCTGCCTCAGATTTCCCATCGTCAGAATGAGGCTTCTTCCTGGACCTCCAGGACGTACGTACCTTCGTTCCGTCCGTTTCTTGGGAGACTCCTCCCTTTCTTAAGCGGGGGATCTCTTTACGAGTTCCAGGCCAGGCCCTTCAGTCTCTGCCCAGCAGCTTCTGTGGCATCGAGGGGTCCGGGCATAACCCCACCCGGATGGCGGCCTGACTGCAACCCTTCCGGACGGAAGGGGACGATCCAGAGTTCTGGCTCTCAGACTGGTCTCCTTTTATCGGAGCCACGCTGGAACTCGTATCTTAGCGGGTGATCCTTCTTCGGGATGAGGCTCGACTCTTGAGTCCAAGCTCGGCTCCTGGCAGACAGGGCTGAGGTTCTTCCTTCTTTACCTAGTCGGGTCTGACTGGGCAATCGTGCCCTGCCGGGACCTCCTGCACCTCCTGGGCCTCATGGCGGCCGGCTCCAGCGTGGTCTGTCGGACCCGCCGGTTCATGCGTCCCCCTTGCGGGGACTGGCCAGCCAGCGGTCACGGTGCTGCGTTCCCTCGGACCAGTTCGTGACTACAGCCCAGGAGTTAGGGGAACGCTCTCCCTCGGACCATTCCAGCTCTTGCAGGAGAACATCCTGTTCGTCTGCCCTGAGTTGACGGTCTTCTCCGACCGATGCTTCTCGGATGGGTGGGGGTGCCCATCTAGGGGAATACAGAGTGCTCCGCCTCTGGTCCTCTCGGGAGTCCCGATGTCTTTCCTACCCGCTGGAACTCTAGGCGGTCTGCCTGCTTGCACCGCTCATTCCATTTGTGCGGGGTCTAGTGGTTTCAGTCCAGGCGGACTACACCACGACCATTTGCTACCTAACCCTCCAGGTTCGGACAAGCCCCTTGCCTCTGCATAAGGAGGTTCTCCACATTGGGTCTTTACGCGCAGCCGGGAGGCGTTTTTTCCTAGCCATTCGATGGCAGGAGCCTCCAGCACCCTGGCTGGTGCCCTAAGCCGGTCATAGGTTGCGCCTCATGAGTGGTCTCCCCTGCCAGAGGTAGCACAGGATCTTCTCCCTCCTTCCCTCCAGGGAGAATACGAGGCCGAGACTGTCTCATGCCCGCCCCCTCAGCAAGGTTCACTGTAGGGGATGCCGTCGAGGCCGCGGACCCCAGGCCTCTTCTACGCCTCTCCCCCGTTTCCCTTGACCCACCGGCAAGGCGAGGAGGGTCTAGGCGCAGGCGATGCTGGTAGCACCAGACTGGTTTGCCAGCTCTGGTATCCAGCTCTCCTCAGTCTCTGCCCCAGGCTCCTGAGGCGGCTTCCAGCCCGCCGGCCCTGATCTCTGTTTTTCAGGGGAAGGTTTTCCATTTGGACCTTTAATCCCTGCACCTGAAGGCCTGGTCCCTGTGCGGCTAGGGCCCAGGCCTGGGGTCCTCCGGCAAGGTCCTCGAAGTTTCAAGGCGTCCTGCCACGAGTCGGCCAAACATGCTCGCCTTCGAATGGATGAGTTCTCCATCTGGTGTTGGGATAGGGCCTGGAGCCTCTCTCCCATCCCTCGGCGAGCATTCCGGACCATCTGCGGTCCGTTCCTTTGAAACTAGGGCTTCGGCCGATGACCCTCTAGGTGCTTCTGTTGGTCACCCCTGTCTTCCGGGCGGGCGGAGGCAGTCGATAGCGCAGAAAAAGTGGTCTGGCGCTTTCTGGTCTGATCACCACCCCTTCGGGGAGAGTATCCCCATTTCTGTGGGATCTTCGCTGGTATGGGCTTAGCTCACAGGCAAGCCGTTTGAACCTTTGCACAGGTGCAAGTTTCCCCACCTGTTGTGGAAGTACACCTTGTTGGGGCTTCTCTGCCATCCAGAAGGAGGGGAGAGTTCCAGGCGCTCCTTCATATCTCCCTATCTGGCCTTCCACAGGGACAAGGTTGTCCTGCGCCCCACCCGAAGTTCCTTCTGTAGGCGGTGGCGGAGTCTTTCCCTATCCGGGCATTGTCTCTGTCGGGGTTCATTTCCATTCACGCCTCGGAGGCCGTATATAGAATCCATTGGGACCCTATCTGACGCTCGCCTACCCAGGGAGCATAGGGCTGAAGTTCGGGAGAGGTTCGCCAGCTGTTTGTCATCTACGCTGAAGCCGCACCTGGCAGACCTGCAGCCGAGCGGACGACGAGCAGGCGGGTCACCTCCTGCATAAGTCTTCGCTGTAGGTGGGCGGGCATGGAGCCTCCCAGAGGGATAAGTGCTCATTTTACCCGCCCTTCCGCTGCATTGGTGGCTGCTTCCGAGGATACTCCTGTCTAGGATATCCGCAGGGCTCCTACCTGGAAGCAGGCTATACCATTTCCCTTCCACATCGACCTTGGGTCACGCCGGGATGTTGGTCGGGGCCTCGGTTCTCCAGTCTTTATACCTAAGTAGGGGGTGTGCGCCTTGCCTCCCTCCTCCCGGAGAACTGCTAGGAGTCTGCCAATAAGTGTGGATGAACAACATATCCATGTCCCTAGAAATACAGGTTACTCACCTGTAACAGGAGTTCTAGGAATGGTATATGTTGTTCATCCACACGACCCACCCAGCCTCCCCGGCTTCGACGCAAAACCTGGCTTCCAGCGGGCTAGATCTGGCGTCATGGGGCGGAGCCGAGAGTTTTACCACCCGGGTGGGTGGGAGGAGCCAGCTTGAAGAACTTCCGGCAAGATTTAAAGCGGCAAGGAACCTGCCAATAAGTGTGGATGAACAACATATACCATTCCTAGAACTAATGTTACAGGTGAGTAACCTGTATTTTTTGGATTTCCGGAGGGATGTGAACAACATGATCCAATTGCCTTTATTCAAAGCTGGTTACAGACAGAACTAGACATTCCTGAATTGGAGCCCCTAGAGATGGAGAGAGTGCATAGAGCACTGGGACCCAAACCGAAGACAGACACAACCCCTTGATCCATTTTGGTGAAATTTAACCGCTTCCCTGTAAAAGAGCTCATCCTCAGAAAGGCTTGGGCTAAACGGGATCTGAATTTTGATGATTAACGAGTATACATTGATCAAGACTATCCTACCGCTACTATGAGGAGACGTAAGCAAGTCTTAGCTGTCATCAAATCACTCAAAGAAAAAAATATTAAAGCACAGCTCCATTATCCTGCTAAGCTGCTGACACAGTGGACGGGTGGCTCCAAACTATATTATTATTTGCTTTAGGCAGCTAAGCCCCTTCAAAAACTAGGCATCCCACTGCCTGAGCTTCAGCAAGATTCGATTGAGCACTTGATTTTACAACTACAATGGGAACCCTCCACCAAGGCTGCTACAGCAAACAAGCAGAAAGGTAATGGTCCGGATGAGCTGCTGTTCAAGGGACTTGTGCACCATAACAAATCACTGAAAGCCCATGCTAAAGGCTGAACGACTCCAATTTATGGTAAAAATCATAACCTACCTCTAATCATACCTTAAGCGATGCTATCTATATTGTAGTAGGAAGCCTTTACCTAGAGCCACAGCTAGAATCAGATTGTAGTCTTGGTATTCCCTTTTGCAGTACTCTTGTCACGATTAATAAACCCCCTCTGCTAGACGATGCTGGTGACCTGTTCATGTATATTAAAGTTACCCCTCTCATTATCTAATAAGGGGGACCTACTGCTGATGTCACCGAGGTCGACTGATGAATCATTCTGCAGTTAAGGAAGCCCCCACTTATCTGCTAGAGAGCGCCTCACTGTTATAACCAGCTATACCCTTTGAAGCATCTTCCCTCATGTCCAAATCAGTTTAACTATCTTAACTAATTACTTCCTCATCGATGTTAATCGCTGGAGTGTTTGGGCATTTGGTGTTCCACCGGAGTCTAGTACTGTTCATCTGGTGTGCTGAGTTGCCCGGCCCTGGTTTGTTCCTTCATGAACATGCGCATCGAACCCAACCATCAACACTAGCAAGGGCAGATGCATTCAGCACATGGATTAGAGTACGGCCTACAACCTACCCCAGACACCGAAGCTGGTCAACTCCACCTTTCTCTCCCGTGATGCTGAGCCACTGATTTGTTTTTTCCCCATCCTGTCAGCAATAAAATAACATCTCCAGCTTACCATGAGACCCTAAATGCATCCCTCTACATAGGCTGCTAATCACAAGGAGGGAGCGGGGGACAAACGGTAGACCTGACGGAGGGGCCTATCTGGATTGCATTGTTAATACTTACTTTATTACTACCGTAGAGTATACTTGACTTTGGTTTCTGCACTCCAGGTGGACTAGCCTATGCTGGATACTTGATGCTCTGTTTACAAAAATAAGCTAGGCTGCTTTCCTTTGTATATTTGCAGTACCAGCCTGGTTATGCTGATGCAAGCCTCTCTGACTAGGGAGGTGAGTAGAAGTACCGTAGACATAATTGGGCCTATATTTTATCAGCAGTTATTTTCTCCACTTAATTTTGTCAGAATAACATATCATATAACGTTTTTTGAACTGCTTGCTTAAACTGTGGGTTTCGGGGGGGGGTGCCCAGGGATGTCTTATGGTACACCACCTGCCATTAGTCATTATGGTCCTTTCCCACATACGGGCAGCTCTGTGTCATAAGATTTCATATTAGATGGAGTAATTTTCTAAATCCAACACTGGAAGTTGGGTTAGGGGGTGCACCTCTCGCTGCTCGCTTCTCCGACTAGGCGGACGGCAGGGCATCCCCCCCCTTCTCCACCTTTATTATTGCTGCTTATTTTTGGAGCCCATGCCGCTGTACAGTGATGATTTCCTTGTCACCTGACAGGTCGGTGTGTTAGGTCTCCCGGACAGAGAGCGTTGCTCCAAAATAGAGGATAATACCCTCCAAGTTTGTTATTGGGGATAATGGTTTACACAGTTATGCCTTCTCCATAGTTGCTCACTCTGTTTCGAAGTTCAGTGGTTAGTTCTGTACTGTTTTGCTGTTATTTATAATCATTGTGGGGGGTGGGAAACTGGTTGTACTAGGTTATTTGGGAATTGGGGAGCACTGAACCTTCCATCTAGTGAGGGGTATTTCAATACTCTACCTGTACAGCAATATGAGATGTGGCCCAGATCTCAGAGACTGCTTTTATGGATGTCTTCAAAACTAAATGGAAAAGCAATAACATTACCAAGGGTGCCTGGCTTAGGTATAAAAGTTTTTACACAGTGACCAATGGGATCCCTAAAGTTGGTTTCCTTTAATGTGAAAGGGATTAACTCGGTGGTGAAGAGATATAAAATATTGAGGGACCTGGCCAAAGTACAGTGTGGTACAGGTTTATTGCAGGGGACCCATCTCTCGCCTGCGGAGCATGCTAAACTTTATAGGGGCTGGGTGGGTGATGTAGTGGCGGCCTCTCATCTGACCTCTAAAAAGGCAGAGGTGGCTGTTTTGATCCATAGAGGCCTAGTGTTCAAAAAAATATCCTCATTTATCGGTCCAGACGGCAGGTTGGTCATACTATCTGGAAGACTGGAGGGGAGGATACTGCATATCATAAATGTTTATGGTCGGACCCCACAGGTTCCCCAATTTTTCAGATATGTTTTGGGGAAAATGGCTACCCTTCCAGAAGGACAAATACTCTTAAGCGGGGACTGGAACTGTGTTGAAGACATGGTCCTGGACCACTCCTCTGGACCGAGACAGGGACCAGGGAAAGGGTCAAAGCTCTTAAAATCATTAAGGGAGGCTGCAGGCCTTATTGAACCTTGGAGGGTGCAGAACCCTTTGGGGCGAAACTACACCTTCTGTTCTCCCACTCAAGCCAGTTACTCCTGAATTGATAGATTCTACATGCAGAAAACATGGGGCCATACAGTTAAAGATTTGGATAGTCACCCAATTTATATGTCAGATCACGCTAAGATCACCATGACCATTGACCTAGGACCCTCAACCCAGACAGTCCCTGTGGAGACTAAATGTAGGGCTTCTTAAAGACAAGTGCTTCATTTCTAAAATAAAAGAAGTAATCAAAAATTACATTAGTGAGAATACCAGTCCAGCCTCTCAAAACAAATACTTCTGGGATGGGTTAAAAGCTGTTATTAGCGGAGAGACCATCTCGTATGCAACGCACAAAAAAAGAATAGCATACTCTAGGCAGATGACCTTAGAACAGAAAATCAAGGAACTGGAAGCTGAACACAAAACCGGTAAGCATCCTGAGCTCAAAAGGGAATTAGATGAACTAAAGTCAGAGCTAGAAAAGATTCTGTGCCAAAACTGAAAATGCTCTCAGATTTGTCTCCCAGAAATATTACGAAGGAGGCAACAAGGCAGGCCAACTCCTCGCCTACCACTTGCGTAAACAGGCAGCTGATAGACACGTCCCGACCTTCAAAAAGCACTGAGATGACCCACATAGGGAGATGAGACCAGTTAAGATAGCGGAAATTTTTAGGGATTTCTGCGCTAACCTTTACACTCTGGAATCATGCTCTGGACAGGCGGACCAAATAAACAGTTTCCTGGATAGGGTAAACCTTCCCAAGCTGACTCAGGAACAGATCCAGGTCCTGGAAAGGCCCTTCTTAATGGCTGAAGCCCAGCAGGTTATTAAAAATTTGAATCATAACAAGGGCTCAGGGCCAGATGGCTTTGTGGCAGAATTTTGTCAAATTTTTCAAGCTGACCTAATTTCGTCCTTGCTACAGGTCTGTAATAACTGTCACATACCCGGAGAAAGCCCCGATACATGGGGGAAAGCCCTGATTTCAGTAATTCCGAAACCCGATAAAGACCACTCAACATGTAGTGGCTGCAGGCCAATTTCACTGCCTTATTTAGACGTTAAAATACTTGCTAAAATGATAGCCAGTCGCCCACAGGGGGTTGCCACGTATCTTGCCCACCCGGACAAAACTGGATTTGTACTGGGTCGTCACTTACATGACAACGTTCGAAGACTCCTAACCACTGTGGCAACTATACACAAAACCCCGCAGACAATTCAAAGGGTAGTAGTCGCTCTGGACACCAAGAAGGCATTTCACTGCCTGGATTTGGCCTTCCTGGATGCCACGCTGGCTAAATTCAAATTTGGGTTGAAATTTAGATCATGGGTGCAGACACACTATGCTAACCCATCAGCACAGGTTAGTCTGAATGGTGTGCTGTTCTCACCCTTTCAGATACACAGGGGGATGAGGCAGGGGTGCCCCCTCTCACCCCTGCTGTTCTCCCTCAGCATGGAGCCACTAGCAAAGGCATTTAGGTCCTCCCCAGTCATTGAAGGTATAACAGTCGGGGGTTGGGGGAGACAACCTCATATTACTATATGCTGATGACACCTTCCTATATTTGCATGAATCTAAGTCTGAAATAATGTATATGTGGTGGCCTATCCCCATGGCAATTAGGAATCTAACAAAGCTTAAGTGGTCCACCCGAGGTGCCAGATATCTAGGGGTATTTATCACTTCAGATCTAAGTAAATTGTTCCATGTGAATCACGGGAAACTACTAGAGGAAATTAAACAAGACTGCTCACGTTGGACTGCCCTGCCCTTCACAATTACTGGAAGAACAGAGATGGTGCGGATGAACATTCTTCCCCATCTCCTCTTCCTATTTGACACCTTACCTATTTGTCTTCCCAAATCCTTTTGGGTAATGGTCCATAACACGCTTCTTAAATTCATATTGGGGGACAAGAGCCTAGAGTAAACTGGAACATTTTGAGCCTTGACAAAGGTAAGGGAGGTCTGGGCATCCCAGACATTAGGGCCTATTTCAGAGCAGCCCAACTTCAGTGTATACCTGCATACATAAACACCACCTCTAACATAGCTTGGGCCCAGATGGAGCGCAGTAATTTAGAACCACAGAAACTAGAAGTCCTCCTATTCAATAGACAGCAGCCTAAGGTCATTAATGGACTGCCCTCACCCTGGCTCAAAACAGTGATGTCCGCTTGGAAAGACATAGTGCAAAAGTTAAAAATAGAAAATGTCTACCCATTTACCAGGCTGAGAACCTGCAAAGACTTTACACCTGGGAGAACAAATAATGTCTTTATTATGTGGGAAAAACTTGGCTTAGCTAGGATCCATCAGTTTTTCAGGGCCAATAATTTAAAAGGTTTTCAGCAACTGCAGGAGGAATTTGGCCTCTCCCACAAGGACTTTTATTGCTACCTCCAAACTCAGCACTTTCTGTCCTCTGGCGTTAAAAGGGACTGTAAAGATTTGGCATAAGTATACCCGTTGATTTCCTTTTGCTTCTCACTGGCACAGACAGGGGTTGGTGAAAATGTGGTCTCCAAATTATATAAATTATGTAAAGAGGGCTCTCCATTATGCAGAGCAGCCATACAGGTAAAATGGGAACAGGAAATGGGATCAGCACTCCCAGACTCCAGCTGGGACCAAATTTGGGAACAGGCCCACAGAGCAACATTTCCTACCTGGAGAGAATTCCGTTGGCAGGTTATATCTCGGTATTTTAGAACCCCAGTAATAACCAATCACTATAGCCAATTCCCCTCATGAACCGTTAGAGAGGATATGGACTGCTTGGTAACCATGGACACATTTTTTTGGGGTGCTCCAAACTTCAGCCCTTTTGGAGGGAAGTAGGTGAAGCTATTGAAAACATGTTTCAAGTTCCAGTTCCTAACAACTGCGAGACATTGGTGTTGGGCAGCTTCCCCCCCTGGGTTGTGGGGTTTGGGACATAGATATTTGGTCAATGTTCTGATCGCTGCAGCAGCTAAAGCAGTTACACAAAGCTGGGTAACAGACAATATTCCCACCACTGAACAATGGTACGCTTGCTGCTGCCGAATTAAAGATATGGAAAAACGAACTGCCCAACTTAGATTACATACAGAAAAACATAAGGCCAGGTGGCTTCCATTCTATGAATATATGAGCAGGAAGGATAAAGTAGCACTGCTTGATATCTTAGCTAAAGAGACAAGAGTTAATCAGAGTCTGGTTATCGACTCCCCACGGGACCAGGCAAATTTGGAATCCCATAGAGAGATGATCTGTGATGCCCTCATACCTCTCTATCTCCCTGATGAATTTTTTAAACTGGTCAAAAAAAATTTTTTTTTTTTTTTTTTTTACTCGGATCTGGATGTGTTGATCAGTGCTTGGTCTGGGTGGGAGGGGTGGCGGGCTGGGACCAAATTGGGTTTTTTTTTTTGTTGTCATTGTATAGTTCTGTTATACACTATGATGTATTCTGTCTTATGTAATTCACCGTATCTTAGTCCTTGTCTGTGTGTTATGGTGATATATTCAGGGCCAGCAGGGAAAGTCCTGTGAGGAGTGCCTCAAGGCACTGAACAAAATACTTTATGGAGACCAGAAGGGGAGAGGGGAGATATGACAGAGACCTTCAGATTCGTAAAAGGAATTAACATGGTGAACTACGGGGAATTATTTAACATGAATTCTTCTAGTTAACAGTCACGTGATCATAAGTGGAAGCTAACAGGAGGGAGGTTCATGAAGGACGTGAGGAAATACTATTTTACAAAATGGGTGGTGGAGCCATGGAATAGACTGCCGGTCGAGGTAGTGGGTGTGAATACCAATAGTAGTTTTCAGCATGGCTGGAACAGAATGAAGGGTATAGTGATTGCTTGGGTTGTCAGCATTGGGGGGTTGAATGGGGGAGGAGGGGAGGCGAGCTAAAATCCTTGGGGAGCATTAGGTCCAAGGGCCATATAGGGAACTTGGAGAGGCTGGATGGGCCTAGGTCTTTTTTCTGCCATCATTTTCTGTTTCTTTGTTTCTGTGATGTAACCACCAAGTCAATCAGTCCAACAGTGAAAAGTGATAAAGTGATTTAGTTGTTGGATCTACCACCCAGGTTCACATCTAGAAGGGACAGAAGAGATGGGGGACCTTTTCAGTAGGGAGAGTTTTCCTGGCCCTGGGTCTGGGTTTTTCACTGAGAATCAGACTGGTGTGCACTCAAAATGGTGTTGGTGCTTCTCCAGGGCAACTAACCCTCTGGAGCAGCAAACTCACAGGAAGGATAAGGGCACTCAAATAAGGCACTTGGCAAGGCAGTGATTTTCACCAGAAGGGGTATATTACCAAATCACTTCATTTATTTATTTAAAAAGTTTTACCAGGAAAGACATACTGAGCAGACAACAGCTCACTTCCAGATGCGCCCTGGGGGAAGGGGGTAAACGAGGGCAATGAAAGCAATCAGGGCAACAGTTGCAGGGCAGAAAAACAATTATTACAGCCCATATAGCAAAAAAATAATAAAACAGCAACCTTAGCAACTACTGACCCACATGGAGGACTCCACTGCATCCCAGCAGCTTCAAACCTTACTGGCTTTTCATCTTCAACCGAACTGCAGGAGAAGGGTTTGGCACTTAAGTCTGTCCAGACTATGTACAAATCCTCTCAGGGGCAGAAACATCCTTTTTGGTGCCAAAATCACCAAAAACAAAAACAACTGCAGGCCAAATGCCCTAATAAACGTAGAGCCACATCAGCAGCCAAAGCTCCCCCCAGTAAGAAAGCTTCCGGAGCTCCAGCCGCTGCTCTGCCTTCTGCCTCCTGACTCCCCTTCCTCTCCCTCTTCCTTTGGCTGTTCCAGAGGAACCGGTGGGGGGGAAGATTTTCCTCCCATCTGCCGGGTTGGGAGAGGATAACGGCAGATGCGTGGGTGCTTCAGCTGGTCTCAGCGGGGCACTCAGTAGAGTTCTTCGAAAGACCTCCTAGCAGACCTCCCCCTCAGTCCTCGTACTCCCCTCTTTATCTTCTGTTGGTACTAGAGAAGATTCGCTCTCTTCTTCTGAAGGCAGCAGTAGAACCCGTCCCCTCCCCCTTCAGGGGATGGGTAACTAGTACCAAAGAAGACTAGAGACCTGAGACCCATCTTAGATCACAGCTCCCTGAACCAGTATGTGGAGTACAAGTGATTCAGAATGCTGTCTCTGCAGAGCCTTCTGCCCATACTTTGGCTGGGACAGTGGCTGTGTGCTTTGGATATGCAGGATGCATACCTCCATATCCCCATATGCACTTCCCACCGCAAATACCTCCGTTTTTGTTTTCAGAGGGCATACTACCAGTTCAAGGCCCTCCCATTTGGCCTTTCTTTCGCTCCCCGAGTATTTATCAAATGCCTGGCAGTAGTGGCGGCCGTCCTGCGTACCCAGGGAGTACAAGTCTTCCCCTGCCTTGGACGACGGGCTTCTGGCAGCTCCGTCCAGTGAGGAACTCTTACACTCCCTTTCGCTTAACCCTACAGGTCTTCTTCAGCCTGGATATCACAGTCAACCAAGCCACGTACCATCTGATCCCTTGCCAACGGCTGCAGTTTATAGGGGCAGTGTTGGATACTACCCTAGGCAAGGCTTTTCTGCCCCGGACAGAGTCGAGATGCTTCTGAACCAGGCTCGCCTCTTGTCTGGCCTCAGACGGTTTGGAAAGTACAGTTACGTAAGAACTTACTGTAACAGTAGATCTTCGAGAACAGCTCTTGCAGCAGGTTACACCATTAGGACCGAAGCCGCCAGGCGCCAGGACCCATGGAAAAATTCTAGCTAGCTAACTACAGCGGGACGGCTTCGCCGGGTCCCGCGCCTCCCGAATGCCATGGCGTAGTGCAAGGGGGCGGTCTCACTAGATTCCCCAGTTCTCCGCCGGAGACTCTTTTGCCGAGGCTGACATCAAAATGGAGACCTAGGATTACGGCCAGAAGACAGAAAGATAACAATTCCTGCTCAGAAAGACTGAGCCATGCTTCCTCCAAGGGGAAGGTGGACGGAGGTAGCTGCAAGAGCTGTTCTCAAGATCTACTGTTACATTAAGTTCTTACGTAACTGTACTATCTTACTTGAGACACAGCTCTTGCAGCAGGTTACACCATTAGGACTGATTCCCAAGCAGTAACGCTGTCAGAAAATCCGGAGGAGGAAAATAAAGGATAAAACCAGGTCCTGAACCTAGGACAGGAGACCCTGAAGTATCGCCAAACCAAAACCAGCCCTTCGCACGAGGGCGTGTCCAGGCTATAATGCCTGATAAAGGTATGCACAGAACTCCAAGTGGTTGCAGCGATATAGCAGAAGTGGAAACATTTTTGAGCGCTGCAAAGGAAGTAGCCACCCTCTAGGTGGAATGACCCCGGACTGTACCCGGAGGGGCTTTGTTTGATACCATAACAGTGAGAAATACACTGGACAAGCCAGCGATAAAGGGACTGTTTGGATACTGATTGGCCCATCATTCTCTCAGAGAAGGAAATGAAAATCTGCTCAGAACTACGAAGGACTGAGTTCTGTTGAGGTAAAACCTCAGGCTCGTGTGAACATCCAGGGTATGGAGCAGAGCCTCTCCTCTATTAGAGTAGTTCGAAGTAGACCGGAAGGTCGATATCCTGGTTCAGAGTGAGTGAAGAAACCACCTTAGGCAAGAATTTAGGGTTCGTCCTCAGGGATACTCTGTCCCGTGGAAAACTAAATAAGGCTGTTTGCACACCTAGAGCGTGAAGTTCAGAAATTCTTCTTGCCGAGGTAACAGCAACTAAAAACAACGCTTTCCACTTACTAGAAAACGAGCTCGCAATCCGCGGCAGGTTCAAAGGGGGAAGCGTGAGCTGTTCAAGGACAAAAAGCAAATCCCATGGAGGCACAGGGTCTCTAATAGGAGGCCTAAGGTGCAACACTCCCCTAAGAAATTCCCGAGAGGCGTCCACCTGAGCCACTGTACGATTTCCCACCGGGAGGTGGTAAGCCGAAATGGCACAGAGGTGCACTTTAATAGAGGAGTAGGCTAGACCCGAATGAAAGAGGGAGAGCAAATATTCTAATATTACTCCCACAGGACAACCTAAAGGGGAAAGGTCGCGTGCTCGCGACCATACACAAAAACGGCGCCATTTCATGGCGTACGCCGCATGCTGTCAGGCTTTCTGGCTGCAGAAAGGACTTCTGCAACCTCTCTGAGACCCCGTGACGCAAAATGGCTATGTCTCTAGGAGCCAAGCATGCAGGTTCAAGAACGAGGGTCCGGTGGACAAGGAACCCTTCTCCTGAGACAGTAAGTGGGAGCTGAGCGGCAACGGGAGCGGGGTTTCCCGAGATAGTTGAATCAACAAAGGGAACCAAATCTGTCTGGGCCAAAATGGGGCCACCAGGATCATTATTGCGTGCTCCCTGCGCAGTTTGAGAAGAACTCTCTGGATCAACGGGAAAGGAGGGAAAGCGTAGAGGAATCTGTTGGCCCAGGAGAGGGATAACGCGTCTCGCCAGAAAACACCAGGCCCTGGATCTAGCGAGCAAAAATTGGGCAGTTTTGCGTTGGATGGGGAGGCAACAAGTCTAGATCTGGAGTTCCCATCAAGAAACAGATCCTCTGCTACCTCTTGAAGGAGTTCCTATTCGTGGACTCTGGCCTGAGAACGACTCAGGCCGCCTGCAAACCGTGTTGTCCACTCCGGGAACTGCACAGTGACCAGATTCCAGCCATGTCTGATTACCCAATCCCACACTCTCATGGCCTCCTGCAAAGGGGTAAGAGTGCGCCTCCTGTTTGTTGAGGTAATACATCACCGCTGTTGTCTGTCTGAAGTAGAAGAGTACACGGTGGGATAACTGACTGAAAGGCCTGCAGGGCATAGAGGACCGCTCTCATTTCCAGCACGCTGATGTGAAGGTGAGCTTCCATCTGGGTCCACGTATCCTGGGACTTTACCCCATCCAGGTGTGCCCCCACCCAAGACCGGAAGCGCCTGTGGTGAGGGTGACTCGGGACGGGCGCAATGAACGGGCGCCTGATGAGAGCGACCTGGGGCTAGCTACCACTGCCAGTCTTGAATCACTGAATCGTGAGTCTGACCGGATGCTGCAAGTGGTCTTGCCTTTGGTCCCATTGCACTTTGAGCATCCACTGAGTAATGCGATGTGGAGTCTTGCGAAAGGGACAGTAGGAATGGCCGCAGCCATGTGTCCGAGCAAGCAAAGGACCGACCTGGCAGGTACAACCTTGCTTAATGATAGGTCCCTTATGAGGGATCTGATGCGCTCCGCTCTGTTGGCCGGAAGAAGGCTCTTCCCGAACAGTGTCAGAACTGCTCCTATGAACTGCAGTTTCATGACGGTACCAGGAGAGATCTGCACTTA
The DNA here is from genome assembly GCA_016271365.2 of Neoceratodus forsteri. Taxonomy (NCBI): domain Eukaryota; kingdom Metazoa; phylum Chordata; order Ceratodontiformes; family Ceratodontidae; genus Neoceratodus; species Neoceratodus forsteri. The sequence continues at coordinate 969,898,829 of CM057449.1, forward strand.
TGAGGATGCCCAGGATCGGAACAGATCCTGGGTGCTCTTGATTGCAAGCAACGCCTCTCTGGGCGGCCATGAGAAGCCAGTCGTCCAGGTACGGGAACACGTAGTGGCCCTGTCTCCTCAGAGACGCTGCCACGACTGCCATGCACTTGGTAAAGACCCTCGGTGCGGAAGACAGTCCGAAAGGAAGGGCTCGGAACTGAAGGTGGTGGTCGAGAAACTCGAAGCGCAGGAACCTCCTGTGCGCCTGAGCCATAGGGATGTGCAGGTAGGCATCCTGCATGTCTAGAGACGCTAAAAAGGCGTCCTGTTTGAGCATGGGGATAAGACCTGGAAGGGTCACCATACGGAATCTCTTGTAAGTGACCGACACATTGAGGTCGCTGAGGTCCAAGATTGGACGGAGGTCCCCTGTTTTCTTGGGAACCAGGAAGAAGTGGGAATAGTATCCTAGTCCTCTCTGGTTCTCTGGGACGTACTCTATCGCTCCCTTTTGTAGTAGCGCGAGTACTTCTTGCCAGATCAAGGCTTTGTGCTGACCCTGATACCGGGAGAGCAAAGGAGGCCTCGAGGGTGGCTTTCCTGCGAATTCTATAAAGTGGCCTAGACTGACCAACTGAAGAACCCACCTGTCGGTGGTAATGGCCTGCCATCCCGGCAGGAAGTTCGCAATGCGACCCCCGACTATAAACTTCCGTTGATCCTGAGGGGCGGGGAAAGGAGTCAGGCTGTGGCGGCAGATGGACCCGCTGGCTGGGCCTGCCTAGGAGAACCTGGCCTCGGCTGGCGGTGTTTGCCCTGGGCTCTCACGAAACCAGAGCCCCTCTGAGGTGCAGCGAGTGGGTCTGTTGCCTCTGCGTCCGGCGCCTGAGCAGCTTTGGTTCCTCTGAAGGACCAAGCTTAGGTCGGTACATGGCCTGAACCGAACTTACCGCCTTCCCGGCCTCTTGAGTTTGGTAAGGATCTTTTCTGTAGGATTACCAAACAATACTTTCCCTCAAAGGGGCGCCCAAGATGTTCTTTTGACGTCGGGTAAACCGGAGACGCAAACCAAGAGTGTCTCCGGAGGCAAACGCCAGAAGCTGCTGTCGGCCGATGAGTCCGCTGGAGTCACACGCTGCCTTAGCACTTGGGTCCCCACGCCTGAACCCGTACGGAGGAGCTGAAGCATCTCCTCCTTCTGCTCACCTCCGGGCATCTTTTCAGCCGCTTCCAGACCCTGTTCCACAAAGCGCTCTGGAACTGAACCATGTGGGTTAAATAGTTCAGGGATCTGATGGCGCAGGTAAGCGGAAGCATGCGTCGCCTACCCAATGCGTCCAGTTGTTTGGACTCTGGGTCCGTGGCAGGTGCTCAAATGTTATGGCCTCTGTGACCGGTCATGTGAGGCTGTGATGACCAGAGAATCGGCCTGAGGATACTGCGTCAAGTACTGAGTGGCGTCATAGGAGCCTTGTACAAGCGATCAGCTTTCTCGGGTCTCGCCGAGCGAGTGGGACGCCTCCACGCCGCCTTGGTGACGCCCACGAAAGTGTCAACCAAGGTGGTACCACACAGGCTTGGGGTCCCTTTGCGAAGATATTTGGCCAGTCGGCACTCTTCGGGTCTAGTCTTCAGCATCCCATCCCATGTTCTCTTGTATATGTCTCATAATATCAAGGAACGAGGATCATCCGGAGAGATCTAGGCATCTCCGTGGGTCCGGAGAAGGGATGGAGAGTGGAGATGGGGATCTAGAGGTGGAGTAGTCTGATCCCGTGTCCTCCGTTGAAGCGAACATCGGCGTTCCTGGATCTCTTGGGGCTGGGTGATCAGAGAGGATTTGACGGAGTCTCCATTTATCAGGTCTCCCCTGGGAGAGTTCTAGGCTCCGGGGAGGAGGAACACGGCCTGCCGACCCCGATGGCGAGGGGGCAGGAACCCGGGAGGAGGAGGAGGAGAAGGAGGAGGAGGGGAACCATGTCTTTTAATGGTATCCCACCAGTAGGTGAACAGATCTTTCACCTCCACTAGAGAGAGGTCTGGCGGCAGCCCGGGTGCGGTGGGCGGTCGTCGGGTCAGCGTCGGCTCCACAGGGGCTCTGGTAATGGCGAGGTTCCCTGGGAGTACCGCAGGACCGGGTCGCCCAGTCTGGTCCTCGGGCTGCTCTAGGTCCTCCTCCGATCAGAGGCTCCTGACCCAGTGTCGGTCGGAGGCAACAGGGCCTCTTCTTTTCAGGAGAGGCGGGCGGGTCCCCCTACCGCGTCCGCTGGGATGCTAATGGCTGGCGTCGGTCGTCGGGCGGCGGCGGCTCCAGGGAAGAAGGGCGCACGGCTGACGGCTGTCGAGCCGGCGTCTGGGCTACAGGCCTTTTTAAAGGCGTGAGCTCCAGCGTCTTGCGTGGAGGCACCGACGAAGACCTGACGTCGGGTACCGAGGAGCGGGAACCCGACTTGCGGTGGTGATGGTGTCGTTCCCCGGACTTCGCCAAGGCCCTGGAAGGGGAGGAAGGCCTGGCGGATTTCTCCTGAGATGAAGGTTTCTTGATTGCAGCCGGGGGAGATTTCGAACCGGAGCTACGGGACTCCGAACTCCTGGAAGGGGACCTGGAAGGGGCCTTCTCCCTTCTCTTCTCCGCATGCTTGTGGACCCTGGAGCTTTCCCCCTTGGAGGACATGGTCTTCAGTTGTTCCTCCAGAAGAAACGCCTGCAAAGCCTTCTGACGCCGGATCCGGGTACGGCTGTTGAACCCTTGGCAAGAAGGACAGGCCCGGGTATCGTGGTCTGGGCCTAGGCACGGACGCAGGCCGTGGGGAGTCCTTGAAGCGGGATCTGCTTTCCACAAGCGCACTTGATGGATGGCCAGAAGTTGGTGATGACATCAAGATCTTGCTTGAAGAGGATTCTGAAGATTTTGAAAATGTTATCGAAAAAGGAACTATTCCGCGTCAGCTAGACTGGTAACGAAGGGGTCAGGTAGCTAAGTCGTGAGCGGAAAGAACTAAGGGAATCTGGCGGGACCGCCCCTTTTGTACCACGCCCTGACGCCGGAGGCGGACCGACGACGGGGGCGGTCCCCGCTGTAGTTAGCTAGCTAGAATTTTTCCGTGGGGTCCTGGCGCCTGGCGGCTTCGGTCCTAATGGTGTAACCTGCTGCAAGAGCTGTGTCTCGAAGTAAGATCCGGGAAGATCCTTCGCCTTCTCGGGCTCATGGCGGCCGCCATTCCGACTGTCCCCCTAGCGCGGCTCCATATGAGAGTATCCCAGTGAACACTTCAGTCTCAATGGGACCAATCTTAGAACGACCCAGACCACAAGGTCCTAGTGTCGGACCCGATGATCAGGGACTTGCAGTGGTGGACAGTTCAGGAGAACCTCAGCCTGGGGGTCCCATTCTGCACGATCCTCCCATCCAGACTCTTGACAATGGACGCATCTGGTGCAGGCTGGGGTGCCCATCTAGGGTCTCACAGGACTCAGGGCAGCTGGTCTCCCTTCGAGCAGAAATTACCAATCAATGTTCTCGAGCTGAGGGCAGTTCTGTCCTACAGGCTCTCCTTCCCTTCATTCTCCTCGGTCATCTTCGGATTCAATCAGACAACATGTGCATAGTCTGATACCTCAGCAAACAGGGAGGGACTCATTCCTATCCCCTGTGCTGGGAGCAATGAGAGTCTGGTGTTGGGCGTCTCAGCACAACCTGCACCTAACACAGTCCACGTTCCGGTAGTGGAGAACACCCTGGCCGACGCTTTAAGCCACTTGTCGGACAGGTCTCATGAGTGGGAACTAGATCAAGATGTCGTAAACGACATCTTCCAGCAGTGGGGAACTGCTCAGGTGGATCTCTTCGCCTCCCCCGACAACGCCAAGCTTCCCGTCTTTTGCTGGCTCGCTCCAGGGTGAGAGGTTTTCTGGCGGGACGCGCTGTCTCTCTGTTGGAAGGGCAGATTTGTCTATGCCTTCCCTCCCATTCCTTTGATTCCAAGGGTGCTGAACAAACTTCGGGCAGAAGGGGCACAAATGATTCTCATCACTCCCTTTTGGCCGAGGCAAGTTTGGTTCTCTCTTCTGCAACAGTTTTCAGAGGAACCACCTCTTCCTCTTCCTCTGTCGCAGCATTTGCTGACCCAGGATCAGGGGACCCTGGTCCATCCAGGACTCAAATCACTTCATCTTCATGCGTGGCTCCTACAGATGTAGCCAAGGCCCACTTCGGAGTCTCTCCTTTAGTAACGGATATTTTGGTGGAGGCCAGGAAGCCTTCCACCAGGTCCACATACGCTATGAAGTGGAAGCGATTCTCCATTTGGGCTGGTTCTAAGGAGTTTGAACCTTTCTCCTGTCAAGCTAATAAAGTCCTGGATTACCTGAGGCTTCTCACCCTAGGAATACTCCAATATTCCTAACTCTTCTGCAGTATACCTTTAAGGTCAGATCCGCCCGGAGATAGAATGCTATGCTAATGATGGAATCATTGGCATGAGCCACTTTTCAAATGCTACCACCTATCAACTGCCTACATTCTAACCGTCAGATTTCATTCTCCGCCTGTCAAGACCAGACACCTGGAGATTTCCTCTTCATCATCTAGTCTAAGAAGCCATTATTGTTAATAGTTTCTGTAAGTTTTGTGTGTTTAAATCTTTATTTTTTAGAACCGATAAGTTCGGTTCCGAACCGCTAATCCCGGTTCTATTCCTATCGGTTCCCAGTTCCGCTCGGTTTCTCCGATCGGTTCCTGAACCGACCACAGCCGATAAATTTGTTGTTTTTTGAATTATAAAAGCTGTAGTGTTTTGCGGTTGTGGTTTTTCTCCATTATGTCAGAAAAACCTAAAAAGAGAACTGGGGAACCCTGTTTTAAAAATTGTTCTGAGTGTGGTGAGGTCTTTGCCAAGGCAGATAAGCACTCTGTCTGTGTTTTCTGCCTGGGTTTTGACCATCTAAAGACTGATTGTGTCATTTGTAAATCTTTTCCAGACAAAACATTGGAAAAACGTCTGGACAGATTGAATAAGAGATTCAAGGGTCCCTCTGGATCTGACCAGCCGAAACCCTCAGGGTCTGTGGGTGACACCACAACTTCTACTATTTCTACCCCTGATATGGGTAAAAAGAGACCCTCTGAACTGGCTAGCCGTCCGGTTCCAGTTGAAAAAGCACGCTAAACCCCCTATTGAAAAGGGGACTTCTGTGATGCCTGCCACTGTGCCTTCTCCCTCTGAGATTGCACAAGCAATAAAAATAATGCAAACCTTGCAGGATCTGCTGCCTATGGTTTCACAGTCTCCAGTCCAGACTTCTGCACTTTCCAACCCACCCTCTTTTCCTGAGCAGCGTGGTGAGGAAGAGGAGGAAGAAGAAGGTGAGCCTATAGAGCCTGAGTTCTCCCTTGAACAGGAGTTTGGCTCCCCTCCCAGGACCACATAAGATTATTCTTCCCATTTTTCCTTCATCAGGAAAATTGCTGATGCCTTGGACATTCCTACCACTGAAGCTGTAGAAGATGAGGAGGAGGAGGCTGAATATCTGGAAATGATGGGGCTGACTCCTACTAAAAAACTGTCACTCCCCATCAACAAGTTCTTTAAAAGAGATATTTTAAAACTCCTCCAGGTTCCTGGGTCTGTCCCTCCTTTGGACAAAAGGTTGGATAAAACACATCAGCTTGACAGAACAGGGGCTGAATTCTTATTTTCACACCCTGACCACCAAGGGGTGGTGCAAGCTGCAGATTGTGACAAGGCTAAAGTCCCTCTGGCTTCCCACCCTCCAGAGAAGGACTCCTGGAAAATTGAAAGTATGACCAAGAAAGGTTACCTGTCAGCCTCTCTGGCCATTAGGTAAGCTAATTATCAGGCCTATGCAGCCCAGTACCAGAAGGCTGTCTGGCAGTCTGTCCTGGACATGGCTGAGAAAGCATCTTCTCCTCTTTCGGCAGCCCTAGCTGAAACTGCTAGGTTTGGCCTGGAAGCTGCCAAATACCAGTTCCAGATGGCAGCAGACAGTAATAAGACTGCTGCAAGGTGGATGGCAAATGCCATCACACAGAGAAGGTTTGCTTGGTTGAGAGCCACAAACCTCACACAGGATACCCAGACTAAGACTCTGGATTTTCCAGTGGAGGGCAATTCCCTATTTGGCAGCCATACAGAGGCCTACATGAAGAAGGTGGATGAGTATAAGGCCACCTTCCATAGCAATTCTGTAAAGGAAAGACCCTCCACCTCCTCTAGACCGTTCAGTAGGGGAGGCAGGGGCAGGCAATTTCATTCCAGGCCTTTTTACCAGGCCACGGTACTTTCTCAGGCACCTCAATACCCACAGCAAGGGTATTTCAGGGGTAGGGGTAGAAAAAGTGCCAGGCGTGGTGCCCAGTCTTAGCCCCAATCCAAGCAGGACTCCTGACTTCATCGATCAGGATGCCTCTCCTTTGCCAGTAGAGGGCAGGCTGACCCATTTTTTCTAGAATTGGAAAACCATCACCACAGACAAGTGGGTTCTGGAGATAGTGGGTCAGGGCCTGTCTCTTAAGTTTCAAGTCCTCCCCTGTTCAGAAAATCAGAGTTTTCAAACCAGCTTCCCTCCTGGAAAGCAAAAGGCTGGTAAAAGACCTCCTTTCACTAAAAGCAGTGGAACCAGTGCCTCTGCATCAAAGGGGAAAATAACTTTACTCAAGGTATTTTCTCACACCAAAGAAAAATGGAGAGTTGCAGACTATCTTGGATCTCAGGGTCCTCAACAGGTTTCTAGCAAAACCAAAGTTCAAAATGGTAACTTTGTCTCTGCTAGCACTCCGAAAAGGAGATTGGCTGGCATCATTGGACCTAAAAGATGGTTATTTCCACATCCCCATAAGGTAGTCTCACAGAAAGTATCTCAGGTTCAGACTCCTATCAGGTCACTATCAGTTCTCAGCTCTTCCCTTCGGTCTCACTTCAGCACCAAGGGTGTTCACAAAGTGTCTAGCTGTGGTAGTGGCATACTTGCGAAGGCAAGGTGTTTCAGTATTCCCTTATCTAGATGACTGGTTGGTGGTGGGAAAGTCACCACAACAGTTAACAGAACATATCCAACTCACTCAGCAACTTCTGGAGTCTCTGGGGTTTCTTTTAAACCTAGAGAAATCAGTTCTAATTCCCTCTCAGATTCTGCAATTCATATGCGCAGAATTGAATGCCAAAGTGGGCAGAGCCTTTCTACCCAGAGGTAGGGTAAAATGCATCCTGCAGTTGGCAGGCTCTTTCAGACTCAATGTCCCAAGGCCTGCAAAACATTTTCTTCAACTCCTGGGCCACATGGCAACTGCAACAGGCACAGTGTTGGGCTCCAGGTTTCAGATGAGGGACATCCAGTTTCACTTAAGAGCTCATTGGTGCCAATGAAAGGATTCCCTGTGAAAGCTCGTTCTTGTAAAAAAAAAAAAAACATTTATCTAAGCTCTTCAGTGGCGGAAAGAGGAAGCCAACCTCAGAGAAGGGTTCCGTTCCAAAAAGAACTTCCTTCGATGAGTCTCACAACAGATGCATCCCTCCTGGGCTGGGGGGCTCATCTAGCAGAGCACGCTACCCAGGGCACTTGGTCAAGTGCAGAGACTCTTTTACACATAAACTTGTTAGAGCTCAGGGCAGTGTTTCTGGCAATACAAGCTTTCAAACCACTAATACAGGGAAAGGTAGTGCAAGTCAGAACAGACAACACTACCACCATGTACTACATAAACAAGCAAGAGGGAACAAGGTCAAGCCTCCTTTGCACAGATGCTATGAGAATTTGGACCCTAGCTTACTCAGTGGGCTGTTTAGTTCGGACCATTCATCTTCCAGGCAAGGACAATGTTCTGGCAGATGCCCTGAGTCGAATCAGGCAGGACCATCACAAATGGTCCCTGAACAGGCAAGTGGTGCAGACCTTACTCAGGAGGTGGGGCACCCCAGAAATAGATCTCTTTGCTTCTCATCAGAGTCATCATTTACCTCAGTTCTGTTGCAGACCTCCGGTAGTGGGCACGGTTCCTCTGGATGCCCTTATTCTGGATTAGTCAGGGAAATTCCTCTATGCATTCCCCTCCATTTCCCCTGGTATTCAGGGTGCTGTTAAAACTCAGGTCTCAGCAAGCAACGGTGCCCCAGACTTGGCCAGGCAGCCATGGTACTCCCTGTTATTGTCCATTTCAGTGGACAAACCAATACACCTTTCCAGGAGGCACAATCTTCTGAACTCCAACCAGTGGAGGCTCCTGTATCCAAACCTCAGGTCACTCTGGCTCAAAGCTTGGCTCTTGAGGACCTAGAGTATGCTGGTTTACATCTTTCTGAATCAGTTATGGATGTTTTAAGAGGATACAGGAAATCCTCTACCAAGAAAACCTATGCTGGAAAGTGGAAGAGGTTTTCTATTTGGTGCTCTAGTAGGAGTATAGTGCCAACCCAGGCAGGAGTGCCGGGGGGTAATGGACTACCGGGTCTACTTACATTCCTCAGGCTTGCAGCCTTCTACACTAAAGATTAATTTGGCTTCAGTCTCGGCCTATGCTTCTGCAGGCAAATCTGTTTCTTTGGCATCAAACCCCATTTTTAAAAGGTCTTCAAGGGCCTTTCCCATATGTATCCACCGGTGAGAGAACCGGTGCCAGCTTGGGACCATAATATTTTCATTGCTCAACTCATGGCCCCTCACTTTGAGCCTATGTTTTCAGCACCTTTGAAGTATGTCACATGGAAAAACGTGTTTCTAGTGGCCATTATTTCAGCTAGAAGAATTAGTGAGCTCCAGGCTTTATGCATTGAAAAGGACTACATTACCTTCCACAGGGATAAGGTAGTCCTTCAGACAAATAGGAAATTCTTTCCCAAAGTGGTTTCAGACTTCCATTTGAACCAATCTATCACTTTGCTAGTGTTCTTCACTGACCATTCTTCTTCTGGTAAATGTAGGCTGCATAGCCTGGATGTCAAAAGAGCTTTGAGCTACTACATGACAGCCACTAAGCCCCATAGGCAGGACAGAACACAACTTTTCCTCACTTATGGGGTTGTGGGAAAGGGTAATCCAGCATTTAAAAGGTCCATTTCTTGTTAGATTGTTCAGTGTATCCAGTTTTGCTATTCAAAGGTAGGCAAGGAAGCTCCAGCAGAGCTTAGAGCCACTCCACAAGGGGTACAGCTGCAACACTGGCAGCTGCAAGGGATGTACCCTTGGTGGATATCTGTAAAGCAGCAACCTGGCGAACAGTACACACATTTGTCAAGCATTACAGCTTGGATATGCAGGCTAGGGCGGATGCCAGGTTTGGTACAGCTGTCCTGCAGAGCCCGTTTCCAAAATAGGTTCTTTCCGCCTCCAAAGGTACTGCTTTTTAGTCTGCAGAAGAGTTAGGAATATTGAAGTATTCCTGGGGTGAGAAGAAAAAGTTACTTACCATAGTAACCTTATTTCTCCCAGGGGATACTCCAATATACATAACTCTCCCACCCTGCCTCCCGGTTTTTAGAACCAGTGGCCTCTGTATTCCATGCTGTACCTTAGTGTTTACATGCCACATTCTACTTTTATTAGAAAGTGTCCTTGCATTTTCTCCTTTTCTGGTGATTCTGACATAGGAGCTTGTGGCGTTGTTTATGATAGTTTTTATATTTCCTCCAGTTGGAGGTTTGGGTGGGAAAATTCGAAGTTAGGATTTTATATATTTTAAATTTTGGGCCCTATCTTGCAGGCGTCTATGAAATCTGAGGGTTAGAACGTAGGCAGTTGATAGGTGGCAGCATTTGAAAAGTGGCTCATGCCAATGATTCCATCATTAGCATAGCATTCTATCTCCGGGCAGATCTGACCTTAAAGGTATACTGCAGAAGAGTTATGAATATTGGAGTATCCCCTGGGAGAAATAAGGTTGCTATGGTAAGTAACTTTTTCATCTCTACGATCTGGGCCTTAGCTACTCCTCTTTGAAGGTAGATGTGGCAGCTATTTCAGCCTACCACATTCCCTTCAGGGACAGGACTTTCGCTCAACTGGAAGTCTCTAAGACCTTCCTTAAAGGGATTCTCCATTTAAAACCCCCTATCTGCAATCCTGCCCCTCCTTGGGACTTAATCTTTATTCTAGAAAAGCTCATGCTGCCTCCTTTTGAACCAGCAGTGGATGCGGAATTGAAATTCCTCTCTTGGAATACACCTTTTCCTGTGGCCATCACCTCTGCCCAGAAGATTTCTGAGCTTCAGGCCCTGATGTGTAAGATCCCGTACTTGATCTTTCACAAGAAACGGGTGGCCATGCGCACTAACACTAAGTTTCTTCCAAAGGTGGTGGCTGACTCTACGCTGAATCAATCCATCGAGCTCCCGACCTTTTTCACGGGGCACTCCAATCATGGAGAGTACCTTCTGCATACGCTAGATGTACACAGAATCCTGAGATACTACACAAATAGGACTAAGGATCTCAGAAAAAAATGGATCAGCTTTCCGTTTCCTTTGCTCACAAAAGAGAAGGCAATGCTGTTTCCAAACAATGTCTTTCTAAGTGGTTAGTGAATTGCATCACTTTCTGTTACGACAAGTATCACAAAACCCTGCTGGGTCAAGTCAGAGGTCACTCCACTAGAGGGGTAGCTGCCTCTGCTGCTTGTTTCAGGAAAGTGTCAGTGGCAGAAATCTGTGCAGCCGCAACTTGGACTTCCGTCCACACCTTCACGAAACATTACAGTTTGTACATTGCCTCTCGCTGCAGAGCGGGGGCTTTGGGTTGGCTGTTCTGCAGGGGCTCCTTTCTTGATCTCTGCTCAGCCCTTTTTCTGTCATTTGTGGATGACGACTACTCCCGTATTCTGTTTTGTTCCAGACTGCTTGGGACTCAGTCCTATATGTGAATACCTACTGCAAGAGCCCTCTCGAAGTAAGATAGTACAGTTACGTATGAACTTGTAACAGTAGATCTTCGAGAGAGGCTCTTGCAGTAGGTATTGCCTTCCCTCCCTCCGTTCCCCTGAGTTTCTTCTTTTTCTTCTATGGGGGCATATCCTCTTCTCTCTTGTCATGCCTCTTCTGGCCTCTGGCGGGAAAGAACTGGAAGGTGGGCGTGGAGGACTGCCCCTTTATACTGACATCATCTGACATAGGTCACCTAATGTGGGGGCAGTCCCTTGCTAGAGACTGCTAGCTAGAAATTTTTCCGTGGGGTCCTGACACCTGGCGGCTTAGTCCTATATGTGACTCCTACTGCAAGAGGCTCTCTTGAAGATCTACTATTACGTAACTGAACTTTTGGACACCCTAGCCATGAGGGAGTTGTACAAGCTGCAGCCTGTGATAAGGCTGGTATCCCTCTGGCATCACACCCTCCTGACAAGGACTCCAGGAGAATAGACTTAGTTGCTAAAAAGCAATACCTGGGGTCCTCTTTTGCTATCAGACAGGCCTCCTATATGGCCTATGTTGCTAGATATCAGAAGACTTTGTCGAACACTGTGATGGAAATCACAAAGTCAGTTCCAGCCCCTATGGCAGCAGATCTGGAAGAGGCTGCAAAAAGGGGCATAGAGGCTTCTAAAGTCCAATTTCGCATGGCAGTGGACAGTAATGACACTGCTGCCAGACAGATGGCCTCTTCCATATCCTTAAGGAAGTTTGCTTCCATAAATGTTTAAAAGAAAAATCAATAAATATGGTTTAAAAAAAAAGAAGGTTTGCTTGGCTCAGGACTGCTAACCTGACACAAGACACTCAGTCCAAGGCCATGGACTTTCCTTGTGAGCTGTCTCTTTTCGGTGAGCAGACAGAAGCCTACATGAAAAAAATGGATGAGTACAAGACAGGATACTAGAGTGCTGCTGCAAAGGATCAGACCTCTACACCCTATTAGCAGCAAGCCAGGGATCATAGGGGCAAGCCTTATATAGGCCGTTCTTCCAGCCCCAAGCTTATCCACAGTACCAGTAGTACCAACAGCAGAGGGGCTACTTTAGAGGCAGGGGCAGAAGAGGTGGTAACTGTACAGAACTCAGCTAGCATCCTGAGAGGTCTGCCCAGGTTGCCTCCACAGTACAGGTAGCAGGTAGGAGGCAGGTTGGCCCACTACCTCCAGGAATGGCAATCCATTACCACAGACAAGTGGGTCCTGGAGGTAGTGGGCCAAGGTCTGGCTCTCAGTTTCATACTCAAAGCAAAACTGAGGGCAAAAGTTTTTCGACCTTCCTCCCCAGCAGAAACTCTGTTGCTAGAAAAGGAAGTATTAAATCTCCTATCCTTAGGGGCAATAGAGCCAGTCCCTCTGCCACAGAGAGGTAAAGGCCTATATTCAAGATACTTCCTCACTACCAAGAAAACAGGGGAGTGGCGACCCATATTGGATCTCGGACACTTAAACAGGCATTTACTGAAACCAAAATTCAAAATGGTCACTCTGTCTACAATTCTGCCCTCATTAAAGCAAGGGGACTGGTTGGCATCCCTAGATTTAAAGGATGCCTACTTCCACATCCCAGTGAGACAGTCACACCGAATGTTTCTCAGGTTCAGACTGCCTTCAGGCCATTATCAGTTCAGAACAATGCCTTTCGGTCTCACTTCTGCACCAAGGGTGTTCACAAAATATTTGGCTGTGGTTGTAGCACACCTAAGGAGACGGAGTGGCAGTATTTCCCTATCTGGATGACTGGCTAGTCATAGGGCAGTCTCCTCAACAGGTCAGGCATTCTCTGGTGGTCACACAGGATCTCCTACAGTCTCTGGGTTTCTGATAAACTAGAAGAAGTCAGTACTACAACCAGTGCAGCTCCTCGAATTCATAGGGGCTCAACTGGATTCGATAAAAGGAAAAGCCTTTCTTCTACAGGAAAGAATAAGCACCTTGGTACAGTTGGCAAGCTCTTTCAAGCTTCACAGTCTCAGACTTGCCAGGCACTTCCTGCAGTTATTGGGCCACATGGCAGCATCAACAGCTACAGTGCGGGGTGCAAGATTTCAAATGAGAGATGTTCAATATCATCTAAAGCAATACTGGCTCCAGAAGAAAGATTCACTATCAAAGCTGGTCCCAGTAACTCAAACCCTCCTGCAAGCTCTGCAGTGGTGGTCAGAGGAGGAAAACCTCAGACAGGGAGTCCCTTTCTTACAAGAGCAACCCTCCCTGGTGCTCACCACAGATGCATCACTTCTAGGGTGGGGAGCACATCTAGGGGAGCATACTGTTCACGGTTCATGGTCCGGACAAGAGTTCCTGCTGCACATCAATCTGATGGAACTCAGGGCAGTCTTGCTAGCACTGCAGGCATTTGCCAGCATGCTTCAAGGAAATGTGGTCCAGGTCAGAACAGACAACACGACCACAATGTACTATATCAACAAACAGGGAGGCACAAGGTCCACGCCCCTGTGCACAGAGACCATGAGAATATGGAGTGTGGCTTACTTACTGAATATTTGGTGGTCAGCAGTTCATCTGCCAGGCAAAGACAATGTGTTGGCAGATGCACTGAGCAGGATTTATTAGAACCATCACGAATGGTCCCTGAACAGTCAGGTACTACAGGTGGTTTTCAAAAGGTGGGGAACTCCAGAGATAGATCTGTTCGCCTCACCAGACAACCACCAGCTCCCAAAGTATTGCTGCAGGCCTCCAGTGACAGGGTCAGTGCTACTGGATGCACTAATTCTAGATTGGGCAGGGAAGTTCCTGTGTGCTTTCCCTCCATTTCCCTTGTTGTTGAGGGTTCTGATCAAGCTCAGATCCCGGCCAGTTACAGTGATCCTAATTGCTCCAGATTGGGCCAGGCAGCCATGGTACTCCCTGGCACTGGAACTTTCGGTAGCCAAGCCAGTCAGCCTCCCCAGGAGGAACAATTTGCTGACTTCACCCCAGGGCAGGATTCTGTACCCGAACCTTTGGTCTCTCAGGCTCAAGGCCTGGCTCTTGAGGACCTAGAGTATGCCAACCTGCACCTCTCAGAAAGTGTCATGCAGGTCCTTAGGGTTTCTAGAAAATCCTCTACCAGGAAGATTTATACTTCCAAATGGAAAAGATTTTCTGTTTGGTGTCAGAATAAAAACCTGGACCATAATCAGACAGGATTGCCTGTGGTTTTGGATTATCTAACCCATCTTCATTCTCTGGGTTTAAGGCCCTCCACATTGAAGGTGCATCTGGCTGCAGTCTCCACTTACCTTTCAGCAGGTAAGACATCATCCTTGGCCTCTAATCCTGTGTTTAGGAGGTTCTTTAAGGGACTGCTGCATTTGCACCCACCTCATAGAACTCCCACTCCAGTTTGGGATCTGAACATTTGCATAGCACAACTTATGCAACCACCCTTTGAACCCATGTCAGCAGCTGATATAAAGTATGTAACGTGGAAGACTGTGTTCCTGGTTGTCATTACCTCTACCAGAAGGATCAGTGAACTTCGGGCCTTGTCCATGGAAGCTGACTATGTGGCTTTCCGTAGGGACAAATTGGTGCTTAGGACCAGTAACAAATTCCTTCCTAAGGTGGTTTCAGATTTTCATATTAATCAGTCCATCACCCTTCCAGTTTTCTTTACTGACCATTCCACTTAAGGTGAGTATAGACTACATAGCTTGGATGTTAAAAGAGCTATCAGCTACCACCTGGAGCTTACAAAAAGTCACAGAGGGGATAGGACATAACTCTTTCTGACTTATGGAGAAGTGGGAAAATGTAAACCTCCCACTAAGAGATCCATAGCAAGTTGTAACATGGCACAAAACATTAGACTGAAATAGAGAACAGAGACTGGTTGAAAGGCATCAGGTGACTAAAACTTAGCGGGTATTAATCCAGCAGTAGAGCCTGCTGTTGCAGTACCTCTTCCAGCCATCTTTACATCGCAGGAGTGAAAAGAAACATATTATCGGCAGCGCGCTTGAAAAGGCTGGGAGAGAGAGACACAATATGTGTAGGTATGTATTCGTACCTGTAGATGGCGCTGCTGATGGAAGAGTGAGAGGAGGATTGTCGGGATGCGGTGGACAACCCTAGTAGGTCTGGGCATCTCGGAGAGAAGCGTATCGAGTGGTAGGAGCAGTGACAACAATGCCTGCAGCAGTAAGAGGTGCCTTTGACCTTACGGCGATATAATGTTGTAAGCGATAACAGTTATTGAAATGAAGCACCCAGCATAAAATCAGTGTGACATACGGCAATACACGAATATTTGTAGATGTTCTTGGCACTACAGAATAAAAAATGTATGTGTCCCAGAAGGCACCATGGGCATCTATGTCGCCGGTGTTACAAGGAAGTTGAATAGATAAAAAGTGCCGCTCAGAATGGAAAAAAAAATCACGTGTCTGTCAGACAGGGCAATTTCATGTCCGCATGTCTTCAGAACTGCTGCACACTACATAAATATATGTGTCGGGCTGAATGTGAATGTGCACGGCAATACATCTTCAGCAAGTGAAAAGTACGACCCTGCACAATGGCTTCTCCAGTAGGATTACTGATCATGTGAATCTCTAGGTGGTTGTGAGTAACACTGTACTGTTAAGAATAGTCCCCTTACACTTCCCATGTTACAAGCGCATTAATCCCTTCCAGAGTCGGGCTCTACCGGTGGATTAATGCCCGTTGGGTGATTGGAAGCACTCTCGGGCACCAACTCCCCACCAGTCCGGGCATTAATCCACTGGTAGAGCCCTCCTCTGTCGGGGATTAATGCTTACATGGATTGTGGCATGTATCCAGTTCTGTTATGGCAGACTGGGCAAACAGCCACCTCAAGGGCTCAGGGCCCATTCCACAAGGGGGACAGCTGTGTCAATAGCAGCTTCAAGAGATATCCCTTTATTGGAAATCTGTAAGGCAGCTACCTGGAAACAGTTCATATATTTACTAAACATTACTGCAGTTTTGCAGAGCTTGTTTCCTAAATGGGTCCTCTGCCCGCCTCCAAAGGCACTGCTTGGGTAGTCTGCATTTGTCAGAATGCAGTAAGATTTGCTGCGGTTTGAAAAAAACATTACTTACCGTAGTAATCTTGTTTCTTCTAAGGGAGTCTTACTGTATTCTGAGCTCCCACACTTCATCCCCTACTAGGACCTACAGGGCACTGCACACTGCCTGTATATTGATGTTGGAAACCTGTGGGTACCTATTAGTTTCTTGGGCATCTGTTGACCTGAGTCTTAGAAATGCCCTATGTTGTTTAAGAGGTGTTTTTTACCCTAGTTGGGGTAATTAGGATTAGTTAAGTTTAGATTAGTCGACTAGTATTATTAGCTTCTGCATGCTTCGTAAGAATCTGCCGGTTGCAGGAAGTGCAACCAGGCACAGTGGTCTGAAAACCGAGCTCGAGCCTAACATTCCATCATTAGCATAGGTTCTCCTAACCATTTCAGCTCCGGGGCAGTCCTATGGAGAGATCATACTGCATTGGTCAGTATACAGTAAGATTCCCTTAGAAGAAACAAGATTACTATGGTAAGTAATGTTTTCTTACCAGCTAGGTATGTCATTTCTAATGAAACTTTCTGAAATAAATAATGAATTATAAATGGCCCATATATAGCCACATTGCAGAATACTCCCTAGCACCCCCTAATGCATCATCATTCAGAGTTCCATTTAGGCTCTTCATGCCTCACTCCTTTCTGTCTCCAGAAAGCAAGGAAAATGGCACATTGGGGAATGGGAATGGCAGGGTAAATGTAGCATCTAAATTATCTATAAAGAAGCTAGACAGTCACTGTCAGAGAGTGGCCATATATGCAAATGGGACTGTGGTGCTTTAAAGTTGTCCTTCTGGTCTTTGTATCCTCTGTTTAACTACATAAAAGTAAATGTGAAACTAAATTGATGATATTACTTAAGTAAGCGAATACTGAAAAAAGTTGGTGACATTTATGAAACTTAAAACTGATTTATTGTCTCTCTTGCTGACATTGTGTGGACAACTATTTGGTAAGTTTTCAGTGCTCATCTACTGTCACAGTGCTTGCAAAAGGTCAATAGAACCAGTTCTGAAAAATTATACACTTCTGATTTTCAATTTTGTAGGTGTTGACAACAATGGTGTTCCCATAGGCCCTAGAAGTACCCGGCACAGTAATCCTGAGGAACATGCGACTTACTACTTCAATGCTTTCTCAAAGGACATGTTGATTCAGGTTGGTTTATGCATTTTAATTTTTCTTTATGGTTATAGATCTTCTTCAAGGACATCTCCCTCCATAGAACCACACCTTTGGAACTGTAAGTCACCGGAATCAGGGTCACTCAGAAACTTTTGCCTAGCAGCTGGTGCTGTCCACGTTGACGTACTGTTGGTGCTGCCTATATACTGTAATGTGGGCCACCTCATACATAAAAAAACAGCTTCTGCAGGAAAAAGTGCTCACTGACTCAGTTCAGCTGTCTCTCTAACCGACCTTTTATTCCCAACATTTCTTTTTTTTTATTCAGGTTTATTGAACAGGAAAATACGTTTTTAGCAGTTTCAAGAAATCCATCAGTGCTGTATACGTAAGTAATAAGCCATGACAGGGTTTGCATTATGGGATTTTAATGCACGCCCCAGGGGTGTAATAAGGCACAAGGCCAGAGGCCAAGTGTCCTTGCACCCTGGGAGGTACATTGAAATCCTAGGATGCACACCCTGCAGGGGTTTATAACATTTATAAAATGGTTCTAAGTAGGCTTTTTTTTTGGGGGGGGGGAGGAAAATGAGATTCAGCATCTGAACGTGCATTTATAAGAGATTTAATGCATGGTCAGATGACGTCTCTTGGCCAATGAGATTTGTAGATTTTTTTTCTTGCCATTTTATAAAGCTCATTACACACTAACTTACTGTGAGGTGTGGCATACACAAAAGTGAAAGACAGTGATCTTCCATGTATCAGTCTTCACCATTCATCACTGGTGGGTATAAGCAGGAGGTGCAGTACCCAGCGGGAGCATTTTTTTTCTAAGGGGAGGAGCCGGCACAGGGGGCAGCGCCCTCGAGGCCGACGTATAACGTGGTGCTCGAGGGTTTGCCAATAACTGACGCCAACTCCTTCTCCACCTCAGTTCTGCTTCTCTGGCTGTCGAGTGTGCAGCTAGTTCGAGTGCAGCAGGAAAAGAAGAAACACCATTGTGGCCTACTCCCGGCCAGCTTGTTTTCGATGCCATCACCGACAGTTCTGCCATCGCCGCTCTGTTACTTGGTGCTGTTCTGAACTTCAAACCAGTAAGATCATTCTTTTTTCTTTCTGATTTGGTGCAGAGTCTGTTTTCTGTATTTATTATTATTTTGTCCGTGTGTCATGCCGAGTTCGAAGGGGGACAAAAAGAAATCTTCTAAGGTGGGCCGGCCTCCTATGCGTCCATGTCCCTGCAGCTGGCAAATTTCCGTCTGGGACTGGCATGGTCGCTGTCTTACCTGCCTGGGTCCAAACCACGATATGGGGACAACTGCAATGCCTGTTTCTATATGTATCGCCACATCTTTGAGTACCGCGCATTTAAGGTCCGCCACACTCTGCCCACCTTTGGAGGATGATGTCGCACTAGAGACGTCAGAAGCAGGTCTCTTGGCCCTACCTCCGGGTCCCCTCCCAGTTCTGTATGGACCAGGGAGGAGGGGGGCCTCCGCTTCGTCGAGCCTCGCCAGGGCGGAGGCCTCTACCACAGTACTGGAGGCATGGCCCGGTTCTTCCGGGGACTGGGCTGGGAGCACCGTTCTGGCAGTCACCTCTTCAGAGGTACAGGCTCCCCCGGTGTTGCAGCCCACGCTTGATGGGCCCGGCCCAGTGGTTCCCTCAGCATTGTCTGTTGGTGCCGTTCGTGGCTCCAGTGATCAGGGCAGCAGTACTGGGCTATCCCGTGGTGCCATTCGTGGTGTCGAAGGTAGGAGGGTCTTGGGGGTGGCCTCTCTGGTGGTATTCTGGATCTGCTCCTCTTCAGAGATGGATGATCAGGAGGTGGATCCAGATTGGCAGCCCGACTCCTCGGAGTACCAGGGCTCCCCTCCAGCCAATACCTCAGTGCCCTCCCATTCCCTTCTTCCTTCGGGGCTGACTGTTGCAGTCGGTATCAGCTCCAGGGCCATTCGTGGTGCCGGGGACCACCAGTAGTTGAAGGCGAAGGTGGCTCTCGGCCTGGAGGAATTGAGACTCCTGGCTCTGGACCCCAGTCTGGCACTATTTCTGGCACCGTTTGGTCTTCCAGGGTTGGGAAGGGGGTTCCCACTCCCACTGCCTCCCCGTGGGGCCCATGGGAGTGGTAGAGCCCTTGTGATTGGGTACGAGGTAGAGGTCCCTCTCGGAGTCGGTGGGGATGGGGGGGCGAGGCAAGGGGCAGTGGCCTTCCCTGGGTGCCCTTCAGCGTAAAAACCCACGAGCAGCTTACACTCTGGGGGGTGGGAGGAAATAAAAAAAAAAAAAAAACAGAGCAGGAGAGAGATTTGGGGATTATATCATCAAGCACCCTTAAGGTAGGTAGCCAATGCAGCAAAGCCGTGGGGAAGGCAAATGGAATGTTGGCATGCATTGGGAGGCGCATAACTAGCAGAAGTAGGGAGGTACTGATGTCTCTGTACAAAGCCATTGTGAGGCCGCATCTGGAGTATGGGGTCCAGTTCTGGAGACTGCACCTATGCAAGGACATAGATGGGATAGAGAGGGTTCAGAGAAGGGCAACCAAGATGGTGCACGGTATGCAGGGGAAGCCATATGAGCAGAGGTGTAGGGAATTGGATCTGTACCCTTTAGAGATCAGAAAGGAGAGGGGGACATGTTTGAAACTTTTAAGTATGTGAAGGGGATCAATAAGGTGAAGGAGGGGAGCTTATTTAAAAGGAAGGAGGAGACTAAAACTATAGGGCATAGCCTAAAGATTGAAGGGTGGAATATACAGAGGCAGGGTGAGGGGGCGAGTCTTCACAGAGAGGGTGGTGGAGGCCTGGAACAAAGTACCAGAGGAGGTGGTGGGGGCTGAAACAGTGGAGGGATTCAAGAGGACATGGGACAGACAAATGGAGTTGGTAAGTGGGGGGAAGGGGAGGGCCTGTGGAAAAGGAGATGGAGGGGGAGGGCAGACTCAATGGGCCATTGGGGTCCTTTTCTGCTGTCGGATTTCTGTGATTCTGTGTGTGATTCGGGGCTCAGGGAGGAGCCGCAGTGCAGAGCCTTCCTTCTCTCCCTCATTTCCTGTGAGGAAGGCCTTGTTGTGTGGGGTTAGGGGCTGCCCATCTGGACCTGTGTGGCCCCGGTCGCCTCACGGTGGGGGGGGGGTTCCCTTCGGGGCTCAGTCCTGACTGCTTCCGCCTGGTTGAGCGGCCAGTCACTGTGCAGACCGGCGGATCCTTCCCTAGTGCTGGTTCACCTGCACGGTCTCCTAGCCCTGGCAGAGGTTGTTCTAAGGCTCTGAGATGTGTCTCCCCCTTACCTCTGCCTCCTCTCCCTCACTTCCCAGGCCATTTGGGTCCTTCGGGGCCCCTCAGGTGGGAACAGTTCAGGGCCACTGCTGCTGCCATTATCAGCTAAATAAGAGCCATGGATGAGCAGGGCTTTCACCTGTCGCCCCAGCAGCAGCTAGACTCTGTCTTTGGATTCATTGGCCTCCTCGTCTTCCTCCGGCGAGGAAGACGATCCCTCCGTCCATGTATCCTTGGACGCTGATCAAACCTCCAGTCAGCATTTCTTTTTGGGGTTGGTTGATGAGCTTCACATCTCCAGGGTGGCAAAACGCAATCCTGAGTGGGCAACACGCTCCTTCCTGAGCAGGTTTAGTGCTGACCAGTTTGGGGTACCTGCCTGGCCAGTTCCATTCCAGGAAGCGTCGGACCACACCTGGCAGTGTCCATCTGTCCTTTCCCCAGCCCCGATGGACTGCCAACGCAGGTATTGCACACCTCAGAGGTTTCCAGGGGCTTTGCCTCATCCTACTTCAGTAGTGAGTCTCCTGGATACCCCTACTGGGCACGGAAGCCCAAGGCGTGACTGACCCCAAGAGGCAGACTCTGCAGAGTTTGACCGATGGGGGAGGAGTTTTCTCCTTGGCCCGCTTGATGTTATGCGTAGCTTCGCATCAGGCCCATCATGCTGCCTACAACAGGCTCCTGTGGTTGATGCTAAGCCAAGTGTTTGCATCACTGCCTGATTCAGAGGCAACCAGGCAAGCCTTTGCCCTCTCGGCATGTGGCCTGGAGCTTGCGAGGCACCAGGCAAGAGCGTCTTATGATGCCAATGAGGAGGCATCCAGGCTAGCAGGGACTGCAATCTGCATCAGGCAGATGGCGTGGCTTCGCCTTTCAAGGTTGTCACACATGGCCCGGCAAAAGGTGTTTGCCTCCTCCGTCCGGAGACCCGCCTTTTATCCCACAGGGTGAGACGGGAACTTCAGGGGCGACTTCCTTCTCCCAGGCAAAGGGAGACCCCATCTCACCCTGTCCAATCAGTGGAATAACTGGCTGGTGAGGGTACCCACCCTCTGTTTTTTCCCCCCATAGGGGTCTGAGGGTCTATGTCCCTCAGAAGGTGCCATGTCCCCTTCGGGAGGCCTGGTTCTCACCCACCAGTGATGAATGGTGAAGACTGACACAGGCAAAATATGAAAATTACGTACCTATCATAATTCTTGATCTTCCTGTGTATCTTCACCATTCATCACTGCTTCCCACCCTCCATCCCCTCTTGGACCTTAGTCTCTGGGTGATGCCTCCTCCCTGCTTGCCCTCCCCCCTATTGTGGCCAATTGTGGGCATAGTTACACTGGTACCTCCAGGCCCTCTGCTGCTTCTGTGAAGTGACAGAGGTCCCTCCTGTGGTGGAGGGCAAGTAGGGCTCCTCGCCCTTCTCTTTATCACTGGGACTCCCTTGGGTCCTCTTCTTGGCACCCTGATGGGGATTCTCCCTTGACTTGGTCTGGACCTTTCCTAGGTCCGTCTGACCAATTCTATTTTCATGCGGTGAGGATACCAGTCTGGGTAAAGTGGGTCGGGAGGGCCCTTGGGGACTCCCACTCTCGTTTTTCCTATGGGGTCATAACCCTTCCCCTCTGTTCCTGGGAGGTTCTTGGGACAGGATCCCTCTTGATCCTTACAGGGTCTGTCCTTCTGTGACATCATGCCTCTTGTCCTCTTCCAGGATTCTGTCTTCTTAGACTTTAACTAGGAGGCTGGAGTCTGAGGGATCCTGTCTCTGGTGGTTCTCTCTCCACCCTGGAGTTCAAGGGGGGGGACTTCTTACACACCTCCTTCTCTCTCCCAGGGAGAAGGGATTTCTTCAGGCCTGGCACCTGAATAAGCCTGCCCTGCTGGACTGGTGCCCAGGGTGGTCTGCCTTGCCTGCTAACCCAGCCAAGGGTGTGGGGTACTCCTTTAGGAAATATTGTAGTAACAGCTCTCAGGCAAGGGCAGTCATGGGGCAGCAGGCCTCTCTCTCTCTCTTCCCTGGTGTTCAGGAAGGCTGTTGGCCCCTGTTGTGGTGTGGTGTGGTGGGGTCTCTCACCCCCTCCCCTCTCTATCTTTTCTATCCCTGTCTTCCTTCATCCTATATCTCTCTCTCTCTCTCTTGCTGCCCAGGGGTTGGGGCCCATTGCCTGGACCCCTAGGTTTTCTCCTCTGGCTGGCTTTATTCCTTTTTCTGTTCATATCTTTTCCTTTTGACTGTCCCTTGTGCTCCCTTGCCCTGCCCTTGTCTTTTCTCTATCTCTTCTTCCACTCTCCAGTATGCAGAACTGAGGTGGAGGAGTTGGCATCGGTTACTGGCCAGCCCTCGAGCACCACATAATACGTCGGCTTTGAAGGCAGTGCTGCCCCGGTGCTGACTTCTCCCTCTTAGAAAAAAAATGCTCCCGCTGGGACTGCGCCTCCGGCTTATACCCACGAGTGATGAATGGTGAAGATACACAGAAAAATCAAGAATTATGATAGGTACGCAATTTTCATTTTAGTACAATCAATACAGGATATTTTGTTCATTGTAAGCAAACATATTGGCATTACATCACCAGGGTGATCTGAATCTTCATTGCTCTGGGTCAAAACAGTCAATAAGAAGCATAGGTTTAAGCAGCAAGAATACCACTTTAATGAACAGGAACCCAGCCCTGTAGGGGAAAAAGTTAAAATGAGTGCACAAAACCAGAACCACTTTAGGTGTTGTTCTAGGTGTCCCACCTCTTCTGCTGACAATCTGGTCCATAACTCCACCACCATCTCAAGGAAGTAGAACTTCTTCACATCCCTCCTCTCAATTTTTGACCACCTAGCTTCCATTTGTGTCCTTTTGTGACTGCACTAGTGTTCCTTTTGAATAGGTGTTAGCTGTTCACTCTATAAATTCCCTTCAGGAACTTATACTTCTCTGTGTTATACTTAAGCAATAATGCAACAGAATGTGTGTTGTTGTGGGATTTCCCATTCTTTGTGTAGTCTGTCATTCTGAAGTGCATTATTGTAATTATTAAATGGATATATATAAAAAAGGTCAAAAAACATGAATTGGGTTCAAAGAAAGTCAAAACATTTGATCAAGCAGGGTTTTTGCCCATGGTTGTATGACATGTTTTGACGAGTGAGGTTACAGTTTTTTTTATGACTCATTTTATAACAGTATGCAAATGTAAATTACGTACCTACTGTAATTCTTGGATCTTCTGTGTATCTTCACCATTCATCATTGCTGGGTGTAAGCTGGAGTACAGCACCCTCGGGACTTTTTTTGTTTGGTGGGGAGGCTGGTGCGGCGGCTGCCTCCCACAAGGCCGACACACTGTGGCGGCGCTCACGGGTTGGCTACGAACGGCTGTCGGCTCCTCCTCCACCTCAGTTCTGCTTGCCAGAGAGAGACAGGGGAAAAAACAGAGGGATAGAGAAAAATGAGGGTGGGGCAAGGAAGCCCAAGGGACAGTATAAGGAAAAGATATAAACTAAAAAAGGAATATGCCGACTAGAGGACAGAGGAGGAGGAGGAGGATCTGGGCCGACAGGCCCCAGTCCCTGGACAGCCACACGGACAGGAAAGAAGAAGAGAGAGAGAGAGAAAATGATGGGGGGGAAGGAGAGAAGGCAAGGAGGGACCCATCAACCCATGCACCCTGACTAACTTAGAGCACTGAGTGACCGGGGGTGTGCCTCCAGAGGTAGGCAGTCAGCTAGGCCGCAGTAGTTGCTGCAGGATCCGTCATTCCGCCTTATTAGTATCCCTTTCCAGTGTCAGACTGAGCATCCATGGAGAAGATCCCTCCCTCCCTCCCACCTCCAACCCCCTACTGGGTGGAAAAATCCACCCCTGGTCAGAATTCCTCACTCCTCACCCTGGTTACCGTTTCCAAAAAGGAGAACCCACAGGGTTCTGGTGGGGGAGTGAGGATCCCACCTATTTAATAACACCTCCCTCCCAGAAGGGGAAGGGAGATTGAAGAGATAGAGAAGTAAGAAGACAGGGGGGGGTAAAGGGAAGGAGAAGTCTCTGCCAGCCCCAATACCTCCCTGCATCACAAGGGACCCTAAGGAGTTGGCACACCCAGAAGGGAGTGAACCGACCCCGGATGTCCTCCCCAGGACAAAGGAATAGGGGCCCACTAGGAGTCCCCCATCTCAATTTTTGATTGAGAGGCCCTACCAGCCCTCCTCCGAATGGGTCCCCTCCGCCACCTCCTAAGAACAAGGAGGGGCCCTAAGGATACAGTGGGAAAATCTCAGCTGGTTCTCTGAGGAGGAGGAGGAGGGCAAGCAGGGAGGAGGCATTGCTCAGGGACTGAGACCTTCTACAGGGAAGGTGGGCAGGATTCAATGAAGAATGGTGAAGATACACAGGAAGATCACGAATAACAGTAGGTACATAATTTACATATCTTCCCTGGGTCAGTCTTCAGCATTCATCACTGTTGGTTAAGTACCGAGCACCCCCAAAGGGGGTTCAGCACTTCCGTGAGGGACAGATGTCCCTCAGCTTCCCGTGGGGGAAAAAACAGGAGGAGGAACCCACCCAGGCCAGTTAGGCCTGTGACGGTCAGGAGGCAGGGCTCCTTCTGGGAGAAGGAAGGCACCCCTGCAGATCCCGCGTCGCCCTGTGGGAGAAAAGACGGGTCCCTCAGAATGTGGAGGCAATCACTCTAAACTGGGCCAAGGGTGATAACCTTGATAGACGAAGCCATGCTGTCCACCTAATGCAGATTACTGTCTCCGCTAGCCGTGAAGCAACCTCATTGGCGTCAAAGATGCCCTTGCTTGGTGTCTTGCTAGTTCCAGGCCTATTGTAGAGAGGGCTGTGTCTTGCCTGGCTGCCTCTGAATCAGGCAACGATGCCAGCACCTGACCCAGCATCGCCCACAGATGCCTGTTATAGGCTGCGTGGAGAGCCTGATGAGACACGATACAAAACATCACCCGCGCTGAGGAGAAAACTCTGCCCCAGGTGGTCGAACTCAGCAGAGTCCAGATCCGGGGGCCGGTTATGGACCGGTGCCTATGCTCAAGGGTGTCCAACCATGTCACTTCCCAGAAAGGGATGAGGCAATGTACCTGGAGACCCTGGGAGGATGCAATACTGATTCTGGCAGTCTGAAGGTGGCTGGAGTGAAGGAGACATCCAGGTGCTGTGTGACGCCTCCTGGAAGGTCATAGGCCAGGAAGGGACCACCAAGTGGTCTGCACTGTATTCACCTAGAAGGTGCTTGTACACTCGGTGTTGCATCTTGCTACACACAAAATGTGCAGGTCCTCACCAGCCTCTCGAGGAAGCGTTGATACTCCGTCTGATCAGCGTCAGAGGACAGGTGGACAGAAATCTCCTCTCCCTTGATGGAAGAAGATGAGGAGGCTGAAGAACTTGTAGATTCAGATTCTGGCTGCAGCGGGGAAGACAGGCAAAAGACCAGCTCATCCATGGCCCTAACGTATCTTGGGAACTCCGCAGCCTGAGATCTGAACTGTTCCCAGGTCAAAGGCCCCAAAGGACCTACATGGCCTGGGAGAAGAGGGGCTGGATGCAGAGGCAAGGGAGAAACTTTTCACAGCTAGTGAAATGCTCTCGCCAGGGCTAGGGAAGACAGCAGGAATCCCGGATCATGAGGGATCCATAGGTCGATCAGTCAAAGGCCACCAACCAGCCCGAAGCGGTCAGGACTGAGCCCTGAGGGAAGCACCCGTATGAGGGGACTGGGGCCACATGTGTCCAGAAGGGCAGACCCAACCCCACCAACAAGGACTTCCTCAAAGGGGACGAGGGAGAAAACTTAGGTTCAGCATGCAGGCTCCTCCCAAGCCCTAAGGGCTCCAGAGGAGCGCTGCAGCCCCTTTCCTTGTCCCTCAACCCCACCGACCTCGAGGAAGACCTCTTCTCATTCCCTGTGCCTTGACTAGGCCAATTCCACAGGCTCCCCAGGAGAGCCAGAGAAGAGGGGTCCTAGTTCCAGTTTCAGAAGAGGGTCAGCACCAGGGACGGCAGCCAACCCCACCACTAACACTGGAACCACTGCCCCTCAGACCCAGGATAGCTATCCTGCACCTGGCCTGGTGCCACCTCTCAGCGTGGGAGCCATGCCACCGCCGCAGTCACTGGAGTCACGGGAGAGGCACCTGGGAAGGTGTAAGGGTCCTGGACCCTGGAGAACCCACCGACTCTGAGGAGTCAGGTCGCCAATCCAAGTTGGCCTCCTGATCATCTGACTCTGGAGAGGAAAAGATCCAAAAGACCTCCAAACTGGCAACCCCAGGAGTTCTCCCACCCTTGGTGCCGTAGTTGGAACCAGTGCCCCTCGGGGCACCGTCTCGATCACTGGAGATGCGGATGGCTCTGGGATCTGAGACAGTGGGTGGTGCTGAGGAACATCCCATGCCGCACCCAGCAACCATGGGCCGAGACACTGGGGTAGCCTGCACCTCCGACAAGGTGACTGCTAGGGTGGTGCTCCCGGCCTGGTTCTGTGGGGAACCAGACCCATCCTCCCGCACCATGGAAGAGGCCTCCTCTGTGGCAAGGCTAGAGGAGGAGGAGGTCCCCATCTCACCAGACCATATAGGCCCAGGAGGGGACCTGGAGGAAGGGTGAAGTGACCTGCTCGTGGATCATCGCGAGCGATGATGCCTCCCGAAAGTCGGCAGAGCCCTGCCGACTTTGAACGCACGGTACTCAAGAACACGGTGGTCCATCGAGAAGCAGACATTGCAGTTATCCATATTGTGCTGAGGTCCAAGGCAGGTTAAGTAGACATCATGCAGGTTTGTCATGGAAATTTGCCAGCCGCAGGGACACCACTGCATGGGTGGCCAGCTTGCTTTTGAAGAACACTTCTTATCCTCTGAACATGGCATGATGCGGACGGTAACTTAAACAATAAACAGTAAAGACTTGACGCTGTTTAAGACATAAAAAGGAAAGATATTACCCGATCTTCAGTATATGGCGCCTAATACCAGATGGCAGAACCGAGGCAAAGATTTCACTTTGGTGGCATTGAATGCATCTCCGAGGAGGTGCAGTGTTGTGCTGAAACTAGGTTGCAATGACGCTGTTATCTTTTCTGCTGCTGCAGGCAAGGTGCTGTCTCAGCGGCAGGAGAAGCAGAACTGAGGTGGAGGAGGAGCCAACGGCCATTACTGGCCAACCCGCGAGCGCCACTGCATTGGCCTCATAGGTGGTGCTGCTGGTGCTGGCTCCTCCCCCCCCCAACAAGAAAAAAAAAAAGCTCCCGTGTGGTGCTGCGCTCTGGCTTACACTCACTAGTGATGAATGGTGATGATTGACACAAGGAAGATCAGACTCTGCATCCGGACCTTATGGGACAATGTGTGTTTAAAAGCAGCTGAAAATGTTGATGAAAACCTGGGGAAATCTTTATTTAGACTGTAGTGCAGTCACAAGTGGACACAACACAGTTCTACATAGGTGACTGCTAAGCAAGTTGGGTAGCTTGGGTTTGGGCAGTAAGGTAGTAATCTGGGTAAGAAACTGGTTAAGGGATAGGAGACAGAGGGTGGTGGTAAACAGAGTTTGCTCCAAGGAAGGGAGGGTAACCAGCGGGGTACCTCAGGGGTCAGTGTTGTGACTGCTCCTCTTTAATGTCTTTACAAAAATGAGGGTACTGCACATCAGGAGGGCTGACTTTGGCAAGATGGGAGAGTGCCTCAGAAAAGCACTAGCAAACAGGCTAGAAGGAGGTGTGGAGCAACAATGGGGAATCATCAAAACTGCCATCACAGAGGCAACAAGCCTTTGTGTGAAGCAAATAAACAAATCAAAACGAAAGAAAAAGCCACTATGGTTCTCAAAGAGGTGGCTGGGAAAGTCAGGAGAAAAGATAGCATTCAGGAAGTATAAGGAAACACAGAAGGAGCAGGACAGAGAACTGTACCAGTTAAGGCAGAAGGAAGCAGGAGGGAAGTCAGAATAGCAAAGGCCCAAACTGAGGAAAGATAGTCAACTTCAGTTAAGAAGGATAAAACCTTTTATAGGTACATCAGAGAGCGAGAAAGACCTAAGGAGGGATAGTGAAGCTGAATAGAATGAATGGTGGTGGGCAGAGGGGCCAGTGAAAAGCAGGATACTGAATGAATATTTCTGCTTAGTATTCGCAAAAGAGGAGGGAAGTGCTCAATCCAATTAACAGAAGCACTCTTTATAGGGGGTGATCCCAGCCCTTTGACAGAAGAAAGGGTTCTGCAAGAACTCCTAAAACTGGAAGGTGGACAAAGCAATGGGCTCGATGGTATTCACCCCAGAATTTAAAAAGAATTAAGGGGGGAACTAGTGAAACCACTGACTACTCTTTTTAACAAATCATGGGAGGACAGTGTGGTACCCGAGGACTGGAGGAAGGCGGATGTGATTCCCCTTCACAAAAGTGGGACCAAGACAGAGGCAGGAAACTACAGACCTGTAAGTTTGACCTCTGTGGTAGGGAAAGTGATGGAGTCACTTCTGAAGGAAAGAATTGTTGAGTACCTAGAGGCTAGTGGGGCACAGGACCCAAGGCAGCATGGGTTCACAGTGGGAAGGTCATGTCAGACGAATCTAGTTGATTTCTTTGACTGGGTGACCAAAGTAGTAGACCAGGGAGGGGCTGTGGACATGGCCTACCTAGACTTTAGCAAGGCATTTGACACAGTCCCACACAAAAGATTAATAGTCAAATTAACCAGCCTAGCAGTGGGTCCCAGGGTGGTAGCCTGGGTAAAACATTGGCTGGACAACAGGACACAGAAGGTAATTGTAAATGGAGTCCACTCTGAAGAAAGAGGGGTTACTAGTGGGGTGCCACAGGGTTCAGTACTGGGTCCAGTCCTTTTTAATGTCTTTATAAGTGACATTGCAGAGGGACTGGAAGGAAAAGTATGCCTCTTTGCAGATGACACAAAGATCTGCAACAGGGTTGATACACAAGGAGGCGTGGAAAGGATGAGAAGGGACTTGGCAAGGTTGGAGGAATGGTCAGAAGTATGGCAGCTAGGATTCAATGCAAAGAAGTGCAAAATAATGCACCTGGGAAACAAGAACCCAGGGGAGATTACACAATGGGGGGAGGTAGTAACAACAACAAAAAAGGAAAGGGACCTGGGGGTAATCATATCAGATGACCTTAAGGTTAGCAAGCAATGTGAGAAGGCAGTAGGGAGGGCTGGGGGTATACTGGGATGCATAGGGAGAGGCATCACCAGCAGAAAACAGGAAGTTGTTATCCCTCTGTACAGACAGTTGGTGAGTTCCCATCTGGAGTACCGCATCCAGTTCTGGAAACCCCATCCTCCGCAGGACATACACAGGATAGAGGCAGTCCAGAGGAGGGCAACTAAATGGTGCAGGGTCTGCAAGAGAAGCCGTATTTATAAGCAGACTAAAGGAGCTTAATATGTATACCCTTGAGGAAAGAAGGGAGAGGGGGGGACATGAGGAAACTTTAAGTACCTCAGTGGAACTCAACAAAGTCCAAGGGGTAGCATCTTTCAGAAAAGAGACGCAAGAACAAGGGACACAATTTAAAGATGGGGGGCGGTTCCTGGGCAAAATGAGGAAGTATTTTTTTCGTAGAGAGGTAGGATGCATGGAACAAGCCTTCCTGAGGAGGTTGTGGGTTAAAACCGTGGGAGAATTCAAGAATGCATGGGACAGACATAAGGCAATTCTTGTGGGGGTTAGAAAGAAATAGGCTGTTGGTTAACTAGGATCTGCGGCCTATCCTGTAGGTAGGGAAATGGGCAAACTAGGTGGGCCAAGCAGTCCTTATCTGCCGTCAAAGTCTATGTTTCTATGCTTACAACTGACGTAGTGGAGGAGCTAGAAAGGAAGGTCTGCCTTTTTGCAGATGATACCAAGATCTGCAACAGCGTAGATGCTCCATGGAGGGATGTATGTGGAAAGGATGGACAGGGATCTGAGAAAACTGGGAGTGGTCAAGAGTATTGCAGCTGGATTTCTACAAAAATGTGCAAAATAATGCACTTGGGGCCATAGAAACCCAGGGGCACAGTACAAAATGAGAGGAGTGATGCTGACAACAACCAAGCAGGAAAGAGACCTGGGGATAATCATATCAGATGACCTAAAGGTGGCCAGGCAGTGTGAGGGCAGTCGGAAGGCTAGTGAGATGCTGGGCTGCATAGGTAGGGGTATCATTAGCAGGATGAGGGAGGTGGTGAGACCACATCTCAAGAAAAACATAAACAGAGTGGAGGCAGTCCAGAGGCTACCAAAATAGTGCAAGGGCTGCATCAGAAACCCTAAGAGAAAAGGCTAAAGGAGCTCAATGTATATACCCTGGAGGAGAGAATGGAGGGTGGGATATGATGGAGACCTTTAAAAACCTCACGGGTAAATGAGGTACAAGTGGAGGGTATTTTTCAGAGAAAAGGGTGCTCTAGATTAGAACAAGGGGACATGCTATGAAGTTGGAGGGAGGTAGATTCAGGAGAGATGTGAGGAAGTACTTCTTCACAGAATGTGTGGTGGATTCCCGGAACAGCCTTCCAGTGGAGGTAGTAGGGTGAAAACAGTGGTGTAGTTGAAAAATGCCTGGGACAGGCACAAGGGAATGGTAGGCGAAAGGGGAGGAGATGAGGCAGTGCCATAGATCAAGTAGGGTCTGCAGCAAAAAAGAAGGTAAAAAAAAAAAAAGGCAGACTAGGTGGATCCAACGGTCCTTATCTGCCACCAGTTTCTGTGTTTCTGTTACTTCTTCAGTATTGTTTACATAACACTTGCTTTTGCCGCTGTAGTTGATGATGCCATCACTTTTTTGTCTGCTCCAGTGCTGCTTACTGCTTTTTTGTACATTTTGTTTCTTTAAATATAACTTATTATTCAGGCCGCCTTCACTCCAGCAGTGCCCCCTTCTGGGGGCTACCACCCAGCTGTGTACCCAACCTTCTATAGTGCTTACACCTTTCCAGCCCCCTCCCCCAACTTACCCTATGAGGTGAGGCTTACCTGACTGGCCATACCAGGTTAGGCATTGTCCCTTCCATACAAGGACCTTCAGGGTAGAGTAGCTGGTCATTTGGGCTGGAGCCTGAGTGTGCCACATCATCCTCCACTGCACTGTTTTGTTTTTTTCTTGTTCCATGCTCCTGGTTCCTGAGGATGTTGCGCCACTTGAGAATCCAAACACATGCATGTACTAAGTGTTGCAGTACAGATTCCGGCTGTTGTCCTTCCAATTTTTTCTGCAGTATGTGTGCAGCACTACCACTTGTCACACAGGACGCAGTATTGCAGAGGAGGCAGCAACCTTCCCTCCCCAGAGGAGGAGGAGGAGAACATCTTGTGGGACTCTCGATCATCCACCTCCTCTGTCTGTGCCCCCCGATGACCTGAGCTCATTTCTGTACCTGGGTCACCGGCATCGTGAGAGGTAGCCCTACCGCTGCATTGACAGGCTGGCTGCACAGCTCTTTTTTTGTAAAAAAAAAAAACACAAGGCTTGTGCCCACTTCTGTGCCCACCTCCCCTCCTGCTCTTCAGTTCCAGCTTCTCCCCTCATTGGTCTTCCTCTTTGGGAATGGCATTGCTACATCCAGGTTGTGCCTCTCTTCTTTGGCTATGCCGGTATCCAGCTGGCATTATGCAGTTGTTGCTGATCTTCCTGGACTAAAAGTCTTCCCCATTCATTCACACTAATGGGACTAAGCTAGAGGCACTTGGACCCAGCAGGAGCCAAGGATTTTCAGGAGGGCTGGCGCCAAAGTAGGACCACACATGTGCGGTACCCCGAGGCTGGCTCACACCTGTATGGGCTATCTCAGTGTCGACCCTCCAACTGCCTCAGTTCCTTTTCTTCCGCTGTCGAGTGCGCTTCAGTGATGATGTCACTCGCCTGCTGGGAGTCAAACTTCTCGTCTGTACGACAGCAGCTTTTAGTCATTCAGTTCGTTAATTTTAAATGCTTTTATTGTTTAAAAAAAAAAAAAGAAGAAAGAAGATTTCTCTCAGCCCTGCCCATCGACAGAGTTGGCCATGGACGGTCTTGGTAATGGTAGGGATTCTTCTTCAGAAGGCTGGTCAGGCAGTGGGGCTGTGTCCGGTCCGCCACCATCTCCGGGGGGCACCGACCACAGGCAGTCCGGTGTCCGGGACCTCCCATTGATGGAAAGAAGTGGGCCTGTTCTTGATCCACATTGGGAACTTGGCGCTGCTTGACCTTGAACTCTTCCTCTTCCCGTCGGAAGAGGAAGAAACGGTACCCCTCGAGGTCACCCTCTAGTATGCCTATCAGGGAGTCTCCAGTAGTCGAGAGCCCTCCGGGTTTCCTGGTGGCTTCGGCTCTTGAAGTCCTGGACTCTAGTCACCGGCGCCCTTCTCTGTCCCTTGCGGGGGTTCTGGTGGACAGTTTCATCTTTGGCTAGCTCTTTAGAGCAGTGAGTTTAGCGTTGTCTCGTTTGCCTTTGCTGGTGGCTCAGGTGCCGAGGCCTTAGGGCTTTGGCACCGTTGAACCATAACTTGGGTTTTTGGTCCAGGATCTGCGTTCGGTGCCTTTTCCAGTGCCGATGCTCTCTATGCTGATCCCATGTGCCCACCCCCCTCACTCTTCTCTTTGGGGGCCGGCACAGGTATCACTCCCCCACCTCTTTCCAGGGATGGTCATTCTCCGGGTTCCTCGGCATCGGTGCTGTGTGCTGTGTCGTCTATGTCGATTGCTCGTGTCTTGCCATCTGCTTTGGTGCCGTCGTAGGCCATCAACTCGAGCTGCATGCGGCACCGTGAGACTTTGACACTGTCTTCTTGGTGCCGCATGCGATGATGTCTTTCAGGGCTGGGCTTGTCTCCGGATCCAGGTG
This sequence comes from Neoceratodus forsteri, assembly GCA_016271365.2. Taxonomy (NCBI): domain Eukaryota; kingdom Metazoa; phylum Chordata; order Ceratodontiformes; family Ceratodontidae; genus Neoceratodus; species Neoceratodus forsteri. The sequence goes on from CM057449.1 coordinate 969,932,025, forward strand.
CCCTGTGATCTGTCCCTTGCCCAGGTTGACCTTGCTGGGGCATTTCCTATTTCTGTGGGGCGGATATAGAGCAAGACGAGTCTGATCTGGACCTCATCATTCTGACAATGGCAAGATGACTTGTTTTACAGCCTGGACGTGAACTCCTCATCCCAGCTGAACCCTGGTTGAAGCCATATCTTTTCAGTCTCTCCTTAAGTCATGGGTTTTGACCTGGCTCTGTAGACGTCCGATGTAGACTCAAGGAGGCTTTTGCGTCTCGAGTTCCCCATGTTCAAGAACATTACGCCCTCTGCTCACCCTCCTTTGCTGCACGCGGTGTGGGAAAGGCCAGTTCTGATTCCTTCGATGTCCCCACCCCCAAGAAAGGGACACTTTTTAGCTCTCAACCCTTTTTAGATACTATGGTTGTCAGAGCAGAGAATGACAAGGCCGTTCTCCCTCAGGGGTCCACAGCTCATCCTATCAATAGGGAATCATGCAAAATTGATACCTTGGGGAAACTAGCAGTCACTGCCTCAGAAGCTCTGTGGAGGCCTACGACTCTGCCTCCAGGGCAGCTACTGCTGGGATCTGTGTCAGGTGACTCGTGACTTAGAACATCAGGATTTCTATGATTTTCACCTGCTCGGCACTCAAGTAGCTGCCTTCAGAATAGCCGGACCGGTTCCTTCCACCCCTCAAAGGGGCTGGAACCATTATTAGTTTTGCAACAAATAGTCTTTCGAGGTGGGGACTGAGGGGTGTTAATGGAGTTCAATCCCATGAGCTGTGAAGAAAACGAAGCTTAAGTCACAGGGTGCGAAAGCTCCAAGTGCCACTCTCTGAGGCATTAGTCTGGGTTCCATCTCAACTACCTGAGGTGGAACTTCGCCCTGTGGTGAGAGGTTGTTTGACTCACTTTCAGCCTGTGGCAGTCTATAACAATAGACTATTGGGTCCTCCAAATTTACTGGAAGTTGTACTCCCTCAATCTATCAGAGACTCCCCCAACTGTCCCCCCCCCCCAAGCGCCAGCACAGTCTCCCCACTTCGACCTTCTCACCTCAGAGATTCAGGGCCTTCTTTGTGGTCTTCTGGTCCCTAAGAGAACAGGTGCTCAACCTCAGAAACAGAATAGGTCTTTGTTCAGGGCAGGATGGTCTCTGTAGGGACTCACCTACCACCTGTCCAGTGGCACGACTGGTTCGCATCCCTGGATGTACGGGTTGCTTCCATGAAGGTACTGCCATCCCTGCAGAAGTCACAGCTTCAAGCCTCTCAGCTTCTCTCCCCCCCCCCCCACTTCCTAGCAAGGAGCAAGGGTTCCCCCCCCAGGGGTCAGGGGGAACAACTTTGTCCAGATGGCTCTTTTCCTTACGGGGAGTAACCTTATATGAGCCCAATCCACGTAGTGGATGCTGGGCCTCGGGGCCTCTGTTGTTTGTGTAAGTGCCTCTGGACAGTTCCACATGAGGACCACCCAGTAGATACTCAGCACACGCACCCACAGTCCTTCCACATAAAGGTGGCAGAACCCCTGTCAAGATCACTTGCATGGTGGACACAGGAAGACAGGCTTCTACAAGGTCTACCCTTTGCCCCACTGTCATCTCAGATCACCATCACCACGGATGCACCAGTGATCGGTGGGGGAGCTCACTGTCAAGACCTCTGAACTCAGAGAGTGTGGAGCCAGGAGGAGTCTCATCTTCACATAAATGTCTTAGAGATGAGAGCTGTTCTATATGTTTCCGAGCCTTGAAGGATGTCCTCTACCACAAGGTATTCTCCTTTAGACAGACAATAAGGCCAGGATGTATCACATCAACAAGCAGGGTGGAGCATGCTCCTACCCTCTGTGCAGGGAGGCCATGAAGGGGTGGGAGTGATGTCTCAAGCATGATACCCTAATTCAGGCAGTCTACCTGCCAGGAATTTAGAATGACCTAGCAGATCACATTAGCAGGCTGGAGGCGGGTTCCCATGAATGGTCACTTGCTCCAGTGGCGTAAAATCACTATTCGATGAGCGAGACAGTCCAGACCTGGATCTTTTTTGCGTCCCCACTCAATGCAAAACTGTTGCTAGTCTGCTTCAGAAATCCAGAACCTGATGTTTTCTGTCTCAGACTGCGGTGGATAAGATGCTTTTTGTATGCATTTCCTCCTCTTCCTTTAGTCGAGAGGGTGCACAGGGAGGCAGGATGATCCTCATCACCCCGCATTGGCCTCGTCCGATATGATTTCCACTAATCACAAGTTGTCAGAAGTCCCCCCGAGGAAGCTTCCTCTTCAGACGGACCTCTTGACACAGGGACCACTCGTCCATCCTAACCTGCGCTCCCCTCATCTTCATGCCTGGCTCCTGAGGAGATAGAAGTGGGTAGGTCTGTCTCTCAAAGGATCTTGGAAATCCTCTCAATGTAGTCTACCACTAGGAAACTTGCATGGCTTAGTGGAATTGATTTTCCATTTGGTGTGCAAAAAAGTCCATGCTGGTCACATTTTGTTGCCCACTGAATAAATTGTTGGAGTACCTCTTAGACCTGTCAAATGCAGGACTGCAATACTCGACAGTGAAAGTACACCTCTGTGCGATTTCCACCTGCCATGAGCTAGTGCTGAACATAACCGCTGGCTCAGTTACCACAAGTTAAGAGATTTCTCAAGGGTATCCTACACACTAGACCCTTGGTCAGGAAACCGGTGGCCGTGTGGGATATCAAACTTGTGCTAGATATGCTCACCCGTAAACCTTTGAGCCTCTGGCAACCTGTGACTTGGAAGTTTCTGACCTGGAAGACTGCCTTCTTAATGGCCGTTTCTTCCATTTGCAGAGTTTCTGAAATTCATGCCTTGATCACAGACCCTCCATATACTGTCTTTCAGAAGGACAAGGTGGCACTTCGTACTCGCTGTAAATTCCTGCCCAAGGTAGTTCAGACTTTCACCTTAACCAAACCCTGGTTCTTCCCACTTATTTTGCCAATTTCCAGAATGAAGGGGAACGCACCCTTCACTTTCTGGATGTCAAGAGGGTTCTACAATTCTACATCGACAGAACTAAAGAGATTTGCAAATCGAAGCATCTTTTCGTATCTTTCAGCATGGCCCGGCTGGGTCAGCCTGTTACCATTAGATACATTTCTGCATGGTTGGTGGCATATCATCGTCACTGCTACTCGATGGCGCAGGTCACGTAGGAAGTCCGGGTTTATGCCCACTCTACCAGAGCAGTTGTGGCATCGCTGGTAGAAATTTGTAATGTACCCATTGCAGATATTTGCAGAGCGGCTACTTGGAGCTCGGTGCACACCTTTGTGAAGCACTATGCTCTGGATGTCCATGCCAGACAGCACACTTCCTTTGGCAGAACAATCCTTAATGTATTTCTGTCCTGAGTGAGCTCTGTCTTCTGCCGCCCTACTTGGGGGATTGGTTTTTAGCTCGGTACTCTCCCATTAGTGTGAATGAATGGTGAAGACTTTAAGTCCAGGAAGATATGGAAATTATGTACCCACCGTAATTCTTAATCTTCTTGGATGAAGTCTTCACCATTCAGTCACACACACACCCACCCACCTACCTACTATCCCCCGAGCTCACTCATCGTGCTTCTGGTCTTCACTCCCTCGTTGGCTTGGGCTGTGAAGACGCTGTCGAGTAGACCCTTCTTACACGGTTCATCCAGGCTATTTTATGCCCGGATTAGGTTAGGTATTTCCTAGGTTAGTTTACGCTGCACCTCCTCAGTCAAAAGGGAACTGAGGCCGCTGGAGAGTTGACGCCGCCGAGATAGCCCATACAGGTGCGAGCCAGCCTTGCGGTGCCACGCATGCACTGACTCATGGCAGGTGGAAATCGCACATAGGTGTACTTTCACTGTCTAGTATTACAGTCCTGCATTTGACAGGACTAAGAGGTACTCCTCCCCAGACCAGATAGTACTATCATCAGCAACATGCCCACCTCTTAGGCTGCCAGCAAGCGCTGACTGAGGTTCATTGCCAAACCCTGGGTTACCTGTGTGATAGTGCAGTGCCCTACTGCTGAATTATTGAATGGCCTTGTTGGGTATTGTTTACCCCAAAACGCTTCACTAGGAAATACTGCAGGCAAAGGAGAGCATGTACACAACAGCAGAAAATTCTTGCAGCATTTTGGCTCCCTACTGCCTTAATGTCTCAGCACTGCCAACACAGATAGTCTCCTGGTGTGTCCACACTGCCCTGCCTTTAACAGAGCGGCCATTATGAACTGCTCACAAAGGTGGAAGAAGGCAAGTGTAAATACACTTACAGTCTTTGTCTATAAATGAGCTAAACTGGTTTCTCTTATAAGCACAGTACTGGAATTATTACTTTCAACAGTTCACAGCAGACCTGTGTCATAAATCCAATGTTAACAGTGTTGGTAAAACAGCAATAATCAATGTAACAGCCAGTTACAAGTCAGAAATCACATATAATTAGGTTACTGTTGCTGAGATTCTCAAAGTCTTAGGAAGTATTACAAAGGTATGTCTGTCTCACTTGGTCACCGTTACATAAGTGGTTCTTAAAATGTAATAAATGTAATTAATGATAATAATAACAACATTTATTTGTTTAGCACTTTTCATATTTCAAAGCGCTGTACAGTCAGAATAAAATCAGCATACAATAAAATACAATAAAATCAGGACAATACAGAATACGCTTTCCCCCACAAGAAAGTCTTAAGAGCCCGCTTAAAACACCCCACCATCCCACACTCCCTAAGCTGACGAGGCAGAGAATTCCAGAGGGTAGGTTCCACAAACCCAAAAGCACGTGCACCAGATGATTTTAAACTTACCCTAGGAATCTCTAGCAACCCCTCGTCAGTGGAGCTGTCGTAGAGGGGAGTAGGGCACCAGGAGCTCTTTCAAGTAATCGGGGCCCTGTCCATGTAGGGCTGTGTAAGTCAATAGACCTACCTTAAAGGTGATCCGCCACTGAATAGGCAGCCAGTGCAGATCGCGCAGCACGGGGTAGTATGAGTTCTTTTTGATACCCCAGTCAACAAACTTGCTGCCTCGTTCTGCACTAGCTGCAAGCGGCGGATATCAACCCCAGGAAGCCCTAAGTAAAGGGAGTTACAGTAATCAAGGCGCAATGTCACAAAGGCGTGGACCAGAACAGGAAGGTCGCTGGGTGAAACAAAGTGCCTAATCCTAGCAATGTTCCTAAGATGATAAAAGGCCAGCTTGACGACTGCCGACACCTGATGACGAAGTGTCAGACTATCGTCAAGCACCACTCCTAGGTTACGCACTCATTCGGAGGTGAGAATCTGGGCCCCTCCCAAGATTAAACCGGAGGGGAGTCCAGATCCCAACCCCTCTGTCCTGCGACCTGGGTCCACAACCAGAACCTCGGTCTTTCCTGGGTTCAACTTTAAGCCACTGGTACTCATCCAATCTTGGATTTCTGCGAGACAGCTGTTCAGTACTGAGATGGCACTAACCTGGTTGAGGGCAAAAGACAGGTAGAGCTGGGTATCATCAGCATAGCAGTGAAACCTCAGCCCATACCGTCTTACAATGTCTCCAAGAGGCAGCATGTATAATGCGAATAATATGAGGGACAACACCGAACCCTGAGGTGCCCCGCAAGGCAGAGAGAAAGCCCCAGAAGAAAAAATACCGGAGACAACTCCCTGCGATCTACCAGCGAGGAAAGATGTAAACCATCTGAGAACTGTACCAGACAGCCCACAGATGAACGTCAGATGTTTGAGCAGAACCCCATGACCACAGTATCAAAAGCTGATGATAAATCAAGGAGAACCAAGATGAAACGACGGCTCTGATCTCTCGCCATCAGGAGATCATTGAGCACCCGAACCAGTGCAGTCTCAGTACTATGTCTCTTACGAAAACCCGATTGGAGAGGTTCGTATAGATTATGGATGGTTAAATGGTTATCCAATTGAGCTGCCACAACTTTCTCAATAACCTTCCCCACAAAAGGGAGGTTAGAGATAGGTCTGTAGTTTGCTAGGTTATCTGGGTCTAAAGAAGCTTTCTTCAGGAGGGGTCTCACCACCCCCATTTTCAGGGAGCTGGGAAACTCACCCAAATCCAGAGAGCACCGGACAATCCGAGCTAAGGCCGAGCCAATGATGTCAATACAACCCAAAATTAGGGAAGTAGGGCCAGGGTCTAAACTACAGCAAGTGGGACGCATCGCCTGGACAATCTTCATAATATCCACAAACTCTGGCAGCTCAAAGGTACTCCAGGAAACTCCAGGCTCTGTGTCATAGCACCGATCAGCAGCAACACCCATAGAGTGGAGTTGGTGGCATTCATGCCTGATGTCTGCCACCTTATTTGCAAAGAAGCGAACAATCTCATCACAATCCTTTTGTGAAAAAACCTGATGGAACTGCTGACAGACTGGATTGCACAGTCCTGAAGAGCTGGGCCGGTCGGTTCCGTGCGACAGCTATTTCCCTGGACAGGAATTCTGCCTTCTTACGGGAAATTTCTGTTTGATAGAGTTTATAATGCTCTAACAAAATAAGGTGTCGGCATCTAAGGCTGTCCTCCGCCAACGGCGCTCCAACCTGTGCCCCTGTTTCTGCAACTCCCTTAGAGACCCATCAAACCAAGGGGCCCCAGGGCGATGTGGAAGGGGGCGAACACGGACAGGAGCAATTAAATTGAGAGCTGTAGAAATGGTCTTGTTATAGGCCGCAACTAGCTGCTCAGGATCCATGCTAGTTTCGTCGAATAGCGAGAGCTCAGTTACCGTCATCAGGTCATCAGGGACCACTTCCCGTAAGGGGCGGTAACTGACCATCTCTACAGAGGCCGACCTACCCAGGGGGGCTGAAAAATTGAACCCAGCAGAGTAGTGGTCGGACCAACCGACTAGTTCCACCACCAAGTTGGAGGCCACGATCCCTAGGAGGAAGACTAGATCAAGAGAGTGACCACCCTTGTGAGTAGCCGAGAAAATGACCTGTGTGAAGCCCAGGGATATCATCGACTGGAGGAAGTGTTGACCAAAAAGAGAAGATTCTTCGTCGACCCAGGCATTGAACTCACCCAGAACCATCAATCTGGGCGACTCCAATGACATGTCGGCAACGAAATCTATAACTTCCTGCATGAACAGCTTCTCATCACCTGGTGGACGGTAGATGAGAGCTATCCTGCACCCCACACCAGCCACCACAGTGCACTCGAATGACGTAGCCTCCTCTACTGGAACATTTGTTAGGCCCAGTTAGGTCTTGAAACAAACAGCGACCCCTACCCCCCGCAGTCCAATCTCAGGCGACGTAAAACCGAATACCCGGCTGGAACAGCTGCCTCTAAAATAGGGGCAGCTTTTCAATCCAGCCAACTTTCCATAATGCAAACCAGATCTGCCTACGCAACAAAGTCTGTGATAAGACCAGTCTTGTTGCAGACAGATCTGGCATTGCATAACAGCGCCCGAGTTGGACGAGATTGGCGAACTGTCCCAATTACTTGCCCTCCAACACCGGAGGTGCCCTTGGGTATGGGAACCAGAACAGAATTACCATGTTCCAGATACCATTTCGCCCCAGGGCGTCTTCTGAGCCTAACCACCCCATAGGAGAGCACCACTCATCTGGACACCGCTGTCCACAACCCCCCACCCACCCTCGACTCCCCCTCCTGTGAACAATTCCCAGTGCCCGACAGTGCTGCTAGACAGCAGAAGGCAGGGGGGGAGAAGCAAATGGGCGGAGGGTGTGGAGACTGGAGGCCAAATAGTGCAGGACAGGAGGGGCAGGCAGGCACATAATACTAATAAATATAACAAAATAGCAGGGGAAACTCATAAAATACCAAATTCAAGATTCAAAGGAAAATAGCGAACACTTAAGAAAACCCTAAAACAATAATTTGTCCAACAATCCTTGCCGTAACAAAAATATAAAACTATATTAAACCCATCACTGCGAGCTCTACGAGAAGCTTGGCTGGCTATCCCCGCTCAATCACCTTAACTTTAGCACTGGGTGCCTTGTGAGTAAAGTACTTAGCTCCGGCACCCCTCCGGAACTTGCCCGGTTTCTTGCTCCTGCTGACCTCTCCCCCTACCTGCTTAGATCCCAAGGCCCCGGCCTACTAAGTGTACCTACTTCCCGCACCAACATGGGGGACCGGAGTTTTGCTGTCCATGGCCCCAGGCTCTGGAACTCCTTTCCTGAAAGAGTCCGTACTGCCTCCTCTCACAAGAGTTTCGGACCTCCTGTGGGATCATCTTAAGGTGGCTTCTCGCTGTGAATGTCCTAAGCCTCCTTAGCCTCCGTGTCCACTGGTGCCGGCTTTTCTTCCTGCTCAGGCCACCACTCTTGGCGCTATATCCTCGCCCAAATCCCCCTCCTTGCTTGACCTTGCTATGATGTTACTATGCTCATAATCCTCACCAGCCCTGTTGGTCATTGAATTTATCTCTAATTTATACCTTTCCCCAGCACTGTATCTGGGTGTACCTTCCACGTAAATGTAAAAACTGTAAAAATTGTCTTTTCTCCTGTTTTTGTACCTGAATGTATTCGTCTGAACCAATTACTGTATCAATGTACCTGTTGTACCCTTTTGTACTCTCCCGGGTCGTTCCTGAAAATAGGCATAAAACTTGTCTAGTGTACTTACCCGGTAAACAAAAACGAAATAAACTACCCTCGTCCCACTATAAGGTGACTTTGACCCAAAAAAATAAATAATAAAATAAATAATAATAATCCCCTCTCACAGGATTAAAACAAACAACATATAAAATCCCCCTTCCCACAGCTCTCTCACTGCCAAGGAGGAAAGGAAAAATAATCAAATAATAAAAATAAAACATACACATAAACATCAAAAAATAACATAAATAAATATAGGCACCCTGGAACTCTCACCACCAGCAGACCAAAACAGAATTAATTAATCTGGGAAAAGTCATCAAACAGTAGGAGGAGCCGTAGAAGAAGTTCAAAACAATAAATCCAAATCCAAACGAAACATTCAAAAAATACAGCATAAATAAAGTTACGGAAGTTCCATCAATGTCAAAAAGAAACTTCCAATGCAGTCACACGTAGGCTCGATATAATTCCAGGAGCAAAGCCACAAAGTCTTGGAAGGAACAGGAGAAATAGGCCAAGTCCTTCCTCTTCCCACACCCCCAAAACTGCCTAATAGGTCAACTTACACCACCGGGACCTGCAGCTTCAGATATCCTAGGGCCGAAACACTCGTACCGACCTCAAGATATCGTAGGAGCCCACCACCAATCCCTAATTCCCTAGGGAAAAGTAAGTTAGTTCCTGCTCGGTCCCGAGAGGCTCCCTAAATTACCCAGGCACAAGGGGGGGGGGGAGAGAGCCTTTCACCACCGGACCACTGCCATGGCCCAGCCTCCAAACACACAGCTCAAGAAACAGTTTAAAATAAAATTGCTGGAAAGAAAGGGGCTCTAACTCACAATACTCCTGGAAAGCCACAGCCGTCTCTTCAACCAATATCGTAAATTGTGTCCTTGGAGAAAGCCCTAGTCCTAGGTCTTTATGTCCAATGGAGCAGGTACATCAACACAACAGGATAAACCAGAAGGAGTACGCTCTGACCAGGGTGAAACTTCTTCGGGCAAAAGGAGAACCGACTCCAAGGAGTCGGTTCCGGTTAAAAGAAAAAGAAGGGATAAATCAGCCAGTGCGGATCCACAAATTCTTTCTCCGACCGCTGATGAAATAGCCAAAGCGATAAGGATTGTTCAGTCGCTAACCCCGGTTCCGACCGAACTGGCACCATCAGGAAGGGGCTCGTTTGGTCGGTTTACGGGTTCCAGATTATAATTTAGAAGATTTTTATGAACCGGAGGAGGAGGAAGGAGAGTATGAGGATAGTGATGGTGATTACGAAAGTCTGGATGTGCCTATTGACCGGACATCTCCCCAGACAGACCTTCAGGGTTTCTCCTCCTAGACTTTCTGAGTCCCCTTCCCATTTTATGTTCTACAAAAAGTGGCTGAAACTCTTCAGCTTCCTATGGAAGAAGCTGTGGCGACCAGGAGGAGCCTGACTATGTTGAAATGATGGATATCCCAGAGTCCAGGAGGCTGTCTGTTCCCCTTCATAAGTCCTTTGGGAAACAGACAATAAAAATTTTAAAGACTCCTAATTCTATACCTCCTGTGGACAAGAGAATGGACAAGAGATATACTCTCTCAGGCTCAGATACGGAGTTCCTTACCCAGCAATGCAGCCATGTTGGGGTAGTGCAGGCTGCTGCCTGTGATAAGGCAAATATACCCTTGGCTTCACACCCCCCAGATAAGGACTCCAGGAGGATTGATGCCATGGCAAAGAAACAGTACATGGCAGCATCCTTGGGACTCAGGCAGGCTAATTATATGGCCTATACAGCTAGATATCAGAAATCTAGATGGGACACTATAATGGCTTTAGCTAAACAGGTCCCTGGCCAGCTTGCCAAGGAGCTGGAGCAGGTGGCTGCAGATGGTATTGAGGCATCCAAGGTGCAATTCCATGCTGCAGTGGACTCTAATGATGTTTCATCTAGAGTCATGGCTACATCTATGGCCCTTCGTAGGATGGCTTGGCTCAGATGTACTAGCCTGTCTCAGGATACCCAGACTAAGGCCATGGATTTTCCTGTTGTGGGTAATTCTCTGTTTGGGGAGCAAACAGAGAACTACATGAAAAAATGGATGAATACAGGACCACCTATAGGAGTGCTCAGGCCAAGGAAAGGCAAGCCACTCCCCAGAGGCAGCATTCTAGGGGCAGGGGTGGGCCTTTTCATAGGCCTTTCTACCAAGCCCAGGCCTCCTCTTCTGCTTATGCTCAAAGGGGGTTCTTCAGAGGGAGAGGCAGACGGGGTACAAGCAGGCCTGCTTCCACCCCTCAGCCTAACGCCCCTGCCAAACAGGCACCCTGATGGGTTTGCTAGGGCCGATTCTCCACCACCTGTAGGGGGCAGGCTGGCTTACTTTGTCCAGGACTGGATGTCTTTAACATCAGACAAATGGGTCCTGGAAGTAGTAAGCCAGGGACTGGTTCTCGGCTTCAAAAAATTTCCAAAGATGAGAACCAGATCCTTTCCACCTGCAAATCCTTCAGAGGCACTTGCCTTAGAGGCAGAGGTCTCTTCCCTCTTGGCTCTGAGAGCCATAGAGAAGGTTCCACCCCTACACAAAGGAAAAGGATTGTACTTCAGGTACTTCCTAACCCCCAAAAAGACAGGAGAATGGCGGCCCATCCTGGATCTCAGATATTTAAACAAGCACCTTTTTAAAGCCAAAGTTCAAAATGGTGACTCTGGGAATAATTCTACCCTCTCTAAGGCCAGGGGACTGGCTAGTTTCCCTGGACCTCAAGGATGCCTATTTCCATATTCTCATCAGAAGCTCCCACCGAAAGTACCTCAGGTTTGAGCTGCCCTCAGGCCATTACCAATTCAGAGCAATGCCCTTCGGTCTAACTTCTGCTCCAAGGGTGTTCACAAAATGCCTGGCAGTAGTAGTTGCCTTCCTAAGGAAAAAAAGGATCTCCATCTTTCCATACCTGGATGACTGGCTCATAGTAGGCCAGTCTCCAGACCAAGTCAGGTTACACCTACAGATAACTCAGCAACTGCTCACTTCTCTAGGTTTCCTTCTGAATCTTTCAAAGTCTGTTCTAGAGCCTGTGCAGCTCCTCACCTTCATAGGTGCAGAGCTGGATACAGTAAAGGCAAGAGCCTTCCTTCCCCTGGACAGGGTAAGGACCCTTATCTCACTGGCCTCTTCATTCACCCTCCAGGTGTCTCGACCAGCAAGGCATTTTCTGCAGCTCCTGGGACACATGGCTGCCTCTACAGCAGTGGTTCAGGGAGCAAGATTCCAAATGAGGGACATTCAGTTCCACTTGAGAGCCTTCTGGTCTCAGAAAAAGGATCCTCTGACCAAACTAATCCCAGTGACTCGAACCCTGATCCAGGTGTTACAGTGGTGACAGGATCAGGACAATCTAAGACAGGAGTTCTTTTGTCACTCAGTCTCATTCTCTAATCCTTACTACAGATGCCTCCTCTTGGGGTGGGGAGCCCACTTGGGGACCTGACCACCCAAGGGTTGTGGTCTCTCAGGAATCTCTGCTTCACATCAATCTATTAGAACTCAGAGCAGTGTTTCTAGCACTTCAAGCTTTTTCCAAGTCTGTTCAGAACAAAGTAGTTCAGATCAGGACAGACAATACCACCACAATGTGGTATATCAACAGCAAAGGGGCACTCGGGTCACGGGCCTTGTGCACAGAGGCAATGAAGTTATGGTCTCTGGCCTATTCCCTGAGCACCTCTCTTACAGCAGTACACCTCCCAGGCAAGGACAATGTCCTGGCAGATGCTCTCAGCAGGATATCTCAGGGCCATCACGAATGGTCCCTGGATCCCCTGGTTTTGAAGGTGATCTTCTCCAGATGGGGCACCCCACAGATAGATCTTTTTGCAGCCCCAGACAATCACCAACTTCCTCTCTTTTGCTGCAGGCCCCCAGTGTTGGGCTCAGTCCCCCTGGATGCCCTAGTTCTCAATTGGGAAGGGAAGTTCCTGTATGCTTTTCCCCCCTTCCCTCTCCTGTTCAAGGTGCTAGTCAAAATCAGGTCTCAACCCTGCAAGGTGATTCTGATTGCTCCAGACTGGGCCAGACAGCCCTGGTACCCTCTCTTGTTGTCCTTAGCAGTCCACCTTCCCCTGTCTCTTCCCAGGAATTACAACCTGTTAACATGTGCTCAGGGGAGGGTTTGGTATCCGAATCTCAAATCTCTCAATCTCAAGGCCTGGCTCTTGAAGAGTTAGAGTTTGCTGATTTGCACCTCTCTCAGGGTGTTCTGGATATCTTAAAGGCTTCTCGGAAGCCTTCCACCAGAAACACTTACAACTCCAAGTGGAAAAGATTTTATATATGGTGCTCTGGAAACATATTTCTCCAGAGTCTGCTGGCCTGCCCACAGTCCTTGACTATATGGTTCATCTTAATAGCTTGGGACTCAGACCAGCTACACTAAGAGTGCATCTGGCAGCTGTCTCTGCCTTCCTCTCAGCAGGCAAGCACTCTTCCCTTTCAGCTCATCCTGTATTTTCTAAATTTTTCAAGGGATTGCTTCATACCAATCCTCTCTTCAGGGACCCTGCCCCTGCTTGGGACCTTAATGTTTGCATTGCTCAGCTTATGCAACCCCCTTTTGAGCCTTTGTCCTCAGCAGAGCTTAAGTACTTGACTTGGAAAACTGTTTTCTTGGTGGCCATCACTTCTGCCAGATGCATAAGTGAGTTACAGGCCCTGTCAGTGGAGCCTGATTTTCTCTTTTTCCATAGAGATAAAGTGGTCCTCAGGACTAATAGGAAGTTTTTGCCTAAGGTGGTTTCAGATTTCCACCTTAACCAGTCTGTGTCTCTTCCTATTTTCTTCACTGACCATTACTCCTCTGGGGAGAGGAGGCTGCACAGTTTGGATGTGAAAAGGGCCCTTAGTTACTACATAGAACGCACCAAGGGTCACAGGTTTGACTCCCTCCGACTGTTCCTCACTTATGGTGAGGTTGGTAAGGGAAAACCTGCCACTAAGAGATTTATTGCCAGGTGGATTGTCTCTTGCATTTAATTTTGCTACGAAAAACTAGGTAGGACCCCACCCTCAGGCCTGAGGGCTCACTCTACCAGGGGTACAGCTGCTTCCCTGGCTGCTGCCTGGGATATTCCTATCTTAGAGATTTGTCAAGCAGCCACCTGGAAAACAGTACACACTTTTACCAAGCATTACTCTCTGGATATCCAGGCTAGGAGTGATGCTCGGTTTGGCACAGCAGTGCTTCAGAGCCTGTTTCCTAAGTAGGTTCTGTCCCTCCTCCATGGAGGTACTGCTTGGTAGTCTGCAATATATCAGAATACAGCAAGACTTCATGTTGTTTGAAGAAAAAATTACTCACCTTAGTAATGTTGTTTCTTCTAATGGAGTCTTGCTGTATTCTGACCTCCCCTGCCTCCCCTCTCAGAACCTTGGTTTTTGGGATGTGGGTGGGCAGTAGCAGTGTTGGCACTGGGAGGTGCCCCTCACTCTTCTTTTCTCACCCCTTTAGTTTGGGTGTGTGGGTGTTGTGTTTTGTTTTATTTTGGGTTTCTGACTTGGAGTCTTTGTTTTGGGACCAAAAAATCTTTTTATTATATTTAGTAGCCAGTTGGCTAGTGTAAGTTTACAGTGTCCACACAGGACACCCAGTGAGTATAGCTCGTAAAGATCTGATGGTTTGAGTTCAAACAGCAACAGACAGAGTCTCAACCGAGCTCGAGCTCAGCATTCCATGCCTGGCATGGAAAGTTACTCTTTCATTTCCGGGGCAGTTCAAAGGTTGGACCATCACTGCAATATGTCAGAATACAGCAAGACTCCATTAGAAGAAACAACATTACTAAGGTGAGTAATTTTTTCTTCTAGTCTACTATGGAAGAGATTCCACCATGATGAATCAATGTCTGTCAGCACTCTCAGAATGAACAAAAAGGGAACCTGAGTCAGCTTACCGCTGTGCATTTTTTCCTTTTTATTCAAACCACTTTGTGTCACTTAACCAGGCTACTCACAGCAACAAACTAAGCAGTTTATATACAGGTGTATTCCTTGGCTTCATGGCTCAATTGCCTAATCCAAAATATGCTTTGAGCAAATGCTACATTTTCTTTCATTTTAACTTTTTGTACCCATTTAAAATTAACCATCACGTTCACCACTGGATAAATGAACTGGATGCTCTGTACCCTCATGGGCTAAATGAGGACAGCGGTTTAAACAGTTTTCTTTAAAGTGTTTACATTGGACTCACTTTATAGGGTTTTGATAATCAGCTCGACTTTGATTATTTAAATTGTGATCTTGTAATAATGTTTTGATATGCATGCTGCTTTTTATGTGTGAATATATTTATGGTAACGATTTTCTGAATATTTAAGAATTAAGCTCACGATTTTAATAGGTTGACTACAGAGAGAGTTTTTAACTTTGGGTGAGCATTGATTTTTTACTAATTTGGGTTCACGATAAAAAAAAAAAATTCTGACTTCTACAGCCAGACTGCCTTTTAAGGAGGGGAGGAGTTCCCTGGTAAATGGTGGTGGTAAAATATCTGTTGATAGCCACAGCAACTAGCTTTGGTAGTTCACCCCCGAACTACCAAATACCGGTGACGAAGCCTCTGGCTTATTTTCTCCTGTGGCAGTTTTTGAAATAGAACCACCTTTAAGGCGTTCCCTTCTCCCTACTGGAGCCGTAGGAGACTGTTGCCACAGATGCTTCCCTACTGGATTAGGGTGCACATTGCCAGAGTCTTCAAATCCAAAGGACTTGGTCAGACTCAGAGCACCATCTCCACATAAATGTGCTAGAGATGAGAGATACTCTCTATGGGTTACAGGCTCTGACAGACCTAGTATGCCACAAGGTAGTTCATCTGCAGATAGACAACAGATATGTCATGTTCTACCTCAACAAGCAAGGAGAGACTCACTCATACCTTCTGTGCCAGAAATGAGGAGTGTTTGCGAATGGTGCTTGGACAACAAGATCTTTCTTCAGATAACTCGTCTGCCCTAGTTGGAAAATATCCTGGCAGATGGTCTTCCTCGAACAGTAGCAGATCTTCACAAATTATCCTATCTGAGAATGAAGTGTGGTCTGTGTTCAATGAGGGCGGAAGGGTGCTGGACTTCGACCTTTTTGCATCTCACTGCAATGCATAAGTTCCACGCTTCTGCTCGAGAAAACAAGACCATGATGGTTTTTGTCAGGATGTTTCCAGGCAGCAATGGACAGATAATTTTCTCTATGCATTTCTGCCACTCCTCCCCCAAGAGGGTACTTCTCAAGATGGAGGCACATGGAATAAGAGGATTCTGATATCCTCATACTGACTGAGATAGATCTGATACCCATTGCTGAGCCAGTTGGCAGCTCAACAGCCATGGACCTTACCTCAGAGAATGAATCTCCTGACCCAGTTTCAGGGTCATCTAGTACATATGAACCTCCAATCCTTACATCTGCAGACATGGCCTGTGAGGAAATAGAAGTGGGCAGATTTCAGGTGTCTCATCGGGTCTTCCAGATTTTCCTGGCAGCTCATCAGCTTTCAACCAGAAAAGCTTATGGTGTATTTTTTCCTGTAAGGATGCCAAAGATCCCTTTCACTGTGCGCCATAAAAAATTCTGGACTATCTCCTGGACCTTTTGGAGTCTGGTCTGCAATACTCCTCAATAAAAGTCCTCTTTTTGACCATCTTGGCCTAAAATGAGCTTGTTGTAGCCCTTCCCTTAGCCCAGTCTCCTCTCCAGAAGATTTCTGAGCGGTATGCTGAATACAAGACCCCTATGAAGAAACCTGTCACCAGTTGGGATTTTACCCTTGTTCTGGACATGCTCAGCCATGAGCCTTTTGACCCAGAAGCCACTTATGCTACTTGTGATATGTGGTATCTCACTTGGACGGTGGTATCTTTAGTGCCATTACCTCTGCATGCAGTTTCTTAACTGCAGACTGTAGTGATGGATCCTGTGTATACAGTTTTCCTCAAGGATAAGGTGGTGACTCGGCATACATCCTAAATTTCTGCCAAAGGTGGAGTTGGAAGTTTCACCTCAGCTTATCCTTGGTGCTTCCAACCTTTTTTCCTAAGCTGAAGAACTCAGGGGAAATAGTAGTGCACTGTCTTGATGTTAGAATCCTCGGTTTCTCCCTCGATAGAACCAAGGACTGCAGGCAAACCTCTCAACTGTTTTTCTCCTTTGTTTCCAATCAGAAGGGTTTTCCTGTTTACAGGCAGTGCATGTCAGATTGGATTGTCAATTTAAATCATCGCTGCTACACTCTAGTGGGGTAGTAATTGGAGGCCTCTGTCAGAGCTTGTTCCTCCTGAGTAATGGCTACCTATGTGGCTTTGCTCCATGTGGTGCCTATTTTAGAGATAGGTAGGGATGCTACCCGGAGTAGTGCTCAAACATTCACTGATACTACACTTTGAACATTCACTCTGGAAAACATGCAGATTTCGGATTTGATGTTTGTAAGGCCTTCTTTTGAGTCCTCTTTCTCCAAAGTCCTTATCCCGGGAGACTTTTCCTTACAGCCTGCTAGCCGAGACCAACGGTGGGGATCAATACAGAAGATTGATTCTTGGAAGATAGAAAAGTTACTTATACGAGCATATGAATAAAGGAAATTGTCAGCAGATATAGGCCATAATGGTCTATCGGGTCTACTTAGTCATAGCTAAGCCTTACTTACTCCTTCTGGAGTTAGCACCCCCCATCACTGTAACCCATCTTCCCCATGGGCCCTGCTGGCCTAATCATCTTCTTTACCCTGTCCCAGTCCCTCTTAAAGCTGGTCACTGACCTTGACGCTACCACCTCCGCTGATAACTCATTCCACCCTTTCTGTGAAGAAGTGTCTTCTCATTTCCTTACTGATTCTGCCCCCCACTAATTTCAGGTCATGACCCCTTGCACCTTCCTTCCTTAGGTTAAATGTATCCTCTATGCTGGTTTTGTTTATTCTCTTTTAAGTATTTGAAGGTCTCAATCATGTTCCCTGTCTCCCTCCAGTCCTCCAGAGAGTACATGTTCATCTCCTTCAGTCTCTCTTCGTATGTTCTGTACCTCATGCCCTGTATCAGTTTGGTTGCTCTCTGCTGTACCACCTCCACTAATTTGATATCTTTCTTAGGGCAGGGGCACCAGAACTGGACACAATACTCCAGGTGTGGTCTCACCAGTGACCTGTATAGTGGCAGAATAACCTCCTCGTTCCTAGAGGTGATGCCCCTGGCTATGCAACCCAGCATTCTGTTTGCTTTAGCTGCTGTCTTATGGCACTGTGTCATGTGTTTCATGTCACCCCGTACCATAACTCCCAGGTCTTTCTCTTCTTCCGATACTGTCACTTGAACTCCCCCTAGCCAGTAGCTCGCTTTTGGGTTTTTGGCTCTTGTGTGCATCACTTTACATTTTGTTGAATTAAAATGCAACTGCCAGATGCCAGACCATTTCTCCAGCTTTGCCAGATCCTCCCTTAGTTCCTGCCTCCCCTCTTCTGTGTCCACCCTCCCACAGAGCTTAGTATCATCTTCAGAGACAGATTTTGCTCTTGACCCCGACTGATATGTCGCCAGTGAATACATTGAGCAACACAGGTCCCAGTACTGAGCCCTGTGGGACACCACTGGTCACTGGCCTAGGTTCGGACAGGTCACCCCCACCACTGCTCTCTGGTTCCTGTCTGTCAGCCAGCTCTTTACTCACCTCAGCAGTTTCTCCCCAATTCCCAGGTCCCCCAGCTTGCTGACCAACCTACCATTGGGCACCGAGTCGAATACCTTGCAAAAGTCCAGATAATGTACGTCCATTACTTGTCCTTTGTCCAAGGTCCTTGTAACTCAGTCAAAGTTCACCATGTTGGTTTGACACGACCTCCACCTAACAAACCATGTTGCCTGTCACCCTGGAGACCATTATCTTGAAGGAAGGACATGAGCCTTTCTTTCAGAGTGGCCTCCATTAACATACCCACTATGGAGGTTAAGCTGACTGGCCTGTAGTTTTCAAGCTCATCTCTAGGGCCACTCTTGTGGACAGGCAGCACATGAGCTGTCCGCCAGTCCTGAGGAACTGTTCTGCCAACTCAAACCAGGCAGCTGTTTACTCACTCACACTCACATACACACAATAACAATACAATAAGTACAGCAAGCCAAAGCTTTATTATAACAAAATATAATACAAAAAGTTATACATCACCGATTCAATAAAGCATCATCCAAGCCCTCTTCCAATGGCTGGGAAGCCCCCTTGTCAGCCTGGCTAGGAGTCTCTCGAACTGGGGAACTGGCCCCACAGCGATCGTCCACCCTGCAGGAGAGGCTTCTAACCAGGCATTGAAGCTACATTTATATCTTATATCTGGTATTTAGAAATGCTAAACCATCATGTCCTAAGCACTGGCCAGGTGCCCAGAACATCAGAGTTCAGCATGACAAACACCACTTATTCTCATAATAAATAGTTGGCATTCGTTAGATCATCATGCCCTAAGCACTGGCCAGGTGTCCAGAACATCATGAGCCAAACAATGCCAGAGATTCTCACAACATCTTGTATGCGACCTTCAAGTCAGCAAAATACACTGTCTGAAGCAAAACATAATAATGAGGCTATCTAAAGAGCAAAACACCAATTAAATGAAGCAGCATGTAAAATGGAGTCACACAATACAAAATGGAGTATAAAATGACATACATTACATGAAATAGCATACAAAATGGAGTGACAATAATCAACATATTATACTATCACTACATTCGGTCCTTTGATTATTGTGAATACGATTTGTATGATATTGGTACCATAGCAAAATTACTACGAATATAACATGATAAGTAACAAGTCACTACAGCAATGATTATGATAGGATGTATCAGAATATTGAACACTTTTGTAGCTGATGGAGACCATCCTGTAAAAATATCCCACCAATAATGAGTAGTCTCTTGTTGAATCTTGGAACTTAAATCAATCATTTATTTTTAACTATCGTAGTTTGCACCTGACTTTGCACTAATGATTTATTTCTTATTGCCAAATGAGCCTGCATTACATCTGTTTCCTGAATTATCTGTTTAATTTTATTTATGAGATATTCAATCTTGATTGATCTAAAATATTGGGCTGCCAATACAAAATAAGCTTCTGCTCATTATCAGGGACCTGTGCATTTTACTGTGGTGGATGACATTACAATCCAATGATTACTAGGAATCCATGATTTGAACACGGTCCTCCACACATATTCATTATTACTCATTAAATCACTCTGGGCCTTATTTCTTTACATTATAGAATACATATGTCGCATTGTGCATTCTGTCCAATCAATAAATCGCGAAATATTTTCTGCTACTCCCATTCCCCATACCTGTGAAGCATTAAATAACTGCAAGAACTCAAAATCATAATTCAAAGTTAATCTTTGAGATAAGAAAACAGTTGGCATCCATTGAGCTTGTAAGTTAATTAAGCTAAATACATCAATTCCTACTGCCTGAAGCCTGTTAGTCAGTGTTTCTATATCCACACTATTTAAAATTCCTATGCCTGCCCCTGCTCCACCTAATAGGATATCAAACCAAGCTCTTTTATATTTGCATTTTCTACTAAACATAAGCGTTATGTTAAAATGGATTACATTTTCTGATATCACTGCGCTACTGATGTACATGTGGATGGAACCTTAACTATACTATCATTGCTAATTACAGGATGGTTTTTCAACACTGTAATGTGATCTGCCAAGTAGTTCTATTAGTTATTGCAGTAGCATTTATGCAGAATAACGTGTCTATGTCAATCAAAGTAATACTTGCATTGAAAATGTCTGTTTGATTCATGCAGCAATCAAGTCTATGTTGTACAGTCACCATGCAACTATTGATAAGTTGCAGCATTTAATAACAGTCTTATTCTGCAAAGAGATTTCATCTGTTTCGTAGGCATATTGTCCTGGGCCACCAGTTGTCATCCTGAGATTGACCCCTGGTGAAAATGTCATGTTCAGTACCACACACTTCTGTCCGGATGGGCAGCTAAAGTTCCCTGGGTTCTATCTTTGGTATCATTTTCCAACTCCAGGTTCCTTTACAACCAGTGTCATTACAGTTAACCCTTTGAATCCTTCCTCCAGGGTAACTAGCTCTGCCAAATGGACCATAAGACACACCAGCATTCCTTTTAAAATCCATTGCTGGACCTAGAAAGACACAAATTTCATTATTCTCGAAGATAACATTTATGTGCAGGCATGTATTCCCATTTTTCTTTCCCTGATCTGATAATTAACACTGTGTTGTCTCATCCGGTGGCTATCACCTCAGCTGGTTCAGGAGGGCCATTTGGGTTTGTAACCCATATTTTGGCACCATTATTAAAACCTCCTGTAGATCTAAAACCTTTATCCCCCCTTGCTGTTAAGAGTGTGGGGGCTTGTCCCTTTATAGGGGTCATTTTGTTAACTGGAATAATTAACAATTGAGCCACTCTGTCATACTGTTGAATTAACAGATTTTGTTCTCTACTATTCAACAAAATTACTTTCACTTCTCCTTGGTAATCACAATCAATCACCCCTCCCAAAATTTGTATTCCCTTGAGGGCTAGTTCTGATTTAGGTGCTATCCAACCAAAATGTCTCGGTGGAATTTGTATTCCAATACCAGTTTCTATCACTTGAATGTTTCTGCTGTTTATTCTGTATTCTTGAAGGGCATGTAAATCAAGTCCAGCAGCTTCTGGGGTTGCCCTGCAAGGAGACAGAGCTCCTAGTGTAATTTCCCAATATAACACTGTTTCTGTAGTTGAGTAAGCCTGCACTTGCAAATTAGGAGTTATCATTCGCATTAAGGGGTTTCAGATTCTCCAATTGGTCTATTATTTAAAATCTGTAATGCTTTATGCAAATTCTCTTTCCATTTTCGTAGGCTCTCCCCCCCCCCCCCAATTGTCCTTTCACAATATGAGGGATTGGTCTTTGTTGCCCATGTTGGCATATAGGACACTGAGCAATAACAGTTTTAACCAAATCCAATGTTAGGGGTACACCCCTACTATATGCCCACCTGTAAGTGGCTTTCTCTCCCAAATGTCCACATTTTGATGTGCCCATTTTGCCAGCCCTGATAACTGCTGACTTTGAGTTTCTTCAGTATCCACTGGAAGAATCTTAGCTTTTTCATCTGCAATAGAATTATACCATCGTTCTAGTGTATCTGAGCACAATGAGCATCAACATGAAATACAGTGGTCTGAGTATTTTGCACCATAGTCCATATTTCCTGCCACAGTTCTTTCCCCATATTTCTTTCGAATAAATTTTCCACTCATCCTTAGCCCAAGTGGGCAGCCAGGTTGTTAAACCATTGGCTACAGACCATGAATCAGTATAAATATGACATGTACCTTGCAACCTTTGTGGGTATTACACTGGAAGGGAGGAAGGGTAGCTTACCCCTCCTCCAAGCTCCTACTGGTGGAAGACACAGCTCGAGGTGCAAGAGACAGCCTCACTGTAGCACTAAAAAGGTTAGCTGTGAAACACAGACAAACAACAAAACAAACACACATCAGTTTAAAAATAAAACAAGATTATTTCCATAGGATAAAAGAAATAGCGTCCCTGGGTTCCTTATCCTAAGCATGACAAAATGTCCAGATTGATGGTGATAACGTCACGTCGTATCTCTGTAGATGGTAAACTCTCAAAACAGCTGTAATAGTCCTTTTTTCAAAATTGTAAAAGTTTGTTCCTCTTCACTTAGAATACTAGTTTTGCAATAAAAGTCAAATTACATGGTTCACTCTTGGTGTGCTTTCATGAAAACATACATTTGTGTGAAAAGTTGTGCTTTAGGCATGGAATACACATCAAGTTTGAACTGGTAGTAACATAAAATGTTGAAACACAAGAAGGTCAAATAACGTGCAAAAGGTCACAGTGTGCATGCAAGGGTCATTCAAACCAGCCATTCCTGTAGTGTCCTTGAACCACCAATATTAAAATATCTTTACACAATAAAACTGCTGGCCAAGACAGTACACACACATACACATACACAAAAAGAAATACTTAACACAAAATAAGACTGACATTGTTTCACACCAATTTGCTGAGGTAATGCCCATAGTTCCATTAGAAAACTGTGCGTGGTTTAGATATATGTGCTGCCTCCTGCCTGTCTTGTAACACTAACAATTTTAAACCAACACATTTATACATATTGCCATGCCAAATCTTTCCAGAACAAAACACTTTTTAAACACATCATCTGTAAGTGAACACATCTTGTATAACATGATTACACCTTTGGCACATAACTAAAATATGGCACTCTGCCATTTTGCAAAAAGTTTCTGGTTTTAACTAGAAGTATGATAAAACCATTTATAGCTGTTAACACATTACATTTTCACTAGCAGTGGCTTGGACGTTGCTTGCAAACTACTAACTCTTTCTGCACATTGCAATCTATATGACGTCATAACTCTTCACCATCAACACCTGCTCCAAGCAAACAAAGTTCTTCACTGACCCTATCTAGGCAGCACAAATGTTCCATTAAAACAAAGCCAATTAAAACAGTCAGCTATGAGGCAAAGATTCTTCTTCCTTTTTTCTGTAACCTGTTGTGCACTGAAGGCAGTCAATCCTATCTCGAACCTTGACAACAGAACATAATTACAGAACACAGATATAAGCTTAGAAAATATGCATGAGAACAGACAGACATAAAACAACTTTGAATAAAAAAATTCAGACTTACCCGGTGCCAAGGTATTTTCTTCTTCTTTTCGATACATTAGTCTAAGTAAGAAAACTGACTGCAGGACCTCGTGATAATTTCCAACGCTGCAGCTATTAACTCTTTCAAAGGTTTTAACCCCTTGCAAAGGTTTTTTTTTTGGCCATTTTAGTAACCTGCCAAACCAAGTCTTTTCCAGAGCTCAGGTTTGCAGTTTAAAACAAAACAAACAAAATCTCTAACAGTACTAGGTTGAGATCCATCTGGTAGAGGTCCCCAGTACTTGGGTTTAGGATCAAATGTATACAGAAAACTTGAAACTACACAGATAGGCAACATGGGTGGGGAGGATTTTCAAATCATCCCGTCTGTAGTCTCCTACTGTGCGTACATCCACAGTAGTTTATTTTCTTTCTCTAGATGTTGCTTATCTAACTTCACTTAATCAGCCACTGCTTTTCTCCTAAAAGCAGCCTGAACTGTGAAAGCCATCATTGGGTCTAACAGTATATACTTGCAGCAAGCATAAATTACAAGTACAAAGGGCAGTTGCCCTTGCTTGTTTGAGCCTTAATACACCTTTAAAAAAAAGAACTCATCCTTTTTCCTAAAAATAGACATTTTATTTTCGAATCCTGCCGACTACGCCAAAAATGTTCTGCCAACTCAAACCAGGCAGCTATTTACTCACTCACACTCACATACACACAATAACAATACAATAAGTACAGCAAGCCAAAGCTTTATTATAACAAATATAATACAAAAAGTTATACATCACGATTCAATAAAGCATCATCCAAGCCCTCTTCCAATGGCTGGAAGCTCCTTGTCAGCCTGGCTAGGAGTCTCTCGAACCGAACTGGCCCCACAGCGATGCGCTCCACCCTTGAGGAGAGGCTTCTAACCAGGCATTGAGAAAGCTACATTTATATCTTATATCTGGTATTTAGAAATGCTAAACCATCATTTCCTAAGCACTGGCCAGGTGCCCAGAACATCACGAGTTCAGCATGACAAACACCACTTATTCTCATAATAAATAGTTGGCATTCATTAGATCATCATGCCCTAAGCACTGGCCAGGTGTCCAGAACATCATGAGCCAAACAATGCCAGAGATTCTCACAACATCTTGTATGCGACCTTCAAGTCAGCAAAATACACTGTCTGAAGCAAAACATAATAATGAGGCTATCTAAAGAGCAAAACACCAATTAAATGAAGCAGCATGTAAAATGGAGTCACACAATACAAAATGGAGTATAAAATGACATACATTACATGAAATAGCATACAAAATGGAGTGACAATAATCAACATATTATACTATCACTACAGGAACACACCCCTCCTCAAGTGAGGTGTTAAATAGGTCTGTCAGTGGTGCTGCCAATATCTCCACCAGGTCCCTCAGAACCCTTGGGTGCACCCCATCTGGGCCAGGAGCCTTGTCCATCCGCAGTTCTTTTCTCTCAAGACCCTGTCTACCTCAGTCTCCCTCTCATACTCCCCCCCCCCCAATAATGGGCTTCCCAATCTTCTCCTTCGGCATGTGCCCACTAGCCTTCCTGGTGAAGACAGAGCAGAAGTACTCATTAAGTGCCTCCGCATGCTTCACTCCCTCCTCCACCCACCCTGTATATTTATTTATTTAAATCTTTGATTTACAACTTACGAGCTAAAGCTCATTTACAAAGGTTCCGCATCAGCAGAAATACACACAAGGAAAAAGCAAATTACTTCTACAAAATTACAGAACTATAGTAAGAATGTCAGTTATGAGTAACCATGTTACAAAGTAAAGTACATAAAGTGCTTGTAAACAACAGGCGAATATTTAGTGTTGGAGTTGGAACCAAAATACATGGTGCATAGACAGAGGAATGAAACAGGTGAGATAGTGCAGGAGACCTGAACCAAAGGCCCCCATTGTTAGACTAGGGTAAGGAGGGGGAGTAGAGGCACTAGGACACAGAAGGGAGGGTGGAACAAATGAGACAGAGACGGAAAGTGGAGCAACGGTTTCCATCGTTAGGAAGATAAGAGGGGGAGGGGAAGATAGAGGGGAAGAAGTGAATTAGCTTGGGGGAGAACGAAGGGAGAGAGGGAGTGGATTGTGGATAGAGGAAGGTGGAATGAGAGGGGAGTGCGCAGCAGGCAGAGAGGATTAGGTGGTGAGGCGTGGGGGAAGAGAAGTGCTGCTGATTAGAGGACAAATAGAAGTGCTGTAGTCCATGGAACAAGGATGTCAGTGGCGAAGGAGAACAGGTTATAGAAAGCAGGAGCAAGACATTTGATTAGTGAGGTGAGGTGAATGGAGTTTGGGTTTGAAGGGCCCAATCTTGGGCTCAGTAAGGAGGTTGGTTGGCAGGGAGTTTAGCCACAGTGGTGCCTTGTAACCAAAGGATCTCAGGCCATGCTTGGTGTGCCAGAATTGGACCTTGAATGGGTTGGAGTTTGTGGCTGTAGTTGGCCCCACAGATTTTACTGGGCTGAGCATAGCACACACTCCTGGAGGCAACAGGCCAAGGGCAGCTTTTTTGGCCACAAGACAAACCTGGTATTGAATTCTATTTTCCAGGTCTAACCAGCCAGATAAAGAATATAGCTGACAGGTATGGGTAAGACAAGGTGCTCCTAGTGACGGTCTGCATGCCTTATTCAGGGTGGTGGCTATACATTTGAGGGTAATCTCAGAGGCTGCACTATATATAGCAAGGCCATAGTCTATGCAAGAGAAGATTGAGCTAGTTGCGTTGCTGCCCTATTTGAGCTAGTTGCATTGCTGCCCTATTTGCAGGCAACTGTCAGCTCTGAGGGGAGGAGGTTGCCCACCTCCAGGCTGAACTGGCAAGGACTAAGGAGGCCTCCCCCACCCAAAGAGCATCAGTTCCACAACCACTGCCTCAGAGGTTGCCATGTGTGAAGAGCAGATGGGCCACAGTAGGTTCTGGGAGGGTGAGGGTGGTGGAACAGAAGCGTAGCCCCCGAGTTGTACCTCTATACAAATCATATGTCAGTTTGGCAAATCAGGGTTCCTCTATGATGACACCCTCATTGGAGACCAAGAAGAATGCTGGGGACATCCACAAGGGAGACCCACAAAAGAGTGGCAAGGGACACCACAGGGGAAAGAGAAACAGCTTCTGATAGGGGACTCGGTTGTTAGGGATGTAGACCTGGGGAAGGGAGAAGAGAGGGAAGTAAGGTGCCTGCCATGTGCCATGGCTTGGAGGGACAGGAAGCAAATCCTCAGGACTGCAGAAGCAGCATCACAGGAGAGGAAACTAGATATCATTGTCCACCTCGGGACAAATGACCCAGCTAGGCATGAGATCAGTGCAGTGCAGGATGAATTTGTGGAGTTGGGGAGGGGCCTCAGACAGGTAGCAAGCACGGTAACCTTCTCAGAGGTGCTGCCAGTCTATGGCAGGGGTGAGGCTAGGGTACTGCACACCATGCAGTTTAATGAATGGTTGCAAAACTGGTGCAGAGCACAGGGCTTTGGCTTCATTGGGGACTGGGGTCCACCTGGAGAGATGAAGGTCTATACTGGCATGATGGTCTGCATCTGTCCAGGAAGAGACATGCTCCTAGGTGACAGGTTTAAAGGCTTCCTTGGCAAGCTTTTAAATTAGCCAAGGGGGGAGGTGCTGATAGGAAACAGGAAAGTTCAAGCCTCCCCCCACAAAACATGGCAGGTAGTAGGGTAAACACTGAGGTACAGAGCTTGATAGAGGGCAGGACAGGGGTAAATGGAAAAATGGACAAGGGCAATAAGAGCAGGGATGGGGTAAAAAAGGATAAAGCCAACATTAAATGGAGCGCAATGAGTACCAATGCCCGTAGTCTGGGAAACAAGCTTCCTGAGCTAGTAGCCCTGATGGAAGAGGAACACTTGGATATTGTGGCAGTCACAGAAACATGGTACACGGAGAACCATGACTGGGATGTCAACATACCAGGGAACACAATCTACAGAAGGGACAGGGAGGGTAAAAGAGGAGGTGGAGTAGCTCTCTACATAAGGGAAGGGATCAAAGCTACAGAACTAAAAAGTAGACGGGAGGACAAGAGGAACTCTCGGTCACCTTGGAGACAGAGAATGGCATCACAATCCCCACAGGAGTTGTATACAGACCCCCGTCTCAAGGGGAGGAAATGGACAAGAAAATGACAGAGGGCATTCTCAAAATGGCTGAAAAAGGGGAGATACTGTTGATGGGGACCGAATATGCCAGATGTTAACTGGACGACATGGACTGCAGCCACATCCAAGAGCAGGGTCATTCTCGATGCCCTACAGGGGGTATGCCTTAGACAGCTAGTGGTGGAACACACTCGGGAGGGAGCAATATTAGACCTGGTACTCTCAAATGGAGAGAGGATCGCAAATTTAGAAGTCAGTAGACATCTGGGAACAAGCGACCACTGCACAGTGTGCTTCACAGTAAACACAACCGTGGAGACAAGCCATACAAAGACAAGGATACTGGACTTTAGAAGGGCTGACTTTGGCATAATGGGTGAATATCTGAGGAATGCATTAGCAAATGGCCAGACAGGAGTGGTGGAAGAACAATGGAGAAAAATCAAAACTGCCATCATGGAGGCAACAAGCGTTTGTATGAAACAAATAAAGAAAACAAAGCGGAATAAAAAACCACTATGGTTCTCAAAAGAGGTGTCAGGGAAGGTTACGGAGAAAAAGGCTGCATTCAAAAAATATAAGGAATCACAGATGGAGCACGACAGGGAACTGTATCAATTAAAGCAGAAAGAAGTGGGGAAGGCAGTCAGAAAAGCAAAGGCCCAAACCGAGGAAAATATAGCCAACTCAGTTAAGAAGGGGGATAAAACCTTTTATAGGTACATTAGGGAGCATAGAAAGGTTAAGGGAGGGATAGTGAAGATTAATAAATGGGAGGGGAGGTGGGCAGAGGGAGACAGTGAAAAGGCAGAGATACTGAATGAATACTTTTGCTCAGTATTCACAAAAGAAGAAGAGGAGGAGTTACCTAAACCAAACAGTAGAAGCACTTTGGGTAGTGGGGTTGATGCCAGTCCATTTACAGAAGAAAGAGTCCTGAAAGAACTCCTAAAACTCAAGGTGGACAAAGCAATGGGGCCTGACGGGATTCACCCTAGAATACTAAAAGAGCTAAGGGAGGACCTAGTGACACCACTAACCACACTTTTTAACAAATCATGGGAAGATGGGGTGGTACCTGAGGATTGGAGGAGGGCAGATGTGATTCCCCTTCACAAAAGTGGGAGCAAGGCAGAAGCAGGAAACTACAGACCTGTTAGTTTGACCTCAGTGGTGGGGAAAATGATGGAATCACTTCTGAAAGAAAGAATTGTTGAGTACCTAGAGGCCAGCGTGCACAGGACCCAAAGCAGCATGGATTCACAGCAGGAAGGTCATGTCAGACTAATCTAATCGATTTCTTTGACTGGGTGACCAGAGTAATAGACCAGGGAGGGCTGTGCATATGGCCTACCTAGACTTTGTAAGGCATTTGACACAGTCCCTTAAAAGATTAATAATCAAGTTAGCCAGCTTGGGAGTGGGTCCCAGGGTTGTAGCCTGGGTAGCAAACTGGCTGCACAACAGGACACAGAAGGTAATTGTGAATGGAACACATTCTGAAGAAAGGAGGGTTACTAGTGGAGTACCTCAGGGCTCAGTACTGGGTCCAGTCCTCTTTAACGTCTTTATAGGTGACATTGCAGAGGGTCTGGAAGGAAAGGTTGGAGGAATGGTCAGACATATAGCAACTTAGATTCAGTGCAAAGAAGTGCAAAGTAATGCACCTGGGAAATAAAAATCCAGGAGAAGAGTACACAATAGCAGGGGAGGTACTAACGACAACAGTAATGGAAAGGGATCTGGGTGTAGTCATATCAGATGACCTAAAGGTGGGTAAGCAATGTGAGAAGTCAGTAAGGAGAGCCAGGGGGATACTGGGATGCATAGGGAGGGGCATCACAAGTAGAAAAAGGGAAGTGGTTATCCCTCTGTACAGACAGTTGGTGAGACCCATCTGGAGTACTGCGTGCAGTTTTGGAGACCCCATCTACGCAAGGACATAGACAGGATGGCAGCAGTCCAGAGGAGGGCAACTAAAATGGTGCAGGGTCTACATCAGAAACCATATGAAGAGAGACTGAGAGAGCTTAATATGTATACCCTTGATGAAAGGAGGGACAGGGGGACATGATAGAAACTTTTAAGTACCTCAAGGGAATCAACAAAGTCCCGGAGGGTAGCATCTTTCAGAAAAAGAGATGTGTAAGAACAAGGGGGCACAATTTAAAGTTAGAGGGGGGACGGCTCAGGGGTAATGTGAGGAAATTCTTTTTCATGGAGAGAGTGGTGGACGCATGGAACCGCCTTCCTGGAGAGGTTGTGGGGTCTAAAACAGTGGGGGAATTCAAACATGCATGGGACAGACATAAGGCAATTATAGTGGGGGGTTGCAGGAAGTAGGCTGTTGGTTAACTAGAATCTGCAGCTTATCCAATATGTAGGGAAATGGGCAGACTGGGTGGGCCAAGTGGTCCTTATCTGCCGTCAAAGTCTTTGTTTTTATATTTCTAGTTATAGCGAGTTGGAGGACAGCATCAGTGAGACAGTGGTGGTGATGGTATAACTGCCCGAGTTTGATTTGCAGACCTGGTGACAAGGTTGACATGGGTGGAGTAGGAGAGCGAACTGTCCAGGGTGATGCCAAGATATTTAAAGCTATAGACCATCTCAGTAGGTTCATTATGCCTGTTCCTAATGTTTAATTTAGATGACTTGTGCCGGTTATGAATTGAGGCAAAGAGCATGGTCTTCATTTTTTTCATGATTTAAGAGAAATTTGGCATCACAGAACCAGTCTTCAACATTTTTGAAGTCGTTCTGCAACCGTTCGAGGGTTTCAGGACCAGGGTGGCTGGTGTAGATGATGGCATCGTCCCCATAAAGAAGGATTTGATATCAACATACTTGGGGAGTTGATTTATGAAAAGGCTGAACAACAGTGGACCCAGGATGGATCCCTGGAGAACTCCCGTACACACGCATAGGGTATCTGAGAGTGTATCCCAATTTTGGTTGCTGCATCGACCAGAGTGAGCTCCTGAACCAACAGGCGAGTTTGATGATATACCTAAGGCACCAAGTTGGAACAGGAGGAGTTCATGGTTAACTGTATCGAAGGCCTTGGTGAGGTCTTTAAAGGTAGCACCCACCAAGTGCCCTCAATCAGAGGCATCATGTATGTAACCCGTGAACTCTAGCAGTGCGGTTGTAGTACTGTGAAGCTTTCTAAAGCCATGTTATTGTTGGCATTGCAGTTGATATTTATCAAGGTGGTCAACGAGTTGATCATAGATGATTCTCTTGAGAGCTTTTGAGATGGGAGGAAGAATAGATGTAGGATGATAGTTTGTATGGATTGGCCTGTCACCACTTTTGAGAACAGGGTTAACTACTGCTGCCTTCTATAGCGTAGGGAATTTACTAGAGATGAGGGAGAGATTGAATAATCTAGTGAGTGCTGCCAGTAACACTTCCAGTGTGAGGGAAATCAGATTAAGGTCAAGCCCGTCACCACTAAACCTAGTTTTACCAATTGCTTTTGAGAGGTACTTCTTTACCTCAGTTTTTGTGATTATTCAAAGATAGAATGGCAGTGTTTGGTTAGTGGGTGGTGTAGCCAGTATATTTCTGGACTTGCCATCATCAGGGTTAAGATATTCAGGGGGAGCACCCCACTGAGTTCTGTGAATGCCTTGTTAAGTGCGTTAGACATGGTCAGTTGGTCTTGAGTAATGGTGTCACCTAGATTCAGCATGGTTGGGGCCAATTTATCCGGTATTCTGGTGAGTGTTTTTGTGTTTCGCCAGAATTTGCGGCTGTCCCCCCAAGAGGAGTTAAGCTCTGGTCTAACATGGTTGGCCTTCGCCTGACAGATGGCTTGGGTACATTGGTTCCGGGCCATCTTGTAGTTCTGGAGGTCAGAAGATGTTCTTGTGCTTTTAAACTTGAGCCAGAGGCAGTCCTGGGCATGTAACTGACTGAGGAGGTGCTGGGTTATCCATGATTTATGGGATCCTTTGGTTTTACTTCTGGTTAGGGGAGGAAAAATGTTGCAGGCAGCATTAAAGATTCGGAAAAAGTGGTTGAGTGCTACATCAGCGTCCATGGCTGCGTAGATGGGGGACCAGTTCAGCTACAGGAGATGTTTAAGGGGATCTAGTTGCCCTTTCCTAAGTGTACAGGATGTTGTAACATTTGCGGGGGGTCTTGGGCACTTGATGGACCATGAACAGAGAATGGGAGAGTGATCACTTATTGAATCAGGTAGCACATTAACACTTGTGGTATGATCTGGCTTATTTGTAAGCAACCAGTCTAGTAGGGTGCAGGACCCAGTACAATAGTTTGTACGAGTCGAAGAGTTCACCAGTTGGTGGTATCGATAGCTGAGATGTCGTCCTTGTAGGGGGCGGAGTCATGGGTCAACCAATTTATGTTAATATCACCCAACACTAAAACTTCTGTATTAGTGAGGAGGTCCGTGAGATAGTCATGGAGCACTTGAAAGCCCTCAGCTTGCTCCTTAGGGGGCATGTATACAGAGACATGGGTTATTCCCTTTCCTTGAGATCCCGCCACCCCTTTTACCCAATCTGTCGAACTGGATGGTGGTGTAGCCGGAAAGTTGGATTTCATTATCAGTGGTCCTAGGTGTGAGCCAGATCTCTACCACTGACAAGACATCGGGGTTGTGCTGCGCTACCCAAGCCTGTAGCAGGTCCAGCTTTGACATGATGCTGCAAATATTGATTGAGGCAATAGAGATAGTTCCTGACTTCTTCATGAGTTTATGAGTTTAGCATCAATAGTTTTAGGGCCTGGGTTTGGGTGAATGTTGCCTGAAAGTAGCAGCAGCAGCCAGATGATCCTGGTTGCCTGTAGCTTAAGGATCTTTAAGGACAGCATACGTTGATGATGGGAAGAGGTTTTCTTCCCAGATGGGCTGGAAATAGGGGTCGTTCTGATGATAGGAGGAAGGATAGGGTTGCTTGTGTCTGAGTGGGATGGGATGAGCTGACAGGCTGGAAATACTGAGCGAGCTGGGATAACTGTAGAGCTAGCAGACCCAACATTCACTGTTGGGCATGTGTCCCTTTCCTTGTGGCTGGTGGTGCTATGTTGTACGTTAAGCAGTAGGATCAACAAGAGCACAGCAACTAGTAACCAGTGATCTGGTGGGTACATGTTTATTTTAATTTTTCTTAGGTTAAAATAGTGCTGTACCGCATGGGAACTATCAGTGAGAACGGGGATTTCGCTTGGGCAGGCTTGGATGTGGGAGAGTTTAGTGGTGTGCAGCTTTAAAAGATTAGGTGTAGCCCTCTGTTCTGCTTCAGCGTATCATGTGGTTGGGGTGGAGTTCGGGGAGATGTGGATTTAAAGAGAGTCAGGGTGGGCGGTGGGAGAAAAATCAAGTCAGAGAGACCGCTACCTCCATCCCTCTTGATCCTAATAATCCCGGCCTTCCTACTTCTTTTCTCCTTAATGTAGTGGAAGAAGTCTCTCTCCCCTTTCTTAATCCCCTGAGCCAATCTTAGTTCTCTCTCAGCCTTGGCTGCCCAGACCTCCCTTTCTGCCTCCCTAGAGTTCTCTGAGTAAATCTCCCTGTCTTCTTCCCTTGCGGTACATTTGTACCTCAGGAAGGCTGCCCTCTTATCCCTTACCTTTTCCGCCACATTGCTATTAACCCAGCTTGGCCTCTTGGTTCTGGAACTCTTTTTCCTAACCTTTGTAAAAGTGCTGGTAGTTTCAATCAACCCCATCTGGATGACAGTTCATTTTTGGTCCGTATTCATCCCTGGTTGGATCTTTGCCAGATGCTCCCTCTTTTTTGTTTTCATTTCAGTGTTTGATTCAGACCAGAGGGGTTGCTTTGTTCATCATAATCACAAACATCATCTCCCCTTTTTTTTTTCATCATAATCAAACGCCTGCCCTGCCGCCTATACCTCTCTATGTTATAAACCCCTGGAACACATGAATGAAAGCCAAATTTGCTGAAACTTATTAATTTGATTTTTCAATCTATAGTGTGTCTCCTCAACTTTATGAAGATCCAGCATACTTTGAATCCATTCTGTAAATGTCGGGAAGGCCTCGTCCTTCCAATGAAGTAGTATGGTTGGGTTTTTTTTTGCAACTAACAGACCTAACCCGGTCAACTCAGACAGACAGCAGAGTTCTATATCTGAGTATCTGGGTTCAAATAAAGCAATGCCAGGATCAAATGGAAAATCCTGACCAATGAGTTTACCAAAAAAAGCAAAAATCTTTTTCCAAAAAGCTTCAAGATTTTTACAAGAGACTAACGTATGATCTAATGTCCCTCTCTTCTCTCTACATCTTTGGCACACTTCAGGAATGCTATTATCAAATTCTGTAATCTTGCCGGAGTTAGATATGTTTTATGAATAATGTTTATATATATATATATATATATGTGTATACATATATATATATTTATTTGTTTTACTATATTGTTCTTGGTAGGGGATTGTCCAAAATTAATAAGGAAATCCCAAAATGAATCATGGCTAGGATGGGCTCTTTCTTTTTCCCAGGCCTGTTTAAGTTTATCCAGGGATGCAGCCTGCGCATTTTCATCAATAAAACTGTATATATATCCTACCAAATGTTTCAAGGATTGATAATTCTCAAAAAGAAAGTTTCACTTTACCCTTTTTTAAACTCAGGGGATTCTTGTATTCTTGAAAGATGAAGTTCTTAACCTGTAGATAGGGGAAATAAGCACTTATAGCTAGTCCAAATCTCTTTCTTAGGTTTTCAAAGGAGACATCCATGTCGTTAATCAAGAAATCATTCAGTGAACATACTCCTTTATTCACTAACTCCTGTTGAATCATTCCTCCCCCCAGAGATGGAGTAAAATGCATGTTAATATGGGGGTACAGAACGCTAGAGTTCTGCCTTCTCCCAATAATTTCCTAATTATTTGCCATGCTTGGTTTGTAACCTTGGTTGTGTGCATAACCTTTGCATAGGTTCCCACTTTTGTATTGTTTATATTTACACCAAGGGAATGAATCAGGCTTGAGAATGGAGACTTCTCTGCCTCTATATGAAAACATGCTCGTTGTGCTTGCTTTTGATGAAACCAGTACTCCAGGCATTCTAGTTGTGCTGCTAAATAGTAATATTCAAAGTTGGGCAGAGTCATGCCCCCTTTTGATTTGGGTAACTAATTTTTTATAGGCTATTCTTGGGGTTCTCTGCTTCCACAAAAACTTACTAATAACCCTGTTTAATGAAACAAAAATGATTTAGGAACCATAGTTGGTAATGTTTGGAACAGGAAAAGCAGCCTTGGCAGAAAAGCCATCTTGATAACGTTATTCCTACCTTGTAAGAATAGAGGGAGGTTTTCCCACCAAATAAGATCCTGTTCTGTTTTTTGAGGAGTGGGAGGAAATTTAAATTATATAGTGAGTCTCTGGGGAGATGAAAACCCCCAAGCATTTCATATATGATTTACAAAACTTCTGTAAAGGATGGTTGGGGGGGGGGGGACCCATCTTTTTTATAGTTGTGATTATGATTACTTCTGTTTTAGCCCAATTAATTTTATACCTGGAGAATTTACTGAAATTTGCAAATGTCGAGAGTACAGTCTCATAATGCTGCACAGGGTCACTCAAAAAAAGGAGGATATTGTCAGTATAGAGTATAGAGGGAGGAGTACTTGACAGACTCAAAGGAGGTGACAAGGGCAGTAAGGGGAGCCAAAGCATCTACGGAACTCAGGCTGGCACAAGGCATTAAGAAGGGGGAGAAGGACTTCTTTAAGTACATCAGGGAGAAAAGGAGCTGTAAGGACCACATAGTAAGGATTAGGAAGGAGGGGGGTTGGGTGGAAGCAGGTTGCGATAAGGCAGAAGCACTAAATGAGTACTTCTGCTCAGTATTTACTAAAGAGAAGAGAGGTGACACCCAAGGTGGGAGAAATGTCAGAAGCAGGGGAAGTGGTGACAGATGGGAAATCATGGAAGCAGAGTTCGAGAAGGGTTTGAAGGCACTGAGGGTGGACAGGCGCCAGGCCCAGATGGCATCCACCCCAGGGTACTGAAGGAGCTGGCAGAGGTCCTTACAGGACCTTTGAGACCTATTTAATGCTCACTACATTCAGGGTGTGTACCTCAGGACTGGAGGATGGCTCATGTGGTGCCCCTCCACAAGAGTGGCCCCAAAGATGAACCGAGAAACTACAGACCAGTGAGCCTCACATCCATCATGGGTAAGCTAATGGAGACTATCCTGAAGAGAGGCTGGTGGCCTCCTAGAGGCCAAAGGACTATGGGACAGCAGACAGCATGGCTTCATCGTGGCAGATCCTGCCAAACCAACCTGGTTGAGTTCTATGACTAGGTAACTAGGCAACTGGACAGGGGCCATGCAGTGGATGTCCTGTATCTGGACTTCAGTAAGACATTCGACTCAGTGCCACATGGAAGGCTGGGAAGGAAGTTAGTAGGCACAGGGCGGGTGCAAAGCTGGTGAGATGGGTAGGAAACTGGCTGCAGGGAAGGCAACAGAGGGTGGTGGTGGGTGGGGAGCTCTCACACCCAAGGGCAGTGACGAGCAGTGTTCCACAGGGTTCAGTGTTGGGACCAATGTTGTTTGGGATATTCATTGTAGACATATCATGGGACATCAAGAGCAAGATCAGTCTGTTTGCTGATGATACCAAGGTAGGCGTGGTGGTGGATGACCTAGGGGGGTGGCAAGGGTTGCAGGATGATCTGGCAAAGCTTGAAACCTGGTCAGACACCTGGCAACTGGGCTTTAATGCCAAAAAGTGCAAGGTGCTGCATTTTGGGATGAAGAACCCAAGGAGGAGTTACGAGTTGGGGGGAGTGCAGCTAGCCCAGACAGAGGAGGAGAAGGATCTGGGTGTGCTCATTACAGGGTCAATGAACAACTCAGCACAATGTAGGAAGGCAGCTGCAAGGCCAACAAAATGCTGGGTTGTATTGCAAGGGGTATATCCTCAAGGAGGAGGAGGTGATTCTGCCACTGTATGGGTCATTAGTAAGACCACACCTGGAGTACTGCGTGCAGTACTGGCGTCCGTATCTGAAGAGGGACATTAAGTTACTGGAGGGGGTGCAGCGCAGAGCGACAAAGATGATCAAGGGGCTGAGGGACTTATCATACGAGAGGATGTTCAAGGAGTTGAACATGTACTCACTGGAGGAGAGACAGGGGTGACATGATTGAAACTTTTAAATACATGAAAGGAATAAACAAGACGGGTATAGAGGGGCTGTTCAAAGTGAGAGAGGGGAGGGCCACCAGGGGCCATGATATGAGACTGGAGTGAGGAAGGTTCGGGAGGGAGATGAGGAGACACTTTTTTACAGAGAGGGTGGTGGCTGGGTGGAGTGCGTTACCTGCTGAATTGGTATGCTGTAGAACAGTGGACTGCTTCAAACGAGGATGAGACAGGACAAGGGGGAGGGTTAATGAAGGGGAAGGGTGGAAGGAAGGGGCAGCTGCAGAATAAGGGGTGCTACCTGCACATTTGAGCAGACTTGATAGACCTCTAGGCCTTTATCTGCTGGCAAATTTCATATGTTCGTATTTGTTCTCCTATATTAATCCCTTTAATCCTAATATTGTTCCTAATTAGGTTGGCTAGAGGCTCCATAAAGAGAGCAAAGAGTGGGGGGGGGGGACAAAAGATACCCCTGCCTAGTCCCTCTTTGAAGAGTGAAATATGGAGAAGAGTCATGGTTTATCCTTAGTGAAGCCTTAGGTGAAGTG
Source organism: Neoceratodus forsteri (assembly GCA_016271365.2). Lineage (NCBI taxonomy): Eukaryota > Metazoa > Chordata > Ceratodontiformes > Ceratodontidae > Neoceratodus > Neoceratodus forsteri. The sequence continues at coordinate 969,969,272 of CM057449.1, forward strand.
TAAATCATTCTGATCCAATCCAAAAGTTTTCCCTTGATGCCGAAAGCTTCCAACAGGGGAAACAAAAATGACCACCTCACTCTGTCGAAGGCTTTTTAGACATCGAGGGAAAGGAGCGCTAAATCCGAATTCATAGAAGGGTCCATCAAATTTAGTGCTCTGCTGACACCATGATTCAGCTTCCTATCCAGAATAAAACTGCACTGATCTGAATGCACAATGGTGGGTAACATGCCAGCAACCCTGTTGGCTAAAATTTTAGCACAAATTTTATAATCGTTATTCAGTAACTATATAGGTCTATAGGAGGCGCAGAGATCAGGAGGTTTATCTTTTTTCAAAAGTAATGTTATAGAAGCCTCATTGAATGAGGACGGGAAATCTGCTAAAGACTGGAGGTAATTAAAAACCATAGTCAAAAGTGGAGTCAGCAGCCCCCTAAATGATTTATAAAATTCAGCAGTGAACCCATCTGGTTCTGGTGATTTATTATTGGGCAAGTTTGAAATTACAAAATCTATTTCCTCAGTACTTATAACCACATTCATCTTAGATCTGTCTGCAGGAGTAATTGTGGGTAAACCAGCTTTCTTAATATAATTATGTATCTCAACATCTGATACAGAGCCCTCCTCTTGATATAAAGATTTATAGTAATTCATAAACTCAGTATTGATCTGGTGTGGGTCCCACACTTTCCTGTTGTCCACTGTAGTTACACAGTCAATCCTGTTCCGACTCTCCTGCACTCTTAGCTGATAACCTAATAATCTTGAAGGTGAGTCTTTAAAGAAAAAATATCTAGCCATTGAATTATACATCTGTTTCTCTGCTTTAGACTGTGACAACCTTTCTGTTTTTCCTTTGAGAAATATCATTCTGATTTTATCCTTCTCTGTTCCTGATTCCGCATATGCCTCTTCTAATAAACTTAACTCCTGCTCTTGTTGTTCCAAAAGTAATCTATACTTTCTTTTAATCATAGATTCGTAAGAGATAATAAGACCCCTAAGGTAAACTTTAAGGGACTCCCATATAATCTGCCTGGATTGGTGGCAGTTCAGGCGGATGTTAAAGATCCCATGGCACTTATTGAGAAGAGTAGGGGAATTTTTTATTAAGGAAATACATAACATCAGATATGAAAAACATGTAAAATAAAATACAAACCACAAAAAAATAAGTCCTGCTTGACTCAGAAACACATAATCATCACATCCGTAAGAAAACAAACAATAAGAGAAGTGAAAAAAAAAACCACTAAATTCAGGAATAGCAATAAGGAATGTCAAAAAGTGATACCAGCCCAGTAAGAAGAGTATTGGGCAAGGGATATTTGATTAAACTCAACTCTCTGAAGATTCACCAGAGTGGATTCTATACATTTCATAATAACCATAGGACAAAAAGGAATTTGTTGCAGTATAAATTTAGTCCTGGCTTGCCACATGTAGTACTTGCATGCTGCAAAAAAAACTCTGAGAGTGCTAGGGTGAAAAGTATTCCAAGTTTTGGGAAAAATACCTAAAATGAGTGCAGAGTATGTGATCCTACTTAAAAACGACCATTTCCATTTATTAGCTAAAGTTTTCCATAGCAACAGTGCATCTGGACATGTGAAAAAAAAGTGTTCCATGGATTCTTCGATGTTTAAGCAGGTAGGCTTTGGACACAATCTGTCCTGTGCCGATTTATGTTTCAGATTACCTCGGACCTGTAACTTTCCGTGGCAACATAACCAGGAGGTATCCATATGTGCTGGTATCCTTTTGTCTGTGAGGACTTTGAGAGTGGTTGAAACCAGGAGGGGCACAACAGAAAACTAACAGGCAGGGCATTCAGGGATACCAAATGAGCATACAGTTGCTTCCTGGTGAGACCTATCACTGCGGCTTTAGACACTTTACATGACCATAGATCGCAGCAGTTTATCAAGTAAGATGGTGCAGCTGCTATCTAGAGAAGCCACAGGCAAGTCAATCCATGCTGCAGAACAGAATCTTGCATGTGATACCCACATGTCACACAAAGACAGTGTGTATCTATGGCTTTGCAAAATATGGTAGATAAAGAAAGATACAAAGAAAAATAAGGGGTGTATCATTCCCAAACCTCTCTGGGCAGGGGTCAAATATGTTACCTGTCTCTTAACCGGATTAAGTCTACTGCCCCATATCATCTGGAAAAAGAGGCTAAAAAGTCTAGCTTCAAACTGTTTCGGGGGGCAAAAAATATGACTCAAAAATAGGAAAATAGGGATAAAAATTTTTAACTATCATGACCCGTTTTTTCTTGCTTAATTTCCACGATTTCCAAATTTGAACTTTATACTCACCCACGGTCAATTGCTTATCCCAATTATAAGCTGAGTCATCAGGAGTGTTAAACCAAATCCCTAAGATTTTATGAGGCATGGTACTGACTCTGATCCCATGTATCATTTGGATAGCACTGTTCGAACAATGCAAAGGTATACCTACACTTTTTTCCAGGTTTAACTTATTCCTGCAATCAGAGTAAAAGATTGAAAGATTTCAATAGCTATTTTGCTTGAAGAAAGGTCAGAACATAGTAAAACAACATCGTCCCGCATATGCAGATATTTTAAGCAAAGGCAAACTGGGATGAAGGGTAATACCAGAAATTTCCAGGTTTTGCTGCACACTCCAAATGATAGGGTCAAGCGCAAAAACATATAACAACGGACTCAACGGACATCCCTGACGCAAACCAATACGTTGCGTCAGGGTTGGTCCATGAAAGCCATTTATTAGAGGGAAAAAAGTAGCCGATGATAAGATGTACGAGATCCAGGATAGGAATTTGTGAGGGATGCCCTACAACGATAATATGTGTAATAAAAAGGTATGATAGACCGAATCAAAAGCTTTTGCCTGGTCTAAGGCAAAGAGGTACCCAGAAAGGTTACCCCGTGATTTTTCCTCAAAGATTTCATGCAATAAGAATAGATTTGAGTGAATTGTTCTGCCTGGAACGGCACAGGTTTGAGCAGGGTCAAGCAAGTCTGGTGCGACCTTTTCGCAACCGAGTGCACAAGATTTTTGACAAGATCTTAAAATCTGTATTGAGGAGGTGCAGGGGTCTCCAGTTGGTTAAGGTAGTTGCATCTCCTTTTTTGTATAAAAATTTCAAGGCAGAGAGGCCAAAAGTCGAGCATTTCCCTGGCGAATTAAGAAGGTAATTAAACACCTGGGTCAGGATTTCCAAAAGGAGGTGCTTAAAAGTCTTATAGAATTCATGTGTCAATCCATCTGGGCCTGGAGAAACTTTTAACTTTAAGCAAGAAATGGCATCTGCCACTTCTTCTTGAGATATCCGACTAATCAACATGGGGATATCTGGAGCTGGCAATTGAGGAAATTGAGGACGGTGTGAATGTGTAATGGCAGTAACTTTTGGTGTAGTACAAAAATGTGTCTGAAGGTATTGTGACGCAATCGTTATCATGTCAGGAACTGAGTTAAGGACTTTACCACTGGTGTCCCTTAAGCCGGTCATAACCGTGTGATGGAGCCTGTTTTTGAAAGCCAGAAACGGGTCAATTCCCTGAGAGGCCGCTGTGCCTGTTTTTATAATAAAATCTAAAAATCTGGCCCTATTATACTGGAGAGATGTCATATCAGCTTTAAGCCTAGAGATCTTTGATGAGTAATCAACAGATGATGTAGACTGAAGGGATAACAATTTGTAAAATTGATTACGGTACAATAAATACGTCACATAATTATCCCGTGCTACAGTTTTGCCTAACCTCTTAAAATATTGCGCTAAATCTAGTTTCGTATCCTCCCACCAGTTCCACAAGGAATCATAGCAAATCATAACTGAGATACGCGCTTGAAAAAATATATGAACTTGGGTTTGGACAGTCTGCGATGAAAGAAATGTACTATTTAATTTCCATAAGGGACGGTGTAAACTAAGAGGAAGGGATGAGCCTATTGTAAAGTGACCTAATAGGAGACAGTGATCTGAGATTTCAGTTGGAAAAACTAAGGTGGAAAGAGGGACACAGTACCGTGAAATAAGAAGATAGTCAATCCTTGTATGAAATTTCGACCTATAATATGTATATCCTGGATCAGTATGAAGAGAACGGTACGCATCAAGTAAACCTGCTTGGTGTATCAAGGATGATAGGGCTGCTGAGTCGCAATATATCTTCTTCTCCGAGAAATCCTTATGCTGAAGATCAATAGAGCAATTAAAGTCTCCACCCCATATAGCGGTAGACTTGTACAGAGATAAGGTTTAATTAAGTCAAGCAATGCTATACGGGCTGATTTGGTCTGCGGACTGTAAATCGCAATTACTAGAAACAAAATTCCATGTTTACAAAGTCTATAAAAAAGGCTCTTCCTGGGTGCAGGTCAACAATACGAGTTATAGAAGTGAGGGAAAAAAAGGACTCCAATACCATCAGCTGGATCCTCCCAAATGTCCAAAAGAGCGGACCTTGTACCATGCCGTTTAAGTTGTTGGATGTCTCAAATACTCGAAAGATGGGTTTCTTGCACTAGCAAGATATCTATATCCAGAATTTGCGTATTGTAAAAGGAGTCTCTTTTATAGCCTTTCAGGCTACAGACATTTAAAGTAGCTAAACGTAAGGCCATTGTCGAATTCTACGGTCATCCGCTGCCATCAGTGATGGCCATGTTTTTCCGTTTTTTACTGCCTTTTTTTGTTTTCATTAGTTTCTTTTTAGAAACATCAGGGGGCTTGAAACTTGGAACATCAACATCAGAGGGTGGCAGGGACATATCAGACTCTCCATCTGAGATCTCTTTGTGAGCCTTTAAACAATCAAAGGTATTCGAGATGGGAATGTCCAAGGACCGAAGTGATTTGCGAGCAGTTGCTCTAGTCAGTCTCTTGGCAATCTGAAAACCGTCCTTATCTATAGTTACGGGGGAAGAGGTTACCACGGTGGAGGATGCAGGACGAGGGTCAACAGGCATCGTAGTCAATGCAAACTGATCTTTCTGAATTAGGGAAATTGGCTGCTCCGTTGGAGCAGATGTAGACTGGTCAGGTGTGATAACTGGGGGAGCAGAGCGGTTAGGATGAGGGTCATGTCCTGGATTTTGTCCTCGCTTTCTGTACTAAAACATCTGGATTCCACCCTTCTGTTCGATTTTGCTAGCCATGGACATTGGTGATAAGCATGCCCTGACTCATCACACAAGTTACATTTGAAAACATTCATACAAGACATGCTTGGGTGCCCATACCCCCCACAAAACTACATTTCAGAAGGTCATGGTACTACTGAGGTGGTGGTGGCACCACATTTATAACAGGCCCTGGGCTGACCACCATAGAAACACACTCCTCTGTCCTTGCCAAGGAAAAAACTATTTGGCAAGTGAATGACTTCTGAATTAGCCTGAAAAAGTTTTACTTTAAACCTCCAACCTCCAGTCCACAGACCTTCCTCATCCAAGATAGCTTCAGGTGGGGATAAAACGTTGCAGCGGTTTTGCAACCAATGGTAGATATCACTAATACTAACCCCTTCATTCCTAAACATAATAGTCACCGTCCGAGTGGTTGGCTTTGACAGAGGTATGACTGAAAAAGGGGTCCAAATAGGGTCATTCTTTTGTATGGTATACAGGTGCCAAAAACGGTCCAACCCTGCAGTCGTCTTAAAACTGACGTCAAGGTCTCTTCCCAGAAATGTTATTAATGCATATGTGTCAGAGGCAGAAAAATGTAAGGTGTTCTTCAAGAGTGTTCTTGCTACATAATACCTCTCTGGAATTCAGAGAGCCCCCTTTGTATCTAGGCGTACTGCATTTCTGCGTGGGGCTGGCTCTAATTTGTTTTGAAAGGTCTGATAAAACTGCAGGTTTATCAGAAGACTGGGCTGGGGGGTACTTGCATACTAGGACCAAAATTACCCGTATTAGGAACTGAAATATTCAATGCAGTAGTATCATTAGGCCCTGAATCCATTAAAGTGATTAAGGGGGGAATAGCAGTTTTACCAGGCTCAGGAGGGGGGGAATCTGTAGGAGCAGTAATAAGAGACTCATGCAAAGGTATTAGCGGCACATCAGAATTAACATGCTCAGTCTGACTTAGTCCTGTATCAATTGAATCCATGATATCCCCCCATGAATGGGCGGATACAAGGGATTCCTGTTGCAAGTTTTTACAGTCTTTCAGTGTGGATTGATCAAGTCCAAAAGGTACCTCGTTGGAGCTCGAAGATGTTGCAGGCCTGTTGGCAAACGGTGGAGCGCTCTGCGAGGGAGAAATCCATGTTGGAACTGGAGTCCAAGTCCCCGTGGAAGATTTCTGCCAGCCGGCATTCGTTGAAACACGCTCAACTGTCCAAGGGCCTCACGAGACACTTTTGCCGTTTTGTCCCAAAATGCGAGTTGGAGAAATCTTAGAGACAGATGAAACCGTGGCTGAAGTGTTAGTTGGGAGAATAGAGGCATTTCCTACCAAAGTCACACTATCCGAGACAGGAATGGAAGCAGAGCGCAAGAGAGAGCATTCACCAAGTTGTGGCAGCAAGGGTCCGGAAACCGATGGGGGAGAAGACGGCATTGCACTTGCTGCACCACTAGCAATCCGTTCCACTGTAGATACGGTGGCTGTTTCTTCAGGAACCAAGTCATCCGACGTACTAGGCACTGGAAGCAATCTAGTAGCAGCTGGCTGCAGAAAATCCCTCGCCGACTTTGTGGACTGCAAACGGTCAGTATCCCTTGTATCACAGCTAGTCTCAGCATCAGTAATCAGTGGTTCACTCAATGGTAGAAGGTCCGTCGAGCAGGCTAACGGGATGCTGCCCGACTCCTCCATGACGCCAGAGAAAACGGAAACTCCACCTACAGAGTAGGGGAATTTCCCCGGTGTTCTGGCCAGATTTCCCTCCTTCACTAAAAATACCACCAACAGCTTAATCTGGTTCAAGGTCAGTTGGCATCCATCTGTATCTCCCTCCCCCGGGTCGTGCCTGAAAATAGGCAGGATTTGTCTAGTGCACTTACCCGGTCAACAAAAACTAAATAAATAAAATAAAATAATGGACCAGGTGTTCTTATCTGGAGGGTTATACTGTAAATAATCTTCAATTTCTTTTTTAAAAAAACTGACAAAATGAGCGTCCTGTGTTAACAAATTATTGAACTTCCATCTCTGAGGGGAGGAGCTCCGCATCCTTGCGAGATCTATTTCCGTATAGCAAGAGGTGTGATCTGAGATTAAGATAGAGTATACCTACGAAATTTAGATGGATCAAAGAGGTGGAAACTAGAAAAAATCAATTCTTGACAGACAGTTATATACTTCAGAAAAAAAGGAGAATTTTTTTAGGTTTGGATGTAACGCACGAAAAGGATCCAATAGGGCTAATTCTTGGGCATAATCATTAATGAGCTCAGCCGTTTTTACCTTGCGTTCAGAAGGTGAGTGAACTGTATGTAAGGAGGAGAGGGCTACATTAAAGTCCACCTCCCCATTATAACCAGAGCATCCACTACAGATGCCTGGAGGAATAGAGTGGTGAAGAAATCTAAGTCCTCATAATTGGGAGCGTAGATATTTAATGAAGAAAATTGTAATTGGCTAATAAGGATCTTAGTGTTCATCCATCTCCCCTCGGTGTACACTTCGGAATGCAACATTTTTGGATTTAAATGTGTTTTAATAAAAATAGCTGTGCCTCTCGCATTCCCTGAAAAGGCTGTGGAAATAACTGTTGCTTGAAAGAGGTTAGAAAAATAGGCCACATCCCCTTTCTCAAAATGGGTTTCTTGGGGGGGGGGGAAAAACACAATTTTTTTATTATTTAAATAGTTAACTATCTATCTGAGTGTGACCCGATTTTTGGCTCCATTGAGGTTCCAGGTTAATAATCTAAATGACTGTGTCATTACTATGAAATAAACCTCAACCTGTACTTGTTATCTCATAAACAGGGGGCAGGGCCAACTTGCCAATTAACATATCAGTTCAAATTGTATTAATAACAACTCCGTTAGAGCTTTCTTCTCTTGAAACTAAATTAATATTTATTTCAATAATTTTCAAAATAAAATAAGAATAACCCTGTCCCCCCACAGACCAAAATCTGTCAGCTATTACTTGGGTCCAATTATTTTGCTCTCCTAAACTAAGAAGTTCACCCCTTCCCCCTGTGCAGTTTTAAAGATGGCATGCCTAAGCCGTGCGTGTAGAGCTGTTAACTGCCTGGACCTGTCCTACCTATTTCCCCTTACCTTTATCATAACATCACCACTACTCCTTTAAGCTCAGTATTTAATTAGCATTTTATCTTCTAATGAACTAACCCCCCCAACACAAGATATATGTTATCTTAAAGCTTCATGTTAGATTAGAATTGCTTATAAACCTGTGTATTAGAAGCCGATGAGGCTGTGAACTCTTGAGTGCATTTTTATATGCATAAAATCTGTAGCCTCATGTGGTGTTGAGAAGAAAAAAGATTTCCCATTTAAAAATATCCACAGCCTTGCGGAGTACAGAAGAGCAAATGAAACACCTTGTTTACGTAGCTGATCCCTTACCCCATCATAGGCCTTACGCTTTGCTACAATTGGGGGGGGGGTGTCATGAAAACTTGGAGTGTCATGTCTTTGTACACAAGCTTTTTCTCATCTGGACTTAAATAGAATATCTTCTCTGACCTGAAACTTCACTGGCTTTATAAAAATGAATCTGGATTTGCCATCCTCTCTTCTTGGACCAGAAGCCCTGTGGGCCCTATCTAGTTCAATCTTTTCCTTTGGATACTTGAGCCCCATTATTGTAGTCAGCATCTGCTCACAATACATCAGTGGGTTCCCCCCTTCCGCATCCTCTGGTAGATTATCAATCTTGATGTTCCCCCGTCGTGATCTAGATTCTGAATCCTCCACTGTGCTTTTTAAAAATTCCAGCTCTTTATTCACTGGCCCTAAATCTGTGGACATCTTGGGTATCACATCCTCCACATTAGACAGCCTTTGGTCGAATTGTTCTGACCGTAATGTCAGCGCATTGAGCTTTTCAGCTATGTCCATAAATTTCTGATCCAAAGTGGCTATAGCCAAGTTTATATTTGCAAAACCAGCATGGAGCTCCTCTGGTAAAGTCTGTCTTGACGAAAATGATTCTCCATCTCCAAAGGATGATGCAAATCAGCTTGGTTTGTTGACTGACTGTGATTTTTCTTCTGCCCATCCCCTTTATCTACTTGTCCTTCTGTTTTGTCCCATCTGCCACTTTTATCTTGTTTTTCTATCATTTTTGTTGACCTTGTTTTAGGCAAGGTGGACATTTCGGAACATGAAAGTAGATTGATTTTTACAGATGGGGGATTGTAGATAAGAAATTATGGATTGCTGAAATAATGACTTGGGCATTTTAACATCAGCTTTTGTAGCAAAAGGCAGAGTACTCCCCTGCCCATCGGTTCCTTTTTTGTTTTTAGATGCCGAAATGCTCCCTCCGCTCCCTCTCCTTTTCCCAGTGGAACCACCACTCCCCTCTGTCTTCGTTCCCTGCACCTCAAATGCCCCATATGCACCCAACTGTACCTCATCTCTGACTTCGGGGATAATTCCTAATACCAAGTGAGTGCATCGATTTGGGCTGGTATCTGTTAAGGAGCGGGAGTTAACCAGTCGTTCCCTGTCCAAAACCTGCTGTCCTGCTTTTGGAGAGTTATTGACTGTTTCTCCCTGGATCGGTATCGCTCCCAACCAGGATTCCTCTTCTATCACAGGATTTGCTGTCAAGACAGAAGAAGAGACAGAAGAAGCACAACACATACCTGTTCTGCAGTCAAAAGGGCTTAAAAATTACCTGACCCGGGTCCTTGTTTGCAGTTGCCAGCAGGTGATTTTTCCTCGGGCGTTAATAGGTTACGGCACCTTCCCTGAGGAAAGCTGTCTTCCATCATGGGTAGCAGGATCTCCTGAGCCCATCTGAAGCATTTGGACATAACCTGTGATCTGCTGAAAACACGAAGAAAAACACCAAAACTAGGATTGTGCTTAAAAGTCCGCATTCACATAGCGAGAGGGAGAATAAGGGACACCCGACACACACAGCTGCAGTACTCAGCTGGCCATCTTGGATCTCTCGATCCCCCCGAAGCTGTCAGGAGACTGGATCCTCATCCCCAGATGCTCCCTCTTGATGATGGTCCATTTTTGGTCCGTATTCTTCCCTGGTTGGATCTTTGCCAGATGTCTCTCACTATGCTCCCCCATCTTGTTGAAGTCTGCCTTTCTAAAGTCTACCACCTTTGTTTTAGTCCTGGTAGCCTCCTTCCCCATGCAGATTGAAAACCACACTGTTCAGTGGTCACTACCAGGGAGAGGTTTCCTCATCTCCACGTCCTGGACTTGCTGTCTGTTTGACAACACCAGATCTAGTCCGGTGTCCTCCCTTGTTGGTTCCTTGACTCCCTGGGTTAGAAAACAGTTCTGGATAGCATCCAGAAGGACCTGTTCTCTGCTGCAGGTGGTAGCTGGGGTGCTCCAGTCTATTCCTGGCAGATTGAAGTCACCCAGAATTGCAATGTTTCCTCTTCTCCCTGCTCTTCTGATCTATTCTCCCAATTCCCTGTCTTAATCAGTTCCCTGTACACCACCCTCACTCAAATTCTTCTGCCATCGGTATTCTGTAGTACTGCCCAAAGGGCTTCTTTCATACCCTCCTCCCTGTCTTCCCTACTACACTTTATCCCTTCTTTTATTTACAAAGCCACACTGCCCCCTTCCCTTCCCTTTAGCCCTGTCCTTCCCGTGCAGTTGGTAACCTGGGATTTCTTGGTCCCAGTCGTGAAACGGAGCTGCCCATGTTACCATAATGGCAGCTATATCCACATTACCTTCTGCCAATAGTGCTACCTTGTTTCCCAGGCTCCTAGCATTCAGGGTCACTACCTTCTAGTGCATTCCATGTCCCCCTCTGCCTCTGTTTATACTATGTCTCAACCCCCCCCTTCCCTACTGTCCCTTCCCCTTGTACTCCCCTGTCTTTTGTTCTTCCTGGGGGGGTGCCCTTGAGGCCCCATGCCTGGTGCTGAGCTTCTTGCCCCTACTGCCCCCCATCCGTTCAGTTTAAATGTATCCTGTCCTTTGAGTAGCTTTCCAGTTTTCTTTTCAGGACCCTGGTCTGCTCCCTGCTTGGTGCAGCCTGTCAGTTGCATGGGTTCTTTGTTATCCCATGTCCTACCCCACTCTCCAATGAGGCTGAGCCCTTCTTCTTCATGCCACCCCCTCAGCCATGTGTTGAACTCATTAATCCTCTCTTTTCTAACTATGCTTGCCTTTGGGATTGGCAACACTTCTGAGAAGGTCACTGATTTGCCCACCCCTATACAGATCTTACCCAGCTCTAAGATCATTTCCTGGGCTACCATCACCTTGCTGCCTGCCAGATCGTTGGTACCCAAGTGAACTACGATGTGTGGCCTCCCCTACCCCACACAGTTGGATAATATTGCTCCCACTCTGCCTGCTGTCATGCCAGGCATGCATTCCACCCTCTTGTCGCTACTGCCAGAGTTCCATTACCCAATCTTACTATCTTCAGGATAGAGTCCCCTATTATTACGACTTGCTCCTACCGTTTCATCCTCTTGCCCATAGAATGCCTTCTATGCTGTCCCTCCTGCCTTTGGTTTCTCCCTGGTTTACCCCCTCCCAGGCTTTCTTCTCTCCTCCTCTGTGGCGTCCTCCCCTGGAGTTGCCACTGCCTTATTCTGGCCTTCAACCCTGTCCCCTGGCTCATTCTTGCTGTGCTGTCCTCTGCACCCGGCCTCCCTGCCCCTGATTTGCCCCCCCCCGTATTTTCTTTCCCCCTGGAAGTGCACTGTCTCCTTCAACCTTGTCCTTCTTGCTCATTCTTGCTGTTCTAGCCTCCGCACTTGGCTTCCTAGCCTCCCTACCCCAAGTAGCCCTTCTGTACTTAGCCTCCCCTCTTGTGTTATCTTCTCTTCCTGGCTTCCCAGCCTCCCTGCCTCAGTTACCCCTCATGCCCTGGGTCATTCTCCTTCCCTCATGGTTTCCCCTACTTTGATCTGTCTGCACCTCCCCCTGTTTTCCCAGCTCAGCGCTGGCCCCTTGCACACCCAGACCCTGAAGGATAGCGAACCTGTTTGAGCACTCCCCCCCCCAATGCCTGTGGTGCCCTCAGTACCCTTGCCCTGTTCTTCCTTTTTACTTCCTGTGTCTGTCGTCTTATTTATTATTTATTTATTTAGTTTTTGCTGACCAGGTAAGTGCACTAGACAAATCCTGCCTATTTTCAGGCACGACCTGGCGGAGGGGGATACAGATGAATGCCAACTGACCTTGATCCAGATTAAGCTGTTGGTGGTATTTTTAGTGAATGAGGGAAATTTGGCTAGGACACCGGGGAAATTCCCCTACTTTCTGCTTCCTGTGAGCAGGGGGGACCCATTTTCCTGTGGGACCAAGGTGGCGGCTCCCATGGATCCTGGTGTGGAAGTGTTGCAGACAGGAGAGCAGGCCTCCTCTCCTGGTCTGAATTCAACAGGGGCTGAAGATGAAATTTTGGGTGAAAGTACTACTATCCCTGAAGGAAATAGTATGGATATTTATATGTCTACAGAAGGATTATGTGTGGAACCTGATTTGATATTGAAAAAGATGCAGCAGGAAACTTGGAATCACGACAACAAAAACTTTTCAGCTTGTATTAGTTGAAGAGGCGTCATTGCTGGAAAAACAACGTTTGGAAGAAAGAACGAAATATTTTACAGTCTGGAGTGGCTTCTGTCAACCCGAATTTCAGGCCTGTCAAACTAGCAGATGGCACAGCTGCTCCTGAATCTACTACAGCAGGGCTGGGTGAGTTTTCAAATGCTTTCTCTAAGGCTGGCAGTAAAAACACCTTTAGTGGTGAGTGCCAAAAGCCTAAAGTTGCTAGTCCACCTGTTCCCCTTTCTGTTTATGGTACGGTGCATGAAAAAATGTTCAGGGTTGTTTACAAGCTGAATCGCGGCTACTGATTCAATCTAAGCCACTGACTGCACCAGTAAATGCCTGCTCTGATGTGTCTATTTCCAAGGCTGGCAGTTACAACACCTTTAATGATGTGTGCCAAAAGCCTGAAGACTTCGGTTTACTAGCTCCCTTTTCTGATCTTGGGACTGTGTCTGGGTCTAAAAATGCTCAAGTTAACTCACAGGCTGAAGCATGACTCCCAGTCTTTCAAACCCAGTTGTGGCTCAAAGGCGCAGCTGACAATATGTGAGCCAGGAGGTTTCTGTAGCATTGGCCTGGGTGTCAGAAAAACAAGTGAGGGCAGAGTCTGACTTGCAGGCGAATACATCAGCTCACCCTCGGAGCAAAAGGTGCATGGCTCAGTCGTTGGGGTCCCACATGAAAAATCCCCTACAGTGGTTCCACTGGACTTTACACTTTCAAAGACAGCAGGGTTTGTTTTTAGACAACCAAACCCTGCAGAACAGGGGACGGCAATAATCTACCAAACCAGGTTAAACACACAAGAGAACGCTACAGACTTTTTCTTTGGGAACAAAAAATCTGAGAGTGCTGTACTAGGGAAGAAGAATTTAAAATCCATTGATAAGGCTCACCAGGTCGCTTCCCTTTTTGATAAAAACACGATCTCTGGCCCTGGGGAGAATATTTCTGAGATGGCTTCATGGACACCGCAAAAAGCCCTTTCAAGGGCAGGATGGACTAGATCCACAAAAGGGATATGGATTCCAGACCCAGTGTGGGATATTTCTTTCTCCCAAGCCACAGCAGAATGGAAGCCTGGGGTTTCTTCCAGGCCTATATTAAACACCCCTGTTCATTCTGACTCCCATACTACAATTGTGTCTCCTGCCTCAGAACTGATTCGGGACAGCTCTAAAACAGTCTTGACTGACCCTTTTCCACCTTTGATACCTGGGGCACAGGGGGTTGGAGAGAAACCCACTCCTTTGTTGTCAGACCAGTCACGAGAATCTAAACCCCTTACTGCCTGAGCTTTTTTCTAATACTAAACAAGTGGCTGCTCCCCACAGGAACGCAGTATGGATAAGATATAAGGGGGGTTTGGAAAATCTACCTGATAGATATCATGTGGGGAAAATTTTATTAAAGGATTCTCTGCATTTCTCTCCAAAGGAAGTTTATGCTTTTATCAATATTTCAGGAGAGGATAATTATGACATTAGTTTTCGAACATCTTATGCACTAGATTTGTTCTGGGAGAGGTATGGGCAAGTCAAGACATCTCCAACATGGACCCCTTTTGTAGTTACACTTCTGACTAAATCTTTAATTAAGTATGTGACCGTTATGTTTCGTAACAAAGGAGTTCATGTCGAAGATATCACATACTGGTTATCACAGAAATGTGAAATACTCAGTTCACCAGAAGCCATTTTGGATGGAGAGCTTTTCTGGACTGGGGGTGGAAGTACAAGGTAAAACTACGGCAGGGTGAAACAGGAATGGAGCATATTCCAGACTTCCTCCTTTTGGGCAGAGACTGTGGGGTCTGTTTTTATGCAGGTCAACCCCGGGCCTGCTATAGGTGTGGTTCCCACACTCATCTTTCAAACACTTTGTGACAAACCCGTTGCAACAACTGTGGGAAGTGGTCACAGCATTATGCAATGTGCTAACCATACTCGTTGTGACCTTTGCGAGGAATATGGGCATGTCTTCAGTGACTGCCCTTGGGCAGCCCGTAACAAAGCAAGCTGTATTAGCCCTGAGCTTCTCATCCAACAAGCGCAAAATTTGGTGGACCCTGCTCAGCCCGGCCCCAGTACCTCAAATGATATTTCTCAAACCTCCCTCCCACCGCATCCCCCCCTTTGGTCTCTCTAATCCCCCACAAGGGTCTTCCCGACTTCCCCCCTTCTTCTCTACATCCCCAAACTCCATCCATAGATCCCTTAGTGATTTCTATTGATTTAGAATCACAAGAGGTTTTGAACCAGGCTCCAGTACAACAAATCATGAAACCAGATATGCTCACTCCAGTTTGTTATTCAGATATGCCTATTCCTCCAAAAGATGGTACTAGTGTACCTTTTTCGGACCCCTTGCCTTGTAGAAGATCTTCTAGATTTTCTAAATCCATTCCCTCGGATCCCCCCACCCCAGTGGAATCTAAAAATTCATATGCTGCCTTGTTTACCCCATAGGCAGACTCTGAAATGGAAGTGGGGGATTCAGATTTCCAAAAATCCTTTAATGACCAAGGTAAAAAAAAATGTAGATGGTGATTATAAAAGGAAAAAAAAGAAAAAGAGGAAAAAGACCTAGGTACTCTTTCTGATGGAATTTTGAATGACTTGTGGTTTAGTCTGCTCCTTCAGTGTTCATAGTTTGTTAAATTATGAAAAGCGAAGGGTTGTGTTTCAGTTTTTACATGATAAAGCCATAGATGTTTGTTTAATTCAGGAAACCTGGATGCATGCTGCAGATCAGATTCGTTCTTTTAAGAGGGAGTGGGTCTGGGGTCCATCCTATTGGTCTTTCGTCCAGAATGTGGCTGATGGGATTGGGATCCTTTTTCATTCTTTCAGTTTTTCTCTCTGTAAATTATATGATTTGATACCAGGGAGAGCTTTGATTTTAGATGGTCTATGGAATAATATGGACTGTCATTTTATTTCAGTTTATGCTGCCCAAATAAAGGCAGAAAGAGTAAATCTCATAAGAGCGATCCAACCTTTTTTAGTTACACACTATAAAATATTTCTGTGTGGTGATTTTAATTGTCCCTTGGTTACAGGGGACAAGCGAAAAAAAGGAGATACAAAAAAAATATATTGTGATTCCCATGCATTATCTCAGATGATTTCTTCAGCTGGGTTATTCAATCGTCATTTACTAAATACTAAAGGCCCTAAGTTTACTTATACACAGAACAATTATTCCTCGACCATTGATTATATCTTCATATCAGCAAATGTTCCTAAAGGTTCTTTAACTATGATTCCAGTTACTTTTTCAGACCATTTGTTACTTTTGTTTTCTATGTATCATTTTGTTCCAAAATCTACTCTTTATGGCTGATGGGAGCTTAATGACTATGTTAAATGATCCAGTGGTTATTCAGGAGGCAACAGTTTTGTTTCATGCTAGGTTGTCGGTTGAATGTCTATATACTGATAAAGGTGAATAGGTGGATGGACACCAAAGCCGACATAAAAAAAGTGATTTTCTAAATATGGAAAAAAAAAAAAGGAAATGCTGCCTTTCTGCACTGTTTATCCCTTAGGCAACAGTTGCATAAATTAATTACTTTATTAAATTCATCCAATTATGTTTACTGTAGTCAGATTTCCACAGTAAAGGACGCCATGAAAGTTTTTGAATCTACCAGAGCAAGATCAATTCAGTCTCTTCTGAATCATAGCACAAAATCTTCGTCTATAAGTGATCCCTATGAAGCCTGTAAAGATTTAAAACATACAGGCTCTTTGGAGTCTCTAACTACCCCAGATGGCAGAACAGTTACTTCTTTAGTAGACATAGAGGCTGAAATTCGGAGACATTATGGCTCTCTTGAATCAGTCAGTAATATTTTATCCTCCGACATAAATAGGTTTTTAAGGTCAGTGGAGATCCCGATTTTCCCAATAGAAGTACAAAATTTACAATCTCCAATCACTAAAATAGAAATTACACAAGCTATTAAAGCATTACAGCTTCATCCTGCTCCAGGTTTGGATGATATCCCTCACTCTTTCTATAAACAATTTATTTTACAATTGGTAGACTGTTTATTTATTACTTACAATTATTGGTTTACTAATAACATTATACATCCTGAGTTTTCTGAAGGACTTCTATTTTATCTTTATAAAAAAGATGACCGTACTCAAATAAATAATTGGAGACCTATAGTTTTGATGAACACCGATTATAAAATATTGGCACATATGTTAAATAATCGCTTAAAAGCGTATGCCTCCAAGGTGCTATCTCCAGTTCAGTATTGCGGTTTACCTGATAAAAATATTCAGCAAGCCTTAGGGACCATAAGAGATATCATTTATCATTGTAATATTTCAGGAGTGTCCGGTTGTGTGGTAACAGTAGATCAGGAAAAAGCTTTTGATAGAGTTTTACATAAATATTTGTTTGCAGTATTAAAGGCGTACAAAATTCCATCACTTTTTATATCTTAATTACAGTTATTATATTCTTTTTTTACAGTCCGACCTCTTTTAAAAGGTGTGATCTGATAAAAATTCACGGTACACTCTGGAGTCCAACAAGGATGCCTTTTGAGCCCTTTGCTGTATAGTTTTTCCCTTGATCCTTTACTCCATTCGGCTGTAGCATCTTTGAAATGGACTGGAATTGCTGGGCTTGGCATCCCTCGTGCCTTATGCATTCAAGCTTATGCTGATGATATCTGTGCATTTTTTTCAGATCCTGGGCAAATTAATCTTTTTTTTTTTTACAAGAAATTGCACTTTATCAGAAGGTTTCGAATGCCAAATTGAATATGGGGAAAAGTAAAGGTCTTTTTATTGGGCCTAATGTCCGTCCTGATTCCATCTGGTATGGACTGTCTATGTCTTCCACTCCTTTAGAAATATTGGGGATCACTTTTGGACCACATAATTTACCTAAACAAAATTGGGAAAAGGCTATTATCAAAGCAGAACAGAAGGTAAACAGATGGAGATAGTGGAAATATTCCAAAATTAAGCGAATTGCTATATTAAAAAAGTTTATTTTACCATTATTACAGTATGTAGCAGTATTATATCCATTACCCATCAAATTGGAAACAAGGATCTATAGGCTATGCTTTCAAATGTTTGGGGCTCAAAATTAAATCACATTAAACGCAATTATACCTATTTAGATCTCAAAAAGAGGGGGTCTCAACATGATAGAACCGGTTGTTTTCCTCCATGCTTTGTTTTTTAAGCATTCAGTTGGTACTATACTACACAGCAAGGACAATATTTCAAAGGCTTGGATGACAAAAGGCCTAGCTGTATATTTTAAGTCATGGTTACAAATGGCACCAAAAAATACACCCACGTCTTAATATTCCCCCCATTTTTTGCCAGCTGCTCAAAAATTATATAAATGGGGTATCATGAAAAATGGTCCCATCACACTTTCCACAAAATCTCTATATCAAGATATCATTGATAGAAATTATCCTAAGGAACCCTATTTTAAGAATTGTCTCTCAGCAGATAACCATTACATTCTCCACCAGTTAACACTTTCAAGAATTCCTCAGAAAATGTGGGAGAACTTGTGGCTCACAGTCTATGGGAGGTTGAATATAAGGGGGTAATGCTAAACATAAAAGCATTACAGAATGAAACTGTCCCTATATGGAATGTATAGCGCAGATGGAAACTATGGAGCATTTCTTATTACACTGTTCTTATACAGTTGCTTTATGGAATTATTTAGCAATCAAATGGAAATTAAATTGGCTCCGTTTTCTGACATATGATATACTGGTGGGTGGGAAATATGGACCAGGATTATCTCAGTTCCATCCAGACACTTTAATAGTGTTTTTCTGCTGCCTTAGATTTTATCTGTGGCAGGCTCATTGCCAATGGGTGCTACATCAGAATAGGATGTCTTTTGAATGTTTGAGCATATTAGTTTGTAAAGAACTTCAAGATATTTATAAATCAGATTGCTTAAAACACTCTACACGTCAGGTGCTACAATGTGGAAGGGTTTCACTTTTTTTATTAAATATAAATAAGAGATTATTTGCATAATTTGATCTAAATGTGTTTTGAGCTTTGTAAATTTCTTTTTTTTTTTTTTTTCCTTTTGATAAACATGTATCCTTGTTGGTTTGGATTATCTTTGACGTGTTTCTGATGTATTTCAATAAAAATCTCCCCTACTCTTTTCGATAAGTGCCATGGGATCTTGAACATCCACCTGAACTACCACCAATCCAGGCAGATGGGACCTCGGTTTTGACGTCTCATCCGAAAGACAGCACCTCAGAAGTGCAGCACCCCTCTCATGCTGCACTACAGTGTCAGTACTGGGATACTTACCCAAGTGCCAGATGTGGGAACTGAACCCACAGCCCTCTGATCTCCTGGCCTCAGAGGCGAGTGTGCTACCTACTGAGCCACTGACAGTTCCTCCAATTGCCTCTCCTCCCTACCACCACCCAGTTCCCCCCTTCTGCCCCCCTTGGAAACTGTGCCACAGGTGCCTCCTACCTGTGGGGTGACCACCTAGGTTCCTGCCTAGCACCCCTCTCAGCCTTGACCCCCTGGCTCGATTTGCTACCTCCCTTTCCCTGTTCCCCAGCCCCACTGTCTTCACCCCTTATTCCCAATGCCCATCTAAGCCACTCAGTTTACTCTTTAAGTTGCCCAAGATGCCTGCAAACCTGACAGCCTCCTACATTCCACAATGTCCCAAGGAAGATGGCCACGCCACAACCATTACAGCTGACCATCCTCCCATTCCCCTCTTTCCACCCCCATCTATTATCTCTTGCCCACCTACCTCCTACCGTTCTGTACCCTTGCCCCCCGATATCCTTTTGACTGCCACATGTTGA
The DNA here is from genome assembly GCA_016271365.2 of Neoceratodus forsteri. NCBI lineage: Eukaryota > Metazoa > Chordata > Ceratodontiformes > Ceratodontidae > Neoceratodus > Neoceratodus forsteri. Next base: position 969,988,850 of record CM057449.1, read on the forward strand.
CCAAAGATATCCTCCCTTCTTTACCTCCTCGTTACCTTCTCCCCTTCTAGGCCTTTGGGTGCCCTGCGACCTTCCTCCTTTCCTCCCCTACAATCTGTCTTTCCTGATTTTTCTGTAGATCATACCAATACTTCCTTTGTTAGTGACTATTTGATGTGGTTTCAGACCCACCTGGCCTGGCCCCAGCAGGAAGTAGTTCAACCCTTTCCAGATCGCTGCCTATAAAGGTGGACAACCCGGGGTGGGTGCGAATCTGGGAGGATAGGGCGGGCCTAACCCCCTCACCTCCATGGCAAGAAGACAATCAGGGCACTGATCTTTATGTCTCTGTCCCTGATGCTGTCCTGCATAAACTTCGCCTGTTGCAGATATAGTCTAAAATAAAAGTACACTGCTCCGGTACGTTGGAGGATTACTCACCAATCCACAGCCCCGATTTAGCCACCCTGTAAAGGAAAGCAGTGCTGCTCCTCTACTTTGGAGCCCTTCTCACCAATCCACAGCCCTGATTCAGCTGCCCTATAAAAGAAAGCAGTGCTGTGCCACAGCACTCAATCAAGTATGAACTGAAACACTGTATTGCCCTTTAAAGAAACACAAAAACAAAAACAATAACAATCCCCTTGTTCCACCGTGTTTCCCAGTGTATGTGTAATCAATAGAAACCACTTCCCTTCGTTGCCTGATGGCTCTGCAGGGCTAATCCTGGGCCTTCTGATTCCCGCTCCTTTTACGGCTACACCCCCCCCCCCCGGGGTTAAAGAGCAAGTGCTTAGTGAGGATGTATATCTTAAAGACTGAAGGTTTGGGGTCTTTAAACGCCTCTGTAATCATTTTGTTTGCATTTATTTGTTATTTGAATTACCTTTTCATCATTTTTATTTGTGTTTTGCCAACTACTATACTAGTAAAAAAAAATTAAATTGAATTCTTGTGTTATGATTTTAGAAGAGTTTTACTGGCAAGGCTGGCTTTGTATTTCAGTGGGAAACTGCAAAATGTGTTCAGGTTTTTCTAGCGAGAGAACACTTTCTACCACAAAAATATTATATATTTGATAGTAACAGGTGATTTTTGAAAACCTGTGATATTGTGTTGTAATTTAGCAGGTGAACATTTTCTTCATAAGCAGATTTTACTTTGGAAGTAGAAAAGAGTAGCCAATTAATGTTTTAAAAACTACAATAGTACAGATATATAAAAGGAAAGAAATGTTTGTTGCTGAAAGAAGTATCTATTTCTTTTGAAAAAGTTAGAAAAATATATTTAGTTTCTCATTGAAATATACTGGACTCGTAAGTAGCTGGCGGTTTTTGACATCACAATACCAGAATTCTGTTGCATTATTTTTACTAGCAGTGTGCAAAGCAAAGGTTAAAACAATCTTGTTTTACTGGACAAACAACACGTTTTGTTATGAAAATAGAAAGTAATTACTAACACATCAAAATACAATAAATAAAATAGTAGTTTATTAGATGTAAACACCTACTCTTTAACGTAAGTCCAGATTTTCAAGAATATCTTCTCTGTTGTCTACCACTCAGCCACCCTCCATCCCGCCGTCTCATGAAGTTCCATATTTGTTATCTTCTACCCCTCCTCTGATGGGTACGGGCTACGAAGACGCTTGTTATTTTTGTCCCCTGTTATAGGGATCATACGAACATACGAAATTTGCCAGCAGATAAAGGCCTAGAGGTCTATCAAGTTTGCTCGAATGTGCAGCTAGCACCCCTTATTCTGCAGCTGCCCCTCCCTTCCACTTCATTAACCCTCCCCCTTGTCCTGTCCCATCCTCGTTTGAAGCAGTCCACTGTTCTACTGCATACCACTTCTGCAGGTAATGCATTCCACCCAGTCACCACCCCTCTGTAAAAAGTGTCTCCTCATCTCCTCCTGAACCTTCCTCACCCAGTCTCATATCATGGCCCTGGTGGCCTCCCTCTCTCACTTTGAACAGCCCTCTATACCCATCTTGTTTATTCCTTTCATGTATTTAAAGGTTTCAATCATGTCACCCTGTCTCTCCTGTCCTCCAGTGAGTACATGTTCAACTCCTTCAACCTCCTCTCGTATGATAAGTCCCCAGCCCCTTGATCATCTTTGTCGCCCTGCCATGCACCCCTCCAACTTAATGTCCCTCTTCAGATACGGACGCCAGTACTGCACGCAGTACTCCAGGTGTGGTCTAACTAATGACCTATACAGTGGCAGAAACACCTCCTCCCTCCTCGAGGATATACCCCTTGCAGTACAACCCAGCATTTTGTTGGCCTTTGCAGCTGCCTTCCTACATTGTGCCGAGTTGTTCATTGACCCTGTAATGAGCACACCCAGATCCTTCTCCTCCTCTGTCAGGGCTAGCTGCACTCCCCCTAGCTGGTAACTCCTCCTTGGGTTCTTCATCCCAAAATGCTGCACCTTGCACTTTTTGGCATTAAAGCCCAGTTGCCAGGTGTCTGACCAGGTTTCAAGCTTGCCAGATCATCCTGCAACCCTTGCCATCCCCTAGGTCATCCACCACCGCATTCAACCTTGGTATCATCAGCAAACAGACTGATCTTGCTCTTGATGTCCCATGATATGTCTGCAATGAATATCCCAAACAACACTGGTTCCAACACGAGCCCTGTGGGACACCGCTCGTCCACTGCCCTTGGGTGTGAGAGCTTCCACCCACCACCACCCTCTGTTGCCTTCCTGCAGCCAGTTTCCTACCCATCTCACCAGCTTGCATCCGCCCTGTGCCTACTAACTTCCTTCCCAGCCTTCCATGTGGCACCGAGTCGAATGCCTTACTGAAGTCCAGATACAGGACATCCACTGCATGGCCCCTGTCCAGTTGCCTAGTTACCCAGTCATAGAACTCGACCAGGTTGGTTTGGCAGGATCTGCCACGTATGAAGCCATGCTGCCTGCTGTCCTGTAGTCCTTTGGACTCTGGGAGGGCCACCAACCTCTCCTTCAGGATAGTCTCAATTAGCTTACCCACGATGGATGTGAGGCTCACTGGTCTGTAGTTTCCCGGTTCATCCTTGGGGCCACTCTTGTGGAGGGGCACCACATGAGCCATCCTCCAGTCCTGAGGTACACACCCCGAATGTAGTGAGGCATTAAATGGGTCTGCCAAAGGTCCTGCAAGGACCTCTGCCAGCTCCTTCAGTACCCTGGGGTGGATGCCATCTGGGCCTGACGTCTTGTCCACCCTCAGTGCCTTCAAACCCTCTCGAACTCTGCCCTCCATGATTTCCCCATCTGTCACCACTTCCCCTGCTTCTGACATTTCTCCCACCTTGGGTGTCACCTCTCTTCTCTTTAGTAAATACTGAGCAGAAGTACTCATTTAGTGTTTCCGCCTTATCGCACCCTGCTTCCATCCAACCCCCCTCCTTCCTAATCCTTACTATGTGGTCCTTACAGCTCCTTTTCTCCCTGATGTACTTAAAGAAGTCCTTCTCCCCTTCTTAATGCCTTGTGCCAGCCTGAGTTCCGTAGATGCTTTGGCTCCCCTTACTGCCCTTGTCACCTCCTTCGATTCTGTCAAGTACTCTCTGTCCCCCCCGTTTCTTGTACTTCCTAAAGGCTGCTCTTTTCCTTCTTACCTTTTCCATGACCTCCTTGCTCAACTAACTCGGTTTCTTAGCCCTAGCCTTCTTGCTCTGGGCTTTTCAGCAGAATTTGGTTGCCTCCACTATCCCCAGCTTTATGAGCTCCCACCTCTAGTTAGTATCCATACTAGATTGAATTCTGGCCAGGTACCCTTTTACCACTTCCCCCATCCTCCCAAAGTTGGCCTTCCTGAAGTCCAGCACTCTTGTGCCAGATTCCACTCCTTCCTTGCCCATATCCAATGTGAGCCATACTGAGTGGTGGTCACTCCCTGACAGCGGTTCCTCCACTGTAAGTTATCTCACAAAGTCCCCATTTGCCAGCACAAGGTCAAGGGTACTCCCTAACCTGGTTGGTTCACTGACCATTGCAGCAGGAAGCTGTCCTGGAAGGCATCCAGCAGTACCTGCTCCCTTCTGTTCCTGGTTGTTGGGATGCTCCAGTCCACTCCTGGCATGTTGAAGTCCCCACAATCACCACACTACCCTTCTGCAGGTCCTCCTGATCTGTCCCGCTAGTTCCCTGTCTAACTCCTCTGTCTGAGATGGTGGCCTGTAACCTCCATTCTAAGAATCCTATTCTTGGAATCCTGGATTTGCACCCAAAGTGACTCTGTACTACCCTCCTCCCTTCCTCCCTTACACTTCTGGTCCTTCCTTCACATATAGTGCCACCCCTCCTTTCCCAATCACCCTGTCCCTCATGAAATAACCTGTACCCTGGTACAGACGAGATCCCCAGTCATTATATTGGGTGGCCCATGTTTCCATGATGGCTGCAATGTCCACCTCTCCCTCTGCCATGAGAAACTGTAACTCTGCACTTTCCCTCCCAAGGCTTCCTAGCATTAAGGGTAACCACCTTCCACCCTTTTCCCCCCCTCCCATCCTGCCCTCCTTTCCTAGCATCACCAATAGTACTTGCCATTTGTCCTTTGTCACTGTTATGGGGGTTAAGCTTCTATGATTTCCCAACCTGTGGTCTCTGCATATCTCTTCCCAACTGCCACCCCCCACCCTAGTTTAAATTCCCAACTTCCTCTATATACTCTTCCATCCTCTGTTTCAACACTTTCTTTCCTTCCTCACTCAAGTGTAGTCTGTCCTTGGCATAGAGCCTACTGTCATCCCAGGTCCTTCCCCCCCCCACCCCAACAGCCCATACCCTTTAGCACAACACCAGGTTCTTAGCCATCCATTAAATTCCTCTATTCTCAGCTTCCTTGTTTCTTGGATCCATGAGCTATGTTATGCCCTAGTGTTTATTTTTTATTACTAGTTGTTGAATAGATAGCATAGCTCTTCCTCCTTGGTAAAAAAAAAGGTACTGTGTTGGGTCCAGTGCCACTATATGCCTTGTAGGCACATGGATGATGCTGTATGTCAGTCTACCTACTTGCACCACTGGCCCCAAAAGTTCTAGCTCCGGGGGGGTGGGTGGTGTCCAGTTGCCTCTGGCGCTAAGGCAAAAGAGTGATACTGTTTGGAGAAGATATTCTTGGAAGATCCAGTAACTTTTCTTTTCAGTGTTTCCCCTTTAACCCTCCATCTTGTCCTAGTATAGAAGACTGAAACAGTGCCAAATCGCAGCTGTAATTTTTCTACTTGTCTGCATTTTTTTTACCATAATTGCACTAAATGGCTGTCTGTTTACCTGGAGTGAATAATTCACTGTCCAGATTTGTTGTCTGGGCTAAGTGGACTGGATGCATTCTGCAGTATCTGAGCCTTTGAATATCCTGGCACATCAGCTAGTGCACTATCCACATAAGACATTCATTGTGTATCCATTACAGGGGACTAAAAACAAGGTGATGCATCTTGTCTGTGCTATGCTAGGTAAATAAAAAAATGAATTGGATTTATAGTTTAATGTATTGAGACATCTGTACCTTGCTTAGCATAACTGCTTTAACTTTTTTTATCTAAAAAAAAATGTAATATTGTTTTTATAGGCAATGGTGGGTATCCTGCAGGGCAAAGGATATGAAAAAGAAGAGGACTCAATTACTCAGGATCTGAAGCCTTTCCGGATTCTTATCAGCCTACTGGACAAACCAGAGCTAGGTATTACACAGTTCATTATACCTTTATTGCTGGTGTGTAGGGGGGCATGGCCAGCTGGTGAATATGGCAGACACCTAAGGGTTGAGGTTCTCTGTAATATTGCTGGTATGTAACATGGACATAGTTTTGGAACATACCATATGTACTTGCGTCTTAGGGAGCTTGACTTAAATGAGAGTTTGACCTATGCACATGTTTTGTTCTTCATTGCAACATACTGTCCTTGTCTGGTCCATTAACAATCAATCGCAAGTGCCACAGATGAAAACTGCAAGTTCCAGAGGCACTCGCGGTTGATGCTGATTGGCCAGTTCTCTCTCTTTCATTAGCACATCAAAGGATTAGCACCAACCGCGAGCGCCATTTGGACTTGTAAACCATGCCCCTATGAAGAAGAGGTAGTTCACAGCTCAAAGTGCTGGGGCTCAAGTCTGTTACGGCTGGCAGATATTAATTGTACAGTATGTTTATACAGTAATAACATTTACTGAGAGCATACCTGCCAGGAGTGCTTGTCTCTTTGCATCTCTGGACTTGTAGAAAGTGTCTGTGGCAATCGCAGTTGATTGTTCTGGGACCAGGCATGGGGCCCTGACAATACTGTTTGTTTGTGGGAGTGAGCGAGAGAGGGAAGTCTAACAAAGAAACAAACTAGGATTCTGATTAGGACCGGACCAGGTCTGCACTGGGAGGCCTGCTACTGCTGTTGGGCCCATGAGTTTGGGTCTGCTTCTGCCAGTATCCGTAAGTACGGTGCATTTTAAGTAATTAAGTGATGCCAGAACATGGTACAGGTATTGGTAAATTGTATTTGGGGAGCGGTGGACTTATAAATGAGATAAATGTATTTTTACATAAATTATCTTGGTAAGACGGAGGTTGACATATATACATATATATAGGTCAAATTTGTGGCCTTGTTGGGGAATGATTCTGATTTATTCATATGCTTGTCAGAAAGGGTAAAGTCACAAAAAAAAACCCCTAAAAAAACTGAGTTGAAAGGAATGTCACAAGGCAGGGCTTTGATTTTAATTTTTTTCATCAGTACTTTGTGCTCCTATGCCCCTGGCTGGCTCCCTTCCGAACGGACCCCTCAGCATTACACTGCCCGTTCTGGGACTTACCCTTTTGTCTTCACGGCAGGGTATTCTCAGTTGTTGGTGTGGGGCCGGGAGTCTCATCGTCATCCTGCAGCCAGAGGGGTTTTTCCTCTGTTTTTTTCCCCTGCTGCCCCCACAGCTGTCCACATGCAGTGGCGTAACGGGCAAGCTCCACCTCTGCAGAGATGTCCTCAGACACCTGCGTTAACTGCCTGTGTCTGTGCCTGAAGCTGTGCTACCGCCTCGACACCTTCAGGTGGCAGGCAAGCAGTGGGTCACACGACCTCCCTCCCCAAGAGGGAACAGTCCGATGGGACACTCAGTCTTCCTTCCCCCAGCCAGCCAGCCCCTGAACAACTTGACTCCATTCCCTAACTCGGGTTTCCGGTGTGGCAGGAGGTAAGCCGCCGGTGCCTCAGCCCTCCATGCCACTGGGCCGGAGCTGGCAGGGCTTTGTTTTAAGGGGCTGTAGTCCATTCAGGGCTATTACAAAGGACCCCTGTGGTGAGCAGATTACTGTCTGGAAGGGAGTGGACCCAGAAGCACTGCACTGTGCTTGAAAGTACATCCTTATCGTATCTAAAGGACTGTCTGAATAAGATCCCTGTTTCTGAGGAACCTCCTGTGGTTTTTGGAGCCTTATCAAACAATAGAGGTAGCTGGGTTTATTATAGGTAAACTCCCAATGAACAGCCTCGTCTGGGGGTGTGGGTATTAGACTTGAAACTTGTTTGGACCAGCTTTAGGAGGAATGGGACAATGAGAGACTGACCATTGTGACTGATGGAATGTTACAGTAGGTGAGCAAACCCCTTAAGGGTTAACCTTGCACGACAGCTCAAGCCCCAACAGACTCAGTAGGGTAGCAGAGCATAGCAGATGTCCACTGGAAGAAAAATAATTTGCTATCCACTGGTCTCAGACCTTAATGGCAACTTGGTTCCTAAGAAAGAAAGCAAACCAGAGTTGGGATAATCTTTTAGATTGTAATCTAAGGACTAGAGAGGTTCTTATTTCTGTAATCTTTCTGTTCAGTTGTTTTATTTTTGCATTCCCTAGTGTGTTTAATTTCTTTTGTATTTTACCGTATATTTAAGCAATAAACCATGACAGGGTGTGGGTTATGCTGGGATTTACCCATGGCTGGCGTGGTTAGGCCACGATGCCGCAGGCTGAGTGGTGGGCAGGTCAGCCGTGGTCGCTAGCATTACCACACCCTGTAATTCTCAGCAGATTATACAATATCACCTTTTTGTTGACATAAAAAAAATCCCAAAAAATTTTTTTCCTCCCATTGTATATGATTTTTAATGACGTTATAGCTACACCAGAAAAAAATACTGCTGTGTTGCTAAGGGGCTGGCAGTATTGCCTGGAGGTTACATGAGCTTCATCCAACAGACCTGTATTTGATTGATTCCCAGAAGAACCGAGTTCACTGTGTCCCAGCTCAATTTTTTTTTTTCTTAGGAGCCGGGACAGGTTTTGAAGTTTGACCATGAATGACCCGTTTCAAGCAAGGAGCACTGGCTCCATTTTGCCCACTCTGCACATGCACGGAAGCATGCCGAGTGAGTAGCGAACCGTAATGGGAGCTGTTTCTTTTTATTGATTTATTTATGTTTTATTTCATTTATGCGTTACGTTGTGCAAAGGATGTACAAATTTCAGACCATGCGACTGACCTACTCAAACTGAGGAGGTAACGGCAGCGCTACATAGTTGGGACGGCTGTTACGGGACGGAGGAGTGTGGAGTGACCGCTAGCTATGGAGGCTGGAGACACAGCGGGAGTGACGGTGACAGGAGCCAGAGATGGGAAGGAGCAACTGTTGTTATTTAAAATATTGTGTTTATTCTTTTTTTCAGCAAATTGTTTTGGGAGGCAGTTCTTTTTGTTTGCCATGGTGGCATGTGCACACAGTTCAGGGGCTGCGATGATATTGGGGTTTCCTGGTGGTTCAGTGTTCTGAATTTCGGGCTGAACTGTATTTTTTTCTCGTAGCTGACTGCAACTGAGTGGTGAGGCGGGTACGAGCTACTGAAGAAAAAAAGAGATTATTTTTGCAGGCTGGTTCTTTTGATGGAGCGGTTTCCTCTTCTCCACATTTGAAAGTCCTGCTTTACTGTCACACTTAGCGGGGAGACAGTATAACAGTTTTTCGTTTGATGCTGGGGGGGGGGATCAGATGCATTTCAAAAAGGATGCGACTGGCACTTTTACCCTTTGGTATATCACAGGATATACCATGTGTAAAAGGTACCAGTCAGTCAATCAGATTGAACAATTTTTGGACCCCAATTTCTAATCTGTAATTTAGTAGTATCAATTGCAAACAAATGATAGAGAGCACCAGGGAAAACACTGCGGTGCTACACAAAATTAAATATAAGTAGGTGAAGTCAGTAAAGCACCGCAGACAGTGAACCACAACAAACTTTGTTTTTAATTATCTGTTTCTACCCCTGTTCACCCCCCAGCTGCCCCCTTCAGACCCGCCCCCCCAGCCCCATCACCCCCGCATCTCTGTGACTTACCTTCCTCGCCATCTGCCAGAGGTCTGCAGCTCTGCTTAGTTGCAGGGTGTGGAGCCTCTTGAGTCAGTCATCACCTGCAGCCAGGGTGGTTTTCCTTTTCTCCCACTTCCATCCCAGCTGGTGCACACATACTGAACATGCGTGAGGTGGGCCTTCGCGCATGTCTGCGGAAATCCCACAGTGTTTCCCTTTCAAACAACATGAAGTCTTGCTATATTATGACTATTGCAGTTTGTCCCAGCCTTAGAACTGCTCCGGAGCTGAAAGAGTTAACTTCCATGCAGAGCATGGAGCTTAGAGCGCGAGCTCGGTTCAGAAGCTCTGTTAGGCTGGTTTCAAACCGAAACCATCAGATTCTTTACTCCGCCTCACTGAGCAGTTGCTCCGGAGATTCCTCCTGTTGCTCGGTTCATTTATTCGGTTTAAAGCACTATTTCTCGGTTTAATTTAACCTCGATTTAATTATTTTAACCGCAAAACCGATCGGTTCAAGCTCTGTCTATGGTAATCGTAAGTAATAGATTGGGTTTTTTCTGTGTGGAACTTGTAAGTGTTATCGGTTCGGTTGAACCGATCGAATTGTATAAAATTTAAGTTTAAAGCCTTTAAGGTTTCTAGATTGCGTTCCTCGTTCTTATCGGGTTCTAAAACGGATTTCATTACGCTTTTTTCCACTTAATTCGTGACACGGTTTGGAACCGATAAGGGTGTCTTGCCTGGCACTGCCATTAAAAGGGCAAGTTTGTTGGTTAGGCTGGCATCATGTCTGAGAAACCCAAAAGAAAAACTGGGCCCACTGGGTTTCAACACTGTAGTGTCTGTGGGGAAGCCTTTGCCAAGGCTGACCCACACACTACATGTGTCTATTGTCTGGGGTTTGAACACCTCAATTCAGACTGCCAGATTTGTAAAAATTTCCCTGCAGCCACCCTGGACAAGAGTGGGCAGGCTCAGGGAACGAGAGGCCAAAAAGTCCGCTGACCCGGATGACCAGCCCGGTTCGGTGCCAACCGAACCGGTGGGAGTGCCCTCTGACCAGGGCGAGACTTCCTCGGCCAAACGAAAAGCTGGCTCTGAGGAGCCTGTTCCAGCAAAGAAAACTAAGAAATCAGCAGGTTTGGTGTCCAAAATTCCTTCTCCAACTGCTGCAGAGATAGCCAGGGCAATACAGATTGTCCAGTCCCTGTCCCCGGTTCCCTCCGAACCGCCACTGTCTGGCAAAAGGTCAGTTCGGTCGGTTCCAATGGTTCAGGATTATGATATAGAAGAGTTCTATGAACCAGAGGAGGGGGATGAGGATTATGATCAGTGTGAATGTGACTTTGAGAGTCTGGATGTGCCCATTGAACCGACATCTCCCCAGACAGACCTTCAGGTGAGTCTCCCTAGGCTTTCTGAGTCCCTTCTCATTTTTTGTTTAATAAAAAGTTGCTGAGACCTCTAGCTTCCCTTAGAGGAGGTTTTGGATGAGCAAGAGGAGCCTGACTATGTGGAGATGATGGATATCCCAGAGTCCAGGAGGTTGTCCATCCCTTTACATAAATCTTTTAGAAAACAAACAAAATTTTAAAAGCTTCTAATTCTGTGCCTTCTGTGGATAAAAAAATGGACAGGAGGTACACTTTGTCAGGTCCTGATACAGATTTTGTTTCACAGCAGTGCAGTCATGTTGGGGTAGTTCAGGCTGCAGCCTGTGATAAAGCTAATATTCCACTGGCTTCACATCCTCCTGACAAGGATTCCAGGAAGATTGATGCTATGGCCAAAAAACAATACATGGCAGCATCCTTGGGACTCAGACAAGCAAACTATATGGCTTATGTTGCGAGATACCAGAAATCTAGATGGGATACTGTCATGGCCTTAGCCGAGCAGGTCCCTGGCCAGCTTGCAAAGGAGCTGGAGCAGGTGGCTGTTGATGGTATTGAGGCATCTAAGGTGCAATTCCATGCTGCAGTGGATTCTAATGATGTATCCTCTAGAGTCATGGCTACATCTGTGACTTTTCGGAGAGTGGCCTGGCTCAGGTATACTACTTTATCACAGGATACCCAGTCTAAGACTATGGATTTTCCTGTGGTGGGAAATTCTCTGTTTGGGGAGCAGACAGAGAATTATATGAAGAAAATCGATGAATATAGAACCACTTACAGGAGTGCACAAGCCAAGGAATGGCAAGCCACTCCTCAGAGGCAGCCCCCCAGGGGTAGGGGTAGGCCTTTTCACAGGCCTTTTTACCAGACCCAGGCCTCCTCCTCCTCTTCAGCCTATGTACAGAGGGGGTTCTTCAGAGGGAGAGGCAGACGGCGTTCGAGCAGGCCTGCTCCCACCCCTCAGCCTAAAGCCCCTGCCAAACAGGCACCCTGATGGGATGCCCAGGGTCGTCTCTCCACTACCTGTAGGGGGCAGATTGGCTCACTTCGTCCAGGACTGGCAGTCTTTAACTTCAGACAGGTGGGTCCTGGAAGTAGTGAGCCAGGGTCTGGTTCTCAGCTTCAAGAAATTTCCAAAGATGAGAGCCAGATGTTTTCCACCTACGAACCCTTTAGAGACTCTTGCTTTGGAAACAGAAGTCTCAACCCTCTTGGCTCTGAGAGCTGAGAAAGGGTTTCTCCCCTTCACCAGGGCAAGGGTCTGTACTCCAGGTACTTCCTTACCCCAAAAAAGACAGGAGAGTGGCGGCCTATCCTGGATCTAAGATATCTAAACAAGCACATTTTAAAGCCAAAGTTCAAAATGGTGACACTGGGAAGGATTTTACTCTCCCTAAGGCCAGGGGACTGGCTAGCCTCCCTGGACCTCAAGGATGCCTACTTCCATGTTCTTATCAGAAGCTCTCATCGAAAGTACCTCAGATTCGAACTGCCCTCAGGCCATTATCAGTTCAGAGCAATGCCCTTTGGCCTCACTTCTGCCCCAAGGGTGTTCACAAAATGTCTGGCAGTAGCAGTTGCTCATCTAAGAAGGCAAAAGATTGCTATTTTCCCTACCTGGACGACTGGCTCATTGTGGGTCAGTCTCCAGACCAGGTCAGATCACACCTGCTAGTTACCCAGCAGCTGCTTACCTCTCTGGGATTTCTTCTCAATCTTCCAAAGTCAGTTTTGGAACCTGTCCAGGTACTCAGCTTTATAGGCGCAGAACTGGACACAAAGCAGGCCAGAGCCTTCCTTCCCTCCCTTGGAAAGGGTAAGGACCTTAGTGGCCCTGGCCGCCTCCTTCACTCTGCAGGTCTCTCGACCAGCAAGGCATTTTCTGCAGCTCCTAGGACACATGGCTGCCTCCACAGCTGTGGTGCAAGGAGCAAGATTTCAGATGAGGGACATTCAGTTCCATTTGAGAGCTTTCTGGTCTCAAAGAAGAGATCCTCTATCCAAGTTAATCCCAGTGACTCGAACTCTGATCCAGGCCCTTCAGTGGTGGCAGGATCAGAGCAATCTGAGACAGGGGGTGCCTTTCATCCCTCTGTCCCATTCCTTGACCCTTACTACAGATGCATCCCTCCTGGGATGGAGAGCTCACATGGGCGACCTTTCCACACAGGGGTTATGGTCCCCTCAGGAATCTCTGCTCCACATCAATCTGTTGGAACTCAGAGCTGTTTTTCTAGCACTTCAGGTTTTCTCTGCATCTGTTCAGAACAAGGTGGTACAGGTCAGAACAGACAACACCACTACAATGTGGTACATCAACAAACAAGGGGGCACTCGGTCTTCGGCCTTGTGCACCGAGGCGATGAAGTTGTGGTCTCTGGCTTATTCCCTGAACACGTCCCTCATAGCAGTTCACCTCCCAGGCAAGGACAATGTCCTGGCAGATGCTCTCAGCAGGATTTCCCAGGGCCATCACGAATGGTCACTGGATCCCCTAGTACTGGGGATAGTGTTTGCCAGATGGGGCACTCCTCAGATAGATCTTTTCGCAGCCCCAGACAATCATCAACTTCCACTGTTTTGTTGCAGGCCCCAGTGTTGGGCTCAGTTCCCCTGGATGCCTTTCTCCTCGATTGGGAAGGGAAGTTTCTTTATGCCTTTCCCCCCTTCCCTCTCCTGTTCAAAGTACTAGTCAAAATCAGGTCTTAGCCCTGCAAAATGATCCTGATTGCTCCAGACTGGGCCAGGCAGTCCTGGTATACCCACTCCTCCTGTCCTTAGCAGTCCATCTTCCCCTGTGTCTCCCCAGGAACCACAATCTGTTAACCTGTGCTCAGGGGAGAGTTTGGTATCCGAATCTCAAATCCCTCAACTTCAAGGCTTGGCTCTTGAGCAGTTAGAGTTTGCTGATTTACAACTTTCTCAAAGTGTTCTTGAAATCCTGAAGGCTGCTAGGAAGCCTTCCACCAGGGCTACCTATAACTCCAAGTGGAAAAGGTTTTCCATATGGTGTTCTGGGAAGCATGTTTCCCCGGAATCTGCTGATCTACCCACTGTATTGGACTACATGGTCCATCTTAATTCTTTGGGACTGAGACCAGCTAACCTGAAAGAGCACTTGGCTGCTGTCTCTGCCTTCATTTCAGCAGGAAGCCCTCTCTCTTCTGCTTATCCTGTATTTTCCAAGTTTTTAAAGGATTGCTTCACACCAATCCTCCATTCAGGGACCCTGCCCGCTTGGGATCTTAATGTATGCATTGCTCAGCTAATGCAACCCCTTTGAGCCTCTGTTTCGCAGAGCTTAAGTATTTGACTCGAAAACTGTTTTGGTAGCCATCACTTCTGCCAGGCGATAAGTGAGTTACAGGCTTTATCAGTAGAGACTGACTTTATTTCCTTTCACAGGGATAAAGTAGTCCTCAGGACTAACAGGAAATTTTTGCCTAAGGTGGTTTCAGATTTCCACCTTAACCAATCTATTTCACTTCCAGTGTTCTTCACTGACCATTCCTCCTCTGGTGAGAGGAGGCTGCACAGCTTAGATGTTAAGAGGGCCTAAGTTACTACATAGAGCGTGCACTAAGGGTCACAGGTTTGACTCCTCCAACTGTTTCTCACTTATGGTGAGGTTGGGAAAGGAGACCTGCCACTAAGAGATCCATTGCCAGGTGGATCGTTTCTTGTATCCAGTTTTGCTATCAAAAGCTGGGTAAGGTTCCCCCCTCAGGCCTGAGGGCTCACTGTACCAGAGGTACAGCTGCATCTCTAGCTGCTGCTAGAGACATCCCTATCTTGGAGATATGTCAGGCAGCTACTTGGAAGACAGTACACACTTTCACCAAGCATTACTCCCTGGATATTCAGGCCAGGAGGGATGCTAGGTTTGGCACAGCTGTGCCTCAGAGCCCTATTCCTAAGTAGGTTCTGTCCTCCTCCACGGAGGTACTGCTGTGTAGTCTGTAATAGTCATAATATAGCAAGACTTCATGTTGTTTGTAGAAAAATTACTCACCTTAGTAATGTTGTTTCTTCTAATGGAGTCTTGCTATATTATGACCTCCCCCAGCCTGCCCCTCTCAGAACTCCTACTTTGGGTATGGGGTGGTAGTCCTTGTTGGCATTTATTGATGCCCTTTCATGTTTGGGTGTTGTGTTTATTTAGTTATTTTATCTTATTTTCTGGTCCACTGACTTGAGTCTTTGTGTTGGGACCAGGAAAATGTGTTAATATATTAGTGGCCAGTTGGCTAGTGTAGGTTACAGCTTCCACACAGAACCTTAGTGAGTTTTTGCTCGTAAAGATCTGACGGTTTCGGTTTGAAACCAGCCTAACAGAGCTTCTGAACCAAGCTCGCGCTCTAAGCTTCATGCTCTGCATGGAAGTTAACTCTTTCACCTCCGGAGCAGTTCTAAGGCTGGGACAAACTGCAATAGTCATAATATAGCAAGACTCCGTTAGAAGAAACAACATTACTAAGGTGAGTAATTTTTTCTTCCAGGGCATCCGCAGACCCATACTGCCCTCGAGCCTTCACCCAGGGGCAGTCATTTGGTGGGAGCGCCGGTCCTCCCTCCCAGCCTGGCATGGCAGGAGGTAAGGCTTAGATGCCTCAGATGTCCACACCACTGAGCTGGCTCTACAACAAACGGTTTTAATGATAAAACACCATTTATTAAAACACAATAGTGCAATTCATATCCACATAAACCTGACTGGTTCACATGCCGCCAAGTGCAGGACAAAACGTACTGACTACCACCGCTTAATGCTTACGTTTCGCTTGGCATTAGCCAAGCTTCCTCATAGCTATCTATCGCACTATGGCCCCCAGTTATGCTAATTTGTTCATTGGGAAGTGGGAGATGGATGTACTATATGGCACCACCACAAATCTATATTTTCGACATCTGGATTTGTGGCGATGCTTTGTTGATGACATCCTGGTGGTGTGGAAGGGAACGGTGGAACAGTTTGTATCCTTTAAGTGGCTAGTGGATTCCAGTGATTGTCTTAGGTTTAAATACACGATACACCTATCTGAAATTGTGTTTCTGGACTTAAAAGTATACAGAAATGGAGGGGGTAATATTTGTACCACATTACACCGGAAGACTCCTAATCAGAACAGTCTCCTTAAGTATGATAACTGCCATTAACTCCACATTAAATTTAATATACGGGAAGGACAGTTCTTCGTACCTTCATAACTTGTACAGAAGTAGCAGAATTGTAGACCAAAAGGGCAGAACAGATGTACAAATTCAAGGAATGAGGTTACAGTAATGACAGTATTGCTGCTGCATTACGTTCAGTGGAACATTTGGATCATGCTGTGACACTGTCCCCAAAATATTCTGATAGGGGACCTACTTACAAGTGTCCCTTTGTTACTGTTTTTTCCACTAGATCTCATCAAATACGGGAGATCATTACCAGAAATTGGTCTGTACTTGATATGGAACCAAGACTCAGAGATGTAGTGGACCGAGGCCCTCTATAGTCCATAGAAGATAGATACATAGACACGTTTTTCTAGAAGTCTGTTGCCTCTTGCCCCTTACCCCTGTCCTCCAGAATTTCCTTATGTCTATCCCATGCAGTCTTAGAAGAGCTAGGACAGTTAGGGATAGTGTGATTTCTAACATAATCCCTGACCCTCCCAGAGAAAGTTGGTCCCCCCCAAGGAAGACACCTATGTGGTAGGTGTATATATATATTGCCCTTCTGTTAAACAATGCAGGGAATTTGTGCATCCAAGAATCCAGAAAACATTAACTATAAAGGACATCATTAAGTATAGTAGTAGTCGTGGGGTTGTATATCTATTGTCATGTAATCGTGGGGCTTTTTGGGTGGGACGGACAAGCCACCAATTTAAAACACGCATTGACGAACATGTAAGAGCCATACAAAATATGAATGAATTGTATGCCATTGTTAAACGCATCAAAAATATGACGACTATCAATCACAAGATCAGATTCATAAGAACAGAAAAAGTAAACTTTATCCCAGAGGAGGTGATTTAGAAAAAACTATAGGCAGAAGGGAAAGTTTTTACTGTTTTTAAGTCCATCTTCTTCCAAGTTGTGTAACTGGGTGTGCTTTGAAACAACTGAGAAGCTGCATGGGATATACTATATTGGACTAGATATCTGCAACAACTCTCTCTCTCTTGCTTACATCTGAGGGAAGTTTTCCTTACTTTTACATTGGTATTGCTTTGTGTTTAATTATTTTAGTTTTTAATTCAGAAAGGGGGTTTTCAAAACTGCTTATCTTGTGAGCATCTTCAGAAGGGTTGACATAACTGCATATTTGATTTTCCTTTGTGGCTAACTGGACTGTCTACTAGAATTCTGTGACAATCTGCATCAATATATTTTGCAATATTTGCTGGTGGTGGCTGTGTGCTTTAAAATAGCAAAGGCTGCTGTTTGTAATTGGATGCCAGACATAGCCTGAGGTGGGGGAAATTGTCTTCACAAGTCAGGGAGACCTGCATCACAGCCAGTTGTTCTAGCTTGAACATTTCAGCATTGATCAATTACTATAAACTACTGGTGTGATCCTGTTTCAGACAGAAGTCCATCTTCTCCCAAGTTGTGTAACTGGGTGTGCTTTGAAACAACTGAGAAGCTGCATGGGATATACTATATTGGACTTGATATCTGCAACAACTCTCTCTCTCTCTCTTGCTTACATCTGAGGGAAGTTTTCAAACAACATGAAGTCTTGCTATATTATAGACATTAGCAGTTTGTTCCAGCTCTAGAACTGCCCCGGAGTGAAATGGTTAAAACCATTCCAAAATAGAATTTTGGCACGAGAGCAGCTCTATCTGTGTCATTTCAAACTTGAACTGTCAGATTCTTTACTCCACTCAGTGAACAGTCGCTCGGAGATTTCTCCTTCTGCTCGGTTCATTTCTGGTTTAAAAGTGTTTTCTCGGTTGGATTTAACCGAGAATAGTTTTCTTTTAACCACAAAACCGTTCGGTTCAAGCTCTATCTGTGGTAAACGTAAGTAAATGAAGGTTTTGTCTGTGTGGAACTTGTAAGTTATCGTTCGGTTTTGAACCGATCAGTGGGTTTAAAACTCATTTAAAACTAAAAGTTACTATTTTAGAGCAGGTTCCCGGTTCTTATCGGTTCTAAAAAACAGATTTATTCGTTTTTTCCAATACCCGTGACAGTTAGTTAGAATCGATAAGGGGTCTTGCCTGGATACCGGCCAAGAAAGGGCAAAAGTTTTTGGTTAGGCTGGCATTATGTCTGAGAAAACCCAAAAGAAAAACTGGCCCATTGGTTTCCAACACTGTGATGTTTGTGGGGAAGTCTTTGCTAAGGCTGACCTACACACCACATGTGTTTATTGTCTGGGGTTTGACCACCCAGTCAGACTGCCAGGTATGTAAGAATTTCCTGCAGCCACCCTGGAAAAAGATTGGGCAGGCTCAGGAACGAGGCCAAAAGTCCGATGACCCGATGTACAGCCCGGTTCGGTGCCTCACCGAACCAGAGGGAGTGCCCTCTGACCAGGGCCAGACTTCCTCGGCCAAAAGAAAAGCTGGTTCGAGGAACCAATTCCTGTAAAGAAAACAAGAAAATCAGCAGGTCTGGAGTCCAAAATTCCTTCTCCAACTGCTGCAGAGATAGCAAAAGCCATACAGATTGTCCAGTCACTGTCTCAGGGTCCGTCCGAACCACCACCACTATCTGGTAAAAGGTCGGTTCGTCTGGTCCCAGTGGTTCAGGATTATGATATTGAGGAATTTTATGAACCAGAGGAGGGGGAGGAGGATTATGAACAGTATGAATGTGGCTGGG
Source organism: Neoceratodus forsteri (assembly GCA_016271365.2). Lineage (NCBI taxonomy): Eukaryota > Metazoa > Chordata > Ceratodontiformes > Ceratodontidae > Neoceratodus > Neoceratodus forsteri. Next base: position 970,007,372 of record CM057449.1, read on the forward strand.
AAGGTCTGGGTGTGCCTATTGAACGGACATCTCCCCAGACAGACCTTTAGAATCTCCCCCTATGCTGTCTGAGTCCCCATCTCATTTTATGTTTTATAAAAAAGTTGCTGAAACCCTCCAGCTTCCTTTAGAAGAGGCTGTGGATGAGCAAGAAGAGCCTGATTTTGTAGAAATGATGGATATTCCAGAGTCTAGGAGATTATCTATTCCTTTACATAAGTCTTTTAGGAAACAAACAATTAAAATTTTAAAAGCTCCTAATTCTGTGCCTCCTGTAGATAAAAAGATGGACAGAAGGTATACATTGTCAGGCCCTGATACAGAATTCCTTTCTCAGCAATGCAGTCATGTTGGGGTAGTTCAGGCTGCTGCCTGTGATAAAGCTAATATTCTCTTGGCTTCACATCCTCCTGACAAGGATTCCAGGAAGATTGATGCCATGGCAAAAACAGTATATATGGCAGCCTCTCTGGGACTCAGGCAAGCAAATTATATGGCTTATGTAGCTAGGTATCAGAAATCTAGATGGGATACTGTTATGCAATTGGCAAGCAGGCCCATGGCCAGCTGGCTAGTGAACTAGAACAGGTGGCTGCTGATGGCATTGAAGCCTCTAAGGTTCAGTTTCATGCTGCTGTGGATGTTAATGATGTTTCCTCTAGGGTCATGGCCACATCTGTAGCTTTTCGTAGGTTGGCCTGGCTCAGGTGTACTAGTTTGTCACAGGATACCCAGACTAAGGCTATGGATTTTCCTGTGGTGGGAAATTCTCTGTTTGGAGAGCAGACAGAGAATTACATGAAGAAGATGGATGAATATAGGACTACTTACAACAGTGCCCAGGCTAAGGAGCGGCAAGCCACTCCTCAAAGGCATGCCCCCAGGGGTAGGGGTAGGCCTTTTCACAGGCCTTTCTACCAGACTCAGGCCTCCTCTGCCTATGCTCAGAGGGGCTTCTTCAGAGGCAGGGGCAGACGAGGGGTGGGCAGACCTGCTCCCACCCCCAGCCTAAAGCTCCTTGAAACAGGCACCCTGATGGGTGCCCAGGGCCATTCTCGTGTACCAGTGGGGGCAGGCTGGCTTACTTCAGTCAGAATTGGGCTTCTTTAACCTCAGACAAGTGGGTTCTGGGTAGTAAGCCAGGGTCTGGTTTCGGCTTCAAAAGTTTCCCAAGTTGAGAAGCAGACTTTTCTACCTGCAAGTGCTTCAGAGACCTCGCTCTGGAAACAGAGGTCTCATCCCTGTTAGCTCTCAGAGCAGTAGAAAGGTTCCTCCTGCATCAGGGCAGGGGTCTGTATTCCAGATACTTCCTTACCCCAAAAGACAGGAGAATGGCGGCCCATTTTAGATCTCAGATATCTGAACAAGCATCTTTTGAAACCAAAGTTCAAAATGGTAACTCTGGCAATGATTTTACCTTCCCTAAGGCCAGGGGACTGGCTAGCCTCCTGGACCTCAAGGATGCCTATTTCCATGTACTAATCAGAAGATCCCATCGAAAGTACCTCAGATTGAACTGCCCTCAGGTCATTACCAGTTCAGAGCAATGCCCTTGGCCTTACCTCTGCTCCAAGGGTATTCACAAGTGTCTAGCAGTGGCAGTGGCCCACTTAAGGAGGCAGAGGATTGCTGTTTTCCCTATCTAGACGACTGGCTCATTGTAGGCCAGTCCCCAGAACAGGTAAATCTCACCTGCAGGTCACCCAGCAGCTTCTCACCTCCCTGGATTTTCTGCTAAACCTACCAAAGTCGGTTCTGGAACCAGTCCAGGTACTCACCTTTATAGGGCAGAATTGGACACAAAGCTAGCCAGAGCCTTCTTCCCCAGAAAGGGTAAGGAATTTAGTGGCTCTGGCCTCTTCCTTCACTCTGCAGGTCTCTCGACCAGCAAGACACTTTCTGTAGCTCCTGGGGCACATGGCTGCATCCACAGCTGTTGTGCAGGGCGCCAGATTTCAGATGAGAGACATTCAGTTTCACTTGAAAACCTTTTGGTCTTAGAGAAGAGACCCCTTTTCCAAGTTGGTCCCAGTGACTCGAACCTTGATCCTAGCTCTCCAGTGGTGGCAGGATCAGAGCAATTTAAGAGTGGGGGTCCCCTTCATTTCCCCTTCTCACGACTTGACTCTCACTACAGATGCTTCCCTTCTGGGTTGGGGAGCCCACATGAGCGACCTTTCCTCAGGGAGTTTGGTCCCCCCAGGAATCTCTGCTCCACATCAATTTGCTGGAACTCAGAGTTGTCTTTTTAGCTCTTCAAGCTTTTTCTGCATCTGTCCACGACAAGGTGATACAAGTCAGAACAAACAACACCACAACAATGTGGTACATCAACAAACAGGGGGGCACTCGGTCTTCGGCCTTGTGCACCGAGGCAATGAAGTTGTGGTCTCTGGCCTATTCCCTGAATACTGCCCTCATAGCAGTTCATCTTCCAGGGAAGGACAATGTCCTAGCGGATGCCCTCAGCAGGATTTCCCAGGGCCATCACGAATGGTCCCTGGATCCTCAAGTGCTGGGGATAGTTTTTGCCAGGTGGGGCATCCCTCAGATAGATCTTTTGCAGCCCAGACAATCACAAACTTCCTCTGTTCTGTTGCAGGCCTCCAGTGCTGGGCTCAGTTCCCTGGATGCCCTTCTTCTGGATTGGGAGGGGAAGTTCCTCTATGCTTCCCCCCCCTTTCCTCTCCTATTCAAAGTACTAGTCAAAATCAGATCTCAGCCTTGCATGGTGATTCTGATTGCCCCGGATTGGGCCAGGCAGCCCTGTTACCCACTCCTTCTGTCTCTGACAGTCCATCTTCCCCTGTGCCTCCCCAGGAATCACAATCTGTTGACTTGTGCCCAGGGAAGGGTTTGGTATCTGGACCTCAAATCCCTCAACCTCAAGGCCTGGCTCTTGAGGGTTAGAGTTGCTGATTTACACCTCTCTCAGGGTGTTCTTGAGATCCTAAAGGCTTCCAGAAGCCTTCCACTAGGGCTACTTATAGTTCTAAATGGAAAAGGTTTTCCATTTGGTGTGCTGGAAAAATATTTCCCCAGAATCTGCTGAATTGCCCATTTTGTTAGATTACATGGTACATCTTAATTCCTTGGGTCTCAGACCAGCTACCCTGAGAGTTCATTTGGCAGCTGTGTCTGCTTTTGTGTCAGCAGGAAAGTCATCCCTCTTTCCTCTCATCCTGTGTTTCCAAGTTTTTAAGATTACTCCATACTAATCCTCCCTTTGAACCGGCCCCTGCTTGGGACCTTAATGTTTGCATTGCCCAGTTAATGCAACCCCCTTTTGAACCTCTGTCTTCTGCAGAGCTTAAGTACCTAACTTGGAAAACTGTTTTTCTAGTGGCTATCACTTCTGCCAGACGCATAAGTGAATTGCAAGCCTTGTCAGTGGAGACTGACTTTATTTCTTTCCACAGGGATAAGGTAGTCCTTAGGACTAATAGGAAGTTTTTGCCTAAGGTGGTTTCAGATTTCCATCTTAATCAATCTATCTCCTTCCAGTATTTTTCACTGATCACTCCTCTTGGTGAGAGGAGGTTGCACAGCCTGGATGTTAAGAGAGCTCTTAGTTATTATATAGGCGTGCCAAAGGTCTGAGTTGAATCCTCCAACTTTTCCTTACCTATGGTGAAGTTGGGAAAGGCAAACCTGCCACTAAGAGATCAATAGCCAGGTGGATTGTCTCTTGTATCCAATTTTGTTATCAGAAAGTGGGCAGAGCCCCCGTTTGAGGCTCATTCTACCAGGGGTACAGCTGCGTCTCTAGCTGCTGCCAGAGATATCCTTTATTAGAGATTTGCCAGGCTGCTACTTGGAAAGCGGTACACTTTTACAAGCATTACTCCCTGGATGTCCAGGCCAGGAGAGATGCTCGGTTTGGCACAGCTGTTCGTCAGAGCCTATTCCCTAAGTAGGTTCTGCCCCTCCTCCATGGAGGTACTGCTGTGTATTCTGCTAATGTCTTTAATATAGCAAGACTTCATGTTGTTTGGAGAAAAAATTACTCACCTTAGTAATGTTGTTTCTTCTAATGGAGTCTTGCTATATTATAGACCTCCCCCACAACCTGCCCCTCTCAGAACCTCTACTTGGTGGGTGCGGCAACTTAGTGTGGGCACTACTTATGTCCTGTTAGCATTTTGTCCCTTTGGGACTTTGGGGTGATGTATGTGTGCGCGTGTGTGTGTGTTTTATTATACTTATGTTCCATTTTCATATTATTAGAATGGTGTTAGTATTTCTGGTCCCCTGACTTGAGTCTTGGGTGTTGGGACCATCAATGGTTGTTATTATTTGGTAGCCATTTGGCTAGTGTAGGTTACAGCTTCCACACAGACCTTAGTGAGTTTGGCTCGTAAAGATCTGACAGTTCAAGTTTGAAATGACACAGATAGAGCTGCTCTCATGCCAAAATTCTAGTTTGGAATGGTTTTAACCATTTCACTCCGGGGCAGTTCTAGAGCTGGAACAAACTGCTAATGTCTATAATATAGCAAGACTCCATTAGAAGAAAGAACATTACTAAGGTGAGTAATTTTTTCTTCCTTACTTTTACATTGGTGTTGCTTTGTGTTTAATTATTTTTGTTTTTAATTCAGGAAGGGGTTTTTCAAAACTGCTTATCTTGTGAGCATCTTCAGAACGGTTGAAATAACTGCATATTTGATTTTCCTTTGTGGCTAACAAACCACCAGGCTGTTTTGGGGCTGGGGAGGTTTACCTGTGTCTGACTTGGATGTCTGGATTTTTCTCTGTTTGATTAGCAGGGTATTTTCTCTGTCAAATTGTTGTGTAGGGCATCTTGCTGATAGGAAGGCACTCATCGCAGCGGTGGGTCAGAGCTTTTAGCTGATTGTTTTGTGAGGGCACAGTTTAGGCCCAACCCTTTCCCACCCTCACCCCACCACCCCTGGAAATAGTTCCTTTATACCTAGGGTTCTGACATCATTTTCAAGAGCGCAAGGTGCATATCACTGTCATATCCTCTCTAGCACACTGCATTGACAATATAAGCATACACGTTGTTAAATATATATATTTCTATATAACAAACCAATCACACACACACACACACAAAAACAAACAAACAAAAAAAAAGTAGATAAACATGTGGGGAGTAGTGCAATGTAATGGCTGTGGAGCAGCAGTCTTCCGGGAGTCTTTCTGGAGGCTGAGATGCTGCCCTATTTGCAGACACCTCTCTGCCCTGAGGGAGGAAGTTGCCCATCTTCAGGCCGCACTGGACAGTAGTAAGGGAACCTTCCCCCAGGCCACACTGGACAGTAGGAAGGGAACCTCCCCCATCCAGGGAGCACCAGAGCCACCACCACTACCTCAGAGGTTGCGAAGAAAGCACAGTAGTTGGACCACAGTGGGCTCAGGGAGGGTGAGGATGGTGGAACAGAATCACACCCAGTCAGTTGTTCCACTCCACAATCCATACACCATTCTGGGGGAGCATAGCTCCCCTATGGATGCACCCGCAGAGGAGACTGATGACAACTGTCACAAGGGAGGCCCACAGGAAGGAGGCAGAGGACACCACAGGGAAAGGAAGCAGCTCCTGGTGGGGGACTCAGTTATTAGGGGGATAGAACTGGGGGGAGCAGGGAAAACTGAAGTAAGGTGCCTGCCTAGTGCCATGGCTTGGAGGGACAGGAAGCGCATCCTGAGGATCACGAGAACAGCTGCACGGGAGTCTGTGCTGGACGTCATTGTCCACCTAGGGACAAATGACTTGGCTCATCATGAGATTAGAGCAGTGCAGGAGGACTTTGGGAGGGGCCTAAGACAAGTAGCACACACAGTATCCTTCTCAGAGGTGCTGCCTGTCAGTGGCATGGGGGAGGCGAGGGTAATTTGCACCATGCAGTTTAATGAATGGTTGAAAAAATGGTGTGGAACACTGGGGTTTGGCTTCATTGGGGACTGGGGTTCCACCTGGAGGGACACCAGCCTATACTGGCAGGATGGTCTGCATCTGTCCAGGAAGGGAACAAGTCTTTTGAGCAATCGGTTTAAATGCTTCATTGGCAAGCTTTTAAACTAGTCAAAGGGGGAGGCAGCAGGAAAATCCCAGCCTCTCCCTACAAAACAGGGTACTAAATGAGAAAAAGACCAAGGTAGAAAGGTCAGTGGGGGATGCTGCAACAGAAGGTAAAGCCATCAAAAAATGGAGAGCAATGAGTACCAATGCCCATAGTCTGGGTAACAAGCTTCCTGAATTAGTGGCCTTGATGGAGGAGGAACATCTGGATATCGTGGCTGTCACAGAAACATGGTACACACAAAACCATGACTGGGACATAAACATACCAGGATACATTATCTACAGGAGGGACTGGGAGGGTAAAAGAGGAGGAGGAGTAGCTCTTTACATAAGGGAAGGAATAAAAGTAACAGAACAAAAGGGTAAACAGGGAGGAGAAGAAGCACTGTGGGTAAATTTGGAGACAGGCAATGGCACCACAATCCGCACAGGGGTTGTATACAGGCCCCCTTCTCAGGGGGAGAAAATGGACAAGGAAATGATAGAAAGTATACTTAGAATGGCAGAAAAAGGGGAGTTATTGCTGATGGGTGATCTGAATATGCCAGATGTTAACTGGAGTGCAGTTGCAGCAGCCACTTTGAAGAGTGGGGTTATTCTAGATGCCCTACAGGGGGCATGCCTTAGACAACTAGTATTGGAGCCCACTCGAGAGGGAGCAATCTTTGACCTGGTTCTCTCAAATGGAGATGGAGAGAGGATCACAGATGTAGAAGTGGATAGCCATCTGGGAGCTAGCGACCATCGAACAGTATGGTTCACAATAAGCACAGCAATAGAGTCAAGCCATACAAAGGCAAATGTATTGGACTTTAGGAGGGCTGACTTTGTCAAAATGGGTGAGTGCCTAAGGAATGCACTAGCAAATGGGCAGGGAGGAGGGGTGGAAGTACAATGGGGAATAATAAAAACTGCCATCACAGAGGTAACGAGCCTTTGTGTGAAGCAAATAAACAAAACAAAACAATGTAAGAAACCACTATGGTTCTCAAAGGAAGTGGCAGTGAAGGTTCAAGAGAAAAAGAAAGCATTCAGGAAGTACAAGGAATCACAGAAGGAGCAGGACAGAGAACTGTATCAGTTAAAGCAAAAGGAAGCTGGGAAGGCAGTCAGAACAGCAAAGGCCCAAACCGAGGAAAGATAGCCAACTCAGTTAAGAAGGGGATAAACGTTTTATAGGTACATCAGGGAGCTAAGGAAGACCAAGGGAGGGATAGTGAGGCTTAATAAAGGGAGGAAGGGTGGGCAGAGGGAGACTGTGAAAAGGCAGAGATACTAAACAAATATTTTTGCTCAGTATTTACAAATGAAGAGGGGGAGGTACCTAAAACAAACAATAGAAACACTCTGGATACAGAAGTTGATACCAGCCCATTTACAGAAGAAAGGGTTATGAAAGAACTCTTAAAACTAAAGGTGGACAAAGCAATGGGGCCTGATGGGATTCATCCCAGAATTTTAAAAGAACTAAGGGTAGAACTAGTGACACCACTGACTACCCTCTTTAACAAATCATGGGAGGATGGAGTGGTACCCGAGGACTGGAGGAGAGCAGATGTGATTCCCCTTCACAAAAGTGGGAGCAAGGCAGAAGCAGGAAACTACAGACCTGTTAGGTTAAACTCAGTGATAGGGAAAATGATGGAATCACCTCTGAAGGAAAGAATTGTCGAGTATCTAGAGGCCAGAGGGACACAGGACCCAAGGCAGCATGGATTCTCAGCGGGAAGGTCATGCCAGACCAGATCTGATAGATTTCTTTGACTGGGTGACCAAAGTAGTAGATCAGGGAGGGGCTGTGGACATGGCCTACCTAGACTTTAGCAAGGCATTTGACACAGTCCCACACAAAAGATTAATATACAAGTTAGCCAGCCTGGGAGTGGGTCCCAAGATGACAGCCTGGGTAATGAATTGGCTGGAGAATAGGACACAGAGAGTAAATGGAGTCCACTCTGAAGAAAGGGGGGTTACTAGTGGGGTACCTCAGGGTTCAGTATTAGGACCGGTCCTCTTCAATGTCTTTATAAGCGACATTCCAGAGGGACTGGAAGGAAAAGTATGTCTCTTTACAGATGACACAAAGATCTGCAACAGAGTTGATGCACAGGGTGGGGTGGAAAGGATGAGAAGGGACTTGGCAAGGTTAGAGGAATGGTCAAATGTATGGCAGCTTAGATTCAATGGTAAGAAGTGCAAGGTAATGCACCTGGGAAACAAAAACCCAGGGGAAGAGTACACAATGGGTGTGAGATACTAACAACAACACATATGGAAAGGGACCTGGGGGTAGTCATATCAGATGACCTAAAGGTGGGCAAGCAATGTGAGAGGGCAGCAAGGAGGGCTAGGGGGGTACTGGGATGCATAGGGAGAGGCATCACCAGTAGAAAACAGGAAGTTATTATGCCTCTGTACAGACAGCTGGTCAGACCCCATCTGGAGTACTGCGTGCAGTTCTGGAGACCCAATCTCCGCAAAGACATAGACAGGATGGAAGCTGTTCAGAGGAGGGCAACTAAAATGGTGCAGGGTCTGCACCGGAAGACATATGAAGAGAGACTTAAAGAGCTTAATATGTATAGCCTCGAGGAAAGGAGGGAGAGGGGGGACATGATAGAAACTTTCAAGTACCTCAAGGGAGTCAACAAAGTCCAAGAGGGTAGCATCTTTCAAAAAAAGAGGTGTACAAGAACAAGGGGGCCCAATTTGAAGATAGAAGGGGGCAGTTCAGAGGTAACTTAGGAAGTATTTTTCACAGAGAGGGTTGTGGATGCATGGACGCCTTCCGGAGGAGGTTGTGGAGTCAAAAACAGTGGTGGAATTCAAGCATGCATGGGACAGTCATAAGGCAATTCTAGGGCGTGGGGGTAGGAAGAAGTAGGCTGCTGGTTAAGTAGGATCTGCAGCTTATCCATTAGGCAGGGAAATGGGCAGACTGGGTGGGCCAAGCAGTCCTTATCTGTTGTCAAATTCTATGTTTCTATGTTTTTGGGATATTTGAACTAGTAACATGAGGTGGGAGGGGACTCAATGACAGCATTGATCTGTCTGCTTTTCTGAAAAAAACTGCAGAAAGACAATCATGTCTGGTTACTAGCTGTAGAATATTTTAGGAAGCTATGGACTATTAAATATACAAATTCTTGAACATCAGAAGAGTATTATGTAAACTATATGGGTTTTTCTGTTTTGGTGCCGATTGTCTTAACCTTAAGATGTTGTGCCTGATGTAAACAATCCGTCTCTGATTGAAAAGTGTGGATATTTTACTTTGGGTCATGTCTGCGTCTGTAGACGTTTGAGGCATTTTTCAGGATAATAACTCTCTCTAATATAGGGCATTTCTATTTTTTATATGGTAAATATGGACTTGTTGAATTAGGTTGTTTACCCTGATATGCCTAAACCTGACGCAGCATGACCACACGCAAAAAAGTGTGGTCTGAATGAAGTCTGCCTTTATTGGTTTGTTCTATTAGCAGTTATATAGGACTTTTTTTGCTGCGCCTGACATTTAACAAGAGCAGTAGCATATCCGTTTATTTTCAGGAACTGAATACCATTACTGACCCCAAAGTTGCAGGATGTAATTTAATAAAGTAATTAATGAACTCCTTGGGACAACTGGAAGGCTTCAATTCAGTGAAACGATCTAGAGATGGGCTGGACCCATCAAGAGGTTTTAATTGTGCGACATCATAGATTTTTAGCACACTCGGGTGAAAAGTTTTTTTTGAATTTTTTAAATTGTTCACTGATTACTATAAATATATTAGCACTACCTCTCTGTGATAGATTGCTGTGAGAAAGCTTGCTAATGCCAAGCAAAATATAAGCATTAAGCAGCGGTAGCCATTACATTTTGTCCTGCACTCAGCGACATGTGAGCTGGTCAGGTTTATGTGGATATGAAATGCACTATTCTTTGTGAAGAAAAGGGTTTTTATTGTTAAAACCATTGTTTGTGCTTCACTAACTGCGTGTGCTTCACTGACTGTGTGTGCTTTACTGACTTCATCTACTTGTAATTTAGCAGTGTAAATATGAAATATTTATAAAATTGATAATCTTTATGACTTTCTGATTCTTCTTGGGATAGATAAAATGTATTTCTGTTGTTCAAAGTTTCCTGTGAGTGACTCGGAAGTTGGTTCTCTTGTCAAAAGTGGGGCCTTGCACTGGCTGAGCAGTGTCCAGTGGTGGGACTGTCAGCTAAGGTTTGTGAGCGGTGTGCTTTTCCTGAAATGGGACCAACAGCAAAGATTTGTGAGCAGTGTGCTTTTCCTGAAATGGGACCAGCAGCTAAGGTTTGTGAGCAGTGGGCTTTTCCTGAAATGGGATCAACAGCAAAGGTTGTGAGCAGTGCGCTTTTCTCTGAAATGGGACCAGCAGCAAAGGTTTGTGAGCAGTGTGCTTTCCCTGAAAAGGGACTTGCAGCAAAGGATTGTGAGCAGTGTGCTTTCCCTGAAATGGGACTTGCAGCAAAGGATTGTGAGCAGTGTGCTTTCCCTGAAATGAGACCAGCAGCTAAGGTTTGTGAGCAGTGCGCTTTCCCTGAAATAGGATCAAGAGCAAAGTTTTGTGAGCAGGGTGCTTTTCCTGAAATGGGACCAGCAGCTAAGGTTTGTGAGCAGGGTGCTTTTCCTGAAATGGGACCAGCAGCAACGGTTTGTGAGCAGTGTGCTTTTCCTGAAATGGGACCAACAGCAAAGGTTTGTGAGCAGTGTGCTTTTCCTGAAATGGGACCAGCAGCAACGGTTTGTGAGCAGTGTACTTTCCCTGAAATGGGACCAGGAGCAAAGGTTTGTGAGCAGGGTGCTTTTCCTGAAATGGGACCAGCAGCAAAGGTTTGTGAGCAGTGTGCTTTTCCTGAAACGGGACCAGCACCAAAGGATTGTGAGCAGGGTGCTTTTCTTGAAAGGGACTAGCAGCAAAGGTTTGTGAGCAGTGTGCTTTTCCTGAAATGGGACTAGCAGCAAAGGTTTATGAACAGTATGGTTTTCCCGGAGTGCCAGGCAGTTGGTAGCAGGGAACTCTTCAGAGAGGGGTAACCATTTGCCAAGAACATGGTGAAATAGACTGCCAATAGAAAGGTTATCTAGCCAGTCACAGGACATACAGAGGGATAGTTTTACACTTCTTGTTTTATTTATTTCTAAAAAGCTTATTACAGTCTGGAAGGCATTATGCCGGCTTCATATGTTAAGTGCACTTGGCTACAGCTGCAGGAACTGTGCCAGGGAAGAAGGCTTACCTGTAACAAGGCACAGATGAGGGCAGATCTCATAGAGTCCTTTCAGAAGTGACCAGGAGAATGGTTCAGAAGAGGTCAATGAGGCAACTGTCCAGACAGAGGGCAATGAAAGTGAGACAAAGCCTACGAGTGGGGCAGTTGGCAACCAGGCAAGATTGAAAGAATGGAGCTGGCCGGAGTAAAGGTGGCGGCTGAGTTGCAGAAGGTGAAACTGGAGGTTGAGCTGTAGAAAGTGAAACTGGAGGCAGAAGAGCAAGAGGTAATGTTAGCACAAATTCCAGATGGAAGATTGTGACAAGGAGCATAAGCACGAGATCTGGCTACAGGAGCGAGAGAGGCAGTGCCAGCATGACATCCATGTGCAGAAGTGAGAGAAAGAGGCCTAAGAGAGAGAGAGAACATGAACATACGAGAGAAATGGAGAATCTTATCTGTGTCAGTTTTCACCATTCCGGCTCTTTTTTTTTTGGTATGGGCGGTGCCGGCGCGGTGGCCGGTACCGCCCTCGAGGCTGACGTACGAAGTGGTGCTCGAGGGTTGGCCGTTATCTGTCATTGGTGCCGCCGCCTCGCCAATTCTTCGTCTCCCGCCATTAAGGACAGACCTCGTGTGGAGCTCGCATTTCCTAATATGCCATCGCAGCCTACTTTCGTTCGGCCTTGCAGCTGCGCTCAATCTTCGCTTCTGTTTCACCATCTGCTCGCCGCCGCTGATTGCCGGTAAGATTGTTCCTTTTATTATTTTATTCAGCGACGTCGGGTACTGTTTTTTGATTATTTTACCGGTAGATTATGTTTAGTTCATGGGGCAAGAAGTCATCCAAGACGGGGCGGCCCCCAATGCGTCGGTGCCCCAGTGCCCGTCAGTACTCCGTCACGGACCAGCATGATCGATGTCTCTCCTGCCTTGGCCTTCTTCACAATATGGACAACTGTGATGCCTGCTTCTCTGTGGACCGTTGAGTCATTGAGTTGTGCATGTTGAAAGTGGGGCACGCGCAGCTGACTTTCAGGGGACGGATGCGCAGTCTTAAGACCAAGATACGGATGCTTGGCCCTTCCTCCAGGTCCCCTCCCAGTTCTGTACGGACCACGGAGGATGGGGCTCCTGCCTTTTCTAGCCTTGCTGCGACGGGGGATTCTTCTGTGGTGCAGGAGGCCCAGTCTGTCCCTTTCGGGGGTGGGGTGGGAGGCACCGCCTCTGCAGTCGCCTCTTCGGAGATGAGGGCTCCCTCGGCATCGCATCCTAGGACCCATGGGTCAGGGCTGGCACCTGCGTTGGCGCCGTCCGCTGGTGCCGCTTTGGACCTCGGCACTGTTTGTGACTCCAGGGTCTTGGGCAGCGCCGTAGTCGGCGCTGGGCTGTCTCTCAGCGCTGTTCTTGCTGTCGGCGCTGTTTGCAGCACCAGTGATGGGAGCGGCATTGGGACGGGTGTTTCCGACATTTCTGGAGCTGTTTCTGGTCTCGGCGCTGGGGCTGGGGCGGTGCGGTTTCCAGCTCTGGTGTCATTTGCGGTGCCATGGCTGGCGGTGTTTCTGTTGCCAGTGACGTTCATGGCGCCAGTGATGGGAATGGGGCCATAGTTGGCACCGTCTCTACCTCCAGCGCTGTTGAGGAGTCGGGCACTGCCACCGGTGCTGTCTTCAACTCCAGTGCTGTTTGCGGCGCCGGGGAGGGGGGACAGCACCATGGCTGGCACCAGTTGTGTTTTCGGTGCTGCACTCGGCGCCGCCTTCAACTCTGGCACTGTTTGTGGTGCTGGGGGGAGCATAGTGGTGCCAGCGCTGGGACTGGCATTGCTTGCGGCCCAGGAACGGGTAGGGGTCAGAGTATGGTCTGGTTTCGGGCCTCGTTTTCCACCTCCTCGGAGGGGGATTCTGGGTCTGATCTGGACTGGCTTCCTGACTCCTCGGGGTCTTCAGACTCCTCGGTAGCCACCTCTACAGCCCCCACTTGGCCTTCCTTTAAGGAGCGAGCTACTCGCCCTGATTCTGTGGGCAGTGGTAGTGACTGGCTGGGACTGGCATTACTCGCAGCCCAGGAACGGGTAGGGGGTCAGAGTGTGGTCTGGCATCGGGCCTCGTTTTCCACCTCCTCGGAGGGGGATTCTGGGTCTGATCTGGACTGGCTTCCTGACTCCTTGGGGTCTTCGGACTCCTTGGTAGCCACCTCTACAGCCCCCACTTGGCCTTCCTCTGAGGAACGAGCTGCTCTCCCTGATTCTGTGGGAGTGGTAGTGACCAGCCGGCAGCGGTCCATGTGGCCTTCTTCAGGCAGCCTGGAGTTCGGCGGTTGTTTGTCCCCTCAGCTGGGGTACCCTCTTCTTTGATGTGCATGGATAGTCCAACTTTGAGACAGTCTGCAGCTCCCATGGGAGGGGAGGGTGCTGCACCCTGGGTGGTCTCCTCGGAGACTACTCAAGATTGGCAGCTGCTTAGAGTAGTGGCTATGAGGCAGAGGGCTGTTTCAGAGTCTGAGGGGTCAAAGGGCCTGTTTTCTGCATGACGGTCTCTCCCTGGGACCCCCCCGGGTTCAGAGAGGAACCGAAGTGCGGATCCTTGCTCATCCCCAACTCTCTCCTCGAGAGCGTCTTCTAATTTGGAGGCTAAGGACCATCCTTTTGGACTCTCGTGGTCACGGTCGCCTCACAGAGGGGATTCTTCAGGGCACGGTCTAGGCAGTTCCAGTGTGGTTGGCCAGCTGTTGGCTGTCGGACTTTCCGGGTCTTCCTCCCTTTTGGGAGCATCCGGTGGGTCCTCTTGCTGGGGCACAGGATGTTCCTTTTCTTCTGTGGACTTGGCCCCCATTCCTCTGCCTTCTTCTCCTTCTCTCCCTGGTATTGCTGGTCCTAGGGGACCTCTGACCTGGGAGCAGTTCAGGGGTGTGGCTGCTCACTTCCCCACTTATGTTAGGGCAATGGACGCATTGGTGTTCCACCCTCCCCCTGAGCAGCCACCTCCTGAATCCCCAAAATCTTCTGCTTCCTCATCCCCATCCTTAGAGGGAGAGGAACCTTCTGTCCATATCTCCCCTGCCACTGATCTTGCTTCGTATCAGCGTTTCCTCACGAGGATGATGGAAGATCTTCGGATTACACCCGGTTCCCAAGACAGTCCAGAGCATGTGATGCGCACATTCCTAGGCGATTTCACTGCGGCCAACCTGGTGGTTTCTGCCTGGCCTGTTCCCTTTCGGGAAGTGTCACTGCGTTTCTGGCAATGTCCCTTCTCCAGTGTTCTGGTCCCTAGGGAACTGAGCCAGAGGTATTGTATTTCCTCGGAGTCTCCAGGTTGCATGCCTCACCCTGTGTCGGGTTTGACGCAGTTGGACACTTCTGATGGGCTTTGCACCCCTCACCACGACCAGCTCCCAGATCAAGACTCTTCGGATTTTGAGTTCTGGGGTAGGAGGAGCTTCTACTCGGCGTGGCTTTTATTGTCCATAGCTTCACATCAGGCCCACCATGCATCCTATGACAGGTTCTTTGGGTCCAGGCTAGGTCAACTTCTAGCCTCTATGCTTGATTCGGAGGTAACCAGACAAGCCATCGCGCACTCTGTTCAGGGCCTGGAGCTAGCAAGGCACCAAGCGAGGGCATCCTATGATGCCAATGAGGTAGCTTCTAGAGTCGTAGGGACAGCGATCTGCATCAGGCAGATGGCGTGGCTTTGTCTTTCGCGGTTGTCACCCTTGGCCTGGTGTAGGGTGATTTCCTCTGCCTACCGGAGAACCCACCTTTTCTCCCGCAAGTGAAGCGGCATTTGTCGGGGCAACTTTCTTCCCATTCCGGGGGGTCCCCATCTCACTCCCCACAGTCCCGGGCCTCGCCAGGCCCATAGAGGTTCTCCCTCCCAGTGTCTCCCCCACTGGGAGTCATGGGGCATAGTCCCTTAAGGTTCGGACCCCTTTCGGGGGGGGGGGGCACCCAACTGTGATGAATGGTGAAGATTGACAGAGATGAAATATGAAAATTACATACCTACTGTAATTTTTGATCTTTCTGTGTATCTTCACCATTGATCACAAAATCCCACCCACCATCCCCCGTGGCCTCAGTCTCTGGGTCCCCCACCCTCTGTGTGTCTCCTTCCCTCCCGTCCTTCCTATTGGCCAGGAGTGGCAGGACCTTAGGCACACAGGGGGATTCTCTTATAGCTTAGAAGCTGCAGGGGAGGTGAGGGGGAGCTGTTCCTCATTGCCTTATAGCTTCCACCCCTTCTTAGGGGTGGAATGTTGGTTGCTGTCCCCTTTCTCCTCCCCTTATCCTTGTCCTTTGGGACTAATCCCTTATTATTCTTTTGAATCTTTTATAGTTCATTTAGAGGGAGTTTTTTTTTTCCCTCCTCCCTCCTGTTTTTGTTGGATTAGGGCAGGGGACATACCTTGGCTCCTGGACTCGCCCCCCTCCTTGATTTCAACTCTGCTGAAAAGTCATCTTCTGCTGGGAGTTCATCATAAGTGTTCTTCTTGTTGGAAAACTTGCCAGCCTTGCCAAGCGCTCTGGCTACTCCCTTAGGCGGTATTATATCTACCCTAAAACAGAAACTGAGATCCAGGTCACAAGCCTTGGTTTTGTCCTCTGCCCTCCCAATTTACTTATAATTTCTTACGTTCCCTTTCCTTTCTTCTCCTGTTTCCTCTTCCAAAGATTGGGGCCCCTCCCAATCCCCTTGGATTTTCTCTTTCCCTCGTCTGTCCTCTCAGTCGTTTATTCCTTCTTTTGTTTATTATATCTTTTCCTTTATTTGTCCCTTGGACTCTCTTGTTCCACCCTCCCACCCTATTCTTACTCTGCCGGTGACTCAGAACTGGCAAGGGGGCAGTGCCAATGACGGATAGCGTCCAGCCCTCGGCGCCACAGCCATGCGTTGGCCTCGGGTGGCACCAGTCACTGCGTCGGACACCGAACATACAAAAAAAAAAAAGAGGTGGCATGACCTCTGGCCAATAACCCAACTGTGATGAATGGTGAAGATACACTGAAAGATCAAGAAGTAAGGTAGGTACATAATTTTCATTTTTGCACCAGTAGGCACTGCAACAACCCAGTACTGACATAAGGAGTCCCACCCAAGAAGCCAAAATGAATGCGAAAATGTGTTTCCTCTGTACCAGAAGGAGGAGGAGCTAGATTTATTTCTGAAATCTTGTGAGAGACTGTGTGTACAGTTCAAATTGATCAAGGCTTCTTGGGCGACACACTTTATGCTTCCACTTACAGGCCCTGCGTAAAAGTAATTTGCCAGAATGGATGATAAGGACTGTATGGACTATGATGAAGTAAAAAAATGTTTTGCTTAAACATTTGGAATCTACCTCCGAGGCCTGTAGATGTAAAGTTAGCGATCTGAGAATGGGATCAGGAGATTGTGAGACATACAATATATTTTTTTAAATTGATAGGTTGAAGAGGTGATGGAACAGTTTCTGTAAACTGTGCCAGATAACCTACAGGTATATGTGTGGTTGCTGGAAAGAGCATGTAGTTCCAGCTGAAAGGGCTGACCTCTGTGTGGTCAACAGACTGCATATGCTGCCTAACAACAATGAGGAAGGTGCTGCAGGTGATTTTAAGGGGACTGGGGTGGGGGTGGGACTAGCCTGTGCCTGTGCCTGAGCCCAAGTAACACTTACTGGTCCCAAAGCTAAGGAGCCTGGGGAGTGGAGGTGTTGCTTTTGCCAGAAAGCAGGGCATCTGTCCTATCACTGTCCTAAAAATCTTACAAGGAGGCAGAGTATGGGGGATGGGGTAATCAAGGAGTTACCCAAGAGCTAGTGGCCTGTTCACAGAATGCAGTCCCTGCTAACTCCAGTGTGCATATGCACCCGTCTTAATGAATGGAATGGTAACTTGGGGATTGAGGGGCACTGGGGCCTCCATCTCGATGGTTAGGCAGTATCTAATCCCTGCGGAGCTTATTTTGCTGGGCCAAATTTTCAAGATTTTGGGAATGACAGACCTGGTGGCCTTGGTGCCACTGGCTGGGGTCTTTCTAAGCTGGGAAAGTGGCCAGGGGATACAGGAGATTGGAGTTGTTTGTGATCTTCCCGTGGATTTTATTACAGGTAATGATTCTTTTTTTTTTTTTTTTTTTGCAAAATCTATTCATTAAAGTTTTCCAGCAAGATCCAGCAATACAATGTAAATACAACTGTACCATGGATTCCCATGACAGAACAAGTTGTTACTGAGTACAATTACATTAGTAGTTTCAAACCCACTACCACCATGCAATATTTTAACCATGGTCTCCAAGTATACAGTATATACCTTTAGTCTCCAGCATTCCCAGCTTATTCCTCACAATTAGCAAAACAACTATTGAATGGATATTACAGATTGAATATCGCATAGGGACCGTAGAAGGAAAATTATAAAATGTCTGTTTAACCATAACATAACCACTACGCATATCCTTAGAGACTGTAATGTTTGATGCAAGTAAGAACATTTCTGAGAAATTAGAGACAATTCTAATTTAGAGTTATTAAGTATATGTAGCAGTATTACTTGGTATTAACAGTACCTTCCCCTCCCTAGTGCCCCGTTGTGTGGTACAGCAGGTGGTCCCCAGGTCCTCATGATTCCGCATCTCCCCTAGAAAGTGGGGAACCATGGTTCAGACAACACCTCTTCCATTCTCCCCTAGATTGCCCTATACGTCCCCTCCTGGTTGTTGCACAATACTGTAAGTGCTCCAGCTTCATACAGTGAAGCAAGGATTGAACCCATTGGGAGACCGATGGCATCATCTCTGCGCCCCAATGGAGAGCCAGCGTTTGTTTCAACACTACTATACCTAGTCTCCACAGGGGATGACTTATAATCTTCTCTCCTCATGTGTCTACGTCCATCCCCAACAGGACAACAGCAGGGTCAAGGATCCAATCCCGTGAGCCCCCCAATATTTTCCTTAGGAAGACAACTTCTCACCAAAATTGTGATACTCTGGGACAACCCCATGCCAAATGATAAAAGGTTCCCTTGTCCACCTTACACTTAACTGCAGAATTCTGAGTTTTTTGCATTAATCCTATGTGCCAAAGCCAGAGTGAAGTACATCCGGTGCAGGAATTTATAATAGATCACCCAGAGTTTATTATTTTTAGAGCAGCTCATCCCCTTCTTCAAAATATTATTCCAGTCTCAACCCAGTCAGACAGCTGGATCACAAGACTCTCTCCAATCTCACCCTCACTCCAGCTAAAGGGTCTGATAAGCTCCCTAATGAAACCTTATATATTTTAGACATGGGCTTTGGATGTGACCTACCAGACTCTTCAAATGAAACCTCCTCCTGGGGTATCTCTTACAACCTTGAGAGATCTGTCCTTCCATTAGATGACCCCTCACTTGAAGATAGATGAAAAAATGGGCTGGAGGGAGTGAGTATTTCTTAGCTATAGATTGGAATGTTCTTAAATGTACAGCATCATAGTGTTGTGAAATCCGTTTCAGACCACTCCTCTCCCATATATTCAGTGTATGCCCTGTATGATATGGGATTTGATTGGTCTCCCATAAAGCATATCGTATAAAGGCTTCCAATGAAAACCTCAGAGTCCCCCCTATGTCTGCAAGGGCAGCCAACCACGCTCTTGCAGTAGTTCTTGTAAAAGGATTAGCTAACGGTTTTATCACCTGCTTTTTAGTGGCTGGAGCGAATAATGCCCCATAGCGTGGTGCTCCAAACACTGCCTCTTCCAACTGAACCCATGCCTTCTGGGAGCCACCCCCTGGAATTAGGTCAGCATAAGAGCTATTTGTGCCACACAATAATAAAGTTTTAAGTTAGGTAGACCCAGACCCCCTGTAGTGATTGGTTGCCAGAGCATTTCCTGCCTCACCCAGGGATGTTTGCCATTCCAAAGAAGGGTTATAATACAACTGGAAAGGGTTTAACTCATCGGCTCTGAGAAGCCATTTTGAATTAAGGTTAAGCAATGGAATCCTTGGACTTCGATAAGCACTGTTGGAGTCTGTGATTAAAGAACCTATTTGGAACAAACACTGGGAGGGTCTAAAACAAATATAGACATTGGGGAAGAATGCACATCTTGGTGAGAGTAACCCTGCCTATTAAAGAAAGGGATAGGGACCGCCATCTATCACAGTCATCTTTAATTTTCTGTAGTAGGGGTTTGTAATTAATGTCACAAATTTGTGACAATTTCCTGGGGAGCATGGTTTCTAAATATTTAATTGCACAAGAAGGTTTTAGAAGAGCCCCCCCCCCAATTTGGACCACAGTCTGGGACCCCAATATGGGCAACCATTCATATTTGGACCACGAGTAATGATTCTGATAGGAAAAATATTTTGTGTGTCCCTCTCCATAGTCAAGCTGAAAGACAGGCTTCTGAGGACAGAGAAGCAACATTTTTTCTCATTAGCTAAGGAAGCAGCCATTGTGGCTAAAGCACTGGCTGAGATCAGCAGTTCTGATCCACAGCTACAAGCTGACTGTGCAGCCCCCAGATGTCAGCAGGTTTCTTAAAGGTGGGTTGCCCTAGGGAAGGTCAGGCATGAGGAGCTTAGAAGAGCTAAACAAGCTGATCCATCCTTATAAAAACTGAGAAAACTAGCCACAAGTGCTGAGAGTGACCCTCCAGGAGGTAAAAAGGATGTCTGTAGGGAAACTGGACCCCTACAGAGAGAGAGATGGAGATTATCTAAGAGAAGACCAGAGGAAATGGTCCTTACTGTGTTTAGCCACCTAGAGGAGGAAAGGGATGCAGATCCATTAGTGGTTAAGTCTAGGGATAATCCTCCATGAATGCCATCACTCTTTTGGAGTGCCTGACACCAGTCCAAGCAACTGAAATAGGTGGCGTGCCGCAAAAGAGCAGGTGAGAGGTTCCTGGGAGTGGCTCAGGAGTTGGTTCTTTTGTCAAAAGTAATGCCTTGCACCTGGTGGCTGGTGGCCAGTGTTTGAACTAGAACCAGACTGAGCTACCCTAATGGTCAGCCAGGTTTTGGCGGCATTGATACTCTAGGACCTGTCCAGATGAAGGTCACTGTTATGTGTGAATTTGTGACAGACCAGTGAATTTGGCAGCAGTCTGTCACATGACGGTTAAATTTTGGCTAAGGATGTCATATGAGATTACTGCTGTTTTTGGAAACTGATGATGGGAGGGAGGTTCTGCAAAAAATAAACCTCTTCTGCCTCTTGCTTGAGAAAGATTATCATTTCTAGGGACCTGAATATGTTGTTCTAGCCACGCTATTTGGCATGGTCCTTTCCCCTTTAAGAAGTGCTGGAAAGTCTCCAAGCTGGCTCCTCCCACCCACCCAGGTGGTTTGTCCCTCAGCTCTGCCCCATGACGCCAGATCTTCCTTTCCGCTGTAAGAAGCAGGTTTCCTCTTTCGCGCTCCAGCGTTGTAGGCCATAGCACTTTCTGATCCATTGGATTGCTTTAAAAACCTTCGCTATGATTTCGCCATTTGTCTTCGAGCCTCCTGACCTCGATGGACAACAAGTCTGCACCCGGATTTTGCTGGTGCCCATGCGGGCAGAAGATGTCACGTACTGACCCCCATGCCATGTGCTCATCAAGCCACACAAACATGATACCACGCCTGTGATATATGTCGGTTCTTTTCATGCACGGTCCCCGAGGGACTGCTTCGGCCCGCTGCTAAGTTGGGCCACCTGGAAAATGACATCTGCCAGTCAGATCTAAAGATGCCCTTTGGGTGATCTCCGCGGCTGTGGGGTCTGCCGAGCAGCTAGAACAGCTTGTGGCCTTCGAGGAGGAGGAGGAGGAGGAGGCTCAGGCTGCCGTTCAGTCCTCTCTGGCTTCTGCCTTCGTGCCGCACCAGACCATGATTAAGCAGGTCTGAGATCAGGGCTGGGCTGTGGCCAAGCAGCAGCTGCAAACGACTCTGGATCTGGGAGATTCCAGTGCCCGCTTAATGGCAGCTGCTGTAGCCATGCGCTGTATGGCTTGGCTGTGGATCTCAACCTTCTTGGTAGACACTCAGCACAAGCTGGTGGATGTTTCTTTCTTGGGCACCGACCTGTTTGGGCCTGGTGTGGAGGTACACCTACAGTGCATCGAGAAGTCCAGTGCCACCTTGTACTCTGTAACATCCGCACAGAAGGATCCCCGGGGATCCAGGCAACAGAAGCGAAAGCCCTTTCGGTCCTCCACTCCTGCGGCAAAACCAGCCCAGCATCAGGCTGGCTAGCAGGCTTAGTCCTGGAAACCCAGGCCCAAGTCAGTGGCCTCAGTGGTCCATAAACCCAGAGGGAAGGGACCTGGTGGTGCCTCAGCCGGGTCCTCCTCCTCCAAGCCTGCTCAGTGATGGGATGGGGTTGCCACCTTCATACCTGTCTCGCCCTCCTGGGTCCTCTTTTGGGGGGGCCAGCTTCGCCACTTCCTTTCCTCCTGGTCCACTGTCGCAACGGACAGGTGGATTCTAGAAGTTGTCGATCAGGGTCTGCCTCTGGAATTCGAGCAGTACCCTCCAAGCTGAGCCCCTGCCCCACGGGAGGACATAGTATCTGCAGACACTCTGTCTGCTCTTTGAGATGATATAGCCCAGCTCCTCCGCAAGGAGGTCGTGGTGAGAGTAGCAGATCTTTTGGAACACCCAGGGATTGTCTCCAGGATACTTCCTGGTGCCAAAGTGGACGGGGACTGGCGCACCATTCTAGATCTGCATGACCTGAACAAGTTCCTCGGGTCGCGCACCTTCAGAATGGTAACTCTGTCTCAGATCATAAAATCTCTAGAGCAAAACATGCGGTTTTGCTCCCTGAATCTTCAGGACGTGTTCTTTCACGTCCTGATCCATTCATCCCACCGAAGGTTCCTCCGCTTTCGAGCTGAGGGAACACTCTATGAGTTCCGGGCCATGCCATTCAGCCTCTCCTCAGACCCCAGGGGCTTCACCAAATGTATAGCAGTGGTGGCGGCTTACGTGAGGCACCATGGGGTCTGGGTGTACCCCTACTTGGATGACTGGTTGATTGCAGGTCCCTCCAGGCAGGAGATGGAGCGGTCCAGGGACCAGGCCCTCCAGACCTGCTCCTCCCTTGGCCTCCTGGTCAGCGAGGCCAAGTCAGAACTTGTGCCCTCACAGGTGATCAGCTTTATCGGGACAGAGCTCGACTCTTGCCGAGCCAGAGCCTGGCTCCCAGCAGACAGGGAGGAGGTTCTCTTCTCCTTTCCTCGATCACTTCAGGTTGGGCAACTGCGCCCTGCCTGGGACTTACTGTGCCTTCCAGGTTACATGGTGGCCTGCACCAGCATGGTCTGATGGGCCCATTGGAATATGAGCTCCCAGCAATGGGAGCTGGACAGCCAGTGGTCTCAGTGCAAAGGTCACTTTAACCAGCAGGTTACTGTGATCTAGAAGATGTGGGACACCCTCCAACGGTAGTTAGTCCTAGAGCATCTACAGGAAGGGATCCCCTTTGTCCACCCTGAGCCAACGGTCATACTGATGACCAATGCCTCTCTCATGGGCTGGGGTGCCCATTTGGGGGAACGCAGAGTCCATGGGCTCTGGACCCCTGAGTTCGGCTGGCACTGACTGCATTCACTCTGTATATTCAGGATCAGGGGGTCCAAGTCCAGATGGACAACACCATGACCATGTACTACCTCAACAAGCAGGGCGGGACGCTCTCCCTGCTTTTGTGCCAGTAAGCTCTCCTCGTATGGTCCCTTGTGCGCAGCCTGGAAACGGATATCCTAGCCATCCATGTGGCAGGAGCCTCCAATCAGCTGGCGGACACCCTCAGCTGGGTAGGCAAGGCGTCTCACAAATGGTCTCTCCATCCGGAGGTAGTTCTCAGCCTGTTCTCCTAGTGGGGCATCCCTCAGGTGGACCCGTTTTCCTCCAGGGAGAACACAAAGCTGAGTCTGTTATGTGCCCACCCCCCTCAGCAGGGCTTACTGTAGGGGGATGCCTTCTAGAGGTCTTGGACCCCAGACCTCTTCTATGCCTTCCCTCCACTTCTCTTGATCCACAAGGTGCTGCTCAAGGTCAGGAAGGACAAGGCATGGGTGATCCTGGTGGCTCAGGACTGGCCACGCCAGTTTTGGTACCCCAGTCTCTTCAGCCTCAGTACCAGGCTCCCAAGGCATCTTCCACTCCTCCCGGACCTGTTCTACATCAATCAGGGTAAGATACTCCTCCTGGACCTTTAATCCCTGCATCTGACAGCCTGGTTTCTGAGCGGCCTGAGTTCCAAGTTTTGGGTCTCTCCGAAGATGTCCTCACCGTGGTGGAGGCATCTAGAAAGGAATCAACCAGAAAATGCTATGCCTTCAAATGGAAGAGATTCTCCATTTGGTGTCAGGGCAAGGGGCTGGACCCTTTGACCTGTTCGGTGGCCAGAATTTTGGACTACCTGTGGTCCCTCTCCAAAGGGGGACTTTGGTTAACGACCCTTAAGGTGCACCTGGCAGCCATCTCTGCTTACTGGACATGAGCTTGTCAGCAGTCAGTGGTGAAGGAGAAGGTGGTCTAGTGCTTTTTCAAAGGCCTAGTTTACATTTCCCCTCTGGTGCGTGAACCACCACCACCGTGGGACTTGTTGCTGGTTTTGGCAAAGCTCATGGGCAAGCCATTCGAACCAGTGCACAGGTGTGAGATGTCTCACCTGTCGTGGAAGACCACCTTCTTGGTGGCTGTTACATCAGCCAGAAGGATCAGTGAGCTCCAGGCGCTTTTAGTGGAGTCTCCTTACCTGGTCTTCCACAGGGACAAGGTTGTCCAATGCCCCAACCCAAAGTTCCTCCCGAAGGTTGTATCAGAGTTTCAGCTTAATCAGGTGATGACTCTTCTGGTTTTCTTCCCGAATCACATCTTGGAGGCCGAACACAGGCTCTATACTCTGGACCTGAAGCAAGTGCTTGCTTATTACAAAGAGCACACAGCTGGAGTTTGGGGAGAGGTTCACCAGCTGTTTGTCACCTACGCTGAAGCCGCACCTGGCAGACCTGCAGCCAAGTAGACGATTGGCAGGTGGATCACTTCCTGCATTGACCTCTGCCTTAGGTTGGTGGGTAGGGAGCCTCCCGGAGGGCTAAGGGCTCATTCCACCCTTCATACAGCTGCGTTGTTGTCTGCTCCTAGGGACGACCCTATCCAGGAAATCTGCAGGGCTGCTACCTGGAAGTCAGCACACACACCTTCATTTCCCATTGTCCTCAGTTCTCCAGTCTCTGTTCCCTAAATAGGGTGTGTGTGTGCCTTGTGTCCCTCCTCCTAAAGAACTGCTAGGAGTCTGCCAAATAGTGTGAATAGAACAACATATCCACATATCCAGAAACACATGTTACTCACCTGTAACACTAGTTCTAGGAGTGGTATATGTTGTTCATCCACACAGACCCTCCTCACCTCCTCTGGCTTAGGCATACGGCCTCTGCTTCTGGCAGGCAAGATCTGGCATAATGGGGCAGAACCGAGTAATATACCGTCTGGGTGGGTTGGAGGATTCAGCTTGAAAACTTTCTAGCACTTTTTAAAGGGGAAAGGACCATGCCAAATAGTGTGGATGAACAACATATACCACTCCTAGAAGTACTGTTACAGGTGAGTAACCTGTGTTTCTAGGATCATGGATGTGTTTTCTATCCACACTGGTTGGCATGTCCCTTTCCCCTTTAAATCTAAAAGCTGGCTCCTCCAGTCCACCCAGGTGGTATATGCCTAAGCTCCGCCCCTTGATGTCAGATCTTCCTTTCCGCTGGAAGATTCAGGTTTCCTCCTTAGTGCTCCCGCATTGAGTAGGCCCTGGTGCTTAATCCTTTGGATAAATTACCGAAAATCAAATTCTTTAGAGTTTCTCCACGTAAATTCATGATAGTGACCACAGTGGAGGGCAAGTCCTCACCTGGGTTCCACCGGTGTCCCTGCGGGCAGAAGATGTCCCATACTGACCCATACCCTACGTGCATTTACTGCCTGGTCCATGCGCATGATACCCAGGCCTGTAGTTTTTGTCGCGCCTTTCATCCTGCAGTTTTGGACAATTGCCTCGCACATTGGCAACTCAGACGACCAGAAAAACAGCACCTGCCGGTCAAATCCAAAGATGCCCGTCGTGTGGCCTCTGTGGCCGTGGGATCCGCTGACCAACTGGAACAAATGAAGGCCTTCGAGGAGGAGGTGTCTCGCACCACTAAACAGTCCTCTTCAGTCTCGGTCTTTGTTCCGCTCAAACTGGGCACTTCCTTCTCCGGATCCTTCAAGGAGAAGTGCCATTCTGTCCTGACAAAAGGAGAGGGCCCATCCGGTCCGCACACCTCCCGGTCCCCCAAAAAGTATAAAGGATTGAGAGAAGATTAGTTGCGTCGACAATGCTCTTGGGACAGAGAGAGATCTTGGTCCCAGGCGTCTCCCATCTCAGCTTTGGTCTAAAATTGCAACCTTGGCCGCTGGCTTCACGGTACCCCTGTCAGGCCAGCCGGCTCAGATGCAGGACGATGACCAGGTCAAAACTGTAATTGATCCTGTCGACCAGTTGTCAACTGATGAGGCCAACAATTCTTTATTTAGGACTTCGGTCCTACCGGCCACTGAGGAGGAGACCCAGCTTGCTGGTGCTTCACCTGTGGTCTCTGTCCCTGACCTGGATGAGCCGTGGTTCTTCTCAGCCCCTTCCGAGAGCTCCCGTTGGTCCCCCACAACGGTCGAAGTTGAGGTCTAGGACACCCTCGACCGATAGGCTGAGGAAGTCTCTCAAGCGGTGCTCCAAGAAGTGGCGCCACCGCCATTCGTCCTCGTCCTCCTCAGATGAGGAGAGGCTTCTATGCAAGTTGTGTCGATGCTACGAGGACCTCATGTGGCAACAGCTCATGCTGTCTGGTCCGAAGTCGACTCCAGCTTCCACTCCGGCCATCACTTGGCTGTCACCCTGTAGGCCAACGGCAACTCCTCTGGAACCAGTCAACAATGCCCCTCCGCCCACAGAGCCAGTGAAGACCCTCTCAGCTCAGCCGAAGCTGGCTTCTCCACCTGTTATGGTGGAGCCGCCACCTAAGCAGCCTCCCTCAGGGGCTTCTGCTAAGGAGTCTCGTCCCATTCAGGGCCTCCCGTGCAGGCAGTCTGTCACCCTTACTCCCAACTGTCGCAGTGGGTTGAAAGTGACTCTGGTGGTCGTCTACTGTATCCAGACTCAGAGTCTGAAGATTCAGACCTGAATTTGCCTCCATGCGATGACGGTTCCATGAGTCTCTCGATGGAGGAAAGTCCCATGTCCTTCCTGGGCTTCCTCCATCTCATCTCTGAATCAACGAGGATGCCTTTGGAGCCTGTTGAAAAATGGGCTGAATATCCCCTAACTGATGTCCTCAGAAAAGGGGATTCTCTATCTGAGGCCTTCCCAGTGGCCAAAGCCATAGTTGCCTCGGCCTTGGAGCTTTGGCAGCAGCCAGCCTCCTGCCCTGCGCATTCAGCCCAAATGGTCCGCAAATATGCAGTTTCCATCAGCTCTCCATCTGGGTTTACACAGCACCCCTCGGCTGAGGGGTTGGTGACCGAGTCTGTGTTTTGGTGCTCAGGCAACTCAGGAGACATGGATAAACTACCGGACAAAGAGTCCAAGAAGCTGGACCATTCGGCCAGAAAGGTCTATGTTGCCTCCTTGCTTGGTCTCCGACAGGCAAGTTCAGCTGTCATTATGGCACACTTCTCCCATGCCCTCTTGGGCTCTCTGGATGAGGTGCTTCCTCATCTCCCCGTGGACCTTCAGACCATGGTCAAGCAGGTCCGTGACCAGGGTCAGGTGGTTGCTAAGCAGCAACTCCAGATGTCTCTGGACATCAGTGATTCTTTTGTCCGTTAAGTGGTTGCCACAGTCGCCATGCGCTGCAGGGCCTGGCTGAGAGTCTCGACCTTTACAGCAGACACCCAGCACAAACTGGTGGATGTTCCTTTCCTGTGTACTGACTTGTTTGATCCAGGAGTCAAAGGTCACCTCCAGCATATTGAGAAGTCCAGTGCCATCTTGGACTCCGTTACATCTGCCCAGAAAGATCCCTAGGATTCAAAGAAGCAGAAAAGGAAGCCTTTTCGGCCTTCTGCCCCTGCGGCCAAGCAGCCCCAGTACCAATCTGGGCAGCAGTAGCAGGCTCAGTCTTGGCGCTCTCAGCCCAAGTCAGGGGCTTCGGCAGCCCGCAAGCCCGGAGGGAAGGGCGCCGGCAGTCCCCCCACTGGACCTTCCTCTTTGAAGCCTGCACAGTGACGGGATGGGGGTTGCCACCTCCGTGCCCATCATGACCACTCTGGGTCCTCCTGTGGGGGGGCCAGCTCCACCACTTCCTTTCCGCCTGGTCCTCTGTCACAATGGACAGGTGGGTCTTGGAAGTGGTTGGCCAGGGACTGCTTCTGGAATTCGAGCAGTACCTTCCAAGCCGAGCCCGCGCCCCACGGGAGGAGAAGGTATCTGCCCATACTTGGTCAGCTCTCATAGACATCATTGCCCAACTACTCTGCAAGGAGGTAGTGGTCAGAGTCGTGGAACCCCCTGTCAACCCAGGGTTCATTTCCAGGTACTTCCTGGTCTCAAACGGATGGGGGGGGGGGGGGGCTGGTGCCCCATTCTAGATCTGCACGACCTGAATCAGTTTCTCAAATCTTGCACTTTTCAGATAGTAACTCTATCTCAGATCATACCATCTCTCAAGCAGAACATGTGCTTGTGCTCCCTGGATCTGCAGGATGCGTTCTTTCACGTCCCAATCCATCCATCCCACTGAAGTTTCCTCCATATAAGGGTAGAGGGAACCCTCTATGAGTTCCAAGCCATGCCGTTCGGCCTGTCATTGGCCCCCAGGGTCTTCACCAAATGCATAGCAGTGGTGGTGTGCCATCTTCGCCGTCGAGCAGTCAGGGTGAACCCCTTTCTTGACGATTGGCTCATAGCAAGTCCCTCCAGATTGGAGGTAGAGAGGTCCAGGGATCTGTCCCTCCAAACCTGCCTCAGCCTTTACAAACTGATCGAGGCCAAGTCGAAACTCATGCCCTCGCATGTGATTTACTTCTTTGGGGCAGAGCTTGACTCTTGCCGAGCTAGAGCCAGGCTCCCAGCGGACAGGGCGGAGGTTCTCTTCTCCTTTGCCCGATCATTTCTGGTTGGGCAATTGCACCTTGCCGGGGCCTTTCTGCAACTTCTGGGTTGCATGGCGGCCTGCACCTCCATGGTCCAATGGGCCCATTGACATATGCATCCCCTTCAATGGGAGCTGGCCAGCCAGTGGTCTTAGCGTCTAGGTCACTTCGACCAGCTGGTCACAGTAACCTGGAAGATGTCGGATTCTGTCCAGTGGTGGACCATCCTGGAACATCTGCAGGGAAGGATCCGGTTTATCTGCCCCTAGTCGACGGTCGTCCTGACGACCGATGCGCCTCTCATGGGCTGGGGTGCCCACATGGGGAAATCACAGAGTCCACGGGTTCTGGACCCCGGAGGAATCCTGATGTCATATCAACCTGCTGGAGCGCCAAGCAGTTTGGCTGGCACTGGCTGCATTCTCTCTGTTTCTTCGGGGTCAAGTAGTACAGGTTCAGATGGACAGTACCACAACAATGTACTACCTCAACAAACAGGGCAGCATGCACTCCCAGCCTCTGTGCAGGGAAGCGCTCAGCATTTGGACCCTCGTGAGCCAACTGGAGGCAGATCTCCTAGCCATCCGTGTGGTAGGAGCTTTGAATTAGTTGGCGGACACCCTCAGCTGTGTGGAAAAGGTGTTCCATGAGTGATCTCTCCATCCAGAGGTAGTTTACAGTCTGTTCTCCCAGTGGGGCACCCCTCAGGTGGACCTGTTCACCTTCAGGGAGAACACAAAGTTGAGGCTGTTCCATACCCGCCCCTTCAGCAGGGCTCACTGCAGGGGGATGTCTTCTCAAGGCCGTGGACTCCAAGCCTCTTCTGTGCCTTCCCTCCACTTTCCTTGGTCCACAAGGTACTCCTCAAGGCCAGGAGGACATGGCACAGATGAACCTGGTCGCTCCAGACTGGCCCTGTCAGTTCTGGTATCCAGATCTCCTCAGCCTCAGCACCAGGCCCCCCCCAAGGCATCTTCCAGCACACCCGGACCTGCTCTCAATCAGTCAGGGGAAGGTACTTCATCCGGACCTTCAATTCCTGCACCTGACAGCCTGGTTCCTGAGCGGCTAGAGTTCCAGGCTTTGGGTCTCTCCGATAATGTTCTCAATGTAGTTGAGGCATCTAGGGAGGAGTTGACCAGGAGGTGCTATGCCTTAAAATGGAAGAGATTTCCCATTTGGTGTCAGGGCAAGGGCCTGGACCCTTCATTCTGTCCGGTCTTTCTCCAAAGGGGGGTCTTTGGTCTACGACCCTTAAGGTGCACCTGGCAGCCATCTTTGCTTACCAGGGCCGGGCCGATCAGCAGACGGTGGCACAGGAGAAGGTGGTCTGGCGTTTCTTTAAAGGCCTTGACCATGTTTAATGCTTACATCTCAGACATCAGAAAAGGTATCAGGAGCGTAATGAGCCTCTTTGCAGACGATTCGAAGCTGGGGGCGGTGGTGGATGGGGAAGAGGTTATAGTAGCCCTACAGGAGGACTTGGATGCTCTGGAGAGGTGGTCACTTACCTGGAAATTGAAATTTAATACAGAGTAATGCAGGGTTCTTCACCTGGAGCCTAGGAACCCAGTTGATGTGTACACCCTGGGAAGGGATACACTGCAGGCTTCAAGTGGGGAGAGGGACCTGGGGGTGGTGGTGAATGCCAAAATGAATAACTCTGAGCACTTTAGGGGGGCTGCGGCCAAGGCAATCAAAATGCTGGGTTGCATCGTCAGGGGGGTAACCTCAAGAAACCGGGATGCGACCACACCTTGAATACTGCATGCAGTTTTGGCATCCGCACTTAAAAAAGGACATTGCACTCCTGGAGAGGGTCCAGAGGAGGGCAACTAGAATGATTCAGGTTCTGGGGGATAGATACTATGGGGAGAGACTTGAGGATCTCAACTTGTACTCTCTGGAGGAGAGGGGGAGTCAGGGGAGATATGATCAAGGTCGTCAAGTATCTAAAACGGGTAAATAGGATAAGCCTAGATGGGGTGTTCCAGCCGAAGGAGGGAGGGGCCACCAAGAGGCATGCTTGGAGGCTGAAGGGAGGGAGACTTGGGAGAGAGAGAAGGAGGCATTACTTTACTGAGACGGTGGTGGAACCATGGAATACACTGCCTGAGGAGCTGGTGGATGTGGATTCTGTGGAGGGGTTCAAGAGAGGCTGGGACAGGTATTGGAGTGGGGTGGAGCTGAGTAATGCCAACACTGGGAGGGGGATCCAAGAGGGGGGCGGGGAGGGCAACAGCAGTGCCCATCACGGGTACTGACTCTTGAGCAGACTTGATGGACCATGGGACCTACTCTGCTGGCATTTTAATATGTTAGTATATTTCCCCTCCGGTGCGTGAACCACCACCCCCACCGTGGGGATCTACTGCTGGTACTAGCAAAGCTCATTGGGAAGCCATTTGAACCAATGCACAGGTGTGAGATAGCACATCTGTCATGGAAGACCACCTTCTTGGTGGCTATCATGTCACCCAGAAGGATTGGGGTGCTCCAGGCGCTCTCTGTTGAGTCCCTATCTAGTCTTCCATGGGGACAAGGTTGTCCTGTGCCCCAACCTGAAGTTCCTTCCAAAGTCTGTGTCGGAGTTTCACCTGTACCAGGTGATGGCTCTGCCGGCATACTACCCCAGTTAGACCTCGGAGGCCGAGTACAGGCTCCATACTTTGGACCTGAGACGAACGCTCTCTTATTACAAGGAGCGTACCGCTGAAGTTTGGGGAGAAGTTCACCAGCTGTTTGTCACCTATGCTGAAGCCACACCTGGCAGACCTGCAGCAAAGCTTCCTGGAATTTACTGGATACATATACCATGCTCTCGACCAAGGGAATCTTGTGGGTGCAGCCTTCATTGACCTAACAAAAGCATTTGACACTGTCAGCCACTCTTTACTTCAGCAACAATTAACCAGCACTGGTGTGTCAAAAGAAGTAATGCTTTGGTTCAAAAACTAACTGGATGATTGAACTCAGTGTGTAAAAATGTCCAACATCTTGTCTGACCAAATAAATGTCCGCTTTTGCGAGTCACAAGGTTCCCTCCTTGGCCCTCTGCTTTTTAATATTTTTGTAAACAACTTTCCCCTCCATTGCCACCAGCGCATACTGTTATATGCCGACGATGCTCTCATTTATTTAAGCCAACCTAAACCTGCTCTACTTGAGTATCATCTTCAAAGTGGCTTTGATGAAGTTGAAACCTGGTTCTCTAATCAAAAGCTTGTGATGAATTACAAAAAAAACAAAAGTTATGTTGTTCAGCTCCACAAGAAACAAATTTAAAGTGCATGCACTCAGTATAAAAAATCAACAAGTGTCCCCCTTGATGTAGTGGAACAATTCAAGTATTTAGGGGTTGCACTGGACAAACACCTCTCCTTCTCGCAGCATATTGAAGCTGTAGCAAAGGCGGTAAATATAAAAATTGGTCTACTATATTGCATCAAGCGTAATCTAACCCCTGAAGCCCTCAAACTGGTGGTGTATAGCTCCATTCTCTCAGCCATTGATTATGATCTTGTAATCTATGGATTGTCTACTGACACCATGCTTCGCAGAATAATTGTTGCACTAAATAAAGCCTGCAGGTTAATTACAGGGTCTGATCACTTTACTCACACCTTTGATTTATACGAATAGATTGGTTGGCTTCAATTGAAAAATCTGATGAAATATCAAACCTGCTTACTAGTCAAAAAAGCACTCCTAAGACTAATGCCACCTGGGATGGAAGCATTGCTTTCCCCCTCCCGACCCACTGAGATCACCAGATCAGCTGCCCACCAGTCTCTCCTAGTTCCTAGATGCCGGACATCACAAGGCCAGCGTTCCTTCACCTGCAGAGCTCCTTAATGGTTCAATTCGCTGGACTATGAAGACTCAACACTGCAAAATTGGGCGCCTTCAAGGCCAAGCTAAAACTGACTCTCGTGGCCAACAGTTCTTCTGACTACTTCACTTGATATCTGCCCCTTGCACCCCTAGGGTCTGCCTTGTACTTTTCAGTGACCTTGCCACCTCATCCTGTCCTTGGTTCTCCTTACACCCACTCTCCCTACCTCCCCTTCCTTTTGATAGTGACCACATTTTCCCCTCTTCCTCCCATTCCACCCTTAAAGTATGTACGCTTGTCTTTACATGGTCTGCACCTCCCCTTACCTCCCCCTCTTATACACTTCCCTATCCTACCTCTCCTCTCTAGCCTCTCTCACCCACTATTTATTACATACTTTTTACTTGAGAATCCAACACTGTTATCAATTCCAGGTACTGTTTTCTTATGTCATTTCTGCTACTGTTATCATTAACTAAATTGTATTTATCATTTTGTGTATTTTATCAATGTATAGTTTTAGTTATACCGTTGTTTTTTGTCATTTGTTTACAGTAATATTTCTGTGTCTGTATGTTACCCTCCCACCACTGATGTGGAACCTTTCTAAACCAGCGCCTGTGTTCAAAGGTGTTAATCCGAGATCAAGATAAATAAATAAAGCAGACGACTGGCAGATGGATTACATCTTGCAATGCTCTCTGCTGTCAGTTGGCGGGCAAGGAGCTTCCCATAGATATAAGAGCTCATTCCAACCACCATACTGCTGCATCGGTGGCTGCTTCTAGGGACGTTCCTTTCTAACCCCAGGAATCACTCATTATGATTAAACTTAATGCAGTCAGCCTTCTGTGTTGAACTGCCCGGAGAGATGGAATTTTATGCAAATTATGGAACTCTCAGTTGGCTCATGCCACTTTCAAACTGCTGCCCTAGCAACTGCTGCACTCTGAGTGCTTCAGATTCTTTACTCCGCCTGCCTAGTAAGGATGTCCCAGAGAACTCTCCTTGAACTGTCTCTGACTAAAGTTTATCTGTAGATAAGTACTCATTTTCAGTTTAAT
This sequence comes from Neoceratodus forsteri, assembly GCA_016271365.2. NCBI lineage: Eukaryota > Metazoa > Chordata > Ceratodontiformes > Ceratodontidae > Neoceratodus > Neoceratodus forsteri. Next base: position 970,040,657 of record CM057449.1, read on the forward strand.
TTTAAATTGCTGCCTTAGAAAAATTGTTTAGTATAGTAAATTTGTGTTTTAGTAGTTTTTTATTTATATTCTCGGTTCCCTCACGGTTCCTTGGAACCAAGGGTTCTGCGTCTATTTTAAAGGTTTTTATCTCAATTTATTATTATTTAGAGATATTTAGCGGTCGGTTCCTTGAACCGCTTTAGTTTTGTCTAAATTTAGTAATTTTCTCGGTTCCTTTTTCTTCAGGAACCGAATAGCGCTCGGTTCCAGGAACCGCTAATGGTAGTTATTTTGAAGTAATCTCCGGTTCCATGTTACTTTAAATAACGTTTTTTTGAAGTAATCTTTTTTGCTAGCTTAAATGTCAGAGGTCCATTTGGATAAACCTAAAAAACGCACAGGACCCTCAGGTTTTAAATGTTGTGAGTCTTGTGGGCAACTTATAGCAGAAGCAGATAGACATTCTCTCTGTGTTTCTTGTTTGGGTATAGGTCACATATTTGCCATTTGTGATATTTGTAAGACCTTTTGCCCAAAAACATTAAAGAAAAGGTCTAAAATTTTGGAAGAGATGGCTTCTGCTTCTGGGGATAATTCTGCTTCTTCCTCCTCCCACAAAAAGGATGGAGGTAAAGCCAAGGATCCTGACAGGAGTTCAGATAAATCTGAACAAGGTAAAACAAAAAGGGCTGTGGAAACAGGCACTGAACCTGTTCCATTAAAGAAAAAGTGTAAAGAAAAACATGTCGCTGTGCCTCCGGCCGAGAAGGCTGAGGAGCTCCCAGCAGACAAGCATATTATGCCCTCGGCTGAGGACATTGCCAAGGCACTACAAGTGTTACAAGCCCTACAGGGTGTAATCCCGGTTCCTACACCGACTGCCCCGGTTCCTCCTACAGCCCCAGCAAGGCAAGAAGTGCTGGAAGTGTTTGGTGAGGAGGAGGAGGATGACTTTGAAGGGGAACCTATAGATCCAGAGGTCTCTCCTGAGCAAGAGTTTGGATCTCCTCCTAGGGGTCCTGAGGAATACTCCTCCCATTATGCTTTTGTTAAGAACATGGTGGAAACCCTGAACCTTCCTCTTCAGGAAACAGAGGAGGATATGGAGGAGGCAGACTTTCTAGAAATGATGGGGTTAACCCCCACGAAACGTCTACTTCTGCCCATGCATAAATCTTTAAAGAAGGCTGCATTGCAGATTTTTAAAACTCTAACCTGTATCCTTGGTGTAGATAAGAAAGCTGACAAGAAATACCAGCTGGACAGAACTACAGCTGATTTTCTATTTACACATCCTGATCCTGACGGAGTAGTCCAAGCTGCTGCCTGTAACAAGGCCAGGATCCCATTGACTACCCATCCACCAGACAAAGATTCAAGAAAAATGGATTCTATGGGAAAGAAAGGGTACATGGCTGCCTCTTTATTAGTTAGGCAGGCCAATTATATGGCATATTCAGTGCAGTACCAAAAAGTTCTATGGAACACTGTTCTAGCTTTGGCTGATAGGGTCCCAGAGGAAGTGGCTGTAGACTTGCAAGATACAGCAAGGGCTGCACTTGATGCTACCAGGTGCCAATTTCATATGGCAGTGGATGCCAATGGTACTGCATCCAGGTTAATGGCTTTGTCAGTTTCACTCAGGAGGTTTGCATGGCTTATAGCCACCAACCTAACTTTAGACACCCAGGCCAAAGCAATGGATTTCCTCCTGGAGAACAACTCCTTGTTTGGGGATAAAACTGAGGCATACATGAAGAAAGTGGAGGAATATAAATCCACCTGTTGGAGCAATTCCAAGGATAGGTCCTTCACCTCTTATAGATCCCAGAGTAGGGGAGGTAGGGTTAGGGGTTTTTACCCCAGACCTTTCTTTCAAGTGCAAGCCTCCCAGCCTCAGCAGCAATCTAGAGGTTATTTTAGAGGAAGGGGCAGGAGAGCCATGAGAAGAGCGGCTCCTGCACCACAGGTTCAGGCACAGCCCGTACAGAATCCCTGACGGGCTAGTGCAGGTCGCATCCCCTATTACAGGTCCACCAGTAGGTGGCAGAGTGGCTCATTACCTTCACGCTTGGCATTCCGTCACCACAGACAAGTGGGTGTTGGAGGTAGTGAGCCAGGGCACTCAGTTTCAAATCATTCCCAAAGCTGAGAGCAAGAACCTTTGCTCCGGGTAACAGCTGCACACAGGATTCTGTTGGAAGCAGAGGTAAAACATCTGCTAGCAATCAAAGCAGTGGAGGTAGTGCATGTAATAAGCAGGGGGAAAGGTTTTTATTCCAGGTACTTCCTCATAAGGAAGAAAAACGGGGATTGGCGGCCTATTTTGGATCTAAGACTTCTGAAAAAGCACATTTTGAAACCAGAGTTCAAACTGGTCACTCTTGCCATAATCATTCCTTCATTGCAAAAAGGGAGACTGGCTAGCCTCCCTAGATCTAAGGGATGCTTATTTCCATATTCCCATCAGACCATCTCACAGAAAATTCTTGAGATTCAGGCTGGCTTCAGGCCATTATCAGTTTGCAGCTCTCCCTTTTGGGCTGACTTCGGCACCAAGAGTTTTTACAAAGTGCCTATCAGTGGTGGTAGAGTTTTTGAGAAAACAAGGCATAACAGTCTTCCCCTACCTGGACGACTGGTTATTAGTAGCACAGCCTCTGCAGCATGCAGTACAGTCACTGGTGCTCACAAAATCCACACTAGAGTCCCTGGGATTTCTGATAAATGAAGAAAAATCTCAACAGGTACCACTCCAGGTGCTGGAGTTTATTGGAGCAGAACCAAACACCAGACAGGGCAGAGCCCTCCTGCCACAGGACAGGGCAACAAGCATTCTGCAGATTGCAAAATCCTTTGTGTCTGGGAGACCCAGAACAGCCAGAGAATTTCTCAGGCTACTAGGCCACATGGCATCTGCCACGGCAGTGGTAATGGGCTCCAGGTTTCAAATGAGAGATATTCAGTTCCATCTCAGACAGTATTGGTCTCAAAGGACGGATCCTATGTCCAAACTGGTTCCAGTCACAGAAAGTTTAGTCCAGGCCTTGCAGTGGTGGCTGGACGAGCACAACCTCAGGGTGGGTGTGCCTTTTATAAGGGAACGACCTTCAGTAATCCTCACAACAGATGCCTCTCTTCTAGGCTGGGGGCGCACACGTTAGAGCACACAGGAAGTGGCACACGGTCCCCCCAAGAGTCTCTGTTGCACATAAATCTTTTGGAGCTCAGAGCTGTTTACCTGGCTTTGAAAACATTTGCTCCTTACCTGCAAAACAAGGTGATGCAAGTCAGAACAGACAACACCACAACCATGTATAACATCAACAAGCAAGGAGGTACCAGGTCACAACTACTGTGCACAGAAGCAATGAGACTGTGGTCCTTGGCATACTCCATGGGAGTATCCCTGTCAGCCATACACCTTCCAGGGAAGGACAGTGTGCTGGCAGACTCTCTAAGCAGGATAAGTCAGGACCACCACGAGTGGTGCCTGAATACCTGGGTACTCAGTACAATTTTCAGAAAATGGGGCACTCCAGAGGTGGATCTCTTCACCTCCCCAGAAAACCACCAGCTTCAAATGTACTGTTGCAGGCCTCCTCTAAGGGGCACAATTCCCCCTGGATGCTTTGGCCCTGGATTGGACAGGGACATTTCTGTATGCATTCCCTCCTTTTCCTATGATATTCAGGACCCTACTGAAATTGAGGTCTCAACCAGCAAAAATTATACTGGTGGCTCTGGACTGGGTGAGACAGCACTGGTACTCTCTTCTGCTGTCTCTGTCAGTGGTTTCCCCAATCCATCTGCCCAGGAGGAGGCACAACCTGTTAACCTCCTCTCAGAGCAGGATCCTGTACCCCAATCTCAAATCACTGAGGCTCAAGGCGTGGCTCTTGGGGACTTCGAGTTTGCTAACCTTAATCTATCAGAACAGGTGCTGACAGTGCTTAGGGGTTCCATGAAGCCTTCTGCTAAGAAGACATACGCCTCTAAGTTGAAAAGATTTACAATATGGTGTACAGGTAAAGGTTTGAGCCCTTTCTGGGCTGATTTGGCTATTCTTCTAGATTACCTTACACATTTACATTCCTTAGGTCTGAAGCCTTCCACCCTCAAGGTTCACCTAGCTTCAGTCTCTGCTTACCTGTCAGTTGGTAAGGAGAGGTCTATAGCTTCTCATCCAGTATTTAGAAAATATTTTAAAGGCCTTAATCTTCTGTACCTTCCCCTAAGGGAACCGGTTCCGGCCTGGAATCTAAATATTTGCATTGCTAAACTCATGGATGCACCATTCAAACCTATGGCAACCGCAGATTTGAAGTATGTCACTTGGAAAACTGTTCTCCTGGTTGCCATTACTTCAACCAGAAGGATTAGTGAATTACAAGCCCTGTGCACAGATGTGGACTACATCTCATTCCACAGGGACAAGGTGGTCCTTAGGACTAACAGAAAATTCCTTCCCAAGGTGGTATCTGATTTTCACTTGAATCAGTCTATCACTCTGCCTGTCTTCTATACAGACAACTCCAGTTCTCCAGAAAAGAGACTTCACTCCCTTGATGTCAAAAGGGCTCTTAGCCACTACATTGACAGAACCAAGTCTTGCAGGACAAGTCAATCACAGCTCTTTCTCACATATGGTGAAGTTGGTAAGGGCAGAGCTGCAACAAAACGTACAATTGCTCGCTGGATAGTGGCATGTATACAGTTTTGTTATAGTAAGGTGGCTAAACAGGTACCTCTGTGCCTGAGAGCACACTCCACCAGGGGCACAGCTGCTTCAGTGGCAGCTTCAAGAGAAATTCCGCTACTGGAAATCTGTGAAGCAGCTACATGGAAAACAGTACACACCTTCACAAAGCATTGCAGCTCTGGACTTGCAATCCAGAGGTGATGCTAGGTTTGGTACAGCAGTACTGCGGAGCCTGTTTCCGAAATAGGTTCTCTGCCCAACCTCCAAAGGTACTGCTTGGTAGTCTGCATTAAGTTTAATCATAATGAGTGATTCCTGGGGTTAGAAGAAAAAATTACTCACCATAGTAATTTTGTTTCTTCGAAGGGATCACTCATTATGATTAAAGACCCTCCCTACCTCCCGTACTAGAACCTATAGAAGTTACTCTGCATCTCTGCATTAGGGTTTTTTCTTTTCTCCTATATAGGTTAAGATAGAGACTCATTTTGTTTAACCAGTTGGTATCCAGGTGGTCTTAAGTTTCTTAGGTTTGTTGGTTAAGGATGTCTTGACCTGAAAGGGCAAAACATATTTTTTAAGGTTGTTAATTTTAGCTAGTGGGTCTTTTACCCAGTTAGGCTCCGTAAGAATCTCTAAATAATAATAAATTGAGATAAAAACCTTTAAAATAGATGCAGAACCCTCGGTTCCAAGGAACCGCGAATATAAATAAAAAACTACTAAAACACTAATTTACTATACTAAACAATGTTTCTAAGGCAGCAATTTAAAATTAAACTGAAAATGAGTACTTATCTACCGATAAACTTTAGTCAGAGACAGTTCAAGGAGAGCTCTCCGGGATGTCCTTACTAGGCAGGCTCCGTAAGAATCGGAAGCACTCAGAGTGCAGCAGTTGCTAGGGCAGCAGTTTGAAAGTGGCATGAGCCAACTGAGAGTTCCATAATTTGCATAAAATTCCATCTCTCCGGGCAGTTCAACACAGGAGGCTGACTGCATTAAGTTTAATCATAATGAGTGATCCCTTTGAAGAAACAAGATTACTATGGTGAGTAATTTTTTCTTCCAGGATATCTGCAGGGCTGCTACCTGGAAGTCAGCAAACATCTTCATTTCCCATTACCACATCAACCTTGAGTCACGCCGGGATGCTGGTTTTGGGGCCTCAGTTCTCCAGTCTCTGTTCCCCAAGGTGGGGGGGGGTGCACCTTTCCTCCCTCCTCCCAGAGAACTGCTAGGAGTCTGCCAACCAGTGTTGATAGAACAACATATCCACGATCCTAGAAAAACGGGTTACTCACCTGTAACAGTAGTTCTAGGAGTGGTATATGTTGTTCATCCACACAAACCCACTCGGCTTTGACATACAACCATCTGCTTCCAGCGCGCAAGGTCTGGCGTTAGGGAATGGCGCTGAGGCATACACCACACGTGTGGGTGGGAGGAGCCAGCTTTTACACCATCCAGCAAGATTTAAAGGGGAAAGGGACATGGCAACCTGTGTGGATGAACAACATATACCATTCCAAGAACTACTGTTACAGGTGAGTAACGTGTTTTTTTTGTTGTGCGAACCTTTAGCACACTTCCTTTTCTAAACTGAACTTTGTTGTTTTACTGATTTTTCCTGGAAAGATTTAAGAGCTCCGGATTTGTAGTTGCAGCACAGGGGACTCTGTCATTGAAAGAATATGACACACTAAGTGATTTAAATGTACATTGAAGTATAAAATATCCTACACTTGGAAGCTGGATTGGGGCTTCTAAAATGAAAATTTTGAATAAGAAAAATTAATATACAAAAATTAATCTACACTTGTGCCACACCAAATTGATGCTTCTTAATGTTCATCTGGATCCAGTTCACTGTAGCCCTCTGTCTCTTTGCTGCTGGCTCCTGGTGCCAGAAACAAACAAAATGTTTTTGTTTGCCTGGAGTGACTGCAACCACAGCAAGCAAAAACAGTTGTGTTTAACTTGTCATTGTTTATTACTGTGGTCAAGTAGTTTTCCATTTGTTCTTAGGGCCTGCAATTTTGGAAGATGTTCTTATTGAAGTGTTTAGAACATTATATACACAGAGCAAAGCTGAACTGAATCTACAGATGCAGCCTCCCTTCAGCAAGGATCACACACAACTAAGCAGGTAGAAAACCACACAACCGTGTATCTGTTCATGCTGATAGAAACTTTTATTAAAAAAATGTTATGATATTAGAAAGGAAAGGCTTCCAACAGGTAAAGCATGCATGCTCGATAAAATTTCAGATAAATAATGTAAATTCCCATTGTAAATTTGTTCAACAATTCAAGACACTGCAGTGATAAAGATGTTGTGGGACTGGAAACATCTGATGCAGATTTATTAGTGTTACTGTAGTGACATTTAGGCTATCACCACTATAGCCATCGTAGGGGAGGGGGAATGCCAGGTAACTTCAGAATGAAGCCAGCATTCACACCGCTGACCGAAGGCAGCCTCCTCTGCCTTGGATTCGGTCATTGAAGGGGCTTGGGGTACTCCCACGGGAGCTGTGAAGGAGGATGGTTTAAGTCTCTGAGAAATTGAGTAATGTGGCTGGGTTGACTGGCAGTTGAGGTCAGGCTAGAGGGTAGCATAAATAGTAAGTAAAAACGTCAAATGTGCATGAAGGAGTGAGTATTTCATTGGATGTTATACAGTTTACTGCTAGTTGGAGTGTAAAAAAAAAAAAAAAAAATCCAGTTACCACTTAAAGAGCACCTTTTCTGGTGCTCAGTGTGAAAACAATATAGGAGCCTTACCTGCCCCAGAGTTCATTGGTATGTAACTTATGATTTTTCTGTGGCCATAATTTGGGAGGGAAGGGATCGTATTTTATCTCAGTGGAGCCATGAGCCTGATCCCTTCCACTTCCCAATTCAGAGATACACCCCCAGGCTATAATGTTATGTGATCTAATGGTGTGGCGAGCGTTGGGGTGTGCTTCATAGACTTGTGTAGGGACCCATCTTCAAGTAGTTTTTTAAACGTTTTGGAGCACCAATTCCAACAAATCAGGGCCTAGTTGAGCTAACCAAGGAACTCCATGTGGTCATAGACATGGGTCAGTTTGCTGGTGCAGCCTTTCTTGATCTCTCCAAGGCCTTTTAGACCACATGTACAGTAGATAGAGATGGGGTGTTACCTGAGAGCTAAATAAATGCCGATGGTTGTTTAATGTAGCAGATATGCCCAAAATTCATGTTCTGTCTGCTGATCGCATGAATGCTGGGTCAGAATGGTAGTTTGCATCAATTTTGTACTGACACTTTGATAAATTTTGTGATTTTCAGCTCCACGTACTTAATGCAGATTTTTGGGCACTTACTTCGAGAATAAGTGAAATATACATTCAGGTGTGGTCTCAGTGAATAGGAGGGAGTTAGAGCTTTAAAATGCATACCCATACTTTACCTCAAAAGATTAATGTTAAAAGTTATATGGTTGAATACTACCACCACCCCTTAATTTCTTGCAAAATTTCAAAATATTCTTATATTTCATCTTGTCGGACAGGATTTATTGTGCTTTATAATACTGTATAATTGTATGTTGCCTAAAAGGGTAAGGATTCTACTTTGAACTGCGGAGGTTTTAAGGTAATATAAGAGGATAAATTCATAAAAGGGAAGACACCATTAATAGATTAAATTGTAGCAAGTTTATACTTTTTCAGTTCTTCACACCATATCTTCTGTGTTTATATATGTGTGCATATATATATATATATATATATATATATATATATACTGTATATATATATATATATATATTTTCTTTTTTTCATTGCAAAAAACTTTGTTAATGCATCAGTTAGGGTTCATATTAAAGCAATGTGAGAAGTCAGTAAGGAGAGCCAGGGGGATACTGGGATGCATAGGAAGGGTCATCACAAGTAGAAAAAGGGAAGTAGTTATCCCTCTGTACAGACAGTTGGTGAGACCCCATCTGGAATACTGTGTGCAGTTCTGGAGACCTCATCTACGCAAGGACATAGACAGGATGGAAGCAGTCCAGAGGAGGGCAACTAAAATGGTGCAGGGTCTGCATCAGAAATCGATGAAGAGAGACTGAGAGAGCTTAATATGTATACCCTTGATGAAAGGAGGGACGGGGGGACATGATAGAAATGTTCAGATACCTCAAGGGAATCAACAAAGTCCAAGAGGGTAGCATCTTTCAGAAAAAGAGATGTGTAAGAACAAGGGGACACAATTTAAAGATAGAGGGGGAGACGGCTCAGGGGTAATGTGAGGAAATCTTTTTTCACGGAGAGAGTGGTGGATGCATGGAACTGCCTTCCTGGGGAGGTTGTTGGGGATAAAACAGTAGGGGAATTCAAACATGCATGGGACAGACACAAGGCAGTTGTAGTGGGGGGTGGCAGGAAGTAGGCTGTTGGTTAACTAGAATCTGCAGCTTATCCAGTAGGTAGGGAAATGGGCAGACTGGGTGGGCCAAGTGGTCTTTATTTGCCGTCAAAGTCTATGTTTCTATGACATAAGTATGGAAATGTGGTGTTAGGGTTCCCAACCCTGACACCCCATTCCATCCCTACCCCCTATCCTGTTCTAGCACCCCACCCTCCACACACCAGCAGGCATCGGGGTGTGCCTTAGTGTCGTTGACCGTAACGCTCATCCCATTCCATGTGTAAGGAAGCTGAGATGGTACAGCATAGAATGGGGTGAGTGTTAGGGTCGATGACCCCAAGGTAAGCCCCGACGCCTGTTGGTGTGTGGAGGGTGGGTGGTAGAATTGGGTGGGGTGGAGTGGGATGTTAGGGTTGGGAACCCTAACATCACATTTCCGTACAGCGTTCCATCATACTATATACACACACACTAACACAACATTTCCTTTTATTTCAGACTCTTAGAGGATGTCTCTAAACTTTTCTATCAAGCAGAACTGTGGAGAGGAAAATCCTAGGACCCTGCAGTGTGTAGTGCATTACCCTGCCCTGACAACAAGAGACTCTGAAATAACTCGTCTGAGTGACAAAAGTTACTGCACATTTATAGAGAGCAAAGATATTCGAACCCAGTTAGGTGGTCAAAATCGTCATGATGATCAGTGTGCATCAGTTCCAGTGCCTAACTATGACTCTGCCAAGCTTGGTTCCCATAGACAATGCTATCAAAAGTTCACAAAAAACAAGAGTATCAGAGAATCTGGAGAACATGCAGATGCTGGTGAATGTAGCTCACATCATCATCTCGGGGGTGGTGTTCCTTGTGCCTCACCATCTAGAGTGTAATTTCCTGATACATGTGGAATCTGTAACAAATATGTAATCAAAGTGAAGGGGAAGAAGAAAAAATTACTCACCTTAGTAATGTTCTTTCTTCTAATGGAGTCTTGCTATATTATAGACATTAGCAGTTTGATCCAGCTCTAGAACTGCCCCGGAGTGAAATGGTTAAAACCATTCCAAAATAGAATTTTGGCAGGAGAGGAGCTCTATCTGTGTCATTTCAAACTTGAACTGTCAGATCTTTACGAGCCAAACTCACTAAGGTCTGTGTGGAAGCTGTAACCTACACTAGCCAAATGGCTACCTAAATAATAACAACCATTGATGGTCCCAACACCCAAGACTCAAATCAGGGGACCAGAAATACTAACACCATTCTAATAATATGAAATGGAACATAAGTATAATAAACACACACACACACGCGTACACATACACCCCCAAAGTCCCAAGGGACAAAATGCTAACAGGACATAGTAGTGCCCACACTAAGTTGCCCGCACCCCACCAAGTAGAGGTTCTGAGAGGGGCAGGTTGTGGGGAGGTCTATAATATAGCAAGACTCCATTAGAAGAAACAACATTACTAAGGTGAGTAATTTTTCTTCAAAACACATGAAGTCTTCTATATTATAGACATTAGCAGAATACACAGCAGTACCTCCATGGAGGAGGGGTAGAACCTACTTAGGGAATAGGCTCTGAAGAACAGCTGTGCCAAACCGAGCATCTCTCCTGGCCTGGACATCCAGGAGTAATGCCTGGTAAAAGTGTGTACCGCTTTTCCAAGTAGCAGCCTGGCAAATCTCTAATAAAGGATATCTCTGGCAGCAGCTAGACGAGCTGTACCCTGGTAGAATGAGCCCTCAAACGGGGGCTCTGCCCACTTTCTGATAACAAAATTGGATACAAGAGACAATCCACCTGGCTATTGATCTCTTAGTGGCAGGTTTGCCTTTCCCAACTTCACCATAGGTAAGGAAAAGTTGGAGGATTCAACCTGTGACCTTTGGTACGCCTATATAATAACTAAGAGCTCTCTTAACATCCAGGCTGTGCAACCTCCTCTCACCAAGAGGAGTGATCAGTGAAAAATACTGGAAGGAGATAGATTGATTAAGATGGAAATCTGAAACCACCTTAGGCAAAAACTTCCTATTAGTCCTAAGGACTACCTTATCCCTGTGGAAAGAAATAAAGTCAGTCTCCACTGACAAGGCTTGCAATTCACTTATGCAGGCTGGCAGAAGTGATAGCCACTAGAAAACAGTTTTCCAAGTTAGGGTACTTAAGCCTGCAGAAGACAGAGGTTCAGAAGGGGGTTGCATTAACTGGCAATGCAAACATTAAGGTCCCAAGCAGGGGCCGGTTCCTAAAGGGAGGATTAGTATGGAGTAATCCCTAAAAACTTGGAAAACACAGGATGAGAGGAAAGAGGGATGACTTTCCTGCTGACACAAAAAGCAGACACAGCTGCCAAATGAACTCTCAGGGTAGCTGGTCTGAGACCCAAGGAATTAAGATGTACCATGTAATCTAACAAAATGGGCAATTCAGCAGATTCTGGGGAAATATTTTCCAGCACACCAAATGGAAAACCTTTTCCATTTAGAACTATAAGTAGCTCTAGTGGAAGGCTTTCTGGAAGCCTTTAGGATCTCAAGAACACCCTGAGAGAGGTGTAAATCAGCAAACTCTAACTCCTCAAGAGCCAGGCCTTGAGGTTGAGGATTTGAGGTCCAGATACCAAACCCTTCCTGGGCACAAGTCAACAGATTGTGATTCCTGGGGAGGCACAGGGAAGATGGACTGTCAGAGACAGAAGGAGTGGGTAACAGGGCTGCCTGGCCCAATCCGGGGCAATCAGAATCACCATGCAAGGCTGAGATCTGATTTTGACTAGTACTTTGAATAGAGGAAAGGGGGAAAGCAGAGGAACTTCCTCCCAATCCAGAAGAAGGGCATCCAGAGGAACTGAGCCCAGCACTGGAGGCCTGCAACAGAACAGAGGAAGTTTGCGATTGTCTGGGGCTGCAAAAGATCTATCTGAGGGATGCCCCACCTGGCAAAACTATCCCCAGCACTTGAGGATCCAGGGACCATTCGTGATGGCCCTGGGAAATCCTGCTGAGGGCATCCACTAGGACATTGTCCTTCCCTGGAAGATGAACTGCTATGAGGGCATTCAGGAATAGGCCAGAGACCACAACTTCATTGCCTCGGTGCACAAGGTCAAGAGACCGAGTGCCCTCTGTTTGTTGATGTACCACATTGTTGTGGTGTTGTTTGTTCTGACTTGTATCACCTTGTCGTGGACAGATGCAGAAAAGCTTGAAGAGCTAAAAGACAGCTCTGAGTTCCAGCAAATTGATGTGGAGCAGAGATTCCTGGGGGGACCAAACTCCCTGAGTGGAAAGGTCGCCCATGTGGGCTCCCCAACCCAGAAGGGAAGCATCTGTAGTGAGAGTCAAGTCGTGAGAAGGGGAAATGAAGGGGACCCCTGCTTTTAAATTGCTCTGATCCTGCCACCACTGGAGAGCTAGGATCAAGGTTGAGTCACTGGGACCAGCTTGGAAAGGGGTCTCTTCTCTGAGACAAAAGGTTTTCAAGTGAAACTGAATGTCTCTCATCTGAAATCTGGCTCCTGCACAACAGCTGTGGATGCAGCCATGTGCCCCAGGAGCTACAGAAAGTGTCTTGCTGGTCGAGAGACCTGCAGAGTGAAGGAAGAGGCCAGAGCTACTAAATTCTTACCCTTTCTGGGGAAGAAAGGCTCTGGCTAGCTTTGTGTCCATTCTGCCCCTATAAAGGTAAGTACCTGGACTGGTTCCAGAACCGACTTTGGTAGGTTTAGCAGAAAACCCAGGAGGTGAGAAGCTGCTGGGTGACCTGCAGGTGAGATTTTACCTGTTCTGGGGACTGGCCACAATGAGCCAGTCGTCTAGATAGGGAAAACAGCAATCCTCTGCCTCCTTAAGTGGGCCACTGCCACTGCTAGACACTTTGTGAATACCCTTGGAGCAGAGGTAAGGCCGAAGGGCATTGCTCTGAACTGGTAATGACCTGAGGGCAGTTCGAATCTGAGGTACTTTCGATGGGATCTTCTGATTAGGACATGGAAATAGGCATCCTTGAGGTCCAGGGAGGCTAGCCAGGAAGGTAAAATCATTGCCAGAGTTACCATTTTGAACTTTGGTTTCAAAAGATGCTTGTTCAGATATCTGAGATCTAAAATGGGCCGCCATTCTCCTGTCTTTTTTGGGGTAAGGAAGTATCTGGAATACAGACCCCTGCCCTGATGCAGGGGAGGAACCCTTTCTACTGCTCTGAGAGCTAACAGGGATGAGACCTCTGTTTCCAGAGCTAGGGTCTCTGAAGCACTTGCAGGTAGAAAAGTCTGCTTCTCAACTTGGGAAACTTTTGAAGCTGAGAACCAGACCCTGGCTTACTACTTCCAGAACCCACTTGTCTGAGGTTAAAGAAGCCCACTTCTGACTGAAGTAAGCCAGCCTGCCCCCACTGGTACAGGAGAATGGCCCTGGGCACCCCATCAGGGTGCCTGTTTCGCAGGGAGCTTTAGGCTGGGGTGGGAGCAGGTCTGCCCACCCTCGTCTGCCCCTGCCTCTGAAGAAGCCCTCTGAGCATAGGCAGAGGAGGCCTGAGTCTGGTAGAAAGGCCTGTGAAAAGGCCTCACCTCCCCTGGGGGCATGCCTTTGAGGAGTGGCTTGCACGCTCCTTACCTGGGCACTGTTGTAAGTAGTCCTATATTCATCCATTTTCTTCATGTAATTCTCTGTCTGCTCTCCAAACAGAGAATTTCCCACCACAGGAAAATCCATAGCCTTAGCCTGGGTATCCTGTGACAAACTAGTACACCTGAGCCAGGCCAACCTACTTAAAAGCTACAGATGTGGCCATGACCCTAGAGGAAACATCATTAACATCCACAGCAGCATGAAACTGAACCTTAGAGGCTTCAATGCCATCAGCAGCCACCTGTTCTAGTTCACTAGCCAGCTGGCCATGGGCCTGCTTGGCCAATTGCATAACAGTATCCCATCTAGATTTCTGATACCTAGCTACATAAGCCATATAATTTGCTTGCCTGAGTCCCAGAGAGGCTGCCATATACTGTTTTTTGCCATGGCATCAATCTTCCTGGAACTTGTCAGGAGGATGTGAAGCCAAGGGAATATTAGCTTTATCACAGGCAGCAGCCTGAACTACCCTAACATGACTGCATTGCTGAGAAAGGAATCTGTATCAGGGCCTGACAATGTATACCTTCTGTCCATTTTTTTATCTACAGGAGGCACAGAATTAGGAGCTTTTAAAATTTTAATTGTTTGTTTCCTAAAAGACTTATGTAAAGGAATAGACAATCTCCTAGACTCTGGAATATCCATCATTTCTACAAAATCAGGCTCCTCTTGCTCATCCACAGCCTCTTCTAAAGGAAGCTGGAGGGTTTCAGCAACTTTTTTATAAAACATAAAATGAGATGGGACTCAGACAGCATAGGGGGAGATTCTAAAGGTCTGTCTGGGGAGATGTCCGGTTCAATGGGCACACCCAGACCTTCCCAGCCACATTCATACTGTTCATAATCCTCCTCCCCCTCCTCTGGTTCATAAAATTCCTCAATATCATAATCCTGAACCACTGGGACCGGACGAACCGACCTTTTACCAGATAGTGGTGGTTTGACGGACCCTGAGACAGTGACTGGACAATTTGTATGGCTTTTGTATCTCTGCAGCAGTTGGAGAAGGAATTTTGGACTCCAGACCTGCTGATTTTCTTGTTTTCTTTACTGGAATTGGTTCCTCAGAACCAGCTTTTCTTTGCCGAGGAAGTCTGGCCCTGGTCAGAGGGACCTCCCTGGTCTGGTTGGCACGAACCGGGCTGGCCATCCGGTCAGCGGACTTTTGGCCTCTCTGCCCTGATCCTGCCCAATCTTTTTCCAGGGTGGCTGCAGGGAAATTCTTACATACCTGGCAGTCTGACTGGAGGTGGTCAAACCCCAGACAATAAACACATGTGGTGTGTGGGTCAGCGTTGGCAAAGACTTCCCCACAAACATCACAGTGTTGAAACCCAGTGGGCCCGGGTTTTTCTTTTGGGTTTCTCAGACATAATGCCAGCCTAACCAAAAACTTGCCCTTTTAACGGCAGTGCCAGGCAAGACACCCTTATCGGTTCCTAACCGTGTCACGGGTATTGGAAAACCGTAGTAAACTGCTTTTTTTAGAACCGATAAGAACCGGAACCGCACTTCTAAAATAGTAACTTTTTAGTTTTAAATGAGTTTAAATCCACTGATCGGTTCAAAACCGAACCGATAACTTACAAGTTCCACACAGACAAACCTTCATTTACTTACGGTTACCACAGATAGAGCTTGAACCGAATAGTTTATGTTAAAATAAAACTATTCTCGGTTTAATCCAACCGAGAAAACACTTTTAAACCGAGAATGAACTCGAGCAGAAGGAGAAATCTCCGGAGTGACTGTTCACTGAGGCGGAGTAAAGAATCTGACAGTTCAAGTTTGAAATGACACAGATAGAGCTGCTCTCGTGCCAAAATTCTATTTTGGAATGGTTTTAACCATTTCACTCCGGGGCAGTTCTAGAGCTGGATCAAACTGCTAATGTCTATAATATAGCAAGACTTCATGTTGTTTGAAGCAATATCCAACTGCTGTTTTTAAAAACAGCGGAAGCCACAATGAAAAGGGCGGCAGAGCTACATGATGACCAAGATATGCTCACAAAAATTAAGATAGAGGACCTCATTGCAAGGGAGTTTCGTAAACATGACAAGTGCTACCTAAATTATACAGTAATCACAAGGGACAGGACCCCAGATGATCAGAGTAGAAGTGATGCTGAAGATGACAATAAGTAGTCAGATGGAACGGAGTTTGAGGCCGTTTGTCGTGTAATTGAAGACAATGTGCTTCAAAGACACTAAGCCATTTCAATGAAGGCGTTGAATGGAATCTCGGTGTCAGAGTAGGAGAGCAGCGATACCATTATAAATTTAGAAACCAGCTGAAAAAGAAATATGGGGATCCTCAAAAACCACTATTTGTAATCAGTGCTGAATCATTAACTGTCGGTGCATCAGTCACAGAGCTGTTGAGAACAAATGACAATCAAGTCATGAAGCATGCTGCTTCCTTGTTATGTGACCATATCTTAATATTTGTAGAGACATCAACCTTCACTACCATAGCCACCAACAGTGGATGCTCTCCTAAGTAAAGAACAACAGCCCTCAGAGACAGTTCAATCATTTTTCTCACACGTACTAAAATCCCCCAGACATACAGAGAGTGAACAAGTCTCCCAGTTGTCAAAGTCCTACTCAGAAGACCTAATTCATGGTGTCTCATATGGCAAGTGTCTCCCTACAAAACATGAACTTGTTGGAGTTGTGTTGCACAATACAACTGGACAGAAAATGCCCATGAACATCCTGTTTCATGTAGAAAATAGTTGCAGTTATAACCAAGGGTATGAAGTGTTCGAAATTGCCAGCCTGGTGGCGCCGAGGGTTGAGGTGATGGATGCCACACCTTGTGCCACGCCAGCGACCCGGGTTCGGGAGCGAACTCTTGTTGGCAGGGGGAGGAGAGGATTGAGCATCTGGAGGACTGCTCTCCTCTCCTGGGGAGGGTTTCAGGGATGCATCACTCTGTAGCAGCCCCTGGTGGAGACCAGAGGAACCACAGCAGTGTGCTGCTTGAAAGGGACAAGGTGATGGCAGACATCAGCTAAGGGTCTGCCCATGTCACAGATGTCATTGATTGTCCGCACCTCGAAGGGGGTAAACCAAGGTGGAAAACCCTGGTGGCTTGGGAGGCGATGGGGGGTTCGAGTAGGGTGAGCCCACAAGCCCAATGCCGGTCCCGATCCCGACCCCGACTTGACTCTCTGTGGTCCTGCCTCTCCTGTTAGTGGGCGTGGGAGGGAAGTGACCCAGCAACCGATTCCTTGGTTGGGGGAAGGGCATGACGGGTGGTAGAGGCACTGCCGAAGTGTGCCTACACTAGAGAGATGCCCATGACACTGGCAACTGGAAGAAAACAGAGTTAAAAAAAAAAAAAAGAAGTGTGTGAAATTGAAACTGGTTTAGCAGAACTTTCTCAGCATTTTTAAGAACAAGGTCTGTTATTGCCACTTCAGCCAGAGTCAGAGTCTTCTGTTGTCTTAACAGTTTTCTGGATGGACAACTTTGATCAAAACATTGAAACAGTAACTGGACATGGAACAATACACAATATACATGGTGTTGCATACCAAGAAGAATCTGAAGGCTCCATTCTCTGAGAAGATTCTATTGAAATTCCTCACTCAAAGAGAAGGACAGTTGTATCTAACAAAAAGGAGTTAGAACATCGACAGGTGAATTCATAGAAGGAGCCAACCACAGTTGACGATATACCCATCTACTGTGTCAACATCAGTGGTAAATATTGGCAAGGCAAAACTAATGCTATGGAAACTCAATCGGGAATCACTCAAGGAGGATCAGCTTGTCTCAAGGTTAACTGGTTGGCTGACGCTAGTTTGTAACAAACATTCAAGTTCACCAAAGAAGACGGTTATCACATATCTACCACCCATCCTCAATCCCATTACTGATTATGCCACTGTAGTCGAATACCTCACACAAACACAAGAAATAGCTCAACAAGTACATGTGCCCTATGTTCACCTGACACTTGATGTTGGAGCAGCAGCAAAGGCATGTCATGATGTGTGGAATTTTCCTGATCAGTTCCACAATGTCATAATTCATTTGGGAGATTTCCACCTATTCCTGGAAAACTTTGGCATTATAGGACAGAGTTGGTGGCAGCGGCTTTGAGGACATAGTATTTCAGGCTGGTCTTTGTGCCTCTGGCAGTATAAGGGGAGTTTTGCATGGGAAGCATTACAATCGGGCATGGACTGTACATGAGCATTTTGCAGATGCCTTAGATTGCTTCAGGTCAGATTTCTAGAGTATTCAATGGAATTGAATGCCACCCTTGCAGTATTGCTTGACCTGATCAGATCATCACCTCATCCCATAGACTTCTGTAAACTGCTTCAGGAAGATGAGATTTGTCACTTTCCAGACTAAGTGTGAGGCCTTCAGGCAGCGAATTCATCACGGTGAGCTGGGGAAAACCTCACAGCTCTGGATGACCTATCTGGATATAATAAATCGGCAGCATTTGCTCCACACAGCAATGAAAGAAAACAACTTTGATCTTAGACTACTGTGTTGGAAATATTCACTGCCCCTGTTCTTCACCTTCAAGAAGCAAAATTATGCTCGATATGGGGCTTGCTATGTGCACACACTTGAAACTCTTGAAGCGTCTCATCCAGCGTCCAGGACATTAATTGAAATGCAAGGACTTTCAGTTCAAAGGAGCCATCATAAAGCTTCTAGGGAATCAGCTGACCGAGCTGGTTAGCAGACATACAATCGAAGTGGCAAAATTCCAGGTGGAATCAGACGCTTTGCTACAAATCAAATGGCCTATGATAAATGGGTGTTAAATCGGCCACATCTAGCAAAATTCAGAGAGGTGCTTTTGGAGATGACTGGCCTTCACAGTTCAGCCAGTAGTTTGCAAAAAGCATGCAGGGCATCTGAAATCATCAAGTCAGAACAACATGTCAAAGCCATATTGACTCTTCTTGATCAAGCGTTTATCAACCCATTCAGTGCTACTTTAGATGCTGAAAGATTGTACAATTTGTACTTGGGAGCACCTGTTTTGCCTGATATTGAAGAAAACCTCAACAGTTTCATTGAACGAGGCACAGAAGTGTATGAACAGTTTGCCAAAGAAAGACTGGAAAGTAGTAAAAAAGAAATATTTTGATCCAATTTCAAAAGTCCCAGTGAAAACCTTCAATGGTGCAAACATAAAAGTGCAAGTAACTACTAAAGGAAAAGTTACAGCACTTAAATTTGAAAGAGATATATTGGGAAAACTTTTGGCCCTTTCAAACGAGCACAACTTCCCTGTAGATATAAATAAGTTATTAACATATTGCCTGGGCTCAGTCCTGCTGAGTCTAGCCAGTGCAGATGGAACTAGATGGACAGCACCGAAGAGCGAGTTACTTGAGGTGCTAGAAGAATACTGTCCAGTGTTAGACACTTCGGAGCTTCCCCCCTAGGAAAAGTATCTCCACGTACATAGTTGATCTAATGGCAACAGTGCAGGTTATGACAGGAATCCCTGAAACCTTTGGTAATCTGGCAGTGAAACTCCTGAATAGTCTTCCAAATGGATTTGCAAGAGTGGATGTTGTTGCAGATTCATACAGAGAGCAGTCAATCAAGAGGCTGAGAGATTTCTATGAGGATTGAGTGAGAAGCATATTATCAAAGGTCCCAACACCAAAGTGTCAAAGAATTTCAGTTACTTCCTTTCTAATAGATCTAATAAGGAGTGCATGATTGATTTGATCATTCAGGTCTGGGGAGAAAATTGCAGGAGTTTACCAGAGTGCCAAGTGATCTATTTTTCAAAGAAATACAAATGTTACATGATCACCAAAGAAGGGACTGTAGTTGTGGATGATCTCTGCTCCGACCAGGAAGAAGCAGACACAAAAATTGCCCGTCATGTTCAACATGCCATTACAATACATCCAGGCCCTGTCATCATCTGTTCACCATCTGGGGATACCGATATACCAATAATTTTACTGTCGCTATTTTCACAATGGGAGCAAAGTATATATCTGGACAATGGCCATGGTGGTAGTAGGAAAATCTTTGACATTAGCAAGAGTGAAATGACCTGTGCAACAAAGAAAGCTTTAGTCGGTTTCCATGCATTCACAGGCAGTGACTATGTTTCTGCGTTCTTCAAAAAGGGTAAGAAGATTTGCTGGAACGCCCTTCAAATGTACACCAAAATTCCTGGATGCCTTTCGGAAACTTGGGAGTGATTGACAAATGAATATGGGTGTTGTAGCTCTGTTGGAGGAGTATATCTGTAAGCTATATGTTAGGAAGCAAGTTACCAGTGTAAATATAGCGAGGCAGCAGATCTTCTGGGAGAACTATAACAATAAGGCAACAGAATAACTGATCTGTCTCTGCTACCACCATGCCAGCAAACCCTGAGGTTACATATTCTACGAGCCAACTACATCTACCGATTATGGAGGCTTTCTTGTGTTGTAGTTATCAATGCCCCAAATGCAGCTTTGTATGGTTGGACTGATGATCTCAATGTAAAGTGGACGGACACACCAATTCCAGATGATGATACGTCTCTGTTCTATAATGCAAATGATGAGGACTAAGATCTATGTGATTACCAAGATGATATTGGTGTATCTGACGATGCTGAAGATTTTTCCTATATGGATAAGGCTAAGTTCCACTACTCTGTGAACAGTCATATTTTAAATTTTTTTGAAATAAGAATGTTTTGTGGAAACAAAGGTGTTTTTTTTTTTTATAAATAAATTTCCTTCTTTAAAAAAACTTAAAAATT
The DNA here is from genome assembly GCA_016271365.2 of Neoceratodus forsteri. Lineage (NCBI taxonomy): Eukaryota > Metazoa > Chordata > Ceratodontiformes > Ceratodontidae > Neoceratodus > Neoceratodus forsteri. The sequence goes on from CM057449.1 coordinate 970,061,147, forward strand.
AACCTTTGAGGCAACTTATGGGTATGCATTTTAAAGCTCTAACTCCCACTTCTTCATTGAGATCACACTTGAATGCATAGTTAAATTAGTGTTGAAGTAATGGATCAAGAATCTGCATTAAGTACGTGTAGCTGAAAATCCCAAAATTTGACAAGGTGTAAACTTGATAAAATTTCATCTATTAATGGTGTCTTCACTTTTATCAATTTATCCTCTTATATTACCTTAAGACTTTCAAAACCACATATGCATTTCAAAGCAGAATCCTTACCCTTTTAGACAACATAAAATTATATTATAAAGCACAATAAATCCTGTCTGACAAGATTAAATATAAGAATATTTTGAAATTTCACAAGAAACTAAGAGGTGGTGGTTGGTATTTAACATTAATCGTTGGTAATGTATGAGTATGCATTTTAAAGTTCTAACTCCCACCTATTCATTGAGATGACACTTGAATGTATATTTCACTTACTCTCAAAGTAATGGCCCAAGAATCTGCATTAAGTGCATGGAGCTGAAAATCCCAAAATCTGTCAAGGTGTCAGTACAAAATGATGCAAACTACCATTTTGCTCCAGTGTTCTTGCGATCAACAGATAGATCATGAATTTTGGGTATATCTGCTACATTAAACAACCATCGGCATTTATTAAGCTCTCAGGTTACACCCCACCTCCATCTACACCTGGTCTATTTGACATGGTCAGTCATGACCTATGACTGGTAAAGCTCCAGGAGTTGGGTTTGTCAACCAATGCCTCCAGCTGGTTCTTGAACTACTTATGTGGCAGAATCCCCCCTCCCCCCCAAAAAAATAAATAAAATAAACAGGTGCAGTGTAGTGTCCTCAGGTCTGCAGCCTCTTAACATTGTGGTTTACTACAAGGCTCAAGTCTCGGTATGCTACTCTTCAGCCTGTTTGTCCACAAGGTCCCACTGCTCTCCCCTAACACTTCTAGTCCTGGGTCATTCATACCTGTAGCAAATTATCAGTGTCCTAACATTCAGTGGTGTGATCTGAATCTGTAAGCTTGTACAAAGCCTCTACTACCCTACCCAGAATGGTTTTCATCTCCCTCCTACTCACACTCTTCCTGGTTCTTACCCTTATCCCAGTCTCCCCTCTACACCTATTCCCACTTCTCTCACCCCTTCCCTTCCAGATACCGCCTTCATTCTGTCAATTACCCCCACAGATCCCCTTGTAAACAGACCCCATTTTCCCTACTACCCTCCAGCCTCTCTGTTTTCCCTTCCTAGTCACTTTGCCTTTCTTCATTTCCTTATCTCCTTCTCTTCACCCCTCCCTCCCTCTTTTCCTCCCTCACGTGTTTCCTACTCCAATTACAAAAGTCCTAAACTTCACTATTTCATCCTTGCCCTCCTCCTCCTTTCATCAGGGAACATCCACACCAACCCTGGCCCTATTTTTTCTCCTACCCTGGCTCCTTACACAAATACAATGTCTCCAAACCCCACTTCCACTACAACCCTCCCTAATGGGTTGAAGCTCCTCCACCAGAACATCTGCAGCCTACTACCTAAAATTGACCTCCTATAAACTCTTATGATTTCACACACCCCTGACATCCTAATTATTACTGAGACATGGCACAAAAAAAGCACCCCTGACAGTGCCATTGCTATCCCTGGGTATTCCATCTCCAGACAAGATTGATCGGGTTGCGGAGGGGGAGTGGCCATGTATATCCTGTCCTCACTGCAGTTTACTACCACCCTATCTACCTCCATCCCAGCTACCTATGAAGCCCTTTTCACCCGCAGTACCCTTCCTTTCTCAATCCCAGACTTTGTGGCTGGCATCTATTGCCACCCAAGCATTCAACCCTCGGTCACGACTGAACTCTTAGCCAATATCACTTCCCTCTCGCAATCTGGTGAACTTTTCATAATGGGTGATTTGAATCTAAATTGGTTGTCTCCCAAGTTAAACAAGCTACACAATGACGTCACTGCTGTAAACCTCACTCAACTTATACTTTAGCCCACATGCCCTAATCCCAAAACACAAAACCACATCCTGCTTGACTGGGTACTCACAACCCACCCGCACTGCGTCATTAAATCTGATCTCCTCCCCGATGCCCTTAGTGAGCACAACCCCATTTTCATTGTACGTAAAGTTCATCGCCTCAAACCTCCCCCCCAAAATCCCATCACAGCTCCGGTCCTTTAAATCCTTAGACCTTACCCCAATCAGCTCTTGCTCGCTTCCACCCGACTGGGCCCCTCTCTCCACTGCCATTTCTGTCGACCAAGTGCTTGACTATTTTAAGGATAAATTCATTGCCACCTGAAATGCCTTTGCTCCTTTCAGAAGGACCAGAGTCAGTGGGCTTCACCTCCCCTAGATCACCCCCGAACTACTGGCCTGCTTCAGGGAGCGTGACCGGCCCTGGAAAAAACACAAATCTACTAAACATGCAAATGACTATGCCAAGTACAGAACGCTATGCAATTCATGTACTGAAGCTACTAGATTGGCTAAGTCTGATTATTTCAACTCCTCATTTCTGAGTAACATTAACTCTCCATCTAAATTCTAGAGGGTAGTTCATGCTCTATTCTCTCCCCCCCTTTCACCCTCCTCCTCCAGTTCTCAAAATAAATAACTCCCTAGTTTACGACCCTGGCTGCATGGTCAATGAATTTAATGTTTACTACACCTCGTGCGCCACGTCTCTTTTGAATTCCCTCTCACCATTGCCTCCTACTAACTTCAGCACTTCATCTCAGCCAGCCTACCCCTCCCCCATTTTCCTTTTCTACTATCTGCTCTGACAAAGCTCTTAATGCTCTCCTGTCCCTCGACCCCTCTAAAGGCTCCTCACCAGATGAGCTTGATCCTAAACTTCTCTACCTTTCTGCTCCTGCAATTGCTTATCCTATCTTCCTAATCCTTAATCTGTCCTTTATTTCTACCCAAGTACCCTCATCCTGGAAACATGCTGTAGTCCTTCCTCTCCCCAAGGGTGGTGACACATCCACTCCTGGCAACTTTCGCCCCATTTCCCTCCTTCCTACCGTTGTCAAACTTCAAGAACATTTAGTTCTCTCTCTCAAGTATCACCCTACCTCTCTGATTCCTCCTTCTTCACCCCCTTCCAATCTGGTTTTCAGAAGAACCACTCAACAACCACCTCCCTCCTCAGGCTTACTGACTCCATCCTTTCAGGGATGGACGATGGCCTGACCACCTCGGCCATCTTTGTCAACCTAGCCAAAGCTTTCAACACTGTTTCCTATCCTGTGATTCTTGATTTGCTCTCCTTAGCTGGTCTTGCTCTGTCAGCCACCAGCTGGTTTAAATCCTACCTCATTGGCAGGACCCAGTCGGTGAGAATCCTTGATTCCATCTCCCCTCCATTCCCCATCAACACTGGTGTCCCTCAGGGCTCAGTGCTTGGTCTCCTACTCTTCTTCATTTTCCTTAATGATCTTCCCACAGCCTGCTCATCCTCTTCTATCCACATGTAGGCTGGCGATACTGTTTTGTACAGTTCTGGCAAAACCCTGCTGCTGTGGAAACCAGCTTCAGCATGACTTCAACCAAGTTCAGCTCTGGTTTGCGCTCACCAGCTTTTTCTAAACGCCAAGAAGACAGTCTCAATGAACTTTGGCACCAGGCAGAGACTGTCTAGGCTCCCGGCCCTACCCACCTTCCACACCCTTGATGGGACTATCTTGGAGGACACCTCCTCATTTAGATATCTGGGGGTTTGGCTGGACCAGCACCTCAACTTCTCTGCGCATAACGATGCTATCCTGAAGAAACTGCGCCCCAAGCTTGGTGCTCTATACAGGAATCGTAGTTGCTTCCCACTGACTGAGAGGTGCAAAATTGTCCAGAAGATGATACTCCCCATCTTTGACTACTGTGACATAGTCTATGTTGCTGCTCCCATATATTCCCTGACCAAGTTGGACATTCTCTTTAAGTCCTTCTGCCGCTTTGCTGTCGACTCCCTTCCCCTCCCACCACTGTGAACTCTTATCGCTCTCTAACCTTCCTTCCACTATCTCACAGACGCATCTCTCACTGTGCCAAACTAACCTCTAAATTCTGGTTTGGGGGGCTCTCCTCCTGTCTTTCATCCTCTCTCTCCACTCCACCTTCCCCCACCCACTCTCTCAGATCAAATGACACCCGCACCTTGACAGTCCCTTGCCGCTCCACCCTCATCGGTCAGACTGATTTCGCCTATCGTTTCCCTAAAATCTGGAATTCCCTCCCCACTAAAATATGGCACTCCTCCTCCAACTACTCCCTTACCTCTGCCCTACACAATTAACTTTCCCTCAGCTGTTCCTGCTTTAACCCACCTTAATACCTATCCCCAGTTTCTGCCTTCCTACCATGACACCCCTCCCGGCAGGGTTCTCAACATCCTGAAGGGGGAAATCGGGAAATGGCTACTTCTCCTCATATTCAGTTCTTGCCTTTCCCCATCTCTTCACCTGCCCTTCTGGGTCACCAGTGTGCACAATCCTAACCCCATCTTTTTTACTCCAGCAGCACTCACGTACTACCTCAAGCCTGCTCCTGGTACTCTTATGCACTATAAATGGTTCTATCGCATTATTACGTTTTTGTACATTTATTTGTTCTTTTGTATGATTTTGGACATGTATTGTAATTTACCCTATGTTCCACTAATGTTTATTGTACTATACCTTGTGTTCTAACTGTTGCACAATCTTACAATTTTGTATTGTTTATACTACCCACATACTATTGTAACTGATAATCCTTCACAACCCTATATAACCCCTTCTCCCAGATTGCACCGTGAGATGAGCAACTTATTGTTCAGTGTGCCCTCCAGGTGAAACATTTCAATAAATAAAATAAATAAATAAGGTTCCTGAAGCTTGTGTTCACTCCAGAGTGTTGCTGTACATGGATGACATTCATCCTCACCTTCTATTGTCATCTGAAGTCCCTGGCCTGCAACCTGCAAACTGACTTTGTCCAGGTCTGCAACTGGTTCTCCACAAGCAAGCTGGTCATCGATGCCAAAAAGACCACACCCTCCTGTTTGGGAGCACACATGCCCTTAAGGGTGGCCCCATCCTCCACAACACAACTGCTTCAGGGGACCCCATCAAACAGGTTCAGGTCTTTAAGAATCAGGGCATACATCTGGACAGGTCCCTGTCCTTCACTTCCCACATTGACTCTCTGGTCAAGAACATCCACCAGCGACTCAGTCTGCTATACAGAAACCACTCTAACCCCACCCCTGATGTGAAAAAACTGCTTGTCTCCAGCTTTATAGTCTCAGTGGTTGACTATGGTGCAGTCATATACTGTGCCGCTAGTAGCACAGTTCTTGATAGAACTTCAGTGACTTTCAAACAGGCATGCAGGTTTACACTCAGCAGGAAACCAGACTTATACTGTTGTGGTCTCTACACTGCCACCAGCTGGCTTTCTTTCCACCTCTGACTCAATCTCAGTGAAGCACTACTCTGCAAGAGAGCTGTTCTAGGCAAACTGACCCCTTTTATTAGTACTGTAACCACTTCTTCATGGTCAGGAACTTCTACGGAACATGATCCATGGGGGACCATAAACTGCTCCCGTCCTTCAGGAAAACTCACTTTGTTATCACACCTTTGTCTCCAGAGTGGTCAGAGCCACAGAGGATTATCTCTGCCTACTGCTATTACAGTTCTCCCTAGTCTTTCACCCTTCAAGGCCCAAGTCACCACCCACCTTTTCCAGAAACTCCACTGTTTGTTTGCATAGCCCTTATTCCTGCCTTTATCTGGCTCCATCTACCAGAGACCTAGTCTCTTCCTGACTCCCCTTAGGTGTTGCGAATAGCTGATTATTAACTACTGCTAATTTAGTGTTCCCAGTATACATTTTACCTGATTTGGACACCGTTGAAAAAAAGCTGTTGAGCGCAAATGTCTTCCAGACTCAATAAATCAATCAATCGAGTGGCCACCATAACACAAGTGGGCACAATCTTAAGCTGGAGGGTGGGAGGTTTAGGGGGGAGATCAGGAAGCACTTCTTCACAGAGAGGGTGGTGGACACTTGGAATGCGCTGCCAGAAGAGGTAATCTCATTGAAGACAGTGGGCAGCTTTAAGAGAGGCTGGGACAGGTATAGGGGGAGGGTAAGGATCATGGGTAGGGAGGGAAGATGGGAGGAGTGGGGAGAGGGGGCAGGGATAGTAGCTCAAGCTGTGGACCCTGCAACACGAGCAGACTTGATAGACCAAATGGTCTTCTTCTGCCGGTTTCTTCGTATATTCGTATGTTCAGTCAATCAATCAGTAAATAAATAAGCCACCACTCCACTGACAAGGTCTTTGTTAGGCACTCTAAAATGTTTAAAAAATTACCTGAAAATGGGTCCCTAAATAAGACTATGGAGCATGTCCCCATGCTTCCATAGTATTGCATCACAAAACTTCAGAGTGCGGGGACATGTTTCCGAATCGGGAAGTGGAAGGGATTGGGCTCAGGGCTCCGCAGAGCAAAATATGATCCCTTCCTCCCAAATTATGGCCACAGAAAATTATGAGTTATGCACCAATGGACTTTGCAGTAGGTAAGGCTCGTTTAGTGTATGGGGGAGTTCAAAATAGAACAGGAAAGGTGCTCTTTAAAATAATTAGTAGCCAAGAAGAAATGTACTTGGTCATGTAGCTGATGTATGTTAGCTACATCTCTTACCCAGTTCCTTAAAGGGACCATAAACCTTTTTTTGACGTTTTAAATATAATTGGAAATTTTGACAAGTATGAAGTCCATTTAATATCATCATTTTGATTTGCAAGGAATGCAGTGTGCTTTTTTGAAATGCAATTTAGAAGTGAGAAAGAATAAGGTGCCTTAGCTAGGGCACTTATTTTTTTCTCACCTCTGTATTCTGTTTAATATCCTCATGTACTGTTTCATGTGTTTGGTTTGAAACAGTCTTATTTTTTCTTATTTTGGTGCCTGTTAATGCTGCCATTTTACACCTGATAATTATTTTTTTAATTGCTTATTGGTTCCAGAACCCAGTGACATCAGTTGAGCGTAAAACTACAGCGAAGGTTTCGATGCATTCTTCCATTTAATTGATGTCACCAGGTTTTGGAACTACTAATAATAAAAAAATGAATATCAGGAGGAAAACATCAGCATTAACATGGGTTTGTAAATGAGGAAAAACATGGCTATTTTAAAATATACTCATGAAAAAGTACATTGGATGTACTAAAATAGACCTCACATTTGCCCAAATTTTCAGTTATAATGAAAACCAAAAAAAAACAAGGATAATGTTCCCCTTAAAATGGTCATCATAACAGGAACTTGTTTATACCCCACTGGACCATACATGAAAATGATTTATGCATCTTGCTGTTGGGGATGGTTTAATTTATAAAATGCAAGAAAGAATCTAGAAATGTCATTGGCTGAGAGACGTCATCTAACTGTGCATTAAATGCTCAGCACTGCACAGTCAGATCTCATTACCAAGGCAGAAAAGCCGCTCTACTGACAAAATCAGGGATTATTTCATGTATGTATTTAGTTCTTTGAAATGAATGTAAGCAAATGAGTTACATAGAAAAAATAACTAAACATTTTTCACTTTGCGTACAAGACAGAAGAGCAGTGAGCCATTTTATAAGCGCAATAAGCCACTCCAGGGTTGTATTACAGGATTTGAAAGCACTTCCCAAAGGCATAAGGACACCCAACTTTCGGCATCATGCCCCACTCCCCTGGGGACATGCATTAAAATCCTTTAATGTACACCCTGTTTTGACTTATTGCTTACATATTCTTTACAACTGGAGTGGGAGTAAAAATGACAAGATAAATATGATGTATTGGCTGGTGACAACAGTAACCACAAGATATAAAACATGTTGTTATTACTGTTGTCCCAATGGATTATCTTGAAGGCTTCAAGAAGGTTAATACCATCACAATACTGATGACATCACAGTTGCCTAGTGCAACGCTGATGACAGCAGTTGAAATCAATGAGAAATGGTTAAATTTTAAAAAAAAAAAGCAGATTTAAAAGTTAAAACTGCTAAATTGATGTTGTATAGATTTAATATGCCATAGGCTAGCCTGACTCAAAATACACAGTTTATCATCACTTGGCGGGGGGGGGGGCAGGAATTTTATAACACAGTCATGGCTCTGCCAGTTGTGTTATGCTCCTGCCCTCTCACACTTGAAGATAAATTGCATATTTTGAAACAGGCCATTACATATCCCCTGTTTATCCTTTGATTTATGGTAACTGTGCTTTATATTTTAGGTTTTCTCTTAGTATTGGTCTTAGCAATTTCAGTGATTCAAATGACAGGAATCCATTAATGATGCTTTACAACAAGCCTCATTCTGCCAGAGTGTGATGCCACAGAAGCTAGTTGTAGAATTAGCATACAAGTTTAAACTCTGCACTGTGGTCATGTTCCCCCTAATGTTCTAACGCCAGATTTGTTTTTTCGCCGGAACAGAGCAATCGCCTCGAAGTACAGCTCCAGCTTACTAGTCTTCATTTTACTTATTTAATTAAGCTTTTATTATTTTAACATTATTAGTTTAGTTTTGGATGACTCTGCGTTGGTTTAGTTGTTTTAAAATACTTTTTGTGTCTATTTTGTGTTTGTTTTTATTTTCTGGTTCCCGATCGGTTTCAGGAAACAGAAGGCCACTCTATATTGTGTATTTTGGCAAAATAAAGTAAAACTGCCAAGTTCTCTGTGTATTTAGGCAGATTTTAGTTAAATTAACACACAGTTCCCATTTTTGGGGAACCGGACAGTTTCTTGATTTTTGATGATGCTCCAAATAAAATTAAAAAAAGTGCATTCTTTCTGTCTGTGGGGTAAACATATTTAGTGTTTGGAACTGAATGGCGCTGTTTTAATTAAGTCTGCCAGTGTTTGGCATGACTAATAGACTGAAGAAGTGCACAGGACCAACAGCCTTCAAAATGTTAAAAATATATTTCTAGGGATGTGGATACAGTGCACTTATCCACATTGTGGCAGTCTTCCTTTCCCTTTAAATCTAGCTGGAACATCTTCAAGCTAAGCTCATTCCACCCACCTGGGTGTTATCATCCTCGGCTCTGCCTGTGATGTCAGATCTTCCTTTCTGTTGGAAGAGTCAGGTCTCCTTCATCGCCGCTCAGTGCCCATGGTGTAGGCCAATGTTTCTCTCATTTATTGAAAGCATTTTCAAGTTCCTTTCTTCTCAAAATGCATCGTGACAAATCTCGGTCTACTCCAGGATTTAAGAGATGCATCTCCTACAATCAAAAAATGTCCTGAATGGACCTGCACGCTTCGTGCATCTACTGCCTTGGGGCAGAACATGACTCACAGGCTTGTGGGCTGTGCATAACCTTGTTGCCTTACTCCCTGGAGGATTGGTACATCTGCCTCCTCCTCAATCAGCTGGACGAATGGGACCTTCTGGTCCTTTCTAAGGATGCCCACAAAGTGATCTCAGCAGCTGCGGGTTTGGCCTCTGAGCTCATGGCCCTAGCAGAGGTGGCGGCACAGATCACAGTGGTTTCATCGTCAGCGCCCATGCTTCTCCCAGTTGGCGTCAGCATTGGGGGATTCCTTCACCAGCTCCTTTTGGGGAATATAGTAGTTCCTGCAGACCCTTGGGGAGGGCCCTTCCCAAGGTGACAAATCTAAGAAAACCAAAAGAACCCGCTGTTGGTCATGGGACCCCGAATGAGCATGCTTTTCCCACTCCCGCAATTCCCTCGACCGTTTGATGGCTGTCGAACATTTGGCCTCGGCCGAGCCTTCCCTGATCGAGGGTCAGGCTGCCAGTTCCACAGCACCCCCGTAAGGCTTGTTGAACATGACGTAGGCCGACCAGCCGGTCAAGATTTTTCTTCACCCAGTCGACTTGTTGTTGGAAGACATCAAGGATGACACGATTTCTAGGATTCTGGTCCTTTCAGCTCTCTCTCTCTCTCTCAGGATGGGCAGGAGAAGCCAGCCAAGCTGACTGCCTCCTCTCAAGCGGTACCCTCTTTGGGGGTTCAGCCGAAGGACCTGGTCCATGTCCTGTTCACGGTCCCTCCTCCGGCATCCACTTGCCATTGCCGTTGACACTTAGTCAAGGTCCCGGTCGGGATCACAGTCTCAGGGATCTTTGCATTTCTGTGCTCGGCCTTCGTCCAGGAAGCACCATCGACACTCATCTTCCTCTTCATCCTTGGATAAAGAGAGTCTCCGTTGCAAGCTGCATTGGTGCTACAAGGAGCTGATGTGGAAGCAGTGGGTCCTCTGCCATGGTAGGCCCCTTCTGTAGGCCCCAGAACTTCCCCGGTCTACTCCGGCCTGGCCCGTCCCGCTGTGGTTCTGCCAAGTCCAATAGTGCCTATGCCAGCTTCTCCACCAATTTTGGTGGAGCCACCACCCAAGCAACCCTTGCAAGGGGCTCCAACTATGGATTCTCTTCTGGCTACCAGTCTTCCCAGTTGGTTGTCCCGCCAAATAACCCACTTGGATGTGTCTAGGGTGGTTCACAGGGTGAATGACCAAGGGCAATATTCGAAGAGTCTTTGGACTCTGAAGGGGCCTCTATGCAGTTCTTAAGGACACTGGACTTTTATACGGATGGCAATCCCCCCATTGGACTTCATGTCCAAGAGATGCTTTACAGAATGTTGGTACTTTTGGTCCTTGCGGCCAAAACAATAATCACAAGACTCTGGCTTTCCACGCAGATCCCGACTAAGGAATCTTGGAGAAAATTAACATATGAAATATATAATTTGGAGAGGATCTCAGCTAGAATAAATAATAAGACTCTCAGCTTTGACAACTGCTGGAGGAAATGGACCCTTTATCAATTGTAACACTATCCAGAATTTGTACCCTGAACTTACAATATAGGAATTGGAGTATTCTGAAACCCCACAGGGAGTGTATGGGGAGGCTAAATTAAATCTCATATTAGAGGACTGGATCCAGTCTAATCAGTCTAAAAGTTTTATTATTAATGCCACTCCATATAAAGATGTATTAAGTGTCTTATATTTATTTTTCAGATGGAATTTAAGGTACCATTTAACCCTCTATCTGCCATGGACTCTGAATCTAATTAACTGTTATCACTCTAACCTATCTGTTTTACTTGTGAATGTATCTCTGTACTGTATACAGCATTACCCAACTTTATTAAAATCAATAAAAAATAATAAAAAAAAAAAAGACACTGGACTTTGACTGCGAGTCGACTCAAGAGCTCTCTACTGAGTATGGTCTGGTCTGCTTTAAAGCTGTGCTCCAGCTGATCTCTGAATTGATGAAGATCCCCCTGGAGCCGGTCCAGAATTGGGCCAAGTACCCCCTTGCAGAGATCCTGTTTGGGATGATTCCCTGAGGGTTCTCTTCCCTGTGGTGGAGGCTAATTTCGGTCCCTCATTGGAGCTTTGCCAACATCCAGCTTCATGCCTAGCACCATCGGCCTGCATGGTCCTCAAAATACACGGTCTCAGCCGGTTCTCTTCCTGGTTATTAAGACCACCCCTAGGCTGAGGGACTGATTGCCGACTCCATCTGTCACAAGATGGGAAACATCAAGGACATGGACAAGCCCTCCGACAAGGAGTCCAAGAAGCTGGCTCATGCAGCGAAAAAGGTCTACACTGCCTCCTCCCTGGATCTCTTTGAGGCGAGTTCCACCTTGATGATGGCTAACTTCAGACACTCCTTCATGGGTGTCCTGGACCATATCCTTCCCCACCTTCCTGTAGATGTGCAGTTGGTCAAGATAGTCAGAGACCAGGGTCGCTGCCTAGCTAAGCATCAGCTTCAGACAACCATGAACATTGCAACTCCTGCTCCCAGTCTGTGGTGGCATTAGTTATTATGCACTGTAGAGCCTGGTTGAGGATTTCCACTGCTACAGCAGATACCTAGTACAAACTAGCTGATGTCCCCTTCTTGGGCACTGGCCTGTTTGGTCTGGGGTGGATGGACACCTCACTAGGATCGAGAAGTAAAAATGCCACCCTGTATTCGGTAACATCCTCACAAAAGGACCCCAAGGGACAGAAGCTGAAGACGAAGTCCTTTCTGTTTCAGTTCTTTTCCTTCCCCACAGTCCAAACCACAGCAGCCCCAGCTGGTGCCATCCCAAGCCTGGTGACCCCAGTCCAAGTTCTCCAGTCAGGGCTCCAAGAAACACAATGGCTAGGGCGGTGATGCCCATACAGCAGCCAGTGCTGGAGCCTCCTCCAAGGTTGCTCAGTGACAGGTTGGGGGTGCTTGCCTTCCGTCCATCAGGTCCCCGCCTCAGCTTCCCATGGGAGGTCAGCTTCACCATTTCTGGCATGCCTAGTCCACCATCACTTCGGACAAATGGGTGCTAGAAATGGTGGACCGAGGACTGCCTGTCAGCTTTGAGGCTGTCCTGCCGTACTGAGCCCATGCCTTATTGGAGTCCATGGTGTCTCAGGACATGCTGTCCACCCTCAGGGAGGACATCGCTCAGCTCTTAAAGGAGCTTTAGCCTGTGTCCTGGCATTGTGGCTGGCCAGGGCTTTGTGTCCTGGTATTTCCTGATTCCCAACCAGATTGGGGGGTTGGTGCCCCATACTGGATCTTTACAATCTGAATTAATTCCTGAGGAGGTACAAGTTCAGGATGATCAGTTTGAACCGATAATACCATATCTGCAGCAGGACATCTTATTCTGCTCTCTGGACCTCCAAGAGGTCTTCTTCCACATTCCAGTCCATCCATCCCACCCCACTGGCGGTACCTTCAATTCTGCACAGAAGGCGTTCTTTATGAGTTCTGGGTCATGCCTTTTGGCCTCTCCTCAGCCTCCAGTGTCTTCACCAAATGCATCACAGTGGTGGCTGCCTTCCTGAGGCGCTGGGGAGTTCGAGTTCATCCATACCTGGATAACTGGCTGTTTGCTGGAGTATCTCGGGAGGTAGTGGAGCGGTCCAGGGACCTGGCCTTCCAGACTTGCTTGGCCTTGGGTCTTCTGTTCAACCTGGCCAAGTGGCCTGCTCCTGAGCAGCTAGGAGTTCCAGGCTTTGGGTCTCTCCAAAGAGGTTCTTCATGTTGTGGAAACCTCCCGGAAATAGTCGACCCACCAGTGCTGTGCCTTCAAATAGAAGCGCTTTTCCATCTGGTGCCAGGGCAGGGAGCTAGACCCCCCTGTCCTGACTCTTGGCTAGCATTCTGGACTGCCTGTAGTCCCTCTTCCAGTTGGGCCTGAGGTTGACGACCCTCAGGATGCACCTGGAAGCCATCTCTGCATACCGGGTATGAGCTGGTGTGCAGACGGTGGTGCAGGAGAAGGTGGTCAGATGCCTCTTCAAAAGCCTTGATCACTTGTCCCCAGCAATGCGTGAACCACCACAACTACCTTGGGACTTATCTCTGGTACTGGCAGTGCTCATGGGCAAGCCATTCGAACCAATGCATAGGTGTGATATCTTACCTTTTGTGAAAGTCTGCCTTCTTGGTGGCTATCACCTCTGCCAGAAGGATTAGTGAGCTGCAGGTGCTCAGTGGAGTCTCCGTATTTGGTGTTCCACAGAGATACTGTTGTCCTCTGCTGCAACTTGAAGCTCCTTCCGAAGGTTGTGTTGGAGTTTCATCTTAATCAGATGATTACCCTCCCAGTGTACTTCACCACTCCAGCCTCAGAGGCTGAGCACAGGCTCCATATGTTGGACCTGAGGCAAGCGCTCACTTCTTATAAGGCACACATGGTTGGAGTTCGGGGAGAGGTTCGCCAGCTATTTGTCACCTACGGCTGAAGTCACACCTGGTAGCCAGGCAGCTAAGCGAAGGATTGGCAGGTGGACTGTATCCTGCATTGCCCCTTGCTATAGATTGGCTGGTAGGGAGCTTCCTGTAGGATTTAGGGCTCATTCCACCAGGCATACCTCTGCCTCTGTGGCTGCTTCCAGGGACATCCCTATCCAGGAAATCTGCAGGGCTGCTACTTGGAAGTCAGCACACACCTTCATTTCCTACTGCCACATCAACCTTGAATCATGCCGGGATGCTGGTTTTCGGGCCTCAGTTCTCCAATCCCTGTTTCCGAAGTAGCGGTGTGCGACTTGCCCTCTCCTCATGGAGAACTGCTAGCAGTCTGCCACAGTGTGGATAAGTGCATCATATCCACGTCCCTAGAAATGATGGTTACTCACTTGTAACCATAGTTCTAGGAGTGATATACGGTGCATATCCGCACTAGCCACCCTATCTCATCTGGCACATGGCACACAGGTCCCCCCTGCTTCTAGTGTGGAAGATCTGACTTCACGGGGTGGAGCTAAGATGGATACCATCCGGTTAGGTGGAAGGAGCTTATTGAAGACATTTTGGCTGGATTTAAAGGGAAAGGAAGACTGTCATAATGTGGATGTGCACCATATACCACTCCTAGAACTGTGGTTACAGGTGAGTAACCCTCATTTCAAACAACATGAAGTCTTGCTATATTATGACTATTGTAGTTTGCCCCAGCCTTAGAACTGCTCCGGAGGTGAAAAAGTTAACTTCCATGCAGCGCATGGAGCTTAGAGCGCGAGCTTGGTTCAGAAGCTCTGTTTGGCTGGTTTCAAACCGAAACCGTCAGATTCTTTACTCCGCCTCACTGAACATTCGCTCCGGAGATTCCTCCTGTTGCTCGGTTCATTTCTTCGGTTTAAAGCGCTATTTCTCGGTTTAATTTAACCACGATTTCATTATTTTAACTGCAAAACCGATCGGTTCAGGCTCTGTCTATGGTAATCGTAAGTAATAGATAGGGTTTTTTCTGTGTGGAACTTGTAAAGTATTATCGGTTCGGTTGAACCGATCGAGTTGTATTTAAATATAAGTTTAAAGCCTTTTAAGGCTTTTTAGAGTGCGGTTCCCGGTTCTTATCGGTTCTAAAAAAGACGGATTTCATTACGTTTTTTTCCACGACCCGCGACACGGTTTGGAACCGATAAGGGTGTCTTGCCTGGCACTGCCATCAAAAGGGAAAGTTGGTTGGTTAGGCTGGCATCATGTCTGAGAAACCCAAAAGAAAAACCGGGCCCACTGGGTTTCAACACTATAGTGTCTGTGGGGAAGACTTTGCCAAGGCTGACCCACACACTACATGTGTCTATTGTCTGGGGTTTGACCACCTCAATTCAGACTGCCAGATTTGTAAAAATTTCCCTGCAGCCACCCTGGACAAGAGAGTGGGAAGGCTCAGGAGCGAGGCCAAAAAGTCCACTGACCCGGATGGCCAGCCCGGTTCGGTGCCAACCGAACCGGAGGGAGTGCCCTCTGACCAGGGCGAGACTTCCTCGGGCAAACGAAAAGCTGGCTTTGAGGAGCCAGTTCCAGCAAAGAAATCTAAAAAATCAGCAGGTTTGGAGTCCAAAATTCCTTCTCCAACTGCTGCTGAGAGAGCCAGGGCAATACAGATTGTCCAGTCCCTGTCCCCGGTTCCCTCCGAACCGCCACTGTCTGGCAAAAGGTCGGTTCAGTCAGTTCCAGTGGTTCAGGATTATGATATAGAAGAGTTCTATGAACCAGAGGAGGGGGATGAGGATTATGATCAGTGTGAATGTGATTTTGAAAGTCTGGATGTGCCTATTGAACCGGACATCTCCCCAGACAGACCTTCAGGTGAGTCTCCCCCTAGGCTTTCTGAGTCCCCTTCTCATTTTTTGTTTTATAAAAAAGTTGCTGAGACCCTCCAGCTTCCCTTAGAGGAGGCTTTGGATGAGCAAGAGGAGCCTGACTATGTGGAGATGATGGATATCCCAGAGTCCAGGAGGTTGTCCATCCCTTTACATAAATCCTTTAGTAAACAAACAGTAAAAATTTTAAAAGCTCCTAATTCTGTGCCTCCTGTGGATAAAAAGATGGACAGGAGGTACACTTTGTCAGGTCCTGATACAGATTTTCTTTCACAGCAATGCAGTCATGTTGGGGTAGTTCAGGCTGCAGCCTGTATTAAAGCTAATATTCCACTGGCTTCACATCCTCCTGACAAGGATTCCAGGAAGATTGATGCCATGGCCAAAAAACAATACATGGCAGCATTCTTGGGACTCAGACAAGCTAACTATATGGCTTATGTTGTAAGATACCAGAAATCTAGATGGGATACTGTCATGGCCTTAGCCAAACAGGTCCCTGGCCAGCTCGCAAAGGAGCTGGAGCAGGTGGCTGTTGATGGTATTGAGGCATCTAAGGTGCAATTCCATGCTGCAGTGGATTCTAATGATGTATCCTCTAGAGTCATGGCTACCTCTGTGGCTTTTCGCAGATTGGCCTGGCTCAGGTGTACTACTTTGTCACAGGATACCCAGTCTAAGGCTATGGATTTTCCTGCGGTGGGAAATTCTCTGTTTGGGGAGCAGACAGAGAATTATATGAAGAAAATGGATGAATATAGAACCACTTACAGGAGAGCACAAGCCAAGGAACGGCAAGCCACTCCTCAGAGGCAGCCCCCCAGGGGTAGGGGTAGGCCTTTTCACAGGCCTTTTTACCAGACTCAGGCCCCCTCCTCTTCAGCCTATGTACAGAGGGGGTTCTTCAGAGGGAGAGGCAGACGGGGTTCGAGCAGGCCTGCTCCCACCCCTCAGCCTAAAGCCCTGCCAAACAGGCACCCTGATGGGATGCCCAGGGTCGGCTCTCCACTATCTGTGGGCAGGTTGGCTCACTCACTTGGGCCCAGGACTGGCAGTCTTTAATTTCAGACAGGTGGGTCCTGGAAGTAGTGAGCCAGGGTCTGGTTCTCAGCTTCAAGAAATTTCCAAAGATGAGAGCCAGATCTTTTCCACCTACAAACCCTTTAGAGACTCTTGCTTTAGAAACAGAAGTCTCAACCCTCCTGGCTCTCAGAGCTGTAGAAAAGGTTTCTCCCCTTCACCAGGGCAA
Source organism: Neoceratodus forsteri (assembly GCA_016271365.2). Taxonomy (NCBI): domain Eukaryota; kingdom Metazoa; phylum Chordata; order Ceratodontiformes; family Ceratodontidae; genus Neoceratodus; species Neoceratodus forsteri. The sequence goes on from CM057449.1 coordinate 970,078,078, forward strand.
GGGTCTGTACTCCAGGTACTTCCTTACCCCAAAAAAGACAGGAGAGTGGCAGACTATCCTGGATCTAAGATATCTAAACAAGCACCTTTTAAAGCCAAAGTTCAAAATGGTGACACTAGGAATGATTTTACCCTCCCTAAGGCCAGGGGACTGGCTAGCCTCCCTGGACCTCAAAGATGCCTACTTCCATGTTCTTATCAGAAGCTCCCATTGAAAGTACCTCAGATTCGAACTGCCCTCAGGCCATTATCAGTTCAGAGCAATGCCCTTCGGCCTCACTTCTGCCCCAAGAGTGTTCACAAAGTGTCTGGCAGTAGCAGTCGCTCACCTAAGAAGGCAAAAGATTGCCATTTTTCCCTACCTGGACGACTGGTTCATTGTGGATCAGTCTCCAGACCAGGTCGAATCACACCTGCTAGTTACCCAGCAGCTGCTTACCTCTCTGGGATTTCTTCTCAATCTTCCAAAGTCAGTTTTGGAACCTGTCCAGGTACTCACCTTTATAGGCGCAGAACTGGATACAAAGCAGGCCAGAGCTTTCCTTCCCTTGGAAAGGTGTAGGACCTTAGTGGCCCTGGCCACCTCCTTCACTCTGCAGGTTTCTCGACCAGCAAGGCATTTCCTGCAGCTCCTAGGGCACATGGCTGCCTCCACAGCTGTGGTGCAAGGAGCAAGATTTCAGATGAGGGACATTCAGTTCCATTTGAGAGCTTTCTGGTCTCAAAGAAGAGATCCTCTATCCAAATTAATCCCAGTGACTCGAACCCTGATCCAGGCCCTTCAGTGGTGGCAGGATCAGAGCAATCTGAGACAGGGGGTGCCTTTCATCCTCTGTCCCATTCCTTGACCCTTACTACAGATGCATCCCTCTTGGGATGGGGAGCTCACATGGCGACCTCTCCACCCAGGGATTATGGTCCCTCAGGAATCTCTGCTCCACATCAATCTGTTGGAACTCAGAGCTGTTTTTCTAGCACTTTAGGTTTTCTCTGCATCTGTTCAGAACAAGGTGGTACAGGTCAGAACAGACAACACCACTACAATGTGGTACATCAACAAACAAGGGGGCACTCGGTTTTCGGCATTGTGCACCGAGGCAATGAAGTTGTGGTCTCTGGCTTACTCCCTGAACACTTCCCTCATAGCAGTTCACCTCCCAGGCAAGGACAATGTCTTGGCAGATGCCCTCAGCAGGATTTCCCAGGGCCATCACGAATGGTCACTGGATCCCCTAGTACTGGGGATAGTGTTTGCCAGATGGGGCACTCCTCAGATAGATCTTTTCGCAGCCCCAGACAATTATCAACTTCCACTGTTTTGTTGCAGGCCCCCAGTGTTGGGCTCAGTTCCCCTGGATGCCTTTCTCCTCGATTGGGAAGGGAAGTTTCTTTATGCCTTTCCCCCCTTCCCTCTCCTGTTCAAAGTACTAGTCAAAATCAGGTCTCAGCCCTGCAAAATGATCCTGATTGCTCCAGACTGGGCCAGGCAGTCCTGGTACCCACTCCTTCTGTCCTTAGCAGTCCATCTTCCCCTGTGTCTCCCCAGGAACCACAATCTGTTAACCTGTGCTCAGGGGAGAGTTTGGTATCCGAATCTCAAATCCCTCAACCTCAAGGCTTGGCTCTTGAGCAGTTAGAGTTTGCTGATTTGCAACTTTCTCAAAGTGTTCTCGAAATCCTGAAGGCTGCTAGGAAGCCTTCTACCAGGGCTACCTATAACTCCAAGTGGAAAAGGTTTTCCATATGGTGTTCTGGGATCTACCTACTGTATTGGACTACATGGTCCATCTTAATTCTTTGGGACTGAGACCAGCCACCCTGAAAGTGCACTTGGCTGCTGTCTCTGCCTTCATTTCAGCAGGGAAGCCCTCTTCTCTCTCTGCTCATCCTGTATTTTCCAAGTTCTTTAAAGGATTGCTTCACACCAATCCCCCATTCAGGGACCCTGCCCCGGCTTTGGATCTTAATGTATGCATTGCTCAGCTAATGCAACCCCCTTTGAGCCTCTGTCTTGACAGAGCTTAAGTATTGACTTGGAAAACTGTATTTCTGGTAGCCATCACTTCTGCCAGGCGATAAGTGAGTTACAGGCTTTATCAGTAGAAACTGACTTTATTTTTTCACAGGATAAAGTGGTCCTCAGGACTAACAGGAAGTTTTTGCCTAAGGTGGTTTCAGATTTCCACCTTAACCAATCTATTTCACTTCCAGTGTTCTTCACTGACCATTCCTCCTCTGGTGAGAGGAGGCTGCACAGCTTAGATGTTAAGAGGGCCCTAAGTTACTACATAGTTACTAAGGGTCACAGGTTTGACTCTCCAACTGTTTCTCACTTATGGTGAGGTTGGGAAAGGAGACCTGCCACTAAAAGATCCATTGCCAGGTGGATGGTTTCTTATGCAATTTTGCTATCAAAGCTGGGTAAGGTTCCCCCCTCAGGCCTGAGGGCTCACTCTACCAGAGGTACAGCTGCATCTCTAGCTGCTGCTAGAGACATCCCTATCTTGGAGATATGTCAGGCAGCTACTTGGAAGACAGTACACACTTTCACCAAGCATTACTCCCTGGATATTCAGGCCAGGAGGGATGCTAGGTTTGGCACAGCCGTGCTTCAGAGCCTATTCCCTAAGTAGGTTCTGTACCTCCTCCATGGAGGTACTGCTGTGTAGTCTGCAATAGTCATAATATAGCAAGACTTCATGTTGTTTGAAGAAAAAATTACTCACCTTAGTAACGTTGTTTCTTCTAGTGGAGTCTTGCTATATTATGACCTCCCCCCAGCCTGCCCCTCTCAGAACTCCTACTTTGGGGTATGGGGTGGGTAGTCCTCTGTTGGCATTTATTGATGCCCTCTTTCATGTTTGGGTGTTGTGTTCATTTAATTATTTTATCTTAATTTTTCTGGTCCACTGACTTGAGTCTTTGTGTTGGGACCAGTAAAATGTGTTAATATATTAGTAGCCAGTTGGCTAGTGTAGGTTACAGCTTCCACACAGAACCTTAGTGAGTTTTTTGTCAGAAGATCTGATTTCGGTTTGAAACCAGCCAAACAGAGCTTCTGAACTGAGCTCGCGCTCTAAGCTCCATGCTCTGCATGGAAGTTAACTCTTTCACCTCTGGAGCAGTTCTAATGCTGGGGCAAACTGCAATAGTCATAATATAGCAAGACTCCATTAGAAGAAACCACATTACTAAGGTGAGTAATTTTTTCTTTCAGCTCCTGAAAAAGACAGACTGCCACAAGCTCTTTTTAAAGTGCCTGAATCTAGATCATGATTTCATCATTTGTGAGCTCTGTACAAAGTTTTGCCCTGAAACCCTAAAGAAAAGGGCTAAAATAGAGAAGAATTTATAACTTTTCAGTCTGCCTCTTTGTCACCTAAGCACAATAAAGGTTCTGAGGGAGTTCCTAATGATGTTGGAAAGCACACATTAGGGGGTTCTTTTCCTTATAAACAGAAACAGTCCCTGTCAGATGGTCCAGATAAAAAAGTTAAAGCGGCTCAGCCATCAGATAAGCTTGGTAAAGATAGTAGAGATACCAGGGTGTCCGAAAGGGGGAACCCCGATTTAAGTGATGGCAAAAATAGAAATAAAAGAGCCTCAGAGCAGGTACTGGAACCAGTGCCTGCCAAGAAAATATACAAAGAAAAACATGCCCATTCCACTCCTCCTAGAAAGGAAAAGGAGCCGGCAGTGAACCAAAGACAAATGCCCTCAACAGAGGACATGGTCAAAGTATGGAAGTTTTTCCAGGCCTTACAGGTTATGGGAACGTTCCTCAATATACCTGCTCTCCTTCTTCAGGTTCAGGTCCCACACCATTTGCCTGCAGAGGAGGATGATATGTATTATGTGGAGAAGGAGGAGGAGGAAGGTAAGCGTGTAGAACCTGATGGTTTACCTGACCAAGAGTTTGTCTCCCCTCCTAGTCCCACTGAGGATTATACCTCTTACTCCTTGCTCATCAGACAGACGGTGAACACCCTCAGCATCCCTTCTCATTAGACTGAGGAGAGTGAAGAGGAAGTGGAGTTCATGGATATGATGGGGCTAGCAACCACAAGGAGACTACTAGCTCTCATCCACAAGTCACTCCAACAACTTACTTTGGAAATCATGTCAGCACAGTTCAGCTGCTGGTATTTATAGAAACTAGAGAAGAATCGTCAGGTGTGTTGTTGAGGCATGGGTCAGGAAGCAATGGCAAACCAGGAGAAGTTATAAAATTCCCAATTAGCATTTTATTATCATCAGTAATATTAAGATCAAAAGTAAAATTGTGTAGGATAGCTCTTGATACAGGCAGTTCAAACAAATGGACGTCCTTCATCTGAGATTCTCTTTAAAATCTCCAGCTGTCTCTCTGTCCAAACAAAACATCGCTCTCTTTTTACAAGAGGTTTCACCTGACATATTCTGCATCCTGTTCTCGTGAAGCTATATCTCCTGTTTTCCCACAATGTACCAAGCTTTGTCCATTTCTTTCCTGTGACCAGTACATCCAATCTTCTCAAAAAGGAGCGTCCAATTAACACATTCTGGACAGAGCTGGGTTTTCCTGCTGACAGTTCTACATGCAAGCTTGTGGAAGGTCAAAATGCACCTCAAGGTTAATCCCCTATGTTTCGGATAAACTCAAATGGCTTTTTGCAGTTCTTTTCAACCATATAACCATAGACATTTACAAACCTTGGGATATCAGTTTCACATAAAGATTCACATTTATTTTTTAACCACAGAAACATGGAAACATAGAATTTGCGCCACGCCAGTGACCCGAGTTCGGGAATGAGCCTGGGCCGCCGGGGAGAGAGAGAGAGAGAGAGAGAGAGAGAATTGAGCTTCTGGAGGACTGCTGTCCTCTCTCTCGGGGGAGGGAGGGTTTGCCGTCCCACTCATCGATCGCCCTCTAGCAATGGTTAGCGAGAGATGCGAGTTGGGAGGCACATTGCCGACGAATGCCGTTGGTAGGGGGGGTGGGAGAAAAACATGGAAAATGGAGCTGGCAGGCTCTGTGATGGCCCCACCAGCACCCATTCCAGCTCCCGACATCTGGATATTTGTCTGGGGTGAGGGCAGGCGCCTTCGCCTCAGCCCTTACGTAGGGGAAACCTGGGGATCGGAGGGGAAGTTGGACAGGAAACGGTGGGGCCAGAGACCGAGTCCACTCCAAGGGAGGGGGCCAGAGCCACCTGCCAGGCTCCCCAGGAGGATAAAAACATAACATAAAAAAAAAAAAGAAACATAAAATTTGATGTCAGATAAGAATCGCCTGGTACACCTAGTCTGCTCATTTCCCTACTTACATAAGTTCCAGATCCTGAATGATATGCAGCTTACTTTCTCTTTCCTACCACTATGGTTTCCTTCTGTCTATCCCATGCATTTTTGAATTCCCCTATTGTTTTTGTCTCTGTGACCTCCACAGGGGGGTTGTTCCGGCATTCCACCAGCCATTCTGTTGAATAATAGTGCCTCATGTTACTTCTGAGTCCCGCCCCCAGCCTCATATTGTGACCCCTTGTTCTTGCACATCTTTTTCTGAAAGGTTTTTCCCTCCTGAATCCTGTTTATCCCCTTGAGATACCTGAAAGTGTCTATCATATCCCCCCTCTCCCTCCTTTCCTCTAGGGTATACATATTGAGGACTTTCAGTCTTTCCTATATGTTTTCTGATGCATTCCTTTCACCATTTCTGTAGCCCTTCTCTGGACTGCTTCCATTATGTTTATGTCCATCCTGAGATGTGGTCTCCAGAATTGAACACAGTATTCCAGGCGGCCTTGCCAATTGTCTTTACAGTAGCATCACCACCTCCTGTTTTCTACTGGTGATGCCTCTCCCTATGCACCCTAGCATCCCTCCAGCCCTCTCCACTGCCTTCTCACATTGCTTGGCTACTTTCAGGTCATCTGTTATAATTACCCCAAGGTCCCTTTCTATTTTTGTTGTTGTTAGTATCCCCCACCCATCTTGTATTCCTCTTCAGGATTCCTGTGTCCCAAGTGCATGACTTTGACTTCTTTGTATTGAATTTATGCTGCCACACTCTTGACCATTCTTCCAACTTGCCTAGGTCTCTCCTCATTCTTTCTACCCCCCTGGAGTGTCCACCCTATTACAGATCTTGGTGTCTCCGCAAAGAGGCTTACTTTCCCTTTTAGCCCCTCCGCAATGTCACTAATGAAGACATTGAAGAGAGCCGGCCCCAGTACTGAGCCCTGTGGCACCCCACTGGTCACCCTCCTGTCCTGGGATTGAACTCCATTTACAGCCACCATCTGTGTCCTGTTGCTCAGCCAAATTCTGACCCAGTTCACCACCTTGGGATGCACTTCCAAACTGCCCAACTTGTTTACTGGCCTCCTGTGGGGGACAGTGCCAGATGCCTTACTAATATCCTAGGTGGGGGGGCGCTAGAGAGCCAGCTTCGAGGCAGGAAGCATCTTCACTCGCTCTGATCTTTTTCCTCCACACTAACCGACAAAATTCGATTTCTAGGCATAAAAGAGTTTATTAAAGTTACCCTAGCACTTGTTGAGTTTACTGGCTACCAATCGATACCAAATTTGACTATGGGGCACAATAAAAATACCATCTCTCAAGCTTCAGGACCGCAGCGGCCTGCTACCTTGAATGCTACTACAAGCAGGGAAGTGGGTTTACCAGACCATGCGGCTCAGCTCAACGCCAAAGAACCACCTTGGCAGGCAATTTTGGAGTCAGTTTGTGCTATGGATTCTAAAATAGAGAGAGCTCTTACCCGGCTTGAACCTCATGATGCTGCCATTACATCACTCTCCTCCTCGGTAGCGGAGGCTGACAAATGATCTCTTACTATGCAAGCTACCGTGGCCCAACTCACAAAGGAAAACCAGCAGCTCAGAGGAAGGATGGAATCCATAGAAAATACAATTCGTGCCGGAAATGTGCGCATAGTGGGTCTTGTTGAAGGTATTGAAGGCTTGAACTTATTATCTTACCTGAAACAATGGCTAGCAGAAGCTTTGAGTCTCACTGAGCACTTTGACTGGTCAGAAATGTGACAGGCCTTCAGAATTACACCCAGGGTCCGGCCCTCAGATCCTGACACTCCCCGTACCGTGGTTTTGAAAACCACCGGCCCAGAAATTCGGGACGTGTTAATTATGGCCGCAAGAGAAGTTTATCCCCTTCTTATTCAAGGCAAAGATGTTAAACTGCTTCCCGATTTGTCATTCCAAACACGCGCTCGTCGCAAGCAATTTGATGCAGTGCGCCAAAAGCTACGGAACCTGGGGATAATTAATTCCTTTCTTTTACCGGCTCGATTGAGAGTGACATACGGGGGAAAGACTTTGCAATTCACAGATCCAAGAGACGCGGGCCAATGGACGGAGAAGACAGCACTTGAATTCCATGCACATTCCTCCAGACATTTGGAGACTGAGAAATCGGACTCAGATGGGGACTGAAAATTTGCTCAGTCAGTCTAGTATAAATGTTTATTTTGACCATAAATGGTAAACACAAAGGAATGGTCGTTTGGTTCTGTTTTGAGAAATGGGGATACCAGTTATGTATTTCCTTTTTGTTTCAGTTATGACAGTCGGGCCCAGTCAACCCATTTAATTTACCAGAGGTATACAGTTTATATAGGGTAACATGACTAAAAACTTGGGAATGCTAAGGGCTATAAAGCTCTCTATTAGGTGCCTTATATAATTGAACTAAACGTTCAGAGTTGTTTGCTGGTGAGTGTGGGGGAAGAGGGACCGAGGAAGGGCAAATTTCTTATTTGAAATGTTTATCCGTATTTAGGTAACACAGCACTACTGGATAGTGTGTATAACTACCTTTTCTTTCTCCCTTTGGACTACGACCTAAGCCATGAAGCAGCTAGCATTTTCTTTGAACTGTATGAATATGGCTTACGAAGTCTTTGGATTTCCCCCACCTCCCACTGTACAAGAATGTAAGAGTCTAGTGCTGTTAACTAAACATTATCTGTTGTTCTGTTCCTATTCTCTTGCACGAGAATACATGCTGTATTGTTTTATATGAAAAGCAATAAAAAGAAAGTATTAAAAAAAAAAAAATCCTAGGTGGGCCATGTCCACGGCCCCCTCCCATACCTGCCACCCTGGTCACCCAGTCAAAGAAATCTATTAGATTTGTTTGACAAGATCTGCCTGCTGTGAATCCGTGTTGCCTCGGGTCTTGTGCCCCTCTGGCCTCAAGAAATGCTACAGTCCTTTCTTTTGGCATAGATTCCATTATTTTTCCCACCACTGATGTCAAACATCCCAGCATGCACCTTGCTCCCACTTTTGTGTAGTGGAAACACATTCGCCCTCCTCCAGTCCTTTGGTACCACTCCCTCCTCCAGTGATTTGTTGAATAGGGTTGTCAGTGGTGCCCCCAGTACCTCTGAATTTTTAGTATTCTGGGATGTATCCCATCTGGACCCATTGTGTTGTCCAGTTTCAGTTTCGAGAGTTCCTTTAGGACACCCTCCTCTGTGAATGGACTGGTGTCTGCCTCTCTGTGTGGGTTTCTACCGTCTGATTGTGGTCCCCCCCTTCCCCTTCTTTTGTAAATACTGAGCAGAGGTATTTGTTCAGAATTTCTGCTTTTTCTAGGTCCACCTCCGTACCTTCCCCCCCTTTATTTAGCCTCACAATCCCCCAGTTGGTTGTTTTCCCTCTCCCTAACATACCTGAAGAAGATTTCGTCTCCTCCTTTTACTGATTGTACTCTTCTTTCTTCAGTTTGCGCCTTTGCACTCCTGACTGCTTCCCCACCTCCTTCTGTTTTGCCTAATACAGTTCCCTGTCTCCTTCCCTCCCTCTGTGTTTCTTTGTACTTTCTGAATGCCTGTTTCTTTTCTTTAACATTCCCTGCCACTTCTTTAGAAAATTATAGTGTTTTTGCTTTGCTGACTTGCTTTACTCAGAGGCTTGTTGCCTCTTCTATGGCTCCTTTAACTTCCTCCCACTGTTCCTCTAGACCCCACCACCTTTGCCAGGATTTTCTTGAGGTGTTCCCCCATTTTTGCAAAGTTGGTCCTTTTGAAATCCAGGACCTTACCTTTTGTGTGGCTTGACTCTGTTACTATCTTCGGCTTAAACCGTACTGTATGGTGATCGCTGGACCCTAGATGGCTGCCTACTGATAGATCTGTTATTCTGACCTCGTTGGTGAGAACCAGGTCTACTATTGCTCCCTCCAGTATGGGCTCCTCCACTAGCTGTCTAAAGCATGTCCCCTGCAGGGCATCCAAGATGTCTCCACTCCTGGTAGTGGCTGCTGCATAGGTGTTCCAGTTTACATCCGGCATGTTTAGGAGAAGCAAGGGGAGAAAGAAAGAATAGAAACAGCCAGTGAAGGAATGGAGAAAATAGGGTGAATTGTGGGACGGTTGGAGTGACCAGTTCCGAGGCTCCACAAGGAAAATGTGATTGCGTAATCAGACAGGCAAGAGATAGACAAGTGACAGAACAGGAGAGGAGAAAAGCAGATCCTTGCTTTTAACTTTCTCTGCATAACAAATGGGACAGGGTCTTTCCAAACCGTGTCACAAGGTGGAGAGACGGGGGGGGGGGTGGAATACCTGTATGCTCATCCTTATGTATGAGTGGTCCAGGCAGATGCTTGTAAGAAGGCCAAGATCCCCTTCTCTGCACAGTCTCCAGAGAAGGATTCCAGGAAACTGGGTACTATGGCCAGAAAAGTGTATACAACATCTTCTCTATTTCTGAGACAGGCTGCTTATTTAGCATATACAGCCTAGTACCAGAAAGCACTGTGGAATGCAGTGCTGGCACTGACTGATCAGGTTGATGCTGAGATGGCACATGACCTTGCTGCCACAGCAGAGTCAGCCGTGGATGCCACTAAATACCAGGTCCACATGGCTGTCGACACCAGTGACTGCTTCAAGGGTCTTAGCCCATGCACTGGTTTTGAGGAGGTTTGCCTGGTTAAGGGCTACCATCCCTACCCAGCACACCTAGACTAAGGTCATTGATTTCCCCTTTGTGGAAAATTCTCTATTTGGTGACAGAACAGAGCCATACTTGAAAAAGGTGGATTAGTACAAGACCATGTATAAGAATAATTCTGAAAATGAAAAAGTTTTCGCGTTCTACGGGCCCTATGGAAGGGAGGCATAGGTAGGTGCTACTGTCCAAGACACTATGCCCCCTATGAGTACCAGCCCAAAAGAGGTTACTACACAGGCAGATGCAGGAGGGACTCCAGACGTGCTGCAACACCAGCCTTTAAGCCACAGCTAAAACAAAATACCTTACCTTTCTTCCCCCCAGGACCTCAGCTGGGACTTGAACCAGGGCTACCCGGGATACCATTCCAGTTGCACTACCAGCTGTGCCACCAAGGCAACTGGAAACTGGGCCTTCCCAGAGCACACTACTCTTTCTCCAGTGCACAACCTGGGGCTGCACAGATAATTAAACTTTCAATCACAAGAGTGCAGTGTGCATATTTATGGAACACATACAAACGGAGGAGAGAAAGAAGTAAGTGCCATCCCAGAGCACATTACTCTTTCTCCAGTGCACAACCTGAGTATTCTGGGCAGCCTAAGTTCAAGTCCTAACTGAGGCACTTACTTCTTTCTCTCCTCTGTTTGCATGTGTTCTGTAAATATGTACAGTGCACTCCTGTGACTGAAAACATAATTATCTGTGCAGCCCCAGGTTATGCATTGGAGAAAGAGTAATGTGCTCCGGGATGGTCCAGTTTCCAGTTGTCTTGGTGGTGCAGCTGGTAGTGCAACCGGAGTGGTATTCCAGGTGGCCTGGGTTTAAGTCCCAGCTTTTCCTCTGTACGTGTTCCAGAAATATACGTCCTGCACTCTTGTGATTGAAAATGTAATTATCTGTGCAACCCTAGATTGTGCATTGGAGAAGGAGTAATGTGCTCCAGGATGGTCCAGTTTCCAGTTGCCTTGGTGGCGGAGCTGGTAGTGCAACCAGAATGGTATTCCGGACGGCCTGGGTTCAAGTCCCAGCGGAGGCACATATTTCTTTCTATCCTCTGTTTGTATGTGTTCCATAAATATGTATGCCACACTCTTGTGAATGTAAATGTAATTATTTGTGCAGCCCCGGTTTGTGCACTGTAGAAAAAGTAATGTGCTCCAGGATGGCCCAGTTTCCAGTTGCCTTGGTGGCGCAGCTGGTGGTGCAACCGGAAAGGTATTCCCAGTGGTCCAGGTTTAAGTCCCAGCTGAGGCACTTACTTCTTTCTCTACTCTGTTTGTATGTATTCCATAAATATGCACACCACACTCTTGTGATTGAGAAGGACAATGTCCTGGCAAACTCCCTAAGCAGAATCAGTCAGGGAAACCACTAGGTCACTGTGAACCAACAAGTGGTGGTCTCAGTCTTCAGAAGACAGGGACAGTCCAGAAATATAGATCTGTTTGCCTCTTGGGAGAACAGTCTGCTCCCACAGTTTTGTTGCAGGCCACCAGCAAGGGGCACTGTCCCAGAGGACGACCTAGTTCTGGACTGGACAGGGAGGTTCCTGTATGCCTTCCCACCATTCCCACTCATACAGAGAGTGCTCAAAAAGCTCAGGAGAGAGCCAGCAACAGTGATCCTGATAGTCCCAGACTGTGCCAGACAGGCTTGGTATGCAGTGTTCCTGGCCCTGTCCAGCAGGACTTGAGTCAACCTGCCACTGTGATGCAACCTGCTGACTCTGTTTCAGGGAAGAATAACATTCTCAGAACTCAGAACATTAAGCCTGAGGGCATGGTTCATGAAGAGCTAGAATTGTCTAGTTGAATCTGTCAGAAAAGTTACTAAGAGTGCTGAAGGTTTCCAGAAAAGCAGCAACAAGGAAAGCATACTCCTCTAAGTGGAAGACATTCTCTTAGTGGTGTGCTCCCAGGAAGATAATACCAATGTAGACAGGGTTGCCCACAGTTATAGACTACCTAGTACACTTTACAGTCCATAGGTCTGAGACCCTCAACCCTGAAGGTACACCTGGCAGCAGTATTATTAGCCTACACATCAGCAGACAAAGTTGCTGGCCTCACAGCCTATTTTTAAAAGGTCTTTAAGGGCCTCAATCACCTGTACCCCATAGGGACCCAGTCCCTTTATGTGGCCTAAATGCTATCTTGCTCAGCTGATGGAGGTTCCCTGTGGGTCTATGGCAACTGCTGATTTGAAATATGTCACATGGAAAATGCTTTTCCTGATTGTCATGACATCTGCCAGGAGGGTAAGCAAACTTCAAGCCCTCTGTGCAGATCCGAACTACATAATCTTCCACATGGATAAGGTAGTCCTTAGAACCAGTAGGAAGTTCCTACCCAATGAGGTGTCTGAATTCCACCTGTGATCTACCCTGAACATTCCAGTACAGCTCAACAAAAATTGCACTATCTGGATGTAAAAAGAGCAATAGGCAACCAGTTAGACTGGACAAGGGATGTCAGGTCCCAGGGTACACAGCTTTTCATCACCTGTAGAGAGGTGGGTAAAGGTAAGCCAGCAGCTCTGAGAACTCTCTCTCTCATTGGATAGTCTGCTTCATACAGTTGTGTTATGAAAAAAGTGGTAAAATGCCTTGCAGAAGCCTAAGGGCACATTCCACAAGGAGTACCTCTGCCTCTGTGGTAACTACAAGGTGCATCCCTTTTCTAGACATATGTAAAGCAACTACCTGGAAAACAGTGCACACCTTCACAAAGCAGTACTTCCTTAACATATATATATAATCCAGGAGAGATGTCAGTTTTGGAACTGCTGTCTTGTAGATCCTTTTTACTAAATGTGTTCTGGATCTGTCCTCCCAAGGCACTGCTGTTGGGTCTGCTTGTTGTAAAGCATCATTGATGGATTCCTGTCATTTGAAGAAAAAATTACCATAGTAATGTTGTTTCTTCTTGGGAATCCATCAGTGAGATTTAAAATTCCTGACCCTGCCTCCCCTTCCAGAACCTACAAATAGGTTCACACAAGAATCAGTTGTTATCTTAAGGCTGCTTGAGCATTTCTTATTGCAGTTTTCAGCAATAGTTAGAATGTGATCATGATCAGTTATATATTTTATGTTATCTGCTTTAAATTTGTGTGGTATTTTAAAATTTCAGTGAACATTTTTTGAAAACGTTTGGTAGTCATTTAGCTAGTTTCTGTGGTCACAGCTCCTCTAGCTATCAAAACAAATCTGATGTTAGAATGCTATGGGGAGTGTGACCACAGTGCAGAGTTGAGCTTGCATTCTAAGTCTACAATTAGGTAAAAGTTCTGTCTCTGGGGCATCACACTCTGACGGGATGTTGATTGTTGCAAATCTCATCAATGGGTCCCTGAGAAGCAACAGCATTACCACGGTGAGTAATTTTTTCTTCCAGATCTCCATCGAGGGTATCTCATCCATTGGGGCTACACCTTTGGAACTGTAAGCCATCGGCATCAGGGCCACTTAGAAACATTTGTTAGCTGGGGCTGCCCACAATGACATGCAGCGTCAATGCCTGTATAATCATGGGTGGCCCCAGTGCTCCACAGTTTTTCGCCATAGATAAGCTCAGAGGTCCCTTACCATGAAGAACCATGAGACCAGACCAGTACTGGGCACATGAGGAGATGCATGGGCTTAGAAATATACTTACGAAACTTGTGGACGCCTACCTCCAAACAAGACAATGGACAAACCTGCCAGCTTATACCTCGGAGGAGGGAAGGAGGGTGGGTGCACTGTGTCCCAATGGAGAAGATTCTCTCGAAGATCTATTGTTTCAGTGAGTAACTGTTCTGTTTTCATCGAGGATATCTCCTTCTTTGGACCGCACCTTTGGAACGATTTCCAAGCAGTACACAAGGTACCCAGCGAGGATGGCAACGTCTGATATGTCATCATGATGGAAGGCCTTGCAACACCGTAAGACCAACTCCAGCATGTGCACAAGCAATGCTGTCTAGATTGTAGTACTTAGTGAAAGTATGCACAGTGCTTCAGTGTTTCTGAGTGGTCTTGATGCTGATGGTTTACAGTTCTAATGGTGTGGCCCAATGGAGGAGATTCTCTCAAAGATACACTGTTACAGTGAGTAACTGTTCTTTCTTTGTTCTGTGTTTTTTAGCAAATTAAGGGAAAATAAAAAAACAGCAGAGTTGATTAAGACTGCCAATCTTCTCTTCAATTCCTTTGAGCCTTACTATATGTGGGATTATATTGCTCGCTGGTTTGAAGAATGTTGCAGGTATGTAACACAACAGCATACTATGCCATCTAAAAGTCTTATTGTAAAACTGTTGGTGTAATTTTGAACTCTTTATTTATAGGAAGACATTAAATGCCAGGCTTAAGACGAAACGTGACGGTGGTAGTGGTGGTGAGACATCAGATCTTTCCTTGACTCATTTCTGTCTATTGGTGGACTTCTTATTGGATATTGTATCTTTGGTAAGAACTGTTAAACCATTGCATCAAAAGTTAAAAGTGTATGGTAACATCCTGTTATTCTGTTCAGAGAAAGCTGAGAGCAATGTTTTCCTTTGCTATTGATTTAGATTTACAAGTCTCTTGGGAATTGTAACATTCTTTAATATTTAATGATTACTGTCAAGACTATTTAACCTGTCTATAGCATGTATGTGCTTAGCGGATCTTTCAGTCTCAAGTTCTGCCATTTAATTTTACAGTTGAAAGGTTATATAAACAAACAATGATATATTGACATGCATTTTAGCAGGATCCTAACACACTGATGTTTTTTTATTGATGATGATACGTTGGTTAAATGCGCAAGTGGAGACATGAATTAGCAGACATTCTGTAACATTTGAAAACTTTTTCTCTTAAGCGTGTCTTTTTTTCTTCAATTCTTTGCTCTTTCACTTTCAAGCCTACTAGAAGTATGAGAGTACCGTGCCAGGTAAAGTATATTAGCCTCTTTTCTTCATGCTGAAACATTAATTTCCTAAACTAACATGATTATTCACAGATGAGTACACAGAAAAGCTTCTGGCCTTTTTTTCATGTATTATTTCAGGGATTCTTAATTTGAGATAAAATGTGTAAAAATGTGGCATTTTACAGTGTGCCCAACTGTAAATAAAAACTTGAATACATGAAATGCTTAAGACCTATCACAGTAGTAATGTATTTGATGTAAGGTATGGGAGAAATAAGGTTCTTTGATTACAGCATAGAACTGGGAGCTGGGACTGCCAAGATTCAAATATCATCCATAAAATTCCTAGCCTGGTCGCACTTGGGGTAGCACATTGCGCTACCGTATGGGAGATTTAGGTGTGCGTCCCAAGTCTTAACACGCACACACACAAAGACAGTTGTTGGAACAACATGCTCAGTCTCAGTGGGGAGGAGCTGCTTGCGCTGCTGTCGCAGCATTCCCTTTGTCAGGTGTTGTGAGTGGCATCAGTATCATAGGTGACCTCACAACATTGTGCCCCCCCTCCGCTAAGGGGTATACTATTGGGAGAGTGAACCCCCGACAGCGATACCATTACAGTGACATAACCCGTTCCACATCCACAGTGTTGAACGGGTTGGTGGAGCCCTGTACGATACAGTGACTCCAACTATAATCTGGCCCCCCCCCCCCGGAGTTAACAATGTATAAGTCTGAAGGGAGCGGAAGGGGGCAGAGACCCCCGCAAACAGTGTAGAAAGCCCCAGTGCTGTGGTGGCCAGTCGACCTGGTGAATGTCAGCAAATTCGTGTCGCTGTGGGGGATGTTGACAAATTTGTTATCAAACCGACTTGGAACCCTGCTAAGGTCTGACTTAGCAGTGCAGCACATTGCAAGTAATGTGGATGGGTTTATACAGGAGAACAAAACTGGGAAAGGAGAGCAACAATGTGATGCCAACTGGGTACCCCATGCATCAGTTACTTGTCATTGTCCCAGTTGTCCCTGACCCCTCTTGGATCTTATAGAGAGGTCAAGGCAAGGCCTGTTGTTGGGGTGGGGAGCTGCAGAGGCTATGAGGGATAGTATCTGAAGGACAACCAGAACAGGTTGGTGGTATCAGTCAGAATGGAAAGCAAATAAAAAAATGCTCCCTTGGGGTGGAATAAAAAAGGAAAATGTCAGATATCTGAATATTCAAAAAGTGATACCTATCGACTGAAGACATACAGAATTAGTTTAGTTGCCATACTGGTCCTTGTAAGAACATCTCCAGAAGCAAATGGTTTGATACCTTTTATTGGATCAACATAGATGTTACAAAAATAAAACAGTGCTTAAGCTATCAGACCAACCAAGTCCTTTATCAGAAGCTTATGCCAGTTGTTTAGAGAATCACATTCTATTAACACCCAGATCATACATTAAAAACCCCAGAAAGAATTCTCATTGGTTTAAAATACCTTTTTTAAAAAACAACAGAGATTGAAATAAAGGAACCAGATTCCACCAGTCTGCTGAGAAACCTTCCAAGGCCAAATGTCAGTAGAAGCAGATAACATGAATACTCAAGCAGACAGTCAGACAGTCTCACTAACTTAAATTATGAATGAATGAGTGTGTTATGTGAATACATTCATAATTAAAAGCCAGACCTTTAGATTTAATACTCACATAAGTGAATGTTAAAATTTGATAGTATTGTATGTTAAAAAAACTATAAAAGACATTTTCTGTATATGGAAATATGAGGGTATAAAGAAAAGTTACCTAGTATGAACAACTCTTTCACACATTCATACAGAATTAAACCTATATGGAGACATTTTCTAAGCTCAAGCACTGTTTACCTTTTGTAACATCTATGTTGATCCAATAAAAGGTATCAAACCATGCTTCTGAATCTATTGACTGAAAAAGCATTTTAAAGAAGTGTGCAGTGTTTCCCCCAAAATACATATCATCATTATTGTTCCTGTTGATTTAGGAGACATACATCGAAATCCAAACAGAACACCTACCTCAGTTGCTGCTACGGATGGTTTCTGCACTGACAAGTCACCTGCAGGCATTACATCTGTCTGAACTTACCAGTTGCCTCCGGCTCTGCTCAAAGATTCTTAGCAAGGTTCAGCCTCCTCTCTTGTCTGCTGGAACAGAGAATGTTTTTCATTTTCCAGAGGGGAAAGAGAGCTCAGTCAATGAAAAGGAAGATAAAAAGGTAATTGGCCTGTTGCCTGAGTCATGTAGCACCTAATAAACATGCTGGACTGTAGTTTATTGTATGTACTATGTCCTTTTCATTACGATAACTATTAAAGATTTTCTTCCTCATTCCTTCCCTCCCCAGTGGCTGTACTGATCCTAAGGACCATTTTCAGTCACAATCCATACCCAAGGTAGTCATATACAGACACAGTTTCACATACACTGCAATGTTTCAGCCATCACAAGCATAACAAAACTTATTAATATGTTACAGATATTTTCCAGTTTTTGGAAGTTGTTTATAAGTTGTTCATAACACTTGTAGAAGCGCATGGGCTCTGTAGTCAAAATACTTAGCCCTTTAGAATCTTTAAGCTAATTTTACACTTGATATATTACAGGCAAAGTAAATCCTTATGGTATTCTTGTTTCCTTATTCAGACCTTCATTTTTTATCAGTTATCTTTTCTAGATTTTTCCAAATGTCTCCTTCATCCTCACTCCTTCCCTGCTTCTTTCTCCTAACTTGTTTCCCCCTGTCAGGAAAAAAACACCTGCAGCCAAGACTTTGGTGGTGGGCCCCTTTGCCATTGTTTTCACCCCCTGACAGAGTCCCTAAGGAGGATCCCAAGGGAAAACTTGATCCATTTTAAACAGCAGCAGAAGAGCACATAGCATCCGCTTCAGTTGGACATTGGCCATCTCCAAATCTGATTCCAGTGCCTCGCTGAGTAGATTAATGGATTGTGGGAGTAATGATGAGTTCTCACCCCAGGAATTCAATAAATTTAAATTCATGTTATAAAATGGGCATCCAAAATAAAGAAGTCTAATTGGTCAAAACATGTCAGGTGACCATGCATTACATCTGTTTAAATGCACAGTCATCCTGGTCCTAAACCACATCACACAATGAGCAAATCAGTACTCCTACAACTAGAACTATCTTCCATCAGTCCAGAACTATCTTCCTTCAGTCCTCCTACAACCAGAATTGATCTTCCATCACAAACATGGCTGCTACCTTTACACTGTAAATACCTTCAGCTGGGCCTTAAAAATAAAACCAGCTTCAATAAAAAAATGAAACTAATTAAATGTTGCTTACCTGATCATCACCCTCTCCTTACACACATAAACACATTAGAAACATTAAGTATTGTTTATAGTTTTCATTACAACTGTTTCTTTGATGACAATGAAAAATCCTCCTCCTGTTTTTACCTGCTCATCAGGGAAATCTCTTCTGCTTGCCCTGACAGTGAGATAACTGAGTCTCTGATTCTAGAAAAGGTTTTTGTTTTGTGTGTGCGTGCGTGTTTGTGTACAGTATGTTGGGAGAAGAACATTTTGCCAGTGTAACTGAGCAGAATTTTGAATCTGTGTATTCCATGATACACATTCCGTATCTTAAATGTTGGGAAAAGCAGAGAAAAAAAAAACAGGAAGCAGAAAGGTAATAATACTTCATAAAAAAAGAGAAAAGGTTGTAAACATAGTTGCAGAGGCAGACCCAAACTGCTCAAATACATTTCCGAAGATTATAAAAGCATGTGCATTTGAATCATATATAGGGGATATGACATGGCCTGAATGAAGATATCATATTTATCTTCATGAGAGGCTAATGATATTATGATATATCTTAATATCAGTGTTCTCAAATGAAGATAAATATGATATCTTCAGTCAGGCCATGTCATGTTCTGTTTATACAGACATATGCTTTGAGATAAACATAATTGGGAATGTGTAAAAAGTGCTTGTGACTTTGAAATGTGTGACTTTTTCAGCTTCATTTACAGTTACAGTACTTGTTTGGGAGTGGTTTAGAAGATTTACTACTACTTCTGTTAACTCATTGAGTCCCATTGCTTTACATTATGGCTAGTACATGATGAAAAAGTTTGATGTACATTTCTTTTGTTTTTGCTTTTTTGCTGTCAAAAAAGTGAAAAAAAATTAAATTTTCTGCCATTTTTTTGGTGAGTATAAAAAATTGAAAAAAATTGAAACACCACTCATTTTGTAGGTATTTTTGTGTTGTTGCTCTGAGTACCATGCTATCATTTTTTTTTAAGTTATTTGCATTTGAGTGTCGAAAAAGTGTAATAAAATTTAATTTTCTGCTGTTTTTTTTGCTAGCTATAAAAAAAAATAAATAAAAGGTATCTATAAATGAAACGCCACTCATTTTGTAGATATTTTTGTACTGAACAACTGTCTTGCTCACAGTACAATGCTATCATTTTTCATTTTAAAGTTATTCACATTTAAATACAGTTAGTACTGCTACTAAGGCCAAACATTCTAAATGAGTTCTGAATGCACTATGACATAGTGGTACAAGGAAAGATATCACTATGACATACGGAAACATGGAGATATAGTTGATGTCTTTTCTGTTTGCCTCAGATAGTACTTTTTATCTCTGACGGAAGTTTTCAGATGAAATCTTTTACCCCCCACCAAAACACACACACACATACACACACACACACACACACACGCAGCTCTTGCTCTCTCGCCCTCCTCCCAACCAGAGTTTCCTTCCCATTCAAGGAAAAAAATCACACAACAGTACATGGAGGCTTGGGGGGGTCCTGTAGCACTACTGGCAACAAAATAAAACAAGTAGGAATGATGCCAGGAAAGGACAAACTTTGTCCAGCAGTAATACAAGGAAGTCATCAGTGATCTCATTTGCAGTGGGCGGAAGGACTATTTTATCAGAAATGCACACAAGTAAATCTGTTGTTTTTACATATAAACATGCTTTTCCCAACTGTGAAAAGTTAAAAAAAAAAAAAAAAAAAAAAGTGCCCATTTTATAAGTGCAGTAAGACACTTTGGGGGTGTGCATGGAACAGATTTTACCGCACCTCCAGGGTCTGAAGGCACAAAGCGACCCCTAGGCATGCAGTAAAATATATTCCGTGCACACCCCATTGTGTCTTATTGCTTACATATGCAGTCATTCCCCTGGAATGAGTAGCCATGGAGCATTGGAACATTATGCTAATTATGGAACTTTAGAATGAAGTTAAAACTACTGTGTGGTGACGCTTTGCCTTGCTTTCTAATGTCAGATTTATTTCTCCGCTGAAGAGAGCAGTTACCTCAAAGTCATCTCTTCACTTACGGGTGGTTTACAGTTTATTATTTTATCTTTTATAGTCACTAAATATTTTAGTTTTATCTCCTGATACTTTGCATCAGTTAGGGTGTTATTTTATTTTAATTGTGAATTATTGGTTGTTTCTCCAGTTCCAGATCAGTTCCCAGGAACTGGAGAAGGCTGTTTCTCAGCATGGTTCCCACCTTTAGGGAACCACAGTGTTTTACTTAATTTTCATTATAAAACATCTTGGTCATAAACTCTTTTGTGGTTTTGATTCAGTTTACACTCTGTTCTGATTACTGGGAACCAAGACATTTTTCTTACAAATTTTGTATATTTAACCTCTTCTATAAGTTTATGGATCTAGTTGGAGAGCCTCTTATGGATATGAGTGTCATCTTGCATGTTCTTAGGACCAGAGGACCGTGAACCAAAGATGAGCAGGTCAGTGGTCCTAAGGATGCAAGAGGCAACAGTCTTAGATCCATAGGAGGCCCTCCACCTGGATCTATAAACTTACAGCTCATTAACTTCCTTTTTTTTATTTTAATTTAGAACGTTGATGGCATGATCAGTCAGTGAGAAGCCCATTACAATGGCTCTGTGCATGAGATACTTTCATGGTGATAAGATTACTTCACGGGCAACTGAGGGAAGTACTGTGATTGGTTGGGGATGTTCCCGCAATCTATAATGAAATAATAATTACACTTGTTGTCCTTGTTTGAGGAACCAAACTGCATTTTTAATGGTTAACCACATTTTTTCAGTTAACCCCATTTTTAACATGACAGGGCTTGTTGTCAATTTGATATTTTAAATTTGGGAACTGGAAATGTTTTTAAGGCCTCCAGTGTTTGGCATGACTGACAGGCCTAAAAAGAAAACAGGACCTACAGGCTTTAAAATTTGTAGTATTTGTTTTCAACACTTGGCAAATGCAGACTGTCATGAACTTTAAGGTGCCTGGGTTCACGATCCTTTGAATTATGGTCTGTGTAAGACGATTTTCCCTAAAACACAAAAGAAAAGGGCTGAAAAAAAGAGATGATCTCATAGCTTCTCCGTCTGCCTCTGTGTCTCCAAAAGGCTTAGCTGAAGGTCCGGCCCCTTAAAGTAAGCAGCAGTCCCTGTCAGAGGGGACATAAAGAAGAGGTAACGCTGTTAAGGATGGTACAGAAACCAGGGTTTGCTATAGATGGAACCTGGTTCCACGTAAAATAAAAGAGCCTCTGAGCAGACACCAGAATCGGTGCCTGCCAAGAAAAAAATAGAAAGAAAAACATGTCTCTGTCCCTCCTCCTGAAAAAGGAAAGGAGCCAGCAGTTCACTTAAATGCCCTCGGTAGAGGACATGGTTAAGGCATAACAAGTTTTCCAGGCTTTCCAGACTATGGGAACCTCATTAACATGCCTTCCTCCCTCTTTCCGTAACCTCCACTTCCATACTCAATGCCTGTGGAAGAGGAGGTAGAAATGTACTATGATAAGGAGGAAAGTGAAGCCCTAGAACGAGATGGTTCTCCTGAGCAGGAATTTGGCTATTCTTCTAGGTCTTGTGAGGACTGTACCTCACATCATTCTTTTGTAAGGCAGATAGTGAACACCCTCCACATTTCCTTCCATGAAACTGAGGAAGGTGAAGAGGAAATGGAATTTATGGATATGATGGAACTAGCCCCAACAGTGCGGTTGCTTCTCCCCATTCACAGATCCCTTAAAAAAGCCGCCGAGTCGTATCAGCACCTATCTCTACTACTGGCCTTGACAAAAAAGGTGAGAAAAAATATCAAGTGGACAGACAGGGTGTTGAGTACCTGTACTTACACCCTGATCATGAAAATGTAGTCCATACTGCCTCCTGAAAAAGAGTCCAGGAAACTGGACAGTATAGGAAAAAAGTGTATATGTCAGCTTCATTGCTCCTCACAGGCAGCTTACTTGGCATACACAGCTCAGTACCAGAAAGCACTCTGGAACTCTCTACTGTCACTAAGAAACAGCAACTGTTGATATAGCACAGGACATGGTTGACATAGCTAATTCAGCTGTGGATGCTACAAAATACCAGATCTTTCGCCACACCTTTGGAGCTGTAGTAGTCAGTGCTCGGACCACATGAAAACTTTTGCTAGCCAGGGGCGCCCACAGTGATGTGCCATGTGTATGTGTATAATAAACATGGGCAGCCCCATCACTCCTCAGTTCTTTTGCCGCTGTCGATCATCCTTACTGGATCTGCTGAAGGAAATGCCATCAACCTAGACATTGCCATTTATTCTTTTATTTTATTCAGTTGTCTTTGCATGCTGATGAAGTCGAAAGAGCCTTTATTTCAGTATTTGAAGTGTGGAGATAAAATTCACAAAGAAGACACACATGCAGTTTGTGTGTCTCTCAGTGTGAGGACGTGTAAAAAATGCCAGAGCTTCAACCAGGTTATAAGACAGTGCCGTAAGAAAGCTCCAGAAAACGTCTTTATTCTCAAGACATTAAAAGCCACAGAGAAGGAACAGGCCCCAAAGTATGTATTTTCTTCACCATTGTCTAAAAAATGGCTGCCTGACTGTAAGGATCGGGGCAAGAAATAGTAGTCATTGTGGCCCTCATCATCATCTGTCTGTATGCACAGAGAAAAGGAAAAATCTGTTTTGCTGGTGAGGTCTGGGTCACCACTGAGACAAAGTAAACTTGTGTCACTGCCCACTCTGGTGGCATTGACTTCAGCCCCCCCAGCCACTGATGAGACACCAAGGTCAGAGTTTGGCTTAAGCACTGTCATACCTAGTATGTACAGTAGGATGCCATCATCTTCGGGCCAGGGCCCGTCAACGCAAGTAATCCAGGCACTGTTACAAAGCGCCATTGCCTTTCAGGCTGTGCTGATGTCATTTTCAGAAATGGTAAGACTCATTCTACTTGAATTACTAATGCAGGCAGTTATTCTGCCAATGAGGCCTCCTGATACTCAGCTCTAATCAGTGGGTTATGGTAGCGTGCTACAGATTCCTCTCTGACGCTGCCGGCTTCGCTGGTTCTTTCTGCGGCTCCCGTTGTTGATCGTGCTAACGACAGCGAAGCAGAATATAATCCTGACTTTATGGATTTAGAGGATGATTTAAACGAGGAATATGAGGAGGAACAATTTCTAGCATCTGTATCTAGTTCTGCCTTCTCATCCTGCAGTGAGGACTCGGTGGTGTATACTCCTAAGATCTCCTCCTGAGGATTCACCTTTCCAAGCCATGGTGCAGCAAATCCGGTCTGGCATGGTTTTGCTGTGGAAGAGGACAATTCCACAAAAAGGAATCAAATGGAATTTTCAGAGATGCCCTGCTCCCCCTTCTTTATAATTCCATTTATATATCCTGCATTGGAGGATGCTACCTTTGCTGCATGGTACAGACCAAACTCACTGCCTGCAGTTCCAAGAAAGACTGATAAGCAATATGCTGCACCATCTGCTAAACCTTATTATGCTAACCAGCCAGAAACTGACTATGTGGTCATCATGGTTGCTCATCATAGGTCTAGGACTGCTTGACGCCATGAATACTTTGCCTTCTGGCAAAGAGTCTTGGAAGCAGAATGTGATGGTCAAGTGTACGTGTACCGCTGCATCATTAGACCTTAGGATTGCAAACTATTAGGCCCACATGATAAATTATCAGAACAGTCTGCGGAAAGCTGTTTGTACTGCAGCTCAGGCTCTGCCTGATGGTGCAGCCAATGTTAATTTACTTAAAGAGGAACTGTCATTGTCAGGATTTCTTAATGTCTGAAAGCCCATAAAAAAAGGTCATTTGAGTGAGCCATCATGTTTATCTGTGAGTCCTTGCAGTCCAGAGTTATTCATATGTAAACATCAGCCTGTAATTAAGGGCTGGGGGCAGCCATGTGCTTTAGGCTTCTGACAGGCAATGATGTCACCTAGGGTCTTGGCTGTGCTTGACTGTAGATAATCCAGCAGGTTAAATAGGAAATCATCTGTTTTATTAAGTGTGTTTTAAGGTGTTATTACAACACTTTCTACATTTATAATAATTGTTTTGTATGTGCATCGAAACTAGTGAGCTACTCTTTCACCTCATCCATGATGGGCGATGCGAAGTCGGCACCAGGTTTCAAGATAATGTACCTCCGGGCAGAAAATGTCACAAATGGACCTGCACACCATGTGCGTCTACTGTCTGAGCTATGAGCATGATCCCCAGGCTTGTGGCCTATGTCGCACCGCGCATCCTTTTACCTTGGAAGACCAGTGTGCGCGACTTCTTCTTGGCACCTGGATGAATGGGATCCTCCCATGAAATCTAAGGATGCCTATCGGGCGGTCTCCAGGGCTGTGGAGTCCACAGAATAGCTTGCAGCATTTGAGGAAGCAATGGCTCAGGCCGTGGCATAAGCTTTCTTGGCTGTAGCCTTTAGCCACTCTCTTTGGGTGCCTCCTTGTCGGGGGCATTCAGAGACCTGTGTCAGGCCTTTCCCACTCTTGGGCAGGGACCTGCTTTGGGCACTAAATCCAAAAAGAAAGAGGCTAAGAAAAAGTGTCGCCATCGATTGTGGGATCGTGAGCGTTCTCAGGCCATGGAATTCTCACATTTCCACGGCAGTTTTGACTATGGTCGATCCTTTGACCTAGGCTGCCGGCTCCATGGTCTCCCCGTTGGGCCAGTTGGTTGAGATGCAGGCCACCCTTCCTGCCGAGATCTTTCTTGAACCTGTCAACTCGTTGCCATATGAGGCCGATACCTCCCTCTTTAGGACTCTGGTCCTCCCTTTGACTTCTCAGGGAGGGACGGATCAGTCTGCTGATCCGCCGCCTCTTCCTCAGGATCTTGTGGACCTGGTGGAGCCTTGACTTTTGCCGACTCACTCTGAGACCCGCCATCTGAAGCCCTGATGGTTGAGGTTGTGGTCCCGATCCAGCAGTCCTGGGTCGAGCAGCCCACGCCAATATCTACAATCGCACTCTGGACACTCTGGCAAGTGGTGCCACTGCTATTCCTCCTCCTTTAATGAGGAGAGGCTCCTCCGCAGGATGCGTTGGTGCTATGAAGAGCTTATGTGGCACCAGCTCATGTTCAGGGGGGTGAAGCCGATCCCGACCTCTACCACAGCTATCACATGGCTCTTGCCGCAGAGGCCTCAACCTTCCCAGACCCGGCAGCCACCGCTTCGGCCTCCTCTGGCTTCTCTGCCTATCTTGGTGGATCCACCACCAAAACAGATGAAGTTTGGTCCTCCTCCTCCTAAGGATGCCCACTTGGCACAGGGGCTTCCACATCGTCTATCAGTCACCATCACTCCCGATCGACCTTGCAGGGTCAATGTGAATTCAGGCCGTCGACCTTTGTTCAACTAATCCTCAGAGTCTGAGGGCTCCTCCGTGCACTTCTGCCCAGTGGACGTGGAGTCGGCAGAGGTTTTTCTGATGGAGCAGGTTCCCACCTCCTTCATGGGGCTCCTCTGTCTTATCTCAGAGTCCATGGGCCTTCCAATGGAACCCGTTGAGAAGTGGGCTAGATACCCACTCACTGAGATTCTGGACTGGGGCAACTCCCCTGGGGAAGCATTCCTGGTGGCAGAAGCCATTCTTGGTCCTGCTCTGGAGGTCTGGGAGCATCCATCCTCTTGTCCTGCACCTTCGGTCTGAATGGCCCGCAAGTGTGTGGTCTCTACCGGTTCCCTGATAGGTTTTACTGAGAACCCCTCGGCTGGGGGTCTAGTGGCTGATTCGGTGTTCTGGCGCACGGGCAGTGTTGGGGACGTGGACAAGCCTCCCAACAAGGCGTCCAAGAAATTGGACCACATGGCCAAGAAAGTTTATGCTGCTTCATTTCTCAGCCTTCAGCAGGAGAGTTCGGCTCTTCTTGTGGCCCACTTTGCCCATGCCCTTTTGGGTACACTTGATGAGGTGCTTCCTCATCTCCCAGCCGACGTGCAGACTATGGTCAAGCAGGTGTGGGATCAGGGCCGAGCGGTTGATAAGCAACAGCTCCAGACTGCCATGGATGTCTGTTGCCATACGCCGCAGGGCTTGGCTGAGGATCTCAACTTTTATGTTGAATACCCAGCACAAACTGGTGGATGTCCCCTTCTTGGGCACTGACTTGTTTGGGCCTGGTGTTGAAGGGCACTTCACCCGTATTGAGAAGTCCAGCGCTACCTTGGACTCGGTGACCTCTGCCCAGAGGGATCCCATGGTTCCAAATCTCAGAAGAAGAAGCCCTTTCATGGGACTAAACCAGCCCAGCCTCAGGCGGGTCAGCAGGCTCAGACCTGGTGTCCCCAGCCAAAGTCCGTTGCCTCGGTCGTCCGGAATCCAGGAGGTCATGGTTCCGACGGTCCTTTGGCCGGTGCTTCCTCCTCTGCCAAGCCTGCCCAGTGATGGGATTGGGGGGTGCCTCTCCCATGCCTGTTCTGCCTCCCCGGGCCCTCCCATGGGGGTTCGGCTCCACCACTTCCTTTCCTCCTGGTCCGCTATCATCACGGACAGGTGGGTTCTCGAAGTGGTCTGCTACGGTCTGCCTCTGGAATTCGAGGCTTGCACGCTCTGCTGAGTCTGTGCCCTGCAGAAGGACATAGTGTCCGTCGACGTTCAGTCAGCCCTTTGGGACAACATCACACAGCTTCTCCTCAGGGAGGTTGTGGCTCCAGTCTCTGACCCTCCAGATCATCCAGGGTTTGTCTCCAGGTATTTCCTGGTGTCAAAACAGATGGGTGGCTGTTGCCCCATCTTGATCTGCATGATTTGAAAATGTTTCTCATGTTGAGCACCTTCCAGATGATCACTCTGTCTTAGGTCATACCACCTCTTGAGCAGAACATGTGGTTTTGCTCTCTGGAGCTTCAGGATGCATTCTTCCACATCTCAATCCATCTGTCCCACTGTGGGTTCCTTCAGCTCTGTGTGGAGGGGGTCCTCTATGAGTTCCAGGCCATGCCATTTGGCCTGTCCTCTGCTCCCAGGCTCTTCACCAAATGCATTGCAGTGGTGGCAGCTTACCAGTGGCACCGAGGGGTCCAGGTGTTCCCCTACCTGGACGACTGACTAATCACAGGTTCCTTCAGGACGGAGGTGGAGTGGTCCAGGGATCTGGCCCTCTGGACCTTTGCCTCCCTTGGCCTCCTGGTCAATGAGGCCAAGTTGGAACTCGTGCCCTCATAGGTGATTCACTTCATCGGGGCAGAGCTTGACTCCTGCAGAGGCAGGGCTCAGCTTCTGGCAGACAGGGTGGATGCTCTCTCTCCTCCTTCGCCCGATCATTTTGGGTTGTGCAGTTGCGCCCTGCTCGGGTCTTCCTGTGCCTACTGAGATCCATGGTGGCATGCACTAGCGTGGTCTGTTGGGCTCGATGGAGAATGTGCTCTCTGCAATGTGAGCTTGCCCGCCAGTGGTCTTAGCACAAGGGCCACTTCAATGAGCCAGTCACTGTGACCCAGTTGATGTGGGACATCCTCCAGTGGTGGTTAGTCCCAGCACATTTGCAGGAAGGGATCCTGTTTGTCTGTCCAGAGCAGTTGGTCATCCTAATGACTGATGCCTCCCTGCTGGACTGGGGAGCCCACCTGGGAGACCACAGAGTCCACAGACTCTGGACCACTGAGGAGTCCTGATGCCATATCAACCTGTTGGAACTGCGGGCAGTTTGGCTTGTACTGACCGCCTTTGCTTCACACCATAGCCATGTACTGCCTCAACAAACAGGGCAGGACGCATTCCCTTCTGCTGTGCAGGGAACCTCTCCACATCTGGACCCTCGTGCTCAGCCTGGATGCTGATCTCCTGGCCATCCATGTAGCCGGCATCTCGAAATCAGCTGGCAGGTGCCCTCAACCGGGTGGGCGAAGCATCTCATGAGTGGTCTCTTCCAGGGGTGTTCAGATGAAAACTTTTAGGACTTGTCCAGCCATGACTGTTGCTGAACTTTCACTTGTCCCTATTCGTTATAATGAAATTAGCTTTCTTTTTGTACTTGCCTTTCAAGGAAATTTACTTGTCCTGGACAGGGGGCAGTAGGATTTGCACACCCCTGGTCTTTCCATCCAGAGGTAGCACACAGCCTGTTCTCCCAATGGGGCACCCCTCTGGTGGACCTGTTTGCCTCCAGAGAGAATGACAAGTTGAGGCTGTACTGTGCCCACCCCCCTCAGCAGGGAATACTGCAGGAGGATGCCTTATCCAAGCTCTGGACCCGGGCCTTCTCTGTGCATTCCTTCCGTATCCCTTGATCCACAAGGTGTTGCTCAAGGCCAGGAGGGACAAGGCACGGATGATCCTGGTGACTCCAGACTGGCCCCGCCAGTTTTGGTACCCTGATCTCCTCAGCAGGCTCACGAGGCGTCTTGTTCCATGCCCAGACCTGCTTTCTTACAGTCGGGGAAGGTATGCCACCTGGACTTTCAGTCTTTGTACCTGACAACCTGGTTCCTGAGCGGCTAGAGTTCCAGGCTTTGGATCATCTCTCCGACGATGTCCTTGCTGTGATCGAGGCATCTCAGAAGAAGTTGACTTGAAAGTGCTATGCCTTTAGATGGAAAGAGGTTCTCCATTTGGTGCCAGGGCAAGGGCCTGGATGCCTTATCTTGCCCTGTGGCTAGCATTCTCAACTACCTTTGGTCCCTGACTCAGTTGGGCCTTTGGCCGCCGACCCTCAAGGTGCATCTGGTGGTTGTCTCTGCTTCCCGGACATGGGCTAGTTCTAAGTCTGTTGCACAGGAGAAGGGGGTCTGGCACTTTTTCAAAGGCCTTGACCACATTTCCCCTCCAGTGCGTGGACCACCACCACCTTGGGACTTGTTGCCGGTGTTGGCAAAGCTCATAGACAAGCCATTCAAACCTATGCACAGGTGTGAAATGTCTCACCTGTTGTGGCAGACTGCTTTTCTGGTGGCTGTCGCATCAGCCAGAAGGATCAGTGAGCTCCGGTTGCTCTCGGAGGAATCTCCTTACTTGGTCTTCCACGGGGACGAGGTTGTCCTTCACCCCAACCCAAAGTTCCTCCGGAAGGTTGTGTTGAATTTCCACCATAACCAGGTCATTGATCTCCCAGTGTACTTCACCAACTATTCCTCGGCGGTCGAGCACAGGCTCAATACCTTGGACCTGTGGCAAGCACTAGCCTATTATAAGGAGTGCACAGCTGGAGTTCAGGAAGAGTTTCACCAGCTATTTGTCACCTACACTGAAACCACACTGGCAGACCAGCAGCTAAGTGGACGATTGGCAGGTGGATTGTAGCCTGCATCCACCTCTGCTATAGGTTGGCTGGTAAGGAGCCTCCCGCAGGGCTACAGGCTAATTTCACAAGCAATACCGCTACCTCAGTGGCTGCTTCCAGGGGCGTCCCTATCCAGGAAATCTGCAGGGCTGCTACCTGGATGTCAGCACACACCTTCATTTCCCACTACCACATCGATCTTGAGTCATGCCAGGATGCTGATTTTGGGACCTAAGTTCTCCAATCTCTGTTCCCTAAATAGGGTGTGTGCGCCTTGCTCCCTCTTCACAGAGAACTGCTTGGAGTCTTCCAGAAGTGTGGATAGTACACCATATCCACATCCCTAGAAAAACAGGTTACTCACCTATAACAGTACTTCTGGGAGTGTCATATGTTGTTAATCCACACTGACCCACCCAGCCTCCCCTGGCAAGTGTCACACCGGTCTTGCTTCCAGCGGGCAAGATCTGCTGTCATGGGGCAGTGCTAGGGGAGTTACCATCCGGGTCGGTGGGAAGAGCCAGTTTGAAGACGTTCTGGCAGGATTTAAAGGGTAAAGGGTAAAGGGACATTGCCGGAAGTGTGTATGTACACCATATACCACTCTTAGAACTACTGTTACAGGTGAGTAACCTGTTTTTCTGGTTCCGCCTCCACCAGCCATGATGGCTTGCTTGCTTGCTCCCATCTTGAGCTGAACACAATCAAAGGCAGTCTATTCAATGTGGTAATATTGTTAGATTTTCTCAACAGTAACTGCTACCTTATATGGGTAATCTAAAAATCATCGAAATCAGCCTCTCAGTAGACCAGCTCGGAGATGCAGCCTTCATTGTACCCCATCCCACATCTCAGACATGACGGAAGGCTCAGGTGAGGAAGAGGATGACAGCTGATCCCTTGCAGGTTCCACAGTGGGCAAGAGCAGCACAACAGCAATTCCTAAAATGTTGCAGTGTATAGATGTTGATGTCACAGACCTCAAATGGGACCTGAAAAAACTGGAGGAAAGGACTTTGGCAATGGAAAAGGTGGTGGGCGAAGCTGCATAATGAAGGGGACTGCCTGAGCTGGGCTGTCCTTTATATGTGTCGCTGGGAACATGAGCTTACTGAGCAGAGAGAAGATGCTCGGAGATTTGGAACATCTACACATAAATATGTTTCTAGAGACATGGCTGCGAACAGAGTTAAAGCTGCCACCAGACAGCAAAACTGAAATTGAAGGCGCACACTGTGCTCAAGGACCAAAGCCTAAGCCTGATGCCCTGCTGTGGTCCATCATGGTTAGATTTCTTAAATACCCCATCAAAGAAGACCTGAGGAGAAAAGCCTGGGTGAAGTCAGATTTAAATTTCAATGGCAAGTGCATTTATATTGACCAGACCTTTCCACCTGAGATGATGCACAAACGGAAACAAGTTTTGGGGGTCATAAAACAACTAAAACAAAAGCAGGTGAAAGTGCAAATTTGTTTTCCAGCTAAGTTGGTTATTCAGGAAGAACCAGGGGTGAAAACAAATGATTCCTTCCTGCAGGCTGGCAAAACTTTAGAAGCACTGGGAGTTGCAGTGCCAGACCAGATGGAAGAGACCTTTGAGAGGGATGTGCTGCAGATGGTGTGGTCGGTGGCTGGTAAAAG
This sequence comes from Neoceratodus forsteri, assembly GCA_016271365.2. NCBI lineage: Eukaryota > Metazoa > Chordata > Ceratodontiformes > Ceratodontidae > Neoceratodus > Neoceratodus forsteri. The sequence goes on from CM057449.1 coordinate 970,109,181, forward strand.
GAAGACTGTAGCAACTAACAGATTGGACAAGAGGAGACCACCAGCTGACCTCTGCAGTGACCCGAAAAAACTGTACAAACAGCAGAAATGTGGTGGATCTTGAAAAAATGTAGTCTGGGGTCAATGTTTTCTAACTGTAAGTACTCTTTCCTGGTTCTCTTTGTTTTTTTTTTCTGGGACTCCTTTTGTTGATTATTAGCTCAACATGGGATTATCCCTCACCCCTTTATTCCCCATGCCAGCTTGATATGCTTCCCTAAGTATTACAGACTCTGCTGAGGTGGAGCGATAACTTGATAATCTCCCTCCACCTTTGACGGGAAGTTGCCATGTTTGCATTAATGGAGCCTCACGGTAGGTGGCTATCAATGGCGTGGGGGAGAGGGATGGATATGTCTGCTGGATCTGTTGGCCGATGGGCCCAAGGACATTTGGATTAATGTTACAGCACCTCATTAAAACCTTATCTAATATTTATTTATTTATTTTTTTTATTTAAAGGTTGGTAACTGGGAAGAGTACACTGAGCCAAAGCTCATTTCCAGATGCGACCCGGGGGAAAGAGTAAGATATGCACAAAATATAATTATACATGCATATACATTCATGAGATGAGCAAGAATACAAAAAATATAGTAATAAATAACAAACACAGAAGTAGGGCCAGAGGGTGTAACTAGGAGTAACTATGCATATGATAGCAAACAAAGGCGCAATAGCACAGGTATTATACAGCAGTCATAAAAAATGTGGATATGCGTTTATATACATTCGTGAGATGAGCTGGATTATTTACGGCAATTATAGGCGTAGAGCAGGCGCAGCAGGGGAAAGAAAAGGGGAAAGGGTAAGAATGGATGTAGTATAGCATTCAAGGAGGTGGAAACAAAGGGCAAGGGGAGGGAGATGCTTAAATAGTTTTTGATGGATGGCGCCGTAGGTAGACCTCGTACTGTAAAGGGAAGGGAGTTCCATAAGGCAGGGAACCGTGGCTGAAGGCTAATGTACTGGCGTGTGAACGGGTGTGATCAGCAAAGGAGTAGGATCACGGAGCACAGGAGTAGCCTGTACTAGGGCGGGGCTAGTAAGGATAAGAGGTAGGAGGAAGGTATTGAACCAGTACTAGCAACAAAGGTAGCGCAATGTGCCAGGTGACATTCGTTAAGTGACGATAAGGAGACAGATTGGTAGAGAACATAGTGGTGGGTGCGGTATGGGAGGTTTGAGGCAAATCTGCAGAAGGCATGAAAAAGTGGGTCTAATTTGGCGAGGAAGGATTGCGGCACAGAGCTGTAAACCACATCAGCATAATCAAATGAGGGGAGGATAAGCTTAGAGACTAATTCACTCCTGATGGGGAGGGAGAGACTGTCCTTGTGCCTAATATGCTGCGAGCAAGGAAAATCTTCAGTGTTGTTTTTCTTGTTTCGTTCTGCAGACATTTTCAATAACGTATGCTATTATACTGTAGCTCAGTAGTACATGTGCCTTTTCATAACGGTGGGGTGCAATGCAGTCATTCTCATGGACCAGAGACTCTGGTACTTTCCTAGCTAGCACCAAGATCTGGGGTGTTGTATGTCTGTGTTATAATTCGACTTATTCTTCATATTTCAAGAGATAGGGGGTGAGAAGTACTTTGAATCGAAGGGGTAAAGCCAGGAGGAGAGATATTTTCAGGGTTTTTTTCTGCTATTGTGGTTTGACTTTAGAATTTAATGATGTCTTGTTGTTTTGATGGCAGTAAGTAATTAAAAAGCTGTGGTACGTTTGAAGCTGGTGCCCTCTCTCGTATGTCGTAGACAAACCCGCAAGCCCTTGGGGTGTGGCGTACACAGCACTGCTCCTTTTATATGCTCCCACTCTTAGTACAGTGGCAATGACTGTGGGAGGAGAGTAGGGTTCAGCCCTGACCTGCACTACTGTGTTTTAGGCTTGGGAAGGAGAAGCATGACTGTGTCATACCACTGGACACAGCCACTAGGCTTAGAGCCTGTAATAACCTCTGGGGGTTACTGCTGGGCTTGTAACGGCCTGGGAGACAAGGAGTTGCACAGTTGCAGCTGACTTCTGGCAGGAGAGTGTGCTGTCCCAGAGTCTAGAGGCTAGACCTGACGTTTTCGGCCTCCCCACCTCTTTCTCTCTCTTGTGTGGGGGAGGGGGGCAGGCGAGACCTCCTTCAGTTTAGTATTCAGTGTTTAGTTGACTGTTACTTCCTGTTGGATTGACTGGCTACAGTTCTAATGTTTATTGTGTTTATATTCTGTGTGCATTTTAGTTATTTCTTTTCAGATCTTTGTAATTACACAGCATGTACTTGATCCTGCTGTAGGCAGCTCCAAGGGGCACAGCTCCCAGGCTGGCTGTAGTCAATCACCTGGACTGGAAGCAACACCACATACCCACCTGCCGAACAATGTGGCATCAAATATTTCATTCACTCCTAGACTGTGAATTGCAGTGGTACTCGATAAGTCTCATGGGGAAGGACAGGTAGAAGTGAGAGATAGATCATGGCCCTTTATGTATTTTATGGGTTGTCATTTAGAGATGATTTTTTATAATGTAAAAGGGTTAGGCTCTGTCATAAACCGAGCTCAAGTGGTGAAGGAATTACGAGACCTCCATTATGACATAGGGCTACTTTGGTAGACTAGGCTATCATAGCCAGAGCACCGTAAACGTAGCAGACAGTGGGTGGGTAAATTGGTAGGGGCCTTCAGTCCTACAAAAAATATAGCAGGAGTTGCAATCCTTATCAGGAGGATCTGCCTTGAAAGTTGGTTAGCAGCTTCTCAGATATCGAAGATGGTGTTTTTTGGGTAATATTGTAGATGAGGCAGGAAACTCTCCATGTGGTCAGTGTGTACAGCCTGATGCTGGCCCTCCCAAACTTTTACAGACAGATATTCCAGCGGGTGGCCTCAGTCCCACAGGGAACCATAATCTTAGGGGGAGACTGGAATACAGTCAAGAATGCAGGGCTCAATTTGTCTGCTGGTGCGAATGGGAAAGGCAGAGCAATCAGGAAGATGCTAAAGGATTTAAGGGTCAAAATGGGATTGATTAACCCCTGGGGGGAACTGAACCCTAAAACTAAAAACTCTGCTTTTTACTCCCCACCCAATCATGGTTATTCCTGGATAGACAGGTTCTATATTCAAAAAGAGAAACTTCCTTTGATACAAGCTATGGAATTTTGCCCACTACCCTCTGATCATTCTCCCATCAGCATCGCTCCCAGTTCGGCATGGACAGTACAGGTTCCATTTAGAGGTATAATGCCAGCCTATCCAGTGATGAATTGTTTGTTAAAAAAAAGTCAGAAGAAATTTGTACGTATGTTCGGTTCAACCTTCCCGTGGAGTCAGTTCCAAAATATATTTGAGACAAGCTGACGGTGGTGCTGAGGGGGCAGTTCATAGTATATGCCTCATGGAAGGGAAAGGGGAAAGTAGAAATTGTTTAACCAGGAAAGGCACACTAAGCCAGAGCTTGTTTCCAGGTGTGACCTGGGAGCACGAGGAAGTTAAGTGACTTGCTCAGGGTCACACAGTATGCAAGTGGGGGCTGACGGGATTCAAACCCAGGTCTCAAGGTTTGCAGCTCAGTGCCCTTAACCACTACGCTATACTGCCTCATAAAAACATGTACGTAAAAAAAAAAACAGACAGCCCTCAAGAACAGACTGCCATTTTAAAGAGCTCCTGACACACTTGAGGCAACTTTGAAAAAATGGAATATTGAGACATAAATGTAACTTATATTTCATATTTTATTTTGTAATTCTCACCCTTATGCCCTTATTGCCAAGGGTATTTGCATGAAAACAGTATCTCTATCCTTTCAACTCTGCCTGCTTGTCTACATCTGACATCATAATTCTGTTTATGACAACACAATCTGTTGCTGTGGAGATACTTATGATGTAAAGAGGGGATTGTGATGTCAGGTGTAAGGAAGCAGGCAGAGAAGATAACGTTTAGGGGGACAGGGCTCCTGTTGTCATACAACTCTTTCAGTAATAAAGAAAATGTTGCCCTAATTACTGAAAATACATGACGCAATAAAGAAAATGGGATGGTGTTGAATATAAATCTTACTTTTTTCAAAGCTTTCCAAATACTGGCCGGCCCAGTGACTTGGAGGGCTGAGGCATCATGCCTTACCTCCTGCCATGCTGGCAACCCGTGTTCACGGTGCGAGTGGGCTGCCGGGGGCCAGCTGGGGAGGGAGAGGATCGAGTGTCCGGAGGACAGCCCTCCTTTCCTGGGGAGGGGGTGGGATGGAGTCCGCTGCATGCCTGACCCCTAGAGGAGGCTGGGGTCGACACTGGTGGCTGACATGCAGGGGGTGGTTACGGGGCAGTCACCCGGCATGTCACGTGTGAGATGCGCGCAGCTCGGCCATTAGTGTGTCATTTTACGTGCTGTGCCACTCTTTGGGGGGAGAAAATGGAAAAATGGCCCCTCTGCAGGATGATTGCGCAGATGCACTGAGCTACGCTCCCGCGATTGGCAGCAGCCCCCCCGCACCGGATCCATTCTGGTGGGTTGAGGGATCCCCGCCATGGGGGGCAGGCTGTGGAGGAAGCGGAGGGGTAATGCTGTGAGCGGGAGATGGGGCTGGGCGCCCTGGCAGGAGGGAGCACTGTAGGGGATGAAGGTGATTAAATAGATTAACAGCAAAAAAAAGTTTTCCAAATGCTTACAGAGTCTCTTTAAAGGAAGAGCATAAGGTGACTGGGGATTCTACTCTTTTCAGTGAGCTTTGTAACACTAGAGAAAAACTTGATAAGCTAGAATTAGCCAGAGCGGAGGCACAGCTGTGCTTCCTAAATCAAAAATACTATGAACATGGAGACACTGAGCAGGTCGTCTCTTGGCCTTTTGCTTAAAGAAGAGGGCAGCAGATAGGCATATTGCCAGTCTGCACAAGGGTACTAATTCCAGGGACCCTTGCATGAAAGCCAGAAGGACTGTGACTGAGTTTCAGAAATTCTACAAAAGGCTGCATAGCAAAGATAAGATAGTGGTAGGGGAGAAGTGATTCAGGCATTTCTGGCTGGGATCTCACTCCCTAAGGTCACCCAAGAGCAGAAGGAAGCCTTGGAAGCACCCATTACCAGGGATGAGATTTCCCAGGTGATTAAGGATGTGCCTACTGGTAAGCCCCTGGGCTCGGACAGGTCTGGGATGGAATTTTTATAAACTTTCACAGCAGAACTTGTCCGCACTCTAACACAGACTTTTAATGCTATTCGGGAGTGACGGGACATCCCACTCTTTTTCCATCTTTCTTAAACCAGGTAAGGATCCCGTAAACAGCAGCTCCTACAGATCCATATCCCTCCTAAATCAAGATACTAATCTTTACCAAAGGGCTAGCTGGTGTGTTGCAGAAAGTGGTGGGCTCCATAGTACACCAGGACCAAACAGAGTCATTCCCCAAAGGCACTTGCATGGCAACGTGCACCGATTGCTTAATGTCATAATGGCCCTGAAGGGAAGGGACACACCTAATATGATTATAGCCATTGATGCTGAGAAAGTGTTTGATTGTCTGGAATGGCCTTTTTTAGACCATATACTAGCTGCCTTTGACATTGGGGACAGGTTTATACCATGGATCTGGGCACTTTTTGGGAACCCCTACAGCCCGGGTATGGGTAAATGAGGTACTGTTGGACTAATGTACAGTAGAATGGGGAGTTAGGCAGGGCTGCCCCTCTCCCCGAGGAGGTTGTGGGGTCAAAAACAGTGACGGAATTCAAGAATGCATGGGACAGGCATAAAGCAATTCTTGTAGGGAAGGGGTGGGAGGAAGTAGGCTGTTGGTTAACTAAGATCTGCAGTTTATCCAGTAAGTAGGGAAATGGGCAGACCGGGTGGGCCAGGCAGTCCTTATCTGCCATCAAAGTCTATGTTTCTATGCTCTGAGTATAGAACCTTTGGCAGCATTAGGAAGGAATGCTTAGAATATTCAGGGTATCAGAGAGGGAGTGGAAGAAGTAAGGCTATACCTATATGCAGATGATAATCATTCTCTATATGCAGTACCCAGTCCTCAACCTTCCGCTTCTGACCCAAATATTAGAGGATTGTGGCAAGATGTCTGGGTTCAGAGTTAATACAGACAAGTCAGAGGCTTGTTACCGAATGGGCAAATTCCCCTACAGTGGCAGCAGGCATGCCCGTACAGATGGGTTAATTCCCATTTTGGATAGTTGGGGATTCAGATTCCTAAGACTCTGTGAGTAGATAGGCTGTATGAGGTTAATTACCTTCTGCTATAGCAGGCTGTGGATGAAGATTTTCACACATGGCAAGAATTGTCAGATTTCAGGGCGGCAGATTCTTCGAGAATGTATATCTGCCCTAGGTTTTTGTTTGTTTGTTTTTTTGCTTTGCCTGTGCCCCTCCCTAAATGACCAGAGATGTTGACTATGTACTTAATTCACAAACTGCATCTTGCTCGCCGTCTTGTTGACTCCTTCTACCTAACCACAAAATGTATAAGTATTTGCTCACCTGCTTTGCTGTATTGATGTACCTGTTATACTCTCCCGGGTCGTTCCTGAAAATAGGCATACAACTTGTCTAGTGTACCTACCCGGTAAACAAAAACTAAATAATAAATTGGTATTGAAGAGAATTCATAAAACTTGGTCTAAATTCATATGGGGGAAGGACAAAACCAGGATTTTTGGGCAACCTTACTGCTCGCCAAGGATAGTGGAGGCTTAGGAGTCCCCAACCTACCAGCTTATTTTCAGGCCTGCCATAGTCAACACCTTTTAACACAGCTGAGATGTGAGGAAACCCCAGGCTAAGTAGCTTTGGAAAGCAGAGAGGTACACGTAGCCAACATTTTTACTAAGCTGGGATCTTCTGATATTAAACTAGTGGGAAATGTCTCTGCTAAACTCGAGCTGACCAAGTGGAGTGAAGCCCTGCTCACCAGTGGAATGAGCACTGGGTTTTGTAGATTTACCAGTATAACAGGAGCAGAGGGATTTGGGCCTAGGAAAATCGATCCTGTGTTTAAGAGATGGGAGAGATTGGGCTTGAGTCTCTTGAGTCAGCTGTTGTCTGGAAGGAAGATTAAGACCTTTGTTCAATTACAAGAGTTTTCCTTACCCCGGTGGAATTTTTATTGATCTTCTTCAGGGGTATCTTAGTCATTAGGTCACACTGTAGGGACTTCACCATCGGTGAAGCAGAATCCACATGGAAGATTTCAGCAGTTTAACTGGGGCCACCTGTGCTGCCAATGTTCATCGACGCCACCAACCCTGGGCCTGACCACAAAGTTTCTGACTGTAAGCTCTGCCAGAACTTTAACCAAACAACCCTCAGATGACGCAGATAGGCTCTCAAAAATTTCCTGATGGATCAATAGGTAGCCGGTTCCAGGCAGGGGCCCTCTGGGGTCCCAGCCTCTCAGTCGCCGATGGGGTCGTCGAGCTCACAGGCCTCCAAGGCCCGAGACAAATCCTCTGGGAAAAGTCATAAAAAAGACCAAGATTGTGACCGCTCCTGCAGGCGTTGATCTCATTCCCTGATGGCTTCTCCTTCATCTGGGGGATCCTCATTGGCTGCGTCCACACCAATGTGCAAAACTGCTGTCCAGGTCTCTGTGTCCACCAGACCCATACTGACAGCACCCCGGCCCAATTCTCAGGGCGGCAAGCCGTCAACCTCCTGATTGTCGGCCCCCTTCTTCGTCGACGGGCTCGGCGGCAGCTCTTTCACCCTCCAGGGCTACAGGCTTTTTGGGTTCACAGGATCCAGCAGGCGGGTCATCGACACCTGTGCCATTGACACCCCCCCAATCGATGAACATCGTCAACTTGAATAAAATTCTGACAAGATTCAGTTTGGTGATTGTGCAATATCTGGGTGTGTATAGACCGTCCTCACCGGCGCTACAGCATCATCACATCGCCGATCTTACCATCGGTGCTGGAAGCCCTCCTAAGCTGTCATTGGCACAAGCGATTCAGGACCTGGATTTGGAAGAGGTCGACGTTGAGGAGTACCATCCAAACCTAATTCTTCCTGATGATGAGGAGGAAGAAGAGGAAGAGATCCTGGTCTCTGACAGGTCCACGGCTTCCTTTGTCAGTGAGGATTCAGTTAAGCATACCCCTAGGTGTCCTCCTGAGGACCCCACATTTTTCAGTGTGATGAAGCAGCTGTCGTCAGCCATGAGTTTCCACACTGAGGAAGAGGATGTCACCAGAAAAGAGCTGGTGGACTTCCTGGAGATGGATAGAAATGTATGTCATGTGGGTCCCCTTCAAAGGTTCAACCAAAGATTCTGTGGGGGCTGGTAGGCGAAAAGTATAAAGTACAGCCAGCCACATCCAAAAGCTTCTTCAGACAGTTTCTTGCTTTATTTCAAATGCATAACCTTAGATCCTGAACAAGCCAACATTTCGCCTATGAGGCTTCTTCAGGGATTAGGATCTACTATTCAAACAAATCACAATGTTTTCAATTATATGTCCATTATTAAATGAAAAATATATTCCTTATAATTGTGTTGCAGTTCTTGGTTAGATTAAATTTTATCGCACCATAAGGCACTATTCCAAACGTAGTGAAACCATACTTCACTCAACAATATTTTCATAAATTCAGTATTTTATAAACACATTTCACATTTCCATATAATGGTGAAATTCTTAAAATAGTGCATGGATTACACTTTGGCGCCATCCAGTGTGTGCTGCCTCTAATTACAGGAAAGGGAAACTTCATTCTTTAGCTTTACATTTTTACGTTTCACTAGTCTGTGCATGTACTAGTTTTCTACTGCATTCAGGTGTCAACTCCACTATATTTATAACACTGAAATCTAATGTATAATTTGACCACATTTAGTACCTGTTCAAAATTAGCTGTATATATGGTGACATTTGTTGTGACACTGCTGCAGATCTCACTGCCTTAAAACTTGCACATTAGAGAGTGCAGCATTTCTCGTTATTCTTACCTGTATTTGGTTTAGAAGAGATGATCTCTCCCTATTCTAATCTCCTTACTGGAGATCTGGAATGACATCATATACCTTTGTGTGTCTCCTTTGTAAGTCCCATGTTGTGATATCCAAATTACAGTTTAATCAGTTCATATCTAAACTTAGGAGTGCTATGGTTTTATAGTCTTAATGCATAAAATGAATACAGATAGAGGATTTTTTAAATTTATGACTCTGTATTTATTTATTTACCTTCATTGAAGTAGTCATTTTCTTATGCATCTTGTTTCTAGTTTTTCTTAGTTCGGTTCTAAGGAGTAATGGATATGCATACAGGGTGAGAATGACTCTAAAATATTTAACTTCTTTTAATGTTTTTTTGAAATATCAAAAGCAGATAGCTTACCAGAAGTGTTGTTCTGACTGTCCTAGCAGCCTTCCATAAGACTGCACTGTCGTTTGGTTGCAGCTTGGTTAAGAAGAGTTCACTGTGTAAGGGGCTAAAACAGATCTGCCCCTTACACAGTGAACTCTTCTTAGCCAAGCGGCAACCAAACGACAGTGCAGTCTTATGGAAGGCTGCCAGGATGGCAGAAATCATTCCTCCAGTCCTGCCTGCCTTGAGGAATGCAGCCACGGCAGCCTGGCACAGATCAGACATAGTGCCAGCTATGCCTCGCAGGGTGGATAAACTTTACCATGCCACCCAGGAGTTCCCCTGCTATGCTGCCCATCCCAAAATGGACTTGGTGGTCATTAAGCCAGCCCACGGCAGGTCTAAGGCACCTAAACACCTTAGTTCCCCTGGATAAAGAGTCTTGCAGAATTGACCTCTGGGGGTAAGAGAGTGCATGCCTCCTCCACACTGGGTTTAAGGGTTGCAAACTACCTCTCTCACATGGTAAAGTACCAAAATGCTAATTAGAAGAAGAACAAGGCCACTTTCAAGGCCCTCCCAGATGGCACACAAAATCAGGAGCTGCTCCAGTGCCTTCAGGCAGCTGAGGATGTTAGCAAGCACCTCCTCAGAATTCTCTGTGACATGGCCGACACCATTGCCAGGGCTGCTGCCATGGGCATATGCCTACATAGGCACTCCTGGCCAAGGGTATCTGGTTTTGCTGCTGATGTTCGTCAAAAGGTGCTTAATACCCCCTTTAATGGCACCAAGCTGTTTGTCCCTGATGTCCAGGACATTGTCAATGACCTGCAAGCCTTGTGCACAACCGAGAGGTAGGGGGCACCCTCCCTTTTGCAAAGCAGCCAATAGGTCCGGTGCAGCCTCTCAGCCCTAAGGGGAACGCAGAGCTCTGGCAGCCTTGCCGGCCCCCTCCAATTTTGGAGCTGCAGCCAAGTGCCCCAGAACTGAGGGACCAGCCCCTGTGTCTGGATCTGCTTCTGCTTGACTACTTGCCAGACCCCCCATCTTCTGGTCCCAGACCTGAAGGTGGTGGTTGGAGGTCGGTTCTCCATCCATCTGAATCAGTGGAGAACCATAAGGATGCATGGATTCTGCAGATCATAGAGAAGGGGCACACCCTAGAGCTCATTGAGCAGTCTCTAGAATCCTCTCCACCCCCCACCCTCCAGTTACCCACCGGCTCACCTGTCAGTTCTCTAGGAGGAAATACAGTCCCTTCTGCACAAGCAGGCCATTGAGCCAGTACCCAGGCACCAGAGAAACAAGGGGTTTTATTCCAGGTTTTTCCTGGTCCCCAAAAAGACAGACGATTTTAACCCCATTCTAGACCTAAATGACCTCTATCTGTACATCCAGTACAAAAAGTTCTGGATGGTAACTTTGCCAGACCTGTTGCCTCTCCTCAAAACAGGGGATTGGCTCTACTCACAGGACATGCATAATGCTTTCCTGCACATCTTGGTCTTACCTTCTCACAGGAAGTCCTCTGTTTTGCCTTTCAGGGTGAGCATTATCAGTTCAAGGTGCTGCCCTTTGGTTTGTCCTCTGCACCGTAAGTCTTTACCAAGTGCTTAGCAGAGGTAGAAGCAGCTCTCCGGAGGGACGGTATGTTTTCCCTTACGACCTCCTCCAGTTGATGCAGTTGCTGGGCCTGGCACAAGCAGTTGCTTCTGCGACCTACCAGCATGGCCACACACTCGATCTGGTGTTGCAGCTGGGTCTTGTGGTTAATAACCTTAAGATTGATCAGTTTATGTGGTCTGATCATTGTACCATGGAGTTCATGTTTGGGCCCCCCCCGTGGAGATGGTCAGCTTCTGCCCTTTGAGGGGCGTGCACCTGTGGGTCTGTTGGTGCTAGCTGACCTTTCTCAGGTTGATGCGGCATGTGCGATGGGCTCCAGAGAGGCGGTCACTACTTATAACAGGATGGTCTCCGAGGCTCTGCTTACTCTCGCACCAATTCGTATACGACCCAAATCTTGTCACTTGAGGTCCCCTTGGTTTGATGGGGACCTCAAGGTGATAAAACTCAAGGGTTGGAGGTCTGAGCATTGCTGGCAGAAGTCCTGGCTGGAGGCCAGTAGGCTAGACCTAGACTATGTGGAGTGCTAGGGGGCAATTCCCCATAAGAAAGCAGAATTCCTGTCCAGGGAAATTGCTGCGGGGAAAAACAGACCATCTCAGCTATTTTGGACTGTTGACATGCTTCTGCATCTTACCTGTCTGCAGCCGAGAAAAGCATCGTCTTCCACCTTGTGTGAGGACTTTACTCTGTTTTTCTTCGACAAAATGTTGGCCATCCAGTCGGGGATTCCGTCAGGGAGGCATTTGCCTCGCAGTGGTCGGTCTGGGGGTCTCGGAGGCGCTCCGCCTATCTGGGAAGAGTTTAGGCCAGTGGAGGTGTCGGAAGTGACTAGGGTGATCTCAGAGCTGAAGCACACCTTTTGTGAACTGGACCCAGTCCCAGCGTGTTTCTTATGGGATGTGTCGAGGCTGTTGGCCCGATGTTCGCCAGGATTACCAGGTGCTTTATGGTGGAGGGGGTCCTCCCTGCGGCTTTGAAAGAAGTGCTGGTGAGGCCTCTCCTTGAGAAATCTTCACTTGACCCTGAAGTCCCGGTGAATTACCGTCCTATCTCCAACCTGCCCTTTTTGGGCAAGGTTGTTGAGAAATTAGTGGTACATCAGCTCGAGGATCACCTGGTGTCCTTAGACATCTGTGAGCCATTCCAGTTGTGTTTTTGAGCTAGACACAGCACTGAAACAGCTCTAGTGAGGGTGCATAATGACCTGTTCAGGGCTGGAGATAGGGGAGACAAGTCAGTTCTTGTTCTCCTTGATCGCTCCTCAGCATTTGACACTGTGGACCACAGTGTGTTTCTTGATCAGCTCTGTGAGTTTTGTGGACTCACCGGTACTGTCATCAGGTGGTTTGAGTCCTGTCTCTCAAACAGGGTGCAGTGGGTAGTGATCGGGAATTTCTCCTCCTCCCCAGTGCCCCTGTCTTATGGAGTGCCACAAGGCTCGATCTTGTCACCAATGCATGCTATTTGCAGTGTACATGCTGCCCCCAAGCGAGATCAAATCGACAGTACAGCGTGGACTTTCACTGTTATGCAGATGATACCCAGCTGTACTTGTCTGTTGCCCCCAAACATCAGGAGCGGTTGATGTGCTTAACAACTGTCTGGCAAAAATCAACGACTGGATAGCTTCCAGCTGGCTGAGACTTAACTCAGCTAAGACGCAGGTACTGGCGATCGAGCCTGGTCGTGGACATGATGGGCCCCCACCTGGGGCTGACTCAGGGCTTTTCCTAGGTTCTGCTCCATTGGTGGCTGCCCTGAGGGTGCGAAATCTGGGTGTGATCCTTGACAAAGGATTAACTCTTGAAGATCAGGTGTCCTCTGTTGTCAGCAGTGGTTTTTATCATCTGCGGAACATTGCCCAGATTAAGCCCCTCATTCCGCCTGAGGACCTGCAAACATTAGTGCATGATTTTGTGACCTCCAGACTGGACTATTGCAACTCTCTATACTTAGAGGGTCACTGGAGGGACCCTCCGCAGACTTTAGCTAGTGCAGAATGCGGTGATCTGGTTGCTGACTGGCCTTTCGAGGTCCAGTCATGCGACTCCAGTCCTGCGGGCTCTGCACTGGCTGCCGGTCAGGTGGAGGGTCCTTTTCAAGGTGGGTCTTCTCACCTTTAAGGCCCTATACAGATTGGGGCCTGGTTACCTTTCAGAACTCCTGACACCGGTGACCTCTGCTCGCTTCCCCTGCTCCACCTCAAGCGGCCTCCTGGACATTCCCAGGTTTCGGCTCAAGAGATCATGCATGTAGTGTCTCTAGGCTGACCCTGTGGAACTCGTTACCACCTTCTGTCCGGGGGGCTCCCTCTGTTGAGGTCTTCAAGCAGAGGCTGAAGGCTTACCTCTTTGTCATGGCCTTTTTAGTTACTTGATGAAAAACCTTGTGCTAGTCCCTGCTGTGATAATCCGGACACCCTTTTTACTCTATTTTAATCTGCTATACTTCATACTTAGCTTTTTTATTGTTTTTATATTTATGCTGTTTTTTTTGTGTCCTGTTTTAACTATTGTTAGGTGCCCAGAGCCTCCGAGATTGGGCGCCCTATAAATAAAATTGCCTTGCCTTGCCTTATCTGGATGATTGACTCCTAAAAGCCCCATCCAGGGAACAGCTTCTGCTGACTCTGGAGAGAACTATCCAGCCATTCCACTCCTGGGCATCACTGTCAGTGTGCCCAAGTCTATTCTTGTACCGTCCCAAAGGCTGCAGTATGTAGGGGTGGTTCTGGACTCGGTGCAGGGGAAGGCCTTTCTGCCCCAAAACAGGGCGGAATGCCTTATAGCCCAAGTCCAGGAAGTCGCTCAAAGCTGCTATATTCCTGCTAGGATGTACCTGAGATTGCTTGACCTAATGGCAGCTGCCATACCCACTGTTTCTCTGGCCAGACTTCACAAGCGCATTCTCCAGTGGACCCTCTAGGTACAGTGGGACCAGCGCATGGATGAGCTACATCACCCAGTCCTGGTCTCCTTCCCAGTCCGCAAATTACTGTAGTGGTGGATGGACCCCTTGAATCTGCTTCAAGGTGTCCCATTCCAGATCTCCTCCCCATAGCAGATTCTCTCCACAGAAGCCTCAGTTCTGGGCTGGGGAGCGCACCTGGGTGCATTTCAGACCCAGGGCTCTTGGTCCCAGTTGGAAACCTCCCTGCATATCAGTGTCCTGGAGATGAGGGTTGTGCTGTGTGCCATGCAGGCCTTTCAGGAACACCTTGCTCCAGGTAGGCTGCTGGTGCAGTTAGACAATCTAAGTGTAGTATACAACATCAGCAAGCGGGGGGGGGGCGCATGACTCATTCGTACCCCCTATGCAGGGAGGCCATGAGAGTGTGGTATTGGCCGCTGGATCACGGTCTGATATTCACGGTGGTCCAGGTGCCAGGCATGTTAAAAATTCTGGCAGACAGCCTCAGCTGGACCTGGTCCAGCAAGCATGAATGGGAGCTCCTCTTGTCCATCGCAGAAGACTTGTTTGACAGATGGAGTTATCCAGAGTTGGACCTTTTTGCATCCCCACTCAACACAAAACTGGCCAATTTCTGCTTGCTAGATCAGGGCCTGGAGTTTTCTGGCGAGACATGTTGTCCCTCTCCTGGAGCAGGAGGTTCCTTTATGCCTTCCTTCCATTTCCTCTTATTCAGAGGGTGCTAATCATGCTACAGATGGAGGGGGCCAGCATGATTCTGGTGGCACTATTCTGGCCTCAGCAGATATGGTTTCCTCTGCTACAGCAGTTGACAGAGGAACCTTCGTTCTCTCTCCCCCTTTGCAAGAACCTGCTGACCCAGGATCAGGACACTGGTCCATCCCAACCTTGTATCTGTCCATCTGCATGCTTGACTCCTGAGAACATAGCCATAGTCAGATTCGGGGTCTCTAACAGAGTGGTGGACATCTTAGTGGCTGCTCGGAAGCCTTCCACTTGGGGGATATATGCCATAAAGTGAAAGCGGTTTGCCATCTGGGCTGCCAGACATAGTCTGGACCCTTTCATCTGTCCAGTGAACCACATCCTGGACTACCTGATCTCTCTGACTCTGGTCTCCAGTACTCCCTCAGTATGCACTTTTCAGCCATTTCTGCCTTTCATGAGCCCATAGGTGACCACACGATTGCTCAGATGGATGTTTCCCATACAGTTTTAAGGAGCATCCTGCATCTGAAACCCCCAATCCGTTCTCCTGTCCCAGCTTTGGATTTAAATTTTGTCTTGGAGAAATTGACCCTGTCTATTTTTGAGCCAATTGCAACTTGAAAGTTATACTTTCTGTCTTGGAAAGCGCTACTTCTAGTTGCCATTACTCCTGCTTGAAAAATTTCAGAGCTTCAGGCCGTCTGGTGTAACGAGCCTTATTTGATTTTTCACAAAGACAGGGTGTCTTTGCACACAAATCCTAAGTTTCTCCCTAAGGTGGTGTCTGAGTTTATGCTCATCCAGTCTGTCCACCTTCATGTTTATTTTCCTGAGCGTGCCAATCCAGGGGACACACTGCTCCATACATTAGATGTGTGCAGAACTTTGAAAAACTACTTGCTTCAGTCCAAGGAATATAGAAAGTCAAAGCAGTTGTTTGTTTCCTTCAACCCAGGTAGAGTGGGCGCTTCACTTTCTAAGCAATGTTTACTCAAATGGTTGGTAGATTGCATTGAGTTCTGCTACAACAAGTACGGTAAGAATTGCCTGGACTGGTTAAAGCTCATTCCACAAGAGGTATGGCTACCTCTGTGGCTTGTTTCCAAGGGGTCTCAGACGCTGACATCTGTGCGGCTGCCACCTAGAGTACCATCCATAGTTTCATCAAGCACTGTAGCCTGGACATTTCCTCAAGTGCCTGTGCAGGTTTTGGCAGGGCTGTGCTGCAGGGCCTCCTATCTTAAAGTTTATGGTGAGCCCTCCTTCCAGACTGTCTGTTTGCACCTGTAACTGCTTGAAACTCGTTCGCATGGTGTGACCTGATGACTGAGATACCCCCAAAGAAGATAGAACAGTTACATGAGAACTTGCGCAATATGGCGACCATGCTGGGTCAGCCTGTGAGATAGCTCAGTAGCGTGTAGTAACGTGTTCGTTTTAATTTGTTCTGTAGTGTCCCGTAGTATTGTTATAGTGTTTTTAACTATTTTTCTTTGTTTTTGATTTTCATTTTGATTTATGACCAAAACATCAGTAGCGGGACCGGTGAAGTGATGATTGGCTTTGTTTCATCTCCATAGCTTCTGTGAATCGTTACCTATCTGAAGAGGTTTCGGTTGGGACTATCTTGCGTTTTTGTTGTCGGCATCCGTTTCGCATGACGTGCGGTATTTTGGACCATCGTACTTGTGGAGCACTGAAAAAGTTTTGCACTGAAGAAGCTTTGGGGCTGAACTGTCTAGGGAGCCGCTGCCATTGTAGCGTATATGTGTGACTGACTGCCAGGTGTTATGGCATGTGGGATTTTGGATTTTGGTGCCTATGCAGCACTGAAGAAGTTTTTGGTGGTAAATTGTCTTGGGAGCCACCACCGTCTAACGCACATGAGTGACCGACTATCGTGTGGAGCGATTTGGGAGGATATTGAGTGACTTTGGATATATTGTCCCTGTGGAGTTCTGCTGACTTGGTGAGACTGTTTTGATTGAGAGGGAGAGCTGTGATTTTGCTTTAGGGTCCTCTCTGAGATATTTGGGAGAAAGCCTGAATTGAAGAGGTCAAGAAGGGGGTTAGCTGGACCGACTGATCCTGAGGGGGGTACAAAGGGCAGCCATTCTCTCTGGGGGGTGCTTACCGGAGGGTGTGCACTGCCTGAACTCCTGGAATGGCGGAGGGCAGTGTGACGGGGTTTGGGCTGCTCATGCTACTTAAGTGGGGAGAATTGGTGGTGCTCTGAGGCCTTCCTTGGGGTTGATTCGGGGCCTGGCAATGTGATCCACCAGAGAACCTTGTTGGAAAAACTGGCATTATCAGAATCTCATCAAAGCAGTGCTGGCTATGGACTTGACTTTTTTAGCTGGCTACCAAGGATTATTTATTTCATATTTTTGATAGGCAGTGAGGGGAGCCTATTTTGTAGCGAATATATTACACAATTTGTTTTAAATGTGACAGTGAGAGGGTCATGCTTTGGCTTAAATTTATTGCTAGGGGGTGTCGAGAGTCCCTCTGCAAAAATCTTTAATCTGTGGACATTTATTTAATTTTTAAATTACATTTGGAGAGTCCATGCAAGACATCAGTTAATATAAATGTACTCGCTATTGCTGTTTTGGTTAAGTTATTTTAAGTTTTGGTATTTGGGGTGGGGTAATTTATGTTGTTTGGGGTATTTAAAGACACCTTAAATAAGAGTAAGAGAGAGTGACTGTTTTAGTCGCGTGATTGGGGAGGCTAAACGATGGTCAGGCAGTATTCCCGCACCAGGCTCAGGGAATTGTGCAGTTTTGACTGCTCTTATTTGTCAGCGGAGACTTACAAACATTGTCAATCCTTCGGGATTGCTAGAAGGTGCAGGAAAGGGATGAAAACTGGGCCTGGAGGGGGAATGGAAAGGGGAGGACATATTGGGGTGGTGGGGACCAGGCGACGCCCTGGGGCGAAATGGTGCCAGGACATGGGTAATCCCTGTCCTGTCCCCATACCCAAGGGCCCAGCAATTAATGCTGGTCAGGAGATGAGGTCTTCCTTGCATCTCATCCAGCCTGGGCGGTGTTATGTAATGCCAGGTCCATCAAAAACAAAACTGCTATTATAGCCGATCTTGTTGAAATGGTGGATATGGCTTGTATCACCGAGACCTGGCTGGACGAAAATGCAGGCCCAGTATTGGCCTCTGCAGTTCCAACTGGGTTGTCAGTGATTCACCGCCTGAGGTTGGATCATAGGGGTGGGGGTATAGCCATCTGTTTTAAGACCGAACTGGGCTTTGTGGATGTTCCAGTGGGGACTACCAGATCCCTTGAGTGTATCATGGGTGAGGGTGTAGGTTGCAGGATACTCCTCATTTACTGTCCACCAGGTGATGGGGGTTTATTCCTGCAGGAGATTGCGGACTTCATCGTCGACACGGTATTGGAGTCTCCCTGATGGATAATTCTGGGGGACTTCAATGCATGGGTCGACGATTAACTTTTGCCATTTGGTCAAAATCTCCTCCAGCTAATGACAATGCTGGGCCTTACACAGGTGATTACCTCCTCCACCCATGTAGGGGGTGACTCACTGGATCTGCTCTTCCTCCTGGGGATGGAGCTCTCTGACTTGGGGGTGAAACCAGTCAGTTGGTCTGACCATCACACCATAGGGTTCAGTTTTGGGGTTTCCCCTAAATAGACTTACCCCTTCGGAGATGGTCCGGTACCACCCTTTAAGGGGAGTTACCCCAGATGGTCTTTCGGCAGTCCTGGACCTATCAGGATTGCTGGGTGAAAGCACAAGTCCAGGGGATCTCGTACTAGCCTATAATAAGGCAGTGGGAGATGCCCTGGATTTGATTGCTTCTATTTGAGTTCGACCACTTACTCTTCGCCCAAGGTCCCCTTGGTATGATTGGTCCTTGAAGGAGTTGAGGCATGTTGGTCGAAGGCTGGAAAGAGCATGGCGGAAGTCCAGCCTGGATGCTGGCAGGCTTAGATTGTTAGAACATTATAAGGGCTATCCATCAGAAATCACCCGTAAGAAGGCAGAGTTCCTGTCCAGGGAGATTTCTGCTGCGAAGAACTGGCTGGCTCGCTTTTCTGAACTGTTGACAGATTGTGCTATCCAGTCTGTCTCCAGTCCGGAAGAGCTTTTTCACAAATTAAGTGTGATGAACTAGCTCGGTTCTTCACAGATGAGGTTGCCAGCATCAGATCCGGAATCGGCCCGGTTCTCTCTATGAGGGTTTGCGGAGGTCGACGGGAGGTGGTGAGCACCCGGTCTGTCTGGATGGATTTCAGCTGACTGGAATTCATGGACATTGTGAAGACTGTCCAGACTCTGCGCCCAACCTGTTGTAGTTTGGATCCAGGCCCTACCTCCCTTTTAGTGAGGTGTGTAGATGTTATCTGCCCGATCCTAGCTGAAATTGTATTGAGATCCTCGGAGAGGGGTGTCTTTCCAGACCCCCTCAAGGAGGAGGTCATTCGACCACTCCTTAAAAAACCCTCCTTGAATCCCGATGATCCAGCTAACTACTGATCTGTCTCTAACCTTCCATTTGTGGGGAAAGTTATTGAGAAGGTGGTTGTGCTGCAACTGGATGATCATCTTGTAACTCACAATGTCTATGAGGCCCTTCAGTCTGGTTTCAGGAAGAGGCATAGCAGGGAGGCTGCCCTTGTTCAGGTACTAAATGATCTCCTAATGGCGAGAGATCGAAAGGCACGTACCATCTTGGTCCTTCTTGATCTCTCAGCAGCTTTTGACATTGTGGACTATGGGGTGCTTTTAGAGACCCTGCGGTTTATTTGTGGATTGTCAGGTACAGTCCTCGAATGGTTTCGATCATTCCTCATAGGCAGGGTTCAGAGGGTGGTCACTGGAATTTATTCCTCTGATGCCCTACCCCTGTTCTTCAGGGTGCCGCAGGGCTCCATATTGGCTCCCATGTTGTTCGCAGTGTATATGCTGCCATTGGGAGCTATCATCGGGTGATACGGCTTGAGTTTTCACTGCTGTGCAGATGACACTCAGCTGTATATATTCTTTGTGCCCAGACAGGTTGATGCGCTCTCTGTGCTAAATAATTGCCTCTCTGAAATCAAAGACTGGAGGAGCTCCAGTTGGCTGAGACTGAATCCAGATAAGACTGAGGTGTTGGTTGTGGACCCGGGTCACCCGGGGGGTGGGTTTGGGGGCTGGACACATGTCAGGCCTGTGGCTTGACGGTGTCCAGCTCACTGCCTCAGGTCGGGTGCAGAACCTGGGCATTATCTTTGATGATGGCTTGACCATGAAATCTCAGGTGTCAGCTGTGGTTAAATCCTCATTTTACCAGCTGAGGAATATCGCCCGGGTGAAACACCTGGTTCCACCGGGCGACCTTCCAGCTTTGGACCATGCCTTCATTACTTCCCGTCTTGACTACTGCAGTGCTCTCTACCTAGGGCTATCTAAGGTTGATATCCGCCGCTTGCAGCTGGTGCAGAACGCTGCGACCAGGCTGCTGACTGGTACCTCTAGGTCCAGTCAAATAATGCCTGTGCTACGCGGGCTGCACTGGCTGCCAGTTCAGTGGCAGATCACCTATAAGATAAGCTTGCTTACCTTTAAAACCCTACATGAACAGGGACTCGACTACCGGAAAGATCTTCTGACTCCCTACTCCCCCAATCGCCCTCTCCGATCCGCTGATGAGGGATTGCTAGAGATTCCCAGAAAGGAAGATACAGGTTGCCTCTCTCGTGCTCTCACATATCATTAGGTCCTGGCTTCTAAACCTTTGGTTATTCCGAGAATTCATCTAGTTTGCATTAGCGATCGCGACTATTTACCTTCGATCATGGAAGACAAGTCTTCCCCCGGATTTCGTCAGTGCCCTTGTGGCCAGAAGACGTCGCACATCGATCCCCACACCACGTGCGTGTACTGTCTTGGTGTTGAACATGACACCTTGAAGTGCGATCTTTGCCTCGCCTTCCATCTTAACGTTCTCGACGACTGTCTCACACACCTGAAACTGGGGAGGCCGGAGAAGTGAAACCCTCCGATGAAATCCAAGGAGGCTTGGTGGACGGTTTCCACGGCCTCAGGATCCGCCGAGGAATTGGAACACATACAAGCGTTTGAAGAAAAAGCGGTTCAGGCTTCAGAGACCACTCGGAGCTTCTTTGTTCCACTCAACCTGCGCTCCACCTTCCTGGGTTCCTTCCGAGAGTTGTGCCAGTCTCTCCCGACCAAGGGGGAGAGTCCTGCAGGCACGCACTTCTCTTGGTCCCATAAGCGGGAGAAGGACCCGGGACCGTCTTCGTCCCGATGGAGATGCTCTTGGGAGCAAGAGAGATCTCGGTCTCAGGAACTGGCGGTCTCGACCTCAGTCGAAATTGCCTCTTTGGCCGCTGGCTTTTCGGCCTTGCCGTCGGGCCAGTCGACCGAGGCTTTGGTCGACAATGTAGAAATCGTTATCGATCCTATCGACCCTTTGTTGACGACTCTCTGGAGAGGACCCTGGTCCTTGTTTTCCCCGACGAGGAGACCCAGTCTGCTGAAATTCCCATCGAGGAAGTGGCCCGGGACCCTGGGAAGTCACCGGCCCCATCGGTGTCTTCCGAGTGACTGAGTTGGCCTGTTCAATCTTGATCGAGGTCTAGGTCCCCCTCGACCGACAGGCCGATGAGGAGCCATAAGCGCTCTAAAAAGAGGTGACACCATCTGTCGTCCTCATCCTCCTCGGATGATGAGAGGCTTCGTCGGAAACTCCGGCGCTACGAGGACCTCATGACAACAGCTGATTTTGACCGGGCACAAGCCGACCACGACTTCTACCCCCAGTCATTACTTGGCTCTTGCCTTCCAGGTTGAAGCCGACTCCTTTGGAGCCGATCAAATTGGTTCTCCCGCCCACGAAGCTGGAAAAACCTCTGATTCATCTGAAACTGGTCTCTCCACCGATAGTGGTGGAACCACCGCTCAAGCAGCCTGTGGGAGGGGCTCCTTCGAAAGAGGATAGGCCAAGCACTGGGCTCCCCCAGCATCTCTCAGTCACAGTCACCCCAGACCGCCCCCGTCGGGTCGAGAGTGACCTGGGCGGTTGACCATTGTACCCGGATTCTTCAGACTCCAGTGTGACCGGCCTGCATTCCCATCCTGGGGATGACGAATCGACCGGTGGGATAGAGACGGAGGAAGGTCCTTCGTCTTTTCAGGGCATTCTCCGCCTCATCTCTGAGTCCACAGGGATGCTTCTGGAACCTATCCAGAAAAAGGTGGAGTACCCTCTCACGGACATCCTCAAGAGAGGGGATACCCCGACGGAGGCCTTTCCAGTGACCGAGGCTATTGTTGGCCTGGCCTTAGAACTCTGGCAACATCCTGCTTCTTGTCCAGCACCATCTGCCTGCATGGCCCGCAAGTATGCTGTGCCCATGGTGCCCCTTGCGGGGTTCACAGAGCACCCTTCGGCCAAGAACCTGGTGACTGCCTCTGCGTTCAGGCGTACTGGCAGTTCTGTCGACACTGACCGAGAAAGAGTCCAAGCTTATGGACCATTCGGCCAGGAAGGTCTGTGCGGCTTCGTCTATGGGCCTTCGTCAGGCAAGTTCAGCCATCATCATGGCACACTTCTCCCATGCCCTCTTGGGGCCTTTGGATGCAGTCCTCCCACATCTCTCCACAGACATGCAGACCACAGTCAAGCAGGTCTGGGACCAGGGCACAGTTGCCAAGCAGCAACTTCAGATGGCCCTGGACATTGGGGACTCTTGTGCCTGTTCAATGGCAGCCACAGTTGCCTCTCACCACAGTGCCTGGCTGAGGCTCTCCTCCTTCCTGGTGGATACTCAGCACAAACTGACTGATGTGCCTTTCCAAGGGACTGACCTGTTCGGCCCAGAAGTGGCTGGTCACCTCTAGCGCATTGAGCAGTCCAGTGCCACCTTGGACGCTACTTCTGCCAAAGTTTCCTCATGCAAGAACCAGCAGAAGAAAAAGAAGAAGCCTTTTTGGCACTCTTCCCCTGCAGCGCAGCAGCAGTCCTCCTTTCAGGGTGAACAGCA
The DNA here is from genome assembly GCA_016271365.2 of Neoceratodus forsteri. NCBI lineage: Eukaryota > Metazoa > Chordata > Ceratodontiformes > Ceratodontidae > Neoceratodus > Neoceratodus forsteri. The sequence continues at coordinate 970,131,849 of CM057449.1, forward strand.
GCAACAGCAGCAGCAGGCTCAAGCTTGGGGCCCCTGGCCCAAGTCCAGGCCCTCCCAGGCCCGTAAGGGAGGCTGAGGATCAGGTTCTGGATCCTCCTCCTTCAAGCCTGCTCAGTGATGGGGCGGGGGCTGCCTCCCCCTCTCCTGTCATACCAGCTCTGCTTCCTCCCATGGGGGTCCGGCTCTGCCACTTCCTTTCCGCCTGGTCCGATGTTACCATGGACAGGTGTGTTCTCGAATTGATTGGCCAGGGATTGCTTCTGGAATTTGAGCAGTATCCTCCAAGCCGAGCCGCACCCATCGGGAGGAAGGAGTGTCCGCCCAGACCAAGTCAGCTCTTCGAGACGACATTGCTCAGCTCCTCCTCAAGGAGGCAGTAGCCCCAGTGGCGGATCCTCCAGCAGACTCAGGCTTTGTCTCCAGGGTGCCCCATTCTAGATCTGCACAACCTGAATCAGTATCTTAGGTCACGCACCTTCTGGATGGTCACTCTGTCCCAGATCATACCATCTTTGGAGTGAAACATGTAGTTCTGTCCACTGTATCTGCAGGACGCGTTCTTTCACATCCCTATCCATCTTTCTCATTAGCGGTTCCTCTGCTTCAGAGCTGAGGGGACCCTGTATGGATTCTGAGCCATGCCATTCAGCCTGTCATCGGCCCCGCTGGTCTTTACCAAATGCATAGCAGTGGTGGCATTCCATCTCAGGCATCGGGGGAGAGGTCCAGAATATACCCCTGCCTCGATGATTGGCTCCTAGCAGGTATGACCCAACAGGAGGCAGAGAGGTCCAGGGATCTGGCCCTCCAGACCTGCTCCCGACTCGACCTCCTCATCAACGAGGCCATGTCAGAACTCGTGCCTTCCCAGGTGATGTGCTTTATCGGGGCAGAGCTCGACTCTCGTCTAGCCAGAGCTCAGCTCCCGGTAGACAGGGCGGAGGTTCTCTCCTTCTTTGCCCAGTCATTTTTGGTTGGGCAATTGTGCCCTGCACGGGACTTTCTGTGCCTTCTGGGTTACATGGCGGTGTGCGCTTCAGTGGTCCGTTGGGCCCGGTTGCACATGCACCCCCTCCAATGGGAGCTGGCCTCCCAGTGGACTCAGCGCCACGGTCATTTCCACCAGCTGATCACTGTAACCCAGAAGATGTGGGACACTCTCCAGTGGTGGACTGCCCCAGACCGGTTACAAGAAGGGATCCCATTTGTCTGCCCCGAGCAGACGGCCGTCCTTACGACCGATGCCTCGCTCATGGGTTGGGGTGCCCACATGGGGGACAACAGCGCCCACAGATTTTGAACCCCTGAGGAGTCCTGATACCACATCAACCTGTTGGAGCTCAGAGCAGTCAGACTGGCACTGTCAGCTTTCGCTGCTTAGCTCTGGGGTCAAGTGGTTCAAGTCTAGACGGACAATACCATGACCTTGTACTACTTCAACAAACAGGGCAGCAAGCACTCCCATCTGCTTTCCAGAGAGGTGCTCTCCATCTGGACTCTCATGAGCCATCTGGAGGCTGATCTCCTAGCCATTCTTGTGGCAGGAGCCTCAAACCATCTGGCGATGCTCTCAGCCGCTTAGGCGAGACTGCCCATGAGTGGTCTATCCATCCAGAAGTAGCTTACAGTCTGTTCTCCCATTGGGGCCAACCTCTGGTGGACCGGTTTGCCTCCAGGGAAAACACCAAGCTGAGGCTGTTTCATGCCTGCCCCCCTCAGCAGGGCTCGCTGCAGGGGGTGCCTTCTCAAGGCCATGGACCCTAGGCCTCCTCTACACCTTTCCCCCATTTCCCTTGATCCATAAGGTGTTACTCAAGGTGAGGAGGGACAAAGCGAAGGTGATCCTGGTAGCCCCAGACTGGCCGTGCCAGTTCTGGTATCCAGATCTCTTCAGCCTCAGCTGCAGACCCCCAGAACGGCTTTGCACGTGCCCGGACCTGATTTCCATCAATCGGGGAAGGTGTTCCATCCGGACCTTCAATCCCTGCACCTCACAGCCTGGTATCTCAGTGGCTAGAGTTCCATGCTCTGGGTCTTTCCGAGATTATTTTCACCGTAGTGGAGGCATCTAGAAAGGAATCGACCAGGAAATGTATGCCTTCAGATTGAAAAGGTTTTCCATTTGGTGTCAGGGCAAGGGCCTGGATCCTTTGTCCTGTCCGGTGGCTAACATTCTTGACTACCTTTGGTCTCTGTCTCCAAAGGTGGCCTCCGGTCATCGACCCTTAGCGTGCATCTGGCAGCCATCTCTGCCTACGGGGTGCAGGCCGGTCAGCCGATGGTAGCGCAGGAGACAGTGGTCGGACGCTTTTTCAAAGGTCTGGACCACATATCCCCTCCAGTGCATGAACCTCCACCTCTGTGGGATCTACTGCTGGTACTGGCAAAGCTCATGGGCAAGCCATTCAAACCAGTGCACAAGTGTGAACTGTCACACTTGTCGTGGAAGACAGCCTTCCTGGTGGCTATCACGTCTGCCAGAAGGACAGGAGCTCCAGGTGCTTTCGGTGGACTCTCCTTATCTGGTTTTCCACAGGGACAAAGTTGTCCTACGCCTCCACCAGAAATTCCTTCCAAAGGTGATGTCAGAGTTTCACCTTAACCAGGTATTAACTCTGCCAGTGTACTACCCGAACTACACCTCGGAGGCGGAGTACAGGCTCCATACTTTGGACCTGAGATGTGCTCTCTCCTATTATAAGGAGAGGACGGCGGAAATTCGGGGAGAGGTTCGCCAGCTGTTTGTCACGTATGCTGAAGCCGCTTCTGGCTGACCTGCAGCAAAATGGACTATTGCAAGGTGGATTACATCATGCATTAGTTTGTGCTATGAGTTGGCGGGCAAGGAGCCTCCCAGAGGGATAAGAGCTCAGTCTGCCCACCATACTGCTGCATCAGTGGCTGCTTCCAGGGACATCCCCATACAGGAAATCTGCTGGGCTGCTACCTGGAAGTCAGCAAACACCTTCATCACCCATTACCACATCGACCTCGAGTCACGCCGGGATGCTGGTTTTGGGGCCTAAGTTCTCCAGTCTCTGTTCCTTAAGTAAGGGGTGTGTGCCTTGCCTCCCTCCTCCCAGAGAACTGCTAGGAGTCTGTCAAAAAGTGTGGATGAACAACATATCCATGATCCTAAAAGAAAAGGTTACTCACCTGTAACAGTAGTTCTAGGAGTGATATATGTTGTTCATCCACACGGACCCACCCGACCTCCCCGGCTGTGGATGCACAGCACCTGGCTTCCAGCGGGCTAAGATCTGGCGTCATGGGGCGGAGCCGGGTGAGTGGGAGGAGCCAGCTTGAAGACTTCCGGTGATCCTTAAAGGGAAAGGGGACATGCCAACAAGTGTGGATGAACAACATATACCACTCCTAGAACTACTGTTAGAAGTGAGTAACCTGTTCTTATTGTGTGGGTTGCTTATTGTATGTCCAGGATTTTCTATATCATCTTCTGTAGTCTCTGTGTAATATGTAGTTGTGTGGTTTCTGTACTGTGGTTACAAAAATGGTTCAATAAACTTTCATTCAAAAAGGAAAAAAATATTCTGAATGGTGACGGTAGGCTCAGTGATCATTTTCACAGGTTTGAGACTGGCTGGGTCACTGGATCTGAGAGCAGCCTACTTCCACATCCCAGTCAGAACTCATGTTACAGAAAGTACTTCAGATTCAGGCTAGGGAATCAGCCTCACCTCAGCACTAAGAGTTTTCACAGAGTGCCTAGCAGGCGTGGTAGCACATCTGAGAAAGCAAGGTGTGGTGGTTTTTCCCTTCCTGGACAACTGGTTGATCTCAGGAAAAACGCACCAGGAAACAGAGTCCTCCATTTAGCTGTGAGGGTGGCAGATCTAATTTCAACTGCAGACTCTTTCTAGGCATGTCAACCAAGACCTGCAAAGGATTTTCTGTGGTTACTGGGATGCATGGCCTCATCCACTGCAGTGGTACCAGGGGCCAGGTTTCAGATGAGGGACATTAAGTACCACGTATGGAACCACTGGTCTCAAAGGTGGGATCCTCTGTCCAAGCTCGTGCCATTTACAAAAACATTGCTAAGAACACTAGAGTAGTAGAAAGAAGAGGGCAGCCTCAGAGAGGGCACCCCCCTTACTCCTGAAATCTTCCACAACTCTCATCACAACCCCACTTGGACGACCACACTGTAAGTGGTACCTGGAGCACACAGGAAACTCAGGAACATATCAGCCTCCTGGAGCTCAGGACAGTTTACCTGGCAAAGTGGGCTGTTTCCTTTCAGATTCAGGGTCAGTCCACATCAGAACAGACAACTTCACAACACTATTACATAAGCTAGCAGAGAGGAAAAAGATCTTCAAAGCTTTGCACAGACGCCATGAAGATCTGGAACCTATCATATTGCCCGGGGTGGGGGGGATAGATATCTGCAGTACAGCTACCAGGAAAAGACAATATTCTTGCAGACTCTGTCAGCAGAATCAGCCAGGGAAATCACAAATGGACACTGAACCAGCCATTGTTAGCAGTAGTGTTCAGATGCTGAGGTATACCAGACATGTACCTGTTTGCTTCCTGGGAGAACAGCTACCTCCCACTCTTTTGCTGCACACATGCAGTAGCTGGGTCATTTTCAGAGGATTTAGTGGTCCTGGACTGGACAGGGATACACACCTTTCCTCCATTTCCAACAGTGAGTCTCATAGCACCAGCCTGAGCCAAGCAGATTTGGTCCTCCATGCCTTTGTCACTGTCCAGAAAACCTCCTGTCAGTCTGTCACTGAGATACAATCTGCTGACAGTGTCTCAGGACAGGATAGCATTTCCAGATCTGAGAACTGTACGCCTCATAGCATGGTTCTTGAAGAGTTAGAGCTCTGGTTTAAATCTTTTAGAGGAAGTAATGAGTGTTGGAGGTTTCTATTAAACCAGCAACAAGGAGAACATGTGCTTCTGAATGGAGGAGGTTTTCCTTCTGATGTTTGCCTGGACAGATTAACCCCACCTGGGGAGGTCTGTCCACAGTCTTGGGATTTTATTTATTTATTTAGTGAAATACTAGGATTACAACCTTTGAACCAGAATTTTTTTTTTTTTTATAAAGGCTCCACGTTGGACAAAGCACATACAAACACAAGTAGGTTACAGAATGTGGGGTTACATATCCACAGATAGTTACGATTATTAAAAAAAAAAAAAAAATAGAACAAAAGTCCTGGTTACACAAGGAGTTAGCAAGAGAGGACACTCAGGACAGACAAGGGAGGTAAGGTAGCCATCGGGAGATGGACTTAGTCAGGGTAAGTGCTACAGTGTATAGGAGAGCCGTGATGGTTCTGGAGGGGGTAAGTGCTTCAGTGAAGAAGGGAGCAGTGAGGGTTCAGAAGGGGGGGTACAGGACGAGAGGGGGCAATGAATATATGTAGTGCAAACTGCCTATTTGCAATCACATTTGCTGAGGGCCTGGAGTTGTGGCCGCAGTTTGGATTTGAAGGGCCAAGCTTTGTTTCGCTGGTGATGTCCAGAGGAAGATCATTGTGCCAGGCAGGTGCTCTAAAGCTGAAGGGCCTGAGAGGTCCAGCAAAAAAGGTACTAGGAATGTCGATCTGGAGGTCTGACGGGTGCACTGAGGCATAGGTGCCACAGTGAGCAGCGCATGAGTGGTAGGGTGGAGTAAGACCTAGTCTAACCTTATGTGCCAGAAGACAGGTTTGGTAGTTGACGCTCCCCTTGAGTTGGAGCCAGTTTGTGCGTTCATAGAGGTCACAGGTGTGGGTTCATTTGTCAGCACCAGAGACCAAGTGGTAGGGTTTATTTAGGGCGATTGATAGTATTTTTAGGATGGTATCTGTGGCGGCCCCATTGATGACAAGGCCCTAGTCAATGGGTGAGAGGATTGAGACAGTCTCAAAGCCTCAGGTGTCAGACAGTGGTGGTATCTATATAGGATCCCAATCCTAGAATATATCTCTCTGGTAACTTGACTAACGTGCTGATTGTAGGAGAGCGCGGAGTCAAGTATAATGCCCAGTTCTAGGGACGTGGATATGTTGTTCAGTCCACACTTCTTGGCAGGTACCTTGCCACTTTAAGATGGGTTGGAAGGTCTTCAAGCTGGCTCCTCCCACCCACCCGGGTGGTAAAACCCTCGACTCCGCCCCATGACTCCAGATCTTCCTTACTGCTTGGAAGCTCACATTCCCTCCTTAGCACTCATGCGTTTTGTAGGCCTGGATTCTGAATCTTTGGATTTTTGTCCTAAAATAATTTTAAAACTCGAGTTCGGTCTTCACCTGTCGCAGCTGCGATGGATGACAAGTCCATTCCCGGGTTCAGCCAGTGCCCCTGTGAGCAGAAGATGTCCCACACCGACTCTCACACCATGTGCGCTTACTGCATTGGGCACGACCATGATCCACAGGCTTGCAACGTGTGTCTCTCTTTTTCTCCATCAGTGTTGGAGGACCGCACTGCCCAACTTCAACTGGGGCGACCGGAGAAGAGGTTCCCGCCGGTAAGATCAAAGGAGGCCCGTTGGGTGGTGTCCACGGTGGCGGGCTCCGTGGAGCAGCTAGAACAGCTTACAGCCCTCAAGGAGGAGGAGGCGGCCCAGGCTGCGGCGAGCTCCTCCTCGGTCTCAGCATTCATTCTGCTGCCCCTCGGATTCTCCTACACGGCTTCCTTTCGGGAGCTTTGTCAGTCCCTCTTGATGAATATAGAGGGCCCTTCTGGGTCTTTTCCCGCTCGATCCAAGAAGCAGGACCACCCACGAAGGTAAGTCCCAGCGTCGACATTCTTGGGAGCAGCAGAGATCTCGTTCCCCGGATCATCTCCTCTTGACTTCGGTCGAGGTTGTGGCCTTGGCCGCTGGTTTCACGGAGGCCCCGTCAGACCATTCGACCGAGACTCCTGTCGACAATTCCGAGATTTCTCCCGAGCCCACCGATAGGTTGTCGACTAAAGAGGCCAACATATCTCTCCCTCGGTCACCAGTACCCCCGATGCTGGTTGAGGACTTAACCCTGGAGCCGAAGTCTCCAGTTAAGGACCCTGACCTGGAGGGTCAGCGGGTTTCCCCCGCTCCTTCCTCGGCCCACCGCCAACATCGTTGATGGTCGAGGTCTCTGTCCTCTTCTGCATCGGGTCAATCACGCCACCAGCGACAATCCTGGTGTCGACATCGCGGAAAGCGGCATTGCCGCTCGTCCTTTTCTTCCTCCTCGACCGAGGAGAGGCTTCAACGTAAATTACTTCGACACTATGAGGGCCTTATGTGGCAGCAGCTTATTTTAACCAGTTGTCAGCCAGTGCCAGCTCCCACCTCAGCGATCAAGTGGCTGTCGCCCGATCAGCCAAAGCCGTCGCCTGCCCTTGGTCGAGGACCCGGTCCCGGCGCCGATTGCTCGGACAAAACCGGCTGCTCCGCCCATAGTGTGGAACCACCACCTCCTCAGCCGAAGACTGGGGCACTGACCAAGGATTCTCAGTCGGCTCAAGGTTTGCCCCATAGGTTGTTGGTCACTCTCACCCTGATCATCCTCGGCGAGTGGAGAGTGGCTCAGGCAGTCAGCAGCTGTTTGCGGACTCTTCAGAGTCCGATGACTCCTCCTTGCATTCCCATTCTGTCGACTTGGAATCTTCAGAGGGCCTGTCGGTGGACGAGAGCCCATCTTCGTTCCTGGGTATTCTTCAGCTCATCTTGGAGTCCACTGGGATGAAGCTCGAACCCGTGCAAAAGCTGGCCAAATACCTTCTCACTGAGATCCTGGACAAAGGGGACTCCCCCTCGGAGGCCTTCCCCGTGGCCGAGACCATTGTGGGTCCAGCTCTGGCAGCACCCGGCCTCTTGTCCTGAGCCTTCAGCCAGGATGGTCGGCAAGTATGCGGTCCCTACCGGCTCCCTCTCTGGTTTTTCAGAGCACCCCTCAGCTGAGGGGTTGGTATCCGACAGTGTGTTCCAGAAAAACTAGGGATGTGGACAAGCCCCCAGATAAAGAGTCCAAAAAGCTGGACTACTCCGGGAGGAAAGTCTACGTTGCCGCCTCCTTAGGCGTTCGTCAGGCTAGCTCAGCTGTTCTGATGGCACATTTCTCCCACGCCCTGTTGGGCTCCCTGTCATCTCCCAGCCGACCTCCAGACCACGGTCAAGCAGGTTCTGGATCAGGGAAGGGTGTTGGCTAAACAACAGCTCCAGACTGCTGTAGAAATTGGAGACTTTTGTGCCCGGTCAGTAGTGCCCGCAGCAGCTATGCATTGCAGGGCTTGGTTGTGGATCTTGACTTTAACGGCGGATGCCCAACACAAGCCAGCAGATGTTCCCTCTTTTTGGGCACGGACTTGTTCGGGCCTGGGGTGGTGGGTCACCTCCTGCGGATCGAGAAGTCCAATGCCACCTTGGACTCTGTCGCATCTGCCCAGAAGGACAAAGGCCGCCATCAGCAGCGTAAGCCTTTTCGGCCCTCCGCTCCTGCGGCACGTCCAGCCCAGCAACACCAGCAGCAGAGCCAACAGGGTCATTCTTAGTGCCCCAAGGCCAAGTCCATCGCTTCCTCGGTCAGGAAGCCTGGGGGGAAGGTCCTGGTGGCCCCTCGGCCGGTTCCTCCGCTAAGCCTGCCCAGTGATGGGTTTCTGGGTGCTGGCCCCAACCCCGTCACACCTACCCTGGGTCCCCCTGTGGGGAGCTGGCTCAGCCATTTCCTTTCCGCCTGGTCCGTTATCACCACGGACCGCTGGGTGTTGGAGGTGGTCGGCAGGGGCCTGCCTCTGGAATTCAAGCAGTCCCCTCCCTTTCGAGCCCGTGCCCCGCGGGGGGCCACCGGATCTGCAGCCTCTCGGCTCGCCGAGATTACATAGTCCTGCTCCTCCGAAAGGGGGTAGTCACCAAGGCAGCGGATCATCCTCCTCCTTGCCCAGGGTTTGTGCCCAGGTACTTCCTGGTCCCAAAATGGACGGGGGGCTGGCGCCCCATTCTCGACCTGCATGACCTGAACAAGTTCCTAAGGCCGCGCACCTTCAGGATGGTCACTCTGGCTCAGATCATTCCATCCTTGGAACTAGGCATGTGGTTCTGCTCTCTGGATCTCCAGGACGCGTTCTTTCACGTCCCAATCCATCCGACTCATCAGCGGTTCCTCTGCTTTCGAGCAGAGGGATCCCTTTACAAGTTCCGGGCCATGCCCTCCGGCCTTTCTTCAGGTCCCAGGGTCTTCACCAAATGCATGGCAGTGGTGACAGCATTCCTGTGGCACCGAGTGGTCCGGGTGTATCCTTGCCTGGACGACTGGCTGATTGCAGCCCCCTCCAGGTTGGAGGTGGAGCGGTCCAGGGATCTGGCCCTCCAGGTCTGCTCTCGGATTGGCCTCCTGATCAACGAGGCCAAATCGGAACTTGTGCCATCGCAGGTGATTCAGTTCATCAGGGCAGAGCTCAACTCTCTTCGATTTTACGCCTTCCCTCCATTTCCCATGATCCACAAGGTGCTTCTCAAGGTGAGGAAGGACAAGGCGCAGGTGATTCTGGTAGCCCCACACTGGCTCCACCAGTTCTGGTATCCAGATCTCCTCAGCCTCAGCTCCAGGCTCCTGAGGCGGCTTCTGGCCCGCCCGGACCTGCTTTCTGTCAGCAAGGGAAAGGTTCTTCATCCGGACCTTCAATCCCTGCATCTGATGGCCTGGTTCCTGAGCGGCTAGAGTTCCAGGCCTTGGATCTTTCCGACGAGGTCCTCAACCTCGTTAAGTCATCCCGTGAGGAGTCAACCAGAAAATGCTATCCCTTCAAATGGAAGAGATTCTCCATTTGGTGTCAGGACAAGGGGTTGGACTCCTCTTACTGACCATTGGCTAGTATTTTGGACTACCTGTGATCCCTTTCTCAACTAGGGCTTCGGTCGACGACCCTTAAGGTGCACCTGGTAGCCATCTCTGCTTACTGAGCGCAGGCCGGCAAGCAGTCGGTGGTGCAGGAGAAGGTGGTCGGGCGCTTTTTCAAAGGCCTAGACCACATATCCCTTCCTGTGCGAGAACCTCCACCTCCGTGGGATCTACTGCTGGTATTGACTAAGCTCATGGGCAAGCCATTTGAACCGATGCACAGGTGTGACATCTCTCACCTGTCGTGGGAGACCGCCTTTTTGGTGGCTAGTACGTCAGCCAGAAGGATGGGAGAGCTTCAGGCACTTTTCATCGAGCCTCCCTACCTGGTCTTCCACAGGGACAAGGTTGTCCTTTGGCCCCACCCAAAGTTCCTTCCGAAGGTGGTGTCGGAGTTTCACCTTAACCAGGTGTTGACTCTGCCAGTGTTCTACCCCCGCACACCTCGGAGGCCGAATATAGGCTCCATTCCTTGGACCCTAGAAGGGCGCTTGCTTATTATAAGGAGCAGATGGCCGAAGTTCGGGAAGAGGTTTGCCAGCTGTTTGTCACCTACACTGAAGCCGCACCTGGCAGACCTGCAGCCAAGCGGACGATTGGCAGGTGGATCACGTCCTGCATTGATCTCTGCTATAGGCTGGCGGGCAAGGAGCCCTTCAGAGGGATAAGAACTAATTTTACCCACCATACCGCTGCATCAGTGGCTGCTTCTAGGGACGTTCCTATCCAGGAAATCTGCAGGGCTGGTACCTGGAAGTCAGCACACACCTTTATTTCCCACTACCACATTGACCTAGAGTCACGCCAGGATGCTGGTTTTGGGACCTCGGTTCTCCAGTCCTTATTTCCCAAGTAGGGTGTGCGTGCCTTACCTCCTTCCTCCCGGAGAACTGCTAGGAGCCTGCCACACAGTGTGGTTTGAACAACATATCCACGTCCCTCGAAATACAGGTTCTCAAAGGAGTGGTATATGTTGTTCATCCACACGACCCACCTGACCTCCCCAGCTTCAACGTGCAACCTGGCTTTCAGCGGGCTAGATCTGGCGTCATGGGGCGGAGCTGAGGGTTTTACCACCTGGGTGAGTGGGAGGAGCCAGCTTGAAGACCTTCCGGCAAGATTTAAAGCGTCAAGGAACCTGCCACACAGTGTTGATGAACAACATATACTACTCCTAGAACTCCTGTTACAGGTGAGTAACCTGTATTTACTCACCTGTAACAGGAGTTCTAGGAGTGGTATATGTTGTTCATCCACACGACCCACCTGACCTCCCCGGCTTCGGCGCACAACCTGGCTTCCAGCGGGCTAGATCTAGTGTCATGGGGCGGAGCCAAGGGTTTTACCCTCCAGGTGGGTGGGAGGAGCCAGCTTGAAGACCTTCCAGCCCATCTTAAAGCAGCAAGGTATCTGCCAAGAAGTGTAGATGAACTTCATATACCACTCCTAGAACTCCTGTTACAGGTGAGTAACCTGTATATATTTGAATTCCAGTATGGCTAGGCAAGCGAATTTATGTCTATTATGGGGGTTGGGAAAGAGCATTGATTTAGTTTTTTTGTAATTCATGAGGAGTTTGTTGAGCAAACCAGGTTTCAGCTGAGTTGAAATTAGACTGAAGATTATTGGAGAGGGAGAGTGGATTTGTTTTCAGTTGAATACACGACTGCATTGTCCACATATAGCATCATATTGTTATTACAGGCTTGTGGGAGGTCATTAACGAAGAGACTGGGATTACCAGGTACACCTCCAGTCACTAGCAACCCTGAAGTGCTCTTGGCATCAGTGTCAGCTTACACTGTAGCTGGCTAGGGCAGGTCTCTGGCCTCAAAACCAATTTCCAGAAAATTTTTCAAAGGCCTTAACTATCTGTTTCCACCAGTAAGGGACCCTGTCTCTCCCTAGGATTTGAATGTGTGCATTGCCCGGCTGGCGGAGGCTTCCTTTGAGCCTGTGATGGCTGCTTTACTGAAGTATGCACCGGGAAAAGTTTTCCTGGGGGCAATGACGTCTGCTAGAAGGGTAAATGAGCTCCAAACCCTTTGCACAGATCCAACTACATAATCTTCCATAGGGACAAGGTACAGTAATCCTGAGAAAAAACAGAAGATTCCTCCCTAAAGTTGTGTCTGAATTCAGTCCTTCCATGTGGACCAGTCAGTTTCTCTTCCTGTTTTCTTTACTGAAAAATCCAGCTCAGGGGAGCAAATGCCCCACTGCGTAGATGTCTAAAGGGCTCCAAGTTACTACTTGGACCGCACAAAGGACATCAGGTCCACTAGTATTTAGCTATTTAGCACGATGAAATAGATAAAGGCAAACCAGCATCCAGAAGAACCATTTCTTGTTGGATAGTCTCCTGCATTCAAGTCTGTTATGACAAAGCTGGTAAATTGCCACCAAAAGGCCTTATGGCACACTCTACAAGAGGCACCTCTGCCTCTGTGGCAGCATCAAGTGGTACCCCCTGAAATAAATTTGTAAAGCAGCTACCTGGAAGACAGTACACACCTTCACAAGACATTACTGTCGAGACGTACAGTCCAGGAAAGATTGAGAGATGCCAGCTTTGGCAGTGCTGTCTTGCTGAACCTTTTCCCGAAACAGTTTCTGTACCCGGCCTTCCAAGGTACTGCTATGGAATCTGCGTATTGTGAGTATGAACTGGTGGATTCCTGAGGTTAGAGGAGAACATTTTTCACATAGTAATGTTGTGTCTTTCTAAGGGAACCATCAGTTATAGTCACAATCCCTCACCCTAGTAAAAGTTTCAGATAAGAATCAGTTGTCTTTTCTGTTTTTACCTGAGCATTAATTGTTACAGTATTTAACAATTGCTCCTCTGTGGTCTGATTTAAATATAGATAAGTTTTTGTTCTTTCTTGTTTTCGTCATTTTTCAAAAAAAATTAAGAAACGTTTAAAATATTTTAGTAGCCATTTAACTAGATTTGGTGGTCAGTTTCCCCTTGCTAAAGAAGTAAATCTGAAGTTAGAATGTGTGGGGTTGGGGAGCCTGACCACACAGTAGTTTGAACTTCATTCTAAAGTTCCATAATTACCATAAAGTTCCAAAGCTGTGGGGCTGCTCTTTCTGGGGGAATGATTGCATTTTATGCATATAACTGATGGATCCCTTAGGAAGAAAAGTTCAGTTACGTGAGAACTTACCATAACAGTAGATCTTCGAGAAGAACTCTTGCAGCAGGCTATTACCACTAAGACTATGCTGTCAGCCACTAGGACCCCACGGAAAAAAATTAGCAGTCTGTGAGAGGGAACACTCCCTGACATTGGCCCCACCCCTGACGTTGCCCATGATGTAAAGGAGCAGTTCCCTGGCACTACCTCAGTTCGCTAATCAGAGACCCGGCTGCGTGAAGGATGAGGAACCAAGGAGGTTCTTACATCCCCAAAAGGGAGAAGAAATTTTATCTTCCTACCGAGGGGAAGAAGGGAGGGAAAGCATGCCTGCTGCAAGAGCTCTTCTCAAAGATCTACTGTTACGGTAAGTTCTTACGTAACTGTACTATCTCACTTCAAGATAGAGCTCTTGCAGCAGGCTATTACCATTTGGACTGAGTCCCAAGCAGTACAAGGATACAATCCAGGTCAGAAGGGTGGAGGATACAAAAAATCAGAGGTTCTTAAGAGAGCAGTCCCTCAAGTACAGCTAGGCCGAAGCCTGCCCTTCTTCTGGAAGCAGTGTCCAAACTGTAGTTCTTTTTTTTTAATCATTTAACAATTTTTCGCTACCTGCAGCCACAGCCCTGCTCCACATCCAGCCACCTCTTCTCCGCTTCACTTCTGACCGTGAAGCTCACATGCCCAGCTGGCAGACGCGCTTACACACCTGGGAAAGAGGTCCCCCTCATAGCCCCGCCAGTCGGCGAGGAAACCATTACTGGCACATGCCATCCAGGCATCATTGGTCGGTTGGCAAAACTGCGGCCATCAAGCTGCCACGGGCTTGTGCTGCCTTTTTTCCTTTATCCCCCAATGGACGCATGGGCATGCCATGACGTCAACGCACTAACGTGCAGACGTCTGCCGTGCTTCCCCCACTAGGTACCCGTGCCTCTGTAGTACCTCCGGGCGTCCCCAGGGACCAGCAGAGCGCGGTGTACATCCACCCCTTATCCACAGGACTAGGAGAGCTGTTGTCAGACGCTCAATCCTAGTCCTCCCCTGCTGACCCCCGATGATCCAGGCTCGTTCCTGAACCCGGCGTCACCAGCATGGAGTGAGGTGTGGCGTCCGGCACCTCAACCCTCAGCACCACCAGGCTGGACACAAACTGTAGTTTTTGTTGAATGAATGGACAGAACTCCAGGTGGCTGCAGCACAGAGGTCTGCTGCTGACACTTTTTGTAGGGAAGCGAATGAAGTAGCAACACCCCTAATGTAGTGACCTTTAACTGAGCCCGGTAAAGGTTTATAGTACTTTTGGTAGCAGAACACTGTGCAGTTGACCAACCATTTGGACAATGTCTGCTTTGTCATTGGTGCCTCTATCATTTACGGGACGAAGAACACAAACAACTGGTCAGTTTTCCTGGAAGATCGGGTATGGTCAACGTAAAAATGAAGAACTCTATGTACATCCAGAGTATGCAACAGGGCCTCCCCACGATTGAAATACTGTGGGTAGTAGACAGGTAGATGGATGTCCTGGTTGAGGGTAAACTCGGACACCACCTTAGGAAGAAACGTAGGATTAATACGCAGGGATACCCTGTCCCTGTGGAAACTTAAATAGGGCTCTTTATACATCAGAGCTTGAAGCTCAGAAATCCTCCGGGCTGAAGTGATAGCAACTAAAAATAACACTTTCCAAGAGAGGAAGCATAGCTCGCAACTTGTGGCTGGCTCAAAAGAAGGCAACGTAAGCTTCTGTAACAAAAATAAGAAATCCCGTGGGGGAATAGGGTCCCAAATGTGTGGCTTAATGTGAATTATACCTCATAGGAAGGTGTGGGACGGATCCATTTGTGCCAGGTTCCTGCCATCCACTGGTACATGATAAGCTAACAGTGCAGAAAGGTGTACCTTTATGGACGAGTAGCAAAGAACTGCCTTGCACAAGGAAAGGAGATACTCCAGGACCGAATTCACCGGACAGGTGAACGGATCCAGATGATGGGCATAAGCCCAAAGGCAGAAGCTCTTCCATTTCATGGTGTAGGTGGCCCTGGTTGAAGGTTTTCTCGCTGCCACTTGGACCTCCGCTACACCTGCTGACACCCCGTACCGGTCCCTGACTAAGTTTGCAGGAGCCATGCATGCAGGTGCAGGTGCAGAGACTTGCGATTTGGGCGTACTTAAGAGTTTCTTGCTCCTGGGAGAACAAGTGAAAGGACAGTGGCAGAGGAGTCAGAAGTTCTGTTGCCAATTGCCGGAGCAATGGGAACCAAATCTGCCGAGGCCAGAATGGTGCTATGAGAATCATGCCTGCTCGTTCCGCTTGAAGTTTGAGTAGTACTCTCTGAAGTAGTGGGATGGGAGGGAAGGCATAAAGAAACCTCCCTGTCCAAGAGAGGGACAACGCGTCTCACCAGAGAACACCAGGCTCTGGATCTAGCGAGCAGAAACTGGGCAGTTTGGCATTGAGCAGGGATGCAAAAAGGTCCAGTTCTGGAAGTCCCCACTTTTCGAATGGGTCGTCTGGTACATCCTGTAGTAGCTTCCACTTGTGAGCCTGAGACTGACAGTGGCTTAGGCTGTCGGCCAAAGTGTTTTGTACACCTAGAACATGAACCGCTGTGAGTTCCTGATTGTGCTCCACTACTCAGTACCAGACTCTCATGGCCTTGCTGCAAAGGGGATAAGAGTGAGTGCCCCCTTGCTTGTTGATGTAAAAGACCACCGACACTTTCAGTCTGGATCAGTAAGGGGCCTGGGAGAAGGTCTGTCTGAAATGCATGTAAGGCATACAGAATGTCTCTCATCTCCAACACACTGATGTGGAGGCTGCATTCCAAAGGGGTCCACATCCCTCTTGTCTGATTTTCTTTGAAATATGCATCCCACCGCAGTCTCGAGGCATCCATTGTCAGGACTTGCTGAGGACTGGGACTTAGAAATGGACCCCCAGTCTCTAGTTGGGAGGGGGTGAGCCACCATTCCAAAGTCTGACGCACAGCATTGGAGATCCGAATTTGCTGCTTTAGATCATTTGAACGCTGATCCCACTGTACCCTGAGGTTCCACTGAAGTACCTTCATGTGGAGACGAGCTAAGGGCATTGTCACGATGGCAGCTGCCATGAGGCCTAGGAGTTGCAGAAGCATTCTGGCTGATATCTGGCCTGAGGAGGTGATTTTCCGAGCCAGGACCACAGGTGATCTGCCCTGTCTGAGGGGAGGAAGGCCTTCCCTTGGGCAGAGTCCAAGACGGCCCCTATGTATTGTAATCTCTGACAGGGCCAGATGACTAGGGAAGATTCAAGGTAACCCACAGGGCTTGGAACAGTCGGAAAGTACTTTCCAGTGTGTGCCGAAACTGGTCCCTTGTGGGAGCTGTCAGAAGCCAGTTGTCAAGGTAGGGGTAAATGTAATGTCCCTGCCTCCGGAGAGCTGCTGCCACCACCACCAGGCATTTGGTGAATACTCGAGGTGCTGAGGAAAGGCCAAATGGCAGTGTCCAAACCTAATAATGCTTGCCCTGGAAGGTAAAGTGAAGGTACCTTCTGTGGGACGGCAGGGTTTTTATGTGCATGTATGCATCCTGTATATCAAGGGAGTAGAGCCAGTACCCTTGGTGTAGCATGGGCAGCAGTCCTGGCAGTGTCACCATCCTGAACCTTTTGTATCTGATAAAAGTGTGCACTTGACTGAAATCCAGGATTGGGCGAAGGTCCCCTGACTTTTTTTAGAACTAAGAAGAAGTGGGAGTAATATCCCCTTCCTCTATGACTTGGTGGGACTACCTGGATTGCCTTTTTGCTCAGGATGGCTTGGATTTCTGTCCAGATGAGGCCTATGTGGGATGGAGAGCAATGATTGGAAATTGGTGGGTGGGTTTTCCAGAGGTATTTGGGTGAACTCCAGAGTGTAACCCCGTTTTATAATTTGGAGTACCCACTGATCTGCCATAATGCTGGGCCAACCTGTGAGGTTAAGGGAGAACCACCTCCCCTACTCTTTCCCCCTGTAGCTCTGCCGGGGGGGGGGGGGCAGGCAGAGAGTCATGCAGAGGTTGCTGGAGTGGGCAAGGGAGCTCTGGCATTTTGGGCATTCCTTGTCACCTGATGACGGGGGGTGCCTTTTCTTTTGTAACCCCCTCTTTGCTGTTGTCATTTCCCCTGCTGGCTTTGTTGCTTGCAAAAGAACTGATGCCTGGATGGGGTTGGCTCGAACTTATACATGTTGTGGACCTCAGAAAGTGCTTCTCCTGAGTTCTGCAAGCCTGTGATCATCTTTTCTGCCTCCTGGCTGAAAAGAACTGATCCTTGAAAAGGGGCATCCAGGACAGCATCGTGCAAATCCTGTTGGAAGCCCAAGACCCTCAACCAAGAGTAGTGCCGGAGGCATATCCACGTGGCAGCACTGCCTGCCAAGTCACATGAGCACCTGAGGATGTGCTTGCCAATGTCAGCACCCTACTATAGGATGGCAAAGATCTCCGACTTATTAGTGGAGTCAGGTTGTGATCGAGCCAGGTCCATAGCCGAAAGAAAACAGGTCACTGAACTATAAAACACCCATGTCCTCTGGGTGGTGCTATGCTTTGACAAAGACCAGTTTTGGTTGAAACATCAGTTGGTGTGGGTGCTCTCAGGTGGAGGAGCCCAGCTTTCTACTCTTGTTCCTAAAAATAAATCTGCCTGATTTACACGTACAGCTATAGTGCGGACAGCAGTTATTTTCAAGCTGGGTGAGTTCAGTGGCCTGTTTTCTTTTGATTGTGTGCCTTTGGTCACATTGAACCAGGCCCCTGCAGGTGGCTCTTACTGTTTCTTTTGGCCAGGTCTGTAGCCTTGTTCCAGAGAGATTTCTGATGCATCACCATGTGTGCTAGAAAATGTAATAACCGGACTGTACAAGTAGCCAAAGAGTACACCTTCCGGCCAAATTGGTCAATCTTTTTGGACTCCTTATCTGGTGGTTGGGAGCTCATATGCTTCGGTTGTTGAGTCCTACCATGTGCGGCCGTAAGGATCATAAAGTCCGCTTTGGGTTGCTCGCTCAAATGTGGTTTCTCCCTAGGGGTTCTATATAAGCAGTAAGCTTTCTTAGGAACCACTGAAGCTGTGGAAGGGTGCTTCCAGGCTAGTTTTCTAATGTCCTGGAAGGGCTTCACTAATGGTGGAATGACTAAAGGTTTTGGGTCAGTGGCCCCTAAGAATTTCGCCAGGTGGCGTCTTTTGAGGTCTAAATCTTCCATCTCCCAATGATTGAGGAACTGAATGTGTCTCATCACATCTAGATCTAGGAAAGTGGGATCGTCCAGAGGAAACCTTGGGGAATCCCTCCTTGGATCCGGAGATGGAAGAGACAAGTAATCTTCTGATGAGTCGTAAGAGGAGGAGGAGCCTCTGGTGGACTCCTCTGAAGATGTGAACTGGCGTCTGCTAGAGTGATTCCGACATCTAGAGGAGGATCTGGACGATGCGTGACGACCGTGCTTCCATTGTCTGGGAGTTTCTTGTCCATCGCCTCCTGGAGCCAGGCGGGCTGGTATCCGGGGTGGCGAAGGCGATCTGCGTGGAGGTGGGGTCGGATGCCTAGGCGGAGCTGGAATAGGGGTCCCTGCGGGGGTGGGATTCAGCTCCGGTGGTTTGTGCAGTAAATCCCCTTTAATAGTGTTACACCAATTGGTGAATAGAGCACCAACCTCAGCCAAAGGGACCATGGAGCCCGGCTGTGGGTCTAGCTTCGGGGTAGGGGCATCCGAGGGGCCTCTGGCGTTGGACCCTTCAGTTTAGTCCCCCCTGTCATCAGGTCTGACGATACCACTGTATCTGGTGTCAGGTCTGGCAGTGTCTCATCCCCGGGCATTGGTGCCCTGGCACCTGGTCATCAGGCTCCCGAGGGGGAGGTAGTGATGGAGTGAGTGACGTGTGGTCCGTGGCTCTCTCAGAGGCAGGTGTCAGGCCCCCCGATGTCTGGTCCATGGTCAGACCCTTTTTAGAGCCCTGTGGATCAAACGACGGCTTGGAGGGTGTCACCTGCTCCGGCTCTGTAGTGGAGTCAGATGACATTGTGGACTGTCGTTGGTCCGGAGACCCAGCTGACAGCAGCTTGGAAGGTGAGCACGGTTTCTTATGGTGCTCGTGTTCCTGACATCGCTTGGTGTCATTGGACCCTGTCATCTTGTCCGACGACCCAGAGGTGGTGGCCTTGCGGACGGCAGGGTCCGACCTGCCATCTCACGTAGTGTGGGCCAATCCTTCTGGCTGAGACCCTAGTGAGAGCTTGTGGGTCCTGATAGCCAGGGAAATGGGAGCCTGGGAAGGCAGTAGACTGGAAGACTCCCCGCTGGATGTCTCGGTGGAGGTGGGAGGCTTCATCGATGGTAACCCAGGGAGAGCCAGGGAAACCGAGGGGGAGCCGAGTCTGACCTAGCACCAGAGGCAGAACTTTTGGAAGCCTTATCTGTAGACCTGGGATGGGACTCTGACCTGGACCTATCCTTGTCTCGATGATGGTGCTTCACACTCAGTTTCTTCTCTCTCGGGGAGGAGTCCTTGGCTGAGGAGGAAGATGAGCCATGCCCCGAGTGGGTCTTCTGCATGGCGGCCGCTTGTTGTTCGGGGAGGTATGATTTTAAAGTTTGTAGGAGGTAGATGCGGGTCCTCCTATTGAAGCTGAGGCAGTGCGGGCAGGCATCCGGCTTATGGTTGGGGCCTAGGCACAGAAGGCAGGCTGAATGACTGTCTTTTGCCAGGATCTGCTTGCCGCACGTGCACTTCAGTTTCTGCCGCTCTGTAGATGAAGTTGGCAGGGTAGACATACGTGATGAATTCGGTTAAATTTGACGAAAAAAATGGTAACTGCGCATAGTGTGAAAAATGACGGTCGACTGGAAGCAGGAGGTGTCCAAGGAGCTGAGATGCACCAGTCGACAGCGGGAGAAAATTGAGGTGGTACCGTGGGACTGCCCTTTTATACCATGGGCGACTTCGGGGGCGGGGCCGACGTCAGGGGCGATCCCCCGCCATAGACTGCTAGCTAGATTTTTTCTGTGGGGTCCTAGTGCCTGATGACATAGTCCTAATGGTAATAGCCTGCTGCAAGAACACTATCTTGAAGTGAGATCAGCATTTCTACGGTGAGTAACTTTTTTCTTCTGGGTATGTGACTCCCTTCCCCCCTTGGCCATGAAGGGGCAGGCATGCAGTGACTAGGGTACTGGGCTAGCTCTGTAAACCTGTTTATTAAATATTTTATTTTATTGTATGTGATAAATAATGCCATATTAAAAAAAGATTTATTTTTTTGAATCCACCCTCAATGGAACAAACTTGAACGCGAGGACCTCCCCCTTGTAGCTTCAAGAAGTTCTCATATGTAGAAAAAACATGACATTGATTTTTCTGAGTCTGCTCCAGTGAGTTACAGCGCACTTTGTAGATGTTGCAGTTCTCCTTCTGTACATTCAATTTTTACCTTGTTTGGTAATATAGACATGTTGCTTTATGTTATACCCAGATGTCGCCAGTTACAGCGGAAAATGTTGGTGACGTCTTTGATGATGGTGAAAATCCCCCTAGCAGTCAGTCTTCCGAAAGTGGATTTACAGATTTTGTACAGTACCAGGCCGATAAAATGGATGATATTGACAGAACATTGGGGGAAGGCCAAGGAGCAGGTACACTAACTATGGGTAGCACATCTTCTGAAACAGAAACGGCATCTACCGTGGGATCTGAGGAAACTGTTGTACATCGAACTCCTGCAACAGCACAGGGAGCTGCATCGCAAGGTGGGAAAGCTGCCCAAAAGACTGCAATGCAGTGTTGCCTGGAGTATTTCCAGCAGTTTCTGACTCGATTCATCACTCTATATATCAGTCAGGGTGACAGTGTGTCTCAAGCTTTTGTGACAGAGTTTTACATGAACGTAACAAGAGATAATAAAAAGGCTGAGAAATGGGAAGTAGCTGCAAAGGGAGATGGGAATGACAATAAATCAAATCTCCAAACAGCACCGAGGGAATACCTTCCTGCCTTTACTGCTGCATGCCAATTATTCCTTGAATGTTCAAGCTTTCCTGTTTACATTGAAGAGGGAAACTCCACGACAGAGTTGCAGGGTGAAAACTCAACTGCTGGTAGGTTTCTTCATGCCATTTGTTTCTGCTTAGTCTAACTTGTCCATTTTTTTCTTTGATCTTTCAGCAAAAACTGGTGCATATCCCTAGATTGGTCACAACTCCAAAACCTCATTTCACTCTTCCCTTAATCCCACAGCAGCACATCCAAGCCTATAAAGAATCAGCAGCAGGGGCCTACACTAGTCTCATTTCTCTTAGACTCATATCCAGAATAGGTTAGCTAGTTTGGGGAAGGGTCATGGGCCACAACTAGGTAGCAGAAACAAAGGGGTGAGGGAGGTAAACACCAGTCCATTTGCAGAAGGGAGAGTCCTAGAAGAGCTCACAAAACTGAGGGTTGACAGAGTTCTAGGACCAGATGGCATACACCCTAGGATATTAAGGGAACTACGAATGGAGCTAGCAGCCCTGTTCAGTGAATTGCTCAATACAGGTTGGTTCCAGAGGACTGGAGGAGGGTGCACGTAGTCCCTCTTCACAAAAGTGGAAGCAGGGAGAAGGCAGGAAACAATATGCCAGTCAGCCTCATCTCAGTAGTGGGCAAGATTATGGAGGCACTGCTTAAGGAAAGGATAGTGGAACACTTGGAATCCAATGGAGTACAGGATCCGAGGCAGCATGGATTCACAGCAGGAAGGTTAAGTTAAACAAATCTGATAGATGTGTTTGACTGGGTGACAAAGGAGGTGAATTAAGGGGGAGCGGTGGATGTCGCATACCTCAGTTTCAGCAAGGCCTTTGACACCGTTCCATATAATAGGCTGGTGAAAAAGTTGAGTAGCCAAGGGATGGGCCACAAGGTGGAGAACTGGGTTAGAAACTGGTTGAGGGACAGAAAACAGAGGATGGTGGTAAATGGGACCCAGTCCGAGGAAAGGGATTGACCAGTGGATACCTCAAGGATCAGTCCTGGGACCAGTCCTTTTTAATGTCTTCATTAGTGACATTGCTGAAGAGCTGTAAGGGAAGGTGTGCCTGTTTGCAGATGACACAAAGATCTGCAACAGGGTAGACACTCAGGATGGGGTGGAGAAAATGAGGAGGGATGTTGGAAAGCTGGAAAAATGGTCCAAAGTGTGGCAACTAAAATTCAGTGCAAAAAAGTTAAAAATCATGCACTTTGAATGCAGGAAACCCTGCTGAGAGTGTGTGTGTGTGTGTGGGGGGGGGGGGGGTTGTTGACAGTCACCAAGGAGGAAAGTGATTTGTGGATTATTATCTCAGATGACCTAAAGGTGGCCAAGCAGTGTACGAAGGTTGTGGGATGGACCAGTGGCATGTTGGGGTGCACAGGTAGGGATATCACTAGCAGAAGAAAGGAGGTGGTGATACCACGGTACAAAACACTGGTGAGGCCTCATCTGGAGTACTGTGTACATTTCTGGAGGCTGCATCTTTGTAGGGACATAGACTGGTTAGAGACGGTTCAGAGAAGGGTAACTAAGATGGTACAGGGCCTGCACCAGAAGACATACGAGGAGAGATTAAAGACCTAAATATGTATACACTAGAAGAGAGGTGGGAACAGAGAGATAGGATAGAAACCTTCAAGTTTCTCAAAGGCATAAACGAGGTGCAAGTGGGAGGCATCCTTTAATATATGAGATGTACAAAAACGAGTGGGCATGATATGAGATTGGAAGGGGGCAGGATAAGGGGTAATATGAGGAAATTCTTCACAGAAAGTGTGGTAGATTCATGGAATAACCTACTCCAGGAGGTGGTGGGAACAAGCACAGTTGGGGTAGTGGGGGGCGGTTCGGTCATGTATGGATAGGCATAAGGGAACTCTAGCAGTGGGAAGGAGAGGCTAAGGCTGGTGACCAAGTAGGGACAGCTGCTGCTGATACAGGTAGGGGTATACGGGCAGACTGAATTGGTCTAGCATTCCTTATCTGCTGACAGTTTCTGTATTTCTGTGAGATCTTTGAGGGCATATCCCTCCATAGAGCCACACCTTTGGAACCTGTTGGCGTCAGGACCACTCAGAAAATTTTGCCTAGCTGGGGTCTCTCACAATGATGTACATCACTGCCACCTATATAATATGGGCAGCTCCATACCTTCTCCTTTTTTTTTTTTTTTTAACCTCCCACTGTCAACTGCATGTTAGATTGTGGAAACTGCCTTTTTTAGTTTCTGTGGATTAAAGTTCTATTTCTAGTGACATGGATATGTTGTTCATCCACACTGTCTGGCAGGTTCCTTGCCACTTTAAATTTTGCCAGAAGGTCTTCAAGGTGGATCCTCCCACCCACCTGGGTGGTAAAACTCTCGGCTCCGCCCCATGACGCCAGATCTTCCTTACTGCTTGGAAGCTCAGGTTCCCTCCTTTGCACTCTGCGTCTAGACTGGATCCAAACTCTTCAGTTCACCCGAAAATAATTTTAAAGTTTTCTAGACTTCGGCCTACTTCTTCCTTCGTGGCTGCGATGGACATATCGACTCCCGGTTTTTGGCGGTGCCCATGCGGGCAGAAGATGTCCAGGACTGATCCGCACTCCATGTGCGTCTACTGCCTCGGGCTTGACCACGACCCGCAGGCCTGCGAGTTGTGCAGGTCTTTTTCGGCAAACGTCCTCGAAGACCGTGCTGCCCGGCTCCAACTTGGGCGCCCTGAGAAACGTTATCCACCGGTGAAGTCCAAGGAGGCCCATTGGGCGGTTTCTGCAGCGGCTGGCTCGGCTGAGCAACTCGAGCAGATGATCGCCCTCGAGGAGTAGGCGGCCCAGGCCGCATCTTCATCTTCCTCGGTCACGGCATTTATCCTGCTCTCCTTGGGGTCCTCCTACACAGCTTCTTTTAAGGAGCTTTGTCAGTCCCTCTCCACGAAAGGTGAGGGGCCATCGGGATACTCTTCTCGGTCAAAAAAGGAGGACTCGAAGGGTAAATCCCACAGTCGACGTTCGTGGGAACGGGAGAGGTCCCCTTCCCTGGACAGTCGACACTCGACTTCGGTCGGGGTTGCGGCTAAGGCCGCTGGCTTCACGGTGTCCTCGTCAGGTCAGCCGGCCGAGACACCTGTCGACGCGGTCAAGATTTTTCTCGACCCGTTGGACGGGCTGTCGACTGGTGAAGCCGACAACCCTTCATCACCGGTTCCCCTGGAGAACCGAGGACTTGCCTGTGCCTCCTGTGCGGGTCCCGGTCAAGGCTCCCGAGCTGAGGAGGCGGTTTCCCGGCTCCTCCCAGACCCACCCTCGGGATACCGGCGGTCTCGGTCTGGACCTGCGTCTCGGTCAACCCGATCCCGCCCGGCGGTCTCGGTCTCGGCACTGAGGAAAGCGGCGGTGCCACTTATCCTCATCTTCCTCCTTAGAGGAGAGGCTTCTGCGCAAATTGCGTCGACGCTACGAGGACTTAATGTGGCAGCAGCTCGTTCTGACCGGGAACAAGCCGACGCTGTCGCCTTCCCTGGCCATTAAGTGGCTGTCACCCGAAAGGCTGAAACAACCCCTTGCAGTGGTCAAGGTGCCCAAACCTGGGCCGGTTGTTCGGCCGAAACCAGCTGCCCCACCGATTGTGGTGGAACCTCCGCCTCTGCAACTGAAATCGGGGGCTCCAACCAAGGATTCTCGGTCGGGTCAGGGTCTGCCTCACCGGTTGTCATTCACCCTCACTCCCGACCGTCCTCGGCAGGTGGAGGGTGGCTCAGGCCCTAGGCAGCTCTTCGTAGACTCCTCAGCGTCTGAAGACGACTCCTCCCTGTTTTCCAGGCCCCTTGACCTGGAGTCCTCCGGGGGGGGCAGTCGATGGACGAGAGCCCATCATCGTTCATGGGTCTGCTTCACCTCATCTCGTAGTCCACCAGGATGCAGCTCGAGCCCGTATCCAAGCGGGCAGGTATTCCCTCACGGAGATACTGGACCGAGGGGATTCTCCCACGGAGGCCTTTCCGGTGGCTGAAGCTATTGTTGGCCCAGCCTTGGAGTTATGGCAGCAGCCGGCTTCTTGTCCTGCTCCTTCAGCCAGGATGGCCAGGAAGTATATGGTCCGTACCGGGTCTCTGTCCGGTTTCTCGGAACACCCCTCTGCGGAGGGGTTGGTTACCGACAGCATTTACCGGCATTCCGTGAACGCAAGGGATGTGGACAAGCCCCCTGACAAAGAGTCCAAAAAGCTGGATTATGCCGGGCGCAAAGTATATGCTGCGTCCTCCCTCGGCCTCCGTCAGGCCAGTTTGGCTGTATTGATGGCGTACTTCTCCCACGCCCTTACGGGCTCCCTGGATGAGGTGATCCCTCATCTCCCGGCTGATCTGCAGACTACGGTCAAGCATGTGCGGGATCAGGGAAGAGCAGTGGCGAAACAGCAGCTCCAAATGGCTCTCAATATCGGAGACTCCTATGTCTGGTCAGTAGTGGCCACAGTGGCCATGCGCCGTAGAGCTTGGCTGAGGATGTCCACCTTTACGGCGGATACCCAGCACAAGTTGGCAGACGTCCCCTTCCTGGGTACCAACTTGTTTGGGCCTGGGGTGGAAGGCCACCTCCAGAGAATTGAAAAGTCCAATGCCACCGTGGACTCGGTCACGTCTGCTCAGTAGGACAAAGGCCGCTGACAGCAACATAAGTCCTTTCACCCTTCTGCCCCTGCGGCACGTCCGGCCCAGCAACACCAGCATCAGGGCCAGCAGACTCACACTTGGCACCCCAAAGCCAAGCCTGCAGCTTCCTGTAACAGGAAGCCATGAGGAAAAGGCCCAGGAGGTCCCTCGGCCAGTCCTTCCTCCAAGCCTACCCAGTGACGGGTTGTGGGGTGTCACCCCCAACCTCATCGCTTCCCCCTGGGTTCCCCACTTGGGGCGATGGCTCCGCCACTTTCTTTCCACCTGGTCCGCTATCACCATGGACCGTTGGGTGTTGGAGGTGGTAGGAAAGGGTCTGCCTCTGGAGTTCGAGCTGGCCCCGCCCTTCCGAGCCGTCACCCCACTGGGGGGTTACGGGATCCGCAGCCTCTCTGTCGGCCCATCGAGCTGACATTGCCCTGCTCCTCCAAAAGGAGGTGATCAGTAAGGTGGCGGATCCTCCACCAGACCCAGGGTTTGTGTCCAGGTACTTCCTGGTCCCGAACCGGACGGGGGGCTGGCGCCCCATTCTAGACCTGCACGACCTGAACAGGTTCCTAAGGTCTCGAACCTTCAGGATGGTCACTCTGGCTCAGATCATTGCATCCTTGGAATGAGGCATGTGGTTCTGTTCTCTGGACCTCCAGGACGCGTTCTTTCACGTCCCAATCTGTCCATCCCACCAGCGATTCCTCTGCTTCAGAGCAGAGGGGTCCCTCTGCGAGTTCCAGGCCATGCCTTTCAGCCTTTCTCTAGCTCCCAGGGTCTTCACCAAATGCATGGCAGTGGTGACAGCATTCCTGCGGCGCCGAAGGGTCCGGGTGTACCCCTACCTGAACGACTGGCTGATTTTGGCCTCCTTCAGAATGGAGGTGGAGTGGTCCAGGGATCTGGCCCTCCAGGTTTGCTCTCAAGTTGGCCTCCTTATCAACGAGGCTAAATCGGAACTCATGCCAAAGCAGGTGATCCAATTCATCGGGGCAGAGCTCGACTCTCTGCGAGCTAGAGCTCGGCTCCCGGCGGACAGGGCCGAGGTTCTTTCCTCCTTTTACCCAGTCATTTCAGGTTGGGCAATTGCGCCCTGCCTGGGACTTCCTGCGCCTCCCAGGCCTCATGGCGGCCTGCACCAGCATGGTCTGTTGGCATATGCGTCCCCTACAATGGGGACTAGCCAGCCAATGGTCACAGCGCTCCGGTCCTTTGGATCAGCCAGTGACAGAGACCCAGGAGATGTGGAACACTCTCCAGTGGTGGATCGTTCCTGCTCATCTGCAGGAGGGCATCCTGTTTGTCCGCTCCGAGCCAACGGTCTCTCTATCGACCCACGCCTCTCTGACGGGTTGGGGTGCCCATCTGGGGGAGCACAGAGCGCACGGCCTCTGGTCCCCTCGGGAGTCCCGATGCCACATCAACCTGCTGGAGCTCCGAGCAGTTCATTTAGCCCGTTTGTACGGGGTCAAGTGGTCCAGGTCCAGATGGACAATACCACGACCATGTACTACCTAAACCGCCAGGGCAGGACGTGCTCCATGCCCCTGTGCAGGGAAGCTCTCTGCATTTGGTCCCTTGTGTGCAACATGGAGGCGGATCTCCTTGCCATCCATGTGGCTGGAGCCTCCAACATTCTGGCCGATGTCCTAAGCCAGATAGGAGCTGCGTCCCACGAGTGGTCTCTCCTGCTGGAGGTAGTACAAGATCTGTTCTCCCACTGGGGCATGCCTCAGGTGGACCTGTTTGCCTCCAGGGAGAATGCGAAGCTGAGGCTGTTCCATGCCCACCCCCCTCAGCAGGGCTCGCTGCTGGGGGATGCCTTCTTGAGGCCGTGGACCCCGGGCCTCTTCTACGCCTTTCCCCCATTTCTGTTGATCCACAAGGTGCTTCTCAAGGCGAGGAGGGACAAGGCGCAAGTGATTCTGGTAGCCCCAGACTGGCCCCACCAGTTCTGGTATCCAGACCTCCTCAGTCTCAGTCTCAGCTCCAGGCTCCCGAGGTGGCCCCCAGTAAATCAGGGGAGATATTCCATCCGGACCTTCAATCCCTGCACCCGACGGCCTGGTTTCTGAGCGGCTAGAGTTCCAGGCCTTGGGTCTTTCTGACAAGGTCCTCAACATTGTTGAGGCTTCCTGTAAGAAGTCGACCAGGAAATGCTATGCCTTTAAATGGAAGAGATTCTCCATTTGTTGTCAGGGCAAGGGCCTGGACCCTTCCTCCTGTTCCTTGGCAAGCATTCTGGACTACCTGTGGTCCCTTTCTCAGCTAGGGCTTCGGTCGAAGACCCTTAAGATGCACCTGGCAGCCATCTCTGCTTACCGGGCGCAGGCCGGGAAGCAGTCGGTGGCGCAAGAGAAGGTGGTCGGGCGCTTTTTCAAAGGCCTTGATCACATATCCTCTGCGAGCGAACCTTCACCTCCGTGGAATCTACTGCTGGTATTGGCTAAGCTCATGGGCAAGCCATTCGAACTGATGCACAGGTGTGACATCTCTCACCTGTCGTGGAAGACCGCCTTCTTAGTGGCTATCACGTCAGCCAGAAGGATGGGAGAGCTCCAGGTGGTTTCCATCGAGTCTCCTTATCTGGTCTTCCACAGGGACAAGGTTGTCCTGCGCCCCCACTCGAAATTCCTTCCGAAGGTGGTGTCGGAGTTTCACCTTAACCAGGTGATGACTCTGCCGGTGTTCTACCCCAATCACACCTCGGGAGGCCGAATATAGGCTTCATACTCAGGACCCTAGAAGCGCTCGCTTATAAGGAGGCGGACGGCTAGAAGTTCGGGGAGGATTCGCCAGCTGTTTGTAACCTACGCTGAAGCCGCACCTGGCAGACCTGCAGCCAAGCGGACGATAGGCAGGTGGGTCACCTCCTGCATAGATCTCTGCTATAGGTTGGCTGGCATGAGCCTCCCAGAGGATAAGAGCTCATTCTACCGCCATACCGCTGCATCGGTGGCTGCTTCCAGGGGCGATCCTATCCAGAAATCTGCAGGGCTGCTACCTGGAAGTCACATAGCTTCCATTACCCATTACCACATGGACCTTGAGTCACGCTGGGATGCTGGTTTTGGGGTCTCGATTTCTCAATCATTATTCCCTAAGTAGGGTGCCTTGCCTCCTTCTCCCGGAGAACTGCTAGTAGTCTGCCAGACAGTGTGGATGGTGCATATCCATGTCCCTAGAAATACAGATTACTCACCTGTAACAGGAGTTCTAGGAATGGTATATGTTGTTCATCCACACTATTCCCTCAACCTCCCGGCCTCGACACACAACCTGTGGCTTCCAGCAGGCTAGATCTGGCATCATGGGGCGGAGCCAAGAGTTTTACCACCCGGGTGGGTGGGAGGAGCCAGCTTGAAGACCTTCCGGCAAGATTTAAAGCGGCAAGGAACCTGCCAGACAGTGTGAATGAACAACATATACCATTCCTAGAACTCCTGTTACAGGTGAGTAACCTGTATTTCTTTACTTTTACTTAATTTGATCATTATTGCATGCCGTCATCGGTTCCTCCAATGAAGCTTACATTTTTTCGCTTCTGTTAGACAACCACAACAAAAATGAAGTGCTGCGATCAGCGTGGAGATTCTAGGGGGTGCTGTAGGTTAGGGCAGCCAGCCTACAATCAAAGTCAAGAAACCAGTTGGTTTCTTGACTTTGCTTCTGCTGGAGCAGCTTGTAGATATTTAATGACAACACTTACACACTTTGTGTTTGCTGTCTGGGCCTCTCGCATGATGTGAAAAACTGTGCCATCTGTCAAGGCTGCCTACAACCAGGCCATGAGGAGACACCACCTGAAGGCTTTAGAGAATTTCTGGCAGAAAATGCAGAACACCAGATGGCCAACATTGGCATCTGCTGCAGAGTCTCTGGCTTGCTTTGTGGGATCTGCCACTGCAGAATCCTGCAGGTCTTTGCTGTGACCTTCGTGAAAAGAAAAAAAAAAAAAAACACCATTCATCGAAGGATAAGTAAAAAAAGGCTTCTTCAACAGAGTGTCAAAAAACATTCTTAATCGCCTTGGATACGACTTGTTCCATAAAGATAGAAAAGAGAAACGAGGTGGGTGAGTGGCTCTGTATATCTCTAATAAAATTAATTCTGAGGCAATAGACACATCAAAATGGGATAAAATCGAGGTGTTATGGGTTAAGATATCTCCCCACCATTCAGATATTGTTAATATTGGAGTAATATATAGACCACCGTCTGCTACAGGATGAACAAATACTGGATTTCTTAAATACAGTCGGTACCACTAAAAGTAATGTAGTACTTGGTGACCTAAATTTACCTGGCATAAATTGGGCAACATTACAGACAAACACAGCTATCGAATCACGATACCTAGAATCATGTTTGCTAGCAGGGATGAATCAGTGGGTCAACTCCAATACTAGAGAAAATCATATTTTAGATCTTGTGCTAAGTAACTTAGATGACACCATAACAACTTGTAAGGTTCTCCCCCCACCTTGGATCAAGTGACCATTCTATAGTCTATTTCTCCCTAGGCACATTAGCAGATACTACTAAAAGTACGACTAGCAAATATAATTATAACAAGGCAGATTTTGATAGCATGAGATCACATTTAAATAACTGGAATTGGGTTGAAGAATTTCAAAATAAAACACTTGACTCTATGTGGGATCTCTTGGTGGATAAAATAACCTCAGTAACTAAAGCTTTAACCCCTCTAATAAAGCGATCAGATGGCACTACTAAGATCCTACCTAAATGGATGTCAAAACCTGTACTGCAATTGATTAAGAAATAAATAGGGCTTTTTCTAGCGTTAAAAGACCTGGCAGTAGCATATGTTGGGACATCTATAAGGATCTCTTAAAAAAGTCCAAAAAATATATTAAGGATGCCAAAATAAGATATGAGTTGAGTCTTGTAACTAGGGTTCAGGATAATTACAAGTCCTTTTATGCATATATTAGTGACAAGAAGGGAGTCTTTCGTGCTGTAGGCCCACTACATGCAACAGATGGTAGCACGGTTACTGACCAGTCCCATTTAGCCCAAATGTGCAATGATTTTTTTTACATCAGTTTTTAACAATAAATCTTCTTCTAAATTAGATCATTTAGAAACTGTACTAGATGTTGGATCACTGATTACTAGAGAAGGGATACTAAAAAGGTTACAAAAAATAGATCATAATAAATCCCAGGGCCCAGATGGAGTACATCCGAGAATAATTAAAGAAATGGCGGATTTCTTGGCTGGACCTTTGGCAGTGATCTTTCAAACATCATTAAATAAAGGGTATGTCCTGGAGGCATGGAAACAAGCCATGGTGGTTCCTATCTACAAGAAGGGGAGCAGACATGATGTATCAAACTATAGACCGATTAGTCTGACGTCGGTCATAGGGAAAATGTTTACGGGTATATTAAAAGACTATATTATGGAGTATGTCCAGAAAATGGACATGATGGATCCAGTGCAGCATGGATTTACTACTGGAAGATCTTGTCAGACCAATTTATTGGAGTTTTATGGAAGGGTTAGTAAGGCCATGGGAGAGGGGCAGTCCGTGGATGTGGTGTACCTGGACTTTTCAAAAGCCTTCGATAAGGTTCCTCATGGGGAACTTATCGATGCATTAATAACACCTGGATTAGCTGAGATAGTAACAAAATGGATAGAAGCATGGCTCAATTCCAGAAAACAGTCTGTTAATATAAATGGGACTAACTCTGCGTGGGCCGAGGTGACTAGCGGGGTGCCCCAGGGCTCTGTGCTGGGGCCTTGTTTGTTTAATGTATATATTGCTTCAATGTGTGTCAATAATGGAGTTTGGGTTTCCAAGTTTGCTGATGACACCAGGGTAGGGTGCCCCATAAATAACCAGGATGATGCCACAAGATTGCAGGAAGCATTAAATGCATTGGAAATCTGGGCATTGGATAAAAAAAATTTATTTAACATGCATAAATGCTGTTATGCATTTCGGGAGAGCAAACAAACATTGGTCTTATACACTTGGAGGACAAATACTGAGTATCGTGGAGCAACAAGAGCGACCTGGGCACTATGGTTACAAATGACTTGTCATTCAAAACACACTGTAATTCAGTTATTAAGAAATCAAGTAGTATATTACATTGTATGAATAAGCACATTACATCTAGAAGCAGGGAAGTCCTGCTACCTCTCTATACATCTTTGGTGAGGCCGCACTTGGATTACTGTACACAATTTTTGTCACCTAGTGGAAGAGCCGAGATAGTTGCACTGGAAAGAGTCCGTCGGAGAGCTACCCGCCATATACAGGAGGCAAAAGGACAAGATTACCAAGGAGGTTAAATACCTTGGGATTATACTCTTGAGTTTAGGTGGTTAAGAGGATATGTGCCTGATTTATAAATCACTTATTGATCCAGGTTTATGGGAACTTTTGGGATTGAGATTCAGGGAATCATTGTGCAATACTAGGGCACACCCTCTACAACTGTTAGTGGATTGTCCCAAAACAAATAAAAGAAAATATTGGCTCACATTGAGAGTAACTAACATCTGGAATAAACTACCATTAGAGGTAGTAGCTAGTGACACTATGAGTATCTTCAAGTACAGATTGGATAGTTTCCTAATTAAACATAAGATTCAGGGCTATTGATAAACTGGCGAGCAAAAGGACTATTGTCTACATAGCTCTGTATTCACCTATGAAACCTTCCCAGTCCAGGTTGCCGCTGTATTAGAAACATAGAATTAGACGGCAGATAAGGACAGCTTGGCCCACCTAGTCTGCCCATTTCCCTACCTAACAGATAAGCTGCAGATCCTAGTTAACCAACAGCCTACTTCCTCCTACCCCCCCCCACTAGAATTGCCTTATGTCTGTCCCATGCATTCTTGAATTCCCCCACTGTTCTGGACTCTCACGACCTCCTCAGGAGGGCTGTTCCATGTATCCACAACCTCTCTGTGAAGAATACTTCCTCATATTACCTCTGAGTCCCCTCTCTATCTTCAAATTGTGCCCTTTGTTTTGCACATCTCTTTTCTGAAAGATGCCACCCTTTTGGACATTGTTGATTCCTTGAGGTATTTGAAAGTTTCTATCATGTCCCCCTTTCCTCGAGGCTATGCATCTTTAGTTCCTTTAGTCTTTCTTCATATGTCTTCTGATGCAGACCCTGCATCATTTTGGTTGCCCTCCTCTGGACAGCCTCCACCCTGTCTATGTCTTTGCGGAGATGGGATCTCCAGAACTGTACACAGTACTCCAGATGTGGTCTTACCAACTCTTTGTACAGAAGGCCAACAACTTCCTGTTTTCTGCTGGTTATGTCTCTCCCTATGCATCCCAGTATCCCCCAGCCCTCCTTACTGCCTTCTCACATTGCTGGCCCACCTTTAGGTCATCTGATATGACTACCCCCACGTCCCTTTCCATTTTTGTTGTTGTCAGTATCTCACCCCCACTGTGTACTCTTCCCTGGGTTTTGTTTCTTTGTTTCCCAGTTGCATTACTTTACCCTTGCATTGAATCTAAGCTGCCATACATTTTGACCATTCCTCCAACCTTGCCAAGTCCCTTTTCATCCTTTCCACCCCACCTTGTATATCAACCCTGTTTGAGATCTTGTGTCATCTGCAAAGAGGCATACTTTCCTTCCAGTCCCTCTGCAACGCCACTCTATAAAGACATTAAAAGTAATCGCCCCCTCGTGACCTCGAACCCTGCGGTACCTACCAGTAACCCTCCTTTCTTCACTGTGGACTCCATTTACTATTACCCACTGTGTTCTGTTGTCTAACCAGTGTTTTACCCAGGCTACCACCTTAGGACCTACTCCCAGGCTGGCTAATTTGTTTATTAATCTTTTGTGCGGGACTTTGTCAAATGCCTTGCTAAAGTCTAGGTAGGCCATGTCCACAGCCCCTCCCTGGTCTACTGCTTTGGTCACCCAGTCAAAGAAATCAATTAGATTTGTCTGGCATGATCTTCCCGCTGTGAATCCATGCTGCCTTGGGTCCTGGGCCCCACTTGCCTCTAGGTGCTCAACAGTTCTTTCCTTCAGAAGTGATTCCATCATTTTCCCTACCATTGAGGCCAAACTGGCAGGTCTGTAGTTTCCTGCCTCTGTCTTGCTCCCACTTTTGTGAAGGGAAATCACATCCGCCCTCCTCCAGTCCTCAGGTACCACCCCATCCTCCCATGATTTATTAAAAAGAGTAGTCAATGGTGTTACTAGTTCTTCCCTCAGTTCTTTTAAAATTCTGGGGTGAATCACATCAGGCCCCATTGCTTTATCCACCTTCAGTTTTAAGAGTTCTTTCTGAACCCTTCTTCTGTGAAAGGGCTAATATCAACCCGCTATCCAGAGTGCTTCTATTGACCCGGATTAGGTATTTTCCCCCTGCTTTTCCATTGTGAATACTGAGCAGAAGTATTCGTTCAGTATCCCTGCTTTTTCACTGTCGCTCTCTGCCCAACCACCTTCCTCTTTGTTCAGCCTCAGTATCCCTGCCTTAGTCTTGCTTTGCTCCCTGATGTACCTATAAAAGGTTTTATCCCCCTTCTTAACCGAGTTGGCTATCTTTTCCTTGGTTTGGGCCTTTGCTATTCTGACTGCCTTACCTGCTTCCTTCTGCTTTAACTGGTACAGTTCTCTGTCCTGCTCCTTCTGTGTTTCCTTATACTTCCTTAATGCTATCTTTTTTCTCCCCATACCTTCACTGCCACTTATTTTGAGAACCATAGTGGTTTTTTCTTTCATTTTGATTTGTTTATTTGCTTCACACAAAGACTTGTTGCCTCTGTGATGGCGGTTTTGATGTTTCCCCATTGTTGCTCCACCCCACCTTCTTGCCTGTTTGCTAGTGCTTTTCTGAGGCACTCTCCCATATTGTCAAAATCAGCCCTCCTGAAGTCCAGTACCTTCACTTTTGTGTGGCTTGGCTCTACAGCTAAGTTTATCGTGAACCACACTGTTTGGTGGTCGCTTGTTCCCAGATGGCTACCCACTTCAAGATCAGAGATCCTCTCTCCATCCCCATTTGAGAGTACCAGGTCTAAGATTGCTCTCTCCCGAGTGGATTCCAAAACTAGCTGTCTGAGGCATGCCCCCTGTAGGGCATCGAGAATGGCCCTGCTCTTGGATGTGGCTGCAATAAAGGTGCTCCAGTCAACATCTGGCATATTCAGGTCCCCCATCAGCAATATCTCACCTTTCTAGGGACATGGATATGTTGTTCATCCACACTCATTGGCAGTATCCTTGCCGCTTTAAATCTTGCCGGAAGGTCTTCAAGCTTGCTCCTCCCACCCACCCGGGTGGTATAACTCTCGGCTCCGCCCCATGACGCCAGATCTTCCTTACCGCTTGAAGCTCAGGTTCCCTCCTTAACGCTCTGCGTTTGTGACTGGTTCCTATTTCTCCGCTTTGCGGTTTAAAAATAAAATTTTGCAAAAGACTTCAGTCTTCTATCCTCATGACTGCGTGGACAAATCGACTCGGAGTTTGGAGATGCCCATGCGGGCAGAAGATGTCTCGGACGGATCCACACCCACGGTGTATACTGCTTAGGCCTTGAGCACGCACCCGCGGGCTTGCGACCTGTGCTCATCTTTCTCGGCCTACGCCCTCGAACCGTGCTGCCCGATTGCAACTTGGCGCGTCCCGAGAAGCGTTCCCTCCGTGAAGTCCAAGGCCCGGTTGGTGGTGTCCCATGGGCGCGGCTCAGGCGGATCAGCTTCGAGCGGATGGTCTTCTCGAAGAGGAGGCGGCGCTGGTCAGATTTTCCTCGGCTCAGCGATTTATCCCGCTCTCTCTGGGTTCTTCCTACCGGCTTCTTTTATGGAGCTTTGTCTGTCCCTCTCCACTAAAGGAGAAGGCCTCGCTCTGCTGGACCTTATTCTCGGTCCAAAAGAGGACAGGGTAAGTCCCTCCTGCAGACGCTCTTGGGAGCGGGAAAGGTCCTCTCCCGGGCCGGGCCGACCGTCGGCTTCGTCGACCGCTCGGCTGCACACTGGCCTCACGGTGTCCCCGTCAGGTCAGTTGACCGAGACTCGCACCGATGAAGTCGAGATTTTTCTCGACCCATTGGACGGGCTGTCGCCTTTAGCAGCCGAGATTCCCCTCTCCCCGTTCCCCGGGAGGAGTTGAGGATCCCGTGGGCTCGCCTGTGCCTCCGGTTCCGGAGCCCTCGGATGGACCATCCGAGCCGAAGGGAGTGCCGGTTCCGGCCGACACCTCCCGCACCGACCTCGGAAATTCCGGGACTCTCGGTCTCGGTCTCGGACCTCTTCGCGGTCCAGCCGATCCACCGGGTCATAGGCGGTCTCGGTCTCGCACCGCGTAGCGGGCGTGCCGGCTGGCTGGCTCTCGCCCTCCCTCGGATGAGGGAGGTTTCGTGAAATTACGTCGGTGTCGGAGACCTTATGTTGCAACAGTTCTCCTGGCGGGAATAAGCCGACCGCCTTCCCCGCCATTAAGTGGCTGTCACCGGACGGCCGACACAACCCCTCGACTTATCCGGGGAGCTATACCCAGGCGGTTGTTCGGCCAAAACCAGCTGCTCCACGATTCGGTGGAACCTCCGCCTCCACAGCCACCAATTGGGGCTCGACCAAGGATTCTCGGTGGCTAGGGTCTACCCATCGGCTGTCAGTTACCCTCACTCCCGACCCGACCTCGGCGGGTGAAGGGTGGCTCAGGCCAGAGGCAGCTCTTGAGGACCTCCGAGTCCGAAGATGATTCCTCCTTCTTCTCCAGCGACTGGACTTGGAGTCTTCAGGAGGTCAGTCAATGGACGATAGCCCGTCGTCCTTCCTAGGACTGCTTCGGCTCATCTCGGAGTCTACCGGGATGGAGCTCGAACCCGTTTCCAAGCGGGCCAGGTATCCCCTCACGGAGATTCTGGACCGAGGGGATTCTCCGACGGAGGCCTTTCCGGTGGCCGAGGCCATAGTGGGTCCGGCACTGGAACTTTGGCGCGCCCTGCTTCCTGCCCTCGCCTTCGGCCAGGATGGCCAGGAAGTATCAGGTCCCTACCGGTTCCTTGTCCGGTTTTGGAACACCCTCTGCTGAGGGTTGGTTACCGACAGCGTTTTCGGAGCGCCGTCGCGCGCCAGGATGTGGACAAACCTCCTGACAAGGAGTCCAAGAAATTGGACTATGTCGGGCGAAAAGTCTACGCTGCGTCCTCTCTCGGCCTTCGTCAGGCCAGTTCGGCCGTCCTCATGGCACATTTTTCTCATGCCCTGTTGGGCTCCCTGGATGAGGTCATCCCTCATCTTCCCGCCGATCTGCAGACTACGGTTAAGCAGGTGCGGGACAGGGCAGGGCAGTGGCCAAACAGCAGCTCCAGACTGCTTTGGATATTGGGGACTCATGTGCCAGATCGGTGGCGGCCGCAGTGGCTGTGCGTCAGCGGGCTTGGCTGAGGATATCCACCTTTACTTCGGATACCCAGCACAAGTTGGCGGATGTTCCCTTTTTGGGGACTGACCTCTTCGGCCCTGGGGTGGAAGGTCACCTGCAGAGGATCGAGAAGTCCAATGCCACCTTGGACTTGGTCTCTTCCGCTCAGAAGGACAAAGGCAGCAAACCACAGCCTAAGCCCTTTCGTCCTTCTGTGCCCCCGGCGCGCCCGGCCCAGCAACGTCAGGGCCAGCAGGCTCGGCCTTGGCATCCCAAACCCAAGCCGCCGGCTTCCTCTAACAGGAGGCAGGGAGGAAGGGCCCAGGAGGTCCCTCGGCGGTCCCTCCTCCAAGCCTGCCCAGTGACGGGCTGAGGTGTCGCCCGTCCATCCCGTCACCTTGCCCTGGTCCCCATTGAAGAGCGGCTCCGGCACTTCCAGTTCCGCCTGGTCCGCTGTTACCACGGACAGGTGGGTCTTGGAGGGTGGTGGAAGAGGACCCTGCCTCTGGAATTCGAGCAGGCACCACCCTTCAGGCCGTCGCCCTCGGGAGGCTCGGATCCCCAGCCTCACTGGCGGCTCGTCGAGCCGACATCGCCTCCTCCTCCAGAAGGAGGTGGGACCCTCCTTCAGACCCAGGGTTTGTGTCCAGGTACTTCCTGGTTCGAAACAGACCGGGGCTGGCGCCCCATTCTCGCCCACACGACCTAAACAAGTTCCTAAGGTCTCGAACCTTCAGGATGGTCACTCTGGCTCAGATAATACCATCCTTGGAACGCGGCGTGTGGTTCTGCTCTCTGGACTTGCAGGACGCGTTTTTTCACGTCCCTATCCGTCCGTCTCACCAGAGATTCCTTCGCTTCCGAGCGGAAGGATCCCTCTTCGAGTTCCAAGCCATGCCCTTCGGCTTGTCTCCAGCTCCCAGGGTCTTCACCAAATGCATGGCAGTGGTGACAGCATTCCTGCGGCGCCGAGGGGTCCGGGTGTACCCTTACCTGGACGACTGGCTGATAGCAGCTCCCTCCAGGAAGGAGGCGGAGTGGTCCAGAGATCTGGCCCTCCAGGTCTGCTCTCAACTGGGCCTCCTTATCAACGAGGCCAAGTCGGAACTCGAGCCGAAGCAGGTGATTCTATTCATTGGGGCGCAGCTCGACTCTCTTCGA
This sequence comes from Neoceratodus forsteri, assembly GCA_016271365.2. Taxonomy (NCBI): domain Eukaryota; kingdom Metazoa; phylum Chordata; order Ceratodontiformes; family Ceratodontidae; genus Neoceratodus; species Neoceratodus forsteri. Next base: position 970,170,094 of record CM057449.1, read on the forward strand.
GCCAGAGCGCGGCTCCCGGCGGACAGGGCCGAGGTTCTTTCCTCCTTTGCCCGATCATTTCTGGTTGGGCAATTGCGCCCTGCCCGGGACTTCCTGCGCCTCCTGGGTCTCATGGCGGCCTGCACCAGCGTGGTCCGTTGGGCCCGCTGGAACATCGTCCCCTTCAGTGGGGACTGGCCAGCCAGTGGTCCTGGCAGCTGCGATCCCTTGGACCAGCTTGTGTCGGTGACACAGGGGATGTGGAGCGCTCTCCAGTGGTGGACCGTTCCAGATCATTTGCAGGAGGGCATCCGTTCGTCCGCCCGAGCCGGCGGTCTCTCTATCGACCGATGCCTCTCTGATGGGTTGGGGTGCCCATCTGGGGAACACCGGCTCATGGCCTCTGGTCCCCGCGGAGTCCGATGCCACATCAACCTGCTGGAGCTCCGGCGGTCCGCCTAGCTCTCACCGCCTTTGCTCCGTTCCTCCGGGGTCAAGTGGTCCGAGTCCAGACGGACAATACCACGACCATGTACTATCTGAACCGCCAGGCGGGGGCCGCTCCATGCTTCTATGCAAGGAAGCTCTCCGCATTTGGTCACTGTCGCGCAGCCTGGAGGCGGATCTCCCAGCCATTCACGTGGCAGGAGCCTCCAACACCCTGGCCGATGCCCTGAGCCGGATAGGGGCTGCATCCCACGAGTGGTCTCTCCTGCGGAGGTAGTACAGCATCTGTTCTCCCTTTGGGGCACACCTCAGGTGGACCTGTTTGCCTCCATGGAGAACGCGGGCTGAGTCTGTTCCATGCCCGCCCCCCTCAGCAGGGCTCGCTGCAGGGGGATGCCTTCTCGAGGCAATGGACCCCGGGCCTCTTTTACGCCTTTCCCCCATTTCCCTTGATCCACAAGGTGCTTCTCAAGGCGAGGAGGGACAAGGCGCAGGTGATTCTGATAGCCCCAGACTGGCCTCGCCAGTTCTGGTACCCAGATCTCCTCAGTCTCAGCTCCAGGACTCCGCGGCAGCTTCCAGCTCGCCCGGACCTGCTCTCAGTCAATCAGGGGAAGGTGTTCCATCCGGACCTTCAATCCCTGCACCTGACCGCCTGGTTCCTGAGCGGCTAGAGTTCCAGGCCTTGGGTCTTTCCGACGAGGTCCTCAGTGTAGTTGAGGCGTCCCGTAAGGAGTCGACCAGAAAATGCTATGCCTTCAAATGGAAAAGGTTTTCCATTTGGTGTCAGGACAGGGCTTGGACCCTTCCTCCTGTTCCTTGGCAAGCATCTTGGACTATTTATGGTCCCTTTCAGTCAAGGGCTTGGGTCGGCGACCCTAGGGTGCACCTGGCAGCCATCTCTGCTTACCGGGCGCGGCCGGAAGCAGTCGGTGGCGCAGGAGAAGGTGGTCTGGCGCTTTTTCAAGGCCTTGATCACATTTCCTCCAGTGCGGAACCCCCCACCGTGGGATCTACTGTTGGTGGCTGGTGCTCATGGGCAAGCCATTGAACCTATGCACAGGTGTGTCTCTTCACCTGTCGTGGAAGACCGCTTCTCTTGGTGGCTATCACGTCCAGCCAGAAGGATGGGAGAGCTCCAGGCGCTTTCCATCGAGTCTCCTTACCTGGTCTTCCACAGGGACAAGGTTGTCCTGCGCCACCACCCGAAATTCCTTCCGAAGGTGGTGTCGGAGTTTCACCTTAACCAGGTGTTGACTCTGCCGGTGTTCTACCCCAATCACACCTCGGAGGCCGAATATAGGCTCCATACTCTGGACCCTAGAAGGGCGCTCGCTTATTATAAGGAGCGCACGGCTGAAATTCGGGGAGAGGTTCGCCAGCTGTTTGTCACCTACGCTGAAGCCGCATCTGGCAGACCTGCAGCCAAGCGGACGATAAGCAGGTGGGTAACCTTCTGCATAGATCTCTGCTATAAGTTGGCGGGCATGGAGCCTCCCAGAGGATAAGAGCTCATTCTACCGCCATACTGCTGTAGCAGTGGCTGCTTCAGGGACGTCCCTATCCAGGAAATCTGCAGGGCTGCTACCTGGAAGTCAGCAAACACCTTCATTACCCACTACCACATCGACCTTGAGTCACGCCGGGATGCTGGTTTTGGGGCCTCGGTTCTCAGTCTCTTTCCCAAGTAGTATATGGGGTGTGCGTCTTGCCTCCCTCGCGGAGAACTGCTAGGAGTCTGCCAATGAGTGTGGATGAACAACATATCCATGTCCCTAGGAATACAGGTTACTCACCTGTAACAGGAGTTCTAGGAATGGTATATGTTGTTCATCCACACGACCCACCCGACCTCCCCGGCTGCGACGCACAACCTGAGCTTCCAGCGGGCCAGATCTGGCGTCATGGGGCGGAGCCGAGAGTTATACCACCCGGGTGGGTGGGAGGAGCAAGCTTGAAGACCTTCCGGCAAGATTTAAAGCGGCAAGGATACTGCCAATGAGTGTGGATGAACAACATATACCATTCCTAGAACTCCTGTTACAGGTGAGTAACCTGTATTTCTCTGCCATCCCAAGGATGCCTTCTATCATTTCCTTGTCCATTTCCTCCCCGAGACGGGGGTCTGTATACAACCCCTGTGCGGATTGTGGAGCCATTGCCAGTCTCCAGGGTGACCCACAGTGCCTCCTATGCTGTCCAGAAACAATCACCTACAAGTCTTACCCTACACCCCGGAGGGGTGAGGGTAAGTCTTGGGCTGCTACATCAGCTCTGTCACTGGCTTTGCTGTTGTTCAGACATCAGAGTCAACGCAGGCTCTGGCTCTCCCCGTCAGTGGTCTGCAGCATGTTTACAGCATGTCATCAACATGTTTTGTCCTGTTGTATATTTCTTCGTTGATTCTGCTGACTTGCTTTGTTGACACTAGCACTGTGGTTTTGGCTGTCTGTGAGTTACTGAGTAGTTCACTGACTTTTGCTTCTCTGCCATAAAAGATTACTGTGTTATTGGCTCAACCATTCCCATTGTTTAAGCTTCAGCTGTGGGGTCATCTGGGACCATGGTCCGAGATCCTGAGCTGCCCCACCACTGCCTCAGCAGCCTGCGTCCCCAGTGGTCCCTTCTCTTTCTCAGCCAGAGGAGGATAAGGATGAATATAATCCTATCCTGTATGTGGAGGAAGGGGCTGAAGAGGAAGCAGTATCCGTTTATGTGTTTGACTTTTAGTTTCACTGTCTTCTTCTGTAGTGAAGACACTTTGATATAGACACCCAGGTCTCCCCTGAGAATGCGTCATTTCAGGCTTTACACCTCATGCAGGACAAGCTAGGTTTTGCTGCTGAAGAGGACTCCACTAAGAGGAATCTGTATGAATTCCTGGATGTCCCCACATCTCCTTCCATTTACTCTGCTTTGGAGGATGCTGCCATGGCTGCCTGGCACGGGCCTAGTTCATTACTGGCTGCCCCTCGTAAGACAGATTAGCAATATCCTGCCCCTACCAAGGCTTTTTGTGCCATCCAACCTGAAACTAACTCAGTGGTCATTATGGTCGCTTATGATAGGTCCCCTGCATTCCATCATAAAAGCTCTTTGCCCTCTAACAAATCATCTAGAAAATTGGATGTTATGGGCAAATGGACTCATGCAGCCATCTCACAGGGCCTCTCTATTGCCAGTTACCAGGCTTAAATGATTAACTATCAGAATAGTTTGTGGAAGTCTTTCTGTACTGTGGGGAATTATTTGCCCACATTCGGAAGACCAGTATTGTGTTGCACACAGATTGAAGGTTGGAAGGCACATACTGCGTTCTGTTTCTGACACTTCTGATTTTTCTGCTCATTTGCATCTAGCAGCTGCCTTTGCTTTTATTCATGCCTGCATGTTGCTGGTTTTACTACTGATGTTCAACATTTAGTCGTTAACTCACCTTTTGTAGCCACAGATTATTTGGCTATGACGTGGAACTCACGTTAAAGGAGTGGAAGTCTTCAAAAATGACTTTCTACTCCTTGATGTCCCATACTCCCCAGCCCTAACATGGGTGTGGCAGTGGTCCTCCTCCGGGTCCTTGTCTGTCTACTTTTGTGGTCTGCCCCAAGCCTTAGTCTTTGGCCATGCATTTTAAGACCCCTAAAGATACAAATGCCAGCAGTGCACCCATTGCCCCTCTACCTTCTGACTCCTTTATCTCTCCATCCCTCTTCCAGGGATTCAGGGAGATCAGGACCTCATGTCAGATGGATGGGTCCTCAGTATTATTCAAGAGGGTCATGTACTGGAACTGGTAGCAACCTGTCCAGTGCACACTCAACATCAGTTGCCACTACCCTCCGGAGCACTTATCGATCCTGTTGACTGAAGTCTGTACTGTCCTGGACAAAAGGGCTGTTCAACCTTTGCCCTTAGCTGAATTAAACCAGTGTTTCTGTTCAAGAAATGTCCTGGGCCTGAAAAAGATGGGCGAACCACCCCCCATCCTGGACTCCAGAATCCTGAGCGAATACTGCTTAAAAACGGTTTTGCATGGTTTATCTTCAGTCCCTCCTCTCTCATCTTCTCTCTTGGGAATATTAGCTTTGTACTCTCCTTTTTGAGGGTTGGCACTACCAATTCTATGTCTTACCCTTTGGTGTGTCCTCAACACTGCAGGTTTCCATCAAGTGTTTAGCTGTTGTCGCTATTGCCATGAAACCCTATATGTATTCCCTTACCTGGACGACGGGCTCCTTAAAGTCATCCAGGGTAGCAGCTCTACAGACTTCATACCCAATTCGCCAGTTGTCTGACTACTGGGTATCCTGGTCAGTGAACCCAGATCAGTTCTGGCCCCTTTCCAGAGCCTGCAGTTTATTGGTGCTGTCTTTGACACAATTTGACCACAGGGGTTCCTTTCAGACTGTTGTGCTGACACTTCGATTGCTCAGGGGACGTTGATCTTTCCCAGTGCTTGGGTCCCTGCGAAGTCCATGCTTCAGCTTCTGGGTCTCCTTATGGCTTCCATTGTGACTATGGCCTGCTTCCACATGCACATTCTCCAGTAGATGATTTGTACCCACTGGTTCCGGGCTTCTCAGTCCTTGGAGTACCCTGTTCTGCTCATGGATCCCTTATACGTGGCTCTTTCCTGGTGGCAAAACTGTTCTCATCTGCTTTGGTGGTCCCCATTTCTTTTTGCATCTCTGCAACAGGTCTTCACCGCAGATGCTTCCAGGATGGGTTGGGAGTGCCTATCGGGTGCAGTCAGAACCAAAGTGTGTGGTTCCTCTTGGACCACTTTCTCCATATCAGTATTCTGGAGATGAGGGCTGTTCTTTTTACCCTGCAAGATTTTGCCCTTCACATTCAGTTCTGTCCTATGATGGTACATACAGGCAATATTTGTGTCATGCCCTACCTCAACAAACAACGAGGTGTGAACTCCTACCCCCTCTGAAGAGAATCCATATAAGAGTGGGAGTGGGCCCTGGCATACACTGTGTGTGTATATATATATATATATATATATTATTGCAGTGTTTCTACCTGGCTCTCTGAACATCCTGGTAGACTCTCTTAGGAGGTCGGTTGCACAGTCCCGTAAGTGGGAACTCCTGGATGTCGTACTCGAGAACCTCTTCACCTGTTGGACCATCCAGGGCTGGACCTTATTACATCCTGACACAGCACACTAGTATCCAGTAGGTAGGGAAATGGGCAGACTAGGCAGGCCAAGTGGTCCTTACCTGCCGTCAAAGTCTATGTTTCTGTGTTTCACACAATGTTCCTTCTGCTTCAGTGAGGGATACATCAGATGCGTATAGCTCTTAGATCCTTGGTCCATGCAGAAAACTTTGCTTGCCAGGGGTCACCCATAATGATGTCCCATGTTTGTGTCCATATAAACAATATAAACATGTGCAGCCCCATCACTCCTCAGTTCCCTGTCAGAGATTAGCCTTGGAGGACTTCCTACCATGGGGAACCAGGAGATAAGACCAGCACCAGGCATACAGTGAGAGGCATGGAGCTGGATATACAGTAGGATGCAGAGTTGGTTTTAGGTACAGCATCTGCCGTATCCCTTACTGAAGCAGAAGGGGGAAGGAAGGAGGGAGGGAGGGATCGCATGGCCTAAGTGAGGAGATTCTCTTGAAGATCTACTCTTATGGTAGGTTCTTCGTAACTGTTCTGTCTTCAGGGATATCTCCTCCAGTATGCCACACATTTGGAATGATTCCCCAGCAGTCCCAGATAAAAACTGGGAGGCTGGTACAGTCTGATATATATTCAGGACAGGAGGTCTTGCAGTACAGCAAGCCTGAAGTCATCACATTTATGAGAGATGATATCCGAATTGTAATGTTTAGTGAAAGTGTGGACAGTGCTCCATGTGGCTGCAGCACAAATGTCAACATCAGAAACATTTTTTAAACAAAGGTTTGACCTAATGGAGGAGAGTTTCTTGAAGATCTACTGTTACGGTAAATTCTTACTCAATTGTTCTTTTCAGCATTTGGTATGTCTCTCACTCCCTCAAGCCTTTTTTGTGACCCGTGCAGGATGTCTCGGACTATCTCCTGTCTGTATTGGACTCTGGCTTCCAGTGCTCTTCAATGAAGGTACACCTTTCTCTATTGGACTCTGGCTTCCAGTACTCTTCAAAGAAGGTATACCTTTCTCTGTCGGACTCTGGCTTCCAGTACTCTTCAATGAAGGTACACCTTTCTCTATTGGACTCTGGCTTTCAGTACTCTTCAAAGAAGGTACACCTTTTGGACATTTGAGCCTTTCATGCCCTCTTAGGAGGCAGGACTATGGCCTAGTTGGTGTTCCGCAGGTTCCTCAAAGTGCTCCCTTACCTGCGTCCCCTGATCTGTAGACTGGTTCAGGTATGGGACCTTAACTTGGTTGAGGAGCCTCTTACATGTGCTCCTTTTGAACGTTCTGTCACTTGTGACATGTGTTTCTTTTCATGGGAAGTGCTTATTCTGATGGCGATTACCTTTGACTGGAGTTTCTGAGCTGCAGGCATTTGCTGCAGATCCTTGTACCATGTTTCACCAGGACTGGGTTTGATTGCATAGCCATCCTAGGTTCCTTCCTAAGGTGTTTTCTGAGTTCACATTGAACCAGATTATTCACTTTCCTGTGTTTTTTTCTTCTCCTTAAAATGCGAAAGTTATCTTGCATTCTCTTGATGGTATAAGGCTTTATGTTTCTACTTGTGCTCACAGTGACTGCAGAATGTCCTAAATTTTTTAATTTTTTTCACTCCCAGGATAGTGGGTGCCCATCTTTAAGCAGTATTTTTCCAAATGGTTGACATCGTGAATTACATTTTGTTACCAGAAGCACAGTAAGGAGGGGGCCCCCCTAGTCCTTTCTGTGGACATTGCACTGTGGTTTGTTTTTGATCAGTTACAGCAGCTGTCCATACTTTCACTAGGCACTACAGTCTGGATCTAATGTATAGTGGACGTGCTGGCTTCAGCATTGTCATACTCCACAGTCTGCTGTCTTAATTGCCTTATACACCCTTACTTTGTGGCCTTTCTCCCATACTACTGTTTTATACTGCTTGGGAATCATTCCAAAGGTGTTACTCTATGGATGAAGATGTCCTTGAAGAAGATAGATCTTCTTTGAGGATATCTCCTGCTCAGGCCACACCTATGGAACTATAGCCATCAGGCGCTGGGACTATATGTAAACTTTTTTGCTAGCAGTCTATTGGGGCCACCCACTACAACATCAGATGTCAATGTTGAACAGGACATATACATGTTGGTGGCCCCACTCACTTCTCAGTTCTTCTCCTGCCATTGACTATACTCACTGGAGTCTGTGGAGGTGCCATTGCTACAATCGACTGCCAAAATCTTAGATTTTCTTACAGTTTTATTTTTTTCTCACTCTAGTAGCAATTACTTTATATCTAAAGTGATTTTCTTTGTTGTTTATGTTGAGAACGACTGACGCTGCAAAACCTTTTAGATACTATGAGTGCATTAAGAAGATCTTCGGCAATGATGAGCACGACACCTGCGTTTGTTGTCTTGGAGAGGCCCACAGTGTTAAGATCTGTGAGATCTTTCTGCACTTCAATCAAGCCATCCAGCAATGCCATCAGAAAGTCCTTGCTTCTTTTCTTCTAGAGCAGAAGGTAGCCAGGATGGAAAGGGAGTTTCAGGAAAGAAGCTCCTCTGTGTCGCCAGCCCCGTCCTTGGGCTCCCATTCCGCCAAGGCGTGGGAGAAATCTTTAGGCAAGCACAAACACCGGGAGAGGGAAAGGAGCATGGATAAATCCCACCCTGGTCCACTTTCGGTCACCACTCCGCGGGCCACCAACCGTTGCAGTGTCATCATCTGCTTTGGCGACGACACCTCCTAATGCCCAAACTCAGTCTCACAGGGTCAGCCTTGGCAGTAAGGTCTGACAGACCTTCTATGGCCAGCGCTGGCCCATCGATGCTGGGATCACTGTCACCCCTGTTGATGCTGCAGGCCGCTCTGTCGACATCAGGGTTTCAATCTTCCCCATTGTCACAACTAGGCACTTTGCCGACGTCAGGGTTCCAACTGCCCACCCCCATCGACGACGCTGCAATGTAATCCTTCAATGTTGGGCTCCAACGTCCCCCTGTGGACGGTACAGGTCCTGCCACTCGCACCTCTTCCACAGGTCAGCTGCCAGCTACCCCCACCAATCCATTTATGGCCCATGCCAGCCCATCGACGTCCGGGCGCCAGATGCCCTCGCCGATGTTGCAGGCTGCTCCATCAGGGTTTCAGCCTTCCATATCGATGTGTCCTGGGGCTGCTATGATGCAGCCCCCCATCAGCATGCAGATGGTGTTCTTCTTCGTGGTGGTCCTACAGCACCTTGTGCATACTCCAGGCACTATGATGATGGGGCCTACCAGACCAGCTCCTGCATCGACGCAGTCCTGTTTGCCCCAGTGCGGTGACGTCCTCTCCTTCCTCCTTACTGTCTTCGGAGTACGTTGTCAAGGAGGATGAGTATCACCCTGGTCTCATCCCTCAGGAGGAAGAAGAGGAGAAGGAAAATGTTGGTGGGGGGGGGGCCCCGAGTCTGACTCCACAGTTTCTGCCAGGAGTGAGGGCTCTGCCCTGTATACTCCAAGGTACCCTCCTGATGATCCTTCCTTCATCTCCATGATGAAGCAACTCCAAACAGCTATGGGATTTGATGCTGAGGAGCAAGCCATCACCAAGAAAAACCTGGTTGAATTCCTGGAACTACCAGGTTCTCCCCCTCTGATAATTCCTTCTTTCAAACAACATGAAGTCTTGCTGTATTCTGACATATTGCAGTTAGCTCCAGCTCTTGAACTGCCCCGGAGAGTGAAGGGTTAAATTCTATGCCAGGCATAGAACGTTGGGCTCGAGCTTGATTGAAAACTCTGTCTGTGTCCTTTTGAAACCAAACCGTCAGATTCTTTACTCTGCCTCACTGAACAGTCGCTCCTCAGATTTCTCCTTCTGCTCGGTTCTATCACGGTTAAAGTTTCGGTTTTAGTCTGATATACGTTCCGTTTTTCAGTTTGAGACTCTGTCTGTGGTACCGTAAGTACTTAGATTAGTAGCTGTTGTGTGGAAATTGTGAAATTTTCCGATCGGTTAGGCTGAACCCATCTTGTAGTAAGATCTTGAAAAAGAAAAAGTTAGCGTGTGGTTACCGGTCCATATCAGTTTAAAAAAATCGTAATTTTAGCGTTTTTTTTTTCCATCACCTGTGACACGGTGAGAAACCGATAGGGGAGTCTTGCCTGGCGGTTGCCATATAAAGGGTAAGTTGGTTAGATTGGCCATGTCTGAGAAACCCAAGGAAAAAAACGGGCCCACTAGGTTTCAACACTGCAGTGTGTGTGGGGATGTCTTTGTTAAGGCTGATCCCGACACCACCTGTGTTTAGTGTCTGGGGTTTGACCACCTCGATTCAGACTGCCAAATTTGTAAGAATTTCCCTAAGTCTACCATGGAGAAAAGGTTAGGTAGACTTGGGGATAAGGAGGCCGAGAAATCCGCTGACCCGGAAGGCCAGCTCAGTTCGGTTACTACCGAACCAGAAGGAGTGCCCTCTGACCAGGGCGATACTTCTTCGGGCAAGAGGAGAGCCGATCCTGAGGGATTGGTTCCTCCAAAAAGAAAATAAAAGGATGAAACATCCAGTTCAGATCCAGAGCTGTATGTTCCGACCGCCGAAGAAGTAGCCAAAGCGATTCGGATTGTGGAATCGCTTTGTCTGGTTCCGACCGATCCGGCGCCTTCTGGCAGGGTTTCAGTTCAGTCAGTTCCCCCGGTTCAGGATTATTCCCCTGAAGATTTTTATGAACTGGAGTTTGATGAGGAGGGGGCTTTTGAAGAGGATGATTACGACGGTGAAAGTCTGGATGTGCCTGTGGAACCGGACATCTCCCCAGACAGACCTTCTGGTGTTTCCCCTCCTAGGCTTTCTGAGTTCCCTCCCCACTTTCTGTTCTACAGAAAAGTGGCTCAAACCCTCCAGCTTCCTATTGAAAAGGCTGTAGAGAATCAAGAGGAGCCTGACTCCATAGAGATAATGGACATCCCAGAGTTTAAGAGACTGTCTATTCCCCTTCATAGGTCATTTTGGAAACGGACACAAAAAATTCTTAGGTCTCCCAACTCTGTACCTCCTGTTGACAAGAGAATGGATGAGAGGTACACCTTGTCAGGCTCGGATATGGAATTTCTTTACCAACAATGCAGCCATGTTGGGGTAGTGCAGGCTGCTGCCTGTGACAAGGCAAACATCCCCTTGGCTTCACACTCCCCAGACAAAGATTCCAGGAAGATAGATGCCATGGCAAAGAAATGTACTTGGCATCATCTTTGGGACTTGGGCAGGCTACCAGAAGTCCAGATGGGGACACTGTACTGGCACTGGCTAAACAGGCCTCCCCGCAGCTAGCCAAGGAGCTGGAGTGGGTGGCTGCTGATGGGATTGAGGCATCAAAGGTGCATTTTCATGCTGCTGTGGACTCCAGTGATGTGTCATCAAGAGTCATGGCTACATCTCTGGCTCTTCGGAGAATGGCCTGGCTCAGATGTACTAGCCTTTCGCAGGACACCCAGGCTAAGGCCATGGATTTCCCGAGGGTAATTCTCTGTTTGGGGAGCAGACAGAGAATTACATGAAGAAAATGGATGAGTACAGGACCACTTATAGGAGTGCCCAGGCCAAGGAGAGGAAGGCAACTCCTCAGAGGCAGCAAGCTAGGGGCAGGCCTTTTCACAGGCCTTTCTACCAGGCGCAGGCCTCCTCTTCCTTTTCTCAGAGGGGGTTCTTCAGAGGGAGAGGCAGAAGGGGGATGATCAGGGCTGCATCCACCCCTCAGCCTAAGGCTCCTGCCAAGCAGACACCCTGATGTGTCAGCCTGGGTCGACTCCCCCATTCCAGTCAGAGGCAGGCTGGCTTACTTTTTCCAGGACTGGATGTCTGTTACCTCAGACAGTGGGTCCTGGAGGTTGTAAGCCAGGGTCTGGTTCTCAGTTTCAAAAGTTTTCCGAAACTGAGACCCAGATCTTTTCCACCTGCAAATACTTCAGAAACCCTTGCTCTAAAGGCAGAGGTTTTGTCTCTACTGGCTTTAAAGGCCATAGAGAGAGAGTTCCTACTCCATACAGGGGCAAAGGTCTGTACTCCAGGTACTTCCTTACCCCAAAAAAGACAGGAGAGTGGTGACCCATCCTAGATCTAAGATACCTAAACAAGCACCTAGTAAAGCCAAAATTCAAGATGGTGACTCTGGGAACAATTCTTCCCTCTCTGAGGCCAGGAGACTGGCTAGCCTCCCTGGACCTCAAGGATGCCTATTTTCACATTCCCATCAGGTGCTCCCACAGAAAGTACCTCAGGTTCGAATTGCCCTCAGGCCATTATCAGTTCAGAGCAATGCCCTTCGGTCTAACCTCAGCTCCAAGGGTGTTTACAAAGTGCCTAGCAGTAGTGGTGGCCCTTTTAAGAAGGAGAAGGGTCTCTATTTTTCCATATCTGGACGATTGGCTTCTGGTGGGCCAGTCTTCAGACCAAGTCAAGTCAGATTTGCAGCTTACCCAGAAAGTTCTCACTTCCCTGGGGTTCCTTCTCAATCTTCCCAAGTAAGTTCTCGAACCAGTACAGCTCCTCACTTTGATAGGAGCAGAGCTGGACATCCTCAAGGCAAGAGCCTTCCTTCCTTTGGAAAGGGCAAAAAGCCATCTCTCAGCTGGCCTCTTCCTTTCTCCCTCTGGTTTCTCAACCAGCAAGGCATTTTCTGCAGCTTCTGGGCCACATGGCATGCTTCCACAGCAGTAGTCCAAGGGGCCAGGTTTCAGATGAGGGACATTCAGTTCCATCTGAGAACCTTTTGGTCCCAGAGGAAAGATCCTCTTACTAAGCTAGTTCCTGTTACTCAGACTTTAATTCAGGCCCTTCAGTGGTGGCAGGACCTGGACAATCTGAGGCAAGGTGTTCCATTTGTCTCTCAGACTCACTCTGTAGTTCTTACCACAGATGCTTCCCTTTTGGGGTGGGAAGCCCATCTGGGGGCTCTCACTGCCCAGGGACTGTGGTCCCCTCAGGAATCCCTTCTTCACATCAACCTTCTGGAGCTCAGGGCAGTACTTCTTGCTCTGCAAGCTTTCTGTCAGTCAGTACAGAACAAGGTGGTTCAGGTCAGGACGGACAACACTACCACCATGTGGTATATCAACAAGCAGGGAGGCACTCAGTCCACGACCTTGTTTGTGGAGGCCATGAAAGTATGGTCCCTGGCTTATTCCCTGCAGACCTCTCTAGTAGCGGTCCACCTCCCAGGAAAGGACAATGTGATAGCGGATGCATTGAGCAGGATTTCCCAGGGCCATCATGAATGGTCTCTGGATCCTTTTGTGTTGAAGGTGATTCTCTCGAGGTGGGGCATTCCAGAGATAGATCTCTTTGCAGCCCCAGACAATCACCAACTTCCTCTGTTTTGTTGCAGAACCCCAGTCTTGGGTTCAGTCCTTCTGGATGTTCTGATTTTGAACTGGGAAGGGAAGTTTCTGTATGCCTTCCCTCCTTTTCCTCTATTTTTCAAGGTTCTAGTCAAGGTAAGGTCACAACCATGCAAGCTGATTCTGATTGCTCCAGACTGGGCCAGGCAGCCTTGGTATCCCCTGTTGCTATCCTTAGCAGTCCATCTTCCCCTGTCTCTTCCTAGGAATTACAATCTGCTAACCTCCTCTCAGGGGAGGATTTGTAACCCCAATCTCCAGTCACTCAATCTCAAGGCATGGCTCTTGAAGACTTAGAGTATGCAGATTTACATCTGTCCAAGGGGTTCTGGAAATCCTCAAGTCTTCTCAAAAGCCTGCCACAAGAAAAACCTAACAACTCCAAATGGAAAAGGTTCAGTATTTGGTGTTCCAAGAAGCACGTTTCCCCAGACACTGCTGACTTGTCTACAGTTCTGGATTACATGGTTTACCTTAATGGCCTAGGCTTCAATCTAGCCACTCTCAAAGTTCATTTGTCAGCTATTTCTGCTTTCCTGTCAGTGGGGAAATCTTCCTCTCTGTCATCTCACCCTGTATTCTGTAAATTTTTCAAAGGATTGCTTCATTCCAATCCCCCTTTTAGGGATCTTGCTCCTGCCTGGAATTTGAATATTTGTATTGCTCAGCTGATGCAACCCCCCTTCGAGCCTGTGTCCTCAGCAGAGCTCAAGTACTTGACTTGGAAAACTGTGTTTTTGGTTGCTGTTACTTCTGCCAGACGTATCAGTGAATTGCAAGCCCTGTTAGTGGAGCCTGACTTCATCTCTTTCCATAGAGATAAGGTGGTCCTTAGAACCAATAGAAGGTTCCTACCTAAAGTGGTTTCTGATTTCCACTTAAACCAATCTATGTCTCTTCTGTGTTCTTCACTGATCACACCTCCTCAGGGGAACGGAGGCTACACAGTTTAGATGTTAAAAGGGCCCTTAGTTACTACATAGAACGTACAAGGGGTCACAGGTTTGACTCCCTCCAGTTGTTCCTCACTTATGGGGAAGTAAGTGAGGGAAAACCTGCTACCAAGAGAACCACTGCCAGGTGGATTGCGTCGTGTATTCAATTCTGCTATGAAAAACTGGGAAAAACTGCACCCTCAGGCCTGAGGGCTCATTCCACTAGAGGTACAACTGCAGCTACTGCTATCCCCTTGTTAGAAATCTGTCAAGCAGCCACCTGGAAAACAGTTTATACCTTCACCAAGCATTACTCTCTGGATATCCAGGCTAGGAGTGATGCTAGGTTTGGCACAGCAGTACTTCAAAGCCTATTCCCAAAGTAGGTTCTGTCCCTCCTCCTTTGAGGTATGGCTTGGTAGTCTGCAATATGTCAGAATACAGCAAGACTTCGTGTTGTATGAAGAAAAAATTACTCCCCTTAGTAATTGTGTTTCTTCTAATGGAATCTTGCTGTATTCTGACCTCCATCCCTGCCTCCCCTCTCAGAACCTGTTTTTGGGAAGTGGGTGGACAGGTGCAGTGTTACACCCCAGGGGTGTCTTTACCCCATTCCTGTTGTGTTGGGTGCTTTGTATTTGTTTAATTAAAAGTTTTTAGTTCTTATTACCTGGTTTTGTTTCTTTGTGTTTCCTGACTTGAGTCTTTTGGGGAATCCAAAGTCTTTGTTGCCAGTTGGCTACTAGGAGTTTTTTACAATTTCCACATTATGTAGTCAGTGAGTTTTAGCTCGTAAGAATCTGCCAGTTTGTTTTCAAAAGGACACAGACAGAGTTTTCAACCGAGCTCGAGCCCAGCGTTCTATGCCTGGCATAGAATTTAACACTTCACTCTCCAGGACAGTTCAAGAGCTGGAGCTAACTGCAATATGTCAGAATACAGCAAGACTCCATTAGAAGAAACACAATTACTAAGGTGAGTAATTTTTTCTTCTTGGCTGCCTAACACAGACCAAGCTTGATACCTGCCATGCCCAGTAGGGCAGACAAGATGTACCTGGCTCCCAGAATTGAGACAATCAAGTGATAAAAAGACCAACCAAGTGGGGAATAACCTTATTCCCTTAATGGAAGAATTACATTTTTACTCCCTTAACAGGAGGTTAGCAGGAGATAGGGAAGGCGACTGGACATACCCATCATCAAGGGGGTGTCTGTGGTTCATTATGCCCTTTAGATAGGACTTCACCCTATATGGGAAACTCTGATAATAGAGGACCAAGCTGAAAGTGATCATCTGCCAATGATCCTAACGATGGATATGGTTGATGTAAGGGCAGCTGTGACCTCCCAATTAATGTATATGGAAATCTGATCTTGTAAAAAAATAGTACGGCAAAAGGAGTCAGATATTAATATATCCAGAATTCTGGATGACTCCTTTATTAAAGATATTCATTTTCTTTCTACACTAGCTACAGTACAATTTGATAATTTATTGGCTCAACTACTTAAAAGAATAAAAGACGAACTAGAGGTTAGTATAAAACTTGCACAAAAAATAGAATATAAACAGGCTGGTATGATAAAGAATGTAAGAATATGAAAAAAATAATAAGGAAAATTTATAGGGCCTATAAAGTTAAAAGATTTGGTAACACCCATAAAGAATTAAATACAGCCCAAAAAGTATATAAAGAGCTTAATAAGAGAAAAAAATCTGACTACTATAGAAAACAGTGGAAAGAAATGTTGGACGCAATAACTTCAAATAACACCAACACAATTTTGGAGGCTAGTTGCCACCGGAACGAATAACTGTAAAAATAATTTAGACACATATATCCCGGAAGATAAATTGGTGACACATTATGAGAACATCTTTTGGGACCCGAATGTGGCAGAAAATAGTTTGGAAATGTTAACTGCTAAAAAGCTGCTATGTCTTACCTCTTAAATGTAACTGCTGAAAAACTACTATGTATTATGTTCCTCGCTGTCTAGTGTAATGTACCTGTGCTGTATTCTACCCCATGTATTATTCCATGTAATTCCCCGGGTCGCCCCTGAAAAAGGGACCTTCGGGGCCCAGCGGGCTTACCCGGTCATCAAAATTTAATAAATAAATATAGAAGGACATTTTATAGTACACATGGATGAAGTGATAATGGTAATAAATTCCCTGAAAACAGAAAAGCTTCAGGCCCAGATGGAGTTCCTGCCGAGGTATACTTAAGTGATAATATGCGCTGGGCTAGAAGCCTAACAGTTTTTTTAATAAGTGTATAAAAAAAGTAAAATATCCAACATCGTGGCAGGGATCAAATGTTGTCCCTATCCATAAAAAAGGTAGTACTACAGACCCTCTGATGTCTCGTCCAATAAGTCTCTTGGATGTTAACCTTAACATTTTTTCTAGAGTCTTATTGGAAAGGCTGTTGTATGAGGTGGAAGTAACTGGGCGGGTGGCTGTCACCACTTCAGGCTGGCTTTAGGAAGAATTATTCTACATCTGATAATATATTTGTTTTAAATCATTTAGTAGAGAAATACATCTATATACGAAAACAAAAAATATACGCTGCTTTTATAGATTATTCTGCAACGTTTTCCAGACTGTGGCTGATGTGGGTAAACACCTCCTGAGGTTTACCTACTGTACAATAGCTCAGATGCCTCAGCCAGAGCAGCTGCCATGGGCATAGGCATAGGCATGAGGAGGCACTCCTGGTTGAGGGTGTCTGGATTTGCCAGGGACATCCAGCAAACCATCCAAAATTCCCCTTTCAGAGGATACAAGCTCTTTGGGGCAGATGTGCTGGATATTCTCTCTGACCTATAAGCCTCCAGCAGGACTCTCAGGTCCATCCATTCCTTCTACCATACTCCACTTAAGAGTAGGCAGAAGGTGCCCTTTTGCACATGCAACCACTAGGCCTAGATCTGGGGCCAGACAGCAGAGCAAAAGTATATCAGCTTTGCCTGCCCCCACCTACTCCACAGGTGCCCATTCCAAGGTCTCTGGTGGGGGCGTGGCTGCAGCCGCCGGACTGGCCTCTGCATAACTCCATGCTGGACCCCCTCCTTCCGGTAGGCAATCCAGAGGAGGTGGTAGGGGGTTGCTTCTCCCTCCATCTGGACCAGTGGAGAGAAGTCGCTACAGATGCTTGGGTCCTGTAACTTCTAGAACATGGTCATACTCTACAACTTCTAGAGTTACCTCCAGAATTTCCTCCCATTCCATCCTCTTATCCTGTGGACCACATACCAGCGCTCCAAGAGGAAGTGCATACCCTGCTCCACAAACGGGCCATAGAACCAGTTCCAGGGAATCAAAGGACCACGGGGTTCTCCTTCTATTCTCATTTCTTCCTCTTTCCAAAGTCTTCAGGGGACTTAAGGCCCATTCTGGACTTGTGGGAAACTGAACTTCTGCATCCAGTGCAAGACGTTTGGCATGGTCACTTTGCAGGGCCTGCTGCTCCTTCTGGAAAAAGGGGATTGGATATGCTCCCTGGACATGCAGGATGCTTACCTGCATATCAAGATTTGTGTTCCCCACAGAAAGTACCTCAGGTTCCTGTTCCAGTGGGAACATTACCAGTTCAGGGTATTGCCCTTTGGCTTGTCTTCTGCACCATGGGTATTTACCAAATGCTTGTCAGTTGTGGCAGCAGCTCTCAGGAGAGAGGGACTGTACGTCTTTCCTTACCTGAACGGCTGGTTGCCCAAAGCATAGTCCAGGGAGCTGCTGTCCCACACCCTAGTTCGTACCAGACAACTGTTCCAGCCCTAGGGATCACGGTCAATTTGCCCAAGTCAGTCTTGACCTCTTGCCAGCATCTGCAGTAAATAGGGGCAGTACTGGACACAACTCAGTACTGTGCCTTCCTGCCACAGGACAGAGCACACTGCCTAATGTCTCAAGCTCAGCTGCTTTACAACAGCAGACATGTCATAGCCAGAACATTCCTACAGCTGTTGGGTCTGATGGCTGCAGCCATTGCCACAGTACCCCTAACCAGGCTGCACATGCAGATCTCTCAGTGGACATTGAGGGTCTAGTGGGATCAGTGCACCGACGACCAAGAACAACTTGTTCTAGTCACTTCCCCTATCAGGTAGCTGCTTCTATGTTGGATGGAACCCAGCAACTTGTTGAAAGGGGTTCCCTTCCGCATTCCCTCACATCAGCAGTTTCTCACCATGGACGCTTCTGGGATGGGCTGGGGGCACATCTGGGGCAACATCAGACTCGGAATGTGGATAAAAGTGGAGACTTCCCTCCACTTCGGTGTTCTAGACATGAGGGCCATTCTGTATGCCTTGCAGGCCTTCCAGAACCAACTGTCTCTGGGTCATCTGCTGGTGCAGACAGACATCATCAGTGTTGTTCACTACATAAACAAGCAAGGGGGGGGACCCACTCGTACCCTCTGTGCAGGGAGGCAGTGAAGGTCTGGTACTGGGCTCTAGAAAATGGTCTAGGTCTGTTGGCTGTCCATGTTCCAGGCGCCCAAAACACCATGGTGGACAGGCTGAGCAGGTCGCAGTCTCAACTGCACAGGTGTGAGCTGCTGACCTTGATTGTAGAAGACCTGTTCAACAGGTGGGATCACCCAGAGGTGGACCTTTTTGCGTCCCCACTCAATGCAAAACTGCTGCATCCCTGCTCACTTGTTCCAGGGCCTGGAGTTTTCTGGCAAGGCACATAGTCCCTCTCATGGAAAGGGAGCTTCCTTTATGCCTTCTCTCCCTTTCCTCTGATTCAGTGTGTCCTAATCAAGCTACATATGGAAGATACCACTCTTAATTCTTGTGGCCCCCTTCTGGCCTTGTCAGATCTGGTTTCCCCTGCTGCAGTAGCTGGCAGTGGAACCCCCTGTACCCCTGCCTCTGTGCAAAAGCTTACTCTTCCAAGAACAGGTAACCCTGGTCCATCTGGACTTCAAGTCACTCCATCTCTGTGCCTAGCACCTGAAGACATAGCCGTTGCAAGATTTGGAGTGTCTCCGAAGGTGGCTGATGTCCTAGTGGCTGCTAGAAAACCTTCCACCAGTGCCACCTACTCTGTGAAGTGGAATCCATTTACTTTGTAGGCCTCTTCTCGCCAGCTGGCTCCCTTCACTTGCCTAGTGAACTAGATTCTGGAGTATTTATTGTCCTTGTCAGATGCAGGACTCCAATACTCTTCCATTAAGGTGTACTTAGTGTCCATTTCAGCCTTCTACATGTCTATTGATGGCCGTATGGTGGCCCAGCTGGAGTTCATATGTACATTTTTCAGAGGCATTCTATACCTAAAGCCTCCTGTCTACAATCCAGTCCCGGCCTAGGACCTGAATTTTGTGTTGGAGAAACTCTTTGGCTCCTTTTGTGCCAGCCGCGACTTGCGAGCTGCTCGTCCCTTCTTGGAAAGCTTTATTTTTAGCTGCTATTACTTCTGCTCGAATGATTTCTGAGCTTCAGGCTGTTATGTGTGAGCCCCCTTATTTGATTTTCCATAAGGACAGGGTGTCTTTATGAACCAACCCTAAGTTCCTTCCTAAGGTAGTGTTGGAGTTTACTTTGAATCAAACTATCCACCTACCAGTTAATTTTGTGGAGCATGCCAATCCAAGGGAAGCATTTCCCCATACCTTAGGCATAGATAGAATACTCTGATATTATTATTTGTCACACAAAGGACTGCAGGAAATCCTTGCAACTTTTTTTTTTTTGTTTCGCACCTGGTGAAGAGGATGTACTGGTTTTTAAACAGTGCCTGTCCAATTGGTTAGCCAACTGTATTACATTTTGTTACAGGAAGCACGGTTTGGATCTTCCTGGGGTTGTTTGTGGCCAATCGAATGAGAGCTATGGCCACTTTCATTGCCTGTTTCAAGAATGTGTCAGCTGCGGAAATTTGTGCTGCTGCAACTTGGAATGTTGTCCAAACTTTCACTACGCACTATAGTCTGGACATTGCTTCTAGGAGAAGGGCAGGATGCCTGGCTGTGCTTCAAGGCCTCCTGTCTTAGGCCTATAGTCTTCTGCCACCCAGACTGGTTCTGTGTCAGAACTGCTTGGGACTTGTTCCAAAGGTGTGGCCTGGTACAAGAGATATCCTTGAAGAAGATAGTACAGCTATGTAAGAACTTACTGTAACAGTAGATCTTATCTGTGTCAGTCTTCACCATTCATCACCTTTGGGTATATAGCCGGAGGTCATGACCCCCGCGGGAGCTTTTTTTTTTTTTTTTGGATGGGCGGAGTTGACGCAGCATCGGCGCCGCCCTCGAGGCCGACGCACTGCGTGGCACTCGCGGGTTGGCTGTTAAGTGCTGTCAACTACACTCTCCCACCAGTTCTTCGTCTCCTGCCATCGAGGTCACCTCATGGGATGCTGGAAGAAGATTTTTGAGGCCTGCTTCGCAGTTTTCTCGACTACGTCATTCTCTTAAATTCGGTGCAGAAGTCCATCGGTTCCTCCTGCCAGTTCTGTTTTGCCAAACTCGACGTCGCCCGGTAAGACCTTTCCAGTTATTCTATTTTCTGTGACGTTGAGTCTGTTTTTGGTGTTTTTTTCTCCGTAGGTCATGTCTCAGTCAGATGGCATGAAAACTTCCAGGACGGGACGGCCCCCCATGTGAAGGTGTCCATGCGGCCGCTAATATTCCATCACCGACCAGCAAGACCGTTGCCTTGCGTGTCTTGGCCCGCTTCACGACATGGATTTGTGTGACGCCTGTCTCTCCATGGATCGGGAGTAATCGAACAACGTGCGTGGAAAGTGGGGTGGGCTCCGCCGACTTTCGGGGGTTGGGTTCGTACTCGTCGGGCCGAGACACGTACTCTCGGCCTTTCCTCTGGGTCCCCTCCCAGTTCTACACGAACTAAGGAGGAGGGAGCCTCGGCTTTTCCCAGCCTAGCCGTGGCCGAGGCTCCTTTCATGGTGCAGGAGGCCCAGTTTGTTCCCCCTGGCGGACGGACGGGAGGCACCGTTATGGCAGTCACTCCTTCGGGGGTGAAGGCTCCCCCAGTGTCGGACCCACCGCTTGGAAGGCCTGGGTTGGCGCCGTCCTCGACGCCATTTTGGGTCTCAGTCGTAAGCTCTGACGGTGCCATCGTCGGTGCCGGCCAGTCACTCGGCACCATGGCAGCTGTCGGCGCAATTCGTGGCGCCGATAGTGCTAGTGGTGGCGTTGGAGTTTCTATGGCGCTGTCTTCTTCTTTCTCTCGCCTCGGCACCGTCCGTGGCGCCAAGGTTGAGCATGGCACCATTTCTTCCTCTGGAGTCGTTCACAGCGCCATGGGTGTTCTGGATCTCGGCGCAGTTTGTGGCGCCGAGACTGCTGTTGGCACGTCGTCAGCACCGCTTCTGCCCTCAGTGCCACTTGCGGCGCTGTGGGGCCGGGCTGCACCATTCTCTGCGCCGATGGGGCTGTCGGAGCTGACTTTGGTGCCGTCTCTGTCCCTGGGGCCGTTCTCGGTGCCATGTCAAGTTCTGACACTGGGATTTCTGCCCTTGTTGGAGCCGTGCTTCCTTCTATCACCATTTGCGGTGCTGATGGGGGCACTGGAACCATCTCGGGTGCAGTCTCCTTTTCTGGTGCCCCGTTTGGTTGAGATGGCACAGAGTGCCCACCCACTGTCTGGCACAGGACTTCGGCTTCCACTTCTTCTTCGGAGGAGGAGTCGGACTCTGGGTCGGACAGGCAGTCTGGCTCCTTGGAGATAGTTGCCCAGGTGGGCACTCTAGTAGTATCCTCGACAGGCCGCGACCAGTCCCCCTCGGAGGACCGGACAGCAGCTACCGTGGCCAGGGTCAGGGGTGCTGACCAGCAGGCAGTGGTGCAGGCCACTATTGCTCTGCAGCCTGGCCTCAGAGGGTTCGTTGACCCCTCAGTGGTGGTACCCCCTTGAGTGGTGTGCCTAGATCGCCCAACTTTGGGGCCGATCGGAGCACCCACAGGAGTGGAGGGCAGTGCTCCTTGGATAGCTTCTTTGGGGGCTGACCAGGGTTGTCAGCTGACTAGGCTGGCTCTCTCGAGGAGAAGGGCACTCTCAGATTCCGATGGGTTGAGGGGTGTGACTTCTGTTTGGTGACCTTTTTCCGGAACCCACCCGGGCTCTGGGAGGAGCCGTAGTACGGATCTCCGCTCTTCCCCCTCGATTTCTTTGAGAGGACCCTGTTCTTTAGAGGTAGGGGACCATCCTTCTGGACCTACATGGCCCCGGTCGCCTCACAGGGGGGATTCTTCCGGGCGCAACCAAGGCAGTTCCGAAATGGTTGTTCAGCTGTCGGCTGTGGAGTCTTCCGGAGCTCCTTCCTCTGGAGCTCTTGGTCTGCTCCCTAGCCCAGGCGGAGGTCAGTCGACTACTCTTCTCGGCTCTGTCCCCATCCCTCTGCCACTTTCTCCTGTGCTCCCCGGTATTCTTGGTCCTTCTGGGCTTCTTTCTCCTGGGAGCAGTTCAGAGCTGTGGCTGCTCAGTTCCCCACTTACGTCAGGGCCATGGACAGACAGGTTTTTCAATCTCCCCCTGAGCAGCCGCGCTCTGAACAGCCTACTTCATCTGACTCCTGTCCCCTTCCTCTGGGGGAGAAAAGCCTTCTGTCCACATTTCTCCAGCTGCTGATCTCGCAGAGTATCAGCAATTCCTCGTGAGGATGTTGGAGGACCTGTGTATCACCCCTCCCACTCAAAGCAATCCAGAGCACTCAGCGCACGCCTTTCTAGGCGATTTCGGCAAGGACACCCTTGTGGTGCCCCCCTGGCCTGCTCCCTTTCGGGAGGTGTCATTGCGTTCCTGGCAGAGACCTTTTTCCGGAGTTCCTGCCCCCAGGGATCTCTGCCAGCGGTATTGCGCCCCCCCCCGGAGTCTCCAGGTTCCATGCCTCATCCTCAGTAGGACTGACGCAGCTGGACACTCCCGATGGGCTTCGCGCCCTTCACTGTGAATGGCCCCCAGATCAAGACTCCTCGGATTTTGAATTCTGGGGTAGGAGGACTTTCTACTCTGCATGGTTGCTGCTCTCTATCGCAGCACATCAGGCCCACTACGCAACCTATGACAGGTTCCTGTGGTCCAGGCGCCGGTCAACTCCTAGCCTCAATGCCTGACACGGAGCAAACCAGACAAGCCATTGCACTTTCTGCATGTGGCCTGGAGCTAGCAAGGCACCAAGCGAGGGCATCATACAATGCCAACGAGGTAGCTACCAGGGTCGTAGGGACAGCGATCTGCACTAGGTGGACAGCACGGCTGCATCTTTCCTGGTTGTCACCCTTGGCCCAGCGTACGGTGATTAACTCCGCTCACCAGAGAACCTATCTCTTCTCCTGTAGAGCGAGACTGTGTTTGTCGGGGCAACCCTCTTAGTGTGTCACCCACTGAGATCTAAGGGACTCTATCCCTTAGGGTTAAAAGAAAACCCCCTTTGGGGGAGGGGGCTCGGCACTCACCCAAAGGTGATGAATGGTGAAGATTGACACACAGATAAGATATGAAAATGATGTACCTACCGTAATTATGATCTTTCTATGTATCTTCACCATTCAACACAATCCCGCCCCTCCATCTCCCTGGGGCCTCAGTCTCTGGGTCCCCCTCCCACTCTGTGCCCAGCCTCACCCCCCCTCCTTTCTTTTGTCAGGAGTGGGGTAAACAGGGGCACAGAGGGGGATGTTGTTTCTAAGGGGAGAGTGGTTAGTATGGGGGGCACGCCTTCTCCAGTGCTCTAGCTCCACCTCTGTGGGGTGGGAGTTGACAATTGCCCTCCATTCTCTCCTCCTTCAACTTCAGCATTTACTAAGGAACATAAGGAGCAAAAAGGCAGTTAGCTCATGAAAAGCTCCCATTATTCACCAGTAATAAGTAAAGTTCTTTCTTGTGAACACAGATTTGTCAAGTCTGTTTTTAAAAACATTTTTAAAAACAGACTTGATCAATTTTTGTTCACAAGAAAGAACTTTACTTATTACAGGTGACTGATTGGAGCTTTTCATGGGCTAACTGCCTGTTTGCTCCTTATGTTCCTTAGAATGTTCCTTAGTAAACATTGAAATTGAAATGTGGGAGAAAAAAAAACTAAAGTCCAAATTCTCTTTTTATATGAAGGGATCATTTTTCATATGGCCCAATTCCTTTTTCATATGGTCATATGAAAAAAGAAAATCAAGTGACGAAAAAATTTATAAAAAAACAAATTTCGGGGTCATTTTTTACAAAATGTAACTCTAGAATCCACCTAATGGGGTACTGATTAGCAAGATACATGTGTTGGTGTCTATGCTGGATGTCATTTTTAAGGGTTTTCTAAAAATAAAAAAAAGATGTTGGGCATACGAAAAAAAATGATTTTTTTCTTACTAAAAAGATTATGAAAAAGGATCTTTTTTCATGTGGACCAAATTTTTTTTTTGGTCCTGGCAGCTATCCAAAAGACCCTATTGAGCATGCTCAGAACTGAAATTTCACAGTTTTATAACTTTGGAATGGATTAATATTTTTTCACCAAACCAGTGAAAGGCACACTGTGGGCCAAGCCCCCTCTACCCCTGAAGATTTCAGAGCAAAATTCCAAACTGTTTGGCACTAGGTGATGACAAAAAAAAAACAGCAGAAAACCCTGTTTTTTTCCCCACTTTTTTCACTATCCGCATCTCGAAATTCACACATCTGACCAGAATGAAATTTGACACATCAAGAGATCTTGCTCCCAAGACTGAGCATTCAGAATTTTATGCAAATCTGTTGAATGCTTGTGAAGCTATTAAAGTGCAAAGTTTGGGGTTTAACATAGAAACCCCTGTTCAATCCTCAATATAGTGGCATGGAATAAGAGTTTAGAAAATGGGCAGAATAATTCCCAGCCTCTTTATTGGTTTTGACCCTTGGCAAAGGTACATTTATGTGCCAGTAGAGACTGGAAAATAACAAGTCCCATGCCAGTCACCCTCACCACAGTGGGAATCACTGTGCACAGCGAGAGTTTAAAAAACATAAACCGTAGCCATTGTTTTTGCAGCTTAGCGAGCAAATGAGCTCCCCCACACACAGAAACCTCACTGCCTAACAAAACATAGCAAACTGTTCCAAAACCTTTCCATCCTGGTTTCTCTTTTTTTTAGCCTGTTATTTTTCAAAGGGTACCAGAAATACTGTGTATCGCAAACACTCATATCACGAGCATTCTCTACATTTTAAGTAAGCCGACAACATTCTCTGACTCTACCTGTTGCCGACTTGCACTGTTTTTACAGCTGCATAGCTAAAAGATATGCAAGACGTAGTGCTATGACTTAGGAGAGTAGGATTGTGGAAGCACATGACCGGATACTTAGAGTGTGTCCTTCCACCAGTGGAGGTAAAGCATATGGGATCAGGGCTGTTTCTTTCTTCCCAGTGCTCCTCCCTCCACAGGCATACTGTTTTTTGCATGCATCCACTGATTCCCTGTTATGGCTGAAAAAACAAAAACGAAAAGATCCATTTGTGCCCCGCTGTCCAATCGCCAGCCCCTGCTTACATAATGTTTCCCTGATGTCTAGTGGCCCCACCCCGATCCCCTTTTCCTTCTGGTTCCTGTAATTGCCGATAATATATTAAAAAAGTTAAAACGAGAGCGCCCTGTCTGCTCTGCTGTTTGATCACCGGCCCTCTGCTTATGTAGTGTTTCCCTGGTGTCTAGTGGCACCCCCGCCATCCGATTGTTGTAATGTTTTCCCTGGTATCTAGTGGCACCCCCGCGCCCTCCGATCATCATCCCAATATGGGACCTTTAATAAAGAAACCCATCCCTCAATGTTTTTTTTTCTTCTTCCATAAACCTGTCAAAAAGAAAATGGTCCCTCGCTGGTCTGACCCCACCACCCCGACCTCCCATTCAGCAGTCACCGCCCCACACCCCCTGTACAACCCCCACACACCCTTACTCACCTGAACAGGTGGCACAGCGAAGATCCACTCTGCGATCGAAGACACGTTCTGCTGCTTGAACCGGCAACTGCAGTTTGAGAAACTAAGGTAAGTGCGGTTCAATGTATTTCAGTGGGGCTTTGAACTTTTTAACCTTAGCACTTAATATCAATATTATTACGTATTTTCAACCCTAGCACTTAATATCAGTATTGTTATGTATTGTATGTACTAGGTTTATTTTCAAATGTCTCCTGGGTTTATTGTATCTCACCCTGCATTCTTATTTGTACCCAATGTACTCGTGCCTGTTACTCCCTTTATATAGGAGGCAGTATAGCGGAGTGGGTTAAGGCTTTGCGCTGCAGAGCTGTAGACCTGGGTTTGAATCCCATAGCCACCTAAGTACATACTGTGTGATCCTGAGCAAGTCGCTTAACTTGCTTGTGCTCCCAGGTCACATATGGTAACAAGCTTCGGCCTAGTGTGCTACTCCTGGTTAAACAATGTTCCCATTCCCTTTCCCTCCTCTGTATAATTCCTTGTTGACGTGGAGCCTTTGTAAAAGAGCCCCGGCTCAAAGATCTTTTTTTTTTTGTACATTCTTTTTTCTGCTCCGACCATCGGGGAACTGTCTCTGGCATCTGTCACCACTGCGTGGTCTACCTCCCACCTGAAGCTCTCTCTCCCACCCCCACCCCAGCCTGGATGATCCCCCAGCTCTGCACTCCCAAGGTGGGGCTGCTCTGTCTGCCCAGGGCACTCTGTCTTTTAATCTAATGTGCCGGCTCTGCGGTTGGCCCTACAGAGGGGTGAAGCCTGGTGCTGGAGTGGGGCAGAGATGCCATGGCCTATCACCGAGGACGGGGTTTTTCTTGGTAGTTTCCTCCCTTGGAGCATGGCGTGCAATGACACCTGCACATGGCTGCCCTGCTGGCGTCTCCTGCGCTCCACCCCTTACGCTGGCTGGTGTACCTGCAGTACCCTCGATCTCCATCAGGGGCTACCAGGACACCGAGTGACCCTGGATCCCTCCCCAGGCAGAGAAGAGCTGTCCTTTGAATGCTCCATCCTCTCTCTCCCCTGCCGACCCCCAGCAACCCAAGTCCATCACTGAACACGGATAGCCGGCATGGCACGAGGTGTGGCGTCCAGTGCCTCAACCCTCAGCACCACCGGGCCGACCTGGCTCAAAGATCTTAATTCCGAGATTCAATAAATAAATAAAACTTCAGCAGTTTTGCATATTTTCACCCCAAATTGTCAACATGGCCTTTTTGGGACCCCAGGTTATGACCAATGGTGGCAGAATTATGCAAATCAAGCCTGAGAGGCATTTTTGCGATCGCTTGACAAAATCACCTTTAGTGCAGGATTTGAACATTTTCACTGACATTGTTCATCAGGTGGGGTCATAAGATGACTGTGGTGAAAATATTTTAAAATGGCAAAGTTATAAGCATAGGTTGAAATGTTGTAACACACACTTTGGTAATTTGCACTATTTTGACCCCAAATTTTTGACAGCCATTTCTTCACATCACCTCATGTATATGATAACTCATTTTTCAAATCCTGGCCAAAATGTGTTTTCACACCTGTTGCGTGGATTATTGATGTTGCTGTGTAAAATCACGTTTTGGGCAGGTTTTGAAAATTTTATTCTGCCCTTGTTTATGAGTTGGGGTTATAAGAAGACTGTGTTGAATATTTGAGGTCAAAATATTTGTAAATGACAAAGTTATAAGTGTATGTTGAAATTTTGCAGCACACACGCGTAACTTTTGTAATTTTCCCTATTTTGACCCCAAATTTTCAACGTAGACATTTTTTCAGATCACCTCATGAACATGACAACTGTCATTTTTCACATCCTGACTAAAATGTGTTTTTGCACCTTTGGCACAGAATGATGTCGTTGCACGAAATCACCTTATCAGCAGGTTTTAAAATTTTTCTCCACCCTTATTCATGAGGTGGGGTCATAAGAGGACTATCCTGAAAATCTGGGGTAGAATTATTACAAAACAACAGAGTTGTCAAAGTACACTGAAATTTTTCAATGCACACTCATAACTTTGATCTTTTCAAGTGGATAAAGTCACTTTACAGCAGCATAGCAGCCATGTTGGCTCTGATCAGAGTTTGTTTCAACTAGTTAAAAAAAAATTCAAATACCTATCACTGTAGAAGCCGAGGTAAAGATCGCTCTTTTTCAGCCGAGGTACCGTGGTCTGTCTCACTGCCATGCCGACTCACTGAAAAACTTCTACTCGCTTACAAACTGCACTACAAAAATACCGATACTCTAGAACTGTGATCGTAATATCTCCTGATTGTAATCCTCCATTTAAAAATAAATCCATAAATAAATAACAAAGGATAGCTATCTGTGAGCATGAGAACAGACTGAGGGGGAGATAGCAGGCCACGGGGGAGTGTAAACCGAGTACAGTAAAAACAGGAGTGCCCATTATCGGCAAGCCTACCAGTAGAGGAACTATTTTATCAAAACATGCATTTTTTAATTTTATTCATTTTTAAAGTGATTTAAATTTTTTTTTTTTTTAACAATGGTTCCACAGATACCCATTTTCTAAGTGCAATAATACCCTCTAGGGTGGGTGGTATGGGCCATGCCAGACCTTCTAGGGGCTATAAGGCCCTTTACCTGCAGCATCGGACCTCATTGCACCCCTGGTCAGTCTGGTATAGCCCTGTACCACTCACCCTGTCTGGTATTATTGCTAGCTTAACTTCCCATGACTTGTTCACAAAATCCTTTTTAGCTTGCCTTGAATCACCTGCACTTTGATTGCTCCACTTAAGGTTCCATAACACTTTATCGCCTATCCCTTTTGCATGTAATAGTTTGTAAGATTCTCCTAGTATATATTAATTTTCTCCATTTTTATGTCCACATTTCATCACTCACTTTTCTTGCTTGTGTTTCAGCTTACCTAATCTTTCTTGCAGTTTTGTCACCTCCCCCCTTCTAATCCAGACAGCTTCCATTCTGAGTACTGTAAAATCGAGTTAACAACATAGGATCTGCTTGGCTAGCCTGGTGGCACTTAGGGTTGAGGCGCTGAATGCCACATCTCACGCCATGACAGTGACCCGGGTTCGGGAATGAGCCAGGGCCACCAGGGGTCAGCACGGGAGGGAAGGGATTGAGCATCTGGAGGACAGCTCTCCCTTCCCGGGGAGGGTTCTGGAGCTTGCACCACTCTGTAGCGGCATCTGGCGGCTTTCTGGTGCAGCACAAAGTACTTGGTGCAGAAGGTAACAGGGGAGGAGCTTGGCAGACGACGTCACATGCCCAGCTGCTATTGCACGTCTGAGCTCCTTGGGGATAGAAACGAGCCAGAAAAAAACCCTTAAGCGGGGATAGGTGAAGGCGCCTTCCCCAATCACACTCCCAATGCTGGGCTCTCACCTCTCCTTCCCCCGCCGCTCCAGACCTGGTGCTCTACATTATAGAAAGAGTGCCCTGGGTGAATAGGTTGGCCCTTCCCTGTGGGGGTTCAGATCCTTGGGTCCTGCCAGGTCAGCGCGGGGAGTAAGGCGAAGAGTCACAGCGGGAGGTAGAGATCGTGGAAGGAGGTAGCTGGAGAGAGAGTTCCCCTCTGGAGGTGAGAAAGTCGACAAAAAAAAAAAAAAAAAAAATATAGGATCTGCTACTTAATATGGAATTTTACTGGCACCGAATCCCAGCTCATTAGGTTGCCGACCATGCCCATTGGTTGAGAAAAAAACCCCTGCCATACTTGCTTTAGGTTCAGCAGTATGGTGTCAGTTTTTTGCCAACCAGTATGATGTAGGGACGAGTTATTGTGAGTCTGGTACTCCAACATTGCACATTTTCAAGAGTCCTTAGGAAAAATAAATTTTTGGGGCCATGACAAAAAAAAAAGTTGCTCCTCGAATTTGCCTCTTGTTCATGTAGAGTTATAGGATTATTGTGTTTGGCAAGGACATGATGGAGTTTTAATCCAGATCTTTTTTTCTGGATACCAGGTGTTATCTTTCTGGTCAAGTTAGCTTCAATACATAGAAATACAAACTCAGTACAATTCAGTACAGACTCTGTGGGAGAGTGGACACAGCTGAAGGGATACAGGACCTACAGGAAGATCTGGAAAAGCTAGGGAGGTGGTCCATGATATGGCAGCTTGGCTTCAATGCCAAGAAATGCAAAGTTATGCATATTGGAGCCAAGAATCCTAGCACAGAGTACTACCTGGATGGAGTCAGAGTATCTGCATCAGAAGAGGAGAAAAGACCTGGGAGTGATGATCACTAGTGACCTGAAGCACTCCATGAAGTGCAAGAAAGCAGCAGCAAATGCAAACAAGATACTGGGATGCATATCTAGGGGGGTCAGTAGTAGGGGAGAGGAGGTTATACTGCCCTTGTACAGGTCACTAAGGCCACATCTAGAGTATGGAGTTCAGTACTGGTGCCCACACCTCAAAAAAGACACTAACCTGCTGGAGAAGGTCCAGAGGAAGGCTACAAAGATGATAGCCGGTCAGCAGGGTAAGGCATATGAGAAGAGGTTGAGGGCACTGAACATGTACTCCCTGGAAGACAGGAGAGAGAGAGGGGACATGATTGGGACCTTCAAGTACTTGAAAGGGATAAATAAGGTTAATAAGGGAGTCTCTTTAAGCTGAGTGGCAACCATAACACGAGGGGGCACAGTCTTAAGCTGGAAGGTGGGAGGTTTAGGAGGGAGGTCAGGAAGCACTTCTTCATAGAGAGGATGGTGGACACTTGGAATGCGCTGCCAGAAAAGATAATCTTGTTGAAGACAGTGGGCAGCTTTAAGAGAGGCTGGGACAGGCATAGGGGAGGTAAGGGTCATGGGTAGGGAGGATTGGGGGGAGTGGGAGGAGGGAGGGCAGGGACATTAGCAAGCTTATGGAACCTTACGAGCAGATTTTGATAGACCAGATGGCCTTCTTCTGCTGGCTTCTTCATATGTTCGTATGTAATACATGGACACAGAGGGGTCTGCAAGTTTAACTTTTTTACTGCAGTTCCTGTAGGGTGATCAGGTGTTCTGTTTTTTTTTGGGGGGTAGAGACCGTCCCAATTTTAAATCAGCTGTCTTGATCATGTTTAGGAAATAGTGCATCTGTCCCAGTTTTCTGAGAGCCCTAAACTAATAGGGAGTAATAGTAGATGTACCAGCCAGCTGTAGATCTTGTCTTGTGTTCCATTTTTTTCATCTGAATCTGGTCACCTGTCCTTAGGTCATACACTGTCCAATTAACAGGAATACATTGTATGCTCTCACTGTACACTCACAGTGCAGACTCACTGGTATAACTCTGTCACCTAGTGGCACTTATTTTAAGTGGTCTGTTGTAGGCTCGATTGCCTACAGAAATATGTAAGGTTCCTCCTCACTTAGAGAAATGGTGGGCACCTATAACCTTTTGTAGAATTCTGGATTCACATTTCTGTTATCGTTAGAGGTTCTGTTGAGCCACTGTCTCAGCCTCCTTATGTTTCTGGGTTGGCTGCCTTTTCTAGATTATCCTAATCCCAGTTTTGATTTTACTTATTTTAGTTCACATGGTTCTCTTGCAGAGGCATTCTGTTCCTCGCACCATTTGATTTTTACTTTTCTAAACAAAAATGTTTGGGGTCAGCACCACTATTTATTCTGTCTATGTAGTCAGCACCATGCTTGTTGTCGTGTACATGGTATGTGCCGGCTCCACGCATTTTAGTCCCCACAGTGTCCTAGTGCCTCCGGCCCATTGATAGGAGTGTGGCTCTATGGAGAATACATTCCCGTATGATAAGTAATTTTTCTTTCATGGTATATTACACTATATCATGGTTTTTAGGCATGCCACTGATGCCTCAGATTCCCCAACTGAAAATGTTAAATGTCCCTCCTGTGCAAACTCAGTTAGGAATTCCTACAGCTCATATCTCAAACAGCGATTGATATACTGTACTGCTTTGGCATTGATATACTGTAATTGCAGAATTAACTTTCATGATTCTCGTACTGTGACATGCCTAGAGGAGACTCTCACAAAATTATAAATTACCCGTTTTACATCGAAATTGTCTGTGTTACAACAGTAATGTGCTGATTTGGTTTACTGGGACAAACCAGTACATGGGCTTGTTATAGTTCTGGAAGCAATCTGAACTAGCCTTGGAAAACCAGTGCCACCGACTGTGTTTCAGTTCTGAATTGATCTACTGTTGCTGCAATCTGATTACTTGTATTGGTGATAACTGGTCAGTTTAACAGCCCTCCTAAATAACAGTAACAAAACACGCAGCTCTACTGTTGCTGCAAACTGATTACTTATATTGGTGGTAATTGGTCAGTTTAACAGCACTCCTAAATAACAGTAACAAAAACACACACACACACACACACACACACACACACACACGAGACAGCACAACTGGATTTGGTAAACTAGGGCAATAGTTTAGAAGCAGCAAAGCATACAAAAATGGTACTTCCAATAGACTATGCTAGAAGTCCAAACCATCCATTGCTTCACCTTGATACAATATGGCCATATAGGTGAAAATGAATTAAGTAGATATGTTTTTAAATTCACACTTAAACTAGACAAATAAAGTGAAGGGAAAAGGGGTGACTGTATTCCCACTGAGTTGGTGGGGAAAAGAACTCAATTTGCCGATGGTTTTCTTTCTTTGCTAAATCCATATGTTTGTTTGTTAATATACTCATTTGTATATTTTTCTCACTTTTCACCACAGAATGTGAACAGGTGCAACCTCCTCTGTGGCTTCAGACCCTCATGACTGTGTGCTGTTTTGCTACGGATTTCAGTGTTCAGAGTGTTGCTATTTCTTTAGTGATGGACTTGGTTGGCTTGGCACAGTCAGTCGCTGTGGTTGCAGGAGAAAGTTTGAGCAACTCTGAATCAACACAACCTCTGAGTCCAAGTCAAGGGAGAGTGGCTGTAGTCATCAGGCCACCTCTTACACAAGGAAACCTGAGGTTTATGGCGGAAAAGACAGAGTTTTTCAAGGTACAATAAACATTTGAAGAAGCTATTTAGATCAAGTTGGTGCTCTCACCTCAAAACGAGTATTCATAAATAGAAAATTGTAAAAAGCATTCAGTCATTTTAGTTTCTCTGTGCAGTGCACTCTAATATTTCTCGTGCAGAAATTGTGACTTTCTAGCTGCAGTCATTTTTTTATATAATTTCTCTTTCATAGATTAAATATTGAAATGATGCCATCCATATATGCTGGGTTAAAGGAAAACACTGGTTAACTTAGAAAGTGCAGCAACTGTTGCAGAAACACCCAATTAGGGCTTTTAGCAGTACAAAAAATGTTTCCAATACCTTTCACATCTGGTTTTATATCCTTAAAGAGTCGTGCAGACTGTCCTTTGGCCAGACTCGCCTGCAGCCACCTTGCTGACCCAAAACTGCTTCCAGTACATAGGTTATGCTAATGAGACCTACCAACTAATGGCAGCGTTGGTAGCATGCATTAGCATAATCTGCATGCAGAATGCCGCCTGGTGTGCACGCAGTGGCAGGAGGCGAGTGTGGCGAAAGGACAATCAGCATGGTTCTTTTTTTTTTCTCTCTGTCTCAATAACAGCTCTTTTTCCACCCTAGTTCAGGGATGGCTGCTCAGTCCTGTCTCCCTGAGCCAGCTACCGCCTCCCTCGGGACCTACCTCCGTTAGAATTTCTCTCACGAATGTCCCCCCTTGGCGAGGCTGGAGGGAGGATGCCCCCCCACCCCCGTTCACATATCCAGAGAGGACTGAGGCACAGTCCCAGGTGATGGCACAGACCCAGGTAGAACGGGCAGGGCATCATTCAGCCTCTTCCTCTTTTTCAGTTTTTCTCCCAGCGCCTGCCGTAGAATGTCTAGCACTTACGTGGAGACACACATGCAGAACACTCCTTGGCTCCCTTCCTTCAAGCCACCCACGCTATACTACCATCAGGCCTCCACCTGATGGCAGTTCATAGGATGGGCTGACATCCCTCCCCTCCATCTGTTGTCCAAAGTGGTTTCTTTTTTTTTTTTTTTACTTTTTATTTATAGCATTTTATACATAGGCATAAAACTCATCCCTTGCTAAACAGGTATAATATACAGTATTCAGTTATTGTACATTACTAAGGATATAGACTCTTGCTTCTTTGGTACAGCATATAGGTATATCCTGTTCTGTTGTATATAAGAAATAATAATATGATTAGAGCAATAATGCAGCCAATGCCCTTCATTACACATCAAATATTAAACTAGTATTTTGATAACCGACCTTAAATAGATCCTTAAAAAAGTTTAAACAATTCATGAAGGAAACGTTCCTCTTTCCAGAGCTCTACTAGCCCCATATTAATTAAGTTGGTGCTTTAATTTTACAGCCTAGGCCTTTGAGTAAGTAAACAATTTTAACCATGTTGTCTAAATACTCCCCCTATATGTATAATTTCTGTCGATACCATGTAGGCCTAGAGACCAGCTCTTGCCCGCATCTCTAGTTTTATTCTATAAGGGAACTCTCATATAGAACTAAAATTTCTCAAAACCCCTCGGCTTGTACAAAGGAAAATATTTTTTCAAACAACATGAAGTCTTGCTATATTATGACAGATGCAGTTTGTCCCACCATTAGAACTGCTCCGGAGGTGAAAGAGTTAACTTCCATGCAGTGCATGGAACTTAGAGCGTGAGCTCGGTTAGAGAAGCTCTGTTAGGGTGGTTTCAAACCGAAACCGTCAGATTCTTTATCTACCTCACTGAATAGTCGCTCCGGAGATTCCTCCTGCTGCTTGGTTCATTTTCTCGGTTTAAAGTGTCTTTTCTCAGTTAAATTCAACCGTGATATTCTTTATTTTAACCACAAACCGATCGGTTCAAGCTCTGTCTATGGTATTGTAAGTAATAGATAGGTTTTCTGTGTGGAACTTGTAAATGTTTATCGGTTTGGTTTGAACCGATCAAATTGTATTTAAACTTTATTCTGAAGCCTTTTAAGGCTTGTTAGAGTGCGGTTCCCGGTTCTTATCGGGTTCCAAAAAAAAACGGATTTCATTACGTTTTTTTCCACGACCCATGACACGGTTGGGAACCGATAAGGGTGTCTTGCCTGGCACTGCCATCAAAAGGGCAAGTTTTTGGTTAGGCTGGCATTATGTCTGAGAAACCCAAAAGAAAAACCGGGCCCACTGGGTTTAACACTGTAGTGTCTGTGGGGAAGCCTTTGCCAAGGCTGACCCACACACCACATGTGTTTATTGCCTGGGGTTTGACCACCTCAGTGCAGACTGCCAGATTTGCAAGAATTTCCCTGCAGCTACCCTAGATAAGAGAGTTGGTAGGCTCAGGGAACGAGAGGCCAAAAAGTCCACTGACCCGGATGGCCAGCCCGGTTCGGTGCCAGCCGAACCGGAGGGAGTGCCCTCTGACCAGGGCCAGACTTCCTCGGCCAAACGTAAAGCTGACTCTGAGGAGCCAGTCCCAGCAAAGAGAACTAGAAAGTCAGCAGGTGTGGAGTCCAAAATCCCTTCTCCAACTACTGCGGAGATAGCCAGGGCAATACAGATTGTCCAGTCACTGTCCCCGGTTCCCTCCGAACCGCCACTATCTGGCAAAAGGTCGGTTCGGTCGGTTCCACCGGTTCAATAATATGATATAGAAGAGTTTTATGAACCAGAGGAGGGGGAGGATGATTATGATCAGTGTGAATGTGACTTTGAAAGTCTGGATGTGCCCATTGAACCGGACATCTCCCCAGACAGACCTTTAGGTGAATCTCCCCCTAGGCTTGCTGAGTCCCCTTCTCATTTTTTGTTTTATAAAAAAGTTGCTGAAACCCTCCAGCTTCCTTTAGAGGAGGCTTTGGATGAGCAAGAGGAGCCTGACTTTGTAGAGATGATGGATATCCCAGAGTCCAGGAGATTGTCTATCTCTTTACATAAATCTTTTAGGAAACAAACAATAAAAATTTTAAACGCTCCTAATTCTGTGCCTCCTGTAGGTAAAAAGATGGACAGGAGGTACACTTTGTCAGGTCCTGATACAGAATTTCTTTCACAGCAATGCAGTCATGTTAGTAGTTCAGGCTGCAGCCTGTGATAAAGCTAATATTCCCTGGCTTCACATCCTCCTGACAAGGACTCCAGGAAGATTGATGCCATGGCCAAAAACAATACATGGCAGCGCCTTTTGGGACTCAGACAAGCAAACTATATGGCTTATGTTAGTAGATACCAAAAATCTAGATGGGATACTGTTATGGTCTTAGCTAAACAGGCCCTGGCCAGCTTGCAAAGGAGCTGGAGCAGGTGGCTGTTGATGGTATTGAGGCATCTAAGGTGCAGTTCCATGCTGCAGTGGATTCTAATGATGTATCCTCTAGAGTCATGGCTACATCTGTGGCTTTTCGTAGATTGGCCTGGCTCAGGGTGTACTACTTTGTCATAGGATACCCAGTCTAAGGCTATGGATTTTCCTAGGGTGGGAAATTCTCTGTTTGGGGAGCAGACAGAGAATTATATGAAGAAAATGGATGAATATAGAACCACTTATAGGAGTGCACAAGCCAAGGAACGGCAAGCCACTCCTCAGAGGCAGCTCTGAGGTAGGGGCAGGCTTTTCACAGGCCTTTTACCAGACTCAAGCTTCTCTTCAGCCTATGTTCAGAGGGGGTTCTTCAGAGGAGAGGCAGACGGGTACAAGCAGGCCTGCTCCCACCCCTCAGCCTAAAGCCTCTGCCAAACAGGCACCCTGATGGGATGCCTAGGGTCGGCTCTCCATTACCTGTAGGGGAGGCTGGCTTACTCGGCCCAGGACTGGGAGTCTTTACATCAGACAGGTGGGTCCTGGAAGTAGTGAGCCAGGGTCTGGTTCTCAGCTTCAAAAATTTCCAAAGATGAGAGCCAGATCTTTTCCACCTGCAAACCCTTTAGAGACTCTTGCTTTGAAACAGAAGTCTCAACCTCCTGGCTCTCAGAGCTGTAGAAAGGGTTTCTCCCTACACGAGGGCAAGGGTCTGTACTCCAGGTACTTCCTTACCCCAAAAAGATAGAGTGGCGCCCATCCTGGACCTAAGGTATCTGAACAAGCACCTTTTAAAACCAAAATTCAAAATGGTGACTCTGGGAATGATTTTACCTCCCTAAGGCCAGGGACTGGCTAGCTTCCCTGGACCTCAAGGATGCCTACTTCCATGTTCTTATCAGAAGCTCCCATCGAAAGTACCTCAGATTCGAACTGCCCTCAG
Source organism: Neoceratodus forsteri (assembly GCA_016271365.2). Classification (NCBI taxonomy): domain Eukaryota; kingdom Metazoa; phylum Chordata; order Ceratodontiformes; family Ceratodontidae; genus Neoceratodus; species Neoceratodus forsteri. The sequence goes on from CM057449.1 coordinate 970,207,142, forward strand.
GCCATTATCAGTTCAGAGCAATGCCCTTCGGCCTTACCTCTGCCCCAAGGGTGTTCACAAAATGTCTGGCAGTAGCAGTTGCTGATCTAAGAAGGCAAAAGATTGCCATCTTTCCCTACCTGGACAACTGGCTCATTGTGGGTCAGTCTCCAGACCAGGTCAAATCACACCTGCTAGTTACCCAGCATCTGCTTACCTCTCTGGGCTTCCTTCTCAATCTTCCAAAGTCAGTTCTGGAACCTGTCCAGGTACTCACCTTTATAGGCACAGAACTGGACACAAAGCAGGCCAGAGCCTTCCTTCCCCTAGAAAGGGTAAGGACCTTGGTGGCCCTGGCCTTGCCTCTTCACTCTGCAGGTCTCTCGACCAGCAAGGCATTCCTGCAGCTCCTAGGGACACATGGCTGCTTCCACAGCTGTAGTGCAAGGAGCAAGATTTCAGATGAGGGACATTCAGTTCCATTTGAGAGCCTTCTGGTCTCAAAGAAGAGATCCCCTATCCAAGTTAATCCCAGTGACTCGAACCCTGATCCAGGCCCCTCAGTGGTGGCAGGATCAGAGCAATCTGAGACAAGGGGTGCCTTTCATCCCTCTGTCCCACTCCTTGACCCTTACTACAGATGTGTCCCTCTTGGGATGGGGAGCTCACATGGGCGACCTCTCCACCCAGGGGTTATGGTCCCTCAGGAATCTCTGCTCCACATCAATCTGTTGGAACTCAGAGCTGTTTTCTAGCACTTCAGGTTTTTTCTGCATCTGTTCAGAACAAGGTGGTACAGGTCAAAACAGACAACACCACTACAATGTGGTACATCAACAAACAAGGGTACTGGTCTTCGCCTTGTGCACCGAGGCGATGAAGTTGTGGTCTCTGGCTTATTCCTGACACTCCCCTCATAGCAGTTCACCTCCCAGGCAAGGACAATGTCCTGGCAGATGCTCTCAGCAGGATTTCCCAGGGCCATCACGAATGGTCACTGGATCCCCTAGTACTGGGGATAGTTTTTGCCAGATGGGGCACTCCTCAGATAGATCTTTTTGCAGCCCCAGACAATCATCAACTTCCACTTTTTGTTGCAGGCCCCCAGTGTTGGGCTCAGTCCCCTGGATGCCTTTCTCCTCGATTGGAAGGAGTTTTCATGCCTCTCTTCCTCTCCTGTTCAAGGTGCTAGTCAAAATCAGGTCTCAGCCCTGCAAGATGATCCTGATTGCTCCAGACTGGGCCAGGCAGCCCTGGTACCCACTCCTTCTGTCCTTAGCAGTCCACCTTCCCTGTGTCTCCCCAGGAACCACAATCTGTTAACCTGTGCTCAGGGAGAGTCTGGTATCCGATCTCATCCTCAACCTCAAGGCCCGGCTCTTGAGGAGTTAGAGTTTGCTGATCTACAATTTCTTCAAGGTGTTCTCGAAATCTTGAAAGCTTCTAGAAGCCTTCCACCAGGGCTACCTATAACTCCAAGTGGAAAAGGTTTTCCATATGGTGTTCTGGGAAGTATATTTCCCGGAATCTGCTGATTTACCGCTTGTATTGGATTATATGGTCCATCTTAATTCTTTGGGACTGAGACCAGCTACCCTGAAAGTGCATTTGGCAGCTGTCTCTGCTTTCATTTCAGCAGGGAAGCCCGCTTTCTTTCTGCTCACCCTGTATTTTCCAAGTTTTTAAGGGATTGCTTCATACCAATCCTCCATTCAGGGACCCTGCCCTGCTTGGGATCTTAATGTTTGCATTGCTCAGCTGATGCAACCCCTTTGAGCCTCTGTCTTGCGCAGAGCTTAAGTATTTGACTTGGAAAACTGTATTTAGTAGCCATCACTTCTGCCAGGCGATAAGTGAGTTACAGGCTTTATCAGTGGAGACTGACTTTATTCCTTTCACAGGGATAAGGTAGTCCTCAGGACTAACAGGAAGTTTTTGCCTAAGGTGGTTTCGGATTTCCACCTTAACCAATCTGTTTCACTTCCAGTGTTCTTCACGGACCATTCCTCCTCTGGTGAGAGGAGGCTGCACAGCTTAGATGTTAAGAGGGCCCTAAGTTACTACATAGAGCGTACCAAGGGTCACATGTTTGACTCCCTCCAACTATTTCTCACTCATGGTGAGGTTGGGAAAGGGAGACCTGCCACTAAGAGAGCCATTGCCAGGTGGATTGTCTCTTGTATCCAGTTTTGCTATCAAAAACTGGGTAAGGTTCTCCCCTCAGGCCTGAGGGCTCACTCTACCAGAGGTACAGCTGCATCTCTAGCTGCTGCCAGAGACATCCCTATCTTGGAGATATGTCAAGCAGCTACTTGGAAAACAGTACACACTTTCACCAAGCATTACTCCGTGGATATCCAGGCCAGGAGGGATGCTCGGTTTGGCACAGCCGTGCTTCAGAGCCTATTCCTAAGTAGGTTCTGTCCCTCCTCCATGGAGGTACTGCTGTGTAGTATGTATCTGCATTATAATATAGCAAGACTTTATGTTGTTTGAAGAAAAAATTACTCACCTTAGTAATGTTGTTTCTTCTAATGGAGTCTTGCTATATTATGACCGCCCCCAGCCTGCCCTCTCAGAACTTCTACTCTGGTATGGGTGGGCAGTCCACTGTTGGCACTTATTGATACCCCTTTATGTTTGGGTGTTGTGTTTTATTTATTTATTTTATCTTATTGTTTCTGGTCCCTGACTTGAGTCTTGGTGTTGGGAGCAGGAAAATGTGAATATTTTAGTAGCCAGTTGGCTAGTGTAGGTTACAGCTTCCACACAGAGCCTGAGTGAGTTTTGCTCGTAAAGATCTGACGGTTTCAGTTTGAAACCACCCTAACAGAGCTTCTCTAACCGAGCTCGCACTCTAAGTTCCATGCACTGCATGGAAGTTAACTCTTTCACCTCCGGAGCAGTTCTAATGGTGGGACAAACTGCATCTGTCATAATATAGCAAGACTCCATTAGAAGAAACAACATTACTAAGGTGAGTATTTTTTTCCTCCTGGTCTCCATCAAATGAAGAACTAGAAAAATGTGTATCTAGTCCGGGAGCCTCTTGAGATACCTTAAACTAAGAAATACATCACATGTGCCATTATCCAAATAAGCTTGCTTGAAAATTAAGCAATATAGTTCTCTTTTAGGGTGAAGTCTGTATAATAATATAATATAATAACGATCTGTTTTAAGACCGAGTGGGGCCTTACGAATGTACCAGTTGAGGAAGCCGAATCATTTGAGTGTACCGTGGTGTCTGGTGTAGGTTGCAGGTTAGCTCTTGTCTACCGTCCACCCGGGGACGAGATGCGATTCCTGCAGGAAGTAGTGGACTTCATCATCGACATGGCATTGGAGTCTCCCAGGTTGATGGTACTCAGAGACTTCATTGCCTGGGTTGACAATGATCTCTCACAGTTTGGACAACACTTCCTCCAGCTTATGACATCTCTGGACCTTACACAGGTTGTTACCTCTGCCACCCATAAACATGGTCACTCTCTTGATCTGATTTTCCTCCTGGGGATCGAGGCCTCCGACCTGGAGGTGGAACCAATTGGTTGGTCTGATCGCTACACCATGAGGTTCAACTTTTGTGCCCCCCTTCGGAGGCCTGCCCTTGTGGAGATGGTCAGTTACCGCCCTTTACGGGAATTGAGTCCTGAAGGCCTAGCAGCGGTGATTGACCTTTCGGAGTTTCCCGTGAGCAGCTCGAGTCCAGAGACTTTAGTGGTGGCCTATAATAAGGCCATCTCGGTAGCTCTGGACTTGATTGCTCCCGTCCGTGTTCGTCCTCTCCCCCTTCGCCCTCTGGCCCCTTGGTTCGATGGACTCTTGAGGGAGTTGCAGCGAGTAGGACGTAGGTTAGAACGGCGTTGGTGGAAATCTGCCCTGGTTGCTGACCACCTTAGATTGGTTGAATACTATAAGATTTACCAATCAACGATCTCCCGTAAGAAGGCAGGATTCCTGTCCGGGGAGATTGCTGCCGCTCAGAATCGACCAGCCCAGCTGTTCTGAACTGTTGACAGGTTGTGCAGCCCAACCTGTCTGCAGCTCCGAAGACCTTTTTCGCAAATAGAGTGTGATGAGCTCGCCCGGTTCTTTGCGGATAAGGTGGCTGACATCAGGTCGGAAGTTCGTTCAACTCATTCTATGGGGGTTGCTGATGATTGGTGCTTGGTCACCTCACCTCGGGCTTCCTGGAGCACCTTTGCCTTGCCTGAGCTCGCGGATGTCATGCGGATTGTCCAGGGTAGGCGCCCTATGTGCTGTAGTTTGGATCCAGGCCCAACTTCCTTGATTATGGGTTGTTGGGATATGATCGGACTGGTTCTGGCTCAGATAGCCCGGTGCTCCTTGGAATCCGGTGAGTTTCCAAGCTCCCTGAAGGAGGCGGTAGTAATCCCCTTCCTAAAGAAAGCTTCTTTGGACCTGGATTCTCTGGCCAACTACAGACCGATCTCAAACCTTCCCTTTATAGGGAAGGTGATTGAGAAAGTAGTGGCGATACAGCTGGATGACCACTTGACCATCCATAACATCTATGAACCTCTCCAGTCCGGTTTTCGAAAGAGACACAGTACTGAGACGGCGCTGGTTTGGGTGCTCAATGATCTTCTGATGGCGAGAGATCGGAGGAACCGTTCTATCTTGGTGCTCCTTGATCTCTCCTCAGCCTTTGACACTGTAGACCATGGGGTGCTGCTTGGACGTCTGAGGTCCATCTGCAGACTGTCAGGTACGGTCCTTAGGTGGTTTACATCTTTCCTCACTGGCAGGAGCCAGAGAGTGGTATCTGGGATTTTTTCTTTGGACCCTTTCTCCCTGCCATGTGGGGTCCCTCAGGGTTCAGTGCTGTCCCCCATGTTGTTTGCAGTGTGTATGCTGCCCCTCAGAGACATTGTAAGATGGTATGGGCTAAGGTTTCACTGCTATGCTGATGATACTCAGCTCTACCTGTCTTTTGCCCCCGACCAGGATAGAACTGTCTCGGTACTTAATACCTGCCTCACTGAAATCCAGGACTGGATGAACTCGAGCTGGTTAAAGTGGAACGCCAGAAAGATGGAGGTGATGGTAGTGGACCCGGGTTGCCGGATAGAGGGGTTTAGGGTTGATCAGCCCTCTGGACTTTTTCTTGTGGGCTCTCAGATCCTATCCTCTGAACGGGTGCGAAACCTGGGGGTAGTGCTTGACGACGGGCTGACTTTACGATCTCAGGTGTTGGCCGTCGTCAAGTCTTCCTTTTATCATCTTAGGAACATCTCCAGGATTAAGCACCTAGTTCCGTCCAGGGACTTGCCCTACATTGGTCCATGCCTTTGTGACTTCGCGCCTTGATTATTGTAACTCCCTGTACTTAGGGCTTTCTGGGGTTGAAATCCGCCACCTGCAGCTCATGCAGAACGCAGCAGCACGATTATTAACTGGGGCTTCTTGAGTATCCCATATTACACCTGTGCTACAGGATCTGCACTGGCTGCCGATTAGGTGGTGGATCACCTTTAAAGTTGGTTTGCTGACTTATAAAGCCCTACATGGACTGGGCCATGACTACTTGAAAGAGCTTCTTGTGCCTTACCACCCGGTGTGACAGTTGCGTTTGGCTGACGAGGGGTTGCTAGAGATTCCGAGGGTGTCTCTGAAATCTTCTGGGGCCCGTGCATTTATGCACGCGGCCCCAACCCTTTGGAATTCTCTACCCCGCCAGCTCCGGGAGTGCACGACTGTGGAGGGATTTAAACAGGCATTGAAAACCTTTTTATGGAGTCTCGCGCTTACGATGGCTCCATGTAATCTCGATCCCCTGTCATTTATTTTATCTGTATGCTATTTATTTTATTATGGTGGCTATGAATACAGTGCAGGGGTTCAAACAGGCATGGGATAGGCATAAGGGAGCAATACCGATGAGTATGAATAGATGGACCACTGACAGAGCAAAGGCCGATGGCACATTTATAAGGTAGAAAAAGAAATGGGCAGACTGGATGGGCCTTGTGGTCCTTGTCTGCCGTCAACCTCTATGTTTCTATTACGTTCATTGTTTTTGTAAAGTGCCCTGATGGCCCGAAAGGCGCTTATGAGAAATAACATTTACTATTAATATTAATATAAAGTCTCACATTATTATTGTAAATCTAAAGAAAAAGCAGACATTCCCCTATTCCAAAATAGTAACAACTTATTCGGACTATTCTTTTTAGTGTCCCGAAATATGATAGCAATTAGCCCCTCATTAAAACACATGAGTAGATCAAATACATCACTCATTCCTCTTCAGACTCTTCTTCCTCGGTCATCTGCTTGTCTTGGGCCTGTTTTGTGGCAATCTTCTCTGCACCAAGTCCTGCCTCTTTAGGATCAGTAAATCGGTACTGCTTATGGCCCTCCGAGAAATATAAGCGCGCTGGAAAAGCCATCAAGTACGTGATACCCAGGTCTCAAAGTTTATGCTTGACCCTGTTGAAGGCCTTCTGTCTTGTTCTGGTTGCATAAGACGAATCCGGGAAAAATAATATGCAACTTTCATCCACAAATACTGGGCCCTGCTTTCAGATGGCTCCCAATATTAGGCCCCGCTCAGCCATGGAAGTAAGATTGATCAGAACTGTACGAGGAGTGTCTCCATTTATATTTGGCCTTCTGGGTGAAATTCGATATGCCTTAGTGATTTTAAAATCATTAGTCCCGATCACCTCCGATAGCCGCTGCTTAAGGTACTGCATTAAATTTTTATCCTCTGACCCTTGGGGAAGACCCAGGATCTGAACTTTTGATGCCTTACAGTATTTTCCACTTGTTCTTCCCGACTCTGAAGTGCTGTTTGTTCTTTGACAGAGGCCGCAGTGGCAACAAGGGCCTTTCCTGCTGTCGCCCAAGGCTACATCTCCCCCATTGCATCCTGTCTAGTCTCCACAGCTATAAATTGCTGTGAAAAAATGTCAGATTTTTGATCGATTTGCTGCACTGTTCAGGTGAGAGCGTTAACAGACAGCTGCAGAGATGTTAATGAAACTGCTTCAGGTTGTGCGCACGTGGAAGCTAGGGAGTCATCTGCATGGTCTGGCGGTTTGGCAGCTGGTGTGTGCGGTTGAAAGAAGTCTTGTTTAATGGGTTTAGTTCGACCCATTTTGCATTTGTTTCTGGATCCCCAGATGTATCGGTTGGTTCTTCAATTGAGGATGTATTTTCTCAGTGCGTTCAGGTAGTTAAGTTATTTTATATTGTTGATAAGGCTGCTATGAGGAGCTCCAGAAAAAATGCTGCTGCTGGCTGGGCTGCTAGCTCGGCCCCCTCCTCCCAAAGTGGTTTCTACCACTTAAGGAATGTCGCCTGGATTAAACCCTTGATTCCACCCGAGGACCTGCCATCACTGGTGGACGCCTTCATTATCTCCAGGCTAGACTACTGCAACACCCTATACTTCAGGGTTTGTTTGTTTTATTAAAGGAATAATGCCCAACAGGGTGGGTGTTATGCTGGGATAACATCCTGCCTTGGGTGGTTGGGCCTGAGGCCACCGGCCAAGGGCGTACAACACCCGAGAATGGATGTTATCCCAGCATAACACCCACCCTGGAGGGCATTATTCCTATTATACAATGGTTCGTTGCTTTATACAGAAAAAAATAATTTAAAAAAATGTTTTTTTTAGTGTTTAAAAATATTTTTGTTTTTAAGAGAAGATGCAAAGAATCATTGGACTCATCATCAAGTGGATCAGCAGGGAAGTTATGCCATGATAACATCCCTGCTGTGATGGCCAACTGACCAATCAGAAGCCAGGATTCCTTCTTGCCATTCAGGGCTCGAAATAACCGGCTGTCCACCCGTCCCGGACAGCCGTTTTCCATCCGGGACAGCCGTTTTGTGAAGTCCGCCTCTCCCGGGGACAGGCGGTTTTCACAGCCAGAGTATTGGGCTGGGCACTAGGACCCAGCGGCAGACGGGAGGTTTCCGGACGACGTCTACGTCATGACGCATAGCTCCGACCGCCGAAAAGTGCAGCTCCGCCCTCCCATTCATCTTCCCACTGACTGAGGTCAAGTGACTGCAGCTACTAGCGTCGCCTGACCTCTCAGCGAGCGGGAAGACTAACTGGTGCAGACTCGCTCTCCTCACTTTCACTCTGGCCATTCAATGGTGAGGAGCTCCGCGAGTAGGAGAGCGCGAGTGAAAAAAAAAAATACTTCTGCAAATTCTCAACAGTCCTTCTCAGGGCTCTAGCATTTGGGGGCTCATTTTGTGTGATTGAAAGTCCTGCTGGTACTTGGAGGAGGAGAGGGGAGGTGAACAAGGGGGATTATTTAGTTTAAGTCTCAAAGTGAAAAAAAATACTTCTGCAAATTCTCAACAGCCCTTCTCAGGGCTCTAGCATTTGGGGGCTCATTTTGTGTGATTGAAAGTCCTGCTGGTACTTGGAGGAGGAGAGGAGGTGAACAAGGGGGATTATTTAGTTTAAGTCTCAAAGTGAAAAAAAATACTTCTGCAAATTCTCAACAGCCCTTCTCAGGGCTCTAGCATTTGGGGGCTCATTTTGTGTGATTGAAAGTCCTGCTGGTACTTGGAGGAGGAGAGGGGAGGTGAACAAGGGGGATTATTTAGTTTAAGTCTCAAAGTGAAAAAAAATACTTCTGCAAATTCTCAACAGCCCTTCTCAGTGCTCTAGCATTTGGGGGCTCATTTTGTGTGATTGAAAGTCCTGCTGGTACTTGGAGGAGGAGAGGGGAGGTGAGCAAGGGGGATTATTTAGTTTAAGTCTCAAAGCAGTCAGGCACTGTACCTGTACACCTGAATAAAACTCTCTCAAAGCCAAAAGAGACCTTGTGATCTGCAAGTCTCATCATCTCTGACTCTGAATAAAAAAAATATATCTTGAGTGTGCAGAGAGGTGAAGGCAAGGTTGTATTAAAGCGTATTGTTCACTCAACCTGTGTAAAGCCCTCCAGAGCTTGAACCTTGAAGATAGTTACTGACGGACTTACTGTACTACTAGTAGTACTACTAACTTAAACTAGCCCCTGTCAGCCTGCTGTTGTGCTCTGCCACTGGACTAACTGAATAAAAGTAAAATTGACTGACTGTGACAAGAAGGCACTGTCAAAGGGAGAGGAGGGGATTAAATTACAAACAGGTTGACAGCAGGATACCCCTCAGGTTTTAGTTGTGAAATCTGAGCGGGAGGAAAATATAAATATTAAACTCCTTTGTCCGGGGTTTTACAGGGAGGGAAAGAAAACTAAACAGACTGTTTACGTCTTCTAATATCTCTGATCATCACTTCACTGTAGTGTCCACTGTCTTCCAGAGTGCTTACTGTACTTTAAATCCGTACTAGCTAAGTAAACCAAAAGAGGAAAAAAATGTCTTTGTTAAAGTTTGGCTTTAAAAAAATTACAGGAAAGCCTTCAGTTTCAAGCCAAGAGGGAGGAGAAAGCTTGGGTTCTTCTATGTGTACTGCTTCTCCATTACTGATAGACTCAGTAGCACCAACTACTCACCCCACCATTGTGGCCACAGATGTGACAACTTGTAAAGCCAGTGCTGATATGCCAGCAACTCTGACTACTGTTGAAAGTGGCGGAGTCCCGGGCAAAAGAAAGGGGTTCCAGGAGACCTGGAAGAAAATAGTGAGTGGCTACTATATGAGCCTGATGTGGGCATGACCTGCTCATACTGCAAAAATACTTAAGGAGACAAACACTTTCATGAATGGCTGTAAGAGCATGAGACTTGAAAATGTACGAGCTCATGAACTCTCAAACCTCATAAATTAGCCAATGAAAAATACTGTGTCTAACACAGACCCTTCCAACTTAGCAATAGAATGAGGAATAATACAAATGGAAAAAATGAGGCAACACAAGTGGAACATTTGTTTAGAACAACTTTATTTGATTAATTCAGAACGCCCATTCACAGATTTCCTGGCATCTTAGAATTACAACATGTAAATGGTGCAAATGTCGGAGTCAGTTATAGAAGTGACAAACAGGCAGCAACGCTCACACATTTTATTTCAGAATCCATAAGGATAAAAGATGCAAAACTGGTTAACAGTAACACTTTCATCTCTGTCCTATGTGACTCGAGCACTGATGCCTCAGTAATAGAAGAGGAGGCAGTCTATATTAGGACAATGGAAAATTTCCATCCAGTTAACAAATTTGTTTCCTTCAGCCAGTCTGTATTCCAAATGGTGAAAGCATTTATAACTCAATAGGTGATGCCTTAGAATTCGCCTTTGGACTGTAAAGACTGGAAAGAAAAATTGTTGCTTTTGAACTGATGGGGCACCCGCCATGTTGGGTAAAGTGACTGGGGTGTTTGGCAGGATTTTGAAAGACGATTCTCATTTGTTAGGATTCAGTGCAGTGCCCACAAGTTGGAGCTAGCTATAAAGCAATCAGCAACATCTATTCCATACATGAAAACAACAGATGAAGTCTTAATGGATATCTATAAAATATACCATAAGTCTCCCAAAAACTGGGTCGGTCTCAAAGAGTTAGCCAGTAATATGAGGTACACCATTCACAAACCAGTTAACGTGTCAGGGACCCGGTGGGTTGCACACAGAGAAAGGGCTCTGTCTGTTATTCTGTCCACCTACAAGGCCTTAGTTGTACATTTACAGCACATTGCTTCCACACCAGGGCAAACAAAGATCAGGCCAGTGGGTTGTTCAAAACAATAAGTACTGTGAGATTTGTCCTTTTCTCAGTTTCTGGCTGAATACCTTTCTGTCATGATGGTCTTCAGTCTAACTCTACAGAGAGACAGCTCAACAGTAGAAACAATAGTCAGCAAGGTTGAAAGCACAGTGCTCTGGCTAGAGAACTACCCTGCGCAGGATAAACTTGACAAAGTCTGTAACGAATTGCTGTTGCTCCCTGACTCTGATACAGCTGACAGTGACACTAGCACAAGTCGACTGACAGGCTCAGCCACTACTCAGGTTCAGTTCCGTGGATCTGATATCTTCCTTAACTTAGAAAGGGGATATTCTATAGATAGAACCAAACAGGCAGTGTTGCGTGATGTTACAAGCCTTCTTTCATCAACAATTGAAAGTATTAACTCACGATTTTCCAATTTTAAAACAGACAAAGTCCTACGGTCATTCAGTATATTTAACCCATTACAGTTACCAGATAGTGACCAACTAGCCCTTTATGGCAATGAGGAAGTCAGAACCCTCACAGAGCACTACAGTGACCTACTGAAGAAACACAATAATAATGTAAACTTGATTGAAGCGCAATGGTTAGAGCTGAAACCACTTATGAAAAAATCACTGAATGAGCTGTCTCCGAAATTTCACTATTTGGATTTCTGGCAAAAAATTCTCCATAATAATGCACATGAACAGCGATTCCCTGATATTCTGGTCTTAGTCACAATAGCTCTACTGATCCCAACCCAAACTGCAGTAGTTGAGAGAGGATTCAGCTTGATGGGCAGAGTGAAGTCTGACTGGCGGTCCTGTCTGTCTCCTATGACTACATCTGAACTAATGCATGTCAAGCTGTCAGATGCTAGTGTTGCTACATTTGACCTGCAGAATGCCATAACACTGTGGTTCAAATCTGGAAAACAAAAGAGAAGACCTCATGTGAGACCATATGGCTGCAGACTAGATTCAAGTTCTGATTCAGAAATAGACTAGACTCAATCAGTGTTTTACCTTGAAAAATAACCCCCCAAAAAGCAACAGTTTTCTCTATTTCCACTTTATAGTGCATTTTATGTTTTAAGTTTAAAATTCACCTCACAAAAATGTGGACAGGTAAAACTTTGTCCGGACAGGCAACATTTACATTCCACCTGTCCCTCGGACAGGCATCTCAAAAAAATTATTTCTAGCCCTGTTATAATTAAGATTATAACCATTGAGCAAAAGCTCATTTACAATGGTGACCTTTACAAGTACTAACAATAAATACGAAATATATACACAATATAAAAATCTAAATTACATACAATTAGCAACAAACACACACGATCAACAGGTGCAAAAATTTTGAGTAGATAGTGAACAATGTTTCAATACAGATACAATACAATACCGATGGATCTCCGCTGACTGCAGGTGATGCAGACCACAGTGGCATCGTTGCTTACGGGCCTGCCCAGGTCATGTCATGTGACCTCAGTCCTGCAAGATCTGCATTGGCTGCCTGTCAGGTGGAGGATCATCTTCAAGGTGGGCTTGCTCATCTATAAGGTCCTATATAGCTTGGGCCCTGGCTACCTGTCTGACCTCCTTACACCTGCCATCCCAGTACGCTCCCTCTGTTCCTCCACCAAGGGCCTCCTAGCAGTTCTGAGGACCAGGCTGAAAACCTTGAGTGATCACTCATTTAAGGTGGCCGGCCCAGTCCTATGGAACTTGCTTCCAAAATCTTTGAGGGAGGCCCCTTCGGTGCAGGCATTTAAGAGGGGCCTGAAGACCTATCTTTTTAAACAAGCGTTTTCAGAAAGTTTTTTGCTGATTTTAACCTGACTGCTTATTTATTAATTTATTTGTAAATCATATATTTTGTATCTTGTCTGTTTACTCTGTTTGTTACCCTTTAAGGCACCCAGAGCCTCTAGGATTGGGCTCCGTAAAAATACATTTTACTTACTTACTCCCTGGAAGAAGAGAGCAATCCTTCGGATGCTCGATTCTTTCCTGCCCCAGCTGACCCCCAGCAACCAGAGCTCGTTTCTGAATTTATGTCACTGACGTGGGAAGAGTAAGATGTGTGCAGCACCTCAGCCATTTGTGCCACTGGACCAACCACCCTGTCAGCATGGTTCTTTTAAGATATAAAAAACAGATGTAAAAGTTATTGAAAAAAAATGTTATTGATAAAAGCCCTAATCGGGTGTTTCTGCAGCAGGTGCCACACTTTCTGAGTTAACCAGTATTGTCCTTTAAAAGCTGTGGTGCATATCTTAAATGCACAGTTGTTGATTAACAGACCCTGCAGTGGCACTCCCAGAGGGTCTCTTAACAACTTTGGTCTAAGTCAGGTAATAAATGTTGTAAGTGAAAGATTAGTATGTGCTCCTTTAGTAAAGGTACCACATAGTCAGATCATGTTCCTGTGATGTCTGGGATATAGCCAGAAAATCTCCAGGTTGGAATTACTCTATTTTAAATGTTTCTTTTATCACTTTTCAGTGATTCTTTTAATATTTGGTAAAACCATGCGTTTAGTTGTGTATAAAATATGCTACCAGGTAATTAAACTACTACTTAATGTGTTCTGCACTGGGCACTTTCTGTACTGAATACTGCTTCTTGTTTGCTCACTTGTGGTATGGCAGTAGCATGTTTTGCTACCATGTGGGTGACTCCCTGTCCCTGGCCAACAGAGTCCACAGTGCTATCAGACTCCAGAGGGTGGGCTAATCCCATTCACTCTCCTTGCACCTCCTGTGGTAGGGTTGGGGGCCAATCAGTGTTTGTTGCTTCCCACCTACAAGAGAGCATAGCAACAAGGATCAGCAAACACTGTGACAGAGGTAGCAGAAGAAATCCTGTTCAACAGTGTGATGGTTAAGGTTCACTGCACCTTTCTGTATGGCATGGATTTTCTGCTGCTGCAAAACTGCCCCTGTGGCTTTCCAGTCATCCTACAGTTGCTACTATCCCCCACAACACATATGCATATCTGCCAGGAAACTGTCTTCACCAGTGATTCACACTAGTGAGTCTTAGAGGTGCTAGGTCCCTGTGGGAGCCAGAACTTTTAAGGAGGGCTGGCGCCGAGGTAAGCTGCGTGCATTAGCAGCACTGTGAGATTGGCTTGCAATGCATAGCTTACCTTGGCACCAGTCCTCAGCTGTCTCAGTTTCTTTTTCCTGCCATCGAGTGCGAATCGGTGACGACTTTACTCGCCTGCTGGGAGTCAGAACTTCATGTCTGTATGCCAGTGGTGTTCAAATCTTCACAGTTTTCATGTTTAAAGCTAGAGTTTATTATTTTGTGTCTGTTTAGTGATTTTAGTACAGTGGAGCCCTGATAAGTGCACACCCTTGGAAAATAGAATTTTTGTGCATTTAAGCATGCTGGGACTTCAGCAGACAGTGCATTATCCCACCTCAGAGGTCACAGCAGGTCACCTCTGATACGGTTTCCATGCTGTCTAGCATACTAAAGGTCCATTAAGGTCCAAGGAATCATTCAGTGATGTACATTACAGCAACTGATCCAACTTCACCTCCCCCCTTCCTTGCTACTGTATCATCTCTTTCATGATCCTTACATCTGTTCATTAGAACTCCACTACTAGCTGTCTTTCAAACTCTGCTATACCACTGAACCAAAAACATTCCCAGTGTGGGATTATGCGGGACTAGGAGCAGCGCTAAACATCATGGTGTGATAAGCAGGCCAATTAACACCTTATTCCACCATATGAATGTGAATTTAAGCAGGAGATTACCATTTTCTGACAGTTCTGGCAGTGCTGTTAAGTGGGTTGTGCACTTATCAGGGTTTTTGAAACGAGAGTACAGGGAAAAAAACAGGAAACTGATAAAATGTGCATTTAAGTGGGATGTGCACTTATCTAGGGTTCACATAAGTGGACTCCACTGTAACATATTTATTTCAGTCTCTTGCAGCCTTACTGAGTCAACAGTCAGCGGCCATGGAGGACTATGATAGGGAGCCTTTTCAGGCAAGCTGCTCTAGCAGCAGGGTCATGTTCGGTCCTCTTTCCCAGTTGGGGAAGGGTTCTGACAACAGCCGGTCTAGTGCTCAGAAAGAAAGACAGTGCTCCTGGAAGCCGAAATCAAGCGAGCCCATTCCTGATCCTGGTTGGATTTTCGGTGCTGCTTGGTCTCGAGTACTTCCTTTTCCCGTCAGAAGGGGAAGAAACGGTACCCCTCGAGGTTGCCCTCTATGAGGTCTGCAACGAGATTGACCATTGGCATCACCACGGGTTTGGTGGTACATTTTCAGGCAATGGAAGAAGAGTGGAGGTGTCGAGGGCCTCTTCGACTCTGGCCTTGGTTCTGGTGAGACCAGCTATGGAATGGATGCCATTTCCAGAACACAGGTAATTTAGGGAGCTCATTTTATTGATGCAAACTTTTAACGATGGTACCCCCTATCATAATAAAAAGCGCAAGAAATGTCACTCCTGTTGATCGTGGGAGGTGGAGTGTTCCAGCTCTTGATGATCCTTAGGTGCTCCCGGATCATTCAACTTTTGTTGACGAGCTTCTAATCGAGGAACTGGTCGACACTCATTCCCCATAGGAGCTGACTGACAATTTGACCCAGGTCGATGATGCAGTCAAGTTTAGTTTATTCGATCGACTATAAGTCATTACAATACAGTACAATACAAAAAGCATTTTACAGTCTTAGGACAAGTAAAATGTACAAAAGTGTACAAAGCATATATAATAATTTCATTTAGTTTCTTATAATTGTAAGATAAAATTTCAGTCATTAGTTAAACCAATGTAACTTTATCATAACATCCTAATACTCAAGACTTGTATAAAATGATATTTCAGGTTTGCTATAGATACACCATTGATGAAAGCAAACGCTATAACAGGTTAACAGTTACTAAAAACACCTATCCATGGACTATAATTCATTAATATTTATAAGGGGAAAAGCCTTGAAAATGTGTTCTCTTGATGACTATTGAACACATACATCCTTTTTATAATAACATGTTTTAGAGGCTAAAGTTGTCTTCAGTTTATATCTTGACTTCCCTGGAAAAATGTCCAAAACAGCACTGGCCACGTAAGAAAAAAGGCAATACACAATAGGCATTCCCATTTAAATATCATTACCGGACAGCAGTATATTTCTGATTCTGTTCGAGGGACTCTTGAACATAACAACCCATGCCATGCACCACTAAAGGACTCCACCAACCCAGACCATCAGCTTTTGGTTTAGTCAGAACATCAGAAGTGTGTCTCCTATTCCCTCATTTAATTGCAAAACAGACCCTTTTGCTAGCTCCCTCAATGGGGAAAGCCTTCCTTTTAGGCTACAAAGGCCAGTTAGGTCCCATTGCACCTGAGGGTTAATTAAAGACTTTATCTTGTTGTTCAGCTGCCAAATATTTGTCAATTGTCTCATGATCCTGTCCTTGTTTGTACTAGCAAGTATTAGTTATACTCTTCTCCTCCCAGATTCTGTCATACTTAATATTGCTTGTCTAGCAACATAAATATCAAAATTGATGTCTGATTGTTGAATTGACCATTCACCTATGAGCTCACTGTTATATTCCATTAATTCTGTCAGTCAGACATCAATTTAATTCAAACAAAACCTTCATTCTTGCAAAGGAAGGGCTCTCATTTAATCTCTCAGTCTTATATTCAATCTCCGAAGGGCCTATGTAGCCTGAATTACTTTAGATTATAACATTTATCAAAAGGAAAACGAATGTTCTAGGGACATGGATATGTTGTTCATCCACACTTATTGGCAGGTTCCTTGCCGCTTTAAATCTTGCCGGAAGGTCTTCAAGCTGGCTCCTCCCACCCACCCGGGTGGTAAAACTCTCGGCTCTGCCCCATGACGCCAGATCTTCCTTACCGCTTGGAAGCTCAGGTTCCCTCCTTAGCAGTTGCGATTAAGACTGGTTCTCTAATTCTTGAAAAGTTGAAATTAAAAAGTTTTTGCTAGAGACTTTGGTCGCTCTTCTCCTCACGGCTGCGATGGACAAATCGACTCCCGGTTTGAGGTTCCTTATGGGCAGAAGATGTCTAGGGACGGATCCGCACTCCATGTGCCTACTGCCTGGTTTTGAGCACAACCCGGTAGGCTCACGACTTGTGCTCTTCCTTTTCGGCCTATGTCCTTGAAGACCGTACTGCCCGATTACAACTGGGGCGCCCCAAGAAAAGAATTCCACTGGTGAAATCTAAAGAGGCCCGATCGTCGGTGTCCGTGGCGGCGGGCTCCACGGATCAGCTCGAGCAGATGATCGCCTCGAGAGGAGGCGGCGCGGGCCGCTTCTACCTCTGGCTCGGCATTTGTCCCACTCTCTCGGTGCCTCGTGCATCGGCTTCTTTTAGGAGCTTTGTCTGACCCTCTCACCAAAGGTGAGGGTCCAACTTCTTCGGACCTTTTCCAGGTCCAAAAGAGCAAAGTAAGTCTCTCCGTCGACGCCTTGGGAGCGGGAAAGATCCCCTCCCTGTCGACAGTCGACTTCGGCTCGACCTGCCGGGCCACTGGCTTCACGGTGTCCCCGCCAGGCCAGTTGACCGAGACCTCACGACGCCGGTCGAGATTTTCTCAACCCGTTAGATGGGTTGTCGGCTGGAGAAGCTGAGAATCCCTCTCCCGGTTCCCCGGTGGAGTTGAGGATCCCGCCGGCTCGCCTGTGCCTCCGTTCCAGAGCCTTCGTGGATCGCCCGAGCCGAGGGTGAGACGATTTCCGACACTTCTCCTCGCTTCCTCGCCTAGTCGAGACTCGGTCTCAGACATCCTTAGTGTTCAACCGATCTCGCCTCGCAGGCGTCTCGGTCTCGCACTCACAAGGGAGCGCGCGCCGCTTCCTCGGATTTGAGGGAGGCTTCGCGCAAGTTGCGCCGGAGGTACAAGGAACTTATGTGGCAATAGCCTTTTGACCGGGAATAAGCCGACCCAGTCGCCTTCCCGCCATTAAGTGGTTGTCATCGAGTAGCCTAAACAACCCCCGCTGTAGTCGAGGAGTTTGCTCTCGGGCCGGTTGTTCGCCAATTCCAGCTGCCCTACGTTATCTGGTGGAACCTCTGCCCACAGCCATTGTTGGGGCTCCACCAAAATTCTCGGTCGGCTTTGGGTTTGCCCCATAGGCTGTCTGTCACCCTCACTCCCGATAAACCTCGGCAGGTGGAGGGTGGCTCAGGCCCGAGGCAGCTCTTTGAGGACTCTTCTGAGTCCGATGATGGTTCCTCCCTCTTCTCCAAGCGCATGGACTTGGAGTCCTCGGGAGGGCAGTCAATGGATGATAGCCCTTCGTCCTTCTTAGGGTTGCTTCGACTCATCTCGGAGTCCACCGGGATGAAGCTCGAACCCGTTTCTAAACGGGCCAGGTATCCCCTCACGGAGATTCTGGACCGAGGGGATTCTCCTACGGAGGCCTTTCCGGAGGCCAAAGCCATAGTGGGTCCGGCCTTGGAACTTTGGCAGCGCCTGCTTCCTGCCCTGCGCCTTGGCCAGGTTGGCCAGGAAGTATGCGGTCCCACGGTTCCCTGTCTGGTTTTGAACACCCCTCGGCCGAGGGATGGTTACTGACAGCTTTCTCCGCGTGCCGGAACGCTAGGATGTGGACAAACCTCCGACAAGGAATCCAAGAAATTGGATTATGCCGGGCGAAAAGTCTATGCTGCGTCCTCTCTCGGCCTTCGTCAGGCCAGTTCGGCCATCCTCATGGCACATTTTTCTCACGCCCTGTTGGGCTCCCTGGATGAGGTTGTCCATCGTCTTCCCGCAAATCTGCAGACTACGGTCAGGCAGGTGCGGGACCAGGGCAGTGGCTAAACAGCAGCTCCAGACTGCGTTAGACATCGGGGACTCATGTGCCAGGTCTGTGGCGGCCGCAGTGGCCATGCGTCGTCGGGCTTGGCTGAGGATATCCACCTTTACCTCGGATACCCAGCACAAGTTGGCGGATGTTCCCTTTTTGGGGACTGACCTCTTCGGCCCTGGGCTGGAAGGTCACCTGCAGAGGATCAAGAAGTCCAATGCTACCTTGGACTCGGTCTCTTCCGCTCAGAAGGACAAAGGCCGCAAGCCACAGCCTAAGCCCTTTCGTCCTTCTGCGCCCACGGCGCGCCCGGCCCAGCAACGCCAGGGCTAGCAGGCTCGACCTTGGTATCCCAAGCCTGCCGGCTTCCTCCAACAGGAAGCAGGGAGGTAAGGCCAGGAGGTCCCTCGGCCGGTCCCTCCTCCAAGCCTGCCCAGTGACGGGCTGAGGGGTGTCGCCCCCATCCCTGTCACCTCACCCCTGGTTCCCCCCGTGGGGGGACAGCTCAGACACTTCCTTTCCACCTGGTCCGCTGTTACCACAGACAGGTGGGTACTGGAGGTGGTGGGAAAAGGCCTACCTCTGGAATTCGAGCAGGCCCCGCCCTTCAGAGCCGTCGCACCTCGGGGGGCCTCAGGGTCCGCAGCCTCACTGGCAGCTCGCCGAGCCAACATCGCTCTCCTCCTCCAAAAGGAGGTGAGCACGGAGGTGGAGGACCCCCCTTCACACCCGGGGTTCGTGTCCAGGTATTTCCTGGTTCCGAAACGGACGGGGGGCTGGCGCCCCATTCAAACACCATGAAGTCTTGCTATATTATGACATATAGCAGTTAACCACAGCACTTGAACTGCCCCGGAGAGGAAGGAGTTAACTCCAGGCTGACTAGAGTTCCAAGCGCGAGCGCCTTGCTGAAAGCTCTATCTGGCTAGTTTCAAATTGAAACTGTCAGATTCTTTACTCCGCTTCACTGAACAGTCGCTCCGGAGACCTCTCCTTCAGCTTGGTTCATTTCTGTTCAAACGAGTGTTTCTCGTTCATTTTAACCGCAAAAGTAATTATTTTACCGCATTTGTTCAACGCCTATCTGGTGCCGTAAGTACAGGATTTTAAAGTCTGTGGAAATTCATTATCGGTTCGGTTTTGAACCGATCGGTTTCAAAATACTAATTTTAAACAATAATTTGGGCTTTTAGAGTGCGGTTCGGGTTCATATCGGTTCTAAAAACCCTAACTTTTAAATTGGGTTTTTCAAATACCCGTGACACGGTTAGGAACCGATAAGGGTGTCTTGCCTGGCACTGCCATAAAAAGGGCAAGTTTTTGGATAGGCTGGCATTATGTCTGAGAAACCCAAAAGAAAAACCGGGCCCACTGGGTTTCAACACTGTGATGTTTGTGGGGAAGCCTTTGCCAAGGCTGACCCACACACCACATGTGTTTATTGTCTGGGGGCTGACCACCTCCTGTCAGACTGACAGGTGTGTAAGAATTTCCCTCCAGCCACCCTGGAGAAAAGATTGGGCCGGCTCAGGAAACAAGAGGCCAAAAAGTCCGCTGACCCGGATGGCCAGCCCGGTCCAGCACCCACTGGACCAGAGGGAGTGCCCTCTGACCAGGGCGAGACTTCCTCGAGCAAAAGGAAGGCTGGTTCTGAGGAACCGGTCCCAGTAAAAAAATCTAAGAAATCAGCAGGTCTGGAGTGCAAGATTGCCTCTCCAACTGCTGCAGCGATCGCTAAAGCCATACAGATTGTCCAGTCACTGTCTCAGGGACCGGCCGAACCACCAACAGCTGGCAAAAAGTTGGTTCGTTCGGTTCCAGTGGTTCAAGAGTATGATGTTGAGGAATTTTATGAACCACAGGAGGGGAGGAAGATTTTGATCATTATGTATGTGGCTGGGAGGGTCTGGACGTGCCCATTGAACCAGACATTTCTCCAGACAGACCATTAGAATCTCCCCATGCTGTCTGAGTCCCCTTCTCATTTTATGTTTTACAAAAGGTTGCAGAAACCTCCAGCTTCCCTTGGAAGAGGCTGTGGATAAGCAAGAGGAGCCTGATTATGTTGAGATGATGGATATCCCAGAGTCTAGGAGGTTGTCTATTCCTTGCATAAGTCATTTAGGAAGCAAACAACAAAATTTTAAAATCCTCATTCTGTCCCTCCTGTAGATAAAAAATGGACAGAAGGTATACTTTATCAGGCTCTGATACAGACTTCCTCACTGAGCAGTGTAGTCATGTAGGTGTGGTACAAGCTGCAGCCTGTGACAGCTAATATCCCCTGGCCTCACATCCTCCTGATAAGGATTCCAGGAAGATTGATGCCATGGCGAAAAAACAGTATATGGCAGTTCTTTGGGACTCAGGCAGGCAAATTATATGGCTTATGTGACTAGATATCAGAAATCTAGATGGGATACAGTGTTGTAGTTAGCAAGCAGGCCCATGGCCAGCTGGCTAATGAATTGGAACAGGTGGCTGCTGATGGCAGTGAAGCCTCTAAAGTTCAATTTCATACTGCTGTAGATGTTAATGATGTTTCCTCTAGGGTCATGGCCACTTCTGTAGCTTTCCGTAGGTTGGCATGGCTCAGGTGCACTAATCTGTCACAGGATACTCAGTCAAAGGCTATGGATTTTCCTGTGGTGGGAAATTCTCTGTTTGGAGAGCAAACGGAAAATTATATGAAAAAGATGGATGAATACAGAACTACCTACAAAAGTGCCCAGGCCAAGGAGCGGCATGCCACTCCACAGAGGCACACTCCCAGAGGTAGGGGCAGGCCTTTCCACAGGCCTTTTTATCAATCCCAAGCCTCCTCTGCTTTTGCACAGAGGGGTTTTTTCAGAGGCAGAGGTAGACGGGTGCAGGTAAACCGTCCCCCACCCCTCAGCCTAAGGCTACTGCCAAGCAGGCACCCTGATGGGATGCCCAGGGCCGATTCTCCTGTACCAGTTGGAGGCAGGTTGCTTATTTCAGCCAGAACTGGGTGTCCCTAACTTGGACAAATGGGTTCTGGAGGTAGCTAGGGTCTGGTTCTCAGCTTCAAACAGTTTCCAAAGATAAGAACTAGACATTTTTCCACCTGCAAGCCCTTTAGAGGCCCTTGCTTTGGAAGCAGAGGTCTCTTCCCTCCTAGACTGCAAAGCAGTGGAAAGGGTTCCTCCTTGTCACCAGGGCAAGGGGCTGTACTCCAGATACTTCCTTACCCCAAAAAAGACAGGAGAATGGAGGCCCATTCTAGACTTAAGGTACCTGAACAAGCATCTTTTGAAACCAAAGTTCAAAATGTTAACTCTGGCAATGATTTTGCCCTCCCTCAGGCCTGGGGACTGGCTAGCCTCCCTGGACCTCAAGGATGCCTATTTTCATGTCCTGATCAGGCCTTCTCACCGAAAATACCTCAGGTTCGAACTGCCCTCAGGTCACTACCAGTTCAGAGCAATGCCCTTCGGTCTTACTCTGCTCCAAGGGTATTCACAAAATGTCTAGCTGTGGTAGTGGCTCACTTAGAAGGCAAGGGTTGCTGTGCTTCACCTGGACGACTGGCTCATTGTGGGTCAGTCCCCAGATCAGGTAAAATCCCACTTGCAAGTCACCCAGCAGCTTCTCACTTCCCTGGGATTCCTGCTGAATTTACCAAAGTCAGTTCTAGAACCAGTTCAGGTACTAACTTTCATAGGTGCGGAATTGGCACAAAGTTGGCCAGGCATTTCTCCCTCGAAAGGGTAGAGAAGCTGATTGCCCTGGCATCCTCTTTCACCCCTGGGTTCTCGACCAGCAAGGCACTTTCTGAAACTTCTAGGGCACATGGCTGCCTCCACAGCTGTAGTGCAAGGAGCAAGATTCCAGATGAGAGACATTCAGTTTCATTTGAGGGCCTATTGGTCCCAAAGGAGGGACCCCTTACCAAATTGGTCCCAGTGACCCAAACTCTGATTCTAGCTCTTCAATGGTGGCAGGATCAGAGCATCCAAGACTAGGGTCCCCTTCATTCCCATTTCTCATTCCCTCACCTCACCACGGATGCCTCCTTGCTGGGGTGGGGAGCGACTTGGCGACCTTTCCACTCAGGGAGTGTGGCCCCCAGGAATCTCTGCTCCACATCAACCTGTTGGAACTCAGAGCTGTCTTTTAGCTCTTCAGGTTTTCTCAGCATCTGTCCAGAACAAAGTAGTTCAGGTCAGGACAGACAATACCACAACAATGTGGTACATCAACAAGCAGGGGCACTCTCATCAGCCTTGTGCACTCAAGCAATGAAGTTGTGGTCTCTGGCTTACTCCCTGAACACCTCCCTAGTAGCAGTTCACCTTCCAGGAAGGACAATGTCCCAGCGGATGCCCTCAGCAGGATTTCTCAGGGTCATCACGAATGGTCTTTGAATCCCTAGTGCTGGGGTCAGTTTTGCCAGATGGGGCACCTCAGATAGATCTTTCGGAGCCCCAGACAACCACCAACTTCTCTGTTCTGTTGCAGGCCTCAGTAATGGGCTCAGTCCCTGGACGCCTTTTTGTTGGATTGGGAAGGGAAGTTCCTGTATGCCTTCCCTTCCCCTTCTCTTCAGGGTGTTGAAAATCAGATCCCAGCCCTGCAAAGTGATTCTGATTGCACCAGACTGGGCCAGGCAACCCTGGTACCCACTGCTTCTGTCCCTGTCAGTCCACCCTCCCTGGGCCTTCCCAGGGTCCACAACCTGCTGACTTGTGCCCAGGGAGAGTTTGGTATCCGGACTCAAATCCTCCACCTCAAGGCTTGGCTCTTGAGGAGTTAGAATTTGCTGATTTACACCTTTCTCAAGGTGTCCTTGATATTTTAAAGGCCTCTAGGAAGCCTTCCACTAGGGCCACTTATAATTCCAAATGGAAGAGGTTCTCCATCTGGTGTTCTGGGAAGCAAATTGTCCCAGAATCTGCTGATTTGCCCATTTTGCTGGACTACTTGGTCCATCTTAATTCCTTAGGCCAGCTACCTTAAAGGTTCATCTGGCAGCTGTCTCTGCTTTTATATCAGCAGGAAAGCCTGCCTCCCTTTCTTCTCACCCTGTGTTTTCCAAGTTTTTTAAGGGGTTACTTCACACTAACCCTCCTTTTCGGGACCCAGCCCCTGCCTGGGACCTTAATGTTTTCATTGCTCAGTTAATGCAACCCCCCTTTGAACCTCTGTCTTCAGCAGACCTTAAGTTCCTAACTTGGAAAACTGTTTTCCTAGTGGCCATCACTTCTGCCAGACACATAAGTGAGTTACAAGCCCTGTCAGTGGAAAAGGATTTTATTTCTTTCACAGAGATAGTAGTCTCGGGACTACCAGAAAGCTTTTACAAAGTGGTTTCAGATTTCCATCTTAACCAATCCATCTCCCTTCCAGTATTTTTCACTGAGCATTCTTCCTCGGGTGAGAGGAGATTGCACAGTTTGGACGTTAAAAGAGCTTTAAGCTACTGTTTGGAACGCACCAAGGGTCACAGGTTCGAATCCCTCCAACTCTTCCTTACCTATGGCGAGGTTGGCAAAGGGAAACCTGCCACTAAGAGGACAATTGCCAGGTGGATTGTCTCTTGTATCCAATTTTGCTACCAAAAACTAGGTAGAGAACCCCTCAGGACTGAGGGCCCATTCCACTAGGGTATAGCTGCATCTCTAGCGGCTGCTAGAGATATTCTCATTCTGGAAATCTGCTAGCTGCTACCTGAAAACAGTTCACACCTTTACTAAGCATTACTCCCTGATGTCCAGTCCAGGAGAGATGTTGGGTTTGCACAGCCGTGTTTCGTGAGCCTATTTCCTAAGTAGGTTCTGGCCCTCCTCCATGGAGGTACTGCTGTGTATCTGTTATATTTCATAATATAGCAAGACTTCATGGTGTTTGAAGAAAAAATTACTCACCTTAGTAATTGCTTTTCTTCTCATGGAGTCTTGCTATATTATGCCCACTCCCCCAACCTGCCCCTCTCAGAACTTCTACTTGGGTAAGGGGTTGGCAAATTGGTTCAAGCACTGTGTCATGCCATTATAGCTCTTTTTTCCTTTTTTCCCTTTTCTTTAGGATTAGGAAAACTAGGTATTTCTGTTTTACTTGTAGGTTTGTCCCTCCTAGACTTGAGTCTTTGGGGAGGTGGGCCTAATAGTGCTTGTCAGGGTGATGTTGTTGTTGTTGTTGTTTCTGTTATTGTTATTTCTACTAGTAGGTAGCCATTTGGCTAGTGTAGAGTTTTTTCACACAGACTTTTGCTTGTGTTGGCTCAGAAAGATCTGACAGTTTCAATTTGAAACTAGCCAGATAGAGCTTTCAGGGCCGGGCTTGGAACTCCAG
Source organism: Neoceratodus forsteri (assembly GCA_016271365.2). Lineage (NCBI taxonomy): Eukaryota > Metazoa > Chordata > Ceratodontiformes > Ceratodontidae > Neoceratodus > Neoceratodus forsteri. Next base: position 970,231,924 of record CM057449.1, read on the forward strand.
TCAGCCTGAGTCACCTTCCTCCGGGCAGTTCAAGTGTTGTGGCTAACTGCTATATGTCATAATATAGCAAGACTCATGAGAAGAAAAGCATACCAAGGTGAGTAATTTTTCTTCTCGACTCCACGACCTGAACAAGTTCCCAAGGTCTCGAACCTTCAGGATGGTCACTCTGGCGCAGATAATACCATCTCTGAACACGGCGTGGTGGTTCTGCCTTCGACCTCACAGGACGGTTCTTTCACGTCCCTATCCGTCCGTCACATCGAGACTCTCCGCTGAAATGGAGGGGTCCCTCTAGTTCCCGAGCCATGCCCTTCGGCTTATCTCCAGCTCCCAGGGTTCCATCAAATGCATGGCAGTGGTGACAGCATTCTCACGGGCGCCGAGGGTCCGGTGTACTTACCTGGACGATTCTGATAGCAGCCCTCCAGATGGGAGGTGGAGCGTCCAGAGATCTGGCCCTCCAGGTTTGCTCTCGAGTTGGTCCTTCATCAACGAGGCCAAGTCGAACTTGAGCCGAGGCAGGTGATCCTGTTCATCGGGCAGAGCCGACTCCCTTCGAGCCAGAGCACGGCCCCGGGGACAGGGCCGAGGTTCTCACCTCCTTGCCCAGTCGCTTCTGGTTGGGCAATTGCGCCCTGCCCGGGACTTCCTGCGCCTTCTGGGTCTCATGGCGGCCTGTACCAGCGTGGTCCGTTGGGCCCGCTGGCACATGCGCCCCCTTCAGTGGGGACTGGCCAGCCAGTGGTCACAACACTGCGATCCTTTGGACCAGCTAGTGATAGTGACCCAGGAGATGTGGAACTCTCTCCAGTGGTGGACTGTTCCATTCCATCTGCAGGAGGGCATCCCGTTTGTCCGCCCCGAGCCGACGGTCTCTCTATCGACCGATGCCTCTCTGATGGGTTGGGGTGCCCATCTGGGGAACACCGAGTGCACAGCCTCTGGTCCCTCGCGAGTCCCGATGCCACATCAACCTGCTGGAGCTCCGAGCAGTCCGCCTAGCTCTCACCGCCTTTTGCCTGCTTTCTCCGGGGTCAAGTGGTCCGAGTCCAGACGGACAATACCACGACTATGTACTACCTGAACCGCCAGGGCGGGACGTGCTCGTGCTTCTATGCAAGGAAGCCTCGCATTTGGTCACTGTGGCAGCAGCCTGGAGGCGGATCTCCTAGCTATCATGTGGCAGGAGCCTCCAACACCCTGGCCGATGCCCTGAGCCGGATAGGGGCTGCATCTCACGAGTGGTCTCTCCTGCCGGAGGTAGTACAAGATCTGTTCTCCCACTGGGGCACACCTCAGGTGGACCTGTTTGCCCAGGGAGAACGCGGTTGAGGCTGTTTCATGCCCGCCTCAGCAGGACTCACTGCAGGGGATGCCTTCGAGGCTGTGGACCCGGGCCTTCTACGCCTTTTCCCCATTTCCCTTGATTCACAAGGTGCTTCTCAAAGCAAGGAGGGACAAGGCGCAGGTGATCCTGATAGCCCCAGACTGGCCCCACCAGTTCTGGTACCCAGATCTCCTCAGCCTCAGCTCCAGGCTCCCGAGGCAGCTTCCAGCTCGCCCGGACCTGCTTTCAGTCAATCGGGAAGGTGTTCCATCCGGACCTTCAATCCCTGCACCTGACGGCCTGGTTCCTGAGCGGCTAGAGTTCCAGGCCTTGGGTCTTTCCGACGAGGTCCTCAATGTTGTTGAGGCGTCCCGTAAGGAGTCGACCAGAAAATGCTTCGCCTTCAAATGGAAGAGATTCTCCATTTGGTGTCAGGGCAAGGGCTTGGACCCTTTCTCCTGTTCTGTGGCAAGCATTTTGGACTATTTATGGTCCCTTTCTAGTCAAGGGTTTAGGTTGACGACCCTAAAGGTGCACCTGGCAGCCATCTCTGCTTACCGGGCACGGGCCGGGAAGCAGTCAGTGGCGCAGGAAAAGGTGGTCGGGCGCTTTTTCAAAGGCCTTGATCACATTTCCCCTCCGGTGTGAAATCCTCCACCTCCGTGGGATCTACTGCTGGTACTGGCAAAGCTCATGGGCAAGCTATTCAACCAATGCACAGATGTGAACTCTCTCACCTGTCGTGGAAGACCGCCTTCTTGGTGGCTATCACGCCAGCCAGAAGGATGGGAGAGCTCCAGGCGCTTTGCATCGAGTCTCCTTACCTGGTCTTCCACAGGGACAAGGTTGTCCTGCGCCCCCACCCGAAATTCCTTCCGAAGGTGGTATCGGAGTTTCACCTTAACCAGGTGCTGACTCTGCCGGTGTTCTACCCAAATCACACCTCGGAGGCCGAATATAGGCTCCATACTCTGGACCCTAGAAGGGCGCTTGCTTATTATAAGGAGCGCATGGCTGAAATTCTGGGAGAGGTTCGCCAGCTGTTTGTCACCTACGCTGAAGCCGCATCTGGCAGACCTGCAGCCAAGCGGACGATAGGCAGGTCGGTCACCTCCTGCATAGATCGCTGCTGTAAGTTGGCAGGCATGGAGCCTCCCAGAGGGATAAGAGCTCATTCTACCCATCATAATGCTGCATCGGTGGCTGCTTCCAGGGATGTCCCTATCCAGGAAATCTGCAGGGCTGCTACGTGGAAGTCAGCACACCTTTATTACCCATTACCACATCGACCTTGAGTCACCGGGATGCTGGTTTTGGGGCCTGGTCTCCAGTCTTATTTCCTAAGTAGGGGTGCGCTTTGCCTCCTCCTCCCGGAGAACTGCTAGAGTTCGTTAATAGTGTGGATGAACAATATATCCATGTCCCTAGAAATACAGGTTACTCACCTGTAACAGGGAGTTCTAGGAATGGCATATGTTGTTCATCCACACGACCCACTCCCGACCTCCCTCAAGCTTCGACAAGACAACCTGAGTTTCCGGACAGACTTGCTGCCATGGGGCGGAGCCGAGTTTATACTGGTAGGAGCCAGTTGAAGACCTTCCCGCAAGATTTAAAGCGGCAGTGAATCTTGTTATGTGGATGAACAACATATACCATTCCTAGAACTCCTGTTACAGGTGAGTAACCTGTATTTCTAGGATCGTGGATATGTTCTTCATCCACACTGTTTGGCATGCCCCTTTTCCCTTTAAGATCAGCCGGAAGTCTTCAAGCTGGCTCCTCACACCCACCCAGGTGGTATATACCTTGGCTCTGCCCCATGATGCCAGATCTTCCTTTCCGCTGGAAGATGCAGGTTGCCTCCCTCGTGCTCACGCATTTCGTAGGCCCTGACTTTCAAAACCTTGGTTTTACCGAAACTAAAACTTGTTTGAGTTTTTGCTTCCTCGATCATGGAAGAGAAATCTTCTCCAGGATTTCGCTGGTGTCCTTGCGGCCAGAAGATGTCGTGCATCGATCCCCATCTCACGTGCGTCTACTGCCTAGGTGTCGGCCATGACACCTGCCTTGTGTTTTGCCTCGCCCATCCCAACGTCCTGGAAGACCACTTGGCACATTTAAAGTTGGGGAAACCGGAGAACAGGATCCTCCGTGAAGTCTAAGGAGGTTAGTGGGCGGTCTCTGCGCCGGGTTCCACCGAGCAGCTAGAACACATGAAGGCGTCAAGAAGAAGCCGCCCGCCGCTCGCTTAATCGCTTTTTTCGCTCCACTCAACCTGGGCACCACCTTTACAGGTTCTTTTAAGGAGTTGTGCCAGTCTCTCCCCACCCGGGGTGAGGCACCTGCGGGCTCGCACTCCTCCCACTCTCGAAAGAGGGATAAAGAGTCTGGCTTGTCTTCGTCTTGATGAAGGCACTCTTGGGACCGAGAGAGGTCTCAGTCCCAGGAGCATGTGGTCTCGACTTCGGTCGAGATTGCTTCCTCGGCCGCAGGCTTCACGGACCTTCCGTCTGGCTAGACGACTGAGGAAGTGGCCGATGAGGTCGAGATTATTCTTGACCCAGTAGACCCGCTCTTGCCGGCCGTGGCCGACAACTTCTTGGAGAGGACTCTGGTCCTCGTGTTCCCCGATGAGGAGACCCAGCCTGCTGGTGTCCCCATCGAGGTCCCGGTTCAGGACCCCCGGGTTTCACCGATCCCTCCATTGTCTCCTCAGCGACCGAGTCGGCCTGCCTGATCTCGGTCAAGGTCTAGAACTCCCTCTGCCAAAAGGCCAAGGAGGAGCCATAAGCGCTCCAAGAAGAGGCGATGCCACAGGTTGTCCTCATCCTCCTCTGATGAGGAGAGGCTCTGATGGAGACTCAGTCGGCGCTACGAGGACCTTATGTGGCAACAGCTGATTTTGACCGGGCAGAAGCTGGCTCCGCCACTAACCCTGGCCATTACTTGGCTTTCGCCTCCTAGGCCGAAGCCGACCCCCTCGGAACCGAAGCCCTTGGTTCCCCCGCTCGCGGGGCTGGCCCATGCTTCGGTTCGGCCTTTGCCGGTCTCCCAACCAATAGTGGTGGAGCCGCCTAAGCAGCCTGTGGGAGGGGCTCCTTCAAAAGAGGACCGACCAGATACCGGACTTCCCCGACGTCTGTCGGTCATGGTCACCCTGGACCGTCCTCGATGGGTTGAGGGTGATTTGGGCGGCAGACCACTGTATCCAGACTCCTCGGACTCGGACATCACCAGGCTCCACTCACATCCAGGGGACGATGAGTCGCCTGTTGGCACAGAGATGGAGGAAGGTCCTTCCTCCTTCAAGGGGATCCTCTGTCTCGTCTCTGATTCTACAGGGATTGCCCTAGAACCCATCCAAAAAAAGGCAGAGTACCGTCTTACGGACATCCTGAAGAGAGGGGGACACCACAGCGGAGGCCTTTTCTGTGGCCGAGGCCATTGTTGGTCCGGCACTCGAACTATGGCAGCACCCTGCCTCATGTCCAGCACTGTCTGCCCGCATGGCCCGCAAGTACGCGGGGCCCATGGGGTCCCTTGCGGGGTTCACAGAGTACCCTTCGGCCAATAGCCTGGTGACCGCCTCTGTGTTCAGGCCTACTGGCAGTTCTGCTGACACTGACTGTCCCCCCGATAAGGAGTCCAAGCTTTTGGACCATTCAGCATGGAAAGTCTGTGCGGCTTCTTCTTTGGGCCTTCATCATGCCAGTTCGGCCGTCGTCATGGCACACTTCTCTCATGCCCTTCTCGGGTCATTAGATGAAGTCCTCCCACATCTCCCCGCGGACACGCAGACCACGGTTAAGCAGGTCCAGGACCTGGGCCGTGCTGTTGCCAAACAGCAGCTCCAAACGGCCCTGCACATTGGGGATTCTTGTGCCAGCTCGATGGCTGCTGCAGTGGCCTCTCGCCACAGGGCTTGCCTGAGGTTATCCTCCTTCCCAGTGGATACTCAGCATAAGTTAGCTGATGTGCCTTTCCTTGGGATCAACTTGTTTGGCCCAGGAGTGGCTGGTCACCTACGGTGCATTTAAAAGTCCAGTGCCACCTTGGATGCCACTTCTGCCAGGAGTTCTTCGGGCAAGAACCAGCAGAAGAAAAAGAAGAAGCCCTTTCGGCACTCTTCCCCTGCGATCCAGCAGTCCTCCTACCAAGGAGGACAGCAGCATCAGCTTCAGCAGCAGGCTCAAGCTTGGCACCCTCGGTCCAAGCCTGGACCTCAACAGGCCCACAAAGGAGGCCGAGGCTCAGGTCCTGGAGCTTCCTCCTCCTCTAAGCCTGCCCAGTGTTAGTGTGGGGGTTGCCACCCCTATCTCCATCACGCCAGCTCTGGGTCCTCCCGTGGGGGGCGGCTCCGTCACTTCCTTTCTGCCTGGTCCGCTATCATTATGGACAGGTGGGTTCTCGAAGTGGTTGGTCGGGGACTGCCTCTAGAATTCAAGCAATATCCTCCCAGCCGAGCCCGTGCCCCTTGGGAAGAACGGACTTCCGCATGCACCCAGTTGGCTCTTCGAGATGATATTGCTCAGCTCCTCCTCAAGGAGGCAGTAGCTATCATGGCGGATCCTTCTGCAGACCCAGACTTTGTCTCCAGGTACTTCCTGGTGCCCAAGTGGACGGGGGGGCTGGCGCCCCATTCTACATCTCCTTGACCTGAATCAGTATTTTCAGGTCATGCACCTTTCGGATGGTCACTCTGTCCCAGATCATACCATCCTTGGAGCAAAACATGTGGTTCTGTTCACTGGATCTGCAGGACGCGTTATTTCACATCCCAATCCATCCGTCCCATCAGCGGTTCCTCCGCTTTAGGGTCGAAGGGACCCTGTACGACTTCTGAGCCATGCCGTTCGGCCGGTCATCGGCCCCTCGGGTCTTCACCAAATGCATTGCAGTGGTGGCAGCCCATCTCCGGCGTCGGGGGGGAGGTGTCAGAATTTACCCCTACCTCGACGATTGGTTCACCAAATGCATTGTAGTGGTGGCGGCCCATCTCCGGCGTCGGGGGTAGGGGTGGTGTCAGAATTTACCCCTACCTCGACGATTGGCTCCTGGCAGGTTCCACTCAACAGGAGGTGGCGAGGTCCAGGGATCTGGCCCTCCAAACCTGCTCCCAGCTTGGCCTCCTGATCAATGAGGCTAAGTTGGAACTCGTGCCTTCTCAGATGATGGGCTTCATCGGTGCAGAGCTCGACTGTTATCAAGCCAGAGCTCGACTCCCGGAGAACAGGGCAGAGGTTCTGTCCTCCTTTGCCCAGTCATTTCTGGTTGGGCACTTGCGCTCTGCCCGGGACTTTCTGCGCCTTCTGGGTTACATGGCGGCGTGCACCTCAGTGGTCCGTTGGACGCAGTTGCACATGCGCTCCCTCCAATGGGAGCTGGCCACCGAGTGGACTCAGCGCCACGGTCATTTCGACCAGCTGATCACTGTAACCCAGAACATGTGGGACACTCTCCAGTGGTGGACCGCCCCCAGACTGGTTGCAGGAAGGGATCCCATTTGTTCGCCCCGAGCCGACTGTCGTCCTTACGACTAATGCCTCTCTCATGGGCTGGGAGCCCACATGGGGACAACAGGGCCGTGGGTTCTGGACCCCGAGGAGTTCCGATGCCATCAACCTGTTGGAGCTCAGAGCAGTCAGACTGGCACTGTCAGCTTCGTCCTCAGCTCCGGGTCAAGTGGTTCAAGTCCAGATGGACAATACCACGACCATGTACTACCTCAACAAACAGGGCAGCATGCACTCTCGCCTGCTGTGCAAGGAGACGCCTGCATCTGGACCTCGTAGAAGCCAGTTGAGGCGGATCTCCTAGCCATCCATGTGGCAGGAGTCTTGAACCAGCTGGCAGATGCTCTCAGCCGTATAGGCCAGACATCCCACGAGTGGTCTCTCCATCCAGAGGTAGCTTACAGCCTGTTCTCCCACTGGGGCAAACCGATGGTGGACCTGTTTGCCTCCAGGGAAAACACCAAGCTGAGGCTGTATCATGCCCGCCCCCCTCAGCAGGGCTCACTTCAGTGGGATGCCTTCTCGAGGCCGTGGACCCCAGGCCTCCCACGCCTTCCCTCCATTTCCCTTGATCCACAAGGTGTTACTCAAGGTGAGGAGGGACAAGGCGAAGGTGATTCTGGTAGCCCCAGACTGGCCATGCCAGTTCTGGTATCCAGATCTCCTCAGCCTCAGCTGCAGGCCCCCGGATCGGCTTTGTACATGCCCGGACCTGATATCTCTGAGCCAGGGAAAGGTCTTCCAGTTGGACCTTCAATCCCTGCACCTCACAGCCTGGTACCTGAGTGGCTTGAGTTCCAGGCTTCGGGTCTTTCCAAAGATGTCTACACCATGGTGGAGGTATCTTGAAAGGAATCGACCAGGAAATGTTATGCCTTCAAATGGAAAAGGTTTTCCATTTGGTGTCAGAATAAGGGTCTGGACCCCTTGTCCTGTTCTGTGGCTAACATTCTCGAGTACCTTTGGTCTCTCTCCAAAGGGGGTCTATAGTCATCGACCCTTAGGGTGCACCTGGCAGCCATTTCTGCTTACCAGGCACGGACCGGTCAGCTGACATTGGCGCAGGAGACAGTGGTTGGGCATTTTTTCAAAGGCGTGGATCACATATCCCTTCCGGTGTGTGAACCTCCACATTGGTGGGATCTGCTGCTGGTAATGGCAAAGTTCATGGGCAAGCCATTCGAACCAACGCACAAGTGTGAGCTGTCAAACTTGTCATGGAAGACAGCCTTCCGGGTGGCTATCACATCTGCCAGAAGGACAGGGGAGCTCCAGACGCTTTCAGTGGACTCCCCTTATCTGGTCTTCCACAGGGACAAGGTTGTCCTGCGCCCCACCTGAAATTCCTTCTGAAGATGGTGTCAGAGTTTCACCTTAACCAGGTGTTAACTCTACCAGTATACTACCCTAATTACACCTCGGAGGCCGAGTACAGGCTCCATACTTTGGACCTGAGACGTGCTCTCTCCTACTATAAGGAGAGGACAGCAGAAATTCAGGGAGATGTTCACCAGCTGTTTGTCACCTACGCTGAAGCCGCTTCTGGCAGAGCTGCAGCAAAATGAACCATTGCAAGATGGATTACATCATGCATAGGTACGTGCTATGAGTTGTCGGGCAGGGAGCCTCCCAGAGGGATAAGAGCTCATTCTACCCACCATACCGCTGCCTCAGTGGCTGCTTCCAGGGACACCCCTATCCAGGAAATCTTCCGGGCTGCTACCTGGAAGTCAGCAAACACCTTCATTACCCACTACCACATTGACCTTGAGTCACGCCGGGATGCTGGTTTTGGGTCCTCGGTTCTCCAATCTCTGTTCCCTAAGTAGGGGTGTGCGCCTTGCCTCCCTCCTCCCGGAGAACTGCTAGGAGTCTGTCAAACAGTGTGGATGAACAACATATCCACGATCCTAGAAAAACAGGTTACTCACCTGTAACAGTAGTTCTAGGAGTGGTATATGTTGTTCATCCACATGGACCCACCCGACCTCCCCCAAGCCGCGACGACACAACCTGTCCAGCGGACTAAGATTTGGTGTCATGGGGTGGAGCCGAGGTATATACCACCCGGTTGGGTGGGAGGAACCAGCTTGAAGACTTCCGGATGATCTTAAAGGGGAAAGGGACATGCCAATAAGTGTGGATGAACAACATATACCACTCCCAGAACTACTGTTACAGGTGAGTAACCTGTTTTTCTAAGAAGCTACTGTACATAATCCAAAAATGTTCCACAGACAGAAAAGTTTGGTCCTATATCTGCAGATTTTAAACCACACATCTAATAATATATAAACAAACATGAACACTTAAGCAGTTTATAAAATATGTTAGTAAAAATAAAATTAGATCGAACACCAATTTAGAGGCTTCAGTATAACTAGGAATCTCTCCATTTTTGATCAGAGTTAAAAGGTTTCATGGATTTGTGAGTGAGGGCTAAGAGGCTCCGTTTAAATTCTGAAATTCATACAAGCCATGCAGTACCTTTTGAGAATGATTGTCTTATCGCTAAACTGCATCTGTTAGAAAGATCTTACAGAGTTAGGAAAAAAAGCTAAATATTTGAGTAGAAATATGGCTCACTTCTCATAGGCCAAGTCAGTAGATTTATTAATTCCGTCTCTCGGATCACAAACCACTGCAAAGTATAAAAGCCCTCTTTGAAGGATTAATTCATTTTGATAGAGCAGCCAGGAGTTAAAGCTCCATAAGCAGGATCCAACTAATCATCATTTTTATGTTACAACAGTACCTTTTTGAGGGAAAACTCCTCTTGAACTTACGTTCCACAGCCTGGTTATAACAAACATTAAGTTTAAGTATTGACTCTCGCCTCCTGTTAGCCAAGAGCTAAGGCTTAAACTCATCACCTGTGACAGCAGCAATTAAATAAGGTATCGAGTGGGAAAAAGTAAATCAGTACCTCATAGTGGATATTTACCCTGATAATTCTCCTTCTGTCTCCACACTGTTTTTATAGAAGTTTATAAAGGGAGTTACCACAAGGAGGCTCGACTCCTTTTCTCAAAACTGGAGTCACCACCTATCGCCAAACAGCATCTTTGTGTGAGTTAACAAGGGGAATCATTCTCTGGAATTCTCCTGGTTCCCAACTCATCTCCATATCAGCTCCACTTATTTGAAAGGTGGGCTCATTTAGCCTTATCTCCATTTATTTATTTCAGATAATCAGTTTTACAACCTTTGAGTCAGAGACTCGCTTACAAAGGTACCTCGTCGCAGGGAGGGTGGACAAACAATCATGTGAAGTTTAGACAATGGTAACAATACAAGTGAGATACAAGCGTAAATAAGCAAACACAAGTTGTTTTAACTATACAAGGCATAATCATACTCTGCAAAAGAGACCAGTGCTTAGTAGTCTGTGAGATCCCAGGGTACTCTGGGAGGTACTATTTGGGACAGAATACAGCTCTGATTATTGGCAGTTGCAGCTCCGATTATCAACAAGGTATTTTCGAAGGGCTGTTTTAAACTGGCCAATTCTGGGGATGTCTGTGATGTGCACAGGGAAAGAGTTACACCAGGCAGGTGCTCTATGGTGAAAGGATCTTTGGCAGAGTGAAGTCCTATCTCTAGGTACTAGGAAGGTGGCTTTAGTGGAATTACGGGTGAGTGCCGGCCGGGTGGCCTGTTGCAGGGATGTAGTGACCCCTGGAGAGTATAGTCCAGATAGGGTCTTTTTTGCCAGCAGGCAGGTGTGGTATTTCAGTCATTCCTCAAAGGTGAGTATGTTCAAGGCAGAATATAGTAGACAGGTGTGGGTTCTGCTGTGGACACCGGTCAGGAGCCTGTAGGCTTTGTTAATTGAGGTCTGGACTTTAGTAAGGGCGGTAGGGTCTGCAGCTGCATAGGTCGGGAGTCCATAGTCTGCCAGAGACAACACGGACGAGGTGATGGCAAGTTTTAAGGCAAATTCAGGGAGGCAGTCTTTGTGGCGATAGAGGAGACCAATCCTGGAGTTCATGGCCAATGACAGAGCTTTTAAATGTGTATGGAAGGTAAAGCCTGAGTCGAAAGTGATGCCCAGGTACTTGTAGGTTGCTACCTGTTCAAGGGGGTGGAGTGTGCTGGGGTGATGAGAAGGGGAGAAGCACTGGAGTTGTTCTGCCGGTGCGCAAGAAGCATCGATTTCGTTTTTTTTCAGGTTTAGGACCAGCCGATGGCTGTTGAACCATTTTTCTGCTTGGCTGAAGGTGCATTGCAGGGTGCTTTGGAGCGAGAGTGGGTCCGAATGTGATGCGATGATGACAGCTTCATCAGCGTATAGAAGTATTTTATCAGTGCAGGAGCTAGGGAGGGTGTTTAGGAAGAGACTGAAAAGGATAGGTGCAAGGATGGAGCCTTGAGGGACCCCAGAGCGTACTGGTAGGTTTGTAGACAAGGTCCCATTCAGTTTGACCCTTTGGGATCTATTCTGTAGGTAGCTTGAGAACCAGTTCAGAGGGCCAGGTGAGAATCCCAGTTGGCTAAGGGAGTTTAGCAGTAGAGGGTGACACACAGTGTCAAAGGCCTTAGATAGGTCGATGAATACTGCACCCGCAATTTTCCCAGCATCAAGCTCAGTGTGGATTTGGTGGGAGAATTCCAAAAGGGCTGTGGAGGTGCTGTGACCCGGGTGGAAACCATGTTGCTCCGGGCATAGTATGTTATATTTAGATAGGTAGTCCATGAGCTGCGTGGATACTATTTTCTCCAGGGCTTTTTGGGGGAGATGGAGATGGGCCTGTAGTTATTTGGTAGTGTTCGGTCTCCGGACTTATGGATGGGGTGATTTCAGCCTGTTTCCATGCATCTGGGAATTGACCAAGGCATAGGGATCGGTTGAGGACTTCCGTGAGGGGGATTGATTGGCATGACATCCAACGTGAGGTGGAGTATCCTGGAGTCAAGGGGGTCACTGCTCGGGTTGTGGGAGGTGAGGGCTTTTAAGAGGAAAGGTTTGGCATCGCGGGGTGAGATTGTCCTGAAGTGGAATAGGGGCTGGGAGGTAGTGGTGTGGATGGATGGGAGGATGGGTTCAAAGAATTGGGCAGGAAGAACCACACTTAGGTCAGAGAAAGTTTTATTTAGGCAGTCTGCAATGCACGTTTGGTCCATAGTAACTGCCCCATTGATAACGATCTGGGGGGGGGAGCGGGTATTCCCATTCAGTTCTTTTATATTATCCCAGAAGGCTCTGGCTGAGCCCCAGGAAGATGTTAGAGCTGCCTGATAGTGTCTGGCTTTTGCTTGTTTAATTGCCCAGGTGCATTGGATCTTACTTCGAGATACAGCTCTTGCAGCAGGTTACACCATTAGGACTGACGCCGGCAGGCGGCAGGACCCCACAGAAATCTTCTAGCTAGCAGTCTTCAGCGTGGACCGCCTCTGACGTTGGTCCCGCCCCCGACGTCAGGCGTAGTACATAAGGAGGCGGTCCCACCAGAATCCGCAGTTCTTTCCCACCATTGACTTGCATGTCTCGACCCTTCGGTCTGTTTCTAGTGCGCGACGCCTGGTAAAGTTCTTTCCAACTTGGAAAACTCTGTTTTTCTACGAATTCTGCCATCTGATGTCCTCTCCAACCTCCGTGGAAGGCCATCCATTGAAGTGCGCCTGTGGGAAGCAAATCCCTTTTAAAGACCCTCATTCAGCCTGCGTTCGGTGCCTAGGTCCAGATCACGACACCCGGGCCTGTACCTCCTGTCAGGGGTTCAATAGCCAGACCCGGATCCGTCGCCAGAAGGCCCTGCAAGCGTTCCTTCTCGAAGAAAAAATTAAGGCTATGGATTCTGCCTCCAAGGGGAATCGTCTGAGAAAGCCCGGTGACATCTCGAAAAGCACAGGGAGAGGGTGAGATCAAAATCTCCTTCTAGGGCTTCCGATTCCCGTAGCTCCGGCTCCCAGTCCGACTGCTCCCCTTCCCGGGCCCGCTCTCAGTCTCCCACGGCTGTGGTGAAGACTTCTTCGGGTTCTTCTTCTCTACCTCCAGCCAAGACCTCCAGGCCCTCTTCTTCTGCTTCCAAGGCCTTGCCGAGGTCAGGGGACCGCCACCACCACAAATCCGGCTCCCGTCACCCGGACCCCGACACCCGGTCGGTCTCCTTGCCCCCTCCACCCCAGCGGAAGACCAAGGAGCTGACTTCACTCAAAAGGACGTCGGATCTGACGTCGGCTCACCCATCGGTCAAGCACCACCGGTCCCGAGACCCGACGACCACCAGTCGCCCGTCGCCGGTCAGGCCTTCGCCACCACGGACGCCGGCCGAGGTACCGACGCCTGTTCCTGCAGAGAGAAGAACACCCATGCCTCCTACCGACGTCGACCAGGAGGCGCTTACAGAGGAGGAGTTGACCCAGCCCGAGGACCAGACAGGCGAACCCGGTCCTGTCGCACCCCCCAGGGAACCCTCTCCTGAACCCGAGATCCCGGGGGAGCCGACGCCGGAACCCGACGACCGACCACCGGCGCCCGGTCCGTTGTCGGGTCTCAGTATTTCGGAGGTTAAGGAGCTATTCACCTATTGGTGGGATACCATAAAGAAGGATGTGGTTCCCACACCTCCTCCTCCTCTTCCTCCACCTCCTCCTCCACCTGTGACTCCACCGGCCCCAGCGCCCCACCACCCCATCCGGGGCAGCAGGCCGAGTACTTCCCCCCAGGAGCCCGTGGAACCTCCTAGGGGCAGACCAGACAAGAGGTGACCTCCGTCCAGATCTTCTTCAGGGTCACCCAGCCCTAAGAGACCCAGAAGACGCCGCCACTTGCCTTCGACGGAGGACATGGGATCAGACTTCTCGGATGGATCCAGATCCCCTTCTCCCATCAGCGTCCCCTCTCCGGACCCACGTGAGCTCCCAAGATCTCCGGATGACCCATCGTTCTCAGAGATTATGAGGCATATCCAGGAGAACATAGGCTGGGACGCAGAGGAACTTGACCCCGAGAGACTACGCCTTGCCAGGTATCTTCGGCAAAAAGATCCAAAGCCTGTGGTGGTGCCACCCTTGGTGGACACCTTTGTGGACGTCACCAAGGCAGCATGGAAACGTCCACACTCGCTCCCGGCGATGCCGAAGAAGACTGACCGCCTGTACAAGGCCCCTAGGGAGGACCAGTACTTGGCATCTCATCCTCTGGCTGATTCTCTGGTCATTACAGCCTCACATGACCGGTCCCAGAGGCCGCAACATTTGAACACCCTGCCACCGGACCCAGAGTCCAAGCAACTGGACGCTGTGGGCAGGCGCACGTATGCATCCGCTACCTGCGCCATTAGGTCCCTCATCATCTAACCCACATGGTCCAGTTTCAGAACGCCTGTGGGAGCAGGGACTGGATCTGGCGGAAAAGATGCCAGAAGGTGAGCAGAAGGAGGAGTTGCTAAACCCTCCGTGCACGGGTTCGGATGGGAACCCAGGTGCTGGCCAGCTGCACGACTCCGCGACTCCTCGGCCCAGAGCGGCAGCCTCAGGCTATGCCTCCGGAGACACTGTTGGCTCCATGTCTCCGGATTTACCCGGACGTCCAGAAGAACATTCTGGACGCCTGCTCCACGGAGAGTTCTTTTGGTGAGTCCTCGAGAAGGTCCTCACCAAACTTCAAGAGGCCGGAAGGCGTGCAGTCTGTCCAAGCCATGTATAGACCCAAGCTCAGTTCCTTTCAGAGGAACCAGAGCCGTTTGAGGTCGGATGCAGAGACAGCAGTCCGCACCGCCCGCAACAGAGGGGCCCTTCTCCTAAGAGCCCAGGGAAGTTGTCCGCGGGCGAGGCCAACGCCCTGCCAAGTCGGCCCAGCCTGCAGGACCCCAGCCACAGCATGACTCCTTCCCAGCCCCCACCCCTCGGGATCAATGGGACACCAAGGTCGGGGGTCGTATTGCGGACCTCCTGCCAGGGTGGCAGTCTATAACCACTGACAGATGGGTTCTTCAATTGGTCGAACAAGGCCACTTTATAGAATTCGTGGACAAGCCACCCACAAGGCCTCCTCTGCTCTCCCGTTACTTGGGTCAGCACAGATCGCTCATCAGGCAAGAAGTACTGCACTCCTACAAAAGGAGCGGTGGAGAGTCATGCCCGGAGAACCAGACAGGAACCGCTGCTATTCCCACTTCTTTCTGGTTCCAAAGAAACAGGGACCTCCAT
Source organism: Neoceratodus forsteri (assembly GCA_016271365.2). Classification (NCBI taxonomy): domain Eukaryota; kingdom Metazoa; phylum Chordata; order Ceratodontiformes; family Ceratodontidae; genus Neoceratodus; species Neoceratodus forsteri. The sequence continues at coordinate 970,246,924 of CM057449.1, forward strand.
CCAATATTGACCTCTAGCGACCTCAACATCTCGGTCGCCACAAACGCTGCATGGTGACCTCCAAGGGCTCATTCCCATGCTGAGACAGGATGCCTTTCTAGCGCCTCTGGACATGCAGGACGGCTACCTGCACATCCTCAGAGGCTCAAGCACAGGAGGTTCCTGCGCTTCGAGTTTATCGGCCACCACTTTCAGTTCCGGGCTCTTCCTTTCGGACTGTCATCGGCCCCCAGGGTCTTTACCAAGTGTATGGCAGTCGTGGCAGTGTCTCTAAGGAGTCAGGGCCACTATGTGTTCCCGTACCTGGACGACTGGCTTCTCATGGCCGCCTCCAGAGAGGTGCTGTTGTTGGCTATTCAGAACACCCAAGCCCTTTTTCAGTCACTGGGCATTATCAACTATGAGAAGTCTCTCCTGGTACCGTCCCAGAAGCTGCAGTTCATAGGCGCAGTTCTGGACACCGTCCAAGGGGGAAAGCCTTTCTTCCTGAGGACAGAGTGGAACGCATAAGGTCCCTCATCAGGGACCTCTCAGCGAAGAAGACTGTCCCCGCCAGACTGGTTCTTCGCCTGCTCGGACACATGGCTGCGGCCATTCCAACCATCCCTATGGCAAGGCTCCACATGCGGGTAACTCAGTGGATGCTCAAAGTGTAGTGGGACCAAAGGCAAGACCACATGCAGCATCTGGTCAGAATCACGAACAGTGATTCGAGACTGGCAATGGTGGCTAGACCCAGGGACACTCTCTGCAGGTGCCCCGTTTGCAGCGCCGTCCAAGGAGGTAATCCTCTCCACAGATGCCTCAGGGCTGGGGTGGGGAGCACACCTGAACAGGGTGATGTCCCAGGGAATATGGACCCCTCAGGAAGCTCACCTGCACATCAACATTCTGGAGATGAGGGCGGTCCTTTATGCCCTGCAGGCTTTTCAGTCAGAAATCTCGTCGAGTACTCTTCTGCTCCAGACAGACAATACGGTGGTGATGTATTACCTCAACAAACGAGGCACACACTCTTACCCCCTTTGCAGGGAAGCTATGAGTGTGTAGGATTGGGTAATCTGACACGGCGTGAGCCTGATTGCTGTTCATGTTCCCGGCGTGGACAACACAATCGCAGATGGCCTGAGTCGTTCCCAGGCCAAAGTCCACGAATGGGAACTCCTTCAGGAGGTTGCAGAGGATCTGTTTCTTCGATGGGGCACTCCAGAGTTGGACCTATTCGCTTCCCCATCCAACGCAAAACTGCCCAATTTTTGCTCGCTAGATCCAGGGCCTGGTGTTTTCTGGTGAGACGCGTTGTCCCTCTCCTGGGCGGACAGATTTCTCTACGCTTTCCCTCCCTTCCCGTTGATCCAGAGAGTTCTTCTCAAACTACGCAGGGAGCACGCAACAATGATCCTGGTAGCGCCCTTCTGGCCCAGGCAGATCTGGTTCCCCATGCTGACGCAATTGTCCCAGGAACCTCCAGTCCCGTTGCCTTTCATCTCCCATCTACTGTCTCAAGAGGAGGGTTCACTAGTCCACCCAGACTTATGTTCACTGAACCTGCATGCCTGGCTCCTCGAGACATAGCCATTTTGCGACACGGGGTCTCGCAAGAGATGGTGGAAGTTCTCTCAGCTGCCAGAAAGCCGGCAATGCATGCAACATACGCCATGAAATGGTGCCGATTTTGCCTGTGGTCTCAGGCATGCGGCCTCTCCCCTTTAGAATGCCCAGAGAAATCAGTTCTGGAATACCTGCTTTCCCTCTTTCACTCAGGCCTTGCCTACTCCTCTATTAAAGTTCATCTCTGTGCAATTTCGGCCTACCACTTCCCGATAGGTCAGCGCACATTGGCACAGCTCGATGCCTCTCGGGACTTCCTGAGGAGGGTGTTACACCTTAGGCCACCCATCAAGGATCCCGTCCCTCCTTGGGACCTACTCTTGTCCTGGAACAGCTCACGCTTCCCCCTTGAACCTGCACGAGATTAGAGTAGCGTTTTCTGTCGTGGAAAACGTTACTTTTAGTTGCTGTCACGTCAGCAAGGAGAGTTTCCGAGCTTCATGCTCTCATGTGTAAGGACCTTATTTAATTTTCCACCAGGACAGAGTGTCTTTGAGGACGAATCCTAAATTCCTGCCTAAGGTGGTCTCTGCCCTTACTCTTAACCAGGACATCGATCTGCCTGTGTACTTTCCCAAGTACGCTAATAGAGGAGAGGCATTGCTTCACACCCTGGATGTTCACCGCTCCTTAAGGTACTACCTGAACAGGACTAAACAGCTTCGCACATCTGAGCAGCTGTTTGTATCCTTCGCTGAGAGGATGTTGGGCCAACCAGTCTCTAAACAAACTCTTTCTCGCTGGCTTGTCCAGTGCATTTCCTTTTGCTGCGACAACAAACAGAAGCCCCTTCCGGGCACAGTCTGGGGCCACTCGACAAGGGGGGTGGCTACCTCCTTTGCAGCACTGCGCAATGTCTCCACCTCGGCCATTTGTGCTGCAGCTACCTAGAGCTCAGTGCACACGTTCATTAGGCACTATAGCCTGGATATTACCTCACGGCGGAGAGCGGTTTCGGCCTTGCCGTTCTACAGGGTCTCCTGTCCTAGAGTCAGGATTTATTCAAGATCTCTCCATTATGCCTCCTCCCAGAATGCTTAGAGGTGCTACTGCTTGGGAATCAGTCCTAATGGTGTAACCTGCTGCAAGAGCTGTATCTTGAAGTAAGATAGTACAGTTACGTAAGAACTTACTGTAACAGTAGATCTTTGAGAACAGCTCTTGCAGCAGGTACCTTCCTGCCCACCATTCCCCCTTGGAGGAGGTATGGCCTATTCAGGCCTTGGCAGGAGCTAACGCTCTTTATTCTTCTTCTGATGGCGGATCCTCAGTCTCCTTCTGATGTCATCCAGCGGGCGGGAGTCTCCAGGGGGAGAACTGGGGATTCTGGCGGGACCGCCTCCTTATGTACTACGCCTGACGTCGGGGGCGGGACCGACATCGGAGGCGGTCCCCACTGAAGACTGCTAGCTAGAAGATTTCCGTGGGGTCCTGACGCCTGCCAGCTTCAGTCCTAATGGTGTAACCTGCTGCAAGAGCTGTTCTCGAAGATCTACTGTTACGGTAAGTTCTTACGTAACTGTACTTTACGGGCTGTTCTATAGGCTTGCCTATCCACCGTACTGCCGGACTCCACTGCAATGCACCATAGATTGTCTCTCTGTTTTAGTTGCTGGATCAGTGCGGGGGAAATCCATGCAGCAGCCCGTCTCTTTGGGCGAGATTTGGTGAGGGGAGCAAATAGGTCACAGGCCTTGCTGAAGGCACTGGTGAGGTAGGTTAAGGCAGTATCTATGTCTGGTGCAAGGGTGATTGGGGACCAGTCGAGCTGGACAGGGTGCCGCTTGAGATTGTCAAGGCCCCTGGGGTGGAAACGACGATGGGGGGTGCTATTATACTCAGGGCTGAGTGTGGGGGAGGACCAGAAACATAGAACAGGAGAGTGGTCACTGAGTGAGTCTGCTAGAACGTTAACTAATTTTAATTTGTGTGGTCGATTAGAGAGTACTACGTCTAGGAGGGAGCTGGTCCCCCTAGCTTGGTTGAGTCTAGTGGGCTGGGTGGCCAGTTGAGATAGGTCAAGGGCTGCGAGGTCGTCCTTTGTGTTTTCTGATGTGGGGCTGAGCCAATAGGTGTTAAGGTCTCCTAGCATAAGCTGTTCAGCCTTGTGTGGCAAGGTGGAGAGATAGTCTATGAGGGAGTGGATGGCTACGCTTTGCACTCGTGGTGGTATGTAGGTGGTGGTACGGTACAGAGGGCCACGAATGGGGTGCGGAGTGATTTTCAGAGTAATAGCTTGTGCCCCGTGGCCAAGCTCAGGGGTTGGTAACGCATGGCCTAGGATGGAGTTACCCAGGTAGATTGCACACCCACCTCCCCGCTTACCCACCCGATCAGCCCTGAACAGAGTAAAACCTAGGAGGGAGACAGCTGAGTCTGGAGTAGACTGGGAGAGCCAGGTTTCCACTATTGTAAGGATGTCTGGTGTGTGCTGTGCAACCCAGCATTGGAGTGCTGCAGTTTTCTTAGGGAGACTGCATATATTCATAAATGCAATGCGGAGACCGTTGCCAGGGTTGGGCGGTGGCATTGCAGTAATGCCCGGCCCAGAGTTTGGGTGCACATTTCCTGAGAGCAGGAGGAGTAGGGTAATAAGACATATTGAGGGGCTGTGGTTGCTGTGGAGGAGACGTTTCCGGAGATGCCAAGATCTCAGGTGGGTGGTGCATGGGATGGGGAGTGAGATGAGGGCAGGTGTATCTAGTGAGGAGAGGGACCATCGGTTACAGTATACAGGGGACAGGGGGTTGGGTACTGGCAGTGGGTGGGTGGGGGCAAAGTGGTGGTCCAGTGTGCGGGGTGGGTTAGTGAGGATGGGCGTTAAGGTAGATGGGCTGTGATACTAGAGGTACTCCGTCTGAAGGGGCTGGGATTCAGGCAGGGGCACATGTATGGGGGATTTATAGGGATCCATAGCGGTGGGTGGGTGGAGTAGCAGGAGGAGTGATGAAATTCTCCAGAGTATTGTAAGGGACATGCTTGTGTGTGGTTTTGTAGCAGTGATCATAGAATTAGAAAGCAGGCTCCCTCTAGTGTTGAGGAGATATAACCTGCAAATGGAGAAGTTGGCTGATTGGTTCTGGCACCTCATGTGACTATTAGTATAAAACAGAGTGCCGACCAAGGGTGGTGGTGGGGTGGGGAGATTTGGCAACAGCCAAACAATGCTGAAGTCAAGGAACGCTTCTACAGGCAGCCAGGCGCTGCTCCTTAACAAAATCTGTGAGGCGTACCTATGCAGTCCAGGGGGGTGGGGGGCGAATCCTTCGGTGGAGGTCCCAGGGAGGGCAGGCTCTCCAGCCCTCACGACCCTCTGTGGTCTCGGGCAGTGGACGTTGGAAACCCTGGAAGTGAGGAGAGAGGGGTTTTTAAGCAGATGCTAGAGGCGTGGTCTGGTAAGTAAATTTACACAGCACAGGAGTCTAATATCTTATACAGTGCTGGAAATGAACGGCTGTAATGGGTGATCGAGCTTAAGATTGTGTGGGGACTCAGCAAACAGCCTTTTGCAGGTCGTAGATGTTTTGCTCAGGGCGTCTTGCTAGAGGGCTGGTGTGAGAGAGGGGAAAAAATGGCTAAGTGGGATTTTTCTTGCACTATGTGGCGCGGGGTCCCAGCACTCAGCCCAGTACAGGCTGCAGATGTTCCTTGTGCAGAGAAAACACTGCCCGAGGCTGAGAGGCTGCACTGCTACCACAGAATTAAATTAAAGGTATAGAGGGGCTCAGGTTCAACTCCTGTTTTTGCTATGGGCAGTTTGACTTAAGATCACTTGAACCAGCACTAGAATAAAATGCTGACTTTCCTACTACACAATGCTTGAACACTCTGGTTGCAAATAATAAAACTAAACAGTGGTACTATATTGCAGGCAACAATTAAGGTAACTTCTAGAAAATGCAGTTAAACACTAATCCTGGCACAGAAAATTACAGTTTAAAAACTATCTGTATTGCTGCGCCGACAATTAAGGCGCGAGGGTGAAGTTCAAATCTTAACAGCAAATGTCTTGTCTGGTCCTGTTTAGCGCCAAAGCGCTCCGTTTAAACAATGCTGGAAGTCAAGGAACGCCTCACAGGCAGCCAGGCGCTGCTCCTTAACAAAATTCAAGTAGGCGATCTATGCAGTCCAGGGGGTGGGGGCGAATCCTTCAGTGGAGGTCCCGGGAGAGCAGGTTCTCCAGCCCTCACGACCCTCTGTGGTCTCAGGCAACGGACGCTGGAACCCCTGTGCAGTCCAGGGGGGCGAATCCTTCGGTGGAGGTCCCGAGGAGGGCAGGCTCTCCAGCCTTCACGACCCTGTGTGGTCTCGGGCAATGGACGCTGGAACCCCTATGCAGTCCAGGGGGGGGGGGGCGAATCCTTCGGTGGAGGTCCCAGGGAGGGCAGGCTCTCCAGACCTCATGGCCCTCTGTGGTCTCGGGCAGTGGACACTGGAACCCCTATGCAGTCCAGGGGTGGGGCGAATCTTCCGGTGGAGGTCCCGGGAGGCAGGCTCTCCAGCCCTCATGACCCTCTGTGGTCTCGGGCAATGAACGCTGGAACCCCTATGCAGTCCAGGGGGTGGGGGCGAATCTGGGTCTCGGCAACGGACGCTGGAACTTTAGCTTTAAACTTAGCGTATGTGCATCCTCCATTCCTTAAGTCTGAAGCACTTCTTCCAGAAGAACTCCTGTAAAAACATAAAAAGAAAAACGCTCTTCTGAGTGCAGTAACTTTGGTGGTTCTTTATTTTAGCCCAGACTCCCAACCCTTAGGACTAATGGCATACCAGTAAAAAGTAAATGGATGCCTGTCTACACTCAAACTGGTGCAGTTAAACTGAAGACTCTACTTCGGTCCTCCTTCCAACTTTGTTGCTGTAGCTTTAATAGAGTTGAATCTGACACATCAGCACACACAGTGTAGTTTCATATTCATATCTGTGACAGATGTGGTTTTTTTCAAGGGCTTCTGCAGTTTTCTTCTTCAACTGGCATCTTTAGCCGGCAAACTCCGTTCCAAGAGCCGGCGACATGAAGGCACTCTCCACAGAAGGTTCAGTTTATTTAAGAGACCCAACATTCAAGTCATAAGCTCTGCAATTAATATTAAAACTCTAGAATGGCAATATAAGATTTTTAGAGGAGAGTTTATCAGTATTTCACCTCCCTCATTCTAATCCGTCAAGTATCCGACGGGACGCCAAAAAATTCAACAGATGGTCAGCACAAACATTCAGGGGCAAAACTCTGTTTGTGGCTTATTAAACTAAATCAAAAACTGTTATCCAAAAATTACAAATTAACATAGTATGAGTTTCATTCATGAGAGTTTGCTTAAAAGTTTATCTCACCCATACTCCGTGAGTTCCTCCGTCGTCTCTAATTTTTATATTGCCAAAATCCTACTGGCTTGTTTGTTGTGCTCCTTGCCCTGTATAACAATGAGCACTTCATAAATATAGACTGGTATTGGCAAAAACAGCAGTAAAGACGTTAAATAAAGTAATAAAATGTTTGCTCTCAACAGAGTAGGAGAGTTTAAAAATATATAAAATAAAACTCTGAGCAGGTCAGTGGAGCGATGCAACAGCGCGGTCATCTTCGATGGTGCAGTCAAGATCATCACTGACCCGGTTGACCCTAAATTGGAGGGAGATGAGTCTTCGTCCCTCTCTTATGGTCAGTGAGCCTGACAGGACCATACCCCTGGTAGAGCCCATGCCTGTGAGCCTCCAGTTGTGGTCCGTACACTGGTACCAACTCCAATCCCACCCATAATGGTGCAGGTGCCCGAGCAGGTTGTATAAACTGTCCAGCCATCATTGGGCCATCATAATTCTTTGGATTGACACTCAAGGTTGTGATTAAGGTCCCGGTCGAGATCTTGATCTTGTTTGGGTCGATGCCATCACTATTCAAACAACATGAAAGTCTTGCTGTATTCTGACTATCTGCAGTTAGCTCCAACCTTTAAACTGCCCTGGAGAACAAAGGGTTAACTTTCTATGTAGTGCATAGAATGCTGAGCTCGAGCTCGGTTGAGGTCTCTGTCTGCAGCCCTTTGAAACCCAACCATCAGATTCTTTACTCCGCCTTACTGAACAGTCGCTCCGGAGATTTCTGCTTCAGCTCAGTTCGAAAGTCGGTAAAGTGTCGGTTAAAGTTTTCGGTTTTAAGCCGAATTTGTTCTGCATAGTTGGTTCACTCTCTGTCTGCGGTACCGTGAGTACTAGATAGGTTTTGTCTGAATTATGTGTGGAAACTGTAAACTTGTTTGATCGGTTCGGCTGAACCGATCACTTTGAGTGAATTTTGATATTTTACTTTAGAGTGTGGTTACCGGTCCTTATCGGTTCTAAAAAAATGTGTTTTGAATGTTTTTTTACAATACCTGTGACACGGTTAGGAACCGATAAGGGAGTCTTGCCTGGCGGTTGCCATAAAAAGGGTAAGTGGGTCAGTCTCCAGACCAAGTCAAGTCAGACTTGCAAGTGACCCAGCAAGTGCTCACTTCTCTAGGATTTCTTCTCAGCCTCCCCAAGTCAGTTCTTGAACCGGTGCAGCTTCTTACCTTCATAGGGGCAGAGCTGGATACTGTTAAAGCAAGAGCCTTTCTGCCCCTGGAAAGGGCAAGAGTTCTCATAGAACTGGCTTCTTACTTCAGCCTTCAGGTATCCCGACCAGCAAGGCATTTCCTTCAGCTCTTGGGCCACATGGCAGCTTCTACAGCAGTGGTCTAAGGGGCAAGGATCCAGATGAGGGACATTCACTTCCATCTGAGGGCCTTTTGGTCCCAAAGGAAAGATCCCCTTACCAAACTGATTCCAGTGACTTGGACTCTGATCCAAGCTCTTCAATGGTGGCAGGATCAGGGCAATTTAAGGCAAGGGGTCCCATCTGTCACTCAGTCTCATTCGGTGGTCCTTACCATGGATGCTTCCCTTCTGGGCTGGGGAGCCCATCTGGGGGCCCTCACTGCCCAGGGACTGTGGTCCCCTCAGGAATCCCTTCTCCATATCAATCTCCTGGAACTCAGGGCACTTTTTCTGGCCCTGCAGGCTTTCTCTCTGTCAGTGCAGAATAAGGTGGTTCAGGTCAGAACAGACAATGCCACCACCATGTGGTATATCAACAAGCAGGGAGGCACTCGGTCCACGGCCTTATGCACGGAAGCCATGAAATTATGGTCCTGGCTTATTCCCTGCAGACCTCTCTGATAGCAGTCCACCTCCCAGGGAAGGACAGTGTGCTAGCAGATGCACTGAGCAGGATCTCCCAGGGCCATCACGAATGGTCCCTGGACCCTCTAGTGTTGAAAGTGATTTTTTCAAGGTGGGGCACTCCAGAGATAGAGCTCTTTGCAGCCCCAGACAATCACCAACTTCCTCTCTTTTGTTGCAGACCCCCAGTCTTGGGCTCAGTCCCTCTGGATACTCTGATTCTGAACTGGGAAGGGAAATTCCTGTGTGCCTTTCCTCCTTTTCCTCTTCTGTTCAAAGTTCTAGTCAAGATAAGGTCGCAACCTTACAAAGTGATTCTGATTGCTCCAGACTGGGCCAGGCAGCTTTGGTACCCCCTGTTGCTGTCTCTAGCAGTCCATCTTCCCCTGTCTCTTCCCAGGAATTACAACCTGTTAACCTCCTCTCAGGGGAGGATTTGGTACCCCAATCTTCGGTCTCTCAACCTCAAGGCATGGCTCTTGAAGAGTTAGAGTATGCAGATTTGAATCTGTCTCAGGGGGTCCTGGATATTCTCAAAGCCTCTCGAAAGCCCGCCACCAGAAAGACCTATAACTCCAAATGTAGGAGATTCAGCATTTGGTGTTCCAAGAAGCATATCTCTCCAGACACTGCTGAATTGTCTACAGTTCTGGATTATATGGTCCATCTGAATGGCCTAGGCCTCAGACCAGCTACTCTCAAGGTACACTTGTCAGCTGTTTCTGCTTTTCTGTCAGTGGGGAAGTCTTCCTCACTGTCATCTCATCCTGTGTTTTGTAAATTTTTCAAAGGATTGCTTCATACCAATCCCCCCTTTAGGGATCCTGCCCCTGCCTGGGACTTAAATGTTTGCATTGCTCAACTTATGCAACCTCCTTTTGAGCCTATGTCCTCAGCAGAGCTAAAGTACTTGACTTGGAAAACTGTGTTTTTGGTAGCCATTACCTCTGCCAGACATATCAGTGAATTGCAAGCCCTGTCAGTGGAACCTGATTTTATATCCTTTCATAGGGATAAAGTGGTCCTTAGAACCAATAGAAGGTTCTTGCCCAAAGTGGTTTCAGACTTCCACTTGAATCAGTCTATGTCTCTTCCTGTCTTCTTCACTGATCATTCTTCCTCAGGAGAGAGGAGGCTACACAGTTTAGATGTTAAAAGAGCTCTTAGCTACTACATAGAGCATACCAAGGTCACAGGTTTGAGTCCTCCAGCTGTTCCTCACTTATGGAGAAGTGGGAAAGGGCAAACCTGCCACCAAGAGAACTATTGCCAGGTGTATTGTGTCTTGTATACAATTCTGCTATGAGAAACTGGGAAAGATTCCTCCCTCAGGCCTGAGGGCTCACTCTACAAGAGGTACAGCTGCTTCCCTGGCTGCTGCCAGGGATATCCCTCTGTTAGAACTTTGTCAAGCAGCCACCTGGAAAGCAGTCCATACCTTTACCAAGCATTACTCTCTGGATATCCAGGCTAGGAGTGATGCTCGGTTTGGCACAGCAGTACTTCAGAGCCTATTCCCAAAGTAGGTTGTCTCCCTCCTCCATGGAGGTACTGCTTGGTAGTCTACAGATAGTCAGAATGCAGCAAGACTTCATGTTATTTGAAGAAAAAATTACTCACCTTAGTAATTGTGTTTCTTCTAATGGAGTCTTGCTGTATTCTGACCTCCCTCCCTGCCTCCCCTCTCAGAACCTGGTTTTTGGGAAGTGGGTGGGCAGGTGCAGTGTCGCACCCCAGAGGTGCTTCTTCACACCCTTCCCCCTTTTGGTTTGGGTGTTTTTGTTATATTGTTAGCCTTTTTTGGATTGGTTTTTGGTTTTGGGTTTCCTGACTTGAGTCTTCCTTGGGAATCCAAAACTCTTGTTGCCAGTTGGCTAGTAAAAATTTTACAATTTCCACATAGGGTAGTTAGTGAGTTTTTGCTCGTAAGAATCTGACGGTTGGGTTTGAAAGGGCTGCAGACAGAGACCTCAACTGAGCTCGAGCTCAGCATTCTGTGCACTGCATAGAAAGTTAACCCTTTATTCTCTGGGGCAGTTTAAAGGCTGGAGCTAACTGCAGATAGTCAGAATACAGCAAGACTCCATTAGAAGAAACACAATTACTAAGGTGAGTAATTTTTTCTTCTAGGGCAGGTGTCATAGTCGGCCAATGTTATCAGCCACCTGGAACTCTTTTTGTTGCCTCTGTTGATGCAGCCATTGGTACGGCATCCAGCAGCTGCCCCTTCAGTGGTTTGAACAGTACTGTAGCACCCACTTATTACCCCCTCCACAGCCACGGGAGGGTGCTCCGAAGAAGGACCGTAGGCCTGAGTCTGGGCTACCTAAGCTTCTGTCTTTTGTCATCACCCTGACAAAATGGGTGGTTGATATTCCCAAGTCCCACCCAAGCCTCTTTTAGATTCAGTGGACTCACTAATTGCATCTTCTCAGAGTCTCATGAATGTCAACGCCTCAGTCAGTTGGTTTACTCCCAGGGACTTGACTTCTTTTGCTTCACTTTTGCAGCCTGAACATTCCCCAGGAGGAGGTCTAGAAGTCTTACCCCTTGATGGACATCCTGGAGCAGGATTCCTCACCTGTGTGGTGTTTCTAGTCACTCAAGCCATTCTTGGCCCTGCACATAGTATTTGGCAGTGCCCAGCCTTGTGTCAGGCACCTCTCTGTCAGATGGACCTCAAGCATGTGGTTTCTGTTGGAGGGCTGTCTGGTTTTTGGAACACCCTTCTTCTGAGGGCCTTGTAGCTGATGTGGTGTTCTGCAAGGTGATGGTACAGAAGAGGTTGGACAGGGAGTCCAAGAAGCAGGACTTCTTTTGCTGAATTCCCTTGGGGTTTGGCAGGGCAGCTGTGCAGCCTTAATGGCTACGTTCAGTCATGAGCTGTTTGATAAGCTAGCGGACATGGTCCCTCTGCTTCCATCAGATAGCCATTCCAAAGCATGAGTGCTTTAGGATGTGGGCCACTCCTAAGCTAAATACCAGTTGCAGATGGCTCTGGATTTGGCCGATTCATCGGCGCACACACAGTGGTAACGAGAGTGTCCATGAGTAAGAGTGCCAGGATATGTGTCTCCACGTTTACCCTGAAGACCTAACACAAGTTGGCATACTTACTCTTTTTGGGCATGATCTCTTTGGTTCTGGTGTGGAGCATAATCTAACCCAGATTGAGAAGTCAAATGGAACCTTGGATTTGGTGGCATCTGTCCAGTAGACTAAGCAGCCATCGAAGCCCAAACAACAAGGCTCGTTTTGGAGTGCCTTTCATGGATCTGGCTCCTGCCAGTAGCAGCAGCCTCAGCAGCAGCAGAGGCAGCAGTTCCAACACTATCATCTGCCTAAGCCCAATAAGCCTGGCAGTCAGGTTCAGAAAAAAGGGGGGAGGGGGAGTGATGCTTCCTGTCTTATAACAGGAACAAGATGGTGGCCACGCTGGGCTGCCATCTGTAGCAGTGGAACTTGGATTGTTGGAGTTGATTTTGTTTAGTTTCAGTTTAGTTAGTTTATAGAGTTAAACTGCACTCCTAGTTTTAGTCTGGCTTGTTTGTGTTGTAAATTTTGTTTGAAATTGTCATCGCATTCGCGGTTTGTCTGCCGTTTTGCTTGCTGTGTATTTGGCGAACTGCGGCAAACTGCAAGAGCTGCCTTTTAAGAGTTATAGACTTTCTGTTTTATTAATGCTCCATTTTACTAATCTGTATTATTGACTGAACTGTGGCTCCTTTGTCGCTGAGCTAACATTGAGCAGCGTTTCTTTTTATCTGAATGCTGTGAGAATCCTGATATTTTTACCTCTTTGTAAGCTCTCCTTTCACGCTGCAATAGTGTTTGCTGGCAATAATTCAAAAAAGTTCCTAACTACATCTGGTACGAACCCACCTGAACATCAGCGAGATTTTCGCCGAATGAGGTCCAGGGTGGTTGCTGAACCATAGGCTGCTTGTGATGTCTTGGAACTGTCCTGATACTGGCTCCATCGATCGTGTTTGCCCCTGTGTTTTCTTATCATCAGCTGTTTCAGTGGCGTCGGATGTTTTGGTCCCAGTTGATTATTACTGGAGTTTTCAAGAACTCGTGGTGTGTGAACTGGTGGATGTCTGGACTTTCAACAAGTTTCAGCAGTCAGGACTTTTATGTTTTTTTTTTTTTTTACAGCAAGACTCATCAGCTTTCATGTGTCACCCTCTTGTTTTGTGCTTAGCGGCGTCAATGGTCTTGCTTGATCGATCATCGTCGCTAGCAAGGGGTTTGTGCCTTATTTTCTGGGACTGAGCGTCCGTGCTGGACAGGGCATGAGAGGTATTTGGATTCTCTGTGAAATTCAGTTTTAGTACCTGGATCCATAAATGACTGCATCTGGTATTTAGACTTTCAGCATTGAGAGACTTTAGCTGTGAAAGAGCCATTCTCTACAGTTAATCTGCTACTTGGATATTTCTGCATAGGACCATTGATTTATCTGATGTTTCTTAGTTTTCAGCGGATTTGTATCTTTAAATGAGCTGGACTTTTAAAGTTTATTGCTAATAGAGTGGATTTTAATGTTTTCGTTAGGTGTTATTTATCATTGTTTTGGGTATTTCTTTACATTGCATGGCTTATTAAGCTGGGACATAGTGTGGGTTAACTGTTTTTATAAGATTTGAGGGTGGTTAATAATTCCTGAGTATTAATATGTGCCTGAGTTATGGTTTCATAAGGCACACCTGCACAGTGGCTGAACTGCATGATCTCTGCCCCTTTGAGCTTCCCCCTATATTAGCAGAGGTATATGGTAGATGTAGAGCTTTGGGGATAGCTCGACGGAGGAGGTCGAGGGGGGGGACAACCGTGTGGGTTTTGGGGAATTCTTGATTTGAGTGGTGGGGCTCAGGAGGCGCCCTGGGGCGAAGTGAGAATTGGAAAGAGGTTCTCCTTGTCTGACTCCCATACCCAAGGGTTCCACCTGTGAGGGTGGGCAGGGGGCTGCACCAGCACTCTTCACTTATCCTACTTGGGCTGTGTTGTACAATGCCAGGTCGATCAGGAACAAGACTGCTATAATAGCAGATTTGATTTTCTCAGTAGATCTGGCCTGCATCACAGAGACTTGGCCGGATGAAAATGTTGCACCCATTTTGGAGGCAGCTGTACCAGACAGGTACTCTGTGATACACAGCCTGAGGGAAGAATCGCAGAGGTGGGGCTGTGGCAGTCTATTTTAGAACCAGCCTGGGCCTAATGGTGCTCCCAGTTGGACACTTTGGGTATTTTGAGTGTGTGGCTGCACGAGGGGGTCCTGGCACAGGCTACAGAGTCCTTCTAGTCTGTCGCCCCCTCCCCCCCCCGGCTCTGGGGGGTGAGAGTTTCTGTGGGAGTTAAGGGATCTTGTCGCTGGCCTGATGTTGGAATCTCCCAGGTGGTTAATTCTGGGGGATTTCAATGCATGGGCCAGTGACGGGCTCTCACCCTTAGGGCGTGATCTCCTGCAGTTGATGGAGGCTCTGGGTCAATCGCAAGTTGTCACCTCGGCAACCCACTCATGTAGTCACACACTGAACCTGATATTTACACTAGATCTTGGGGTAGATAGCCTCAAGATTGATCTGGTAATTTGGTCGGATCATAGCACCATGGGGTTCTTGTTTGGGGCCCCCCAATTGGTCTGGCCTCTGTGGAGATGGTCCAATATCACCCTTTGAGAGGTTTGACACTAACAGGACTACAGGCGATACTGGACCTATTGAGTGTTAAGACTGTGTGTGCGCTCGGATCGGAGGAAGCTACTGATGCTTATACTGTAATAGAGTTATCGGGGCGACCTTCGATTGGATCGCTCCTGTCTGTATCCATCCTCAGTCCTCTTGTCTCAGGCCCCCGTGGTTTGATGCAGAGCTTAGGGAATTGAAGACCATAGGACGGAGGTTGGAGCGGTGCTGGAGACGCTCTGGTTTGGAGGAGGACAAATTAGCCCTGAAGGCATATTATGCTGTCTATCAGGGGGCAATCTCCTGTAAGAAGGCTGACTTTTTGTCCAGGGAGATTGCTGCAGTGAAGAACAGACCAGCTCAGCTCTTCCGTACAGTGTGCAGACTGCTACATCCAATCTGCCTGCAGTCAGGAAGAGCTGGTTCAAGTGCAAAGTGTAACAAGTTTGCTCTGTTCTTCACTGACAAGGTGTCCTCCATCCGGGCAGTGATATTCTCCAACCCTGCTTCTAGGGATTGTGGTGTTCATTCTGAGCCATGTTAGGGTGTCCCTTCTGCCTGGGCTAAGTTTGACCCAGTTGGAGTGGATGAGGTTGTGTATATAATTTTGATGCTGCAGCCAACATATTGTGACTTTGATCCTGGTCCTATCCGCCTTCTGGTTGTATGTGTGGACCTATTAGAGCCCGTGGTTGCTGCGATTGTATGGAGTTCACTCAAGAGTGGGGTCTTTCCCAGAGCTTTGAAAGAAGCCCTGATTAGGCCTTTACTGAAAAAATCCTCGATGGATCCAGAATGTCTCAGCAACTACAGGTCAGTCTCGAACCTCACATTTTTAGGCAAGGTTCTCGAGAAAGTGTTGATCATACAGCTAGAGATGCATCTAGTTTCCTCGTCCACATACGAGTGCTTCTAGTCTGGCTTTAGGTCAGTGCATAGTGCTGAGACTGCACTGCTCAGGGTGCTAAATGATCTTCTAATGGCAAGAGATAGAGGAGAGCGTACCATCTTGGTCCTTCTCAATCTCTCGGCGCATTCAACACTGTTGATCATGTGGCGCTCTTGATCAACTGTGGGACTGGGTCGGACTAACTGAACAGACATCAGTTGCTTTTGGTCCTTCCTCATGGGCAGGGTTCAGAGGGTGAAAATGGGCATTATCTCTTCTAACCCGATGTCACTGTCCTGTGGTGTTCCACGGGGTCGGTTTTAGCGCCTCTAATTATTCACAGTGTACATGCTCCCATTGGGAGACATTATCAGGTGTCATAGGCTGGGTTTTCATTGTTACGCTGATGATACCCAGCTCTATCTGTCCTGTGCCCCTGGGAATCAGATGGCAGATTCGGTAATTAATAACTGCCTGTCTGAGATCCAGACTTGGATGGCATGCAGCTGGTTACGACTCAACCCGGACAAGACGGAGGTTCTAGTGGTGAATCCGGGTCATCATTATAAGGGAGGCGGAGATGTGATCTTCCCCCAAAATAGTTCTTGGCGGCATTCCCCTGACTCCCTCAAATCAGGTGCAAGATCTGAGCATAATCCTGGATGACGGTCTGACATTTGATGCACAGGTGTCAGTCGTAATCAAAACTGGCTTTTTTCATCTAAGGAATATCACCTGGATCCGAGCCCTGACTCCATCTGACGACCTTCCCACCCTGGTACATGCCTTCATTTCGTCCAGATTGGACTACTGCAATGCCCTGTACCTGGGGCTCTCCAGAGGTAACCAGTGTCGGCTGCAGCTGGTGCAGAATGTGGCTGTGAGGCTACTAACCAGCACTTCCAAATTTGACCATATTACACCTGTTCTCTGCGAGCTGCACTGGCTGCCAGTGCGATGGAGGATTACCTTCAAGCTTGGTCTTCTGACCTATAAAGCCCTGCATGGGGAGGAACCAGCCCACCTGCAACACCTTCTTGTTCCCCAACACCCATCTTGGACTCTCCACTTCTCCAAGGGTGGCCTTCTTGTGGTTCCCAGAGCTAGGTTGTGGCAATCTAGTGACAGGGCATTTTTGGTTGCCACGCCAGCCCTGTGGAACTCTTTTCCTTGTTATCTTTGGGAGGCCTCCCTCAGTGGAGGCCTTTAAAAGGGGACTTAAAACATTGCTTTTTCACCAGGCATTTAGCTTTTAGCTGAATTTTTAACTAACTAATAATTTTCTGCTATTTCTCTATTTTAATTTTATGTCAGCACCACCTAGTAGTTTTTTTGTTTGACTAACTTTTCATTTGTTTATTATAACGATATTAATATTATGTTTTCATTATCTTTGCTCCATTGCTATTTGCTATGTTAATTGTTTATTTTATTAAGTACTCTGAACCTCTGGGGAAGAGCACTATATAAATAAAGTTTCCTTCCTTCATTCCTTCCTTCTTTCCTTCTTTCCTTCCTCCTGTGACCAATCTACAAGAGCCTCCTTCAAGGGTAACAATGATAGATTGCAGGTAGCCATACCCCCCCATCAACATAAACCCTACTAAAGCTCCCGGTTGAGTGTTGACTGTCCTACTTCCTACCGCAGTGGTCCGCCATCACCTCAGATTAGTGAACTGCTTGGGTTGTGTCAGTCTCTGGAATTTGAGATTCTCCATTTATGCTGACCCAGAGTTCCGTTGGAGTCTGTGGTGTCCGGAAACACTGTTGCTGCACTGCAAAGCGAGGTTGCAGAGCTCTTGGAGTGCAGTACGGTTGAGTTTGTCCCAGATGTCTTAACCTTGCAGGCTTCGTGTCTTGTTACTTTTAATACAGAAAATGATGGGGGGAGATGGTGCCCCATTCTTGACCTGCGTATTCTGAACAAGTGTGGGCATAGGAAAAAGTTCTGAATGGTCACCCTCAGCCAGTTAATACCGTTTCTGGAACCTGGCACTTTATTCTTCTGCCTGGACCTCCAGGACACATCTTTTCAAATTCTAATCTGTCCAATCCATCAGTGGTTCCTCCACTTCAGGGTGGACAGCATGTTGTACCAGTTCAGAGCAATGCCCTTCAGCTTGTCAGCGGCACTCAGGGTATTCACCAAGTGCTTATCAGGAGTGGTTGCCTTCCGTGGTGTGGGCGAGCCAAGGTCTTCCCACACCTGAATGACTGGCTCATCATGGGCAGTACAGGGGGAGGTCGTGGAGCAGTCCACTGATCTGGTGTTCCAGATGTTCCGGGATCTGGGCCTGATTATCACTCTGTACTTGGCACAATACTTGGTTGGTAAGACAGAAGATGGCATTTTGCCCATATAATCTGCCTCCTGTGTTAATTGGGTCCATCTGTTGCCTGTATTCCCCAGTAGGACTATATCAAATCAAATCAGTCTTTATTTTTAAAAAGTGCCTTTCTGAAACAAAAGCGCTTGTACATAAAACCATATAAATAAACATCTTAAAACAATGAATTCCCAGTCAGACCAGCTATAAATCAATGATGGACTGAAATCATACGACAAGAATAAGATTATATATCTAACTTATGTTTAAAGTCTATAAAGGAATCTACCTCTATAATGTCCCTGGGGATGTTATTCCTCACATTTACTACCCTCTGTGTGAAGTAGTTTCTTCTAATGTTCTTCCTCGGGAATGTTAGTTTAATTTAGTATTTATGATTTCTTAAATTAATTTCTCTATTATTAATTTGTAGGTTATGGGTGTGTCATAATTGTCCATCCTTCACTATTTTAAACATCTCCAATATGTCTCCCCGTAATCTTCTATCCAATCAATACAAACCCAGATGTTCTAACCTTTCATCGTAAGGAGTGTCAGTGAGCCCGGATACTAGCTTTGTTGTTCTACGTTGTACCCTCTCTAGGTTGTCAATATCCTGACGCAGGTGCGGGCTCCATAACGGGGAACTATAGTCCATATGGGGTCTTATAAAAGCCGTAGATTGGCATTATACAGTTTTTGTGTATTGTAACAAAAGATCTTCTAATTCTAGCTAATATTCCATTGGTTTTATTAATTATCTTGGTACAGTGGGAGCTCAAGTTTAGTTTATAATCTACTGGAACACCTCTCTTTCCTTTTCAACAGTTCTTAGTGTTGTGTTGTTGATATATTTACATTTGTCATTTTCCGAGCCTAGATGCATTACTATGCATTTTCCTGCATTAAAAAGCATCACATTAATTTTAACCCAATCCTCTAGTGCCTCCTGATCTTTTTTCAATTCTAGCACCTGGCTATCTGTGTCAACCACAGCCCCTAGCTTCACATCATCAGCAAATTTAGTTATCCAGTTTTTTATGTTTGTGTTCATATCTGCTACAAATGGGGAAAAGAGGGTTGGTCCGAGCACCGAGCCCTGCGGCACACCACTCGTCACCTTCCCCAAACTGGACACTGAACCACGTATTCGCACTTTGTGGTCTCTTTATCTGTCAACCATGATTCTATCCAGGTTATTATTATTTTCTTGTTTATTCCCCCACCCACCAACTTCTTTATCAAAGATCCATCTGGAACTTAGTTGAATGCCTTCTGAGTCTCTAAGAAAAACACATAGACTGGTTCATCATGGTCTAATGCCGTACTCAGCCTCGTAGAACACTAATTGATTTGTCAAGCATGATCTGTGTTTTTTTTTAAAACCATGCTGTGTAGGATCTTCAAAAATTTTACCTACACATTCTATTTCCAGTTTGTCTTTGATTATGGACTCAATAGTTTTTCCAAGGATGGCAGCTAAACTAATAGGCCTGTAATTTGTCATGCTGCCCTCATCCCCTCTTTTAAATATCGACCACTGTGGCAGTCCTCCAATCCTGCAGTACTCTCCGCCCACCATCTAGAGGCATGTTGCAAAGTTTTCAGGTGGATTTACCAACCATAATTTAATTTCCTTTAATAACCTCAGGTGCAGTCCATCAGGTCCTGCTGATTTTGTGACATCAAGTTTATCCAATTTGCTTAATATGTCCTCTTTAGTGATTATATTAATGAAGTTGTATGAGGTAGAATATGTCTCATTATCTTTGGCTGTTGGTGATCTTACTTCGAGAAACAGCTCTTGCAGCAGGTTACACCACTAGGACTGAAGCCGGCAGGCGCCAGGACCTCACCTAAATTTTCTAGCTAGTAATATTCAGCGGGGACCGCCTCCGACATCGGTCCTGCCCCCAACGTCAGGCGTAGTATATAAGGAGGTGGTCCCCCAGAATCCCCAGTTCTTTTCCCACCGTCGACTCGCCAGCATCGGCCTCTCGGTCTCTAACTAGCGCACGATGACTACAGAACTTACTGTGTTTTTCAAACTGATGTCCTCTCCAACTCCTTCGCTTGAGGGTCACCTTTCCAAGTGTGCCTGCAGAAAACAGATCCCTTTCAAGGATCCTCACTCATCCTGCGTGTGGTGCCTAGGCCCGGACCACGATATCAAGGTCTGCACCTTTTGCCAAGGGTTCAATAGCTGCACCAGGATCCGCCGTCAGAAGGCACTTCAGGCATATCTTCTGGAAGAAAAATTGAAAAGGATGGACCTTCCTCCAGGGGAGAATCTTCCTTGAAGGCCCATAAACACCGGGACAAGCACCGGGAGAAAGTAAGGTCCAGATCCCCGAACCAGGCCTCGGACTCCCGCAGCTCAGGCTCCACTAGATCAGACTGTTCTCTCTCCAGGGCTTGGTCTCAGCCCCCCCCCCGGTTAAGGTCCGGGCTTCAGGCGGCTCTTCTACGCTCCAGCCTATCAAGACTTCAAGGCCCTCGGCTTCCTCCACTCCCTCCAAGGCCTCTTCCAAGTCTTCTGAGCGCCATAAATCTTCCTCTTGCGCCCGACGTCGGGACACCAACTCTAGATCGGTCTCCCAACCTCCCAGAGGTCCTGATCCAACTCTTAGGAAGACCAAGGACCTGACATCCCTGAAGCGGGTGTCAGACCCGTCGGCCAAGCACCCGATGTTGGCTAAGCACTCCAAGTCGGCCAGGCGCTCGCCGGAACCAGCCAGACACCAGTCGCTGGCCGGGCATTCACCAGATCTGAAGGTGTCGGCCAAGAGACCGACGTCGGCATTGCACTCTTCAGAGCGGAAGACCGCCCCCCCCCCCGTCACCGGCAGACGCCGGTCACAGGGACTCTACGGAGGAGGACGCTACACTGCCCGAAGACCAGGCAGGTGACACCAAGGATGCCGGGCTCCCGCGGGAACCTTCCCTGAACCCGGAGACACCCGCGGACCCGATGCCCGACCCCGGCGACAGACCACCGACGCCAGGCCCATCGTCGGGTATGAACATAGAAGAAGTAAAGGAACTCTTTACCTTCTGGTGGGATACTATCCGAAAGGATGTGGTCCCTGTTAAACCTCCTCCTGCTACTCCTTCTTCACCTTCTTCGCCCGGTCCTCCACCAAAAGGGCCAGCAGAACGACCACCAACATCTAAGAAGCAGACTCCACCTCCTAGGGGCAGATCCAAAGACAGGAGAAGGCCTCCCTCAAGATCTCCATCAGGGTCTCTAAGCCCCAAGTGACCCAGATGGCATCGGTACACTCCGTCGGGGGAGGACTCCAGATTGGACACCTCGAACTACTCCAGATCTCCTTCTCTGCTGAGCTTCCACTCTCCTGACCCACATGACCTCCCCAGGTCTCCTCCGGATGATCCCTCTTTCATTGAGATCATGAGGCACATCCAGGACAACATGGGGTGGGATGCTGAAGACCTTGACCCCGAACGACAACGCCTTGCCCCCTATCTTTGGCAGAAAGACCCAAAGCCTGTGGTAGTACCACCCTTGGTAGACACTTTTACGGACGTCACCAAGGCTGCATGGAAGCATCCGCACTCCACTCCCGCTGTGCCGAAGAAGGCTGACCGCCTGTACAGGGCCCCGAGAGAGGACCAGTACTTGGCTCAACAACCTCTGGCAGACTCCCTGGTCATCACGGCCTCGCATGATCGGTCTCAAAGACCACAACATATGAGCACACAGCCACCGGACCAGGAATCCAAGCAACTGGATGCCCTGGGGAGATGCACATATGTGGCTGCTACATGCGCCATCAGGTCTCTGAACTACCTCACCCACCTGGTCGATAAGCTACCAGATGGCGATCAAAAGGCGGAGCTCCTCAGTCTTCTCCGCACAGGGTCAGATGTGGGTACCCAAGTGCTACGAGCCGCATACAATTCTGCGGACTCATCTGCCAGCGATGCAGCTGCAGGCGTTTGTCTCCGGAGACACTCTTGGCTCCGCATCTCCGGCTTCACCCCAGACGTACAGAAGAACATTCTTGACGTCCCGTATAACGGCAAAGTACTCTTTGGTGAATCCTCAGAGAAGGTCATCACCAAACTCCAGGATGCTGGGAAAGCAGTCCAGTCTGTACAGGCCATGTACAGATCCAGGCCGGGTTCCTTTCGCAGGAACCAGAGCCGTTTTCGCAGCCAGCATCAAAGGCAGCAGCCACGTTCCGGCCAGCAGCAAAGGGGCACTTTCCAGCGTAAAGCCCAGGTGAAGTCACCCCCAGGCAGAGGCCAACGTTACACGAATTCAGCCAAGCACGCAGGGACCAGTGCTGCCACAGCATGACTCCTTCCCGGCCCCCGCCCCTCTTCTGGATCAACGGGCACAAAAGGTCGGGGGTCTCATCGCTCGCCACTTTTCAGGGTGGCAGTCGATTACCGCCGACTGGTGGGTTCTTCAGTTGGTCAAGAAAGGCCATTTCATAGAGTTTCTCGACCACCCACCCGCCAGACCTCCCCTGCTCTCCTGTTACTCGGGTCAGCATGCCCTGCTCATACAGCAGGAGGTGCTCACGCTTCTGGGAAAAGAAGCGATAGAGCACGTACCACGGAACCAGAGGAGTGCAAAGTATTAGTCTCACTTCTTTCTGGTTCCCAAGAAAACAGGGGACCTCCATCCGATACTGAACCTCAGCGACCTCAACGAGTCGGTCCTGTACAAACGCTTCCATATGGTGACCCTCCCAGGTCTGATTCCCATGCTCAAGCAAGGCGCTTTTCTAGTGTCCTTGGACATGCAAGACACTTACCTGCATATACCCATTCCTCAAGTGCACAGGAAGTTTCTGCGCTTTGAGTTCCAGGGCCACCATTATCAGTTCCGAGCCCTCCCCTTTGGACTGTCATCAGCACCTCAGGTATTCACAAAGTGTATGGCGGTCATAGCGGCGACTCTGAGGAGACAAGGCCACTACATGTTCCCCTACCTGGACGACTGGCTTCTCATAGTGCCCTCTCAGGAGGCCTTGATGTCCGCCATTCATTATACTCAGTCTCTGTTCAAGACGCTGGGCATCATGATCAATCAAGAGAAGTCATTCCTGGTTCTGTCACAGACTCTGCAGTTCATAGGCACAGTTCTGGACACCGTCCAGGGGAAAGCTTTTCTTCCGTAGGACAGAGCGGAACGCATCAGATCCCTCATCAGGGACATTTTGGCGCAGAAGACCGTTCCTGCCAGATTGGTCCTTTGCCTGCTCGGACACATGGCTGCGGCCATTGCAACAGTCCCGCTTGCTCGTCTCCACATGCGGGTAACCTAGTGGATGTTATGGGTCCATTGGGATCAAAAGCAAGACCATCTGCAGCTCCCAATCTGGATCACGAAGGCTGTAATCCGGGATTGGCAATGGTGGCTAGATCCGAAGAATCTATCGGCAGGGGTCCCCTTCATTGCGCCGTCTCCGATTGTGACACTCTCCACAGATGCCTCAGGGCTCAGATGGGGTGCACACCTCGACGGTGTCCGGTCTCAGGGCCTGTGGACAGCCCAAGAGACTCATCTCCACATAAATATCCTGGAAATGAGAGCAGTTCTTCATGCCCTACAGGCCTTCCAGTCGGAAATTCCACTGGGTACTCCTCTGTTACAAACAGACAATTCTACGGTGATGTATTACCTCAACAAATGAGGCACCCATTCCTGCCCGCTTTGCAGGGAGGCCATGAGGGTGTGGGATTGGGTTTTGCAACACGGCGCAAACCTCATTGCTGTTCATGTCCCAGGAGTGGACAACGTCATTGCAGATGGTCTGAGGCACTCTCAGGCTAGAGTCCACGAGTGGGAACTACTCCAGGAGGTAGGAGAGGATCTGTTTCACAGATTGGGTACACCAGAGTTAGACCTTTTTGCATCCCCATCCAACGCAAAACTGCCCAATTTTTGCTCGCTAGATCCACTGAGCTTGCACGCTTGGCTCTTAGAGACATAGCCATTTTGCGACAGAGGGTCTCGCAAGAGGTAGCTGACGTTCTGGTGGCCTCGAGAAAACTGGCCACTTATGCTACTTACACCATGAAATGGCGCCGTTTTTGCCTATGGGCTCAAGTGTGGGGGTTTTCGCCTCTAGACTGTCCAGAAAAGTCGGTCTTGGACTACCTCCTGTCTCTTTTTCAGACAGGCTTGGCTTACTCCTCGATCAAAGTACACCTCTGTGCCATCTCAGCCTATCATTGTCCTATAGGCCAACGCACCATATCTCAATTGGATACGGCACAAGCCTTCCTGAGAGGTATTCTCCACCTTAGACCTCCAATTAAGGATCCAATTCCACCTTGGGATCTACCCTTTGTCCTGGAGCAGCTTACACTGCCACCCTTTGAACCAGCCATGGATTGTGAGCTGTGTCTTCTTACTTGGGAGATGTTGTTTTTAGTTGCTGTTACCTCGGGCAGAAGAATTTCTGAACTTCATGCACTCATGTGCAAAGAGCCTTATTTGGTTTTTCACCAAGACAGGTTATCCCTACGGACTAATCCCAAGTTTCTGCCTAAGGTGGTTTCAGCTCTCACCCTTAATCAGGACATCGATCCAGCAGTGTACTTTCCTAAATATTCAAATCGAGGAGAGGTCCTATTGCACACTTTAGATGTGCATAGGTGTCTACAATACTACCTGACCAGAACCAAACACCACCGAAAATCAGACCAGCTTTTTGTCTCCTTTGCCCACAGGATGATGAGAGCTCCTGTTTCCAAGCAGTCGCTGTCCAGGTGGCTCATTGAATGTATTACATTCTGTTACCAGAAGCGCAACAAACCCTTACCGGGTGCGGTCAAGGGTCATTCCACAAAGGGGGTAGCTACCTCCTTTGTGGCCCTAAAGAATGTGTCCACCTCAGCCATCTGTGCTGCAGCTACTTGGAGCTCCGTGCACACTTTCATCAGGCATTATAGCCTGGATATTGCATCAAGGCGAAGAGCAGGTTTTGGTCTAGCAGTCCTTCAAGGACTTCTGTCCTAGGCTTTGGTTCCATTAAGGATTTCTACCTTCCCTCCTCCCAATGGTGTGAGATTTCCATTATTGCTTGGGAATCAGTCCTAATGGTGTAACCTGCTGCAAGAGCTGTTTCTCGAAGTAAGATAGTACAGTTATGTAAGAACTTACCGTAACAGTAGATCTTCGAGAACAGCTCTTGCAGCAGGTACTTTCCTTCCCCCCATCCCCGCTGGAGGTAGATTCTCATTCCGATATCCTTCTCCTAGGATCAGGTGTTCTCAGCATCTCTGATCGCCATTTGATGGCGGATCCTCAGTCTCCTCTTCTGATGTCATCCAGCGGCCGGGAGTCTCCGGCGGGAGAACTGGGGATTCTGGGGGACCGCCTCCTTATGTACTGCGTCTGACGTCGGGGGCGGGACCGACGTCAGAGGCGGTCCCTGCTGAACACTGCTAGTTAGAACATTTCCGTGGGGTCCTGGCGCCTGCCGGCGTCAGTCCTAATGGTGTAACCTGCTGCAAGAGCTGTTCTCAAAGATCTACTGTTACGGTAAGTTCTTACGTAACTGTACTTTTCTACGTTACTTCATTTTAAAGCCATAAGCTACTGTATTTTGTAACCCTGATTTCACTAACTGTTCTAAAAAGTCAGTTTCAGTAAAGAACGACTGATGATGTCATCTCCTGAACTCGCAGTCTTGTCCTCCCTCTCAGCAGCCTTATGGAACCTGTTTCTTCAAAGTTTAAAGACCATGTGCAGTGGTTTTCACAAGTAAAACAGGCAGCACCATTCAAAAAAGATTGCTATAAAAACTGTGTGTTTCAGGTTTTGTAACAAAGTTGACAAATTCGTATTTTTCAATGCCTTTTTGGTATGGACCATTTCTCCAGGGTTATTGGACGCGGAGTCAGCATGCCTCCAGGCTGCTGATAGCATTTGGGGTGCTACTCTACTGCGGCTGTTAGGAAGTTGTAGTGCTACTAGTACTGTAATATTTATTTATTTTTATTTACTGTAAATTCGGAATTACAAACCTTTGAGTCAAAGACTCTTTTGCAAAGGCTCCACGTCGGTTACAGAGGGTGGAGGGGGGAACACGAGTTGGGGGAAGACAGACGGAACAGGCAAGTTATATACAAGCACAAATTATTTACAGATTTATGTACAATCACATTTTAGTAACATTAGCTCTCCGGTGGTTACAGAGGGTGGAGAGACATATGACAGTAAAGGCAATGGAAGGCAACTTTCAATACATAATAAACAAGTGGTATTACTGATTTAATTGTCGGTATGATGGCAGAGAGACTTTTTTTTTTTTTTTCTCTCTCTCTATTGGTAACGTCATTGCTGTTAGTCAGTGTCTGCTTTACAATACATTTCAATAGGAGCCTTATATAGGTTAATTCCTACAAGGAGTAGAAGTATTAGCACTGGTAAACTAATCATTTTAATGTGGAGTACAGTATACATGGGCCTGAATGTAGGTCAAGTAACAGCCTGCCAGGGAGAAAACACTGGACTGGCTATGTCATAGAAATTCATAGTAAGGTTTTAAAACAGCATTACCTCTCCAACCCCCATTTACAAGGAGATGGAATAATTGCTTTGAAGTACCATCCTGAGAAATCACCTCAACTGAATGACAGGTGTGAATGACCACAGCCTTTCACCACATCAGAGTTATCCAGTCTGCAAACCTCATAGAAGTGTGCTATGTCTCAGCATCCAGCAACTCTAGAGAAATGAACCACAACAAAAAGGCACCAAAAAAAACCAAACATGAATTTGCCAACTTTGTCACAAAACCTGAAACACATATAGTTTTTAAAGCAACATTTATTGAATGGTGCTGCCTGTTTCACTTATGAAAACCATTACCCATGATCTTTATACGTTTGAGAAACGGGCTTTATAGACTTGCTGACAGGGAGGACTAGACTGTGAGTTCAGGAGATGACATCAGCAGTAGCTCTTCACTGAAACTGGCTTTTCTGAGCAGGCAGTCAATTTAGGGTTGCAAAATGTCTTGTAACTTTTAAATAATTTAGCTTAGAGATCTCATTTTTGGCATGAGGCTGATTGGGGCTATGCTGATTTACTGATGCCAGACATTTTGACCGTAGTCCCTCTTTAAAAATCTGTCTGTCTTGATCATAAGGTGGGGTCATAAAAAGACTATGTTGAAAATGTGGGTTAAAAAACAAAGTTATGTTTTCAACATTTACTCATAACTTTATTATTTTTGCAGATTTTGGCCCCAAATTTTCGACATAGCCCTTTTTTACCCCCACATAAACATGACAGATGTCATTTTTCACATCCTCTCCAAACATGTTTTCACAGTTGCTTTGCAAAATCACCTCTTGAACAAGATTTAGAAAATTCCACTTGTCTTGATCATAAGGTGGTGTCATTAAAAAGATTGTTGAAAATTTGGGGACAGCATGTCACAGAACAACAGTTATAAAGGGCGCTGACAGCAACAGCGGGCCTCGTGAAGGAGAACCTTCTACTCCGATGTAGACTAGAGAATTTGGAGAGTGGGGCATGGGTGCTCCATATACGTACATTAGACTTACCGGAGGCAGCGGAAGGGGAAGCTCTGGGTCACTTTCTTGAGCAATGGCTCCTGGACTGTCTGCAATTAGAATCCCCAATCCTCATTCAGCGGGCATACCGAGTAAATCCTAGGTGGGCCCGACTACACGTGGACTCAGCGCATCCTCAGGACCGGGCAGTTTTGGCTGTGTTGGGATCCATCAAAGAGAGAGACGTAGTCTTTCAAGAGGCAAGGAAGTGTGGCCCATCTCAGCGGCGAGGCTCGCCCATACATATTTTTCCAGATCTCGGCAACAGCGAAAAAGGCTTGGATGGGGTTCGCTCGAAGCTACGCCTGCTTGGGGTCCATCATGTTTTAATAATGCTGGTGAGTCTGAAAATTGTTTATGGCAACAAAATGTACCATTTCTCGGATCCTGTGGATGCAAGGAAACTGCTTGCTAAAATTTAACTGGATTGTACAGCCTGTGGTTCCGACCCAGATTCTGAGGTGGAAGAAAATACCTGAGGCATGGAGGATTGGGGATCAGAAAGGCGCTGCAAGAGAAGGCGATTAAAGAGGACTTGGACACTCAAAATATTTTGGTTTGACTCTCCATTGCTGTGGACACTCTCTTTTAGTGGGACACTAACTGAAACGACTAGGTTGATGCATGCTAAAGTTATGTTGGTAAAGTTTCGTTTTTTATAATGGTCCCAACACAAGGGGGGGATTAGAGTGAACATCTATGATGATGCAGTTTACTTTTAATCTTCCCCATTCACCTTAGCTCTGTTTTCTGCTTAACAGTGAGCCGTTTCCACACTCGTGGTAAGTGCTCTTAATATTTTAATGCCATTAAGAAGATTATCAGTTAAATTTTCTCAGTATTGACTCATGTTGTTTAGATAGATTTGTCTAGCCAGATTATGGAGAAGGGTGTAGGAAGCTGCAGATCTGGGAGAAGGCTCTGATCGCTCATGTCTGATTTCCTATTTTAGGGCGTTGGGGATGTTTCACCTATTAAAGGGTAGTTCTCTGGGTTCTGTTTTTACCTTATCTTGGTATTTCCCCACTTATGGCAGCAATAGCCTACAAAGTGATTTATATATAATGAAAATGTTGTATAGGTAACCATCTCTTGGTGTATCAGTGTTGGAGTGCTAAAGATACTGTACTGTCAAAATGGGGAATCTACCATTGCTGTGATCTGTCCTATGGACTATGCTTGTATTCATTGAACTGTAAAATCAATAAATACAAGTTTAAAAAAAAAGTTATAAAGAAATGTTGACTTTTTCCAACATTTACTTCTAGCGTTTTCATTTTTGTAGATTTTGGCCCCCAGTTTTCATTAGAGCTCTTATGCTACCCCACCTTATAAACATGACCGGTATCATTTTCAAATCCTCCGTGAAACATGTTTTTGCAGTCACTCCACAAGATCACTTGTCGGAATAGATTTAAAAATAAATTCAACCTGTATTGATCATAATGTGGGGTCATAAACTGACTGTGTTAAAAAATCTAAGGTCAAAATATCAAAGAAACAACAAAGTTATGAAGAAACGGTGAACTTATAAAGATGTTCTTTATTCTGCTCACAATTTTCTAACTCTATACCACTTAGCCCAGTGGAACCCAAATGCCATGAGACAATGGCTACTGGGGAAAGAAGAGTCTGCCCGCAGCTTCAAGATGTTGTTGTTCTGACTTGTAACAGCAATGCAAGCAAACATACTCAGCATTGACAAATGCTTGTTAACTACAGAGCTTCCCTTTGTCAGTCTTCACCATTCATTACTGCTGGGTGTAAGCCAGAGATATGCACCTGCTTAGGAGCTTTTTTTTTTTTGTGGGAGGAGTTTGCGCAGATGGCACCGCCCACAAGGCTGACACGTTGCGTGGCACTTGCGGGTTGGCCGTCAGGTGCCACTGACTCCTCCTCCACCCCATTTCTGTTTCTCCCACTGTAGAGGAAGCACCTGCTTGCACACTTGGAAAGAAAAGTTGCATCAGAATCCTAGTTTTCACCCCGACACTGTTCTCCAGCTGACGCCGTTCAGTTCTTGATGCTCTTCGACTGTTTCCCTTGTTCCATCCCGGTTCTGAGATTGCCCACTTGGCTCCTTTTTCTCCAACTCCTGGTAAGCCTGTTCCATTTATTTTAAATTCTTTCTGGTGGCGCTGGCTGTTTGTGTAATTTTGTAATATTATTTCTAGGGACATGGATATGTTGTTCATCCACACTGTCTGGCAGGTATCCTTGCCGCTTTAAATCTTGCCGGAAGGTCTTCAAGCTGGCTCCTCCCACCCACTCGGTGGTAAAACTCTCGGCTCCGCCCCATGACGCCAGATCTTCCTTACCGCTTGGAAGCTCAGGTTCCCTCCTTAACGCTCTGCATATAAGACTGGTTCCTAATTCTTCGGTTTTGCGAATTTAAAGTTTTGCATTTCTAGACTTGATTCTTCTATCCCTCACGGCTGCGATGGATAAATCGACTCCAGTTTCGGAGATGCCCTTGCGACAGAAGATGTCTCGGACGGATCCGCACTCACGTGTGTCTACTGTTTAGGCCTTGGCACGACCGCGGAGCTTGCGACCTGTGCTCTTCCTTCTCAGCCTCGTCCTCGAAGACTGTGCTGCCCGTTTACAACTGGGGCGTCCGAAATGTTTTCCTCTGGTGAAGTCAAAGAGGCCCGGTCGGCACTTTCTCCAAGGGCGACGGCTCGGGCGGATCAGCTAGAGCAGATGATCGCTCAAAGAGGAGGCAGCACAATGATTTTCCTTGGCCACGCATTTATCCCGCCTCTCCTGGGTTCCTCTTATACAGCTTCCTTTAAGGAGCTTTGTCTCGTCCCTCTCCACTAAGGGAGAGGACCAACGCTAGCTGGACCTTCTTCTCGGTCCAAAAAGAAAGACAAGGGTAAATCTCTCCGTCGACGCTCTTGGGAGCAGGAAAGGTCCCTCTCCCCGAGTTGTCGGCCATCGATTTCGGTCAATCGTTCGGCTTCGGCCACTTGTCTCACGGTGTCCCCGCCAGGTCAGCTGACCGAGACTCCCGTCTACGCAGTCGAGATTTTTCTCGACCCGTTGGACGGGTTGTCGCCAGGCGAAGCCGAAAATCCTCTCTCCCCGGTTCCCGCGGTGGGAGTTGAGGATCCCGTGGGCTTGCCAGTGCCTCCGGTTCCGGAGCCCTCGGGTGAACCCTCCGAGCTGAGGGGAGAGCCGGTTCCACCCGTCCCCTCCCCGCATCGTCCTCTGAAAAGCCAAGGTTCTCGGTCTCCGTCTCGGACTTCTTCGCGGTCCAGCCGATCCCGCCGTCATAGGCGGTCTCGGTCTCGGCACCGCGGTAAACGGCACCGCCGCTCGTCCTCGTCCTCCTCCTTGGACAAGGGGAAGCTTCGACGTAAGTTACGTTGACGATACGAGGACCTCATGTGGCAACAGCTCCTTCTGACCGGGAACAAGCCGACGCCGTCGCCTTCCCCGGCCATTAAGTGGCTGTCACCGGAGCAGCCGAAACAACCCCTCGACTTACCCGAGGAGCCTTTTCCCAGGCCGGTTGTTCGGCCAAAACCAGCTGCTCCACTGATTCTGGTGGAACCTCTGCCTCCACAGCCATTATTTGGGGCTCCGACCAAGAATTCTCGGTCGGCTCAGGGCCTTCCCCATAGGCTGTCTGTTACCCTCACTCCCGATCGACCTCGGCAGGTGGAGGGTGGCTCAGGCCCGAGGCAGCTCTTTGCGGACTCTTCCGAGTCCGATGGCGATTCCTCCCTTTTCTCCAGGTGAGTAGACTTGGAGTCCTCTGGAGGTCAGTCGATGGACGATAGCCCTTCGTCCTATCTGGGATTGCTTCGGCTCATCTCGGAGTCCACCGGGATGAAGCTCGAACCTGTGTCTAAGCAGGCCAGGTATCCCCTCATGGAGATACTGGACCGAGGGGATTCCCCATACGGAGGCCTTTCCGGTGGCCGAGGCCATAGTGGGCCCGGCCTTGGAGCTCTGGCAGCACCCTACTTCCTGTCTTGCGCCCTCGGCCAGGATGGCCAGGAAGTATGCGGTTCCTACCGGTTCCTTGTCCGGTTTTTTGGAACACCCCTCAGCCGAGGGGCTAGTTGCCGACAGCGTTTTCCGGTGCGCCGGGAACGCTAGGGACATGGACAAACCTCCCGACAAGGAGTCCAAGAAATTGGACTATGCCGGGCGCAAAGTCTACGCTGCGTCCTCCCTCGGCCTTCGTCAGGCCAGTTCGGCCATACTCGTGGCACATTTCTCTCATGCCCTGTTGGGCTCCCTGGACAAGGTAGTTCCTCATCTTCCAGCGGACCTGCAGACCACGGTTAGGTAGGTACGGGACCAGGGCAGGGCAGTGGCCAAACAGCAGCTTCAGACTGCTCTGGACTTAGGAGACTCATGTGCCAGGTCAGTAGCGGCTGCAGTGGCTATGCGCCGTCGGGGATGGCTGAGGATATCCACCTTCACTTCGGATACCCAGCACAAGTTGGCGGATGTTCCCTTCCTGGGGACCGACCTTTTCGGCCCTGGGGTGGAAGGTCACCTGCAGAGGATCGAGAAGTCCAATGCTACCTTGGACTCGGTCTCATCCACACAGAAGGACAAAGGCCGCAGACCACAGACTAAGCCCTTTCGTCCCTCTGTGCCCGCGGCACGTCCGGCCCAGCAACGTCAGGGCCAGCAGGCCTGAGCTTGGCATCCCAAACCCAAGCCTCGGCTTCCTCCTCCAGGAAGCAGGAGGTAAGGCCCTGGGTTCCCTCGGCGGTCCCTCCTCCAAGCCTGCCCAGTGACGGGTTGAGGGTCGCCCCAACCCGTCCACTTCACCCAAGTTTCCCCGTGAAGCGGCTCCATCACTTTCTTTCCACCTGGTCGTTATTACCACAGACCGGTGGGTGTTGGAAGTGGTCGGAAAGGGCCTGCCTCTGGAGTTCGAGCAGGCCCCGCCATTCAGAGCCGTCGCACCTCGGGGGGCTTCGGGGTCCGCAGCTTCACTGTCGGCTCGCCGAGCCGACATCGCTCTCCTCCTCTAGAAGGAGGTGATCAGAGAGGTAGCGGACCCTCCCTCAGACCCAGGGTTTGTGTCCAGGTACTTCCTGGTTCCAAAACGGACGGGGGGCTGGCGCCCCATTCTCGACCTGCACGACCTAAACAAGTTCCTAAGTTCTCGGACCTTCAGGATGGTCACTCTGGCTCAGATAGTACCATCCTTGGAATGCGGCTTGTGGTTCTGCTCTCTGGACCTGCAGGACGTGTTCTTTCACGTCCCTATCCGTCCGTCACATCAGAGATTCCTTCGCTTTCGAGCGGAGGGATCCCTTCTAGTTCCAAGCCATGCCTCTTGGATTCATCTCCAGCTCCCAGGGTCTTCACCAAATGCATGGCAGTGGTGACAGCATTCCCTTTGGCACCGAGGGGTCCGGTGTACCCTTACCTGGACGACTGGCTGATAGCAGCCCCTCCAGGCAGGAGGTGGACGGTCCAGAGATCTGGCCCTCAGGTTTGCTCTCAAGTCGGCCTTCTCATCAACAGGCCAAGTTGGAACTCGAGCGAAGCAGGTGATTCTTTTCATCGGGCAGAGCTCTACTCTTTTCGAGCCAGAGCACGGCTCCCGGCGGACAGGGCCGAGGTTCTTTCCTCCTTTGCCCAATCATTTCTGGTTGGGCAATCGCGCCCTGTCCGGGACTTCCTGCGCCTCCTGGGTCTCATGGCGGTCTGTACCAGCGTGGTCCGCTGGGCCCGCTGGAACATGCGCCCCCTTCAATGGGGGCTGGACAGCCAGTGGTCTCAACGCTGTGATCCATTGGACCAGCTAGTGACAGTGACCCTGGGGATGTGGAACACTCTCCAGTGGTGGACCGTTCCAGTTCATCTGCAGGAGGGCATCCCGTTTGTCCGCCCTGAGCCGACGGTCTCTCTATCGACCGATGCCTCTCTGATGGGTTGGGGTGCCCATCTGGGGGAATACCGGGCGCACGGCCTCTGGTCCCCACGGGAGTCCCTATGTCACATCAACCTGCTGGAGCTCCGAGCGGTCCACCTAGCTTTCACCGCCTTTGCTTCATTTCTCCGGGGTCAAGTGGTCCGAGTCCAGACGGACAATACCACGACCATGTACTATCTAAACCGCCAGGCGGCGCTCCTGCTTCTATGCAAGGCTCTCCGCATTTGGTCACTCGTCGCAGCCTGGAGGCGGATCTCCTAGCCATTCACGTGGCAGGAGCCTCCAACACCCTGGCCGATGCCCTAAGCCGGATAGGGGCTGTGTCCCACGAGTGGTCTCTCCTGCCGGAGGTAGTACAAGATCTGTTCTCCCATTGGGGCACACCTCAGGTGGACCTGTTTGCCTCGAGGGAGAATAAAGCTGAGGCTGTTCCATGCGCCCCCTCAGCAGGGCTCGCTGCAGGGGGATGCCTTCTCGAGGCAGTGGACCCCGGCCTCTTCTCGCCTTTCCCCATTCCCTTGATACAAGGTGCTTCTCAAAGCAAGGAGGGACAAGGCACAGGTGATTCTGATAGCCCCAGACTGGCCCCGCCAGTTCTGGTACCCAGATCTCCTCAGCCTCAGCTCCAGGCTCCCGAGGCAGCTTCCAGCTCGCCCGGACCTGCTGTCAGTCAATCAGGGGAAGGTGTTCCATCCGGACCTTCAATCCCTGCACCTGACGGCCTGGTTCCTGAGCGGCTAGAGTTCCAGGCCTTGGGTCTTTCCGACGAGGTCCTCAATGTAGTTGAGGCGTCCCGTAAGGAGTCGACCAGGAAATGCTACGCCTTCAAATGGAAGAGATTTTCCATTTGGTGTCAGGGTAAGGGCCTTGACCCTTCCTCCTGTTCCTAGCGAGCATATTGGACTACCTGTGGTCCCTTTCTCAGCAAGGGCTTAGGTCGACGACCCTTAAGGTGCATCTGGCAGCCATCTCTGCTTACCGGGCGCGGGCCTGGGAGCAGTCGGTGGCGCAGGAGAAGGTGGTCTGGCGCTTTTTCAAAGGCCTTGACCACATTTCCCCTCCGGTGCGAGAACCTCCACCTCCGTGGGATCTACTGCTGGTACTGGCAAAGCTCATGGGCAAGCCATTCGAACCACTGCACAGGTGTGATCTCTCTCACCTGTCGTGGAAGACCGCCTTCTTGGTGGCTATCATGTCAGCCAGAAGGATGGGAGAGCTCCAGGCGCTTTCCATCGAGTCTCCTTACCTGGTCTTCCACAGGGACAAAGTTGTCCTCTTCCACCGAAATTCCTTCCAAAGGTGGTGTCGAGTTTCACCTTAACCAGGTGTTGACTCTGGCCGGTGTTCTACCAATCACACCTCAGAGGCCGGATATGGGCTCCCTTCTCTGGACCCTAGAAGGCGCAGCTTACTATAAGGAGTATGCAGCTGAAAGTCGGGAGAGGTTCACCAGCTGTTTGTCACCTACGCTGAAGCCGCACCTGGCAGACCTGCAGCCAAGCGGACAATAAGCAGGTGGGTCACCTCCTGCATAGATCTCTGCTATAAGTTGGTGGGCATGGAGCCTCCCAGAGGGATAAGAGCTCATTCTACTGCTGCATCGGTGGCTGCTTCCAGGGACGTCCCTATCCAGGAAATCTGCAGGGCTGCTACCTGGAAGTCAGCACACACCTTCATCACCCATTACCACATCGACCTTGAGTCACGCCGGGATGCTGGTTTTGGGGCCTCGGTTCTCCAGTCTCTATTCCCTAAGTAGGGTGTGTGCGCCTTGCCTCCCTCCTCCTGGAGAACTGCTAGGAGTCTGCCAGACAGTGTGGATGAACAACATATCCATGTCCCTAGAAATACAGGTTACTCACCTGTAACAGGAGTTCTAGGAATGGTATATGTTGTTCATCCACACGACCCATCCGACCTCCCCGGCTTCGACGCACAACCTGAGCTTCCAGCGGGCCAGATCTGGCGTCATGGGGTGGAGCCGAGAGTTTTACCACCCGGGTGGGTGGGAGGAGCCAGCTTGAAGACCTTCCGGCAAGATTTAAAGCGGCAAGGATACCTGCCAGACAGTGTGGATGAACAACATATACCATTCCTAGAACTCCTGTTACAGGTGAGTAACTTGTATTTCGGCATCATGTCAGGTTCGGAGGCTAGAAAGAAATCTAAAGCGGGCCACGCCCCATGTGCCGGTGCCCCTGTGGCCAGCATTTCTACATTTTGGACCGGCATGATGTCTGTCTTCGCTTCCTGAGACCCCAACATGACATGGATAACTGCAACGCCTGCTTCTCCATGGATTGCCATGTGTTAGAAATCCACATGTTTAAAGTTGGCAGGGCCCCGCTAACTTTTGGAGGGCATCGTCGTTCTAGGGGTTCCATGGCAAGAACTCTTGACCCTTCCTCCAGGTCCCCTCCTAGGTCTATACGGCCTGGTGAGGAGGAAACCTCCTGATCTGATTCAAGCCTCTCAATTGAGGAAGTTTCTTCTGCCGTGCCAGAGGAACCGCTTGGTTCCCTCCAGAGCCAGGTTGGGAGCACCACTCTGGCAGTTACCGCCTCAGAGGTTCAGGCTCCTCTGTTGTTGTGGACCACAGCTGTTGCGTCTGGCACTGGTGGACCCTCGGTTCCACCCACCCACTGGTGCCGTCTCGGATCCCAGCGACATTCGCAGTGCTGGTGATTGGGATGGCATCACGGGTGGTGCCGCCTCCCTTGCCATTGGCAGGGGGGCTCCCAGGGTTGCCTGTTTGGAGGTATGTGTGGTCTCTTCCTCTTCAGCTACTTGGACTGGCAGCCTGATCCCTCGGGGCTGGGGAGCCTCCCCCCCAGACATGGCACCAGGCACTCCGGTGCTTGTCCCTCAGTGGCCCTGGAGACTGCAGTCTCCATGGGGGGCCCCCACGCTGATGGCAGCATCAGGGGCCCGGTGGTGGATAGTGGTTCTGGGGTCACCGGGTTGATGGTCCCGGCTTCAGGGGCCGGGGCAGTTGCTGTTCCTGGTGCTGCCTTGGCGACTGGGACTGGGGTGGGGTCCTCCTGTCCTGCGGCCTCCCTTGGGAGGCCAGCAGGATAAGGGTTCCCCTTGGCACTGGGTATGAGGAAGAGGATGGCCACGGAATCCGAGGGGTTGAAGGGTCGGGGCGAAGCATGGGGGCCCACCTGCACTTCCCTTCGGGGATGGGGAGGAGCCTCAGTGCTGAACCCTGCTCCTCCTCCTCTGAGACTTCAGAGGTACTGTTGGTGGGCGGCGATGGGGCTCTCCCTTCTGGAACCATGCAGCCCCGATTGCACCACAGGAGAGAATCCCCCTCAGGGCTCAGCCAGGAATTGTTTCCCAATTTACAGCATTCGCTGACTGGGTCGACCACCGGATCTCCCCATACGGGAGGATCATCTGCAGGGTCTCAAAGGCCTGGCAGAGGCTGGGAACATTTGGTCAAGTGCTCTTCCCCAATCCCTCTCAGCCACCACCTCCTCTCCCAGGCCATGTGGGTCCTACGGGGCCCTTGATCTGGGAGACGTTCAGAGCTACTGCGGCAGCCTTCCCCAGGTATGTCTGGGCTGTGGACAAGCAGGTCTTCTGCCTGTCCCCACCGCCTCAGGAGGACTCTGAACATCCGAGCTCCTCTACTTCCTTGACTTCCTCCT
Source organism: Neoceratodus forsteri (assembly GCA_016271365.2). NCBI lineage: Eukaryota > Metazoa > Chordata > Ceratodontiformes > Ceratodontidae > Neoceratodus > Neoceratodus forsteri. The sequence continues at coordinate 970,283,778 of CM057449.1, forward strand.
CTGAGAAAGAGGAATGATCCATCCACCTGTCCTGTGATGCTAATTTTACAGAATATCAGCGATTCCTTTCAAGGCTGGTTCAGGAACTCCATATTTCTCATGGTCAGGTGTAGTACTGAGGGTGAGACGTGCTCTTTCCTGAGCGGGTTCAGTGCAAACCACCTTGTGGTTCCTTTCTGGCCTATTCCATTCCAGGAAGCATCGATCCACACCTGGCAGTCACCAGCCACCTCATCCCCAGCCCCAGTGGACTACAGGAGGAGGTATTGCACATCCCAGGAGTCTCTTGGTTTTGTGCCTCACCAGCCTTCATGGCTGATAGCCCTAGACACTCCTTCCGGGCTACAGCGCCCGGCGCATGACTGACCACTGGATACGGACTCCGTGGAGTTCAACTGGTGGGGAAAAAAGGTACTCTCTTTGTCTTGTGTGCTACTCTGTATCGAATCACATCAGGCTCACCATGTTGCCTACAACAGGCATTTGTGGTTGATGTTGGCACAGGTGTTGGCATTGCTGCCTGATACAGAGGAATCTAAGCAGGCCATCACCCTCCCTGCACAGGGTCTCGAGCTTGCAAGGCATCAGGCAAGGGCATCATATGATGCCAGTGAGGTGGCTTACAGGCAAGTAGGGACAGCAATCTGCATTAGGCGGATGGCATGGCTTCGCCTGTCAAGATTATTGCCCGTGGCTCAGTGTAGGGTGATTTCCTCCGCCTTCTGGGGGATCCATCTCTTTTCCCGCAGGGTGAGGAGAAATTTGCAGGGGCGTCTTCCATCCCTTGGTCACGGGGAACACTGCCTCGCCCTGGGCAGCCTTTGGCCACATGTGGCTTAGGATGACTAGAAGGGTCTCCCACTCCTGCATCTCCCCAGCAGGAGGCTGAGGGAAGCTGTTCCCTCAGGGCAGTGCCAGGTCCTCTCTGGGGGGCTTGGTACTCACCCAGCAGTAATGAATGGTGAAGACTGACAAGGGGAAAATATGAAAATTACATACCTACCGTAATTCTTGATCTACCCTTGTATCTTCACCATTCATTATGGATCCCCACCCACCTTCCCCTCTTGGGCCTCAGTTTCTGGGTGTCACCTTCACCCTGCTCATCCTCCCTCTCTACGAGGTCAGTTGGGGGCCGAGTCCCTCTGGTATCTCATGGCCCTCTGTTTTCTTCTCTCAGTTGCAGAGGGTCCAACCAGAGGGGGACGGCGAGTAGGGTCTTCGCCCTGGCCTTGGAAGGAACTCCCTAGGGTTCTCTGGTGCGTGTACTGTGGGGTCCCTTCTGCGACTTGGCACGGACCTGTCTGGTCCGTTGCTGACTCAGGGGGAGGGGGGGACGGACTCCTATTGGGGCACTGTATGAGAGGACCCATAGGGACTTCCCCCTCTTCTCTCTAACTCCTCTATATAGGCGCTATTTCTGGGCTGGGTCTTTTCTTAATTAGAGGGCCTCCCCCGGCTAAGCTCTCAAGTGGCAGACTTGAGAGGGCTGTGCCCTGGGACTTTCATCCCAAATGCAGATTTAGGGGCAGGAGAGAGCAGACACCACCATGCTGTATATTTTTCAAGACCAGCTCAAGCTCTCCTGCCCTGGACCGATGTCCAGTGGTTTCTGGAGCCTGACGGGAACCTTGCACCCATGTCTTCACACCTCTCCAGATCTTGAGACAATGGTAAGCCAGTAGGGTGAGTCTCCTGGCTGAGCATGACAGGGGTCTCTTGCCTCCTCCCCCTATCTTTCTCTTCCTCTTATTCCTTTCCCTCTCTTTCTCTTACTCTCCTGTGCTGCCGCCCAGGGGATGAGGCCCTAATGCACAGAGATTGGAGTCATCCTCCCTCTCTGTCCTCTGGCCAGCTTAATCCTTTTTCAGTTTATATCCTTTCCTTTTCTTATCCCTCGACTCTCTTGCCTCATCTTAATTTTCTCTATCCCTCTTTTTTTCCTTCTCTCCGGCAAAACAGAACTAGAGTGGAGGAGGAGTCATCGGTGCCTAATGGCCAACCTGCGTGCGCCACGTAATACGTAAGCCCCGTGGGCAGTGCCATCAGTGCCGACTCCTGCCACAAAAAAAAAAAAAAAATGCTCCCGAGCAGGTGCGTGCCTCCAGCTTACACCCATCAGTAATGAATGGTGAAGATACAAGGGAAGATCAGGAAGTACGGTAGGTACGTAATTTTCATTTTTCATCACTTTTATAGAGACTAACTTTGTCTTATTTTCTGAAGCATGTGGCATTAACCCTATGGGACCAGCTAGGCGAAGATTCTCCACAGCACCATCAGAAAAGTGTGGAACTATTTTATCAACTACACAACCTTGTTCCATCTTCCAGTATCTGTGAGGATGTCATCAGTCATCAACTGACTCACAAGGACAAGGTAACAAGTTTTAGTACCTTTTAAAACATCTTTGTATTGCGTAGCATTTTATTTATAAAGGCAAAATGTATTCTCTTTCTTAAAGTTAACTCTGAGTTACCTCTGAAAGTTAATCATCAGTGTTTAGTTTTACAGTCACAGAAAGTGTACTCTGAGCAGTACTCTGCCCCTTACTTTCACCCCTAAGCTGGGTCTGCCCTGTCTACGTTTGCTGTATATACCTGGGGTCTCATGCAACATCTGCTGACTAATGTAATAAAATATCTCTGTTTACTACCTGACATGGTACTCGTGTACCTATATTATGACTGCTGTGATCTACCTATTACCAAGCGCGTACCACCAGTGAATGACTGTAATACTGGTTGCTTTTTTAATCTAAGCGTTATGTACCGTACTGTTTGTTTGCTGTGATGTATTGCTCTCTTGACGAGGTGCCTTTGTAAATGAGTGTATGACTCAAAGGTCTGTAAACCGATGATCTAATAAAATAAAAAATAAATAAATACTCTAAAGGTGTAGGATTCTACTTAAATTTGCATGGATTTTCATATTTGCTTTAAAAAAAACAAAGGTCGCTGCTAAGTTGTCCAGTACATACTGTACTGGACTAAAATATCCTTTTGTAAAGCTAACTTGAAGCAACAGTTGAATTAAAGCAGATGTACTATTTTGTGTTTGATTTCAGAAAATACGGATGGACTCACATGCAAAGTTTGCTGTTTTATGGCACCTCACAAGAGACCTTCATGTCAACAAATCATCTTCCTTTAAGCGGACTTTTGACAGGTTAGTTTTTCAAGAATAATTTTGCAGAACAGTTATGTTAAACCTTTGAAATCTGTAGAGGAGTAGGGAAATAACCTTGATATGATGTACCCAGAGTAATCATTATGTTTGTAATCTCTCCTTATTTTTCAGATCACTTATATCAGAGGTTAATTATACCATCAGTTTACAGTGACTTATTTTGAAAAATGAAACCGTAAAAAATCACCTTTATACCATGCTTTACACTAGGATATAAAATACCTCATTATAGATAGAATTACTGACTGCAACCATGTAAATTGTCATATTTCAAACAGAATTCACAAAGGATACAGCTACAGCAGAGGGATAAAGGCGTAAAGGGAGATTGAGGCTGTGGGGGTGTTTACAGATGTGACTAGAGCAAAAGGCAGTAAGACAATTTACAGGTGTGCTCATAATAAGAAACCCCCCATATATAATCCATACATCAAAAGCCAAACTGCATATATATAGGGAAAGCAAATAAAGGGAGGGGGAGGAAACAATCCTGGACAAGATACCCCATAAGGAATGGAATGAAATTCTGTATTGAAATTGAAATGTCAATATTATTATGTAGTACCAGGATAAAAAAGGAAAAAATAAAGGGGGGAGGGAGAGGGGTGGACAAAAAAGATAGAGGGGAAAAAGGAAACTTCATTTTAGATCAAATGCTTCATTTCCAATCTATTTTTTCAAAGGGTTTATCGGTTAGATCTTTTTTTTTTTTTTTGCATAACAGAATTTATTCAAACTCCAATGCACACATACAATTATGTCCACATAAAAAAAAGATCTTCCTGGACATAAAGTCTCCACCACTCATTCACACTAATGGGATCTGCGCTGGAGGCACTAGGACCCAGCGGGAGCAAACTTTTTGCTAGAGGGTTGGCGCCAGAGATGGAGCGCGAGGCGGCCATAAAACCTCAGCTCGATGCGGTAATGAGCATCTCCATTCGACCCTCCAACCGCCTCAGTTCCTTTTTTTTCCCGTCAAGTGTACTTCAGTGACGACGTTGCTCGCCCTCCGGGAGTCAAACTTCAAACTAGCAGCATAGTTTTCAGTTTATTATTTTGTAATAATGTCTTGAATAAAGTACCGCTTAGTTTATTTATTCTTATTAAAGGAAAGAAGTCTCAGCCTACATTGACGGAGTCGACCATGAGCAGGTCAGGTGATGGTAGGGAGACTTCGTATGAAAGCTGTTCAGTCAGCTGGGCTGGGGTCCAGTCTGCCGCCTTCTCCGGAGGGTCTGAGGGGTGGGGCGGTCCCAGCAGCAGCTTATAAAAGTAAAGCGGTCACCTCTCTGCACCATACGACCTAGAACTCTTCTTGCCCACAGGTCAAAAGAGAAGGCATCACCGAGGTCTCCCTGATATGTTCTAAAGCGAGACGGTCGGTCATTGGGGTGGTTACAGTCCTCCTTCGGAGTCGCCGGTTTCTTGTTTCCGTCGCCGACGTCTTTGACATCGGAGCCCTACCCTGCCCTCTGGTAGGTCTTCAGATGAGCAGTTTCATCAGTGGGCTGCTCTTATGGAGCAATGGGCTCGGAAGTTGGTCAGTCTGCCTGGCCCGGTCACTCTGGGGCCTTCGGGCTTTTCGGGAGATCAGGTAGGGTGGTTGGGCCTTCCTAGTCGCGCGGCGCCATCTTCGGTGCTGTTGACTCCGCGCTTAGGTGTTCTCCCCCTCACACAGCTGCGGCGCAGGGGGCCACACCGATGAATGTATCTCCTGGTATTCATCCTTCTTTCTCCTCAAATCCTGTTTTTTGGAGCCTTGGGATGTTTTTGATGCCTTTGGCGATGGCGCGCTTTGCGCCGTTGCTTCTGTCGGCGCCGTGCTTGGCGCCATTGGGGTTGTTGGTGCCGTGCGCCTCATCAGCTCCATCCTCGGTGCCGTGTGGCTTCTCTGCACCGTGAGGCTTCTCTGTGCCATATGGCTTCTTGGCGACGTCTTCGGTGCCGTGTGGCTCTTCGGCGCTGTGCATTTTTTCGGCGCTGTGCTCTACTTCGGCACCGAGGCCTGTTAGGGCGTCATCCAGTCTTCAGAGCTCCTCTTCTATGAATCCTTTCCCTTCCTCATTTCCTTCTGATTTTCACTCCTTTCCTGTCCATGCAGTCCCTCCTGGGCTGTCAGGAGGTGACATTGAGCCTGACCCAGACCTTCGTCTGGGTGATAATGTGGAAGGAACAGGATCTAATCCTGCTGCAGAGTCTGTGGTCAAGGACCTGTCATTTAAGTCTCTGCTGAAAAACTTGAATTCCACTCTTTCTCTCCAGACTACAGATATCGATCCTGGGAAGCTGCTAAGACTCCAATACCTCCATGTTCCGGAGATCCCTATGGATTTGACTCCTCCAGTACAGCCCTCCTTTGAGATGCTTTCTCAAATGATATGGAATAATCCCGCTCTCATTCCTTTTGTGGCCAAGTCCATAGATAGGAAATATGCTGCTCTCAAGGATCGACCCATTTTGGCATCCCAAGCCTTTGCGGATCCTATTGTAGTCTTGGCAGAGAATGATAAGGTCGTCCTTCCCTAGTCTACTACAGCTCGACCTATAAACAAAGAATCTTGTAAGATAGACACTTTAGGTAAGAGAGTCTTTGCTGCTTCCACCCTAGGTATGCATATTGCCAGCTACCAAGGCTATTTCTCTCAGTACGAGTATATTCTTTGGCATTCGCTCAAACAGATGGTTGAAGCTCTACTGGAGTCGGACACTAATTCAGAGCTTCTTCAAACCATAACCAGGGGTATCGAGTCCAACAACCAGCAGGTTAAAGCAGCTATAGACGCCTTCAATACTGCCTCACGAGCGGCAGCGGCGGGCATTTGTACCCGCCGTCATTCCTGGCTGTGCACTTCAGGTTTCACGAATGATGCCCAGCAACAGGTCATGGCGTTGCCTTTCGATGGTGTGTATCTCTTCGGCCCTCAAGTAGAGCAGGCCCTAGAGGCCACACCAAAGACTAGGTCAACCATTAAATTGGCTCGACGACCTCCCGCTCCCTCTCGAGGGGGTGTTAACAAACGCCAGTTTCTTAACCATCAGTCCTTTTGGGGCAAAGGCAGGGGAGGTTTTAATAAAAACCAAGCCCTTCAGCCTCGAAAGAAAATACAACAGAAGGTGCAAGGACCCAAAGCACCCAGTGCTGCCTTCTGAGTTGTTGGCTCAAGTTCCATCTCAGCTGCCCGAGGGGGATTTTTTCTCAGCGGTGGGAGGTCATCTGACTCACTTCTACAATCGATGGATGTCCATAACCTCAGACAAATGGGTCCTCCGGATAATCCGCAGGGGGTATTCCCTCAATCTTTTAGAGACCCCTCTGGATCGTTCCCCCAGACGACAGCCCAGGCTGTCAGAACTTCTCGCTTCCGAGATACAAGGCCTTCTGAACAACAGGGCAGTGGAAGTAGTTCTGCTGGATCAAAGGAACACTGGGTGCTACTTCCATTACTTTCTGGTTCCAAAGAAAACCGGGGGCATGCGCCTCATTTTGGACCTCAGAAAATTAATCAAATTTCTTCCCAAAGAGAAATTCAAAATGATATCACTAGGAACCCTGTTACCTTTGCTTCATCAACACGACTGGTTAGCCTCCCTGGACATGCCGGATGCTTACCAGCACATTCCTATTCACCCAAAGCATCACAAATACCTAAGGTTCGTGGCTTTGGGACAGCATTATGAGTTCAGAGTCCTGCCCATTGGACTATCCTCGGCGCTGCAAGTTTTTACAAAGTCTTGTGCAATTCTCGCAGTGCATCTCAGAAAAATCAGAATACAAGTGTTCCCATATCTGGACGATTGGCTTCTAGCAAGTCCTTCCAGGCAGGGAACTCTAGGCGCCGTAGCCACGGCTTCACACTTTCTCACATCCATGGGAGTCCTGCTAAACCTCAAAAAATCACAGCTGCAGCCCTCCCAGAGGCTCCTTTTCATAGGAACTCTTCTGGACACCTCCTGGTGAAAGCATATCTTCCAGAGGACAGGAGGAGCGATATCCTTCAGGTGGCCGGATACATTGGAGAGAGCAGCTCGGTTTCAGCTCTGTCAATGCAACGGATGCTAGGTCTCATGGCATCCTCAGTGTTCATTGTACCCCCTAGCATGCCTTCACATGAGAACCCCTCAGTGGATGCTCAGTACTCAGTGGTCCCCGACCACTCACCCTCAGTCCTTTCTCATGAAGGTGACAGAACCTCTGAAGAGATCACTCACCTGGTGGTCGCAAGAGGACAATCTTCTGGAAGGGTATCCCTTTGCTCCTCTGAATCATCAGATTTCCATTACCACGGACGCGTCCCTGATGGTGTGGGGAGCTCACTGTCAGACTTTCCACACTCAAGGTACATGGACTCTGCTCAAGTCCCAGCTTGACATAAATGTCTTAGAAATGAGAGCCGTCCTTTATGCAGTCCGGGCTTTGAAGGACATTCTCTGTCACAAGAACATTGTCCTTCAAACTGACAACAAAGCAGTGATGTATTACATCGACAAGCAGGGCAGTGCTCACTCTTACCCCTTATGCAGGGAAGCGATGAGGGTGTGGGAATGGTGCTTGGAGCACAAGGCTCTAATTCATGCGGTCTACCTGTGGGGGATGCAGAACGAACTGGCAGACCGTCTCATCAGAACAGAGACAGAGCCTCACGAATGGTCTCTCGACTCCACCGTAGCTCAATCACTATTCACAGAGTGGGGAACTCCAGACTTGGACCTTTTTGCATTCCCACTCAACAAAAAACTGCCTCTCTTCTGCTCCAGAAATCCAGGGCCTGGCATTTTCTGTTAGGTGGATAAAACTCTTTCCTATATGCCTTTCCGCCTCTTCCTCTAATTCAGAGAGTACTTCTCAAGTTCGAGTCCCAGGGGGACAGAATGATCCTCATTGCTCCCTTCTGGCCTTGACAAATATGTTTTCCACTACTCAACAGTATGTCGGAAACTCCTCTGAAACCGCTTCCCCTTCAGACGAACCTTCTGACTCAGGGGCCGGTGGTCCATCCCAATCTGAGATCGTTTCATCTTCACGCTTGGCTCCTGAAGAGATAGAAGTGAACAGGTTCAATGTCTCTCGCAAGGTTTCAGATATTCTTCTGGCTGCACGCAAGCCAGCCACTAGGAAAACTTACACAGCCAAATGGAAGTGTTTTTCGCTCTGGTGTGCAAAATCCTCTTTGAATCCTTTTTCCTGCCCACTAGATAAAGTTCTAGAGTACCTTTTAGACCTCTCAAATTCAGGTCTGCAATACTCTACAGTTAAGGTTCACCTTTGTGCCATTTCAGCTTATCATGAGCCAGTACTTTCTGTGTCATTGGCTCAGTTACCTGTGGTTAAGAGGTTTCTTAAGGGAATTCTGCATACCAGACCTTCTATCAGACGTCCAGTCGCAGCCTGGGACATTAATCTTGTGCTAGACATGCTCACTTGAAAACCTTTCGAGCCTCTAGCTACCTGTGAGTTAAAATCTTTCACTTGGAAAATGGCCTTCCTAGTGGCCATTACCTCGGCCCGCAGGGTCTCTGAGATACATGCCTTGGTCACAGACCCTCCGTATACTGTGTTTCATAAAGACAAAGTAGTTCTTAGGACCCATCCTAAGTTTCTCCCTAAGGTTGTTTCAGAATTTCATCTAGGTAAGGACAGTGGGGCCGGGGGGAGCTTGTGGAGCCCGGGGGAGTGGGGGTCCAGCGAGCACGGGGACGGCAAAAAAAAAAAAAAAGAATTCCATCTAAACCAACCTTTGATCCTTCCTACTTACTTTGCAAACCTCTAAAATGAAGGAGAGCATTCTCTTCATTCCTTGGACGTCAAAAGAGCTTTGCGTTTCTATCTAGATAGAACAAAATATTTTTGCAAAGCTCAACAACTATTTGTTTCCTTCAGCGAGACCCGGCTGGGTCAAGCCAGTCACTATCAGATGTATTTCAACATGGCTGGTGCCATGCCTTCGCCACTGTTATTCCATGGCGCAGGTTAAGCTGGAGGGCAGAGTGTACGCTCACTCTACTAGAGTGGTCGCGGCATACCTAGCGGAAATCCGCAATGTGCCCATTGCAGATATTTGCATTGTGGCCACCTGGAGCTCAGTGCATACTTTTGTCAAACACTATGCCCTGGATGTCCATGCCAGACGACATCTTTCTTTTGGCAGAACCATCCTTAATGGATTCCTGTCCTAAAACTGTGAGCTCTTGGTCTCTCCTGCCGCCCCTCTCGGGGGATTATTAGCTCAGTACTCTCCCATTAGTGTGAAAGAGTGGTGGAGACTTTATGTCCAGGAAGATATGGAAATTACGTACCTACCATAATTCTTAATCTTCTTGGACGAGTCTCCACCACTCATTCACACGTCCACCCACCATCCCCTGAGCTCACCTCTGTTGTTGGTCTTCACTCCCTCAATCTTTAGGCTGTGAAGACTTCTTTTGTTGACCCTTCTTATATGGGTCTTCCGGACTATCTTATGTCCGGTTTTTGGTTAGGCTATTCTTCTAGGTTAGATACGTTGCACCTCCTCGGAAAAAAAGGTACTGAGGCGGTTGGAGGGTCGATGCCAAGATAGTCATTACCGCACGAGCTGCGGCTCGCGGTGCCGCTCCTTGCGGCTCCATCTCTGGCGCCGACCCTCTAGCAAAAAGTTTGCTTCCTCTGGGTCCTAGTGCCTCTGGCACAGATCCCGTTAGTGTGAATGAGTGGTGGAGACTCGTCCATGAAGATCAAGAATTACGGTAGATACGTAATTTCCATTTTTCACTATTACAGTATACATAAATTATGGTTTCAGTTGTTCCAAACATATATGTCTAGTGTCCAATTTTATGGTGCCCCATCAGTACATCTCTTTATACATACATGTGATACATTACAAGACATTTTAATTTTATACAAATTAATTAAATAATATATAAATAAATAAGGGGCTCAGGTGCCCTCCGATACACTGTCCTTTTTACTTATATTTCCAGTCCATTCCAAAGAACCATATTTTCTTGCTGAGTCAGGTCCGCCAGAAGAGGGGCCCACTCTCTAGTAAACTGTTCCAGCCTGTCTTTCACCAGAAGGGTCAGTTTCTCCAAAACCAAGGTATTCAAAACAAACATGCGCCAACTCTGTACTGTGGGAGTTATACCAGACACCCATGTATTTTGAATACAGTGTCTGGCTAGGATCAGTAACATTCTTACCCATTTCGGGAGTGGCTCCCATTCCCCCTCTCCATCCAGTTCCACCCCAAAAAGAAAGACCATTGGGTCTAACGAAAATCACTCTGCCCCACATCCTCCCCACCTCCATAGTCACCGAATTCCAGAACTGCTATAGAAGTCAGCAGGCCCAAAAACAGTGCATATAAGTGCCTATCTCTTGCCCACTACACCCACAATAAGGTGATGTAGCAGGATGGTATTTCTGCACAGTAGCCGGAGGATTATATACCCTGTGTATAAACTTATAAAAAGCCTCCTTAAATTTATTACAGAGCAACAGCCCCATGTGCATAGACAACAACTCTGCCCAATTCTGGTCACTTATCTGGATGCCCATATCCCTTTCCCAAAGTCTCTGGGTTTTAACCGAAAGATCTGGGAAACCCTGCCTGGAATCTCTCACCGCTTTCCTTATAAAGCCTTTAGGATCCCATCTGGACAATTGAATGAATGTTTCAGTTTTCCTCAATTCCACTATCCCAGGTCCTTCTCTACTTAAACCTGCAACATAAGCCCGAATCTGGAAGTACCTAAACAAGTGCCCTCTCTCCAGATTTAACCTTTGGCATAAGTCCAAAAAAGACTCAATCCCTGTCCCACTACTCAAATCCTCCAGACTCCTCATGCCCTTTCTGTCCCACATCTTAAACTCGGGTTCTTCCCATCCTGGTAGGAAATATGGATTTTTTACAATCAGCACTAGATACGTGTCTACGTCCTTTACCCCTCTCCACTTCAAAAGTCTATCCCAACTTTCTAAGGTTGCTTCCACCAACGGGTTCCGAGTCTCCTGTCTGTGATACGCCCCCTGCCCTGTCTTTCAGGGTATGCTGATAGTCTTGCAGCACAGCCCCTTTGCTCTATGTCCAGCCACCGTGCTGATGGAAGCAAATGAATCCAGTCACTGACATACTTTAGCTGAGCTGCTAAATGATAGTACTCTATATCCAGAAATTTAATCCCCCTCTCCCTGTATCTGTTTTAAGACGTTGTAAACTCACCCTGGGGCGCTTCCCCTTCCAAGTAAACAAGGAGACCAATCCCTCCAACCTCTGTGTCCTTCCTAGTCAGTCTCAAATGCAACATCTGCATGATATATACCAGTCTGGGAAGGATATTCATTTTAATTAAATTTATCCTGCCAAGCCAAGAATTCGGGAGAGACGACCACTGTTTCAAATCAGTCTCTATTGTCTTCAGGACTGGACTGTAATTTAAGCCATAGAGGGAGCCCAGGGACCACCCAATCTTAATTCCCAAGTATGTAAAATGCCCTTCTACTCTCTTAAAACCCCACCCCTGAATCCACCCCTTACCTTTAGGAAGCCTTATTATTTCAGATTTATCTTAATTAAGTTTGTACCCTGAGAACTGCGCAAACCACTCAACCAACTACAGGAGAGTAGGCATAGAACTCTCAGGATCTGTGACAAAAAGTAACATGTCATTCGCGTACATCGCGAGTTTATTTGTTCCCCCGAAAACCCCTTAACCCCTTGGATGTGCTTATTCTTCCGAATGGCTATCGCGAGTGGCTCTACCGCCAGAGCAAAAAGCAGTGGAGATAGTGGACACCCATGCCTTGTGCCCCTACGCAGGCCAAAATCCCCAGAGAGAGAGTGCCATTTACCAACACCTTCGCACGGGGAGATCTATAAAGTGCGCGTACCCACCCCACAAATATGTCCCCCAGACCAAACCGGGTTAACGCCTTAAACAAATAGTCTCATTCCACCCAGTCAAAGGCCTTTTCGGCATCCACAGAAATAACACAGGTGTCTTCCCTCCGCTTTTGTGCCCCCCAGATCACATTCAAGAGTCTCCGCATAATGTGGTAAGAAAGACGTCCCTTAATAAACCTGGTCTGGTCTGGGTGGATAACATCTGGTAATACCACTTCCAAACGACCTGCCAGTACCTTTGCAGATATCTTGGCATCGCAATTCAAAAGTGAAATTGTACGAAAGGAGGAGCACTCCAACACATCCTTCCCCACCTTGGGGATTAGGCAGATCACTGCATCCGAAAAAGTGCCCGGAAGTCTCAGTGCCTCCCCCTCCTGCTGCTGAAAAGTGTCACACAGCGGCCCAGACAGCTGCCCTGCCAAGCATTTATAATACTCCACTGGGTGGCCATCCGGTCCACTCACCTTACCATTCCGAAGCTTTTGTATGGCCCCCAACACTTCCACCCTTGTAATAGGGCCATTTAAGACCTCCTTCTGCTCCCTTGTCAGCTCGGGCAGCCGCAGGGCATCTAAAAAGACTTCCCCATTCCCTTTCTCTCCATCTGTCATGTACAGTGTCTCATAAAATCTTTGGAAGCATTCCCTTATCTGTTGAGGGGACCTATGCACCACCCCCCTTTTATCCTCGATTACAGAAATATGGGTTGTGCCCTTTCCGCCCTTCATCAGATGAACCAATAAAGAGCCAGGCTGGTTTCCCCATTCATATAACTTTTTCTTACCATAAGTCCAAGCTGTTTCGAGCCTCTCCGCTGAATAATGCATTCAGGGCCTGCCTAGCTGCCTTTAACCCATCTCGTACCACTTCATCCTCCCCATTCGCAGCCCACCTCTCTAATTCCCTTACTCTAATTTCTAGCTCTGCTCTCCTGGCTTGCTTTTGCTTTTTTACTTTAGCTACATATTTTATATTCATCCCCCTCATATATGCCTTTCCCGCATCCCATATAATTGCCCTACTAGTGGGGGAATTTACATTAGCTGTTATATATGTTTCCCAATGCTCCCTTAGGTATTCTTTAAAATCTTCATCACCCAACAAATATGTCAGGAACTTCCAGGGGGGTGGACCCTCCCTCAGCATGTTGAGTGTCACTGAAACAATCGCCATGGCATGGTCCGAAATATGGATAGGGCTATGCCGAGTCGTCCGCACCCTGCCGTACCATGCCTGCGGAAGAAACACATAGTCAATCCGTGACCAAGTGCCATGCGGGTTAGAGTGGAATGTGTACTCTCTTGCACCAGGATTCGCTTCCCTCCAGCCATCCACCAGTTCCTGCTCCACCATTCCCTTACACCACTGGCGAATTGCCTCATGTTGCTGGCCTCTACCCTGGGAATGATCCAAATGGGGGATCCATGGTACAGTTTAAATCGCCCCCTAATAACAGACCAGGAAATTGCTCCTTTATTAAGAGCGAGAGAATAGTATGGTAAAAAGTAGCTTCAAAGATTGCTGGAGCATATACAGAGCCAAGTGTTACTTGCTCCCCCCACAATTCTCCAACCACAGAAATGTATCGTCCTCCAGTCTGATCTCTAACCACTCTCTGCACCTGAAAAGGAGGATGCTTGTGCAGAAGGACAGCGACCCCTCTCTTATGCACCTTAAATGAGGCTGCGAAACATTTCCCCACCCAGCCCCGTACCAATTTTGCATGTTCTGCCTCTGTAAGATGTGTTTCTTGCAATAATACCCCTTGGACCCCCTGTCTTCGTATAGCTGTGAGGAGACTGGTTCGTTTTCCTGGGGTCGCTATCCCTCTGACATTCCAAGAACATATATTTAAATCTTGTTTGTTAGCCATTACAAAGGAGCAAGCTTGTCATAATATCCCCCACTGACATCCATAAGGTCCCTCCTCCTCACTCCGATACATTGAGCAAATGCCCCCTCCAATCAGTTATAGCGCTCCAATGCACCTGAAGCACCATGAACTTATGGTCATAACTCTGTTTGCAAAAACATGTAAACAATAAAACATTGATAACAATCCAACTATTTAAAAAACATACAAACGCGCCCCCCCCAACATCTCTAGTAGCCAAATTCACCAAACCCCTCCCTCTTCTATCCCTTTTCCATCATAAGTTGCCCATTCTGCCCCCAAATCCCTTGCTTTGAAATCAATCCCCAACATCCTATCTCCGACACTATCTGCCAACATTGCTTGAGTGCCATTAGTGTCCCTCTGTGTAGATGTGTCCTGCCCTCTGCCCCCCCCCAAGGTATATATTATAATCGCCCATCCATATTCCACTCCCATCCGCCTCTACCCCGGTATCAAGTACCCAGAACCTTCTGTTTAGTTCCCCTTTTTATTTTGTTTTGTTTGGTATTTCCTTATTATTATTATTATGCGGAGAGTCAGTCCCATGCTGTCACCAAGACACATCATATAACAGGCGTGTATGTAAGCCAGACTCTCCGAAACAAGTGCCCATACGAGCGACCCTATAGCTGCCAATAGAGTTTCCCTTGGGTGACAATTGTCCGATGCAACGGAGACATTACCTTCCCCATCTTACCTCAGCTCCCAGTACAGGAAAAAGGCCCAATTCCCCAAATCCCAACACAGATCCTACAAAACAGGCCTTCTTATATGCCTCCACCCCAACTATGTCGATGCGACATTCCCTTCCCCCCGCAGCTCTCCCCGAATGTTCTTGTAACTAATAGTCCCCCAGATTTATCTGTGGCTAAGAAATAACAGCCCATAGAACAGTCACATAATATTGCGCAGTAGGTTGCAGAAGAAGCATGTCGACATCTCCTTTTCATGAGGACCCTGCTCCTCCCAACACCGGAGAGCGGGAGAGAGACAAAGGAATCCATCCCAACATAAGGAAACCAAAGAAAACATTCCTTGCCATGTTGAAAAAAGAGCACAGTTCCCCTGAACATATTAACTTCATGTAATTAAACTGTTAAGCATGTTGGCATGTCCTTTTCACGAGGACCCTGCTCCTCCCATCACTGGAGAGCAGATGAGGAATAAAGGTGTCCATCCCAACATAAGGAAACCAGAGAAAACATTCCTCGCTGTGCTGTAAAGAGAGTACATTTCCCCAGAACATATTAACTTCATGGAATTAAACTGTTAAGCATGTCGACATCTCCTTTTCACGAGGACCCTGCTCCTCTTAACACCAGATAGCGGGAGAGGGATAAAGGAGTCCATCCCAACATAAGGAAACCAAAGGAAACATTCCTTGCCATATTGAAAACAGAACACAGTTCCCCTGGACATATTAACTTCATGTACTTAAACTATCAACAGAACGGAGCTACTTATATCAATTTGCTCCCCATATGCCTACAGGCCCAGGGTTTTCAACACTATTAAGGGCTTATACTTCACCCTTTCTTTTTACGCAGGTCCTCCACAAATTTTGCCGCTTTGTCTACTTCCCAGAATGAGTATGTTGTACCCTCGTCTTTCACCTTAAGAGTTGCTGGGTAAATCAGAAAGTTCTCCACTTTAAGAGAGCAAAGAATAGCCATCGGCTCATTGAACTTTTTACATCGATTCAAAAGCCTTGCAGAGTAGTCCTGGGACAGAAAGAGACGATTAACCTCTATTGAAAGCTGGCCTTTCTCCCTGTAGGCCCGTAGCACCATTTCACGGTCTTAGTAGTGGTGAAACCGCATGATGACTTGTCGAGACAGTTGCCCCGTGGGGGGCTTGATCATAACAGTCCTATGTGCACACTCCAGCTTCAGCCTTCCATTTTTACTGTAAGGTCCAACAATTTGGGTAGGGTTTCCGCACAAAAATCCAAAATATTCCCTCCTTCCATCCCTTCTGGCAGAAAATGCAGTCGGAGATTAAGTTGTCGGTGGTAATTTTCTTGGTAATCCCCCGCCTCTTTCATGTTCTCAAGCTCTTTTTGCAGGGCTAGGATCTGCTCCGGTACCCCCTGCAGCTCGTCCTCCATTCTGGATATACCTTTGTCTGCCTCCATTAAGCATGTCCCTTGGGCTGCTTGCTGAGTTAAAACTTCCTGGAGCCTATCGTCGATTCTTGTTTCTAACTTACAAAGGCGCATCTCCAAGGCTGCTAGTACCTGGCCCGTCAACTCTTCACCCAATGCGCTCACCTCTGCAGCTGACAGGGAAACTACTTGTTGGCTCTCCACCTGCGAACAGGACACACTTTTCTTAGAGGCTTTGCTGGTCACTCGCTGACTTTTCCCAGCCCCCGACATCAAATATTCCACCATACCAAAGTAAGGCATGGTCTTGCAACAAGATAAACTGTTAAAAAGGATGATTTAATACTTTTTTAATTTTAATATACCTCGTCGAAGAGGAGCAAGGTGCAGACACGTCTGTTCTCTTCAAGTGCTTATTAGCGCCCCCAGTTAGGTCTTTTGATTATTTAAGTTAGTGCCTACACTGACGTGTTATGGTGCAGATTTGTGTTAGAATTGTGATATGTGACTTTAATGCCTGGAATAAAGGTAACGTCAGTATACCATAGTCACACCCCTTGATGAAAAGTCACAAAAAGACTCAGAAGTGCTGTTTTGTGTTTTTTCTTTATTTGTTTATTCCCCTCCTTGCTCCATGGTGACCCCTACTCCTTCAGGCTCCTGCAAGTCTGCCCGAGCCCCTGCTAGCCCTACCCGAGCTCTCTTGACCCTCATATCGCAGCCAGTCCCTGGGATATCCCAGACGTAACCCTTCGTCGGATGGGTCCCCCTCCTCCAGGGGGAAGGCACCGGGGGACGACTCCAGCGCACTACTCGATAGGGCCCAGGAATGCTGCGAGGGAAGGAGGCTCGCCAAGGCACCGGAGGTATCAGGGGATGGGAGTCATCATCCGGTGGCCACCAGGCAGTATTTCCGGATCTTACTTCAAGAAACAGCTCTTGCAGCAGGTTACACCATTAGGACTGAAGCCAGCAGGCGCCAGGACCCCACGGAAATTTTCTAGCTAGCAGTATTCAGCGGGGACTGCCTCCGACGTCGGTCCTGCCCCCGACGCCAGGCTGAGTACATAGGAGGCGGTCCTGTGAATCCCCAGTTCTTTTCCCCGCCAGCCGACTCACCAGCATCGGCCTCTTGGTCTCTACCTAGCTGCATAATGACTACAGAACTTTCTGTGAATTTCTTTGCACAACTGATGTCCTCTCCAACTCCATCGCTTGAGGGTCACCTTTCTAAGTGTGCCTGCGGAAAACAGATCCCTTTCAAGGATCCTCACTCTTCCTGCGTGCATTGCCTAGGCCCGGACCATGATACCAAGGCCTGCACTTTTTGCCAAGGGTTCAATAGCCACACCAGGATCTGCTGTCAGAAGGCACTACAGGCATATCTCCTTGAAGAGAAATTAAAAAGGATGGACCAAGCACCTTCCTCCAGGGAACAGTCTTCTACTAAGGCCCACAAACACCGGGACAAGCACCGGGAGAAGGTGAGGTCCAGGTCCCTAACTCGGGCCTCGGACTCCTGCAGCTCAAGCTCCAGATCAGACTGCTCTCTCTCCAGGGCTCGGTCACAGCCCCCCCCCCCCTTCCTGTTAAGGTCTGGACTTCAGGCGGCTCTTCTTCGCTCCAGCCGATCAAGACATCGAGGCCCTCGGCTTCTTCCACCCCATCCAAGGCCTCTTTGAAGTCTTCTGAGCACCATAAGTCCTCTTCTTCCACCCGACGTCGGGACACTGACTCCAGGTCGGTCTCCCAACCACCCAGAGATCCTGATCCAGCACCCAGAAAGACCAAGGACCTGACGTCCCTAAAAAGGGCTTCGGATCCGACGTCGGCTAAACATTCGAAATCAGCCAGGCGCTCACAGGAACCGACAACACCAGCCAGACACCAGTTGTTGGCCGGGCGTTCACTGGATCCGAAGGCATTGGCCAGGAGACCGACGTCGGCATCTCCGGAGCGGAAAACCGCCCCCCCCCCCGTCACCGGCGGACGCTGGTCACAGGGAATCGATGGAGGAGGATACCCCACTGTCCGAAGACCAGGTGGGCAACACCGAGGATGCTGGGCTCCCACGGGAACCCTCCCCGGACCGGGAGACACCCGAGAACCCGACGCCCAACCCCGGCGACAGACTAACGGCGCCAGGCCTGTCTTCGGTTATGAATATCGAAGAAGTAAAGGAACTCTTTACTTTTTGGTGGTACACCATCAGAAAGGATGTGGTCCCCGTCAAACCTCCTCCTCCTACTCCTTCACCTCCTACGCCCCCTCCTCCACCTAAGGGGCCAGCAGGACGACCACCAACCCCCAAGGAACAGACTCCACCTCTTAGGGGCAGATCTAAAGACAGGAGAAGGCCTCCCTCCAGATCTCCATCATGGTCTCCCAGCCCTAAGCGACCCAGATGGCGCCGGTATACTGCGTCGGGGGAGGATTCCAGATCGGACACCTCGGACTACTCCAGATCTCCTTCTCCGCTCAGCATCTCCTTTTCTGACCCACATGACCTCCCCAGGTCTCCACTGGATGATCCCTCTTTCGCTGAGATCATGAGGCACATCCAGGACAACATGGGGTGGGATGCTGAAGACCTTGACCCCGAGCGACAACGCCTTGCCTGCTATCTTCAGCAGAAAGACCCAAATCCTGTGGTAGTCCCACCCTTGGTGGACACCTTTGCGGACGTCACCAAGACTGCGTGGAAGCGCCCACACTCCACTCCCGCGATGCTGAAGAAGGCCAACCGCCTGTACAACGCTCCGAGAGACGACCAGTACTTGGCGAAGCAACCTTTGGCAGACTCCCTGGTCATCATGGCCTCACATGACCGGTCTCAAAGGCCCCAACATATGAGCACTCAGCCATCGGACCAGGAATCCAAGCAATTGGATGCCCTGGGGAGGCGCACTTACACGGCTGCTACATGCGCTATCAGGTCTCTGAACTACCGTACCCACATGGTACAGTTTCAGAATGCCCTGTAGGAACAGGGCCAAGACCTGGTCGAAAAGCTTCCCGATGGCAACCAGAAAGCGGAGCTCCTTAGCCTATTCCGCACAGGGTCAGATGTGGGGACCCAAGTGCTACGAGCCACATATGATTCTGTGGACTCTTCTGCCAGCGCTGCAGCTTCAGGCGTTTGTCTCCGGCGACACTCCTGGCTCCGTGTCTCCGGCTTCACCCTTGACATACAGAAGAATATTATAGATGTCCCGTACAACGACGAGGTACTCTTTGGTGAGTCGTCAGAGAAGGTCATCACCAAACTCCAGGACGCAGGGAAGGCAGTCTGATCTGTACAGGCCATGTACAGATCCAGGCCTAGTTCCTTTCGTAGGAACCAGAGCCGCTTTCGCAGCCGGCAGCAAAGGCAGCAGCCATGTTCTGGCCAGCAACAAAGGGGCACTTTTCTGCATAAAGCCCAGTCCAGGTCGTCCCCAGGCAGAGGCCAACGTTACACCAAACCAGCCCAGCCCGCAGGGACCAGTGCTGCCACAGCATGACTCCTTCCTGGCCCCTGCTCCTCCTCTGGATCAACGGGCAAGAAAGGTCGGGGGTCGCATCGCTCGCCACTCTTTAGGGTGGCAGTTGATCACTACTGACAGGTGGGTTCTCCAGTTGGTCAAGAAAGGCCACTTCATAGAATTTCTAGACCACCCACCTGCAAGACCTCCCCTGCTCTCCCGTTACTCGGGTCAGCATGCCCTGCTCATACAGCAGGAGGTGCTCGCGCTTCTGGGAAAAGAAGCTATAGAGCATGTACCAAAGAACCAGAGGGGACTAGGATATTATTCTCACTTCTTTCTGGTTCCAAAGAAGACAGGGGACCTCCGTCTGATACTGGACCTCAGTGATCTCAACAGCTCGGTACTGTACAGACGCTTCTGCATGGTGACCCTCCCAGGTCCGATTCCCATGCTAAAGCAGGGCGCTTTTCTAGCATCCCTAGACATGCAAGATGCCTACCTGCATATTCCTATTGTTCAGGTGCACAGGAAGTTTCTGCACTTCGAGTTTCAGGGTCGCCATTATCAGTTCCGAGCTCTCCCCTTCGGGCTGTCATCTGCACCTCGGGTGTTCACAAAGTGCATGGCGGTCATAGCCGCATCTCTGAGGAGACAAGACCACTACGTGTTCCCCCACCTGGACGATTGGCTTCTCATGGCACCCTCCCGGGAGGCCCTGATGTCTGCCATTCACTGCACTCAGTCTCTGTTCGAGACGGGCATTATCATCAATTGTGAGAAGTCACGCCTGGTTCCGTCCCAGACTCTGCAATTCATAGGTGCAGTCCTGGACACTGTCCAAGGGAAAGCTTTCCTTCCCCTGGACAGAGCTAGACACATCAGATCCCTCATCAGGGACATTTCGGTGAAGAAGACCGTTCCTGCCAGACTGGTCCTTTGCCTGCTTGGACACATGGCTGCGGCCATTGCAACAGTCCCGCTAGCCCATCTCCACATGCGGGTAACCCTGTGGATGTTAAGGGTACAATGGGACCAAAGACAAGACCATCTCTAGCATCCAATCCGGATCACGAAGTCCGTAATTCAAGATTGGCAATGGTGGCTAGATTCGAGGAATCTCTCTTGCGGGAGTCCCCTTCATAGCGCCGTTCCCGACTGTGACACTCTCCACAGATGCCTCAGGGCTCGGTTGGGGAGCACACCTTGACGGTGTTCAGTCTCAGGGCTTGTGGACAGACCAAGAGTCTCATCTCCACATAAATATCCTGGAGATGAGGGCAGTTCTTTTACGCCCTGCAGGCCTTCCAGTCGGAGGTTCCACCGGGTACACTTCTGTTACAAACAGACAATTCTTCGGTGCTGTATTACCTCAACAAACAAGGAGGCACCCATTCCTATGTGTTTTGCAGGGAGGCCATGAGAGTGTGGGATTGGGTCTTGCAACACAGCGCAAACCTCATTGCTGTTCATGTTCCGGGAGTGGACAACATCATTGCAGACGGCCTGAGCCACTCTCAGGCCAGAGTCCACGAATGGGAACTACTTCAGGAGGTAGCAGAGGATCTGTTTCGCAGATGGTTTACTCCAGAACTAGACCTGTTCGCGTCCCCATCCAAAGCAAAACTGCCCAATTTTTGCTCGCTAGATCCGGGGCCTGGTGTTTTCTGGCGAGACGCGTTGTCCCTCTCCTGGGCGGGCAGATTCCTGTATGCCTTTCCCCCTTTCCCGTCGATCCAGAGGGTTCCTCTAAAACTTCGCAGGGAGCAAGCAACACTTATACTGATCGCACCCTTTTGGCCCAGACAGATCTGGTTCCCTCTCTTGCATCAGCTATCCCGAGAACCTCCAGTGCCGTTGCCAATCAGCTCCCATTTGCTGTCGCAGGAGGCGGGATCTTTGGTCCATCCAGACCTACGTTCCCTGAACCTGCATGCTTGGCTCCTAGAGACATAGCCATGATGCGACATGGGGTCTCACAAGAGATGGCAGACATTCTCACTGCCGCCAGGAAACTGGCTACCCACGCGACCTACGCCATGAAATGGCGCAGGTTTTGCTTATGGGTTCAAACTCGCAGTTTATCGCCTTTGGACTGCCCAGAGAAGCTGGTATTGGACTCCGTGCTGTCCCTGTTCCACTCTGGTTTGGCTTACTCCTTGATTAAGGTACATCTCTGTGCCATTTCAGCCTATCATGTCCCTATAGGCCAACGCACTATAGCTCAATTGGACATGACACGTGCCTTCCTGAGGGGTGTCCTCCACCTTAGGCCTCCGATTAAGGATCCGATTCCACCATGGGATCTACCCTTCATCCTGGAGCAGCTCATGCTGCCATCTTTTGAACAAGCTGCAGATTGCGAGCTACGTCTTCTCTCTTGGAAGACGTTGTTTTTAGTTGCCGTTACCTCGGCCAGAAGAATTTCTGAACCACATGCACTTATGTGCAAAGAACCTTATTTGGTTTTCCACCAAGACAGGGTATCCCTAAGGACTAATCCTAAATTTCTGCCTAAGGTGGTCTCAGCACTCACCCTTAATCAGGATATCGATTTACCAGTGTATTTCCTGAAACACTCTAATCGAGGAGAAGCCCTCCTGCACACTCTAGATGTGCACAGGTGTCTCAGATACTACCTGACCAGAACCAAACACCACTGAAAATCAGACCAGCTTTTTGTCTCCTTTGCCCACAGGATGATGGGAGCTCCCATTTCAAAACAGTCGCTGTCCAGGTGGCTCATCCAGTGTATTACGTTCTGTTACCAGAAGCGCAACAAACCCCTACCGGGCACGGTTAAGGGTCATTCCACCAGAGGAGTGGCTACCTCTTTTGCAGCTTTGAAGAACATATCCACCTCAGCTATTTGTGCTGCAGCTACCTGAAGCTCTGTCCACACTTTCATCAGGCATTACAGCCTGGATATCGCATCGAGGCGAAGAACAGGTTTTGGTCTAGCAGTCCTTCAGGGACTTCTGTCCTAGGCTTGATATAATTTGAGGATTTCTACCTTTCCTCCTCCCGATGGTGTGTGATTTCCAGGATTGCTTGGGAATCAGTCCTAATGGTGTAACCTGCTGCAAGAGCTGTTTCTAGGTGTAAGATAGTACAGTTACGTAAGAACTTACTGTAACAGTAGATCTTCGAGAACAGCTCTTGCAGCAGGTACTTTCCCTCACACCATCCCCGCTGGAGGTAGATTATAGTCGCAACATCCTTCTCCTAGGATAAGGCATTTACAGCCTCTTTCTTTGCCATTTGATGGCGGATCCTCGGTCTCCTCTTCTGATGTCATCCAGCGGCTGAGAGTCTCCAGCGGGAGAACTGGGGATTCTGGGGGACCACCTCCTTATGTACTATGCCTGACGTCGGGGGCGGGACCAACGTCAGAGGCGGTCCCCGCTAAATACTGCTAGCTAGAAAATTTCCGTGGGGTCCTGGCGCCTGCCGGCTTCAGTCCTAATGGTGTAACCTGCTGCAAGAGCTGTTCTTGAAGATCTACTGTTACAGTAAGTTCTTGCGTAACTACTTTTTCTCGGTTCCCTTCATTGCACCGCTTGCGTAGTGCCTCCAGTCTCCACTGGGGGCCGCTACCGAGTGAGGCATTCCCCAAACCCACCCCAGGATAGGAGAGCAGTCCTTCGGACGTGCTGAGGTTTGTGATGTGGATTCTGCCTGACTTCTTTTCACTGGGTGTTTGACTATGTTTCATAAAGTAACTGTGCATTTTTGCTTTGAGTGCTCCCTGTTTTGCTTGATCTGGAAGTGTAAGGAGTTGTCTGTGACGCTGAAGGCAACCCCACCAAGGGGGCAAGCTGTGGGGGCCTGGCTACTAGGTGTGTCGGGGTGGACCACGAGGGGTCCAGAGCCACAAGCAGGAGGTTCTCAGCTGGATGGGTTAAGGGCACTGAAGGTGGCTGAAGGAGTTCCCATACAGTGAAGCACGAAGGCGAAAATAGAATTGGAAAAAAAGTTTCCCCTTTTTTTTAAATTTTGGTATTACCACACCTTATTATATAGTTTGTAACCTAAATTGAGTTATCTCATGCTCTTAATCACACTGGCAACATCCCTCTCCCCTCTAGTAACCCCTAATCGTATTGTAAACAAACCCCTACACTTTCTTGCTTTCGCAGACTTTGCCTGCAGAAGCACTGAAAGTAATCCAAAGCAATTTTTGTAAATAGCTTTGTGAAGTATTATGTAATGTATATAATGTAAAGTGTCCCAATAATCATTATATTACTGAGACAGGACACAAAGAAGGTGTCGTGGGAGGAAATAAAAAGATTTATTAAGACCCCTTCCAACAAACATTAGATGAAGACTGTATAGTGAATAAGAGCGAGAAAGAAAAGAGCATAAGTATCTGTAGTTACCAAGAGATAGCTTCGCTGAGCAATGATCATTTACAGGGACGTCCTGGTCAGGACAAGCAGACGATACAGAAAGAAACTAACTACACTTTTAGAACAGAGATGGCATATTTATGTGCATTTCAGTTTTGCAGAAAATATCAAGGCAATTCAAAGTCAGCAGTAATGGAATAGCTGATTACATATATTTATAAAAATATATTAAGGTAATTACAGATGATTCAAGTTCCACAGAACCAGTTGGCACATTCAGAATAGTAGTGAACTACTATCATTTTATTATTTTACATAATTAAATGCAAATACATTAAGATGTGTATGATGGGACATGGGATTCACCGGATGACAGGCATTGGCATGGAATTGTATAAATTATTCCATTTTTATGGAAACCTTTACTGTTATTTGTGTGATAACTTTTCTAGTCTTAGCACTTCAACCGTACTGAGCCAATTAAGTCATTTTTCTGTAGAAACTGTTTTTTTTAAATACTGGTCCCCACTTAGCTGTTGCACAGTTCTTATTGTCCTATATGAAAACTCCTTGAGTGTTTTTGGATTGTGCACTGGTGGGAAGTACCTTTATAAGGCCCTGTACACATCAGGCTAGTTAAAACGTTTTAAGGTGCTTAAAACGCTTTAATTAGCTTAAACATGAAATTATTCACATTTAAGCATGGTTTCAAAGCGTGTTAGGAAACCGTGCTTAAACCCTGCTGGGAGCTAGTCTGAAGTCCGTTTTTAAAAACGGTTTTATGAGAGAAAGCGTGTCACCCTGTAGTGTGGATGGTCATCTGCATATTGCTCCTCCAGGAAGCGTGTTAAGGGTTATGGAGAACCCATTTTAAAAAAACATTACTGGAGGCAGATGCAGACGGGAGTCGGCTGTGGTATAACTGAGTTAAAACTTGGTTGAAGACTGATCTGGATGGGCTGCTGTGGTGAGTTTAAAAATGTTTTTAAAACGTTTTTTTAAACTGGTGCAAATCTTCAGCTCTAATGTGTACAGGGCCTAAAACTGTATGATGTAATTTATGTTCCTTTCAGTCACAGAATTCTGTTGCAGCACACAGATGCACTGTGCCAACAGTGTGAGAGCTTAACAAGAATATAAAATGCATCATACATTGTAAAATTGTCTTTAATAAAAAACAGACATCCATGGAGTTTACTACAAGGGCTAATAAGATGAAAAATAACTGAACAAGAATCAGAAATAGAAACACAGCTTTTACAGGAAACAGGCTTGCATGTTAAAGGCAGTTCTTCTTTAAGTAAGTGGTATCATGCAGTTATGGTTTATTTTCTTTGCTGCAAATGTCTTTCACCCAGACTATTGTGCTGCCACCCAAAAGTGCCATACTCAAACTTGAGTTGATGTCGCATGTTTGTGTGTTTTGGGGGGAGGGGGCAGAGTCCTTCCGCAACAGTGATGAAATTCACATCAATAAGCCAGATGTTGGTGTACCCACATGGGGTCTGCACCCACTAGCACCCTGACGTGCACCTGTGAGTGTGGCTTAGCACGGCATATTGCACTTCCCAATGCAGTGCAAGGCCTTCTGGCTGGATCTCACTCTGCCCCCCCCAAAAACAAGCGCACACACACACACACACACACTGACAGTCCAGTGGGCCCTTCTTCCTCCCTTCCAGATGTAGAATGTTGTAGAGATCTACTGCCCCCCAGCACACACACACAAACCTAGCTTCCTTTCTTACTTTGTGGTTCAGTGAGTCCATCTTTGATGTGGCCCAACTTACTGGGTGTGCATCACTCTCTCCTGCAGGAGGTAGACAGGTGGTGCCTAGCGGTGTGCATTCAGGCCTGCGAGAGCTGTCATGTGGTTGTGAGTGGCCTTTAGGGCAGTTCGCATGGCAACCCCCACCTGTAGTGATCTTTGTGGGCATGCAGGAAGAGATTGTAACCTGTGCTGCGCATAACTCACTGGGGTAATAATATCCTTAGTGGCAGTAGTGGCTAAAAATATGGCCCTATGTTTTCTTGTTTCTGGACCTGAAATAATTTACCACATGCTTTGCAGCTTACTGTGTGAAGCCTAATTTGAATTGAACTTACATGCTACCTTTTCTTCACAAAAACATATCATGAATCATGAGTGCAACATAGCTTGGCATACTTGCCGAACAGCTGTTACAGAACTGCCAAGTTTGTGCCCTTTAAATGTGATGAATGATGTTATTGTGAATGACCTTTCTGAGGTTTGTTACTGATTCTCAGATGGTGTACTTTAAATTCCTCGTCTTGCAACTGGATTGTTGATTTTACACCTTAACTAAATCCTTTTTACTTGCAGGTCACTGTTTATTATGTTGGACAGCCTTAGTAGCTGTGATGGCTCTACCTCTTCAGTGGGCCAAGCCTGGCTAAATCAGGTACTCCAAAGGCATGATATAGCCAGGGTGTTGGAACCTTTGCTTCTGCTTCTTCTTCACCCCAAAACGCAGCGTGTTTCTGTACAGCGAGTTCAAGCAGAGCGATACTGGAGTAAATCTAGAAATATCATTTTGGAAGAAGCCAGAAAAAACTACATACGAGAAACTAACTCTAACGGTAAGTAGAAAGGCCTCAGAAACTAATTTGATTGAAAATTTCCACTGTAAAACTTTGCACTAAACTTCTTTTTTTTTTTTATTATTATTATTTTTGTGGGGGATGCCGACAGGGAGCTCCGGTCCCTCCCTCGTAGGGACTTAGTCTCCGACCCATTAAACGAGTCATCATGGATCCTGTTGGCTCCCGATTTTGGCCTGTTTTTCCCCCGGGCCCACAACCATGTAATGGGCGGACCAGCTGCTGTCTGCCTCTGTGGAGGCAGCCTAATGCCCTGGATGTGGGCCCTTCCCCATTCTTGGCAGCGTGCCTGAGCTGAAAGCCAGCCTGCCACTGCTGGGTGCCAGTCTTCAGTGTGCCCCCCGATCCCCCCTCCCCCGAGGAAGGAGAGCTGTCTATGGACGCTCAATCCTTCCTCACTCCGCTGATCCCCGAGCAACCTGAGTCTGTTCCCAGACTTGGGTCGCCAGGGTGGCGCGAGGTGTGGTGTCCAGCGCCTTGGCGCCACTGGCCAGCTTTGCACTAAACTTCTGAATGAAAAACAGATGGAAGTGGGTGGACATGTGATTAATTCTGTTGAATCTGTGGCCCATAATCCTTTTTTAATAGAGGGTCACTAAATGAAGAGTGCACTAGTACTGTATCTGCTCTAATCTAGAAGTGGGTAGCCATCTGGGAACAAGTGACCAACCACCAAACAGTGTGGGTCATGATAAACTTAGCTGTAGAGTCAAGCCACACAAAAGTGAAGGTACTGGACATCAGGAGGGCTGATTTTGGGAAAATGAGAGAGTGCCTTAGAAAAGCACTAGCAAACAGGCTAGAAGGAGGGGTGGAGCAACAATGGGGAGACATCAAAACCGCCATCACAGAGGCAACAAGTCTTTGTGTGAAGCAAATAAACAAATCAAAACTAAAGAAAAAAACACTACGGTTCTCAAAAGAAGTGGCGGGGAAGGTTAGGGAAAAAAAGATAGCATTCAGGAAGTATGAGGAAACACGGAGCAGGACACAGAACTGTACCAGTTAAAGCAGAAGAAAGTGGGGAAGGCAATCAGAATAGCAACGGCCCAAACCGAGGAAAAAATAGCCAACTTGGTTAAGAAGGGGGATAAAACCTTTTATAGGTACATTAGGGAGCAAAGAAAGACTGGGGCAGGGATATTGAAGCTGAATAAAGAGGAAGGTGGGTGGGCAGAGAGCGACAGTGAAAAAGCAGGGGTACTGAACGAATACTTCTGCTCAGTATTCACAATGGAAGAGCAGGGGAGATACCAAATCCAGTCAATAAAAGCACTCTGGATAGGTGGGTTGATGTTAGTCCTTTCACAGAAGAAAGGGTTCTGAAAGAACTCCTAAAACTGAAGGTGGATAAAGCAGTGGGGCCTGATGGGATTCACCCCAGAATTCTAAAAGAACTAAGGGAAGAACTAGTAACACCACTGACTGTCCTTTTTAACAAATCATGGGAGGATGGTGTGGTACCTGAGGACTGGAGGAAGGCAGATGTGATTCCCCTTCACAAAAGTGGGAGCAAGACAGAGGCAGGAAACTACAGACCTGTCAGTTTGACCTCAGTGGTAGGGAAAATGATGAAATCACTTCTGAAGGAAAGAATTGTTGATTACCTAGAGGCCAGCGGGGCACAGGACCCAAGGCAGCATGGATTCACAGCAGGAAGGTCATGTCAGACAAATCTAATTCATTTCTTTGACTGGGTGACCAAAGTAGTAGACAAGGAGGGGCTGTGGATATTGCCTACCTAGACTTTAGCAAGGCATTTGACAAAGTCCCGCACAAAAAATTAATAAACAAATTAGCCAGCCTGGGAGTGGGTCCCAGGGTGGTAGCCTAGGTAAAACACTGGCTGGACAACAGGACACAGAGAGTAATAGTAAATGGGGTCCACAGTGTGGAAAGGGGGGTTACTAGTGGGGTACCGCAGGGTTCGCTACTGGGGCCGGTCCTTTTTAATGTCTTTATAAGTGACATTGCAGAAGGACTGGAAGGAAAAGTATGTCTCTTTGCAGATGACACAAAGATCTACAATAGGGTTGATACGCAAGGTGGGGTGGAAAGGATGAAAAGGGACTTGGCAAGGTTGGCAGAATGGTCAAATGTATGGCAGCTTAGATTCAGTGCAAAGAAGTGCAAAGTAATGCACCTGGGAAACAAAAACCCAGGGGAAGAGTACACAATGGGGGGTAAGATACTGACAACAACAAAAATGGAAAGGGACCTGGGGTAGTCGTATCAGATGACCTAAAGGTGGGCAAGCAATGTGAGAAGGCAGTAAGGAGGGCTGGGGAGATACTGGGATGCATAGGGAGAGGCATCACCAGTAGAAAACAGGAAGTTTTCAGACAAACCTGGTGGAGTTCTATGACTGGGTGACAAGTGCCTTGGACCTGGGTAGACCAGTGGATGTCCTCTTTCTGGACTTCAGCAAGGCATTTGACTCTGTTCCTCACGTGGACCTGTTGGATAAGCTGGGAGAAATGGGGGTGGGGAACCAGATGATCAAATGGATAGGCAATTGGCTCCAGGACCGGACCCAGAGGGTCGTAGTTGGTGGGATAGTCTCATCCCCAAGGAGGGTCATTAGTGGGGTCCCACAGGGATCAGTCCTTGGGCCCCTTCTGTTCAACACCCACGATCTGACATAAGGACAGGAATCAGGAGTGAGATGAGTCTCTTTGCAGATGACTCAAACTGGGGCGGTGGTGGATGGGGAGGAGGGAGGGTGGCCCTACAGGGGACCTGGAGGCTCTGGAAAGATGGTCTAGAAAGTGGAAGCTGAGGTTCAATGCAGGAAATGCAAGGTACTCCACCTAGGCCAGAAACCCAGGTCAAGTGTACACCCTGGGGGAATGCTACAAGTCTCGATGGCTGAGAGGGACCTGGGGGTGGTGGTGGATGTCAAGATGAACAACTCTGAGACTTGTAGGAGGGCAGCAGCCAAGGCCAACAGGATGCTGGGATGCATCGCTAGGGGATCACCTCCAGAAGGAGGGAGTGATACTCCTCTGTATAACTGCTTGGTGAGGCCGCACCTTGAGTACTCATGCAGTTTTGGAGCCACACTTAAAGCGACATTAACCTCCTGGAGAGGGTCCAGAGGAGGGCAACCAAAATGATTTGGGGCTTGGGGGACAGGACCTATGAGGAGAGGCTCGAAGAGCTAAATATGTACACATTGGAAGAGAGAAGGGACCGGGGGGACATGATAGAGGTCTTTAGGTACATGAAGAGGGTAAATAGGGGAGGAACAGTCGGGGTGCTTCGAAGAAAGGAGGAAGGGGCCACTAGAGGGCATGGGTGGAAGCTGGAGGGGGGAAGATTCAGGGGAGAAAGGAGGAGGTGCTACTTCACTGAGAGGGTGGTGGAGCCATGGAATGCACTGCCTAGGGGGCTGGTGGAGGCAGAGACAGTGGAGGGGTTCAAGAGGGGGTGGGACAGGTACAGGGGAAGGGTTCTGGAAGCAAAATCCAATGCAGCAAGAATATCCGGAACTGGGAAGGGAGGAAGCAAGAGAAGGCGAGGGGGACAGCAAGGTCAGCACCCAGGTTGGGGACTGACCAAACGAGCAGACACGAAAGACCGTTAGGCCTATTCTGCTGGCATTTTAGTATGTTAGTAAGTTGTTGTCCCTCTGTACAGACAGTTGGTAAGACCACATCTGGAGTACTGTGTACAGTTCTGGAGACCCTATCTCTACAAAGACATAGACAGGGTGGAGGCTGACCAGAGGAGGGCAACCAAAATGGTGCAGGGTCTGCATCAGAAGACATATGAAGAATGACTAAAGGAGCTTAGGATGTATAGCCTCGAGGAAAGGGGCGGGGGACATGATAGAAACTTTCAAATACCTCAAGGGATTCAACAAAGTCCAAGAGGGTAGCATCTTTCAGAAAAAGAGATGTGCAAGAACAAGGGGTCACAATTTGAAGATAGAGGGGGGACGGCTCAGAGGTAATGTGAGGAAGTATTTCTTCACAGAGAGGGTTGTAGATGCATGGAACAGCCTTCCTAAGGAGGTCATAGAGTCAAAAACAGTGGGGGAATTCAAGAATGCATGGGACAGATATAAGGCAATTCTAGTGGGGGGTTAGGAGGACGTAGGCTGTTGGTTAACTAGGATCTGCAGCTTATTCATTAGGTAGGGGAAATGGGCAGACTAGGTGGGCCAAGTGGTCCTTATCTGCCATCAGATTCTATGTTAATTTTGAAAATGAACTTGAACTCCACTGCTCTAGTACGTACACTGGCCATGCCCATGGTATTTAAGTTCTAGAAGGGTGAGGCCCTGGTAGTTCAGGTTGGTTTTCACTCCTTGTACTGCCTCCCCCTGGCTGCACAAGTACCTGCTTAAAAAGCTTAGTAGGTTAGAGCACATTGTGGAGTGAACTGCATTCGAACAGGGTGTTGGCATGCAAAATGCACAACGTGGAGAAAGCTGCCTAGGCAGTGTGATACTGGACTCAAAATGACCCAAGGGTGATCCAAGGTGAAGTTGTAGGGAGGCTAACAGATAGAAACAAATAGACTGACACTTTGAGACTAGCAGTTCAGTAGACACAAGATGTCATGTTTATTGACTCCTGTATGACATTAGTTTGTATTTTAGGTAACAACTTTCAGCTGTCTTTTACAAAAGTTAAACAGTATTGTCAACATTAATTAAAATTCCTGATAACATTAAAAAACAAAACAAAAAAAAAGACGAGTTACAGCAGTGTTCCTCTAAATGTATGCTTCTGTTAGATAGCAGGTACAGTGTATGGAAATTACTGGGTCTTTGTAATTAGTAATGAAAAATTCTTCAAAACAGTGTTATGAGTGATATACAGTATATAGCGCATAGAAACAGCAAATGATAAATAGAGTAATGGATACAGAAAAAAATAAAGACCATCATTAATTGATCAGCCAGCCTCAAAGTGGTAAATGATTGGATTTACTTTTCTGGATGAGAAGGTAATTAAATTTTAATATTGCTTTAATCCAGGCCTTTCCCAAGTAGACAGTCAGCTATGACAAATCATACCATATTGTACTCAGTGAATTTTTTAATTGGCTTTACTGTCCACTGAAAAGTGTGTTGATCCCCAAATTGATTTGAATTCACTTTCCCTAGTTGTGATTCAAACCCCAGGAAATCTTACTGTACTCTGACAATTGCAGTATGGTCTCACCATAGGACTGCCCCGGAGCCAAAATGGTTAATAGAACCTATGCTAATGATGATGGAATGTTAGGCTCTAGCTCAGTTTTCAAATCGCTGTCCCTGGTTGCACTTCCTGCAACTGTCAGATTCTTTACTCCGCTTGCCTCAGTAAGATGTCTCCGGAGAGCTCTTTTTCACTTCATCTGAAGAAGTTATTTTTCTTGGTTAAATTGTGGTCTGTTTTATTTTCCTTGATTTTTGAAGCACTGTCCTTGGTTTACAGGTAGAATTAGTTAGATAGTGTTAATTTGGTAAGTGTTATCGGTTCCTCTCCGGTTTTTCCCTAACAAGGAAGGAACTGATGCTTTGATTGATTTGAATTTATTTATTTTAATTTTGGTACCGTCCGTAAGGTGGTTTAGTTATTTTAAACTTTTTGTTAAAATTTACCAAGATAATTCTTGGTTCACTTCGGTTCTAACCAACCGATAAATGTTACAACCTAAGAAACAAATGGGCCCCATGGGTTTCCAACATTGTACAGAGTGTGGGGAACTGTTCGCTAAAGCAGATCCTCATTTAATTTGTGTTATATCTTTAGGGTTTGACCACCTCAAGGAGGACTGTGAAATTTGTAAAAATTTCCCTCCGTCGACGCTTGATAGGCGACTTAAATGACTGCAGAAGAAAATGTTTGAGAAAACTGCTGAACCGGTAGCAGACACTCTTAAGGAACTGGGGGACCAGCCCTCTGACAAGGGTGACTCATCATCTGCTAAAAAAAGATCTGCTGAAAGAAAAACGCACCGTGGTTGAACCGCAACCGAAGGCACCGGTTCCAACCGTTGAGGAGATAGCAAAGGTGATTCGCATAATTCAGTCTTTGCAGGCCAGTCCAATCCAGGTTGAAAAACGACCGTGTTTGGCTACTGCAGGCTCTGCTTTGGTTCCCAGTTCAGGGGAACCTGAAGTGGAGGTTTGTGCAGAGGAATATTATGAAGAGGATGATGATGAGGAAGAAGAGGACTATATGGAACTCATTGAACCGGATTATCTCCCCAGATCCCCACAGACCTGAGTCCCCTGATGAGGGAACTGAGGATTATACATCTCATTTTCAGTTCACTAGGCAAGTGGTTCTGTCTTTGGACCTTCCAACTCAAGAATCCACTGATGAGGAGGAAGAACAAGATTACAGAAGAGATGATGGATGTGCCAACCTCTAAAAAGGTTTTGTTGCCCATCCAGAAATCCCTAAAGAAACAGGTCCTGAAAGTACTGCATATCCCCACTTCCATTCCACCCCGGAAAGAAAAGTGGAGAAGTACTGGGTGGCCAAGGGTGGAGCAGAGTTCTTGTTTGGGCACCTTAGCCATGAAGGAGTGGTGCAGGCTGCAGCCTGTGATAAGGCTGGCATTCCTTTAGCTTCACATCCTCTTGACAAAGACTCCAGGAGGATAGATTCCATTGCCAAAAAAAGTACCTGGGGTCTTCTCTTGCAGTAAGGCAGGCATCTTATATGGCCTATGTTGCAAGGTATCAGAGGACTTTGTGGAACACTGTGATGGAGATCACAAAGTCAGTGCCAGCCCCTATGGCAGCGGATTTTGAAGAAGCTGCAAAAAGGGGCATAATGGCATCTAAAGTGCAATTTCATATGGCAGTAGACAGTAATGATGCCGCTGCCAGACAGATGGCCTCTTCTATATCTCTAAGAAAGTTTGCCTGACTCAGGACACCCAGTCCAAAGCAATGGACTTCCCCTGTGAGCCTCTGTCTCTGTTTGGTGAGCAGACAGAGGCTTACATGAAGAAAATGGATGAGTACAAAACAGCCTATCAAAGTGCTGCTACTAGAGAGAAGCCATCTACACTCCATAAGCAGCAAGCCAGGGGTCCCAGAGGCAGGCCTTATAAGCCATTCTTTCAGCCCCAAGCTTACCCCCAGTACCAGCAACAGAGCGGCTACTTTAGAGGCAGGGGCCGAAGGGGTGGCAGCCGGATAGTCCCTAGCACTCAGCCAGCTTCCCAACCTAAGCAGACACCCTGAGAGGTCTGCTCAGGTCACCTCCCCAGTACCAGCAAGAGGCAGGTTGGCCCACTACCTCCAGGAATGGAAATCCATTACTACAGACAAGTGGGTCCTGGAGGTAGTGGACCAAGGTCTGGCCCTTAGTTTCAAATTAAAACCAAGGCTGGGGGAAAAAGTTTTCCGACCTTCCTCCCCAGGAGAGACTCTGTTGCTAGAGAATGAAGTATTAAATCTCCTATCCCTAGGGGCAATAGAGCCAGTTCCCCTGCAGCAGAGGGGGAATGGCCTCTATTCAAGGTACTTCCTCACTATCAAGAAAACAGGGGAGTGATGCACCCATATTGGATCTCAGACATCTGAACAAGCATTTACTGAAACCAAAATTCAAAATGGTCACTCTGTCTACCATTCTGCCCATTTTAAAGCAAGGGGATTGGTTTGCATCCCTAGACCTCAAGGATGCATACCTCCACATCTCAGTGAGGCAGTCACACAGAAAATTTCTCAGGTTCAAACTGCCCTCAGGCCATTACCAGTTCAGGGCAATGCCTTTCGGTCTCATTTCTGCTCCAAGGGTGTTCACAAAATGTCTGGCTGTAGTTGTGACACACCTAAGGAGACAAGGAGTGGCAGTATTTCCCTACCTAGACAACTGGTTAGTCATAGGACAAACTCCTCAACAGGTCAAGCAGTCCCTGGCACTCACACAGGGTCTCCTGCAGTCTCTGGGATTGTTAATAAATCAGAAAAAGTCAGTGCTGCAACCAGTGCAGCTCCTAGAATTCATAGGGGTTCAACTGGATTCAGTGAAGGGAAAAGCTTTTCTTCCGCAGGAAAGGGCAAGCAACTTGGTACCGTTGGCAAGCTCTTTCAAACATTGCAGCCTCAGGCCTGCCAGGCATTTCCTACAGTTGTTGGGCCTCATGGCAGCATCAGCAATTACAGTGCTAGGGGCAAGGTTTCAAATGAGAGATATTCAGTATCATCTAAGACAATACTGGCTCCAAAAGAAAGATTCACTGTCAGAGCTGGTCCCAGTAACCCAAACTTTCGTGCAGGTTCTGCGGTGGTGGTTAGAAGAAGAGAACCTCAGGCAGGGAGTTCCCTTCCTACAGGTAAAACCTTCCTGGGTGCGTACCATAGATGTATCCCTCCTAGGGTGGGGAGCACACCTAGAGGAGAATACTGTCCATGGTTCGTGGTCCAAGCCAGAGTCCCTGCTTCACATCAGTCTGCTGGAACTCAGGCCAGTCTTGTTAGCATTGCAGGCATTTGCCAGCATGCTTCAGGGGAATATGGTATAGGTCAGAACAGACAACACTACCACAATATACTACATCAGCAAACAAGGAGGCACAAGGTCCACTTCTCTATGCACAGAGGCCATGAAGATGTGGACCCTGGCTTATTCACTAAATATCCAGTTGTCAGCTGTTTATCTGCCAGGCAAAGACAATGTCTTGGCAGATGCACTGAGCAGATTACATCAGAGCCACCATGAATGGTCCCTGAACAGTCAGGTACTACAAGTGGTATTCAGAAGGTGAGGGACTCCAGAGATAGACCTCTTCGCCTCACCAGACTATCACCAACTTCCAAGATATTGTTGCAGGCCACCAGTGACAGGTTCATTGCCACTGGATGCACTAGTTCTGGACTGGACAGGGAAGGTTCTGTATGCCTTCCCTCCATTACCCTTGTTATTAAGGATTGTGATCAAGCTCAGACACCCAGTTTGCCACAGTGAGTCTAATTGCTCCAGATTGGGCCAGGCAACCTTGGTACTCCATGGCACTGGATCTATCAATAGCCAGGCCGGTCAGCCTCCCCAGGAGGCACAACCTATTGACTTCATCCCAGGGTAGGATCCTGTATCCTAACCTGCGGTCGTTCAGGCTCAAGGCCTGGCTCTTGAGGACCTAGAGTATGCCAATTTGCATCTTTCAGAAAGTGTCATGGTGGTCCTCAGGGTTTCTAGAAAACCTTCTAACAGAAAGATTTATTCTTCCAAGTGGAAAAGATTTTCTATTTGGTGTCAGAATAAAAACCTGAACCATAATCAGGCAGGATTGCCTGTGGTTTTGGATTACCTTACCCACCTTCACTCTCTGGGCTTAATGCTATCCACATTGAAGGTGCAGTTGGCTGCAGTTTCTGCTTACTTGTCAGCAGGTAAGATATCTTCCCTGGCATCTAACCCTGTGTTCAGGAGCTTCTTTAAGGGACTGATGCACTTGCACCCACCTCACAGAATTCCCACTCCAGTATGGGATCTTAATATTTGCATAGCACAGCTTTGCAACCACCCTTTGAACCCTTGTCAACATCTGATCTCAAGTATGTGACTTGGAAGACTGTGTTCCTGTTTGCCATTACCTCTGCCAGGAAGATAAGTGAACTCCAGGCTCTGTCCATGAAGCCTGATGATGTGGCATTCCATAGGGACAAAGTGGTGCTTAGGACCAATATTAAGTTCCTTCCAAAGGTGGTTTCAGATTTTCACATTAATCAATCCATCACACTTCCAGTCTTCTTTACTGACCATTCTACTTCAGGTGAACATAGACTGCATAGCTTGGATGTTAAAAGGGCTATCTGCCATTACCTGGAACATACAAAAAGTCATAGAGGGGATATAACCCAACTCTTTTTGACTTATGGGGAAGTGGAAAAAGGCAAACCTGCCACTAAGAGATCCTTAGCAAGATGGATTGTGGCGTGTATCCATTTCTGTTATGGCAAACTAGGCAAACAGATCCCTCAGTGGCTCAGGACCCATTCTTCAAGGGGGACAGCTGTGTCTATAGCAGCTCTAAGAGATATTCCTTTATTGGAAATCTGTAAAGCAGCTACCTGGAAAACAGTCCACACATTCACGAAGCATTATTGTTTGGCTACCCAGGCCAGGAGTGATGCCAGGTTTGGCACAGCAGTTTTGCAGATCTTGTTTCCTAAATATGTCCTCTGCCCACCTCCAAAGGCACTGCTTGGGTAGTCTGCCAATTGTCAGAATACAGTAAGATTTCCTGGGGTTTGAAGAAAACATTACTTACCATAGTAATCTTGTTTCTTCTACAGGAATCTTACTGTATTATGAGCTCCCACCCTTCCTCCCCTGCTAGGACCTACAGGGCACTGCACACTGCCTGTTACTGATGTTGGAAACTTGTGGGTACCTATTAGTTTCTTGGGCATCTGTTAATTGAGTCTTAGTAATGCCCTTTGTTATTTGAAGGTGTTTTCCTACCCTAGTCGGGTACTGAGATTAGTTAAGTTAGCTTAGTATTTTTAGCTTCTGCATGCTTCGTAAGAATCTGACGGTTACAGGAAGTGCAACCAGGGACAGTGATTTGAAAACCAAGCTTGAGCCTAACATTCCATCATTAGCATAGGTTCTATTAACCATTTCGGCTCAGGGGCAGTCCTATGGTGAGACCATACTGCAATTGTCAGAATACAGTGAGATTTCCTTAGAAGAAACAAGATTACTATGGTAAGTAATGTTTTCATGGTGCTTTACTAAACCAAGTGACTGGGGCCTCTTTAAATAAATAAATCATTGTAAACTTTCAAGTAGCAAACTGATTAGCTGATCGTTATACTTTTCTAAATTTAAATCAGTTTTCAGCTTAGTTGGATTTTAAGTTAGCACAGTACAAGAACCAGATGAGCCAGTTTTCAAGTGTGCTTGTCAGATTTTTTTTTTCACGAAGATGTGTTAATATTACAGCTTTTGATAACATGTCCAGTGACCAAGGACAACAACAGGACACTGGGAAGGAGAACAGTGAAAAACAGCTTGCCATGGATGAGATGGAAAACTTCAGTTTAACAGTCAATCCACTGAGTGATAGACTTTCCTTGCTGAGCACAAGCAGTGAGACAATCCCAATGGCAGTGATGGATTTTGACCTTCCGGACCAACTGATGGAGATACTCCACAGTTCTGACTCTGGCTGTTCCCAGTCATCAATAGGGGATAATCTCAGTTTTGATGTGGAAACGGACCATATGATAAGTGCTACAGCCAATTCACAAGTTTTGAGTGAAGATTCACCAGACGAAATAGTTCAACAAGTTGTCTCGGAGTTGATTTACAGAGTGGTACTTGCACTTGGAGAAGAATATGAGTTTACGGAGCAGCAGTATCAACTAGAAGTGCCACCTTCTGCAGATACGATAGTTTCAGATGCTTCTGTGGAGCAAAGTGAAAGTGAAATCCAGGAAGTTAAAGGCTGTCAGAGCAGTTCAGAGGGCCTATCTGTTTCCACAGAAGGTGGTCCTGAAAGTATGCCAACTGGAATAACTAGAAACAGGTCATCACCTTCAATTGTAGTAGCCCAGCAAGGACTCTCAGAGAGCACTCATAGTATACAAGGTGTACATTCTAGAAAGAGAAGCCACAGTAGCACTCAGCTGAGCCTGAAAGGAAAGATTTTGGAGAAGCTGCTAGAAAGAGAAGCAGCAGGCAAAGAAACTGGCAAACCACCAGGAGCAAAGCCTAAAATGAAAACCAGTAAAAGGAAAGAGGATGAAAAGAAGAAAGCACAAACTGAGAAGTTGAAGCAGCCCAGTGTATTTTTTGGTGATGGTCTAGATCTAGAGAACTGGTACAGTTGTGGAGAGGGTGAAGTTTCGGAAATTGAGAGTGACATTGGGTCACCTGGAGTTAAAATATCCCCCAAATTCAATATCCATCCACTCTACCAACATGTGCTGCTCTATCTTCAACAGTACGATGCTTCAAGGACACTACATGCTCTTTCTACAATTAAAGCAATCTTGAAAACAAGCCCAGCTGCATTTGTTAGTGCCATATCTACTACAAGTGTTAATAATACATACACCCCTCAACTATCTTTACTTCAGAACTTGGTGGCCAGACATCGAATATCTGTCATGGGGAAAGACTTCTATAGTTGTATCCCAGTGGACTCCAACCACAGTTTCCGGAGTTCCATGTACATTGAGATAATCATTTCTCTTTGTCTGTACTTTATAAGAAGCTACTATCCTACTCATGTCAAAGTAACTCAGCAAGATCTGACTGGGAACCACAACATGCAGATCATAAGCATTGAAATTTTGACCTTGCTCTTCACTGAGCTGGCCAAGGTTATAGAAGGTTCTGCCAAAGGCTTTGTAAGTTTTATCTCTGACCTGCTCTCCAAGTGCAAAGTTCAAAAAGTGGTCCTTCACTGTTTGCTGTCTTTAATTTTTAGTGCACAGAAGTGGCACAGTGAAAAAATGGCTGGTAAGAATATAGCACCCATCGAGGAAGGGTTCAGTGAAGACAGTGTCATCAATTTCTTGGAGGATGAAATGGACAATGGCAGGACTCTACAGACACAACTTTTAAAGCTACTACAGACGCTGATTGTACTGGAACATAGGGTGATGCCTGAACCTGAGGATAATGAACCAGGGTTTGAGTTTATTGCATCAGATGTGGGAAATGTCAGTCCTCAGCAGCCTATGACTTCTCTTCAGTATTTGCACAACCAGCCAATCACTTCTCAGGGGATGTTTCTTTGCGCTGTCATCAGGGCACTACATCAACATTACTCCTGCAAATTACATCCTCAGTGGATTTCCCTAATCACATCAACCCTGCCCTACATGGGAAAAGTTCTTCAAAGAGTTGTGGTATCTGTGACTCTGCAGCTTTGCCGAAATTTGGATAATCTTATCCAACAATATAAGTATGAAACCGGATTATCAGATAGTAGGTATGTACTGTTTTGTTTTGGGGGCTGGGGAGCTGCATGCTTTGAAGCTTTATAAACTAAAAAAAGTGAAAGAGGATACTGCATCTGCGTACTGTATTGTGTACAAACGTTTTAGTAACCTTATTGTGTTAAATGCTTTATTTTTATTTTATGTCATGTGTCTGTCTAACGTAAAACTGAAGTCTAAAAAGTAGGTTTGGTCTGCTGCATTGAATAATTGGCTATTTGAACACAGTCCCAGTCTCTTCTCAATATAAAAAATGCAGTGTAGATTTTTTTTTTTGCTTTAGCAATGCAAGTGCAGCTGTATTGTGCAAATGCTGTTCATAGAAGGGTTAGTTTGCACTTCTGAGAGGCGATAAAACCAGCTGTCGGAAGAAGTGCAATTGCAGTTTGTGACAGGGTTGAATAAGGCCCTGTCACAGTTGTTCTGGAGAAAGAGTTTAAATGCAAAGATCTGTTCTCTTCTACCCTTTTGTGTCTCTTGTCTGTCTGGTTGCGCAACCAAATATTCTTGTTCTTTCTGTTGCATCTCCTCTGTTCTCTGTTTCTCCATCTCTTTTTGTTGTATAGCCTACCATTTGAAAAAGGCAGTTAGGCTTTCAGGTTCTGTCACTGCCTGTTCTTTTTCTATAACTGGTGCTAGCTGTACAGTCTCAACTTGGATAACTGGTGCTAGCTGTACAGTCTTGGACTTCTGTCTCTGCTAGTTTGGCTGCCATTCTCCTGGTAACCACTTCTGGGCTTGCTGCTGCAGAATCCATACCTTTCTTCCTTGCCTTCCTGGTACCAGGTCTAGTACCCACGCACAAAACTCCTGACTTAGAGTATGTATGGTGTAAATCCCATTTCGGCTGACATCATCTGTTGTCGAGGCACAGGTCAGGAAGCATAGGAAAACTAGGAGCAGTTGTAAAATTCACAAGTGATTTATTATTAATAAAAGTAAAATAAAATTGTTAAATATAACTATTTACAAAGGCAGTATAAACAGAGAAAGTCCATCTGTGTTTCTTCTCAATTTCCAATCTGTCATGCTCAGTCTCTGTGTCTCTTTCTTGCAAGAAATTGGAGCTCTGTTTTTGTCTTTGCAACCCCTGCTCATTAAGAAAACAGCTTGCTTCTCACACACTGTTCTTGTAAGGTTCAACAAGTGCAGCAAAAAGAACATTGTGACCCAGAACTGACCTCTTGCTTACAGCTTCTCAGAGAGTTTGCAAACAGGTTACCCCTAGAGTTCCAAACAGCTTTTTGCAATCATTTCAACAGTATAACTATATACATTTCAACAGTATAACTATATACATTTCTAAACAAAGGGATCTCAGTATCAGTAACTTTTCCACATAATGATTCATATATATTTTATACCAGCAGATATGCAAGGTGGAAGAAAAGATAGAACAGCAAGTGAGGGTAGAGAGATGGTGAGAGGCAGAGAATTCCAAGACCTTCGGGGTGATCAAGTCCTAGGTCTCACAAGAAAATTTGGTTGCGAAACCAGACAGAGAAGAGACAGAAATGGGAGAATAGAGCAGATCCTTGCATTTAAACTACTTCTCCAGAACAACTGGGACAAGGCCCTATTCAACCCTGTCACACAGTTGCAGAGGTGATCATGAATATGCAGATACGTGCAAACTATCCTCTGCAAAGTTGAAATACTAGCCAAAGTGCACCCTAAAGATCACAAACTGCATTCTAGCATTTCAAAACATACACAGTTGCAGCATTTGACATGGTCAGATATTTCCAGATAATTTGCAGTAGTTCTAAAGAGATTCTGGTGGCACAAGAGACACTTTTCTTAAACCACAGATGCCTCCAAAGCAACCCTTGCTCACCCTGCTTCAGAGACAGGGCTGCCTCTGAGGTAAGTCTGTCTCTGAAGCAGACATTATACATAGGGCTGCCTCCCAGGAAGGACTTTAACATCTAGGACTAAAGAGCTGAGCTGCATTGCTGTGCCAGCTTTGTGGTGTAGTGGAAAAGTCTACAACCTGATAAAAAAAAGAGGCTAAGAGTTTGAATCTGCACATGGTCCTTATACTTCTGTTTTGTCAGAATTTCACTTGAGTGGTGATGATCCATGGCAGCGTGGTGTTAGAATAGAAAATATAGAAGAGAAGGGATGTAGTGCAAGAAAGAGTAACTGCAAAAAAATAAGTTTTGCATTGCAGCCAGGTCTGCCTCCGAGGCAACTTTGGTTCAAGAAAAGTGTATCTTGCTGCTTCTGGTGGCCCTACAGCAGTATGGCTGGCAGGCATTTCTGTAGAGATATCAAGAAGTGTCAGGAAATATCTGACTGTCAAATGCTGCAACTGTAAATGCAGTTCTAAACTATATGTGTGCAGAAGTGCAAACACTTAAAGGGCAGTGACCCCTACAAGAGTTCATGTATAAATGCACAGCTAAAACATAGCCTAGGAATTAGGACAATGTTGAAAAGTGTGTGTGTGTGTGTGTGTGTGTGTGTGTGTGTCCAGTAACATGGAAATGTGTGCTGGATAACCAAGGGTCTGTCATGTTTGTCTTCTGCCATCCAGGAAGCCACAACATAATGAAAAACAATAACAAATAAGACAAATAATTTTGGCATATTCCCTCTGATAGTTAGAACTGATTATTATAGGCTGAATAAATATTTCATCATGGAGTTATATAGCAGTATACTATGCTGCTTCTCACGTGGCACTGCTTGGGAATTACATACAGTGATCGGATTACTGCTGTAGTGACGTGTTAATGCCGAGCAGCGGCATACTGATACATCACAATGAGATGGATGTTAAGGCTCAGGACAGTGCCGATTGTGTCATACCAATAAAAACAAATCCTCACATACTATAAACAAGTTCACTTAGCCCACAAATCTCCAGGCTGGCAAACCTGACTTTTAAAAAAGGGTCCCTCATGTGCCTCACAAAACCCCTGTTTCACTAACTCTCCTAAATAAATTCTCCCAGTCACTACAGAAACAGAATTCTCTCAGCCACAGCCACACAATACAGATTGTGGTTATTCTCAGGATCAGTCTACCTACAGCCACACATGCTGTACACATTGCAGTTTTCTCTTTCTGCTAGCATCTGTGTTTTCTTCTCTAGTGGTGCTCTTTCTTTTTTTGCTTTATTGTTACCTAGTGTGCTTCCCCGTTGCCACTTGCACACTCACTCAGATACCACTAAGCAGTCTGTAAAAAACTACAGGTATGGAAGCCAGAGTTGGTCATTTTAGTGAAATCAATCCAAACAGCATTAAGATCCAAACCACTCCAGCATGGGAGCTGGTCAGAGATGGAAGAACTACTTTAGAAAAATCATGCAAAATTGATATTTTTAAACATGTAAAGTTTTTTCTTTTTTAAATTTTCCTAATTACATTTGATTTGAAAAATGTTTTATAAATGCAATAACACACTTGTGGTGTACGTTGTATGAGCATGACATGCGCCCTCACATGTGTTATTGCTTACATAAGGCTCTCAGACTACTCAGTCATGTCACTGTAGGAAGAACTTTTTGAAACATTTACACTGAAGTTGCATAAAGTTGGAAAGAGCAGAATTAAGTTTAATAAAGTGTTTCTTTATAAACAGGATTTGATGCAGTAAAACACATTGTGAACCATTGACAGTCTTATTAAACAGAGTTTTGATCCAGCCACTAGGTAGCAGCATAGGATTCACATTTAAACCACACATTCTTCCTGAAGAGTTCTGGTACACATTGTGGCCAAGCAGCATCTTGTTTCTGTATGTGGACCCATGACAACAGTACAATTCCATGTTATTAACTAGTATGAGTCAGATTTTGGAGTGAACAAATCATGAACTTAAATCCCTTTCCAAGTTTAAATATGGATGTCCACACAAGCCAGTCCATACATATTTGCTCTATCCAGGTGGGTGTTACTCAGTTGTGTATCTATTTGTTCTAATTCTTCCTAGCCCGGGTGAAGTTTGTAAGTGTTTTTTGGAAGCTAGCACCCTATATCTTGTGGGTCAAAAAACCAGCAAGATTTACTTCCTAATGTTATGTGGCAGTGCAGTGGGGACTGAGAGAGTGCACGGTGCCCAAGGCCCTTAGTTATTGCCTGACCATACAGAACTGTTCCCTCAACTTCTCATGGCAGATGACCAGTTCGAGAAAAGATGAATGTCTTGGCCATTCAGCTGTAGGATTTGTTGATTGCGAGCTGGATTCAGTATGTACTATAGTCCTGGATCTCCATTCCCGTGGTGATGATTAGGACTATATGGAGGATATCTTTAATGGCACTGGGGGACCAGGCTTCCTCAGAAAGCCAGACTGATATTTTTGCAGTCCCAATTTTCCTCTATTTGTAGAAATGTCTGGAAACATGAAACCTCCTGGAGATCAGCCACGAGTCTTCATTGCCCGGCTCCATTTTGTAGGTCTTCTAGGCAACTGTGGGTGTTACTTTGGGTCAGTTTAACTTGGGTCTCTCTAATGCCTTTGCAGACATCTCATCTTTGTCTTTTGTTGTGGAGACTGTCTGGTCAAGTTTATGATCCTAGGCACCAGCACACTCCAGAGTCTGTTTGATTTTTCTATCCATCTCATGAATAGAAGTAAGGACAGATTCCTACAGAGGTGTATTCCCTGTGACATCAGGCTTGCTGGCTTCAGTGCTACCTGGACTCTTAGGCTCTGGACACACTGGGGAAGTTAAAATGGTTTAAGTGCCTTAAAACAGCTTAAATCCCCCTAGCACTGTTTGCAGACAGACTACAAGACCCTTAAAATGTTTTTGTTTTTAGACCCTGCTAGATACCTAGTCTTAAAACCATTTTTAAAAATGTTTTGGAGCTAGCATGGTTTTACTCACAGGTATGTCCAGGAGTAAAAACGTTTTAAGCTGTAATGGTCTAACTAAAACAGTTCTAGCTGTAGTGTGTCCAGGTAGTCACAGTTCTGTGTGTTGGACTTAACACAAAATAGTTACAAGGAAAACATGTTTAACACTAGCAGTGTGGCCACACTAAACCATTATCAAAAATGGTTACTGAGTAGTGTGGCTGCACTGAAATGGTTTAGCTAAACTGGTTTTAAAAACGGTTTTAAAAAACAGATCTTACTTCGAGCGGTTCCTTCAGTAGGTCATTACATAAAGGATTGGCGCCATCTGGCGTTGGGCCGCACAGCAGACTTTTCTAACAATCCCTGATGGGGGACTGCCCACCCGACATCC
Organism: Neoceratodus forsteri; assembly: GCA_016271365.2. NCBI lineage: Eukaryota > Metazoa > Chordata > Ceratodontiformes > Ceratodontidae > Neoceratodus > Neoceratodus forsteri. The sequence continues at coordinate 970,328,414 of CM057449.1, forward strand.
CGTGACCGGACGCCAGCGTGGTCAGACATAGTGGGTGTTCTTCACGCCCTCCCCAGTTCTTTTTCCTGACGTCGCCTTCGTCAGTTGCATTGCAGACTTCCACACAGCGATCATCATGTTAGTTCTTGCGTCGGATTTTTCCTTCACCAAATCTGTATTTTCGATATTCCTCTACTTGATGTCTTCACGCCTTTCCTCCATTTCCCATTCTCCATAGGGTCCTTCTCAAGCTTCAGGTAGAGAAGGCAAGTATGATTCTCATCGCTCCTCTCTGGCCAAGACAAATTTGGTTTACGCTGTTACAACAGCTATCCAGGGAACCACCGGTTCCACTTCCAGTGATCTACGACCTCTTGACCCAGGATCGAGGTTGTCTTGTACCCAAGAAGAAGTGCTCGTCCTGTGGCACGGAGAACCCTCATAAGGACGGTCACCTAAAGTGCGTGATCTGTTTGAGCTCAGACCACCCTGTCTCCTCCTGCTCGGAGTGCCAAACTTTTAATCAGGCCACCAAAAAGCAGAGACAGCAGGTTTTGGAGGCCCACCTTTTAAAGGTCCACTTAGCTTCATTAGAGAGTTCTCTTCTGAGAAATCCTCTTCCTCAAAGAAGCAGCACATCAGCGTTCTGGAGATGAGAGCGGTCTTGTACGCCTTGCAAGCCTTCCAGACCCTCCTTCCCAAGGGATCACTGCTGGTCCAAACGGACAGTATATCGGTAGCCTGGTACCTCAACAAACAAGGAGGAACCCGATCATACCCTCTGTGCAGGGAGGCGATGCGGGTGTGGAACTGGGCGGTCCAGCATCATTTGGGGCTCAGGACACTGCATCTTCATGCATGACTCCTGCAGACATAGCTATTTCTCACTTTGGGGTCTCCTCCCGAGTTGCTCAAGTCCTTATAGAGGCTAGAAAACCCTGTACTCATTCCACTTACGCCATGAAGTGGAAGCTTTTTTCCATCTGGACGACTTCCAAGAATTGGCACTCCTTTTCTTGTTCTGCCCCTCAAATCATGGAATACCTCCTTCATCTGTCAGACTTTGGTCTGTCATATTCTTCCTTGAAGGTCCATCTTTCCGCAATTTCAGCGTACCACGAGCTGGTGGATGGTAAACCCGTGGCTCAGTTGGAAGTCTCAAAAACCTTTCTGAAAGGGATCCTCTATCTGAAACCCCCCATCTGCAGCCCAACTCCACCTTGGGATTTGAACTTTGTGTTGGAGAAGCTCACTCTTCCCCCATTTGAGCCGGCCATAAGCTGTGATTTGCATTTCCTTTCCTGGAAGATGTTATTTTTAGTTGCCATTATGTCAACGTGAAGGATTTTGCAGCTTCACGCTCTGGTTTGTAAAGAGCCATATCTTATTTTCCACAAGGACCGGGCAGGCCTCTGGACAAATCCTAAGTTTCTTCCCAAGGTGGTGTCAGAAATCACACTGAACCAATCAGTAGAGCTTCCTGTTTACTTTCCATCCCCTTCCAATAGAGGTGAGGCACTCCTGCACACCATGGACGTCCATCGGATCCTTCGGTGCTACACACACCGGACCAAGGATTTCCGTAGCTACGATCGGCTTTTTGTTTCTTTTGCCCCCAGGTCTAAGGGAAAGCCGGTTTCCAAGCAGTGCCTTTCCAAATGATTAGGCAACTGTATTCGGTATTATCAAAAGTACAAAAAACCTCTGCCAGGTCCCATCAGAGGTCATTCTACTAGGGGCATGGCTGCTTCTGCTGCCTTTTTGTGGAACGTCTCTGCGGCTGATATCTGTGCTGCAGCCTCTTGGAGTTCTGTCCATACCTTTACCAAGCACTACAGTCTGGACATTGCTTTTAGGCAGAGGGCTGCCTTCGGCCTAGCTGTCTTGCAGGGCCTTCTGTCCTAGGCTGGGTCCATTCTGGTTTCCAGTTCCTGTTGGAGCTATTTCTCCTCCTCCCCGGTTTCTCTTGGTCTCTCTTTGGAGGGACTGCTTGGGACTCTGTCCTATATGTAAGGACCTACTGAAGGAACCCTCTCGAAGTAAGACAGTACTGTTACGTAGGAACTTACCATAACAGTAGATCTTCGAGAGAGGGTTCCTTCAGTAGGTCATATTTTTCCCTCCCTCCTTCCCCTCTTTTTATTTCTTACAGGGACTCCAAATCCTGTTCACTCCTGCTGTCAGGCCTCTTCCTGGCTCCGGTGGGAGGACTGGAGGGCGGGCATGGGGACCACCCACTATATATGGCCATGCTGACGTCGGTAACGTGACATCAGGTGGCCGGTCCCCCATCAGGGATTGCTAGAAAAGTCCGCCGTGTGGCCCGATGCCAGGTGGCGCCAGTCCTATATGTAATGACCTACTGAAGGAACCCGTCTCGAAGATCTACTGTTACAGTAAGTTCCTACGTAACTGTACTTTCTGTAGTGTGTCCAGGGCCTTACTTGGGACATGCTCTTGTTTCTGCCCACCTCCTCCTCCTGTTCCAATATTTGGGCATCTCATTTCTTAAAAAAGATATTGGCTGAATCGTCCTGCTGTCCTCTCTAATAATATCTGCTGGAAGGTGGTTACTTTGCTGTAAAATATGAGAAAAAACTTGGTTTAAGTTGTAATCTGAAGGAGCTGGTGTGAGACACATCTGGTATCTTGCTCAGCTCTAGTACCTTCTTTCTCCCATGATAATCCATGTTTAATATTTTGCTTTTACAGTTGCAACATTTGAGTAATAATATTGTGTTGTAGAATGGAAATGTACCCAACACTTGCTCGTATCAGCATTTGTTTCAATGCTTTTCTAACAAATATGCAAGTGCCTGTGTTAACTTAAGTGGACATTGATGTACTTACAGTAGGATATTAAAATATAGTTGCTTTGGTTCAGTATGTTTCTCATAATGAACATTTCTGTTCCGGGTTCGTTTGGTTTAGGCCTCTGTGGATGGCATCAACTGTTCCACCAGACATGATTCTCACTCTTCTTGAAGGTATGACAACAATTATTCACTACAGTCTATTGGACCCCTCCATTCAGTATCACCAGGTATGTTGCTATAGTGCGATACATACAGTATTTGTTTAGTAATATTTCATCCCAACAGAGCTTATGAATAAAGCATTTCAGTACTACAGTGGCCTGACGAAGACCAGTTGCTGGTGGAAGCACTGGGGCAGTTTTTCCCTGTCTGTCTGTCTAATAAACCCTCACTGTAAGTTCATATATACCAATGTGTCTGTAGCCTTTGTTGCCAGAGTGCTGATTTTACTTTTCTTTAGTACTACAGTGGTACCTACTGGAGTTTAGCAGTTTTCACAATATCGCAGAACATTGCAGGGAATTCCTGATTTCACATGATTGATTACAGTAGACATCCGGCAGTCAGTAACATCCACTTGCTATATTAAACTATACATTATTATTTTGAAAAAAAGAAACAAAGGCTTGTTTTTTAATGCTAAAGCAATTTTGTATTTTTGAATGTACGTGTTCCTTAAACTTCACTTTGGGCAACACAAGAATACTGTGCAGTTTAGAGTTGTTTAAAATAACAGTTGATAAATCAGTCATTGGCTATTTATGTTTCTCCATCAATGCTAGTTGCTGGTTAATGTGGATCAGAAGCACCTGTCTGAAGCACGCAGTGGGATCTTGTCTGTTCTTCATACCATCATGTCCTCTGTGACTCTCCTGTGGAGCATCCTGTACCAGGCTGATTCTCCGAACAGAACAGCAACTGAAGCAGCTGCATCTGTCACCACAATCAACCTCGGATCAACAAAGGTAGGAACATCAGGGTGCTGTGTTTTGAAAATGGTTTTACATGCACAGGAACAAAAAGAACATAGGAAATGCAGTGCAGAAAGGACCAATAGTTCATCAAGTTTGCCTCCTTCCATCCACACAGCCACAGCCTTCAGTAGTACGAGAAACGGTTGCAGTCCTTGTCTAAATGAATGTGGTAGCTATTGATACTATAGACATTGGCACTGAGGGGTGGAAAATCCTTCAGTGGAGGCAACCTCTGGAAAATCAAGGTCAAGTAGCCTGCTTATTCTCCGAGGCACACAAATTCTGCCCAGGAATGCCTTATGTGATCCGTCCCCAATTAATTGGACACGGTACACAATATAGTACAGTTCATTTCTATAGGGAATAAACCCAACTTTTGTTTTAAAGATTCAACCTTCCCCACTCCACTGCTTTCTTTAAAATGTGTTCCATAAGTTTACCACTCTTTGAGTGAAACGTTCCCTTTTAGAGACCATAACTGTAATGCTCTAACTTTACATTTGCAATTACTTTGTTTTTATTATCATTGTCAAATCACTTTTTTTGTGAAGCGTGATGTTCTTAAGTTTCAGATTATGCATGTAAAGAAAAGATCATGACAGGATGTGCATTAAAGGATCTTGTTGCACAACCAGGGGGGACGGGGAAACATGAGGCCGAAAGCTGTGTGTCCTTATGCCCTTGGGAAGTGCATCAGAATCCTTCAGTGCACAACCTTGCGGTGACTTATTGCTCTTAAAAAGTACCCATTTAAAATCAATAGCTAAACACATTTAACACATTTAAGAAAAATAGACAAACACAATTGCAAAAGTACAGCAAAATAGTAAATTTATGTTTATAGTATCAGTAGTAATTAAATAGCCCACATCGGCCCCTTTAAGAGCAGTGTGACAGGCTCTGGCTGGTGCTGATTAGGGTGTACAAGTCCGCTGTGCAGTTCCAGCTTTATACAAGGAATCTGGGCTGCACTAATGGGATGAGAGAGTCCGAGAGAGAGAGAGAGAGGAGGCTCACAGTATGAGGGTAGGGGGTGACTCAAAATCATTTTCTTGTTTACATGGCGCTACAAGTGCACACCAACAGCTCTTTCCTGCATGTGTAATTTATGTAAGGAATAAAGCAATTCCATCCGAGGGGATTATGCTATGTTAATGTACTGAGTGGTGAGTTTGGGCTCGGGACTTAAACCACCATGAGGTGTAGTGACACAGCATAATCCCCCAGATGGAATTGCTTCATTCCACTTATAAAATGTTTAGTAATGTTAGTTTTTTAACTGTGTAGTAGTGTTATAATTTGGTGCTGTATATGTAAATGGTTGCCTTTAGGACATTAGCATAACTAGATATACGGTGGGGCTTAGGTTGCAGCTGGTAGGCTGCACTAGTTGGGTGCAGTCTCTCTAAAAGGAGTGGGTTATTTTGCTGCTTTACATTGGTATTCCAGACTTTTCATTTTCTGTACTTCCCATGTAATCTGTGAGACTGAGCTGGAAGCCTGGTCTGTGCTTCTTGTTCTTTCCATGTGATCTGAGTCAGACCTGGTACCCTAGGCCATTGCTTAAATGTCATATGGCTAACCTTATTCAGGTGTACTGGTTGGCAGTTAAGATTCGAGGAGTGAGTTTGAGCTGTCCTTTGTTTTTCTTCCCTGCATGCCAGATAGGAAGGTGGATATTTTATTAGCTTTTTATCAGTATTTGTTGAAGTTGTTTCTGTTGTTCTACAGAGTCATAGTTTTTAAATATTTTTTGTGTTTTTATTCAGTGTTTAAAATGTTCGTTTGTGAGCAGCACTAAGGCTTTTCTGGTTTTGGTTTGTGAGTGAGAAGTACTTTTTTTTTTTTTTCAGTTGGATGGATTTTCCTTACAGTTTGTGATTATTGAGCATTGTTGCTGTGTGTGTATGTGGGGGACGTTGTGTTTTTTTTTGTTTTTTTTTTTGATTTGCTTAATTTTTTTTATGTTGCTGTGTTGTTTGATTTGTATTGTGACCATTTTGACCCTGAGGATATGTAATTAGGATAGTGCCCTTTTTGACCGTGACAGGGTGTACTCTTGATTAATGCACTCCTAGCATATCTTCTGAGCGGGAGTGTGCTAGGTTAATGCAATGCCATGTAACAGGGTCATGACCAATAAGGAGTCAAAACTGACCAGACACCATTTTATAAATTGTACTAAATTTTAGTAAGTGGATAAAGTACGTGTTTAATAGTATAAACTATATTAGTACATACTAAACAACTAAAGTATAGTATATACCTGCTCTTTCAGCAACAAAACAAAGGCCAGTAGTTTTTAGCTGGACATACTGAGAGGAGGCAACAGTTGCAGAGGGCTACAAAAGCATTGCTTGGACTTCCAAAATGTCAAAGATTGCAGCCCACTTAATCTCGCCGAGGATGTCTTTGTGTTGTAACTCAAGAGGGTGCATGACCACCTCCCCCATTTGTTACTGGTGTTACAGATCATTTGGCAGGGAAGTTATGTGCCTGGTGATTTTGTTCATAAAGTACTACCTTGGTGTTAGACAGAATATGAAATCTGAGTGGGATAACTATTTTTTCTAAACTGTAGAGCATGTACATTTTCCTTTTGTATTTCAGAATCTTAGACAACAAATTCTTGAGTTGCTTGGTCCTATTTCCATGAACCATGGTGTCCACTTCATGGCTGCAATTGCATTTGTGTGGAATGAGAGGAGGCATGGCAAAAACTCTGCAAAGACAAAAGTAAGTGTGCAGCTTACTTCCCTACCTCTTGACTGTCCCTGATTTTCAGGACGTCCCTGATTTTGACTCAAAATGTTCTTCTGTTCCTCTAAAATTGGTGTATTTGTGACTGTACGGGGGGGGGGAGGGTTGTAAGCACAGAGTAATTCCAAACATTAGAATTCCAAACGTGTTGTCCACAAAATACTTTTTAACCCCTTAACTGTGGGTGTCGAGTATACTCGTTGTATGAGTGCAGTCGCACTGCTGCAGGTACCGAGTATTCTCGGTTTTGAAAGGAACCATTGAATAGCGTGGTAACAGAGCGTGTTTCCACATGGACACCTATAACGGTGCACAGGGGGACTTTTTTTAGCTTTGGGCTGACAATGTATGGAGTTGTCATGTGATCTTGCGTTTTCTGGGACATCTGCAAATGGTATAGGTCTGACGCAGTTTCTTCACTGGGTGGTGGGGCAGCAAGAGGGCAGTAGCTTTCTGTTGTAGCTCCTACTCGAGCTCAAAAACTAGTTTTGGGAGGAAAAACTATTGAAAATTGTGTAATAACATACAGATACGGAGACAAAGCATCATTTAAAAACAAAAAAATTATCTTGCAAAGCAACTGCTTTTGGGGGGGGTGGAGACTGGAAAAAAAAAACAGCTAAACAACAGGGCCTGTTGTTCAACAGTTGTATGGAGTCAGTTTTACTAATTAGGCAGTAATTTGTAATAATTTGCAGTAAAAAATGCTTGTTATTTAAAGAGCGTAGTTTCCCCAGGTGTGTATTGTTGTAGAAGGGGAAAAGCTTCTACAGTACCACAGCTGGTTGTGATACTGGCATTGTGGAACTGATTTTGCCATGTCGGAAAAAAGTTTACTGTTGTTGAGTCAGCAAACCAATGATCAATAAAACACCCTGAGTTGAGTAGGCCCTAGCACTTAAATTCTTTGGAATTACTTCCAAACCAACTCTTACGAGTTTTGTCTTTAACTCAATCTTCGATCACGACTGTGATGGACAATAAGTTCTGCTCCCGGATTCCACCGATGCCCTTGCAGGCAGAAGATGTCCCGGACCGACCCACATGACACATGCGTCTACTGCCTGGGACACGACCATGATCCCCAGGCCTGTGACTTTTGCCGCTCGTTTCACCTGACCGTCCTGGAGGACTGTCTCGCCCGCCTGAAATTGGGCCGCCTGGCGCAGTGGAACTCACTGGCTAAATCCAAAGATGCCTGTTGGGTGGTCTCTGCTGCTGCGGGGTCCACCGAGCGGCTGGCAGCCTTCAAAGAGGAGGCAGCCCAGGCCAGGGCCCATTCCTCCTCAGCTTCTGCCTTCATGCCGTTTCACCTGTGCTCAACTTTTACGGGCTTCTTCAAGGAATTGTGCCAGTCTCTGCCTACCTTCAGTCAGGGATCCACAGGTAAATCTAAATCTAAAAAAGTCTAAGAAAAGACCCGTCGTCGATCGTGGGATCGGGAGCACTCTCAGTCGAGGGCCTCCGATTCCCGTGCTTCTCCAGATTTGACTTCAGTAAAATCCTCGGCCTTGGCCTCTGGCTTCACGGTAACCCCGTTGGGCCTGTTAGCCGAGATGCTGGTCGAAGTCCCAGCAGAGATTTTTCTCGAGCAGACCGACCAGTTGTCGACCGAAGAGGCCGATACTTCCTTGTCTAGGACCCAGGTCCTGACAGACCATTGGAGGGATGGATCAGTCTGCTGACCCACTGCCTCTGGTCCCTGACCCTGACCAGGAGGAGCCCTCAGAAATCATTGACTCCTTCCGAGCCTCGCCGCCAGTCCCCCCAGCAGCCAGGGTCGAGGTCTCTGTCTTCTTCCCGTGGGTCGAGCCAGTCCTGCTATCATTGGTGCTCCTGCTGTTGGCACCACGGGAAGTGGTGCCGTTGCTGTTCTTCGTCCTCGGGTGAGGAAAGGCTTCAGTGTAAGTTGCGTCGACGCTACAAGGACTTGATGTGGCAACAGTTGGTGTTTACTGGTGCCAAACTGACCCCAGTTTCTACACCAACCATCACCTGGCTGTCACCCGAAAGGCTGACGCCGACTCTACCAACGGAACCAATTAAGACTGTCCCGACTCGGCCGACTTCGGCTTCTCCGCCGATCATGGTAGAACCGCTGCCTAAACAGACAATGGTCGGGACTCCGACTAAGGAGTCTTACCCAGCCAAGGGGTTTCCCTATTGGCTGTCAGTCACTGTCACCCCTGACCATCCATGCAGGGTCAGTGGGGACTCCGGCGGTCGACCGCTCTTTGATGACTCTTTTGGAGTGCGAGGGTTCCTGCCTGCACTTCCGTCCAGTCGACATGGAGTCTGTGGAGGATCTCTCGACGGGTGAAGGTCCATCCTCTTTCATGGGCCTCCTCCGTTTGATCTCTGAGTCGAAGGGTATGAAGATGGAACCCGTCCAGAAACTGGCTCGTTACCCCGTTGACCGAGATCCTTGGCCAAGGAGACCCTCTGACGGAGGCTTTCCCGGTGGCAGAAGCCATTCTTGGCCCTGTCCTGGAGCTCTGACAGTGCCCTGCATCCTGCCCCGCGCCTTCTGCCCGGATGGTCTGCAAGTATGCGGTGCCCACCAGATCCCTTTTAGGATTCACAGACCACCCCTCAGCCGAGGGGTTGGTGGCCAACTGTGTGTTCTGGCTCTCTGGCAACATCGGGGATTTTGACAAGCTGCCCAATAAGGAGTCCAAGAAGTTGGACCATGCGGCTAAGAAGGTCTGTGCTGCCTCCTCGCTTGACCTCCACGAGTCGAGCTTGGCCTTCCTCATCGCCCACTTCTCCCATGCCCTGCTGAGCACCTTAGATGGGGTGCTTCCTCATCTGCCTGCAGACCTTCAGACCATGGTCAAATAGGTCCGAGACCAGTGCTGGGCTGTGGCCAAGCAACAGCTCCAGACTGCCATGGACATTGGGGACTCCTGTGCCCACTCCGTGGCAGCCTCAGTAGCCCTGCGTTACAGGGCTTGGCTGAGGATCTCGACCTTCATGGTGGACACTCAGCACAAGCTGACAGGTGTCCCCTTCCTGGGCACTGACCTGTTCGGGCCCGGGATCGAGGGTCACCTCACATGCATCGAAAAGTCCAATGCCACCTTGGACTCTGTGACATCTACCCAGAAGGACCCCAAGGGCTCCAAGCAATATCAGAAACTGAAGCTCTTTCAGTCCACCTCCACTCCTGTGGCCAAGCCAGTCTAGCAACCAACTGGCTAGCAGACCCAGGCTTGGTGACCTCGGCCCAAGTCACAGGCCTCAGTTGTCCATAAGCTAGGAGAGAGAGGCTCCGGTGGCCCCTCAGACGGGCTGTCCTCCTCCTCCAAGCCTGCCCAGTGACGGGATGAGGGGTGCGCCTCTCATGCCTGTCATTCCTCCCCTGGGTCCTCCCATGGGGGTCCGGCTCCACCACTTCCTTTCTGCCTGGTCCGCTGTCACCGTGGACAGGTGGGTTCTAGAAGTGGTGGGTCAGGGTCTGCCTCTAGAGTTCGAGCAGTACCCTCCTTGCTGAGCCCATGCTTGGTTTCCACAGGAATGCTGTCAGCTCTCAGAGATGACATAGCCCAGCTCCTTCACAAGGAGGTCGTGGTTCCTGTCACGGATCCTCTGGGAACACCCAGGGTTTGTCTCCAGGTACTTCCTGGTGCCAAAGTGGATATGGGGCTGGCGCCCCATTCTAGATCTGCACAACCTGAACAAGTTCCTCAGGTCGCGCACCTTCAGGATGGTAACTCTGTCTCAGATCATGCCATCTCTAGAGCAAAACATGTGGTTTTGCTCCCTGGATCTTCAGGATGCTTTCTTTCACGTCCTGATCCATCTGTCTCACTGAAGTTTCCTCCACTTTTGAGCTGAGGGAACCCTCTACGAGTTCTGGGCCATGCCCTTTGGCCTCTCCTCGGCCCCCAGGGTCTTCACCAAGTGCATCACAGTGGTGCCAGCTTACCTGAGGTGCCGGGGGGGGTCTGAGTTTACCCCTACCTGGATGACTGGCTGACAGCAGGCCCCTCCAAGCAGGAGGTGGAGCTGTCCAGGGACCTGGCCCTCCAGACCTGCCTCAAACTTGGCATCCTGGTCAGCGAGGCCAAGTCGTAACTCGTACCCTCGCAGGTGATCAGCTTCATCAGGGCAGAGCTCAACTCTTGCAAAGCCAGAGCCCAGCTTCCGATGGACAGGGCGGAGGCTCTCTCCTTCTGTGCCCGATCATTTCAGGTTGGGCAGTTGCGCCCTGCCCGGGACTTCCTGCACTTGCTGGGCTACATGGAGGCCTACACCTGCATGGTCTGGTTACCCGCTGGAGAATGCGCTTCCTGCAGTGGGAGCCGGCCAGCCAGTGGTCTCAGCGCAAGGGTCACTTCAACCAGCTGGTCACTGTGACCCAGTGGATGTGGGACGCCATCCAGTGGTGGTTAGTCCCAGCATATGTGCAGGAAGGGATCCCATTTGTCCACCTAGAGCCGACAGTCATCCTGACAACCAATGCCTCTTTCATGGGCTGGGGTGCCCACCTGGGGGAACACAGAGTCCACGGGCTCTGGTCCCCTGAGGAGTCCTGATGCCACTTCAGCCTGCTGGAGGTCCGGGCAGTTCGGCTAGCACTGACTGCATTCGCTCCGTACATTTGGGGTTAGGTGGTCCAAGTCCAGATGGACAACACCACGACTGTGTACTACCTCAACAAACAGGATGGGATGCACTTCCTGCCTTTGTGCAAGGAAGCTCTCCGAGTCTGGACCCTCGTGTGCAGTCTGGAGGCGGATCTCCTAGCCATCCATGTGGCAGGAGCTTCCAGTCATCTGGCGGATGCCCTCAGCTGGGTGAGTGAGGTGTCTCATGAATGGTCCCTCCACTCGGAGGTAGTTCACAGCTTGTTCTCCCAGTGGGGCACCCCTCAGGTGGACCTGTTTGCTTCCAGAGAGAACACAAAGCTGAGACTGTTTTGTGCCCCCCCCCCACAGCAGGGAATGCAGCAAGGGAATGCCTTCTTGAGACCCTGGACCCCAGACCTCTTCTATGCCTTCCCTCCTTTTCCCTTGATCTGCAGGTTGCTACTCAAGGCCAGGAGGGACAAGGCACAGGTGATCCTGGTGGCTCCAGACTGGTGACGCCACTTCTGGTACCCTGATCTCCTCAGTCTTAGCAGCAGGGTCCCGAGGCATCTTCCATTACGCCTGGACCTGCTTTCCATCAATCAGGGGAAGGTATTCCATCCACACCTTCAGTCCCTGCACCTGACAGCCTGGTTCCTGAGCGGCTAGAGTTCCAGGCTTTGTGTCTCTCTGAAAATGTCCTCACTGTAGTCGAGGCTTCTTGGAAGTAGTCGACCAGGAAGTGCTATGCCTTCAAATGGAAGAGATTCTCCATTTGGTGTCCGGGCAAGGGGCTGGACACTGTCCTGTCCAGTGGCTAGCATCCTTGACTACCTTTGGTCCCTCTCTGTCAGGCCTTTGGTCAACGACCCTTAAGGTGCACCTGGCAGCCATCTCTGCTTACTGGGCACGGGCCAGTCAGCAGTCTGTGGCGCAGGGGAAGGCGGTCTGGTACTTTTTCAAGGGCCTTGACCACATTTTCCCTCCGGTGCGTGAACCACCACCACTGTGGAACTTGTTGCTGGTTTTGGCTCATGGTCAAGCCATTCGTACCAACACACAGGTGTGAGATGTCACACCTGTCGTGGAAGACCACCTTCCTGGTGGCCATCACATCTGCCAGAAGGATCAGTGAGCTCCAGGTGCCTTTGGTGGAGTCTCCTTACCTGGTCTTCCACAGTTACAAGGTTGTCCTGCACCCCAACCCGAAGTTCCTCCCAAAGGTTGTGTCAGAGTTTCAGCTTAATCAGGTGATTAATCTCCCGATTTATTTCATCAGTCACACCTCGGAGGCCGAGCACAGTCTCCATACTTTGGACCAGCGGTGAACACTTGCCTTCTACAAGGAGCACATGGCTGGAGTTCAGAGAAAGGTTCGCCAGCTATTTGTCACCTACGCTGAAGCCACACCTGGCAAACCGGCAGCTAAGTGGATGATTGGTAGTTGGATTGTGTCTTGCATTAACATCTGCTATAGGTTGGCGGGTAGAGAGCCTCCTGTAGGGCTAAGGGCTCATTTCACCCATCATACCGCTGCCTTGGTGGCTGCTTCCAGGGACGTCCCTATCCAGGATATCTGAAGGACTGCTACCTGGAGGTCAGCACACACCTTTATTTCCCATTACCTGCATTGACCTCGAGTCACACTGGGATGCTGGTTTTGGGGCCTCAGTTCTCCAATCTGTGTTCCCTAAGTAGGGGGTGTGCTCCTTGCCTCCCTCCTCCTGGAGAACTGCTAGAAGTTTGCCAGATAGTGTGGATAGAACAACATATCTACGTCCCTAGAAAAAATAGGGTAAGGCTTGCCCGCTGGCGCAGAGGGAAGGTGTCCATATGCAGTGCTGACATCCCAGGTTTGGGAACGGACTCGGGAGTTGGAGGGCCTGCCGAGGGGAGAAGGATTGACCATCGAGAGGACTGCTGTCCTCCGGGGGAGGGAGGCTGAGAGTCTGGCGCACTAGAGACCCCTGGCAGAGTCTGGGGGTTCAACAGCAGCCAGTGCCATCATGTAGGGGGGGCTTTAGCATCAGAAAAAAGCTGGCCCCTGTGTATGACGCTAGCTCTGCTGTCGTCCCCACTGCTCATCAGTGTCTGCCTGGGGAGGGGGGTCCTGCTCCTGTGGCCCCGACCTGAGGGTTAAGCCTTGTCTTGCCTACCCCAGTGTCCATCGGGAGGGGGTACCTGCCCGGAGGCCCTGCTCAGAGGGGGAAGCCTGAACATGGGTGGGCAGTCGGCGGAGCGAGGCGGCGCTCAATTAGGGTCAGAATAAAAATAAATAAAGCCCGGCCCGTCGCAGCGTGAGGTTTCGCTTGCGGCCAGCGACCGGGTTCAGGAAGGGATCTGGGTCGTCGGGGCGGCAGGGGAAGAGGACTCGGCGTCCGCTGGACAGCTCTCCTTCTCCGGGGAGGTGTGGGTAACTCGTGCGCTGGGGACTCTTGGCGGAGGCCGGGAGTTCTCACGAGCCGATGCTTGACGTGGGGAGAGGCAGGGCAGACGCCATGCCATTGCACGTCCCCGCCTCCTCTGGGGAGAAAATAAGGAGGAAAAAGATGGCGGAGCAGGACCACCGATGGATGAAGCCCTCCCTGGAGAGCCTCAGATCGCCACCGCTGGCCATGGGACCCCAACCAGTCACAGTTCGGGGTCATGAAGGTGGCTCATGGCCTCACCTCCGGGGGCAAGCCGGGGATGACCAAGGGTCCTCTGCAGCTATAGGCGGTGGTAGAGGTCTCCGGGGGCCGTGACCAGGGTGGAGGATGTAGCCGGTGGTCCTGCCAGGAAAAAGGGTAAAATAAATAAATAAATAAATAAAAAAAAACAGGTTACTCGACTCTAACAGTTGATTTTCCTGGACATAAAGTCTCCACCACTCATTCACACTAGTGGGACTATGCTGGAGGCACTAGGACCGCGCGGGAGCCAAAAATCTTCAGGGTGGCCGGTGCCATGGTAGAACCGCGCATGCGTGGTGCTGCAAGTCTGGCTCAAGCCATATAAGCTATCTTGGCGTCGACCATCTAACCGCCTCAGTTCCTTTTTTCCCGCCGTTGAATGTGCTTCAGTGACGACGTGCTTGCCCACTGGGTGTCAAATCTTCACGGCTATACGACAGCAGCATAATCGTTCAGTATTTGATTAGTTTTTAGTATATTTATTTAATCATTTATTTATTTCACACTAGTGGGACTACGCCAGAGGCACTAGGACCGCGTGAGCCAAAAATCTTCAGGTGGTTAGGCCAAGGTAGGACACAGATGAGCGCACCGTGAGTCTCGCTCAGTCGTATAGGCTATCTCTGTGTCGCACGCCCAACTGCCTCAGTTCATTTTTTCCTGTCACAAGAGTGCTTCAGTGACAATGTCGCTCGCCTACTGGGAGACAGATCTTCACATCTATACAAAAGCAGCATAGTCATAGAAACATAGAATTTGATGGCAGATAAGGACCGCTTGGCCCACCTAGTCTGCCCATTTCCCTACCTAATGGATAAGCTGCAGATCCTAGTTAGTCGTTCAGTATTTGATTAGTTTTTAGTATATATATTTATTTAAAAAAAAAAAGTTTAATTTCGTTTCGACAACGAAGAAAAGAAGTCTTCTTCAGCCCGCCTTCGACGGAGTCTACCATGAACAGGGCCAGTGATGGTAGGGAGGCTTCACTTGAAAGCTGTTGTAGCAGCAGGGCTGGGTCTGGTCCACCACCCTCTTCGGTGGGGGGTCTGACCACGGGCAGTCTGGTGCTCGGGAGGAAGAATGGTCCTCCCGAAAGCACAAAGAGAAATGAGCCATTCGCGATCAAGGTCGAAGAAGAAGCGGTACTACCTGAGGTCACCCTCTGGTATGTCTGCACAGAGATCATTGGTAGCAAGGGATAGGAGGCTGACCCTGGCTCCGTCGGGGTCGCCTGCAGCCTCGGTTCCTAGCGGTCACGGTCCTCGACTCCAGAGTCCTTCCCCGCTCCCTGGGGGGGTCCTCCAATGAGCAGTTTCATCATTGGGCCACTCTTATAGAGCAGTGGGTCCAGCGGTTGTCCTAACTGCCCTTGCCAGCGGACCCGACCCCGGGGCCATCAGGCATGGGGGCCATGGACCCGTGGGTGGAGCGGTTGGGTCAGCCTGGTCGCATGACACCTTCTTCTGTACCATTGATGCTGCTCTCTTGTGCTTTTTCCCCTCACATGGCTGTGGCACAGGGGCCAGCAGAGGTACTGCTTTCTCCTACTCCTTGTACTTTAAGGTCTTCTGCTTTGGATGCCCCGGTGTTGGGTTCAGGGACCCCAGGTGCTCGTCCAGCACTGGTTGCAGTGCCGCTTCCGGCGCTGCCTCGAGTGCTGGAGTTTTCTACTCTGATTCAGGGAGTACCTCCTCCTGCTCTTCTTCCTCCCCCCTTCCTTTCTGTACTGTCCCTTCTGGGTTAGTAGGAGACTATATTGAGTCTGATCCTGATGTACGATTAGGGGACGATCTGGGTGAGGATTTATCCTTTGGAGTGGAAAGTAAGCCCTCCACTTCAGCAGATTCTTTGGTCGAGGACCTTTCTTTTAAATCTCTTCTGAAGAATATGAATTCCACCCTTTCTTTTCAGATTTCTGAGGTGCATCCTGGGAAGCTTTTGCGCCTTCAGTATCTGCATGTTCCTGAAATTGCTATGGAATTGATACCACCAGTGCAACCTTTTTTCGAGACTTTTACAAATGGTGTGGGACAGACTGGGGCTCTTTCCTTCTGTGGCTAAGTCCATAGACAGGAAATACGCTCCCCCTAAGGATTGGCCAATCCTTGCCTCTCAAGCCTTTGCGGACGCTGTAGTGGTCTTGGCAGAGAATGACAAAGCCGTTCTTCCCCAGGAATCCACGTCTCGTACAGTAAATGAAGAATCCCATAAAACTGACACTCTGGGGAAGCGAGTGTTCACTGCTGCTACTCTAATCATGCGTATTGCTAGCTATCAGGGCTGTTGTTCTCAGTATGAGTATACCTTCTGGCAGTCACTCAGAGAAATTATGGAGGCTCTTCCGGAGTTGGACATTAGCTCAGAGTTTCTTCAGACCATTACTGTGGACATTGAGTCCAAACAATCGGCAACTTAAGGCTGCTATGGATGCCTTTGACACTGCTTCTAGAGCAGCAGCTGGAATATGCACCCGGTATCACTCATGGCTAGGGACTTCAGTATTCACAAATGATGCTCAACAGAGAGTCATGAATTTTCCATTTGATGGGGTTTATCTGTTTGGCCCACAGGTGGAGCAGGCACTGGCGGCCACTCAGAAAACTAGGACTGCTATTAAGATGGCCAGATGGGTCCCTGCCGCCCCTCAGCAGGGTGGAAAGCACTGACGGTTTCATAACTGTCAGTCCTTTCGTGGTAATGGCTGAGGGGCTTTTAACAAGAACCAAGCCCCTCAGCCACAAGAGAAAACACAGCAGAAGGCACAGGGCCCAAAGGTGCCAAGTGCTACCGTCTGAAGACCCTGTCATCTGAAGACCCGGCCCATGACCCATCTCAAGTGCCCAAGGGGGACTTCTCTTCTGTGGTAGGGGGGCATCTGAGTCAGTTTTACAACCAGTGGAAGTCCGTCACAGTGGACAAATGGGTCCTCAGGATAATTCGAGAGGGATACTCTTTAAATTTTTCGGAGACCCCTCTGGATCGTCCACCAAACGACAGCCTAAACTGTCTACCACTCAGTCAGACCTCCTTGCTTCTGAGATTCAGGGCTTTCTAAACAACAACAGGGCAGTGGAAGTGGTTCCACAAGCAGAACAGAACACAGGTTTCTACTCTCACTACTTCCTAGTTCCAAAGAAAACAGGCGGTATGCTACTTATTTTTTACCTAAGGAAGTTAAACAAATACCTGTTTAAAGAGAAATTCAAGATGATATCGCTAGGAATGCTCCTACCTCTGATACATCCAAACAATTGGTTGGCTTCTCTGGACATGCAGGACGCCTACCAACACGTCCCAGTGCACCCAAGCCACCACAAGTACCTACGCTTTGTGGCCCTGTGCCAGTACTACCAATTCAGAATCCTGCCCTTTGGGCTATCCTCAGCGGCCTCGAGTCTTTATAAAGTGCTTTGCAGTATTCACAGTGCATCTCAGAAAACTTCGAATTAAAGTGTTCCCGTACCTGGCTGATAGGCTCCTAGCGAGCTCCTCCAGACAAGAGACACAGGAAGCAGTTGCCACGGCTTCCAAGTTCCTCACATCCATGGTAGTTCTCCTGAATCTTGAAAAATTGCAGCTTGAACCCTCCCAAAAACTTCTCTTCATAGGAGCTCTCCTGGACACCTCCAGGACAAGAGCCTTCCTCCCAAAAGACAGGAAAAATGACAGTCTCCAGATGGCTCTTTTCATCAAGGAGAACAACTCAGTTTGAGCTCTCTCGATGCAGCGGATGCTGGGTCTCATTATGTCGTCTGTGTTCATGGAGCCCCTGGCACGCTTGCACACGAGAACCACACAATGGATGTTAAGCACTCAGTGGTCTCCAACCACGCATGTGCAATCATTCTGCACTAAGGTGATGGAGCCCCTAATGAAGTCACTTTGCCCCACTGGAGATGCAGATTACCATCACCACGGATGCATCTCTGACCGGTCGGGGAGCTCACTGTCAGAATCTCCACACCCAGGGCCTGTGGAGTCGGGATGAGTCCCAGCTGCACATAAATGTCCTGGAAATGAGAGCTGTCTTGTACGCTGTACAAGCCCTGAAGGATGTCCTCTGTCACAAGGTAATTCTCCTTCAAACGGACAACAAGGTGGATATGTATTACATTGTCAAATAGGGTGGCGCACACTCTTACCCTCTGTGCAGGGAAGCCATCAGAGTGTGTTAATAGTGTCTTGACCATGAAGCCCTGATCCTGGCGGTCTACCTGCCAGGAGTCCAGAACAATCTGGTAGATCACCTCAGCAGAATGGAGGCAGATTCGCACAAATGGTCTCTCGACTCAAACATCATGCATTCGCTATTCAAAGAGTGGGGCACTCTGGACCTGGACCTTTTTGCGTCCCCACTCAATGCAAAACTGCTTCTGTTCTGCTCCAGAAATCCAGAACCTGGCATTTTCTGTCAGGATGCATTCAGACTGTGGTTGAAAAGATGCTTTCTGTCGCATTTCCTCCTCTTCCCATAATTTAGAGGTGCTGCTGAAGCTGGAGGCAGGGGGTGGGTAGCATGACTCTCTTCGTCCCATACTGGACTCGTTAGATATGGTTTTTCGTTAATCAACAGATTATCAGAGGTTCCACCGAGACAACTTCCACTTCAAACGGCCTCCTGACCCAGGGTCTGGTGGTCCATCCTAACCTGCCGTCCCTTCATCTCCATGCCTGGCTCCTGAGGAGATAGAAGTGGGTAGGTTCAACGTCTCCCGTAGAATCTCAGACATTCTCCTAGCAGCACGCAAGCCATCCATTAGGAAAACCTACATGGCAAAGTGGAAACGATTCTCCATTTGGTGTGCGAAGTCCTCCCTGGACTCCTTTACCTGCTCACCAAAGAAAGTGTTGGAGTACCTTCTAGCCCTGTCGAATGCAGGACTGCAGTACTTGACAGTGAAAGTGCATCTTTTGCGTGATTTCAGCCTACCACAAGCCTATCCACAATATGTCGGTGGCTCAGCTCCCCTTGGTTAAGAGATTCCTTAAAGGTATACTGTGCACTAGACCACCAGTCAGAAGATCAGTAGCTGCTTGGGATATCAACCCTGTGCTAGACATGCTCACTCATAAATCCTTTGAGCCTCTAGCAACCTGTGACTTGAAGTTCCTGAGCTGAAAGGCTGCCTTCCTTGTGGCCATTACTTCCGCTCGCAGGGTCTCTGAAATACATGCCCGGGTCACAGACCCCCCCATACACAGTATTTCACAAGGACAAGGTGGTTCTCAGAACTCACCCTAAATTCCTTCCTGAAGTAGTTTTGGAATTCCATCTGAGCCAGCCCCTGGTCTTTCTGACCTACTTTGCAAATTTTCAGAATGAAGGGGAATGTACCCTACATTCTTTGGATATAAAGAGGGTTTGCGATTCCACATCGGCAGAACAAAAAAGATTGCAAATCCAAGCAACTCTTTGTCTCGTTCAGCATGGCCCGATTGGATCAGCCTGTTGCCATCAGGTGCATTTCAACATGGCTGATAGCATGTCTCTGCCATTGCTATTCGATGGCGCAGGTCAAGCTGGAAAGCAAGGTGTAAGCCCACTGTACCAGAGTGGTCGCGGCATCTCTGGCAGAGATTCGGAACGTGCCCATTGCAGACATCTGCAGTGTGGCCACTTGGAGCTCTGTGCACACTTTTGTGAAGCACTACGCCTTGAATGTCCATGCCAGACAGCATCCTTCATTTGGCAGGACAATCCTTAATTGACTTCTGTCCTGAGTGTGCTCCCCTCTCCTGCCGCCCTTCTCGGGGGATTATTTTAGCTCTGTTCTCTCCCACTAATGTGAATGAGTGGTGGAGATTTTTTGTCCAGGAAGATATGAAATTTATGTACCTACCTTAATTCTTGTTCTTCTTGGACGAAGTCTCCACCACTCATTCACATGCCTACCCACCATCCCCCGAGCTCACTTACTCTGTTCTGATCTTCACTCCCTCATGAGCCTAGGCTGTGAAGACGCTGTTGAGTTGACCCTTCTTACATGGGTCATACGGACTATCTTATGTCTGAAATAGGTTAGTTTTCCTAGGTTAGTTTACGCTGCACCTGCCTGGTACAAAAAAATATTGAGGCGGTTGGAGGGTCGATGCCGAGGTAGCCTATACGTCGCAAGCCAGCCTCAATGCACCGTGCATGTGCGGTCTTACCTCAGTGCTGGCCCTCCTGAAGATTTTTGGCTCCCTCTCGGTCCTAGCACCTCCGACGTAGTCCCACTAGTGTGAATGAGTGGTGGAGACTTCGTCCAAGAAGATGAAGAATTACAGTAGGTATGTAATTTTCATTTCTAGGAGCGGTATATGTCGTTCCGATCTTCCCTGGCTTTGGCACACAGCACTGTTTCCAGCGGGTAAGATCTGGCGTCATGGGGTGGAGCCAAGGGAGCTACCATCCAAGTGAGTGGGAGGAGCCAGCTTGAAGACTTTCCAGCACATCTTAAAGGGAAAGGACACTGCCAGGTGGTGTGGATGAACAACATATACCACTCCTAGAACTACTGTTACAGTTGAGTAACCTATTTTTCTTAAACCACACAATATACAAATACATAAGCTGACAAATTCAGATGGTACAGAAATTATTCTCATGGACCCTTTGCTTTCCTATGCCAGCATTTATTGCTTTCCTTATACTTCTGTTATATCACGATTGTCATTCAAACCCCAGGAATCCCTCAGTATGCTTAACTATTGCAGTAAGCCAACTAAGTTTGACTACCCTGGAGAGTGGAACTTCTGTAAATGAGAGAATACAGAAGTAGAACATAGAATGCTGCTTAGATCTCTGCTTCTAGGTGCTGCTGTGTTCTACAGCTTACTGGTCAGATTCATTTTTCTGCCATTCTACGCCCTGAAGAGCTCTCCTCAGCAACTTCACTGCAAGTCTGATTTTTTCCACGGATTTTAAATATTTTCTTTTTCTTTCTCTGCCTCTTAGTTTTAGCTTATTTTTGCTATTTTATTCTTAGTTTAGCACTTTCTCTGGTTCCTCAGCGGTTCCCAGGAACCAGATAAATCTCTTGTTTTGTTTTTGCAGTTTTCTTATCACTTTTTTGTATTTATATTTCTAGCTATTTGGATATGCTGTACACTGCACACTTCTGGCAGTGTTCCTTTCCCTTTAATTCCTGCTGGAACGTCTTCAAGCTGGCTCCTCCCACCCACACGGGTGGTAACTCTCTCGGCAATGCCCCGTGACGTCAGAGCTTCCTTTCCACTGGAAGAAGAAAGTTCCCTCCTTATCGCTCTGCACTGAGTAGGCCCTTGTGATTTTCGAATACTCCCCCCTCTGATCTTGAATCCCTGCTAGCCATTAAGAATTCTCTGCTCCTCAACAGGGAATGGATCCTACTCAGGGATTTCAATATTAACTGGACCTCCACTCAATCTGATTATGCCAAATCCATCATCTCGGGCCTAGGATTACACCAACGTATTCCCTCCCCAACAAGGACAAACTATAAAACCGACTCTCAGTCGGTCATTGACTGGATCATTGTTTCTAACCCCTCCAGAATCTCTGAAGCTGGGACCCTACCAGATTGCATAACTGACTGCTGCGCAACTTTTTGTCTTTGGACTGCACCGTCACCAACCCCCCCCCCCCATTTCATTTACTCAAGACATTTAAACAACAATGTACTTGAGGACATCACTCAAGCTTTTCTCCAGATTGACTGGTCATTCACCTTAACCTTGGACAATATCAATGCTGTCATAGATCGTTTCTCAGCTGTTGTCAATGGGGTTTGTGACAAATTTCCCCCCCCCAAAAGATCAGGATCTGGGGACGCGTTTGTGTGTGGATCACCCCTGACATCTTTAAATTAATAAGTCGGAGAGACAGGGCCTGGACAAAACACAGGAAGCACCAGGACCCCACCTAGTTAACATTGTACAAAGCTCTACGTAACAAGTGCAAAGTGGTGGTCAGGTCAGCCAAAGTGAATTTTCTCCACAGTAAACAACTCGGTGGGGGGATGCTAATCCCAGAAAACTCTGGTGTACCCTGAATAACCTCCTTGGCAGGGTCAGGAAAACTGAACCCATCACTCTCAGGCACGGGGACAAGCTCACTAACGACCCCTCAGATGTAGCTAGCATATTTAATTAATTCTTCTGGGATTTAGACAAATACAAATCCTACCTCCCCCCCCCCACCCTAGTCTCAGCTAAAATACCTTCCCACTCCCACCATACTACACCCAGGTTCCATTTCCACTTTCCACTTCTGGGCATTGTCACCCTCTGACATGGTTAAGCTCATCCATTCAAATAACCCCAAACCCAGTAAAAGGGTGGATAGGATTGATTTCAAAATTCTTAAGCTTGCCATTGCCCCACTAGTGGTCCCACTTACACCTTGCACCTTCCCACACATCTGGAAAATGGCCATAGTCAAACCTCTGTTTAAGTCAGGCTCGAAAAACAAGGTAGGAAACTACAGGTCAGTCTCTCTTCTTGCGTCCCCTCCCCCACAAGATACTAGAAAAAGTAGTACATTCTCATGTCACCTCCTTTCTAAACAGCTATATCATCGTCACAGATGCCTAACATGGTTTCAGAGCCACTTACAGTACCAAGACCACCTTAGTTAGGTTCACCAGGGATATCTGTGGAGCCATAGACAACGGCTTCTACACGGACCCGGGTTTTGTGCATTCTTCGACCTTGTTGACCATGATATGCTCCTGAACACCCTTTCCAATCTCTATTTCTCTGATAACACAGTTAAATGGGTCAGGAACTATCTCTCATACAGAGCACAGATGACCACAATCGATGGGATGCTCTCCTCTGAATGCCATATTAAATACAGGGTTCCCCAGGACTTTATCCTGGGCCTCCTCCTTTTCATCAGTAAGCTCCCTGAAGTCTGCAGCACCACCAAAGTGGTCCTCTATGCCGACGATCCTGCGCTGTATTGCAGCAACAGAAACCCGGATGAGATGCTCACCAGCCTACAATCCAACTTCCAGAATCTGCATTCATGGTTCACCAATAAAGGCATGGTCCTTAACTCCATAAAAATGAAATACATGGTTTTCTCCGGTCCCAGGAAAACCTACAACCTAAAGCAAACCCTCTCTGATAACCATGGAAAATGCATAGAGCAAGTCTCTGAATTTAAATACCTTAAACTTCTGCTTGATCCCCACCTGTCCTATAACCTTCATGTTTCTAGCATAATAAATAAAGTTTGGATGAGACTGAGCTTCTATATAGGATCTGTAAGTACTTAATCCCTGAATTTAGACTCCGTCTAGCAAGCTCCATTCTCATACCACTTCTGGACTACGGATCCATCATTTATGTCCCCTTGGCACTTCTGAACTCTTCCTTAAACTATGACCTAGCTACAGTAATATCCGCTTTGTCACTGGACTTCCCTGATGAACGCATCATTGTACCCTTTACAAAGCTATTGATTGGCTCCCTCTTGCGGGGCATTTCACCCTTTCTTTTCTCCACAGAGTTCACCTGAATAAACTACCACTGAGCGTGACATCACTCTTCCCCAAATCTGCTACTGTCCGCTGTAAAAGGGCAGTAAGGGCTCTGGAGACCTCTATATTTCTTCTGCATATTAAGTCTGTTGCAACAGCACACTAATGTTTTTTTTTTCCCTAACTATTCTAGCTGTCCTCTTTCTTTTCCCGTCTACAGGCAGGCCACCTGTAGTACGTTTTCGCTCTGTGCACTTTGTTTCCTGGTCTCTGCGTGCCCATGTCTAATCATATTGTCCTCAGAATGGAAACACCTGCATGATCGTGTGCACAATCGGTAGCATGGACGTGCGAATATTTCTCTCTCGAACGTGCGAGGTGGTGTTGGCGAGTGTAATTGCATGAAAGAAAATAAAACCCAAAATGGAGGTCTTCGCTCTATTTAGAGGCTGTCCACTGTTTTGTGGTGCAATATTGTGCTCCTGCAGCAGTTTGAGGGATAACTGGTGAGCCACTAGCTGCAGCCTTGAAAGCGCTCTATTGCAATGCTCTGAGTGTAGCACATCGGCAAAAGTAAATGCAGAGCTGATTTCGTATTTAATTTGCAGGGGCTTGCACAGAAGGTAATTCTTTTCGCTTTCTATAGTGATGCAAGGGAACTTGTTTCTAGTTATTTTTAGTACTTGCATCACCCTGTTTATGCATGCATGAGACAAATGCTGTACACAAGGCATTCTCAATACTATTATGCTGTCCTTTAATTATTGCAGTATGAATTATGCTAAAATGCTTTTTTTCCACTGTGTTGGGGTTAACTGGGTTAGTCACCTACCAGAATAGAAGCATGGTTGAGGTTTAAAAGTAAAGAAGTATGCAACATTATTTCAGAATGTTTTACCTGCAGGAATGGTTTGGGGTGTGTCCTTGCTGCTCAGCCCTCTCTAATGTCTCTACCTCCTATAGTGCTGGCCGGCCCATTATCTCTGTATTAAATAGGTAGAGAACATGTAGGAGTGGCTTGAGTAGCATGTCCTTCCCACTCCAGATTTATTTCTTTATTAAAGCAATAAAATGATGGTTTAG
Source organism: Neoceratodus forsteri (assembly GCA_016271365.2). Classification (NCBI taxonomy): domain Eukaryota; kingdom Metazoa; phylum Chordata; order Ceratodontiformes; family Ceratodontidae; genus Neoceratodus; species Neoceratodus forsteri. Next base: position 970,352,715 of record CM057449.1, read on the forward strand.
TAACACTAAATGATTATTTATCAAAATTCTAGATATTAGTCTGATACAGATGTTAAAAATTACTGTGATTTCTAACGTTAGTTTACTAAAACAGGTATTGGGGTGGAGCTTATCTGTATCACATGATCCCTTACCTGTTATATAAAGAAGGGCTTTGTCAAGAGTCAGTAGAGTGGAGGACTCTGAGCAGTCCAGACCCTAGCCTTTTCTAGTGGTTTTTAGTTAGAGACTGATTTACTTTGTTTGATTTATTTTCTCTCCTTTATTGTTTGGTCGAACAGTTCGCTGTTAAAGAATTAATTTGCCTGCCTTCTTTAATTTGTTTTGCTGAATAAAAGCTATTTTATTTTAATTGGGTCTTGGTGTCTGCCTCCATCTCTACCCACAGCCTACTACACTTGGTGGCAGTGGTGGGATCCACTGAGACACCTGCGCTGTTGGTGGATTAATGTGCAGCACCGAACCAGGTACTCGGATGGAGGCTAAGAAGGAACTGGCAGTCACAACACAACCCGGCTCTACTGGGGTCCAGACCCGGAGGATGATGGTGCTCACACAGGAGCCGTTGCTGGCTGGGTTGGATGATGTGAGACGGAAGACCAAGCGAGAGGGAGAAGAAGAAGAGGAGTTGAAGGGGGCCACTGCTGCTGCTATGGGAGAACCTGAAGGACCCCCTCCTGAGAATATGCAGGACTTGCTTCAGTGTCTATGTATATGGCAAATGGATATGGAGAGACGGAGAGAGGAAGAACACTGGCAAAATGAGGCTTGCTGGACTGACACCCTTTGGGCCATACAGGCTATGGGGAGCTCTAGGCCAGGTACACCTAGAGAGACAGAGGGGCCGAAGGACATTAAAATATCCAAGCTGACCAATACAGATGATATAGAGGCCTATCTTACCTCCTTTGAAAGGATGGCTGAAGCTTGCTGCTGGCCACGAGATCAATGGGTGGTACACCTGGCACTGCATTTGTCCGGAAAAGCGCAACTGGTGTATAGTCATGTGGACGTTAGGTACACCAGCGACTATGATCATGTTCGTCAGGCCATACTCAAGAGGTGTGATATAAGCGTTGAAATGTACAGACAGTGCTTTAGAACTTTTAGGTTCCACACTGTGGACTCGCCACAAGAGGCTTATACCAGACTAAGAGATTTATGCTATAAGTGGCTACAACCTACCACACAAACTATAGCCCAGGTCATGGAATCTGTTATACTGGAACAATTTGTGAGGATCATACCACAAGATGTATGGACATGGGTGAAGGAACACCACCCAGTGGTGGCACAGAAAGCTGTTGACTTGGCCGAGGACTATCTGACAGCCAGACCAGCTTGTATGAAGGGACCCTCTAGAACATGTGGACCTCCACCTACGGTAAGCCCTAATACTCAACCAGGAATGTTAATGCACCTAATCAGACTGCTACAGGGGTTACAGCAAGAGGGGGTAGAACTTACAGTGCTGATATCATTCGCCACATATGTCACAAAAGGGACACATAGCTATTGTCCTAAAATGAAGAAAGAACCTGTTCAGCTAGCTTTGGCATGTTGGGGGCAATATATGACTATGGTACAATTAGCAGGAAAGGATGTCCCTGCCTTCTTGGATTCTGGGAGGCAACAGACACTGGTACAGTCTAAATTGTTACCAAAGCCGAATATAAGTGATACAAGTGGGGTAACATGTATCCATGGAGACGTTCACTACTAGCCTATGGAGCAGATTACATTGACTGTATAGGGAGCAGAACAGCCAATGAAAGTGGGACTAGTTCCAAGGTTGCCTGTCTCTGTAGTGATTGGGCGAGACTTTCCTGATTTCGACAAACTGATGGTATCAAACCCCAACTTAGGTGCTGTCACTACCGGGGCACAGGTCATACAAGAGAAGTCTCTGGCACAGATATACCCTTTTGAAGATGACATTTATGGTGCCCCGGGGAAAGACAGAAAATCTAAAGGAAACCAGAAAAGGGATAAGACACTATGGAACTTGAAATGTTTGGACATTTCTGACCCCCTTCATTTAAGTGCTAAACCTGAGAAGTTTAATAAAGAACAAAGTGCTGATGATACACTTACCCCTTGCTTTTCACAGGTGGTCAACCCGAACAGTGATACAGTATATCCTAGATTTGTTATACATAATGATTTACTGTATAGAGACTGTAAGAATGCAACCACTGGGGTGGTTGTGGAACAGTTATTAGTTCCAGTACAGTATAGGCAGCACTTGATGCATTTAGCACACAATATCCCAACGGCTGGGCATATGGGGAGGGATAGAACTTTAAGTAGGCTACTGTATAGGTATTACTGGCCAAGTATACATGAACAGGTAGCCGACTATTGTAAGAGTTGCCCAGAATGTCAGCAAGTGGCATCAGTAAATACAAAGGAAAAAGTACCCATGCAACCTCTTCCCCTGATAGAGACACCCTTTAAGAGAATAGCAATGGATGTTGTGGGGCCTTTGCCTAAAAGTAGCAAAGGGAACCGATTTATCCTGGTACTGTGTGATTACACAACAAAGTATCCAGAAGCCATCCCCGTTAAGGAAAGTCACTGCTCCAAAAACAGTGGAGGAACTCCTGAAAATATTTAGTAGAGTGGGAGTTCCCCGGGAAATATTAACAGACTGGGGAAGTAATTTCCGCTCTGCTTTGTTGAACAGTCTATACCAGTCCTTAGGTATTGAAGCAGTGTATACATCACCTTACCACCCCCAAACCGATGGACTGGTCGAGCGATTCAACAAAACCCTAAAGAAGATGCTACAAAAATACGTGCAGTATGAAGGAAAGACATGGGATGTGTATTTGCCATTCATGATGTTCGCATATAGAGAAGTTCCACAGGCCCCACAGGTTTTTCCCCCTTTGAAGTACTGTATGGAAAAATCCCCATGGGTCCTTAGATATTGTTAAAGAACAGTGGGAAGGTATTAAAGGGACTGAGGGGTACCCCACCAATAGAATATATCACTCAGGTGAGGCAAAGACTGGCAAAATACATAACATGGGCACATCAGCACAATCAGGGGAAAACAGAAAGAGCAAAAAGAATACTACGACCAAGGTGTGGGTGATAAGTCGTTTTCCCCAGGAGATGAGGTTCTGTTATTACTACCATCCACGGATAGTAAACTAACTATGAAGTGGCAAGGCCCATACATGATCCATAGACAAACAGGACCTGTAAATTATGAACTAGAATTTCCAGACAGGAGGAGGAGATATCCGATTTACCATGTTAATTGATTAAAGAAAAGGTGGATCGGGTAAGTGCTCCTGCCTCTCTAGCATTCTTTGTACACCCTGAACAGCCAGCATCAGAATTGGACCAGGCATACCAAAGACTGGAAAGTTCAGGGGGGTATAAGGACTTAAACATCAGTCCTGAGCTAGAACCCATACTGAGAGAAGCCTTAAGCAAACTCCTGATGGAATTCCAGAACACGTTCGCCTGCACACCAGGAACAGCAAAAGGGGTGGAACATAGGATACATGTCAAACAAAACGCACTCATTAGACAAACACCATACAGGCTCCCAGAAAGGGTATGAGAAGGTGTGATAAGAGGAGGTAAGAAAGATGCAACGCCTGGGAGTGATTGAACCCTCCTCTAATGAATGGGGCTTTCCAGTAGTGGTGGTCAATAAAAAAGAGGGCGGCATCAGACTGTGTCTGGATTTTCTCTGCCTAAATTCCATCTCGAAGTTTGATACATATCCGATGCCCAGAATCGATGACATGATCGACTGCCTCGGGAACGCTCAGTATATCAAGGGAAATCACAGAGTTTGGAACTGTTTGATTCTGAAAGCAGCACAAGGGAAGTCACAGAGTTTGGAACTGTTTGATTCTGAAAGTAGCACAAGGGAAGTCACAGAGTTTGTAACTGTCTGATTCTGAAAGCAGCACAGGGGAAGTCACAGAGTTTGGAATTGTGATTTTGAAAGCAGCACAAGGGAAGTCACAGAGTTATTTTGAAAGCAGCACAAGGGAAATCACAGAGTTTGGAACTGTTTGATTTTGAAAGCAGCACATGGGAAGTCAGAGAGTTTGGAACTCTGGTTTTGAAAGCAGCACAAGGGAAATCACAGAGTTTGGAACTGTCTGATTTTGAAAGCAGCACAAGGGAAATCACAGAGTTTGGAACTCAGAGCTTTGGCTTCTCAGAAGGAACTAGAAGGGGGACAGCATCAGCTCTACAGTACAGTAGCTTCTTGTTGTTTTACATTGTTTCTTGTGGATTCTACTTGGTAGAAGGTTATTTCTTTCCTTTCTTACTACTAAGGGGCTAGCAGAGTATTGTTTGGGGCTGTTGGAATTTTGAAACCTGTTTTGGTAGCTATAAGTGGGCTCATTTGTTTGATTCACTGTGTGGCAGGCTGCATTTGTAGAGGCCTATTTCTTCTGTTTTAAAACATAATTTGGTGTGATTTAACTGGGTCTGTTTCTTTGAATTGGAGACATATATCTTCTAATGCCAAGCCTATTTTGATGTGTTGTTGGTGAAGCTGTTTGAATTGGAGTCCTGTTTCTTTGGGTAGCAAACCTATTTTGGGGGCTTTGAGTAGAATTGTGATTCATTGTTGCTGGCTTCACTAGCTGCAAAGTTTGAGTGGAGAGTGGGGGAATGGTGCTAGTGGTCTGACCAGAGGCCTCAGCTACCTGATTGTTTCTGGAAGACTTCTGCCACCCTTGGTCCATTATTTCCTTTATACCAGGGGTTCTGACATCACTTCCTCAAACAGGCAAAGGATATGCACCTGTCATAGCAAAAGCAGACATCCAGGAAAGGAACAGCAGCAAGTGAAGAGGTGACTGCTCTCTCAGTGGAAGGGAAGTAAATGCAAATCTAGGAGCTTTCATTATTACTTCTTCGCATTGATATTGCATTGGGGAAAGGAGGAGTAGGAGTTTGAAGAAGGTTGTGCAATGGCTACTTAAAGTCTGTTTTGAGTGTGGATAGGAAGAATAGGAATATAAAAGCAGTTGCTCAATATATCTAACGTGTGCAATAAAGGAGGTAAGGAAATAAAGAAAATGTTTTGCACTGATAGAGGAGGGAGAGGGGAGTTGGGGAGTGTTTGGTATCCTGCATCTGGAAGGGTGGGGGGTCGCTGGTGGCACCCACAGCAATGGGTAGGGGTGGTAGGCTGCAACAGCTGCGGTGCACCAATCTTCTAAAAATTGCCTGGAGTGTGGGAGGATGTTTAGTGCAACCACATAGAAAACTTAGAAAGGAGATTGAGGGTCTGCAGGAGGAACTAAGACAGGCAAGGCAGATTGGGGGTGGGTTTAGCCCAATACTGGAGGGAGGAAGAAGGGGAGATGAGGGAGGGCGATTTAAGCCAACAGTGGTGAGGAGAGGGTTAGAAGAAGGGAGGCAGAGACAAAGGGGCCCAGGCCAGGAAGAACAATTGCCGGGGAAACCAGGTCAGGAGACAAAAGACAAATGGAAGGAGGAGATAGGGACTTGTGAGGAGAGGCGAAGAAGTGGCAAAAGTTATGGAGTGGAAAGGAGAGAACAGGTTACTATGAAGAGAGAGGGAGCGGGCATTTGTGAAGGGCCTTCAGAAAATAGTTGTGCACTGCTAGAGAGGAAGAAGGTGGAGGAGGGAAATGATGAAATTAGAGGAGTAATTGATAAATGCCTGGACCAAACTGGAGCGGGGGAAGTTCTGCTGGGAGAATTGCAACAGGGCAAAAGGGGGAAATAATGTGCAGGAGGAAGAAGAGGAGCTGGAAATGAGAGAGGGAGATGAATGGAAGCAAGCAGGGAGTAAGAGGGGTGGAATCTTAGTGCTGGGGGTCTCAATACTAAGAGGAGTTAGGTGGGGTAGCAAGGAGGAGAGGCATAGTCGCATTTAGGTGGAGGCCGTGCCAGGAATGACAGCGGAAAGGGTGGGACAGTCTGTCCTGAAATATGCTAGAAGGGGTAGGGACAAGCCTCATTTAATTATACATCTTGGGACAAACGACCTGGCTGACAAGACAGTAGATACAGTCCAGAGGAGGTTTGAGGAACTAGCAATTATGTGAGGGCAGGAAGATCAGTAACTTTTCAGAGATACTTCCATGCAAAGGCAAGCACAACAAGAAAGCTGAGAATAGAGGAATTTAACGGATGGCTAAGAACCTGTGTGTTGTGCTAAAGGGTATGGGCTGTTGGGGGTGGGAGGGACCTGGGAGGACAGCAGTCTCTATGCCAAGGACAGACTACACTTGAGTGAGGAGGGAAAGAAAGTGTTGAAACAGAGGATAGAGGAGTACATAGAGAAAGTTGGGAATTTAAACTAGGAGTAGGGGGTGGCAGTTGGGGAAGAGATATGCAGAGACCACAGGTTGGGAAACCATATGAGCTTACCCCCCATAACAGTGACAAAGGACAAATGGCAAGTACTGTTGGTGATGCTAGGAAAGGAGGGCAGGATGGGAGGGGGGAAGGGTGGAAGGTGGTTACCCTTAATGCTAGGAGCCTTGGGAGGAAAACTATAGAGTTACAGGTTCTCATGGTAGAGGGAGAGGTGGACATTGCAGCCATCACAGAAACATGGGCCACCCAATACAATGACTGGGACCTGTCTGTACCAGGGTACAGGTTATTTCGTAGGGACAGGATGATTGGGAAAGGGGGGGGGTACTATATGTGAAGGAAGGACTGAAGTGTAAGGGAGGAAGGGGAGGAGGGTAGTATGGAGTCACTTTGATGCAATCCAGGATTCCAAGAATAGGATTCTTAGAATGGGAGTGGTGTACAGGTCACTATCTCAGACGGAGGAGTTAGACAGGGAACTAGTGGGACAGATCAGGAGGGCCTCAAGAAGGGTAGTGTGGTGATTGTGGGGACTTCAGCATGCCAGAGTGACTGGAGCACCCAACAACCAGGAACAGAAGGGAGCAGGTACTGCTGGATGCCTTCCAGGACAGCTTCCTGCTGCAAATGGTCAGTGAACCAACCAGGTTAGGAAATACCCTTGACCTTGTGCTGGCAAATGGGGACTTTGTGAGAGAACTTACAGCGGAGGAACCGCTGTCAGGGAGTGACCACCGCTCAGTATGGCTCACATTGGATATGGGCAAGGAAGGAGTGGAATCTGGCACAATAGTGCTGGACTTCAGGAGGGCCGACTTTGGGAGGATGGGGGAAGTGGTAAAAGGGTACCTGGCCAGAATTCAATCTAGTATGGACACTAACCAGAGGTGGGAGCTCATAAAGCTGGGGATAGTGGAGGCAACCAAAACCTGCTGCAAAGCCCAGAGCAAGAAGGCTAGGGCTAAGAAACTGATCTGGTTGAACAAGGAGGTCATGGAAAGGTAAGGAGGAAAAGAGCTGCCTTTAGGAAGTACAAAAACAGGGAGGGGAGGACAGGGAGGAGTACTTGACAGAATCGAAGGAGGTGACAAGGGCAGTAAGGGGAGCCAAAGCATCTACGAACTCAGGCTGGCACAAAGCATTAAGAAGGGGAGAAGGACTTTAAGTACATCAGTGAGAAAAGGAGCTGTAAGGACCATAGTAAGGATTAGGAAGGAGGGGTTGGGTGGAAGCAGGTGCGATAAGGGAAGCACTAAATGGGTACTTCTGCTCAGTATTTACTAAAGAGAAGAGGGGGGACACCCAAGGTGGGAGAAATGGCAGAAGCAGGGGGAAGTGGTGACAGATGGGAAATCATGGAGAGCAGAGTTCGAGAGGGTTTGAAGGCACTGAGGGTGGACAAGGCACCAGGCCCACATGGCATCCACCCAGGTATTGAAGGAGCTGGCAGAGGTCCTTGCAGGACCTTTGGCAGACCTATTTAATGCCTCACTCCATTCGGGGTGTGTACCTCAGGACTGGAGGATGGCTCATGTGGTGCCCCTCCACAAGAGTGGCCCCAAGGATGAACCGGGAAACTACAGACCAGTGAACCTCACATCCATCGTGGGTAAGCTAATGGAGACTATCCTGAAGGAGAGGCTGGGTGGCCCTCCTAGAGGCCAAAGGACTACAGGACAGCAGACAGCATGGCTTCATACGTGGCAGATCCTGCCAAAACAACCTGGTCGAGTTCTGTGACTGGGTAACTAGGCAACTGGACAGGGGCCATGCAGTGGATGTCCTGTATCTGGACTTCAGTAAGGCATTCAACTCAGTGCCACATGGAAGGTTGGGAAGGAAGTTAGTAGGCACAGGGGCGGGTGCAAAGCTGGTGAGATGGGTAGGAAACTGGCTGCAGGGAAGGCAACAGAGGGTGGTGGTGGGTGGGGAGCTGTCACCCAGGGGCAGTGACAAGCGGTGTTCCACAGGGCTCAGTGTTGGGACCAGTGTTGTTTGGGATATTCATTGCAGACATATATCATGGGACATCAAGAGCAAAGATCAGTCTGTTTGCTGATGATACCAAGGTAGGCGGTGGTGGATGACCTAGGGGATGGCAGGGTTGCAGGATGATCTGGCAAAGCTTGAAACCTGGTCAGACACCTGGCAACTGGCTTTAATGCCAAAAAGTGCAAGGTGCTGCATTTTGGGATGAAGAACCCAAGGAGGAGTTACCAGCTAGGGGAGTGCAGCTAGCCCAGACAGAGGAGGAGAAGGATCTGGGTGCTCATTACAGGGTCAATGAACAACTCGGCACAATGTAGGAAGGCAGCTGAGGGCCAACAAAATGCTGGGTTGTATTGCAAGGGGTATGTCCTCGAGGAGGAGGAGGTGATTCTGCCACTGTATAGGTCATTAGTTAGGACCACACTTGAGTACTGCAGTACTGGCGTCCGATCTGAAGAGGGACATTAGGTTACTGAGGGGGGTGTGAAGAGAGCGACAAAGCTGATCAAGGGGCTGGGGGACTTATCATACGAGAGAAGGTTGAAGGAGTTGAACATGTACTCACTGGAGGAGAGGCGAGATGGATGACATGATTGAAACCTTTAAATACATGAAAGGAATAAACAAGACGGGTACAGAGGGGCTGTTCAAAGTAAGGAGGGAGAGCCACCAGGGCCATGATATGAGACTGGAGCGAGGAAGGTTCAGGAGGGAGATGAGGAGACACTTTACAGAGAGGGTGGTGTCTGGGTGGAATCGTTACCTGCTGAAGTGGTATGCAGTAGAAAAGTGGACTGCTTCAAACGAGATGGGACAGGACAAGGGGAGGGTTAATGAAGGGAAGGGTGGAAGGAGGGGCAGCTGCAGAATAGGTGCTAGCTACATATTCGAGCAGACTTGATGAACCTCTAGCGGCCATGTGCTGTGCAAATTCTTGTATGTCTGTGAGCATCAGTACAATCTGACTTGACTAAGGGGTACTGGCAGATCCTCTTGCATGAACAGGATAGAGAGAAAACTGCCTTTAGTACCCCTTTAGGCTTATTCCAGTTTACCACTATGCCCTTTGGGTTACGTGGTGCTCCAGCGACATTCCAGAGGTTCATGAACAACATCTTCAGGGAACATCTGGATTATAGCGCTGCTTACTTGGACGATGTGGTGGTGTTCAGTCCAAGTTGGGAAGCACACTTGAAACACCCAAAACAGATATTTGAAGCCATTTCCCTGGCAGGACTTACAGTCAACCCGAATAAATGTTCACTAGCCAGAAAAGAGACAAAATATCTAGGGTTTAGGATTGGAAATGGTCAGGTGAAACCAGACATTGGGAAGGTGGACGCCGTAGCCAATAGTCCTTGTCCTCTTACAAAGCTCCATGTGAGGTCCTTTTTGGGGTTGGCGGGGTATTATCGACGCTTTGTTCCCAACTCTGCTACTGTGGCTAGTTCATTGACTGATCTTACAAAAAAAAAAAACAGAATCCCCCAGTAATGTGAGATGGACAGCCACTTGCGAAAAGGCGTTTTGTGCTATAAAAGCCTATCTGTGTACCTCTCCAGTACTCAGAAGTCCGGACTTTACCCGACCTTTTATAGTACAAACAGACGCCTCTAATTCAGGAATAGGGGTTGTGTTGTCACAAATGTTTACGGGGGAAGAGCATCCCATCCTGTATCTTAGTCGTAAACTGCACCAGAGAGAGACTAAGTATTCCACAATTGAGAAGGAGTGCTCTTATTTTGAGGAGAAGCTCTTGCAGCAGGTTCAGCAGTGAGGACTGGCACCACCAGATGACGGTTCCGGCAACTTTTTCTCTAGCAGTACTGACATGGGGAATGCCCCCCGCCGACGTCTGCTCCACCCCCGATGTCACCTTATATAAGGGAGGAGCTCCCCCCATGCTCCAGTTCTTTCCCGCCGCACGGTCAGGGTTAGTTCAGTGTTTCGGCTAGTACCGATTGCTCTTCTCCACAGTATTAGAATTTCTCCTCAGAATCCAATTTTCGACATCTGTGTCCTCGCATTTAAACAAATGCGCTTGTGGGTGACAGATTCCTGCGAAAGACGGACATTCTGCTTGTTTCTATTGCCTGGGGCCCGACCATCGCACCGACGCCTGCCCTCATTGCCAGGCCTTTATTTCGCGGACGCAAATCCGGCGCCAGAAATCCCTCACGGCCTTTCTTGCAGAAACAAAACTTGCCGCCATGGAACAGGCCTCTTCATCGGGGGAATCCGACCCTCAACCTGCCCACAAGCATTGGGAGCAGGACAGAGGGAGATCCCACTCGAAACATCGGTCTTCGGGATCGAAGTCCCAGTCGTCGGGCCATGACTCCCGCCTCACGACTGTAAAGCCTTCATTTGTGGGTTCCACTCTTACTTCTGTCCAGCCTTTAAAGGTCTCTCAGCCCTCCGAGAAATCCAAGGGCTCAGGTAAGGGCTCCTCCCGCTCGGCTTCCTCCTGAAAAGCCGACTCCTGGGAGTTGAGCAAGGCCTCAGGGTCTTCGGCCGGCAGGACCTCCTCCTTGCCACCTAAAAACAAGGCCTTGGACCGACGCCAGCCTCCGGCTACTGACCGGTGTTCAGCCGAGAAAACTTCAAGCCACAAATCCGACTGTCTGTCCGATGAAAAGGAACGATGTCCGTCGGGTCACAAGGAGAAGCGGATGCCGGACCCTCGTCCGCCCGCAACTCCCTTGGCCCGAGTCCTGGCGAAGAAGTTATCTGCCGCTGGTCATGAATTCATCGACGCCAGTCCACCTGATGCCGGTTCTGCCCGATACCCGGCGTCAGATTCGGATACCCCTTTCTCCACGGTCGCCAGTCCGCTGACGCCCGGACCCCGATGACGGTGGTGCTGATGCTGCCCCAGCTGCCTCCCTGTAGGCCGACGCCGGTCGACAAAGGTTCGGACCCGACGCCAGCCCCCGGATGATGGGGCCGGCGCTGGTACAGGCTTGAGTGCTCCTCAGCCTACACCTGACTCACTGAAATTACATCTCACTCAGGTTAAGGAGCTATTTTCCCACTGGTGGGACACAATTAAAAAGGACTTACTAACAGGGGTACCTCCACCCACTCCAGAGCCGGTTCCTGACCCAATTGAAACGGATGGTAGGGGGGACGACGTGCCTCCTCCTAAAAAGCACGATAAAAAATCCAAGAGGGACCGGTCCAGCAGTTCCTCCTGTTCCCCTTCTCCCCCTCCGGATAAGATGCTGAAAGGGAATAGATGTAGCCCCTCTCCTTCTTCTCCTACTACCTCCAACTTAGACTCTGACACCTCCTCAGTCTACTCAGAGCCATACCCAGGGGACACAGAGGGATTCCCCAAATCCCCTCCAGATGACCCCAGTTTTATGGAGATAATGAGGCACATCCAGGCCAACATGGGTTGGGACACAGAGGCCCTGGACCCCGAGCGACTGCAGCTGGCTAAGTACCTCCGCCAAAAAGATCCAAAGCCCGGTGGTCATCCCTCGCATGGTCGACACCTTTGCTGATGTCACCCGTGCGATTTGGAAGCTCCCTCATTCCTCCTCGGCTGTGCCAAAGAAAGCTCACCGACTCTACCAGGCACCTGAAGACCATTACTTTTTGGACGAACCACCCGCTGCGGACTCAGTGGTGATTTTGGCAGCTCATGATCATTCACAGAGGCCCAAACATCTGAGCACCCAGTCGCCTGACAGAGAATCAAAGCAACTGGATTCCATGGGCCGTAAGGTGTACCCTGCTGCCACTTGTAGCATCAGGAGTCTTAATTTCCTGACACACATGGTCCAATTCCAGAATGTCCTCAGGGAGCAAGGATTGGACATTGTGCAGAGCCTGCCCGATTGTCCTCAGCGGACTGAGCTCGCCAAGTTGCTGCAGACCGGCTCAGACGTGGGTACCCACGTACTGCGGTCGGCCTATAACTCTGCGGACACCTCCTCCAGGGCGGCCGCCATTGGCATCTGCCTCTGACGCCATGCTTGGCTTTGGGTATCTGGGTTCGATCCAGATGTTCAGGTCAACTTTCTGGATGCCCCCTTTAAGGGCTCCGTGCTCTTCGTGAGGACATGGAGCGAATCATCATCAGGCTGCAGGACTCCAGAAAGGCTATCTGTTCCGTGCAGTCCATGTACCGCCCGAATTAGGGGCACGCGCGAAAGCCCCGTTTTCATGGACGCAGGGGACAACAAGCTCAGCAACCTTGCTTTCAGCAACATGCTCAACAAGGAGGCTTTGGTCGTAGAGGCGGAGCCAGAGGCATCTCAGCCTCCGCATCTACACCTCCCAAGCAGCCGCTGCCTCCTCCCCACCCAATGCCTGACTATTCAGCGACTCTCCTCCTCTGGTACCCACACCAGAGGAGCCAGTCGGAGGCTGCCGCCCACGCTGATACGTGGGCTCAGGTGACATCCGGCCACTGGGTGTTGGAGCTCATGGAGTTCGAGCACTCTATCGAGTTCACATCCGTTCCTCCGGACAGACCACCTCCTCCATCCCGGTACCCCAGGAAACACAGGGCCCTGATCAGATAGGAGATATCCTCCCTTCTGGACATGAGGGCCATCGAGCCAATTCCACCGGCTGAGTCAGGAAAGGGGTTCTTCTCTCACTTCTTCCTAGTTCTGAAGAAGTCTGGAGATCTCTGACCCATTCTGGACCTCAGCGATCTAAATCAGTGGGCCTCCTACAAGAGATTCAGGATGGTTTCTCTACCCACTCTCCTCCCTCTCATTTCGGCAGGAGACTGGCTAGCATCTCTGGACATGCAGGACGCTTACTTGCATATCCCTGTCATCAGAAGCCATCGGAGATTCCTTAGGTTCGGGTTTGAAAATGAGGACTATCAATTCCGAGTCTTCCCTTTCGGTCTTTCCTCGGCCCCAAGGATCTTCATGAAGTGCTTGGTGGTTGTAGCCGCAGCACTTCGAGGACGAGGCCATTTTGTGTTTCCGTACCTGGACGACTGGCTCTTCCGGGCCCATTCCAGACCTCACTTGTCTGAGACACTCAGGGATTCCATCTCTCTGTTTCAGAATCTCTGAATCACCATCAGCATGGACAAGTCCCATCTGTCTCCCTCTCAGATCCTCCAGTTTATAGGAGCTTCTCTGGATACCGCTGTCGGGAAGGTCTTTCTTCTCTGCAACAGAGTGGGTCGCATTCGTACCATTGCGTCCCAGGTCTCTTCAGCCTCAGAGGTGCCGGCTCGCCTGCTCCTCAGATTGCTGGGACACATGGTGGCTGCCATAGTGTCAATCCCTCTGGCCCATCTCTGCATGTGGGCCATTCAGTGGTCCCTGAGGGTACAATGGGACCAGACAGCAGACGATCTGGATGCCTTGGTCAGAATATCAGAGCCAATCCGCTGAGAGCTCCGCTGGTGGATGTCGTCTGACAATCTCCTAAAGGGCATTCCGTTTCAGTTGGGGGTGCCAGCCCAGTCTCTAACAATGGATGCATCGTCCCTGGGATGGGTGCACATTTGGGGAACCATCGTACACAGGGTACTTGGTCTCCCCTAGAAGCGAATCTGCACATCAATGTCCTGGAAATGAGAGCAGTGCTGTATGCTCTTCAAGCCTTGGTGTCGGTCCTATCCCCAGGCCATCTTTTGTAGCAAACAGACAACACCTTGGTGATGTTTTACATCAACAAACAAGGCGGCACTCATTCCTAATCCCTTTGCAGGGAAGCAGTACAGGTATGGGATTGGGCCCTGGAACACCACCTGTTCCTAACAGCAGTTCACGTTCCCGGGCTTCAGAACATGCTAGCAGACACACTCAGCAGGACAAGATTGCAGGCTCACAAATGGGAATTGCGGCAAGATGTGGCAGATTGCATTTTCCGCCAGAGGGGGACACCAGAGGTGGATATTTTCACGTCTCATTACAACGCAAAACTGCCCAGTTTTTGCTCGATAGGTTCAGAGCCTGGTGCTTCCTGGCAAGACACATTATCCCTCTGCTGGAGTGGAAGGTTCCTTTATGCCTTCCCTCCCTTCCCTCTTCTTCAGAAGGTCCTCCTCAAGGCCCAGTCAGAGTCCTCCACCATTATTCTGATTGCCCCAATGTGGCCTCGCCAGATTTGGTTTCCATTACTGCAGCATCTAGCGGCAGAACCTCCGATGCCTCTTCCTCTATCCTCGCATCTTTTGTCGCAGGACAATGGGTCCCTGTTACACCCGAACCTGCATTCTCTTCACCTGCACGCCTGGCTCCTCAGGACTTAGCCAAGGTCCGTTTTGGGGTGTCTGATCAGGTTGCCCAGATTTTGGTTGAGGCTAGGAAACCTGCCACCAGGGCCACTGAAATGGAAACGGTTTTGCATTTGGGCCACAGCGAAGCAGATGGACGCGTTGGTCTGTCCGGTTAACACCGTCCTGGAATACTTGCTCTTTCTTTTCGAGAAAGGCCTTAGTTATTCCTCCATCAGGGTACACCTGGCTGCCATCTCTGCTTACCACTCTTTTGTGTCGGGTAATATGGTGGCTCAGATGGAGGTTTCCAAAGCTTTCTTGCACAGCATTCTGCATATCAGACCTCCCATACGGGATCCTATTCATCCTGGAGAAGCTTTCTCTCCCCCCCTTCGAACCGGCTATGAGCGCTGAGCTCTGGTTTCTTTCTTGGAGAAGCGCTGCTGTTGGTAACTGTTACTTCGGCCAGGCACATTTCGGAACTGCAGGCCCTCATGTCTAGGGAACCCTATCTGGTCTTTCACAAGGACAGGGTTGATTTGCGCACAAATCCGAAGTTTGGTCTCAGAGCTCACTTTAAACCAGTCGGTTCAGCTTCAAGTTTATTACCCGGAACATTCCAACAGGGGAGAGGCTCTTCTTCATTCCCTGGACGTCCACAGGGCTCTCAGGTGCTACTTGGCTAGAACCAAGGAGATCAGACAGTCTGATCAGCTATTTGTATCTTTTGCTCCACAGTCCGTAGGTCGCCCAGTTACCAAACAGACGCTTTCGCGCAGGTTGGTCCATTGCATCTCCTATTGTTATGAGAAGCACAATAGGTCGACTTCGGGGCCGATCAAAGACCACTCTACGAGGACTATTGCTACTTCCTTTGCCGCGTTGAAAAGCGTTCCTATGGCAGATATTTGTGCTGCCGCTACCTGGAGCTCTGTGCACACCTTTGTCAGGCACTACAGCCTGGACATTATTTCCAGACGCAGAGCAGGGTTTGGCCTTGCGGTCCTGCAAGGCCTGATAGTACAGTTACGTAAGAACTTACCATAAAGTAGATCTTTGAGAGAAGCTCTTGCAGTAGGTATATTTCCTGCCCTCCTTCCCCCAGGGATCAGGTCCTTTCCAGGTTGGCATAGTTTCTCTTGAAAGGTTGTCCGTTGACAATCAGTTATCGTTACTGACTTGCCGGTTTATTTGCCTGACGGGAGAGGCGTACAAGAACTGGAGCACATGGGGAGCTCCTCCCTTATATAGGGCGATGTCGGCGGGCGTTCCCCACACCAGTACTGCTAGAGAAAAAGTTGCTGGAACCGCCGCCAGGTGGTGCCAGTCCTCACGGTTGAACCTGCTGCAAGAGCTTCTCTCGAAGATCTACTGTTACAGTAAGTTCCTATGTAACTGTACTTTTGGCTCTAAAATGGGCCGTGGAAGCCCTGAAATTTTATCTTTGGGGTGTGGAATTTGAGGTATGGATGGACCACACCCTTTTTTGTTGGTTGCAGGTTATGAAGGATAGAAATCCCCGGATTATGTGGTAGTATCTATCCCTGCAATCCTATAGATTCTCTGTAAAACACAGATCTGGTCCTTCCAATAAGAATGCAGACTTTATGTCCCGCTATGGGGCAGAATCAAACTGTAAAAATGAGGGTACCACTGAGCCAATTGTACAGACAGAATCAGACCTCTGGGTGATTGTTACAAAAGGCATCAGAGACATAGTCTCTGATACCTAGTTTTTCAGTCATTTTTGTTTTTGTATAGGGACCCCGAGGTGGAGCTTCGGAGAGAGCAGGCGGGCTGAAGCTCCATCTCTCCCTTGGGAGAGATCTGATTATTAACTGTCTGGATGGTAGAAGCTCTGGTTAGAGGAAAACCTGGACTTTTTTACTCTTGGGCAGTGAGGAAATGTGAAAGGGCAATAAGGGCTCTGGAGACCTCTGTATTTCTTCTGCATATTAAGTCTGTTGCAACAGCACACTAATGTTTTTTTTCTCTAACTATTCTAGCTCTCCTTTTTCTTTCCCTGTCTACAGGCAGGCCACCTGTAGTACGTTCTCACTCTGTGCACTTTGTTTCCTGGTCTCCGGGTGCCCCTGTCTAATCGTATTGTCCTCAGAATGGAAACGCCTGCACGATCATGCGCACAGTCAGCAGCATGAATGTGCGAATATTTCTCTCGCGAATCTGCGAGGTGGTGTTGGTGAGTGTAATCGAATGAAAGAAAATAAAACCCAAAACGGTGGTCCTCGCTGTATTTAGAGGCTGTCCACTGTGTTTTGTGGTGCAATATTGCGCTCTTGCAGCAGTTTGAGGGATAATTGGTGAGCCGCTAGCTGCAGCCTTGAAAGCGCTCTCTATTGCAATGCTCTGAACGTAGCGCATCTGCAAAGGTAAACACAGAGCTGATTTTGTATTTAATTTGCAGGGGCTTGCACAGAGGGTAATTCTTTCTGCTTTTCTATAGTGATGCAAGGGAACTTGTTCCTAGATCCTTTTAGCACTCGCATCCCCGTTTATGCCTGCATGAGACAAATGCTGCACACAAGGCATTCTCAGTACTATTATGCTGCCCAGTAATTAGTGCAGTATGAATTATGCTAAAATGCCTTTTTTTCCACTGTGTTGGGGTTTACTGGGTTAGTCGCCTACCAGGATAGACGTATGGTTGAAGTTTAAAAGTAAAGAAGTATGTGACATTACTTCAGAATGTTTTACCTGCAGGAATGGTTTGCGGTGTGTCCTTGCTGCTCAGCCCTCTCTAATGTCTCTACCTCCTATAGTGCTGGCCGGCCCATTATCTCTGTATTAAATAGGTAGAGGACATGTAGGAGGGCTTGAGTAGCATGTCCCTCCCACTCCAGATTTATTTCTTTATTAAAGCAATAAAATGATGGTTTAGTATCTCTAAATGATTATTTATCAAAATTCTAGATATTAGTCTAATACAGATGTTAAAAATGATTGTGATTTCTAACGTTAGTTTACTAACAGGTATTGGGGTGGAGCTTATCTGTATCACATGATCCCTTACCTGTTATATAAAGAAGGGCTTTGTCAAGAGTCAGTAGAGTGGAGGACTCTGAGCAGTCCAGACCCTAGCCTTTTCTAGTGGTCATCAGTTATTAGTTAGAGACTGATTTACTTTGTTTGATTTATTTTCTCTTTTTTATTGTTTGGTCGAACAGTTCGCTGTTAAAGAATTAATTTTCAGCCTTCTTTAATTTATTTTGCTGAATAAAAGCTATTTTCTAGGGACATGGATATGTTGTTCATCCACACTGTCTGGCAGGTATCCTTGCCGCTTTAAATCTTGCCGGAAGGTCTTCAAGCTGGCTCCTCCCACCCACCCGGGTGGTAAAACTCTCGGCTCCGCCCCATGACGTCAGATCTTCCTTACCGCTTGGAAGCTCAGGTTCCCTCCTTAACGCTCTGCGTATAAGACTGGTTCCTAGTTCTTCAGTTTTCCGAATTTAAAAGTTTTTTGCTTTATAGACTTCGGTCTTCTTTCCCTCGCGGCTACGATGGACAAATCGACTCCCAGTTTTCGGCGGTGCCCTTGCGGGCAGAAGATGTCTCGGACGGATCCGCACTCCACGTGTGTCTACTGTTTAGGCCTTGAGCACGACCCGCAGGCCTGCGACCTGTGCTCTTCCTTCTCAGCCTACTTCCTCGAAGACCGTGCTGCTCGTCTACAACTGGGGCGCCCCGAGAAACGTTTTCCTCTGGTTAACTCAAAAGAGGCCCGGTCGGCGGTTTCCACGGTGGCGGGCTCGGTGGATCAGCTAGAGCAGATGATCGCCCTCGAAGAGGAGGCGGCGCGGGCCGCGTCTTCCTCGGCCATGGGATTTATCCCGCTCTCCCTGGGTTCCTCTTACACAGCTTCCTTTAAGGAGCTTTGTCTGTCCCTCTCCACTAGAGGTGAGGGACCAACGTCTGCTGGACCTTCTTCTCGGTTCAAAAAGAAAGACAAGGGTAATTCCCTCCGTCGACGCTCTTGGGAGCGGGAAAGGTCCCTCCCCCCGAGTTGTCGGCCATCGACTTTGGTCGATTGTTCGCTCGGCCACTGGTCTCACAGTGTCCCCGTCAGGTCAGTTGACCGAGACTCCCGTCGACACGGTCGAGATCTTTCTCGACCCGTTGGACAGGTTTTCGACCGGCGAAGCCGAAAATCCCCTCTCCCCGGTTCCCCCGGTGGGAGTTGAGGATCCCGCGGGCTTGCCAGTGCCTCCGGTTCCAGAGCCCTCGGGTGTACCCTCCGACCGAGGAGGGCAGTTCACTCGTCCCTCCCGCACCGTCCTCGGAAGGCGAGGTTCTCGGTCTCGGTCTCGGACTTCTTTGCGGTCCAGCCGATCCCCACCGTCATAGGCGGTCCCCGGTCTCAGCACTGGTAGCGGCGCTGCCGCTCATCCTCAGACGAGGGAGGCTTCCAGCGAAGTTACGGCACGAGGACCTCATGTGGCAACAGTTCTTTTGACGGGAACAAGCTGACACCGTCGCCTTCCCTGGCCATTAAGTGGCTGTCACCGGAGCGCCCGAAACAACCCCCTCATTTTGCCTGAGGAGCCTGTTCCCAGGCCGGTTGTTCGGCCAAAACCAGCTGCCCCACCGATTCCGGTGGAACCTCCGCCTCCACAGCCGCTGTTTGGGGCTCCGACCAAGAACTCTCGGTCGGCTCAGGGTCTGCCCCATAGGTTGTCGGTTACCCTCACTCCCGATCGCCCTTGGCAGGTGGAGGGTGGCTCAGGCCCGAGGCAGCTCTTTGCGGACTCTTCTGAGTCCGACGACGATTCCTCCCTTTTCTCCAAGCAAGTGGACTTGGAGTCCTCTGGAGGTCAGTCACTGGACGACAGCCCTTCGTCCTTCCTGGGTATGCTCAGACTCATCTCGGAATCCACCGGGATGCAGCTCGAGCCTGTATCCAAGTGGGCCAAGTATCCCCTCATGGAGATATTGGACCGAGGGGATTCCCCTACGGAGGCCTTCCCTGTGGCTGAGGTCATTGTGGGCCCGGCCTTGGAGCTCTGGCAGCGCCCTGCTTCCTGCCCTGCACCTTCGGCCAGGATGGCCAGGAAGTATGCGGTCCCTACCGGTTCCCTGTCCGGTTTCTCGGAACATCCCTCGGCCGAGGGGTTAGTTACCGACAGCGTTTTCCGGTGTGCCGGAAACGCTAGGGACGTGGACAAACCTCCGGACAAGGAGTCCAAGAAATAGGACTATGCCGGGCGAAAAGTCTACGCTACGTCCTCCCTTGGCCTTCGTCAGGCAAGCTCGGCCATGCTGATGGCACATTTCTCCCATGCCCTGTTGGGCTCCCTGGACAAGGTACTCCCTCATCTCCCGGCTGACCTGCAGACCACGGTTAGGCAGGTGCGGGACCAGGGCAGGGCAGTGGCCAAGCAGCAACTTCAGACTGCTCTGGACATTGGAGACTCATGCGCCAGGTCAGTCGCAGCCGCAGTGGCTATGCGCCGTCAGGCATGGCTGAGGATATCCACCTTCACAGCGGATACCCAGCACAAATTGGCGGATGTCCCCTTCCTGGGGACCGACCTCTTCGGCCCTGGAGTGAAAGGCCACCTCCAGAGGATCGAAAAGTCCACTGCCACCTTGGACTCGGTCTCATCCGCTCAGAGGGACAAGGGCCGCAGACCGCAACCCAAGCCCTTTCGTCCGTCTGCGCCTCCGGCACGTCCGGCCCAGCAACACCAGGGCCAGCAGGCTCAAGGCTAGCATCCCAAACCCAAGCCCGTGGCTTCCTCCTCCAGGAAGCAGGGAGGTAAAGGCCCAGGTGGTCCCTCGGCTGGTCCCTCCTCCAAGCCTGCACAGTGACGGGTTGAGGGGTGTCGCTCCCAACCTCGTCACCTCACCCCAGGTTCCCCCCGTGGGGGGGACGGCTCCAGTACTTCCTTTCCGCCTGGTCTGCTATTACCACAGACAGGTGGGTGTTGGAGGTGGTAGGAAAGGGCCTGCCTCTGGAGTTTGAGCAGGCCCCACCCTTCAGAGCCGTCGCACCTAGGGGGGCCTCAGGGTCCGAAGCCTCGCTGTCATCTCGTCAAGCCGACATCGCTCTCCTCCTCGAGAAGGAGGTGATAAGAGAGGTGGCGGACCCTCCTCAAACCCGGGTTCATGTCCAGGTACTTCCTGGTTCGGAAACGGACGGGGGGGCTGGCGCCCCATTCGCGACCTACACGACCTAAGCAAGTTCCTAAGGTCTCGAACCTTCAGGGTGGTCACTCTGGCTCAGATAATACCATCCTTGGAACACGGCATGTGGTTCTGCTTTCTGGACCTACAGGACGCATTCTTTCACGTCCCTATCCGTCCGTCCCATCAAAGGTTCCTTCGCATTCGAGCGGAGGGATCCCTTTTCGAGTTCCAAGCCATGCCCTTCAGCTTATCTCCAGCTCCCAGGGTCTTCACCAAATGCATGGCAGTGGTGACAGCATTCCTTCGGCGCTGAGGGGTCCGGGTTTACACTTACCTGGGTGATTGGCTGATAGCAGCCCCCTCCAGACAGGAGGTGGAGCGGTCCAGAGATCTGGCCCTCCAGGTTTGCTCTCAGGTTGGCCTCCTCATCAACGAGGCCAAGTCAGAACTTGAGCTGAAGCAGGTGATTCTTTTCATCGGGGCAGAGCTCGACTCTCTTCAAGCCAGAGCACGGCTCCCGGCGGACAGGGCCGAGGTTCTTTCCTCCTTTGCCCAATCATTTTTGATTGGGCAATTGCACCCTGCCCGAGACTTCCTGTGCCTCCTGGGTCTCATGGCGGCCTGTACCAGCGTGGTCCGTTGGGCCCGCTGGAGCATGCGCCTCTTTCAGTGGGGACTGGCCAGCCAGTGGTCCCAACTCAGCGATCCATTGGACCAGCTAGTGACGGTGACCCAGGGGATGTGGAACGCTCTCCAGTGGTGGACCGTTCCAGTTCATCTGCAGGAGGGCATCCCGTTTGTCCGCCCCGAGCCGACGGTCTCTCTATCGACCGATGCCTCTCTGAAGGGTTGGGGTGCCAATCTGGGGAAACACCGAGTGCACGGCCTGTGGTCCCCGCGGGAGTCCTGATGCCACATCAACCTGCTGGAGCTCCGAGCGGTCCGCCTAGCTCTCACCGCCTTTGCTCCGTTTCTTCGGGGTCAAGTGGTCCGAGTCCAGACGGACAACACCACTACCATGTACTATCTAAACCGCCAGGGTGGGACGCGCTCCATGCTTCTATGCAAGGAAGCTCTCTGCATCTGGTCACTCATGCGCAGCCTGGAGGTGGATCTCCTAGCCATTCATGTTGCAGGAGCCTCCAACACCCTGGCCGATGCCCTAAGCCGGATAGGGGCTGCGTCCCACGAGTGGTCTCTCCTGCCGGAGGTAGTACAAGATCTATTCTCCCATTGGGGCACACCTCAGGTGGACCTGTTTGCCTCCAGGGAGAATGCAAAGCTGAGGCTGTTCCATGCCGGCCCCCCTCAGCAGGGATCGCTGCAGGGGGATGCCTTCTCGAGGCCGTGGACCCCGGGCCTCTTCTACGCCTTTCCCCCGTTCCCCTTGATGCACAAGGTGCTTCTCAAAGCAAGGAGGGACAAGGCGCAGGTGATTCTGATAGCCCCAGACTGGCCCCGCCAGTACTGGTACCTAGATCTCCTCAGCCTCAGCTCCAGGCTCCTGAGGCAGCTTCCAGCTCGCCCGGACCTGCTCTCAGTCAATCAGGGAAGGTATTCCATCTGGACCTTCAATCCCTGCACCTGACGGCCTGGTTCCGCTGGCTAGAGTTCCAGGCCTTGGGTCTTTCCGACAAGGTCCTCAAGCGTAGTTGAGGCGTCCCGTGAGTCGACCAGAAAATGCTCGCCTTCAAATGGAAAAGATTTTCCATTTGGTGTCAGGAGCAAGGGCCTGGACCCTTCCTCCTGTTCCTTGGTGAGCATATTGGACTACCTTTGGTCCCTTTCTCAGCAAGGGCTTGGTCGACGACCCTTAAGGTGCACCTGGCAGCCATCTCTGCTTACTGGGCGGGCGGGAAGCAGTCGGTGGCAGCAGGAGAAGGTGGTCTGGCGCTTTCAAGGGCTTGATCACATTTCCCTGTGCAAGAACCTCCACCTCCGTGGATCTACTGCTGGTACTGGCAAAGCTCATGGGCAAGCCATCTCGAACCAATGCACAGGTGTGAACTCTCCTGTCATGGAAGACCACCTTCTTGGTGGCTATCACGTCAGCCAGAAGGATGGGAGAGCTCAGGCGCCTGCATCGAGTCTCCTTACCTGGTCTTCCACAGGGACAAGGTTGTCCTCGCCACCACCCGAAATTCCTTCCGAAGGTGGTGTCGGAGTTTCACCTTAACCAGGTGTTGACTCTGCCGGTGTTCTACCCCAATCACACCTCGGAGGCCGAATATAGGCTCCATACTCTGGACCCTAGAAGGCGGTCGCTTACTATAAGGGCGCTCGGCTGAAATGGGAGAGGTTACTCCAGCTGTTTGTCACCTCGCTGAAGCCGCACCTGGCAGACCTGCAGCCAAGCGGACGATAGGCAGGTGGGTCACCTCCTGCATAGATCTCTGCTATAAGTTGGCGGGCATGGAGCCTCCCAGAGGGATAAGAGATCATTCTACCCGCCATACTGCTGCATCGGTGGCTGCTTCCAGGGACGTCCCTATCCAGAAAATCTGCAGGGCTGCTACCTGGAAGTCAGCACACACCTTCATCACCCATTACCACATCAACCTTGAGTCACGCCGGGATGCTGGTTTTGGGGCCTCGGTTCTCCAGTCTCTATTCCCTAAGTAGGGGGTTTGCGCCTTGCCTTCCTCCTCCCGGAGAACTGCTAGGAGTCTGCCAGACAGTGTGGATGAACAACATATCCATGTCCCTAGAAATACAGGTTACTCACCTGTACAGGAGTTCTAGGAATGGTATATGTTGTTCATCCACACAACCCACCCAACCTCCCGGCTCGACACACAACCTGAGCTTCCAGCAGGCCAGATCTGGCGTCATGGGGCAGAGCCGAGAGTTTTACCACCAGGGTGGGTGGGAGGAGCCAGCTTGAAGACCTTCCAGCAAGATTTAAAGCGGCAAGGATACCTGCCAGACAGTGTGGATGAACAACATATACCATTCCTAGAACTCCTGTTACAGGTGAGTAACCTGTATTTATTTTCATTGGATCCTGGTGTCTGCCTCCATCTCTACCCACAACCTACTACACCTGCCAAACCAGAGAAGCCTCTGACAATGTTTTCAGCATCCCATTCTTCCACACCTCACTTGCTCAAAATTCCATTGCCTGTAAGAGCACAAAACAGTACAACTTGCTCCCACCCGAGTACCTTGCCTGCATCACTATATATGCCTTTCAAAGTTTCCTCAAGAGCCACCTCAAAGTAAAACTTGCATGCACTTGTTCTCCTATTACCGGCTGAATCTAAGTCTGCTCTTTACCGTTCCCTTCCCAGTTCCACCCATCTGCTCCCCTACTGTTTTTCCCTCATCCTCCACCCTCTCTACCCCTCCCTGTTTCTTAGCACCCCCTCCTCCTGTTTCCCTCTCTATTTCTTTAGTTTATCCTGTATATAAAAGTGACTAAACGCTTTTGTAAATTATGTCCTGTAAATTATCTATCTTACTTCGAGATTTGCTCTTGCAGCAGGTAACACCTTTAGGACTCAGGTGCCAGGACACCACGGAAAACTTCTAGCTAGCATTATCCAGTGGGGGACCACCCCCTACATCAGCCCGCCTCTGATGTCATGCACAGTATAAAAGGGGTAGTCTCCCAACCCATCCCCGGTTCTTTTCCCGCAGTCCACCGTGCATGTTGGACCTCTGAGGACTCCTTCAGCTCGTTGACCACCATTTTTCTTGCTACCTGAGTTTTCTTATTTTCCACAAAATAAGTAGTTTTCGAATTTTTGCACGTCGTCGTCTTCTCCTTCATCTTCCATTGAGCGACGGCAGTCGAAGTGTGTGTGTGTGTGGGAAGCAAATTCCCCATAAGGATAGCCATTCAGCCTGCCTTTTCTGTCTAAGCCTGGACCACGGCATCGAGGCCTGCCAGCATTGCCAAGACTTTAACCAGTGTACCATGCTCTGTTGCCAGAAGACCCTCGAAGCCTTTTTGCGCTCCATAAGATTATCTGAAATGGAGAAGGAGCTTCACCACAGGAGTTTGTCTTCCTCTCCAGCCTCATTTTCTTCTTCACATATAGGGAAGAAGTCGAGCAACAAACACAAGCACCTGGAAAAACATCACTAGACACCCTGGGCAAAAGATGGCTCCTGGTCCCCGAAGAACTCAGTGTCTAATCCTCCCTCCATCCCTGCTGTCAGTAACGGGTGAAGTTTCCTCAGGATGCGGGAGTTCCTCCCCCACCTCCCAACCACTTAAGCTTAGGCCCATTGCCACTGTGGGCTCTAAGCCAAGTGGGTCGGCTGGTGGGTCCTCAGGCAGCAGGCCATTGTCTGTCGCCCTCCCGGCCAGGGTGTCCACCAAGTCTACCCTGATGCCGGAGGCTGAAGCCTCGGGGTGACACCTGGGATCAACGCCCTCTTCCCCCGGGAAAGGGGGCATTCGACCCATTTGGGAGCTAGCTCCCCGTCACAGGCGACTCCGCCTAGGCGGCCTCCGGATCAGTCTCCGGCGTGGCCTAAGCCTACTCTGGTCCTCTCGATGCTGGCCTCTCTGGCGTCTCCTCGGGTGACCCCAACGCCTGATTCTATGAAGCCGCTGGCTGGACTTGACATCCGTCCCCAGCCGACGCCTGAGGTACAGATGCCGGATGATGAGATGCCAGATTCGGTTCGTCCGCCAGACAGTACTATCCCTCTGGGTCCAACGTCAGGCTCCCTGGATCATTCTACTGCAATGCTAGAGTTGCCTCAGCCTGATGACCAGATGCTGGGGCCATCTAAAGCTATCCCCCCCCGACGCCAGATGCACCAACTCCTCCACAGGGTCCACCACAGGGCCTAAATGAGCTTTCCTGAGCCTGGTGGACCTTTTTCAAAGATAAGCAGACACCCAGGGCAGCCCCTCAGCCATCCCCTCAGGGACCACCCCCGGATAAATCTCCAGTCAGACCACCTACCCCCTCTCCAAGGGGCAACCCTGACGCCGGATGGGGGTGATAAACTTCTTCCACAGGGTTGGCCATGAAAGCATCCAAGCTCACCTTCCCCTTCCCCAGACTTGGGGGACTCGGATGGATACTCTTACTCCTATTCCAGCCGAGGGGACTCGGACCAGTCATTGGAACCAGAGGGTGGCAAAGACACGCCTCGGTCCCCACCGGACGACCCAGTGTTCATGGATGTCATGCGTCACATCCAACAACTTAATGGTTGGGAAACTGAAGAGTTGGATACAGAATGTAAGCAACTGGCTTTCTTTCTCAGGAGGAAAGACATCTTACCCATGGTGGTCCCTCCTATGGTTGAATCCTACAAGGATGCGAACAAGCTAACTTGGAAGGGACCCTTCTCTACACCAGCCATATCAAAGAAATGCGACTGGCTGTATACTGTTCCCAGGAATGAGCCCTGTTATGGGGAGCAACTAGAGGCGGACTCTGTCATCATTAACGCTGCCCACGGTAGGTCCAAGAGACCCTGGCACCTCAGTATGCAACCACCAGATAAGGATTCAAAACAATTTGATTATCTGGCCAAGAAGGTTTACTCTTCCTCCATGTGTACCATTTGTTCCCAAAACTTCCTTGCCCACATGGTACAATACCAAAATGCCCTATGAGATAAGGTGGTGGAAGTGGCCCAGGCCATGATAGACTGCCCAGGCCAGACCAAGCTTATGGCAATCCTGTAGTCGGGATCTGACGTCGGTAATCACATCCTCAGGGCATCCTATGATACCGTTGTCTCAGCCAGCAGAGCCACTGCTTCAGCTGTGTGTATCCGGCAGTACTCCTGATTGCGGGTGTCAGGCTTTGTGTCAGACGTGCAATCCAAGATTATGGATGCCCCCTTCAGGGTACCAGTGTTCTTCGGTGAAGAGTCACAGAACATTGCCACCCGGCTGCAGGAATCTGGCAAAGCTATTTGATCCGTACACACGATGTACAAATCTCAGCCAAATCAGAACTCCAAGCAGTCCTTTCGGAGGAACAGTAGCAGGTCAGGCTTCAAGCGAAGGGCCTCCACCCCTGCCTTTGGTGGTTCAGCCCCTCGGGCCCCCAGAACCTCCCAGTCTGCGCTTCTCCTGCCAGGCGCCTCAGCCTGACTCGCTGCCCGACCCTACCCCTACCCCGGCGGATGCCTTATGGGAGGCGGTGGGGGTCTTTTTTTCTTGCACACTGAAGGGTTGTGTCAGGTAACCACCGACCGGTGGGTCCTGCAGCTTGTCGAGAGAGGGCATACTCTCGAGTTCACCGAGGTTCCTCCAGACAACCCTCCAATTCAATCCCATTACTCCCAGGCCCATAGCATTCTCATCGCGGAAGAAATCCAGGCTCTTATTTATTTATTTAAGAGATTTACCAGATAAGCATACTGAGCGGGGACCGCTCGTTTCCAGATGCGACCTGGGGGGTTACATAGATCCAAACAGGTTCAGAATACAAAACACTACAGTGGTTTGACAACAGGTTCAGAATACAACACAATTCAGTGGTATGGTAAAAGAATGAGAGTGGATACATACAGGGAGAGTTACAACAGGTTCAGAATAGGTACAGGCTGGGTTGACCATTTTTTGATATTACAAAATTTAGTCCTCAGATCAGAGTGCATAGTTTGCTGACATGGTTAGGCCTAGACTGCCGGGTGAAACAACAGAGCAGTAGAAATATAGTAATGCAGTAGGAATTCTAGGCTTGTTAATTTAATTCTAATTTAAGACCCGTTAGATGCCTCTTGGGGCAGGTCTAGGCTGTAGGTTGCAGTTGCATGCATCTGAGAAGTGGGCATGTAGGAGCGGTTTGAGGAGCCTTGGGAGGAGAGAGCCTAATGTCTGCTGGTAGGTCATTCCAGAGTTTGGGCAGCTGATGTTTGAAGGCGATTGGCCTTGATGTGCGCATGAAAGGGACTTGAGTTGTTTGAGTCAGAGCCTCTGAGGGGAGTATGCCGGGGGTTGTGTTGACAGTACGGAGCTGAGATGGGGGGACTGGTCCAGTATTTGGCTGTGAGATTAGCGCAATGTAGTTGACGCCGAGACTCCAGCGATGGGAGGCAAGGCGCCGTAAGCAGGTCAGCAATGATGGGGGTGGAGGGGCATTCCAGGATGAAATGACAGAAAGAATGAAAGAGGGGGGCCAAGCTGGCCAAGGTGGATGAGGGGTCTGCACTGTAGACCACGTCACCGTAGTCAAAAATGGGGAGGATCATTTTGAGCACTAATTCTCTCTTGACCGTGGTTGGTAGGTTGCCTTTATTGCGGTATAGTGTGCCTAATTTAGGGTGTAGTTTTTTCTGTAGCAAGTCAATGTGGGCAGAGAAGTCTAGGTGTTTATCGAACCATACCCTCAGGTACCTACAGGAGGTGCAGGATTCCAGGGTGGAACCATCCAGAGTGTGGAAGATGGGGTGAGCATCTAGACGGGAGAGTCTCGGCTGTGTACCGAAGGTTAGGGAGACGGTTTTCTTTGCGTTTAGGACAAGTTGGTTGGACCTGAGCCAAGCTTGAACAGAATCAAAATCATGCTGAAGTGTCGAGTTTGTGTCCCTAATGGAGGGGCCGGAGGTATACAGTACAGTATCATCTGTGTACATTTGTATGGCTCTTCTGCTCAAGCGAGCCATAGAGCCGGCTCCGCCAGCATAACAGAGAAAGGGGTTTTATTCCTACTTCTTCCTGGTGCCAGAGAAAACGGGAGATCTATGAACAATCTTAGACTTCAGTCACCTGAACCAGTATATCGAATACGAGACATTCAGTATGTTCACCCTGACAGGTCTTCTACCTGTGCTGCATCAGGGAAACTGGCTATGCTCCCTGAACATGCAGGATGCATACCTCCATATTCTGGTCTTTCAGCCACACCAGAGGTTCCTTCACTTCCAGTTTCAGGGGCACCACTATAAGTTCAAGGCTCTGCCTTTCCGCCTGTCCTTGGTACCCAGAGTGTTCACCAAGTGCCTCGCAGTGGTAGCTGCAGCTCTTAGGAGGCAGTGGAATCATGTCTTCCGCAACCTCGACGACTGGCTCCTAACCGCTCCCACCAGAGACTGACTACTGTGCACAATGCAAGCCACTTTTCACCCATTTCTGGACTTGGGGATCACTTTAAGTCTCCTAAAGTCCTCCCTTTGGCCAGGTCAGCGGCTGCAATACATAGGGGCAATTCTGGACATGGCCTAGGGAAAAGCCTTTCTCCCACAGGACAGAGCAGGATGCCTCCAGGCCCATGCACGGCAGCTCTCCTTGGCTCATCAAGTCTCGGCCAGGAATGTCCTCAGGCTTTTGGGAAACATGGCAGCGACCATTGCCACTGTTCCTCTTGCCAGGTTACACATGAGGGACGATCCAGTGGAACCTGAGAGTTCAATGATATTAGCTGTCAGACGACCTGGACCAACCAGTCCTGGTATCAACCCAGTCAAACAAGCCCTGCATTAGTGGTTGAATTCTTCCAACCTTTCCAGAGGAGTTTGTCTCCAGAAAGAGGTTCCCAGACAGATCCTGACCACTGATGCATCAGGTCAGGGCTGGGGAGCTCACCTCAAAGGTCACCAGACTCAAGGGTCCTGGGAGCAACACGAACTTCACCTCCATATCAACATTTTGGAGATGAGAGCAGTTCTGTATGCCCTTCAGGCCTTTCCGACAGTCCTTCTGTTGGCCCCCCTGTTGATTCAGACTGACAACATGAAAGTGATCTTCCTGGACATAAGTCTCCACCACTCATTCACACTATTGGGATCTGCGCCGGAGGCACTAGGGCCCATCGGGAGCAAACTTTTTGCTGGGGAGTCGACGCCAGAGATGGCGCCACGAGGAACGGCAAAGTCACAGCCCTAGCTTGCGCGGCACGACTATCTCAAGGCCGACTTCAACTGCCTCAGTTCCTTTTTTCCCACCGTCGAAAAGCGCTTAGTGATGACGTTGCTCGCCTGTCGGGAGTCAAACTTCAAACTAGCAGCATAGTTTTCAGTTTTTATTATTTTGTAGTATTATCTCGATACAGTATCGCTTAAGTTATCTTATTTTTAAATAAAAACAATAAAGAAGTCTCAGCCTACATTGACGGAGTCGACCATGAGCAGGTCAGGTGACGGTAGGGAGACTTCGTATGAAAGCTGTACAGCCAGTCGGGCTGGGTCCGGTCCGCCGCCTTCTCTGGAAGGAGGGTCTGACAACGGTCAGTCCAATGCCCGGGGGGATGGGCGGTCCCCGCGGAAGCATAAAGCCAAACGGTCGCATTCTCTGCACCGTTCGGCCTCAAGCTCTTCTTCGGCCCACAGGTCCAAAAAGAGAAGGCATCACTCGAGGTCACCCTCTGATACGTCTGCGCATAGACGCCCGGTTATCAAGGCTAGTTGCCGGTCTCCTCCTCCGGAGTCGCCAACAGCGGCTTCTGGTAGCCGAAGTCTTCGACATCAGAGTCCTACCCCGCCCACAGGTAGGTCTTCAGATGAGCAGTTTCATCAGTGGGCCGCTCTTTTGGAGCAATGGGTTCGGAGGTTGGTTCGGCTGCCTGGCTCGGTGGTTCGTGGGCCTTCGGGCTCTCTGGGCGACCAGGTAGGGCAGTTGGACTTTCCTGGTCGCGCGGTACCTCCTTCGGTGCCGTCGACTCCGTGCTTAGGTGTCCCTCCCCTCACATGGCTTCGGCGCAGGGGGCCACACCGATGCCCTTATCTCCTGCTCTTTTTCCTTCCAAACCTGTTTTTCGGTCTCTGGGGACACCTTCCTCGGCGTCGCGCGGCCTCGTGGCGTCGCCCGTGGCATCGCGTGGCTTTGCGGCGTCGCTTGCGGCCGTTCGGCACCGTGTGGCGCCGCGGTGCCGTCCTCGGCGCTGTGCGGCTTCTCGGCGCCGTTTGCGGCGTCGCGTGGTTCATCGGCGTCGTTCTCGGCGCTGGGCGCCTCCTTGGCGCCGGGGGCTCCCGGAGACTTTCCTTTTGTCTCTTTTCCTCCTTCCTCTTCTGGCTTTCATCCCTTTCCTGTCCATACAGTCCCTCCTGGACTGTCAGGAGATGACGTTGAGCCTGACCCAGACCTTCGGCTGGGCGATGAAGTGGACGAAGCAGGATCTTTTACTGCTGCAGAGCCTGTGGCCGAGGACCTGTCTTTTAAGTCTCTGCTGAAAAATATGATTTCCACACTTTCTTGCCAGACTACAGACATCGATCCTGGGAAATTGCTAATACTCCAGTACCTTCATGCCTCGGAGATCCCTATGGATTTGACTCCTCCGATTCAGCCTTCCTTCGAGACGTTGTCTCAAATGGTATGGAATAATCCTGCTCTCTCTTCATCGGTGGCTAAATCCATTGATAGAAAATATTCAGCCCCCAAGGATCGTCCCATTTTGGCATCCCAAGCTTTTGCGGATCCTATTGTAGTCCTGGCAGAGAATGATAAGGTCGTCCTTCCTCAAACCACTACAGTCGACCTATTAACAAGGAATCTCGTAGATAGACACCTTAGGTAGAGAGTTTTGCTGCTTCTACCCCAAGTATCGTATTGCCAGTTATCAGGGCTATTTTTCTCAGATACGAGTATATCCGTGGCACTCTCTCAAGCAAATGGTTGAAGCTCTTCCGGTCTCGGATTCAAAACCAAACTTCTCAAACCATTACCAGGGGTATTGAATCTAACAACCAACAGGTTAAAGCAGCCATGGGCGCTTTCGACTCCTTCCGTTCAGCAGCTGCTGGTATTTGCACCCGCCGCCATTCCTGGCTGCGTACTTCAGGCTTCACCAATGATGCGCAACAGCAGGTAATGGCATTGCCCTTTGATGGTGCATATCTTTTTGGTCCTCAGGTCGAGCAAGCTCTAGAAGCTACACAAAAGACTAGGTCAGCCATTAAGTTGGCTAGACCCCCTCCTGGCCCCTCTAGAGGGCATGCCAGTAGACGTCAGTTTCATAACCGTCAGTCCTTTCGAGGCAGAGGCAGGGGTAGTTTCCACAAGAACCAACCTGCCCAACCTCAAAAGAAGGCACAGCAGAAAGTGCAAGGGCCCAAAACGCCCAGCGCTACTTTATGAAGTGCTGGCCCAAGTCCCACCTCAACTGCCCGAGGTGGACTTTTCCTCTCCGGTGGGAGGTCGGCCGATGCATTTCTACAGCCAGTGGAAATCCATAACTTCAGACAAATGGGTCCTTGGATAATCCATGAGGTACTCTCTTAATTTTGTGGAAACTCCTCCGAGTTGTCCTCCCAAGCGGCAGCCCAGGCTGTCGGCCCTTCAATCAGACCTTCTCACCGCTTGAGTTCGGGCCTTCTAAACAACAGGACAGTAGAACTTTTGCGCTGCATCAATGAAACACGGGGTTCTACTCTCACTACTTTCTGGTTCCAAAGAAGTCTGGCGGAATGCGCCCCATTCTAGATCTCAGAAAGCTAAACAAATTTCTCCCCAAGGAGAAATTCAAAATAATTTCTCTAGGGACCCTGTTACCCTTGCTTTGTCAGCATGACTGGTTAGCTTCCCTAGACATGCAGGATGCTTACCAGCACATTCCCATTCACCCGAAATATCACAAATTCCTGAGGGTTGTGGCTCTGGGACAACATTATCAGTTCAGAGTCCTGCCCTTTGGGCTATCCTCGGCGCCGCGAGTTTTTACAAAATGTTGTGCAGTTCTTGCAGCGCACCTCAGAAAACTTGGAATACAGGTGTTCCCTTATCTAGACGATTGGCTTCTGGCAACTCCTTCCAGGCAAGGGACTCTGGACGCTGTAGAGACGGCCTCTCAACTTCTTACGTCCATGGGAGTCCTGCTGAACCTCAAGAAATCACAGCTGCAGCCCTCCCAGAGGCTCCTTTTCATAGGGACCCTTCTGGACACATCCTGTGCGAAGGCCTTTCTTCCAGAGGACAGAAGGAACAATATCCTTCTGATGGCCCGTTACATCGGAGAGAACAGGTCAGTTACAGCGCTCTCGATGCAACGGATGCTGGGCCTCATGGCATCCTCAGTGTTCACTGTGCCTCTGGCCTGTCTGCACATGAGAACCACCCAGTGGATGCTCAGTACTCAGTGGTCTCCGACCACTCACCCGCAGTCCTACCTCATCAAGGTGACAGAACCCCTATGGAGGTCTCTCACCTGGTGGTCTCAAGAGGACAATCTCCTGCAGGGATATCCCTTTGCCCCTCTGGACCATCAGATCTCAATTACCACAGACGTCTCACTTATGGGATGGGAGCTCACTGTCAGACTCTCCACACTCAGGTGTGTGGACTCAGCTTTCAGTCTCAGCTTCACATAAATGTCCTAGAAATTAGAGCCCGTCCTTTATGCGGTCTGAGCTTTGAAGGACATTCTTTGTCACAAGAATATTCTCCTCCAAACGGACAACAAAGCAGTGATGTATTACATCAACAAGCAGGGCGATGCTCATTCTTACCCCCTATGCAGAGAAGCGATGAGGGTCTGGGAATGGTGCTTGGAGCACAAGGCTCTAATTCAAGCAATCTACCTGCTAGGCATTCAGAACGACTTGGCAGACCGTCTCAGCAGAACAGAGACAGATCCTCACGAGTGGTCTCTCGACTCAACCATAGTTCAGTCACTATTCGAAGAGTGGGGAACTCCGGACCTGGATCTTTTTGCGTCCCCACTCAACGCAAAACTGCCTCTCTTCTGCTCCAGAAATCCAGGGCCTGGCATTTTTTGTCAGGATGCGTTCAGGCTGCGGTGGACAAAACGCTTTCTTTACGCTTTTCCGCCTCTTCCTCTAATTCAGAGAGTACTCCTCCAGTTCGAGTCTCAGGGAGACGAGATGATTCTCATTGCTCCCTTTTGGCCTCGACAACTGTGGTTTCCACTTCTCAACAGTATGTTGGCAGTTCCTCCGAGACCACTTCCCGTGCAGATGAACCTTCTAACTCAGGGACCGGTGGTCCATCACAATCTGAGATCTCTTCACCTTCACGCTTGGCTCCTGAAGAGGTAGAAGTAAATTGGTTCAATGTCTCTCGAAGAGTTTCGGATATCCTTCTGGCTTCGCGGAAACCAGCCACTCGGAAAACTTACATGTCTAAGTGGAAGCGTTTTTCCCTCTGGTGTGCAAAGTCCACTTTGAATCCTTTCTCCTGCCCTCCGATAAAGTCTTAGAGTACCTTTTGGACCTCTCAAACTCAGGTCTCCAGTACTCTACAGTTAAGGTTCACCTTAGTGCCATTTCAGCGATCATGAGCCGTTTTTCTCTTTCACTGGCTCAGTTACCTATAGTTAAGAGATTTCTTAAGGGCATTCTGCACACCAGACCCCCTACAAGACATCCGGTTGCAGCCTGGGACATTAATCTTGTGCTAGACATGCTCACCCGGAAACCCTTTGAGCCTCTAGCTACCTGTGAACTAAAGTTCCTCACCTGGAAGACTGCCCTCCTAGTGGCCATTACCTCAGCCCGTAGGGTCTCTGAGATACATGCTCTGGTCACAGACCCTCCGTATACTGTGTTCCATAAGGACAAAGTAGTCCTTCGCACTCATCCTAAATTTCTTCCTAAGGCTGTGTCAGAATTTCATCTTAACCAACCTTTGGTCCTTCCCTCTTATTTTACGGACTTCCAAAATGAAGGGGAACGCTCCCTTCACTCTCTGGATGTTAAGAGGGCCTTGCGTTTCTATTTAGATAGAACCAAGGATTTTCGTAAAGCCCAGCAACTGTTCGTTTCCTTCAGTGAGGCCCGGCTGGGTCAACCTGTTGCTATTAGATGTATCTCAACATGGCTAGTGGCGTGCCTTCGTCACTGCTATTCCATAGCACAGGTTAAGTTGGAGGTAGAGTTACGCTCAATCTGCAAACGATAGCGGCATCCCTAGCGGAAATCCATTAGCGTGCCCATTGCAGACATCTGCAATGCAGCCACCTGGAGCTCAGTGCATACTTGTTAAGCATTATGCGCTCGATGTCCATGCCAGATGACATTCTTCCTTTGGCAGAGCCATCTAATGGACTTCTGTCTTAAAGCGTGAGCTCTTGGCTTTCTCCTGCCGCCCTCTCGGGGGATTATTAGCTCGGTACTCTCCAAATAGTGTGAATGAGTGGTGGAGACTTATGTGTCAGGAAGATATGAAAGTACATTACCTACGTAATTCTTGATCTTCTTGGACGAGTCTCCACCACTCATTCACATGCCCACCCTCCATCCCCCGAGCTCACCTCTCTTGTTGGTCTTCACTCCCTCACATTCTAGGCCTTGAAGACTTCTTTGTTTACCCTTCTTACACAGGTTGTCCGGACTATCTTATGTCCGTTTTTTTAAGGTTAGGCTACCCTTCTAGGTTAGTTACGTTGCACCTCCTTGGTAAAAAAGGTACTGAGGCGGTTGGGGAGTCGACGCCGAGATAGTCATTGCCGCGCAAGCTAGGGCTCGTATGTACTGCTCGTGCCATCTCTACGCCGACTCCCCAGCAAAAAGTTTGCTTCGATGGGTCCTAGTGCCTCCGGCGCAGATCCCAATAGTGTGAATGAGTGGTGGAGACTCGTCCAAGAAGATCAAGAATTACGGTAGGTACGTAATTTTCATTTTTTTTACATCAGCAAACAAGGGGGGGGGGAGAGAGACTCATTCCTATCCACTCTTCGGAGAAGCCATGCTAGTGTGGACTTGGGTGGTGTATAACCGTTCAGTATTTGACTGATTTAATACTTCTAGTGTTCTTTTCTTATTTAACAAAAAAAAAAGAAAAACAAAAACAAAAAAGAAGATGAAGAGGAGGAAGAATTTCTCAGCCTGCCATCAACGGAGTCGACCTGAGATGGTAGCGGTGATGGTAGGGAGACTTTGTTTGAAAGCTATGATGACAGTGGGGTGTCCGGTCCGCCGCCCTTTGCGAGTGGGGGGGGTCCGACAATGGGCAGTCAAAAGCAGCGGGCCTGTTCCCAACCTCGGCCAGGGACCCGGCTCCGTTCGACCTTGAGCTCTTCTTCACTCCTCTCCTGTCGATTGGAAGAAAAAAGCGTACTGCTCGAAATTCCCGCCCTCTGAAATCCGTCTGTGTGGGGATCATTGGCTGGAGAGTGGTAGGCCCATCTTGACTTCGGTGGGGTCCTCTGTGGCTGCATTTCTCAACGGCTGCAATCTTTGACTCCGGGCTCTGTTTCTGTCCTCGATGGGGCTCCAGTGAGCAGTTTCACCTCTGGGCCGCTCTTTGGAGTAGGGAGTTTGATGTCTAGGCAGTTGACTTGGCCAGTGGACCCGGTTCTGGGGTCTTTGGGCTTCGGAGCCACTGGGCCATGGCCGTGTTGGTTGGGCAGGATGTGCACGGTGCCCTCTCTGGTGCTAGTGTCATTGACGCTGACCCCATGTGCCGAGCCGGCACGGGTACCACTTTCCTTCTCCCCCTTTTCTCCAGGGCTATGGCCGGTATGTGATGCTAGCGGCATGGATGATGCTGGCGCCACGGATGGTGCCTGTGCTGCGGGTGGCGCCAAACTCCTTGATGCCGATCCGGGTGACAGCGTCTCCCGTGATCCTGGCCTGGATCTACCTTTTGAAGGTTCTTCTGGGGTAGAAGTGGATCTGGATGAGTCTTTCCCTGTCTTGCTTTGCCAAAGACATACACACATATGAAGAAGCCAACAGAAGATGGCCATTTGGTCTATGAAGTCTGCTCATATTGCAGGGTCCACAGCTTGAGCTAATGTCCCTGCCCTCCCTCCCCACTCCTCCCATCCTCCCTACCCATGATCCTTACCTTCCCCCTGTGTTTATCCCAGCCTCTGTTAAAGCTGCCCACTGTCTTCAACGAGATGACCTCATCCTGCAATGCATTCCAAGTGTCCACCACCCTGTCTGTGAAGAAGTGCTTTCTGACCTCCCTCCTAAACCTCCCACCCTCCAGCTTAAGACTGTGCCCCCTCGTGTTATGGTTGCCACTCAGCTTAGAGACTCTCCTTATCAACCTTATTTATCCCTTTCAAGTACTTGAAGGTCCCAATCATGTCACCTCTCTCCCTCTCTCTCTCCTGTCTTCCAGGGAGTACATGTTCAGTGCCCTCAACCTCTCCTTGTATGCCTTACCCTGCTGACCCACTATCATCTTTGTAGGCCTCCTCTGGACTTTCTTTTTTTTTTTTTTTGCATTGTCTATTTTTCCGCCCTGTGCTCGCTGGTCCTCCACTCCTTCAGGCTCTGCCAAGTTCCCCCTGACCTCTCCTGTCCTTGCCCGGCCCTCCTCTGGTCCCCAGATCGCAGCTGACCCCCGGGATATCCCAGTGTATCCCTTCACCAGGCGGGTCCCTCTCCTCCTAGGGGGAAGGCACCGGGGGGCAGGATAGCCCCAGCACATCCTTCTAGGGCCCGGGGATGCTGCTGGGGAACAGGAGGCACCGGGAAGGCGCTGGAGGCCCATTAGGAACAGAGAGCCATCATCTGGAGGATCTGCGAGCGATTTTCCTGGCTTTCTGTTGGGGGCAGCGTAGTGACGTCACGGCATACGCCAATGTCCGCTCTTCCCCCAGTTAGTATTGGGCCGTGTGTCCTGTGATACTCCCAGCCTCTGCTAGGAGCCAGCAGGCCCCGGACCAGTCCCCTACCCTCCCCCCGGAGAAGGAGAGCTGTCCCTGGGACGCTCAATCCTTCTCCCTCGGCCGGTCCTCCAGTGACCCAGGCTCGTTTCCGAACCCGGGTCGCTGGCGTCACAAGCGGAAATCCAACCGCTGTGACGGCGGGCCTTCTGGACTTTCTTCAGCAGGTTAATGTCCGTTTTGAGGTGTGGACACCAGTACTGAACTCCATACTCTAGATGCAGCCTTACCAGTGACCTGTACGAGGGCAGTATAACCTCCTCTCTCCTACTACTGATCCCCCTAGATATGCATCCCAGCATCTTGTTTTCCTTTGCTGCTGCTTTCTTGCACTGCGTGGAATGCTTCAGGTTACCAGTGATCATCACTCCCAGGTCCTTCTCCTCCTCTGATGCAGATGCTCGGACTCCACCCAGGTAGTACTTTGTCCTGGGATTCTTGGCTCCAATATGCATAACTTTATATTTCTTAGCATTGAAGCCAAGCTGCCAGATTCTGGACCACCTCCCGCGCTTTACCAGATCTTCCTGTAAGTCCTGTATCCCTTCAGCTGTGTCCACTCTCCCGCAGAGCCTGGTGTCATCTTCGAATAGTCACATTTTGCCCTTAATGCCATTCTCAGTATGATGACATTGAACCACACCGGCCCCAGCACTGAGCCCTGCAGGACCACTGGTTACCTGTTTGCTGCCAGATAACTGTCCCCCCACAACCACTCTCTGGGTTCTGTCCCGCAGCCAGTTTTCCACCCATCAGGCCATCTTTTCCCCAACCTCGAGATCCACCAACTTCCTGATCAACCTTTTGTGTGGTACAGAGCCAAGGGCCTTGCTGAAATCAGGATAGAGGGTGTCTACCCCTTGGCTTCTGTCAACTGTCTTAATGACACAAAGAAGTCAGTCCAATTTGTTTGACACAATCTCCCCCCCCATAAACCCATGCTGCCTTGCATCCTGTAGACCATGCTTCTCTAAATATTCCACCAACCTTACCTTTAGTATGGTCTCCATGAGCTTGCCCACAGTGGAGGTCAGACTGACTGATCTGTAATTCCCTGGATCATCCTTGGGACCGCTTTTGTGGAGGGGCACTACATGTGCTGTTTTCCAGTCCTGCGGCACCACGCCTCACTCTAGTGAACTATTAAATAGGTCTGCTAGTGGCCCTGCCAGCTCCTCAGCCAGTTCCTTTAGTACCCTTGGTTGTACTCTGTCCAGGCCTAGTGATTTGTCCACTTTCAGTGCCAGCAGCTCCTCCCTCACTCTATCCTCCTTTATCACTACATCTGTGTTACCCTACCCCCTGCTCCTCTTTTCCCTTCTGAAGGCACTGGTCCGTCCGTCCTCCCTAGTCAAGATGGAACAGAAGTATTCATTTAGTATCTCTGCTTTTCCCCCTTTATGCTCCACCCCTTTCTTAAGCCTAATAATTCCTTCCTTCCTTCCTTCTTGTCCCTTTTCTCACTTATATAGCTAAAGAAAGCCTTCTCCCCCTTCTTAATTCCTTCAGCTATCTGCAGCACACAGCAGATGACTCATTTTAGGGGCTGGAAGGCAAGCCTCCTGTATCAGCAGAGCCTGTGATAGAAGATCTTCTTTCCAGTTTTTCCTCAGGAATAGGGGGTCCACCATAACATTTCAGACTTCATCTATGGACCAATGCAGACTTCTATGTCTTGGATTCCTACATTCCTTTGTACGAGCACACCCTGTGGAACACTCTCAATTCAATGGTCAAGAGCCTCCCGAAATCAACGCTCCATTGCTAGGGGCATATAGCTCAGTAATCAGCTAAAAGCTTTATAGACGCCTATGTCACTGCCCCTAGGGTGGCTGCCGTTGGCAGCAGGTGATTAACATCTCCTTGGCGGTGCTTATTGGTTAAGCCCTCAGGTTGAGCTCTGGAGGCCGCTCAGACTCTTGATGCCCCATGGAGGGCACCGTCATCATTATCATAACAGGCAGTCCTTTCAAGGTAAAGACCGGGAAGCCTCTGTCAGGACCCAACTCCTCAACCGCAAAAAAATTGCAGCAGGGCCTGAAAACACCCTGTACCATCCTCAGTTTCGCAGAGTTTTTCCCCAGACCTAGGCGGCAGCCCAGCCTGTCCGCCTCTCTGTCAAACCCTCTTTCCTCTAAGAGATGGGGCTTCTGTGGGATCAAGGCAATAGAAGTTGTTCCACAGCGATTCGGAACATGTGCTCCTACCGCCTTGCTTGGTTCCAAGTTTACAGGCGGCTTGCGTCCGTTCTCGACCTTGAAAGGTTAAACAGGTACCTGTTCAGGGAGAAGTTCACTACAACCTTGGTGTCCAAGTCTTCACTCCTGCACAGTTGCCACAGCTTTTCAGTTGCGCTCTTCCAGGAGGGGTTTTCTGATTCAGGAAAGGTGCCAGATTCACCTTCCCAGTGGCTCCTTTTCTTAGGAGCCCTCCTGTACACTTCAGGGCGAAGTTTCTTCCTTCCGGAGGAACGGAAGAGTCGGCATCTTTGGGTGTCTCGTTTCTTTCAGAAAGTGACTTTGTTCAGGCCTTTTTCAATGCAATGGATGCTGGGACTCATGCCTTCGTCTGCAGAAAATAGTGATCTCCAACCACGCATCTGCATTCCTCCTCATAAATGTCAGAATCTTGGACGAAATTACTCGCTTGGTAGACGCAGTTGGTCTAGCTTCTGCTATGTCTACACTTACCCTCCTGATCATTTGGGGAGCCCACTCTCAAGATCCCCACACTCAGATACGGATCCAGGAGGAGCTTCATCTTCTCATAAATTCTTAGAAATGAGAATTGTTTTATTTGCTTTCCAAGTCCTGAAGGATGTCCTTGCATGTCGTCGCCCTCTCCTCCGCGGCGCAACTCTTAAGTGTGCGTGCGGGAAGCAGATTCTGGCGAAAGATGGCCACGCGGCCTGCCTCATCTGCCTATGCCTCGACCACCGGCCCGCCAACTGCTCTCATTGCCAAAAGTTCAACCAGAAGACCAGGACCAGGAGAGCCAACGCCCTGAAATCCTTTCTCCTAGAACAGAAGGTGGCAGCCATGCAGCGGACTTTGGAGTGCAGCTCTTCCTCTCCCGCCAAGGACTGCCCACCCAGAGAAAAGTTGTTGGGAGGGAAACACCACCACAGGGAGAAGGATAGGGCCAGGTCTGAGTCCCACCCCAAGTCACTTTCTAAGACGCCTTCTTCTTCGACCTCTGGCCGGAGGTTGGGCTCAGTCCCGACTCATGTGACTGAGTCCTCGCTGAAATCGAAGCCAGCTCCCGCATCTTCTCAGGGCAAACACAGGGAGCCATCTTCCTCCAGGCATTTGCCTGCTCGTCCTTCCCTGGCCCACCGACCCCACAAATCCTCTTCAGGGTCGACCCAGGAAGGCCATCCACCTGCCAGCAAGCCCAAAGATGCAGGCAAATCATGCGGTTCGTCAGAGAAGCGCAAGCGCCGTGACGATTCTGATGGGCGTCGGTCAAGGAGGACCTCTTGTACAGACCCCCCCCATCCCAACTCCGACACCTCCACCAATGGGACCCTCTCCAACCCTAACCAGTCCAGCTGGAGAGGAGGTAACCCACCCTGACCCAAAAGACAAGTGCTTGAGGAAACGTTATTCCCTGATTCCATCCTCCAGCGGACGCCAGTCCTCTCCGGACTACGGGAATGCAAGTCCCTCCTCACTGGACTCCTCAGATGAAGAGGAATTTGTCCTGCCCTCTCAAGGCCTCAGGGACTCTCCAGGGTCTCCCCCGGACAACCCTTCTTTTCTGGACATCATACGTCACATTCAGTCCATTTATGAATAGGATACAGAGGAAGTGGACCGAGCACAGACGTCTGACGAAATTTCTAGGGTCCAAAGAACCGAAACCCCTGGTCATCCCGCCTCTTGTAGAGCTGTTCCAGGATGTCACCAAGATCACATGGCATAAACCCTCATCCACTTCTGCTGTCCCGAAGAAGGCAGACAGGCTATATAAGCCCCCCAAGTCCAAGCTGTTTTTGGGGGAGCACCCAAGAGCCAATTCACTGGTGCTCATGGCTACTCATGGCCGTGGTAGCCAACCTAAGCACCTCAGCTCCCAACCACCAGATCCAGAGTCCAAAAAATTGGACAGCTGGGGCAGAAAAGTTTATTCTTCAGCAACGGGCTCTATCCGTTCGCTGAATTTCATGGCCCACATGGTGACGTACCAACAGTCACTGTGGGAGAAAACAATGGAACTTGTCAAGACCCTGCCAGACTCTGACACTAAGGAGGAAATCCTGACCTACTCCCAGTCCGGACTGGATGTAGACAAGCATGTCCCAAGATGTTCATATGACTCAGTGGACATGTCTTCCTGGGCGTCTTCTGCGAGAATATGTCTGAGGAGGCATTCTTGGCTCAGGCTCACAGGATTCCACCCAGATCTCCAAGAATCCATACTGGATGCACCTTTACAAGGCCTGGTACTGTTTGGCCAGGAAGTGGAATCCCTGGTCAAGGAATTACAGGAGTCGGGCAAAGCCGTATCGGATGTACATTGCATGTACAAATCAGAGCCTTCAGGCCCCCACCATCATCCCTTTCATAGAGGCCAGGCACAAGGGGGCAAACAACCCCAGGAAAAAGGGTTTAAGAGGCACGGTCACCCTGCCCCTCAGGGTGCCCCAGGCCACATGCAGCCCAAAGTTCCCAGGGCCCCAACCCCTCCACAGCCTGACTCGCTGCATCTCCCTCTTCTCTCTCAGGAGATGCAGGGTGAGAAAGTAGGAGGGAGATTCTCCCTTTACCTTGCAGAGTGGTCCAGCATAACCTCGGACCAATGGGTGCTAGAAACCAGTCGCAGAGGCTATGCAATAGAGTTTCTCAGCATTCCACTGGACAGTACTCCCCCCCCGGTCCATTGTCCACCAGCCCATGCCAAGCTTCTTGCAGATGAAAATCAGCTGCTGCTCGAGAAAAAAGCCATCCAGCCGGTGCCAGACACCCAAAGGGGCACGGGTTTCTACTCCTGTTTCTTTCTAGTCCCAAAGAAAACAGGAGACCTTCGGCCCATTCTGGATCTCAGCCATCTGAATCTCTCAGTCAAATACCAGAGATTCTGGAGGTAACACTGGCAAGCTTGCTTCCCCTTATCCATCAAGGGGATTGGTTATGCTCCCTAGATATGCAGGATGCCTACATGCATATCAAGGTCCTGCATTCCCACAGGAGATTTCTCTGGTTTCGATTCAGGGACTAGCATTACCAATTCCAAGTTCTGCCCTTTGGCCTTTAAATCGGCACCCAGGGTTTTTACCAAATGCATTTAGTTCATTGTATTTCGTTCTGTTACCAGCATCATGGTAAACCCTTGCCAGGCACGATCAAGGGTCACTCCACGAGGGCTGTGGCTACCTGGTGCGCTTCCTTGAGGAATGTATCCTCGGCAGATATCTGTGCTGCCGCGACCTGGAGCACAGTCCATACCTTTATTAGGCATTACAGCCTTGACATTGCTTCTCGGAGGAGAGCAGGGTTTGGACTGGCCGTCCTGCAGGGCCTACTCTCTTGAAGCTGTACAGCCATTGTTTTTTCTTCTTCCCCTCCCGTCAGACCTGGGTCTATTCTTGGGTACTGCTTGTGACTTAGTCCTAATGGTATTACCTGCTGCAAGAGCTCCCCCTCAAAGTCAGATAATGTAGTTATGTATGAACTTATCGTAACAGTAGATCTTAGAGAGGAGCTCTTGTAGCAGGTGGCTTTCCCACCCTCCATCCCCCAGGAATCTGTGTTTTTACCCTTATTCAGGGTTGGGGAGATCCTGCCCGGTTCTCCACTCCTTTTAGCCGG
This sequence comes from Neoceratodus forsteri, assembly GCA_016271365.2. Lineage (NCBI taxonomy): Eukaryota > Metazoa > Chordata > Ceratodontiformes > Ceratodontidae > Neoceratodus > Neoceratodus forsteri. Next base: position 970,395,695 of record CM057449.1, read on the forward strand.
ATCTCCGGCAGGAGAACTGAGATGGTGCCGGGGATCGCCCCCTTTATACCAAGTCTGACTTCGGGCAGAGTCGATGTCGGGGGTGGTCTCCCGCTACAGACTGCTAGCTGCAAGATTTTCCGTGGGGTCCTAATGCCTGGCGGCATTAGTCCTAATGGTATTACCTGCTGTAAGAGCTCCTCTCGAAGATCTACTGTTGCGGTAAGATCTTATCTTTGTCAGTCTTCACCATTCATCACATTTGGGTTCATGGCTGGAGGTCATGACCCTGCGGGGCTCTTTTTTTTTTTTTTGGTAGGCGGAGCCGACGCACCATCAGTGCCGCCCTTGAGGCTGAGACGCTGCGTGGCGCTCGTGGGTTGGCCGTTAGGCGCTGTCGACTCTGCCTGCCTGCCAGTTCTTCGTCTCCCGCCATCGAGGTCACCTCGTGTGGAAGCTCCGAAAGAATTTTGAGGCCTACCGCCTACGCAGTTTGTCCTGCCTTTTCTCCTCCGTGCCGCAGTCCGTCGGCTCCTTCCCTGCCAGTTCTAGTTGCCTTACTCAACGTCGCTTGGTAAGATCTTTCCATTTATTTTTATTCTTGGCGACGTCGAGTCTGTTTTTGGTGTTTTTTTCCTTGTAGGTCATGTCTGGGTCAGAGGGCAAGAAGACTTCGAAGACGGGACTGCCCCCCATGCGACGGTGCCCTTGCGGCCGTAAATTTTCCATCACCAACCAGCCACGACCGTTGCCTTATGTGTCTTGGCCGCTTCACGACATGGATTCGTGTGGCGCCTGTTTCTCCATGGACGCTGGGTCAGCCAGACAACAGGTGTGGAAAGTGGGCGAGCTCCGCCCGACTTTGGTCGGGTCACGCCTCGTCGGGACAAGACACGTATCTCAGCCTTTCCTCCGGTCCCTCCCAGTTCTACATGGACCGAGGAGGAGGGAGCCTCGGCTTCAGTAGCCTAGTCGCTGTCGTGATGCTCCTTCCGCGGGTGGAGGCCTGTCCCGCCTCCTCGGGGCGCGGGAGGTGCCGCCAGGCAGTCACTCCTTTAGGTGGCTCCCTTGAGTGTCGGACCTGCGGTTCGCAAAGGCCGAGTCGATGCCGTCCTCGGCGCCCGTCGATCGGCGCCCATTGGGAGCCTCCAGTGCTTTCATGGCGCCATGGGCTCTGACAGAGCCGTCATCAGCGCCGGTTTGTCACTTGGTGCCGTGGCTGCTGTCGGCGCTGTGGGAGTCTCTACGGCACGCGCCGAGGTTGAGCACGGCACCATGTCCGCCTCGGGACTCGGCGCCATGGGGACGTCAGATTCTGCTGTCGGCACCGTCATTGGCACCGCCCCTGCCCTCGGAGCCATTCGCAGTGCCGTGGAGCCGGGCGGCCCCTGCCTTTGGCGCCGTGGAGCCGGGCAGTGCCATCTGTGGTGCTGATGGCACCGTCAGAGCCATCGTCAGTGCCGTCCCCGTCCTCAGCACCGTGAGACCCAACGGCGCAGTGACTGTTTCTGACTCTGGGGCTGCTGTTCGGGCCGGAGCTGTGTCCCCCGCGGTTACCCCTCGCGGTGCTGTGGGGGGCACTGGCACTGGCTCGGGCATGGTCTCAAAATCCAGCACCCCATTTGGCAGGGATGGCACCGGGCGCCCTCCTACAGTCTGGCACAGGGCTTCGGCCTCTACCTCTTCGGAGGCGGAGGCGGGCTCTGAGTCAGACGAGCAGTCTGACTCCTTGGGGTTGACTGTTGGAGTGGACAGCCCTGTAGTGTCTTCCACAAGTCGGAGTCAGCCCCCTTCTGAGGTGGGGTCGGTGGCTGCCGAGACTGGGGTCAGGGGTACTGACCAGCAGGCAGTGGTGCAGGCCACCATTGCTCTGCAGCCCAGTCTTGGTGGGTTCACTGACCCCTCAGCAGTGGTACCTTCGCTTGTGGTGTGCCTAGATCGCCCAACTTTGGGGCCGATCAGGGCTCCTACGGGAGGGGAGGGTGCTGCGCCCTGGATAGCTCCCTCGGGTGCTGGCCCAGGACCATCAGCTACCTAGGCTGGCCCTCTTGAGGAGAAGGGCTCTTTTGGACTCCGAGGGGTCGAAGGGCATGTGGTCTGCACGGCGACCTTTTTCAGGGGCCCACCCGGGCTCTGGAAGAAGCCGTACTGCGGATCTCCATTCTTCCTCCTCGGTCTCTTTGAGAGAACCCCATTCTTTTGAGGTAGGGGACCGTTCTTCTGGACCTATACGGCCCCAGTCGCCTCACTGGGGGGATTCTTCTGGGCGCAGCCAAGGCAGTACCGAAATGGTTGTTCAGCTGTTGGCTGTGTAGTCTTCCAGAGCACTTTCTTCTTCAGGTGCTCTTGGTCTGCTCCTTAGCCCAGGCGGAGGTCAGCTGACATCTCTTCTCGGCTCTGTCCCCATCCCTTTGCCACATTCTCCTGCGCTCCCAGGCATCCTTGGTCCTAGCGGGCCTCTCTCCTGGGAGCAGTTCAGGGCTGTGGCTGCTTGGTTCCCAGCTTATGTTTGGGCAATGGACAGACAGATTTTTCAATCTCCCCCCGAGCAGCCACCCTCTGAGCAGTCGGTGCCCTCCAACTCTTCATCCCCCTCTTCTGGGGAAGAGGAGCCTTCTGTCCACATCTCTCCAGCCGCTGATCTCGCTGAGTATCAGCATTTCCTCATGAGGATGTTCGAGGACTTGCACCTCACCCCTTCCACTGTAAGCAATCCAGAGCACTCGGCGCACGCCTTTCTAGGTGATTTCGGCGAGGCCACCCTTGTGGTGCCCCCCCTGGCCTGCTCCCTTTCGGGAGGCATCGTTGCGTTTCTGGCAGAGGCCCTTCTTTGGAGTTCCTTCCCCAAGGGATCTCAGCCAGAGGTGTTGCACACCCCCAGAGTCTACAGGTTCCATGCCTCATCCACAGTCCAGATCGATGCAGTTGGATACTCCTGATGGGCTTCGCGCCCTTCACAGTGACCGGCCCCTAGATCAAGACTCCTCGGATTTTATCTTCTGAGGTAGGAGAGCTTTCTACTCGGCACGGTTGTTGCTTTCCATTTCTGCACATCAGGCCCACTATGCAGCCTATGACAGGTTCTTGTGGTCCAGGCTAGGTCAGCTCCTAGCCTCAGTGCCTGATACAGAGCAAACCAGACAAGCCATTGCACTCTCTGCGCGTGGCCTGGAGCTAGCAAGGCACCAAGCGAGGGCATCCTATGATGCCAGTGAGGTAGCTACCAGGGTCGTAGGGACAGCGATCTGCACTAGGCGGACGGCATGGCTGCATCTTTCCTGGTTGTCACCCTTGGCCTGGCGTAGGGTGATTAACTCCGCTCACCAGACAGCCTATCTCTTCTCCCGTAGAGCGAGACGGCGCTTGTCGGGGCAACTTCCTTTCCCCTCCGGGGGGACCCCGTCTCACTCTCCCCACTCTCGGGCCTCTCCAGGCCCTGAAGGGTCTCCCTCTTAATGTGTCACCCACTGACAGCTAAGGGACTTTGTCCCTTAGGGTGTAAAAGAAACCCCCTTTGGGGGGCTCGGTACTCACCCAGCAGTAATGAATGGTGAAGATTGACACAGATAAGATATGAAAATTACGTACCTACCATAATTATGATCTTTCTGTGTATCTTCACCATTCATCATGATCCCACCCTCCATCCCCCTGGGGCCCCCTCCTTCTCTGTGCCCATCGCTTCCCCTCGCCTTTCTTTTTAGGAGTGGGGTAAAACAGGGGCACACAGGGGGATAATGTTCCGGGGAGAGTGGACAGCAGGGGGGGCACTCCTTCTCCAGTGCTTTGGCTCCACCCCTGTGGGTTGGGAGTTGACAGTTGCCCACCTTTCTCTCCTCCTCCCTGTTTCCATCCAACTTATTTCTCCTTGCTTATATATATAAAAAAAAAAAAGTTTTCCCTTTTTTCACCAATAATCTTTCCTTAAGAGGGTGTTAATTCTCTGTACCCTGTCCTTCTTCCAGAATAGCCGACTCTGCTTATCTGGAGTGTTTGCCAGCCATTCTGTGCCTTGAATTCTGGCAGAAAGCCTTTGGCTACTCCTTGCAGTTCCTATGTAATCTGGAGACAGACCAGAGTCTGGGATGCTTAACTCCCACTCTCCTCCTAAATTCTTTACCCACCCTACCTCCCTCTTCCTTTTCCAGAGATTGGGGCCCCTCCCAATCCCTTTAGTTTCCGACTTTTCTCCCTTTCTGTCCTCTCAGTCGTTATTTCTCCTTTTTGGTTTATATATCTTTTCCTTTTTCTGTCCCTTGGACTTCCTTGTCCCACCCTCCACTCCCTTCCTCTTACCTCTCTGGTGACTCAGGAACTGGCAGGCGAAGTCGATGCAGCCCTAGCAGCCAACCCCGCTGGCGCCCGCCAGTCGTCGACCTGAGGCAGCGCGCCTGGGAGGGGTCGGCTCCGTGATAACCTAAAAAAAAAAAAAGGTTCTCCTGGGTTCTGACCTCCGGCCAAGTACCCAACAATGATGAATGGTGAAGATACACAGAAAGATCATAATTACGGTAGGTACGTAATTTTCATTTATTTAAGATGGCTTATACATTATGTACATATAATGTACATGGACTCACAAGTCCAATTAAACATTCTAAAATACTAGCCTTGTTAAAACAGGTGGGAGCGGATGTTATAATGCTCCAGGAAACACATCTCTCCACTGAGGAGCATCGAAAATTTGAACGCCTGGGGTTTAATCAAGTATATGCATCCTCGTATAAAGGAGGTAGGAGAAGGGGTACAACTATTCTGATACCCTCAAAAAACCCTTTTTTATGCACGGATAAACTCTTGGATAAAGAGGGGAGGTATGTCATGGTGAAGGGGAAACTTAATGGTAATCCTATTACGTTAGCATCTGTTTACTTTCCTCCTAATACAGAATTTTTGAGTTATAGATCTTTTTTTCTGAAGCTAACGCAATGGGTTGAGGGTCCTTTAATATGTGGAGGAGATTTTAACCTAAACCTGTGTCTCTCAACTGAGAAAGGGTCAAACAAACGTAAGTTAGACAAGAGAACTCGAAACTTAGGTAGGTTATTAAAAGAATTAGGTGTACTGGATACCTGGAGATATTTCAGTGGTACAGGTAAACATTGTACCGTTTTTTCCCAGGTTTACCAAAGATACTCAGCCCTTGATTATTTCTTAATGTCTCAAGAGCATATACAGATAGCACAAAAAACCTGGACAGGAGATTTCGTACTATCAGATCATGCCCCAGTATACTTAAAGATTAAATTGGATAACTTTCGGAGAAACACAGTTTGGAGACTAAATGTCTCTTTACTTGGGGACAAGGAAACGATCCAGGAAATGCAAGAAGTGATAAAACAGGCCCTTATTGATAATGATATAGGAGAGATGCCTATCTCAATACTATGGGACACTATAAAGGCTATATGTAGAGGCAAGCTCATTGAGATAGCTACTAGGAAAAGGAAAATTAGAGAGAGAGAGACAGAAATTAGAATTATTAACCCAAATACAAACTTTGGAGGAAAGGCAAAAAGAGAAACCCCTCACAGAACTGAATAAAAAGTTACAAATCCTGAAGCAAGAACTTAATTCCCTGTTAGACTACTATGTTGAACAAAAACTAGTTCACCTGAGACAGAAATACTATGAGGGAGGCCCAAGGGCCCTGAGGTTGCTAGCTTTATGTTTATGAGCTCAATGTGCAAGAGCACAAATAGCAAGCCTCAGAGCCTCCCCAACGAGCCCAATGCAACATTCAGTCAATCAATCAAAGCCTTTATTTATACAGGTGGTCACCGTTGAGCGAAGCTCGTTTGCAAGGTGGACCTGTGTTTCACATGTATACAAGGTTGTGACATTCAACGCAAGGTTGATACATTAAACAGAAAGGGCACTGCCCCCACAGAAAGTTATACAAAGATAATTATACAAATAAACAAATACAATTAATCCCAGACAAAGGATAACATCAGATATGGACTACAGACCCCATGTATATGTAGAGCCGTGACTGTCTGGCAAGGAGAGAATTACGGCAGTGCATGGGAAAGGGGAGCGGAATAAAGGGTGGGGAGTGGTGAGTGCAATGCTGATACACTAGTTGGTCATTCAGCTTCTTTCTTGGCATTAAGATGATATCTTCGCCCGTACCTTGGAGGCATCTGCAGTCAGGATTCAAGCCGGGGGGCGAGCTACGAATGATTTTGGAGCCGGTATGGGACAGGCAAAACAATTACAGACTTCAGTAACCACACGCGAGTATAACGCCTTGAAGATGGGTAGGGAGACAAGGGCTCTTAGTTTGAGTGTCCTTTGTAGATTATTCCATAGGGTGGGCAGCGTGAAGCTAATTGCCGCTCTACTGAAACGCAAGTTTACTCTGGGTACTATGAGGGAGATAGAGGAGTAGCTTCTAAGCGCTGCATTTCCTGTAATGCTACGAGGTAGGCAGCTGGAGATATATGGGGTAGTTTGTTTGTGAGGGCATGGTAAATCCAGAGAACAGCGTTTTGTATGCTCTGAGTTTATGGAGGTCCACCCCACAGCTGCATAAAGGATACAGTGGTGGGTAGAATTAGGAAGACCTGTGATAAACCTTATTGCATGGTGGTACAGTGTGTCCAGTTTAGCTAACTGGGAGATGGGGCCATGGCTATACAAAAAATCCACGTAGTCAACCAGGGATAGGAAAGTGGATTGGACCAATCTTTCCTTGGCATCTGTTGTCAGAAATTGTCTTAGTCTGAAGAAAATTCCGAGCCTTTGTTGTAGTTTTTTCAACAAGTCCTCGATATGTTCGGTGAAGGAGAGTCTGCTATCAATCCATACTTCCAGATATTTGAATTTGGTTACGAATTCCAGCTTTTCACCTAGTATTGTGCTAATTTTGGGAATAGATTCACAGTCTGCTGGATTGGGTGCATGGGCAAGCGGAGAGAAGAGCATTGCTTTTGTTTTTTTAGCATTCAAAAGTAGTTTTTTGTGAATTAACTGGCTTTGCAGGAGGTCGAATTCAGTTTGGAGGTCATTACAGGCAGCCTCTGGTGTGGGACGGCTAATGTATAGGACGGTATCGTCTGCAAACAAGTGGATATTGGCGTTTTTTATATAATAGTCAATGTTATTTATGTAGATTGCAAATAAGAACGGGCCAAGGATAGATTCCTGAGGTACTCCTCGTAGGAGAGGCTGGAGAGTGACAACTCGCCTTCTGCTTTCACTTGCTGGAATCGCCCTGAGAGGTAGTCAGTGAACCAGGGCAGTGAGGTAGAGTCCACACCAGCAGTTTGTAACGAGGTGAGGAGAAGGTTGTGGTCGACAGTGTCAAAAGGTTTACTTAGGTATAAAAAGACCGCACATGTGAAGTTCCTTGCATCAAGGACTCTCAGCCAGTCGTCCGTGACTTTGGTCAGTGCTGAAATAGTGCTATGTTGTGCTCTGAACCCGGACTGCATGGGGTTCAGTAGATTTGTTGACTCGAGGTGGGACCTTAGCTGTACAGTCACAATTTTCTCCAGTAGTTTGGAAAGCACTGGGAGGAGAGATATGGAGCCTATAGTTGTTGAGGTCACTTGGGTGCCTGATTTGAAGGCCAGAATGACATGAGCAGTCTTTGCAAATGGAAGTGCAGGATGCCCTGAGAGAGACAATTTAAATATTTTGTAGAATACTACACAAGGCTTTATTCGCCCTCAAGTTCTCTCCATCCCAGATAGTCAATTTTTTGCAATCCCTGAAACTTCCTACACTTTCAAACACTTTAGCAGGGACATTGGAGGCCCCAATAACTCCCCAGGAAATCCATACGGAAATTAGTGAACTTAAAACAAATAAATGTCCAGGAAATGATGGTTTCGCAGGAGAATTTTATAAAATATTTAAACAAGATCTCTCCCCAGTACTTCACAGACTCTATAACACACTGGCATTATCAGAAATGGCTATCCCCCCATCTTGGCAATATGCTACAATTTCTGTGATTCCCAGACCGAAAGGATCCTCCTGCCTGGTTCCTATTGTCCTATATCAATTCTGAATACTGACTATAAAACAATGACTGCTATATTGGCCCATAGACTTAAACCCTTAGCCCCAATACTGATTAATCCTGACCAATGCGGCTTTATTTTGGGTCAACAAGCACAGGATAATATTAGACGTAGTGTATACTTAATTGAAAATATTAAACAAAAACAAACTCCTAGTCTTTTGATTAGTCTCGGCGCTGAAAAAGTCTTTGATAAAGTATCCTGGCCCTTCCTTACACAAGTCTTAAACCACTTTCAACTTCCCACTCAATTTATAAATTTAATATCCAAATTCTACCAAAACCTGCAAGGATATATACGTTCAAATGGCCACATATCTCAACAATTTTCCCTACATAGAGGAACCAGGCAGGGATTCCCACTCTCACCCCTGCTATTTGCTTTTTATATTGAACCTTTGGCCCAATTTATAAGACAAGATGTAAATATCCCAGGAATACAATTTGGTGAAACAGAACATAAAATAGCTTTATTTGCAGATGATGTTTTAATTTATCTATCCTTCCCAGATACTTCCTCCCTCTCTTATTTCAAAACTAAATTCCTTTTCCCAACTCTCAGGATATTCTTTAAATATCTCTAAAACAGAGATATTAGCTTTTCATTATAAACCAGTGACCCAGATTGAAACACAATATAATTTTAAATGGACTTGACAGAGATAAAATATCTTGGCATTAAAATTCCAAAGGATTTAACACGCCTATTTGATATTAACTATTCTCACTTATACAGACCCTAAAACAGATATAAGAAGATGGACTGTCCCTCCTATCTCCTTTACAACTGAGCTCAATCTATTAAAATGAACGCCTTCCAAGGCTACTACAGTGGCGTGAAAAGTATTTGCCCCTTCCTGATTTTCTCTATTATTGCATATTTGTCACACTGGATGTTTTCAGGTCTTTAGACAAAATATAATATTAGATAAAGGAACCTTGCCGGCCGGTGGCGCTGAGGGTTGAGGCTGAGCGCACCTCGGCGGCTGCCCGGCGACCCCAGACTTGAGGGCGGACTCGGTGGCCGGGTTTATGGGGGGAGGAGGATCGAAAGGCCCCAACGGATGCCTCCTCCTCAGGGGTGGGTTACCAAGAGCGCATTGCGCCTGCATTTTTTCCATAGCCGGTGAAGCACCGCAGAGGGAAGGGGTGGAGGCGGCCGCCTGTCGGAGCCGGAGGGGGGATGCCTCGGGCAAGATGAGGGTGCGTGGCGAAGCACGCCACCACTCGGGACGACGTCCCTAGCGCAGACGCCCTGGGGAGTGGGGACGCCAGGGGAGAAACCAGAGAATACCTCCGGCAGCCCTAGATGAAGTCCGCCTAAGTCCACCGGACCACCTACAGGACAGACCCCAATGCGAGAGAGGAGGATGGCACTCTAGGGGGCAGATCCCAAGGTAGGTACCGGGGACATGAGCGGACGGAAGGAGGGGGGCACCGGAGGCAGTAAGGAGGGATAAAATGAAAATTAAAAAAAAAAAAAAAAAAAAAGATAAGGGAACCTGAGTGACAAATAACACTTTTATTTTTACTTATTTCATTTATTTAATGAAAAAGTTAACCAACACCAACTGGCACTGTGTGAAAAAGTAATTGCCCCCTAGTTAAATCAACCCAATTAAAGGGATAATTAGAGTCAGCTGATTGAACACAGCCAGGCTTGATTACAGCCAGCCCTGCTCAATATAAACCTCACTTATTTTGGCCCTTACCATCAGAGTCACATTGCCAGCACAAAGATTCAACAAGCACATTATGCCATGATCAAAGGAAGTTCCTGAAAAGATCAGAAAAACATTTTGTTGCCCTCTATCAGTCTGGAAAGGGTTACAAAGCTATTTCTAAGGCTCTGAACTCCATCGAACCACAGTGAGAGCCATAATCTTCAAATGGAGAACACTTGGAACAGTAGTGAACCTTCCCAGGAGTGGCGTGGCTGCCAAAATTACTCCAAGGGCGAGTGTAAAATCATCCAAGAAGTCTCAAAGGATCCTAAAACAACATCCAAAGAACTGAAGGCTTCTCTTGCCTCAGCTAAGGTCAGAGTTCATGACTCCACAATCAGAAAGAGACTGGGCAAAAATGGGCTTCATGTGAGAGTAGCAGGTGGAAACCACTGCTAACCAAGAAGAACATAAATGCTCATATCTCATTTGCCAAGAAGCACCTGGATGATCCACAAGCCTTTTGGGAAAATGTTCTATGGACAGATGAGTCCAAAGTGGAACTTTTGGACAACATGGATCCCATAATGTCTCGCTAAGCAAACACAGCATTCCACAGTAAGAACACCATACCAACAGTCAAACATGGTGGTGGTAGTGTGATGGTGTGGGGATGCTTTGCTGCCTAGGGACCTGGATGACTTGCCATAATTAAAGAACCATGAATTCTGCTCTGTACCAGAAAATTCTTAAGGAGAATGTCCAGTCATCCTTCCGTCAGCTGAAGCTGAAGCGTGGTTGGTCATGCAGCAAGACAATGATCCAAACACAAAAGCAAGTCCACATCAGAATGGTGAAAAGAAGTAAAATTAAAGTTTTGGAGTGGCCTAGTCAAAGTCCAGACTAAACCCAATAGAGATGCTGTGGAGGACCTGAAACGAGCAGTTCATGCTTGAAACCTACCAAATGTTACTGAATTAAAGCAGTTCTGAGGAAGAGGGGTTAAAATTCCTCCACAGCGATGTGAAAGACTGATATTGAATTATAGGAAGTGTTTGGTTGCAGTCATTGCAGCTAAATGTGGTATAACCAGGTATTAAGTGTAAGGGGCAATTACTTTTTCACACAGTGCCAATTGGTGTTGGTTAACTTTTTTCATTAAATAAGTGAAATAAAAAAAACAAGTGTTATTTGTTCACCAGGTTCCTTTATCTAATATTACATTTTGTCTAAAGACCTGAAAACATCCAGTGTGACAAATATGCAATAATAGAGAAAATCAGGAAGGGGGCAAATACTTTTTCACACCACTGTATACTTATTTCAATGTCCCATGTATAGTCCCAATTAAGACTCTTTCACAATGGCAAGGCATGCTGTCTCACTCTTATGGCTATGACCCTCTGAAGACTCGTGGGAGTCGAGGCTTAGGGTGTTTTGTCTGTTACAGCACTCTGTTTTTTGCACCAGATGTTATTATTTGTATGAGAAGACTAGAATAAATGTGTGTTTTTTGTAACTTAAAAACGTATAATATAGTCTTCACTTGTATATTACATTTATTTGGTGCTGATCGCTTTTTGCGCTCCCGACTGTGGATTTGTTTATGGCTAGGTAAGAAACCTCGACTCAAATTACAGCTAATAATGCAACCTAAGGAGAGAGGGGGACTTGCATTCCCTAACCTACACCATTATTGGAATGCTTTCCAGATGAGACTAGCACTCTACGGGCAACCAGCCTATACGGGCGACTGGAAACAGATGGACCTTCTAGATTCCAGTCACTTTCCCCAGCAGCGGCTCTGTTTTCAAACTCCCAGATAAAAAACAGATAACAATGCAGCCAGATAGCACCGTTTCAGTCTTGGAGGGATGGAAAACGGGATACTCTCTGAGGGGTAATGCAATTTCCAAATGGAAATATGCATGGTTTGCAGCAAATCCAGATTTCATCCCAGCTAAGGAGTCAACATGGTATCATACTCAAATGAAGCAAGGCCTCTGGGCACCATGGCAGTTAATGAGGCAAAATGCGGCTATAACTTATGCTGAGGCCCAAGTTAAATACTTGTGGACCTCCAAAGATCTACTGTATTATATGCAGATTAGGGACTTCATAAATTCCCAACTTAAAAAACAGACAACTAAAATGCCTATGTATACAGATGATACCCCCTTTATTCAAATATGGACTGCAAAGGAGAGTGACCATGCAATTTCCAAAATATATAAGTTTTTGCTAAAACAACAAGCTTTTAGGTCAGAACCTCTGATAACTCGACGGGAGAAGGACCTGAATATATCTATACTACAACCAGACTGGCCTAGAGTATGGCAGATGACTTGGTCCACAACATTGTCCCCACGGTGGCAAGAATATGTTTGGAAAATCCATACTAGATATTTTATGGTGCCCCTGTTCTGTGCCAAGCAAAATCCTGGAACTACATCTCAGTGTTGGAGACTGTGTAATACTAAAGAAGCCTCCCAAGCTTATATCTTTATAACCTGCCCAAAAATTCACTCATTTTGGCAATTAGTAACCCAGCAAGTGGCTAAGGTACTTAATATCCTAAATCACTTTAAACCAGAGAACCTCTTGTTGGGCATCCTCATAAAGAACTTAGAGGGAAAGACACTCTGTATCTATGGTCCATCCTCTGGTTGCTGCCTATAAAGCTATAATGAAAAATGGCTACAACCAGAACCCCATGATGAAAGACTGGCTAGAAATTATAAATTACATACAAAAATCTGAACAATTAACACATAATTTGAACAGTAAAAGCGGTCTACCAGAACTGATGGACCAGGTGGGACCTTAGAACAGCCTCATAATTTATACTACACCCCCAACCCTCTCTCGGGCCAGGGAGGCTTCTGATTGATTAAAATAAGGCAACTTCTATAAGTTGACATAAATTCAGATAAATATCTTATACATTAGTAGCTATATACCTCTATGATAATAAGGAAAAGAAAACAAGCTGACTTCTGTCTTTTAATGTTTTATAATGTCATTTTTATTTTACTTTTTTTTCTTTCTTAAAAACAATGTTGGTTGGGCCAATGGTTATACCCACAGTTTTTGATATAATGCTGTATAATAAGCATAACTAGAGACTTATTCTGGTGGTACTCATTGGTCGACTTTGAAGTATCAAGTATTCAAGTTTTCTTAATGGTCGCAGTGACTTTGTTGTAAACTGTATCTGTAAAACAAAAGATGAAAAGTCAATAAAAGAAGTATAAGAAATTGAAGCACATAGCCAAAAGGTCTATGCAGCCTCTTCTCCTCGCCTTCAGTAGGCGTGTTCAGACCCTTTTTTTTTTTTTTTTAACTTTATCACCACTACCTGTGGAACTCCTTCCAGCATCCTCGGGACTCCCAGCCACTACCTCCTCCGTGACTGCTTTCCTCCCTTCCCATGCAACCCAGCACCACCTCCGGACTATACCTCTGAAGATAGGGTTGCCCTAATCTGCCCAGGGCACTCTGTTTCAAGGGCAAAGTGCTGGGCACATGAGAGAGTTGGGCAGAGAGGAGGCAGTCCAAGAGGAGTGTGGGCTTAGCAGGCCGAGATGCCTCATGTATCCCCAGAAGTGGGGTTTTTCTTCTTTAATGTCCTTTTCTCTGAAGTGGCTGTTCAAGGCAACACTATGCCCAACTCTGCCCTCCCCACAAAGGGCCCGCTTACGCCGCCATGCTGGGCACCTCCTATCGCCACTCAGAGGCCGCCTTCCAGGAGCGCCGATCTCTCCAACCCTTCCCGGAAGAGAGGCAGTCCTACAGACTCTCAATCTCCTACCCCTGCCAACCACCAGGCCCGGCCTGCTCCTGAACCCGGTCGCAGCGTGACGCAAGGTGGCATCCAGCTCTCAACCCTCAGCGCCACCGGGCTGGCTGTGTTCAGCCCTTTAATGGTCCATTTCGCCATGCCCTTGTAGGCTCTCTCGATGAAGTGCTTCCTCAGCTCCCGCTGATTTACAGACCATAGTCAAGCAAACCGGGACCATGGCAGAGCAGTGGCAAAACAGCAGCTCCAGACAGCTATGGACATCAGTGATTCCTGCGCCTGGTCTGTGGCTACTGCCGTGGGCTATACACCGCAGGGCTTGGCTGAGGATTTCACTCATGGGCAGATACCCAGCATAAATTGGCGGATGTCCCTTCTTGGGCACCAACCCATTTGGGCCGGGAGTGGAAGGACACCTCACTAGAATTGAGAAGTCCAGTGCCAGCTTGACTGTGTCACATCCACCCAGAGGGATCCCAAGAGCTCCAAGCTTTAGAGGAAGAAGCCCTATCAGGCCCTCTCTGCCCCTGGCCAAACCCTCCCAGTCCCTGATGGGCAGCAGGAACAGGTTTGGCATTCTTGACCCAAGTCAGTTCTTTCGACTGTCTGCAAATGAGGTGGTCGAGGCCCGCTGCTTCGGCCAGCTGATCTCCTCCAAGCCTGCCCAGTGATGGGATGGGGCACCTCCCCATGCCTGTCCTGTTTCCCAAGGCCCTCCTCGTGGGGCCAGCTCCACCAGTTCCTTTCCGCCTGGTCCACTGTCACCACAGACAGGTGGGTCCTCAAAGTGGTCAGACAGGGTCTGCCTGTAGAGTTCTAGGCTTACCCGCCTTGCTGAGCCCACCTGCATGGGAGAACATGGTATCCACAGATATGCTGTCAGCCCTTCAGGAGGGCATTGCCCAGCTCCTCCAGTAGGAGGTAGTGGCTCAAGTCTTGAACCCTCCAGTAAGCCCAGGGTTTGTCTTCAGGTACTCCCTGGTTCCAAAGCAGATGGGGGGCTAGCGCCCCATCTTAAATCTGCATGACCTGAACAAGTTCCTTTGGTTGCGCACCTTCAGGATAGTGACCCTGTCTCAGATCATTCCATCCCTGGAGCAGATCATGTGATTCAGCTCCCTAGATCTTAGGGTAAGCGTTCTTCCACGTTCCCATCTGTCCGTCCCACCACCGGTACCTTCAGTTCTGTGCAGAGGGGGATCTCTGTGAGTTCCAGGCCATGCCCTTTGGCCTCTCCTTAGCTCCCAGGGTCTTCACCAAGTGCATTGCAGTGGTGGCAGCCTACCTGAGATGCTGAGGGGTCGGTGTGTACCCCTACCTGGATGATTGGCTGATAGCAGGTCCCTCCAGGGAGAAGGTGGAGTGACACAATGATCTGTCTCTTCAGACCTGCTTGTCCCTTGGCCTCTTGGTCAACGAGGTCAAGTCAGAGCTCGTATCTTCGCAGGTGATACTTTTCATCATGGCAGTACTCGACTCATAGATTCAGAGCTCAACAACTGACGGATCTAGGGTGAGTCGCCCTCGCTTGCCCGATCATTTTGGGTTGGGCAGCTGCCTGCTCAAGATTTTCTGCACTCCTAGGATTCATAGCAGCTTACACCAGTGTGGTCCATTGGGCCCAGTGGAGAATATGCTCTGTACAGTGGGAGCTAACCCATCAATAGTATCGGCGCAAGGGCCACTTCGACCAGCCAGTCACTGTGACCTAGCTGATGTGGTTAGTCCTGGAACATCTGCAGGAAAGAATCCCATTTGTCCACCAAGAGCAGACAGTCACCATCATGATCAATGCCTCCCTGATGGGCTGGGGTGTCCACCTGGGGGAGCACAGAGTCCACGAACTCTGGACCCCTGAGGAGTTCCGATGCCATATCAACCTGCTGGAGATTCAGGCAGTTCAGCTGATGCTGACAGCCTTTGCTCCACACATTCGGGGGTCAGGTCATTTAGGTCCAGATGGACAACATCACTACCATGTACTACCTTTACAAACAGGGCGGGCGCACTTCCTTCCTCTGTGCAAGGAGGCTGTCCACATCTGGACCCTTGTGCTCAGCCTGAACGCCGATCTCCTGACCATCCATGTGGCTGGTGCATCCAGTTAGCTGGCGGACACCCTCTGGCGGATGGGCTGAGACGCCCCACAAGTGGTCTCCATCAGGAGGTAGTGCACAGTCTGTTCCCCAGTGGAGCACCCTCTGGTGGATCTGTTTGCCTTCAGGAGAACGCAGCTGAGGTTGTATTGTGGCCCCCCAAGCAGGGAATGCTGCAGGAGATGCCATCTCAAGGCCCTTACCCTGAGTCTCATGTATGCCTTCCTCCATTTCTGCTGATCCACAAGGTTCTGATCAAGGCCCGAGGGACAAGGCTCTGATGATCCTGGTGGCTTTGACTGGCCCTGCCAGTTTTGATACCCCAATCTCCTAAGCCTCAGCTGCAGGCTCCCATGGCATCTTCTTCTACACCCGGACTTGCTCTCTTGCAATCAGGGGATGGTACTCCATCTGGACCATCAGTCCCTGCACCTAACGGCCTGGTTCCTGAGCAGTTAGAGTTCCAGGCTTTTGTTCTCTCCGAAGATGTCCTCACCGTGGTCAAGGCTTCTTGGAAAGAGTCGACCCGAAAATGTTGTGCCTTCAAATGGAAGAGGTTCTCCATTTGGTGCCAGGGCAAGGAGCTGGACCCCTTATCTTGCTCAATGGCTAGCATTCTCATCTACCTTGCATCCCTCTCTCAGTCAAGCCTTCAGTTGATGACCCTTAAGGTGCACCTGGCAGCCATCTCTGCATACCGGGCGTGGGCTAGTATGCTGTCAGTGGTGCAGGAGAAGGTGGTTTGGCCTTGACCACATTTCTCCTCTGGTGCATGAACCACCACCACCGTGGGACTTATTACTGGTGTTGGCAAAGTTCATGGGCAAGCCATTTGAACCAATGCACAGGTGTGACATGTCACACCTGTCATGGAAGACTGCCTTCTTGGTGGCTGTCACATTAGCCAGCAGGATCTGTGAGCTCCAGGTGCTCTCGGTGGCATCTCCCTACTTGGTCTTCCACAGGGACAGGTTGTCCTTTGCCCCAACCTGAAGTTTCTCCTGAAGGTTGTGTCAGAGTTTCACCTTACCAGGTGATGAAACTCCTGGTGTTTTCCGGCATGCCTCAGAGGCCAAGCACAGGCACCATACTTTGGACCTGCAGCGAAGCGCTATTTATTATAAGGAGTGCACGACTGGAGTTCTGGGAGAGGTTCACCAGCTATTTGTCACCTACCCTGAATTCCGCCTCTGGCAGACTAGCAGCTAAGCAGATGATTGGCAGGTGGATTGTGTCCTGCATCGACCTCTGCTGTAGGTTGGCTGGTAGGAAGCCTCCATAGGGCTAAGGACTCATTCCACCTGACATACCACTGCCTCGGTGGCTGCTTCCAGGGATATCCCTATCCAGGAAATCTGCAGGGCTGCTACCTGAAGTCAGCACACACCTTCATCACCCATTACCACATCGAGCGTGAGTCATGCCGGGATGCTGGTTTTAGAGTTGTCTTGAAATTGAAATTTTGTCCAACAAAAAATATTTTACGTAATTGGCGCATTCACTAAAATATTTCTAAGGCGAAATATGAAATTTCACCCTCTAAAAGCAAGCGTAAATTTGCCTGCAAACCAGTGAAATTTCACACCCACGGCTTACATTTTGCATAAGTTCTCCTGCTGGTTCCCCCCTACTCCTTGGCCCCCCATTTCCTTTCTTAAAACTGTACCTGTAGTGTATCTAATTGCTCATCTTCCATTTTTTATAATATGAGGCAAGCTTAATTATTTCGCCTACGTAACACTGTTTTAATTGTATCCCATAGGATACTAGACTTTACTCCTACCTAGTTATTGTCGGAAACAATCTGTGGAATCTTGTCTTAACCATCAACTGAAAGGGGTATGTTAGCAAATAATTATTTAAACGCCAGAGGGTTTCCCTGTGTGGACCTCCACTGCAGTATCATTTGCATTGTAGCATGATCGGAAAGGAGGATTGGAAAGATCTGACAGTCCAGCACTAGGTGCTGATGTTTTCTGGAGCTGTGGCAAAGATCTATGTTTCTATGGGTATAAAGGTTATTTGGGGCAGAATAATGTGTACCGTATATCCTCGGATGTGAGAGTGCATCAATCTCTAGGCATCGACCAATCCCACCTCCTTAAGGAATGACTGAGTAGCTCTCTGAGCCCCTGTTTTGTGAGAGGGTTTTGGGTTAGTAGTGTCTCTTGGGTCAAGGATCATGTTATAATCCCCTCCCATAAGCAAATTCCGGCTTGGTGCTCTGCAGTCTTCTGAAGAAGGAAACGTCATGCTCACATCGGTATCTGTTGAGATATACACACACACACACACACATACATGATCCTTGACCCAAGAGACACTACTAACCCAAATATATATATATATATACCAGAGTCACCTTAACCCCTATAATTGAGAAGGTAAGCTTCCCCGAGGTCAGTATAACTGGTGTCAATTTGTAAGGAGAAGATCTGAGGATTGATATGGCCATGCCCAACTGGCGCTTGAATGAATAGTGCATGCTTCATTCATTCAAACACTCAATCAGGCTGCTAACCCAGTGGAGGTGAGTGGAGGACTGCGGGGTGGCCTGATCGAGGTACTGGGGAGCAGGTGGCGCCAGCTCATGATGACAGAGTGGGGGGTGGGGTCCACTAGACACCAGGGAGTGTGGGTTTATTTATTTATGTATTTTTAAGAAAAGGAAATGAGGGACCAGGGTATCTGGGGAGGACTTTATTCAGTTACAGCCAGTGATCGGTCGGTGGGGACCAGTAAACACCAGGGAGAATAATTTGGGCTGTGAGCAGCTGTGGTTGGGGGGAACTACTAGACACCAGGGAGTGTGGATTTAAATTTTTTTTTTTTTTTTATTAAAAAAGGATATGAGGGGGCCAGGGTAATGGGGAGGGGAAGCTTTATTCAATTACATCCGTGATCGGTCCAGGGGAGGGACCACTAGACACCAGGGAGAATAATTTGAGCCGGGGGGACCACTAGACACCAGGGAGAGTTTTACTTAGGGAATGGCAGGTTGTGAAATTTCACAAAACATTTCGTGCGTCGAAATTGCTAATTTTGCAACAGTTTCGCCAGCAAAATGTAATTTTGCAACATCTCTAGCTGGTTTTGTGTCATCGGTTCACCAATCTCTGTTCCCTAAATAGGGGGTGTGCGCCTTGCCCCCTCCTCCTGGAGAACTACAACTGCCTGAGTTTCATTTGAATCAGTCTATCACTCTCCCAGTGTTTTCATGGCAAAGTCCAGTTCTGCTGAGCTATAGTTTCATAGCTGGGGCATAATGAGGTCACTCAAGTTATTACTTGGAGCATACTAATGACCTTAGATCTTCCCACTCACAGCTGTTCCTCACTAAGGTGAGGTGGGCAAGGTAGGCCAGCTCCTGAGAGAACCAGTGCCTGCTGGATAGTCTCCTGCATTCAGCTCTGCTACAACACAACTTGTAAACAGCCACCACAAGATCTCAGGGCACACTCACTTGTGGCACTGCTGCCTCTGTGGCAGCAGCACGGACATTCGATTGCTAGATATTTGTAGAGCACCTACCTGAAAATCTGTACACACCTTTACAAAACATTGTTGTGTGGACATCTAGTCCAGAAGTGATACCAACTTTGGCACTGCTGTTTTGCAGAACCTTTTCCTTGAGTAGGTTATGTACACTACCTCCCAAGGTGTACCATACTAGTAGTCTGCAATAGTTAAGCCTCACTGAGGGATTCCTGGGTTGAAGAAAAAATACTTACCATAGAAATATTGTTTCTTCTAGGTGATCCTCAGTATGCTTAAACCTCCTCCCTACTCGTCCCTTCCAGAACCTGAAAAGGAGGTTCTACAGTAATCAGTGGTGGTTCAGTCCTCATTTGTTTGAACTTAACCTGTTGTTCATTCACAGTTCTTCTGTATGTTTGTTGGTTGCCATGGCTTGCCCTTAAGGCAACCGCTCTTTTATTGTTTTTAGCTTAGTGTAGGTTAGGATAGATTAGTGTAGCTTGGGGTTGTTGCCCACTTTGCTTTGAAATGAATCTGACCAGTAAGCTGTAAACACAGCAGCACATAGAGGCAGAGATTTGAACAGTACTCTACATTCTATCTTGTATTCTCTCATTTACATAAGTTCCACTCTCCAGGGCAGTTAAACGTAGCTGGCTTACTGCAATAGTTAAGCATACTGAGTGATCCCTGAAGAAACAATATTACTATGGTATTTTTTTCTTCCTACAGTCCCACCTTGATGCCTGCAAAGCAGAGGCATCACCATCCAAAGATGACAGTTGATCAATATATGTAGTGCAAATGGTCCAATGACCCGATACAGTTCTGCTAATTAGTCCATAAGCAGCACAATAGATGTAAATTTCCTATGTCAATTACATACGATCAGTATCCTCTACTGGCTGGCATACCCTACTTACAATAACAGTTTAGTTTGTTGTATGGAGTACAACAAGTTTAATTGTTGGCGACGGTGGGACAGAACTCGCCACTGATAGCAAAGAATAATAATTATAATAAAAATGAAAACAGCTTGGAAAATTACAAAAGCCTTAAAGGAGAATTGCACTGAACCTGTAAGTCATTTTCCTAATAGAAGTTTGTATGTAAGTACTGGTTAAAATGTTATTTTTCCATCTGTACAGACCTTTTAGTAACTTCACTGGGTGTTTCTGCTTTATGGTCCGGTGGTAAGTACCATTTTGGAACCGTATGATGCAGTTTATGTCTCTCTCAGTCACAGAGTTCTATAGTAGAACATAAATGCATTGTGCCAACAAAAGAAGAGTAGAACAGGGACATAAACTACATCATACAGTTCTAAAATGGTTCTTACCAGCATCTTATATATCCGAAACACCCACTATAGCAAATAAAAATCATGTGTAGTTAGATAAGTAACAGTAGCTGAATCAGTATTAAAAAAAAACAACTTCTACTGGGGAAAAATGACTTGTAGGTTCAGCGCAGTTCTCTTTTAAGAGTAAGTTCAAGCCATGTATTGGAAAGAAACAAGTCCAAATCAGTATTATTTAGTAACTTATTCATTCATGCTCCTAATGAAATATTTGTGGATAGTGAGTCAACTGGGGCACAAGTTGTGATTCAGGACTCCTACTCATTAGAATCAGATACAGAAGGTGAGTTACCTGATCACAGCCTATTTGCAGAATATAATAGAGGTAGCAAAATGCAGATGAACAAAACATCAGATGAAATATGAATTGGATGAGGCTGGCCCAATAAAAATATTGAAGGCACCCCAAATGTAACAGGGCGAGGCAGGGCAAATAAAAATATTAAAGTCACAAGTGTAGGGCTGGCCCAGTGGCGCTGAGGATTGAGGCGCTGGACGCCACATCTCGTGCGACCTGGGTTTGGGAACGGATTCGGGCGCCAGGGGTCGGCATGAGAGGGAGAGGATTGAGTGTCCGTAGGATTGCTCTCCTCTCCCGGGGAGGGTTTCTGGGCTTGCTCGGCACCTTAGTGACCTCCGATGGAGATCGGGAGCACTACAGGTGTGGACATTGTATGGGGTGGAGTGGCGGCGGACATCAACAGCGTGCCTGCATAGACGTCAATTCACGTCCACACTCCAGGGATAAGCTTACGCCAGAAAGGCCCTAGAACAGGCAATGGCTGCCTCCAGTGCCCTGCTGCCACACACCCAATACCAGGCTCTTCTCTCTGGCTCTCCTGACCTCTGCCTTACCTTGGGCTGGTACACTGGATTCTAGATAGAGCACTGGGAGGGAAGGTGGCCTGCCTCGAGGTGCTCAGGAACCAGGGGGTCCGCTGGCTGAGGTGGTGGTGTCTGTCCCCGATTTCCCCAGAGGATGTGCCTAAGTGGGTGGTAGAGCAGCGGTGGTGTGGGTTAGCCTGAGAGAGTTCCCAGTCGCCAGTGAAGAAAGAAATCTGACAAAAAAAAAAAGTCACAAGTGTAACAGGGCGCAGCAGGGCAAATAAAAATAATAGTCACCACAAGTGTAGCAGGGCAGATAAAAATAATAGTCACCACAAGTGTAACAGGGTGAAGCAGGGCAAATAAAAATAATGAAGGCACCCCAAGTGTAACAGGGCGACGTAGGGCAAATAAAAATAATAAAGTCACCACAAGTGTAAGTAGGCAAGGCAGGACAAATAAAAACGACAAGGGCATGGAAAGTGGCATGGGGCAAGGCAGGGCAAATAAAAATAACGAAGGTACCAAGAGTAGCATGGCACAAAGCAGGTGAAATAAAAATGACACATGCACTGGAAGTGGCACATGGTGAGACAGCAAATAAAATAATAAAGGCATCAAAAGTGGCGTGGTGCTAGGCTGGGCAAATAATAATGACGAAGGCCCCAAAAGTGGCATGGGGTAACGCAGGGCAAATAAAAATTACAGAGGCACGGACCAAGGCAGGGCAAATAAAAATGACAAAGGCACCAAAAATAGCATGAGCTGAGGCAAGCAAAACAACAGAGGGTGAGGCATGTGGAAAGGGACAGGGAACAGCAAGTGAAAGTGATCCATCCACTTCTACTGAGGTAGAGTAAATCAGCCAAAGTAAAACAGAGCAAGTAACAGAAACAGATCTTGACAGACTAACTGAAAGGGAAGAAAGCTTAGAAAGTGAAATGGAGCAAAGCTCAGCAAGTGAATGGGTACAGGACTCTTCAAGTGACAGAGAATCAGTCTCCGTAGAAAGGAGGGGTAAAGGCAAAGGATACAAAAAGTATAGGAGATAACAAGTCCATGAGGGAGGGGCAGAGCTCTTGGAAGAGGCAGAGTGCCTTGACAAGTCCCTCACAATCCCTGTACAGATAGTACTGGTGCAGACCAGAAAAGTGTGTCTGAAATTCTGTGGCATGAAAATGACCAGCAGGTAGAACCATTTCAGTTCACAGGAACTCCTGGGATTAATGTCCCATTACCTGACAACACAACACCACTTCTGTGTTTCTAAATATTCTTTTTGGAGACAGAGCCCGATGGTAGTAATAGCATTATAAAAATTATTTGTATGGAAGCTAACCAATATGCCGAACAGATTTTGTCTAGCAGACCACTTTTACTCCAGCCCCAAACTTGTGTGGTACTTGCAGAGAGTGAAAACAGAATTCTGTGACACCATTAATAAATCTAAATTAGGACTACCACTGCGGTTTTGTGATGCCCAGTTTAATGTTGGAGAAAGTATTTCACTTGTTGCAGAGGATTGTCCAAAAATGAGAACAACCATGTGGCAAGCAAAGCCCAAGAAAACAGACTGTATGGATACTAACTACTGTACATGAAAAGATGACACGGTATCATGTGGTAAACATGATGGAACTCCCAAGATCGAACCTGATGCGATACTGCAGTACAATAGCAAGATGGGAGAGGCAGATGTCACTGATCAAATGTTAAAGAACTACCAATGCATTCGGAAAACCAAAAAGTGGTACAATAAATTGTTCTTCTACCCAATTGATGTTGCTGCACTCAATTTGTTTGTTACTTACAAATGAAAGAGTGGTAAAGGCTCTCAGTACCACTATGTTACTCCGCTCAAGGAAGAGCTTGGGGAAGCTTGGCTTTGCAGTGCTACTGCAAACTACAGATAAGTATGAAGTGCAAACACAGAAATATGCCTTGTTGCCAGGCACTTTGCTGCAAAAATCTCTCCTACACCAAAAAAGAGGAATCCTACCACACTTTGCAGGCTTTGCTCTGGTAAGGCTTTGCACTCCCTGACAGCTGGTGCCTCAAAACGTAAGAGAGGAACATGTGGAGGAGCTTCTGAAACTGGATACTACTGTCCTGACTATACCATTCCACTTTGTATGGGAAGATGCTTCAGAATATATCGCACAGTAAAGGATTATGGAGAGCCAGACAAACCATCATCTTCAACTTCAGCCTGAAGAAACTTATCTCATAAGTTGCAAATACTGTTTTCCTGGTGCTTGGGTTTACAATTGTGGTCCAGTGTTATACTTCATACAGTGTTTTGACCATATCTAGTGCGTCTAAATCTGCACTAAAATATGCTAGAGTTTTGAAACTTTTTTTTTTTCACAGTTGTCTGTATCCGGCACAGGCACATTACTTTGAATGCATGATGTGAATACATTTTCAGATATCTTGCTTTGTAAATATTGATCACAGTTACACAAGTACTCATGTCAGTCAGTAAGATATTTCTTCTAATTGTATTGACTATATTCACTGTGGTCAAATTTACACATCACTGAACTCAACAGAACTATTTTAGAAAAATTCTCATTCTTCCAAGACACCCTTCATCTAATACAGATTATTTTACCTGGATTAGTCTTCACCATTCATCACTGGTGGGTACAAGCCGGAGGCACTAGGACCCTGTGAGAAGTTTATAGCTTTAAGATTTTCAGCTTTCCTCTGGAGGAGGGGCCGACATCTAGGATGGCGCCACCCTCAAGGCAAACATAACGGACACTGGCCACTCCACCACCTCATTTCTGTTTTTGCTGCCATCGAGGCAGCAGCTGATGACTCCGTGGGAGTGGCGCAGCAGTTCTACATCCAGAAAGCTCTGTTTGTCAGATAAGCCATTACTTGATGCCTCCAGTACGTTGCCGTTTTAATCACGGTCCCTTTTTCTTATTTTAGAAAACTTTTGCAGTGTCGAGTCTTTCTTTGTTTGTATTGTTTTTTGCGGCCAGTCATGTCCAGGTTCAGGGCAAAAGCATTCTTCCAATGTGGGGACTATCCACATGCGTCTGTGCCCCTGTTGTAATTTCATGACCATGACAGACCCACATGATTGGTGTTTCACTTGCCTGGGGCCACGCCATGGTATTGATTTGTGTGACGCCTGTTTTTCGATGGACTTCTGCATCCTGGTTAACCATGTGGTGAGGCTGGGGAGAGACCCCCCCCAACTTTTGGTGGTTGGCGTCGTACGAGGGCTGCCAAGGTAAGGTCTCTGGGCCTTTCCCCCAGGCCTCCCCCCAGCTGCTATACGCACTGGGGGAGAACAGACCTCCACTGTCGCGGGTCTCACCAAGACTGGAGACCTGGGCGAGGGGTCGGGTGGACAGTCAGCCTTCTCCAGGGGGCCAGTTGAGCACCCCTTGTGGACTGGTTCTGGAACCGGGCAACCCCGGTGTCGAGGCCTCGTCTATACGCGGGGCCGACATCGGCAGCTTCCTTAGTAGCTGTGGTTGGCGCAGCTTCGGCTCCCGACACTGACACCAGTGCCGGTGAGCGAGGTGGTGCTGTCATTGCCACTGAGTCCCCTCCTGACATCATCGTCGGTGCTGGGATGGTTAGAGTGTCCGGGGTCGCCTCTCTGGGGATCTCCGTGGTCTCCTCCTCAGAATCGGAGGATGACCAGGATGATCCCCATTGGCAGTCCAGCTCTGTGAAGCTCCGTGCGCTTTCTGGGCCCAGCACAAGGTCCTTTCCTTCCACCTAATCTCTGGCTGGCACTGTCTGCAGTGCCGCCTCTCCCACCAATGCCGCCTTTGGTGCCAAGGAAGCTTATAGTGCTGTTTCTGGTGCCGGGGAGCTGGGCCTCATTAGGTGCTGCCCCTGGGGACTGCACTATGATCGGTGCCACCTTTGAGGTCAGTGCCATCTCTGAGGACGCCACCATGGTCAGTGCCGCTTCAGGTGATGGCGCTGTGGTCAGTGTCACTTCTGGTGCTGGTACAACCTCTGGTGCCACCTTCGGTGCTGCTTCGGTTGTCAGCGCCGATGCTGGGGCTGAGGAGGAATTTGAGGCCGACCTTGGTGCAGGTTTCACCCTTCCTCCCTCTCAGAGAGCAGTGGCTAAGGTGAGTCCTCTTTGTGGGGGCAGGTCTCGGTCCTCTGGTTCGTATATGGGAGGGTCCCATCTGGTTTCCCGTTCTGTCCTGGTGGCCTCGGACACTCCGGGGCGGAGTCGGAGTGCTAATGCAGGTTCTCCTTCCCCTGCTAGGGGATGAAGCCCTGCAGTTGTTGGGGACAGGAGCCACCCTTCTGGGCCTGTATGGCTCCAGCTTCCTCACCAGGATCTCCCCACCCCCAGGGCACCACCCTGTTCGCTCTGAGCAGGATGAGCAGCAGTTGATGTATGGCAGCTCAGTCCCTCCTTGGGAGGCATCCCTATTTGCTCCCATAGACTGGCAAAGACAGCAGTCTCGTGACTGCTGTCCTTCTCCTTCCCCCTTTGCCAAGGGCTCCTCCCAGTACTTCCGGTCCCCTGGGTCCCCTTACGTGGGAGCAGTACAGGGTGATGGCAAGTGCATTCGCCATTTACTTTAGGGCCGTGGATGAGATGATTTTTCCACCTCCTACCCATGCACCACCACCCCCTGTACAGAGTCCTTCCACTTCATCGAATTCCTCCTCAGAGGAAGAGGACACCTCCACCCACATCTCTTCTGACACTGATTACACCAATAATCAGTGGTTCCTCACAACAGTGTTGAAGGAACTCCATTTTCCCCCATCCCTAGACTGCAATCCTGTGTGTACAATGCTGTCTTTCCTCTGGGAGTACAGCTTGGTATCCACTGTAATCCCACCATGGCCCTGTCCCTTCAAGGAGGAGTCGCACAGTGTCTGGCAGTTTCCCTCCTCCTCTGTACCAGCTCCTTGGGACTGTCAGCGCAGGTATTATGCTCCTACTAGGTCTCCAGGAGCTATGCCCCATCCTACATCTGGACTGGAGTGGCTGGATACCTTCTCTGGGTGTCATCGCCCTTCAAGAGACCATCCCCCAGAGGCTGACTGCGGAGTTTGATCGCTGGGGCAGAAGGGTTTTCTCTTCCATGTGTCTCTTGCTATCCATCGCTGCTCACCAGGTAGCCTATGCAAGGTGCCTGTGGGCTTCACTGGGTCAGATCCTGTCAGCCATGCCTGATAGCAAGGCAACCAGATAGGTCATCGCCATTTCTACGCGCAGCTTAGAGCTGGTGAGATGCCAAGTGAGGGCATCTTATGACACCAAAACGGTGTCCTCCAGGCTGGTAGGAACAGCAGTCTGCATTAGGCAGATGGCATTGCTCCTGCTATCCCGATTGTCACCCTTGGCCTGGCATAGGGAGATTGCCTCACCCTTCTGGGGGGCCTGATTCTTCTCCCATAGGGCCAGGCGAGAGCTGTTGGGGCATCCTCCTTCTCATGCACATCAGGAGCCTCTACCTCACCCTGATCAGTCGTGGTCCTAGCAGGGCTCACGAGGCCCCCCTCCTCTTGTGTGTCCCTCACAGGAGGCTGAGGGTGATATTTTTTCCCTCAGGGAGATGCCAGCATCACTTTGTGTTGCTTGGTGCTCACCTACCAGTGACAAATGGTGTAGATTAATCCAGGTAAGATATGAAAATTACGTACTTACCGTAATTCAAACAACATGAAGTCTTGCTGTATTCTGACAGTATGCAGTTAGCCCCGGCACTTGAACTGCTCCGGAGAGGAAAGGGTTAACTGTATGTAAAGGCATAGAATGTCAAGCTCGAGCTCGGTTTTCAAACCTTTGTCCCAGGTACTCCTGAGTATAACCGTCAGATTCTTTACTCTGCCTAACTGAGAAGTCACTCCGGAGATCCTCTCCTTCACTTCGGTTCGGTCACAGTAAAAATCGGTCAGTTTTTCCAAACCGTTTCTTTATTTTCGGTGTTCACATCTCTGTCCTGGTACAGTAAGTGTAGTAGTAGGTAGTAGAGTGTTTTTTTATGAAGAAATTGTTTTTCTGTTCGGTTTCTTCCCGGTCGGTCCGGTTGGGAACCGAAGTAATTTGTCTAGTTAAGTTTTAAGTTGTAAAAAAAAAAAAAATCTTGTGTGTGGTTTCCGGTATCTATCGGTTCTTGAAAAAATCGACGAATTTTGGAGTTTTTTCAACTGACCCGTGACAATTTTGGAACCGATAGGTTTTGTTAGTTGCCTGGCTTGAACGCTGGTAAGGGTAACTTGGTTCTTTTCAGGCATGTCTGAGAAACCCAAAAAGAAAACCAGGCCCACTGGGTTTCAGCACTGCACTGAGTGTGGCGAGGCCTTTGCCAAGGCTGACCCCCACCTCATCTGTGTTTATTGTCTGGGGTTTGACCACCTAAAGGAAGACTGCCAAATCTGCAGAAACTTTCCTAAAGCCACTGCTGAAAAACGTTTAAGTAGGCTGAAGGAAAGGGAGGCTGAAAAATCAGCTGACCCAGATGGCCAGCCCGGTTCAGTCCCGACCAAATCTGAGGGATTGCCCACTGACCTGGGCGATACCCCCTCGGGCAAGAGGAGAGCCGATTCTGCGGAATCCGTTCCTGCAAAGAGAAAATGCAAGTCCGCCGGTTCGGATCCCGGTCCCCATGTTCCGACCGCTGACAAGATAGTCAAAGCGATCGCTATTGTGCAGTCGCTTCGCCCGGTTCTGACCGAACCAGCAGTGACTCAGGGATGGTCGGTTCGGTCAGACTTACCTGCTTCTGAATATGACCCTGCGGCATTTTATGAGGGCGAATGGGAAGGAGATGAAGATGATGAAGATGAAGATTACGAAGGCCTAGATGAACCTGTTGAGCCTGACATCTCCCCAGACAGGCCTTCCAATGTGTCTCCTCCCAGGCTTTCTGAGTCCCCCCTCCCACTTCTTGTTTTACAGGAAGGTGGCTGAAACTCTTCAGCTCACTGTGGAAGAAGCTGAACAGGATCAGGAAGAGTCTGACTATGTTGAGATGATGGATGTCCCAGAGTCCAAAAGGGTGTCTATCCCTCTGCACAAGTCCCTGGGGAAACAGACCCCAAAAATATTACAATTTCCAACATCCATACCTCCTGTGGATAAGAAGATGGACAGGAGTTATGCCCTGTCAGGCCCTGGGACGGAATTCCTTACCAATCATTGCAGCCATGTTGGGGTAGTGCAAGCTGCAGCCTGTGACAAGGCCAATATTCCCCTGGCATCTCACCCCCCCCAGGTAAGGATTCCAGGAAAGTGGATGCCATGGCTAAGAAACAGTACTTGGCATCCTCTTTGGGACTCAGGCAATCCAGCTACATGGCATATACAGCCAGATACCAGAAGTCTAGGTGGGATACGATTCTGGAGCTGGCTAAAAATGCCCCTGCCCAGCTGGCCAAGGAGCTGGAGCAGGTGGCTGTGGCTGGCATTAAAGCTTCTAAGGTCCAGTTTCATGCTGCTGTGGACTCAAATGATGTTCATAGAAACATAGAGTTTGACGGCAGATAAGGACCGCTTGGCCCACCTAGTCTGCCCATTTTCCTATCTAACAGATAAGCTGCAGATCCTAGTTAACCAACAGCTTACTTCCTCCTACCCCCCACTAGGACTGCCTTATGTCTGTCCCATGCATTCTTGAATTCCCCCACTGTTCTTGACTCCACGACCTCCTCAGGGAGGCTGTTCCATGCATCCACAAACCTCTCTGTGAAAAAATATTTCCTCACATTACCTCTGAGCCACCCCCCCTCTATTTTCAAATTGTGCCCCCTTGTTCTTGCACATCTCTTTTTCTGAAAGATGCTAGCCTATTGGACTTTGTTGATTCCCTTGAGGTACTTGTAAGTTTCTATCATGTCCCCTCTCTCCCTTCTTTCTTCAAGGGTATACATATTAAGCTCCTTTAGTCTTTCTTCATATGTCTTCTGGTGCAGACCCTGCACCATTTTGGTTGCCCTCCTCTGGACAGCCTCCACTCTGTCTATGTCTTTGCGGAGATGGGGTCTCCAGAACTGCACACAGTACTCCAGATGGGGTCTCACCAACTGTCTATACAGAGGGATAACAACTTCCTGTTTTCTACTATTGATGCCTCTTCCTATGCATCCCAGTATCCCCCCAGCCTTCCTTACTGCCTTCTCACATTGCTTGCCCACCTTTAGGTCATCTGATATAATTACCCCCAGGTCCCTTTCCATTTTTACTGTTGTCAGTATCTCACCCCCCATTGTGTACTCTTCCCCTGGGTTTTTGTTTCCCATGTGCATTACCTTGCATTTCTTTGCATTGAATCTGGAGCTGCCATACATCTGACCATTCCTCCAGCCTTGCCAAGTCCCTTCTCATCCTTTCCACTCCATCTTGTGTATCAACCCTGTTGCAGATCTTTGTGTCGTCTGCAAAGAGACATATTTTTCCTTCAGTTCCTCTGCAATGTCACTTATAAAGACATTAAAAGGACCCGGTCCCAGTACTGAACCCTCGGTACCCCACTAGTAACCCTCCTTTCTTCACTGTGTACTCCATTTACTACTACCCTTTCGTCCTGTTGTCAGCCAATTTTTATCCAGGCTACCACCTTGGGACCCACTCCAAGGCTGGCTAACTTGTGTATTAATCTTTTGTGTGAGACTGTATCAATGCCTTGCTAAAATCTAGGTAGGCCTGTCCACAGACCCTCCCTGGTCTACTACTTTGGTCACCCAGTCAAAGAACTCTATTAGATTCATCTGACACGACCTTCCCATTGTGAATCCATGCTGCCTTGGGTCCTGTGCCCCACTGGCCTCTAGGTACTCAACAATTCTTTCCTTCAGAAGTGATTCCATCATTTTCCCTACCACTGAGGTCAAACTAACTGGTCTGTAGTTTCCTGCCTCTGTCCTGCTCCCACTTTTGTGAAGAGGAATCACATCTGCCCTATTTCAGTCCTCAGGTACCACCCCATCCTCCCATGATTTGTTAAAGAGAGTAGTCAGCGGTGTCACTAGTTCTACCCTTAGTTCTTTTAAAATTCTTGGGTGAATCCCATCAGGCCCCATTGCTTTGTCCACCTTCAATTTTATTAGTTATTTCAGAACCCTTTCTTCTGTAAATGGACTGGTATCGACCCCCGTCTTCAGAGCGTCTCTTGTTTGGTTTAGATACCTCCCTCCTCTTCCTTTGTAGAATACTGAGCAGAAATATTCGTCTCAGTATCCCTGCTTTTTCACTGTCACCCTCACCCACATTCCCTCCCTTTATTAAGCCTCAGTATCCCTCCTTTGGTCTTTCTTCACTCCCTAATGTACCTATAAAAGGTCTTATCCCCCTTCTTAACAGAATTGGCTATCCTTCCCTCAGTTTGGGCCTTTGCTATTCTGACTGCCTTCCCAGCCTCTTTCTGCTTTAACTGATAAAGTTATCTGTCCTGCTCCTTCTGTGTTTCCTTATATTTCCTGAATGCTATCCTTTTCTTCTTAACCTTCCCTGCTCCTCTTTTGAGAACCATAGCGTTTTTTTCCTTCGTTGTGTTTTGTTGATTTGCTTTACACAAAGGCTTGTTGCCTCTGTGATGGCTGTTTTGATTACTCCCCATTGTTCCTCCACCCTTCCTTCTTGCCTGTTTGCTAGTACTTTTCTGAGGCACTCTCTCATTTTCCCAAAGTCAGCCCTCATAAAGTCCAATACTCTTGCTTTTGTATGGCTTGATTGTATGGCTGTGTTTATCGTGAACCACACT
Organism: Neoceratodus forsteri; assembly: GCA_016271365.2. Lineage (NCBI taxonomy): Eukaryota > Metazoa > Chordata > Ceratodontiformes > Ceratodontidae > Neoceratodus > Neoceratodus forsteri. The sequence continues at coordinate 970,426,634 of CM057449.1, forward strand.
GTTTGGTGGTCGCTTGTTCCCAGATGGCTACCCACTTCTAAATCTGAGATTCTTTCTCCGTCCCCATTTGAGAGTACCAGGTCTAAGATTGCTCACTCCCGAGTGGGTTCCAATACTAGCTGTCTGAGGCATGCCCCCTGTAGGGCATCAAGAATGGCCCTGCTCTTGGATGTGCCTGCAGCAAAGGTGCTCCAGTTAACATCTGGCATATTCAGGTCCCCCATCAACAATATCTCCCCTTTTTCTGCCATTCTAAGAAAGCCTTCTATCATTTCCTTGTCCATTGCTTCCCCTGAAATGGGGGTCTGTATGCAACTCCCATGCGGATTGTGGTGCCATTTCCTGTCTCCAGGGTGACGCAGAGTGCCTCATCTGCTCCCTGTTTACTCTTTAGTTCTGTTGCTTTAATCCCTTCCTTTACATAGAGAGTTACTCCTCCTCCTCTTTTACCCTCCCTGTCCCTCCTGTAGATTGTGTATCCTGGTATGTTGACATCCCAGTAATGGTTCTCTGTGTACCATGTTTCTGTGATCCACAATATCCAGGCAACCTCTTCCATCAAGGCCACTAGTTCAGGCAGCTTGTTACACAGACTACGGGCATTGGTACTCATCACCCTCCACTTTTGATAGCTTTACCCCTTTTAGCCCCATTCCTGTCCTTACTGCCTTTGCCTTTTTTTACATTTACCTCTGTCCTGCTCCCTAATAACTTCTCTACCTTGGTGTTTACCTCACTAATTACCATGTTTTGTAGGGGGAGGCTGGGATTTCCCTGCTCCTTTTCAGTGCCTCCCCCCTTAGCTAGTTTAAATGCTTGCCAATGAAGCATTTAAGCCTCTCACCTAGGATCCTGTTACCCCCCCCGGACAGATGCAGACCATCGCACCAGTATAGGTCTGCATCCCTCCAGGTGGCTCCCCAGTCCCCAATGAAGCCAAAACCCTGAGCTCCACACCAGTTTTTCAACCACGCATTGAATTCCCTGGTGAGGAGTGCCCTGGAATCACCCTTGCCATAGACAGGCACGCTACTTGTCTAAGGCCCCTCCCCAACTCTACAAACTCCTCTTGCACTGCTGTGATCCCATTCCTAGCCAGGTCATTTGTCCCTAGGTGGACAGTGACATCCAGCTCCCTTCCTCGTGCAGCTCCTCCCACAATCCTGAGGATTCGCTTCCTGTCCCTCCAAGCCGTGGCGCCAGGAAGGCACCTTACCTCCCTCTCCTCTTCCTCCCCCATTTCCACCCCCCTAATGACTGAGTCCCCTACCAGGAGTTGTTTCCTTCCCCATGGGGTCCCATGCCACCCTCCTGTGGGTCTCCTTTGTGAAGGTTCCCAGCATTTTCCTTGGTCTCCACTGCAGGTGCCTCCATAGAGGAACCACTATCCACCAGAAGAGCGAATGAATTGTGGAGAGGTACAGCTGGAGGGATGCAACTCTGTTCCACCACCCTCTCCCTCCCTGAGCCCACTCTGGTCCAGCCTCTCCTCTTTCTTGGCAACCTCTGAGGTGGTGGCATTGGCCCTGGTGGTCCCTGGGTGGGGGAGGAGGTTTCACTAATCCTAGCCAGATCAGCCTGGAGACGGGCAACCTCCTCTCTCAGACCAGAGAGGTGCCTGCAAATAGGGCAGCATCGCAGCCTCCAGAATGTCTCCCGGAACACTGCCGCCCCACAGCCATTGCACTGCACCACTCCTATCATGTCTTATTTTGTGTCCCCTCTCCTGTTTCTCTGTATGCTTACTCTCTCCTCTCCTTACAACTTTCACCCTTCCTGTTCTGGGACAGCAACTTCCTATCTTCTTCAGTAGCCTCCTTCCTTGCTCAGTGTCAGACCACCAGCAGCTGGGGGTGAGTGAGCTACTTTTTCCTTTAGGGTTGACAAAACCAATGTTTCTCTATGATCCTTCCTTCCTACTGCCAAACAGGAAGTTCCTGTTGACAGTCAAATCCAGTGGCTATAAAAGTAGAACTGGCTTAGGGTGGGATGGAGGGCAATTAGTAAGAAAAAGGCTAGCAACAGGAAGTTGTAATTTGAGTCACCTGCTTTTATAGTGTCTAAACCACACCCCCAATTAAGCTCTCTCTCCTCCTACTGGTTTAGCAAAATCAGCTGATACAGTACCCTTCCCAGCACAGGATACACACTGACTTTCTTTCTTCTTTTTTTTTTTAACCCTAAATAAGACCCTTCTACTTCTAATAAAGTATCTGTCTACTTAATCTCAACAGACACTGACTCCTGCTGAGATATAAGTGTTAAATTAATAAGAAATTGTAGCTTCTTTTCGTTAGCTTCTTTCTGCTCTACAAGCAAGGCTAGCAGTAGGAAGTTGTAATTTGAGTCACCTGCTTTCATAGTGTCTAAGCCACACCCCCAATTGAGCTCTCTCTTTCCTCCTACTGGTTTAGCAAAGTCAGCTGATACAGTATCCTTCCCAGCACAGAACACACACTGACTTTATTTCTTTTCTTTCTTTTTTTAGCCCTAAATAAGACCCCTTCTACTTCTAATAAAGTATCTGTCTACTTAATCTCAACAGACACTGACTCCTGCTGAGATATAAATGTTAAATTAATAAGAAAATATAGCTTCTTTTCGTTAGCTGCTTTCTGCTCTACAAGCAAGGCTAGCAACAGAGTTATTCATTCTAGAGTTATGGCTACATCTGTTTCCATGAGGAGATTTGCCTGGCTCAGGTGTACCAGTTTGTCTCAGGATACCCAGACCAAGGCCATGGATTTTCCTGTCACTGGTAACTCTCTGTTTGGGGAACAAACAGAGACTTACATGAAAAAGATGGACGAATACAGGACCACATATAGGAGTGCTGCAGCCAAAAAAAAGCAGACACTCCTCAAAGGCAGCAATCCAGGGCTGGCAGGGGCAAGCCTTTTCAAAGGCCTTTACCAGGCCCAGGCCTCTCTTCTTTCAGCAGAGGGGGCTCTTTAGGGGAAGAGGCAGAAGGGGATGACGAGGCTGCGCCTCCTCTCAGTCTAAGCCCCCTGCCAAACAGACACCCTGATGGGTCAGTCAGGGTCACCTCCCCAATCCCTGTAGGGGCAGACTGGCTCACTTTTTCCAGGCCTGGAAGTCTTATCACTTCAGACAAGTGGGTCCTGGAAGTAGTGAGCCAGGGCCTTGCTCTCAGCTTCAGCAGGTTCCCAAGGCTGAGAGAAAAGTTTTTTTGTCCTTCTTCTCCAGAGGAAACACAGGCTTTGGAGACAGAGGTCTCATCTCTACTGCTTCTGCAAGCAGTGGAAAAGGTACCTTTCATTCACAGGGGAAAGGGATTGTACTCCAGGTACTTCCTTACCCTAAAAAAGACAGGGGAGTGGCGATCCATCCTAGATCTGCGATACCTAAACAAACATATTTTAAAGCCAAAGTTCAAGATGGTGACTCTGGGATTAATTCTTCCCTCTCTGAGACCAGGGGACTGGCTAGCCTCCCTGGATCTCAAGGATGCCTATTTCCACGTACCTGTCAGGCAGTCCCACAGAAAGTACCTCAGGTGTGCACTGCCCTCAGGCCATTATCAGTTCAGAGCAATGCCTTTCGGTCTAACATCTGCTCCAAGGGTATTCACCAAGTGTCTAGCAGTAGTGGTGACCTTCCTCAGGAAACAAGGCATCTTACTGCTCCCCTATCTGGACGATTGGCTCATAGTAGGCCAATCCCCAGACCAAGTCAGGTCAGCTCAAGGGGTCACTCAGAACCTTCTAGACTCCCTAGGATTCATTCTAAATCCAGAAAAGTCTGTTCTGGAACCAACCCAGCCCCTCACATTTATGGGAGTGGAGCTGGACACTGTTCAGGCCAAGGCCTTTCTTCCTCTCTTAAGGGTCCAATTCCTCATCACTCTGGCTTCCTCTTTTCGTCCACTTGTGTCTCAGCCAGCCAGACACTTTTTGCAGTTGCTAGGCCACATGGCAGCCTGCAGTGCAGTAGTGCAAGGGGCAAGGTTTCAGATGAAAGATATTCAATTTCATCTCAAGAGCTTTTTGGTCTTGGAGAAAAGATCCCCACTCCAAGTTGGTTCCAGTGTCTCTAACTTTGGTACAGGCCCTCCAGTGGTGGCTGGAAGAGGACAGCTTGAGGCAAGGGGTTCCCTTCCTCAGTCAGGTTCCCACAGTGATCCTCACCACAGATGCTTCCCTGCTGGGATGGGGAGCCCACCTGGATCAGCATACAGCTCAGGGAACATGGTCTCATCAGGAGTCTCTTCTACACATAAACCTCCTCGAACTCAGGGCTGTCTTTCTGGCACTTCAGACATTCTCGAACTTAATTCAGGGGAAAGTGGTGCAGATCAGGACAGACAACACCACAACCTTGTGGTACATCAGCAAGCAGGGGGCACTCGGTCCTCGGCCTTGTGCACCGAGGCCATGAAAATATGGTCACTAGCTTATTCCCTCAGGTTTCCCTGATTGTTATGCGTCTCCCAGGGAAGGACATTGTACTTGCAGATGCTTTCAGCAGGATTTCCCAAGGTCACCACGAATGGGCCCTGAATGCTCTCATTCTTCAGATCATTTTCAAGAGATGGGGCACTTCAGAGATAGATCTCTTTGCAGCCCCAGACAACCATCAGCTCCCTCTGTTTTGCTGCAGACCCCCTCTCCTGGGGTCTGTTCCTCTAGATACCCTCCTCTTGGATTGGACCAACAGGTTTCTCTATGCTTTTCCTCCCTTTCCTCTGATATTCAGAGTTCTGGTCAAGATCAGATCCCAACTTTGCACAGTGATTCTAGTAGCCCCGGGCTGGGCCAGACAACCTTGGTATCCTCTACGATTGTCACTGTCAGTGACAATACCTCTGTGCCTTCCCAGGCCGTTCAACCTCCTCACCTCTTTTCAGGGGAGGATTCTGTACCCCAACCTTCTCTCACTCAGGCTCAAGGCCTGGCTCTTGAAGAGCTAGAGTATGCAGGTCTGCATCTTTCTCAATCAGCTCTGGATATCCTTAAGGCTAGTAGAAAGCCTTCCACTAGAAAAACCTATAGTTCTAAATGGAACAGGTTTGGGTTCTGGCACTCCCAGAGGCACATTCAGCTGGACTCAGCTGACATTGCCACTGCTTTGGATTATTTGGTGCACCTTAATAGCTTAGGCATTCGGCCTACCACCTTCAAGGTGCATTTGGCAGCTATTTCTGCTTTTATTTCGGCTGGCAAAGTCTCTTCTCTAGCATCCCACCCAGTTTTCAAGAAATTTTTCAAAGGTTGATCCATATCAACCTTCCCTTCAGGGATCCTACTCCCCTATGGGACTTGAATATTTGTATTGCACAGCTGATGCAGCCCCCCATTCAAACCACTTTGCTCAGCTGAGCTCAAATACCTGACTTGGAAAACTGTGTTCCTGGTTGCTGTTGCCTCTGCCAGGAGAATCAGTGAGCTACAGGCCTTATCAGTGGAACCTGATTTCATTTCATTTCACAGGGATAAGGTGGTCCTTCGCACAAATAGGAAGTTCCTTCCCAAAGTGGTATCAGATTTTCATCTGAACCAATCTATGACACTGCCTGTATTTTTTTACTGATCACTCCTCCTCTGGAGAGAAGAGATTACACTGTCTTGTTGTAAAGAGGGTTCTGAGTTACTACATAGAATCCACTAAACCCCATAGAAACTACTGCTCCCAGTTGTTGCTTACTTATGGGGAGGTGGGTAAAGGTAAACCTGCCACTAAGAGAACTATTGCTAGATGGATTGTCTCTTGTATACAGTTCTGCTATTCAAAACTGGGGAAGGAGCCTCCATCAGGCCTCAGGGCTCACTCCACCAGAGGTACTGCTGCTTTGGTTGCAGCTGCCAGCAATATACCCTTAGTGGAAATCTGTAAAGCAGCTACCTGGAAGACTATTTACGCATTTACCAAGCACTACTCCCTTGACATCCAGTCAAGAAGTGATGCTAGGTTTGTCACAGCATAGGTTCTGTAGATCCCTCCTCCTTGGGGGTACTGCTTGGTAGTCTGCATATACTGAGTCTACAGCAAGACTTCATGTTATTTGAAGAAAAAATTACTCACCATAATAATGTTGTTTCTTCTAATGGAGTCTTGCTGTATTCTGACCTCCCTCCCTGCCTCCCCTCCTGGAACCTAGTTGTTTTGGGATGTGGGTGGGCAGGTGCAGTGCTGCACCTCAGGGGTGTACTTGGTTGCCTCTTCTGTGAATGAGGTTTGTTGTTATTATATATTTTATTGTTATATACTTTATTACCTACTGGGATTCTGTTTTGGGGGTCTCGACTTGAGTCTTTGGACCCAAAATTTATGTTTATTGCCTTTTGGCAGAAAATTTTTAAAACAATTTCTGGGTTGTTAGTCAGTTAGTTTAGTGCTCGCAAGAATCTGACGGTTACACTCAGGAGCACCTGGGACAGAGGTTTGAAAACCGAGCTCGAGCTCAACAGTTTTTGCCTTTGCATAGAGTTAACCCTTTCCTCTCCAGAGCAGTTCAAGTGCTGGGGCTAACTGCATATAGTCAGAATACAGCAAGACTCCATTAGAAGAAACAACATTACTATGGTAAGTAATTTTTTCTTCTTAATCTTCCTGGATATCGTCACCATTCATCACTGCTTCTCACCCACCTTCCCCTCTTGGGCCCCAATCTACTGGGCAGTGCTACCTCCCTGCTTGCTTTTCCCCTACCTGATGCCAGTTACAGGTCTAATCTTGCTAGCACCGCTAGGTTCCGTGACGCGTCATTTAAAAGCACTAGGGAGGCACCTCTAGAGAAAAGGCAAGCAGGGGCTCTTGCCCCCTTTGTCAAGGGCTCCTCAGGGCCCCGCTCAACCTTGGCTGGGACTCCTTTGGGGCAGCTGCATGGGTCGGGAGTTCCTCCCTGGTTTTCTCTTGGGCTTCCTTTTGTCCCATGCCTCCTTCTGCCTGGAGCTCGAGGATTGCCCTCTCTCTCGAGACCCTGTCTTGGTCACAGGGGATCCAGGGACCCTCTTCTTTCTCTTTGGAATCTTTGAGTTGCTCCTTTTCTCCTTGTTAACAACCCAATCCTGAGTTGCAGTGAGGCAAGATCCCCTCGGACCTCCTATTGCCAATCCCCTTGCTACTTTGTCAGAGGCATAAATCTTCTGCCTTTCTACCACTTTTCCGGTGGTAATAGGCTCAAAGGGAACTCTCCACTCGGGTAGCCATGCCTCACCTAGCCAGGTGACCCCCGCCCCGTCCGGAAGGATCTTGCCCCAGGGTGGGCCCTTTCCTCACCACGATGCAATGGGAGAGAGAGAGGGGAGAGATTCTGGTGGACCCTCCCCCTTTTCTCTCTGTGGACCGGAAGGATAGTGACCTTCAAATAGAAGGGGCAGGGATCGTTTGTCTCTTGCCTGACACATTCTGTGGCGCTTACTGCATGGATCTTGGAGCCTGTGAAGCCTCTTGAATTCTTCCTGTACTCGCCACTGGGGTCTCCACCAGTGAAAAAAAAAAACAACTATCACCTCTCTTTGGTCCACAGAGGAAAACCCTCCTCCTTAGGGTTTCTCCTTGCTGGTATGCCTCTTCTCTCTCTCTCTCTCTCTCTCTCTTCCTTCCTTCCTCCCTCATTCCTTTTCTCCTTCCTTCCTCCTCCTCCCTCTCCATCCTCTCACCCCCTCCTTGGCCTGCCCAGTGGTTGGGGTCTCCCTACCTAGAACTCTTAGAGCCCAACCCCTTCTCTTATAGCTGGCTTTATTCTTTTTTCAATTTATATCCTTTCCTTTTCCTATCACTTGGGCTCCCTTGCCCTACCCTCCTCTCCATTTTTTCTCTATCTCGAATTTCTAGGGACGTGGATATGTTGTTCAGTCACACTTTGTGGCAGGTTCCTTGCCACTTTAAATCTTGCTGGAAGGTCTTCAGGCTGGCTCCTCCCACCCACCCGGATTGTAAAACCCTTGGCTCCGCCCCATGATGCCAGATCTTCCTTACCGCTTGGAAGCTCAGGTTTCCTCCGTAGTGCTCTGCGTTTTAGGCCTGGATCCAAACACTTTAGGATTTCTGAAAATAATTTTAAAGTTTACTAGACTAAAGTCTTCATCTTCCCTCGCGGTTGCGATGGACAAATCCACTCCCAGCTTCTGTCAGTGCCACTGCAGACAGAAGATGTCCCTTACTGATCCGCACTCCACATGCGTTTACTGCCTGGGTCTTGACCATGATCCGCAGGCCTGCAATCTGTGCAGTTCCTTCACGGCTTCGGTTTTAGAAGACTTCAACTTGGGTACCCCAAGAAACAGTACCCGCCAGTGAAGTCGAAGGAGGCCCATTGGGCAGTGTCCGCGGCTGCAGGCTCCGCGGAGCAGCTGGAGCAGTTGATCGCCCTCGAGGAGGAGGCAGCCCAGGCCGCCTCATCATCCTCCTCCTCGGCCGCGGTGTTTATCCTGCTCTCCTTGGGCTCCTCCTACACTGCTTCTTTTAAGGAGCTTTGCCAGTCCCTCTCCACCAAGGGAGAAGGGCCATCGACATACCAGTAGGTCAAGAAAAAGAACCGAAAGGTAAGTCCCACCATCGACGTTCGTGGGAGTGGGAGAGATCCCCTTCACTTCACCGGGGGTCCTGGTGCCTGCCAGCTTCAGTCCTAATGGTGTTGCCTGCTACAAGAGCTCCTCTCAAAGATCTGCTGTTATGGTAAGTTCTTACATAACTGTACTTTACAGACCCTGGAAGGCACCTTCCGGCTCTTCCAGACTCTAGGGATCACAATCAACTTACCAAACTCTTGTCTCTGTCCGTGCCAGTGCCTCCAGTACATATAAGCGGTTCTGGACTCATCCCAGGGCAAAGCCTTCCTGCCGGGGAACAGAGCAGAGTGCTTGATAGTGGAGGCTTGGCTGGTATCTTCCAGTCATCAGGTACCAGCCAGAGTGTTTCTTCATCTGCTGGGGCACATGGTGAAGGCTATAGCCATGGTTCCCCCTGCCTGCCTCCACATGAGGGTTCCCCAGTAGACTCTGCGAACCCAATGGGATCAACGCACCGATGACCTTGATCAACTGGTGCTGGTTTCCGACCCGGTGAAGAGGACCTTGGAGTGGTGGCAAAACCCTACAAATCTCCTGAGGGGGGTTCCCTTCTGTGTTGTATCTCCTCAGCAGATTCTCTCCATGGATGCCTCGGGCCTGGGCTGGGGAACTCACTTAGCCGACCATCAGACCTAGGGCATTTGATCCTAGACGGAGCAGCATCTCCACATCAGTGTGCTGGAGATGCGGGCAGTTCTGTATGCTCTGCACGCCTTCCAGTCCCACATTCTTCCTGGCCCACTATTGGTGCAGACAGACAACATGTCCGTAGTCTTCTACCTCAACAAACAGGGGGGCACTCATTCTTACCCACTTTGTCAGGAGGCCATGAGGGTATGGTAGTGGGCCATCGAGCATGACTTGGAACTTTCAGCCGCCTATGTTCCAGGCGTCCAAAACTCCCTGGCCAACAGTCTAAGCCAGTCCAGGTCAAAGATGCACGAGTGGGAGCTCCTGTCCTTGGTGGTCGAAGACCTCTTCAATAAGTGGGGACATCCAGAGTTGGACCTTTTCGCGTCCCCACTCAATGCAAAAACTGTTGCTTTTCTGCTCTCTCAATCCAGGGCCTGGAGATTTCTGATGTGACACATTGTCCCTGTCCTGGAAAGGGAGGTTTCTATATGCCTTCCCTCTTCTTCAGAGGGTTTTCCTCAAGCTTCAGTCAGAGGGGCAGAGATGATTTTCATAGCTTCCTTCTGGCTGCATCAGATTTTTTTCCCCTCTGTTGCAGCAGTTAGCAGTGGAACCTCCTGTTCCCTTGCCCCGTGCACCGGCTTGCTCTCCCAGGAGCAGGGCACCCTGGTCCATCCAGACCACAAGTCTCTGCCCCTCCATGCATGGCTTCTGTAGACTTGGCTATCGCGTGCTTTGGAGTTTCTTCCAGGGTTGCTGATGCCTTGTTGGCTGCTAGTAAACCTTCCACAAGAGCCACCTATGCAATGAAGTGGAAGCGCTTCTCCATATGGGCCACTGCTTATCACCTGGATCCCTTCACCTGTCCAGTGAATCTGATTCTGGAGTACCTCTTCTTCCTCTCAGACTCTGGTCTGGGGTACTCTTTGCTTAAGGTGTACCTTTCTGCCATCTCTGCGTACCATGCACCTATTGAGGGCAAAGCTGTTGCCCAGTTGGAAGTCTCCCACACATTCTTGTGGGGTGTCCTGCATTTGAAACCTCCCATTCTGGACCCTGTCCCTCCATGGGACCTTCGTTTTATGCTGGAAAAGCTCACTGTGCCTCCCTTTGAGCTGTCCGCGAGTTGCGAGCTGCGCTTTCTGTCATCGAAAGAGTTATTTTTTAGTTGCTGTTACTTCTGCTTGAAGCAACGCGGGAGCGGAAGAGATCCCCTTCACTTCACTGCTTCAGGCTCTGATGTGTAAAGAGTGTTATTTAGTATTTCGCAAAGACAGGGTGTCTTTGCCTACTAGTCCTAAGTTTGTGTCTGAAGTGATGCCTGAGTTCACGCTAAACCAATCCATCCACCAGCCTATTTATTTCCCTAGATATTATAATCAGGGGGAGTCCTTACTGCACACTTTGGATGTTCATAAGGTGCTCCATTATTATACAAATCACACCCAACCAGGTTAGAATGACTGATCAGTTGTTTGCTTTGTTCGCCCCCAAAAGAGAAGGGGCACCTGTTTTGAATCAGGGTCTGTCAAAATGGTTGGCAAATTGTATTGTGTACTGTTACTGTAAGCACAGTAAGCCCTTACCTGGGGCAGTTAAGGTTCACTCCACCAGGGGTATGGCCACCTCTACTGCCTATTTCAGAAATGTGTCTGCTGCAGACATCTGTGCAGCTGCCAGTTGGAGTTTGGTCCACACCTTTATCCACCATTACAGGTTGGATATTACTTCCAGGCACAGGGCCAATTTTGGACTAGCTGTCTTTCTGGGCCTTCTTTACTGAACATTCTGCTCTTGCTTTCTGCCTCCTCCCGGCTGACTTACAGTCAGTTCTAGTACTGCTTGGGACTCAGTCCTGCCGGTGTTGCTGCTGCAAGAGCCCACTCAAAGCAAGATAGTACAGTTACGTAAGAACTTACCATAACAATAGATCTTTGAGAGGAGCTCTTGCACCAGGCTTTGCTGTCTCTCCCTCCTCCCTCCTGATGACTGCTTCTCCTTCGCATTTATTATACTTTTCCTCAGCTCTGAGGAACTGCCTTGGTTCTCCTTTCTTGCTCTATGTGCCGGGGTCTCTGGCAGGAGAACTGAAGTAGGTCTGGGGGACCGCCTTTTTTATAGGATAGGTGGACGTCAGCTGTCGGTGGGGGTGGTCCCCTGTGATAGACTGCTAGCTAGAAGTTTTCCATGTAGTCCAGGTGCTTAGCGGCTTCAGTTCTACTGTGTTGTCTGCTGCAAGAGCTTCTCTCGAAGATCTACTGTTACGGGAAGTTCTTATGTAACTGTACTTTCGGACTGCATACCATATTATTAGAAGTAGTGGGTTACTTAACTCATCCGCTGCCGAGTATTTTTGGATTGCAGAGCACTGTGGGTACAGTGTGTATCAAAGGTGCTATATAAAAAATAAATTCCTTTTCTTGCATTTGTGTGACAAACCCCAAATTGCTATCTGTAAATAAGTGCTGTCTTCTGTGCTGCTAACTTAGTGATCTAGTCAGAACACAGCAGGGAGTAACATAAATATAGTTAACGGAGTCTACTGTATGACAATGTGTGAATAACCATATAGCAGTATTCCATTCTTTGTGGACTAGTGCCTCCACTTGTGTATAATTCTGGCTTGGATTAGATGTTTACATGCAGTAGAAGAAACTTAAGTACTTTGTTTTCCAGGTTATTCCTCTAGCCAGTAAAGAACAGCTCTTGCTAGTTGAGCTGGTTCGTTCAATCAGTGTAATGAGGACGGAAACCGTAATACAGACTGTGAAAGAGGTTCTAAAACAGCCACCAGCAATTGCCAAAGAGAAGGTATGATTTTAAGGTGTTTTTTTGTAATAAGTACTGTAGGTCCTTTCCTGAGGTTTACACCACCTTTGAAATTTAATCCAGTAATTACTAATATTTCAGTCACCCTCAATATTTCTGCTTCGTCACATGGGCTGTAGTAACGCACCTCAGCAGAGGGCAGCTGTATTAAAAACTACTACAGTTAAGTGCTGCATGATGATGCTATGGTTTCTAACTTTGGAGGTGCACTATTTTGTTTAGTGCAATTCTGATTATTTTTCTAGGTTTGTTAACCTCACAGGGTATACTTAACAGCCAGTTTACAGCACGTTATCATCGAGACTGATGCAGGGTTCTAGCAACATGGATTCATCCATAGCCACACACTAGTAGATTCTCACCTCAAGGGGCTGGCACCAGGAACAGTACATATTTGAATTGCATTGCATGCACTGCCCCCATGCCTCATGCCCAGCTCCCTCTAACCATCTGCTCTTTCTTTTTCCACTGAAGAAAGCCAGTCTCCAAAGTTTTTGGGCTCCAGTTTGTTATTTGATTTATGTACCTGTTCATTTTATATCTGCTTTAGTTCTGGTGTGGCTCTCGTTCCTTTGTCAGCATTTTTGGCCATTTCAACTCTATGCTTAGCTTTATAATGTCGACTAAAGGGACTGTCATGTGGTTTTAAAGAACTGCACTGAACCTTATAGTCATTTTCTCAGTGGAAGCTGATTTAAAATACAGGTTCCAGTACTGATACTCTTCCATGTCATCATGCTTTTTAGTTATCGTAGTGCATATTTCTGATTTACACACAGATAGTAAGCACCATTTTAGAACCATATGATGTAGTTTGTGTCCCTTGCTCAGTTCTTCCATTGTTGACACAATGCATGCATGCTGTGCTACAGAACTCTGTGGTTGAGAAGAACATACATTACATTACATGGTTCTAAAATGGTACATAGCACCAGAGTGGAAATCAGAATTACCCACTGAGGTTACTAATAGGCCCATATAGATGGAACAGTAGCAGAATTGGAACTAATATTTTATAAAAACAGCTTCTACTGGAAAAAAATACTTGCATGGTTAGTGCGGTTTTCCTTAAGACCTGTAAGAAGCATATGCCTGTGGTTAGCACCCAAAAAAACTGTCTTGAGTGTCCAGGTCCAGCACACGTGAGGTATGTAACATGATGTATAAAAAATTCCTAGCAGTCAGATTAGTTAGACTGAATGAGTCCAACCATTCATTTAGGGTCATCTTCCCCAGATGAAAAAGGTAAGTTCTATTCAGTGGCTCCAGCTCCCAGTTCTGTGGTTCTGAGTTCTTGGGGGAGGAAAAAGGCTACTTGGAGTCAGCAGCAGAGTGCCAACCCCAGTCTCTAATAGTGCCTTTAGATCCCAGAACAGGAGAAAAGCACTGTCACTCTACCTTTGGGGCAAAAGACAAAGAACTATTCTGGGTAGCACTGAATCCTCCATACTTGTTATGGCTCCTGGTTGGATTATTACTTGGACATTGCTTGTTGCAACAGGCCTGGCTCTGGTTCCAAATGCCAGAGATGCTAGTCTAACTCAGCCAGCCACCAACATGGGTTCTAGAGACCTGGACACCAGTCCACTATAACCTATGCCAAAGGATCAAATATCCAGCCTGGTTGCACAGAACTGAAGGAAAAAAGGGTTACCTTCATTCTGACTCCAGCTTCAAACCCCTCTGGTTCCATAGTGATTGATACATAGAAGATACCTGTACCTTCAGTCCCTTGGGGGGTTCCTTTGGCTTCTGCCCTACAGACACCACCCATGGGTTGAATTTAGTTCTCTAAGTGTGTGGCTTGTCATTAGAGGCCTAAATAATCCTGGGTTGACAGCTGCACTGCTCCACAGTACTCAGGTTTGCCTTACAAAGGCCTTTCCTAATTAGTACTCCATGTCGTGACCTGTCTAGTCCACCCCAACTAAGCTGCAAGGCAGCTGGGAGATTTCCCTAAGCCTGAGTATACCGAGTCAGACCCCGAGGAGCCTTATGAGTCTGGTAAGACCTTGGGCACTACTCCTACTGTGTCAGGAGGTGATGATATTGTTATCTCTACTCCCTGCCCACATATTCTCCCCTGAGGCTATTTCATCCCCCCAGTATTTTGTCTGAAGGATGACTAAGGGCTTAGATGATCCTCTGTAGGACTTCAACATTAAAGGGGTTCCCAATTCATAGATAGTTTTGGGAAAACATCATCAGGCAAGGTTCACTTCCTTTTGGATATAACCTTTGTGTGTTTACTCCTAGTAGTCAGTTGGTATGGCCTGTCCTGCCCTGCTAGCTGGCACAGGTTACAACAGTCTGAGAGAAGTCTTAGGACACACCTCTTCTCAGTTTTCCTCAGGTTTTTACAACCTGTCTTAGCTGGTAGAAAGATCCCTGCTCTGCGGGTATACTTTTGCTTTTCAGCAAGTGAATTTCTTGATTTTCTGCATATAATCCAGTTCTGATGCTACTCTGGAATCCCGTCTACAGTGAGAAGCAGCAGAGAAGGATTTTCAAACAACATGAAGTCTTGCTATATTATATACATTAGCAGTTTGATCCAGCTCTAGAACTGCCCCGGAGTGAAATGGTTAAAACCATTCCAAAATAGAATTTTGTCACGAGAGCAGCTCTATCTGTGTCATTTCAAACTTGAACTGTCAGATTCTTTACTCCGCCTCAGTGAACAGTCGCTCCGGAGATTTCTCCTTCTGCTTGGTTCATTTCTCGGTTTAAAAGTGTTTTCTGGTTGGATTTAACCGAGAATAGTTTTATTTTTACACGCAAAACCGTTCAGTTCAAGCTCTATCTGTGGTAACAATAAGTAAATGAAGGTTTTGTCTGTGTGGAACTTGTGTTATGGGTTCGGTTTTGAACCGATCAGTGGGTTTAAAACTCATTTAAAACTAAAAGTTACTATTTTAGAGTCCGGTTCGGTTCTTATCGGTTCTAAAAAACGGATTATTACGCTTTTTTTCCAATACCCGCGACAATGTTAGGAACCGATAAGGGTGTGTCTTGCCTGACACTGTCAAGCAAGTTTTTGGTTAGGCTGGCATTATGTCTGAGAAACCCAAAGAAAACCGGCCCATTGTTTCAACACTGTGATGTTTGTGGGGAAGTCTTGCCAAGGCTGACCCACACACCACATGTGTTTATTGTCTGGGGTTTGACCACCTCCAGTCAGACTGCCAGGTATGTAAGAATTTCCCTGCAGCCACCCTGGAAAAAGATTGGGCAGGCTCAGGGAACGAGAGCCTAAAAGTCCGCTTGACCTGATGGCCAGCCCGGTTCGGTGCCAACCGAACCAGAGGGAGTGCCTCTGACCAGGGCCAGACTTCCTCGGCAAAGAAAAGCTGGTTCTGAGGAACCAATTCCAGAAGAAAACAAGAAAATCAGCAGGTCTGGAGTCCAAAATTCTTCTCCAACTGCTGCAGAGATAGCAAAGCCATACGAATTGTCCAGTCACTGTCTCAGGGTCCGTCCAACCACCACTATCTGGTAAAGGTCGGTTCGTCCGGTCCCAGTGGTTCAGGATTATGATATTGAGGAATTTTATGAACCAGAGGAGGGGAGGAGGATTATGAACAGTATGAATGTGGCTGGAAGGTCTGGTGTGCCATTGAACCGGACATCTCCCAGACAGAACTTTAGAATCTCCCTATGCTGTCTGAGTCCCCATCTCATTTTATGTTTTATAAAAGTTGCTGAAACCCTCCAGCTTCCTTTAGAAGAGGCTGTCGATGAGCAAGAGGAGCCTGATTTTGTAGAAATGATGGATATTCTAGAGTCTAGGAGATTGTCTATTCCTTTACATAAGTCTTTTAGGAAACAAACAATTAAAATTTTAAAGCTCCTAATTCTGTGCCTCCTGTAGATAAAAAGATGGACAGAAGGTATACATTGTCAGGCCCTGATACAGAATTCTTTCTCAGCAATGCAGTCATGTTAGGTAGTTCAGGCTGCTGCCGTGATAAAGCTAATATTCCTTGGCTTCACATCCTCCTGACAAGGATTCCAGGAAGATTGATGCCATGGCAAAAAATAGTATATGGCAGCCCTCTGGGACTCAGGCAAGCAAATTATATGGCTTATGTAGCTAGGTATCAGAAATCTAGATGGGATACTGTTATGCATTGGCTGCGGGCCCATGGCCAGCTGGCTAGTGAACTAGAACAGGTGGCTGCTGATGGCATTGAAGCCTCTAAGGTTCAGTTTCATGCTGCTGTGGATGGTAATGATGTTTCCTCTAGGGTCATGGCCACATCTGTAGCTTTCGAGGTTGGCCTGGCTCAGGTGTACTAGTTTGTCACAGAATACCCAGACTAAGGCTATGGATTTTCCT
Source organism: Neoceratodus forsteri (assembly GCA_016271365.2). Lineage (NCBI taxonomy): Eukaryota > Metazoa > Chordata > Ceratodontiformes > Ceratodontidae > Neoceratodus > Neoceratodus forsteri. The sequence goes on from CM057449.1 coordinate 970,442,969, forward strand.
GTAGGAAATTCTCTGTTTGGAGAGCAGACAGAGAATTACATGAAGAAGATGGATGAATATAGGACTACTTACAAGAGTGCCCAGGCTAAGGAGCGCAAGCCACTCCTCAAAGGCATGCCCCCAGGGGTAGGGGTAGGCCTTTTCACAGGCCTTTCTACTAGACTCAGGCCTCCTCTGCCTATGCTCAGAGGGGCTTCTTCAGAGGCAGGGGCAGACGAGGATGGGCAGACCTGCTCCCACCCCCAGCCTAAAGCTCCCATGCAACAGGCACTCTGATGGGTGCCCAGGGCCGATTCTCCTGTACCAGTGGGGAAGGCTGGCTTACTTCAGTCAGAATTGGGCTTCTTTAACCTCAGACAAGTGGGATCTGAAGTAGTAAGCCAGGGTCTGGTTCTCAGCTTCAAAAGTTTCCAAGTTGAGAAGCAGACTTTTTCTACCTGCAAGTGCTTCAGAGACCCTCGCCTGGAAACAGAGGTCTCATCCCTGTTAGCTCTCAGAGCAGTAGAAGGGTTCCTCCTGCATCAGGGCAGGGGTCTGTATTCCAGATACTTCTTACCCCAAAAAGACAGGAGAATGGCGCCCATTTTAGATCTCAGATATCTGAACAAGCATCTTTTGAAACCAAAGTTCAAAATGGTAACTCTGGCAATGATTTACTTTCCCTAAGGCCAGGGGACTGGCTAGCCTCCCTGGACCTCAAGGATGCCTATTTCCATGTCCTAATCAGAAGATCCCATCGAAGTACCTCAGATTCGAACTGCCCTCAGGTCATTACCAGTTCAGAGCAATGCCCTTCGGCCTTACCTCTGCTCCAAGGGTATTCACAAAGTGTCTAGCAGTGGCCCACTTAAGGAGGCAGAGATTGCTGTTTTTCCCTATCTAGACGACTGGCTCATTGTAGGCCAGTCCCAGAACAGGTAAATCTCACCTGCAGGTCACCCAGCAGCTTCTCACCTCCTGGGTTTTCTGCTAAACCTACCAAAGTCAGTTCTGGAACCAGTCCAGGTACTCACCTTTATAGGGGCAGAATTGGACACAAAGCTAGCCAGAGCCTTTCTTCCCCAGAAAGGGTAAGGAATTTAGTGGCTCTGGCCTCTTCCTTCACTCTGCAGGTCTCTCGACCAGCAAGACACTTTCTGCAGCTCCTGGGGCACATGGCTGCATCCACAGCTGTTGTGCAGGGAGCCAGATCTCAGATGAGAGATATCTAGTTTCACTTGAGAACCTTTTGGTCTCAGAGAAGAGACCCCTTCCAAGTTGGTCCCAGTGACTGAACCTTGATCATAGGTCTCCAGTGGTGGCAGGATCAGAGCTAATTTAGAGCGGGTCCCTTCATTTCCCCTTCTCACGACTTGACTCTCACTACAGATGCTTCCCTTCTGGGTTGGGAGCCCACATGGCGACCTTCCACTCAGGAGTTTGGTCCCCAGGAATCTCTGCTCCACATCAATTTGCTGGAACTCAGAGCTGTCTTTTAGCTCTTCAGCTTTTCTGCATCTGTCCACGACAAGGTGATACAAGTCAGAACAGACAACACCACAACAATGTGGTACATCAACAAACAGGGGACACTCGGTCTCTCGGCCTTATGCACGAGGCAATGAAGTTGTGGTCTCTGGCCTATTCCTGAACACTTCCCTCATAGCAGTTCATCTTCCAGGGAAGGACAATGTCCTAGCGGATGCCCTCAGCAGGATTTCCCAGGGCCATCACGAATGGTCCCTGGATCCTCAAGTGCTGGGATAGCTTTTGCCAGGTGGGGCATCCTCAGATAGATCTTTTGCAGCCCCAGACAATCACGAACTTCTCTGTTCTGTTGCAGACCTCCAGTGCTGGGCTCAGTTCCCTGGATGCCCTTCTTCTGGATTGGGAGGAAGTTCCTCTATGCTTTCCCTTCCTCTCCTGTTCAAAGTACTAGTCAAAATCAGATCTCAGCCTTGCAGGGTGATTCTGATTGCCCCGGATTGGGCCAGGCAGCCCTGGTACCCACTCCTTCTGTCTCTGACAGTCCATCTTCCCCTGTGCCTCCCCAGGAATCACAATCTGTTGACTTGTGCCCAGGGAAGGGTTTGGTATCCGGACCTCAAATCCCTCAACCTCAAGGCCTGGCTCTTGAGGAGTTAGAGTTTGCTGATTTACACCTCTCTCAGGGTGTTCTTGAGATCCTAAAGGCTTCCAGAAAGCCTTCCACTAGGGTTACTTATAGTTCTAAATGGAAAAGGTTTTCCATTTGGTGTGCTGGGAAAAATATTTCCCCAGAATCTGCTGAATTGCCCATTTTGTTAGATTACATGGTACATCTTAATTCCTTTGTCTCAGACCAGCTACCCTGAGAGTTCATTTGGCAGCTGTGTCTGCTTTTGTGTCAGACAGGAAAGTCATCCCCTCTTTCCTCTCATCCTGTGTTTTCCAAGTTTTTTAAGGGATTACTCCATACTAATCCTCCCTTTAGGGAACCGGCCCCTGCTTGGGACCTTAATGTTTGCATTGCCCAGTTAATGCAACCCCCTTTTGAACCTCTGTCTTCTGCAGAGCTTAAGTACCTAACTTGGAAAACTGTTTTTCTAGTGGCTATCACTTCTGCCAGACGCATAAGTGAATTGCAAGCCTTGTCAGTGGAGACTGACTTTATTTCTTTCCACAGGGATAAGGTAGTCCTTAGGACTAATAGGAAGTTTTTGCCTAAGGTGGTTTCAGATTTCCATCTTAATCAATCTATCTCCCTTCCAGTATTTTTCACTGATCACTCCTCTTCGGGTGAGAGGAGGTTGCACAGCCTGGATGTTAAGAGAGCTCTTAGTTATTATATAGAGCTGCACTAAAGGTCACAGGTCAATCCTCCAACTTTTCCTTACCTATGGTGAAGTTGGGAAAGGCAACCTGCCACTAAGAGATCAATAGCCAGGTGGATTGTCTCTTGTATCCAATTTGTTATCAGAAGTGGCAGAGCCCCCGGTTTGAGGGCTCATTCTACCAGGGTACAGCTCATGCCTCTAGCTGCTGCCAGAGATATCCCTTTATTAGAGATTTGCCAGGCTGCTACTTGGAAAATGGTAACACTTTTACCAAGCATTACTCCCTGGATGTCCAGGCCAGGAGAGATGCTCGGTTTGGCACAGCTGTTCTTCAGAGCCTGTTCCCTAAGTAGGTTCTGCCCTCCTCCATGGAGGTACTGCTGTGTATTCTGCTAATGTCTATAATATTGCAAGACTTCATGTTGTTTGAAGAAGAAATTACTCACCTTAGTAATGTTGTTTCTTCTAATGGAGTCTTACTATTATAGACCTCCCCCCCAACCTGCCCCTCTCAGAACCTCTACTTGGTGGGGTGCGGGCAACTTAGTGTGGGCACTACTTATGTCCTGTTAGCATTTTGTCCCCTTTGGGACTTTGGGGGTGTGTATGTGTACGCGTGTGTGTGTTTTATTATACTTATGTTCCATTTTCATATTATTAGAATGGTGTTAGTATTTCTGGTCCCCTGACTTGAGTCTTGGGTGTTGGGACCATCAATGGTTATTATTTAGGTAGCCATTTGGCTGGTGTGAGTTACAGCTTCCACACAGACCTTAGTGAGTTTGGCTCAAAGATCTGACAGTTCAAGTTTGAAATGACACAGATAGAGCTGCTCTCGTGCCAAAATTCTATTTTGGAATGGTTTTAACCATTTCACTCCGGGGCAGTTCTAGAGCTGGATCAAACTGCTAATGTCTATAATATAGCAAGACTCCATTAGAAGAAACAACATTACTAAGGTGAGTAATTTTTTCTTCTATAGCAGTTGTATAACTTTGCAGTGGCTCAGTCAGCAGGTTGAGAACCCTATGCTGAAGTCCCTTTTTAGAGCTGCTATAGCCCACACTCTCCTTGTAGAGCCAAATTCTAGCCTTCACCACAGAAGACAAGGTAGCATCTGGGGGTTTAAGGGCCAAAGGACAGTTTCCCCAAGATTTGAAGCTCCATGAGGAGTGTGTGCCTTTGAGTGGTTTTCCACACTGGTGTTGCTCATGGCAAGAAAACCTTCCACTAAAAAAGCCTATAGTTCAAAGTGAACAGACATCAGGAAGTATAGCATGCACTCAGAGAAAGATGCCAGTCAGTCATCCAGGATTGCTGAATACTTAGTTGCCTTTAATAGCTGTCTTGATACACATACAAACCTAAAGCAAACAGTTCCAGCTTAGTGTAAAAATAAGCAACAGGCCTAACACCAACCAGACTTCTTGTAGCTAAGTCCAAGTGCCCCAGCGCTGCACTGTACCGAGGTTCATCGGGGGGGCTGAAAGTTTGTGTGTGGATCAGGACTGCTACTAAAAGCAACTAAGACTACACAATCCTGGATGCTTGACTGGTATTTTCACTGACTGCATGTTGTACTTGCTGGTGTCTGCTTGTTTGGAGCTGGCTGCCTTCGTAGCTTGCATCTGCACCTCTGTATTGTGGCTTTCGCTCTCCTGCCTGTTTTTTTTTTTTTTGTTTTGTTTTTTTCGTTATGGTGCCAAGTGGAAGTTTTGTCTATCTGGTGTTTAAAGAAACCTCTAGACCTTTACACCCACCTTGTGAAACAGGTTGTTGAGCTTCTGTTGGACATTTCTCTAACTGGTACAATACTTATCCCTTAAAGTGCACTCATTATCCATTTTGACATTTTGTGAGCTAGTGAGCGGATTTCCAGTGGTGCGACTGTTTCTCTTGGGGAGGTTCTTCAGGTAAATACTTCATTTGAGAAACAGGAACCCAGGGTCACAGTACAAAATGGGCGGAGTGATAGACAACCACCAAGCAGGAAAGACACCTGGGGTAATCATATCGGATGACCTAAAGGTGGCCAGACAGTGTGGGGCAAGGCAGTCGGGAGGGCAAGTGGGATGCTGGGTTGCATATGGAGGGGTATCACCAGCAGAAGGAGGGATGTGGTGTTGCCTCTGTATAGATCACTGGTAGGACTCCACTTAGAGTACTGTGTCCAGTTCTGGTGACCATATCTCTGGAAGGACATAGACACAGTGTAGGTAGTCCGGGGAAGTCAACTAAAATAGTGCAGGGTCTGCATGAAAAGCTAATGGGGAGAGACTAAAAGACCTCAGTTTGTACAACTTGGAACAGAGGAAGGAGGGGGGATATGATGGAGACCTTTAAATACCTCATGGCTAAATAAGTTACAGGAGGAAAGGAAGCATTTCTCATAAGAAAAGGTGCTTAAGAACAAGGGGACATGCTACAAAGCTGGAGGTGGGGTAGATTTAGGAGAGATATGAAGAAGTACTTCTTCAGAGTGGTGGATTCCTGGAACAGCCTTCCAGTGGAGGTGGTGGGGGTGAAAACAGTGATGAGGTTCAACAATGCATGGGATTAGCACAAGGGAATAATAGTGGAAAGGAAGTGGGGAAGGGAGAAAGAGCGGTGTATTGGGTGCAGTCTGTGGTAACAGTGTTGGTAGGGAGGAATGCGCAGACTGGATGCGCCAAGTGGTCTTTATCTGACATGAAATTCTATGATCTTACTTCGAGGGAGAGCTCTTGCAGCATGTAATACCAGTAGGATTAAGCCACCAGGCATTAGGACCCCACGGAAAACTTCTAGCTAGCAGTCTATGGTGGGGGACTGCCCCCGACGTTGGCTCCGCCCTGACGTCAGCTCTGGTATAAAGGGGGTGGTCCCCTGGCACCACCTCATTTCTTTTCCCGCCGTCAACCTGCTAACTTCAGCTCCATGGACACCTTTTTACCGCAGTCGACCGCCATTTTGCGCCTTGCGCAGTTACCATTTGTCACCTTTTTTCTAACAATTTTTTCTCCAGTTCCAGTACATGTCTTCTTCGTCACCTCAGCGGCGGATCCCGGCGAGGGACAGCCACTCCACCTGCATGATCTGCCTAGGCCCCAACCACCGGCATGACAACTGCCCGCACTGCCAGAAATTCAATAACAAGACCCGCATACACCACTTAAAGACACTCAAGGCCTACCTGCTGGAGCAACAAGTGGCCACCATTCAGAGGACCCATTCAGGGCAGAGTTCTTCCTTCTCAGCTAGGGACTCCTTCCCCAAGGAGAAAAGATCGGGCAGGAAACATCGCCACAGGGATAAAGAGAGAGCCAGGTCTGAATCCCACCCTAGGTCGCCTCACAGGCCTTCTGCTTCTTCCACTTCCAGCAGGAGGTCGGAATCCATCCCCCCAAGTTCAACAGCTGTTGTTGGGCTTCCTCCAAGAAGACTGCCACCTCCTCCTATTCTAAAGGTAAGGAGTCTTCTTCTCACGGGCGTTCGTCTGCCCAAGTACCCTTGGTGCATAGGCCCCACAAGCATATGCATGGGTCAGCGCCAGAGGGACAGGCTTCTCTTTCAGGCAAGACAACAGATACGACTGCCGGAAAGTCCTCAGGGTCGTTCGACAAGCACAAGGGGTCGGACGACCCTCCAGACACCAGGAGGTCATCATGTACCAAGTGCCTCCCCCACCCGAAGACAGGGTGACATCAGCCACAGAGGGTTGACAGCTATAGGTCACTTCGACTCCACATCAGAAACGGACCCGGCACCACCCCGAAAGACCGGGCATCAGATCAAACGCCCAGTGCCCCAGAGGATAAGACATCTGGGACTACAGATAACTGGGTGCCTCCTTCTCCTCCGCCTCATCCTAAGGAGCTGGATGCCAGACCTCAAGGAGGCTCGGCACCACTGGATAAGGCCCCATTGGCCCTAATGCCCGAGGCACCCATAGGCAAAGAGCCTGAGGACCAGATGTTGGCACCCAAAGTGCCACAAGGTCAGACGCAGGCCCCTCAGATGCCCCTACCCCTCCACCCCCAGTCGTCCTGCTGGTGGAAGTAGGGGCTCTATTTAATACATGGTGGAACACTATCAAAGGGGACTTGCTGCCAAAGCCCAGAGAACCATCCCCCATCCCAGTACCACCCAGAGAGCCATCACCTCAGAGACCCAGGTGATCTCCCCCATTGCCAGATCGTCCATCGTCTGGCGACGACAACTGGCGGTCCCCAGCCCCAAGCGACCGGAAGAGGCACTCTTCAACCATTCTCTCTTCCATGGGATGTCCACGTTCTTCCTACGAGGAAGATGCAGGGCACTCTTCCTCCGAGGAAGATGCAGGGCACTCTTCCTCAGACTATTCTTCAGAGGATGAGCTACTCTTATCCTCTCTGGATCCAAGAAGGGACTCCCTGCAATCACCTCCCGGGTGATCCCTCCTTCCTGGACATCATGAGACACATCCAGGCCCTTAATCAATGGGATATGGAGGAACTTGATCCGGAACGTCGCCACCTGGCTAAATTCCTCAGGGCAAACCACCCGGAACCCCTGGTTGTCCCCCCCATTCGTCGAACCCTTCGAGGACATTACAAAGTTGGCCTGGAAACACCCAGCTACTACTGTAGCCATGACCAGAAAAGTGGACCGACTGTACAAAACACCCAAGGGAGAGCCCCACCTAAGTGAACAGCTGATGGCTGACTCTATGATGCTCACGGCAGCGCATGGCAGAGTGCAGCAGCTGAGGCACATGAGCTCTCAGCCCCAAGATCCAGAGTTGAAGCAGCTGGACCAGATTGGCCACAAGGTCTAGTCTTCAGCCACCTGCATAGTCAGGTTGCTGAATTTCTTAGCACACATGGTCACATACCAAAAATCACTTTAGGCTAAGGCTGTGGATTTCATGAAAGCCCAACCAGACTCAGACAGCAAGTCGGAGCTCATGGCCATCCTCCATTCGAGCATGGATGTTGACAAACATGTGCTGAGGAGTTGCCATAACTCTGCAGACACGGCAACCAGGGTGGCAGCAACCGGGGTATGCATGAGGAGACATGCCTGGTTGAGGGTCTCTGGCTTCTGCCGAGACTTGCAGGTTGCCATATTGGATGCACCCTTTCAAGGGTGTGTCCTCTTTGGTACAGATACAGAAAAGCTCATAACAGGGCTGCAGGATTCAGGCAAGGCAGTGTATGACGTACATCGAATGTACAGGTCGGAACCACCAACACCCCGCTGCGTCTAGTTCGCAAGAATCAAGGACAAAAGGGCAGACGCTTACAGCAGCATAAAGGAGGATTTAAGAGAAGAGGCCCTTCCCTTTCTCCTGGTACCCAGGGCCCCAAAAGTGCAAAGACTGCCAGACCCACTTTGCCCACCACTTCCACCATGGCATGACTCCCTGCCGACCTCCCCTCCTCCGGCGGAGGTGCAAGGGGAGGTGGTAGAAGGGAGGTTCTCCCTTTACCGATCAGGATGGTCCAGCAACACCACAGACCAATGGATCCTCCAGATAGTCGAAAGGGGGTACTCTCTCGAGTTCACCCAGATTCCACCGGACAGCCCAACCATTTTCCTCCCTCTGCTCCCCCTCCCATGCGGCTCTCCTGTGTGCAGAGATACAGGCATTGCTCGAAATGAGAGCTATTCAGGAGAGACCCCAAGCTCAAAGAGGCAAAGGGTATTACTCCCACTCCTTCCTAGTCCCAAAGAAGACAGGGGACCTCCATCCCATTCTGGATCTGAGCCAGCTGAACACCTTCGTCGAATACAAAAGGTTCAGAATAGTGACATTAGCAAGCCTGCTACCCATGCTCCATCAAGGAGACTGGCTCTGCTCCCTGGACATGCAGAATGCTCATATGCACATAAAGATCCTGCCATCCCCCAGGAAGTACCTTTGCTTCACCTTCCAAGGAGAGCACTCCCAGTTCAGGGCGCTTCCATTCGGCCTTTCATCGGCACCAAGGGTTTTTACCAAGTGCCTAGCAGTAGTGGCGGCAGCCCTCAGGAGAAGGGGGTTATTTTGTCTACCCCTACCTGGACAATTTACTTCTCACAGCTTCGTCAGAAGACCAATTGCATCAAATGTTGGAGGAGACTTTCAATCTGTTTCAAACCTTGGGCATCACTCTCAGTCTTTCCAAGTCATGCCCATGGCCTGCTCAATGGCTACAGTACATCAGAGCAGTCCTGGATTAAAGGAGCTTAATATGTATACCCTTGAGGAAAGGGGGGGGGGGCATGATAGAAACGTTTAAGTACCTCAGTGGAATGAACAAAGTCCAAGAGGGTAGCATCTTTCAGAAAAAGAGATGTGCAAGAACAAGGGGACACAATTTGAAGATGGAGGGTGGTGGTTCAGGGGCAATGTGAGGAAGTATTTTTCCACAGAGAGGGTGGTGAACACATGGAACAGCCTTCCTGAGGAGGTTGTGGGGTCCAAAACTGTGGGAGAATTCAAGAATACATGGGACAGACATAAGGCAATTTTTGTGGGGGGTAGGAAGAAATAGGCTGTTGGTTAGCTAGGATCTGCAGCTTATCCTGTAGGTAGAGAACTGGCAGACTAGGTGGGCCAAGCGGTCATTATCTGCCATCAAAGTCTATGTTTCTATGGATACCGTTCAAGGGAAAGTCTTTCTTCCCGAAGACCGAGCAGTCATGCTAAGGGAGGTTGCTCACAGGGTGATGGCCTCCGACCAGGTCCTGGCACGAGTGGTTCTGCAGCTCCTGGGCCATATGGCTGCAGCCATAGCCACAGTTCCCCTTGCTCGTTTTTCATCCCGGCATGTAGACAAATGGGTTCACTTCCAGCATCCCAATCCCCAACAAATTTTGATGACGGATGCCTCAGGACTGGGATGGGGAACACACCTGGCATCTCACCAGACAAGGGGCTCTTGGAATTCCACGGAATGGTCTCTCCACATAAACATTCTAGAAATGAGAGCCATTCTGTACGCCTTACAAGGCTTTCAAGGGGTACTCTTACCTGGCCTCTTCCTGGTCCAGCAAAGCACAAAACCCCAGCACCACCCACTGCAGTCTAGGCAAATGGACCCATAAACGAGATATCAAACAGGCTGTTAAACATATAATAAAATAATGCTTTATTCAACACATTCTTAAGTGCAAAAGCAGCCAAAAAGCACTTACAACCTTCTAAAATGAGAGCTCACAGTGAGACCCACCAACCTCCAACCGGTTTAATTTCAGAGCATCATCAGGGAGTCTTCTGGTTCAGTCAGGCAGTACCCCAGTAGTCTTCCATCTCAGCAAGCAAGGGGGCACTCATTCTTACCCCTACGCAGAGAGGCAGTGAGAGTATGGACCTGGGCAGTGGATCACAGCCTGGATCTCACAGTAGTCCCTGTTCCAGGGTTCCACAATGTCCTCGCAGACAGCCTAAGCCACTCTTGATCTCAGAGCCATGAATGGGAACTACTGCAAGAGATCCTAGATGACCTCTTTGGAAGGTGGGGAGGGCCAGAATTAGATCTCTTTGCGTCCCCACACAACGCCAAACTGCCCAATTTCTGCTCGCTAGATCCAGGGCCTGGTGTTTTTTGGAGAGATGCATTGTCCCTCTCTTGGACAGAGAGGTTTCTGTATGCCTTCCCTCTCCTTCAGAGGATGCTGCTCAAGTTGCAGGCGGAAGGTGCACAAATGATCCTGGTTGTGCCCATCTGGCCTCGACAGATTTGGTTACCGCTGTTACAGCAGCTGGCATCGGAACCACCTGTTCCATTACCCTGTCCACTCTCTTGCTCTCCCAGGAGCAAGGGACACTGGTTCATCCGGTCCTCCAGTCCCTGCATCTGCATGCATGGCTCCTGCAGATTTAGCTAGGGACAAGTTCGGAGTGTCCCTCAGGGTGGCAGAGGTTCTCGTGGCAGCGAGAAAGCCTTCTACTAGGGCAACATATGTCATGAAGTGGAAGCGTTTCTACTTGTGGGCATCCCCTCATCCTCTGGATCCCCTCACCTGTCCGGTGGAATCTGTGCTGGAGTATCTCCTTTCCTTCTTGGACATGGGTCTTAACTACTTATCCATTAAGGTGCATCTCTGTGCACTTTCAGTTTATCATGCACCTCTGGATTGGAAGACTCTGGCACAGTTGGACCTATGCAAGACTTTTTTAAGAGGAATCTTGCATATTAAACCCCCCAGGAGAGACCCCATTCCGCCTTGGGACCTCCTGTTTTTGTTAAAAAAGCTTACCTTGCCCCCCTTTGAGTCAGCCACAAGTTACAAGCTATGCCTTCTGTCTCGGAAGGTGCTATTTTTATTTGCCATTACTTCCACTCGGAGGATTTCCGACCTGGAGGCTCTGATGTGTAACAAGCCTTATCTTATTTTTAAGAGAGACAGGGTAGCCCTGCGCACAAATCCTAAGTTTCTTCCGAAGGTGGTGTCTGAGTTCACTTTGAACCAAGACATCCAGCTACCGGTTTATTACCCAGAGTACTCAAACAGAGGGGAGGCCTTACTACATACTCTGGATGTACAGTACATGGAGTTCTTCGTTACTGCCTTGCTTGTACCAGTTCCTCCAGAAAGACAGACCAGCTGTTTGTCTCCTTTGCCCAAAGGACAGTTGGGGCACCAGTATCAAAACAGACCCTGACCAAGTGGCTCGTAAATTGCATCACGTTCTGTCATCAGAAGTACAGTAGACCCTTACTGGGACCGGTCAAGGGTCACTCCATCAGAGGGGTCGCAACAACATTCGTGACCCTCAGGAATGTCTCGTCATCAGACCTTTGTGCAGTCGCTACTTGGAGTTCAGTACACACTTTCGTTAGGCACTACAGTTTGGACATTGCTTCCAGAAGGAGAGCAGGCTTCGGCCTAGCTGCCCTTCAGGAACTTCTCTCCTGATGTGCCTAGGGCTTTTTGCTTAGACAGTCCTCCACCCTTCTGACCAGGGTGTCTCTTTGGGTATTGCTTGGGACTCAGTCCTGTTGGTATTACCTGCTGCAAGAGCTCCCCCTCAAAATAAGATAGTACAGTTACATAAGAACTTACTGTAACAGTAGATCCTCGAGAGGAGCTCTTGCAGCAGATGGCTTTCCCACCCACCTGCCCCGGGGGAGTAGTATTTCACTTTTCTCTTTGGGGGATGGGAGATCCTCCTCGGTTCTCCGTCTTTATCTCAGCTGGGTCTCCAGCGGGAGAACTGAGGTAGTGCCGGGGGACTGCCCCATTTATACCAGAGCTGACGCCAGGGCGGAGCCGACGTCGGGGGCAGTCCCCCGCCATAGACTGCTAGCTAGAAATTTTCCATGGGGTTCTAACACCTGGCGGCTTAGTCCAATTGGTGTTACCTGCTGCAAGAGCTTCTCTCGAAGCTCTACTGTTACGGTAAGCTCTTACGTAATTGTACTATTCTATGAGATCCCCCAATAAAAACGCATGTAACAAACAAAGATTTAAACCTAGTGCTGGAAAAGCTTGCTCGTAAACCTTTCTAGCCAGCTGCCATTTGTGAGTTTATATACCTTATGTGGAAAACAGTTTTTCTGGTAGGTAACATCTTGGCTTGCAGAGTGTCATAGTTGCGAGCTTTGGTAACTGAGCCCTTTTACACATTATTCCATAAGAATAGGCTTGATCTTCTTTGAGGATTGCCCTTCATTGAGCCACATCATGGAATTGTAAGTCGTCAGGTTTTTGCTGCCTGGTGCTGCCCATGTTGATGCGCCTCCTTGATGCCTACATAATGTGGACATCCCCAGCATGCCTCATTTCTTTCTCCCGCTGTCAACCACTTGTCAATCCACTGTTACTGATGAACGCCATCGAATTTGGAAAGTTTTGCTGTCTCTGCTTTCTCAAGTTTGTTACTTTAAACTTTTATGTCGCTTCTGACAGACAAGGAACTGTTATTCCACTATTATTGCTGCAGCGACGTTAAAATCTATAAAAACAATCCCCATTCCATGTGTATTTGCTACTTCAGCAAAGACCATGACGCTAAAAAAAAAATAAATTAAAAAAAAAAAAGATACATGCAGCAGCTTCTAAATCCTAGCTCACTGCTCTAACCCTAGCCCACTGCTTACTCTTACTTACCTAGAAATTAGCTGCCTTGATACTCCGAAACAAGCACTTTGTACCTTTTGTCTGTACTTGTATTTTTCTATGTCATTGTCATTTTTATGCAACATGTTAATGCTTGCCCATAATTCTGTACTTGAATTTGTACTGTTTTTTCGATTATGCAATCTGTAACTACCTGTCTGTGTCAAAGGACCTCCTTGTGAATGAGCTTGCTCAACAGAGTTTTCCTACAATAAACTTGAACTTGAAAGCATGCTCTGTTTGCCAGGGCTTTGATTAGGCAGACAGAAGATGTCACAAGAAAGCTTTAGAACTTCATCTAAAGCCGAAAGCAGTGGAAGAATAGGTTGCATCGAAGGAAGCTTCACCATTGTCAGCCACATCTGTTCCCGGTTCACTATTGGCTTGCCACTCCCTGAGGTCAAAAGGATAAATTCTCTTATGTTGGCGGAAAAACATCGCCACTCTGAGAAGGAGAAAGGGTGTAGAGAAAAGGCTGCTGCCCCAGACAGTTCCTGTTCATTTCTAAGAAGAGATTAATCAGATAAAGACAGGTCCCAGGCTGCAGCCATGGGTCCTAACGCCTCTCGACCATTTCTCAGACGCCAGGGTTGGGGTCGGTCTGGCTCTTGCCTCCTCCATTGAGGGATTTGCAGCTTGTACCGCCATCGGGCGTAGTCCCATTGCCCATTCCACCGTCAATAACCCCCTCTGAGCTGGTCAACGCACAGCTCCTTTATCAAACAATGTTGGAACTTTTCAGCATCTGATGCTGCCATTGTAGCTGCCCTCTGTTGTGTCCTTGGCTGTGACTTCGTCCACACTGCTGTTGACGTTTCAGTTTTCAGTCCTCACTGTAGTGCCGGGCCCTGAACAACCTCCATCAACAGGACATCCATCGATGGTTCCTTCTCCATTATCTCCTTGTCCCATCAATCCTCTACCAATGACGGTCAACAGTGATGACGAACTAGAATACTGTAAAGCTTGAAATTTTCTCTGTCAAATATTTTTTACTATTTTCACTGAAGTACTAATTTGCGCTAAAAATAATTTACATTAATTAGCATTTTTCCATTATAGTGAATGTGGTGCTAATGACTTAGCACTAAACTTAATTTACGCAATTATGGCTGCATTTCTGTTTGCGCTAAAATTCCTTTGCGTGAAAATAACTAGTTTTACAGTATATTAAAAAATATATGGAAGAGGAGGAGGCCATGGATGAAGAAGAGGAAGTAATTAATGTTTGACCTCTGTGGTAGGGAAAATGATGGAATCACTTCTGAAGGAAAGAATTGTTGAGTACCTAGAGGCCAGTGGGGCACAGGACCCCAAGCAGCATGGATTCACAGTGGGAAGGTCAAGTCAGATGAATCTAATCAATTTCTTTGACTGGGTGACCAAAGTAGTAGACCAGGGAGGGGCTGTGGACATGGCCTACCTAGACTTTAGCAAGGCATCTGACACAATCCCACTCAAAAGATTAATAAACAAATTAGCCAGCCTGGAAGTGGGTCCCAGAGTGGTAGCCTGGGTAAAACATTGGCTGGACAACAGGACATAGAAGGTAATAGTAAATGGAGTACACTCTGAAGAAAGAGGGGTTACTAGTGGGATACCACAGGGTCCAGTACTGGGTCCAGTCCTTTTTAATGTCTTTATAAGTGACATTGCAGAGGGACTGGAAGGAAAAGTATGCCTCTTTGCAGATGACACAAAGATCTGCAACAAGGCTGATAACACAAGGGGGCGTGAAAAGGAAGAGAAGGGACTTGGCAAGGTTGGAGGAATGGTCAGAAGTATGGCAGTGTGGAATCAATGCAAAGAAATGCAGAATAATGCACCTGGGAAACAAAAACCCAGGGGAAGAGTACTCAGTGGCGGGGAGGTAGTAACAACAACAAAAATGGAAAGGGACCTGGGGGTGATCATATCAGATGACCTTAAGGTTGGCAAGCAATGTGAGAAGGCAGTAGGGAGGGCTGGGGGGATTCTGGGATGTATAGGGAGAGGCATCACCAGCAGAAAACAGAAAGTTGTTATCCCTCTGTACAGACAGTTGGTGAGACCCCATCTGGAGGACTGCATCCAGTTCTGGAGACACCATCTCCGCAAGGACATAGACAGGATGGAGGCAGTCCAGAGGAGGGCAGCTAAAATGGTGCAGGATCTGCAAGAGAAGCCATATGAGGAGAGGCTAAAGGACCTTAATATGTATACCCTTGAGGAAAGGAGAGGGGGGACATGATAGAAACTTTTAAGTACCTCAATTGAATCAGAAAAGTCCAAGAGGGTGGCATCTTTCAGAAAAAGAGTTGTGCAAGAACAAGGGGACACAATTTGAAGATAGAGGGGGGACGGCTCAGGGGCAATGTGAGGAAGTATTTTTTCACAGAGAGTGTGGTGGACACATGGAACCGCCTTCCTGAGGAGGTTGTGGGGTCTAAAACTGTGGGAGAATTCAAGAATGCATGGGACAGACATAAGGCAATTCTTGTGGGGGGTAGGAAGAAATAGGCTGTTGGTTAACTAGGATCTACAGCTTATCTAGTAGGTAGGGAAATGGGCAGACTATGTGGGCCAAGCGGTCCTTATTTGCCGTCAAAGTGTCTATTTCTTTGTTTCTATGTTTATGATGTGGTTTGCTCAAGCTCAACTCTTCCTTCCTGCTCAGAGGACAGTGTGAAAAACACTCCTAGGTCTCTACATGAGGATGCCTCCTTTCAGGCCTTCCTGAAAAAGGAATGGGCTAAAGTGGTATTTCAAACACAGGAGGAAGATTCCTCCAAGAAAAATATTTATGAGTTCTTGGAGATCTCTGCCTCCTGTACTGTAATCATCCCTCCTGTGCATTCAGCTTTGGAGGATGCTACCTTGGCTGCGTGGCATAGGCTGTCTCAGTTGCCAGATATCCCAGCAAAAGCTGACAAGCAATATCCTGCCCCTGCAGCAAAACCTTGTTATTCATCTCAGCCTGAAACAGACTCAGTGGTAGTCATGGCTACTCATGATAGCTCAAAGGCCCCCAAGTACATGTGTTCTCTTCCTCCTGATAAGGAGTGGAGGAAACTGGACGTGATGGGGAAAAGGACTTTTGCTTCTGCTTCCCTCGGCCTAAAGATTGCAAATTATCAGGCATAAATGTTAAAATATCAGAATTGCCTGTGCAAGCCTATGGCCTCCCTAGCTGATAAAATGCCTAATGGCCCAGCCAGAATATTGGCACAGCAGACTATTGCTAATGGACAGAAGTCTGGAAAGCACCTGCTGCGATCTGCTTATGATGTCTCAGATGCTGCAACTAGAGCAGCTACCTCTGGGATTTGCCTCTACTGCCAGTCTTGGCTGAGGGTGGCAGGCTCTGCCTCGGACACCCAACTATCAGTACTAATTGCCCCTTTCAGAGGGAAGCAGTTATTCAGTACAGATGTGGAAAATACCATAAGGGATCTACAGTCCTCAAAAACGACATTAAGGTCCCTGCACACTTTGAACTTGAGAACCTGAGGAAGAGGACAGGGTTCTTTTCATAAACCCTACACATGTCCAGGCCATGGTTCCCAGAGACCTCAGTGTTCCACTTGATGTCAGACTTAAAAAAGTTCAGACCAGTACTGGCACCCTCACCGTCCCCTGTGCTTTCTGACTCCCCTCGTCTTCCTCTGTCTTCATTTCCTCAGGAAGTTTTGGTGGGAGGCCAAATCTCCCTCTTTACAAAAATGGAGGGAGATTACCAATGCTTGGGCCCTGTAGATAGTTCAGCAAGGACACACCCTAGAAGTCCTTTCTGGTCCCCTACTGACTGCCCATTGCCAAACAGATATTCTCCGGAAAATCTTATCCTCCTGCTGGAGGAGTTCAAACCTTCCTCTGCAAGAGGGCTATGGAACTTGTCTTGGTTTTGGAACAGAACCAGGGCATTTATTCTCAGTACTTTCTCATTCCAAATGGACTGGGTATCTAAGGCCTATACTAGACCTTCATGGACTGAATCTATTCATCAAATACAAAAAGGTTTTGAATGGTCTGTCTGTAGTCCCTCCTCCCCCTCTTATTAAAAAAGGACTGGATGGTTGCTCTAGACATGAAGGATGCATACCTTCTTGCCAAAATCTGCAAGTCACACAGAAAATACCTGCGTTTCATGCTCCAGGGCTCACACTGCCAGTTTTGTGTCTTGCCCTTTGGTTTGCACTCTATGCTGCCTGTATTTACCAGTGTTTTTGCCCACTGTGGCTGCTACCCACGGCAGAGGGGCCCTCTGTGTCTTCTCTTACATAGACAACTGGCTGTTGAAAACTCCATCTCAGAAGGCTGTAGAATACACACTATTTCAGACTCAACAGTGGTACAGCCAGCTGGGTATTCTGGTCAACAAATCAATGTTGGTCCTGACTCCCTCCCAGTGACTCAAATACATAGGCGCTTTCCTGTACAGGGGACTGGGTCGGGGCATTTCTGCCCTCTGACTGTGCTATGGCACTGGTACCTCTGGCACAGCTGGTCTCCAGTGACTCTCTTGGTCAGATGCCCCCGAAGGTTAATTGGCCTGATGGCAGATGACATACTGACCGTTCTACTGGCTCACCTAGTGGTTCCTCAGGGTGCAATAGGCAAAGCATTCGGATGAGTTAGAGTGTCTCATATAAGTGACTTCTCCTCTTTGTCTTTCCCTACTCTGATGGTTGGACAGCTCCTACCTAGAAATGGGGTCCCCTTTCTTCCTGCCATCCCCCATCCTGTTGATGACCACAGATGCGCTGGATTTGAGTTGGGGTGCCCATCTGGGTCCCTTCAGAACTCAGGGTCAGTGGACCCCCTCGATACAGTTCTGCACAACAGCACTCTGGAGATGAGGGCTGTACTGTGTTGTCTATAGGCCTTTGCTGCCCTCCTTTTGGGAATCAGCTGCTCAGTTGTACAGATAATATTTTGGTGATGTATTACATCAGTTGACAGGGTGGAGTACATCTATATCCTCTGCTGTGAGATGAAGAGGGTTTGGCACTGGGTAGCAAAATGCAACATATTTCTGTCAGTAGTGTTCCTTCCCAGTGTCCAGAACACACTTGTGGATCACGTCAATCGATCCGATCGTATGCACTCTGTCATAAATGGGAATTCTCAGACTGTGTTGTGGATGACCTCTTTGAAAAATGGGGTCACCCAGACATAGACCTATTTGTATCTCCATAAAACACAAAACTGCCGCATCTATGTTCACTTACTGCAAGGTCTGGAGTTTTCTGGCGAGTCAGATTGTCCCGCTCATGGAAAGGGATGATCTTACTTCGAGAGTGAGCTCTTGCAGCAGGTAACACTGGTAGGACTTAAGCTGGCAGGCGGCAGGACCACACAGAAAAATTTCTAGGTAGCAGTATACAGCAGTGTGGGGCCGCCCCAGCATCAGCCTGCCCCCAATGTCATGTACAGTGTAAAGGGGGTGGTCCCCCGGCATTACCTCAGTTCTTTTCCTGCAATTGACTCGCGCACATCGGCTCCATGGATGCCTTCTGCTACATTCGACTGCCATTTTGATTACATTTTCAATACTCTATTGTTTCACCGAAAAAGTTCATTTCCACTCTCCTTCATCTGTATGTCATCTGCCCCATCATTGTCCATCAACCAGCACCAGTCAAAGTGTGCCTGCGCCAAAAAGATACTGCCGAAAGATGGACACTCGACCTGCCTTCTGTGCCTTGGCCCAAACCATGACACCAGGGCCTGCCAACACTGCCTGAAATTTAATAGCAAGATAAGGATTTGCCGCCAAAAAGCCCTCCAGGCCTTCTTGCTCAAACAACTCGCTGCCATGCAGAGGGATTCTTCATCCCGGGAGGGATCTTCTCACAAAAAAATCATCGGGGAAGCACCACCACAAAGAAAAACAGAAAGACAGGGGAAAAAGATAAATCCTCGTCAGACTCCAAATCTTCCAACTCCCGGTCTGCCTCCTGGGGGAGTTCGGCTTCTCAGGCAGCACGCTGTCCTACCCAACTCATGGTAGTGATACCACCCACCCTGATACGGGTGTCGGGAGGACTCAGGATCCGGGACCTCTGGCCCAGCCCTGCAACCACTTAAAATCCAGCCATACTCTCAGGCTCTGAGCCAACATTCAGGTGGCAATGCTGGCTACACCTCGGGTGACAGATCCTCTGCCGCCGCACTGCAAAAGCATCTTCCAAGTTGGCCACTTCCACTGGCTCCAACTCCCTGGATAGACATGGGTGCTCGGATTACTTCTCCGGGAGGTCCGCTTCTCAGCCTCCTATAGACTGAATGTTGGACAAGCCGATGACAGATAAGCAGCTGTTGTCTGAGGACACGCACCGACGTCAGCCTACCCAGGCTGCCTCCAAGCCAGCACCCCTGGCTTCGGTGCCTACCACCTCTACTCCAGCATTACCGGCTTTGCCCCTGCCACTTGGCTACGAACGCTCGGATGTCAGACCGCCATCAGGTACCCTGCCATCAGTCCCAACTCACACTTTGGCTGCTGACCCTGAGCTACTGCCTAGTGCACCAGTGCCGCCCCCAGACCAGACACTGGGCCCATCAAACCATCTGTCACCAGACCAAGAACCACGGCTTCAGTTGTCAGAGATCTCTTTTTCTCTTGGTGGGATACTGTCAAAGGGGATCTTCTTCCAACAAAACCCACCTATGTGGAAGAACCTACCCCCAGGGGTCATACTCCCCTACCTAGGGAATCTACCCCCGAGGACAGGGGTAATCCAGGCCATAAATGCAGAACCCGTACAAGGAGCTGGAGCTCTTCCCGCTCTACTGAGCAGCACAGTCGCCAGCGTACGAGGTCTTGGTCCTCATCCTCCAAGCAGTTGGACCATTCATCCTTATCAGAGTCCTCCTCGTCAGGGGGTCTCCCTTCACCTGATCCAAGGTGCCCACGTCCCCACCAGGTGACCCCACCTTTATGGAGGTCATGTGGCACTTACAGGCAAATATGGGCTGGGAAACCGAGAACCTTGACCCATCTGGCCAAATACTTATGCCAGAAGAACCCCAAACCAGTTGTTGTGCCACCTTTGGTAGACATTTTCCAGGATGTGACCAAGGCAACATGGAAGCATCCATCCACATCCTCGGCAATTCCCAAAAAGTCAGATTGCCTATACAGGGCACCCAGAAAGGAGCCCTTCCTAGGTGAGCAATGGGCGGCTGACTAATTGGTAATTACGGCTGCTCATGACAGGTCTCAGAGGCCATGGCACGTAAGTACGCATCCACCAGACAGGGAGTCCAAGCAGCTGGACAGTATGGACAGGAAGGTATATTCCTCAGCCACCTGCACCATTAGATCACTCAGTTTTCTCACACACATGGTGCAGTTCTAGAATGCACTATGGGAACAAGGGATGGACATGATTCGTGACATCCCTGACTGTCCTCAGAAAGAGTAATTGGAAAAGCTCATGAGAACAGTGTGACAGGGAGATCCTGCCACTCTTGAGGACCAACCTTTTCTTAAATCTGTTCCAACAGTTCTTCTATTTCTTAGCCTAATCTATCCTTTACAGTTTCTAGTCCATAAGGTTGGCCAGCTATGGGTGCGTCCCCCTTCTTGACTATGCTATAGTGTCCTCTTTAATTTTCCTTTTCCCTCTCAGGTCCTTTTACACGGAGGTCATTATGGTGATCTCCAAGCTGATGTAAAACAACAGGCTGTGTTCCTCATTGTTGGATTTAGTATGCAATAGCACTATGTCATAAAATACCTCGATGTGTATGAAACCTGTAAATGTTGAAGATACCACAGCACTAGGTGTTTTTTTTATAAAGGTTAAAAGTTACTTAGGGGACTCTATTATAAAAATTATGTTAGTTGTATTATTTAAAATGTATGTAAATTACAGGTTGTTTGAGAGGCCCTTTGGCACCATGCATTCCTGCTTTAAGCTGAATAGGCCTAAAATTTCGTGTTGATTTGCATATATATCCCATTGCATTATGAAAGTATGTGTGATGTTGTGTTTCTTTGAAACTTGACTTCATTACCAATGACCTTTGGGGTAACTCTTGCTTCAGTGCTTCTATACTAATGTTCTTTGTCTTTAACTTGTTTTGCGTTTTTCTGTTTTTGAGCTCCCCATCACCCAAAAACTAAGACCAATACATGGGATTGTTAATTTCCTCCGGAAAGATAGATCATTAGGTTCTAAGTGCAGAAGAAAGCCATGCGTAGTCTGTTGCTGCAAACTGATGTATTGAGGAAGGGATATGCCATTGTTTAAGGTTATCCCCTGTGTTTTAAAGAAACATCACACAGAGATTGTGTATTGAACCTGAAGTTCTGTGTCTGGTCCATCTGTTATCCCATAACCACTCTACAAACAAGCTGGGACATAGGCACCCATGTCCTCAGATCGGCCTATAATTCAGCAGACACGGCAGCCAGGGCGGCCGCCACTGGGGTGTGTCTCAGCCAACACTCCTGGCTCAGAGTCTCTGGCTTCACCCAGGATGTTCAAGCCGATATCTTAGATGCCCCATTCAAGGGCTCGGTGCTCTTTGGCGAAGAGTTCGAAAAGATTATCATGAGAATACAGGACTCGGGCAAAGCCCTGCGGTCAGTCCAGACCATGTACAAGCCAAAACAAAACCCTTTTCGCAAACAGCGTTTCAAGGCAAATCAGGCCAGCAGCCCAGAAACCAACCACAACAGCAGCAGAGAGGGGATTACAGCCATAAAGACCCCTCTCGAAACTCAGGAGGCTCAGGCCCTAGGGCCTCCTAGGCCACCCTGCCCACCCCCACCAATGCCTGACTTCTTGCCGAATCCTCCTCTTCCGGCAGAGCTGGCAGGAGAGGCAATTGGGGGCCGTTTTTCCCTGTATCTAGAGGGTTGGAGGAAGATCACATCCATCCAATAGGTTCTGCAAATGATCCAAAGGGGGCACTCAATAAAGTTCATGGAAGCATGAAGGGAGGCAGTATAGTGCAGAGGTTTAAGGCTCTGAGCTGCAAATCTGGTAACATCCAGCAGACCAGACTTGGGTTTGAATCCCACAGCTGCCACTTACATACTGTGTGACCCTGAGCAAGTCACCTAACTTCCCTGTGCTCCCAGGCTGCACCTGTACAAAAGCTTTCAGCTTAGTGTGCTACTCCTGGTTAAAACAACTATAACAAAAAAAAAAAAACACCACTGGACAGTCCTCCACTGCACTCCCACTATTTCCCATCTAGCGCAGCTCTTATCTGCGATGAGTAGGGATGTAAGTTTGTCATGGATGAGGTTTTAATGATTCATTGTTTGTTCACGAAATCATTAGTAAACAGTAGTAAATGTTGTGGCATTGTCATCATTGCTACATTCTGATGACACTAGTGAAAGTCATAGAAGTCCTGAAAAGATCAAACGTCATGGAATCAATGACGTGTATGACTACCATGACAAACTTACATCCCTAATGATGAGATCCAGGCTGTTCAGGACAAATATGCAATAGAGCCTATACTGGTCTCTCAAAGGGGGCAAGGGTATTATTCCCGCTTTTTCTTGGTACCCAAGAAAATGAGAGAACCATGCCCCATCCTGGACCTCAGTGACCTCAACAGGTTCGTACAGTACAGGCGCTTTTGGATGGTCATTCTTCAAGGCCTGATACCCATGCTCCATCTGGGAGATTGGCAGTCATCACTGGACATGCAGGATGCGTACCTTCACATCCTCATAGCCAAGCCCCACAGAATATTCCTGAGATTCGAATTCCGGGGACAGCACTACCAGTTCAGGGCTCTGCCCTTCGGCCTATCCTCAGCACCACGGGGCTTTACCAAGTGCCTGCCATTTGTGGCAGCAGCCCTCCACAGGATGGGACACTTTGTCTTCCCCTTTCTGGACGACTGGCTTCTCTTGGCCTTGTCCAGAGAGGATCTACTCCATACCGTGGAAGACACCTTTTCTCTCTTCGGGGAGTTGGGGATAACCCTAAACGTATCAAAGTCACCCCCCTGGCCACAACAGAGACAATTTATAGGAGCCCTTCTGGACACCATCCAGGGAAGGGCATTCCTCCCAGAAGACAGAGCATACCACCTTCGTGGTCTCGCACGACACATCTCGTCTGCCAGGCAGGTCCCTGCCCAGACGATCCTCAGACTCCTAGGCCATATGGCAGCAGCCATCGCTACAGTGCCCTTGGCCCGGCTGCATATGAGGACCATTCAGTGGACCCTGAGGGTCCAATGGGACCAGCACTGGGATGACCTGGATCAACCAGTCTCGGTACCAGACCCAGTCCGCCAGACCCTTCGCTGGCGGCTAACACCGTCTCACCTCTCGGCAGGATTGCCCTTCCAGAGCACGTCTCCCACACAGATCCTGGCCACAAATGCCTCCGCACAGGCTGGGGAGCACATCTAGATGACCGCAGGACTCGGGGACGTGGCCTACGCTGGAGAAGTCCGTACACATCAGTGTGTTGGAGATGAGGGCCATCCTCTACACTCTGCAAGCCTTGCAGACCAACCTGCTACCGGGACACCTCCTCATCCAGACAGACAACATGTTGGTGGTATTCTACAGCAACAAGCAATGTGGAACCCACTCATACCAACTTTGTCGCACAGCCATGAGGGTCTGGAGCTGGGCCATAGATCATCACCTGGATATCTCGGCAGTCCATGTCCCAGGTGTGCAAAACACCTTGGCCAACGTGCTTAGCAGGTCAAGGACGCGAGCACATGAGTGGGACTCCAACAAACTTTCATAGATGACCTCTTTGACAGGTGGGGCAGGCCAGAATTGGACCTCTGTGCGTCCCCACACAACACAAAATTGCCCAGGTTTTTCTCTCTAGATCCCACGCCTGGTGTTTTTCTGGCAAGATGCATTGTCCCTCTGTTGGACAGGGAGGTTCCTCTATGCCTTCTGTCCCTTTCCATTAATCCAGAGGGTACTGCTCAAGCTGCAGTCAGAAGTAGCGGAGACGATCCTAGTTGCTCCCTTCTGGCCTCGGCAGATATGGTTCCCTCTGCTGCAACAGCTGGCAATAGAACCACCTCATCCTCTGCCCTTGAGCTCATGCTTGTTCTCACAGGACAACGGGACATTAGTTCATCCAGACCGGAGATTGTTGCACCTGCACACGTGACTTCTACGGACTGAGCCGTTTCCCACTTTGGAGTCTCGGCTAGAGTTGTGAATGTGTTGGTGGCTGCTAGGAAACCCTCCACCAGGGCCACCTGTGCCATGAAGTGGAAGCGATTCTGCCTCTGGGCCACCACCCGCCACTTAGACCCATTTATCTGTCTGGTGAACTCGATCCTTGAGTATCTCCTTTCACTTTCAGACTCGGACTTGAGCTATTCCTCGATAAAGGTGCACTTATCTGCAGTGTCAGCCTATCACGCACCTGTACAGGGAAGAACCCTGGCACAACTGGATTTGTCACACACCTTCCTGTGTGCCATATTGTGGAGGGGTTGTGGGATAACGGACCAGGCATTGAACTTCAGGTTCAATGCATAATCTTTGCGTGATATTTATTCAAAATACAAGAAATAATCTTTTACAATGGCATATTTCTTCTTCAGTTCATCAGTTTGCAGCAACAGACTATGAATGTCCTTTCTCTGCTCCTAGCCAACACCTACTGACAGTGATCTCTGATCCCTTTCACTAGCTGAGATGTACCCATAACCCTTTTTTGCTTATATAGTGGGGGCCCAAAAGAAGAAAAACAAAACAAGCTATAAACAAAGAACCTCAATGCAGAATCACTGAAAGAACAGTTACCCCAAAGGGCATTGGTAACAAATCAAGTTCCAAAGACATACATCATCATACATACTTCCATAATGCAGTGCATCATGGGATGTATGCAAATCACCATGACATTTCTGGCTTGTTAAGTTTACAACAATTTACATGCATTTTAAATAGCACAACTAGCTTAATTTCTATAATAGGCACCTAGTACTTTTTACCATTATCAAAAACATGAAGTGCCATGGTATTTAACATTTAAAGGGTTCATAAACAGTAAGTATATACATCAAGGTATTTTATAACATAGTGCTATTACATACTAAATCCAACAACGATTAACACAACCTGTTTTACATACACTTGGAGGTCACCACAATAACCTCCCTATATAAGGACCTGAGAGGTAAAAGGAAAATCAAAGAGGACACTATAGCATAGTAAAGAGAGGGAGTGCCCACAGGTGGCCAACCTTATGGACTAGAAATTGTAAAGGATAGATTAGGCTTAGAAATAGAAGAACTGTTGCAACAGATTTAAGAAAAGGTCGGTCCTCAAGAGTGGCAGGAGCTCCCGGTCACAGATATTACACGTGAAACCTCCTATTAGGGACCCCATCCCCCCATGGGATCTTCTTTTCATTTTGGAAAAGCTCACTGTGCCTCCCTTTGAGCCAGCCACAGATTGCAGGCTACACTTTCTCTCTTGGAAAGCGTTATTTTTAGTTGCAGTTACCTCGGGTCGAAGGATTTCCGAGCTTCAGGCTCTGATGTGTAAAGAGCCTTTTGGGGTTTTCCATAAGGACCAGGTGTCTTTGTGGTCCAATCCTAAGTTCTTGCAAAAAAGTGATGTCCGAATTTACCCTTAATCAGGACATTCACGTACCCGTTTATTACCCAGAGCATTCAAACCGAGGGGAGGCTCTTCTTCATACTCTGGATGTCCATCGGGCTCTCTGTTATTATTTGACTCAAACCTGGGACTCCAGGCAATCTGACCAGTTGTTTGTTTCTTTCACCCCTAGTATGTTAGGGGCACCTGTTTCTAAACAACTCTTTCCAAATGTTTGGTTAATTGTATTATCTACTATTACAAGAAGCACGATAAACCTTTACCGGGCCCGGTAAAAGGCCACTCCACAAGGAGAGTCTCGGCGTCCTTCGCTTCTCTGAAGAATGTGTCTGCGGCAGATGTATGTGCAGCTGCCACCTGTAGTTCAGTCCACACGTTCATTAAGCATTACAGTTTGGACATTGCTTCCAGGCACAGGACAGGCTTCGGCCTCGCTGTCCTGTAAGGACTCCTCTCATGAGGGATTCAGTTTTTCTCTCTCCTTTTCCTCTGCCCTGAGCTAAGGAGCCTCTGTACTGCTTGGGACTCAGTCCTACCAGTGTAACCTGCTGCAAGAACTCACTCACTAAGTAAGATAGTACATCTACATGAGAACTTACCATAACAGTAGATCTTCGAGAGGAGCTCTTTCAGCAGATGCTGCTTCCCACCCGCCTTCCCCCTTGGGGATTCCTTCTGCATTCGCAGCTTGACCTTCTGACCTCCTCTGTGTGAGGACCATCCTCTGTTCTAGATCCAAGTTTTTCTACCAGTGCCAGAGTCTCCAGCGGGAGAACTGAGGTGATGCTGGGGGACAGCCCCCTTTATAGTGTACGTGATGTCAGGGGCGGGCTGATGCCGTGTGCAGCCCCCCGCTGTATACTGCTAGCTAGAAATTTTTCCATGGGGTCCTACCACCTGCCAGCTTCAGTTCTACCAGTGTTACCTGCTGCAAGAGCTCCTCTCAAAGATCTACTGTTATGGTAAGTTCTTATGTAACTGTATTTCTCTTTACACTTTTCCCTATTCCTTCTGATTCAGAGGATACTGGACAAGCTATGGGCCAAACCTGCCTCCTTGATCCTGGTGGCCCCTTAGTGGCCAGACAGATTTGGTTCCTTCTGCTGCAGCAACTGGCAGTGGAACTCCCTGTCCCCTTCCCCCTGTGAGCAGGACTTCTGACACAGGAGCAGGGTGCTCTGGTGCACCCATATCTGCGGCCCCTGCACCTCCACGCCTGACTCCTGAGGACATAGAACTCTCCTGCTATGGGGTTTCCAGAACAGTTGCTGATAATTCTGCTGGTGGCTAGAAAGTTTTCTATGCGGTACACTTGCTTGCAGAAATGGAAACATTTTACGGGTTGGTATACTTTGCATGCCCTGGACCTTTTACATGTCCAGTTTCTAGAGTACTAGACTACCTTTTTTCCCCCTATAGGACTTGGGACTGGGTTATTCCTCTGTTACAGTTCACCTGGCCACAATTTGGGCTTTTCATGCCCTCACAGAAGGCAGGACAGTGGCCCAGATGGAGGTTTCCTGTAGATTTCTGAGAGGTAGTCTACTCTTACACCCCGATCCACAATCTGGTTCCGGTATGGGAGTTTAATTTGGTTCTAAAAACCCTGAGTGTGCCTCCCTTCGAGCCTGCTACTTGTGAGCTACCCTTCGTCTCTTAGAAGACACTGTCCTTAGTGGTTATGATGGCTACTAGACACATTGCCGAGTTGTAGGCTCTGAGTGTAGACCCTCCTTTTATTATTTTCCACAAGGATAGTTACATTATATACTAATCCTTGTTTCTTTCCGAAGGTGGTGTCTGAGAGAACAGTAAATCAGACTTTTGACCTTCCTGTTTATTTTTTTGTCTCCCACAGATGGTAGGGAATGTCATTTGCATATGCTGGATGTCTGCAGGACACTGTTGGTACACGAAATGTACCAGGTATTATAGAAAATCCTCACAACTGTGTATAGATTTTGCTTCCAGGATGGTGAGCTCTCCGATTTCTAAACAAGGCCTGTCCACATAGTTGACCAGTTGTATTTTGTTATCAGAAATGTGGTAAGCATCTTCGTGGTTCTGTGCGTGCTCATTCCACCTGTTGGGTGGCTGTCTCAGTGGCTCGTTTCCCACAGTGTGCCCACTGCCACGTGCTGCAGCCACTTGGAATACTGTTCATACATTTACTAAACACTACAGCCTGGACATCGTCTCTTGTAGACAAGTGGAATTTGGCCTCATTGTTCTGCAAGGCCTCCTTACTCAGGCTCATTAAGTCCTGCCATCCTCCCTTTGTGCTTGGTGCTGCTTGGGAATAGCTCTATGATGTTACTCAATGGAGGGAGATATCCTTGAAGAAGATAGAATAGTTGCTAAAACAGTAGATCGAGAGAATCTCCTCCATTAAGCCATACCTCTCCCTCCCTCCTTCCCCCTTTTTCGGGTGATGGGTAAATATCCTGCATACTCTTGCAAGCTAATTCTCCTATTCTGCCTCATACCACAACTATACTCAGGTTTCTGTATCTTCTCCTGTGTGCCTGGTGTGGTCCTGATTGCTTTGGTTCAGTGATCCTCCGAGCTTGTCTCTGGCAAGGATCTGAGGCATCCTGGGGATGTCTAGTTATATAGGTGCCAACGAGGTGCGTTGACGTGGGCAACCTGTCAGCAAAATTTCTGCGTGGTCCTGACCCCAACGACGTACGGTTCCATGATGTGGCTCAGTGGAGGAGATTTGATGATTTACTATTATGGTACGTATTCGTTCTCTGTTCGCACATTGCATTTCTGCCAAAGGTGGTTGTCAGTTACCCATCAACCAATCCTTGATACTGTGAACATTTTTCCCCCAAACTGCGTAATCCAGGAGTGGTGCTGCATTCTCTCGATCTTAGAAGAATCCTTAGCCTGTACCTCGATAGAAATGAAAAAGCACAATCAGCTCCTCTGATTCAAATCATAAAACGGGTCCAGTTTTAAAACACAGTCTAGCCAACTGGATTGTCATTTGCATTTAATACTTCTGCTCCCTTGCAGTGAAACAACTGAAAGGTTCTAAAAGCACATTCCACTGCGGCCGTGGCCACATCAGTGGCTTCTCTCAGATCACTCCTTATTACAGAGCTATTTAGGGCCACACCCTGGAGTAGTCACACCTTCATGAAACACTACACCGTAGATGTCCCATCTAGGAAGCATGCAGGTTTTGTGTTGGCTGTACTAGCGTTTGCTCTCTTCATGAGTACTGTGGCCTCTAAGCTCCCTAGTCTGTGGATTTATACTGCTGATTACCCAAACAAAGAGTGTGGCTGTATGGAGGAGATTCACTCCAAAAAAAAAAAAAAAGGATGATCTTCCAAGAATCAGTTTGCACCATTGAATCATACTAATGGATCTAGGGCTAGAGACATTAGAACCCCCACGGGAGCTTTTTTCTATAGGGAGTGAGCAGTCGTCGGCTACTGATGTCACCCACACGCTAGCCAATAACTGTCATCTGCTCCCCTCTTGCATCTGAGCTCTGTTCTTCCCATCATCAGGTGAATATTGTGGGAGCGACAGTGCCTCAGTTCAACTGTTTTTTGCCTGCTTTTCATTGGGCCGCCACGCTCTTGAAGTTCACACTTTGAAATTGGGTGGCCTGATTCCCACCTTCAGAGGCAGACTGCGAACCTGTGTCACCAAAAACAGGTCTTGCGGCCCTTTCCCATGGCTTCTTCCCAGTACCTTTGATACTGTGAAAGAACAGAGTTGTCTTTGACCTTGCCTCGCCACGGCTTTAGAGGCTCTGGAGGGGTGGGTCTAGTGGACAGCTAGCTCCTTCTGGGCGGCCAACTGAGCACCCCCCTGGTCTGCGTGCCCTGGGCAGCAGATGTCCCCAGTGGTGAGGCAGAAGCTGTACACTTGGTCTACACCAGTGGACACTCGGTGTCACAGCCTGATGCCACCCTGGCTCCTGACACAGTCCGCAATGTTGATGAGCGGGGTGGTGCCGAATGTGACATTAGGCCGCCTCCTGCTACCATTTGTGGTACCAGAAGAGGTACCTGCACAGAGACCATGCGATGTCTGGTGGCTGAGGTGCTGCTGTTAACCTCTCCTCCATGTAGCTCTCATGGCTCTAGGGGCAGGGTCGACGTCAGCCCCAGTGGCCAGCGTGTCGCAGACCACACTGTCAGTTCTGGGCCTGTCACCGGTCATAGTGCCAGCAACATGCTACCTCTGTGTATGTCCCTGGTTCCAGTGTTGTTTGCAACACCGGACCTGACTGCAACACTGCTCGCGCTGTTAGCAGCATGGATGGACCCGATGTTGGTGTCGGAAGCGACACTGGGCTCAGTACCAAAGATGGTGCTGGCCGTGGGACTGAGGGGAACCCTGTGAGTAGGCCGCTTACTGTCCCTGAGCTTGGTGCCAGAAGCCGCACCATTTCGCAGTTGGAGGGCGACCTGGTCAAGGAGTTTTTGCCAGGACCACTAGCCGAACCTGTCACCAGTGAGGACCAAAGCTGCCCTGAGGGGACTGAACGGCTCTGCTCTCTTCACCTGGAGTATACCTCCTGTAGTCACTGACCTGCTCATTCCTCTTCAATAGATCTGACTTGTTTGTGCAGGTTTGCTGTGGCCTTCCGTGGGGCGAGGTCCACTGAGCATTCCCACAGCCCAGCTATAAACCCTAGGGCCTTTGGCTCCTCTCTCCCTCCTGGGTCTATGCCACCTTTTCCTGAGCTTCCAGGGATTATGGGTCTTCCTGGGCCTGTCACCTGAAACCAGCATGGAAGCATGGCTAGTTTGCAGTTCCAGTATCACACTAGTACTGATGGTGTCCAGTTCCTTCCCGGCCCTCTGCACCATCCACTTCCTGGTCAAGCACCTTATCTCCATCGACGTCCTCCTCTAAGGGCTTGAAATCCTCACTCCACTAGTCTTCAGCCTCTGAATTCCCACTGTGTCAGAGATTTCAGATGGACATGCTGGGGCACTGGACATTGCCACCGTAGCCACACACAGTACCCTGTCCACACAGCTGGGATGCATTGGAGCTTTCAGCAATGACCACCGTGTCATTCCTCCCTGGCCTAAAGCCTTTGAGGAATGCTCCAGGACAGTTTAGGGAAGTCCCTTCGCTCTCCCTTCAGCCCCCAGGGATGTCTACCAGATGTATTGCGCACCCACAGGCTCTGCAGATACAGTATACAGTACCTCACCCCACTTCAGGGATTCAGGTCATGCAGCAGGGCCTCATCACCTGGTGCATGACTGTCCTCCTGAAGCTGACTCTGCATATACAGATGCTTTGGGTAGGAAGGTTTTCACCTTGGCATTTCAGCACATCAGGCACACTTGACAGCTTACAACAAAGACCTGTGGGTACAGCTGGGGCAACTCCTTACTGCCATGCAGCACTCAGAGTCGTTCAGGCAGGCCTTCTGCCTTTCTGCCAGGGGCCTGGAGTTGGCAAGGCTCCAGACAAGGGCATCATATGAAGCCAGGGAGGTGGCCTCCAGGCTGGTGGTAACCAGCGTTTGCATTCGGCAGATGGTGTGGCTTCGCCGTTCTCCACTGGCATGTGTGGCCAGTGAAAGGTTCTTAACTCCCAGATCTTCCTGGACTTTAAGTCTTCACCATTTATTCATATTTTTGGGTTCCAAGCCTGAGGTGCTAGGACCCTCATGGAGCCAGAAATCTTAAACAGGGCTGGCGCGAGATAGGACCACGCATGCACGATGCTTACCTAAACTGGCTTGGCGCCATAGGCTATCTCGGTATCGACCCTCTAACTGCCTCAGTTCTTTTTTTCCCCACCATCGAGTGTGCTTCAGTGACGACATTGCTCACCCGACAGGAGTCAAAACTCACGTGTATGCAACAACAGCATTTAGTTTTACTCAGTTTTAGTGGTTTGTTGTTTTCCGCAGTAAAAAAAAAAAAAGAGTTTTATTATTTTTTTCTTAAGCCCTACTGATCCAAGGAGTCGACCATGGATGGAGATGGTGACGGTAGGGACTCTCCTTTGGAAGGCTGCTCTGGTAGCTGGGCTGTGTCCGGTCCACCGCGGAGGGGGGGGTGTCTGATCATGGGCTGTCCAGTGTTCGGGAAGGAGGATATTCTTCCTGTAGACACAAAAAGAAATGGGCCCATTTGGGGCACTATCCTTCTCTGTCTGACTCGGAAAGTTCTCGGGTCTCACCAGACCTTTGAGGAACCCCCGCCCTCTGGTGTTCTCCTCCATGCCAGAAGGCTGAGGTTAAATGTTACTTTTTGTGAAAATTGATTCTTGGAACATAGAAACAGAACCTGTCAGCAGAAAAGGACCGCCAGGCCCACCCAGTCTGCCCAGTATGCCTAGCAAGCCGCTAGGACTTTGCTATTGCCTTCCGCCTGCCCCCTTCCCTGAAACTAGCAGTCCTTTGTGTCTAGCCCACCCTCTCTTGAAACCACCCACAGTTCTTGCCTCCACCATCTCCCATGGGAGTCTGTTCCAGTTGTCCACCACCCTCTCTGTAAAGTAGAATTTTCTGATTTTCCCCCTACTGTCGGCATATCGTGTCCCCTTGTTTTCAGTTTTTCCTTTAGCTGGAAGATATCCCTTGCCGGCACCTTGTTGAAACCCTTGAGATACTTGAAGGTCTCAATCATGTCCCCCCTTTCCCTTCTCTGTTCAAGGGAGTACATGCTGAGGTCCTTCAGCCATTCCTGGTATGATAGATGCCGAGTTCCCCTATCATTTTTTGTCACCCGCCTTTGGACGTGCTCCACCCTCTCCACATCCTTCTTGAAGTATGGCCTCCGGAACCGGACGCCATACTCAATGTGTGGCCTGACAAGCTGCCTGTACAAGGGCATTATGACCTCCCTCCTCCTGCTAGCTATTCCCCTGCCAATACAACCCAGCATCTTACTGGCCCTTGCCATTGTCTTCTCACATTGCTTTGTCACATTTAGGTCCTATGAAATGGTTATGCCAAGGTCTCTTTCCAGCTCAGCAACCTCTAGGGCTTGCCCTCCATACTGTATTCCATGTCCTGGTTATTTTTTCCTAAGTGCATGAGTTTGCATTTTTCAGTGTCGAAGGTCAGTTGCCATTCCCCGTTCCATTCCTCCAGCTTCTCCAGATCCTGTACATGCTCTCAACCCCCTCAGTCATATCTGTTGTATTGCAGACCTTCGTATCATCCGCGAATAGACACACTCTTCCCTCTAGCCCCTCCACTATGTCCCTTATAAATATATTGAAAAGGAGTGGCCCCAGCACTGACCCCTGAGGTACCCCACTGGTGACCATACCTTCCCTTAATGGTACCCCATTAACAATTACCCTCTGCCTTCTGCCCTCCAGCTAGTTTTGCACCCACCTAACCACTAGCGGCACCAGCCCAAGGCATCTCATTTTGTGCAGTAGTCTCCTGCGTGGCACAGAATCAAATGCCTTATTGAAGTCGAGATACGCAACGTCTATAGATCCTCCCCAATCCAGTACCCTGGTGACCCAGTCAAAGAACTCAATTAAGTTTGTTTGATATGACCTTCCCTCAGTGGACCTGTGTTGCCACCGATCCAGAAGACCATTGATGGAAGATGTGAAAATTGTGTACTTACCGTAGATGTTGATTTTCTAGAATATCGTTATCATCGATACAGATATCCCACCCACCATTCCCTGCTCAGCTGAGAGCCTGGGCCTCTGGCAGCTCACCCTGTAGGTGCTGGCAGAATTTGTCTTCTTGCATCTTCTCTGGCATGGCTCTTATATGGTGGCTGTTTTATTGAAAAAAAATAGAGAGAAGGAGGGATGAGCATTGCTGTGCCAACCCTCACAAAAAAAATAAAACACCAAAAAACATAAGGGAGTGGGATCACTTTACTCCCTCACCAACCCAAAAATAAAAAGGGTCTTTTTGTTTTTTTTCATCAGTTGGGTAGGTGGCCACCTTCCCTCCATTCTTCTCCCTGCTCAGGGTATATCCCCTCTAGGGTATATCCCTGTGGGTTGCTATATGCATCATGTGCCCTGGGCACTATCCCATCTAACTCCAGCTGAGAAGATGCTATCTCTGTGGAGGGATACAATACACTTGCTTGGATCAATGTACTAGCTTTACACGTGGCACATCCCTGTGGTTATAGGGAGAAGCAGGCCATGTTCTTCTAGTGCTGGAATTTCGGGTTGGTATCCCTTGTCACTTCTTTCTATGCATTGGGCTTTGCCCACTTCGCCTGGAGCATGCCACAGGAGATTAGTGCATCTTGCCTCCCTAGATGTCCTTCAGCTGCTGTGCTCTTCTTCTCTATAGTCCACTCTGTCATAGAGAAAACAGGGCTATGAGGATGCCTCGAGTTTACTCATGTTCTGCCTGGTAGCAGGGAGCTATTCCTTTTTAGTACTTCAGATATCCTTTTTCTGTTTTGGGGCATTTGTGCCATCTCATTTGTAAAAGGGGCCCAAATTGGACTTCCCCTTTTGCTACTTCTGCCAGAGCCATTTGCTTAGGGTTGCTGCCCTATCCACACTGTCTGGCTAGTGGTAAGAGGCTCTGTTTCTGTTTTTAAACTTTCTCTTTATGTCTCCTTCTTGTTTCCAGCATCGGCCTCCGTCAGGAGCACCCAAGGAACATCCAGTACCTGATACTCCTACATGTGAGAGCATTCCTCCCAGACAAGATGGCGGGGATTTACCCCTGAGTCTCTGGTTTCATAAACATGTGGCAGTGGTGCAGGGTCTGGATGTATTGTGGTCCATCATTTCCTTTGCTGGCGCCATTGTCTGTGTTTCTCTCAGCCCTCTAAGATGCTAGCATGCAAGGGGTGCAGGTGCTTTCTCCTCGGTACATGCCCTAATGTATATTTCTGCTCACTGTGTCAACTAATACCATTCCCTGTGGCTGCAGCTGAACACACTCTTAGCTGCACTGCCGTAGATCAAGTCAGTCAGGCAAGCCATTGATCTTTCTGCCCAGGACCTAGAGGTAGCTCGTCACTAGTCGAGGGCATCTTACAATTCCAAGACATGGCCTGCAGGTTGACAGGAACTGCAGTCTGCATGCAACAGGCATGGCTTTGCTCCTCCTGACTGGCACCTTTGGCCCAGCATAAGATGCTTAACTCGCACTTCCAGGGGGCTCTCTTCATCTCCCCTAGGGTACAGAGGGAACAATTGGGGAACCCTCCTGCTTATGTTTCACAGGAGCCCCCATCTGGTCCTCACCAGTCTCAAGTCTTGCCAGACCTGCAAGGAGCCCCAGCCTTCAGGTGTTTTCCACCATACAAAGGGTGAGGGTATCTTTTTACCCTCAAAGTGAGCCAGCTCTTCCCTCAGACAAGAAGGGAAGGGTTGGTACTCTGATCCAGTAGTGGGAAGTTATGATGAAGATTGATACTTGGAAGATATGAAAGTTATGTACTTACTGTAACTGTTGATCTTCCAGAATATCTCCACCATTAATTACCACACGTGCTCGCCATCCCCCTGTCATCGAAGCACAGGTCAAGAAGCATAGGAAAACCAGGAGCAGTTACACAATTCCAGAGTAGCGTTTTATTGTTATCAGTAACAGTAAAATAAAAATTGTTCCATATAACTATTTACAAAGGCAGTACAGAGAAAACAGAAGTTCTTCATCTGAGGGTTTCTTTTCCATTTCAAGTATCAGTCTCAAGCAAAAATATTGCTGCATTTTTTATAACAAGTCTTTGCCTGACAATTAACTTCTTCATCCTGAGCTCCTTAAGGAGACATCCTGTTTCTCACAAAATGTATCAGAGTTCTTGTCAGTTTCTTTGCAGAACAGGCTTGCAAGTAGAATAGTGTCCCAAGCTGGCCTCCTGCTGACAGCTCTGCAAAAGGGTTTGCTAACAAGCCTGAGAGGCGCTCAAATGCCATCTCAAGTTAACACCCTAAATTCCAAATAGCTTTTTGCAATCATTTCAACAGTATTTTATTTATGTATTTATTTATTTAGTTTTTGTTGACCGGGTAAGTGCACTAGACAAATCCTGCCTATTTTCAGGCACGACCCGGGGGAGAGGGATACAGTTTCAAACCAAGGGATCCCAGTTGCACATAAAGATTCACATATATTTTTATAACCTCAGATATGCAAGGGGGAAGAAAAGAAGGACACAGTAAGTGAAGATAGAAAGATAACGAGAGGCAGAGAATCATGAGACCATTAGAGTGATCAGTTCATAGGTCTCACAAGAACATTTGGTTGCACAACCAGACAGACAAGAGACAGAAAAGGAGAGGATAGAACAGATCTTTGTCATTTTACTCTTTCTGCATAACAAATGGGACAGGGCCTTATTCAACCCTGTCACACCCCCATTCTAGCAGAGCCAGCCTCTGGGCAGCTCATCCTGTTTGTGCCGGCTGGCATCACCTTGTGCCATGTGTCTCTCCCCAGTTGCAATCCTGTGGGGTAGTTGTAAAAACAATAGTATGGGGGGCTTTGGAACCATTGCGTGGTTTCCATCTCCACACAAAAAAAAAAAAGCCTTGGATGAGGGTTACTTTCCCAGTCCCCTATACCCCCCACACCCAAAAAAAAGAGGATGTAGCTCTCTCCTTTTCTTTTTGTGTCCTCCTGCTCCCTGCCTGGGGTGTATACCTCGCTATGTGGTGTATCCCTGTCAGTTGCTAAATACAGCCTGTGCCTCTAGGCACTGTCGACATATAACTTCACTTGGCAGCAGCACAGTCTGTGGAGGGGGTGCTGTGTACTAGATTGGATAAGTTATATTAACCTTTACAGAGGGTACATCCCTGTTGTTGCAGGTGAAACAGGTCACTCCTTCGGAAGATGTTCTACTGGCTATGCCAGATATTTCTCTGTTAGTTGGTATGTGTTTTTCTGTTCTTGTGCCAGCTGGGCTATTAGCCCATTACCTTCAGGAATAATTGGGGAGATGGACACATCTTGATTCCCTTGGGCGATTCAGCTCTGCAACTCCACATTCACCAGAAATCTATCCCTTTAAGAAAAAGGCATAAATTAAATGATTTTCAGTTGGTTTTCCATCTGGTGGCATTAAGTTGCCCTTTGTGAGTCTCCGTGGTTCATTTCTGCTTTGGGCACAGTGCCATCTCAGTTGCGAGGGGGGTCCCAACTTGGGGCATACCCCTCTTACTTTACCTGGCAGAGCCACATGCTTCAGTGCTTCTGCCTTAGAATCGCTGCCCATCTGCTGTATGGCTAGTGGTGCTGAGTCTCTGGTTCCATACCCAACTACTTTTTGTGCCACCTAGTGTGCCCCTCTCTCTAGTCAGAGGTTGGTAGTTGGGTTTTATTTTGTTTGTTTATTTTTCCTAGATCCTTTATCTATCCCTTTGGGATATGGGTAATTCTTAGCCCTGTCTTATTTTTCCCCACTTTTTTTCACTCCTAGCAAACAGAACTGAGGTTGGAGGGTCACATGATGCACCTGAGAGAGTGACAGTGTGAGGGAGCTGCTTCACCAAAACTGAGTAATTTCTTAGTTTAATCATTGCAGTCTGTTAAAAATACATATTGGAATTACCTGTGAGAGACAGTCATCAGAGTGAAGGTTTTTGCCAAAAGATGTCATCATATATGGATTGGGAACAATGGGAGCCATTTGCTACACCACTACCGCTCCCGGAGAGATGTCATGGCCACCAGCAGCACAAACCCAGTGATTCTCCAGCATTGCCCTACAGCCACCCCCCTACTGAAGCGCTCATCCTAAAGCATTTCTTCCATGAACTGAGAACCATAAAGGAAGCCACCCTTGATTTATCCTATGTCCTTAAAGCAAATAAACCAGTGCTTGAGGAACTAACTAGGAGAGTGGGCGATTCGGAGGCATGAATGAGCCCTGTCTAAGACCAGCAGAAGAGAATGGATTCTGAGGTGATTGTACTGAGACATAACGTTGTGACGCTTGAGGAGACAATAGAAGACCGAGAAAGCCACAGCCGGCAAAACAGTCTGATCTTAGTGGGACTGCCACAGCATACTGAAGGGCCAGGCACTGCTGTTTATCCAGATACTCTGCCAAAAGTTAGCCAGACCATCACCGCACATTCATAGCTGAATCACTGAATGGGATTATCATGCTTTGAGACTTCTCCCGTTGATTGAGCTCACCCCAGATGCATAATTTTCAGGTTATTTAAATTACCTGGAAAAAATGCACATCTTGAACAGGGTCAGGGAGGTGAAAGAGCTGCAACAGGAGGGTTGGAAGATCTTTTTATTTCAAGACCTCAGCCCGCAAATCCAACTAGCTGAACAGCCATTTCAGACCAGAAGCAGTGACATTCATCTGAACAAGCTCAGCAAGAATTGCATAACTGCTTCCCACACTTGTTTGCTGTGAGGTGCAGAGGAGCAGGACCGAATCCGTGCCAGGTTCTGTGCAGCTGAGGGAGACCTTGAAGTGGTGCTGTATGATGCTAGAATGAGGAATGGCAAGTAAATTTTAGAGCTGGGAACCACTGTTCTCCAGAGTTTTTAAGATTGGACTGGGACTGTGGACTTTGCAAGTCAGAGGTGATGGAGCAGGTGATTCTTGTGCTTTCAAGGGGCCAAAGTTGTAGAGTGGCATTGAGCTGGTGAAGAGGGGTGTGTAATGGTGGACAGGAGAGAGCTCTGCACCAAAGTGTAGCAGTGCAATGTGCACCTAGGAGGTTGACACTTTGTATTGTGAGCCATTCCTCGCTGTCCTACCACAGCATTGCGGCTGGTGGCACACAAGTGCTTGTGTACACCTGCCATTCCCTTGAGCAAAGTTAAGTCTTGTACGCTTTCCATTCCCTGAGTCAACAGGGGACACGGGGCACTGTGGGCTCATGGGCATGCAGCGACAAAGTTTCACCAGCATCCAAAGACTGTATGTAGACTTATACACCTCTGTGTACCACATCAGTCCCCAGTAATTGAACCCTTTGACTCTAATACATGTTTCTGGGAGACACAGACATTATGTATTTTGGGTGAAAGCCCGTAGTAGTTACAGGGTTACTAAATTTGCATGTTTCAGTTATTTTGATTAAATGCAGTGGTTGAAAGAAGAGTGGTGTCATTGTGGAGTGGGATGCTTTTCCCAGGGTTGCCACAAGGTCTGAGACTTCCAATGGGGGGAGAGGGAGTGCTTGAGTTGCAGTGGGAGAGTTAGTAACTAAGGCAGCAACAATGTGACCTTGACGCTCCCTACCTCCGAAGTCAAACTACTGAAAAGTACCAGCTTATTGGAAGTAAGTGGTGGTAGCAGAGCTCTCATGAGAGAGACATCACCTTCTTACACAAGTCATTGTCTACAAGGGTTACATAACTGTACTATATTGATTATTGCAATGGATAAGGTTAACGGCAGAAAGTAAGAGAGAGGTGGTGTCTTCGAGGGGCACAAGTTTTGCATTAGAATGGCCATGGGGTCAGAGGCTTCGGGGTGAGGCAGGTACGAGTGGCAAAAAGATAGTAAATGTACAGGGTGGCAGTACTGTGGCTCGGGTGCTTCTCACCTCTGAGAAGCAACTGTGGTGGTTTGGATGCTGCAGGCAGCTACCAGTGCAGGGAATAGTTGC
This sequence comes from Neoceratodus forsteri, assembly GCA_016271365.2. Classification (NCBI taxonomy): domain Eukaryota; kingdom Metazoa; phylum Chordata; order Ceratodontiformes; family Ceratodontidae; genus Neoceratodus; species Neoceratodus forsteri. The sequence continues at coordinate 970,481,933 of CM057449.1, forward strand.
TGCATTCGGCTCATGAAGGGCACTATCATGTGGAACCAGACAAAAGAGGTTAAAGTAGGATCATTCACCTCTCCCTTATTAATATACTTGGGCTGCCATGACAGAACTAGCCATAGCTAAGGTTTTAGGTAGGGAGCATGCTCACTGACTGTTACTGGTCAGTCACGGACCAAAGTGGTGGGAGGCAGGTCATTAGGACCAGAGGTTTATGGTGAGATTACTGTTTATTGTTTCATGTTGTTGTATCCTGTATGTAGTTGGGGTAAGTGTTACTTGTGGGGGTGGGGGTGGGAGCAGCGATAGGCACTGAAGGACAGACGGGAAAAGATTTGGTTATAGAATGTGTAGTCTGGACCAGCCAGACAAGATACAGTATAGATGCCCATGGGTAACGCAGTTCAGTTTATTTCCTAGAACATCAAGATGGAGCAAGCAGGAAAAGACACTGTGCACTGCGTATCTCAGAAAATTGCGAGTGCTGAGTGTTTGCTTACAAGAAACTCATTTGAAGCGAGAACAGCTTTTAAGTTTTAGACAGGAGTGGGTAGGCCAAGTGTGTGGGGCAGCGGACAGCGCAAAGAAGAAACTGTGTTGATAGCAGGGCAAGTTCCCTTTTAACTTATCCAATAAATATGGGATGCAGAGGGCCATTATATCTTATTGCATGGGAGGATAGAGCAGAAAGAAGTCTCTATTGGATCAGTATATGGGCCAAACATAGATATCCCCTTAGTTTTTTTACCAAGCAAACTGCTTTGCTGGCCCCCTTCACCAGACTGCTTATAATATTAGGGGTAGCCCCCTTCACCTGATTGCCCGTAATATTGGGGGGTGACTGGAACCTGGTGCATAAGTCAGGCTTGGACAGATTAGAAGGGCGCAGGCAAAGTTTATGTCTGGGACAGAGAGCTTTGAGAGAACTTATGAATATCCTTGGGGTGCTAGATCCCTGGAGAACACTCCATCCTACAAGTAGAGGATGCTCATTTTATTCTAAACCCAGTGATTTGTTTTCACGAATCAATTACTTTATAAATACCCACAAATCATTACAGGGTGTTCAGCTTTGTGAGATAGAGACACTAATTTTGTCTGATCATGCATCAGTCAGACTCTGCCTAGACTTAGTAAAAGTCTCAGAACATACGGACATACAAAGAAGTTTGACATGATCTCCCCCCATGAACCCATGCTGCCTCGCATCCTGGAGACCATGCTCCTTTAGATATTCCATCAACCTTTCCTTTAGCATGGTCTCCATGAGCTTGCCCACAATGGAGGTCAAGACTGACTGGTCTGTAATTCCCTGCGTCATCCTTGGGACCACTTTTGTGGAGGGGCAGTACATGTGCTGTTCACCAGTCCTGTGGTACTACGCCTGACTCTAATGAACTATTAAATAGGTCTGCCAGTGGCCCTGCCAGCACTTCAGCCAGTTCCTTTAGTACCCTTGGATATACTCTGTCCGGGCCTAGTGATTTGTTCACCTTCAATGCCAGCAGCCCCTCCCTCACTCTATCCTCCTCTATCACTACATCTGTGTTCCCCTCCCCCCTGCTTCTCTTTTCCTTCCTGAAGGCACTGGTCCGTCCTTCTCCCTGGTGAAGACAGAACAGAAGTAATCATTTAGTATCTCTGCTTTCCCCCATTATCCTCCACCCCTTTCTTAAGCCAAACAATCCCTTCCTTCTTGTCCCTTTTCTCACTTATATAGCGAAAGAAAGCCTTCTTCCCCTTCTTAATTCCTTCAGCTATCTGCAACTCCTTCTGTGCCTTTGCTCGCCGGACTTCCTTACTTGCCTCACTAGCCAACTTTAGGTCATTTTCCCTATCCACCTCTCTCTTGGTCTTCCTGAATTTTCTAAAGGCCAACTTCTTTTCCCTTACTGCCTGGGCAACCCCAGAACTAAACCAGCTGGGCTCTTTGGCCCTTGTGTTCTTTCCCCTGAGCCTAACGCACTCATCTGTGGCAACCAGTATTCCTTCCTTAATGATAGACCACCTTTGGTCCACCCCCATATCTGCTGTGATGCCTGCCAGATGGATCCTTAGCACTTCGCTCATTTTCCTGAAGTCCACCCTCCTGAAATCCAAGATTTTGGTCTTAGTCGGGATGCTTTCCCTGCCCATATCCAACTGGAACCACACTGTGCGATGGTCACTTACACCCAGTGGCTCCCTGACCATTATTTCCTGTACATGCTCCCCATTTGTGAGCACCAGATCAAGAATTGCCTCAGCTCTTGTTGGTTCAGTGACGCCCTGAGTCAGGAACCCACTCTGCAGTCCTTCCAGGATCACCTGTCTCCTAGCACATTTTGTGGATGGTATGCTCTAGTCCACCTTGGGCAGGTTGAAGTCCCCCACAATTACCACCTCTCCTTTCCCTGCAGCTTCCAATATTTGTGAGCTCAGTTCCCTGTCCCTCTCCTCATCCTGATTGGGTGGTCTGTAAACCACCCCCAACCTCACCTTTCTCCCTCTATTGGACCTTAATTGAACCCATAATGCCTCCACCCCTGTTCCTCTGACTCCTCCCTCATGCAAGTAATTCCTTCCCTGATATAAACTGCCACCCTTCCCCCCTTCCCAACTACCCTGTCCCTCCCGTATAGTTTATATCCAGGGATTGCAAGGTCCCAGTCATGGATAGAACCTGGAAATTTAATGTACAACTCCTGTGGGAGAGAGCATTCTCAGGCAAACATAAAATGCACATCCAGCAGTTTTTCCCCAAGAATACTGGGTCTACTCAGGGGGCTGACATGGTGTGGGGCACAGCCAAAACCTATTTCTGAGGAGAAATTATTAGACTGGCCACTATTCAGAAGAAAGAGAAGAAAAAGCAAGCATCAGAACTGCTAACAGAAACCAATTGTGTAGAGAAGTTCTTGAAGTTGGCTACCACAGAGGTAACCTGGACTTGGCTAAATATGAGTCCGTACATTGCACTGCTGAATGAAAAAGTGGAACAGGCTATATTTAAGGCAGTAAGTGAGGTACATTGACCAGAGGAAGAAGGCAGGGTGCCTTTTAGCCTTGAGACTAAGGTAACAAAGCCAAGAAGGTTATTAGAGGCATCAAAGCTGAGGTGACAGAGACTCTTACCACAGACGCTAGTGGTGTGGCAGAAATTATTAGGTAATTTTACCTGGCTTTATGCATGGATGAGTCAGAGAATAGAGATGTGGAGTAGGCGATGCAGCAGTTTTTGGGTCATTTACAACTCCCAATACTTCTTTTGTTGTTGGGGATGCCTCACTTCATACAAAAAAGTGCTCTGTTCATCAGATATTCATCGTTTATTGTTGGCCCTCACATTTCGCTCACTTATGGAGCTTTTTCAAGGGTTCATCTATTTTATAAAACAAATTAACAGTGTATAATAACTTTTAAGTGTATCTAAATTTTCTTTTTCTTCAATCTTCGCTTTTCATCATTCGCCATAACTTCTCACCTGATTTTTTTTACTGTTTCTGTATTCCTTCTTCCTATATTAGTTCATTGCCAGAATAATCTACATAGATACATAGACAGTGTCGGCAGATAAGGGCCTATGGCCCACCTAGTCTGCCCATTTGAGCTTGTAAGTTCAGTTTGTTTTCCTAGAAGTCTATTTCCCCTTACCCCTGACCTCTAGAATTCCTTTATGTCTATCCCATGCATTCTTAAATCCCGTGATTGTTTCAGCCCCCACCACTTCCTCTGGCAGGGTGTTCCACTTGTCCACCACCCGTTCTGTGAAGAAATTCTTTCTCATGTTTCCTCTGAATCGCCCTCCTCCAACTTCATCCCATGCCTCTAGTCCTGAAACATCTTTTTCGCTTAAAAATAGTGTTTTCCTGCACCCTGTTCCTCCTGTAAGATACTTGTATGTCTCTATCATATCCCTCTCCCTCCTCTCCTCCAGGGAGTACATGTTCAGTTCCTTCAACCTGTCTTCATAGGACTTGTGATGCAACCCATGCACCATCTTTGTTGCCCTCCTCTGAACCTTCTCTACCCTGCTTATGTCCTTACGTAGGTATGGTCTCCAGAACTGTACACTGTACTCCAGGTGGGGCCTCACTAGTGTCTTGTATAGCGGAATTATGACCTCCTTTTCCTGCTAGTGATGCCCTGCCTATACATCCCAGCATCCTATTTGCTTTTACCTGATGCCTTGTCACACTGTTTCCTACCTTGAGGTCATCAGAGATGACAACCCCAAGATCCCTTTCCTGCTTGGTGCATGCTATATCCTCACCCCCAATTGATATATTGTGCCAGGGTTTTGTGCCCCATATGCATTATCTTGCACTTCTTTGTATTGAATTTCAACTGCCAAACCCTTGACCATTCTTCAAGTTTCTGCAGGTCCTTCTCATTCTGTCTACACCTCTGGTGTGTCTACTCTGTTACAGAGCTTTGTGTCATCAGCGAACAGTGAAATTCTGCCTTCTATATCCTGTGCAATGTCACTGATGAAGATGTTGAATAGGACCGTCCCAGCACTGATCCCTGTGGTACCCCACTGGTCACTCTTCCTCTGTGGGAGGACAGCCATTTACCACCACCTCTGTGTCCTGCCACCCAGCCAGTTACCTACCCACCACACTACTGTCCTGCCCACACCCATATTCCCCAGTTTGTGTAATAGTCTTCTATGTGGCACAGTGTCAAAGGCCTTGCTGAAGTCCAGATAGGCCATGTCCACTGCCCTCCCTGATCCACCTCCCTAGTCACCCAGTCAAAAAATTCAATGAGGTTGGTCTGACATGACCTCCCCCTGGTGAAACCATGCTGCCTTGGGTCCTGTAGTCCATTGACAACCAGATGTTCCACCAATCTCTCCTTCAGTAGTGCTTCCATGATCTTTCCCACTACCGAGGTGAGGGCTGACTGGTCTGTAGTTCCCTGCTTCCTCTTTGTTCCCACTTTTGTATAAGGGGACCACATCTGCTGTCCTCCAGTCTTTGGGTACTCTCCCTGTTTCCAGTGATTGGCTGAACAGGATAGCCAGAGGTTCAGCCACCACCTCTCTTAGTTCTTTAAGGACCCTGGGGTGCACCCCATCTGGCCCCATTGCTTTATCAGCTCTTATTACTTCCAGTTCCTTCAGGACCCTTTCTCGTGTAAAGGGACTTGTGTCCATTTCTGCACCATTCTCACCCCTTGTACCCTTCAGACCCATTACCCCTCTTCCTTAGTAAAGACTGAGCAGAAATACCTGTTCAATATGTCAGCTTTACTGTTGTCATCCTCCACGCGGCTCCCATCCTCACCCTTCAGTCTCACTATCCCTCCCTTTGTCCTTCTTTTTTCACTTATGTACCTGTAAAAGGTTTTGTCCCCTTTAACCACTTTAATCTATATACAGAAATAAAATTTTCATTTCATATTCTTACAACTCCACCAGTTGTCAGATCCACAGAGAGTGATACTAGCATGTCAGATTAGGGAAGAGGAAGTTAGAATGGCCATAAAAGAAATGAGTTTAGACAAAGCCTTGGGCCCAGATGGGTTTTTGACAGATTTCTGTAAGCACTTTATGACAGAGTTAGCACCCATCCTCACCACTTTTTTTTTTAACCACCTATATGAAAAGGACATTAGAAACCCTACACTGACTGAGGCCAGGATCTCGCTAATTTCTAAACCTGGCAAGGACGAAGTGAAACATAGTAGTTACAGGCCAATATCCCTAATTAATGTAGACCTTAAGATTCTGGCCAAAGTCCTAGCGGCCAGGTAGGCAAAGTCTAGGACACCCTCGTAGGACTGAGGCAGGTGAGATTTATGGCATGCAGGTCTCCAGCGGACATCTTAGGAAGCTACACCATCTAGTTTCTGCGTCCAGGTGCTGGTTTCCCTGGATGTGGAAGAAGTATTCAACAGAGTTGCCTGGGGGTGCCTGCTTGCCATCATAGGAAAATACAATATCCCAGCAGAGTTTGTGAAATGGATATAGATGTTCTACCAGCAGCCATCGACCAAGGTTTACTGTAATGATGTGCTCTCAGACCCCATTCATCTTTCCAGGGAGACCAGGCAGGGTTGCTGTCTGTTGCCACTGTTGTTTAATTTATACCTTGAGTCCTTGGCACAGTGGATTCAGAACAATGAGAGGATCAAAGGCATTCAAGTTGGCAGCCAAGAATATAAACTGTTGGGCTGGCTGGATAGCGCAGTGGTAGAGTTACCGTTTGCCATCCAGACGACCCGGGTTCGCGCCCTGAGACCAGAACGTCTGGTGCCGGCTAGCGAGGTGGGGTTCAGGCATCCATTCTACGCCTCCCACCTCTGGGATGGAGGGCACCTCCTTCCACTGCACAGCTGCCCCCTGGTGACCCAGGGGGAGGGGGTTGTCTTGTGGGAAGGAACAAGTCCCTTTGGGGTGGTCTTATGTCGGCATGTACTCATTCGTCTGGCAGTTGACGTGGAGGTGTCACATGCCCAAAGTGGGGCTGGCAGGGGAGCACCAAAGGTGGGGTTGGGCTTACCCGCCCTTCCGATGGCCCTAATAAGCATCTCGCCAAGGCCACCTCTCAGGACCACGCCGTGAGGAAAAGGAAATAAAATCCCCAGTAGCTCTCCAGGCAGATGAAGCAGCCCCACCCCACACACCACAGCAGAGTCTCCTCGACTCCTCCCACACCTCGCCGGTTCCACCCCACGGGCCCCAACTGTCGAGTGAAGTGTGTTCCTCATGGTTTGAGGGGGACCGGGGTGGTCTTGCTCATGGGAGATAAGCCATGGGTTGCAATTGGGGTACCAGGAAGGTTGTTGAGCAAAGGCTGGTGTTTTTTTGAATCCTAGGACATCATGTGGTGGGTGGAGGGCTTGGGCAGGTGGAAGGATGTCCTGGCAGCTGGTGAGGCGAAAATGGAGACAAAAACAGAAAGCAAAAAAAAAACAAAAAGAGAAAAGAATATAAACTGTTTGCATATGCAGATGCTTTTCTGCTTCACCTCTCAGACCCACAATACTACGTTCCAGAAGTTCTGGTGACCATTCATCAGTTCAGGTAAATTCTTGGATTACAAATCGAATGTCAACAAAACTAATGTCTTCCACTTCAACAAGCTAGTAAGCAAGCAAGAGATTCTCAACATGGGCTTGCAGTGGGAAGTTGAACACCTTACCTACCTTGGCATACAAATTCTCAGGCATCTGTCTGATTTGAAGAGGCTAAACCTAGACCCTCTACTTAAGAAAAAAAAAATCTTTCAGGACTTGCATAGATGGCCAGCCCTCCCACTCACCTTGCAAACAGAATGAATATCCTGCTCAGACTATTATATCCCTTGGGACTGCTCAGTATCCCCCTCCCCCTCCCCCTCTCCTTGTTTAGATTGTTGCATTCAGCCCTAAGTTTTGTGGCAGTGCAAAGGTGTGCGGAGGGCATACACAAAACCAGCAGCACCCAAGGAGGTAGGAGGATTAAGGTGGTCACATTTTTATAATGTACTGTTTTGCACAGCATAGCAGCAAGTGCCATAGGTGGGGTACCACATATGATCCATAGGAAGAGGGAGGATACAGGCCACAGTGGTTGTTTATTGAAGAGGAGCTGAGCAGAGGAGTGGATTGCCACCTTCGTGCTCTGCTGTTCTTTCATTCAGCCAAAACCGCTACATCACTGAGGGCAACCCCAGTTTTTTTGTCCATTATAGCACACTGCCAGATGTGCAGGGCCATGCAACTTAAGGTAAACTCAGACCTCTTACAGATGGTCTTTCAGAACCCCAATTCAAAAATTGCTATTAGGGGTGTTGGACCACCAGTTTTGGATAACATCAGCGTACCAAGCATAGGTCAGCTCACCCTGGGTGAATCTCTGGTAACTCTTTCACACTTTCCAGCATCATTTTTTTTTAACTTATATTTTATTAGTTTTATGTAACAGTACATTACATGTTATCTTCAACAGGCAGGTACACTCAGATATTATACACATGTCTAAATACGAAATGCACAACATTATTAAAGTAAGCCTAGAGGTAAGCACCCCCGCAGAACGTTACAGCACATGGAGGAAGTTACTTATTTAACAATATATAAAGGTTACCATTATCAATTTGGCATAAGCAGTGCCTTGTATAGTCTCTTGAAATGAAAGAAATCTAAGATTGACCTTTGCAACCGTGAGTCGGGGATGATAGAAATATTTAAACATTAGCGTGCCCCACTGTCAAAGGGTTAAACATCCCGTGTGCAACAACATCAGGAATACAGCACTCATTCCCAGCATTTTCCCACTTAATCAAGCAGAAGGCAGTATTAAATCAACAGTTTGACTATTTTGATTTTCTAAGGTACTTTAAAACCTGTGAACATCTCCCATCTAATTAACTGTACAGTAATAACCATATAGATACAAGTTATTCTGGTTAAGACACCAATATTTAATTTGAACCAGGAGATTGTCTGTTTTTGTCCATATACAAGGGGTGGGAGGCTAAATACCAGGGAGTGGAGATGGGGGGGAGGACAATCCTCCACTCTTAAGACGCCATCTTAAATGTTCCAACCAGCTAGTGTTAGTTCTCCAACAGTTAGACTGTCTTTAATACTCTCCATCTGACGAATTCCTGATGTATGAGGAACCTCAGAATCTCCCCTTTATAGCAGAAAAGTCCCACACATTATTGTTTCCATTCTCCGATTCCCATCAGTACATACCACCCAGAAGTATGCAATCCAATTATACCTCCCTCTCACCTTCTGAATCGGAGGAGTCTCCCTAGGCAGTGAATTGCCTTTCAGTTTTTTCCAATAGCTTAGCCACTTCAGTCGCATCAAAGAACTAATACCCCTTACCTCCATACATAACTCTTAGGCTTGCAGACATCAAGAGGATGTGGTGCACTCTAAGAGCACGGAGACAAGTCTGGGTCCCATCAAAACATTTTCTTCACATCCTCGTCACGTAGCTTAGGTCTGGAAGTAGATGCACCCGATTATCCTGCCGAGTGAGAGGGCTGAGGGATTTCGCCTGTTACAATATTGTGTCTCTTTCTATGGAGGATCGAAACTCCAGCATGATCGTGCAGGGAATAAAGTTACTTGTAGCTGCCCAGGGCCATCTGCCACATGGGGTGATCCGTTAGACCTTCAAAAGGTCAAAGTTCCTCTCAAGCTTTAAAAGTTCCTTCAGCCCGTCTTTTAGGAAAATTGTGGGGCTTTCTCCTTCTGCCTCCTCTGGTAAGCCCAGAACACGGATATGGGAAGAACGTACCGTGTTCTCCAGGCATTTCTGTAATGGGCCATTTTCTTTTGTCAGACCTGATGCAACTGCGAAGGTTCTGTCTGCATTTTTAGTTGCACCTTTCGTTTCCTCCGCTAATGCATTGACCCTTGTGTGGACTTGCTTCATTTCAGAGCTAAATTTCTCGAGCTTGCGATCTAGTCCCTGGATTGCCTGAAGTAACGCAGCATTTGATGGTTGGGTACCTTCTTGATCTCGTGTACCAGGCTAGTAGTCCTTGCTGCTGCCCGCTTTAGTCTCCTTCAGGTGGGCTCCCTCTCCACTTGCACCCGCTTTACTTCCACGGACCATCGCAGACAATTCTTGTGTCAGATTTTGCCATATTTTATACCAGGTGGTAAAGTCACTCTTTGCTGTAATATCAGTTTTTAGAGGATCTTAGACAGGTAAAAGACTTTTTCTCAACTAAACTGCTTCTGTTTGAAAGCTGTGAGAAAATGCTGTTCGGCTGCGCCCCCCCCGTCAGTTTCAAATGCACAATTAGACACATTTTAAGTTTCTGCACTTACACATTGTGTTGCTCAACTGATTGGATCCCCCCCTCCCCCCGTGGTCAAAAGTGGGTGGGTTTAAATCTGGAAAAGCAGGTGTCAGTTCCACAGCAGCCCCATTTGATTTCCTGCCTTTACTCTCCTTATCAAGGGATGGATCCTGACAAACTAACTGGTATTATCACTTACTGGGCAAATACTGTGGAGTGTAGAAAAATAGTAGATCAGGGAGGGGCTGTGGACATGGCCTGTCTAGACTTTAGCAAGGCATTTGACACAGTCCCACACAAAAGATTAACATACAAGTTAGCCAGCCTGGGAGTGGGTCCCAAGATGACAGCCTGGGTAAAGAATTGGCTAGAGAGTAGGACACAGAGAGTAATAGTAAATGGAGTCCACTCTGAAGAAAGGGGGGTTACTAGTGGGGTACCGCAGGGTTCAGTATTAGGACCGGTCCTCTTCAATGTCTTTATAAGCGACATCGCAGAGGGACTGGAAGGAAAAGTATGTCTCTCTGCAGATGACACAAAGATCTGCAACAGAGTTGATGCACAAGGTGGGGTGGAAAGGATGAGAAGGGACTTGGCAGTTAGAGGAATGGTCAGATGTATGGCAGCTTAGATTCAATGCTAAGAAATGCAAGGTAATGCACATGGGAAACAAAACCCAGGGAAGAGTACACAATGGGGGGTGAGATACTAACAACAACAAAAATGGAAAGGGACCTGGGGGTAGCCATATCAGATGACCTAAAGGTGGGCAAGCAATGTGAGAGGGCAGCAAGGAGGGCTGGGGGGATACTGGGGTGCATAGGAAGAGGCATCACCAGTAGAAAACATGAAGTTGTTATGCCTCTGTACAGACAGCTGGTCAGACCCCATCTGGAGTACTGCGTGCAGTTCTGGAGACCCAGTCTCCGCAAAGACATAGACAGGATGGAAGCTGTCCAGAGGAGGGCAACTAAAATGGTGCAGGGTCTGCACCGGAAGACATATGAAGAGAGACTAAAGGAGCTTAATATGTATAGCCTCGAGGAAAGGAGGGAGGGGGACATGATAGAAACTTTCAAGTACCTCAAGGGAATCAACAAAGTCCAAGAGGGTAGCATCTTTCAAAAAAAGAGGTGTGCAAGAACAAGGGGGCACAATTTGAAGATGGAGGGGGGCGGCTCAGAGATAATTTAAGATAGTATTTTTTCACAGAGAGGGTTGTGGATGCATGGAACAGCCTTCTGGAGGAGGTTGTGGAGTCAAAAACAGTGGTGGAATTCAAGCATGCATGGGACAGTCATAAGGCCATTCTAGGGGGTGGGGGTAGGAAGAAGTAGGCTGCTGGTTAACTAGGATCTGCAGCTTATCCAGTAGGTAGGGAAATGGGCAGACTGGGTGGGCCAAGCGGTCCTTATCTGCCGTCAAATTCTGTGTTTCTATGTTTCTATGTAGATAAGGACCACCACCTAGGGACAAGGTAAAGGAGAGATTGGTGGAACATCTGGTTGTCAATGGACTACAGGACCCAAGGCAGCATGGTTTCACCAGGGGGAGGTCATGTCAGACCAACCTCGTTGAATTTTTGGACTGGGTGACTAGGGAGGTGGATCGGGGAGGGCAGTGCACATGGCCTATCTGGACTTCAGCAAGGCCTTTGATACTGTGCCACATAGAAGACTATTGCAAAAACTGGGGAATATGGGTGTGGGCAGGACAGTAGTGTGGTGGGTAGGTAACTGGCTGGGCGGCAGGACACAGAGGGGTGTGGTAAATGGCTGTCACTCCACAGAGGGAAGAGTGACCAGTGGGGTACCACAGGGATCAGTGCTGGGACCGGTCCTATTCAGTATCTTCATCAGTGACATTACGCAGGACCTAGAAGGCAGAATTTCACTGTTCGCTGATGACACAAAGCTCTGTAACAGAGTAGACACACCAGAGGGTGTAGACAGAATGAGAAGGGGCCTGCAGAAACTTGGAAGAATGGTCAGGGGTTTGGCAGTTGAAATTCAATGCAAGGAAGTGCAAGATAATGCATATGGGGCACAAAAACCCTGGCACAATATATCAGTTGGGGGGTGAGGATATAGCATGCACCAAGCAGGGAAGGGATCTTGGGGTTATCATCTCTGATGACCTCAAGGCAGGGAAACGGTGTGACAAGGCAGCAGGTAAAGCAAATAGGATGCTGGGATGCATAGGCAGGGGCAGCACCAGCAGGAAAAGGGAGGTCATAATTCCACTGTACAAGACACTAGTGAGGTCCCACCTGGAGTACACTGTACAGTTCTGGAGACCTTACCTACGTAAGGACATAGACAGGGTAGAGAAGGTTCAGAGGAGCGCAACAAAGATGGTGCATGGATTGCATCACAAGTCCTATGAAGACAGGTTGAAGGAACTGAACATGTACCCCCTGGAGGAGAGGAGGGAGAGGGGATATGATAGAGACATACAAGTATCTTACAGGGAGGAACAGGGTGCAGGAATACACTATTTTTAAGCGAAAAAGATGTTCCAGGACTAGAGGGCATGGGATGAAGTTGGAGGGAGGATGATTCAGAGGAAACGTGAGGAAGAATTTCTTCACAGAACGGGTGGTGGACAAGTGGAACACCCTGCCAGAGGAAGTGGTGGGGGCTGAAACAATCACGGGATTTAAGAATGCATGGGATAGACATAAAGGAATTCTGGAGGTCAGGGGTAAGGGGCAACAGACTTCTTGGAAAACATAAACTGAACTTACAAGCTCAAATGGGCAGACTGGGTGGGCCATAGGCCCTTATCTGCCGACACTGTCTATGTATCTATGAGTGAACATGGGTGTATTGGAATTGGAAAAGAGTGTGACTTGATATCTATAAATATTTTAAACAAGATGGCTTGACGCTGCAACATTTTAAAATCCTGCAAAACATTTATTACAAACCCAACATGATGTTCAGAATGGGTAAACGTGATACTGGGCCCTGCTCAAGGTGTGAAGTAGAGGACGTGACCTTATTCCACATATTGTGGGCTTGTACAAAGATCAGGGCATTCTGGATGGATGTACAGGAACATCTAGACCTCTGTCTTGGGCTGCAGGATTCATTCATCCGAGGAGTGTGCACTGTGGCAATATACAAGGACAAGGTATGCCGGCCCGTCAGCATAGCGGTAGAGCTTCTGCTTGTGACGCTGACGTTCTGGGTTCAGAAGTGAGCCCAGGATGTCAGAGGGCCAGCTGGGGGAAGGAGCATTGAGCATCCCAAGGACTGTTCTCCTTCTCGGGGTGGGGGGGGGCATCTGGCGTTTGTCTGACCCGTGGTGGAGACCGGGGGTGTCCAGTAGTCAGTGCTTGAAAACTACGGCAGGCATGCCAGACCTCTGGTGCTTAGTATGCCACCACGTCATTGCACACCATGCCTCCTTGGGGGACAGCATAGAGAAAAAAATAATTGGCCGAATGGGAGAACGTCTGCCCTCCACCTGACCCCATGCAGCCAACGGAAGCACTTTGGATCATGAACCAGTCTCCATTCAAGGAGGCCCTCCCCAAGGGCCCCGCCCTGGGGGATAAGCCAGGGTGTACTCTGGTGGGGTAGGTAAGTTCCAGGAGATGGGGTCTTGGTGGCAGGGACAGATAGATGGTGGCCTGCTGATGATTAAAAAAAAAAAAAAGATAAGGTATTTGGCCTTAGAAAAGAGTACATAGCCCTTATAGCAGCAGTTGCAAAATTAGTGATACTGAGGCACTGGTTAGATGAAAATATGCCAACTAGGGCAGAGTGGCATAGGGAAGTGTTGTTTGTCTTAAACACTGAAAAAACCTTAGCCAATATGAATCACCATTCTAAAACTTATTGTAAATGGTGGGAATCACTGCATACTTTATCAATCATGTAAAATTAATGGATTATTGGGGGCTGTGCAGAGCGGTGGTGAACTCTGCCCATGGAGGCACAAGGCAAAATATCTCTGGACTGGCAATAAAAATTTGGACTGTCCAAGTTGGACAGTCAGTGTGTGTGTGTGTGTGGGGGGGGGGGGTTGTGGGATTTTGTCCAGTTAAGTTTTGTAATTTCATATGTACTATAATGTCTTGCATTTGTATTGTACTGAAAAAGTTCAATAAAGTATATTGAATTAAAAAAAAAAAAACTGAAGTTGATGAGGGAGCCAGCAGTGGTTATTGACTACCACGTGGCACCATGTTGAGGGTGCGGAGGTGCCGTGACTAGTAGCTGTTGATGGACCGCTGGCCAAAGCTTTGCTCCCGTGGTGTCCTAGTGCTTTCAGCCCAGACCCATAAGCAGTAATCAATGATGAAGATATTCTGGAAGATCAACAGTTATGGTAAGTATGTAACTTTCATTTCTTTTGCTGACCATTCAAACCCCAGGAAATCTTAATGTATTCTGACTAATGCAGTGTGGTCTCACCATAGGAGCCAAAATGGTTAATAGAACCTGTGCAAATGATGGAATGCTAGGCTCAAGCTCGGTTTTCAAACCAGTGTCCCTGGTAAACAGTTGAGCCACTGCATGAAAGGGACCACTGGACTGACCAACTTCCAAAGCATGACAGACACAGGAAAATTGCTACTCTGCAGTAGGTGATTTATTATGCCCCATGAAAGCTGATACATAAATAAAAAATGGCGGTAATACATGCTTGGTGTGTCATGGAAACTTCACTTTTTCTGGACAATTTCCACCATTTTGGTTGGCCATTTTGTGAGATTGTAAGGGAGGTTCCACAAAACTATGTTTATTGTGACCGAATTGTGATGTGGCCCTGAATAAACAGTTGTTATACACAGTCTGGTCTCCTGGTTTTATTTTACAAGCATTTTTGTGTGTTGCAGCAACCACCCCTGCCCCCTGGTAGCCCCAAACATTTGGACTTGAATGTAACCCATTATGTCCAACTATGTTACATTCACATCTCCCCCTTTAAACTGTGGCAATTACTGTTTTTTTATTAAATTTTGCTGTCTGGCAGCCTTGTTTCATTTCTTCCAGAGCCTACACTCCCCTCAGAATTCCTCCCTTTCCCACACCATGCTCATGATATCATCAGTTAGCACTGATGACCTCCTTATGTCCAACCCCTGGGACGTTCGTACGAGTCTTGGGAGAAATGGGTGAGTGGCTTCTCATACCAGCGTGTTCCGGTGAAGTTGCTAAAAGTGAACTGGACTTGCGGATGCTTTAAAACAAGCAATCCCGGAGTCGCAAGCCCCTTTCTTTTCCAGCCAGCATTAGTGGAACATTTTTTGTGCCCTGCAGAGCCCCGGTTACATAGCAATCCTTCATCCAGAGAGTCACGTGGCGGATTACCTTCATCACCGGGTAAGCCACACGACTCCTTTCTGTCACCATGGCCACTGTATGGGAGCAGGGAAATTCATGTTTTATTGTTTATTTTTTGCTCCCATTTAGAATGTTTGGCTCCCATTTAGGATTTTCGGCTCCAGTTCAGGATCTTGTTTTTTGGGGGGGCTCGGCAATCGGGTAGGGCAGAAAGTACTGTTTGCCCTTTGTGTGGTTGCTGCTTTTGTGAGGGGGGGCCAGTACCCTTTAATAATTTGGTGTATTTGGAGCGGTGAACATTGGGCCAGAAATGTATGCAGTGCAGTATCATCTGTTCACTAAGTGAACTCCCCAAAACCTTTTCCTGGCAACATGCACCTGAAGAACCCAGATCCAGAGCAGGGAGTGAGCACAGCCACAGTGACTTGAGTCTTTATGCATGGCCTGATTTATTTATTTTTCACCCAGATGTAAAGGGGGTGGAGGCCAAAAGTGTGCTTGCTCATGGAGCCAACAAGTGTGCTTGCTCAGGGAAGCTTAATTCATTCAGTGCACAGTATTGTGTGCTTGGTGCCATTTCAACCTGGGGGACAAGGGTAATGTTTATGTCCATGAACACAGCCCACAAAGTGGTCATTTGTTTGGCTAACAGCATGGTCGGTGTTGGGACGCATGGCCTGGACTACAGATTGTGGCAGTTAAATGATGCACATTATAAATGCTTGGGGGCATTTTCTGCATTGGGCACATGCTCCAGGTCCATGGCCCTGATTTCCGCAAGGCTGCATGGCTTGTGTTAGTCATTTTTGTTTAAAATCTGAATGGCTTGTCAGGGTTCTTGGAGCTTTTTTGGTTTTGGGACCTGATCCAGTGCATAGCTGTCTGATGCTCGGTCTTTGGCAGGGGTAAGTGTGTCTTTTGTTGTTGGGGCAGGAGGGGGGCATGCTGCATGGCCTGGTGTGTCGGCCTCAATCGGACCATTTGGAAACCAAATGGTCTGATCGAGGCCTACACATAACAACAGGCTGCCAAACAAAGGCACACACCATGTGGCTTGGTGTTTTGGGGATCTGACTCTGTACAAGTTGTAGCAAACATTATGTTTCCACGTGTCTGTCACTCAGAATGTATTTTAAATTATGCTGCATTTCTTTTGTTGTTTGGGGAAGGGGCATGCTGCATGGCCTGGGCCTTTGTTTGGAAGCCTGCTGTGGTCTGTCGGCCTTGATCCGACCATTTGGAATCCTAAAGATTCACTTTTGGGTTCCAAATGGTCTGCTCGAGGCTAACACACCACAGCAGGCTTCCAAACAAAGACACACGCCATGTGACCTGATGTTTGTTAATGTTTTTTTTTTGGGGGGGGGGCACATTGTTTCTTTGTTTGGAACTAACAAGCTATGCATGCACTTTTAGAGTCTTATGTCCCCAGTTACATTCATATCCAGAATTTATGTCCCCAGTTACGTGCACATCCAGACTTGTATGTCCCCTGTTACATGCACATCTCCAGTTTTATGTCCCTGTTACATGCGTATTTTTTAAAACATTTTTTTCTCTGAACACAGAGAGTGATTTATCCCGCAGCATAATAAATATTAATTAGGTAAATACCAGCATACAAAAACAAAAAAGAATTTTGATGAGTGAGGCACTTTAAAAAATATCTACCAATGTCACAATTTGATAACCCTTTTTCATGCACCGACTCAGTTCTAAACCGTCAGATTCGTTACTCCACTTGCCTCAGTAAGACATGTTCGGAGAGTTCTCCTTCATCGCTGGAAAAAATTTGTTTTTCTCAGTTTTATCTAGTACTGTTTTAGTTTATTTGGTAATTAAAGCACTGTCCTTGGTTTTCAGGTAGAATTAGTATAAATTTTAGTGTTCATTGGGTAAGTAGCCCGGTTCTCTTTTCGGTTCTGTAACCGAGCCGAAACTGGCATCTCCCTTATTTTCTTTATATAAGTAAAAAATGAACAGCCTGATTTAAGTTAAATTATACTGACTTGGGTGTAAGTCGGTTTTTGGTTAACTTTTGACCGGGGTAACTCCTTGTTTCTTATCGGTTAGTGTAACCAAACAAAAAAAAAATAAATACTTGCTTATAGTGAAGCTTTTTGAGTAGTTTTCTTTTGGGTTATTTCACAGAAAGCCAAGAAGAGAACAGGACCTACAGGTTTCCAGCACTATACTGAGTGTGGGGAAACTTTTGCTAAGGCTGATCCACATTTCATTTGTATATTCTGACTGGGGTTTGAACACCTCCAGACAGACTGTGAGATCTGCAAAAACTTTCCTCAGTCTACATTCGCGAGAGATGATTGAAGAGACTGCAGGAAAGGATATCTGACAAGGCTGCTGACCCAGCCGTTGAAAAATTGGTTCCTCTTCAAAAAGAACCTGAGGAGCTGCCCTCCGAAAGGGGCGATAGCTCTTCCAACAAAAAAGAGACCATAGACATGGCTGCTGCACTGGCCATTGCAATAAAAAAGAAGTGAAAAGAAAAACATCAGGAACCACAACCGAAAAAAACTGCGGCTTCTACTGCAGAAGAGATTGCTAACGCAATTAGAATTATTCAGTCTGTTCAGACAGGAACCCTGGTTACGATTGGAAGGCAACCGCTACCTATAACAGTCCAGATTCCTGGTTCAACCCAGGTCTCCGGTTTATTAGACCTCATTGGTGACCGATTTGGAGAAGAGAAAGAAGATGAGGAGGAAGAAGAGGAGGAGGATGAGGATTTCAGAGAACCCATTGATCCGGACATTTCTCCTGATCCTCACAGGTCAGATTCTCCTGACAAGGGAACCAAGGATTTTACCTCTTATTACTCATTCATGAAACAAATAGCCCAGACCCTCGACCTCCCCACTCAGGAATCCACTGAGAATGAGGAGGAAGAGGACTATAGAGAAATGATGGCTCTGCCAGCATCAAAGAGGTTATTGCTGCCAATCCACAAGTCCCTTAAAAAGCAGACTTTTAAGCTTTTACAGACACCCACTTCAGTACCGTCTACAAAAAAACAGGTGGACAAGAAGTACTGGGTAGCCAAAAATGGGGATGAATTCCTTTTTGGGCACCATAATCATGAGGGGGTAGTGCAAGCTGCAGCTTGTGACAAAGCTGGCATCCCCCTGGCCTCTCACCCTCCAGAGAAAGACTCTAGGAGGGTGGATTCAGTAGCAAAAAAGGTTTACCTACGGTCATCCCTTGCCATCAGACAGACCACATACATGTCATATGTGGCCAGGTATCTGACACAAGACACACAAACCAAAGCCAGGGACTTCCCTTGTGACCCTGTGTCTCTGTTTGGAGAACAAACAGGCATATATGAAAAAGATGGATGAATATAAGGCTGCTTATAACAGTGCAGCAGCAAAGGAGAGAGCATCTACACCCCAGAAACACCAAACCAGTGGTGGCAGGGGCAGAACTCACTACAGGCCTTTTTTCCAGCTTCAAGCTTTTCCCCAGTATCAGCTGCAAAGTGGATTCTTCAGAGGCAGAAGGGATGGTGGCCGTACTAGCCCCCTGTACTCAGTCAGCAGCCCAAACAAAGCAGACACCCTGAGGTGCCTGTTCGAGTCGCCTCCCCAGTCCCAGTAGGGTGCAGGCTGGCCCACTACCTCCAGGAGTGGGAAAATATCACCACAGACAAGTGGGTCCTGGAAGTAGTGGGCCAGTGCTGAGGTCAAGGGTCTTCAAACCCTCCTCCCCATCAGAAACAACCTTACTGGAGGAGGAAGTTTCAAGCCTTCTGTTACAAAGGGCAGTGGAGCCAGTTCCTCAGACCAGAAGGGAAAGGGTTTGTACTCAGGGTACTGCCTCACAATGAAGACAACAGGGAAGTGGCGACCCATTTTGGATCTCAGACACCTAAACAAACATTTATCAAAGCCAAAATTCAAAATGGTGACTCTTAACTACTATCCTGCCAGTCCTAAGGCAGGGAGACTGGCTAGCTTCCCGAGACCTAAAGGATGCTTACTTTCACATCCCTATAAGGCGGTCACACAGAAAGTAGCTCAGGTTCAGACTGCCATCAGATCATTACCAATTCAGGGCAGTGCCCTTCAGACTAACCTCTGCTCCAAGGGTGTTCACAAAATGCCTAGCTGTGGTCGTGGCACACCTAAGGAGACAAGGGATTTCAGTGTTCCCCTACTTGGACGACTGGCTGATAGTAGATCAGATCAGCAAGCAAAAGAGGTATTGGCACTCACACAGGATACCCTGCATTCACTGGGGTTTCTGGTGAACCTAAAAATGTCCGTGTTGGAACCAGTTCAGTTACTCAAATTCATAGGAGCAGAGTTGGACACACAAAAGGGAAGGGCTTTCTTCCCTCATGACAGAGTGGGCAACCTTATACAGGTAGCCAGCTCCTTCAAACTAGACATCCCAAGGCCACCAAGGCATTTCCAGCAACTGTTAGGCCACATGGCAGAATCCACAGCAACTGTGTCAGGAGCCAGGTTCCAAATGAGGGACATTCAGTTCCACCTGAGAGTTCACTGGCTTCAAAAGAGGGATTCTCTGTCAAAGCTAGCACACATCACAGTAACAATTCTCCAAACTCTACAGTGGTGGCAAGACAAGGCCAACCTCAGGCTAGGGGTACCATTCTTGCAGCAAGCCCCCTCACTGGTACTGACCACAGACACCTCCCTCCTGGGTTGGGGGTCACATTTGGGGGATCACACAGCACATGGACAAAGCAGGAATCACTCCTGCACATCAACTTGTTGGAGCTCAGGGCAGTACTCCTGGGTATCCAGTCATTCGCCAATCATGTAAGGGCAAGGTGGTTCCAGTCAGAAAAGACAATACAGCCACCATGTATTACATAAACAAACAAGAGGGCACAAGGTTGACTCCTCTGTGCTTGGAGGCTATGAAAATCTGGACCTTGGCATACTCCCTGGAGGTTTCCCTATCTGCTGTCCATCTCCCAGGGAAAGACAATGTTCTGGCGGATGCTCTCAGCACAATCAACCAGAATCACCACGAGTGGTCACTGAACAAGCATGTCCTGGAGGCCATTTTCAGGAGATGGGGCACGCCAGAGGTGGATTTCTTTGCAGCTCAAGGCAGTCAGCAGTTACCACACTTCTGCTGCAGACCCCCCATCAAGGGCACAATTCCTCTGGATGCCCTTCTGCTGGATTGGACAGGGAAGTTCCTGTTTGCATTCCCTCCCTTCCCCTTACTGCTAAGGGTGATGAACAACTCAGGGCCCAGCCAGCAACAATGATTCTCATTGCCCCAGACTGGGCCAGTCAGCACTGGTACTCCATGATTCTGTCAATGTCAGTAACCAAACCAATCAGCCTCCCCAGGAGGCACAACCTACTGTCATCCTCTTGGGGCAGGGTCATGTATCCCAGCTTGCAATCCTTCAGGCTCAAAGCCTGGCTCTTGAGGACTTAGAATATGCAGATCTGCATTTGTCAGAGGGAGGTATGGAAATACTTAGGGTATCCAGAAAGCCATCCACTAGGAAAACGTATTCTTCCAAATGGAAGAGATTTTCCATCTGGTGCCGAGGCAGGGATGTGGACCACACCCAGGCCGGCTTGCCAGTAGTCCTGGATTTCAGTCTATGGGCTTAAGGGCCTCTACTCTGAGTGCACCTGGCAGCTGTCTCAGCTTATTTATCTGCAGGTAAGAGGTTTTCCCTAGCCTCAAACCCAGTGTTCAAAAAGTATTTTAAGGGATTGCTATATCTGCATCCTCCACATAGTGAACCAACCCCTATGTGGGACCTGAATATTTGCATTGCCCAGCTCATGCAACACCCCCTTCGAACCCATGTCTTTGGCAGACCTTAAGTATGTGACTTGGAAAACAGTATTCCTGGTGGTCATGACTTCGGCTAGAAGGATTGGTGAGCTTCAGGCCTAGTCTACAGAGCCTGGGTACATTGCTGTCCATAGAGACCAAGCTGTCCTGAGAACTAATAGAAAATTCTTGCCCAAGGTGGTATCAGAGTTCCATCTTAACCAGTCCATTACACTGCTTGTCTTTTTTTACTGATTATTCCACCTCAGGTGAACGCAGGCTGCACAGCCTGGATGTAAAAAGGGCAGTTAACTACAACCTCGGCCACACAGAAGGTCATAGGCAGGATCAAGTTCAGCTCTTCCTCACCTATGGAGAAGTGGGAAAAGGGAGACCAGCTACTAAAAGATCCATAGCAAGATGGACTGTGGCTTGCATTAAGTTCTGCCACCACAAGGTGGGTAAGCAGCCACCTACAGGCCTCAGGGCCCATTCGACCAGGGGTACAGCTGCTTCCTTAGCAGCTGCTAGAGATATTCCCCTAGTGGAAATCTGTAAAGCAGCTACCTGGAAAACTGTCCACACGTTTACCAAGCATTACCGCTTGGATGTTCACGCCAGAGGGGGTGCCAGGTTTGGCACAGCAGTCCTGCAGAGCCTATTTCCTAAGTAGGTTCTGTACCCACCTCCAGAGGTACTGCTTGGGTAGTCTGCATTAGTCAGAATACAGTAAGATTTCCTGGGGTTTGAATAAAAAAATACTTACCATATAGTAATCTTTTTTCTTCCAAGGGAATCCTAGTGTATTCTGAGCTCCCTTCCTCCCCTACTAAGAACCTATGGTCACTGCACTCCAGCTGTACTAAGGATGTTGTAAACCTGTAGGTATGTTTTTTCTGTTGGGCATCTGTGACTTGAGTCTTAGTGGTGCCAAGTTGAAACATTTGGGGGGGAAATGATAATCCATAACGGGGGGGGGGGGGACTAGTTGTTAGTAGTAGTAGCATAGTTAAATAGTTTTTTGTGCATGCTTTGTAAGAATCTGATGGTTTAGAATTGTTTACCAGGGACAGTGGTTTGAAAATTGAGCTTGAGCCTAACATTCATTCATTTGCATAGGTTTTATTAATCATTTCGGCTCTGGGGCAGTCCTATTGTGAGACCATACTGCATTAGTCAGACTACAATAAGATTCTCTTGGAAGAAATAAGATTACTATGGTAAGTAATTTTTTCTTATTTCAGATAAGGGAAAGGCCAGTTGCTTCAGCAGCGAGTGTGTCTCAAACCACTCCTCTCTAATTATGTGTCTCTGAACCAGGCAGCCTCATGCCTGAGAGGATATGAAGTCCTTTTGGAGCCATCAAAAGTAATGGTACTTGCCCCGCTCACACTTGACGTGTGACTCTCAGGACCGCTTGACCTTGTCCTTACACAAGAAAAAGATTGGAGGACTCGGGTCCTGGACTGGTTCTTGCCACTCTGCCTCGAGGCTGTTGACTCCCTTTTGTGTGAGACTGATGCTGATGTCCCCTCCTTCATCTTCCTCCGGAAGGGGGGAGCCAGATACTACTCATCTTGCAGTGATTTTCACTCAAATCTGCATATTCTCACTCAGCGTTTTTCACTCAATATATCTTGTTTATTTTTTTATTTATTTGGAAAATGTTTCACTGGGAAAGACAGCATGAGCTGTAAACAGCTTGTTTCCAGAAGCGTCTGGGGGGGTGGACAAGAGTTGGGAGAACAAGCAACACAAGTACAATTACTAAAACAAAACAGTGTAGTACAATTACAATAACCCAAACCAACCGGCTAGGCTAAACAAAACCATATTCGGATATAGCATACATTGCAACAACCCAAGAGCAGGTGATCCAGTAAGGTAAAGATTAGAGGATGGATAACACATTTGAAGTGTTAGAAGTAGTAGGCTGAGCACGAGATTCAGAGTGCTATTGTATATACCCAAGGGAGGGCAGTTATAAGACAAACGGGAAAGTGGACGGGCGAGGGGTAGAGGGTGGGGGATGGAAGAGGGGGAGAGAGAGGGACAGTCAAGATCTGTACCCGTTCAGGTTGCTGAGAACCCTGCAAGAGGGTTAGGACCAGGCAGAAAGGGAGGAGAGAAGAAACGGAGCGGAGTGGTAGAGAAGAGAGGGGCAGGGGAACAGGAGGGGAGGAGGGGATAAGGAAGAAGGGAGGTGGGCAGTCAATGGATTTGAAAGTGGGAGGAAAGGAAGAGGGGTAGAAGAGAGGGTGCCAAGATCTATACCCCTTCAGGATGACAGAGAACCCTGCAAGGGGGACTGGACCAGGCAGAAAAGGAGGGGAGAGAAGGGGGGGCATGGAGGGGAAGTGGAGTGTGGCTGGTGACCGAAGGGGAGAAGAGGGATAACGAATAGGGAGGCTGGAGAAAATAGGAGTAAACTAGGAATGGAAAAAGGGGAGAGCATCAGTAGGGGGGAAGAGGGGGTTGTGGGGGAGAAGGACAGCCATAGAATGTCGAAATAGCACAGTAGGTTGTGGATGGTAGTAGAGTGTCGAAATGGCACAGTAGGTTGTGGTAGGGAGTGGGAGGAGGGGGTATAATAGGGAGGTAGCATGTGAGGAAATAATCAGAGGAAGGGTTCACTTAGGAGACAGGAGGTAAGTCAGGGATAGAGGAGTAGAGGATAGTGCGCAAGGGTTGGAAGGGTTGTGAAGGGGGCCTAAGAACAAGTACAGTTAGGAGAATAGAAGTAAAGTAAGGCTAACGGATATTGCACCAGGGTGGGGAGTGTTGAAGGGGGGGCTAAAACAAGTGCAGTTAGGGTAATAGAAATTGTGAAGGGCTAAGGAAATTGAAGATGGGAAAGAGGAAAGTCTGATAGGAGGTGGCAGTGAGTTCCAAAGCTTTGAGAAGCGGCAGGAGAAAGCTTCCTGTCCTATAACGGTAGCGCGACAAGGAATGGCTGGAGTGCGTGCATCAGTAGATCTGAGAAGGCGGGAGGAGGGAGGTGGGTCAGAGAGTAAGGAGGAGAGGTAAGAGGGGAGAGTCTAAAACCAAGTGAGAGAGATGCCTACACTTAAGGGAGGGGAAAGCTAGAGAATGAAACAAGGTACAGTGATAAGTTTCTTGTATCATTTTCACTAATTTTAGTGTTGTTTTTTAGGCAAGCCTCTTATTCACGCAGTGTGCCTTTTCATGAGTTTGCATCTATTTTCACACACCTTGCACTATTTCTCATGCAAGCCTGTGTCATCTATTTACAGCTAGCATCACTCAGTTGCCACCTTTTTTCCACACAATTTGCATCTTGATTATTTTTCAATTTTTATTTCTTTTCTTTCACAAGACATTTTGCGCTATTTTTTTTAGAACAGCTTTATTGAATATGAGCCATGGTACGTACAACATGGTTTCAGTGAACAGTTAGAAACAGAATCTTGGATCAGGAAGATATGATCTACTGGGCAATTTTCAAGGCAAAACAAACATGAGAGAAATAATGTGTAACAAAAATGTGTAACTAGGAGTATGCACCAGAAAGATGTTGTTGAGCCGGTCTGGTGTTGAGGAGGGCAGAGGCACTGTGCCTCACCTGCTGCCACACCGGTGACCTGGGTTTGGGAATGGATTTGGATTGCTGGGGGTTGGCCAAGGAGAACAGGATTGAGCACCCGGCAGACAGCTGTCCTTCTCTGGGGAGGGAGGGCTACGGATTCTGGCACTCATTTGGCCTGTAGCAGAGGCTCGGAGGCAGGCAGCCAGCGACAGCAACTTGGGGGCATGGAGAGATGGCATCTGATGACTTCCCACATATGGTAGCATATGTGAGCATGTCTGGACGGCATTGCACTTTTGTTTCTCCGGGGGAGGAAAGTGAAAAATGGCTGGGTGCAGCGCAGAATGACACTGACCCTTCGCAGGTCCCACACTGGCTATGGGGCTCTCTCCTGGAACCGGATCCATTCATTGGCGGTAAGGTAGCAGCTGACAACCCCCACCATGGGGAGTAAGCCATGGAGGAAGCACCTGATTGAGGTAAGTCACTGGGACGCCGGGTGACGGGGCTGGGGGGAGCAGTGAGAAAGCTGAGCCTGCACCATGAAGGAGGAGAAATAGATTAACGGCAAAAAAAAAAAAAATGTTGTTGACAGTAAGGGCAGATTAAATAACTAAAATCAATTTTTTTTTTACGAGTTTAATTGTACCGTTGGATGTAATATTTGATAGGAATGTGGGAGGCAGTCTTTGAGCACCTGACCCCTATACACTTTTAGGGGTTTTGTTGTATGTAAAGGTCCCATGGGTGCCAGAATACAAAGTATTCCAACTTGAAATGGAGTAGCACAGTGAGTCTTTCCATCTCTTGAAGATCTTTCACTTTCTTCACCTAGGTATTCACCTGTGTGGCTACATCGGACAGCCAGTATAAAGTAATACATTTCTATGCCACCATTAACACAATATGGAATAGCCTTCGAAGTTTTTTTTTGTTTTTGACAGGGGTTGGTAAAATTCCTAGGATCAAGCTACAAGAAAGTAAGTGGGATTGAGGTCTGTGTTAGTTGTATAATGTCTCTGACAGCCGACCAAAACTGAGCGAGTTTGGGACAGGCCCAGAAAACATGAACATGAGACCCCCTGTCCTGCATAATCCCAAGCAGGCATCTGTATTGGTTGTCTGAAAATGTTTGGTGATTGTGGGTGTACCAGAAAAATCACGCTAAGACCTTCCATTTAAAACGCTTTCCAAGTTGGAGATAATGTAACTTTCCAGCCCTCTGCCAGAGAGCGCTTCCAAGCAGCCCAGGTAATCTGTTCCCCACTCGCCTGTTTCCACTTAATTCTTAGTATGTCCATGAGGAGCTCTGCAGTTTTCTGTAAAATGGAGTACATATCAGAGATGTATTTGAATCTGGTGTTAAGAGTTGCTCCCCCACAGTAGAAAAAGTCCTCCAAGAGGCTCAATGATCTCCTCAGAGCTTGGCAGTTATTAGATTGAATTAAGTGCTTAATAATCTTCAAAAAGCGGAAGAATTTGGTCTGGGGGAAATTAAATTGTTGAGCTAACTCTTGGAAGCTTTTTATATAGGTTCCCGACATGCACTGTGTAGAGCACGTCAGGCCCTGCTGTTCCCATAGCTTATGGCCACCATCATCTTAGGGGGGCTCAAATTGTGTGATGTGTCTAATTAAGTAGAGGGGATCTGTCATGTTAGGAGTTTGAGTATGTCTTTGTAGTTTTAAGAGTATCTGTAAAGAATGTTTGACCCATGAGTTGGAGACTTGTTTGAAAAATTGTGGCATAATGGTGACTGAAATCAATGCAGGTGGTGGTAGTCCAGTCCCATTTGTATATTTCATTGAGTACCACTACGAGTCCCACTTCTGCTTCACCCAAGTAATCACGAGTTTGCCTGAGCTGCCATGTAATATGCCTTAAGGTTAGGCATGGCTACCCCCCCCCTTTATCCCTGGGGTTCATTAAATAGGATTGACTGACTCTGGGCTTATGTCCTCCCCATATAAGTTTAGCTATATCTTTTAGAATCTGGTTCAAAAAAGTAGTTTGTATTGCAATTGATAGCATTTGAAACAAAAATATATTGTGGTAAAAGATTCATTTTGAAAGTATTAATGTGACCTAGTGGAGGGAGTGGCAGAAGTTTCCATCTGGCTAGATCTGATTGCATAGTCTTATATAATGGTATGCAGTTTATTTTAAACAGCTTGGAAACTTGTGATGTTACTTGGACCTCTAAATAAATGATCTGATTTTGGGCCCATGTGCAAGGGAGACTGTTACTATATTCAAGAGTGCAGGAGCTTGTCGTCGAGGCACAGGTCAGGAAGCATTGGGAAAACCAGGAACAGTTGTAGAATTCACCAAAAATATTTATTTACAGTAGCAGTAACATAAAAAAAAACTTGTTCATAATAACTATATACAGAGGACAAAACAGTAGATCTTCCTTGTCAATCTTCACCATTCATTACTGCTTGGGTAGTGCGGTACGCACCCTTCTGAGAGATTTTTTTTTTGAGTCTGCTTCAATGGCGTTGCCCACACGAAATGACAGCTGCATCGCTGTGCGGAGGCCGTGGAAGTGCGCAGACTCCTCCTCCATCTCAGTTCTGTTTCTCCTCGTCGAGGCTGTACCTGCTGCATGGTTAGGATTTTCCGTACTAGGCCTAGGTGTCATTTGTCGGCCGCGTTTCAGACTCCTTCATCCTGCCTTTTTCTCGACGTCGTCACTGGTAAGACCGTTCTTTTTCTTCTGTATTATTCGTGATGCGAGAGCTGTGCTTTGTTTTGCCTTAATTGTTTTATTAATCATTTCGGGTTGGGGGAGCGCCAGAAGTCCCGAAGGTGGGCGACGCCCTATGCGTCGGTGCTCCTGTGGCGGCATTTTCCGTCACCGGACAGGCATGATGTTTGTCTCCGTTGCCTGGGACCCAACCATAATATGGATGCGTGCGACGCCTGTTTCTCGATGGACCATCGTGTCCTGGAAGTCCGCGTGTTCAAGATCGCCAAAGTTCCGCCAACTTTCGAGGGACGGCACCACTCCAGGGATTCCCAGGTAAGGTCTCTAGACCCTTCCTCCAGGTCCCCTCTCAGGCCTATATGGTCTGGAGAGGAGAAGGCCTCCTCATCTTCTCTTGCCGAAGAGGAGGCTTCTTTTCGCGGTGTCGGACTTGAGGTCCCTCCCGGGGCGGCGGGCGGGACACTACCTCGGCAGTCACCTCCTCGGGAGGTGCAGGCTTCCCAGTGTCAAGGCCCAGGTCTGCTGGGCCCGGCATCGTGGACCTCGATGCCACCTTCGGCACCATTTTGGATTGAGGCAGCGCGTTCGCATTGCTGTGTTGTGGCTCGGCGCGCCCGGCAGCGTCTGGGCCAGTCAGTTCTTCTAGTGGTGCGATTCGGGTCCCAGCACGAGGGCAGTGCGATGGTCTGGCCGGTGCCGTTGGGGAGTCAGGGCCGGGTTTCGGCGTTGCGGGGGGTCCGGGGTCCCGGCGCTGCCGCTGGCACCGATGCCATTCGTGGTGCCATTTCACTGGAGACCCCGGGGGGGCCAGTATTGTGGTCCAGCTGGTCTCTTCCTCCTCCTCAGAGAAGGATGACTCAGATGTGGACCCATCCTGGCACCCTGACTCTTCGGAGTCAGGGTCTCCGGTGAGACGAGGTGCAAGGCGGCCCAGCACGCCTATTCCTCTGTCTCCACTGCTGTCCTCCCCTGAGGCCTCCCAGACTGGGGGTGGTCTGGGGTCCCTGGAGGGGGATGGCGTGGAGGCGGAAGGAGGGTCTCTCCCTCTTGGGGGGTTGTGGCAGCTGCTGATCCTGGTGCTGCTGCACCTTCCCGGGGTGGGGTGTTGCTGGGGTCGAGGAGGAGGGCGTTCTTGGAGTCCGGGGGGTCGAGAGACAGGGTTCAGGCACCTCGGTCTTCACCTCCAACCCCTCGGGGGGTGGATAGGAGCCATAGCGCTGGGCCCCGTCTTTCCCTCTAGGGCCCCAGGGACCCTTCTGGTGGCGTTGCTGTGGGCTGCCCTTCTGGACCCATGTAGCCCCAGGTTCATCACAGGGGAGGATCCCCTACTAGGCTCTTCCAGGCTTCACATCCCCAGGGTTCCGTTCTGCGACCTGGTTTGTTGTCCGGGATCCCGCCAGCTCGAGCCCCGTTTCCTGGATTTCAGAGCCTCAGCAGAGGACAGTTGCCTCGCCATAGGTGCCCCTCTCCCATTCCTCTGCAGCCATCCCCCTCTCTCCCAGGCCATGTCAGTCCTACGGGCCCGTTATCCTGGGGAGCCGTTCAGGAAATACTGGCCTTTCCCTCTTATGTTAGTTACATGTATGATGGTGTTCGCCTATCCCCACTGCCGCCAGGAGTCCTCTGGACATTCAAGCTTTCCATCATCCTCGTCTCCCTCGTCGGAGGGAGAGGAACCCACTGCTCATCTCTCCTCCGATGCTGATTTCACTGAATATCAGCGATTCCTTTCGAGGATGGTGAGGGATCTTCGTATCTCCTTTGTTAGGATAGACAGTACTGAACGGGAGACGCGTGAATTCCTCGGTGAATTCAGTGCCCAGCATTTGGTGGTACTATCCTGGTCTATTCCATTCCAGGAGGCGTCTATCCATTCCTGGCAGTTGCCAGCTGCCCTTTCTCCAGCCCCGGCAGACTGCGGAAGAAGGTATTGTGCCACATCGGAATCTCTAGGTACTCTCCCCAACCCACCTTCGGGATTGGCATACCTAGAAACTCCCTCCGGGTGCCGCCGCCTGGCGCACGACCATCCACCGGACTCAGATTCCCTACAGTTTGACCGGTGGGGGCGAAGAGTGTTCTCTTCCTCTCGTGCGATGTTATGCATTGCATCACATCAGGCTCACCATGCTGCCTACAGTAGGCATTTGTGGTCGTTGCTTTCCCAAATCTTAGCATCAATGCCTGATACGGAGCAAACCAGACAAGCTATTGCCCTCTCTGCTATAGGCCTGGAGCTAGCAAGACACCAAGC
The DNA here is from genome assembly GCA_016271365.2 of Neoceratodus forsteri. NCBI lineage: Eukaryota > Metazoa > Chordata > Ceratodontiformes > Ceratodontidae > Neoceratodus > Neoceratodus forsteri. Next base: position 970,511,265 of record CM057449.1, read on the forward strand.
AAGGGCATCTTATGATACCAATGAGGTGGCTTCCAGGGACAGCGATCTGTATTAGACGGACGGCATGGCTTCGTCTATCAAGGTTGTCACCCCTGGCCCGGCGTAGGGTGATTCGCTCCGCTTTCTGGGGGACCCGTCTCTTTTCTCCAGAGCTAGGAGACTTCTGCAGGGGCTTCCTCCATCTCCCTGTCCTCGGGGGACACCTCCTAGCTCTCCTCCACCATAGGCTTTTCACCTGATTAGCCCAGGGTCTTCCCCTCCTGTTTCCCACTAACAGGAGGCTGGGGGTCTTGTTCCCTCAGGGTTTCTTTATCCCCCCCTTGGGGGGGGGAGTTTGGTACTCACCCAAGCAGTAATGAATGGTGAAGATTGACAAGGGAAGATATGAAAATTACGTACCTACCGTAATTCTTGATCTTCTCTTGTATCTTCACCATTCATTACTAATACCCACCCACCTTCCCCTCAGTGGTCTCCTACTGCGGCGTCTCCCCTTCCCTTCTCTTTCCTCTCCTTTCCTTTGGCCTTTATGCCAAAAAAAAAAAAACTATCCTGGTTTCCGTTCTTCTTGGACGGATCTTTTTTCCTCAAGGTAAAGGGGAACGAATAGGACTTTTTCTCCTATCCTGGGGGAACTCTTTCTGACTGCCCCTAGGGGTGACCTCTAGGCTCCTTAGCCACATTGTTCAGTTCACAGCTGAAGAGACCGTCCCTCTGTGGCTCGGCCTCAAAATTAAGGTTCCCCCTGGCGGGCATTATTTAATTGTCAGCTTCTTCTGGTTGGTGCTTCTGCACTTCTTAACCTTAAACTGCTGCCCTTGCCTTGCCTTCAGGGAGTCCGATTGAGTTCACACTCTATCCTTCATACAAAGCTGCCTTTTGTAGGGCCTAACCCCTACCCACACACTTCGGTGTTAGCACTTAAGGTGCTAAGGGGCTTAACCCCCCTCATAGTTGGGCACTCTCCTTCTGGAACAGATTTCTGTCCGGGCAGTCTGTAAGCTCTCAGCTAGAGTGTAAGGGGTTGGGATGATGAGAAGATAGAGAATCTGCCCTTTGTGTCCAATCTATACAAGTGGTTCAGTTGAACCTTTTCTCACTCCTATTAGGAGGGATTCTTGCTCCCTTGGTTTTGGTTCTGATCTGATAACTCTCTCAACCAATATATCTATGGGCAGTGTTCTCCCCTCTCGGCATCCCTTCTTTCTTCTCTTTCTTCTTCTTCTTCCTCCTTTTCTCTTTCTCTGTTCTTCCCTTAGAGCTGCCCCAGATGGGAGGCCCTGCGGTCCCTTAGGGTAGGTATTCTCCCTCTTCTATCTGTCCTCTACCAGCTTATTCCTTCTTCAGTTTATATCCTTTCCTTTTTCTGTTCCTCGGCTGTCTTGCCTCGCTCTCCCCTTTTTTTTCTTTACCCTTTATTTCGCCTTTCCGGCTACCAGAACTGAGATGGAGGAGTCGTCTGCGGCACCTAACGGCCACCCCTCGCGCATGACTCAGCGTGTCGCTCTCGTGGGCGGCGCCGTTGGAGCCGACTCCCAAAAAAAAAAAAATCTCCCGTAGCGGGTGCGCGCCTCCGGCACTACCCAAGCAGTAATGAATGGTGAAGATACAAGAGAAGATTAAAAATTACGGTAGGTACGTAATTTTCATTTTTCTTTGAGTCTCTGTGTCCCTTTTTCTTCTCATCTTTCTTGCAGTTGCAGCTTAGCTCTTATAAGTCCTTTCAACCCCTATCCTTAGCAAGCATCCTGTTTTTGTAAATATCAGGCAGGAGCTGCTAGAACACAGTGTGCTTCTTGAGTTGAGGCCCCCTTTTGCATAGCTTTTGCAAAAGGCTTAAAAATTGAACTCTGGTAACCTCTAGCTTCCAGCAGCTTTTTGTAGTCATCTCAGATTAGAATTATTTACATTTCAACAGTAATGCTATATATTTTCCAAACACAAGGGATCCCAATATCGGTTACATTTTCATACAGTGATTTGCACATATTTTTATATCAGCAGATCTAGATATGCAAGAAAGAAAAACAGACAGCAAGAAAAAACTGAGACACACTGAGAGGCAAAGAATTGCGAGACTGTTCGGGGTGATCAAGTCCGAAGTCTCATAGGAAAATTTGGTTGCGCAACCAGACAGAGACGAGACAGAAAAGGAAAGAGCCTTGCATTTAAACACATTCTCCATAACAACTGGGACAGGGTCCTATTCTACCCTGTCACAGAGCTACTCAGTTTAATTACTTCTGACTTCACTTAATCATGCAGCTTTTTGTGCCCTTTTGTCTGCTGCTTCAAGCACAATTGCATGTGTCTTAATGAGTGCTTCCCCTGTGAGGTTGGCTCATCCAGGGATACCCTGCAGAGTATGCTGTCTTCAGCCTCATTTGGTACTGTAGCTGTTTCTGGTGCTGTTTGTCTGTATGGCACATATACTTCGTGAGTGCCACCTGATGTCTCGGGTGTACACATCACTCTCCAAGCTGCTTACAAGCACGCAAGTATGGGCCAGCCTTACTCCTTAGAGAACAAGGATATACTGTGTTAACAACAACAACAAAAAAACTTCTTTCACCATTACTCCTTCTTTTTTCCGAAAGCACTTGTCTTAAATCTTATGTTTTTATTGTTTGTATTGCCTTACTAGTGCAGTCCCCTGCACTATTTTAGTAATTCTCAATGTCTGTATTTCTCTTTCCTCTCATTACATGGACCTTCCTCTCTTTAAGAAAGAAACTGAGGCAGTTAGAACTGACAATCCCTCGTATAGGGTGCTGCTGCATAACTGTGTTGTGCACTGATGCTGATATTGGCGCCATCTCAGAAGTTCTGATTCCCACTGGGTGCTAATGCAACCATCTCACAAGACCAAAGAGTGTGGCTATATGAAGTAGGCACTTAAAAATATCTGACAGTTACTGGTAAGTAACTCTCCGGGGGGGGGGGGAGGTTACAAACAATGTGCAGTCACTGAGTGGTACTATATAACCATTGACTAGTGAGTATAGTGAACTACGTGGACTGTACTTGTAGTGTAGGGTGGTTGTTATAGAAAAATAACATCCTGTTGCACTGTTTAGGTGAGAGGATGGCAGAGCGAAGCTGAGCAGTTCTGTGAACCCAAAAACAGGAGAAGTAATTTTTTTGTAAGAGACACCCCACACTACACATGTAAACATGTATTATAAATTGCTTGTTTCCTAGAGCAATTTATAATGTGTATAAGTTATTGATGTTATTTAAAAACACAAGTATAACACACACTGCGCACTGCTGAAGTGGGAATCTTCCACATGAAGCTCCTACACGAGACATCTAAATGTACGCAGGATAAAAGGTCCTGTACTTCTCTATGCTGATTGGCTCAGATTATATCCATGAGTAATGATAATCCTGTGAAAACATTGTTATTGTGAAAAAATGGAGACAAGCATACAGAAACATTCTTCTTGTTTGAGGGTTTTTCAACAAAAAAAATTAATTTGTTTGCCTCTATTTCACAATGAACACTTTTTTGAATGCTAGTGTGCCAAAGCACTTCTTTCGGTTACAATGTTTATTTCCCATACGGAAATTCCAGTTTTATTTGGTTTGACACATTTTATTAAAACTTAGTAATTTATAAGCCCGTCTGGTGGCGTTGAGGGTTGAGGCACTGGACGCCACACCTCGCGACCCACCGGCGACCCGTGTTTGGAACGGGTATGGGCTCTTGGGGGTCAGCAGGGGAGGGAGAGGATCGAGCATCTGGAGGACATCTCCCAGGGAGGGAGGACTGGCACTCCCACTGGACGACTATCCCCAGGTGGAGGCCAGTAGTGCGGGTCAGGGGGGCCAGACGTAGAGAGGGTGTGTGGGACTTCTGTGGATGCACGCACACCTCCATGTGCGCACGGCCTGTGTGTGCGCCTCAGCAATGGGAAAGGGAGAAAAAGAGGAAGAACACTTCCGGTTGCAGGATGATGACCAACCTCCCGCACCCGGAGACCGGGAAGGGGTAAGTCCCAGTGATACCAGGGTGACAGGGCTGGGGGGGTTGATCAGAAGGGGGCAGCTGGGGACAGAAGGAGGATAAAATGTGTGTGTGTGTGTATGTATATATATATATATATATAAAACCTTAGTAATTTATTACTACTATTAATATCATTATTAGGTGTCACTGTTTAAGGTTTACATAAATTAATCAGATAACATCACAGTCAGTTTGTCCTTTGCTCTCAAGGAAACTGGCTGCTACTTTCCTGACGAAGCTCTTAATATGGTGGGGGAAACATCAGAAAATATTGTATCAAATGGTGGGGCTAACCTCAGGAAAGAGCCCACTCCCCTTGAAAAGGTATGCCTTTTACTCGTCAGGTGGCATTGTGTTGCTATTTCTCATTATGTTGGCTCTTGTTTTTTGATTTGACAAGCTGTATTGTAACCTACAATTGTGGCTTTTTTCATGCTCATTCATTCTCTGTGTATTTAGGTACTAATCACAAACTAACAAATCGTATAATAAAAAACTTGCATTTAACGTTAGAATCTCTGAATGCTGCACTTTGTTGTAATGTGTATTTCATAACTTTTCCAGTGAATTGAGGCATTTCTTTAATCAAAATGACAAAACTTATGCATAAAGATTGTCTTTTAGAAACTCAAATGATACACATTGATAGGGGGGCAGTCTTCAGTTTGGGTGTTTCCTTCTATGTTGTGCAGTTCTGTTACAACTCGCTTCTCAGCCTGTCTTTTTCTTCTTTAGAAACATCTATCCCTGGAAGTCTGCATGTTGCAGTTTTTTTATGCTTGTGTTCAGAGGTGAGAGAGCTGGGGTATCATCTTTGTTTCTACAGTTTGAATGTAATTTAATAACAGTAATGCTTTTCATACATTTAAGTAGTTGAATGATATGTGGTGGGGTCAGATACAGTTATACATGTTTTGAAACAAAAATGTTTAAAGCAAACTAAAACCTCAGTGTTCCATTTTTTTTCTTACTGTTTTGGAGCCCTCGCCCCCAGAATGGACAATCCTCTCCCTTGACCCATATGCAAATCGGCATTAATACATCATCTGTGGCAGCTGCCTCTGGGCTTCAGCTGCCCACCACTTATCCCTTCCCATGTCTTGGACTCCTCTCAGGAGGAGACAACTGGCCAGCAGCTTGAGTCAGTAGGAGCTTATGCCAACAATAGAGAGGAATATACAGGGGGACCTAAACAGTGGCACCCCAACTGGATGTGGAGAATGTAGTGGCATCATGCACTTGAGTGCCACCATTTATTTCCTCTGGAGCATGTCTTTACTCCCCTCCCCCAATGTCTCAATCCCACCCCTCGCATTCTGACTTGGTCTTGCTGGCACAGGACTGAATACATAATGCCTTTCTGTCATGAGTCAGTGTCCTGCATCTTGTGGTAACTGGAATTCTACTCCATACCTGAGGCCTTGTATTCCTGCCCACAGAGTTCCCTCCCTCTGAAACACCAGGGGACAGTCATGTATCAGAAGGAGTCACCTATACACCTTGAGGCAGGAGGCATCCATAACAGATTCTCAACAATGCCTCTTCTGCTTGATTCCTAATGCCTGGGCTTGGGACACAAACCTGGGATACCAGAATGATAATCTGTTGTCAGTTTAAAATAAAAAGCCATCTGTTGGAAAAAAGAAACGTAATCAAAAGCCTACAAAAATGTTTAGAATGAACACAGGTAGTAGGCTAGGGAGAATTAACCTACTACACACTTAATAGTATTTACATTATAGTAAGTGAAAAGGCAAGATCTAACTACCTAGATCTGACTTCGGGGATATCTCTTCCAGCAGGCCACACCTATGGAACTATAGCCTTCAGGCACTAGGACCACATAGAAACTTTTCTAACTAGCAGTCTGCCAGGGGCAGCCGACTCCGATGTCATATGCCGACATCGACCTATCTTATAAGAATGGGCAGCCCCTGCACCCTCCTCAGTTGTTTCCCACCATCGACCAACACACGTCGGACTTCACGGAGATCCACCAGCTTTAGTCAACCACCATTTGGCCGAGTATTTTCATGGAACTTTACTTTTTATTTTCTCTCCCTAGTGTTGTATCACTTTAGCGATAAAGCAGTTTTTTTTCTCTTCATTTAAGTCAAGCTGTGCCTCAGTGAACCTCTTCAAGAAGTGTACCTGTGGGAAGAAGATCCCCGAGAATGACATCCACAAGGCTTGTGTCTGCTGTCTAGGCCCAAAACACAACATCCAGGCTTGCCTGATCTGCTGTGGCTTTAGCCAGGCCACCAGGAATTGCCAAGAGCAGACCCTTGAAACTTTTCTGCTGAAGCAGAAGGTCACCCAGATGGAGAAGGAGCTTCAGGCTCAAAGTTCCTCCACTTCCCCGTGATGTCCTTGGGTTTGCAGCCTTCCAAAGCTCGGGTACAAGACTTTGGGGAAGCATAAACATTGGGACAAAGATCGGCCCAAGGACAAAGCCCGGCCCTCCTCATCCTGATCCTGGTTGCTGCTGTGGGCGCCGACTGCAGCGGGGCTATCCTCATCGTCAGGGGTGGCCCCCTCTGCCTCACATGCCCTTTCCCCTGCAGGGCTACCGTTGGCAGCTCCCCCACCAATGTTTCAGTGGCAGGGCTCGGTTCCAGGGGCTGTGGTGCCCCACCGACTTCACAGCCTGTGCTGTTCAAGCCCCTGTTTTCCGTGGGCACTCAGTCAGGTGGCTCTGCTGGCTCATCATCGTCAAGTGCCGAGACACAGCCTACACCCCCGCCACTGTCCTCAACCGTTTTGGTGGTCATCAGCTTAGGCCCAAAGCTTCTACTCTCTTCAGAGACACCCCGGCCCGAGCCCAGGTCGCTGTCACCATCTCTGACACTGACCCATGCCGAGGAGCTTCCCCATAGGCCCCAGCCTAGGTTGCTGTCCTCACTGGTGCCAACCCAACACAAACTCAACCGACGCCAATTGCATTGGACTTCTACTCTGTGCTTTCTGCCTTATGGGATTTTAAGCAGGCTAAGCTTGCCCCTCCCCAAGGCCCATCTCCACAATGCCCCCCTGCTCCTCCAGAAGGGTCTCTGCTCACACCCCAGAACCCTCACTCCCCCTTCAGGACTCAGGGGACGAGGATGGGTACCATCCGGACCTCATTCCTCCTGATGAGGGCGACAACGGGTTAGCTACTTCTTACAACTACTACTCCACAGTCTCATCCGACGGTGAGGAGACCTTGAGGTATATCCCGCAGTCTCCTCGGATGACCCCTCTTTTGTCCCAGTCATGAGACAGTTGCAGTCGGCCGTGGGCTTCGACACTGAGGAGGATGATCCTGCTCGACATCGACTGGCCACTTATTTAAGGCTTCCGGATGCCCCTCCTCTGGTCATTCCACCCTTAATTGAGCCTTTTGAAGATTCTACCATGGCCGCCTGGCATTGACGCAGTTTAATTCCTGCCATGCCAAGGAACACGGACAAATTATACCAGGCTCCAGCAGGAAGGCCTTTCTTCGCAGATCAGGCTCAAACATATTTGGTGGTCATCAGTGCTGCCAACGACCGCACCAGGAGGCCAAGACATCTGTTTCTCGCCCCAGATAAGGAGTCACTGAAGCTGGATCACACTGGCAAGAGAACCTTTGCCTCTGCCACACTGACCATTAGGGTTTTAGATTGCATTGCCCATATGGTCCAGTAACAGAATCAGCTCTGGGACCAAATCCTTGAATCTACCTGGTCCCTCCCAGAGGACCCCCTGAAACTGCAGCTGCTGCAGTCTCTTAAGGCCGGGTCTGACGTCTGCACTCACCTGCTAAGGGCTGCCTACGATACCGTAGATGCCTCAGATAGGGCTGCCATGGCAGGCATTTGCCTTTGCAGTCACTCCTGGTTAAGGGTGTCTGGCTTTGCTCAGGCTGTCCAGTTATCCATCCTGAGTGACCCCTTTAGGGGCTGCAATCTGTTTGGCTCAGTTGTGCAGGGCAGTCTGGCTCAACTGCAAGCCTCTGGCTGCGCCCTGCATTTGGTCCAGTGTATGTACCACACCAATCAGCCAAAAGGTGGTCAGCGAGGTACCCTTTAGGCGGTCTGCCATAGACTCAAGCCCCAGCGTGGCGCGGGCAGCCCTGCCATGTCCACTCCCTTCACCACAGGAATATCCTGAGAGGAGGAGGTATGCCCCTGGCCTCTTAGGCGGTTCAGCCTGAGCTCTCACTTTACTTATAGGCAGGAGGTGGTGGTGAGGGGTCACTTCTCCACACTTGGTCAAGTGGAGGGAAATTGCCAGAGATGCAGGGTACTGCAGATCATAGGAAGCAACCTCTCACTGGAACTTCTGGAGCGGCCTCCAGAAAAAAAACCTGTTCTGGTCTCTTACCCTCCAGACCATATTCCGGTGCTCTGGGAGGTAATCCACTCCTTGTTGCGAAAAAGGGCCATAAAACCTGTCTCTCAAACTCAACAAGGCAGAGGGTTTTACTCTCACCTCCTGGTGCCCAGATGCACAGGAGATCTCAGACCCATTCCAGACCCAGTGGCGGATCTGTGGGGGGTGGCAAGGGGTGCGGCTGCACCCCCCCCCCATTGTCCTTACTTGCTTGCTGCTGCTGCATTTCACTTTGTTGAAGAAGTAGATTTATTGACTAAATTAAAGTTTATGTTCAAAAATATAGATTACATTTGTATTTTTTGTCAAAAATGTGATGAAAAAAATTACAGCAGACAATACAAATGATTAAAAGAACATTTACAAAAAAATGCAAATCAAGTATGCATAGCACCCCAGCACCCTCCATTGTAAAATGCTGGATCCACCACTGTCTAGACCTCCGGGAGCTGAATCTGTTCATCCAATACAAAACATTCTGGAGGGTGATGCTTCAGGGTCTGCTGCCCCTTCTGCACCAGGGAGACTGGATTTACTCCCTGGATATGAACGGTGCCTGCTTGCATATCCATGTACGTGCCTCCCACAGACAGTACCTTAGGTTCCATTTTCAGGGGTTACACTTCCAGTTCCAGGCTGTGCCCAAATTGTCCTTGCCCTTTGACTTGTCCTCTGCCCCTCGAGTGTTTACAAAATGCCTGGCAGTGGTGGCAGCTGCTCTCAGACTGGAGGGACTGTATGGTTTCCCCTACCTGGACGACTGGCTTTTCAAAGTCCAGTCCAGTGAGCACCTGTTACAGACTCTGTATATACCACCCGCCTGTTCCAGGATCTGGGCATCATGGTCAACCTGCCTAAGTCAGTGTCTCCAGTACGTAGGGGCAGTCCGGGATGTGTCTCAGAGCATGGTATTCCTGCCCTAGGATAAGGCAAATCACATTATAGCTTAAGCCCACTTGCTGTACAACAGCCACTATGTGTCAGCCAGAACCTTCCTCCAGCTCTTGGGCCTGATGGCTGCTGCTGCTGTAGTCAAAGTGTGTCTAGCCAGATTGCACATGAGGATTCCACAGTAGACATTGAGGGTCCAGTGGGACCAGCGTACCGACGACCTGGAACAGTCGGTCCTGGTCTCCTCTCCAGTGAAAAGGGTTCTGCTTTGGTGGATGGAACCCAGCAACCTGTTAAAGGGGGGGGGGGTTCCCTTCCTCATTTCCTCCCCTCGGCAATTCCTCACAACAGATGCTTCGGGGTTGGGGTGGGGAGCACATATAGGGCCCCACCAGTCTCAGGGGACATGGTCCCAGCAGGAATCCTCTCTCCACATAAATGTTCTGGAGATGCAGGCCATTCTTTATGCTTGCAGGCCTTCCAGACTGAGCTACCCCTAGGTCTTCTGCTACTGCAGATGGACAACATCAGTGTAGTCTACTATATTAGCAAGCAGGGGGGCACTCACTTTTACCCCCTCCACTGGGAGGCAGTGAGTGTCTGTTATTGGGCTCTGGATCATGGTCTCATGCTGGTGACTGTCCATGTTCCAGGCATCCAAAACATCCTGGCGGACACCTTAAGCTGGTCACAGTCAATGGTGCATGATTGGGAGCTGCTGATCTCGGTAGTGGAAGATCTGTTCGACAGATAGTGTCGTCCAGATTAAGACCTTTTTTCGTCCTCACTCAACTCAAAACTGCCACTTTTTTGCTCCCTCGATCCAGGGCCTGGAGTTTTCTGGCAAGACGCATTGTCCCTCTCCTGGAAAGGGAGGTTTCTGTATGCATTTCTTCCCTTCCCCTGCTTCTGAGGGTTCTGATCAAGCTCCAGATGGAAGGGGCCATGATGATCCTCATCACCCCCTTCTGGCCTCGTCAGATCTGGATCCCTTTACTGCAACAGCTGACAGTGGAACCGCCAGTACCCTTTCCTCTGTGCACCAGCTTGCTCTCCCAGAACTAGGGCACCCTGGTCCATCTGGACCTCAAATCCCGCACCTGCACAGCTGGCTCCTGAGGACAAAGCCGTGGCTCGGTTCGGGGTGTCACCCAACTGTATCACTTATTGCTATGGGAAGTATGGCAAGGATCTTCCTGGTGCTGTCCATGGCCATTCCACCAGAGGCATGGCCACTTCTGTTGCATGTTTTAGGAATGTGTCAGCTGCAGAGATCTGTGCGGCTGCTACTTGGAGGACTGTCCACACCTTTACCAAGCAGTGCAGTCTTGACATTGCCTCCAGGCGTAGGGCCAGTTTTGGCCTAGCTGTCCTCCAGGGCCTACTTTCTTAGGCTCCAGGTTTCCTCTGGCCAGACTGTGCTGTCTGCTGATGGAACTGCTTGGGACTCATTCCATAGTTGTGGCCTGCTGCAAAATATACCCCTGAAGTCATAGTACAGTCATGTAAGAACTTACCATAACAGTAGATCTGCGAAGGTATCTCTTGCAGCATTCCATGCTGTCCCGCACTCCTTCCCCCTCTGCCTGAGAGGTCTTTCCATGTCTGTACCTCTTTCTTCATTATTTTCTTTTTGGCGGGAACCTTGGGTTCCTCCTCGGTTCCTTCTGCTTGACCTAGGTGGCTTATGGTCTCTGGTAGGAGAACTGAGGAGGGTGCAGGGGCTGCCCACTCTTATAGGATAACTCGACATTAGTGTATGAAGTCAAAGTGGGCAGCCCCCTGGTAGACTGCTAGCTAGAAAAGTTTCTGCGTGGTCCTAGTGCCTGGCAGCTATAGTCCCATAGGTGTGACCTGCTGCAAGAGATCCACTTGCAGATCTACTGTTACGATAAGTTCTTACATAACTACTTTTCAGTGCGGTATCCACCCTTAGGCAGTTTTCCAATAAGCATGCTCAGTCACTGGCACAGTCTTCAACATTGACTACTCCTCCTACCACCAAACCATGTCGTCCTCCTGCTCCACCCCAATGCACTCAGAACTTTCCTTCCACTGGAAGGAACAGATCTTCAAGGATTCAGTCATCACCATTGATTCCCACTTATGGGTTTAGGGCTAGATGTACTAGGACCCAGCAAGAGCAGATTTTTTTTGCAGGAGGGGAGCTGACCTTGGGTACTGATGGCGCCTGCATACTTCATGTGGTGCCATGCGTGACAGCCAATAACTGAGCCAGCTCCCTCATGCACTTCAGTTCTGTTATTCCCGCCATAGAGTGCACACTGTGGGAGCGACATCACTCAGTTGCTTGTCCTGCTGATGTTCCAGGAATCAGTCTTCACCATTGATTCATACTAATGGGTCTGAGCCAGAGGTGCTAGGACCCTGAGGCAGCCAGAACTTTTCAGGAGGGCTGCTGTCAAGGTAAACCACACGCATGCGTAGCACCAGGAGACTGACTCGCGTTACTGGGCTTACCTTGGCACCAGCCCTCAACCGGCTTAGTCCTTTTTTCCCCATCGTCGAATGCTCTTCAGTGATGACGTTGCATGCCTGCCGGGAGTCAGTACTTTAACGTCTGTATGACAATAGTGTTCAGTTCATCTCAGCTTTTAGTGTTTAAAGTTAGTAATTTTTGTGTCAATTTTGTGATTTTACAAAAATATTTCTATGTCTCTCACAGTCCTGCCAAGTCTACAGTCAAAAGCCATGGGCGATGACAGTAGGAAGACTTCTCAGGCAAGCTGCTTCGGCAGTGGGGCCATGACCTGTCTATTTCCCCCTTAGGGGGAGGGTTCTTGGGTGATGCTGTGCCCAGGAGGAAAGATGGTCCTCTCGGAAGCACAAAAAGAAATGGGCCCCTTCCTAATACTAGTCTGGCTCGCAGCACCACTCGACCTTGGGTTCTTCCTCTTCCTGTATGAATGGGAAGAAGTGGTACTGCTTGAGGTCACCCACTGCAAGGTCTGCCACGAGATTCTCGGTCTCCAGGAGCAGAAGGCTCTCTCCAATGCCCTAAACATCATTGAGGGTTTCAGTTCATGGGTGGTAGAGTCTTGGTGCTGGAGCCCCTCCCTGTTTTTTTGGGGGGGACTCTGGTGGACAGTTCCTTCACTGAGCAGCTCTTATGAGGGAATGGGTGCAATGTCTGGCTCATTTGCCTCTGCCTGTAGAGCTGGACCCTGCCCCTTAGGGGCCAGTGGCACTGGAGCCATAGGCAGAGCTTTCAAGCTGGATAGTGAATTTGGCTCCAGCCCTTGCTGGTAACTGCGCCACTGACTGCTGTCCCACTGGCCACACCCACATTCAGTGTCACTGCAGTTGGACCGGCTGCAGTACCTTTGCCGGTAACCTCGTCGCCGGATGGATCGCTGGCGTTGGCGCTGGGCTTAGGCCTCTCAGGGCCTGTCCTGCCACTTGTCTTGATGCTGGCCTTGGTGCCTTGAATCCTTCTGGTGTCAGATTTGGTTAGAGCCACAGCGGCGCCCTTGACACCAGTTCCTCATAAATTCGGGCTAGTGTTGCCAAGGCCTCGTTCTGGATTGCAGCTCCTGCAGTCCATTCGCCTGCCTGATCCTCCCTCTGGGAGAGTGGAGCTGGAGGGGGCTGAGTCTGACTCCGAACTCATTATCTCTGAGGGCAGTGACAATTACTCTTTCTGTAGCCTGGACTCTTAGAACTCAGGCCCTTCTCCTGCCCTTCAGGAAGATTTGACTTTGCCGACTTTGTTAAAGAACATGCATTCTGCACTAAATTTTGAACCTTCCGCTACTGACCCAGGTAAACATCTCCATCTGCAGTGGTTGAACATTTCTACCATGCCAGTCAGCCTAGTTCCCCCTATTACTCCAGCATTTGAAACCTTGTCAGATGCAGTTTGGAATAGACTTGCTTCTATCCCTTCTGTCTATAGGCAGGTAGATAGAAAACACACTGCTCCTGAGAACAGACCAGTGTATGTTTCTCAGCTTGTAGCTGATGCTGTTGTTATTCTCAAGGCCCCTGATCTCACGATTCCGCGGCCGGAATTAACCACGGAATTTTCGTCCACCTGCGGAATTCACAGCTGATCGCGGAACTCGCCATGCATGCAGCTGACCTCCCCGCCCCTCTCTACCCTCTGTCATTCATCCTCTGCCCCCCCCACCTCGCAGCCCTACCGGTGGATCACGCTTACAGTAGCAGCCAATAAATTAAAGTACAATCACTAGATTTGTCTCTCCCCCACCCCACCCCCCGTAAAATACACAGTAAGAAGTACTCAGTGTACTCCGGGTACTGTCAGGTTTTTTTTTATTTGAAATGTCTTTTCCTCTCAAAATGCCTTTGCCATGTTCTTTGCACCCCAGTAGTTGTTGTCCTCCCTGTCAGGGAAGCCAGCAGACAGAACGCATGAAAGACGTCTCTGAGCTGTCAACTGACCAGAGACTGAGCAGAGCAACGGAACGACGACAAAGGCCCGAGGTGGCCTAGATCTGCAAGCTGTATCCTTTCCAGGCACTCTTGTTCCTATGCTCCTTTCGCCTCTCACTGCTCTCCACTGGCAAATCCAGAAGTCCTGACCCTCCGCTTCTCGGAAATCACTCGGTCTTCAATCTTCGGTCTTCATCCAGCGACAGCAGGGACACAGCGCCAGGCCGTCCACCGAGCTGCACAGGGGCAACAAAAAATAAAACAAATGCCAGGAACACCAAAGGCAAAAAGGGACCTCTTTAAATTAAGTAATGTTGCTGTAATAATCTGGCAATAATGGTGGCATACCTTTTTCAGATTAAAAATTGCGCATATAAACCGCAGGGCAAGTGGCAGCTCTTGTCCTCCATGCAGCATGTTCTCTGAACTGGCACTGAGCAACAGGTTAAAAACAAAATGCCTTTTTTTTTTTTTTTTTTACAAAATCTTGCATGTACAAAAGGGCAGTATTCACCTCAATTTGAGAGTGCAGCTAGAGCCTCCGGTGATCCAAGCATTTTCACCTTGCTGCCTTATCAAGAGTTTTGTTGTACATATAAGTGTGGATTTTTAAAGGTTTTGTATAAATAAAACATTTTGTTTTTAACCTTTAGCATTTTGGTGCTTCAGCATTGTCCCTTCTTTATTGCAGTCTGCCTACACCCCCCAATTCCTGACACTCTTGAATTGTAAGACAGTCTGTTATTTGACAGAATCAGCACCAACAAAGGACAAAACGGACCATAGATTCCAGTAATGTTCTTAAAGTGCTGACAGTATTTTATTTACAGTGCATTCAAATAGTTCACTTTTTGGCAGATGCTCTGAGGATGAGTTAGTCCTCGAGATACATAAGCCTGTTGCAGTCCATTTGTTACGGCATGACCATTGGGCATTGGGACTACCAGTTTAATTTCTTTCTGGTTGCTGGAGACTATGGCCTGATCTTACTTTGAGGAGAAGCTCTTGCAGCAGGTTACACATTGAGGACTGGCGCCACCTGGCAGCGGTTCCGGCAACTTTTTATCTAGTAGTACCGACATGGGAACGCCTCCTGCCGTCAGCTCCACCCCCGATGTCGCCCTATATAAGGCAGGAGTTCCCCACGTGCTCCAGTTCTTTCCCGCCGCATGGTCAGGGTTAGTTAGTTCGTTTTGGCCTAGTACCGATCGTCTCCTCCACCACTAGAAATTCAATATCCATCATTCTATGTCATCGCATGTGAATAAGTGCGCTTGTGGGCGACAGATTCCCGTCAAGGACAGACATTCGGCATGTCTCTACTGCCTTGGGCCCAACCACCTGCCCTCATAGCCAGGCCTTCAACTCGTGGACTCGAATCTGGCGCCAAAAGTCTCTTGCGGCCTTCCTTGCCGTGACAAAATTCGCCGCTATGGAACGGGCCTCTTCCTCGGGGGATTCTGACCCTCAACCCGCCCACAAGCACAAAGAACACCGGGAGCAAGACAGAGGGAGATCTCACTCGAAACACAGGTCTTCAGGATCGAAGTCCGGGTCGTCGGGGCATGATTCAATCAATCAATCAATCAAAATCTTTATTTTACCAGGCGAACATCATTGAGCTATGCTCCTTTTCAAGATGGACCTGGGCAGAACGTAAAGACATAATATACATTGGCTACAGGCAATGAGTAAAATAGTGTAGGATTTCAGAGATTAAATGATTCCAGCCTCAAGGCCCTTAAACCTTCTTCTGTGGGCTGCAAGACGGCTTCTCTTCAGCCAATTAAAGTTTCTCTGCCCTCTGAGAAATCTAAGGGCTCAGGTAAGACCTCCTCCCGCTCGGCCTCTTCTTCCAAAGCCTCCTCCCGGGAGTTGAGCAAGGCCTCTGGGTCTTCTAGCGGCAGGGCCTCCTCCTTTCCACCTAAACATAAAGAGTCCGACCGATGCCAGCCTCCGGCTTCTGACCGGCACTCAGCTAAGAGTCCTCCCGAGCCACAAGACCGACTGTCGTAAGTCTCCACGACAAGGCGACAACCATCGGTCCATAAGGAGTAGCTGGATGCTGCCGTACCCTCGTCTGGCCCGCTACTCCTCGGCTCCCAGTCCTGGTGGGACGGTTCTTCCGCCGGGCTGGTCAGGTGGTTCGCCTGATGCTGGCCTGCCTGCCAGGTCCTTTCTCCAATGCCCGACGGCAGCTCGGACACTCCTTCTCTTCGGTCGCCAGTCCGTCTGACGATGGACCCTGACGATGGTGGTGCCGACGCCGCCCTGACGTCCCCCCTTATGCTGATGCCAGTTGACAAGGGTTCGGACCCAACGCCGGCTCCCCTGGGGGGGCAGGGCCGACACCGGTACGAGCTCAGGCGCTCCTCTGCCTACACGTGATTCTCCCAAAATACACCTTTTGCAGGTAAAGGAGCTTTTTACCCACTGGTGGGAGACTGTTAAAAAAGACCTGTCAACAGGTGCGCCTCCACCCACTCCAGAGTCGGTTCCAGATCCTGTTGAACCGGATGGTGGTGGGGGGGATGAGGTGCCTCCCCCAAAGAAGCACAAGAAAAAGTCTAAGAGGGACCGGTCCAGTAGTTCCTCTCGCTCTCCCTCTCTTCCTCTGGACAAAAGGCATGAAGGGAAGAGGCGTAGCCCCTCACCCTCTTCTTCTACGACCTCCTATGTAGACTCGGATTCTTCCTCCTCCATCTACTCGGAGCCAGACCTAGGGGACACGGAGGGCTTCCCTAAATTCCCTCCAGATGACCCCAGCTTCATGGAGGTGATGAGGCACATCCAGGCCAACATGGGTTGGGACACTGAGGCCCTGGACCCCGAGTGACTGCGACTGGCTAAATACCTCCTCCAAAAAGACCCAAAGCCGGTGGTCATCCTTCCCCTGGTCGACACTTTCCAAGATGTCACCTGTGCGACCTGGAAGTGCCCTCATTCCTCCTCTGCTGTGCCGAAAAAGGCTCACCGGCTCTACCGGACGCCTGCGGACCACCCCTTTTTAGCCGAACCACCCGCTGTGGACTCAGTGGTGATTTTGGCAGCTCATGATCGTTCACAGAGGCCCAAACATCTGAGTACCCAGCCACTTGATAGGGACTCAAAGCAGCTGGATTCTATGGGCCGTAAGGTGTACTCTGCTGCCACCTGCAGCATCAGGAGTCTCAACTTCCTGACGCATATGGTCCAATTCCAGAACGCCCTCTGGGAACAGGAATTGGACATTGTGCAAGGCCTGCCTGATTGTCCCCAGCGGACAGAGCTTGCCAAGCTGCTGCAGACCAGCTCAGATGTGGGCACCCACTTTTTTTGGTCGGCCTATGACTCTGCGGACACCTCCTCCAGGGCGGCCGCCACTGGCATCTGCCTCCGACGCCATGCATGGCCTCGGGTTTCAAGGTTCGATCCAGACATCGAAACCAACCTTCTGGATGCTCCCCTCAAAGGCTCCATGCTCTTTGGCGAAGACACGGAGCGGTACATCACCAGGCTGCAGGACTCCGGAAAGGCTATCCGTTCCATGCAGTCCATGTACCGCCTGAAACGGTGCGAGCACAAAGGCCTCGTTTTCGTGGCCATGGGGGTCATCAGTAGCAGCAATCTCGCTTTCAGCAACAGGCGCAGCAAGGGAGCTTTGGTCGTAGAGGTGGAGCCAGAGGTAATTCGGTCTCCGCCTCTAGACCACCCAGAGCAGCCGCTGCCGCCCTCCCTCCCCACCCAATGCCCGACTATTCAGGCGACACTATTCCCCTGGTAACCCAACAAGGGGAGCTGGTCGGAGGCCGCTTTTCACTCTACGCAGATGTGTGGGGTCAGGTGACCTCCGACCAGTGGGTACTGGAGCTGGTGGAGTTCGAGCACCCCATAGAGTTTAAATCCATTCCTCCGGACAGACTCCCACTACCATCCTGATACCCAAGGAAGCACAGAGCTCTGATCCGGCGGGAGATCTCCTCCCTTCTGGACAAAAGGGCCACCGAGCCGATTCAATCGGCCGAGTCAGGGAAAGGGTTCTTTTCCCACTTCTTCCTAGTACCGAAGAAGTCAGGAGATATCAGACCCATTCTGGACCTCTGCGATCTAAATCGGTGGGTCTCCTACAAGAGATTCAGGATGGTTTCTCTTCCTGCTATCCTTCCTCTCATATCGGCAGGAGATTGGCTGGCGTCTCTGGACACACAGGACCCTTACTTGCATATTCCCATCACCAGAAACCATCGCAGGTTCCTAAGGTTCAGATTCGAAGATGAGGACTATCAGTTCCGAGTTCTCCCCTTCGGTCTTTCCTCGGCCCCCAGGGTCTTCACCAAATGCCTGGCGGTCGTGGACATGGCACTTCGAAGACGGGGCCACATTGTGTTTCCTTACCTGGACGACTGGCTCCTCTTGGCCCCTTCCAGGTCTCGCCTGTCGGAGACTGTCAGGGATTACATCTCACTTTTCCAGAGTCTCGGAATCACCATGAACAGGGACAAGTCTCATCTGTCCCCTACTCAGATTCTCCAGTTCATCAGAGCTCTTCTGGACACCACTCTCAGGAAGGTTTTCCTTCCCTCCGACAGAGCGGATCGCATTCGGATCATCGCGTCCCAGATCTTGTCAGCCTCAAAGGTGCCGGCTCGGCTCCTCCTCAGGCTGTTGGGGCACATGACCGCCGCCATAGTCTCAGTCCCTCTGGTGCATCGGCGCATGAGGACCATTCAGTGGTCCCTGAGAGTCCAGCGGGATCAAACTTCAGACAGCCTGGACGCCTTGATCAGAATATCGGAGCCAGTCCGCCAAGAGCTTCGCTGGTGGATGTCATCCGAATATCTACTGGGGGCATACCCTTCCAATCCGAGGTGCCGTCCCAGTCTCTGACCACGGATGCCTAATCCCAGGGATGGTGTGCACACTTGGGGAACCATCGTACCCAGGGTTCCTGGTCTCTCGAGGAAGTGAATCTGCACATCAGTGTCCTGGAAATGAGAGCTGTGCTTTATGCACTTCAAGCCCTGGCCTCGGTCTTGGTGCTGGGCCATCTTTTGGTACAGACAGACAACACTTCAGTGATGTTCTACATCAACAAACAGGGCGGCACACATTCCTGTCCCCTTTGCAGGGAAGCCATGCGGGTTTGGGACTGGGCCCTGGAGCATTGTCTATTTTTGACAGCAGTGCATGTTGCTGGGCTTCAGAACGTGCTAGCCGACACGCCCAGCAAGGCACGATCACAAGCCCATAAATGGGAGTTGCTTCAAAAGGTCACAGATCGCATCTTCCATTTATGGGGGATGCCATAGGTGGACCTTTTTGCGTCACAATCCAACACAAAACTGCCCAATTTTGCTCGCTAGGTACAGAGCCTGGAGCTTTTTGGCAAGACGCGTTGTCCCTCTGTTGGAGCGGGAGGTTCCTGTATGCCTTCCCTCCCTTTCCCCTCCTTCAGAAGGTCCTCCTCAAGGCTCAGTTGGAACTTTCCACAATTATCTTGATTGCTCCGCTATGGCCTCGTCAAATCTGGTTTCCATTACTACAGCGTCTAGCGGCAGAGTTGCCAGTGCCTCTTCCCCTCTCTTCGAACCTGCTCTCACAGGACAAGGGGTCCCTGCTGCACCTGAACTTACATTCTCTTCACCTGCATGCCTGGCTCCTCAGGACTTAGCTAAGGTCTGTTTCAGAGTGTCTGATCAGGTCACTCAGGTGTTGGTTGAGGCACAGAAACCTGCCACCAGGGCCACTTACGCTATGAAGTGGAAACGTTTTTACATTTGGGACACAGCCAAGCAAGTAGATCCATTGGACTGTCCAGTTAATACCGTCCTAGAATACTTGCTTTTTCTCTATGAGAAAGGCCTCAGCTCTTCCTCCATCAAGGTACACCTGGCCGCCATCTCCGCTTACCATTTATCTGTGTCAGGTAAGACGGTGGCTCATATGGAGGTTTCTAAAGCCTTTTTGCGTGGTATTCTCCACATCAGACCTCCCATCAGGGACCCTGTTCCTCCTTGGGATCTCCTGTTCATCCTGGAGAAGCTTTCTCTCCCCCCGTTCGAGCCGGCTATGAAATTGGATCTCCATTTCCTTTCCTGGAAAACTCTGCTTTTGGTAGCAATTACTTTGGCGAGGCACATTTCAGAGCTTCAGGCACTCATATGTAAAGAACTCTACCTTGTTTTCCACAAGGACAGGGTTGATCTCCGCACCAATCCAAAGTTCTTACCGAAAGTGGTTTCGGAACTCACTTTGAATCAGTCGGTTCAGCTCCCGGTCTACTACCCAGAGCACTTCAACAGGGGTGAGACCCTGCTTCATTCCCTGGACGTGCACAGGGCTCTCAGATGTTACCTAGCTAGAACCAAGGCAGACAGGAAGTCTGATCAGCTCTTTGTGTCCTTTGCCCAACAGTCCGTAGGTTGCCCGGTCACCAAACAGACGCTTTCACACTGGTTGGTTCACTGCATTTCCTACTGTTATGAGAAGCATAGTAGGTCGACAGCAGGGCCGATTAAAGCTCACTCTACCAGGGCTATTGCTACCTCCTTTGCAGCGTTAAAGAGGGTACCGATGGCAGATATCTGTGCTGCCGCTACCTGGAGTTCTGTCCATACCTTCGTCAGGCACTATAGCCTCAACATCATTTCCAGATGCAGAGCAGGGTTTGGCCTTGCAGTTCTGCAAGGCCTGGTTTCCTGAGGGATCTCCCCTTCTCTTGTTGTCCCTTTCCTGTTTCTTCCCCCTCCCAGGGGTTGTTATAAGTTTATACTGCTTGGGACTCGGTCCTCAGTGTGTAACCTGCTGCAAGAGCTTCTCTTCGAAGTAAGATAGTACAGTTATGTAAGAACTTACCATAACAGTAGATCTCGAGAGAAGCTCTTGCAGCAGGTATATTTCCCGCCCACCTTCCCCCAGGGATTAGGCCTATCTTCCTGGACATAAGTCTCCACCACTCATTCACACTATTGGGATCTGCGCCGGAGGCACTAGGACCCGTCGGGAGCAAACTTTTTGCTGGAGGGTCGGCGCCAGAGATGGCGCCGTGAGGCACGGCACCGTGAGCCTCAGCTCGCGCTGTAATGTCTATCTCGGCGTCGACCCTCCAACCGCCTCAGTTCCTTTATTCCCGCTGTCGAGTGCGCTTCAGTGACGACGTCGCTCACACGCCGGGAGTCAAACTTCAAACTAGCATAGTTTTCAGTTTTGTTATTTTGTAGTATTATCTCGATAAAGTATCGCATTAGTCTTATTTTAAAAATAAATAAGTCTCAGCCTACTTTGACGGAGTCGACCATGAGCAGGTCAGGTGACGGTAGGGAGACTTCGTATGAAAGCTGTTCAGTCAGTCGGGCTGGGTCCGGTCCACCGCCTTCTCCGGAGGGGGGGGTCTGACAACGATCAGTCAATGCCGGGGATGGGAGGTCCGAGCATAAAAAATAAGCAGTCGCATTCTTGGCACCGTTTGGCCTCGAATTCTTCTTGACCACAGGTCTAAAAGATAAGGCATCACTCGAGGTCGCCCTCTGATATGTCTCTTGCGAGACATTCGGTTATCGGGGCTAGTTGCCGGTCTCCTCCTTCGGAGTAGCCAACCTCTGCTTCTGGTAGCCAGTGGCTTCGACATCGAAGTCCTACCCCGCCCGCAGGTAGGTCTTCAGATGAGCAGTTTCATCGGTGGGCCGCTCTTATGGAGCAATGGGCTCGGAGGTTAGTTCAGCTACCTGGCACCATCACTCGTTGGCTTTTGGGCTCAATGAGAGACCAGGTAGGGCGGTTGGACTTTCCTAGTCGCGCGGCGCCTTCTTCGGTGCCGTCGACTCCGCGCCTAGGTGTTCCCCCCCTCACATGGCTGCGGCGCAGGGGGCCTCACCGATGCCTTTATCTCCTGCTCTTCTTCCTTCAAAACCTGTTTTTCGGAGTCTGGGGGTGTTTTCGGCGTCCTCGGCACCGGTGGTGCAATTGGCTCCGTCCTCGGCGCTGTGTGGCTTCTAGGCGCTGTCCTCGGCTCCATGGAGCTTCTCAGCGCCGTTTTCGGTGCCGCGTGGTCCCTCGGTGTCGTTCTCAGTGCCGTGCGCCTCCTCAGCACCGGGGCTCTGGGCCTCATGCTTTTCAGGACTCCTCTTTCTCTTGTTTCCTTCTTCCTCTCTTCTGATTTTCATTCCTTTCCTGTCCATACAGTCCCTCCTGGACTGTCAGGAGATGACACTGAGCCTGACCCAGACCTTCGGTTGGGTGATGAAGTGGACGAAGCAGGATCTATCACTGCTACAGAGCCTGTGGTCGAGGACCTGTCATTTGAGTCTCTGCTGAAAAATCTGAGTTCCACTCTTTCTCTCCAGACTACAGATATCGATCCTGGGAAGTTGTTAAGACTCCAATACCTTCATGTTCCGGAGATCCCTACGGATTTGACTCCTCCGGTTCAGCCTTCCTTCAAGACGCTGTCTCAAATGGTATGGAATAATCCTGCTCTCACCCCTTCGGTGGCTAAATCCATAGATAGGAAATATTCAACCCCCAAGGATCGTCCCATTTTGGGATGTATCTCAGCATGCCTAGTGGCATGCCTTCGCCACTGCTATTCCATGGCGCAGGTTAAGTTGGAGAGGTAGGGTTTACGCTCACCTACTAGAGCGGTCGCGGCATCCCTAGCGGAAATTTCACAACATGCCCATTGCAGATATTTGCAATGCGGCCACCTGGAGCTCAGTGCATACTTTTGTTAAACATTATGCACTAGATGTCCATGCCAGACGACATTCTTCCTTTGGCAGAGCCATCCTTAATGGACTTCTGTCTTAGAAATGTGAGCTCTTGGTCTCTCTGGCCGCCCTCTCGGGGGATTATTAGCTCGGTACTCTCCCAATAGTGTGAATGAGTGGTGGAGACTTATGTCCAGGAAGATATGAAAATTACGTATCTACCGTAATTCTTGATCTTCTTGGACAAGTCTCCACCACTCATTCACATGCCCACCCTCCGTCCCCCGAGCTCACCTCTGTTGTTGGTCTTCACTCCCTCAAATCTTTAGGTTGTGAAGACTTCTTTGTTGACCCTTCTTATACGGGTCGTCCGGACTATCTTATGTCCAGTTTTTAGGTTAGGCTACCCTTCTAGGTTAGTTAAGCTGCACCTCCTTGGTAAAAAAGGTACTGAGGCAGTTGGAGGGTCGACGCCGAGATAGTCATTACAGCGCGAGCTGAGGCTCGCGTTGCCGTGCCTCGCAGCGCCGACCCTCCAGCAAAAAGTTTGCTCCCAATGGGTCCTAGTGCCTCTGGCACAGATCCTAATAGTGTGAATGAGTGGTGGAGACTCGTCCAAGAAGATCAAGAATTACGGTAGGTACGTAATTTTCATTTTTTCAGGCTGCTGTTTTTCATCTTTGTCGGGTTGTCCATTGATAATCAGTTCCTAATTTGCCTGTCGTTTACTTGCCTGATGGGTCGAGGGTGTTCAAGAACTGGAGCACATGGGGAACTCCTCCCTTATATAGGGCGACATCGGGGGTGGAGCCGACATCGGCGGGGGGGCATTCCAATGTCAGTACTACTAGAGAAAAAGTTGCCGAAACCACCGCCAGGTGGCACCAGTCCTCAATGTGTAACCTGCTGCAAGAGCTTCTCTCGAAGATCTACCGTTATGGTAAGTTCTTACGTAACTGTACTTTTTTGTTCCTTTGTTGGTGCTGACCTGATTCTCTTGATGGAGTTCTTGTGTTTCAGTCAGATAACGGACTTCCTTACAATTTGCGGTTAGTTAACAAATTAAAAAAAAAGCAGCTGTTAAATAACTGTTTCTCAATGGCTAGTTTAGTTTAAAATGTGAAGTCTGACAGCATTTGCATCTGCAGTGTGGTGATAATCTGCTTCTGTCTCAGCTGGGTCACTTTATTTACTTGTGTCTGTGCTGTGAGTAACTGATCAAACTGACATGGGAAATCACTTGAGAAGTGTCTGCATCCCTGGGCGTTCATGCTGTTCATGTAATAATAACCCCTCAAAATCTTTGATGTCTTCCTTACTTCCTGACCCATTCGTTCACCATATACCCACACATATCATCAGAACTGCAACAAATTTCTATATTAAATTCACAGATGATCACATACTTACCTCAGACAAAATAAATAAGTAAATAAAGAAATTAAAAAAAAAAAACAACATACAGATAGATCACTCAGGCTGTCTTGGGTATTGTTTTGAAAAAGATTAATATCAGTTATGCAGAAGTACTTTACTTTTGCACAGAATGCAACAGAATTTCATAAAAAAGTTTTAAAACTTATAAAAGAAAGTTGACCGGGACACTGCAGTAAATGAGTCATGTTTTGGGTAAAGTATTCGTGGTTCATTGATCTATGTAGTTATTTGTTCCTTGTTTAATTTTGGGAGTTCTTTGGGTATTCCTAATGATTTAATTGGTAGTCTAACAATGATTTTACTGGCTATGCGTAGATTAACAGCACATTACTGATAAGTTTTTCCTGTTATTATGTTGAAGCACCAGTGTCTTTTTTTCTCTCTCCTTGTATAAAGAATCTGCCGTGCCCCATCACGGCCCCCCCCGAAACCATCACCCTGCACCCCATTCATGAACCTAGATGTATTTTGATGTGCAGTGACGTGACACCGTCACTGTGGGACTGCAGACTGCAAAAAATATTTCTTGTTATTGCTGATTAAACATGTAAGCTGCTTCTGTATGTTCAGAATTCTTCAAATACCTGTCAATGTGGCATTTATCAGCAAGTATGACATGCATTTAGTATGTTGTGAATTTCTCTCTGCTTTGTATTTTTACATGCTTGGCTGCCACATACGACCTAGATGTGAATTAGAGATGTTTTGAAGTTACAAAACCTTTCCTATTTTGTTAAATGTATTAATCACGTACTGCTACATGACCGATTGCCTTCTATTCGGTTGTAGTATGAACATATTTCTGAACCATCCAGTAATGTTTCCACATGTGTCAGATATTTATTTACACAGAGCCAATTAATTGTGCATTCTGTGCAAAAATAGTTGGGACTTCTATCTAATTGATATTTATCTTTTTCAAAACGTTTTCCAGCATAGTCTGAGCAAACTATCTGTGTGTTGGCATTCTCATTTTTTTATCCACTCCTAGTGGGACTCAGCTCAGCCCTGTCCCAGCTGGAAGCAGAGATTTTATGCCCTCCAGGGCTGTGTCCTGCTCGGAACTGGGATTTAAATTTTAACTGAAGCCTCTGTGGCTCTCCTGGGCTGTAACCCACTACACATCATGCTACAATAACCAAAAAACAATCTATCTATCTGTACCAACTGAACACCTATTGTGATGTAAAAAATAAATGTATGAAACATAAAAATGATTCCCCAGGTGTGTGCGTGTGTCAAATTCTAGCAAAAAAAAAATGCTCTTGCTGTGTGTAAGACTTGTCTGGTGTTTTAGGCAATGCAGTGTTAATCTTGTGTTTTATGTGGCATGCATGAAACATCACGACTCTCATGAAGATATGTGAAGGTGGTGTGCAGAGAATCTGACATCTTTAATTTCACAGTACGAAGAAATCAAAGAACACACATCGTTTTGCAAAGGATTTATTAGCACATGAAAACATATTGTTTTAACGAAAGTGACACAATATGTACATCCGCACATATGACTATATACATACACAAATAAATCTGCCTGTCTGTTTTCGTGTCTATCTGTCAAAAATATTTCAAAACTACCAGGGATACTGATCTGAAACAGCTTGTTTCCATATGCGTCCTGTAGGTGAGGGGTATGAAAGGTAGTTCAAGAGGAAAACATATATATAATAAGTATGTCACATGACACCCCAAAAATAAAATAAAAAAATTAAAACTTCACAGCATATACTACTGTGACGTGTCGAAACATTCCATAATAACCATACAGAGGTTTGCTTTGTCTTTTTTAAAACCACAAGTCCTGTGGGCTAATGTCTGTTTGTACTGAATGTCAACTATGAAAAAGAAACAACAACAAGGCATAAAAATAAGAGGAATAGTGCAACAGATTTGTGCCACAGAAGTGCTGCAGAAATAACCATCCACAGCCGCAGAAGTTCTGCGGCAAATGAGAACCCTGCCACAGAACTTTGCTCTAAAGTGCTGCAGAAAAATTGGGGCCTTGGTTATTCTTGCTGAGAATGATAAAGTCCCAAGAGGTCACTACACACCCTATTAACAAGGAGTCTTGCAAGGTAGACACTATGGCCAAGAGAGTTTTCTCTGCCGCAACCATTGACATGCAAATTGCTAGCTACGAAGGGCATTCTTCCAAGTACGAGTATACCCTTCGGGGTTCACTTCAGTCTCTAACAGAGTCCTTGCGTGACTCTGAGACTAAACGTAAGATCCTGCAGACTATTACTCTTATGGCACTGACTCTAACATTCTTTAGCTTAAAGCAGCTGTGGATGCAGTCACACTGCCTCTTGCTCTGCTGCAGTGGGTATTTGTATCAGAAGGCACGCCTGGCTTTGTACCTCTGTTTTTTCTCATGATGTCCAACAGCAGGTGATGAATATTCCCTTTGATGGCACTTACCTCTTTGGGCAGCAGGTAGAGTAGTCTCTTGATGTATCTCAGAAAAACAGAACAGCCATGAAGACTTTCAGACCGGCTCCTGTTAACCCTCAGAGGGGGAAAGGATGAGGTTTCTTTCAGAACAGGCAGTCCTTTTGAGGAAAAGGTAGGGGAGCCCAAAACAAACCTCAGCTACCACAGTCTCAAAATAAGGTGCAACTGAAGGCACAGACACAAAAAGCGCCGAGTGTCACTCTCTGAAGCTCCTATCCCAGTCCTACCTCGGCTGCCTGAGGCAGACCTCTCCTCTCCATTGGGGGGGGGGGGGGACACCTGACCCAGTTTTACCATCAGTGCTAGTCCATCATGATGGACAAGTTGGTCCTCTGGATCATATGAGAGGGACACTCCCGGTACTTCACAGAAATACCTCTGGACTCTCCGCCCCAAAGGCAACCCCTCCTATCAGCCTATATGTCAGAGCTTCTTGCGCAGGAGATTGCTTGCCTTCTGAGCAGCAGGGCAGTGGAAGTAGTGCCAGAGTCAAAATGAAACACACGCGTCTACTCCCACTACTTCCTAGTGCCCCCCCCCCCAAAAGGGGCATGCACTCCATTCTCAACCTCAGAAATAAAAGTTCATTGATCAAGATAAATTCAAGAAGCTTTCTCTGGGATCTCTGCTTCCCTTCCGAAGCCTTAGGATTGGTTAGCCTCCCTGGATATGCAGGATGCTTACCAATATACCCTAGTGTACCCCAGTCACTGCAGATACCTTCAACTCATTGCACTGGACCAGCATTTTCAGTGTAGAGTTATGCCCTTTGGGTTATCTTCAGTACCTCTAATCTTTACAAAGTGCTTTGCCATACTCACAGTGCATCTGAGAAAACTAGAACTCCAGGTTTACTCTTATCTGGATGACTGGCCAATAGCCAGCTCCTCCAAATAGGAGATGGAACAAGGAGTGACCATGGCCTCTCAGTTTCTTACATCCATGGGTGTTCTGCTGAATTTAGAGAAGTCTCAGCTTCAGCCTTCACAGCAGCTGCTATTCATAGGAGCTCTTCTGAATACTGCCAGGGCCCATGCCTTCCTTCCAGAGAGCAGAAGGCAACTGATCTTGCAGATGGCATGCTAAATAATGGAGTGCAAATCTGTGCAAGCTCACTCCATGCAACACTTGCTAGATCTTATAGCCTCCTCAGCATTCACAGTGCCCCCAGCATGGTGAGAATGACTCATGGATGCTTAGTGCACAGTGGTCACAAGCATCACATGCTCAAACTTGCCCCATTCTGGTGATCAGTCCTCTAGTTTGGTCACTAACATGGTAGACAGAGCAGGACAAGCTCCTCCAGGGTTTTCCCTTCTCCCAGCTGGGATGCCTCCTTGATGGGATGGGGCACCACTGTCAAGGTCTCCAAACACAAAGTGTCTAGTACCCCTCAGAGACTCATTTCCACATCAGTGTGCTGGAAATGAGAGCTATGTTGTACAGCTTCTGATCCATGGTGGATCTCGTTGGCCACAAAACAGTCCTCTTCAGACAGACAAGTCAGTTATGTATTACATAAACAAGCAAGGAGGAGCACACTCTTACTCTGTCTGCAGGGAGGCGAAGAGAGTGTGAAAATGGTTACTGGAGCAAGAGATTCTGCTCCAAGCAGTTTACTTGCCAGCAGTATGTAATGCTCTGGCAGACTAGCTCAGCCGAACAGAGGCCGATCCTCACAAGTGGTCACTGGATCCAGACATAGTGAGATCGCTGTTTGAAGAGTGGGGAACACCAGATGTGGACCTTTTTGTGTCTCCACTTAACACCAGACTGCCTTGATTCTGCTCCCAAAGTCCAGGACATAGCATTTTCTGTCAGGATGCCTTCAGACTACAATGGGCAAATCAATTTTTGTATGCATTTCTTCCAATCCCTAAGCTGCAAAAGGTACTGCTGAAACTGGAGGTGCGAGGAGGCATGATGATTCTAATCGCCCCCTGCTGGCCCTGACAGATATGGTTTCCTCCATTGAAGAGACACATCAGTTACCACACCGAGGAGCCTCCCGCTCAGGATTGACTTACTGTCTCGAGGTCACACGGTCCATCCCAACCTGCTCTCCCTTCATCTTCAGACCTGGCTCCTGAAGAAATAGAAGTGCACAGGTGCAAGGTATCTCAAAGGGTCTCTGAAATATTTTTGGATACCTGTAAACCTTCAACCAGGAAGACTTGCACAGCCAAGTGGAAAAGATTTTCCATCTGGTGCTCCAAAACTTGCATGAACCCCTTTTGTTGCCCACCTGCCAAGGTTTTGGAGTACTTGCTGGACCTTTCTGATGCTGGCTTGCAATATTCCACAATCAAGGTCCACTTTTGTGCTATTTCTGCATACCATGAGCCCATCAGTACACTTTACCTGGCAGAACTGTTTCTCTTTAAAAGGTTCCTTAAGGGCATTTTACACACAAGACCCCCCCCCCAATCTGGAAGACAGTAGCTGCCTAGGATATCAACCGTGGGTGGACATGCTCACCCACAAGCCGTTTGAGCCTCTTGCGACATGTGAGCTAAAGTTTTTAACTTGGAAAGCAGCTTTCACTTCTGCTCACAGTGTCTGAAATTCATGCCTTAGTCACAGATTCACCCATATACTGTTTTCCACAAGGACAAGGTAGTTCCTACTGAAAGTGGTGTTGGAGTTCCATTTGAATCAGCCAATAGTGCTGCCCATCTACTTTGCCAGTTTCCAGAATGAGGGTGAATGCACTCTCCATTCTCTGGCTGTTAGGAGAGTCCTTAAGTTTTACCTGGACAGAACTAAGGACTTCAGACAATCCGGACAGCAGTTTGTCTCCTTCAGTCCCAGTCAGAAGGGCAGCCTGTTACAGTCAAGTGCATTTCTGCCTGGACTGTGAGCTGTCTTTGCCACTGCTATGCCATGGTGCAAGTCAAGCTGGAAGGTCAGGTACGTGCCCACTGTACTAGAACAGTTGCCACATCCCTGGCGGAGATTTCGCTTTGTACCTATTGATAATATTTGTAGGGCTGCAACTTGGAGCACGATGCACACTTTTGTTAAGCACTATGCCTTGAACATCCTTGCTAGGCAACATGCCTCCTTTGGCACAACTATCCTTAGTGGACTTCTGTACTGAGTGAGCCTTGGCTCCTAGCATTCTAGTCTTTTTTTTTTGTCTTAAGTTTGGTACTTTGACCCATTAATGTGAATCAGTAGTAAAGACTGATCCCTGGGAGATATGAAAATTTCTTACTCATCATAATTCTTGATAACCCCAGGTCGCATCTGGAAACGAGTGGATGTCCGCTCAGTATGCTTATCTGGTAAATCTCGTTAATAAATAAATAAATCACCTAGGAGTGTCTTCACCATTGATTCACATACCCACTTGCCATCCTCCAGGCTCATCCTAGTCTGTTTGTTGGTCTTCACCCCTTGTTCTTGATTTGGG
Organism: Neoceratodus forsteri; assembly: GCA_016271365.2. Classification (NCBI taxonomy): domain Eukaryota; kingdom Metazoa; phylum Chordata; order Ceratodontiformes; family Ceratodontidae; genus Neoceratodus; species Neoceratodus forsteri. The sequence goes on from CM057449.1 coordinate 970,540,933, forward strand.
CTGTGAAGACACTGTGTTACTGGTTTGTTGACCCTTCTTATGTGGGTCACCAGGGGTATCTTAAATGCCCTTAGGTTAAGTGCATAAGTGCTAGTCAGGTTATGCTGCACCTCCTCAGCAACAAGAAAAAAAAAAGAAAAAGCTACTGAGGCGGTTGAGGGCTGATGCCAAAGTAAGCCATGTGGCACAAGCCAGTCTCGTGGTGCCGTGCATGCATGCATCCATCTTACCTCTGTGCTAGCCCTCCTTAAACGATTTGGCTCTGCAGGGTCCTAACACCTCCAGCTTAGACCCATTAGTGTAAATCAATGGTGAAGATATTCCTAGATCAAAAATTACTGTGAGTATGTAATTTTCATTTTTTCAATCTGCGTCTTTGCCGCAAGTTCTTCCCAGTGCCTTCCTATTTTAGTATTTTTATGTTTCTGTGATCCTGAAGTCTGAGAAGAAGGGGGCTAAGAAGAGCAGGAATGTCAGGCAGGCCCCCCCCCCAGCAGGCATCATTGCTCCTATGAGAAGCAGATGACTGACATACTTGCATCATTGCAGTATGGCCTGCCTTGGCCCTCAGCACAACATGGATGAGTACGATGCTTGCTTTTCCATGAACTGCCGCACCCTCAAGATCCAGCCTGACCATTTTGGGCAGTCTACTTTTAAGTATTCTTAATTAATATGTTTTGTATTTTAATTATTGTGTTTTAACTGCTTTTTGATGTATATTGATTGTATGGTGCCCAGAGCCTCTGGGATTGGGCGCCTGAAAAATAAAATTTGCCTTGCCTTTACCTTCGGAGGCAAGTATCACATTCATGCAGCCAAGGCAAGGTCACTGGGCTTTTCCCTTGGGCACCTTCCTGGGACCTCTGGTTTCATGGAAGTACAGGGTCCTCCTTGACCTCACCCTGCTGAGGCATCCAAGGCCTGGGTAGGTGGGTCTGATGGACAGCTGGTTCCTTCCAGACAATTATGAACCCCCCAGTCTGTCTGCCCTGAATAGCAGGCACCCCCAGAGGTGAGGCCAAAACTATATGTTTGGTGGACACTTCAGTGCTGTGGCCAGGTGGCGCCCTTGCTCCTGTCACCATTCATGGTGGCAGTGAGTAGGCCAGTGTGGGGGCCCCCCTCCAATACCATTTGTGGTGTCAAATTAAGGACCAGTACCAGGGCTGTGTTATGTCCTGTTGCAGAGGTGGAGGTTGTTCTTTCCTCTGGTGTTGCTAGCGGTACCTTGAGGGAGGACTCCACATCCGGTGACAGACGTGGCGCCAGTCATTGTGTCGGTCCTTAGCTGGGCACCGGATGCAATGCCAGTGACAGTGTCATCCCTGGCACTCATGGCGCTGGGGTCAGGCATGGATCTGGGCCTTCCGTCAAGCCCGGCACTGAGGACGCTACCAGCCACGATGATGTAAATGAACCTGTCTCCATACCCATTGTTGATATGGAGTCTGGTGCCAGAGGTGGTGCCAGGAGTCTGATTATGGCCAGAAGGTGGTGTTCATCCCAGAGCCGCTGGCTAACCCCATCACCAGTGGGGACCAGAGCTGCCCTATGTGAACTGTACGGCTCCACTGTCCCGAAATGGGGGAGTCCCCCCTCTCCCCTCCCCCGATGGTCACCAGCCAAGTCATTCTTCTGATGTAGGATGACTCTGTTTTGGAGGTCCTGCCAGGTACTCCCCTGGGGTAGGGCCTGCTGAGCAACCCTGCAGCCCAGATAGAGACCCTTGAGGCCCTGCATCTGGTTTCCCTTCCGGCCCTGTCTATCTTCTGCAGTCATTGCTCCCATTCACAGGCCCTCAGGGGGCAGTTACCAGGAACAGCACAGAGAGTTTGTTGGTGCCCTATGATTTTCCATAGAGACTCCAGCAGGGCCCAGTTTCTGCCCTTTTCCCTAGCACCTTTGACCTCTGGGGTCAATGCCACCTCTCTGTCAGTGTTCTCTTCAGAGAACAGTGAATCTTCCATCCGTCCTGGTGTGTATTCTGGACATGCTTGATCTTCCTGGACATAAAGTCTCCACCACTCATTCACACTAATGGGACTACGCCAGAGACACTAGGACCGAGCGGGAGCCAAGCATCTTCAGGAGGGCCGGCACTGAGGTAGGGCCATGCGGAAGCGGCGCCACGAAACCAGCTTGCGCCATATAGGCTACCTCGGCGTCGACCCTCCAACTGCCTCAGTTCCTTTTTTCCCGCTGTCGAGTGCACTTTATTGACTATGTCGCTCACCCGCCGGGAGTCAAATTTTCACGTCTATATGACAGCTTTAGTCATTCAGTTTTGATTTGTAGTATTATTATTTATTTACTTGTTTATTACTTTAGTTAAAAAAAAAAAAAAAAGTTTTTCTAGGATCGTGGATATGTTGTTCATCCATCCCTTTCCCTTTAAATTAGCCAGAAAGTCTTCAAGCTGGCTCCTCCTCCCACCCGGGTGGTATAACCCTTGGCTCTGCCCCATGATGCCAGATCTTCCTTTCTGCTGGAAGATTCAGGTTGCCTCTTTCGTGCTGTCGCATTTTGTAGGCCCTGGCTTCAAAACCTTCGGTTATTTCAAAAATTCACCTTGTTCGCGTTAGTGATTGCGATTGTTTTTCCTCGATAATGGAAGGCAAGTCTTCTCCCGGATTTTGCCAGTGTCCTTTCTGCCAGAAGATGTCACACACCGACCCGCATGCCTTGTGCATTTATTGTTTGGGTGTCAGCCATGACACCATGACATGTGAGTTTTGCCTCGCGTTCCAACCTAACGTCCTTTGTGACCGTCTCGCACACCAGAAGCTGGGGAGGCCCGAAAAACGGATCCTGCTTGTGAAATCCAAAGAGGCCCGGTGGGCGGTTTCCACGGCCACGGGATCCGCTGAGCAATTGGAGCACATGCAAGCCTTCGAGGAGGAAGCGGCTCGTGCCGCGGAATCTTCCTCGTTTGCTCCTTGTTCTGCTCAACCTGGGCTCCACCTTCTCGGGTTCCTTCCGAGAGTTGTGCCAGTCTCTCCCGACTAAGGGTGAGAGTCCTGCAGGCATGCACTCCTCTCGGTCCCGTAAGCAGGAGAAGGACCTGGGACCATCTTCTTCTCAACAGAGACGCTTTTGGGATCGGGAGAGATCTCGGTCTCAGGAACTGGCCATTTCGACCTCGGTCGAAATCACCTCTTTGGCCTCTGGCTTCTCGGCCTTGCTGTCTGGCCAGTTGACCGAAGTGTCGATCGACGACATTGAGATAATTCTTGACCCCTTGTCGCTGACTCCGGTCGACAACTCCCTCTCTCAGACTCCGGTCCTTCCTTTCCCCGAAGAGGAGACTCAGCCTGCTGGGAATCCTGCTGAGGAAGTGGTCCCTGACCCCGGGAAGTCACCGGTCCCACTGGTGTCTCCTGAGCAACCAAGTCAGCCTGTCTGATCTCGATCGAGGTCTCGGACCCCCTCGACCGAAAGGCCGAGGAAGGGCCATAAGCGCTGTAAAATGAGGCGATGCCATCGATCGTCCTCGTCCTCCTCAGATGAGGAGAGGCTCCGGCGGAAGCTCCGTCAGCGCTACGAGGACCTCATGTGGCAATGACTGATTTTGTCCGGGCACAAGCCTACCCCGGCTTCTACCCCAGCCATTACTTGGCTTTCGCTTCCCAAGCCGAAGCCAACTCCTCTGGAGCCGATTAAGTCGGTTCCTCTACCCGCGGAGCCGGCGAAACCTCTGGTTCGGCCTAAACCGGTCTCTCCACCGATTTTGGTGGAACTGCCACCCAAGCAGCCTGTGCGAGGGGCTCCTTCTAAGGAAGCTAGACCAGACACCGGGCTTCCCCGGTGGTTCATGGTCACTGTCACCCCTGACCGCCCCTGGCGAGTCGAGGGTGATGTGGGCGGTCGACCGCTGTATCTGGATACCTCGGATTCGGATTAAACTGGTCTCTATTCTCATCCAGGGGATGATGAATTGGCTGGTGAGATAGAGACGGAGGAATGTCCTTCATCCTCTTAGGGCATTCTTTGCCTCATCTGAGTCCACAGGGATGCTCCTGGAACCTAACCAGAAAAAGGCGGAGTACCCTCTCACTGACATCCTCAAGAGAGGGGATACCCTGATGGAAGCCTTTCCTGTGGCCGAGGCCATTGTTGGCCCGGCCTTAGAACTTTGGCAACACCCTGCCTCCTGTCCAGCTCTGTCTGCCCATATGGTCCGCAAGTATGTGTTGCCCATGGGGTCCCTTGCAGGGTTCACAGAGCACACGTCACCCGAGAGCCTTTTGATCACCTCTGTGTTCAGGCATACTGGTAGATCTTCCTGGACTTAGTCTCCTTCACTCATTCACACTATTGGGATAGCGCCGGAGGTGCTAGGACCAAGCGGGAGCCAAACTTTTCAGAAAGGTCAGCGCCGAGACAGGACCACGCATGCGTGACCATGAGACTAGCTCACACCTGTGTAGGCTATCTCGGCGTCGACCCTCCAACTGCCTCAGATCCTTTTCTCCTGCCATCGAGTGCGCTTGGATGTCGACGTCGCTCGTCTGCGGAGTCAAAGTTTTCGTGTATCGACAGCAGCTTTTAGTGTTTAATTTAACATTTTAGTAGTATTAATTTCTTATTTTACAAACAAGAAAAGAAAATTATGAAGAAGAAGAAAATAAATTCTCACCTGCCATCAGCGGTGTCCTTAGATGGTAGCTGTGATGGTAGGAAGACTTTGTTTGAAAGTTGTTATGGCAGAGGGGCTGTGTGCAGTCCGTCACCCTTTGATAAATGGGGGGGGGGTGTCTGACTACAGACAGTCGTGTGCTCCGGGGGGGGAAGGACAGTCCACCGAAGCACGAATTAGCGGTTCCGGCTCTGCTTAACCTCGAGCTCTTCTTCCTCGTTAGGGGGAAGAAGAATTGGTGCCGCTCGAGGTTGCCTTCTGGTACGTCTGCACAAGGATTGTTAGTCGGGAGGGGTCATTAGGTCTGAACCGACTTTGGTGGGTTCCCCTTGGCCCCGCTCCTAACGGCTGCATTCTTCGACTCCGGACTCCATCTCTGTCCTCGTTGGAGCTCCGGTGAGCAGTTTCACCTCTGGGGTGCTCCTGTGGAGCAGGGGGTTCGACTTCTATCCAGTTTTCCTGGCCACTGTTCCTGATTTCGGGGCCTCCAGACCTCGGTGCTGCTGGACTGGGGCCAGATCTATTGGATCAGGATGAGCGCAGTGCCCTCTTGGTGCCTTCACCATCGTGTCGGCCCTCGTGCCTACCCCCCTCTCTCTTTCCATGCAGGGGCAAGCACGAGCACCACCTTTTTCCTTCTCCCCTTCTTCTCAGGATTCAACATTGGCATTCCCACGGTAGTGTTGTCCTGGCACCGTGCCTGATGCCATGGGTGGCGCTGCAGGTCCGGCGCCATGGCTCCTGGTTTTGGTGTCGGTGCCGTTGGTGGCACTGCTGGTGTTTGGGTTGGCGCTGGGAGTTGGTGGCGTCGGTTGGCCCCGTGGGTCGGTGCCGTGGCTCGGTGCCATGGCTCAGCTGTGTCGCTCTGTGCGGTGCTGTTGGTGCCTTGGGAGTTGCGCTGGGCACCCACGGGTAGCGCTGGCACCCATGGTTGCCATGAGTACCATGAGTGCAATGAGTCCATGGGTGCCACGGGTGCCAGTGCTGCCCTGGGTGTCATGGGTACCATGGGTGCCACAAGTATCATGGGTGCCATTGCTGCCATGGGTGTCATGGTACCATGAGTGGCATGGGTGTCGGGGGTACCCTGGAGTGCCATTGCTGCCATGGGTGCCGGGGGTACCTGCGGGTTCTGCCGCAGGTGCCCTCAGGTGTCACCAAGGTTGGCATAGGCACTGCTTGGTGCCCGTCTGTGCCACGAGTGATGCTGGTGCCGCACAGGTGCCAGTTGGTGCTGTCCGGCAGAACTAGTGACGGATTTTCTTCTGCAGACCTCTTCTTCCGCGGAACTTGGGGCAAGATGTTTTCTGCAGAATGATGTCCTGTTCTGCGGGATTATTTTTCCACACATCTTAGTGAGTGGCGGTCTGCATGGGATCTTGTGACATCCAGCGGTTTTCCGCTGATGGAACTCTTCTGTACTGTTCTGCCAGCAGAATCTCTCATTCCGCTCAGCACTTTCTCGGCTCCCTATGTGGTGCAGAGCTCCTCGACATCCTTCCTGGTGGCAGAGTCTCTAGTGACTCTTACCTAGACCTCCCTTGGGGTCCTTCTGGGGTAGAAGTGCATCTAGATGAGTCTCTCCCTGTCCTTCTGGTTAGTGTTACAGCAGATGACTCATCTTATATACTGAAGAGCACGCCCTCTCTATCATCAGAGTCCATGACGGAAGATCTTTTCAGTAGTTCCTCAGTGATGGGGTCCATCATAGTATTCAGACTGCATCCATGGACCATACACCTCTGCGTCCAGACTCTTTAAGTCGTCAAGACAGTTACACTCTGTGGAAAATTCTAATTCACTGATCAGGAGCCGCTCCTTTGATAGGAGTATATAGCCCCCTTCTGATACTATCCCTTCAGTGGCTTCTTTGGCACAGCTGGTTAACATCTCTTCAGCTGTGATTATTAGTCCGGTAATGATTTCAGTTATGGAAGCACAGGCTCCACCTGCCCCTCAGAGGGATGACATCTTCGTCATTTTTGTATCAGGCAATCCTTGCGAGATAGCAGCCTGAAACCTCAGGCTTGGACTAATGGTAAAAAAAAAAAAAAAAAAAGTTAAAATTATCACAGCACAGGACCTAGCCGAAATTACCTGATACCACACTTTTGGATCTGGTCAGGTTCCGCCTCAGCCCTTGAGTCGGTCGTCTCTAAACTATGGTAAAGAACACCGAACTTCTTCTACCCTTATGGGGAATCCGATCCAGCGGAGGTATGGGTCATCTCTTTTCTCCAAGAGAGATTTCTCTTAATCTGAGATATTTCCCAGACCTAGGCGACTGCCCAGTCCATTGGTCCCCCTTTTTTATCAGGCTTTCTTCTCTTGATCAGAGCCTCGCAGCAACAGAAGTGACTCTTCAGCGAGTCGGAACTTAGGTTCCTACTTCCTTGCTTGCTTTAACTTAAAAGACGACATGCTCTTTTCTTGACCGTAGGTCAAGGAGGTCTTTTTCTGAGATGGCTTCTCAAATATTCACACCTTCTGTTCCTGTGCACTGGTTCCGTGCCAATCGCACACAAAGCTATTCTCTCTGGGTGCATGACGGAGCTGTGATGTTTGTTTTTCAGCAAAGCAAACTGGACTCCTTCCTACTCCCTTCAGAGAGGCCGGAGTGAGCGGTGCCTCACCGTACTGAGTCACTTCTGTTGCTATTCAGTCACTTTCAATGAATGGGTTAGCCCTAACTTGGTCCTGCTGTGTCCCTCCTCGATGCACATCTGCCTCTATTTGCCTTAGAAATCCAGCCCCTGTTTTTTTCTGTCAAAATGTTTTTTCTGCAGTGGACACGTCCTGCTGTACCCTTTTCCTTTCTTCCCTGAGTTCAGAGACTGCTACTACAGTTGTACACACAGGGGCAGGATGATTCCTTTTTTGGAATATGAAGTGGGTAGGATCTGGTTCTACTAGACCACCACAAGAGGCTTCTAAGTCATGCTCGGCCTTCCATCAGGAAGGTTTCAGTGACTAAGTGGAAACCTTTCTCCTTGATGGGCTAACCCCACCTGGACCTTCTTTGCTCACCAAGTAAGGGGTTCAAGTGCTCCTGGACCTGTTGTTCACAGGTCAGCCATGCTTGGTAGTGGGGGTTCCATCTGCGCTTTTCAGTCTACCCTGAACCAGTAGACTTTACCTCCAGCTCTTTCAGTTCCTGAGGTCCTTTTACATTAGATTAGTTCATGTCTTTGACACTATTCATTTTGGTCCTAAACCAAATTGTCAGGCCGGGTTCTCACCGCTCTCCTAGAGTGGTTGCGGCTTCCTGGCAGAGTTTCATTTTGTGTCCATTGCAGTCGTCTGCAAAGTGGTGAGTTGCAACTCAAGTGCTTATCTTGTAAGCACTATATTCTAGATGCTCTCTCCAAGACAGCTCTTTTTATTAGCAGGACAGTCCTTGACCGTCTTTTCTGAGTGAACCCTATCACCTCCACCCTACTCAGGATTGTTGATTTTAGCTTGGTACTCTCCCAATAGTGTGAATGAGTGATGGAGACTTAGTCCAGGAAGATATGGAAATTACGTACTTACCGTAATTGTTGATCTTCTTGGGACAGTCTCCATCACTCAGTCACATGCCCACCCACCATCCTCTGGGTTCACTCTTTTTCTTTCCTGGTCTTCATGGTCCTATGGTTCAGGCTGTGAAAACATTGTTCTTTGACCCTTCTTGAAAGGGCCATCTGGGCCCTCTCAGGCCCAGAAACTCAGGATAAGTTATTTTCACTAGTTACGCTGCACCTCCTCGGTTGAAAAGGTACTGAGGCAGTTGGAGGCTCTCAGCTGCATAGGTGAGACATCCCACGAGTGGTCACTCCATCCAGAGGTAGCGTACAGTCTGTTCTCCCACTGGGGCAAACCGTTGGTGGACCAGTTTGCCTCCCGGGTAAACACCAAGCTGAGGCTGTTTCATGCTCGCCCCCCTCAGCAGGGCTCGCTGCAGGGGGATGCCTTTTCGAGGCCATGGACCCCAGGCCTTTTCTACGCCTTCCCCTCCATTTCCATTGATCCACAGGGTGCTCCTCAAGGTGAGGAGGGACAAGGCGCAGGTGATTCTGGTAGCCCCAGACTGGCCATGCCAGTTCTGGTACCCAGATCTCCTCAGCCTCAGCAACAGGCCCCCGGAGCGGCTTCCGGCTCGCCTGGACCTGATCTCACTCAGTCAGGGGAAGGTATTCCATCCAGACCCTCAATCCCCTTCATCTGACAGTCTGGTACCTGAGCGGTTAAGAGTTCCAGGCTTTGGGTCTCTCCGAGGATGTCCTTACAGTAGTAGAAGCATCCAGGAAGGAGTCAACCAGGAAGTGTTATGCCTTCAAATGGAAAAGGTTTTCCATTTGGTGTCGGGGCAAGGGCCTGGACCCTCTGTCCTGTCCAGCGGCTAACATTCTCGACTACCTTTAGTCTCTGTCCAAAGGGGGGTTTCGGTCACCTACCGTTAGGGTGCACCTGGCAGCCATCTCTGCTTACTGGGCGCGGGCCAGTCAGCTGACGTTGGCGCAGGAGAAAGTGGTCGGGCGGTTTTCCAAAGGCCTGGATCACATATCCCCTCTGGTGCATGAACCTCCACCTCTGTGGGATCTACTGCTGGTACTGGCAAAGCTCATGGGCAAGCCATTCGAACCAGTGCACAAGTGTGAGTTGTCACACTTGTCATGGAAGACAGCCTTCTTGGTGGCTATCATGTCTGCCAGAAGGACAGGGGAGCTCCATGCGCTCTCAGTGGACTCCCCATATTTGGTCTTCCACAGGGACAAGATTGTCCTGCACCCCCACCCGGAATTCCTTCTGAAGTTGGTGTCAGAGTTTCACCTTAATCAGGTGTCGACTCTGCTGGTGTACTACCCCAATTATACCTTGGCGGCCGAATACAGGCTCCATACTTTGGACCTGAGACGAGCTCTCTCCTATTATAAGGCGAGGATGGCGGAGATTCAAGGAGAGGTTCGCCAGCCGTTTGTCACCTACGCCGAAGCCGCTTCTGTCAGACCTGCAGCAAAGCAGACAATTGCTCGATGGAGTACATCTTGCATTAGTCTGTGCTACGAGTTGGCGGCCAAAGAGTCTCCCAAAGGGATAAGAGCTCATTCTACTTGCCATACCACTGCATCGGTGGCTGCTTCCAGGGACATTCCTATCAAGGAAATCTGTCAGGCTGCTACCTGGAAAACAGCAAACACCTTCATTATCCACTACCACATCGACCTTGAGTCACGCCGGGATGCTGGTTTTGGGGCCTCAGTTCTCCAGTCTGTCTTTCCCAAGTAGGGGGTGTGCGCCTTGCCTCCCTCCTCCTGGAGAGCTGCTAGGAGTCTGCCAATAAGAGCAGATGAACAACATATCCACAATCCTAGAAAAACAGGTTACTCACCTGTAACAGTAGTTCTGGGAGTGGTATATGTTGTTCATCCACACGGACCCACCCGACCTCCCCGTCTGTGGACGCACAAACCTGGCTTCCAGCAGGCTAAGATCTGGCATCATGGGGCGGAGCCAAGGGTTATACCACCTGGGTGGGTGGGAGGAGCCAGCTTGAAGACTTTTCAGCTGATTTAAAGGGAAAGGGACTCTGCCAATAAATGTTGATGAACAACAAATACCACTCCTAGAACTACTGTTACAGGTGAGTAACCTGATTTTTTCTTCGAAAAGAACACAGAAGTCCTTTTCAGCCTGCCTTCGATGGAGTCGACCATGAACGGTTCCGGTCTGCCGCCCTCTACGGGGGGGGGGGGATGTCTGACTACAGGAAGTCTGGTGCTCAGGAGGAAGGGTGGTCCTCCCGAAAGCACAAAAAGAAGCAGGCCGGCTCTCGATCTTTGTCGAGAACCTGGCACCGCTCAGCCTTGAGCTGTTCTTCATCCCACCGGTCGAAGAAGAAACGATACTGCTCAGGGTTGCTCCCTGGTATGTCTTCATGATCGTTGGTAACGGGGGATAGAAGGCTGATTCCGACTCCGTTGGGTCACCTGCGGCCTCTGTTCCTAGTAACCGGCATCCTTGACTCCGTAGTCCCTCCCTGCCCCGTGGGAGTCTTCCAGTGAGTAGTGTCATCATTGGACCACTCTTATGGAGCAGTGGGTTCGGCAGTTGTCCCGACTTTCTGAGCCTGCGGAGTCGGCCCCGGGGCCTAGGGGCTTCGACCCTGTGGCAGGACGGTTGGATCTGCCTAGTTGTGCGGCGCCTTCTCCGGTGCTGTCGACACTGCGCCTTTGTGCTTTTCCCCCTCACATGGCTGCAGCGCAGGGGCCAGCACAGGTACCATTTTCTCCTACTCATGTTTTCAGATCTTCATCCTTTGCTTCGAGATTTGGGTTGGGGTCTCCGGGCGCTGACGCGGCACCAGTTGTGGTGCCGCCTTCGACTCCCCTCTTGATGGCGTTGCGCTGGGGGCCAGCACCATCTTGGTATCCGGGATTCTCAACTGCAATTCAAGGAGCATTTCCTCCTGCTCTCTTTTCACCCTTTCCTTTATATACTATACCTCCTGGACTAGTAGGAGATGACATTGAGCCTAATCCTTATATGCGATTAGGAGATGACTGTGATGAAGAGTCATCTCTCGGAGTGAGAAGTAAGCCCTCTACTTCAGCAGAGCTTCTGGTCGAGGACCTATCTTTTTAGTCTCTTCTGAAGAATATAAATTCCTCTCTCTCTCTCTCTCTCTCTCTCTCTCTCTCCAGACTTCGGAGGTGGATCCGGGGAAGTTGTTGCGCCATCAGTATCTGCATGTCCTGGAGATCCTTGTGGAATTGACTCCTCCGGTTCAACCCTCTTTCGAGACCCTCTCACAAATGTTGTGGGACAATCCGGCGCTTATTCCTTCCATGGCTAAGTCCATAGACAGGAAGTGCGCTCCCCTTAAGGTTTGACCAATCCTGGCCTCTCAAGCCTTCGCTGACGCCATAGTGGTCCTGGCAGAAAATGACAAGGCCAGCCTCCCTCAGGAGTCTACGGCTCATCCAGTAAACAAAGAATCTCATAAGATTGACACACTGGGGAAGCAAGTCTTTGCCGCCGCTACGCTAGGTATGCCTATTGCTAGCTACCAGGGCTGCTTCTCACAATATGAGTATATCCTCTGGCATTCGCTAAAAGCTACTGTGGAAACCCCCTTAGAATCAGACATTACCTCAGAGCTCCTCCAAACTATCACTAGATGTATTGAGTCCAATAATCAGCAACTGAAGGCTGCTATGGACTTCTTTGACACTGCTTCTAGAGCAGCAGCTGGGATATGCACCCATCGCCACTCGTGGTTACGAACCACAGGGTTCACAAATGATGCCCAGCAATGAGTCATGAATTTACAATTTGATGGTGCTTATCTGTTTGGCCCATAGGTGGAGCCGGCACTCGAGGCTACACACAAAACTAGGATGGCTATCAAAACTGCCAGGCCAACTCCTTCTGCCCCTCAATGGGGCGGGAACCGCCGACAGTTTCATAACCGTCAGTCCTTTCATGGTAAAGGCAGAGGGGGCTTTAACAAAAATCAAGCCCTTCAGCCACAAAAGAAAATGCAGCAGAAGGCACAGGGCCCGAAAGCGTCTAGTGTCACCTTCTGAAAATCCGGCCCAGGTCCCTCCTCAGCTATCTGAGGGGGACTCTTCCTCGGCAGTAGGGGGGCATCTGACTCAATTTTACAATCAGTGGAAGTCGGTTACTTCAGACAAATTGGTTCTCAGGATAATTTGCGAGGGTTATTCACTGAATTTATCAGATACCCCTTCAGATCATCCACCCAAATGACAGCCCACACTGTCAGTAACTCAGTCAGTCCTTCTTGCTGCCGAGATCCAAGGCCTTCTGAACAACAGGGCAATAGACATAATTTCACAGGAGCAGCAGAACGCAGGTTTATACTCCCACTACTTCCTGGTTCCAAAGAAAACAGGCAGCATGCGCCCTATTCTGGACCTAAGGAAGTTGAACAAGTTTCTCTTCAAGGAAAAATTAAAAATGATATCACTCAGTACGCTTCTACCACTGATTCATCAAAATGATTGGCTGGCCTCCCTAGACATGCAGGATGCCTACCAGCATGTTCCCGTGCACCCAAGCCACCACATGTATTTGCGATTTGTGGCCCTGGGTCAGCACTGTCAATTCTGAGTACTGCCCTTTGGGCTTTCCTCAGTGCCACGAGTTTTTACGAAGTGCTTCGCTGTTCTCGCAGTACACCTAAGGAAACTAAGAATTCAGGTCTTCCCGTATCTGGATGATTAGCTCCTAGCAAGTTCCTCCAGACAAGGGACACAGGAAGCAGTGTCCACAGCTTCCAAGTTCCTCACATCTATGGGAGTTCTGTTGAATCTGGAAAAATTTCAGCTACAGCCCTCCCAGCAACTCCTATTTATAGGAGCCCTCCTGGATACCTCCAATGCAAGGGCCTTCCTGTTGGAGGACAGGAGGAATGATATCCTCCAGAAGGCTCGCTTCATCAAAGAGAACGACTCAGTCCAGGCTCTCTTGGTGCAGCGGATGCTGGGCCTCATGGCGTCATCAGTGTTCATGGTGCCCTTGGCTCATCTTCACATGAGGACCACTCCGTGGATGCTCAGTACTCAGTGGTCTCCGACCACACATACCCAGTCCTTTCAGATCAAGGTAAAGGAACCTGTATGGCGGTCACTCATCTGGTGGACTCAAGAGGACAACCTTCTGAAAGGCTTGCCCTTTGCTCCACTGGAGACTCAGATCACCATCACCACAGATGTTTCTGTACTCGGATGGGGAGCTCACTGTCAAGATCTCCACACCCAAGGTCTGTGGAGTCGGGACGAATCTCAAGTCCACATAAATGTCCTGGAAATGAGAGCTGGTCCTGTACGCTGTCTGAGCCCTGAGGGACATTCACTGTCGCAACATAATTCTTCTTCAGACGAACAACGAAGCAGTGATGTACTACATCGACAAACACGGCGGGGCACACTCTTATCCCTTGTGCATGGAAGCAATGAGAGTGTGGGAATGGTGCCTAGAGCACGAAGCCCTGATCCAGGCAGTCTACCTATCGGGAGTCCAGAATGATCTAGCAGATCACCTCAGCAGAACGGGGGTGGATCCTCCCAAATGGTCTCTCAACATAAATGTCATGCAGTCACTCTTTGAAGAGCGGGGCACACCGGACCTGGACCTTTTTGCGACCCCATTCAATGCAAAACTGCCTCTATTCTGCTCTCCAGAAATCCAGAACCTGGCATTTTCTGTCAGGATGCATTCAGACTGCAGTGGGCAAAGACGCTTTCTGTATGCATTTCCTCCTCTTCCCTTAATTCAAAGGATGCTGCTCAAGTTTAAGGCACAAGGGGGAAGAATGATCCTCATCACCCCATTCTGGCCTTGTCAGATTTGGTTTCCTTTGATCATCTGATTATCAGAAATTCCACCGAGACAGCTACCACTTCGTACGGACCTTCTGACCCAGGACCCAGTGGTCCATCCCAACCTGAGATCCCTTCATTCCACACATGGCTCCTGAGGAGACAGCAGTGGATAGATTTGATATCTGACGTAGGTTCTCAAATATTCTCCTTGCAGCGTGCAAGCCAGCTACTAGGAAGACTTGCACGGCGAAGTGGAAGCGGTTCTCCATCTGGTGTGCAAAGTCCTCCCTGGATCTTTTTTCTTGCCCACCAAGCAAAGTCCTGGAGTATCTTCTAGACCTGTCTAATACAGGGCTACAGTACTCAACTGTGGAGGTCCATTTCTGCGCGATCTCAGGTTACCACGAGCCTACACACACTTTGTCTATAGCTCAGTTACCCTTTGTTAAGAGGTTCCTTAACGGTATACTCCACACTAGGCCACCAGACAGGAGATCGGTAGCCGCTTGGGAGATTAACCTTGTGCTAGATATGCTCACCTGTAAACCTTTTGAGCCTCTAGCAACATGTGAGCTAAGTTCCTGACCTGGAAGGCTGCCTTCCTCGTAGCCATTACCTCTGCTTACACAGTGTCTGAAATACATGCCCTGGTCACAGACCCTCCTTATACAGTATTTCATAAGGATAAGGTGGTTCTCAGAACTCATCCTAAATTTCTCCCCAAAGTGGTCTCGGAATTCCATGTGAACCAGCCCTTGGTTCTTCTGACTTACTTTGCGAACTTCCAGAATGAGGGAGAGTATACCTTACGTTCTCTGGATGTTAAATGGGTTTTGCATTTCCACTTAGACAGTACTAAAGAGATCCACAAGTCAAAACAACTCTTTGTATCATTCAGCATGGCCCGGCTGGGTCAGCCTGTTGCCATGAGATGTATTTCAGCGTGGCTAGTGGCATGTCGACGCCACTGCTACTCCATGGCAGAGGTTGAGCTGGAAGGCTGGGTATATGCCCATTCTACCAGAGCGGTCGCGGCATCTCTGGCAGAAATACGAAATGTGTCCATTGCAGACATCTGCAGTGCAGTTACTTGGAGCTCTGTGCACACTTTTGTGAAGCACTGTGCTTTGGATGTCCATACCAGGCTGCATCAATCTTTTGGCAGGACAATCCTTAGTGGACTCCTGTCCTTAGTGAGCTCCTCTCTCTTGCTGCCCTTCTCAGGGGGATTATTTAGCTCAGTACTCTTCCATTAATGTGAATGAGTGGTGGAGGCTTTATGTCCAGGATGATGTGGAAATTACGTACCTACTGTAATTCTTGATCTTCTTGTACGAAGTCTCCACCACTGATTCGCATGCCCACCCTCCATCCCCCGAGCTCACTTGTCTGTTTTTGGTCTTCACTTCCTCGATGGCAGGGCTGTGAAGACTCTGTTGTGTTGACCCTTCTTATATGGGTCATTCGGACTATCAGACACTGGGTTACAGAACGGGTCGTGAGGGTTGCCCAGCCCTCCCCTGGACTCTCCTGCTCGCCGACCCCAACCCCCGATGCACCCAGACAGACGCTGGGTTATGGAACGGGTCGTGAGGTTGCCCAACCCTCCCTGGATACTCCCACTCGCCAGCCCCCACTCGACGCACCGACAGATGCGTTGGTTACAGAACGGGTCGCAGTGGCTGCCCAGCCTCCCCTGGACGCCTCCTGTCACGCCGACCCAACCCCCGAAGCACCCAGACAGACACTGGGTTACAGAACGGGTCGTGAGGGTTGCCCAGCCCTCCCCTGGATGCTCCTGCTCGCTGACCCCCACCCCCGAAGCACCCAGGTAACGGAGGGACCAGAAAAGAAAGCCGTGGTTCTGGTGCCATATTTGAATCCCCAGAACTGCTGCCACAGAAAAGTCAAATCAGCCTATTTCTCCATTTGCAGCATATCAGCTGCCACCACCAGAGGGCTCAACTCAAATCTTTTCAGTTACCTATATGAATTAGGAAAGGATGCTGCTGTTATCATCCTTATTTCTTCTCTCTCTCTGACCACTCTCTCCTCCCTGCCCCCCCGCCACCCTCCCAAACAGAGAACCCCCACAGTCCCTACCCCTCGACACCCTCAGCCCCCTGCCACTCGTCCTCCTGCGCCTTGCCCCAAAACCATTACGCACGTATGAGTGCCAGTATCATTCCACCATCCTTTCACCAGGGGCTTGCGGTCTTGCACACTCCAACCCGTCGCTGCCCCCAAATTTTCTCAAATACCCGGTCCTCCACATCCTACCCATACCTCTCTCGGACAAAAATAAAGCATCTCATCTCCATACTTCTACTCCTGTCAGGGGACATAGAGGTAAACCCTGGTCCAAACCACACAAATTCTCATTCCCCTTTCTCCTTTCCCAAAGGCCTCTGCATCTTACACCTAAACACCTGCAGCCTTTTATCCAAAATCTCTCTACTACAACCAATTGCATTAACACAGCACCCTGACATCCTGATCATTTCAGAAACCTGGTTAAAACCCCATCATTCAGATGCGGAAGTCTCCATACCAGGCTACACTATAATCAGACATGACCGGCCAGGCAAAAAGCGCAGAGGTGGCACGGCAATGTATATTGCCAACAGCCACCATTTCTTTATAGTGGACATCCCCACAACCCCTGCCAACATAAACTCTGTTCTCATCAAACTATCTCTCCCCTGTTCCTCCCCCATTTACGTGGCAGGCTCATACTGCCCCCCCCCCGCACACCCCCACGTGGACATCCTCTCCCACCTAACCTCCCTTCAATCCCTAGCTGCCGGGCGCGAGCTACACGCCACCGGCGATTTTAACACAAACTGGTTAGGAACAGATAAAGCCCAATTGAAGACCAAAATATAGGCTCTGAACCTAACCCAACTCATTACTGATCCCACAAGACTAAACCACAAGACCCAAAACCATTCTCTACTAGATTGGGCTCTCACCTCCCACCCCTACAGGATCCTAAGCGCAGGCCTATTACCCGATAAGTGATCATCACATGATCTTCCTGATTAGGAAGGTGCATAGCCCCTCTGTCCCCCCCCCCCCCAAAGACACTGCGCACCATGTCCTACAACACCCTTGTCTTAGCATCTCTCTTGTCAGACTTAGGACACGAAAACTGGTCCTTCATACCTGAGTCTCCTCCATTGCGCAGCTTTTGCGAGTTTCAAAACCTGCTTCCTAAAGTCTGGGACAGACACGCCCCCAACGGACAAAAAGAGTTAGAGGTGCTCATCTCCCCTGGATCTCAGCTGACATAATCAGGAATTGCTACACCAGAGACCGTAGCCTGGAAAACTTATAAGAGAACAGGAACACAGGCATCCCTCTCCACATATAGAAAGCTCCGCAACGCATGCACAAACTCTATCCGACAAGCAAAAAAGACTTACTTTCTGTCGGCTTTTAGCAAGAACATTAACCACCCGACTGATTTCTGGAAATCACTCAAATCCCTGCTCTCCCCCCCAACTCTACCCCCATCCCCTACACTATCTGACCAGGGCTCCCACATCTCCGACCCCATCTGTGTAGCCGAAGCCTTTAATACACATTTCTCCAATTGCACTGCAAACTCCTATCCTCCCTCCCAAATTACTCCCCGGTCCCCCCCCGCCCCCCCCAAAGCCTGCCCCAGGTCCTGCCTTTCTCTTTACGCCCAGTAACCCATGCCAGTACTCTCACTACGGGCCCTGAACCCAAACAAAGGCAAGTGCCCTACGTCCCTGGACGCCAAGATGCTCTTCCTGTCTGCCCCAGCCATAGCTGCCCCTCTCACTGCCCTTTTCAACCTCTCTTTCTCTCTGGGCAAGTTACCCACAGCCTGGAAGATGGCTACAGTCATACCCCTGCCAAAAGGTGGTGACCCCTCCTCCCCAGAAAATTACAGACCCATCTCCCTGCTCCCAATTCTGGCCAAATTACAGGAACGGCTAGTCATGTCCCAGCTCACCACTTACCTGGATGCCTCCTACTTTTTCACTCCGTTCCAATCGGGATTCTGTAAATCCCACTCCACCACCACCTCCCTGCTGTGTGTCACTGGTGACATTCTCACTGGCATGGACAAAGGTCACGTCACCTCGGCCATCTTCATAGACCTAGCCAAGGCTTTTGATACCGTCTCTCATTCCCTACTCCTCTCAAAACTCTCCAATGCAGGGCTCTCAGAGTCAGCCATTGGATGGTTCCATGACTATCTAGCGGACAGGAAACAAACAGTCAAACTGGTCTCTCACACCTCAAACCCCCTGCCAGTCACTACCGGAGTCCCACAAGGATCTGTCCTAGGCCCACTACTTTTTTCCATTTTTTTAAATGACCTCCCATCAGCATGTTCCACTCATCCATCCAACAAAGTGATGACACTGTCCTGTATGCTTCCGGTCCTTCCGCGCAAAGCGTAACAACCCTCCTCCAGGAGGATTTCTATGCCATCCAGAGCTGGTTGAGGACTAACCAGCTATTCCTAAACCCTAAAACAGTATCACAAACATTCGGATCCCAACAAAGACTCTCCGCCAAACCCCCTGCCCCCCTTTCAAAACCTCGGACGGGACCCCCTGGACAATTGTACTTCCTTCAGATATCTAGGTGTCTGGCTAGATCAGCACCTAGATTTTACCTCTCATATCGACTCACTACACAAGAGACTACTCCCCAAGCTAGGTGCTCTATTCCGCAACAAAAAATGCCTCCCTACACAAACTAGGCACGCCATTGCCCAAAAAATGATTCTTTCTGTATTCAACTACGGCGACATAGTCTACTCCATTGTCCCCGCATCTGCTCTGGCCAGCCTAGACACTCTGTTCCACTGCTTCTGCCGATTCATTCTAGATTGTCCGCAATCCACTCACCATTGCAACCTATACAGCTCTGCAACCATGCCGTCCCTCCATGATCGCAGACAAATAAACTGCATTAGGTTCGCTGCTAAATTCTGGTCCCTCTCCCTCCCCCCCCCATCTGGCCTCTACCCTCCCAACAATCCCCTCCTCGTACTCCCTCAGGAACACGGACCACAAACTGCTGCACGTCCCGTTATGTGTACTACCAAAGGCCAGGCCGCCTTTTGTTACCGAATCCCACAGATTTGGAATGCTTTGCCGGCCTCCATAAGACATGCACAGAACACCTGCCAACGCAACCCTCTACTTACAGCCCATTTCTCTTCCAGCTGCTCCTGTTATAACTATCTAATTATTATGCTTGTTGTACTATAAAAGTATACGTAATGTATATGACCCTCTCACTCTGTACAATGTATATATCAACCCCTGTCTGTATTCTCTCAACAAATGTTTATAGGAAAGCCTTGGCTTCCCAAAATGTACTGCATATTGTATATATTCCATGTCTTGTTAATGGGTCTCGGCCCCCAGGTCGCATCTGGAATCGAGCTTTTAGCTCAGTATGCCTTCCTGGTAAATCTCGTAAATAAATAAATATAAATACATAAATCTTATGTCCTACATAGGTTAGTTTCACTAGGTTAGTTTACGTTGCACCTCCTTGGTAAAAAAGATACTGAGGCGGTTGGAGGGTTGACGCCGAGGTAGTCTATACATCGCGAGCCAGTCTCGCCGTGCTCCAGCGTAGTCCCATTAGTGTGAATGAGTTGTGGAGACTTTGTCCAAGAAGATCAAGAATTATGGTAGGTACATAATTTCCATATATTGGGTCCTGTGCAGCTCATGATCGAGCAGCCCTGCCATTGGGACTCCTCCGAGTTCCCAGTGATGGCACTACTGTCATCCTCCTTGACCTGGAACCTTCAAGAAGGCATTAAGAGTAGTATGGAGGCATCCCATCTTCTTCGAGGATATATCTTCCATTAGGCCACACCTTTGAAATTATACCCACATCACCGCTAGTACCACATGGAATTTTTGCAAGCCGTGGGTCACCCACAATGACGTTGTGCATTAGCATCTATATAAACATGGGGGGCCCCATCTCTCCTCAGTTCTTTTCCCACCATCGATCATCCTTGTCAGACCTGCTGTGGAAACATCAACCAACTAGCCATTGTCGTTTTCTTTATTTTTCTTAAGTGTTACACCGTCATCTCTGCATGCCACCAAAATCTATAACGTTATTTCAGTACTGTGAGTGCAGGAAGAAAATTTTGAAAGTTGACACACATGGGGTGTGCATTTGCCGCCTAGGCCTCTTTCACAGTGTTAGAACCAGTGCGAGCAGCCATAAATTTAACCAAGCTACTAAGTGATGCCGAAAGAAAGTGCTGGAAAAATTTCTCCTAGAGAAAACTTTAGCAGCTGTGGAGAAGGCACAAAGCTGAAAATATGCATCGCCTGCCCTGTCGACCAAATTATGGCCAACGAAGCCAAAGGACCAGGAAATAGCTCAGTCATCATCCCAGTGCCCTTCATCATTGGGCCATAAGCACAAGCACAAGGGTAAAGGGAGATCTTACTTGGAGAGGAGGCTCTTGCAGCAGGTACCACAATTAGAAATGATGCCACCTGGCAGCAGGATCCGGCAGTTCTTTCTCTATCAGTACCGACATGGGAATGCCCCCCCGCCAACGTTGGTTCCACCCCCGACGTCACCCTATATAATGGAGGAGTTCCCATGCTCCAGTTCTTTCCTGCCCATACGGTCAGGGTTAGTTCATTGGTTACCGTCGCAGTACCGATCGCTCGCCTTCTCTCCACCGTTTCTCGTAGTCAAATTTCGCTGCATCTGTGTCCCCTTCCTCCAAAGGGCATGTAAACAAGTGCTTCTGTGGGTGACAAATACCATCCAAAGACGGCCATTCGGCGTGCCTCTTTTGCCTTGGGCCCGACCACGACATGATGCCTGCCCTCATTGTTAGGCCTTCAACTCCCGCATGTGTATCAGGCATCAGAAATCTCTTTCCGCCTTTTTAGCGGAGTCGAAATTGGCTGCAATGGAACGTGCCTCATCCTAGGGGGAATTGGACCATCCACCCGCCCACATGCATCACAAGCACCGGGAGCACAAGGAGAAAGAGAGGTCCCACTCCAGGCCCAGATCCTCGGACTCGAGGTTTGGGTCATCGGGGCATGACTCGCACCTCACAACCCTCAAATCTTCCGCAGGATCTTCCGCGGCCAAGTCTGTGGGATCACCCTCCACCTCTGAAGGTGGATCTGCCCACCGAGAAGGCTTTCTCACCGGGTGCAGGTAAGACCTCCTCCCGCTCAGCCTCCTCTTCTAAGGCCGACTCCCAGGAGTCGAGCAAGGCCTCCGGGTCTTCAGGTGGCAGGGCCTCATCCTTGCCACCAAAATCTAGGGATTCCGACCAGCGACTGACCGATGCTCGGTCGAGAAATCCTCCAAACACAAGGCCAACCGCCCCAAGGCTCACGCCTTCAAGGGACGTCCGTCTGCCTCAAAGAACAAGCGGATGCCAGACCGACGTCCGCCAGTGGCCCCTCCAGCCACTACACTGGTGAAGGCCTTTCTGCCGCCGGTTCTTGTCCTTCTGACGCCAGCCAACCCGGTGCCACCCAACGTCAGTTCCAAGACCCCCTCGTCACAGTCGCCAGTCCACCTGACGCCAGAGCGGACGACAGAGGAGCTGACGTCTCTCCGCCGCCACCCCTTAAACCTACACCAGTGCCTATTGACACAGCCGACGGGTTTAGACCCGACACTGGTACCCCCTGATGACGGAACTGGTGCTGGCACAGGCTCGGGTGCCCCTTTGCCCCTGCGCCCGGTTCTCCCAGATTGAACTTCTTGCAGGTCAAGGAGCTCATCCCACTGGTGGGACACTGTCAAACGCGATCTCCCAGCGGGGGCTTCCCCTCCCACGCCCACTCCGGTTCTAGTACCTATTGATCAGCAACCATTAGACCTGGAGACCGGGAAGGAGCAGGCACCCAAGAAATATAAAGATAAGGAGCGCAGGAGGACCAGATCCAGCAGTTCCTCCCGCTCTTCTTCTCTGGTCGACAGACACAAGAGGAAACGACACAGATCTCCGTCCTCTTCACCCTCAGACTTGTACATGGACTCCTGTGTGCAGATTCCGACATCAAGCCGGACCTAGGGGACATGGAGGAACATCCTAAATCGCCTCCAGATGACCCTAGCTTTATGGAGGTGATGAGGCACATCCAGGCCAATATGGGATGGGATACTGAGGCCTTGGACCCCGAGCGACTGCAGTTTATTTATTTATTTGCTTTTGTTTACCAGGTAGGCACACTAGACAGCCAAGTGCCTATTTTCAGGTGCGACCCGGGAGGATTACAGAGTACATACTATGCATCAGACAGTCATGGTAACATACAGGAGCATCAGGCATGCATAGGTAGGTGAATACAGCATATGGGACATCGCGCGAAACAGTTAAGTAGGAAGATAGCATCAAGATACATACCAGTAGTAAATAAGTAGAAAACGACTAAATAACAACATAATGAGGTAAAACAACCAAATATCAGGTACATTCAGTGTCAAGAGGCCAGGAAGACAGGGTCACCCCTGAGGGAATAGGCAGAAAAAAAGTGCAAAAAGTGCCTAGTGCAAATACATAGCAAGCTTAGTCAGTAGACATTACAGTAATAATAAAGGCTACATGGTGTCACCCCACAACAGCCGACTCGGGAGAGAGGACACCGCTAGGTCTATATGACACATAGACAGGCTGAGGCTGATTTAAGGAAGCTCCAGAGAGATGTTTTGAAGCAGGGATGGGAGGGAGAGGAACGAGTTAATGCAGGAAGAGAGTTCCACAGTCTTGGTGCATGGACAGAGAAGGCCCGATCCCCAGTACGGGTGTGGGTTTTGGAACCAGGCGATCCAGTGCAGCACAGGATCTTAGGTGGTAGGCCAGGGTTTCATGTTTGAGGGGGAGGGCAAGCGTGGAGGGGTGGCCGTTCTGACAATGTTGTCAATGAAACTACTGAGGACAAAAGCACGGTGCTTTTCAGGAGGAAACCACTGCAGCCACAAGTAAAGTTCACAGCGATGCGTAAGACGAGGGGCAGAGAGTGCGAAGCAGCATATATTGTTATATGCGGTATCCCATTTCGATGAGACTAGATTTCGGTGCTAGGAAAAGGATCACGAGCCCATAACAGGCGTGTGAAGGTATCCCCTAGCTGGGGCAAGTCAGCACGACAGCAGGGTGAGGCAACTTTTGCTCTGTAGGCGAGACCGAGCTTGATGTTAGTTGCCTCATATATTCCGAAGATGGGTGCTGAGGTCGAGTTCCGGGTCAAGGGTTGCTCCCAGATACTTAACGGAGTTCACTGTCTGCAGGAGGGTGCTGTTTGTTCCATAGACGTTTAGGGGAGCAGGGCAGGAATTAGTTTTGGCTAAATATCTCCGCCAAAAAGACCCTAAGCTGGTGGTCATCCCTCCCATGGTCGACACCTTTGAGGATGTCACGATTGCGACCTGGAAGTCCTTCACTCCTCCTCCGCCATGCCCAAGAAGGCTCATCGGCTCTACCAGGCCCCTAAGGACCACCCCTTCTTGTCCGAACCACCCGCAGTGGACTCAGTGGTGCTTTTGGCAGCTCACGATCATTCACAGAGGCCCAAACACCTGAGCACCCAGCCACCTGACAGGGAGTCAAAGCAGCTGGATTCCTGGCACATATGGTCCAATTCCAGAACACCCTTTGGGAACAGAGATTGGACATCGTGCAGAACATGCCCGATTGTCCCCAGTGGACAGAGCTTGCAAAATTACTTCAGACTGGCTCAGACGTGGGTATGCACATTCTGTGGTTGGCCTACGACTCTGCAGACACCTCCTCCAGGGCGGCCGCTGCTGGCATTTGCCTCTGTCGCCATGCTTGGCTTCGGGTTTCTGGGTTTGATCCAGATGTCCAGACGAACATTCTGGATGCTTCCTTCAAGGGCTCCGTGCTCTTTGGCGAAGACATGGAGAAGATTATCACCAGGCTGCAGGACTCTGGCAAGGCCATCCAAACTGTGCAGTCCATGTACCGCCCGAAATAGGGGCAAGCTCGTAAGCCTCGTTTTCATGGTCATGGGAGACATCAGCCTCAGCAGCCTCGCTTCCAGCCCCACTTGCAGCGAGGCGGCTTCAGTCGAAGAGGCGGAGCCATAGGATCATCTGCCTCCTCCTCTAGACAGGCCAAGGTAGCCACTGTCGCCCTCCCCCCCCCACCGCCTGACTATACAGGCCACCCTTCTCCCCTAGATGTCCCATCAGGGGAGCCGGTCGGAGGCTGCTTTTCCCTCTACGAAGATGCATGGAGCCAAGTGACCTTCGACCAGTGGGTCCTCAAGCTTGTGGAGTTCGGGCACTCCATAGAGTTCGACGCTCTTCCACCGGACAGACCACCGCCCCTGTCCTGATACCCCAGGGAACACTGAGCACTGGTCAGAAGGGAAATTTTATCCCTTTTGAACAAAAACGCCATTGAGCCGGTACCCCTGGCCGAATGAGAGCAAGGGTTCTTCTCCCACTTCTTCCTGGTCCCAAAGAAGTCGGGAGACCTCAGACCCATTCTGGACCTCAGCAACGTGAACCAATGGGTCTCCTACCAGAGATTCAGGATGGTCTCCTTCCCCACTTTCCTGCCTCTCGTTTCGACAGGAGACTGGCTGGCGTCCCTGGACATGCAGGACGCCTACTTGCATATCCCTATCTTAAGGGGCCATCGCAAATTCCTGAGGTTCAGGTTCGAAGACAAGGACTATCAGTTCCAAGTCCTTCCCTTCGGTCTCTCTTCAGCCCCCAGAATCTTCACCAAGTGCCTAACAGTCATTGCCACGGCACTGCAGAGACGGGGTTACTTCGTGTTCCCCTATCTGGACGACTGGCTCCTCCTGGCTCCCTCCAGGTCCCAACTGTTGGAAACTATCAGGGACTCCATTTCGCTGTTTCAGCAATTGGGAATCACTGTCAACAGGGACAAGTCTCATCTTTTCCCTTCCCAGAACCTCCAGTTAATTGGAGCTCTTCTGGATACCACTCTCGGGAAAGTGTTCCTTCCCTCCAACAGAGCAAGTCGGATTCAGGTCTTGGTGTACCAGATCTCTTCAGCCTCAGAGGTCCCCACAAGGCTTCTTCTCAGGCTGTTGGGCCATATGGGCGCTGCCATAGTTTCCGTCCCTCTCGCTCGACTTCGCATGAGAACCATCCAGTGGTCGCTCAGAGTTCAATGGGATCAAACGCTAGACAGCTTGGATGCCTCAATCCGTATCTCTGAGCCAGTCTGCCAGGAGTTACGCTGGTGGATGTCATCACAGAATTTACTGGCGGGTATCCCCTTCCATGCAAGGGCACCGTCCCAGATTCTGACAACGGACGCGTTGTCCTCGGGCACCCACTTGGGAACACATCGCACTCAGGGCTCATGGTCCGCAATAGAGGAAGATCTGCATATCAATGTTCTGGAGCTGAGAGTGGTCCTTTAAGCTCTGGTCTTGGTCCTAGTACCGGGCCACCTGTTGGTCCAGATGGACAACACTTCGGTGATGTTCTACCTCAACAAACAGAGTGGCACACGTTCATATCCCCTGTGCCAGGAAGCCATTCGGGTGTGGGATTGGGCCTTGGAGCACCAGTTCACCTTAACGGCAGTACACATCCCAGGGGAAAAAAACGTGTTAGCCAATGTGCTCAGCTGAACAAAGTCACAGGCTCATGAGTGGGAGCTACTGCAGGAAGTCAGTGATCACATCTTCTGCCACTGGGGGATGCCAGAACTGGATCTCTTCACATCTCAATTCAATGCAAAACTGCTCAGTTTCTGCTCACTAGGTCCAGAGCCTGGAGCTTTCTGGCACAACGTGTTGTCTCTCTCCTGGAAGGTGAGGTTTCTCTACGCTCCCCCCCCCCTTTCCGCTTCTGCAGAAGGTCCTCCTCAAGGCGCAGTTGGAACCTCCCCCCCTCATTTTGATAGCACCGCTATGGCCACGGCAGATTTGGTTCCCCTTACTTCAGCGTCTAGCGGCAGAGCCTCTGTTTCTTCTTCTTCCACTCTCCTCTCACCTTCTGTCTCAGGACAGGGGGTTCTTGATCCATCTGAATCTGCACTCGCTTCACCTGCATGCATGGCTTCTCAGGACCTAGCTAAAGTCAGATTTGGGGTGTCTGATCAGATAGCGCAAGTGTTGGTTGAGGCGCGTAAGCCTGCTACCAGGGCCACTCATGCTATGAAGTGGAAACGATTCTGTATCTGGGCCACAGCCAAGAGGGTGGACCCACTGGTTTGTCTGGTTAACTCTGTTTTGGAATACCTGCTCTCACTTTCAGAGTCAGGTCTCAGTTACTCCTCCATCAAAGTACACCTGGCCACCATCTCCGCTCATCACTTGCCAGTGTTGGATAAGACAGTGGCTCAGATGGAGGTTTCTAAAGCCTTCCTGCGAGGTATTCTGCATATCAGGCCTCCCATCCGGGATCCTGTGCCCCCTTGGGACCTCCTGCTTGTATTGGAGAAGCTTATGCTCCCCCCATTCGAACTAGCGATGGAGGCAGAGCATCGTTTTCTTTCCTGGAAAACTCTGATTTTAGTAGCCATTACTTCGGTGAGGTGCATTTCAGAACTTCAAGCCCTCATGTGTAAGGAGCCCTACCTAATTTTTCATAAGGATAGGGTTGACCTCCACACTAACCCAAAGTTTCTACTGAAGGTGGTCTCAGAGCTCACTCTCAACCAATCCGTACAGCTTCCGGTTTACTACCTGAAGCATTCCAATGGGGAAGGCCCTACTTCACTGCTTGGATGTCCACAGGTCTCTCAGATGTTATTTGGCCAGGACCAAACAGGATAGGAAATCTGATCAACTCTTTGTAGCCTTTGCTCAAATGGTCCCTAGGTCGCCCGGTCACCAAACAGATGCTGTCACGCTGGTTGGTCCATTGCATCTCCTTCTGTTACCAGAAGCATAACAAGTCCACCCCAGGACCGGTTAAAGCTCACTGTATCAGAGCTGTCGCTGCTTCCGTCGCAGCGATGAAGCGGGTACCTACTGCAGACATTTGTGCTGCCGCTGCCTGGAGTTCTGTTCATACCTTTGTCAGGCATTACAGCCTCAACATCATTTCCAGATGCAGAGCAGGCTTTGGCCTCGAAATTTTGCAGGGCCTGGTTTCCTGAGGGACCCTCTCTATTCCTGTTGTTCCTTTACTTTCCCTTCCCCCTCCCAGGGATTGTTTTAAATTTATACTGCTTGGGAATCGGTCCTAATTGTGGTACCTGCTGCAAGAGCTTCCTCTCGAAGTAAGATAGTACAGTTACGTGAGAACTTACCGTAACAGTAAATCTTCGAGCGAAGCTCTTGCAGCAGGTGTATTTCCCCTCCCTCTTTCCCCCAGGGATCAGGCCTTTCCAGGTGGCTTTTCCTCCATTTGAAGGGAAGAATTGTTTCATTCCTAATTCTGACCATTGCCTGTTACCTGTCTCTGCCTGACGGGACGGTGTGCAAGAACTGGAGCACGTGGGGAATTCCTCCCTTATATAGGGTGACGTCGGGGGTGGAGCCGACATCGGCGGGGGCGTTCCCACGTCGGTACTGCTAGAGAAAGAATTGCTGGATCCTGCTGCCGTGTGACGTCAGTCTTAATTCTGGTACCTGTTGCAAGAGCTTCTCTCGAAGATCTACTGTTACGGTAAGTTCTTAATGTAACTGTACTATCCTGTTCCCCGGCAAGGTCCAGCTCGCCACTGCAGCCTTCAGGTACTCAGACTTTGTTATTGACTGCTTTTTGTTGGTGATGCCAGTTACCCCCCCAACAATCGATGAGACAGCAAGGTTGAAGCTTGGCTCAGGCATGCCGTACCTGCTGTGGATGGTACCTCGCTGTTGTTGAATGGGCCCATCCCATTGTCTACTTCGGTTGTCACGGCATCACTGACATTCAAGCGGTACTGGTGTCGTTTTCAGAGATGATACGACATATTTTATCAGGCTTACCTGTGCAGCTTGTGTTATCATTGACAGTGTTACTGCTTCTCAGCTCCCGTCGACGCCATCTTCCAGTACACCTCAAATAACTCCTTCTCAACCACTAGTGGTGTCACCAGCATGGTCCGTAGTCCCCGTTGTCAATAGGGAGGTCAGCAATGGAGTGGAACATAATCCTGACCTCATTATGGAGGACATTTAGGAGGAAGAAAAAGGTTATGAGTGAGAACAGTATGTACCACTTTCCAGTTCTACCCACTCCTCCTCTAGTGAGGATTCTGTGGTATATACCCCCAGATCTTCTCCAGAAGATCTTATGTTTCAGTCTGTGCTGCAACAAATGCAAACTGCCACAGACTTTTTTTTTTATCATATCACTATTTTTCCCCTGCAGCCACTGACCTGCCATATATATTCCGGCCACCACTCCGCCTCCACCACCACTGACCCCAGAGTTGCACAGCCAGCTGGCATATGCAGCTATAGCTTCGAGAGGGGCACCCACCTTTGCCCCCACACCAGGCAAGGATCCAATACTGGCATGCGACTGTCCAGGCATCGTCGGTATTTGATGGAGTAGCGGCCATCAAGCTGCCGCAGTCTGTGCTGCCATTTTCCATGTTTTTGCCCTCGGGAGTGCAAGCGTGCAGTGACGTCAGGCACGTTATGCACCTATGTCTGCCGCACTCCATACTTGCTGCACCATTTCTAGCAGTGCCCCCGGTTGTCACCAGGGGCCGCTGCAGAGCGGTGGCACCCTGTATCTGACCCCAGGATAGGAGAGCAGTCCTCCGGACCCTCAATCCTATCCCCCCCCCCCGCCGACCCCTGATGCCCCGGGCTCGCGTCCGAACCCGGGTCACCAGCGTGGTGTGAGGTGTGGCGTCCAGCGCCTCAGCCCTCAGCGCCACCGGGCCAAACTGCCACAGACTTTGCTGTGAAGGAGGCGGTCTCCACAAAGAAAAATGTGATGGCGTTTTTGGAGGTACCATGTACTCCATCTATTATTATTCCTTCAATTTATCGTGTCTTTGAGGATGATACATTTACTGCTTGATACAGGCCTAACTCATTGCCAGCTATACCAAGAAAGGCTGACAAGCAGTACCCTACTCTTTATGCCAAGCTATATTATGCCAGTCAACCAGAAACCGACTCAGTTGTTATTATGAATGCCCATGATAGATCCAGGGCACCGAAACACATGAGTACTCTGCCCCTGACAAAGAATCCAGGATGCTGGATGTGATGGGCAAACGCACATACTCCACTGTCTCACTAGGTCTCAGAATTTCCAGTTACAAGGCCCATATGATAAAATATCAGAAGAGCCTGTAGAAGGCTGCTAAAGCTGCTGCCCGCGGCCTGCAGAAGGCTCTGCTAAGAATGAATTGGTTAAAACCCTGTCTTCTAGTGCTGAGTTTGGCAAACACTTGCTCTGCTCCGCTCAACATATAATGTGTCTGATACTTCTGCCGGGGCAGTTGCATCTGACATTTGCATGCAGTGTTGATCTTCCTGGACTATACCTTCACCATTGATTCACACTGATGGGTTCTCAGCCAGAGGCGCTAGGACCCTGCAGAAGCCAAAAAATCTTCAGGAGGGCCGGAGCTGAGGTGGGCTGTAGCCATGCTTGCCCAGCACCTGAGCCTTCGCTGCATAGCCTAATAAACATGACCCCAACTGCCTCAGTTCCTTTTTTTCCCCGCCTTGGAGTGCACTTCAGTGACAACGTCGCTCACCCGTCGAGAGTCAGATTTTCACATCTGTACGATACAGCATTCACTTTTCTCTTACTTTTTGTTTTACTTTAGCGTTTATTTTTCTTTAAAAAAAAAAAAAAAAGGAATTTCTCTCAACCCTAACGAACAATGGCTTACGACCATGGGTGGCAATGGTGAAAATCGGGTTAGGTGTCTCGAGGCCTACTCCTCTTCCTGACGCTCTTTCTTAAAGGAGTTAGAGGAGGACAAGTCTGACCCTGATCTCATTATTTCTGAGGACGGTGACGAATCCTTCTATATCCTGGATTCTTCTACTCCAGGTGTATCTGCAGTTCCTCAGGAAGGCCTTTCTTTTCAGACTTTGCTTCACAACATACATGCTACCCTAGCACTCGAAACCTCTGCCCCAGATCCAGGTAAGCGGTTACGTCCCGCATGGCTTCATGTACCTAACATTCCAGTTAGCTTCACACCTCCTATTCATCCAGCCTTTGAAATGCTTTCGGAGGCAGTGTGGGCCAGACCTGCTACCATTCTGTTTATCTCTAAGCAGATAGACCAAAAGTACATTTCCCCTAAGGAAAGACCTCTTCTAGTTTTATGGAAAACAGCCCATGTGATCCCCTTTTCAAATCCGGAGACCCCAATGACCTCAATAATTACAGGCCTATCTCTCTACTCCCGATCCTGTCTAAACTGCTGGAGAAAATTGTGAGTACTCAGCTCAGGAACTACTTAGAGTCTGCAAATTTGCTTAATCCTTTACAATCTGGCTTCAGACCATGACACAGTACCACCTCGGCACTCGCTAAGGTGACTAACGACTGGCATTGAGAAGTGGATACAAAGAATTTTGTTTGCGCAGTATTTTTAGAGCTAAGCAAGGCTTTTGATACTGTCGACTACGTCCTGCTCCTTTCTTCTCTCCAGAACATTGGCCTGGACCACTTATAGCTGAGATGGTTCTCTAATGACGTCACAGGTCAGCTTCAACAGGTTAAAGCGGAAGGGGAACTGTCACCACAAAAACCCTTATTGAGAGGCACACCACAGGGTTCTATACTGGGCCCATTGCTTTTTGCAATTTATATTAACAGAATTGATGCAAATATCAAAGATGCTAACATACATCTGTTTGCAAATGATACGGTGCTGTATATCAGTAGACCTACCCCTGGAGCAGCATATAGTGATCTACAGCAGGAATTCAGTCAGTTGCAGCTACAGCCAGAAACTACTACTAAATGCAAAAGATACTAAGGCAATGTTCTTTTCACCCCATGTTCGTGCAGTGAATCCAGCCATCCATGGAATGTTACCTCAGATTACCATGCTACTAAGTGAACTATTGAACTATGTAACCAAGTTCAAATACCTGGGGGTTTGGCTTGACCATAAACTTTCATTTAATGACCACATTGAAAAACTGATTTTAAAAAAACTCAGAGACTTGGACTCTTTTACACGATTAATCACCTTCTTACACGGGATGCTAAGAAGAGACTGGTTCAAACCACCTCCCTTTCCCTGCTAGACTACGTGGACTTCCTTTATCGTCAGGGCCCCACTGCTGCACTTGCTAAACTTGATACGCTCTGCCACAGAGCCTTAAGGTTTATTACTGGTCTTCCTTACTCCACGCATCACTGCTCCATATACACTGATGTGGGCTGGTCATTCCTATATCACAGACGACAGAGAAACGCCGTCCTCTGGACCTTCAGAGCCTTTTCTAAGAAGTTGCCTCAGTATATTTCTGATTGTTTACCAATAAGCACAGTAGGCAAGTATGCGCGGAGAAGTGCCTCCTACATCTCTCTAACTGTGCCCAAGGTCAAATCGCATTTTGGTCAGGCATCTATAAATTGCGTGCTACCTCTAATTTGGAATAAGCTGCAAAAAACATTGAAGCTGCTCCACCCTATCAATTTAGCAGAATTCAAAACACTTTACAATCGCTCCTTCAAGGAATCCTGTAACTGCTTCCCCTGATATCTGCCTTATCCCTAGATATTTGTGTCCCCCTCGATCCTTGCCTTATCCTCTGGAAATTAAGTCTTCCACTCGTCCCATTAACATCCTGTCTCCTTCTCTCCCTAGTCCAACCACATTTTAGTAACCCTATATTCTTTTTCAGTTAGTTCCCTCAGGTCCAGGAACTGTGACTGTAGCTTGCACGTTGTTCCTATTTCCTTTTGAGTGACCTCTACGACCCCCAACTTGGAGTCTGCACTCAGTCTATTAGGCTGCATCCTCAGTCCTCAATACTCTGTGGCTACTCATGGGTAGTCCTCCCTCCTACTGCTTACACCCTTCTTCCCTTCCCTTCTTCCGGTATCATCAGTCTATTCCCATACCTAATTTATGGATCCATTCTTTCTGGTACTCCCCAGGTTTATTGTGTAAATATTGAATATAATTATGGAAATGCTTTTTATTTTGCATATACTATGGTCTATGCTTTTTGTTTTTTTACTATTAGTCACCTTGTACATTGTATTTGATACTGGCTCAGTTTGTTTTGGTTGGTATTGTTGTAAACTCTGTGTTTTATAATGATTAGGTATACTGTCCAGGTCCATCTCGAAAATGAGCATTGCTCAACGGTGTTGGCCTGGTTAAATAAAGATTTTGATTGATTGATTTTCTCAGCTTATTGCTGACAAACTTGTCATTTTAGCTGAGAACGATAAGGCCATCCTTCCTCATGGGATAACAGCTCACCCCATTAATAAGGAATCTCATAAGACTGTTACCATGGGGAAGTGAGCCTTTGCTGTGGCTACCTTAGGCATGCATATAGCCAGTTACCAAGGATATTTCTCTCAGTATGCGTATGGCTTCTGGACTTCCCTCAAATCTCTTGCTGATACACTGCCAGAGTCAGACACTAAACAGAAGACCCTGCACACTGTTACCCATGGTATGGAGTCAACAGTCACCAACTAAAGGCAGCCATGGATGCTTATGATACTGCTACCTGTGCTATTGCCACCAGTATCTGCATTAAAAGGCATTCTTGGCTTCGGACATCCGTTTTTTCCAGTGACGCCCAGGAGCAGGTCAAGAATGTTCCTGTTGATGGCTCTTACTTGTTTGCTCAGTAAGTGGAGCAATCCTTTGGGGCCTCTCAAAAGATCTGTACTGCCATCAAGTCTGCTAGACCCACCCCAGCTCATCGTCAGAGAGGGTGAAGTAAGGTTTTCTACCGTAATAAGCAATCCTTTCATGGCAGGACTGGGGGACACCAGGTCAGACCCCAACCACCCCAAAAGCAGAAGAAGACACACCAGAAGGCACAGGTGCCGAAAGCACCTAGTGCCATTCTCTGAAGTTCCGGCCTCAGCTGCCTGGGGCACACCTCTCCTCTCCAGTATGAGGGCATCTAACCTAGTTTTACAGCCAGTGGAAATTTGTCACTACCAACAAGTGGGTCCTGCAGATCATCCGGGAGGGTTACTTGCTGAATTTGTAGAAACTCCCCCGGGCAATCCACCCAAAAGACAGCAGCCCTTATCCACTTCCAGCTCAGGCTTTCTGTCTTTGGAGATAGCGGGCCTTTTGAGCAGTAGGGCAGTGGAAGTGGTCCCGGAGTCACAGTGAAACACAGGCTTCTACTCCCACTACTTTCTCATTCTGAAAACGTCAAGAGGCATGCGCTCCATACTTAGACTTCAGGCAGCTGAAAAAATTTATCCTCCAGGAGAAGTACAAAATGGTCTCTCTGGGGACCTTACTACCACTTCTCGAGTCCCAGAGCTGGTTGGCCTCCCTTGACATGCAGGATGCCTACCAGCATATTCCAGTGCACCCCAGTCACCACAGGTTTCTTAGCTTCATGGTCCTGAATCAGTATTACCAATTCCGAGTCCTGTCCTTTGGGCTATCCTCGGCACCTTGTGTCTTTACAAAGTGCTTCGCCATTCTTGCGACACACCTTTGAAAGCTCAAGCTTCAAGTCTTCCCTTATCTGGGCAACTGGCTCCTAGCCAGCCCGTCCGAACAGGACACGGAACCAAGCCATTTCTACAGTGTCTCAGTTCCTAACCTCCATGGGAGTTTTTCTGAATATGGAAAAGTTGCAGATTCAACTATCTCAGCAACTGCTCTTCATTGGAGCCCTATTGGACTCGACCAGAGCAAGGGTTTTTTCTCCCAGAGGACCAGAGAATGAACATCCTACAGGTGGCATGCTTTGTCATGAATTACCACTCCGTCAGGGCTCTCTCCATGCAGTGGATGCTAGGCCTCATGACCTCCTCAATCTTTACAGTGCCTCTAGCGTGACTGCACATGAGGACAACTCAATGGATGCTCAGCACTCAGTTGTCTCTGACAGCATGTCATCAGTCTTACCATGTCAAACTGGCGAAACCTTTGCTCCAGTTGCTTACATGGTGGGCTCAGGAGGACAATCTCCTCCAAGGTTTTCCTTCTCACCCCCAGAGCCCCAGATATTCCTTACTACAGATGCGTCTCTGTTAGGATGGGGAGCCCATTGTCTCGGCCACCATACTCAGAATCTGGAGCTCTGTGAAATCTCATCTCCATATCAGTATCTTGGAAATGAGAGCAGTCCTGTGTTCTCTCCGGGCCCTCGTAGACTATGTCTGCAATCAGGTAATCCTTTTGTAGACGGATAACAAAACAGTCATGTAGTACTTCAACAAGCAGGGTGGAGCACACTCTTATCCCCTCTGCAGGGAAGTTATGAGAGTGTGAGAATGGTGTCTAGAGCACAATGCTCTGATCCAGGCAATCTGTTTGCCAGGGGATCAAAACATTCTAGCAGAGTAGCTCAGTCTGACAGAGGCGAGTCCTCACGAATGTTCACTAGCTCTGGATGTCGCACAGGCACTCTTCGATGAGTGGGGAACCCCCACAAGTAGACCTTTTTGCTTCCCTACTTAACGCAAAACTGCCTAAGTTCTGTTCCAGAAATCCAGAACATGGCATTTTTTGTCAGGATGCATTCAGGCTGTGGTGGACAAATTGTTTTCTGTGCACATTTTTTTTTCCAATTGTTTAACCAGGAGTGGCACAGTAAGCTGAAAGCTTGTTTACAGGTGTGACCTAGGAGCACAGGGAAGTTAAGTGACTTTCTCAGGGTCACACAGTATGCAGGTGGGGACTATGGGATTCAAAGCCAGGTCTCCAGATTTGCAGCTCAGAGCCTTAAACCACTGTGCTATACTGCCTCCATCTCTTCCTCTAATTCAGAGACTACTGCTCAAACTGGAGGCCCATGGAGGCAAAATGATTCTCATTGTGCCATATTAGCCTCAGCAGATATGGTTTCCTCCACTCAACAACTTGTCAGTTGTCCCTCTGGGACCTCTTCCCCCTGCGGATAGACCTTCTGACGCAGGGATCCCTGGTTCATCCCAACCTGTGCTCCCTTCATCTCCATGCCTAACTTCTAAAGAGATAGAGGTGAACAGGTTCAAGGTCTCTCAGAGGATATCCGAGATTCTCCTGGCTGCTCGTAAGCCCTCTACCAGAAAGACTTACACCGACAAATGGAGACGGTTTTCAGCATGGTGTTCTAAATCCCGTTTAGACCCATTCTGATGTCTACCTGACAAGGTTTTGGAGTATTTAGTGATCTGTCAGATATGGGTTTACAATACTCCTCAGTCAAGGTCCATTTGTGTGTTCCTTCAGCATATCATGAGCCTATCGTGAACCTTGATGTGTGTAACATGGGCATTATCGGAAAGTGAGCTGTCCAACATAACTCCAAGGTATTTGAACTCTTGGATTTGATCAATTAACTTACAACTTTTAGTGTTCTTTTCTTATTTAAAAATAAGAAGAAGAGGAAGAAATTCTCAGCCTGCTATCAATGGAGTCGGCCTTAGACGGTAGTGGTGACGGTAGCAAAACTTCGTTTGAAAGCTGTGATGGCAGTGGAGCTGTGTCTGATCCGCTGTCCTTTGTGGAGGGGGGGGGTCCAACCACAGGCAGTCCAGTGCTCGGGGGGGTAGGACAGTCCGCCCAAAGCACAGAAGTAGCTGGATCATTCCCGACCTTGATCGGAGATCCGGCTCTGCTCAACCTCAAGCTCTTCTTCCTCCTTTCGGTGGAAGAAGAAATGGTACCACTCGAGGTTACCCTCTGGTACGTCTACACGGGGATCGTTGGTGGTAGAGAGCAGTAGACCTGAACCAACTCTGGTTAGGTTCTCTGTGGCTCCGTTCTAAATGGCCGCGATCCTCAACACCGGATCCCATCTCTGTCCTCGATAGGGCTCCGGTGAGCAGTTTCATCTCTGGGCCACTCTTTAAGAGCAGCGGGTACAGCATCTGCCCCGTTGACCTGGCCAGTGGACACGGTTCTGGGGCCTTCAGGCCTCAGAGCCACTGGGCCGTGGCCAGGTCGGTTGTGCCAGGATGTGTGCACGGTGCCCTCTCCGGTGCCTGCGCCATCAACGCCGACTCCACGTGCCTACTGCCATCACCTTTTTCCCTGCAGGTGCCAACAAAGATACTGCTTTTCTCCCCCCCCCTTCTTCAGGTATAGGGCCAGCAGCGGAGCTGGCGCCACGTGTGGTGCCACATGTGATGCCAGCGCTGCAGGGGGTGCCCGCACCACAGATGGCGCTGAATTCCTCTATGCCAATCTGGGTGGCGGCATCTCCCGTGATCCTGGCCTAGACCTATCTTTTGGAGGTTCTTCTGGGGTAGAAGTAAATTTTGATGAGTCTCAATCTTGATGAGTCTCACCCTGTTCTGCTTTGTCAAAGACGCAGCAGATGGCTCATTTTATGGGCTGTAATGCAAGCCTTCTGTATCAGCGGAGCCTATGATGGAAGATCTCTCTTTCCAGTCTTTCCTCAGGGATATGGGGTCCACCGTAGCATTTCAGACTTCATATGTGGACCAAAGCAGACTTCTACATCTTGTGTTCCTACATTCCTCAGTACGAGTTCACCCTGTGGAACACACTCAAATCAATGGTTGAGGGCCTCCCAGAATCTAACACACCATTACCAGGGCATGGTCAATAGTAGTTCGTCTGTTCGTCATTAAAAATGAATCGACCGACCGTACAGCGCGAGACCTTTTGTCTACCGCATTGCAGTCGGCATAAAGATAGTCACTGCCCTCCACTTAATATAATCAACTCCGAGTCGGAGCTGATTAGAGGAGGGGTGCAAGACCCCCAGATAACAGTGCCGGGGTTCAGCGCCGACACCACAGTGACCTGGCGCTGTTGTCGCTGTAGTGTCGGTCGATGTCGACATGTCACTGTCAGGGCAGTATACCTCCAATAATCAGCTGAAAGCTTTTATGGATACCTACGACACTGCATCTAGGGCAGCTGCCACTGACATTTGTAGAAGGTGACTCTCCTGGTCCAGAACATCACATTTCTCACCCGATGCTCAGCAGGTGATTAACGTCTCCTTGACTGTGCTTATCTGTTCGGCCCTCAGGTTGAGCCCTGGAGGCTGCTCAGAACATCAGGGCTGCCATTTAAACAGCCATGCTGGCTCCTGCTGCCCCTCAGAGGGACAGGAACCGTTGACATTTTCATAACAGGCAGTCCTTTCAAGGTAGAGCCCGAGGAGCCTTTATCAGGAACCAACTCCTCGGGAGGAAAGGGTTATATACTAAAAGATGGGCGGTACTGGAGGCAATTTACTCCCAGTAGGGGCCATTTAGCTGGACCCGAGTCTGTCTGTCGGGCTGTGAGTAGCTTATGTTGAACTGGAATGAGAAAATAGAGCTATTAATGGGGTTTGAGGACTATGTTATACATGAAGGCGGACGGGTGGGGTCTTGGGGACTCTTACGGATATAAGAATAATGGGTCTGCTATAAAGATAGGGGGGATGGGGACTCTCTCTCTTTCTGGGGGGCTCAGAGAGGTGTCACCCCTCGAGGAGGAATCAACCTCTATAGAATGGGGTCAAGGAACACCTAGCAGGTCGTGGTAGCTATATTAGGACTAAAGGGAAATGGTCTGATTTGTAACCGGCCTTATGATGCTGTTTTTATATAAAGGTGTTGTTTGACTTAAAGCTAGTTTTGGTGGGGGGGGGACATCATCTCTGAGCATGTACATAGTTGTATTGTACATAGTTTACACAGTCAGTTTTTGGGCTGTGTGCCTGGGCTTCCAGGTCTTGTTGTACGTCTGTCTTGTATTCTATCAAAAGATGAATAAAGAGATGTTTAATAAAAAAAAAGGAACCAACTCCTCAGCCGCGAAGAAAACATAGCAGAGGGCACAGGGACCGAAAGTGCCCTGTACCAACCTCTGTGGATCGGGCCCAGGTCCAACCTTAGCTGTCTGAGGTGGATGCCTCTCGGGGGGCGTCGACCCAGCTTTACAACCAGTGGAAGTCCATTACAGCGGACGTATGAGTCATCAGGATTGTCCGAGAGGGATACTGTCCCAATTTCACAGAGATTTCCCCAGACCTTCCACCGAGATGGCAGCTCAGTCTATCCACCACTTAGTCAGACCTTCTTATTCTGAGATATGGGGCCTCTGTGGGAACAGAGTAGTAGAAGTTGTTCCATGGCAGAACGGAACACAGGTTCCTATTTCCATTGCTTCTGGCTCCAAGATAACAGGTGGCATGCACCCAGTTCTTGACCTTGGAAGGTTAAACAAGTACCCATTCAAGGAGGAGTTCACTAAAAACATGGCATTCAAGTCTTCATTACCTGGACAGTTGACTCCTAGCCAGCCCATCTGGGCAGGAGATACAGGAAGCAGTCACCACAGCTTCTCAGTTGCTCACTTCCGGGGGGGAGGGTTCTGATTCGGGGAAGGTGCCAGATTCACCTTCCCAGCAGCTCCTCTTCATAGGAGCCCTCCTGGATACCTCCAGGGCAAAGGTTTTCCTTCCAGAAGACTGGAGAAATGACATCTTCAGATGTCTTGTTACATCACGGAAAATGACTCTGTTCGTGCCTGCTGCAGTGGATGCTGGGACTCACGGCATCGTCTGCAGCAAGCAGTGGTCTCTGATCATGCACCCGCAATCCTTCACATAGTGACAAAGCCTCGGACAAAATCACTCGCATGGTAGATGCAGTTGGGCAAGCTTCTGCAAGGTCTACCCCTTACCCCCTGAAATCTCAGATTACCATCACCACGGTTGCACTTCTGATTGGTTGAGAAGCTCACTGTCAAGACCTCTACACTCAGGTGTGGAGCCAGGAGGAGCCTTATCTTCTCATAAATATCTTAGAGATGAGGGTTGTCTTATATGCTATCCAAGTCCTGAAGGATGCCCTCTGCCACAAAGTGATCCTCCTTCAGACGGTCAACAAAGCTGTGATGTATTACATCAACAAGCAGGGTGGAGCGCTTCCCTACCCTTTGTGCAGGAAGGCCATGAGGATGTGAGAGTGGTGCCTCGAGCATGATGCGTCAATTCAGACATCGTGCAGTCACTGTTCTATGCGTGGAGCAGTCCAGACCTGGTCCTTTTTGCGTCCCCTCTCAACGCAAAACTGCCTCTATCCCGCTTCAGAAATCCAGGACCTGGTGTTTTTCTGTCAGGATGCATTCAGACTGCAGTGGATAAGACGCTTCCTGTATGCCTTTCTCCTCTTCCCTTAGTTCAGAGGGTGCTGCTCAAGTTGGAGGCACGGGGGGCAGGATGATTCTCATCACCCCATACTGGCTTCGACAGATATGATTTCCAGTGATCAACAGACTGTCAGAAGTTTCCCCGAGGAATTTCCCTCTATGAGTGGACCTTCTGACACAGGGACCTTTGGTCCATCCCGACCTGTGCTCCCTTCATCTCCATGCCAGGCTCCTGAGGAGATAGAAGTGGGCAGATTTTAGGTATCCCAGAAAATCGCAGAAATCGCCTTAGCCATGCATAGCCCTTCCACCAGGAAGGCTTACACGGCTAAGTGGAAACACTTCTCAATCTGGTGTGCAAAGTCCCATCTGGACCCTTTCAGTTGCCCACCAAGTAAGGTGTTGGAGTGCCTCTTGGACCTATCAAAAGCAGATCTGCATTAATCGCCAGTGAAGGTACACCTCTGCGCGTTTTCAGCCTATCTTGAGCCGATACAGAACATGTCACTGGCTCAGTTACCATTATTCAAGAGATTACTAAAAGGTATCCTACACACTAAACCCCCAGTCAGTAGACCGGTGGCCGCATGGGATATTAACCTGGTGCTAGATTGCTCACCCGTAAACCCTTTGAGCCGCTCACTACCTGTAAATTGAAATTTATGACCTTCTTAGTGGCTGTCACTTTCACTCATGGGGTCCCTGAAATCCATGCTTCGGTCTCAGACCCCCTTACACCGTCTTTCACAAGGACAGGATGGTACTCCATACTCACCCTAAATTCCTACCCAGAGCGGTTTCGGACTTTCACCTCAATCAGCCTTTGCTTCTCCCTACTTACTTCGCTAACTTCCAGAATGAAGGAGAGCGCTTCCTTCATTCTCTGAATGTTAAGAGGGTTCTGCGATTCTAGATCAACCGAACAAAAGAGATACTCAGTCCAAACAACTCTTGTATCTTTCAGCATGCCTTGACTGGGTCAGCCTGTTGCCATTAGATGTATTTCTGCATGGTTAGTAGCATGTCTTCGACACTGCTAATCCATGGTGCAAGTCAAGTTGGAAAGCTGGGTTCACACCCACTCTACCAGAGCGGTCGCGGCTTCCCTGGTGGAGATTCATAATGTACCCATTGCAGACATCTGCAAGGTGGCGACTTGGAGCTCAGTGCATACCCTTGTGAAGCACTACATTCTGGATGTCCATGCCAGACAGCTTACTTTCTTCGGCAGGACAGTCCATATGGACTTCTGTCCTGAGTGAGCTCTGTCTCCTACCGCCCTACTTGGTGGGGGGGGGGATTGATTTTTAGCTCTGTGCTCTCCCATTACTGTGAATGAGTGGTGGAGACTTTTAGTCCACGGGTTATGAGATTGATGGTATTTTACCATAATTCTGATTTTCTTGACCAAGTCCCCACCACACATTTCACACACCCACCCACCATCCCCCGAGCTCACTCATTCTGTTTTTGGTCTTCACTTCTTTGTTGTTCTTGCTGTGAAGACACTGTTAAATTGACTCTTCTTACATGGGTCATCTGGGTCATCTTATGCCCGGAAGTTAGGG
Organism: Neoceratodus forsteri; assembly: GCA_016271365.2. NCBI lineage: Eukaryota > Metazoa > Chordata > Ceratodontiformes > Ceratodontidae > Neoceratodus > Neoceratodus forsteri. The sequence continues at coordinate 970,581,673 of CM057449.1, forward strand.
TTAGGTTTTCTTAGTTTACGCTGCACCTCCTCAGTCAAAAAGGTACTGAGGCGGTTGGAGGGTTGACGACGAGATAGCCTACACAGCTCGAGCTAGTCTTGTGGTGCCGCACATGCATGGTCCTGTCCTGGCACCGGCCCTCCTGAAGATTTTTAGCTCCCATGGGGTCCTAGTGCCTCTAGCGTACTCCCATTAGTGTGACTGAGTGGTGGAGACTTTGTTCGAGAAGATCAAGAATTATGGTAGGTACATATTTTCCATTTGTTGTCACTGTCAGACTCTGGTCTGCAGTATTCCTCACTAAAGGTGCATTTGACCTCTATATCAGCTTCTCATGCCTTTATTGATGGACGTACAGTTGCCTAATTGGAAGTCTCCATACTTTTCTGAGAGATATTTTATATATAAAACCTATCTGTAATCTGGTCCCATTTTAAGACCTGAATTATGTCCTAGAGAAGCTGATATTGGCTTCTTTTAAGCCAGCCGTGAGTTGTGGTTTACACTTCCTGTCATGGAAAGTGTTATTTTTAGTTGCAGTCACTTGTGCTAGAAGGATTTCAGAGCTGCATGCTCTTATGTGTGAACTTCCTTATTTGATTTTCCACAAAGACAAAGTTACTTTGCGTACCAGTTCTAATTTCTTATCGAAGGTGGTATCTGAATTGCATTGAATTAAATGATACACCATCCTGTTTACTATCCTTAGCGTGCCAGTCAGGGTGAGGTATTGACGCCATGCTTTGGATGTTCACAGGATACAGGGATAATATGTGATGAACGTCAAGGACTGCAGAAAAGTACTCTCAGCTTTTTTTGTTGTTTGCTCCTGGGAAAGAAGGTGCCCCTGTGTCTAAACAGCACCTGTCCAAAAGTGTAGGAGAAAATTACAGTGGATGCACAGTCAACAACTGCTGCAGACTAATTTCTCAGCTTAATGCCAGAGCCGATATGACAGTTCCTTCTGACATTTGGCATGCTTCAGCCCTCCTTCACTTGCTTTTCAAATGGTCCAGGGCCAAAACCTGAAAATACATTTGAGACCAAAATAAAGAGGGATAAAAAAATAAAGGGTGAATTAAACAGAGACAGATGATAAGAGAGAAAGCTGAGAGAGAACCAGTAAGAGAGGGAAAGAGAGAGAGAAGGGAGAACACAGAGAGCAGTAACACAAAACTACAGAAAGAAAAGACCACAGAAAGTGGGTTTCAGAGTGCTCTTTGAATCTAAAAGTGCACTGTTAATGACTTGTTTACTTAGAATCTTCTTTCTTGCTGGCCTGGTGATGTAGAGGGCGGAGGCGCTAGTCGCCTTACCTCTTGCCTCGCCGGCGACCCATGTTCTGGAATGAGCAGGGGCCATCAGAGGTTGGCACAGGGGAGGGGGGAGTTGTGCAGGGATCTGTACTTCCATTGGCTCTTGACAGCCTTGTGGTGGAGGCTAGAGGGCCATATGAGCTGTGGGAGCCAGGGCGCTAGGCCAGGGGGGTGGGAGGAAGGGGCCATCACCAGAGCAGGAGGGAGCATGCGCGCCTCCACGCACATGCACCTCTCTATCTGGGGTCCCGGGTAACTGGGGAGAAAATGTGGAACATATTGGGAGGCCCAGCAGGATGAAGCCTCTGGGCTGGCTTCGGGGCACTGTCGGGACATGCATAGTGTACCAAGATCCCGAATGACCACGGAGTCCGGTAGGGTTGGAAGACGAGCAGCTGTGGCCCACTGAAGGAGGAATAAACACCTACATGGGAAAAAAATTAAAAAGAATCTCCTTTCTTCTTCCTGCATATGCATTTGACTGTGTGTGTGAATCAATCTTTTTATTTTACCATTTCTCCATAGAATTCCTGTGTCAAATTTAATGGACAGCTGGTCATCCTTTCTTATCCTGCTCAAAGACTCTGTTCAGCTTGGGCTACCTCCACCAGGACAGTTTCTTATACTTGGGTAAGTAGGCTTCTCTGTCTGTGCCTTTATGTAGCAGAGGTGGAAGCTTATAACACAGTTTTAGAATTAATTATTTCTGGTCATGTTTTGCATTGTGGAAATAGAGTGTACCGTTGATGGCTATCAGTTTTACTTCACTGTGATCTGTTAGCCTATTTTTATTTTGAACATTTTAATGGAAAATAATGTGTCATATACATTTTGAATTTTACTGTGTCAAAAACGAGATTTAAAACAACTAATAAAATTTACTTACTCCTAGCTGTGGCGACTCTCTGGACCTAAAATGTGTTCGACTAACACTAGACAAAGTACTTGGTCCACTGACAAAGATAATTAATCTGTCCCTCTGCCACTCCAAATTCCCCCAAATCTGGAAAGCTGCCACGGTCACCCCAGTACACAAAGGTGGTGACCGGTCTCTTCAAAACAACTACAGGCCGCTCTCTATACACCCCCCGCTCTCCAAGGCCCTTGAAAGGATTGTGGCTGACCAGCAGGGATCGACAAATTTCAAAATGGCATGCTAGCCCCGGACAACTGGCCTTGTCAAAAATGATAGTCCCCGAGTTCCGAGTGGTAGTCCAATACATTTCAATGAAAATTTTGGGACTCGCTCTGCTATTCTATATTTAGTATTCTCTTACCCTTAATGTTTTTTATCTCAATATAATTTCTAAAACTCCCACACAAAAAACAAATCTTCCAGTCAGGTCCCACATGCCCCTGTGGTCAGCATTTATATCCTCTCCCTTTGAGTTCTCTTGACTCTCACCCCTACAACTGCCCCTGTCCAAAGTGCCCAACTGTCCCACACAACACAAATCCCCCTTTTCTGAAGCACTGTATGAATGTTGCAGTAGAGCACACTACAGTTTGACTGTGCAGACTTATGTTGTTTTATTTTACTGCTTGAGGCTCTGCTGTTCGGCGTATTCAAATCAGTATTCCCTGATTTTTTTTTCCTTCAGAATATTTTCCCTTTTTGCAGCCACTCCAGTTTTACTTTCTTTCTGTCCGAAACGTGTCTTTGACTTAGGTCTTCTGATTTTGTGACTGCAGTTAGTAGCTGTGCTGCTGTTGCTATTTATTTTCTCAGGTTTGCCATTTTTCTGTCAGGGTTGTTGATCCTGCATGTGCCAGACCAACAGAGAGAGACAGTCTGAGTCTGTGACCTGGCGACCAGCAGCGCAAGACTTTCCCCCCTCCCCCTCCAGTCTTCTATGATTTTTGAACGGTCTGTCTGACTGTCCCAGCAAAACACAGGCAATTTTTTTATTTTCAGCACCACGAATTTCAGTATAGGCTGCAGCAAACTAGAACAACTCCTAGCCCTGCCGTAAAGTGTAGAAATCAGGGCGATGGTCATGTCACCCAAAGTCACTCCCACACTCCAACCAACACACACTCCTCTCTAACAAATGAAAATGGCACTTCTTCACCCAGCGGTCTAGTTTGTTCAGCCTGCCCAAAGCGCCCCCCCCCCCCCTATGCCAGGACTGACAGGCAGCCTTAAGCAACAGCACACTATTCATACACTGACCTCTCAGTCCTGTGGGTGGCACTGGGGTGCTGTTCTTTTGTTGGCTGTGGCTGGTCAGAAGAATGTCCCTTGCTACAGGCATGCTCCTTCAGCTCCATGCTTCGGCTATTGGATCCTTCAGTGCGGTGCAGGTTCTCCCTTCTACACGTGGATGGTTAGCTGGAGTGGCGATCATGTGACGATGGGCACTCTGACTCACTTGGAAAGCAGACCGAGGACCTCTAGTGACTGCAACACTAATAAGTAGCAGAAATTAGAAAATTAAAAAAAAAAACAGGACCCAGCTCAGTACTAATTTGGTTGTCCACAGACAACCTGATTCAGTGAAAGTGATTGTCCGATGGCAGGAACTGGCAGCCCGGGATGTCGGGCTATGGGATTTGTCGATCCCTGCTGATCGGCTGATGGAGTACTTCAGTCAGTATCAGCTCCTATTCCCAGAACAGCATGGTTTCTGAGCTGGCCATAGCACTATCATGGCTCTTCTGGAATTTGCTGGATTCATACTCAGTGCTCTTGACAAAGGGCACATTGTAGGGGTAGCCTTTGTTGACCTATCAAAGACATTTGGCACAGACCATCATACCCTCCTCCTTGAACAGCTCTTGGACATAGAACTAGCGCTAGAAACTGTAGCATGGTTTTGTAGCTTCCTTAGCCTGCGATCACAGCAAGTAAAGATCAGGGACATTCTATCAGAAAGTCGATCTGTCAGATCAGGGGTACAACAAGGATCCATATTCAGTCCATTACCCTTCAGTGTCTTCCTAAACAACCTCCCAGCTGCTTGCAATAGCCGCATGCTCCTCTATGCAGATGGTGCAGTGATCTTTACCTGCAACCTTGACACTGCACTTGTGGAATACGACCTCCAGAGCGGCTTTGCAGTGACTGAAAAATGGTTCAAAGAGCAAAAACTGGTCATGAACTATAAAAAGACCAAGACCATGCTCTTCGCCACTGCCCAAAACAAGCTAAAAGGCTATTCCCTGGCAATTCAGAATGACTCCAGTAACACCCTGGAATTAGTCCCCCATTTAAAGTACCAGGGAATCACACTGGACACTGCCCTGTCTTTCACACAGCACATTGACATCACGGCCAAAGTCTTTAACACCAGGATTGGTATCCTCTACAGGCACAGATATTGCTTGACCTACGAAGCTCTGAACTTGGCAACTAACAGTTCCCTCATCACCTTTATTGACTGTGGCCTAGCTGTCTATGGCTCTGCTACTGACACAGCGCTCCAACGTCTCTCAACAGCCTTAAACAAAGCCTGCCGCCTGCTCACTAATGCCGCAAAACTCACCCACACCTGTGAGCTTTATGCGCGATCGGGCTAGCTTCAATTGAAGGACAGAATACTTTATCAAACCTGCCTACTCGCAAAAAATGATCTCACTAAACTTACTTCCTCAAGGAGTTCTGAGCCTTCTGTCACCATCTGTACATGCCAGGCACAACAGGAGCTTGACTACACAAGTATTCCATGTGCCCAGGTGCCTCACAACTCTGTGGACAAATGGTCTACCACCTGACATAGCTGGAGCCACATCCCTTGGTTCCTTTAAGTGCAAACTCCGTCAGCACCTCACTGACAATAGTACCTGTAGGTGCCCCCACTAGTCCACGCCCGCAGCTTTAGTCTGCCTCAGCACTTCCAACTCCTGGCCCGCCAAGTTAAGTCTTTGCCCAAGCACTTGCCTCCCACCCCCTTTTGCCCTAGCACTTGCCTTCCACTCCCTACCCCTTGGCTCTTTTCTTTCCCTCTGCCCTTCCTATCCCCGTTCCCATTGCCCCTCCCTACCTTACCCTAACAGTCTGCCTCTGCCTCTCTCTCTTCCGCGGGATGCTGGCATACGATGTACTGTGCCTTAGCACAATTTGTGTAACTGTTTGTCACTGCAACCCATGTACTGTTGAGTTTTTTTTATTCTGCATGTATAATTTACTGTAACTATAGTGTGTCTTCTTGTGTTAATGTATCTGATGTGGAACCTCTCAACGAGCATCCACTCACAGGTGTCATCCATGATTTCAATAAATAAAAAATAAATTAATAGCTGTACTCTTCCTTGGACTGGGAAGGCGGATGATCCACTGTCTTTACAGTTCATTCTTGTGACACTCCTTGGTTTGCCTGCAAGGTGTGTCATTATCCCACAGTTATGCACACCCTGGAGTGCCTCATTCTGATTTTAAAATGGTTCCTCTGAGTTTTATTTTAACAGCTGAGTAATAAAGTTCAGAAAGTTCAGTATTCTTGACCTGCACTGTTGCACTGGTCAATCACAGATCTTTCCCAAATTAAATCTTCACCATTCATTACTAAGTGTGTCTTACTGGAGGTCAGGACCCTGCTCGGGAAATAAAAGAGCACTGCTTCTTTAAATTTTTTCTGAGCTGTAGGAGCCCATGTTGGGTCGGCACTGCCCACGAGGCCAGCGTTCTATGTGGTGCTCACGGGTTGGCCAGTAACTGATGCTGACGCCTCCCAGTCCTCAGTTCTGTTTTTACCGCTGTTGAGAAAGGATCCTGAGAGGGAAGACTGCCTTCAAGCAAATTATGCATCACACTCAAAGTCTGCTTGGTCTCATCTTTGAGCCGGTGCCATGAATACCGGTACCATTCTGGTTCCGGAGTTTATTCTTTCTTTCTTATTTTATTGTGGCAACGAGTGTTTCACTGGATTTAAATTCCCTTTTTTTAATTATTTTTTCACGCGACGGTATGTCGAAGCATAGATCTAAGTCGAAATGTGCGGGAGTTGCCCCTGTACATCAGTGTCCCTGTTGCAACTCCATGACCGTTACGGACTCCCCCATGACTGTTACTTCTCTTGCCAAGGTCCCTGCCACGTGATGGACAAGTGCAGTGCCTGTTTTTCCATGGACTACCATACTCTCATTAACCACGTGGTGTGGTTGGGGAGAGACCCCCCAACTTTTGGAGGGTGTCGATGCACTCGGGATGCCAAGACACGGCCTCTGGGCTCCACCTCTGAGGCCCCCCCGACTCTATATGGGCCAGTGGGGACAGCACCCCCTCTGTTCCACAGCTTGTTGGTGCAAGGTGTCACATTGAGGGTTTAGTGGGGCAGCCGCCCTCCTCTGGGTGGCAGCTAATCACCTGTCGTGGTCCGGTGTCTTCTCGGAGACACGAATGACTGCCAGTCTGGAGCCTGAGCTGTACGCGGGCTCTGTTCCAGTGGTCCCCTCAGTGCTGCGTTGGTGGCTGCCTGCCCCTGGCACCATCGGCGCTGATGCTGGTGGTGGCACCGACCAGCGCCCGAGCCCCCCTCCGACACGGCTCGCAGTGCCGGGGGGCTGGGAATCCAAGGGGTCACCTGATCTCATCTCCCGTCTCAGGAGATGAGGATTGGGATGATCCTGATTGTGTGCCAGGCTCCGAGGAGCCCTCTGATTCTGCCCAGGACTCTCCGAGGCCTTCAGAAGTTTGTAGGCCGACGCTGTCTTTGAACGGCGCTGTTAGTAGCGCCATTGCCCTGGAGCCTTCCAGTGCCAATGCCAGTGCCAGAGACTCTGGGGGGGGTTCTTTCTGGGGCTGCTGGGAGTGGTGCACCAGTTTGGGTGTCAGCACCGCGGCTGGCGCCATTTGGGGGGGGGGGTGCCGTGGTCAGCATCATTTCCGTATCCAGTGCCAGTTTGGGGGCCAGCGCGATCTGTAAGGCTGGATCCAGGCCTATCGTTATCTGGATTTCGGCTGATGAGGATACCCAGGATAGCTCCATGGCTCCCCCTCCTTGTGGAGTCTGGGGTCTCCCCCCTTAAGTCGGTCTGTCCGGATTCTTCGAGTAGGCCTCTTCGGAGCGGCAGGTCCCTCTCTTAGAAGTCGGGGGTTGATAGGACCTGGTCTGAGTAGCATCCCCTGGCAGGAGTCATAGTGCATACCCATCCTTGCCTTCCTACACTTTGGGGAGGGGTCCTGCAGTTTGTGGGGACAGATGCCTTTCTGTGGGCTCTGCACAGCTCCGGTCTCTGTAACTGAGGAGTTCCCCCTCAAGGACAGCACCCAGTCCACTCCTCGCTGGTTGTGCGCACTGTGGTGGGCAGGTTGGGCAGCCCCCACCTCCGGCAGGAGTCCCCCTGTGTGAACCCTTAGTCCTTGCAGAGGACCTTACCTGCTTCGCCAGGTGATCCCTCCTTCTGCCATCCCCTCCCCCTCTCATGGTTTCCTGTCACCCAGGGGACCCATGACCTGGGAACAGTTCTGGGGTTCGGTGGATGCATTTCCACATTACCTTAGGGTCGTCTCCGAGGTCATTTTTAGACCTCAGACCCCTGCACCCCCTACCTCTGACTCAAGCTCCTCTTAGCTTCAACTTCCTCCACCAACGAAGAGGATGCCTCTATCCACTTCTCAACTGATGCAGACTTTACGTCCTACCAGCGCTTCCTGTCTGAGGTGATGGAGGAGCTCCACATTTCCTGCTTCTCTGGACGTAACCCAGGATGTGTGACACTGTCATTCCTGGGGGATTACAGTGCTGACACCTTAGTCATACCTCCCTTGCCACAGCCATTCACGGAGCCTCACATGCCATCATTCTCCATCTCTTCGCCCCCCTTCTTCTGCCCTTAGGGACTGCATGCACAGGTACTGTGCTGCAGTGGGGTCTCCAGGTACCGTGCCCCACCCTACTTCAGGAGTGGAACTCCTGGACATCTCAACTGGGCATTGTCACCCTTGTCACGACTGCCCCCAGACTCTAACTCGGCCCAGTTTGACCGATGGGGGAGAAGGGTGTTTTCGTCGGCACGCCTTGTTCTGTGGACTGCTGCTCATCAGGCTCACCAGGTGGCCTATGCTAGGCACATCCGGATGCTGCTGAGCCAGCTCCTTGTGGTGATGTCCAGTGGTGAGGAAAACCAGCAAGCCTTTCACCTCACTGCTCAAGGCTTGGAGCTGACAAGACAACTCTCTAGGGCAGTGTACAATGCCAGCGAGGTGGCTTCCAGGCTAGTGGGAACTTCGGTCTGGATTAGGTGGACTGCATGGTTTCGCCTATCAAGGTTGTCACTCTTGACCCGGCATAGGGTGCTGTCCTCACCATTCTGGGGTGCCTGGTTCTTTTCTCGAAGGGCATGGCATGAATTGCAGGGGCACCTTCCATCTCCTGGATCTTGGAAACATCCGCCGGCCGATAACCGTCCTCTGGCCTTGCCAGGCCCATAAAGGGTCCTCTCCTCTCATGGTCATCCCCCATGGGGGGCTGGGGAGGGGATCTTTCTCCCTCAGGTTTTGCCATCTTGGCACTCGGACTTATTTAGTAATGAATGGTGAAGATTAATTTGGGAAAGATATGAAAATTATGTACTTACCATAATTATTGATCTTCCCAAATATCTTCACCATTCATTGTGCTCACCCACCCTCCTTATAACCAGCAGGCAATAGGCAGGCGCTTTCCCCATTTTCCTTCCCCCTATTCTTGTTTGGGTGTGAGGATCAAGGAGGGGGGATAGCTCCTCTTAGGGGGAAAATCCTGCTCCTTATGCCCACGGGTGTCCTGTATTCTCTAGACAGGCCCTCTTGGGAAGGCTGTCCTCCTTTTTTTTTTTTTGGTCGGAGAAGTTTTTCCTTTGGATCTTCTCCAAGACCTTTTCTGATTACCTGCTAGAGCTGAAGTTGGCTTTGGCCCATTTTCCAGTTGGGCTAGGGGCTGAATTCTCCCCTATCCCTGTTAAGTTTGCAGAACAGCAGATTCTTTTTATACTCTTTTTATTGCTTCATCATATTGGTACATCAGTAGCTCTTGTACAGAATAAAAACATATAAAATAATACAAACAGTGAACTGACTATGGGTCTAACAAAAAGCATGTGTCACCATTATAAATACGATGCTTCTTTTAATACATGTAATATCCACAGTTCTTATGTTGGTATGGTACATAATCCTCTGCATTTTATCCAATAGTGGGGTGACTCACTTCAACTTAAAGGTGCTAGGAAAGAGTTTTTAGATCTCTGGATGCCCGCTAGTTGTTCTTTTATTGGCTACCCAGTATTCTGATATGTTTTTGACCCTTCTTGTTAAATTAATTATCTAATGTTGCCTTTGTAACTACCCTAAATCCCTCTGTACTTAGCAGTTGCTGCTGTCTGTTTTCATACTGCCTGAACATTGTATGACTTCAGAAACACCCATCCCAGGCCATTCAGATGCATAGCATGGAACTGGAGTTTGTGATGTCATAGAATGTCTTAGAAATATTAAAATCAAGAGCAGTAGCTGGTGAGGAGAGTGTAACTCATTGTAGATCTGAGGGCACCCCAAAGCTAGATTATTTATCAAAAAACCATCAAAGCATGTCAGAATACATAACTGGCATGGAAAGGAAGATGGAAGGGCAGTTAACTATGTAAAAATAATTTCCTATCTCCTTTAACATAAAGACCATTGAAGAAATACCTTTCTCAAAAAGAAAAAAGGCGAGAGTCAGAGGGGCCCCTGATACAGGTCCCATCTCATGCATCTATTCTGATATTTATCCATTGCTGTGAGAGATCAAATGTAAGTTTTTCAAGTCTTTGAATATGGGATATTATCTATGTCCACTCCCTAATACTAGTGGGGGTCTGCTGGAGCCACCTCTTAGTGATGGTCTTCACAGCCACTATGGTTAAGATGCTCCAAAGATATTTGCTGTCCTTACCCCTCACCTCCCTAGGGTACAACCCCAAGATCAAATGCTCGGGACCTAAACCCCTCTGAACCCCAAATATGGCCTCCAGGCGCTGTCTTATCTCTCTCTCTAGTAAGCAGCTAGCCTCGGACATGACAAAAAATATGGGCCTATAAGGCCTCTCGTTCTCTGCACTTCCTCCAACATAAAGTGGGCTCTCTTGTGTCCCACTTTGCAACCTGTATGGGGATCAGGAAGTATCTGCTTCTCTGCTTCTACCTGAATACCTTCCAGATTGGGGAGGAAGATTGCCAGATGTTTTTCCTTAAGTGGGTCCATTGTCTATCACTCAAACTAATATTGAGATCCGCTCCCCATTTAGTCTTAATATGGGCCGTGGTGTACCCCAAGTCCCTAACATAGTTAGTATACAGTATAGTGATTGCTTTTTCTCCCCCCTTTGACTGCCAGATATCTTGGAAAGGTATCTGTGACAGTAGGTTCAGCTGCTTTGCTTGTTGAGTTCTCACTAGGCTATTTATATGTTCTCGTATCTGATAATATCTAAATCTGTCTGTCTCTTTCCACTGGAAGCTCTGTTTGGCTGTCTCAGAGAGAATCACTGAGCCCATCTGCAACAAATGAACTGGAGAAGAAATCCCTCTTTGTGCCTGGGACTTAAACCAGTTGTCTTGCATAGTTGGTAGAAATTTAGGGTCCATCGACCACCATCTGTACAGCCAAGTCAGAGAGCTGCCTTAGTGTACCCCCTTGAAATTCCCCTTTTCCATCCCTCAAATACTGCCCTGGTTACCCCATACTTTGATCTAAACGCTTTCAGCTGCACTCTTTGGAAGAAGGTGGCCTGTAACACCACATAGATACATAGACAGTGTCGGCAGATAAGGGCCTATGGCCCACCCAGTCTACCCATTTGAGCTTGTAAGTTCAGTTTGTTTTCCTAGAAGTCTGTTGCCCCATACCCCTGACCTCCAGAATTCCTTTATGTCTATCCCATGCATTCTTAAATCCCGTGATTGTTTCAGCCCCCACCACTTCCTCTGGCAGGGTGTTCCACTTGTCCACCACCCGTTCTGTGAAGAAATTCTTTCTCATGTTTCCTCTGAATCGTCCTCCCTCCAACTTCATCCCATGCCCTCTAGTCCTGGAACATCTTTTCGCTTAAAAATAGTGTTTTCCTGCACCCTGTTCCTCCCTGTAAGATACTTGTATGTCTCTATCATATCCTCTCTCCCTCCTCTCCTCCAGGAGTACATGTTCAGTTCCTTCAACCTGTCTTCATAGGACTTGTGATGCAATCCATGCACCATCTTTGTTGCCCTCCTCTGAACCTTCTCTACCCTGTCTATGTCCTTACGTAGGTATGGTCTCCAGAACTGTACACTGTACTCCAGGTGGGGCCTCACTAGTGTCTTGTATAGCGGAATTATGACCTCCCTTTTCCTGCTGGTGATGCCCTGCCATACATCCCAGCATCCTATTTGCTTTACCTGCTGCCTTGTCACACTGTTTCCCTACCTTGAGGTCATCCAGAGATAATAACCCCAAGATCCCTTTCCTCTTGGTGCATGCATATCCTCACCCCCAACTGATATATTGTGCCGGGTTTTGTGCCCCATATGCATTATCTTGCACTTCTTTGCATTGAATTTCAACTGCCAAACCCTGACCATTCTAGGTTGCTTCTCATTCTGTCTACACCCTCTGGTGTGTCTACTCTGTTACAGAGCTTTGTGTCATCAGCGAACAGTGAAATTCTGCCTTCTAGGTCCAGCGCAATGTCACTGATGAAGATGTTGAATAGGACCGGTCCCAGCACTGATCCCTGTGGTACCCCACTGGTCACTCTTCCCTCTGTGGAGTGACAGCCATTTACCACCACCCTCTGTGTCCTGCCACCCAGCCAGTTACCTACCCACCACACTACTGTCCTGCCCACACCCATATTCCCCAGTTTGTGTAATAGTCTTCTATGTGGCACAGTGTCAAAGGCCTTGCTGAAGTCCAGATAGGCCATGTCCACTGCCCTCTCCTGATCCACCTCCCTAGTCACCCAGTCAAAAAATTCAACGAGGTTGGTCTGACATGACCTCCCCCTGGTGATACCATGCTGCCTTGGGTCCTGTAGTCCATTGACAACCAGATGTTCCACCAATCTCTCCTTCACATCTCTGTGTTCCGCAAAGTCTGTCTCCTTCCAGCTAGAAGCATAAGATGGGTTTTCCCAAAACAATGCTACCTGCATCTGTGCAGCTACCCAGTATTCTTGAAGATTAGGGAAGGCTAAGCCACCTTGAGATTTGGGGAGATAAAGCATTTGTCTTCTAATTCTAGGGTGTCTTTTCCCCCACAGAAAATCGAAAAATAATTTTTGGCCTACTTCCAATTCTTTGAATGTTACTAGACAGGGCACACATTGAAACCAATACATTAGACGGGGTAGGGCATTCATTTTAAGAGATTGGGTACGAAAATATAAAGTCAATTGGAGCAGGGACCTCCTCTTAATATCCTCCTTCAGTTGGTTCCAGAGTGGAGTGGAGTTCAAAGCATACAATTATGAAGACAATGTCCCCAACACAATCCCTAAATATTTCATTGTAGATAAGTCCCAGTTCATAGGGAACCACTGCCTCAAATGAAGTGGGGCCTGGTAGTTAAAACTAAGGATCTCCATCTTTGTCCTATTCAGCATGTACCCTGAAAGGCCTGAAAACTCCTCCAGCTGGTGGAACACCACCAAGAGTGACCGCTCCAGGTCTGTTAAGTATAGTAACACGTCATTGGCATAAAGCACCAATTTATACACCCTATTCCCCAGCCACACACCCCGAATGTCCTCATTTTGCTGTATAGATTGTGCCAAAGGCTCCTATGTACAGAGCAAAAAGCAGTAAGCGAAGAGCCAGCCCTGTCATTGTCCCCTACACACAGAAGAGACACGCAGAGATATGGCCATTTGCTCTAACATACCCCTAGGCTCATGGTATAGCTTAAAGAGACCATCTAAAAAGGGGACAGGGAACACAAACCCGGAAAGGACCCTCCGCAAGAAAAACCAAGAGACTTTATCAAAAGCTTTTTCTGCATTTAAACTTAGCAAAAGGGAGGGGAGTCTAACATCATTAATATGATCAGTTGTATAGATCGTTTTTCTCAAGTTGTCCTGGGCCTGTCTCCCGGGGAAGAATCCCGTTTGATCTAAATGAACTAATTCAGGGAGAAAGGTTTGAATATGGTGGGCCAGAACTGAAGTTAAGAGTTTATAGTCGTTATTGAGAAGGGATAAGGGTCTATAAGATGGGCAGAGCATAGGGTCCTTTCCGAGCTTAGGTATAACTGAAATTATACCCTGTGACCACAACACGGGTACCCTCCCCCCCTCCTCAAAGACCCCATTGTAAGTCTCAAGCAGTAAAGAGATTACCTCCTCCTTAAATGTCTTATAAAATTCTGCTGATAGCCCATCACTGTCCTGGCATTTCTCTGTTTTTAACCTGGAAATCTCTATGGCCACCTCCTTTGAAGTGATCTGCTTCATGAGTACCTCCTTCTGCTGTGTCTTCAGCTTTGAGCCGTTTAGACGAGATACAAAATTATCCACCTTATCCTGACTGGGATCAGGTCTAGCCGCATATAGGTCCTGATAATAACCTTTAATGTCCTCTGCTATTTCAGGAATTGTTCTGATAGTTTGTCAGGTGCTAGGGTGTTGTATACTAGCTATGATTGCCTTGGCTTACTTTATGTGCAATCTGCTGGCTAGCAATTGAAGAGAACAGGGGCCCCCTCATAATAACGCTGATGGAGGAACAGAAGATCTTCCACAGGGATAATCTCTTGCAGCAGGTAATACACTTGGGTCATCACCAGAGGGTGCTGTGGTGCATGGCAGCTCTCTTCTATCAGTCTTTTTCTAGGGGCCGCCCACACATGACATCATCATCCTGCTGCTATATAAGAGTGGGCAATCCCTGATATCCTCAGTTCATTTTCCCACTGTCTTCAGCTCACACGCAGCATCTAGTGCTTGTGAAGCAGTCATCTACGAGAACTTGAGCTAGGAATGGAATTTCTTTCTGTTTCCAATCTTCATCGACGAATGTCCAAAGAATCTACAAGTAAGTCAGCATTATTCCAGTCATGTAGTTGCAGCAGGAAGATCTACCGTTATGACAACCACACTGTTTGTGTAAGGTGTCTGGGTCCCACACAGGACGCCATCTCCTGCAAACATTGCCAGGAATTCAACCAGGCAACCCGTCGACGACAGCTGCAGGAGGTAGACGCTCACCTAATGGAGCAGAAATTGTCTGTCTTGGAGAAGGAGGCCTGTTCCAAGGAGCCCTATACTACTTCAGCTTCACATAAGATGCATAAATGTGACAAGGATAAATCATCATTATCATCAAGCAGGCACTCGTCAACAGCCACCGTTACAGGTGCCCCACCATTGTCAATGCCCTCCAGAACTTCTCTGTCATCGACAGGAGTTTATACTTTCATCAACGGCTCTTTTCAGCGCCCTTTCAGCAGTTCCTGTGGAACCTTATATGAGTTCCATCGACGTCCCATCGACGACGACTCATTTCCCATCGACGATGTGTACTTTTAAGCATTGTACCTCCTCATTCACTGCCCTGTCGATGAGAGGCCAGGTTTTCATGGGGAGAACTACTGGTTATGCCATCTCTACTGCTCCTCCTCCTTCACAGCCATTCTCTCACAGGGGCCAGTCAGACAGGGACCAGGACCCTTGTATTTACCACCCAGTGACTAGACCTGTTTATACTTCATGTCCTGTTTCTTCCACAATTCCTCTGGTTTGTCAGAAGCTACCTACCCCACCCTCCAATACTACCTCACTTGACATAGCCACAGTGGAAACAACAGGTTTTGGAAGTGATGAGGCACTCTCAACTGCCCTCTCCAGGAGAGGCAGGTCGCCCTTCCTGTTCTCACACCCCTCCTCCTAAACGCTTCCAAGGTGACAGGGAGCCCTCTCCACCCTGGTACCCTCCCTCTTATGAGGAACAATATTTTTCATAAGAGGCAGACTTTCCGGAAGATTTTCCAGATCTGGAGGATATTGACCTTCAGGGCTTGGACTCCCACCCTCCGTCTTCTCTTTCCACTACTTCCTCCTTGCACAAGGACATTTCCAGACATGCAGCTGCCTCTCCACCCGATGACCCATCCTTTCATGAGGTGATGGTCCAAATTAAAAAAATCTTGGGATTTTCAACTATGGAACATGATAAACAGAAAAAGGATATGGCAGATTATCTTGAACTACCTAAAGAGCCTGTAGTAGTGGTTCCCCCACTTATACAAACTTATCAAAATGCTGTACTGGCGGCTTGGAACCAACCCTCAGCAGTTCCTGCCATTGACAGAAAGGTGGATCGCCTTTACCAGGATCCTGTGGACCATCCTTTCCTTTCCGCTACTCTTGAAGTGGATTCAGTAATAATCACAGCAGCTCAAGATCGTACTAAATGACCAAAACACATGAACTCATTACCCCCTGATAAGGAATTCCACCGTATCTATTACTTCAGGAAGAAGGTATTACAGGCAGGTGCCATGAATCTCAGAATTCTAAACTATATGGGACACGTGGTTAAATACCAACGTACTCTCTGGTCCTCTGCTATAGAACTAGTCAATAAACTTCCTCCATCTTAGGAGAAGGACCAATTATTGGCAACAATTTCCACTTTCAGTTCCATTTCTCAGCATTTGCTCCGCTTAGGGTATGGTGCAGTGGATACTTATACCTGTGTGTCGGCCACAGGCGTTACCCTCAGGCGACACGTCTGGTTGCGTGTATCAGGATTTACATCAGATATAAAGCATAAAGTGGTAAATACCCCTTTTAATGGCTCTAAAGTTTTTGGTCCAGGTACTCAAACACTTCTGGATGATCTCCAAGCTTCAGGTCAGACTTTATATACGGTACATGGCATGTATCATACCCCACAGCCATTTTACCAATACCGCTTCCAGTCCTCCTTCCAATCGAGGAAAACTGGCAAACATAGAGGTACCAACAGAGGTGGCTTCTGTGGTCATTCCCAGCCTTCTTCCAGGACCACTACTCCTACCTCCAACGGCCCCCGTTCCCACCCTACAGGTGGGGCTGGTCAACCCACTTCCCAGTGACCAACTGGGGCATTGCCCATGCTTACTGGACCAGGCCTCAGAAGCTGTGGGCGGTCACTTTGCCCTCCATCTAGAGGCCTGGCAAGTGATAATAGATGAGTGGGTACTTCAGAGCATGTGGAAGGGGTACACACTGGAACTCACCTCAGTGCCTTCTCCTCACCCTCCCCACTCTGTCCATTACCCACCTATCTATTAGATGTCAGCGTGGCTCAGTTGGTAGCACATCCGCCTCTGGGCCAGAAGGTCGTGGGTTCTTGTCCCACACTAGGTTGGACTTGCACCTAAAATGGCTGGCATCTAGTGCAGTATTGGGAGGTGCTGTACTGCTGGGGAACTGCCGTCCTTCGGATGGAGCGTTAAACCGAGGTCCCTTCTGCCCATCCTGGTGTTGTCCTGGTGGGTGTCCAGGTGGAAGTAAAAGAACCCAGGGCACTCTTCGCAAAGAGTAGGGAACATTCGCGGTGTCCTGGCCAACATTCCCCTTCCCATAAACTGGTTCATGCAGTTATCCAGGCTGTGTGTGGGTGGTGATGTGTGATATGGCCGCCACCACACATTCAGTCACTTCACTACCAGTCTAGCATTGCTTGTAAAGTGCTTTGGATGTATGAAAAGCACTATATAAATACTGATTCTTCTTCTTCTTCTTCACCTGACCATATCTTCATTCTTCAAGAGGAACTTCAGGCACTGCTTCAAAAGAATGCTGTCTATCTGGTTCCTCCTTCAGAGTACCATCAGGGATTTTATTCCCTTTTCTTTCTGGTACCCAGACACACTGGGGATCTGAGACCTATACTAGACTTCAGACAATTGAACCTATATATTCAGTACAAAAGGTTTCAGATGGTCACATTAACATCCATCATGCCAATGTTAAGACAAAGGGATTGGCTATGCGCATTAGACATGAAAAATGCCAACCTACATATCCCCGTCCACCCGCCCAGCACCACTTCCTGCTCTTTTACCTGCTAGGACAATATTACCAATTTTAGGCACTCCTGTTCAGTCACTCACCGCACTGAGAGTCTTTACCAAGTGCCTAGCAGTAGTGACAGCAGCCATGAGATGGGACGGACATTTCGTCTTCCTGTGCCTGAATGATTGGCTTATAAAAGCAGACTCCAAAACCTCTTTGCTTTTATCCTTCCAGGCAACTCTCAATCTGTTCCAGTCCCTAGGGATTATAGTCAACTGGCCCAAATCCAATCCAGCTCCTACCCAGTCGCTCCAGTGTATAGGAGCCGTCCTGGACACTACTACTGCCAGGGCCTACCTCCCTGCCGACAGACAGGACAGACTTCTGTCTCGGGCTTCCCAGATGCAAACTCAACAATTTATCAAAGCCAGATGCCTCTTATGCCTTTTAGGACACATGGCTGCAGCCATCCCCGTGGTGGCCTTTGCCCATCTACACGAGACCAATCCAGTGGATTCTTTAGAATCAGTGGCGGCAAGAAACATGGGATTTCAAAGAGAGAATCCAAGTCACTTTCAGTCTGCGCTCGGTCTTAAGCTGGTGGACCCTTCGTGCCAACCTATCTCAAGGCATGCCCTTCCAATCCCCTCCTCCCCAGCAGACGACCACAGATGCTTCCCTTGATGGCTGGGGGGTGCACCTGGGCCCTTACAGGACACAGTGCAGAAGGCCCCAAATCTCCATTCCTCCTCATATAAATCTACAGGAAATGGAGAGTAGTCCACCTCACTCTTCAGGCTTTTCGCCCCCATGTTTCCCCAGGGCCTCTACTAAGCCAATCAGACAACACCTCAGTGGTGTATTACCTGAACAAACAAGAAGGTACCAAATCCCGCATTCTCTGCAGGGAGACGATGGCAGTTTGGCAGGAAGCCATACTCCAATATCTATCATTGATTGCCATCCACCTTCTGAGATGCCACAATACCCTGGCAGACGTTTTCAGTCGCCAGACCTCTATACAAGAGTGGACACTTCATCATGAAGTTCTTCAGATGATTTTTCGGTTACCCCGCACCTCTACCTTTTTGCCTCCCCCAGCAATCATTGACTCCCCAGATACTATTCCATTATCCCAAACAAAAAGGGACTGTCTATAGATGCCCTGTCCCAACCGTGGATGGGACTTTTCTTATATCCCCGTCCCACTCCTGCAGCGGACTCTAATGAAACTACAACTCAAACCTGCCACCATGATCCTCATAGGCCACTCTGTGGCCTCGGCAGGTGTGGTGTCCCATACTTCAACAGTTCTCAGTAGCAGATCCCATCCCATTGCCATTCAGGCCAGATCTGTTGACTCAAGATCAGGAAACTCTTCTTCACTCCAACCTGAAGGCACTACACATTCACGCTTGGCTCCTGAGGACACTTTCATAGCCTGTCTTCAAATCTCCTCACCAGTGGCTAATATTCTCTTGGCATCACGCAAATCATCTACCAGGGAGACATATAATACTAAATTAAAATGCTTTTCCATACGGGCCGCGTCCTGTTCACTGGACCCTTACTTATGTCTGTTGATTAAGGTATTGGACTACTTGGCTTCGCTTGCCAAGGCAGGCTTGAGCTACTCCTCTATTAAGATTCATCTGGCCTCTGTTTTGGCCTTTCACAAGCCTTTAGAAGGGAGACTACTTTATCAACACCATCTCCCTAAGATGTTAAGGGGAATGTTGCATCTCAAACCACCCATTAGGAAGGAAGTGGAAGGGAACATTGTTTAACCAGGAGTAGCATACTAAACCAAAGCTTGTTTCCAGATGCGACCTGGGAACACAAGGAAGTTAAGTGACTAGCTCAGGATCACACAGTATGCACCTAAGCGGCTGTGGGATTCAAACCCAGGTCTCCAGATCTGCAGCTCAGAGCCTTAACCCACTGCGCTATACTGCCTCTTAGACGGCCCACTCCTCCCTGGGACTTGAATTTCCTATTGGAAAAGCTGGCCCTCGAACCTTTCGAATTGAGGGCTACTTGTGACCTCCACTTCCTTTCAGGGAAGACAGTGTTCTTAGTAGCTGTCACTTCAGCTCGCTGTATTTCCGAGCTTCATGCCCTAATGTGTAGAGAGCCTTACTTAATTTTCCACAAAACAGAGTGGCTCTTCATACAAATCCTCCTTTCATAAGGTGGTCTTGGAACACACCTTAAACCAGTCCATATGTAACCCCTGCAAATGGGGGTTCCCAAAAGACTTCCAGGAGCTTGCTTGAATGCTCCAAGCCTGAATGGTGTTTGGCATTTAAGCCATTTATCAGTGAGTGTTTTTAGAGCCTCTGGTACTGTCTCTTTAAGAGCTGTCTGCTTGCAGACATAATTAGTTTGTATGGGGGACTGTGTGCTTCTCTGAGTACCACTTGAGCTGCTGCCAATTCACTTCATTTTGCAGTCACTAGGAGTGCAAAGGAACCTATCTGAAAGATGTAACTGTTTGCCAGAAATTATTTAGAGTAATAATGAAATTACAGTTTGTCTAACCTGCTTTCTTTGCAGTCAGAACTGTGTCTGCTAGTTCCCATTCTAGTTTTGAACTGCTGAACTGGACCAATCAGTGTGGGTAGCTAGCTCTAAAATGGTGCCTTGGACGAATCAGAACTTGGACTCATAATCTGAGCCAGCCACAAGAGGATTGTATGGGCAGTGACTCTGGGAGATGTAGTTTAGACTTCAGTGCCTTTTGGACCAACAGCAGCAGTCTATTGTGAGTGACAGCCAATCCAGTCAAGAACTGGGAGGAACTCAAAGGAAGTGCCCAGTTTTGTCGGTTGGAGCTTCAGTTGAGCTTTGGCAGTGAAGAAGGAAGGAGCCCTGTGCTTTTCAGTGTGCAGTTTTAGTCAAAAACGTGTGTAAGGCCCAGAGTTCCGTCTGCAGCTTGTGTAACAGCTTGTTAGGACTGAATCGTCCTGTGAAAAGAATCAAAGGATCTCTGAAGAGTAGAAACCAGGCTCACCCTGTAGAAGACTGGAAGAATTGCTGAAAATTGCACTTCGGTCTGTCAGGAACTGAATCTGCTGTGTGTTCTCCCGGTATTGTGCAGTAATTGCGATCGGGATACAGATGCAGCCTGCCTGGTATAGTGCTTTCTTTATATGGATGTGTGAAGAGGTTTGTGTACCTCAAGTGAGCCCTGCTGACATTGAAGGACCCTATCTTATTTGGAGGTCGTAGTACTAATTCAGGGTTGCTCCTGTTGAATTGCCACATTAAATCCAAATGAATTACTGTACTGCTGACTGTTTAATTCTCCTTTCTCTGTGTGAAAGGGCCCCTACCAGCTGCCACGGTTTGGACTAGCCACTAGGGCTTGGGTACCCAGGGACAGTAACTGATAGGGATAGGCCTGTGCACAGAGCCATAGGTAGATTATTAGAGTGATAAGCTAATTAACCTGATTTCCCTGTCCTTGTTATATCCCCCTAAATAAATCAGAGCTGCTTGTTTCAGCAAAGTTATACTGCCTGAGGTATTTGTCTATGTTAAAGTACTGTACTGTGATTGTTGCACTGTATCTCATTTCACAGGAGGTCCCAGTGCCGAACCAGACCTGGGGTAAGTGTATACTGTGAAGGTAATTCTGATATATTGTGTGGGCCACTAGTGGAAGAAAGGGGTTGCAGTGTCCCAGAGGGCTGTGACCAAGTTAGTTTAACTATTGCAAACCCTGACCTCTGGGTGGAGGCACCCGCCATTGGATCCAGGCCCTCAACCTGTTAGTGGCAAATCAGGCAGGGGTAGTAGCCCTGGGATAGCGCCATCTAGGGGTTACATCTTGAGGCTCACCGCTGGGATTGTGTGTCTCTAGTGGCTTATTTACGAACCACTGTTAAGAAAAAATGGGTACCCGACAGAAGTGGCTGTGCACCGGCTGGTGGAGTGGTGTACTGGGAGGAGATCGACCCCAAATGCTATGCTTATCCTGGACATCCCCTGGGTATCAATACGGACACTGTGCAGGGAGTACTTTCCAAGGTGGAAGGTTTACAAAACCCTGTGGTGGTGGGTCGCATGCTAATCTGCTCACCCACACTTTCCTGGCCCTAGTAGAGTTTAAGGATCCTCATAGATAGCTCCAAAGTGCCACAGACCATTACCCCAGAGGAGCCCTCACTGCTTGGAGAGTGATAACTAAGGACAGTAAAGACCCGGGGGAATCAGCCCCCACCACTATCTGAAACTTTTGAGGAGAAATTTGCTGAATGGTTGCTGGGAGAGGGAAAACTGTGGAGGACTTGAAGAAACTATCTTGCCACCTGGGGTGTTCTCCCCAACACCCTCTCCTGCTCCAGTGCCCGTGATGGTGTCTGAACCAATGCAGACTCCTATTTCTGCACCTGCCATTAGTCACGACTCTCACCGAAGGTTGAGGATCTTCTCTGGCACCCTCCCACCCCCAGGGGAGGATGACTGGGAGACCTGGATAGACTATGTTGCCCCCAAGTGCTAGAATGGCAATGCTCGGGAAGGTGAAAAGCGAAGAGGGTTGAGTGAGAGCCTCCGAGGTCCTGCCCTGGCTACCATCCGTGCTAACGGGCCAGTAACCCTGAAGCGACTGCACAGGCCTATCTTGAGGCCTTGGAGAATGTGTGGGGAGCCCAGATTCTGATGAGGACCTATGGTGGAGAGTAAGAGATGCACAACAGTACCAAGGGAGTTGTTGTCTGTGTATGTATCTCGGCTGGAAAATTGTTGCAAGAATGCCTCAGAAAAGGTAGTTTGCCAGCGATTGAACTGGACCGAACCAGGCTGGACAGGATCCGAAGTCTGCCCCTTCTCAGAACTGCTGTTGCTTCAGTTACACCTGGCAGATCGACTGGAATCCCCACCCTCCTATGATGAGTTAATGAGAGAAATTGAGGAGTTGAGAAAAGACGACCTCGGGAGGGACCTGCACCAATAGCTGCGGCTACGACTCGAGAGACTGAGGGTGACCCATCAAGGAAGTTCAGGGGCAGAGGTTGGCAGTCAATGAGTGCTCTGACAAGGAAAAGATATGTCACAATGGGCGAACTGTTGAGAGATCCGGAATTCAAAAACAGTCCCTTTATGAAGGCCACGCCTGCAAATGCGGGCCCTGACCTATATCCGACTGCATCTGCTATGGGGTGGGGGTACCCACCCATGTATCTCCTGCTGATAACAGCTCGAACTCGATTCCTTGACCATGGAAGTGGAGAAACTGACGAGATGTCTCCAAATGCTTATCACGCCGCAGACAGAGATGGCACCAAGGTTTCCAGTTAGTAATACCCCGCCCTGGCTCCCAGTGTGGTGCCTCGGCCAGCTCAAACTCCAGAAAGTATGTTTTGCTATAATTGTGGGAAAGATGGGCACATGAAAGGGAATGCCAGTCCCAAAAGACACTGACAAAGTTGCATATAGGCTACAAGGAGAGCTTGGAGAAGAAATCAGTGGTTAAGAGGTGCCGCGACATGATCCCAGTGAGGGCACCAAAAATGCTAATTCACGTCCTTTTGTGGCAAGGTCAGTTGCCCAGGCCCCACTACCGCCTCTCAGACTGGTCCAGAATAGTGGGTCCCTCCATGGAGACCACTGTAAAGGTGAACGGAGTGTCTACAAGAGCTATATTAGACAGTGGCTCCCAAGTGACAATTATGTTCCAAGATTGGTATCAGAAGCATTTGTCAGACGACTTACAACCATTAGAAGGACTGCATGTATGGGGGTTAAGTGAGAAGGCCTACCCCTATTCCGGTATATCCGACTTGGCTGTCTTTCCCACCTCCGTGGCTGGAGTGGCCGAACAAGTAGAGACCCCTAGCCTTAGTGTGTCCCCACTGGACTGTATGATGGTGTCCCTTTGTTGATTGGAACAAATGCTCATATGTTCAGAAGGCTGGCACAGTTGTGTTATGAAAAACAGGGGTCAAAGACTAGTAGAGCTTTAAGAGTTCCGGCTTTAATTAAGAAGGCCTATGAGGCACAGAGAGATGCTGAAAAACAGAACCAGAGGAACCGGTCGGAATTGTATGGAAGAAGGATCCTGAGTCTCTGATCCTGGGCCAAATGCCCAGTGTACCTTACAGGGGAGTCCAGATCAGAAAGGATGTTAAGAATAAAATATTAATGTTGGATGCACCAGGCGATGGAAAATTGCCAGAGGGACTGCTGGTCAAGCCTAGTATTTTGCCGCTAGAGCCCATGCTTATGCCAGAAGGGTAATGGTCCAAGTTCATAATGTGTCTGAAAGAGACATTCGAGTAAACAGAGGTTGCATCCTGGCTAATGTGCATTGTGCAGACACTGCAGTGCTACCCAGCAGCAAGAGTTCAAGGAAGAATGACAGAGTAACGCCTGACTTGTTTGATTTCGGCGACTCCCGCTGCCAGCTGAATGGAAAGTGAAGATCAGTGAGAAGCTTGCCCAGAGAGACCAGGTGTTTTCTTTAAAGGAATGGGATGTAGGATGTGCAAGGAGCTGAGCACAATATCTGGCTGCATGACGAAAGACCATTTCGTGAGAGGTCTCGACGCCTGGCACCTGCTGACATAGATGATGTGAGAGCATCTGCAAGAGATGTTAGCTGCTGGTGTAATACAAGAATCCAGAGCCCTTATGCTTCCCCATTGTGGTAGTGAGGAAAAGAATGGAACAGTAAGGATGTGTGTGGATTATCGCACCTTAAACCGGCGGACTATCCCTGATCAGTACACAATGCCCGCATTCAGGATGCTTTGGACTGCCTAAACGGGAGCAAGTGGTTCTCTGTGCTGGATCTCCCAGTGGGTACTATCAGATCCCGATGGCCCCAGAGGACCGTGAAAAGACAGCCTTTATCTGTCCGCTTGGCTTCTATGAATTCATGAGGATGCCTCAAGGGATTTCAGGTGCCCCAGCCACTTTCAACGATTGATGGAGCTGCAGTGGGGGACATGAACTTACTAGAGTGCCTGGTATACCTAGATGATGTTATTGTGTTTGGCAGCTCACTGGAGGAACATGAGAGCAGATTATTTAAGGTATTGGACCGACTGGAGGACTTTGGCCTTAAACTGTCCATTGATAAGTGTCAATTTTTCAAACATCAGTAAAGTATGTGGGACACATAGTATCCACCGAGGGATACCGACCCAAGTAAAGTTGAGGCCTTGACCACCTGGCCACAGCCCAAAAATCTAAAAGAACTGCAAAGATTCCTGGGATTCTGTGGTTATTATCGGCGCTTCATCAAGGACTATTCAAGAGTGATCCGCCCTTTACTTAACCTTACTCAAGGGTATCCCCCAACCCACAAAAAATACCAAAAGTCAGCGTCCCTCAAGACTGAAAGAGTGTATTTTCATCCGAGTGAAGTATTTGGGGCCCGCTGGACTCCTGATTGTGAGACTGCTTTTCATGAGATCATATATCAACTTACCCATGCTCCAGTGCTGGCCTATGCGATCCAAGAAAACCTTACGTCCTGCACTGATGCTAGCTTGTAAGGGTTGGGGCTGTGTTGTACCAAGAGCACGAGAATGGCCTGAGACCAGTGGCCTTTGCCAGTAGAAGCCTGACCCCATCCGAAAAGAACTATCCTGTACATAAGTTAGAGTTCTAGCTTTGAAGTGGGCTATTGTTGACCAATTCCATGAGTACTTGTATGGGCTAAAATACTAGTAAAAACTGACAATAATCCTTTGACCTATTTGCAGACCTCAGCTAAGTTGGATGCCACTGGCCATAGGTGGCTTTCTGCATTATCTACATATGACTATGCTCTCGAATACCGAGCAGGTCTGAACCACATAGATGCTGATGCTCTCTCCGGAGGCCTGTTCCCTAGAATGATTGGGTCCGATTGGCAGAACCTGACATTCGGACACTCTACGGAAGTTTGACAGGGAGGAACAAATGTCCACGGACGCAGTGGACTGCATGGTGGATTGCTTGGGAGCCTCTGAGAATTGCATACCTGCTGCTTATTGCCACTTTTCTGCAATAGACATTGGTGCACTGCCTCAGCTGGACAATGACAGATTCATGGCTCAATCCCGCGATCCATGATCAAAGCAGCTTTAGAAGCCCTCTATGCAGGAAAAGATGTGTCCAAATTACGCTCCACTGATTTGAGAACTGCACTGTTATACAAAGAAGGTCCTAAGTTGAAACTGATCAATAAACTGTTATACAGAGAAACAGTAGACAGAGGGGACAAGTAGACAAACAACAACTAGTGCTGCCCACTGCCTTTCGAGACTCAGTACTGAGGTCCTTGCACAACCACATGGGGCACCTTGGTATAGACAGAACACTTGACTTGGTGAGATCCAGATTCTATTGGCCTAAGATGGGGGCTGATGTGGAGACATACATTCGAACTTGTAGTCGCTGCTTACAGAGGAAAGCTTGCTTCAGAGGGCTGCCCCCTTATTAACATTACCACCAGTGCACCCATGGAGCTGGTCTGTATTGATTTTCTAAGTTTGGAGTCAGATCAAAGAAATATCAGTAATGTGCTGGTGGTCACTGACCATTTCTACGAGATATGCCCAAGCTTTCCCACCAAAGACCAGAAAGCATCCACTGTGGCCAAAGTACTTGTGAAAACTTTTTGTTCACTATGGGGCTCCACAAAGAATCCATTCTGATCAAGGGAGAGACTTTGAGAGTCGTCTGATCAAAGAGATGCTTTCTCTGTGGGAGTCGAAAAGTCCAGAACCACTCCTTACCACCCCAGGGGGACCCACAGCCTGAACGCTTCCAACGACTTTGCTAGATATGCTAGGCACCCTGCACCCAAAGGACAAGCCTAGATGGAGCCAACAAATTAGCACCCTGGTACATGCTTATAACTGCACCAAAAGTGATGCCACTGATTCTCCCCAACCTGATGTTTGGAAGAGAAGCTCGACTACCAGTAGATGTGTGTTTGGGGTCTCTCCTGATGGGGTTCAGGCTGACAACTATTTACAGTATGTGCAAAAGTTAAAGGCCCAGCTAACTCATGCGTACTAACTGGCTCAAACCATGGCTGCCAAAAGAAATCTGGCCAACAAAGAAAGGTATGATAAAAGGTGAAAGCACAGGAACTCCAGGAGGGAGATCGGTATTGCTAAGAAATCTGGGATTGCATGGCAAGCACAAGATTGCTGACAGATAGCACCATCTCCTCACATTGTAGTGGGCAAACTAGATGATCTGCCAGTGTACAAAGTAAGGCCTGAGAATAATTCAAAGATGTAAAACAATGCATAGAAATCATTTACTGCCCATTGGACAAATCTTAATTGAGTCTGAGCCCCTAGAAGATGCCCCTCTGGACCAGTGACTAGAGCTGCTGCTAAGAAAGATCAAGAAAGTCTGCACCTACAGAAGCAAAGTTAAAGTGTTCCCTCCACAAGTCCCAGTTGAGCATGACTGTCAGTCCATATCGGAAGAAAGTGAGAGTGACTTTGAATACTATCCTTCTTACGAACTGAGTCAATTGTTTCGGGCAATCCCCTAGTCAATACTGGAGACAAAGCTGGGCCTTCTGGACTGTTTAAGCCCCAGCTTCATCCCTGGAGCCAATGTTCAGAAAGTGAAGTGCAAAGCATCAGATCAGATGAAATGGAATCATTGTGCATGGTTGAACTGTTTGAGCTTTGAGGGAGGAAAATGATAGATTGGGGCAGACTGGTGATACACCGAACAAGAAGAGTATTTTGAGTGCCCTGACAGTCCACTGCCAGTGTCCAAGCTCTCCATGCGAGCCAAATGTTGTGGACTCAGAAACTGTAACTCCTGGAGCTGAAAGTGCCCCAAGTTCTAGCCTCTCTACCCCCATGGAGACTCCCCTGACAAGTGTGGACAATGCTGAAAATGAGGCTGAGAGTGCAGAGACTGTAACAGTTCCCCCTAGAAAGACTGGTCGAGCTGTAAAGCCTGTGGTGCACCTCAGTTATGATTCCCTTGGGAGGCCTGTGGATTTGCCTCTCAATGTTGTCCATAAAGGAGTGTATGTGTCCCCGAGCTCATTGCCCAAACTGAGCGTCAGTGCTAACTCCAAGTTACTTGTGTTGCCCTCTAAGTATGGTGCCCTTGCCCGTCCAGCCCCAAGGTAACTGATAGGGAAGGGCCCTCTCTTCAGGTTTCATGTACAAGAGGTAATAACTTGAGTTATGGTACAATGTGTATGTAATACTGTGTAAAGAGACGTACTGCAATGTTTCAGAAATGTGTTCTTGGTAAAATGATATATTGACTGATGATTACATGTGCAGCCTAATGCAAATGTATATGGTTGCAGTTGAAACTTATGGGTACTTGCTTGAGCGGACGTCAAGCTTTCCCAGGCCAGGAAGGTGTAACCCCTGCAAATGGGGTTCCCAAAAGACTTCAGGAGCTTGCTTGAATGCTCCAAGCCTGAATGGTGTTTGGCATTTAAGCCATTTATCAGTGAGTGTTTTAGAGCCTCTGGTACTGTCTCTTTAAGAGCTGTCTGCTTGCAGACATAATTAGTTGTATGGGGGACTGTGTGCTTCTCTGAGTACCACTGAGCTGCTGCCAATTCACTTCATTTTGCAGTCACTAGGTGCAAAGGAACCTATCTGAAAGATGTAACTGTTTGCCAGAAATTATTTAGAGTAATAATGAAATTACAGTTTGTCTAACCTGCTTTCTTTGCAGTCAGAACTGTGTCTGCTAGTTCCCATTCTAGTTTTGAACTGCTGAACTGGACCAATCAGTGTGGGGTAAGCTAGCTCTAAAATGGTGCCTTGGACGAATCAGAACTTGGACTCATAATCTGGAGCCAGCCACAAGAGGATTGTATGGGCAGTGACTCTGGGAGATGTAGTTTAGACTTCAGTGCCTTTTGGACCAACAGCAGCAGTCTATTGTGAGTGACAGCCAATCCAGTCAAGAACTGGGAGGAACTCAAAGGAAGTGCCCAGTTTTGTCGGTTGGAGCTTCAGTTGAGCTTTGGCAGTGAAGAAGGAAGGAGCCCTGTGCTTTTCAGTGTGCAGTTTTAGTCAAAAAACGTGTGTAAGGCCCAGAGTTCCGGTCTGCAGCTTGTGTAACAGCTTGTTAGGACTGAATCCGTCCTGTGAAAAGAATCAAAGGATCTCTGAAGAGTAGAAACCAGGCTCACCCTGTAGAAGACTGGAAGAATTGCTGAAAATTGCACTCGGTCTGTCAGGAACTGAATCTGCTGTGTGTTCTCCCGGGTATTGTGCAGTAATTGCGATCGGGATACAGATGCAGCCTGCCTGGTATAGTGCTTTCTTTTATATGGATGTGTGAAGAGGTTTGTGTACCTCAAGTGAGCCCTGCTGACATTGAAGGACCCTATCTTATTTGGAGGTCGTAAGTACTAATTCAGGGTTGCTCCCTGTTGAATTGCCACATTAAATCCAAATGGAATTACTGTACTGCTGACTGTTTAATTCTCCTTTTCTCTGTGTGAAAGGGCCCCTACCAGCTGCCACGGTTTGGACTAGCCACTGGGCTTGGTACCCAGGGACAGTAACTGATAGGGATAGGCCTGTACACAGAGCCATAGGTAGATTATTAGAGTGATAAGCTAATTAACCTGATTTCCCTGTCCTTGTTATATCCCCTAAATAAATCAGAGCTGCTTGTTTCAGCAAAGTTATACTGCCTGAGGTATTTGTCTATGTTAAAGTACTGTACTGTGATTGTTGCACTGTATCTCATTTCACAGGAGGTCCCAGTGCCGGAACCAGACCTGGGGGTAAGTGTATACTGTGAAGGTAATTCTGATATATTGTGTGGGCCACTAGTGGGAAGAAAGGGGGGTTGCAGTGTCCCAGAGGGCTGTGACCAAGTTAGTTTAACTATTGCAAACCCTGACCTCTGGGTGGAGGCACCCGCCATTGGATCCAGGCCCCTCAACCTGTTAGTGGCAAATCAGGCAGGGGTAGTAGCCCCTGGGATAGCGCCATCTAGGGGTTACACATAGAACTGCCAGTCTATTTCCCTGAGCACTCTAATCAGAGAGAATACCTTCTACACACTTTAGATGTTCATTGTAATTTGAGATGCTATATAAATCGTACCAAATCTTTCAGAAAAACTCCTCAGCTTTTTGTTACCTTTGCCTCAGCCAGGGAAGGTTTTCTGCTTGCTAAACAGACCCTCTCAATTGGTTTGGCACATTGTATAACTTTTGTTATAAAACATAACAAACTATTACCCGGACCTGTCCAAGCCCATTCTACCTGAGCCATGGCCACTACAGCGGCCTGCTTCAAGGGGGCTTCTATCACAGATATCTGCAATGCAGCCACATGGTCCACAATACATACTTTCACGAAGAGTTACAACTTAGATATTGCTTCTCGCCGTAGGACGGCCTTTGGCCGTGCTGTCCTACAAGGCCTTCTGTCATAGCTTTCCAGCCTTCCTGGGTTTACTGCATGGCAGTCATCCCAAGTGTATTACCTGCTGCCAGAGATTATTCCCGTGGAAGATAATACAGTTGCATACTTACCGTAACAGATCTTCGAGGGGTATCTCTTGCAGCAGGTATGATCCCTCCCTCCATCCCCCTCCTTCTCTAAGAGAACAACTTCTGATCCAGGTGTATATAGGAAGGAATACCTATGGTACCTTGGATCTCCCTCGGTCCTCGCTTAGTGAGCTGAATCCAGCGGGGAACTGAGGATACCAGGGACCGCCACTCTTGTATAGGAACAGGATGATGATGTCAGTGTGGAGGCCCCTGGAAAAGACTGCTAGAAGAGAGCTGCCATACCACAGTGCCCTTTGGCGATGATCCAGGTGTATTACCTGCTTCAAGAGATACCCCTTGAAGATCTACTGTTACAGTAAGTACACAACTGTACTTTTCTGCTTCACATAATAATCAAGGAGTCCATTCAGTTCTTTTGAGCTTCAAAGATCTTTGCCTTTCTTTTGTCTATTTTGATCTTTGTGGGGCCTCTAAAGATTCAATCTGTTTTAATAAACAGTACAGTGGGCCTCCCTTTCTCTCTTTTTCTGGCTCGCTATATCAGTGAACCTTGCCCTAAGTACTGCTTTAGCAGCATCCCATGGTACCGCTGGAGACACCTCCTGAGATGCGTTCTCCTCCATATATTGTTTATATACCCCTTGAATTTCTTCCTTTGTCTTGGGGTCCTGCAGAAGAGATGCATTTAACCTCCAAAAGGTATGTCTTTGAGTTTCAGCCAATTTAAGTTGAAGAAAAATAGGGTCATGATCCGAAAGAAGGAAGTCCCCAACCTACATGTCTGCTACTACTGCCACTTGCTCTTTTGGGAGTAGGAAATGATCTATTCTAGAATATGTTTGGTGTGCAGCAGAGAGAAAGGTATAGTCTCTATGCTGTCCAAAGAGCTGGCGCCAGACGTCTACTAGCCCTAATTCATTCAACAATTTTGAAACATCCCTCGCTATTTTTAAATCCTTTCTAGGGACATTTGAGGTGGTATCAAGCTGAGGGTTAAAGATTAAATTGAAGTCTCCTCGAAAATAATAGATTCTTTGGCCCAGTTCTGTAAAGTGGCAAAAAAAAGCCCTGCAGTTCTGAATAGAGGAGCCTAGGGGAAAGTAAACTGAGACCAAAGTGATCTTAACCCCCTGTAAATCTCCTTCATCACTGCGTACCTGCCCTCCTTGTCCTGAAGTGTATCCAGCAGCTGGAAATGTACCCACATGGGGATCAAGACCACCACCTCACTTTTCCTCCCCTTCCAGTAGGAGGCTGTGATCATGGCCCCAAATCCAGACTTCTGTAATTCTTCATGTTCCTGGACTGACAAATGAGTTTTTGGTGGAAAATAAAGTTGACAGCACTGCGTCTAACTGTGCCAGGACCTTACTCCTCTTCACGGATTAGTCAGCCCATGCACATTGTAGGAGCAAATAACTGTACTTTGGGTGTTAGCCATTTAAGTACATCAAAAGCCCATAGATGCTGTACCCTCCTCTCTCCCCTCCATATTCCCTTGACAGTAACTCAGTGTACCACCACCTCTCACTGATGTGACAACATTCAGACCCAGAAAAAGCAACCTTAACCATGTTAAATGTTGAAAACACATTTGAAAAACCTTATAACTGAACTACGAAAGTATCAAAACTGTACTTCCAAGGTAGGGTGACCACTAAAATTAAGGACTCCTAACCCCTTTCCCCGGTGTAATAGGTGATATTTCAATCACCCAGGAGAGGGAAGTGGGAGCTTTTCCACCTCCCTACAGGAGGTCTCCCCCTGAGCAGCCTTTAAGTAGAAAAGACAAAGGCTACTGTGCATTGATAAGGGTATCACCCTGCTACAGTGCTCAGTAGGCCTGCGGAACCTAGCAGTCAGCAAACCATTTATACCCCCTCCCCCCGCGCATCTCCATATTTATACCTTCCCTTATCTAGTGTAGGGAATTCCCATGCCAGTGTTTCCTTCGTATCTATTAGAAAAACAAAAAAGTAGGATAATAATACTTCATGTTACATTCTGTGTTGCCTGTAAGGCCAATAGCCCAAAAATAAAATGTGGTGTCCCAGTTTAAAGTCTTGTGTTTGAATCCAATAGAACAGGTCCCGATCTTTATAAGGTGGCTGGGGCATGTCCAAACAAAAGAACTCACAAAAGGAATCGTAACCAATGTCACCCCTTAAACAGTTCAAATTATTTGCCACATTATTGTGGACTGATCCATAGAACACCTTGACATAACATTTTCCTAGAGGGGCCACCAAAATAATACCCAAGACTCAAGCGCAGCTCCTCATTTATATACACTTGTATTACGCCAATTTATTGTGTTATAGACTTGGAAATAGTCCGAATTTAACCCAGCAACTCCAGCACCTCGTCCACCTTTACTAGGGAGACTTTCAGCATGCCCAAAAGCCTCCAATAGAGAACCCATCTCCAGTTCTCAAGGAGACAAGAAAAATAGTACCTTAAGTTTAATTGTTCTCCCGCTTTATTTGCTGAAGGTCCAGGATTGATTGCACTCATTCATTAGGCCCAGTTATCTGAGAGCGCCCCTGGCCATCACAAGAGGGGAAGCACCTTTTGCCGTCTCGCCACCAGAATCCAGTCCTGACCAGGAACCTGTTTCCTGATGTTTCATTCCTGTTCGGTGCTGGAAGGGAATGTCTGTGTTGTTTCAAAGCTTCCAGCGCTTGCATCACTGATGAATGTACCTGAGGGCCCTCCGGCCACAGCACACTCAACTTCGCTGGATACAGTGTCTGAAAGTGGAGCCATTTCTCCTGTAGGATCTTGAGGATGAGTCCATATTGCTGCCAGGCTTGTTGCACTTCAGGTGGGTAGTCCTGGTCAAAAGTAAGTTTAGCCCCGAGGTAAGAAACATCCTTTTTGCCGAGGGCTCCACAGATATCCTCTTTCATTTTAAAGCTGGCAAGTTTCAAGATAATTGAGCAGGGTCGGGCAATTGGGTCTGCTGGCTTCTGAACCAGTGAGCGATGCGCTCATTCTATAAGAGCTGGTAGTTTTGGGTGGAGGTCCAGGATATTTTGGAGTAAGTTTTCAACAAAAGCAGACATGGGGGCTGTTTTTGCCTGCTCTGTCAGTCTGTAAAGCCTTATGTTGTCCCACCTGGAGCACCCTTCCAGATCCAAGCACTTCACCTGCAACATCACCGAGTGCTTGTATAGCACCTCCACTGCCTGACTGATCTGCGCGCCATGATCTTCAGCCACTGCTATTCTCTGCTCGGCCTGTTTCACTCTCTTTTCCACTTTTGAAATTTGCTGGGACAAATTATGAAACTCTTTCCTACTTTCAGCTCTAGAACTCTTGATTTCTTTTAAAAGTATTTCAAATCTGGACCTGGACAATTGCTCAGTCTCCCTTTCATGTCGTAGTCTGTCTCCTTGGCACTACCACAGAAGGGAACTGGCTACAACTCCAAGAGTTTGTCTTCAGTCTATCAATATCTGTAGTCAGAGCTTTATTTTTGCCTTTATTTCTGGCACCTCTCTCTGACTGACGTCCTCTGCCAGACATTTTTCCCATTTTTGTTGTGATCTGTGGCAAATTAAGGACTTTAATAGCTCAGAGAGGGTCAGATTGCTCAATTCAGGCTGTCATCAGGTCTGAAGTAGAACCGGAGGTCCCCAGAACAGCAGTTTCAATTGGCTTCCCAAGTAGGCCACTAAACAAAGCGGTAGAGCCACTGGGATTTTTCCAGCCCTGGCCCTGTAACTGATTGTTACATCCCTTCGACCCAGGTTCCACATTTTTTTGTATTATCTATTTTCCACCCGCCCTGCACTCCTGGCCGATCATTCCTCAGGCCCTGCATGGACTACCCCATCCTGGCAACTCCTGACCCCACCGCCCCACATCGCAGCCTGCCCTGGTATCCCCGATGTATCCCTTCATTGGGTGGGTCCCTTATCTGTGTAAGGGATTAGCCTTCCGGACATACTTTTAATGACCCTGGGTGCTGCTGAGGCAGCTGATGGAGGTCCGGGAGCCCAGAGATGAGGATCCGGGGAGGCTGTCACCCGATCGGCCAGGGTGCCATTTTCCGTTTTTCTCCCCAGGGGAGCGACGTGCTACTGACGTCAAGGCAAGCGCCGACGTCCATCACTCCCCAGACGTCTAGGATCTGACATCATGCTGTGCCCCCGGTCTCTGCCAGGGGTCAGCAGATGCTGAGCTGCATCCCCATCCTTCTCCCCCCAGGCCGTCCCTCCAGCGACCCGAGTCCATTCCCGAATCTGGGTCACCAGCACCACAGATGGAAATCCAACCACTGTGCCGACAGGACGGCGGGTTCCACACTTAACAGGAGTCCACTTCCTAGTGGATTTTTATCTGTGACCTGGTTCTCCCTTGGAGACCCTCTGGGAGTGCTTGTGGGAGAGAGAGAGAGACTCTGGAGATGTCTCTTTGTCCTCCCGAGGAGAGCAGTACATCTTGTCCCTCCTTGTTTAAAACTCCTTCCTCTCCTGAGGCCTCTTCTTGACCCAGCTGGGTCTGTAATCTTCCCCTTAACAGACGCCTGTCTGTCTGTGAACAGGTTGGACAATCTGGTTAGCCTCCTTGTGGGAGGTTAAACAAAAAAATAAAGGGGAGGAGGGTGATCGCAGAGTTGATGAGCCTCCTCAGTAAGGGGGCACTACTCTCTCTCTCTCTCTCTCTCTATTGCTTCCTCTGCCTCTTAAGGCTGCCCAGCATTCTGGCCACCCCTACCCTCCTAGCCTATCCCTCTCTTCTAAACCCTTTCTGTTGGCTTTATATTTATTTTTCACTTCCCTCTATCCTTCAGGCACCCTTGCCCTCCCTCTATCCCTATCCTTATCTTCTCTTCCTCACCTGGCGGACAGAACCGAGGACTAGGAGTCAACATCAGTTACTGGCCAACCCACAAGAGCCACAGAGAACACTGGCCTCGTGGGTGGCGCTGTCCCGACGTCAGCTGCTCCAGCTGAGAAAAAATTTAAAGAGGCAGTGCTCTTTATTACCTGAGCAGAGTCCTGACTCGTAGGGATCCATTTAGTAATGAATGGTGAAGATATTTGGGAAGATGAATAATTATGGTAAGTACGTAATTTTCGTATCTTGATTTTTCTTACCCATTTTATAATTTAGTACATTACTAGTGTCTCATTAAATGTGGTGCACACACTTTTCATGGATATACCTTTCGCAAGTTTTTACTGGTCAGACACTATTTCTTAAACAAGAAAGCAGAGGCAGCAAACAACCTTACGATGTTACGACATTTCTTTTCTTAAGTATAGCAAAACCTCACTGTTGTTTAAACCACTGTTTCTTCCAGCATTCTGAATGAATTTATTCTGAAGAATCCTAGCTTGGACAATAAGAAAGATCAGCGGGATCTGCAGGTGAGTAGTTACTGTTTTGTTGCCTTACAGTGGGACTCGTTGAAGCATTATTTGACTTTTGCTGCTTTACATTGGGAATCAAAGCTTTATCAGTGCTACAGTATATAGTTTGTTAGTATGACACACATGTTGATATCATTTGTTTTCTGCTTTAGGATGTGACCTATAAAATCGTGGAGGCTGTTGGTACAATTGCTGGCTCCTCCTTGGAGCAGACTACCTGGTTAAGAAGGAATCTGGAAGTGAAGGCATCCCCTAAAATTACTGTGGATGGAACCAGTTTGGATGCAGATGTTGAAGGTATTGTGCAGAAGAGTGCATCATACAGTGGTGCTGTAGAAACACAGAATTTGACAACAAATAAGGAACACTTGGCACACCTAATCTGCCCATTTGTCCCTGCCTGGACTGCCACTGCAGACCCTATTTACCTCTGGCTCCCTCACCCCACCCCTGGCTTCCCAACCAGCCCGACTGGCAGCATAGCCTAGACGTTAGAGTAGTGAGCTGTGAAAGAGCTTGGTACCTCCTGCAGATAGACCTGGGTTTGATTCCCACAACCTCCACTTTCATACTGTGTGACTCCGAGAAAGTCAGTTAACCTCCTCAGTGCTCCTGGGTCACCCCTAAAAACAGGTACCTGTGCCTAGTGGGCCTTACCTGGTTACCAAAAGAATAAAAACTGAGATTCCCTTGTGCCTACCCTTGCATGCTTGAAGCCAATCATTGTTTCCTTCCCCATTACCTCCACTGGAAGACTTTTCCAGGCATCCACCGCTCTTTCAGTCAAGAAGAACTTCCTCACATTCCTCCTAAATTTTCCCCTTCCAGCTTCATTGCATGTCCCATTCTTCTTATGCACCTTCTCCTCTGAAAAATA
The DNA here is from genome assembly GCA_016271365.2 of Neoceratodus forsteri. Taxonomy (NCBI): domain Eukaryota; kingdom Metazoa; phylum Chordata; order Ceratodontiformes; family Ceratodontidae; genus Neoceratodus; species Neoceratodus forsteri. The sequence goes on from CM057449.1 coordinate 970,617,661, forward strand.
CTCCCCTCCTTAACGTTGTTCAACCTTGTGAGGTATTTATAGGTCTCTATCATGTTCTCCCTTCTTTCCTCTCTTCAAGGGTGTACATATTGCTGTTCCTCAGAGTCTACACATAGGACTTCTGTTGCAGCCCCTGCACCATTTTGGTTACCCTCCTCTGGACAGCCTCCACCTGCCTATGTACTGTCTGAGATGTGGGCTCAGAACTGGACACAGTGCTGCAGGGGGTATCACCAGTGATCTATAGAGTGGGCGGCACCACTTCCTCCTCCTGCTGGTAACACCTTCCTATGCACTGCAGTATCCCACTGGCCCTACCTACTGCCTTGTCACACTGCCTCGCCACCTTGCGGTCATCAGACATGATTACTTCAAAGTCCCTTTGCTGTTTGGTGCCCATAAATATCTCTTCCCCCATTTTATGCTCTGCCTCTGGGATTCTGCTCTCTAGGTGTAATGACTGCATGTTTTCACATTGAAACCCAGCTGCCATACCCTTGACCATTCCTCGAGTTTTCTCAGGTCTCCGCATATCCTCTCCATCCTCTCTGGAGTGTCTGCCCTACTGCAGATTTTGATGTCATCTGCAAAGAGGCATGCCTTCCATTTCAGCTCATTAGTAATGTCACTTATAAAGACTTAAAATATGATCTTTCCTTGAACAGCAACTCCATTAACTTCCCCACCACTGATGTCATACTGTAAGTCATTCACACATCAAAAGCCAAAGCTTTCCTTCAGCATTTGCCTGCTTATTATCAACTACTGATTTTTAAATGAAGTTTAACATTAAACTTTTAAGATAATGCAAGAATGCTCTTGTTTACTTCTGTTGTGTTAACTTGAAGGGCTTTGAAAGGTGCGAGACTGATGGCATTCATGTTGGGAGCTTTATAGTATTTGCTTTATTCCATTGCGCAGTTCATTAGTATATATATTTTAGCCATATTTAGTGGAGTAAAGTAGTTCAGGTAAGAGAAAAAAACCAAAGAAAACAAGGTGGAAGTGCAAACCTAACTCCCTGATAAGCTGTTAAAATACTATGGCTTCTTGAATCATTCACCCAGAATACCCTGACTATGATGCAGCATCTTGTTTTTAGTAGAGTCTTTTCAGCTAATTTTACAGCAGAAAGAACTGAACTACATTGAGATTAAAGTATTCTTCCAGTATCCAGGAAAGCATTTTAAATACAGTATTCCCACACAATTTAATATAGATTTATTTAATGTTCAATATTGACAGCCCCATCAGCACAGCAGTAGTAATTACCACTTGTGACGCCAGCAAACTCAGGTTCAGAAAGGAGTCTGGGTTGTCGGGGACCAGCTAAAAGGAGGAGGATCAAGCGCCCCATGAGAAGTTTTCCTGTTCGGGAAGGAAGCTATCATGCCCTACTGTCACTGTCAACTGTGGATGCACAGATGGTGGTATAGGCACCACAGTGCGGGGAAGGAGAGGATGCCGTTCGCTCTTGGCTGGGGTGCGCATGGGCATGCCAGCAGCCTGATCAAAGTCCCTCTGCCAGCGTCTGGGGGGAGGAGGTGTGGTCAACTGGGTAAAGGGTAATCCTCGGCTGCAGTAGGATGACAGCCGCAAAGGCAGCCTTGAGACGGTATACCTGTTGACAAGCAGGCACCAGGAAAGCAAAATGTATACTTGGGAAAAAAAAATAACATTCAGTATTTATACATAGATATGTAGATGCTTATGGACAGTAAGTCGACCTGTAGTCCATCCAGTTTGCCTGGTTCCTTCCTAAGCCTTCATGCTATTTTAGTTAGATAGTGTAGTTTAGTGTTATTTTGCTGTGTTTTCCGATTTTCTATGGTTCCCTTGCAGTTTCCAGGAACCGGAGAACAAGTTGTGTTTCTATTTAAGCAGCTCAGTTTTGAACCACATTTCTTATATTTTTTGCATGTAATTTTTACTCTTTTTGTTAGATTGTGCAAATTCTATACAGTTGTTGCTTCAGTTCCTGATATTTAGGAACCAAGGTGTTCGTTTAAGTCGTCTATTTCTGAGGGTAACTGTATATATATATATAAAGTTTTAGCTTGTTTTACTAGCGATCCATTTGTTTTAAGGAACTGGACCACAGTCTTGTATTTTTTTCCTCTGTGAGAACCGTTTTACATAGAAACATAGAAATTGACAGCAGATAAGAAGCACTAGGCTCATCTAGTATGCCCTACCTGTATCAGCGGCCACTGACCCTGCTTGGTCATCGGCTTTAGCTTCTCCTTCCCATCTCTAAGGTTCCTTTATGCCTATAACATGGATTCTTGAATCCCACCACTATGCTCGCTCCCACCACCTCCTGGGGTAGGCTATTCCATGCATCCACCACCCTTTCCGTGAAAAATAACTTTCTAGGGACACGGATATGTTGTTCATCCACACTCTCTGGCAGGTATCCTTGCCGCTTTAATTCTTGCCGGAAGGTCTTCAAGCTGGCTCCTCCCACCCACCCGGGCGGTAAAACTCTCTGCACCGCCCCATGATGCCAGATCTTCCTTACCGCTTGGAAGCTCAGGTTCCCTCCTTAGCACTCTGCATTTTAGACTGATCCTAATTCTCTGGTTCGCCTGAATTGATTTTGAAGTTTTCTAAACTTCAGTTCATCTCCTCATGGGCTGCGATGGACAAATCTGTTCCCGCTTTTTGAGGTGCCCCTTGCGGCAGAAAATGTCCAGGACAGATCCGCACTCCACGCAGTGTCTACTGCTTAGGCCTAGATCACGCACCCGCAGGCTTGTGAGTTGTGCTGTTCTTCGCCAATGTTCTGACGATCGCGCTGCCTGCTTGAAGCTCGGGCGCCCGAGAAACGTTTTCACCGTAAAATCCAAAGAGGTTCACATGTGTCCGTGGCGGTTGGTTCGGCTGGAGCAGCTTCGAGCAGATGATCGCCTCGAGGAGGAGGCAGCCCAGGTCGATCTTCTTCCTCCTTGGCTGCGCATTTATCCCGCTCTCTGAGTTCCTCGTGTATAGCGTTCAAAGCTTTGCCAGTCCTTTCACGAAAGGAGAGGGCCTTTGGGACTTTCTTCTCGGCCCAAGAAAAGGGATCGAAAGGTAGTCCCACTGCCGGGCGTTTATGGTAGCGGGAGAGGTCCTCCTCGGTAGCCAACCGTCACCGTCGAGGTTATTGCGGGGTTGAGGCTGCTGGCTTCACGGTGCCCGCATCAGCCAGCCTGCCGAGACTCCTGTCATGAAGTCGAGATTTTTCTCGATCTCATAGACGGGCTGTCGACTGGAGAAGCCGACAACTTCACTTCACCGTTCCACTGTGATACCGAGGATCTTCCTGCTTCTTCGGACCGTAGTCCCGGTTAAAGTTCCTAGGCGAGGGAAGAGCGGTATCCCGCCTTCCCAGACCCACCTCGGTCCCAGGGGTCTCGGTCTTAGTCACGGTCACGGACCCTCTCGGTCCAGCCGCTCCGCCATCATCGACGGTCTCGGTCCCATTACGGAAGTAAGCAGCGACGCTATTCTTCCTCGTCCTCCTCCTCGGGTGAGGAGAGCTACAGCGCAAGTTGCACCGCGCCACGAGGATCTGATGTGGCAGCAGTTACTGTTTATGGGCCTAGCCGACTCGCCAAGACCCTGCCATCAAGTGGCTGTCGCCTGAACGGGCCGGGCAGCCACCGTTACAGTCGAGTTGCCCGCCCAGGGCCGTTGCTGTTTAAACCAGCTGGTCCACTCGATTGTGGTGGAACCTCCGCCCACAACCAAAGTCAGGGGCACCACCAAGAATTCTCGGTCGGGTCATGGCCTGCCCCACAGGTTGTCGGTCACCCTCCTCCCGACCGTCCTCGGCAGGTGGAGGGGTGGCTCAGGCCGAGGCAGCTCTTCAGCAGACTCTTCAGAATCCGACGACGATTCCTCCCTGTTCTCCAGGCAGTGCGATCTGGAGTCCTCCAGGGGCCAGTCAGTGGACGATAGCCCATCGTCCTTCTTGGGTCTGCTTCGACTCATCTCAGAGTGCACCGGGATGCAGCTCGAGCCTGTGTCCAAACGGGCCAAGTACATATGAACATATGAAATTTGCCAGCAGATGAAGGCCTAGAGGTCTATCAGGTCTGCTCGAATGTGCAGCTAGCACCTCTTATTCTGCAGATGGAGATTCTGGACCGAGGGGATTCTTCCACGGAGGCCTTTCTGGTGGCTGAGGCCATTGTCGGCCCAGCCTTAGAGCTTTGGCAGTGGCTCTGCTTCCTGTCCTGGGCGCCTCAGCCAGATGGCCAGGAAGCATGCGTTCCTACCGGCTCTTGCCTGGTTTCTTTTCGAACACTCTGCCCAGGGGTTAGTCACCGAGAAGCCTGCATTCCGTAATGTCGATGTGGACAAGCCCCGACAAAGAGTCCAAAAGCTGGACTTTGCCGGGCGCAGGTGTACGCTCTTCCTCCTTGGCCTCCCGACAGGCCAGCTTGGCGTGCTGATGGCACACTTCTCCCACGCCTCACTGGCCCCTGGTGAGGTTGTTCCTCATCTCCCACCTGACCTGCAGACCACGGTCCGCCAGTGTGGGACCAGGGTAGAAGCGGTCGTGAAGCAGCAGCTCAGACTGCTCTGGACATGGTGACTTCTGTGCCAGGTCAGTAGCGGCCGCGGTGGCCATGCGACGCAGTGCGTGGCTGAGGATATCCACCTTCACGGGCGGACACCAGTGCTGGCGGATCGCCCCTTCTTGGAACTGACCTCTTGTCCCTGGAGTGGAGGGACACCTCCAGCGGATCGAGAAGTCCAGTGCCACTCTGAACTCAGTCACCTCCACCCAGAGGGACAAAGGCCACTGTCAGCAGCAGTAGTCCTTTTCGTCCTTCGGTCCTCGTCTCGGCTGGCCCACACCAGCAACAGGGGCTAGCAGGCTCAAGGCCACGCCCCAAGCCCAAGCCGACGACTCCTCCAACAGGAAGCAAGGAGGTAAAGGTCCGGAGGTCCCTCGGCCGTCCTTCCTCCAAGCCTGCCCAGTGACGGGTTGAGGGTGCCGCCCAACCTCACTCCCGGTTCCCAGGTGACTGCCCGCCACTTCCTTTCTGGGCCTGGTCTGCTATCACCACAGACCGCTGGGTGCGTTGAGGTGGTAGGAAAAGGCCTGCCTCTGGAGTTCAAGCAGGTTCCGCCTATTCGAGCCGTCGCCCCTCAGGGGCCATGGTGTCTGCAGCCTCGCTGTCAGCCCGCCGGGCCGATATTGCCCTGCTCCTCGAAAAAGAGGTAATCAGGAAGGTGGCAGATCCTTCTTCAGACCCGGGGTTTGTGTCCAGGTACTTCCTGGTCCCAAAACGGACAGGGGCTGGCGCCCAATTCTCGACCTGCACGACCTGAACAAGTTCCGCAAGGTCTCGGACCTTCAGGATGGTCACTCTGGCCTGATAATCCCATCCCTGGAATGAGGCGTGTGGTTCTGCTCCTGGACCTCCAGGACGCGTTCTTTCATGTCCCAATCCGTCTGGCCCCATCAGAGGTTCCTCCGCTATCCTATAACGAGTTCCGGGCCATGCCCTTCGCCTCCCTAGCTCCCAGGGTCTTCACCAAATGCATGGCAGTGGTGACAGCATTCTCATGGGCGCCGAGGTCCGGTGTACTTACCTGGACGATTGGTTGATAGCAGCCCCTCCAGACTGGAGGCGGAGCGTCCAGAGATCTGGCCTCCAGGTTTGCTCTCTCAGGTTGGCCTCTCATCAACGAGGCCAAGTCAGAATCCCTGCCAAAGCAGGTGATTCTGCTTTATCGGGCAGAGCTCAATTCCTCAAGTAGCCAGAGCACGCTCCCGCGGACAGGGCCAAGGTTCTTTCCTCCTTTGCCCAATCATTTCCTGGTTGGGCACCTGTTTCGCCCGACTTCTGGGCCTCATGGCGGCCTGCACCAGCGTGGTCCGCTGGCCTTGCTGGTCATGCGTCCCCTTCAATGGGGACTGGCCAGCCAATGATCACAACGCCACCATCCGCTGGACCAGCCCGTGACAGTGACCTCAGGAGATGTGGAACGCCTCCAATGGTGGATCGCCCAGCTCATCTGCAGGAGAGCATCCCGCTCGTCCGCCCGAGCCGACGGTCTCTCTCCGGACCGACGATCTCGATGGGTTGGGGTGCCATCTGGGGAACACTGAGCGCATGGCCCTGGTCCCTCGGAGTCCCGATGCCACATTAACCTGCTGGAGTTTCCGGCAGTCCGCCCAGCTCTCACCGCTTTGCTCCGCTTTCACGGGTCAAGTGGTTCAGGTCCAGACGGACAACACTACGACTATGTACTATCTGAACCGCTAGGGTAGGACGCGCTCCTTGCTGTTATGCAAGAAGCGCCCCATTTGGTCCCTAGTGCGCAGCCTGTGGCGGATCTCCTAGCTATTCACGTGGCAGGAGCCTCCAACACCCTGGCCGGTCGCCCTAAGCCGGATAGGGGCCATGCCTCACGAGTGGTCCTTTCTGCCGGAGGTAGTACAAGATCTCTTCTCCACTGGGGCGCCCAGGTGGACCCATTTTGCCTCCACGGAGAATGCAAGTTGAGTCTGTTCCATGCCCGCCTCAGCAGGGCTCACAGAAGGGATGCTTCTCGAGGCCGTGACCCAGGTTTCTTCTACGCTTTTCTCCATTTCTCTTGATCCACAAGGTGCTTCTCAAGGCGCAGGAGGGACAAGGCGAGGTGATTCAAACAACATGAAGTCTTGCTATATTATGACATATGCAGTGAGTCCCAACCTTCAACTGCTCCGGAGGTGAAAGAGTTAACTTTCCATGCCAGGCATGGAACGCTGAGCTCGAGCCGTTGAAACTCTGTCTGTTGTTCTTCAAACTCAAACTGTCAGATTCTTTTTCCACCTCACTGAACAGTCGCTTGGGAGATTTCTCCTTCTGCTCGGTTCATTTTGTCGGTTAAAGTATTGTTTTTCTCGGTTTTCAACCGAATTTAAACCTCAATCGGTCGGTTCAGACTCTGTCTGTGGTATTGTGAGTACTAGATAGGTTTTACATTTATTTATTCTGTGTGGAACTTGTAAGTGTTTCATCGGTTCGCTTTGAACGGATCAAGTTGCTTTTAAAAATATCTTAATCTATCTTTTAGAGTGTGGAAGTTACCGGTTCCACGGGTTCTAAAAACAGATTTATTGCATTTTTTTCCACGACTGTTGACATGTTGGGGAACTTAAGAGGGTCTTACCTGGGCGCGGATTGCCATAAACGGGTAAGTTTGCTAGGACTGGCACTATGTCTAAGAAATCCAAAAGAAAACCGGGGCCCACTTGGTTTCAATAATCAGTGTGTGTGGGGAAGTCTCTTGCCAAGGCTGATCCTTACACCACCTGTGTTTATTGTCTGGGGTTTGACCACCCCAATGCAGACTTCAGGATTTGTAAAGTTTTCCTGCAGCTACCCCGGAAAAGAGAGTTGGTAGGCTCAGGGAAAGGGAGGTCAAAAAGTCCGCTGAACCGGATGGCTAGCCCAGTTCAGTTCCAACCGAACCGGAGGGAGTGCCCTCTGACCAGGCGGGACTTCCTCGGGCAAAAGGAGATCCAACTCTGAGGAGCCGGGTCCAGCAAAAAGGACTAGAAAATCAGCTGGTGTGGAGCCAAAACTTTCCTCTCCAACCGCTGAAGAAATAGCCAAAGCAATAAAAATTGTCCAGTCGCTTTTCCCGGGGTTCCACTGAACCTGTACTATCGGGTAAGCGCCCGTCTGGCCTGGTTCCACCGGGTTCAAGAGTATGAGTTAGAGGAGTATTATGAACCGAGGAGGGGAAGAGGAGTGAGGAGAGGAATGTGAATTTGAAAGTCTGATGTGCCCATTGACCCGGACATCTCCCCAGACAGACCTTCAGAGTGTCTCCTCCTAGGCTTGAGTCCCCTTCTCATTTTATGTTTTATAAAAAGTGGCTTGAACCCTCCAGCTCCCTATGGAGGAAGCTGTGATGATCAAGAGGAGCCTGACTATGGGAAATGATGGATATCCCAGAGTCTAGGAGACTGTCTATTCCTTGCATAAATCTTTTGGGAAACAGACTTTTAAATTTTAAAGCTCCTCACATCATACCTCCTGTGGATAAGAGAATGGACAAGAGGCACATTGTCATGGCTCTGATACGAGTTCCTCACACAACAATGCAGCCATGTTGGGGTAGTGCAGGCTGCGTGTTTCGATAAGGCTAATATTCCCTTGGTTTCACACACCTTGATAAGGACTCCAGGAGGATTGATGCCATGGCAAAGAAACAGTACATGGCAGCATCTTGGGACTCAGACAAGCAAATTATATGACTTATGCTGCTGATACCAGAAATCCAGATGGATACTGTTATGGCTCTAGCAAAGCAGGTCCCCTGGCCAGCTTGCCAAGGAGCTGGAGCAGGTGGCTGCTGATGGTATTGAGGCATCCAAGGTGCAATTCCATGCTGCAGTGGACTCTAATGATGTGTCATCAAGAGTCATGGCTACATCTGTGGCACTTCTGTAATGCTTGGCTCAGATGTACTAGCCTGTCGGAGGATACCCAGACTAAGGCCATGGATTTTCCAGTTGTGGTACTTTCTGTTTGGGGAGCAGACAGAGAATTATATGAAGAAAATGGATGAGTATAGGACCACCTAGGAGGCACAGCCAAAGAAAGGCAGGCCATCCTCAAAGGCAGCCTCCCAGGGGGCAGGGGCAGGCCTTTTCAGGCCTTTTACCTGCCTCTTCTGCCTATGCCCAGAGGGGGTTCTTTAGAGGGAGAGGCAGACGGGTACAAGCAGGCCTGCTTCCACCCTCAGCCCAAAGCCCTGCCAAACAGGCACCCTGATGGGGTTGCCAGGGCGATTCTCAGCTACCTGTAGGGCAGGCTGGCTTACTTTGTCCAGGACTGGAGTCTCTGACATCAGACAAGTGGGTCCTGGAAGTAGTAGTCAGGACTGGTTCTCAGCTCAATATTTCCAAAGATGAGAACCAGATCCTTTCCACCTGCAAATCCTCCAGAGGCTCTTGGCCTTACGGCAGAGGTCCTTCCTCCTAGCTCTCAGAGCTGTGGAAAGGGTTCCACCCCTACACCAGGGCAAAGGCTTGTACTCCAGGTACTTTCTTACTCAAAAGACAGGAGAATGGCGCCCATCCTGGATCTCAGATACTGTAACAAGCACCTTTAAAACCAAAATTCAAAATGATGACTCTGGGAATATTCTACCTCTCTAAGGCCAGGACTGGCTACATCCCCGACCTCAAGGATGCCTACTTCCATATTCTCATCAGAAGCTCCCATCGAAAGTACCTGGTTCGAGCTGCCTCAGGCCATTACCAATTCAGAGCAATGCCGCTTGGCCTCACTTCTGCTCCAAGGGTATCTACAAAATGCCTGGCAGTAGCAGTTGCCCACCTAAGAAGGCAAAAATTGCCATCTTTCCTTACCTGATGATTCTGGCTCATAGTAGGCCAGTCTCCAGACCAAGTCAAGTTACATCTACAGATAACTCAGCAACTGCTCACTTCTAGGTTTCTTCTGAATCTTCCAAAGCTCTAGTTCTAGAGCCTGTCTAGTCCTCACCTTCATAGGCGTAGAGTTGAACACAGAGAAGGCCAGAGCCTTCCTCTGGACAGGGCAAGGACCCTGGTCCTCTGGCCTCCTCATTCACCTGCAGGTCTCGACCAGCAAGGCCCTCTACAGCTCCTGGGGCATCAGGCTGCTTCTACAGCAGTAGTGCAGGGAGCAAGATTTTGATGAGGGACATCCAGTTCCATTTTGAGGTTTTTGTCTCAAAGGGGAAAGACCTCTAACCAAATTGATCCCAGAGTGACTTGAACCCTGATCCAGGCCCTGGCAGTGGTGGCAGGACAGAGCAATCTGGAGATAGGGGTTCCTTTGCCCCTCAGTCTCCTCTTCATCCTTACTACAGATGCATCCCTCTTGGGGTGGGGAGCTTCACATGGGCCACCTCACTTACCCAGGGATTGTGGTCCCCTCAGGAATCTCTGCCCACATCAATCTGTTGGAACTCAGAGCAGTTTTTCTAGCACTTCAAGCTTTTTCCAAATCTGTTCAGGAACAAAGTTATTCAGGTCAGAACAGACAACACCACCACAATGTGGTACATCAACAAGCAAGGGGGCACCTTGGTCTCACGGCCTGTGATCAAGCAATGAAGTTGTGGCTCCTGGCCTGCTCACTGAACACTCTCTTATGGCAGTTCACCTCCCAGGCAAGGACAATGTCCTGGCAGATGCCTGAGCAGGATTTCCCAGGGCCATCATGAATGGTCACTGACCCTGGTCCTGAGGTGGTATTGGCCAGATGGGCACCCTTAGATAGATCTTTGTGCCCCAGACACCAACTTCCTTTTTGCTGCAGGCCCCCAGTGTTGGAAGCTGAGTCCTCTGGATGCTCTCTTTCAGTTGGGAAGGGAAGTTTCTATGCTTTTCCCTCTTCCTTCTCTCCTGTTGTGCTAGTCACAAAATCAGATCTCAACCCTGCAAGATGATCCTGATTGCTCCAGACTGGGCCAGACAGCCTGGTACCACTCCTACTGTCCTTAGCAGTCCACCTTCCCCTGTGTCTTCCCAGGAATCTGACAACCTGTTAACCTGTGTCAGGGGAGGTTTGTTCAGAACCTCAAATCTCTCAACTTTCAAGGCCTGGCTCTTTGAAGAGTTAGGAGTTTATTGACCACATCTCTCTCTAGGTGTATGGATATCCTGAAGGGCTTCTAGGTAGCCTTCCCACCAGGGTTACTTATAATTCCAAATGGCAAAGGTTTCCATATGGTGCTCTGGAGTTATATTTCCAGAATCTGGTGATTTACCCTTAGTCCCTTGATTATTTGGTCCACTTAAATACCTTGGGGCTGAGACCAGCTACCCTAAAAATGCATCTGCAGCTATAGTCTCGCTTTCTTTATCAGCAGGTAGGCCCCTCTTCTCTTTCAAGCTCATCCTGTATTCTCCAAGTTTTTCAAGGAGTTGCTTCACACTAGCTCTCCATTCAGGGACCCCTGCCTCTGCCTGAGATCTTAATGTTTGCATTTCTGCTCAGCTTATGCAACCCTACTGAGCCTTTGTCTCTCAGCAGCAGAGCTAAGTACTTGACTTGGAAAACTGTGTTTTTGTAGCTACTCACTTCATGCCAAACTTATAAGTGAATTACAAGCCTGTCAGTGGAGCCTGATTTTATCTCCTTTCATAGAGATAAGGTGGTCCTCAGGACTAACAGGAAGTTTTTGCCTAAGGTGGTTTCAGATTTCCACCTGAATCAATCTATGTCTCTTCCTGTGTACTTCACTGACCATTCCTCCTCTGGTGAGAGGAGACTGCACAGTTTAGATGTCAAAAGAGCCCAAGGGTCACAGGTTTGACTCCCTCCAACTGTTCCTCACTTACTGGTGAGGCTAGTGAAACCTGCTACCAAAAGATCCATTGCCAGTGGATTGTCTCTTGTATCCAATTTTGCTATGAAAACTGGGTAAGGTTCCTCCTCAGGCCTGAGGGCTCACCTACCAGAGGTACAGCTAAGCTTCCCTGGCTCATGCCAGGGACATCCCTATCCCAGAGATATGTCAAGCAGCTACCTGAAAACACCACGCTTTTACTAAGCATTACTCCTGGACATCCAGGCTAGGAGTGATGTCTCGGTTTGGCATATTGTGCTCAGAGCCCATTTCCAAGTAGGTTCTGTCCCTCCTCCATGGAGGTACTGCTGTGTAGTCCAGATATAAAGTCATAATATAGCAAGATTCTTCATGTTGTTTGAAGAAAAAATTATTCACTTAGTAATGTTGTTTCTTCTAATGGAGTCTTGCTATATATGACCTCCTCCCTGCCTACCCCCTCTCAGAACCTCTGTTTTTGGGATGTGGGTGGCAGTGCAGTGTTGGCACTTTTAGTAGATGCCCACCTTGTTCTTTTCACCCTCCTTTTTTGGGGTGACTTGGTGTTGTGTTTTCATTTTTGGGTCTCCTGACTTGAGTCTCTTGTTTGGGACCAAAAATGTGTTCTTAGGTTTAGTAGCCAGTTGGCTAGTGTAGGTTTACAGCTTCCACACAGGACCTCAGTGAGTTTAGCTCATAAAGATCTGACAGTTTGAGTTTGAAGAACAACAGACAGAGTTTCATCCGAGTCGATTCCAGCTGCTCCATGCCTGGCATGGAAAGTTAACTCTTTCACCTCCGGAGCAGTTCGAAGGTTGGGACTCACTGCATATGTCATAATATAGCAAGACTCCATTAGAAGAAACAACATTACTAAGGTGAGTAATTTTTTCTTCTGGTAGCCCCAGACTGGCCCCGCCAGTTCTGGTATCCAGATCTCCTCAGCCTCAGCTCCAGGCTCCCGAGGCAGCTTCCAGCCCGCCCGGACCTAATCTCAGTCAATCTGGGGAAGGTATTCCATCCAGACCTTCAGTCCCTGCACCTGACAGCCTGGTTCCTGAGTGGCTAGAGTTCCAGGTTCTGGGTCTTTCCGACGAGGTCCTCAACGTCGTTGAGGCGTCCCGTAAGGAGTCGACCAAGAAATGCTATGCCTTCAAATGGAAGAGGTTTTCCATTTGGTGTCAGGGGAAGGGCTTGGACCCTTCCGACTGCCCCTTGGCAAGCATTCTGGACTACCTGTGGTCCCTCTCAGCAAGGGCTTCGTTGGACTAACTCTTAAGGTGCACTCTGGCAGTCATCTCTGCTACCGGGCGTGGCCGGAAGCAGTGGTGGCACAGGAGAAGGTGGTTGGGCGCCAAAGGCCTTGGATCAGATATTTCCTCCTGCAGAACTCCACCTGGTGGGATCTACTGCTGGTGATGCCAAGCCTCATGGGCAAGCTTATTCGAACCAATGCACAGGTGTGATCTTTCACACCGTCGTGGAAGACCGCCTTCTTGGTGGCTATCACGTCAGCCAGAAGGATGGGAGAGCTCCAGGCGCTTTCCATCGAGCCTCCCTACCTGGTCTTCCACAGGGACAAGGTTGTCCTGCGCCCCCACCCGAAATTCCTTCTGAAGGTGGTGTCGGAGTTTCACCTTAACCAGGTGTTGAATCTGCCGGTGTTCTACCCCAGTCACACCTCGGAGGTACGAGTATAGGTCTATACTTTGGACCCTAGATCTATGCCTTCCGCTTTATTATAAGGAACGGACGGCTGAAGTTCGGGGAGAGGTTCGCCAGCTGTTTGTCACCTATGCTGAAGCCGCACCTAGCAGACCTGCAGCAAAGCGGACAATAGGCAGGTTGATCACCTCTTGTATAGAGCTCTGCTACAGGTTGGTGGGCATGGAGCCTCCCAGAGGGATAAGAGCTCATTCTACCCGCCATACCGCTGCATCGGTAGCTGCTTCCAGGGACGTCCCTATCCAGGATATCTGCAGGGCTGCTACCTGGAAGTCGGCACATACCTTTATTACCCACTACCACATTGACCTCGAGTCATTCCGGGATGCTGGTTTTGGGTCTCAGTTTCCAATCTCTTTCCCCAAGTAAGTATTGACAGGCAGCATACCTCCTCCCGGAGAACTGCTAGAGTCTGTCAGAAGTGTGGATGAATCAGCATATCTATGTCCCTAGAAATACAGGCTACTCACCTGTAACAGAGGAGTACTAGGAATGGTATATGTTGTTCATCCACACGAACCACCCGACCTCCCCGGCTTCGACGCACAACCAGAGCTTCCAGCGGGCCACATCTGGTGTCATGGGGCGGAGCCGAGAGTTTTACCACCCGGGTGGGTGGGAGGAGCCAGCTTGAAGACCTTCCAGCAAGAATTAAAGCGGCAAGGATACCTGCCAGAGAGTGTGGATGAACAACATATATCATTCCTAGAACTCCTGTTACAGGTGAGTAACCTGTATTTCTCATATACCCCTTATCCTGCTCCCATCCAATCTCATATCATGCTCCCTTGACCTTATCTGTGTCAATCTTCACCTTTCATCACTGGTGAGTGCTGGCTGAAGAAACAGGACCCCGCGGGACCACCTTCGAGGCTGACACAATGCGTGGCACTCATGGGTTGGCCAATAACTGACATCGACTCCACCTCAGACCCAGTTCTGCTTCTCCCACCGTTGAGTTAACAGGTACCTCGTGCAGAGCGAATTCTGCATCAATGGCCTAGTCCATCGGGTAATACCTAGTTCTGTACAGCTGCTCTCAGCGCCATCGACTGGTAAGATCTTTACTTTTAATTTTTTTGACAACACCACGTGCTATTTCTGTTTGTTGTTTTCCGTCCAGTCATGTCTCGATCGAGGGACAAAAGGAAACATTCCAAGGCAGGTCGACCTCCTATGCGGTGGTGTCCCTGCGGCCAACTTTTCTCCATCTCGGACCAACATGACCGGTGCTTGACCTGCTTGGGCCCACACCATGATATGGATCTTTGCGATGGCTATTTTTCCATGGACCATCGAGTGTTAGAACTGCGCACGTTTAATGTCGGACCTGTGCCGCCGACTTTCAGTGGACAGGCTCGCACCCGGGACTCCAAGTGCAGGTCTCTTGACCCTTCCTCTGGGTCCCCTCCTGGTTCTATATGGCCCGTGGAGGAAGGGGTTTTCACCTTTTCTTTCCTTGCCTTGGTGGAAACTCCTTCCACGGTGCAGGAGGCCCAGTCTGATTCCTCTGGGAATCAGGCGGGAGGCACCATCCTGGCAATCGCCTCCTTGGAGGTGAAGGCTCTCGGCATTGCGCTCTAGGGGCCCTGGGTCCAGTCCAGCATTTTCTTGTGAGCACCTGTCGTGGTGCCGCCTGGATCCTCGTGCCATGGGTGGTATGGAGTTGGCTGGCCGTTGTTTCTGATCCCGGTGCCACATGCGGTGCCGGGGATCGTGGCGGTGCCGTGAGCAGTGCGGGGACGCCTCGCAGTGCCGCTCACAGTGCCAGAAGTGGAGGAGATCGTGAGATGGTCTGGGTCGGAGCCTCCTCAGGTGAGGATGACGATTCGGAGGTGGACCCGGACTGACTCCTGGATTCTTCGGAGTCCTTTGACTCCTCCTTGCCCAGCACTACGACTCTGATTCACCCCCCCCCCTTTTCAGGATTGGCAGTTACTACTGGCACCGGTGTTGGTGTTCCCGACCGGTCCTCCAACGTTGAGGGTGACACTGGAGGATGTGCTGGAGATGGTGGTTCTCCTTTTCTTTTAAGAGGTGTACCCCCTTCTTTGGGTGCTCAGGCTGGGCCCATTTCTGGACCAGCTAGGGTACCTGAGGTGGGGAAGGGTGCTTTTGCGGTGACCATCTCTCAGGAGTCGACCATGGTGATTGAGCTGCATAAGTTGACTCTGAGGAAGAGGTCCCTCTCTGAGTCTGAAAGGTTGAGGGGACAGAATCAGGGGCAGTGCCCCTTCCTGTGAAGCCCGCAAGGGGTAGGAGTGACAGTGCCGGTCCTGTCTTTTTCCCTGAGGCCTCCCGGGAGGAATCTCATTTTTAGAGGCTAGGGGCCTCCTTTCTGGGCTCATGCAGCCCCGGTCACTTCGCAGGGGAGATTCTCTTTAAGGGCTCTGTCCTGACCATTCCTGCTTGGTTGAACGGCCCCCGACTGCTTCAGCCAACAGATCTCCAGCTCTTACTTCGAGTTGGAGCTCTTGCAGCAGGCTGTTACTATTAGGACTAACGCCACAGGCTTTAGGACCCAGC
Organism: Neoceratodus forsteri; assembly: GCA_016271365.2. NCBI lineage: Eukaryota > Metazoa > Chordata > Ceratodontiformes > Ceratodontidae > Neoceratodus > Neoceratodus forsteri. The sequence goes on from CM057449.1 coordinate 970,633,231, forward strand.
GGAAGAAACTCTTAGCTAGCAGTACCCAGCAGGGCCCGCCCCAAAGTCAGCCATGGTACAAAGGGGGCAGTCCCTGGCTCCACCTCAGTTCTTTTCCTGCCACAGACCTGCTCTCAATGGAAACCTTAGTTTCTTTTAGCATGCCAGCGAAAGAGTTAGTATGTTTGTCTGAGTTGGCTGAAGTGAATTGTTATCTGTGCAGTTTTCTAGGTGTAGAAGGAGCTGTAAATTAGGGGGAGTGGCTTAGCTAGAAGGAAGCCAGGTGTTTTGGATTTAAAAACTGCCCTAGATAGCTTCTGGCAGAGAACAGCAAGAGGAAGGAGATGCTGTTAGAACTATACTTCTCTACTGGGACTAAAGAGCTAGAACTCTACTACTAGGACATTCAATTTAGGGTAAAAACAAACAAACAAAAGAGTGTATTTGTCTGAGTTGGCTGAAGTGAATTGTTATCTGTGCAGTTATCTAGGTGTAGAAGGAGATGTAAATTAGGGGGAGTGGCTTAGCTAGAAAGAAGCCAGGTGTTTTGGATTTAAAACTGCCCTAGATAGCTTCTGGCAGAGAACAGCAATAGGAAGGAGAGGCTGTTAGAACTGTACCCTCTACTGGGACTAATTGCCCTCCTTCCCTCCCTCCACCCCCAACCCTTAGCCAGTTCTACTTTTATAGGCACAGGATTTGACTGACAACAGGAACTTCCTGTTTGGGAGCAAGAAGGGAATGATCACAGAGTCACAAAAGACTCACCATCCTAGAAGGAAAAGAGTAGCTCTCCATCTCCCCACAGCTGCTGGAGGTCTGACTCTGAACAAGTAAGGAGACTACTGAAAAATATAGGAACTTCCTATCTCAGAACAGGAAGATCAGGAGCTTTAAGGACACGGAGGCAGTAGGTAAGTAGGGAGAAAAATAAATAAACAGAGGAAAGAGTAAGTATTCAAAACAACAGTTAAGGGGCCAGAAATAAGACATGATGGGAGTGGTGCAGTGCAGTGACTGTGGAGCAGCAGTCTTCCGGTAGACAATCTGGAGGATGCAGTGTTGTCCCATCTGCAGGCACGTCTCTGGGCAGAGGGAGGAGGTTGCTCATCTCCAGGCTGAGTTGGCGAGGATTTGGAGGACCTCCTTTCTTACCCAGGGACCACCAGGGCCACCGCCATTGCCTCAGAGGTTGCCAAGAAAGAGAAGCAGATGGACCACAGTGGGCTCAGGGAGGGTGAGGGTGGTGGAACAGAATTGCATCCCTCCAGTTGTACCTCTCCACAATTCATATGCCATTCTGGCAGAGTGTGGTTCCTCTATGGAGGCACCCTCAGTGGAAACCAAGGCGGATGCTGGGAACCTACACAAAGGAGGCCCACAGGAGGGTGGCATGGGACCCCACAGGGGAAAGAAACAGCTTCTGTTGGGGGACTCCATTTTTAGAAGGGTAGAACTGGGGGAAGAAGGGGAGAGGGAGGTAAGGTGCCTGCCTGGCACCATGGTTTGGAGGGACAGGAAGCGAATCCTCAGGATCGTGGGAGCAGCTGCAAGGGGGAGGGAGCTGGATGTCATTGTCCACCTATGGACAAATGACCTGGCTGGGAGAGGGATCAGAGCAGTACAGGAAGAATTTGTGGAGTTGGGAAGGGGCCTTAGACAAGTAGCATGCATGGTAACCTTCTCGGAGGTGCTGTCTGTCTATGGCATGGGTGAGGCTAGGGTACTCCACACCATGGGATCTAATAAGTGGTTGAAAACTGGTGCAGAACTCAGGGGTTCAAACAGGTTGCTTCTCATTCTGTCTACACCCTCTGGTGTGTCTACTCTGTTACAGAGCTTTGTGTCATCAGCGAACAGTGAAATTCTGCCTTCTAGGTCCAGCGCAATGTCACTGATGAAGATGTTGAATAGGACCGGTCCCAGCACAGATCCCTGTGGTACCCCACTGGTCACTCTTCCCTCTGTGGAGTGACAGCCATTTACCACCACCCTCTGTGTCCTGCCACCCAGCCAGTTACCTACCCACCACACTACTGTCCTGCCCACACCCATATTCCCCAGTTTGTGTAATAGTCTTCTATGTGGCACAGTGTCAAAGGCCTTGCTGAAGTCCAGATAGGCCATGTCCACTGCCCTCTCCTGATCCACCTCCCTAGTCACCCAGTCAAAAAATTCAACGAGGTTGGTCTGACATGACCTCCCCCTGGTGATACCATGCTGCCTTGGGTCCTGTAGTCCATTGACAACCAGATGTTCCACCAATCTCTCCTTCACATCTCTGTGTTCCGCAAAGTCTGTCTCCTTCCAGCTAGAAGCATAAGATGGGTTTTCCCAAAACAATGCTACCTGCATCTGTGCAGCTACCCAGTATTCTTGAAGATTAGGGAAGGCTAAGCCACCTTGAGATTTGGGGAGATAAAGCATTTGTCTTCTAATTCTAGGGTGTCTTTTCCCCCACAGAAAATCGAAAAATAATTTTTGGCCTACTTCCAATTCTTTGAATGTTACTAGACAGGGCACACATTGAAACCAATACATTAGACGGGGTAGGGCATTCATTTTAAGAGATTGGGTACGAAAATATAAAGTCAATTGGAGCAGGGACCTCCTCTTAATATCCTCCTTCAGTTGGTTCCAGAGTGGAGTGGAGTTCAAAGCATACAATTATGAAGACAATGTCCCCAACACAATCCCTAAATATTTCATTGTAGATAAGTCCCAGTTCATAGGGAACCACTGCCTCAAATGAAGTGGGGCCTGGTAGTTAAAACTAAGGATCTCCATCTTTGTCCTATTCAGCATGTACCCTGAAAGGCCTGAAAACTCCTCCAGCTGGTGGAACACCACCAAGAGTGACCGCTCCAGGTCTGTTAAGTATAGTAACACGTCATTGGCATAAAGCACCAATTTATACACCCTATTCCCCAGCCACACACCCCGAATGTCCTCATTTTGCTGTATAGATTGTGCCAAAGGCTCCTATGTACAGAGCAAAAAGCAGTAAGCGAAGAGCCAGCCCTGTCATTGTCCCCTACACACAGAAGAGACACGCAGAGATATGGCCATTTGCTCTAACATACCCCTAGGCTCATGGTATAGCTTAAAGAGACCATCTAAAAAGGGACAGGGAACACAAACCGGAAAGGACCCTCCATAAGAAAAACCAAGAGACTTTATCAAAAGCTTTTTCTGCATTTAAACTTAGCAAAAGGGAGGGGAGTCTAACATCATTAATATGATCAGTTGTATAGATCGTTTTTCTCAAGTTGTCCTGGGCCTGTCTCCCGGGGAAGAATCCCGTTTGATCTAAATGAACTAATTCAGGGAGAAAGGTTTGAATATGGTGGGCCAGAACTGAAGTTAAGAGTTTATAGTCGTTATTGAGAAGGGATAAGGGTCTATAAGATGGGCAGAGCATAGGGTCCTTTCCGAGCTTAGGTATAACTGAAATTATACCCTGTGACCACAACACGGGTACCCTCCCCCCCTCCTCAAAGACCCCATTGTAAGTCTCAAGCAGTAAAGAGATTACCTCCTCCTTAAATGTCTTATAAAATTCTGCTGATAGCCCATCACTGTCCTGGCATTTCTCTGTTTTTAACCTGGAAATCTCTATGGCCACCTCCTTTGAAGTGATCTGCTTCATGAGTACCTCCTTCTGCTGTGTCTTCAGCTTTGAGCCGTTTAGACGAGATACAAAATTATCCACCTTATCCTGACTGGGATCAGGTCTAGCCATATATAGGTCCTGATAATAACCTTTAATGTCCTCTGCTATTTCAGGAATTGTTCTGATAGTTTGTCAGGTGCTAGGGTGTTGTATACTAGCTATGATTGCCTTGGCTTACTTTATGTGCAATCTGCTGGCTAGCAATTGAAGAGAACAGGGGCCCCCTCATAATAACGCTGATGGAGGAACAGAAGATCTTCCACAGGGATAATCTCTTGCAGCAGGTAATACACTTGGGTCATCACCAGAGGGTGCTGTGGTGCATGGCAGCTCTCTTCTATCAGTCTTTTTCTAGGGGCCGCCCACACATGACATCATCATCCTGCTGCTATATAAGAGTGGGCAATCCCTGATATCCTCAGTTCATTTTCCCACTGTCTTCAGCTCACACGCAGCATCTAGTGCTTGTGAAGCAGTCATCTACGAGAACTTGAGCTAGGAATGGAATTTCTTTCTGTTTCCAATCTTCATCGACGAATGTCCAAAGAATCTACAAGTAAGTCAGCATTATTCCAGTCATGTAGTTGCAGCAGGAAGATCTACCGTTATGACAACCACACTGTTTGTGTAAGGTGTCTGGGTCCCACACAGGACGCCATCTCCTGCAAACATTGCCAGGAATTCAACCAGGCAACCCGTCGACGACAGCTGCAGGAGGTAGACGCTCACCTAATGGAGCAGAAATTGTCTGTCTTGGAGAAGGAGGCCTGTTCCAAGGAGCCCTATACTACTTCAGCTTCACATAAGATGCATAAATGTGACAAGGATAAATCATCATTATCATCAAGCAGGCACTCGTCAACAGCCACCGTTACAGGTGCCCCACCATTGTCAATGCCCTCCAGAACTTCTCTGTCATCGACAGGAGTTTATACTTTCATCAACGGCTCTTTTCAGCGCCCTTTCAGCAGTTCCTGTGGAACCTTATATGAGTTCCATCGACGTCCCATCGACGACGACTCATTTCCCATCGACGATGTGTACTTTTAAGCATTGTACCTCCTCATTCACTGCCCTGTCGATGAGAGGCCAGGTTTTCATGGGGAGAACTACTGGTTATGCCATCTCTACTGCTCCTCCTCCTTCACAGCCATTCTCTCACAGGGGCCAGTCAGACAGGGACCAGGACCCTTGTATTTACCACCCAGTGACTAGACCTGTTTATACTTCATGTCCTGTTTCTTCCACAATTCCTCTGGTTTGTCAGAAGCTACCTACCCCACCCTCCAATACTACCTCACTTGACATAGCCACAGTGGAAACAACAGGTTTTGGAAGTGATGAGGCACTCTCAACTGCCCTCTCCAGGAGAGGCAGGTCGCCCTTCCTGTTCTCACACCCCTCCTCCTAAACGCTTCCAAGGTGACAGGGAGCCCTCTCCACCCTGGTACCCTCCCTCTTATGAGGAACAATATTTTTCATAAGAGGCAGACTTTCCGGAAGATTTTCCAGATCTGGAGGATATTGACCTTCAGGGCTTGGACTCCCACCCTCCGTCTTCTCTTTCCACTACTTCCTCCTTGCACAAGGACATTTCCAGACATGCAGCTGCCTCTCCACCCGATGACCCATCCTTTCATGAGGTGATGGTCCAAATTAAAAAAATCTTGGGATTTTCAACTATGGAACATGATAAACAGAAAAAGGATATGGCAGATTATCTTGAACTACCTAAAGAGCCTGTAGTAGTGGTTCCCCCACTTATACAAACTTATCAAAATGCTGTACTGGCGGCTTGGAACCAACCCTCAGCAGTTCCTGCCATTGACAGAAAGGTGGATCGCCTTTACCAGGATCCTGTGGACCATCCTTTCCTTTCCGCTACTCTTGAAGTGGATTCAGTAATAATCACAGCAGCTCAAGATCGTACTAAATGACCAAAACACATGAACTCATTACCCCCTGATAAGGAATTCCACCGTATCTATTACTTCAGGAAGAAGGTATTACAGGCAGGTGCCATGAATCTCAGAATTCTAAACTATATGGGACACGTGGTTAAATACCAACGTACTCTCTGGTCCTCTGCTATAGAACTAGTCAATAAACTTCCTCCATCTTAGGAGAAGGACCAATTATTGGCAACAATTTCCACTTTCAGTTCCATTTCTCAGCATTTGCTCCGCTTAGGGTATGGTGCAGTGGATACTTATACCTGTGTGTCGGCCACAGGCGTTACCCTCAGGCGACACGTCTGGTTGCGTGTATCAGGATTTACATCAGATATAAAGCATAAAGTGGTAAATACCCCTTTTAATGGCTCTAAAGTTTTTGGTCCAGGTACTCAAACACTTCTGGATGATCTCCAAGCTTCAGGTCAGACTTTATATACGGTACATGGCATGTATCATACCCCACAGCCATTTTACCAATACCGCTTCCAGTCCTCCTTCCAATCGAGGAAAACTGGCAAACATAGAGGTACCAACAGAGGTGGCTTCTGTGGTCATTCCCAGCCTTCTTCCAGGACCACTACTCCTACCTCCAACGGCCCCCGTTCCCACCCTACAGGTGGGGCTGGTCAACCCACTTCCCAGTGACCAACTGGGGCATTGCCCATGCTTACTGGACCAGGCCTCAGAAGCTGTGGGCGGTCACTTTGCCCTCCATCTAGAGGCCTGGCAAGTGATAATAGATGAGTGGGTACTTCAGAGCATGTGGAAGGGGTACACACTGGAACTCACCTCAGTGCCTTCTCCTCACCCTCCCCACTCTGTCCATTACCCACCTATCTATTAGATGTCAGCGTGGCTCAGTTGGTAGCACATCCGCCTCTGGGCCAGAAGGTCGTGGGTTCTTGTCCCACACTGGGATTGGACTTGCACCTAAAAATCGCTGGCATCTGAGTGCAGTATTGGGAGGTGCTGTACTGCTGGGGTGTGCCGTCCTTCGGATGAGACGTTAAACCGAGGTCCCTTCTGCCCATCCTGGTGTTGTCCTGGTGGGTGTCCAGGTGGAAGTAAAAGAACCCAGGGCACTCTTCGCAAAGAGTAGGGAACATTCGCGGTGTCCTGGCCAACATTCCCCTTCCCATAAACTGGTTCATGCAGTTATCCAGGCTGTGTGTGGGTGGTGATGTGTGATATGGCCGCCACCACACATTCAGTCACTTCACTACCAGTCTAGCATTGCTTGTAAAGTGCTTTGGATGTATGAAAAGCACTATATAAATACTGATTCTTCTTCTTCTTCTTCACCTGACCATATCTTCATTCTTCAAGAGGAACTTCAGGCACTGCTTCAAAAGAATGCTGTCTATCTGGTTCCTCCTTCAGAGTACCATCAGGGATTTTATTCCCTTTTCTTTCTGGTACCCAGACACACTGGGGATCTGAGACCTATACTAGACTTCAGACAATTGAACCTATATATTCAGTACAAAAGGTTTCAGATGGTCACATTAACATCCATCATGCCAATGTTAAGACAAAGGGATTGGCTATGCGCATTAGACATGAAAAATGCCAACCTACATATCCCCGTCCACCCGCCCAGCACCACTTCCTGCTCTTTTACCTGCTAGGACAATATTACCAATTTTAGGCACTCCTGTTCAGTCACTCACCGCACTGAGAGTCTTTACCAAGTGCCTAGCAGTAGTGACAGCAGCCATGAGATGGGACGGACATTTCGTCTTCCTGTGCCTGAATGATTGGCTTATAAAAGCAGACTCCAAAACCTCTTTGCTTTTATCCTTCCAGGCAACTCTCAATCTGTTCCAGTCCCTAGGGATTATAGTCAACTGGCCCAAATCCAATCCAGCTCCTACCCAGTCGCTCCAGTGTATAGGAGCCGTCCTGGACACTACTACTGCCAGGGCCTACCTCCCTGCCGACAGACAGGACAGACTTCTGTCTCGGGCTTCCCAGATGCAAACTCAACAATTTATCAAAGCCAGATGCCTCTTATGCCTTTTAGGACACATGGCTGCAGCCATCCCCGTGGTGGCCTTTGCCCATCTACACGAGACCAATCCAGTGGATTCTTTAGAATCAGTGGCGGCAAGAAACATGGGATTTCAAAGAGAGAATCCAAGTCACTTTCAGTCTGCGCTCGGTCTTAAGCTGGTGGACCCTTCGTGCCAACCTATCTCAAGGCATGCCCTTCCAATCCCCTCCTCCCCAGCAGACGACCACAGATGCTTCCCTTGATGGCTGGGGGGTGCACCTGGGCCCTTACAGGACACAGTGCAGAAGGCCCCAAATCTCCATTCCTCCTCATATAAATCTACAGGAAATGGAGAGTAGTCCACCTCACTCTTCAGGCTTTTCGCCCCCATGTTTCCCCAGGGCCTCTACTAAGCCAATCAGACAACACCTCAGTGGTGTATTACCTGAACAAACAAGAAGGTACCAAATCCCGCATTCTCTGCAGGGAGACGATGGCAGTTTGGCAGGAAGCCATACTCCAATATCTATCATTGATTGCCATCCACCTTCTGAGATGCCACAATACCCTGGCAGACGTTTTCAGTCGCCAGACCTCTATACAAGAGTGGACACTTCATCATGAAGTTCTTCAGATGATTTTTCGGTTACCCCGCACCTCTACCTTTTTGCCTCCCCCAGCAATCATTGACTCCCCAGATACTATTCCATTATCCCAAACAAAAAGGGACTGTCTATAGATGCCCTGTCCCAACCGTGGATGGGACTTTTCTTATATCCCCGTCCCACTCCTGCAGCGGACTCTAATGAAACTACAACTCAAACCTGCCACCATGATCCTCATAGGCCACTCTGTGGCCTCGGCAGGTGTGGTGTCCCATACTTCAACAGTTCTCAGTAGCAGATCCCATCCCATTGCCATTCAGGCCAGATCTGTTGACTCAAGATCAGGAAACTCTTCTTCACTCCAACCTGAAGGCACTACACATTCACGCTTGGCTCCTGAGGACACTTTCATAGCCTGTCTTCAAATCTCCTCACCAGTGGCTAATATTCTCTTGGCATCACGCAAATCATCTACCAGGGAGACATATAATACTAAATTAAAATGCTTTTCCATACGGGCCGCGTCCTGTTCACTGGACCCTTACTTATGTCTGTTGATTAAGGTATTGGACTACTTGGCTTCGCTTGCCAAGGCAGGCTTGAGCTACTCCTCTATTAAGATTCATCTGGCCTCTGTTTTGGCCTTTCACAAGCCTTTAGAAGGGAGACTACTTTATCAACACCATCTCCCTAAGATGTTAAGGGGAATGTTGCATCTCAAACCACCCATTAGGAAGGAAGTGGAAGGGAACATTGTTTAACCAGGAGTAGCATACTAAACCAAAGCTTGTTTCCAGATGCGACCTGGGAACACAAGGAAGTTAAGTGACTAGCTCAGGATCACACAGTATGCACCTAAAGCGGCTGTGGGATTCAAACCAAGTCTCCAGATCTGCAGCTCAGAGCCTTAACCCACTGCGCTATACTGCCTCTTAGCGGCCCACTCCTCCCCTGGGACTTGAATTTCCTATTGGAAAAGCTGGCCTCGAACCTTTCGAATTGAGGGCTACTTGTGACCTCCACTTCCTTTCAGGGAAGACAGTGTTCTTAGTAGCTGTCACTTCAGCTCGCTGTATTTCCGAGCTTCATGCCCTAATGTGTAGAGAGCCTTACTTAATTTTCCACAAAAACAGAGTGGCTCTTCATACAAATCCCTCCTTTCTACGCAAGGTGGTCTTGGAACACACCTTAAACCAGTCCATATGTAACCCCCCTGCAAATGGGGGTTCCCAAAAGACTTCCAGGAGCTTGCTTGAATGCTCCAAGCCTGAATGGTGTTTGGCATTTAAGCCATTTATCAGTGAGTGTTTTTAGAGCCTCTGGTACTGTCTCTTTAGAGCTGTCTGCTTGCAGACATAATTAGTTTGTATGGGGACTGTGTGCTTCTCTGAGTACCACTTGAGCTGCTGCCAATTCACTTCATTTTGCAGTCACTAGGAGTGCAAAGGAACCTATCTGAAAGATGTAACTGTTTGCCAGAAATTATTTAGAGTAATAATGAAATTACAGTTTGTCTAACCTGCTTTCTTTGCAGTCAGAACTGTGTCTGCTAGTTCCCATTCTAGTTTTGAACTGCTGAACTGGACCAATCAGTGTTGGGTAGCTAGCTCTAAAATGGTGCCTTGGACGGATCAGAACTTGACTCATAATCTGAGCCAGCCACAAGAGGATTGTATGGGCAGTGACTCTGGGAGATGTAGTTTAGACTTCAGTGCCTTTTTGGACCAACAGCAGCAGTCTATTGTGAGTGACAGCCAATCCAGTCAAGAACTGGGAGGAACTCAAAGGAAGTGCCCAGTTTTGTCGGGTTGGAGCTTCAGTTGAGCTTTGGCAGTGAAGAAGGAAGGAGCCCTGTGCTTTTTCAGTGTGCAGTTTTAGTCAAAAACGTGTGTAAGGCCCAGAGTTCCGTCTGCAGCTTGTGTAACAGCTTGTTAGGACTGAATCCGTCCTGTGAAAAGAATCAAAGGATCTCTGAAGAGTAGAAACCAGGCTCACCCTGTGAAGACTGGAAGAATTGCTGAAAATTGCACTCGGTCTGTCAGGAACTGAATCTGCTGTGTGTTCTCCGGGTATTGTGCAGTAATTGCGATCGGGATATAGATGCAGCCTGCCTGGTATAGTGCTTTCTTTATATGGATGTGTGAAGAGGTTTGTGTACCTCAAGTGAGCCCTGCTGACATTGAAGGACCCTATCTTATTTGGAGGTCGTAGTACTAATTCAGGGTTGCTCCTGTTGAATTGCCACATTAAATCAAATGGAATTACTGTACTGCTGACTGTTTAATTCTCCTTTCTCTGTGTGAAAGGGCCCCTACCAGCTGCCCTGCAGTTTGGACTAGCCACTAGGGCTTGGGTACCCAGGGACAGTAACTGATAGGGATAGGCCTGTGCACAGAGCCATAGGTAGATTATTAGAGTGATAAGCTAATTAACCTGATTTCCCTGTCCTTGTTATATCCCCCTAAATAAATCAGAGCTGCTTGTTTCAGCAAAGTTATACTGCCTGAGGTATTTGTCTATGTTAAAGTACTGTACTGTGATTGTTGCACTGTATCTCATTTCACAGGAGGTCCCAGTGCCGAACCAGACCTGGGGGTAAGTGTATACTGTGAAGGTAATTCTGATATATTGTGTGGGCCACTAGTGGGAAGAAAGGGGGTTGCAGTGTCCCAGAGGGCTGTGACCAAGTTAGTTTAACTATTGCAAACCCTGACCTCTGGGTGGAGGCACCCGCCATTGGATCCAGGCCCCTCAACCTGTTAGTGGCAAATCAGGCAGGGGTAGTAGCCCTGGGATAGCGCCATCTAGGGGTTACATCTTGAGGCTCACCGCTGGGATTGTGTGCCTCTAGTGGCCATATTCTACGAACCACTGTTAAGAAAAAATGGGTACCCGACAGAAGTGGCTGTGCACCGGCTGGTGGAGTGGTGTACTGGGAGGGAGATCGACCCCAAAATGCTATGCTTATCCTGGACATCCCCTGGGTATCAATACGGACACTGTGCAGGGAGTACTTTCCAAGGTGGAAGGTTTACAAAACCCTGTGGTGGTGGGTCGGCATGCTAATCTGCTCACCCACACTTTCCTGGCCCAAGTAGAGTTTAAGGATCCCATAGATAGCTCCAAAGTGCCACAGACCATTACCCCAGAGGGAGCCCTCACTGCTTGGAGAGTGATAACTAAGGACAGTAAAGACCCGGGGGGGAATCAGCCCCCACCACTATCTGAAACTTTTGAGGAGAAATTTGCTGAATGGTTGCTGGGAGAGGGGAAAACTGTGGAGGACTTGAAGAAACTATTCTTGCCACCTGGGGGTGTTCTCCCCAACACCCTCTCCTGCTCCAGTGCCCGTAATGGTGTCTGAACCAATGCAGACTCCTATTTCTGCACCTGCCATTAGTCACGACTCTACCAAGGTTGAGGATCTTCTCTGGCACCCTCCCACCCCCCAAGGAGGATGACTGGGAGACCTGGATAGACTATGTTGCCCCCAAGTGCTAGAATGGCAATGCTCGGAAGGTGAAAAGCGAAGAGGTTGTAGTGAGAGCCTCCGAGGTCCTGCCCTGGCTACCATCCGTGCCTAACCGGCCAGTAACCCTGAAGCGACTGCACAGGCCTATCTTGAGGCCTTGGAGAATGTGTGGGGAGCCCAGATTCTGATGAGGACCTATGGTGAGAGTAAGAGATGCACAACAGTACCAAGGGAGTTGTTGTGTGTATGTATCTCGGCTGGAAAAATTGTTGCAAGAATGCCTCAGAAAAGGTAGTTTGCCAGCGATTGAACTGGACCGAACCAGGCTGGACAGGATCCGAAGTCTGCCCCCTTCTCAGAACTGCTGTTGCTTCAGTTACACCTGGCAGATCGACTGGAATCCCACCCTCCTATGATGAGTTAATGAGAGAAATCGAGGAGTTGAGAAAAAGGCGACCTCGGGAGGACCTGCACCAATAGCTGCGGCTTACGACCCGGTGACTGAGGGTGACCCATCAAGGAGTTCAGGGGCAGAGGTTGGCAGTCAATGAGTGCTCTGACAAGGAAAAGATATGTCACAATGGGCGAACTGTTGAGAGAGATCCGGAATTCAAAACAGTCCCTTTATGAGGCCACCCTGCAATGCGGGCCCTGACCTATATCCGACTGCATCTGCTATGGGGGTGGGGTACCCACCCATGTATCTCCTGCTGATAACAGCTCCGAACTCGATTCCTTGACCATGGAAGTGGAGAAACTGACTGATGTCTCCAAATGCTTATCACGCCGAGACAGAGATGGCACCAAGGTTTCCAGTTAGTAATACCCCGCCCTGGCTCCCAGTGTGGTGCCTCGGCCAGCTCAAACTCCAGAAAGTATGTTTTGCTATAATTGTGGGAAAGATGGGCACATGAAAGGAATGCCAGTCCCCAAAAGACACTGACAAAGTTGCATATAGGCTACAAGGAGGAGCTTCGGAGAAGAAATCAGTGGTTAAGAGGTGCACACATGATCCCAGTGAGGGCACCAAAAATGCTAATTCACGTCCTTTGTGGCAAGGTCAGTTGCCCAGGCCCCCACTACCTCTCCAGACTGGTCCAGAATAGTGGGTCCCTCCATGGAGACCACTGTAAAGGTGAACGGAGTGTCTACAAGAGCTATATTAGACAGTGGCTCCCAAGTGACAATTATGTTCCAAGATTGGTATCAGAAGCATTTGTCAGACGACTTACAACCATTAGAAGGACTGCATGTATGGGGGTTAAGTGAGAAGGCCTACCCCTATTCCGGTATATCCGGATTTGGCTGTCTTTCCCACCTCCGTGGCTGGAGTGGCCGAACAAGTAGAGACCCTAGCCTTAGTGTGTCCCCCACTGGACTGTATGATGGTGTCCCTTTGTTGATTGGAACAAATGCTCATATGTTCAGAAGGCTGGCACAGTTGTGTTATGCAGAAAACAGGGGTCAAAGACTAGTAGAGCTTAAGAGTTCCGGCTTTAATTAAGAAGGCCTATGAGGCACAGAGAGATGCTGAAAAACAGAACCAGAGGAACCGTCGGAATTGTATGGAAGAAGGATCCTGAGTCTCTGATCCTGGCGCCAAATGCCCAGTGTACCTTACAGGGGAGGTCCGTATCAGAAAGGATGTTAAGAATAAAATATTAATGTTGGATGCACCAGGCGATGGAAAATTGCCAGAGGGACTGCTGTGAACGCCTAGTATTTTGCCGCTAGAGCCATGCTTATGCCAGAAGGGTAATGGTCCAAGTTCATAATGTCTGAAAGAGACATTCGAGTAAACAGAGGTTGCATCCTGGCTAATGTGCATTGTGCAGACACTGCAGTGCTACCCAGCAGCAAGAGTTCAAGGAAGAATGACAGAGTAACGCCTGACTTGTTTGATTTCGGCGACTCCCGCCGCCAGCTGAATGGAAAGTGAAGATCAGGTGAGAAGCTTGCCCAGAGAGACCAGGTGTTTTCTTTAAAGGAATGGGATGTAGGATGCGCAAGGAGCTGAGCACAATATCTGGCTGCATGACGAAAGACCATTTCGTGAGAGGTCTCGACGCCTGGCACCTGCTGACATAGATGATGTGAGCGGCATCTGCAAGAGATGTTAGCTGCTGGTGTAATACAAGAATCCAGAGCCCTTATGCTTCCCCATTGTGGTAGTGAGGAAAAGAATGGAACAGTAAGGATGTGTGTGGATTATCGCACCTTAAACCGGCGGACTATCCCTGATCAGTACACAATGCCCGCATTCAGGATGCTTTGGACTGCCTAAGCGGGAGCAAGTGGTTCTCTGTGCTGGATCTCCGTAGTGGGTACTATCAGATCCCGATGGCCCCAGAGGACCGTGAAAAGACAGCCTTTATCTGTCCGCTTGGCTTCTATGAATTCATGAGGATGCCTCAAGGATTTCAGGTGCCCCAGCCACTTTTCAACGATTGATGGAGCGTGCAGTGGGGACATGAACTTACTAGAGTGCCTGGTATACCTAGATGATGTTATTGTGTTTGGCAGCTCACTGGAGGAACATGAGAGCAGATTATTTAAGGTATTGGACCGACTGGAGGGACTTTGGCCTTAAACTGTCCATTGATAAGTGTCAATTTTTCAAACATCAGTAAAAGTATGTGGGACACATAGTATCCACCGAGGGAAGAGACACCAAGTAAAGTTGAGGCCTTGACCACCTGGCCACAGCCCAAAAATCTAAAAAAGAACTGCAAAGATTCCTGGGATTCTGTGGTTATTATCGGCGCTTCATCAAGGACTATTCAAGAGTGATCCGCCTTTACTTAACCTTACTCAAGGGTATCCCCAACCCACAAAAATACCAAAAGTCAGCATCCCTCAAGACTGAAAGAGTGTATTTTCATCCGAGTGAAGTATTTGGGGCCCGCTGGACTCCTGATTGTGAGACTGCTTTTCATGAGATCATATATCCAACTTACCCATGCTCCAGTGCTGGCCTATGCGATCCAAGAAAACCTTACGTCCTGCACACTGATGCTAGCTTGTAAGGGTTGGGGCTGTGTTGTACCAAGAGCACGAGAATGGCCTGAGACCAGTGGCCTTTGCCAGTAGAAGCCTGACCCCATCCGAAAAGAACTATCCTGTACATAAGTTAGAGTTCCTAGCTTTGAAGTGGGCTATTGTTGACCAATTCCATGAGTACTTGTATGGGGCTAAAATACTAGTAAAAACTGACAATAATCCTTTGACCTATTTGCAGACCTCAGCTAAGTTGGATGCCACTGGCCATAGGTGGCTTTCTGCATTATCTACATATGACTATGCTCTCGAATACCGAGCAGGTCTGAACCACATAGATGCTGATGCTCTCTCCCGGAGGCCTGTTCCCTAGAATGATTGGGTCCGATTGGCAGAACCTGACATTCGGCACTCTGCCGGAAGTTTGACAAGGAGGAACAAATGTCCACGGACGCAGTGGACTGCATGGTGGATTGCTTGGGAGCCTCTGAGAATTGCATACCTGCTGCTTATTGCCACTTTTCTGCAATAGACATTGGTGCACTGCCTCAGCTGGACAATGACAGTATTCGGGCTCAATCCCGCGATCCCATGATCAAAGCAGCTTTAGAAGCCCTCTATGCAGGAAAAGATGTGTCCAAATTACGCTCCACTGATTTGAGAACTGCACTGTTATACAAAGAAGGTCCTAAGTTGAAACTGATCAATAAACTGTTATACAGAGAAACAGTAGACAGAGGGGGACAAGTAGACAAACAACAACTAGTGCTGCCCACTGCCTTTCGAGACTCAGTACTGAGGTCCTTGCACAACCACATGGGGCACCTTGGTATAGACAGAACACTTGACTTGGTGAGATCCAGATTCTATTGGCCTAGATGGGGGCTGATGTGGAGCACATACATTCGAACTTGTAGTCGCTGCTTACAGAGGAAAGCTTCTTCAGAGGGCTGCCCCTTATTAACATTACCACCAGTGCACCCATGGAGCTGGTCTGTATTGATTTTCTAAGTTTGGAGTCAGATCAAAGAAATATCAGTAATGTGCTGGTGGTCACTGACCATTTCACGAGATATGCCCAAGCTTTCCCCACCAAAGACCAGAAAGCATCCACTGTGGCCAAAGTACTTGTGAAAACTTTTTGTTCACTATGGGGCTCCACAAAGAATCCATTCTGATCAAGGGAGAGACTTTGAGAGTCGTCTGATCAAAGAGATGCTTTCTCTGTGGGGAGTGCAAAAGTCCAGAACCACTCCTTACCACCCCAGGGGGACCCACAGCCTGAACGCTTCCAACGACTTTGCTAGATATGCTAGGGCACCCTGCACCCAAAGGACAAGCCTAGATGGAGCCAACAAATTAGCACCCTGGTACATGCTTATAACTGCACCAAAAGTGATGCCACTGATTCTCCCCTACCGCCTGATGTTTGGAAGAGAAGCTCGACTACCAGTAGATGTGTGTTTTGGGGTTCTCCTGATGGGGTTCAGGCTGACAACTATTTACAGTATGTGCAAAAGTTAAAGGCCCAGCTAACTCATGCGTACTCAACTGGCTCAAACCATGGCTGCCAAAAGAAATCTGGCCAACAAAGAAAGGTATGATAAAAGGTGAAAGCACAGGAACTCCAGGAGGGAGATCGGTATTGCTAAGAAATCTGGGATTGCATGGCAAGCACAAGATTGCTGACAGATAGCACCATCTCCTCACATTGTAGTGGGCAAACTAGATGATCTGCCAGTGTACAAAGTAAGGCCTGAGAATAATTCAAAGATGTAAAACAATGCATAGAAATCATTTACTGCCCATTGGACAAATCTTAATTGAGTCTGAGCCCCTAGAAGATGCCCCTCTGGACCAGTGACTAGAGCTGCTGCTAAGAAAAGATCAAGAAAGTCTGCACCTACAGAAGCAAAGTTAAAGTGTTCCCTCCACAAGTCCCAGTTGAGCATGACTGTCAGTCCATATCGGAAGAAAGTGAGAGTGACTTTGAATACTATCCTTCTACTGAACTGAGTCAATTGTTTCGGGCAATCCCTAGTCAATACTGGAGACAAAGCTGGGCCTTCTGGACTGTTTAAGCCCCCAGCTTCATCCCTGGAGCCAATGCTCCCAGAAAGTGAAGTGCAAAGCATCAGATCAGATGAAATGGAATCATTGTGCATGGTTGAACTGTTTGAGCTTTCGGGAGGAAAATGATAGATTGGGGCAGACTGGTGATACACCCAACAAGAAGAGTATTTTGAGTGCCCTGACAGTCCACTGCCAGTGTCCAAAGCTCTCCATGCGAGCCAAATGTTGTGGACTCAGAAACTGTAACTCCTGGAGCTGAAAGTGCCCCAAGTTCTAGCCTCTCTACCCCCATGGAGACTCCCCTGACAAGTGTGGACAATGCTGAAAATGAGGCTGAGAGTGCAGAGACTGTAACAGTTCCCCCTAGAAAGACTGGTCGAGCTGTAAAGCCTGTGGTGCACCTCAGTTATGATTCCCTTGGGAGGCCTGTGGATTTGCCTCTCAATGTTGTCCATAAAGGAGTGTATGTGTCCCCGAGCTCATTGCCCAAACTGAGCGTCAGTGCTAACTCAAGTTACTTGTGTTGCCTCTAAGTATGGTGCCCTTGCCCGTCCAGCCCCAAGGTAACTGATAGGGAAGGGCCCCTCTCTTCAGGTTTCATGTACAAGAGGTAATAACTTGAGTTATGGTACAATGTGTATGTAATACTGTGTAAAGAGACGTACTGCAATGTTTCAGAAATGTGTTCTTGGTAAAATGATATATTGACTGATGATTACATATGCGAGCCTAATGCAAATGTATATGGTTGCAGTTGAAACTTATGGTACTTGCTTGACGCGGACGTCAAGCTTTCCCAGGCCAGGAAGGTGTAACCCCTGCAAATGGGGTTCCCAAAAGACTTCAGGAGCTTGCTTGAATGCTCCAAGCCTGAATGGTGTTTGGCATTTAAGCCATTTATCAGTGAGTGTTTTAGAGCCTCTGGTACTGTCTCTTTAAGAGCTGTCTGCTTGCAGACATAATTAGTTGTATGGGGACTGTGTGCTTCTCTGAGTACCACTTGAGCTGCTGCCAATTCACTTCATTTTTGCAGTCACTAGTGCAAAGGAACCTATCTGAAAGATGTAACTGTTTGCCAGAAATTATTTAGAGTAATAATGAAATTACAGTTTGTCTAACCTGCTTTCTTTGCAGTCAGAACTGTGTCTGCTAGTTCCCCATTCTAGTTTTGAACTGCTGAACTGGACCAATCAGTGTGGGGTAAGCTAGCTCTAAAATGGTGCCTTGGACGAATCAGAACTTGGACTCATAATCTGAGCCAGCCACAAGAGGATTGTATGGGCAGTGACTCTGGAGATGTAGTTTAGACTTCAGTGCCTTTTGGACCAACAGCAGCAGTCTATTGTGAGTGACAGCCAATCCAGTCAAGAACTGGGAGGAACTCAAAGGAAGTGCCCAGTTTTGTCGGTTGGAGCTTCAGTTGAGCTTTGGCAGTGAAGAAGGAAGGAGCCCTGTGCTTTTCAGTGTGCAGTTTTAGTCAAAAAGCGTGTGTAAGGCCAGAGTTCGGTCTGCAGCTTGTGTAACAGCTTGTTAGGACTGAATCCGATCCTGTGAAAAGAATCAAAGGATCTCTGAAGAGTAGAAACCAGGCTCACCCTGTAGAAGACTGGAAGAATTGCTGAAAATTGCACTCGGTCTGTCAGGAACTGAATCTGCTGTGTGTTCTCCGGGTATTGTGCAGTAATTGCGATCGGATACAGATGCAGCCTGCCTGGTATAGTGCTTTCTTTTATATGGATGTGTGAAGAGGTTTGTGTACCTCAAGTGAGCCCTGCTGACATTGAAGGACCCTATCTTATTTGGAGGTCGAAGTACTAATTCAGGGTTGCTCCCTGTTGAATTGCCACATTAAATCCAAATGGAATTACTGTACTGCTGACTGTTTAATTCTCCTTTTCTCTGTGTGAAAGGGCCCCTACCAGCTGCCACAGTTTGGACTAGCCACTGGGCTTGGTACCCAGGGACAGTAACTGATGAGGATAGGCCTGTGCACAGAGCCATAGGTAGATTATTAGAGGATAAGCTAATTAACCTGATTTCCCTGTCCTTGTTATATCCCCTAAATAAATCAGAGCTGCTTGTTTCAGCAAAGTTATACTGCCTGAGGTATTTGTCTATGTTAAAGTACTGTACTGTGATTGTTGCACTGTATCTCATTTCACAGGAGGTCCCAGTGCCGGAACCAGACCTGGGGGTAAGTGTATACTGTGAAGGTAATTCTGATATATTGTGTGGGCCACTAGTGGGAAGAAAGGGGTTGCAGTGTCCCAGAGGCTGTGACCAAGTTAGTTTAACTATTGCAAACCCCTGACCTCTGGGTGGAGGCACCCGCCATTGGATCCAGGCCCTCAACCTGTTAGTGGCAAATCAGGCAGGGTAGTAGCCCTTGGGATAGCGCCATCTAGGGGTTACACATAGAACTGCCAGTCTATTTCCCTGAGCACTCTAATCAGAGAGAATACCTTCTACACACTTTAGATGTTCATTGTAATTTGAGATGCTATATAAATGGTACCAAATCTTTCAGAAAAACTCCTCAGCTTTTTGTTACCTTTGCCTCAGCCAGGGAAGGTTTTCTGCTTGCTAAACAGACCCTCTCCAATTGGTTGGCACATTGTATAACTTTTTGTTATAAGAAACATAACAAACTGTTACCCGGACCTGTCCAAGCCCATTCTACCTGAGCCATGGCCACTACAGCGGCCTGCTTCAAGGGGGCTTCTATCACAGATATCTGCAATGCAGCCACATGGTCCACAATACATACTTTCACGAAGAGTTACAACTTAGATATTGCTTCTCGCCGTAGGACGGCCTTTGGCCGTGCTGTCCTACAAGGCCTTCTGTCATAGCTTTCCAGCCTTCCTGGGTTTACTGCATGGCAGTCATCCCAAAGTGTATTACCTGCTGCCAGAGATTATTCCGTGGAAGATAATACAGTTGCATACTTACCGTAACAGATCTTCGAGGGTATCTCTTGCAGCAGGTATGATCCCTCCTCCATCCCCCCCTTCTAAGAGAACAACTTCTGATCCAGGTGTATATAGGAAGGAATACCTATGGTACCTTGGATCTCCCTCGGTCCTCGCTTAGTGAGCTGAATCCAGCGGGGAACTGAGGATACCAGGGACCGCCACTCTTGTATAGGAACAGGATGATGATGTCATGTGTGGGAGGCCCCTGGAAAAAGACTGCTAGAAGAGAGCTGCCATGCACCACAGTGCCCTTTGGCGATGATCCAGGTGTATTACCTGCTTCAAGAGATACCCCTTGAAGATCTACTGTTACAGTAAGTACACAACTGTACTTTTCTGCTTCACATAATAATCAAGGAGTCCATTCAGTTCTTTTTTGAGCTTCAAAAGATCTTTTGCCTTTCTTTTGTCTATTTTGATCTTTTGTAGGGCCTCTAAAGATTCAATCTGTTTTAATAAACGAGTACAGTGGGCCTCCCTTTCTCTCTTTTTCTGGCTCGCTATATCAGTGAACCTTGCCCTAAGTACTGCTTTAGCAGCATCCCATGGTACCGCTGGAGACACCTCCTGAGATGCGTTCTCCTCCATATATTGTTTATATACCCCTTGAATTTCTTCCTTTGTCTTGGGGTCCTGCAGAAGAGATGCATTTAACCTCCAAAAGGTATGTCTTTGAGTTTCAGCCAATTTAAGTTGAAGAAAAATAGGGTCATGATCCGAAAGAAGGAAGTCCCCAACCTACATGTCTGCTACTACTGCCACTTGCTCTTTTGGGAGTAGGAAATGATCTATTCTAGAATATGTTTGGTGTGCAGCAGAGAAAGGTATAGTCTCTATGCTGTCCAAAGAGCTGGCCAGGCGTCTACTAGCCCTAATTCATTCAACAATTTTGAAACATCCCGCTATTTTTAAATCCTTTCTAGGGACATTTGATGGTATCAAGCTGAGGGTTAAAGATTAAATTGAAGTCTCCTCGAAAATAATAGATTCTTTGGCCCAGTTCTGTAAGTGGCAAAAAAGCCCTGCAGTTCTGAATAGAGGAGCCTAGGGGAAAGTAAACTGAGACCAAAGTGATCTTAACCCCCTGTAAATCTCCTTCATCACTGCGTACCTGCCCTCCTTGTCCTGAAGTGTATCCAGCAGCTGGAAATGTACCCACATGGGGATCAAGACCACCACCTCACTTTTCCTCCCCTTCCAGTAGGAGGCTGTGATCATGGCCCCAAATCCAGACTTCTGTAATTCTTCATGTTCCTGGACTGACAAATGAGTTTTTTGGTGGAAAATAAAGTTGACAGCACTGCGTCTTAACTGTGCCAGGACCTTACTCCTCTTCACGGGATTCGTCAGCCCATGCACATTGTAGGAGCAAATAACTGTACTTTGGGTGTTAGCCATTTAAGTACATCAAAAGCCCATAAGATGCTGTACCCCTCCTCTCTCCCCCCTCCATATTCCCTTGACAGTAACTCAGTGTACCACCACTCTCTCACTGATGTGACAACATTCAGACCCAGAAAAAGCAACCTTAACCATGTTAAATGTTGAAAACACATTTGAAAAACCTTATAACTGAACTACGAAAGTATCAAAACTGTACTTCCAAGGTAGGGTGACCACTAAAATTAAGGACTCCTAACCCCTTTCCCCGGTGTAATAGGTGATATTTCAATCACCCAGGAGAGGGAAGTGGGAGCTTTTCCACCTCCTACAGGAGGTCTCCCCTGAGCAGCCTTTAAGTAGAAAAGACAAAGGCTACTGTGCATTGATAAAGGGTATCACCCTGCTACAGTGCTCAGTAGTCTCATGAGAACCTAGCAGTCAGCAAACCATTTATACCCCTCCCCCAGCATCTCCATATTTATACCTTCCCTTATCTAGTGTAGGGAATTCCATGCCAGTGTTTCCTTCATATCTATTAGAAAAACAAAAAGTAGGATAATAATACTTCATGTTACATTCTGTGTTGCCTGTAAGGCCAATAGCCCAAAATAAAATGTGGTGTCCCAGTTTAAAGTCTTGTGTTTGAATCCAATAGAACAGGTCCCGATCTTTATAAGGTGGCTGGGGCATGTCCAAACAAAAGAACTCACAAAAGGAATCGTAACCAATGTCACCCCTTAAACAGTTCAAATTATTTGCCACATTATTGTGGACTGATCCATAGAACACCTTGACATAACATTTTCCTAGAGGGGCCACCAAAATAATACCCAAGACTCAAGCGCAGCTCCTCATTTATATACACTTGTATTACGTCAATTTATTGTGTTATAGACTTGGAAATAGTCCGAATTTAACCCAGCAACTCCAGCACCTCGTCCACCTTTACTAGGGAGACTTTCAGCATGCCCAAAAGCCTCCAATAGAGAACCCATCTCCAGTTCTCAAGGAGACAAGAAAAATAGTACCTTAAGTTTAATTGTCTCCCGCTTTATTTGCTGAAGGTCCAGGATTGATTGCACTGCGATTCATTAGGCCCAGTTATCTGAGAGCGTCCCTGGCCATCACAAGAGGGGAAGCACCTTTTGCCGTCTGCGCCACCAGAATCCAGTCCTGACCAGGAACCTGTTTCCTGATGTTTCATTCCTGTTCCCGGTGCTGGAAGGGAATGTCTGTGTTGTTTCAAAGCTTCCAGCGCTTGCATCACTGATGAATGTACCTGAGGGCCCTCCGGCCACAGCACACTCAACTTCGCTGGATACAGTGTCTGAAAGTGGAGCCATTTCTCCTGTAGGATCTTGAGGATGAGTCCATATTGCTGCCAGGCTTGTTGCACTTCAGGTGGGTAGTCCTGGTCAAAAGTAAGTTTAGCCCCGAGGTAAGAAACATCCTTTTTTGCCGAGGGCTCCACGAGATATCCTCTTTCATTTTAAAGCTGGCAAGTTTCAAGATAATTGAACGGGGTCGGGCAATTGGGTCTGCTGGCTTCTGAACCAGTGAGCGATGCGCTCATTCTATAACGAGCTGGTAGTTTTGGGTGGAGGTCCAGGATATTTTGGAGTAAGTTTTCAACAAAAGCAGACATGGGGGCTGTTTTTTGCCTGCTCTGTCAGTCTGTAAAGCCTTATGTTGTCCCACCTGGAGCACCCTTCCAGATCCAAGCACTTCACCTGCAACATCACCGAGTGCTTGTATAGCACCTCCACTGCCTGACTGATCTGCGCGCCATGATCTTCAGCCACTGCTATTCTCTGCTCGGCCTGTTTCACTCTCTTTTCCACTTTTGAAATTTGCTGGGACAAATTATGAAACTCTTTCCTACTTTCAGCTCTAGAACTCTTGATTTCTTTTAAAAGTATTTCAAATCTGGACCTGGACAATTGCTCAGTCTCCCCTTTCATGTCGTAGTCTGTCTCCTTGGCACTACTCACAGAAGGGAACTGGCTACAACTCCAAGAGTTTGTCTTCAGTCTATCAATATCTGTAGTCAGAGCTTTATTTTTGCCTTTATTTCTGGCACCTCTCTCTGACTGACGTCCTCTGCCAGACATTTTTCCCATTTTTGTTGTGATCTGTGGCAAATTAAGGACTTTAATAGCGCAGAGAGGGTCAGATTGCTAATTCAGGCTGTCATCAGGTCTGAAGTAGAACCGAGGTCCCCAGAACAGCAGTTTCAATTGGCTTCCCAAGTAGGCCACTAAACAAAGCGTAGAGCCACTGGGTTTTTCCAGCCCTGGCCCTGTAACTGATTGTTACATCCCTCTAACTCAGGTTCCACATTTTTTTGTATTATCTATTTTCCACCCGCCTCCTCACCTGGCCGATCATTCCTCAGGCCCTGCATGGACTACCCCATCCTGGCAACCTCCTGACCCCACCGCCCCACATCGCAGCCTGCCCTGGTATCCCCGATGTATCCTTCATTGGGTGGGTCCTTATCTGTGTAAGGGATTAGCCTTCCGACATTACTTTTAATGACCCTGGGTGCTGCTGAGGCAGCTGATGGAGGTCCGGGCCCAGAGATGAGGATCCGGGAGGTTGTCACCCGATCGGCCAGGGTGCCATTTTCCGCTTTTTCTCCCCAGGAGCGACGTGCTACTGACGCTAGCGGCAAGCGCCCGACGCCCATCACTCCCAGACGCCTAGGATCTGACATCATGCTGTGCCCCCGGTCTCTGCCAGGGGTCAGCAGATGCTGAGCTGCATCCCATCCTTCTCCCCAGGCCGTCCCTCCAGCGACCCGAGTCCATTCCCAGATCTGGGTCACCAGCACCACAGATGGAAATCCAACCACTGTGCCGACAGGACGCAGGGTTCCACACTTAACAGGAGTCCACTTCCTGAGTGGATTTTATCTGTGACCTGGTTCTCCTTGAGACCCTCTGGGAGTGCTTGTGGGAGAGAGAGAGAGACTCTGGAGATGTCTCTTTGTCCTCCCGAGGAGAGCAGTACATCTTGTCCCTCCTTGTTTAAAACTCCTTCCTCTCCTGAGGCCTCTTCTTGACCCAGCTGGGTCTGTAATCTTCCCCTTAACAGACGCCTGTCTGTCTGTGAACAGGTTGGACAATCTGGTTAGCCTCCTTGTGGGAGGTTAAACAAAAAAATAAAGGGGAGGAGGGTGATCGCAGAGTTGATGAGCCTCCTCAGTAAGGGGGCACTACTCTCCTCTCTCTCTCTCTCTCTCTCTATTGCTTCCTCTGCCTCTTAAGGCTGCCCAGCATTCTGGCCACCCCTACCCTCCTAGCCTATCCCTCTCTTCTAAACCCTTTCTGTTGGCTTTATATTTATTTTTCACTTCCCTCTATCCTTCAGGCACCCTTGCCCTCCCTCTATCCCTATCCTTATCTTCTCTTCCTCACCTGGCGGACAGAACCGAGGACTAGGAGTCAACATCAGTTACTGGCCAACCCACAAGAGCCACAGAGAACACTGGCCTCGTGGGTGGCGCTGTCCCGACGTCAGCTGCTCCAGCTGAGAAAAAATTTAAAGAGGCAGTGCTCTTTTATTACCTGAGCAGAGTCCTGACCTCCGGTAGGATCCATTTAGTAATGAATGGTGAAGATATTTGGGAAGATGAATAATTATGGTAAGTACGTAATTTTCGTATCTTGATTTTTCTTACCCATTTTATAATTTAGTACATTACTAGTGTCTCATTAAATGTGGTGCACACACTTTTCATGGATATACCTTGAGCAAGTTTTTACTGGTCAGACACTATTTCTTAAACAAGAAAGCAGAGGCAGCAAACAACCTACGATGTTACGACATTTCTTTTCTTAAGTATAGCAAAACCTCACTGTTGTTTAAACCACTGTTTCTTCCAGCATTCTGAATGAATTTATTCTGAAGAATCCTAGCTTGGACAATAAGAAAGATCAGCGGATCTGCAGGTGAGTAGTTACTGTTTTGTTGCCTTACAGTGGGACTCGTTGAAGCATTATTTGACTTTGCTGCTTTACATTGGGAATCAAAGCTTTATCAGTGCTACAGTATATAGTTTGTTAGTATGACACACATGTTGATATCATTTGTTTTCTGCTTTAGGATGTGACCTATAAATCGTGGAGCTGTTGGTACAATTGCTGGCTCCTCCTTGGAGCAGACTACCTGGTTAAGAAGGAATCTGGAAGTGAAGGCATCCCTAAAATTACTGTGGATGGAACCAGTTTGGATGCAGATGTTGAAGATATTGTGCAGAAGAGTGCATCTACAGTGGTGCTGTAGAAACACAGAATTTGACAACAAATAAAGAACACTTGGCACTCTAATCTGCCCATTTGTCCCTGCCTGACTGCCACTGCAGACCCTATTTACCTCTGGCTCCCTCACCCCACCCCTGGCTTCCCAACCAGCCCGACTGGCAGCATAGCCTAGACGTTAGAGTAGTGAGCTGTGAAAGAGCTTGGTACCTCCTGCAGATAGACCTGGGTTTGATTCCCACAACCTCCACTTTCATACTGTGTGACTCCGAGAAAGTCAGTTAACCTCCTCAGTGCTCCTGGGTCACCCCTAAAAACAGGTACCTGTGCCTAGTGGGCCTTACCTGGTTACCAAAAGAATAAAAACTGAGATTCCCTTGTGCCTACCCTTGCATGCTTGAAGCCAATCATTGTTTCCTTCCCCATTACCTCCACTGGAAGACTTTTCCAGGCATCCACCGCTCTTTCAGTCAAGAAGAACTTCCTCACATTCCTCCTAAATTTTCCCCTTCCAGCTTCATTGCATGTCCCATTCTTCTTATGCACCTTCTCCTCTGAAAAATACTCCCCTCCTTAACGTTGTTCAACCTTGTGAGGTATTTATAGGTCTCTATCATGTTCTCCCTTCTTTCCTCTCTTCAAGGGTGTACATATTGCTGTTCCTCAGAGTCTACACATAGGACTTCTGTTGCAGCCCCTGCACCATTTTGGTTACCCTCCTCTGGACAGCCTCCACCCTGCCTATGTACTGTCTGAGATGTGGGCTCCAGAACTGGACACAGTACTCCAGGTGGGGTATCACCAGTGATCTATAGAGTGGCGACACCACTTCCCTCCTCCTGCTGGTAACACCCCTTCCTATGCACTGCAGTATCCCACTGGCCCTACCTACTGCCTTGTCACACTGCCTCGCCACCTTGCGGTCATCAGACATGATTACTTCAAAGTCCCTTTGCTGTTTGGTGCCCATAAATATCTCTTCCCCCATTTTATGCTCTGCCTCTGGGATTCTGCGCTCTAGGTGTAATGACTGCATGTTTCACATTGAAACCCAGCTGCCATACCCTTTGACCATTCCCCGAGTTTTCTCAGGTTCCGGATATCCTCCCATCCTCTCTGAGTGTCTGCCCTACTGCAGATTTTGATGTCATCTGCAAAGAGGCATGCCTTCCATTTCAGCTCATTAGTAATGTCACTTATAAAGACTTAAAATATGATCTTTCCTTGAACAGCAACTCCATTAACTTCCCCACCACTGATGTCATACTGTAAGTCATTCACACATCAAAAGCCAAAGCTTTCCTTCAGCATTTGCCTGCTTATTATCAAATACTGATTTTTAAATGAAGTTTAACATTAAACTTTTAAGATAATGCAAGAATGCTCTTGTTTACTTCTGTTGTGTTAACTTGAAGGGCTTTGAAAGGTCAGAGTGACTGATGGCATTCATGTTGGGAGCTTTATAGTATTTGCTTTATTCCATTCATGAGTTCATTAGTATATATATTTTAGCCATATTTAGTGGAGTAAAGTAGTTCAGGTAAGAGAAAAAAACCAAAGAAAACAAGGTGGAAGTGCAAACCTAACTCCCTGATAAGCTGTTAAAATACTATGGCTTCTTGAATCATTCACCCAGAATACCCTGACTATGATGCAGCATCTTGTTTTTAGTAGAGTCTTTTCAGCTAATTTTACAGCAGAAAGAACTGAACTACATTGAGATTAAAGCATTCTTCCAGTATCCAGGAAAGCATTTTAAAATACAGTATTCCCACACAATTTAATATAGATTTTATTTAATGTTCAATATTGACAGCCCCATCAGCACAGCAGTAGCACTACCACTTGTGACGCCAGCAACTCAGGTTCAGAAAGGAGTCTGGGTTGTCGGGGGACCAGCTAAAAGGAGGAGGATCAAGCGTCCCATGAGAAGTTTTCCTGCTCCGGGAAGGGAAGGCTATCATGCCCTACTGTCACTGTCAACTGTGGATGCACAGATGGTGGTATAGGCACCACAGTGCGGGGAAGGAGAGGATGCCGTTACGCTCTTGGCTGGGGTGCGCATGGGCATGCCAGCAGCCTGATCAAAAGTCCCTCTGCCAGCGTCTGGGGGGGAGGAGGGTGTGGTCAACTAAAAGGGGTAAATCTCCCCTCGGCTGCAGTAGGATGACAGCCGCCAAAAAGGCAGCCTGGAGACGGTATACCTGTTGACAAGCAGGCACCAGGAAAGCAAAATGTATACTTGGGAAAAAAAAATAACATTCAGTATTTATACATAGATATGTAGATGCTTATGGACAGTAAGTCGACCTGTAGTCCATCCAGTTTGCCTGGTTCCTTCCTAAGCCTTCATGCTATTTTAGTTAGATAGTGTAGTTTAGTGTTATTTTGCTGTGTTTTCCGATTTTCTATGGTTCCCTTGCAGTTTCCAGGAACCGGAGAACAAGTTGTGTTTCTATTTAAGCAGCTCAGTTTTGAACCACATTTCTTATATTTTTTGCATGTAATTTTTACTCTTTTTGTTAGATTGTGCAAATTCTATACAGTTGTTGCTTCAGTTCCTGATATTTAGGAACCAAGGTGTTCGTTGTTAAGTCGCTCTATTTCTGAGGGTAACTGTATATATATATATAAAGTTTTAGCTTGTTTTACTAGCGATCCATTTGTTTTAAGGAACTGGACCACAGTCTTGTATTTTTTTCCTCTGTGAGAACCGTTTTACATAGAAACATAGAAATTGACAGCAGATAAGAAGCACTAGGCTCATCTAGTATGCCCTACCTGTATCAGCGGCCACTGACCCTGCTTGGTCATCGGCTTTAGCTTCTCCTTCCCATCTCTAAGGTTCCTTTATGCCTATAACATGGATTCTTGAATCCCACCACTATGCTCGCTCCCACCACCTCCTGGGGTAGGCTATTCCATGCATCCACCACCCTTTCCGTGAAAAATAACTTTCTAGGGACACGGATATGTTGTTCATCCACACTCTCTGGCAGGTATCCTTGCCGCTTTAATTCTTGCCGGAAGGTCTTCAAGCTGGCTCCTCCCACCCACCCGGCGGTAAAACTCTGCACCGCCCCATGATGCCAGATCTTCCTTACCGCTTGGAAGCTCAGGTTCCCTCCTTAGCACTCTGCATTTTAGACTGGATCCTAATTCTCTGGTTCGCCCGAAATTGATTTTGAAGTTTTCTAAACTTCAGTCTTCATCTCCCTCGCGGCTGCGATGGACAAATCTGTTCCCGGCTTTTGGAGGTGCCCTTGCGGGCAGAAAATGTCCAGGACAGATCCGCACTCCACGTGTGTCTACTGCTTAGGCCTAGATCACGACCCGCAGGCTTGTGAGTTGTGCTGTTCTTTCGGCCAATGTTCTGACGATCGCGCTGCCTGCTTGAAGCTCGGGCGCCCGAGAAACGTTTTCTCACCGTAAAATCCAAAGAGGTTCACATGTGTCCGTGGCGGTTGGTTCGGCTGGAGCAGCTCGAGCAGATGATCGCCTCGGTGAGGAGGCAGCCCAGGTCGCATCTTCTTCCTCCTTGGCTGCGCATTTATCCGCGCTCTCTGAGTTCCTCGTATAACCCGTTCAAGCTTTGCCAGTCCTTTCCACGAAAGGAGAGGGCCTTTGGGACTTTCTTCTCGGCCCAAGAAAAGGAATCGAAAGGTAGTCCCACTGCCGGGCGTTTATGGTAGCGGGAGAGGTCCTCCTCGGTAGCCAACCGTCACCGTCGAGGTTATTGCGGGGTTGAGGCTGCTGGCTTCACGGTGCCCGCATCAGGCCAGCCTGCCGAGACTCCTGTCGATGAAGTCGAGATTTTTCTCGATCTCATAGGACGGGCTGTCGACTGGAGAAGCCGACACTTCACTTCACGGTTCCACGGTGGATACCGAGGATCTTCCTGCTTCTTCGGACGCGTGTCCCGGTTAAAGTTCCGAGCGAGGGAAGAGCGGGTATCCCCCGCCCCTTCCCAGACCCACCCTCGGTCCCCCCGGGGGTCTCGGTCTTAGTCACGGTCACGGACCTCTTCTCGGTCCAGCCGTTCCCGCCATCATCGACGGTCTCGGTCCCATTACGGAAGTAAGCAGCGACGCTATTCTTCCTCGTCCTCCTCCTCGGGTGAGGAGAGGCTACAGCGCAAGTTGCACCGGCGCTACGAGGATCTGATGTGGCAGCAGTTACTGTTATGTGGGCCTAAGCCGACCCCGGCCAAGACCCCGGCCATCAAGTGGCTGTCGCCTGAACGGCCGAAGCAGCCACTCGTTACAGTCGAGTTGCCCGCCCCAGGGCCGGTTGCTAAGCCGAAACCAGCTGGTCCACCGATTGTGGTGGAACCTCCGCCTCCACAACCAAAGTCAGGGGCACCGACCAAGAATTCTCGGTCGGGTCATGGCCTGCCCCACAGGTTGTCGGTCACCCTCACTCCCGACCGTCCTCGGCAGGTGGAGGGTGGCTCAGGCCGAGGCAGCTCTTAGCAGACTCTTCAGAATCGGACGACGATTCCTCCCTGTCTCCAGGCAGTGCGATCTGGAGTCCCAGGGGCTAGTCAGTGGATCGATAGCCCATCGTCCTTCTTGGTCTGCTTGACTCATCTCAGAGTGCACCGATGCAGCTCGAGGCCTGTGTCCAAACGGGCCAAGTACATATGAACATATGAAATTTGCCAGCAGATGAAGGCCTAGAGGTTCTATCAGGTCTGCTCGAATGTGCAGCCAGCACCTCTATTCTGCAGATGGAGATTCTGGACCGAGATTCTCCACGTGAGGCCTTCTGGTGGCTGAGGCCATTGTCGGCCCAGCTCTAGAGCTTTGGCAGTGGCCTGCCTCCTGTCCTGGGCGCCTCAGCCAGATGGCCAGGAAGCATGCGTTCCCTACCGGCTCTTGCCTGGTTTCTTTTCGAACACTCTGCCGAGGGGTTAGTCACCGAGAAGCGCCGGCATTCCGTAATGCTGCGATGTGACAAGCCCCGACAAAGAGTCCAAAAGCTGGACTTTGCCGGGCGCAGGTGTCGCGCTCGTCCTCCTTGGCCTCCGACAGGCCAGCGGCGTGCTGATGGCACACTTCTCCCACGCCTCATGGGCCCTGGGTGATGTTCCTCATCTCCCACCTGACCTGCAGACCACGGTCCGCCAGGTGTGGGACCAGGGTAGGGCGGTGGCGAAGCAGCAGCTCCAGACTGCTCTGGACATAGGTGACTTCTGTGCCAGGTCAGTAGCGGCCGCGGTGGCCATGCGACGCAGTGCGTGGCTGAGGATATCCACCTTCACGGCGGATACCCAGTACAAGTTGGCGGACGTCCCCTTCTTGGGAACTGACCTCTTCGTCCCTGGAGTGGAGGGACACCTCCAGCGGATCGAGAAGTCCAGTGCCACTCTGAACTCAGTCACCTCCACCCAGAGGGACAAAGGCCACTGTCAGCAGCAGAAGTCCTTTTCGCCTCGGTCCTCGTCTCGGCTGGCCCACACCAGCAACAGGGGCTAGCAGGCTCAAGGCCACGCCCCAAGCCCAAGCCGACGACTTCCTCAACAGGAAGCAAGGAGGTAAAGGTCCGGGAGGTCCCTCGGCGGTCCTTCCTCCAAGCCTGCCCAGTGACGGGTTGAGGGTGCCGCCTCATCACTCCCGGTTCTCATGGTGGACTGCCCGCCACTTCCTTTCTGGGCCTGGTCTGACTATCACCACAGACCGCTGGGTGTTGGAGGTGGTAGGAAAAGGCCTGCCTCTGGAGTTCAAGCAGGTTCCGCCTATTCGAGCCGTCGCCCCTCAGGGGCCATGGTGTCTGCAGCCTCGCTGTCAGCCCGCCGGGCCGATATTGCCCTGCTCCTCGAAAAAGAGGTAATCAGGAAGGTGGCAGATCCTTCTTCAGACCCGGGGTTTGTGTCCAGGTACTTCCTGGTCCCAAAACGGACAGGGGGCTGGCGCCCCATTCTCGACCTGCACGACCTGAACAAGTTCCTAAGGTCTCGGACCTTCAGGATGGTCACTCTGGCCAGATAATCCCATCCCTGGAATGAGGCGGTGGTTCTGCTCCCTGGACCTCCAGGACGCGTTCTTTCATGTCCCAATCCGTCCGGCCCCATCAGAGGTTCCTCCGCTATCCTCTAAGAGTTCCGGGCCATGCCCTTGGCCTCTCCTAGCTCCCGGGTCTTCACCAAATGCATGGCAGTGGTGACAGCATTCTCTGGGCGCGAGGGTCCGGGTGTGCCCTTACCTGGACGTTGGCTGATAGCAGCCCCTCCAGACTGGAGGCGGAGCGTCCAGAGATCTGCCTCCAGGTTTGCTCTCCAGTTGGCCTCTCATCAACGAGGCCAAGTCAGACTACCTTGCCAAAGCAGGTGATTCACTTTATCGGGCAGAGCTCAACTCTCTGCGAGCCAGAGCACGGCTCCCGGCGGACAGGGCCAAGGTTCTTTCCTCCTTTGCCCAATCATTTCTGGTTGGGCAATTGCGCCCTGCCCGGGACTTCCTGGGCCTCATGGCGGCCTGCACCAGCGTGGTCCGTTGGCCCCGTTGGTACATGCGTCCCCTTCAATGGGGACTGGCCAGCCAATGATCACAACGCCACGATCCGTTGGACCAGCCCGTGACAGTGACCCAGGAGATGTGGAACGCTTTCCAATGGTGGATCGTTCCAGCTCATCTGCAGGAGAGCATCCCGTTCGTCCGCCCCGAGCCGACGGTCTCTCTCTCGACCGACGCATCTCTGATGGGTTGGGGTGCCCATCTGGGGGAACACCGAGCGCATGGCCTCTGGTCCCCTCGGGAGTCCCGATGCCACATTAACCTGCTGGAGCTTCCGAGCAGTCCGCACAGCTCTCACCGCTTTGCTCCGCTTTCTCGGGGTCAAGTGGTTCAGGTCCAGACGGACCATTACGACCACTATGTACTATCTGAACCGCTAGGGCAGGAGAGCTCCTTGCTGTTATGCAAGGCGCTCCGCATTTGGTCCCTAGTGCGCAGCCTGTGGGGATCTCCTAGTTATTCACGTGGCAGGAGCCTCCAACACCCTGGCCGATGCCCTAAGCCGGATAGGGGCTGCGTCTCACGAGTGGTCTCTCCTGCCGGAGGTAGTACAAGATCTCTTCTCCACTAGGCGCCTCAGGTGACACCCATTGCCTCCAGCGGAGAATCTGACAAGCTGAGTCTGTTCCATGCCGCCCCTCAGCAGGAGCTGCGCTGCAGAGGATGCCTTCTAGAGGCCGTGGACCCCAGGCTCTCTTCTACATCCTTTCTCCATTTCTCTTGATCCACAAGGTGCTTCTCAAGGCGAGGAGGGACAAGAGCAGGTGATTCAAACAACATGAAGTCTTGCTATATTATGACATATGCAGTGAGTCCCAACCTTCAACTGCTCGGAGGTGAAAGAGTTAACTTTCCATACCAGGCATGGACGCTGAGGCTCAGCTCGTTGAAACTCGTCTGTTGTTCTTCAAACTCAAACCGTCAGATTCTTTACTCCACCTCACTGAACAGTCGCTCTGGAGATTTCTCCTTCTGCTCGGTTCCATTTTGTCGGTTAAGTATTGTTTTTCTCGGTTTTCAACCGAATTTAAACATAATCGGTCAGTTCAGACTCTGTCTGTGGTATTGTGAGTACTAGATAGGTTTTACATTTATTTCTATTCTGTGTGGAACTTGTAAGTGTTTCATCGGTTAGCTTTGAACGGATCAAGTTGCTTAAAATATCTTAATCTATCTTTTAGAGTGTGGTTTACGGTTCTTATCGGTTCTAAAAAACAGATTTTGTACATTTCCACGACCCATGACACGGTTAGGAACGATAAAGAGGGTCTTACCTAGCGGTTACCATAAGCAGGTAAGTTGTGTTAGGACTGGCACTATGTCTAAGAAATCCAAAAACCGGGCCACTGGGTTTCAACACTGCAGTGTGTGTGGGGAAGTCTTTGCCAAGGCTGATCCCACACCACCTGTGTTTATTGTCTGAGGGTTTGACCACCTCAATGCAGACTACCAGATTTGTAAAAGTTTTCCTGCAGCTACCCCTGGAAAAGAGGTTGGTAGGCTCAGGAAAGGAGGTCAAAGTCCGCTGAACCGGATGGCTAGCCCAGTTCAGTTCCAACCGAACCGGAGGTGCCCTCTGACCAGGCGGGGACTACACTCGGGCAAAGGAGATCCAACTCTGAGGGCGGGTCCAGCAAAAGGACTAGAAAAATCAGCTGGTGTGGGCCAAAACTTTCCTCTCCAACCGCTGAAGAAATAGCCAAAGCAATAAAAATTGTCCAGTCGCTTTCCCGGTTCCGACTGAACCGCACCATCAGGGAATAGCGCCCGGTTAGGCGGGTTCACGGTTCAAGAGTATGAGTTAGAGGAGTATTATGAACCGGAGGGAGGAAGAGGAGTATAGGGAGAGTGAATGTGAATTTGAAAGTCTGGATGTGCCTATTGACCGGACATCTCCCCAGACAGACCTTCAGGAGTGTCTCCTCTAGGCTTTCTAAGTCCTTCTCATTTATGTTTTATAAAAGTGGCTGAAACCCTCCAGCTCCTTGGAGGAAGCTGTGGATGATCAAGAGGAGCCTGACTATGTGGAATGATGGATATCCCAGAGTCTAGGAGACTGTCTATTCCCTTGCATAAATCTTGTGGGAAACAGACTTTTAAAATTTAAAGCTCCTCACACTATACCTCCTGTGGATAAGAGAATGGACAAGAGGCACATTGTTGCAGGCTCTGATCACGGAGTTCCTCACACAACAATGCAGCCATGTTGGGGTAGTGCAGGCTGCAGCCTTCGACAAGGCTAATATTCCCTTGGCTTCACACACCCCGGATAAGGACTCCAGGAGGATTGATGCCATGGCAAAGAAACAGTACATGGCAGCATTCTTGGGACTCAGACAAGCAAATTATATGACTTATGTTGCCAGATACCAGAAATCCAGATGGGATACTGTTATGGCTCTAGCAAAGCAGGTCCCTGGCCAGCTTGCCAAGGAGCTGGAGCAGGTGGCTGCTGATGGTATTGAGGCATCCAAGGTGCAATTCATGCTGCAGTGGACTCTAATGATGTGTCATCAAGAGTCATGGCTACATCTGTGGCACTTCGCAGAATGGCTTGGCTCAGATGTACTAGCCTGTCGTAGGATACCCAGACTAAGGCCATGGATTTTCCTGTTGTGGGTAATTCTATGTTTGGGGAGCAGACAGAGAATTACATGAAGAAAATGGATGAGTATAGAACCACCTATAGGAGTGCACAGGCCAAGGAAAGGCAGGCCACTCCTCAAAGGCAGCTTCCCAGGGGGCAGGGGCAGGCCTTTTCATGAGGCCTTTTACCAAGCCTCCTCTTCTGCCCTATGCCCAGAGGGGTTCTTAGAGGGAGAGGCAGGCGAGGGTACAAGCAGGCCTGCTTCACCCCTCAGCCCAAAGCCCCTGCCAAACAGGCACCCTGATGGGGCTGCCAGGGCCGATTCTCAGCTACCTGTAGGGGCAGGCTGGCTTACTTTGTCCAGGACTGAAGTCTCTGACATCAGACAAGTGGGTCCTGGAAGTAGTGCCAGGGACTGGTTCTCAGCTTCAAAATTTCCAAAGATGAGAACCAGATCCTCCACCTGCAAATCCTCCAGAGAGCTCTTGCCTTACAGGCAGAGGTCTCTTCCTCCTAGCTCTCAGAGCTGTGAGAAGGGTTCCACCCACACCAGGGCAAAGGCTTGTACTCCAGGTACTTTCTTACCCCAAAAGACAGGAGAATGGGGCCCATCCTGGATCTCAGATACTTAAGCAACTTACTAAAACCAAAATTCAAAATGATGACTCTGGGAATTATTCTACCCTCTCTAAGGCCAAGGGGACTGGCTAGCATCCCTGGACCTCAAGGATGCCTATTTCCATATTCTCATCAGAAGCTCCCATCGAAAGTACAGCAGGTTCCAGAGCTGCCCTCAGGCCATTACCAATTCAGAGCAATGCCGTTGGCCTCACCTCTGCTCCAAGGGTATCTACAAAATGCCTGGCAGCAGTTGCCCACCTAAGAAGGCAAAAATTGCCATCTTTCCTTACCTGATGACTGGCTCATAGTAGGCCAGTCTCCAGACCAAATCAAGATTACATCTACAGATAACTCCAGCAACTGCTCACTTCTAAGGTTTCCTTCTGAATCTTCCAAAGCTGTTCTAGAGCCTGTCTAGCTCCTCACCTTCATAGGCCAGAGCTGGAACATCAGAAGGCCAGAAGCCTTCCTCTGGACAGGGCAAGGACCCTGGTCTCTGCCCTCCTCATTCACCCCTGCAGGTCTCAGAGCCAGCAGACACCTCTACAGCTCCTGGGGCACATGGCTGCTTCTACAGCAGTAGTGCAGGGAGCAAGATTTCAGATGAGGGACATCCAGTTCCATTTGAGAGCCTTTTGGTCTCAAAGGAAAGACCCTCTAACCAAATTGATCCCAGTGACTTGAACCCTGATCCAGGCCCTACAGTGATGGCAGGATCAGAGCAATCTGAGACAGGGGTTCCTTTTGCCCTCAGTCTCACTCTTCATCCTTACTTACAGATGCATCCCTCTTGGGGTGGGGAGCTCACATGGACGACCTCACTCACCCAGGGATTGTGGTCCCCTCAGGAATCTCTGCCCACATCAATCTGTTGGAACTCAGAGCAGTTTTTCTAGCACTTCGCTTTTTCCAAATCTGTTCAGAACAAAGTTATTCAGGTCAGAACAGACAACACCACCACATGTGGTACATCAACAAGCAAGGGGCACTTGGTCTACGGCCTTCTGCAATCAAGCAATGAAGTTGTGGTCTCTGGCCTACCACTGAACACTCCCTTATGGCAGTTCACCTCCCAGGCAAGGACAATGTCCTGGCAGATGCTCTGAGCAGGATTTCCAGGGCCATCATGAATGGTCACTGACCCCCTGGTCCTGGAGGTGGTATTTGCCAGATGGGGCACCCTGAGATAGATCTTTTGCTGCCCCAGACAATCACCAACTTCCTTTTTGCTGCAGGCCCCCAGTGTTGGAAGCTGAGTCCTCTGGATGCCTTCCTTTTCAGTTGGAAGGAAGTTTTCTATGCTTTTCCCCCTTCCTCTCCTGTTCAAAGTGCTAGTCAAAATCAGATCTCAACCCTGCAAGATGATCCTGATTGCTCCAGACTGGGCCAGACAGCCTTGGTACCACTCCTACTGTCTTAGCAGTCCACCTTCCCTGTGTCTTCCCAGGAATTCACAACCTGTAACCTGTGTCAGGAGAGTTTGAACCAACCTCAAATCTCTCAATCTCAAGCCTGGCTCTTGAAGAGTTAGAGTTTCTGACCCACATCTCTCTCAAGGTGTAATGGATATCCTGAAGGCTTTCTAGGAGCCTTCCACCAGGGCTACTTATAATTCCAAATGGAAAAGGTTTTCCATATGGTGCTCTGGAAAGCATATTTCCCCAGAATCTGCTGACTTACCCTTAGTCCTGGATTATTTGGTCCACTTAAATACCTTGGGGCTGAGACCAGCTACCCTAAAAATGCATCTGGCAGCTATGTCTGCTTTCTTATCAGCAGGTAGGCCCTCTTCTCTTTCAGCTCATCCTGTATTCTCCAAGTTTTTCAAGGAGTTGCTTCACACAGCCCTCCATTCAGGACCCTGCCTCGACCAGATCTTAATGTTTGCATTTCTGCTCAGCTTATGCAACCCCACTGAGCCTTTGTCTCAGCAGAGCTAAGTACTTGACTTGGAAACTGTGTTTTTGTAGCCATCACTTCTGCCAAGCATTAGAATTACGAAACGTTGTCAGTGGAGCCTGATTTATCTCCTTCATAGAGATAAGGTGGTCCTCAGGACTAACAGGAAGTTTTGGCTCAAGGTGGTTTCAGATTTCCACCTGAATCAATCTATGTCTCTTCCTTGTGTACCACTGACCATTCCTCCTCTAGTGAGAGAGACTGCACAGTTTAGATGTCAAAAGAGCCCAAGGGTCACAGGCTCTGACTCCTCCAACTGTTCCTCACTTACAAGGAGGTTACAGTGAAACTCCACTAACAAGATCCATTGCCAGTGGATTGTCTCTTGTATCCAATTTGCTATGAAAAACTGGGCAAGGTTCCTCCCTCAGGCCTGAGGGCTCACTCTACCAGAGGTACAGCTGCTTCCCTGGCTGCTTGCCAGGACATCCCTATCCACAGACATGTAAAGCAGCTACCTGGAAAACAATTCACGCTTTTACTAAGCATTACTCCTGGACATCCAGGCTAGGGTGATTTCGGTTTAACATAAGCTGTGCTTCAGAGCCCATTTCCAAGCAGGTTCTGTCCCTCCTCCATGGAGGTACTGCTGTGTAGTCCAGATATAGTCATAATATAGCAAGACTTCATGTTGTTTGAAGAAAAAATTATTCACCTTAGTAATGTTGTTTCTTCTAATGGAGTCTTGCTATATTATGACCTCCCCCCTGCCTGCCCCTCTCAGAACCTCTGTTTTTGGGATGTGGGTGGGCAGTGCAGTGTTGGCACTTAGTAGATGCCCACCTTGTTGTTTTCAACCCTCCTTTTTTGGGGTGACTTGGTGTTGTGTTTTTCATTTTTTGGGTCTCCTGACTTGAGTCTTTGTTTTGGGACCAAAAAATGTGTTCTTAGGTTTAGTAGCCAGTTGGCTAGTGTAGGTTTACAGCTTCCACACAGGACCTCAGTGAGTTTAGCTCATAAAGATCTGACAGTTTGAGTTTGAAGAACAACAGACAGAGTTTCAAACGTAGCTTCCAGCTGCGCCCATGCCTGGCATGGAAAGTTAACTCTTTCACCTCCGGAGCAGTTCAAGGTTGGGACTCACTGCATATGTCATAATATAGCAAGACTCCATTAGAAGAAACAACATTACTAAGGAGTAATTTTTCTTCTGGTAGTTCCTAGACTGGCCCCCGCCAGTTCTGGTATCCAGATCTCCTCAGCCTCAGCTCCAGGCTCTCTGAGGCAGCTTCCAGCCCGCCCGGACCTAATCTCAGTCAATCTGGGGAAGGTATTCCATCCAGACCTTCAGTCCCTGCACCTGACAGCCTGGTTCCTGAGTGGCTAGAGTTCCAGGTTCTGGGTCTTTCCGACGAGGTCCTCAACGTCGTTGAGGCGTCCCGTAAGGAGTCGACCAAGAAATGCTATGCCTTCAAATGGAAGAGGTTTTCCATTTGGTGTCAGGGGAAGGGCTTGGACCCTTCCGACTGCCCCTTGGCAAGCATTCTGGACTACCTGTGGTCCCTTTCTCAGCAAGGGCTTCGTTGACTAACCCTTAAGGTGCACCCTGGCAGTATCTCTGCTACCGGCTGGCCGGCAAGCAGTCGGTGGCAACAGGAGAAGGTGGTTGGGCGCCAAGGCCTTGATCAGACATTTCCTCCTCCAGAACTCCACCTGGTGGGATCTACTGCTGGTGATGGCCAAGCCTCATGGGCAAGCTTATTCGAACCAATGCACAGGTGTGATCTTTCACACCTGTCGTGGAAGACACGCCTTCTTAGTGGCTATCACGTCAGCCAGAAGGATGGGAGGCTCCAGCGCTTTCCATCGAGCCTCCCTACCTGGTCTTCCACAGGGACAAGGTTGTCCTGCGCCCCCACCGAAATTCCTTCTGAAGGTGGTGTAGGAGTTTCACCTTAACCAGGTGTTGAATCTGCCGGGTGTTCTACTCCCAGTCACACCTCGGAGGTACGAGTATAGGTCTATACTTTGGACCCTAGATCTATGCCTTCCGCTTTATTATAAGGAACGACGGGCTGGAAGTTCGGGAGAGGTTCGCCAGCTGTTTGTCACCTATGCTGAAGTCAGACCTAGCAGACCTGCAGCAAAGCGGACAATAGGCAGGTTGATCACCTCTTGTATAGAGCTCTGCTACAGGTTGGTGGGCATGGAGCCTCCCAGAGGGATAAGAGCTCATTCTACCCGCCATACCGCTGCATCGGTAGCTGCTTCCAGGGACGCCCCTGTCCAGGATATCTGCAGGGCTGCTACCTGGAAGTCGGCACATACCTTTATTACCCACTACCACATTGACCTCGAGTCATTCCGGGATGCTGGTTTTGGGGTCTCAGTTCTCAATCTCTTTCCCCAAGTAAGTGAGCACAATCCTCCTCCTCCCGGAGAACTGCTAGAGTCTGTTAGAAGGGTGGATGAAAGAGCATATCTATGTCCCTAGAAATACAGGTTACTCACCTGTAACAGGAGTACTAGGAATGGTATATGTTGTTCATCCACACGAACCACCCGACCTCCCCGGCTTCGACGCACAACCAGAGCTTCCAGCGGGCCACATCTGGTGTCATGGGGCGGAGCCGAGAGTTTTACCACCCGGGTGGGTGGGAGGAGCCAGCTTGAAGACCTTCCAGCAAGAATTAAAGCGGCAAGGATACCTGCCAGAGAGTGTGGATGAACAACATATATCATTCCTAGAACTCCTGTTACAGGTGAGTAACCTGTATTTCTCATATACCCCTTATCCTGC
Organism: Neoceratodus forsteri; assembly: GCA_016271365.2. Classification (NCBI taxonomy): domain Eukaryota; kingdom Metazoa; phylum Chordata; order Ceratodontiformes; family Ceratodontidae; genus Neoceratodus; species Neoceratodus forsteri. The sequence goes on from CM057449.1 coordinate 970,673,020, forward strand.
TCCCATCCAATCTCATATCATGCTCCCTTGACCTTATCTGTGTCAATCTTCACCTTTCATCACTGGTGAGTGCTGGCTGAAGAAACAGGACCCCGCGGGACCACCTTCGAGGCTGACACAATGCGTGGCACTCATGGGTTGGCCAATAACTGACATCGACTCCACCTCAGACCCAGTTCTGCTTCTCCCACCGTTGAGTTAACAGGTACCTCGTGCAGAGCGAATTCTGCATCAATGGCCTAGTCCATCGGTAATACCTAGTTCTGTACAGCTGCGTCTCTCTGCGCCATCGACTGGTAAGATCTTTACTTTTAATTTTTTTGACAACACCAAGTGCTATTTCTGTTTGTTGTTTTCCGTCCAGTCATGTCTCGATCGAGGGACAAAAGGAAACATTCCAAGGCAGGTCGACCTCCTATGCGGTGGTGTCCCTGCGGCCAACTTTTCTCCATCTCGGACCAACATGACTGTGCTTGACCTGCTTGGGCCCACACCTACATGATATGGATCTTTGCGATGGCTATTTTTCCATGGACCATCGAGTGTTAGGAACTGCGACGCTTAATGTCGGACCTGTGCCGCCGACTTTCAGTGGACAGGCTCGCACCCGGGACTCCAAGTGCAGTCTCTTGACCTTCCTCTGGTCCCCTCCTGGTTCTATATGCCCTGGAGGAAGGGTTTTCACCTTTTCTTTCCTTGCCTTGGTGGAAACTCCTTCCACGGGTAGGAGGGCCCAGTCTGATTCCTTCTGGGAATCAGGGCGGAGGCACCATCCTGGCAATCGCTTCCTTGGAGGTGAAGGCCTCGGCATTGCGCTCTAGGGGCCCTGGGTCCAGTCCAGCATTCTTTCTAGTGGCACCTGTCGTAGTGCCGCTCGGATCCCGTGCCATGGGTGGTATGGAGTTGGCTGGCTGTTGTTTCTGATCCCGTGCCATGCGGTGCCGGGATTGCGGCGATGCCGTGAGCAGTGGGGACGCCGCAGTGCCGCCACAGTGCCAGAAGTGGAGGAGATCGTGAGATGGTCTGGTCGGAGCCTCCTCAGGTGAGGATGACGATTCGGAGGTGGACCCGGACTGACTCTGGATTCTTAGTCCTTTGACTCTCCTTGCCCAGCACTAGACTCTGATTCACCCCCCCCCCTTTTCAGGATTGGCAGTTACTACTGGCACCGGTGTTGGTGTTCCCGACCGGTCCTCCAACGTTGAGGGTGACACTGGAGGATGTGCTGGAGATGGTGGTTCTCCTTTTCTTTTAAGAGGTGTACCCCCTTCTTTGGGTGCTCAGGCTGGGCCCATTTCTGGACCAGCTAGGGTACCTGAGGTGGGGAAGGGTGCTTTTGCGGTGACCATCTCTCAGGAGTCGACCATGGTGATTGAGCTGCATAAGTTGACTCTGAGGAAGAGGTCCCTCTCTGAGTCTGAAAGGTTGAGGGGACAGAATCAGGGCAGTGCCCTTCCTGTGAAGCCCAGAGGGTAGGAGTGACAGTGCCGGTCCTGTCTTTTCCCTGAGGCCTCCCGGAGGAATCTCATTTTTAGAGGCTAGGGGCTGCCTTTCTGGGCTCATGCAGCCCCGGTCACTTCGCAGGGGAGATTCTCTTTAAGGGCTCTGTCCTGACCATTCCTGCTTGGTTGAACGGCCCCCGACTGCTTCAGCCAACAGATCTCCAGCTCTTACTTCGAGTTGGAGCTCTTGCAGCAGGCTGTTACTATTAGGACTAACGCCACAGGCTTTAGGACCCAGCGGAAGAAACTCTTAGCTAGCAGTACCCAGCAGGGCCCGCCCCAAAGTCAGCCATGGTACAAAGGGGGCAGTCCCTGGCTCCACCTCAGTTCTTTTCCTGCCACAGACCTGCTCTCAATGGAAACCTTAGTTTCTTTTAGCATGCCAGCGAAAGAGTTAGTATGTTTGTCTGAGTTGGCTGAAGTGAATTGTTATCTGTGCAGTTTTCTAGGTGTAGAAGGAGCTGTAAATTAGGGGGAGTGGCTTAGCTAGAAGGAAGCCAGGTGTTTTGGATTTAAAACTGCCCTAGATAGCTTCTGGCAGAGAACAGCAAGAGGAAGGAGATGCTGTTAGAACTATACTTCTCTACTGGGACTAAAGAGCTAGAACTCTACTACTAGGACATTCAATTTAGGGTAAAAACAAACAAACAAAAGAGTGTATTTGTCTGAGTTGGCTGAAGTGAATTGTTATCTGTGCAGTTATCTAGGTGTAGAAGGAGATGTAAATTAGGGGGAGTGGCTTAGCTAGAAAGAAGCCAGGTGTTTTGGATTTAAAAACTGCCCTAGATAGCTTCTGGCAGAGAACAGCAATAGGAAGGAGAGGCTGTTAGAACTGTACTCCTCTACTGGGACTAAATTGCCCTCCTTCCCTCCCCTCCACCCCCAACCCTTAGCCAGTTCTACTTTTATAGGCACAGGATTTGACTGACAACAGGAACTTCCTGTTTGGGAGCAAGAAGGGAATGATCACAGAGCCACAAAAGACTCACCATCCTAGAAGGAAAAGAGTAGCTCTCCATCTCCCCACAGCTGCTGGAGGTCTGACTCTGAACAAGTAAGGAGACTACTGAAAATATAGGAACTTCCTATCTCAGAACAGGAAGATCAGGAGCTTTAGGACACGGAGGCAGTAGGTAAGTAGGGAGAAAATAAATAAACAGAGGAAAGAGTAAGTATTCAAAACAACAGTTAAGGGCCAGAAATAAGACATGATGGGAGTGGTGCAGTGCAGTGACTGTGGAGCAGCAGTCTTCCTGTAGACAATCTGGAGGATGCAGTGTTGTCCCATCTGCAGGCACGCCTCTGGGCAGAGGGAGGAGGTTGCTCATCTCCAGGCTGAGTTGGCGAGGATTTGGAGACCTCCTTTCTTACCCAGGGACCACCAGGGCCACCGCCATTGCCTCAGAGGTTGCCAAGAAAGAGAAGCAGATGGACCACAGTGGGCCCAGGAGGGTGAGGTGGAACAGAATTGCATCCCTCCAGTTGTACCTCCTCCACAATTCATATGCCATTCTGGCAGAGTGTGGTTCCTCTATGGAGGCACCCTCAGTGGAAACCAAGGTGGATGCTGGGAACCCACACAAAGGAGGCCCACAGGAGGGTGGCATGGGACCCCACAGGGAAAGAAACAGCTTTGTGGGGGACTCCATTTTAGAAGGGTAGAACTGGGGAAGAAGGAGAGGGAGGTAGGTGCCTGCCTGGCACCATGGTTTGAGGGACAGGAAGCGAATCCTCAGGATCGTGGAGCAGCTGCAAGGAGGGCTGGATGTCATTGTCCACCTATGGACAAATGACCTGGCTGGGAGAGGGATCAGAGCAGTACAGGAAGAATTTGTGGAGTTGGGGAGGGGCCTTAGACAAGTAGCATGCATGGTAACCTTCTCGGAGGTGCTGTCTGTCTATGGCATGGGTGAGGCTAGGGTACTCCACACCATGGGATTCAATAAGTGGTTGAAAAACTGGTGCAGAACTCAGGGGTTCAAACAACATGAAGTCTTGCTATATTATAGACATTAGACAGTTTGATCCAGCTCTAGAACTGCCCCGGAGTGAAATGGTTAAAACCATTCCAAAATAGAATTTTGGCACGAGAGCAGCTCTATCTGTGTCATTTCAAACTTGAACTGTCAGATTCTTTACTCTGCCTCAGTGAACAGTCGCTCCGGAGATGTCTCCTTCTGCTGGTTCATTTCTCGGTTTAAAAGTGTTTTCTCGGTTGGATTTAACCGAGTAGTTTTATTTTAACCAAAACACGTTCGTTCAAGCTCTATCTGTGGTAACCGTAAGTAAATGAAGGTTTTGTCTGTGTGGAACTTATGAGTTATCGGTTCGGTTTTGAACCGATCAGTGGGTTTAAAACTCATTTAAACTAAAGTTACTATTTTAGAGTGTGGTTCCCGGTTCTTATCGGTTCTAAAAAAAACAAATTTATTACGTTTTTTTCCAATACCCGTGACACGGTTAGGAACCGATAAGGGTGTCTTGCCTGGCACTGCCATTAAAAGGGCAAGTTTTTGGTTAGGCTAGCATTATATCTGAGAAACCCAAAAGAAAACTGGGCTACTGGTTTCAACACTGTGATGTTTGTGGGAAGTCTTGCCAAAGGCTGACCCACACACCATGTGTTTATTGTCTGGGGTTTGACCACCTCAGTCAGACTGCCAGGTATGTAGAATTTCCCTGCAGCCACCCTGGAAAAAGATTGGGCAGGCTCAGGGAACGAGAGGCTAAAAGTCCGCTGACCCGGATGGCGCAGCCTGGTTCGGTGCCAACCGAACCAGAGGAGTGCCCTCCTGACCAGGCCAGACTTCCTCGGCAAAGAAAAGCTGGTTCTGAGGAACCAATTCCAGTAAAGAAAACAAGAAAATCAGCAAGTCTGAGTCAAATTCCTTCTCCAGCTGCTGCAGGGATAACAAAAAGCCATACAGATTGTCCAGTCACTCTCTCAGGGTCCGTCCGAACCACCACTATTTGGTAAAAGGTTGGTTCGTCCGGTCCCAGTGGTTCAAGATTATGATATTGAGGAATTTTATGAACCAGAGGAGGGGGAGGAGGATTATGAACAGTATGAATGTGGCTGGGAAGGTCTGGGTGTGCCCATTGAACCGGACATCTCCCAGACAGACCTTTAGAATCTCCCCTATGCTGTCTGAGTCCCCATCTCAGTTTATGTTTATAAAAGTTGCTGAAGCCTCCAGCTTCCTTTAGAAGAGGCTGTGGATGAGCAAGAGGAGCCTGATTTTGTAGAAATGATGGATATTCCAGAGTCTAGGAGATTGTCTAGTCCTTTACATAAGTCTTTAGGAAACAAACAATTAAAATTTTAAAGCTCTAATTCTGTGCCTCCTGTAGATAAAAGATGGACAGAAGGTATACATTGTCAGGCCCTGATACAGAATTCCGTTCTCAGCAATGCAGTCATGTTGGGGTAGTTCAGGCTGCTGCCTGTGATAAAGCTAATATTCCCTTGGCTTCACGTCCTCCTGACAAGGATTCCAGGAAGATTGATGCCATGGCAAAAACAGTATATGGCAGCCTCTGGGACTCAGGCAAGCAAATTATATGGCTTATGTAGCTGAGGTATCAGAAATCTGATGGGATACTGTTATGCAATTGGCCAAGCAGGCCAATGGCCATGCTAGTGAACTAGAACAGGTGGCGGCTGATGGCATTGAAGCCTCTAAGGTTCAGTTTCATGCTGCTGTGGATGTTAATGATGTTTCCTCTAGGGTCATGGCCACATCTGTAGCTTTTCGTAGGTTGGCCTGGCTCAGGTGTATCTAGTTTGTCACAGGATACCCAGACTAAGGCTATGGATTTTCCTGTGGTGGGAAATTCTCGTTTGGAGAGCAGACAGAGAATTACATGAAGAAGATGGATGAATATGGGACTACTACAAGAGTGCCCAGGCTGAGGCGAGCGCAAGCCACTCCTCAAAGGCATGCCCCAGGGTAGGGGTAGCCTTTTCACAGGCCTTCTACCAGACTCAGGCCTCCTCTGCCCATGCTCAGGGGCTTCTTCAGAGGCAGGGGCAGGCGAGAGGTGGGCAGACCTGCTCCCACCCCAGCCTAAAGCTCTTAAACAGGCACCTGATGGGGTGCCTAGGGCCGATTCTCCTGTACCAGTGGGGGCAGGCTGGCTTACTTCAGTCAGAATTGGGCTTCTTAACCTCAGACAAGTGGGTTCTGGAAGTAGTGAGCCAGGGTCTGGTTCTCAGCTTCAAAAAGTTTCCCAAGTTGAGAAGCAGACTTTTTCTACCTGCAAGTGCTTCAGAGACCCTCGCTCTGGAAACAGAGGTCTCATCCCTGTTGGCTCTCAGAGCAGTAGAAAGGGTTCCTCCCCTGCATCAGGGCAGGGGTCTGTATTCCAGATACTTCCTTACCCCAAAAGACAGGAGAATGGCGGCCCATTTTAGATCTCAGATATCTGAACAAGCATCTTTGAAACCAAGTTCAAAATGGTAACTCTGGCAATGATTTTAACTTCCCTAAGGCCAGGGGACTGGCTAGCCTCCCTGGACCTCAGGATACCTATTTCCATGTCCTAATCAGAAGATCCCATCAAAAGTACCTCAGATTCGAACTGCCTCAGGTCATTACCAGTTCAGAGCAATGCCCTTCCAGCCCACCTCTGCTCCAAAGGTATTCACAAGTGTCTAGCAGTGGCAGTGGCCCACAAGGAGGCAGAGGATTGCTGTTTTCCTATCTAGACGACTGGCTCATTGTAGCCAGTCCCCAGAACAGATAAAATTCACCTGCAGGTCACCCAGCAGCTTCTCACCTCCTGGGTTTTCTGTAAAACCAAAGTCGGTTCTGGAACCAGTCCAGGTACTCACCTTTATAGGGGCAGAATTGGACACAAACTAGCCAGAGCCTTTCTTCCCCAGAAAGGGAAGGAATTTAGTGGCTCTGGCCTCTTCCTTCACTCTGCAGGTCTCTCGACCAGCAAGACACTTTCTGCAGCTCCTGGGGTACATGGCTGCATCCACAGCTGTTGTGCAGGGAGCCAGATTTCAGATGAGAGACATTCAGTTTCACTTGAGAACCTTTTGGTCTCAGAGAGACCCCCTTTCAAGTTGGTCCCAGTGACTCGAACCTGATCCTAGCTCTCCAGTGGTGGCAGGATCAGAGCATTGACAGAGTGGGGGTCCCTTCATTTCCCCTTCTCCGACTTGACTCTCACTACAGATGCTTCCCTTCTGGGTTGGGAGCCCACATGGCGACCTTTCCCTCAGGAGTTTGGTCCCCTAGGAATCTCTGCTCCACAACCATTTGCTGGAACTCAGAGCTGTCTTTTAGCTCTTTAGCTTTTTCTGCATCTGTCCACGACAAGTGATGCAAGTCAGAACAGACAACACCACAACAATGTGGTACATCAACAAACAGGAGGGCTTTCGGTCTTGGCGTTGTGCACGAGGCAATGAAGTTGTGGTCTCTGGCCTATTCCCTGAACACTTCCCTCATAGCAGTTCATCTTCCAGGAAGGACAATGTCCTAGCGGATGCCCTCAGCAGGATTTCCCAGGGCCATCACGAATGGTCCCTGGATCCTCAAGTGCTGGGATAGTTTTGCCAGGGGGGCATCCTCAGATAGATCTTTTGCAGCCCCAGACAATCACAAACTTCCTCTGTTCTGTTGCAGGCCTCCAGTGCTGGGCTCAGTTCCCCTGGATGCCCTTCTTCTGGATTGGGAGGAAGTTCCTCTATGCTTCCCCCTTCCTCTCCTATTCAAAGTACTAGTCAAAATCAGATCTCAGCCTTGCAGGGTGATTCTGATTGCCCAGTTAAGGCCAGGCAGCCCTGGTACCACTCCTTCTGTCTCTGACAGTCCATCTTCCCTGTGCCTCCCAGGAATCACAATCTGTTGACTTGTGCCCAGGGAAGGGTTTGGTATCGGACCTCAATCCCTCAACCTCAAGGCCTGGCTCTTGAGGAGTTAGAGTTTGCTGATTTACACCTCTCTCAGGGTGTTCTTGAGATCCTAAAGGCTTCCAGAAAGCCTTCCACTAGGGCTACTTATAGTTCTAAATGGAAAAGGTTTTCCATTTGGTGTGCTAGGAAAAATATTTCCTAGAATCTGCTGAATTGCCCATTTTGTTAGATTACATGGTACATCTTAATTCTTGGGTCTCAGACCAGCTACCCTGAGTTCATCTGGCAGCTGTGTCTGCTTTTGTGTCACAGGAAAGTCATCCCTGTTTCCTCTCATCCTGTGTTTTCCAAGTTTTTAAGGGATTACTCCATAGAATACTCCTTTTGGGAACTGCCCCTGCTTGGGACCTTAATGTTTGCATTGCCCAGTTAATGCAACCCTTCTTGAACCTCTATCTTCTGCAGAGCTTAAGTACCTAACTTGGAAAACTGTTTTTCTAGTGGCTATCATCTGCCAGACGATAAGTGAATTGCAAGCCTTGTCAGTGGAGACTGACTTTATTTCTTTCCACAGGATAAGGTGGTCCTAGGACTAATAGGAGTTTTGCCTAAGGTGGTTTCAGATTTCCATCTTAATCAATCTATCTCCTTCCAGTATTTTTCACTGATCACTCCTCTTGGGTGAGAGGAGGTTGCACAGCCTGGATGTTAAGAGAGCTCTTAGTTATTATATAGAGCGTACCAAAGGTCACAGGTTCGAATCCTCCAACTTTTCCTCACCTATGGTGAAGTTGGAAAAGGCAAACCTGCCACTAAGAGATCAGTAGCCAGGTGGATTGTCTCTTGTATCCAATTTTGTTATCAGAAAGTGGGCAGAGCCCCGGTTTGAGGGCTCATTCTACCAGGGGTACAGCTGCGTCTCTAGCTGCTGCCAGAGATATCCCTTTATTAGAGATTTGCCAGGCTGCTACTTGGAAAACGGTACACACTTTTACCAAGCATTACTCCCTGGATGTCCAGGCCAGGAGAGATGCTCGGTTTGGCACAGCTGTTCTTCAGAGCCTATTCCTAAGTAGGTTCTGCCCCTCCTCCATGGAGGTACTGCTGTGTATTCTGCTAATGTCTATAATATAGCAAGACTTCATTTTGTTTGAAGAAAAAATTACTCACCTTAGTAATGTTGTTTCTTCTAATGGAGTCTTGTTATATTATAGACCTCCCCCCCAACCTGCCCCTCTCAGAACCTCTACTTGGTGGGGTGCGGGCAACTTAGTGTGGGCACTACTTATGTCCTGTTAGCATTTTGTCCCCTTTGGGACTTTGGGGGTGTGTATGTGTGCGCGTGTGTGTTTTATTATACTTATGTTCCATTTTCATATTATTAGAATGGTGTTAGTATTTCTGGTCCCCTGACTTGAGTCTTGGGACCATCAATGGTTGTTATTATTTAGGTAGCCATTTGGCTAGTGTAGGTTACAACTTCCACACAGACCTTAGTGAGTTTGGCTCGTAAAGATCTGACAGTTCAAGTTTGAAATGACACAGATAGAGCTGCTCGTGCAAAATTCTATTTTGGAATGGTTTTAACCATTTCACTCCGGGGCAGTTCTAGAGCTGGATCAAACTGCTAATGTCTATAATATAGCAAGACTCCATTAGAAGAAACAACATTACTAAGGTGAGTAATTTTTTCTTTGGCTTCATTAGGGACTGTGGGTCCACCTGGAGTGATGCAGGCCTATACTGGTGCGAAGGTCTGCATCTGTCCATGAGGGGAACCAGAATCCTAGGTGATTGGTTTAAATGCTTCATTGGCAAGCATTTAAACTAGCCAAGGGGGAGGCACTTGAAAGGAGCAGGGAAATCTTAGCCCCCCCCCCCAAAAAAAAAATCAGGGTTGTTAGTGAGGTAAACACTAAGATAGAGAAGTCGATAGGGAGAAGGGCAGGGGTAAATGGAGAAAACGGCAAAGGCAGTAAGGACAGGGATGGAGCAAAAAGGGGTAAGGCCATCAAGAAATGGAGGGTAATGAGTACCAGTGCCCGTAGTCTGGGCAACAAGCTCCCTGAACTGGTGGCCTTGATGGAAGAGGGATGCCTGGATGTTGTGGCAGTCACAGAAACATGGTACACAGAGAACCGTGACTGGGATGTTAACATATTGGGGTATACAATCTACAGGAGAGACAGGGAGGGTAGAAGAGGGGGAGGAGTAGCTCTCTATGTAAGGGAAGGGATAAAAACAACTGAACAAAAGAGTAAACAAGGAGGAGAGGAGGCACTGTGGGTCACCTTAGAGACTGGAAATGGCACCACAGTTCGCACAGGGGTTGTAGACAGACCCCCATTTCAGGGGGAGGGAATGGACAAGGATATGATAGAAGGCATCCTTAGGATGGCAGAGAAAGGGGAGATATTGTTGATGAGGGACCTGAATATGCCAGATGTTAACTGGAGCACCTTTGCTACAGCCACATCCAAGAGCAGGGCCATTCTCGATGTCCTACAGGGGCATGCCTCAGACAGCTGGTGTTGGAACCCACTCGGGAGGGAGCAGTCTTAGACCTCGTACTCTCAAATGGGTAGAGTGAGAGGATCTCTGATCTAGAAGTGGTTAGCCATCTGGGAACAAGTGACCAAACAGTGTGGTTCACGATAAACTCAGCTGCAGTCAAGCCATACAAAAGTGAGGGTATTGGACTTCAGGAGGGCTGACTTTGTCAAAATGGGAGAGTGCCTTTGAAAAGCACTAGCAAACAGGCAAGAAGGGGGGGGTAGAACAACAATGGGGAAACATCAGAACTGCCATCACAGAGGCAGCAAGCCGTTGTGTGAAGCAAATAAATCAAAATGAAAGAAAATGCCACTATAGTTCTCAAAAGAGGTGGATGGGGAAGATTAGGGAGAAAAAGATAGCATTTAGGAAGCATAAAGGAAACACAGAAGGAGCAGGACAGAGAACTGTGCCTGTTAAGGCAGTCAGAATTGCAAAAGTCCAAACTGAGGAAAACATAGCCAACTCAGTTAAGAAGGGGGATAAAACCTTTTATAGGTACATTAGGGTGCATAGAAAGACAAAGGGAGGGATAGTGAGGCTGAATAGAATGGACGGTGGGTGGGTAGAGAGTGACAGTGAAAAAGCAGGGATACTGAATGAGTACTTCTGCTCAGTATTCACAAAAGAGGAGGAGCGGAGGTACCTAATCCAATTAACAGAAGCACTCTGGATGGGGGGGGGGTGATCCCAGTCCTTTCACAGAAGAAAGGGTTCTGAAAGAACTCCTAAAACTGAAGGTGGACAAATCAATAGGGCCTGATGGGATTCATCCCAGAATTCTGAAAGAATTAAGTGTAGAACTAGTGACACCACTGACTACCCTTTTTAACAAATCATGGGAGGATGGTGTGGTACCTGAGGACTGGAGGAGGTCGGATGTGATTCCTCTTCACAAAAGTGGGAGCAAGACAGAGACAGGAAACTACAGACTGTCAGTTTGACCTCTGTGGTAGGGAAAATGATGGAATCACTTCTGAAGGAAAGAATTGTTGAGTACCTAGAGGCCAGTGGGGCACAGGACCCAAGGCAGCATAGGTCATGTCAGACGAATCTAATCGATTTCTTTGACTGGGTGACCAAAGTAGTAGACCAGGGAGGGGCTGTGGACATTGGCTACCTATGCTTTAGCAAGGCATTTGACACAGTCCCACACAAAAGGTTAATAAACAAATTAGCTAGTCTGGGAGTGGGTCCCTGGATGGTAGCCTGGGTAAAACATTGACTGGACAACAGGACACATAAGGTAATAGTAAACTGAGTCCACTCTGAAGAAAGGGGGTTACTAGTCCTTTTTAATGTCTTTAGAAGTGACATTACAGAGGGACTGGAAGGAAAAGTATGCCTCTTTGCAGATGACCCAAGATCTTCAACAGGGTTGATACACAAGGGGGCGTGGAAAGGATGAGAAGGGACTTGGCAAGGTTGGAGGAATGGTCAGAAGTGTGGCAGCTTGGCTTCAATGCAAAGAAGTGCAAAATAATGCACCTAGGAAACAAAATCCAGGGAAGAGTACACAATGGGGTTGTAACAACAGCAAAAATGGAAAAGGACCTGGGGGTAATCATATCAGATGACCTTAAGGTTGGCAAGCAATGTGAGAAGGCAGTAGGGAAGGCTGGGGGATACTGGGATGTATAGGGAGAGGCATCACCAGCAGAAAACAGGAAGTTGTTATTCCTCTGTACAGACAGTTGGTGAGACCCCCCCTGGAGGACTGTGTCCAGTTCTGGAGACTCCATCTCCGCATGGACATAGACAGGATGGAGGCAGTCCAGAGGAGGGCAGCTAAAATGGTGCAGAGTCTGCAAGAGAAGCCTTACGATGAGAGACTAAAGGAACTTAATATGTATACCCTTGAGGGAAGGAGGGAGAGGGGACATGATAGAAACTTTTAAGTACCTCAGTGGAATCAACAAAGTCCAAGAGGGTAGCATCTTTCAGAAAAAGAGATGTGCAAGAACAAGGGGACACAATTTGAAGAGAGAGGGGGGACAGCTTAGGGGCAATGTGAGGAAGTATTTTTTCACAGAGAGGGTGGTGGATGCATGGAACTGCCTTCCTGAGGAGGTTGTGGGTCTAAAACTGTGGGAGAATTCAAGAATGCATGGGACAGACATAAGGCAATTCTTGTGGGGGTAGGAAGAAATAGGCTGTTGGTTAACTAGGATCTGCAGCTTATCCAGTAGGTAGGGAAATGGGCAGACGAGGTGGGCCAAGCGATCCTTATCTGCCATCAAAGTCTGTGTTTCTATCTTTCAGTTTTTCTTGCATGTCTTCTCCATTTTCGGTGTCTTCCAGGGGTCCAAAGAAGACCTGTGCTCCTGTGGCCATCAGGTCCCTTCTAAAGACACCCTTTGTCTTCTGTCTGGGCCCAGACTACAATCTTCAGACTTGCAAAGTTTGCAAGGGCTTTACTAATAGGACGCGGATCCAGCGCCTGAAGGCCTTAAAAGACCATCTCCTTGAAAAACAGGTTGCAGTCATGCAGAAAGAAAAGCATAGGGAAAAATCACACCACAAGTCCTGCAACGACCGTGGTTGGCCCCACCCATGTTCCTGCTCTCGTTCCCCACATAAGAAGGCCTTGTCCTCAGGCTTGGGTGGCTTCGATTGCTCGAACCACTCAAAGCATTTGGATGACCGAGGTAAGTCTTCTGTCCCTGCCAAGACTACTGCCACAGCCCCGGCGGGGACTGCTCCAGAGAAGTCACCTGTAAAGGCGAAGGTCACGCCGCTGCGCCTCCTTTCTGCCTAGGGCGAGTCATCCAAGGCCTCCTCGGCGCAAGCCTCGGCCCCGCCAAAGAAGGCCTCAACTTCATCTTTACCCAAGGCTCTGGATAAAGCTCCTTCAAAGGAGTGGGATTCCTCGGCTAAGTCCTCTTCAGGTTCCCACCATTCTAAACCAGCTAAACCAGAGCAGGCTCTGGCTACACCTGCAGCCACAGTACTGGCCCCGGACTCCGGAGCTGGTCGTCCCTTGGTCAAGACCACACTGGCCACGGTTCAGTCGCCAGTTCGTAGATCTTCGACCCCGGAGGGTGCCTCTTCGAGCACCTCCGCTAGGGACCTCCCTGATCTCCCAGCTTCTCCCATTCCGCAGACAGGGACAGCTGCGTCCATTATCAGTAAGGAGTAACTGACAGAGCTGTTCCAATTCTGGTGGGGCCAAGTGAAAAAGGATGTGGCCCCACCAAAGCTGGACCCAGCACCGGTACCTGACCAATCAGACAACCAGACCTCTGATGGTGACACTTCAGCACCCCCAGCAAAACCATCACCAGATGAGCGGCGCAAACCGTCTAAGTCCGGCTCTCTCTCGGTGATCAAGTCCCGGTTGAGGTCTAAGGACTGTAGACAGCACCATTCCAGGTCTTCTAGCCATCGCCAGTCTCTTCAAAAAGCAAGTCCTGCAGCCGACACCAGTCCTTCAGCCGTCGTATGCTCCTCTAGCTGGCCGCTGCCCATGGACAGGCGCCGGTCCTTGCTCCGTTGCCAGTCCCGGAGCCAACGCCGGTCTCACAGCCGACATCCGTCAGTCAGTGGCCAATGTTCTAGGAGTAGAAGCCCCTCCAGACAGGGGTCAGCTTCTCCCCACCCCAACAGGAGCTGGTCTTCCTCCTCTTCGTCAGACTTGTCCCTCTCTGAGGATGGGGTTTCCCCGGATGATAAAGAAACCCCCCGTTCGCCTCCTGAAGATCCAACGTTTATGGATGTCATGAGGCACATCCAGGCCTCCCAACGGATGCAGCAGGCTATTACTATTAGGACTGAGTCTCAAGCAGTCCCACGCAAAGGAGGTGATAAGCTCCGGGAGGAGGATGACAAGACAGGACAGCCTATATAGGCAAAAAAGGTAAGCTCGTTAGGAAAGCAATCCCTGGAGGACAGCCAGGCCGAATCTGACCCTGCGCCTGGAGGCAATGTCCAGGCTGTAGTGCCTGATAAAGGTGTGCACCGAACTCCAAGTAGCTGCCACACAAATGTCTCCTATGGAGACATTTTTCAAAGATGCGAAGGATCTACCTCTGGTAGAATGACCTCTGATGGTACCTAGAAGAGGCTTGTGTTTGTTGTAGCAATAGACTATACAGTGGACCAACCACCTCGAAATAGTCTGTTTAGACATCGGCTTGCCCAGGTGTTGAGAGGCGCAAAGGCCACAAAAAGTTGCTCCGATTTGCGATGAGAAGCCATATGCTTCAGATAATACCTCAGTGCCCTGTGGACATCCAAGGTGTGCAGGAGAGCTTCCCCTCTGTTAGAAGGGTTAGGGTGATAAACTGGAAGGTTAACAAAGTGATTCAGGGTTAACTCTGAAACCACTTTGCCTGTGAAAAACTAAATAAGGCTCCTTGCACATCAGGGCCTGAAGCTCGGAAACTCTTCGAGCAGAAGTCACAGCAACCAAATAAGATACCTTCCAGGAAAGATAATGCAACTCACAATCTGCTGCAGGTTCAAAAGGGGGAAAGTTAAGCTTCTGCAGCACAAAGAGGAGTTCCTAGGGGGTATTAGATCTCTGATGGGAGGTTTTATGTGCAGAATGCCCCCTTAGGAAAGTACGGGACACATCCAGCTGGGCTAAGGTTTTGCCCTCCACCAACGCGTGATAGGCAGAAATTGCCGACAAGTGCACTTTGATGGAGGAGTAGCTCAAGCCTTGATTTAACAAGGACAGGAGATACTGTAAGGCTGAGTTCACTGGACAGGTAATCGGGTCTAGGTGACAGGAAGAAGCCCAAAGTCAGAAACGTTTCTACTTCATAGCATAAGTGGACCTCATAGAAACATAGAATTTGATGGCAGATAAGGACCGCTTGGCCCACCCAGTCTGCCCATTTCCCTACCTAAAGGATAAGCTGCAGATCCTATTTAACCAACAGCCTATTTCTTCCTACCCCCCCCACAAAAATTACCATATGTCTGTCCCATGTATTCTTGAATTTTCCCGCAGTTTTAGACCCCACAACCTCCTCAAGAAGGCTGTTCCATGCGTCCACCACCCTCTCTGTGAAAAATATTTCTAGGGACATGGATGTGTTGTTCATCCACACTTTCTGGCAGGTATCCTTGCCGCTTTAAATCTTGCCGGAAGGTCTTCAAGCTGGCTCCTTCCACCCACCCGGGTGGTAAAACTCTCAGCTCCGCCCCATGGCGCCAGATCTTCCTTACAGCTTGGAAGCTCAGGTTCCCTCATAGCGCTCTCGTATAAAGACTGGTTCCTATTTCTTCGGTTTACCGAAATTAAACAAGGTTTTCAAGACTTAGGTCCAACTATTTCCCTCGCTGCGACCGGACGATAAACTCCCAGTTTTCGGAGGTGCCCATGCGGGCAGAAGATGTCTCGGACAGATCCGCACTCCATGTGCGTCTACTGCTTAGGCCTTGAGCACGACCCGCAGGCCTGCGACCTGTGCTCTTCCTTCTCGGTCTACGTCCTGGAGGACCACGCCACCCGTTTACAACTTGGGCACCGCGAAAAACGTTACCCGCCGGTGAAATCGAAGGAGGCTCATTTGGCAGTGTCCGCGGCAGCTGGCTCGGCAGAACAGCTCGAGCAGATGATCGCCCTCGAGGGGAGGCGGAGCAGGCCGCATCCTCGTCTTCCTCGGCCGCGGCCTTTATCCCGCTCTCCTTGGGATCCTCCTATTCAGCTTCTTTTAGGGAGCTCTGTCAGTCCCTTTCCACCAAGGGAGAGGGGCCATCAGGACTTTCCTCTCGGTCCAAGAAGAAGAACACTAAAGGTAAGTCCCTCCGTCAATGCTCTTGGGAGCGGGAGAGTTCCCCCTCCCCAAGTAGTCGACCCTCGACTTCGGTCGATCCTTCGGCTTTGGCCACTGGCCTCACGGTGTCCCCGTCAGGTCAGTTGACCGAGACATCCGTCGACGCAGTCGAGATTTTTCTCGACCCATCGGACGGGTTGTCGACTGGTGAAGCAAACAACCCTCACTCCCCGGTTCCCCCGGCGGAGATCGAGGTTACCATGGACTTGCCTGTGCCTCCGGTTCCGGAGTCCACGGTCGAATCTGCCGAGCCGAGGGGAGAGCGGGTCTCCCCCGCCCTGCCCCTGAACCCTCCTCGGAAACGCCGAGGTTTTCAATCTCAGACATCTTCTCGGTCCAGCCGATCCCGCCGACATAGGCGGTCTCGGTACCGTAGTAGGTGGCACCGCCGCTCATCCTCATCTTCCTCCTCAGACGAGGGAAGGCTTCAACACAAGTTGCGTCGGCGCTACGAGGACCTCATGTGGCAACAGCTTCTTCTGTCCGGGAGCAAGCCGACATCGTCGCCTTCCCCGGCCATCAAGTGGCTGTCACCAGAGCGGCCGAAGCAACCCCTCGCCCTAGCCAAGGTGCCTGCCCCTGGGCCTGTTGCTCGACCGAAACCGGCTGCCCCACCGATTCTGGTGGAACCTCCGCCTCCACAGCCGAAATTTGGGACCCTGACCAAGAATTCTCGGCCAGGCCAGGGCCTCCCCCATAGGCTGTCTGTCACCCTCACTCCCGACCGCCCTCGGCAGGTGGAGGGTGGCTCAGGCCCAAGGCAGCTCATTGCGGACTCGTCCAAGTCTGACGACGATTCCTCCCTGTTCTCCAGGCAGGTCGACCTGGAGTCCTCCGGAGGTCAGTCGCTGGATGATAGCCCATCGTCCTTTATGGGTTTGCTTAGGCTCATCTCGGAGTCCACTGGGATGCAGCTCGAGCCCGTATCCAAGCGGGCCAAGTATCCCCTAACAGAGATTCTGGACCGAGGGGGATTCCCCATGGAGGCCTTTCCGGTGGCTGAGGCCATTGTTGGCCCAGTCTTGGAGCTCTGGCAGCGTCCTGCTTCCTGCCCTGCGCCTTCGGCCAGGATGGCGAGGAAGTATGCGGTCCCTACCAGTTCCCTGTCTGGTTTTTCGGAACACCCCTCAGCCGAGGGGTTGGTTACCGACAGCGTCTTCCGACGTGCCAGAAGCGCCAGGGCCATGGATAAGCCTCCCGACAAGGAGTCCAAGAAGTTGGACTACACCGGGCGCAAAGTCTACGCTGCATCCTCCCTTGGCCTTCGTCAGGCCAGCTCGGCCATGCTGATGGCACACTTCTGTCACGCCCTGTTGGGCTCCCTGGACGAGGTAGTCCCTCATCTCCCGGCTGACCTGCAGACCACGGTCAAGCAGTTGCAGGACCAGGGCAGTGGCCAAGCAGCAACTTCAGACTGCGCTGGACATCGGAGACTTATGTGCCAGGTCAGTCGCGGACGCAGTGGCCATGCACCGTCGGGCATGGCTGAGGATATCCACCTTCACAGCGGATACCCAGCACAAGTTGGCGGATGTCCCCTTCTTGGGGACTGACCTCTTCGGCCCTGGAGTGGAGGGTCACCTCCAGAGGATCAAAAAGTCCAATGCCACCCTGGACTCGGTCTCCTCCGCCCAGAGGGACAAGGGCCACAGACCGCAACCCAAGCCCTTTCGTCTATCTGCGCCCACAGCACGTCTGGCCCAGCAGCATCAGGGCCAGCAGGCTCGCACTTAGCATCCCAAAGCCAAGCCCATGGCTTCCTCCAACAGGAAGCTGGGAGGAAAAGGCCCAGGAGGTCCCTCGGCCAGTCCCTCCTCCAAGCCTGCCCAGTGACGGTTTAAGGGGTGTCGCCCCTAACCTCGTTACTCCACCCCGGGTTCTCCCCATGGGGGGACGGCTCCGCCACTTCCTTTCCACCTGGTCCGCTATCACCGACCCGGTGGGTGCTGGAAGTGGTAGGAAAGAGCCTGCCTCTGGAGTTCGAGCAGGCCGCCCTTCGAGCTGTCGCCGCGAGGGGCCTGGGTCCACAGCCTCGCTGGCTGCCTGAGAGCAGACATTGCTCTGCTCCCTCGAGAAAGAGGTGATCAGAGAGGTGGCGGACCCTCCCTCAGACCCGGGGTTTGTGTCCAGGTACTTCCTGGTCCCAAAACGGATGGGGGGCTGGCACCCCATTCTCGACCTGCACGACCTAAACAAGTTCCTAAGGTCTCGGACCTTCAGGATGGTCACTCTGACTCAGATAATACCATCCCTGGAACGAGGCGTGTGGTTCTGTTCTCTGGACCTACAGGACACGTTCTTTCACGTCCCTATCCGTCCGTCTCACCAGAGATTCCTTCGCTTTCGAGCGGAGGGATCCCTTTACGATTTCCGAGCCATGCCCTTCGGCCTTTCCCTTGCTCCCAGGGTCTTCACCAAATGCATGGCAGTAGTGACAGCATTCCTGCAGTGCCAAGGGGTCCGGGTGTACCCTTACCTGGACGATTAGCAGCCCCCTCCAGACAGGAGGTGGAGCGGTCCAGAGATCTGGCCCTCCAGGTTTGCTCTCAGATCAGCCTTCTCATCAACGAGGCCAAGTTGGAACTCAGACCGAAGCAGGTGATTCATTTCATCGGGGCAGAGCTCGACTCTCTTCGAGCCAGAGCACGGCTCCCAGCGGACAGGGCCGAGGTTCTTTCCTCCTTTGCCCAATCATTTCTGGTTGGGCATTCGCGCCCTGCCCGGGACTTCCTGCGCCTCCTGGGTCTCATGGCGGCCTGTACCAGCGTGGTCCGTTGGGCCCGCTGGCACATGCGCCCCCTTCAGTGGGGATTGGCCAGCCAGTGGTCACAGCACTGCGATCCATTGGACCAGCTAGTGACGGTGACCCAGGGGATGTGGAACACTTTCCAGTGGTGGACCGTTCTAGCCCATTTGCAGGAGGGCATCCCGTGTGTCCGCCCCGAGCCGACAGTCTCTCTATCGACCGATGCCTCTCTGATGGGTTGGGGTGCCCATCTGGGGGAGCACAGAGCGCACGGCCTCTGGTCCCCTCGGGTGTCCCGATGCCATATCAACCTGCTGGAGCTTCGGGCGGTTCATCTAGCCCTCATCGCCTTTGCTCCGTTTCTACGGGGTTAAGTGGTTCAAGTCCAGACGGACAATACCACGACCATGTACTACCTAAACCACCAGGGCGGGATGCACTCCATGCCTCTGTGCAAGGAAGCTCTCCGCGTTTGGTCACTCGTGCGCAGCCTGGAGGTGGATCTCCTAGCCATCCATGTGGCAGGAGCCTCCAACACTCTGGCCGATGCCCTAAGCCAGATAAGGGCTGTGTCCCACGAGTGGTCTCTCCTGCGGAGTAGTACAAGATCTGTTCTCCACTGGGGCACACCTCAGGTGGACCTGTTTGCCTCAGGAGAATGCGTGAGCTGAGGCTGTTTCATGCCCGCCCCCTCAGCAGGGTTCACTGCAGGGATGCCTTCTCGAGCCGTGGACCCCAGGCCTCTTCTATGCCTTTCCCCATTTCCCTTGATCCACAGGTGCTTCTCAAGCGAGGAGACAAAGGCGCAGGTGATTCTAGTAGCCCCAGACTGGCCCGCCAATGTTGGTTCCAGATCTCCTCAGCCTCAGCTCCAGGCTCCCGAGGCAGCTTCCAGCTCGCCCGGACCTGTTATCAGTCAATCAGAGGAAGGTGTTCCATCGGACCGCCAATCCCTGCACCTGGCGGCCGGTTCCTGGTGCTAGAGTTCCAGGCATTGGGTCTTTCCGACGAGGTCCTCAGTGTAGTTGAGCCGTCCCGTAAGGAGTCGACCAGAAAATGCTATGCCTTCAAATGGAAGAGATTCTCCATTTGGTGTCAGGGCAAGGGCCTGGAGCCTTCCTCCTGTTCCTGGGCAAGCATCTTGGACTACCTATGGTCCCTTTCTCAGCAAGGGCTTAGGTCGATGACCCTAAAGGTGCACCTGGCAGCCATCTCTGTGTACCGGGCACGGGCCGGGTAGCAGTCGGTGGCGCAGGAGAAGGTGGTCGGGCGCTTTTTCAAAGGCCTGGATCACATATCCCCTCCAGTGCATGAACCTCCACCTCCGTGGGATCTACTGCTGGTATTGGCAAAGCTCATGGGCAAGCCATTTGAACCAGTGCACAGTTGTGACATCTCTCACCTGTCATGGAAGACCGCCTTCTTGGTGGCTATCCGTCCAGCCAGAAGGATGGGAGAGCTCAGGCGCTTTCCATCGAGGTCTCCTTACCTGGTCTTCCACCAAGGGACAAAGGTTGTCCTGCGCCCCACCGAAATTCCTTCCGAAGGTGGTGTCAGTTTCACCTTAACAGGTGGTTGACTCTGCCGGTGTTCTTCCCCAATCACACCTCGGAGGCCGAGATGTAGGCTCCATACTCTGGACCCTAGAAGGCGAAACACCTATAAGGAGCCACGGCTGAAGTCGGGAGAGGTTGCCAGCTGTTTGTCACCTACGCTGAAGCCGCACCTGGCAGACCTGCAGCCAAGCGGACGATGCAAGGTGGGTCACCTACCTGCATAGATCTCTGCTACAGGTTGGCGGGCATGGAGCCTCCCAGAGGATAAGAGCTCATTCTACCGCCATACTGCTGCATCGGTAGCTGCTTCCAGGGATGTCCCTATCCAGGATATCTGCAGGGCTGCTACCTGGAAGTCGGCACATACCTTTATAACCCACTACCACATCGACCTTGAGTCACGCCATGATGCTGGTTTTGGGGCCTCGGTTCTCCAGTCTCTATTTCCTAATTAGGGAGTGTGCGCCTTGCCTCCCTCCTCCCGGAGAACTGCTAGGAGTCTGACAGTGTGGATGAACAACATATCAATGTCCTTAGAAATACAGGTACTCACCTGTAACAGGAGATCTTCCTGGACATAAGTCTCCACCACTCATTCACACTAGTGGGATTGGCGCCGGAGGCACTAAGACCCATCGGGAGCAAACTTTTTGCTGGAGTGTCGTAGCGAGAGATGGCGCCGTGAGAACTAGCGCCCAGCGAGCTGCGGCTCGGCGGTAATGACCATCCGTGACGACCCTCAGCCGCCTCAGTTCCTTTTTCCGCCCGTCGAGTACGCTTCGAGTAGCGGCGATAGCTCGCCTGTCGAGTCAAACTTCAAACTAGCGCATAGTTTTCAGTTTGTTTTTGTAACATTATCCACGATAGTAGTATCGCCCTTAGTTTTATTCTATTTTTACATAAATTTTTCTAATATTTAAATTAACTTGCTTGAAGAAGTCACCGACCTACTGGATAGTCGACCATAGGCAGGTCAGGTGACGGTAGGAGACTTGATCGTGAAAACTATTCAGTCGCCGGGCTGGGTCCGGTCAGCCTCCCCTTCTCCTCAGCGGGTTCCGACTACGGTCAGTCCGATGCCGGGGATGGGGGTCCCCCATGACATAAAAATAATGATGCATTCTGCGGCGCGATTGCGGCCTCGAAACTCTTCTTGACCCACAGGTCAAAAGAAGGCATCACTGAGGTAGCCCTCTGGTATGTCTGCGCGTCGGCCAGTGGGTTATGGTGCTGGTTGCGGTCTCCTTCTCCGGAGTCGCCAACTTCCGATAATCGTCGTCCTCGACTGCAGAGCCTCCCGCCTAGGAGTGGGGCTCCAGATGAGCAGTTTCATCAGTGAGCGCTCTTGTGGAGGCGATGGGCTCGGAGGTTGGTTCTTCTGCCTGGCTTCCGGTTACCTCGGGCCTCAGGAGCTCGGCGATCGGAAGTGAGCGGTTGGACCCTTCCTGATCGCTAACGGCCTTCTTGATCTATGGCGACTCCGTGCTTGAGATGTTTCCCCCTCACATGGCTGCGGCGCAGGGGCCTCACCGATGCCCTTATCTACTGGTATTTCCTTCTCTTGTTTTCCAGGTTCCCAGGGCTTTTCGGCGCCCTTCTGCAGGGTCTGTAGCGTACCGGCACCCGTTCGGGGAGGCTCCTCTCTGAGGCCCGGGACAGCTACCTTACGGGTGCTGTTGCCCTCTAGGACAGGGGGATTGTGGTCGAGGAGGACCTCTCAGAGTCTGAGGTTGAGGGCAGGGGTCTGTTGCTCGGTTTCTTGGCCACCCAGGTGGCTAGAGTCGGGTGCAGAGCTCGCCTTTCCTCCAGGGTTTTAGGTGTCCTCCGCGGCGCTTGTGCGACTGCCCTTGATCTGTGCATCTCAAGCAGGAGGTTCTCCTCAGGGCTCTTCCAGGCCCGCTGTTCCAGAGTTCTGCTTATGGCCTGTCGATATCCGATCCTCTTTCCAGGGCTCGGATTCTGCGTCAGAGAGCAGTTGCCTGGAGGTGCCCCTCTCCCATCTCTCTGCCTTCACCACCCCGCCTCCCAGGCCATGTCGGTCCTACGGTCCGTTATCCTGGGGTTCAGGTTCAGGCGGCCTCCTCATGTTAGATACATGCATGAGCGGTCTTTCACTCCCACCGCCGCAGGAATTCTCTGGCACTAGTTCTCTATCCTCGCCTCCTCCGACGCGGGAGAGGAACTCTCTGCTCATCTGTCCTCCATGCCGATTTCACAGGTATGCTTTCCTCCGAGGATGGTGAGGATCTGATTTCGTCAAGAGACACACCAACGGAGACGCGTGAATTCCTTGGTGAATTCAGTGCCCAGCATCTGGTGGTACCTTCCTATCTCTCCAGGAGGCCTCTATCGGTCACGGCAGTCCCTGCCGCTTTTCCCCAGCCCGCGGACTGCCATAGGTATTGTGCCCTCTGAGTCTCTAGGTCCTTCCCAACCCGTCCTCAGGTTTGTATATCTTATGCCAACGTTGCTCGACCGCTCACTCGATTCGGACTCCAGTTCTGGCCGTTGGGGGGCGAGAGTGTTCTTCTTCATTAAGTAGCATGGCTGCATCATATCAGGCTCACCACGGCTCAACCGCATCTGTGGTCGATGATGTCCGTGCTGCTGGCATCTATGCCGATAATGGAGCAACCAGACAAGCTGCCCTCCCGTAGGGCCTGAGCTGGCAAGACACCAAGCAAGGGCATCTTATGGCGCCAATGAGGTGGCTTCCAGGCTTGGGACAGCGATCTGCATCAGGCGGGCCAGCATGGCTTCGTCTTTCAGGTTGTCACCCTGGCCGCGTGGGGTGATTACGCTCCGCCTTCCGGGGACCTGTCTTTTCTCTTCCAGAGCTGGGAGATTTTAAGGGCTCCTCCGTCTCTCGTCCTCGGGAGGCACCTCCTAGCTCTTCTCTCTAGGCTGAATAAGCCAGGGTCTTCTCCTTCTGTTTCTCTCACCAGCAGAAGGCTGGGGGTCTTGTTCCCTCAGGTGTGGCCTCTTCCCCTCCAGGGAAGAGGAGCTTGTATCACTCAGAGTAATGAATGGTGAAGATTGACAAGGGAAGATAGGAAAATTGACGTACCTACCGTAATTCTTGATCTTCTCTTGTATCTTCATCATTCATTACTTACACCTCCCACCATCCCCTCAGTGGCCTCTTCTCAGGCTTCTCCACCTCCCGTCTCCTTCCTCTCTCTGCATTTATATAAAATATAGGAAAAATTGTCTAATTTTTCCAAAAAAAAAAAGAAAAAAGATCTTTCTTTGGGGTTCTAAATTCCAGAGACTTCTCTAAGATTCATAGGCCATCTACGTGGATTGCATTGTCGATCAGACTGCACAACTATCTCTTGCTATTCTTCTGCAAGATACCTCTGGGTTTGTTTTTTTTGGCCTGGCTCAGGCTATTCAGTTTTGATCCTGCAATCCCGTGTCCAGATAGTTGCCCTGGGAACTCATCCCCCTCTATTCTTGCCTTACAGAGCAGAGCGAAATCAGTCCTATTCCTTTCTTCTTTGCAAAAAAAAAAATGCTGAGGAACTCTCTTCGACTGCTATAGGCATCTTGGTACTGGGTCATGCATCTAGTTAAAAAAAAAATTTTATCTGAAAAAAAAAGGGGAAAACAAACAAGAAGGCAAATGAGAAGGTAGGCTATCCTTCCGCTGTTTTGCTATTGGTTTCTCCCTTTAAGTGTCCTCTTGGACAATTTTACAGTAGAACATTGCTGACCATATCCATCCTAGCCAGCCTAAGCCTTGTCTTGCCTTAGCCAGTCAGTCTGAGTCCCATTTCTATCTTGAAACGCCTGAAAGGCTTACATTTTCCATTTCTAAACCCCTGAGCACGCTGTCATGCTGCCTGGGTTTTATTCTTCCCTCCTCGGCTGTCCTCCAGTTAAAGGCCTTCCGCGGCCAGCAGCCCGAGGTGGGTATCAGAAACAGTGGCATGTTGAAGATGAGGACTATGCCCTCCTGAGTCTGTCTAGCGGGTTCGGTGAACCTTCTCTTCAGCTCTATCTCCGGGGATTCTTGCTTCCCCTTTAGTCGAGCCTTCAGCTACAAGCTAACTATGCTCGTTGGGCATTCTGGTCCTTCAACATCCCATCTCTCTCTTCTCTTTCTCCTTCTTCTTCTATTTTCTCATTTCTTACTCATCTCTCTCCTAGAGTCGCCCAGGTAAGGAGGCCTGCAGTCCCTAGGCTAGGGATGTTCTTATCTCCTCTGTCCTTCCTCCATCAGCTTATTCCTTTTCAGTTCATTCTTCCTTGCTTTTCTATCCCTCGCTATCTTGCCTCGCTATCTATATTTTCTGCTTTCACTTTTGCTCTCCGGCTCACAGAACTGAGTTGGAGGAGGAGTCGGTCGCCATTGACGCGCCACCCTGCATGGCATGGCGATGTCGCTCTCGAGGGCGGGGCCGTTAGGCTAACTTTAAAAAAAAAAAGAAAAGGCTCCCGTGACGGGTGTGCGCCTCCGGCTTACACCCAGTAAGTAATGAATGGTGAAGATACAAGAGAAGATCAAGAATTATGGTAGGTACGTAATTTTCCTTTTCCGTACCTGGACGACTGGCTTCTCATGGCCGCCTCCAGAGAGGCGCTGTTGTTGACCATCCAGAACACCCAAGCTCTTCTTCAGTCGCTGGGTATTCTTATCAACTACGAGAAGTCTCTCCTGGTACCGTCCCAGAAGCTGCAGTTCATAGGCGCAGTTCTGGACACCATCCAAGGGAAAGTTTTCTTCCCTAGGACAGAGCGGAACGCATCAGGTCCCTCATCAGGGACCTTTCAGTGAAAAACTGTCCCTGCCAGACTGGTCCTTCAGCCTGCTTTCGGACTGGCTCGCCATTCCAACCGTCCCGATGGCAAGGCTCCACATGCAGGTAACCCAGTGGATGCTAAAAGTGCAATGGGATCAAATGCAAGATCACATGCAGCACGGTCAGAGCTCGCGAAGGCATTGGTTCGGGACTGGCAATGGTGGCTAGACCAGGGACACTCTCTGTGGGTGTTCCGTTTGCAACGCCGTCCCAGGAGGTAATCCTCTACAGGCGCCTCAGGGCTGGGGTGGGAGCACACCTGAGCAGGGGTGAGTCCCAGGGAGCGTGGACCCCTCAGAGCTCACCTCCATATCAATATTCTGGAGATGAGGGCGGTCCTTTATGCCCTGCAGGCCTTCCAGTCAGAAATCCCGCCGAGTACTCTTCTTCTTCAAACAGACAATATGGCGGTGATGTATTACCTCAACAAACAAGGAGGTACACACTCTTACCCCCTTTGCAGGGAAGCTATGAGAGTGTGGGAATGGGTAATTCGACACGGTGCGAGTTGATTGCAGTTCACGTTCCCGGAGTGGACAACACAATCGGAGACAGCCTGAGTTGATCCCAGGCCAGAGTCCACGAGTGGGAACTTCTTCAGGAGGTAGCAGACGATCTGTTTCTTCGATGGGGCACTCCAGAATTGGACTTGTTCGTGTCCCCATCCAATGCAAAACTGCCCAATTTTTGCTCACTAGATCTAGTGCCTGGTGTTTTTTGGCACGACGCGTTGTCCCTCTCCTGGGCGGACAGATTCCTCTACGCTTTCCCTCCCTTCCCGTTGATCCAGAGAGTCCTTCTCAAACTTCGCAGGGAGCATGCAACCATGATCCTGGTTGTGCCTTTCTGGCCCAGACAGATCTGGTTCCCCATGCTAACTCAGTTGTCCCGGGAACCTCCACTCCCGTTACCCATCAGCTCCCACCTGCTGTCTCAAGAGGAGGGTTCGGTAGTCCATCCGGACTTACGCTCACTGAACCTGCATGCCTGGCTCCTTGAGATATAGCCATTATGCGACACGGGGTCTCACAAGAGGTGGCGGAAGTCCTTTCTGCCGACAGAAAGCCGGCAACGCATGTGACATGCACCATGAAAAGGCACCGGTTTTGCCTGTGGTCTCAGGCACGCGGCCTCTCCCCTTTAGATTGCCCAGAGAAATCAGTTCTGGAATACCTGCCTTCTCTCTTGCACTCAGGCCTTGCCTGCTCCTCAATTAAAGTTCACCTCAGTGCGATTTCGGCCTACCACTACCCGATAGGTCAACGCACAGTGGCTCAACTCGATGCCTCTCGTGACTTCCTGGGGGGGGGGTGTTACACCTTAGGCCACCCATTAAGGATCCGTCCCTCCTGGGACTTACTCTTTGTCCTGGAGCAGCTCACGCGTACTTGCTGAACCTGCCACAGATTACGACTCGTTTTCTGTCGTGGAGACGTTATTTTTTGGTTGCCGTCCGTCAGCAAGGAGAATTTCTGGCCACGCTCTCCTCATGTGTAAGGAACCTTATTTAATTTTCCACCAGGACAGAGTGTCTCTGAGGACGAATCCTAAATTCCTGCCTAAGGTGGTCTCAGCCCTTACCCTTAATCAGGACATTGATCTGCCGGTGTACTTCCCCAGGTACACCAATAGAGGAGAGGCATTGCTTCACACCCTAGATGTTCACCGCTCCTTAAGATACTACTTGACCAGGACCAAACAGCATCGCAAATCCAAGCAGCTGTTTATTTCCTTTGCTGAGAGGATGTTGGGCCAACCAGTTTCAAAACAGACCCTTTCTCGCTGGCTTGTCCAATGCATTTCTTTTTGCTACAGCAACAAACAGAAGCCCCTTCCGGGCACAGTCCGGGGCCACTCGACTAGGGGGGTGGCTACTTCCTTCGCAGCACTGTGGAACGTCTCCACCTCGGCCATTTGTGCCGCAGCTACATGGAGCTCAGTGCACACCTTCATTAGGCATTACAGCCTGGACATCGCCTCATGGCGGAGAGCAGGTCTCGCTTCTTCTACAGGATCTCCTGTCCTAGAGTCAGGATTTTCAAGATCTCACCGTTCGCCTTCTCCCAGAGCGTCTATAGGCGCTATTGGCAGGAATCAGTCCTAATGGTGTAACCTGCTGTAAGAGCTGTCTCGGTAGATGGTACGATTCGTAGACTTACGTAACAGGTAGATCTTCGAGAACAGCTCTTGCAGCAGGTACCTTCCGCCCACCATTCCCCCTTGGAGGAGGTTAGGCCTAACCAGGCTTCGGCAGGAGCTTACTTTCCTTATTCTTCTGATGGCGGATCCTCGGTCTCCACTTCTGATGTCATCCAGCGGCCGGAAGTCTCCGGCGGAGAACTGAGGATTCTGGCCGGGACCGCCTCCTTATACTCGCCTGACGCCGGGCGGGACCCGGCGTCGAGGCGGTCCCGGCTGAAGACTGCTAGCTAGAAGATGTAGGGTCCTGACGCCGCGCGCTTCAGTCCTAATGGTGTAACCTGCTGCAAGAGCTGTTCTCAAAGATCTACTTTCTGTAGTGTTCTTCTGTAACTGTACTTTACAGGTGAGTAACCTGTATTTCCTCACATTGCCCTGAGCCGCCCCATCTTCAAATTGTGTCCCCTTGTTCTTGCACATCTCTTTTTCAGAAAGATGCTACCCTCTTGGACTTTGTTCATTCCACTGAGGTACTTAAACGTTTCTATCATGTCCCCCCTCTCCCTCCTTTCTTCAAGGGTATATCATCTGCAAACTGGCAAACCTTCTCTTCTAGCCCTTTTGCAATGTCACCAGTAAAGATATTAAAAAGGTCTAGTCTCAGGACTGATCCTTGAGGTATCCCACTGGTCACCCCTCTTTCCTCAGATTGAAGCCCATTTACCACCACCCTCTGCATCCTGTCCTCCAGCGAGTTTCTAACCTAGTTCACCACTTTGTGGCGAATACCCAGGCTACCCAATTTATTTACCAGTCTTTTATGTAGAACAGTGTTGAAGGCCTTGCTGAAATTGAGGTAGGTGACATCTACCCCCCACCACCACCACCACCATCTACCTCCTTTGTCACCCAGTCAAAAAAATATATCGGATTTGTTTGACATGACCTTCCTCCTGTGAATCCATGCTGCCTCGGATCCTGTGCACTGTTGGAATCCAGGTGTTCCACTATCCTTTTCTTAAGCAGTGCCTCCTTAATCTTGCGCACTACTGAGGTGAGGATGACCGACCTGTAGTTTCCTGCCTCCTCCCTGCTTCCATTTTTGTGAATAGGGACCACATTTGCCCTCCTCCAGTCCTCCAGAACCACTCCTGTATTGAGCGGCTCACTGAACAGGGCTGCCAGTGGTGCCACTATCTCCATCCGTAGTTCCTTGACTATTCTGGGATGTATGCTATCTGGTTCCATTGCTTTGTCCACCCTCAGTTTTGTGAGCTCCTGTAGGAGACTCCCTTCTGTAAATGGACTGGTGTTCACCCCCCCCCCCGTATATCTGATGCCTAGCTGTGATCCCTGTCCCCTTCTTCAGTGAAAGCTAAACAGAAGTATTAATTCAGTATTGATGCCTTTTCCAGGTCTCCCTCCACACACTCCCCCTCCTCCCCTCTGAGCCTTACAATCCCACCTCTGTCCTTCCTTCTTTCACTGATGTATCTATAGAATGTCTTGTCCTCTTTCTTCAGTCTGTGTCAGTCTCTCCTCTCTTTGTGCCTTTGCGCTCCAAACAGCTTTTGCTACTTCCCTCAGACAATTTAGGAACAACATCTTATCCTCTTCCTTCTGTGTCTCCTTGTATTTTCTGGAAGCCATCCTTTTGGTTCTTACTTTCTCTGCTACATCTCTAGAGACCCATAGTGGTTTGTTCCATCTCTTGTCTTTGTTTCTCAGCCTAATGCACTGGTTCATCACTTCCCGTGGCTCCCTTTATGGGCCTGTTTGTTTTTTGTAATGTCAGACAGACCGAAAAAGAAAACAGCACCTACTGGCTTTAAAAATTGTGCAAGGTGTTACAATCTCTTGGCGAAAGCAAACTGCCACGAGTTGTGTCTAAGCTGCCGAAGTCCTGATCATTTGTTTACTGAGTGTGAGCTGTTGAACAAGTTTTGCCCCAGAACTTCTAAAAAAGGGTAAAAATGTTAGAAGTTAGTATGGCTTCTCAGTCTGCCTCTGCGTCACCAAAGCATTCTGATGAGGGCTCTTCCTCCCATAATAAGCATGAGGAAAGGTCCTTTAAAGACTCTTCTGATTCCAGGGTTCCTGACAGAGAATTCTGAGGTGGCCAAGCAAAAGAAACCCTCTGAGCAGGTTCCAGACCCGATTTCTGCAAAAAGAAAACAAAAATAAAATCATGTCGCTGCCACTCCTCCTGAAGAAGGAAATGAGCCGTCAGTGTACAAAGTAAAAATGCCCTGTATGGAGGACATAATCAAGGCTTGGCAATTCTTCCAGACTTTTCAAGCCACAGGTGCCCTAATGGGTGTGCCAGTTCCTCCTCCAGTTTCTGCTCCCCTCCCGGTTCTTGAGGACCAGGGAGCTGAATTTTATTATGAGGAAGAAGAGGAACCCTGTGAACCTGATGGTTCCCCTGAACAAGAGTTCGGTTCCCCTCCCCAGGGCCTGGAAGATTTTTCTTCCCACTATGCCTTTGTAAGACAAATGGTAAACACCCTTTACCTCTCCGCTCAGGAAACTGTGTTGGATAAGGAGGAGGAGGAGGAGGCTGAATTTTTGGACATGATGGGTTTAACCCCAACTAAGAGGTTGCTTTTACCTGTGCACATAACCCTTATGAAAGCAACCTGCAAGTTGTTGCAGACACCCACTTCTACACCGGGGATTGGCAAGAAGGTTGAGAAGAAATACCAGCTGGATTGGCATAATGCTGAGTACCTCCACTGACACCCAGATCATAAAAGGGTACAGGTGACTGCCTGTGACAATGCTAAGGTTCCCCTCTCTACACAGCCTCCAGAAAAAGATTCCAGAAAGCCAGCAGTATGGGGAAGAAGGTGTATACCTCTGCCTCTCTACCATTGTGGCAGGCTGTATATGTGGCATACACTGTTCAGTACCAGAAAAGCCCCCTGGAGCTCTGTTCTGACCATGAACGAGAAGGCCTTGGGGGACCTAGCACTAGATTTGGTAGACACTGCCAAAACTGCTCTTGTTACTACCAGATATCAGTTCTGTATGGCAGTGGATACCAGTGATACTGCCTCTAGGGTTATGGCCATGCCATCTCTTTAAGGAGGTTTGCTTGGCTAAGGACCACTGATCTCCCCCAGGACACCTAGCCAAAGGCCATTGATTTTCCATCTGAGAATAATTCCTTGTTTGGTGACAAGACAGAGGAATATTTTGAAAAAGGTGGATGAGTACAAAACCACCTACAAGAGCAACACTGAGAAGGAAAAGGCCTCCAATTAGGGTTGTTTTCCCTGAGTCTTCATGCCCTATGATTACTCTCATATGAGAGGTTTCTTTAGGAGCAGAGGCTGAAGAGGTACCAAACAAGCTGATCCAGCTCCCAGCACTTAAGGCTCAGCCCAAGGAGAAGCCCTGACATCCAGGTCGCTCACCAATTGCAAGTGGGAGGAAGGTTGGTTCTCTTCTTTCAGGAGTGGTAAAATATCACAACAGACAAGTAGACCCTGGAAGTGTAGAGACAGGCTGTAGGTTCGCAGAAACTTCAGACCTCCCACTCCAACAGAAAGGATGTTGCTGGAGTTGGAGGTCACAAAATTGCTGCAGGAAAATGCAGCAGAAATAGTTCCTCCCTCCCAGTGGGGAAAGGGCCTTTACTAAAGGTACTTTCTCACTCACAAGAAAAATGGGACGTGGTGACTCATTTTTGACCTCAAGTTTCTGAACAAACACCTGAAAAAGGACAAGTTCAAAATGATCACCATGTCCGCAGTGATACCATCCCTGCAACAAGGAGACTGGATGGCATCTCTGGACCTCAAGGCTGTGTATTCCCACATTCTGATCAGGCCCAGCCACAGAAAATATTTAAGGTTCAGGCTACCTTCTGCTCATTATCAGTACACAGCCCTATCATTAAGTCTCTTATCTGCTCCCAGGGTGTTCACACAATGCTTAGCTATGGTGGCAGCACATCTCAGGAGGCAAGGAGCGCTGGTGTTTCCCTACCTGAATGATTGGCTTGTCACAGGAAAGTCACACCAGCAGATCAAGGGTTTTCTTCAGCTAACTCAGAGCACCTTGGAGACACTGGGAATTCTCATAAATACTCAAAAATCCCAAACAGAACCAGTCCAGGTGCTGGAGTTCATAGGAGCAGACCTAGATGCCCTCAAAGGCAAGGCGTGTCTGCCATGAGAGAGAATGGAAAGCCTTCTGAACCTGGCAAACCCCTTCATCCTAGGCCAGCAAGGCATTTTCTGCTACTTCTGGGACATATGCCCTTGATTTACAGCATGATACGCACACCTGTACATTATATGAACTCACAAATTGGCTATCCTTTAAAAACAAGGTCATTCTTCAGACTTGTACCCTAGGGGAAAAAGGCAGTACTGGGGAAAACTCCACCCTGCATTGGCAATCTGGTAGTGACTGCAAACACACCACAGGCCACAAGGGGAAGGACTAGAGGGGCCCTCTCCGTCCCCTTCCGCCGTACTTCACCCAGGCAACGGCATTTGCCCACTGTACTTCTGTGGTTGAATGAATTACCCAGGTCTCCTTGCCACCACTTGTCTAGCCAAATTCAAAACTGACCTCAAACAAAACCCAAGTACAATCTCTAAATGCTCCTGCAACGAATCTCGGGTATCTTCAATCCTCTGCCATACCATGTCTGATGCAGCACTTGTCCCCCCTTGTCTTGTGCCCCCCACACAGCCTACCCTTAACAACAACCTGTTGCTTTCCTACCTCCCTGATCATTCACCCTCCCTCACACTTGCTGACAAGGCTCCTAGGGGCTGCACTATTCTCTGCTTCCAGAACTGTACACATGTTCCCACCACTTTATCTTGTATCTCACAATGTTTCCTATGCTTATGTTTAGCAGGGTGATGTTTTCTGTATTCTTCTCTCTTGATTACCTCTTTGTACCTGTCTTGTCACTGACGTGGAACCTTTGTAAATGAGCTTAGGAAAGGTATCTTCCGAACCAATAAAATTGAAAATTGAATTTAAAATTGAATTGAATATGGCCTCCACCATAACCACGGTGCCAGGAGCCAGATTTTAAATGAGAGACATCCAGTAGCACTTAAGGGCCCATTGATCTCAGAAGCGACACCCCTTTTCAAGGCTGGTACCTGTTACAGAAACTGTTACAAGCTCTGTACTGGTGAAAAGAAAGGAACAGCCTCAGGGAGGGAATGCCCTTTCTGCAGGAGTTCCCCACATTGGTCCTGACAACAGATGCCTCCCTTCTAGGCTGGGGAACCCACCAGGGCAACCTAACAGTAAGTGGAGTGTGGTCTCCCCAGGAATCCAGAGAGCACATAAACCTCCAGGATGTAAGGGCAGTCCTCCTTGCCCTTTAATCCTTCACTTCCCAGGTAAAGGACCAGTTAGTCCAGATCAGGACAGACAACACCACTACCATGTGTTACATCAACAAGCAGAGAGGCTCAGGATCCTCAAAGCTATAGACAGAAGCTATGAAGATCTGGAGTCTGGCTTACTCCATGGAAGTGCAGCTATCAGCAGTTCATCTACCAGGGAAGGACAATGTCTTGGCAGATTTCCTCAGCAGGATCAGTCAAGAGTATCACCAGTGGTCTCTGAATAAATGGCGACAATCTTCAGGAGATGGGGCACACTAGAAATAGACCTGATCGCTTCCAAAGAAAATCATTTTCTCCCTCTCTTTTGTTGCAGGCCTCCAGCAATGGGTTCAATCCCCATAGATTTCCTGACCCTGTATCGGTCAAGGAAGTTCCAGTATGCCTTCCCTCCATTCCCTTTATTACTTTGAGTCCTCCTAAAATTAGGGAGCTAACCTGCAACCATGGTATTGGTGGCCCCAGACTGGGCCAGACAGTGCTGGTACTCCCTGCTCTTGGCCCTTTCCACCAAACAGCCCACTCGTCTTCCACAGAGACACAATCTTCCTTGTATTTTTTTTTCTCCTGATGCATTCCCATGCATCCCCGACTCAACGCGTGCATGTGGAGGTGCGCACACCTTACGAGATGCCCCTCCCTTCCAGTCGTGGCAACGGGACTATGGGCAGGCAACCCCCCCCATCCTGGGAGAGGAGATCCACTGCTTGATGATGCTCCCCACTCCCCCAACCCTTGTCAGCACCCCGGTGACCCATGGTCATTCCTGAACCTGGGTCACTGGCGTAGCGTGAGCTAAGACGTCCAGTGCCTCAACCCTTAGTGCCACAAGGCCAGCCCAGAGACTCAGTCTTCCAAACCTGAAGTCACTGTGCCTCAAGGCTTGGTTCTTGAGAAGTTAGAGTGCTCTGATTTTCACTTTTCAGAGGAGGTCCTCAAGATACTAAGAGTTTCCAGGAAGCCTGCCACCAGAAAGACATATTCTTCCAGATGGAAAAGATTTTCTCTGTGGTGTGCTCCTAAGCAGCTCAGTCCCTTGCAGGCAGATCTGACCATACTTCTGGACTGCTTGGTTCACTTTAACGCTTTGGGTGGTCTCAGGCCCTCAACCCTTAAAAGTACAACAGACAGTTATTTCTGCCTTTATTTCTGCAGGTAATGAGAAAACATTGGCTTCACACCCCATTTTCAAGAAATTCTTTAATGGCCTGCTCCATTTATATTCCCCATTAGGGAGACAGTACCTCCATGAGATTTGAACCTGTGTATAGCCAGGCTCATGGGATCACCCTTTGAGCCCATGGCTACTGCGGATCTGGAGTATGACACCTAGAAAGCAGTCTTCTTAGTGGCCATAAATTCGGCCAGGAGGGTGTGTGAGCTGCAGGCCCTCTGCACTGACCCTCAACTACATTATCTTCTGCAGAGATAAGGTAGTCTTTAGGACTAACTGAAAATTTCTCCCCAAGATGATGTCCGAGTTTCATTTAAACCAGTCCATCACTCTCCCAGTGTTCTTTACAACAAAGTCCAGTCCTGGGGAGCAGAGGCTCCACAGTTTGGATGTTAACAGGGCACTCAGTTATTATCTGGACCGCACTGAAGACCTCAGGTCTTCCCACTCACAGCTGTTCCTCACATATGGTGAAGTGGGCAAGGGCAGGGCACCCTCTAAAAGGACCATTGCTCACTGGATAGTCTCCTGCATCCAGTTCTGCTTCAATAAAGCTTGCAAGCAACCACCACAATGCCTCAGGAGGCACTCTGTTCATGCCACTGTGGTCTCTGTGGCAGCTGCAAGGGAAATTCCATTCTTAGAAATTTGTAAAGCAGCTACCTGGAAAACTGTACACACCTTTACAAAGCACTGGTGCCTGGACATGCAGTCCAGAAGAGACGCCAGGTTTGGCACTGCTGTCTTGCAGAACCTTTTCCCTAAATAGGTTCTGTACCCAGCCTCCCAAGGTACTGCTTTGTAGTCTGCATGAGTAAGCATGGTGAGGGATTACTGGGGCTTGAAGAAAAATGACTTACCATAGTAATATTGGTTCTTCCAAGGGATCCCTCACTGTGCTTAAATCTCCCGCCCACACCTTCCCTTCCAGAACCTGGAAAAGGTTCTACAAGAATCAGAGTTTTGTTTGGTATTCACTTGCTTGAGCATTACTAGTTGTTCATCCACAGTTTTTTTGCTGTAGTTTTTGTCTTAGTCTACCACAGCTTTGCCTGGGAGGCCGATCTTTTGTTGTTTATTTGGTAGTTATTCATTTTAGGCATAGTGTAGCATAGGCTAGTAGGTTTCGATGCTATTGTCCTTAGGCCTTCAAAATAAATCTGACACTAAACAGCAAGCAGTATGCACTGCCACCACGAGGTGGAGGTTTGAAATACATTCCAAGTTCCATAATTTATATACATTCCACTCTCTGGGGCAGCTCAACCTTCCAGGCTGAAGTGCATAAGTAAGCATAGTGAGGGATCCCTTGGGAGAAACAATATTACTATGGTAAGTAATTTTTTTTCAAACCCCAGGAATCCCTCACGATTTCTTAACAGCTGCAATCATTCTGCAATGAGCATCCTCAGAACTTTAGAATTTTATGCAAATTACAGAATTCAGAATGAAATTCAAACTCTGATGTGTGGTCACACTCACCCCTGCACTCTGACATTAAATTTATTTCTCTGCCTAAAGAAAGCAGTCACCTCGATGCCTTCTCTACATTTCTGGCCTGTTTACTGTTTATTATTTTACTTTTACACTGTTTTAGTATTATAGTTAACTTTATGATACTCTGCACTAGTTAGGGTGTCATTTACATTTAACTGTGTAACTTTCTAACTTTTCTTTGGTTCCCTTTTGGGTTCCAGGAACTGCAGGCCATTTTTGTCTCGTTTCCTGCTGTGATGGAACCACTATTAAAACATTTTAAAGTAAACAAAAATAAGTTTTTATTAAACCACTTTGTGGTTTTGATTGCAGTTATTTTCAGTTCCTCATTTTGGGAAACTGAAATGATAATTTTTGTTATTTCAAATTTAGAAACATCTTTTGAGGTATTTATTATTGTGGTTTGAATTTTTAAGGAACCGATTATTGTGGTTTGAATTTTTAAGGAACCGAACTGTCAGTCTTCACCATTCATCACAGATGGGTACTGGCGAGATCAGGACGCGGGGAGCTTTTTTTTTTAAAGGGTACTTAGGCCGACAGCATCGGCACCGCCCCCATGGCCGACGTACTGCGTGGCGCTCGAGGGTTGGCCGTTAGGCTGTGTCGACTCCGCCTGCCTACCAGTTCTTCTTCTCCCGCCATTGAGGTCGCCTCGTGGGAAGCTTGTCTCCAGTTTTTAGGCCTTCAGCCTGTTTGAAATCGACGTTCAGTCCGTCAGTCGTCTACCGGTTCTGGGTTCTGCCTCCACTTGACGACGCCGGTAAGATCTTTCCTTTTATTTGAAATTCTGCGAATCGAGTCTGTTTGTGGTGTTTTTTCTCCGTAGGTCATGTCTCGGTCAGAGGGCAAAAAGTCTTCAAAGACGGGTTGGCCCCCCATGCGTCGGTGCCCGTGCGGCCGAAAGTTTTCCGTCACCGACCAGCACGACTGGTGTCTTGCGTGTCTTGGCCCGCTTCACAACATGGACTTGTCGACACACTACTTCTTCATGGACCGCGGGTCCTCGAACAGCGTTGAAAGTGGGGTGAGCTCCGCCGACTTTTCGGTAGGGTTCACCTATCGGGCAAAGCCGCACTCTCTCGACCTTCCTCCGGGTCCCCTCCTGGTTCTATACGGACCGAGGAGGAGGAGGGAGCCTCGGCTACTTGTAGCCTGGCCATTGCTGAGGCTCCGCCCGTGGCGCAGGAGGCCTGTCCCGCTTCCTCCCGGGAGCGGGCGGGAGGTGCCGCCACAGCAATCGCCCCTTCAGGAGTGAAGGTTCCCCCGGTGTCGCTCCCGCGGCTCGGAAGGCCCGGGTCGGTGCCGTTCTCGACGTCGTCGGTCGGAGCCTTCAACGCCATTCGTGGCACTGTGGGCCCTGTTGGCGCCGTGGGCCCTGTCAACGCCGTTCGCGGCGCCGACACTGCTCGCGGTGCTGTGGGACAAGATCTGGCGTCCTCCTTTGCCATGTCTCGCCTCGGCGACGTCCTCGGCGCCAAGGTTGAGTATGGCGCCGCGCCTTCCCGGCTCGGCGCCATAGGGCCTTCGACTCTGGCTGTCCTCGGTGCTGTCCATGCTCTCTGTGCTGTTTGTGGCACCGAGGGACCAGTCGGTGCCATGTTTGGCGCTGAGTCTGCCTTCGGGACCGTCTTCGGCGCCGCTTCAGTCCTCGGTGCCACTCGCGGCGCCGTGGGGCCCAGCGGTGTCGTCGGCGCCAAGGTTGCTGCT
This sequence comes from Neoceratodus forsteri, assembly GCA_016271365.2. Lineage (NCBI taxonomy): Eukaryota > Metazoa > Chordata > Ceratodontiformes > Ceratodontidae > Neoceratodus > Neoceratodus forsteri. Next base: position 970,709,741 of record CM057449.1, read on the forward strand.
GGGGCTGCTGTTGGCACCGTCTCTGTCCCTGGTACCACCCCCGGTGCTGGTGGACTTGACGGCGCTGCGTCTGGCCCTGGCTCTGGACCTTTGGTTCGAGCTGCCCTGGTGCCTCCTGCAGGTCCCGCTCGCGGGGTTGCGGAGGGCACGGGTGCTGTCTCGGCCACAACTCTGGCTGCCGGGCCTGCTGGCAAGGTTGGTTCTGCCCGCCCTCCTACTGTTTGGCTCAGAGCTTTGGACTCTACCTCTTCAGAGTGAGTCAGGTGACAGTAGGGAGACTTCGTATGAAAGCAGTTAAGTCAGTTCTGCTGGGTCCAGTCTGCTGCCCTCCCCGGAGGGTGGGTCTGACACAGACAGTCCAGAGCTCAGGGAGATGGGCGGTCCCCCCGAAAGCATGAAAGGAAATGATCCCATTCACGGCACCGTTCAGCCTCGAGTTCTTCTTCAGCGCACAAGTCGAGAAAGAGAAGACATCACTCGAGGTCGCCTTCTGGTATGTCTGCGTGTCGATGGTCAGTCATTGGAGCTAGGCACCGGTCTTCTCCTCTCTCGGAGTCGCCAGTTTCTGGCTCCGGTGCCTGTCCTCTTCAACATTGGAGCCCATCCCCGCCTATTGGACGGGCTTCTGATGAGCAGTTTCACCAGTGGGCTGCTCTTATGGAGCAGTGGGTTTGGAGGTTGGGCCAGCTGCCTGGCCCGGTCACTCCAGGGCCTTCAGGCCGCTTGATGGACCGGGTAGGGCGGTTAGACCTTCCTAGTCATGCGGTGCCTTCTTCAGTGCCGACTCTGTGCTTAGGTGTTTTCTCCCCTCACATGGTTGCGGTGCAGGGGTCCACACCAATGCCTCTATCTCCTGTTAATTGTCCTTCTTTTCCTTCAGATCAAAGTTTTGGGACGCTCTCGGAGCCGTCCACGGCACTGAGGACTATGTCGGCGCTGTCTGCGGTGCAGAGGGCTCTGTTGGCATTGTCCACGGCGCCGGGGGCTCTGTCGGTGCCATCCATGGGGCCATAGGCTCTGTCAGTGCCGTCCATGGCACCAAGGGCTTTGTCGGTGCCATATGCTGGGCTGTTTCCGATGCCGCCGACTTCCTTGGGTTCGGCACCGTGTTCATCGGCACCAATGCTTGGTGCGGTGCCGTCCAGTCTCCAGGACTTTACAACTCCAATTCTTTCCTTTTTTAATTTCCATTCTGATTTTCACTCCTTTCCTGTCCATTCAGTCCCCCCTGGACTGTCAGGAGATGATTTTGAGCCTAACCCAGATCTTTGTCTGGGTGATGATGTTGAAGGAGCAGGGATTAATTCTGCAGCAGAGTCTGTAGTCGAAGACCTTTCCTTTAAGTCTCTGCTGAAAAATTTTAATTCCACTCTTTCTCTCCAGACTACAGAAATCGATCCTGGGAAGCTTTTAAGACTCCGGTACCTAAATGTCCCAGAGATCCCTATGGATTTCACTCCTCCGGTGCAGCCATCTTTTGAGACCCTTTCTCCAATGGTATGGAACAATCCTTCTCTCATCCCTTCCGTGGTTAAGTCCATAGATAGGAAGTATGCTGCTCCCAAGGATCGACCCATATTGGCCTCACAAGCTTTTGCTGATCCAAGTGTAGTCTTAGCAGAGAATGACAAGGCCGTCCTTCCTCAGACATCTACAGCCCGGCCTATCAATAAAGAATCTCGTAAGATAGGCACCTTAGGTAAGAGAGCCTTTGCTGCCTCCACCCTGGGTATACATACAGCCAGCTACCAGGGCTATTTTTCTCAGTATGAGTATGTTCTTTGGCATTCGCTCAAGCAAATGGTAGTCACTCTGCCTGAGTTGGAAACTAATTCAGAGCTACTTCACACCATAACCAGGGGCATTGAGTCCAATAACCAACAGGTTAAAGCTGCAAGGGACGCTTTCGATACTGCTTCTCGAGCAGCGGCAGCGGGCATTTGTACTAGTCGCCACTCTTGGCTATGTACTTCGGGCTTCACGAATGATGCTCAGCAGCAGGTCATGGCCTTACCCTTTGACGGTATGTATCTGTTCAGACCCCAGGTGGAACAAGCTCTGGAGGCCACACAGAAGACTAGGTCAGCCATTACGACAGCTCGACCCTCACCCGCCCCTTCTCGGGGGGGGGGTGCCAATAAGCGTCAATTTCACAACCGTCATTCTTTTTGTGGCGAAGGGGGGCTTTAACAAAAGCTACACCCCGCAGCTACAAAAGAAAATGCAGCAGAAGGCACAAGGCCCCAAAGTGCCCAGTGCCACCTTCTGAGTTCTTGGCCCAGGTCCCACCTCAACTGCCCGAGGGGACTCTTCCTGAGCAGTGGGAGGATGTCTGACTCAGTTCTACGACCGGTGGAAATCTGTAACATCAGACAAATGGGTCCTCCAGATAATCCGCGAGGAGTATTCGCTCAGTCTTTCAGAAACCCCCCCCGGACCATCCCCCCAAGCGACATCCCAGGCTGTTGGCAGTACAGTCAGACCTTCTTGTTTCCGAGCTGCAAAGCCTTCTGAACAACAGGGCAGTAGAAGTAGTTCCACCAGAACAACGAAATACAGGTTTCTACTCCCATTACTTTCTAGTTCCGAAGAAAACTGGAGGCATTCGCCCCATTCTGGATCTCAGAAAGTTAAACAAATTCCTTCACAAGGAAAAGTTCAAGATGATATCTCTAGGTACTCTCCTACATTTGATTCATCAGCATGATTAGCTAGCCTCCCTGGACATGCAGGATGCCTACCAACACATTCTTATACACCCAAAGCACCACGAATACCTGAGGTTTGTGGCGTTAGGTCAACATTATCAGTTCAGAGTCCTGCCCTTTAGGCTGTCCTCGGCGCCGCAAGTTTTTACAAAGTGTTGTGCAATTCTCACAGCGCATCTCAGGAAAATCGGAATTCAGGTGTTTCCATATATCTGGACAACTGGCTACTAGCAAGCCCCTCCAGGCAGGGAACTCTGGACGCCGTAGCCAAGGCTTCGGACTTCCTCACATCCATGGGAGTCCTGCTAAATCGCAACAAATAGCAGTTTCAGCCCTCCCAGAAACTCCTTTTCATAGGAACTCTTCTGGATACCTCCTGTGCGAAAGCCTTTCTCCCAGAGGACAGATGGAGCGATATCCTACAGATGGCCCGATACATCAGAGAAAACAGCTCAGTTCGAGCTATCTCGATGCAACGGATGCTGGGTCTCATGACATCCTTGGTGTTCACTGTACCCCTAGCATGTCTCCACATGAGAACCTCTCAGTGGATGCTCAGTACTCGGGGATCCCCAACCCCTCACCCACAGTCCTTTCCCACCAAGATGACAGAACCTCTAAAGAGGTCACTCACCTGGTGGTCGCAGGAGGACAACCTTCTGGAAGGGTATCCCTTTGCTCCTCTGGATTATCAGATCTCCATTACCACCAACATGTCCCTGATGGGGTGGGGAGCTCACTGCCAGAATCTCCACACCCCAGGTACGTGGACTCGGGATGAGTCCCAGCTTCACATAAACATCCTGGAAATGAGAGCCTTCCTCTATGCAGTCCGGGCCTTGAAGGACATACTCTGTCACAAGAACATTCTCCTTCAGATTGGCAACAAAGCAGTGATGTATTACATCAACAAGCAGGGCAGTGCACACTCTTACCCATTATGCAGGAAAGCTGTGAGAGTGTGGGAATGGTGCCTGGAGCACAAGGCTCTAATCCACGCAGTTTACCTACCAGGCATGCAGAACGAACTGGCAGACCATCTCAGCAGAACGGAGACAGATCCTCAGGAGTGGTCTCTCGACTCAACTGTCGCTCAGTCACTCTTCAAAGAGTGGGGAACTCCAGACCTGGACCTTTTTGCATCCCCACTCAATGCAAAACTGCCTCTCTTCTGCTCCAGAAATCCAGGTCTTGGCAGTTTCTGTCAGGATGCTTTCTGGCTGCAGTGGACAAAATGCTTTCTATACACCTTTCCTCCTCTTCCTCTAATTCAGAGAGTACTTCTCAAATTCGAGTCTCAGGGAGACAGAATGATCCTCATTGCTCCCTTCTGGCCTCAACAGATATGGTTCCTGCTGCTCAACAGTCTGTCGGCAACCCTTCCGAAGGCACTTCCCCTTCAGACGAACCTTCTGACCCAACGCCCCCAGTCCATCCCAGTCTGAAGGCGCTTCACCTTCACGCTTGGCTCCTGAGGAGATAGAGGTGAATAGGTTCAATGTTTCCCATAGGGTTTCAGATATTCTCTTGGCTGCGCATAAACCAGCCACTAGAAAGACCTACACAGCCAAATGGAAGCGTTTCTCTCTCTGGTGTGCAAAATCCTCTTCGAACCCTTTTTTCTGCCCACCAAATAAAGTCTTGGAGCACCTTTTAGACCTCGCAAATTCAGGTCTGCAGTACTCTACTGTCAGAGTTCATCTTTGTGCCATTTCAACTTATCATGAGCTGGTACATTCTTTGTCTCTGGCTCAGTTAGCTGTAGTTAAGAGTTTTCTTAATGGTATTCTGCATACCAGACCTCCTATTAGATGTCCAGTCGCAGCTTGGGACATTAACCTTGTGCAAGACATGCTCACTCGGAAACCTTTCGAGTCTCTAACTACCTGCAAGTTGAAGTTCCTCACTTGGAAAATGGCCTTCCTGGTGACCATCACTTCGGCCCATTGAGTTTCTGAAATACATGCTCTGGTCACAGACCCCTTGTACACTGTATTTCACAAGGACAAAGTAGTTCTTAGGACTCACCCTAAGTTTCTTTCTAAGGTTGTCTCAGAATTTCATTTAAACCAACCTTTAGTCCTACCTACCTACTTTGCAAACTTTCAGAATGAAGGGGAACTTACCCTTCATTCTTTGGATGTTAAGAGAGCACTGCGATTCTATTTGGATAGAACAAAAGAAATTCGCAAGGCTCAACAACTGTTTGTTTCCTTCAGTGAGACCCAGCTGGGTCAACCTGTCGCTATTAGGTGCATTTCAGCACGGCTGGTAGCATGCCTCTGCCACTGCTATTCTATGGCACAGGTTAAGCTAGAAGGCAGCGTGTACGCTCACTGTACTAGAGCAGTCGCAGTATCTCTGGCAGAAATACGGAACATACCCATTGCAGATATTTGCAGTTCAGCTACATGGAGCTGAGTGCATACTTTCGTTAAGCACTATACCTTAGATGTCCATGCCAGACGACATCTGTCGTTTGGTAGGACTATTCTTAATGGACTTCTGTCCTAAGTATGTGAGCTCTCAGTTTCTCCAGCCGCCCATCTCAGGAGTTTACTAGCTCAGTACTCTCCCATTAGTGTGAATGAGTGGTGGAGACTTTATGTCCAGGAAGATATGGAAATTACGTAACTACCGTAATTCTTGATCTTCTTGGACGAAGTCTCCACCACTCATTCACATGCCCACACGCCATTCTCCGAGCTCATGTCTTTGTTTTTGGTCTTCACTCCCTCAGTGGCTGGGCTGTGATGACTTTATTGTTGACCCTTCTTAGATGGGTCATTTGGACTATCTTATGTCCGATTTTGTTAGATTAGACCTCTAGGTTAGTTACGCTGCATCTCCTGGGGGGACAGGTACTGAGGTGGTTTGAGGGTCGATGCCTGGGTAGTCTTTACTGCACGAGCCACGGCTCATGGTGCCGCTTCCGCATGGCTCCATCTCTGGCGTCGACCCTCTTGAAAAGTTTGCTTCTGCTGGGTCCTAGCGCTTCCGGGGCAGATCCCATTAGTGTGAAAGAGTGGCGGAGACTTCGTCCAAGAAGATCAAGAATTACGGTAGGTATGTAATTTCCATTTCTTTCCTGCTGTTGACTCTGTTCACATGGGTCTCTGCGGAAGCTCCAACGCCATTTCGCGCCATTTTCGCATACAATTTTTCATTTACGTAGTATTTTGGAATCTCTTATAAAAAGGAGATTAATTTGCCTTGTTTATGTCGAGAGTTAGTCTCTCCACTTCTTTCTTCTGTCACTGCAGAAAGATGTTCCTCGTGGACCAACAGTTAGCCATTTCTGGGCCAGGGTCTTCTGGGGTCCCTCCTTCCCAATTGCCAATAGGTTCATTGCGCTCCCAAGCCTCCAAAGGCCTAAGACAGGTCCCAGGGGAAATGTCACAAAAAGGACCACAAATGGGACCGCTTCCCTCGGCAGTGCTTTCAGTACTTGACAGCCTCTTCATCTTCCTCTAGGGGTACACCGTCAGCTGCAGATGCACAGACATCCACTGCTGACCAGGCTTCTGCTCCTCCTTGGCCCATACTGACAGCACCACCTTTTGCTTCTCAGGGAGGCCCTCCGTCGACCCTCGTGTTGTTGGCCCCAGTTCATCGACCCTTGGGTCATTGACAAGGAACCTTCCATTGTGGCATGATACTTCTCCAGGCCCATGGCCATCAGGTTGTACGAGCTCCCTGGGCCCAACAGACAGTTCATAATGCCCTTTGCTGACAACCCCTCCTCCATTGATGCACTAGTCTCCTGCCATTGCCCTTATTGAGATCTTGGCCTGGATCACTACAGCCCTTGTCCACCAATTGTGCTCTTACAGACCTGGGTCCCCTTCGCTGTCGACAGCCCTGTCATCATTGACACTGCTTCAGCCTCCTTGGGCTGTGCCCCCCAGGCTGTCCTCGGTTCTTCGTTCGTCAGACCTCGAACTAGAACAGGTTGACGTTGAGGAGGAGTATCATCCTGACCTCATCCTGCCTGAGGGAGAGGAGGAACTTCTTTCCTCTGTTGGGTCCACAGCTTCTTTAGTGAGTGAGGATTCTGTCAAGCATACTCCCAGATCCTCTGCTGAAGGCTCTACCTTCTTTAATTTTATGAAGCAGCTGTGCTCAGCAGTGGGCTTCCATACAGAGGAAGAGGATGCCACCAGGAAGTAACTGGTGAATTTTCTGGAGATCCTGGTATCTCCTCCTAAGGTCATTCCTCCTGTCCTCCCAACACTGAGGAATGCCACTACTGTAGCCTTGCATAGGCTAACATACTCCCTGCCATGCCCCACTGGGCAGATAAGTGGTACCATGTCTGTCAGGGCCTGCTTTACTATGCTGCCCAGCCTGACACCAATTCTGTGGTCATTAAAGCAGTACATGACAGGTCCAAGGGGCCTAATCACCTTAGCCTTCCCCCCGGACAGGAAATGTAGTTGGATTGACCTTTGGGCCTACAGGGTGATGCCTCATCTACCTTGGGGCTTCGGATTGCTAACTGCCTTTCTCATATGGTTAAATGCCAAAATGCCATCTGGATAAAGGACGAGGCGGCTGCCCAGGCCCTTCCAGAGTGCTCTCAGAAGGAGGGGGGTCCTCAAATGCTTACAGACTGCTGAGAATTTTAGTAAGCATCTCCTCAGAGCTTTGTATGATTTTTCTGACACTGATGCCAGGGTTGCTGCCACAGACATCTGCCTTCATAGGTACTTCTGGATGAGGGTCTCAGGTTTTGCAGGAGATGTCCAGCAGAAGGTACTCAGTGCCCCCTTCAGTGACTCCAAGTTATTTGGGCCAGATGTCCAGGACATCAGTAATGACCTACAGGCATCTGGCAGGGTTATCAAGTCTGTCCACTCACTCTGTCATATGCAGTTTAGGAGCAGACAGCGTCCTGCCTTTCACAGGGTGTCCCACAAATCCAGAGCAGACTCCCTTTCTCTGAGCAAGAGAAAGGCCTTCTCCACCTTGCCTACCCCCTCCTCCTCTGGTGCTCCTGCAAAGCATCCCAGAGGTAATGGATCAGCCCTAGTGGCTGGATCCGCCTCTGCTTGTCTCCTTGCCACCCCCCCCTTCTGGTGCCTGATCAAGAGGTGGTGGTTGCAGGTCAGTTCTCCCTCCATCTGAATCAATGGAGAACCATTACTTCAGATGCCTGGATTCTTCAAATTATAGGGAGGGGTCACACTCTGAAACTCATACAAATGCCTCCAAAGACTCCTCTGATACCCTCCACCTGCCCCCCCCCCACCCATCTAATGGTTTTTCAGAAGGAGGTATGCTCCCTTCTGCAGAAAAAGGCCATTGAGCCAGTGCCCAGGTGCCAAAGGAACAGGGGCTTCTACTCCAGGTTCTTCCATGTCCCCAAAAGAACTGGAGATATGAGGCTAATTCTAGATCTCAAGGACCGCAATCTTTATATCCAGTACAAGAAATTCCGCATGGTCACCCTACCAGGCCTGCTGCCCTACTCAAACAGGGGGACTGGCTATGCTCCCCAGATATGCAGGATACTTACCTGTATATCTCAGTATGCCCACCACTCCATTTTCTTTTCAGGGCAAGCATTACCAATTCAAGGTATTGCCTTTTGGCTTATCCTCTGCACCACAGGTCTTTACAAAGTGCTTAGCAGCAGTAGCTACTGCCCTCTGGAGAGAAGGACTGTGCATTTTCCCCTACCTGGATGACTGGTTCCACAAAGCTCTGTACAGAGATCAGCTTCTCTGGACCCTGGAGAGGACTCTCCAACTGTTCCTCTCCCTGGGCATCACAGTCAGTCTGCATAAGACCTCCTTGATCCCATCCCAGCAGTTGCAGCATATAGGGGTGGGTTTGAACTCGGTGCAGAGCTGAACTCTCCTGCACCTTGACAGGGCAGAGTGTCTCATTGCCTAAGCTCAGGAGGTTGCCCAGAGCCATTATGTTACTGCGAGGATGTACCTGAGGCTATTGGGTCTTATGGCCATGGCCATTGCCATGGTGTCCTTATCCAGACTGCACGTGTGAATGCTCCAGTGGACACTCATGGTGTAATGGGACCAATGCACAGAGGACTTAGATCATCTAGTGCTGGTCTCCCCCCAATCCGCAAGGTGCTGCAATGGTGGATGGACCTACAGAACCTGTTACATGGGGTTCCTTTCCAGATCTCCCCAACAGAGCCTCACCATGGATGCCTCCAGTTTGGGCTGGGGTGTGCACCTTTGTCCCTTTCAGGCTCAAGGGTCATGGTCTCAGACTGACGTGTCCTTGCATATCAACATCATGGAAATGCGGATGATCCTGTATGCCATTCAGGCTTTTCAGAACCATCTCCTTCCAGGCCATCTGTTGATCCAGTCAGACAATCTCAGTGTTATCTACTACATCAGCAAGCAAGGGGGAACTCATTCGTACCCAGTGTGCAGGAAGCCCATGAGAGTTTGGTACAGGGCACTGGACCACAGTCTGGTCCTCTCAGCCATCCATGTCCCAGGCATGCAAAACACACTGGCGGACAGCCACAGCTGGACTCAGTCCAGAATGCAGGAATGGGAGCACCTCTTATCCATTGCAGAAGATCTGTTCGCCAGATGGGTTCATCCAGAGTTGGACCTTTTTGCATCCCCAGTCAACGCAAAACTGCCCAGTTTCTGCTCGCTAGATCCAGGGTCAGGAGTTTTCTGGTGAGACATGTTGTTCCTCTCCTGGAGCAGGAAGTTCCTTTATGTCTTCCGTTTATTTGCCTTCCGTCTATTTCCTCTGATTCAGAGGGTGCTAATCAATGTGCTGATGGAGGGAGCCAGCATAAGCCTGGTCACCCTATTCTGGTCACGGCAAATATGGTTTCCATTACTGCAACAGTTGGCGGAAGATCCACCAGTTCCTCTGCCCCTTTGCTGTGAACTGCTGATGCAGGCTCAGGAGACCCTGTTCCATCCCAACCTCCAGTCCCCTCGTCAGCACGTCTGTCTCCTGAGGACATAGCCATCACCCGGTTTGGAGTATCTCAAAGGGTAGTGAGAGTCCTTGCGGCAGCTTGGAAGCCCTCCACTAGAGCCACATATGTCATGAAGTGGAAGTGGTTTGCCATCTGGTCTGCCGAACGTCATCAGGACCCTTTTACCTGTCCTGTGAGCCAGATCCTGGACTACCTGATCTCCCTGTTGGACTCAGGCCTCCAGTACTCCTCCCTCAAGGTGCACCTTTTGGCTATTTCGGCCTTTCACGAGCATATGGGAGGTCAAACCATGGCTCAGTTAGATGTGTCCTATAGTTTTGTCAGGGGCATCCTGCAACTGAAACCTCCAATCTCTTTCTCCTATCCCTGCTTGGGATTTAAATTTTGTTTTGGAGAAATTGACCCTGTCTCCATTTGGGCCAGCCGCAACTTGCAAGCTATGCTTTCTTTCTTGGAAAGCATTGTTTTTGGTTGCTGTTACTTCTGCTCAAAGGATTTCTGAGCTTCATGCTCTCTGGTATGAGGAACCTTATTTGATTTTTCATAAATATGGGGTGTCTTTGCACACGAATCCTACGTTTCTCCCTAAGGAGGTGTCTGAATTTACCCTTAAGCATTCTATCTACCTTCCAGTTTATTTTCAGTGCCAATCCAGGGAAAGCACTGCTCCACACTTTAGATGCATGCAGAATTCTGAAATACTACCTGCTCCGAACTAAGGACTGCAGAAAGACAAAACAGCATTTTGTTTCTTTTGCCCCAGGAAGAGAGGACGCTAAGGTTTCCAACCAGTGCTTGTCCAAATGGTTGGCCCATTGTATTGTGTTCTGGTACAACAAGCATGGCAAAGAGTTGCTGAGGATGGTGAAAGTCAATTCCACAAGGGGCGTGGCTACCTCTGTGGCCTGTTTAAAAGGGGTCTTGGCCACTGACATTTGTGCTGCTGCCACCTGGAGTACCATCTATACTTTTACCAAGCACTACAGTCTGGACATCACTTCTAGAGCTCAAGCAGGCTTTGGCCAGGCTGTCTTGCAGCGCCTCTTGTCATCAGCTTTAGGTGGCCTTCCTCCCAGACTGTTTTGCTGCATCTGTAACTGCTTGGGACTCGTTACTATGGTGTGACCTGATGACTGAGATACTCCCAATGAAGATAGAGCAGTTATGTAAGAACTTACCATAACAATAAATCTTCGAGGGGATCTCATTCATCAGGTCTGCCTTCCCTCCCATAATCCCCCTTTTATGGCGCTCTCTTCTCAGAACTGGTTAACTAGTGTTTCCAGCCTTTTATTTTGGCCTGCGCAACTCCCTCTCTCCTCAGTTCCCCATGGCACAGGTTTGCTTCCTTAGTCTCCTGGGGGAAAGAACTGAGGGGGGAGCGGGGCCGCTCATGTCTTTATTGGGTTGGTGAGGTCGTCAGGTGACGTTGGCATGGGCGGCCCCAAGTGGTACTGCTGAAAATCGTCCATGTGGATTCTGCTTCACCGACAGTGAAGTTTCTACGGTGTGACCTGATGATTGAGATCCCTTTAAAGTTCTACTGTTATGGTAAGTTCTTACGTAACTGTTCTTGCTGCCTTTTCGATGGTGATCCAGTGTGGCCCAGTAATAGTAGCGGAGGTTCAGAAGACAGAGCCCTCCTGCGGCCTTGGACCAGGTTAAACTTTTAAACCAAATACATGGGCATTGGCCTGCCCATATAAATCTAGATATCAGGCACTCCTATTGTCTTCTTGTTGCATCAGGTAAAATTAGAGGTATATTTGAAAAGAAATACAATGCGCAAGGCAGAATCACCATTCTAATACCTTCAACTCTACATGGCAAGGTTAAGGGTAATGTATTCCACTGCATAAGATCTTGCTGGAGTTGAATAGTGAAAAGGTGATAATTATCCCAATAAAACTTTAAGGTTTTCATTACATATATCCCTAAATATTTTATTGATGTTAGATTGCAGTGAAATGGGTAGGTGGTATGAATCTCTGGAGAAGGATCAAAAGAAAATATCAGTGGTTCAGTTTTAGTAGCATTTAATTCATACCCGGGGTAAGTGTCCAAAATGTTGAAGGAGTTCAAAGGCGGCAGGCAAAAATGTTTCCAGTGACTGGAGGTAAAGTAATATGTCATCAGCATACAGGGCGATCCAATGCCCCCCCCCCAGTAATATTCCCTGTATAGTTGGTGACTCTCAGATGGCCTGGGTTAGTGGCTTAATATAGAGTGCAAATAGGATGGGGGGACATTGAACAGTCCTACCTGGTACCACAGAACAAGGGGAATAATTCTTAGAGATGTTCATTGACCTTGACGCTAGGTGGTGGTGACTGGTATATTTGTTGAAGTAGCTGAACGAATTTGACCGGGAATCCCATCCTCCCTAGCACCAAGTAGAGGAAGAACCAGGACACCTGGTTGAACACTTTTTATGCATCAAGACTTAAATTGACCGCAAGGTTGGGATTAGATTGTGTGTGATGTAATATGTGCAGTGTCCTTATATTATCAGAGGTGGTACGGTCTCGAACAAAACGTGTTTGATCCAGTCCATTCAGTATAGGGAGCATTTTATCCAATCTCTTTGCCAACGCCAGCTTAGAAATGTTAGAGTCAGCGTTGAATCAGGTGGTAAGAACTGCACTGGTGGGGGGATTTCCTGGTTTTAAAATGACTGAAATAGCAGTGTATGCCCACAAAGAAGGCGATGAACCTCCAGAAAGTCTTTCATTAAATGTGTGGGTTAATGGAATGAGCAGTAACTCCCTATACATTTTGTAATACTCTGTACTGTAGCCATTGGGCCCAGGGGTTTTCATAGTTTTAAGGTTTTTCGACACATCCAAAATTTCAGTTTCGGAAATTGGTGCTACTAGTTGATTGTGGTGGGTACAGGAGAGGCAGGGTAACTGGAGAGAGTACCAAAAATCCAGTATAGTTAAGGTGGGGATATCTCCTCTAAGGCATATAAATGTTGATATGTTTTAAATGCATTAGTTATATCCTGCAGTTGAAAGCATGAGTGCCCTGCATGCTCTGTTGTTGGCAGTCCATGTTACAGGAACCAGCAAATAGCTGGTGGACACTGTAAATCATGTAGAATTGTCCCACAAGTGGTGACTGCAACCACATCTGCTGTCCCAGGTGTTCTTGGAATGGAAACGCTGTCAGAGGATTTGTACGCTTCCTGGCAAAACATGAAGATAAAGCTGTTTTGTGCCCTTCCCCTTTAGCAAGGCACTCTCCTGAGGGATTCATTTCCTTGGTTCAGGGCTCAGGACCCCGTGTATGCTTTCCCTTATTCTGATTGCATCAGACTGGCTGCACCATTTCTGGTAGCACGATCTCCTGAGTCTTCGCAGCAAATGAACATGGCTTCTTCATTTCCTGCCGAACCTGCTGACGAGGTCTGAGAGGATGATCAAGCATTCAGACCAGCAGTCCTTATACCTCACTGCTTGGTTTATGAACAGTTGGAGTTCCAGGCTCTTTAGCTTTTTTGAGGATGTTCTCCGGCTGCTGGAGGCATCTAGGAAGGACATAATTCACAAAATGTTATCCTCTGTGTGTGTGTGTGTGTCTCTCTCTCTCGCTCTGCCTCTCAAAAGCTCTCTCTCTCTCTCTCTCAAAAAGGTGCTGAGCCATGGAACAGTCTGCTAGCAGAGGTGGTGGGCACCAAAACCATTAATGATTGCAAGCACAGCTGGGACAGAGTTAAGGGCTTAGTAGTTACTGGAGGTGGGGAGTATTAACCCTTGCAGGGCCACGGACTGATATATCCATCCAGAACTGCAATATGTTCTAATTCTATCGAGAGTCCAATGGTTAAGATGGGGAGCAAGGGGGTGGATAATGTAGACATAAATGTATTGACAGAAGGTTTCAGGGTATGATAGGGTGTTACAGGCTGACTGAGTGGACCATTTGTCTTTTTCTGCCCTAATTGTCTATGTTTCTTTGACTCAATTGGAGCGAACAATATTAAATGTAGCAGGTCTCGTACATTGATACAGTGCATCAGGGTCACTGGCCCCATAAGTTCTGGCTTCTGCAGGGTTCTGGTGCCTCCAGCTTAAGACCAAAGAGTGGTGCTTTATAAAGGAGATACCCAAGAAGCTCTGGAATTCCTGGTAAATAACTTTCTTTTTCAATTGTCTTTTTTCCCCAGTGTATGCATTCTTTCCTAGCCTGGAGTTTTTTCTTTCAGACCAGGTTTGATGTTTTAAGAATACTTCACTGTGGCATCCACCACCATGACCTCAGGGGAGGGTGTGACAGGGTTGAATAGGACCCTGTCCCAGTTGTTATGGAGAGTGTGAATGCAGGGATCTATTCTGTTCTTTTCTGTCTCTTCTCTGGTTGCATAACCAAATTTTCCTGTGAAACCTAGGATTTGATCACCCTGACAGTCTCGCAATTATCTGCCTCTCACTGTCTCTTCAGTGTTTCCTTGCTTTTCTGTCTTTTCCTCCCTTGCGTATCTGTTGATGTAAAAATATATGCAAATCATTATGTGGAAATGTAACTGATAGTATGATCCCTTTGTTTAGAAATTATATACTTTTACCTTTGAAATGTATATAATTATAGTTTGAGATGATTCCAAAAAGCTAATGGAAATTCAAGAGGTTACCTTAGTGCAATGTTTAAGCCTTTTGCAAACGCTGTGGAGATGGGGCCTCAGTTCTGGGACATTGTGTTCCTGCCAGCACCTGCCTGATATATACAAGAACATTTTAGAAAAAAACAGGTTGCTTGTTAAGAAGGGGGGTTACAAGGACTTATAAGAGAGCTGAGCTGCAATTGCTTGCAAAGAGAGGGACATAGAGATTGAAGGAAAAGTCAGATGGACTTTTTCTGTTTATTTGGCCTTTGTAAATAGTTATACTGAACAATTTTATTTTTTTATGTTACTGCTAGTACAAATAAAACACTTGTTGCAAATTTTACAACTGCTCCTGGTTTTTCCTGTGCTTCCTGACCTGTGCCTCGATGACAGATGGTGTCAGCCTAAGTAGGATTTACGACGTGCATACTCTAAGCCAGGAGTTTTGTGCGTGGGTACTTGACCTAGTACCAGAGAAGCATATAGAAAGGTATGTATTATGCAGCAGCAAGTCTAGGAGTGGTTACCAGGAGAATGGCAGCCAAACAGCGGAAACAGAAGTCCAAGCTGAGATTGTACAGCCAGCACAAGTTATGGAAAAAGAACAGGCAGTGACAGAACATGAAAGCCTGATGGACTTTTTCAAATGGTGGGCTATACAACAAAAAGAGACGGAAAAGCAGTGAGAAAAAGAGCTTCAACGTTTAGAAGCACAGAGAAAAGGAGATGCAGCGACAGAAGCAGGAGATGGGAGAAGAAATGCAGCAAAAGGAGCAGCAATGGCTGGATGCCATGCAAGCTATCAAAGGCAGAGGATCTGGCACAGATCCAGAAGAGCAACAAAACACAAGCAACTTAAAAGCCATTAGACTTACAAAGTTGTGTCCCTTGGATGATACTGAGGCACACCTGACAACTTTTGAAAGAGTTGCCATAGCCTGGCAATGGCCAAAGCAGCAATGGACAATCAGACTAGTACCATACCTGACAGGGAGGTTGCCTACAGCAGTACGGACACTGCACAGTCAGAAAACTATGACCTGGTGAAAAGCGAAATCCTGAAAAGGTATGACATCTCAGGAGAGACCTACAGGCAGAGATTTCGATCTCTGAAGTACAACTCAGTCGACAATCCTTGAGAAGCCTTCACCTGACTCAGAGAACTCCTGATGAAATGGCTCCAACCAGAGAGCAAAACAGTCCCACAGATCGGCATATTTGCATTGGAGCAATTCATTAACATCCAGCCTACAGATGTGCAGCTTTGGGTAAAGGAACACTGACCAGAAAGTGGGGAAAAAGCTGTTTCTTTGGCCGAGAACTACCAAATGGCCAGACAGATGCCACAGCGGTGAGGTAACAGCCAAGCACCGGTAAGACACTCTTTTTCCCATTTAAACTCCAAGTCTGATAAGAACTCTGGTGGGGGTAATAAATCTGTGCCCAAAGACGTTATTTGCTATAACTGTAATAAGCCAGGCCATATGGCAAGAAACTGCCATAGTAAGGAGAGTGGCACTGGAGCAGATTTGTCCTTGGCAAATTGGGGTAAGTACTTAACAGATGTGAAGGTGGGGGATAAGACTGTAAAGGGACTCATTGAATCGGGAAGCAGACAGACCCTAGTGCATCTTGAAGTGCTGGGAAAAAACTGTGCAAAGGGACCTGGTACTGGGGTCATCTGCATCCATGGGGACACTCAATACTATCCCACCACTCAAGTGACTCTGACCATTAAGGGTGTGTTGCACCAAATGAAAGTGGGGGTAGTACCTAAGTTACCTATACCTGTGATTATTGGAAATGACTTTCCAGGATTTACTGAGTTAATCTCACATGAACTGAACCCTGCAGTTTCAGCATCAGTGGTAACAAGAGCTCAGGCAAAGAAAATGTCACATGGTGGGGGCACTTTCATTTCAGTGATTTTGATTCGGACTTGGTGAGCACAGCTCCAAGATCCAGAAATCCAGGAAAGAAGGACAATGCCTGAAGAAACTGTGGCAACAAATGACTGACTGACATAAGGAGTTAACATATGAAAATGCTGAAACTGAATTGATAACTGATTGTGATGTTCTTTCAGAACAAGTAAACAATGTTTCTCTCCAGGGTTATTTTAAGCAGCTGGGGTTGAGATCAAAACAAGGTGGACCAGTGTTTAAAAAATGTAATGTGTTACTGTACAGAGTTTGGGTTAAACCTCAGACACAGGAACAGACAGAACAATTGATTATACCACAGAAGTATAGAATAGAGTTGTTACAGATAGCACATGATAGTCCTATGGCTGGTCACTCAGGGAGGGATCGCACCCTTGACATATTACTGTACAGATTTTACTGGCTTGGAATTCATGAAGATGTTGCTACCTATTGTAACTCCTGTGCTGAGTGTCTGAAAGTAGCCCCAGTCGCTAGAAAAGACAAGGTGCCCCTGGTGCCCCTACCCTTGATAGATGTGCCTTTTGAGAGAATTGCAGTGGATGTGGTTGGTCCTTTAGACAAAAGTAAAAAGGATAATAGATTTATCCTGGTAGTATGCGACTATGCTACTCAGTACCCAGAAGCAGTTCCAATGCGTACTGTCACAGCTTCAAAAGTGGCAGCAGAGCTTGCAAAAATTTTCAGCAGAGTGGACATACCTAAACAAATTATTACTGATCAGGGTAGTAATTTTGGTGCTGCATTACTTAAGGAGCTGTACAGACTACTAGGTATCACTGCCATAAGAACCTCCCTGTATAACCATTAGACAGGTGGTCTTTTTGAGCATTTTAACCAAACCCTAAAACGCATGTTAAAAAGGTGTGTAAAAGGGGAAGGGAAAGACTGGGACCAATGCTTGCCTTACCTACTTTTTGCTTACAGAGACGTGCCACAGACATCAGCAGAGTTTCCACAATTTGAAATGCTGTATGGTAGGCAGCCAAGAGGACCACTGGATATGATAAAAGAAACGTGGGAAGATAACCCCACTCAGAAACAATCTATAACATCTTTTTTAGGAGCGTGGATATGTTGTTCATTCACACTCATTGGAATGTCCCCTTCCACTTTAAGTTGGACCGGAAGTCTTCAGGCTGGCTTCTCCCACCCACCTGGGTGGCATATACCTTGGCTCTGCCCATGGCGCCAGATCTTCCTTTCTGCTGGAAGATTCAGGTTGCCTCCCTCGTGCTCACGCATCTTGTAGGCCCTGACTTTCAAAGCTTCGGTTATTCCGAAAATTCACATTGTTCGCTTTAGCAATTGCAAGTTCGCTGCTTCGATTATGAAAGACAAGTCTTCCTCTGGATTTCATCAGTGCCCTTGCGGCCAGAAAATGTTGCACACCGATCCCTATACCGCGTGCGTCTGTTGCCTCGGTGTCGACCATTGCACCTCGAAATGCGATATGTGTCTCGCCTTTCATCCCAGTGTCCTCGATGACTGTCTCACACGCCTGAAACTGGAGAGGCCGGAGAAGAGGAACCCTCCGGTGAAATCCAAGGAGGCTCGATGGGCAGTTTCCATGGCCGTGGGATCTGCCGAGCAATTGTAACACATGCAAGTGTTCGAGGAGGAAGCGTCTCGTGCTGCAGAGACTTCTCGGAGCTTCTTTGTTCCACTCAACCTGGGCTCCACCATCTCGAGTTCCTTCCGAGAGTTGTGCCAGTCTCTCCCGACCAAGGGAGAGGTGCCTGCGGGCTCACACTCCTCTCGATCTCTTAAGCCGGAGAAGGACCCGCATCGCCTCTGCCTCGACGGAGACGCTCTGAGCGGAGAGGCCCCCGATCCCAGGAACATGCAGTCTCTGACTCGGGTCGAGATTGCTTTTCGGCTTCTAGCTTTTCAGCTTTGGCCGCCAGGTCAGTCAACCGACATTAACGATCAACGATGTTGAAATTGTGATCGATTCGATCGATCCGATTTCACCGATTCCGGTTGACGAATCCACCGATTAAACACCTACCTTGGTCTTCCCAGATGACGAGACCCAGCCTGCTGGGACTCCCATCGAAGAAGTGGTCCCTGGTTCTTGGGAAATCACTGGTCCCGCCGGTGTCTCCCAAGTGACCGATTCGGCCTGTCCAATCTTGATCAAGTTCTCGGACCCCCTCGACCGACAAGCCGAGGAACAGCCATAAACGCTCTAAAAAGAGGCAACGCCATCAGTCATCCTCGTCCTCCTCGGATGAGGAGAGACTCCGGCGGAAACTCCATCGGCACTACAAGGACCTTGTGTGGCAAGAGCTAATTTTGACCAGGCAGAAGCCAACTCCGGCTTCTACACTGGCCATTACCTGGCTTTCACCTCCTAGGCTGAAGCCGACTCCTTCAGAGCTGATTAAATCGGTTCCTCAGCCCGCGGAGCCGGCACAACCAGCAGCTCAGCCCAAAATGGTCTCTCCAACGATTGTGGTGGAACCACCGCCCAAACAGCGGTTGTCGGTCATAGTCACCCTAGACCGCCCTCAGCGGGTCGAAGGTGACCTGGGTGGTCAACCATTATACCCGGATTCCTCAGATTCAGATGTCACTGGCTTGCATTCTCATCCAAGGGATGATGAATCAACCATTGGCGTAGAGGTGGAGGAAGGTCCCTCATCTTTCCAAGAGATTCTACGCCTCATCTCTGAATCTATAGGGATGCCCCTGGAGCCAATCCAGAAAAAGGTGGAGTACCCTCTTACGAACATCCTTAACAGAGGGGATACCCCAACGGAGGCCTTTCCTGTGGCCGAGGCTATTGTTGGCCCGGCCTTAGAACTCCTGCAGCACCCTGCCTCCTGTCCAGCTCCGTCTGTCCGCATGACCCGCAAGTTGTGGTGCCTATGGGGTCCCTTGCTGGGTTCACAGAGCATCCTTCTGCCAAGAGCCTGGTGACCACCTCTGTGTTCAGGTGTACTGGCAGTTCTGCGACACTGACTGACCTCCTGATAAAGAGTCCAGGCTTTTGGACCATTCAGCCAGGAAGGTCTATGTGGCTCCTTTGGGCATTCATCAGGCAAGTTTGGCTGTCATCATGGCACACTTCTCTCACGCCCTTTTAGGGTCACTGGATGAAGTCCTCCCACATCTTCCTTTGGACAAGCACACCACAGTTAAGCAGGTCCATGATCAGGGCCGAGCTGTTGCCAAACAACAGCTTCAGACGGCCCTAGACATTGGGGATTCTTGTGCCTGCTCGATGGCCGCTGTGGTTGCCTCTCATCGCAGGGCTTGGTTGAGGCTCTTCTCCTTCCCGGCGGATTCTCTGCACAAACTAGTTGACGTGTCCTTCCTAGGGACCAACCTGTTCGGCCCAGGAGTGGCCGGTCACCTTCAGCACATTGAGCAGTCCAGTGCCACCCTGGTCGCTACTTCTGCCAAGGCTTCTTCCAGCAAGAACCAGCAGAAGAAAAAGAAGAAGCATTTTCAGCATTCTTCCCCTGTGGCTCAGCAGCCTTCCTTTCAAGGTGGACAGCAGCACCAGCAACAGCAGCAAGCTCAAGCTTGGTGCCCCCGGCCCAAGCCCGGACCCCAACAGGCCATAGAGGAGGTTGAGGTTCAGGTCCTGGAGCCTCCTTCTCCAAGCCTGCTCAGTGATAGGGAGGGGGCTGCCATCCCCTCTCCCATCGACCCAGCTCTGGGTCCTCCCATGGAGGACCGGCTCCACCACTTCCTTTCTGCCTAGTCTGTTGTCACTTCAGACAGGTGGGTTCTTGAAGCGGTCGGTCAGGGACTGCCTCTGGAATTCGAGCAGTACCCTCCAAGCCGAGCCCGCGCCCCTCAGGAGGAAAGAGTATCCGCTCAGACTCAGTTGGCTCTCCGAGATGTCATTGCTCAGCTCCTCCTCAAGGAGGCAGTAGCTCCAGTGGCAGATTCTCCAGCAGACCCCGGCTTTGTCTCCAGGTACTTCCTGGTGCCCAAGCGGACGGGGGGCTGGCGCCCCATTCTAGATCTGCACGACCTGAATCAATATCTCAGGTCACACACCTTTCGAATGGTTACTCTGTCCCAGATCATACCATCCTTGGAGTGAAACATGTGGTTTTGTTCACTGGATCTGCAGGACGCGTTCTTTCACATCCCAATTTGTCCATCCCATCAGCGGTTCCTCCGCTTCAGGGTCGAAGGGACCCTTTACGAGTTCTTAGCCATGCTGTTCGGCCTGTCATCGGCCCCACGGGTCTTCACCAAATGCATTGCAGTGGTGGCAGCCTATCTCGGGTGTCGAGGGGGTCAGGATTTATCCTTACCTCAATGATTGGCTCCTAGCAGCTTCCACCCAACAGGAGGCGGAGAGGTCCAGGGACCTGGTCCTCCAGACCTGCACCCAACTTGGCCTTCTGATCAATGAGGCCAAGTTGGAACTTGTGCCTTCTCAGGTGATGGGCTTCACTGGGGCAGAGCTCGACTCTCGTCAAGCCAGAGCTTGGCTCCCGGTGGTCAGGGCGGAGGTTCTTTCCTCCTTTGCCCAGTCATTTCTGGTTGTGCAATTGCGCCCTGCCCGGGACTTTCTGCACCTTCTGGGTTACATGGTGGCATGCACCTCAGTGGTCAGTTGGGCACGGTTGCACATGCGCCCCCATGCCATGGTCATTTCGATCAGCTGATCACTGTAACCCAGAAGATGTGGGATGCTCTCCAGTGGTAGACCGCCCCAGACCGGTTGCAGGAAGGGATCCCGTTTGTCCGCCCTGAGCCGACAGTCATCCCCACGACCGATGCCTCTCTCATGGGCTGGGGAGCCCACATGGGCGACAGAAGGGCCCAAGGGCTGTGGACCCCCGAGGAGTCCCGATGCCACATCAGCCTGTTGGAGCTCAGAACAGTCAGACTGGCATTGTCAGCTTTCGCTCCTTAGCTTCGGGGTCAAGTGGTTTAAGTCCAGATGGACAATACCAGGACCATGTACTGCCTCAACAAACAGGGTGGCACGCACTCCCATCTGGTGTGCAAGGAGGTGCTCCGCATCTGGACCCTCGTGAGCCGATTGGAGGCCATCCATGTGGCAGGAGCCTCAAACCATCTGGCGGATGCTCTCAGCCGCTTGTGCCAGTCATCCCATGAGTGGTTTCTCAATCCAGAGGTAGCTTACAGCCTGTTCTCCCACTGGGCAAACCGATGGTGGACCTGTTTGCCTCCAAGGAAAACTCCAAGCTGAGGCTGTTTCATGCCCGCCCCTCTCAGCAGGGCTCACTGCAAGGGGATGCCTTCTGGAGGCCGTGGACCGCAGGCCTCCTTTATGCCTTCCCTCCATTTCCCTTGATCCACAAGATGCTCATCAAGGTGAGGAGAAACAAGGCATAGGTGATCCTGGTAGCCCCAGACTGGCCACGCCAGTTCTGGTACCAAGATCTACTCAGCCTCAGCTGCAGGCCCCCGGAGTGACTCTGCACACACCCAGACCTGATCTCTCTCAATCAAGGGAAGGTATTTCATCTGGACCTTCAATCCCTGCATCTCACAGCCTGGTACCTGAGCGGCTAGAGTTCCAGGCTTTGGGTCTTTCCGAAGATGTCGACACTGTGGTGGAGGCATCCAGAAAGGAATCAACCAAGAAATGTTATACTTTCAAATGGAAACTGTTTTCCATCTGGTGTCAGAGCAAGTGCCTGGACCCTGTCCAATGGTTAACATTCTTGACTACCTTTGGTCTTTCTCCAAAGGGGCTCTTTGGTCATTGACCCTTAGGGTGCACGTGGCAGCCATCTCTGCTTACTGGGTGCAGGCCGGTCAGCTAACTGGCACAGGAGACAGTGATCGGGCTCTTTTTCAAAGGCCTGGATCACATATCCCCTCCGGTGCATGAACCTCCACCTCCATGGGCTCTACTGGTGGTACTGGCAAAGCTCATGGGCAAGCCATTCGAATCAATCCACAAGTGTGAGTTGTCACACTGGTCGTGGAAGACAGCCTTCTTGGTGGCTGTCACATCTGCCAGAAGGACAGGGGAGCTCCAGACGCTTTCAGTGGACTCCCCTTATCTGGTCTTCCACAGGGACAAGGTTGTCCTGCGCTGCACCCAAAATTCCTTCTGAAGATGGTGTCAGAGTTTCACCTTAACCAGGTGTTAACTCTACTGGTATACTACTCTAATTACACCTCGAAGGCCGAGTACAGGCTCCATACTTTGGACCTGAGACGTGCTCTCCCCTACGCTAAGGAGAGGACAGTGGAAATTCGGGGAAGAGGTTCGGCAGCTGTTTATCACCTATGCTGAAGCCGCTTCTGGCAGAGCTGCAGCAAAATGGACCACTGCAAGATGGATTTCATCATGCATAGGTATGTGCTACGAGTTGGTGGGCAAGGAGCCTCCCAGAGGGATAAGAGCTCATTCTACCCGCCATACCGCTGCCTCAGTGGCTGCTTCCCGGGACATCCCTATTCAGGAAATATGTCGGGCTGCTACCTAGAAGTCAGCAAACACCTTCATTACCCATTACCACATTGATCTGGAGTCATGCCGGGATGCTGGTTTTGGGGCCTTAGTTCTCCAATCTCTGTTCCCTAAGTAGGTGTGCGCCTTGTTTCTCTCTTCCCGGAGAATTGCTAGGAGTCTGCCAATGAGTGTGGATGAACAAAATATCCACGCTCCTAGAAAAACAGGTTACTCACTTGTAACAGTAGTTCTAAGAGTGGTATATGTTCATCCACAAAGACCCACCCAACATCCCCGGCTGTGGACGCACAACACCTGGCTTCCAGTAGGCTAAGATCTGGTGTTATGGGGTGGAGCCGAGATGTATACCACCCGGGTGGGTGGGAGAAGCCAGCTTGAAGACTTCCGGTCCAACTTAAAGTGGAAGGGACATGCCAGTGAGTGTGGATGAACAACATATACCACTCCTAGAACTACTGTTACAGTTGAGTAACCTGTTTGTATGTGTGCCCTAAGAAAGTAGCTGGCAAAATGTGTTGAAATTTCCCATAGTAATCGGGAAGAGGCCCAAAAGCAGCAGAAGGTATATTATGACCATGGGGTAAAAAAAGAAAAATTTTCTGAGCCAGATGAAAAGGTTTTTTTTCTAGGGATGTGGATATGTTGTTCAATCCACACTTCTTGGTAGGTACCTTGCCACTTTAAGTTGGGCCGGAAGGTCTTCAAGCTGGCTCCTTCCACCCACCCGGGTGGTAAAACCCTCGACTCCGCCCCATGACGCCAGATCTTCCTTAGTGCTTGGAAGCTCAGGTTCCCTCCTTAGTGCTCACGCGTTTTGTAGGCCTGGATTCTGTTTCTTCAGATTTTTGTCCTAACGTTATTTCTAGGGACATGGATATGTTGTTCATCCACACTGTCTGGCAGGTTCCTTGCTGTTTTAAATCTTGCCGGAAGGTCTTCAAGCTGGCTCCGACCACCCACCCACTCGGGTGGTAAAACTCTCGGCTCTGCCCCATGACACCAGATCTTCCTTACCGCTTGGAAGCTCAGGTTCCCTCCTTAACGCTCTGCGTGATAGACTGGATCCTAACTCTTCGGTTCGTCCGAAACTCGTTTTAAAATTCTTAAGACTTCGGTCTTCCTTTTCCCTCGCGGCTGCGATGGACAAATCAACTCCCGGTTTTCGGCGATGACCTTGTGGGCAGAAGATGTCCAGGACGGATCCGCACTCCACGTGCGTCTACTGCCTCGGCCTAGAACATGACCCACAGGCCTGCGAGTCTTGCTGTTCGTTCTTGGCCAACGTCTTGGAGGACCGCGCTGCCCGGTTGAAGCTTGGGCGCCCCGAGAAGCGCTACCCACCGGTAAAGTCGAAAGAGGCCTGTTGGGCAGTTACCACGGTGGCTGGCTCGGCTGAGCAGCTCGAGCAGATGATCGCCCTCGAGGAGGAGGCGGCCCAGGCCGCATCTTCCTCCTCCTAGGTCACGACATTTATCCCGCTCTCTTTGGGCACCTCGTATTCTGCTTCGCTTAAGGAGCTTTGCCATTCCCTTTCCACGGAGGGAGAGGGACCATCGGGACATTCCTCTCGGTCCAAAAAGAAGGATCCCAAGGGTAAGTCCCATCATCTGCGTTCGTGGGGACAAGAGAGGTCCCCTTCCCCGGACAGCCGACCGTCGACTTCGGTTGAGGTTGCAGCTAAGGCCGCTGGCTTCACGGCGTCCCCGTCAGGTCAGCCAGCCGAGACAACCGTCAATGCAGTCGAGATTTTTCTCGACCCGTCGGACAGATTGTCGACTGGTGAAGCTGACAACCCTTCTTCGCCAGTTCCCCCAATGGAAACCGAGGATTTGCCTGCGCCCATGGTGCAGCAGTCCCCGATTAAGGCATCCGAGCCCAGGGAAGAATGGGTGTCCCCCACTCCCTCCCATGCCCGCCCTCGGACACACCGAGGATCTCGGTCTCGGACTTCTTCTCGGTCTAGCCAATCCCGCCGATATCAGCGGTCTCGGTCTCAGCACCGTGGTAAGCGGCGACGCCGCTCGTCCTCGTCTTCCTCCTGGGAAGAGGAGAGGCTTCAGCGCAAATTGCATTGACGCTACGAGGAACTGATGTGGCAGCAGTTACTTTTGTCCGGGAGCAAGTCGACACCGACGCCTTCGCCGGCCATCAAGTGGCTGTCACCCGAACGGCTGAAACAGCCTCTCGCTGCAGTCGAGATGCCCAAGCCTGGGATGGTTGTTCGGCTGAAACCTGCTGCCCCACCGATTGTGGTGGAACCTCCGCCTCCACAACCGAAATCGGGGGCACCGACCAAGGACTCTCAGTTGGGTCAAGGCCTGCCCCACAGGTTGTCGGTCACCCTCACTCCCGACTGTCCTCAGCAGGTGGAGGGTGACTCAGGCCCTAGGCAGCTCTTCACGGACTCCTTGGAGTCCGACGACGACTCCTCCCTGTTCTCCAGGCAGTTGACCTGGAGTCCTCCGGGGGCCAGTCACTGGACAAAAGCTCATCGTCCTTCATGGGTCTGCTTCAGCTCATCTTGGAGTCCACGGGGATGCAGCTCGAGCCCATATCCAAACGGGCCAAGTATCCCCTGACGGAGATATGGACCGAGGGGATTCACCCACGGAGGCCTTTCCGGTGGCTGAGGCCATTGTCGGCCCAGCCTTGGAGCTTTGGCAGTGGCCTGCTTCCTGTCCTGTGCCCTCGGCCAGGATGTATGCAGTCCCTACCGGCTCTTTGCCCGGGTTTTTTGAGCACCCTTCTGCCGAGGGGTTGGTCACCGACAGCATTTTCCGGCGTCCCGGGAACACTAGGGTCATGGACAAGCCCCCCGACAAGGAGTCCAAAAAGCTGGACTACGCCGGGCGCAAGGTGTATGCTGCATCCTCCCTTGGCCTCCACCAGGCCAGCTCGGCCGTGCTGATGGCACACTTCTCCCACGCCCTCATGGGCTCCCTGGATGAGGTGATCCCTCATCTCCCGGCCGACCTCCAGACCACGGTCCGGCAGGTTCGGGACCAGGGTAGGGCAGTGACGAAGCAGCAGCTCCAGACAGCTCTGGACATAGGGGACTCCTGTGCCAGATCAGTTGCGGCCGTGGTGGTCATGCGCCACAGAGCATGGCTGAGGATATCCACCTTCACGGCGGATACCCAGCACACAAGTTGGTGGATGTCCTCTTCTTGGGGTCCGACCTCTTCGGTCTTGGAGTGGAAGGTCACCTTCAGCGGATCGAAAAGTCCAATGCCACTCTGGACTCGGTCACCTCTGCCCAGAAGGACAAAGGCCGCCGTAAGCAGCAGCACAAGCCCTTTCGTCCTTTTGCGCCTGCGGCACGTCCGGCCCAACAGCACCAGCATCAGGGCCAGCAGGCTTGCGCTTGGCATCCCAAACCCAAGCCCGCGGCTTCCTCCAAAAGGAAGCAGGGAGGTAAAGGCCCAGGAGATCCCTCGGCCGGTCCCTCCTCCAAGCCTGCCCAGTGACGGGTTGAGGGGTGTCGCCCCCAGCCTTATCACTCCTCCTGGGTTCCCCGCATGGGGGGATGGCTCCCGCCACTTCCTTTCCGCCTGGTCCGCTATCACCACAGACTGCTGGGTGTTGGAGGTGATAGGAAAGGGCCTGCCTCTAGAGTTCGAGCAGACCCCACCATTTCGAGCTGTCGCCCCTCGGGGGGCCACAGGGTCCGCAGCCTCGCTGTCGGCCCACCGAGCCGATATTGCCCTGCTCCTCGAAAAAGAGGTGATCAGGAAGGTGGCGGATCCTCCTCCAGACCCGGGGTTTGTGTCCAGGTATTTCCTGGTCCCAAAACGAACGGGGGGCTGGTGCCCCATTCTCAACCTGCACGACCTGAACAGATTCCTAAGGTCTCGGACCTTCAGGATGGTCACTCTGGCTTAGATAATCCCATCCTTGGAACGAGGTGTGCTGTTCTGTTCCCTGGACCTCCAGGATGCATTCTTTCATGTCCCAATCCGTCCGTCTCATCAGAGATTCCTCCACTTCAGAGCAGAGGGATCCCTTTACGAGTTCCGGGCCATGCCCTTCGGCCTCTCCCTAGCTCCCAGGGTCTTCACCATATGCATGGCAGTGGTGACAGCATTCCTGTGGCACCGAAGGGTCCAGATGTACCCCTACCTGGACGACTGGCTGATTGCAGCCCCCTCCAGAACGGAGGTGGAGCGGTCCAGAGATCTGGCCCTCCAGGTTTGCTCTCAGATTGGCCTCCTCATCAACGAGGCCAAGTCGGAACTCGTGCCAAGGCAGGTGATACATTTCATCGGGGCAGAGCTCGACTCTCTTCGAGCCAGAGCATGGCTCCCGGCGGACAGGCCGAGGTTCTTTCCTCCTTTGCCCAATCATTTCAGGTTGGGCAATCGCGCCCTGCCCGGAACTTCCTGTGCCTCCTAGGCCTCATGGCGGCCTGCACCAGCGTGGTCCGTTGGGCCCACTGGTACATGCATCCCCTTCAATGGGGACTGGCCAGCCAGTGGTCACAGTGCTTCGATCTGTTGGATCAGCTAGTGACAGTGACCCAGGGGATCTGGAACGCTCTCCAGTGGTGGACCGTTCCAGCACATCTGCAGGAGGGCATCCCATTTGTCCGCCCCGAGCCGACGGGGTCTCTATCAACCGATGCCGCTCTGATGGGTTGGGGTGCCCATCTGGGGGTTCAGGTCCAGACGGACAATACCACGACCATGTACTAGCTAAACCGCCAGGGCGGGACGCGCTCCATGCCTCTGTGCAGGGAAGCTCTCCGCATTTGGTCTCTCGTGCGCAGCCTGGAGGCGGATCTCCTCGCCATTCATGTGGCAGGAGCCTCCAACACCCTGGCCAATGCCCTAAGCTGGATAGGGGCTGCGTCTCACGAGTGGTCTCTCCTGCCGGAGGTAGTACAAGATCTCTTCTCCCACTGGGGCACGTCTCAGGTGGACCTGTTTGCCTCCAGGGAGAATGCGAAGCTGAGACTGTTTCATGCCCGCCCTCCTCAGCAGGGCTTGCTGCAGGGGGATGCCTTCTCATGGCTGTGGACCCCGGGCCTCTTCTACGCCTTTCCCCCATTTCCCTTGATCCACAAGGTGCTTCTCGAGGCGAGGAGGGACAAGGCGCAGGTGATTCTGGTAGCCCCAGACTGGCCCCATCAGTTCTGGTATCCTGATCTCCTCAGTCTCAGCTCCAGGCTCCCGAGGCGGCTTCCAGCCCACCCGGACCTGATCTCAGTCAATCAGGGGAATGTATTCCATTCGGACCTTCAATCCCTGCACCTGACGGCCTGGTTCCTGAGCGGCTAGAGTTCCAGGCCTTGGGTCTTTCCGACGAGGTCCTTAACGTCGTTGAGGCATCCCGTAAGGAGTCGACCAGAAAATGCTTCGCCTTCAAATGGAAGAGATTTTCCATTTTGTGTCAGGGCAAGGGCCTGTACCCTTCCTCCTGTTCCTTGGCAAGCATTCTGGACTACCTGTGGTCCCTTTCTCAGCAAGGGCTTCAGTCGACGACCCTTAAGGTGCACCTGGCAGCCATCTCTGCTTACTGAGCACGGGCCGGGATGCAGTCGGTTGCGCAGGAGTAGGTGGTCGGGCACTTTTTCAAAGGCCTTGCTCACATATCCCCTCCGGTGCGAGAATCTCCACCTCCGTGGGATCTACTGCTGGTATTGGCTAAGCTCATGGGCAGGCCATTCGAACCGATGCACAGGTGTGACATCTCTCACCTGTCATGGAAGACTGCCTTCTTGATGGCGATCACGTCAGCCAGAAGGATGGGAGAGCTCCAGGTGCTTTCCATCGTCTCCTTATCTGGTCTTCCACAGGGACAAGGTTGTCCTGCGCCCCCACCCGAAATTCCTTCCGAAGGTGGTGTCGGAGTTTCACCTTAACCAGGTGTTGACTCTGCCGGTGTTCTACCCCAGTCACACCTCGGAGGCCGAATATAGGCTCTATACTTTGGACCCTAGAAGAGTGCTCGCTTATTATAAGGAGCAGACAGCTGAAGTTCAGGGAGAGGTTTGTCAGCTGTTTGTCACCTACGCTGAAGCCGCACCTGGCAGAACTGCAGCCAAGTGGACGATAGGCAGGTGGGTCACCTCCTGCATAGATCTCTGCTATAGGTTGGCGGGCATGGAGCCTCCCAGAGGGATAAGAGCTCATTCTGCCTGCCATACCGCTGCATCGGTAGCTGCTACCAGGTACGTCCCTATCCAGGAAATCTGCAGGCCTGCTACCTGAAAGTCAGCACATACCTTCATCACCCACTACCACATTGACCTCGAGTCATGCTGGATGTCACGGGGATGCTGGTTTTGGGGCCTCGTTTCTCCAGTCTTTATTCACTAAGTAGGGGGTGTGCGCCTTGCCTCCCTTCTCCCGGAGAACTGCTAGGAGTCTGCCAGACAGTGTGGATGAACAACATATCCATGTCCCTAGAAATACAGGTTACTCACCTGAAACAGGAGTTCTAGGAATGGTATGTGTTGTTCATCCATTCCCGACCTCCCGGCTTGACATGCAACCTGGCTTCCACAGCGGGCTAGATCTGGCATCATGGGGCGGCCGAGTTTTACCACCGGGTGGGTGGGTGGAAGAGCCCGCTTGAAGACCTCTGGCAAGATTTAAAGTGGCAAGGAACCTGCCAGACAGTGTGGATGAACAACATATACCATTCCTAGAACTTCTGTTACAGGTGAGTAACCTGTATTTTCAAACTCACTAGGGTTCGGTCTTCGTATATTGCGGCTGTGATGGAAGACAAGTCCGTTCCCGGATTCCGCCGGTGCCCTTGCGAGCAGAAGATGTCCCGAACTGAATCTCACGCCACTTGCATTTACTGCCTTGGGCATGACCACGATCCATGGGCTTGCGACTTGTGTCTCTCCTTTTTTTAGTCGGTACTTGAGGACCGCGCTGCACGATGTCAGCTAGGGCAACCGGAGAAGAGGTTCCCGCCGGTTTGATCGAAGGAGATCCATTGGGTGGTGTCCACGGCGGTGGGCTCTGCAGAACAATTGGAACAGCTTATGGCCTGTGAGGAGAAGGCGGCCCAGGCTGCGGCGAGCTCCCCCTCGGCCTCGGCTTTTATTCAGCTCCCCCTGGGTTCCTTGTATACGGCTTCCTTTCGGGAGCTTTGTCAGTCCCTCTCAACTAAGGGAGACTGACCTTCTTGGTCTTTTCCCGAGCAGTCCAAAAAATGGGATCACAAAGGTAAGTCCCAGTGTCGATGTTCTTGGGAGCGGGAGAGGTCTCGCTCCCCGGATCATCTTCTCTCGACTTTGGTCGAGGTGGCGGCCCGGGCTGCTGGTTTCATGGAGTCCCTGTCAGACCAGCCGGCTGAGACTCCTGTCAATGAGGCCAAGATCTTTCTTGAGCCCACCGACAGGTTGTTGACCGAAGAGTCCGACATTTCTTTCCTTGTGACACTGGTACCCCAGGTGCCATCTAAGGACTTAACTCTTGAGCCGAAGTCTCCGGCCAAGGACCCTGAACTAGAGGATCTGTGGCTTTCCCTTGCTGCTTCCTCGACCCACCGCTGACGTCGTCGACAGTCGAGGTCTCGGTCCTCTTCTGCATCGGGTCGGTCCCGCCGACGGCGTTGGTCCTGACATCGCGGAAAGCGGCATCACCACTCGTCCTCATTTTCCTCCTCTGCTGAGGAGAGGCTTTGACGCAAATTGCGCCAATGTTATGAGGACCTTATGTGGCAGCAACTTATTTTATCTGGTGGTCAACCGGTGACGGCACCCACTCCAGCGATTAAGTGGCTGTCTCCTGATTGACCGAAGCTGTCGCCTGGCCCCTGTTATTCAGTCGAGGAGCTGGCCCCGGCGCTGATTGCTTGGCCTAAACCGGCTGCTCCACCCATAGTGGTGGAATCCCCACCTCGTCAACCGAAGACCAGGGCGTCGACCAAGGATTCTCGGTTGGGTCAAGGTTTGCCCCACAGATTGTCGGTCACTCTCACCTCCAACCGTCCTCAGCGAGTGGAGAGTGGCTCAGACGGCCGGCAGCTTTTCCTGGACTCTTCTGAGTCCGACTATTCCTCGCTGTATTCCCGGTCAGTTGACCAGGAATCTTCAGGGAGTTTATTGGTGGACGAGTGCCCATCCTTGTTCCTGGGTATCCTTCAACTCATCTTGGAGTCCACTGGTATGAAGCTTGAACCCATGCAGAAACGGGCTAAATACCCTCTCACAGAAATCCTGGACAAGGGGGATTCCCCCTCGGAGGCCTTCCCCATGACCGAGGCCATAGTGGGCTGAGCTCTGACAGCGACCGGCCTCTTGTCCTGCACCTTCGACCAGTATGGCCTGCAAGTATGTGGTCCCTACAGACTCCCTCTCCGGTTTCTCGAAGCACCCCTTGCCTGAGGGGTTGGTGACCGACTGAGTATTCCGGCGCTCCGGAAATGCTAGGAATGTGGACAAGCCCCCGAACAAACAGTCCAAAAGCTGGGCTACTCTGGGAGGAAAGTCTATGCTGCCGCCTCCTTAGGCCTTTGTCAGGCTAGCTCAGCTGTTTTGATGGCACACTTCCCACGCCCTTTTGGGCTCCCTTGTTGAGGTGCTTCCTCATCTCCCGGCTGACCTCCAGACCACGGTTAAGCAGGTTCATGATCAGGGAAGGGCGGTGGCTTAACAGGAGCTCCAGACTGCTCTAGACATCAGTGATTCTTGTGCCTGGTCAGTAGCGGCCGCAGTAGCCATTCACTGCAGGGCTTGGCTGCAGATCTTGACCTTCACGGCAGATACCCAGCACAAGCTAGCAGATGTTCCCTTTTTGGGCACTGACTTGTTCGAGCCCGAGATGGAGGGCCACCTCCAGCGGATCAAGAAGTCCAACGCCACCTTGGACTCGGTCGCATCTGCCCAGAAGGACAAAGGCCGCCATCAGCAGCATAAGCCCTTTTTGTCTTTCCACTCCGGCGGCATGGCTGGCCCAGTAACATCAGCCACAGGGCCATCAGGCTCATTCTTGGTGCCCCAAGGCCAAGTCTGTTGCTTCCTCGGTTAGGAAGCTCGGAGGTAAAGGTCCGGGCGGCCCCTCCGCCGGTTCTTCCTCTAAGTCTGCCCAGTTGCGGGTTGCCACTCCCAGTCCTGTCACACCTCACCTGGGTCCCCCTGTGGGGGGCCAGCTCAGCCTCTTCCTCACCACCTGGTCTGCTATCAACATGGACCGCTGGGTGCTGGAGGTGGTCGGCAGGGGTCTGCCTCTGGAATTCGTGCAGACCCCTCCGTTTCAAGCCTGCACCCCGGGGGGGGCCGCTGGATCCGCAGCCTCTTTGTCGGATCGCCAAGACAACATAGCCCTGCTCCTCCAGAAGGGGGTAGTCAGCAAGGTGATGGATCCTCCTCCTCCTTGCCCAGGTATGTCCTGGTCCCAAAATGGATGGGAGACTGGCACCCCATTCTCGATCTACACGACCTGAACAAGTTTCTAAGGCTGTGCACCTTTTGGATGGTCACTCTGGCCCAGATCACGCCATCCCTGGAACTAGGCATGTGGTTCTGCTCCCTGGATCTTCAGGAAGTGTTCTTTCACGTCCCAGTCCGTCCGTCCCATCGGTGGTTCCTCCACTTTCGAGCAGAGGGAATCCTTTACGAGTTCCGGGCCATGCCCTTCTGCCTTTCTTCAGCTCCCAGGGTCGTCTTCAAATGCATGGCAGTGGTGGCAGCATCTCTGCGGCACTGTTGGGGCCAGTTCTACCCTTACCTGGACGATTGGCTGATAGCAGCCCCCTCCATGTTGGAGGCGGAACGGTCCTAGGATCTGGCACTCCAGGCTTGCTCTCAGCTAGGCCTCCTTATCAACGAGGCCAAATTGGAACATGTGCCTTCGCAGGTGATCCAGATTATCGGGGCAGAGCTAGACTCTTTCCGAGGCAGAGCCTGGTGGACAGGGCCAATGTCCTTTCCTCCTTTGCCCAGTCATTTCTGGTTGGGCAATTGCGCCCTGCCTGGGACTTCCTGTGCCTTCTGGGTCTCATGGTAGCCTGCACCAGCATGGTCCATTGGGCCTGCTGGCATATGCGCCCCGTGCAGTGGGGGCTGGCCTACCAGTGGTCCCAGTGCTCCAGTCTCCTAGACCAGCCAGTGTCCATGACCCAGATGATGTGGGATGGCCTGCAGTGGTGGCTCGTCCCAGCTTATCTGCAGGAGGGGATCCCGTTTGTCCGCCCGAGCCAACGGTCATCTTGATGACCGACACCTCTCCGATGGGTTGGGGTGCCCATCTGGGGGAGCACAGGGCCCATGGCCTCTGGTCCCCTCAGGAGTCCCGATGCCACATCATCCTGTTGGAGCTCTGAGTGGTTCAGTTAGCCCTGACCGCCTTTGCTCCATTTTTCCAGGGTCAAGTGGTTCTGGTCCAGACTGACAACACCACGTCCATGTACTACCTCAACTGACAGGGCAGGACACCCTCCTTGTCTTTGTGCAAGGAAGCTCTCCGCATATGGTCTCTCGTGCTTAGCCTGGAGGCGGATCTCCTAGCCATTCATGTGCCAGGAGCCTCGAACAGCCTGGCCGATGCCGTCAGCCAGATAAGCGATGCATCTCACGAGTGGTCTCTCCTGCCAGAGGTAGTGCAGGATCTGTTCTCCCACTGGGGTACACCTCAGGTGGGCCTATTTCCTTCCAGGGAGAATGCAAAGCTGAGCTGCTGGTTAACTAGGATCTGCAGCTTATCCAGTAGGTAGGAAAATGGGCAGACTGGGTGGGCCAAGCGGTCCTTATCTGCCGTCAAAAATCTATGTTTCTATGAGGCTGTTCCATGCCCGCGCCCCTCAGCAGGGCTCACTGCAAGGGGATGCCTTCTCGAGGCCGTGGACCCCAGGCCTCTTTTACGCCTTCCCTCCATTTCCCTTGATCCACAAGGTGCTTCTCAAGGTGAGGAGGGACAAGACGCAGGTGATTCTGGTAGCCCCAGACTGGCCCCGCCAGTTCTGGTATCCAGATCTCCTCAGCCTCAGCTCCAGGCTCCCGAAGCAGCTTCCAGTCCATCCAGACCTGCTGTCTGTCAAGGGGAAGATACTCCATCCGAACCTACAATCCCTGCACCTGACGGCCTGGTTACTGAGTGGCTAGAGTTCCAGGCCTTGGGTCTTTCTGACCAGGTCCTCAGTGTCGTTGAGGCATCCTGTAAGGAGTCGACCAGAAAATGTTATGCCTTTAAATGGAAGAGATTTTCCATTTCGTGTCATGGCAAGGGGCTGGACTGTTCGTCCTGCCCGTTGGCTAACATTTTGGACTACCTGTGATCCCTTTCTCAGCTAGGGCTTCAGTCGACGACCCTTAAGGTGTACCTGGCAGCCATCTCTGCTTACCGGGCGCGGACCAGCAAGCAGTCGGTGGTGCAGGAGAAGGTGGTCTGGTGTTTTTTCAAAGGCCTAGATCACATATCCCCTCCGGTACGTGAACCTTCACCTTCCTGGGATATACTGCTGTTATTCGTTAAGCTCATAGGCAAGCCATTTGAACTGATGCACAGGTGCGATATCTCCCATCTGTTGTGGAAGACCGCCTTCTTGGTGGCTGTCATGTCAGCCAGAAGGATTGGGGAGCTCCAGGCACTTTCCATAGAATATCCTTACCTGGTCTTCCACAGGGACAAAGTTGTCCTATGCCCCCACCCGAAATTCCTTCCGAAGGTGGTGTCAGAGTTTCACCTAAATTAGGCATTGACTCTGCCAGTGTTCTACCTCAGTCACACCTCGGAGGCCCTATACAGGCTCCATACTTTGGACCTGAGAAGAGCGCTCGCCTACCATAAGGAGCGTACGGCTAAAGTTTGGGGAGAGGTTCGCCAGCTATTTGTCACCAACGCTGAAGCCGCACCTGGAAGACCTGCAGCCAAGTGGACAATAGGCAGGTGGATCACCTCCTGCATAGATCTCTGCTATAGGTTGGCGGGCAAGGAGCCTCCCAGAGGGATAAGAGCTCATTCTGCCCGCCATACCGCTGCCTCGGTGGCTGCTTCTAGGGACATCCCTATCCAGGAAATCTGCAGGGCTGCTACCTGGAAGTTAGAACACACCTTCACTTCCCATTACCACATCGACCTTGAGTCATGCCGGGATGCTGGTTTTGGGGCCTCAGTTCTCCAGTCCTTGTTTCCCTAAATAGGGGGTATGCGGGTTGCCTCCCTTCTCCCGGAGAACTGCTAGGAGTCTGCCAAGAAGTGTGGCTTGAACAACATATCCGCATCTCTAGAAATACAGGTTACTCACCTGTAACAGGAGTTCTAGGAGTGGTATATGTTGTTCATCCACATGACCCACCTGACCTCCCTGGCTTCCAGCGGGCCAGATCTGGCGTCGTGGGGCGGAGTTGAGGGTTTTACCGCCTGAGTGGGTGGGAGGAGCCAGTTTGAAGACCTTCCGGCCCAACTTAAACCGGCAAGGTACCTGCCAAGAAGTGTGGATGATCAACATATACCACTCCTAGAACTCCTGTTACAGGTGAGTGTCCTGTATCTACTGTTACCCACAATGGAAAATAAACTGTTAATGAAGTGGCAAGGGCCTTATAAGGTTCTTAGATGTACTAGCACCGTTAACTACGAGATTGAGACCCCGGACAGGAAAAATCCTAAGATAGACCATGCTAACCTCCTCAAGAAATCAGTTGAAAAAATGCCAAAAGCTGCTTTGCTAGTCTTGCCAGAAATTGATAAGGAAGATATCGATGTAGCTTATGATAGACTGAAACAAACTATAAATGCTGATGCTGAAAAGGTGAATGTTTCCTTAACCTCAGAACAAACTGTAGACATTCGTAATGTGCTAAAGACATTTAATAGTACTTTTACCACAGTACCAGGCCGAGCAAAAGGGGTTGAGCATATTATAGGGACAAGGAATGCTCGTCCTATTAGGCAAAGACGTACAGGTTACCAGAGTGGTTGAGAGCTGACATGGTTAAGGAAATACAAAAAATGAAAGAACTAGGTATCATAGAAGAGTCAAGGAGTGCTTGGTCATCTCCCATGGTAATTGTAAACAAAAAAAGAAGGGTGTGTTAGAATCTGCCTTTATTTTAGGAAACTTGAGTGTCAGAATTTGACAGTTACCCTATGCCCAGAATAGATGATTTGGTGGACACACTGGGTAGTGCAAAGTTAATCGGTATCCTCGATCTCACCAAGGGTTACTGGCAAATACCTTTAGCTAAAGGATCCAGAAACAAAACTGCATTTGCCACTCCTGTTGGATTCTATCAGTTCACCACCATGCCATTTGGTTTACATGGTGCACCAGCTACATTCCAGCGGTACATGGATGTAATTTTATCTCCTCACACTGGTTATTGTACTGCATACCTGGATGATGTCGTGGTGTTCAGTCCAGACTGGAAAAGCCACCTGGAACACCTACGAGCAGTTATCCAAGCTGTCAAAAATGCCGGTCTGACAATCAATCCTACCAAATGTGCATTGGGCATGCATGAAACCAAATATTTGGGCTGTGTGTTGGGAAATGGAGAAGTTATGCCAGAAATTTCTAAAATACAAGCTGTTGCTAACAGCCCTGTCCCTAAAAAAAGAAACATGTCTAGTCATTTTTAGGGCTGGCCGGTTATAATGGAAGATTTGTTCCCAACTTTGCTGAGTTAGCTCCTCCCCTCACTGAACTCATGAAAAAATGGTACCCAAATAATGTGAAATGGACCCCAGAATATGATGAAGCTTTTCAAGCCATTAAGGCTGCATTATGTTCAGCCCCTGTTTTAAGAAGCCCAGATTTTGAGAAACCATTTTTGTTACGAACAGATGCATCATAGGTAGGTCTAGGCACAGTCCTGAGTCAAAATATAGATGGACAGAACTTCATATTCTGTACATACAGTATGTAGGAAGTTGCTTGACAGAGAGAAAAGGTACTCCACCATTGAAAAGGTGAATGTTTAGCAGCAAAATGGGCCATGGAGTCCCTTAAGTTTTATTTACTAGGAACTGACTTTGTAGACCACAATCCCCTCTGTTGGCTTAACCAAATGAAAGATACAAATGTGAGAATCTCAAGGTGGTACCTGGCACTACAGCCATTTAAATTCAATGTGTTTCTCAAATCTGGTAAAGAGAATAGCAATGCTGATTTTCTGTCACAATATGGATCAGGAATTGAGGGTTCTGAAGGTTGAAAAACAAATATATGAGTTTAAACTTTACTATCTGCTGTACTGTTCTAGAAAAAGGATACTGTACATGCGCTTAATTTCTGAAAGCTAGAAGCTAATGTTAGAGAATTAATAGAAAGTTTTGTAAACATGTTTGATAAAACAGGTTCCCTCTTAAGGAGGGGGTGTATGTAACAGGGTTGAATAGGACCCTGTCCCAATTGTTATGGAGAGTTTGAATGCAGGAATATGTTCTGTTCTTTTCTGTCTCTTCTCTGTCTGGTTGCGCAACCAAATTTTCCTGTGTTGACCTAGGGTTTGATCACCCCAACAGTCTCTCAGTTATCTGCCTCTCACTGTCTCAGTCTTTCCTTGTTTTTCTGTCTTTTCTTCCCTTGGATATTTACTGATATAAAAATATATGAAAATCATTATGCGGAAATGTAACTGATAATGGGATCCCTTTGTTTAGAAATTATATAGTGTTATTGTTGAAATGTGTATAATTATAATTTGAGATGATTCCAAAATGCTATTGGAAACTCAAGAGGTTACCTTAGTGCAATTTTTAAGCCTTTTGCAAAAGCTGTGGAGATGGGGGCCTCAGTTCTGGGACATTGTGTTCCTGCCAGCACCTGCCTGATATAAACAGAATGCTTGTTAAGAAGAGGGGTTGCAATTACTTATAAGAGAGCTGAGCTGCAGTTGCTTGCAAAGAGAGGGACACAGAGATTGAATGAAAACTCAGATGGACTTTTTCTGTTTATTTGGCCTTTGTAAATAGTTGTACTGAACAATTTTGTTTTTTTATGTTAGTACTAGTACAAATAAACTCTTGTTGCGAATTTTGCAACTGGTCCTGTTTTTTCCTATGCTTCCTGACCAGTGACTTGACGACAGAAGGATAAGTGTACAGCACTGGGCACAACTTGAGCAGTGCTTTCACACTAAGCATGACTCATGTTCTTATATAAAATCTGATAACATACCTTACTAGTTCATAGTGAGGTGCAGGGTCTGCGAACTCTGTTGCTGATTCTGTTCTGAGGGCATCAAAAATGGCCAAATAAGCAACTGCAGTACTTCTAAGACACGACTTTCCATTACTTGGTGCCAGGAACACAACAAAAAATGATCCAGCCTAGATGGGGAGTTGAGCTCCCCACCCTTGTTGGATCCCGATAGTTAAGCAGTAAATCCCTCTAAGCTAGATGTGATCATCTAATACGGCCCAGTTAGGGAGACATATGGGACCAACAAGGTAGGGTGTATTGTAACTCCTGAGTGCATATGCAACAGAGATGAAAAAATAGATATAAATAAATGTAAAATGTGTAGATTAGCACTGCATTTTAATTATGTTGCTTTCTTTTTATTACTATCCAGATATTATGCTGTCTTCGGTATTAGAAACAACCAGCATCACGCCATCTGTTTACAGTGTCCATGCCCTGACACTGCTCGCTGAGGTAATTCTTTATTTATTAATTTTTTTTTCTTCAAATGGTTCAGCTTGCTGATTGTGGCAGCAGTTTATGAAGTAAAACAATATTTCAGCCTGTGTTTTATTTTTGGAAGGTCAGATAACCAATAGAACTGAACAGTCTTAATTCACGGCGCTCTGAACCAAGACTAATACCAGCATTCAAGCAGATAAGACTGTTCAGCCTAAGGTTGCCCATTGTCACAGTTTAAAATGAGTACACTGGCTCTCCATTTTTTTTTCCTTAGAGGCTGTACTTTACAAGTGATAATAAGAGGATAGAAACACTTGTTTTTGTTTTTTTGCAATAACATTTAAAGAACTGCTTTTAACCTTGTGGAGTTGCACCCACCACCACACACACTTTTGGAGGCATGTGACACACCCTACAGAGGCTATGTTTTCTATAGAGGTTGTGCTTCAAACACACTGGTTTGCATTCTCTTATACTTTAAACTTTTTGGCCTTTCAGTAAATGCAACATTGTTACAGATTGACACAGGTGGAAAAGACAGTTTTGTAACTACATGATACATTTTATGTCCTTGTTAAGCACTTCAGATGTCACAATATGTCCATGCTGTACTATAATATAATACCCGCTGCATGAAAGGGACTGAAACGAAATCATTACTGTTCTAAAATGTGCTTGCCACCAGTGTGTAAATCATAACCATCCACTGATTTATCTGTAAGGCCAGTAAAGATGGGTTTACAACAAAAGGAGAAGCAGTATTTAAAAAAAAACCAAAAACTTTTACAAGAACATTTACTTACAGCTTTAGTGCAGCTCTCCTTTAAGGGATCGGCTTATGCAGCAAAATACTGTACTTGTTTGCTAGCTTTGATTGTATGATTTTTTTTTTTACATATGTAATGTGTGCTTTCTTCCCTGTTTTTCTCCCTACCTGGGACCGCAGCAGACATGCGAATGTATGTTTGTGGAGGTGCACACGCACGCCAGCTACTGGCTTGGCCTCTTCCACCCCACCCCTGGTGATCGCTTGCCGCCCCCTCTGCTTCCCATAGGACCTCCACCCAATGGGAGTGAAACTACGGGGGGGGGGGAGGCAAGCACACATCCCTCCCCAGGAGAGAAGAGCTGCCTCTCAGCAGCTCAATCCCACTCCTTGCCCTCCCCCGACAACCCAGGCATCCAGCACCTCAACCCTCAGCACCACTAGGCCCACACTGCTAGCTTTGATTTTAAGGATGTTCCCTGATGTTTTAGCAACCCCATGTCAAATTCACAATTAATTGCCTAGTACATAATGGTTATCTAACAAAAAACATGGGTTGCCATTCTTGTTTTTAAGTTACATAGTGGTACTTAATCCCTCTTTAACATAGAAACATAGATTTTGACGGCAGATAAGGACCGCTTGGCCCACCCAGTTTGCCCATTTCCCTACCTATTGGATAAGCTGCAGATCCTAGTTAACCAGCAGCCTACTGCTTCCTACCCCCAACCCCTAGAATGGCCTTATGACTATCCCATGCATGCTTGAATTCCACCACTGTTTTTGACTCCACAACCTCCTCCAAGGCCTTCCATGCATCCACACAACTCTCTGTGAAAAAATACTTCCTTAAATTACCTCTGAGCCGCCCCCTTCTATCTTCAAATTGTGCCCCTTGTTCTTGCATACCTCTTTTTTTGAAAGATGCTACCCTCTTGGACTTTGTTGATTCCCCTGAGATACTTGAAAGTTTCTATCATGTCCCCCCTCTCTCTCCTTTCCTCGAGGCTATACATATTCAGCTCCTTAAGTCTCTCTTCATATGTCTTCCAGTGCAGACCCTGCACCATTTTAGTTGCCCTCCTCTGGACAGCCTCCATCTTGTCTGTATCCTTGCGGAGATTGTGTCTCCAGAACTGCACGCAGTACTCCAGATGGGGTCTCACCAACTGTCTGTACAGAGGGATAATAACTTCCTGTTTTCTGCTGGTGATGCCTCTCCCTATGCATCCCAGTATCCCCCCAGCCCTCCTTGCTGCCCTCTCACATTGTTTGCCCACCTTTAGGTCATCTGATATGACTACCCCCAGGTCCCTTTCCATTTTTGTTGTTGTTAGTATCTCACCCCCCCCATTGTGTACTCTTCCCCTGGGTTTTTGTTTCCCAGGTGCATTACCTTGCACTTCTTAGCATTAAATCTAAGCTGCCATACATTGGCCATTCCTCTAACCTTGCCAAGTCCCTTCTCATCCTTTCCACCCCACCTTGTGCATCAACTCTGTTGCAGATCTTTGTGTCATCTGCAAAGAGACATACTTTTCCTTCCAGTCCCTCTGCAATATCGCTTATAAAGACATTGAAGAGGACCGGTCCTAATACTGAACCCTGTGGTACCCCACTAGTAACCCCCCTTTCTTCAGAGTGGACTCCATTTACTATTACTCTCTGTGTCCTATTCTCCAGCCAATTCTTTACCCAGGCTGTCATCTTGGGACCCACTCCCAGGCTGGCTAACTTGTATATTAATCTTTTGTGTGGGACTGTGTCAAATGCCTTGCTAAAGTCTAGGTAGGCCTTGTCCACAGCCCCTCCCTGATCTACTACTTTGGTCACCCAGTCAAAGAAATCTATCAGATTTGTCTGGCATGACCTTCCCGCTGAATCCATGCTGCCTTGGGTCCTGAGCCCTCTGGCCTCTAGATACTCAACAATTCTTTCCTTCAGAAGTGATTCCATCATTTTCCTACCACTGAGGTTAAACTAACAGGTCTGTAGTTTTCTGCTTCTGCCTTGCTCCCACTTTTGTGAAGGGAATCACATCTGCCCTTCTCCAGTCCTCGGTACCACCCCATCCTCCCATGATTTGTTAAAGAGGGTAGTCAGTGGTGTCACTAGTTCTACCCTTAGTTCTTTTAGAATTCTGGGATGAATCCCATCAGGCCCCATTGCTTTGTCCACCTTCAGTTTTAAGAGTTCTTTCAGAACCCTTTCTTCTGTAAATGGGCTGGTATCAACTTCTGTATCCAGAGTGTTTCTACTGTTTGTTTTAGGTACCTCCCACTTCCTTTGTAAATACTGAGCAAAATATTTGTTTAGTATCTCGCTTTTTCACAGTCACCCTCTGCCCACCCTCCTCCTCTTTATTAAGCCTCACTAGCCCTCCCTTGGTCTTCCTTCGCTCCTGATGTACCTATAAAGGTTTCATCCCTTCTTAACAGAGTTGGCTATCTTTTCCTTGGTTTGGGCCTTTGCTGTTCTGACTGCCTTCCAGCTTCCTTTTGCTTTAACTGATACAATTCCTCTCCTGCTCCTTCTGTGATTCCTTGTACTTCCTGAATGCTTCTTTTCTCTTGAACCTTCACTGCCACTTCCTTTCAGAACCATAGTGGTTTCTTACATCATTTCGCTTTTGTTAATTTGCTTCACACAAAGGCTTGTTACCTCTGTGATGGCAGTTTTATTATTCCCCATTGTCCTTCCACCCTCCTTCCTGCCCATTTGCTAGTGCATTCCTTAGGCACTCACCCATTTTGGCAAAGTCAGCCCTCCTAAAGTCCAGTACTTTTGCCTTTGTATGGCTTGACTCTATTGCTGTGTTTATTGTGAACCATACTGTTTGATGGTCGCTAGTTCCCAGATGGCTACCCACTTCTACATCTGTGATCCTCTCTTCATCTCCATTTGAGAGAACCAGGTCTAAGATTGCTCCCCTCTCGAGTGGGCTCCAATACTAGTTGTCTAAGGCATGCCCTTTGTAGGGCATCTAGAATAACCCCACTCTTTGAAGTGGCTGCTGCAACTGCATTCCAGTTAACATCTGGCATATTCAGATCACCCATCAGCAATATCTCCCCTTTTTCTGCCATTCTAAGTATTCTTTCTATCATTTCCTTGTCCATTTCCTCCCCCTGAGAAGGGGGTCTGTATACAACCCCTGTGCGGATTGTGGTGCCATTGCTTGTCTCCAAATTTACCCACAGTGCTTCTTCTCCTTCCTGTTTTCCCTTTTGTTCTGTTGCCTTGATTCCTTCCCTTATGTAAAGAGCTACTCCTCCTCCTCTTTTTACCCTCCCTGTCCCTCCTGTAGATAGTGTATCCAGGTATGTTTATGTCATGTCGAAAATAAATCTATAACGGGTCAGATTGTTTTATGTAGTGATAACACCAATGTTTTAGGTGTTAACATGAATGTGAAAGAAAACATAAAACAAGAATGCATCATTTGTCATACTGTTTGCTTCATTTTTTTCCACAAATGCAAAAAGAGTACAGTACCAATACTATGACATCCTCTTGAACTAACATTCCCAAAAATGGGAGAAATATTTGTATATTTTTATGTGTAAATCCATTTCAATCCCATATCATTTTCATAAATTCTTTTTGATAGAGGAAGAATATGGTTGTGAATATAGCAAAAGAAAGAAATACACGGGTTGCCATGCCTTTTTTGGTTATATCTGCTTTCAGAGTTGCAGTTTCAGAGGTGGTCAGCTCATGTCAAAATAATTTAAAAATCCCAATAAAAAATAAAACTTGTCAGAAAGTTATTCAGACCATTCAAAAATACATGCAGAATGACAATAATATAAAGAGTAACCAAAGACAGACATACATACAAGAATGTAAAGCACCTTGAATGATGCCAGCCATCTGCAGTTGTGTGAGCTAATTTCCCTGCTGCCATCCTGTATACACATATTCTTAGCTGTTCGTGACATGCAAGCAATAATACCCGATAGGGTGGGCGGTATTGGACAATACCGGACCACCCAGGGGTGTAATGAGGCCCGACGCCGCAGGTGGAGGGCCTTATAGCCCCTGGAAGGTCCGGTATTGCCCATAACGCCCTTCCTGGAGGGCATTATTGCACTTAGAAAATGGGCACTGTAAAAGAAAATAAGTTTAATAAAATAATGTAAATAAAAAAATAGTTTAAAATGCATTTTTTTAATGAAATTGTTCCTCCGCCTGCAGAACAGTGGCTGCAGCATCACAACTGGAAAAGACTTCAGAGTAGGGGCAATCAAATCCACGGTGGTGATTTGTTCACATCAAGAAAAACTTGCGATGTGACTGCTCTTTAATGCTCGTTTTTTTGTTTTTCCTGAAACACTGCAGTTGAACCTTTTTTTATACTGTTTCTGGTTGCTACAGAGCACGCATGAAAGTAACTCAAGCTGGGAGGAAAAAGTAAAGGTGCTAAAAAAGAAAGTGGATGTCACACACACACACACACACACTGCTTACAATGATTTGCAGGCTATCAGAAACAGCGAGAAATTAGGTAGTGTGTCTTTTTATTTTCACATCACTTTCACTTCAGTGGGAGAAAGGGTGCTGGCTTGTGGAGAAATAACTGCTGCACATCGGGTGAACAAGTTGTAAGAGAGAGCACTACAGAAGAGGTTCCTACTTTCACACAGTTGCGGTACTAGAGCTAGTGCTCTCACTGTTGCTCTTCACAGTCTGCAGTTTTGCACTCAAGCTGATTTCTCCCCGTTTTCTTTGTCTCTGTGGGGAATGAAAACCGCGATGGCAAAAGGACGTTAACCCCCACTCTCGTTTGTCTGGCAGTTGCCTGCCTGCCACTGGAGGTGATCTGTATGGCGGCTGAAGTTGATAGGAAGATGGACATTCCAAATGAAACTGGGGGAAATGAGAGCATGTTTAAAAAACAAATTGGCAGCAGAACCGAGCGAGAGAGAGGAACTAATGCTGGCAATGCCGATGGTACTGGTGGTATCCTGCTTTTATTTGTTTGACGTAGTGGTTGTCTGGTGGAAGTTGTAAAGTATCGGGCATGTAAGGAGGAGGGCAGGGAGCAGAGCAGGAGGAAAACTAATGGAACAGGCGGCTTCCAACAGAACATAAAACAATGACTATATTGACAGTCGTCTGTGTGTGTCTCTCTCGCTCTCTTTTCAAAAAATGTTTTCGGTGGATAGTGTGAATGTTCTGTTTTTAAAATTTATGGGTGTTATCTGGTCACTCGCTCTCTCGCTAAGTGATAAACAACAATGGCTTCAGTTTGAAATTGTGTACCCAGTGCTTCAGCCAATGGCTGAGCAGTCTGGGCACTATGATACTTTGCTGGGCATGAGGCAGGTTTGGACTGGGACTTTTTATTTGGTGGGCATCTATTGAAAGTTAATGTACCCCTGTGGATTGGGTACCAGCCAATCAGATGCCTCCAAATAAAAAGCCCATTTTCTAAAATAGGATAAATCATTATTCTAATAATCCTTCCATATACTTAAGAATATACTTTGGTCAATAAACAACCTTGAAAACTTTTTCAGTTGCACCAGAAAACTAGGAATTTGAAACACCAGGGAACAAATTACTGTAGATACAATAAATGTTCTGCCTCTGATTTGCCTTTTAGGTCTTGGCTCACCTCCTGGATATGGTGTTCTTCAGTGACGAAAAGGAGAAAGTAATCCCTCTGCTCGTCAACATAATGCATTATGTAGTGCCCTACCTTCGCAATCACAGGTAGCGTAGCCCTTAATTGTTGTCTTGGCTTCTGGTTGCTGC
Organism: Neoceratodus forsteri; assembly: GCA_016271365.2. Classification (NCBI taxonomy): domain Eukaryota; kingdom Metazoa; phylum Chordata; order Ceratodontiformes; family Ceratodontidae; genus Neoceratodus; species Neoceratodus forsteri. The sequence continues at coordinate 970,754,440 of CM057449.1, forward strand.
ATAGCTTCCTTGATGCTTGTGAGCTCAAACAGTGACTTCAGAGTGCTTCTTTTCCCATGCTAAACAATGTCTTTAGTGTCCTTAAGCAAAGCAACTAATGAAATAAATACCATTTAGTTATCTTTTATTTTGTAAACCGTAATGCCTTCAGGTTCTTTCCCTCTTCTTTTTTGGGGGGTTTACAGTGGTTCAAAAAGCAAAATATTCCCAGCAACCTTAATTTTATTTGATATTCTGCGGACAGTGCCTTAATTCTGCTGCAGCTGTTAGTGTTCAGACATTTTCCAGGAATTCCATACTCACCATTCATTCATTTACACCAATGGGTCTTAGCCAGAGGTGCTAGGACCCCCGGGAGTAAAATCTTTTGCAGCTTGGACAGAACTGATGTTGGTGCTGGTGCCACCCAGAAGGCCGACATACTGAAGTCATGCATGTGATCCAGCCAGTAACTGACGCCGGACACCTTTCTTTGTCAGTTCTGTTTTTCCCACCATTGACTGTAGGAGCAGCTAAAGTCGGAACCATGTCAACAGCGTTTTTCCTCGTCTTTTTGCCACTAACCACTTTTCTTCAATGCTGACTGCCTTTCTGGCACCATTTTCAGTACCGTCTTTTTTTGCAGTTCCAATTTTTGCACTGTATGCTGCTGAATTTTTTTTTTACTTTCTCATTTTCTTTTTTTGGTCCATTGAAATGTCAAGTTTGAAGGGGCAAAAGAAGAAGGCTGTGCCCCCACGTGCATCAGTGCTCCTTTGGGAGCCCTTTTGCATCATTGAACCAGCATCTAACTGCCACGCCTGCCTTGGCCCTGCCCATGATATGCCTTCTTTTCCATGGACAAGCTTGTCCTGGAGTTCTGCGCATCAAAGTGGAGTTATTCGCCCACCCACTTTTGGAGGCAGGTTATGCAGCCGTGATGCCAAGGTAAGGTCTCTGAGCCTTTCCTCTAGGCCCCTTCCCTCTGATACTGAGGAAGTTCAGGATCGTCCCCATGCTCACCTCGCTGAGATGTCAGAGGTCGGGGGGGTTGTGGTGGACAGTCGACTCTTTCTAAAGGGTTGGCTGAGCACCGCCCTCAGTCTGTCCACATCCTGGACAGTGGACGCTCCTTGTGGTGAGGCTGAAGCTATATGTTTCATCTGCAGTGGTGGCATCTTGGTTTTGAGGCCTAGTGTCACCCTGGCTCCTAGTACAACCCCAGGTACCAGTGAACAGGGTGGTGCCGGTCATGAGACCAGGTCCTCTTCTGTTACCATTCACAGTGCCAGAACATTGGTCAGTTCCAGAGCTGACCTGACCCTAAGTCTGAGGGGGTGGTCATCTCCTCCCATGAGCATCCTTGTACCTGGGGTAGGAGAAGGCCTTGGATTTGAGGATGGGGACGGCAATGATGGCACCGATCCCGGGCCTGCTTCCAAGCCCAGCACTGGTGACGGTATTGCTCTTGGTGTTGTCCCTGGACCTAGTGCTGGGACAAGTTCTGGTGCCACCTGCGATGCCAGTTCTGGCCCCGTTGCCATCCAGAATGCCAGATCCAGTGCCATTAGTAGTGCCAGGTCTGATCCTGGTGCCAGTTGTGGTGCTGGGTACAGAGGCAGTTCTGACGATGACTGCTTATTCTGCATGGTTCAGCTTGGGAGGCAACACCAGTTTTGGTGAGTGGATAAGACCTGTTACTGCTCCTGTTGCTAACCTATTGACCAGCATTGGAGGCAGCACCATCTTGGGTTCCAGTAGTGGCCCTGTGACTATTTTCTTCCTTGAACTGGCTGACGTTGTCGGTGGTAAGGAACTGCAGCTGCCCTATTGAACATGTATGGCTCCACTTTCCTCACCTGGGGGTTCCCCCGCCCCTCCATGGGCACCATCTCAGTCACACCTCTGAGACTGGTTGGTCTATTCAGGTGAGTTTTCCAGGCCCTTGTCCCAGGAGAGGTCCCCTAAACACTTTTGCAGCCCTGGCAGAGAGCCTAGAGATTCTGGCTTCTACATCCCTCCTGAACCTCTGCCACCCATCCCTGAAGTGCCGGGTATTATTTGTCCTTTTGGGCCCATGATCTGGCACCAGTATGGAAGAATGGCCGGTGCCCTTCATCAGTACCACTTGCAGTCTGACTGGGCCCAGTTAAGACCCATGGCCCCAGCACCTCCATTCTCCAAGTCCAGCTCCTTCTTTCCTGTTTCCTTCTCTGAGGATGAGGACTTCTCCCTCCATCTGTCCTCAGATGCTCAGTACTCTGGGTACCAGAGTTTCCTCTCGGATATGCTGAAAAAGGGGTCCTTTGTAGGCCACAGTCCTACTTCCCTGTTACTGAGATTCTTTAAGGATTTCAATGATGACTTTTGTCATCCTTTCTTGGCCTTGGGCTTTTGAGGAGGCATCCAGGAATGTCCAGCTCCATCCTTTTCCCCCTTCTCCCCTTCTCCAGTTCCAGTGGACATCCATCACAGGTATTGCATTCCTGCGGGGTCTACATGAGCTGTACTCTCCCCTGTTCAGGGAATTTTGTACTACAGAGCCCCACTGGGCCTAAATGCCCTGTGTTTGACTACCCTCCCAAGGCTGATTCTGCAGAAACAGATGCCCGGAGGAGGGCATCTAACACTGTATGCACCATCATGTATGTTGCTGCACACCAGGCAGTTTACAACAAGTGTCTGTGGTTGCATCTAGATCAGGTCCTAGCTTCAGTGCCTGACCAAGAGTCAACCTGGCAAGCTATTTGCTTTTCTGCCCAGGGCTTGGATCTGGCAAGGAACCAATCACGTGCATTGTACGACACCAAGGAGCAGGGTTTTAAATAATTGATTAGCAGTCTTTTCCCTTGGGACAATGCTAACTGTACAGAAAGTAGTTATATAGGTTTTCTAGAAGTGTTATGTTTGTTAAACACAGTGAGGGAAGTGCTATGCATTTTCACAATTTGTTAGCACTTGTATGAGCAAAACGCTAATCAATTTTTGGAGTTAAATAAATCCCTGAAGGAGGTGACTTCCAGGTTGGTAGGAACAGCAGTCAGCATTCAGCGGTTGGCATGACTTCACCTTTCCAGATGTGCACCTGTGGCCCGGCATAAGGTGCACAACTCACATTTCCAGGGGACTTATTTTTTCCTCCAGCATAGTCAGGTTGAGTTGTTGGAGCAACCTCCTGATCCCAGGCCATAGGAGTCTGCACCTGCCCCTGACCAGTCTTGAGTCCTGCCTGACCTGTAAGGAATCCCAGCCCTCAGGTGGTTCTCCCCCCACACAGAGGAATGAGGGATATCTTCCCTTAGAGTGAACCAGCTCCTCCCTTTTTAGGGCTGCAGTGGGCGTAGTCCTGCAGTCCTTTTATGATCAGTGAGTAAAGGGACTCCGCATTCCTTCTGAAGATTTAAAGAACCCGAATTGACTTTCAAAAACAAACCCTCTCGCAACCATCCACTGTGCGCTGTACCACACCCACCCCTTCTGTCCCAATTCATGTCCCATGCTGCAAAACAAACCCTCCCACAACCGCCCACTGTGTATTGTACTGCCCCCAACCCTTCAGTTCCAATTCACATCCCATGCAACAAAACAAACCTTCCCGCAACCACCCACTGTACTGCTCCCACCGCCCCGTCCCAATTCATGTCCCGTGTGGCAAAACAAACCCTCCCGCAACCGCCCACTGTGCACTGTACTGCCCCCACCCCTCCGATCCCAATTCATGTCCCATACTGCAGTGCAAAACAAGTCCTCCTGCTACTGTACACTGTGTGCTGTACCACCCCCAACCCCACCCCTGACCTTAGCTAAGGTGGCTGTGCTCTACCCTCCCTCCCTATTCTAAAGAAATAAACTTGGGGAGTCTGAGTGACCCTGGGCAGGTGGGTCAGACTGGCCTGGCTGGATACCCAGAAATTTCCAGGTGGGCCCTTACCAGCAGTTGCCAACAAAAAAAAAAAACATTAGCTGAGCCGGGAGGAGGACAAGTGAATTCAAGTCAACTGACTTTGTTCTCTATTGAGCTGGGCCTCTCTCTGTTTGTTGCTCACCGTGGTGTAGAGTAGCCGGCAGTCAGTTAAGTACTCCAACATAAAACAAAAGGTGTGGATTACACACAGACAGCCAGGATGGAACAAATCAGACAGGGCAATTTGCATGGAACTAAAGAATGAACCGTGTGATGCCTCTATCACGCCTTCCTTAGGTGACTTTAACTGAAGAGACAACATGTAGCAAAGGAGTAATGGGCCTTGACCCGAAGATAATTGGTCATCGCAACGATGTCTGTGTGTGTAGAGGGGCGGGGGGGACTGACAGCGAGCTCTCCAACAGGTAGTAATGTACTGTATTACACCTTTCATTCTTTGCTGTGGTCTGTGGACAGTGTGGTGGTGCCCTGCCTGACTGCTCCATTTGCTGAGGTCTTCTAAGTTGCACTTAGCAGGCAGTATAGCGCAGTGGGTTAAGGCTCTGAGCTGCAGATCTGGAGACCTGGGTTTGAATCCCACAGCCACCTAGATGCATACTGTATGATCCTGAGCAAGTCACTTAACTTCCTTGTGCTCCCAGGTTGCATCTGGAAACAAGCTTCGGCTTAGTGTGCTACTCCGGGTTAAACAATATTCCCTTCCCTTTCCCTGCTTCTTTTGGTTTTGAGTGGTTCGCTGTTAATTTCCTAAGTTTGAATCACTGTCCACATGCCATTGAGAGTCGTAGTCGTACTCCTAGACCATGACTGACCACATCCATTTCTCCAGAGAGAGAGGTGCTTACTACCTGAGTGCCCATGCTGTGCCATCGACTGTGCCGACAGACTAAAGTGCCATACTCGGTGTATGGCGGCTGCTGTCTGACACAGTGGAGTGACACTGAGTCTGGGACTGCGACCCGCTGACCCCAAACCAAACTTTGCCGACTCCCTGCCTGGCCAGAGTGCATCCTTCCCACCACAACAAAAAAATAGGTAAGTTTTAAAAAAAATATTTCTTCCAGGCACTACCCGTTGCCCATATATTAAATAACCAGACCAGCATTACGTGATTTATCAGCTTACAGTCACTGCAGTGCACTTTCAAGATCTAACTCATTTTCATATATAATGAGTGAAATTACTGTGTGTGCCTGGCCCTGATGCCCTGAAGTTAATAATATTCCTGGGCATAAAGTCTCCACCACTCATTCACACTAATGGGACTGCGCCGGAGGTGCTAGGACCCAATGGGAGCCAAAAATCTTCAGAAGGGCTGGCGCCGAGGTAGGGCCACTAGGAAGCGGCACCACGAGTCGGGTTCATGCCATATAGGCTACCTCGGCGTCGACCCTCCAACCGCCTTAGTTCCTTTTTTCCACGCAGTGACGACGTTGCTCACCCCCCTGGGAGTCAAAACTTCAAGTCTATATGACACCAGCTGTAGATTTTCAGAATTGAATGGTTTTATTATTTTTGTATCAGTTTAGGAAAATAAATAAATAACTGACAAGTAAAAAATTTCTTTAGAGAAGTCTTAAGTCCTTCCTCAACGGAGTTGACCATGAGCAGGGCAGGTGATGGTGGGGAGACTTTGCATAAAGCTTTGTTGTCAGCAGGGCTGGGTCTGGTCTGCTGCCCTCTACAGAGGGAGGTCTGACTACAGGCAGTCCAGTGCTCCGGGGCGGGATGGGCAGTCTTCCAGAAAGCACAAAAAGAAGCGGTCCCATTCTCGATCCTCATCAAGGACTCGGCACCGCTTGGCCTTGAGTTCTTCGGCCTCCTGGTCGAAAAACAAATGGTACCACTCAAGGTCACCGTCTGGTACATCTGCACATCGATCATCGGTTACCGGTGGCAGGGGCCTGACTCTGACTCCTCCGGGGTCTCCTCCAGCTTCTGTTTCTGGTGACCAGCATCCTTGACTCTGGAGTCCCTCCCCACCCTCTTGGGGGAGGGGTCCACCGCTGAACAGTTTCACCATTGGACTGCTCTTATGGAGCAATGGGTTCAGCGGTTGTCCCGTCTGCCCGAGCCTGTGAGTCCGTCGCCGGGTCTTCAGGCCTTTCAGTTTCAGACCTGCAGGCAGGGTGGTTAGGGCTTCCTAGTTGTGCGGCACCTTCTTCGGTGCTGTAGACACCACACTCTGGTGTTTTTCCCCCTCATAGGGCTGTGGCGCAGGGTTCTACACCAGTACCCTTGTCTCCTGCTGATTTTTTCAGACTTTCCTCAGTGAGTCAAGGGTTGGGAACCTCTGTTCAGCGTCATCGGCTCCAGGACTGCGTCCTGTGCCGGCACCGCCGGTGTTCTCGGTGCTGCCTTCTGTTACGGCGCTGGGGGCACCTGCAGTGCTGCATGTGATGCCAGGGTTTTTGACTCTGATTTGTGCTGCTCCTCCTCCTCCCTTTCCTATCTATACAGTCCCTTCAGGACTAGTAGGAGATGACATTGAACCTGATCCTCGATTGGAGGATGACTTTGACAACGATTCCTCCCTAGGGGTGGTGAATAAACCTTCTCTTACTGCAGAGCTTCTGGTCAAGGACCTTTGCGTTAAGCCTCTGCTCAAAAACGTGAATACCACTCTCTCTCTCCAGACTTCAGAGATCGATCCTGGGAAATTGCTGCATGTACAGTACCTACACATTCCTGGCATTCCTATGGAATTGACTCTTCCCATGCAGCCCTTTTTTGAGACACTCACAAATGGTGTGGGACAATCCGGCGCTTATTCCCTCTGTGGCTAAGTCCATAGATGGGAAATATGCCCCTCCCAAGGATCGGCACATTCTGGCCTCACAAGCCTTTGCTGATGCCATAGTTGTCCTGGCAGAGAATGACAAAGCCGTTCTTCCGCAAGAATCCACGGCGCATTCAATAAACAAAGAATCTTGCAAAATCGACACTTTGAGAAAGCGAGTCTTTGCTGCTTCCAACTTAGGCATGCGCATTGCTAGCTACCAGGGTTGTTTCTCTCAGTATGAGTATCCACTCTGGCATTCACTCAAGGCCACGGTAGAAGCTCTCCCAGATTCAAAAGTTAACATAGAGCGTCTTCAAACCATCACCAGGGGCATTGAATACAATAACCAGCAGCTCAAAGCTGCCATGGATGCCTTTGACACTGCCTCCAGAGCAGCGGTGGCTGGTATATGCGCCCAACGCCACTCTTGGTTGTGCACGTCGGGATTTACAAATAATGCCAAGCAGAGAGTTGTGGCTTTGCCTTTTGATGGTACGTACGTGTTTGGTCCTCAGGTCGAGCAGGCAGTAGAGAGCACACAAAAAACTAGAATGGCTGTCAAAACAGCCAGACCGCCATCCGCAGCCCCTCAAAGCGGCGGGAACCGGCATCAGTTTCATAACCATCAGTCCTTTTGCAGTAAAGGCAGAGGGGGCTTCAACAGAAACCATATCCCTCATCCACAAAAGAAAACGCTGCAGAAGGCACAAGGCCCCAAAGTGTCTAGTGCCACCCTCTGAGATTCTGGCCCATCACACCTTAGCTGTCCGAGGGGGACTCTTCCTCGGCAGTAGGAGGGCGTCTGACTCAGTTTTACATCCAGTGGAAGTCAATCACATCAGACAAGTGGGTACTCAGGATAATCCACGAGGGGTACTGTCTAAATCTTTCAGAAACCCCTCCGGATTACCCACCCAAATGACTGCCTAAGCTGTCTGTCTCAGTCAGACCTTGCTTCTGAGATTCAAGTCCTTTTAAACAACAGGGCAGTAGAAGTAGTTCTGCTGGAGCAGCAGAACACAGGTTTCTACTCCTATTACTTCCTAGTTCCAAAGAAAACAGGCAGCATGCACCCAATTCTCGATCTCAGGAAGTTAAATAAATTCCTGTACAAGGAAAAGTTCAAGATGATAACACTCGGTGCTCTCTTACCACAGATCCATCAAAACGAGTGGCTGGCCACCCTGGACATGCAGGATGCCTATCGACATATTCTCATACACCTAAACCACCACAGATACCTCAGATTTGTAGCACTGGGTCAACACTACCAGTTCAGAGTCCTGTCCTTTGGGCTATCCTCGGCGCCTTGAGTCTTTACAAAGTGCTTTGCAGTGCTCGCAGTGCATCTCAGGAAGTTGGGAATTCAGGTGTTCCTGTATCTGGACGATTGGCTCCTAACAAGCCCTCCAGAGAAGAGACTCAGGAGCCGGCTACCGCTTAAAATTCTCACGCCCATGGAAGTCTTACAAATTTGGGAAAGTCACAGCTACAGCCCTCCCAATGGCTCTTCTTAACATACTAACATACTATTTGCCAGCAGATTAGGCCTTACGGTCTATCGAGTCTGCTCGAACCTTAGATCCTTAGTTGGGTGCCGAGGCCCTCCCATCCCTTGTGCTCCAGAAACCCCTATCATCCATCCCCACCCCCCTGGGACAGGCCATCATCTGATACATCCACTTTCTGTGTCTGTCCCACCCTCTCTTGAAGCTCTCCACTGTGGATCTCTGAACCAGCTCACCAGGCAGTGCATTCCAAGGGTCCACCACCCTCTCAGTGAAAAACCTCCTCCTCTTTTCCTCCCTCACCCTTCCACCTTCCAACGTCAAACCATGCCCTCTGGTGATACCTCCCTGCTTTAGTCTAAAGATCTTCTCCATGTTTACCCTATTTATTCCCTTGAGGTACTTGAAGACCTCAATCATGTCCCCCCTGTCTCTCCTCTCCTCCAATGAAAACAGGCAGAGCTCCTCAAGTCTGTCCTCATCGTCAAATCCCTAGCCCTCGTATCATCTTAGTTGCCCTCCTCTGTACCCTCTCCAGGAGCTGTATGTCCCTCTTCAAGTGTGGTCTCCAGTACTGTACACAGTACTCAAGGTGTGGTCTAACCAGTCCATTGTACAGCGGCAGAATCACTTCCTTGCTCCTAGAGGTGATCCCCCTTACGATGCATCCCAACATCCTGTTTGCCTTGCTAGCCACTCTCCTGCACTGCTCAGAGTTATTCATACATGCATCCACCATGACCCGTAGGTCTTTTTCCCCTATTGAGGCCTCCAGCCTCCCCTCCCAGGGTGTACCTGTGTTTAGGGTTTCCGACCAAGATGCAACACCTTGCACTTGGTGATATTGAAATTTAATTTCCATGTGTGAGCCCAGCTTTCCAGGGTGTCCAGGTCCCCTTGCAGGGCCAACTTCCCCTCTTCTCCCTCAACTACTGCTCCCATCTTGGAGTCATCTGCGAAGAGACTCATTTCACAACCTATACCCTCCCTGATGTCCGATATGTATGCATTAAACGGGATTGGACCCAGGACCGAGCCCTGTGTTACCTCACTACCAACCTCTCTAGGGTTCGAGAGCTCCCCACAGACCACTACTCTCTGGGTGCATCCAGCTAGCCAGTTTTCAATCCATCTGACCATCAAAGGGCCTACTCCTAACCCCATCAGTTTCTCCACCAGACCATTGTGGGGACAGAGTCAACGCCTTGCTGAAGTCCAAGAATAATACATCCACAGGCTTTCCCTGTCCAGTTCTGATGTTACCCATTCATAGAACTCCACAAGATTGGTTTGACATGATCTACCTGGCACAAACCCATGTTGCCGACTATCCAGACCTCCTACCTCCTCCAAGTACACCCCCAATCGTTCCTTTAGTATACTCTCCATTAATTTTCCCACCACCGAGGTCAAACTGATGGGTCTATAGTTACCTGGTACTTCCCTTGACCCCCCTTTATGGATTGGCACCACATGTGCCTCTCGCCAATCCCTAGGTACCCTCCCTGTCTCAAGTGACCTGTTGAAGAGCTCCGCCAGGGGTGCAGCCAGTATGTCCGCCAATTCCCATAGTGCTCTCGGATGAATGCCATCCGGCCCAGGAGATTTGTCTTTCTTTAGGGCCTTGAGGGCTAACCACACCCTTTTGGCGGAGATAGCATCATCCGTCACCTCCACCTTACTGGCCTTTTTATCCTTATCCAGATGTGACACCTCTGGGGTACCTCTCCCTCCCTCTTGCTCCATTTCTGTTGCTCCCCTGATCCCACTCACTGCCGCTTATCCCTTCTTGCCTTGCTTTGTAGATATCCCATCCCCTCCCTAGTGAACACAGAGGCAAAGTCAGTTAAATACCTCTGCCTGGTCCCTCGCCTCTTCCACCACCCTCCTTCTGATCTCAATCTGCTGAGATGGCCCTAGTTTTTCTCCACTCCCCAATGTACCGGAAGAACCCTTTTCCCTCCTTGTATCCCTGTGCCAGCCGCTGCTCTTTACTGGACTTTGCTCCCTCACCATCGGGTGACTTTTCTAGATGCAAGATGGTACATTTCCTTATCCCTATCCCTCTTGTTGTTTTATATTTTTGTAGGCGCCTTCTTTTCTCTGACTGCTACCTGTACCTCACTGGACCACCAGCATGGTTTATGTGACCTTGCTCCCTTACGTTTCAACTTAGCGATCCTGACTGCCTCATGAAGTCCCGCTTTATGACCTCCCATCTCCTTTCCACACTTGTCATTGATGTAATCCCTTCAAGTGATCCTTGAGAATATTTCCATGCCCTCAAAGTCTGCCCCTGAAGTCCACTGCCAGTGTCCTAGATCTCACCCCCCCCCATGCTTATTTGAAACCAGACAGTATTGTGGTCGCTCCCAGTCAGGGGTCCTGTCAACCAGGTCCTTACCAGATCCCCATCTGCCAGAACCATGTCCAGGACATGCCCCACACTTATGGGCTCCATCACATGCTGTGTTAACACATCCTGGAAGCCGCCCAGCAGCCTCTGCTCCTTGGCCACCTTAGAGGACATGGTTCCCCAGTTTGTACCTGGAATATTAAGGTCCCCCATCAACACCACTCCTTCCCCTTTTGGTCCACACTGGGCAATGATGTTGTCCAGCAAACCATCCTCTAGAACATCACTCATCCCGGGGGGCCTATATACTACACCCAGCTTGACCTTATCTCCTGCTAGGGATCGTAAGGTGACCCATAAGGCCTCCACGTTTCCCTCTGCCTCTTCTACCCTAGCAATCTCTATGTCATCTCTAATGAACATAGCCACTCCACCCCCTCTGCCCTCCTTTCTGTCCTTCCTAAGCATAGTGTACCCCCGTACGTTTAGGTCCCAGTCATGGTTTTTGTTGGCCCATGTCTCCGTGACTGCCGCCACATCCACCCCCCCCCCCGAACAGCATGGCCTGGAACTCTGGCAACTTGTTGCCCAAGCTCCTGGCATTTACTAACACCAACCCCACCCCTTATCCCTGATTCTCTTTGTCGAACCCCACCCAGATTCCTTATACTTCCATCCTCCCTCTGCTCCTCCTGAAACCTCCACCCCAGTCTGTTTCCCTCCCCCTTGGGCTTGAAGGCTACTTCCCTCTGTAGGAGAGGGCTTCTGGTCAGCCCCTCCCTTATCCCTCCCCCTCACAAGTTTAAACCCCACCTTTCTTGAATGTAGTCAGCCATCCCCTGTTTAAGGACTTCCTTCCCTAATGGGGCAAGATGAAGCCTGTCCTTGGCATATAGTCCCTTATCCTCCCAAACTCCATTCCAGTTCCCTAACACCCCTAACCCACTCTCTTCACCCCACTTCCTGAGCCAGTCATTAACCTCTGTGAGCTTCATTTTTTTCTCCACTGAGGCCTTTGGTACTGGCAATATCTCGAAAGGAAATGTTGCATCCATTATCCCGACAGACTCTGGCTGAAGTTCTTGGAACCTAGCTTGGATTTCCAAATGCTATTTCCCTCTAGATCGTTAGTTCCCAAATGCACCAGGAAACCGGTTCCCTCCACAATCCCTAACCATTTCATACACCATGAACTTTGCTCTGTGCACTGTCATCCCAGAGATACTCACTACCTTCACCTGGCTATGGCATCCACCCCCCTGTCCCTCCCACTGGATATCCCTAATCATCGAGTCTCCCAATAACAGAACCTTAACACCGCCATCATCCTTATAGTTACCTCAACTTTGCCCTCTCAGCCCCCCTTCTCCCCCTTATTCATGATCTCAATTCCATGGGAGTCTTCCTGCCTTATTAGAGACCCCCTTGTCACCCTCCCCTTTCTGCCTCCCTCATTATTTTGCCCACTTAACTCAAACCCCCTCTGAATAGGTGTCCCCTTTAACCCTCTCTTATCCGAACCATTTATCCTGGCCCTGATGGTTTCCCTTCCCACACCCCATCCCCCCTTGTAATAGTACCCTGCCTCCAGAGGCTCTCTGTGGGTCCTCTTAGCTAGGGCCCCATCCTTGGTACTGACCCCCTGCTGAAGGGGGCTCCGCTCCCACCTCCTTGTCTCCCAGTTTCTCCAATCATGCCTCCTCCCTCATGTCTGCAATATGTTGCATCTCCCATTTGCTTAACATTTATGTTTCCTCTCCTCTGGGACTATTTCTATCCTTTCCATTGCTGGTCTGTGATGCCCTATGGGTATCCGACTCCCCCCCGGCCTCTGTATAAGTTTCCTCATTTCACCAACCCTCCTCCCTCTAGGTTGCTTAGTAGCTCAACTTATTGTGACACTCTATGTCAGCCTCCATCAAGTAACCCGAGTTTCCCCTGACTGCACCTCTAAACTGCCCCCTTCTTCCCTCTTGCTCTGTTCACCTTAGAGCTCCTTCCCACAGTCTGCTGTTTTAGGCTTCTGCACAACAGCCCCTCCTGACTCTTCCCCCTCCACTCTCTTTGTATTCAGAATGTTCACCCCGTACGCTTTCCCCTTAGCGTCAACATCCCTATCTAAGGGTCCTCTGTCCCTACTATCCTCCCTCCTGCTTGCTGTAACGTAACGTCCTGTAATTTCAGAGCATTGCCCCAGCCTCCCCTCAGCCCCACCCTTCTGCTGCCCATATCCACACCCCTTATCCTTGGACACTCCCCCAGCTCCCCCAGCTTACTCCTTAACCAATATACCTCACTCCTGATACAAGATAGCTGTCTACAGAGTGGGCAGCCTCCCTCTGTCCAGGCCCAATTGAGAATTATTGCCATCCCACAGCCTGGGCAGCCTACAACCCTTCCAAAGATGCCTGCCATGGTGGAATATGGCCACCCTGTTTATCCCCCTCTGTTTATAATGGCACACCCCCTTTTCTCAGTCCCTTTCCCCTGGAATACGGTTTCTCTCTATACTGACTGCAGTTATTTACAAACCCAATTTCAACCCCACCAATAAAGTTCCCAAGTCTCACAAACACATACAGTCCAGTGTGTGTTCAGTCCCGCTAACAGTGTGTGTATGCAGACATCAGGTACCGTATGATGTCACAGGCTCACCAGCTCCTGTAGCTTCGAATTTCAGTCCCAAACAGAAATACTCAGCCCTTCAATCCCAGCCCCCAGTGGCTTTTCAGTATTTAAGAAAGCCTACAAAACAGGTTGGGTGGGAGGGCCCTCACCCCTAACACCAGGCAAACAACACATTTAAATTTCACTCTAATTATCACTGCCAAACAACTGTTCCCAAGCCTCCAAAGTTACAATATCACAGCCCAAGTAACAGTTCTAACTCAAGGTAATAATTTTTAACACATAGAACTAATTTCACTTACAAAACTATTCAAATATTTCAGTTAAACAGAATATAACCCCAGACCTCTGTCCTTACCAGCCTTCTGCTTATGTTCCCAAGTGAACAATGAAAGCCAAGGTAATTCCTGTTAATGTCCCCTTCCCCTAACACCAGGCAAACAACACATTTAAATTTCACTCTAATTATCACTGCCAAACAACTGTTCCCAAGCCTCCAAAGTTACAATATCACAGCCCAAGTAACAGTTCTAACTCAGGGTAATAATTTTTAACACATAGAACTAATTTCACTTACAAAACTATTCAAATATGTCAAGTTAAAACAGAATATAACCCCAGACCTCTGTCCTTACCAGCCTTCTGCTTATGTTCCCAAGTGAACCCTTCTGGATACCTCCAGCGCAAAAGCCTTTCTTCCGGAGGACAGAAGGAACAACATCCTTCAGATGGCCACTTCATCAGGGAGAACGACTCGGTTCAAGCTCTCTCGATGCAGTGGATGTTGGGTCTCATGGCATCCTCAGTGTTCACTGTGCTTCTGGCTTGTCTTCACATGAAAACTACTCAGTGGATGCTCAGCACTCAGTGGTCACTGACCACGCATCCACAGTCCTTTCGCATCAAGATGACGGAGCCCCTCCAATGGTCACTCACCTGGTGGACTCAGGAAGACAACCTTCTGGAAGGTTATCCCTTCGCCCCTCTAGAATCTCAAATCTCCATCACCACAGATGCGTCCCTACTGGGATGGGGAGCTCACTGCCAGGATCTCCACACTCAAGGTCGATGGAGTCAGGACGAGTCTCAGCTTCACAGAAGTGTTCTAGAAATGAGAGCCGTCCTGAATGCAGTCCAAGCCTTGAAGGACATACTCTGTCACAAGACCATTCTCCTTCAAACGGACAGCAAGGCAGTGATGTACTACATCAACAAGCAGGGCGGAGCACACACTTACCCCTTATGCAGGGAAGTGATGAGAGTGTGGGAATGGTGCCTGGAGCACAAAACACTGATCCAGATGGTCTACCTGCCAGGGGTTCAGAACGATATGGCAGATCGTCTCAGCAGAATGGAGACAGACCCTCACAAGTGGTCTCTCGACACAGACTTCATGCAATTCTCTCTTCAAAGAGTGGGGAACTCCAGACCTGGATCTTTTTGCATCCCCACTCAATGCAAAACTGCCTCTCTTCTGCTCCAGAAATCCAGAACCTGTCGTTTTTTGTCAGGATGCATTTAGACTGCATTGGATAAGATGCTTTCTGTACGCATTTCCTCTTCTTCCCCTAGTACAGAGGGTGCTGCTCAAACTGAAGGCGCAGGGGGGAAAGAATGATCCTCATCACCCCATTCTGGCCACATCAGACCTGGTTTCCATTAATCAACAGATTGTCTGAAACTTTTCCGAGACAGCTTCCACTTCATACAGATCTGCTGACCCGGGTCCCTGTGGTCCACCCCAACCTGAAGTTCCTTCACCTCCATGCCTGGCTCCTGAAGAGATAGAGGTGAACAGGTTTGACATTTCACATAGGGTCTCACATGTTCTGTTAGCTGCATGCAAGCTAGGTACTCGAAAAACTTACATGGCTAAGTAGAAACGGTTCTCCATCTGGTGCGCAAAATCCTCCTGAAATCCTTTTTCTTGCCCACCAAACAAAGTCCTAGAGTATCTTCTAGATCTTGCAAACGCAGGACGCATTACTCAACTGTGAAGGTTCACCTTTGCGCGATTTCAGAGTACCATGAGCCCGTACACTTCTTGTCTCTGGCTCAGCTACCTGTGGTCAGGAGGTTTCTTAAGGGCATACTGCATACTAGGCCACCAGTCAGATGACCGGTAGCCACCTGGGACATCAATCATGTGCTAGATATGCTCACCCACAAACCTTTTGAGCACCTAGCTACTTGAGAGCTGAAGTCCCACCTCAGCTGCCCGAGGGGGACTCTTTCTCAGTGGTGGGAGGTCATCTGACTCAGTTTTATGATTGGTGGAAGTCCATAACATCGGACAAATGGGTCCTCCGGATAATCCGCAGGGAGTATTCCCTCAGTCTTTTAGAGACCCCATCCGGATCGTCCTCTCAAACGACAGCCCAGGCTGTCAGTACTTCAGTCAGAACTTCTCGCCTCCGAGATGCAAGGCCTTCTGAACAACAGGGCAGTGGAAGTAGTTCAGCTGGATCAGTGGAACACAGGGTTCTACTCCCATTATTTTCTGGTTCCAAAGAAAACCAGGGGCATGTGCCCCATTTTGGACCTCAGAAAATTAAACATATTTCTTCCCAAAGAGAAATTCAGAATGATATCGCAAGGAGCCCTGTTACCTTTGCTTCATCAACACAACTGGTTAGCCTCCCTTGACATGAAGGATGCTTACCAGCATATTTCTATTCACCCAACGCATCACAAATGCCTAAGGTTCGTAGCTTTGGGACAGCATTATCAGTTCAGAGTCCTGCCCTTTGGGCTATCCTCAGCACCACAAGTTTTTACAAAGTGTTGTGCAGTTCTCGCAGCGCATCTCAGAAAAATCAGAACACAAGTGTTCCCATATCTGGACGACTAGCTTCTAGCAAGTCCCTCCAGGCAGGGAACTCTAGACGCCATAGCCACGGCCTCACACTTTCTCACGTCCATGGGAGTCCTGCTAAACCCCAAAAAATCACAGCTGCAGCCCTCCCAGAGGCTCCTTTTCATAGGAACTCTTCTGGACACCTCCTGTGCGAAAGCATTTCTTCCAGAGGACAGGAGGAATGATATCCTTCAGATGGCCCAATACATCACAGAGAACAGCTCGGTTTCAGCTATCTCGACGCAATGGATGCTAGGTCTCATGGCATCCTTGGTGTTCACTGTACCCCTAGCACGCCTTCGCATGAGAACCTCTCAGTGGATGCTCAGTACTTAGTGGTCCCCGACCACTCACCCACAGTCCTTTCTCATCAAGGTGACAGAACCTCTGAAGAGATCACTCACCTGGTGGTCACAAGAGGACAATCTTCTGGAAGGGTATCCCTTTGCTGCTCTGGATCATCAGATTTCCATTACCATGGACGCATCCCTGATGGTTTGGGGAGCTCACTGTCAGACTCTCCACACTCAAGGTACGTGGACTCAGCACAAGTCCCAGCTTCACATAAATGTTCTAGAAATGAGAGCCGTCCTTTATGCAATCCGGGCTTCGAAGGACATTCTCTGTCACAAGAACATTCTCCTTCAAACGGACATCAAAGCAGTGATGTATTACGTCAACAAGCAGGGTGGTGCTCACTCTTACCCCTTATGCAGGGAAGCGATGAGGGTGTGGGAATGGTGCTTGGAGCACAAGGCTCTAATTCATGCGGTCTACCTGCCGGGGGTGCAGAACGAACTGGCAGACCATCTCAGCAGAACAGAGACAGATCCTCAAGAATGGTCTCTCAACTCAGCCATAGTTCAGTCACTGTTCGCATAGTGGGGAACTCCAGACCTGGACCTTTTTGCATCCCCACTCAACACAAAACTGCCTGTCTTGTGCTCCAGAAATCCAGGGCCTGGCACTTTCTGTCAGGATGCGTTTAGGCTGCAGTGGACAAAACGCATTCTATATGCCTTTCCGCCTCTTCCTCTAATTCAGAGAGTACTTCTCAAGTTCTAGTCTCAGGGGGACAAAATGATCCTCATTGCTCTCTTCTGGCCTCAACAGATATGGTTTCCATTACTCAACAGTATGTCGGAAACCCTTCCGAAACCGCTTCCCCTTCAGAAGAACCTTCTGACTCAGGGGCCTGTGGTCGATCCCAATCTGAGATCGCTTCACCTTCACGCTTGGCTCCTGAAGAGATAGAAGTGAACAGGTTCAGTGTCTCTCACAGAGTTTCAGATATTCTTCTGGCTGCGTGCAAGCTAGCCACTAGGAAAACTTACACAGCCAAATGGAAGCGTTTTTCGCTCTGGTGTGCAAAATCCTCTTTGAATCCTTTTTCCTGCCCACCAGATAAAGTTATAGAGTACCTTTTAGACCTCTCAGATTCAGGTCTGCAATACTCTACTGTCAAAGTTCATCTTTGTGCCATTTCAGCTTATCATGAGCCAGTACTTTCCTTGTCATTGGCTCAGTTGCCTGTAGTTAAGAGGTTTCTTAAGGGAATTCTACATACTAGACCTCCTATCAGACATCCAGTCGCAGCCTGGGACATTAATCTTGTGCTAGACATGCTCACTCAAAAACCTTTCAAGCCTCTAGCTACCTGTAAGTTAAAATTTCTTACTTGGAAAACGGCCTTCTTGGTGGCCATTACGTCGGCCCGCAGGGTCTTTGAGATACATGCCTTGGTCACAGACCCTCCGTTTAATGTATTTCATAAAGACAAAGTAGGTCTTAGGACCCTTCCTAAGTTTCTTCCTAAGGTTGTTTCAGAATTCCATCTAAACCAACCTTTGGTCCTTCCTATTTACTTTGCGAACTTCCAAAATGAAGGAGAGTGTTCTCTTCATTCCTTGGACGTCAAAAGAGCTTTGCGTTTCTATCTAGATAGAACAAAAGATTTTCGCAAAGCTCAACAACTGTTTGTTTCCTTCAGCGAGACCTGGCTGGGTCACCCTGTCGCTATCAGATGTATTTCTGCATGGCTGGTGGCATGCCTTCGCCACTGTTATTCCATGGCGTAGATTAAGCTGGAGGGCAGAGTGTACGCTCACTCTACTAGAGCAGTCGCAGCATCCCTAGCGGAAATCCGCAACATGCCCATTGCAGATATTTGCAATGCGGCCACCTGGAGCTCAGTGCATACTTTCGTCAAACACTATGCCCTGGATGTCCATGCCAGACGACATCTTTCATTTGGCAGGACCATCCTTAATGGACTTCTGTCCTAAAATTGTGAGCTCTTGGTCTCTCCTGCCACCCTCTTAGGGGTTCATTAGCTCGGTACTCTGCCATTAGTGTGAATGAGTGGTGGAGACTTTATGTCCAGGAAGATATGGAAATTACGTACCTACCATAATTCTTGATCTTCTTGGACAAGTCTTACCACTCATTCACACGCCCACCATCCCCAGAGCTCACCACTGTTATTGGTCTCACCCTCAATCTTGAGGCTGTGAAGACTTCTTTGTTGACCCTTCTTATACGGGTCGTCCGGACTATCTTATGTCCGGTTTTTCATTAGGCTGTCCTTCTAGGTTAGTTGCACCTCCTCAGAAAAAAGGTACTGAGGTGCTGGAGAGTGCGACTTAGATGGTCATTACCACGGCGAAGGCTTGCGTGCCACTCCGGCTCCATCTCCGATGCCACCCTCTAGCAAAAAGTTTGTTCTCTGGTCCTAGTGCCTCCGGCACAGAACCCATTAGTGTGAATGAGTAGTAGAGA
Organism: Neoceratodus forsteri; assembly: GCA_016271365.2. Lineage (NCBI taxonomy): Eukaryota > Metazoa > Chordata > Ceratodontiformes > Ceratodontidae > Neoceratodus > Neoceratodus forsteri. The sequence continues at coordinate 970,773,253 of CM057449.1, forward strand.
CTTGTCCAAGAAGATCAAGAATTACGGTAGGTACGTAATTTCCATTTCTAGAAATAGATACATAAATACTGCAGTGAAATGTTATTTTGAAAGCTAGCAAGGCTTGGTACCAATGAAGTAAGTGCTGGTTAATAAAGAATCTTATAGGAAAATATAGTGCCTTAAAAATGTCTCCAGGCAAAGGGAGAGCTAGGCCTCGTAACTATAAAGGAAAACTGTGATAAGATTTATTGTGCACCAAACAGACAAAGGTCTGGACTGAATTTTCTGACTGCTTTATAATGCTCAAATATTGAGGATATGTTAACTGTGTGTATGTTGAAATAAATAGCTTTTAATGATACTCCATGTCTAAGGAACTCTGTCGTCTCAGGGGAATTACCACAATCTGGTCAAGTTTCCGGGCTTAGGCTCAGGGACTCCCAGTTGTTCACCTCTATCAAGGTGAGGAATCTTGTGGTTGTTCTGTACTGCTGTTTGACGCTTAAATCTCAGGTGCTGGCCATGGTCCAGAGTGTGTTTTACCGTCTGAGAAACATCTCCAGGATTAAACACCTGATCCCCCCGGGCGATCTGCCATCACTAATCCATGCCTTTGTGACGTCACAGCTTGACTACTGCAATGCCCTTTACCTGGGGCTATCGGGGGTTGAACTCTGCCACCTGCAGCTAGTGCAGAATGCAGCAGCTTGGTTGTTGAGTGATCTTTCGAGGTCATGTCACATTACACCTGTGCTCTGCTCTCTGCACTAGCTGCCTGTTAGCTGGTGGATCACCTTCAAACTCAGATTGCTGACCTCTAAGGCCCTACATGGACTCGGGCCTTGCTACCTACAAGACCTTCTACAGTCCTACTGCCCCCTCCGATCAGGTGATGAAGTCCTTTTGATGATTCCCAGGGTCTGTTTGAAATCATCTGGTGCCTGGGCATTTTTGTTTGTGGCACCTACACTGTGGAATTCACTTCCTTGTTCCCTTAGAGAGGCCCATCAGTAAATGCCTTCAAAAGGGAGCTGAAGACATTTTTATTCAGGGAAGCTTTTCTCTCCAGTTTTTTAACATGATTTAGATAAATAATTTAAATCAATACTGTTTTATGTATTTTAATCTGTTTAATGGATTTGCTCACTTGTACAGTGCCTTGAGTCACAGTTGAAATGGAGCGCTATATTAAATAAACTAACTGAACATGCACCAACGCCTGTGCCTGGAACAACATGGGTTCCAAGCGGGGCACAGCACTATCACGGCTCTGTTGGAATTCACTGGTTATATTCACCAAGCCCTGGTTCAAGGGCAGCTAATGGGGGCTACCTTCTTCGATCTATCAAAAGCTTTTGATACGGTTCACCGCACACTCCTCCTCGAACAGCTTGCTGACACCGGTCTCCCTTCTCATACATTTCTGTGGTTTAACAGCTACTTCAGCAATCGCTCACAGTGGGTCAAGATTAGGGACATGGTCTCAGATAGCAAACCTGTCTGCTCAGGGGTCCCCCAAGGATCGGTAATGGGGCCCCTCCTCTTCAATATTTTCTTAAATAATCTTCCAGGCTCCTGCACCAGTCACGTGCCATTGTATGCTGAAGACGCTGTCATTTTCACGTGCAACCCTAACCCTGAACTTCTCTAAAATGACCTCCAACTAGGATTTACTACAGCCGAAACATGGTTTAAGGAGCAAAGACTAATCCTGAACTGCAGGAAAACTAAGACTATGATCTACTCCGGTATCCACAGCAAACACAAGACCTTCCCACTATCCATACTGAACAATAGTGGTGATGTGCTGGACCTCGTGCAACACTTTAGGTACCTGGGCATCACACTTGACTCCACCCTGTCCTATGCTCAGCATGTAGACAACACAGCCAAGGCCATAAATTCTAGAATTGGGATACTCCACTGTCACAAGCACAGCCTTACATATGAAGCACTTAATATGGCCATCACCAGCTCCGTTGTTACCCTCGTTGATGATGGTCTGGCCATTTACAGTTCTGCACCAGACTCAGTGCTCCATTGCATTTCCCTGGCCCTTAATAAGGCCTGCTGACTCCTCACAGGTACTGCAGAGCTTACTCACACCTGTGAGCTCTATTCACGAGCAGGGTGGCTCCAGCTGAAGAGCACAGTTAAGTACCATATCTGTCTTCCAGCCCAAAAAATCATACTAAATCTGATGCCACCAGTAGTCCAGAATCTGCTCGCATGCCATGTAAATGCCAGGCTAACCATAAAGCACCCACAGCTAAATTTTCAGTGAACCTAGATGCCGCACTGCACAGGGTCAACGTGCATTCTTCTGCTTCACGCCATACTGGACCAATGCCCTTCCTTCAGCTGTCTCCGGTATCACAGCCATTGGTGCTTTCAAGCATAAGCTCAGGCAGCACCTTGCCGCGGAAGACAACTGTGACTGCGCTACCCATTCATGATGACCAAAACAACTTTCCTACGTTGGACCATCATAAAGCCGCAGCACTTGGGGACTCCTACCTTCACAGCACTTCCTTGTTCCACCCCCTATCTACCCCTCTCCCCTCCCCACTGGGCACCCCTTCCCCTCTCTGTTCCTGCCATCACACTGCTTCCCTGTCTGATGCCCTCCTAGCCTAATTGTCTCTAACCTTCCTTAAGTCTGTTCTCAACCTATTACACAGGCATACACTTTGCTATGCCGCAGCTTTGCCTGTTCTCCCCCACACATTTTGCCTAATTCTTTGATGCAGGCGCCTTCTCACCAATGCCGCAGTGATGTCTAAATGTTATACCTTAAGCTAAATGCTATCCCAACATTATAATCATGCCAATTTGTTGTCAGCCTAGCTTGTAATGTATTTTTTGTACCAGTGCAATTTTGTATTGGCTTGTAATGTAATGCTATGTACCCGTTTAATTTTTTTTTTTTTTTTTTTGTAACTGACGTGGTACCTACAAATGAGCACCCGCTAACAGGTGTTCTCCAAGATATCAATAAATAAAATAAAAATAAAACTAACTAAACTAATGGTGAAGACTGATTCCTGAAAGATATGAAAATTACATGTTCACCATAATTGTTGATCTTCCAGAATATCTTCACCATTCATTCACATGCCCGCCCACCATCCCCCGCTCAGGTAAGAGCCAGCGCCTCTGGGCAGCTCACCCTGTTGTGCCTCAACACACTGGCATTCTCCTTGCCACTCCCTCTCGGGAGGTGTTCCCCTTTCTTCTGAGGATGACATTTTTTTGCTGTTCCTCATAAAACACCAAACTGGGACAAAGATATCCATATCTTCTTCCCAACCCAACAAAAAAAAACACCTTGGAGTATTTTTTCATCCTCATGACCTTAATCATTCCTCCTTCTCTTACTAAAGGATATCTCTTAGGGTATATCCCTGTTGTTGCTGTTGCAACATTGTCTTCACCTTGTCCATACCTCTGAGCTTTGCCATGTGACAGTAGCTGGTACTTGAGACAAGGCGCAGCTCTTTACTGTTTTCTTGTATTGCAGGGAGAGGCAGATGCAGAAGGACTGATCTCATCTTTGTCAGTCTTCACCATTCATCTCTGGTGGGGTTCTGGCCAGCAGAGCAAGACCCCGTGGGAGCATTTCTTATTTGTTTGTTTGTTTGTAAGGGGAGGAGTTGGCGCCAGCCTCGAGGCTGACACACTGCATAGCGCTCGCAGGTTGGCCAGTAACCAACGCTGACTCCTCCATCTCAGTTCTGCTTCTCCCGCCATCAAGCAAGCATGACCTCATGTGTGGAGTGTATATTATTTCTGCGACATCGGGCCTAGTCCGTCGCAAGTTTCCTTCCTAGTTCTGCTGAAAGCCTCAATGTTCTCGGCGCCATCAACCCGGTAAGACCTTTCCTTTTCTTTTCACGATGCCAAGACCTATTTTGCTGTTTGTTTTTAGTGTCTGTCATGTCTTGTCCAGGGGACAAGAAGAAGTCTTCGAAGACAGGCTGGCCCCCGACGTAGCGGTGTCCCTGCGGCCGGCTTTACTCCTTCTCGGACCAGCATGATTGGTGTTTGACCTGCCTGGGTCTCAACCATGATATAGATCGTTGTTGCGATGCCTGTTTTTCGATGGATCGCAGAGTTTTAGAAGTCCATGTATTTAAAGTCAAGCATAAGCTGTTGACTTTCGGAAGACAGGCACGCGCTAGGGACACCAGGCGCAGGTCCTTTGACCCTTCCTCCAGGTCTCCTCCTGGTTCTATATGGGCCGTGGAGGAGGGGGTTTCTGCCTGTTCTAGCTCGCCTCAGCGGAAGCCCCTCTCATGGTGCAGGAGGCCTGATCTGATTCCTGTGGGAGTTGGGCTGGAGGCACCATTCTGGCAATCGCCTCTTCGGAGGTGAAGGCTCTCCTAGCATCACGGCCTGTGTCTGTCGGGCCTGGCCCAGCGGTTTCCTCAGCACCGCGCATCGACTGTGCGGGGCCGACTCTCGGTGGGGGGGGTTCGTGAAGTTTTCTGGATCCGTGCCTCCTCCAGGGAGGATGACGATTCAGAGGCAGATCCATACTGGCTTCTGGTTTCTTCGGAATCCTTGGACCCCCCCTCCATCTTGCTGTTTGGCACCTGTCCAACCTCCTCCTTCGGGTCCAGTGGTTTTTGCCAGTGCCGGTGTCTGAGCCGCCTGTCGTGCCGTCAGATCATCCGGTGCCGAGGGCAGCACCAGAGCATCTTCCAGAGCCGGTGGTGATCCTGACCTCAAAGGAGGAGAATCCCCTGTTTTGGGTGTCCAGGCTGGACCCATTTCTGGGTCTGCTAGGGTGTCTGGAGCAGGGGAGAATGTTCCTTCTTCTAACATCTCTCAGGAGTCGGTGGGCGAAATTGAACTTCCAAGGTTGGTCTTGAGGAAGAGGTCCCTCACTTGAGGTTGAGGGGGCAGGGTCAGGGGCAACTTCCTTCCCTAGTAGCCCACAATGGTTCTGATAGGAGCTGCAGCACTGGCCCTGTCTTCTCCCCCGAGATTGACACAGATAAGATATGAAAATTACGTACCTACCATAATTATTGATCTTTCTGTGTATCTTCACCATTCATCACTGCGTATTGCCCTCCTTCCCCATTGAGGCCTCAGCCTTTGGGCAGTTTCTCTTCTCTACTTGTTTTTCCCCCAATTTAGACCCTGTGAGCTAATCCTACTGGTACCTCCAGAACCTCTGCTCCTCCATTTGGGTAACGGGGTTCACCGTTGGGGGGAGAACAAGTGGGGGCACTTGTTCCTTCAAGTAAGGACTTACCTGGGTTTTCCTTGCATCCCTGCTGGGATCACTCCCTTAGTTGGTTCAAGCCTCCAGTGCTTGAATGCCAACTCGTTATTGCTCTGTGAGGTTCCTCTGGGACATGTTCCTTGAAGACCTGGGTGGCTCTTCAAATTGTTCTTAGGAGCGGTAGCTCCTCCTTTTTTCTGACTGGCAGCAGCAAGCGCCATCTCTGCAGGGTCACTTTGGGTATGGTTTCCATGCCTTAGAGGCTTTCCCCAGGCATCTTCTCCCCTTAGTTCAAGGGGTTGAGCTGTCTCTCCTTTTTCTTAGGGAACTCCCTCTTCTGGGGGACCATGCAGAGGCATGGATCTCCCTTGCTTTGGGGATTTGTTTTGACAGGAGCAGGAGACACTCGCCCCCTTGCGTTTTCTCTATTAGCGTGGCAGTGAGGGCCTTTCTAATCTGATCCAGACTGGATCTGTCTTCTGGGCAGTTTCCAGCTGGACTCCTTGGGGTTGCTTCTCAACTCGAGGGTCTCCTTGCTCCTCTTTGGTGGGGTTAAGGATTAAATTGGCTGAAGACAGTGGCCCCTTTCCCAGAAGTCTGGTCAGTTCTGTGGACCTCTCCAGGGTGGCACAGTGTCTCCCTCTTCTTTCTTTCTTCTTTTCTTCCTTTCCCTCCTTTTCTCTATCCCTCCCAGCCTGCTCAGAGGTTTGGGGCCTCCTGTCCCAGACCTCTAGGTTACCTTTTCTGTCCTCTTAGTCACCTTTATTCTTTCTTCAGTTTATAGCCTTTCCTTTTCCTGTCTTTCAGGCTCCCTTGCCCCGCCCTCCTCTTTTTCTCTTTACCAATGTTGCTCTCCGGCGTGCAGAACTGGGATGGAGGAGTCGATGTCATTTACTGGCCAACCTGTGAGTGCCTCGCAGTGCGTCAGCCAAGAGGGCGGCACTGCCCACAACGCCAACTCCTCCCCTTACAAAAACCAAATGCTCCCACAGGGTCCTGCTCCTCCGGCCAGAACCCCACTGTGATGAATGGTGAAGATACACAGAAAGATCAAGAATTATGTTAGGGACGTAATTTTCAGTCTTATTTCGAGATACAGCTCTTGCAGCAGGTTACACCATGAGGATTGAAGCTGGCAGGCGGCAGGACACCACAATAAACTTCTAGCTAGCTATACCCAGCAGGGGACCGCCCCTGACGTCGGCTCCACCCTCGACGTCAGATGCATCATAAAAGGGGCAGTCCCCCGGCATACCTCAGTTCTTTTCCCGCTGTCGACTCGCAAGCTTCGGCTCCGCAGACGCCTTCAGCCTATGAATGATGCCAGTACTTTGTCTTTTCAAGAAATGTTCTAAATATCCTCGCATGTCTTCATCCCCGACCCCTACAACAGAAGGACACCCCTCAAAGTGCGCTTGCGACAAGCAGATCTCCTTTAAAGACAGGCATTCGGCCTGCATGAGGTGCCTAGGCCCAGACCACGACATGAAGGCTTGCACCATCTGCCAACAGTTTAACAGTCGCACAAGGATCCACCTCCAGAAGGCCCTTCAAAGTTTCCTTCTTGAGGAAAAACTTAAACAAATGGAGAGAGAGCCATCCTCCTGAGGGGAAGCGTCCCATAGGTTGGGGAAACATAAAGAGAAGGGACAGGGATAGGGAGAGATCCCCCAACCGTACTTCGGACTCCCAGGCCAGCTCTGGCTTCAACCACTTGGACAGGTCCCCCTCGCGGGCTAAGTCCCAGCCCCCACCGGTCAAGGTTCAGACCTCAGGTGGGTCAGGTTCCTCTGTCTCCTTACAATCCTTAAGCATTAGACCCAAGGACAGTCGACCATCTGGTTTGGCCACCTGGTTTGAGGCTTCAGACCGGCACAAACAGCCATCCAAGTTGACTGCCAAGGTAGGCCCAGACTCCCAGGACTGGCTTCAGGACACCGACTATAGAGCGGTCTCCCAACCTCTGTGGGGCTTGGAAGCTCCTCCTAGACGTACCATGGAGCTGACTTCCCTGAAACGGATGTCAGATAGCAAGCGGCCATCTGACCCAACGACCGCCAAACGACCGAAAGATCTGATGCCACCCCCGGCCTCTGCACCAGACACCAGGGCACGTCGGAGGAAGATGTACCAGACGTCAGTGCACAACCAGTTACCGATGACCAGATGGGTGAAACAGAGGACCCTTGGTTACCCCAAGACCTGGCGACAGATCAGAACCCCCCCACCCTGGCACTGGTGCCTGATCCCAAGTATGGGAAGACACCGACGCCGGGGCCGTCATCCAGTTTGAACACTGAAGAAGTGAAGGAGCTATTCACCTTCTGGTGGGACATCATCAGGAAAGATGTTGTCCCCCCCAAACCCCCACAGGAGGTTCCCCCTCCTAGGGCACTGTCTCCAAAGCCACCCCCAAGGAGGCTACACCACCACCACCCAGGGGTAGGTCTCACGACAAGAAGCCAAGGGACCGGAAGTGGCAGTACTCCAGGACCCCTTCAAGGTCCCCTAGTGTACAGGTGTGCAAGAGACTCAGAAGAAGATCCCACTCTTCTTCTGGTGAGGACTCCCACCCGGATACTTCAGTCACATCCATATCCCCCCCTTCATTCAGTATCCCATCGCCTGATCCCAGTGACCTGCCTAGGTCACTGCCCGATGACCTCTCATTCATGGACATAATGAGGCACATTCAGGAGAACATGGGGTGATATACTGAGTGGCTGCTCCCCAAAAAGCAACGCCTGCCTCAGTACCTCCCGCAGAAGGACCCGAAGCCTGTGGTGGTTCCACCATTGATGGACACCTTCCAAGATGCCAATATGGCAGCCTAGAAGTGGCCTTATTCTACACTGGCAGTTCCCAGTAAGGCGGACTGCCTCTACAGGGCCCCGTCGGAGAACCCATACTTGGGCCAGCAACTAGTGGCAGACTCCCTTGTTATATCTGCCACCCATGGTAGGTCCCAACACCCTCAGCATCTGAGCACCCAGCCACCAGACCAGGAATCTAAACAATTAGACTCCACAGGAAGGCACATGTATGTGGCTGCTACATGCTCCATATGGTCTCTAAATTACCTCACCCATGTGATGCAGTTTCAAAATGCACTGTGGGACCAAGGCCAGGACCTCCTCAAGGATTTCCCGGATGGGGACAAAAAGGAGTAATTGTTGAACCTCCTTAAAATGGGCTCAGGTGTTGGGATGCAGGTCCTTAAGGCTGCCTATGACTCTGCGGACTCTACAGCCCGAGGTGCCGCAACAGTTGTTTGCCTCCGGAGGCACTCTTGGTTGAGGGTCTCCGACTTTACGCCAGATGTACAAAAAGGTATTTTGGACGTACCTTACAACAGCTCTGTTCTCTTTGGAGAAGAGTCTGAGAAGGTCATCACTAGACTACAAGATGCTGGGAAGGCCATCAGGATAGTTCAGGCAATGTACAAGCCAAGGCCCGGACCTTTTCTGAGGGGCCAAAATAATTTTTGTGGCCGACAGGGCAGACAGCAACCCCGGTCAGGTCAGCAACCCGGGGGCAATTTTGGCCGTAAAAATCAGCTGAGATCCTCCGGTGGTCAAGGTCAGCGTAATCAAAAAACCAACCAGCCTTCTGGACAAAACACCACCACAGCATGATCCTCTGGATCAAAGGCAAGAAAGGGTTGGGGGTCGCTTTGCTTACCGTCTCCCAGGGTGGCAGAGGATAACCTCCGACTGTTGGGTCCTGCAGCTCATCAGTCCAGGACACTCAATACAGTTCCTCAACTGCCCACCGACAAGGCCTCCTTTGCACTCCCATTATTTGGGGCAACACGCTTTGCTCATTCAGCAGGAGATCTCTGCATTCCTGGAGAAGGACACCATAGAGATTGTCCCATGGAACCAGAGAGAAAGGGGATACTGCTCCCACTTCTTCCTGGTTCCAAAGAAAACAAGGGACCTATGCCCGATCCTAGACCTCAGTGACCTCAGCACCTCAGTGGCGTACAAGCGCTTCTGCATAGTCACCCTTCTGGGCCTCAGCCCCATGCTCAGACAAGGCACATGGCTAGCATCACTGGATATGCAGAACGCATACCTCCATCTCCCCATCATTTGACTGCACCGGAAGTTCCTGTGGTTCGAGTTCTTGGGGTGCCATTACCAGTTCTGAGCGCTTTCAGTTGGCCTGTCCTCAGCGCCACATGTTTTTACCAGATGCCTGGCGGTAGTGGCAGTGGCTCTCAGAAGACAGGACCACTATGTGTTCCTGTATCTGAATGACTGGCTTCTCATGGCCTCCTCTCGAGAGGCACTGATAAGGGCAATTCAGGATACTCATTTCCTATTTGAGTCACTGGGTATCACCATCAGTCAGGAATAGTCGTCCTTGGTTCCCACTTAAAAGTTACACTTCATTGGCCCAGTTCTGGACACACTCCAAGGAAGCACCTTCCTGCCCGACGATGGCAGAACGCACTTGAACTCTGATACAGGCCATCACCTCAAAGAAGCAAGGTCCCGTATGAACCATGCTCCACCTATTAGGACACATGGTGACAGGCACCGCCACAGTCCCCTTGGTCCGCCTCCATATGAGGTTTACTCAGTGGACACTGAGAGCTCAGTGGGACCAACGACAGGATCATCTGGATCAGGTCGTCAGGGTTACAAAGCCAGTCATTCAGGACTTGCAATGGTGGCTCGTCCCAGAGCACCTCACCAGGGGAGTCCCCTTCTTGGTGCCCGCTCCATCTCTGATGCTCACCATGGAAACATCAGGGTCCAGATGGGGAGCTCACTTGAACGGGACCAGGATTCAAGGAATCTGGTCCCCCCTTGAGTCACACCTCCACATCAGCATCCTGGAGATGAGAGTGGTCCTGTATGCGCTGCAGGCCCTGCAGTCAGAAATCCCACCAGAACATGTGTTAGTCCAGTTGGACAGCACCTCAATGATATACTACATCAACAGGCAGGGAGGCATTCACTCCTACCAGCTTTGCAGAGAGGCAAAGCGAGTGTGGGATTGGGTACTGCAGCATGGCGCCACAATCACAGCAGTACATGTTCCCAGTGTCTGCAACACGATTGTGGACCTATTAAGCTGGTCACGAGCCAGACCTCACGAATGGGAGCTACTGCAAACAGTCGCAGAGGCTACGTTCCTCAGATGGGGGACACCAGATGTAGACCTTTTCGCATCCCCATACGACGCAAAACTGCCCAATTTTTGCTCACTAGATCCAGGGCCTGGTGTTTTCTGGTGAGACGCGTTGTCCCTCTCCTGGACCGGCAGATTCCTCTAGGTCTTTCCGCCCTTCCCTTTGATCTAGAGGGTTCTACTCAAGCTCCAAGCAGACGGAGCGATGATGATTTTGATAGCGAGCTTTTGACTCAGGAAAATCTGGTTTCTGCTGCTCAACCAGTTGGCTCAAGAGCCTCCATTTCCTTTACCAGTCAGCTCTCACTTACTGTCCCAGGAGGCCGGATCTCTGGTTCACCTGAACCTCAAATCCCTGAACCTGCACGCTTGGCTCCTAAGGACATAGCCATTCTTAGGCATGGAGTGTCTCAGGGTGTCGCTGACATATAGGTAGCAGCAAGGAAGCCCTCCACTCAGGCTACCTATGCCATGAAATGGCGCAAGTTTTGTCTTTGTGCCACTGCTCAGAATCTTGATCCGCTCCACTGTTCCGAGATGTCAGTTTTGGACTACCTCCATTCCTTGTTTCACATAGGATTAGAGTACTCCTTCTTGAAGGTGCACCTCTGTGCCATCGCGGCTTATCATGCACCAGTTGGTCAACGAGCTCTAGCTCAGCTAGATGCGTGACATGCTTTTCTGTGCAGTATCCTGCATCTTAGACCCCCCCCCCCAAATCAAGGACCCAGTTCCCCCTCGGGATCTTCTTTTTGTCCTAGAGCAGCTTACGCTGCCTCCTTTTGAACCAGCTGCAGACTGCGAGCTACGCCCTCTCTCTTGGTAGGCATTATTTTTAGTTGCTGTTACTCCTGCAAGAAGAATTTCGGAGCTCCAGGCACTCATGTGCAGAGTCTTGTTTGATTTTTTATAAGGTCAGGGTGTCCTTAAGGACTAATCCTAAGTTTCTTCCCAAGGTGGTCTCAGAATTAACACTGAACCAGGATATCGACCTTCCGGTGTGCTATTCTAACTACACCAATAAAGGGGAAGCTTTACTGCACACTTTAGATGTGAACAGGACTCTCAGGTTTTACCTGACCAGGACCAGACCGTACTGACAGTCTGATCAGCTGTTTCTGTCTTTTGCCCACAGGATGTTAGGGGCACCCGTGTCAAAACAGACACTTTCCAAGTGGTTGGTGAACTGCATAGCGTTCTGTTACCAGAAGCGCAACAAACCCTTGCCGGGATCTGTAAAGGGCCATTCTACTAGAGGGGTGGCTACATCCTTTGCTGCACTGAAAAACGTTTCAGCACCGACCATTTGTGTAGCTGCTACTTGGAGTACAGTGCACACTTTCATCAGACATTACAGCCTGGACATTGCCTCCAGACACAGAGCAGGCTTCGGCTTGGCAGTCCTCCAAGGACTTTTGTCCTAGACTGTTTTCTTTCCTGGATTTCTCCTATCCTCCTCCCAAAGGGTTAGATACCACCCTTTACTGCTTGGGAATAAGTACTGTACTTGTGGTGTAACCTGCTGCAAGAGCTGTATCTTGAAGTAAGATAGTACAGTTAGTAACAACTTACTAACAGTAGATCTTTGAGAACAGCTCTTGCAGAGGTAGTTTCTCTCCCACCTTCCCCTCAGGAGATTTAGTTTTGATGCAGTGCTGTCTCAGATCACACACACATTTCTTAGTCTTCCTCTGGAAGCGGATCCTCAGTCTCCCCTTCAGAATTATATTGCTATGCAGGGAGTTTCATGCAGGAGAACTGAGGCATGCCCCTTTTATGATGCATCTGTCAGGGGCGGGGCCGACGTTGGAGGCGGTCCCCCGCTAGGTATAGCTAGCTAAAAGTTTTCCGTGGGGTCCTGCTGCTTGTCGGCTTCAGTCCTAATGGTGTAACCTGCTGCAAGAGCTGTTCTCGAAGATCTACTGTTATTGTAAGTTTTCACATAACTACTTTTTGTGTGTGCAATATTCCTCAGCCTGTTGGGATGGATGCTTCTAACCCACACGTGGCTGTTGGAATTCACGTTTCATGTTTACATTTCTCATGGTCATTATTCACTTTTTTCTTCACTCCTTTTGGAGTGTCAAGGAGATGGTATTTGTGCTCCTGGACTCTGTCTGATCATTTTTGCTGTTTTGCTTCTCTTGAGGAGCTTTAGGGACCTTGCCCTGCTAAATTTTATTGCCCTCTTGGGAGTACAAAGGCTATTTTTGTTGGCATTCTGCTATTTTAATTACACAGAGGTCTTTTTTTGGGCCCCTCTTTATAAGCCAGAGCAATATGCCATGGCTGCTGCCCCTCTTTCTCTTATCTTTACCCTCCTACCCAGGTAGCTGATAATAGGCTCTGGCTCCTATACCCGCTTCCCTTGTGCCACCATGCAATCCCAACCCTTTGTTCTGCTAAGTTGGTAGTTGAGTTTTATTATCTTATTATTTTTATATCGTATTCCTATCCTTTCAGGCAATATGTCTGTAGCCCCCTCTTTTTTTCTCTCCCACTTGATCTTCCTGGACATAAAGTCTCCACCACTTATTCACACTAGTGGGACTACGCCGGAGGCGCTAGGACTGAGTGGGAGCCAAAAAGCTTCAGTAGGGCCTGCGCTGAGGTAGGACTGTGCATGCACAGCACCATGAAACTGGCTCGTTCCGTATAGGCTGTCTCAGCATCGAACCTCCAACTGCTTTAGCTTCTTTTTTGCCGCCGTCGAGTGCTCTTCAGTGATGACGTCGCTCGCCCACCAGGAGTCAAATCTTCACGTCTATATGACAGTTAGCAGTTCAGTTTTGTTTTTAGTATATTACTTTATTTACTTAAACAAAAAAAAAGTTTTATTCATTTCAAGGAAGAAACAGAAGTCTTCAGCCCGCCTTCGACGAAGTCGACCATGAATGGGGTCAGTGATAGTAGGGAGACTTTGCTTGAAAGCTGTTTTAGCAGCATGGCTGGGTCTGGTCCGCTGTCCTCTACAGAGGGGGGTCTGACTATGGGCAGTCCAGCACTCAGGAAGAAGGGCGGTCCTCTCGAAAGCACAAAAAGAAGCGGGCCTATTCCCAATCGAGGTCGGGGACCCCGCACTGTTCAGCCTTGAGTTCTTCTTTGTCCCACCGGTCGAAGAAGAAGTGGTACTGCTTGAGGTCACCCTCTGGTAGGTCTGCATGGAGATCATCAGCAGGGGACAAGAGGCCGACCCTGGCTCCATAGGGATTGTCTGTGGCCTCTGTTCCCAGCGGCCGTGATCCTTGACCCCGGAGACCTTACCCACCCCCTGGGGGGGGGGTCCTCCAGTGAGCAGTTTCATCATTGGGCTACTCTTATGGAGCAGTGGGTCTGGCAGTTGTCCCAACTTATCGTGTCTGCAGAGTCGGCCCCGGGGCCTTCGGGCTTGGGGGCCTCTGACCTGCGGGTGGGCCGATTGGGTCAACCTAGTCACGTGGCACCTTCTTTGATGCCATTGACACCGTGCACTCATGCTTTTCCCCCTCACATGGCTGTGGCACAGGGGCCAGCACAGATACTGCCTTCTCCTACTCATGTTTTCAGGTCTTCAGCCTTGGGTGCCCCGGTGTTGAGGTGGGGTCTCCAGGTGCCCACCCAGCACTGGCCGTGGTGGCGCCAACACTGCCTCAGGTGCCAGGTTTTTCTGCTCTGATTTAAGGAGCACCTCGTCCTGCTCTCTTTCCTCCCTTTCCTTTCTATACTATCCCTTCTGGGCTAGTAGGAGATAATATTGAGTCTGATCCTGATCTGCGATTAGAGGATGATTTGGATGAGGATTCATACTTTAGAGTGGAAAGTAAGCCCTCTACTTCAGCAGAGCCCTTGGTCGAGGACCTATCCTTTAAGTCTCCCATGAAGAATTTGAATTCCACCCTCTTTCTCTCCAGACTCCTGAGGTGGATCCTGGGAAGCTGTTGTCCCTTTAGTATCTGCATGTCCCTGAAATCCCTGTGGAATTGATACCTCCAGTACAATCCTCTTTCGAGACTCTTTCACAGATGGTGTGGGACAGTCCAGCACTTATTCCTTTTGTGACTAAGTCCATAGACAGAAAATATGCTCCCCCCAAGGATAGGCTAATCCTGGCCTCGCAAGCTTTTGTGGACGCTGTAGTAGTTTTGGCAGAGAATGATAAAGCCGTTCTCCCTCCGGAATCTACGGCTCATCGGGTGAACAAAGAATCCTGTAAGACTGACACTTTAGGGAAGCGAGTGTTCACTGCTGCTACCCTAGGAATGCGTATTGCTAGGTCTTATCTGTGCCAATCTTCACATGTGGGTAAGTGGCTGGAGGTCACGACCCCGTGGAAGTTCTTTTTTTTGATGGGCAGAGCAGATACAGCGATGGCGCTGCCCTTGAAGCTGACGCATTGGGTGGCGCTCGCAGATTGGCCATTAGCTATCATCGGCCCCGCCCTCCCGACAGTTCTTCGTCTCCCACCATAGAGGTCACACCTCATATGGAGCTCCTGAGAGAAGACTGTGGCAGAGCTGCGGCCTAGTTTCGCGTTCAGCCTGTCCCGTCGAAAAAAGTACTGTCGGTTCTGTTTCGCCACCTACTCGACGCTGCTGACTGGTAAGACCATTCCTTTTATTATTTCCAGCGATGTCGAGTCTGTTTTTTGATTGTTTTACCATTGATCATGTCTAGTACTGGGGGCAAGAAGTCATCAAAAACGGGGTGGCCTCCTATGCGTCGGTGCCCCTGCGGCCTTCGATATTCTGTTACCGTCCAGCATGATTGTTGCCTTACCTGTCTTGGCCCACTTCACGGGATTCATGCAGTGCCTGCATTTCCGTGGACCATCGAGTTTTGCACGTGGAAGGTCGAACGAGCGCCACCGACTTTCGGAGGGGGGCCTGCACTGGTAAGGCTAAGACATGGTCTCGTGGCCCTTCCTCCTGGTCTGCTCCCGGTTCTAAATGGACCATGAAGGAGGGGGATTCCACCTCTTTGAGCCTTGCCGCAGTGGTAGCCCCTTCCGTGATGCACGAGGCCCAGTCTGTTCCTTTCAGAGAGCAGGTGGGAGGCACCGTTCTGGCAGTCACCCCTTCGGGGGTGAAGGCACCCGCGGTGTCGCATCCTGGAGCCCGTGGGTCCCGGCCATCACCAGCCTCGACGCCATTCACCGGTGCCAGTTTGGGTCTCAGCATCGCCTGCGGCACAAGGGGCCCTGACGGCACTGTGGTCAGCGCCAGTCTGCCGCTCTGCTCTGTTTCTGTGGACGGTGCTGATCGTGGCATCGATAGTAGGGACAGCACCGTGGGAAGTTCTATGCCACCTTCTGTTGCTGTTTCTAGTAGACAACGCGGAGATTGGAGAAAGCATAGTTTCTGGCTTCGACGCCATGCTTACTCTTAGCGCTGTTTGCAGCGCTTAGGAGGGGTCTAGGTGCCGAGTGGTGCCATGGAACGGGACGGCGCTGTGTCTGGCGCTGATTCCGGACTCGGTGCTGTAGTTGGAGCAGTTTCTTCCTCCAGTGCCATTCGTGGTGCCAAGGAGAGAATCAGCGCCGACTGTGGTGCCAGGCCTCAAGTTGGCACATCTGTCGGTCCAGGAAGGGGCAGGCGTCAGCAGGTGGTCTGGTCTCAGTCTCGGTCTCCACCTCTTCGGAGGGGGATTCCAGGTCTGATTCAGACTGACTGCCGGACTCCTCAAAGTCTGCTGACACCTCTGTAGTTTCTTTGGTGGCCCGGACCCAGCCTCCCTCTGAGGAGCAGGCAGTGGTCCCCTGTTTTGGGGTCAGTGGCACTGAGTAGCAGACAACAGTCCATGCGGCTGTGGCTATGCAGCCTAGAGTCAGGGGACTTTCTTCCCCCTCAGCTGAGGTACCCCCTCCTGTGGTGTGCCTGGATTGCCCAACTTTAGGGCCGACCAGGGCACCCACGGAAGTGGAGGGTACTGCACCCTGGGTGGTCTCCTCGGGGACTGCTCAGAGTTGCCAGCTGCCTAGGCTGATGTTTACAAGGCGAAGGGCTCTTTCAAAGTCCGAGGGGTCTGGGTTCAGTGTGGCGGCCCTTCTGTGGGACCTGCTCAGGGAGGAGCCGCAGTGCGGACCCTCGTCTTTCCTCCTCTGTCTCCTCGAGAGGACCCTTCTCTTGGAGGCCAGAGACCGTCCTCCTGGACTCACACGGTCCTGGTCGCCTCACTGGGGGGATTCTTCAGGGCACAGTCTAGGCAGATCCGGTGTGGTTGACCAGCCGTTGGCTGTTGGGCTTCCCAGAGCTCCTCCCTCTTCAGGGGCATCCAGTACACTCTCTTGCCTGGGCAGAGGATGTTCCTTATCTCTGGTGGATCTGGCCCCCATTCCTCTGTCGCCATCTCCTTCTCTCCCTGGTATTTGTGGCCCTATGGGGCCTTTGACCTGGGAGCAATTCAGGGGTGCGGCTGCTCATTTTCCTACTTACGTCAGGGCAGTGGATGAGCAGGTGTTCCACCCTCCCTCTGAGCAGCCACCACCTGGATCTCCAAAGTCTTCCGCTTCCTCATCCCCCTCTTCTGAGGGAGAGGAACCATCCATCCACATCTCCCCTGCTGCTGATCTGACTGAGTATCAGTGCTTCCTCGCAAGGATGTTGGAAGACCTTCGCATCACCCCTCTCTCCCAACACAATCCTGAGCACGTGGAGTGTGCCTTCCTAAGCGAATTCAGTGTGGCCACCCTCGTGGTGCCCGCCTGACTTGCTCCCTTCTGGGAGGCATCACTGCACTTCTGGCAACATTCCTTCTCTGGTGTCCCAGCCCTCAGGGAACTGAGCCAGCGGTATTGTGCTCCCCTGGAGTCTCCAGGTCATATGCCTCAACCCTGGTCAGGGTTGACGCAACTGGACACTCCTGATGGGCTTCGCACCCTTCACCGTCACCGGCCCACAGATCAAGACTCTGCAGATTTTGACTTCTGGGGTAGGAGAACCTTCTACTCGGCATGGATTTTACTGTCCATTGCTGCATTTCAGGCCCACTATGCTTCCTATGATAGGTTCTTGTGGTCCAGGCTAGGTCAGCTCCTAGCCTCCTTGCCTGATTCAGAGGTAACCAGACAAGCCATTGCACTCTTTGCTCAGGGCCTGGAGCTAGCAAGGCACCAAATGAGGGCATCCTACGACACCAACGAGGTAGCTTCCTGAGTCATAGGGACAGCGATCTGCATCAGGCGGACAGCATGGCTGCGTATCTCCCGGTTGTCACCCTTGGCCTGGCGTAGGGTAACTTCCTCAGCTCACCGGAGAACCCATCTTTTCTCCCGTAAAGTAAGGTGGCGATTGTCGGGGCAGCTTCCTTCCCCTCCGGAGGGGGTCTCCGTCTCACTCCCCACTGACTTGGGCCTCGCCAGGCCTGTAAAGGTTCTCCCTTCCAATATCTCTCCTACTGGGAGCTAAGGGGCTTACTCCCTTAGGGTCTCAGGCCTCCTTCGGGGGGGGGGCGGTACTCACCCACATGTGATGAATGGTGAAGACTGACACAGACAAGATATGAAAATTATGTACCTACCATAATTCTTGATCCATCTGTGTATCTTCACCAATTATCACAATTGCCACCCACCATCCCCCTTGGGCCTCAGTCTCTGGGTCCCCCTCCCTCTGTGTACCCTCCTTTTTCCCTACCCTCCTTTCCATTGGTCAGGAGTGGGGTGACCTCAGGCACATGGGGGGGGGTTCGTTCTGCCTTTGTCGGGGTGAGCTGTTCTCCTCATCACCTTTGGCTTCCACCCCCTTAGGGGTGGGATGCTGGTGACTGCCCCCTCTCTCTCCTTATTCCTTGTCCTTCGGGACTAATCCTTTTTACTTCTGTTAAGAGGTGGGGTCCCCCCCCCTTTATTTTTGTTGGTTAGGGGAGAGAACATCCTCTGGTTCCTGGTCCCCCTCCTATTTAATCCACGACCCTAGGAAGTTGTTCTGCCAGAGTGCCTCTTGGTCAAAATTCTGTGCCTTGGATTTTGCCAGCCTTCTCAGGTTCTTGCTGCTGCTGGGCAGTAAGTCCATCTAAAACCCTGGGACCAGACTGCGAGCCCTGGATTTGTCGTCTCCCCTCCCACTTAATGTTCCCTTCCCTTCCTTCTCTTCCCTTTTTCCTCTTCCAGAGATTGGGGCCCCTCCCAGTCCCCTTAGTTTTCCTCTCTTTTCCTTGTCTATCTTCTCAGTCATTTATTCCTCCTTTTGTTTCTTATATCTTTTCATTTGTCTGTCCCTTGGACTTCCTTGTCCCACCCTCCCAACCCTGTTTCTTACTGTACGGTGACTCAGAACTGGTGGGAGGGCAGGGCCGATGACAGCTAATGGCCAACCTGCAAGCACCACACAGTGCGTTGGCCTCGAGGGTGGTACCGTCACTGCATTGGCTCCGCCCATCTTCAAAATGTTTTTTTTTTTAAAAAACCTCCCACGGGGTCGTGTCCTCCGGCCACTTAACCACATGTGATGAATGGTGAAGATACACAGAAAGATCAAGAATTACAGTAGGTACGTAATTTTCATTTCCCAGGGCTATTTCTCTCAGTATGACTGTACCCTCTGGCACTCGCTAAAAGCCACTGTGGAAGCTCTTTTCCGGAGTCAGACATTAGTGCAGAGCTTCTCCAGACCATTACTAGAGGCACAGAGTCCAGCAATCAGCAACTTAAGTCTGCTATGGACGCTTTTGACACTGCTTCAAGAGCAGCAGCAGCTGGGATATGCACCCAGCGTCACCCTTGGTTACAGATTTCAGAGTTCACAAATGATGCCCAGCAGAGAGTCATGAATTTTCCGTTTGATGGAGTTTATCTCTTTGGTCCGCAAGTGGAGCAGGCACTAGAGGCCACTGAGAAAACTAGGACTGCTATTAAGACAGCGGGGTGGACATCATGGCAGTTTCAAAGCTATCAGTCCTTTCGTGGTAAAAGGCCGAGGGGCCTTCAACAAGAACATCTGGTGGAACATCTGGTTGTCAATGGACTACAGGACCCAAGGCAGCATGGTTTCACCAGGGGGAAGTCATGTCAGACCAACCTCCTTGAATTTTTTGACTGGGTGACTAGGGAGGTGGATCAGGGGAGGGCAGTGGACATGGCCTATCTGGACTTCAGCAAGGCCTTTGACACTGTGCCACATAGAAAACTATTACACAGACTGGGGAATATGGGTGTGGGCTGGACAGTAGTGTGGTGGGTAGGTAACTGGCTGGGTGGCAGGACACAGAGGGTGGTGGTAAATGACTGTCACTCCACAGAGGAAGAGTGACCAGTGGGATACCACAGGGATCAGTGCTGGGACCGGTCCTATTCAACATCTTCATCAGTGACATTACTGGGACCTAGAAGGCAGAATTTTCATTGTTTGCTGATGACACAAAGCTCTGTAACGGAGTAGACACACCAGAGGGTGTAGACAGAATGAGAAGGGACCTGCAGAAACTTGAAGAATGGTCAGGGGTTTGGCAGTTGAAATTCAATGCAAGGAAGTGCAAGATAATGCATATGGGGCACAAAAACCCTGGCACAAAATATCAGTTGGGGGGTGAGGATATAGCATGCACCAAGCAGGAAAGGGATCTTGGGGTTATCATCTCTGATGACCTCAAGGTAGGGAAACAGTGTGACAAGGCAGCAGGTAAAGCAAATAGGATGCTGGGATGTGTAGGCAGGGGCATCACCAGCAGGAAAAGGGAGGTCATAATTCCGCTATACAAGACACTAGTGAGGTCCCACCTGGAGTACAGTGTACAGTTCTGGAGACCATACCTCGTAAGGACATAGACAGGGTAGAGAAGGTTCAGAGGAGGGCAACAAAGATGGTGCATGGATTGCATCACAAGTCCTATGAAGACAGGTTGAAGGAACTGAACATGTACTCCCTGGAGGAGAGAGGAGGAGAGGGATATGATAGAGACATACAAGTATCTTACAGGAAGAAACAGGGTGCAGGAATACACTATTTTAAGTGAAAAATATGTTCCAGGACTAGAGGGCATGGGATGAAGTTGGAGGAGGATGATTCAGAGGAAACATGAGGAAGAATTTCTTCACAGAATGGGTGGTGGACAAGTGGAACACCTGCCAGAGGAAGTGGTGGGGGCTGAAACAATCACAGGATTTAAGAATGCATGGGAGAGACGTAAAGGAATTCTGGAGGTCAGGGGTAAGGGGCAACAGACTTTTAGGAAAACATAAACTGAACTTACAAGCTCAAATGGGCAGACTGGGTGGGCCATAGGCCTTTATCTGCCGACACTGTCTATGTATCTATGTAACCCCTCAGCCGCAAAAGAAAACGCAGCAGAAGGCACAGGGCCCAAAAGTGCCTAGTGCTACACTCTGAAGACCTGGCCCATGTCTCACCTTAGCTGCCCAAAAGGGGATTCTTCAGTAGTGGGGGGGGGGGCGTCGGACTCACTTTTACAACCAATGGAAGTCAGTCACAATGGACAAATGGGTCCTCAGGATAATTCGAGAGGGTTGTTCTGTAAATCTTTCAGACACCCCTCTGGATCATCCACCCAAAAGACAGCCCAAACTGTCTATCACTCAGTCAGACCTCCTTGCTTCAGATATTCGGGGCCTTCTGAACAACAGGACAGTAAAAGTGGTTCTGCAAGCAGAACGGGACACAGGTTTCTACTCCCATTACTTCCTAGTTCCAAAGAAAACAGGCGGCATGCACCCTACCCTAGATCTAAGGAAGTTAAACAAGTACCTCTTCAAAGAGAAATTCAAGATGATGTCACTAGGCTGACTTCCCTGGACATGCAGAATGCCTACCAATATGTTCCAGTGCACCCAAGCCACCACAAGTGCCTCCATTTTGTGGCTCTGGGCCAACACTACCAATTCGGAGTCCTGCCTTTTGGGCTGTCCTTGGCGCCTTGTGTCTTTGCTTTGCAGTACCCGCAGTGCATCTCAGGAAACTCAGAGTTCAGGTATTCCCATATCTGGATGATTGGCTCCTAGTGAGCTGCTCCAGACAAGGGACACAGGAAGTGGTGGCCACTGCATCCAAGTTCCTCACATCCATGGGAGTTCTGTTGAATCACAGTTTCAGCCCTCCCAACAGCTCCTCTTTATAAGAGCTCTCCTGGACACCTCGAGGGCAAGAGCCTTCTTCCTGGAAGACAGGAGAAATATATCCTCCAGATGGCTCACTTCATCAAGGAGGACAACTCGGTTTGAGCTCTCTCGATGCAGCTGATGCTGGGTCTCATGGCGTCATCAGTGTTCACGGTGCCCCTGGCTCATTTGCACATGAGAACCACACAATGGATGTTCTGTACTCAGTGGTTCCTGACCACACATCCACAGTCCTTTCACATCAAGGTGAAAAAAAAACCCTAATTAGATCACTCACCTGGTGGACTCAAGAGGACAAGCTTCTTCAAGGATTTCTCTTTGCCACACTGGAGACACAGATCTCCATTACCACAGATTCATCTCTGACTGGCTGGGGAGCCCACTGTCAGGATCTCCACACACAGGGCCTATGGAGTCAGGACAAGTCTCAGCTAAACATAAATGTGGAAATTAGAGCTGTCCTGTACGCTGTCTGAGCCCTGAAGGATATCTTCTGTTACAAAGTAATTCTCCCTCAGACGGACAACAAGGCAGTGATGTATTACATCAACAAACAGGGTGGAGCCCACTCTTACCCTCTGTGCAGGGAAGCCATGAGAGTGTGGAAATGGTGCCTTGAGCACGAAGCCCTGATCCAGGCAGTCTGCCTATCAGGGATCCAAAATTATCTGGTGGATCGCCTCAGCAAAACAGAGGCAGATCCACACGAGTGGTCTCTTGACTCAAATGTTGTGCAGTCGCTCTTCGAAGAGTTGGGCACTCCGTACCTGGACCTTTTTGCATCCCCACTCAATACAAAACTGCCTCTGTTCTGCTCCAGAAATCCAGAATCTGGCATTTTCTGTCAGGATGCATTCAGACTGCGGTGGAGAAAACACTTTCTGTACACATTTCCTCCTCTTCCCTTAATTCAGAGGGTGCGGCTCAAGCTGGAGGCACAAGGGGGAGAATGATTCTCATTGCCCCATTCTGGCCTCGTCAGATTTGGTTTCCGTTAATTAACAAATTATCAGAAATTCCACCAAGACAACTACCACTTTAAATGGACCTTCTGAGCCAGGTCCCAGTGGTCCATCCCAATCTGATGTCACTTCTTCTCCATGCCTGCCTCCTGATGAGATAAAAGTAGGTAGATTCAGTGTCTCCCATAGAGCCTCAGACATTCTCCTAGCAGTGCGCAAACCAGCCACTAGGAAAACTTACATGGCAAAGTGGAAATGATTCTCCATCTGGTGTGCAAGATCCTCTCTGGACCCCTTTTCTTGCTCACCAAACAAGGTGTTGGAGTACCTTTTAGACCTGTCAAATGCAGGACTGCAATACTCAACGGTGAAGGTACACCTCTGTGCGATTTCAGCTTACCACAAGCCTGTCCACAGTATGTCAATGGCTCAGCTGCCCTTGGTTAAGAGGTTCCTTAAGGGTATCCTCCACACTAGGTCACCAGTCAGGAGACCGGTAGCCGCTTGGGATATCAACCTTGTGCTAGACATCCTAACTTGTAAACCTTTGGAGCCTCTAGCAACCTGCGAATTGAAGTTCCTAACCTGGAAGGCTGCCATCCTTGTAGCCAGTACTTCGGCTGGCAGGGTGTCTGAATTACATGTCCTGATCACGAGCCCCCAGTATACAGTATTTCACAAGGACAAGGTCGTTCTTAGAACTCATCCCAAATTTCTTCCTAACGTAGTCTCAGAATTCCACCGGAATCAGCCCTTGGTCCTTCCGACCTACTTTGGGAACTTTCAGAATGAAGGAGAACATACCTTCCATCAGGAGGCGAACGGGGGAGGGGTTTCTTTATCGTCCGGGGAAACCCCTTCCCCAGAGAGGGAACAATCTGACAAAGAGGAGGAAGAGGAAGACCGGCTCCCATTGGGGTGGGGAGAAGCTGACCCCTGTCTGGAGGGGCTTCTACCCCTAGAATGTCGGCCACTGACTGACCGACATCGGCTGTGGGACCGGCATTGGCTTCAGGACCGACGACGGAGCGAGGACTGGCGCCTGTTCCTGGACCAGCGGCGGCTAGATGGCATATGGTGGCTGGGCGACGGTGCTTGTACGGGACTTGCTTTTTGAAGAGACTGGCGATGGGGCTAGAGGCCTGGAACAGTGCCGTCTGTGGTCCTTAGACCTCGACCGGGACCTGATCACTGAGGGAGAGCGGGACTTAGATGGTTTGCTCCGCTCGTCTGGTGATGGTTTTGCTGGGGGTGCCGAAGTGTCGAAGTGTCACCATCGGGGGTCTGGTTGTCTGGTTGGTCAAGTACCGGTGCTGGGTCCAACTTTGGTGGGGCCACATCCTTTTTCACTTGGCTCCACCAGAATTGGAACAGCACTGTCAGTTCCTCCTTACTGAAGATGGACGCAGCTGTCCCCATGTGCGGAATGGGAGAAGCCGGGAGGTCCCATGGGGAGGTGCTCGAAGAGGCACCCTCCAGGATCGAAGATCTACGAACCGGCCATTGGACTGTGGCCAGTGCGGCCTTGACCAAGGGACAGCCTGCTCTTGGGCTGGGGCCAGTACCATGGCTGGAGGTTTAGCTGGAGCCAGCTCTGGTTTAGCTGGTTTAGAAGGGCGGGAACCTGATGAGGACTTAGCCGAGGAATCCTGCTCCTTTAAAGGAGCTTTACCCAGAGCCCCTGGTAGAGCTGAAGTTGAGGCCGCCTTCAGCGGGGCCAAGGCTTGTGCTGAGGAGGAGGTCTTGGATGACTCGTTCGAGGCAGAAGGGAGGTGCAGCAGCGTGACCTTAGCCTTTACAGGCGGTTTCTCTGGAGCAGTCCCTGCCATGGTCATGGCCGGAGTTTTGGTGGGGACAGAAGACTTACCTCGGTCATCCAAATGCTTTGAGTGGTGCGAGCGGTCGGAGCTGCCTGAGTCTGAGGATGAGGCCTTCTTATGCAGGGGAATGAGAGCAGGAATGTGGGTGGGACCAACCACTGTCCTTGTCGCAGGACTTGTGTGATTTTTCCCTGTGCTTCGCTTTCTGCATGACTGCAACCTGTTTTTCAAGGAGTTGGGCTTTTAAGGCCTTCAGGTGCCGGATCCACGTCATACTAGTAAAGGCCTTGCAAACTTTGCAAGTCTGAAGATTGTGGTCTGGCCCAGACAGAAAACAGAGGCCTCGTGGGTGTCTTTTGAAGGGATGTGATGGCCACAGGAGCACTGGTGTTCTTTGGACCCCTGGAAGACACCGAAAATGGAGAAGACATGCAAGAAAAACTGAAAGATAGAAACATAGACTTTGACAGCAAATAAGGATCACCTGGCCCACCTAGTCTGCCCTTTTCCCTACCTACTGGATAAGCTGCAGATCCTAGTTAACCAACAGCCTATTTCTTCCTACCCCCCACAAGAATTGGCTTATGTCTGTCCCGTGCATTCTTGGATTCTCCCACAGTTTTAGACCCCACAACCACCTCAGGAAGGCGGTTCCATGCTTCCACCACCCTCTCTGTGAAAAAATACTTCCTCACATTGCCCCTAAGCTGTCCCCCCTCTCTCTTCAAATTGTGTCCCCTTGTTCTTGCACACATCTCTTTTTCTAAAAGATGCTATCTTCTTGGACTTTGTCGATTCCACTGAGATACTTAAAAGTTTCTGTCATGTCCCCCCTCCCTCCTTTCCTCAAGGGCATACATATTAAGTTCCTTTAGTCTCTCCTCGTATGGCTTCTCTTGCAGACCCTGCACCATTTTAGTTGCCCTCCTCTGGACTACCTCCATCCTGTCTATGTCCTTGTGGAGGAGGGGTCTCCAGAACTGGACGCAGTACTCCAGATGGGGTCTCACCAACTGTCTGTACAGAGGGATAACAACTTCCCTGTTTTGTGCTGGTGATGCCTCTCCCTATGCATCCCAGTATCCCTCAGTCCTCCCTACTGCCTTCTCACATTGCTTGCCAACCTTAAGGTCATCTGATATGATTACCCCCAGGTCCCTTTCCATTTTTGTTGTTGTTACTACCTCCCCCCTCCATTGTGTAATCTTCCCCTGGGTTTTTGTTTCCCAGGTGCATTATTTTGCACTTCTTTGCATTGAATCCAAGCTGCCATACTTCTGACCATTCCTCCAACCTTGCCAAGTCCCTTCTCATCCTTTCCATGCCTCCTTGTATATCAATCCTGTTGCAGATCTTTGCGTAATTCTTGATCTTCTTGGACAGAGTCTCCTTCCAATTCATTCACACACACTCACCCACCATCCCCAGAGCTCACTTATCTTGTTTTTGGTCTTCACTCTCTCATTGGCTGGGCTGTGAAGACACTGTTGAGTTGACCCTTCTTACTTGGGTCATACGAACTATCTTATGTCCGACATGTGTTAGTTTCACTAAGTTAGTTTACGCTGCACCACCTCGGTAAAAAAGGTACCGAGGTAGTTGGAAGGTTGACGCCTAGATAGCCTATATGGCGCGAGACGGTTTCGCAGTGCCGCACATGCGCGATCCTACCTCGGCACCGGCCCTCCTGAAGATTTTTGGCTTCCGCTGGGTTCTAGCACCTCTGGCATAGTCCCATTAGTGTGAATGAGTGGTGGAGAGTCCATCCAAGAAGATCAAGAATTATGGTAGGTATGAAATTTTCATTTTTCTTCTACTGGCAAACAGAACTGAGGAAAGGAGGGGGCGATGTCAGTTACTGGCTGGCTCACATGCACAGTAGCAGTACGTTGGCCTTATGGGTGGTGCCAGTGCCAATGTCATTCCCTTCCAAACTACAAAAGGTTTTGATCCTGAGGGGTCTTAGCACCTCTGGTTTAGACCTGTTAGTGTGACTGAATGGTGAAGATATTCTGGAAAACAATTTTCATTTTTTAGACATTGTATACCTTTTGCTTAGGCTGATCAGGGCTTTACTGTTTTATAATATAGAGACGGCCATTTTTTCCCAGCAGGCAGCAGTGACTTCCAAATGTTGTTACTGTAGGTCTGATGTCTGATTAATGGTATAGCAACATCCCACCACAGATCTATATATAATGAAAAAAAAATGGAAGGCTGAATAAAACACTGCTTTGTAATTCCATATTGGGGTTCTGTGGGCTACATGCCGACATAACCCCTCAATGGGCTATAGCCTCATTAGTTAAGATTTTCCACGTATTATTTTCATGTAGCCTGATTCCAGATTTGGGAATAGAGCTCTGGTCCCCCACAAGGTAAAGGCACTTACAATGGGCTCTGTGCATGAAAGGCGTAAGGTATGCACCAAAGATGTGCACCCCACTCACGCAGCTTCACAACCGCAGACAGGTACTCAGCGGCGGTATTCACTATAGCTACTCGCCTGTCTGTGGTCCCACCCCCTCCCTGGTGCGCAGAGGACGGACAGGGGTGAAGCAGTGGACCCAGGCAGGCATTGAATCGGATGCCCGTCATGCGTCCCAGAATGGATCCCCTGCGCTGTGGCATGGGTCCAAGGTAGAGAATGGCACACACGGTTATCTGCAGTGCATACTGTACCACCATAGTTGCCACCGCATTGCAGTAAGCCGGCCCCCGTAGGTCCCTGGTGACTAGTGGTCCCTCCCCAGTGCACCCTATAGTGCCTGGTGCACAGCTGCCCCCAGCAGAGCCCTTCCCCAGTCCTGTACTGCAGAGCACACAGGCCGGAGCCCCAGCCTGTGGCCCTATCCATAAGTCACAGTGATGTGACAGGGCCCCAACGTAGGTACCCAGGTACAGCCCTCTAGGCGTAGGTGGCCATTGTCAGGGGCATCCTGGTAGCACTGGGGTGGTTCAGTGCCATGTCAGAGTCACACAGTAGACCAGTGCAGGTAGTCCACCCCCAGTCCCGGTAACATACATCAATGCCCCTCCCCAGTGCACTCAGTGGTGGTTAGTGGACCTCCTTCCCTCCCGTGACACTAATATCCCACCCCCCCCATCCACCATGCCTGTAGTTGGTGCCATAGTCACCAGATGGCGAGCAGCACTACCCACCACACATTCCACCTTGGCTGCCTGCCATTCGACTGATGCTTGGAGCATGCTGCCTATTTATAGGGCACATTGCCTTACAGATAGACAGTGCACTGTCGCCGCCCGTGACTGTGGCACCAACATACAGGTATGGGGATGGGGGGTGGGATGACGGTGCTGCAGGAGGGAAGGAGGAAGGGAGGGAAGGGGTCCACTAACCACCACTGAGCAGGCTGGGGGTGCATCGATGTATGGTAACAGGGAAGGGGGACTACCTGCACTGGTCTACTGTGTGTCTCTGACATGGCACTGAACCACCCCAGTGCTACCGGGTCACCCCTGACAACAGCCACCTGTGCCTAGTGGGCTGGGCCGTACCCGGTTACATACGTTAGGAGCCCTGTCACGTCACTTTAGTGGCTGATGGGATGGGGGCTGCCAGGCTGGGGCTCCGGCTTGGGGGGTAGTATCTGCAGTATGGGACTGGGCTGGGGTTGTGGTTGGGAGGTGGGGGCATGCAGTCGCCCAAACTGCAAGCACCTGTCCTCATCTGCCCAGTGTGCTGGGCAACACAGAGCGGCGACTGTCAGTTCCACAGCAGTCAGCAGCTGTCATCCATGGGGGTGTGCACTGGTTACAGGCAGGGTCCCCCCAGTTATAAACTGCACCCCGCTGTGCACAGCACAATGCGCCTTTGTGAATGGTAAATAGTGTGGGCATGCCCCTGTTAACCTCCCGGACCGCTCTGGCGCGTAGCTGCCCGGGCAGTCGGGGATCCGGTGCACCTGGCAGGCTGTGCCTGTATCATGAATGCGGCCTGCGCAGCTGATTATATTGCCTATGCGCCACATTTACACGGCGCATAGGCAACTTTTGGTTTAATGCATAGGGCCCTGTATGAGCATACTGTACAAAAATATACAAACACGTGATCACTGTTATGATATCAAGTCACTATGCTGACATTTAAACAAAACTGGACTTGTACTGTAGGTGCTTCCTTTTGCTGGCCACAGTCATGTTATTGCTACATTTTGGCCTTTTGTATGTCTTCTTGGACAGTAAATGGAATTTCCACAGTAATGAGCAAGGATTGTTTCCACAACTACATAGTGGCTCTGTGCATCTGCGAAACACCCAGCGTTTTTAGAGTCTCACAATCTCCAGAGAAACTGTAGCAGCTGGTACTGTAATGCAGGGGTTTGATAGGCCATGCCACTGGATGCAGCAGTGGCAAGTTTAAATATTCACACTTTGTAAAAATGATTTATGCAATTGATTTTGGTGTTCATTCCACCCCATCTGAATTTTGCTTTACCTTTTACATTTTTTGGCTAGCATTCAGTTTTCTTTCCTGTACACTACTGAGGAGGTATGTGTCTGAAAACATTTGAACATGTACCTGTTTACTTTAGCCTACCCTGAAAATGCTTGACTATGGAATATTAATTTTTTTTTTTGGGGAGTAATGTATGCTTATTGTGTAAATTTGGAAGTTTTGTAAGACACTCGGAGTCATTCAGATTGGGTGCTGTATAAATAAATTTACCTTGCATTGCCCCATAACTGATTATAGATGAATTTCTACTTAATTTTAGGTACAAAACTCATTGTGTTTCTTTTCAGTGCTCACAATGCCCCCAGCTATCGGGCATGTGTTCAGTTATTGAGCAGTCTTAGTGGCTACCAGTATACAAGGAGAGCATGGAAGAAGGAAGCATTTGATCTTTTCATGGACCCAAGTTTCTTCCACATGGATGCCTCATGTGTTAGTTAGTAAGTTCTTTTTGCTTGAAGTGCTCGTTCTGTTTGGAGTCTAACTGTTTGCATTAGGTCTCAGTAATACGAAAATAATTATTTCCCTGAAAAAAAAACACAAAAAAATCTTATAGTATATGGTTTGCTTTTGTTCTGCATGGAATTCTGCAGCTGCTCAAGTGTTCTTGCACCGATGTTATGACATCAGGAAGTTGTCATACCATTGTTTAGATATTACATTAATGGTACTTAAGTACCTGGACGTACCACGAACACTCCAGAAACCTAACTGATGCTGATGTTTTTATAAATGTCAAAATCCATACCCCACTCCCATCTGTACAATAACCCACCCTGTGCCTCAAACAACCATAGGAAGTGTTTTCACTTTAAAGTGAACAGTCCCAAGAGTGCTTCCCCTCCCCAACCCCAGTGCAGCATTTCCTTGTGCCAGAGACTACACACACATACGCTTATGCTTCACTCCCATAGGTTTGTATGTCACCCTAGCCTCTTGAAGGAATTGCAGCCCTGTAATGTATGACAGCTTGGCTCACCTGTTCATAAGCATCATGCAGATGTTTTCAGACATGTATACTGTAGACATATACACCTGCCACATTGTAAGGGTTTTAAAGCTGGTGTATAAGCTGTCATTTTGCATTAATGCACTAATATAGTTTGTATTATTTAGACATAAATAACAAAATTGTGGTTATTCTCTTTTAGTTGGAGAGCTATCATGGATCACTTGATGACACATGACAAAACCACTTTCAGAGACCTGATGAGTAAGTTCAAATTTTTCTTGTATCAGCGAATGCACAAAAGCTCTTTACCAATGGAAACAAAGAAACATAGAACGTGTTGGCAGAAAAGGACCGGTAGGCCCATTTAGTCTGCCCTGTTTTCCCTGCCTATTAAAAACGGTCCCTGTCTTTCACTGGTTAAGGTCTGTAATTTCCCACAAAAGTACATAAATAAACAACATTTTGAACTGATACCAGATGCTGTGAAGTTACAGTGCTCACTATTTGACCATGGATTCAGTCCGTCATTTTTAGATGGCAAGTAGTAGCTTCCACCTATTGTCGTGCATACTCTTCTGTGCAGATTTGAAAGATAATTTTTTAGTGTGTGTGAGTTCACTGTGGTGCATTCTGAGTAGCAAAATAAAGTGCTTGTTGAGAGATTTCTCATATAGCTCCCCCCAAAAAGGATACCCATGATGCTTTGCACTTTTTTGTGTTTTTTTTTTTTTTTTTGCTTTAGAATATATGCATATGCATTGAAGAAAGTTACAAAAACAAATTTGACACACTCTTGTTTTCTTGTTGCACTGGAATTCCCACTCACGAACTAGGTTTCAGGCAGCCCAGAGAGCCACCTCTGCCACAGGAGTGCTGAACATCCTCCCCACTCAGCCAAGCGCTGACACCTTTTGATAACCTTCTCTGAGTGCCAGGCCAAACCCAGGGTGGAGGGCATGGCCTAGGGTTACACTCAGTGTCGAAGGGTATGTTGTTGGTGTCAGCTCATGGGAGGTCTCCTCTGTATAGTCACTCCGCATTTGCCAAACTATATACATATCCTCACTGTCTTTGCTCTTCACTGTTCAATGATTTTTACAGCTGCAGTGGATGGAACCTGCAGCTGTCTTGCGATCAGCTCTTAAAATGACTTACTGGATTCCGACCGAAGAGCAAATGTGGAGTTGCAGTACAAACCCTCTGCAAAGCTCTCCACTCAGTCCTTTTTTTAGGCGCCCCCCCCTTCGCAGGCACACTAATTTGTGCATGGGCACTGAGCTCATGGCAGAACAGGCTGCTGTGCTGAAGATGGCTGCCGGAGCTCATTGTGCCTGTGCGACTTGTAGAAGTAAAGTTGTCTGTGCACAACTGCTCGTTCATGCGCACTGAGCTCAGGTGGCCATCTTGGGCACAGCAGACTGTTCCACCATGAGCTTAGCAAGCACTCATAAAGTGCAACTGCAGCCGTGTTGGCTCTGGCCAGAGTTTGTTAGTCCTGTGGGTGTAACACTCTGAAGGCAATCAGTGTTGTGTCGTGGTGGCAATTTTAATGATTTGTTATTGATCCGTGAGGCCTTCTGGATCATTAATTTAAATGCCACAAAGGGAAGAGGCCTGAATTCTGGATTTGAGCTCTAAGTCTTTCTTGAAAAAGAAAGCATAATAACCCCATTTTTGTCCATTGTAGTATATACTGTTTGGGTTTCCACTTCTATTACCCACCTCCCCAGCCTCCCCCTTCCCTTCCCTTTCTTCCCCTTAATACAAAACCATTGATTTAAGGATGGATATGAATGGATAACATGAATTGATTATGCAATGAAGTATGAACCAATCATTTGTCTTTTTTATTAGTGATGTCATGATGATGCTGTTTGTGATTTGTGTATTTAATGGTCACATCTGATTGTTATTTTAGCCTTTGAGAAAGAAGGTGAGAGCATCCGAAATGTGTCAGGCATATTTCTCCTCCGCTATGTTTGTATTTTAATAAATGTCTTACTGTCCAGTGCCCTTTTGAGATGTGGTTGTGTGTGCTCTGCCTTTTTTGGTTGTTTTGTTGTCAAGTTTACTAGCATATTTACAGTTACATAGTCAGGAACACTGTCTTTTGAGCATTATTTACTGTCCAGTACCTGTTGCCGCACCAGCACTTGAGATCACCCTTAGCTACTTGATTTACGAGGTCCTAACCAGTATCCCATGAGGTGGGCGCATGAGGAAGGGCACTGTCCGTAATGGCAACTCCTTCCTGGCACAATCCCTCACGGTGATGGGAGGGTAGGGCGACCGGATGAGGGGGGTGGGCGAACTGGGCGACAGGATGTAGTTATGTGTACGCGTGCGGGAGGGGGAGTGAGCACAGCGAGCGTGGCTGGGAGGGGCAGAGGGCTGTAGGGGTGGTGCTGCAGTGGATGGCCGAGCTGTGTCATGGCATCGGGGTTGGCTAGTGGTTGGGGTGGGTGAGGTACCGGGTTCGGGTCTGGGCGCTGGTGCGATTTTATTGCGCCTGGCCCAAATAACTTTTTTTTTAATGCTTTCACCCCCTGACATGCACCCCCTGGGTTGAGAATCCTTGTTAGTTGCAGGGGCAAAGCCTCATGAAGTGGTGGGAGGGTACATCCCCCCCACAGAAAGCATTAAAAACTCTTCTGGCACTGCTTGTCCCAGTGCATCGAGTTGTCAGAGTGCCGAAAATGTTTTCAGCACTCTGACTGTGTGGTAACGGTGATCACCTTTAGGCGTTCACTTTTATCACATAGACCCGCTCCTAACCTACCTTCAGTATGTCTCTACTAAGATAAGTACTGCTATTCAGTATTTGACTCCCCGTGTTTCCTCCCAAGGTACTATTATAATTCTGAATGCAGTTATGACTGTATGATGCTTGTATTACCTGTAACTGTGCTGAATGTGTTTCTCTGCTTATTCTTGTATGCTATGTAATCCTGGTTTGCCCCTGAAAAAGGGACCTCCATGGCTCTGTGGGCTTACCTGGTCACCAAAATTTAATAAATAAATAAATAGTACTGCCCTTTTTACATAAAATTGAAGCATAGAATTTGCTAGGCAGATAAGGACCTCTTGTCCCACCTAGTCTGCCCATTTTTCCCTGCCTACAGTATCAGTGCAGTTCCTGCTTGATCTCTGGCCTATTCACCACTCTCTTCCTTAAATCCTAAGATTCCCTTATGCCTATCCCATGCATTCTTGAACCCCCCCACTGTTTTCGCCACCACCACCACCACCTCCATCGGAAGACTGTTCCAGGAATCCACCACTCTTTCTGTGTAGAAATACTTCCTTACATCTCTCCTGAATCTACTCCCCTCCAGCTTCTTATTATGCCCCCTTGGCCTTGAGCACCTTTTTTCTCTGAAAAATACTTCTCTCCTTTACCTTGTTTACCCCTTTGAGGTATTTAAAGATCTTAATTCGAGGGGGTTCCTGCCATAGGTCATAATTTATAGGACTGTGCCCCTGGCGTCAGGACCACATGGAAAACTCTAGCTAGCAATGTCTGGCGTGGGATCACCCACCTGACGTCACGTAACGATGTCAGCGTGAGCCTATTTAGTGGGCTGTCCCCACGCCTGCCCTCCAGTTCTTTCCCGCCGTCGACCTGTGCTGTTGTTCCTCGCAGTGAACCCAGCTAATGTCAAACGCCATTTCTTTATTTCAGCAGAAAAAAAAGAAGTGCGACTCCTGTGACAAGCAAATTCCGCACAAGGACTCTCATACTCTTTGCCTGCTCTGCCTAGGCCCTGACCATAACACAAAGGGCTGTGTGGCCTGCAGGAATTTTAACGCAGCCACACGGAAACAGCAGCAACAGCTCTGGATGCCCATCTACTGAAGATCAAGATGGCAAACATGGAGAAAGAGTTGCAGAGGCTGTGGGATTGCTCTTCCTCCTCCACTGTGAAGCACAAAAAGAAGAAAAAAGATAAGGAGAAGTACCAGGACTGAGATTGGTCCCCTTCCTGCCTGCGGCCACCTTCGGGAACCGCGGATGGCGAGGGGTCTTCCATTGGATCTGGAAGCGCCACTCCAGGCAAGCCTCCTCCCACTGCTGTGGATCAGGCTTTGGCACCCCCTCCTGAACAGTTCAGGTGGGTCCCTCCGGTGACACTGGAGCGTTTGCAGCCCTTAGGCCTCTTCAGACAACAGGGTCTAAGCCAGGCAGCAAGGTCAGTAAGTTGCTCCCCAGCTCTGCCGGCGAACGCATGGTCCTGACAGGTACATCGGACTCCAGCTTCGCTGGGGTCCGCCCGGTCACCGCTGGTAAGGGGGACATCGGCTCTGCCAGTGCCCACACGACTACTGCTGATAAAGCGGATGTCGATCCTTTCGGAGCCCGCATGGCTTTTGCCAGTAAGTGGGATGTTGGTTCTGCCGAAGCCCACCTGGCTGTGACCGAGAAGTCTGACGTCAGTCCTCCTGGCGTCTGCATGGCTATTGCTAGCAAGTCAGGCATTGGTTTTCTCCAGCGCCGACCCAGTTCCTGCCAGTAAGTCGGATGTCAGCTCCGCCGACGCTCGCCTGGTTATCGCTGATAAGTAAGACGTCAGTCATGCCGACGCCCACCCGATTACTGCCAGTATATTGGATGTTGGCCCTGCTGACGCCCGCCCAGTTACTACCGGTAAGCAGGATGTCAGCTTTGCAGGCATCTGCACGGCTACAGCCAAGTCGGACGTCAGCTTCGCGGGCGTCCACATGGATGGGGCTCTTTCCTTTGCCCTGGCTGTTAAGTCGCTCGTCTGATGAACGCCTGGCCACGGTGCTCCCGTCAGAGGTAAGAGTCGCTCCAGACATTAAGATGCGCCTGCTGCTGCTTCTGTGGCAGCTGTCCCCTGTGGGCTCTCCCTTTCGGGATGCTTCCTCCCCACCTCCAGAGGTGGTTTCCCCTGTGTTTCTGGGGCCAGTAGAGGAAGCTGTGTCTCTGGGCGTGGTCGTTGCTGTTTTCACACCAGAACCTGGTATGCCAGCTTTGTCCACTTGGCCTTCGGAACCCCCTTGTGGGGGTCTTCCATCTGGGTCTCAGAATCCTCAGCATACCGCAGACCTTCAGATTCCTCCATCTGGACCTCTTAATCCCCAGATGTTTGAGATTCCTCTGTCTGGGCTGGTGGATCTCCAGGCGTCTGCTAGTCCGCCGTCTGGAACTGTTTTTCCCCAGACGCCTGGGGTTCCGATGCCTAGACCTCCGCTAGGCTTCCCAGTGCCTGACCCTTTTCGGGTTTGTCGGCTTACTCTGTGGGTCCCACATTGCGGCATTCGGTCCCTTCCTTGGGACCCCCCCAACGGCACCTCCATCGGGCCTGTCTCCCTGCTAATCCAATATGGGTTACCTGGCATGCCCAACACAGGGATGCTTGACTTCAAGGTGCCCGGCATTGTCTCACTTACCCGGCCACCCGAGGTTGAGGCATCTTTTCTTGGGTTACCCGTCTTCCAGGTACCCCTTCCCTTTGTAGGCGCCAGGATATCCGATGCATCATTGTCAGACGCTCGGATAACAGCCTTGTGCGACCTCACCACCTCCTCAGCCTCCACCTCACCTTCAGGCTGACTTACAAGTGACTTTCCAGTCCTGGTGGCAAGAGGCCTGGGCTCAACTGGCCTCTGATCTGGAACGTAGACTGCAAGGGGTGGCCTCAGCACCATCCCTATCTCAGCCAACTCATGGGCCCATGTCGCTTGTTTACTACCACCTTTCCTTGGGACAGTCTCACTATTCTTCTACTGTCCACGTCCATGTGAGGGATAACATCGGGGGGACATTCCTCTACCTAGGGCTCAGTCGCAGGAAAAAGCTTTTTTGTCGGACATGAAGTCTGACTCTCCATCATCCTATAGCTCTAATTCTCATACCCCCTGGGATGAGCCACAACTGAAGGAGTCTCCTAGGTCTCCTCCTGAGGACCCCTCCTTTTCAGAGCTCCTTAAAACGATCCGGGCAGCTCATGGTTGGGCCACTGAGGAACAGGACTCTTAAGAGGAAAAGGCTGGCAAAGCATTTAGGTATGGCAGAATCTTTGCCTACACCTGTACCGCCCTGGACAGCTCCTCATGAGGACCTCTCGTCGTCCATTTGGTGGCACCGTTTTTCTGTTCCCTCTGTCCCCAAAAAGTCTGAAAGGGTGTACCGCTCCCCCAGACGGGGTCCTTTATTTGGCCTTTCATCTAGCAGCAGATGTATTTGTTCATCTTGACGGATGACCAGGACCAATAGACATGTCCTAAAGGCCTGTTCTTACCTCAAGATAAAGAATCTGGGCAGCTGGATCTGTTTGGGTGCAAGATTTATTCTTCATCCACTTGCGTCCTTAGATCCCTTAATTATGTGGCGCATATGGTCTTCTTCCAGAACGCCACACTGGGCCTGTTGGAATCCAGGCTTGAGGCCATCCAGGATTCCAGGCTTAAGACCGAGATAGCTAGGGCTGTGAGTTTGGTTAGGCTGTCCTGTCGTCATGCCCTCTGTGCAACCTATGACGTAGGTGTAGACTTGGTAGCTCGGTCTACTGCCACTGCCATCTGTCTTCGCAGACATTCGTGGCTTTGGACTAATGGGTTGACACAAAGCATCCAATCCACCATACAAGATGCTCCTTTCAGGGGGTCAGTACTGTTTGGCGGGGACTCCTGGGACATCCTTACGAGGCTCCAGAACCGAGGAACAGCCTTGCGCTCGGTCTGCCACAGATATCATGTGAACTCTCGCTTCAAGCGGCCTTTTCGTCGTCAGACGACAGGCTTCAGTAAGATGTCAGACCAGATGACAGACTCTGGTGTCAGAGGGCTCCAACCCCCTATTCGACTCTCAGGGCCTTCAGGAGGAGCAGTGTCCTCCCATGTCTCGACCTTTTGGCTAGTGAGGGATCCCCGTAACACTGCCTGACCCTCCTGTAGAGCAAGTGGGGGGTGGTTTGTGTCCTTCCTCATTCTAGGAGGGCAGGATTCCCCATGGCCCATGGGTCCCCTCCATGGTTTGCAAAAGGCCACTATAAACTTTGTTTGATTTGAGTTTTCAGTTCTGGCAGATCATTCAAAGGCTGACCCTTTCCTGAGTTTTTTATCAAGGTCAGTCTTTTTCTGCTGCTTACTCCGTATTCCAGCAGCATTTTGCCTTTTTTCTTTTAGGCCCTATTGTAGGGCATGGATGTGTCCACATGGTTTTCGTCCACATGGTGATAATCTGTGTCTGTGACATTAACAGACACTCAGTAAGCCACTTATAGGGAAGCGTTTAAGGAATTCTCCTAGAGAGACAAGAGTATTTTTTCCACTACTTGTGCTCTGCATACAAGTTGCTGGGATTTGTGAGACAGTCCTGTACAGGTCTGTCTCTGCTTCTCTGAGCCGTTTAGTATAGTCATTGCTTCTAGGCACAGGGATGGATTTGGTCTGGAGGCTCTTCTGGGCCCTAGTTTTTTCTGCTCCTACTTACCTGTGGACCTTTTCCTGCCTCCTGGGCTTCAGTCCTTGACTGATTTCTAACTGCTTGAATTCAGTCCTATAAGTTATGACCTACTGCATGAACCCTTTCGAAGTAAGATAGTACAGTTACGTATGAACTTACTGTAACAGTAGATCTTCGAGAGAGGTTCCTGCAGTAAGTCACCTTTTTCCCTCCCACCGTCCCCCAACTACTGCAGCTGCTTTTCTTGAGCCTTGCCTTTGTGGCTCCAGGAGCTAAATTCTTTTCTCCTGTCATACCTGTCTCTGGGTCTCTGATGGGAGAACCGGAGGGCCGGCATGAGGACCGTATACTATATAGGCTTATGCTGACAACGTCACGTGACGTCGAGTGAGCGGTCCCACACCAGACATTGCTAGCTAGAGTTTTCCCTGTGGTCCTGACGCCAGGGGGCACAGTCCTATAAGTTATGACCTACTGCAGGAACCTCTTGAAGATCTACTGTTACAGTGAGTTCTTACATAACTGTACTGTCTCTATCATTTCCCTCCTCTCTCTCTCTTCTCTTCTAGGGTGTACATATTTACATATTTAGGTCCTTCAATCCCTCCTCCTAGGGCTTCTGATACAGACCCTACACCATTTTAGTTGCCCTTCTGTGGAGCACGTCCACTCTGCCTATGTCCTTTCTGAGGTGTGGTCTCCAGAACTTGACACAGTACTCTAGGTGGGGTCTTACCAGTGATCTGTACAAAGGCAACACCACCTCCCTCTTTCTGCTGGTGATACCCATCACTATGCACCCCAGCATCCCACTCACTCTCCCAGCTGCCTTGTTGCACTGCCTGGTCACTTTCAGGTCATCCAATATAATCACCCCCAGGTCTCTTTCTTGCTTGGTGATTGTTAATAGCACCCTCCCATTTTATACTCCACCCATGGATTTCTGTGCCCCAAGTGCATTATTTTGCATTGCAACCCAGCTGCCCATACCCTTGACCACTTCACTAGTTTTCTTGGGTCACTGCTTATCCCCCCCAGAATGTCCATCCTATTGCAGAGTTTGATGTCATCCACAAAGAGGCAGACCTTCCCTTCCAGCTCCTCTGCAGTGTCACTTATAAAGACATTAAAGAGGACCAATCTCAGCACTGATCCCTGAGGTACCCCATTGGTCACCCTCCATTCCTCTGAGTGAACTCTGTTTACCTCCACCTTCTGCTGCCTATCCCTTAACCAATTGCTTACCTAGTTTACCACCTTTGGGCCCACTCCTAAGCTACTCAGCTTGCGTACTAGTCTCCTGTGTGGAATGGTGTCAACACCTTACTGAAATCTAGGTAGGCTATGTCCACTGCTCACCTGATCTAGTTCCTTGATCACCCAGACAAAGAACTCTATCAGATTGGTTTGACATACCCCCCGCCATGAATTCATGCTGCCTCAGATCTTTTAACCCTTTGGATTCAAGATATTTCACAATCCTTTCTTTTTCCACATTACTGTTTTCTATTCTTGTTTTTTCTGTTTTCTCCCTACCCCCTCCTCACGGCATGAATGTGCATATGTGGAGGCATGCGCACGTCACATAACCGCGCTTCTGTGTCTCCCAACCTCCGGCGCTGTTCTCCAGCCTCCATTAGGGGGCAGCCAAGGAGAGGGATGACAACCCTCTGCTCCCCGGAAGAGGAGAGCAGTCCTTTGGATGTTCGATCCTCTCCCTCCCCTGCTGACCCCCAACAACCAGAGGTCGCTCCTGGGTCACTGGTGTGGGGCGAGGTGTGGCGTCCAGCGCCTCAACCCTCAGTACCACTGGGCCATCTCACAATCCTTTCTTTCAACAGTGATTCCATTAACTTCCCCACCACCGAAATCAGGCTGACTGGCTTATGTCAGCCTCTTCCCTGCTACCACTTTTGTGAAGTGGGACTACATCTGTCCTCCTCCAGTCCTGTGTGACCACTCCTGTTTCCAATATCTGTTAAACAGGACTGTCAGAGTACTTCCCTGACCTCCCTCAGTATGCATGAGTGGACCCCCATCAGGCTGCATTGCTTTGTCCACTTTCAGATTTGCGAGTCCCTTCAGGACGCTTTCCTCTGAAAATACACTAGTGTCCACCTGCCCACCTCCGATATTCCTATTACATTTTTGTGGCCCCTCATGGTCTCTTTCCTTTTGGAACTCTGAGCAAAAGTATTTGTTCAGGATGTCTGCTTTCTCCTGTTCCCTCTCTGCACAGTCCTCCCTTCACTTCTTAACATTGCAGTCCCATCCCTGGTCTTCTTTTTTTTTTTTTTTTTTTTTTTTTTGCTTATATCTAAAACATTTCGTCCCCTTTTTTACTGCCTTGGCTATTCTCTCTTCAGAGTGCACCTTTGCATTCCTTCAAACAACAAGAATTCTCACTGTATTCTGACATATGCACTAGGACCTTGCTGTTGTACTGCCCCGGAGAGGAAAGAGTTAAAGCCTACATTCTAGGTAGGCATGCACTCAGTTTCAAATCACTATCCCTGGGTACATTCTATTCAACCATCAGATTCTTTACTCTGCCTTACTGTGAAGACACCTCGGACATTCTCCTCGGCATCTCGCCGGTTAAAGTGTTTTCTTCGCTGCGGTTATTTCACTGATTTGTAAAACATTTAGCATTTTTGTTTCTTTTCACTGTCCCTCGGTACAATTACAATTGTCACTGGTTTTGCCTACTTGGTGGGTAAGTCTTGGTCCTTAGCGGTTGCCGTCAGCCGTTCAGGATCCGAGTTTTTTTCCTTTTGTCTATTTCGCTACTCTTTTCTGTCTGATTTAACTGTGATCAGCTCTGGTTAATAAAA
This sequence comes from Neoceratodus forsteri, assembly GCA_016271365.2. Taxonomy (NCBI): domain Eukaryota; kingdom Metazoa; phylum Chordata; order Ceratodontiformes; family Ceratodontidae; genus Neoceratodus; species Neoceratodus forsteri. The sequence continues at coordinate 970,813,131 of CM057449.1, forward strand.
AAATAAGTTTGTCATTTTTTTTTCCAGACTGCCAATACTGTCTGTTAACCTGAACTGTTGGATCTTATCTGGCCTAACCGCCTTTGGGATAAGTTAGATGGAGTCACAGAAATCTAAGAAGAAAACCGGTCCCATCAGTTTTCAGCAATGTGTTGAGTGTGGGGAAACTTTTGCCAAGGCTGATCCCCATACTTCTTGTGTTTTCTGCCTGGGGTTGGAACACTTACAGGCAGAATGTGACATATGTAAAAAATTTCTCTCAGTTGACACTTGACAGGCGCCTTAACTGACTGAATGAGAAACTGGCCGAAAAATCCGTTAATCTGGATGGCCGAACCGGTTCAGGTTCTAACGAACCGGAGAGGGGCCCTTCTAACAAAGGAGATACTCCTCCTCCTCCTCCTAAACGGTCTGCGGATTCAGCCCTTGAACCAGCTTCCGCTAAGAAAAAAAAGAAAGAAAAATACACTGAACCGGTGCCTAAGTCGCGTGCAGTTGCGGTTCCGACCGCGAAGGAGATTGCTAATACTATACGCATTATTCAGTCACTGCAGACAACCGAACCGGTGACTCTTCCGGTTGTTCCTCAGCTGGTTCCAGTTCCTCCGGACCCTTCGGAATGTGATTATTCCTGGGACCTGGAATGCGAGCAGGATGATGATGACGAAGAGGACTTTTATTGTCCAATTGAACCGGAGGTCTGTCCTGAGAATGAGAGAAGCATCTCTCCCCTTAAACAGTTGGAGGATGCTCTCACCCATTTTTCATTTATGAAGAAGATGGCTGAAACTCTTCAGCTACTGGTTCACGAATCTTCAGAAGAAGAGGAAGAACCGGATTATGTGGAGATGATAGATGTCCCTACCTCAAAGAGGGTGGTGGTACCCATCCATAAGTCTCTACAGAGACAATCTTTAAAAATTTTGTTTACCCCCACTTCTGTTCCTCCTGTAGATAAGAAGGCAGAGAGGAAATACCCAGTAGCCAGAGATGGTACAGATTTTCTGTCAGGACACCCCACCCATGAAGGGGTGGTTAAGACTGCTGCCTGCGAGAAGGCAGGCATCCCACTAGCTTCCCATCCTCCTGAAAAGGATTCTAGGAGGATTGACTCCATGACTAAAAAGTCTTACCTGGGGTCTTCTCTCATTGCCAGGCAGGCCTCATACATGGCCTTTGTGGCAAGATATCAGAAGAAGCTGTGGGAAGTAGTTTCCTCTCTGGCTGCCAAACTCCTGGCAGAGGCAGCTGCTGATCTGGGTGAAATGACAAACAGTGGGATTGATGCTTCCAAGCAGCAATTCCACATGGCAGTGGATGCCAATGATTTGGCATCCAGAATTCTGGCTACCCCTGTTTCCCTAAGGAGGTTTTCCTGGCTTAGAACCACTAACCTCTCTCAGGACACACAAACCAAACCCTTGGATTTTCCTCTGGTCCAGAACTCTCTTTTTGGAGAGCAGACTGAGACCTATATGAGGAAAATGGATGAGTATAGAACCTCATATAGGAGTGCTGCCATCCCTACAGTAGCATTTGCCTATCTACATATGAGACCAGTCCAGTGGACTCTCCAGAACCAATGGTGTCAAAGAATCGGAGACTTCAAAGACAAAGTCAGAGTCACTCCCACTCTGCGGTCGGCCCTGTCTTGGTGGTGCCAACCTCTCTCAAGGCATGCCATTCTAATCTCCCCCAACCCGGCAGACATTGACCACAGATGCTTCCCTCGAAGGGGAGGTGCACTCCTGGGTCCCTGCGGGATACAGGGCAGGTGGTCCTTAACCTCCAATCTCCCTCACATAAATCTCCTGGAAATGAGGGCATTCCACCTAGCTCTTCAGGCCTTTCAGCTCCACCTTTCCACAGGACCTCTGCTGATCCAATCAGACAACACCTCAGTGATATTTTACTTCAACAAACAAGGAGGTACGAAGTCCCGCACCCTCTGCAGAGAGGCGATGATGGTTTGGCAGGAAGCAATACAGCAACACCTGTCGTTACCAGCCATCCATCTACTGGGATGCCACAACTCGCTGGCCGACGTTCTCAGTCGCCAGTCCTCCTGGCACGAATGGACACTTCGTCACGAAGTTCATCAGAGAATCTTTCACTTGTGGGGGAACCCGCACCTAGACCTATTTGCCTCCCCCATCAATCACCGTCCCCCAAATGCTATACCGTTATCCCGAACAAAAAGGGACGGTCTACAGATGCCCTGTCCCAACCATGGACAGGACTCTTCTTATATGCTTCCCCCCATCCCATTCCTACTATGGACTCTACTGAAACTACAACTCGAACCTGCCACTATGATCTTCATAGCCCCTCTGTGGCTTCGGCAGGTGTGGTTTCCTCTCTTTCAACAGTTATCAGTGGCAGAACCCATTCCATTACCAATCAGGTCAGACCTGTTGACTCAGAATCAGGGAACCCTCCTTCATCCCAATCTGCGATCACTACACCTTCACACTTGGCTCCTGAGGATGCTTTCATAGCCCGTATCCAGGTCTCCTCGCCTGTGGCCAGTATTCTGTTAGCCTCACGTAAACCAGCATCCAGTTAATTTATAATGCTAAATGGAAATGTTTTTCCATTTGGGCTGCTTCCCAGTCGTTGGACCCCTACTCACGTCCACTGACCACTGTCCTGGATTACCTGGCCTCCCTTGCCGAGACAGAGTGGAGCTATTCCTCTGTTAAGGTCCATCTGGCCTCTATTTTGGCCTTCCGTGAACCTCTGGATGAAAGATTACTGTATCAACATCATCTAGCCAAAATGTTTCTAAGAGGAATGTTACATATCAAACCTCCCATTAGACGACCCACTCCTCCGTGGGATCTGAATTTTCTTTTAGAGAAACTAACCCTTGAACCTTTTGAACTGGCAGCCACTTGTAACCTCCGCTTTCTTTCTTGGAAGGCATTATTTCTAGTAGCTGTCACTTCAGCTCGGCATATCTCCGAGCTTCATGCCCTCATATGTAAAGAGCCGTACCTAATCTTTCACAAAGACAGAGTGGCACTTTGGACAAATCCCTCTTTTTTACCTAAGGTGGTCTCAGAACCCACATTAAATCAGTCCATAGAGATGCCAGTATATTACCCTGAACAATCCAATTGGGGCGAATACCTCCTACATACCTAAGATGTCCATCGTATATTACGATATTATACTAATCGTACCAACTCGATTAGAAAGACCTCTCAACTTTTTGCCACCTTCGCCTCCACCAGGGAAGGTTTCCCGGTCACTAAACAGACCCTCTGCAATTGCGTTTTGTTATAATAAATATGACAAACCATTGCCAGGTACCTGTCCAAGCCCATTTGACCAGAGCTATGGCCACCACAGTGGCCTGCTTCAGAGGGGCTTCTATCGCAGAGATCTGCAACACTGCTACATGGTCCACAATACATACCTTCACAAAGCACTACAACCTAGACGTTGCTTCACACCGTAGGATGGACTTTGGCTGAGCTCTCCGATAAGGCCTTCTGTCATAATTCCACCCATCTTGGGTTCACTGCTTGGGAACACTGCCAGAAGTGTGGATGAACATCATATACCACTCCTAGAACTTCTATTTATAGAGTACATATTTGTACAGGATTTATGTATTTCGTATGTAAGATAATTTTATGTCATACAGTGATTTATGTCCTTTTTTATGGACAATAAATTCTTAGCTACCTACAGTACCTAGGAAAAAATGGCTTCCCTAAACCACTTTTAGGAATTATATGAGGCTGTGGAAGCATTGCATCTGTTACAGCTGGTCTGTCTCCAGTTAATGATTTGTTGCCCCCCCCCAAATGTTATAGGACTGACTCACACTTTCTCACTTGTATTATCTCTGACATGACTTTAAAAAATTAGAATCTTCCTGGACGTAAAGTCTCCACCACTCATTCACACGAATGAGACTACACCGGAGATGCTAGGACCCAGCAGGAGCCAAAAATCTTCAGGAGGGCTGGCACCAAGGCAGGGCTGCGCAGAGTGGCGCCATGAGACCGGCTCGCACCGTATAGGCTACCTCGGCATCGACCCTCCATCTGCCTCAGTTCCTTTTTTCCCGCCATCGAGTGCGCTTCAGTGATGACGACGCTCACCCGCCAGGAGTCAAATCTTCACATCTGTATGACAGCAGCTTTAGTCGTTCAGTTTTGATTTGTAGTATTATTTGTTTTCTTATTTATTATTTACAAAAACAAAAAAAAAAGGTTTTCATCGAAAAGAACACAGAAATCTTCTTCAGCCTGCCTTCGACGGGGTCGACCATGAATGGGGCCGGTGACAGTAGGTACACTTCGCATAAAAGCTGTATTTCCAGCAGGGCTGGGTCCGGTCCGCTGCCCTCTATGGAGGGTGGGTCTGACTACAGGTAGTCTGGTGCTTGGGATGAAGAGCAGTCCTCCCGAAAGCACAAAAAGAAGCGGGTATGTTCCTGATCCTTGTCAGGAACCTGGCACCGCTCGGCCTCGAGGTCTTCTTTGTCCCACCAGTAGAAGTGGTACCGCTCAAGGTCGCCCTCTGGTATGGCTGCATAACAATCATCAGTAACAGGGAACAGAAGGCTGACTCCAACTCCATCGGGGTCGTCTGTGGCCTCTGTTCCTAGTAGCTGGCCGGCATCATCGACTCCGTAGTCCCTCCTTGCCCCCGGGGGGGGGGGTGCTCCAGTGAGCAGTTTCATCATTGGGCCGCTCTTATGGAGCAGTGGGTTCGGCGGCTGTCCCAACTTTCCGAGCCTATGGAGTCGGCCCCTGGAGCCTTCGGACCTAGGGTCTTTAAACCTGTGGGAAGGACGGTTCAGGCTTACTAGTCACATGGCACCTTCTCCGGTGCCATCGATGCTGCACTGCTGTGCTTTTCCTCCTCACATGGCTGCGGTGCAGGGGCCAGCACTGGTACAGTTTTCTCCTACTCATGTTTTCAGATCTTTTTCCTTGGGTGCACCGAGAGTTGGGTTGGGGTCTCTGGGTGCTGGCGCAGCTCCGGTTGCGGTGCCGCCTTCAACTCCGGTCTTGGCAGCACCTCTCTCGGTGCCTCGGGCGGTGCCACCTTCGGGGCCAGCACCGCCTCAGATACCGGGAGTCTCAACCCCGATTTTCCTCCCTCTCCTTTATATACTATCCCTCCTTGGCTAGTAGGAGACAACATTGAGCCTGATCCTGATCTGCGATTAGGAGACGACTTTGATGAAGATTCATCTCTCGGAGTGGGAAGTAAGCCCTCTACTTCAGCGGAGCTTCTCATTGAGAATCTGTCGTTTAAGTCTCTACTGAAGAATATGAACTCCTCCCTTTCTCTCCAGACTTCGGAGGTAGACCCGGGGAAGTTGTTGCGCCTTCAATATCTACTTGTCCCAGAGATCCCTGTAGAATTGACTCCTCCGGTACAGCCCTCTTTTGAGATTCTCTCACAAATGGTGTGGGACAATCTGTCGTTTATTCCTTCCATGGCTAAGTCCATAGACAGGAAGTATGCTCCCCCTAAGGATCGACCAATCCTGGCCTCTCAAGCCTTTGCTGATGCCATAGTGGTCCTGGCAGAAAATGACAAAGCCGTCCTCCCTCAGGAGTCTGCAGCTCATCCGATAAACAAAGAATCTCATAAGATCAACACTTGGGGGAAGCGAGTCTTCGCTGCTGTTACCCTGGGTATGCATATTGCTAGCTACCAGGGTTATTTCTCACAATATGAGTATACCCTCTGGCATGCGCTGAAAGCAACTGTGGAGACTCTTCCAGAGTCAGATTTTACCTCAGAGCTCCTCCAAACTATTACTAGGGGTATTGAGTCCAATAATCAGCAACGTAAGGCTGCTATGGATGCCTTTGACACTGCTTCTAGAGCAGCAGCAGCTGGGATATGCACCCGACGACACTCGTGGTTGTGACTCTCGGGGCTCACAAATGATGCTCAGCAAAGAGTCATGAATTTACTATTTGATGGAGCCTATCTGTTTGGTCCACAGGTGGAGCAAGCACTTGAGGCCACACAGAATACTAAGACGGCTATCAAAATGGCCAGACCGGCCCATGCTGCCCCTCAACGGGTGGAAACTGCCAGCAGTTTAATAACTGTCAGTCCTTTTGTGGTAAGGGCAGAGGAGGCTTCAACAAGAATCAAGCTCCCCAGCCACAAAAGAAAACACAGCAGAAGGCATAAGGCCCAAAGGCGCCTAGTGTCACCCTCAGATTCCGGCCTAAGTCCCACCTCAGCTGTCCGACAGGGATTCTTCTTTGGCAGTAGGGGGGGCATCTGACTGAGTTTTACAACCAGTGGAAGTCAGTCACATCGGACAAATGGGTTGTCAGGATAATTCACGTGGGTTATTCTCTAAATTTCTGGGAAACCCTTCTGGATCATCTACCCAAACGACAGCCCAGACTGCCGGATACTCAGCCCGACCTCCTTGCTTCCGAGATTCAAGACCTTCTGAACAACAGGGCAGTAGACATGGTTCTGCAGGAGCAGCAGAACACAGGATCTTCCTGGACATAAGTCTCCACCACTCATTCACACTATTGGGATCTGCGCCGGAGGCACTAGGACCCATCGGGAGCAAACGTTTTGCTGGAGGGTCGGCGCCAGAGATGGCGCCACGAGGAATGGTGCCGCGAGCCCTAGCTCGTGCGGTAACGACTATCTCGGCGTCGACCCTCCAACCGCCTCAGTTCCTTTTTTCCCACCGTCGAGTGCACTTCAGTGACGACGTCGCTCGCCTGTCGGGAGTCAAACTTCAAACTAGCAGCATAGTTTTCAATTTTTATTATTTTGTAGTATTATCGCGATACAGTATCGCTTAAATTTATTCTTATTTTTAAATACAATAAAGAAGTCTCAGCCTACCTTGACGGAGTCGACCATGAGCAGGTCAGGTGACGGTAGGGAGACTTCATATGAAAGCTGTTCAGTCAGTGGGGCTGGGTCGGGTCCGGTCCGCCGCCTTCTCCGGAGGGAGGGTCTGACAACGGTCAGTCCAATGCCTGGAGGGATGGGCGGTCCCCCCAGAAGCATAAAAATAAATGGTTGCACTCTCGGCACCATTCGGCCTCGAGCTGTTCCTCGGCCTGCAGGTCTAAAAAGAGAAGGCATCACTCGAGGTCACCCTCTGATATGTCTGCGCGTAGACGCTTGGTTATCGGGGCTAGTTGCCGGTCTCCTCCTTCGGAGTCGCCAACCTCTGCTCTTGGTAGCCGACAGCTTCGACATCGGAGCCCTACCCCGCCCACAGGTAGGTCTTCAGATGAGCAGTTTCATCAGTGGGCCGCTCTTATGGAGCAATGGGCTCGGAGGTTGGTTCGGCTACCTGGCTCGGTCGCTCGTGGGCCTTCGGGCTCTCTGGGCGACCAGGTAGGGTGGTTGGACCTTCCTGGTTCTGTGACACCTTCTTGATGCCGTCGACTCTGCGTTAGAGTGTCCCCCACATGGCTGCGGCGCAGGCCACACAATGCCCTTATCTCCTGCTCTTCTTCCTTCAAAACCTGTTTCTGAGTCTGGGGTGTTTCGGCCTCGGCGTCATATGGCCTCTCTGCGTCGATGCTGTGCTCGGCGCCCGTCCTCGGCGTCTGCGGCTTCTCGCCCGTCCTCGGCGCCATGCAAGCTTCTTGGCACTGTCGACTTCGGCGCTGTTTTGGCGCCGCGTGGCCTCCTAGAGGCGTCGTTCTCAGTGCCGTCGCCTCCTCGGCACCGGCAGCTCTGGGGACTCCTCTTTTACTTGTTTCCTTCTTCCTCCTCTTCTGAATTTCATTCCTTTCCTGTCCATACAGTCCCTCTGGACTGTCAAGAGATAACGTTGAGCCTGACCCAGACCCGGTTGGGTGATGAAGTGACGAAGCAGGATCTATTACTGCTACAGAGCCTGTAGTGAGGACCTATCCTTTAAGTCTCTGTTGAAAATCTGAGTTCCACACTTTCTTTCCAGACTACAGACATCGATCCTGGGAAATTGTTGAGACTCCAATATCTTCATGCCTCAGAGATCCCTCTGGTTGACTCCTCCGATTCAGCCTTCATTGAGGCAGCTGTCTCAAATGGTTTAGAATAATCCTGCTCTTACCCCTTTGGTGGCTAAATCCATTGATAGAAATATTCAGCCCCAAGGATCGTCCCATTTGGCATCTCAGGCCTTTCAGGATCTATTGTAGTCCTGGCAGAGAATGATAAGGTCGTTCTTCCTCAAGCTACTACAGCTCGACCTATTAACAAAGAATCTCATAAGATAGACACCTTAGGTAAGAGAGTCTTTGCTGCTTCTACCCTAAGTATCGTGTTGCCAGTTACCAAGGCTATTTTCTCAGTATGAGTATATCCTGTGGCATTCTATTAAACAGATGGTTGAAGCCCTACGGTCAGATTCAAAGCCAGAGCTTCTTCAAACCATTACCAGAGGTATTGAATCTAATAACCAGCAGGTTAAAGCAGCCATGGATGCTTTTGACACTGCTTCCCGTTCAGCGGTTGCTGGTATTTGCACCGGCGTCATTCCTGGCTGCGCGCCGGGCTTCCGAATGGCTGCGCGGCAGCAGGTGATGGCATTCCTCTGACGGTGCATATCTTTTGGTCCTCAGGTAGAGCAAGCTCTAGAAGCTACACAAAAGACTAGGTCAGCCATTAAGTTGGCTCGGCCCCTCCTGCCCCTCTCGGGGCATGCCAGTAAGCGACAGTTTCATAATCGCCAGTCCTTTCGAGGCAGAGGCAGAGGAAGTTTCCATAGAACCAACCTGCCCAACCTCCAAAGAGCAACAAGCGCAAAGGGCCCCCAAAGCCCAGCTACCTTATAATTACTGACCCAAGTTCCATCTCAGCTGCCCAGGTGGACTTTTCCTCTCCAGTGGGAGGTCGTCTGATGCACTTCTACAACCAGTGGAAGTCCATAACCTCAGACAAATGGGTCCTTCGGATAATTTGGGGGTATTCACTCAATCTTGTGGAGACCCTCGGATCATCCCAAAGCGACAGCCCAGGCTGTCAACCCTTCAGTCAGACCTTCTGCCGCCCGAGATTGGGGCCTTCTGAACAACAGGGCAGTAGAAGTGGTGCCACTGCACCAATGAAACCGCAGGTTCTACTCCATTACTTTCTGGTTCCAAAGAAGTCCGGTGGTGCCCCATTCTAGATCTCAGAAGCTAAACAAATTTCTCCCCAGGAGAAATTCAAAATGATTTCTCTGGGAACCCTGTTACCTCTGCTCACCAACACGACTGGTTAGCCTCCTAGATATGCAGGGCGTTTACCAGCACATTCCTGTTCACCGAGGCATCACAAATTCCTGAGGTTTGTGGCTCTGGGACAGCACTATCAGTTCAGAGTCCTGCCCTTTGGGCTATCCTCGGCGCCGCGAGTTTTTACAAAATGTTCTGCAGTTCTCGCACCGCACCTCAGAAAGGTCGTAATTCAGGTGTTTCCTTATCTGGACGATTGGCTTCTAGCATGTCCTTCCAGGCAAGGGACTCTGGACGCCGTGGAGACGGCCTCGCGCTTCCTTATGTCCATGGGAGTGCTGCTCAACCTCAAGAAATCGCAACTGCAGCCCTCCCAGAGGCTCCTTTTTATAGGGACTCTTCTGGACACCTCCTGTGTGAAGGCTTTTCTTCCAGAAGACAGGAGGAATGATATCCTTCAGATGGCCCGTCACATCGAGGAAAACAGCTCAGTCACAGCTCTCTCGATGCAACAGATGCTAGGCCTCATGGCATCCTCAGTGTTCACTGTACCCCTAGCACGTCTGCACATGAGAACCACCCAGTGAATGCTCAGTACTCAGTGGTCCCCAACCACTCACCCGCAGTCCTATCTCATCAAGGTGACAGAACCTTTAAGGAGGTCACTCACCTGGTGGTCTCAAGAGAGCAATCTCCTGGAGGGGTATCCCTTTGCTCCTCTGGACCATCACATCTCCATTACCACGGACGCATCCCTAATGGAGTGGGGAGCTCACTGTCAGGCTCTCCACACTCAAGGTGCGTGGACTCAAGTCGAGTCCCAGCTCCACATAACGTCCTAGAAATGAGAGCCATCCTTTATGTGGTCCGAGCTTTGAAGGACATTCTGTGTCACAAGAACATTCTCCTTCAAGCGGACAACAAAGCATGATGTATTACATCAACAAGCGAGGCGGGCTCACTCTTACCCTTATGCAGAGAAGCAATGAGGGTATGGGAATGGTGCTTGGAGCACGAGGCTCTAATTCAAGCGGTGTATCTGCCAGGTGTTCCAGAGCGAACTGGCAGACCGTCTCAACAGAACAGAGACAGACCCTCACAGTGGTCTCTCGACTCAACCATAGTTCAGTCACTATTCGAAGAGTGGGGAACTCCAGACCTGGACCTTTTTGCATCCCCGCTCAATGCAAAACTGCCTCTCTTCTGCTCCAGAAATCCAGGGCCTGGCATTTTCTGTCAGGAGGCGTTCAGGCTGCGGTGGACAAAACGCTTTCTTTCCGCCTTTCCGCCTCTTCCTCTAATTCAGGGGGTACTCCTCAAGTTCGAATCCCAGGGAGACAAAATGATTCTCATTGCTCCCTTTTGGCCTCGGCAGCTGTGGTTTCCACTGCTCAACAATATGTTGGCAGTTCCTCCGAGACCACTTCCCCTGCAGATGAACCTTTTGACTCAGGGACCGGTGGTCCATCCCAACCTGAGATCACTTCACCTTCACGCTTGGCTCCTGAAGAGGTCGAAGTAAACCGGTTCAATGTCTCGAAGAGTTTCAGATATTCTTCTGGCTGCTGCAGGCCAGCCACTCGGAAAACTTACACAGCCAAGTGGGCGTTTTTAAGCTCTGGTGTCAAAGTCCTCTTTGAATCCTTTTCCTGTTCACCAGATAAGGTTTTGGAGTACCTTTTGGACGCTTCGAGTCGGGTCTGCAGTACTCTACAGTCAAAGTTCATCTTAGTGCCATTTCAGCGTATCATGAGCCCATTATTTCCCTAACTCTAGCTCAGTTACCTATGGTTAGAGGTTTCTTAAGGATTCTGCATACCAGACCTCCTACAAGGCGTCCAGTCGCAGCCTGGGACATTAATCTTGTGCTAGACATGCTCACTGGAAACCTTCGAACCTCTGGCTACCTGTGAGCTAAAATTTCTCGCCTGAAGACTGCCTTCCTAGTGGCCATTGCCTCAGCCACATGAGGTCTCTGAGATACATGCCCTGGTCACAGACCCTCCGTATACTCTGTTCCATAAGGACAAAGTAGTTCTTCGTACTCATCCTAAATTTCTTCCTAAGGTTGTGTCAGAATTTCATCTAAACCAATCTTTGGTCCTTCCCTCTTATTTTGCGGACTTCCAAAATGAAGGGGAACGTTCTCTTCATTCTTTGGATGTTAAGAGGGCCTTGCGTTTCTATCTAGATAGAACCAAGGATTTTCGCAAAGCTCAGCAACTGTTCGTTTCCTTCAGTGAGACCGGCTGGGTCAACCTGTACGCTATCAGATGTATCTCATCATGGCTAGTGGCGTGCCTTCGTCACTGCTATTCCATGGCGCAGGTTAAGTTGGAGGGTAGAGTTTACGCTCACTCTACCAGAGCGGTCGCGGCATCCCTAGTGGAAATCCACAACGTGCCCATTGCAGACATCTGCAATGCGGCCACCTGGAGCTCAGTGCATACTTTCGTTAAACATTATGCACTAGATGTCCATGCCAGACGACATTCTTCCTTTGGCAGAGCCATCCTGAATGGACTTCTGTCCTAAAACGTGAGCTCTTGGTCTCTCCTGCCGCCCTCTCGGGGGATTATTAGCTCGGTACTCTCCCAATGGTGTGAATGAGTGGTGGAGACTTATGTCCAGGAAGATATGAAAATTACGTACCTACCGTAATTCTTGATCTTCTTGGACGAGTCTCCACCACTCATTCACCCGCCCACCCTCCATCCCCCGAGCTCACCTTTCTTGTTGATCTTCACTCCCTCAAATCTTTGGGCCGTGAAGACTTCTTTATTGACCCTTCTTAGGCGAGTCGCCGGACTATCTTATGTCCGGTTTTTAGGTTGAGCTACCCTTCTAGAGTTAATTCGCTGCACCTCCTTGGTAAAAGGTACTGAGGCGGTTGGAGGTCGGCCTTGAGATAGTCGTTACCGCCGAGCTATGGCTCACGGCGCCATTCTCAGCGACGCCATCTCTGGCGCCAACCCTCCAGCAAAAAGTTTGCTCCCGATGGGTCCTAGTGCCTCCGGCGCAGATCCCAATAGTGTGAATGAGTGGTGGAGACTCGTCCAAGAAGATCAAGAATTACGGTAGGTACATAATTTTCATTTTCTACTCCCACTACTTCCTAGTTCCAAAGAAAACAGGTGGTATGTGCCCTATTCTAGACCTGAGGAAGTCAAACAAGTTCCTCTGCAAGGAAAAATTTAAGTTTGATATCACTTGGTACACTTCTGCCTCTGATTCATCAAGATGATTGGCTGGCCTCCCTGGACATGCAGGATGCCTACCAACATGTTCCCATTCACCCAAGCCACCACAAGTATCTTCGATTTGTGGCCCTGGGCCACCACTGTCAGTTCAGAGTACTGCCCTTTGGTCTGTCCTTGGCACCGCAAGTTTTTATGAAGTGCTTTGAAGTTCTCGCAGCGCACCTAAGGAAACTCAGAATTCAAGTATTCCCGTATCTGGACGACTGGCTCCTAGCAAGCTCCTCCAGACAAGGGACACAGGAAGCAGTGACCACAGCTTCCAGATTCCTCACATCTATGGGAGTTCTGTTGAATCTGGAAAAATCGCAGCTACAGCCCTCCCAGCAACTCCTCTTCATAGGGAGCCCTCCTGGATACCTCCAATGCAAGGGCCTTCCTCCCGGAGGACAGGAGGAATGATATCTTCCAGATGGCTCACTTCATCAGTGAGAATGACTCAGTCCAAGCTCTCTCGATGCAGTGGATGCTGGGTCTCATGGCGTCATCAGTGTTCACATTGCCCTTGGCTCATCTTCACATAAGGACCACTCAGCGGATGCTCAGTACTCAGTAGTCCCCGACCACACATCCCCATTCCTTTCACATCAAGGTGACGGAACCTGTGAAACGATCTCTTACCCTGGTGGACTCAAGAGGACAACCTTCTGAAAGGCTTTCCCTTTGCCCCACTGGAGAGACAGATCACCATCACCACAGATGCATCTCTGTTCGGATGAGGAGCTCACTGTCAAGATCTCCATACCCAAGGTCTGTGGAGTCAGGACGAGTCTCATCTCCACATAAGTGTCCTGGAAATGAGAGCTGTCCTGTACACAATCCGAGCCCTGAAGGATATCCTCTGTCACAAAATAATTCTCCTTCAGACGGACAACAAAGCAGTGATGTACTACATCAACAAGCACGGTGGGGCACACTCTTATCCCCTGTGCAGGGAAGTGATGAGAGTGTGGGAATGGTGCCTAGAGCACAAAACCCTGATCCAGGCAGTCTAGCTGCCTGGAGTCCAGAAAAAATATACCGGATTGCCTCAGTTGAACGGAGGTGGATCCTCACGAGTGGTCTCTTGACGTAAACTTCGTGCAGTCGCTCTTCAAAGAGTGGGGCACACCGGACCTGGACCTTTCTGCATCCCCACTCAACACAAAACTGCATCTATTCTGCTCCAGAAATCCAGAACCTGGCATTTTCTGTCAGGATGCATTCAGACTGTGGTGGACAAGACGCTTTCTGTACGCATTTCCTCCTCTTCCCGTAGTTCAGAGGGTGCTGCTCAACCTGGAGGCACGGGGTGGGGGGATTGATCCTCATCACCCCATTCTGGCCTCGTCAGATTTGGTTTCCATTGATCAACAGATTATCGGACATTCCACCGAGACAACTTCCACTTCAAATGGACCTTCTGACCCAGGGCCCAGTGGTCCTTCCCAACCTGAGATCCCTTCATCTCCATGCATGGCTCCTGAGGAGATAGAAGTGGGTGAATTTGATGTCTCACATAGAGCCTCAGACATTTACCTACCGGCATGCAAGCCAGCTACTAGGAAAACCTGTATGACAAAGTGGAAGTGTTTCTCCATCTGGTGTGCAGAGTCCTCCCTGGATCCCTTTTCTTGCCCACCAAACAAAGTCCTGGAGTATGTACTAGACCTGTCAAATACAGGGCTACAATACTCAACCGTAAAAGTCCATCTCTGCGTGATCTCAGCTTATCACGAGCCTGTACACTCTATGTCTCTGGCTCAGTTACCCTTGGTTAAGAGGTTCCTTAAACTCCACACTAGGCCACCAGTCAGGTGACCGGTAGACGCTTTGCATATTAACCTTGTGCTAGACATGCCCACCCGTAAATCTTTCGAGCCTCTAGCAACATGTGAGCTGAAATTTCGGACGTGGAAGGCCGCCTTCCTTTTTTTTTTTTTTATATTCAAGTTTATTGCATATTTCGGCACAGGTTTACAGTGGTCAAAGATTATTTCCATCACATTTAGTTTAAAAAGTACATACTGTACATTTTATATGAAGGATATCTTAATGCATAGTCTCATTTCATCTGTTGAAACTTCTTTCACTCTATTGAGTTTATTTTACTGTACAGAGAGCAATCTAGAAGTTTTAATTCTCTAATATTTTTTTAGTAAGGATCTCACATCTTTATGCCCCTTCCCAAGCTTCTTCTACCTTACTCAACTCCTCCTATCTCTGATAGCACCAGCCATGGAGTCCATCTCCTCACAAAACTCTGTGTCCTCAAGTTTATTCTGTATGTGATTTCCTCCATGTCTTTAATTTCATTTATAATTGAAAGCCAATCTTGACTTGTCGGGTGTCATGGAGAAAGCCACCTTCTAGTTATAGCCTTGTGAGAAGCTGTAAGGAAAATGTTCCACAGATAGGTTTTGTCTGCTCCCTTAACTCCGTCTGGTTTCATTCCCAGTATCAGGTTCCTGGGACCCAATATGGATTGTATAGAAAGTACCTGTCTTATTTTCTGCTCTATTTCTGTCCAATAGTTTATATGGGTCGGGCATGACCAAAATACATGCAGGTAATCTGCTTTAATTGTCCCACATCCCCGCCAGCACTCCCCAGAGCAGTTCCTATTCCATTTACACTGAACCACTGGTGCAATAAAGAATCTCATTCTTACTTTCCACTTGAACTCTCTCCACATCAGGGAGGATGTGGTCCTGAGAGCCAGTGCCAGAGCAGAAGTCCACTCCCCTTCCTCAAAGCATTCCCCCATCTCCCGTTCCCATCTATTCTTAATTTGGGTAGTCTTGTTCCCTCCTCTATCTCTCAAGGCTCCATATATGGTGGAAACCAGCCCTTTAACTTTTGTCTAGTTCAGTATTTCGACTATGATACCCATCAGCCCTACTGAAAATTTGGTTTGTTTATAAAGAGTTTGCAAGCTATGTATATAGGTTCTTATTTGCAAATATCTAAAATAATCTGCCTGTCTCAGAGAGTATTCCTCTTTAATCTGGGTAAATTCCAAGACAGTGTTTCCATTCAGGAACTGACTCAGGGAATACAGGCCCAGTCTGCCTCAGTTCTTAAAAGTGAGATCCTGCCTAGGTGGGGAGAATCCTGGGTCCCAAGCGAACCATCTTAGTGGCCAGGCCTCCTCATCTAGTCTGTGTTTAGTCCACAGACGTCTTAAGGACCCCAAAGTACTTTTTACAGACATCAGTGAGATGTTCCCATCTCTAATCTGGGTCTCTGGTGTCACCACTCTCGCCCCTAATGGCACCCCATGTGTCAGAGCTTCCTCGATTGTCTTCCATCGAGCCTTGTGTGCTTTAACTGACCATAGGAGAGCCCATCTTAGCTGGGTGGCTAAAAAGTAGTCCTCCAGGTAGGGATATTTCGGCCCCCATACTTTTTGTTTGTCTGCAGTACTATATTTTTAAGTCTAGGTCTTCTATTGTTCCAGATGTATTTTACAAGCATCCTTTGCCATATTGAAATTTATGGATTTTTATTGGGAGACACTGGAAGAGGTATAAATATTTAGGAAGAATGTTCATTGATACTGACTGTATCCTCGAATATAGGGGTAAGTTTAAAGCTTCCCATCTTTTAATGTCTTGCCTGATCTGGGCTATTATTGGTTCAAAGTTAGTCGAGTATAACATTGCTAAGTTTTTTGGGATTTGGGTGCCCAGATATTTTATTTTCCCCCTATTCCAGTTCGTGTCCAGCAGCTGCGTTATATTAGTGGGAGGGTTGTAGTGAAATTTCAGAACTTCTGTTTTATTTTTATTTAGTGTATATCCTGAATATTGACTAAATGTGTCTATAAAGGACCATATTTTAGGAATGGATCTGTCCAGATTGGTTATGTATAGGAGGACATCATCCGCGTATAGGGATATTTTATGATCTTCCCCTTCCACGTCCACTCCTTTGACCTCCTCTGCTTCCCTTATCGCCTGAGCTAGGGGTTGTATATATAAATTAAAAAGGAGAGGTGACAATGGGCAGCCCTGTCTTGTACCCCGCCCCAGGTCAAACCTCTGCGAGATGCCCCTGTTTACCCTCACAAAAGCCTGTGGGGAGGCGCATAAAGCTTTAATCGCCTCCAGAAATGTTGGTGGGAAATCCATTCTTCTAAGGACCAGAAAGAGAAAACTCCAGCTGACTTTATCAAATGCTTTTTCTGCGTCGAGGCTCATAAGACAGGCGGGAACACGTTTTTTATTAATAATATAAATTATGTTGATGGTCCTTACTCCTTCAGGGGCCTGCCTGCCCTCCACAAAACCCGTTTGATCTGGATGAATTAGGCCTGCAAGAAAGGACTGGAGTCTTTTGGCTATTATCGCCGTAAAGATTTTATAATCTACGTTGAGGGAAATTGGTCTATAGGATCCACAATCTTTCGGGTCCTTACCTTCTTTCGGGATCACCGTTATGGTGGTATAATTCCATGACAGAGGGACCGCGTCCCCCTTCAGCCAGACCTGATTATATACCGTTTTCAGAACAGGGGTCAGATCTGCCACAAATATTTTATATAGCTCACCCCCAAACCCATCGGGGCCCGGACATTTAACTACCTTAAGTTCCCCCACCGTCTCCACTATCTCCTTATGCGTGATTGGCTGTTCCAAAATTTGCCTCTGAGTCTCAGTAAACCTGGGTAGCTTTAAAGTCTGTAGGAATCTCGAGGCTTCCTCTGGACACAAATCTGGCTGGGGGTGATATAACTGTTTATAATAGTTGACGAATGTTTCGGCTATCTGCTCCCATTTATAGAGGATACAGCCAGTGGTCGGATTTCGAAGACCAGTGACATTTGCCGTTTCCTACTGTTGGTTCAGCCGGGACGCCAGAAAGCATGTGGCCCTTTGTCCCCCTTCATAATAGGTCTATTTTGTGTACAAGAGGGCTGTCTCAGTCTCCAAAAGCTGCAGCCTCTGGAGCCATAGTTTAAGCTCCTTTATCTCCCTCTCCCTTTCTCTACAGAGTCTTATTTTCTGTTGCCCTTCCAGGGCTTTAAGTTCCTGATTTAACCGCTCTCTTTGTTTACCCCTTTCCCTTTTTGATATGTGTCCATTGAAATTAGCCTCCCCCTAATCATTGTTTTAACCGTGTCCCAAAGAATTTGGGGCGTGATATCTGGGCCCTCATTCGACTGAATAGTCTGTTTTATTATTTCCCGGATTTCCTCCCTCACCTTTTCATCCCTGAGCAGACTAACGTTTAACCTCCATTGTGTTGGTTTTCTAGGGAGCTGGAGATCAACCTGTGCGTATATTGGTTTGTGGTCTGATAAGCTTTCAGAGCCCACCCACACAGACTCAAAGACTGATAGGTCCCTACCATATGTGAAGAACATATCTAATCTTGAATAGATTTTGTATCTTGGGGAGTAATATGTATAGTCCCATGCTAGGGGGTACTTTTCCCTCCATACGTCCGTCAAACCCGTGTCCCTCATGAGTCTCTTCAGTGGTTTGGAGACCCTCTCATTAGGTACCAGGATACTTGAAGTAGTATCCAGGGACCTGTTCATGACGACATTCCAGTTCCCCCGCTATCACTATCCCTTTGCCCTTTCCGCCAGTAACTTAAATAAATCTGCAAAGAAAGCTATGTATGATCCTGGGGGAGCATACACATTTAATAGTGTTACCTGTAGATCCTGAATACGTCCCACTACCATCACATATCGAGCCCCCACATCCGCTATTACCTCCTCCTCTACGAATGGGAGGGAGGCCGAGAGTAGTATCGCCACACCCCTCTTTCTCCCCTTTGTGAGGGATGTGTGATAGACAGTCAGGAACTCCCTACTTTTTAACTTTAGGGCTTCTTTAGGGGACAGATGTGTCTCCTGTAGAAATTGAATTTCACATTTCTGTCTCTTTAAGAATTTTTGGAGCTGTTTTCTTTTAATAGGATGGTTTATACCATTAACATTTAGAGATGCAATTTTAGATTTGACCTTATCCATATTTGAGATTCTCAGCCTTTTCTAGTGTTCTATGCCCTTGCATACTTTTAGAACCCCAGTCTTCCTTCCCAGGCCCCACGCTTGAGATCGCTCTCTGTTCCGTCTTTTCCCCTTTAATTAGAGTATGCACTTGTCTACAACCATCCCTGTGCCATGCATGGTGTCTATTTAATAGTAAAAACTTGCTGGCTTTAAACCACCAGCCAATCTGTATGTAATTAAGAACATTTAAAACTCCATCCCCCTCTAATGGGGGTACAATCCTTTTAACAGTATGAAACCATGAAATCATTAACTCATGAACCACAAGTTTCAAAAACATATAGGTAAACATTTTTAAACAATTAGGAAATATCCCTCCCTTTGCCTTCCTTTCCTTGTGTATTCTTCTTTTCTGAAGTATATATCGCACGAGGGATATAGTAGATCCGTATTGAAGACTCCAGCTTCCTAGGTCAGTCCAACTCCAGACAGTTGAACTGGTTTGTGCCGCATTTGGGACACTTGGCCCTTTATGATGTTGTGGGCTAAACCTCTTTAGAGCACTATTTTTGGGTCTCAACCCATTGCTCTGGGGTATTACTGACGTCAGCAGAACCAGTAAGCAAGCGATGATCATTTTCAAATCCAGACTCTTAGTCCTTCCCCCCCCCCAGCCCTTTATTTTAAGTAGGTGTGAGAGGTCCACCTCTCCCGATCTATCTAGGAACAAGGCAGTCATTATTAAATCTGTCCCCGTTAGGAGGCGGTCCGGGAAGAAGGAAGAAAATCTACAAGTGAAATTACTGCCCTCCAACTGACTGAGTGCATAGGTCAAGTCGTTTCAAATAGACACAGTATTCTTGGACCCGCCAGTTTTACTTTTCATTGTTCCTTACTTCAAACCCTGTCCCTCCCTCCCTTCTCCCCATAACAATTTTACACTGTGGAGTGAGACCTCACCCCACCCCCCACAGTACACATTTGGTGTCCTTTTAAGCGTCTGTATCTCTGCAGCGCTTTTATCAGAGCACCCATCAGGACAGACACGTGAGAGAGGAGGTCCCCTCCCTCCCCAGGCCATCTATACTTGAAATATTCAAATCTCTGCAGCATTCTTCTCAGAGCTCTGATCGGGCATGCGTGGGAGAAAGGAGACCTCCCCGCCTCAGAACCATCCACATATGTATGTCAAGTCTCCGAGCGTTTTCCGATCTTCCCAGTCAGGGCGGACGTGAGAAGAGAGGTGAGCCCCAGGCCATCCAGATTTGTAATATCCAAGTCCTGCAGTGTTTGTATCAAGGCCCCTGTCAGGGCATATGCGGGGCAAAATGAGGGCCCCCCTCCCTCAGAGCCATCCCTATTTCAACAAGGGCCCACCCCAGGCCGCTTTATGTCGGGAGCCATAACCCCCTCCATTCCCTTTAATTGTAAACCCACGGGTTGACTGTTTTTCTCTAATTGTCCAGTTCTTCAGTTGTGCTTTGTGCAGCAAGTCCCCAGCAGTAAATACTCACTCTATAACACTGTCCACAGACATGCGAGTTACCGCTCAGTCCACCGCGGCCCTGTCTGAAGGGGGAACCGCCACCTGGTCTTATGTCTCGCCTGCAGGGCATCTTGTGGGGCCAGCCCAGCCAGTTGTACCACTGAAACATAGGGCCTAAGGAGTGCCGAAATATCTGCTCGCAAGTTAGTAGTGTGATGGTGCTAGTGACGGGTCAGTCCCTGACACACCACCTATCATGCCGAGCGCCGTAGTTCCTTTTCCATCCTCTCCTTCTCTAAACCTGGGACTGATATTCCAGATTCTTCAAGGAAAGCTTTAGCCTCCAACAGATCTTCGTATACGTTAGTGCACTGTCTGGTCTCCACCCGTAGGTGTGCGGGAAACAACATCTGCATCTTTAAATTTCGAGCCCTGAGCTGCTTCAGGATGGGCCACATGGTGCAACGTGCCTCTGGAACCCCCACAGTGTAGTCATTGTCTATCATGATACGGTGGGACCCAAGCATGATTTTCTTCAACTTCCACGCTCGTTTGAGAATCTCCTCTTTAGAAGCATAACTGGTCAGCCGTACCACAAAGGATCGCGGACGTGAGTCAGGACCTGAAGGGCGTTGGGTGAGGGAGCGGTGAGCCCTATCCATGGAGACATCTAACTCTGGAGGTAATTTTAGTAGATCCCCAAGTATTTTGTGTAGAAAGGTGATCACATCAGAGGTTCCATCTTCAGCTCCCTCAGGGATACCATAGATCTGGAGGTTTTGTCGCCTGCTCTGTCCCTCGATATCATCTATCTTGGCCCATAGCTCCCTCTCTCTGGCCATCAGAAATAACAAGAGACGATCGTGGTGGTCCACTTGCTCCAGGACTGTTGTAAGTTCCAGCTCCAGTTTATCTGTTCTGTGCTCAATTCTCCCAATGTCCGATCGCAGTTCGGTTAGTGAGGTGTCTATTTTCTGCACAGTTTTGGCTGTCTGTAAGATCGAGGCTATTAACTGAGGGTATTCATCTTCTGGCCCAGTCTCCACTGCCGTGGTGTCTTCATCGTTGGTAGGCCCCGAAGTTTGCGGTGTTTTTTCTCCTTGCAACAACAGCTGCAGCTTCTGAGCCCAGGTCTGAATGCTCCTGGTAGACCCTGCTTTCGACCTGGTGATTTTGGCTGTCGATTGCATATTTAGCTAATGTAGATGCTGATCAATTCAATTTGGGCCTCGGGACTCGCTAGCTTATGCTGCCATTCAGGCTGCTGACGTCACCGGAAGTCCAGACCGCCTTCCTCATAGCCATTACCTCCACTCACAGAGTGTCTGAAATACATGCCCTGATCACAGACTCCCCACCCCCCCCCCAATACTGTATTTCACAAAGACAAGGTGGTTCTCAGAACTTACCCTAAGTTTCTCTCCAAAGCAGTCTCAGAATTCCATCTGACTCAGCCCTTGGTTCTTCTGACCTACTTCGCGAACTTCCAGAATGAGGGAGAGCATGTACCCTACATTCTCTGGATGTTAAAAGGGTTTTGCGGTTCTACTTAGACAGAACTAAAGAGACCCGCAAGTCAAAGCAACTCTTTGTCTCATTCAGCATGGCCCGGCTGGGTCAGCCTGTTGCCATCAGGTGTATTTCAGCGTGGCTGGTGGCATGTCTTCACCACTGCTATACCATGGCACAGGTTAAGCTGGGTATACGCCCATTCTACAAGAGCAGTCGCGGCATCTCTGGTAGAAATATGGAACATGCCCATTGCAGACATCTGCAGTGCAGCTACTTGGAGCTCCGTGCACACTTTTGTGAAGCACTACGATCTTCCCTTGTCAATCTTCACCATTCATTACTTCCTGGGTGTAAGCGGGCTTTCGCCCGAAGAGCTTTTTTTTTTTTTTTTTAAGTTTGCTAACGGCCCGCCCTCAGAGGCGGCGTCATCGCGGGCGGCCGTTAATCGCGACAACTCCTCCTCCAACTCAGTTCTGTTTCTCCTGCCGTCGAGGCAGCACCTGTTCGCGTGGGCGTCAATTTCAACTGCGCGGTAAACCCGACTCGATTTTCTTTTCGGCGCCATACTTTCGGTGAACTATTCCTTTTTTCTTTTATGCGGCGCGGTGTTTCTTTCTGTATTTTGACCTTGTTTGTTTCGCGTTATGTCCGGTCCTGGAGGCGGCGTTTCAAAGCAGGCGGCGCCCCTATCGTCGGTGCTCTGTGGCGGCATTTCCCGTCTCGGACCGGCATAGCGTTTGTCTCCGTTGCCTGGGACCAACCATGACATGAGTCGTGCGGCGCCTGTTTCTCCATGGACCGCCGTGTCCTCGAAGTCAGGTTCAAGCTCGGCAAAGCCCGCCCGACCTTGAGGGGCGGCATCGCTCAAGGATTCTCAGGTAAGGTCTCTTGGCGCTTTCCCGGGTCCCCTCCTGGGCCTTCACGGTCTGAGGAGGAGAAGTCTCGTCTTTCTTGCCGAGAGGAGGCCCTTCTGCGGTGTCGGGGGCGTCGTAGTCCCTCCGGGGCGGCGCTGGCTTACCGCCTCGGCAGTCACCTCTTGGTGCAGGCTCCCCGTGGCGAGGCCCTCGACTTTGGGCCTGGCTGGGTGGACCCTCGACGCCGCCTTCGGCACCATTTCGGATCGGCGCCGTTCGCGGTGCGGTAATCAGCGGCGCCGATGGCGGCACCGCTGGATCCTGCGCCGTTCGCGGCGCCAGTAATCGAACAGCGCCGTTGGCGGTGCCGCTTTAAACCTCGGCACCGTTCAGCGGCGCCCGATGGACGAAGCGGCGCCGTCGGCGGTGCCGCCCTCTCCTGCCCGGCGCCCGGCGCCGTGGGCCTTGTCCTTCCTCCGGGGCGGTGCCGGCCTTTGCCGGCACCGTTGAAATGAGCCAGCCTGGCTGCTACTGGCATGAGGGAGGCAAGCGGCGCCTCCCTTGGTACCGGGGCCGTTCGCGGCCCCGTAGCCTCGAGGACCCCTGGGGTGGCCAGCATTGAGGTCCTGCTGGTCTCGTCCTCCTCGGAGGGCGATGATTCAGACGTGGACCCATCCTGGCACCCCCACTCTTCGGAGTCTGGGTCCCCGGTGGCTAGAGGTGCCAGGCGGCGCAGCGGGCCCCTCCCTCTGTCCCCCCTTCCGTCGTCTCCTGAGGGTTCCCCGGCTGGGGTGGCGGGGGCCGGGGGCAGGCGTGGGGTGGCGCGGGGGGCTCCCTCTCTCGAGGCCGGTGACAGCTACCTCTCGGGGTGCTGTTGCCCCTCTAGGGACAGGGGCTGCTGGTGGGAGGAGGGCCTCTCAGAGTCCGAGGGTTGAGGGTAGGGGTCTGCTGCTCGGTCTTCTTTGGCCACCTCAGGGGTGGCCAGGAGCGAGTCGGACCTCGCCCCTCCCTCCAGGGTTCTAGGGTGTCCTCCGGCGGCGTTTGTGCGGACTGCCCTTCTGGATCCATGCAGTCCCGGCGTCGTCACAGGGGAGGTTCTCCCCCAGGGCTCTCCCAGGCTCCGCTTCCCCAGAGTTCCGTTCTGCGGCCTGGTCTGATTTCCGGGATCCCTCTTTCCAGGGCTCCTTTCCCCGGATTCCAGAGCCCTCGCAGAGAGCAGTTGCCTCCGCGGAGGTGCCCCTCTCCCATCTCTCTGCCTTCACCACCCCCGCTCCCAGGCCATGTCGGTCCTACGGGTCCGTTATCCTGGGAGCAGTTCAGGGGTTCTGCGGCGGCCTTCCCCTCATATGTTAGATACATGCATGAGCGGGTCTTTCGACTCTCCACACCGCGCGGGAATCCTCTGGGCATTCCAGTTCCCCATCATCCTCGTCTCCCTCCTCCGGGGAGGGAACCCCTACTCATCTGTCCTCCGATGCTGATTTCACAGAATATCAGCGTTTCCTCGAGGATGGTGAGGGACCTCCGGTTTCCTCGTTCGAAGAGACAATACCGAGCGGGAGGCAGCGTGAATTCCTTGGTGAATTCAGTGCCCAGCATCTGGTGGTACCTTCTGGCCTATCCCCTTCAGGAAGGCGTCTATCCGGTCATGGCAGTCCCCTGCGCTTCTTCCCCAGCCCAGCCGGACTGCCAGCGTGGTGTGTGCCCCTCTGAGTCTCTGGGTTCCCTTCCCAACCCGTCCTCAGGTTTGGTATACCTGGATACTCCTTCTGGCGCCGTTGCCTGGCATGCGACGCCACCAGTTCGGACTCTCTCCAGTTCGACCGTTGGGGGCGAAGAGTGTTCTCTTCTTCTGAGTGAGAGTGCATGTATTGCATCACATCAGGCTCACCACGCTGCCTACAACGGCATCTGTGGTCGATGATGTCCCAGCTGCTGGCATCTATGCCTGATCGAGACAAACCAGACAAGCCGTTGCCCTCTCCGCGGTAGGCCTGGAGCTGGCAAGACGCAAGCAAGGGCATCTTATGACGCTAATGAGGTGGCTTCCAGGCTTGCGGGGACAGCGATCTGCATCAGGCGGACGGCATGGCTTCATCTTTCCAGGTTGTCACCCCTGGCCCGGCATAGGGTGATTCGCTCCGCCTTCCGGGGGACCCGTCTTTTCTCTACCAGAGCTAGGAGACTTTTACAGGGGCTCCCTCCGTCTCCTCGTCCTCGGGAGGCACATCCTAGCTCTTCTTCCACCTAGGCTTTCTGAATAAGCCAGGGTCTTCTCCTTCTGTTTCTCACCAACAGAAGGCTGGGGGTCTTGTTCCCTCAGGGTTTGGCCTCTTCCCCCTCCAGGGGAAGAGGAGCATACTCACCCAGGAAGTAATGAATGGTGAAGATTGACAAGGGAAGATAGGAAAATGCGTGCCTACCGTGTTGTTGATCTTCTCTTGTATCTTCACCATTCATTACCACCACCCACCATCCCTCAGTGGCCTCTTCCTGTGGCTTCTCCACCTCCCGTCTCCTTCCTCTCTCTGCATTTTTATAAAATTTGGGAAAATTGCTTAATTTTTCCAAAAACAAAAAAAAAACAAAAGTAAAAAAAAAAAAGATCTTTCTTTGGGGGGTTCTAAAATCCAGAAAATTACTTACTCTAAGATTCATGGGCCATCTCGCGGATTGCATTGGCGATCGGACTGCACAACTATCTCTTGCTGTTCTTATGGCAGGATACCTCTGGGGTTTTTTGGCCTGGCTCAGGCTATTCAGTTTTGATCCTGCAATCCCGTGTTCAGATAGTTGCCCTGAAATCTAAATCCCCCCCTCTATTCTTGCCTTGCAGAGCAGAGGAACGAGTATGTCTGTTCCTTTCTCTTTTTAAAAAAAAAAAAAAAAATGCTGAGGGAACTCTCTCCGACTGCTATAGGCATCTTGGTATCTGGGTCATGCATCTAGTCAAACATTTTTTTTTTTTTTATCTGTAAAAAAAAAAAAAGGAGAAATCAAACAAGAAGGCAAATGAGAAGGTAGGCTATCCTTCTCGCTGTTTTGCTACTGGTTTCTCCCTTTAAGTGTCCTCCTGGACAATTTTACAGTGAGAGCTCTGCTGACCATATCCAATCTTAGCCAGCCTAAGCCTTGGCGGCCTTAGCCAGTCAGTCTGAGTCCCGTTTCTATCTTGAAACGCCTGAAAGACTACATTTTCCATTTCTAAACCCCTGAGCAGCTCTCATGCTGCTAGGGTTTTATTCTTCCTCCTCGGCTGTCCTCCAGTTAAAGGCCTTCCGCAGCCAGGAGCCGAGGTGGTGTCAAGAACAATGGCATGTTGAAGATTAGGACTATGCCCTCCTGAGTCTGTCTAGCGGGTTCGGTGAACCTTCTCTTCAGCTCTATCTCCGGGGATTCTTGCTTCCCCTTTAGTCGAGCCTTCAGCTACAAGCTAACTATGCTCGTTGGGCATTCTGGTCCCTTCAACATCCATCTCTCTCTTCTCTTTCTTCTTCTTCTTCTATTTTCTCATTTCCTACTCATCTCTCCTCCTAGAGTCGCCCAGGTAAGGAGGCCCTGCACTCCCTAGGCTAGGGTTGTTCTTATCTCCTCTGTCCTTCCTCCATCGGCTTATTCCTTTTTCAGTTCATTCTTCCTTGCTTTGCTATCCCTCGGCTATCTTGCCTCGCTATCTATATTTTCTGCTTTCACTTTTGCCTCTCTGGCTCACAGAACTGAGTTGGAGGAGGAGTCGGTCGCTACTAACGGCCGCCCCTCGCGCATGACGCATGGCGTCGCTCGGCGGGCCGTTGACAAGCAAAAAAAAAAATACGTGGCGGGTGCGCTCCGACTTACACCAGGAAGTAATGAATGGTGAAGATACAAGAGAAGATCAAGAATTACGGTAGGTACGTAATTTTCCTTTTTGGATGTCCATGCCAGGCAGCACCAATCCTTTGGCAGGACAGTCCTTAATGGACTTCTGTCCTAAGTGAGCTCCTCTCTCCTGCCACCCTTCTTGAGGGATTATTTTAGCTCGGTACTCTCCCATTAGTGTGAACGAGTGGTGGAGACTTTCTGTCCAGGAAGATATGAAAATTCCGTACCTACTGTAATTCTTGATCTTCTTGAACAAAGTCTCCACCACTCATTCACACACCCACCCTCCATCCCCCGAGCTCACCTATCTGTTTTTGGTCTTCACTCCCTCGATGGCAGGGATGTGAAGACTCTGTTGTGTTGACCCTTCTTATATGGGTCATTCGGACTATTCTACAGTATGTCCGACATAGGTTTCACTAGGTTAGTTTGTGCTGCTCCTTCTCGGTAAAAAAGGTACCGAAGCAGTTAGAGGGTTGATGCCGAGGTAGCCTGTACGGTGTGAGACAGTCTCGTGGCACCACTCCACATGGGCGTACCTCGGTGCTGGCCCTCCTGAATATTTTTGGCTCCCGCTCGATCCTAGCGCCTCCAGCGTGGTCTCATTTGGTGTGAATGAGTGGTGGAGACTTGGTCCAAGAAGATCAAGAATCATGGTAGGTACGTAATTTTCATTTTTTCCTCCCTGCTGATTTTGTACCTTCTTGGCAGTTTATTTTCACGTGTTCTGTTTTGCATTATTAATAAATTTCTTCTGTCCTTTTGCTCCGATTATCTTGCTTAAGTCTCTTCCCCCTACCTAGAGTCCCTTCTGCCTACCCTGACATCTGAGTAATTTGTACCCTGTTAATGCAGTATCCTATACGTTACTGTCTCTTCACCACATTTGCTGCTGTTGGTGGTTCTTACATTTTTCCTTTTTATTTTACCTTTGTTTGGTCATTTATTTTCAGCACGGGTAGTGGTGGCACAGAGCAGTTCCCTCAACCTGTTTTCAAACCGAGAAGTAGAACTGGAGCAGCGAGCCATGCTATTGAAGAGGCTTGCCTTTGCTATTTTCAGCAGTGAAGTGGACCAGTACCAGAAATACCTCCCAGACATACAGGGTCAGTAGACAGATTATTTTGTATCCTGTAATCTTCTGATGTCAAGATAATTACATTGTTTCCTGTGTTAATAACATTGGGATTCAAGAAGAATTTTCTTTGAGGTATCGTGTTTCCAAATTTGAGATTTGACAAATTCATTTGCATAACTATTACAGATTACTCTGACTGGCATTATGGTTCCCTCAGAAAACACGGTCTAAGATAAAAAGCCATAAACTGTTGTGGCATGCACCTTATTAGATCATAGGAGCTACAGTTCACAGTGCTTGACTTGTACCTCACAAAAGAAAGAAGTAAAAATCTTTCCAGTTTCTGGAAATAAGAAGTACTAAGGTTGTGGTTTTTAGAGGATGTTTTTTTCATGTAGAACTTTGGTTTCTTTTGTTTAAGCTCTTCAAAATGAATAATAAAAATATTTTTGTGATGTCAAAGAAGACATTATAAAATGGGTAAAAAAAAATTCAAGGATTATGATTGGATAAGAGGCACATTTACCAGTGCTCTTATCCAGCCATAACCTGCAAACCAGTCCTACTTAGGTGGAAAAGTATATTTCACACCCAAAAGATCCATACCTGGCACCTGTCTTTTGTATTTATTTGTCACTGCTGCTGTTTCAACAGTCCTGTTTGTTTTAAATGCTGCGTTCCTCCGTTCACCCATCCCCGTCCCTTGTGCCCCCACCCCTTCTGGCCAAGCTGTTCAGCCCCCATCAACCCCCATCACTAACTGTCTTATATAAATCATGTAAAAACTTACTAAAATAAATGTTTTACCTCTCATTACATGTTTCAGCAATGACCCAACCGTGATCCACGGAGTGCCGTGCATGCTGCCAGGAGGCGATTTTAATATCACAGCCAAAACTCAGTCCTCCACCACCTCGTTTAAATGTCCATTCATATTAATTGAAACCATTCACTTTTCCATGTTATGGCAGAGTGGCCCAGTATTACACAGATGCAGTCAGAAAAGTGCAAAATAAGGCGGCTGACGAGGGATACACTTGCACTGAATGAATCAGCCGCTCGCTGTCAGTCCAACGGCAACTCTAAATGTTCCTCACTACGAAAGACACCTGACCCTCTATGGAAATATATGTGGGAGGGAGTCTAATGTAAATAAAACCTGTGCTGATAGTTACTGTGTGTGTGTGTGTGTGTGTGTGTGTGTGTGTGTGTGTGTGTGTGGTGAATAACATGACCAATACCTGTGCACCCTTGCTCTAGATTCAACGGCCGCTCTAAGTGTTTGTCGAGTATGTAGACAGACACCCTCTAGGGGAATGTATGTGGGAAGAGGGTCGAATGTAAGTAAAACCAGTGCTCATAAAATAGTGTGGGGGTGATAACCTGACCAGTATCTGTGTGTGTGTGTGTGTGTGTTTTTGGGGGGGGCGCCCTCTACTGGTGACAGTACACTTCAGAAATAAATAAAGGGACTATTTTTATTATTTCAGCTACTAAAACTGCTTTTTTATTTTACATTTTATGGCAGTTTTTTTTTTTTATTTCTCGCAAGCGCCTTGTGCCTTATTACACACCTGGGGCATACTCTTATCAGCCCATAAACCACACTTCGTCATGTCTTATTCCTTACTTATAACACTGTCATAGAAAACCCAGAAGTGTTGAAGTCTTGAAGCCATAGCAGTTTTAATTATTGTTGTTTGACCTAGTAATTTGTTCCAGCAGGAACGGTAACTGTTCACACAGAGGTAACAAACTGAACCTTTATGGGCAGTGTCAGATGTACAACAAAGTGGTCCCAATAGGTAGGGCTGGTGACCAGCTTTTTTGTTCAGTGCAGGGTGTTGGACTGGAACGGTGATCCTACTGAGGGGTGGGAATCAATCCCTCAAGGGTGAAGAGTAGCACATTCTCTCTCTTTCTTTCTGTCCTCTACCAGCTTATTCCTTTTTTCAGTTTATATCCTTTCTTTTTTCTGTCCCTCGGCTCTCTTGCCTCACTGTCCTTTTTCTTACCCTTTTTTTCACCTCTCCGGCTACCAGAACTGAGATGGAGGAGGAGTCTGTGGCACCTAACGGCCGCCCCTTGCACATGATGCAGTGCGTTGCTGTCGGGGGCGGCGCCGTTGGTGCCGACCTAAAAAAAAAAATCTCCCGTAGCTGGTGCACGCCTCCGGCACAACCCAATCAGTAATGAATGGTGAAGATACATGAGAAGATCAAGAATTAAGGTAGGTACGTAATTTTCATTTCTGCTGCAGACCCCCCATCAAGGGCACCGTTCCACTGGATGCACTGTTACTGGACTGGTCAGGGAGGTTCCTGTACGCATTCCCTCTGCTGCTGAGAGTCCTAAACAAGCTCAGATCTCAACCAGCAATGATGATCCTCATTGCACCAGATTGGGCCAGGCAGTCCTGGTACCCCTTGGTGCTATTAATGTCAGTAGCCAAACCAATCAGCCTTCCCAAGAGACATAATCTGCTGTCATCCTCTCAGGGCAGGATCATGTATCCCAGCCTACAATCCCTCAGCCTCAAAGCCTGGCTCTTGAAGACCTAGAATATGCAGACTTGCATTTATCAGCAGGAGTTATGGAAATACTCAGAGTTTCCAGAAAACCTTGCACTAAAAAAATGTATTCTTCCAAATGGAAAAGATTCTCCAGTTGGTGTCAGGGCAAGAACTTGGATTACAACCAAGCCAGTTTGCTTATAGTTCTGGATTATTTAGCACATCTCCATTTGGGTGGCTTCAGGGTCTCTACTTTGAGAGTGCATTTGGCAGCTGTCTCAGCTTATTTGTCTGCAGCCAAGAGGCTTTGTCTAGTCTCTAACCTAGTATTTAAGAATTTTTTAAAGGGATTACTTCATTTGCACCCCTTAGACGGGGAACCCACCTCCATGTGGAACCTTAATATTTGGATTGCCCAGCTCTTGCAGCCCCCTTTCGAACCCATGTTCTCTGCTGACCTTAAGTATGTGACTTGGAAGACAGTATACCTAGTGGCCATGACTTCTGCTAGAAAGATCAGTGAGCTTCAGGCCTTGTCCACATAGTCTGGTTACATTGCCATTCATAGGGACAAAGTTGTCCTGAGGACTAATAGAAAATTCCTGCCTAAGGTGGTATAAGAGTTCCACCTTAATTAGTACATTACATTGCTTATCTTTTCCACTGATCGCTCTATTCCAGGTGAACGCAGATTGCGTAGACTGGATGTGAAAGGGCAATTAGCTACTATCTTGATCACACAAAGCCTTACAAGAAAGATCAGTCTCCGCTCTTCCTCACCTATGAAGAGGTGGGGAAGGGGAAACCAGCCACAAAAAGATCCATTGCAAGATGGATTGTAGCCTGTATTCAGTTCTACTACTGCAAGGTGGGCAAGCAGCCACCTGCACGCCTCAAGACCCACTCCACTAGGGGCACAGCAGCCTCCTTAGCAGCTGCTGGGGATGTTCCCCTAACTGACATATGTAAAGCAGCTACATGGAAAACTGTCCATACCTTCACCAAGCATTATTGCTTGGGTGGTCAGGCCAGAGGGGATGCCAGGTTTGGCACAGCAGCCCTGCAGAGCCTGTTTCCTAAATAGGTTCTCTACCCAGTTCCAAAGGTACTGCTTGGGTAGTCTGCATAAGTCAGAATACAGTAAGATTTCCTGGGGTTTGAAGAAAAAATTAGTCACCATAGTAATCTTGTTTCTTCCAAGGGAATCTTACTGTATTCTGAGCACCCTCCCTTCCTCTCCTTCTATGAACCTAGGGTCACTGCACTCCAGCTGTACTAGTGTATTGCAAACCTTGAGTATGTTTTTTCTCTTGAACATCTGTAACCAGAGTCTTAGTGGTGCCAGTTTAAACCTTTAAAGGGGTAGGGAGGAGTTTCTTTTATTTAACATAGTTATTAATAGTTATAGTAGTGTTTAGTTAGATAAGTGTTAGTTCATGCTTCATAAGAATCTGATGGTTTAGAACTGTTCTCCGGGCAGTGGTTTGAAAACCAAGCTTGAGCCTAGCATTCCATCATTTGCATAGGTTCTAGTAACCATTTCGGCTCTAGGGCAGTCCTATGGTGAGACCATACTGCATAAGTCAGAATACAGTAAGATTCCCTTGGAAGAAATAAGATTACTATGGTGAATATTTTTTTTTATTTCTGGATGGTATCCATGTCGGGGTGATGCTAGTCAAATGCCCCCAGAGGATGTCAGCCATCCTGCAGAGGTCAGCCCTTTTGAAATCCACGGTCTTGGATTTTGTAGACATCCCCTTCCTACCCATATCCTGGGAGAACTAAACCGTTCGGTGGTTGCTACCTGCTAGGGGGTCCTCAGTCCATACGCCCTGCACGTAGTCACCATCGGTCAGCGCAAGATCCAAGATGTTCTCCTCCCTTGTTGGTTCCTCTACCTTTTGTGACAGGAATACATCCTGGAAGGATTCCAGAATGACCCGCTCCCTAGCGCTTGTGCTAGACATGGTTTTCCAATCCACCCCGGTTGATTGAAATCCCCGACCACCACAGTGCCATCCCTTATACGGTGTTTCCGTAACTGATCTGCCAGTTCTCTATCAATGCCCTCTGACTGTGAGGGTGGTCGGTACACAACCCCCAGTCTAACGTTTTTACCTTTATTGTTCTGTAGGTGAACCCATAAGGCTTCCGGCCTCCCCTCGCCTCCCTGTTGCTCACTGTCCCTTCCTTCACAAATAATGCCACCCCTCCACTTTTCCCTTTTGTCCTATCCCTTCGATACAGTCTGTATCCTAGTAACATGATGTCCCAGTCATGGTGCTGGTTGGCCCATGTCTCGGTGATGGCAGCTATAGCCAGCTCCCCTTCTGCAGTTAATGCTTGGAGCTCAGGTTTTTTGTTCCCCAAGCTCCTTGCATTTAGTGGCACCATCCTCCAGCCAGATCCCCTGCTTACCCCAGTACTCCCCTCTTCTGGTTAGTAAGAGAAGATAGAGAGGGGTAGGTCTGGGGAGGTGCTTCCAGGTGGGAGCGCCGAGACTGAGGCGCCCGTGGGGAAGTGCAGATCAGAGAGGGAGTAAAGTTTGAAAGTGTAGTTCGGGGAGAGATTAAGGAAAGGATTTTGGACCGAGCAAAAGAAAGCAGTAAGACAAGCAGCAGTAATCTCGGGCCGTACAGCTTGGTAAATCATAATATATTACAATAATGCTCTAATAAATTCCTAGATTAACATTAAACAGAAGAGCTGTATCACTTAGCTAAAAATTATCTCAGAGAGATGGATCCAGGTAGCGCTGCAGCCTTAATTTAAAGTTGTCAGAAAGGCACTTTTTTTTTTTTTTTTTCTGTATGCATTGGGAACTGTTCAAAATAAGTGCAAATGTTGCAAGCGCCAAATCTGTACTCAATTATAGGCTTAGCAGCCTGCCCAGTGGTGCTGAGGGTTAAGGCACTAGATGCCTCACCTCGCGCCACGCCAATGACCCGGGTTCGGGAATGAGCCCAGGAAGTCGGGGGTTGACAGGGGCGGGTAGGGATGAAGCATCTGTGAGACAGCTCTCCCTTCCCAGGGGGGAAGTAGGACTGGCGTCGCACTGAGTGACCTCTGGCAATGGCCAGGGGTAGCCAGGAATAAGTGACACAGCCGAAGGCAACGGGGCGGAGCTTGGCAGATGCTGGATGTCATTGCACGTCTGAGTATCGCAGGGGGGGAACAGAAAAAGGAGAAAAGCCCTTCCAGTCCTCCGGTGAGATGACAGAGGCCCCAGAGGAATGCCACACATCCTACAGTCGGCCCAGACGCACCCAGTTCTCCTTGCCGGGGCCCGTTCAGGATCCAGGTAGACACTTCACACTAAGGCGATTACCGCCAGGGGGTAGGGCGGAACCAGCCTCGGAGGTGATCCGAAGGTCAAGCCTGCCATGGGTCCAAGAGGGGGGAGTGTTTCTGGGAGATGCGTGGGGTTCAGACCAGGAGTAGTGGTCTATCCAAGTGGGCACTCCCAAAGGATGCCCGGGGGCTGGGAAGTATAAAGAAAAGTTTAAAAAAAAAAAAAAAAAAAAAATCTAGGTTTAGCAAACACAAATTAATTGTTTAATCTTGGTTTAGGCATTAAACACTACTTAACCGAGGAGTTATTCCTTAGGCAATGAGTTATTCCTTAGGCGAGGAGTTATTCCTTAAGCGAGAAGTTATTTCTTAAGCTACAAAAACACTAAGGTCTAAATTTAAAGTTTAGCGGCATTTCACAGTTCAAAGAAAGCTTTTAAAAATTAGCCAATGGCAAAGCAGAGCAGTGTCGCTCCAGCCACTGATAATGCTGGGTTTTGAGCCTGGGTGTTTCAGCGTACCTTTCCTTTGGTTGGGTGGGCGGTCTGCTCACGGTGGCCGGCTGTTTCGGTGCCGGGCACGCCGTGGGAGCGGAGGAGCTGCTAGTGGAGCTAGGCAGCCTGGTCAGGGGCTTGGTGATCTTTCCTTTGGTCTGGCGGGCGGTCTGCACACAGCGGCCGGCTGCTTCGGTGCGTAGGGTGCCATGGAAGCAGAGGAGACGCTAGTGGAGCTGGGCATCCCAGTCAGGAGCTCAGCGATCTAAGTAATTGTAATTGATCTTCCAGAAAATCTTCAGTGTTGATTACCACGCCCCAGGCATGTTCACCCTGCCAGTGCTGGCAGCACAATAAACATCCTAGCTGAGCATTTCCCCAGTCACACACCCCCAGGGGTCTCTCTTTCTTTTGTTCATAAAAAAAGGTACTTGGGCACTCCTCTGAGTCTCCCCCATACAAAAAACAAAAACAAAAGAGTAAAATGTAAAATTGGTATGAGGGCACTTAGGATCTTCCTGGACATAAAGTCTCCACCACTCATTCACACTAATGGGAGTTCGCCGGAGGCGTTAGGACCGAACAGGAGCAAACTTTTTTCAAGAGGGCCAGCATCAGAGATGGAGCCGCGAGGAAGCGGCACCGTGAGTCTCTGCTCGTACAGTAAAGACTGTGTCGGCGTCGACCCTCCAGCTGCCTCAGCTCCTTTTTTCCCGCCATTGAGTGCGCTACCAGTGACGACGTCGCTCGCCCTCCGGGAGTTAAACTTCACTATTAGCAATAGTTCAGTTTGTTATTTTGTAGTTTTATTTCAAAGTACCAATTATATTCTATACATTTAAAATTATACATCAAGAAGTCTTTAGCCCTCCATTGACTGAGCCGACCATGATCGGGTCGGGTGACAGTAGGAAGACTTTGTTTGAAAGCTGTTCAGTCAGCCAGACTGGGTCCCGTCCGTCGCCCTCTCTGGAGGGGGATCCAACAACGGATGGCCCAATGCTCAGGGGGATGGGTGGTCCCCCTGAAAGCATAAAAGGAAATGGTCCCATTCTCAGCGCCGTTCGGCCTCGAGTTCCTCTTTGACGCATAGGTCAAAGAGAAAAAGGCATCACTCGAGGTTGCTCTCTGGTATGTCAGCACGTAGACAGTCAGTTGTTGGGGCCAGGCTCTGTCGGAGTTGCCGGTCTCTGTCTCCGATGGCCGACCTCTTCGACATCGGAGCCCCTCTCCGCCTTTCCAGGGAGCTTCCAATGAACAGTTTCACAAGTGGGCTGCTCTTAAGGAGCAGTAGGCTCGGAGGTTGGTCCAGTTGCCCGAACCGGTGACTCCGATGCCAGGGCTTTAGGCCCATTCGGCTCCCGAGGGGACAGGTAGGACGGTTGGGCCTTCCTAGTCGCTAGCACCTTCTTCAGTGCCGTCGACTCCGTGCTCCAGTGTTTATCCCCCTCACATGGCTGCGGTGCAGGGGTCCGCATCGATACCTCAATCTCCTGCCATTTTTCCCTCTTTTTCATCAAATCACAGTTTTTTGACCTCTGGGACACTCTCGGCGCCGTTGGCGGCACCACGGGCTCGTTCGGCGCCGTGCGTGGCGCTGCAAGCTCTGTCAGTGCTGAGCACAGCGTTGGGGCTCTATTGGCACCGTACGTGGCACCGCAGGCTCTATCGGCCCTGAGCGCTTTGCTGGGGACTCAGTCGGCACCGTGCACGGTGCCGGGTGCCCTATCAGCGCCATGCGTGCTGTCGGCACCATCCTCGGTGCCGTGTGGAGCCCCTCCCTCCTTTTTCTCGGCACTGGGGGCTAGCGTGGCACTGACCGGCTTTCGGGGGTCATTGACTCTGATTCTTTCCTCTTCTGTTCTTCCTCCTAATTTTCACTCCTTTCCTGTCTATGCAGTCCCCCCTGGACTGTCAGGAGATGATTTTGAGTCTGACCCAGCTCTTCATCTGGGTGGTGATGATGTTGATGATACTGCCCTCGGAGCAGGAATCAATTCTTCTGCAGAGCCTGTGGTGGAAGACCTATCCTTTAAGTCTGTGCTCAAAAATGTAAACTCTACCCCTTTCTGTCCAAGCTTCAGAGATTGATCCTGGGAAGCTTTTACGACTCTAATATCATCATGTCCCGGAGATCCCTATGGATTTAACCCCTCCGGTACAGCCCTCTTTCAAGACTCTCTCTCAGATGGTGTTTCCTTCTGTGGCTCCATCGATAGGAAGTATGCCCCTCCCAAGGGTCGTCCTATTTTGGCCTCACAGGCCTTTGCTGATGCCATTGTGATCTTAGCAGAGAATGATAAGGCTGTCCTTCCTCAAGGATCTACTACCTGACCAATAAACAAAGAATCTCGTAAGATAGACACCTTAGGTAAGAGAGTCTTTGCTGCCTCAACCCTGGGCATGCGCACTGCCAGCTACCAGGGCTATTTTTCTCAATATGCGTATGTACTTTGGCATTCCCTCAAAGAGATGGTGGAAGTTTTACCCGAATCGGAAGCTAGCTCAGAGTTGCTTCACACCATAACTAGGGGTATCGAATCCAATAACCAACAAGTTAAAGCTGCAGTGGATGCCTTCGATACCACCTCCCGGGAGGCGGCGGCTGGCATCTGCACCCACCCTCACTCTTGGCTGCATACTTCGGGCTTCACGAACAACGCCCGACAGCGAGTTGTGGCTTTACTCTTTGATGGTATGTATCTGTTCCGGGCCTCAGGTGGAGCAAGCGCTGGAGGCCATGCTAAAGACTGGGTCAGCCATTAAGACGGCCAGACCTACACCCACTCCCTCCAGAGGAGGTGTGAACGAGCGTCAGTTTCACAACTGTCAGTCCTTTTGTGACAAAGGCAGAAGAGGTTTTAATAAAAACCACAGACCTCAACTGCAGAAGAAAGCGTAACAGAAGGCACAAGGCCCCAAAACACCCAGTGCCACCTTCTGAGTTTCTGGCCCAAGTCGCACCTCAGCTGTCCGAGGGGGGCTCCTCCTCAGCGGTGGCAGGACATCTGACTCAGTTCTACAATCAGTGGAAATCAATAACATCAGACAAATGGGTCCTCCGGATACTCTGCGAGGGGTACTCTCTCAATCTTTCAGAAACCCCTCTGGATCATCCTCCCAAACGACAGCCCAGGCTGTCGGCGGTTCAGTCAGAACTTCTTGCTTCCGAGGTACAAGGCCTTCTGAAAAACAGGGCAATAGAAGTAGTTCTGCTGGATCAGTGAAACACAGGTTTCTATTCCCATTACTTTCTGGTTCCTAAGAAAACTGGCGGCATGCGTCCAATTCTGGATCTCAGAAAACTAAACAAGTTCCTTCACAAAGAAAAGTTCAAGATGATTTCACTAGGTACCCTGCTACCTTTGCTTCATCAACACGATTGGCTAGCCTCCCTGGACATGCAGGATACCTACCAACATATTCTCATTCACCCAAACAACCACAAATACCTAAGGTTCATGGCTTTGGGTCAACACTGTCAGTTCAGAATCCTGCCCTTTGGGCTATCTTTGGCGCTTCAAGTTTTTACTAAGTATTGTGCAATTCTCGTGGCACTCCTCAGGAAAATCGGAATACAAGTGTTTCCATATCTGGATGACTGGCTCCTAGCAAGTCCCTCCAGGCAACAGACTCTAGAGGCCGTGGCCACAGCCTCAGACTTCCTCACGACCATGGGAGTCCTGCTGAATCTCAGCAAGTCGCAGTTGCAGCCCTCCCAGAAGCTCCTCTTTATAGGAACTCTTCTGGACACCTCCTGTGTGAAAGCTTTTCTTCCAGAGGACAGAAGGAGCAATATCCTACAGATGGCCCAATACGTCAGAGAACGCAGCTCGGTTCGAGCCATCTCGATGCTACGGATGCTGGGCCTCATGGCATCCTCAGTGTTCACTGTACCCTTAGCTCCGTCTCCACACGAGAACCTCCCAGTGGATGCTCAGTACTAAGTGGTCCCCAACCACTCACCCTCAGTCCTTTCTCATTAAGGTGATGGAATCTCTGAAGAGGTCACTCACCTGGTAGTCCCAGGAGGACAATCTTCTGGAAGGATATCCCTTTACCCTTCTGGATCATCAGATCTCAATTACCATGCATGCATCCGTGATGGGTTGGGGAGCCCACTACCAGGATCTCCACACTCAGGGTATGTGGACTCAGGACAAGTCCCAACTCCACATAAACGTCCTGGAAATGAGAGCCATCCTCTATGTAGTCCGAGCTTTGAAGGACATACTCTGTCACAAGAACATTCTCCTTCAAACGGACAACAAAGCAGTGATGTACTACATCAACAAACAGGGCAGCGCATACTCTTACCCTTTATGCAGGGAAGCGATGAGAGTGTGGGTGTGGTGCCTGGAACGCAAGGTCTTGATTCAGGCAGTTTACCTGCCAGGAGTACAAAACAAGCTGGCAGACCGTCTCAGCAGAACAGAGACGGATCCTCACGAGTGCTCTCTCGACTCAACCGTCATTCAGTCACTCTTCAAAGAATTGGGAACTCCGGACCTGGACCTTTTTGCGTCCCCACTCAACACAAAACTGCCTCTCTTCTGCTCCAGAAATCCAGAACCTGGCATTTTTTGTCAGGATGCTTTCAGGCTGCGGTGGACAAGACACTTTCTGTATGCCTTTCCCCCCTTCCACTAATTCAGAGGGTACTACTCAAATTGTAGTCTCAGGGGGGCAGGATGATTCTCATTGCCCCGTTCTGGCCTCTGCAAATATGGTTTCCGCTACTCAGTCGCTTCACCTTCATGCTTGGCTCCTGAAGAAATAGAGGTGAATAGGTTCAATGTCTCTCGTAGAATTTCCGATATCCTTTTGGCTGTGCGCAAGCCAGCCACTAGAAAAACCTACACAGCCAAATGGAAGCGTTTCACTATCTGGTGTGCAAAATCCTCTTGAATTCCATTTTTCTGCCCACCGAATAAAGTCTTGGAGTACCTCTTAAACCTCTCAAATACAGGTCTGCAGTACTCTACAGTCAAAGTTCATCTTTGCGCCATTTTGGCGTATCATGAGCTGGTATTTTCCATGTCACTGGCTCAGTTGCCTGTGGTTAAAAGGTTTCTTAGGGGTATTCTGCATACTGGACCTCCTATCAGATGCTCAGTCGCAGCCTGGGACATTAGTCTTGTACTAGACATTCTCACTCGTAAATCTATCAAGCCTTTAGCTACTTGCGAATTGAAGTTCCTCACTTGGAAAACGGCCTTCCTGGTGGCCATCACCTTGGCCCGTAGGGTTTCTGAAATACATGCATTGATCACTGACCCTCCATACACTGTATTTCACAGGGACAAAGTGGTTCTTAGGATTCATCCTAAGTTTCTCCCTAAGGTTGTCTCAGAGTTCCATCTAAACCAACCTTTAGTCCTTCCTGCCTACTTTGCAGATTTCCAGAATGAAGGGGAGCATACCCTTCATTCACTGGATGTTAAGAGAGCATTGTGGCTCTATCTAGATAGAACAAAAGAAATTCACAAAGCTCAGCAACTATTTGTTTCCTTCAGCGAGACCCGGCTTGGTCAACCTGTCGCTATCAGATGTATTTCAGCATTACTGGTGGCTTGCCTTAGCCACTGCTATTCTGTGGCACAGGTCAAGCTCGAAGGCAGAGTGTACGCTCACTCTACCAGAGCAGTCGCGGCATCTCTGGCAGAAATCCGCAATGTGCCCATCGAGAATGTTGCAATCGGCCACTTGGAGCTCCGTGCATACTTTCGTTAAGCACTACGCCTTAGATGTCCATGCCAGACGACATCTGTCATTTGGTAGGACCATTCTTAATGGACTTCTGTCCTAAGCACGTGAGCTCCTTATCTCCTGCCACCAGTTTCAGGGGATTATTTAGCTCAGTACTCTCCCATTAGTGTGAATGAGTGGTGGAGACTTTATGTCCAGGAAGATATGGAAATTACATACCTACCGTAATTCTTGATCTTCTTGGGCCGAAGTCTCCACCACTCATTCCTACCTCTCCTCCGAGCTCACCTCTTTATTTTTGGTCTTCACTCCCTCAATGGCTGGGCTGTGAAGACTTTATTGTTGACCCTTCTTACACAGGTCATTCGGACTATCTTATGTCCGATTTTTAGGTTAGTCCTTCTAGGTTAGTTACGCTGCACCTCCTCGGAAAAAAGGTACTGAGGCGGTTGGAGGGTCGACGTCGAGATAGTCTTTACCACATGAGCCGAGGCTTACGGTGCCACTTCCTTGCGGCTCCATCTCTGGTGCTGGCCCTCTTGAAAAAAGTTTGCTTCCGCTGGGTCCTAGCGCCTCCAGCGAACTCCCATTAGTGTGAATGAGTGGTGGAGACTTCGTCCAAGAAGATCAAGATATACGGTAGGTACGTCATTTCCATTTTCCACCTTTCTTCTTCCCTGATGTGAGAAAGAGGGACATGGTTAACTCACAACTTCAGTCAGTTATCTGTCTCGTAGCATTGAGTTGCCCCTCATTTACAGTGGGGCCCCATTCATAGGCATCTTCCTCTTGATTCTGCCAGAGTCACGTGCTCAGGCCTGCTGCTGTATTTTAGGCCACTGTCCAGCTTCTCAGTGAATAAAATACACAGCACTCCAGAGTAGCATTCAAAAAATTATTTTATATATGAATTAAGTAGAAGCAAAAATAAGCAAAAACATTACATATTCAGTACATATTGTAATGGTTCACATACCAGTAAAGTGCAAACAGCCCTTAAACGCTAGACTGGAGTGCTGTGTATTTTATTCATTGAGTTCATTTTTCAGCACCCAACCTTAACTGTCTGCACTTTTCTTCTTTTTTCAGTCACTATCCAGCTTCTGTCTGGCTTGTGGTGTGAGGCTCTGGTGACCCTACTACTTCTTGTACCACCTAATGTGCCCTGTTTTCCATTTCTAACTAGGTAGTTGGGTTTTATTTTGTAGTTTATTTTGTTTCCTAGATGTTTTCCCTATCCCTTTGGGCTAGTAAGTATCTAGCCCTCGCTTTATTTCTCTCCACTTCGTTTCTTTCCTGGCAAACAGAACTGAGGTATATGAGGAAACTGGCAATGGTTATTGTCTGGCACACGCAGCACTATCTAAAGTGCGCTGGCATCATCAGAAACCAGTATTGGCCCCCCTTCCTGCAAATGGTGGTGGGAGGAGCTTAGCTTGGAGACAGTCCGATGACTGCTGTCTCAGGGAAGACTGCCATTGTGTGGATGTAAACTGTATACCACTCTTAGAACTACAGTTCTAGGGACATGGATATGTTGTTCAGCCACACTGTCTGGCAGGTTCCTTGCCGCTTTAAATCTTGCTGGAAGGTCTTCAAGCTGGCTCCTCCCACCCACCTGGGTGGTAAAACTCTCGGCTCCGCCCCATGATGCCAGATCTTCCTTACCGCTTGGAAGCTCAGGTTCCCTCCTTAACGCTCTGCGTGATAGACTGGATCCTAATTCTTCGGTTCGTCCGAAACCCGTTTTAAAATTTTCAAGACTTCGTTCATCCTTTTCCCTTGCGGCCGCGATGGACAAATCGACTCCCGGTTTTCAGCGGTGCCCTTGTGGGCCAAAGATGTCCAGGACAGATCCGCACTCCACTTGCGTCTACTGCCTCGGCCTAGAACACGACCCACAGGCCTGCGAGTCATGCTGTTCGTTCTCGGGCAGCGTCCTGGAGGACCGTGCTGCCCGGTTAAAGCTTGGGCGCCCTGAGAAGCACTATCCGCCGGTAGAGTCGAAAGAGGCCCGTTGGGCGGTTACCGCGGCAGCTGGCTCGGCTGAGCAGCTCGAGCAGATGATCGCCCTCGAGGAGGAGGGGGCCCAGGCCACGTCTTCCTCCTCCTCGGTCGCGGCATTTATCCCGCTCTCTTTGGGTACCTCGTATTCTGCTTCGTTCAAGGAGCTTTGCCAGTCCCTTTCCACGAAGGAGAGGGGCATCGAACATTCCTCTCAGTCAAAAGAAAGGATTCTAAGGGTAGATCATCGCGGCGTTTGTGGGGCGGGAGGGTCCCTTCCCTTGCAGCCAACTGTCTACTTCGGTCGAGGTTGTGGCTAAGGCCGCTGGCTTCACGGCGTCCCTGTCAGGTCAGCCGGCCGAGACTCCCGTCGACACGGTCAAGATTTTTCTCGACCCGTCGGACGGGTTGTCGACTGGTGAAGTCGACAACCCTTCTTCGCCGGTCCCCCTGGTGGAGACCGAGGATCTGCCTGTGCCCCCGGTGCAGCAGTCCCTGGTTAAGGTGTCAGAGCCGAGGGAAGAGCGGGTGTCCCCCGCTCCTTCCCAGGCCCGTCCTCGGAAACACTGAGGATCTTGGTCTCAGTCTCGGACTTCTTCTCGGTCCAGCTGATCCCGCCGACATCAGCGGTCTCGGTCTCGGCACCGAGATAAGCGGTAACGCCGCTCGTC
Source organism: Neoceratodus forsteri (assembly GCA_016271365.2). Classification (NCBI taxonomy): domain Eukaryota; kingdom Metazoa; phylum Chordata; order Ceratodontiformes; family Ceratodontidae; genus Neoceratodus; species Neoceratodus forsteri. Next base: position 970,854,987 of record CM057449.1, read on the forward strand.
CTCGTCTTCCTCCTCGGAAGAGGAGAGGCTTCGGCGCAAATTGTGTCAATGCTACGAGAACCTGATGTGGCAGCAGTTACTTTTGTCCAGGAGCAAGTCGACACCGACGCCTTCCCCGGCCATTAAGTGGCTGTCACCCGAGCGGCCGAAACAACCTCTCACGCAGTCGAGATCACGCAAACCTGGGCGGTTGTTTGGCGAAACCTGCTGCCCTGCGATTGTGGTGGAACCTCCGCCTCCACAGCGAAATCGGGCGCCACCAAGAGACTCAGTCGGGTCAAGGCCTGCAGTACAGGTTTGTGGTCTGCCTCCTCCCCAACCGTCCTCGGCAGGTGGAGGTGGCTCAGGCCCTAGGCAACTCTTCGCGGACTCCTCGGAGTCCGACGACAACTCCTCCCTGTTCTCCAGGCCGGTTGACCTGGAGTCCTCCGGGGGCCAGTCACTGGACGAAAGCCCATCGTCCTTCATGGGTCTGCTTCGGCTCATCTCGGAGTCCACCGGGATGCAGCTCGAGCCCGTATCCAGACGGGCAAAGTATCCCCTGACGGACATACTGGACCGAGGGGATTCACCCACGGAGGCCTTTCTGGAGGCTGAGGCCATTGTAGGCCCAGCCTTGGAGCTTTCGCAGTGGCCTGCTTCCTGTCCTGCACCCTCGGCCAGGATGGCCAGGAAGTATGTGGTCCCTACTGGCTCTTTGCCCGGGTTTTCAGAACACCCCTCTGCCGAGGAGTTGGTCACTGACAGCATTTTCCGGCATTCCAGGAATGCTAGGGACGTGGACAAGCCCCCCCCGCCCCGACAAAGAGTCCAAAAAGCTGGACTACGTCGGGCGCAAGGTGTACGCTGCGTCCTCCCTTGGCCTCCGCCAGGCCAGCTCGGCCGTACTGATGGCACACTTCTCCCACGCCCTCATGGGTTCCCTGGATGAGGTGATCTCTCATCTCCCGGCTGACCTGCAGACGACGGTCTGGCAGGTTCGGGACCAGGGTAGGGCGGTGGCGAAGCAGCAGCTCCAAACAGCTCTGGACATAAGAGACTCCTGTGCCAGATTGGTTGCGGCCGCGGTGGCCATGCGCCGCAGAGCATGGCTGAGGATATCCACCTTCACGGAGGATACCCAGCACAAATTGGCAGATGTCCCCTTCTTGGGGACCGACCTCTTCGGTCCTGGAGTGGAAGGTCACCTCCAGGGGATCAAGAAGTCCAGTGCCACTCTGGACTCGGTCACCTCCGCCCAGAAGGACAAAGGCCGCCCGACAGCAGCAGCACAAGCCCTTTCATCCTTTGCGCCCTGCGCTGTCCGGCCCAACAGCACCGCACCAGGGACCAGCAGGTCCGCTGCCAGCATCCCAGACCCAGCCCGTGGCCTCTAGTAGGAAGCAGGGAGTAGCCCAGGAGGTCCTCGGCCGGTCCCTCCTCCAAGCCTGCCCAGTGGCGGGTTGAGGGTGTCGCCCCAGCCTCGTCCTCCCCCAGGTTCCCCCATGGGGATGGCTCTGCCACTTCCTTTTCCACCTGGTCCGCTATCACCACGGACCGCTGGGTGGTGGAGGTGGTAGGAAAGGGCCTGCCTCTGGAGTTCAAGCAGGCTCCACCCTTTCGAGCTGTCGCCCCTCGGGGTGCCACGGGGTCCGTAACCTCGCTGTCGGCCCGCCGAGCTGTTATTGCCCTGTTCCTCGAAAAAGAGGTGATCAGGAAGGTGGCGGATCCTCCTTCAGGCCAGGCATTTGTGTCCAGGTATTTCCTGGTCCCAAAACGGATGTGGGGCTGGCGCCCCATTCTCGACCTGCACGACCTGAACAGGTTCCTAAGGTCTCGGACCTTCAGGATGGTCACTCTGGCTCAGATAATCCCATCCTTGGAACGAGGCATGTGGTTCTGTTCCCTGGACTTCCAGGATGCGTTCTTTCACGTCCCAATCCGTCTGTCTCATCAGAGATTCCTCCGCTTCAGAGCGGAGGGATCCCTTTACGAGTTCTGGGCCATGCCCTTTGGCCTCTCTCTAGCTCCCAGAGTCTTCACCAAATGCATGGCAGTGGTGACAGCATTCCTGCAGTGCCGAAGGGTCCGAGTGTACCCCTACCTGGACGACTGGCTGATTGCAGTCCCCTCCAGAGCGGGGGTGGAGCGGTACAGAGATCTGGCCCTCCAGGTTTGCTCTCAGATTGGCCTCCTCATCAACGAGGCCAAGTCGGAACTCGTGCCAAAGCAGGTGATACATTTTCATCGGGGCAGAACTCTACTCTCTTCGAGCCAGAGCACAGCTTCCAGTGGACAGGGCCGAGGTTCTCCTCCTTTGCCCAATCAATGGAGACTGGCCAGCCAGTGGTCACAGCTTTCGATCCGCTGGATCAGCTAGTGACAGTGACCCAGGGGATGTGGAACGCTCTCCAGTGGTAGACCGTTCCGGCACATCTGCAGGAGGGCATCCCGTTTGTCCGCCCCGAGCCAACTGTCTCTCTATCGACCGATGCCTCTCTGATGGGTTGGGGTGCCCATCTGGGGGAGCACAGAGCGCACGGCCTCTGGTCCCCTCGGGAGTCCTGATGCCACATCAACCTGCTGGAGCTTTGAGCGGTTCATCTAGCCCTCACCGCCTTTCGCTCCATTTCTACGGGGTCAAGTGGTTCAGGTCCAGACGGACAATACCACAACTATGTACTACCTAAACCGCCAGGGCAGGACATGCTCCATGCCTTTGTGCAGGTAACCTCTCCGCATTTGGTCTCTCCTGCGCAGCCTGGATGCGGATCTCCTTGCCATTCACGTGGCAGGAGCCTCCAACACCCTGGCCGATGCCCTAAGCCAGATAGGGGCTGCGTCTCATGAGTGGTCTTTCCTGCTGGAGGTAGTACAAGATCTCTTCTCCCACTGGGGCACGCCTCAGGTGGACCTGTTTGCCTCCAGGGAGAATGCAAAGCTGAGACTGTTTCATGCCCGCCCACCTCAGCAGGGCTCGCTGCAGGGGGATGCCTTCTTGAGGCCGTGGACCCCGGGCCTCTTCTACGCCTTTCCCCCATTTCCCTTGATCCACAAGGTGCTTCTCAAGGTGAGGAGGGACAAGCGCAAGGTGATTCTGGTAGCCCCAGACTGGCCCCGCCAGTTCTGGTATCCAGATCTCCTCAGTCTCAGCTCCAGGCTCCCGAGGCGGCTTCCAGCCCACCCGGACCTGATCTCAGTCAATCAGGGGAAAGTATTCCATCTGGACCTTCAATCCCTGCACCTGACGGCCTGCTTCCTGAGCGGCTAGAGTTCCAGGCCTTGGGTCTCTCCAACGAGGTCCTCAACGTCATTGAGGCGTCCCATAAGGAGTCGACCAGAAAATGCTACGCCTTCAAATGGAAGAGATTCTCCATTTGGTGTCAGGGCAAGGGCCTGTACCCTTCCTCCTGTTCCTTGGCAAGCATGCTGGACTACCTGTGATCCCTTTCTCAGCTAGTGCTTCGGTCGACGACCCTTAAGGTGCACCTGGCAGCCATCTCTGCTTACCGGGCACAGGCTGGGAAGCAGTCGGTGGTGCAAAAGAAAGTGGTCGGGCGTTTTTTCCAAGGCCTTGATCACATATCCCCTCCGGTGCGAGAACCTCCACCTCTGTGGGATCTACTGCTGGTATTGGCTAAGCTCATGGGCAAGCCATTCAAACCGATGCACAGGTGTGACATCTCTCACCTGCTGTGGAAGACCGCCTTCTTGGAGCTATCACGCCAGCCAGAAGGATGGGAGAGTTCCAGGCGCTTTCCATAGAGTCTCCCTATCTGGTCTTCCACAGGGACAAGGTTGTCCTGCGCCCCCAACCAAAATTCCTTCCAAAGGTGGTGTCAGAGTTTCACCTTAACCAGGTGTTGACTCTGCCGGTGTTCTACCCCAATCACACCTCGGAGGCCGAATATAGGCTCCATACTTTGGACCCTAGAAGAGCGCTTGCTTATTACAAGGAGTGGACAGCTGAAGTTCGGGGAGAGGTTTGCCAGCTGTTTGTCACCTACGCTGAAGCCGCACCTGGCAGACCTGCAGCCAAGCGGACAATAGGCAGGTGGGTCACCTCCTGCATAGATCTCTGCTATAGGTTGGCGGGCATGGAGCCTCCCAGAGGGATAAGAGCTCATTCTGCCCGCCATACCGCTGCATCGGTGGCTGCTTCCAGGGATGTCTCTATCCAGGAAATCTGCAGGGCTGCTACCTGGAAGTCAGCACACACCTTCATCACCCACTACCACATCGACATTGAGTCCGCTGGGATGCTGGTTTTGGGGCCTCGGTTCTCAGTCTCTATTCCCTAAGTAGGGGTGTGCGCCTTGCCTCCCTCCTCCCAGAGAACTGCTAGGAGTCTGCCAGACAGTGTGGATGAACAACATATCCATGTCCTAGAAATACAGGTTACTCACCTGTAACAGGAGTTCTAGGAATGGTATATGTTGTTCATCCTACATTCCTCGACCTCCGGCCCGACGCACAACCTGGCTTCCAGCGGGCTAGATCTGGTGTCATGGAGTGGAGCCGTGAGTTTTACCACCCGGGTGGGTGGGAGGAGCCAGCTTGAAGACCTTCCGGCAAGATTTAAAGCGGCAAGGAACCTGCCAGACAGTGTGGATGAACAACATATACCATTACTAGAACTCCTGTTACAGGTGAGTAACCTGTATTTATAGGTGAGTAACCTATATTTTTTAATCTGTGGTTAAAATCTGAAGTACAGCGGAACAGAAAAAAGTGCCAGCTTACGCTGTGCGTGCCTCTAATATCCATTTTAGGATCGTGGATATGTTGTTCTAGCCACACTGTTTGGCATGTCCTTTCCCTTTAAGATTCTTGCCAGACGGTCTAAAAGCTGGCTTCTCCCACCCACCTGGGTGGTATATGCCTCAGCTCTGCACCTTGACATCAGATCTTCCTTTCCGCTGGAAGATTCAGATTCCCTCCTTATCGCTCCCACGTTGAGTGGGCCCTGGTGAACAAATCTTCAGATTTACCTATAACTAGACTCACACAAGTTTCTCTGCATCACTTCATGTTCGCAAGCGTGATGGAGGACAAGTCCTCGCCTGGGTTCCGCTGCTGCCCTTGTAGGCAGAAGATATCTTGCACCGACCCGCGTGCCTCGTGCATCTGCTGCCTGGCCCATGCCTATGACACCCAGGCCTGCGACTTGTGTCGCGCGTTCCAACCTAATGTTGTGGACATTCATCTCGCATGACTTCAGCTTGGCAGACCAGAGAAACGGAACCCGTCGGTCAGATCGAAAGAAGCCCATTGGGTGGTTTCCACGGCTGTGGGGTCCACTTAGCAACTTGAGCAGATGAAGGTCTTTGAAAAGGAGGTGGCTCAGGCCGCTGATCGGTCCTCTTCCATATTGGTCTTCATCCCACTCAATTTGGGCTCCACCTTTTTAGTCTCCTTCAAGGAGATGTGCCAGTCTCTCCCAACCAAAGGGGAGGGCCCTTCGGGCGCACACATCTCCTGCTCCTGTAAAAAGGATAAGGAGTTGAGAGAAGGTTCGTCTCATCGACGACGTTCTTGGAATCGAGAGAGATCTCGGTCCCAGGAATCTGCTGTTTTTTTTTTTTTTATACTTGTTTATTAATTCACAATGTAACACATCATACAAGTATTTGTATATTAATACATTGTACCATTCTGAAAACATTTGAGAAGTAATACATTTTAAATCATTTTTCTTTAACTTCTTAAATATATAACTATCACAAATCAACTACTATTTACCCATACATCGATCTTATAATGTATCCCAATACAGAGCATTTAATTTTACAAATTAATTTACTTTACCAAAACTCATTGTACACTCTATCCTCCCTTCCTCAGCTCGGTCATTGTTGGGGAGAGAGTGTACACTCATATATGTTTGTGGGGATGGGAGGGAGGGAATGGTCCCATTTATTACATCTCTATATAAATTCCACTTATTCTATCTATTCTGAAATGCTTGCTCTCTACGATTCACTGTAAAGGTGATTCTTTCCATTACCTGTATATGATCTATTACCTTAAGCCAGTCCTCCATTTCTGGGATATTTGTTTGTAGCCAAAGTTGAGTTATTGCTTTAATAGCTGCTATGGTCAGAACTAACCAAAGGTATTTGCCTTCCTTTCCCTTAATTATATTTGGAAGTACCCCCAACATGATATGTTCTGGGCCAATATTATTCTGAATATCAAAAAGGGATTGAAAGTAATGTTTCACTTGATTCCAAAAATTAAATAATCATGGAAAAAAACATAAAACTTGGGCTAAATGTGCCTCCTTTTCTTTACACCCCCTCCAACATGTGGAATCATTTGCCAGGCCCATCCTAGCCAGCCTGTTTGGGGTGAGGAAATAACAAACCTTTACTTTCCAGGCATATTCCTGCCATCCTGGTGAAGATGTGGATCTTATTTTGAGAAACGGCTCTTGCAGCAGGTTACACTATTAGGACTGAAGCCGGCAGGCACCAGGACCCCACGTAAAAATTCTAGCTAGCAGTATGCAGGGGGACTGCTGACGTCGGCCCCTTCCCGACATCAGGTATCACATAAAAGGGGGCGGTCCCTCAGCATCCCCAAGTTCTTTTCCCACCATTGACTCGCAAGCATCGGCCTCACGGACGCCTGCACTATCGATACGACTCAAGAAATCTTTTTTCTACAAAAAAAACTCAGTCCATGTCTGCTTCTCCTACCCCTTCTCTCGAAGGACATCCCTCTAAGTGTGCCTGCGGCAAACAGATCCCTTTTGCAGACCACCATTCGGCCTGCGTCAGGTGCCTGGGCCCAGAGCACGACACCCAGGCCTGCTCAATTTGCCAGCAGTTCAATAGCAGGACCCAGATCCTCTGCCAAAAGGCCCTTCAGGGGTTCCTCCTCTAGGAGAAATTGAAGAAAATTGAGAAAAGACCTTCTTCCAAAGGGGAATCTTCCCATAAGTCAGGGAAACAGCGGGACAAGCATCGGGACTCAGATAGGGTGAGATCCCCCAGCAGGGCCTCCGAGTCCAGGGCCAGCTCTAGCTCTACCCAGTCCAACAGATCTCCTTCCCAGGCTCGTTCCCAACCTCCCACAGTAAAGGTGAGATCTTCAGGGAGTTCCTCTGCCTCCTTACACCCACTCAAGACCACTCGGGTGCCGGACACCTCCAAGCCTGATTCCTCGGACAGGCACAGAAAGTCTTCCTCTAAATCGGGGGGGTGCGTCTGACCGATGCCGGGACACCTACTTCAGGTCTGTCTCCCAACCTCTGAAGGTTCCTGAAAGGAAGACTGCTGAGCTGACGTCCCTCAAGCGGACAACGGAGACCAAGAAGGCATCCGACCCAGCGCCCACAAAACAGACTACCCCGACGACAGTAGTACCAACGCCGGTGGACACCGGATGTCAGGGGTCCTCAGGTGAAGAGGCTACCGTGCCACCGGATGACCAGACGGGCGAGACGGAGGACGCTGGCCTACCCAGGGATCCATTGCCAGACCTGGTGGTTCCCCGGGACCCAACGCCCGACCCCAGCGGCAGGCCCACACCGACACCTGGTCCGTCGTCAGGTATGAATATTCAGGAGGTGAAAGAACTGTTCACCTTCTGGTGGGAAACCATAAGGAAGGACATGGTTCCCCCCAAGCCTCAGCCACCTCCACCACCTCCACCTCCTCCCCAGGGCACTGAAGGTGCCAGACCCCCGACCCCCAAGGAACCAACTCCACCTCCTCGGGGCCAATCGAGAGACAGAAAACACCCACCAAGCTCTCCCTCAGGGTCCCCGAGCCCAAAGCGACCCGGGGCAGACGTCACTCACCGGGAGATGACTCCAGACCGGATACGTCCAACACCTCCAGATCTCCATCTCCCTTCAGTCCCCCATCACCAGACCCACGGGACCTTCCAAGGTCTCCTCCGGATGATCCCTCCTTTTCAGAAATTATGAGGCACATCCAGGAAAATATGGGATTGGAGACAGAAGACTTAGAGCCCGAGAGACAATGCCTTGCCCGTTACCTCAGGCAGAAAGACCTGAAGCCTGTGGTGGTTCCACCTTTGGTGGACACCTTTACGGACATTACCAAGGCAGCTTGGAAGTGTCCACATTCCACACCGGCTGTTCCAAAGAAGGCTGACCGTGTCTACAGGGCTCCCACAGTGGACTTGTATTTGGTGCAACAACCCCTGGCCGACTCCCTGGTCATCACTGCATCTCATGACAGGTCCCAGCGGCCTCAGCATTTGAGTACCCAGCTTCCGGACCAGGAATCTAAGCAATTAGATTCTATGGGAAGACGCATGTATGCGGCTGCTACATGCTCAATTAGGTCTCTAAACTATCTGACGCACATGATGCAGTTTCAGAACGCCCTTTGGGAACAGGACCAAGACCTTCTAAAAGACTTTCCAGATGGCAAAAAGAAGGAGGAGCTGCTGAACCTCCTCCAGACTGGGTCAGACATGGGAACCCAGGTTCTCCGAGCCGCTTACGACTCAGTGGACTCGGCAGCCAAGGGAGCAGCCACAGGCATTTGTCCCCAGAGACGCTAGTGGTTGAGAGTCTCCGGATTTACCCCGGACATCCAGAAGAACATCCTAGACGTCTCTTATAATGGAGCGGTCCTGTTCAGGGAGGAGTCTGAGAAGGTCATCACCAAACTGCAGGATGCTGGGAAGGCAGTCAAGTCTGTACAGGCCATATACAGACCGAAATCTGGTTCCTTTCATAGGAACCAGAATAGTTTTCACAGCTGCCAACAACGGCAGCAGCCACGTTCTGACCAGCAACCCAGGGGCAACTTCAGTCGCATAAATTAAGCCAGATTCCCCTCAGGCCAGGGCCCAAAGCATCCCAAAGCAGCCCAGCCCGCGGGGTCCAACACCACCACAGCATGACTCCTTCCTGGCCCCTGCCCCTCTTCTGGATCAAAGGGTCGAGAAGGTCGGGGGTCGCATCTATCATCACCTTTCGGGATGGCAGAGGATAACCTTCGACCAGTGTGTGTTGCAGCTGGTCGAACGAGGTCACTCTGTAGAGTTCCTCGATCACCCACCATCCAGACCTCCCCTGCTCTCCTGCTACTTGGGTCAGCATGCCCTGCTTATTCAGCAGGAGATCTTGGCCCTTCTCGACTAGAAGGCCATAGAGTACATTCCACCGAACTAGAGAGGAAAAGATTACTATTCTCACTTCTTTCTGGTTCCAAAGAAAACAGGGGACTTGCACCCGATCTTAGATCTCAGCGACCTCAGCACATTTGTGTTGTACAAACATTTCCGCATGGTGATCCTACCGGGTCTCATTCCCATGCTCAAAGAGGGCGCTTGGCTGGCGTCACTGGACATGCAGGATGCTTATCTGCATCTCCCGATTGCTCAAGCGCACTGGGAATTTCAGCATTTCGAGTTTCTGGGACGCCACTACCAGTTCCGAGCCCTCCCTTTCGGGCTGTCTTCGGCACCTCGAGTATTCACAAAGTGCATGGCAGTCATGGCAGCAGCTCTCAGGAGATGGGGCCACTATGTGTTTCCTTATCTAGACGACTGGCTCCTCATGGCACCCTCACGGGAGGCCTTGATGTCCACGATACAAACATCAAACAGTGTGGTTCACGATAAACACAGCCATACAATCAAGCCATACAAAAGCAAGAGTATTGGACTTTAGGAGGGCTGACTTTGGGAAAATGAGAGAGTGCCTCAGAAAAGCACTAGCAAACAAGCAAGAAGAAGGGGTGGAGGAACAATGGAGAGTAATCAAAACAGCCATCACAGAGGTAACAAGCCTTTGTGTAAAGCAAATCAACAAAACACAACGAAGGAAAAAACGATGTTCTCAAAAGAGGTGGCAGGAAGGTTAAGGAGAAAAGGATAGCATTCAGGAAATATAAGGAAACACAGAAGGAGAAGGACAGAGAACTTTATCAGTTAAAGCAGAAAGAGGCTGTGAAGGCAGTCAGAATAGCAAAGGCCCAAACCGAGAAAAGGATAGCCAACCTCTGTTAAGAAGGGGATTAGACCTTTATAGGTACATTAGGGAGCCAAGAAAGACCAAAGGAGGGATACTGAGGCTTAATAAAGGGGAGGAATGTGTGAGAGGGTGACAATGAAAAGCAGGGATACTGAACGAATATTTCTGCTCAGTATTCACAAAGGAAGAGGAGGGGGAGGTACCTAAACCAAACAAGAGAAACACTCTGAAGACGTGAGGTCGATACCAGTCCATTTACAGAAGAAAGGGTTCTGAAAGAACTAATAAAATTGAAGGTGGACAAAGCAATGGGGCCTGATGGGATTCACCCAAGAATTCTAAAAGAACTGAGGGTAGAACTAATGACACCGTTGACTACTCTCTTTAACAAATTATGGGAGGATGGGGTGATACCTGAGGACTGGAGGAAGGCGGATGTGATTCCTCTTCACAAAAGTGGGAGCAGGACAGAGGCAGGAAACTACAGACCAGTTAGTTTGACCTCAGTGGTAGGTAAAATGATGGAATCACTTCTGAAGGAAAGAATTGTTGAGTACCTAGAGGCCAGTGGGGCACTGGACCCAAGGCAGCATGGTTCTTTGACTGGGTGACCAAAGTAGTAGACCAGGGAGGGGCTGTGGACGTGGCTTACCTAGATTTTAGCAAGGCATTTGACACAGTCCACAAAAGATTAATACACAAGTTAGCCAGCCTTGGAGTGGGTCCCAAGGTGGTAGCCTGGATAAAAAAATTGGCTAGACAGCAGGGACAAAGGTAGTAGTAAATGGAGTCCACAGTGAAGAAAGGAGGGTTACGAAGCGGGCAACGAGGGTTCAGTACTGGGACCGGGTCCTTTTAATGTCTTTATAAGTGACATTGCAGAGGAACTGAAGGAAAGTATGTCTCTTTGCAGATGACACAAAGATCTGCAACAGGGTTGATTCACCAGATGGAGTGGAAAGGATGAGAAGGGACTTGGCAAGGTTGGAGGAATGGTCAAATGTGTGGCAGCTCAGATTCAATGCAAAGAAGTGCAAGGTAATGTACATGGGAAACAAAAACCCAGGGAAAGAGTACACAATGGGGAGAGGGAGGTAGTAACAACAGTAAAAATGGAAAGGGACCTGGGGGTAATTATATCAGATGACCTAAAGGTGGGCAAGCAATGTGAGAAGGCAGTAAGGAAGGCTGGGGGGATACTGGGATGCATAGGGAGAGGCATCAATAGTAGAAAACAGGAAGTTGTTATCCCTCTGTTCAGACAGTTGGTGAGACCCCATCTAGAGTACTGTGTACAGTTCTGGAGACCCCACCTCTGCAAAGACATAGACAGAGTGGAGGCTGTCCAGAGGAGGGCAACCAAAATGGTGCAGGGTCTGCACCAGAAGACATACAAAGTAAGACTAAAGGAGCTTAATATGTATACCCTTGAGGAAAGGAAGGAGAAAGAGAGGACATGATAGAAACTTTCAAGTACCTCAAGGGAATCAACAAAGTCCAAGAGGGTGGCATCTTTCAGAAAAAGAGATGTGCAAGAACAAGGGGGCACAATTTGAAGATAGAGGTGGGACGGCTCAGAGGTATTGTGAGGAAGTATTTTTTCACAGAGAGGGTTGTGGATGCATGGAACAGCCTCCCTGAGGAGGTCGTGGAGTCAAGAACAGTGGGGGAATTCAAGAATGCATGGGACAGACATAAGGCAGTCCTAGTGGGGGGTAGGAGGAAGTAAGCTGTTGGTTAATTAGGATCTGCAGCTTATCTGTTAGGTAGGAAAATGGGCAGACTAGGTGGGCCAAGCGGTCCTTATCTGCCATCAAATTCTATGTTTCTATGTTTCTGTACAAGATACCTGTTCACTCTTCCTATCGCTGGGCATCACTGTCAACCAGGAGAAGTCGCACCTTGTCCCATCTCAGAAATTGCAGTTCATAGGAGCAGTTCTGGACACCACTCGGGGAAGGGCATTCCTTTTTCAGGACAGGGCAGAATGCATCAGATCCCACATAGTGGACATGAAGGAAAAGAAGACGGTACTGGCCTGGTCCGTCCTTTGCCTGCTCGGCCACATGGCAGCTGCCATTGCAACAGCTCCCCTAGCTCGACTCCATATGCGGGTCACCCAATGGATGTTGAGGGCACAATGGGACCAGAAGCAAGATCATCTGCAGCAACCAATCCAGATCACGAACACCGTCACCCGAGATTGGAATTGGTGGCTTGTCCCAGACCACCTCTCGACGGGAGTCCCCTTCATTGCGCTGCCTCCTTCAGTGACTCTCTCCACGGATGCCTCGGGGTTCAGATGGGGAGCTCACCTCAATGGGGTCAGGACTCAAGGCTCCTGGTCATCTCTGGAGTCCCAGCTTCACATAAATATTCTAGAGATGAGAGCCATCCTTTATGCCCTACAGGCATTCCAGACGGAGATTTCACCAGGTACTCTTCTGATACAAACTGACAATACTACGGTGATGTACTATCTCAACAAACAAGGAGGCACTTATTCCTACCCCGTTTGCAGGGAGGCTCAAAGGGTTTGGGAATGGGTACTGCAACACGGCGCAGATATCATTGCAGTTCATGTTCCCAGAGTGGACAACACTATCGTGGACAGTCTAAGCCAATCACAGGCCAGAGTCCATGTATGGGAACTGCTTCAGGAAGTCGCAGAGGACCTGTTCCACAGATGGGAGACACCAGAATTAGACCTCTTTGCGTCCCCATCCAACGCAAAACTGCCCAATTTCTGATCGCTAGATCCAGGGCCTGGTGTTTTCTGGCAAGACACGTTGTCCCTCTCTTGGATGGGCAGGTTCTGCTACGCTTTCCCACCCTTCCCTTTGATCCAGAGGGTTCTATTGAAGCTCCAAGAGCGGGCGTCCCTTATTCTAGTAGCGCCCTTTTGGCCCAGGCAAATTTGGTTCCCTCTCTTACATCAGCCAGCCCAGGAACCTCTGGTGCCTCTGCCATTCAGCTCTCATCTTCTGTCCGAGGAGGCAGGCTCCTTGGTCCATCCGGATCTTCGGTCTCTGAACCTATATGCCTGGCTCCCAAGGACATAGCAGTGCTGCAATACAGGGTCTCTCAGGAAGTTGCGCACATTCTGGTAGCAGTCAGAAAACCCTCCACTCACGCCACTTACACCATGAAGTGGCGCAAATTCTGTATTTGGGCTCAAGCTTGTGGATTGACCCCATTGGATTGTTCTGAGAGGCCTGTTTTAGACTACTTCCTAACCCTCTACGAGGCAGGTCTTGCCTGCTCCTCCATTAAGGTGCACCTATGTGCCATTTTGACGTACCATTCTCCAATAAGTCACCAGTCTCTAGCTCAGCTAGAAGCTTCTCACGCCTTTTTGCGTGGCATCCTGCACCTGAGATCTCCCATCAAAGACCTGGTTCCACCTTGGGAACTTCCTCCAGTTGATGACATCACTGGGCCTTACACAGATTGTTTCTTCAGCTACTCATAGTTACAGTCACTCTCTGGATTTGTTTTTTCTCCTGGGGATTGAGGCCTCTGTTTTGGTGGTGGAACCTGTCAGTTGGTCTGATCATTACACTGTGGGCTTCAGTTTTTGTGCTCCCCTTCATAGGTCTGCCCCTGTGGAGACGGTTCGATACTGCCCTTTACAGGACGTGTGCCCTGAAGACCTGTTGGTGGTATTGAATCTCTCAGAGTTTCCTGTTGCCAGCATGAGTCCGGAGTCCATGGTTTTGGCTTATAATCAGGCCATTTCCTCGGCTCTTGACTCAATTGCTCTTGTCCATGTTCGTCCCCGCTCTCTCCACCCTCGGGCCCCATGGTTTGATGGTTCCTTGAGGGAGTTGCGACGTATGGGACGACGGTTAGAGCGTTGTTGGCGGAAATCTGCTCTAGAAGTCGACCGCCTTAGTTTGGAGGAGAATTACCGGCTCTACCAATCAGAGATCTCCCGTAAGAAGGCAGAATTCCTGTCCAGGGAGGTCACTTTTGCTCAGAATCGACCAACTCACCTCTTCAGAACTGTGGACAGGCTGTGCAACCCAGCCTATCTCTAGCTCAGTCAAGCTTTTTCACAAAAGGAGAGTGATGAGATCGCTCAATTCTTTGTGAATAAGGTTGCCAACATCAAATCAGAGATCCGCTTGACACACTCTAAGGTGGAAGCTGTTGGTCGGCATCTGGTTACAAGTGTACCCCCGAGCCTCCTGGAGTTCCTTTGACCTGCCGAGGCTCGAGGATATGGATCATCCAGGGATGCGCCTCAGTGCTGTAGTTTAGATCCGGGTCCAACCTTCCTGATTTTGGGTTGTGTTGAGATCATGGGCCCGTTTCTGGCTCAAATAATCTGGTGTTCCCTAGAACTGGGTGAGTTTCCTAGCTCCCTAAAGGAAGCGATGGTGACTCCCCTTTTGAAGAAGGCTTCTCTGGACCCAGATATTTTGCCAACTACTGACCTATCTCTAACCTTCCCTTTATCCCTTTATTGGGAAGGTTATTGAGAAGATAGTGGCAAACCAGCTGAAGGACCATTTGACCATTCATAGTATCTACGAACCTCTCCAGTCTGTTTTTTGTAAGAGGCATAGTACTGAGACTGCTCTGGTTCAGGCGCTCAATGATCTCTTGATGGCGAGAGATCAGAGAAACTGTTCTATCTTGGTTCTCCTCGATCTCTCCTCAGCTTTTGACACTGTAGACCATGGGGTTTTGCTCGAGTGCCTGAGGTCCATCTGTGGACTGTCTAGTACAGTGCTCAGATGGTTTTCATCTTTTCTATCTGGGAGAACACAGAGAGTTGTGTCGGGGAATTTTTCCTCTGACCCTTTCTTTCTGCAATGTGGTGTCCCCCAGGGCTCGGTGCTTTCCCTCATGTTGTCTGCAGTGTATATGCTGCCCCTCAGAGACATTGAAAGACGGTATGGGCTGAGGTTTCACTACTGTGCTGATGATACCAGCTCTACCTGTCTTTTGGCCCCGACCAGGTTAGTGTTTTCTTGGTATTTAATAGCTGCCTCACTGAAATCCATGACTGGATGAATTCGAGCTGGTTAAAGTTGAGCGCCAGAAAGACCGAGGTTATGGTTGTGGACCCGGGTCACAGGATAGAGGGGCTGGGGACTGACCGGCCTTCTGGTTTATTTCTTGGGGGGGGGGGTCAGATCCTTATCTCTGAATGGGTGCGTAACCTGTGAGTGGTACTTGACGATGGGCTTACCCTTCGTTATCAGGTGTCAGCAGTCGTTAAGTCTGCATTTTACCATCTTAGGAACATTGCCAGGGTAAAGCACCTTGTTCCATCCAGCGATTTACCTGTGTTGGTCCACACCTTTGTGACCTCTCGCCTTGACTATTGCAACTCCCAGTACCTGGGGCTTCCTCGGGTTGATATCCGCCGCTTGCAGCTAGTGCAGAATGCCGCTGCAAGGTTGTTGACAGGGGTATCAAGCAGGACACACATCACCCCGTCCTGCGCGATCTGCACTGACTGCTTATACAGTGATGGATCACCTTTAAAGTAGGTCTTTTGACCTTTAAAGCCCTGCATGGACTTGGCCCCGACTACTTGAGAGAGAGCTTCTGGTTCCTTACAGCCCTGTACGAGAGCTCCGTTCGGCTGACGAGGGGTTGCTGGAGGTTCCGAGGGTTATTTTAAAATCTTCTGGGGCTCAGGCTTTTATGTTTATAGCCCCAACCCTCTGGAATTCTCTGCCTCGCCGGCTTCGGGAATGCATGACAATGGAGATTTTTAAGCAGGAACTCAAGACCCATCTGTGGAATCAGGTTTTTATGGCTTGAGGTTGTTGTGATTATTCTGATTTTATAAGAGTATTTTTGATTTTATTGTTCATTTGTACAGCGCCTTGGTGCTTGAAAGGAGCTTAATAAATAAAGTTTTTTTATTATTGTATTATTATTATTATTCCTTTCGTTCTAGAGCAGCTTACACTGCCGCCTTTTGAACCAGCCGCGGATTGAGAGCTGCGTCTCCTCGCTTGGAAGACGCTTCTTTTAGTTGTCGTTACTTCTCCCAGAAGAATTTCTGAGCTTCATGCACTTATGTGCAAGGATCCTTATTTGGTTTTTCACAAGAACAGGGTGTCCTTAAGAATGAATCTTAAGTTCCTTCCCAAGGTGGTCTCAGCTGTAACTCTCAACCAAGATACAGACCTGTCGGTGCACTATCCAAATCGCTGTAACGGGGGGAGGCCCTGTTGCACACTCTGGATGTGCATAGGTGTCTCAGATATTACCTGACCAGAACCAAGGCACATTGTAAGTCGGACCAGCTCTTTGTTTCCTACGCACAAAGAATGCTTGGTGCTCCCGTTTCCAAACAGTCACTTTCTCAATGGCCGGTAAAGTGCATTATGTTCTGTTACCAGAAGCACAACAAGATTTTACCAAGACCAGTAAAAGGTCATTCTACGAGGGAAGTGGCTACCTCCTTCGCTGCACTCAAAAATGTCTCCACTTTAGCCATCTGTGCAGCAGCAACCTGGAGCACTGTACACACCTTCATCAGGCACTACAGTTTGGATATTGCCTCTAGACACAGAGCTGGTTTCAACTTGGTGGTCCTTCAAGGGCTTTTGTCCTAATGTCAGAGACATCTCTCCTATCCTCCTCCCGATAGCAAATTGTTTCCTTACTGCTTGGGAATCGGTCCTAATGGTGTAACCTGCTGCAAGAGCTGTTTCTCAAAGTAAGATAGTACAGTTACAGAACTTACCATAACAGTAGATCTTCGAGAACAGCTCTTGCAGCAGGTAGTTTCCCTTCCACCTTCCCCTCTGGAGGTTGAGTCTTCTGACCTAGTTTCTAGGCTACTGCGTCTTTTGACGCCTATTACAAAACCTTCCTTTGGAAGCGGATCCTCGGTCTCCCCTTCAAATGTCACCTTTGGGCTGGAAGTCTCCGGCGGGAGAGCTGGGGATGCTGGGGGACCACCCCCTTTTATGTGATGCCTGACGTCGGGGGCGCTCCCCCGGTGGATACTGCTAGCTAGAATTTTTCCGTGAGGTCCTGGCACCTGCCGGCTTCAGTCCTAATGGTGTAACCTGCTGCAAGAACTGTTCTAGAAGATCTACTGTTATGGTAAGTTCTTATGTAACTGTACTTTCTCCAACTAATCAAAAATATTCTGTCCCATTGCTTTGTGTTAATTGTCATCTCCAATTCCTGTTGCCATTTACTTTGTATTTGTTGTGTATTATGTCCTTTATCCATTATTAAGTTCCTATACAACATAGTGATAGCTCCCTTCCCATGTGTAGTACTCCAAATTTGTTTAAAGGCTTCTGGGAAAGGTCGTAGGTCAACAAAAGTCACTTCCTGTCTTAGCCTATTATTACTACTATAGTCCCGTATTTGATAGTAATACAGTAGATCTGCATTGGGCCAGCCATATTTTGTTTTCGCTGATTCAAATGAAATTATACTATTTCCCTGTAGAAATTGCCATGGGGCCGTAATGCCTCTATCAGCTTGTCTCTGATACTTTCAGCTTTGTATAGCTAGGCCAAAGTCACTATCCTGGCACCATGGTGCATATTTCCATCTAGTTTTTGCTGTCACACTCCTTCTAATCCCCTTGTTCCAGCCAAACAGGGTAGTTGTTATTGCTGCAAGTGGGGAGGAGAGCTCAAGTGAGGTGCCCCTTGCTTGAAATAGTGCAGCCTGTACTTGGCACCTATTGTATTTTTGCAACTCTATTTTACTCCAGTGCGCCTTGTATGTTTGATGTACCCATAGGTGGGCCATTTTCATCTGTGTCGCCACCCAGTAGTCGTATAAGCTGGGACATGCTGTACCACCTTAATTTTTAGGAAGGATCATTATCTTCCTCCATCATCTCCCCTAAGGCGGGAGGATGGCGGTGCGGGGAAGGGGAAACCATCAGGGCCAGGATAAATGGTTCAGATAAGAGAGGGTTAAAGGGGACACCTATTCAGAGGGGGTCTGAGTTAAGGGGGCAAAATAACGAGGGAGGCAGAAAGGGGAGGGTGACAAGGGGGTCTCTAATAAGGCAGGAAGACTCCCATGGAATTGAGATCACGAATAAAGGAGGGGATGGGGGGCTGAGAGGGCATAGTGGAGGTAACCATAAGGGTGATGGCGGTGTTAAGGTTCTGTTATTGGGAGACTCGATGATTAGAGGCATCCAGTGGGAGAGACAGGGGGGTGGATGCCATAGCTAGGTGAAGGTAGTGAGTATCTCTGGGCTGACAGTGCACAGAGCAAAGTTCATGATGTACTGAACTGGTTAGGGATTGTGGAGGAAAACCGGATTTCTGGCATTTGGGAACTAACGATCTAGAGGGAAATAGCATTTTGAAATCCAAGCAAGGTTCCAAGAACTTGCCAGAGTCTGTCGGATAATGGATGCAACATTTCCTTTCGAGATATTGCCAGTACCAAAGGCCTCAGTGGAGAAAAATGAAGATCACAGAGGTTAATGACTGGCTCAGGAAGTGGGTGAAGAGAGTGGGTTGGGGTGTTAGGAACTGGAAAGGAGTTTGGGAGTATATGGGACTGTATGCCAAGGACAGGCTTCATCTTGCCCCATTAGGGGAAGGAAGTCCTTAAACGGGGATGGCTGACTACATTCAAGAAAGGTGGGGTTTAAACTTGTGAGGGGGGAAGGGATAAGGAGGGCTGACCAGAAGCCCTCTCCTCCAGATGAGGGGAGTAGCCTTCAAACCCAAGGGGGAGGGGAGAAACAGACTGGGGTTGGAGGTTTCAGGAGGAGCAGAGGGAGGATGGAAGTATAAGGAACCTGGGTGGGGTTTGACAAAGGGGATCAGGGATAAGGGGTGGGGGTTGGTGTTAGTAAATGCCAGGAGCTTGGGAAACAAGTTGCCAGAGTTCCAGGCCATGCTGTCTGGGGTGATGTGGCGGTGGTCATGGAGACGCAATAACAAAACTATGACTGGGACCTAAACATGAGGGGGACACTATGCTTAGGAAGGATAGAAAGGAGGCAGAGGGGGTGGAGGCTATGTTCATTAGAGATGACATAGAAATTGCTAGGTAGAAGAGGCAGAGGGAAACGTGGAGGCCTTATGGGTCACCTTACGATCCCCAGCAGGAGATAAGGTCAGCTGGGTGTAGTATATAGTCTCCGGGATGGCTGATGTTCTGAGGATGGTTTGCTGGACAACATCATTGCCCAGTGTGGACCAAAAGGGGAAGGAGTGGTGTTGATGGGGGACCTTAATATGCCAGGTACAAACTGGGGAACCATGTCCTCTAAGGTGGCCAAGGAGCAGAGGCTGCTGGACTGCTTCCAGGATGTGTTCTTAACACAGCATGTGATGGAGCCCACAAGGGAGGGGCATGTCCTGGACGTGGTTCTGGCAGATGGGGATCTGGTAAGGGACCTGGTTGTAGAGGATCCCTGACTGGGAGCGACCACAATACTGTCTGGTTTCAAATAAGCATGGGGGAAGGGGGGGGATCTAGGACACTGGCAGTGGACTACAGTGGGGGCAGACTTTGTGGACATGGGAAATATTCTCAAGGAGCACTTGAAGGGGATTACATCAACGATAAATGTGGAAAGGAGATGGGAGGTCATAAAACCGGGACTTCATGAGGCAGTCAGGACCTGCGCTAAGGTGAAACGTAAGGGAGCAAGGTCACATAAACCATGCTGGTGGTCCAGTAAGATTCAGGTAGCGGTCAGAGAAAAGAAGGCAGCTTACAAAAAATATAAAACAACAAGAGGGGATAGGGATAAGGAAATGTACCATCTTGCATCTAGAAAAGTCACCCGGATGGTGAGGGGGGCAAAGTCCAGTAAAGAGCAGCGGCTGGCACAGGGGATACATGGAGGGGAAAAGGGGTTCTTCCGGTACATTGGGGAGCGGAGAAAAACTAAGGGCCATCTCAGCAGGTTGAGATCAGAAGGAGGGTGGGTGGAAGAGGCGAGGGACCAGGCAGAGATATTTAATGAGTACTTTGCCTCTGTGTTCACTAGGGAGGGGGATGGGATATCTACAAAGCAAGGCACGATGGGAATTGAAGCAGCAGTGAGTGGGATCAGGGGAGCAACAGAAATGGAGCAAGAGGGAGGGAGAGGTACCCCAGGGGTGTCACATCAGGATAAGGATAAAAAGGCCAGTAAGGTGGAGGGGACAGATGATGCTGTCTCCGCCAAAAGGGTGTGGTTAGCCCTCAAGGCCCTAAAGAAAGACAAATCTCCTGGGCCGGATGGCATTCTTCCGAGAGTACTATGGGAATTGGCGGACATCCAAATCCTTTTGCAGGGCTATAGTAGGGACACACTGAAATAAGTATAATAGTCTAGGAATGATATTTATTTTTGTTGTTCGTATTCTTGCATGCAAGGGGAAATTGTTCATGGACCATCTTTGTATGTCTATTTTTATTTGGCGTATTAATGGAGGGTAATTATCATTATATAGTGTAGTGGTGTTTTTCCCTAGTTTGACCCCTAAATATTTAGTGGTAGTGTTGCTTCATTTCATGGGGTATTTATCTCTTACCTCCTGAGAGGGCTGGATCCCTATCACTATCACTTCTGTGTTTGCCCAATTTAATGTATAGCCTGATAGGGCTGAGAATTCTTGTATCTGGGAGAATACCTCTGGCAGGGAAGTGTCTGGGTCTGTTAAGTAGAGAAGTTCATCATCCGCATGTAATGCTATTTTATGTTGTTGATCTCCTATTTCTACTCCTTGTATTTTTGGGTTCTGCCTAATACTCTGCGCCAAGGGTTCTATATAAATTGCGAACAGCAAGGGAGAGAGGGGGCACCCTTGTCTAGTTCCCCTGTTCAGAGTAAATGGTCTGGAAATATGGCCATTAGCCCGTATATATGCTTTAGGGGACGCATACAGTTTGGTGATTATATCCAAAAAGATGTGGGAACCCAAGCCAGCCAGGGAGCCAATTAAAAATGTCCAAAAAACTTGGTCAAATGCTTTTTCTGCGTCTAGACTGATAACATATGCAGGCTGGCCATTTTTTTGTAAATGTTCTATTATGTTAACCGATCTTCTAATGTTATCCACTGTTTGTCTACCGGGAACAAATCCGGTCTGATCTAGGTTTATTAATGTGGGAAGTATTGTATTTAATCTCCAGGCTAATATACCTGTCAGAATTTTATAATCTGTATTCAAGATAGAAACTGGTCTATAAGATGAACAATTCGTGGGGTCCCTGGCTGGCTTTGGGATTAGTGAAATAACTGCTTGTTCCCACGATCGGGTTAGACTACCTTCCTTCTTCCATAGCTGGTTGTAGGCTCTAAGCAGCAAGGGGGAAGACATCCCCCTTGATCTTTTTAAAAAATTCATTGGGGAGACCATCCGTACCCGGACACTTTCCAGCCTTAAGACGTCCTATCCCTGTGAGGATCTCTGTTAATGAGAAATGGGCCTGTTATCATTTCCTTTTGTTGAGCCGTCATTTTAGGCAATCCCAAAGGTGTTAAAAACTGTTCTGTCTTCTCCTGGGTAGATGTTCCCTCTTCCTTGTATAATTTCTCATAGTAATTTCGAAAGGTATCTGCTATTCCTTCAATGGTATATTGCCATTCTTTAGTATAAGGGTCCCTAATATTTGGGATAGTAGTCTTGGCCCTATTTAGGCGTAACCTATAAGCTGATAGCTTGAGTGCTCTAGGACCACCCTCGTAATAACGCTGTCGGAGGTATAACATCTTCTGTTCTGATAGTCTATTATTTTTAACATTTATTTCTTTAATTTTAACAGTTTTTTCCTCCCTTCTCTATCTCCTTTTTGCTGTTGTTGCATCTCAAGCATTTCTATCTGCTCTTGGAGATGTAGTTTATGAGCTTCCCTCTGTTTTCTTCGTCTGGCTGCTATCTCTATTATTTTACCTCTTATTATTGCCTTTATAGTATCCCACAGTATTCCCAGTAATATATCAGGACTATCATTTTCTTTAACTGCCTGTTCTATTGTCTCCTGTATTTTCTTTTGGGTTTCTTTCTCCTGGATTAAGGAGATGTTCAGTCTCCAGAAGGTTCTTCGTCTAAATGGCCGCATAGCTAGTTTTATATATATTGGAGAGTGGTCTGAAAGGGTTGTAGCTCCCATCCAAGAGTCCCTACATATTCTCAAAATTTCTCTGGATACTGAAAAGTAGTCCAAACGTGAGTATGTCTGATGTGCTTGTGAAAAAAAGGAATACTGTCTGGCTCCGCTGTGCAGAGATCTCCAAGCATCCACTAGTCCCATTTCATGTGTCAATTTCTTTACCTTTCCTGCCACACGATGCTCCTTTTTGAGAGTTTGAGCAGATGCATCCATTTTAGAGTTAAATCTTAAATTAAAATCCCCTCCCACAATCAAGGAACCCTCTGCCCAGGACGACACTTCTAACAAGATCTTCTGATAAAGAGAAAAATCTGAACCAGGAGGAGCATAGACTGATACTAATGTTATTATAGAACCATTATATCTTCCTTTAAGCCCCACGTACCTACCTTCCTTATCACTCATCTTATCTATTACTTCAAAGATTGTTTTGTTAGGGACCAAAATAGCAACTCCCCTTCGTCTACCTTTTTTGTATTCTGAAGACACCACTTTCTGATGCCCAAATTTACTTAATTTGTCTTGCTGTCCCCGGTTCATATGTGTCTCTTGTAACATGATGAAAGCAGCTTCTGATTTTTTCAGAAAAGACGTAGTTTGGCTTCGTTTTATGGGATTAGACATTCCGTTAACATTGTAAGATATTACTATTATTTCATTTCGGTCCATCATAATACATTAATTTTATTTTTACTTGCTCTTGCCTTGTTGATCTCTTGCCAGGAATCTGCTGTTTTGACTTCGGTCGAGATTGCATCCTTGGTCACTGGCTTCATGGTACCCCCTTCACGCCAGCCAGCTAAGATGCGGGACGATGACCCGGTTGAGATTGCTCTTGACCCTGTCGACCCATCGTCGCTCAGTGAGGCCGACAACTCCTTGTTCAGGACCCCGATCCTGACCGAACCCACTGAAGAGGAGACCCAGCCTGATGGGAACCTCTTTACGGTGCCTGTCCCTGACCTGGGGGAGCCGCAGTTCTTTCCAGCTCCTTCTGACCACCCCTGTCGGTCCAAATCGAGGTCTTGGACTCCTTCTACCGATAGGCTGAAGAAATTGCATAAGTGCTGTAAAAAGTGGCGCTGCCACTATTCATCCTCATCCTCCTCTGAAGAGGAGAGGCTTCGATGCAAGCTGCGCCGACACTATGAGAATTTGATGTGGCAACAGTTGATTATGGCTGGTCCGAAAGCTGACCCCGGCTTTCACACCAGCCGTCAGTTGGCTGTCACTCTCCAGGCCGTTGCCAACTCCTCAGGAGCCAGTCAACACCCTCCTGGCTCGGCCAAAACCGGCCTCTCCAACGATTGTGGTGGAGCTGCCACCTAAGCAGCCTCCCACCAAGGAGTCTCGGCCCGTCAAGGGCCTCCCACACAGGTTGTCTGTCACCCTCACTCCCGACCGTCCCCGGTGGGTCCAAGGTGACATGAGTGGTTGGCTGATCTATCCGGAGTCCAAGGACTCTGACCTACATTCAAATAACATGAAGTCTTACTATATTATGACAGTAGCAGTTTGTCCCACCACTAGAACTTTTCCGGAGGTGAAATGGTTAATACCATTCCAAAATAGAACTTTGAGCACGAGTTCTAAGAAGCAGCTCTATCTGTGTAATTTCAAACCTGAACTGTCAGATTCTTTACTCCGCCTCAGTGAACAGTCGCTCCGGAGATTTCTCCTACTGCTCGGTTCATTTCTCGGTTTAAACAGTGTTTTCTCGGTTCGATTCAACTGAGAATAGTTTTATTTTAACCGCAAAACCGTTCGGTTCAAGCTCTGTCTGTGGTAATCGTAAGTAAATTAAAGGTTTTGTCTGTGTGGAACTTGTAAGTTTATCGGTTCGGTTTTGAACCGATCAGCTGGGTTTAAAACTTATTTACTTTAAAGTTTAACATTTTAGAGTGCGGTTCCCGGTTCTTATCGGTTCTAAAAAAAACGGATTTTATTACGTTTTTTTCCAATACCCGTGACACGGTTAGGAACCGATAAGGGTGTCTTGCCTGGCACTGCTGTTTAAAGGGCAAGTTTTTCTGGTTAGGCTGGCATTATGTCTGAGAAACCCAAAAGAAAAACCCGGCCCACTGGGTTTCAACACTGTGGTGTCTGTGAGGAAGTCTTTGCCAAGGCTGACCCACACACCACATGTGTCTATTGTCTGGGGTTTGACCACCTCCAGTCAGACTGCCAGATATGTAAGAATTTCCCTGCAGCCACCCTGGAAAAGAGATTGGGCAGGCTCAGGGAACGAGAGGCAAAAGTCCGCTGACCCGATGACAGCCCGGGTTCGGTGCGAATGAACCGGAGGGAGTGCCTCTGACCAGGGGCGAGACTCGGCAAAAGAAAAAGCTGGTTCTGAGGAACCAATTCCAGTAAAGAAAACAAGAAAGTCAGCAGGTTTGGAGTCCAAACCCTTCTCCAACTGCTGCAGAGATAGCAAAAGCCATACAAATTGTCCAGTCACTGTCTCAGGTTCCCATCCGAACCGCCACTATCTGGCAAAAGGTCGGTTCGTCCGGTTCCAGTGGTTCAGGAATATGATGTTGAGGAATTTTAGAACCAGAGGAGGGGAGGATGATTATGAACAGTATGAATGTGGCTGGGAAGGTCTGGGTGTGCCCATTGAACCGACATTTCCCCAGACAGACCTCTAGAATCTCCCCTATGCTATCTGAGTCCCCATCTCATTTTATGTTTTACAAAAAGTTGTTGAAACCTCCAGCTTCCTTGGAAGAAGCTGTGGATGAGCAAGAGGAGCCTGATTTTGTAGAAATGATGGATATTCCAGAGTCTAGGAGATTGTCTATTCCTTGCATAAGTCTTTTAGGAAGCAAACAATAAAATGTTAAAGCTCCTAATTCTGTGCCTCCTGTAGATAAAAAGATGGACAGAAGGTACACATTGTCAGGTCCTGATACAGAATTCCTTCCAGCAATGCAGTCATGTTAGTAGTTCAGGCTGCAGCCTGTGATAAAGCTAATATCCCCTGGCTTCATCCTCCTGACAAGGATTCCAGGAAGATTGTTGCCATGGCGAAAAACAGTATATGGCAGCCTCTTCTGGGACTCAGGCAAGCAAATTATATGGCTTATGTAGCTAGGTATCAGAAATCTAGATGGATACTGTTATGGAATTAGCCAAGAAGCCTACGGCCAGCTGGCTAGCTTAACTAGAACAGATGGCTGCTGATGGCATTGAGGCTTCTAAGGTACAGTTTCATGCTGCTGTGGATGTTAATGATGTTTCCTCTAGGGTCATGGCCACATCTGTAGCTTTTCGTAGGTTGGCCTGGCTCAGGTGTACTAGTCTGTCACAGGATACCCAGACTAAGGCTATGGATTTTCCTGGTGGGAAATTTCTGTTTGGAGCAGACAGAGAATTACATGAAAAGATGGATGAATATAGGACTACTTACAAAGTGCTCAAGCTAAGGAGCGCAAGCCACTCCTCAGAGGCATACCCCCAGGGGTAGGGGTAGGCCTTTTCACAGGCCTTTTTACCAGACTCAGGCCTCCTCTGCCTATGCTCAGAGGGGCTTCTTCAGAGGCAGAGGCAGACAAGGGGTGGGCAGGCCTGCTCCCACCCCTCAGCCTAAAGCTCCTGCTAAGCAGGCACCCTGATGGGGTGCCCAGGGCCGATTCTCCTTTACCGGTAGGGGGCAGGCTGGTTTACTTCAGTCAGAACTGGGCTTCTTTTAACCTCAGACAAGTGGGTTCTGAAGTAGTAAGCCAGGGTCTGGTTCTCAGCTTCAAAAGTTTCCTAAGTTGAGAACCAGACTTTTCTACCTGCAAGTGTTTAGAGACCTTTGCTCTGGAAGCAGAGGTCTCAACCCTGTTGTCTCTCAGAGCAGTGGAAAGGGTTCCTCCTGCACCAGGGCAGGGTCTGTATTCAGATACTTCCTTACCCCAAAAAGACAGGAGAATGGCGGCCCATATTAGACCTCAGATATCTGAACAAGCATCTTTGAAACCAAAGTTCAAAATGGTAACTCTGGCAATGATTTTACCCTTCCTAAGGCCAGGGACTGGTTAGCCTCCCTGGACCTCAAGGATGCCTATTTCCACGTCCTAATCAGAAGCTCCCATCGAAGTACCTCAGATTCGAACTACCTTCAGGTCATTACCAGTTCAGGAGCAATGCCTTCGGCCTTACCTCTGCCCCAGGGGTATTCAAAGTGTCTAGCAGTGGCAGTGGCTCACTTAAGGAGGCAAAGGATTGCTGTTTTTCCCTATCTAGACGATTGGCTCATTGTAGGCCAGTCCCCAGAACAGGTAAAATCTCACCTGCAAGTTACCCAGCAGCTTCTCACCTCCTGGGCTTTCTACTAAATCTACTAAAGTCGGTTCTGGAACCAGTCCAGGTACTCACCTTTATAGGGGCAGAGTTGGACACAAGCTAGCCAGAGCTTTTCTTCCTTAGAAAGGGGTGACTAATTTAGTGACTCTGGCCTCCTCCTTCACCCTGCAGGTCTCTCTCACCAGCAAGACACTTTCTGCAGCTCCTGGGACACATGGCTGCATCCACAGCTGTTGTGCAGGGAGCAAGATTTCAGATGAGAGACATTCAGTTTCACTTGAGAACCTATTGGTCTCAGAGAAGAGACCCCTTCCAAGTTGGTCCCAGTGACTCGAACCTTGATCCAGGCCCTCCAGTGGTGGCAGGATCAGAGCAATTTAAGATTGGGGGTCCCCTTCATTCCCCTGCTCACAATTTGACTCTCACTACAGATGCTTCTCTTCTGGGTTGGGGAGCCCACATGGGCGACCTTTCCACTCAGGGAGTATGGTCCCCCCGGGAATCTCTGCTCCACATCAATTTGCTGGAACTCAGAGCTGTCTTTTTAGCTCTTCAAGCATTTTCTGCATCTGTCCACAACAAGGTGATACAAGTCAGAACAGACAACACCACAATAATGTGGTACATCAACAAACAGGGGGGCACCTGGTCTTCGGCCTTGTGCACCGAGGCAATGAAGTTGTGGTCTCTGGCCTATTCCCGAACACTTCCCTCATAGCAGTTCATCTTCCAGGAAGGACAATGTCCTAGCGGATGCTCAGTAGGATTTCCCAGGGCCATCACAAATGGTCCCTGGATCTTCCAAGTGCTGGGATAGTCTTTGCCAGATGGGGCACCTCAGATAGATCTTTTTGCAGCCCCAGACAATCACAAACTTCCTCTGTTCTGTTGCAGGCCTCCAGTGTTGGGCTCAGTCCCCTGGATGCCCTTCTCCTGGATTGGGAGGGAAGTTTTTTATGCTTTCCTCCTTCCTCTCCTATTCAAAGTATTGGTCAAAATCAGATCTCAGCATTGCAGGGTGATTCTGATTGCCCCGGATTGGCCAGGCAGCCTGGTACCCACTCCTTCTGTCACTGACAATCCATCTTCCCTTTGCCTCCCAGGATTCACAACCTGTTAACTTGTGCCCAGGGAAGGGTTTGGTATCCGGACCTCAAATCCCTCAACCTCAAGGCCTGGCTCTTGAGTTAGAGTTGCTGATTTACACCTCTCTCAAGGTGTTCTTGAAATCCTAAAGGCCTGAAAGCCTTCCACTAGGGTTACTTATAGTTCTAAATGGAAAAGGTTTTCCATTTGGTGTGCTGGGAAAATATTTCCAGAATCTGCTGATTTGCCCATTGTATTAGATTATATGGTCCATCTTAATTCCTTGGGTCTCAGACCAGCTACCCTGAGAGTCCATTTGGCAGCTGTATCTGCTTTTGTGTCAGCAGGAAAGTCATCCCTCTTTCCACTCACCCTGTGTTTTCCAAGTTTTTGAGGGATTACTCCATACTAATCCACCTTTAGGAACCGGCCTGCCTGGGACCTTAATGTTTGTATTGCCCAGTTAATGCAACCCCTTTTGAACCTCTGTTTTCTGCAGAGCTTAAGTATCTAACTTGAAAACTGTTTTTCTGGTGGCTATCACTTCTGCTAGGACATAAGTGAGTTGTAAGCTCTGGTCAGTGGAAACTGACTTTATTTCTTTCTTTCCATTAGGATAAAGGTAGTCCTTAGGACTAATAGGAAGTTTTACCTAAGGTGGTTTCAGATTTCCATCTTAACCAATCTATCTCCTTCCAGTATTTTTCACTGATCACTCCTCTTCTGGTGAGAGGAGGTTGCACAGCCTGGATGTTAAGAGCTCTTAGTTACTATATAGAGCTGCACTCAAAGGTCACAGGTTCGAATCCTCCAACTTTTCCTTACCTATGGTGAAGTTGGGAAAGGCAAACCTGCCACTAAGAGATCAGTTGCCAGGTGGATTGTCTCTTGTATCCAATTTTGTTATCAGAAACTGGAGCAGATCCCCTCTGGCTTGAGGGCTCATTCTACCAGGGATAGCTGCGCCTCTAGCTGCCGCCAGAGACATCCTTATATTAGAGATATGCCAGGCTGCTACTTGAAAACGGTACACACTTTTACCAAGCATTACTCCTGGATGTCCAGGCCAGGAGAGATGCCTGGCTTCAACAGCTGTTCTTCAGAGCCTATTCCCTAAGTAGGTTCTGCCCCTCCTCCATGGAGGTACTGCTGTGTAGTCTGTTATGAAACATAATATAGCAAGACTTCATGTTGTTTGAAGAAAAATTACTCACCTTAGTAATGTTGTTTCTTCTAATTGAGTCTTGCTATATTATGACCTCCCCAGCCTGCCCCTCTCAGAACTTCTACTTGGGTGGGTGCGGCAACTTAGTGTGGGCACTATTTTATGCCCTTTAGCTTTCTCCCTTTTGGGAGTTTGGGGTGTGTGTGTTTTATTATACAGTTGTTTATTCTCATGTTGTTAGAATTGTGTTAGTAGTTCTGGTCCCTGACTTGAGTCTTGGGTGTTGGGACCAGCAATGGTTGTTAATATTTAGGTAGCCATTTGGCTAGTGTAGGTTACAGCTTCACACAGACCTTAGTGAGTTTTTGCTCGTAAAGATCTGACAGTTCAGGTTTGAAATTACACAGATAGAGCTGCTTCTTAGAGCTCGTGCTCAAAGTTCTATTTTGGAATGGTATTAACCATTTCACCTCCGGAGCAGTTCTAGTGGTGGGACAAACTGCTACTGTCATAATATAGCAAGACTCCATTAGAAGAAACAACATTACTAAGGTGAGTAATTTTTTCTTCCCGTCCCCTTGATGAAGAATCCATTGGGAGTCTTTCGGCGGAGAAAGGTCCCACATCCTTCATCGGCATCCTCCATCTCATTTCCGAATCTGTGGGGATGCCTATTGAGCCTGTTCAAAAACGGGCCAAATATCCCCTCACTGATATTCTCAAAAGAGGGGATTCTGTGACAGAGGCTTTCCCTGTGGCCGAAGCTATTGTTGGCCCGGATGTGGAGCTGTGGCAGCACCCAGCCTCCTGCCCTGCACCTTCAGCCCAGATGGCCCGCAGATACGTGGTTCCTGCCAGCCTGGTGGCACTAAGGTTGAGGCGCTGGATGCCACACCTCGCGCCATGCCTGCAACCCGATTTCGGGAGCGAGCTCGGGCGCCGGGGGTCAGCAGGGACAGAGCGAGGATCGAACACCCGCAGAGCTGCTCTCCTCCCCCCGGGGGGAGGGCAGGGGATAGCTCGGCGTGCCAGCAGCTCCCGGTGGAGATTGGGAGCACTGCACCGTGTCGGCTGCACATCAGGCAGCGTGGATGACACGGGCATGGTCGCCATGCACCAGCACGTCATCGGTGCACCATGCAGGGAGAGGGGCACCAGAACACGGAAAAACCCACCTCTGCGGGGGCAGGCGACAGTACCTGACCCCCATGCCCACCGCTGGATTCACCCTGCCTGGCCTGCCAGGTCCTCTGCATGGGCCCCACTCCCACAGCCACAGTCTGCATCTAAGAGCGCCCAGAGGGGAGGGGTTGCCCCACCCCAGAGGGGTTAAGCTGGGGGTGCTGGCTGTAGGGAGAGAGAGGAAGCACAGGATCAGGGGGACCTCAGGCGGGCAGGAACAGGCAGGATGCCTGAAAGAGGTTCTGTGGGCCGTGACCAGAGGGAAAAAGATTTTAAAAAGTGTATATATATATATATACGTGGTTCCTTTCGGCTTCCTTTTAGGATTCACAGAACACCCCTCGGCCAAGGGGTTGGTGACCGAGTCTGTGTTTTGGCGCTCGGGTAATTCGGGAGACACTGATAGACCCCGGGACAAAGAGTCTAGGAAACTGGACCATTCTGTCAGGAAAGTCTATACTGCCTCATCCCTTGGCCGTCAACATGGCGCATTTCTCTCATGCCCTCTTGGGCTCTTTGGATGAGGTTCTTCCTCATTTCCCCCTCAGTCCTTCAGACCACGGTCAAGCAGGTCAGCTCCAGGGTCAGGCAGTTGCCAAACAGCAACTCCAGATGGCTCTGGATTTCGGGGACTCTTGCACCCACTCAGTGGCGGCCGCAGTCACTGTGTGCCACAGGGCCTGGTTGAGGATTTCAACCTTTATGGCGGACACTCGGCACAAGCTGACAGATGATCTTATCTGTGTCAGTCTTCACCATTCATCACAGTTGGGTGGAGACCGGAGGTCATGACCCCATGGGAGGTTTTTTTTTTTGTTTTTTTTGCATGGGCAGAGGCCTACCCTCGAGGCCGACGTACAACGTGGCGCTCGCAGGTTAGCCGTTAGCTGCTGTCGGCGCCGCCCCCTCACCAGTTCTTCGTCTCCCACCATAGAGGTTGAACCTCCTGCAGAGCTCCTGAAGAAAGCTGTGTCACAAGCTACGGCCTAGTTTTTGATCGGCTTCTAGCATTGAAAAAGTCCCGTCAGTTCTGTTTCGCTACTACTTGATGCCACTGACTGGTAAGACCATTCTATCTACTTTATTTTCAGTGACGTCGGGTCTGTTTTTGCTGTTATTTTATTGGTAGATCATGTCTGGTATTGGGGGGGGGCTCAAGAAATCGTTGAAGACGGGGCGGCCTCCTATGCATCAGTGCCCCTGCGGCCGCTGTTATTCCATTACTGACTAGCATGATCGGTGTCTCACCTGTCTTGGCCCTCTTCACGACATGGATTTATGCAACACCTGCTTCTCCATAGACCGCCGAGTTGTCGAATTGCGCACATGGAAAGTGGGGCAAGCACCACAGATTTTTGGGGGACGGGCCCACACTTGTAAGGCCAAGACACGGTCGCTTGACTCTTCCTCCGGGTCCCCTCCCAGTTCTATGTGGACTGCGGAGGAGGGGGCCTCCGCCTCTTTTAGCCTTCCCACAGCAGGGGCCCCTTCCACTGTACAGGAGGCCCAGTCCGTTCCTTTCGCAGGGCGGGCGGGAGGCACCGCTTCAGCAGTCTCCCCTCTGTCTTGATTGACCCAGCTGGACACTCCCGATGGGCTTTGTGCCCTTCACCGTGACCTGCCCCCAGATTAAGACACTCCAGATTTTGACTTCTGGAGTAGGAGGACCTTCTACTTGGCATGGATTTTACTGAAGGCACCCCTGGTATCGCGTCCTGGGACCTGCGGGCGCAGGCCGGCACCAGCCTCGACACTGTCTGCCGGTGCCGTTTTGGGTGTCGGTGTCGCTTGCTGTGCCAAGGGCTCTGATGGCGCCATAGTCAGCACCAGGCTTTCTTGGCACCATTTCTGCAGTTGGCGCCGTTTGTGGCGCCGATAGTGGGAGCAGCGCTGTGGGAGGTGTGACCACTTCTTCTGCGGCTGTTCCTGGTCTCGGCACCGAGACTGGAGATGGCACCAGACGATGCTGTGGTGGGTGACGGCGCCGTGGGTGGCACCATTTCTGATCTCTGTGCCATCTCTGACTCCGGTGCCATTCGCGGTGCCGTGGGAGGGGATGGGACCATGAATGGCGTCAGTTCCGGCTTAGGCACTGTGGATGATGCCGTCTCTGCCTCAGGCACCATTCGTGGTGCCGAGGAGGGAGTCCGTGCCGACCGTGGTGCCACGGCTCACATTGGCACGTCTCACTGTCCAGGAAGGGGCAGAGGTCAGCAGGTGGTCTGGCATTGGACATCAGTCTCCACCTCTTCGGAGGGGGATTCTGGGTCTGACCAAGACTGGCTTCCAGACTCTTCAGAGTCTGCTGACCCCTCAGTCACTTTGACGGCCCGCACTCAGCCTCCCTCTGGTGGAACGGGCAGTGTTTCCAAATTCTGGGGTCAGTGGCACTGACCAGCAGGCAGCAGTCCAGGTGGTCATTGATGTGCAGCCTGGAGTCGGGGTATCTTTTGCCCCTCAGTTGGGGTACCCCCTCCTATGGTGTGCTTGGACAGCCCAACTTTAGGGCCGACTGAAGCACCATGGAAGGAGAGGGTGCTGCACCCTGGGTGGTCTCTTCGGCGACTACTCAGACTTGCCAGCTGCCTAGGCTGGTGTTTTTGAGGCGGAGGGCTCTTTCAGAGTCCGAGGTGTTGAGGGGCCTGAGTTCAGTGTGCTGGCCTCTCCATGGGACCCACCTGGGTTCAGGGAGGAGCCGTAGTGTGGACCCTCGTCCTTCCCCCTCTCTCTCCTCAAGAGGGTCCTCCTCCTTGGAGGCCAGTTACCATTCTTCGGGACTCTCACAGTCCTGGTCACCTCACGGGGGGACTCTTCAGGGTACAGTCTAGGCAGTTCCAGTGTGGTTGACCAGCTGTCGGCTGTTGGGCTTCCCGGAGCTCCACCTCTTTTGGGAGCATCTGGCAAACTCTCTTACCTGGGCAGAGGATGTTCCTCTTCTTCACTGGATCTGGCCCCCATTCCTCTGTTGCCATCTCCTTCTCTGCCTGGTATTGCCGGTCCTAGAGGACCTCTGACCTGGGAGCAGTTCAGGCGTGCGGCTGCTCAGTTTCCCACTTATGTTAAGGCGATGGATAATTGGGTGTTCCACCCTCTCCCTGAGCAGCCACCCCCTGAATCTCTCAGATCTTCCGCTTCCTCATCCCCCTCTCGGAGGGAGAGGAACCATCCATCCACATCTCTCCCGCTGCTGATCTTGCTTCATATCAGCGCTTCCTCACGAGGATGATAGAGGATCTTCGCATCACCCCTGGTTCTCAAGACAATCCTGAGCATGTGGCGCATGCCTTTCTAGGTGAATTCAATGCGGTCAGCCTGGTGGTTCCCACCTGGCCTGCTCCCTTTAGGGAGGTGTCACTGCGCTTCTGGTGACGTCCGTTCTCCAGTGTCCCGGACCCTAGGGAACTGAGCCAGAGGTATTGTGCTCCCCCAGAGTCTCCAGGTTGCATGCTTCACCCTCTGTCAGGATTGACCCAGCTGGACACTCCTGATGGGCTTCGTGCCCTTCACCATGACCTGTCCCCAGATTAAGACACTCCAGATTTTGACTTCTGGAGTAGGAGGACCTTCTACTTGGCATGGATTTTACTGCCCATAGCTTCACATCAAGCCCACTATGCACCCTATGACAGGTTCTTGTGGTCCAGGCTAGGTCAGCTCCTAGCCTCTTTGCCTGATATGGAGGTAACCAGACAGGCCATCGCACTCTCTGCTCAGGGCTTGGAGCTAGCAAGGCACCAAGCGAGGGCATCCTACGACGCCAACGAGGTAACTTCCAGAGTCGTAGGGACAGCAATCTGCATCAGGCGGACAGCATGACTTCGTCTTTCCCAGTTGTCACCCATGGCCCGGCGTAGGGTGATTTCCTCTGCTTATCGAAGAACCCATCTTTTCTCCCACAGAGTGAGGCGGCAGTTGTTGGGGCAACTTCCCCACAGTCTCGGGCCTCATCGGGCCCATAGAGGTTCTCCCCCCAGTGTCTTCCCCACTGGGAGCTAAAGGGCTTAGTCCCTTAGGTCTCTCGGCCCACTTTGGGGGTTATCACTATCAGATGAAGTGAAGACTGACACAGATAAGATATGAAATGATGTACCTACCGTAATTCTGATCTTTCTGTGTATCTTCACCATTCATCACAAATCCCTTCCTCCATCCCCCTGGGGCCTCAGTCTCTGGGTCTGCCTCCCTCTGTGTGCCTCCCTCCTTCCTGTTGGCCAGGAATGGGGGAACCTTGAGGCATACAGGGGGGTTTCTTTTGCAGCCTTGAGGCTGGGGGGAGGAGATGGGGGACCTGTTTTCCTCATCGCCTTTGGCTTCCACCCCTTTTAGGGGTGGGATGTTAGTTGCTGCCCCACCTCTCCTCTCCTAACCCTTGTCCATCGGGACTAATCCCTTTTAGGATTCTTTTAGAGGAGGGCCCCCCCTCTTGTTTTTGTTGGTTAGGGGAGAGGACGTACCATGGCTCCTGGACGACCCCCTTAACTGTGGCTCTAGGAAGTCATTTCCTGCAGGGAGTTTTCTTCTTGGTCAAGTAATGCTTGACTTGGGATCTTGCCAGCTTTGCCAAGCTCTTTAGCTGACTCCCTTGGGCAGTAATTTCCATCTTCTAAAAACAGGGGTCCAGACTGCAGGTCTTGGACTTGTCCTCTTCCCTCCCATTTAATTGCATTCTTTCCTTCCCTTCTCTTTCACTTTTCCTCTTTTCCAGAGATTGGGGCCCCTCACAATCCCCTTAGATTCTGCTCTGTCCTTCGTCTGTCCTCTTGGTTGCTTATTCCTCCTTTTGTTTATTATATCCTTTCCTTTATCTGTCCCTTGGACTCTCTTGTCCCACCCTTTCACCCCTGTTTCTTACTCTACGGCGACTCAGAACTGGTGAGGGGGCGGTGCCGACAGCAGCTAATGGCCAACCCTTAAACGCCACATTGTACGTTGGCCTCGAGGGGCGGCGCCATTGCTGTGTTAGCTCCGACCATGCAAAAAAAAAAAAATTAGCATTCCCGCGGGGTCATGACCTCCAGCCACTACCCAACTGAGATGAATGGTGAAGATACACAGAAAGATCAGAATTACGGTAGGTACATCATTTTCATTTCCCTTCCTGGGTACCGATTTATTCAGTCCTGGAGTAGACGGTCACCTCCAATGCATAGAGAAGTCCACTGCCACCTTGGACTCCGTCACTTCTGCCCAGAAGGAATCCCAGGGTTCCAAAAAGCAGAAGAGGAAACCTTTTCAGCCTTCTGCCCCTACAGCCAAGCAGCCTTACTTTCAGTCAAGGCAGCAACAGCAGCAGGCTCAACCTTGGCACTCTTGGCCCAAGCAAGGGCCCTCGGCGGCCCATAAGCCCGGAGGGAAAGGTCCCGGCGATCCCCAAGCCTGATCCTCCTCCTTCAAGCCTCCACAGTGATGGGATGGGGGTTGCCAAACCCATTCCCATCACACCCACTCTGGGTCCTTCCATGGGGGCCAGCTTCACCAGTTCTATTCCACTTGGTCCGCTCTTTCAACTGACAAGTGGGTCCTGGAAGTGGTCAGCCAGTAACTGCCTCTGGAATTCGAGCAGTACCCACCAAGCTGAGCCCGCACCCCACAGGAGGAAATGGTTTCCATGAACACTCAGTCGGCTCTCCGAAACGACATCGCCCAACTCCTGTGCAAGGAGGTAGTGGTCAGAGTCGTGGATCCCCCTGTCAACCCAGGGTTCCTTTCCAGGTACTTCCTGGTCCCAAAATGAATGGGGAGCTGGTGCCTCATTCTAGATCTGAATGATCTGAATCATTTTCTCAGGTCTCGCACCTTCAGGATGGTAACTCTGTCTCAGATCATGCCACCTATCGAGCAGAACATGTGGTTTTGCTTACTGGAACTGCAGGACACGTTCTTCCATGTCCCAGTCCGTCCATCACACCGAATGTTCCTCCGCTTTCGGGCGGTGGGAGCCCTCTTTGAGTTCCAAACCATGCCGTTCGGCCTGTCATTGCCCCCCCCCGGATCTTCATCAAATGCATTGCAGTGGTGGCAGCTCAGCTTCAGCATTGGGGGGTCGGAGTGTACCCCTGTCTTGACGATTGGATCATTGCAGGTCCCTCCCAACAGGAGGTGGAGAGGTCCAGGGATCTGGTCCTTCAGACCTGCATTGAACTTGGTCTCCTCATCAATGAGACCAAGTTGGAACTCGTGCCTTCGCAGGTGATCTGCTTCATCAGGGCAGAGCTCAACTCTTGCTGAGCCAGAGCCAGGCTCCCAGCGGACAGGGTGGAGGTTCTCTTCTCCTTTTCCCAGTCATTTCTGGTTGGGCACTTGTGCCCTGCCCAGGACTTCCTGCGCCTTCTGGGTTACATCGTGGCCTGCACCTCTGTGATCCATTGGGCCAGGTGGCATATGCGCTCCTTTCAGTGGGAGCTGGCCAGCCAGTGGACTCAGCGTCATGGTCATTTTGACCAGGTGGTCACTGTGACCCAGAAGATGTGGGACGCTTTCCAATGGTGGACCATCCTAGAACATCTGCAGGAGAGGTTCCCGGTTGTCTGCCCCGAGCCGGGGGGTGCCCACATGGGGAATCACAGAGTCCATGGGCTCCGAACCCCCAAGGAATCACATTGTCACATCAACCTGCTGGAGCTCTAAGCAGTTGGGTTGGCACTGACTGCATTCACTCCGTTGCTTCGGGGTCAAGTGGCGCAGGTCCAGATGGACAATACCATGACCATGTACTATCTCAACAAGCAGGGCAGCACGCACTCCCAGCCTCTGTGTG
Source organism: Neoceratodus forsteri (assembly GCA_016271365.2). Classification (NCBI taxonomy): domain Eukaryota; kingdom Metazoa; phylum Chordata; order Ceratodontiformes; family Ceratodontidae; genus Neoceratodus; species Neoceratodus forsteri. The sequence continues at coordinate 970,891,485 of CM057449.1, forward strand.
CAGGGAAGCACTCCACATCTGGACCCTCGTGAGCCGACTGGAGGCAGATCTCCTAGCCATCCGTGTGGCAGGAGCCTCAAATCAACTGGCGGACACCCTCAGCCGAGTGAGCAGGGCATCCCACGAGTGGACTCTCCATTCGGAGGTGGTACACAGCCTGTTCATCCAGTGGGGCACCCCGCAGGTGGACCTGTTTGTCTCCAGGGAGAACACCAAGCTAAGACTGTTTTATTCCCACCCCCCTCAGCAGGGCTTGCTGCAGGGGGGTGCCTTCTCGAGGCCGTAGACCCCTTCACTACCCTTGATCCACAGGGTGCTCCTCAAGGTCAGGAGGGACAAGGCACAGGTGATCCTGGTGACACCGGACTGGCCCTGCCAGTTTTGGTACCCCAATCTCCTCAGCCTCAGCAACAGGCTCCCAAGGCATCTTTCAGCACACCCGGACTTGATCTCAGTCAATCAAGGGAGGGTCTTCAACCTGGACCTTCAGTCCCTGCACCTGACAGCCTGGTTCCTGAGTGGCTAGAGTTCCCGGCTTTGGGTCTCTCCAATGATGTACTCAGTGTAGTTGAGGCATCTAGGAAGGAGTCGCCCAGAAAGTGCTATGCCTTCAAATGGAAGAGATTCTCCATTTGGTGTCAGGCCAAGGGCTTGCACCCTTTGTTCTGACCAGTGGCTAGCATCCTCGACTACCTTTGGTCTGTCTCCAATGGGGGTCTTCGATCCACAACCCTTAAGGTGCACCTGTCAGCCATCTCTGCTTACCGGATATGGGTCAGTCAGCAGATGGTGGCACAGGAGAAGGTGGTCTGGCATTTCTTTAAAGGCCTCGACCATATTTCCCCTCCTGTGCATGAGCCACCACCACCGTGGGATCTACTGCTGGTATTGGCAAAGCTCATGGGCAAGCCTTTCGAACCGATGTAGAGGTGTGAGCTGTCACATCTGTCATGGAAGGCTGCCTTCTTTCTGGCTATCACATCAGCCAGAAGGACTGGGGAGCTACAGGCACTCTCTGTTGAGTATCCCTGTCTGGTCTTCCACAGGGACAAGATTGTCCTGCACCCCAACCCAAAGTTCCTTCCAAAGGTTGTGTCCGAGTTTCACCAGAACCAGGTGATGACTCTGCTATGTGCTACCCCAATTACACCTCGGAGGCTGAGTACAGGCTCAATACTTTGGACCTGAGATGAGCACTCTCTTATTACAAGGAGCGTACAGCTGCGGTTCGGGGAGAGATTCGTCAGCTGTTTGTCACCTACGCTGAAGCTGCACCTGGCAGACCTGCAGCAAAAACGGACGATTGGCAGATGGATTACATCTTGCATTGATCTCTGCTATCGGTTGGTGGGCAAGGAGCTTCCCATAGGGATAAGAGCTCATTCCATCTGCCATACTGCTGCATCAGTGGCTGCTTCTAGGGACATCCCTATCCAGGATATCTGCAGGACTGCTACCTGGAAGTCAGCAAACACCTTCATTCCCATTAACACATTGATCTTGAGTCGCGCCAGGATGCTGGTTTTGGGGCCTTAGTTCTCCAATCTCTTTTTCCCTAAGTAGGGGGTGTGCGCCTTGCCTCATTCCTCCCTGGAGTACTCCTAGAAGTCTGCCAAACAGTGTGGCTAAAACAACATATCCACGATCCTAGAAAAACAGGTTACTCACCTGTAACAGTAGTTCTAGGAGTGGTATATGTTGTTCATCCACACTAACCCACCCGACCTTCCCGGCTTCGACGCACAACCATCTGCTTCCAGCAGGCAAGATCTGGCATCAAGGGGCGAAGCTGAGGCATATACCACTCAGGTGGGTGGGAGGAGCCAGCTTTTAGACCTTCCGGCAAGAATCTTAAAGGGAAAGGACATGACACACAGTGTGGATGAACAACCTATACCACTCCTAGAACTACTGTTACAGGTGAGTAACCTGTTTTTTTGTCCCCTATATGAAAAAATAAATTGCCTGCACTTCGTTATGTTTCTGTCTGATCATAGCACACTTGCTTCTGTGTTCCTTCAAATCCTCAGGCTATTCTGGTTTGCTATGTTCACTGTGGTTTTACCCTCACCCCAGTTTGAGCCAGGAAAGTCATTGAGGGCTTCCATGGGGCACTTGATGGTCAAACCCTAGAAGGTCCACCCCTTCTCCTTTTTCCCCCTCTGCCCAAGACACTTAGACATAGACGTAGTCATGCTCAGATGTACGTCTTTCCTCCATTCTCCCAAATGCCACATGTGACTACACTGTATGCAGGGACACAGAGTCTTCTGAACTCCATGAGTCATAAAACACTGTAGTTGACAGCACCTGTCAGAGAAATTGTTGTTGCAAAGTCAGTTACTGAAACTAGAACTTAGACACATACCTCCTTTAAAAAAAGCTCAAATCTGGCTTGAGACAGCAGGAATGACATGTTATTTAAAGCCATCTGAGTGTAGGAAGCAGGTCAGGAATTGCAGTGCAGCTCTGTAAAGTTATCAGAAGATATGACTAATCTTTTGTGTTGCAGAGAGACTGGTGGAGAGTCTTCGTCTGCCACAGGTACCCACCCTTCATGCTCAAGTGTTCCTTTTCTTCCGAGTGCTACTTTTACGAATGTCTCCACAGCATCTTACCTCACTGTGGCCAACCATGATCACAGAGCTGGTGAGCTGGAAAGATTTATTTAATTGTAGCAAAGGATTTGTTTTTTTCTGAAGATTTTATATGTATCTTTTAGCATCTTGCTTGCTGAGGATGTAGTCAGATTACTCTGCAGTTTGTAACATGAGTGCATTGATTTCAGATTGCATATAAAAACAATGTCCAGCCACAACAAAATGCACATTCTGCAGGCTGCTCTATGGAAATGATTCTGCAAGTCACAGAATTAGAGTTCTTGTAATTTTTTCTGACTGCACTGCCGCCACCAGAATCAAGCAAGTATGAGATTTCATAGTCCACTTCTTGACAAATTGGAGTAATTGCGTTTGGATAATTAGAGATCTTCCTGGACATAGTCTCCACCACTCATTCACACTATTGGGATCTGCGCCGGAAGCACCAGGACCCATCAGGAGCAAACTTTTTGCTGGAGGGTCGGCGCCGCAAGGCACGGCACCACGAGCCTCAGCTCACGCTGTAATGACTTTCTCGGCGCCGACCCTCCAACCGCCTCAGTTCCTTTTTTCCCCGCCGTCGAGTGCGCTTCAGTGACGACGTCGCTCAACCACCGGGAGTCAAACTTCAAACTTGCAGCATAGTTTTCAGTTTTGTTATTTTGTAGTATTATCTCGATACAGTATCGCTTAGTCTTATTTTAAAATAAAGAAGTCTCAGCCTACTTTGGCGGAGTCGACCATGAGCAGGTCAGGTGACAGTAGGGAGCTTGAGTGCAAACTGTTCAGATCAGATCGGGCTGGGTCCGGTCTGCCGCTTCTAGAGGGGGTTTCTGACAAACGGCCAATCCAATGCCGGGGATGGCGGTCTCATGGAAGCATAAAATAAACGGTCGCATTCTCGGTACCGCCGAGCTCTTCCTCGCCCACAGGTCTAAAAGAGAAGGCATCACTTGAGGTCGCCTTCGATATGTCTGCGCCAGACGCTCGTTATCGGGGTTGCAGCTCCTCCTTCGAGTCGCCAACCTCTCGCTTCTGGTAGCCAACGGCTGACATCGAAGTCCTACCTCGCTCCGCAGGTAGGTCTTCAGATGAGCAGTTTCATCAGTGGGCCGCTCTATGGAGCAATGGGCTCGGAGGTTAGTTCAGCTACCTGGCTCCGGTCACTGTGGGCTTGGCTCATTGAGAGACCAGGTAGGGCTGTTGGATTTTCCTGGTAGCATCGGCACCTTCTTCGTGCCGTTGACCTCAAGCTAGGTGTTCCCCTCACATGGCTGCAGCACAGGGGCCACACCGATGCCTTTATCTCCTGCTCTTCTTCCTTCAAAACCTGTTTTCGGAGTCTTGGTGTTTCGCATCCTTGGTGCTGGCGACCGAGCCAGGCGGCTTCTCTGCGCCTGCTTCCGCGCCACAGTGGGTCCTCGGGCCGCTTTCGGTGTGCGTGATGGTCCTCGACGCTGCTCGTGCCGTAGTTTCTCGGCGCCCGGGGCTCTTGGGGCTCCCTTTGCCTCTTTCAAGACTCCTCTTTTCCCTCATTTCCTTCTTCCCTCTCTTCTGATTTTCATTCCTTTCCTGTCCATACAGTCCCTCCTGGACTGTCAGGAGATGACATTGAGCCTGATCCAGACCATCGGTTGGGTGATGAAGTGGACGAAGCAGGATCTATCACTGCTACAGAGCCTGTGGTCGAGGACCTGTCATTTAAGTCTCTGCTGAAAAAACTGAGTTCCACTCTTTCTCTCCAGACTACAGACATCGATCCTGGGAAATTGTTAAGACCCCAATACCTTCATGTTCCGGAGATCCCTACGGATTTGACTCCTCCGGTTCAGCCTTCCTTCGAGATGCTGTCTCAAATGGTATGGAATAATCCTGCTTTCACCCTTCGTGGCTAAATCCATAGATAGGAAATATTCAGCCCCAAGGATCGTCCCCATTTTGGCATCTCAAGCCTTTTGGATCCTATTGTAGTCCTGGCAGAGAATGATAAGGTCGTTCTTCCTCAAACTACTACAGTCTAACTTATTAACAAAGAATCTCAGAAGATAGACACCTTAGGTAAGAGAGTCTTTGCTGCTTCTACCCTAAGTATGCGTATTGCCAGCTACCAGGGCTATTTCTCACAGTATGAGTATATCCTGTGGCACTCTATCAAGCAGATGGTTGAAGCTCTTCCGGAGTCTGATGCAAAGCCAGAGCTTCTTCAAACCATTACCAGAGGTATCAAATCTAACAACCAGCAGGTTAAAGCAGCCATGAGCCATGGATGCTTTCGACGCTGCTTCCCGTTCAGCGGCTGCTGGTATTTGCACCCACCGTCATTCCTGGCTGCGCACTTCGGGTTTCACGAATGACGCGCAGCAGCAGGTAGTGGCGTTGCCCTTTGATGGTGCGTATCTTTTTGGTCCTCAGGTAGAGCAAGCTCTAGAAGCTACTCAAAAGACTAGGTCAGCCATTAAGTTGGCACGACCCCCTCCTGCCCCCTCTCGAGGGCATGTCAATAAACGTCAGTTTCATAATCGTCAGTCCTTTCGAGGCAGAGGCAGAGGAGGTTTCCATAAAAACCAACCTGCCCAACCTCAAAAGAAGACGCAACAGAAAGCGCAAGGGCCCAAAGCGCCCAGTGCTACCTTATGAATGGCTGGCCCAAGTCCCATCTCAGCTGCCCGAGGTGGACTTTTCCTCTCCGGTGGGAGGTTGTCTGATGCACTTCTACAACCAGTGGAAGTCCATAACCTCAGACAAATGGGTCCTTCGGATAATTCGTGAGGGGTATTCACTCAATCTTCTGGAGACCCCTCCGGATCATCCTCCCAAACAGCAGCCCAGGCTGTCAACCCTTCAGTCAGACCTCTCACGAGATTCAGGGCTTTCTCAACACAGGGTAGAAGTGGGCCGCTGCATCAACGGAACACGGGTTTCTACTCCCATTACTTCTGGTTCAAGAAGTCCGGGGTATGTGCCCCATTCTGGATCTCAGAAAGCTAAACAAATTTCTCCCCAAGGAGAAATTCAAAATGATTTCTGTGGGAACCCTATTACCTTTGCTTCATCAACACGACTGGCTAGCCTCCCTAGACATGCAGGATGCTTACCAGCACATTCCTATTCACCCGAGGCACCACAAATTCCTGAGGTTTGTGGCTCTGGGACAGCATTATCAGTTCAGAGTCCTGCCCTTTGGGCTATCCTCGGCGCTGAGGGTTTTTACAAAGTGTTGTGCAGTTCTCGCAGCGCACCTCAGAAAGGTCGGGATACAGGTGTTCCCTTATCTGGACGATTGGCTTCTAGCAGGCCCTTCCAGGCAAGGGACTCGGGACGCCATAGAGACAGCTTCTCGCCTCCTTACATCCATGGGAGTTCTGCTGAACCTCAAGAAGTCGCAACTGCAGCCCTCCCAGAGGCTCCTCTTTATAGGGACTCTTCTGGACACCTCCTGTGCGAAGGCTTTTCTTCCAGAAGACAGAAGGAACGATATCCTTCAAATGGCCCATCACATAGGGGAGAACTCCTCAGTAACAGCTCTCTCGATGCAACAGATGCTAGGCCTCATGGCTTCCTCAGTGTTCACTGTACCCCTAGCACGTCTGCACATGAGAACCACTCAGTAGATGCTCAGTACTCAGTGGTCCCCAACCACTCACCCGCAGTCCTATCTCATCAAGGTGACGGAACCTTTAAAGAGGTCACTCACCTGGTGGTCTCAAGAGAGCAATCTCCTGGAAGGATATCCCTTTGCTCCTCTGGACCATCAGATCTCCATTACCACGAACGCATCCCTGATGGGGTGGGGAGCTCACTGTCAGGCACTCCACACGCAAGGTGCGTGGACTCAAGTCGAGTCCCAGCTTCACATAAACATCCTAGAAATGAGAGCCGTCCTTTATGCAGTCCGAGTGTTGAAGGACATTCTGTGTCACAAGAACATTCTCCTTCAAACGGACAACAAAGCAGTGATGTATTACATCAACAAGCGGGGCGGTGCTCATTCTTACCCATTATGCAGGGAAGCGATGAGGGTATGGGAATGGTGCTTGGAGCACAAGGCTCTAATTCAAGCAGTCTACCTGCCAGGTATTCAGAATGAACTGGCAGACCGTCTCAGCAGAACAGAGACAGACCCTCACGAGTGGTCTCTCGACTCAACCGTAGTTCAGTCACTATTCAAAGAGTGGGGAACTCCAGACCTGGACCTTTTTGCATCCCCACTCAACACAAAACTGCCTCTCTTCTGCTCCAGAAATCCAGGGCCTGGCATTTTCTGTCAGGATGCGTTCAGGCTGTGGTGGACAAAACGCTTTCTTTACGCCTTTCCACCTCTTCCTCTAATTCAGAAGGTACTCCTCAAGTTCAAATCCCAGGGGGACAAGATGATTCTCATTGCTCCCTTTTGGCCTCAGCAGCTGTGGTTTCCACTACTCAACAATATGTTGGCAGTTCCTCCGAGACCACTTCCCCTACAGATGAACCTTTGACTCAGGGGCCTGTGGTCCATCCCAACCTGAGATCGCTCACCTTCATGCTTGGCTCCTGAAGAGGTAGAAGTAAACCGTTCAATGTGTCTCAAGAGTTTCAGATATTCTTCTGGCTGCACGGAAACCAGCCACTAGGAAAACTTACAGCCAAATGGAAGTGCTCGCTCTGGTGTGTAAAGTCCCTTTGAATCTTTTTCCTGCCCACCAGATAAAGTTCTGAGTACCTCTTAGACCTCTCAAATTCAGGCCTGCAGTTCTCTACAGTCAAAGTTCACCTTAGTGCCATTTCAGCATATCATGCTCGATTTTTCCTTATCTCTGGCTCAGTTACCTGTAGTTAAGAGATTTCTTAGAGGAATTCTGCATACCAGACCTCCTACAAGACGTCCAGTTGCAGCCTGGGACATCAGTCTTGTGCTAGATATGCTCACTCGGAAACCTTTTGAACCTCTGGCTACCTGTGAGCTAAAATTTCTCACCTGGAAGACTGCCTTCCTAGTGGCCATTACCTCAGCCTGCAGGGTCTCTGAGATACATGCCCTAGTCACAGACCCTCCGTATACTGTGTTCCATAGGGACAAAGTAGTTCTTCGTACTCATCCTAAGTTTCTTCCTAAGGTTGTGTCAGAATTTCATCTAAACCAACCTTTGATCCTTCCCTCTTACTTTGCGAACTTCCAAAATGAAGGAGAGCGTTCTCTTCATTCTTTGGATGTTAAGAGGGCCTTGTGTCTATCTGGATAGAACCAAGGACTTCATAAAGCCAGCAACTGTTCGTTTCCTTCAGCGAGACCGGCTGGGTCAACCTGTCGCTATCAGATATATCTCAGCATGGCTAGTGGCATGCCTTCGCCACTGCTATTCCATGGCGCAGGTTAAGTTGGAGGGTAGGGTTTACGCTCACTCTACTAGAGCGGTCGCGGCATCCCTAGCGGAAATTCGCAACGTGCCCATTGCAGATATTTGCAACACGGCCACCTGGAGCTCAGTGCATACTTTTGTTAAACATTATGCACTAGATGTCCATGCCAGATGACATTCTTCCTTTGGTAGAGCCATCCTTAGTGGACTTCTGTCTTAGGAATGTGAGCTCTTGGTCTCTCCTGCCGCCCTCTTGGGGGATTATTAGCTCGGTACTCTCCCAATAGTGTGAATGAGTGGTGGAGACTTATGTCCAGGAAGATATGAAAATGACGTACCTACCGTATTTCTTGATCTTCTTGGACGAGTCTCCACCACTCATTCACACGCCCACCCTCCGTCCCCCGAGCTCACCTCTGTTGTTGGTCTTCACTCCTTCAAATTTTTAGGCTGTGAAGACTTCTTTGTTGACCCTTCTTATACGGGTTGTCCGGACTATCTTATGTCCAGTTTTTAGGATAGGCTACCCTTCTAGGTTAGTTAAGCTGCACCTCCTTGGTAAAAAAGGTACTGAGGCGGTTGGAGGGTCGACGCCGAGATAGTCATTACAGCGCGAGCTGAGGTCAAGGGTGCTACGCCTCACGGCGCCATCTCTGGCGCCGACCCTCCAGCAAAAAGTATGCTCCCGATGGGTCCTGGTGCCTCCGGCGCAGATCCCAATAGTGTGAATGAGTGGTGGAGACTCGTCCAAGAAGATCAAGAATTACGGTAGGTACGTAATTTTCATTTCCTGCAATATATTGTAAGATATCACAGCAGAAACTGATACGAGCACTTGATCCTGGTAGATGGCACTGTAACATGAACCCTGTGGGCAACATATTCAACAGTTTTTCTTCTTATGCTTCTGTTATTCTTCGTATGCTTATGTGCTTCTCATATTGGGAAGACATTGCATGATCCAAAGCTGGCATAAAAAAGGCAAGAACTGTATTATCTATCATGCAGAGGCAGGCTGTATTTAATATGTCTGAATCCTTAAACAGAGACTGGTGACATTTTGGAGGATAGTGGTCTCCAGGACAGGCAGCAACACGAGTTTGTCTCGGGCAGGTCCTGCCAAACAAACCTGATACGAGTACTATGATTGGGTGACCAGGGAGCTGGACAAGGGCCATGCAGTGGATGTTCGGTACTTAGACTTCAGCAAGGCCTTTGATTCCATGCCGTATGGGAGGCTGGGGGGAAGCTGGAAGACGTAGGGGTGGGTACAAAGATGGTCAGATGGATCACAGACTGGCTGAAGGGCAGGCAGCAAAACGTGGTGGTGGAGGGGAAACTCATCGCCAAGAGCGGTAACAAGCGGGGTGCCACAGGGATCGGCACTGGGGCCAGTGCTGTTTGGGATATACATAGCAGATATCTTGCACGGGACCCAGAGTAAGATCAGTCTGTTCGCAGATGATACCAAGATGGGAGCTGTGGTGGATGACATTGAGGGGTGGAACAGACTGCAGGGGGACCTGACCAAACTACAGGAGTGGTTGGAAACATGGCAGTTGGGGTTCAGTGCCAAGAAGTGCAAGGTAATGCACTTTGGAGCTAAGAACCAAAGGAGGAGCTGTCAGCTAGGAGGGGTACAGTTGGGGAGGACAGAGGAGGAAAAGGACCTGGGGGTGATTATAACAGGGAATATGAACAACTCGGCTCAGTGCAGGAGGGCAGCAGCGAAAGCCAACAAGATGCTGGGCTGTATAGCAAGGGGGATCTCCTCCAGACATAGTGAGGTGATCCTTTCCTTGTACAGGTTACTGGTCAGAACACACCTGGAATACTGCATGCAGTACTGGCACCCATTTCTGAAGAGGGATATCAGACTGTTGGAGGGGTGCTAGAGTAGCAAAGATGATCCAGGGTTTGGGGGGATTCATACAAAGAAAGGCTGAACATGCTTAACATGTACTCACTGGAGGAGAGGAGAGGAGAGGAGAGGACGGACAGGGGAGATATGAATGAGGTATTTAAATACCTGAAAGGGATAAACAAGGCTAATACAGGTGAGATATTCCAGATCAGAAGAGGGAGGGATACTAGAGGGCATCAACTGAGGTTAGAGGGGGGTAAATTCAGAAGACATTATTTCATGGAGAGGGTGATAGACAAGTGGAACACTCTACCCGAGGAGGTGGTTTCCTGTAGGACGGTTGGCGCCCTCAAGAGGGGTTGGGACAGAGGAGGGGGGGAAGGTCAGTGAGGAGGGGAGGGAAGGGTGGGGCAGCTGCATGCTGAGGGACTAGCTGCACAATTGAGCAGACTAGATAGACCATGTGGCCTGTTTCTGTTGGCAATTTGTATGTTCGTATGTACCTATGGGAGGTGCATTCTAGGGCAGGTCATTAAGCAAGCAAAAGACCATCTCCAGTTTTACTCTTGTTTGAAGACAAAACAACAAGATGTCTATCTGTACTACCCCCCACTATCTCTGTAGTAACTGCTTAAGGAATGACCCTTCTTTATAAGTGTTGTATCTAGGTATTTTTTGTTTGAAGTGATCTTTGTACTGCTGTCAGTTACCATTTGTGGTAAGCTATTCCATAAACCCTCAATTCTCTCAGTTAAGCAAAATGTCATTTTATTAGTTTTTTGAAATTTACTGATTTGATTATGGCCTGTAGTAGTATGTTCCCTTTTTTCCAAAGTCATCTTCAGATTATCATCCTTGCTGATATCATACATCATTAATAGACTACCTCTTATTCATCTGATTTCTAGTGCATCATACCTAGTGACCTTAACCCCCACTATAATTACAGTGGCCTCTGCCAGGACTCGGCCCTACTAGCTCTGAAGTGAGCCCTGGTAGCTCACGCATCACTGCCATTGACTTAGAATGGGAAGCGGGGCTCAGTTTAAACATAGCACCATTATGTGCCCCCTTAGCTCCAAAAGGACCTGGCAGAAGTCCTAGCAGAACTACTGGCAGATCTGTTCAATGCCTCCCTGGATTCGGGGAGTGTACCTCAGGACTGGAAGATGGCGCACATGGTACCCCTCCACAAGAGCAGCTCCAAGGATGAGCCGGGGAACTACAGACTGATAAGCCTCACATCCATCATGGGAAAGCTGATGGAGACAATCCTGAAGAAGAGGCTGGTTTCCCTCCTAGAGGCTAATGGGCTGCAGGACAGCAGACAGCATGGGTTTGTTTCAAGCAGATCCTGTCAGACCAACCTGGTGGAGTACTATGACTGGGTAACCAGGCAGTTAGGCAGGGGTCATGCAGTGGATGTCCTGTACCTGGACTTCAGTAAGGCATTCGATTCAGTGCCACATGGCAGGCTAGGAAATAAGCTGGAAAGTACAGGGGTGGGGGAGAAGATGGTGGGATGGGTAGTGAACTGGCTGCAAGGGAGACAGCAGAGGGTGGTGGTGGGAGGGGAGCTCTCATCTCCCAGGGCGGTGACAAGCGGGGTACCACAGGGCTCTGTACTGGTCCGGTGTTGTTTGGGATCTTCATAGCAGACATCTCAATAGGCATCAAGAGCAAGATCAGTCTGTTTGCAGATGATACAGAGATGGGAGCAGTAGTGAATGACTTAGAAGGGTGGCCGGAGTTGCAGGATGACTTGGCAAAATGAGAAGCCTGGTCGGACACTTGGCAGCTGGTGTTCAATGCCAAGAAATGCAAGGTGCTACATTTCAGTGCAAAAGACCCTAGGAGGAGCTACCAGCTAGGGAGGATTCAACTAGCCAAGATGGAAGAGGAGAAGGATGTGGGGGTGATCATAATGGGAGCAATGAACAACTCAGCATAGTGTAGAAAGGCAGCTGCAAAGGCCAACAGGATACTGGCTTGTATTGCCAGAGGCATGTCCTCCAGGAGGGGGGAGGTGATCCTACCGCTGTACAGTTCACTGGTTAGACCACACCTGGAGTACTGCGTGCAGAACTTCCTGGACATAAAGTCTCCACCACTCATTCACACTAATGGGAGTTTGCCGGAGGCGCTAGGACCCAGCTGGAGCAAACTTTTTTCAAGAGGGCCGGCGCCAGAGATGGAGCCCACGAGGAAGCAGCACCACGAGCCTCGGCTCGTGCGGTAAAGACTTTCTCGGCATCGACACTCCAACCGCCTCAGTTCCTTTTTTCCCACCATCAAGTGCACTTCAGTGACAATGTCGCTCACCCACCAGGAGTTAAACTTCACTAGCAGCAATAGTTCAGTTTATTTTGTAGTTTTATTTTGAAGTACCGATTATTTTCTATATATTTAAATTGTACATCAAGAAGTCTGCAGCCCTCCATTGACGGAGTCGACCATGAGCGGGTCAGGTAACGGTAGGGAGACTTCATATAAAAGCTGTTCAGTCAGCCCAGCCAGGCCGGGTCCGGAGGGAGGATCCAGCAACGAACTGTCCAATGCTCAGGGGGATTGGCGGTCCCCCCGAAAGCATAAAAGGAAATGGTCCCATTCTCGGCGCCGTTCGGCCTCAAGTTCCTCTTCGACGTATAGGTCAAAGAGAAAAAGGCATCACTCGAGGTCACCCTCTGGTATGTCTGTGCATAGAAGGTCAGTTGTTGGGGCCAGGCACCGGTCTCCACCTCTGTCGGAGTCGCTGGTCTCTGTCTCCGATGGCCAACCTCTTCGACATCGGAGCCCCTATCCGCCCTTCCGGGGAGCTTCCAATGAGCAGTTTCACCAGTGGGCTGCTCTTATGGAGCAGTGGGCTCAGAGGTTGATCAGTTGCCTGAACCCATCACTCTGACGCCGTGGTTTTCGGCCCATTCGGCTCTGGGGGCACGGGTAGGGTGGTTGGGCCTTCCTAGTTGCGTGGCGCCTTCTTTGGTGCCGTCAACTCCGTGCTCTGGTGTTTATCCACCTCACATGGCTGCGGTGCAGGGCTCCACACTGATGATTCTTATCTCCTGCCATTTTTCCCTCTCTTTCGTCAAATCACAGTTTTTTGACCTCTGGGACGAGCTTGGTGCCGTCGGCGGTGCCTCCGGCTCGTTTGGTGCCATGCACAGCACTGGGGGCTCTCTCGGCGCTGTGCGCATTGTCAGCGCCATGTGCATTGTCGGTGCCATGTGCGCTGCTTCAGCAGGCACCTTCCTCCTTTTTCTCTGCGCCAGGGGCTAGCGCAGTGCCGACTGGTCTTCAGGGGTCTTCGACTCTGATTCTTTCCTCTTCTGTTCTTCCTCCTAATTTTTACTCCTTTCCTGTCTATGCAGTCCCCCCTTGACTGTCAGGAGATGATATTGAGCCTGACCCAGATCTTCGTCTGGGTGATGATGTTGATGATACCGCCCTTGGAGCAGCAATCAGTCCTGCTGCAGAGCCTGTGGTGGAAGACCTATCCTATAAGTCTCTGCTAAAAACTTAAACTCTACCCTTTGTCTACAAGCTTTAGCGATTGATCCTGGGAAGCTTTTACGATTCCAATATCTTCATGTCCCGGAGATCCCTATGGATTTAACCCCTCCGGTACAGCCATCTTTCGAGACCCTCTCTCATATGGTGTGGAAAAATCCGGCTCTCATTCCTTCCGTGGCTAAGTCCATCGATAGGAAGTATGCTCTTCCCAAGGATTGTCCTATTTTGGCCTCACAAGCCTTTGCTGATGCCATTGTGATCTTGGCAGAGAATGATAAGGCCGTCCTTCCTCAATGATCTACAGCACGACTAATAAACAAAGAATCTCGTAAGATAGACACCTTAGGTAAGAGAGTCTTTGCTGCCTCAACCCTAGGGTTGCACATTGCCAGCTACCAGGGCTATTTTTCTCAATATGAGTATGTACTTTGGCATTCCCTCAAAGAAATGGTGGAAGCTCTGACTGAATTGGAAGCTAGCTCAGAGTTGCTTCACACCATAACTAGGGGTATCGAATCCAATAACCAACAGGTTAAAGCTGCAATGGATGCCTTCGATACTGCCTCCCGGGCATCTGCACCCGCCGCCACTCTTGGCTACGTACTTAGGGCTTCACGAACGACGCCTAGCAGCAAGTTATGACCTTACCCTCTGATGGTATGTATCTGTTCGGGCCTCAGGTGGAGCAAGCTCTGGAAGCCACACAGAAGACTAGGTCTGCCATTTAGATGGCTAGACCTGCACCCACTCCCTCCAGAGGAGCTGTGAACAAGCGTCAGTTTCACAACCATCAAGTCCTTTCGGGGCAGAAGTAAGGGAGGTTTTAACAAAAATCACAACCCTCAGCCACAAAAGAAAGCACAGCAGAAGGCACAATGCCCCAAAGCGCCCAGTGCCACCTTCTGAGTTTCTGGCCCAAGTCCCACCTCAGCTGTCCGAGGGGGACACCTCCTCAGTGGTGGGAGATGTCTGACTCATTTCTGTAATCAGTAGAAATCTATAACATCAGACAAATGTGTCCTCTGGATAATCTGCGAGGGGTACTCTCTCAATCTTTCAGAAACCCCTCCGGATCATCCTCCCAAACGACAGTCCAGGCTGTCAGCGGTACAGTCAGACCTTCTTGCTTCCGAGGTACAAGGTCTTCTGAAAAACAGGGCAGTAGAAATATTTCCGCTGGATCAATGAAACACAGGTTTCTACTCCCATTACTTTCTGGTTCCAAAGAAAACTGGCGGCATGCGCCCCATTCTGGATCTCAGAAAACTAAACAAGTTCCTTCTCAAGGAAAAGTTCAAGATGATATTACTAGGTACCCTGCTACCTTTGCTTCATTAACACGATTGGCTAGCCTCCCTGGACAAGCAGGATGCCTACCAACATATTCTCATACACCCGAAGCACCACATATACCTAAGGTTCATGGCATTGTGTCAACACTATCAGTTCAGAGTCCTGCCCTTTGTGCTATCCTCGGCGCCTCGAGGTTTTACAAAGTGTTGTGCAGTTCTCGCGGCGCACCTCAGGAAAATCAAAATACAAGTGTTTCCATATCTGGACAACTGGCTCCTAGCAAGTCCCTCCAGGCAAGAGACTCTGGAGTCCGCGTGGCCACAGCCTCAGACTTCCTCACACCCATGGGAGTCCTGCTGAATCCCAACAAGTCGCAGTTGTAGCCCTCCCAGAAGCTCCTCTTCATAGAATCTCTTCTGGACATCTTCTGTGTGAAGGCTTTTCTTCCAGAGGACAGAAGGAGCGATATCTTACAGATGGCCCGATACATCGGAGAATGCAGCTCAGTTCACGCTATCTCGATGCAACGGATGCTGGGCCTTATGGCGTCCTCAGTGTTCACTGTACCCTAAGCTCATCTCCACATGAGATCATCCCAGTGGATGCTCAGTACTCAGTGGTCCCCAACCACTCATCCTCAGTCCTTTCTCATCAAGGTGATGGAACCTCTGAAGAGGTCGCTCACCTGGTGGTCTTGGGAGGACAATCTTCTGGAAGGATATCCCTTTGCTCCTCTGGATCATCAGATGTCAATTACCACGGATGCATCCCTGATGGGTTGGGGATCCCACTGCCAGGATCTCCACACTCAGGGTACGTGGACTCAGGACGAGTCCCAACTGCACATAGCCGTCCTCTGTGCAGTCCGAACCTTGAAGGACATACTCTGTCACAAGAACATTCTCCTTCAAATGGACAACAAAGCAGTGATGTACTACATCAACAAACAGGGCGGCACACTCTCTTACCCTTTATGCAGGTAAGCAATGAGAGTGTGGGAGTGGTGCCTGGAACACAAGGTCTTGATTCAGGCGGTTTACCTGCCAGGAGTGCAAAACGAGCTGGCAGACCGTCTCAGCAGAAAAGAGACGGCTTCTAACGAGTGGTCTCTCGACTCAGCCGTCGTTCAGTCACTCTTCAAAGAATAAGGAACACCGGACATGGACCTTTTTGCGTCCCCACTCAACACAAAACTGCCTCTCTTCTGCTCCAGAAATCCAGAACCTGGCATTTTTTGTCAGGATGCGTTCAGGCTGCGGTGGACAAGACGCTTTATACCTTTCCGTCCCTTCCCTAATTCAGAGAGTACTTCTCAAATTGGAGTCTCGGGAAGAATGATTCTCATTGCCCTGCTCTGGCCTCGCAAATATGGTTTCCGCCACTCAGCAGTCTATCGGAAGCCCCCGAAGACATTTCCCATCCAGATGAACCTTCTGACCCAGGGTCCCGTGGTCCATCCCAACCTGAGGTCGCCTCACCTTCACGCTTGGCTCCTGAAGAGGTAGAGGTGAATAGGTTCAATGTCTTCGAGAGTTCAGATATCCTTTTGGCTGCGCGTCAGCCAGCCACTAGAAAAACTTACGCAGCCAAATGGAAGCGTTTCTCTATCTGGTGTGCAAAATCCTCTTGAAATCCTTTTTCCTGCCCACCGAATAAAGTCTTGGAGTACCTTTTATTTATTTATTTAGATTTTGGTAACCAGGTAAGCCCACTGAGACCAGAGATCCCTTTTTCAGGGGCAACCCGGAATTAGCTACAGTAGATTACATACATAGGTATCAATATACAGTATTCACAGCTGATACATACAAGGAATTGGTATCAAACGCTTAACACAGAGACAGCAGGCTTCACAAGGCTCACAAAGTGTTAGGTGCACAGTACATTTAACAATTTTGCATACGAGTTTCATGGGAGAAATAGAAATGGCACACTTAGTGACAGCATGACAACAGGCCTGGGTAGGTGGCTAGCGATTACAACCACAGAGACTAAGTTTCAGAAGGTACACTTTGAGGCTGGTCTTAAACCCTAGGAGAGTAGGCTCATCAACCATACTTGCTGGGATGGCGTTCCATAAGTACGGAGCGGCATACTGAAAGGAGCACTTACCTTGGTTGGTGCGAACACGAGGGATGTCAAGGGGATGACTTGCCGAGGATCGCAAGGTACGGCACTGTACTTTTGGAGTGAGCAACCCACTCAGATGGGGAGGAGGGCTGAAGGAGGTGAATTTAAAGGCCAAGCAAACAGAGGAATAGGCCAACTTGTGCCGTAGGGTGGGCCAGTTTAGTTCCACGAGGACCTCGCAGTGATGCCTTCTGGGGGAGGAGTTTGTTGCAAAGCGTGCCACCCTATGGTAGAGCATGGAAAGTTTGCTGAGCTCCTTCTCCCGGAGGAACTGTAGGAGGGGGGGCCCCATATAGGATGGAAGGGAGAAGGTTGCAGTTGGCCATGGCGCATCGCACCTCGCCAGAAAGAGAGTTACCCAGCTGGTAGAAGAGTCCAAGCCTCTGGTGGATGGATCTGGTTAAGGAGTCAATGTGGGGTTTGTAGGACAGCTCCTGGTCAAGGAGGATCCCAAGGTACTTGAACCTGTCTATGACCTCAACTCTCCTTACCTTGGGCTGTGTTGAGCTGGAGTAGTTCGCATCTGTCAGTGCCCAGACGTCTGGTCCCAAACAGAACAGCCTTGGTTTTTTCTTCGTTCAGCACAAGAGAATTGGAGGTGAACCAGGCCTCAAGAGCAGAGACACTGGCCTGCAGTTTGGCAGAGATGACACTGGGTAGCGGGTCACTGCAGTAGACAACAGTGTCATCAGCGTATAGGATGAGGTTGCTCAGCCCACAGACCCCCTCAGTATCATTGAGAAAAAGGGAGAATAGCAGGGGACCCAGGATCGAGCCCTGGGGTACCCCAGAGACCACAGGTCTGGTGCTAGATTGTGTTCCTCTCCATCGGACATTTTGGGTTCTATTGATCAGGTAGCTCTCGAACCAGGAGAGTGAGTGCGCATCCAGTCCTAGTCGGTAGAGTTTGGAAAGGAGAAGTTTGTGGCTGACCAGGTCAAAGGCCTTGGACAGGTCAATGAATAGAGCCCCCGTTGGGGAGCCCTGGTCCTTGGCCTTGAGGATGTCAGATGTGAGCTGGATAAGGGCAGTGTCGTTGCCATGACCTTTCCTGAAGCCATGTTGTACGTCAGCAAGGAGTAGGTGCTGCTCGAGATAATCCTGCAGTTGATTGTATACCAGTCTGTCCTGCACTTTCCCGAGAGGGCAGAGTAGGGAGATAGGCCTATAGTTCCCCACTTTGTCCCTGGGTCCTTTTTTATGGGCAGGGACAATAGTCGATACCTTCCATTTACTTGGGACTGTTCCTTCGAGGAGGGACCTGTTGATGAGCAGGGTGACAGGGTAGGCGATTGCAGGGGCAGCGGCCCTCAGCAGCCGCGGTTCAAGCAGGTCATGTCCCAGAGAGGAGTTAGGGTTTCTTTTGGGTAAAAGGGGAAGTACAGCTGTCGGTTTGACCAGTTTCAGGTGGAACTGAGGCCGAGGAAGCGCCCAGTCCGCACTGCTGTTGTAGGGAATCCCAGAAAGGACGGGGGGAGAGAGTCCACTTGGATTGGAGAAGAAAGCACAGAAGGCTTCAGCTACTGCAGAGGGGTCATTGGTCAAGGTATTCCCAACCAGGAGAGCACCTTCTTATGCATTAGTGGCACCCTTGAGAAGAGTGTTAATGTGACCCCAGAATTTCTTAGGATCTCATAGGTGACTAGCTTGGAGATCTCGCAGGTACTTGGATTTGGCATGTTTGGAAGCTTTTTTGCATTGGTTCCTCAACTCCCTGTACTTCTCCCAGTCGGATCTACTGCCTGAGGATTTGTAGAGTCCCCAGGCCCTGTCACGGAGTAGCATACTTTGCTTAAGGCCAGGGCTAAGCCATTTGTGGCACTAGCCCTGTACCCTTAGCTTCTTGCGCGGGGCATGCAGATTGGCCACAGACAGAAATGAATTGGTGAAATAGTAAAGCGCCTCATCCATTGTGGGGAGGGAGACTATAGGATCCCAGTCCATGGTTCACAAGTCTGAGCAGAGGTTTGCTGGTACGAGCCTGCTAAAGTTCCTGGCTTCTATTACCCTAGCAGCAATTTTAGGGGCTTGTTAGACCAGGTACAGAAAATTGGTGAGAGAGCACTCAGAGAGTCTTCCATGATCCCAGCTGTCAATATCCGGTCTGGGCAGGAGACTAGTGCCCAGTCGAGTAGGGAATGATTTCCCGACTTAACGTTATGCCTAGTAGGCAGATCGATGACTTGGGTTAGGGAGGAGTCCAGCATAGGATTCTTGTTGATGGAAGTCCCCAAGGAGAATAGTCTCCCCCAAGGGGTACTCAACCAGGGCATGGGTTAGGGATTCAAGGGAGGAGGCAGCCGATTTTGGGTGGAAGGTAGGCACACCCTATGTACAAGGGTTTGGTGTCGCCAAGGAGCACTTTAACAAATAGGATCTCATTTACCGATCCACAAAGGGTAGGGTGATCAAGCTGCGAAGCATGTAAGGTTGTGCTGACGTAGATGAGAACCCCACCACCTCTTTTCCCAACTCTATCCTTTCTAAAAGCATGATAGCCAACTAAGTCCACTTCATGAGGGAGGATCTGTGGCTTAAGCCAGGTTTCAGTCACAGCTAGTACATCGGGTTTGTACAGTGCTGTCCATGCCTCAAGGTCTTGGACTTTGTGCCTTAGGCTGCCGATGTTCATGTGCACCAGCTTGAGTCCACTGGTATTGGCCCAGAGAGGGTTGGTAGGGTCACTGAGGGTGAGATTAGATGAGTGGGGACCAGGTTTAGTTCAGTGTCCCCAGTGCCAGCTTAAGCCTGGCAAGGTAGCCAGTAATTTTGGAGGGGATGAAGAGGAGCCGCCGTTGGTCGTCCGTGCTACGGTAGAAAAATAGGTTATAACAGCTACCCTTTTGAGTTAATCCATACACGAATAGGCTTAGCATGTTAAACCCCTCCTCACGAGGATCGAGGAGGGAGACCAATATTCCAGCCCAGTTCTGGGGAGAGACAACCCCAGAGGTAGATTTGATCAATTCCCAGTACCGGAGCAATGTATGCGGGAGCGGCCATGAGTATCAGGCTCTGCATAGTTGCCGATCAGGGAGGGGACACCTGACTCAGGGAAGGACCAGGTCAGTTTGGTAGCCCTCAGTAAGGGTTCGGTTCTAAGGAGAGTAGGGTAGGCTAAATCCCCTCCTACTTGAAGGTTTAGAGGAAGGGGGGGGGTAACAGTGGGTCCTGTCTTAAATAGTAGGAAAGTGTCCCGCTCCTCACTGGTGGCCAGAGGCAAGCTGGGACAGGAAACTTCGACAGGTACGGTACAGCAGATAACTTGTAATAGTTCAATTACAGCATTAGGAGTAGTGGGGTTGAAGGGTAATTTAACGCAGTATCAGAGTAATGCTAATAGGCAGTTGCTAAAACCCATAAGTTGGAAGAGTCAGTTGTAGAGCAGGAGAATAGGAGCAGCCAAGACTGTCCAAGTAATGCTAAAGGCTATAGTGGTTTAGAGTTGAGCTATAAAGTAAAAACATTCAAAACAGTGAGCACCAGCATAACAATACAGATTAAGACCAGTCAACAATATGAATATGATGAGAGGATATCAGCAGTACCTCTACCACCAGAGGAGTAAATGGATCTGGTGGCTAGCAAGTTAGATTTCTCTGTAGCAAGTATTCCAGGCTAAGATCAAGTTGCTAGCAAGTCACAAAGTAATAAAGACTCTAGAAGTCAGCCACGTCAATTGTACGATAGGTGGAGTATTTAGCAGATCAGGCTTTAAGAGATGAGGGAATATAATGGGTTAAAGATATGACAGGCTGATCATATCAGGTTCAGAGGCTGTCGTAGGCAGGATTGACCGATCGAGTTAGTGGGAGGAGGGAACGGGGTTGGTGGGCATGAATTTCCAACAGTCCAGATGCAGAGGCCCAGGAAAAGTCCTTCCAGTCGGTAAGCAGCTCTGGTAATTGCGATCGGTGTCAGTGGCTGCGGCGTAGCAAATTCTGTGTGTGCAGGCTTCGGGAAAGGTCTGCCAGAGCTAGCTCCTCAACCCCGAGGTGAAGAACTTAAGTTCGGTCCGTGGGAGGGGGAGGAGACCCTCAGCAGTGGGCCACCGTCTCCACAATCCCAGAGCTTCTAGCCCCAGCAAGGATTCAATGCGGGCTTTAACTCCAGCAGCTTGGAGCGTCACAGGTAGCGGGGACCAATGGGCTCGGAGTGCCTTTTTTCAAATTTGGCACTCAGAGGTAGACGACGAGCGCGCCGGTCGTTGGGAGAAAGCTCCCCAGTGGTCTCCGGTGGTCGGGGCCGATTACAACAGTCCAGATGCAGAGGCCCAGGAAAAGTCCTTCCAGTCGATAAGCGGCTCTGGTAATCGCGATCGGTGTCGGTGTCAGTGGCTGCAGCGTAACACATTCCGTGTGTGCAGGCTTCGGGAGAGGTCCGCCAGAGCTAGCGCCTCAACCCCGAGGTGAAGAACTTAAGTTCGGTCCGTGGAAGGGGAAGGAGACCCTCGGCAGTGGGCCACCATCTTCACAATCCCAGAGCTTCTAGACCTCTCAAATACAGGTCTGCAATACTCTATAGTCAAAGTTCATCTTTGTGCCATTTCAGCGTATTATGAGCCGGTACTTTCCATGTCACTGGCTTAGTTGCCTGTGGTTAAAAGGTTTCTTGGGGGTATTCTGCATACTAGACCTCCTATCAGACGCCCAGTTGCAGTCTGGGACATTAATCTTGTGCTAGAGATGCTCACTCGTAAATCTTTCGAGCCTCTAGCTACTTGTGAGTTGAAGTTCCTAACTTGGAAAACGGCCTTCCTGGTGGCCATCACCTCAGCCCATAGGGTTTCTGAAATACATGCATTGGTCACTGACCCCCTGTACACTGTATTTCACAAGGACAAAGTAGTTCTTAGGACTCTTCCTATGTTTCTCCATAAGGTTGTCTCAGAGTTCCATCTGAACCAACCTTTAGTCCTTCCTACCTACTTTGCAAACTTCCAGTATGAAGGGGAGCATACCCTTCATTCACTGGATGTTAAGAGAGCATTGTGATTCTATCTAGATAGTACAAAAGAATTTCGCAAAGCCCAACAACTATTGGTTTCCTTCAGGGAGACCCGGCTGGGTCAACCTGTCGCTATCAGATGTATTTCAGCATGGCTGGTAGCTTGCCTTTGCCACTGCTATTCTATGGCACGGGTCAAGCTGGAAGGCAGAGTATACGCTTACTCTACCAGAGCAGTCGCGGCTTCTCTGGCGGAAATCTGCAACGTGCCCATCGCAGATATTTGCAATGCGGCCACTTGGAGCTCCGTACATACTTTAGCTAAGCAGTACGCCTTGGATGTCAGTGCCAGATGACATCTGTTGTTTGGCAGGACCATTCTAAATGGACTTCTATCCTAGGTATGTGAGCTCCTTATCTCCTGCCACCCGTCTCGGGGGATTATTTAGCTCGGTACTCTCCCATTAGTGTGAATGAGTAGTGTAGACTTTATGTCCAGGAAGATATGGAAATTACGTACCTACCGTAATTCTTGATCTTATTGGACGAAGTCTCCACCACTCATTCACACGCCCACCCACCATCCCCCGGGCTCACTTCTCTGTTTTTGGTCTTTACTCTCTCGATGGCTGGGCTGTGAAGACTTTATTGTTGACCCTTCTTACACGGGTCATTCGGAGTATCTTATGTCCAATTTTTAGGTTAGTCCTTGTAGGTTAGTTACGCTGCACCTCCACAGAAAAAAAGGTACTGAGGCGGTTGGAGGGTCGACGCCGAGATAGTCTTTACTACACGAGCCGAGGCTCACAGTGCCACTTCCTCGCAGCTCCATCCCTGGCGCCGGCCCTCTTGAAAAAAGTTTGCTCCTGCTAGGTCCTAGCGCCTCCAGCGAACTCCCATTAGTGTGAATGAATGGTGGAGACTTCGTCCAAGAAGATCAAGAATTACGGTAGGTATGTAATTTCCATTTCTGGTGACTGTACCTGAAGAAGGACATTAGGTTACCGGAGGGGCTGCAGCGCAGGGCAACAAAAATGATCCCGGGGCTAGGGGACTTACCAATGAGAGCAGGCTGAGAGAATTGAACATGTACTACCTGGAGGAGAGGAGGGATGGGGGAACATGATTGAAACCTTCAGGTACATGAAGGGAATAAATAAGATGGGCATGGAGAAGCTTTTTAAATTAAGGAGGGGAGGGACACTCGAGGGCACGATCTGAGATTGGAAAGGGGAGGGTTCAGGAGGGCAATGAGGAGACACTTTTATATGGAGAGGGTGGTGTCTGGGTGGAATGCATTGCCAGAGGAAGTGGTATCCTGTAGAACAGTGGGCTGCTTCAAAATGGGATGGGACAGGGTACGGGGATAGGTCACTGAGGGAGGAGGAGGGGCAGCTGCAGTATAAGGGCTGCTAGCTGTACAATTGATCAGACTTGATAGACCATAAGGCCTTTATCTGCTGGCAATTTCGTATGTTCGTATGTATGTTCATAAAGCTCATAAAGTGTAATTCCAACACTGCCTTAGCCATTCTTCGTAAGGCATATTCAAACCCCAAACAGTTTTCATAGATTTCCTCTGGACCCTCTTCAGTTGGTATCTATCTTTTATTTATTTATTTATTTATTGAAAGTATCAGAATTGCCACCCTTTGAGTCAGAGACTCCTTTGCAAAGGCCCCACGTCATGAAAGAGCAGAGAGGGGAAACAAAACATACAGTAAAATACAAGGATTCAGTAGAACAAAACAAAGTGCAAGTGGAGAGAACAGGACATGTTAGATGAAGATAGCATAATGTATGCCTGGCAAACAGGCGGTTACAGACCCAGGGTCTGGCATACTTTACAATTAGAAGCCCCAGGGAGGCTAGTTGGCAGTCCGGAATAAGACCTTGTCAAGTGGGGAAATGTGTGGCAGGCAGTGCAGATAGCTCAGGTACAGTCGCATCAACCTGTGGAGAGGAGGTGTTCCCTGTGGCTAATTTTAAAAGGGCCCAAATTGGCAAGGGAGGAGACCTTGGTAGGAAGTGAGTTGAACCAGAGGGGGGCCTGGTAGATGAATGCCCTCTGGCCTTGGGATGTTTTAGAGCCGGGGGTGGAGAAGTAAGGCCTGTTAGAGCTCCTAGTGGAAGTGGAGGAGGCCGGGGGGGGGGGAAGAGACCAGCAGAGATCTTCTTGGCAAGGAGGCAGGTGTGGTATTTTAGCCTGCCGTCGAAATTTAGCCAGTTGGTGAGGCGGTACAAGTCGCAGGTGTAGGTGAGCCTGTCACAACCGGTCACCAGGCGACAGTCTTTGTTAAGAGACACCTTTAACCTGCAGAGAACATCGTTTGTTGCTGACCCATAGATGACTAAACTGTAGTCAACTAGGGAGAGTACAGAACAGGTGACCACCACCCAGAGGGCTTCAGGAGGCATACAGTTGCGCAGTCGATATAGGAGGCCAGTTCTGTTATTCATGGCAGAGCAGACTAGGTTAATGTGGTCATGATAGGTGAAAGAGGGGTCAGGGGCGATTCCAAGATATTTGAAGCAGGGGACTTGATCCAGTGTGGCAAGATGATTGTTAAGGATGGTAAGGGGGGCATCCCTGAATTTATTTTGTGGGTGGGTGAAGACCATGACTTTAGGTTTTTTTGTAGTTTAAGATTAGTTTGTGCTTGACAAACCACTCCTCAGATTCTGAGAAAAAACGTTGTAGATCCAGTTGCAGGGAGTAAGGCTCGGGGTGACTACAAAATAATACAGTGTCATCTGAGTAAAGTATCATATGCCCAGTGTAGGCCCTTGGGAGAGAGTTTAGAAAAAGGCTAAAGAGGAGGGTCGCCAGGATGGAGCCCTCGGATACCCCTGAGCGAACAGGGAGGCAGGAGGAGAGGGTGGTGCCAATTTTGACTTGCTGCAGCCTTCCTGAGAGATAGTTCCAGGTGGTTGATTCCTGAGATAGGCCCAGGGAGGGAAGGGTCTGAACCAGGAGGGCATGATTAACCATGTCGAACACCTTGGAAGAGGTCAATATAGACAGCCCGTACCAGGTGACCATGGTCCAAGGCCTTGTGAATATAGTCGGTAAAGTCCAGAAGGGCCGTAGTTGTACTGTGACCCTTCCGGAAGCTGTATTGTTCAGGGCTTAGTAAATTATGCTTGTTAAGCTAGTCAGAGAGCTGGTCAGACACGATTCTTTCCAAGGCTTTGGAGATGGGCGGGAGGATGGATGTGGGTTGATAGCTGCTGTGTAGGGTACGGTCACCACTTTTTAGAATAGGGGGTGACTACTGCAGTCTTCCACTGGGACGGAAACTGTCCGAGACTGAGGGATAGGTTAAAGATCACAGTAAGTGGGGAGAGGACTACATCAAGAACAAGGAGGAGAAGCTTCAGATCTAGTGAGTCACTGCTGTAACGAGATTTGCCCAGGACATGGGAGAGGTAGGTTTTAGCTTCCCTAGTGGACATAACTTTGAAACGAAAAGGGGGAATTCCTAGTAGGGGGGATGAGGGGGGAGCAAGGCGAATGGGAGAAGAAGTCCGGGAGAAGGACACTACTGAGGTCAGAGAAGGCAGTGTTAAATGTATTTGCAATAGTCGAGGGGTCATGAATGAGGGTGCCATTGACATTTAACGGGGGGAGGCACAGTTTTTCCATTTAGCTCCTTGAGGTTATCCCAAAAGTTGCGGCCAGGGCCCCAGTTGGATGAGAGCGTTTCTTGATAATAGGAGGCCTTTGCCCTACAAAATTCCCAAGTACAGTGATTCCTAGCTGCTCTGTACTGCTGTCTATCAGCTAAACAGCCTGATGCAATGGCACAATGCCAGAGGTCATCACGTTCACACATCAGGTCAAGGAGGGACTGGCTGATCCGTGGTGTGTCAGCACTTTTGATGGTTTTTTTTGGTGAGGGGAGCAAAGCAGTTGCAGGCTGCGTTAAAAGTGGTGATGATGTGGGCAAGGGAAGAGTCGGTGTCAGTGGCTTGATAGATGGGGGACCAGTCACTGTTAGAGAGGAAGTCTTTAAGGTGGCCAAGGGCACCTTTCTTGAGGAGGCGCAAGTTGATAACCTTGGGGGGGGGGGGTTAGAGCTGTTTGACCAGTGACATTGAATGGGGGAGTGGTCGCTGAGTACATCAGGGAGCACCAGGACCTTGGAGAGGTGACCAGGATGGCTAGTAAAGATTAGGTCAGTCATTGTGGCCCTGTCAGTGAGTGGGTTTAGTCTTGTAGGGGAGTTAACAGCCTGAGTGAGGTCAAGGGTGGCAGCGGCATTCCTATACGATGCGGCTGCTGGAGACTGCCAGTCTATATTAAAGTCCAATAGGGCGATGGTTTCTGGCTTTTGTGGGAGGTGTGTGATGCAGTCCAGGACGGAGTTAAAGGCAGGTTTCTGCTGCAGGGGGGATGTAGATGACCATGATCAGGAGGGATTTATCAGTGTTCCCTAAGGCCAGTTTGATGGTGAGTGCCTGTGCACCAGTGTCGGTGGTATGAGCCTTGTGAACGTGGCAGTGGAGAGGGTCTCTGACATACAGAGCACACACCCCACCTCTTTTCCCCACTCTGTCTAGGTGATAGACGGAGTAGCCTGGTAGTGCCATGGCCGAGTCCTTTGTTTTGGGGGAGAGCTAGGTCTCCACTACAGCAAGGATGTTTGGCTTGTGGAGCACAACCCAGCCTTGGAGAAGATCGTGTTTTTTGAGAAGGCTGTATGTATTTATGGATGCCAGCAGAAAGCCTTCAGCTTTCTTGGAGGTAGGGTTGGGCATTCCAGGTGGGCCAGGGTAGGGCTGGACATTACCAGAAAGGAGCAGTAGGAACATGGCTATTCTGTAAAGTGAGCATGTAAGAAGCTGGGCTTGGGAGGCAGGCCAGAGCTGGTTAGATTGGACACACTGGTGGGGATGGGGAGGGAGTTGACGTGGGGCAGTAGAAGATTGGAGAGATGTATTAGGCTGGGGAGAAGGGGTGAGTCTTGAGGAGGGGCAGAGACTGGAGGGATCCTGAAGGAGGAGATTATGCTGATAGTGGCACCCGGGCGTTATTGGCAAACCACTCCTGTGAAGGGGGAGGTTGTGGTCAAATGTGAGGAGGCTGGGGGCAAACAAGGATAGGAGAAGGAGAAAAGTAAAGGGAGAGAGGACCCATTGCAGAGAGCAGTGCTAAGTGTAGTTCACCTGGAGGGTGGGAGGGGGATAGAGAAGAGGGGGGAGTAGAAAAAGAGTAGTAAACAGTAGGGCCAACAGTGGGCCGACTTGTTAGCGGAAGGGTTGCTGCTTGTGAAACAAAAGGTACAGGGTTCAAGAACCGGGTCCGGAGAGCAGGGAAAAAAGGGAAATGTGGAAGGGTGAGAGGGGGAATTGACGAGAGGAGCTGTAGTCTGAATGGGAAAGGGTTAGCAGGGGGAGAGATTGGCATGTAAAGAATGAGGGAATTAGCTGCATGGGACTGATCCCTAGTGGTCAGGGAATATAAACTGCTATGGAGAAGACTGGGACTTAGTGTAAAACTTACAGGTCATGTGACCTACCAGTGACAATAAGTTAGGGGCCAGCCTTGGGTGGCTGGTCAGTCAACACAAAGCGTAGACTGGTAAACACCACTCCAAGAGTGAGAAGCTGAGCTGTTTACCTTTTGGGCCAGGTCCTGCTCTCCACTCCTCGGCTGCGACATGCGAGTGTGAGGGGGTTCCGGCAGGGGCCTAGGATAGGGAGGAGAACAAAGGAGAGAAACCGGTTAGGCAGGTACAGGGCGGGAATGCAAGGTCAGATGCCTCCAGGTTGGGACAGACTGTGCATGCGCAGGTTCTGGTCTGGAGGAGGATGCCTGGATACCCTGAGATGGCGTACTAAGGAAAAGCAGGTAAATGAGAAAACAGAGCAAATGCAAACAACATACAGGCACACAATATCAAACGGCCCCCTGTAAAAAATACCATCCCCAGCTAAAGCTGCCCCTAGTTATTCTCCCGCCCTGCTACAGGCACACAATATCAAACGGCCCCCTGTAAAAAATACCATCCCCGGCTAAAGCTGCCCCTAGTTATTCTCCCACCCTGCACACAATCCCCACAGCAAACAACATACAGACACACAATATCAAACGGCCCCCTGTAAAAAATACCATCCCCGGCTAAAGCTGCCCCTAGTTATTCTCCCGCCCTGCACACTAATCCCACAGCAAACAACATACAGGCACACAATATCAAACGGCCCCCTGTAAAAAATACCATCCCCGGCTAAAGCTGCCCTAGTTATTCTCCTGCCCTGCACAGTATCCCCACAGCAAACAACATACAGGCACACAATATCAAACGGCCCCCTGTAAAAAATACCATCCCCGGCTAAAGCTGCCCCTAGTTATTCTCCCGCCCTGCACACAATCCCCACAGCAAACAACATACAGGCACACAATATCAAACGGCCCCCTGTAAAAAATACCATCCCCGGCTAAAGCTCCCCCTAGTTATTCTCCCACCCTGCACACTGTCCCCACAGCAAACAACATACAGGCACACAATATCAAACGGCCCCCTGTAAAAAATACCATCCCCGGCTAAAGCTGCCCCTAATTATTCTCCCGCCCTGCACACTAATCCCACAGCAAACAACATACAGGCACACAATATCAAACGGCCCCCTGTAAAAATATACCATCCCCGCCAAAGCTGCCCCTAGTTATTCTCCCACCCTGCACACAATCCCCACAACAAACAACATACAGGCACACAATATCAAACGGCCCCCTGTAAAAAGTACCATCCCCGGCTAAAGCTGCCCCTAGTTATTCTCCCACCCTGCACAGTATCCCCACAGCAAGCAACATACAGGCACACAATATCAAACGGCCCCCTGTAAAAAATACCATCCCCGGCTAAAGCTGCCCCTAGTTATTTTCCTGCCCTGCACAGTATCCCCACAGCAAACAACATACAGGCACACAATATCAAACGGCCCCCTGTAAAAAATACCATCCCCGGCTAAAGCTGCCTCTAGTTATTCTCCTGCCCTGCACAGTATCCCCAGCAAACAACATACAGGCACACAATATCAAACGGCCCCTGTAAAATACCATCCCGGCTAAAGCTGCCTCTAGTTATTCTCCGCCTGCACACAATCCCCACAGCAAACAACATACAGGCACACAATATCAAACGGCCCCCTGTAAAAAATACCATCCCCGGCTAAAGCTGCCCCATGTTATTCTCCCGCCCTGCACACTCTCCCCACAGCAAACAACATACAGGCACACAATATCAAATGGCCCCCTGTAAAAAATACCATCCCTAGCTAAAGCTGCCCTAGTTATTCTCCGCCTGCACAGTATGCCCACAGCAAACAACATACAGGCACACAATATCAAACGGCCCCTGTAAAAATACCATCCTCGCCAAAGCTGCCCTAGTTATTCTCCCCGCCCTGCACACAATCCCCACAGCAAACAAATACAGGCACACAATATCAAACGGCCCCCTGTAAAAAATACCATCCCTGGCTAAAGCTCCCCCTAGTTATTCTCCCGCCCTGCACACTGTCCCCACAGCAAACAACATACAGGCACACAATATCAAACGGCCCCCTGTAAAAATATACCATCCCCGGCTAAAGCTGCCCCTAGTTATTCTCGTGCCCTGCACACTAATCCCACAGCAAGCAACATACAGGCACACAATATCAAACGGCCCCCTGTAAAAATATACCATCCCTGGCTAAAGCTGCCCCTGGTTATTCTCCCGCCCTGCACAATATCCCCGAAGCAAACAACATACAGGCACACAATATCAAATGGCTCCCTGTAAAAAATACCATCCCCAGCTAAAGCTGCCCCTAGTTATTCTCGCGCCCTGCACAGTATCCCCACAGCAAACAACATACAGGCACACAATATCAAACAGCCCCCTGTAAAAAGTACCATCTCCGGCTAAAGCTGCCCCTAGTTATTCTCCCGCCCTGCACACTGTCCCCACAGCAAACAACATACAGGCACACAATATCAAACAGCCCCCTTTAAAAAGTACCATCTCCGGCTAAAGCTGCCCCTAGTTATTCTCCCACCCTGCACACAATCCCCACAGCAAACAACATACAGGCACACAATATCAAATGGCCCCCTGTAAAAAATAACATCCCCGGCTAAAGCTGCCCCTAGTTATTCTCGCGCCCTGCACACTAATCCCACAGCAAACAACATACAGGCACACAATATCAAACGGCCCCCTGTAAAAAATACCATCCCCGGCTAAAGCTGCCCCTAGTTATTCTCCCACCCTGCACAGTATCCCCACAGCAAGCAACATACAGGCACACAATATCAAACGGCTCCCTGTAAAATATACCATCTCCGGCTAAAGCTGCCCCTAGTTATTCTCCCACCCTGCACACAATCCCCACAGCAAACAACATACAGGCACACAATATCAAATGGCCCCCTGTAAAAAATAACATCCCCGGCTAAAGCTGCCCCTAGTTATTCTCGCGCCCTGCACACTAATCCCACAGCAAACAACATACAGGCACACAATATCAAACGGCCCCCTGTAAAAAATACCATCCCCGGCTAAAGCTGCCCCTAGTTATTCTCCCACCCTGCACAGTATCCCCACAGCAAACAACATACAGGCACACAATATCAAACGGCCCCCTGTAAAAAATACCATCCCCAGCTAAAGCTGCCCCTAGTTATTCTCCCACCCTGCACACTATCCCCACAGCAAACAACATACAGGCACACAATATCAAACGGCCCCCTGTAAAAAATACCATCCCCAGCTAAACTGCCCCTAGTTGTTATTCTCCACCCTGCACACAATCCCACAACAAACAACATACAGGCACACAATATCAAGCAGCCCCTGTAAAAATACCATCGCCCATTAAAGCTGCCCTAGTTATTCTCCTGCCCTGCACACAATCCCTACAGCAAACAACATACAGGCACACAATATCAAACCGCCCGCTGTAAAAAATACCATCCCAGGCTAAAGCTGCCCCTAGTTATTCTCCCGCCCTGCACAGTATCCCCACAGCAAACAACATACAGGCACACATTATCAAACAGCCCCCTGTAAAAAAATACCATCGTCGGCTAAAGCTGCCCCTAGTTATTCTCGCGCCCTGCACACAATCCCCACAGCAAACAACATACAGGCACACAATATCAAACGGCCCCCTGTAAAAAATACCATCCCCGGCTAAAGCGGCCCCTAGTTATTCTCCGCCCCTGCACAGTATCCCACAGCAAACAACATACAGGCACACAATATCAAACGGCCCCTGTAAAAATACCATCCCAGCTAAAGCTGCCCTAGTTATTCTCCGCCCTGCACACAATCCCCACAGCAAACAACATACAGGCACACAATATCAAACAGCCCCCTGTAAAAAAATACCATCCCCGGCTAAAGCTGCCTCTAGTTATTCTCCCACCCTGCACAGTAACCCCACAGCAGACAACATGCAGGCACACAATATTAAACGGCCCCCTGTAAAAAGTACTATCCACGGCTAAAGCTGCCCCTAGTTATTCTCGCGCCCTGCACACAATCCCCACAGCAAACAATACACAGGCACACAATATCAAACGCCCCTGTAAAAAATACCATCCCCGGCTAAAGCGGCCCCTAGTTATTCTCCCGCCCTGCACACTGTCCCCACAGCAAACAACATACAGGCACACAATATCAAACGGCCCCCTGTAAAAAATTCCATCCCCGGCTAAAGCGGCCCCTAGTTGTTCTCCCACCCTGCACACTGTCCCCACAGCAAACAACATACAGGCACACAATATCAAACAGCCCCCTGTAAAAAATACCATCCCCGGCTAAAGCAGCCCCTAGTTATTCTCCCACCCTGCACACAATCCCCACAGCAAACAACATACAGGCACACAATATCAAACAGCCCCCTGTAAAAAGTACCATCCCCGGCTAAAGCTGCCCCTAGTTATTCTCCCACCCTGCACAGTATCCCCACAGCAAACAACATACAGGCACACAATATCAAACGGCCCCCTGTAAAAAATACCATCCCCGGTTAAAGCTGCCCCTAGTTATTCTCCCGCCCTGCACACAATCCCCACAGCAAACAACATACAGGCACACAATATCAAACGGCCCCCTGTAAAAAATACCATCCCCGGGTAAAGCTGCCCCTAGTTATTCTCCCGCCCTGCACACAATCCCCACAGCAAACAACATACAGGCACACAATATCAAACGGCCCTCTGTAAAATATACCATTCCCGGCTAAAGCTGCCCCATGTTATTCTCCCGCCCTGCACACTAATCCCACAGCAAACAACATACAGGCACACAATATCAAACGGCCCCCTGTAAAAAATACAATCCCCAGCTAAAGCTGCCCCTAGTTATTCTCCCGCCCTGCACAGTATCCCCACAGCAAACAACATACAGGCACACAATATCAAACGGCCCCCTGTAAAAAATACCATCCCCAGCTAAAGCTGCCCCTAGTTATTCTCCCGCCCTGCACAGTAACCCCACAGCAAACAACATGCAGGCACACAATATCAAACGGCCCCCTGTAAAAATATACCATCCCCGGCTAAAGCTGCCCCTAGTTATTCTCGCGCCCTGCACACGAATCCCACAGCAAACAACATACAGGCACACAATATCAAACGGCCCCCTGTAAAAAAAATGCCATCCCCGACTAAAGCTGCCCCTAGTTACTCTCCCGCCCTGCACAGTATCCCCACAGCAAACAAGGTAGCACAGTGTTTCAGGTGAATAACAGGACAATATGAGCAACTACACATGGAATACACATTTTACCGAATAGGGTGATCAGAATTATGAGCCATAGTCCAAATTCTGCAGGTTATGATCAGGTTTCTGTATAGTAGAACCACAGCATCCTTATTGCTGGGAGCAAGGGTATGTTTGCTCACATCCAGTATCCTTTTAGCCTTACTGGCAACTACTTCAAAATGAATTGTGTGATATACCATAGTATGTGTTACCCAGGTTGTTCTCTTTGCTAGTTTAGCTTTACCTGTTCCCATTAAATGGGAGTATTGGTGGAGCAACATGCATTTTCAAGGAAAATATTGCATTTCTTCTAGAAATGTAAATCAGATTAAAAATATGCTTACTGCATGAGTAGTTCAGGAACACAGTTACACCTCCCCATATTCTGTCCCTCAGAGGAACTGCTTGGCAGCTTATTTTCTTTATGTTTTTGCAAAACATGTTATTTATTTATTTAGTTTTAGTTTAAGGTGTCGTAGCCACAAAATATGACTATTTTCAGACATGACCCAGGAGGTTACAATACAAAACTTGCAGACAAAACAAATAACAGGTAAGTTCAGAAGTAATCAACCATGCAAGGAAAAATCTATACAGTATGTTCTGTGACGTAAACAGTATTTCTAATATGACAGAGACAATGGCAGAAAAATACACAATAGTACAAAACATAATAAGCATACAGTCATAGTGCAGTAAAGTAACACATAATCCATGGTAAGTGCTACATATAACAGTAACAAGGGGTCAGAGCAAAATTGAACATTTTGAGAGCTGAGGAAGAGGATGTCAAGCACCCTATATGGGTGTAAAACAGGAACATAGGGAACATTTGACTAGGAGAGTGTGATGCATCTTTTTAAAAGCAATATGACTAGGTGCAGAGCAAACATCAAGAAGTAGGAAATTCCAGTATTTTGGGGCCAGGCTGGAGAAAGCTGAGGTTCCTTTTAGGGTTCTGCACCTAGGGTTACCACCCTCTATTAAACCCTGTTTTTCAAACATGAACTTATTTATCAGCCCCACAGGTCCCTAAAGATTGCTGCCTTTCTCTGTCTGATGGCACTCTGGCAAGATCATTTTTAGGTCAGAATTAAACACAGATAGTTACTCGTTGAATAGCAATGTTTTTTTTTTTGGACAACTCAGTATCAGATTTGTTAAATAGAATTCTTGTGGTGAATCAGTCTGAACAACACTGGGCAGTGAGATTGTGTTTTTTTTTTTTTTGTTTTTTTTTTGTGTAACCATCTCTAACATTACTTAACATTAGACATTTGACAGGGTTTCAGGACGAAGTCCATTTTGCACCTTTCACCTCAATGACTTCACACTTTGTGATCATCTGTATTCAGAAGAAAGCTGGCAGTGTACTTCTAAAACAGTGCCTTACATGGAGCAGATCTGTTAAAACACTGACGAAATGATGGATCTTGACAGAAGTGAGAAAGTACTGTAGAATTAGCTATTTTCACATGAAGTAATTTTAGCGCAAACAGACGTGCAATCATAACTGCATAAATTAAATTTAGAGCTGTCATTAGAACTACATACAATATAATGGGAAAAGTGCTAATAATACAAATTAGCCTAAATTAATTTTGGGGCAAATTAGTGCTTCCACGAATGTAGCGAAAATTATTTGACAGTGAAAATTTCAAGATCTTACTTCGAGAGGGCTCTTGCAGTAGGTATTCACATATAGGACTGACCCACCAGGCGTCAGGACCCCACAGAAAAATTTCTAGCTGGCAGTCTCTGGCGGGGGACCATGCCCACATAAGGTGACCGGTTGTCCTATGACGTTGGTATAAAGGGGTCCCCTACGCCCCTTTTCAATTCTTTCCCCTGCTGTCGGCTTGGTTTCCTCGTGGTAAAACAGCTCGTCAGCCATTCTCGATCCATAAGTTTTCAAACTTTTT
This sequence comes from Neoceratodus forsteri, assembly GCA_016271365.2. Taxonomy (NCBI): domain Eukaryota; kingdom Metazoa; phylum Chordata; order Ceratodontiformes; family Ceratodontidae; genus Neoceratodus; species Neoceratodus forsteri. The sequence goes on from CM057449.1 coordinate 970,925,847, forward strand.
GACCTTTTTTGTCTATCTTTCGATTGTTTTCAACGATTTGCTGTGTATGTTGTCCCCGACGCCCTCTGAATCGCATAAGAACAAGTGCGATTCGTGTGGTTCCCAACTTCCACACAAGGACTGCCACTCCCTGTGCCTCTTCTGTCTGGGCCCAGACCACCCCATGGAGAAATACCAGCACTGCCAGATGTTCAACTCTGCTACCCGCAAAAGAAGGCAGCAGTCCCTTGAAGCCCATATCCTAAAGAAGAAAATGGCCTCCATGGAAAAAGAGTTAAAGAAACTTAGGTAGGCATCTACTTCCCCCGAAGGTCACAAGAAAAAGCACAACTAGGAGAAGCACCAGGAGGTAGGCGGCTTCCACAGCAGCCGACTCCGGCTGGAATGAGAACACATAAAATGCGTCCCTCGAGGATGCCTCCATGACAGCTGCCTTAGTGGTTACCAAGAAGGTGTCACCCTCCCATCTGTCTCGGCCGGGCCTCTCAGGAGCCTCCGGGGCAAAGGAGGCCTCCACTCCCATGAAGGCCGCTTCTTTCACGCTTCAGGTCAAAGCAGGTCCGGTAAGTTGGACGTCAGTCCCACCGATGCTCGCCCGGACAAGGCTGCTAAGTCGCTTACCCCTTTGGGTGAGCGCCTAGCCAAAACTCCTCCCGACAAGGCCGCATATCCTGCACAGCCTTCCTCAGGCAGGGAGTCCGATAAGTCAGACGCCGGCTCCGCCGCCGCCTGCCCGTCCAAGAAGCCTGCCCATACAACAGTCCGATGCCCCATGCTCTCCACAGCATCTCACCACATTGCCCTCTGAGGTCCACGTGTCTCCTCAACTGACCCCTGTGGATTATAATCCTCCTTCCCCAGACGTCATCGAGGATACTGGGATGCTGCCATCAGAGAACCCTCCTCCTGGCAGGACCCCCTGACACCGGACCCTCAGACGCCGGTCCCGACGCCGGCCTACCCGACGCCATCCAGCATACCCTTATCTGGCAATAGGTCTATCCTTTAGTCAGGTCCTTTGGACCCTCTCAAAGGTATACCCACTCCAGGCCCAACGCCCGAGGGGCCAGCGTTATCACCATCTGGCCCTCCAGCAGGGCCTCTGCCAGGTTCCTGTGCTCCATCAGAGCCCCTGGCACCCGAGTACCTGACACCACAATACCTGGCTCCTCTGTATCCAGCGCCACAATATCTGGCGCCGCAGTACCCGACACCTCAGTACCCAACACCGGGCTACCCACCGTCGGGGTATGGATTTTACGGATACCCTCAATATCCATATCCCCCTCCACTTCCGCCACCCACTCCCCAGCTGCCAGCGGATTTGAAGGAGACCTTGGCCTCCTGGTGGGCTGAGGCCAAGGCTCAGCTCACTAGGGAGGTAGAGAGTCATCTACTGATGCCGGACCCTATACAGGATCCCCTACGTCGGAGATGGTAGACTCCCCCCCTTCCCAACACCAGAGGAGAGCTCTGTGTCACCAAAGAAGGGGAGGATACGCGTCCCATGGAACTTCCCAGAGGTGCCATCCCTTCCCCTCGCAGGGAGGAGTCTTCCTCCTCTTCATCAGTTACTTCTGACTTGGACTCGGAGTCCAGCCACTCTGACCCCGAAGACAAGCCCCTTACTCCGGAATTCTCCAGGCCGAGGACTCCTCTGAAGTCTCCTCCGGATGACCCTTCCTTTCTGGTGTTATTGAGGAAAATCCAGGTGGTACATCAGTGGCAATCAGCGGAGCCAGACCCACAGCATAAGAAACTTGCTGCCCATCTGGATCTGCTTGAGACCGCTCCTACACTGATTCCACCCTGGATAGAGCCTCACGCGGATCTTGTTTGCACCATTTGGAAACAACCTTCTGCATTAGACCCCCTTCCGAGGAAGGCGGACAGGCTATACCAGGCACTGGAGGGTGTAGACTTTCTTAGCCTCCAACCCAAGGCGGACTCGGTGGTCATCAGTGCTGCTCACAGCTGCTCCGCCAATCCCAAACACCTCAGCTCATCTCCACCTGATAAGGAATCCCGGCTTCTGGACGAATACAGGAAGATCTGTTCCTCTTCTACCCTTGGTATTAGGGCCCTTAACTATGTGGCACATATGGGGGATTTCCAGAAGACCATCCTTAGGTGGAATCTAAACTGGACTCCCTTCCTGAGTCACAGACTAAGAAGGAAGTGGCGGATCTTGTCCATTCTGCTCATTCGGCCAGTCGGCACATGCTTCGTGCCACTTACGATGCAGTGGACACAGCTGGAAGGAGCTCGGCCTTTGCCATAGGTCTACGGCATCATGCCTGACTCCGCGTGTCAGGTTTGGTCCCTGAAGTGCAATCCGCCATCCAGGATGCTCCTTTTAGGGGTTCGGTGCTGTTCGGGGGTGATGTCAAGGATATCATTACCGAACTGCAGGAGAAAGGCACTGCACTCAAGTCTGTCAACTCTATTTATTGGCCCTCTCAAGGGCAGCAGCGTCCTTTTCGTCAACAAAACCAACAAAGACAAAAACCACAAGGCAAACCGGCCAACAAACGTAGGGCCCCTCCAGCAACCAAGACTCCCCCCAGCAAAAAAAGCCGCAGGAGCCTCGGCTGCTGCACTGCCCCACACCTCCTGACTCCCTGCCTCTCCCACTGCCTCTGGAGGTTCCAGAGGAACCGGTAGGGGGAAGATTCTCCTCCCATCTGCCGGGTTGGGAGAGGATAACTCCAGGCACTTGGGTGCTCCAGTTGATAGCAGCAGGACACTCAATAGAGTTTCTGCAGAAACCACCTCGAAGACCACCCCTCAGTCATCTTATTCCTCACAACATCTTCCTCTGGTACTAGAGGAAATCATCTCCCTTCTCTTGAAGGCGGCGATAGAGCCAGTTCCCACCCATCTTTGGGGAACAGGTTACTATTCCCATTTCTTTCTAGTTCCAAAGAAGGTGGGAGATCTGAGGCCTGTTTTTGCTTTTAGGGGGACCACTACCAATTCAAGGCCCTCCCATTTGGTCTTTCCTCAGGCCCCCGAGTGTTTACCAAATGCCTGTCTGTGATAGCAGCCCACCTGCATACCCTGTCCAGGGAAGAACTCCTGCATTCCCTTTCCCTTACCCTGCAGGTTTTCACCAGCCTGGGTATCACCATCAATCAAGCCAAGTCCCATTTGGTCCCTTGCCAACGCCTCCAATTTATAGGGGCGATTCTGGACACGATCAATGGCAAAGCCTTCTTGCCTCTGGACAGGGTAGACACCCTTCAGACTTGGGCCCATCTTCTGTCCAGTCGCAGGAGGGTCGGAGCCAGGTCAGTCCTCTTCCTCGGGCTAATGACAGTCCCACTCACTGGGCTCCATATGAGGATCCCTCAGTGGACGCTTCATTCGCAATGGGACCAGACCGTGGACAATCTAGACCAAGAGGTACTAGTTTCCGATCCCAGGATCAGGGACTTGCAATGGTGGATGGTTCAGGAGAACCTGTGCCTGGGAGTTCACTTCTGCATCGAACCCCCTTCCAGACGTTGATGACAGATGCTTCAGGAGAAGGCTGGGGTGCCCATCTTGGGTCTCACAGGACTCAGGGCAGCTGGTCCAAGTTTGAACAAAATCTGCACATAAATGTGCTTGAACTGAGAGCAGTCCTTTATGCCCTTCAGGCTGTACTCTCCTTCATCCTCCCTGGTCATCTCCTCATACAATCAGACAACATGTGCAGAGGCTGGTATCTCAACAAGCAGGGAGGAACTTGTTCCTACCCTCTGTGCCTGGAAGCGATGAGAATCTGGCATTGGGCAATCCAACATTGCCTTCACTTGACTGTGGTTCACGTTCCGGGAGTGGAAAACACACTGGCAGACCAACTCAGTCAGTCCTCAGCCAGGTCCCACAAATGGGAGTTAGTTCAACAAGTCATAAACGACATCTTTCAGCGATGGAGAACGCCTCAGATAGACCTCTTTGCCTCTCCCCAAAACACAAAACTTCCTGCCCTTCTGCTCGCTCACTCCAGGGCAAGACATTTTTTGGTGGGACACTCTGTCTCTCGATTGGAGGGACAGATTCGTTTATGCCTTCCCTCCCATTCCTTTAATTCCGAGGGTCCTGAACAAACGCAGATCGGAGGGAGCTCGAATGATTCTCATCGCTCCCTTCTGGCCCAGGCAAGTTTGGTTCTCTCTTCTGCAACAGTTGTCAGAGGAACCTCCACTTCCTCTTTCTCTGTCGCAACAATTGTTGAACCAGGATCAGGGGACCCTTGTTCATCCAGGTCTCAAATCCCTTCATTTACATGCGTGGCTCCTGCAGACGTAGCTAAAGCCCACTTCAGAGTTTCTCCTCTCGTAGCGGACATCTTGGTAGAGGCCAGGAAGCCTTCCACCAGGTCCACCTACGCCATGAAGTGGAAACAATTTTCTATTTGGGCCTATTCGAAGGACTTTGAACCTTTCTTCTGCCCAGCCAATAAAGTCCTGGACTGCATGCGTCACCTATTCGATCTGGGTCTCAACCATTCCTTGTTAAAAGTCCACATGGCCGCTATTTCAGCCTACCATGTTCCCTTTGGAGACAGGACTTTTACTCAGTTGGAAGTCTCCAAGACTTTCCTTAGAAGGGTTCTCCATTTGAGACCCCCAATCCGCATTCCTGCCCCTCTTTGGGACTTAAATTTTATTCTGGAGAAACTTACCCTGCCTCCCTTCGAGCTGGCAGCTACAGCTGATTTAAAGTTCCTTTGTTAGAAGACATTCTTCCTAGTGGCCATTACGTCTGCTCAGCGCATTTCCAAGCTTCAGGCCTTGATGTGCAAAATCCCGTACTTGATTTTTCACAAGGAACATGTGGCTCTACGCACCAACCCTAAGGTAGTGGCTGAGTCTACGCTGAATCAATCCATTGAGCTACCCGCTTTCTTTACGCAACACTCCAATCAACGGGAGTACCTCTTGCATACTTTGGATGTTCACAGAATACTGAGATACTACACCACTCGGACTAGAGATCTCAGGAAAACCGATCAGCTTTTTGTCTCCTTTGCTTATAAAAGCGAAGGCAATGCTGTTTCTAACCAATGCCTGTCAAAATGGTTGGCTCATTGTATCACTTTCTGTTAAGACAAGTACAACAAGTTCCTGCTGGGTCAAGTCAGAGGTCACTCCACCAGAGGGGTAGCTGCCTGTGCGGCTTGTTTCAAGAATGTGTCAGTGGCAGACATCTGCACAGCCACAACTTTGACTTCTGTCCATACCTTTACGAAACTCTACAGTTTGGATATTGCCTCTCACCGTAGAGCAGGCTTCGGGTTGGTTGTTCTACAAGGTCTCCTTTCATGAGACCCGTTCAGCCTGAGGTTCCATGCTATGGATGAGAATCCTCCTCCCAAGTACGTTTCCTTGTTCCAGACTGCTTGGGACTCAGTCCTATATGTGAATACCTACTGCAAGAGCCCTCTCAAAGTAAGATAGTACAGCTACGTAAGAACTTACCGTAACAGTAGATCTTTGAGAGAGGCACTTGCAGTAGGTATTGCCATCCCCGCCCATCCCCTAAAGTTTTTTTTTGCTCCATTTCCATGGGGAAGTACTCTCTCTCTCTCGCCTTTGCCTCTTTTGGCCTTTGGCGGAAAGAACTGAAAGTATGGCGTGGTGGACTGCCCTTATATCAAGAATATAGGACACCGTCACCTGACGGGCGGTCCCCCGCCAGAGACTGCTGGCTGGAAATTTTTCCGTGGGGTCCTGATGACTAGCGGGTCAGTCCTGTATGTGAATACCTACTGCAAGAGCCTCTCTCAAAGATCTCCTGTTACGATAAGTTCTTACGTAACTGTACTTTTTACAGTAAGTAGTTCTGTTTAAATGAAACTAACCCAAATGTCTATTGTACAGGTCGTTTTCCAATAGTAGTCTAAAAGCTAACATACCTGATAGTTTTTTAAAAGTCAAAGTCATTTTTATAGTGGCATTTTTTTATTCTTTATACTGAGAACAGTTGCATTTAACAGAACAAATTGTACCTGCATAGCCACGTCTTGACTCTTTTACAAGTACTCCTATAAGCCTCCCACTCGCTCTTCCACCCACTCTCCCCAGGTCACAACTGGAAACGAGCCTCCATAGGCTATAAATAAATAATGAATTAGGTATGTGTAATGTTGTTCCTTCCAATTTGTATAATATTTAGTTTTATGTTCTAGTTGTCTTCCAAGTTAGCTAAATTGTTTAGATCTTCTTGTAAATTTACTGCCTTTTCATACATATCCACGTCACTGCGTAGTTTTGAATCATAAGTGCTATTTTGAAACCATTCATTGATCCATGTTCCTTATGAAGATTTGGAACAGCACCGGACCCAGCACTGTACCACTTGGTACTTTACTCTCAGTGGAAACGTACTCTTTTATTCTTAATCTCTGGGACCTATTTGGCAGTCAGTTTTCAACATAGTTCACTACTTTCTCACTGATACCAATCTCCTTAAGTATAAATTGTAATGATTATAGCTTTTGGGGGATCGGGTCAAATGCCTTAGAGATGTTAAGGGATATGACATCTACTGGTATTGCTGCATCTACGACTTTGCTGACTGATTTGTAAAATGTCAGAAAATCTGAAACATGTGTAACCCCTAGATGGTGCTATCCCAGGGGCTACTACCCCTGCCTGATTTGCCACTAACAGGTTGAGGGGCCTGGATCCAATGGCGGGTGCCTCCACCCAGAGGTCAGGGTTTGCAATAGTTAAACTAACTTGGTCACAGCCCTCTGGGACACTGCAACCCCCCTTTCTTTCCACTAGTGGCCCACACAATATATCAGAATTACCTTCACAGTATACACTTACCCCCAGGTCTGGTTCCGCACTGGGACCTCCTGTGAAATGAGATACAGTGCAACAATCACAGTACAGTACTTTAACATAGACAAATACTCAGGCAGTATAACTTTGTTGAAACAAGCAGCTCTGATTTATTTAGGGGGATATAACAAGGACAGGGGGAAATCAGGTTAATTAGCTTATCACTTAATAATCTACCTATGGCTCTGTGCACAGGCCTATCCCTATCAGTTACTGTCCCTGGGTACCCAAGCCCTAGTGGCTAGTCCAAACCGTGGCAGCTGGTAGGGGCCCTTTCACACAGAGAAAAGGAGAATTAAACAGTCAGCAGTACAGTAATTCCATTTGGATTTAATGTGGCAATTCAACAGGGAGCGACCCTGAATTAGTACTCACGACCTCCAAATAAGATAGGGTCCTTCAATGTCAGCAGGGCTCACTTGAGGTACACAAACCTCTTCACACATCCATATAAAAGAAAGCACTATACCAGGCAGGCTGCATCTGTATCCCGATCGCAATTACTGCAGAATACCCGGAGAACACACAGCAGATTCAGTTCCTGACAGACAGAGTGCAATTTCAGCAATTCCTCCAGTCTTCTACAGGGTGAGCCTGGTTTCTACTCTTCAGAGATCCTTGATTCTTTTCACAGGACGATTCAGTCCTAACAAGCTGTTACACAAGCTGCAGACCGAACTCTGGGTCTTACACACGTTTTTGACTAAAACTGCACACTGAAAAGCACAGGGCTCCTTCCTTCTTCACTGCCAAAGCTCAACTGAAACTCCAACCGACAAACCGGGCACTTCCTTTGAGTTCCTGCCAGTTCTTGACTGGATTGGCTGTCACTACAATAGACTGCTGCTGTTGGTCCAAAAGGCACTGAAGTCTAAACTACATCTCCCAGAGTCACTGCCCATACAATGCTCTTGTGGCTGGCTCAGATTATGAGTCCAAGTTCTGATTCGGCCAAGGCACCATTTTAGAGCTAGCTTACCCCACACTGATTGGTCCAGTTCAGCAGTTCAAAACTAGAATGGGAACTAGCAGACACAGTTCTGACTGCAAAGAAAGCAGGTTAGACAAACTGTAATTTCATTATTACTCTAAATAATTTCTGGCAAACAGTTACATCTTTCAGATAGGTTCCCTTTGCACCCTAGTGACTGCAAAATGAAGTGAATTGGCAGCAGCTTGAGTGGTACTCAATCAAAGAAACACACAGTCCCCCATACAAACTAATTATGTCTGCAAGCAGACAGCTCTTAAAGAGACAGTACCAGAGGTTCTAAAAACACTCACTGATAAATGGCTTAAATGCCAAACACCATTCAGGCTTGGAGCATTCAAGCAAGCTCCTGGAAGTCTTTTGGGAACTCCCATTTGCAGGGGTTACACCTTCCTGGTTTGGGAAAGCTTGACGTCCTGCCAAGCAAGTACCCCATAAGTTTCAACTGCAACCATATACATTTGCATTAGGCTCGCATACGTAATCATCAGTCAATATATAATTTTACCAAGAACACATTTCTGAAACATTGCAGTACGTCACTCTTTACACAGTATTACATACACATTGTACCATAACTCAAGTTATTACCTCTTGTACATGAAACCTGAAGAGAGGGGCCCTTCCTATCAGTTACCTTGGGGCTGGATGGGGCAAGGGCACCATACTTAGAGGGCAACACAAGTAACTTGGAGTTAGCACTGATGCTCAGTTTGGGCAATGAGCTTGGGACACATACACTCCTTTATGGACAACATTGAGAGGCAAGTCCACAGGCCTCCCAAGTGAATCATAACTGAGGTGCACCACAGGCTTTACAGCTCGACCAGTCTTTCTAGGGGAACTGTTATAGTCTCTGCACTCTGAGCCTCATTTTCAGCATTGTCCTCACTTGTCAGGAGTCTCCATGGGGTAGAGAGGCTAGAACTTGGGGCACTTTCAGCTCCAGGAGTTACAGTTTCTGAGTCCACAACATTTGGCTCGCATGGAGAGCTTTTCGGACACTGGCAGTGGACTGTCAGGGCACTCAAAATACTCTTCTTGTTCGGTGTATCACCAGTCTGCCCCAATCTATCATTTTCCTCCCTGAAAGCTCAAACAGTTCAACCATGCACAATGATTCCATTTCATCTGATCTGATGCTTTGCACTTCACTTTCTGGGAGCATTGGCTCCAGGGATGAAGCTGGGGCTTAGACAGTCCAGAAGGCCCAGCTTGTCTCCAGTATTGACTAGGGATTGCCCTCAAACAATTGACTCAGTTCAGTAAGAAGGATAGTATTCAAAGTCACTCTCACTTTCTTCCGATATGGACTGACAGTCATGCTCAACTGGGACTTGTGGAGGGGAACACTTTAACTTTGCTTCTGTAGGTGCAGACTTTCTTGATCTTTTCTTAGCAGCAGCTCTAGTCACTGGTCCAGAGGGGCATCTTCTAGGGCTCAGACTCAATTAAGATTTGTCCAATGGGCAGTAAATGATTTCTATGCATTGTTTTACATCTTTTGAATTATTCTCAGGCCTTACTTTGTACACTGGCAGATCATCTAGTTTGCCCACTACAATGTGAGGGAGATGGTGCCATCTATCAGCAATCTTGTGCTTGCCATGCAGTCCAGATTTCTTAGCAATACCCGATCTCCCTCCTGGAGTTCCTGTGCTTTCACCTTTTATCATACCTTTCTTTGTTGGCCAGATTTCTTTTGGCAGCCATGGTTTGAGCCAGTTGGTATGCATGAGTTAGCTGGGCCTTTAACTTTGCACATACTGTAAATAGTTGTCAGCTTGAACCCCATCAGGAGAGACCCCAAAACACACATCTACTGGTAGTCGAGCTTCTCTTCCAAACATCAGGCGGTAGGGAGAATCCAGTGGCATCACTTTGGTGCAGTTATAAGCATGTACCAGGGTGCTAATTTGTTGGCTCCATCTAGGCTTGTCCTTTGGGTGCAGGGTGCTAGCATATCTAGCAAAGTGCGGTTGAAACGTTCAGGCTGTGGGTCCCCCTGGGGGTGGTAAGGAGTGGTTCTGGACTTTCGCACTCCCCACAGAGAAAGCATCTCTTTGATCAGACGACTCTCAAAGTCTCTCCCTTGATCAGAATGGATTCTTTGTGGAGCCCCATAGTGAACAAAAAAGTTTTCTACAAGTACTTTGGCCACAGTGGATGCTTTCTGGTCTTTGGTGGGGAAAGCTCGGGCATATCTCGTGAAATGGTCAGTGACCACCAGCACATTACTGATATTTCTTTGATCAGTCTCCAAACTCAGAAAATCAATACAGACCAGCTCCATGGGTGCACTGGTGGTGATGTGAACAAGGGGGCAGCCTCTGGGGCAAAGCTTTCTCTCTGTAAGCAGCGATATAAGTTCAATGTGTTGCTCCACATCAGCCCCCATCTTAGGCCAATAGAATCTGGATCTCACCAAGTCAAGTGTTCTGTCTATACCAAGGTGCCCCTGTGGTTGTGCAAGGACCTCAGTACTGAGTCTCGAAGGCAGTGGGCAGCACTAGTTGTTGTTTGTCTACTTGTCCCCCTGTCTACTGTTTCTCTGTATAACAGTTTATTGATCAGTTTCAACTTAGGACCTTCTTTGTATAACAGTGCAGTTCTCAAATCAGTGGGCGTAATTTGGACACATCTTCCTGCATAGAGGGCTTCTAAAGCTGCTTTGATCATGGGATCGCGGATTGAGCCCGCCAGAATACTGTCATTGTCCAGCTGAGGCAGTGCACCAATGTCTATTGCAGAAAAGTGGCAATAAGCAGCAGGTATGCAATTCTCAGAGGGTCCCAAGCAATCCACCATGCAGTCCACTGCGTCCGTGGACATTTGTTCCTCCCTGTCAAACTTCCGGCAGAGTGCCCGAATGTCAGGTTCTGCCAATCGGACCCAATCATTCTGGGGAACAGGCCTCGGAGAGAGCATCAGCATCTATGTGGTTCAGACCTGCTCGGTATCGGAGCATAGTCATATGTAGATAATGCAGAAAGCCACCTATGGCCAGTGGCATCCAACTTAGCTGAGGTCTGCACATAGGTCAAAGGATTATTGTCAGTTTTACTAGTATTTTAGCCCCATACAAGTACTCATGGAATTGGTCAACAATAGCCCACTTCAAAGCTAGGAACTCTAACTTATGTACAGGATAGTTCTTTTCGGATGGGGTCAGGCTTCTACTGGCAAAGGCCACTGGTCTCAGGCCATTCTCGTGCTCTTGGTACAACACAGCCCCAACCCTTGCAAGCTAGCATCAGTGTGCAGGACGTAAGGTTTTCTTGGATCGGCATAGGCCAGCACTGGAGCATGGGTAAGTTGATATATGATCTCATGAAAAGCAGTCTCACAATCAGGAGTCCAGCGGGCCCCAAATACTTCACTCGGATGAAAATACACTCTTTCAGTCTTGAGGACGCTGACTTTGGTATTTTTGTGGGTTGGGGATACCCTTGAGTAAGGTTAAGTAAAGGCGGATCACTCTTGAATGGTCCTTGATGAAGCGCCGATAATAACCACAGAATCCCAGGAATCTTTGCAGTTCTTTTAGATTTTGGGCTGTGGCCAGGTGGTCAAGGCCTCAACTTACTTGGGTCGGTCTCTATTCCTCGGTGGATACTATGTGTCCCACATACTTTACTGATGTTTGAAAGAATTGACACTTATCAATGGACAGTTTAAGGCCAAAGTCCTCCAGTCGGTCCAATACCTTAAATAATCTGCTCTCATGTTCCTCCAGTGAGCTGCCAAACACAATAACATCATCTAGGTATACCAGGCACTCTAGTAAGTTCATGTCCCCCACTGCACGCTCCATCAATCGTTGAAAAGTGGCTGGGGCACCTGAAATCCTTGAGGCATCCTCATGAATTCATAGAACAAGCGGACAGATAAAGGCCGTCTTTCTCACGGTCCTCTGGGGCCATCGGGATCTGGTAGTACCCACTGCGGAGATCCAGCACAGAGAACCACTTGCTCCCGCTTAGGCAGTCCAAAGCATCCTGAATGCGGGCATTGTGTACTGATCAGGATAGTCCACGGTTTAAGGTACATAATCCACACACATCCTTACTGTTCCATTCTTTTTCCTCACTACCACAATGGGGAAGCATAAGGGCTTCTGGATTCTTGTATTACACCAGCAGCTAACATCTCTTGCAGATGCCGTCTCACATCATCTATGTCAGCAGGTGCCAGGCGTCGAGACCTCTCCACAAATGGTCTTTCGTCATGCAGCCGGATATTGTGCTCAGCTCCTTGCACGCATCCTACATCCCATTCCTTTAAAGAAAACACCTGGTCTCTCTGGGCAAGCTTCTCACTGATCCTCACTTTCCATTCAGCTGGCAGCGGGAGTCCGAAATCAAACAAGTCAGGCGTTACTCTGTCATTCTTCCTTGAACTCTTGCTGCTGGGTAGCACTGCAGTGTCTGCACAATGCACATTAGCCAGGATGCAACCTCTGTTTACTCGAATGTCTCTTTCAGACACATTATGAACTTGGACCATTACCCTTCTGGCATAAGCATGGGCTCTAGCGGGCAAATACTAGGTTTGACCAGCAGTCCCTCTGGCAATTTTCCATTGCCTGGTGCATCCAACATTAATATTTTATTCTTAACATCCTTTCTGATACGGACCTCTCCTGTAAGGTACACTGGGCATTTGGCACCAGGATCAGAGACTCAGGATCCTTCTTCCATACAATTCCGACCGGTTCCTCTGGTTCTGTTTTTTAGCATCTCTCTGTGCCTCATAGGCCTTCTTAATTAAAGCCGGAACTCTTAAAGCTCTACTAGTCTTGACCCCTGTTTTCATAACACAACTGTGCCAGCCTTCCGAACATATGAGCATTTGTTCCAATCAACAAAGGACACCATCATACAGTCCAGTGGGGGACACACTAAGGCTAGGGTCTCTACTTGTTCGCCACTCCAGCCACGGAGGTGGGGAAAGACAGCCAAATTGGATATACCGGAATAGGGGTAGGCCTTCTCACTTAACCCCATACATGCAGTCCTTCTAATGGTTGTAAGGGTACGTCTGACAAATGCTTCTGATACCAATCCTGGAACATAATTGTCACTTGGGAGCCACTGTCTAATCACAGCTCTTGTAGACACTCCATTCACCTTTACAGTGGTCTCCATGGAGGGACCCACTATTCTGGACCAGTCTGGAGAGGCGGTAGTGGGGGCCTGGGCAACTGACCTTGCCACAAAAGGACGTGAATTAGCATTTTGGTGCCCCTCACTGGGATCATGTCGCACCTCTTAACCACTGATTTCTTCTCCAAGCTCTCCTTGTAGCCTATATGCAACTTTGTCAGTGTCTTTTGGGGACTGGCATTCCCTTTTCATGTGCCCATCTTTCCCACAATTATAGCAAAACATACTTTCTGGAGTTTGAGCTGGCGGGCGCCACACTGGGAGCCAGGGGGGGTATTACTAACTGGAAACCTGGGTGCCATCTCTGTCTGCGGCGTGATAAGCATTTGGAGACATCTGTCGTTTCTCCACTTCCATGGTCAAGGAATTGAGTTTGGAGCTGTTATCAGCAGGAGATACATGGGTGGGTACCCCACCCCCATAGCAGATGCAGTCGGATATAGGTCAGGGCCCGTGACTTGCAGGCGTGGCCTTCATAAAGGGACTGTTTTGAATTCCGGATCTCTCTCAACAGTTCGCCTCATTGTGGTATCTTTTCCTTGTCAGAGCACTCATTGACTGTCAACCTCTGCCCTGAACTTCACTTGATGGGTCACCCTCAGTCACTCGGGTCGTAGCCACAGCTGTTGGTGCAGGTACCTCCCGAGGTCGCCTTTTCTCAACTCCTCGAATTTCTCTCATTAACTCATCATAGGAGGGTGGGGATTCCAGTCGATTTGCCAGGCGTAACTGAAGCAACAGCAGTTCTGAGAAGGGGGCAGACTTAAGGATTCTGTCCAGTCTGGTTCGGTCCAGTTCAATCGCTGGCAAACTACCCTTTCTGAGGCATTCTTGCAACAATTTTTCCAGCCGAGAGACATACACAGACAACAACTCCCCTTGGTACTGTTGTGCATTTCTTACTCTCCACCATAGGTCCTCATCAGAATCTGGGCTCCCATACACATTCTCCAAGGCCTCAAGATAGGCCTGTGCAGTCGCTTCAGGGTTACTGGCCCGTTTAGCACGGATGGTAGCCAGGGCAGGACCTCGGAGGCTCTCACTAACCCTCTTTCGCTTTTCGCCTTCCGAGCATTGCCATTCTAGCACTTGGGGGGCAACATAGTCTATCCAGGTCTCCCAGTCATCCTCCCCTTGGGGGGTGGGGAGGGTGCCAGAGAAGATCCTCAACCTTCGGTAAGAGTCGTGACTAATGGCAGTGCAGAAATAGGAGTCTGCATTGGTTCAGCCACCATTACGGGCACTGGAGCAGGAGAGGGTGTTGGGGAGGAACACCCCAGGTGGCAAGAATAGTTTCTTCAAGTCCTCCACAGTTTTCCCTCTCCCAGCAACCATTCAGCAAATTTCTCCTCAAAAGTTTCAGATAGTGGTGGGGCTGATTACCCCCGGTCTTTACTGTCCTGAGTTATCACTCTCCAGCAGTGAGGGCCCTCTTGGTAATGGTCTGTGGCACTTTGGAGCTATCTATGGGATCCTTAAACTCTACTAGGGCCAGGAAAGTGTGGGTGAGCAGATTAGCATGCCGACCCACCACCACAGGGTTTTGTAAACCTTCCACCTTGGAAAGTACTCCCTGCACAGTGTCCGTATTGATACCCAGGGGATGTCCAGGATAAGCATAGCATTTTGGGGTCGATCTCCTCCCAGTACACCACTCCACCAGCCGGTGCACAGCCACTTCTGTCGGGTACCCATTTTTTCTTAACAATGGTTCGTAATATGGCCACTAGAGGACACACAATCCCAGCGGTGAGCCTCCAAGATGTAACCCCTAGATGGTGCTATCCCAGGGGCTACTACCCCTGCCTGATTTGCCACTAACAGGTTGAGGGGCCTGGATCCAATGGCGGGTGCCTCCACCCAGAGGTCAGGGTTTGCAATAGTTAAACTAACTTGGTCACAGCCCTCTGGGACACTGCAACCCCCCTTTCTTTCCACTAGTGGCCCACATAATATATCAGAATTACCTTCACAGTATACACTTACCCCCAGGTCTGGTTCCGCACTGGGACCTCCTGTGAAATGAGATACAGTGCAACAATCACAGTACAGTACTTTAACATAGACAAATACCTCAGGCAGTATAACTTTGCTGAAACAAGCAGCTCTGATTTATTTAGGGGAATAACAAGGACAGGGGAAATCAGGTTAATTAGCTTATCACTCTAATAATCTACCTATGGCTCTGTGCACAGGCTAATCCCTTATCAGTTACTGTCCCTGGGTACCCAAGCCCTAGTGGCTAGTCCAAACCGCGGGAGCTGGTAGGGGCCCTTCACACAGAGAAAAGGAGAATTAAACAATCAGCAGTACAGTAATTCCATTTGGATTTAATGTGGCAATTCAACAGGGAGCTAATTCTGAATTAGTACTCACGACCTCCAAATAAGATAGGGTCCTTCAATGTCAGCAGGGCTCACTTGAGGTACACAAACCTCTTCACACATCCATATAAAAGAAAGCACTATACCAGGCAGGCTGCATCTGTATCCCATCGAATTACTGCAGAATACCCGGAGAACACACAGCAGATTCAGTTCCTGACAGACAGAGTGCAATTTTCAGCAATTCCTCCAGTCTTCTACAGGGTGAGCCTGGTTTCTACTCTTCAGAGATCCTTTGATTCTTTTCACAGGACGGATTCAGTCCTAATAAGCTGTTACACAAGCTGCAGACCGGAACTTGGGCCTTACACACGTTTTTGACTAAAACTGCACACTGAAAAAGCATAGGGCTCCTTCCTTCTTCACTGCCAAAGCTCAACTGAAACTCCAACCGACAAAACCGGCACTTCCTTTGAGTTCCTGCCAGTTCTTGACTGGATTGGCTGTCACCACAATAGACTGCTGCTGTTGGTCCAAAAGGCACTGAAGTCTAAACTACATCTCCCAGAGTCACTGCCCATACAATGCTCTTGTGGCTGGCTCAGATTATGAGTCCAAGTTCTGATTCGTCCAAGGCACCATTTTAGAGCTAGCTATCCCACACTGATTGGTCCAGTTCAGCAGTTCAAAACTAGAATGGGGAACTAGCAGACACAGTTCTGACTGCAAAGAAAGCAGGTTAGACAAACTGTAATTTCATTATTACTCTAAATAATTTCTGGCAAACAGTTACATCTTTCAGATAGGTTCCTTTGCACCCTAGTGACTGCAAAATGAAGTGAATTGGCAGCAGCTTGAGTGGTACTCAATCAAAGAAACACACAGTCCCCCATACAAACTAATTATGTCTGCAAGCAGACAGCTCTTAAAGAGACAGTACCAGAGGTTCTAAAAACACTCACTGATAAATGGCTTAAATGCCAAACACCATTCAGGCTTGGAGCATTCAAGCAAGCTCCTGGAAGTCTTTTGGGAACCCCCATTTGCAGGGGGGTTACACATGTCTGCTCATGCAGCGGCAGCACTAACACTTGCGATGCCAGCGACCTCAGGTTGCTGGAGGGCCTGCCGGAGGGAGGAGGAGGATCGAATGCCTGAGGGGCTGCTCTCCTCCGGGGAGGGTGGGCTGTGTGTCCCGCTGCTTTAACACCACCTGGGTGACCATGGGTGGAGGAGCAGCAGGGCTGAAGAAGAAGAATGGGAGGGGAGGATGTTGACTGGGATCTGGCACGTCTCTGCATGCTCCGCCTCCTTGGATCCCCTCGAGAGCAGGCGTCCTCAAGGGTAGGGACCAAGAAAAGCAGGAAAACCCGGCTGCCCCAGACTTTGTAACCAGGCTCTGCAAGGAGGCTGACCAGGATTACCCAACGTTCACTCATGGACTGTGTGGGGGACAACCCTGGGTCCCTCCCCTTCCTGCCCGGGGGGGTGTACCGAGGCAAGATGGAGATAACTCCATCTGCTCTTTCAGGGAGTTACCTAGGGAGAAGCTAGAGGGAACCACAGCCTAGGGATCCCCCGAAGAGTGGGGACCGACGCGGAGGGGCATAAACAGGAAATTAGGAAAAAAAAATCTGAAACACAGGACTGGCCTGAAGGTTCAGTTTTATCTTGGTCGGGGTTAGCAGTAGAGATTGCTGATTAGGCTACAAGGGGGATTTTTCATGGCCATTAAAGAAACACTAGAAATAAAAAGAAATCTGAGTAGGAAAGGGTGGAAGGAGAAATTGTTTAACCAGGAAAGGCACACTAAGCCGGAGCTTGTTTCCCAGGTATAATCTGGGAGCACAAATAGGTTATTTGACTTGTTCAGGGTCACACAGTATGCAAGTGGGGGCTGATGAGATTCATACCCAGATCTCCAGGTGTGCAGCTCAGCGTCCTTAACCACTATGCTATACTGCCTCAAAAAATAGACATTGTATAAATACTGAATAGTGCTTAATTTGTTTAAATATGTTTATAAGAAAGGGATCATGAATAGAAAGAATATTAAATTATGTATTTTTTTAAATATAAGGGAGTTTTAATTTTAGGGCCTATTTAAGGTTTTTATGTAAGAGTAAAGGTGGCAGCCATGTTTTGGATGGAAATCATGAATGAGTTAAGTGGCTCATGAATTCTGCATGAGATTTGTCCAAATTCCAGATCCCATGCTGGACCTTTTTCTTTACAGAGGGGTATTTGAGCATAAACATATGCCACTGGAATAGTAACAGCCAATCAGAATACAGTATTTAACTTACCCATTTTCTGATTTCCTATTGGTTTGTTGTATAACCCTTTTTATTAAATGGCTAAGAAAAATCTGTGAAAATCCACTTTTTTTTATTGGATGAAACACTCCACATGACTGTATTATTCCACAACAATCGCACATCTGTACTGCTTTTCAACCATCAGAACCTTCTGGACATTTTATAAGACAGATGATCCACTACAGGGCATGCGGTTGTGCTCTGATATATGCACGACTTGGGTGGTTGAACGCACTTGGCCTGCGACCTCGTGTTTCACAACACACAGCAAGGCATGCATGTATCAGCGCATGACTGCACACACTGTAGTGGATTATCTGTTGCATATAAAATCGGTAACAAACTGTCTGCACCCTGATTGGCCGAGACTTGGTTCTGTGTGTGGTAACAATGTCTCGCAGCATGTCTCGTTTTCATGCTAAATGGGCTAATGTGCGCTGTTGGCCATTGTTTGAATATCAGGCTCTGGAAAAATGATGTGGAAACATGAAAGTCAATATTAGGCTATATATGTCCCTGTGTATCACTATGATGTACTTGGATTTGTGGCTCATATGGGACAGAAGGGAATGCTAACTAACTAGAACAAAGGAAACAGGAAACCAAGAAAGTTCTGTTTGAACGTTTGTAAGTTTGTTGAATATGTCTGTGATGCATCTCAAAACAGAAGTGTCTTGAAGAAAACGCTTGCCATAGTATATGTGACTTCAAAGTTAAGTATGACTTGTACAAGACAGACTGGTACAAGAAAACAACTTTCAAAGTGAGATTACATTTTGAAAAACATTGAATTATTCCTGTTACCAGTATATTATCATATATTAAAAAGTATTAATAGCCATGTGAATCTTGATCTGTAGTTGCTGCCTAGCCTCATTTCCTACTGTATGTACTATTATACAGGAAGAAAACAATACTACAGAAAGATTCACTTGAAATACCACCAATTACCTAATCTAATACAGTTTCAGTTGGTTTGCATCTATACCCCCCAACAGGACAAGGCTGAAAATAGGCAGTCTGGTACTTATTTCTCAGCCAACAGAAACTAAATACATAAGATTTTGCTTTGGGTAAATTTTTGCAAAGTATGACCTTCTTCTGTGATATTTCCATAGGGTCGTAATACATTGGACTGTAAGCCATCATCGTCAGGACCTCACAGGATTGTTTTGCAAAACAGAGCCACCCACATCGATGTGCCTACATGCACATCTTTGTGCATTACCTGTACAATGTGAAATCTAGATTTAGTAGTTGCCGTATTGGTCCTTGCAAGAATAGATCCAGAAGCAAATGATTTGATACCTTTTAATGGACCAACATAGATGTAACAACAAGAACAAAGTGCTCTAGCTTTCGGACCAACCAGTCCTTCTTCAGAAGCTCATGGCAGTTGTTTAGAAAATACAATACTTATAACAGCTAGATTATCTAGCTGTTATAAGTATTGTATTTTCTAAACAACTGCCATGAGCTTCTGAAGAAGGACTGGTTGGTCCGAAAGCTAGAGCACTTTGTTCTTGTTGTTACATCTATGTTGGTCCATTAAAAGGTATCAAATCATTTGCTTCTGGATCTGTACAATGTGGGCAGGCCAAAACAATTTCAGTTATTTTTCTCCTGCCATAGAGAGAGTGACAGTGAACGCAGTGGAAGCTGTGATCTTCCTGGACTAAAAGTCTTCACCATTCATTCACACTAATGGGACTACGCCAGAGGCGCTAGGACCCAGTTGGAGCCAAAACTATTCAGGAGGGCCAGTGCCGAGGTAGGACCATGCATGTGCAGCACCGCGAGGTTGGCTTATGCCTGTATGGGCTATTTTGGTGTCGACCCTCCAGCTGCCTCAGTTTCTTTTCTCCTGCCGTCGAGTGCGCTTCAGTGACGGCATTGCTCGCCCGCCAGGAGTCAAACTTCTCGTCTATACGACAGCAGCTTTTCATCCTTCAGTTTGTTAATTTTAAATGCTTCTCTTGTTTATTGTTTAAAAAAAAAAAAAAAAAAAAGAAGAAAGAAGATTTTCTCTCAGTCCTGCCCATCAACAGAGTCGACCACGGACGGTCTTGGTGATGGTAGGGACTCTTCTTCAGAAGACTGCTCTGGCAGTGGGACTGTGTTTGGTCCGCCACCCTCTACAGAGGAGGGGTCCGACCACGGGCAGTCCAGTGTGCAGGAGGGAGAACAGTCATCCTGTAGATGCAAAGAAGTGGGCCCGTTCTCGATCCAGGTCATGAACCCAGTGCCACTCGACATCAAGCTGTTCCTCTTCCTGTCAGAAGAGGAAGAAATGGTACCTGTTGAGGTCACCCTCTGGTATGTTTGTCAAGAGTCTCTGGTAGTCGAGAACCCTCCGAGTTTCCTGGTGACTTCGGCTGTCGACGGCCTGGACTCATCTCCGGGCCCTTCTGTCCGGGGTCCGTGGACAGTTTCATCTCTGGGCAGCTTTTTAGAGAGTGGGTTCAGCATTGGTGCATTTGGCCTTGCTGGTGGTTCTAGTGCCAAGGCCTTTGGGCTTTGGCACCAGTGGGCCCCGGTCGGGGTTTTTGGGCTGGAAACTGTGTTCAGTGCCTTCTCCAGTGCCGACGCTGTCTACGCTGATCTCGTGTGCCTACCCCCCCACCTCACTCTTCCCCGCAGGAGCTGAAACAGGTACCTCTCCTCTACCTCCTTCTAGGGATGGCCGTCTCCGGGCCCCTTGGCACTGGAGTCCCCAGTGCTATGTGTGGCAGCATCTGTCCAATGCCATGGCTGGCACTGTGTGCTTCAGTGTCATTTGTGGCACCATCGACTTCGGTACCGCGTCCGGTGCCATCGACTTTGGTGCCATGTCCAGTGCAGTTGACTTCTGGGCCATGTGCAGTGCCATTATCTTTGGTGCCACGTGTGGTGCTGTCGGCTTCGGTGCTGTGTATGGCGTCGTCAACTTCAGTGCCGCGTGTGGTGCTATCAACTTCAGTGCTGTGTGCAGCACTGTCAACTTCAGTGCTGCATGCAGCACCGTCTCTTGGTGCGGCATCAGGGTCTTAGGGGCCGGGCTCGTTTCCAGACCCAGGAGCCCTCCGGCCTATCCCTTGTTCAGACTGGCCTTGCTGGGGCATTTCCTGTTTTTATGGGGCGGATGTGGAGTATGATGAGTCTGATCTGGACCTCATCATTCT
The DNA here is from genome assembly GCA_016271365.2 of Neoceratodus forsteri. NCBI lineage: Eukaryota > Metazoa > Chordata > Ceratodontiformes > Ceratodontidae > Neoceratodus > Neoceratodus forsteri. Next base: position 970,946,645 of record CM057449.1, read on the forward strand.
GACAATGGTAAGATGACTTGTTTTACAGCCTGGATGTGAACTCGTCCCAACTGAACCCTGGTTGAGGCCATGTCTTTCAGTCTCTCCTTAGGACATGGGTTCTGCCCTGGCTCGCAGACCTCCGATGTAGTCCCGGGGGGCTTCTGAGTCTCGAGCTTCACCATGTTCAAAGAACATTACACCTCTGCCCACCCTTCTCGACGTTTTGTTGCACGAGGCATGGGAAAGGCCTTCTCTGATTCCTTCGATGTCCCTCCCAGGGAGAGACGCTTTTTAGCTTTGCAACCCTTTGCAGATGCTATGGTTGTCTGAGCAGAAAATGATGAGGCTCTTCTCCCTTAGGGATCCACAGATCGTCCTAGCAATAGGGAATCTTGCAAGAGTGACACCTTAGGGAAACGAGCAGTGGAGGCCTATGACTCTGCCTCCAGTGTAGCTACCACTGGGATCTGTGTCAGGCGACAATCCTGACTTGGAACATCTCGATTTTCTAACAATTTTCACCTGTTCGGCACTCAGGTAGCGCATGCTCCAGAGGTCGCTCAGAAACCAGGACTGCCTTCGAAACAGCTGGACTGGCTCATTCCACCCCTCAAAGGGAATGGAACTGTCATCAGTTTTGCAACAAGCAGTCCTTCGATGTGGGGACCGAGGGGCCTCAACAGAGATCAACACCTTCATTGCGAAGAAAATGCAGCTCAAGGCACAGGGCTCGAAACGCCAAGTGCCACTCTCTGAAACATTAGTCCGGGTCCCATCTCAACTGCCTGAGGTGGAACTTCACCCTAAATGAGAGGTTGTCTGACTCACTTTACAGCCTATGGCAGTCTATAACAATAGACAAGTGGGTCCTCCGGATATTCTGGACGGGGTACTCCCTCAACATATCGGAGACTCCCCCGATTGTCCTCCCAAGTGGCAGCACAGTCTCCACACTCCACAGTCAGACCTTCTCACTTCAGAGATTCAGGGTCTCCTTTGTAGTCTTCTGGTCCCTGAGAGAACAGGCGGCATGCACCCTATTCTCGATCTCAGAAACAGAATAGGCCTTTTTTTAGGGCTGGATGGTCTCCATAGGGACTCTCCTACATCCTCTCCAAGGGCACGACTAGTTCGCATCCCTGGACATACAGGATGATTCCATGAGAGTACTGCTGACCCTACTAAAGTCACAGCTTCAAGCCTCTCAGCTTATCTTTGTAGGTGCCGGCCTCCTCTTAGTGAGGGCCTTCCTCCTGGGGGTCAGGGGGACCAACTTTCCGAATGGCTTATTCCTCACAGAGAGTAACCTTGTACGAGCCCAATCCATGCTGCGGATGCTGGGCCTCGTGGCCTCTGCCGTTTTCATAAATTCCTCTGGCCAGTTCCACATGAGGACCACACAGTGGGTGCTAAGAACACGGTGGTCTCCGACCACACATCCACAGTCCTTCCGCATAAAAGTGACGGAACCCATGATAAGATCACTTGCATGGTGGACACAGGCTTCTACAAGGTCTGCCCTTTGCCCCACTAAAATCTCAGATCACTATCACCATGGATGCATCTCTGATAGGTGGGGGAGCTCACTGTCAAGACCTTCACACTCTGAGACTGTGGAGCCAAGAGGAGTATCATCTACACATAAATGTCTTAGAGATGAGAGCTGTGCTATATGCTTCTGAGCCCTGAAGGATGTACTCTACCACAAGGTAATTCTCCTTGAGACAGACAGTAAAGCCGTGATGTATTACATCAACAAGCAGGGTTTGGTGCGCTCCTACCATCTGTGCAGGGAGACCATGAGGGGGGTAGGAGTGATGTCTCGAGCATAGTCCCCTAATTCATGCAGTCTACTTGCCAGGCTTTCAGAGCAACCTAGCGGATCATATCAGCAGGCTTTAGGTGGGTTCCCTCCAACGGTCACATGCTCCAGTGGCGCGCAATCGCTATTCGATGAGCGGGGCAGTGCAGACCTGGACCTTTTTGCGTCCCTTCTCAACGCAAACTGCTTCTATTCTGCTACAGAAATCCAGAACCTGACGCATTCTGTCAGGATGCATTCAGACTGCAGTGGACAAGATGCTTTCTGTACACATTTCTTCCTCTTCCTTTAGTTCAGAGGGTGTTGCTCAAACTGGAGACACAGGGAGACAGGATGATCCACTCGCACCGCATAGGCCTCATCAGATATGGTTTCCAATAATCAGCAAGCTGTCAGAAGTCCCCCCGAGGCAGCTTCCTCTTTGGATGAACCTCCTGACACAGGGACTCCTGGTGCATCCCAACCTGCGCTCCCTTCATCTCCATGCCTGGCTCCTGAGGAGATAGAAATGTGTAGGTCTGAGGTCTCTCAAAAGATCTCGGAAATCCTCTTAACGGCGCGTAAGCCCTCCATTAGGAAACCTTACATTACTAGTGGAGGCGATTTTCCATTTAGAGTGCAGAGTCCACGCTGGACACATCTTGTTGCCCACCAAATATAATGTTGGAGTACCTCTTAGACCTGTCAAATGCAGGACTGCAATACTCGACAGTGAAGGTACACCTCTGCATGATTTCTGCCTACCTTGAGCCAACTCAGAACTTGTCGCTGGTTCAGTTACCGTTAATCAAGAGATTCCTCAAGGGCATCCTACTCACTAGACCACCGGTCAGGAAACCGGTAGCCGTGTGGGATATCAACCTTGTGCTAGATATACTCACCCGTAACCTTTGAGCATCTAGCCACCTGTGACTTGAAGTTTCTGACCTGGAAGACTGCCTTCTTAGTGACCGTTACTTCCGCTCGCAGTTTCTGAAATTCATGCCTTGGTCGCAGACCCTCCATATACTGTCTTTCACAAGGACAAGGTGGTACTTCGCACTAACCCTAAATTCCTGCCCAAGGTAGTTTCGGAATTTCACCTTAACCAGCCCCTGGTTCTTCCCTCTTATTTTGCCAACTTGCAGAATGAAGGGAAACGCACCCTTCACTCTCTGGATGTCAGGAGGGTTCTGTGATTCTACATCGACAGAACCAGAGGTTCGCAAATCCAAGCAACTTTTCGTTTCTTTCAGCATAGCCCAGCTTGGTCAGCCTGTTGCCATTAGATGCATTTCTGTATGGCGGTGGCATGTCTTCGTCACTGCTACTCGATGGTACAGGCCAAGTTGGAAGGCTGGGTTTATATCCACTTGGCCAGAGCGGTTGCTGCATCCCTGGCAAAAATTTGTAATGTATCCATGGCAGATATTTGCAAGTGGCTACTTGGAACTCTGTGCACACCTTTGTGAAGCACTATGCTCTGGATGTCCATGCTGGACAGCTCCCTTCCTTCGGCAGGACAATCCTTAATGGACTTCTGTCCTCAGTGAGCTCTGTCTCCTGCCGCCTTACTTGAGGTGGGGGGATTGGTTTTTAGCTCGGTACTCTCTCATTATTGTGAATGAATGAAGATTTTTAGTCCAGGAAGATATGTAAATTACATACCTACCATAATTCTTGATTTTCTTGGACGCAGTCTTCACCATTCATTCACACACCCACCCACCACCCCCGAGCTCACTCATCCTGCTTCTGGTCTTCACTCCCCCGTTGGCTTGGGCTGTTAAACACACTGTTGAATAGACCCTTTTACTCTGGTCATCCGGGCTATCTTATGCTCGGTTTAGGTTAGATATTTCCTAGGTTAGTTTACACTGCACCTCCTTGGTCAAAAAGGAACTGAGGCGGTTGGAGGGTCGACACCGAGATAGCCCATACAGGCACGAGCCAGCCTCACGGTGCTGTGCATGTGTGGTCCTACCTCGGCGCCAGCCCTTCTAAAGATTTTTGGCTCTTACTGGACCCTAGTGCCTCCGGCGTAGTCCCATTAGTGTGAATGAATGGTGAAGACTGTGTACAAGAAGATCAAGAATTACGGTAGGTTCGTAATTTCCTTTTTTTTTTGTCGTCATTTTTGCCAGCAGAGTGTATTTTTTTCTTGCTTTGATAAATTTTGTTTTCTGGTGCTTGCTGATGTATGTTGTCACTGAGTGAGGCACTTTTTCATAATTTTCAGTGTGCAAAATGGATTTATTACGAGGACAATCACAGATTGTGTGTTTGCTTTATGAACCTAGCACACAAAGTGAAAAACAGTAACAGCTGCAGTGATTTTAACCAGGCTACACAGAGATGTAGGCAAAAAGCATAGGAGTATTTTTAGTCAAGATGGTTAAAGTTGCTGCAGTGCTGGACAACTCATCAATTCCGCCACCACCTCAGCAGAAATGGTTGACAGTGGAAAGTGGAGGGGAGTGTTAGTCTATGTGTAAGTCGACCACCCAGTCAGATTCTTCTTTGATGTAGGGCCACTGGTCGTGTCATTTGTTGGTGTGTTGACGCAGCTCCCCCACCCATCAGTAATCCAGACCACCACTCTCCAAGCATTATAAGTCCAAAGATTTGTCTGGTACACTAACGAAAGAGGTAGGTTCAGCCTCTGCATGACCATTTAGTCATACAGATGACTCGAAACTGGTACCAAAGTTTCCGCAACCTTCTACTTGCAGCTCTTGGCTCCATATCATTGATGCCAATAGTGCCGGCAGCCTTGTTGCTGTTGTCTCCAGCCGTTTTCAGTGTTTCACCTGCAGTTCTACCTAAATTCTTAGAATTGATAAAGAGATTGCTATCTTCTCTGCCTTGAGTCATTCCTCAGCTGCCTCATCCAGTGCTGCTAGCTCGACCAGTTGGACCTCCTTAGGCCTCTAGGCTTGTAACTCCCCAACTCCATCCCCTAGAGGGGGAGAGGGAGAAGGAGGAGGAGGATGAGTATAGTCCTGACCTCCTGGAAGAGGAGGAGAATTGGGGAGAAGATGCTTATCTTCTCTGCCTTCTTTGGCTGGAAGATTTGTCTGGATCCCCAGACAGTGAAGAGAAGGTCCCGTACAGACCCTGTTCTCCCACTGAGAACTTTACCTTACAGGCTCTAATGAGGTAGATCCAGGAGAGTTTGAGTTTCTCCTTCTTTGAGGAAGATTCTTTTAAAAAGAATCTGTGTTTCTCTGAAGGTCGGAAAATGCCTTCTCTGTTGTTCCCCTCTTCATACTGCTCTGGACGACACTACCCTGACTGCTTGGCATAGGCCCAGCACTTTGCTGGCTGGTTCTGGGAAAGCAGACAAGCAGTATCAGGCTACTAGAGATAAGAAATATTATTTTACTCAGTCAGAGACTGAACATTTGGTAATCATAGCTGTACAAGATGGAGGGGGCCAAAGGATGAGCACCAGCCCTCCTGACAAGGAATCCAGGAAACCAGACTTAATGGGCAAATGCACTTTTGCCTCAGCCTCCCTGGGCTCGCACACTGCTAATCACTAAGTATATCTGACCAAGTATCAGACCTACATGTGGAAGGAATTCAGCTGATTGTCAGCAGTATATCTTGTGGGCTTCTAAAGGCAGAAGCCCTTGCTCTTGCGTCTCATGGCTCTGATGCTGGTAAACATTTTCTGAGATTCGTCTGTGATGCCTTCAGTGCTGCAGCCAGGACAGCCACATCTGGTGTTTGCTTAAGATACCACTCCTGACTCTGGGTTGCAGGTTTTGTTCAGGATGTGCAGCAGTTATTCCTGAACGCCCCTTTTAAGAATACAAAGCTGTTTGGGCTGGAGGTTGTCTTCCTTCTCAATGAATTTGAGACCTAAAAAAAATCTGTAAGGACTGATCTTCCAAGGATCAATCTTCACAGTTTATTCCCACTAATGGGTCTGTGCCCGAGGCACTTGGACCCCATGAGAGCAAAGTCTTTTGTGTTCTACAGCTAGGGGTACTGATGTCAATGTCGATGCCACCCATGAGGCAGACATACTGTCGAGGCGCTTGTGAGCTGGCCAGTAACCGACCCCAGCCACCCACCTTCTTCAGTTCTGTTTTTCTCACCGTGGAGTGCACACCATGGGAGTGCTTCAGGTAATTTTCTTAAACTGCATCACATTCCTTCCTTGGTTCACTGCCATCCATTCAACGCCGTACCTCAACACAGTGGTCGGTATTGCTGCTGTTATTTTTCTCTCTCTGTGTGGCACTTAACCTTTTCTGTTCTCTTTTTTTATTATTTTCCACACAGTGCCATGTCCAGTTCTGAGGAGCCTAATAAGAAGTCTTTACAGAAGTGAAAGGATAGTCCCCCAGGTGTAAGTGCTCCTGTGGGGCACACATCGCTGTCCGGGATTAACATGAAGCCTGTTGGACCTGCCTTGGCGCCAAACACAGTATGGACAGGTGTAGTGCCTGATTTTCCATGGACTACCGCACCATTGCGATCCGTGCACTTAAGTGGGGTCGCAAGCCCACCACTTTCGGAGGAAAGCATCACACCAGGGAAGCCAGGCTGAGGTCCCTCGGCTCTTCCCCTGAGCCCCTTCCCAGTACTATACGTACTGAGGAAGAGCAGGCCTCTCCTCGCACTCACCCTGCTGAGACGTTGGAGAACCTGAGGGAGGGGTCTGTTCGACAGTCAGTCTCCCCTGGGGGACCGGCTGAGCACCCCTCTCAGTCCATTGGCCCTTCAAGGCAGTGGACACCCCCACTGGTGAGTCCAAAGCTATATGCTGGATCTACATTGGTGGGCACTTTGGTGTTGTGGCCCTGCACCGCCTCGGCTCAAGGTACTCGGGAAACAGTCTCTCTCGGCCCTTGAGGTGCTCTGGATGTCTTCTCCCAGGTGGTTGAATGATCTGGGTGAGGATGTCAGGGTGGACCTCAGGCCTGCTGAGGACTTGGGTGAGGATGGGACCTTCCTGGGTCTGCTTCTGGGCCTAGGTCAGGGTCGGAGACTCCTCGGGTCTTGGTGTCTGAAGTCACACTGGGACCTCTGCCAGCACAGTTCGTAGTGGTGTTGGATCTTCCCTGTATCAGTCTTTACCATTCATCACTGGTGGGTATAAGCCAGAGACGCAGTACCCCGAAGAAGCATTTTTTTTTTTCAAAAAGGGGAGGAGCCGACGCTAGGGGCAGTGCCGCCCTTGAGGCCGACACACTGTGTGGCGCTCGAGGGTTGGCCAGTAACCGACATCGACTCCTCCTCTACCTCAGTTCTCCTTCTCCCGCCATAGCTTGCAGCTACCTCACGTTTGAGCTAGAAGAAAACTACGCCACTGCAGCCTACTCAGTTCGTCGACGCCTCTTCAGTTCTGCTGTCGCCGCATCTGTTTACTCAAGCCGTATTCAGCGCTGAGTCTGTTGCTTGAGTTTTGAGTTTATTTATTTGTGAGTCATGCCAGGTTCTATTTATTTATTTTATTTATTACAGTATTTTTAGGATTACAATACCGTTGAGCTAGAAGCTCATTTTCAGAGGTCCAGATCATTAGAATACAAACAATTTAGATGGCATACAATTTTTTATAGGCATAACATGCAGATCTTTGGTAGTGGTAATAAGTAGTAATAAAAACAGAGGGATATGCAGAGACATAAAGGAACAAAGACGTAGCTGCTTTTAGTGGTGAACAATGCTTTAGATACAACCAAGAGGAGGGGGAACCTAGAGAGAATGAAGGGATAACAGTGTGAGGAGATATCCGCCACACAGGCCTTGTCCAGGGCAAGTGGGATAGAGGCAAGATGATGGAGGAGGGACAGGGTTGATAGGATGTGGGAGGCAGGGAAAGAGGGAGGAAGTAGAGTGGGGTAGAGTGCAGGTGCATGGGTTGTACAAATTTCCAGGGGCATACACTGTGACCATTTAGGAGTTGCAGTCACAACCACTGAGTGCTATAAGGTGAGAGCGTACTTTTGTTTTGATGGGACCAAGCTTTGTTTCAGCCATTACATCACCAGGGAGAGAGTTGAGCCAATTGGGTGCCCCATTCCCAAAAGACCGCTATCCTTGCAAGGTGCACCGGAAGGGGAATTTTAATGTATTGCAGTTAGACCCTCTTATTTGTCTGTTAGTATTTAGGTACAGAAGACTATGGACATCTGGGGGGTGTTAGTCCCAAGGTAGACTTTTTGGCTAACAGGTACACCTGGTATTGAAGCCTACTGTGCAGATTGAGCCACCCAACTTAAGAATAGAGGTTGCAGGTGTGAGTGAGACGATGTGCCCCTGAGACAAGCCTATAGGCTTTATTTAGAGTTAATTTGACCCTTTTTAGTGTAGAATCCATTGCTGCTCCATATACTACCATCCCATAATCTATTACTGATACGACTGAGCTGGTTACAGCAAGCTTTAGTGCAACATCAGTCAGACAGTGTTCGTGCCTACAGAGGTGGCCAGTTTTGGAACTGCAATGAGAAGGTGAGGGAGCTGTCTAGTGTGACCCCCAGGTATTTGAAACTTTGGACCATTTCTAAGGCTTTGTTATAGCTATTTAAGATTTTAAGTTGGTGATACCTGTGCCTGTTGTGGGAGGTGGTGAACTGCATTGTTCTGGTTTTCTTGTAATTTAGTAATAACTTAGAATTAGGGAACCAGGATTCTACATCAGAAAAGTTTTGCTGCATTTCTTTTTCAAGAATTATGGAAATCAGCATTACTCGAAAAGAGCACCACAGCCAGCCCGGTGGCACTGAGGGTTGAGGCGCTGGATGCCACATCTCACACCACGCCGGCGATCCGGGTTCAGGAATGAGCACGGGTCGTTGGGGGTTGGCAGAGGAGGAGAAGGATTGAGCGTCCGGAGGACTGCTCTCCTTCTCCGAGGCGGGAGGTTTCTGAGTGTCGGCGACAATTGCCCTCCAGCGGAGGCTGGAGGACAAGCAAGCCACACCGAGACATGGGGTGGAGCTAGGACAGACGTACGCTCCCTTGCATCATTGCACTTCCTAGCTCCAAAGGGAATCTTGCCAGAGAACAAATGCCACCGCCCCGCGTATTAGCAAGGCATGGTGCCCGACCCTTCAACCTCGATAGTTCGCTGCGGTGGCCCCCACTCTGGGGGCTTCCGGAATAAGGGGTCCAGTACCGTGGCCAGGGGGAGCCCGTTTGCGGGGTTAGGGGGTCAGCAGCAATGAAAAATTACAGTAAATTGCTAAAAAACAAAAGAGCACCATATCGTCTGCGTACAATAGAACACTGTCTTGACAAGTGAAAGGGAGGCAGTTTAAGAATAGGCTAAAGAGCAGGGAGCCCAGGACCCCTGTGCAGACATTCCTATGAGCAGGAAGGACATCGCGAATTTTAACCTGTTGGGCTCTACCAGTGAGGTAGCTCTGGAACCACTCCACAGAGTCTGTGGAGAGCCCTGAGCAGGTTAACTGATCAAGTAGGAGTTCATGATTGACTGTGTCAAAGGCTTGGTGAGGTGTATGTAGGTTGCTTCCACCAAAAACCTACGGTCTAATACATTGTGGATGTAGCCTGTGAACTTGACCAGTGCATTAGTTCTGCTGTATAATTTTCTGAATCTGTGCTGTTGAGGGCGTTGTAATTGGTATTTGTTTAAGCAGTCCACTAACTGATCGTAAATGATATGCTCGAGCACCTTTGGGGGGGGGGGGGAGTATGGAAATGGGGCAGTAGTTTGTATGGCTGGTCCTATCCCCACTTTTAAAGACAGGTGTGACCACCACAGCTTTCCAGAGAAGGGGGAATTTTGTGGTTCTTGGAGATAAATTCAGGATATTTGTTAACGGTGAAAGTAACTCCTCAAGGGTGAGGGCAACAAGTTTGAGGTCAAGCATGTCTCCACTGGTTCTGGATTTACCTAGTACTTGTTGCAGGTACTTTTTCGTTTCATTTTTATGTTGCTTGCACGCATGTGCAAGAAACATAGTGCCATCATCGGAGATTTCGGAGGTGTGTCACCTCCTCCTCCAATTCAGTCAGTGAGCTGGCAGGCGCGACCTGTAAGCCAATGCATTTTGGAGCTGTCTATGACACGCTCCAAAATGCAGTGGCTACAGTTGAAAGGGGAGCTACGCTTCAGTGAGCAGAGATGAAGCGTAGCTCCCCACACGCAGCCGCGCGCGCCTCAAGACTACTGTGTAGCCGGCGGGGTGCCCAATTCCCGTCGGCCAGGCTTCGTCTCTCCCCAGTTGTAGGTGCCACGCTGGGGCCCACCCCAGTGTGGCAGTCAGTCCATAGGCAGGAGTGCCCAATCCCCATCGGCTGAATGCCCCAGCGTCCTTGTGCCAAGCTGGGGAGCCCACCCCAGTGTAGCCAGGCGATCCCACAACGTCTTTTTTTATTTTTAACCTGAAAAGCAGCGGTCCCTTGAGGCTCTCCGACCCCACAACCCGCACCCACCCTCGACCCAGCCTCCCCACGCCCCACCACCATGCCCTCCGGACTCCGGCGCGGCGATCTTGATGGACGGGAACACGTCCTGCACTCTTCAAAGCCGACCGCGAACTGAGGAAATGCCGGTAAGCTGTATAATGGCCTAGAAAGGGTTTCAACTTGTTGCATATCTCAGGCATTTTGGGAATTTTTGCACCAAATTTTCAACATGGGGTTTTGGGACCCTTCTCATGAGCGATTCACTGTCATCGGCGTTATTCAGGCGAAGGGTGATTTGCGCAGTGACTGCACAGTGACTGCGAAATCACCCCGAGGCCGAATCCGCCATGACAGTGACATCATTCATGAGAAGGAGTCCCAAAACCCCATGTTGAAAATTTGGCAAAAATTCCAAAATGACTGTTTTACTGAAGGGCATGCTATGCAGTTCCTACGCAGGCTCGTAAGTTCGCTAATTTTCAATATTTTCACTCCAGATTTTCAACATTGCCATTTTACCACACCTCCTTATGAGCAGTACAGCTGTCATTTTCACATCCTGCCCAAAGCGTGTTTCCGCCCATAGTAGCACACAATGGGCGAGTCGGTGTGCAAACTCAATGTATGGGACACATTAACAAAATCACAGTGACACTGTTCATGAGCAGAGGTCTTAAAATGGCTATGTTGAAAATTTGGTGAAAACTTTCCTAAAATGACTGTTTCACAGTGTGCGTTGCTGCAGTTCCTCATGACGCTCGTAAGTTCTCAAATTTTCAATATTTGCACTCCAATGACTTCCAAATACCTAAACAGCACATAGAAGCAAGCAACATTCGGCATTGACAAATGCTTGTTTGAGATAATCTTAAGGTAGAAAGGAGGGGCTGGGCCTTGGGGTGGGCTTGCACTGGAGTTGTTTTTATTGTCATTTGAGGATTCAAAGAAATCTGGAGGGAGCACACTTCTAAGGTCTGTGAAGGCCTTACTAAAAGTGTCAGCGATGATTTTTTGATCCTGGGTGATTGTCCCCTCAGTGTTAAGCACTGAAGGTGATGTTTTGTTAGGTTTCCCATTTAGGGTCTTAATGTTGTCCCAGAACTTACAGCTATCGCCCCAGGAGTTGGCCAGTACATTTTTGAAATGTTGACTTTTTGCAGAGCAAATTGCCCAGGTGCATTTATTTCGGGCTGTTTTGTAGTTTTGTATGTCAGTCTGGGATCTAGTACATCTCGCTTTATGCCAGAGATTATCTCTTAATTTCATTTGTTCGATGAGGGGTGGCATGATCCAGGACTTGCTCGACCCCTTGACTTTATGTTTTGTATAAGAGGCGTAAACGTCACATGCTGCATTAAAGGTAGTAATAAAATGGTCAAGCGCTTTGTCTGCATCATCTCCTGAGTCTATGGCTGACCAGTCTTGTTGACTGAGGTGTGCTTTTAATGAATGCGGTTGTCCATTTTTTTAGCACCTGTGTTGTGATTGATCTTATCTGTGTCAATCTTCACCATTTGTCACCTTTGAGATTTGGCCAGAGGTCACGACCTGGCGGGAGCTTTTTTTTCCCAGATGGGCGGAGTTGACGCCCTGACATCGGCAGCCCTCGAGGACGGCGCTCGCGTGGCACTTCGCAGGTTAAGGCCGTTAGGTGTGTCGACCCCGCCCTCTCTTCAGTTCTTCATCTCCCGCCGTAGAGGTCGCACCTCATGTGGAGCTGCTATCAACAGGCCTTCTAGTGTCTCGACTCTGAGTCTTCGACGCCGCAAATTCTTTCCTGCTGGTTTCATTTTCGCCACTACTCGAAGCCGCTGTGGTAAGACTGTTCCATATTTTAATTTTCAGCGACGTAGAGTCTTTGTTTGAATTGTTTTTCCGTCGATCATGTCTCGGTTGGGGGCAAAAGGCTCCCCTGGTGTCGTTTCCTCAAGCTGGGAAGCCTGGGTCGGCACCGTCCTTGACGCCGTCCATCTGTGCCGCCTTGGGCCTCGGCCCTGTGAGCCCTAATGGCGCCGTAGTTGGCTCCGGCCCGCTGCTCGGCGCCGTCTCCGCTGTCGACGCCGTTCACAGCACCGATGGTGCTGACAGCATCGTGGGAGGTTCTACGGCACTGTCTTTGACTGTTTCTCGCCTCGGCACCATTCGTGACACTGAGGCTGGGGACGACGCCGTGTCTAGCTCTGGTGCCGCTTGCAGTGCCAAGCGAGGACATGATGTCATGGGAGGTGTCACTCTCGGACTTTGGTCTCTACCTCTTCGGAGACGAACTCCGAGTCTCGTTTGGACCGGCTGTTCGACTCTTTGGAATTGGCAGCCCATGTGGATACCCTGGTAATTTCCTCGGCTGACCGGAGCCAGCCTTCCTCTGAGGAGTGGGCGGTAGCCCCCGAGTCTAGGGTCGGGGTGCTGACCAGCAGGCGGTAGTGCAGGCCACTATTGCCCTGCAGCCTGGGCTCGGAGAGTTTTCTGTCCCCTCAGTTGGGGTACCCCCTCAGGTGGTGTGCCTGGAACGCCCAACTTTAGGGTCGACCGGAACACCCACGGGAGGGGAAGGTGCTACTCCCTGGGTGGTCCCCTCGGGGACTGACCTGGGCTGTCAGCTGCCTAGGCTGGTGTTTGCAAGGAGGAGGGCTCTTTCAGACTCCGAGGGGTTGAGGAGTCAGGGTTCGCTGCGGCGACCCTTTTCCGGGACCCACCCGGGTTCAAGAAGGAGTCGTAGTACGGACCCCCATTCTTCCTTCTCGGTCTCCTCGAGAGGGCCCTGGTCTTTGGAGGTTAGGGACCGTCCTTTTGGAATTCCACGGTCCCGGTCACCTCACAGGGGAATCTTCAGGGCACAACCTAGGCAGTTCCAGCATGGTTGATCAGCTGTTAGCTGTTGATTTTTCTGGAGCTCCTCCTTCCCTTGGGGCTCCTGGTGCACTCTCTTGCCCGGACAGAGGACGGTCGTCTTCTGTTGTTGGCTTAGCCTCCACTCTGCTGTCACCATCTCCTGCTCTCCCAGGCATTCTTGGTCCTAGGGGACCTCTCTCCTGGGAGCAATTCAGGGGTGCGGCTGCTCACTTCCCTATGTACATCAGGACCATGGACAAGTGGGTGTTCCATCCTCCCCCTAAGCAGCCAACCTCTGGATCTCCGAGGTCCTCCGCTTCCTCATCCTCCTCTTCAGGAGGAGAGGAGCCCTCTGTCCATATCTCCCCTGTTGCTGATCTCGCAGAGTATCAGCGTTTCCTCATGAGGATGATGGAGGACCTGCATGTCACCCCACCTACCCAGCACAATCCGGAGCATTCGACGTGCACCTTCCTAGGCGATTTCAGTGCGGACACCCTTGTGGTGCCCACCTGGCCTGCTCCTTTTCAGGAGGCGGCGTCGTGATTCTGACAAAGACCCTTTTCCGGAGTCCCAGCCCCTAGGGATCTGAGCCAGAGGTATTGTGTCCTCCTGGAGTCTCCAGGTCATATGCCTCATCTCAGTCAAGACTGATGCAGCTGGACACTCCCGATGGGCTTCGTGCCCTCCACCGTGACCGGCCCCCAGATCAAGATTCCATGGATTTTGACTTCTGGGGGAGAAGGACCTTCTACTCGGCACGGTTGCTCCTTTCAGTTTCTGCACATCAGGCCCACTGTGCTACCTATGATAGGTTTCTGTGGTCCAGGCTAGGCCAACTGCTAGCCTCTATGCCTGATTCAGAGGTAACCAGACAAGCCATTGCACTCTCTGCACATGGCCTGGAGCTAGCAAGGCACCAAGCGAGGGCATCTTACGACGCCAACGAGGTAGCTTCCAGGGTCATAGGGACAACGATCTGCACTAGGCGGAAGACATGGCTGCGTCTTTCCCGGTTGTTACCCTTGGCCTGGCATAGGGTGATTTCCTCCGCGTACTGGAGAACCCATCTTTTCTCCCATAGGGTGAGGTGGCGTCTGTCAGGACAGCCTCCTGCCCCCTCCGGGGGGGGGGGTCCCGTCTCACTGTCCCCAATCTCAGGCCTCTCCAGGCCGTAGAGGTTCTCCCTCCCAGTGTCTCACCCACTGAGAGCTAAGAGACTTAGTCCTTTAGGGCCTAGGGCCCCCTTCGGGGGGGCTCGGTACTCACCCAAAGGTGATGAATGGTGAAGATTGACACAGATACGATATGAAAATTACATATCTACCATAATTTCTGATCTTTCTGTGTATCTTCACCATTCATCACAGTCCCATCCTCCATCCCCCTGGGGCCTCAGTCTCTTGGTCCCCCTCTCTCTGTGTGTCCCCTTTTTTCCCGCCTTCCTTTCCGCTGGTCAGGAGTGGGGTTACCTTAGGCACGCAGGGGGATTTTTACCTTCTGACAGGAGGGGAGAGGGATCGGGGGAGAGGGCACTTCTCTCCTCAGTGCCTTGGTTCCACCCCTTTGAGGTGGGAGTGGGTGGTTGCCCTCTCTTCTTTTCTCTCTCTCTCTCTCTCTTCCGCTATTCAAACAACATGAAGTCTTGCTGTATTCTGATTTATTGCAGTTAGCCCCAGCACTTGAACTGCTCCGGAGAGGAAAGAGTTAAATTCTATGCAGAGCATAGAACGCTGAGCTCGAGCTCAGTTCAAACCTCTGTCTGCTGCACTTTGAAGTGTAACTGTCAGATTCTTTACTTCGCCTAACTGAACAGTCGCTCTGGAGATTTCTCCTTCGCTCTCGGTTCACGGTTTAAAAATCGTCAGTTTTACCGATATTCTTGCACAGTTTTTCGGTTCAGATCCCTGTCTGTGGTACAGTAAGTGCATAGGTAGTGGACTTAGCTAGAAAAAGTGAGTGGAAATTGTATACTGAATTTGTGTGACCGGTTCAGCTGAGCCAGTCTCTGGTTTAGTTATTGTTTTCTTTTTCTAAACGGGAATTTTAGTGTGAGGAACTGGTCCTTATCGGTTTTAAAAAAACACGTGTTTTCGGGTTTTTTTGCAAATACCCATAACACAGTTAGAAACCGATACTGGTGTCTTGCCTGGCGGTTGCCATAAAAAGGGTAAGGGTTTAGTTATGGCTTTGTCTGAGAAACCCAAGAAAAAAATCGGGCCCACTGGGTTTCAGCACTGCAGTGAGTGTGGGGAGGCCTTTGCTAAGGCCGACCCCCACACCACTTATGTTTACTGTCTGGGTTTTAGTCACCTAGAGTCAGACTGCCAAATCTGTAAGAATTTCCATAAAGCCACCCTGGATAAAAGGTTGGGCAGGCTTAGGGAAAAGGAGGCCGAGAAGTCCGCTGACCCGGATGGCCAGCCTGGTTCGGTTCCAACCGAACCAGAAGGAGTGCCCTCTGACCAGGGCAAGATTCCTTCGGGCAAAAGGAGAGCCGATTCTGAGGGATCGGGTCCATCAAAAAGAAAAGGCAAATCGGCCAGTTTGGATCCAGAACCGCATCATCCGACCACTGAGGAAATTGCCTGAGTGATTCGTATAGTGGAATCGCTTAGTTCGGTTCCAACTGATCCGGCGCCTTCTGGCAGACGTTCAGTTCGGTCGGTTCCTCCGGTTCAAGATTATACCCCTGGAGATTTTTATGAACCGGACTTGGAGGGGGATGATGATTATGATGATGATGAAGGTGATGATGATGATGGAATTGAAGGTCTGGATGAGCCTATCAAACCGGACATCTCCCCAGACAGGCCTTCTGGTATTTCTCCTCACAGGCTTTCTGAGTCCCCTTCCCACTTTATGTTCTACAGGAAAGTGGCAGAAACCCTCCAGCTCCCTATGGAGGACGCTGTTGAGGAACAAGAGGAGCCTGACTTTGTGGAGATGATGGACATCCCAGAGTCCAAAAGGTTGTCTATTCCCCTTCACAAGTTTTTTGGGAAACGGACACAAAAGCTGTTAAAAACTCCAAATTCATTACCTCCTGTGGACAGACAGATGGACAAGAGGTACATGCTGTCAGGCTCAGGTACGGAGTACTTGTACCAGTAGTGGAGCCATGTTGGGGTCGTGCAGGCTGCAGCATGTGATAAGGCTAACATTCCCTTGACTACTTCCCCGATAAAGACTCAGGAAATTGGATGCCATGGCAAAAAGCTACATGGCATTCTCTTTGGGACTCAGGCAGGCGAATTACATGGCCTATACAGCTAGGTACCAGAAGTCCAGGTGGGACACTGTACTGGCATTGGCTAAGCAGGCCCCTTCCCAGCTTGCCAAGGAGCTGGAGAAGGTGGCTGCTGATGGGATTGAGGCATCAAGGATTCAATTTCATGCTGCTGTGGACTCGAGCGATGTTTCATGTAGAGTCATGGCTACATCTGTGTCTCTTCAGAGACTGGCTTGGCTCAGGTGTACTAGCCTTTCTCAGGATACTCAGGCTAAGGCCATGGATTTTCCTGTGGTTAATAATTCTCTGTTTGGGGAGCAGACAGAGAATTATATGAAGAAAATGGATGAATACAGGACCACCTATAGGAGTGCACAGGCCAAGGAAAGGCAGGCAACTCCTCAAAGGCAGCAAGGCAGGGGCAGGTCTTTTCATAGGCCTTTCTACCAAGCACAGGCCTCGTCTCCTTTTTCTTAGAGGGGGTTCTTCAGAGGGAGAGGCAGAAGGAGGATGAGCAGGGCTGCATTCACCTCTCAACCTAAGGCTCCTGCCAAGCAGACACCCTGAGATGTCAGCCCGGGTCGACGCCTCCATTCCTGTAGGAGGCAGGCTAGCCTACTATTTCCAGGACTGGAAGTCTGTTACCTCAGACAAATGGGTCCTGGAGGTAGTAGGCCAGTGACTGGCTCTCAGCTTCAAAAAATTCCCAAAGCTGAGAGCCAGATCTTTCCCACCTGCAAACATCTCCGAAACCATTGCCGTAGAGGCAGAGGTTTCATCTCTTCTGGCCTTAAGGGCCATAGAGAGAGTTCCTGCAGTGCACAGGGGAAAAGGTTTGTACTCCAGGTACTTCCTTACCCTGAAAAAAACAGGGGAGTGGCGGCCCATCCTAGACTTAAGATACCTAAACAAACATTTGTTAAAGCCAAAGTTCAAAATGGTGACTCTGGGAATAATTCTTCCCTCTCTATGGCCAGGGGATTGGCTAGAATCCCTGGACCTAAAGGATGCCTATTTTCATATTCCCATCGGGTGCTCCCACAGAAAGTACCTCAGGTTCGAACTGCCTTCAGGCCATTACCAGTTCAAAGCAGTGCCTTTCGGCCTAACATCAGCTCCAAGGGTGTTCACAAAATGCCTGGCAGTAGTAGTGGCTTTCCTAAGGAGAAAAAATATCTCCATATTCCCATACCTGGACGACTGGCTCATAGTGGGTCAGTCTCCAGACCAAGTCAAGTCAGATCTAAAAGTGACCCAGCAAGTGCTCACTTCAGTAGGTTTCCTTCTCGATCTTCCCAAGTCAGTTCTCGAGCCAGTACAACTGTTGACTTTCATAGGGCTAGAACTAGACACTGTCAAAACAAGAGCACTTCTCCCCTTGATAAGGGTGAAGGCCATCATGGAGCTGGCTTCTTCCTTCCACCTTCTGGTTCCTCAACCAGGAAGACACTTTCTTCAGCTGCTGGGCCACATGGCAGCTTCCACTGCAGTGATCCAGGGGGCCAGATTTCAGATGAGAGACATTCAGTTTCATCTGAGGGCTTTTTGGTCTCAGAAAAAAGATCCTCTGACCAAACTGATTCCGGTGAATCAGACTCTGATTCAGGCTCTTCAATGGTGGCAGGATCAGGACAATCTCAGGCAAGGGGTCCCATTCATTACTCAGTTTCATTCTGTGGTCCTAACCACAGACACCTCTCTCCTGGGTTGGGGAGCTCACCTGGGGGCTCTCACAGCCATGGGAGTGTGGTCCACTCAGGAGTCTCTTCTCCACATCAACCTTCTGGAACGCAGAGCGGTTTACCTGGCCCTGCAAGCCTCTCACATTCAGTAAAGAACAAGGTGGTTCAAGTCAGGACAGACAACACCACCACCATGTGGTATATCAACAAACAGGGAGGCACTCGATCTACTGCGTTGAGCACGGAAGCCATGAAAATATGGTCCCTGGCTTACTCCCTACAGACCTCTCTGGTAGCAGTCCACTTCCCAGGCAAGGACACTGTGCTAGCAGATGCATTGAGCAGGATTTCCCAGGGCCATCACGAATGGTCCCTGGATCCCCTAGTGTTAAAAGTGATTTTTCAAGATGGGGCACTCCAGAGATAGATCTCTTTGCAGCCCCAGACAATCACCATCTTCCTCTCTTCTGTTGCAGACCTCCAGTCTTGGGCTCAGTCCCTCTGGATGCTCTGATTCGGAATTGGGAAGGGAAATTTCTGTATGCCTTCCCTCCTTTTCCACTGCTGTTCAAGGCCCTGGTAAAGATAAGGTCGCAATCTTGCAAAGTGATCCTGATTGCTCCAGATTGGGCCAGGCAGCCTTGCTTTCCTCTGTTGCTGTCCCTAGCAGTCCATCTTCCCCTATTTCTTCCCAGGAATCACAATCTGTTAGTCTCTTGTCAGGGGAGGATCTGGTATCCCAACCTTTGGTCTCTCAATCTCAAGACATGGCTCTTGAAGAGTTAGAGTTTGCAAATTTGCATCTGTCTCAGGGGGTTCTGGACATTCTCAAATCCTCTTGAAAACCTGCCACCAGAAAAACGTATAACTCCAAATAGAAAAGATTCAGCATCTGGTGTTCCAAAAAGCATATATCTCCAGATACTGCTGAATTGTCTATAGTTCTGGATTATATGGTTCATCTCAATGGCCTCATCCTCAGACCAGCTACCCTCAAAGTGCATTTGTCAGCTGTTTCTGCTTTTCTGTCAGTAGGAAAGTCTTCCTCACTGGCATCTCATCCTGTTTTCTGTAAATGTTTCAAGGGATTGCTTCACACCAATCCTTCCTTTAGGGATCCTACCCCTTCGTGGGACCTTAATGTTTGCACTGCCCAGTTTATGCAACCCCCTTTTGAACCTTTGTCTTCAGCAGAACTTAAGTACTTGACTTGGAAGACTGTGTTCCTGGTAGCTATTACCTCTGCCAGACATATCAGTGAATTACAAACTCTGTCAGTGGAGCCTGATTTTATCTCATTCCATAGGAGATAAGGTGGTCCTCAGAACCAATAGGAGGTTCTTGCCTAAAGTAGTTTCAGATTTTCATCTGACCTAATCCATGTCTCTCCCTGTATTCTTCACTGATCATTCTTCTTCAGGAGAGAGAAGATTACACAGTTTGAATGTTAAAAGGGCCCTTAGTTACTACATTGAGCGTACTGAGGCACACAGATTTGACTCCTTCCAGTTGTTCCTCACTTATGGGGAAGTGGGTAAGGGCAAACCTGCCACTAAGAGAACTATTGCCAGGTGAATTGTCTCTTGCATACAATTCTGCTATGAGAAGCTAGGCAAAATACCACCCTTAGGCCCGATGACTCATTCGATTAGAGGTACAGCTGCTTCCCTGGCTGCTGCCAGGGATATTCCTTTACTAGAGAAATGCAAAGCAGCCACCTGGAAAACAGTCCATACATTCACCAAGCATTACTCTCTGGATATCCAGGCTAGGAGTGATGCTCGGTTTGGTACGGCAGTATTGCAGAGCCTATTCCCAAAATAGGTTCGAATCCCTCCTCCATGGAGGTATTGCTTGGTAGTCTGCAGTAAGTCAGAATACAGCAAGACTTCATGCTGTTTGAAGAAAAAATTACTCACCTTGGCAATTGTGTTTCTTCTAATGGAGTCTTGCTGTATTCTGACCTCCCTCACTGCCTCCCCTCTCAGAACCTTTTTTTTGGGAAGTGGGCTGGCAGGTGCAGTGTTGCACCCCAGGGGTGCATTTGGGCACTCCCTCTTTTTAGAGAGGGGGAGTGGGTTATGTTCTTTATTTTTAATAGTCATAAATTGTTCACTACCTGGTTTTTGTTTTTGGAATTCTTGACTTGAATCTTTTGGGAATCCAAAATATTTGGTTGCCATTTGGCTAGTAAAAGTTTTACTATTTCCACAGTGGGTTGGTTAGTTAGTATTAGCTCATAAGAATCTGATGGTTACACTTCAGAGTGCAGCAGACAGAGGTTTGAACCGAGCTCGAGCTCAACGTTCTATGCTCTGCATATAATTTAACTCTTTCCTCTCCAGAGCAGTTCAAGTGCTGGGGCTAACTGCAACAAGTCAGAATACAGCAAGACTCCATTAGAAGAAACTCAGTTACCAAGGTGAGTAATTTGTTCTTGTCCTTAGTGGCTCAACCCTCAAAATTAATTTAAGAAACTTCAGTTTCTCACCTCTAGATATGTGGTTTCAGGGGGAGGACAACCCTGTATACTGTCTTTTCTTCCAGAATAGACGCTTCTGCTCATGTCGGAGTTTATTGCCAGTGATTTTGTGCCTTGAATTCTGGCAAATCAGCCTTCTGGCTACTCCTTCACAGTTCCTATACAGTCTGGAGACAGGTCAAAGGTTCACGGTATGTCCTCCCCCTTCCTATTTCTAGTATTTCCCTCCCTCCTTCCCTCTTCTTTCTGCTGCCAGAGATTGGGGCCCCTTCCCAATCCCCTCAGATTTTCTAACTCTCGTTCTTTCCTCTCCGTCGTTTATTTCTCCTTTTAGTTTGTATATCTTTTCCTTTGTCTGTCCCTTGGACTTCCTTGTCCCTTCCTCCCAACCCTTTCTTACTCTACAGCGACTCAGAACTGGCGAGAGGGCGGGCTCGACGACACCTAATGGCCAACCAGCGAGCGCCATGCAGTGCATCGGACTCGAGGGCGACCCCGTCAGTGCGTCAACTCCGCCCATCAAAAAAAAAAAAAAGCTCCCATGGGGTCGGGTCCTCCGGCCAAAACCCAAAGGTGATGAATGGTGAAGATACACAGAAAGATCAGGAATTACAGTAGGTACGTAATTTTCATTTTTTGCTAGGTGCTTTATTCAACTAGGTACATAGGATTGGGGAGTGGTCACTGATGGAGTCGGGGAGGACAACAGTGTTTGTTATTCTGTTTGGGTGATTGGTTATCAGCCAGTCCAGAAGCGTACTAGTCCCAGTACGATAATTTGTTCTGGTGGGGGAATCCACCAGTTGTGCCAGGTTAATGGAGGAGATTGTGTCTTTTGTAGGGTGCTACCTCGGGGAATAACCAGTTTATGTTAAAGTCCCCTACCATTAAGACCTCAGAGTTGAGGTGGAGGTCATTGAGGTAGTCAAAAATCACCTTAAACCCACTAGTCTACTCTTTTGAGGGGATGTATACTGAGATTACAGTTAATCCTTTGCCATGTGTCCCAAGCAATAATTTTACTGCCAATATTTGAACATTACCACCAGTGTTTAGGTGAAGGAGGGCGTGCCCCGTGGAGGGTGTCCTTGATGTAGATAACACAACCCTCTCCTCGCTTACTGGACCTATCCAGCCGAAAGGATGTGTAACCTTCTAATTGGATTGCCATGTCAGGAATCTTTGGCGTGAGCCAGGTTTGAACCACTGACAATACCTCTGGTCTGTGCTGGGTAACCCAGACCTGTAGTGAGTCAAATTTAGATGTAAGACTACAGATATTGATGGAGGCAATTGTTAGTACACCTCGCTTCTTTATGAGCTCAGTTGCTTTTGGTGCAGAGTCAGGTTTGGGGGGGACAGAAAGGAAAAAATCTTTTAAAGCAGGCCAGCCCCCAATGTGTTGGTGTCCCTGTGGCCAGCAAATTTCTGTTATGGACCGGCATGACAGTTGCCTCACCTGCCTGGGTCCAAACCACGATATGGACCATTGCAATGCCTGCTTCTCCATGGACCGCAGAGTGATCAAATATCACGCGTCTAAGGTCGTCCGTGCTCCGCTGACCTTCACAGGGTGGCATCGTACTTGCGAGATCAGATGCAGGTCTCTTGACCCTTCCTCGTCCCCTTCCGGTTCTGTACAGACTGTAGAGGAGGGGGCCTCTGCCTCTTTGAGCCTCATCAGGGCAGAGGCCTCTTCTGCTGTGCCAGGGGCATGGTCAGGCTCCTCCAGGGGCCAGGCTGGGGGCACCATGTTGGCTGTCACCTCCTCTGAGGTGCAGTTTCCTCTGGTGTCGAGCCTATGCTTGCTGGGCCCGGCTCGGTAGTTTCCTCAGTGTCACCCATGGAAGCCACTCTTGATCCTGGAGCCGTTCATGGCTCCAGTGAGCAGAGCAGCGCCGCAGGTGGGACTGGGTCCTCCCGCGGCACTGTTTGCGGCATTGAGGGTAGGAGGGCCATGGGGGGAGCCTCTCTCGAGGTCCTCATAATCTCCTCCTCTTCAGAGGAGGCTGATCAGGGGGGCAGATCCAGACTGGCAACCCGACTCTTTGGAGTTCCAGGGCTCTCCTCCACCCAGTACCACAGCACTCTCCCAATCCCCCTCTTCTCTATCTTGTCAGGTTATTGCAATCGGTGCAGGCCCCGGCGCCACCCTAGGTGCGGGGAGCCTCTCCGGTGCCGCTAGCAATGCTGTAGGGGCGCCTTGTGTTGGTGGTAATTCCGATTCTGTGGGAATTGAGTCTTTCAGCCCTGGATCCCAGGCTGGCACCATTTCCGGCACCACTCGGTCCTCCAGGGTCGGGAAGGGGGTTCCCACCCCAGTCACCTCCCCTGTGGATGCGTCGGGGGGGGGGTGGAGGAGTCCCTGCAATTGGGAACGAGGAAAAGATCCCTCTCAGAGTCGTTGGGGGTAAGGGGCGGGGTGAGAAACAGCAGCCTCCCCTTGGAGCCTTATGGGACTCGGGGAGGAGCCACGGCGCCGAACCTTTCTTCCCTCCCTCATCTTCTTTGAGTGAGACCTTGTTGCGTGGGGCTAGGGGCCGCCCTTATGGACCTATGTGGCCCCAGTCGCCTCACAAGAGGGATTCCTTTTCTGGGCTTAGTCCTGACTGCTTCAGTTTGGTTGAGCGGTCATTGACTGAGGAGGCCAGCGGATCCTTCCCTGGCATTGTATCATCTGCAGGGTCTCATGGCCCTGGCAGAGAGCGCACTCAACCGCTGAGGCTGCTTTCTCCTCCCCACTTCCTGGGTCAGTTGGGTCTTTCAGGGCCTCTGACCTGGGAACAGTTCAGGGCCATGGCTGCTGCTTTCCCCCACTATGTCAGAGCAATGAACGAGCAGATCTTCCACCTGTCTCCCCAGCAGCAGCCAGACTCTGATTCTTCAGACTCGTCGGCCTCCTTGTCTTACTCCCCTGAGGAAGAGGCCATCCACCTGCTCTCTGATGCTGACCAGACCTCTAATCAGCATTTCCTTTCGAGGCTGGTCAACGAGCTCCATGTTTCCAGGGTGGCCAGACGCAATTCTGAACAGGCGACTCGCATTTTTTTGTGTGAATTCAGTGCAGACCACCTGGTGTTGCCTGCCTGGCCAGTTCCATTCCAGGAAGCTTTGTACCATACCTGGCAGCATCCATCAGCCCCTTCTCTAGCCCCGATGGACTGCCAGCACAGGTATTACGCACCCCAGGGATCTCCAAGGGCTTTGCCTCACCTCACTTTGGGAGTTCTTCTGGATACCCCTACCTGGCATAGATGTCCAAGGCACGACCAGCCTCCAGAGGCTGTCTCTAGAGAGTTTGACCTAAGGGGGAGGAGAGTCTTCCCCTTGGCGCACCTTATACTCTCCATTGCATTGCATCAGGCCTATCATGCTGCCTACAACAGGCACCTATGGTCGATGCTAGGCCAAGTGCTAGCATCAATGCCTGATATGGAGGCAACCAGGCAAGCCATCACCCTCTCCTCATGTGGTCTGGAGCTGGCGAGGCAGCAGGCAAGGGCATCATATGACGCCAGTGAGGTGGCATCCAGGCTAGCGAGGACAGCGATCTGCAGTAGGCGGATGGCATGGCTTCGCCTTTGTTGGTTAACATCCCTGGCCCGGTGAAGGGTGCTTACCGCCTCCTTCCTGGGGACTCGCCTCTTCTCCCGCAGGGTGAGACTGGAACTTCAGGGGTGACTTCCTTCTCCCAGGCAAAGAGACCCTGCCTCACCCTGACCAGTCAGGGGCCTAACTTGGCCTGTGTGGGTCTCCTTTCCTTTTGTCTCCCCCACAGGAGGCTCGGGGAAAAATGTTCCTCAGGGAGGTACTAGGTTCTCTTTGGGGGCTTGGTAATCACCCAGTAGTGATGAATGGTGAAGATTGATACAGGGAAGATATGAAAATTACGTACCTATTGTAATTCTTGATCTTCCTGTATATCTTCACCATTCATCACTGCTTCCTGCTCTCCATCCCCTCTTGGGTCTCAGTCTCTGGGCAATGCCTCCTCCCTGGCCTCCCCCAAATTGAGGCCAATTGTGGGCGTGGTCCCACTGGTATCTCCTTGTTCTTAGCTCCTTCCATGTAGTGACAGTGACCCACTGTGGGGGGGGGTTGAGCAGGGACGCTTGCCCCTCATTTCTTCATTGGGGCTCCCCTGGGCCCTCTTCTCGAAACCCTGATGGGGATCCTCCCTCTGGCTCAGTTCCAGACCCTCCTTAGGGTCTGGCTGGCTAACTAGAGTCTCCTGCCTCGGAGGGGAGGGTACCTGTCAGGGCCAGGGGGATCTCGGGAGGGTCCCTGGGAACCCCCCAGACCCCTTTTCCCTCTGGAGTCATGACCCCTTCCCTTCTGGTCTCTGGATGGGTTCTTCTGGGGCAGGGTCCCCTTTCTAAGATCTATTAGGTCTGTATGAGGGGGGCCTCCTCCAAGATATCCTCTTGCCCTCCTGCTTCCCGGCATAGGACACAATATCCATTCTTAACCCCCTCTGCTGGAGAAGTCTCTAGTGTAAGGAGACCTTGCCCCTGGGTGGTTTCTCTCCCCACCCTAGAGTATTTAGGGTTGGGGGGAGACCCCTGCCACCCCCCCCTTTTCTGAACTAGGCAGAGAGCGTTTTCAAGCCTGGCGCCTGGATGGTTACTGCCCTGCTGGACTGGTGTCCAGCGTGGTCTTCCCTGCTCTCTGTTCATCTCGGGGATTGTGGAATTCACTCCTCCCCCTGTACAAAAAAAAAAAAAATCTCAGGGGCCACTGTTCTGGACCCCTAGGTTCCTCTCTTCTGTCCTCTGGCCGGCATTATTCCTTTTTCTGTTTATATCCTTTCCTTTTGCCTATCCCTTGGGTTCCCTTGCCCCGCCCTCCATCCTTTCTCTCTCTCTGCTTTCACTCTCCAGCATGCAGAACTGAGGTGGAGGAGAAGTTGACATTGGTTACTGGCCAACCCTCGAGCGCCCCACAGTGCGTTGGCCTCGAGGGCAGCTCTGCCCCTGGCTCCTCCCCTTTTTTTTTTTTTAATTTTAATTATATTTTTATTTGTTTTAAAATATGTAAAAGACATATGGGATACAGTACATAATAGAAATCACATAATACAATCAAACACAGCTCAAGCAGCACACAGTGCATTACAGTTATGGGCACAAGATCATAATTCATATACAGCCATAGATAAATCCATCCTGATAGGGATCCTTGTATACTAGTACGCAAATGATAAGTCTTTCCCCTAAGTCTCTATCTGTCCCTCGTCTTTCTCAACATCAAGTTACTTCTCTGGTCACTCACTATGGGATAAAATGCGGATCTTGCTCCTTCCTTTTTTGAGAAAAAAAAAATGCTCCTGCGGGGTACTGCGCCTCCAGCATACCCACCAGTGGTGAATGGTGAATATATGCAGGAAGTTCAAGAATTACAATAGGTACCTAATTTTCATTTCAGGTCCTGGTGCTATTCCCTGTGCTGTTCCTAGCCTTGGTGCCATTCACAACATCGGGGAGAGAGTTGATGCTGCTTGGTGCTGGTTCCAGCACATCTATCCCTGTGGGCCCTGGGCTGGAGTCTGGGCCTGGCCCAAGGGGCAGGGCCAGTTCTGGTGAGGAAAGGACTTTGAAGTCTAGATTGGTGGCTCATGCCTTGTCTAGAGTAGGTGGCATCTCTAGCAGGAATTGCAGCACCTCTTCGGATCCATCCTTCTCTCCAGAACCATCTTGGCCACCCAGTGGGACCTGCACAGCTCCGCTCTCTCCACCTAGGACTCCCCGGCACCATCCCGACTGTGGTCCACAGCTGTTGGCCATGCATTGACAGGTGAGTTTTGCCAGCCAGCACCTCTCCCCAGGAGAGGTCCTCTGAGCATTCCCACGCCCTGGCAGAGGACCCAGCCTGGTCTTGCATGACCCTCCCCTCCCCCGGCACTCTTGGACCTCTGTCCTGGGAACAGTTCAGGATGACAGTTGGTGCTTTTCCTCAATACCGCCATAGGGTAGACCAGGCCATTTTTCAGCTTGAACTCCCTAAACCAAAGCACAAAGGTTTCGAGCACTGACAAAAACCCTTTAGAGGAATGCAAAGAATCAAAGTGGAGTTCAAAATTCTTATATTCCAGTAAAGTTTAATTTCCCAAATGGGACGGAGAGAAGACAGGACCCCGCCTGACATGTTTCGGACTTAGAAAACTCCCTCCACTTCTGCCTCCTGACTCCAGCTCATCTCCTTCCACTTCCTCCTCTGAGGAAGAGGACATCTCTATTCATTTTAACTCTGACGCTGAGTACACCCAGTACCAGCAGTTCCTTGGGGAGATGATGCAGGAGCTGGATCAGCAGCAGTTTTCTGGTTGCAGTCCTGCTACCCTAGTGCTGTTGTTCCTTGCTGAATACATCAGAGACTCTGCAATCATCCGTTCATGGAGGCATCCAAGAATATCTGGTCTTATACCTCTGCCCCCTCTCCAACCCCAAGGGAGGTACAGTACTGCACTCACGTGGGGTCTTCAGGTACCATCCCACATCCTCCTTCTGGGATTCTGCTCCTGGACACCCCCTCTAAGCACAGGTGCCTGGTGCATGACCTCCCCCACCATGGGGCTTGATGTCTGGGGCCAGACAGGTTTTCTCGGTGGCACGCACCATGATGTCCATCTCAGCACATTAGGCCCATCAGGCAGCCTATGGCAGGCCCCTGTGGATGATGCTAGGTCAGATCCTAGCATCACTGCCTGATAGTGAGGCAACGAAGCAGGCCCTTCATCTTTCCGCTCAGTGCCTGGGGCTGGCGAGGCACCAAATGAGGGCATCTTGTGATGACAACAAGGTTGCTTCCAGGCTGGTGGGAACCACAGTCTACATTCAGCGGATGGCATGGCTTCGCCTTTCCAGGTTGGCACCCCCAGCCCGACGTAGGGTGCTCAGCTTGTGTTTCCAGGGGACTAGTTTCTTCTCACGCAGGGTCATGCATGAGCTGCCAAGGCACCTTCCTGCTCCCACTGCACAAACACCTCCGCCTACCTCTGGCCAGTCTTCGGTCCTGCCAGACCCATGAAGAGTTCCTGCCCTTATGTGGTTACCCCTGACAGAGGGCTGAGGGAACAGCCATTTCTCTCGTTGAGCAAGCACCACTATACTAGGGTGGTAAGCTTGGCACTCTGACCCATTAGTGGGAATAAATGGTGAAGACTGATTCTTGAAAGATACAAAAACTACCATAATTCTTGATCTTCCAGAGTATCTTCACCATTTATTACCATGCCCGCCCACCATCCCCCACTCAGGTGTAAGCCAGGGTCCCTGGGCAGCTCACCCACTATTCTTTTCTCCTCATCCTCTTCCTACTCCTTTACTAGGTTCAGTTTTTTTTTCCTCTCCTCTAATAGGGGCTCTCCTCATCTTATGTTAAAAAGGGGGCAAGTAAGGGGGTAAGACCCCATTTTAGGGCGCCAACCCCTTTCCACCCAAAAAATTTTTTTTTTTAGTATGGAAGCTAAAACCAGAAAGAAAAGGAAGGCAGGTTTTCTTTTCCTTGGAATTTTTATTTTTCTCTCTCATCCTCCTTATATCCATCCCTGAGCTACTTACCTCCTAGCTGGCAGGTTTACCCTCCACTCTCAACCCTATGGGTTATGCAATCTGTTATTTAATTGCCCCTAGGTTCAGCCAAACCTCTTGACCTTTGCAGCTGCCAAGGCTGTTGGCCAAGAGGGTAGGATATGGAAGGCACTTTTTCAAGCTCTTCTATTCCTGTTGTAAGGGAGTGGAATGAGAACCTCTTTCCCCTCTTTTCTTTTCTCCTTCTGCTGTACTTGTACCGTGGTACAAGAGCTTATGCAGTCTTCCTACTATACCCTCTGCTCTTTCTTAGCCTCCTAGAGTCCTTTACTAGAGCTGCTGCTCTTTCCTTCATCTGTCAGGTGACTTGTAGGCTCTGGCTCTTGCCCATTTCTACCCACTACCTTCTGTTCTTAGGCCCACTTCTTCATTCTCTGTGTTGGTAGTCTGGGTTTATTCTTCTTATGATTCTATATCCTATATCCTTTTCCTATCTCTTTGGGCTACCTTTCTTAGCAACTATCTCCCTCTTTTTTGTTCTCCACCACTTTTTTCTCTCCTGGCGAACAGAACTAAGGAAGGTGGGGGCCAGCATCAGTTACTGGCCAGCCCATGAGCACTACATCAGTACACCTGCCTCATGGGCGGTGCTGACATTGTCAGTCCCCCTAGCTGTAGAACACAAAAGACTTTGCTGCCATGGGGTCCTAGTGCCTCTGACGGAGACCCATTAGTGGTAATAAATGGTAAAGATAGTCTGGATGATCAAGAGTTATGGTACGTACTGTATGTAATTTTCTTTTCTGTCCTTGACACCAAAAGCCCTCAAGCATAGCCATGGTGGGAGGCCCCTTTTTGTAAGAGCTCTCGCAGCTTCTTTTCCCATGGTCAGGGTCAGGATTCTGCAGCCAGGCAACAGCAGCAGCTCAGTGGTACTCCCTACAAAGCCTCCAAGGGATGTGGGCAAGGGAGTCGTCAACCACCCCCTCTGTCTGACTTCCTACTCCCGCAACCCGATCCCTGATCGAGGACCTAGGGTGGGGGAAGGATGTATCTGTTCCTACCCCATTGGATATTGCCACAGATAGATGTGTCCTGAACATTTGTTCAGCACAGATATGACCTGAAATTTTGTCTCAGCCCCCAGCAGCCCCACCATGGTCTTGCTTTTCCTTTCTCAATCCCTTACCTGTACTAAAGGAAGAGGTGCTTGCTTTGCTGTTTCACATCAGAAGTGATCCAGGGGTTCTACTCTAGGGGCTTCCTGGTGGACAAGAAGACTGGTTTACGGCCGATCCCTAGCCTCAAAGTCCTCACCAAGCATGTGGTGTACGAAAAGTTCTTTATGCCATCTCCTAGCTCCCTCTTCCCTCTCCTGTCAGAGGGAGTTTAACCCTTAACAAGAGGTACCAGAATAGAGGGGTCAACATTGCCACTCCTCGGTCTTGCATTTTGGGTTGTCATCGACACCATGTGTCTTTGCCATATGTTTTGTTGTGGTGACAGTGGCACTAGACTGTGACTAGCTCTTTAGTTTCCCATGTGTGGTGCCTGGCTCCTGACAGGAGCTCCAGCAGCCAGGGTGGGCACACTTTGCACCACACCAGACACCTGCTGGACAGTCTAGAGGTAGTAGTAAATGTGTAAAACTCTCTGCTGGTTTCTTGTCCAAGACTCCAGTCCATAAGGGCAGTCCCTAAACATGTCCAATTGATGGTCTTCCTCTCCCACAGACAGGGCCTCAGCCTTCATTACCCACGCAGCCTTGGTAGAATGCAGCTACTTGGTTTCAGCACGCATCAATCCTGCCATCTGGGTCTCATGGCATCCTCCATACTCATGGTTCTTCTGGCTCGCCTGTGTATGGGGACTCCTCAGTGGTTGCTGTAGGCATGGTGGTCTTAGACCTCACAGCTGGTTGACCACCTGATTGCCGTTAATTTTCCCTTCAAGGGTGCCTGCTGCAGTGGTAGGACTGGGATCACCTGCTTCTGGATTCTGTTTTTTGGAAAACCTATTTCTGCAGCCTACAATTGTGTGCTTACATTTTTGCACATGCGAATGGGCCGCTGCTGTTGGGAGTAAGCTACCACCACCAGTTCCTGGACCTATCTGGATGACAGGAATAAATACACTTATGTGAAGTAAGCATAAAATATATACTGTATTTCACATACTTTTTGTTCAAGATGAAACAGGTGTATATCAATTATATATTAAAAAAGGGGAGTGGGGGGGTAATGAAGTCACTTCAAACAGCCCACAGGCAACATGGCTTCCAGATGTTTTATGCCATGTTGTCTGATAGTGTATAGTCCCTGAAGAATTTCTATATATATTTTTTCTTTTGTTCTGTCCTCCTTCAAGCTTCAGTACTGTAAGTACACTTGCAAGTCCTGTGCAGCTCGTTCTGGTTTGGGACATGACCTTGTGCATGAATACTGGTGAAAGTCTCTTGTGAGCACGCCCCTTCCTGTGATGTGAGGTGTAGATAGGTAGGTAGGTAGATGGATATAGATGGATGGATGGATAGATATGATAGACAGACAGACGAGACAGACAGAGCCCAAAGCACTTCACAGAATAAAAAACATATATAAATACAAACATTTAAGTTTCAGAAACATACATATAACTTATACTCTATAAAAAATTTTAACATAACATTTTCAACATTATAAAACTTTCTAGCTTCTAATCTCATAGCTAGTTAATATCAACTGAGAAGGCTATTCCAAGCAGCTAGGTTTTCTTGGAAGACCTTATTCCTTGTGGCCATTACCTCGGCCAGGCATGTGTCAGAACATCAAGCCTTGGTTCATCACCCTGCTTTTCTACTGTTTCCCAGGAATCAGATGGTATTGCAGACTCACCAAAGTCTTGCTAGTGGTTCATTTTGGGTTAAATCAGTCCATTGAATTCCCCATTCTTCCTGTCCCCTCAGAACATGCTTTTACTCTCTTACGAAATCCACAGGATCCTTTGTTACCAACTGGACCATACCAAGGAGTGTGCCCAGCTCTCTTAGCAGTTTGTTTCCTTTGGCCCTGGCACCAAACAGGTCCTCTCCAAATGGATCTCCTTCTGCATCTTGTCTTGTTATAAACAGGATGGGCAGGACTTGTCTGGTGCCATTACAGAGCAAGTCACATGGGGCATGGTGGACTCGTGGCCTTTTTTGGCCTGTTTCAGCATTTTCAACATGTATTTGCTGTGCTGTTATCTGGCATATGATCTGTACTTTTACCAGCCATTATCATCTAGATCAGATCTCCCATAGAAGGCCAGGATTTGGCCTTGATGTCTTAAAAGGCTTGCTCTCCTAAGTGGTCAGTTTGCTGTTTTTACCAGTCACCTGGTTGGGGTTGCTACTGCTTGGTAATCGTCCTGTGTATTATGGCTCTATAGAGGTACCCTCAAGGAAGATAGGTTTGTTACTTACCACTAACAGTAGATCATAGAGAGGATCTCTATAGAGCCATACCTTTTTCCACTCACTATCCCCCTGTTGTGGTGGACCTTTGCCTTTCAGCTTCTTGGTATAGCATTATGTAGTTTGTCATTTGTAAGCAGTACTGCCGCTAGCTTTGTGATGGACATCATTTGCTTTGCTCCCCCTGCATCTCTGTGCATGATTGTTGGGGGCTGCCCCAGTGGATATTTGGAACTCCTCTCACCAACGCTGGGAGACTAAAGTGGTTGGGGCCTACTCACATTGTATAGGTGACACTGTGCACCGACAATATGCACATAGACATGATGAGGTGGGCGGTCCCCTCTTGTAAAAACTTTCCACGAGGTCCTGCTGCCAATGGCTTGCAGTCCAATGAATTATGGCTCTGTGGAGATCCTCTCAAAGATCTATTATTACTGGTAAGTAATGAACCTTTTCTTGTCCTGCAGGTGCAAGTGTTTTTACTGATGGAGCAGGAGCTCACAACTGATGAGGACATTTCAAGGTAAAATACAATAATTTCCCTTCAGTTTACCCATTCAGGTTTTCAGCATCTAGTCATCAAATCTCATTAGTATGATGCTCTAATTAGTCCTCACAGTGAAAACAATCCAAACATTTAGCACCTTGATTTTGTGACTTTATTTTGCATCATTTCTAACCAGGAAAATTGTTTTATGCTGTATTGGCCCTCTGCACTCTGAGGCAGTACTGGGCTGCTCGGGCACTCTACAAACCAAGGTTTGGCAAACTAATGGCAAAAGGAATAGGTAGTTATGAGCAGTAGTCTACATCGACCTTGGTCTTTGCAAACACTGTTGTGTTAGGTGCCATGTTAACTCATGGTGACATCACACCCTGAAATTTCTTACTGTGAGCATACTCATTTAATGTTAGAAAATGGCTAGTTTTAGTATTATTTTTATTGTTGTGGTGTTATAGTAATATATCACTACTCTCTGGAATTCACAGACTAACCGGTTAGCTTGTAGGGATTAAAAGCTGATCTTTTATAATTCCATGAAAAGTAACCTGAAATATTACAGCATGATGTGAATGTAGAGCGGCATATCCAGTCACAAAGTGTGTTTATTATAGGACATCTGGCCAAACTGCTGGGGGCTTGGAGACTACATACCAAGGGGGTAATGGATTTTCGACCTCCTATAACAGCCAGCGGTGGTTAAACTTCTACCTGTCTGCATGCAAATTCCTGGACCTGGCTTTGGCTCTGCCTTCTGAAAACCTTCCTCAGTTCCAAATGTAAGTACAAGGAGGTTAAGTGGGGTGCATACAAACTTGCCAGACATATGTGTTACCTCAGTCGTACTAAAATGTGATAGGCAGTGTGGTCATAGTGTTAACTGTGAATCTTGAGATCCTAGTTTTGAATTCCACCATAGCCACTAATAGGGATGTCACGATAACACGATATGACGATATATTACAATAATTACCACCGACAATAATTTATCGTTCTAGAAAACCAATATTGCAATTATCATACAGCACTAAATACCACAATATACAGTGATAAAGCACCTCAGCTTGCTTTTCCGGCAGCGTGCTCCTTTCCAGGTGCAGCCATGATTCCTGATTCCCCACAGTCCTATCAGATTTTTATTATTTTTCCTTAAAATTAGAAATGCAGTGCCGGCCCTCTGGCACGGAGTGTTGAGGGTCTGGATGCCTCACCTGC
The DNA here is from genome assembly GCA_016271365.2 of Neoceratodus forsteri. NCBI lineage: Eukaryota > Metazoa > Chordata > Ceratodontiformes > Ceratodontidae > Neoceratodus > Neoceratodus forsteri. The sequence continues at coordinate 970,979,732 of CM057449.1, forward strand.
TGCCATGCCGGTAAACCAGGTTCAGGAATAGGCCTGGATTGCTTGAGGGCTGACTGCATGAAGGAGGACCGAGCATCCATTAACAACTGTCCTTCTTTTTTGGGGAGAGACAGTGCAAGCCACTGCTTGGTCACTATCTAGCAGAGGCTGGATGATAAGGCAGTAACAGCCTTCTGACTGGCTGCAGCGGTTGAGTACGTGCAACATCTTATATCACATACCCACACCATCGCACATGTGCCAGCCTGAGGGAGGGGGACAAGAAATGTGGGGAGGTATATATGGTATATATACCAGTCACATTACTTAACAGCGAACAGGAGCCGTTGTACCTCTCCCCATTTTGATCCCCACTGGTGAGACAGCAGGGGGGAGTGTCACTTGGGTATGGGGGCACCAGGACGCCTGATGGCTGGAGCTGGTGGCGACCAGGTCCAAACAGCTATGGGGGAAAAAAATGTAAATTCTGCTGATTATTGTGATAATCAGTGTATCGTGATCATTTTTACCCAAATATCATGATACTAAAAATTTGATATCGTGACAACCCTAGCCACTAATTCGCTGTGTGACCTGGAGTAAGTTATTTTATCTCCTTTCATTTCCATACTCCCAGCTTTATACTTACATAGAATAAGGACCCAATAGAAATTGAGATCTTGCATCTCAGCTGGGATATCCAGACAGAAGAAACTGTGGAAAAAAACAACTTGTTGTGTTGGCTCCTTCTGTCACAAATTAGCAAGCTCAGAAGTTTGTATGTTTACTCTGCTTCTAACTTAGTAGCCCTACTATATGCATGATTTATTTTTGTGACATGACATTAGTTCTTGGATACTAGTACAGGGTAGGCCATTAGCATGGCGACTGAATTTTGCCGCAGCAATTAGGGTGCCATAACAAGGGTGAGAGTGACAGGAGCAATCTTGATTTTTAGATCGCCCCTCACTCTTGTCACCCTTTGTGCCCACACAGTTTCTACCTCCTCCGGGGCATCCCCATCCCAGAGGAGGTTATATTTAGTTTGGGGGGTGCTGGGGGCTTAAAAGCAACTGTTTCCCGGGAGGGCGCTTTGGCACTGTAACTGCCAGGAGACAAAATGCCTGGTGCTGCAGGGTATTAAATAAGCTGACAAACTTGGTTAGCAGTTCTTTGCATGAAAGTGCTAATGAGCTGTTAAAATGCATAGCACTTAGTACAAAATGATTAGCAAAATGTGTATGTATGTGTGTGTGTGTGTATATATATATATATTTATTTATTTATAAAATGGGTAGGGAAATTGCTTGAAATTTATTGAAGAATGAGCATTACATGACCGTACGTATATCAGAGCGCGATCGCACACCTGCACATTTACCCCCCTTCAAAACAATTTTGCCATTTATAAGATAGATGACCCACTCTGAGGTGTGTAGTCGCACTCTGATATACGCACACCTTGGGTGGTTGACACACCCGGTTGCTAGCAACGCACACCAAGGCGTGCATATATCAGAGCGCGACTGCACACCTCAGAGTGGGTTATCTATTACATATACAGTGTATATTACATATATTGTTTTTATTCATTTTGTCTAGTGTGCCATGAACTTCACAAAAAAAAAAAAAAGGAAAATGGTTAGCAGTCTACTGCTGCGCATTTCTGGAAATGGTTAGCATTATCCCCTATTTTGCATAGCATTCTGCTATGTTGTACCAGCTATCTAATACCCTGTGCTGTAATGCCAGGCAGCATTTTGCCTGCACCGTAATCGGCATTAGCAAAATATATGTCTCTGCAGCACGGGTGAACCACTAGTAGAGAAGTTTGTTATAGTATAAAGGGCCTGTAGTTTTGGCATGGTTTTGAAAGAATTACCTAAAGTGTCTAGTTTAATATTACAGTGACTGCATTTTTGTGGCAGGTACCGTTGGGCCTTTATTCCAGAAGCATCAGATGATTCCGGTTTGGAGGTTCGCAGACAGGGCACACACCAAAGGGAATTTAAACCTTACGTTGTTCGCCTAGCTAAACTATTAAGGAAAAGGGCAAAGGTAATGTACTCTTTTTCACCTAGCTAAACTATTAAGGAAAAGGGCAAAGGTAACCTATTAACATGGCACTGGTTTTAAACTTCAGATTGAATTACACTTCCCATAAGAGTTGGCCTTAGAGATGCATTTATACATGAATGCAATCAGATGTGGCAGCAGGACTACCAAAATGTAGTGAAGTCTGCCAGCTGAGGAGTTTTACATTTCATACTAAATTATTAGCACCCAGTCTGCTTAATGTGTGTTCCCAAGTTATTCCTCTGATCTCCCAAGCATCAGTCTTCACCATTCATTGCCACTTATGGGTCTAAGCTGGAGTACCAGCACTCAAAGGGGCAAGTCTTTTGCAGCTAGGGACTGATGTTAGTGCTGATGCTTCCCACAAGGCAGAAGTAGTGATGTCGAGCTCTGGTGTTGGCCAGGAAATCCTGTGGGCAACGCTGAGTGAACTCTTAGCATCCATGCTGGATTGCAAGGCAACCAGACATGCCATTCACCTTCCACCCAGGGCCTGGAGCTGGCAAGGCACCAAGCATGGGTGTCTTATGACGCCAACAAGGTTAGCTTCCAGACTAGTGGGAGCTGCATTTGGCGGATGGCATGGCTTCACTTTTCCCAGTTGGCACCCCAGGCCCGGTGTAGGGTACTCAATTCTCACTACCTGGGGTCTCATTTCTTCATCTGCAGGGTCAGGTGTGACTTGTCGGTGTGCCTCCTGCTCCCAGGACATGGGAGCACACACCCCTGACCAGTGTACAGTCCTGCCAGACCTGTAAGGAGTCCCTGCCATCCGGTGGTTATCCCCCACAGAGGGCTGAGAAAAGTATAGATCTCCCAGGACTGAATCTTCGCCATTGATTCACACTCGTATGTTCTGAGCTGGAGGTGCTAGAACTCTGTGGGAGCCAGAACTTTTCAGGAGGGCTGGCGCTGAGGCAAACTGTGCACATGTACAGCACTTCAAGACTGGCTTGTGCTACGCATACACCTTGGCACAAGCCCTCAACCGCCTTAGTTCCTTTTCTCCAGCCATCGTACTCAAATCGCGTACAGTGAGTATGCTGCCTACACCCTTGCTTCAGTTCAACATTGCTCACCTGCAGAGTCAGAACCTCTCGCCTATACAACAACAGCATTCAGGTCTTCAGTTTTCTTAGTTTAAGGTAAAGTTTATTTTTTTGTACGAGTTTAGTTGAATAAAAAAAAAGATTTCTTCAGTGACTCTCAACCCTACCAAGTCAATGGTCGATGGCCATGGATGGCAACGGTAGGCAGCCTCCTTAGGCAAGCTGCTCCAACAGCAGGGTCCTATCCACCTCCCTCTCCAGAGGAAGGTCCTGATGATGGGCGGTCCTGTGTTCAGGAGGGAGGACAGTCTTTCTGTAAACACAAAAAGAAGTGGGCCCATTCCCAATCCCAGTTAGGGTCACAGCGCCACTCAGTCTAGAGTTCTTCCTCTTCCTGTAGGAAGGAGAAGAAATGGTACCACTTGAGGTCACCCTCTGTGAGGTCTGCCACAAGATCTTTAGCGTCCTAAAGTGGAAGGCCTTCACTAACACCGTTCGTGTCACTGATGGATTCTGCTCGTGGGAGGTTGAGGTCTCGGGCCCAGAGTCCCTCCCTTATTTCCTGCAGGGACTCTTGTGGGCAGTTCCACCACGGGGCATCTCTTACGAAGCAGTGGGTGCAGCGTCTGGTTCATTTGGCCTTTGGAGGAAAATGAGTCTGACCCCGAACTCATTGTTTCTTGGGGCGGCAACAACTACTCTTTCGATAGCCTGCACTCTTTGCACCCAGGCCCCCCCCTCCTGTTCCTCAGGAGGATATGTCTTTTTCAGGCTGTTCTCCACAATATGTGCTCTATACTTGCATTTGAGCCTGCAGCTGTTGACCTTGAAAAACGTCTCCATTTGGAGTGGTTGAACATTTCCATCATGCCGGTCAGTCGTATTCCCCCCACATTTGAAACTCTTTCGGATGCGGTATGGAATAGACCTGCTTCTGTTCCTTCTGTCTGCAGACAGATAGACCATAAGTACACTGCCCCTAAGGACAGACCCATTCATGCTTCTCAGCCTATTGCTGACAAAATTGTCATCCTTCCTGAGAATGACAAGGCTGTTCTCCTCAAGAGGTCCCTCACGACCCCATTAACAAGCAGTCACACAAGATAGATACAATGGGCAAGCAGGCTTTTGGTGAGACCCTCTCGACATGAGAAGTGCCAGCTACAAAGGCATTTGCATTTTCTAAGTATGGTATGCTCTATGGACCTCTCTTAAGTCCCTTAATGAATCTCTTCTGGATTCATACACTAGACTGAAAATCCTGCTTACTGTCACATGTGGCATCGAATCTAACAGTCACCAGCTCAAGGCAGCCATGGACACCTTTGGCACTGCCTCTTGTCGGCTGAAGCAGCCATTTGTATCAGAAGGCACCTCGCTCTCTAACTTCTGTTTTTGGCATTGGCAGAGTTACTACTGGATAGCCATCAAGAAGAGGCGGCTGCACAGGCTGGAGCCTGTGAGAAGTTTCTTGGTGTCAGAGATGGTGACAGTGACCTCAGAAGCTTAGGCCAGGGTGACTCAGGAGAGGGTAGAGGCTCCTGACGGAGACAGCGGCCAAAGAAACCGCCCGCGTGGCGGAGGATTAGTAACTGTCCCGGTGACCACCAATGCTGAGCCCGTCAACGACGAGCCAGCAGAACCACCTGACTGAGTGCCCATGGAAAATAAGGGCCTGAACAGCAGGGGCTCTGAAGTCAGTGGGGCAACAGAGCCCCAGAACCAACCACACCACCAAAACATTTGTGGGGGGAGCTGCCAATTGTAGCCCTGCAGGAGAAAGGGTGTGTGAGGCAGAGGGGGCTGCACCCCGACGATGAGGATGGCCCCACCGCAGTCGTAAGCGATGACTGGGATCAAGACAAGGATAACTGGGTTCTGTCCTTGAGATGGCTCTTGTCTCAATGTTTATGCTTCCCTGTGGATTTGTCCCAGGCCTTGGAAGACTGCAAGCCCATGGATGTCAAAGGAGAAGTGGAGGAACTTTGAGCCTGAAGCTCCTTCCCCATCTGGGCGACCTGCTTCAGCAAAAAAGTTTCGAGGGTCTGCTCTTGGCACTTCCTAGTGGCCTGGTTGAAACTGCAGAAGATCACACAAGCCTAGATGTCATGTTCTGCACCTAGGCAGCAGACACAGGCCTCATGGTTGTCCTCCTCTAGCATCTTCTGCCCAACGACACACCTTTTGAAGCAGTTCCCAGAGGCGGATTTCAGCACAAATGAAAAGGTATAATCACTTTATCACTTAAGTAATACACACTAGGGAGAGAAAAACAAAAACTTATTTGGCAAAGCAATTCAGTGAAATGGCAGTTGACTGAAGCTGGTGGATCTCTGAGAAGTCTGATGTGTGATGGTCGACGGTGGGAAAAGAACTGAGGAGAGCACGGAGGCACCCACTCTTACAGGATAGGTCGACATCAGTATATAACATCGGAGTGGGTGGCCCCTGGTAGACTGCTAGCTAGAAAACTTTCCATGTGGTCTTAGTACCTGGTGGCTGTAGTTCCATAGGTGTGGCCTGCTGCAAGAGATACCCTGAAGTCAGATCATGTGGTTCTGCTCCTAGACCTCAGGATGCATTTACCACATCCCTGCCAGTCAGTCCCACCACCTGTACCTCCGGTTCTGTGTGGAAGGGTTCTGTACCAGTTTCAGGTAATGCTTCAGCCTCTCCTCAGTGCCCAAAGTATTTTACAACTACTTTGCAGTGGTGACAGCCCACCTGCAGTGCCTAGGGGTCAGGGTGTACCCCTACCTGAACAACTGGCTGTTAGTCCATCCTGGGAGGCTGTGGAGAGGTTCAGAGATCTGGTTCTCCAGACTTGTCAAGATTTGGGCCTGTTAGTCAACCCAGACAAGTCCAAACTGGTACTGAAGCAGGTGATCAAGTTAATCAGGGCAGGACTTGAGTTCCTGCAGACCAAGGCCCACCTACTTGCAGACTGGGAACTGTATCTTACTTTCTTTGTCCATCATTTCAGGTTGGGCTTTTGCACCCTGCCTGGGATTTCTTGAGGTTGCTGGAGTGTATGGCATCCTGTACCAGCGTGGTCTGTTGCACCCGCTGGCAGATGTACCACCTCCAGTGGGAATTGGGCCATCAGTGGTCCCAGTGCCTAGGAAACTTGGACCAGCCAGTCACAGTGACCCAGCCAGCGTGGGAGGCCATCCAGTTGTGGCAGATTCCAGAACACCTCGAGGAAGGAATTCCATTTGTCTGCCCAGAACCGACCATCGCACTCACAACAGATGTGTCTCTGGTGGGGTGGGAGCGCACCAGGTTGACCACAGAGCCCACTGGTTCTGGTCACCCAGGAGTCCCGTCACCACCTAAATCTGCTGTAGCTCCATGCAATGCAGCTGGCACTGAAGGCATTTGCTTCTGATCAGGGATCAGTTTTGCAGGTCCAGACGAACAACACCATGACTATGTTCTACCTGAACACAGAGGCGGAACTTGACTCTGTTTCCTTGTGCCGGGGCCCTCCTCACTTGGACCCTCACGCACAGCCTGGGTGCAATTCTTCTGGTGATTCACATTGCAGGAGAGAACAGTCAGCTGGCGGATTCTCTCAGCCAGCTTGGAGAGATGTCTCATGAATGATCGCTGCATTAAGGAGGTGGTGAACCATCTGATCTTCCAGAAATCAGTTTTCACCATTGATTCACACTAATGGGTATGAGCTGGAGACACTAGGACCCTGCGGGAGCCAAAACTTTTCAGGAACGCTGGTGCTGAGGTAAGCTACATGTATGCGTGGCACCGTGAGACTAGCTCATTCTACATGACTTATGTTGGCACCAACCCTCAACCGCCTTAGTTCCTTATTTCCACCATCAAGTGTACTTTAGTGACGATGTTGCTCACCTGCCAGAAGTCTGGACTTCACGCCTGTATGACAAGGCATTCAGATCTTCCTGGACTAAAAGTCTCACCACTCATTCACACTAGTGGGACTACGCTGGTGGTGCTAGGACCCTCGGGGAGCCAAACATTCTCAGGTGCCAGCACTGAGATGGGACCGTGCATCGCGGTGCTGCGAACTAGCCTCGCACCATATAGGCTATCTCTAAGTGACCCTCCAACCACCTCAGTTCCTTTTTTACTGCCGTTGAGTATGCTTTAGTGATGCGCCGCTTCTGCCAGGAGTCAAGTCTTCGTGTATCGACAGCAGCTATAGCCATTCAGTATTCAATTAACTTATTACTGTAATGTTCTTTTCTTATTTAAAGAAAAAGAGAATTCTCAGCATACCATCAGCAGAGTCGACCTTAGATGATAGCGGTGATGGTAGGGAGACTTCGTTTAAAAGCTGTTAAGGCAGTGGGGCTGTGTCCGGTCCGCCATCCTTTGCGGGGGGGGGCTGACCACGGGCAGTCTTGAGGGGGTGGACAGTCCGCCCGAAGCACACAAGTAGCGGGCCCACTCCCGACCTCGATCGGGGCCCAGCTCCGCTTGGCCTCGAGCTCTTCTTCCTCCTGTCAGTGGAAGAAGAAACGGTACAGCTCGAGGTCGCCCTCTGGTACATATGCACAGGGATCATTGGTGGTGTAGAGCCGTAGGCCTGAACTGACTCCAGTGGGGTCCTCTTTGACTCCATTCTTAACAGCCACGATCTTCGACACCGGATCCCATCTCTGTCCTTGATGGGGCTCCGGTGAGCAGTTTCATCACTGGGCCACTCTTTAGAAAAGTGGGTGCGGTGTCTGCCCGGTTTACCTGGCCAGTGGACCCAGTTCTGGGACCTTCGGGCCTCAGAGCCACTGGACCGTGGCAGGGTCGGTTGGGCCAGGATGTGTGTGCGGTGCCCTCTCCGGTGCCAGCGCCATCAAAGCCAACGCCACGTGCCTACCCCCTCACCTTTTTCCCTGTAGGGGCTAGCACGGGTATTGCTTTCCCCCCCTTTTCTTCAGGTCTTTGGGCCAGTAGGGAATTGCTGGCGCCACATGTGGTGCCGGTGCGTATATGGTGCCGGTGCTGCAGGTAGTGCCGAAGCCACGGATGGCACTGAATTCCTTGACACCGATCCGGGTGGCAGCGTCTCCCGTGATTCCTGGCCTAGACCTGCCTTTTGGAGGTTCTTCTGGGGTAGAAGGGGATCTTGATGAGCCTCACCCTGTCCTGCTTTGTCAAAGATGCAGTGGATGACTCATGGACTGGAACACAAGCCTTCTGTATCAGCGGAGCCTGTGATGGAAGATTTTTCTTTCCAGTCGTTCCTCAGGGATGTGGGGTCCACTATAGCATTACAGACTTCATCTGTGGACCAAAGCAGACTTTTACATCTTGAGTTCCTACATCCCACAGTATGAGTACACCCTGTGGAACACACTCAAATCAATAATCGAGAGCTCCCAGAATCTAACGCTCCATTACCAAGGGCATATAGTCCAGTAATCAGCTGAATGCTTATATGGATGCCTGTAACATTGCCTTTAGGGCAGATGCTGCTGGAATTTGTAGAAGGTGACTCTCCTGGCCCAGAACATCAAAATGCAGCAGAGGGCACAGGGCCGAAAAGTGCCCTGTGCCAGGCTCTGGCCCAGGTCCCACCTCAGCTGTCTGAGGTGGATACTTCTCGGTGGAAGGGGCATATGATTCAGTTTTACAACCAGTGGAAATCCATTACAGCAGGCGTATGGGTCATCAGGATTGTCCGAGAAGGATACTCTTCCAGTTCATGAGAATTTCCCAGATGGCAGCTCAGTCTGTCCACCTCTCAGTCAGACCTTCTTACTTCTGAGATACAGGGCCTCTGCAGGAACAGGGTAGTAGAAGTTGTTCCATGGCAGAACAGAACACAGCTCCCTATTTCCATAGTTTCTGGTTCCAAGATAACAGGCAGTTTCGTCCAGTTCTCAACCTTGGAAGGTTTTTTTATTTTTATTTTAGTTTTTGTTGACCGGGTAAGTGGAATAAACAAATTCTTCCTATTTTGAGGCACGATCCGGGGGAAGGGAATACAGACGAATGCCAACTATCCTTGAACTAGATTAAGCTGTTGGTGGTATTTTTAGTGAATGGAGGGAAATTTGGCCAGGACACCGGGGAAATTCCTCTGCTCTTTTCGAGAAGTGCCATGGGATCTTTAACATCCACCTGAACTACCACCAGAACAGGCAGATGGGACCTCGGTTTAATGTCTCATCCGAAAGATGGCACCTCAGGAGTGCAGCAACCCCCATGCTGCACTACAGTGTCAGTATTGGGATTTAACCCAAGTGCTTGGTGTGGGATAGAACCCAACAACCTTCTGATCTCCCGGCCTCAGAGGCAGTGTGCTACCTGCTGAGCCACTGACACTGCAACTGTTAAACAAGTACCTGTTCAGGAGGAGTTCACTAAAACCTCGGCTCAAGTCTTCACTACCTGGAAGATTGGCTCCTAGCCAGCCCATCTGGGCAGGAGACACAGGAAGCAGTTGCCACAGCTTCTCAGTTGCTCACTTCCAGGGTGGGTGGGTGGGTGGGGTTCTGATTCAGGAAAGGTGCCAGATTCACCTTCCCAGCAGCTCCTCTTCATAGGAGCCCCCCTGGATACCTCCAGGGTGAGGGTTTTCCTTCCGGAGGATGGGAGAAACGGCATCTTCAGATGGTTAGTTACATCACGGAAAATGACTCTGTTCGGGCCCCTTTCAATGCAGCAGATGCTGGGACTCATGGCATAATCCATAGCAAGCAGTGGTCACCCACCACGCACCCACAGTCCTCCATAAAGTGACAGAGCCTTTAGACAAAATCACTCACCTGGTAGACACAGTTGGGCAAGCTTCTGCAAGGTCTGCCTCACCCCACTGGAAATCTCTGATCACCATCACTACAGATGCACTTCTGATCGGTTGGGGAGCCACTGTCAAGACATCCACACTCAGGTGTGGAGCCAGGAGAGCCTCATCTTCTCATAAATATCTTAGAGATGAGAGCTGTCTTATCACGCTATCCGAGTCGTGAAGGATGCCCTCTGCCATGAAGTGATCCTCCTTCAGACAGACAACAAAGCTGTGATGTATTACATCAACAAGCAAGGTGGAGTGCTCCCCTACCCTCTGTGCAGGAAGGTTATGAGGATGTGAGAGTGGTGCTTCAAGCATGATGCATCAGTTCAGACATCGTGCAGTCGCTATTCAATGAGTGGGACAGTCTGGACTTGGTCCTTTTTGCATCCCCATTCAACACAAAACTGCCTCTATCCTACTTCAGGAATCTAGAACCTGGCATTTTGTGTCAGGATGCATTCAGACTGCAGTGGACAAGATGCTTCCTGTGTGCTTTTCCTCCTCTTCCCTTAGCTCAGAGGGTTCTGCTCAAGTTGGAGGCACAGGGGGGCAGGATGATTCTCATCACCCCATACTGGCCTCGGCAGATATGATTTCCTTTGATCAACAGACTGTCAGAAGTTCCCCCGAGGTAACTCCCTCTATGAGTGGACCTCCTGACACATGGACCTTTGGTCCATCCCAACCTGCGCTCCCTTCATCTCCATGCCGGGCTCCTGAGGAGATAGAAGTGGGTAGATTCAAGGTTTCCCAGACAATCCCAGAAATCCTCTTAGCCACGCATAGACCTCCCACCAGGGAGGCTTATGTGGCTCAGTGGAAACGCTTCTCCATCTGGTGTGCAAAGTCCCATCTTGGCCCTTTCTGTTGCCCACCAAGTAAGGTGTTGGGGTGCCGCTTAGATCTGTTAATCGCAGGTCTGTAATACTCAGCAGTGAAGGTACACCTCTACACCATTTCGGCCTATCTTGAGCCAGTACAGAACACGCCACTGGCTCAGTTACTGTTAGTCAAGAAATTCCTAAAAGGAATCCTACACGCTAAATCCCCAGTCAGTAGACCAGTGGCCACAGGGAATATTAACTTGGTGCTAGATTGCTCACCCATAAACCCTTTGAGCCACCAGCTACCTGTAAATTGAAATTTCTGACCTGGAAGACAGCCTTCTTACTAGCTGTCACATACGCTCATGGGGGTCTCCAAAATCCATGCTTTAGTCACAGACCCCCTTACACCGTCCTTCATAAGAACAAGGTGGTCTCCGTACTCACCCTAAATTCCTACCCAAAGTGGTTTGGACTTTCACCTCAACCAGCCCTAGCTTCTCCCTGCTTACTTTGCTAACTTCCAGAATGAGGAGAGCACTCCTTCATTCTCTGGATGTTAAGCGGGTTCTGCGATTCTCATCAATAGAGACGAAGGGTATACAATCCAAACAACTCTTGTATCTTTCAGTATGCCTTGGCTGGGTCAGCCTGTTGCCATTAGACATATTTCTACATGGTCGGTAACATGTCTTCGACACTGCTACTCCATGGTGCAGGTCAAGTTGGAAGGCGAGGTTCACGCCCACTACTAGAGCAGTCACGGCTTCCTGGCAGAGATTCATAATGTACCCATTGCAGACATCTGCAAGGCGGTGACTTGGAGCACAGTGCATACCTTTGGAAGCACTATGCTCTGGATGTCCATGCCAGACAGCATACTTTTTGGCAGGACAATCCTTATGGACTTCTGTCCTGAGTGAGCTCTGTCTCCTGCCACCTTACTCGGGATTGGTTTTAGCTGGTACTCTCCCATTAGTGTGAATGAGTGGTGGAGACTTTTTAGTCCAGGAAGATATGGAAATTACGTCCCTACGTAATTCTTGATCTTCTTGGACAAGTCTCCACCACTCATCTTATCTCACCATCCCCAAGCTCATTCATTCTGTTTTTGGTCTTCACTTCCTTGTGATTTGGGCTGTGAAGATGTTGTTGAATTGACCCTTCTTACATGAGTCATCTGGGCCATCTTTTGCCCAGAAGTTAGGGGTAGGTTTTCATAAGTTAGTTTACGCTGCAACTCCTTGGTCAAAAAGGTACTGAGGCAATTGGAGGGTCGCCGCCAAGATAGCCTATATAGCGCAAGCTAGTCTCATGGTGCCGTGCATGCACAGTCCTATCCCGTTACCGGCCCTCCGAAAGATTTTTGGCTCCTGCGGGGTCCTGGTACCTCCAGCATAGTCCCATTAGTGTGAATGAGTGGTGGAGACTTCGTCCGAGATCAAGAATTACGGTAGGTACATAATTTCCATTTCTTCTCAGTTTTTAGCATTTAAAGTTAGTTGGTTATTTTTTGTGTCAGTTTAGTAAGTTTACAAAAATATTTGTCTCAGTCTCTCATAGCCCTGCCGAGTCAGCAGTCGATAGGCATGAATGATGATGGTAGGGAGCCTCCTCAGGCAAACTGCTCTGGCAACAGGGCCATGTCCAGTCCACTTTCCCCTTCAGGGGAGGGTTCTGATGATGGGTGGTCCTGTACCCAGGAAGAGCCAGTCCTTCCGAAGTACAAAAGAAGCAGGTCTGTTCCCATTCCTGTTTGGGGTCACAGTGCTGCTTGACCTCAAGTTCTTCCTCTTCCATAGGAAGGAAAGAAACAGTACCACTCCAAAGGTCACCTTCTGTGATGTCTGCTAAGAGGCCCTTGATGTCTTAGAGCAGAAGGTCCTCATATCACGGAGGTTTCCCTTTCTCAGGAGGTCCGGTCTCGGACCCAGAGTCCCACCCTGTCTATTAGTGGGGACTCCGGTGAGCAGTTCCACTGCTGGGCAGCTCTTATGAAGCAGTGGGTACAGCATCTGGCTCATTGGCCTGTGCCTGCGGAACCAGTCCCTGGCCCTTGGGGCCGGTGGTACTGGAGCCACAGGTGGGTCCTTCAGGCCGGGTAGAGCATTTGGCTCTGACAACAGCCCCAGGACTGCCGATTCTTGTCCCACTGGCGCACCCCATTCAGTGTCAGTACAACGGAACCAGCCCGGTTCCTTTGTTGGTCACTTCAGTGCCAGGTTTAGGCCTCTCAGAGCCTTTCTCAGCAGTATCCTCAGTGCTGGAAGACCTCCTGGCGCCAGATTCAGTGCTGGCTGTGGCCTCGCCCTTGACACCGGCTCCTCGTAAATTGGGGCCAGTGTCACCAAGGTTTCATTCTGGACTGGGGAACTTGCAATCCACTCCCCTGGCTTATCCTCCTTCCAGGGGAGGGAGAGGGAATTAGTCTGACCCCAAACTCATTATTTCTGAGGGCGTTGATGATGACTCTTTCTATAGCCTGGACTCTTCGGACCCACGCCCTCCTCTTGTTCCTCAGGATGATTTAACTTTCCAGGCTTTGTTAAAAAATAAGCATTTCTCCCTTGATTTTGAGCCTTAAGCTATTGACCCAGATAAACATCTCCATCTGCAGTGGTTAGCTTAGTTTCCCCTATTCCTCCAACATTTGAAAGCTTATGGGATTCAGTTTAGCAGAGGTCTGCTTCTATTCTGTCTGTCTGTAGGCAGATAGATAGAAAGTGCACTGCTCCTAAGGACAGACTAGTGTATATCTCTCAAGCTATAGTTGAAGCTAGTCATCTTCCAAGAATCAGTCTTCACTATTTATTACTTCATGGGTCTGTGCCAGAGGCGCTAGGACCCCTCAGGAGCGTATAACTTTAAAATTCTTGAGCTAGGGGACCAACGTCAGGAATGATGCCACCCAAAAGGTGGGCCCATGATGTGGTGCTCATGGGCTGGCAAGCAAGTAACTGACGTTGGCCCCCTGCTCTTCTCAGTTCTGATCTTCCTGGACATAAAGTCTCCACCACTCATTCACACTAATGGGATCTGCGGCGAGGCATTAGGGACCCAGCGGGGCAGACTTTTGCTAGAGGTCGGTGCCAGAGATGGAGCCACGGTGTGCACGCAAGCCTCAGCTCACACTGGTAATGACTATCTCAGTGTCGACCCTCCAACCGCCTGGTTCCTTTTTTCCTGCTGCTGAGTGCACTTCAGTGAGATATCGCCACCCATCGGAGTCAAACTTCAAACTAGCAGCATAGTTTTCAGTTTTATTGTTTTGTAATAATATCTCGAATAAAGTACCGCTTAGTTTATTTATTCTTATTAAAGAAAAGAAGTCTCAGCCTACATTGACTGAGTCGACCATGAGCAGGTCAGGTGACGGTAGGTAGACTTCGTATGAAAGCTGTTCAGTCAGCCGGGCTGGGTCCGGTCCACCGCCTTCTCCAGAGGGGGGAGGTCTGAGAATGGACAGTCCAGTGCCCGAGGGGGTGGGCGGTCCCCTCGAAAGCACAAAAGTAAACGGTCGCACTCTCCAGCACCGTTCGGCCTTGAGCTCTTCTTCAGCCCACAGGTCCAAAAAAGAAGGCATCACTCGAGGTCGCCACCTGATATGTCTGCGCGCAGACAGTCGGTTATTAGGGCTAGTTGGCGGTCTCCTCCTTCGGAGTCGCCAGTTTCTGTTTCCGGACGCCGAAGTCTTCGACATCGGAGCCCTACCCCGCCCTCTGGTAGGTCTTCAGATAAGCAGTTTCATCAGTGGCTGTTCTTATGGAGCAATGGGCTCGGAGGTTGGTCCAGCTGCCTGGCCCGGTCACTCTGAGGTCTTTGGGCTTTTCGGCAGATCAGGTAGGGCCGTTGGGCCTCCCTAGTCGCACGGCATCTTTGGTGCCGTCGACTCTGCAAGTGTTTCCCCCTCTCACGGCTCTGCGGAGCGAGGGCCCACACCGATACCTCTATCTCCTGATATTCATCCTTCTTGCTCCTCAAATGCGTGTTTTCAGAGCCTTGGGATGTTTTCGGCGTGCCGGCGTTGATTAGTGCACTCGGCACCGTCTTTGGCGCCGATACGTCTGTCAGTGCCATCCTCGGCACCATTGGGGTTGTTGGCGCCATGTGCCTCGTCGGCACTGTCCTTGGTACCGTGCACGTCCTCGGCGCCATGCAGCTTCTCTGCGTTGTGCGTTTTTTCGGCACCGTGCTCTTCTTTGGTGCCGAGGCCTGTTAGGGCATCATCCAGTCTTCAGGGGTCCTCTCCTCTGAATCCTTTTCCTTCCTCATTTCCTTCTGATTTTCACTCCTTTCCTGTACTTGCAGTCCCTCCTGGGCTGTCAGGAGATGACATTGGCCTGACCCAGACCTTCGTCTGGGTGATGATATGGAAGGAATAGGATCTAATCCTGCAGAGCCTGTGGTTGAGGACCTGTCATTTAAGTCTCTGCTGAAAACTTGAATTCCACTCTTTCTCTCCAGGCTACAGATATCGATCCTGGGAAACTGTTAAGACTCCAGTACCTCCATGTTCGGAGATCCCTATGGATTTGACTCCTCGGTACAGCCCTCCTTGAGGCAGCTTTCTCAAATGGTATGGAATAATCCTGCTCTCATTCCTTCTGTGGCTAAGTCCATAGATAGGAAGTATGCTGCTCCCAAGGATCGACCCATTTTAGCCTCTCAAGCCTTTGCGGACCCTACTGTAGTCTTGGCAGAGAATGATAAGATCGTCCTTCCTCAGACTACTATAGCTCAACCTATAAACAAAGAATCTAGTAAGATAGACACTTTAGGTAAGAGAATATTTGCTGCTTCCAACCTAGGTATCGTGTTGCCAGCTACCAAGGCTATTTCTGTCAATATGGGTATATTCTTTGGTATTCGCTCAAACAAATAGTTGAAGCTACTGGAGTGGACACTAATTCAGACCACTCAAACCATAACCAGGGTATCGAGTCCAACAACCAGCAGGTTAGAGCAGCTATGGACACCTTCAATACTGCCTCGGCGGCGGTGGCCGGGCATTTGTACCCGCCTTGTCACTCCTCGCTGCACACTTCAGGTTTTCACGAATGATGCCCAGCAACAGATCATGGCGTTGCCTTTCGTGGTGTGTATCTCTTCAGCCCTCAAGTAGAACAGGCTCTAGAGGCCACACAAAAGACTAGGGTCAGCCATTAAATCCGCTCCCTCTCGGGGGTGTTAACAAACGCCAGTTTCATAACCGCCAGTCCTTTCGAGCAAAGGCAGGGGAGGTTTTAATAAAACCAAGCCCCTCAGCCTCAAAAGAAAACACAACAGAAGGCACAAGGACCCAAAGCGCCCAGTGCCGCCTTCTGAGTTGTTGGCCCAAGTCCCACCTCAGCTACCCAAGGGGGACTCTTCCTCACCGGTGGGAGGTCATCTGACTCACTTCTACAATCGATGGAGTCCATAACCTCGGACAAATGGGTCCTTCGGATAATCTGCAAGGGTATACCTCAATCTTTTGAGACCCCTCCGGATCGTCCACCCAGGCGACAACCCAGGCTGTCAGTACTTCAGTCAGAACTTCTCGCCTCCGAGATACAAGGCCTTCTGAACAACAGGGCAGTGGAAGTAGTTCCGCTGGATCAATGGAACACAGGGTTCTACTCCCATTACTTTCTGGTTCCAAAGAAAACCGGGGGCATGCGCCCCATTTTGGACTTCAGAAAACTAAACAAATTTCTTCCCAAAGAGAATTCAAATGATATCGCTCGGAACCCTGTTACCTTTGCTTCATCAACATGACTGGTTAGCCTCCCTGGACATGCAGGATGCTTACAACACATTCCTATTCACCCAAGCATCACAAAGACCTAAGGTTCGTGGCTTTGGGACAGCATTATCAGTTCAGAGTCCTGCCCTTTGGGCTATCCTCGGCGCCGCGAGTTTTTACAAAATGTTGTGCAATTCTCGCAGTGCATCTCATAAAAATCGGAATACAAGTGTTCCCATATCTGGACGATTGGCTTCTAGCAAGTCCTTCCAGGCAGGGAACTCTATACGCCGTAGCCACGGCTTCACACTTTCTCACATCCATGGGAGTCCTGCTAAACCTCAAAAAATCGTATCTGCAGCCCTCCCAGAGGCTTCTTTTCATAGGAACTCTTCTGGACACCTCCTGTGCGAAAGCATTTCTTCCAGAGGACAGGAGGAGCAATATCCTTCAGATGGCCCGATACATCGGAGGGAGCAGCTCTGTTTCAGCTCTCTTGATGCAATGGATGCTAGGTCTCATGGCATCCTCAGTGTTCACTGTACCCCTAGCACGCCTTCACATGAGAACCTCTCAATGGATGCTCAGTACTCAGTGGTCCCCGACCACTCACCCTCAGTCCTTTCTCATCAAGGTGACAGAACCTCTGAAGAGGTCGCTCGCCTGGTGGTCGCAAGAGGACAATCTTCTGGAAGGGTATCCCTTTGCTCCTCTGGATATCAGATTTCCATTACCACGGATGTGTCCCTGATGGGGTGGGAGCTCACTGTGAGACTCTTCACACTCAAGGTACGTGGACTCAGCACGCATCCCAGCTTCACATAAATGTCCTAGAAATGAGAGACGTCCTTTGTGCAATCCGGGCTTTGAAGGACATTCTCTGTCACAAGAACATTCTCCTTCAAACGGACAACAAAGCAGTGATGTATTACATCAACAAGCAGGGCGGTGCTCACTCTTACCCCTTATGCAGGGAAGCGATGAGGGCGTGGGAATGGTGCTTGGAGCACAAGGCTCTAATTCATGCGGTCTGCCTTCCAGGGGTGCAGAACGAACTGGCAGACTGTCTCAGCAGAACAGAGGCAGATCCTCACGAATGGTCTCTCGACTCAGCCATAGCTCAGTCACTATTCGCATAGTGGGGAACTCCAGACCTGGACCTTTTTGCATCCCCACTCAACACAAAACTGCCTCACTTCTGCTCCAGAAATCCAGGGCATGGCATTTCTGTCAGGATCGTTCAGGCTGCGGTGGACAAAACTCTTTCTATCGCCTTTCTGCCTCTTCCTCTAATTCAGAGTACTTCTCAAGTTCGAGTCCCAGGGGACAAAATGATCCTCATTTTTCCTTTCTGGCCTCGGCGAATATAGTTTCCACTACTCAACAGTGTGTGAAACTCCTCCGAAACCGCTTCCCCTTCAGACGAACCTTCTGACTCAGGGCCTGTGGTCCATCCCAATCTGAGGTCGCTTCACCTTCATGCTTGGCTCCTGAAGAGATAGAAGTGAACAGGTTCAATGTCTCTCGCAGGGTTTCAGATATTCTTCTGGCTGTGCGCAAGCCAGCCACTAGGAAAACTTACACAGCCAAATGGAAGCGTTTTTCGCTCTGGTGTGCAAAATCCTCTTTGAATCCTTTTTCCTGCCCACCAGATAAAGTTCTAGAGTACCTTTTAGACCTCTCAAATTCAGGTCTGCAATACTCTACAGTTAAGGTTCACCTTTGTGCCATTTCAGCTTATCATGAGCCAGTACTTTCCTTGTCACTGGCTCAGTTACCTGTGGTTAAGAGGTTTCTTAAGAGAATTCTGCATACCAGACCTCCTATCAGACATCCAGTCGCAGCCTGGGACATTAATCTTGTGCTAGACATGCTCACTCGAAAATCTTTTGAGCCTCTAGTTACCTGTGAGTTAAAATTCCTCACTTGGAAAACGGCCTTCCTAGTCGCCATTACCTCGATCCACAGGGTCTCTGAGATACATTCCTTGGTCACAGACCCTCCGTATACTGTGTTTCATAAAGACAAAGTAGTTCTTAGGATCCATCGTAAGTTTCTCCCTAAGGTTGTTTTAGAATTCCATCTAAACCAATGTTTGGTCCTTCCTACTTACTTTGCGAACTTCCAAAACGAAGGAGAGCATTCTCTTCATTCCCTGGACGTCAAAAGTGCTTTGCGTTTCTATCTAGATAGAACAAAAGATTTTCATAAGCTCAACAACTGTTTGTTTCCTTCAGCGAGACCCAGCTGGGTCAGCCTGTCGCTATCAGATGTATTTCAGCATGGCTGGTGGCATGCCTTCGCAATGTTATTCCATGGGCGCAGGTTAAGCTGGAGGGCAGAGTGTACGCTCACTCTACTAGAGCGGTCGGGGCATCCCTAGCGGAAATCCGCAATGTGCCCATTGCAGATATTTGCAATGCAGCCACCTGGAGCTCAGTGCATACTTTCGTCAAACACTATGCCCTGGATGTCCATGCCAGATGACATCTTTCTTTTGGCAGAACCATCCTTAATGGACTCCTGTCCTAAACTGTGAGCTCTTGGTCTCTCCTGCCGCCCTCTCGGGGGATTAGTAGCTTGGTACTCTCCAATTAGTGTGAATAAGTGGTGGAGACTTTATGTCCAGGAAGATATGTAAATTACGTACCTACTGTAATTCTTGATCTTCTTGGACGAGTCTCCACCACTCATTCACACGCCCGCTCACCTCTGTTGTTGGTCTTCACTCCCTCAATCTTCAGGCTGAAGACTTCTTTTCAACCCTTCTTATACAGGTCATCGGACTATCTTATGTCCGGTTTTTGGTTAAGCTATCCTTCTAGGTTAGTTACGCTGCACCTCCTCGGAAAAAAAGGTACTGAGGTGGTTGGAGGGTCAACGCTGAGATAGTTATTACCACACGAGCTGAGGCTCGCGGCTCCATCTCAGGCACCATCCCTCTAGCAAAAAGTTTGCTCCCGCTGGGTCCTAGTGCCTCCAGCGCAGATCCCATTAGTGTGAATGAGTGGTGGAGACTCGTCCAAGAAGATCAAGAATTATGGTAGGTGCGTAATTTACATTTCTTCCCGCTGTCAAGGTCACACTCTGTGAGAGCATTTACCATTTTTTTTTCAGTTGCGCAATTCAGTTTGTCACCGCCAGCTCAACACCGTAACCTCTTCTTTCACCTTTTTTCTGACACCGCTTCTGTTCTCTATCCTTTTTACAACGCTAGGTTTTTTTTTTGCTGATTTATGTTATTTTTGAATTCAGTCTCCCCATGTGTCGGTGCCCCTGTGTGAGAACTATCTCTCTCCGGGACTGACATGACCGCATTACTGGACCTGCCTTGGAGCACAACACAACATGGACCATTCGATGCCTGTTTCTCCATGGACTTCCGCACACTTGAAATCCGCATGATGAAGTGGGATAGTTCGCGCCCCACTTTCAGAGGCAGGCATTGCACAAGGGACTCAAGGTAAGGTCCCTTAGTTCTTCCTTGAGCCCTCCCCAGTACTATATGTACTGAGGGAGACCAGGCCTCTTCTGGTCCACGTCTCACCAAAACACAGAGCCTGGAGGAGGTGTCTGTGGAACAGCTGGCTCCTTCTGCGGGGTTGGTTGTGCACCCTTCCCAGTCTGGAGCCTCCTCGGGACCACGGACGCCTCCGGTTATGAGGTCGAGCCATACAGTGGGCCTACACTGGTGGGCTTCTTGGGGTCATGGTCCAGTGCCAGTTCGGCTGCCTGCACTGAGGCCGATGCCAGTGAACAGAGCAGTGCCACCTGCATGGACAGGTTCCCTCCTGATGATGCTTGTGACACTGGGAGAGGGAAGGTTTCTGGATTTAGCAGCCTAACAGAGATCTTCTGGATCTTCACTTGTCAATCTTCACCATTCGTTACTGCTTGGGTAGTGCTGGAGGCGCGCACCCGCTACGGGAGATTTTTTTTTTTTGGAGTCGGCTCCAACGGTGCTGCCCCCGAGAGCGACGCGATGCATTATGCTTGAGGGGTGGCCGTTAGGTGCCGCAGACTCCTCCTTCATCTCAGTTCTGTTTCTCCTGCCATCGAGGCTGCACCTTCTCCACATGCGAGATTCACAGCTGCGTCAGAGGCCTACTTGCGACTCCTCCTTCTCCGCTTTCTGATCATCCCGACGCTGTTGAAGTGGTTAGCCGGTAAAACCGTTCTGTTTTTTCTTACGGCGCCGGGATCTTTTTGCTGTGTTTTTGTGTTTATTTCTCATCATGTCAGGTTAGGGAGCCAGATGTAAATCGAAGGCAATCTGTGCCCCTATGCGTCGGTGCTCCTGTTGCCGGCATTTTTCCATCACAGACCGGCATGATGTTTGCCTTCGCTGCCTGGGACCCAACCATGATATGGATGCGTGCGATGCCTGTTTCTCGATGGACTGTAGCATCCTAGAAGTCCGGCGTGTTCAAGATCGGCAGAGCTCCGACAACTTTTGGGGACAGCGTCGCTCCAGGGATTCCAGGTAGATCTCTAGACCCTTCCTCCGGATCCCTCCCAGGCCTCTATGGTCTGGAGAGGAGAGAGCCTCCTCATCTTCTCTTGCCAAGGAGGAGGCCTCTTTGCGGTGTTGGAGGGCCGTGGTCCCTCCCGGGACACGGTGGGGACACCGCCTCGGCAGTCACACCTCGGAGGTGCAGGCTCCCCAGAGTCGAGGCCCAGGTCTGCTGGGCCCGGCATCGTGGACCCTCAGCGCCCGTTTGGCACGGTGTCCAGGATGGCACCGACTGCTGCGGCGCCATGGCCCAGCTCTCTCGGCTGCCTGCGGCGCCATGGGCCAGGTCACGCTCTCCCTAGTGGCGCCGAGTCGGGTCCTGGCGCTGAGGGCGGTGCCACTGGTCTGACCAGTGCCGTTGGGGAGTCAGGGCCGGGTTTAGGCGTTACGGGTGGTCCAAGGTCGTCCGGTGCCGCCACTGGCACTGGCGCCGTTTCTCTGGAGACCCCTGGGGTGGCCTGTATTGAGGTCCAGCTGGTCTCTTCCTCCTCGGAGGATGATGATTCGGATGTGGACCCGTCCTGGCATCCTGACTCTTCGAAGTCAGGGTCTCCAGTGAGATGAGGTGCTAGGCGACCCAGCGCGCCTATTCCTCTGTCTCCTCTGCTGTCCTTTCCTGAGACCTCCCATGCTAGGGGTGGTCTGGGGTCCCTGGAGGGGGATGGCGTGGAGGCGGGGGGAAGGGCTCATCCTCCAGAGGGTGTTGCGGTAGCTGCCGATCCCAGTGCTGCTGCACCTGCTCGGGGTGGGGTGTTGCTGGGGTCGAGGAGAAGAGCGTTCTCAGAGTCCGGGGGGTCGAGAGACCGGGTTGAAGCACCTCGGTCTTCACCTGCCACCCCTCGGGATGCGGGTAGGAGCCATAGCGCTGGGCCCCGTCTTTCCCTCTCGGGCTCCAGGGACCCCTCTGGTGGCGTTGCCATGGGCTGCCCTTCTGGATCCATGCAGCTCCAGGTTCGTCACAGGGGAGGATCCCCTACTAGGCTCTTCCAGGCTTCACATCCCCAGGGTTCCGTTCTGCGACCTGGTTTGTTGTCCGGGATCCCGCCAGCTCGGGCTCCATTTTGTGGATTTCAGAGCCTCAGCAGAGGACAGTTGCCTCGTCGTAGGTGTCCCTCTCTCCCATTCCTCTGCAGCCACCCCCCTCTCTCCCAGGCCATGTCAGTCCTACAGGCCTGTTATCCTGGGAGACGTTCAGAGGCTCTGCGGCGACCTTCCCCTCATACATTAGATATATGCATGAGCGGGTGTTTCACCTATCCCCACCGCCGCAGGAGTCCTCTGGACATTCAAGCTCTCCATCATCCTCGTCTCCCTCCTTGGAGGGAGAGGAACCCACTGCTCATCTCTCCTCTGATGCTGATTTCACTGAATATCAGCGATTCCTTTCGAGGATGGTGAGGGATCTTCGTATCTCCTTTGTTAGGCGAGACAATACCGAATGGGAGACGCGTGAATTCCTCAGTGAATTCAGTGCCCAGCATTTGGTGGTACTGTCCTGGCCTATTCCCTTCCAGGAGGCGTCTGTCCGTTCCTGGCAGTCGCCAGTCGCCCCTGTTCCAGCCCCAGCAGACTGCAGAAGAAGGTATTGTGCCCCATTGGAGTCTCTAGGTTCTCTTCCCAACCCGACTTCGGGATTGGCATTCCTAGAAACTCCCTCCGGGCACTGCCGCCTGGTGCACGACCGCCCACCAGACTCAGATTCCCTACAGTTTGACCGGTGGGGGCGAAGAGTGTTCTCTTCCTCTCGTGTGATGTTATGCATTGCATCACATCAGGCTCACCATGCTGCCTACAGTAGGCATTTACAGTCGTGGCCAAAAATATTGGCGCCCTTGCACTTTTTCAAATAACTCACAATTTCCTCTAAACATAAGTTGAAATTAACAACAGTACAGTATTTGGTCTCCACAATTCTTTATTTCTCTGTTAATATTACAGAACCTTTGTTTTGATTCAGAAGTTAATATTATCCTTTTAAATCAGAAAATGAGAAGAAATGGCATTGACAAAATTATTGACACCCTAGACTTAATATTTGGTAGCATAGCTTTTGGTCAAAATAACTGCAATCAACCGCTTCCTGTAGCCATGGATGAGCTTCCTGCACCTCTCTACTGGCAGTTTGGCCCTCTTCTTCTGCAAACTGCTCCAGTTCTACCAGATTTGAAGGGTGCCTTCTCCCAACTGCTGTTTTCAGATCTCTCCACAGGTTTTCAATGGGATTTAGATCTGGACTCATTGCTGGTCACTTCAGAACAGTCCAGCGTCTTGTCTTGAACCATTCTTGGGTGCTTTCTGAAGTGTGTTTGGGGTCATTGTCCTGCTGGAAGACCCATGACCTTCGACGGAGACCCAGCTTTCTGACACTGGGTTCAACATTGCTCTCCAAAATGGCCTGGTAATCTCCAGATTTCATGATGCCATGCACACATTCAAGGCACCCAGTGCCAGAGCACACAGCAACCCCAAAACATCACTGAACCTCCTCCATGTTTGACTGTAGGGAAGGTGTTCTTTTCTTTATGGCTTCATTTTGTTTTCTGTAAACATAGAGATGATGTGCTTTACCAAAAGCTCTAATTTGGTCTCATCTGTCCACAGGACATTATCCCAGAAGGATTTTGGCTTGTTCAGGTGTGTTTGGCAAACCCAATCGGGCTTTCTTATGTCTCTCTCTCAGCAGTGGAGTCCTCCTGGGCCTCCTACCATATAACCCCCTTTCATTGAGTTGGCGACAGATGGTGCGAGTTGAAACTGTCGTACCTTGTGTCTGAAGGTTAGCTTGAATCTGTTTGGCAGTTGATCGAGGTGCTTTCCCCACCATTCGAACAATCCTGCGCTGCAATCTTCAATCAGGTTTTCTCTTGCGGCCACGTCCAGGGAGGTTGGCTACAGTGCTATGGGCTTTAAACATCCTGATAACATTACGAACGGTGGAAACAGGAACATCAAGGTCTCTGGAGATTGATTTGTAGCCTTGAGATTGTCCATGCTTGGCTACAGTCTTCTGTCTGACCTCCTCAGACAATTCTCTGGCTGTCTTTCTTTTCTCCATGCTCATTGTGGTACACACAGTGACACAAAACAGGAGAATGAGTCATTTTCTCTATTCATACTGGTTGAATGAGTGATTTTTTTATATTGCAGGCACCTGCAACTCACCACAGGTGATTTCAGTTCCAAAGTGAAGGAGAATCACCTGCTTGAAATCTAATTATTTCTAACTACTTCTAAAAGGTGCCAATAATTTTGTCCGGGCCATTTAAGGATTTCTGTGTGGAATAAGCTAAGACTTAGTAAATTTTTCTGCTTTTTGTGTTTTATTCCACTGCAAACCAAAGACATACATATGTGGATACCAAAATATTTTTTAATTTCAACAATTTTCTGGAAGGAATGGTGCATTATTAGAAAAAACTGCAAGGGCGCCAATATTTTTGGCCGCGACTGTATGGTCGATGCTTTCCCAAGTCCTAGCATCAATGCCTGATACCCAGCAATCCAGACAAGCTATTGCCCTCTCTGCTGTAGGCCTGGAGCTGGCAAGACACTAAGCAAGGGCATCTTACGACGCCAATGAGGTGGCTTCCAGGCTTGCAGGGACAGCGATCTGTATTAGACGGACGGCATGGCTTCGTCTATCAAGGTTATCACCCCTGGCCCGGCGTAGAGTGATTCGCTCCGCTTTCCGGGGGACCCGTCTTTTTTTCTCCAGGGCTAGGAGGCTTCTGCAGGGGCCTCCTCCGACTCCCCGTCCCTGAGGGACACCTCCTAGCTCTCCTCCGCCATATGCTTCTCGTCTGATTAGCCCAGAGTCTTCCCCTCCTGTTTCCCACCAGCAGGAGGCTGAGGGTCTTGTTCCTTCAGGGTTTCTATTATACCCCCCCTTGGGCGGGGAGCTTCGTACTCATCCAAGCAGTAATGAATGGTGAAGATTGACAAGGTAAGATATGAAAATTATGTATCTACCGTAATTCTTGATCTTCTCTTGTATCTTTACCATTCATTACTGATACCCACCCACCTTCCGCTCAGTGGCCTTCTACTGCGGCGTCTCCCCCTCCCTACTCGTTCCTCTCCCTTCCTCGTTGGCCTTTAAGCCAAAAAAAAAAAACTATCTTGATTTCCGTTCTTCTCTGGACGGATCCTTTTTCCTCAAGGTAAAGGGGAACAAGTAGAATTTATTCTATCCTGAGGGAACTCTTTCTGATTGCCCCTAGGGGTGACCTCTTGGCTTCTTAGCCATGTTGTTCAGTTCACAGCTGAAGAGACCGTCCCTCTATGGCTCGGCCCCAATTTTCAGGTTCCCTCTGGCAGGTATTAATTAATATTGTCAGCTTCTTCTGGTTGGTGCTTCTGGCACTTCATTAACCTTGAGCTGTTGTTCTTGCCTTGCCTTCAGGGAGTCCGATTGAGTTCCCACTCTATCCTTTCATACAAAGTTGCCTTCTGTAGGGCTTAACCCCTCCCCACACACTTCTGTGTTAGCACTTAACAAGGTGCTAAGGGGCTTATTCCCCCTCCTAGTTGGGCGCTCTCTTTCCGGAACAGATTTTCTGCCTAGGCAGTCTGTGAGCTCTCAGCTAGAGTGTAGGGTTGGGATAGTGGGAGGTTAGAGAATCTGCCCTTTATGTCTAATCTGTTCAAGCAGTTCAGCTGAACCTTCTCTCAGTCCTATCAGGAGGGATTCTTGCTCCCTTGTTTTTGGTTCCGAGTTTATAAGCCTATCAACCAATATATCTATGGGCAGTGTTCTCCCCGCTCAACATCCCTTGTTTTCTTCCCTTTCTTCTTCTTCTTCTTCTTCTTCCTTTTCTCTTTCTCTTTATCTGTTCCTCCCTTGGAGCCGCCCCAGAAGGGAGGCCCTGCGGTCCCTTAGGGTAGGCATTCTCTCTCTTCTTTCTGTCCTCTACCGGCTTATTCCTTTTTCAGTTTATATCCTTTCCTTTTTCTGTCCCTTGGCTCTCTTGCCTCTCTCTCCTTTTTCCTTACCCTTTGTTTTCGCCTCTCAGGCTACCAGAACTGAGATGGAGGAGGAGTCTGCGGCACCTAACAGCCGCCCCTCGTGCATGATGCAGCACGTTGCTCTCAGGAGCGGCACAGTTGGAGCGGCTCCAAAAAAAAAAAAAATCTCCCAGAGCGGGTGCGCGCCTCCAGCACTACCCAAGCAGTAATGAATGGTGAAGATACAAGAGAAGATCAAGAATTACGTTAGGTACGTAATTTTCATATCTCATCCCCTGAGTGGTCGGATGACCCGGGAAATGGGGACTGAGATGATCCCAAGTGGCTTTGGGGTACTAACAATGAAAGAAGCCTTTCTAGACCTAGTTCTAGGTCAGCCTTGTCCTCTGCAGCGTCTCTAGCTGTTTCCCAGTCCAGTGCCAGCCACGGTGCCACTCCCATTCTGCCTCCTGTTGCTGCTCGCGGTGCAGGGGACATTCGAGCACCTTGAGGGGGGCCGATGCCAAATGCAGTGCCGGGCCGGGTGCTGACTCTGGCGCTCTTTGTGGTGTCAAGGGGGGTGCTGTTGCCGCTCGTGGTGCCAGCTTTCCTTTAGTACAGGTTCTCGATGCTGGTTCTGACGTTAGGCCTAGCCCAATGGGCAGAGCCCATTCTGGTGAGGTGGGGGCTGGTAGATCTCTGTCAGCACCTCACTCCATGCCCAGAACTTGTGGTAGCTCTGGCAGGAGTCATAGTGCTGACTCGGATACTCTAGCCTCACCGGCACCATCTGGGCATGTCGTAGGTGGGGATAGGGGCTGCCCTGTGGGACTTCTATGGCCCCAGTCTCCCTGCTTGGGGGTTCCCTTCAAGGGCACCACCTCGACTGCCCCTCCACGGTTGGGTGTCCTCAGGTGGACAAGCTGGTCAGGCCCTCCTCTCAGGTGAGGTCCCCTGTACACTCTCGTAGCCTTGGCAGAGGATCTGGCCTAGCCTGCCATGACTCTCCTCCTCTTCTGCCTTCTGCTCCTGCCTTCCAGGGCATTTTGGATCCCAAGGGGCCTTTGACCTGGGAACAGTACAGGGCTTCGGTGAGTGCCTTTCCCACTTACCTTTTGGAACTAGACCAGACTATTTTCCAGCCTGAGACCCAGGCACTGCAACTGCCTGAGTCTAGCTCCTTATTATCCTCGTCTTCCTTCTCTGAGGAGTGGGACTCTTCCCTTCATCTCTCCTCAGATCGAAAGTACCCTCATTACCAGGAGTTCCTTATGGAGATGATGCGGGATCTGCAAGAGCCTGGGTGAGAGGTACGGAGGACAGTTGTCCTCCCTCGGGGAAGGGCCAGCTGAGCACACCTCCCAGCCCGTGGCCTCTTTGGAGCAGCAGACATCCCCGGTGGTGAGGTTGAAGCTACATGCTGAACCTACACCAATGGGCACCTTGGTGTTGTGGCCTGGTGATGCCTCGGCTCCTGGCACTAAGGCCGGTGTTGGTGGGTGACACAGTAGCAACAGCAAGACCAGGTCTCTTTCCAACACCACTTCCGGTGCGGAAGAAGAAAGACCTCCAGAGCTGGGCTTTCTATGCGTCCTATGCAGGTGTTCTGGATCTCCTCCTCTAGGCTGGTTGGATGACCCAGAGCCTGGGGACCAGGAGGACCTCATTTCCTTGCAGGACTCTAGTGATGAGAGAGGCATTCCTGGGCCTGATACTGGGCCTTTAGTTGGGTCAGCATTATCTCCAGGGGTTTCCTCTCTGCCTGGTGCCACTGGTGGCACCGTTCCTCAGTCATCTCCTTGCACCATCCACGGCATCAGGGAGGGTGTCTGTACCGTTGTTGGTGCTGGGCAGGGGCAGTGCAGTTATCAGTGTTGAGGGAGTTTCTGGCATTGTTCACAGCACTGTTTCCCCTGCTGTCTGGAGACTGATGCAAGGCCTTTTCAGAGGCCCTAGCCCAAGGGGCAGGACCTTGTCTTGTTAGGTAGGTGTGCTGTGCTCTCCATCAGTGGCTCACTCCTTGCCCAGGGTAGCTGGCAGCTTGGGCAAGAGTCAAAGCACTGACTCTAGGCCCCTGATCGCTCCAGAACCATCAGGCCCTCTCATTGGTGGGGATCAGGGCAACCCTGTGGGACCTTCCTTGCTCCCCTCTCCCCACTGGGGGGTTCCCCTCCTCCCAGGGACACCACCTTAAACTCTCTTTGCCTGTTGAGCACTCTTCGGTGACTGAACTTGCCCGGCCCTCCCCCTTGCACGCAGTCACCTGTGCATTCTTGTAGCCCTGGCAGAGGATCCAACCTGGTAATCTTTGACCTTCCTCCTCCTCTCCCAGTCAATCTGGGTCCCACGGGGCCCTTGACCTGGTAACAGTTCAGGGCTTCAGAGAGTGCATTCCCTCAGTACCTCTAGTCTCTAGATCAGGCCATTTTCCAGCCTGAAACCCTGACACCGCTGTCCCCTGACTCCAGCTCCTCTTCTTCTTCCACTTCCATCTCTGAGGAAGGTGATACTTCCCTGCACCTGTTCTCCGATGCTGGGTACACTTAGTACCAGCAGTTCCTGGCAGAGATGATGAGGGAGCTGGCAACTTCCCACTTCAGAAGCTGAAAGCCTGCTCACTTGGTGCTGTCATTCCTTGGGAAATACAGCCGTGATTCAGCAGTCACCCTAGAAACAGGAAATGGGACAACCATACATGGATCACCTTGGAAACAGGAAATGGGACAACCATACTGAACTGGGGTTGTCTACTAGCCTCCAGGCCAGGGGGAGGACATAGACACATTACTGTTAGATGATGTACAAAACATGACAGCTAAAGGGGAGGTTCTGCTAATGGGAGACTTCAACATGCCAGATACAGATTGGTCAATACCAGCAGGAACATCCACCAGAACTAGACTCATAGTGGATTCCCTGTAAGGGGAGGGCCTCAAACAATTAGTACAACAACCTACAAGAGACAGGGCTATCCTAGATCTAGTACTGACTGATGGGGAAAGGATCACAGATCTCTAGGTAGAAGGTCACCTGGGGGCCAGTGACCATCACATGGTATGGTTCAATGTGGCCACTAGAACTAAATTATCCCATTCTAAGGCAAAAATATGGGACTTCAGAGGAGCTGACTTTGATAAGATGGCCAACAGAGTTAAGCTAGCCTTGGAAAGAAGAAAAACAGGTGAGGGTACAGGCAAAGTGGGCAAGCATTAAGGATGCAATACTGGAACAACATCCCATTGTTTTAGGGAGAAAAGTAAGAGCAAAGGAGGAGGAAACCACTTTGGTTCTCAAAACAGTAGCAGAAAAGATCAGAGCCAAAAGGCTGGCCTTCAGGAAATATAAGGGAACGCAGCGGGACAACAATAGGGAGGCATACCGAACTTCCCTAAGGGAAGCAGGGAAGGCAGTAAGGCAGGCAAAGGCCCAAACTGAGGAAACACTAACACAAACGGTAAAAGAAGGGGACAAGATTTTCTGTGATACATTAGTGAAAAGAGAAAGTCCAGAGGGGATATTGCTAAGATCAAAGGGGATAAGGGGGAGTGTGTGGAGGAGGACCAAGGAAAAGCATCTATCCTAAATAGATACTTCTGTTCAGTATTTACTGAGGAGAAAGCAGGGCAGGGCCCACAGCTCAACACCATGGACACAAGGGGGAGGGAGGTGTGCACAAGTCCCTTCACAAAAGAAAGGGTCCTACAAGAGCTCGCTAAACTCCATGTGGACAAGGCAATGGGACCTGATGGCATATATCCCAGGGCATTAAAGGGGCTAAGGGTGGAACTAGCAGAACAGTTTAGTGAGCCTCTGAGTACAGGAGAGGTTCCAGAAGACTGGAGAAGGGCTCATGTGATCCTGCTCCACAAGAGTGGCAGCAGGGAGAAGGCAGGGAACTACAGACCAGTCAGTCTTACCTCAGTAGTGGGCAAGATTAGGAGGCACTCATTAAGGAAAGGATAGTGCAACACCTAGAATCCATAGGAGCACAGGATCCAAGACAGCATGGGTTTACAACAGGAAGGTCCTGTCAAACTAATCTCATAGATTTCTTTGACTGGGTAACCAGAGTGGTGGATCAAGGGGGAGCAGTTGATGTAGCCTACCTTGACTTCAGCAAAGCTTTCGATACTGTTCCACATAGAAGATTGATTAGTAAGCTGGGTAGGCTCGGGGTGGGTCAGAGGTTGGTCAACTGGGTGGCAAACTGGTTGGCAGGCAGAAAACAGTGTGGTGGTAAACGGTATACAATCAGAAGAGATGCAAGTCACAAGTGGGGTACCTCAGTGATCAGTCCTGGGGTCAGCCCTCTTCTGTATCTTCATCAGTGATATTGCAGATGGACTGGAGGGTAAGGTTTGCCTATTTGTAGATGACACCAGGATCTGCAACAGAGTAGATGATCCAGATGGGGAAGGCAGAATGAGAAGAGATCTGGAAAAACTGGCAAAATAGTCTAAAGAGTGGCAAAGAAGTGCAAGATCATGCAATAGGGAAGAAAAACCTGAAGCTACCTATATTTTGGGAGGGAGTTGATGGCAATTACAAGGGAAGAAAGAGACTTGGGCATCTTCATCACAGATGACCTGAAATCATCCAAGCAGACCTTTAAAGCAGTACAAATTGTAAAAAGCAAAGACAAAAGGCGCCAGCATGTGGTCTAAAAGCAAAACAAAATGGTTATATTAAATGCACGCTGAAAATAGAAAATAGAGTTAAAAATCTACGTTTTGACCTTAGGTCTTCTTCAGGAAGTATCTAAAAGAGAAAAAAAACAAGTTAAAGCAGTAGGTAAGGCTAGAGGTATGTTGGAGTGTATTAGTAGGGGTATCATAAGTCATAAGAGGGAGGTAATAATCCCTCTTTCTAGGGACATGGATATGTTGTTCATCCACACTGTCTGGCAGGTTCCTTGCCGCTTTAAATCTTGCCGGAAGGTCTTCAAGCTGGCTCTTCCCACCCGGGTGGTAAAACTCTCGGCTCCGCCCCATGACGCCAGATCTTCCTTACCACTTGGAAGCTCAGGTTCCCTCCTTAACGCTCTGTGTGTAGACTGGATCCTAATTCTTCGGTTCGCCCGAAACTTATTTTTAAATTTTCAAGACTTCAGTCAAGTTTCTTCCTCGTGGTTGCGATGGACAAATCGACTCCCGGATTTCAGCGGTGCCCTTGTGGGCAGAAGATGTCCAGGACGGACTCGCACTCCACGTGCGTCTACTGCCTCGGCCTAGAACATGACCCGCAGGCCTGCGGGTTATGCCGTTCGTTTTCGGCCAACGTCCTAGAAGACCGCGCTGCCTGGTTACAGTTTGGGCGCCCCGAGAAACACTACCCGCCGGTTAAGTCGAAGGAGGCCCATTGGGCAGTTACCGCGGCGGCTGGCTCAGCTGAGCAACTCGAGCAGATGATCGCCCTCGAGGAGGAGGCGGCACAGGCCGCATCATCCTCTTCCTTGGTCGCGGCATTTATCCTGCTCTCTCTGGGTACCTCGTATTCAGCTTCTTTCAAGGAGCTTTGCCAGTCCCTTTCCACGAAGGGAAAGGGGCCATCTGGACATTCCTATTGGTCCAAAAGGAAGGACTCAAAGGGTAAGTCCCATCATCGGCGTTCGTGGGAGCGGGAGAAGTCCCCTTCCCCGGACAGTCGACACTCGGCTTCGGTCGAGGTTGCGGCTAAGGCCGCTGGCTTCACGGTGTCCCCGTCAGGTCAGCCGGCCGAGACTCCCGACGACGCGGTCGAGCTTTTTCTCGACCCGTCGGACGGACTGTCGACTGGTGAAGTCAACAACCCTTCTTCACCGGTTCCCCCGGTGGAGACGGAGGACTTGCCTGCACCTCCGGTGCCGCAGTCCCTGGTTAAGGCTTCCGAGCCGAGGGAAGAGGCGGGTGTCCCCGCCTTCCCAGACCCGTCCTCGGAAACGCCGAGGATCTCGGTCTCGGACATTGTCTCGGTCCAGCCGATCCCGCCGACATCGGCGGTCTCGGCACCGAGGTAAGCGGCACCACTGCTCGTCCTCGTCTTCCTCCTCAGAAGAGGAGAGGCTTCAGCGCAAGTTGCGTAGACGCTACGAGGACCTGATGTGGCAGCAGTTACTTCTGTCTGGGAACAAGCCGACGCCATCGCCTTCCCCGGCCATCAAGTGGCTGTCACCTGAGCGGCCGAAACAACCCCTCGCTGTAGCTGAGGTGCCCAAGCCTGGGCCGGTTGTTCGGCCGAAACCAGCTGCCCCACCGATTGTGGTGGAACCTTCGCCTCCACAACTGAAATCGGGGGCGCCGACCAAGGACTCTTGGTCGGGTCAGGACCTGCCCCACAGGTTGTCGGTCACCCTCACTCCCGACCATCCTTGGCAGGTGGAGAGTGGCTCAGGCCCCAGGCAGCTCTTCGCGGACTCCTCGGAGTCCGACGACGACTCTTCCTGTTCTGCAGGCCCATTGACCTCGAGTCCTCCGGGTCAGTCAATGGACGAAGCCCATCGTCCTTCATTGGTTTGCTTCAGCTCATCTCGGAGTCCACCGGGATGCAGCTCGAGCCCGTATCCAAGTGGGCCAAGTATCCCCTGACGGAGATACTGGACCGAGGGGATTCACCCACGGAGGCCTTTCCGGTGGCTGAAGCCATTGTTGGCCCAGCCTTGGAGCTCTGGTCAGCGCCTGCTTCCTGTCCCAGCCTTCTCGGCAGGATGGCCAGGAAGTATGCGGTGCCTACGGCTCTTTGTCCGGTTTTGAGACACCCTCTGCGGAGGGGTTAGTCACCGATAGCGTTTTACCGCGTTCCGGGAACGCTAGAGATGTGGTTAAGCCCCCGACAAGGAGTCCAAAAAGCTGGACTATGCTGGGCGCAAGGTGTACGCTGCATCCTCCCTAGGCCTCCGCCAAGCCAGCTTGGCCGTGCTGATGGCACACTTCTCCCACACCCTCATGGGCTCCCTGGATGAGGTGATCCCTCATCTCCCGGCCGACCTGCAGACCACGGTCAAGCAGGTGCGGGATCAGGAAAGGGCGGTGGCGAAACAGCAGCTCCAAACGGCTCTGGACATTGGAGACTCCTGTGCCAGATCGGTTGCGGACGCGGTGGCCATGCGCTGCAGTGCATGGCTGAGGATATCTACCTTCACGGCGGATACCCAGCACAAATTGGCGGATGTCCCCTTCTTGGGGACCGACCTCTTCGGCCCTGGAGTGGAAGGTCACCTGCAGCGGATTGAAAAGTCCAATGCCACTCTGGATTCAGTCACCTCCGCCCAGAAGGACAAAGGCCGCCGACAGCAGCAGCACAAGTCCTTTCGTCCTTCTGCGCCTGCGGCACGTCCGGCCCAACAGCACCAGCACCAGGGCCAGCAGGCTCGCACTTGGCATGCCAAACCCAAGCCCACGGCTTCCTCCAACAGAAAGCAGGGAGGTAAAGTCCAGGAGGTCCCTTCGCCGGTCCCTCCTGTAAGCCTGCCCAGTGACGGGTTGAGGGTGTCGCCCCAGCCTCGTCACTCCCCTAGGGTTCCCCGTGGTGGGGCAGCTCGCCACTTCCTTTTCCGCCTGGTCCGCTATCACCATGGACCGTTGGGTGTTGGAGATGGTAGGAAGGGCCTGCCCCTGGAGTTGAACAGGCCACCCTTCCGGACCGTCGCCCCTCGGGGCTACGGGTCCGAACCTCTCTGTTGGCCCGCCGAGCTGTATTGCCCTGCTCCTTGAAAAAAGAGGTGATCAGAAAGGTGGCGGATCCTCCTCCAGACCGGGGTTTGTGTCCAGGTACTTCCTGGTCCCAAAACAGACGGGGGGCTGGCGCCCCATTCTCGACCTGCACGACCTGAACAGGTTCCTGAGGTCTCGAACCTTCAGGATGGTCACTCTGGCTCAGATAATCCCATCCTTGGAACGAGGCATGTGGTTCTGTTCTCGGGACCTTCAGGACGCGTTCTTTCACGTCCCAATCCGTCCATCCCACCAGAGATTCCTCCGCCTCAGAGCGGAGGATCCCTTCCGAGTTCCGGCCATGCCCTCGGCCTTCCCCTAGCTCCCTGGGTCTTCACCAAATGCATGGCAGTGGTGACAGCATTCTGCGGCGCTGAAGGGTCCGGGTGTACCCCTACCTGGACGACTGGCTGATTGCAGCCCCCTCCAGAAGCGGAGGTGGAGCGGTCCAGAGATCTGGCCCTCCAGGTTTGCTCTCAGGTTGGCCTCCTCATCAACGAGGCCAAGTCGGAACTCGTGCCAAAGCATGTGATACAATTCATCGGGGCAGAGCTCGACTCTCTACGAGCCAGAGCACGGCGCCCGGCGGACAGGGCCGAGGTTCTTTCCTCCTTTGCCCAGTCATTTCAAGTTGGGCAATCGCGCCCTGCCCGGGACTTCCTGCGCCTCCTGGGCCTCATGGCGGTCTGCACCAGTGTGGTCCGTTGGGCCCGCTGGTACATGCGTCCCCTTCAATGGGGCTGGCCAGCCAATGGTCACAGCACTTCGATCCGCTGGATCAGCTAGTGACAGTGACCCAGGGGATGTGGAATGCTCTCCAGTGGTGGACCGTTCCAGCACATCTGCAGGAGGGCATCCCGTTTGTCTGCCCGAGCAGCGGTCTCTCTATCGACCGATGCCTCTCTGATGGGTTGGGGTGCCCATCTGGAGAAGCACAGAGCGCACGGCCTCTGGTCCCCTCGGGAGTCCCGATGCCACATCAACCTGCTGAAGCTTCGGGTGGTTCATCTAGCCCTCACCACCTTCGCTCCGTTTCTACGGGGTCAAGTGGTTCAGGTCCAGGCAAACAATACCACGACCATGTACTATCTAAACCGCCAGGGCGGGACGCGTCCCATGCCTCTGTGCAGGGAAGCTCTCTGCATTTGGTCACTCGTGCGCAGCCTGGAGGCGGATCTCCTCGCCATTCATGTGGCAGGAGCCTCCAACACCCTGGCCGATGCCCTAAGCCGGATGGGGCTG
Source organism: Neoceratodus forsteri (assembly GCA_016271365.2). Classification (NCBI taxonomy): domain Eukaryota; kingdom Metazoa; phylum Chordata; order Ceratodontiformes; family Ceratodontidae; genus Neoceratodus; species Neoceratodus forsteri. The sequence continues at coordinate 971,014,550 of CM057449.1, forward strand.
CATCTCACGAGTGGTCTCTCCTGACGGAGGTAGTACAAGATCTCTTCTCCCATTGGGGCACGCCTCAGGTGAACCTGTTTGCCTCCAGGGAGAATGCGAAGCTGAGACTGTCATGCCCGCCCCCCTCAGCAGGGCTCGCTGCAGGGGGATGCCTTCTCGAGGCCGTGGACCCCGGGCCTCTTCTACGCCTTTCCCCCATTTCCCTTGATCCACAAGGTGCTTCTCAAGGCGAGGAGGGACAAGGCGCAGGTGATTCTGGTAGCCCCAGACTGGCCCCGCCAGTTCTGGTATCCAGATCTCCTCAGTCTCAGCTCCAGGCTCCCAAGGCGGCTTCCAGCCCGCCCGGACCTGATCTCAGTCAACCAGGGGAAGGTATTCCATCCGGATCTTCAATCCCTGCACCTGACGGCCTGGTTCCTGAGCGGCTAGAGTTCCAGGCCTTGGGTCTTTCCGACAAGGTCCTCAACGTCGTTGAGGCATCCCATAAGGAGTCGAACAGAAAATGCTACGCCTTCAAATGGAAGAGATTCTCCATTTGGTGTCAGGGCAAGGGTCTGGACCATTCCTCCTGTTCCTTGGCAAGCATTCTGGACTACCTGTGGTCCCTTCTCAGCAAGGGCTTGGTGAAGCCAGACCTTAAGGTCATATGGCATCTCTCACTACGGGCGTGCGGGAAGCGTATTAGGCGCAGGAGAAAGGTGAGTCGGGTGCTTTTTCAAGGCCTTGATCACATATCCTCCGGCGAGAACCTCCACCTTGAACCGATGCACAGGTGTGACATCTCTCACCTGTCGTGGAAGACCGCCTTCTTGGTGGCTATCACGTCAGCCAGAAGGATGGGAGAGCTCCAGGCGCTTTCCATCGAGTCTCCTTATCTGGTCTTCCACAGGGACAAGGTTGTCCTGCGCCCCCACCAAATTCCTTCCGAAGGTGGTGTCGGAGTTTCACCTTAACCAGGTGTTGACTCTACCGGTGTTCTACCCCAGTCACATCTCGGAGGCCGAATATAGGCTCCATACTTTGGACCCTAGAAGAGCACTTGCTTATTATAAGGAGCGGATGGCTGAAGTTCAGGGAGAAGTTCACTAGCTGTTTGTCACCTACGCTGAAGCCGCACCTGGCAGACCTGCAACCAAGCGGACGATAGGCAGGTGGGTCACCTCCTGCATAGATCTCTGCTATAGGTTGGCGGGCATGGAGCCTCCCAGAGGGATAAGAGCTCATTCTGCCTGCCATACCGCTGCATCGGTGGCTGCTTCCAGGGATGTCCCTATCTAGGAAATCTGCAGGGCTGCTACCTGGAAGTCAGCACACATCTTCATCACCCACTACCACATCGACCTTGAGTCACGCCGGGATGCTGGTTTTGGGGCCTCGGTTCTCCAGTCATTATTCCCTAAGTAGGGGGTGTGCACCTTGCCTCCCTCTTCCCAGAGAACTGCTAGGAGTCTGCCAGACAGTGTGGATGAACAACATATCCATGTCCCTAGAAATACAGGTTACTCACCTGTAACAGGAGTTCTAGGAATGGTATATGTTGTTCATCCACATTTCCACCACCTCCCCGGTTTTGATGCACAACCTGGCTTCCAGCGGGCTAGATCTGGCGTCATGGGGCGGAGCCGAGAGTTTTACCACCCGGGTGGGTGGGAGGAGCCAGCTTGAAGACCTTCCGGCAAGATTCAAAGCGGCAAGGAACCTGCCAGACAGTGTGGATGAACAACATATACCATTCCTAGAACTCCTGTTACAGGTGAGTAACCTGTATTTACATGACACTGGTTAGGCCCCATCTGGAGTACTGCGTGCAGTACTGGAGGCCACACCTGCACAAGGACATTAACAAAATTGAGGCAGACCAGAGAAGGGCAACCAACATGGTACAGGGACTGCATCAGAAAACATATGAGGACAGATTATAAACAGAGGTCAATATGTATACCCTAGCGCAAAGAAGGGAGAGAGGTGATACGATCGAAACATTCAAACATCTTAAGGGCATTAACAAGGTGAAAGAGTCTAACATGTTTTAGTATGTTACAGGAGTACACAACTGTGGAGGATTTTAAGCTGGCCCTAAAGACTTTTCTGTGGCACCAGGGATATGGTGAATGATTAACTGATTAATGTAATTTTATGATGTCTGATTTCTGATTTTATGATTGTTTTATTCAGATCTGTTTCTGATTTTGACTTGTACGTCGCCTTGGCACTTGAAAGGCACCTAAAAAATAAAGATATTATTAATATAAGAAAAATAGCAGGACCAGAGGACACAGCATGAGATTAGAGGGAGGCTGATTAAGGGGGAATGTGAGGAAGTTCTTTTTCACAGAAAGGGTGGTGGATGTATGGAACAGCCTACCTCAGGAAATGGTGGATATGAATACAGTGCAGGGCTTCAAACAGGCATGGGATAGGCATAAGGGAGCAATACATATGAGTATGAAGAGATAGGCCATTAACAGCAAAGGCCCATGGCACATTCTTAAGGTAGAAAAAATGGGCAGACTGGATGGGCCTTGCAGTCCTTATCTGTAAATCAACTTCTGTGTTTCTATGTCTTCCCTCCTTGGCCCTTCTGGAGGCTTCCAGGGATGTCCGGCTGCATCCCTCTGCCCCTTCTCTAGCCCGAGGGACATCCAGCGCAGGTATTGTGCACCCATGGAGTCTCCAGGAGCCATGCCACATCCTCTTCTGGGATCCAGCTCCTGGACACCCCTCTGGGCATAGGCGCCTGATGCGTGACCGCCCCCCTGGCTCAGAATCTGCACAATTTGATGTTTGGGGTTGTAGAGGGTTCTCGGCAGCACACACCATGCTTTGTATTGCAGCACATCAGGTGACCTTTGGCAGGCACCTGTTAGCGACACTGGGTCAGCTCTTAGCATCCTTGCCAGATTGAAAGGCAGCCAGACAGTCCATTTGTCTTTCCGCCCATGGCCTGGAGCTGGCAAGGACATCTTATGTCACCAGTGAGATTTTTTCCTGGTTGCTGGAACAGCAGTATGCATCCAGCGGAAGGCATGACTTCATTTCTTCAGGTTGTCATCCTTGGCCCAGCATAGGGTGTTGGCTTTGCGTTTCCAGGGGGCCCATTGTTTCTCCCACAGGTTCAGGCGTGACTTGGCGGGGTGAATTTCTGCTCCTAGGCCACAGGAGACCCACCTGCCCCTGACCAGTTTCAGGTGTCGCCAGGCCTGTGAGAAGTCCCTGCCTGTCTGAGGTCATCCCCTACAGGAGGCTGAGGGAATAACCATTCTAGGGATGTGGATATGTTGTTCTTATCCACATTTGTTGGCATGTCCCTTTCCCCTTTAAATCTTGCCAGGAGGTCTTTAAGCTGGCTTCTCCCACCCACCTGGGTGGTATAACCCTCGGCTCCACCCCATGATTCCAGATCTTCCTTTCCGCTGGAAGATTGAGGTTGCCTCCCCTTTGCTAATGCTTTTTGTAGGCCCAGGCTTCAAACCCTTTGGTTATTCTGAAAATTCGGCTTGTTCGAGCTAAGGACTGTGATATTTGTTACTTGGTCATGGAAGATAACTCTTGCCCCAGATTTCTCTGGTGCCTGTGCGGCCAAAAAATGTTGCACACCGATCCGCATACCGCGTGCGTATACTGCCTGGGTGTCGGCCATGACACCCAGACTTGCGAGATGTGCCTCGAGTTTCATCTGAACGTCCTCGACAATCATCTCGCATGCCTTAAGTTGGGCAGGCCCGAGAAATGGAATCCTCCAGTGAAATCCAAAGAGGCCTGGTGGGCGACTCCACGGCAGTGGGGTCTGCCGAGCAATTGGAACAGATGCAAGCCTTCAAAGAAGAAGCAGCGCGGGCCACAGAATCCTCTTCTCGGTCAATTTTTGTTCCCCTCAACCTGGGCTCCACTTTTTCCGGCTCTTTCCTGGAGCTGTGCCAGTCTCCCCACACTAAAGACGAGGGACCTGTGGGCTCGCATTCCTCCCAGTCCCATAGGAAGGAAAAGGATCCAAAAAACTCTCTGTCTCGGGAGAGACGCTCTTGGGATCATGAGCGATCTTGGTCCCAGGAGCCGACAGTATCGACTTTGGTCGAAATTGGCTTCCTCAGCTGCTGTCTTCTCAGCCCCTGCCTGGCCAGTCGACTGGTCTCAATGACGAGATTGAGATCACTCGATCCATCGACTGTTGTCTCGCCCGATGAGGCCGACAACTCTTTGACTAGGACTCGGTCCTGCCTCTTCCTGATGAGGAGACCCAGCCAGCTGAGAATCTCATTGAGGATCCAGTCCTGATCCGGGTAAATCACTGGTTTTCCAGGTGTCTCTCAAGCAACTCAATCGGCCAGCCCGATCAAGGTCAAGATCTAGAACCCCCTTGACCGACAGGCCGAGGAAGGTGCATAAACGCTCCAAAAAGAGGTGACGTCACTGGTCATCCTCATCCTCCTCGGATGAGGAGAGGCTTCGGTGGAAACTCCGTCGACGCTACGAGGATTTAATGTGGCAGCAGCTGATTCTGTCCGGACAGAAGCCTGCCATGGTTTCTACTCTGGCCATTACTTGGCTTTCGCCTCATAGGCTGAAGCTGAATCCTTTGGAACCGGTCAAATCAGTTCCTCCGCCCAGGAGCCAGCCAAACCTGCTCCAGTTCGCCAAAATCGGTCTCTCTGCTGATTATGGTGAGCCACGCTAAAAGCCTTCAGGAGGGGCTCCTAGGAAGGATTCTCGGATGGTTCTGGGACTCCCACATAGGTTATCGGTCACCCTTACACCTGATCGCCCCAGGTGTGTTCAAGGGGACCTTGGTGGCCGACCGATTTATCCGGATTCTTCGGATGATGAGTCTATCGGTAGTCTGTCGACGGAGGAGGGCCCTTCGTCATTTCTGGGGATTCTCCACCTTATCTCCGAATCCACGGGGATGCCCCTGGAGCCTGTCCAGAAAAGGGCAGAGTACCCTCTTACAGATATCCTTAAAAGAGGAAATACACCCACGGAAGCCTTTCCTGTGGCCAAAGCCATTTGTGGCCCAGCCTTGGAGCTCTGGTAGCATCCTGCCTCCTGCCCAGTGCCTTCTGCCAGATGGGCCGAAGTATCCGGTGCCCATTTGATCCCTCTCGGGTTCACAGTACACCCTCGGTCGATGTGTTTTGACGCTTCTGTGTTCAGATGCAGAGCAGCTCTGCTGACATAGATAGACCCCAAACAAGGAGTCAAAAAACTGGACAACACTGCCAGGAAGATCTATGCAGCCTCCTCTCTAGGCCTCCATCGGGGAGCTCAGCCGTCGTCATGGCGCACTTCTCTCATGCCCTGTTGGGCTCCTTAGATGAAGTTCTCCTACACCTCCCCACAGACTTTCAGACTATGGTCAAGCAGGTCTGGGACCAGGGCCACGCTGTTGCCAAGCTGCAGCTACAGACGGCTTTGGACCTTGAGGACTCTTGCGCCCGTTCAGTGGCAGCCGTGGTTGCCTCACGCCGCAGGGCTTGGCTGAGGCTTTCCACCTTTACGGCAGATACCCAGCACAAACTCACTGATGTTCCTTTCCTGGGCACCGATCTCTTCGGCCCAGGTGTGGATGGTCACCTTCAGCCGAATTGGCAGTCCAGTGCCATCTGGACTCAGCCACTTGCTCAAAACACTTCTAGTGCCAGAAGCAGCAGAAAAAGAAAAGCCTTTTCGCAACTCTGCTCCTGTGGCCCAACAACCCTCCTTTCATGGTGGGCAGCAACAGCAGGCACAGGCTTGGCACCCTCGGCCCAAGTCCGGGCCCCCACCGGCCCGCAAACAAGGAGGTCGGGGTTCAAGTCCTGGACCCTCTTCCTCCAAGCCTGCCCAGTGATGGGATAGGGGTTGCCACCCCTATTCTTGTCATGCTAGCTCTGGGTGCTCCCATGGGGGTCGGCCCCACCACTTTCTTTCCGCCTGGTCCACTGTTACCATGGACAGGTGGGTCTTAGAAGTGGTCGACCAGGATCTGCCTCTGGAATTCGAGCAGTACCCTCCCAGCCGAGTCCAAGCCCGTGCCCGAGGAGGAGAGAGTATCTGCACACACTCGGTTGGCTCTGAGAGATAATATACCCCAGCTCCTCCTCAAGGAGGCAGTGGTTAGAGTGGCAGATCCTCCAGTCAGCCCAGGGTTCATTTCCAGGTACTTCCTGGTCCTGAAGCGGACGGGGGGCTGGCACCCCATTCTAGATCTGCATGACCTGAATCAGTATCTCAGGCCAGGCACCTTCTGGATAGTAACTCTGTCCCAGATCATACCATCCCTGGAGCAAAACATGTGGATCTTCCTGGACTAAGTTTCCATCACTCATTCACACTAGTGGGATAGCGCCGGAGGCGCTAGGACCAAGGGAAACCTAAAGTTTTCAGAAGGGTCGGCACCGAGAGAGGACCACGCATGCGCGGCACCGCGAGACTAGCTCACGCCTGTGTAGGCTATCTCGGCGTCGACCCTCCAACCGCCTCAGTTCCTTTTCTCCCACCATTGAGTGCGCTTGGATGTTAACGTCGCTCGTCTGCTGGAGTCGAAGTTTTCATCTATACGACAACAGCTCTTAATGTTTTTAATATTTTAAAGTACTAATTTATTTATTTTATGAACAAGAAAAAGATTATGAAGAAGAAAGAAATTCTTTCCTGCCATCAACGGAGTCGTCCTTAGGCGGTAGCGGTGACGGTAGGAGGACTTCGTTGAAAGTTTTGTGACAGAGGGTGTGTCGGTCCATAGCCTTAATTAATGGGGGTCGACTATGGACAGTCCTGTAACAAGGGGAGGGGACAGTCCTCCGGCACAAATCTAACGGTTCCGGCGATCCGCTCCGCTTGACTCCTCGAAAGCTCCTCTTCCTGCTCAGGGAAGAAGAACGGGTGCCACTCGAGGTTGCCCGTTGGTATGTCTGCACGAGGAATGTTACGTGGGGAGGCGATGGGCCCAAACCGACTTTGGTGGGTTCTCTTGGCATGTGGCTGCTTTCTCGGCTCCGAAGCTCCATCTCTGTCCTCGCTGGAGCTCCGGTGGGCAGTTTCACCTTTGGGTCGCTCCTATGGAGCAGGGGTTCGACTTTCCAGTTTTCCTGGCTCTGTTCCTGATTTCGGGACCTCTGGGCCTCGGAGCCATTGGACCGGAGCTGGGTCGATTCGATCACATATGGTGAGGTGCCCTATGGGTGCCTTTGCCATCGTGTCGACCCCTTGTGCCTAGCCCCCTCTCCCTTTTCCATGCAGGGGCCGGCACGGGCACCACCTTTTTCCTTCTCCCCTTCTCAGGATTTCCATTGGCATTTTCCTTCGGCGCCGTGGCTCGGTGCCTTGGTTGGCACCATGCTTCGGAGCCGTAGCTGGGCAGCGCTGAGCCTCGGGGCCTTGGTCAGTGCTGTGGCTCGGTGCCTTGGTCGGCGCCGTGCCTTAGTCAGCGCCATGGGTCAGCTCCGTCACTTTGTGTGGCACCGTGGGTGCTCTCTTTGCTGCCACTGGTTGTGAAACCGTCAGTGGTGCCGTGCAACCGCGAGGCGTGCCATGCTCCACGGCTGGTGCACGTGCACCCGTGGGTGGCGCGGGGCACCACCCAGGCGCGGCTCCCGCGAGCAGTGCCAGGCACCTTCAGGTGCCGCTGGTGGTACCTGCGGGTGGCACCAGTGCCTTGGGTGCCAGGGATGACAGGGGTGTCGCCGGGAGCACCCTTGGGTGCCGCAGGTGACGCTGTGGATGCCCATGGATTCCATGGATGCTTCAGGTGCCATGGGTGCCACTGGTGCCTTGGGTACCGGGGGTGACACCTGTGGGTGCCACAGGTGGCACTGCAGGTGTCCTTGGATGCCACTGGTGCCCTCAGGTGCCATTGGTGCTACTGATGCCCTCGGGTGCCATTCTTGCCCTGGTTGTCATGGGTGCAATTGTGCCATCGGTGCCATGGTGCCATGGGCGTTGGAGGTGCCCTCATGTGCCATTGCTACATGGGTGCCGGGAGTACCTGTGGATACTGCCGTGGCTGCCCTGGGTATCGCCCAGGTTGGCATAGGTACTGCTTGGTGCTCTCCTGTGCCACGAGTGGTGCTGATGCCACCACGGTGCTAGTGGGTGCTGTATGGCAGAATTAGTGACACTTTTTCCTTTCGGCTCCTTTCCACAGAACTTGTGGTGGGATGTTGACTGAGAATGAACTCCTGTTCTGCGGATTATTTCTTCCACACTTTTAGTGAGTGGTGGTCTATGTGGGATCTTGTGTCATCCAGCGGTTTTCTGCTATGGAATTCTGCTGTACCATTCTGATAGTGGAATCTCATTCTGCTCAGCACTTTCTCGCTCCTCTACATGGTACCAAGCTCCTTGACATCTTTCCTGATGGCGGAGTCTCTAGTGGCTCTGACCTAGACCTCTCTTGGAGGTCCTTCTGGGGTAGAAGTGCATCTAGATGGGTCTTTCCCTGTCCTTCTGGTCAGTAACACAGTGGATGGCTCATTTTATATACTTGAGGGCACATCCTCTCTATCATCAGAGTCTGTGATGGAAAATCCTTTCAGTAGTTCCTCAGTAATGGGGTCCACTGTAGTATTTCACACTGCGTCCATGGACCATACTCTTCTGCGTCTAGACTTTTCAATCGTCAAGACAGTTACACTCTGTGGAACATTTTAATTTAATGGTCGGGAGCCGCTCTGACTCTTCCGCTCCTTTGATTGGGGTATATAGCCCCCTTGTGATATTGCCTCTTCGGTGGCTTCTTCGGCACAGGTGGTTAACTTCTCTCCAGCTGTGATTGTTAGTCTGGTCATGATTTCAGTATGGACACTCAGGCTCTTTCTGCACTCAGATGGAAAACATCTTCGTCTTTTTGTATCAAGACAATCCTCAAAATAGCAGCCTGAAGGCCTTGTTAGGCTCGGACTAAAAAAAAAATGTGTATATACATCAATATAGTTTTATCACAGCACAGGGCCTACTTGAAATTACAGTACCCCCTTTTTTGGGATCTGGTCAGATTCCTCCTCAGCCCCTGGAGGCTCGCTCCGGGATACGGTAAAGAGTACCTGATTTCTTCTTCCCCTACAGGGAGTCCGATCCGGCGACGATATGGGTCATCTCTTTCTCTGAGAGATTTTTCTCATTCAGAGACATTTTCTAGACCTAGGCGACTGCCCAGTCTGTTAATACCTTTTCTTTTTATCAGGCTTTCTTCTCTTGAACAGAGCCTTAGAGCAGCAGAAGCGACTCTCCACCGAGTCGGAACTCAGGTTCCTGCTTCTTTGCTTAATTTAACAGGCGATTTTCTCCTTCTTGACGGATGGTCAAGTAGGTCCCTTTTCTGAGAAGCTTCTCAAATATTCACACCTTCGGTTCCTGCGCTCTGGTCCATGCCAGTCGCTCACGAAGCTATCCTCTTCAAGTGCGAGAGACAGTGGTGATGTTTCTTTTTCAGCAAACAAACTAGAATCCTTTCTTACTCCTTTCAGGAAAGCCAGAGTGGGTAGTGCCTCACCGCACTGAGTCACTGCCTCTTTCAGTCACTTCAACAAATGGGTTAGCCCTAACTTGGTCCTGCTGTGTCCCTTCTTGACGCACATCTGCCTCTATTGACCTTAGAAATCCAGCCCGTTTTTTTTTCTGTCGGAATGTTTTTTTTTTCCATTGTGGACACGTCCTCCTGTACACCTTTTTCCTTTCTTCCCTGAGTTCAGAGACTGCTGCTACAGTTGTACACACAGGGGCAGGATTATTCGTCTTGGAATATGCAGTGGGTAGGATCTGGTTTTACTAGAGCACCACGAGAGGCTTCTAAGTCGTGCTTGGCCTTCCATCAGGAAGATCCTGTGACTAAGTGGAGACCATTCTCCTTGATGGGCTAACCCCACCTGGACCCCCTTGCTCACCAAGTAAGGGGTTCAAGTGCTTCTGGACCTGTTGTTTACAGGTCAACCATTCTGGATAGTGGGGGTTTCCATCTGCACTTTCCGGTCTACCCTGAGCCAGTAGACTTTATCTCCGACTCTTTCAGTTCCTGAGGTCCCTTTACATTACATTAGTACATGTCTTTGACACTATTAATTTTGGTTCTAGATCAAATTGTGAGGCCAGGTTCTTGCTGCTCTCCTAGAGTGGTTGCAGCTGCCTGGCAGAGTTTCATTTTGTGCCCATTGCAGTCGTCGACAAGGTGACGAGTTACAACTCGAGCGCTTATCTTGTAGGCACTATGTTCTAGATGCTCTTACAAGACCGCTCTTTTTATTAACAGGACAGTCTTTGGCTGTCCTTTCTGAAATGAACCTATCTCCTACCACCCCTACTCAGGGTTGGTTTTAACAGTACTCTCCCACTAGGTGTGATGAGTGATGGAGACTTAGTCCAGAAGATATGAAGATGCAGTACTTATCATAATTATTGATCCTTGGACAGTCTCCATCAGTCATTCACACTCCCACCCACCATCCCCTGGGTTCACTCGTTTTCTTTCCTGGTCTTCACGGTCCTATGATTCAGACTGTGAAGACATTACTCTTTGGCCTTTCTTGCAAAGGCCATCTGGGCTCTCTCAATCCCAGAAACTCAGGATGAGTTATTCTCATTAGTTACGCTGCACCTCCTCGGTCGAAAAGGTACTGAGGCGGTTGGAGGGTTGACGCCGAGATAGCCTACACAGGCGCGAGCTAGTCTCGCGGTGCCGCGCATGCGTGGTTCTCTGTCGACGCCGACCCTTCTGAAAACTTTAGGCTCCCGCTTGGTCCTAGTGCCTCCGGCGCTATCCACTAGTGTGAATGAGTGATGGAGACTGTCCAAGAAGATCAAAAATTACAGTTATCGTAATTTCATTTCTGCTCACTGGATCTCCAAGGCGCGTTCTTACGTCCCAATCCGTCCATCCCACCAGCAGTTCCTCCACTTCAGAGCAGAGGGAACCCTATACGAGTTCCGAGCCATGCTATTTGGCCTGTCATCGGCCCCATTGGTCTTCACCAAAATGCATTGCAGTACTGGCAGCCCATCTCTGGCTTCGAGGAGTCAGAGTGTACCCTTACCTCAACGATTGGCTCTTGGCAGGTTCCACCCATCAAGAGGTGGAGAGGTCCAGGGACCTGGCCCTCCAGACCTGCTCTCAGCTTGGCCTCCTGATCGAGGCCAAGTCGGAGCTCATGCCTTCTCAGGCGATATGCTTCATCGGGGCAGAGCTTGACTGTTGCTGAGCCAGAGCATGGCTTCTGGTGGACAGGGCGGAGGTTCTCTCTTCCTTTGCCCAGTCATTTCTGGTTGGGCACTTGCACCCTGCCCGGGACTTTCTACACCTTCTGGGCTACATGGCGGCCTGCACCAAAGTGGTCCATTGGGCCCGGTGGCATATGCACCCTCTTCAGTGGGAGCTGGCCGCCCAGTGGACTCAGCGCCTAGGTCATTTCGACCAGCTGATCATTGTGACCCAGATGTGGGATGTTCTCCAGTGGTGAACCATCCTAGACTGGTTGCAGGAAGGGATCCCATTGCCCGGCCCGAGCCGGCGGTCATCCTCATAACCGATGCCTTCTTAGGGGCTGGGGAGCCCACATGGGAAACAGGGCCCATGTGTTCTGGACCCCCGAGGAATCCCGATACCATGTCAACCTGTTGGAGCTCAGAGTGGTCAGACTGGCGTTGTCAGCATTCACTCAGCAGCTTCGGGGTCAAGTGGTTCAAGTCCAGACGGACAATACCACGACCATGTGGTACCTCAACAAGCAGGCGTCACGCACTCCCAGCTGTTGTGCAGGAAAGTGCTCCACATCTGGACACTTGTGAGCCGACTGGAGGTGGATCTCCTAGCCATCCATGTGGCAGGAGCCTTTAATCAACTGGCGGATGCTCTCAGCCACATAGGCGAGACATCCCATGAGTGGTCTCTCCATCCAGAGGTAGCTTGCAGCCTGTTCTCCCACTGGGGTGAACCGATGGTGGACCTGTTTGCCTCCAGGGAAAACACCAAGCTGAGGCTGTTTCACAGCCGCCCCCTCAGCCGGGATCGCTGCATGGAGATGCCTTCTCGAGGCCGGGGACCGCAGGCCTCTTCTATGCCTTCCCTCCATTTCCCTTGATCCACAGGGTGCTTCTCAAGGTGAGGAGGGACAAGGCACAGGTGATCCTGGTAGCCCCAGACTGGCTCTCCCAGTTCTGGTATCCAGATTTCCTCAGCCTCAGCAACAGGCTCCGAGGCGTCTTCTAGCATGCCTGGACCTGATATCTGTCAGTCAAGGAAGGTATTCCATCCGGACCTTCAGTCCCTGCACCTGACAGCCTCGTACCTGAGCGGCTAGAGTTCCAGGCTTTGGGTCTCTCTGAGGATGTACTCACAGTAGTGGAAGCATCCAGAAAGGAGTCGACCAGAAAGTGCTATGCCTTCAAATGGAAAAGGTTTTCCATTTGGTGCCAGAGCTAGGGCCTGGACCTTCTGTCCTGTCCTGTGGTGAGCCTTTTGGACTATCTTTGGTCTCTGTCCAAAGGGGGTCTTCGATCTTCGACCCTTAAGGTGCACCTGGCAGCCATCTCTGCTTACCGAGCGCAGGTCGGTCAGCAGACGGTGGCACTTGAGAAGGTGGTCTGGTGCTTTTTCAAAGGCCTCGATCACATATCCCCTTCAGTGCATGAGCCTCCATCTCTGTGGGATTTACTGCTGGTTTTGGCAAAGTACATGGGCACGCCATTCGAACCAGTGCACAAGTGTGAGATGTCACACCTGTCATAGAAGACGGCCTTTCTGGTGGCTATCACGTCCGCCAGAAGGACTGGGGAGCTCCAGGCACTCTCAGTGGAGTCTCCTTATCTGGTCTTCCATAGGGACAAGGTTGTCCTGCACCCCCACCCGAAATTCCTCCCGGAGGTGGTGTCAGAGTTTCACCTTAATCAGGTGTTGACTCTGCCTGTGTTCTACCTGAACTACACTCGGATGCCTAGTACAGGCTCCATACTCGGGCCTGAGCCATGCTCTCTCTACTATAAGAGAGGAAGGCGAAAGTTCAGGGAGGTTCGCCAGCTGTTTGTTACCTACACTGAAGCCGCACCTGGCAGGCCTGCAGCAAAGCAGACAGTTGGCAGATGGATTACATCATGCATTGATCTCTGCTATAGGTTGGCGGGTAGGGAGCCTCCCGTAGGGCTAAGGGCTCATTCCACCCGCCATACCACTGCATCTGTGGCTGCTTCCAGGGACATCCCTATCCAGGAAATCTGCAGGGCTGCTACCTGGAAGACAGCAAACACCTTCATCACCCATTACCACATCGACCTTGAGTCACGCCGGAATGCTGGTTTGGGGCCTCAGTTCTCAGTCTCTGTTCCCAAAGTAGGGGTGCGCCTTGCCTCCTCCTCCTCCGGAGAACTGCTAGGAGTCTGCCAACAAGTGTGGATAACAATAACATATCCACATTCCTAGAAAAACAGTTTACTCACCTATAACAGTAGATCTTACTTTGAGAGGGTTCCTGCAGTAGGTCTTCACATATGGACTACACCCATATAGTCAAGGTCCATGCAGGCAAATTTGTAGCTAGCAGTCTTCAGCAGGGACCGCATCCCAGTTCTTTCCTGCCATTGCTCAGCAATTGCTCGACAGACTTGGTAGAATAGCGATCATTTTTTTTTTTTTTCCAGATGTTTTCATCTTTTTTTTCAAAAAATACCCCAGCGACACGTGTGTATGTTGTCTCGGACCGAAAAAGAAGTGTCTAAGTACAAGACAACCCGTGACAGGGATCTAATTACCTTGCTGTGTCTCTACCTGGGCCTCTGGAGCACAATTTCTGAGTGCGCCATTTGCCAGGGTTTCAACCAGGCCACGCGACACCCATCGCAGAAAAGACCCCGAGGCCCATCTTACCCAGAGACTGGCCTCCGTGGAGAAGAAGCTTCAGGAGCTGAGAAAAGGTCGTCTTCACCAGCCCTGAAAGAGAGAAAAAAAAGAAGGACAAGGGAGATGCCAGGAGGCAGGCTGTTCTTCTCAGGGAAGACCAGCTGGACAGCTGTTGACAATCAAGGTGGGCCTTCTACTACGGTAGTACCCCACCTGCTGGGCCTTCGTCCACCCAGGCGGACACGACCTTCCCCCCACAAGGTGTGTGGGCAGTCGGGGTCGCCTCCCTAGAGGTAGTTGTTAGGTCTCCTATTTAGAGCACCGCCGTTAAGCCGCCCTCTGGCTCCGCCACCGGGCACCTGGCCCTGGCTGATCAGCCTGACCATGGTATTTCCATCGTGGTTAGTGCGGCTGCTTCTAATAAGTCGCTTGACGGTTCTTCCGTAGACCGCGTAGACACGTCTGCTCTCCCGTTGGGCTCTCTTGTGGACCCCAACCCCAGGAAGAGTGTGCTCATGGGGGATCCTTCATCCCTGTCGGTCTCTTTATCCCCAGGGATTCGCCACCGGTACCCCGAATTGTCTCTCCCATCGGATACCCTTCCGGACCTTTCGCTGAGGACCCTTCCAGACCTTCCCCCTTCACCAGGTTCCATTCCGCGCGGACTCCCTTTCTCCTGTAGATCCGTCGCGGACTAGCGGACCAGGTATGAACCCTCCTCCCATGGGACCCTATGCCTGCTCCTTTGCAGCTCCTAGCGACCCTTGACACCTCTCCCAGTGGGCTCTTCAGCTCCTCCTGGACCCGGGTGATTTCCTGGGACACCCTCCTGGTCCCGCTTCCTGCTGCCGGGAGGCCCTCCACCGGACAGCATTCCTCCGACACCGGACTATGTTCTGCCGCCACCAGGTTACCCACCGATGCCGGGCTACCTGATGCCAGGCTATCCTATGCCCATCTGGCGCCAGGATACCCTGCACCAGGCTATCAGGGGCAGGGCATGTACCACTACCCTTACTGGAACCAGTCAACCAGTTACCCCTCTTTTCCAGGGTTTCCGGGGTACCAGCCCCGCCTCCTCCACCTCCTGACCGGGAGTCCATTCCGGCATGGTGGAAAGATGCAGTCGCAGTGCCTGTTGGATCTCTTGCAACTGCAGCTTCCTGTAGGGACCCCGTCCTCTAGGGTGCCCCCTCTAGCCGAGTTCACTCTAGCCAAGCCTGTTACACCTTCTTCCCAAGGGTAGGAAACTGGCCTTGTCCCTCCTGCCCAGCAGGCTGGAATCTTCAGAGTTGGATAAAGAATCGGACATCAACCAGTCAGAACCCATTCTCCAGTCGAACCGCAACCTAAGGCATCCCTTAAGTCACCTCCCGAGGATCCTTCCTTTGGGGAACTTCTGAGGAGCATTCAGAAGACTTGTGGCTGGGCATCCAAGGAACTGGACCCCCAGCGTAAGAGGCTGGCAGAGCACTTAGATCTTGTTGGTGTGGATCCTCTCCCCAACCCCTCTTGGATGGGACCACACGAGGATCTTGCGTCAACCATTTGGCAACAGCCCTCATCCATTCCGGCTGTTTCCCGCAAAGCTGATATGACCAGTTTCCCCCAGAAGGGGTCTCTCACCTCACCGTACACCCTAAGGCCGACTCCATGGTCATTACCGCTGCCCATGACAGATCAGCTCAACCCAAACACCTGAGCGCTTCTCCACCGGAAAAGGACTCCAAATGGCTGGATCATTTCAGCAGAAAAATCTAAGCCTCATTCACCTGCACCATCAGGTCATTGAACTATGTTTCACACATGGTGACCTTTCAAAAGTCCTCGTTATTGGATCTGGAGAAGGATCTTCAGGAGATCACTGATAAGCAACTCGGCCAAACTCTTGGAGAAAGTGCGGATGAACATGTCATCCTGTCATCACGCTCTCTGAGCCACCTACGATTCCATAGATTCCATGGCTCGGGCTGTGGCATCGGGGATGTGCCTCAGATGCTTAGCCTGGCTGCGTTTGGCAGGTTTGGCACAGACGTCAATCATCCCTTTTGGATGCACCTTTCAGGGGCCCAGTCCTCTTCAATGGCGTAAGATATAATCACAGAGCTGCAGGAGACCAGCAAGTCCCTCTGGGACATTCGCTCTATGTATCGTTTCGGCCAGAAGACATGACAGCAGCCCTTTGCCACAGAAGGAACTGGAACAAGAACCAGGGCAAGCATCAAATCAAATGACGTGCCACGGTTCAGGCACCCAAACTCCTCAGGCCAAGTTTGCCAAGCCACCTCAGGAGGCACCACTCCCTTCTGCGTCCTGCCTCATTCCCCCTCCTCCTGCTCCCTCTGTCTCTGTTGGAGGAACCGGTAGGGGGAAGATTTGACCTCCACCTGGACGGGTGAAGGGCCATCACCGCAGACGTATGGGTCTTACAGCTCATACAAAGAGGTCACTTGATCATGTTCCTGGAGAAACCTCCTTCAAACCCTCTGGGATGTTCTTTTTACCCGTTGGCTCAGATCCCACTGGCCAGGCTGGTAATCCAAGCTCTGCTGCGCAAAGCAGCCATAGAGCCTGTGCCTCCCGATCAAACAGGAAGGGGATTCTACTCTCATTTCTTCCTTGTTCCAAAGAAGACGGGGGATCTAAGACCTATCCTAGATCTCAGCATGCTCAACTTCTTTGTGGAATACAAGAGGTTTCGCATGCTGACTCTCCAAGGACTGTTGCCCCTGTTCCTCCTGAACACTTGGCTGTGCTCCCTGGATATGCAGGATGCTTACCTTCATATCCCTATCCTCCCATCCCACCGCCCGCTTCCTCCGGTTCTCCTTCCTAGAGGACCATTTCCAGTTCAGACCCTCCTTTGGCCTATCTTCAGCACCTCGGGTATTCACCAAGTGCTTAGCAGTGGTAGCGGCATTTCTTCGCCGCAAGGGCATTTATGTGTTCTCGTACCTGGACGACTGGCTTTTTTCGGCCCCTTCACTGGACATCCTGAAGGAGTCCCTCTTCTTCACCCTGGATCTTTTCTCCAGTCTGAGTATTTCGATCAACCTTCCCAAACCCCAGCTAGTGTCCTCCCAGTGCCTCCAGTTTATTGGAGCTGTGTTGTTTACAATCCAGACCAGGGCCTTCTTCCCTCTTGACCAGGCAGACACACTTATTTCCCAGGCCACCTTAGTGGCATCCTCTCGGTGGACCACAGTTCGATCAGTTCTTCACTTGTTGGGACTCATGGCGGCTGCTATTTCCACAGTTCCCTTGGCCAGGCTGCATATGAGGGTAACTTAATGGTCTTTCTGAGTCCAATGGGATCAATGCTTGGACCACATGGACCAAAAGGTCATGATCTCCAGCAGTCTTTAGAAAGATCTCTGGTGGAAGCATCCTGCCAGTTTGTTGGTGTGGGCCTCTTCCACCCCCTGGTTCCCTCCCAAACCCTTACCTCGGATGCCTCGAGACATGGGATGGGGCTCATCTTGGGACCACAGAACTCTGGGCTCCTGGTCCCCATGGAGGAGAATCTTCCATCAACATTCTGGAAGCGAGAGCAGTCCTCTGCGCTCAGGCTTTCAATTGGCTCCTCCTCCTTCCAGGAACACTCCTCATCCAGCCAAACAAAATGGCCACTGTCTGATATCTGAACAAACAGGGAGGCACCGATTGTACCCACTCTACAGAGTAGCTATGAGGGTGTAGTACTGGACGATTCAGCACGGCCTATACTTGACAACAGTCCACGTGCCGGGTGTTCACAACATTCTGGTGGACAGTCTCAGTCGATCAGTCACCAGGGCTCGTGAGTGGGCACTAAAAGAGGAGGTAGTGGAAGATCTCTTTCTTCTATGGGGTTGACCAGACCTAGATCTGTTCGCATCCCCATCCAATGCAAAACTACCCAACTTTTGCTTGCTCGTTCCTGGGCTTGGTGCTTTTTGGTGAGACGCACTGTCTCTCTCATGGACAGGGAGTTTCTTTATGCCTTTCCTCCCTTTCCTCTGCTGCAGAAGGTTCTTTGAAACTCCAAGCAGAGGGGCTCACATGATCCTCATCGCTCCCTTCTGACCTCTGCAGATATGGTTTCCATTGTTACAACAACTGGCTCTGGAACCTCCAGTACCTCTGCTTCTTTCCCACAACCTTCTGTCCCAGGAGCAGGGCACCCTGGTACATCTGAGCCTCAAATCTCTCCATCTTCATGCGTGGCATCTGTGGACATAGCGTTTTCTCGCTATGGTGTCTCTATGAGTGTTGCTCAAGTTCTAGTACAAGCCCGGAAGCCTTCTATTAGATCTACCTACACCATGAAATGGAAGAGATTTTCTATTTGGGCCACCTCCAAAGGCTTGGACACATTCTATTGCTCGGCCTCCCAGGTGTTAAGCGTACTCTGGCATCTTTCATAGTTGGGCCTCAGTTACTCCTCACTGAAGATCCATCTCTCTGCGGTGTCAGCCTACCACCTTCTGGTGGAGGCGAAACCTAGCTCAGCTAGAGGTTTCTAAGACCTTTTGAAGGAATCCTTCATATAAGACCTCAGTCCGGAATCTTGTTCCTCCCTGGGATCTCAATTTTATGCTGGATAAGCTCACACTGCCCCCTTTTGAACCAGCAGCGAGCTGAGAGATGCGTTTCCTAGCTTGGAAAACAATCTTCTCAGTTGCTATCACTTCAGCTCGACGCGTGTCCGAGCTTCAGGCTCTAGTGTGTAGAGAACCTTATTTAATTTTCCACTGGGACTGCGTGGTCCTGCGGACCAGCCGTTCTTTTCTCCCGAAAGTTGTTTATGAAATGACTCTGAACCAGAGTGTTGAATTGCCAGTGTTTTTTTCCTGGGCATTCCAACAGGGGGAATATCTCCTGCACACGTTAGACATGCACAGGATCTTGAGGTACTATACCTCCTGGACTAAAGAGGTTCGTAAATCAGATCAGCTCTTTGTCGCCTTTGCTCCCCAGTGCCTTGGTAAGTCGATCACGAAACAGACCATTTCCAGATGGCTGGCTAATTGCATTCACTACACCTACCAGAGTATGGTAAACCCTTCTGGGGTGGTCAAAGGTCACTCCACAAGAGTGTGGCCTCTTCTGCCGCCTTCTTCAGAAACATGTCCACTGCAGACATTTGCGCAGTGGCCACTTGGTCTTCTGTCCACACCTTCACTAAGCATTACAGTCTGGACATTGCCTCTAGGCATCGGGCTGGCTTCAGCCTTGCAATCTTGCAAGGTTTACTGTCCTAAGACAGTCCCTTGGTTGGCAGACATTTCCTCCTCCTGGAACCTCGTCTCTGACTTCTGATTTATGTTTGACTGCTTGGTATTCAGTCCTATATGTGAAGACTTACTGCAGGAACTCTCTCGAAGTAAGATATAACAGTTACGTAAGAACTTATCGTAATAGTAGATCTTTGAGAGAGGTTCCTGCAGTAGGTGTAGTTTCCCATCCACCTTACCTCCAGCTCCTGTGTTTTTTACCTTTCGCCTTACCCAGGTCTCTCACTTCCAGGGCTCAGGGGTATGGGAGTTCTTTTTGTACTCCTTTCTTCTACTCCTTTCTCAGGTCTCCGGTGGAAAAGAACTGGAGGGCGGGCACGGGACTGCCCCTTTTATAGTCACGCTGACGTCATGTCCACCTGATGACGGGGCGGTCCCGGCTGAAGATTAATGCTTCTGGGTTTGCCCTCAGGACCTGGCCAGGGCACAGTCCTATGTCACGAAGACCACTGCAGGAACCTCTCTCAAAAGATCTACTGTTACAGTAAGTTCTTACGTAACTGTTATTTCTAGGAGTGATATATGTTGTTCATCCACACTGATCCACCCAACCTCCCTGGCTGCGATGCACAACCTGGCTTCCAGCGGCAAGATCTGGCATCATGGGGTAGACTGAGATTATACCACCCAGGTGGGTGGGAGGAGCCTGCTAGAAGACCTTCCGCAAGATTTAAAAGGAAAGGGACATGCCAACAAGTGTGAATGAACAACATATACCACTCCTAGAACTACTGTTACAGGTGAGTAACCTGTTTTTTCCCTTAGAGTGAGCCAGCACCACTCTTCTCAAGTGGTAAGCTTGGGACCCTAGCAGACGTGGTAACAAATGGTGAAGATTGATTCTTGGAAGCTATGAAAATTATATATTCACTGCAGTTGTTGGTCTTCCAGAATGTCTTCACCATTTATTACCACAAACAACCCACCATCCCCACTCTCTGACAGCCAGGTCTCTGGGCATCTCACACTCTTTTTCTCTCTCCTTTTTTTCTCCTGCTGTTTTCTTCATTCTTCTTCTTGCCCCTTGGATGTATGTTTCATTCAAAACAAAAAGGGTGGGGAAGGAGAAATGACTTTCCAGAAGCAACCGTATGTGGGCTATT
This sequence comes from Neoceratodus forsteri, assembly GCA_016271365.2. Lineage (NCBI taxonomy): Eukaryota > Metazoa > Chordata > Ceratodontiformes > Ceratodontidae > Neoceratodus > Neoceratodus forsteri. The sequence goes on from CM057449.1 coordinate 971,034,727, forward strand.
CTCCCTCTCATTTGTCTGTATCTTTTCTGGATACATCCCCCCCAAAAAACTAGAAAAAAATATGTCTTAAGTGAAGGACAAGTCATTCTTCCCAGAAGCCTTATTTTTTGCTCTAGCTAAGCGTTAAGGCCTTCCTATTTTTGGGAAGCCCTATATAATTTCCTCTTTTACCCTTTACCCTGTTTGAAACATCTCTCTAGAAAACAGGATATGCTTCACATAAGCATCTGTACATGTACCCTTCAGCCCTCCTCAAGTACAGCTATTTTGGGGCCAGGTTGGTTTCCAAATCCGGTACACCCGCTGGACTCCAGTTTTTTCCCTTCTTTCCCCTCCTCAAACTTCCTCTTGGGGTCCGGTGATTTTTCCATTTTTCTTTTTTTTTTCTTTCTAGGTTTCTTTCTGGGTACCTCTTCATACGTCTGCCTCATGGGCAGCACCATCACTGACGTTGGCCTCCTAGCTCTAAGCTCTGGCTCCCACAGGGTCCCAGTGCCTCCAGCACAGACCCAGACATGGTAATAAATGGAGAAAATATTCTGAAAGATCAACAATTACGGTGAGTACGTAGTTTTCATTTTTTCCTGACTGTCCAAAGACACCGCTGAACAGAACCCACAGCGTGAAGTATGCTCTGAGGTTCCCTGCAATTTTACGTTAAGAGTGAACAGTGCCACTCACTCTGCCAACATCTTCGGAAGCCCTTCGGTTCATGGAGAAAAGATGGGGACTACACTCTACCCTCTTAACAGATGGATTCCTTGACACTGCCAGTGTGGCAGAAGGTCACCTGATCCTTAACAGTATGGATGACCACCACCACGTTTTCTTTTTCACACCACCTTTTGTTTTTCAGCAGATTACCTTACTGATTGTCCTTGAGTCAACAGCTATCGCCCTCATTGTGAGATCAGTGGGCAGACTGGATGGGCCTGGCAGACCCTATCTGGTGACAGTATCTATAAATCTATTTGTGGGCTCACTTTCTCCCAACTTGCTTTGAGATTCAGTTAACTGTTTCTAGGGAGATAGATATAGGAAAGGAATAGGAACATTGTATAACCAGGAGTAGCACACTGTCAAGCTTGTTTCCAGATGCGACCTGGGAGCACAAGGAAGTTAAGTGACTTGCTCAGGATCACGTATGCACCTGATATCACACAGTATGCACCAGATATGGTTCACATCCACACTTCTGGCAGTTCTTCCTTAAGAGATGATTTACCAGAACATCTTAAAGTAAAGCTCCTCTCACCGCATGGCTGGTATATCCCTCAGCTCTGCTCCATGACATCAGATCTTCCTTTCCACTGGAAGAGTTTAGTCTCCTCCTTCACAGCTCCACATGTATTGTAAGGCTTCAGTGCGTCTTTGGCAAACTTCGCCATTGTTCAAAACTTTTCTACTTTGGTGTATTCCTCGGACTGTCTTCGACTTTTGACCATTGGTATGGAAATGAAAATGATGTACCTACCATAATTTTTGATCTTATCGTATATCTTCACTATTCATCACTGGTGGGTACTACGCCAGAGACACTAGGACCATGCAGGAAGCTTTTTAGCTTAAAAAGCTTTTCTCCTAAGAGGAGGGGTGACGTCAGGGATGGTGCCACCCTCGACGCCGACGTATTGTGCCTGTGCTCGCGGGTTGGCCAGTAACTGTCGTCATCCCCTCCATACCTCAGTTCTGCTCACTGAAGAGGAAACAGGCATAGAGAAAAAGAAGGGTGGAGGGTGGGGCAAGAGAGTCCAAGGGACAGCAAAAGTAAAGGATAAAAACTGAAAAAGGAATAAGCCAACCAGATAAGAAAAAGAGGTTGGAGCCTAGTTTGTTCTGGGAGGAGGGCCCCAACCTCTGGGAGGGCTAAGGAGGAGAGAAGAAGGTGAAGAAGAAGAAGAAGAAAAAGAAGAGGAGAAGGAGAAGAAGTGGGAGGATGAGACTGCGTGCCTCCACGTTCCAGAAGTCCCTGTGGACCAAAAGGAGACTAATACTCCGCTGTCTGCATCCTCTTGTTAAGGTGGAAAACCCCTCCCCACCTTTTTGGAGCGCCTGAGAGAAGGCGTAGTCAAAAGAACAGGACCTTTTCAAGAGGAGGGAAATCTAAACCCCACCAGCAAGAGGATCTGACAGGAGAAATGCTTGACAAGTAAAGCTAACCCCCAGGTCCACTAGGGGAGGAACATTTGGTGAGAGACACTCCTTCTTCCCCTTCTCCTAAGCTAGAAGACAGGAGAGAACCCGTCTTCCTGTTGGAGTTCACCTCGGTGCCCAGGGGGGAAAAGTCCCGGGGTGTAAGAGGGTAAAACCATATATTTAGTACCACCGGGGAGGTGAAGTTAATAGGAAAAGGAGACCTCAAGGAGGTTCCTGAGCCTTGAAGTCCGAAGGGACTTTGAACGAGGAAGGGACCCAGGAGAGCGTCTCTTGCAATTTGGAGAAAGAAGAAGAACAAAACGGAGAGGGTCCCTGGCACCCTAATCTCAGCAGAGAGATTCAGATGAAGGCAGGACCTGCAAGAGTAGCCCGAGGCAGAACTCCCAGACAGGAGGCCTGAAGATCTCCCCCGCCAGGATGAGGGCCCAAGGAGCCAAGAAAAAAAAGAGGGCAAGACTCCTGCTTGCCACCCCACATTAATGCTACTGTATATATGATGGTTAAGAGCACTGAGCTGCAAACCTAGGGACCTGGGTTTGAATCCCATCAGCTCCCACTTTCATACTGTGTGACCCTGAGCAAATCACCTAACTTCCTTGTGCTCCCATGTCGCACCTGGAAACAGGCTCTGGCTTAGTGTGCCTTTCCTTGTTAAACAAGTTCCCCTTTCCATTTCCCCATGTCTTTCCCCACTAGAGTGGGACCCTGGTACTTCAGAGAAGTGGCAGGGAGCCCGGAGGTACCAGTGGGACTTCGCCCACAGTTGGCCTCAATTGAGGGGGAAGGCAAACAGGGAGGAGGCACTGCCCAGAAGCTGAGGCCCAGGAGGGGATGGTGGACAGGAAGCAGTGTTGAAAGGTGAAGATATGCAGTAAGATCAAGAATTACAGTAGGTACGTAATTGTCATGTCTTAACTGTATCAGTCTCCACCATTCATCACTGGTGGGTGAGTACCAAGCCCAAAGAGTGGTACTGGTGCCTCCCTGAAGGCTGGACAGCCTTCAGCCCCTAGTGGGGGACTCACGAGGGGAGAGGGCCTATCACGAGTAAGGTAAAGTGCTGGCCAAACACCAGCTTCAGATGGCCCTGGACATTGGTGACTCTTGCGCCCGAGCCATGGCAGCGACCGTTGCAGTGCATCGCAAGGTCTAGCTGAGAATCTCCACCTTCACAGCAGGACACTCTGAACAAGTTGGCTGATGTCCCTTTCTTGGGCACCGGCGTCTTCGGCATAGGGGTGGAGGGGCATCCCACCAGAATTGAAAAGTCCAGTGCAACCCTCGATTCTGTGATTTCCTCCCAGAAGGAACTGAAAGGGCGGAAACAAAAGAAAATACTTATTCAGGTTTAGCCCTTTCTGTCACAGCAGCCTCAGTAGCAGCAGCCCCAGCAGGGGCAGTTTCAGGCTTGGCACCCCAAAACCAAATTCCCTGGTCAGGGCCCCACAAAGGGCAGGAGTAGGGGTAGTGGTACCCTTCCAGCAACAATGTCCATTGCCCCTAGCAAAGCTACGCAGTGACAGATCAGGGGGTGTACACCTCCCACCTATCCAGTCCCTGCCTCACCTCTCCGTTGGGGGTCGGCATCGCCACTTCTGGCATTACTGGTCTGTAATTACCTCAGACAGATATGTCCTAGAGGTGGTGGACAGAGAGTTGCCTCTTGAGTTTGAGATTCTCCTGCCTTACTGACCTCACACCGCAAGGGAGTCCCTGGTGTCACAGGACATTCTGTCCACCCTCAGGGAGGACATGGCGCAGCTCCTTGCGAAAGGAGCCATAGCCTGTGTCCCAGACTCCATAGCAGGCCAGGATTCATGTCCAGGTACTTCCTGGTCCTAAAACGGACAGGCAGCTGGCACCCCATACTGGATCTTCATGATCTAAATCAGTTTCTCAAGCACAAGTTCAGGATGGTCACTCTGAACTAGATCATACCATTGCTGGAACAGAGCATGTGGTTCTGCTCCCTGGACCTCCAGGAAGCAAGCATTGTTCTCCATCCATCTCACCAGCAATAGATTCAGTTCTCCGCGGAAAGGGTGCTGTATCAGTCCCAGGTCATGCCCTTCGGCCTCTCCATGACACCCAGGGTCTTCACCAAGTGCATGGCAGTGGTGGCAGCTTTCCTGCAATGTCAGGGAGTCTGAGTTTATCCATACCTGCACGACTGGCTGATAGCTGGGCCATCCAAGGAGGCAGTGGAGCAGTCAAGGGACCTGGCTCTCCTGACCTACAGAGACTTGGACCTTCTGGTCAACCCAGCCAAGTCTAAAACTGACTCCGTTGCAGGTGAACCTCTGCATATGAGCAGATCTTCCCTTGTCAATCTTTACCATTCATTACTGCTTGGGTGTAAGCCAGAGGTGCTCACCTGCCACGGGAGTTGTTTTTTTTTTTTGGGGAGGAGTCGGCACTGACAGCACCGCCCCAGAGTGGCGCCCTCGTGGTGCGAGCGCGCCGTTAGGTGCACCGCAGACTCCTTCTCCATCCCAGTTCTGTTTCTCCTGCCGTCGAGGCTGCACCTGCTGTGCGGAGTCGGAAACTGTTTACTGCGCCACTAGGCCGTATTGTCGAGTATGATGCCGCTCTCTCTCTCCCCTGCATCCCGGCTCTTTTCCCGATGTCGTCTATCTGGTAAGATCATTTCATTTTATTATTTTTTGATGACGCAGGGAGCTTTTCTGTTCAAAAGTTAATTTTGCTTCCTGTCTGGTTCAGGAGCTAAATGTAAGTCAGCGGGCCATGCCCCTATGCGTCAGTGCTCCTGTGGCCAGCATTTTCGTACGAACCATTATGATGTCTGCCTTGATTGCCTGGGACCTAACCATGATATGGATAGATCACGATGCCTGTTTCTTGATGGACTGCCGTGTTCGAAAGTCGCGCGTTCAAAGTCAGCAAGGCCTCACTGACTTTTGGAGGGCGGCGTCGTTCTCAGACCTCCCAGCCCAGGTCTCTAGATCCTTTCTCCGGGTCCCCTCCCAGGTCTATATGGTCTGGTGAGGAGAGTCTCCTCATCTTCTAGCCTTGCCGAGGAGGAGGGTCTCTTTTGCGGTGTCGAGGGAACACCGTGGTCCCTTCGGGGACACGGTGGGACACACGTCTTGACGATCG